>OY728147.1:2040271995-2050271995 GCA_963277665.1 Viscum album | reverse complement strand
AAGATCATCCACAATAAATAAATCGAGGGATTTCATGTTATTGACGTGATTTCTAGAAAGAGATACGCACATGCTTTGTTCATACTAAACATCTTGTTCGTCTTGCTTCATGCGACTTTGATTGTTGTTGAGTAAAATTGAGGGCTTTTGGGGATAGAGATACATAGTTACCGGCAACATTAATGTCAGAGGACTTCCATGATTAAAAAAATAGAGGGTCTGACTACCTTAATGATCGAGGGCTTGTAGGGATAACAAGATAGATTTTAATATTTTCATCGATGTCCTACCATGGTGTGGGTATGAATGATATTTATGAATTTAAAAATCAAGGACTATTATCCAAGGTTGTTAGATACCCAACTCATTGGGCTAAAAAAATTTCAACTTGTTTCTTGATTGGATTCATGATTGTTTCAGATGTATTTTTATAAAGGACGAAAATATAAAGTTATAATTTTTATTCTTTTATGTAGTATAATATGTATGATTATATACACTTTATGATAGAATCTTTTCCTTTTAAATTTTTAAATAAGTTTCATTTATGGAATCATATTTCTATAACCTAGCATGTTTGTTTAGTATAACTAAATGTGGTCTTGTGAATTTTTCTTGTTTATATTTGTTAAATATATTATTATGTATGTGTAAAAAAATTTTTAAACATATAATTTACCCCCATCTAGTAATTGAGTATTAAAATCATTATTTAGATATTAAAATTTCTATTAGAGGAGGTTTCATAATTACTTATATTAACATGTAAAATTTCATGGTCATGTTTTCCTTCTTCTAAATTTTTTTTCTTAATTATTATTGATTAATATTTTCATTTCATTTTTTACAAACCATTTATATTAACACGATTTTTTGGAAATATATTATTCTTATATAGTAGAAGGAATGAATATCGGTTCGATTGACTATCTAAATCCTAAAAGATGACCTATTTTTGATGGTAATGATTTTGAACGATGGACAGATCATATGCAGACATCTGTTAATCATATTGGAGTAGAAAATTATGACATGGTTACTGGAGAATACAATATTCCTAAAAAGGAAGTCAAATCATTAACCAACCATTAAAATTCAGAATATCAACTAAATTACAAAGAAGGCAATACATTGTTCTGTTATATGAACATAAATATATATAGTCAAATTTCTTCTTGTAAAGTTTTGAACTACATCTGGAAGAAATTTTATGTTTCATATTTTGGAACCTCCAATGTAATAGAGACATGAAGAGACATGCATGTAGCAGAATATCATGGATTTATATTTCCTTACGAGGAACCAGTTTTTAATGTGAAACAAGGATTTATGACCATTGTCGATAGTATAAAATCTATGGGAGAGAATGTTAAATATCATGAATCTCTTCTATACATGATTATTGATATTATACCTAATTAATGGTAATACAAAATAATTGATAGTAATGAGAATAAGAAAGTAATTAAAATTACTCATGATGAGATTTTTGGAACACTTCTTTAACATGAGACACGAATGAAAATAGATTCCGATAAAAATAAGAAGAAGGATGATAATGTAAGTATAGCATTTACTAAAACTAAATCTATGACTCCATAAAGGGTTACATGATCCATGACTAATAATTTCCTCATTTTGTCATAATATTTTGAATGTGAACATTTTCAGAATGAGATAGCTAAACCTACCCAAAGGGTGAACAAGATAATTGGAAAAAATGACTTTCAGTATTGATATAAGAAGAAACAAAGAAAATATAATAATGATTCGGAAGTCACATTCTATGAATGTGAATGAGAAGGTAATATAAGGATTGATTTTACAAATCTTCTGAAAAATGATAACAAGTAAAATAATTCTGAGATGAATTGAAAAATGTCCTACAAGGCTAAAGAAATGATTTTATTGAATGCTAATGACACCTGGAGTGCCATTATCATTGACTAATCTAATGAATCCATTGAATATGAATATTTTAAACTGAATAATCTTTTTTTACAATCCAAACTATACATTGAAAATATTTTTCTCATGTCCCAAGTACACAATGATGAATCTATTACTAGTGTATCTTTGAGTTCAAATTATTCTTATGATAAATACAATGAATATTTAGATGATGATTTATCCTCATCAAGAGATAATACATTACCATATTATAAATAAGTTTCTGTGTCTGCTAAATTTATTATGAATGAAAATTCTAAACTCAAAAAAAACATGTTAAGAAAAATTCTAGATTATCTATTTTAACCAAATAAATATTAGATATTTCTAATGATAATGATAAGAAAACTTATTATTTTTATTATATTTTCAAAAACATTGGGGAAGTTAATTCTAATAAGGATAATCTTCCTAAAGATCTTGAAATTTTAATTTATAAGAAATAAATTTTATCGGCAAACTCTATATCAAAAACTAATGTTCTTTATAATAAAAATATTTTTATTAAAATAATGTAATAAATATATACCTGAAATAAATTTCTATAAAATTTTACCATATATAATGAATATTTTGAAAACATGTATTCTAAAATTTTACAATTAAAAATTAGTTTTGGATCTGGTTATACTCATTATAAAAATGTTTTTAGTAATAACTATTTTGTTCCTTAATCTGCTCCATTTTCACTAAATTTCAGTGCGGTGGACATTAGGAGAAAACTAATCCATTAAACCAAACATAATCTTCGGGTTTTTATAAAGCATATATTTTTAAGAAAATGTATATACCTAAAATTTTTCTTTATGAAATTTACAGATCAAATAATGTTTCGATTCTCAAATTTTAACTCTTTTTTTAGTAAAAAAAAGATTTTACCAACAACAATAAAAGTTACATAGATAGTGGATGTACATAGCATATAGCTGGTAGAAAAGTTTCTTTGAAAAGATTATTTAAACAAAAAAGAATAAAATTAAGTTTTAGAGATGATGATCATGGAGAAATTATTGGTATCAGAAACATTGTTCTTTTGGAGAAAACATTAATTTCAAAAGTTTTTTTTTGTTAAGGGACTTTGCTACCTCCTCATGATCATAATTCAATTATTTGATGAAGGATACTCTGTGAATTTTTGGATTGATAAATTCTTAATAGACAATTCAAAGGAATATTTTAGTCATTCTGAACACCGACAAGAGAATATATACACAATAAACATAGAAGACATTAGAAACCATGATATACCTTGCCTTAGTGAAATTGAAAATCAATTTTGATGATGGAATTGATGTTTATGACATTATAACCATATGAACATATGTAAACTCTCAAATAAAAAACTATTTAAGGATATAATTGAGTTTATATAGGATTCCTTGAAAGATTTTGATCCTTGTAAATTTGAAAAGAAACATAAATCATGTATTACATCAATCAGTGAATTCTCTGCTTCTAATTAATTACAGTCAGTGCATATAGATCTTTTCAGTCCAACTAAAACTGAATGAATAGGAGGAAAATATTCTATATTTGTCTTAGTTCACAATTACACTAAATTTATATGGGTCTATTTTCTATTCAATAAATCTAAAACATTATTTATTTCAATATTATTAGAGCCCAAGTTAAAAATTATAAAAACCTTCCATTGGTAACTATTCATAGTGATCATGGAAGAGAATTTCAAAATTTATATTTTGAAACTTTTTTTGGAAGAAACGACATTAATCATAACTTATTATCTCCAGGAACTCTTCAACAGAATGGTGTTGCTAAAAGAAGAAATTAGAATCTTCAAGAGATAATAGGAACCATGTTTAGTGAATATTTTATAGCTAAACACATTTATCCTGAAAAAGTAAGTACTTCTTTGTTATAATATAATTCATGTTTTGTAAGAAATTTTCTTAATAAAACCAATTATGAATTGTGTAATGGTTTAATACCCATACATTCAAACATTAATGTATTTGGTTTCAAAGTATTCATTAATAATAATAATGCCAATCTACATAAATTATTACTTAATGTAATGAAGGAACATTCCAATTCTACATTACATCTTAAGTGGAATATAGAGTTTTTAATAAAAATACATTTACTATTTAAGAAATAGTGTTTATTAAATTTGATGGAGCATGCCCTTTTATTTTAAAACAACCCCTACATACATTCACACATGTATTTTAAAATTTTGATTATAAACCATTGATAGAAGACCCATATGATAAAAAAAATGTTCAAATTTTTTTTCCCCAGTTACTCTACAAGATATCTTACTATATGTCGATGAAAAGGTTTTACAAAACCGAAATCTGTTATTTCTAAAGAATCACCTCACTGATTGTATCATTAGTGATTTAAATCACCCAGTTAGGACTAGAAGATCCTTAAAAAATGAAGTAAAACATCTTGAGTTCCTTTCCCAATTAAAACCAAAAAATTAAATGATTATGCTTTATATAATGATTATTTGATAATGGCCATGCATGGTGACCTAAATTAAATCGAACAAAAAAAATAATGGGCCTTGGTTGAAATTCCTATGAAAATTTCTGATATTCTTGTAAAATGGGTCTTGAGAAATAAATGCGATGAATGTGGAATCATTGTTAGAAATAAAGATTGAATTCTTTATGAAGAAAATAATCCATAAGAAGTAATAGACTATGGATAAACCTAATCCTTAGTATCTATACTTGAATGTATTGGTATTTTTCATACGTTTGAAGCATTATATAATGTCCAACTTTTTCAAATGAACGTAAAATGTGATTTCTATAATTTATATGTTCAATAAGATTTTTTGGTTGAACAGACTCTTGGTTTTGATGACATAAAACATCATGAACATGTTTACAAACATACCAAATCATTATGTGGACTTAAACAAACCCCTATCACCTTGTATGATAGACATAAATGATTTTTAGTACAAAAACATTGTATTCAAGGAACAACTGATTGAATTCATTTTATAAATAAAAAGGAAAAATCATTTCATTGATAAAAAATATAGTTATGACATTATATTTGGTTCCAAACTATAATCATTAACTGATCCGTTTGAAAATCTAACAAAAATTTAGTTCCAAATAATTATGATGGGTGAGGTAATATTTTTCATAGGTTTTCAAATTTATCAAAAATGAAAAAAATTCTTTTATATCTCAATAAAATTATATTAAATATCTTCTAAAAAAATATGGATATGAAAACACTAGAAGTATATGTACACCAATCGATACCACAAATTACCTTGATCATGATGAAGGTTGCATAGTAGAAGATAAACCATCATTTAACGTTTTGATCAGAAGTTTATAATACTAGATATCTAGTTGTACAAATTTTAGGTTTAAGTATTTTTGTGTGCAAGATATAAATCCAAGCCTATCGAATCTCATTAAAATGTAGTAAACAATATGTTTCCCTTTTTAAAGGGAACCATGGATTTAGGACATTTTTAAACATTATGAAATGATTTAGTTTTAATATGATTTATAAAATTTGAATTTATTAGTTGTAATATGGATATGAAATTTACATCAGATACATTTAATTTTTTAGAAGATTCATTAATTTTTAGTTCTTGGAAAAAGATTCACTTAGTTGCACTTTCCACTTCTAATGCTAAATATATTGCAGCTAGAAGTTGTTCTCCTCAAGCGTTGTGGATGAAACACACCCTCATAGTCAATGGGATGTGTTTTAACATAATACAGATATTGTGTGATAACACTAGTTCCATATACAAAAGAAAAAACCTTTTATGTCATTATATTGTAAAACACATTGATATTAGGAATCACATTCTGAGGGGTCACACACAAAACAGAGATATCATTCATCAAATTAATGAAACACAAGAACAACATCCTGATATTTTTACAGAATCTTTACCATTCAATAGATGAGAATACCTAAATAATGTTATGAATGATAACTGTTAGGTAATCTTCAATATTATATTTTTATTGAAACCTATATTCTTACATTAAGAAACTCATTTTCAAAAGGGGTGTACATTTTCTTGGTAATTTAAATTTTTTGTAGTTTAAATTTCTTGTAGTTAGAAAATTTCATAGTTTAAATTTTTCATATTTTAAATTTTTCATATTTTAAATTTTTCGTATTTTAAATGTTTCGTAAATTAAATTTTTCATAGTAACAATTTTTCATAGTCAAAATTTTTTGGTACATAAAACATTATATTAATAAAAAATTATCATAGACTATAATTAATCAACATAAAAAATTTCATTTTATTACTAATGTTTTTTGTATTATAAGGTTCTTCACGAATAATTTTCTTTTTTACTGATAAGTTTTCTAGAAATACCGAACGATTTTTTTTCCTTTCATCAATTTCCATAATCACATTTTTCTTGTTGGTATTTTCAACTTGTTTTATGCAATTTTGTTGGAATAACATTCCTTAAATCTGATGTTTTATCAAAAAAATATAAACAGATTGGAATCTCCCAATATCCTTCACTAGATTTCATCTCAACCATTAGATCATATGGCACTAATATCAACTGTTGGATCAATTAGGGAATATGAACCGTCACCACAACGTCTATATAACAACCTCCCCCAGTATCTCTCACATATAAATTTCCAATCATATTGTGATAAAGCTCTACCTCTATACTTAAACTCTGTTATATATTTCATGATCTACTCGACATAGAATGTCTTTGGAAGTGTCCCACAGAAGAAAATGTCATCAACTAAAGAAATTTACAAATGAAAATATACAGATAATTTTTAGTTGATCAGAAGTTCTTTAGAAATTATTATTCTATCATTTTGAAGTATATCATGTTGAATGGATGGGAAATCATGTGTGTATCAAAACAAAATAGACCGGATCCCATTGATACGAAGATTATTTTTGAGAAATATGAATCTATATGTTTTTTTATTTAATGAGGGGGAGATATGTTATCAATAAAAAGTAATGTAACAACCTATTCTCTTTCCTATAGAAAGGCAGATAATATCATTTAAATACCATATGAAGGATAATCCATTTTGTACACCTGCAAACTACCTGATCTGGCATTAATATTTCATGGAGGAAAAGATATAGAGTACCTGAGACTCAATGGAGTGAAAACTCCAATGATCTACCATCATACGGCTATGTTATCTTTATGGGTTTTTGGATTTATCATTCGGATACAAGAAGATAATGACTCCTTAATGAAAATTGAAATTATTGTTTTGGATTTTCTGATCAACCTATGAAAGATAAACATTGTGTAGTATATCGTATTATTTATTAAAAATATCAAAAATGGCTCCATCATCATCCGTATCATTATGTACTCATAAATCTAATCCAAGATCATTCTCTTAAGCGTAGAATCATTCAAAATTCATTGTAGTTCGAATCATAGATCATTCAAAGTCATGTTTCTCAGTGATGATATATTGTGGCCGATAAAGGTCAGTTCCAAAAACAAATCCAGATAATTTTATGACATGTCAAAAAGTGAGATTTAATGCTTATCAAAAAATATGGATATTGAAAAAACATCCAAGAAGGGTGGAAAGATGAGAGAGTTGAAGGAACCAAAATCCAAGTAAAAAATTCATAGAGTTTATGAATCTCTATTAGTACCTCCCAAATCATGTGATATAGTGCATTGTATTTTTAGGATATAAATTCAATAAAATATAGACTCTAATTTTTTTGATATTGTGTCTTCGAATTCTCTAATATCTAGATTCAGAATTATTCAGATTTCAAACTCTTAATTCCACAGAATTAATACTCTGTATTCTTATGATTTTAGACTCCGAATTATTAAGATTTAAAACTCAGATATCCTTATAATTCAGACTACGAATTTCTAAAAATCTTCATTCTATATTCCCTATAATTCAGACTCCAAAATCTATTGAATTCATATTTTTAATTCACTATAAAACAAATTCCAAATGTCCATATCTTATAGACTCAGAATGTTTCTTTGGTTACACTCTGAATTATATTTGTCCTTAGTCTTAAAAAAATAGACCGTTTAAATAAAATTCAATTTCATTATACATGTTATGAAATGATTTCATACAACATGTTTCTAACTAACAGTTGTTTGAGTGACACATTTATATGTCCATCTCAGATTCAAAGAAAAGTATGACTGTTGGTGGAGGGAGATGACCGTTGGAGAAGTACCTATAAATTGGATGACATTTGATTGATATTATCCTCGATCCATCAATCTAGATATTGCATAAAACTGAAGTGATTTCTATCGATAGAGACATCCATGCTTGGTGCATTGTGAAAATTTTTCCAACGTGCTTCATGCGACACTAATTGTTGCTGAGTAAAATCGAGGTCTTATGGGGATAAAAAGATAGAGGTCTCATCTACCTTAAATATAGAGTACTTTTAGTGATGGGAAGATAGTGGAGCCGACTAACTAAATAATCATGTTCTTGTAGGGATATAAAGAAAAATTATGATATTCCTAGAGAGGGATTACATTAGTGTGGGTACGATAGACTTTCGTTAAAGTATAAATCAATGGACCTTTATATTAGGTTGTTGCATACCGTAATCATTGTGTTAAATTATTTTCTACTTGTTAATTATTTTGTATGATGTTTACTTATTCTGTATTTTTCTAAAGGAATAATGTATAATCTTATTATAATTTTATAACCTTTTATGTACATTGATAAGTATGTATCCATATGATTTAAAGTAGAATAATTTACTTGAATAATTTACTTATATTTTATTTATGGAATCATATTTCTGGAACCTGTCAAGTTTGTATTGTATAACTAATAGAGGAGTTGTGAATTTTCATTGTATATCATTTTTAAAGATAGTTTTCCATATGTTTAAAAATGAAAGTTTTTAGGCATACAATTCACCACCCTCTTATAATTTAGCATCTACATCATTATTTTTATCCTATAGTAGGCTAGGATTGTAACCCATGGATTATTTATATATGAATTATGGTCTATGTGGATTGGGTTTCGATACATAAATCATATATATCATTCTAAATATACTTCATAATTATTATGGGAATGAAAAAAATTTGAGGGTTCATATTACTGGTATTGGTTTCATACAATATAAGCTATCCATTTTTATATAAAGGATAATTAAAATGCAAGAGTCGGTATATAAAACAATACATTCAACCAATAACTTGATTTTAATGAGAATCAATGGATAATATCAACATAAAAAACACATGGTAAAAAATAAATGAATTCTTTATAATGGAAATATATTATTATAGACATTCCCAATCTCGCCTCTAAACTAAAAAATCATGAATATTACTATTAAGGATACATACCTAGGAAATTATCATATTAGTAAGTCCTCTCGATAAATACATTATCATTATCTTAATGTCTCTCATCCCAGATATTATCAATGTATATAAATACATACAAAAAATAACCAACTGTAATGACATGATCACATAGCCCTATATGATATATCATGACTCTTTTTGGTCCCATGAGACATATTAATTCACATAGAAGTTATCTATAACTGGGCCACTCTAATAACATTATTATATAGTGCATTGTGTATATTTTTAATGATCAATACATTTCACTCTCCAAATGGAATATAAATAAGAAATCATCAATATCTAATCAACAATATGGTTCAATAATAAATCCTCATCATATCCTATCAAGATAAAAAATAAATATGGGATTATATAATCATTTACATAGAATCATGAGTGGATTCTCTAATAGTATAAAATAACATTAAAGGATAAATGGAAATATTCTTGAGGAATAATAATCTTTTAACAATAAAATAACTTATTAAAAGCATAAAATGTATGAATTATTAAAATATATATTTCAATTAAAATAATAATGGATAATTATAATGTATTTCTCATAGTATTAATGGGTCATGATGGAAAGAAATTTCATACATTAAATGTATGCATAACCAATGATCATTTTTACACTTTTGTTAAAAAGTAACTATTTGAGAAAATTAAAACAATTTTCATTATAAAATTTTAAAAGAAATTCATTATGGTGTGAAATTGAATTTACATAATCATATATGAAAATTAAAAATTTTCGTTAAAGTATTTTAATCTAAATATGAACATGGATGAAAAATGGTTGCAAATAAATCATCAATCATGATTATTAAAACATATTCTCTTACATGTAACATACATATTCATTCAAATTTCCATAAGAGTAGAAATTAAAAATTAATAAGTAAACCACTAAAATAAATAAGGGATAATAAAACATATGGGTTTACATATGTAGAAATCATATAATTATATAAAATGAAATATGAATTCAAAAAATCTTGAAATATAAACAAATTATAAAAGAAATAACATATGAAATTTTTATCATTTCTATCATATCACCCACATAATTCAAAAAATAAAATCAATCATTAAATTCCATAACTCATAAGATATTAATTTTATGAATTTAAAATGGGATAGTATATTTACCAAATTACTGAAACATGTGGGGGAATATGGCATATGTATCATAGAATCAAAAAGAAGAAAAGATATACAGTACCTCTGATATAACATGCTTTGTTTGTTAATATAGACTAATGAATAAGAAATTTTAATTTATTAAAAATCAATACCAAAACCCAAAACATACTAATAATATCACATATATTAATTAAATATATAAAAATATATATATTAATTTTTATCCATAGAAGAAAAATATGGGAAATTGAATTACACTACTCATAGAGATGGTAGGACGTAAATACAAATGAATACTGTTTTCAAAATTTTAAGGAAGTAATAAATTGAGGAGAAGTAAAAAACTAAACATTATTTTTTTCATTATTTTTTCATATATTTCAAATATATTCATTTAATAAAAAATTATTACCATACATGTATAGATAAATTTAAAATAAAATAACATTCCTTCTTATAGGTGGTAGTACACATGTATTCAAAACATCCATTATTTTGTTTTCCAATGAATATGATGGTATTATTGTAGAGATTATATTATAATTAGAAAATTATAATTATATAAATTATATCACATATAAACAATAAAACCATAATAATAAAAGGATAATATTTATGATGATGGAGAATGAATTTTGTCACTTTGTGGAGGTAGTGGTCTACACCTACGCACATGTGATTTTTCACATCCTGTTGGATGAAATAGAGGGTGGATATTTTTTATTACATAATAATACATTGTTGAAATAGTTTAGAGTTGGGGATTATTATGATGCAAAGAAAATATATCACTTATATATAATCAAGGAGACTCAACCTTGATTCCTACCATGATATCCCTCAGAGGTCTAACAACAAGGCTACACACTTGGGGAATTGTCACATAAACATAATAAAATATTTGTGCAAATAGATAAATATTATTTTTAAGCATGAATACATCATATTTATTTTATGTAGAATAAGAAATAATTTTGATGATTTTAGGAATAATAATTACCTATTATTTAGAATTCCATATATAGATCCCCTACCCAGGACCTAATGATTTTTATTTTATAAATACAATAACATCAAATTAAATTCTAGGAAATAATATTCGGAAATAGGAAGGATTGTTATGAGATATTCGGATCAATTTGGAGTAAAGAAAGAGAGAAAATGGTGTCTTTTTATAAAGGAGGATGTGTAACAGTTGCGACTATAAAAAGGAATGTAATGTAATCAATCTATTCTCATGAAAATTGACTCACAATGGAAAGATATTTGATGAAAATATTCTACGGTTATAATATCACCCTGAAATACAATTTTTATATGTTTTTGTGGGTTTTTTAACTCTATCATTTGGATTACCCCTTCATTAAACTATTCTAATCCTAACCACGATTACAACATCATTAATCATAATTGGTTATAAATTAATTATATTCTATAAATTATAAAACTAATTTAAATGAGATTAAAATATAAACAAATTATAATCATACATTTCACCATTTAGGATATTTGTAATTTTTTATAATTATATAATATATTTTTTTGGATAAAATATCATTTATTTCAACATTGAAACTATATATATACATTGAATTTAAAGTTGTCATGTTAGTTATGGAATTATATTCTAAAACATTCATACATTACTAAAATAATATTTATCTAAATAAATCATCGAATATAATTATTCTAAAAAATCATTACTTTAAATATTTATAAAATCAATTTTTTAATTGAATAAATTCTTTATCGGTGTTGCATAGGCAATTAAAGAAATTATTAAATCACTAAAATTTATAAATATGTTAAATGATAATTAAATATTTAATATTTAATGTAAATATTTACAACTATTATTATTATTATTTTTATCTTTAGGAAAATGTTTTAGAGTTATTAAGGTCAAGAGTGTAAAATTTTGGTATTTATATGAAAGAAATTAATATAAATTTTAATATATTTTAAAAAATAACACCATATATATATATATATATATATATATTTGGGTTTTTTATGGTTGAATTAATTACATAAAATGAAATAAATTCATGATTTGGGATGATTTTGAGTCTTTATCTCATAGTTTAGAACCTTTTTAAACCATTTTATCTAAATTTATGTGGAAAATATTTATGAAATTTTATATTCTTATTGACCAAAAATAAAATGAATCTATACTACAAATATTATACTTTTTATTCTCAATATTCTATCCATTTCTTGAGATAAAGTTTCCTAATTTTAGTAGAAAAAATAATAATATAGATATGTAAAATGAAATGGATTGTTTTTAGAAAAATTCCATTTGAGGAAGGAAAATTAACTAAAAAACTATGAATATTATTGATTAAAATGTAATTTATTTTACTATAAAACATTGTATTGATCATAAATCACAGTTAAAAAATTTCTTTAATATTAGGGGACAGTTAAATTTCGATATATTATTAACAGATATTATATTATTGAAAAAATTGTATTTCTCACTGTTTATGGAAAATTCATTCATAGTATAAAAATTCCAATATTCCAAACTCAATTAATTATGATATTATGAATTTTAATAAATAATTCATATTTATCAATATAAATTCTTAATTTAATACTAATCTATTTTAATTTTATCTTAAAAATATAATAAAAAAATATTTAATGAAATTATATTTTAGAAATATTAATATACATTTCAAAAATTTATTTAGATATATATTTTGATTAAACTAATTCCATTTATTTATGTAACATATTTCTAAATAATATTCATAATGTGGTTTGTGCTCTTTATCCTCAACATTTTAGAGGTTATGTTATAACATTTTGCGATTCATTTTAAACTTTGTATTTCATGTCAAGTATCCTATCAACAACTTATTATTTATTTAAAGAGAAATAAAATAAAAAACATAAGGATTTAAAAAGATTATATTTATTATAATTCTTATTGTATATTAGTGGAACGATCTATGTATAAATTTTGATCATTTCCCTATTGTGATAAATCCTAGCATTCTAACTGTAATAATATCTCAAATATTACTAGTTTAGGAAGATATATTATTATGTTCAATCCATTAATATAAAAAATTATTCATGATATATTTTTCATAATGTAAATATTGAAATATGTGGTTAGATGAGTACATTGAAAAAAGACATATTTAAAAAGGAATGAATATAATGGTGTAATTTCAACAATTTAATATTTTCAGAATGAAACAAAATGAAACATGCATAATTGGAATATATGTTTTCATTAACTAAATAAGGAAAATCTACCAGGAATGAGATTATAATGGATGGAATAAAGACATAAATCTCGAATTCTTCAACTATTTGGATATGTGCCACAATTCAAACAAATTCCCCTTATGTAAGGGGGTTATCCTATTTAAATTCTATTAGAGAATGTATAATATTATTAAATCACTATAACTGTGTTTTATTTTCCCAAAAATATATATGATAAAAAATTTATCAGACATTCAAATTCATGTGAAGAAAAAATTTATTCTGGATAATCAAAATCGTTATTATCTTCCATGTTATAAATGAAAATTTGATATTTTCAAGGTATATTAAGAAGGGAATTTTCAATTAAGTATATGATTTGAAATATTACTAAAACAATAATATGGTAGTCATTACTAATTATAAACCATATATTTACACTATATAAATATTTTAATAGAATAAATATTTCTATATTTGATATAATAATTGAAACAGATTTATTATGAAATTAAAATTTAAGAAAAATTTATCTCATGAAAAATGTTATTTTTTGTGATAGATATTTGTAATCGTTTTTCATCATAGTGAATAATACATCCTAAGAATCATGTCAGGCTCCACCTACAATAGTTTTTCTAAATAAATTTATTATGGAAAATTAAATATAAAAATAATAATTTGGAAATATACACTTATAATAGTGAAAGTACCAATTGTGAAGGATTATAAAGGTTTGCTTCAAGAAGAACATGACATACACTCAATTTAGTGTGAATTTCATTTTTAAGTTAATCTCATCATTAATAATGAAATTATATCTAAGATAGTCTACATGAAGAACATAGTGAAATTACTAGAACTAAAGAAACTACTTCATGATCAATTTGAAAAGAGACATATATGTCATTGTGTTTTACCATGGAGAGACCCTATTCTTTTTTATTAAGAATAATGATTTTTCTATGAGTTTTTTTTTCAATTTTAAGGAAGAATTCTGTTATTACCTGGAAAAAGTGTCATCTTCCCAGCATGGATGATTTTTTTAACAAATTCAATGAGGTTAATAGATTCAATGATGGATAATTGTTCTTGGTATTACCAATTACACATAAATAAGGGTTATATTACAATAACAATATTACATTCATGGTTTGGACATTCTAAATATACAATTACTATCATTTTATAGTATAATCCACATTTTTTCATGGATATGAGGAAAAGTGTTTTGAATGATTATTTTACCAATTTATTTTAATTAATTTTTAATGATATCAATATATAATTTAAAATATATAACAAGTATAATATTTCATTCTGAATCATTCATAAGAATATTAATGAAAATAAAGATATATTGATAAAATAAAAAATTAAAATCTAGACTTATTGAAGTTATATTTTTCACATCCATGATGTCTGTATAGAAGGAATAAAATTTCACACTTCCACAAAAATATATGGATTGAATGGAGAACACCAACTTATATAGAAGAGTTTTGTAGGTTCCATTGATCAGAAATATACTATAGAATAAGTGTTAAAAATTGATTATCTAACCTATCAACATCTTATAGATGTTAAAAGATTATGAATAAATTGAAAAAAGATTGTAGGGATTGTTTTGAACAATTATTGAGGATAACATTAATGAACAAATAATGAATACATAATAAAGAAAAGACTTATTTGTCTAATATAGTGATATATCTGTGAAAGAACATTGATGTGTAATTATACTAGAAGATAGAGTTGTTAAATATTAATAAAGGTTGTTCAAAATTTAAACACATAATTTTAAAATCCATGATATTGAGTTGTAAGTAATAATATTCTCATTGAAGATATAGAGGAATTGAATTTATATTGAATGAAGTGAAATATATACAAATCATAAAATATTAATGTACTTATTATCAAATAAATTTGATCAATGTCGCGGATATGTGATGATTAGAAAGACATAAGGATTATGATTTATCAATACTCTACCAACTAGGAATGAAAAAATGGAGGATGATGTGTTGAGTATTAATGAACATACATTCGTGATAAAGAAGATAATTGATATAGTTACTATATTCATGGGTTTAGTATAGTTGGACGTGTGAATAATTAAATAAGTGGATGCATCAAATCCATAGAAAATGATTTCAAAACCATCAGCAATATATAAAATCAAAATTCTCAATATTGATGATAAGGATATTTAAAATACAATATATTCCATTATTGACAGAAAGTTGGTTGATTTCATATGTGAAGATAATATATTGTCATTTTGAAACCAGATACATTATTCCTTAATTACTTTCTTAAATAGAGAGTAGTTATATAAAACTCATACCACAAATATCTCAATACACCCTATTCTAAGAAAAACATATTTGGATTTTATGGAAAATTATTTCGAGGATAATATGAAATGGTAAATTTCTGACCACATATCAATAGGTATAGTTTTTTGAATATGTAACTATTTATGGAAAACATTATGAAGTATTTAAAAAAACATCATATATTTCTATGTGTAAATGGGATGATAATATTATTGGTAATGAAAATGGATTTTCAAATACTCATAGAAGGAAATAATTCATATGGTTTATTATTGATCAACATACCATGACTTAACATATCCTCACTAGAAGAGGACATGTACCACTTGAGTGCCTCACATGGATCTAATTATAGATGATTTTAGAATTCATGTACCACCACATTCAATTCTATGTAATTGTGATCAGTGGTTTAAATCGAAATTCTGATAAACGTTTCAGTAGACTCGTTACAGCATACCAAATTTGATCATGTTATACTATATTAATAATCATATTTGTAAACACCCAACCATCTACATGAATTAGTGGAGAGTAATATAAATTAATAGACAAAAAATAAGGTGATAAACTATGAATGTAATAATATATGTGAAAAAACTCATAATAAAAAAAATATATATTTATATATATATATACCAAAAATTTTAAAAAATGCATTTCTTACCAGAGTGTCATTCAATCATAAAAACCTATAATATGTTATAATAAGAGAGATTTATACTAATTTTATCTTAGTCTCAACCAACAAATATGGTCCCTACACCAATGTATCCCTAAGATCCACCAAGGATGCAATAAATATTTATTTCATTTTCCCAGGACATGGAACTCGTTGGAAAATCCCATACATGGATGAATATAAAAATATATATACCTAGTTTGACTATCGTTAAACAAAATAGAAAAATATAAAGAATATAATAAAAGTATTCATCTCATCTAAATGACTCAATATAAACCAAAAAACAATACAACAACCATCAACATAAATATTTTCATAATAAGATATCAATATGAAGTTAGAAAGGATGTATACATATCAACATCCTAAATAATATTAGTGGCTCTTCCCCCACATCTACGGTACATCTCTGATGTCGAGAATTTAGAAGATTCTTATTTGATATTGTTTGGAGGGGACCGATCCATGAGACTATTCATTATAGCCTAGGGAGGTGCAAATAGAATCTATTAATCCTAACGATCACCAAAAGAATAAAATTGTTGGGGGCCATGCCCTAAAATAACAATCTATAAATGAAATATCAACAACTCTCATTGAGGGACTACACTCTTATAGAGTTCTAAATGGGATGAGTGACTCTATATTGGTAGAGAACCAACAAAATTTATTAGTAATGAGATTACTGACCCAGTATGTGTTACGAGTACAGGTAACCTACACTTGGGTGAAACATGGAAAAATTATAATTACACATGTATAGAAAATATGGAAAATACATGACCTAGTGTGACTCGGGAGTACTCACACAGTTAATTCAATTGCAATAATATGACTAACTCATTCCCTAGTGTGATAAGGGAGTAATGACCTGAATGCAATTTGAATAAAAATATGGGGAAACTATTCCCTAGTGAATAATGAGAATATTTTACCTATTAACACTTCAATGAACATATCTAAGTGATAATATAATTAAAGATCTCTTGAAGAGGTTCTAAACTCTAAACATCATGCATCATATCTTGATTGCCATAATGAAGTCCCCCAAAGGATTATATGTGGAAAAATATCTATATAGGATACTAATGGTCCAACATACATATTAAAATGAACAAGATATGATAATAATATGTACTATAAGAAATCATATGTTGTGTTTGAGGGTCCACATTTCATGTGACACTGACTCATCACATGGATGTTTTCTCTTATGGGAATTTATTATAAAGAGTATCATCATAAAAAGAATGTAAATGTTGCACAAAACAACCCTTCTCCTCCCAGGAACTTTTCATGGAAGACAATCCATGTCAATGTACTTCAGGTCATGACCATGTACGTAGAAATTTAACTGCCCATACATTGGAACATGAATATGCGCTTTAACTCCAAAAGAACACGGAATTTCATTCTACATGGGGTCTTGGGGAATTCTAGTTGTAACACAACCTAGGTTCCTATTTAGGATGACATGTTATGGGTGTCCAACCACATGGCGTGTGATCCTTAACATTTATCATAAATTAAATCAACTTAATAAGGGGGATACCTGTCATGTGTTCCTCATGCTACACAGTGTGTAGTAGGAAATTTCATCTATAAATTAAATAGTTAACACTTTTTTAACAATGTATCCATGTCTGAAAAACACACCATTATACCACCAAAAATTATTGGGGGGATACCAGTGAACATCGATATCCAACCTCTCATTACTGGAAATCGTAAATCTATCTCCCACACGAATGTTCTGTCACACATTTTCTAGAGATTTTGGTTTTTTCGTGTTATTCTATATAATGTTTCAAGGAATATTTGTGTTCTAGGAATTAAGATGATATGAAATATCGATCCCTATGTGCCCATGATTAATTTTTTAAAAATATGAAATATATTTTAATTATGTGAACATGATTTTCCTAAAATACTGAAATATCCCCTAAATGGAATCTCATATTTGAAATATGAGAGAACTGTTGGGTATGGAACGCGGTGTATACCTTTGGTGTAATAAAATTTTTTTTGGAATGGGACATTTGGACCCCTCACAAGTTGGAGGTATGCTAAATGGATTATAAATTAATTAATTCATACATTTAATAGCAAAAACAAAAATAACTAATGAACATGGACTCAGATGAGAAATCTAAGACCACTATTGAGTTCAAAATGTATGTTTAACCCTATTTAATATAAAATAGTAGTCTATGTCTAGTGTTTGTTTTATGTGCCATCATGGGAGTCTAATTCAATTAAAAAATATTTATTTAATTAATTATATGATTTTTACCAGAAATATTTTTTCTATAAGTGTACTATTATTGAAATATTCATAGGGATAGCCTCATAATCATGAAATCAATATTAAGTGTTCATATCCTACTTCTGACATCAGATCACGATAAAACACTAGATCAATGTAGATAATGATGTATGGAACTTAATGAATTTTTCGATCATTGGTAGAATGTTCATCAATGAAGATTGATTCAATATATAGGTAGTACTCATCAAATTACTGTTTCCACCATTATGAACAAATCATTGAGCATTGTGATTCTAATTCTTGAATATGTGAGGTGGAAAATTCATTCATGTTCCCATGAAGGGAGAGATATATTATTTTCCTTTTGGTTTATCAAACCTAAGGAGCATGTTCTTGATAGTTGAACAATAAATCTTATCCAATGATCATAAAAATATTATTAATGTTTATTTCATTCGTTATTATTCGTGTTCATTCCTGTTGAGACCTTATATTTCTTGGATCAATAGTTTCTAGATAACTCGAGTTTGATTGAGTGCCCAAATTTTTGATGGATGGACGAAGCAATATCATTTTGATGAATAGTGACCAGATCAGTGTATAATAGCATCCATGGATCACAGTTCTGCAACAGTTTCAAAGTTTCAGGTTTGAATATGTCATAGGTGGATCACGAAAGGGAAGAAGTTTTACGTAGGGAATACAAGGTCATCTGATGATGGTCCTTTGAGGTTGCGGTAGGAGTGAAGTGGTGCTAGAAACTGCCTACTGATAGTGTGTTAGCTAGGTGATGAATGAAGTGACATTGTGACCATGTGGTCTTGTAGGTGCTTGAGACTGTGGCGGTGCAACAGTAGGCAACATATGAGGTGGGACAGATGAGGCGTGGGAGGTGTGATGGTAGAGCGCGTCCTGGGCGGCTTTGTATTGTGGAAATAAGTGAAGGGGTTGATAAAAATATTATATAATATAATATAATAATAATAGTAATTATAACAATAATAATATTATTATTATTATGAAAAATATTACTACCATAACCCCCACTGGAGAAATCAATTAACATGTTTTCAGTTACGATGAAACACTTTCTTCAATGTGGTATTTTTAAGAACAATGTTAGATAACATTCTCTGACACCTGAATCGGGTCAATAAAAGCACCTATAATAATGATAATATTTTTTATATCAAAATACCAATTCGAACATAACTCCTACACAGATCGTCCGATTTATGTGCTATCTCAAACAGTATGGCCCATTTTTAAGATGTTCATTTCATGACTAATTTTATATTCCTTTTACTAGTCTGTTTATTAAATTCTTCAAATGTTCAAATAATGATATTATATTATTATTTTTAAAACATTGACCCTCAATTACTCTTTCAGATGTCATCCAATTAACCCACTATATGCAAATTTTTGACACTAATATTGAGGACGTTTCTTTGATACCGATATCTTGATTATAAGTTATTTCAGGATCAAGTCATCAGCCACACAAGACTCAATTCAAGTGGAATGGATTGAAATAAATCATTGTTATAGGGTGTTCAAATTTTTTAAATGAATAGTTTATTCCAAGAAATTTTCTAGGAGGATCCCTACAATTTTATCTATATAATTTATTTCATGATCAATATGTGGTCCCACAATACACTATTCATCTGTAATGCAATGGAATATAGCTTCTTCATCGATTTAATGATTTGTGTGAAAGAATAGTCAAACATGTGTGCTTTTCCATAAGTATCATAATGGTGTGATCGATTTTATTATTTGTTTCCATTTTAGGATGCATGTCAGTGAAATAATTTTTTTTATTTCTTACAGATGATGAGCATTGGGCGCACTTCAGCATTTTAGCCAGATATTCAATGTAATTTGGGATTACACCAGCACACCAATGGGTATAAATATATATTTCAGATCTCAAGTATTTCTAGGTACAATAATAGGTTATGAAGAAGGTTCATATATCACATGGTCCCCATATGTGGCATACACCTCATTATAAATATTCTACATCTCATATTTCTTTATTTTAGACTCAGATTTTGGCTTGCGAGGAGCCTATCATGTTCATTGTTTCATGTAAAATTTGACGGTTCACTCCATAGTGTGATTTTATATATGATGTGAGATGTTTTTTCTGTGATTCTTATTCAAGAGGTGTTCGATGATGATTGTGATCAAGAACTATCATATCAAAGCATCAATAGCTCACCTTGTAGTACGAATGAGTTGTGTAGTTCCTCATTGCTTTCCTAGTATCACCCTCTTGTCTGCCTTGTAAAGATTCCTTAACGATCATTAGAGTGGAATCCATTTACTGGGATCTTCATGGTTCTTCAACTAATTTAGAGTAGCACCATCTAGTCTGCCAAAGAATGGGTCCTCAATGTTCATTAGAGTGGCAACCTCCTACTAGGCAGTTCATGGGTGCTCAAACTATTTTATATGTCACACTCTATGCTTTCTAGACATTGGTCCTTCTTAATATTAGAGTAGAACCCTCCATTCTAGCTAGGAATAGGTCCAAAAACTTATGATAATACCTGTCAACTATGTGAAAAAGTGATGATACATGTTTTGAAATAGCATTAGAATTAAATGGAAGAGGGATACTTTCACCACAATGATATGTTCTTGAGATGAAAATTTAAATCGTGTGAGAATTTCATTACTGGATAAATAAGATATTTTCTTGGTTTGGTCTTGAGTCACATTTACTTGCATATTTATAGTAGACACATGGGATGATGGGCATTATAGCATGACATACATAGGAACTGTTAGTTAACACTCATCTAAGGATGATATTTGATATAGATATCCCCATACCCTCTTGTTTTGTAATTTTTTAGTAAGAATATATATATATATATCCTCTTTTAGTACACACTCCATGACTTTATTTTGAATCTATGTCAATGAGGGAAAAAGACATGTTAGTTATACCATGTGAATTTTTCTTATATCTTTTCATGGTTGGATGATTCTACTCTCATACTACACGCAGAGAAGACTCAATGAAAAGCTCATCTCCTAACCATTTTGAGAAACATCTATTTGTATGAATTTACTTCCACTCTCATGTTCACTTGAGCTATACTAATTTATTTTACCTTTATCCACATACTTATTTCTACTTTAGTTGTACCTCATACTACTACAACTAAATCTTTTTTGGGGTATTGTGTTGGGTATGTATAAACTCACCCATTTATGGGTTTATCCCAACATGTGTAACGACTTTTGAAGAGGTTGGAAAGGCTGAAAATGACATCAGCTGAGTTTAGGGATATTGGGATCATAATCCTTGTATTGTGGTCGTAGATTTGGATGCAGGATATGGGCACTCTTAGATATTTAAAATATCTTGGTTTATGTTAGGTTAGAATGATTTTCTACTTTGGTGTGTTTTTTTTCTATTTTTTTATATTACATTAAGGTACTTCATAATGTTAAGAGGTCTATGCGTATTTGGTTTATTCAGAACAGTGATACATATTCACTTTTATTCTCTCTACACATTTTCATTGATATAGCTATGAGTATTTATTTGTAAATATGAAAATTCCTCCTTGAGTTTAGTTGTGCCTTCAACACTTCATTCCACTCCAGGACTATAGAGGTAGTCATGGGGTAGTTGTTAATCGATCTCTGACATAGGTTGGGTTGTGAAATGTTTGTATTAAAAAATGTTATTTTTTGGGGATTTTTTTCAAATGTTTACCAATTTTAGAGGATTTGATGGGTTTAGGTAAATAGTCTCATAGAGTATCAAGTTTATCTCTAAGTCCATGGAGTATAGTGATGGTCTGGGAAACTGATGTATCCATTCACTCTAACCTCCCCTACCTGTATATCAACTCATCATGCCACGTAAATTTTTACGGTATTAATGGTAGATGAATCATATCAGATTGAGTCAATGACTATCATTCCTGAGTCAAATAACAATCTCCCTTAAATATATGCATATATGTGAGTGGACCAATTTGGGATATACCTAACACTGAGAGGGGGGTGAATCAGTGTTGGGGAATTTTTAAAACAATTCCAACTTTTATACACATATCTCATGACCAGTTAGTATATTGATTCTCTTATTCATTTTTCCCCATTGCATCCAATAATAGAAAGCAGTAAAAATATTCACATGATATTTTTAAATGGTTCACCACTCTATAAATGTAGTTATGTCCTAGACATGCATGGATATGAAAAGTGCATGGATTCTCTATATGATTTGATATGCTAATAAGGTGGAGTGGCTTGGAAAACAATCCTCTAGCTAGTGTGACTTCCTAAACATTATATGGTGGTGGGAAACAATCCAGTTCCCTAAACTAGTGATAGAATAGTCCAACTAGCAGCCTTTAGCTAGTTATTTATTCTGCCTATAGAGATAGTCTTCTTCCATCTTCAAAAGGTTAGTTCTACACCAGGTCTTCTTTAGTTCTCTTCACTTGATTACATGTAATGCAGTAGGAATGAAATGTCTCATTCCTTGTTTCTCTTCATCTCTTGTGCAACACCAACTACACTAGACTTATTCTTTATTCCTCTTAGTGAAAAAACCAACTTAACTAAATCTTATTTTCCTCTAGGATAGAATCAAATATAATAGTTTGATTATTCAGGAAATAAAGATCAGTTCACATGGTATCATCTGAATCTATCTGCCCTGAATAATTATCACCATTTAATTGAGCATACCTTGTTCAACATTTTATTCACTTATCTTTCTTTTACATGATATAATATGGAATGGTACTGTAGTGTCGTAATCTATTTATTCAATTCTAAATACCAAAATTGGAGTTTATCAGTATACATCCTTCTTTATTTATATAGATATGAATTCCATTACACCTCTAGTTCTACTTCACTTTACAAAGTACAATGAGAGGGTTAAACACTAGTCATGTGAGTGAAGTTTTACATCATGTTGTGATACCAAATGGTTTACAGTACTTACTTCTTCGCAATGTCACTTCGAAAGGGATATGCACCTATTAAAGGCTTATTGAACCCCAATTTTTCACGCACCCCCTTTTGGGCCACTTGTACACAACATTAACGACTTTCACAAAACATTGATCTTTTATCATGGAAGACCCCTAGCGTGCAACTCCTATCTTGCTCACAACTCTCTTGTTGCGAGGAAATTTCCGTCTTGTGCGCAACTCTCTTCGTCTGCGCAACTATTCGTTCTTGCATGGAACAAATGCTTCTTTTTCACAACTGCCTTTGCATATATTTGTTATGTGCATCAGAGCATCGATTTCTTCTAAGTAATGAAAAGTTTAATTGTGAGGGGTTTTCTTCTTATTTATAGACCACGTTGACCCCTGCATGAAAAAACCACTATGGGTCCTCCAAGATCCCGACGCATCACGCAACACCCCCATTGACATCTCCTTTGGCACGAAGGTTTCTTTTTCTCCAACCTCATCTTTCTCACACATTTGAAATCAATTAATCCCTTTTTTCCTTTTCCATTTTACAATGTTAAGAACGAAAATTCTTCTTGGCATGCAAAACCCCATTTTATGTTGCCTTTGGAATGGAATTTTATTTTTTTCCAACCTGATCTTTGGTGCACTTTTGAAATATTTTGTGTGCATCCTTATTTTTTAATTTTCTGAAGTTTGGGCTGCAAATAATGCATGGTGCACAAAAAACAATTTTACGTCCCCTTTGACATGCATGTTTATTTCACGCCAACCACTTAAATATTTCACGCAAACATCTCTTTCGCACCAATTATCCACTCTTTCGTGCAACATTCACATTCGTACACTTATTTCATTTTCCATTTTCTGAATTTTGGACCACGAATCATGCCTTGCGCGCAAGATTCCAAAAAATATTCAATATTGCTCACAAAAACCAAATTGTGCACAAAACCCAATATTTCACATAGGCCCCTCCTTTTCTAGAATTTAATGTTTAGATCATGGAACTCCACATGCATGAAACATACCATTCCATTTTAAAACTTGTGCGTGAAATCCTTTTCCAAAAACACCTTTCCCGAAAACAACGCCTCCTTAAAATGTTCTTTTGTGCCACCTCTAGACTGTTCATTCCTTTTTCATTGCTCTTTTCACTACATCCCATAACCATTAGAAATCATTCATCACAAAATCCACCATTTTGAAATGTATCCTTTGATAGTCCAGCTTTAGCATCGTGAAAGTTTCAATGGGATGTACTGAAACTTCACTATCTTCCACCAGCGTCATTCATTCAAATAAAAACGTCATATGACTGGGATCACCTTTACTCCCAATTTATTCATAATTCTTGCATCACAAGTTCTCAAAACATATGATATTTGTGAAATAACAATATGCAAAGAATTTTCTGATTTTGATACAATGTGAAATGCATGGATACCACAAAATGGAAATCCCTACAACATTCTCTCTTATTCTTCAACCATCATTTTACACATCATAAAGATCATATTATTATATTTTTAATGTATGATCTAGAATATTTAACATGAAAACATGAGGAGT
The DNA here is from genome assembly GCA_963277665.1 of Viscum album. NCBI lineage: Eukaryota > Viridiplantae > Streptophyta > Magnoliopsida > Santalales > Viscaceae > Viscum > Viscum album. The sequence goes on along the minus strand of OY728147.1, from coordinate 2,050,246,487 downwards.
TTTATGGCCTTATTCTAATCCTCATTCTTTTTCAATCATACTTAGTTTAATGATACCACACCATTCTTCATTGTTGTAAAAAATGTGTCGCCTTTGACAGAAGTTCTTTGATATAAGGATCAGTGCATCAATCATCTGAATTGATCTTCATAGAGAATTGGTCATTTATGACATCCAATGTTATAATTCCATAATAATTCCTCATGCATCCTCACTACATCCAATATCCATTTACTTTTTATTCATTATTATCCTTCTTCATTTTGACCAATATTGAAAACTATTGAAAACAAATTCAATCTTCACACACAATGTGGTCCCAAAAAAATGTTCATATAAACATGGAACACCATGAAAAACGTTTTTATACCTAAGTGATGACATCCATCTAGGATACCAGATCTAGTTCTTTATAAATCCCAATGAATTATGGTACCTCAGTTAAGATTCAATCAAATAACCACCATCCTTTAGGTGGGAAGCTAGAAATAAGTCCACATGTTGAGGACTAGATCAAACTATCATATCAGTCATGTGAAATGTTCTTGATGAGTGAACTCTATGAGTTCCACCATCAAAGATAGTTGACGTTCCATGGAGAGTGAGATCCCCAAGATTTGGAGGATTAGATAAAGTCACTTGTCTACATCATGATAAAATATAATGCTCTAATAGGTCATATGGTGTCTCTAGTAGACAGTCTTTTCCATAGAGAATCTTGGAATTGGTGGAGCCTATTTACATAGATGCATGATGAGTTGACCATGTCCTAGGATGAATTATATCATATATTCTATGAGGAATGATACCCCTCCTTCACACACTCAATTTTATTTTAGGATATTATAGAGTTTCAATAGGGAGGGTCGATAATGGATGAGTATATGTCAAGGATCACATACCTTACATGATACAATCTCTTCAAGTATTATGAGGGATACATTTGAGAAAAGAAGTATGAGTATGGACTCCACAGAGTGATATGTGATATTATAATACACATGTACATCCCACATTTGACAGGTTGTTGGAAAAAGTACTATTGGAAGAGATATTTCAGAGAGAGAAACCCCAAATAGCTGAAACTAGATATGGATCCAAATAGATTAGACATCTCTGCAGCTAACAGTCATTAACTGATAGGGCCCCAATGTTGGTCATCTTCCCATGATTATACATGGCCACATGGTTCAGCAGCACATGGACAACACATTAGACCAAGACATTCTGGAGAGGGTATGTGATACACATTCATTAGCTCATAGTGAATGATATGATAAGTTGTATTCTCTGTGACCCTTCTACCATCAATAGTATAAATTTATTGACACATTTTTTATGTATTATTTTCATTTTTCTCCTTGTTAAAGGTTTACACCCTGTTGATGTTAGGCATCGGTGAAACCCTATTTCAGTTATTCTTAATCATACAAAAAATCTAATGATAAATAGGGGTGCATCCAACACAAATATGTGTTTTTTCATTGTTACCAAAACCATTAGGTCAAGTCAGTTATACTCAAAGTGGATAGTATTTAATTATATTAGAAAAGTCCCTATGGCTTTTTAATTTAGGGTGAGGACGTAAAATGGAGTCTTAGAGGTGGTCCTGGCTTTGTAGGTGGAGTTTTTCTTCCTGATTTTTTTTCATGGGATTCCACTTTGGGGTGTGTCAGAGTTTCTAGGTAGGGGTAACTCTTCCTTGAAGAGATGTAATGAAACACGATGTATGAAACCATCATTCCATGTCTACAATCTAATGGTTGGAATATTTTACTTCCCCAACTTTTTCGTTGGTACACATGCTTTCTCTGAAAAATCCTTGATACAATGGAAACAAGTTATCGGATATGAGTTTGTGAAATTAAGACCCCAAGAAAAAAACCACATGACTCGCTTCCTAGAGCTCGAAGTGGTAGTTATTTCCCTGAAAATGTAGAGAAACTACGTTCCTAGTGAGTACATTGTGGTTTAATCAAACCATTAAAATCTCAAGTTAGTCAGAACAGAGAGATCCATGATCTGGACACAGTTTTAGGACTATGACTTTGAGATAGTTTACACACAATAGAAGGGATATTTTTAGTAGATTTCCATATAAGAATGTCTTATTCTTACATAGTGCCTGTAGATTTTGAGTAGTCATATTCCCTATAGCTGACTCTATTAGATCTGTAGGGTATCGATTTTCTTCATTCGATGGTATTGGCTCATTTTCTTCTCATTCTTCTAATAGTGTGTCTTCTTGGAGACATTGATAGTGATGTCTTGTGTGAAAATATATCCATTGGAGGTTTACATGATGAAATTTTTTATGAATGGAATCTTGTTATAATTTTTCAAGGACAAATAGTGATTTTAATCACGTTATGGGTGGAGGTGATCTGGGAGTTTCACATATATTATTTCACTATATATCCAGATATGGGGAAGAGACAAGTACTGGCTCAGTGTCCCAACCTCTTTTAATAGTTTATGTTTTTCAAGTATGAAAATATATGTAGAAGGGAAAAATATAGAGGATATATTTTTTCTATGTATTTATTTTGAAAATTTCTAGAAATATTTTCAGATCCATGAATGGACACATTGTGAGATTTTGAGGACCATCGTGCAAAAAATTAATTTTATGAAAATAATAACTATAGATTTATTAATTGCACATGATTTTCCAAAAAAGTGTTATTTCACATTAGTAGTATCGTATATTAGAATTCTGATACCACTATTTGGTCTAATATGTGGTTATTACCCTTATCGTAACATAAAATATGGGGGATCGTGATGTTCGTAACCCTCATTCATTGGTAGTACATTAAATGCCTAAAATATAAATAAATATGATCTTTTAAAATAAAAAACATATAGAGCTCACAGGTGTGGACACGGATGGGAAATCAAATAGATTCATTGAGATCAAAATGTATGTAACACCCCAAGCTTCCATTGTACATTTCACTTTGAATAATGCTATAGCTTGCGTTGTACACAACATCAAGATTCCAACACATCACGACCAATCAAACTAGCCGTTATGAATAGTAATACCCACATTTTGAAATTTTATAAATTTTATCATTCAATATGGAAATCATTTTTCGATTTGGAATATCCAAATTAGCTTAGGGTGATTTTTTGGTATTTTCTGAAAACAATCAAATTTTGATGAATAGTGAAAACCACTGAGTTATTGTTTTAAACCATCTTTTTATTTAAGTAATTATTTAATTTTTTTAAATTTATTTTATGTCAAAATAGATAAATAATACCTATATATGTTAAATTTAATTCATTTGAGTCAGTTTAAAATAATTTTAGATATATAAAAAGTTTATTGAACTTTTTACTGTCTTTTACCCACCTTCTAGAAGCATTTGCAAATTTACATAAAACTTAATTTAAATGCTTTGGTTAGTTGAATTTTAAAAATCCGAGAGACATTGATGATATCAGTAAGTAAAATTTTGTTCAATAAGATAAAAATAATTTGACGAAAAACAACCTTAGGAATAAAATATGATCCTTTAGGTCCACTTGGACTAGATTAGGACATTTTTTATTCTTTAATTCAAAGAATAGTTAAAATTGTTAAATTCAATGTTTATTAACTAATTTTTTTTAATATATGGTTACAGAAAAGATGAATTCAACTCTAAATATTAATTAGAAAAATAAAAATATTTCATATATAATGGTATTTTATTTATATTTTTTTGACATTAAATTATATAGTTTATTTTTGACACAATGATGATGAAATGATTATAGTATTAATGAAAGATTAAAATAATTGATATTATAAATATAAAAATAAATTAAATTTTAGATTTTTATGATTTTACCTAGTTTTCATGGTTAATATGACATGTTTGGGTTTGTTGGATGAATTTTTTTTCTATGTAATAATGTTGTTATGAATTTATCAAAAACAAAATACCAAATAGTGTCAAAATTGACATAAAAGAGTTTTCAAAACAAATATTATATTATTAATTGATATTTTATTCTTAAAAATCTATGGTTCAAACAAATGAATAATATAATGATAGGTGTATCATTAATGAACTACTTGGGGTTCAATTAGAAGTATATAGTATGTTCATTAACCATATAATATAAAAATACAAAGAGGCATGGTAATGTCAAACTATTTTACTGAGAGTTGAATCTATAAGATAAGGTTAATATATTGACCCAAACAAGTCTAAAAACTACCGGTTTAGTGTATTTTGACCCATACCAACCTTATAATTTAAATAATTCATTTTGGTTCCATTATAAATAGAAAATTATTTTATTATAAAATAATATTTCCAGCTTTCTCTAATGTGCCCCTCACCACTCTTATAAAAGGGATCTCCCCCTTCTCTCTAATTAACACCTTCAAAGACATTTTTCTTATCCATATCCTGACCAAATACCCTCTAAAATGTTCTCCATTAATCATAGATTCATTCCATTATTCATAATGCCATCCTATGGAGCCCTTTTGATCAAATCAAAAGGACGAACCCGAAGAAGAGATAAATATGTCATCACCTCTTCCAAGTTCCCTTATTTTTACACTTCATCTTTCATTGTTGTTTCTATTATAAAACAATAAATATATTATATTATATATATTGTCAAGTTATTATTAATATGTTACCGTCATATTAATTATTCTACACATCCTTTGAATGACTTGTCACTATACATGCGTACGTACAGATTATCGTCTCTACGACGTGGTGTAATTGTTATTCAATACATTATTATTTAGATGGGTATAATAATGATGTGTAATTGATGTAAATAATAAATATAACATGATAATGATTCTGTATAAATGAAATAACATCCAATTATATATTATTTTAATATCAAAAGAAAGATATTGTCGCTCGTGTGTATGTACGGATTACAGTCTCCATGAACGTGATGAGATTCACTACCCATCGTATCCATTCAAGAATAATTTTCATTATATGATTAAAAATAATGTTTACAGACTTAATATAAATCTGGATATGAATATATTACATACCATCCATAAAAAATATTACTCACATAACAATGAATATTACAGAAAACAAATCTGTTGACACAAAAAACAACGATAATTCTATGATATTATTAACAATTCCATGTTAAAAGATTATATATGATATCATATTAATGAATATGATACTTGTAAAATTTAATAATAGTTATTTCACCAGTATACAGGAGGAAAACTTACCCTCGACCAAGGAAAAGTACAAGGTAAGGGTTAATTTCATAATCTCTTCATTTTCTGAGGATGTTTATACATAATTATTTATTTTGACCTCTTTATCATACACATTAATGCTTCTTAAAAATGTATTTAAAAACAATTTTACTATTTACTAGAAAATGGGATGAAGTAATTTCTACCCTTATTTGACCTTTTATGTTTGGAATGTAATCTTTTCATCGTCTACCAAACAAGGTTCTTTTTGAACTTTTTGAAAAATATATTGTAAGAATGTTTTCTTATCTTATATGGAGGGTGTGGATATTTTCTGCCATTATAACATCATTGAAGTTTCCCTTACATGATTATAAGAATATTTTCAAAATAATTTTTTTTAGAATTATTTCAAAACATAAAGTGATATTTCTCTAAAAGTTTTTTTTATTTCATCTATGTCAACATACTTTTATAGACTTTAGGATTATTTGAAGTTGATTTATTATGATACAAAACATCTATTTTGTATTGAAGGATTTGTTATGTGTATGACTGTGGATGTGTTAATTTTACACCATTCATGGTTTATGGATAATGTTTTGATATTTCATATGCTAGTTTTAATATGAATGTTTATGTTATGTTTCATGGATAATGTTTTGACATTTCGTATGCTAGTTTTAATATGAAGGTTTATGTTATGTTTAAAACATTTCAAATGAAGAATCCATTGGACTTAGTAAGTGAAGGGTGGATCTCACTATAGCTCTAAAATGAATATGTAGGTCTCATGAGACAAACTAGTGTCCTGGAACAGGGCCTTGACAAAATATTATTTGTAGTCTTGGCACAAGGCCTTGACTATGTGGTTATGAATGTCTGGCATTAGGAATTACATCATTATGAAAGTGGCTATTGATATTGAATTTGATTATTCAACTATTAAAATACACATGTGAGTAATTAAATGCATTATTTTGATATATATTTACCATATTATTATGATTTTTATGTTTAAAAAGCTTTTGTTTTGGTTTTATACAATTCCTTAAATGTTTATCCTTATTTATGAAAGTATCCACTATATTTTTATCCTTAATGAGCATCTGAGATCACCCCTTTATATGTTTTATTTTCCTAGTATGTGAAGATGTATATTATGACTGATCTATTGGGATAGTATATGGGATCTTATTGTTTATTATAGAAACAATGTTGTTGTTGATTTCTATTTTATAATGTAATGTAAACGTTATGAATGTATCTAGTACTTCCAAGGCTATGAAACTAATCCGTCTTTTTAGAAATGATCTTTTGTGATCATGCTAATATTATGTAATAATGCACTGAATCTGGGTAACTAGGGTCGAGGAATTACAGTTGGTATTAAAGGAAGTTTACTACAAACCTAGGAATCTAGAAATAGATAATCTCTGACTAGAGCACATTACCGTAAGATAAACCTTGATTATTAGTATATAAGAACATCCTAAATTTTTGTATTGTAGAGATTTTGTCAGTTTTACAAGAATTACATCCCTGTATGGATAGGAGCACGTAGAGGCAGCTCTGGTACAGATGTACCTAGGGGTAAAACTCGAAAACACCACTCTAAGCTAGACTTGAACGAGAACTAGTGAACGACAACGGACCTTGTTTCATTCTTGGTTATGAAATTCCTGGGGATATGCTTAGGATAATTCTCATTTTAATTATAAACCATTTTAATGTTTTATGAGTATATACTTCCTTAATGAAATGATTTTTATTATTATGGATTATATCCATAAACTGTTCAATTTATGTTATGTCTTTTACAAGTTTGGATTTATATATTGTGATTCATAAACAAATATAGTTTATTCCATTGTATAGAAATTGAACCTAGTGGAAGGAATTTAAATTTTATCAATTAATGCATCCATGAAGTTATTTCCCTCCTAATCAATATAATTATAGAGGAGCTGGTCATACAACTATTGCTGATCAGTTTATCACTATATTGGAACAACTCACTCAGGTTATGAATAATAACCTTACATGTATAGAGAACCCTGGTCCACAACGTGGAGGATCAATGTCAGATCGCTTCATGAGGAAAAAACCTCCCACATTCAATAGAGGAAAAATCCACTACTAGATGATCAATGGATAAATTCATTAGCGAAAATATTCCATGCCTAGGGTTTTAGCAAAGGGGAAAAAAATTATTGGATGTTTACCGCCTCACTAGAGATACTGATCAATGGTGGTCATTGGGTAAAAACACAAAGTAAGATGAGGAAGTGTCAAATTTGGAATGGAGGGAGTTTGAAGAGATTTTCTTAGAAATATACCTTCATCATGACCATTGAGCAAATATGGAAAGGAAATTTTTGAGTCTGAGGTAAAAGGAGGATGATAATGTCGCAAGGTATAGGGATAACATTACAAGGTTAGTGAGGCATGCTATAGATTATATAAGTAACCCCATAAGTAAGATTGATCATTTCTTTGATGGGTTATAACCATTTTTCTTTTAGTATTAGTCTCACAATCCTTCTCATCATATGAGGATATTATCTCATTTGATATCAAGATAGAAAAATAATTCATTATGTCATATGACTATAAAGCATTGAACGAGAAGAATAGATATTCTGAACACTCTGGAAATATAAATAAGGGAAAGAAGGAAAATTTTGAATATCCATCCTATAGTAAATATGGGAAGAAATACCACATTACTTTCCAGAAGGGAATGGGAGTCTGTTACAAGTGTGGTAAAAAATTACACCATGCCCGTGATTGCAAGGGGAAGAAAGAGGATGTCGATGTTGAATGATACAATTTTAGAGAAAGGGGTAATTATGAAAATGAATTTCATATGAGTCAGGGGAACATACCTCAAAAAAGGCCAAGGGATCAAGGCCAATCTTATGATATCTCTACTACTGGGGTTGAAGTTTCAAAAGACGTAGTGGCTTGTAATTTAATGGTTTCATCAAGTTTAGAAAATGATTTATTTGATTCTGGATCATTGTATTGTTTCATATCATCCCAATTTATTATGAAAATATATATTTCCAATTTTTTTAACAAGGGAGTTGTCAGTCAAAACTCATAAGGGAAGTATCATCGCAACAATGATTTGTGAATCAGTTCCCATAAGGGAACATAAATGCTATGTATCGACTGATATAATAAGCATACTCATGAATGATTTTGATATAATCTTTGGTATGGATTGGCTTTCAAACCATGAAGAGATATTTTATTATAATAAGAAATAGGATAATATTTTTTATGACGATGATAAATAACACGTTATCTTTTGATCAGAACCATCACCACCTGATTCTTATCTATATCCACCCCTAGTAGCTCAACAAAGTTCCATTATTGGGGAGGAAGAGAGTGAAATAACTATGGGTGTGGAAAGTAATGTTCAAATATAGGATGTATATATTGTGAAAGAATATGTTAACGTGTTTCCAGATGATTTACCTATGCATCCTCTAGAATGAGAAATTGAGTTTTCCATTGATTTAATTCATGGTTTAACGCCAATTTCAAAGACCTCCTATAGAATGGCCACTGTAAAATTAGTGTAACTAAATATAAAACTATAAAAATTGAGTAATAAGGGATTTATTCTCCCTAGTGTTTCTCTATGGGGATCCCCTGTCCTTTTTGTAAAAAAGAAAGATGTATCTATGAGGTTGTGCATTGACTACAGGGAGAAAAATGCTATTACAATAAAGAAAAAGTATCCCCTACCTTGAATTGATGATTTATTCGACCAAATTCATGGAGCTCAATACTTTTCCAATATTTACCTTCTATCTCGAAATCATACATTGGGCTTGATGTTGGAAGACATTTGGAAGACAACATTGCGAACTAGGTATGGGCATTACGAGTTTACAGTAATTCCTTTTGGGCTGACTAATGTATCCTCCGTCTTCATGGATCTAATGAATAGATATTTCAAGGAAATTTTTGAAGAATTTGTAGGGGTATTTTTTGATGATATCTGGGTATACTCTAAAATCTACAAATATCATGAAAATCCCTTGCGCATTATCTTGAAGACTCTTAAGAGACATGAATTATATGGGATGTTTATGAAGTGTGAATTCTGGATTTAGGATACTTCATTTCATGACACTATCGCCTCTATGGATGGAATATCCATTTACCTTTCTAAGATAAGATAAATACAAGAATGGAAAGCACCAACAAGTATAAATGAGGTATGCAGTTTTATTGGTTTAGCAGGTTATTATCGGCATTTTGTCTAGAATTTTTCCTGATTGTCTATCCCATTAACGAAGCTCATACGTAAAGGGGTTAAGTGTTTCTTGGACAAAAGAGTGTGATAAATGTTTAGAATAATTTAAGAGAAGATTACTCAATGCTTATATCTTCACTCTACCATCGGGGAATGATGGGTTTGTTATTTATAGTGATTCTCCAATGAAAGGACTTTGTTGTGTCCTTATGTAGAATGATAGGGTTATTGCTTATGCCTCACGACAACTAAAAATTCATGATCAAAACTATACTATTCATTATCTAGAGTTAGCAGCTGCAATATTTTCTTTTATTATTTGGAGACACTATATCTATGGTAAAAAATGTGAGATATATACCGATCATAAGAGTTTGATGTATATTTTCTTATAGAAAGAACTCACCATGAGGCACAAGAGATGGCTTGAACTACTCAAGGATTATGAATTCAACATACACTACCACTAGGGGAAGGCAAATAAGGTGGAAGATTATTTGAGAAGAAATGATCATGGAGTTTTGAACAATATAACAGTTGAAAATTATCCTATATACATGGATCTAGTAAAGATAGATTTGGGAATCACCATGGAACATGATACAACATTACCTTTTCAAATGGTTTCCAAACCATATTTACTAGAAATGATAATGATCTCTCTCACTAGTGATGATGAGTTTCAAATGATGATTAAAGTTGTGATAGAATGGGATATTGAGTGACGTTTTTTATGAAGATGAAATTTTGAAATTTGGGAAGAGACATTATGTTCCTGATATACAAGATCTAAAAATGTAATTGTTGGATGATGCTCGTAGTTCCAATTTATCTATACACCCTGATACCACTAAGATATATAGTGATTTGAAAGAACATTTTTTTGGGACAACATAAAGAGGGAAATTTCTGATTTTGTGTCAAGATGTATTGTTTATAAAAAACTGAAAGCTGGAAGGAAATATCCTAGAGGATCCATGCAACCTATTCCCATACCTTTGTGGAAATGGGATAATATTACGATGGAATTTGTCATGGGACTACCAAATACTACTATAAATAATGATGCAATATGGTTAATTGTTGATCGTCTTAGCATGTCAGCACATTTTCTTGCTATAAGAGAAGATTTACCAATTAAAAGATTGGAAAGAATGCATATTAATAAAGATGTAAGACTTTATAGAGTATTACTATAAATTGTTTCTCACCATGATCCACGTTTTACATCAAGATTCTGGAAAATACATCATAAATCCCTGGATATTGAACTTCATTTGAGCACTGAATACCTCCCTCAATCTGATGGACAATCAAAATGGATTATTCAAACCATATAAGACATGGTGTGGTCATGCACACTAGACTGTCAAGGTATGTGGACTCAATATTTATCTATAGTAGAATTTTCCTATAACAATTTCTTCCATTCAAGTGTGCCAATGGCACCATATGAAGATATATATGGAATGAGATGTCGCGCACCAACCTGTTGTGATGATTTTGGTAAAATAAAACTTGTAGGCCCAATACTAGTTGACGAAACAATGAAAAAAATTAAGGTAAACCAAAACCACATCAAAGAATCTCAAAGTAGACATAAGATCTCTTCTAATAACTGAAGGAAGGATTTGGAATTTCATGTAGAAGATCATGTTTAATGAAGGTATCTCCATGGAAGGGTGTTATACATTTTGGTAAAAAGGGGAAAATAATTTCCAAGGTGCATCAGACCATTCGAAACTCTTGAACGAATTGAGGATGTACCTTACATTTTGGCAATATATCCATGTCTCTACAATGTTCATGATGTGTTCCACATATCATTGTTGAGAAAATACATGTCTGACCCAACACATGTACTCACCTATGAGAAATTATATCTGGACACCGATATGCCTTATTGCTAAGAGCTTGTCTAGTTTCATGATACTAGAGAACAAGTGTTGAGAAACCAGATGACTCTTCTGGTAAAAGATCTATGGAGAAACTATAACATGGAAGATGAAATGTGGGATCCTGAGGAACTTATGATGAAGAACCGCCCGAATCATTTAATGAAGTAATATTCTTAAAATTTCCAGGATGAAATTATTTGAAGGAGGGGAGAATGTAACACCCCAAGCTTCTACGGTACGTTTCCCTTTGAATAATGTAATAGCTTTCCTTGTACGCAACCTCTAGATTCTATCACATCACGATCAATAAAAATAGCCGTTATGAATATTAATACCCACTTTTTGTAATTTTATAAATATTATCTTTCAATATGGACTTCATGTTTGGATTCAGAATATCGAAATTATCTTATGGTGAATTTTTGGTATTTTCATAAAACATTAAATTTTTTTGAATAGTGAAAAAACACTAAGTTTTCGTTTAAAACCAAATTTTGATTTAAATAATTATTTATTATATTTTAATTTTTATGAATAAATAGATACATAATACTTATGTAAGATAAATTTAATTCGTTGGAGTAATTTTCAAATAATTTTACATATTTAAAAAGTTTATTTAACTTTTTACTGTCTTTTACCCACCAACTATGAGCAATTTCTATTTTACATAAAACCAAATTTTACCACTTATGTGAGTTCAATTTCAAATATCCGATAGGCACAATTGATAAAATTAAATAAAATGTTGTTCAATAAGATGAAAATAATTTTTGGTGAATATTAACTTTTTACTTTAATTTACCACGGTTAAAAGTAAATAGGGTAATAATGGTTAAAAATGATATTATTATTACCCTAAAACGTGTCCTAATTCTATTGGATAAGTATAATTCAACCCAAAATAACCTTATGAATAAAATATGATCCTTTACATCCACATGGATTCGATTACGGAATTTATTTTTATTTAATTCAAACAAGGGTTAAGAGTTTTAAATTGAAAGTATAATAAGCATACCATTTTTAATATCGAGTTATACATAAGATAAATTAGACTATAAATATTAATTAGAAAGATATAAATATTTCATACATAATAGAATTTTATTTATAATATTTAGCCATAAATAATTTAATTTATTTATATCACAATGATGATCTAGTAATTACAGTATTAATGAATGATTGAAATAATTGATATTTTAAATATCCATATAAAGTAAATTTGAGAATTTTTCTGAACTTCACTAATTTTATGGGTTAATATTTCATTTTATGTTGGGTGAGTTTAATTTTATTCTAATTAATAATTCTGTTATGAATTTAGAAAAATCAAAATAACAAATAGTGTCAAAATTGACATAAAGGTGTTTTTAAAAAAAATATTATATTATTAATTGATATTCTATTCCTACAAATATAAGGTTCTGCAAAAAGACAAAAATAATGGGAGGTGTATCATTTATGAACCACTTATGGTTCTCTTGTAAGTATGTTGTATGTTTATTAACCTTATAATATAAATATACAAAGAGACATGGTAAATGTCAAACTATTTTACTAATAGTTAAATCTAAAAGATAATGTTAATATATTGACCCAATCCTATCTAAAACCTATAGGATGAGTGTTTCTGGACCCATCCCCATCAAAGACATTAAATAACTCATTTTGGAGCCATTATAAATGGATAATGATTTTATTATAAAATAATATTTCTTGCTTTTCCTAAGGTGCCCCTCACCCCTCTAATAAAAGCGAACTCCCCCTTCTATTTGATTCACACATTCATAGCCATTTGGATAGGCCAAAACCAGAACAAATGCCCTCTCGAATATCCCCCCTTCATCATAGAGGTCTTACTTTTTAAAAAATAATACTTAAGGAGCCCTTTTTGACCAAATCAAAAGGAAGAACCCGAAGAAGAGATAAATATTTCATCACCTCATCCAAGTTACATTCTTCTTCCACTTCGTCTTTCTTTTTTCCCCATTATAAAATAATAAATCCTATATATTATATATATTGTGATTTTATTATATATATGGTAAAACCATTTCACTATTCTATCCATCCTTTTAATGACATGTCACCATATGTGTGTATTTACGAATTACTGTCTCCACGTCGTGGTGTAATTGTTATTCAATATATTATTATTTGAAGAGGAATAATAATGATGTGTAATTTATTTAAATAATAAATATAACAGGATACTGATTCTTTATATATGATATACTGTCCAATTATATGTTATTTAAATATCATAAAATGATAGTGTCGCTCGTGCGTATGTACGAATTACCGTCTCAACGAACACGATGATATTCATTCCCCATCGTATCCATTCAAGAAAAATTTTCATTAAATGATTAAAAATAAGGTTTATAGACATGATATATTTTTGTATATTAATAATATGCATCCCATCCATAACAAATATGACTCACATAAAAAATAATATAATGGAAAATCCATCTGTTTACAACCGATAAAACTATAATACTATGATATTATTAACAAAGAAATGTTAAAAGATCATATATGATATCATATTAATGTATATGATTCTTGTATAATTTAATATCAATTATTTAACCGTTATAATGTAGGTTAACCTTCCCTTTACCAAGGAAATGTATAAGGTAAGGTTTAATTTAATAATCTCTTTATTATCTGAGGTTGTTTATATGTAATTATCTATTAGGACCTCTTTATCATCCCCAAACGTGCTTCTTAAAAATGTATTTAAAAACATTTTTACTATTTACTAGAAAATTGGGTTAAAGTAATTTATAACCTTATTTGACCTTATATGTTGGCAATGTAATCATTCTATCATCTTCCAGTCAAAGTAATATTTGACATTTTTTTAAAATTTAAGGTATGAATGTTTTTTAACACTTACGATGGGTGTGGATATTTTCCACAGTTATAATATCATAAAATATTCCCTATAAATATTATAAGAATATTTAAAAAAAAAATTTCCTTAATTTATTTAAAAATAGAAAGAGTTATTTCTCAAAAAAAGTTTTTGATTTCATCTATGTCAACATCCTTTTATAGAATTTAAGCTTATTTGTAGTTGATTTATTATGATACAAAACTTCCATATTTTATTGATGAATTTTTGATTTGTTTGATTGTGGATGTGATATTTTTACACCATTCATGGTTTATGGATAATGTATTAACATTTCATATGCTAGTTTTAATACGAATGTTTATGTTATGTTTAAACCTTTTCAGATGAGGAATGCATTGGACGTAGTAAGTGACGAGTGGAGCTCGATATAGCTCATCGATGCATTGGTAGGTCTCATGAGTCAAACTAGTGTCTTGGAACAAGGCCATGAAAAAAAACATATTTTTAGTCTTGGCACAAGGCCTTGACTATGCAGTTATGAAATTCTGGAATTATGCATTCTATCATTATGAAAGTGGCTATTGATATTGCATGTGATTATTTGACATGTAGAATATTCACGTGAGTACATATATGGAATTATTTTGATTTATATTTTCCATATTATGATGAAGTTTATATTTGAATGGATTTTTTTGGTTTTATATATAGCATTAATTTATTATGCCTCTTTTTGAATGTTTTCACTATATTCTTATCCTTACTGAGAATCTGAGCACAACCCTTTCTATGTTTTATTTTTTTGAAGATGTGAAGTAGTATATTATGACTAACCTGCAGGGATAGTCTATGGGATCTTAGTGTTGTCTATCGAAACAATTTTGTTGTAGTTTTCCATTTTATGATGTAATGTTAACCTTCTGAATGTATCTAGTACATCCAAGGCTACTAAACTAAACATTCATTCAAGACATGATCTTTTGTGATCATGAAAATGTTATTTAATAATGCACTGAATCTGGGTAACGAATGTCAGGGTATTACTATGTAGGTTTTATGATAGGCAAGTTATAAAATTATTCAACATGAGTTGTTTGGATTATGGTCCATCACGAGTGAAAAATAAACAATTAAATATTTATTTATTTATTTTATTTTATTTTTCATCTAACCTAAATTTTATATAAGTCTAATGTTTTGGAAACATGGCCATGGTTTGCCTCATAATCCTAAACTCACTAGATATAACTCTCTTCCTAATCCTGATGGGGGATAAAGATGAATCTCCACATCACGTAAAATGAAGACACATAACACGAAATGACTTCTTCGATTGTTGGTAGGAAAATTATTCAATTATGAATGATCAATGTCATGACCCGTCCTCGGGGCCCGTGTCGTGAGTACCCCAAGCCCGAATTCCATAGGCTATTGGGATTGAGACTAGCACCAAAGGAACAAATCCCGATAACTGAGATGGAATTGCCTTTATAAAAGTATCAAAACACCACAGAGTACAAGCAGAAGTAAAACACTATGTATAAAAAAATTGCTGAAAAGAAAATGGGACAGAATACAATCCCAAATGAAATTACAGCTACAACTGAACGAAAGTACAATAGAAAAAGACAAACAGCTGGAAGGAAGTAAGCAGCTCCTGGGTCGTCCTCCTCGGATCCTACCTGAAGGGTAGGTACAGATAGCGCATCTCCTGGATCATCCAGCACGGATCCTACCTAAAGGGTATGTACAGATAGCGCAGCTCCTGGATCGTCCACCACAGATCCTACCTGAAGGGTAGGTACAGATAGCCTCCATAATGCTCTCGCCCGTCAACCTCCTCTGAGTGTCGTCTCACTGTGAAGTCCACCTCTGGATGCTGAATCGTCGTGTGGTCCACCTCTGGATACTGTTCAGTCTTCGAATACTCGGCCTCTGTCAGCGCTGCCTGTCGTCTGCAACCAACACAATGAGGTGCGGGCATAGCCCATTCAGGGGTGAGTATAATGATACTCAGCAGGGACCCCGATACCCTCAAGGTCTCACTAAAACCGACAATGATAACCACAAAAAATATCTCAACAGATAACCTCAACTTAGTTATATGCCCATACATATACCTAAGTTATCAAGTAACCCATCTCAATCATGAGGAAACACAAGATTATGAAATCATCAGATAACCACTACCCAGGTATATGCCCATACATATACCTATGATATCAAGTGACCCATCTAAATCAAGAGGTAACACAAAGGTCATAGACTCAGCTCAAACTAAGATTTTCATTATCGAAACTGTAACTGCTGAAGCGACCCATCTCTAGAGTGTACAGTGGTCCTGTCATGACTCTGAGGTACTTCCCACTAACCTAAGACTTCTGACGTAATCCTCCTATCGAGTACTGCGGGTCAGCCACCCAAACAAAGTAGTGCTTCCCACCGGGGTATGACACCAAAAAATAGTAGTGCACACCCCTTGTATCCTACAGAGGTACTCTCCGGACGAGTACCACGGGTCTGCACTATCACACAGGTAGTGCTCCGTCCGCCATGGGTCTGCACGCAAACAAAGTAGTTCTCCGTCCACTGGGCTAGTCGACTCACTCCAAGTCGAGTCGGTCAAGCAGTCGTCAGGTCTCAGTCGGCTACACGGTCTCCGTACACAACATGATCATCTCTAGGAGAGAACACGCCATGAGATATAGGTCAATACTGCAAGTATCTCAAATTCCCATGAAGAATTATCTCAAAGTACCTCCTCGTTAAAGGGGTCTCAACGTAACAGACGACACATCAAACGGACGCCCAATCACTGAGTTACTAGCTTTTTGGTCCCAGGGGCCTGGTTGGTTTCGTGTGAGAACCAACCTATCCATATCACAATTTTACCCTTAACTATCATAGGTTATACTCATAGGGACCTTTTCTCCACATGATCACCAACGCCGCTGACGGTTCGTCAAACGGACGTCCGGTCTGAAAGATATCATCTTTTCTGTTCCAGGGGGCCGGTTGGATATCGGGTATAATCCAACCCAGCCACTATCCAATAGCAACCGAAACTCAGGAGAATTATTCCAAAAGTTCCGTCTCATAAATAGAATTCAACGAAGTCGATGGCACGTCAATCGGACATTCGGAGCTCGAGATATAATTGTTTCCGCTCCGAGGGCCCGGTTGGTTTCGTAACCGAACCAACCCGGCCGAAACCAAAGTTCTCCAAAATGTTGATTGTAATATACCAAAACTACCGTCTTGATCCAAGTATCGCATCACAACTGACGGTGCATCGATCGGAGGTCCGTAGCCCAGGTTATGGGAAAAAGACCGAAGAGAACCGAAAACGGGGGGTCTGGGCCCGGCCCGACACGGCCCATCCCCCCTGGGTCAGCCCGAACTGGGTCGACCCGACCTGGGTCTGGGTCCGAACCGGCTGGGCGCGGCACAGCCCGACCGGCACGGCCTGGCCCTGCCTAGGAACGGCCCGACCTGGCCTGGGCGCGGCCCGGCCTGGCGGTCCGGCCGGGCGGCTCGGGCCGGCGCGCTGGCTCGCTGGCACTGGCCAAGCAGCCGCGCAAGGGGGGACCGCCCCCTGGACGAAACAGCCACCCCCACGAGGGGGCCGCTCCTTGTCAACGGATGTGGCACAATTCTGTGGAGGTCCCTTCCCGGCGGCGCGCCGGGCGTCACCGCCTCCGGCCACCGGTGCCGCCGTGCCGGCGTGGTGCACCGGGGGAGTCTTCCGCGGACCACCGGACACGCTCCGGTGGTCCGTTTTGCTCTCTGATTTCATCAACGGTCCTCTTGGGACCTGACCATTGCTGTGGCGGCTTCAAAATGCCTTTGCGGATCGCCTCACCATCATCTGTCGATCCGCACTTCGATAACAAATTGTGGGGTTTTCGAATCGCCTCCGCGGCCCCGACTCCTCCCGTGGTTTCGTTCGTCCTCAACGGCGCGTCGTGACAGTGCCACGCTTCTTCGCCGCGTTCTTTCTCATTTTTGTGTGGTGAAACAGCACCGCTCTGCCTTTCACATGCCGCAACAAAATCAAACAAACAAGGGTGGGAGGAGGGTCGTCCATGTTCGTGCGGTCTGACCTCTTCCCATTATTATGATAACAGTCGGCCCAAAATGAAACCAAGATAGGTGACATATGATATCACAATCAACAATAAAATAAACCCCCACAACTTTCTGCAACAAATTATTCCCAACCCTCAAGGAAATTGTTCGCGGATCAACTAGATAATAAGTTGATCCATGTTCTTTGTTTTCTTTAGAATGAAAGAATCAAGGGAATAAAATCGATCTCAAAATAATAATTCCCTACCTAAAGCGTTGTTGTCGAACGAGATTTGTCGTAGAAAGGGACGTCGCGGAAGAAGATGTCACAGAAGGGGTATCATCGCGTTGCCGAAGAAGCATCGCGGACGGAGCGTTGCAGAAGAACCATCGTTGATTTCCAAGGATTTGGCGTTCTTCGTCGGAGATCGGTGCATTATTCACGTTCTTCACCGAAGAAGAACACTTTCCTCCTAATCCTCTCCATGAAACAAGTTCCAACAGAAATAAAATAATAACAGTATTATTTTATTAACGCCTAAGTCATCCTTTGAAATTCAAAAATAGACAATCAATTCAATGAATTAATTGTAACGATTTAACCGCCCAAATTAATGAGGTGTTTCATAACCAGAATAAACGCACGGTTGACTTTATTAAAAAGGGGGGTGCTGGTGCGTTACATAGAGGGAAAGAAATGGTGGGGCACATGCGGGCCTCACCTCACAAATATCCTACCAAGTGGGTAGGATATTGTGGGTCCCATCTTATCCGCTTAACTTAGGTTATGCTGCTTTAAGTAAAATAAAATAAATTGTCACACCACATTTATTTTATTCCTTAACTTAACTCCGAAAAATTAAAAACTACTCATGTGCAAACGAAACTCCAGAAAAGGTGTTTTAAAGTAATTACCAGTGATACGAGTTCATTGGTGCCCTCAGATTTCAATTCTGAGTAACGGTTAAAAAGTTAAAAAAAAAACCCACTCGTTCGTTCACTGTACGTACCCAAGCTAAACTTTGGAAATTAATTCCGGGCACACTGGGCCTCGGAATCAGGTGCCATTAGAAACTACTTTCTTGTAAAATCCCGAAGAAATTTAAGAAAAAATTTTCCCTTTAATTTTACAGGTCTTTACATTACTCCCACCACAGGGCTTTACGTCCTCGTAAAGCTTTAACACAAAATAGGGGCACAAAAGCAGTACTGAGCACGCATCTAAGCCTTCCACTCCAAAGGTATCTCCAGACGTGAGGGTCAAGTCTACGGCTTACCAAAAAATCTAGGTCTGGGAAAAGATTTGTGGAAGGAAGGAATGATTCATATCAACGTATATTACTACGGAATCTAGTAGTGGTCATAGACAATCACTAGAATCATTCATAGAGCCATTGGGTCACTCTCCCTGACTGCAAGAAGCTACCCTCTTCCCCTGCCCTCCATCTCCCTGAGCCTGGTGGGGACAACTAAGGCGGGTGGTTGTAGTTTGTTAAAACGTACACCACCACATTCTGCCCTCCTAGCTCTGCCTCCACGTCCACATCATCGTGGACTCATATCTCTTATAAGCTTCCTATTATGGAAACATTTAACGTGCCCAAGTCTCTAGGACTGGGGCCAGTTTCTTGTTTCTACTACACTGTGCAGTCTTCATCTACTCCTGGATGATTTTCACCTTCTTTGCCTACGCTTTCAAAGAGATACTAAAATTTCTCCTTTTCCAAAAAGAGAATCTCGGTCTCATCCCCTGGATGAACCACACCCATTGCCTAATACAGTCAATACTGACATTAATGAATCATTCATTCCATGGATGACGTCGTAAGGCCTCGATGTAACTACCAAGAGATCCAATTGTCACTCTTGCCTCCAAGGGTCGAGTCACACTGTCGGAATCAGTGCGAGGTCACTGGGTCTCCTCCTGCAGAAATCTCGAAAGTGAGGTTCAAGTCAACAGTCTTAACCGGGACCACTCAGTATCAACCAAAAAAAAGGACTGGAATGCAACAAAGATAAGTGTCTTTTTATTATTGCTGCTCATAGTACAAAGAAACGAATACAATAGCAACATGGAACTATAAGTACAAGGGACGTATCCAATAGTTCTACTCCTATCTACCTACTCTCAGAGCTCTATTGCCTTGTCCACTGCTCGGTTGTTGCTCAAGCACCCACTGCTGCTTCTGCCTCGGTGGGTCCTCCAAAGCTTGTGGATCAACTGTGCAAGGAGTCGGACAGTCACGTGCCAGGTGACCCTTCCTTCCGCATTCATAACACTTCCTTCTCCTCGTATGGCTAGCTCTAGTCCTCTTGGACCACTACATCATCTAT
Source organism: Viscum album (assembly GCA_963277665.1). NCBI lineage: Eukaryota > Viridiplantae > Streptophyta > Magnoliopsida > Santalales > Viscaceae > Viscum > Viscum album. The sequence goes on along the minus strand of OY728147.1, from coordinate 2,050,225,848 downwards.
CAACTGCCCACAGATGACTCGGATACTGATCGTAAATCCTACGTCAAAGGCAGCATCTCTTGTACACGCTCGGGGTGTAGAGCTACTGGCACAATCTCCACCATGAAGAAGGTCTCAAAGTCTTCCCATGTGAATGTCATCCCGTCGCAAAACTGGAACAAGTGGCTCCACCACCTGCCTGATGCTGCCTGAAGGAGGCTGGCAGCACAGATCACCATGAAGTTTGCAGGTGTCCCCACTAGCCAGAAGACTCTTACCACAGCCTCCAGCCAATCCTCAGCTGCCTGCGGGTCCGTATATCCTCGGAAACTGGGTGGCCTCTAGTGCTGGAACTCGTGCAGTGCACTCAAGTGGCATGCATCACCTACTGCTGGGTCTAGTGGCATCGGTGTCCCAACGTATGGTAGTACCGCTGGTGCCTCCATAGGTGCCTCAACTGCAAGAGGGCCCTATACCGAAGCCTCGTCACTCGGCAGGCTATCAGTACGCACATCCCTCAGGGCTCTAGCTGGTCGTCCATGAAAAGTCATCCTGAAAGAAACAACGTGACATGTTCAAATGATTATAGCTGGTGAGCTGACCTGGTTTGAGCTGAAAAAAAAACTTCTGGAAACACACACACAATCACTATTTTGGTGCACAAAGTCGGAAATTAGATTTCAGGGTCCTGGTGTATGGATACGTCGGCCACCCGAACCAACACTGTACACCCTGAACTGAAGACCACACTCAGTACCCTTAACACTATTGCTTCACATAATGGAAATATCAGAGTTATAAGTTCTGTGGTAGAACCGACTCCTCTGATACCAATTTGTCACGACCCGTCCTCAGGGCATGTGCCGTGACTACCCCAAGCACGCCTTCCATAGGCCAGTGGTGGGCGACTAGAACCAAAGGCGTAAATCCTGATAACATGGAATGCATTTCCTTTATAAAAGTAAAAAAACACCACAGAGTACAAGAGGATGTAAAACACTAAGTAAAACGAAAGTGCTGAAAAGTAAATGGGCCAGAATACAAACCCAACTGAAAGTACAGCTACAACTGAATGAAAGTACAACAGAAAAAGACAAATAGCTGGAAGAAAGGAAGCAGCTCCTGGGTCATCCTCCTCGGATCCTACCTGAAGGGTAGGTACAGATAGAGAAGCTCCTGGAACGTCCACCATGGATCCTACCTGAAGGGTAGGTACAGATAGCACATCTCCTAGATCGTCCACTATAGATCATACCGGATGTGTAGGTACAGATAGCCTCCACAATGCTCTCGCCCATCAACCTCCTCTTAGTGTCATCTCGCTGTGATATCCACCTCCGGATGCTGACTCGTCGTGTGGTCCACCTCCGGGTACTGTCCAGTCCTCGAATACTCGGCCTCTGTCAGCGCTGCACGTCGTCTGCAACCAACACAATGAGGTGCGGGCATAGCCCGTGCAGAGGTGAGTATAACGATACTCAGTAGGGACCCCGTGACCATCAAGGTCTCACTAAAACCAACAAGGATAACCACAAAGAAGATCTCAACAAATAACCTCTACTTAGGTATATGCCCATACATATACCTAAGTTGTCAAGTAACCCATCTCAATCATGAGGAAACACAAGATTATGAAATAATCGGATAACCACTACCCAGGTATATGCCCATACATATTCCTAAGTTATCAAGTGACCCATCTCAATCAAGAGGTAAAAACAAAGGTCATAGACTCAGCTCAAAGCAGGATTTTCATTATCAAAATCGTAACTGCTTTAAGAACCCCATCGCTGGAGTGTACAGTGGTCCTGTCTCGACTCTGAGATATTGCTCACTAACCTAATACTGCTGAGGTAATCCTCCTGTCGAGTACCGCGGGTCAGCCACCAAAACAGAGTAGTGCTTCCCACCAGGGTATTCCACCTAAACACAGTAGTGCACACCACCTAGTAGCCTGTAGAGGTACTCTCCGGAAGAGTACCGCATGTCTTCACTGTCACACAGGTAGTGCTCCATCCTCCATGGGTCTGCACCCAAACAATGTAGTGCTCCGTCCACTGGGCTAGTCGACTCACTCCAGGTCGAGTTGGTCAAGATGTCGTCAGGTCTCAGTTGGCTACATGGTCTCTGTATTCCGCACACTCGTCTTTGGGAGGGTCCGCTCCATGAGTTACAGGTCTATACTCATAGTATATCAAAGTCCCACGAAGAAGTATATCAAAGGACCGCCTCGTCATAGGGGTCTCAATGCAACAGACGTCGTGTCAAATGGACGCTCGGTCTGTGAGTTACTAGCCTTTTCGTCCCAGGGGCCCGGTTGGTTTCGTGTGCGAACAAACCCGACCGTATCACAACTGTACCCCGAACTCTCATAGGGTATACTCATAGGGACCGTTTCTCCACATGATCACTAATGCCACTGACGATTCGTCAAACAAACGTTCGGTTTGAAAGATATCAGCTTTTCCGTTCCACGGGCCAGATAGGATATCGGGTACAATCCAACCCCGCCACTATCCAACAGCAACCAAAACTCAGGTGAAGTATGCCAAAAGTTCTATCTCATCAAGATGAATTAAGAGAAGTTGATGGCACGTCAATCAGACATCCGTAACTCGAGATATAAGCGTTTCCGCTCCGAGGGCCCGGTTGGTTTCGTAACCGAAGAAACTCGGATGAACATAAAGTTTTTTGAAACCTTGAGTGTAATATACCGAAACGGCCACCTCGATCCAAGGATCACATCGCAACTAACGGTGCATCGATCGGAGGTATGTAGCCTATGTTATGAGAAAAAGACCGCAGAGGTCCGAAAACAGCGGGTCTAGGCCCGACCCGACCCGGCCCAACCCCCTGGGTCAGCCCGAACCGGGTCGACCCGACCCGGTGAGGCGCGGCCCGACATGGCTGGGCGTGGCTTGGGCCGGCTGGTGCGCCCGGCCCGGCTGGCGCGGCCCGGCCCCGCTGGCGCGGCCTGGCATGGCGGTCCGGCCGGGTGGCTCGGGCCATCGCGCTGGCTCTCTGGCGCTGACCAAGTGGCCACGCAAGGGGGGACCACCCCCCTGGATGAAACTACGGCACCCGCGCGGTGGCCGCTCCCTGTAAATGGATGCGGCGCAAAGCCGAATCCCTCTGGCCCCGCACAGCCACGGGTCCCGCCGCCCGCCGCCGCCTCCGGCCGTCGGCACCTCTGTGTCGGCGTGGCGCGCCGGGGGAGTCTTCTGCGGACCACTGGACGTGCTCCGATGGTCCGTTTTGCTCATCACTTTCGCCAACGGTCCACTCGGGACGATACCTTTACTGCGGCGGCTTCAAAACGCCTTTCCGGATCGCCTCACTACCGATCGTCAATCCGCACTTCGACAACAAACTGCAGGGTCTTCGAATCACCTCTGTGGCCCCCGACTCCGCCAGTGGTTTCGTTCGGCCTCAATGGCGCGGTGCGACGACACCGCGCTTCTTCGCCGCATTCTTTCTCATTTCCGTGTGGTGCAACGGCACTGCACTGCCATTCACGTGCCGAAACAAATTCAAATAAACAAGGGGGTGAGGAGGGTCAGCCGTGTTCGAGCGGTCTGACCTCCTCCCGTTATTATTATAATAGGCGGCCCGACATGAAACCAAGAAATGTGATAGATGAGATCACGATCAAAAATAAAATAAACCCCCACAACTTTCCACAAAAAATTATTCCCAACCCACAATGAAAATGGTCACGGATCAAATAGATAATAAGTTGATATGTGTTCTTTATTTTCTTTAGAATGATAGAATCAAGGGAATAAAATCGTTCTCAAAATAATAATTCCCTACCTCAAGCGTTGTCGTTGAACGAGATTTGTCATGGAAAGGGACATCACAGAAGATGACGTCGCGGAAGGGGGATCATCACGTCGCGGAAGAAGCATCGCGGAAGGAGCGTCGCTGAAGAATCAGCATTGATTTCTGAGGATTTGGCATTCTTCGTCGAAGATCGGTGCGTTCTATGCGTCCTTCGCCGAAGAAGAACGCTTTCCTCCAAATCCCCTCCACACAACAAGTTTCAACAGAAATAAAATAAGAACAGTCTTATTTTATTAACGCACAAGTCAACCCTTGAAATTAAAAAAGAGACAATCAATTCAATGAATTAATTGTAACGATTTAACCGCCAAAATTAATGAGGTGTTTCCTAACCAGAATAAATGAACGGTTGAGTTTATTAAAAAGGGGGGTGCGGGTGCGCTACTTATAGGGAATGAAATGGTGGGTCTCGTGCGGGCCCTACATCACAAATATCCTACCAATTGGGTAGGATATTGTGGGTCACATCTTATCCGCTTAACTTAGGTTAAGCCACTTTAAGTAAAATAAAATAAATTGTCGCACCACATTTATTTTATTCCTTATCTTAACCCCAAATAATTAAAAACTACACTTGTGCAAACACAACTCCGGAAAAGGTGTTTTTAAGCAATTACCGGCGTTGCGAGTTCATCTGTGCCCACAAATTTCAATTCTGAGCACCAGTTCAAAAGTTATAAAAACCCTCTCGTTCGTTCACCGAACGTACCTGAGCTATACTTCGGAAATTAGTTCCGGGCACACCGGGCCTCGGAATCAGGTGACGTTGGAAACTACATTCTTGTAAAATCCTAAAGAAAATTAAGAAAAACATTTCCCTTGAATTTTATAGGTATTTACAATAAAATTTCTAGGAGATACTTTTTAATTAGCATTTCTTCAATTTAGATTAAATATTTTTGTAGTATATTTCATTTTCTTGTATATGTTCTCTTGAAAATTAATGAATGCACCAAATAATAAAGAATTATATTATTTTTTATTGAATTATTTAACCCCTATAGAAAATTCTTGATAGTTATCCAATATTACATAGATAATGATTGTAAAACCATTGTTTATTTTCATTTGATCCATCATTCTTCACCTTATTCATCATTAGAACCTCTTGATTCCTAGATCATCAATTTTTGAATGACAAGTGATCAACTAGAAAAATACATATGGGGAATAATGATGAAAAAATAACGGTTTTAAGATAGTATACTAGATCAGTTTTTATTGGGGTCCAAGGATCAAATATCTACAATCACTCCAATGTTTTGGGTTTGAATGAACCAACAGTGAATCATGGAAGGGTTGGAGGTCCTTATGGGGGGTGTGAGGAGGTTGGGAAGGATGTCTGGAGAGGTAATGATTTCATGGTGGAAGTTGGATGAGGAGGACAACCATGGTGCACATACCAGGATGAGAATGCCACCACACAGAGGCCAGGCAGTCCGGTGGGTGTGTGGGGCTATAGCAGCACGATAGTAGGCGGTGGATATGTTGAGTCCGACAAGTAATTCACGGATTGCCGATGTAGTTGTTCCATAATGCACTTCATGGTGGAAACATGTGGGATAAATAAATTTTAATAAAATAAACTACTATATTGTTGTAGTTGTTATTTTTATCAGTACTATTAAATGGTCTACTCTCCATTACACACATGTGGAATGTATGATTGAAGTTCCATTAGCAGCGATGTGACCCTATCTTTAGGGTATTCATTTGAATAGTAGTGTTTGATACATTTATCTGAATCATAGATCTTGCCTATAAAACAACATGAAATAATTATTATATTATTATTTTCAAAATTATAATTTGAATAGAAATCCAATATGGTTTTTCCAATTTATGTGTTGTCTGTAGCAGCGTGACCCCATTTTCATAAAGTTCATTATGTGATCAATTTTCAGTTCTATTTTTAGATTTTTGGATCAGTTCCTGAAACAAAAAAGTAATAATATATTATTATTAAAACAAAGTCCTTTCATAACATGTTTATATGATATTTGATTGACACACCTTCAGCAACATTGTGTCCTTGATATTGAGGGGGCTACTATAAGAACAATATTGTGATTTTAATTTATTTACTAATCAAGGTGTTGGCCCCATGAAATGACATTCAAGCATAATGTGGTGAAATATGGTGTTTTTCATCTCAGTTCCAATTTAGGAATCTCAATATTCCATTCTGTGTGTTTTTTCTAGGAGAATTTCAACTGTGTGATCCATATAATTAATTTTTTGGGATCGATATAGGGGCCCCATGAGGAATTATTCTTCACATTGAGGTTAAATACATTTTCTTGACTAGGTATCAAATTTAAAAGAATGAATTGTTAATCCATTGTGATTTTACACATGGATTATAATAGAGTGAACCATTCTTTTAACAATGATCATTGGAAAAGGCAAGTTAGTAAAATTATGTTTTTACCCTTGAAACTAATGATGGGAATCATGCCCTCATAAATCTTTTGGCCAGATATTCCATGTTCGTTGGGAGTTCACTACTATAACTAGGGTTTATGTAAACACTTTTGTACCATATAATGGATTGGTACAAGGACCTGTGATGTAGTAGGGTCACATGTTGTGTGGGATCCATAAGAACTATATACCTCATTACATATCTTCTAACTCACTTATCTATTTTTTGGACTCGTATTATTTCCTACATGTAGAATATCCATAGTTTTTTTCTATTTAGTACATGATTGTTCCCTCCATTGTTTCTTATGATATATGATGTTAGATGGTCCTAGTATGGATCTTATTTTTGGAACATCTGATGATGACCATGATAAGGAACTGTCATGTAAATGTATCTATCCCTTACCATCCTGTAAGGACGAGTAGTGTAGTTTATCAGTAACTTCCACATGGAACCCTTCAATCGGGATGGGCATTGGTCTATGAAGATTTATATAGTGGCACCCTTTTGATGGGAAGGGTACGGTTCCTCAATCTATATGGAGTGGAACCCTCCAATCAGGATAGTCTTGGGAAATCAACGATCTATAGAGTGGCACACTCTTGCTAGGAAGAGCATGGGTCCTCATCCTATGGTGATTTGAACCTTCCAAGCATTCTTGTTATGTAACATTGATGACTCTAGAGCTGTACCTTCTAGTCGGGTAGGTCATGGGTCCCTAATATTGTTACATGACCTCTCAACTATGCATATCAATGTGGAGATATCATTTAATATTGGTTTTTAAACAAAATTATAAGGGAAACCTTCCCAAAAAATAAATGTTTTTATGATGTAATCTAAATCTAGGAAGATAAGTTAGTGCCACCCAAAGTGGATTGTACAAATGTGTGGTGATTGAGTCCCTTTTACTTGTGTATTCCGGGAAGACTTGTGGTATGATATGCATCATTGATGGTAATACATTGGAACTATTGTATACTCATCTTCTTGGGATGATCTATGAGATGGATATGCCCACACTCTCTCATTTTTGAATCTTTGAATGATTGTAATTATATATATATCCTATTTCAGTACAGACTCCATTTTTGGTTACTCTCTATCCAATAAAGGATAAGATGCATGGCGTATTCATTGTGCATTTCTTGTATAAATTCTTGTAGTTTGATAAGTCTACTCTCCTAATATTAGTAGAGAAGACATGACCAGATGTTAATCATCTCAATGTTTCATGATCCTTCTGTTTGGATAATATTATATTTACTCTTTTTTTTCATAAGTTGTACTCATAATTTGTACCATTTTCCATCTACTACTTTCTTCTATAGTTGTATCACTTAATACTCCCACATCACCCATTTTAGATCATTCTACTATGTATATATGAACTGAACACTAAAATGGATTTTATCAAACCATGTTGTGTCGTTTTCTAAAAACAAACAAATTGGTCATCACTTTATTGTAGTTTAGGGATACTGGGTGGTTAGACCGCATACGATGGTATAGATTCAGATTGAGGAGTAGATATTTCTCATTTGTTTTACTTTTCCAATTTCCTTTCCGATTTGGACACATTTCTAGTTGGGTGTGTATTTTTACCCATTACATTTCATTTTATAATACCATAATTTGAACTATTTAAAGGACCATTAATATTTGGTATATTTAATGTAGTTATTCATATTAACATCGATTCCCTATGAAATTTTTTCATTGAGTGGATGTGCTTGTGGGTATAGGTAAATTGGAAAGGGCCTCCCCAAGATTAGTTGGCGCTTTGGCCCTTGTACCCTCTAGCTTTTGATGGTGGTCTTGGGGTACTTGCATCTCTAGCCCTGGATTGGGTAAGGTTTGGACACTTTCCATTGTCATTAATGGTTTTAAACACAAAATCATCACCTATAAACCACAATCACACCACTTTTAGTCATAAAGGATCCATAATATCTAGTACTTTCTTAATTTTTATCTATCTAGGAGACTGAGGATATTTGAATCCAACCTAATAAGGTAAATCATGGATATGTGGGCAAACCATGACAAATGTGAAGTAAATGTGTAAATAAATCCCATGAAATGATGATTTACATCATTGGACGAATAAATCACAACCAATGACCATATAGTACTAGATTAAATGATTAACATGGTTCGAAATTATGTTACATGAATTAGTCAATTTAATTTAAAAGGGATAGTATATAGAATGCGATTTTTCCAATTAATTAATAGATATCAAGTCTATGATTTTACAAAAAAAATAAAAGGTGATAATATATAAGAAATGTTCCCTTCATGATTAGGATTGATCATTGGTAATGAACATGTTTTCCTATAAAGGATGGATCTCACTACATTTTGGGCCACTTGATCATCCTAGATTTAGTCAAAGTTCATCATTCAATGATGATTTTAAAATGAAGGGAATCAGAGTCTACTCCCCAATATCACAAGGTTATGTATCTATCATTAGAAAATTTCCATAAATGGATATTTAAAAGAAATATTATGTTAACTGTATTAAATGTATAAATTTAAAAATCAATTAATTAATACACTTAATGTACTGGCCAAGGGATGCCTTATCATAATTTCTGATGTGGACTAACATTATTTACTTCCTAGTTTAAACCCAATTGGTTTGACTTAGTCATAGAAATAATTATCTGATCCAAGACCCTGTTTCGGTGTGATTATATTATTTTAGGAAACTACAAAAGTATTATAATAATATATTTATCATTTTTATAATTTAAATACAAGACCCACCCATCTTCAAAATCACGCATTTTCTCATAACATGGATATTAAAATAAATCTATTAATATATCACAGTAATGCCTAAAAAACTAGAGTGACTATATTATTACAATATTCATGGAATATCAACCCCAAAAAACCATATGCCAAAAATGTGGGGATAATGAGGCCAAATCTATCACTCTCACTCCCATAATAACTCGTGTATTCTATGGTGTTTTTTTCAAATATTAATCTATGGAAACCACATTCTAAAAAAAGTGTCTTCTCAATCCATTTTACCACCACCATTGGTTACATTAAAAGGATTCACCACACCACAAATTATGTTCATTCAGTTAAATTTTTTATAGAAAGTCATGCACATGTCGACTTAGCTATGATAAATGAAAAAAAAAGAACATCATTTAACTTAAATCAAATGGTTGAGAAACACACCACATTTCAAATCAAATATAGTTACTAGTGAAAGTTCCTTTAATCCAAGATATAGACTATCATTATGTGAAACCCCATGTGATCTTCAACATGGTGACATGTTTTAGATTTATTGATCTCAACATTAAACTCCAAATTCCATTAACATAAGTATACAAAAGAATCCTAAAATTTGTTTGGATGTCATATTACACCCCTATATGAACTAAAACCCTTTCATAACCATCATTTGTACCAAACATAGGCCTACAACAACTTAATCATACTTTCTTCGACCATTGTAGTGGTGGCCTATAGGGTCTAACATACATGGCATGAAATTGTGATATATGATTGTGGAGTGATAAATGTTATGATACATTGTTCTGTGATTTTATAATATTCTACAAAACATGTCCCCCATGTTAATATGGAATCATAATGATTGTTTTCTAGAAAATTTAAATTCCACTTTCCCTAGCCATTGGTTAGGTTGGAAACACTATTATTAAGCTTTACAATGTCCCAAAGGCCTCATGAATCCTCTTTATAATCATGACATAAATTGGGAATCATTTTTTGATTGATATTTTATGAAATTACATGATTTTGGACTACCCCCTATATAATGATACATCACAAACACTCTAATATATTTTTTTCTCTTAAATGGATAGTATGTAGGTCAACTTGGTTAGTCCATCTACAATATCTCAAAATCACTGTGAACTATTATCAATTCAGAAATATCTACCAAAAAATTTACTAAAACATAATCCTATTTCTACTTATAAATGCTAACTCAGTCTCTACCATTGGATGTTGAGAAATTAAGAGTTTAAATGAGATAAATTCCACCATATCCTTAGCCACTAAACCAAAATCCAAAGGGTGTTGATAAAACAAACATTCTCAAGGGTATAAAACTATGGGATAAAATATAATCAAACCCTTTTTCATAGATTATCTGGTTCTTCTGACCTCCATGAATAATGATTTCATGCCTTTCTCTTTCCTGGAATCCACCAAGAATATATCCAATGGGTATCTGTTTTCGCCGAATCTCATAGTAGATATCGCCATGTAGTGCCTATCAAATATTATAATGAAGCAGAGGGGTAACAATCATCAACTGTAGTTATATTACACTATCACCTTTCACATGTTAAACCTTAATATAAGTCAAATTGTCTATTAAATCATTCAAAAAATGGAATGGAATACCTCTATATGTCCTGCTTCTTCCATGATATTGCACTAGGAGTTTCTCAAGATCACATAGCCTAAACCAATAAATGGACCACAACCATTCCCATGTAACATAATGGATATCTCAATAAGTATAAAATCAAATATAAAACATTCGTTAAGAGTGTTTTTTAAGACTATTACACTTATACCATGTCTATAACCATCCTCATGTGTCACACATGATTTAAATATGACAGTAATGAGAGGAAGCTACCTTCATATAATACAATCACAAACTAATCCAAGATGCACTTCAAATATAACTCATAATTATTTAAAACTATATTGGGGAGTTCAACCAGAGAAAGTGTGTCACCATGAATAGTGAGTATCAACAATGAGTCAAGTATGCGACACATTGTACATCCACCTCTCAAATATAGATTTTGTGACAAACCATCCTATGTTTAGACTCAAACATCCAATTCCCCTCTTTCCAGTGGGTGAAATACTCATCAACTTTCAATGGTTCATAATCTTCCCAAATTATCACCTAGATGGGGTGATTATAATATACACCTAACATGAATCTCAGATAAACATATTAGGTGAACAACAATATTTTTCCTAGGAATACACATGGGGTCTAACGATGACCCAACTCCAAATAAATCACCAATTTAACCTCTAACTATCAGATCTACATATTTTTATCTCATATTATAAAACAAATATAACTTTTTTGTGAAATTCCACACAACAAAAATAATGCCACTGAGGATGAAATACTATAAAATCATCAAAATTGACTCCCACATACTCCTCAACCATTCTAGGAAATTCGAAGCACAGAGAATCAATAGATCCAAGGGTAATACTATCCCATATGATAACAGAGTTGTTTCATTCTATGAAAAAATGAAAACATCCCACCACCCCCGGTTCTCAATCCATATGAATGGAGGAAAAATCCATCACTATAGATTAGATGAACAACTACACTCATTGGTACCAAGCATCTAATTATAGATTGTAAATGATGATATCAAACTAAATAAAAAATAATTGTATTCCATGATTGAAATTTAATTATTTCATTCGAGGATTTATCTTCTTATAATGTTATTTAAAAACTATAATAGAAACATGTGATCATTTATCTATATGAAAATTACTCTGACATAATTTTTGAAAAAAAAATAGACTGCCTCTCTTACCGCTTGTTTTTTAACATGACTAAAATCAATGGGAAATTATATTGCAACCAAAATCCAAAACTATAACTACAAAAATGAATTATTTGAACATAACATGATCACATTCTGAGTATGGGTGTCACAATACAGTACTACTCAAATATATCTTTACTATTTCATAGATATCCTCTTTAAACGAGGGTCGATCTATTACCTAACTAACAATAAATGTCATAAAAACATAAGTTGAAAAAATTCATACTCCTTATATCAATACTATCTTTTATGTAAACAACTGTCCTAATCATGTGGTTTTATATCGGTTCTGATAAACACATATTATTTGGAAAAGAATCTCTCTACCTTTCATGCTCAAAGGCATATCACAAAAACAAAAACAAGAAAAAATACAGGTAATTGGTAATAAAGGGAAAATTTTTTGAATAGGAGAAGTAAAAAAATGATATAGATCACACCTCATATTATGTTTGAATTCCCTATATTAAAATACCCTATTATCTTCCATAAATCCCTACAATGACAGGTTCAAAAATCTTGAACATGATAATATTTATTTCTACATGCATTGAATCATCCATGTGTGTGTCATATAAAAATTATATGAGGCTTCCATGATAAGTAACATTCAAGAATACTATGTCCACAATGATCCCATAGCACTGCTAACATATTTCTCTAATACCATGCATGTTGTGGTGTCTTACATTGTGCCCCTTTTAACTTTAGCCTACTAGCTGCTATAAATTCCATGGATTCCCCACAACTACTACTAACCCAACATCACAAAATTACCATCCTAGGAAACTCTACATATCGCGATAATTCCTAAGAATCTTATGTGACTGAACTAGAGGTCTGTTAGATAGATAAATCTCATTGAGAAATTGGTCATAAAACACTTTCTAATAGAGTGTCTCTAAATCATATCATTGGTTAACCAAAAAACATTATGATTTTTCTACACTGAATAAATTGATAGTTTCATAAGGGAAGATCAATGATGATGGAGTATAAATAAAATAGAAAAATCAAACAAAAACTCAAGGAAAGACACTAATTACATTGGGTCTATGTCACAATAAAATGTGGGGGGCCATAATCCGAGAACTCAATAAGGAAGTGCGGTTTGTGAGCATAGTCATCCAGAAAATCATGGACATAAGACTACTACATCAGAAAAGAATGATAAATCTATAACATAAAAAATTACCCCCGGCTATATTGATTGGTGAAAGAAATAGTAACTTCAAATTTAGCATGACTACCAATGTAATATGATACTACACTAGAGCCTCATTAGTGGACTGGATGTTACAACAACCGTGAACTAGGGTGTCCCCACTCAACAATTTGTTATCCCAAGACAATATCTATTCCGAAACTCCCTTTTATCATAGATATATCAGTAAATTAAATAGATATACAATGGTTAGATAAGAATATAAATGGGAAAATCATGAAGTAAAATTAAAAAACAATATAATATGATGCATATATATATATATTTCCCCACAACCAATGTCTATATATTCCATGTCAACAAGAAGTTAGTCATAGTCAAAGTGTATGGATGATTCATATGAGACACCAAAACTAGGTTCCCTAGCCTAAATAACACACTCAAGAAACTATATCATTTCATCCCTACGTCCCATGAAATCCTCAATATAAGACTACATTAAACAAAATCCAAGGGATTGAACTCCTATGTTACTAGTTTTTAATGACCCGACCCCTTAGGGCCCACCTGGTAGGAGGTAAGCATAGCCACCATAACTCCAAGACCCTATCTAATAGTAATTGGGTAGGAGACTAGTGTCAATATGGAATTAATATTATCGGTGTAATTTTCATAATTTAAATTTTCAAATAAACCCAACCATTTACATGAAGTAGTGGAGAGGAAATAATGTGGAAGACTATAACATCTCTATATTAACTGTGAATGTGATAAAATATACGACAAACAAAAAAGAATAAATATATATATATCTAAAATAAACTATAAAAATAGGAAAAATAAAATCCCAACAAGTGTCATGTCCAAACATAAAAAAATTAATAATGATAAATTGTGAAATATGCCAACTCCTGATCTCCAAGTCCCAAACACTGTATGTGGTCAATGCACCCATGTAAAACTAATCTCCACTACTATCACAAATGTTCTCCCATTGTTTAAATAAGACACATAATATGTGGTTAGCTTTCATGAATGGGTTATCACATACATACCTGTATGACACAATGAAAACTAAACAAAGAAATTGAAATTATACATTAAAAGTAGTCCGCTCAACCCTAGAAAGTAATATCAACAAGAATCTAAGAAAATATAATATATATATATATATATATATTATCAACATGAACAACAAATTTTGATTTAAATGGTATGTCCACTACATATCCGAGCTATGAATTAAGAGTTTATTGGAAAATCTAACGGCCATCTCTAATGCCCAACATCAAGAAATGCCACATATAAAACTGTATCGAGGGGCCTAATACTCAGCACTGTGCACTACAGCTGATGGAACATAAACTCCAATCCATTTTCTCGTGTATCCATACCAAAATATGAGTAGATGGGAACAAAACTAAAAAATACACTCCGTGGTCAAGGTATATATAACTCCAAAGGAGGACTCTCACGGAACCAGACCTCAATAATGTGGGACCTCCCATCCCTAAATAGTGAAGTCATTCCCTAGAGTAGTATGATGAGTACATACTATACCAATGTAAACAGTATGTGTAACTCACACCCTGGTGTTTCATGGGAGTAAAGAACCTAGTAAATCATGTGTGAACAACAACATTGCAATAATTATGATGCATATATCAAAGCCATGACTTTCAAAAAATGGTGTAAAATCATTATGGTAAGGTGACCTTTCTGATTGGGTCATGCATTTGTTTACACTATGTTCTCATATAATGGATGAGTTTTAATATGGTCACTACATCTTGATCCACATCATTCCAGTAATCGTTCACTGTCCAATGTTGATTATATAGTTTTGAACATAATATTCTCCACTACAATCTCATAGGGTTACAAAGATAACCCTACAGGAGTTTTAAATCATATTATTTAATTAATAAATTATATTAATTATTTAATTCATCATCTTATCAAATCCATTAATAGTATCCCCATCTAAACATCGAATGACAACCAATATTATGTTAGGAAAGGGGTAAAACCCAAATTCTAGATTCAATAGTTTTCTCATATTTCTGATATAAGAACCTTTTTTTGTATTTATTTGATTATTTATAGAAAAAAATATAAACATGATATTAATTAATTTAATATTATTATAATATAAATACTAGGACCATCAAGACTCTAAATTTACAAATTTTTCTATGCTTAGATCTAAAAGTATTCTTGTGAATATTCAAAATCCTTAAACAAAAACACCATAGTAACAAAAAAATGTGTTAAAATTTTCCATAAAAAAGAAATATAATTCATTGGTATAAAAGTCCATTTGAAAATGTGTAGTGAATAGTATCAGTGTCATGCCATTTCGAAATTCCAAAAATCATATCTAAGGTTCTTAATGTGGTCCAAATGACATTATGGAGGAAGTATGTTCTAATATGAATTTATATGAAAAACTATAATGAAATAAAATTGGGAACTAATTTTTCTTACAATAATTTTCTTACCATATTCTAGATAGTAATTATCATTTTTTATGGATTTGAATAAATATTAAAATAATGGTACTATTGATAACACATTACATAGATTACTTGATGTGGGAACCTCAAGAATATATGTTGAATATATACTCTTATGATTTCACAGGGACAAATTCTATAAATTATGAGGATGTAATTTTTTATGTTCTCAAGAGTGTGACACCTTATATTCAATTATAGTAATCTTTTCCATTTATAGAAAAAATTTCAAAATTCAAATAACATTATTCAAGAATATGATTTAGCTTTATATTACTGAATAAAATTCATATAAAATGATGAAATGAATTTAAATTTTGAATTCATCAAGATAAAATTATATTATTGTTAATGTATGTGTTACTATAGGAATATATTTTAGGTGACTAGAGAAAAATAATTATTTTACAAAAATAAACAATTTTTTTATATAAAGATATTTAAATAACATCATTGAGTAGAAATTTTTTTAACAAAATATACATAGAATAAAATATATAATTGATGTACATGGATTTTGCATGTATTTTTATAATTTTCTAACATAGTTTTAATTAATTAGTATACCGATTTTTTATATTTTTAGTTTATTTTTGTAGTTTTGTATTAGTTTAAACATTTTGATAATTTCTAGTTAATTTATATACTTATATTAGTAATTTAGTATTTTTATTAGTTGTATTAATTTTATATATTATATTTAACACTATATTATTATTATTATTAGTTTCACTAATTTTAGTTTAGTTTATTTTATTAATTTTTTATTAGTATGTATATATTTTAATTCACTATTTGTATTATATTATATTTCATTATTTTTATATTATTAATAACATAGTATCTCTTTATTAGTTTATTATTTTTATTTTTAATAGTATAATATTTAAATACATGTGCATTAATGTATTATTATTATTATTATTATTATCTAACATTAATTATTTAGATAGTTTTTTTTAATTTGAATTCTAATTTAAGTTTTAACTTTGATTTTATTTTATTTATTTATTTAATTTTGTTTTGATTTTCTCCCCCCAACTACCCCACCTCCCTTGACCTTTTCTCCCATTTTTTTCTCCACGCCACCCCACCTCTCTCCAATCCTCACCCTCTCCCTCTCTCCAATCACTCCCCACACCCCTCCTCTTTTTCTCTCCCCCTGGACCCGCCACCCCCCTCTCCCCTTTCTCTCCCGCTGGACCCGCCGCCCTCCTCTCCCCTTTCTCTCCTGCTGGACCCGCCGCCCTCCCCTGCTACTCCCCTTTCTTCCCCCTGAACCCGTAGCCCCCCTTCCCCCCTTATTTCCCCCCTCCTCTCCGCCACCCTCAACCCCCTACCCCCTTCTATTAACCCGCTGGCCTCCCCTCTACCCTATCGGATCGACCCCACTCCCTTCCCTCACCCACTGCTCCCTCCTCTCATCCGCAACCCCTGCCGCCGCTACACTTCTTCCCTTCACTTCTCGGCCATTTCAAGTGCAACAGGTACACCAAGCAGCCGTGAGATCTCATCGACGTGCGTAGCAATTTTCTTGGCCTCCGGAGATTCACGTCGCACGGCGAGAGCGAGCGCAGATCAAAACATATTTTTCAGTGACGCGGTGGTTTGATTCGGGTGCAGCGTCAGCGACTGCACGGAGCGGAGCGATGGTTATTGTTTTTCGATTGTTGACGGTGTCTTGCGGTGACCAAAACAATGACACGAGCACGGTGATATCTTTTATTTATTATTTTATGTGTTGTGTCATCGTGATGGCGGGTTAATTCATTAGTGTTGGAGTTGTGATAAATGTGATGGTGAATGCATGTCTTTAATTTATTCTTATGTTTGATTGCCTTTTGAATTAATTTCATTAGGATGTTTATTTAATTAATTGTATCTGCGTTTAAATTAATTATCATTTGGGCCCTGCACACATGATTTGGTGCCCGTTCGTGTGATACCTAATAAGTAATCACGAACGGGAGTTCTTCCGAGAATTTATTTATCCGGAATTTGATCAAGCGCGCAATCGAATTTTGAATAAATAAATATATTAATTTGAAAATTAATATTTTGTGTGCGCTCTCCTTCAAACTGACATGAGTGATACTTAATAAGTAATCTCATGTGAGCGAACCCAACGTAGGTAGATACTTAGACTTTGTGAGAAATAGGTCATTGTATTTCACGAAGTGATTCAGTGCTATAAGGACGTGCAAATTATTTGTCAGGACAGAGAATGAAATGATAAATAATTTGTGTGAAAATTAGAATGTTTTCTAACATCAGTGAACGAGACCAGATGACATTTTGATTAAATTTGGAATCAGTGATAATTGAATAAATAAATATTCAAATGTGGGAATTAAATTATTGACATTGCATGCACTTGAACGGACATCACGACTCTGACACTTCCATCTCTGCCAGTTTCTTTCTTAGCTAAGTTCACTTAGATAGTTTTAGTTAATTTAATTAGTCATTTTTAAAATAGTCATTAATTTTTAGAACTTAGTTGTTAATCACACAATTAAATCCCATCTGCCTGAACATTCCTCCAAAAGGACATTTCTAGTGTCTATTCACATTCTCTCTGTGGTTCGACCCTGCTCGCCACTTCTATAGTAGTTAGTAGGTAAATAAATATTGCAAATTTTCACGCATTACGACGCGCGTGCCAAATTTCTGGCGCTGTTGCCGGGGAGAATAGTAGCATTTGGAGTTCCTTTAAAAGAGTAATTTAGGTCAAAAATTAAAAAAAAAAATTAAAAAAAAAATTAAAAAAAAAAGTTTACTACTCTAGGAATTTTTCATTGCAGGGATTTTCAAGACACCCAGAAGTTCAAAATGATGTGGGCCGCACCACACAATTACAACCAGTATCCGCCCTATGCAGTCCTGACTTAAGGTATGACATATAATGCTTCACCGCACATGAGCTATCCAGGTAATCCCGTTTATTTCAATGGTCTTTAATGAAGTCCATGCTATAATCCATATGAGAACATTTCACCATGCAATGAAACAAGTCCTTATACATCTGTTAATCATTTTCAAAGTCAATGCATTCCTGAAAATTTAGAACTTGAAAATTCATGTCAAACAAATGATTCAATAATTAAACACATGTTGCATTGTACTATCACTGAGACCAATCAGAGGTTTGAACTTCAAGATGAATGCAATGCAAAGTTGCTTTCCTCAACAAAAGATCTAAAAAATCAATTGAATAATTTAATAAATCAAATGAATCATATTTCTGAACTAGATGCTTCATTACCACTTGATGATCTAATTCAAAACAATTCTTTTGAGTAGAGTACAATTGAGGTTCCATTTGAACAACATCTATGTCCTGAGTTTGATAATGAGATTGACCTTCCTTCATTTCATCCATGTGATGACTCATATCTGTCACAATATAATTCTTCCAATTTAATCGCATTTGAAGAATATGAGAGTTTGGTCTTTCGCCCTGTTGAACATAATGGTCCCTCATAAAATGTGATTTCATGTCCTTCTGTGAATTCACAACCTAGTCATCCCAAAGTGAAAAAGGACACATTCAATGTATATCAAACTGCACCTTTTGAGGATGAAGAGGACATTGAACTAAGATCATTCTTTACCATGATAGATTCAGAATTGAACCAAGAGACAGTGGATTGCCACACTCAAGAGGACATCACTTCAAATGACATCGAACCACCTATTTCTGAAAATCCATGTGAGTCTGAAACTTTTTCTAAAATGGAGACATCTGAAATATTTCTGGAGTAGAAGAATCAATCAGCATTGGTGGAAGAGAACACTCATAATTTTCTAGAAACAATGGATGAATGGGATTGCTTGGAGGATCCTGAGTTTGTGGTGAAACATGTACCGACAGAGAAATATGATGAGGGTGGTATAGAAGAATGTTTTGAAAAAGATGTCATTATTGACACAATGGAGTCATCTGCTCAAATTGATCCTGAGCCACTTGCTCTATGCGTCGAGGTTAAAAACACTTCACTAGAAATACCCATATATTCTAACAATATTTTTGACCTTGGCACAATCAATGAAACCATCGAGCATGAATTGAGTTGGAAACCAGTATATTTCCCCGTTCTAGTGGTTGGGTGTGAAAACGAATTGGGATACATCATCAATCCAGATACTACATTCAAGGATATGATGGATATAAGCTGACTGCTGAAGGAGTCTAGTAATGGAACTTTTTCACTTGTGTATGGTCAAGGAGGCAATCTTCTTGATCTTTCCATTGACATCCTTTTCCAAAAATTCAACAATTCGATGAGTCTTTCTTCAGGTGAGGTATATTCATTCCCTTGTGAGTGGGCATATTTTAATTTCATTCCACAAATCCATTATTCTAACAAGATTCCATTGAGATTTTGTACAGCTTGCAGGATAAACTCATCTTCAACAAATAGATTCCACACTCCTACTGAAAAAGAAGTAGATGCATGATTTACATTTCCGTTTGAGCCGGGTGGAGATTCAACAACGTCTGGCTGAAGACGAAGTAAACTTAGCGCTCAATGGGAGGCAACCCATCATTTTTTGTTTTCTTTTCACTGCATTTAATTTCATTTCATTTAGTTTTATTTTAAAATAAAAAGGCATGCATTTACCACAATCTCTTTTCTCCTGAAACTGCAGTGGATTTAAATTCATCATAAATATTTTTATCATCCACATGATTTTGATTATGGTGTGACTTCTTTGATATGATTTGAGTATGTGTTGTCAATGAGTAGGTTTTACAGGTATACCATTTCTGGAGCTTCATTGGATACAAACAACCTCTCCGCGTCAATCTTCACGTATACAGGGAAGTGTTATATTTTTTCCATATTTTATGCTTCCAAAAACACCATGTAAAAAAACAAAACAAAAAAAAAATTGAAAAAAAACTAACATTCCTGTCATTGATGAACCCACAGAAAAGCTATTGTATTCTTGTCAAAACACAGTTGGGAACATACCACTTGTGTCCCTAGGCAGTTTGAGCACCTGATTCTTGTTTTGGAATTATCAGATCCTTTCTCTCATGACTTAGATGATTGCTAATATTATTTCATGCTTCGAAAATGTTTTTCAAAAACTTGTATATTTTTTACACTTATTCGCACTCATGATCATCTGTGCTGTCCAAAATTATATTTCCATACCCGTGAGGACTCTGAGCTATTTTACAATCATCTCTTATTTCTCTTATTTCTTGAGGGAATCTCAACCATGTTTTTTCTTCTAGAACTTTCCATGTTTTTCCATCAAAGCGATAGGAATTTTTGAAAGTTGTACTAAAATGATTGAGGTATCTGTTTGATATTTTAGCCCCGTTGACCCACTGAGCCGCCCAAACATTTTCTCCTTCGTATAGCCCTTAGAAGCCTTGCAGGAGCCTTTTAGGATGATCCCAAGCTGATACCCTTCCCTACCAATTTCTTGGATTTTTGCATGATGATTACAATCTAAGTGTGTGGGAGAGAGACTTACTCACGGAGAGGGTTCTTCGAGGGGTAGTGAGTCATTTGATGTACGTGGATTGACATTATCCCATCCTGATCATATGACTTCTTTTTCACAGTAGCCACATTCATTTCATATTATTTTGATATAAGAATATAGAATCCTTTTGAGTTCCAACAATGAGTACATTTGTGGTCATTACGTGGTAACCCTCGACTTTAGGGATACCTATTAAAGTGATGATCCATTACTCCAGGAACTAGAAAGTTTTCTATATGACCTACCTTCATTGGGATGTTACATCGTATACGCTACTTGTGTACCTTTCTTTGGGATTATTGTCTGACATTTATTTCATGGGGTTTTGGAACTGATACTAACTTGTTTTTCCTACTCATCTTATTTGAGTGAGTTGTGTAAAAAAAAGAGTGAAACATTGGATTATCAAATGCTTGGGGACAAGCAGTGTTTTAAGTGTGGGGGAGCGAGAGTTTGAGGGAGACATTTAGATTGACTTATCATGCATTTATTTCAAGATTTAACCCTCCTTTTTACCAAAAAGATGTCAATATTTTTTTAACCCACTGTCCCACAGCTTCAGAAACATTTGAACCTCATGTAAAGTTTTTGAGATTGGTACATTCTTTTGATTTCCACTAGTGGAGATGTGAAATTCAATGCAAGCCTATGGTAAGCATGCATGTGCATGAGAACTGAGAAAAACTTTGATAAACTCTTTTCGAGCGATGAATGTAATGGCAAGGTAGGTCACATGATTGATGAGTGCACATACTTGTTTTGAAAAGAATTCAAGTGAAAGAATTTTTTTTTTGAAAATTGATGTTTTAAATGAAGCAAGATATTTTATGAGGAAAGAGAATGAAAAATTTTGAACATGTAATTTTGATGTTTTGATTTGTCTATGGGTCCACTTGTTTTTTTTCTTTCTGATTGTTTTTCCCAGGAGTGAAAAAGTTTAAGTGTGGGGGATTTTATGTACATAGATTTCGCATGTATTTTTATAATTTTCTTACATAGTTTTAATAAATTAGTTTAACGATTTTTTATATTTTTAGTTTATTTTTGTAGTTTTGTATTAGTTTAAACATTTTGATAATTTCTAGTTAATTTATATACTTATATTAGTAATTTAGTATTTTTATTAGTTTTATTAATTTTATATATTATATTTAACATTATATTATTATTATTATTAGTTTCACTAATTTTAGTTTAGTTTATTTTATTAATTTTTATTAGTATGTATATATTTTAATTCTCTATTTGTATTATATTATATTTCATTATTTTTATAGTATTAATAACATAGTATCTCTTTATTAGTTTATTATTTTTATATCTAATAGTATAATATTTAAATACATGTGCATTAATGTATTATTATTATTATTATATAACATTAAATATTTAGATAGTTGTTTTTTTAATTTGAATTCTAATTTATGTTTTAACTTTGATTTTTTTTTATTTATTTATTTTTGTTTTGATTTTCTCCCCCAAACTACCCCACCTCCCTTGACCTTTTATCCCATTTTTTTCTCTGCGCCACCCCACCTCTCTTCAATCCTCACCCTCTCCCTCTCTCCAATCACTCCCCACGCCCCTCCTCTTTTTCTCTCCCCCTGGACCCGCCACCCGCCACCCCCCTCTCCTCTTTCTCTCCCACTGGACACGCCGCCCTCCCCTGCTACTCCCCTTTCTTCCCCCTGAACCTATAGCCCCCCCTGAACCCCTTATTTCCCCCCCTCCTCTCTGCCACCCTCGACCCCTACCCCCTTCTATTAACCCGCCGGCCTCCCCTCTACCCTATCGGATCGGCCCCCACTCCCTTCCCTCACCCGCTGCTCCCTCCTCTCATCCACAACCCCTGCCGCCGCTACACTTCTTCCCTTCACTTCTCGGCCATTTCAAGTGCAACAGGTACACCAAGCAGCCGCGAGCTCTCATCGACGTGCGTAGCAATTTTCTTGGCCTCTGGAGATTTACGTCGCACGGTGAGAGCGAGCGCAGATCAAAACATATTTTTCAGCGATGCAGTGGTTTGATTCGGGTGCGGCGTCAACGACTGCACGGAGCGGAGCGATGGCTATTGTTTTGCGATTGTTGACGGCGTCTCGCGGTGACCAAAACAATGACACGAGTACGGTGATATCTTTTATTTATTATTTTATGTGTCGTGTCGTCGTGATGGAGGGTTAATTCATTAGTGTTGGCGTTGTGATAAATGTGATGGTGAATGCATGTCTTTAATTTATTCTTATGTTTGATTACCTTTTGAATTAATTTCATTAGGATGTTTATTTAATTAATTGTATCTGTGTTTAAATTAATTATCATTTGGGCCCTGCACACATGATTTGGTTCCCGTTCGTGTGATACCTAATAAATAATCACGAACGGGAGTTCATCTGAGAATTTATTTATCCGGAATTTGATCAAGCGCGCAATTGAATTTTGAATAAATAAATATATTAATTGGATAATTAATATTTTGTGTGTGCTCTCCTTCAAACTGACATGAGTGATCCTTAATAAGTAATCTAATGTGAGAGAACCCAACGTAGGTAGATACTTAGACTTTGTGAGAAACGGATCTTTGTATTTCACCAAGTGATTCAGCGCTATAAGGACACACAAATTATTTGTCAGGACAGAGAACGAAATGATAAATAATTTGTGTGAAAATTAGAATGTTTTCTAACATCAGAGAATGAGACCAGAAGATATTTTGATTAAATTTGGAATCGGTGATAATTGAATAATTAAATATTCAAATGTGGGAATTAAATAATTGACATTGCATGCACTTGAACGGACATCACGACTCTGACACTTCCATCTCTGCCAGTTTCATTCATAGCTAAGTTCACTTAGATAGTTTTAGTTAATTTAATTAGTCATTTTTAAAATAGTCATTTAGTTTTTAGAAATTAGTTTTTAATCGCACAATTAAAGCCCATCCGCCTAAACATTCCTCCAAAAGGACATTTCTAGTGTCTACTCACATTCTCTCTGTGGTTCGACCCTGCTCGCCACTTCTACAGTAGTTAGTAGGTAAATAAATATTGAAAATTTTCACGCGTTGCGACGCGCGTGCCAATAATTATTTTAAAAATATTATTTTATCAATTGTAAATTTATTAATAAATCTTTTGAAATTTTTTAATGGTTTTATTTAAAAACACAATTAGACTTATTTCATAATCATGTAAGAAAAAGGTTCCATTTAGATTTTATATTTAAAGAAAAATTAGTATCTAAAGATATAATATAATCGAATTTATTTCATTAGTTTTAATATTTTAATTTCATTTTTTATGTTATTATTACTCCAAAAAACAAATATTTTTAAAAAATAATTGTTTTCCTGGAATTTTCCACACATATAATAAAAGTAAATTTATCTTATTCTTCAAATTTAATCATTATAAATTGTTTTCATATTCTAAAATATAATAATTTTTAATTATTAATTATTTGAACTTAATTATTTATAATAATTATTAGAAAAATTTTTATATAGTAGTTATGATTGTTATGCATAAATGTGATTATTGATGGTGTTAAACATTAAAATACAGATAAAAATAAATAAATTATATGAATAAATATTATTGGATGATAATATATAAAATATATATTATAATAAATTTTACTTCTTATAATTTTTGTTACACTTTCACTATAAAATGTCTACATTTTATATTAATCTTATATGTAAATTGATATGCATCCCACTCGAGACTTATAAAATGGTTTATTTTATTATAAATTAATAATAGATATTGAAACTCTATTCATCCAAGGAAATTAATTAGAAATTTATATATTTGATTTCATCATTCCTGAACATTTTTCTATTATGAAAATCATCGTATAAAGGATATAGATTATAGGTAGAATGTGTCTCTAAAATACGTGTTAATCAAATTTACTGAATCATTTAATGTATATATATTATTATGTTTCCTAAAATTATTTTTTTATACATACTAACATTGTTAATATAAGATAATAAATAAACTATGATTTTCTTATTTGGGTGGGGGAAAAAATTCCACCACCAATATATTCAATATAAATTAAAAACATTTCTCTTATGTATATAAAGCCTACTGTCTCCATGTATCTATGTAATTTTATTACTATTCAAATTAAATGTATGGTTACAAATGTTATAATAATTAATATATATTATATTAATTTCATTAGTATTATTTTGGAAGTATTTTATATCTTGTTCCTTTTTTTATCCACTATTTAAGATGTTATAAATTGTTAATGAATCTATAAGGACTACCACATCTACAAAGTATTGTGATCTATTTTCCATGTCCTACATTCATGAATGATTTAATATTTTAATATAATAAATATATTTGATATCTATTTCATAGATTATATTATAAAAAATTTATTACAATGATCATGATAAATGAATCATTATTTATAAATAAAAAATACTTAAAATGATGTAGTTAATGAACATGGGATAAAAGATACAATATTAAATTATGAAATATTAATATCTAACATGTGATAAGATTTCATAAGAAACTCATTTATTTTATTATATGTGTGATTATTATTTTTGTATATAAATAAGGAAAATTTAAATTTATTAAATAGGATGTTAAAAGTAGTTATGTAGTATGTTAAACCAGAACTAATGGTTTATTTCACAATATCATAATTTTTTAGGATTGTTTATGAATATGTTTTAGTTGGTGTATCTAAAATATATTTATATAAGAAAGACATGTATTTTAATTAGCTTAGGTTATATCACTGAAACCTAGTTTTTCCTTTTATTTTGTTTTATCAATGTCCAAAAAATCCTAAAAAATATTTGTAGGAATTTGTTTATTTAGTTGGGATTCATTTTCTCTTATGCCCATATATTCAATAAAAAAATAAATATTTTTTCATTAATCCAATGATTTATTAATTTTATTATTACCCATGCTTTAAATTTTTTTATTTCTTTTTATAATGAATTATAGTTTCATTTTATAAATGTTGAACTTTGTATCAAATATGTCAACAAAATATTTGTTTTAACACCTACCCTGATAATAATTTTTTACTCAATGACTATTAATATTATTGAATAAACCAATCCATTATTTCATCATTATTTTTGATGAAAAATATTTCTGAAAATAGTATGAAATTATATATTTTTTATAAGTGATTTCATATATAAAATGACATTTTTCTCAAAAAATTATCCACTTATCATTTACAAATATTTTAATATATGTAAAAATAATTTGAATATTCTTATAACGTACTAGGTATATAATATAATCAATATATCTACTATAAAACATTGAAAATAATATTATCAAGATTATATATTTTCTGATAGAATAAATTAAAAACATTTGGTATGATTGCATATCAATTCAAATGATTATGGTGATTATGTAATGACTTGAAATATATTAATTTATTTTTATGATTGAATTAGTAAAATTATATGATTATAAGGAACTTATATATCCCCTTGATTTATCATAAATTATAACATTACAAATTAGTATTGGTATTTGAAATAATCATTACCTATATATGTATGTGTTCATAGAAAAAATGTTTTATGTTAATATTATCAAATTCCACATTTTTCATTCAATGAATAAGAAACTAGTTTTTCATACAAGATATTATTTATGTTTCTATGTAATACATCGATTTATTCTACTTATTATGATATTTTATAAATTGAATATTATGTTATTAATATTATTTTTCTATATTATTCCTACATTATTTTGCATATATTAGATGTTTTTTAATTATTTTAGTTATTTATGTTATAAGAACATATATTAATATGGTTTCACATAATTTATAAAGAGTGGATTTATGGATGATTTTTGGGATATAATTGAAATAATGATATTCATTTTACTAAAAATTACTTTTCAAGTATTGTTTTTATATGTAATGTTAGAAGTATGTTTGTATTTAGACTCCACTTACTTCTAAACTATTTTATCATTTAGGATTTAATCCATTAAATCCATTTATGATGTATAAAATTACCATATTATCTAGTTTATAGGATTAAGGGTTTTTAAATAAATGATAAATATAGATATCATGATTTTTCTATATTTTAATAATATGTAATAATTTTTATGTGTCACGTTTAAAAGGAATATAAGAATGAATTGTATAGTTCATTTCATTAACAATGTCATTTCTCTAGTTAATATATATTTTCATAAATAATTTATTTACAGTGAACATTGACCCTCAATTATGAATATAAAATAATGTCACAAAATAATATATATTAATATATATATTTTACTAATGGATATATGTCTAGTAGATAATTAGTTTAACTAAATAATCGATGAATAATAAGAATAATGATTGTATTTTATTCCATTTAACTATTAAAATTATTTATTATAATGAATTTTTTAGTAATGGATTAATCAATTAACTTATATAAATTATAAGGAATTTTTGTTTATTTCAAGTTACGCTATTTTATAATTTTTTCCTCTAGGTTTATATATGTTATACATATAATATATTTTCATATTCTAAATATTAATAATAATAAATATATTTAATAATATAATTTAGCATAATAAAATTAATATTATGATGTTATATGTTGTTTGGTTAAAATATATGTAATGTGGCTCTATTTTTTTATATAAATTAATATAAATTTTTCTAGTGAAATCATGTAATTCATATTATTTAAGGAATTTTGATCATTTACATGGATTGGTATTAGTTGGAAGAATATTTTGTTTTTTTAAATTTTTATGATAATATATGGATTTGAGATTTTATTATGTGATGTGTTTTGAAAATAATGTAGTTTTCATTTGTATTGTAAATGTTTATTCACTTATATAAATTATTTCTATTCATCATTATGGGGATCTAAATGTTAATGTTTTTTATTATATTTTCCTAGTTTAATTTTGAATTTATGATATTTCATAGAATCCTCATCATTATTTTTATTAAGGTATAGAGAAACAATAATCCTATGAGATTTTATTTTAATATAAAATATAAAAAGTAATGAAATAATATGGAGTAGTAACTATTGTTAAGACTACATAATTGTTAAAACAATATTGAAATTATATTTATCTTAATAAAAATTCATTATTTTTTATTGAATAACATTGGTGTTTATCTTGTTACATATTTTTTCTTGAATGAAGTTAAATATGAAGGCTTTCACCCCTAATTAATGACATCTAGGAATTTTATAGAACAATTTGAGCAAGATTTTATTTCATTATGTCGTATGTCTTATTTCATAATGTAAATTATAGAGATTTTATATTTTTTCAGTGTTTGGGTAGCTATTGAAATCATTTAATATATGTGATTGACCAGTTAACATGTTTCAAACTCGTATAGAAGATCAGGAATAAAAATTATGTATGGATTGGGGATGATTATTCAAAAATATATCATTAATTTTTATTTTACATACTATATTTTTTAGAATGATTGAATAGAGATCACGAGTAATTGGAAATTTAAGATAGTGAATTCCTATGAAGGTAACTATAGAAAATTTGGGAAGCAACATATGATTTTTATGACATATAAGTATATATGATACTAAAATAAGAGGGTGTGGTGACATTCTATAGTTAGATCATGTATTTGATAAGTAGTCTCGAGTATATCAAGTTGTCCTATATCTGTTGAGCTAAATTATTTCATCTTTTAATTCATGAGACAATGTCAATATCATTTCCCAGATCATTTACAAATATATTAGTAATTTATGGGTAGTTATTATAGCATGGTATGTGAGGCAGTTTTTTGGGTAGTGATCCGAATAATTTTAATATGACCTATATGTGGGGTTTTTAAAAATAATGTAATGAATATTTTTATTTATAATAAAATTTTACTTTTAATGAATTTTCATTGACGCTCCCTAATGGGTATTAATATGTTTGGGTATTTTTACAAAGGGTTTTTTAAAATTGTTATCAATTATTAATTATATGTCAGGTGAATGATTTTATTTTTGAGGATTATATACTGAGACATGATTGATGGTTCATTTTTTTGTTTTTCATAGAGGCTCTTTACAATTCTTGAGAGTAATCATGTATTCCTATGGTGTTTTATTAGTTTTTTTACTTTTAGAGTTTTATTAGTACTTTTTTTCATGTAATTACATAAGGATAATGGTTATTGATTCATACTATTAGGGAGGTATCCCCTATTAGTAGACATGTTTGAGATTTATGTTTATCTTTTATTGTACTTGAATCTCTTCTAAATGATTCATTTTTTATGAATCTAATGTATCGATAATGGTTTATCATAAACTTATGGTTCATTATTCTACAAATTATAATAATTCATAGGATGTTTGAAGGGAATAGTGAAATAGTTTGTTGAGTTTTAGATCATTATGGTTTAAAATTTCTTTCTTCATTTATGTGATGAAGACCATTCAATGGTGAAACGATGTTGAGTTAGCCATTTTTTAAGGATGTATTACATTTTTTCATTCATGTGTATTTAAAAATTTAATTCAGTTTATCCATCATGTTTTTGAATTTAACTATTTATAAGGATATCATTATTTTGTGGTTCTGGGGATGTGGTCATTGTTATGGTTGGTCTGGGAATTAAGGGTTCGATGGTTTTATATTGGATGTTTTGGTGTGTTTGGAGCCTGAAAGATTATGATGGGGTCATTATGGGGATACGGGGGGGGGGAATACATGAATGTTATGAGAATTGGGGAATATATATATATAAATATATATTCTTTTATGAAGTGTCTTCATCAAATTTATTCATGTTAGGTTATCTAAAATTATTGAAAGAAGATGTTACATGATGTTGTTATTTATAATGGGAATTTGGGTTGTTGATGGTATAAGGTTTTTATTAGATTCATTCCATAAATTCAATAATTGTTTTTTAAATGCCTTAAATGACGATGTATAATTAGATAATTTTACATTCTTAATAATTATGTTTCTTATTTCTCTTCCACTAACCAAGTGATGACCATTTTTTCTTTATCCTTTCCATAATAAATGCCAGTAGAGTATACACATTATATATGGGACAAAAATCCTCCATTATTTGAGATTATTTATCTCTCTCAAACCCATGTTTATAATAGTTCCATATTTAGAGAAATTTCCTCTTCACATTATATATCTTAACATCATCAATCTTTTTGTAAAATCCTCATTAAATTGACGATTGTTTCTAAATCATTTCACATATAGTGGATCTGGATTATTATTTTCCTCATCATTATTGTTTTGAATCATTTAATAATCACAAGAGATTGGGGATTTCTAATATTCTCATTCATCTGTGAGAATAATATCAGTAAATGGATTTATGCGAAATTCCCTATAGATCGTATGATATTTAACATGCTGTATTATTTTTTTCAAACATTTATAGAGTTCCTAGTCATTGAGGGATGATAAATATATTTTTGATTTTATATTTGTGGAATATGTTAATTGATTATAATAATTCGCAAAGAAATAAATTTTTATGGGTTGGATGGTTGTGTGTGATTTATTAGTTTTCATCCTATATGAAATGTGTTTACTCTCAATAACATACATACATTGATATGATATCATGTTTCAACTAATAATTGTATAATATTTTCACCATTACAATCATATAATTTCCAAATAAATGTAAGTAAAATCAGTATAATAAATTGTAAAATTTAGGGGATATATATATATAAATGATTATTTTATTCTTGGTATTATGTTTTATATTTTCCAATATAGTTAATATTTTTCATATCTTGGTTTGTATTTTTCATTATGGTTTGATATGGGTACTGATTTTTTATTATTTGTTTTGAATATTTTTTTATATTAAAATAAAAAATTTATAGTTAAATATGATATTTAATATTTTAATGGAAATATAAATATAATTTATTTTATATATATGACTGTATTAGGTAATTGTTTTTGGTGTGCAGTCATTGTCCATCAGTGTTGTAATCATATTACCATTGTTCCGGAATATGTGTTGGTTTTACTAGTATTATAAAATTAAATTCTCCAAATTAATCCACAATTGATAGATGTCATTAAGACTATCTATTTTTGGGTTATTGAGATATAGGGTATGTTGTAGGGACTAGTTTCATAATGGTAGGGATACAATGGTTCTATTTGGATGTAGAGTTTGTATTTGAGATTAAGGTATTTTTACGTCTCCCTAATTCTCTGAATGACATGAATGCTTTTTGTTCTAGTTTATTATTATTGTTTTTTCATATTATGGAAATGAGAGTTTTTTTAGGGAGTCATTTTGACACTATAATAATGGGTAAGGTACAATTATTGAATGACTTTTGGATTGGAATCGTATAGTGTAATATGAAGTTGAATTGGTCAAGTGACTGATAGAAATGAAAAGAACATGTAAACAATATAAGGATTTGTGACATATGATGATGAAATTTATATAATGAATATTTAATTTAGAAATATGTTTAATGTATTAGATAATCATATCAAATTTGAATAAGGAATAATTAGAATAAGTATTTGTTTAATAAATGGTATAATATTAAATGTCCTTAAATAGATGGTTCATTTAATGTAATGTGGTGGATAAATTATTAATTTGAATTATTTTTTATTATAATATTAATGGGAATTTTTTTTCTTCAGTCTTCAAATTAAATATTTACACTTATTTTATTAATGTTTATTTTTATTATATTTGGGGTTTCCATATATTTTTACAATAGTTTTAATTAAAATTTAAGATGATAGTATTTTATGATAGTAGGGGTTGATATGATAGAATTTATATGTTTTTATAGCTCATGATAGGTATTTTTATTAGGATTTTAATTGAGTTTTTGTATATTGTATATATGTGTTTTTTTGACATCAATAGATTATGATGGTTCATAAAAAGTTTTTTTATATATAGTTAATGATGTTTTCTTTTCTTCTTTTTTTTTGTATATATATGGACTAGTTAGAGAGGGTACAATGAATTAGTGTTGATAAAGGAAGGGGAAGTGCATGAGATGATATGGTACTTAGGTTTATGTCTTTCATGTATGAAATTATATACTAATATATGGTTTTTATAAGTGGTTTTGGGTGTATTCGGTATGTGGTGGTCTATTTATGATTTTAGTCAAGATAATGTTGTTTGTAGGTACATTGTATATAAGCTGGGTCATACTGAGAGTAGATTAATGTTGGAGGTTTTTATAATTATTTCATACATTTCTATTATTTTTAATGGGGATGTATTATTTTTTTTACTTTTCAGATTTGAGTGGTTATGGCCACTATAATGATAGATGCGAGCTTTGATAATTTTGAGGTAGAATTTAATTTTTTTTGTGTTTTGGATGAATTTTCACAATTAATATTACATATAACCTATCGAATATATTTTGAAATCATATTTTTGGATGTTGAATTTGGACTCAATTCATGGATGTGGAAATAACATAAATATATTTCAGGTATAGTGAAATTATTGTACAGTTAGAGTTTTCATTATTTTATATGATGATTTGGTTTGTACTAATTGATTTTGATTTTCTAAGATATTGTAATGCATGTATTATATTTCATATCTATTTCTAAAAGATTTTTTAGAACCTAGTTAATATTGTATGTGTTATTTTCAACTTTATAATATTTTTAATATACTTCCTCGAATAAATTTATGAAGAAAAATGAAATGTGATACATTTAATTGAGATAAAACATTACAACATAAGTAACATAAGACTTGTATTATATACCATGGTTGATTACATAAGTTTTAAGTATATAAAAAATATGGGTAAAATATAAAAGAATATTATTGTTAAAAATTGAATGTCCTTGGGATCACATTTTCCCCTTAGATTCACCATTAGTAGAACTAAACCATTAGTGAATGATAAATTCATGAATGGAAAAAGAATTAGGAAAAATCCTAACTATAGAATGAGAAGTGAAAAATATTGATTCATAACTGTATAAATTCTTTCAGTAACTCTATTTAAAAGAATGAAATATTAATGTTATCAATATTATCATTGGAATCATTTTCAATGGATATACGATCATTTGATATACATTTATCCAATTGGTATACAGAAATTATGTATTTCTAATGACCAATATACAATATAAGAATAAAAAATAATGATGAAATTAATATTTTGGGAATAATATTTATAAAATTTCTAAACATTTTTACACATGAAATATTATAATGAATGATTTTTGTTTTATAATAAAAACAAAGTATCTTAATTTAAAAATTATGATATGATTATATATTTATAATGTAAATAATTAATTTATATATAAATTTTTAATGACTATTTAATATAATAGTTATTTTTATAACACCATTTGTTAAAAAAAATTGTTTAATTTTAGAAATCATTACAAAGGGATGATTTTTATTAATTTTATTTATAATATATTCAAGTAAATAAATTAACACTCATCAATAAGTTACTAATATAGACATAACAAGAATAAATTCATTTTATCATTACACATTTATTCTCTAAAAACTAATATTTTTAGCACAGTGATATTTTATCAATTAAATAATTAAATTATGGTAATATTATATTATAATCTATTATTGAGATTAATATATAATTATGACAAATTTATAGAAAAAATGATTTTAAATTAGAATAAGAATGTGCATTATTAGAAATATTCATTATCTTATAAAAACAATATAGATCATATTCAATACATCCATTTAAAAAGAATATTCAAAAATTTGTGTATTCAAATTTGATAAATAATAATTCAATTTTTGTATTACCACAAAATATGATCACAAGTATATTATTTGGGATTTTTAATCTAAAAAGATTATCATTAGAAAATTATTAGAGAATATAATTTTCACAAATACTTTGACATTTATGACATAACTAGAATATAAATGTTTTATCGATTTATGGAATACTTTCCATTAAAAATTGATTCATTTTATATAAGAAAAATATAATTAATAATATTAATTATAATTTTCAAATCAATTTTTGATAATTTAAGTCACATGTTTTTTTCTCTATAACTATTTTAAATGATTTAAAAATTTATTTATTTAGAGTTAATTTATTTACAATTTACATGTTATATGAGATGAATTTGTATTTATTATACTAATTGGAATGAACAACTAATATAATAATGTTAATTTTAATGTTATACATATGAAATAACATTGGTAAAAATTATATACAACCATAATGGTCAAACTCAAAAAATGTAGATATCTAAGAGTAAAATGAATGAAAAATGTTTAATTTTTTTTAAAACATCCCTCCCAATTTTTTCCCACATTGAATATAAGATACCATGAATATGGAACCTATTACAAACAAATTTACACTAATATAAAGTAGAAAAGGATCCTTTAACCACCCTCATCCCCTCACAATTTAATCCAATTTTTTTCATCCACAATCTATACAAATATATCCTCAAAAAGTCTATATATCTCATAAAAGTGTTTGTATCCAAAAAATAAAACTTTTTATAATTTTAATGTAATTTTCAACGAAGTTTTTTTGATGTGTATGGTTACAAAAACCCCATTCCACCTTTTTTCATTTATATATATTTTCTTATAAATAAATGTATACTATACAATCATAAAATATTATTTTTTATCAATAATATAGTAGTGTTTTATTATATTTAATAATAATGAAAATCTAACACCCTCATATCTATTTAGAAATATAGAAATGTCATGTATGTAGAAAAATATAATTTTCCTCATGACTGAGAATTTTATCTAACTAAATCATATGTATTTCTGTTGGAATTTATTTTTTTGAATAATTTAATATTTATTAAATAATTAAAATTATATCATTATAAATTTATATATAAATAAATGATTTCATCAATTGGAGAATGAAAAATATGGTGCAAGTGTATGTTAGAGTAATTACTATAAAGAATAAATTTTTCATTTTAATCAGCAACATGCATAATATTTTATAAAATACATGTGGTGAATTAATATGATATTAAGGAGTCAAATGTTTCATTTATATGGTTCTAAAATAAAAATTCATATATAAATGATAATTATAATGAAAACTAATGATATCAGTAAAATGACTAATGTAATATAGTTATTGAAATCATGTTTATGAATCATTGTAAAAAACACACTGAATGATATTTTAAAATTATAGATATTTAAGGAACATACACACTTATACCATTAATAATTAGTGAATGATAATATTTTTAAAATTAATGGGTGTAAGATCCCAGATTGGTTTTAGGTATGTATTATTTTCCGGTTGTTTTTTAAGGAGACAGAAAGTTTCTAGAAATATATGGTGTACATGCCATGTACTTATAATTACACGATGTTTACTTAATTGTCTCTCATAGTTATGTGATAGACATCTAACGGTTGAGCACACATCTATTTGTGGAGTCATGGAGACCGCCAAAATCTGAGGGCAGAAAATTAAAGTACAAGACATGTACTTTTAAAGAACACGTCGTGTAATTTATTTTTTTTATTTGACTGTTTGAGGTCATTTCTAATAGACAAAACAATCTTAATCTTCACCCATCTCATCTGATATTGTCTTCATGACCACAAATCATTTCCGAGATATCGAATCAATGTCTGATCTTTGAATCAATCATCATTGATTGCTTTGGAATCGAATCAGTGAGTTCTTCTTTCTTCATGAAAATCACCTCATGATTTATTCTCTCTCATGAGTTATCCCCAGTTGAATGTTTTATCATTTTTGTAGATCCATGGTTTTATAGGTAATTATAGTCCGGGGGTTCATGTATATCGGTGTCTCATCGTAGAGGTATGTGGTTTGTGCCTTTATTTATTTAGTCATAATATTTTATGTGAAAAACTGTCTAATAACATTGTTTGGGGTATTGGATGTTTATGATTTTATCCTCGGTTTTCCATTTATGCCTTGATTTTTAGGAATGAGGTTGTTTATTTAGGAATATGGTTAATTTAACATGATATGGAGGTTTTCCCATGTATTCTTTTTTTGGCCATTTGGTCCAGCTTGCCTGTTTGGCTGTAATGCTTCCCATGCCTATTATTGTTAGGATGAAGTGTTTATTATCTAAAATGATATGATACACTGTAGATTGTTTATACAAGTATTTTTTGAGGATTACTTTGTCTTCCATGTCTCATTTGTGCATGACTCACTTACATAGGGCTATTAGAACATTTTGTAGTAGACTATAGGGAGAATTGACGTTGAGGGATTCTCTAGAGTGACTGTTTACTTTTTTGTTGTGAGACCATAGGGGGTGTGGACATTGAGTGATCCCTCAGGGTGTTTGTAGTTCCTTGGTGTAGGCCATAGTGGAATAGTACTTTGTGTGGTTCCCCATGGTGTCTATTAGTTACAGATACGAGACTATAGGGGGAATTGATGGTGATTTCCTCTTCAGAGAGTCTATAGTAAAGCTAAACTAGAGGGTTTAAACTGTATGTACTTCTTATAGTGTTTCATGTGTTTGTAATATGTTAAACCAGTGGGGTTAGGCTGTGAGTACTTCTCAGAGGGTTTCCTTCTTTTGATTATCTACCTACATGTTATAAGAAAATGAATGAAAGTTGAATTTGTATGATTGTTACTATATATACTTACTTTCTTACTGCTTCAAATTGTATATTTCCTTCCATATAAATTCAATGACTATTAGGAATAGATCATTTGGAAGTTGCATACTGGGATTAGTCTCACACACTATTTTGGTCAATCATTTAGGGCTAAATAGATTATATAGTTATAGGTATAAGTAATGGGAAGCTCTATTCTACATCATGTACTTGATTGTTGTGGGATTGGGGAGAATGAGACAAAGCTGAGGCTTGCGATGCTATGAAGATTTTTACATGATTTTATTTGTACTTTGGTTTATTACTATATCCCAACATTTGTAACATGTTTGGTTTCTTTCCTATACATATTTATAATGCATAATTTATATATGTTCTCTAGTTGGTATTTATAATCAGTCTTCAATTGTTTAATGTTGTTTGGTATTATTACTACTTCTGGTATTGTATATCTATTCATTTTTTCATCTTTACTCTACTAATGAGTAAATATTCTCTCCACTATCACACCAAAGACCCTCACTACTAGTTTTCATATTCTGTAATTCGGGGAAATGTGCATGAGGTTGTGTGACCAACTGGGTACGGGGAACCTCTATGCGGCTTCCGGAACCAGGGCATTACAAAGTGGTATCCAATGAATTCTTTTCTTCTTGACTTACTATTTGGATCCTATAGTAGATGATATGAAGGAATAGGTACATGGTGACAAGATTTATCCAAGAGTATCTAAAATTTGTATAGGGAAAAACAATCTACCTCGTTATTGCAATTTTATGGTTTTTCAATTTTACAGTTGATTGGATTTCACTATTGTGTGATTCACATGGTCAGTTCTATTATTGTTTTTTTATTGATGTTCTATTTCTGTTCCAACCCATTGAGATGAGGGTATTCCATCTCATGCATCATATAGGTACTTGTTAGAAATCTCATTTAATGTATTAATAGCATGTCATTTAGGGTGCATTAGTGATTTCATATTGTTGTGATAGCTGTTGTGCTAAATATGAATGTTTTTGTGATAGATGCTTTGATAGAATACAGGCTTCTGTAGGGTATTGAATTTTGAAAGGATTCATTTTAATGAATTACAAACATTGGTTCTTGAGGTTTTATGGGCCCTCATGGATTGGAATTTGGTGGATCATTACACTTTTATGCTGAAAATGACATGTATAAGATGCCTCGTTTTGATTCGCATTGAGTATGGGCCCTCAAATATAAGAATTTTGTTCTTCAATGTTCGTTTCTGTGTTTTTTGGGAATTTTTTATCACAACCCCCTCCCACCAAAGATGTCCCTCCTGAGTTATAAATGGTGAAAGGGAGAAATTGACCTCCGAGTCCAGCCTCCAGTAGGCCCTGGAGTGTCGACTAGAACAAAGTGTATGAGTTTTCAAAAATATTGGAGGCATTACCCTTTTATTATTTAAGATCATGAAATAGGACGAGTCAAACACCAAAAGAAAAAGGAACCATTAAATGAAAATAAACCCATCACCAAACCCATATTCATGATTTATACAATACTAAACCAAAAGAACCAGTACAAAAAAATCCCCGAAGTACGATACAAAAATAAAGAATGAAAAAAGTGCAACCAGAAAAACTCCAATGCCCAAATAGCATGGTCTCGCATGGTCCCTAAAGTCCTCCTAAAAACCTGAATGTAAACATAGGG
Organism: Viscum album; assembly: GCA_963277665.1. Lineage (NCBI taxonomy): Eukaryota > Viridiplantae > Streptophyta > Magnoliopsida > Santalales > Viscaceae > Viscum > Viscum album. The sequence continues at coordinate 2,050,187,490 of OY728147.1, read as the reverse complement.
TGAGCATACAAGTATACTCAGTATGAAAACCTAAATCTCTCATGCACAAGTGGGGAGACATCCTAATGCCCCGCTAGAAAACCGAAGGAACCAAGGCCTAGTAAAGAATCTGTCCACCCAAACCTCACCAAGAAGCACTCCCCAAATAACGCAAATCAATAGAGTAATATAGTAATATTATCAAAGTATGGGTACCCCGCACCACCATCCCACTGAATACTTCCAAGCCCTCATGCCTAATGCTCTGATGCTTTTCCCTCTTCCTAGGCTAGTGCCGCAACCTGGACATATGAAGCTTGAGCTAGTGCCGCAACCTGGCCATACGAAGCTCATAGTATCCAACTGGCACTCAATCCTTGGACATCATAGTATCCCACCGACACTCAATCCTTAACCCTAACCACATCTCATCCCAAAAAAAACCTGGGAACCACATCACATCTCATCTCGAAGACACTTGGGAACCACATCACATCTCATCCCAAAGACTCTTAGGAAACATCTGTCATAACTTGACCGAAGGATATTGTGCTATAAAACCTGGAAGAGGGAGCACAAGGAAGAACAATAACCAGCCATCCATTAGATATTTGAGAATCTCACCCTCCCATCCCACGGGTGTTCAGCACGTAGTGATCAACATGGGTGGGGTGCATAATGAAACATAAAAGTACATATTTGTATAATTATATCAACCACTCATCCCATCCTAAGGCTTATACACAAAAAAACTGAGCAAATGCCTCGACACTGCTACCTCGAAAGTATGCACACAATAAACAGCCTCAAATCCCGGTAAGCATTTCATGTTTCAACGGTTATAGTTTATCAGTTCCTTAACTACCAAGAAACGAACAACAACCAAACAAGATCAATCGTTCATAAAACATATCCCTGCCAACCATAAATAAAGTTAGGGAAAACACAAGAAACACAATACCATTTTCTTTTATCAGCCATTCAATTCCATTGATTTTATGTGTTTAATAAACTAACATGCCCTAAAATTAATTAATTAACTCTTCCAATTTTATTCATATGAACAAACCATATCTGCAGCCCTACTTCCAACCACCATAAGCACAAAAACATCGGAAACAATACCTGTACTACATCATATTCCCTTTGATACTTTTTTCTGCAGCTCTTCTTCCCATCAAAACCATATCATACATGCCAACCCACGACCAAGTCATCCGCAGCCCTGCTGCTCACCTGTTACACAACAACCCCAGAAACACCCCTTCACATAATTAAACCCCAAGCAGCTCCAAAAAATTAATTCTTTCATTTAGTTTAACCGGGGTGATCATACAAGGGATCCATTTATTCATTTAATCAGCCAACTTTATATGATTATCCAATTTCAACATTCAATGATGTCCCATCTACAAAACAATATAGAATGACAGGGAAATATTTAATTGCGCAAGAAAATGCCCCCAAATACCGTTATTTTCAGTAGGCATAAGCCAATTCAATTCACAATATAATCAAAGGATAAACATTGATGGAAATAAAACAACAATATCAACAAAAAAAATTCCCCAAACCCATTCTTTAACCAGTTACTATATTTTTTTATTGGATCAATTGTATCTCATGAAAAAAAGATGATACCCACCTCGCATGATTCACAAAAGAGAGAGAGATTATGGTAAGATCCCTACCTTATTGGTTTTTGATTGAAAGCACAACATTCAAGGAACTCTCAAGGAACCCAGGTCGATTCTCCAAAACCCCACCTTAGATCTCTCCTCCTAGAATGATCAAGACCAAGAATCATCATATTTGACATCCACACACATAGATATACCCATAATGGGAATAGATTTAAGAAACTAATGGAAGAGAAGGAGTATATCTAAGAAGATCTAAGAACCCATCAAGAACGATGACATACCTTGAGAAACCGGCTTCGATTTGTGAAGTGAAGCCTCCAGATCGCCTCCAAAATTCTTGGGAGAGGGTCTCTTACCTCCAAGGAAGAGTAATCTCGAGTTATGGATGCTTAGGGGCTTAAACGAACCATTTAGAGGAAAATAGTTTAGATCCAAAATTTTAGGATCTAACTTTAAGTGTCTGCATGGTTAGTCTGCACGGTTTAACAAATTGTGCACTAACCGTGTGTTATATTCTATCTCGAAAATGATCCTCGCATAGTTTTTCTGCACGGTTTGTCCTAACCATGTGACTCCCGTGCGAAGGCTACTGCCTCCAACACCAAAATCGCTCAGTTTGGCCGCACGGTTTGAAAAATCGTGAACCTCCCATACAAAGGCCATTACCCCTTTAGTTTTCCATAAAGGTCCACCCAAATGTGCCCCTATGTCACCTTGATTTCCCAAACACTTCTATCCCCCCATTTTCACAATTAAATTGACCAGAGAGGTCCATGACACTACATCAGATACATTTCAAAACATTATTGTCCTAGAGAATTAAAAACCAACACATAAAAAAAGGGAAAGGTCCAAAAAACCACCCCTCAAGATACCTCTTAGGGCTCTCTTCATAACAAGAATCCAACCACTATCCTAATTATATGAGTCAGGTAATTCCTTCCCCCATGTAGAGATATTATCCAATTTAGGTGGCACAGACTCGCCTGTAGGGCTTTATTCGAATCCACATTAATGCATGTCGATTATGGATTAGGTTTTCCCACCCCCATATTTTTGGATTTATCATACACATACTACCACCCCCACCATAGAAAACAAGCAACAGGCTGCCCCAACACATGGATTGGAAAATTACTTCTCCCATGTCATGATACTATCTGCTTTGGGCATCACTGACTTTCCTACACGGGATTAATCGCATCCACATTAATGTGTCTTGATTAGGGATCACGTCCTCCTACCCCACATGTTAGGAATCTTCACGCACATTTAATGGAATGAGGGAAACAACATGGCATTATAGACTAAGGAAATAAAAGCTCCAGGATAAAATAATGGGATAGAATGAGGTTCAAAATGGAGTGTGATGATCTTAAATTTAAAAAAACATAAATGATACAATTTAAGTAAAAACAAAAACATTTGTCTCGATCTCTGGCCTTTCTAGGGTTGCTGCTTCTGTTGTGTTCAACTATCCACATCCCACTCCTCTACATATCTGTTTACATACACCTCCTCGACAATCTCCCAATTGGGGTACTTAACGAACTCTATGTGGATGGCCACCACTTGATCCAGCTTTTCTTGGGGGACTGGAGCCTATTGCTAATGGAAGGGTCGGGCTAAGAACTGCTACTGGGGCTGGGGATGAACCTAGCCAGTCCCCCCACACTGAGTCTGAAAATGGTAATGTCTGCCATGATTCCCCTGATTCCCACATGAAAAGCACCTTAGTCCCTGGCCCATAGAAAACGGGTGGAAATTGTGAGATTGGTGCGAGACCTGTTGAAGTCTGATCCCTGCTGGTCGAAACATGGAAGGTACTGTTTCTAGGGAACTAATAATGACTGAATCCTGCTTGGATGAACTTGGGTGACTCATCTCTCACGGTGGACCTACGTGTGAGTACATTTTATCGATTATCTCCACCTTCTTTTGTACTTCTAGGTGTATCAGTAAGGCGAAAGGGGTCACATGGACCAAATAGAGGGGTGAAGTGCCTCTTATAAATGTCTGGCTCGGGAATCTTCATCCAGGAAGCAATTAGGGAAAAAATGGAGGAGATCCTTGAAATTGACCCCTAGTTCCTGCACTGACATGCTTCCTTATTGGAGAGACAAAAACTCCTGGCTCTTCTCTTCCTTCTTCGTTTAGGAAAAAATTTATTCACAAAACTCCTTCTCGAAGTTGGCCCACAGAACTTCTGTCTCCTTCACCTCCCCAAGGTAATGCATCCACCACTGATGCACCACTCCTCATAGATGGCTTACTTCTAGAGGAACCCTGTACTCTGATGGATCACTGATCCGCCCATAGGTGATCTCAAGATCCTCCAACTAACTCTCTGATTCCATATCTGAAGTTCTACCTGGATAATTATTCAATCTCTATTGCTATAAAGTACGAAACATGTGCTGCCACAAGTTGTCTTCCTCCTCTCGGTCAATCCTAGGCTGATCGACTATCTGAATCTGCTGGGCCACGACTGCCCGAGTCACCCAGGAATGATGTCCAGGATCCATAACTATACTGTAAACAAAGACTGCCTAAGCCCAAGTAGGATGGGAAATTTTCTCAAGGTTTAATATTATAATTTTATTTTGACTTCATTAAAAGAAAACCCAAATCAAGTAAAACACATTCCTGATGATGCATGTACCCTTCCTAGGGTACCTACCCTACAATCAATGTTGTCTTACTTGGTCGTTCAGTAAGCTCAACTTCCTTGCATCAAATCACAATGGGCCCTAAAATCATGTGTCCTAGCCGGTCTTCCCTGGCCTATGTCATGCACCAAGATCATCCAACACTGTTTCCCTACCATCCCATGTAATACTCATTGTTCCTAACTACAAACTCCATCCTATCTCTCAACCATCACCTCTGATACCATTCTGTCATGACCCCCTCCCACCAAAGATTCCCCTCCTGAGCGGGAAATTGTGAAAGGGAGATAATGACTCCCCGAGTCCCACCTCCAGTATGCCATAGAGTGGCGACTAGCATCAAGGGTATGAGTTTTCAAAAATATGGGAGGCATTACCCTTTGTATTATTTAAGATCAAGAAATAGGATGTGTCAAAAAAAAAGAAAAAGGAACCAGTAAATGAAAATAATTCCAAAACTAAACCCACATGCATGCTTTATACAATACTAAGACAAAAGTACCAGTTCATGAAATTCCCCAAAGTATGATACAAAAAAAATAAAGAAAAAAAATACAACCAGCAAAACTCCAACGCCCAACTAGAAAGGTCATGCATGGTCCTTGATGTCCTCCTAAAAACCTGAAAGTAAACATAGAGTGAGCATACAAGTATACTCACTAGGAAAACCTAAATCTCTCATGCACAGGTAGTGAGACATCCTAATTCCCGATGAGAAAACAGAAGTAACCAAATCCTAGTAAGGAATCTATCCACCCAAACCTCACCAAGGAACACTCCCCAAATATCGCAAATCAATGGAGTAGTATAGTAATATTATCATAGTATGGGTACCCTGCACCACCTTCCCACTGAATACTGCTCAATCCATAATGCCTAATGCTCTGATGCTTCCCCCTCTTCTTGAGTTGGTGTCACAACCTGGCCATATGAATCTCGAGGTAGTGTCGCAACCTGTCCATATAAAGCTCATAGTATCTCGCCGATACTCAATCCCCAGCCATCAAAGTATCCCACAGGAACTCAATCCTCGCCCATAATCACATATCATCCTGAAGAAATGTGCGAACCACATCCCATCTCATACAAAAGACACCTGGGAACCACATCACATCTCATCCCGAAGACTCTTGGGAAACATCTGTCATAACCTGCCCGAAGGATCTTGGGCTATATAACCTAGAAGAGGGAGGAAATGGAAGAATAGTAATCGTCAATCCTTTAGATGTTTGGGAATCTCACCCTCTCATCCTACGTGTGTTTGACACGTAGTGATCAACATGGGTGGGGTGCGTAAAGAAACATAAAAAGTACCGATTTATATAATTATATCAACCACTCAGCCCATCCTAAGTCTTCTACACAAAATATCTGAGCACATGCCTTGGCACTACTACCTCGAAAGTATGTACACAATAAAAAACTCCATATCCCATTAATCTTTTCATGTTTTAACTTTTTTAGTTAATCAGTTCCTTAACTACTGAGAAACTAACAACAACCAAACAAGATCAATCATTCATAAAACATATCCCTACCAACCACAAATAATGATAGGGAAAACAAAAACAACACCATACAATTTTATTTTATCATCCAATCAATTCCATTGATTTTCTATGTTTAATCAACTACCACGCCCCAAAATTCATTAGTTTACTCTTCCACTTTTATTCATACGCACAATCCATCGCTGCAGCCCTTCTTCCAACCACCATAACCACAATCACATTGGAAATAATACATGTACCACATCATCATCCCTATGATACATTTTACCACATATCCACTTCCCATCACAACCATATCATACACTCCATCCCACAACTAAGCCAACTGCAACACTGCTGCTCACCTACTCCACAAAAACCCATGAAACACCCATTCACGTAATTAAACCCCAACCAGCACCCAAAAATTCATTATTTCATTTAGTTTAACTAGGGCGATCATACAAGGGATCCATGTATTCAATTAATCATCCAACTTTACATGATTAACCAATTTCCAAATTCAATGGTGTTCCATCCAGAAAACAATCCCGAAAAATAGCGCAATATTTAATTGCTCACGAAAAGTCCCCCAATGACCCTGATTTTTTTAGGTATAAGCCTATTCATTTCACAACATAATCAAAAAATATACATTGATGGAAATAAGAAAACAATATCAAAAAAATAATTTCATAACCCCGTTCTTTAACTAGTTACTATATTTATTTATTGGTTCAACTATATATCACAAAAACAAGAGGATAACCACCCCACATGATGCACAAAAGAGAGAGAGATGATGGTAAGATCCCTACCTCAATGGTTTTGTTACGGAAACCAAAACGTTAAAGGAACTCTCAAGGAACCTGGGTCGATTCTTCGAAACCCCACCTTAGATCTATCCTCCTAGCAAGATCAAGACCAAGAATCATCATATTATACATCCACACACATAGATCTATCCATAATGGGTGTAAATTTAACAAACCAAAGGAAGAGAAGGAGTATAGCTAAGAATATCTAAGAACCCAACAAGAATGATCACATACCTTGAGAAACTGGCTTTGATTTACAAAAACAAGCCCCTAGATCACCTCCAAAATTCTTGGGTGAGGGTGTCTTAACTCTAATGAAGATTAATCACAGGTTATGGATACTTAGGGGCTTAAACGAACTATATAGAGGCAAAAGAGTTCAGATCCGAAATTTTAGGATCAAACTTTAAGTGGCCGCACAGTTAGTCCACACTATTTAACAAACCATGCACTAATCGTGCCTTAGATTCTATCTCGACAACATTCCTCACACGGTTAGTCCACACAATTTGTCCTAACTGTGATCTTCTCGTGTGAAGGCTACTGCCTCCAACACCAACCTCGCACGGTTTGGCTGTACGGTTTGACAAACCATGCACCTCCCATTTGAAGTCCATTACCCATTTAGTTTTCCTTAAAGGTCCACCCAAAATGCACCCCCAAGTCACCTTGATTTCCTGAAAGACCTCTAGCCCCACATTTTCACAATGGAATGGACTGGAGATGTCTGGGCCATTACATTTGTAGTAGTTCTTGAGTCTTACAATCTGGAAACATTAAGAATACATGGCGTGTAATGATAAATACACACCATGTGTCCTTCTATTTGGGAAGGAACTGTTTTTCTTATGCACACGCTGTGTACTGTATATACACGACATGTAGTCTTAAACCGTTTCACTGGCTATGTGGGTTGAGACATAGGGATGTGAAATCATTGTAGATCACATCATGTTCCAGATGTACATGTTGTGTTGTGTAGACCATGTATCCACCAATGTGACTAATGATACAGATGGGTGAAAACATAAGTCATACATGTCATCTCAATATTGTAAATGACATATAGTGTAACCCTTATTTCCAGCTGTGTAAATAAAAACACGGGTCGGTGATGTTCATCTAGTGCACACTGTGTCTAGCACTAACACATCATGTAGTCTTGTTTTAGGAAAACTATGTGGCCTATCTATATATAAGAACTCCGACAGGGTAAGATGATTCATGTGCACACCCTTTTGTAGGACAACACACTGTGTGTATGGGGTGCTACATGATCTGAGCTAATAGAAGTACACACCCATGTGAAGTCTTATGGGAAGACACATTGTACACATTACAAACACCGTGTACATGTAATTTAAAAAACATGAATGTTTTCTTGATTCTGTTCCCTTTATACAGTTTTAAGTTTTAGTCCCTGTTAATCTTTATCTATGGTGTGCACTTGACCTCATAGATTCATACCACTGGGACATCCTCTAGTTGTCCAGCAGTTATAGGGCAGTGATTAGACACTGAATATGGCTTATCAGGGAAAACCAGTGGATCCTCCATTTGTGCTAGCCTGGGAACCAACCAGCATTCCAAACACTGGTTTTGACACAGAGTTTGGAGAGGGATTTATGAGAATGATTTAGACCTACCGAGGAGTACCACATCCTTCTCCTTTAATACTAGTGTTGACAAGTGTGTTCTAGCGGTATCATCCTCCCACCTCCATAGGGGATGGTGGACCATAGGATGAATAATCATAGTTAGAATCCATTCTATCTATCTTCAATCATCTGGAGATTCCTCCTGAGATGAGGGTGATGCTCGCAACATTTATGCTTGTGAGACTCCCCCAAGAGATGGTGGGATGTGATCTCACAGGCGGGATGATAGTGAGTTATGGCTTGGGATGAGTTTATGAGTGCAATTTAGGACTATTTCTACCGAGAGACATTGAGGGCCGATCGAGCTCATGAGATCATGTGTATATAGTAGGGTACTCTCTCAGTCATGGAGTACTCTTCTCATTTCACAGAGCTTCGGTGCTTCACGCCAATTCCAAGAGGTGAGGTGTTATTCCTGGAAAGGAAATTTGAGGATGGAATTAGGCAAGAAATTCAATCTTAGATGAACATATTCAGGTTGACATCCATCACTTATATAGTCAACCAGGTGATGATCATAGAGTGCTATATAAGGTATTCTCGAGTATTGAGCCTAGGAAGTTCGACATTTGGAGTCGGTATCCCTCCTACAGATAGTAGGAAGCATTATAAGGACTCTATTCATGGGGATCCTTTGAGGAATGATGATTTTTATGGTAAACAGGTGGTGTGATACCATTGTGAGAAGATCTAGCATACGAGGCCACATTTTTCGATAGAACTATTAGGGTTCCGATCATGTGGAAAGATGGGCCATCTACACCACATATGTCACTTATTCTCAATAGCATATGGTGTCAGGGTTCTTTTATGACTCCCTATTTGGGAGAAGCACCACCAGTTTCTCACTAGTCTGGGAAATGGAGTTCTTTAGACTATTTAGGCCGAGGTGTAGATCATGGTCATGGTATCCAGTTTCCAAGCCTTCTACAAAAATAGGGTTTATCAGCTCATGGTGTTCAGGAAGGGTCATAGGGCCATGGTACATGTCAGAATTATGCAGTGGAGCAGATGCTACAAGAGAAATATTCCAGATCCTTTATATTTCAAGGTAATATCCTGGTTGCATCAGTTTTAACATCTTCTTTTTTCAATACAGGGGCTTCCCATAGCTTTATATCTATTGATTTTGTGGGGAGCCTTGGGCTCCGTATCTTTTCTATAGCTAATATTTTGATGATATACACTCCAATGGGGACTAGAATAGCTAGTGCAAGACAGTTCAAATAGGGACTTATAGTGGTGGGTGGGTGTCAAATACTATTGGACTGTAATGTCTAAGATATCACAGGATATGATGGAATTCCCCCAATAGACTAGTTAGTTCTCTTCCTAGAAGTTTTCGATTTCTATCATTGCTGGATGAGTTTCACATCACCAGATGGGGGATCATTTCTTCATAAGGGAAAATGGGATGTCAAGGCAAGCAGAGTGGTACCTATTTATCATGTGTTGGGAGGAGTAACAACATAGTTTTCTAATTTTTATCTGGATGACCGGGGGACATCATAGATGTACATTCCTCCACTGGTGCATTGTTTTAGGGATGTTTCTCTAGATGCCTTTTCAGGTCTTCCTCAAAAGAGAGAGGAGGAATTTTGTATTGATCATATTCTAGGAGCATCAACAGTGTCTATTACTATTTATAAGAATGGATAAAGAAAAGTTATATGAGCTCAAGATATAGTTGGAGGAGTTTTAGGATAAGGGGTTCATCTTACCCATCACTTATCCTTGGGGTTCGACTGTCCAATTTATGAATAAGGCGGATGGTACCCTCAGACTTTCTATGGATTATTGAGAGTTGAACCAGTTGACGGTTAAGAACTGATATCCCATTCTAAGGTTTATGATCTCTTCGATCTGCTTTGAGGAGCCTGAGTGTTCTTGATGATTGACATGAGATTTGGTTGACTTCAATTGCACGTTATACCATTTGATGTAACTCTTAAATTCTTATAGAGATGGTATAGTCCATACGAGTATGTGGTTATGTCATTTGGTCTCATGAATGTGCCTATAGTTTTCATGGAACAGGTGATCCGAGTGTCCCATACATACATGGATTCATTCATGGTTGTCTTCATGGATGATATCTTGGTGTAATATCACACTCAACACAGCCATTACACACATCTTGAGATCATTTTGTGTATACTGATAGAGCATCAGTTATATGTTAAACTCTCAAAATGCCCCTTTTGGGGGGACTAAATTCATTTCATGGGTCATATTATCTCAGATATAGGAGTATCATAAGACTTAAGGAATGTGAGAGAAATATTTTCCTCGGAGCATTCAAATAATTCATTTGAGGCATAGAGTTATCTAGGGCTGGATGGTTACTATATGCATTTTATATAATTACCTTTCAAGAATAGTAGTTTCACTGATAGGCCTGAAAAAAAATGGTGTGAAGTAATTGTGGTCCGATTTTTGTGAGTTAGACATTCAATAGCTTAATGGAAGGTTTAATTCAGCACTGATACTAGTATTGATAGATCCATGAATGATATATAATGTTTACTATGATGCATCGGGTATCAGGCTAGGAGCAGTGCTTATGTAGGGAGAAGGAGTTGTTGTGTATAGGTCATGACAGTTGAGGCTACATGAAAGGAACTACCTGATGCAAGATCTCGATTTGGCTATTGTTGATCATGCTATATGTTATTGGAGACATTATATACAAGAGATAATTTTTTGGTTTTCACCAACCATAAAATTATTAAGTATATCTGCACTCAGTGTGATCTGAATTATTGAAAGTGGTGGAGGGTTTAGTACCTTCACTGTTTTGACATTGTGCCTGCCTACACACTAGGGAAGGGAAACGTATCGGCTTATACGTTGAGCGAGAGGACTCAGATACATGTCGTTCAGGAGGCCAGTATTGAGTTAAGGTTAATGGTACTGTTCTATAAGATGTATTTGTAGGTGCACGACAAACATGGGAAAACATTTCTTTCTTCTATAGTTGTTAACTCTAAAAATCTTGATTGAGTTTAAAGCTGGAAGCTATCAGATTCATAAGTCCTAGTCATATGATTGAGTGTGTTATGAGAGAGCCATATTAATTTATGGATAGTATTTGAGGTTGAGATATTGTGATTTCTTGGATGTCTGTGGGTTCCAGTATACATACGCGAGGAGAGGATGTGAGACATTCATTCCTCAGTTAGGGAATTTTGCCCTGGTGTCACCTTCAATTATCGAGATTTACACCATTCGTATTGCTGGCCAGGTATGAAGAGAGATATTTCATGTTTTATCATGTTGTATTCCACCTGTTAGTAGGTGAAGGCAGGGCATAATGGACCAGATAGGCTTTTCCAGTAGTTACCCATTCCCAAGTGGAAATGGAATGATGTAATGATGGATTTCGTGATAGGTTTGTCGAGGTCTCCTTGAAGGAATTATGCATTTTGGGATTTCATTGATAGACTAATGATGTTTTCTCAATTATATCCAATCAAGGAGACCATCAATGATAATGTTCTAGGAAAGTTGTACATCTGATTGATTGTATGCCTACATGTGGTTACACACTCGATTGTTTCAGAAAGGGATGCTTGGTTTACTTCTTTGGTCTGGCAGGGACATCAGAAGACATTGGGTACACATGTACCTATGGGTGCATCATACTATCCCTAGACAGAAGGCCTTTCTGAGCATACAATTTAGGAGATTGAGGAAATGATTCGAGCTTGCATCCTAGATTTTGGTGGTTCTTGGGAGAAACACATACCTCTTTTAGAGTTATCCTTCAATAATAGTATTCATGAAACTGTTCAGATGTAACATTAAGAGGATTTGTATAGTAATCCATATTGATCAACTTTATATTGCCTTGAGGTAGGAGAGGCATCTATGTTGGTACCTCGTCCTATCAAGGAGACCACATAGCAGATAGAGTGGATTTGGAAGAGGGTGGCTACAGCACAGTCTGAACATATGTTCTCTGATAATAAATAGATACAACCTATGGATTTCGTGGTCCGAGATTATGTGTTCATATGTGTGACAATGAGGTTGGGTCATTGGAGGATTAGGAGGCAGGGTAATCTTTCACTGAGGTACATCAGGCCATTTGATATTTTGGAATGTTTCAGACTAGTTTCTTATCTACGAATGTTACCTCAGAGGTAGCAGGCTATGCATAATGTATTTCATATTTCTCATCATCTATGATACATCTTAGACCCATATCTTGTTTCTCCACACAAGGAGGATGAGTTAGATTGAGATTTCTCATTTGAGGAGCATCGAATCATGATTGTTTATTTATGTGCGAAGGTTCTACATGTCTGGTTTATTCATTTTGTACGAGTTCAATGGAAGCATGGGTGAGTACATGATGAGACTTGAGAGACAGAGGTCACTGTAGGATCCCAGTAACCGGAGCTGTTTAAGGATTCTTCTTCTATGCATCCATGCTAGGAAAATTAGCGGAAATTTTCTTTAAGGAGGAAACATTAGGAGAACTTAGATATTCGTTTTAGGTATGTTTTCTTTTTGGTTGTTTTTTAGGGAAAAGATATATCTCTGAAAATATCAATACTACACCCATGTAATTATAAGTACATGCTTTTTACTCAATTGTCGCATGTAGTCGTGTGATGACCATGTAACGACCGAGCACAGAGCTATGTGTGGTGACCTGTAGACTGCCTAAATTGGTGGATAAAAAAGGCAAGTACAAAACATGTCCTATTAATGAACACACTGTGTACTTTTCATTTTTTCCATTAAATAGACCGGGGTCACAATTGCTGGACAGAACTATCTTCTTCTTCACCCATCTTGTATGAGAGCATCTACACAACCATGGATCATCTCCAATCCCCCGATTCATTATTCGTTCTCCATATAGACCACCATTTATTGTTTTGGAATCGTATTAGTGAGTTCTTCCTTCTTCTTGGACACCATCTCTTGATTTCCACTCTCTCACAAGTTATCCTCAGTTAGATGTTTTTTGAATTTTTGTAGATTCATGGAATTCCAGAGAGATTCATGGATAGGGATTATAGAATATCAATCTCATGAAACCATGGTAAGTGGTTTGTGCCTTTCTGTAGTTATTATTTTTAATTTTATGTGAGAAAAGTTCCCAATACCCTTGTTCGGGTATTGTGTGTTTACAGTTTTAGCCCTATTTTTCCTTCTATTTCTTGTTTTTTGAATAATGTTTGTTTGATTATGAATATTGTTAATTTTTCCATGCTATGGTGGTTTTTCTCGTTGTATATTGTTTTGATCATTTATTCCTTCTTACTTGTTAGCCTTATTTACATCCGATGCCTAGTATTGTTAGGATGGAGTGATTATTAACTAACATTCAATGATATGTTGTCTATTGTTTAGCCAAGTATGTTTTGACGTTTACTATGGCTGCCACATATCATTTTTGCATTACTGGATTATATAGGGTTGTGGTATCCTAGTTTAGTAGACCATATGGATAATTGGAGTTGGGGGATTCTTTATAATGTATGTTTACTTTTACATTGTGATTCCATAGTTGGTATGGATGTTGAGTTCTACCTCCGAGTGTCTGTAGTTCATCGATGCATGTCAAAGGGGGAATTGGATACAGAGTGCATCCCCAAATGGAATATTAGTTACCAATACGATATTAAAGTGGGAATTGGCAGTGAGTGCTTCTTTAGAGAGTCTGTGAAAAATATGAACTAGAGGGGTTAGACTGTGTGTACTTCTCAAAGGATTGCATTTTTTTAATTGTGTTAAAATAGAGAGGTTAGGCTGAGAGTACGTAATAGAGGGTTAACTACTTTTGATTAGCTACTTACATGACATAAGAAAAATTAATGCAAATTGAAATTGTAGGATTGTTACTTTGGGTACTTCCTTTCTTACTGCTTCAATTTGATTATCGTCTGCCATATATATTCACTAACTATTAGGCATAGATCGTTGGTTTTTTACCTAATAGGATTAGTCTCACACCCTATTTTGGTCAATCAATTGGTCCCAAACTAACTATATTACAGAAGGTATAGATATGGGCAAGCATCCTTCTACTTCAGGTACTTGATTGTTGTGGAACTGGGGAGCATGGGACCAAGCTGAGGCTTGCGATGCTGTAGAGCTGTTTATTTTATTTTGTTTGTAATTTTTTATTATTATTTTATTTCAGTATTGTGACTTGTTTGAATACCTTCCAAGAATTATATATCATGAATCATTTATATATGAGATCAAGTTGTTATTTACTTTCATTTTTATGTTGCTTACTATTTTTGGGTATAATTACTACTTTTTCTATTGTATATCTTTATATTTCTACTGGTTTATACTTACAATGTGGTCATAGTGTCCCCAATATCACTCCCAAGGCCCTCAATACTAGTCGGAAGCCACTAGCATTCAGGGAAATGTACTTATGTCCATGTGACCAACTGGGTACTGGGCACCTCTAGGTGGCTTCTTGAACTAGGGCGTTACAATGGGGATAAATATTTCAATGATAAAACCCTTATGAAATGAGAAAAGATTTTAACATTTGATGATAACTAACAAATATATCTTTTGAGAATATTTATATAAGAATTATATAAAATCTATTAGATAGTAATATGTTTATTACATATGTTCACAAGATATTTATGTATTTTTATAGTATTTCAATGAATATTCATGGATTTCAAGAGTTAATGTATGAGTTTTTGCCTCAGTTATCTTATTATTGATTAATTATTCCATATATATATATATATCTCCCTCTATTATTTTTTATGGTTTAATTAATTACCTACTTAATATTTCATGATAAATAATCATTTAAAATGTGTTATAATATTCAACTTCATAATATTAATTTTATGATATTTTAATTAATATGTTACCTGATATGTAAGGTGTTTTTTGTATCCTAATTTTCAATCTTGGATAAATATGATATCATCACTAGTTATATTTTTTGTTGAATATATAGTTACATATGGATTTATTAATATTTATATTTATGATATTACATGGATATAAAACCCCATCACAGGTTCTCTTTTTAATGGATCTTAATTCATGTGTTTACGAAATAGTAGGGGGTTTTGTAAACTCAAAACACCTTTTTGACATATAATGATTATTTCATAACATAAATTTTTTATATATGGATTGATCAACCCTAATATTTTTAGGTTTTACATTCACATAGTAATATTTTATTTTTAATTCTTAATTCAATTTTTATTTGATTATTTCCTTTATTGTTACATATGTATAACATTATTTTGAATAATTAATATCAACTTTAATAACAATTCGAATCCCATATCTATTTTCTCTCTTCATAACATTTTTGACATTAATATATTGAATCCCAAATATGTTTTATCTCATTTTACATTCATATATCAAATTTTTCATCACATAAAATATTTTCAGTATCCCTTATTACAATATTGTTTCCAATTATGGTATTTTTTAATACTAAAACAATTAATTCCTTCCATGATTGTATGATTTATCAATAATTAGAATATTTCTATTCAAAAATATTATAAAACTTTTAGAGATAAAAAGTGTAATATTAAATAAAATTTTATTTTTCTATAAATGTTTTCACTTCCCATGTTTGAAAAATTATTTTTAAAATTATCCATAAAATCATATTATTAAAACAATGTCAATTTGTTTTAAAAAATATCCTGTATTCCATATCATAAAATATCTTATTTATGGAAAAGTCTTTAAATACCTAATATTGAATTTTATTAATCATTTATTTAACTGAAAGCATATTTTTTGTGAAATAATTTTTCATTATAAAATTTTATTTTTCACATGTTCTTATTATGTGGTATAATTCAATGTATTGTTCTTATGAAATAATTTTACATATATTTCATCATGAATAATGTTTTTATGAATCCTTGAGAATTTTTTATTTTGATATAATACACCATTTTATCTAGATTCATTTTTAAGTGATCTATGGATAATTTAATGAAACCTATTCAATTTCAACATCCTAGTTACTTGATCTTTACTATATGAATGACTCATGTTCTTTTGGAATATATATATATATATATATCTTTGTTCTAGTCTGATGGGCGGGTATCAGATAATATATCTCTCTAATTCATCGAGGATAATTTAATATCATATGATATAATTATTTTTTAAATTGGGGTCATTTTCATTAACATATTGTCACATGAATGTTTATTTTTGTAATTATTATAACTATTTTAATGAAAAATATTAATATGGGAGTAATTTGTGTTATTATATTCTCATAAGATATGGAATATAAATAACATTGATTATTCTATTTTCATAGGGGTTATTATTTTATATAAATAATCATTTTTAGAATTTATATTTTTTATTTTTATATTATATTCTGAAGATCATGATAGTTGTCACATTATTTTTCAATCATGTTCCATAGTATTTGGTTTATTAATTGATATTACATGTACATGTATTATTCACTATAGTTAATTGATATTATTCTACAATTTTTAAAATTTTATATATCACATTATATTATTCACCCATATTCTGAGGATGTCACCCACAATGCCATGTTGATATTGTTTCTCACTTATAGAGACTTTAAGCTCACCCATTATAATGTTTTCTCATTCCCTGGGAGATAAAAATTAAAATAACATATGACATGTCTAAAAGGATTTATACTATTTTGTTTTTATGGATATTTTTCCATAAATATGTGAAATAATATTTTTATATTTCTAATATCCAACAACTCTTAACCATTGGGTTTTATGATTCTGTGAATTTTTCTTAGATGTATTACGTATAAAATGAGATTGATATGAAATGTAAAAATGATTATATTAGTTCTTCTTACTTAGAGTTCAATACAAAAATTAGAGTATATTATTAGCAATAAATATTTTTATATGGATCAGAGGTGCCTCAGTTAGTTTTAGATCAAGTCTATGTCTATGGAATAATGTTTTTTATTTTATTATTATAAGCTAAACTTTTTGAAAACCCTTGGGTTATGTCTAAATTTATAAATACAATTCTATGAATTTTTTAAATGAAAATCTTTGTGGAATTCTATAAATTAACACCTAATCTATATTTAAATATTTGTATTCAGGTTCTAGCAAAGATCAATCTATTGGTAATAACACTAAAAAATTGGTTTTAGTGTAATATAGATCTTCACATGTAGAAAAACAAGTAGAAATAACTAAATGACATGTTTAACACTCCTATTGTATATGAGTTGATTGAACACATGATCTTTATGAACCACTATGAATTATTTTAATGAAATTAAATGTTGTAATATATAATTAGTTATGATATAGAGTTTTATAGATATATTACCATTGATAACATTTATTTAAACAAATAAATTCATATATTATGAATAATTTATTTGATATTATAAAATCTTAACAAAACCATATTTTTATATTTAATTCCAATTATGATAATGAAAATGAGTATCTTAATAGAATTCCCATAGAATTTCATAAGACCTATAAATATATAAGGGGAAATATTTGATTCCAATTATTGAGAATCCAAATTGTTTCATATTATAATGGAAAATATGAGTTCTATAACAATTCTTATGATTATGATATAGAATTTATTTCATTTGACTATTCAATCTTATAGATACCCTCATACAATGTTATGGTGAATGCTAATTTAAAATAAAAGGACATATTTTTTAAGGGCGAGAGGTTATGATACTAAGAATTTGGAATCATTAATTAATTATCAAAATACTGTATTTAATATCCTGTATCACATGCAAAAAACACTATATCAAACTATGATACCATTTCTAGAAGAAAAACATAGAAAAAAATAATACTAACCAATTTAATACATATTGTGGTTTATTATAGAAAATAAAAGTTTATAAATTAATATTTGAAATAAATATAAACTATAGATATTTTTACAAATGGAAAATACACTGGATAATATTCACCCATGAGAATCACTGTGAATAGATGTAAACAAGAAATAATAGAGAAAATAATTAAATGGTAAACCATTATGATAAATCCTTAATATGAATTGAGAATTATGTCTTAATAACTAATGATGTAATTTATTATTGATGATTAATTTAAAATGTTCCAAAAAAAATAAATTTTTTATTTAAATTTCCTATTATAAAAGTTATTAATATATTTACTCATTGTATATTATAATGAACTAATGATGTGATTAAATTAAATGAAATAATTTATTTTTAGTGAAATGATTTTATTAATTGATTAGAATATTAATAAGGCATTGTTATATAATATTAGTTAATATAATTTTGTAGAAAATAATTTATCAAATAACTATTGTTTATTTGTTACATAAATTTATAGATAACTAATTTTTGATGATATTAATGATTATTTGTTGTTATTATTTTGAAGGATAACACATATTACCCTTCTAATATTTATAAGTTTAAATTCAATATGAATAATTTCATTATATAAATTAATATTTATATATAGTTAAAATTATATTTCTATGAATTTTTTAATTTTATTTCAATAAACTACACATATAATGTGCAAATTTTAAAAAAATTTATATTCTACATGAAACAAGAAATTAATAGTACATTAATTTATAATTATAGGAAATATAAATAATAATACAATAGTTTTGTTAAATTATTTTTTTAATTTAAAGTTTCTCTATTATATCATATGTTTCTATGTATATATTAAAATAAAAAATATGATTTTAATGTGGAAAAATATACATGACATTTTCCTTAATAATTTCAATATTATCCAAGGAATAAATATTTGGATTTTTTAAAATAATTTTTATGTGAACATTCCAAATTTCCATTTTAGAGAAGGTACATAGGATAACCTGTGTACTTGAACATGAGAAGAAGTACACATAAATCCACATGCCTTGTATAGTTACATGGGAACAAACATAGACCTGGGCGGGTAAAAAATAGAAGACTCAGGGAAATGGGAGACGATGTGTACCCCTACTACACACTATGTATTTCATAAATTTTATTTTGGATCCCTTATCTAATGTATCATAGAAAAGGTTATTTAGGATGTCATCCCAATATCTATTCTCATAGGATTATTAAGGAATAAAATCCTATGTATAGTATAATGATCTCCTAGCCATGAAATCATTGATAGTATTGTTTGGATCCATTAGCGATGAATAGAGTGTGGTCCTCTATAATCATTATTCCATATGTGGAGTTTGGGGTATCACTAGAACCAACATTACATGGGCACTGATCCTATAATTATTGGCTTATTCTTGATTGATTTTTTGCTATCCCACATGTATCATAGAGTGATCCTCAATTATGTATCGTATCTATTCATATATCATCATTGTTATCAGACTTGTGGAGTTTGTTCTCCCAGAAAAATTCTATGTGGAATATTCAAGCTAGAATCTAAGGCTGGCATTACATTTGTGAGATTACTTTAAGAATATATGTATATTTTGAGTATATCTTAATAATAATGTTATATATGATATAGAAATATACATACGTAGACATGACTATTATAATATTGATCCATGCTTTGTGGTTTCGTTGTGTAATACTGGTTATTTTATACTCAACCCTATAAAGTATTATTTAACATGTTTCGTGTATTTTGATAATGATCGCCTTTTGAAATATTCCAAGATATATCACAACGATATGGTGACTCGTGAGATGAAACAGACTGAGGTGTGATCCTACTATATCCTGAAAACACTTCTGATCATGCATTAATGTTACAATTATTTCCAGACTCATTGTGGCATGCATTTATTTGGCACAACATACTTTCGTTTCCATACAATCATACCTAGATTGTGATATGTAGATGTATTAATGCATAATTGTTCTTATATTTATTAATTTAATAATTTAATCACGTTGTATATCAGTGTGTGAGTGTTTTTGCCTATACATAAGCTACGTCCTGCCTTGTGAGTGATATTTCTACTCGGCGCTGGTTACCACCATTAGACTATTTGTGTTCGGCATTGGGAGTCGAGTAATAGTCCCTATTGGGATGGTTCCAGCATATATACTAAACAAGAATTTAATCAGTGATCCTTATACTTAAATTAATGGTAATTCACATATCCATTTAATGATTTTTCATTCATGGGTTCTATGGTTCAAAATATACCAAATCATTTTGGTTATTTTGACTCAAATTTCCTTCTTTAAAACACTTTTTATGTTATGTATGTATATTATTTTATGAGGTATATATTTTTTCCTTTGACATGTTATCTCAAAAATCTTTTTCTTTTCATGATATTATTATTTTCTTGTAATTATCTCTTTTTTGGAAATTTTTCCATTGAGAACCATTTTTATGAAGTAGTTTTTAATTTTGTTCTAAAAAATGTTCCTTGAATTATTTTCAAGGAAAATTATTTAAATGATGATTGAAATGGACTTTAAAATATTCCTTTTATAATTTTCAGTTTTTTTAATAGAAAATTATTTTAAAACATTTTATGATTAAAAAAAATACAAAACAGAAATGATATTTTCATCTAAAATTATTTGGAAGTAATCTATAAAAATTATTTTCTATTTAATATAACATTAGTTTATATTATATATTATTTAATTTTTATATTATTCAATGACAATCTCTATGAAAATTTATGGATGATTTAATTTGATGTTTTTGAAACCCATTTTCACCTTATGGTTTATGCTATGATGAAATCATTATGAATATTTTTTCTTTTTATATTTTATAATATGATTTATATTTTTATGGAACAAATTTTTATGGATTTAATTATATTTTTGTTTGGACTTATATATACCTCCAATTAATTGAGTAATGATATTCTATCTCATGAGACAAAATGACTGGAATGAAAATTGAACTTCGTTCAGAAATTACAAGTATGGGATTTGAAACAGGTTTGGTAATGGAATTTATATAGAAAGATTTCCATGGAAGTGGAACCATACTACTAATTAGTTTATTGGAGTGATCCCATTAACTTATTATATTATTATAAATTTTAATAGAATACTTAGGAAATGATTTTCTATGCTTGTGTGCTTTCCACAGTTCTATGTTTTATATAATGTTATTATTTTATGATTCTTGTCAACTGATTTTTTATTATTATTTTTATTATTCAATATTAGTAACATAGATATGATGGATATTATATTAAAATGTTGTTATCATGTTTTTATTTCTATATTATTGTATTATTCTTACATATTTCCCATGCTGACCCTCGTTGATAATCTAGGAAGACTTTTTTTATGTTTTCTTTTCCCTAGGTTACAAGGTATGATATAAATCAACTATGTATAGAAATATTTCACATGGATAATTCAAATCATTATGATTAACCTATTTAGGATACCATGTTGTCAATATATTATCCAAATTCATGAAAATTTTAAACCTAAAATTCCATAGGGTTTGTATGTGATCTAATAGTTCCTTTTGATGTTATGTGTTAAATTTTTGAAACAAATGGGGCGCATTTATCAATATCAATGTAATAAAAATAATTTTTTTTGTTTTTAGAACAATATATAGATGTGAGTATTCTAGGCTGTAATTATTGGTATCCGAATAGGGTTTAGACACCTTTGGAGATAAGTATGTCTTATTCTGTGTTATTGTTAAGAGTTATTGATATAATATTGGATTTATAATTTTAAGGTTGATAATAATTCCAGTGTCATAGAAGCCTATTGATTATTTATGTTATGAAATTATAAGGGGACTAATGTTATTTTTAGAGACATTAATTGTTTGTTATATTAAGGGAAATTGCCTTTTGGTATGAAATATGAATGATATTAGATAATAATTGAGGTTCAAACCTATTATGGTTATATTTAAAGATGTTTATTAAATTTATGGAATTTTATATGGATTATAATAATATATTTTTATAAAAATGATTACTACAAATATGGTTGACAACATGTCAGATATAGAAATGGTGTTGGAATTGATCCAAAACCCACAGGGGAAAATCGGTGCATCACCTACCATTATCCAATGTGATGTAACTGATTGTATAAAATTATTTTTTATTATTTAAAATATCACATGAATATTGTTTTTGATAATTTCTAGGATGATATGTTTTATAGATAATAACGAAATTGGAGAATATTTGGTGATTAAGTGATTATTTAGGCATTGTAAGATGTTATCAATTATAGGAAACCTCTACGATTGAGGTAAAAATAATAATATAGGATTTTATTTGAGGGATAATTTTGGAATTATATTTTGGAACCATGTGTGACCTTATTGTATTGAGAGTATAGTTATATATAGAAATGGGTAGTATATCTTTGATATTTTTTGATTTATGAAATTATATATTTGGAATTATACATTAAGATTGATTAATTTTATTTGGATATAAATTTAAAAATTTATCTTTGATAACTAGGTGATCAAACATTTCTGATTTTTCAATATAAATATTAGTCTATAATATTGTTGAGAAATTATAGGGATAGTTATATAACGAATTTTATATGTTTATCATTATGTATTACGGATAAAATATTGATATTAAAGTAGGTTTTCATCATATAATGGTTTATATTATTGGAATTTTAAATATTCTTTTATCGACCTTGTTATTGGTTAATGTCTAAATACAAGAGGAATGAATTGTTATTCTTTTTTTTGATGTTGCGGTATATAAAAGTTAATTATGATGCTTCGTGTATTAAAAACTTCTTTTTTGAATACTCATAATTTAGAAAATAGATGAAGGTTAAATTCCAATTTTCATTTAATTGTTTTTACTTTTGTTCTTAGTATAGGAACGAAATTAAATCATAAATTTTAGGGAGTGTATTTTGAAGCAAATACATTATCCATTTACTTTTATCAGTGTAATTTTATCCCATCACATATTTATGGTTTTTATGCTTTAATTACAAATGTTCATGATCATTATCATTATCAACTAGTCATAAATTGTTCTTTATATATTCTATTTCTGAGATATTCTATAATGAAATAATGTGTTTCTTATCTCTTATTAAAACCATAAATCCCTATCATTATTTTAAACAGGTTGATTTATTCCCAATTTTTATGATGTGGTTTTCCCACCTTGTAATTTTCAAATATCAGCAATTGAAATTCAAATTAAAATTTGTATATTTCAATTACACATTTTCATGAAATTTGTTATCATTTCTGGAAGGTGGCTTACTGACTGGTGCTTCCACCAAACCTATATCAAGTCTATGATGTGTTCCGTGTATATCTCCATATGAATAAGATACATTATCCATTACTTGTACTAACCATATATATCTTACAACTATATTAATTTATTCATTTTGAGGAAAGACTAGTACAAATTCTAGAATAAAAAGAGACTGTTCAAAGAAACATGACCACTCAAAATGTCATCGTTTACAGGAGAAATATCTTTATTGTGGAACCTTTTTAGGAACATTAGGATCCGATGTGGTAGAGGTATTCTAATTTTATTCCATATTAGTGGTGGATTTTCATGGTTGAATTCATTTTAGGGAGGTTTTTTTATCACCCCACAAATTTATTCTTTGTATCATTTTTTAAAATTGTTGTATATTTGATATAATATGTTGCACAAAACACTATGTTTAGACAAACTCTATAATATAATTATTTAAACAATCTCAATAAACATTAAATTTTAATTTATGTAATGTATTATATTAACTCTATTATGAAAATATAGTTTACTGTTGATTATTAAATGAATTCATCGGTTATAGATTAATTATAAATGATAAAATTTGAACATAAAAGAATTATTTTAATAAAAAACAATTTTTATGACCAAAAAAGAACTTTTATAAGAATAAATTAAATTAATAATAATTTGTGAAATATGTTAATAAAATTTATATTATTTATATAAAAAATGGGCTTAAGATAAATCGAATGCGTTTTATATTCTTATGATAACAATAAATCTAATTTTAATAATAAAATGTTTTATTTGTCTAATAGGGTAATATTTCATACTTTTAAGTGTGAAAATATATCAAATATAAATATTGAAAACATTATAGATTTTATTGGAAAAAATATTTATTTTTGAAATTATAATATAAAAATTATCGTATGGTGATTATTTGTATTTTCATAAAATGATCTATTTATTATCAATAATTTAAAATACAAAAATGTAATTCAAAATTGATATTTCATATAAATAATTTATAATGTTATTTAATATATTTGATTTATTTTAAAGAATAATTTGTTCAATTTTATTTAAATGAATCCAACATAGATCATTCTAATGAATATTAAATTATAATTGGATATAAAATCATTTCAATATATTGATCATTTCCACCTTAAATCCTTATTTTTCCATTTTTGTTCGCTATTAATTATAAATCTAATTGTTCCAATTATATAAGATGAATTATACGAAATATATTCCATATTATTAATTATATGGTTAAAATCATTTTATAATCCATCTTCATTTTTTTAGGCATAAATAAGTTTTCTTGGTAAAATAAATATTTATCGTGTTGTATGTAAAATAATGTAACATGTTAATGATAAAAGGTAAAAGAATAAAATACCTAAACAATACAACATTATTTCTTTTTTGAGGTATTTTTAAACCCTATGAAGAATCTAACATATTAATTATCATCATATGTTAAGGAAATTAATTCCACCATAATGTGATTGGATTTAATTATAAAATAATCCTTTTATAAAAACATAATACCACCAACAATCAAGTATAAATATCAGACCTCACCACCCCAGTTCTCCTCAGATGGATTACGAATCCCTAAATGTCTATAAAATACATTCATTATAATACTCCAAATTCCTATGTACTTATTTTATTACAAAAATACAATATCAATGGTTCTTAAAGGGACCTTCAAGGTAGTGATATTCAAAAGACAATTGTCTCAAAATAACAATATTATATTATTTTCAAATCATAATTACGTACTGACTGCCTCATCCAACAAGGAATGATAACTCCAAAATGATATATATATTGATGTTTTTCATTAATAATGTAATATTTCATGTCTAATACTATTCTCATTTCCTATAACTCAATGAAACAAATCTATTTTCCAAATTATGCTGGTTAATCTCCTCCATGAATATTAATAATTCTCATTTTACATTACAGCCTTCATGACTATTAATAATATTATTTTTCTTGTTTAATAATATTTTAATAAGTTTATTATAACATATTTATTTTTATAAAACTAATTTATATAAATATAACATTAAATAAAAAAAATCTAATTCATTATGGGTCTAAAACCCATAAATAAAACAAAAACATTTATCATTATCATTTTTATATCAAATCAACCTCATTTAATTATGAAAATTGATATATGGGACCATTTTAAAATTTTTTGTTTTATTTAATAAATTTTAATTTCACTTATAGAGTATAATATTAATTTTACATAAAAATCCATTATTGTACACCCCTGAATAGATCATGAAACCATGAAATGAATGATCCAAAACTAAAAAAATAATGATCTATTATTGATAATTGGGTTATATGATATAATGAAATTATAATATAAGGTATTATAAATATTAATATGGTTCTATATTTAATTAATAGAATTATTTAAACATTTATACATGATGTTAATGTATATAAAATTAAAAAGATGCATATGGTAAGGTTTCTCATCTAGTTTTACTTCTTTGAGATAAATTCATTATTATTCGATTATTAATTATATGAGGTGTATGCACATAAATTTCATATACCATATTAATAATTTAATAATAATCGTGATATTAAATGTTTTATTTGATAATTATTTACATTTATAGAGAATATAATTTGACTAATTAAAAAATTGTATGGGAATTCATAACTAAATAAACATTTTTAGGATAAACTATTATTTTCTTGATTATTCCATTCTTTGATTATGTGAGAACTAAATTATTATTATCATCAGTGTTATCTATACTTATTTTATGTGTATTTACAGTAAAAGATCATAATTTATTCATTAAATTAATGAACACATTGATGTTATTATAATTTTAATATGGATTCCATTATCACTTATATTTGTACAAGTCTTTTTCCATATTCACCACACATTATTTCTATGTTTTGTATATAATTTCAATGAATTTAATATATGATATTAATTTGTAATTTTATTTATATTTTCATATCCATTTATGATATCTCTTTCATGGGGTTTCCTTTTCAAATGGTATCAAATTAATAAGGTAATATTTGCTATGATTCCCTTCTTTGAGATACACACAATGTTATGCACCTATGTTCAGATAAAATTTTTAAATACTACATATGGTTATAATTTATCATATAAAATTTTATTTTATATTATTATATTAGTTTCGTTTAATTTTATGTTGGGTCATAATTTTTTTATTTGAAAACAATTTTTTTAAAATGTTATCAAAAACCGTTTTAAATTAACTTTTATGTGTTTTCAAGAAAAATGATTCCAATGATGTTTATAATTGTTTTTATAGAATCATTAATAATTAATAATTTTTATTTTACTGATATATGTTTGCTACATGTTTTGTGACATAAAAGGTATTTTTTAAAATAGAAAGGATATTTTCCATATGAATTATTTCAATAAATAATAACAATTTAATTTCCATCTTAGATAAAATTATTTGATGTTTTATATGATTTTATGTTGAAAATATTAATGGATATTATCCATTTTATTTTATTAATGTTTTATTTTTATATTAATTTAACCCATTTCATTTCTATTGGTTATGTTCTGATGAACTTCTTATAAAACCTATTTTTTATAGGTTTTTATATGATTTAGTTTATTATGGACCACATAGGTATGGTTTTAGTTATGTGTTTTGTAGAACTTATATTCAAATACAATGAATTTGGAAATAATATTTTTTATAATGAGATAGACATGAATGGATTGTGTATTGAACACGGTTCTTTTATGACAAGAACGAGTAGTGAACCATGATCAATGAAGGTCTCCATCCACCATGATAGTATTAGGAGAGAATCCTGAATAATAAAATGGATTTTGAAGTGAACCAAATAAACAATAATAGTATTAAAAAATATCATTGTATACTGAGAAAATGATTTTCAATTATTGTTTATTTTCTGAAATTCCATGTTTTATAAAAAGAGATTATTTTTTGAATCATGTATTAGAAAATTTTATGATTTATTTAATGATTATAAATTTTGATCATTGATATGTAAGGAATATATATAAAATTTTATTGTCATTTCATCATACCCTTATTCTCATTATATAAACACATATATCCCATTTCAACCTTAAGGAGCATATGAGGACACCCTTTTTATGTTTTCTCTTCCCATGTTTATATGGATATATGTTAAATGAATTGTGTCAATAAGGATTTCAAATAGATAATGTTGGTCTATATGATCCTGTTTTTAAAGAGATGAAATTATTAGTATTTTTTTCATATCCACTAAAACTATAAACTGAAAATGACTGTGGTTATATAATTGATAAAGTAATTATTATTCTAATGGTATGTTTTATTGGAAAAAATTATGTCTCATTTATCAATGTCATTATATGGAATGAAATGTTTATGTTTTGATAACATGATCTAGATTTTCCAATTATAGGATATTATATGTTGACCAACCCACCTCATTAGTGGTTGAATGTTCCTTAGGTAGGATTTTGTGTGGATGAATACTTTTTAGTATACATATAATTATCCGTATATCATATAAAGTGTAATTCAAACATTGAATCTATGCTACAAACTCAAACATTATTCATGTAAAATGTAAATAAATTTTATATGGAATATTTACATGTTGATATCAATGTGTAATCCTCAATAATAAATTACCCAAGTCTTTTATTGTAACTCCCCATGCTTGCACATTATGATTCTCTTCAAATAATACAATAGCTTGCGTTGTATGCAACATCGAGTTCTAACACACCCAGAACAATCAAGCTAGACATTATGAATTTTATTACCCACTTTTGGAAGTTTTATTAATTTTATTATGAAAAATTGACTTCATTTCTGGATTTAAAATATCAAAATTACCTTAGGCTAATTTTTGGATTTTTTCTGAAAACATTCAATTTTTTATGAATATTTAAAAATACTACGTTATTATTTAAAAACCAACTTTTTATTTAACTAATTACTTATAATAATTAATTTTATTTTAGTTAATAATAGATACATAATACCTATATATGTTCAATGTAATTCTTTAGGTTCAATTTATAATAATATTTATTATATAAAATTTTATTAAACTTTTTAATGTCTTTTACCAACCTTCTAGGCGCATTTTCAAATTTTCATAAAACATAATTTTACTGATTCTATTAATTGAATATAAAAAATATGAGAGAAATTGATTCCATTATTATGTAAAATTTGGTTCAATAATATGAAAATTATTTTTGCTGGATAGTAACCTTTGACTTTTATTTACTATGATTAAAATTAAATAGGGTATTTAAAGGTAAAAACTATTATTATAATTATCATAATACTTGTCATAATTATATTGGATATGTTTATCTAGACCAAAATAATCCATAGGAATAAAATATGATCATTTAGGTCAACATGGATTAGATATGGACATTTATTATTATTTTATTTAAAGAAGTGTGAAAAGTGATAAATTTAATGATTAATAATTAAACCCTTTTTAATATAATGTTATACATAAGATACATTCTATGATAAATCATTATTAGAAAGAAAAAATTATTTCCTACATAATTATATTTTATTTCTAATTTTAATTAATTTAATACGTTAAATTATGTATACACAATTGCAATGTAGTAATTGACATATTTTTGATAGATTAATAGTATAGATATTATAAATATTATTATAATTCTAAATTGAGTATTTTAATGAAATAAACTAATTTTCATGGTTAATATGACATTTTACAGTCGATTATATAAATTTTCTTCGAAGAGAAAAAATAGTTATGACTTTCAAAAAAACCAAAAACCAAATTGTGTCAAAATTGACATAAATGAGTTTTAAAAACAAATAATATATTATAAATTTATATAATATTACTAAAAAAAGAAGGTTCGGACAATGAAATTAGATAAATTTATATATATAAATAATGAACCACTTGGGGTTCTCTTTTCTTTTTATATTATGTTTATTAACCACTTATTTTAATAATACAAAAAGAACATAATAAATGTTAAACTATTAAACTATGTGTCAAATATAAATGATAAGGGTAATATGTTACCTAAACCTATCAAAAACCTCTTGGTAGATAGGTTCTAGACCAAGAACCACCCTATAATTGAATTAAATCCTTTAGGTTCCATTATAAACTGAATATTATTGTATTATGAAAAAGTATTTCACGATTTTCTTAATGGGACCCTCACCTATCTTATAAAAGGAACATCCCCTTATCTCAAAAGAACATCTCCAAAGCCATTTTTCACTTCCAAAACCTAATGAAATATCCTCCAAACTACCCTCACATCATCCTAGATTTTATAATTTGATCAGAAATCCATACTAAAAATACCTTTTGATAAAATCAATAGGAAACACCTGAAGAAGAGGTAATAATTTCACCACCTCTTTCAGTGTTCTTTTCTTCTTTCACATCCTATTTATTTTTTGGTTTCCATACCCAAATAATTACTCATGTACCATTTACATACTGTGATTTTATTATAAATATTGTATAATCATATTCATTATTCTAACCAATATATGAATGACAAGTCACCATACGTGTATACGTACGACTTGTCTCCTCCAAGTCGAGGTGTAGATTCTTATACAAATGCTTTATTATTTGGATGGATATATTAATGATTATAAAAAATTTAAATAATAAATACAATGTGATAATTAATCTGTATATATGATATACCATCCAATTATATACAATTTCACCATAAATAGATTGATATTTTCGCTAGTGCGTACGTACATAATACAGTCTCCACGAACATGATGAGATTCATTCCACATCATAACCAGTGAAGAAATAATTTTCATTTTATGAATAAAAATAATGTTTTAGAACTTAATATAATTTTCAATATGAGTCAAATACATCGTATCCATAACTATCATGGAGTATATAACAATTCATATAAAGGAAAACGAATCTTTTATCACACCACACTATGATACTACAGAAATGTTATTAACAAAGAAATTTTAGAAGATGATATATGATATCATATTTATGTATGTAGTTATTGTAAAATTTAATAACAATGATTTAAATATTATACAGTAGTTTAACGTACCCTCGATCGAGGAAAAGTAAAATTTTAGGATTAATGTTACAGTCTCTTTATTTATCTAAGGTTGTTTATATGTAAGTATCTACTAGGATTTCTTTATAATCCACATCCATGTTTCATGATAATTTATTTCAATTTTTTTACTATTTCCTATAATACGGGTTAAATATATTTATACCCTTATTTTTATTTTTATAATTTTTTTTGAAAAGAATCATTCAATTATTTTACAATTAATGTACATTATGATCTTTTCGAAAAATTTGGGAAAGAATGTTTTTTTAAATAATACGACATGTCAGGCTATTTTCATCCATTATAAAACCTTGAAATCACATGATAAAATAATAAAATAATATATTCATAATAAATGATTTCTTTAATAATTATGATACTTTATAATGATTTCAAAATGGAAAGAGATATTCCTCTAAAATAGTTCTGATTTCATCCATTTCAATATCTTCTGATTTATTTATTTTTTATGTTGATTTATCATGATGAAAAAATCTATATTGTATTGATGGTTTTATTATATTTGTTGAATATGAATGTGTTGTTTTTATACCATTCATGGTTTATGGTTAATGTATTAGCATTTCATTTTCTAGTTTTAATACAAATGTTTATGTTATGTTTCCACATTTTAATATTTGAATGCATTGGACTTAGAAAGTGATGGGTAGAGCCCACTATAGCTTCGTGATACATCGGTAGGTCTCCTTAGACAAACTGGTGTCTTGTCAAAAGGACTTGAAAAAATATTATTTGTATTCTTTTCATGAGGCCTTGACTGTGTTGTTATGATGTCCTGCATTTTTCATTCCATCATTGTGTAATTGGATATTCTTATTAAATTGATTATTCAACGAGTATAATATCCACGTGAATAAGTAAATAGAATTATTTGATTTATATTTTCTATATTATGCTGATGGTTATGTATAAATGTCTTGTGTTTTAGTCATAAACATATCCTTAAAATGTTTATGCTTATTTATGATTGATTCTGCTATATTGTTATCCTTACTGAGCATCAGAGCTCACCCTTTTCGAATGTCTTATTTTTCCCAGATTTTGAAAAGTATTTGTTGACTGACAATCAGGAATATGATAAGTTGATATGATTGTTTTCAAAGGGGACACAATGTTTTGGTGTTTTTATTTCATAATTTAATGTAAAACATATGTATTTATAAAGTACTTACAAGGTGACAAAAACTAATCGGTCTTCCGAGACATGATCCCTTGTGATCATTCCAATGTTATGTAATAATGCACACACATTGGGAAACTAGGCTCTAGGATTATTAGCTGGTATCATAGTATGTTTATTACAAACCTTGGAAACTATATTTAGGAAAACTTTAATTAGAGAAAATTACCCTAAAATAGAATTTGACGATATGTATATAACAACTTCCTCTAATTTTGGTAATGATTATATTTTGTGAGTTTTCCAAGAAAAACATCCTGGTATGGATAAAATCACATAGAGGTGGCTCAAACACAAATATACCTCGGAGTTAAAACTCTGATAAGGAGTTTCAGGTTTGACCTGGGTTACCCTGGTACACGACAACGGGCCTTGAATCACACTTGACTATGACACTCCTGGTGGATATGCTTAAAATAATTCACTTTTTCATTACAACCCGTTATGAAGGATTTATGAGTAAATACATTTTCAAAGAAATCATTTTTATGATGATGGATTATATTACTAAACTATTAAATTTCAGTAATGTTTTTTACATGTTTTTAATAAGGTATTGCTACTTATAAAAAAATCAAGTGTATTCCATTGTTTAAAAATGGAGCCTAGTGGAAGGAATGGAAACTGTATGAACATGCCTAATACATATAGATATTTCCCTCTAACTCAAGATAATTAAAGTGGATAAAGTGATAAAACAACTACTGGTAAACATATCACCATACTGGGACAACTCACACCGGTTATAAATAATAAATTTACTAATATGTAGAACCATGATCCAAAATTCAGATGATCAATTTTAGTCCTCTTCCTGAGGCAAAAACCACCAAAAGAAAATGGGGCTACGAATCCTATTGTATCTGAGCAATGGATAAGTAACTCAGATAAAACATTTTATACTTTGGGGAGTTACAGAAGGGAAAATGTATTCTTGGTAGTCTATCACCTCACGGGAGATGCAGATTTATATTGATCTTTAATTGAAGACACAACATAATATGATGAATTATAAAATGTTCAATAGAGGGAGTTTAAAGAGCTTATATAAGAAAAATACATTCCTTGTGACCATTAAAATAGATATCAAAAAACCATTTTTGAGTCTGAAGAAAAAGGAGGATGAGAATGTAATAATGTAAAAGGAAAACCTTACAATGTTACCAAGGCATGTATAATATTATATACATAAACCAAGGAGTTAGATTGATCTATTCATTGATGGGTTAAATACAATTCTCCATCACTCATTTGTTTGAGAATCCTCTTCATTGTATGAAGATACGGCCTCATGTGATCTCAAGATAGAAATGGAACTCTATAGGTATTAAGTCATTAAATCAATGCAAGTGATGAAGTGATCTGCAGAACACACTAGAAATGGAAATAATGGAATAAAGGGAAAAGTATAATTTTCATCCTCTGGTATATATTAGAAGAAACACAATGGTAGTTGCCTGAAGTGAATGGGATTCTGTTACAAGTATGGTGAAAAAGGAAACCAAGCTCGTGATTGCAAGGGAATGAATGACACTGACAATTTTGAATGCTAAAATGGTAGAGAAAGGGGACATTATTAATACGATGTCCCTAGTCACCATAAAAACATACCTTAGAAGAGGAAACAAAAGCAAGGGCATGCTTATCAAATAACTAATGTTGAGGTTGAACCTCGGAATGACATGGTGGCATGTAATTTAATAGTTAACTCATGTTTAGACAATGCTTTATATGATTGTGGATCATCGTATTATTTCATATGTTCCCCATTTCCTATGAAAATTAGATTTTTACAATTTGATTTAACATGGGAGTTGTCAGTCAAAACATTTAAGGGATGTATCGATGTAATAATGTTTGGTGAATTAGTACCATTTAGGGAAAATAAATGTTCATTATCTATTGATATCATCATTTTACACATGATTAAATTTATATAATCCTCGATATGATTGTCTTTGGGACCATGATGTGAATATTTAATCTAAGAAAAAATAATTTACAATTTTAGATGATGATAAAGATTACCTTATCTTGAGATATGAAATGTCACCATCTGATTCTAATTTAGATCCACCCACAGTAGTTTTACTAAATTTAATTGTTGGGGATGATGATAGTGAAATAATTGTGGGTGAGGAAAGGAATGTTCAAATAGAGGATATACCTGTTGTTCTAGAATATGATTATGTGTTTCCATGTGATTTACCTAGACATCCTATAGAAAAAGATATTGAGTTTTCCATTGAATTAATTCCTATTTCTAGTCCCATATTGAAGACCCCTTAAATAATGACCAATGTGGAATTAGTGGAACTAATAAATCAACTAGAGGAATTGAGTAATAAATTATTGGTTCTACCTAGTGTTTCTCCATGGGGAGACCCTTTTCTTTTTGTTAATTGGGATGATATATCTATGTGGTTATGGATTTCCAATGAGAGGATCAATTCTATTACAATAATGATAATGTATACCCTACCTCGCATTAACGATTATTCAAACATCTTCATGAAGCTCAATATTTTTAAAATATTTACCTTTGATCAAGATATCATTAGTTGTGTGTAAATAATTAAAAAATTATTAAGATAACATTACTTTCTAGCTATGGGAATTAACAGTTTACAATAATTAT
Source organism: Viscum album (assembly GCA_963277665.1). NCBI lineage: Eukaryota > Viridiplantae > Streptophyta > Magnoliopsida > Santalales > Viscaceae > Viscum > Viscum album. Next base: position 2,050,153,058 of record OY728147.1, on the reverse strand, counting down.
TTTTGGAATAACAAATAAACCCTCTGTTTTCATGGATATAACAAATTGTGTTTTCAATGATTATCTTGGTGCCTTTGTAGTGATATTTATTGAGGATATCTTGGTTTAATCCAAAAGATATGAAGGTCAAGAAAATAATTCGTGCACTATTCAAAATACATTAGAAGAACTAAATTCAATGGTATGTTTAGAAAGTATGAATTAATGCTTCAAGAGATTTATATTCAGGGCCATATTGTCTCTAAGGATGGAATCTCTATTGATCCTTTTAAGACAACAACATTACCAAAATATCCAGAACCTATAACAAAAAACATAGGTACACAATTTTATTGTTTCATTAGGTTATTGTCCACATTTATCCATGCTTTTTCCCAATTTCCTAACCAATTACACAAGTTTACACGTAAAGGGGATAAATTTGTTTGGAAAAAATATTTTCAAGAATGTTTTGATGTAATTAAAAAAGATTAGTCAATTCTATTATATTGACCCTACCATCGGGGAATGATGGGTTTGTTATTTATAGTGATTATTCATTGAAATGACATGGTTGCGACATTATATAGAATGATAGGGTTATTGTCTATGCATCTCAACATCTAAAATTAATGGACAAAACTATCCTACCCATGATCTTGAGTTAGCTTTTGTAATATTTTCTTGGTATATATTGAGAAACTATCTCTATGGTGGAAAATGTGTGATATATACTGATCATAAGAGTTTGATGTATATTTTATCGCATAAAGAATTCTACCTGAGGAAAAGATGATGGATTGAACTACTTAATGATTATGACTATACTATATACAACCACCTAATGAAGGCAAATATGGTGGAAGATTCTTTGAGCAGAATGGATCATGGAGTTTTGAATAACATGAGAGTTGAAAGGGACCCTATCTTCATGGATCTATTAATGATGGATGTGGGAATAATCAGTGAAGATGAAACATCCAAACATTTTCAAATGTATATCAAACCATATTTACAAGAAATGATTATAAGTTATTAGACTAATGATGTGGATTTTCAGAAGAAAATTAATGTTATGAAGGATGAGAGATTGATTTACTTTATATATGACGTGGGTATTTTGAAATTTTGGAAGAGTTGGTGTGTTCCTAACATACTTGATCTAAAAAGGGAATTGTTTAATGATTCCCATAGATCTAATTTATTTATATGATCTTGTATCACTATGATGTATAAGGATTTGAAGGAAGATTATGGGTAGGATGACATGAAGACGGATATTGCTGATAATGTGTCAAGATGTATGGGTTTTCAACCGATGAAGGAATGGATATAACATCCTAGAGGATTCATGAAACATATTCACATAACTGAGTGGAAATTGGATGATATAACGATAGAAATTGTAACAAGGATACAAAATAATCCTAGAAGGAATGATGCATTATGGATTATTTTTTCTCATCAAACCATGTTAGAAAATTTTCTTTCTATAAGAGAAGATTTTACACATTAACAATTAACAAGAATATATATTTATAAAGATTTAAGAATTCATGGTGTCCCCATGTCAATTGTTTCTAATCGTGGTCCACGTTGTACGTCATGCATTGAGAAAAGTATTCAAAAGTCCTCGGATAGTGAACGTCGTTTGATCACTACCAACCACCGTCAAACTAGTAGACAATCAGAATAGGCTATTAAAATCATAGAAGACATGTTGAGATCTTTCTCACCTGAATTTCAAGGTATGTTTGATTAGTATTTACCTCAGGTATAATTTTCGTATAACAATATCATCCATTAAATTATTTAGATAACACCAAATAATGTGTTATATGGAATGGGATGTCTCACAACAAATTGTTGGAAGGATATTGGTGAAAGAAAACGCATTGGCCTAGAACATGATGGGGAATAATTGAAAAATGTTAAGGTTATCCAAACACACATCAATGCAGATCAATGTATGAAAACGATCCATGATAATAACCGAAGGAAGTATTTCGAATTTCATGCTAAAGATCATGTTTTTCTGATGGTATCCCCATGAAAGGGTGTTGTACAATTCGGTAAAAATAGAAAATGAAGACATAATTACTTTGGACCTTTTGTAATTTTTTTACAAAATGGAGTTGTATCTTATCATATTGCAAATCTTCCAAGTCTCTCCAATGTTCATGATGTGTTCTTTGTATCATTGTTTAGAAAATAAAATCCTGACCCAACACATGTACCCACCTGTGATGAAATAGAATTGGAATATGATTTGTCTTATTGTGAAGATCCTATAAAGACCTATTCAAGATTTCCATGTGCTGACCCCCATAGGATCACAAGGTGTTGACCCACACATGATCGCTAAGTGTGGACCCACATAGGATCACAAGGTGTTGACCGACACAGGCTCACTCTACGTGGTGACCCACACAGGATTACTCTCGGTGCTAACCCACATAGGTTCTCTCAGTGATGACCCACACTAGATCACTCAAGTGTTGACCCACATAGAATCGCTCTACATTCTTCACGTCACAGCGAGCTACGGGTTCCTGCTCTATGCTCGCTCATCACCGGGAGGATCTACTCCACAAACCACTGGTCAATACTCTAACTACCAATAAGTCCCACAAAGAAGTATCTCAAAGGACCACCATGTCATAGGGGAATTAATGAAACAGACGGTGCATCATTCGGACGCCTAGTCTGTGAGTTATTTGCATTTTAATCCAGAGGGACCAGTTGGATTCGTGCTCGATCCAACCCGACCATTCCCCAACATTATCCAAATATTCAGCGGGGTATACCAAGAGGACTATCTCACTCAATGGTTTTTTTCACTGCTGAAGGATTGTCAAACAGACATCTGGTGTTAATGTTATGGCCCAAGTAATGTATTGGGTTGTATCTTGTCTGGGTTCGGTCCCAGTCGGTCGAACTGTCCCGGCCCGACCGGGCTTAGGTCGACCCGACCCAATATGCTGTGTCCGGTCCGGCCTTCTGGGCGGTCCAGAAGGCTGCGAGGGAAATGAGGGGTCATGGAGTGGCTCGATCGCGGGGCGGTGTGAGTCCGCGTGGTGGCATGAGGCCGCTGGGTGGCTCGGGCGTGGAGGGTGGCACGAGGGAGGTTCGGCTGCGGGGATGTCGGGAGGGTGTCGGGTGGCCAGACCATGGAGAAGCTAGGCCGAAGATGGCACATTGCCGCGAGGTGTCATAGATCACCGCAGTAGTCCAGAGGGACGCTTGCGGTGTGGTTCATCCATGGGGCTTTGCAGTCACCGAAGGCAATTGGTCCTCTCAGTTGTGATCGAAGTGGGGGATGCAAGCACATAACATGTCTTTGAGTGTCTGAATGGTCCGCTCAGTCTAACCATCCTTCTGAGGATCGAAGATGGTTCTCAAACTAAGTTGCATCCTTAAAGCTTCTTGCAACCACTTCCATATCTGGGAAGTAAAACATGCATCATGATCAGAGACAATCGTCCAGGGTACTCTATGTAGAATCACAATATCCTTCACATATAGGTCTCCCATGATCTTTATTGAACCCTGATCTCTGATCGATAGGAAGTAGGCCAACAGGGTGATTTGGTTGACGATTACACAAATCGAGTCATTTCCCCTATATGTACATGGATTTCCTATCATGAAGTCCATATATATCCCCTCCCACTTCTTCTCGGGAACCACTTAAGGATGGCCCAAGCCTGGTGGTACCTGATGCTCCGTCTTCACTTTCTGACAAGTGAGGCACTGAGAAACAAACTTTACTACTACTTTCTTCATTTCTGGCCACTAGTGCTGTCATCGAAGATCCTGGTACATCTTTGCCACTCATGGATGTACCTCTCAATGGGATGTGGGGAACTACCTCAACACATCCTCCCAAAGTAACACTGGTACAATGGTACGTCCTCTGAATAAGATGAAGTGATCCCCACCTTCAGAAAATCTATTGGGTGCCTCTCATATGGATATCTGACCATGTTGAGTCTCACAATCAGTTTCATCTCACTGTGCCTCCCTAACTCGCTAAAGAAGTTGGTGATTGACTGTAAGAGACTAGAGAAAAGATTATCCATCTCTATCCACAAAGGTTATCTGCAAAGTGTCCAGCTGCTCCATCGCCTCTCCTAGGAGCCGTATACCAGTTCTCCAGGTGAGTGCATCAGCTACAGCGTTCCCCTTCCTAGTAGTATACACTATCTCGAGGTGTTAGTCCTGGTAGAACTCAAGCCAACATTGTTGAATCGGGCTCAGGTCCTTCTGAGAGAAGTTATACCTGAGACTCTTGTGATCCGAGTAGACTGTAAAACGTACACCCATAAGATAGTGAGGCCAATTCTATAAGTCGAAGATCACGACTTCTAACTCTAGGTCATGGGTAGCATTTTTCTGATCATGATATCTCATCTATCAAGAACCATAGGTGATCACTGCTATATCCTACATCAATACACATCCAAGTATGGTCCCTGGTGCGTTTTAGTAAACTACGAACCCTATGCCCTCCTCTAGATGCCTGGAGATGGGGGCACTATTTCTCTTCTGCCTCATCTCCATAAGACTCTTCTCGCATCTCTCTGACTACATGAAGGATTTCCCCTTCCTCATAAATGCTGAGAGTGGTGTTGCGACAATGGAGAAATATGGCACAAATCTCCTGTAGAATCCGGCCAATACTAGGAAACTCTATACCTCCGTTGTAACAGCCCAAGATTTTATGAAAAATATTTTTTTTTAATTTCACTAATGTCTTGTGTTGTACGCAACACAAAAAGGAGATTGCACAACACACATCCTTGACTTGCCTTGCATTACACGCAATCGCAACCTTCCTCGATAGTGTGTGTAGTACGTAATACTGAGTTTCACGAAACAACGATATGCTATTAAAATATTATTAAAACTAGCCGTTATGAATAGTAATAACCACTTTTTAAATTTTAGAAACTTTAGCTCTCAAAATGGACTTCATTTTTGGATTCGGAGTATCGAATTTATCCTAAGGTGAAATTTTGATACTTTTCGGATAACTTTCATATTCTGATAAATAGTGAAAATTACTAAATTATAATTAAAAACAACTTTTTTAATCGAAATAATTAATAGTGATAAATCATTAATTTGAGTGGTTTTAAAGTATATTTAGAATATATTTTTACAATTTAATACAATGTTGGTCATTGGATGTAATTTCACATTTAAACCAGACATAATCAAGTGTCAATATTTTGATAGATATTGTTTTTTAAAAACTCGCTATTTGTTTTAACAGCGGGATTTAATTATAAAATTAATTAATGCAATTTCTATGTTATGAATTTGGTAAAATAGATATCATTTTTGAATTCGGAATATGAAATATAGCTTAGGATGAAATTTTGGCATTTTTCTGAAAAACGTCAATTTTTGATGAATAGTGAAACTACTAAGTTGCAGTTAAGAAACAAAATTTTTCATAAAACTGAATTTTACCGCATCTGTGAATGGAATTTCAAAAATCTGAGGGACACGATTTATGTCAGTAAGTAAAATGTGGTTCAATGAGATGAAAATAAATTTTGGTGAATAGTAACTTTTTACTTTTTTTTACCACGATTAATAGTAAATAGGGTAACTAAGGGTAAATATGATATTACTATTACCCTAACACATGTCCTAATTCTATTGGATAAGTGTAATTCGACCAAAAACAACCTTATGAATATAATATGACCATTTAGGTCCACTTGGATTAGATTATGACATTTAATATTATTTTATTTAATGAATAGTTAAAATAGTTAAAATAAATGTTTAATAACTAAAACATTTTTAATATGGGGTTATACATAATCTAAAGTCGACTATAAATATTAATTATAAAGCTAAAAAGATTTCCTACATAATTGTATTTTATTTATAATTTTTAGACTTTATATAAATTAATTTATTTATGACACAACGATGATGCAGTAATTACCCTTTTACAGAAATATTAACATAATTGATGTTATAAATGCTCAAATGAATGTAATTTGAGAATTTTTATGAATTCCACTAATTTTATAGGTTACTATGATATATTGGTGTTGATTTAATCAACTTGGTTTGAACATATAATTCTGTTATGACTTTCACAAAAATCATATATCAAATAGTGTCAAAATTGACACAAAATAGTTTCTAAATAAAATATTATATTACTAATTGTTATTTTATTCCTAAAAATCTATGGTTCGGCCAAATGACTTATATAAGGATATATATATTAATAATAAACAATTTGGGGTTCGTTTGGAATTTTATAGTAAGTGTATTAACCATATAGTGAAAGAAAACAAAAAGACACGGTAAAAGTTAAATTATTTAACTTAGAGTTAAATCTAATTGATAAGGTTAAAATAATACCTTAAACTTGTCTAAATCTTGTTGGTTGATAGTATTTCGACCCATACCCACTTTATCTTCGAAATAAGACCCTTTGGAACCATTATAAACCGATTTTGACTTTAATATAAAATAATATTTTGAGGTATTCCTAAGGTGCCCCTCTCCTCCCTTATAAAAGGGCACCTCCTCCCCCCTCCTCCTCACACCAATTTGAGCACTCAAGCTCGGCCAAACCCAGCCATTTTCTCCTCTCCACTTCCCTAGAATAATCCTATAGGTCCTGGTATTCTTCAAAGACCAATCTTAGTTCCCTAAGTGGAGGATTCAAAGAGGCGTTCCAAAGAAGAGGTAATATCCGTTACCGATCTTTTCAATTTATTTCTTCTTCAAATTCTTCTTCTTTAGTTGTTTCATGACAAAGTAATAACATCAGTATTACTTACATACTGATATGTTATTATAAATATGAAACAACCCTAATTCACCTTCTATCCATCCTACGGAAAAATGAAATCACCGCGCGTGCGTACGTACGGAATACCGTCTCCACGCCGTGGTGTAATCTATTTTCCACAACCACCTTAATAGTATGGGTATAATGGTGTAATGAGTAAATATATATGATTATTATAAAGTGATATTGATAATTAAATAGTATACGTACACTTCAACACAATTCCACGACCATGGGAACGATATCATCGCTCGTGCGTACGTACGGACTACCGTCTCCACGACGCGATGAGATTCATTCTCAATGATTAACCATTCATGAATGATTAAAAATTATATATAATAAGTACTAATGAAATATATGACATAATAATGATACTGGATTTATGTAAATTTATATGTATGTCATCTACTTAATTCCATTCACTTCAATAAGAAAACGAAAACAGCGTTCATGCTTATGTACGGACTACCGTCTCCATGAACGGTGTATTTCATTCCATTTATCGATATTATATATATATATATATTCTGAATATATATTATATATAAATCATGTTTTATATTCTGGAATTAAATAATCATGATCTAAGTAATCATATGAATAATTACAAGTTAAAAACACAAACGACAAATGAGACGATTTTACCCAAAACACTACTTTAACATGAATTTACAAAAGAACGGGTAATATAAATTTATAAGTGGATCATATATGATATAATAACAATGAATATGATTCTGGAATAAGTTAATAACATGATTTAAATCATTATACAGGAGGTTCGGAAACTTACAAAGCAAGTCGGACCTAAGGTAAGGGAAATATCACAATCTAATTTTTATCTGAGATTGTTCATTCGTAAGTATTTACTGGGGTGTATTTTATCATCCACATCCATGTTTCATCAATATGTAATATTATTTCCATCCACCTACAATTGTTTAAATCCATTTTTACCCATCGGTGAGTTTTTAGTAATATGTATGAAAGGAATCTTTTGTCGTTTTTCGTACGAGGTACTTTTTTGACTTTTCCGACAAAAGTACAAAGAATGTTTTTTTTGACTTATACGGCATGAATGGATTTTTAAAACATTATTTCCAAGAAGCTTCATTTACAAGTTTTCAAGTTTATTTTTAATCAACTTTTTTTAGTTTAAAGTTGTATGACATGTTAAGAAAGGAAAAATGTTTTTGATGTAGAAAGGATATTTTCCTCAGGAATGGAGTTGAAGTATTTTATCAAAATTATTTTCCATATAAGATAATAAAAGGGTTATGTTTTTATCCCTATTATTACATGGATTTGATTATGTTGTGATGGAAATATTTTTATGAATTCCTTTACCTTATATGAATTGTTTTATGATGTCATGTTGTTTAAGAATCCCATTTTTATTACATGGGTTATGTAATGATGTATGACTTATGATTTTGTGGCACACATAAGAATGGTATCATTATGAGATGGGTGGGACCTATATCTCCCTCCAATGCATTGGGTAAAGATTTTATATCTCATGAGATAGACAGGGCTGGAACGGTAGGTTATACCGGTTCAGTGAAACAGGACTGAAACGAGGGTTACTCGATTCAGAAAGGGACTTTGTACACTAAGATAGTCTTGGCAATGAGTCTTGACTAACAAGAAATGATTCTCTATTATTATGTGTGAATGCCACAAAGTTTCATGTTTTAAGTTATGATTATTGTGATTACATTTCACTGCCATGATTTATCCCATGTTATGAAATTATGCTCTCTTTTGCAGGTTAAGATTTTCAAAATGTTATGTTCTTATGAATACGATGTGATTGATATTTCTTTTGTTTACCCTTACTGAGCATTTGAGCTCACCCTTTTATTTTTTCTTTTCCCCAGGATATGAAGAAAGGTTTTAGGTTAAAAAAATAAGATCTTTATAGGAGATGTTGAAGATCTTTCACCACGATTAGAAGACTACGTTCCGAGTTTCCAAAGACACTAAACTATTACGATCCTTGTGTGTGTGTTTTTGTTATGTACTAAGTATTCCGCAAATGTAATGTAATGTCAATGTACGTCAAGTTTCGGACCTCTACAGTTGGTTTCAGAGGAAAGGTTTAGTCAACCTTTGGAAACTAGGATGCGAAAACGTTAGTGAGATCCCTAGAGATATTTCTAAGGTATGTCTAGGGATGTCCCTGAGGTTAAGTATACGTATAGGTTATAGTACTAGAATTACGCTAACGAACATAGAATTAAACCTAATATGTTAGATATTGAATTTACTCCCCCTTTTTTATGTTGTTTTCCCTAGCATGATTTTTGCCTCTCACACTATTCTTTTTTTTGGGTTTTAGAAAATGGCTGGAAACAAGATGATTCACGATAATGGAGGATATGATGGACAATGGAATGATGAGCAACCAAATGAAATGGGATTTGGAAGTCCAAACATCATTATTATGCCAAATCAGCAATCTCATAATATGATCAATAAAGAAAAATTTGGTATGTTTCCTGACTCGGCTAATAAGAGAAAGATGGAGTTTCATGATGATCATAGAGGAAAGAAAGTTCAATTTCCCCTATGTAAATCATGTGGGAAGAGGCATCAAGGAGAATGTTTCAAAGGAACTGGAAGATGCTTTGGGTGTGGAAAAGAAGGACACAAAGCCAGTAAGTGCAAAGGAAAAGGTTCAGTTAACACCAGGGTTGAGGATAATGGTATTCCTATGACATCAACAATGGTTAAATGTTTTAAATGTGGAATGTACGAGCATTATGAAAACCAATGCCCTAAGGGAAAGTCTCATGAAGAGAATCAGTATGGTCGTATGGGTAGTATTTATGTGGATGATGATGATGAGACTATAAATGATATGTGAGATGAAATAATTGTTGAAGCTCAGTCAATGGTTTAAGAATGTAGTGGAATGATTACATGTTTATCATGTGTAATGTTGTATAAGAAATCTCATGGTACTATGGAATAAAGAGACATCTAAGGATTGTTACACTGTTGTCTTTCCTTGAGTTATGAAAGTGTATGATTAATGGTACCACTATCCATGAAAGGTTATTTAGATATTTTTGGAATTTAGATGATATGCGCATAATGAAGGAATAATAAGATAATGAGGTGTTTGATTGTATTCATGAGCTCAAGACTGATATAAGGAGAAGGTTATATCATTGTTTGAGTATATAGAATTTTGAGGATTTTGGTATGTGGAAAGTGTTAAATTTTAACTGCATTCATGTTTTCACTAAGGTATTCAAGAGAATACATGATTAAGGACTTTGAATGTTTGGAATGTGACAAAAAAACATATCTTATGATATATGGGGATCGACGATGGTGTTAAATCTATGGTAATCGTTTTCACTATGTTATGAGAGTAGACTGCAGTATTATGGATAAGCCTAAAGATTGGAATGGATTTTGTTGGACATAAGTTAGTATTGTTTAAGGATAGAAGTTTTCTCAATATTATTGATGGGATGTTATAGTAATATAGTTTTAGAAAAAGGACAACCTGCAGGATGGGCGACAGCCCATCGCGTCGGACAAGGCTGTGGAAATTGAACCCACAACCGAAGTGCGACTGGCCTTTATCGCCTACAACTGGCCTACAGGAAGTCCCTGTTTAGTAGAAACTAGTTTTATTATATTAAGAAGTATGATATATAAAGTATAAGTCCATTTTAGGAACCATATATTATTAATCTCACTATAGAATGACTTATGTATATTTAATAACGTTTGCTAACCTTTTGTTTGAGACAGATGGAATGACCCGTCATTCTATCACATGATCTACTAACACTTCACGAATAACAAATTCAACTTCATTAGTGGAAATTGTTCAAGGCACGAACAACAGTGAGATTGTACCAAAATAAAGTAAGTATTTATTCTAATTCAAATTCTTCAACTTTAGGGAAACGATCTTGAAAACCAAAAATGTTGTCCTAGTGCTCTTATATCTGATTAATCAGATGGTACCTTAGATCGTCACAAATTTATGGATTTGTGATTGTTGGCTTTTCCATAGCCATGTTCTCTACCACTCTCCATCAGAACATGATGGTTAGATTTTTCTTCCATATGAATATTTTCACCTATGTGGAAACCCAGTGATTAGTTTATTTGGGTAACCGTTAAGTTTCATACTTTTGTTTTAAAATATTGGTTTTGATATTCCTTTTTACGATGTGGGTTTCTATTAAAGAAACTTTCGAATAGTAAACCATTTATAACCCCGACGAATTTCGAGGGCGAAATTCATTTTAAGGGGGGTAGAATGTAACAGCCCAAGATTTTATGAAAAATATTTTTTTTAATTTCACTAATGTCTTGTGTTGTACGCAACACAAAAAGGAGATTGCACAACACGCATCCTTGACTTGCCTTGCATTACACGCAATCGCAACCTTCCTCGATAGCGTGTGTAGTACGTAATACTGAGTTTCACGAAACAACGATATGCTATTAAAATATTATTAAAACTAGTCATTATGAATAGTAATAACCGCTTTTTAAATTTTAGAAATTTTAGCTCTCAAAATGGACTTCATTTTTGGATTCGGAGTATCGAATTTAGCCTAAGGTGAAATTTTGGTACTTTTCGGATAACTTTCATATTCTGATGAATAGTGAAAATTACTAAATTATAATTAAAAACAACTTTTTTAATCAAAATAATTAATAGTGATAAATCATTAATTTGAGTGGTTTTAAAGTATATTTAGAATATATTTTTACAATTTAATACAATGTTGGTCATTGGATGTAATTTCACATTTAAACCAGACATAATCAAGTGTCAATCTTTTGATAGATATTGTTCTTTAAAAACACGCTATTTGTTTTAACAGCGGGATTTATTTATAAAATTAATTACTGCAATTTCTATGTTTTGAATTTGGTAAAATAGACTTAATTTTTGAATTTGGAATATGAAATATAGCTTAGGATGAAATTTTGGCATTTTCTGAAAAACATCAATTTTTGATGAATAGTGAAACTACTAAGTGGTAGTTAAAAAACAGAATTTTTCATAAAACTGAATTTTACCGCTTCTATGAATGGAATTTCAAAAATCCGAGAGACACGATTGATGTAAGTAAGTAAAATGTGGTTCAATGAGATGAAAATAATTTTTGGTGAATAGTAACTTTTTACTTTTTTTTACCACGGTTAATAGTAAATAGGGTAACTAAGGGTAAATATGATATTACTATTACCCTAACACATGTCCTAATTCTATTTAATAAGTTTAATTCGACCAAAAACAACCTTATGAATATAATATGACCATTTAGGTCCACTTGGAATAGATTATGACATTTAATATTATTTTATTTAATGAATAGTTAAAATAGTTAAAATTAATGTTTAATAACTAAAACATTTTTAATATGGGGTTATAAATAAGATAAATTAGACTATAAATATTCATTAGAAAGATAAAAAGATTTCCTATATAATTATATTTTTTTATAATTTTTAGACTTTAAATTAATTAATTTATTTATGACACAACGATGATGCAATAATTACCCTTTTACGGAAATATTAACATAATTGATGTTATAAATGCTCAAATGAATGTAATTTGAGACTTTTTATTAATTCCACTAATTTTATAGGTTACTATGATATATTAGTGTTGATTTAACCAACTTGGTTCGAACATAATATTCTGTTATGACTTTCACAAAAATCATATATCAAATAGTGTCAAAATTGACACAAAATAGTTTTTAAATCAAATATTATATTACTAATTGTTATTTTATTCCTAAAAATCTAAGGTTCGGCCAAATGACTTATATAAGGATATATATATTAATAATAAACAATTTGGGGTTCGTTTGGAATGTTATAGTAAGTGTATTAACCATATAGTGAAAGAAAACAAAAAGGCACGGTAAAAGTTAAATTATTTAACTTAGAGTTAAATCTAATTGATAAGGTTAAAATAATACCCTAAACTTGTCTAAATCTTATTGGTTGATAGGATTTCTACCCTTACCCACTTTATCTTCGAAATAAGACCCTTTGGAACCATTATAAACCGATTTTGACTTTAATATAAAATAATATTTTGAGGTATTCCTAAGGTGCCCCTCTCCTCCCTTATAAAAGGGCACCTCCTCCCCCCTCCTCCTCACACCAATTTGAGCACTCAAGCTCGGCCAACCCCTGCCATTTTCTCCTCTCCACTTCCCTAGAATAATCCTAGAGGTCCTGGTCTTCTTCAAAGACCAATCTTAGTTCCCTAAGTGGAGGATTCAAAGAGGCGTTCCAAAGAAGAGGTAATATCTGTTACCGATCTTTTCAATTTCTCTCTTCTTCAACATCTTATTCTTTAGTTGTTTCATGACAAAGTAATAACATCAGTATTACTTACATACTGATATGTTATTATAAATATGAAACAACCCTAATTCACCTTCTATCTATCCTACGGAAAAATGAAATCACCGCGCGTGCGTACGTACGGAATACCGTCTCCACGCCGTGGTGTAATCTATTTTCCACAACCACCTTAATAGGATGGGTATAATGGTGTAATGAGTAAATATATATGATTATTATAAAGTTATATTGATAATTAAATAGTATACGTACACTTCAACACAATTCCATGACCATGGGAACGATATCATCGCTCGTGCGTACGTACGGACTACCGTCTCCACGACGCGATGAGATTCATTCTCAATGATTAACCATTCATGAATGATTATAAATTATATATAATAATTACTAATGAAATATATGACATAATAATGATACTGGATTTATGTAAATTTATATGTATGTCATCTACTTAATTCCATTCACTTCAATAAGGAAACGAAAACAGCGTTCATGCGTACGTACGGACTACCGTCTCCATGAACGGTGTATTTCATTCCATTTATCGATATTATATATATATATATTCTGAATATATATTATATATAAATCATGTTTTATATTCTGGAATTAAGTAATCATGATCTAAGTAATCATATGAATAATTACAAGTTAAAAACACAAACGACAAATGAGACGATTTTACCCAAAACACTACTTTAACATGAATTTACAAAAGAACGGGTAATATAAAGTTATAAGTGGATCATATATGATATAATAACAATGAATATGATTCTGGAATAAGTCAATAACATGATTTAAATCATTATACAGGAGGTTAGGACACTTACAAAGCAAGTCGGACCTAAGGTAAGGGAAATATCACAATCTCATTTTTATCCGAGATTGTTCATTCGTAAGTATTTACTGGGGTGTATTTTATCATCCACATCCATGTTTCATCAATATGTAATATTATTTCCATCCACCTACAATTGTTTAAATCCATTTTTACCCTTCGGTGAGTTTTTAGTAATATGTATGAAAGGAATCTTTCGTCGTTTTTCGTATGAGGTACTTTTTTGACTTTTCCGACAAAAGTACGAAGAATGTTTTTTTGACTTATACGGCATGAATAGATTTTTAAAACATTATTTCCAAGAAGCTTACTTTACAAGTTTTCAAGTTTATTTTAAATCAACTTCTTTTAGTTTAAAGTTGTATGACATGTTAAGAAAGGAAAAATGTTTTTGAAGTAGAAAGGATATTTTCCTCAAGAATGGAGTTCAAGTATTTTATCAAAATTATTTTCCATATAAGATAATAAAAGGGTTCTGTTTTTATCCATATTATTAAATGGATTTGATTATGTTGTGATGGAAATATTTTTATGAATTCCTTTATCTTATATGAATTGTTTTATGATGTCATGTTGTTTAAGAATCCCATTTTTATTACATGGGTTATGTAATGATGTATGACTTATGATTTTGTGGCACACATAAGAATGGTATCATTATGAGATGGGTGGGAACTATATCTCCCTCCAATGCATTGGGTAAAGATTTTATATCTCATGAGATAGACAGGGCTGGAACGGTAGGTTATACCGGTTCAGTGAAACAGGACTGAAACGAGGGTTACTCGATTCAGAAAGGGACTTTGTCCACTAAGATAGTCTTGGCAATGAGTCTTGACTAACAAGAAATGATTCTCTATGATTATGTGTGAATGCCACAAAGTTTCATGTTTTATGTTATGATTATTGTGATTACATTTCACTGCCATGATTTATCCCATGTTATGAAATTATGCTCTCTTTTGCAGGTTAAGATTTCCAAAATTTTATTTTCTTATGAATACGATGTGATTGATATTTCTTTTTTATACCCTTACAGAGCATTTGAGCTCACCCTTTTATGTTTTCTTTTCCCCAGGATATAAAGAAGGGTTTTAGGTAAAAAAAAGAAGCTCTTTATAAGAGATGTTGAAGATCTTTCACCACGATTAGAAGATTACGTTCCGAGTTTCCAAAGACACTAAACTATTACGATCCTTGTGTGTGTGTTTTTGTTATGTACTAAGTATTCCGCAAATGTAATGTAATGTCAATGTACGTCAAGTTTCAGGTCTCTACATCTGTCAAACTCTTGGGTGGATATCATGGAAGTACCTCATCAATATTCTCTGGATCCACTACAACTCTAGCCTCTGATATGACATGTCCTGGAAAGAGAAACTCTCGGATCTATAACTTTAACATCGAGAGATTACCATAAAGCTGGTACTCTCGGAGTGTGTCCAGAACTACCTGCAAATGATCGACATGCTCCTCCTCAGTAGCCAATAAGATCAGAATGTCATCGATGAGGAATACTATAATGTGATCAAGTTAAGGATGAATTATCCTATTCATGAGTCCCAGTAACACGTTTTGAGAATTGTCTACACAAAATGGCATGACCAATAACTCGTAATGGTAGTACCGATACTTGAATGTCGTCTTCTACACATCCATGTCTCATACTCTAAGCTGGTGATAGCATGAGCTGAGGTCTATCATCGAGAACCACCATGCTCCCTTCATCTGATCAAAGAGGTCATCAATCCTCGAGAGTGGGTACATGTTCTTTACGACAATCTGGTTCAGGAACCAATAGAAAACACAAATTAGCAATCTCCCATACGCCTTCTTGGGGAACAAAATTGAGGGTTGCCCAAGGTGAAACAATGGGCCGAATAAATCCCTTCCCCTGTAAGTCCTTCTGCTATACCCACAGCTCATGAAGCTCAGCGGGAGCCATATGATATGTTGGTGTAGATATAAGCTTTGTCCATGGGTATAAGTCAATTTAAAGTTCCACCAAATTATGAGGAGCTAGACCTGAAACATAATCCGGGAAGACATCATCACACTAGCCCACCATTACAAGATAACTTGGACTCTCCAAATCAACCACTCTAAGGATAAGGCAATCCAACTAATGAGTGATCAGCTGCACTCTCAACCAGGTAAGTACATCCTGTGCTTTGAATGCTCTTTTCTCACTCGGGATGGAATACCTGGTCCAATCCATGCGGACACACAACACTTTGCACCTAATAATGACTATCTGGGCATGGAATATAGATAACTAGTCCATACAAAAGATGATTTTGTAAGGCCTCGACACTGCTACAATGAGATCCCAGCCGAAGCTATAACATCCTAGAGTAATCTCACACTACTAGAACCAGTGCATAATCTTAGAATCCGCTCCCATAGAAGTCTCTATCTATAATTATCAAGCCAATGTCTCCATCAGAATCTCTGAGCTCCAAATGTGGGAAGTGGCAATGAAAGAGTGAATGAAATATGTGTCTATAAGTACTATTGCTATAGTGGAATAGGCACATATCACACCACGTATCATCTTCAGAATGCTATGGTCGTAGGCCTCAACTATGTGGAGCAGTGCTCACCCCTATCCTCCATCTCCTTTTGGTCGGCATGGACCACCAAGTGGTGGTGTCAGTAGAATCTCGAATTGTCTCCGACCACCAGTAGTGTGACCAGCTCCTCTTCTACCTTCACCTTCTCCCTACAGACCTCCTCATTTGAAACTTTGTCTCTAATTGGGCGGTTCATATTCCATCTGATGATCATCAGTATGGCGGTTCAGATAGTCACATGCCATGTGACTCTACTCGCCGCACACGTAACACTACCTGCTCCTAGCATGACTTTCTCTACTTCGGGTGCACCACACATTCAACCCTGAATCATGCGGTTGTCCACCTGAAGGTCTCATCCTCTTGGACCAGTGTGTCATCTATCTGCTTCCTTTTTCATAAGTATCATCTACGTGATGACTGGTACTGGGCCTCACTACTAGTGAATTCTCAACAAAGAAACTTTCTACTAAAAGGGATCTCTATAACACCCCCACCTACGTCAGGATGATTTGTGAGATCATCAATGCCCTAATATCATGCCTGATTTTGTGGTCGAAGCATTGGGCCCTGAAGAATGGGTCCCTAACCATATTTGTGTAGTAGCATGAGTGTTCAGTAAACCTTGCTAAGTACTGAGCCACATTCATCCTTCCCAGCAGCAGATGAAGAAGCTCTTGAATGCGAACTGCATGATGAGTCACTAGAACAATATCTTCCCGAAACAGGATGTCTAAGTCTACCCAAAGAAGCCTCACCTCATCATGAGCCTGAATCATCATGTTACACCATCATCCAGCTACATCCTGTAGAGGGCTGGCAGCTAGGATCACGATGATATTGGATGGTGTCCCTACTAGTCGGAAGACCCTAAACAGAGCAACCAACCAATCCCCATCCCCCTGTGGGTCCATCTCTCCCATAAACATGGGTTCACTCTAGCACTGGAACTCATGCAATGTGCTCAAGCAGTGTGCAATCTCTACTTCTAGGGTTGGTGGCATCAGTGGCCCAATGAGGAATGGTACTGCTGGTGCCACCTCTTGTGCCTCTATAGGAAGAGGTCCCGACACTGAGGTCTCATCATTCTGTGGGCTGTCAGTGTGCAGAACTCATAGAACCCTTGCTGGTTGTCTTAGTGGAGGCATCATGAAAAGAAAAAGGTGTGCCATGGTCAAAAATTTATACCTGGTGAGCTGATTCAAAGAGATCACAATGAAAACTCTTCAAAACACACATGCAATCAATGTATTTGCGAACTGAGTCGGAAATCAGAAGTCAGGTACCTGGAGTGTGGAAACATTTTCCACTGCACCAATATTGGATTCCCTAAACTGATAACCACACTCAATACACTTAACATTATTTATGTTAAAATATTAGAGTACTATGTTCTACCACAGAATTGACTCCTCTGATACCAATTTGTCACGACCCGTCCCCTGGGGCCTATGTTGTGACAACCCCAAGCCCGCCATTCATAGCCCATGGGCTGAAACCTAGCACCGAAGGCATATTCCCTATAACTGGGATGTCGTTGACTATTTAACCTATATGCACATGCAACCAATAACACAGCAAGATACAAACTCTTGTAAAATGAATAAAAATCATAGTATGTGCAGTAAGTAAAAAGGGGCCAGAATACCAGTTCATCTGGAAAGTACAAGGAAAACTAGAAAGTACAAGTCATCAGATAAGTGAAAAGTAGCTCCTGGATCTCCCCCATGAATTTTACCTGATGGGTAGGTACAACTCAAGAAGGTTCGTCTCTATGGTTTGCTTCATCTAACGTCCATCTCTAAGATACCTCCTGTCCTGGTAATCACATCATCCATTAGCATTATCTGTTGTCTACACCAAACAAAACGAAGTGTGTACATAGCCCGTGTAGGGGTGAGTATAACGATACTCAGTAGGGACCTCGACATCCTCAAGGACTGAAAAAAACCGCAAAGGATAAACCACAATGGAATGAAACAACTGGTAACCATAGTTTGGTATATGCCAATACATATACATATGTTATCACGTAAACCCATCTCAATCATGAGGAAAACATAGAGTCCAACTCAAAGCCCACTGCACAACTGTTCCATAAAATAAGGATTGCTACAATGAAAAGTACCATAGTGGTACTCCACATAGAAGAATATCACAATGGTATTACCGCAAACAAAAGTACCACTCATGTACGAAATCCTCTCACACTAAGTATAACATAATTATTGTAGTAGAGATTATTAGATGTAACTACTGAATCAGATTACTCTGTGAAGAGGCAGACCCACACTAGATCTCCAGGTGCTGACCCACACAAGACCGCTTAGTGCTGACCCACACAAGATCACAACATGCTGACACACATAGGATCCCTCTAAGTACTGACCCACACAAGATCTCTCTAGGTGTTGACCGACACAGGATCACTCAGTGCTAAACGTCACAAGATCGCTCTATGTACTGATCCACACAGAATTTCTCTACATTCATCATGTCATAGCCAGCTACGGGATCCCACACTATGCTCGCTCGTCACTGGGAGGATCTTCTCCACATGCTATTGGTCGATAAGAAGTGGTCCGACATGGTGAGTTGGCGATGATTACCCAAATCGAGTCATGTCCCCTAGATGTAAATTGATGTTCTATCACGAAGTCCATATATATCCCCTCCCACTTCTTCTCGAGGACCACTTAAGGATGGACCAAGCCTGCTGGTACCTGATGCTCCATCTTCACTTTCTGACAAGTGAGGCACTGAGAAACAAACTTTACTACTGCTTTCTTCATTTCTGGGCACGAGTGCTATCATCGGAGATCCTGGTACATCTTCCCCACTCTTGGATGTACCTCTCAAGGGGACGTATGGAACTACCTCAAAACATCCTCCCAATGTAAAACGGGTACCATGGTACGTCCTCTGAATAATATAACGTGCTCCCCATCTTTAGAAAATCTATTAGGTTCCTGTCAACTGGATATCTGACAATATCGAGTCTCACAATCAGTTTCATCTCGTTGTGCCTCTCTAACTCGCTAAAGAAGTGGGTGAGTGACTGTAAGAGACTGGAGAAAAGATGATCCATCTCTATCCACAAATGATATCTGCAAAGTGTCCGGCTGCTCCATCGCCTCTCCTAGCAGCTGTATACCAATTCTCCAGGTGAGTACATCAGCTAAAACTTTCCCCTTCCTAGGAGTATACACTATCTCAAGGTCTTAGTCCTAGTCGAACTCAAGCCAACAATGTTGAATCAGGTTCCAGTCCTTCTGAGAGATGATATACCTGAGAATCTTGTGATCTGAGTAAACTGTAACACGTACATCCATCAGATAGTGCGGCCACTTCTTCAGGTCGAAGAACATGACTTATAACTCTAGGTCATGGGTAGCGTTGTTCTGCTTGTGATATATCAGCTATCTAGAACCTTAGGTTATCACTGGTATCTCCTACATCAATACACATCCGAGTATGGTCTCTGGTGCATTGAAGTAAACTACAAACCCTAAGCCCTCCTATAGAAGACTCAATATGGGGGCACTAGTTCTCCTCGGCCTCATCTACATAAAACTCTGCTGGCATCTCTCGGACCACATGAAGGATTTCCCCTTCCTCATAAACAATGAAAGGGGTGTTGCAACAACGGAGAAATATGTCACAAATCACTTGTAGTATCCGCCAATCCTAGGAAACTCTATACCTCTGTCACACTCTTGGGTGGATCTCACGGAAGTACCTCATCAATATTCACTAAATCCACTACAACTCTAGCATCTGATATGACGTGTCCTAGAAAGAGAAACTCTCGGATCTATAATTGGAACTTCGAGAGCTTACCATAAAGCTGGTGCTCTCAGAGTTTTTCCAGAACTACCTGCAAATGATAGGCATTCTCCTCCTCAGTAGCCAATAAGATCAGAATGTCATCGATGTAGAATACTATAAAGTGATCAAGTTAAGGCTGAATGATCCTGTTCATGAGTCCTAGTAACACTGTTTGAGCATTGGTTACACCAAATGGCATAACTAATAACTTATAATGGTAGAACTGACATCTGAATGTCGTCTTCTTCACATCTGTGTCTCATACTCTGAGCTGGTGATAGCTTGAGCTGAGTTCTATATTCGAGAACCACCATGCTCCCTTCATCTGATCAAAGAGGTCATCAATCCTCAAGAGTGGGTACATGTTCATTACAACCATCTGGTTCAGGAACCGATAGACAACACAAAGTAGAAAGCTCCCATACTCCTTCTTGGGGAACAAAATCGGGGCTTCCTAAGGTGAAACACTGTTCCGAATATATACCTTCCCTTGTATATCCTTTTATTATACCCACATATCACGATGCTCAGCATGAGCCATCTGATATGTTAGTGTAGATATAAGATCCATCCCTGGGTATAAGTCAATGTAAAGGTACACCTATTTATGAGGATCTGGACCTGAAACATCATCAGGGAAGACATCTTCACACTGGCCCACCATTACAAAATATCTTGGACACTTCACATCAACCACTCTTAGGATTATGCAATCCAACTAATGAGTGATCAGCTGCACTCTCAACCAGGTAAGTACATCTTGTGTTTGAAATGCTCTTTTCTCACTGGGGAAGGTATACCTGGTCCGATCCATGTGGACATGCCACACATTTCCCCTAATAATGCCTATGTGAGCATGGAATATAGATAACCAGTCCATACAAAAGATGATTTCTTAAGGCCTCGACACTGCTACAAAGAGATCCCTGCCAAAGCTCTCACCTCCTAGAGTAAGCTCACACTACTGGAACCAGTACGTAATCTTAGAATCAGCTCCCATAGGAGTCTATATCTATAATTATCGAGCCAATTTCCCCATCAGAATCTGTGAGCTCCGAATGAGGGAAGTGGCAATAAATGAGTGACTGAAACATGTGTATATAAGTACTGTTGCAATAGTGGAAAAGGCACATATCACACCTCGAATCATCTCTGGAATGCTATGGTTGTAGGCCTCATCTGCCTGGAGTAGAGATCACCCCTATCCTCCATATCCTTTTGGTCGGTTTGGACCACCTAGTGGTGGTGTTGGTATCATCTCAAATTGTCTCCGACCACCAGCTGTGTGATGAGCTCCTCTGCAACTTCCGCATACTCCCTACAGACCTACTCATTTGAACCTTTGTCTCTAACTGGGCAGTTCATCTTCCATCTCATGATCATCTGTATGGCAGTTCGTATATTCAAGTGCCATGTGACCCTACCCTCTACATGTGTAACACTACTTTCTCCTAGCATGATTGGCTCTACTTCGGGTGCCTCGCACATTCAAACCTGAATCATGCGGTCATCCACCTGAAGGTCTCATCCTCTTGGACCACTGTGTCATCTATCTGCTACCTTTTTCATAAGGATCCTCTTCGTGATGACTGGTAGTTGGCCTCACTACTAGTGAATTCTCAATACAGAAACTCTCTACTAAAAGGGCTCTCTATAACACCCCCACCTGCGTCAGGATGATGTGTGAGATCATCAATGCCCTATTCTCATGCTTGATTCTGTGATCGAAGGTTTGGGCCTTGAAGAATGGGTCCCTCACCATATCTGTGTAGTATAATGAGAGTTCAGTAAACCTTGCTGAGTAATGAGCCACATTCATCCTTCCAAGGAGAAGATGAATAAGCTCTTGAATGTGAACTGCGCAATGAGTCACTAGAACAATATATGCCCGAAACTGGATTTCTATGTCTGCCCAGAGAAGTGTCACCTCGTCATGAGCCTAAATCATCATGTTACACTATCATCCTGCTACATCTTATAGAGGGATGGAGGCTAGGATCACCATGAGATTGGATGGTGTCCCTACTTGTCGGAAGACTCTAAACAGAGCCTCCAACTAATCCCCATCCCTCTGTGGGTCCATCTCTCCCTTAAACATGGGTGCCCTCTAGAACTGGAACTCATGCAATGTGCTCAAGCAGCGTGCAATCTCTACTTCTGGGGCTGGTGGTATCAGTGGCCCAATGGGGAATGGATCTTCTGGTGCCACCACTTGGGCCTCTATAGGAAGAGGTCCCGGCACTAAGGCCTCATCGCTCGGTGGGCTGTCAGTGTGAAGAACTCTTAGAACCCTTGCTGGTTGTCTTAGTGGAGGCATCATGAAAAGAAACAGGTGTTCCATGGACAAATAGTTATACCTGGTGAGCTAATTCAAAGAGATCACAATGAAAACTCTTCAAAACACACATGCAATCAATGTATTCGCGAACTGAGTCGGAAATCAGAAGTCAGGGCCCTGGTGTACGGAAACGTTTTCCACCGCAACAACACTGGATTCCCTAAACTGATAACTACACTCAATATACTAAACATTATTTATGTTAAAATATTATAGTGCTATGTTCTACCATAGAATCGACTCATCTGATACCAATTTGTCACGACCCGTCCCCTGGGGCCTATGTTGTGACTACACCAAGCCCGCCATTCATATCCCATGTGTTGAAAACTAGCACCGAAGGCATATTCCTTATAACTGGGATGTCATTGTCTTTTTGACCTATATGAACATGCAACCAACAACACAACAAGATACGAACTCACTTAAACTGAATAGTAATCATAGTATGTGCAGTATGTAAAAAGGGGCCAGAATACCAACTCATCTAGAAACTACAAGGAAAACTATAAAGTACAAGTCATCTGATAAGTGAAAAGTAGCTCCTGGATCATCCACCATGAATTTTTCCTGATGGGTAGGTACAAATCATGAAGGGTCATCTCTGCGGTTTGCCTCATCTAACATCCATATCTGAGCTACCTCCTATCCTGGTAATCGCATCATCCATTAGCATTGTCTGTTGTCTGCACCAAACACAACGAAGTGTGTGCATATCCCATATAGGGGTGAGTATAACGATAGTCAGTAGGGACCTCGAGACCCTCAAGGACTCAAAAAATCTGCAAAGGACAATCCATAATGGAAATAAACTAATGGTAACTATAGTTTGGTATATGCCAATACATATACATATGTTATCATGAAAACCCATCTCAATCATGAGGAAAACATAGAGTCCAACTCAAAGCCCAATGCACAACTTTCCATAAAAGAATGATTACCACAAAGAAAAGTACCATAGTGGTACTCCACACAGAAGAATACCACAGTGGTATTAGCACAAACAAAAGTACCACTCAGGTACGAATTCCTCTCACACCAAGTATAACATAATTATAGTAGCAGAGATTATTAGATGTATCTACTGAATAAGATTACTCTGTGAAGAGGCAGTCCCACAATGGATCTCTAGGTGCCGAACCACACAGGATCGCTTAGTGCTAACCAACACATGATCACAAGGTGTTGAACCACACATGATCCCTCTAAGTACTGACCCACACAAGATCGCTCTAGGTGCTGACGCACACAGGATCGCTCAGTGCTAAACGTCACAAGATCATTCTATGTACTGATCCACACAGAATTTCTCTACATTCATCAGGTCATAGCCAGCTACGGGTTCCCACACTATGCTCGCTCGTCACTGGGAGGATCTTCTCCACATGCTATTGGTCGATAGTCCAACTGTT
The DNA here is from genome assembly GCA_963277665.1 of Viscum album. Classification (NCBI taxonomy): domain Eukaryota; kingdom Viridiplantae; phylum Streptophyta; class Magnoliopsida; order Santalales; family Viscaceae; genus Viscum; species Viscum album. The sequence goes on along the minus strand of OY728147.1, from coordinate 2,050,128,880 downwards.
ATGAAGTCTAACGAAAAATTTTCTGAATGGACCACCATATCATAGAGGTCTCAATACAATAGATGGAGGATCATTCAGATGCCTAGTGTGTGAGTTATTAGATTTTTTCTCGAGGGCCCGGTTGGATTCATGCTCTATCCAACTAGACCATTCCCCAAAATTATCCATAACTCTATTGGGGTATACCAAATAGACCATCTCACTCCCTGGATTCTGATGCTACTGACTGTTTGTTATACGGACATCTATTACGAACATTATGGCCCATGTAATGTACATGGTCATATTTGGATCGGGTCCAGTCTGAGTCGGTCGAACCAATCTGGCCCAACTCGGCCTGGGTGTACCCGGCCTGACCGACTAGGTCTTGCATGGCCCAACTTATTGGGCTCAGACCGGCCCACTGGGTGGCCTGTAATGATGTGTTCGTCCCTGCCAGTTGGGTTGTCCGACAGGCCGTGAGGGCCACGAGGGGCCACAGAGCGGCTCAGCTGTAGTGTGTGGAGAGGCAATGGGGTAACTTTTCCACGGAGGGTTCTGTGAGGGCAGCTCGGCCATAGGGGGGTGTTGTGGCTCGGCCGTGGGAAGGAAGACATGCCGCGGGGTGGCGCGGTGAGATCGCGGGGCGGTGCTGTAGGTCGCAGGGTGGCACGGTGAGGTCTCTGGATGGCTTGGTGAGGTCATGGGCTATGCAGCAAGGACGTGGGGCGGTGCGTCAGGTCGTGGGTGGTGGAGGGCCATGGGGTGCAGAGCCCACTGGCGGTGGAATGCCGTAGTGCGGGGAGGCCACGAGTGGCGGAGCGCTACGCGGTGTGGGGGTCACGGGAGATGGCGTCCAGGGGTGGCTCCATTGCCTTCATTGCCTTCATCACGGTTGATAGCCATCCTCCTCCTTCATGAAGAAAAAGAGAATTATCCCATGAAATTTAGATAGGGCGGGCCATGTTTGTTTGGCCCGAACTCTTCTCATTAGAGTGGAAACAAGTGTCTATAATACTTGAATCATTAAAATATCAATAATGGGTATAGGAAATAATTCAAACACCCTCCCTACCTCGTTTTATTTTTCAATGGATTTTGTGAGGAAGGACACAACGTTGTTGGGATTAGATGGACATCAGTGATGTCGGCATTCCCTAAATCATTGGTTTGTTGATGGTGAAGATGTTCCTCGTCAATGATTTTCCCAAGGATGAAGTCGAAGATGAAGTCAGCGTTCTTCACTGTTGTACTTTGTTGGAGAGATTTCCCCCAATTCTCTTAGTTTCTCCCCTTTTCCATGTGTTTCCCCCAATTCCACAAAAAATGAATTAGCCAAAATAATAGAATATTTTGGAATAATTTCAAATTGGAATAATTAATTAATTGAGTTTGTGTATTAATTAAATGATGGTGTGGCATAATTAATCAGGGGGATGTTCAAGAGATATCCTCTCATTTATGTGGGAGGTTCAAAGGGGTTTAATCTCAGGTGGTCCCCACCACCATAACCTCTCATGGAAGGTTTTGGGTTTTGTGGTGGCTACCACTATAACCTCAAGGGGAGGTTTAATTCTGGTGGTCCCCACCTAGAATCATCCACATGGAGTTTGAAAATAAAATAAAAATAAAATCTTACACCGTTTTTTTTCTATTCTCTCACTATAAAGAGAAAGATTGACTTCCACCCTCAGCCTACTATGTTCGAGGTGAATGTCTCCTTAAGCGAATATCGACATTGCGAGTTCAGCAGTGTCCTTGAATATCAATTCCGAGCATTGGTTCAAAAGATAGAAAAACCCGCTCACACATTTACTAAATGTTCCCGAAATAATGTTCATAAATTCATTTCGGGCACTTCAGGGCTCAGAATCATCTGCCTTAAATATTCACAGACTTGTAAAATTCCCATATATTAAAAACCATTACATGGAATTCATGGGTTTTTACATTTAAATTTATCATGAATAGTGAAAAACACTACGATATTATTTAAAACTGACATTTTATTTAAATGTATAATTAATTAATTTAAATTTGTTTTAGTTAAAAATATATACATAATAACCTTAAATGTAATATTTAATTCATTGGAGTAATTTTATAATATATATATATATATATATAATTTTATAGATCTTTTTACCGTCTTTTAACAACCTTCTAGGCGCATTAACAAATTTTCATAAAATGTAATTTTATATCTTTGATGAATTTAATTTAATAATTCCTAGATACATGGTTGAAATTAGTAAGTAAAATTTGGATCAATAGGATGAAAATAATTTTTGGTGAATATAATCTATTGAGTTTTAGTTACCACGGTTAAAAGGAAATAGTGTAATAAAAGTTAAAAATTATTTTATAATTACCCTAGCACTAGTCCTAATAATATTTGATAATTTTATTGCGACCAAAATCATCATTTGGAATTAAATATGATCATTTTGGCCCACATGGATTTTATAATGACATTTATTATTATTTTATTTAAATATTAGTAAATATCGTTAAATTGAATGTTTAAAAATTAAACCATTTTTAATATAACAATAAACATATGGTAAATTAAACTATAAATATTTATTAAAAAGATAAATATATTTCCTACATAATGTAATTTTATTTATAATTTTTAGGTTTTAAATTGTTAAATTTATTTATGACACAATGATGATAAATTAATTACCTTATTATTGAATGATAAAAAAATTGACATTATAAATATTAATATAATTATAAATTTATACTTTTGATGAATTCCACTAATTTTCTAGGTTAATAAGACATGTTGGGGTTTTTTAAATAATTTTTTTTATTTGATAATGTTGTTACGATTTTTAGAATAACAAAATACAAACTAGTATCAAAATTGACAAAAATATGTTTTTAATACAAATACTATTTTATTAATTGATATAATCTTCCCAAAGTTATATGTTTTAGAAAATGGACTCATATGAGGTTAGATATGACAATGATATACCACTTGGTGTTATCTGGGCTTTTTATAGTTTTTTTAGTAACTGTTTATTATAATAATAAAAGAATACAAGGTAAAAGATAAACTATTTAACTAAGAGCTAAATCTAAAAGATAAGATTAATATTGTGATCTAAACCAATAAAATAACATATTGAATGAGTGTTTTTCAACCCAGACCCACATTACCCTCAAAATAAATCTTTTGGGATCCATTATTAATCCAATATGATTGTATAATAAAATAATATTTCATGATTTTCTTAAAGTGATTGTCAACTCTATTATAAAATGGTACGTCCCCTTCTCTCAAAATAACACTTCCAAAGCCATTTGGATCGACCATCCAATGTTCAAATATGCTCGTAAAAACCTTAAATTCTACCTACAGTCCATACATTGATCAGAAATCCAACATATGGAGAACTTTTGATCTACTCAAAAGGAAACACCCGAATTAGAGGTAATAATTTCACCACCACGATCAAATTTATTTTCTTCTTCCACTTACTCATTATTTGTTAATTTCATACCAAAATAATAACTCTAGTACCATATAAATACTTAGATTTTATTATTAATATGGTACAACCATATTAATTTTTCAATACATCCAATGAATGACATGTTTCCATACGTGCATACGTACTTCTTATCATCTCAAATTCATGGTGTATTTTTTATTCAACCACGTCATTATTTGGATGGGTAAAATAATTATTATAACTAATTTAAATAATAAATATGACATGTTAATTATTTTTTATATATGATAAACTATTCAACTACATACTATTTCACCATCAATAGAATGATATTTTCACTCGTTTGTATGTAATGATTACCGTCTCCACGAACGCGATGATATTCATTCCCCATCATAACAATTCATGAAATAATATTGATTTTATGCATAAAAAGGTATAAGATCATAATATCAATCTGGATATGAATTATATAAATCCTATCCATAAAAAACATGTCTTACGTAATAATATACATAATGGAAAATGAATCAGTTGGCACCCAAAACAAAAAAACTACCAAAGTATTATTAACAATGCAATATTAGTAGATCTTATAAGATATCGTATTATTGTATGTGGTTCTTGTATAATTCAATAACAATTATTTAACTATTATACAGGAGGTTAACAAACCCTCTACCAATGAAAAGTACATGTTAAGCGTTAATTTTACAATCTCTTTATTTATCTGAGGCTGTTAATAAGTATGTATCTACTGATACTTCGTTATCATCCACAACCATGTTTCTTAAAATTAATTTAAAAACATTTTTAATATTTCTTATAATATGTTTTAAATTAATTTACACCTTTGTTTGACTTTTTAAATTTATTTTGAAAGGAATATTTTGATCTTTTTCCAAATAAGGTAATTTATGACCTTTTCGACCAATTCAGAAAATAATGTATTTAACTAATACGGTGGGTCTGAGAATTTTCTACCATTATAAAACCTTCAAATCTTCCCTTACAAGATTATAAAAATATTTTCAAAATAATTTTTTTTCTTTTGTAATTTCGTGTCTTTAATGTGATTTCAAAACAAAAATAGATATTCTTCTCAAATAGTTTTTATTTCATCAATGTCAACATCCTTCGATGAATTTAACACTTTTTTGATGTTGATTTATTATCATTAAAAAATCCATATTTTATTGATGGTTTTTTGATATTTTTGACTTTGGATGTGTTATTTTTATAACATTCATGGTTTATGGTTAATGTGTTAACATTTCGTACGTTATTTTTAATACAATTATATATGTTATGCTTCAAAATATTTATATGAGGAATGCATTGGACTTAGTAAGTGATGGGTAGAACCCGCTAGATCTCCATGATGAATTATTAGGTTTTATGAGACAAATTAGTGTCTTGGGAGAAGTCTTTGGAAGAATCATTTTTTTTGTCTTGGCATGAGGACCTGATAATGTTGTTTTGATTTCTGGTATTATGAATTCCATTATTGTAAAATTGGTTATTGATTTTACTTGTGATTATTTGACTAGTATAATATCCATGTGAATAAATAAATGGAATTATTTTCTTTATCTTTTCCATATTATGATTATGCTTAATTTTAAAAGGCTTGTTTTTTATTGTAATACATTGACTTAAATGTTTATGCTTATTTATTATAGTTTTCGCTATATTGTTATCCATATTGAGCATCTATGATCACTCATTTATTTTGATTTATATTTTCCTGGATGAAAATAAGTATATAATGACTATACTACATTAATATGATAATAGGATATGAGTTTGTTCAAGGGGGACACAATGTCTTAGTTTTTCAATTTCATTTTTTATGTAAAATTTATGTATATATCTAATTATTCCAAGGCTACTAAACTAATTGGTATTTTGAGACATGATCCCTTGTGATCTTCCTTAGGTTAGGAAATAATGTACTGACTCTGTGTAACAAGGGTCGGGGCATTATGTTGAATCTTAATGATATTTCAAAAATCATCAAAATTATTTCCAAAAATTGTTTACATATTCTCACAAAAACATTTTGAAAAGAAAAAATTATTAAATCAAAAACAAATTTGCATGTTATATTTGGTTATATCATATTTTTCACTCCATTATAATGGTTTTTATAGAATATGAGATTTATCATAAGAATACCCCCATTTTCAATCATTTAATGTTCATATTAATATCCATTTTCATGCACCGGGTGATGATTGGAGCTAGACCAATGAACCCTTTTGGAGTTAATTCCTATCACTACATCTGTCTCAAGACCATGTACACTTATAATACCCAAATAAGGGTATATTTTCTTGGAGAAACCACTTAATATATTCTTCAACTAAACATTTGGATGATTTCAAACCATATACTCAAATTATATCATAGGGCTAGGTTCCCTAATAAATGTTTTCCGAAATGTATTTCCCATGGATTCTACAAAACATCATCTAATAACATCTATAGTGACCTCAAACCTAGTAGAACATATTTTATGTCTACATTATTACATTATTATTATATATAAGGAGACATATCTTGTAGGAAAAAATACATTATTAGTATTAGTAAACAATATACAATCTTGATGTTATTTTCAAAATTGAAAATATTATATATATGCAGCATTATAAGGGTGAATTTAATTATTACTTAAAGAATATAAATTTATATAACCAGATAACACATCCACGTAACCCATGTAAAAAAAACAAAAGAAATGGGTGATCTCATATGCTTATTAAGGGAATGTGTATCGTGGAAGCTATGAAAAATGAAAGAATAAATATTATATAATGTAATATAGATGAATCAAATTCAATTTAATAAATTATATGGTTATAATTAAGAGGGAATTAATGGTGACCAAATATTTCCATCTAATAAATTACATGATCTTTATAACATAACTACATATATTATATCTAATCAAGTAATAACATGGTATAAAATAACAAAATTCATAAGGATGGAATGAATAATTATGATCATCTAAAACATACCGTGGTGGAATTTTTACAAGACATATAAATAAATAGGTATCCCTTGAATAAAACACCAATAGATTATGTCTCAAGAGACCTAATTATGCATCAAGGGGTTATAGCAGGCCCTTCCCACTAGATATTATATCCAATTCATTCCTAATATAAAAAAAGTTGAAATTAAATCCATATAATCATCCATTTTTTCTACTAGAGGATGAAATGTAAATACATTCCCCAATAAATATTCATAATCATAAACCATAAAAAGTGAAATGAATATTATCAAAGTAACACATTCCAAGTCAAACTTATCATAAATCATAGAGAAAATTAATAATTGTGGTACAACTATTGTATAATCCCACAAAAGTAAAATTTACATCAAATAGAATAATCTATGGTGGAAAATAACATCAATTGATCAAATGAATCATTTATTAAGGAAAACAACATTCATTTAGATCAATCCTATTTATTTTCATACATGAAAATTATCAAAACATTATCATAATCATTTTCTATTGAAATCACATTTTATGAATAAAAATTTCCAGAATATTTGAATTTTTTTTAATAAATATATTATTAATATGATATGTTATATTATAATAAACTCTGATCATGCTGGCTATAAAATCATTACATGTCATATAGGATAAAATGTAAATTCTTTTTTCCCTACAAAAATTATAGAAATGTGTATCTTCTAAAAATTGAAAAGAAATTTCATTTTAAAACATTTTCATAAATGACGAATTTGGGATAAATTTTCATCAATAAATAATATGGATAATTTGAAAAAATCATAAAATGTCTACAAATCAGTATTTTTCATAAAAAAGGAAATTTTTTTCCAATGATAGAAATAATTTAATATTTTATTAAAAACATTTTTGTAAATGTTTTATGTACTAAAAAGAGGGAAAATGGTAGTATTACATTAATATGTTCATGAATAACTATAGTAGAATAAAATATCATTTTTAAATGAATGAAATACCAAATAATTCCCCCATTTTAGGCTTAAATAAATACAATACCATATAATGATGAGATTTTGAAATAATCCATTACAAATTTAGTGACATTTGAATACAAAAACATATGAAATAAATAACATCAAATGATACATTAAATTCTATAATGATAAATATATTGAAAATATAATATCTTAAAAGGGTAATTATTTACACCACAAAATGTCAATTTATGGTGAATATGGAATATGCCTTAAGGATGTAAAAATGTGATGAGAAAACCATACATTGAGTCTGACTTGTCACAAATGTTTTTATATTCTATAATAATAAACCGATGATAATTTATTACATTTTTTTTATACATTAAAAATTTTATTTTTATTTTTTCACTATTTACCATGTTATATTCAATTAATTATTCAATTATGTTTACATCATGTGTTTGGATGGTATTTGACTTATGTTTTATAAATGAATTTGGTAGGTTTTTCATTAATCTAAGAAGAAATTATTTAATACTAATCATAATAGTAATCATGAATCATTTATCAAATTTATACATATATTAAATTTTTATGATCAATCACGAAATATGGTTTTGGTAAATTTATTACTTTATGAACTTATAGATGGTAGGTTGTATGTTTCATGGGTAACATTTTCATTTTTTAATGATCATTATGTAAAGGAGGTAACTGATATTTTATCTTTTTAAAATGAAATTATATCTTAAACACCATATTATTTCGTTAAATATATTTATATATATCATTTATATGATTTTGGGATGAAAAGAGAGTCACATAGCATCAACAATGCAGTAGTCCACATATGCATGAATGTCATGATCAATATTCAGTGAGGGAAAATTTGAAAAGAAAATGATATATTTTATTTTTATAATTATAAATATTTGATGAATATCATAATTACATAATTTATAACACATATATTCATTAAAAGTAATCTTATTACCATCCACATAAAGAGTTAATGAAAAACCAATAACATCACTTTGCAAGGAGGTGGTTCGACATACACCCGTCCGGCATTATCCTATCCCCTATAGAATGGAATGTATAAAAGTATATATGATATAATGACTCCATATTTAATATTATAATATATATATATATATATATATTATCCATTATATTTCCAAATGATGAAGGTTATAATGGTAAACCTGTCAGATAGGTTCGGAATGTGGTAGCCCACCATACAAATGAGAAACATTATCATTTCCCATTTTAGAAAAGTGGATATTTATATTGGTCATTCCAATAAAATAATATAATTTCAATATGTTAGAGATAGTTTTATTATATTATAATATTAAATTAGTATTATTTTAAGGCGGTGGAATAATATAAAAAATATATACATAGTTATGTATTTGACCTCTTTTCAAAAAATATCTTTATGATTATAAATAAAGTATTCCTATAACGAAATGATAAAAAAATTATTATAGTAAGCATGGATGGATGTTTTTGTGTGTTTTGGGTAGGGAAAATATGATAAAAATGGTTTTGAAGGTGTGATAAAGTGACGATTTGGGGTGGCCTTTTGTATGTGAGGTGAGGGTTACACTCATAATATATGAAAAGAAAATGTTGTAAGCATTTTTTTTACATGCTAAAATGCTCCAAAATAGAGGATTAAAGAGAATGACAAGGTATATATATATATATATAAACATATATTGGTTGGTGGATAATATTTTGTTCATTTTAAACGCTTATCTTTTTATATTGACTCATAATAAATTAGTTTCTTCATTAACCACGATAAATATTTTTTATAGTTGTTTATATTTATTATGGTCCAAAATTAAGATGAAATTATTAGATAATAAATATTTTGATTATTATAAATATGAAATTAATTTATCAAAATTATATTGATAGATTTTTAAAATTGTATTTTAAATGTAATCTCACATAGGCAACAATAATGTGAGTTTTTATGAAGAAAATGGTCAATAGATTCATATTTTTAATTTTCAAATTCAATATGAGAATTATTCAAGAAAAATAAAGTAGATTATTATATATATATATAATTCTAATAATTTTAAATTAATTAAAATATAAAATTTAATTAATATTAAAAAGTAATATAAATGAAATGCCAGTTTTCAGATAAATTGTTGTATTTTTTTAATATTCATCAAAATATTTTTATGGTCAGATACCATAAAAATACACCAGAACATAAATTATTCATGTACCTTTAGAAAAAGAATTTAAATTTTTTAAAATTGATTTTCTAAAAGTGTTAAAAATTAATTATTTGTTATGTGCAAAATGTTTTACTTGGCATCATGTGCAAATATTATAGTTTTTTAGAATTAATTTTATTTTCATTAAAAATAATAACCTTTTATTTCTAATCAATATATTACCATTGAATTGATTTTATACATTTGAAATCAATTAAATATTAATAAAATTTTTAGTACAATTAGTACCATCCATCCTAATTTCTATGTAATATGGTATATTCTTAAATAATAATACTTTTTATAGAGAATTGTGTTTCCTTAAAACCAGGTTATGTGTTCATTACAGGATTTTGTAGTAATGGAATTTATATAAAAATAAATGTATCATAATTTATTGGGGATTAAATAATCCTGAAATATTATTTTTTTCCAATCAATATATTTGATCAAACATGATTTTAATCTATTAAAATTGATGGGAGTTATAATAAGGGTGAGTTTTTTGTTTCTAAAAATAGAATTTTTATAATGAATAGTTAAAACACTTGTTTTAATTGAAACCCTCATTTTCTTAAAATGATCATATAAGATTAAATTTTGAATAAAAAATATATTAAAATTAGAACTTGTTCAATTATATTATAATAAATCCAATACATGTCATCAGACAAAATTTGTTATAGAACCATTGAATACAATCTTTTCAAACTTTTCAAATGTTTTACGTTGGAAAATCACTTTTTCTTCGCTTCTACATGTTTAATTGAAAATTAATATTTTCAAATTATGTTAAATGACAAGGGAAAAATTATATACATATTTTTATTAAATATTATTATTATTTTTAAATATTTATATTCTATTTTTTTTAATAAAAGTTATAGTTAATACCATAAAATTTAATTTTATCCATCATGGTGTAAAAACATGTTTTACAGTGGATAAAATAAAAATAAACACGGTAAAATGACCAAGAAATTTCTCAAAAACCAATTTTCATGAAATATATAGAGTTTATGTCTTATATGTTTCTTTAATGGCACATTTATTATCCTTGTGGTATGATAAAATGTGGCTACACATTATTATTTTTAAAACATCCATGTGTGTCTACTACCCCAATAATAAAAGTAATCTTCCTCTTTTCTCTCCTTCAAACTTCCAAAAACAAGATATTAAAAAAAACCACTTCCCATATTAATTCAAAATACCATTAAACACATTTTATAAGCCTACTTGTTATTATTAATCCCACATATGAATAATTTTGGTATAAACAAATAAATATTCTCCGAAAAAGAGGTATAATCCTCAAACTTGTGTTTTTAGTTATTTCATCTTCTAAATCTATCACATAATGATCAAATATTATAATATAATATCAAAATCATATCCCTCACATTTATTAGTTATTATGTCAGTGGAATACACTATATCCATATACACTTCAATCCAATGGGAAACTAAACCATCAATTGTAAGCATAATAGTCTACCTCCACACAAAATAATATTATTCATTTGACATTATCACATATGAAAACTGTATATAAATACATATTTAATTTTTATATAATAAATTTGTGATTTTATTAAGATTATTCAACTTTATTATCAAAACTACTTTATTACCTTACAATAAACTCGAAAACAATAACATACGTTGATTTTTTGATAAACTACTGCTTCATTAATTGATATGATGAATTTTTCATTTATGTAAAACATGGATTGTAATATGGGTATAATAAATGAATATATATTACATTATTTAAATAATTATTTTTAATTAATTATAATATCATATATTCCGTCTTACTTTTCATTCCATGGGGGACATGACAATATCGCATTTTTGTACAACAGACAACCGGTTTGTAAAACGATGTTATTAATTTTTGAATAATACGTTTCATGGATTGTAATGATGATATTATTAATAAAAATATGTGCTATATGAAATAATTATTACTATATATACTTAATAAATTTTTTTACATTTATTTCATTTCAATATTTGAGATAAATTGAAACATTGTTCATGAATACATATAGTCTACCGTATCTATTAATGGTGTCCTCATTTTCCATTTATAATGTTATTTGATTAAAGTAAATACATATATGAAAGATATATATATGATATTTTTATCATGTATAAAAATATTGTGATTATGTCCCCATTATCAATGTAAAAAGGACAAAAATTAAAAATCTAAAAATATATAAAAAGTCAAATCACTTTTTATCCAAAACATGATTTAATCAAGTATATGTTAATAAATATGTAATAAATGGTAATATGTTTATCATATATGTTATGATGGATATCAACATGGTTCAATAATTTATTTATAATAATCCCATATTTTGTCTACAAGATGACCAAATTTTTACAAAGGATGTCAATAATTTAGGTAATATATTTTTCTATGAATTATTTTTATTAAGGCATAAGTTATGAAATGAACATAAATGAATTTTTTGGTTTATATATTAGCCATTTGATATGTAATATATTGAAATATTTTCTTCTCATGATGTTATAAGTTTTATTTGATATCATTTTTTCATCAGGATAAATATTCAATGTAACCAAAGTGGTAATTATTTTATTATAAAAGCATAATATTTTTAAGTATTGTTTATCTTTATGATTTTGATAATAAAATATTATATTAAATAAATCAGGATAGTCATAAATTTTTTTCACATCTGATTATTTCATGGGAATACACGTTTTCCCTTCATTTTCATCCAATTATGTATTGATGGGTGAAAAATATTTTTTATTAAAAATTGTCACTATTTATCATTGGATTAAAAATACATCTATCTAAATATATTTGATCCATAATCATTGTTTTAAAATTTTATTAGCATTTCCCATTGGATTTATTTAACTCATTTTACACAATTTTTTTGTATTTACCGTTTAAGAAGAAATGTTCATGATGTTTTTGAAAAAGGGACCATTTTCCTTTTAATTAAAATGTGAATGGAATACATGTTCTAATGTGTACTAAATGAATAGAATTTAACACAACAATGAAAAACCAATAATCTGAGGTATAATTTAAGATTTTAAAAGGATAATTTAAATAAAAATAATTTTTGTATGTTTTATTTTTTATTTTTTTCCCTAGTGGATATCATAATTACCTCTATAAATATTTTAAATTATATTTAATTATTCCATTAATCAATTCCATGGTTATTTTAATTAAAATGTATTTTAAAATTTTTATTATCTATCAAAATTATTTTCTTAATGTGGAAATATATTTTTCCTCAAGACATGTTCCAAGGGATTATTCAAAATCTTTTCTATTTATAGTGAAGTCCTTTGATGTATGTTGAGGTTTATTGGGAATGTTATCCAACAAAACATTAATTATTCATTTTATGGATGATTTATATTTATGATATATTTATTTATGATAAAAAAAATTTATATCATAGGTTTGGATAATATGAAATGTTTTATGAAACTCATTTTCATTTCATGGGATATTGCTTGAAATTTTTTTCATTATATTGTAGAACACATATGTATAATTTTCATTACGTGATAGGTGGGACCTCTATCTCCCTCTAATTCATTTGATGATGATTGATATATCATGGGATAAATAGTAATAGAATATGGAGTGATCCTTGTTAAATAAGATAATTTTTTCCACTATGATGGTCGTGGGAATGAACCTTCAATACTACGATGATTTGGGGAGTGGACCAAATCCTATATTGTATCCATGGAAGTGATCATTCAATATAATGAAAATGGTTTTATGTTATTGTGTTTATGGAAAAAATAAATGTATTATGATTATTATATGCTCTCATGGTTCGTGTTCTTCAATTTATATAATATTTAGGTCAAATAAACAAAAAAATATTTATTCCATAACACATGATTTAAATCATTGGTATGTATCGTATTTCTTTCTTATGTTATGATAGTGTTCTCAATACCATTGTTCTATTTTTATGATTATTTATATTCCTTTTTTACCCATTCTGAGCATCTGAGATAACAGTTTATAATTACAATTTTCCATAGGTTCTAATTATATGTATTAATTGGGATATTTATAAGAAGGGATCCAGTAATGAGTATCTATGTGAAACATGATATTGATATATTATTAACACATTGTTTATGTTTACATTTTTTCAATTACACTACACATATATGATCATCATGCATAATTATGTGTAATATATTTAATGTTCATCTAAAAATATGTTACATGATTGTATGAAATCCTTGATATATATATGAAAAAATTTCCATTTTTATTAATAAATGACCACAAAAATTATGGGTTATTATACAATATATTTTATATGGGAAACTTTGGTATTGAAACCAAACTCATTAGATAGTGATTATTACTAATTTTCAACAAATAGAAACAACAACCATTTTGGGTAATTTTAATCCTTATTCTATCATTGTGTTACATAGATATAGGGAACAATGATTCAATATATATATTATTTAAATAACACAATTTAATTCTATATATCATTATATTTTCTACTCTAATTTTGAATAAAAAAATCCATTAATATTTATCATCATACAATTTGATCTACAAAATATTGATCATTCACATATATCTACGAACAACATAGAAATATTTCATCATCCTTGTGACATTAACATTTTATTTGAAACACAATCATATCATGATAATATATTAACAAGAGTACCTTCATGTGTTATTTACCAAAATATGAATACATGTTTTGTTTTTTGGCCTGATATCTTCATCATAAATATAATGACTAACGAAAATCATATTTATGGTTATAAAAACAAAACTATTTCATGTGAAATATTCAATGAAAAATCAGTATCCAACCATTATCAATTAATCATGTGTGTAATAAAAACATCTATGATCATACAATATTTTTGAATGATCCTTCATTTTTATCATCTTAAATTTGATTCTTTATCCTATTAATTTTTTATTATTTTCTATCAATGTATCATTAAATTCAATGAAATTATTCAAAAAATTTAACATTTATTTAATTATAAACCTTAAAAATAAGAAACAAATATTCATATTATAAACCCCAACAATTGAAATGATTTTTATAGTCAACATGGAATATCCTTCTATAGTAAATATATTTCAGTTGAAAAAATCTCAAACGTACACCCGCTAATGTAACTCTGTAGTTCTTCACATTTTATCTCAACTTATACTAATCTCCCTTGATCCTCATTTTCTTTTATAGATTAAAGGGGATCAATTTTAAAAAAAACCAAGGAGTAAAAAAATATCCTTACTTCATTTCAAATCCTTTATTCATGATTATTTTAAATAAAAATTGGAAAAAAATATTTAATAAAATAAGAAGAAACAAAAAAACAAATTTTTAATGAATTTTATAGGAACATGAATTGTTATTATTAGATTTATTAGTGATATTAAAATTAGTTCGTTTCATCTTCAAATATATATAATTTTATGATAATTTATAATTTTTTTAATATATGCTTGAAACACAGAATAGTCAAGAACATTCATTTTTTAATACCCACATTTTAAAGAAACAAAATCAAAATCAATTTATATGTTTATTCAGACCCTTTTGTAGCATTATATATAGATGAATATGAGATAATGTGATTTTAATTTTTCATTAGTATGTCACCTGTGGTGGGTCTCAAAATTTACCATTATCAAAATGTGAGTTACTTCATATAAATAATTTGAATTTAGAATAGAAATATCACTATATATATTTACTCTCCCATTAATGAATACTCATACTTTTCTTTATATCATTTTTACAAAAATAAGTTTATTTTTCTTAACAATAAATGAAATAGAGTAGTTCCATTACAATAATAAGGATTAATAGGTCACATGTTCATCCATTAAAATTTATTATCATTCTAAAATTATTCACAAACATACTATAAAATTCATTTAATTTTAATCTTTATGATTGATATATTAATAAATTACATTATGCGTATGGTATATAAATCAATATAGGGGAAATATTTATAATACATGTATTCTATTAATGATCCCTAACTGAGTTTTTATGGAATAATATATTTAATATAATTAATACGTATCCACTTAATTATAAAATATAAAAAACAATTTTATGTATAAATAAATGAATATTGTTCGTTAAGGTGACTATTTTTTTACAAAAGGGGATTCTCTCCAACTGTGAATAGGCATGGATTCATATATTTTTCATTTTTATTTCGATGATCATTCAATAATTTTGGTTTTTAATTTTATTGATCACCCTGCTTTATTCCACTACCACATAAGATTCAGGATGTTGACCATCTATTATAATTATATCCCCAAACATTATCTTCATTATCCTTTTATAATTTTGAGAAGTTCTCGTGATGAAATATATATAATTATTTTATCAATTCATTATAATTTTAGTGTTCGGAATTCCATTTCAGAACACTATCATTGTTTCCATCAGCTGAATTGAGCATGGAATAAAGTATTATAAGTACCAATTGTTAAATTATGGGATAATAATATTTAAATTTTATTCCTTATGTTTTCAGTGATATAAAACAGTTCTCTACCACCCACCATTGTATGATCATTATTTTAAATTAACTAATTATGTGTATTGGAATAATTATTTAACTCTAACTTACATAGTTTATTTCTGAGAATTTTTTTTATATTTGTCAAAATTTGTAACAACATAAAAAAATTATCATGATATCACAGTGATTGGAAGAACAATTATATATTTCATTAATCAACTTATCATTTGTCATTATCATTGATTTCATAGATTATTATTTTACCAAAAAAATTGAAAATTAGTTTCCATAGAAACTGTGGGTTGATAAATGTATTTGTGTCCTAGGACCATCCATAAGACAAATATTTCAATATGTTTATTTTCATATTATATCATAATCTTTCATTATTGTCAATATTGTTGTCATTTTTACATGTGGAGGAAATAAATACACTAATTTAATTATGTGCGAGTCTCCCTTATAATCCATTCATTTCTCTATGTAAAGGGTGTGTTTCATAAAAACATATTCAAAATAGTACATTTCATTATAAAAATAGTGTTTTTTCTCAATGATTATGTGTTCTTATATTCAACTATATCATCGTTTGGTTTCTAAAACATTATGTTTTCAAAATGTAAATCATTAAATTTTTCCTTATAAATTGTCAAAATAATTTTATACATTAATCATTAGTAAATATATTATCCATTATAAGGGTATTTGAAGCTATATATTGGATTCCTTGTGGTTTTAGATATAAAAAACATAAATTTTATATATTGATTTACAAATGAGATAATATATTAATAAAATAATGGACTGTGTATAATATTCTAGTTCAACATATTTAGAATCAATAAATATTTCCATATAATAATTAATTTCATTCAGTTAATAGTGAGTCTAAAGGATTTGTATATACACATTGTGGAATCATAAATTTCATAGGCTAATCATTCAATGAATACATAATGGAGAAAAAAACTCATATATACACACATATATAAAAATATACAAGATTTATTATTTTTGAGGATTATGTACTCATTAATTTAGGATTATCATGTCAAAAGTAAAAACTAAACAAAGAAAATTAAGCCACGGTTTTAATCATTACATTTTTAATTTCAAGATCTAAAAAATTTATAGATGTTATATCACGAGAATAGTTAGTTTAACACATATTTATTTTTAATTGTTTTATTCTATATTCCTATAAATTATTAATGAGTTATTGCACATCACCACCAATTTAAAATTATGAAAATTCATCGAAATATTTATGGAATTATCATTTAAATTTTATTTCTTGATATTAGAAATAAAGTAAAAAATACATAAAAAATTAACTAAAAAATTATAAGAAAAAATTCCTCAAAAATCAATATTTTAGAATGATTATCTATAGTGGAGGAATCCTGAAAAGAAATAGGTGTTCCATGGTCATGAAGTTATACCTGGTGAGATGATTCAAAGAGATCATAATGAAAACTCTTCAAAAAACACGTCCAATCAATGTATTCACGAACTAAGTTGGAAATCAGAAGTCAGGGCCCTGGTGTATGGAAACGTTTTCCACCGTACCAACACTGGATTCCCTAAACTGATAACCAAACTCAATACACTTAAAAATATTTATGTTAAAATATTATAGTCCTATGTTCTACCATAGAATCAACTCATTTGATACCAATTTGTCACGACCCTTCCCACGGGGCCAATGTTGTGACTACCCCAAGCCTGCCATTCATAGCCCATGGGCTGAAAACTAGCACCGAAGGCATATTACCTATAACTGGGATGTCATTTCCATTTTAACCTATATGAACATGCAACCAACAACACATCAAGATACGAACTCAAGTAAACTAAATAGTAATAATAGTATGTACAGTAAGTAAAAAGTGGCCAGAATACCAGCTCATCTGGAAAGTTTAAGGAAAACTAGAAAGTACAATTCATCTGATAAGTGTAAAGTAGCTCCTAGATTGTCCACCATGAATTTAACCTGATGGTAGGTAAAACTCATGAAGGTTCGTCTCTGCGGTCTGCCTTATCTAACGTCCATCTCTGATCTACCTCCTATCCTGGTAATTGCATCATCCATTATCATTGTATGTTGTCTGCACCAAACATAATGAAGTGAGTGCATAGCCCATACAGTGGTGAGTATAACGATACTCGGTAGGGACCTCGAGACCCTCAAGGTCTCAAAAAATCCGCAAAGGATAAACCAGAACGGAAAGAAACAACTGGTAACGATAGTTTTGTATATGCCAATACATATACATATGATATCATGTAAACCCAACTCAATCATGAGAAAAATATAGAGTCCAAATCAAACCCAATGCACAAATGTTCCATAAAAGAAGGATTACCACAAAGAAAAGTACCATAGTGGTACTCTACACAGAAGAATACCACCATGGTATTACCACAAACAAAAGTACCAATCAGGTATGAATTACGGTCACACCAAGTATAACATAATTATAGTAGTAGAGATTATTAGATATAACTACTGAATCAGATTACTCTGTTAAGAGGCAGACCCACACTAGATCTCCAGGTGATGACCCACACAGGATCACTTAATGTTGACCCACACATGATCAGAAGGTGCTGACCCACACATGATCCCTCTAAATACAGACCCACACAAGATCGCTCTAGGTGCTGACCCACACAGGATCGTTCAGTGCTAAACGTCACAAGATCTCTCTATGTACTGATCCACACAGAATTTCTCTACATTCATCAGGTCATAGCCAGCTATGGTTTCCCACACTATGCTCGCTCGTCACTGGGATGATCTTCTCCACCTGCTATTGGTCGATAGTCCAACTGTTACGATGTCCAATGAAAAAGTATCTGAATGGACCACCATATCATAGAGGTATCAATACAATAGATGGTGTGTCATTCAGATTCCTTGTGTGTGAGTTATTAGCCTTTTTCTTGAGGGCCCGGTTGGATTCATGCTCGATCCAACTAGACCATTTCCCAACATTATCCATAACTCTATTGGAGTATACTAAATGGACCATCTCAGTCCCTGGATTCTAATGCTACTGACGGTTCATCAAATGGACATCTGTTGCCAACATTATGGCCCATGTAATGTACATGATCATATTTGGACTGGGTCCAGTCTGACTTGGTCAGACCAATCTGGCCCGAGTCAGCCTGGGTCTACCCGGCCTGACCGACTAGGTCTGGCATGGCCGGACCTATTGGGCTCAGACCGGACCACTGGTCAGCCTGGAACGATGGGTTCATCCCTTCCTGTTGGGCTATCCAACAGTCCGTGAAGGCCACGAGGGGCCACGGAGCGGCTCGGCTGCAGCGTGGGGAGAGGCCATGGGGCGGCTTTTCCGCTGAGGGTTCTGCGAGGGTAGCTCAACCATAAGGGCATGTTGTGGCTCGGCTGTGGGAAGGTCGACATGTCGTGGGGTGGCGCGGTGAGATCACTGGGCGGTGTTGTAGGTCGTCGGGTGGCACGGTGAGGTCACTGGATGGCTTGGTGAGGCCGTGGGATATGCAGCGAGGACATGGGGCGGCGCATCAGGTAATGAGTGGCAGAGGGCCATGGGGTGCGGAGGCCACATGCGGTGGAATGTCGTAGTGCGGGGAGGCCACGAGCGGCAGAGCTCTGCGGGGTGTGGGGGTCACGGGCGACGGCGTCTGGGGGTGGCTCCATTGCCTTCGTCGCTGTCATCGTGGTTGATAGCCATCCTCCTCCATCAAGAAGAAAAAAAGAATTATCCCATGAAGTTCAGATAGGGCATTCCATGTTTGTTGGGCCCGAACTCTCCGCATTAGAGTGGAAACAAGTGTCTATAATACTTGAATCACAAAATATCAATAATGGGTAAAGGAAATAATTCAAACACCCTCCCAACCTCATTTTATTCGTCGATGGATGTTGTGAGGAAGTAGAAAACATTGTTGGGAATAGATGGACATTAGTGATGTCGGCGTTCCATAAATCATTAGTTTGTTGATGATGAAGATGTTCCTCGTCAATGATTTTCCCAAGTATGAAGTCGTAGATGAAGTCAGCGTTCTTCATTGTTGTACTTTTTTGGAGAGATTTCTCCCAATTCTCCTAGTTTCTCCCCTTTTCCATGTGTTACCACAATTCCACAAAAAATGAATTATCCAAAATAAAAGAATATGTTGGAATAATTTCAAATTGGAATAATTAATTAATTGAGTTGGTGTATTAATTAAATGATGGTGTGGCATAATTAATCAGGGGGAATTTCAAGAGACATCATCTCATTTAAGTGGGAGGTTCAAAGGGGTTTAATCTCACGTGGTCCCCACCACCATAGCCTCTCATGGAAGTTTTTGGGTTCTGTGGTCGCTACCACCATAACCTCAAGGGGAGGTTTAATTCTGGTGGTCCCCACCTATCATCATCCACAAGGAGTTTGGAAATAAAATAAAAATAAAATGTTACACCATTTTATTTTATTCTATTCTCTAACTATAAAGAGAAAGACTAACTTCCACCCTCGGCCTACTATGTTCGAGGTGAATTTCTCCGTAAGCGAATATTGACATTGCGAGTTCAACAGTGTCCTTGAATTTCAATTCCGATAATTGGTTTAAAAGATAGAAAAAAACCCGCTCGCACTTTTACTAAACGTTCATGAAATAATGTTCATAAATTCATTTCAGGGACGTCAGGGCCCATAATCATCTGCCTTAAATATTTGCAGACTCGTAAAATTCCCATATATTAAAAAAATTATATGGAATTCATGGGTTTTTACATTTAAATTTATCATGAATAGTGAAAAACACTACGTCATTATTTAAAACTGACATTTTATTTAATAATTTAATTAATTCATTTAAATTTGTTTTAGCTAAAAATATATACGTAATAAAATTAAATGTAATATTTAATTCATTGGAGTAATTTTATAATATATATATATATATATAATTTTATAGATATTTTTACGTTCTTTTAACCACCTTCTAGGCACATTTAAAAATTTGCATAAAATGTAATTTTATCTCTTTGATGAATTGAATTTAAAAATTCCTAGATACATGGTTGACATGAGTATGTAAAATTTGGATCAATAGGATGAAAATAATTTTTGGTGAATAGAATCTATTGAATTTTAGTTATCGCGATTAAAAGAAAATAGGGTAATAAAAGTTAAAAATGATTTAATAATTACCCTAGCACTGGTCCTAATAATATTTGATAATTTTATTGCAACCAAAATCATCCTTTGGAATAAAATATGATCATTTTGGCCCACATGGATTTTATTATGACATTTATTATTATTTTATTTAAATATTAGTAAAAAGTTTTAAATTAAATGTTTAAAAATTAAACCATTTTTTATATAACGTTAAACATATGGTAAATTAAACTATAAATATTTATAAAAAAGATAAAAATATTTCCTACATAATGTAATTTTATTTATAATTTTTAGGTTTTAAATTGATAAATTTATTTATGACACAATGATGATGAATTAATTACATTATTATTTAATGATAAAAAATTGACATTATAAATATTAATATAATTATAAATTGATACTTTTGATGAATTTCAATAATTTTCTAGTTTAATAAGACATGTTGGAGTTTTTTAAATAATTTTTTTTATTTGATAATGTTATTACGATATTCAGAAAAACAAAATACAAATTAGTATCAAAATTGACATAAATAAGTTTTTAATACAAATACTATTTTATTAATTGATATAATCTTCCCAAAATTATATGTTCCAGAAAAAGGATTCATATGAGGTTAGAAATGACAATGATATACCACTTGGTGTTAACTGGGATTTTTATTGTTTTTTTAGTAACTGTTTCTTATAATAATAAAATAATACAAGGTAAAAGATAAACTATTTAACTAAGAGTTAAATCTAAAAGATAAGATTAATATTGTGATCCAAAACTATAAAATAACATATTTAATGAATGTTTTTCAACCCAGACCCACCTTACCCTCAAAATAAATCCTTTGGGATCCATTATTATCCCAATATAATTGTATAATAAAATAATATTTCATGTTTTTCTTAAAGTGACTGCCAACTATATTATAAAATGGTACGTCCCCTTCTATCAAAATAACACTTCCAAAGCCATTTGGATCGACCATACAATTATCAAATATGCTCTCAAAAAACATAAATTAGAGCTAAAGTCCATACATTGATCAGAAATCCAACCTACGGAGAACTTTTGATCTACTCAAAAGGAAACACCCGAATAAGAGGTAATAATTTCACAACCACGATCAAATTTATTTTCTTCTTCCACTTACTCATTATTTGTTAATTGAATACCAAAATAATAACTCTAGTACCATATAAATACTATGATGCTATTATTAATATGGTACAACCATATTAATTTTTCAATACATCGAATGAATGACATGTTACCATATGTGCGTACGTACTTCTTATCGTCTCAAATTCATGGTGTAGTTTTTTATTCAACGACATCATTATTTGGATGGGTAAAATAATTATTATAACTGATTTAAATAATAAATATAACATGTTAATTATTTTGTATATATGATAAACCATTAAACTACAAACTATTTAACCATCAACAGAATGATATTTTTACTCGTTAGTATGTACTGATTACCGTCTCCACAAACGCGATGATATTCATTCCCCATCGAAACCATTCATGAAATAATATTCATTTTATGAATAAAAATGTCTAAGAACATAATATCAATATGGATATTAATTAAATAAATCCTATCAATAAAAAACATGTCTTACATAAGAATATACATAATGGAAAATGTATCAGTTAACACCCAAAACAAAGAAACTTCCAAAATATTATTAACAATGCAATATTAATAGATATTATATGATATATTATTATTGTATGTGGTTCTTGTATAATTAAATAACAATGATTTAACTATTATACAGGTGGTTACCATACCCTCTACCAAGGAAAAGTACATGTTAAACATTAATTTTACAATCTCCTTATTTATCTAAGGCTCTTAATAAGTATGTATCTACTGATACTTCATTATCATCCACAACCATGTTTCTTAAAATTAATTTAATTTTTTTTTAATATTTCCTATAATATTTTTTAAAATCATTTACACATTTTTTTGACTTTTTAAAATTATTTTGAAAGGAATGTTTTTATCTTTTTCCAAATAAGGTTATTTATGACCTTTTCGACCAATTCATGAAATAATGTTTTTAACTAATAAGGTGGGTCTGAAAATTTTCTACCATTATAAAAACTTCAAATCTTCCCTTATAGGATTATAAGAAGATTTTAAAAATAAATTTTTTCTCTTTTAATTTTGTGTCTTTAATGTGATTTCGAAAAAAAAATTGATACTCTTCTCAAATAGTTTTTATTTCATCAATGTCAACATCCTTCGATGAATTTAACACTTGTTTGATGTTGATTTATTATCATTAAAAAATCCATATTGTATTGATTGTTTTATGATATTTTTTTAATTTGGATGTGTTATTTTTATAACATTCATGGTTTATGGTTAAACTATTAACATTTCGTACGTTATTTTTAATAAAATTATATATTTTATGATTCTATATTTTTATATGAGGAATGCATTGGACTTAGTAAGTGATGGGTAGAACCTGCTAGATCTGCACGATGAATTATTAGGTTTTATGAGACAAACTAGTTTCTTGGCATAATTCTTTGGAAGAATCATATTTGTAGTCTTGGCATGAGGCCTTGACAATGTTGTTTGGATTTCTGGCATTATGAATTCCATCATTGTAAAATTGGATATTGATTTTACTTGTGATTATTTTACTAGTATAATATCCATGTGAATAAATAAATGGAATTATTTTATTTATCTTTTCCATATTATGTTGATGCTTAATTTTAAAAGGCTTTTTTTATTGTAATACATAGACTTAAATGATTATGCTTATTTATAATAGTTTTCGCTATAATGTTATCCTTACTGAGCATCTAAGCTCACCCCTTTATTTTGATTTATTTTTTCTTGGATGAGAAGAGGTATATTATGACTAACCTACATTAATATGATAATAGTATATGAGTTTGTTTAATGGGGACACAATTTCTTAGTTTTTCAATTTCATTTTGTAATGTAAAACTTATGTATATATCTAATAATTACAAGGCTACTAAACTAATTGGTATTTTGAGACATGATCCCTTGTGAACTTCCTTAGTTTAGGTAATAATGTACTGACTCGATGTAACAAGGGTCGGGGAATTACATTGAATCTTAATGATATTTCAAAAATCATCAAAATTATTTCCAAAAATTGTTTACATATTCTCACAAAAACATATTTAAAAGAAAAACTAATTCAATTAAAAAAAATTTGCATTTTATATTTGGTTATATAATATTTTTCACTCCATTATAATGGTTTTTATAGAATATGAGATTTATCATAAGAATACCCCCATTTTCAATCATTTCATGTTCGTATTAATATCCATTTTCATGCACTGGGTGATGAATGGATCTTGACCAATGCACACTTTTGGAGTTATTTATTCTCACTACAGATATGTCAAGAACATGTCCACTTATAATACCCAAATAGGGGTACATTTTCTTGGAGAAACCACTTAATATATTCCTCAAGTAGACATTTGGATGATCTTCAAACCATATACTCAAATTATATCATAGGGTTAAGTTCCCTAATAAATGTTTTCCGAAATGTATTTCCCTTAGATTCTACAGAACATCATCTAATACCATCTATAGTGACCTCAAACCTAGTAGAACATATTTTGTGTCTACATTATTACATTATTATTATATATAAGTAGTCACATCTTGTAGGAAAAAATACATTATTAGTATTGGTAAACAATATACAATCTTGACGTTATTATCAAAATTGAAAATATTATATATATGAAGTATTTTAAGGGTGAATTTTATTATTACTAATAAAATATAAATTTATATAACCACAGAACACTTCCACGTAACCCATGTAAAACAAAACAAAAGAAAGGGGTGATCTCATATGCTTAGTAAGGGAATGTATATCGTGGAAGCTATGAAAAATGAAATAATAAATATTATATAATTGTATATAGATGAATCAAATTCAATTTAATAAATAATATGATCATAATTAAGAGGGAATTAATGGTGACCAAATATTTCCATCTAATAAATTACATGATCTTGATAACAAAACTACATATATTATAACTAATCATGTAAGTATATGGTATAAAGTAAAAAAATTCATAATGATGGAATGCATAATTATGATAATCTAAAACATACCGTGGTGGATTTTTTACAAGACATATAAATAAATAGGTATCCCTTGAATAAAAACCCAATAGAGTATGTCTCAAGAGACCTACTTATTCATCAAGGGGTTATAGAATGCCCTTCCCACCAGATATTATATCCAATTCATTCCTAATATACAAAAATTTGAAATGAAATCCATATAATCATCCATATTTATACTAGAGGATAAAATGTAAATATATTCCCCAATAAATATTCATAATCATAAACCATAATGAGTGAAATTAATATTATCAATGTAACACATTCCAAGTCAAACATATAATAAATCATAGAGAAAAATAATAATTATGGTACAACTAGTGTATAACCCCACTAAAGTACAATTTACATCAAATAGAATAATCTATGGTGGAAAATAACATAAATTGATAATATGAATCATTTATAAAGGAAAAAAACTTTTCATTTAGATCAATCCTATTTATTTTGATACATGAAAATTATCAAAACATTATCATAATCATTTTCTATAGAAATCACTTTTTATGAATAACAATTTCCAGAATATTTGACTTTTTTGTAATAAATATATTATTAATATGATATGTTATATTCTAATAAACTCTGATCATGATGGATATAGAATCTATACATGTCATATAGGATAAAATGTAAATTCTTTTTTCCCTACAAAAATTATAGAAATGTGTATCTTCTGAAAATTGAAAAGAATATTCATTTAAAAACATTTTCATAAATGACGAATCTGGGTAAAATGTTCATCAATAAATAATATGGATAATTTTAAAAAAATCATAAAATTTCTATAAATCATTATTTTTCATAAAAAGGATTTTTTCTAATGATAGAAATAATTTAATATTTTATTAAAAACATTTTTGTATAAGTTTTAGGTACAAAAAAGAGGGAAAATTGTAGTATTACATTAATATGTTCATGAATAACTATAGTATAAAAAATAACATTTTATAATGAATTAAATACTAAATAATTCCCTCATTTTAGGCATAAACAAATACAATCCTATATAATGATGAGATTTTGATATAATCCATTACAAATTTGGTGACTTTTAATACAAAAACATATGAAATAAATAACATCAAATGATACATTAAATTCCATAAAGATAAATATATTACAAATATGATATATTAAAAGGGTAATTATTTACACCACAAAATGTCAATTTATGGTGAATATGGAATATGCCTTAAGGATGTAAAAATGTGATGAGAAAACCTTACATTGAGTCTGACTCATCACAAATGTTTTTATATTCGATAATAATAAACCGATGATAATTTATTACTTTATTTTTATACTTTTAAATTTTTTTTTTCACTTATTACAATGTTATATTCAATTAATTATTCAATTCTTTTTACATCATGTGTTTGGGTGATATTTTACTTATGTTTTATAAATGAATTTGGTAGGTTTTTTATTAATCTAAGAAGAAATTATTTAATACTAATCTTAATAGTAATCATGAAACATTAATAAAATTTATACATATATTAAATTTTTATGACCAATCACGAAATATGGTTTTGGTAAATTTATTACTTTATGAACTTATAGATGGTAGGTTGTATGTTTCATGGGTAACATTTTCATTTTTAATGATCATTATTGAAAGGAGGTAAGTGATATTTTATCTTTTTAAAATGAAATTATATCCTAAAAACCATATTATTTCGTTAAATATACTTATGTATATCATTTATATGTTTTGGGGATGAAAAGATAGTCACATAGCATCAACAATGCAGTAGGCCACATATGCATGAATGTCGTGATCAATATTCAGTGAGGGAAAATTTGAAAAGAAAATGATATATTCTATTTCTATAATTATAAATATTTGATGAATAACATAATTATATAATTTATAACACATATATTCATTAAAAGTAATCTTATTACCTTCCACGTAAAGAGTTATTGAAAAATGAATAACATCACTTTGCCAGGAGGTGGTTCGACATACACCTGTGCGACTTTATCCTATCCCCTATAGAATGCAATGTAAAAAAAGTATATATGATATAATGACTCCATATTTAATATTATATTATATATATATATATATATTATCCATCATATTTCCAAATGATGAAGGTTATAATGGGAAACGTTTCAGATAGGTTCGCAATGTGGTATCCCACCATACAAACGAGCAACATTATCATTTCCCATTTTAGAAAAGTGGATATTCATATTGGTCATTCTAATAAAATAATATAATTTCAATATGTTAGAGATAATTTTATTATATTATAATATTAAATTATCATTATTTTAAGGAGGTGGAATAATATATAAAAAATATACATAGTTATGTATTTGACCTCTTTTCAAAAATTATCTTTATGATTATACATAAAGTATTCCGATAATGAATTGAGAAAAAAATTATTATAGTACACATGGATGGATGTTTTTGTGTGTTTTGGGTAGGGAAAATATCTTAAAAATGGTTTTCAATGTGTGATAATGTGACGATTTAGGGTGGCCTTTTGTATGTGAGGTGAGGGTCACACTCATAATATTTGAAAATAAAATGTTGTAAGCATTTTTTTACATTCTAAAATGCTCCAAAATAGAGGATTTTAGAGAATGATAAGGTATATATATATATATAAACATATAATGGTTGGTGGATAATATTTTGTTCATTTAAAATGCTTAAATTTTTATATAGACTCCTAATAAATTAGTTTCTTCATTAACCATGATAAATATTTTTTATAGTTGTTTATATTCATTATGGTCCAAAATTAAGATGAAATTATTAGATAATATAAATTTTTATTATTATATATATGAAATGAATTTATCAAAATTATATTGATAGATTTTGAAAATTTTATTTTAAATGTAATCACACATAGGCAACAATAATGTGAGTTTTTATGAAGAAAATGGTAAATAGATTCATATTTTTAATTTTGAAATTCAATATGAAAATTATTCAAGAAAAATAAAGTAGATTATTATATATATATATAATGTTAATAATTTAAATTAATTAAAATATAAAATTTATTTAATATTAATAAGTAATATAAATGAAATGACTATTTTCAGATAAATTGTTGTATTTTTTTAATATTCATCAAAATATTTTTCGGGTCAGATATCATATAAATACACCAAAAAATAAATTATTCATGTACCATTAAAAAACGAATTTAAATTTTTAAAAATTGATTTTCTAAAAGTGTTAAAAATTAATTATATGTTATGTGCAAAATGTTGTACTTTACATCATGTGCAAATATTATAGTTTTTAGAATTAATTTTATTTTCATTAAAAATATTAACCTTTTATTTCTAATCAATATATTACCATTTAATTGATTTTATACATTTGAAATCAATTAAATATTAATTAATTTTTTAGTACAATTAGAACCTTCCATCCTAATTTCTATGTAATATGGTAGATTCTTAAATAATAATACTTTTTATAGAGAATTGTGTTTCATTATAACCAGGTTATGTGTTCATTACATGATTTTGTATTAATTGAATTTATATAAAAATAAATGTATCATAATTTATTGGGGATTAAATAATCCTGAAATATTATTTTTTTCAATAAATATATTTGATCAAACATGATTTTAATCTATTAAAATTGATGGGAGTAATACTAAGGGTGAGTTTTTGGTTTCTAAAAATAGATATTTTATAATGAATAGTTAAAACACATGTTTTAATTGAAACCCTCCTTTTCTTAAAATGAGCATGTAAGATTAAATTTTGAATTAAAAATATATTAAAATTATAACTCGTTCAATTATATTATAATAAATTCAATACATGCCATCAGACTAAATTTTTTATATAACCATTGAATAGAATCTTTTGAAACTTTTCAAATGTTTTACGTTGGAAAATCACTTTTTCTTCGCTTCTACATGTATAATTGAAAATTAAAATTTTCAAATTATGTTAATTGACATGGAAAAAATTATACACATATTTTTATTAAATATTATTATTATTTTTAAATATTTATATTCTAATTTTTTAATAAAAGTTATAGTTAATACCATAAAATTTGAATAATACATTTCATGGTTGGTAATGATGATATTATTAACAAAACTATGTTCTATATAAAATAATTATTACAATATATACTTAATTTATTTTTTACATTTATTTCATTTCAACATTTGAGATAAATTTAAATATTGTTCATGAATACATATAGTCTTCCGTATCTATTAATGGTGTCCTCATTTTCCATTTCTAATGTTATTGGATTAAAGTAAATACATATATGAAATATATATATATATGATATTTTTATCATGTATAAAAATATTGTGATTATGTACCCATTATCAATGTAAAAAAGAACGAAAATTACAAATCTAAAAATATATAAAAAGTCAAATCACTTTTTATCCAAATAATTATTTAATCAAGTATATGATAATAAACATGTAATAAATGGTAATATTTTTATCATATATGGTATGATGGATATCAACATGGTTCAATAATTTATTTATAATAATCCCATATTTCCTCTACAAGATGACCAAATTCTTTCAAAGGATGTCAATAATTTAGGTAATATATTTTTGTATAAATTATTTTTATTAAGGAAAAAGTTATGATATACACATAAATGAATATTTTTGTTTATATATTATCCATTTGATATGTAATATATTGAAATATTTTCTTCTCATGATGTTATAAGTTTTATTTGATGTCATTTTTTCATCGGGATAAAAATTCAATGTAAAAAAGTGGTAATTATTTTATTATAAAAGCATATGATTTTTAAGTATTTTTTATCATTATAATTTTGATAATAAAATATTATAATACATAAATCGGGATAGTCATAAATTTTTTTCACATCTGATTATTTCATGGGAATACACATTTTCCCTTCATTTTCATCCAATTATTTATTGATGGGTGAATAATATTTTTTAATAAAAATAGTCAATATTTATCATTGGATTGAAAATACATCTACCTAAATATATTTGTTCCATAATAATTATTTTAAAACTATATTAGCATTTTCAATGGGATATATTTATCTCATTTTACACGATTTTATTGTATTTACCGTTTTAAGAAGAAATGTTCATGATGTTTTCGAAAAAGGGACCATTTTCCTTTTAATGAAAATGTGAATGGAATACATGTTTTAATGTGTACTAAATTAATGGAATTTAACACAACCATGAAAACACAATAATCCGAGGTATAATTTATGATTTTAAAAGGGTAATTTAAATAAAAATAATTTCTAAATGTATTTTTTATTTTCTTCCCTAGTGGATATGATATTTCCCTCTATAAATATAATTAATTATATTTAATTATTACATTTATCTATTCCATGGTTATTGTAATTAAAATGTATTTTTAATTTTTTTTTTATCAAAATGATTTTCTCAATGTTTAAATTTGTTTTTCCTCAAGACAAGTTCCAAGGGATTATTCAAAATATATTTCTATTTATAGTGAAGTCCTTTGATGTATGTTGAGGATTATTGGGAATGTTATCCAACAAAACATTCATTATTCCTTTTATGGATGATTTATATTTATAATTTATTTATTTATGATAAACATTTTTATATCATAGGCTTGGATAATATGATATTTTTTATGAAACTCATTTTCCTTTCATGGGATATGGTTTGAAATTTTTTTCATTATATTGTAGAACACATATGTATGATTTTCATTATGTGACAGGTGGGACCCCTATCTCCCTATAATTCATTTGATGATGATTGATATATCATGGGATAAATAGTAATAGAATATGGAGTGAACCTTGTTAAATTAGATAATTTTTTCCACTATGATAGTCGTGGGAATGAACCTTTAATACTTCAATGATTTGGTGAGTGGACCAAATCCTATATTGTATCCATGGATGTGATCATTAAATATAATGAAAATGGTTCTACGTTATTGTGTGTATGAAACAATTAAATTTATTATGATTCTTATATGCTCTCATGGTTCGTGTTCTTTGATTTATATAATATTTAGGTCATATAAACAAAAAACTATGTATTCCATAACACATGATTTAAATCCTTGGTATGTATGGTATTGCTTTATTATGTTATGATAGTGTTCTCAATACCATTATTCTATTTTTATGTTTATTTATATTACTTCATTACCCATTCTGAGCATCTGAGATCAACCTTTATAATTACAATTTTCTATATGTTCTAATTATATGTATTAATTGGGATATTTATAAGGAGGGATCCAGTAATGAGTATCAATGTGAAACATGATATTGATATATTATTAACAAATTTTTTAGGTTTCCATGTTTCCAATTACACTAAACATTGATGATCATCATGCATAATTATGTGTAATATATTTAATGTTCATCTAAAAATAGGTTACATGATTGTATGAAATCTTTCATATATATATGAAAAAAATTCCAATTTTATTAATAAATGACCACAAAAATTATGGGTTATTATACAATATATTTTATATGGGAAACTTTGGTATTAAAACCAAACTCATTAGATAGTGATTATAACTAATTTTCAACAAATAGAAACACCAACCATTTTGGAGTAATATTCATCATTATTTTATCAAAGTGTTACATAGATATAGGGAACAATGATTCAATCTATATATTATTTCAATAAATCAATTAACTTCTATATATCATTATATTTTCGACTCTAATTTTGAATAAAAAAATCCATTAATATTTATCATCATACAATTGGATCTACAAAATATTGATCATTCATGTATATCTACAAACAACATCGAAATATTTCATCATCCATGTGACAATAACATTATATTTTAAATACAATAACTTCATTATAATATATTAACAAGACTACCTTAATGTGTTATTTACCAAATTATGAATACATGATTTGTTTTTTGGCCTGATATCATCATCATAATTATAAAAAATATCTAAAATCATATTTATGGTTATAAAAACAACACTATTTCATGTGAAATATTCAATTAAAAATCAGTATCCCACCATTACCAATTAATCATGTGTGTAATAAAAACATCTATGATCATACAATAATTTTGAATGATCCTTCATTTTTAGCATCTTAAATTTGATCCTCTATCCTATTAATTTTTTATTATTTTCTATCCATGTATCGTTATATTCAATGAAAATAATCAAAATAATTTAACATTTATTTAATCATAAACCTAAAAAATAAGAAAAAAAATATTCATATTATAAACCCCAACAATTGAAATGATTTTTATAGTTGACATGGAATATCCTTCTATAGTAATGATATTTCAGTTGAAAAAATCTCCAATGTACACCCGCTAATGTAACTCTGTAGTTCTTGAAATTTTATCTCAACTTATACTAATCTCCCTTGATCATCATTTTCTTTTATAGAATAAAGGCAATAAATTTTTAAAAAAAGAAGGAGTAAAAAAATATCCTTAATTTATTTCAAATCCATTATTCATGATTTTTTAAAATAACCGTTGGAAAAATAATCTTTAATAAAATATGATGAAATGAAAAATCAAATTTTTAATGAATTTCAAAGGAACATGAATCGTTATTATTAGATTTATTAGTGATATTAAAATAAGTTCGTTTTATCTTCAAATATATATTATTTTTTGATAAATTATAATTTTTTTAATATATGTTTGAAACACAAAATAGTCAAGAAAGTTCATTTTTAATACCCATATTTTAAAGAAACAAAATCAAAATCAATTTATGTGTTTATTCACACCCTTTTGTAGCATTATATATAGGTGAATATGAGATAATGTGATTTTAATTTTTCATTAGTATGTCACCTGTGGTGGGTCTCAAAATTTAACATTATCAAAATGGGAGTTACTTCATATACATAATTTGAATTTAGAATAGAAATATCTCTATATATATTTACTCTCCCATTGATGAAGACTCATACTTTTCTTTATTTCATTTTTACAAAAATAAGTTTATTTTTCATAACAATAAATGAAATAGAGTAGTGCCTTTACAATAATAAGGATTAATCAGTCACATGTTCATCCATTAAAATTTATTATCATTCTAAAATTATTCACAAACATACTACAAAATTCATTTAATTTAAATATTCATGATTGATATATTAATAAATTACATTATGTGTATGGTATATAAACAATATAGGGGAAATATTAATAATACATTTATTCTACTAATGATCCCAAACTGAATTTTTATGGAATAATATATTCAATATAAATAATATGTATCCGCTTAATTATAAAATATCAAAAACAATTTTATATATAAATAAGAAAATATTTTTCATTAAGGTGACTATTTGTTTTACACAAGGGGATTCTCTCCAACTGTGAATAGGCATCGATTCATATATTTTTCATTTTTATTTCTATGATCATTCAATAATTTTGGCATTTAATTTTATAAATCACCCTTATTTATTCCACTACCACTTAAGTTTCATGATGTTGACCATATATAATAAATATATCCCCAAACATTATCTTCATTATCCTTTTATAATTTTGAGAAGTTCTCGTGATGAAATATATATAATTATTTTGTCAATTCTTTATAATTTTAGTGTTCGGAATTCCATTTCAAAACAATATCATTGTTTCCATCATATGAATTGAGCATGTAATAATTTATTATACGTACAAATTGTGAAATTATGGGAAAATCATATATAAATTTTATTCCTTGTGTTTTCAGTGATATAAAACAGTTCTCTACTACCCACCATTGTATGATCATTATTATAAATTAACTCATTATGTGTATTGGAATCATTATTTAACTCTAACTTACATAGTTTATTTCTGAGAATTTTTATTTATATGTGTCAAAATTTGTAACAACATGAAAAATTTATCATGATATCACAGTGATTGGAAGAACAATTATATATTTCATTAAACAACTTATTATTTATCATTATCATGGATTTCTAATATTATTATGTTACCAAAAAAATTGAAATTTAGTTTCCATAGAAACCAAGGGTTGATAAATGTATTTGTGTCCTAGGACCATCCATAAGACAAATATTTCAATATGTTTGTTTTCGGATTATATCATACTCTTTCATTATTATCAATATTGTTGTCATTATTAAACGTGGAGGAAATAAATAGAATAATTTAATTATGTGTGAGTATCCCTTAGAATCCATTCATTTATCTATGTAAAGGGTGTGTTTCATAAAAAAATATTCAAAATATTACATTTCATGATAAAAATAGTGGTTTTTCTCAATGATTATGTTCTTATATTCAACTATATCATCGTTTGGTTTCTTAAACATTATGTTTTCAAAATGTAAATCATTAAATTTTTATTTATAAATTTTCCAAATAATTTTATACATTAATCATTAGTAAATATATTATCCATTATAAGGGTATTTGATACTATATATTGGATTCCTTATGGTTTTAGATATAAAAAACATAAATTTTATATATTGATTTACAAATGAGATAATATTTTAATAAAATAATGGACTATGAATAATATTCTAGTTCGACATGTTTAGAATCAATAAATATTTCCATATAATAATTAATTTCATTCATGTTAATAGTGAGTCTAAAGGATTTGTATATACACATTGTGGCATCATAAATTTCATAGGCTAATCATTCAATAAATACGTAATGGAGAAAAAAATTCATATATACACACATATATAAAAATATACAAGATTTATTATTTATGAGGATTATGTACTCATTAATTTAGGATCATCATGTCAAAAATAAAAACTAAACAATGAAAATTAAGCCACGGTTTTAATCATTATATTTTCAATTTCAAAATCTAAAAAAATTATAGATGTTACATCATGGGAATAGTTTTTTAACTCATATTTATTTTTAATTATTTTATTTTGTATTCCTCTAAATTATTAAAGAGTTATTAAAAATCACCTTCAATTTAAAATTATGAAAATTCTTCGAAATCATTTTGGAATTATCATTTAAATTTAATTTCCTGATATGAGAAATAAAGTAAAAAATACATAAAAATTAACTAAGACATTATACGAAAATAGTCCTCCAAAATCAATATTTTAGAAAGATTATCTTTAGTGGAGGAATCCTGAAAAGAAACAGGTGTTCCATGGTCAAAAAGTTATACCTGGTGAGCTGATTCAAAGAGATCACAATGAAAACTCTTCAAAACACACATGCAATCAATGTATTCGCGAACTGAGTCGGAAATCAGAAGTCAGGGCCCTGGTGTATGGAAACGTTTTCCACCACACCAACATTGGATTCCCTAAACTGATAACCACACTCAATACACTTAACATTATTTATGTTAAAATATTATAGTCCTATGTTCTACCATAGAATCAACTCATCTTATACCTATTTTTCACGACCCGTCCCCCGGAGCCTATGTTGTGACTACCCCAAGCCCGCCATTCATAGCGCATGGGCTGAAAACTAGCACTGAAGGAATATTCTCTATAACTAGGATGTCATTTCCATTTTAACCTATATGAACCTGAAACCAACAACACATCAAGATACGAACTCAAGTAAACTAAATAGTAATCATAGAATGTGCAGTAAATAGAAAGGGGCCAGAATACCACCACATCTAGAAAGTAAAAGGAAAACTATAAAGTACAAGTCATCTGATAAGTGAAAAGTAGCTCCTGGATCGTCCACCATGAATTTAACCTAATGGGTAGGTACAACTCATGAAGGGTCTTCTCTGCGGTTTGCCTTATCTAACGTCCATCTCTAAGCTACCTCATGTCCTGGTAATCACATCATCTATTAGAATTGTCTGTTGTCTGCACCAAACACAACGAAGTGCGTGCATAGACCGTACAAGGGTGAGTATAACGATACTCAGTAGGGACCCCTAGACCCTCAAGGTCTCAAAAAATCCGGAAAGGATAAACCAAAATGGAAAGAAACAACTTGTAACCATAGTTTTGTATATTCTAATACATATACACATGTTATCATGTAAACCCATCTCAATCATGAGGAAAATATAGAGTCCAAATCAAAGCCTAATGCACGACTGTTCCATAAAAGAAGGATTACCACAAAGAAAAGTACCATAGTGGTACTCCACACAGAATAATACCACCATGGTATTACCACAAACAAAAGTACCACTCAGGTACGAATTCCACTCACACCAAGTATAACATAATTATAGTAGCAGAGATTATTAGATGTAACTACTGAATCAGATTACTCTGTGAAGAGGCAGACCCACACTGGATCTCTAGGTGCTGACCCACACAAGATCACTTAATGCTGACCCACAGATGATCACAAGGTGCTGACCCACACAGGATCCCTCTAACTACTGACCCACAAAAGATCTCTCTAGGTGCTGACCCACACAAGATCACTCAGTGCTAAACGTCACAAGATCGCTCTATGTACTGATCCACACAGAAATGCTCTACATTCATCAGGTCATAGCCAGCTATGGGTTCCCACACTATGCTCGCTCATCACTGGGAGGATCTTCTCCACATGCTATTGGTCGATATTCCAACTATTATGAAGTCCAACGAAAAAGTATCTGAATGGACCACCATATCATAGAGGTCTCAATACAATAGATTGTGCGTCATTCGGATGCCTAGTGTATGAGTTATTAGCCTTTTTCTCGAGGTCCCGGTTGGATTCATGCTCAATCCAACCAGACCATTCCCCAAAATTATACATAACTCTATTATTTTGGAATACCAAATGGACCATCTCACTCCCTGGATTCTGATGCTACTGACGGTCTATCAAACGGACATATGTTGCCAACATTATGGCCCATGTAATGTACATGGTCATATTTGGATCGGGTCCAGTCTGACTCGGTCATACCAATCCAGCTCGACTCAGCCTGAGTCTACCCAGCCTGACCGACTAGGTCTAGCATGGCCCGACATATTAGGCTCAGACCGGCCCACTGGGCGACCTGGAAATATGGGTTCGTCC
Source organism: Viscum album (assembly GCA_963277665.1). Classification (NCBI taxonomy): domain Eukaryota; kingdom Viridiplantae; phylum Streptophyta; class Magnoliopsida; order Santalales; family Viscaceae; genus Viscum; species Viscum album. The sequence goes on along the minus strand of OY728147.1, from coordinate 2,050,091,343 downwards.
CTTCCTGTTGCGCTGTTTAACAGGCCGTGAGGGACACGAGGGGCCACAGAGCGGCTCGGCTGCAGTGTGGGGAGAGGCCATGGGGCAGCTTTTCCGCTGAGGGTTGTGCGAGGGCAGCTCGGCAATAGGGGCGTGTTGTGGCTCAGCCGTGGGAAGGACGACATCCCGCGGGGTGGCGCGGTGAGATCACAGGGCGGCGCTGTAGCTCGTGGGGTGGCACGGTGAGGTCGCTGGATGGAGTGGTGAGGTCGTGGGCTATGCAGCGAGGACGTGGGGTGGCGCGTCAGGTCGTGGGTGGTGGAGGGCCATGGGGTGTGATGGCCGCATGCGGTGGAATGTCTTAGTGTTTGGAGGCCACAAGCGGCGGAGCGCTGCGGGGTGTGGGGGTCACGGGCGATGGCATCCGGGGGGTGGCTCCATTTCCTTCGTCGCCTTCATCATGGTTGATAGCCATCCTCCTCCATCACAAAGAATAAAAGACTTATCCCATGAAATTCAGATAGGACGGGCCATGTTTGTTTGGCCCGAACTCTCCGCATTATAGTGGAAACAAGTGTCTATAATACTTGAATCATAAAAATATCAATAATTGGTAAAGGAAATAATTCAAACAACCTCCCTACCTCGTTTTATTCGTCGATGGATGTTGTGAGGAAGGAGAAAACGTTGTTGGGAATATATAAACATTAGTGATGTTGGCGTTCCCTAAATCATTGGTTTGTTGATGATGATGATGTTCCTCGTAAATGATTTTCCCAAGTATGAAGTCGATGATGAAGTCAGCGTTCTTCATTGTTGTACTTTGTTGGAGAGATTTCTCCCAATTCTCCTAGTTTCTCCCATTTTCCATGTGTTTCCCCCAATTCCACCAAAAATAAATTAGCCAAAATAATAGAATATGTTGGAATAATTTCATATTGGGATAATTAATTAATTGAGTTGGTGTATTAATTAAATGATGGTGTGGCATAATTAATCTGGGGGAAGTTCAAGAGACATCCTCTCATTTAAGTGGGAGGTTCAAAGGGGTTTAATCTCAGGTGGTCCCCACTACCATAACCTCTCATGGAAGGTTTTGGGTTCAGTGGTCGCTACCACCATAACCTCAAGGGGAGGTTTAATTATGGTGGTCCCCACCTATCATCATCTATAAGGAGTTTGAAAATATAATAAAAATAAAATGTTACACCATTTTATTTTATTCTATTCTCTCACTATAAAGAGAAATACTAACTTCCACCCTCAACCAACTATGTTCGCGGTGAATGTCTCCTTAATCGAATATCGACATTGCGAGTTCAACAGTGTCCTTGAATTTCAATTCCGAGCATTGGTTCAAAAGATAGAAAAAACCCGCTCGCTCGTTTACTAAACGTTCCAGAAATAATGTTCATAAATTCATTTCGGGCACTTCAGGGATTATAATCATCTGCCTTAAATATTCACAGACTCGTAAAATTCCAATATATTAAAAAAATTACATGGAGTTCATGGATTTTTACATTTAAATTTATCATGAATAGTGAAAAACACTACGTTATTATTTAAAACTGACATTTTATTTAAAATTATAATTAATTAATTTAATTTTTTTTATTTAGAAATATATACATAATAACCTTAAATTTAATATTTAATTCATTGGATTAATTTTATAATATATATATATATATATAATTTTATATATCTTTTTACCTTCTTTTAACCACCTTCTAGGTGCATTAAAAAATTTCATAAAATGTATTTTTATCTCTTTGATGAATTGAATTTAAAAATTCCTAGATACATGGTTGACATCAGTATGTAAAATTTGGATCAATAGGATGAAAATAATTTTTGGTGAATACAATCTATTGAATTTTAGTTACTCTGATTAAAACAAAATAGGGTAATAAAAGTTAAAAATGATTTTATAATTACCCTTGCATTGGTCCTAATAATATTTGATAATTTTATTGCAACCAAAATCATACTTTGGAATAAAATATGATCATTTTGGCCCACATGGATTTTATTATGACATTTATTATTATTTTATTTTAAGATTGGTAAAAAGTGTTAAATAAAATGTTTTAAAATTAAAACATTTTTAATATAACCTTAAACTTATGGTAAATTAATCTATAAATATTTATTAAAAAGATAAAAATATTTTCTACATAATGTAATTTTATTTATAATTTATAGGTTTTAATTGTTAAATTTATATATGACACAATGTTGATGAATTAATTACCGTATTATTTAATGATAAAAAAATTGATATTAAAAATATTAATATAATTATAAATTGATACTTTTGATGAATTCTCCTAATTTTCTAGGTTAATAAGGCATTTTTGGGTTTTTTAAATGAATTTTTTTTGATTTGATAATGTTATTACGATTTTCAGAAAAACAAAATACAAAATAGTATCATAATTGACATAAATAAGTTTTTAATACAAATACTATTTTATTAGTTGATATAATCTTTCCAAAATTATATGTTTTAGAAAAAGGACTTAGATGAGGTTAGATATGACAATGATATACCACTTGATGTTATCTGGGCTTTTTATAGTTTTTTTAGTAACAATTTCTTATAATAATAAAATAATACAAGGTAAAAGATAAACTATTTAACTAAGAGTTAAATATAAAAGATAAGATTAATATTGTGATCTAAACCTATAAAATAACATATTGAATGAGTTTTTTTCAACCCAGACCCACCTTAACCTCAAAATAAATCCTTTGGGATCCATTATTAACCCAATATGATTGTATAATAAAATAATATTTCATGATTTTCTTAAAGTGACTTTCAAATCTATTATAAAATGGTACGTCCCCTTCTCTCAAAATAACACTTCCAAAGCCATTTGGATCAACCATCCAATGATCAAATATGCTCTCAACAACCTTAAATTTGACCTAGAGTCCATACATTGATCAGAAATCCAACCTATGGAGACCTTTTGATCTACTCAAAAGGAAACACCCGAATTAGAGGTAATAATTTCACCACCACGATCAAATTTATTTTCTTCATCCACTTACTCATTATTTGTTAATTTCATTCCAAAATAATAACTCTAGTACAATATAAATACTATGATGTTATTATTTATATGTTACAACCATATTAATTTTTCAATACATCCAATGAATGACATGTTACCATATGTGCATACGTACTTCTTATAGTCTCAAATTCATGGTGTAGTTTTTTATTCAACCACATCATTATTTGGATGGGTAAAATAATTATTATAATTGATTTAAATAATAAATATAACATGTTAATTATGTTTTATATATGATAAACCATTAAACTATATACTATTTCACCATAAATAGAATGATATTTTCACTCGTTAGTATGTACTGATTACGGTCTCCACGAACGCGATGAGATTCATTCCCCATCGTAAAAATTCATGAAATAATATTAATTTTATGAATAAAAATGTCTAACAACATAATATCAACTTGGATATGAATTAAATAAATCCTATCTATAAAAAACATGTCTTACGTAAGAATATACATAATGTAAAATGAATTAGTTAACACCCAAAACAAAGAAACTTCCAAAATATTATTAACAATACAATATTAGTATATCTTATATGATATATTATTATTGTATGTGGTTCTTGTATAATTCAATAACAATTATTTAACTATTATACATGTGGTTAACATACCCTCTACCAAGGAAAAGTACATGTTAAGTGTTAATTTTACAACCTCTTTATTTATGTGAGGTTGTTAATAAGTATGTATCTACTGATACTTCATTATCATCCACAACCATGTTTCATAAAATGAATTTAAATTTTTTTTTAATATTTCTTATAATATTTTTTTAATTCATTTACAACTTTTTTTGAGTTTTTAAAATTATTTTTAAAGGAATATTTTTATCTTTTTCCAAAAAAGGTAATTTATGACCTTTTCGACCAATTCAGAAAATAATGTTTTTAACTAATATGGTGGGTCTGAAAATTTTCCACCATTATAAAACCTTCAAATCTTCCCTTACAAGATTATAAGATGATTTTCAAAATAAATTTTTTCTTTTGTAATTTCATGTCTTTAATGTGATTTCAAAACAAAAATAGATATTCTTCTCAAATAGTTTTTATTTCATCAATGTCAACATCCTTCGATGAATTTAACACTTGTTTGAAGTTGATTTATTATCATTAAAAATCCATATTATATTGCTGGTTATGTGATATTTTTGACTTTGGATGTGTTATTTTTATAACATTCATGCTTTATGGTTAAAGTATTAACATTTCGTACGTTATTTTTAATACAATTATATATGTTATGCTTCTACATTTTTATATGAGGAATGCATTGGACTTAGTAAGTGATGGGTAGAACCCACTAGATCTCCATGATGAATTATTAGGTTTTATGAGACAAACTAGTGTCTTGGAAGAAGTATTTTGGAGAATCATATTTGTTGTCTTGGCATGAGGCCCTGAAAATGTTGTTTTGATTTCTAGCATTATGAATTCCATCATTGTAAAATTGGATATTGATTTTACTTGTGATTATTTTACTAGTATAATATCTATGTAAATAAATAAATGGAATTATTTTATTTATCTTTTCCATATTATGATGATGCTTAATTTTAAAAGGCTTGTTTTTTATTGTAATACATTGTCTTAAATGATTATGCTTATTTATAATAGTTTTCACTATATTGTTACTGAGCATCTAAGCTCACCCTTTTATTTTGATTTATTTTTCCATGGATGAGAAGAAGTATATAATGACTAACCTACATTAATATGATAATATGATATGATTTTGTTCAATGGGGACACAATGTCTTAGTTTTTCAATTTCATTTTGTAATGTAAAACTTATGTGTATATCTAATAATTCCAAGGCTACTAAACGAATTGCTATTTTGAGACATGATTACTTGTGATCTTCCTTAGTTTAGGTAATAATGTACTGACTCTGTGTAACAAGGTTCGTGGAATTACATTGAATCTTAAATATATTTCAAAAATCATCAAAATTATTTCCAAAAATTGTTTATATATTCTCACAAAAACATTTTGAAAAGAAAAAATAATTCAATAAAAAAAAAATTTCATGTTATATTTTGTTATATCATATTTTTCACTCCATTATAATGGTTTTTATAGAATATGAGATTTATCATAAGAATACCCCCATTTTCAATCATTTCATGTTCCAATTAATATCCATTTTCATGCACTGGGTGATGACTGGATCTAGACCAATGCACCCTTTTGGAGTTATTTCCTCTCACTACATCTATGTCAAGACCATGTCCACTTGTAATACACAAATATGTGTATATTTTCTGGGATAAACCACTTAATATATTCCTCAACTAATCATTTGGATGATCATAAAACCATATACTCAAACTATATCACAGGGTTAGGTTCCCTAATAAATGTTTTCCGAAATGTATTTCCCTTGGATTCTACGAAACATCATCTAATACAATCTATAGTGACCTCAAACCTAGTATAACATATTTTGTGTCTACATTATTATGTTATTATTATATATAAGAAGTCGCATTTTGTAGGACAAAATAAATTATTAGTATTGGTAGACAATACACAATCATGATGTTATTATAAAAAATGAAAATATTATATATATGAAGTTTTTTAAGGTTGAATTTAATTATTACTTATAGAATATAAATTTATATAACCACATAACACTTCCACGTAACCCATGTAAAACAAAACAAAAGAAAGGGGTGATCTCATATGCTTAGTAAGGGAATGTGTATCGTGGAAGCTATAAAAAATGAAAGAATAAATATTATATAATGGTATATAGATGAATAAAATTCAATTTAATAAATAATATGGTCATAATTAAGAGGGAATTAATGGTGAGAAAATATTTCCATCTAATAAATTACATGATCTTGATAACAAAACTACATATATTATAACTAATCATGTAAGCACATGGTATAAAGTAAAAAAATTCATAATGATGGAATGCATAATTATGATCATCTAAAACATACCGTGGTGGAATATTTACAAGAAATATAAATAAATAGGTATCCCTTGAATAAAACACCAATTGAGTATGTCTCAAGAGACCTACTTATGCATGAAGGGGTTATAGCATGCCCTTCCCACCAGATATTATATCCAATTCATTCCTAATATACAAAAAGTTGAAATGAAATCCATATAATCATCCATATTTATACTAGAGGATGAAATGTAAATACATTCCCCAATAAATATTCATAATAATAAACCATAAATAGTAAAATAAATATTATCAAATTAACACATTCCAAGTCAAACATATCATAAATCATAGAGAAAAATAATAATTATGGTAAAACTAGTGTATAACCCAACTAAAGTACAATTTACATCAAATATAATAATCTATGGTGGAAAATAACATCAATTGATCATATGAATCATTTATTAAGGAAAACAGCTTTTCATTTAGATCAATCCTATTTATTTTCATACATGAAAATTATCAAAACATTATCATAATCATTTTCTATAGAAATAACTTTTTATGAATAAAAATTTCCAGAATGTTTGACTTTTTTGTAATAAATATATTATTAATATGATATGTTATATTCTAATAAACTCTGATCTTGATAGATATAAAATCTATGCATGTCATATAGGATAAAATGTAAATTTTTTTCTCTACAAAAATTATAGAAATGTGTATCTTCTGAAAGTTTAATGGAATATTCATTTTAAAACATTTTCATAAATGACGAATCTGGGTTAAATTTTCATCAATAAATAATATGGATAATTTTAAAAAAATAATAAAATTTATAAAGATCATTATTTTTCATAAAAACGGAATTATTTTCCAATGATAGAAATAATTTAATATTTCATTAAAAACATTTTTGTATAAGTTTTATGTACTAAAAAGAGGGAAAATGGTAGTATTACATTAATATGTTCATGAATAACTATAGGAGAATAAAATAACATTTTTAATGAATGAAATACCAAATAATTCCCACATTTTAGGCTTAAACAAATAAAATCCCATATAATGATGAGATTTTGAAATAATCCATTACAAATTTGGTGACATTTGAATACAAAAACATATTAAATAAATAACATCAAATGATACATTAAATTCCATAAAAATAAATATATTAAAAATATGATATATTAAAAGGGTAATTATTTACACCACAAAATGTCAATTTATGGTGAATATGGAATATGCCTTAAGGATGTAAAAATGTGATGAGAAAACCTTACATTGAGTCTGACTCATCACAAATGTTTTTATATTCGATAATAATAAACTGATGATAATTTATTACATTATTTTTATACTTTTAAAATTTTATTATTATTTTTTCACTTATTAAAATGTTATATTCAATTAATTATTCAATTATGTTTACATCATGTGTTTGGGCGATATTTTAATTATGTTTTATAAATGAATTTGGTAGGTTTTTTATTAATCTAAGAAGAAATTATTTAATACTAATATTAATAGTAATCATGAAAAAATAATAAAATTTATACATATAATAAATTTTGATGACCAATCACGAAATATGGTTTTGGAAAATTTATTACTTTATGAACTTATAGATGGTAGGTTGTATGTTTCATGGGTAACATTTTCATTTTTTAATGATCATTATGGAAAGGAGGTAACTGATATTTTATCATTTTAAAATGAAATTATATCCTAAAACCATATTATTTCTTTAAATATACTTATATATATCATTTATATGATTTGGGGATGAAAAGAGAGTAACATAGAATCAACAATGCAGTAGTCCACAAATGCATGAATGTCGTGATCAATATTCAGTGAGGGAAATTTTGAAAATAAAATGATATATTCTATTTTTATAATTATAAATATTTGATGAATATCATAATTATATAATTTATAACACATATATTCATTAAATGTAACGTTATTACCTTCAACGTAAAGAGTTAATGAAAAATGAATAACATCACTTTGCAAGGAGGTGGTTCGACATACACTCGTGCGACTTTATCCTATCCCCAATAGAATGGAATGTAAAAAAGTATATATGATATAATGAATCCATATTTAATATTATATTATATATATATATATATTATCCACCATATTTCCAAATGATGAATGTTATAATGGGAAATGTGTCAGATAGGTTCGCAATGTGGTAGCCCACCATACAAACGAGAAACATTATCATTTCCCATTTTAGAAAATTGGATATTCATATTGGTCATTCCAATAAAATAATATAATTTCAATATGTTTGAGATAATTTAATTATATTATAATATTAAATTAGTATTATTTTAAGGGGGTGGAATAATATATAAAAAATATACATAGATATGTATTTGACCTCTTTTCAAAAATTATCTTTATGATTATACATAAAGTATTCCTATAATGAATTGAGAAAAAATTTATTATAGTACGCATGGATGGATGTTTTTGTTTGTTTTGGGTAGGGAACATATGTTAAAAATGGTTTTGAATGTGTGATAATGTGACAATTTGGGGTGGCCTTTTGTATGTGAGGTGAGGGTCACACTCATAATATTTGAAAATAAAATGTTGTAAGCATTTTTTTACATGCTAAAATGTTCCAAAATAGAGGATTTTATAGAATGATAAGGTATATATATATATATAAACATATAATGGTAGGTGGATAATATTTTTTCCATTTTAAACGCTTATCTTTTTATATTGAATCCTAATAAATTAGTTTCTTCATTAACCATGATAAATATTTTTTATTGTTGTTTATATTCATTATGGTCCAAAATTAAGATGAAATTATTAGATAATATAAATTTTGATTATTATATATATGAAATGAATTTATCAATATTATATTTATAGATTTTGAAAATTTTATTTTAAATGTAAGCTCACATATGCAACAATAATGTGAGTTTTTATGAAGATAATGGTCAATAGTTTCATATTTTTAATTTTGAAATTCAATATGAAAATTATTCAAGAAAAATAAATTAGATTATTATATATATATAATGTTAATAATTTTAAATTAATTAAAATATAAAATTTAATTAATATTAATAAGTAATATAAATGAAATGGCTGTTTTCAGATAAATTGTTGAATTTTTTTAATATTCATCAAAATATTTTTTGGGTCATATATCATAAAAATACACCAGAAAATAAATTATTCATGTACCTTTAAAAAAAAATTAAATTTTTAAAAATTGATTTTCTAAAAGTGTTAAAAATTAATTATATGTTATGTGAAAAATGTTGTACTTGACATCATGTGAAAATATTATAGTTTTTTAGAATTATTTTTATTTTCATTAAAAATATTAACCTTTTATTTCTAATCAACATATTACCATTGAATTGATTTTATACATTTGAAATCAATTAAATATTAATAAATTTTTTAGTACAATTAGTACCTTCCATCATAATTTCTATGTAATATGGTAGATTCATAAATAATAATACTTTTTATAGAGAATTGTGTTTCATTAAAACCAGGTTATGTGTTCATTACAAGCTTTTGTAGTATTTGAATTTATATAAAAATAAATGTATCATCATTTATTGGGGATTAAATAATCCTGAAATATTTTTTTTTTTCAATCAATATATTTGATCAAACATGATTTTAATCTATTAAAATTGATGGGAGTAATACTAAGGGTGGGTTTGTTGTTTCTAAAAATAGAATTTTTATAATGAATAGTTAAAACACTTGTTTTAATTGAAACACTCAATTTCTTAAAATAACCATATAAGATTAAATTTTGAATTAAAAATATATTAAAATTAGAACTCGTTCTATTATATTTTAATAAATCCAATACATGCCATCAGACTAAATTTGTTATAGAACCATTGAATAGAATCTTTTAAAACTTTTCAAATGTTATATGTTGGAAAATCACTTTTTCTTCGCTTCTACATGTTTAATTGAAAATTAAAATTTTCAAATTATGTTAATTGACATGGAAAAAATTATAAAAATATTTTTATAAAATATTATTATTATTTTTAAATATTTATATTCTAACTTTTTAATAAAAGTTACAGTTAAATCCATAAAATTTAATTTTTACGATCATGGTGTAAAAACAAGTTTTCCAGTGGTTAAAATAAAAATAAACACGTTAAAATAACCAAGAAATTTCTCAAACACCAATTTTCATGAAATATATAGAGTTTATATCTTATATGTTTCTTTAATGGCACATTTATTATCCTTGTGGTATGAGAAAATGTGGCTACACGTTATTATATTTAAAACATCCATGTGTGTCTACTACCCCAATTATAAAAGTAATCTTCCTCTTTTCTCTCCTTCACACTTCCAGAAACAAGATATTAAAAAAAACCTTCCCATATTAATTCAAAATACCATTAAACACATTTTATAAGCCTACTTGTTATTATTAATCCCACTTATGATGTATTTTGGTATAAACTAATTAATATTCTCTGAAAATAGATATAATCCTCAAACATGAGTATTTAAATATTTCATCCTCTAAATCCATAAATTAAAAATCAAATATTATGATATAATATCAAAATTATATCCCTCACTTTGATTAGTTATTATGTTAGGGGAATACCCTATACCCATATACACTTCAATCCAATGGGAAATTAAACCATCAATTGTAAGCATAATAGTCTACCTCCACAGAAACTATTATTATTCATTTGACATTATCACATATGAAAATTTTATATAAATACATATTAAATTTTTATAAAATAAATTTGTGATTTTATTATAATTATTTAACTTCATTATCAAAACTACTTTTTTACCTTACAATAAACTGGAAAACAATAACATTCCTTGTTTTTTTGATAAACTACTGCTTCATTAATCGATATGATGTATTATCAATTTATGTTTAACATGGATTGAAATATGGTTATAATAAATGAAAATATATTACATTATTTAAATATTTAATTTTAATTAATTATAATATCATATATTCCGTCTTACTTTTCATTCCATGGGGGACATGACAACATCGCATTTTTGTACAACGGACAACCAATTTGTAAAATGATCTTATTAATTTTTAAATAATATGTTTCATGGATGGTATTATGATATTATTAATAAAAATATGTGCTATATAAAATAATTATTACTATATATACTTAATATATGTTTTACATTTATTTCATTTCAACATTTGAGATAAATTGAAACACTGTTCATGAATACATATATTCTACCGTATCAATTAATGGTGTCCTCATTTTCCATTTCTAATTTTATTCGATTAAATTAAATACATATATGAATGATATATATGTTGTTTTTATCATGTATAAAAATATTGTGATTATGTCCCCATTATCAATGTAAAAAGAACAAAAATTACAAATCTAAAATTATATAAAAAGTCAAATCACTTTTTATCCAAAACATGATTTAATCAAGTATATGATAATAAACATGTAATAAATGGTAATATGTTTATCATATATGGTATTATGGATATCAACATGGTTCAATTATTTATTTATAATAATCCCATATTTTCTCTACAAGATGACCAAATTTTTACAAAGGATGTCAATAATTTACGTAATATATTTTTCTCTGAATTATTTTTATTAAGGCCTAAGATATGATATGAACATAAATAAATTTTTGGGTTTATATATTAGCCATTTTATATGTAATATATTGAAATATTTTCTTCTCATGATGTTATAAGTTTTATTTGATGTCATTTTTTCATCGGGATAAAAATTCAATGAAACCAAAGTGGTAATTATTTTTTTATTAAAGCATAAGATTTTTAAGTATTATTTATCTTTATGATTTTGATAATAAATTATTATATTACATAAATCCGGATAGTCATAAATTTTTTTCACACCTGATTATTTCAGGGGAATACACGTTTTCCCTTCATTTTCATCCAATTATGTATTGATGGGTGAAAAATATTTTTTAATAAAAATAGTCATTATTTATCTTTTGATTGAAAATACATCTACCTAAATATATTTGATTCATAATAATTGTATTAAAACTATATTAGCATTTTCCATTGGATTTATTTAACTCATTTTACACAATTTATTTGTATTTACCATTTTAAGAAGAAATGTTCATGATGTTTTCGAAAAAGGGACAATTTTCCTTTTAATGAAAATGTGAATTGAATACATGATTTAATGTGTACTAAATGAATAGAATTTAACACAACCATGAAAAACCAATAACCCAAGGTATAATTTACGATTTTAAAAGGATAATTTAAATAAAAATATTTTTGTATGTTTTATTTTTTATTTTTTCCCCTAGTGGATATGATATTTCCCTCTATAAATATTTTAAATTATATTTATTTATTCCATTAATATATTCCATGGTTATTTTAATTAAAATGTATTTTTAAATTTTTATTATTTATCAAAATGATTTTCTCAATGTGTAAATTTATTTTTCCACAAGACAAGTTCGAAGGGATTATTTAAAATCTTTTTCTATTTATATTGATGTCCTTTGATGTATGTTGAGGTTTATTGGGAATGTTATCCAAAAAAACATTCATTATTAATTTTATGGATGATTTATATTTATGATTTATTTATTTAAGATATACATTTTTATATCATAGTTTTGGATAATATGAATTTTTTTAAACTCATTTTCATTTCATGATATATGGTTTGAAATATTATTCATTATATTTTAGAACACATATGTATGATTTTCATTATGTGACAATTGGGACCTATTTCTACCTCTAATTCATTTGATGATGATTGATATATCATGGGATAAACAGTAATATAATATGGAGTGAACGTTGTTAAATAAGATAATTTTTTCCACTATGATAGTCGCGAGAATGAACCTTCAATACTATGATGATTTGGGGAGTGGACCAAATCCTATATTATATCAATGGAAGTGATCATTAAATATTTTGAAAATGGTTCTAAGTTATTGTGTGTATGGAAAAATTAAATGTCTTATGATTATTATATGCTCTCATGGTTCGTGTTCTTCGATTTATATAATAGTTAGGTCATATAAAAAACAAAATATTTATTCTATAACACATGATTTAATTCATTGGTATGCATGGTATTTCTTTCTTATGTTATGATAGTGTTCTCAATACCATTATTCTATTTTTATGTTTTTTTATATTCCTTTTTTACCCATTCTGAGCATTTGAGATCACCCTATATAATTACAATTTTCCATAGGTTCTAATTATATGTATTAATTGGGATATTTATAAGGAGGGATCCAGTAATGAGTTTCTATGTGAAACATGATATTGATATATTATTATCAAATTGATTATGTTTCCATGTTTCCAATTACACTACACATTGATTATCATCATGGATAATTATGTGTAATATATTTAATGTTCATCTAAAAATAGGTTACATGATTGTATGAAATCCTTGATATATATATGAAAAAAATTCCATTTTTATTAATAAATGACCACAAAAGTTATGGGTTATTATACAATATATTTTATATGGGAAACATTGGTATTAAAACCAAACTCATTAGATAGTGATTATAACTAATTTTCAACAAATAAAGACAACAACCATTTTGGAGTAATTTTCATCATTATTCTATCATAGTGTTACATAGATATAGGGAACAATGATTCAATATATATATTATTTAAATAAATCAATTAAATTCTATATATCATTATATTCTCCACTCTAATTTTGAATAAAAATAACCACTAATATTTATCATCATACAATTGGATCTACAAAATATTGAAAATTTACATATATCTACAAACAACACCGAAATATTTCCTCATCCATGTGACAATAACATTTTATTTGGAACACAATCATGTCATGATAATATATTAACAAGAGTACATTCATGTGTTATTTACCAAAATATGAATACATGTTTTGTTTTTTGGCCTGATATCTTCATCATAAATATAATGAATAACTAAAATAATATTTATGGTTATAAAAACAACACTATTTCATGTGAAATATTCAGTGAAAAATCAGTATCCCACCATTACCAATTAATCATGTGTGTAACAAAAACATCTATGATCGTACAATAATTTTGAATGATCCTTCATTTTTAGCATCTTAAATTTGATTCTATATCCTATTAATTTGTTTTTATTTTCTATCCTTGTATAATTAAATTCAATGAAATTAATAAAAAAAATTAACATTTTTTTATTCATAAACCTTAAAAATAAGAAAAACATAATCATATTATAAACCCCAACAATTGAAATGATTTTTATAGTCAACATGGAATATCTTTCTATAGTAAAGATACTTCAGTTGAAAAAATCTTCAATGTACACCCGCTAATGTAACTCTTTAGTTCTACACATTTTATCTCAACTTATACTAATCTCCCTTGACCCTAATTTTCTTTTATAGAATAAAGGGAATAAATTTTAAAAAAAACCAAGGAGTAAAAAAATATCCTTACTTCAATTCAAATCCTTTATTCATGATTTTTTTAAATAAAAATTGGAAAAAAAATCTGTAATAATATAAGAAGAAACAAAAAAACAAATTTTTAATGAATTTCATAGGAACATGAATCGTTATTATTAGATTTATTATTGATGTTAAAATAAGATCGTTTCATCTTCAAATATATATCATTTTATGATAAATTATAATTTTTTTAATATATATTTGAAACACAGAATAGTCAAGAACATTCATTTTTTAAAACACACATTTTAAAGAAACAAAATCCATATCAATTTATGTGTTTATTCACACGCTTTTGTAGCATTATATATAGGTGAAAATGATATAATGTGATTTTAATTTTTCATTAGTATGTCACCTATGGTGGGTCTCAAAATTTACCATTATCAAAATGGGAGTTACTTTATATACATAATTTGAATTTATAATACGAATATCTCTATATATATTTACTATCCCATTAATGAAGACTCATACTTATCATTATATCATTTTTTAAAAAATAAGTTTATTTTTCATAACAATAAATGAAATAGAGTAGTGCCTTTAAAATAATAAGGATTAATTGGTCACATGTTCATCCATTAAAATTTATTAACATTCTAAAATTATTCACAAACATACTATAAAATTCATTTAATTTAAATCTTTATTATTGATATATTAATAAATTACATTATGTGTATGGTATATAAATCAATATAGGGGAAATATTAATAATAAATTTAGTCTATTAATGTTACCCAACTGAATTTTTATGGAATAATATATTCAATATAAATAATATATATCTGCTTAATTATAAAATATAAAAAACAATTTTATGTATAAATAAGGGAATATTGTTCATTAAGGTGACTATTTGTTTTACATAAGGGGATTCTCTCCAACTTTGAATAGGCATGGATTCATATATTTTTCATTTTTATTTCTATGATCATTCAATAATTTTGGTTTTTAATTTTATTGATCACCCTTCTTTATTCCACTACCACTTATGTTTCATGATGTCGACCATATATAATAAATATATCCCCAAATATTATCTTCATTATCCTTTTATAATTTTGAGAAGTTCTCGTGATGAAATATATATAATTATTTTATCAATTCATTATAATTTTAGTGTTCAAAATTCCATTTCCAAACACAATCATTGTTTCCATCAACTGAATTGAGCATGGAATAAATTATTATAAGTACCAATTGTAAAATATGGGAAAATCATATTTAAATTTTATTCCTTATGTTTTCAGTGATATAAAATAGTTCTCTACCTCCCACCATTGTATGATCATTATTTTAAATTAACTCATTATGTGTATTGGAATCATTATTTAACTATAACTTACATAGTTTAATTCAAAGAATTTGTTTTATATGGGTCAAAATTTGTAACAAAATAAAAAATTTATCATGATATCACAGTTATTGGAATAATAATTATATATTTCATTAAACAACTTATCATTTATAATTATCATGGATTTCTAAGATTATTATTTTACCAAAAAATTGAAATTTAGTTTCCATAGAAACCATGGGTTGATAAATGTATTTGTGTCCTAGGACCATCCATAAGACAAATATTTCAATATGTTTATTTTCAGATTATATCATACACTTTCATTATTCTCAATATTGTTGTTATTATTAAACGTGGAGGAAATAAATAGACTAATTTAATTATGTGTGAGTCTCCCTTAGATTCCATTATTTTTTCTATTTTAAGGGTGTGTTTCATAAAAATATATTCAAAATAGTACATTTCATGATAAAAATAGTGGTTTTTCTCAATGATTATATGTTCTTATATTCAACTATATCATCGTTTGGTTTCTTAAACATTATGTTTTCAAAATTTAAATCATTAAATTTTTCCTTATAAATTGTCTAAATAATTTTATACATTAATCATTAGTAAATATAATATCCATTATAAGGGTATTTGAAACTATATATTGGATTCCTTGTGGTTTTAGATATAAAAACATAAATTTTATATATTGATTTACAAATGAGATAATATTTTAATAAAATAATGGACTGTGTATAATATTCTAGTTCAACATGTTTAGAGTCAATAAATATTTCCATATAATAATTAATTTCATTCAAGTTAATAGTGAGTCTAAAGGATTTTTATATACACATTGTGGCATCATAAATTTCATAGGCTAATCATTCAATGAAGGCGTAATGGAGAAAAAAATTCATATATACACACATATATAAAAATATATAAGATTTATTATTTATGAGGACTATGTTCTCATTAATTTAGGATCATCATGTAAAAAATAAAATCTAAACAAAGAAAATTAATCCACGGTTTTAATCATTACATTTTCCATTTCAAGATCCAAAAAATTTATAGATGTTACATCATGGGAATAGTTAATTTAACACATCTTTATTTTTAATTATTTTATTCTATATTCCTCTAAATTATTAAAGAGTTATTACATATCACTTCCAATTTAAAATTATGAAAATTATTTGAAATCATTATGGAATTATCATTTAAATTTTATTTCTTGATATGAGAAATAAAGTAAAAAATACATAAAAAATTGACTAAATCATTATAAGAAAACATTCCTCAAAAATCAATATTTTAGAAAAATTATCTTTATAAATTATTACAAAATAATTATATTCGGTTTATAAACCCAATAGTGGAAAAATAATTGGATTCAAAAGAAAAATCAATGGTTTAATGAAAGAACAAATGAAATACAATTAAATTCATATCTAATCAAAAAATCATGATCCTATAGTGGAATCAATGATATTTTATATCTTGATTATTGAGTGAGATATGTCTTTTTTGATTTATGAGTAATGGAAAAAAGAATATTATATTTGTATAGAAACATGTTTTGATAAATATTTATTAGAACTCAGGCATTAGGGTTTGATATTAACATATGTTTACTAAATATAATACAAATTATAGGTCTCATATATGAGAGTATGAACAATAGAAACTGTTTTCTTGTTGATAACAAATATAAATTATTCAGCATCACCCACCATTAAAATAACCTTGCTTATGTTTTATTATTTCATGAATTATATGATGTTTCCACAGAGTGAAAATGGTGAAAATGTGGGATGGAAAATAAATAACACATCACATGGTGGTTATACAAATCACAAGATTATTTTTATCAAGTGAGTTGTTCTTTGTTATATAAAACTAATTGTCCCATAAAAAATGTTGATTATTATTATAAATGATTGAAAATGAATTCATAATAGAATGATAAATTTCCAAACAATTTTATAATAATTAAAATTTATATATATCTATATCTATAATTTATCCATTATATATTTTTCTTCCTATATAATCTGTATGATTATCTTGAAAATAAACTATTCATGAACAAATATACTCCCCTAATGGAGTATAAAGATGGGTTTATATATCTGTCTATATATCCTCACATTGATTATATCTATATAAAATGGAATCACCAGTAAAATGGAATTGGATACGATCATATTTCTCAGAATCATTGCAGACCTTTCGTAGAGATATTAAAACATTATCTCATCCATCCAATTGATAAATTATCTTGATTGCATTCCATATTATATCCATAACAGATTTTAATTATGATCATTATATATTTCAATGTTTCACTAAATCATAATAAAATGATCATAATTATCATAAAAATACTATATTATGAAATTAAATAATCATTATAGTTCAGTGTTCATTTAAATTTATCTAAAAAATATCTCACTAAAATTAATCATCTAATATAGTGTCATATATTCTTGACATGTGAACTGGAAAAAGTGTCCCACTATATAGACGGTTTTTCTCATAATAATATTGATAAAATATATTCTTTTTCATAAGATAATTACATAGACATTTCTATAATAACTCCAGAACTATCATAACCTAATGAGGTCTATATAAATAACAATTACGATGTAGTTACCATGATTGTGTAGAGGGGATATCATCATTTGATATTGTTTCAGAATTAATTTCCATAGCCTATATATTTTTAGCATAAACACCATTATTAGGGTGTGTAATCCAATAGTTTTGTGCCTTATTAGTTAAATTGAATGGGTAGACAAGAACTAAAAATCAAGGGTTATTATTGTTGCGTAAGATGACCTCGCATTCCATATATTAAATATTTTATTATATAATACACATATGCATTAGCATGATTTCTAATGAAAAAATAGACAAATTCATTATATTCAATTGATCTTGATAATATATAAATGAGTTAAAGATAGATAAATTACAACATATATACTAATTTATACATCTACAACATTTTGTAACATGATTAATACCACAATTTAGCATATTAAATACATTTTCATTTATAGTAAAATTATATATAACCAAATAATTATATGTCCCAAATTAATTGTTCCATTATTTCCTCTAATGTGTTATATATTTGAATAAATTTGTTAAAAAATATATTTATATCCTCCCAAATCCATATTAATCAATATGTTCAATTTTCGTTATTTTATCTTCATGTGAGTTCTAACTCATTACATTTCTAGTTTGCTGGTTAGATGTGTTTGAAAGAGACTATAGGAGTGTTTATTATTGTTGGGGATATATTTGGGTATCATCAATTATTTAATGAAATGAAAAATGAATTCAAATCTTCAATTTTTGATTCATCAATTATGAGTTCAAAAAATGAAGTGATTTTTGTCATTATTTTTGTGAAGCATAAAACAGTTTTATGACAGGAAATTGTAATTAATGCTGATATTTTATTAAGTTCAATGTACCATGAGTTTTTTTGATTTCAGGATTTTAGGAAATTTACACCATGATTTGAATTCAATTCATGTAATCCCAATGTTTAGTGGAATTTACATCGTTAAATGGATTTTACACCATGAATATGGTATATAAAAACCTATTTATAAGATTGATATTCATATGACTCCATTCATTAATTTATTATTTCCTATTGGATTTTGAATAATCCTATGTAGATTTGGGAGGTTTTACTTCTCATTTCTCTCATCATAGATCTATAGATTATGACATTTGGTTTTTCATGATCATTGTTGAATTTTCATCCACCTTTCAATTTTTCCATCATTCCTAATTGATGGATTTAGTTCAGTTTTATTACATTGATATTTGGTATTATTTGTATGTGTTTAGATGATGGTTAGACATATTTCTAGTTGATCTAGAAAATCCTAGTATGTTAGTTTTTTCTAGGATATTTTATTTTCTTAATGTTGTTCTTAATTTTCTAGAAAAATTATATTAGTGTATGGGATTCTCATTCTCTCCCTATTTATGTAATATATGTATAGAATTCAGGTTTTTTCCATCCATTTGGCTTATAATAATTGGGAAAACATTTATGTTAGTTATTTATAAAGTATAATATTGAGGGGAATGTGGATATATATCATGATTTTACTCTACTCATGATATAGTTGGTGACGTTAATCATAATTTTCACCAATACAAATAATCACAATTGTGGATAGACATTAATTAGATATATTTCTTTGGGGGGGCCTTTATATATTTTCTTATTTATGTATCCTTAAATAAATGTATAATGTAAATATATATGGACAATGAAATAGTTTCCCATGGATAAAAGGTTATTTTTATAATACCCTTTCTAAATAAAGGAGAAATATAATTAAATGAAATAAATTAATGATTTAAGATGCTATTTGTTGTTTTTTTGTATTTATTTTCTACTAATCATTTTGGGATAAAGGTAGATTCTTTTTGTGACTATATGAGCTATGAAAGATATGATTAATTTGAAGTGAGATATGGTTGGATAGAATGTGAATTGATGTAGGAAAACGTGTGATGTGGTTCTGGTGTGTGATGTTTTGGTGATGTGTGACAATTTTGTTGTGTCATTTTGAGGTAATATTTATTAGATGTAGTAGTGTGATTGCATAGAAGGATTCATTTAGATACTATAAGGAGATGTTATTCTATACTATAGTGCCTTGGAGGCTTTATGAGGGTGTGATGTTTGCGGTTTTCTATGATGATCATTTTCAGGGATTGGGATGTCTGTGGATGCAACTGAGTAAATAGATTTCCTATGGGTCTAGGTAGTTTTGTACCCATGAACATAACATTTACACACATGATATGGATATGTAAACAACCATATTTTTACTACAATTTTGTTTTCGCATCCTAATTAGTGGTAATTTTGTGGGTTGCATAGTCCATTAGAGCTACAAATATATAATTTTTGAAAAATATTTCTATCTACACTAGATATTAAAGAAGTAGTTAAATAAGAATAATTATTTCTATATATATTACCATTAAAAGAGGGTAATATTTTTTTGATTCATTTCATTGGTTATCTCAATGATATCAATATCAAATGTATTCGAAAGGTTTATGTTGGGATGATGGTGGATGAATGGATGCAAATTTACTTAAGGAAGATTAGTGGATGAGGTTTTTATCTTCATATGAATGTTTAAACTAATTTTATATTGAAGTATAATGAGTATTATAAGGACACATAGAGGTAGAGGTTATGTGTTTCCATGTTGGACATGGTGATTCCTTTAGGGGACAATTAAGGGATTTAAGAACTAGAGGTTGTTTCCATGGAGGCCATATTTTCATTTGAAGTATATGTGGGAGTTATTAAATATTTTAAAATCTCATCATTGGAAAAACATTATAGCATGACAGGGAGGTATCCTAAATTTAAGATACTACTTTGGTGGCTAGGGATGAAATAATAAGTGGCGGTGTTTTTCAGAAAATGTCCATTTTTTCATTAGGTGGAAGTAGAATACCATTTTTAATGAGTATTGTTTCAATACATATATTTTCTTGAGTAGGAATGGGAGGAAAAAATTGTAAAATTTTTCACATGGTGATCCCTATCTCAGAAATTTTGTGGTACATTTTTCTGTTTTTTATATATTAAATATAGAATTAGACTCATTATTTGGTGATTTGGGAGTCATGATTCATTGATAATTTGGTGAGGATGTATATGGAAAATGCGTTTAGGCGTAATGGGTTACTAATGAAAATAATTAATGATTAGGGTAATCATTTTACTTTAAAAGTTCGGATGAAATATTATCATAATTTTGAAACCACATTGAATATCAATATTCTTATATATATTCAGATGTATGGGAAGATAAAGAAAACTCTATAAATTTTTTGGTATTTTTTGGGATCATGTGTGAGAGAATTTGGTGGAATTTTTTTGTCTCACATTCATTTGGTTAATTTCAACCAATATAAAATCTATCACTCATCCACATGAATTGATAAATTTTAAGTGTGGTATGGGTGTACATGTATTTCACTAGTGTACTAGACAATGGTTTGGGAGTAGGTTGTTCATAGTTATAGTGTATTAAAGTGATTGAATGAAAAGATCAAGATTGTCTAATAGTGGAATAAGAAATAGTAGGACCATCGTATGTGATAATGTTAATCATAGATTATCGTCCATCGAGTTTTTTGTAGGATACCATGTATTCCTAAAAACCACCCATTAATGAGGCGAGAATACATATTCCTTGGACATTAATACCAATCCAATTTTTCATGATTTTATTTAAGTAATAGGGTGATTTTTATAGGTAAAATTTTAGTTGGAAATGAAATTGTAGCCGGACATGATCCATAATGTCTTATATGATTCCCTATTTAACCAGTTACATCACGGTTACTAAAAAATATTGACTATTGAGTTTTAGATATTGAGGGAAATATTATGATCATGGAGTGTTTAATAGGGATCAAGGACCATAGATAAATGTTGTTGGGTGGATGAAATATTCCCTTAGTAAATGTGTTATAGAGACATTATGGCCTAGTGGACAATAATTTGGAGTCATAGACACAAATTCATGATTTGTACCTAGTTTTGTGTGAGGATTGGGTTTTTATATTTTTTTTATGGATGTGGTTTTTGTATCATTAAATTTTTTGAGATGTGATTTCCCATGATGATAGGATGTCTAAAAAATAATCCAAAATGAGATGTGGGGAAAACCGAATTTCTAATTGATAATCACATTAAAACAATATATATAAATCAATGTAGGTGAATTAGTAACACAAAAAAATATTATATATTGATATTTATAGTTGAATTATATGATTTATATTCTCATGGAAGTATATTGTATTGGTTTTAAAATATTTTTGACTAAGAATCATAGAATTTTAAATGGTATTGTATATAGTTATGTGTAAAATAGTTGGCTTATTGTCTATGTTAGATGTTTTTGTATTGTTTTCAAAAAACTCTATTGAGGTGGTAGTTTTTTATGTTTTAACAACCCTAAATGTTTTTTGTTCTTGTATTTTTGTAGAATTGAGGCATAATTATATCCCTGATTGGTATATCTTTGGGTGGTTGATTGGACCCTTTACTTTCTTTTTTTCTTTTAATTTTCATCCCATGGATGAGTATTTTTTAAAAAAGTGCCTAATATAATGTCATTTTCCTTCCAAAAATTTAAATTTTATATTTTGGGGGTTGAATGTTTTTTCATAATGATCTTGGAGCTTTCAGTATAGTTGGCGATACACTCATGCAATAAAATGTATTTGAATACAAGGATGCATAATTTAGGTCATGAGTTAGTGATTTACAAGGTGTGAGGTTGTTGAATTCAGGGATTATGTTTTGGTTAGGGGTGAAGTGTTTAATGGGCTCATTATGATTAATGGGAATTCATGAGATGATTTTATTCTGAAAATTTCACCATAAATCATTGAATATATTTAGGATTTGAGAAATTGTGTCCATGAGTTAGATTCACTACATGTAATCTATATAACCCGTCAAATTTATGGATTTAATATGGAATTCAATCTATGAATAAAGTGACATGAATCATATTTATAGATATGATTTCTACAAAAACACCATAATTCCTCAATTCTTTCCTCCTAGTTTTTGAAAACCCTTGGGGGTTATAGATGATCTTCTCATACTACCCCCTTATATTTATTTTCTGGTTATGATTATTTGTTTTTGGAAATGAGTGGTATATTCTCCCCCATTTTCATTTTTTTCCATACTTATTATTTAATTATTTCATTGCAATGATATATCATTCATTGGGGTGTGACTGGGATGCAGTTTTAGGATCCATTGATGCATTTTATGTAGATCTAGAGTTTAGTTGTGTGGTTGTGGTTTTCTGGCTATTTAATTTCATCCTTGTTTTGAGTTTCATGCCTGGAATCTTCCATGAGGTAGAATATTATCATTATCACCCTATTTATGTTTGATTTTTGGGGATTTAAGTCATCTACCCTTACATTAGTTGTAAGATTAAATTTATATTACTACTGAAACATAATTAGTAAATTTAAAAATTATGTGTATGGGGAGTGATCACATGGTTTTACCATTTAATTGGTTTGGTTGATTATAGTATACATCCTAGTTTCCAATAGTGAAAATCACATCTGTTGGGAGAGTTTATTTTGAATTAGTTGACATATTGGAGAACCTTAATGTGTTTTTTGTAGATATCACCCCGATTAAAGGGCTTATGAAATCACATATTTATAATGACTTGGTTATCCATAAAAATTTGTATTATAATATAATATCCATGCTAAATAATGGATTAATCTGATTACATCAAATAAAATAATTATGGATCTTTGGATTTGTTTCTGTGTTTAGTTATGATTAATTTATTTCATAAATGATGAGGGACATGGTGCTAAAAACATAGTAACCAACAAGTATTTGAAAAAATTATGCTATGTAATTTACTTCGTGATTGGATTGGTATGGATGGGATCTGGGAAGATGTGTGTTGTGTTCATGATATGTGATTTTGTAGTGATGTGAGGTGGTTATGACTTTTTCTTATTATGGAAAATGGGTTGACTATTTCAAAACAATGGTTATGGTTGGTATGTGATGGTTGAGATATTTTGTGTTGTGGTTGTGTTAGTTTCTTGAGTAAATAAGGAATAAATTTCATATAGTGAAATGTAATGACATGTGTTGGTAACTTAATAAGAAAATGGATGGAAATTGATTTATAGAATATGAATTAAATGAATTAAATAAAATTAGTGGGCTGTCGAAATATATATTAAATGAATTGTAAATGGGAGTTTCATGAAACATATCAAATTTTAACATTTTAAAACCATTATATTATTGTTTTATTATCTGTCTTGTGTGGTGGGTTGTGTGGTGTGTTTCATTTAGAAGTGGCAGGGGATTTATTTAATTTTTGTATATTGTTAGGTTATAACATGGTAGAGATTACTTATGTAGTTATTTTCAACCCAGCGATTGAGTATTACATTCATTTTATGATTCATTTTATTAATATTTCGTTTATTTTCACCCCACCTCAGTTGGATATCCATTCAAATACTAAGTGGTTTGGGGTTTTTTATATTTCCCTAAACAAATATTAGTGGTGATACATTCATCTGGTTACCCTCACTTCTCATATATTCCATCAATGATAATGATGATATAGGTTTTGGTTAGATTATATCGAGTTGTATCGGTACATGTTTTTTTGGGTTATATAAGATTTAACAAGGTGTTAATGTGATATATAGTTGTGGTAATATATTGTAGGGTGGGGGAATGATGTTGAACATCATCACAATCAAGATACCAAACATCATGGGTTTTGTTGTAATATATTTTCTGTTATCCATGTTGTCTTAAAGCGTGGTCGGGTGTGATTTTTGAAGTTTCATTGCATGAGACGTGGTGTGATCATAAATGACACATGTACCAGATGACATGCCCTGTGAGGGTGAGGTTGGTAAGGATGTATCATATCCCACAATAGAGATGAGTGATTATTATATGATATGTATGGAATGGATGAGATCATAGGATGTTTTATGTTTTCATAAGAAATTATAAAATCAATGGGGAAGAGGATGTGGTGTTCCATGATATGTTTTCAATTCAATACCACCATATTTCATGTGTGAGTTAGTTGGTGTGCCAAAGTGAGGCTTTTTTTAGTTTCATTGATTTCATTCTTGTTGGTTATATAATGTATTTCAAATGTATATGATAATGTTATTTCCAGATGATCTCTTATGACCATAGTTTTTATCCTTCTATTTAGAACATTATGATTACCCAAAATATAAAAATACATTTCTCAGGTTTATAGAACAACATTTTGGAACAATATGGGCATTATATGACTGGGATTTAGAGATCTTATTGAGTATCTTTTATAAGAAGTGTCATTGGTATTTTCATTGAATAATTGTATTGGTATTTCTTCCCTTTTTTCATCCATCACTGGTTGCTTTCGAGTTTAACATCGGACCCTATGATGGATATTATTTGTTTTTGTTTCTCTTATCACATAAAAATGTTTATAAAATAGGGAAATACCTTTAATATGTGAAATTTTTATTCCCTTGGTTCTTTCCCCCATATTATCTCCTACTATTACCAAGACCCAACATTCATTATCAATCCTCCTTCATTACTAACATAGGAGAGGTTTCATTAGAGTGAATGGGTGATGGAATTTATCATGATGCTTTAGACCACCTAATTCCATTGATTTCCCATGATATATTAACAATATATATAATATTAATAATCTATTTTAAATGTTTATGATATTCCAAAAAAATTAAAATTGCATGGATTTCATCCAAAGAGTACCTAAATTAATGAACTCAAAATAATTTTCAAATGAAATATTATAGTATATCATAAAATCCCCAATATAAGTAGATTATTTTTCTATATCAATTTTTAGTTTTATGCCACCACACCATTACTGTGAATTGTTTTTATTTGAAATGTATATCCCATGATGATCCTTTAATCACGTGGATAATGTAAATTTCATTTACCATCACAATGATTCAAAATATCAGTCATGGTTTTCATAATCTTTTTTATTTTCATTTTAACTACAATTTCGTAGTATTATAGTCATGGAATGTAATCGTTAATCTATTTATACAAAAAATTATACATATACCTCTATATATACCACTATATCAATTAATCTATCTCATATGAAATTTTCAAATATTATTATTTTTTTGGAAACATATAATACCCAACCGTTGTAATCCTTAAGTTGATTATATAGTTAATAATAGTATTCATTAAATAAAACATCTCCCTTAAACTCACATTGACTCAAATAATTGTAGTCCCTTTAAATTCATCATCCCCCTTTTCAAATACAATATGAAATACATGTATTTTAAATTGGTATAATCACTTAATTAACCAAAATATTTTAAATTTATTTCGATATAATTTTGCGAAAAACTATTGAATTAAAATGCGACATGACATAATATATTACACCAAAATATTATGATTATGACATGCATTGGATCATCAAAAATATAAAAAGAGAACATAAATAAATCAGTAGTAATTTATAATATCAAACATCCAATTTTCATTATATTATTTATGTCTCATCAATTTCACTCTAATTATTATCCATTTTATTTTTTAAAGGAACATTTTTAGGGGACTTATCATCAATAAAACTCTCAAAATTATGTGATTTAATAGATTGTGTTAAAATTACTCATTAGAAAAAGGTTTTTTAAATTTTATTTATATTAATTTAAATTATAAATCATTAAATTATATTTATACATTATTCATGGAATAATGACCTCACCAAAATATTTCATTGACCTGGTTCACACCACTGATTCCCGAAGTGAAATTTTCAATCCCATGGGCATGTCATTAGTTTATAAGTTTTATCATATTTTTATGGTCATAAAATTAAATCATTTTATTATAGTATTTCTCAATAATATATTCTTCCCATATTCTAGCATCATTAATCTAAATATCAAAATTTTCCAAAAAAAAAACAAAACTGCTTCTTTTCTACTGATTGCATACTATATATATATAGTAAAAAATGGGAAACTATGGTAAAAAGAAAATGAATTTATAATAGTATAAATATTGTTTGAAAATTAATAAAAATATAATATCATTATAATAATAAACATGTTAATATGTGTGGAAAATCATCACTTATTGGTTTCCTAAAATTATCCAATAAATATTGTTGAACTGACATATTCAATTAAAAAAAGTATATGTATGATAAATGAAATTTTATGAAAACATAAATAACTTCTGGTATCTCATATGAATAAAATAAAAAATTATATCTTCTATGGTGGAAATATATTATAATATTACATAGACTAATATTGTACTATTATGATTTTTTAATTCTGATAATAAATATCACATTGCTTAATTATAAAATTTTTTGTCAAAATTAATTATATACTATATAAAAAATTCATTTCCAAAACCAAATCAATTTCCAAATCCACTTAAAACTTTAATCATAGAATAATTGTAATAAAATTTAACTCTTTCACAACTAGTACGATCAAAAAAATATTTTAACCACATTTGGATTCCATGAAATGGGATCCTATAAACTGATAGATACGTACGAATAATGAATTTGATTCCAAAATAATTTAAATATAACGATAATGGGTATACCATGGTTCTGAAAAATAGTATTCTAGAATATTAATACCTTTATTATAAATATTTTTTTTTATAAACTAATAATAATGAATCTTAGATCCATTTCTATAATAAGTTACATTTCATATTCCAATTAAGGGGAACCTTAGTTATTTTTCAATGTAATCAAATATTACATTGACTAGAGTCATGAAACTAGTGTAATCATATAACATAATGTTAGTAAACCTGCTAAAATTCCCATTATAATGTTTAACCATGTATATTTAGTACACAAATTCTCTTTTATTTCTATAGTGTACATTTTATATAACTATGCATTGTTTTTATTTCATGTTCATCAATAACATTCAATGAATTTTGTTAATGAAACATAAAAATATAAAAAACTACAGATATATCCATACTAACAAATATCAAATCAAAATTTAAAAAATATTCTAAAAATAACATATATGTTTGAATGTATATAAAATATACACCATCATTAATGATATGTATAAAATTAAAAATTAATTTATTGCATTAATAATTTTTTTTAATAACATAGTTCTCCACCACTCATATAATGACCATAATGTTAAAAGAATAACATAAAAATAATATATATATATATATATATTAAAAGAATAGTACATCATGGGCACATGAATCTAAAATAATAAGTGCTATAATTTTTTGTAATTGTATAGAGAAAGGGTTATTTGATTCCCTCTAGTAAAAACAATGTTTCATGAAAATATATTTAGAAACATAAATTCTCATTACACCTAACATTATCCCAAGATATTAAATAAAATACTAATAAATATAATTCAATGGGTGGGATATATAAGCATATATGACATCTTGATTCCAAATACCCAATGAAAAAATCAATTCACATATGTAGTACTCTCATGTACTCTATCACAACATCATACACACTGATATCCATATTTTCTCACATGGTTAATGACATATCAAAATAGACTCTTTCTAGTATAGAAATATGTATAAACCACACATGATGAATAACATCAATGAAAAAATTCAACATTAAAAATCATAAATCCATAAATAATGGGATAAAAAAATTATTTCCAAATAACACTAAAAATTAATCATTAATGTAATAAAATATCAAGAATCTGGCCTAATATACTCATTTGAAACATAATAAATGAAGATATGGTTTTAGTGTAAAATAAAATTATAATTAGTTTTTAAAAACAAATATATAACATAAAATTTCAATATTGTCCTTGTATGAAATAAAATCCTAAATCAGTCACCGAATGTATGTTGCAGTTAATGTAAAACATACAAAAAAGTATTTATTTATAAGAGATAAAAATATTTTTTTAAAAATATTTCATTTATGGTTGTTTTTTGTAATCCATGATGATAAATTTTTCAATTTTAACCCTATAAAACTATGAGTCTATATTACTACTAATGAATCATACTATATGAAATTAATTGGTTATTTATTGAATTATTTCTCATTTAAGCTATTAATTTGATGTATTTTTAACACTAGTATGAATAAATACTAATTAATTGACTCCCAAATTATAATAAAAATTATAAAACTTATAAAACATTTCATTGAACCAGCTAGGATGTTTTTAAGATTCACACATAAAATCCAATGTTAAATGTTGCAACATAGCTAATAATTACCAAATAAAATTTATGATTTTTATGATTAAAATAAAATAATTTTTCATAATATATGATATAATAAAATTGATTTATTGGTATATTATAACATTAACTGGTAATAGATTATGTAATATAAAACACATATAATAATTTAATCTATTATGAATTTATTATATATTTATGACATAATTTTTTTAAACACGAAATATATCCATGTAGTCTAATTCCAAATTTTTTATTAAAAATGAATCACTAATATTGTTGAGTGAGAACCTCCAAAAAAATAAAAAACACCGACTTCATAATTAAAACAAAAACACCCTTAAAAAAATGTCTAACATACAATAAGAATTCAAATTTCAAGAAAGACATTAAAAAATCAATTAAATTATACATTATTGTTTTTGGTTGAAAACAACTAATTGTCATGCAACATGAACTAATGTATCACCTTCTTGAGGATTAATCACTAAATCATCATTGTTAAAAATACATTTTATAACCAGAACTAATCCCTTCACCAAATATAAACCCTTAACTAGGATCCATCAACCACCATGATGGAACAACCATCAGCAAAATGATTGTTCACAATAATTAAAGGACACAAGAATTTCACCATAAAGAGATTCTAATCATCTATGAGAACCACACACCAAAATCCACCGACATCCTCATTGAAACGTATAACATCCCTAAACATTTACTTTTTTATTACATGATTTTAATCATAATTAAAAAAACAGATACAGAAAATAATCACAATGCCTTTTGTATTTATAATATTTAATACATAATTAAAATTGTGAAACAAAAATAAAAAACCACTTTTATTTAATATCTATATTAATCTCCTAACATATATTGTTCTCTTATATCTATATATGATAATATTGGGGATACATGAACAAGGGGATGAGTTAATATCCGAGTAAGGGAATAAGAATAAGAATATATAATATCACATGAGTTATAAATAATATCATAATTACATAAAAATTCAAGGGACTTGAATAAACATATGCAGTCATAACATACAAAACATGGGGTTATGTAATCATGGAATCGTAGATATGTGGAAACATCATACGACATGACATAATCATGATTCAAGGATAACTACAATGACCATTACATAGGGAGTATAATGAATCAAGGATAAACACCAATACCATTGCACGCAGAGGAGCATGATTCAAGGATATCTATCTAGACCATTTCACATGGGGGGTCATCAGTTAAATACAACCACCATGTCCATTCACATGGAGGATCATGAGTTATGGGTAACTACCAAGACAATTCCACATTATGTCTAAGGATACTAAAAATTACCCATAGAATTGGATAACTAACAGGGCACACCTATCAAAATATGATTCTAAAAGTGTGTTCCACATGATTAATGACGCGTAAATGGTTCACCTATTATAAAAATAAGTATTGTAATCTAGTCATTTGGTACAAAAATAGAATATCATAATTGTATCCATGAAGGAAT
This sequence comes from Viscum album, assembly GCA_963277665.1. Taxonomy (NCBI): domain Eukaryota; kingdom Viridiplantae; phylum Streptophyta; class Magnoliopsida; order Santalales; family Viscaceae; genus Viscum; species Viscum album. The sequence continues at coordinate 2,050,060,147 of OY728147.1, read as the reverse complement.
GGATTTCAATAATATATGGACATTAATAAGAGAAAATATATAAATTTCATGTTATTTTTTATTGTACTGAAGGAAAAATTAGAAAAAAAAGTGTTTAAGACACATTGTAAATGAAACATTTTACTAAAATATAAAGGAAATATTAAATAGAATTTATTGAAGAAAAAGAATATTTGATTTCACAATACTATAAATTACCCAAGATAGTTTATCCAGTTAAAATTTCTAAATTTAAAAAAAATAATGGTAACATAAAACAGATTATAGAGTGAACATAAAATGGGAGAGAAATCATGATGTTCTCTTTAACCGGTCATGGTTTTTGGGAATATTAGAGAACTGGTCATTTTTTAAAATGTATTTTTCTTATAAATAAATAATTTAATGATATGCATATTTGATTTATGAATATAAACACAAATGGTATAATATTTATATAAAAATAATTTATAATTACATTAGGTTTATGAGTGATAAAGATTAACTTGATGGAAAAAATGGAGCTTCAGAATGAATCCCTTCCCATATATATGGTACACCTTTGTAAATGATTGTTGCATATTGAATAACAAAATTATAGAATTTAACTAATTAATTTATAATCTAATCATATGTATTTTATTTATTATAACTGTGTTAATTTCATTTATTTTAATTTTTGATGAGTTCTAATATACCATTTCGTCATTCGTGGAGAATTCATTTCCTTTCTTTTCTTGATCGTTTTATTTTTGTGTTTTTTTGTTATCCCAAAATCAGTTTGTTTTATTAATTTATATTCAGAAAATAAAAAAGTTCTAAAAATTAAATAAGATATAATAAAGATAATATAATCGTTTTTGACCTTATTTATTATTTTATGACCCTTCGTGAAGCTGGTAATGGAGATTGAAAACTCATTACCCTTGACTGTAATAAATCAACACATGATGTATGATGTTTTAATTTTTTGAAAAAAAATGTAGAGGGAGATAAATGATCATGGGTGGTTAAATTCCCATAATTAAATTCTAGTATTTAAATTATACTATATTTATCATATCACTTGGATAATGGGAGGTTTGGAGAGGAAAATAAAAGGAAATTAAATGAGATTAAATGAAAATTAAAGAGGATTTCACTTATTAAATTATTTCCCTTTCAGAACCTCCTTGAGGAAAATTATTTTGGAATTTTATTGAGATAAAAGGATCCAAGACATGGGCAGATACATTGGATGATAATTGAGAATAATTTTGAATAAATACATTTCTTTTTAGGTTTATTTAGAATTTTTTGTTAGGGGTGGTATTTAGAGTGGATGAGGGGTGTTTCTTGTTGTTTTATAATTATTTTTTATTATTTTGGATAAATACAGCAAATATTTTGAACCATATCACTAAATATATTAAATAATAATTGGGTGGTCTCAATTATGAGCTTACATAATCCACACATCATCAATGTCTCATTAAATCATGTATTTGTTAAATACAATAAATTACCGTATTTCAATATTTTCCACAAAATGATATATTTTTATAAAATCGGAAAAATTCACCCTAACCTTTTTTCGATGTATATAATTCAAATATAAAATTCATTTTATGAAAATAATTTTCAATATATGAAAAATCCAGTTTTTTATTAAAATCATAATTTACATGAAAATACCAAATTATAAATTATAAATGATTTTATAATGCAATGAAAAATACACTAAGGTCTCATAAAAAATATTATAACAAAAATTAAAAAACATAGTAATGTAACAATATATATTAAAAAATAAAATTTATTATTAATATATAATAAAATTATAAATTAGTAAATAAATATTTATACTTTATTAAAAAACATACACTTTAATTATAATTTCTAAACAATTAATTACTTATTCTATTAAATAATTCTATAATATTTTCATTAATAATAAATATAAATTTTATTTTTACTTCAATGGTTGAGGATACCATTCTAGTGTTTTTGTTTCAATTCGCAAGGGTCTTATTACTATACAAATTATTATGTTTCTATTTCTTTGGTCTATGTTCTTTAATTTATTTTAATACTAATTATTTCATTCATTATTCAATATAAAATATATATTGTGTTCTCTATGTTATTTTATAAGGTTTATACTATATAATGTAATTATGAGAAGGTAAATGTCATTGATAGAATTATTAGTCATTATATTCTTCCCCCTAAGAAAATTTCACCCCTAAATTTTCATTTTACAAACTAAGGGTAAAATATTTGAGGGTACTTATCCTTAATTACATCCACTTTTTCTCAAGTTTTCACATCTTACTGAAGTTTCATCCATGGAACATTGACATGTTGAGTGACCTTTTTCCTAAAACATCATCTCTATGATCCACAATCTTCACTCACTTCTATTGTTCAGATAGATCATTTTCCAAAAGTACTACCTCAAAATTCTGTACATGTGACAGATATGATAAGTATATAATCCATAGGGATATGAGGAGTATATAATTTAATTTAGACATGTTTGGTGGACATAAAAGTTGGTAGGGAACAACTACAAAATAATAAAAAATCATGAAGGTTATGATGTGCTTGGGACTTGACATTCCTTTATTCTGAAATCTCATTATCCTATTATATTGAGATATATAAATAAATAACATGTTTCTAAACTTAAAATTACAGCATCTTTTAAAATCATCCATATATATCAATTGTGTAATTTTCACTACCTTGATTTGGGGGAGAATGGATTTCATCTTTTACACAATTTCATAATCCATTTTAGATTCTAGTAGATAATGTTGACCTAATTCATCCTAAAGTTCTTATGTTATGAATATTTTACCATTATGGGATTCATATAGATCCATTAGAATTATTAAGTGTATAATATTTTTTGTAAGAGAATTCAACAAGTGGTATATGTTTTTCACACCATCCATTGAAGACAATATAACGATATCTTAACAAGGTTACCTAACCTTTATCATGAACCATCAATTTTCATGAAGCACAACCTATTACAATTTCATTATACTTTAGAATACATACCTATGCCATATTTTATGAATCAATTGATATTACAAATCCAACTCCACTATTGGTTAATATATGAATCTGAACACTAACTAGTCTTTTTTTCAATTGCTTGAAATTTTCCTCACATTGATATGTTTGGAAGAACATTCCATCATTTTGAGATGATATGGTATATGGATTATATATTTAAAATAAATTATATAAAATAATAAATAAAACATACATAAATAATAAAACTATATATATATTTGTAAATTGGTTGTTATTTGATAACATTTAATAGATTTCATACCATACAGATCTAACTATATACCATCTATTGTGAATATATTAACAAAAAATTAAATCCATTAATATAAAAAATTCACATTTTGTGAATTTTTCATAAATTTTCCTCTTCCATACTGTATATAGTGAAATTATCAAGAAATATTAATTCCATTCCTCTAACATTTATTAGATAAGAATATAATTTAAAAATACTACCACAAACCCGTCAAGGTAAGATACAAAGACCACATTCACTAGATCGTTTATTATAGTAGGGAAATTAGTAGGACGTAATGGAATTTAAATATATTTAATGTGTCGATAAAATTTCCCAAATGACAATTCATCCTTGATATCAGGAATTACACTACACATGTCATCCATATCATGTGATACCCTCCAGAAAAGTCATTATTGATCATGAAACACTCTCCAGACATGTCACCCATGATCTCGTGATGTACCCAAGACAAATAAAACTTGATCATGAGGCACCCAATAGTATTTCAACCGTTATAATTCAATTCAAACACAAAATGACATTATGTTATATAACATATGATAGACTTGTAAAATATGTCATTAAATTTTCATCATCTATTTTGATTAATCTAAAATTACCTTAATGAAGATATTCTGACATGTCAAGCTGACAAATGGGTAGTTTCATGAAAACATCTGAAGACATGATATCAAAATCAAATTGATATATTAGGAAAACCATTAGTTTTAATTTCTGTTCATAAGGGACTACATGAATTCTAATTCCAACCATACTAAGGATATGTATGATTCATTCCTATTGTGTGAGTTCAAATGGGAATCCACCTCAGTGTATGTCTCCCCATATCTCTGACCTTACAACCATCTTGACCTAATCATTCTAATGGTAAGATAATTATACCTCATCCAGTAGTGTATTTTTTAGGAAAATAATCTAAGAGAACTATGATTCCTTCTCCACCCAAGATATGTATCATGAAATCCTTTTTCCTTAGCTCAATTTAGAATCTATCACATTGTATGTCTCATAATGTGTCTTGCATTACATCAAGTGAGACCCAATAATTCCCATGGGTTGGTCATGAAACTACATCGAATAGAGGATTAATATGGATATTGAACTATGAAAACTCTAAATCCTGCCATTTCGGGGATACATAGGACACCTTCTGACGATCCAAAATAAATTAGGAAATCAATGTATGTAAACCCTGGTTAGTGGAATGATATAACTACCCCCATGTTGGGGAATCCTCAGTGTGTAAACCCCAACCAAAATGAACAATTAAAACTTGAATTCTGCCCTTTAATAGAATAAATAAGTTTTTTTTCAAATAAATTAGATCCAATGTGATTTCAACTTGGTGTCAAAACTTCCTTGTCTCCAACATTGCTACTATAGTGACCCATTATCTAACATGGGATGTCCATTAATCTTTATCATCCAATAATGGAGATGGTGACATCAATTTTTAAGACCCGATCAAATTGAACTATGATGACTCAGATTAATACAATAATTAGGATATAAAAGACTCTTTCATATGTACTGATCTTTTTATCGAGCATCCTAAGGGATACCCCAATGTATAAATCCTTCATCAATATGTAGTGAGTCTAATTACTTTATCTCCCTTATTTTTCAGACATGTCAAGGATCACATGAATTTATTAATATTCAATGCTCATATCATCTTCATAAGGAATCTCTACTATACTGTTAATCCAAAATATTTATACCTCGATCTGTGGAATTATATGACTACCCCCATGTAAGAGATTCTATATAAGGTAAATTTCTATGTTCTTGATTGAATTATGATGACTCTAATTCATATAATTACAATGATACATAGGAATCCTCCTAGAGTCTCTAGATTAATAATCATTTCCAACGTTCCCACACATATGTACTTTCATTATGACATAAAACTTTTGGGTTTCGATGAACTAAATGGTTTTTGAAACCTATTATAATGTGTGATATAAAGGTTGCATTATAATGTATCAGTACCATCCTAAAAATATTAATCACCTCCCAAGATGAAAAAATATCTCGATCACCTTGTTTAATTCATTCAAAAAAATAAAAAACTACTCATTATAGTAAAATGTATGAATTATATCAGATTTATAAAAAATGGACACATTAATAGACATCACATTATAAATATAGAGAATCAAAACTTAATTATTTAGTTAGGGTAACTGGTCTTGTAAATGTATTGTGAATAGGTTCTAAAACAAATCCCATATATGTATGGGTGTCTTAGATTAGGAAAAAATTCCCACTAAAAAGGGTTTGATGATGCCACCCACCAATCCTCCCAGCCAATATGAGTCCCTAAAAATTATTTGTTTTAAAATCCAAATTTAACTCCTACCATTGGTTTGGAGGTCCACGTTGAGTTATAGTTGAGGGTACAATTTAGAGATTCATGTTAAACCAGAGGTGATGAATTTTGAATCACATTTCACTCCCTCAAATTAAACCATTGGTAATCTATACACACAAACATTTTTTTGATCACTTTTTATTTAAAAAATCAGTAAAATTCAATTTTTGAAAAATTGTATTTTCATATTATTTAATGCATTTTATAAGAAAATTTATAATTATTTATCAAAGTAAAATTTGTTTATTGAAAATATTTATAGTAAATATTGAAAAAAAATTATTTCCTATTCATAACATTATGTTTAATGGCTTGGAAAAAAATCCATCTTTAAATAATAATATAAATAGTATAGTAAAGATCATTAAAACATGGTTTTTCATGTAAGAAATGATAAAAAATTTGAATTAATTTTAAAAAAATATAAAATAATAAATTGATATATGAAAAACAGTTTTCCACCAGTTTTCCATAAAAAAAAGATAAAAATATCACTCATGCATGTGTAAACATACATTCTCTTTATAAGAATCCAATTCGTCTTTTGAAAAACATTAACAAGGATGCATTTAATTATGTAACTGATGAATATATATGATATATATGAAATAATTTTATTTATATAAATATATTATATCATGTACCTGTTTGTCATTCTACCAAATAAATGTATTGTTTTTTGTCATATTTGTCTGATGGATTACCACCTCCAAAAAGAGATATGATCCATTTTCATGCCCCCTTAAGATTGATATTTTGAAATATGTATTTAATAAAAATATGTGTTATTTATTTCATTAATATTATTATATATATGACTGTGCAATTGGAATAATGATCTTAATGAATCTGTCAATCAAAAAAATCAATGAAAAACTCAATAGTTATCTCATAGTGAAACGAAATTTTTTATTAATTGTTAATAAATTGGTGATAAAGTGTAATATTTAAATCATATATAATATGAAATATCGAATTAAAGTTCATGAATTAATTTATATTAATATTATTTTAATTATAATTTAGATTCAAATGATTATGATGTAGTTCAATTGTAAGGTAATAATTTCCCTTTTCATATTATTTCTGTGCAACATATTCCATACTCACTAATTATTTCATTCATATAGTTGATACAATTTTCCTTTGATATGATATATCAATGATCAAATTATATTTATATTATTTAAAATATCATTTGATTTTATCATTTTGATGTCCATTATGATTAAAATTTTACCAAAGAGGTAATGGTTTGTTTTACAATGTCCTCATTATTTCGGATCAATTATGTTTCTATAAATATTAGATGATATATATGATATTTTTATCACAAAACCAATATTTAATCTTATAATACATTTATTTATATTATATTCATTTATATGGTACATTTTTATATCAATATAAACTCAAGAATATGAAATTAATGTCTATAAGTTATATCAATGTATTTCTACTCAGAGGACAATATATTGAACTCTATTAAAAATTTTATTAAAATGATTTCAAGATAAAATTTTCAATTATAAAAACATTTATTATATTTAGTTTTATCCATCTATTAATTTTATAATATATTATAAATAAATATTATTTTTTTAACAACATATAGTTTACTAGTGATGTTAAAAGAATCTCTATTTTTATTGATTATGGATTGCACAGAATTTCCAACGATCATGACTCCTCAATATTTTGAATATTATATTATATTATTAAATGTATCACTTAAAATACTATAATTTCATTGCTATTTTTAAAATTTTATATTTTTATGAAGTAATATAAAAATCAAGAGGTTATTTTTCAGATGAAATCAACAATTATTCACGTATAGGTTTAATTAAATTATGTAAACATACAACAATAAAACATATAGTTTTCTAATGATATAACCTAATTATACCATCCAACATACTTCATTGGATGCATTTTATTTATTTTTCTTTCAGATGTGGGGAATTTTTGTATACTAGTTCCTCTAAAACCGATTTTTTTTAATTATTTTGGAATTTTGACATTATTATTTAATTTACTCGTGTGATGAATGTATTTTAATAATTATGTGATGAGTTGTGCGAAATTTTAATGACCTTCAACACAAATAGACATATCATTAGAAAAAATATGGTTATTTGGTTGGGAAAATACAAATTTGTTTATGATGTCTTGGTGTGAGGCTTTGATGGTATGTTTTTGATATCATGGAATTAGGTGTTCAAAAATATTTATGATGAAATTCTTTATGTAGTCTATCAATGATAAAGTAGTAATTAATTTCTATGAAATTTTTTAACGGTTATTATATCTATGGAGAGATTTCATGTTCATGTTTTTATTTTTATAGCACAAGTTGATTATCCTTTATTTATTCCATACTATACATTCCTTATTTTTTTCAATGTTTTATTCCAGTTTATGCATTATGTTCTTAAATATTATATCACAACAATTTATTATGATTATCTTATCCATGATATATTTTCTTTTCTATAAATTATATTAGAGGATATGCCAGATATAATAAAAATGTTTTCAAATAATGTTATATGATGTGTTTTGTATTTTAATGATTTTTGTTTTATTCTGGTAAATATCTAGTTTACCAATACTAAAGAGAAAATTGGACATTTTTTATGTGAAATCCAATATATACTTCAAATGAAATATTTTAACCAATTACATTAGTAAAATATTCATAGTTATATTACATTTTTAATCAAAATATGATTAGTAGAATCCTTAGGAAATATGTTTTGAAAATAATATATTCTAGAAAAAAACCGTGTAAATTCCTTTGAGGGAAAGAATATGTATAACATAAAATCATTTATTGATATGGTATATATTATTTTGGTATCTTAGATTTAAATCCATTCATAGATACTAAATTTCAATGTCTAGTTTTCTAAATAAATTGTTATATAATAAAAATTTAAACTATTTGTTTTGTATATATAAATAATCGTACTAGTTTACTGTGAATGCGGCCCTACTACACACCATCATTGATAGTACCATTAGAATTTCATATATATATATATATATATATTAATTTTATTAAAATCCATTTATAATTATTGACTTTTTTTATTAGATAATATTAATAAATAAAACTATCTTATGATTATGATAATAATTATGCATAGATTTCTAATTTATATTATCCTTTCACTATTTCCATATTATAAATTCTAATTCAAAATGATGTAATCTCATTTATTGTATCCTAATGATTAAAATGGTTCATAGATGAATTAATGGATGTGGATTCAACACATATATTCATTTTATGGTTTCCCTCATAAAATATTTATCATTAATTCATTTCGAGTAGAGAATATTATTATTTTATTAGTTTTTCATATTTTGATTATTACAAAATTACCATGCTCAGATGTAGTAGTCTATAAATTCAATTCATTTCTCTATGATGTTTGGACACTTAATTTTGAATAATCCTTTATCCTTCAATGGAAAAAATATGTTCGTAGAAAAATTAGGGACCTAGTCCATCGAAAAAGTATAATTTCCAATGAAAAGTTATGAAATGGATATTGTTATTTAAGTTATGCATTTTATAAATAATTATGTTGATAATTTGTGGACACTAATTCAAATGAAATTTTGGATGAGGAGATAGATATAATTTAGTTTGATATTTTTTAATATGCATTTTGTGGAAAATAATTTCCTCGTGAACAATAAAAAAATAATGAATATAAATTATAAAATACAAGAAATAAGGATGTGATTTTTTTCTCAGTTTGATGAAATCCATATAATATTATAAATTAATTATATATACAACACATAAAATAAAAAAAAGTTTTATATTATGTTTCTATAATGGAATAAATCAAATAATCATATTGGATATAGTCTCTAAACTATTTTATATGATGTCATAATTATTATCAAATAGAATTACAGAAGATAAGGTTTTACTCAATTTTTATATTTTCAATAGAATTCAAGATAATATTTGTATTACAAACCAACATGAGAACATAATTCTTATAATGGAATAAATGGGAAGAATGTAATTTACCAATTTTAATTTCTATTGATGGGAATGCCTTAGAACATTCATAAATGTAAAGAGATTTTATTTCGAGTGTGGAGAGAAATTACATCACTCACAAAATTGTATCAGAAAGAAAGAAGCACAAATTTTGTATTATTTAAACTGTATATAAATGGGGATCTATAAAATTTAATTTTCTATGTTTCAAGTGAATTTTCATTATAAATAGATATGAGTGAAAGGTTAATCTTATGGCATTACTAAAAATAATGTCTATTTCCCATTTGATATCATAACATGTACATTTATCATAAACTCATGTTTTATTTCCTTACAAATCTCTAAAATATTTTACATTTTTAATGGATATTATGTCATCATTTGATTTTATGAGGATATAATTATTAATAAAAAAACTAATAGGAATATTTTTATAATATATAAAGTTGTATTTGTTATTTTGAACAAAAATTATCTTATAATAAACATAGTAGTTTTATATACGTATGTATTTACAATAATCTTTGTTTTTGAGGATTCCATAATTTTTAGTACTTTTTAATTTTTTCACTATAAATAAAATAATATAAGAAAAGGTTATTAAAATTAAATGTTTTTTCTAACATCATTTCTAATGAATTGAAGTCCATTGAACCAAACACTTATTTATGGTTCAGTAGACATTAAATTTCTTAGGACCACAATCTCTATCAATTTATATTTTCCATAGATATTATTATTTCCCTCTTTGTCTATATTTGAACTTCCTACCAATTTTATCTGTATCTAGGAAACTGAATATGTTCTATTATTATTATACAATATGTTTCCAAAATTTCACTTTTATTAGAAGTTTTTATATATCAAATAATGATGTGGTTTTTAAATGATTGATTAACAATTGAGGATAGAAATAAAATAATTATGGAGAAATAAAATTAATGATAATGAAGTTTAAATCCCATTATTTTATTCAATATTTATCTTAAAATATAATTACATTTAATAATTTTTTATACAAAAATACTCATATTTTAAATTAACTACTATATACAATTCAAATATAATTATTTATAGGTGTCCATTATAACCTATCCATTGAAATTATATGTACAAAAAAAAATAACTAAATAATCTAATAATAAAATTAATGATTTATAAATGAAAAATAATTTGACTAATTTATATTAAATAATACTCATTTTTTGTAAAAAATTTTCATGATTAAAAAATTTTATTTTCTTAAAAATAGTTTCCATTGTGTTTTATTGAATAAAAAAAATTTCTGTCACTTTTATATAATTAATTTTATTAATATATTTATTTTTTGAAATAAAAAATTATATTTTTTAGTATTCGTTTTGAACTTTTTGAAATGTTTTATTTTCTAGTGAATAAAGAAAATAATAATTTTACCTGAAATAAAATTTTCCTAAACATGTATTTCAAAATTAAAAATATATTATTTATATTTTATAGATAATATATATATTTTTACAATTCAGAATCCATTCATTTTTATTTCAATCATAAATATACATTAATTTGTTATATAATCATTTTAATACATAAGAATAATTTTCTTAAATAAATATTTTATTTACTCTTTCAATTATAAAATATATTCTTCTAATTTTGTTAATTGAATTTCATATAATACATTTCATATTTTTTACCAAAATGATTAATATTAGTTAATAATATGAACTTACTTTTTATTATAAAGAATAGTAAATACATTAAAAATGGTTTCTCCATTTACTGTTAAATTGGGTTTACAATATGCTCAATAAAATATCAGATGGTTATAATTACCTAAAATGTTCCATTTTCATATTTAATAATTTCATTAAATTGAGTTGTTAAAATAATGTGGTACACAACTTATTTCAAAATAATAATTGGAATTGTAAAAATTAATAATGAATTTATGGATGACATGTCATATTTTATTAAAATTTAAAACCATTTCTCAATTAAGTATATTAACTAAATCACTGTATTATTCTGATGTATTTTAGATTCCTAGAGAGGTATGAAAATATTCAATTATTTATAATTTAAAAAAATAATTGATAGAAAATTATTTCATTATTTATAGATGAAATTATTTTAACCCTGAAATGAATTATTGTAGTAAAACAATTCCTCTTTCATTTTGTGTTCTTATTTTAAAAAACTATATACTACCTCTAAAAAATAAACCAGAAAATATTAATTTCAAATTTTGTATCATCATGATAATTTTTTGAAGTACCTTCTTATTTTATGTCAAATGATATGGAAATCATGGAAGAAGTCATAAATTATCACAATTACGATTATAATTATCTTAATGATATTGAATAAGAATATAAGTATTAAAATGTATCCAAAACACTCTCAAATATTATTGGATGTGTTTATTTTAAAAATATCACATCATATGTTTCGAAATATGTTGAATTGGTTTCATATTAAATTTCTATGTAATATTGGTTTGTAAATATTTAATGTCATTTCGAGTGTTCCTTTCCATTACCTAGAAAAGGATAGTACTTTTCCTCTATTATATACACATTCTCCTCATTTTATCCTAGAAAATAAATTCAATAATAAATTCTTATTTTTGTTCTCCAATTCATATTTAATATTGTATTTCCCAAATAGCATCATTTCATGAAATAAGGTGTAACCCAACCCCATATTAAATATTACATAGTTTAACTTTTATTCTTGCACATAAAATTTTATTTATTCTTATACATCCATAAAATATTTTTTAACCTTCATAATAAATTTATTCCAACATCATAAACATAATGAAATGTTATTCTGGTTATGTAAAAACCATTTTACACCACTATTCAGTCCTATTGAATGTCAATAACATTGTTTGTGCGTATATAGAGTTTACCTTCTCCATGTAGTGATGTGATTTTTTTTCATAAAAATTTTACATTTTTTATTTTAATAATTTAATTAATAAAAATATAATATATATAGATATATAACATAATGATTCTTAATAAAATAATATATATTATTTACATTATAACCCTTGAACTTATTAAAAAAATGATAGTGTCTCTTCTACGTACATGTAGACTACCACCTCCATTAAGCTATGTGATCAATTATTTTCGTTAAAATGTAAGGGGAAATTATAAATATATATATAATTTATACATATATTATATTTATTTATTTATCAATATTATATTGATGTTGGAAAAATTATATTTTATTTAATGTACTGAATCATCAAAATGAAAAACTAAATTAAATATGAAGTTGACATCATATTTAACAGTTACGTTAATAAATAATTTCTAAAAAAACCAATTTGAAAATTTTATAATTTAATCATATGAATTATTTAATTATATGATTCTAGTTATTGAATATATATCACATTAATCTATATCTATTTTATAAAGGTTTTAGTCATTCATTAACTATAATGACCCAGAACATCCATGTAATTTTTTTTAATATATATGAGAATTTTACGAGTCCGCAAAAATTTAAGGCGCACAATTCCTAGGCCCGGAGTGCCCGGAATGAATTTATAAACATTTTTCATGTACATTCTATAAATGTGCGAGTGGGTTTCTCTAAATTTTGAAACGGTTCATGGAATTGAAATTTGAGGGCACTGTTGAACTCCCAACACTGGTATTCTCTTAGGAATATTTTCTCATAGATGGCAGTTGGATGAGGGTGAAAGATAAATTTTGAAATTCTTCATGGAAACAATAAAATAAAATAAACACACATTTTATTTTATTTTGTTGTAACCACCCCCCTCCCCATGTGGGAGTTGTTAGTGGGGACCATCACACCTTAACCTCCCATGAGGGGTTATGTTGGTGGGGACCACCCGAAGACAAAACCTCTTCAACTCCATTATTAATGTGACAGATCCTATTGAGCTTCCTCGACATTAATTTTGCCACCCTACTTTAATTAATTTTGTTCCAAATCTCCAGATTAACTTTACCAAATTAGTTAATAAATTCATCCAATTTTAATTTTGTGCAAAAAAATTCAATAATAGATAATTTAATCTCTTATTTTTGCACTCTTTCTTTTTTTTTGGGTGGAATTGGGTGAAGATAGATCATTGGGAGAAAGCTACCAAATGAAGAACGCTCCACCGAAGAAGAACACTCCGCCAACAAAGAACGCAAACCCCCTTCGACCATCTTCCTAGGAACGTCTTCCGATGAGGGATGTATTCATCTACCACGAATCAATGTCCGTGCTTCCTTAACACGACAATGTGAACGACCAACATAAGTAATGGGTTTAATTCTTGTATGGTTATTCTTCAATGTTCTTTCCTTATAATACAAATAACGTGGATGATTTTTTGTTTGCGGGGAGGATAGTATTTTGATGTTATTCATTTGTACTCTTGGTGAGTCACTTTCTACCACTATAAGGCGGAGAGTACGGGACAAACAAACAAGCGCCGACCACTTCAAAAATCTTGTGAGGTTTTTTGGTGTTGAATGCGACAAAGGACACAAAGGCAACAATGCCGCACAGCTCCGGCCGAACAATGGCTCCCACGACACCGCTTCGGCTGAACACACAAATTCTCAGAAATTTCAAGGAAATTTATTTCATAAATTATTTGGAATGTTACTAGTCTGCAGTTTTTGACGGCACCTGATTCTGAGACCTGGTGTGCCTGAAATCAATTTATGATGTTTTCTTCAGGTACGTTCGGTAAAAGTAAGTGAGGGGTTTTCTATCTTTTGAACCGGTGCTTGGAATTGAAATATGAGGGCATCGATGAACTCGCAGCGCTAGTATTCTTTTAGGGGTACCTTTATCATAGTTGAGGTTTTTCGTATGTGGTAGTTAAAATTTGGGGATTCATTAATATATAAATAAAATTGTTCTGTTACAATTTTATTTTAAGTGTAATTTAATTCCACTAAATGGAAGTTGGAGGTGGGGCCCACACCCCACCTAACTTCCCATGGGAGGATATAACTACGGGTGGTGGGTCCCGCACAATCCCTAACCCTTCAACTGCTACATTAACTCCCTTAAAACCCCATGAAACCCCTTATTAATCCTTATAACACTCCACCTTATCCCTTAATTATTTATCCCCAATCACCCATTCATTATGCCACCCCATTGAATTAATTACTTCATTATTTAATTTGCACATCTCATTTGGAATTAATTTTATTTGCATGGAAATTATTCTAAATTGAAGAAGTCTATTATAATATTTTCCGTAGGAAATATTTTGGTGGGGAACCATTGGAGAATTAGAGAAGCTTCATTCCTCCATGAATAACATTATCCTCTCTCAGCAAAGAACGCTCCACAAATTCTCCTACAATCATCTTCCTCTGCCTAAAAAGAGAAGACACCTCTCGCGAGAAGCGTCTCCTATGTTAACGACTCTTCTTCTAATGTTGACGGGATGACACCATTCGCCGCAACACCATCTTCCGCAATGCCCAACTACCGCGATGCTCGTCTTATGCGGGTCGACGACGTGCGACGTCAATTACGAGGTAGGGGTTTTTTTCAATTTTAATTGAATAAAATTATTCTTCTTTCCTTATTGAAACCATGTTTTATCTTCGGCCTTATGATGCATCCTAATGCGGGGGGTGCGGGCCGAACGAAGATGGCTGGACGACCCTCCATTTATCCTCGTTTTATTTTGATGGAGATGGTGACCAAAGAGGTGGTGGGGACCAAAGAGGACCACAGCACTGGGTGCCACGCGAAGAGGGATGGACCGCGACCCCAAACCAAGGGCTGCTCAGCTGATGGAGATCTGTCCTGCTGAAGCTGGCCGGACCTAAGAGATAGCATCACCGCAAGGGGCACTGCGCTGCGGAGAACCGTAGCCCACGCTCCGTGGGAGAATTTTGCGGGTGAACTGGCTAGCTCATCAGCCAGCTGGGTTGATGAAGGCCTTAACACCCGCAGGTGTTGTGCAGGAGAACCGCGACCTGCCTATACAGGCCACTCGAGCTGGGAAGAACAGCCTGCTATAGCCGTCCGGATAGGAAGGAGGCCCACCTCGACAGCACCACTTGGCGCCGCCGGTACGGGAAAGTGGGGTATCACACCCCCCCTACATCACTCGGCCGGCCGGGCTGAGCCGCGGCCGGCTCGGCTGGGCCGCGCCACGCCGGGATGGGACATGCCCCGACGAAGTGGGTCGCGCCGCGCTGGGCTGCGCCCCGAAGGGATGGACCGCGCCCCTCAGGTCGTGCCACGCACTTCACCGGACCGGTCCGACACCATCTGGGTCAACCCCGCCTAAACCGGGTGGACCCGACCCGCCACCCCACTTGGCATTATGGGCCGGGCCCGTTACACTTAAATGTGAATAACTTCATCACTGTGTTTCTGATCGACGTGATGTCTATGGAACAAGGATTCTCACAATGAGGCGGTCCTTTTGTGATACTCTTAGTGAGTTTTGGATGACTTTGGAAAAATGGTCGGGTTGGTTCGAAAACTGAAACCAACTGGGCCCACGGAGTGGAAACGCATATAACATAAAGATCGGACGTCTGATTCACATAATGTCAGATACCTTGATTTCCTTTTGATGATAAAGTTCTTTTGGAATACTCCACTCGAG
This sequence comes from Viscum album, assembly GCA_963277665.1. NCBI lineage: Eukaryota > Viridiplantae > Streptophyta > Magnoliopsida > Santalales > Viscaceae > Viscum > Viscum album. The sequence continues at coordinate 2,050,043,820 of OY728147.1, read as the reverse complement.
GTTCGGACACAGTTGGAGTACTGTCGAGTTGGTTTTAGCTTAAAAACCAACCAGGCCCCTAGAACCGAAAATCCAATAACTCTCAGACAGGACGTCCGTTTGATGAACCATCAGTGGTGTTGGTAATTTTGTTGAATGACTGTCCCTTTGAGTATATCTCGTGTGAGTTCGGGGTACAGTTGAGATACGGTCGGGTTGGTTCGTACACGAAACCAACAGGGCCCCAAGACAAAAAGGCTAATTACTCACAGACCAGGTATCTGATTGACGTGTCGTCTGTTGTGTTGAGACCCATATGATGTGGCGGTCCTTTTGATACATCTATGTGAGACTTCATGACATTGGATTATCGACCAGTATCACGTGGAGCAGATCCTCCCTGAAACGAGCATACAGAGTACGGAGAGGTGGTAGTTGGTTGAAACTTGATGTCTGCATGTCTAATTCGTTTCGGAGTGACTTCAATAGCCCAGTGGGGAGCACTAATATGTGAGGTGGTAGACCCATGGAAATGGAGCACTACTTTTTGAGGAGGTAGACCCATGGTATGTCAGGACCCATCCTCGGGGCCCGTGCTGTGTCTACCCCAAGCCCTCCTTCCATAGGCCAGGGGATGGCGACTAGCACCAAGGCGTAAATCCTGGTAAAGGGAAGGCATTGACTTTGTAAAGTAAACAAGAACCATAGAGTAAACAAGAAAAAAAGTAAAAACTAAGTAAAAACTGGTACAACATTAAGTACGTAAAGTATGTGGGCCAGAATAAAAACCCAAACTAAAAGTAAAGTTCAACTCAAAAAGGGAAAACATCAACTGAAAAGTAAAGCCGCAACGTCGAGCCGTCCACTGGAAGTCCCACCTGAAGGGTGGGTACAGATAGCCTCCAATGCTCCTCAAGTCCAGCCGACCGCTCTGAGTATGTCCCACCCAGTGGTCCACCTCGAGGTATCGTCCTGCTCCGTAAGCCTCAACCATGATCAGCGTTGTCCGTCGTCTGCAACCAACACAACGTAGTGCGGGCATAGCCCGTGCAGAGGCGAGTAAAAGCTACTCCGTAGGGACCCCGAGACCCCTGAATGTCTCCCAGAATCCACAAAGGATTGTCCACAAAGGAAAGATACAATCACAAAGTAACATCCTACACGGCTTAGGTATATGCCCATACATATACCTAAGTCATCAATTCTTGCTCGGCTCCAACATCCGAGCTCAAGTACAACCCAGTCCACACAGGAAAGCAAAACGTAAATCCACACAGGATAGCACAACACAATTCACAATGGAAAGCAAAACAGGATTTCAGCTCACAGAGGTATACTTCTTCATATGACGATAAAGATGACCAGATATTGCCACTGATTCATCTAAGCTGTCAGACCCACAAAGGATCGATAGGTACTAACCCCTACAATGACACACAAATGATATGACCCACAATGGATCGATAGGTACTAACCCCCACAATGACCCACACAAGATCGGACCCACACATGATCGATAGATAACTAACTCCCGCAAAGACCCACATAGGATCGGACCCACAGGATATGTAGGTGCAGGCCCACACAGGACCACTGAGCGTTGACCCACATATGATCAGACCCACACAGGATCAGTAGCAGTGACCCACAAAGGATCGCTGAGTGTTGTAGTCGTCGTCGTCGAATCCAATGAGGATCTCTGCACAGTCGTCATCGTCACAGTAGTAGCCGCAGCCATCTCTAGGGTTCCCGCACACAGTAAGCTCGTTCGGGAGGGTTCGCTCCATGAGCCGAGAGGCTGATACATCAACTGATACATAGTCCATAGTGGATATATCCAAAAGTTCTGTATCATCAACAGGAACTCAACGTCGCAGACGGCTTGTCAATCGGACGCCCGGTCTGAGAGTTATTGGTTTTTTCGTCTCAGGGGCCCGGTTGGTTTTTAAGGCAAAACCTACCCAATCGTGCTCCACCTGCATCCAAACCTCGGGCGAAGTAAGCCAAAAGATCTGTCTCACTTAGAAGAATCCATCATAGTCGACGACACGTCAATCGGACGTCAAAAGCGCAAGATATGAGTGTTTCCGCTCCGAGGGCCCAGTTGGTTTCGTGTACGAACCAACCCGGCTGAACCCAAAGTATTCTGAAACCTTGACTGTGATATACCGAAACGACTGCCTCAATCCAGGGATCTCATCTCCGCTGACGGTGCGTCGTTCGGAGGCCCGTAGCTAAAGTTATGAGGAAAAGACCGAAAAGGTCCGAAAACGGGGGGTCTGGGCTCGGACCGACCCCCTCCCCCCCAGGTCGGCCCGAACCGGGTCGACTCGACCAGGGCCCGGGTCCGACCCAACCCGGCCCGGGTGCGACCCAGCCCGAACCGGTGCGGGCGCGGCCCGGCTGCCGGAATCGGCTCGACCGGTTAAGGCCGAGTGGCGGGGGGCGTGGTGCCCCCGTGTGAGAACACTACGGCCCCGCGTGGGCCGCCCCTGGTCAGCGGACACGGCACAGCCACGTCCTGTGCCTGGCCGGACCCGTGTGGTCGTGGGTCTGCTGGCCGCTGCCGGCGCCGCCGCGCCGGTGACCGGCGCCGCCGGTGGATTCCGCGGGCCACCGGAGATGCTCCGGTGGTCCGATTCAATTTCCGTCTACGCCATAGCTCCTCCTTGGTCTCGTTCTTCACTGTGGAATCAACAAATCGTCTCTGCGGCACTTTTGGTCATCGTCCACCGTTCTTCACACCAAGAAAAAAAGGGCAGTGGGTTCGGACATGTTCGTTGGTCCATACCCACCGCGTTAGCGGTTTGAAACAAGACCATAAAATCCCAGCAATTGACAAACCACGTCCCACAATAATAATGATCCACGAACCAACTTGTTAATTTGGTTGGTTCGTGTTTTTCCATTGGGGGAAAACAAACATGGTAAAAAAATCTTCAAAACGACCCCTACCTCATAGCTGTTGTTGGACAAGAGTTCTTCGCGGAATTGACCATCGAGGAAGAAGAGGTGATTGTCGCATCGCGGAAGGGGGTCACGTCGTCGCGGTATACGGCGTTGCGTCGACGAACTCCGATGATCAAGAACATACAGATTTAATTATAACAATTAAATCCATGTTGTTGTTATAAACCACAAATAATTAAAAGGTCCACAGTCTCTTACCTCAATGGATGATCGAAGATTTGTCGCGGATGAAGGAACGTCGCAGAAGAACGTCGCGGGAGAAGAATCGTCGGCGTCGCGGTACTAGGCGTCGCATCGTCGATCTACGAGGGCTCGGCGTTCTTCGTCTCCCTTCATTGGAGGCCGCGTTCTTCGTGTTCTTCACGTTCTTCGCATTCTTCGCGTTCTTCATGAAGGAGGATGAAGGACCTAAGGTTTCTGTCAAATCCTCTCAACGATCCAACCACAAGAAGACAGGTGTGTTGGTCTAATTTTATTAACATGCCAACAAATTGAAAAACAAACTAAGTAACGACCCATTAATTCATATAATTAATTTCAAAGAATAAACTTCCCAATTAATAGGAGCATTTAAGAGTTTAAGAAAATGCCTCAGTTGACTTTAATTAATGAGGAGTTTTCGTAGGTGTGTTACTTAGAGGAAAAGAAACGGTGGGGCTCGTGCGGGCCCCAGCTCACAAATATCCTACCAAGAGGGTAGGATATTTTTGGGTTCCACCCTATCCGCTTCATCTTAGCTCAAGTGGATTTAAGTGGATTTTATGTGGCTTTAAGTGTAATAAAATAAATTTGTCGCACCACTTTATTTTATTTTATTTTACTGAATCCCAAAAATTAAAAACCACACCCGAGAAAACAAAACTCCGTAAGAGGTGTTTCTAAGAAAATATCGGCGATGCGATTCCATCCGTGCCCTCGGAATTCGATTCCGAGCACCGGTTGAAAAGTTAGAAAAACCCTCTCGTTCGTTCACAGAACGTACCCGAGCCAAACTTCTAAAAAAATGATTTCGGGCACACCGAGCCTCGGAATCAGGTGCCGTCAGAAACAGAGTCCCTGTAAAATTACAAAGAAAATTAATAAAAAAAAATTCATTGTAATTTACGGGTATTTACATCACTCTCACCTTAGGGCTTTACATCCCCGTAAAGATACATCATAAGCTAGGGAAAAAAATGTGGGTACTGAGCACGCATTTGAGCCTCCCACTCCCTAGTGCTCTCCTGGAGGTTACCGTGCTGCAATCTAATGCACACTAGAGGAATCGATCGTCTACATAGGACCCACACCTGTCGTTCCTCAATCTCCACTGGGACCTCTGCAAAAGTCTCCCCATCATCAATGTGTAGACCCCCATAGTCAATGATATGCATCGGGTCGTGGACATATCTCCTCAGCTGAGATACGTGGAAGACGTCGTGAACCCGGTGCAACTGAGGTGGTAGATCCAGGCGATAATCCACCTCGCCAATCCTTGTGAGGACCTGGAAAGGTCCGATGAAGTGTGGAGACAACTTGTCGCCTCGGCCAAATCTCTGTAATCCATGTCGAGGTGAGACAAGCAAGAAGACGTGGTCGCCATCCTCGAACTCTAATGGTCTTCGCCTCCTGTCAGCGTAAGACTTATGCCTGCTCTAAGCTGTCCTCATCCGCTCCTGGATGACCTGGACCTTCTCTATCGTGGCCCGGACCATCTCTGGTCCCACAAGTGCTGACTCCCCAGGGTCTGTCCAGCACAAAGGAGATCTGCAATGTCTACAGTACAATGCCTCGTATGGTTCCATCCTGATGGTGGAGTGGTAACTGTTTTTGTACGCAAACTCCACCAAGGGTAGGTGGTCCTCCCAGTTGCGACCAAAGTCGAGGACACAAGCACGGAGCATGTCCTCGAGTGTCTGAATGGTCCTCTCCATCTAACCATCCGTCTGAGGGTGAAAGGCGGTGTTCAGACGTAGCTACGTCCCGAACGCTTCCTGCAACCCCTTCCAAAGTCAGGAAGTAAAGCGAGCATCTCGATCGGAGACGATAGATGATGGCACACCATGAAGCCGTACAATCTCCTGAACGTAGAGAGGCCCCAAGCTCTCCACAGAGCCCTACTCTCTGATGGGTAAGAAGTGAGCCGACTTGGTGAGTTGGTCGACAATCACCCAAATGGAGTCATGACCTCTAGAAGTGTGTGGAAGTCTAGTAACGATGTCCATAGATATCTCGCCCCACTTCCACTCCAGGACCTCCAAAGGCTGTACCAAACCTGCTGGTACCTGATGCTCTGCCTTCACCTGCTGGTAGGTGAGGCATCGAGAAATGAACTCTACCACAACCTTCATTATGCCCGGCCACCAGTGTTGTTGTCTGAGATCCTGGTACATCTTTACCACTCCCGGATGAACTACCAAAGGAGAAGTTTGAAACTCTCTCAACACCTCCTCTCGTAAATCGACTGGTACGAAGGTACGTCCTCTGAAAAGGACGTCGTGCTCTGCCCCAAAGGAGAATCCATCAGGTGCATGTCCTGAGGATAACTGCGCATGCCACGTCTCATAGTTTGTGTCCCCACGCTGTGCCTCTCTGACCCGCTGTAGTAGTGGAGGACTGACTGTGAGAGAATGAAGGAAGGTTTCTCCATCTCTATCCACAAAGGATATCTGCAATGCGGCTAGCTGCTCTGTCGCCTCCTCAAGTAGCTGAATGCCCATCCTCCTGCTGAGAGCATCGGCTACCACGTTCCCCTTCCCAGGAGTATAGACAATCTCAAAGTCATAGTCCTGGAGGAACTCGATCCATCGTTGTTGTCTCGTGTTCAGGTCCTTCAGCGAGAAGATGTACCTGAGACTCTGATGGTTAGAAAAGACTGTAAAGCACTCACCCATCAGGTAGTGTCTCCATATCATCAGGGCGAAGACCTCTGCTTCTAACTATAGGTCATGGGTAGCATAGTTCTGCTCATGAGGCCTCAACTGACGTGATCCATAGTCAATCACTACCTGCTCCTGCATCAGGACACATCCGAGTTCGGTCCTTGATGCATCGCAGTAGACTACGTACCCTACTCCCTCCTCAAGAAACCTCAAGATAGGTGCGCTGGTTAATCTCTGTCTTAGACCCTGGAAGCTCTGCTGACATCTGCCTGACCACAAAAAGGGTTTCCCCTTCTTCGTCAAAGCTGAGAGTGGTGTCGGAACTCTGTAGAAGTCTGGCACAAATCTCTGATAATATCTGGCTATTCCCAAGAAACTCCCCACCTCTGTCACACTCCTGGGTGGTTCCCAAGCTAGCACTGCCACGATCTTGGTGGGATCCACCGCAACTCCCGTCTCAGAGATGATGTTTCCCAAGAAGTGGACCTCACGTATCCATAACTGACACTTCGAGAGCTTTCCATAAAGCTGGTGCTCTCGGAGTGTGTCTAGTACAACACGTAAGTGGTAGGCATGCTCCTCCTCAGTCGTCGAGTAAATCAAAATGTCGTCGATGAAGACTACGACAAATCGATCGAGTTATGGCTGAAAGATCCTTCTCATGAGGCCCATGAACACTGCTGGAGCATTGGTTATGCCGAATGGCATAACCAAGAACTCATAGTGGCCATTCTGACATCTGAAGGCCGTCTTCTGCACGTCCTCGTCCTGAACTCTAAGCTGATGATAGCCTGACCTGAGGTCTATCTTCGAGAACCACTGTTCTCCCTTGAGCTGATCGAAGAGGTCATCAATCCTCTGTAGCGGATATTTGTTCCTCGTCGTCACCTGGTTCAGGCAACGATAGTCGACAAAAAGTCACAAGCTCCCGTCCGCCTTCTTGGAGAACAATATCGGGGAAGACCAGGGTGAAACATTGGGTCGAATGAATCCATTTCCCTGCATGTCCTCCAACTTTACCCGTAGCTCTCGAAGCTCAGCGGGGTCCATCCGATATGCTGGAGTGGATATCGGGGTTGTACCAGGGTACAGATCAATATAAAATTCTACCTCTCTGTGAGGAGGTTTCCCTAGAACGTCGTCGGGAAAGACGTCCGCGTACTGATCCACCACTAGAGGAAAACTAGGACTCCACAAGTCAACTGCTCCTAGGATGAGTCTAGCCAACTGATGAGTGATGGGCTGTCCTCTCCTCTGCGGAAGTCCATCATGTTCTGCGAAGGCTCCCTTCTCACCGGTGAAGGTGAACCTGCTCCCGTCGGTGTATACACATCGCACCTTGTGCCTAATATAGTCAATCTATGCATGGACTATAGATAACCAATCCATGCCCAAGATGACGTCATAAGGCCTTGACGCCGCTACAAGAAGATCCCAGCAGAAGCTCTCACCTCCTAGAGTAAGCTCACACTACCGGCACCAGTGCGTAATCGTCGAGTCTTCTCCCGTAGGAGTCTCTAGCAATAAGGATCGAGCCAACGGCTCTGTCGGAGTCTTTGAGCTCCGAACAAAGGCATCGACAATGAAACAGTGACCCGCTCTTGTGTCTATAAGAACTTCAACAATGGTGGAATAGACATAGATCGTACATAGAATCATCTTGGGCGTTCCGTGGTCATAGGCCTCCACTGCCTGGAGCTGGGCCTGTCTCTTCCCACTAGCTCCCTGTGGTCGGGGTGGACCTCCTGGTGGTGGTGGTGGTAGAGCCTCAAAGCATCTCCCACCACCTGCTGCTTGGCCAGCTCCTCTGCCTCATCCGCCTCCTCCCTGCAGACCGCCACGTTCGACCATCTGCCTCTGTCGAGGTGGACCCTCAACCGTCTGCTGCTCCTCAGCACGGTGGTTCGGGCAGTCATGAGCCATGTGGCCCTGCCCGCCGCATGTGTAGCACTGCCTGTCTCTCGAAATACTGGCACCACGTTGTGTGCCTCTCACTACTGAGCTAGTGTCCTGAGGTTGTCTGTATGAGGTTCTGGTCTGCCTGGACCCCTGAGTCATCCGTCGACTGCCTGCTGTGGAAGACACTACTACGTGCGGCCCTGCGGTAGGTCTCGCTGCTGGAGAAGTATCACCAAGAAAGCTCTCAATCAAAAGGGCTCTCTCCAGTACTCCTACTTGAGTCGGAATGCGGAGGGAGATCAGTGATACCCTGAACTCATGTCTCAATCCCTACTCAAAGGTCCAGGCCCGGAAGAATGGGTCACGTACCATGTCGGTCGACTAGCGTGAGAGATCGGTAAATCTCGCAGAGTACTGGGCAAATGTCAAGTTGCCCTGCCGCAGTAGAAAAAGCTCCTAGATGTGCACCGCACGAAGGGTGGCTGGGAAGAACTCCGAGCGGAAGAGGATTTCAAGGACCGCCCAGAGAATAGATGCCTCATCGTGCACCTGAAGCATCATGCTCCACCATCGGCCCACTGCTGCGTGTAGTAGCCTCACTGCAAGGATCACCATGAGGTCTGCTGCTGTCCTCACTAGCCTGAAAACTCGTACAACTGCTTCCAGCCAGTCCTTGGCTGCCTGGGGGTCCATCTCCCCATGGAACATGGGTGGTCACTGGTGTGGGAACACATGCAGTGCACTAAGGTGACGTGCATCGTCAGCGGCTGGGGCTGGAAACATCGGTGGCTCGGCGGGTAGAGGTACCGCCGGTGCCTCTGCTGCCAAAGGGCCCTGTATCGAGGCCTCATCACTCGGCGGGCTGTCGTCATGTACAACTCTTGGAACCCTAGCTGGCTGCCATCGTGGGGCCATCCTGAAAAGGAAATAGGTCCACCACGGTCAAAACATTATACCTGGTGAGCTGATACAATGTAATCACAAAGAAAACTTGAAACACTCATGCAATAAATGTTTTCATGCATTAAGTTTGAAATCAGAAGTCAGGGTCCTGTTGTACGGATACGTCAACCGCCGCACCAACACTGGGCTCCCTGGACTGATAACCACACACAATATGCTTAACACTATTGCTTCACATAGATGAAAGATCAGTGTCTGTGGTAGAACCGAACTCCTCTGATACCAATTTGTCACGACCCGTCCTCAGGGCCCGTTTCGTGACTACCCCAAGCCCACCTTCCATAGGCCAGGGGCTGGTGACTAGCACCATGGTGTAAATACCAGTAAAGGGAAGGCATTGCATTTGTAAAGTAAACAAGAACCACAGAGTAAGAAAGCGGAAAAAAGTAAACACTAAGTAAAAACTGGTACAACAGTAAGTGAGGAAAGTAAGTGGGACAGAATACAAACCCAAACTGAAAGTAAAGTACAACTCGAAAAAGGAAAAAAACAACTGAAAAGTAAAGGCGCAACATCGAGCCGTCCACTGGAAGTCTCACCTGAATGGTGGGTACAGATATCCTCCACTTCTCCTCGAGTCCAGCCGACCGCTCCGAGGACGTCCCACCCAGTGGTCCACATCCAGGTACCGTCCTGTTCCGCAAGTCTCCACCATGATCAGCGCTATCCGTCATCTGCAACCAACACAACGTAGTGCAGGCATAGCCCGTGCAAGGGTGAGTATATGCTACTCAGTAGGGACCCCGAGACCCCGAAGGTCTCCCAGAATCCACAAAGGATAGTCTACAAAGGAAATATACAATCATGAAGTAACATCCAACACGGCTTAGGTATATTCCCATACATATACCTAAGTCATCAATTCTTGCTCGGCTCCAACATACGAGCTCAAATACAACCCAGTTCACACAGGAAAGCAAAACGTAAATCCACATAGGATAGCACAACACAATCCACAAAGGAAGAAAAAACAGGATTTTAGCTCACACAGGTATAGTTCTTCATATGACGATAATGATGACCATATATTACCACTGATTCATCTAATCCATCGGACCCATAAAAGATCGATAGGTACTAACCCCCACAATGACCCACAAAGGATCTGACCCACAAAGGAACGATAGGTACTAACCCCAGCAATGACCCACACAGGATTAGAACCACACAGGATCGATAGATAACTAACCCCCGCAATGACCCACACGGGATCAGACCCACACAGGATCTGTAGGCGCTGGCCCACACAGGACCGCTGAGCGCTGACCCACACAGGATCGGACCCACACACGATCGATAGCACTGACCCACAAAGGATTGCTGAGTGTTGTAGTCGTCGCCGTCGAATCCACTGAAGATCTCTACAAAGTCGTTATCGTCACACTAGTAGTCGCAGCCAGCTCTAGGGTTCCCGCACACAGCAAGCTCGTTCGAGAGGGTCCTCTCCACGAGCCGAGAGGCTGATACATCAACTGACACATATTCAGAGTTGATATATCCAAAAGTTAGGTGCCATCAATAGGAACTCAACATCGCAGACGGCGCGTCTATCAGACGCCCGGTCTGAGAGTTATTGGCTTTTTCGTCCCAGGGGCCCGGTTGGTTTTTAAGGCAAAACCAACCCAAACTTAATCCACCTACGGCCAAACCTCGGAAGAGTAAGCCAAAATATTTTTATCACTTAGAGGAATACATCAAAGTTAACGGCACGTCAATTGGACGTATGAAGCTCAAAGTATTTCGAAACCTTGGGTGTTATATATCAAAACGACCGTCTCGATCCAAGGATCGCATCGCTGCTGACGGCGCGTCGTTCAGTGGCCCGTAGCTAATGTTATGAGAAAAAGACCGAAAAGGTCAAAAAACGGGGGGTCTGGGCCAGGACCGACCCGGCCCAACCCCCCCCCCCCCCCCCCCCCCCCCCGGGTCGACCCGACTCGGCCCGGGCACGACCTGGCCCGAACTGGCGCGGGCGTGGCCCGGCCGACCGAATCGGCTCGGCCTGTTACGGCCGAGCGGCAGGGGGCGTGCTGCCCCAGCGTGAGAACACCGCGGCCCCCGCGTGGGGCTGCCCCTGGTCAGTAGACACGGCAAGGCCGTGTCCCGTGTCTCGCCGGACCCGCGCGGTCGCAGGTCCGCTGGCGGCCGCCGCCGCACCGGTGACCCACACCGCCGGTGGATTCTGCGGGCCACCGGAGTTTCTCCGGTGGTCCGATTCCATTTTCGCTTGTGCTGTAGCTTCTCCAGGGTGCCGTTCTTCACTGCAGAATACACAAATCGTCTCTGCGGCACGTTTGGTCATCGTCTGTCGTTCCGCACACCAAGAAACAATGGGCGGTGGGTTCGGACTTGTTTGTTGGTCCGCACCCACCACATTAGCAGTATAAACAATACCATAAAATCCCAGAAATTGATAAACCACGTCCCGCAATAATAATGATCCACAACCCAACTTGTTAATTTGGATGGTTCGTGTTCTTTCCTTGGAGGAAAACAAACATGGTAAAATCATCTTCAAAATGACCCCTACCTCGTAGCTGTTGTCGGACAAGAGTTCTTCGTGGAATTAACCGTCGCAGAAGAAGAGGTGATCCTTGTGTCGCGGAAGGGCATCGCGTCGTTGCGGTATATGGTGTTGCATCGACGAACTCCGAGGATCAAGAAAATACAGATTTAATTATAATAATTAAATCCATGTTGTTGTTATAAACCAAAAAGAATTAAAAGGTCCGAAATCTCTTACCTCAATAGATGATCAAGGATTTGTCATGGATGAAGGAACGTCGCAGAAGAACGTCGCAGGAGAAGAATTGTCGGTGTCGCGGTACTTGGCGTCGTGTCGTCGATCTCCGAGGGCTCGGCGTTCCTCATCACCCTACATTGGAGGCCGGCATTCTTCGCGTTCTTCGTGTTCTTCGCGTTCTTCGCATTCTTCACGTTCTTCGTGATGGAGGATGAAGGACATAAGTTTTCTGTCAAATCCTCTCAACGAACCAACCTCAAGAAGACAGGTGAGTTGGTCTTATTTTATTAACATGCCAACAAATTGAAAAACAAACTAAGTAACGACCCATTAATTCATAGAATTAATTTCAACGAATAAACTGCCCAATTAATAGGAGCGTTAAAGAGTTTAAGAAAATGCCCCAGTTGACATTCATTAATGAGGAGTTTTCACAGGTGCGTTACTTAGAAGAAAAGAAATAGTGGGGATCGTGCGGGCCCCACATCACAAATATCCTACCAAGAGGGTAGGATATTTTTGGGTTCCACCCTATCTGCTTTAGCTTAGCTCAAGTGGCTTTAAGTGGCTTTTAAGTGGCTTTAAGTGAAATAAAATAAAGTTGTCGCACCACTTTATTTTATTTTCTTCACTTAATTCCAAAACTTAAAAACCACACCCGAGCAAATGCAACTCCGGAAGAGGCGTTTCTAAGAAAATATCGGTGCTACGATTCCATCGGTGCCCTCAGAATTCGATTCCGAGCACCGGTTCAAAAGTTAGAAAACCCCGCTGGTTCGTTCACTGGACGTACCTGAGCCAAACTTCGAAAAAAAATGATTCTGGGCACATCGGGCCTCGGAATCAGGTGCCGTCAGAAACTGCATTCTTGTAAAATTCCAAATAAAATTAAGAATTTTTTTTAAATTTAGGGGTCTTTACACGGTACCTGACAGAAGGAGTACCTTTATAGGCTATTAGGGGGAGCAATACTGTGTGAGGCAGCAGACCCATGGTAAGGAGCACTACTGTGTGAGGCGGCATCCCTGAGGTACTAGGAAAGAGGAGTAACTCAGAAGTATAAGGTTAGTGAGTAGCACCTCAGAGTCATGCCATGACTATTGTGCTCGAAAGATTCGGAGTTCTCCAGCAGACGTGGTTTCGACATCATGAATAAAATCCAGGTTTGAACTGAGTGAATGGATTTTGTGTTTTCCTCATGATTGAGATGGGTTACTTGAAAACATAGGTATATTTATGGTCATATACCTAAGAAATGGTTATCCATTGAAATAATGCTTTTTTGGTTTATTCATTGTGGATTTTGTGTGAACTTAAGGGTCTTGGGGTCCCTAAAGAGTATTGTTATACTCACCCCTACACCGGAAATGCCAGCTCCTCATTGTGTTGGATGCAGACGATAGACAACGCTGACCGAGGCTGAGTATACGAGGACTGTATGGTACATGGAGGTGGACCTCATGATGAGTCAGTACCCAGAGGAGAAGAACGAACATGGATCATTGAGGGGGGTATCTGTTCCTACCCTTCAGGTAGGATCCGTGGTGGACGATCTAGGAGCTACTAGAAACCTTCCAGTTGTTCTCCTATTTAGTTGTACCTGTTTGAATTTAACTTGTACTTTACTGTTGGGCTTGTATTTTTGTCCCCTTTACATTCAGCACTTCTAATGTTTACAGCTTTTACTTAGTGTTTTCTTCCACTTGTACTCTGGTTTTGTGTGTTTACGATTTATAAAGGCAATGCATTCCGAGTTTTATGGAAATACGCCTTTAGAGCTAGTCACCATCCCATGGCCTATTGATGGAGGGCTTGGGGTAGTCACGATACGGGCCCTAGGGGACGAGTCTGGACAAATTTGTATAAGAGGATTTCGGTTCTACCGTAGAACATAAGACTCTGATATTTCATTTCTGGGAAGAAATAATGTTAAGGGTACTATGTGTAGTTTTCAGTTCAGGGAGTACAATATTGGTGTGGGCGGCCAACATATCTATACACCAAGACCCTGACTTCTACTTTCAGAATCAGTTCATGAAAACACTGATTGTGTGTGTGTTTTTTAAATTTTTTTCATTAATTTAGTTGAAACCTGTTCAACTCACCAGGTATAATCTTTTGACCGTTCACATTTGTTTCTATAAGGATTCCTCCCCGTGGACGACCAGCTAGGGCCCCAAGAGTTATACGTTCTGACCACATGCAGGGTGATGAGGCCTTAGTACAAGGCCTACTTTCAGTTGAGGCACCAGCGGTACTACCACCCATTGGGCCACTGATTCCACCAGCCCTAGTAGCAGGTGATGCACGCCTCTTGAGCGCGCTGCAATAGTTCCAGTGACATAGGCCACCCTGGTTCTGGGGAGAGACGGACCCACAGGAGTTAGAGGATGGGCTAGAGGTTTTGGTGAGAGTTTTCAGGCTATTAGGGACACCAGCAGACTCCATGGTGATCCTTGCTTCCAGCCTCCATCAGGTAGCAGCAAGAAGATGGTGGATCCTGATGCTCCAGCTGCATGATGAGGTGACAATTCTATGGTCAAACTTCGAGAGCCTATTCCGGGCGAAGTTTATACCAGCCAACCTTTGAGCGGTTCCGATACAGGAGCTACTACATCTACAGAAGGGTACCATGATGGTGGCGCAGTACTCAGTGAATTTCACTGACCTCCCATGCTACTCCACTGATAAGGTACGAGACATGTTCTTTAGGGCTATGGCCTTTGATCAGGGACATAGGTGAGAGATCATAGCTTTAGTAATCTCGCATAGCAACCCGACACAGAAAGTGGTGTTGGAGCGAGCCCTATTAGTGGATAGTTTATATGCTGAGAAATCTTCAGTAGTGGGACCCACCACTAGCCGAAATGTATTAGAGTCTTCTACAGATGGTAGTAGACAGATGATGCAGAGGTCCAAGATGACCATACCTATAGGTTGTTGACCGTACGACTCAGGGTCGATAGTGTGGGGAACCCAGGGTAGAGACAGAGCCGGACCTGCCAAGCAGTGTTACTCATGTGGCAGATAGGGTCACATGGCTCGTGAATATCCGACCCACCACTCAGACGATCAGAATATGGATGAAGGACCTCCCAGGAAGAGGAAAATGTTCGATTGAGTCAGACAACACATAATAGGAGATCGAGGCAGAGCATTTTTCCATACATCTAGTGGTGGAAGACGCTTCGAGGTGTTGCCACCACCACCACCAGGAGGTCCACCCTGACCGTAGGGAACTGGTGGACATGGGAGAAGAAAACATCTGGCAGTTGATGAATAAGACTACGGAGCTCAGGAAGAAGGTGGACAAGAGCGATACTAGTTCCAGGCATAGAGGCCTTTGTTCATGATGCTTCTAGCATTGTTAAAGATGTTGTTGTGGATGATTTTTGTCTTTTTACCTTGATCTGTGGTAAAAAAACACTTTTCCTTATGACATTTTCTTTCCTTCATTTTTGTGTGGTTAATACTAAGTGGTTTCGGTGAAAACTATTGACTTGACCCTCACTTTAATGAGTTATACTGGAGGAGACCTAGTGACCACACACTGATTCCAATAGTGTGACTCAACCCTTGGATGTGAGAGTAATGGATGGATCTCTTGGTAGTTTCATCAAGGGCTTACGACGTCTTCCATGGCATGAAATAGTACCATTCATGTCAGGATTGACTGTATTAGGAAAATCATGTGGTTCATCTAAGGGATTAGACTGGATTTCTCTTTTCGGAAAAGTAGAAATCTCAGCAGCTTTTGTACAATATAGGCGAAGAAGGTTGAAGTCGAGTTCTTACAATTTGCTAGTCTCTCTCATTGTTCGTTGAGTGAACAGTTTACTCCAATCTCAATAGTATCAGGTGTGTCTTCTCTCAGAAGGACCTGATCCTGAGACATTGGTGATGGCTTGAGTTCCTCCCAGACTATGACATCGAGATAGTCTATACTCCTAGGATTGGGAATGTAGTAGCGGATGCTCTCAACTGAACATGTATTCAGCTGATATAAGAGGCGACAGAGCAGCTTTCTGCCTTACATATAACCTTTGTGGATAGACATGGTTCAGCCTATCTATAGTCTCTTACATTCACTCCTCCACTTTTTCAGAAGAGTAGGCAAGGTGGCTTACCTCCAGGCTCTTCCACCTCAGTTGCACTGGGTGCACGATTTCTTCCATGTATCTCAGCTGAGGAGATGTGTGCACGACCCGTCCCACATCAATGACCATGAGGAGATGAGAATCAGTGATGGGGAAACCTTCACTTAGGTTCCAGTGGAGATTGATGATCGACTAGAGCGGGTCCTACATGGAAGGTCGGTTCCTCTGGTACGCATTCGCTGGCAGCACGGAAACCTCCAAGAGAGATCATGGGAGCGGGGGGCTCAAATGCATGCTCAGTACCCCTTTAGTTTCCCTAATGTGTGTTTCAGCTTTACAGGGACGTATAGACCTAAGGTGGGAGTAATGTAAAGTCCTGGAAATTTCAAGGAATTTTTTTTACTAAATTCATTCAAATTTTACGAGTCTGCAGTTTCTGACGGCACCCGATTTCGAGGTCCGGTATGCCCAGAATCAATTTATGAAGTTTTTTTCGGGTAAGTTCAGTAAACGTAGATGCGAGATTTTCTATCTTTTGAACCGGTGCTCAGAATCAAAATATGAGGGAACCGATGAAATCGCAGCACCGGTATTCTCTTCAGGGTTCCTTTACTACAGTTGTGTGTTTTCGTATCTGGATGTTAAAATTATGGGATTCTGTAAGACATAAATAAAATTGTTCTGTTATAATTTTATTTCAAGTGGAAGTTAATTCCTCCAAAGGGAAGCTGGAGGTGGGGCCCACACCCCACCTAATGTCGCATTGGAGGATATAACTAAGGGTGGTGGGGCCCGCACAAGGCCTAACCCGTCAACTCCTCCTTCAACTCCCTTAAACCCCCATGAAACCCCTTATTAATCCTTATAACTCTACACCTTCTCCCTTAATTATTTATCACCTTCCACCCAATGATTATGCCACCCCAACAAATTAATTACTTCATTAATTAGATGGCACATCTCATTTTGAATTAATTTTATTTGCATGGCAATTATTCAAAAGTAGAGAAGTCTATTATAATATTTACCTTAGAAAATATTTTGGTGGGGAACCATTGGAGAATTAGAGAAGCTTCATTCTTCTATGAAGAAATTCATCCTCTCTCAGTGGAAAACGCTCCATGACATCTCCTACCTTATTCTTCCTCCGCATCAAGGGAGAAGACACCTCTTGAGAGAAGCTTCACCTACATCAACGACTCTTCCTCCAACATTTACGGTATGACACCGTTCTCCATGATTCCATCTTTTGCGATGCCCAACTACTGCGATGCTCCTCTTCCGTGGCTCAATGACGTGCGACCTCAATTACGAGGTAGGGGTTAGTTTCAATTTTAATTGAATAAAATTGTTCTTCGTACCTTATTAAAACCATGTTTTATCTTCAGCCTTATGATACTACCTAACGCGGAGGGCGCGGGATGAACGAATACGGCCCGACGACCCTCCGTTGATCTTCATTTTATTTTGATGGATACGGTGATGGAAGAGGTGGTGGAGACCAAAGAGGACCGCGAAACTGGGTGCCACATAAGAGGGAAGGATCACGGCCCGCAACCGCTGGCCTCTCAGTCGATGAAGAACAAGCCGATTAAATCCGGTCGGACATAAGAGACTGCCTTGACACAAGGGGCGTTGCTCTGCAGAGAACCGCGGCCCGTGCTCCGTGGGCCGCTTTGGAGGGAGATCCATCCGACTCCTCGATCAGTCGAGTTGATGAAGGCTGCGACACACACATGTGCCACATAGCAGGACCACAACCTGCCCATGCGGGCCGCTCGAGCCAGGAAGATTGTCCGACTTCAGTCGGCCGGATAGCAGGGCAGCGCTGCCCATCGTCACCAGTACGGGAATGTGGGGATCCATGCCCCCATGCATCGCTCAGTCGCCAGGCCATGCCTCGGACGGCCAGGCCGGGCCGCGCCCCGCCGGGCTGGGTCGCGCCACGTCTTGCCGCACCCCACTAGGCTTAACGGGCTGGGCCTATTATGCTTAAATTTGAATAACTTCATGCTCGTGCATCTGATCGACACTCCATCTTTGGAACTGGGATTCTCGCGATGAGGTTTTCCTTTTGCGATACTCTTAGTGAGTTTCGGACGACTTTGTAAAAACGTCTGGGTTGGTTCGAAACTGCAACCAACCGGGCCCACGGAGCAGAAACTTTACAAATTAAGGACCAAATGTTCGATTGATGTTCCATCAGCTATGATGGTTTCCTTTGGATGTGAAGGTTCTTTTGGCATTCTCTACTCGAGGTTCGGATGTAGTTGGAGTACGGTTGGGTTGGTTTTAGCTTAAAAACCAATCGGGCCCCTGAAATAGAAAGGCCAATTGTAGAGACCCGTATCTTGACGTACATGGACATTACATTACATTTGCGGAATACTTAGTACATAATAAAAACACACACACAAGGATCGTAATAGTTTAGTGTCTTTGGAAACTCGGAACGTAATCTTCTAATCGTGGTGAAAGATCTTCAATATCTCCCATAAAGATCTTCCCTTTTTTTACCTAAAACCTTTCTTTATATCCTGGGGAAAAGAAAACATAAAAGGGTGAGCTCAAATGCTCAGTAAGGGTAAACAAAAGAAATATCAATCACATCATAAACATAAGAACATAGCTTTTGGAAATCTTAACCTGCAAAAGATCTCATAATATCATATCATGGGATAAATCATAGAAGTGAAATGAAATCCCAATAATCATAACTTAAAACCTGAAACTTAGTGGCATACACACATAATAATAGAGAATCATTTCTTGTTAGTCAAGACTCATTGCCAAGACTATCTTAGTGGACAAAGTCCCTTTCTGAATCGAGTCACCCTCGTTCCAGTCCTGTTTCACTGAACCGGTATAACCTACCGTTCCAGCCATGTCTATCTCATGAGATATAAAATCTTTACCCAATGCATTGGAGGGAGATATAGGTCCCACCCATCTTATAATGAATCCTTTCTTATGTGTGCCACATAATCATAAAACATACATCATCACATAACACATGTAACAAAAATGGGATTCTTGAAACATCATGACATCATAAATAAATTCATATAAGATAAAGGAATTCATAAAAATAATTCCATCATAACATGATCAAATCAATGTAATAATAGGGAAAAAAACAGAACCCTTTATTATCTTAGATGGAAAATAATTTTGATAAAACACTTAAACTCCATTCTTGAGGAAAATATCATTTCTTCATCAAAAACATTTTTCCTTTCATAACATGTCATAAAACTTTAAAATAAAAGAAGTTTATTAAAAATAAACTTGAAAACATGTAAAGGAAGCTTCTTGGAAATAATGTTTTTAAAAATCCATTCATGCCGTATAAGTTAAAAGAATCATTCTTCGTACTTTTGCCGGAAAAGTCAAAAAGTACCTCGTACGAAAAACGACAAAAGATTCCTTTCGTTTCATTTACTAAAAACCCACCGAAGGGTAAAAATGGATTTAAACAATTGTAGGTGGATGGAAATAATATTACATATTGAGTAAACATGGATGTGGATGATAAAATACACCCCAGTAAATACTTATGAATAAACAATCTCGGATAAAAATGAGATTGTGATATTTCCCTTACCTTAGGTCTGATTTGCTTTATACGTGTCCGAAGCTCTTGTATAATGGTTTAAATAATGTTATTGACTTATTCCAGAATCATACATATTGATATAATATCATATATGGTCATATTCTTAGCTTCTTGTTAATAATATTTCATTGTTACTTGTTACTCGGGTCTTTATAACTTTTTGTTCTTATGCGTGTTTTGTCGAATAAACTCTTATTATTATCTTTAGGTTATAGATAATTCATTTCCAGAATGGTATTAGTGTAGTATATACCATATTCATTCATTAAATTCATTTATATAATCATTATGAAATGAAGATCATGTAGAACGAGTCGCATCACATCGTGGAGACGGTATTCCGTACGTACGCACGAGTGATGATATCGTTCCTATGATCGTGGAATTGTATTGGAGTATATATATATTATTTCAGTATCAATATTACTTCATAATAATCATATATAGTTACTCATTACACCATTATACCCATCCTTGTAAGGTGATGGTGGAAAATAGATTACACCACGGCGTGGAGACGGTATTCCGTACGTACGCACGCGTGGTGATTTCATTTTTCCGTAGGATGGATAGAAGGTGAATTAGGGTTGTTTCATATTTATAATAACATATCAGTATATGAGTGATACTGATGTTATTACTTCATAATGAAACAACCTAAGAAGAAGAAGTGGAAGAAGAAATAAAGATGAAAGAATTGGTAACGGTAATTACCTCTTCTTTGAAGTTCCTCTTTGAGACCTCCTCTTAGGGCACTAGAATTGGTCATTGAGGAAGACCAGAACCTCTAGGATGTTTCTAGGGAAGTGGATAGGAGAAAACTGCAGGGGTTGGCCGAGCTTGAGTGCTCAAATTTGTGTGAGGAGGAGGGGGAGGAGGTGTCCCTTTATAAGGGAGGAGAGGGGCACCTTAGGAATATCTCAAAATATTATTTTATATTAAAGTCAAAATCGGTTTATAATGGTTCCAAAGGGTCTTATTTCGAATCTAAATAGGGGATGGATCGAAATCCTATCAACCAATAAGATTTAGACAAGTTTAGGTTATTATTTTAACCTTATCAATTAGATTTAACTCTAAGTTAAATAATTTATCTTTTACCGTGTCTTTTTGTTTTCTTACATTATATGGTTAATAAACTTTCTATAACATGCCAAACGAACCCCAAATTGTATATTATTAATAAATATATCCTTATCTAAGTCATTGGGCCGAACCTTAGATTTTTAGGAATAAAATAACAATTAATAATATAATATTTGATTTAAAAACTATTTTGTGTCAATTTTGACACTATTTGATACATGATTTTTTGTGAAAGTCATAATAGAATTATTTGTTCGAACCAAGTTGATTAAATCAACACTAATATATCATAGTAACCTATAAAATTAGTGTAATTCATAAAAAGGCTCAAATTATATTTAGTTTGGTGTTTATAACATCAATTATGTCAATATTTCATTAATAAGATAATTACTGCATCATCTTCGTGTCATAAATAAATTAACTTATTTGATGTCTAAAAATTACAAATAAAATACCATTATGTAGTAAATCTTTTTATCTTTCTAATGAATATTTATAGTCAAATTTATCTTATGTATAACCCCATATTAAAAATGTTTTAGTAAATAAACTTTCATTTTAACTCTTTTAACCCTTCTTTAAATAAATTAATAATAAATGTCCTAATCTAACCCATGTGGGCCTAAATGGTCATATTTTATTCCTAAGTTTGTTTTTGGTCGAAATACACTTTTCCAATAGGATTAGGACATGTGTTAGGGTAATATTAATATCATTTTTACCCTTAATTACCCTATTTACCTTTAACCGTGGTAAAAAAAAGTAAAACGTTACTATTCACCAAAAATTATTTTCATCTCATTGAACCACATTTTAGTCCTTGATATTAACCGTGTCTCTCGGATTTTCGAAATTCCATTCACAGAAGCGGTAAAATTAAGTTTTATGCAAAATTCAGTTTTTAACCTACCACTTAGTGGTTTCACTATTCATCAAAAATTGATGTTTTTCAGAACAATGCCAAAATTCCATCCCAAGCTATATTTTATATTCCGAATTCAAAAATGAACTCTATTTTACCAAATTCATAACATAAAAGTTGAATTAATTAATTTTATAATTAAATCCCGCTGTTAAAACAAATAGCGTGTTTTTAAGAAACAATATCTATCAAAAGATTGACACTTGTTTATGTCTAGTTTAAATGTGAAATTACATCCAATGACCAACATTGTATTAAATTGTAAAAATATATTCTAAATATACTTTAAAATCACTCAAATTAATTATTTATCACTATTAATTATTTCGATTAAAAAAGTTGTTTTTAATTATAAATTAGTAATTTTCACTATTCATCAGAATATGAAAGTTATCCGAAAAGTACCAAAATTTTACCTTAGGCTAAATTCGATACTCCGAATCCAAAAATGAAGTTCATTTTGAAAAATAAGATTTACAGAATTTTAAAAAGTGGTTATTACTATTCATAACGGGTAGTTTTAATAATATTTTAATAGCATATCGTTGTTTAGTGAAACTCGGTATTGCGTATTACACACGCTATCGAGGAAGGTCGCGATTGCGTGTAATGCAAGGCAAGTCAAGGATGCGTGTTGTGCAAGCTCCTTTTGGTGTAGCGTACAACACAAGACATTAATAAAATTAAAAAGAATATTTTTTATAAAATATTCGGCTGTTACATTCTACCCCCCTTAAAATGAATTTCGCCCTCGAAATTCGTCGGGGTTATAAATGGTTTACTATTCGAAAGTTTCTTTAATAGAAACCCACATCGTAAAAAGGAAAGTCAAAACCAATCTTTAAAAACAAAAGTATGAAACGTAACGGTTACCCAAATAAACTAATCATTGGGTTTCCACATAGGTGAAAATATGGATATGGAAGAGAAATCTAACCATCATGCTCTGATGGAGAGTGATAGAGAACATGGCTATGGAAAATCCAGTAATCAAAAATCCATAAATTTGTGACGATCTAAGGTACCATCTGATTCATCAGGTATAAGATCACTAGGACAACATTTTTGGTTTTCAAGATCATTTCCCCTAAAGTTGAAAATTTGAATTAGAATAAATACTTACTTTATTTTGGTACAATCTCACTGTTGTTCGTGCCTTGAACAATTTCCACTTCATCTCTTAAATAAATGAAGTTGAATTTGTTATTCATGAAGTGTTAGCAGATCATGTGATAGAATGACGGGTCATTCCATCTGTCTCAAACAAAAGGTTAGCAAAAATTATATGCATAAATCGATCTATAGTGAGATTAATCATATATGGTTCCTAAAATGGACTTATACTTCATATATCATACTGCTTAATATAATAAAACTAGTTTCTACTAAACAGGGACTTCCTGTAGGTCAGTGGTAGGCGATAACGGCTAGTCGCACTTCGGTTGTGGGTTCGATTCCTACAGCCTTGTCCGAAGCGATGGGCTGTCGCCCGTCCTGCAGGTTGTCCTTTTTATAAAACTATATTACTATAACATCCCATCAATATTATCGAAAAAAACTTCTATCCTTAAACAATACTAACTTATGTCCAACATAATCCATTCTAATCTTTAGGCTTATCCATAATACTGCAGTCCACTCTCATAACATAGTGAAAATGATTACCAGAGATTTAATACCATCGTTGATCCCCATATATCATAAGATATATCTTGTTGGTCACATTCCAAACATTCAAATTCCTTAATCTTGTACTCTCTTGAATACCCATTGAACCTTATTGAAAACATGAATTCTATTAAAAGTTAACTCTTTCCACATACCAAAATCTTCAAAATTCTATATACTCAAACCATGATATCACTTAGTCCTTATATCAATCATGAGCTCATGAATACTGTTAAACATCTCGTTTTCTCGTTTTCCCTTCATTATGCGCATATCATCTTATTTCCAAAAATATCTGAATAACCTTTCATGGATACTGGTAACATTAATCAGACAACAGTGTAACAATCCTTACATGTCTCTTTATTCTAAAGTACCATGAGATTACTTATACAACATTACACATGATAAACTACATTCTTAAACCATTGACTGTGTTTCAACAATTCTTTCCTCTCACATATCATTTGTAGTCTCTTCATCATCATCCACATAAATACTTCCCATACGACCATACTGATTATCTTCATGAGACTTTCCCTTAGGGAATTGGTTTGCATAATGCCCGCACATTCCACATTTAAAACATTTCACCATTGTTGATGTCGTAGCAATACCATTATCATCATCCATGTTGTTAACTGAACCTTTTCCTTTGCATTTACTTGCTTTGTGTCCTTCTTTTCCACACCCAAAGCATCTTCCAGTTCCCTTGAAACATTCTCCTTGATGCCTCTTCCCACATGATTTACATAGGGGAAATTGAACTTTCTTTCCTCTATGATCATCATTAAACTCCATCTTTCTCTTATTAGCCGAGTCAGGAAACTTACCAAATTTTACTTTATTAATCATATTATGAGATTGCTGATTCGGCATAATAATGATGTTTGGACTTTCAAATCCCATTTCATTTGGTTTCTCTTGAAAAATATCATTCCATTGTCCAGCATATCCTCCATTATCATGAATCACCTTGTTTCCAGCCATTTTCTAAAACCCAAAAAGAATAGTGTGAGAGGCAAAAATCATGCTAGGGAAAACAACATAATAAAGGTGGAGTATCCTCAATATCTAACATCTTAGGTTAAATTATATGATCGTTAGCGTAATTCTAGTACTATAACCTATACGTATACTTAACCTTAGGGACATCCCTAGACATACCTTAGAAATATCTCTAGGGATCTCACTAAAGTTCTCGCATCCTAGTTTCCAAAGGTTGACTAAACCTTTCCTCTGATACCAACTGTAGCGGTCTGGAATTACTTCCAGTGGACTATAATTGATACCTATCAGGGCACTCCATGGGCGGCTACACCCCCTGGGCGGGACACACCACCATCCCCAGTGGCAGCCATTTCCTCATGAAGCCCTTGGGCAGAGAGCCATGCTTCGTCCAACGCTCACATGTGAGAGTTCCCAAGGATTGGATACATTCCTACCTCATTTGCCTCTAATACCAACTGTAGAGACCCGTATCTTGATGTACATGGACATTACATTACATTTGCGGAATACTTAGTACATAACAAAAACACACACACAAGGATCGTAATAGTTTAGTGTCTTTGGAAACTCGAAACGTAATCTTCTAATCGTGGTGAAAGATCTTCAATATCTCCCATAAAGATCTTCCCTTTTTTTTACCTAAAACCTTTCTTTATATCCTGGGGAAAAGAAAACATAAAAGGGTGAGCTCAAATGCTCAGTAAGGGTAAACAAAAGAAATATCAATCACATCATAAACATAAGAACATAGCTTTTGGAAATCTTAACCTGCAAAAGAGCTCATAATATCATATCATGGGATAAATCATAGAAGTGAAATGAAATCCCAATAATCATAACTTAAAACCTGAAACTTAGTGGCATACACACATAATAATAGAGAATCATTTCTTGTTAGTCAAGACTCATTGCCAAGACTATCTTAGTGGACAAAGTCCCTTTCTGAATCGAGTCACCCTCGTTCCAGTCCTGTTTCACTGAACCGGTATAACCTACCGTTCCAGCCATGTCTATCTCATGAGATATAAAATCTTTACCCAATGCATTGGAGGGAGATATAGGTCCCACCCATCTTATAATGAATCCTTTCTTATGTGTGCCACATAATCATAAAACATACATCATCACATAACACATGTAACAAAAATGGGATTCTTGAAACATCATGACATCATAAATAAATTCATATAAGATAAAGGAATTCATAAAAATAATTCCATCACAACATGATCAAATCAATGTAATAATAGGGAAAAAAACAGAACCCTTTATTATCTTAGATGGAAAATAATTTTGATAAAACACTTAAACTCCATTCTTGAGGAAAATATCCTTTCTTCGTCAAAAACATTTTTCCTTTCATAACATGTCATACAACTTTAAAATAAAAGAAGTTGATTAAAAATAAACTTGAAAACATGTAAAGGAAGCTTCTTGGAAATAATGTTTTTAAAAATCCATTCATGCCGTATAAGTTAAAAAAATCATTCTTCGTACTTTTGCCGGAAAAGTCAAAAAGTACCTCGTACGAAAAACGACAAAAGATTCCTTTCGTTTCTTTTACTAAAAACCCACCGAAGGGTAAAAATGTATTTAAACAATTGTAGGTGGATGGAAATAATATTACATATTGAGTAAACATGGATGTGGATGATAAAATACACCCCAGTAAATACTTATGAATAAACAATCTCGGATAAAAATGAGATTGTGATATTTCCCTTACCTTAGGTCTGATTTGCTTTATACGTGTCCGAACCTCCTGTATAATGGTTTAAATAATGTTATTGACTTATTCCAGAATCATACATATTGATATCATATCATATATGGTCATATTTTTAGCTTCTTGTTAATAATATTTCATTGTTACTTGTTACTCGGGTCTTTATAACTTTTTGTTCTTATGCGTGTTTTGTCGAATAAACTCTTATTATTATCTTTAGGTTATAGATAATTCATTTCCAGAATGGTATTAGTGTAGTATATACCATATTCATTCATTCAATTCATTTATATAATCATTATGAAATGAAGATCATGTAGAACGAGTCGCATCACATCGTGGAGACGGTATTCCGTACGTACGCACGAGTGATGATATCGTTCCTATGATCGCGGAATTGTATTGGAGTATATATATATTATTTAAGTATCAATATTACATCATAATAATCATATATAGTTACTCATTACACCATTATACCCATCCTTGTAAGGTGATGGTGGAAAATAGATTACACCACGGCGTGGAGACGGTATTCCGTACGTACGCATGCGTGGTGATTTCATTTTTCCGTAGGATGGATAGAAGGTGAATTAGGGTTGTTTCATATTTATAATAACATATCAGTATATGAGTGATAATGATGTTATTACTTCATAATGAAACAACCTAAGAAGAAGAAGTGGAAGAAGAAATAAAGATGAAAGAATTGGTAACGGTAATTACCTCTTCTTTGAAGTTCCTCTTTGAGACCTCCTCTTAGGGCACTAGAATTGGTCTTTGAGGAAGACCAGAACCTCTAGGATGTTTCTAGGGAAGTGGAGAGGAGAACATTGCAGGGGTTGGCCGAGCTTGAGTGCTCAAATTTGTGTGAGGAGGAGGGGGAGGAGGTGTCCCTTTATAAGGGAGGAGAGGGGCACCTTAGGAATATCTCAAAATATTATTTTATATTAAAGTCAAAATCGGTTTATAATGGTTCCAAAGGGTCTTATTTCGAATCTAAAGAGGGGATGGATCGAAATCCTATCAACCAATAAGATTTAGACAAGTTTAGGTTATTATTTTAACCTTATCAATTAGATTTAACTCTAAGTTAAATAATTTAACTTTTACCGTGTCTTTTTGTTTTCTTACATTATATGGTTAATAAACTTACTATAACATGCCAAACGAACCCCAAATTGTATATTATTAATAAATATATCCTTATATAAGTCATTTGGCCGAACCTTAGATTTTTAGTAATAAAATAACAATTAATAATATAATATTTGATTTAAAAACTATTTTGTGTCAATTTTGACACTATTTGATACATGATTTTTTGTGAAAGTCATAATAGAATTATTTGTTCGAACCAAGTTGATTAAATCAACACTAATATATCATAGTAACCTATAAAATTAGTGGAATTCATAAAAAGTCTCAAATTATATTTAGTTTGGTGTTTATAACATCAATTATGTCAATATTTCATTAATAAGATAATTACTGCATCATCTTCGTGTCATAAATAAATTAACTTATTTGATGTCTAAAAATTACAAATAAAATACCATTATGTAGGAAATCTTTTTATCTTTCTAATGAATATTTATAGTCAAATTTATCTTATGTATAACCCCATATTAAAAATGTTTTAGTAAATAAACTTTGATTTTAACACTTTTAACCCTTCTTTAAATAAATTAATAATAAATGTCCTAATCTAACCCAAGTGGGCCTAAATGGTCATATTTTATTCCTAAGTTTGTTTTTGGTCGAAATACACTTGTCCAATAGGATTAGGACATGTGTTAGGGTAATATTAATATCATTTTTACCCTTAATTACCCTATTTACCTTTAACCGTGGTAAAAAAAAGTAAAAAGTTACTATTCACCAAAAATTACTTTCATCTCATTGAACCACATTTTAGTCCTTGATATTAACCGTGTCTCTCGGATTTTCGAAATTCCATTCACAGAAGCGGTAAAATTAAGTTTTATGCAAAATTCAGTTTTTAACCTACCACTTAGTGGTTTCACTATTCATCAAAAATTGATGTTTTTCAGAACAATGCCAAAATTCCATCCCAAGCTATATTTTATATTACGAATTCAAAAATGAACTCTATTTTACCAAATTCATAACATAAAAGTTGAATTAATTAATTTTATAATTAAATCCCGTTGTTAAAACAAATAGCGTGTTTTTAAGAAACAATATCTTTCAAAAGATTGACACTTTTTTATGTCTAGTTTAAATGTGAAATTACATCCAATGACCAACATTGTATTAAATTGTAAAAATATATTCTAAATATACTTTAAAATCACTCAAATTAATGATTTATCACTATTAATTATTTCGATTGAAAAAGTTGTTTTTAATTATAAATTAGTAATTTTCACTATTCATCAGAATATGAAAGTTATCCGAAAAGTACCAAAATTTCACCTTAGGCTAAATTCGATACTCCGAATCCAAAAATGAAGTTCATTTTGAAAAATAAGATTTACAGAATTTTAAAAAGTGGTTATTACTATTCATAACGGGTAGTTTTAATAATATTTTAATAGCATATCGTTGTTTAGTGAAACTCGGTATTGCGTATTACACACGCTATCGAGGAAGGTCGCGATTGCGTGTAATGCAAGGCAAGTCAAGGATGCGTGTTGTGCAAGCTCCTTTTGGTGTAGCGTACAACACAAGACATTAATAAAATTAAAAAGAATATTTTTTATAAAATATTCGGCTGTTACACCAATAACTATCATATCGGACGTCTGTTTGAAGAACCATCAGCGGCATTGGTAATTTCTTTGAGAAACGGTCCCTTTGAGTATAAACCATTAGAGTTCGGGTTATAGTTGACATACGGTCTGGTTGGTTTGTACACGAAACCAATCGGGCCCCTAGGACAAAAAGGCTAATTACTCACAAACTGGGCGTCTGATTGACGTGCCTTCTGTTTCGTTGAGAATCCAATGATGTGGTGGTCCTTGTGATGCTTCTACATGAGGCTTAGTGACACGTGGAGTATCTACCAGTAGCTCATGGAGCGGATCATCCTGGAGACGAGCATATGGAGTACAAAGACATGGTAGCTATCTGAAACCTGATGACTGCTTGTCTGATTAATTTTGGAGTTACATGACTAGACCAGTGGGGAGAACTATTGTGTGAGGTGGTAGACCCATGTCGGGGGAGCGCTACTATGTGAGGCGGCAGACCTGTGGTACTTGATAGAAGAAGTACCTATGTAGGCTATCAGAGGGATCGGTACTGTTTGAGGTGGCAGACCCATGGTGGGGAGCACTACAATGTGAGGTGGCAGACCCATGGTACTCGACAGGAGGAGTACCTCAAGAGTATAAGGTTAGTAAGTATCACCTAGGAGTCATGACATGACTATTGTGCTCGACAGAGGATGAATTCTCCAGTATTCGTGGATTTGACATCATGAATAAAAGCCCGGTTTGAGCTGAGTCAATGACTGTTGTGTTTTCCTAAAGATTGAGATGGGTTACTTGACAACCTAGGTATATGTGTGAGAATATACCTAATAAATGTTTATTAGTTCAAATCATACTTTTTGGTTCTTTATTTTTGGATTTTTTGAGACCTTCAATGTCTCAGGCTCCCTTCTGAGTATTATTATACTCACCCCTGCATGAGCTATGTCCACACCTCGTTGGGTTGGATATAGACGACGGACATCGCTGATCTAAGCGGAGTGTACAAGGACTGGAGGGTACCCCGAGGTGGACATCATGACGATTCAGTACCTGGAGGAGACATATGGACGTGGAGAACTTAAGAGGCTATATGTACCTACCCTTTAGGTAGGATACGTGGTGGACGATCCAGGAGCTGCTAGACACCTTCCAATTGTTTTCCTTTTTAGTTGAAATTTTTTTTCCTTGTACTTTACTGCTGGGCTTGTATTTTTGGCCCATTTACTTTCATCACTTCTTTTGTTTACATGTTTTAATTAGTGTTTTCTTCTTCTTATACTCTGGTTGTGTGTGTTTACGATTTATAAAGGCAATGCCTTCCCAGCTTTAGGGAAATTTGCCTTTGGTCCTAGTCTCTAGCCCATGGCCTATGGATGGTGGGCTTGGGGTAGTCACGATACGGGCCCCGAGGGACGGGTTGTGATAGTACCGCCCTCGCCGCGCTCCTCTGGGCCAAACTGTCGAGTCGCACCGCTGTCCGGGCCTAACTGTGTTGTCCACCACCGCCGAACCGCACAACCATCCATGTCGATCCGCGACGTCCAACGCCGCTAAGCCGCATTGCCATCCGGGCCGGACCACACCATCCACCACCGCAGAGCCACGCAGTTGTCCGGGCTAAGCCATGTCATCCACCACTGTTGAGTCGTGCTGCTATCTAAGACGCCCCCTACCATTCTCCACCATCATCTGCCGCCACCAAGGCGTCGTCTGGGCCATGCCACATCATCCGCCACCCCCAACCCATGCCGCCTTTCGATCCGAGAAGCGGTATCTTCCACCACCGCGTCGTGCCTCCGTTCAGGCCGAGTCGCGCCTCCTCCGCTACTGAGTCGTGCGTTTCGTCGTAGTCTGTCCATGTCTTCCGCTGCCAAAGAGTCATTTTGTCTGTCGCAATCGCCCACCGCCACCACCCACTGACCCGTGACTGGTCTACGCATCGCGGCCAGTCCACTTCCCTCATGGCCAGTCTGTTCCCTCAGGGACGGTCCACCCCTCTTTGGCTAGTCCGCACCCTCGTTGCTTGCCTGCCACCAACGTGGTCAGTTCGCGCCCTCGCAGTATCCCTCAGTTGGGCCACCCTCACGGCACGCTTGCGGCCCTCGCAGGCTGGACTGAACACATTGGGTCGAGCCACACTACGGTTTGGGTTGACCCGAACCGGGTTGGCCGAGGTTAGGTTGTGTCCGGTCAGTCCAACGAGGTCAAACCAGACATGGGACCACTATGACCCTATTACATTCCTTTGGCCATAACATGGGAATCAAACGTTTGTTTGACAAACTGTTATTAGTGCTCGAAATACTAGAGAAAGACGGTCCTTTTGATTGATATGCAACTGAGTTTTTGATTTAGAAGGGGAATGGTCCGGTTGGATTGATCATGAATCATATCGGGCCCTTGGTACTAAAAGGCTAATAAATCATAGATCGGGCATCCGATTGACAAGCTGTATGTTACATTGAGAACCCTATGACATGATGGAACATTGAGAAACATCATAAAGGGGATTCATGTCTGTTGGAGTATCTACCAATAGCTTGTGGAGAAGATCCTCTTGGAGACAAGTGTGCATAGTGCAAAGACCATGTGGCTGGCTGAGACATGATGACTGCTTAGTGTTTTGACTCAGAGTGACTCGACAGGACCAATGGGGAGAACCAAAGTGACATAGAAGACCCATAGCGTAGAGCACCTAGGTGATGCGGCAGACCCACGGTACTCAACAGGAGGAGTAGATTAGTAGGCCTTGAGGGGAAGTGCCTCTATGAGACGCGAAATGCCTATGTTGGAGAGTGCCTCTGTGTTTTCCTCAGAATTGAGATTTATTAAATGATAACATAGGTAAATATTTTGGGATATACCTATGTATGTTTATCTGTTGATTTCATATTTTTTGTTTTATCCTTGTTGTATTTTGTAAGATATAGAGGGTCTCTGGGTCCCTACTGAGTATCCTTATACTCACCCCTACATAGGCTACTCCTACACCTTATTTTGTTGGATAAAATTGACATATAGTTCTTATTGAGGCCAAGAATACCAGGATAAAATGGTACCTGGAGGTGGAACTTACGACGAGTCGGTACACGGAGGAGACAGACAGATGTGGAGTTCTGAGAATGCGATCTATATCTACCCTTCAAGTTGAAACCTCGGAGGACAACCCAGTGGATGACATTCTATTTTATTTTGATGTATTTTATCACCATTTTACTTGTATTTTCTTGTTGGGCATGTATTCTGGCACATTTTAATTTCAAAACTCTTTTGTTATAACGTTTAATTGGTGTTCCATCTAGATGTGTGCTTTCTTGTGTGTGTGTGTTTACAGGCTATAAAAGCAATTCCATCCCAATTTTAGGGAATTATGCCTTTGGTTCTAGTTTCCAGCCCGTGGACTCTAGAAGGCGGGCATGGGGTAGTCACGACACAGTCCCCAGGGGATTGGTAATGAAAAATTGGAATCAGAGTAGTCATATTTCCCACCGAATTGTGACTCCGATCTTTTAATTGAAGCTAATGTTTTAAGGGTAATGAGTGGCATTTTATGTTCCGAGAGTCCAGTGTTGGTGCGATGGATGATGTATCCATACACCAGGACCCTGACTTCTGATTTCCGACTTAGTGCATGAAAACACTGAATGCATGTGTGTTTTCAAAAATTTTATTCTTCTTCATCTGAGTAAGCTCACCAGGTATAACTTTCAGCTCACTAGGTGTAAATTTTGGACTGTGGATCAGCAGTTTTTTTAGGATGCCTCCATGAAGATAGACAGCTAGAGTTCCTGGAGTTGTTCGCACTGATATCCCACCGAGTGACGAAGCCTCAGTACATGTCCCTTTTCAAGTAGGGGCACCAGTGGAGGATACAGTGGTACCACTCCCCATTGGTCCACTGATGCCACCAGCCCTAGCAACAGACATTACACACCTCTTTAGTGCATTGCAAGTGTTCCAGCACCAGAGGCCACCCAGTTTCTAGGGGGGGTGACAGACCCACGGGTGGCTGAAGATTTTTTGGAGACTGTGGTGAGATTCTTCCGACTCGTTGCGACTCTAGAAGATCTCACGGTGATCCTTTCCACCAACCTTCTACAGGAAGCATCAGGCAGATGGTGTAGCATGATGCTCCAGGATCACAACGAGGTGATGCTTCTCTAGACAGACTATGATATCCAGTTTCAGGAAGAGTTTGTCCCAGCGACACTTCATGTAGTCCGCATACAAGAGCATCTTAATCTAAAGCAGGGTCGTCTGATTGTGGCTCATTACTCATTATGGTTCACTGACCTCTCAAGCTACTAATTATTTAAGGTTTGGGACCCTTTATTCAGGGCCTAGACCATCGAGCAGGGGCTCAGGTGGAATATTAGGGCTTCAGTGATCTCACTCAGCATCCCGATGCAGGAAGGGGTGTTAGTATAAGGCCCCGACCTTAAACATTACTTAATATTGAATTAAATGAATAATTCACATTGAGGATCTTTTCAGGTTTAGAGTTTTAGATAATTAGGACATTACTGTTACATCTCAAAAGATTACAATGTAGACACTTCTACTGATTTTCCATAGAATTAAAAAACTCTTAAAAAATAAACATGTCCAGTTCCATATTTTATATAGCATGACTTTCCCTTGATCCCATCCTTGAACCTATTCCACATTAGGTCCTCTGAAAAAAATTTCAAAAAAACTTGGGGTGAGAATAAAAAGCTCAGTAAGGGATACACAAAGACTGAATACTGTTAGTTTTTCAAACATCAAGTAAACCATGTATAACATTATCAAAGTAATACCATCACCTTCATGAAGTATTAAAAACTCTTCACTGAATAAAATATCATTAATTACCTTTTTGTAACAAAATGATTACCATAAAACCCATATAAAGAACACATAACATATAAAGGTAACTTGGGACATAAACATACTTTTGTGGAATAACCATACGGTCAACTTCCACACATATCACATAATGGAATAGCCATACGGCCAACTTCCATACATACTTAATAAAATAGCCATACGGCCGACTTCCATACCCAATGCATTGCAGGTTATAACGTAACCACCCATCCTGGTATTCATGGCACCACCCGTCTTATGGTTTATCACGTAACCACCCGTCAAATGTCCAAGTACCAATATTTAACTTTAAAACAATATAAAGGAATGATAACATTTCCACATTTCAATCACAATATATCATTTAAATATATTGACATAATAGAATCCTTTATCAAAACCATTTTCAATACCAAAATACATAAAAGAGTATATGGTATTTATTTTATTTTAAAAACATTATGGCTTGTTGAGGAAGCCAAATACCAAATAATACTCGCGGCGGTGGAGAAGTCGTTGTCGCCGCATACATACGACAAAAACATTCCCTTTTGTCATTTAGTAAAACGCTTGGTATAAAAATATTCCTTTTGAATAAAAGTAAATGTCAAAGGGTTTTATACACTGTATAATAGAATGTTGTGTATAAAATGAAATATGCCTCAATGAAAGGAGATTGAGACGAAGTCCCTTACATCGGGTCCGACTTGACTCGATCATTCTTTAACGTCCTGAATAATAGACATGAGTTAATTTATAATTTTATAAGAACCTTTTTCAAGTTCATTATTCCTTTTAAATCAATTATTTTTATGTTATATACATTTTTTAATCATTTAAGTTAATAATTTTTGTTTTGTCGATACTTGGTTCTTAAGTAGAAAGTGGACTTCTTACAATTACATGTTGTTCGTGTGGTCAAAGGTTCATTATATACAGAATTTTATTCATCATTTATATATCATATATATAATATATATCCAGTATATTCATGCATTTATAATATTACATAACATTTAGAGTTAAGAAATGAAATGCACCATTCATGGAGACGGTAAGTCATACGTATGCATGAACAATACTTCCATTTATATTTCATATTTAATGGAATTAAAACATAATGATACATAATAGTATTTTAATTCCTGTATGGTAACATATATAATATCATTATATATATATCCTTTTTACGTACCACATATGGTATTAATGAATCAAGTCACTTTGAGGGGGCGGTAGTCCGCACTTCCTTAAATGAAGATATCACGTTGACCCATAATGGAAACCATAAAGGTTTGCCATAAATGAAAAATACAAAAGCTTAAGTAAAACATAAACATATCATATATCATATATAAATACAGTGTCATCTTAATGTCCACCTTTTAAGGTGTTAAAAGAATGTTGAACAATCATCATTTCGGGAGGCAGAAATTTTCATTCCACGGAAATAGTATGTTCTTTAACCATTAGATGTAGGTGTGTGTAAGTGTATCTAGAATACCTCTTATAACAAATTCCTAGTATATTTATGATACTGTATTTTTTTAAAAAGAAATTAATAAAAAGAGTTTAGGGGGTTGAAGAATAAAAATAAAACAAAAGTACTCAAGTGAAGACATTACATTAAAATCGGGTAACTCCCTTTGGTTTGAGCTCAAAGGCTTCCTTGGGAAGACTTCTGCCCAAAGTGATGCTTGAAGGAGTAAGAGAGGGAAGTGTAGAGACAAAAATGGGTAGGGGATGGCCGAGCCAAAGGCTTTGGGAGTGTGGGTAAGGTGGTAGAGGTGGGGGCCTTTTATAAGAGGAGATGAGGGGCACTCTTGGAAGGTATAGAAAAGACACTTTATTTTAAAAAGGTATTCGGATTTAAGAGGTCCCAAATTGATATAATTCGAGTATAAGGTGATAAGGGTTCTAAATACACCCATAAAATAGGTTTTGGACACGTTTATGTCATAGATATTACATAATCCTTCCATTTTATTTAAATCGTTAAATAATGAGGTCATCATTGCATCATCATGATGTAATAAATAATTTAATTTATTTTATGTCTAAAAATTATAAAAAAATACTATGATGTATGAAATCTTTTTAGCTTTCCAATGACTATTTAAAGACAATCATATGATCTGTATAACCCCATGTAAAAATTGTTTTAGTAAAACATCTCATGTTTGTGTCATTTTTACGTTATCATTAAATAAAAAGTTATTTATGTCATTTCCAAACAAAAGTGTCTCCATGGGGTCCCCAAGTTGACCCATGGTTTGTAGTATTCGGCCATGACACATCCAATAAGGGTAGGACATGTGTCTAGGTATTTTAATTTTATTATAATATCATTTTTGCCTTAAATTGCACTAATTACCTTTAATCGCGATTAAAAACTTAATAAGTCACTATTTGCCAAAAAAAATATTTTAATCTCATTGAACCACATTTTACTTCTTAATGACAACAATTTATGTTGGATTTTTGAAATTTAAAACACAGAAGTGGTAAAAGTTTATTTAAACGAAAAATCAGTTTTTATAAGTACCACTTAGTGATTTCACTATTCATCAAAAATTGAGGTTTTTCAGAAAAATACCAAAACAACACCCTAAGCTATATTTGATATTCCGAATTCAGAAATGAAGTCCATTTTACAAAATTAAAAACATATAAGTTGAATTAATTAATTTAATAATCAATTCCCGCTGTCAGACCAAATAGCGTGTTTTTATGAAACAATAAGTATCAAAAGATTGACAGTAGTTTAAGTCCAATTTCAAAGTGAAATTGATTCCAATTACCACCATTGGATTCAATGGTAAAAATATATTCTAATTTCACTTTAAAACCAATTCAAAAGATAATCTAATCATATAAATAAATTAGATTAAAAAGAGGTTTTGAATTAAAATACAATATTTTATACTATTCATTAAAAAAGTGAACTTTATCGGAAAAATACCAAAAATTACACAAATTAAATTTTGATGTCCTGATTATAGAGAAGAGTTATATTTTGTCCAATATAATGTATAAGTGTGATCAGAACTATATTTAATTATGGTTCGCCATCAAAAGGTGATAAGTGAACCTTTAGTGAAAATTAGGGTATAAATGCCTAAAATTGAATTCTTTCCGTATTTTAAGCCTCTATCATTTATTGGATAAAGTAAAAACATTTAATAAACATATATAATCATATTTTATTTATTTCTATCCATTCCCGCCAATACAACGACTACATGTTTACTACCATTGAAAATAATATTATTATATTACTAGTGTACAATGTATGTTTTCAAAGAAACTTATCGTTGCGTATCGAGTATGATATCGAACGTAGAAACCCATTTTAATTAAAATTAATATTTAATTCGTAAATATTAATAAATATGAAAATGTTTTATTCATTATTTACCTGGGATGTTACATCCTTCCCCCTTTTGGCAATTGTGTCCTCACAATTTTATTCACTTATCAAAATAAGTGGGGGTATTTATCCATCATAGCATTTTCAGTTTCCCACGTTGCCTCTTCAACCATATGGTTTTTCCACAAAACCTTTACCTGGTGAATTACATTATTTCGCAATACTTGCTCTCTTCGGTCATGAATCTGGACTGGTTGTTCTTCATAAGAGAGATTCTCTTCCCACTGAACTACCTCTGGACTCAAAACATGAGATGAATCTGGAATATACTTCCTCAACATCGAAACATGAATAACATTGTGTACCTGAGATAAACTCGGAGGTAATGACACTCTGTATGCAACTGATCCAACTCTCTCCAGAATTTCATATGGTCCAATGAACCTTGGACTTAGTTTTCCTTTCTTACCAAATCTCATCACACTTTTCCATGAAGAAACCTTGAGAAAAACATGATCACCTACCTCGGAAGATAGATCCTTCCTTCGGTTATCCACATAACTCTTCTGCCTGCTCTGAGTTGTTCTCATGTGTTTCTGAATCAGCTGAACTTTTTCTGCCATCTCTTCTACCAATTCTGATCCCATCAGCTTCCTTTCACCCATGTCATCCCAAAATGCTGGAGTTCGACACCGCTTCCCATATAATGCCTCAAATGGTGCCATCTGTATACTGGAAGGAAAACTGTTATTATAAGAAAACTCAACCAAAGAAAAATGTTGGTCCCAACATCCCTGGTAATCCATCGAACAAGCTCATATCATATCCTCCATGGTCTGAATTGTTCGTTCTAACTGCCCATCTGATTGCGGTTGAAAAGCTGTACTAAAAATTAATTCAGTACCAAACGACTTCTGAAGGCCTTTCCAAAAGTTAGAAGTGAACCTGGGATCACGATCGGACACAATGGAGAGAGAAACTCCATGTAACCTGACTATCTCTTTAAGATACAAACGGGAAAGTTGATCTAGGGAAAATGTATCTCGTATAGCACGGAAATGAGAAGATTTAATCAAGTGATCAACGATAACCCATATTGCATTATTACCTAGAGATGTCATCGGTATTCCCACAACAAAGTCCATGGATATGTTTTCCCATTTCCACATTGGCACTGGTAAAGGCTGAATCATCTCTTTCGGTAACTGCCTCTCTGCCTTAACCTACTGACAAGTCAAACACTTCATAGTAAAATCAGCAATATCTTTTT
Organism: Viscum album; assembly: GCA_963277665.1. Classification (NCBI taxonomy): domain Eukaryota; kingdom Viridiplantae; phylum Streptophyta; class Magnoliopsida; order Santalales; family Viscaceae; genus Viscum; species Viscum album. Next base: position 2,050,006,068 of record OY728147.1, on the reverse strand, counting down.
TAATTTCATCCCACCAGTAGTACTCCCGCAGATCTCTGTACATCTTTGTACTGCCAGGATGAACTGAAAACGGAGAACTATGAGCTTCACATAACAACTCTCTCTTAAACTGCGAATCACAAGGCACACACAATCTATAGCTTCCCGTCTTTTTATAACATAACTTTCATTCCATTACACGGAACTGAGGATCTTTAATGTTTAGTGTCTTGGAAACGAGGAACATAATACATGAAAAGAACAAAAAAAAATACACTCTTCTTAAACACTTGAAAGGCTTCTCCTTATGTTCACCCTAGGTTCATTAATGCATCTCATAACCTGAGTACATACATCAAAAGAAAGGCTGAGGAGAAGGCCCAGTAAGGGAAACAAGAGAAACATTTTACATGTGAACTTGAGATATTTCAATAAGGACATGAAAAGAACTTTAAGGCATTAGAAAGAAATCATGAGATACATCATAATAAAAATAACATTTTTCATAACTTGAAATGTGGCAACAACATTTAATATTGACAATCGTTTCGTTTCACCAAGGTCCATCCCCAAGGTGTCGTTAAAAATTTTCAAGGTTATTCACCAAGGCGTCGTAAAAAATGGTCATCTCTAGAGATTATGTCTTTACCCAATGCATTGGAGCTCTATCTGGGCGCACCCTTGACATGTATTTATTATCATGTGAGCCACACATATCATCATCAATCATTTGATAAACAACCCATATATCATAAAAGAAATGGGTTTCATTTCGTAATCATAATGTTTTAAAAACTGCTTTAAAGACATGATCTTTATGTCACTTTAAACCCATGGAAAGGGAAAGCGGGTTTCATGTATGTAAATCTCAGAATTTAAAATAGAACATTTTGATATATATGTGAATAAACCTATAGAAATAAGAGCTTTGAGTATTCACTTTATTACAAAAAATAATTTTGATAAAAGAGAGAGAGGCATTTTGAGACGAAAATTCTGCAGCATAACGGCTATGTTTCGGGGTTTTAGAAAACATTGAAAAGAGAGGGGAAATGGGTAAAACATTCATAAATGACCCATAAAACAGTAGAGGGACAGAATAATAAGGATATATGAACATGTTAATGAAATTTGAAGGACATACCATTTGAAATGAAAAACATGGAAGGAAGACAAAAATTAGATTTCTCTAATGAAAATTCGGCAGCCTAACGGCGTCACTTAAAACTTCAAAATACCGAATTAAAGAGATCAAATGGGGTCTCTCATCATATTATCATACAATAACAGTATGACAAATTTAGAGATAATACCCCAAAATAATAAAAAGGAACTTGAAATACATTACATGAAAATAAATTTTAAAAAAAAGAGAAGGGAGAAAGAATCTGTTACAAAAATTTCAGCAGCCTAACGGCGCCACTTAAAACTTCATAAAACGAAATAATGAGAGTAATAGGGGATCTCTCATCATATAAACATGAAAAGGGAAGTAATAGGAGTATAAAAGAACATCCTCTCACATAAGAACATGGAGCATAAAAGGAATGACATAAAAGATATTACATGAAAATAAAGAGAGAGGTCGGACCCCTTACCTTAAAACGTAACTCTTAAAACTCAATGGTTTGGGCCTTGAGGGCTTGGGGGAACCTTGGGAGGACTCCTTGGGGGGTAAGGAGACCAGAACGTAGTTGGGGGAGAGTTGGGAGTGAAAAAAAAGAGGAAAGGGTGGGTATTTATAGGGAAAGTGAGGGGACACGACATTAATGGCCAAGGGACACCTCACAAGTGCTTTTCTCAAAACCAAGTGCTCTCCCTTGGAATTTACCATGGAGTTTGGCCACATGGGCCCCCCAAAACAATAATTCATCACCCTTGGCTGGAAAACCCATAAAATACCTCATGACATCATCATGTCAGAGTTATGATGTCATTAAACATACAGAAACCCTAAAACTGTATTTTTACTATTCACTGAAAATTCAACTTTCTCAAAAAAATCCCAAAATTTCACATTAACCAAATATCAAGGCTATGATTTCAAAAAAGAACTCCATTTTATAAAAATAATTTTCTAAATATTTTTTAATTTTTTTTTAAATAAATCCATTATTCACTGAAAATTCATTTTTTTAGAAAAATCCCCAAAAATTACCATAACATAATATCGATGCTCTGAGTTCAAAAATAAAGTCCATTTTATAAAAATAATTTTCTAATTATTTTTAATTTCATTTTTAATTAAAAAACACTATTCACCCGAAAAAACTAATACTTGACTAATAATTTATGAAACCATTATTTAACCATTTTATTGAATCACGTTACTTAATCAAGGTGACTAGATTATACTAATACTTTATTTAAGTGAGATTACTAATCCATTTGGGCTCATTAATAATCCTAATCATAAAATCACTATTCATATTTTACTATTCATCAAAAATCATGTTGATCTTATTAGACTATAAATTTCGTACTGAACATAATTGTAGAAGACCATTTTTTGAAAATCGTTACACATTTTTAATTATTTAAGGTTTAAATAAACATTTTTTTTAAAATATCCTTTCTCTAAAATTCACCAAAAATATGCATACTATATTTATCTGGACATTTGAAAATTCATAAACATTATAAGAAGAAATCCCAATTTTTATTTAAAACAAAGGATTACACAAGGTAGTTATTGTCTCATTACATAGCCCCTTATCACACCAGCATTAGACCTAAGTGTAAGGTGTGCTAAGGTGAGACAATCCGAGGGAGGCTCGACCAACATCACACGAGTATTAATTTCTATCAGTTTGAACTTCTCGCGAAGGCGATCCCGTTCTAGGTTCACACGAAGAAGTTCATCTTGTTTTTGGTCCAGAGCAAAGCCCAGAGGTTCTACCTCCTTCCCAAGTTCTGTTAGATGGGCTTCGATCGGTTCAATACTACTGGGTGAGGCCATCGAATCTTCTTTCTATATTAATTAACCAAGATTACTTGTATTTAGAGACAATAATCAAAATGTTTAGTTTCCAGCGGTCATATTGACCAATGGTCATATAACATTCAAAAACCAACGGTATCATTTTAATTATACTAATGTTATCAAATGAAACATTTTTGTTGAGTATAAAAATAAAATAAAATAACACATAAAATTAGGAAACATGGTTTATTCAAAATTTTGGGTCATTACAATCTTCCCCCCTTACGAAATTGAGTCCTCACAATTTTTTTAAAATTAGGTTTTGAAATTTTATTGAAAGTCCCACATCAGAAAGGGAGTTAGTAAAACTATTACTTTAAATGAAATAATGGGAAGTACGAAGGTCACCCGAGTTATCCCACACTAGGATTCCATGTAGGAAAACATGGACATTGATGAAAAAAAGGGTCAAGTTCGGATAGATAGTGATAGAGAACGTGATTAGCAGAAAGATAACCATAAGAAAATCCCAAACTTATGATGTGTGTAAACGGTCTTTGATTACCTAGTAGGAAAAGTAAACTAACAACTTTTATGTGTTACGTTCCTTTTCATAATTTTGAGGAATTCATTTACAACATAATACATAAACATTAGGAAATATATCTACATTCATGTAGAGTTTCACCCTTTAATAAGTTTCTACCAAACTAATCTTTTCTCCAAACTATAAGAATTCAAAACTACTTGGTCTCATCAAAACACAAGAATCATCTTCTAGAGAATGACGTAATCCACAAAAGATTAACTATCTATTTCTTTTATCTTTAAACATTATCCCAAAAATAGAAAGGGTAAGGTTAAACAACTCTTCAAAAAGGAATAATCCCATAAGAATGGAAACTACTTTTAAATCTTCAATGTTCCATGGTAATACCCAAAGTTCATCATAGACCATTCCATAAATAATGGCCCTTAAAATTTCTCAAAATAAACCAAACTAAGATCGAAACCCAAATCCAAGAGGGATATTATAACATAGTCTTCAAAAATAAACTTCATTGTTCATCTTTAAATGATAACAACCACACCTAACATCTTATAACAAAAGTAGCTGACCTAAACATATTTTACCCAAGATAGGTTAATCATTTCCATAAGTAACATAAATTACTATAAGTCCACCTTAAATTCATTGATTCTTCAAAATATAAGTCAACCTTACTCCTCAATGAAAATACTATAGTAATCTATTTACCTTGATCATATAGGGTCCTCAAAATAGTGAATGTCTTCCAAAATAATAATCATCCTTTAATCCCCTAATCATCTCTATCATATTAATACGACAATCATAGCATTTCCTATCACATTGGTTGTTGGGACATGTTCTTCCATTTCCCGCCATTTACTATGAAAAAAAAGTACAAATAGGGGCTTTAATACTTATCCAATTATCATGAAAAGGAACTTAACACAGATAAGGATATCTTGTAGAAGAAAAGTATACCCTAACTTGTGATCCCCTAGGTTCCCATCTAGGTTATCCATGATCATATATTCTTATGTGAACCTTTATTTTATTTTATCTTTGTTCCTTTAACAATGGTTCATACTAAGCTTATGAATTTACCAAAGCATATCCCCCGGGGACATACATCAAAAGAAAGGGTGAGAAGAAGGCCCAGTATGGGAAACAAGAGAGTCATTTTACATGTGAACTTGAGATACTTCAATAAGGACATGAAAAGAACTTTAAGGCATGAGAAAGAAATCATGAGATACATCATAATAAAAATAACATTTTTCATAACATGAAGATGTGGCTACAACATTTAATATTGACAGTCATTTCGTTTCACCAAGGTCCATCCCCAAAGTTTCGTTAAAAATTACCAAGGTTATTCACCATGGCGTCGTTAAAAATCGTCATCTCTAGAGATTAAGTCTTTACCCAATGCATTGGAGCGCTATCTGGGCGCACCATTGACATGTATTTATTATCATGTGAGCCACACATATCATCATCAATCATTTCATAATCAACCCATATAGCATAAAAGAAATGGGTATCATTTCGTAATCATAACGTTTTAAAAACTACTTTAAAGACATGATCTTTATGTCACTTTAAACCCATGGAAAGTGAAAGCGGGTTTCATGAATGTAAATCCCAGAATTTAAAATAGAACAGTTTTATATATATGTGAATACCCCTATATAAATAAGAGCTTTGAGTATTCACTTTAATACAAAAAATAATATTGATAAAAGAGAGAGAGGCATTTTGAGACGAAAATTCTGCAGCATAATGGCTATGTTTCGGGGTTTTAGAAAACATTGAAAAGAGAGGGGACATGGGTAAAAAAATTCATAAATGACCCATAAAATAGTAGAGGGACAGAATAATAAGGATATATGAACATGGTAATGAAATTTTAAGGACATACCATTTTAAATTAAAAACATGGAAGGAAGACAAAAATTAGATTTCTCTTATTAAAATTCGGCAGCCTAACGGCGTCACTTAAAACATCAAAATACTAAATTGAAGAGATCAAATGGGGTCTCTCATCATATTATCATAAAAGATAATTATGATAAATTTAGATATCATACCCCAAAATAATAAAAAGGAAATTTAAATACTTTACATGAAAATATATCTTAAAAAAAGAGAAGGGAGAAAGAATCCGTTACAAAAATTTCGGCAGCCTAACAACGCCACTTTAACCTTCATAAAACAAAATAATGAGAGTAAGAGGGGATCTATCATCATATAAACATGAAAAGGGCAGTATGAGGAATATAAAATAACATCCCCTCACATAAGAACATGGAGCATAAAAGGAATGACATAAAAGAGATTACATGAAAATAAAGAGAGAGGTCAGATCCCTTACCTTAAAACGTAACTTCTAAAAATCAATGGTTTGGGATTTGAGGGATTGGGGGAACCCTAGGAGGACTCCTTGGGAGGTAACGAGACCAGAAAATCGTTGGGGGAGAGTTGGGAGTGAAAACTAAAGGAGGAAATGGTGGGTATTTATAGAGAAATTGAGGGGACAAGGCATTAATGGCCAAGGGACACCTCACAAGTGCTTTTCTCAAAACCATGTTCTCTCCCTTGGAATTTACCATGGAGTTAGGCCACGTGGGGCTCCCAAAACAATAATTCATCACCCTTGGCCGGAAAACCCTTAAAATATCTCATGAAATCATCACGACACAGTAATTATGCCATTAAACATACCGAAACCCTAAAACTGTATTTTTACTATTCACTGAAAATTCAACTTTCTCAGAAAAATCCCAAAATTTCACATTAACCAAATATCAAGGCTATAATTTCAAAAATAAACTCCATTTTATAAAAATAATTTTCTAAATATTTTTAATTCTATTTTTAAATAAATACACTATTCACTGAAATTCATTTTTTTAGAAAGATCCCCAAAAATTACCATAACATAACATCGATGCTCTGAGTTCAAAAATAAATTCCATTTTATAAAAATAATATTATAAATATTTTTAATTAAATATTTAATTAAAAAACACTATTCCCCCAAAAAAACTAATACTTGACTAATCAAGGTGCCTAGATTATACTAATACTTTATTTAAGTGAGATTACTAATCCATTTGGACTCATTACTAATCCTAATCATAAAATCACTATTAATATGTTACTATTCATCAAAAATCAAGGTGATCTTATTAGACTCTAAATTTCGTACTGAACATAATTGTAGAAGACCATTTTTCGAAAATCATTACACATTTTTAATTATTTAAGGTTTACATAAACATTTTTTTAAAATATCCTTTCTCTAAAATTCACCAAAAATATGCATACTATATTTATCCGTACATTTGAAAATTCATAAACTTTATAAGAAGAAATCCCAATTTTTATTTAAAACAAAGGATTACACAAGGAAGTTATGGTCTCCTTAAATAGCCCCTTATCACGCCAGCATAGGACCTAAGTGTACAGTGTGCTAAGGTGAGAGAATCCGATGGTGGCTCGGCCAACATCGCACGAGTAGTAATTTCTATCAGTTTGAACTTCTCGCAAAGGAGATCCCGTTCTAGCTTCACACGATGAAGTTTAGCTTGGGTTTGGTATAGAGCAAAGCCTAGTGGTGCTACCTCCTTCCCAAGTTTTGTTAGATGGGATTCGATCGGTCCAAGACTACTGGGTGAGGCCATCGAATCTTCTTTCTATATTAATTAACCAAGATTGCTTGTATTTAGAGACAATAATCAAAACATTTAGTATCCAGTGGTCATATTGACCAACAGTCATATAACAGTCAAAAACCAACGGTATCATTTTAATTATACTCATGTTATCAAATGAATCATTTTTGTTGAGTATAAAAATATAATAAAATAACACATAAAATTAGGAAACACGTTTTATTCAAAATTTCGGGTCTTCACACAATCTCTTCCCAAATCTCAAAACGCAATCATTATCAATGTTGAATTTAGGAAACTTACCTTTCTGAACTAGCTCTACCTTTTTCTGCAACTCACTATCTTGCTTCTGTGCTTGAATGATTCTGTCTGATAGAGAAGATTTCACTGATACCTGAAACAAAACAGAAGAACATCCTGCACCAACAACTTCTATGCCAAAGTTCATCAAATGTTTAACCCAAGGACCGCGTTAAAAATGCAACATTCCTAATGAAGCATTACTTTTTCTACTCAAATCATCAGCCACTTTATTTTCTTTTCCCAGATGGTAATGAATTGTACAATCATAATCCTTGATTAATTCCAGCCATCTCCTCTGTCTCATGTTCAATTCATTCTAAGTGAATATATACTTTAAACATTTGTGATCGGTATATATTTCACACTTTACTCCATACAAATGATGCCTCCAAATTTTTAAAACAAATACAACAGCAGCTAATTCCAAATCATGTGTAGGGTAATTTAACTCTTGAGTTTTCAACTAACGTGAAGCATAAGAAATTACCTGATCATTCTACATTAAGACACAACCAAGTCCTTTTAATGAAGCATCACTGTAGATAACAAACTCACCATTCCTGGAAGGAAGTGCCAAAACCGGAGAATTCACCAATCTTCTTTTCAACTCCTGAAAACAATCATCACATTATTTTGTCTAGATGAACATAACACCCTTCCCAGTTAGCTTAGTCATTGGACTAGATAACCGTGAAAACTTTTCAACAAACCTTCGGTAGTAACCTGCCAAACAAAGAAAACTACGGATCTCGGTTATATTTGTGGATCTTGTCAATTCTTCTACAACTTTTGTTTTAGCAAGATCAACAGTTATGCCATCTTTTGAAACAATGTGACCAAGGAAAGAAATTTGTTGTAACCAAAACTCACACTTGCTGAATTTTCCATATAGTTTCTTTTCTTTTAAGGTTTGAAAGATAAACCTTAAATGACTTTCATGCTCCTATTTACTTTTAGAAAACACCAAAATATCATCAATGAAAACTACCAACATTTTTCAGCTGAGTCAACTGATCCCTCACTGAAAAAAAAACTGTTTATTTCTGATTCTGACCATCTCAGGATACTAATTTGAAATGTCATTTCCATCTGTATTCCTTCCGAGAAAAGCTGTTTTGTTTCCTCTATGAAAAAACATTCTTAACACAGAAATATCTTAGGCGAAGCAACATGGTAATATTTAAATGTTATATCATTTTAATTGTACCATTAATTAACTTATGATTTTACACTTTTCTAACTCCTAATGTTTTCTAAACCGACCTTTGATACCAACTATAAGGCCCCGACCTTAAACATTACTTAATATTGAATTAAATGAATAATTCACATTGAGGATCTTTTCAGGTTTAGAGTTTTATAGAATTAGTACATAACTGTTACATCTCAAAAGATTAAAAAGTAGACACTTCTACTGAGTTTCCATAGAATAAAAAAACTCTTAAAAGAGAAACATGTCTAGTTCCATGTTTTATATAGCATGACTTTCCCTTGATCCCATCCTTGACCCTATTCCACATTAGGTCCAATGAAAAACATTTCAAAAAAAAGTTGGGGTGAGCATAAAAAGCTCAGTAAGGGATACACAAAGAATGAAAACTGTTATTTTTTCAAACATCAAGTAAACCATGTATAACATTATCAAAGTAATACCTTCACTTTCATGAAGTAGTAAAAACACTTCACTGAATAAAATATCATTAATTGCCTTTTGGTAACCAAAGGATTACTATAAAACCCATATAAAGAACACATAACATATAAAGGTAACATGGGACATAAACATACTTAAGTGGAATAACCATACGGTCGACTTCCACACATATCACATAATGGAATAGCCATACGGCCAACTTCCATACATACTTAATGGAATAGCCATACGGCCGACTTCAATACCCAATGCATTGCAGGTTATAACGTAACCACCCGTCCTGGTATTCACGACACCACCCGTCTTATGGTTTATCACGTAACAACCCGTCAAATGTCCAAGTACCAATATTTAACTTTAAACCAATATAAAGGAATGATAACATTTCCACATTTCAATCACAATATATCATTTAAATATATTGACATAATAGAATCCTTTATCAAAACCATTTTCAATACCAAAATACATAAAAGAGTATATGGTATTTATTTTATTTTAAAAACATTATGGCTTGTTGAGGAAGCCAAAGACCAAATAATACTCGTGGCGGCAGAGAAGTCGTTGTCGCCGCATACGTACGACAAAAACATTCCCTTTTGTCGTTTAGTAAAACGCTTCGTATAAAAAGATTCCTTTTGAATAAAAGTAAATGCCAAAGGGTTTTATACACTGTATAATAGAAAGTTGTGTATAAAACGAAATGTGCCTCAATGAAAGGAGATTGAGACGAAGTCCCTTACATCGGGTCCGACTTGACTCGATCATTCTTTAACGTCCTGAATAATAAACATGAGTTAATTTATAATTGTATAAGAACCTTTTTAAAGTTCATTATTCCTTTTATATCAATTATTGTCATGTTATATACATTTTTTAATCATTTAAGTTAATAATTTTTGTTTTGTCGATACTTGGTTCTTAAGTAGATTGTGGACTTCTTACAATTACATGTTGTTCGTGTGGTCAAAGGTTCATTATATACAGAATTTTATTCATCATGTATATATCATATATATAATATATATCCATTATATTCATGCATTTATAATATTACATAACATTTAGAGTTAAGAAATGAAATGCACCATTCATGGAGACGGTAAGTCGTACGTACGCATAAACGATACTTCCATTTATATTTCATATTTAATGGAATTAAAACATAATGATACATAATAGTATTTTAATTCCTGTATGGTAACATATATAATATCATTATATATATATATCCTTTGTACGTACCACATATGGTATTAACGAATCAAGTCACTTTGAGGGGGCGGTAGTCCGCACTTCCTTAAATGAAGATATCACGTTGACCCATAATGGAAACCATAAAGGTTTGCCATAAATCAAAAATACAGAAGCTTAAGTAAAACATAAAAATATTAGATATCATATATAAATATAGTGTCATCTTAATGGCCACCTTTTAAGGTGTTAAAAGAATGTTGAACAATCATCGTTTCGGGAGGCAGAAATTCGCCATCCACAGAAACAGTATGTTCTTTAACCATTAGATGTAGGTGTGTGTAAGTGTAGCTCGAATAATTCTTATAACAACATCCTAGTATATTGATGATACTGGAGTTGTTACAAAAAAAATAAATAAAATTATTTTAGGGGGTTGGAGAAGCAAAATAAAACAAAAGGACTCAAGTGAAGACATTACCTTAAAATCGGGTAACTCCCTTTGGTTTGAGCTCAAAGGCTTTATTGGGAAGACTTTTTCCCAAAGTGGGGATTGAAGGAGTAAGAGAGGGAAGTCTAGAGGAAAATATGGGAAGGGGTTGGCCGAGCCAAAGGATTTGGGAGTGTGGGTAAGGTGGTAGAGGTGGGGGCCTTTTATAAGATGAGAGGAGGGGCACTCTTGGAAGGTATAGCAAAGTCACTTTATTTTAAAATGGTATTCGGATTTAAGAGGTCACACTTTGATATAATTCGAGGATAAGGTGATAAGGGTTCGAAATCCACCCATTCAATAGGTTTTTGACATGTTTAGGTCATATATATTACATTATCTTTCCATTTTATTTAAATTGTTAAATAATGAGGTCATCACTGCATCATCATGATGTAATAAATAATTTAATTTATTTAATCTCTAAAAATAATAAAAAAATAAAATGATGTAGGAAATCATTTTATCTTTCCAATGAATATTTATAGTCAAAATTATTACTTGTATAATCCCATGTAAAAATTGTTTTTGTAAAACATCTCATGTTTGTGTCATTTTTACTTTATCATTAAATAAAAAGTTATTTATGTCATTTCCCATCCAAAGTGGGTCCATGGGGTCACCAAGTTGACCCATGGTTTTTCTTGGTCGGCCATGACACATCCAATAAGGGTAGGACATGTTTCTAGGTATTTTCATTTTATTATAATATCATTTTTGCCTTAAATTGCACTAATTACCTTTAATCGCGATTAAAAACTTAATAAGTTACTATTCACCAAAAAATTATTTTAATCTCATTGAACGACATTTTACTTCTTAATGACAACCATGTATGTCGGATTTTTGAAATTCAAAAAACAAAGTGGTAAAATTTCATTTAAACGAAAAATCATTTTTTATAAGTACCACTTAGTGGTTTCACTATTCATCAAAAATTGAGGTTTTTCAGAAAAATACCAAAACATCACCCTAAGCTATATTTGATATTCCGAATTCAAAAATGAATTCCATTTTACAAAATTCAAAACATATAAGTTGAATTAATTAATTTAATAATTAATTCCCGCTGTCAGAGCAAATAGCATGTTTTTATGAAACAATAAGTATCAAAAGATTGACACTAGTTTAAGTCCAATTTCAAAGTGAAATTGATTCCAATTACCACCATTGGATTAAATGGTAAAAATATATTCTAATTTCACTTAATAACCAATTCAAAAGATAATCTAATCATATAAATAAATTAGATCAAAAAGAGGTTTTGAATTAAAATACAACATTTTAAACTATTCATTAAAAATGAACTTTATCGGAAAAATACCAAAAATTTACACAAAGTAAATTTTGATGTCCGTATTATAAATAAGAGTTATATTTGGTCCAATAGAATGTATAAGAGTGATCAAAACTATATTTAATGACGGTTCACCATCAAAAGGGGATAAGTGAACCTTTAGTGAAAATTAGGGTATAAATGCATAAAATTGAATTCTTTCCGTATTTTAAGCCTTTATCATTTATTGGATAAATTTAAAAACATTTAAAAAACAAATATAATCATATTTTAGTTATTTCTATCCATTCTCTCCAATACAATGGCTATATGTTAACTACCATTTAAAATAATATTATTATATTACTAGAGTACAACGTAAGTTTTCAAAGAAACTCATCGTTGCGTATCCAGTATGCTGTCGAACGTAGAAACCCATTTTAATTAAAATTAATATTTAATTCATAAATATTAATAACTATGAAAATGTTTTATTCATTATTTACCTGGGATGTTACAGTTAGAGAGAGCACTCTTGGTGGAGATGTTCGTTTCATGTATAGCAGAAACCAGTAGTGAGACCCACTACCGGTCATCACGTAGTAGAGTATTCTTCATCTGGAAGGAGGAAGATGACACAGTGGTTTAAGAGGACCATACCTACAGGTGGATGATCGCATGACTCAGAATCGATTTTGTGGGGCACCCAAGTCAGATCCATTCATGCCTGGAGTGGGAAGTGTTACAGAAGCCGCGGGAAGGGTAACATGGATCATGAATGTATGACCCGTCATATAGATGATTAGGAGATAGTTAAGGGACCACCCAGATAGAGAAAATTATTCGATCATGGAGGTCCACAAGGACCAGGTGGACATGGTAGAAAAGCTGGCCGTGCAGCTGGCGATGGGTGACGATTTGAGGTGTTACCGCCACTACCACCAGGAGGTCCACCTCGACCATAGAGAGTAGGTGGATAGGGGAGATCTCAGCTCTAGGTAGCTGAGGCCTACAATCATGGCACTTCAAAGATGATACGAGGTATGATCTATGTCTACTCCACCTAATCTACAGTACATATAGACACATGTTCCAGTCATTATTTGTTTCCACTACCCTCATTCAGAGCATAGAGATTCCGATGGAGCCATTAACTCAATCCTTACGGCTAGAGACTACTACGGGAGTGGATTCGACGATTACGCATGGGTACCGGAAGTCTGAGATTAATCTAGGAGGTGAGAGCTTCGGTTGGGATCTCTTAGTAGCAGCATCGAGGCCTTACAATTCCATCTTGTGTATGGACTGGTTATCTATATTCCATGCTTATATTGACAGTATTTTGTTCATGGTGTAGTGTGTCCATACGGATGGGACCAGGTTTACCTTCACCGGTGAGAAGGGATACATTGCAGCACAAGATAGACTTAGCCGGAGGAGAGTGCACCAGATCACTCATCAGTTGGCTAGCCTTACCCTCAGATCAGTTGATGTGGAGAGTCTTAATTATCTTGTAGTGGTGGACCAATATGCGTATGTATTCATTAATGATGTTATAAGTCTATTTCCTCACAGATAGGTTGACTTTTATATTGAATTGTACCCTGGTACGACCATGATAACTACACAAGCTTATCATATTTCTCTCACAGAGCTTAGTGAGATGTGAGTACAGTTAGAGGACTTTCAGGGAGGGATTCATATGACCCAATGTTTCTCCTTGGGTAGCCCTGATTCTATTATCCAAGAATGTGTATTTGAGTTTGAGGTTATGTGTTTACTATCAACCCATGAACCAGTTTACTATGATGAGAAAGTACCCAGTCCTAAGGATCGATGAACTCTTTGATCAGATGAAAGGATCACAATTGTTCTATAAATATACCTCAGATCATGTTATCACCAAATCAGAGTACAAGAGGAGGATGTGCAGAAGGCATCTTTCAGAATTCGGTACGACCATTACGTGTTCTTTGTTTTTCCATTCCACGTGACCAATTTTTCAACAATGTACATGAATATCATGAACAAGATATATCAGCCATTCCATGATAACTTTGTAGTGGGTTTCATCGAAAAAATTCTGATATACTTAACTAATAAGGAAGATCATGCCTATCATTTGCAGGTAGTACTGGATACACTCCAAGAGCACCAGCTTTATGGTAAGCTCTCGAAGATCCATTTTTGGATCTGAGAGGTTCAATTTCTAGGGAATGTTATATCAAAGGCCGAAGTTGTAGTGGAGCTAGAGAAGATTGAGATGGTACTTGATTGGGAGCCACCTAAGAGTGTGATGGAGGAAAATAGTTTCTTGGAATTGGCTGGATACTACTGGAGGATTGTGAAAAACATATCCATAGTTGCAGAACCTCTATCTTCCTTGATGAAGAAGGGGAAACCCTTCTTCTGTTCAGAGATATACCAGCGTTGTTTTCAGGATCTGATGCAGAGGCTGACGAGTGCCCCATATTGAGGCATCATGAGGATGGAGTACAGTACGTCATCTACTATGATGCATCAGTGATCAAAATCGAATGTGTCATGATGCAAGAGTGATCAGTGATCGCATATGGTTCTCGACTGCTGAGACAAAATGAGAAAAACTACACTACCCCTGACTCGGAGTTAGCAGTAGAGGTCTTCTCCTTGAAGATGTGGCAACACTATCTGATGGGAGAACTCATTACATTGTTCTATGATCACAAGAGTCTCAGGTATATCGTCTCTAAGAAGGACATGAACCTAAGACAGTGATGTTTTCTTGAGAGTTCCTCCAGGACTATAAATTTAAGAAATTTTACACTCCATGGAAGGGGAACATTTTTAATGATTCACTCAGCAGGAGGGATGATATATAGCTTCTAGGTGAGGCAACAGAGTAGTTGGACGCTTTGCTGATATCCTTCGTCGAACGTGATGGATCAGCTTTCCTTATGTCTCTTACAGTCACTCCCCCACATCATCCCAGAGTCAGGGAGGTGCAGTGTGGGGATGCTGACTGTGAGTCACGACATGCTACAATATCCGCAGATCAGGCACCTGGTGGATTTTTTGAAGGTGGGGAGAACCTCATCCTTTTCAGAGGACATACAATGGTACCACATTAAATTCATGAAAATGTGTTGAGGGAGTTCCACACATCCCCAGTATAGGTACATCCAGGAGTGGAAAAGATGTTCTAGGATTTATGACATCTGCAGTGGTGGCTGAGAAATAAGAAAGTAGTTGCATAGATTGTTTCTCAATGCCTCACTTGTCAGCAAGTGAAGGTGGTGAATCAGGTACCAGCAGGCATGGTTTATACTTTAGAGTTCCAAGATTGGATTTGGGATGGAATATACATGTACATCTTAATAGGAATTCCACATATATCTAGAGGACATGACATGATTTGGGTGATCGTCGACCGACTCACCATGTCGTCCCACTTCCTACTGATTAGAGAGCTGTGTTTAGTAGAGATCTTGGGATGCCTCTATATGCAAGAGATTGTACGGCTACATGGAGTACCCTAAACGATTTTCTCTGATCGTGATGCATGTTTTAATTCCCAACTATGGAAGGGGTTGAAGGAGGCTTTCGAGATACTATTTCATTTGTGCACGTCCTTCCATCCTCAAACAGATGTTCAGACTAAGTGGACCATTTAGACTCTCGAGGACATGCTCTGTTCTCATGACCTCCACTTTGGTCATAGATGGGAGGATCACTTACCTTTGGAAGAGTTTTCATACAACAACAACTATAAATCCAACATTGGGATTATATCTTTCGAGGCGTTGTACATGAGACCTTTGAAATCAACTTCGAGTTGGACTGTCCCTGGGGAGTCACCACCAGTGGGAATAGAGATGGTACAAGCTATGGCAGAAAAAGTGGAGATCATCCAAGAAAAGATGAAGATTGAAAAGAGAAGGAAGAATACATATGCCGACATGAGATAGATTCCTCCGGTGTTTGAGGATGGAGATGATGTCTTTATACGGGTCTCACCCCGATGAGGGCTGCAGAAATTTGGATGTGGCATAATGTTATCTATGAGATTCATCGAACCTTTTCATGTCCTCATCAGAGTTAGAGAGGGTGATTACTGCTTATCTCTTCAACATTAGTTTCACCAGGTGTATGATGTCTTCCATGTGTCCCAGCTGAAGAGATACGTGCATGAACCTTCTCACACCATTGACCATGGAGAGCTGGACATTGACGATGAGGAGACTTTTACAGAGGATCCAGTAGAGATTGACGATCAACAGGAGTGGGTCCTTTGTGGATGGTCAATACATATCGTGTGCATACTCTGGCAGTAGGGGAACCGACAAGAGAGCAAAAGGGAGTGGGAGAATTCACCTTAGTATGAATACTTCCATGTCTCCAACATTGCAACAATAGTTACCCAATATCAAACATGGGATGTCCATTTTTCCTCATCTACCAATAGATTGAGATGGTGACATAAATTTTTAAGAAAGTATCAAATTGAACAATGATTTCATAGATTCTTACAATAATCATGATGTATCGGACTCCTTCATATGTCCTGATATTTTTATAGAGCATCATAAGGCCTACCCAATTCATAAATCCCTCATCAATATGCATTGAGAAAAATTAATTTATCTCGATTATTTTTCACACATGTTAAGGATAACATGGAGTTATTAATATTCAATGTTCGTGTCATTTTCATAATAAATCTCTACTATCCAGCTAAACCACAATGTTTATACCTCAATATGTGGCATGATATGACTACCCCCATGTAAGGGATTCCATATTTGGGAAATTCCTATCTTTCTGATTGAATTATGAGGACTCTAATTCTTATAATTAATGTGATACAAAGTAATCCTCTAAGAGGATCTAGATTGATACTGATTTTCTATGTTCCTCCACATATGTCCTTTCATTATGACATCAATCATTATGGGTTCAATGTACTACATGGATTTTTATACGTATTATAATGTATGATATATAAGATTCCTTATAATGTATTAATTCCATTCTAAAAATATGTATCACCTCCCTAGATGAACAAAGCTATGGATAAACTTGTTTAATGGATTCAAAATATAAAAAACTAATCATTATAGGAAAAATTTATGAATTACCTCAGATTTATAAAAAATAGACACATTAACAGAACTCACATTGTACATGTAGAGAATCAAAACATGACTATTTTGTTAGGGTAATTGGTCTTGTAAATGTATTTTAAATAGAATCTAAAAAATATCCCATATATGTATGCATGTCTTAAAATAGGTAAAAATTCCCCAAAAAAGGGTGAGATGATCCGAACCTCCAATCCTCTCAAAAATGTGAGTCCCAAAATATCATTTGTTTTAAAACCCAAATTGACCTCCTACTATTAGTAAGGAGGTCAATACTGAGTTATGGATGAGGGAAATGTTTGATGAGTCAATATAAAAAAGAGGTGATGTATTTTTAATTACATTTTACTCCCTCATAATAAATCATTGGTAATCTACACACACATACATATTTATGAACAATTTTTGGTTCAAAAAACATCAGTAAAATTTTCTTTTTGAAAAAATTGTATTTTCTAATTATTTAATTCATTTTATGAGAAAATTTATATTTATTTTTCAATGTATAATTTATTTATTGGAAATATTAATTGTAAATATTCAAAATTTTGTTATTCAAATTCATACCTTTATGTTTAATGGGTAGGAAAAACATAAATCCTTAAATAATAATATAAATAGTATAGTAAATTTCTCTAAATCACGGTGTTTCGTGTAAGAAATTATAAATAAATTGAATTAATTTAAAAAAAATTAAAAATAATACATTGGTATATGAAAAATAGTTTTCCACAACTTTCCATTAAACAAAAAGAATAAAATATCACTCATGCATGTGTACAACAGACTTTCTCTATATAATAATCCATTTCATCTTTCGACCACATTTTACAAGGATGCATATAATTATGTAACTGAGGAATATATATGATATATTCAAATTAATTATATTTATAGAAATATAATATATCATGTGCCTATTTATCATTCTACCAATCTAATGTATTGTTGTGTGGCATATTTTTCCTATGGATTACCACATCCACAAAGAGAAATGATCCATTTTCAGGTCCCCTTATGATGGATATTTTGAAATATTTATATAATAAGTATATGTGTTATTTATTACATTATTAATATAATAGATATGACCGATCAATTGGAATCATGATCTTAATGAATCTATCAATCAAAAAATATAGTGTAAAATTAAATAGAAACCACCTAGTACAAGAAAACTTTTAATTAGTTGTTAATAAATGTGTTATAAAATGTAATATGTAAATCATATATAATATGAAATATCTTTTTATGGTTCACTAAACAATTAATATTAATATTATTTTAATTATAATTGAGACTCAAATGTGTATGATGTAGTTCCATTTCATGGTAATTATTTCTCATTTCTAATTTATTTTTGTGCGGCATATTCCATACTCACTAATTACTTCATTCATATAGTGTATACAATTTAACTTTGATTTGATTTATCAATCTTCAATTTTTATTCATGTTATTTAAAATATCAATTTATGTTAGCATATTGATGTCCTTTATTATTACAATTTTACCGAAGTGGTAACGGTATATTTTACAATCTCTTCGTTATTTTAGATCATTTATGTTTCTATTAAAATTGGATGAAATATATAATATTTATATCATAAACTCTATATTTATTATTTTAAATTTTTATTTATATTATATTCATATATTTGTACCATTTTTAAATGCATATAAACTCAAAAAAATGTAATTAATGTTTATAAGGTAAATAAATTATTTTCTACTCGGATGAGAATATTTTCACCACTATTAATATTTTTATTAAAATGATTTCAAGGAATATTTTTCAATTATGAAATCTTGTATAAAATTTAATTTAATCTTTCTATTAATTTTATAAAATATAATAAATGATTTTTTTTCTAAACAACATACATTTTACCAATGACGTTAAAGGAATCTCTATTTTTAACGATTATGGAGTGATATGAATTTCCCACCATTATAACTCCTCAAAATTTTTTATATTATATAAAAATATTATATTTATCATTTAAAATAATATAATTTTCTTACTACTTTTAAAATTTTATATTTTTATTAAGTAATATAAAAATTAAAAGGTTATTTTCTAGATGAAATTGACCATTCTTCACATATAGGTTTAATTAAAAAATTTAAACATCCAACAATAAAATATATGGTTTTATACAGATATAACCTTAATATACCATCCAACATACTTTATTGGATTTATTTTTTTTATCTTGACTGTCGAATTTGTTACATATTTATATACTAGTTCATCTAATACAATTTTTTTAAATTATTTTGGAAATTTGACATTGTTATTTCCTTTACATAGGGGATGAATGTATTTGAATAATTACATGATAATTTGTGCTAAAATTTAATAACCCTCAACACACCCCAACACCTCATTAAAAAAAAGTTGGGTATTTGGTTGGGATCATTAAAATTTTTATATAATGTCTTGGTGTGAGTCCTGGATGGTATGTTTCTGATCTCATGGAATAAAGACTCCAAAAATATTTATGATGAAATTCATCTTACATTCCCTCAATAAAAAATCAGTAATTCATTTCTATGTAATTTTTTAAAGGTTATGATATCAATGGAAAGATTTCATGTTCATGTTCTTATTTTTATGGAATCAGTTGATTATCATTTATTCATTCCATATTATCCATGCCTTATTTTTTTCAATGTTATATTCCATTTTATGCATTACCTTTTTAAATATTATATCACACCAATTTCATATGATTTTATTCTCCATGATCTATTACATTCTTTATAAATGATAAGAGTGGATATGCCAGATATAATAAAAATGTTTTCAAATAATGTTATATGGGGTGTTTTGTATTTTAATCATTAATATTTTATTCTGATTTATATCTAGTTTACCAAGACTACGAAACAAAAATTGGAAATTTTTTATGTGATATCCTATATATATTATTCAAATTTAATACTTTAACCACTTTAGTAAAATATTAATAGTCACATTACATTGTTAATCAAAATATGTTTAGTAGTTTCCTTGGGAAATAGATTTTAAAAAACGTATATTATAGAACATAACCATGTGAATACCATTGAGGGGGATCCTATGTATTACATAACATCCTTTATTTATATGGTATATTTTATTTTGGTATCTTAGATATAAATCCATTCTTATATAATAAATGTTAATGTCTATTTTTCTAAATTTATCAATATATAATAAAATTGAGAACTATTTGTTAAGTATATATCAATAATCATACATGTTCACGGTGAATGCAATCCTACTGCACACCATCATTTATAGTAGCATGAGAAATTCATAGATATGTACACATTTTAATTACAATCCATTAACAATGATTCATGTTTTTTCTTATATATTATTAATAAATAAAACTATTTAGTGATTATGGCAATAATTATGCATAGATTTCCAATTTATGTTATTCTTTCAGTAGTTTCTATTTTATAAATTCAAATTCATAATGATTTAATCTCATTAATTGTATTATATTGTTTAAAATGGAACATATATTATGTAATAGATGTGGTTTCAAAAAATATATTCATTTTAAGGTTTCCCTCATTAAATATTTATCATTAATTGATTTCAAGTATAGAATATTATTATTATATTAATTTTTTATATTTCGACTATTAAAAAAACCATGCTCAGACGTAATAGGCTTTAAATTCAATTCATTTCTCTTTGATGTTTGACCACTTCATTTTTAATAATCCCAAATCCTTTAATGGTAAAAATCCATTTATAGAAGAATTATGGATCCAATCCATGGGAAAATTATTATTTCCATTGAAAAGATATGAAACAGATGATGTTATTTTAGTTATGAATTTTTTACATAATGATGGTGATCATTTGTGGCCACTAATTCAAAATAAAATATTGGAAATATGGAGAGAGATATAATTGAGTTTGATATTGTTAAAGACACATTATGTGGTAAATAATTTCCACATGAACAACAAGAAAACAAAAAAATATAAATTATTCAGTATATGAAATAAAGAAGATGAATTTTTTCCTGAGTCTGATGAAATCAGTATAATATTATAAATGAATAATATAGACTACACATAAAAAAAATATATATTTGTCATTTCTTTTAAGGGTATAAATCAAATAATCCTATGGGATATAGTCTCTTAAAAAATTTTATTATATGATGATTATTATTAAATAGAATAATAGAAGATATTGGGTTATTCAATTCATATACGTTCAATAGAATTCAAGATAATATTTGGATTACTTACCAACATGAAAAAATAATTGATACAATAGAAAATATGGGAAGAATTTAATTTCATTGATTGAATTACTATTAATGGAAACACCTTAGTACATTGATAAATGTAAAGAAAGTCTATTTGAAGTTTGGATTGAAATGACATCAATCACATAATTGTAACAGAAATAAAGATACCCAAAATGCGTATTATTTAAATTGTATATATATGGGGCTCTATCAAATTTAATTTTCCATGTGTCATGGGAATTTACATTTGAAATGGATATGAGTGATAGGTTAATATTATGACATTACTACAACTATTTTCTCTTTGCCTTTTTATGTCATAACATGTACATTGATCATAAAATCTTGTCTTATTTCATTAGAAATAAATAATATTATTTATATTTTTTATGGATATCATGTCATCATTTGATTTTATGAGGATATAATTATTAATAAATTAAAGTAGTTGGGATTTTATTATAATATATCAAGTGGTTTATGTTATTTTGAACAAAAATTCCCTTATTATAGACATAGTTGTTTTATATAAGTATGGAATTACAATAATCCTTATTTATGGGGATTCCATAATTTTTAGTATTTTTTAATATGTTAATAATAAATAAAATAATATAAGAAAAGGTTATTCAAATAAAATGTTTTCTCTACATTCATTACTAATGAATTGAATGCCATTTAACCACACACTTAGTTTTGGATTATTAGACATTAAATTTCTCTTGACCACAATCTCTATCAATTTCTATTTCTCCATTGAAATTATTTTTCCCATCCATTTCCATACTTTAACTTCCCAATAATTTTATCCCTATCATGGAAACTATATATTTTCTATTTCTATTATCATTTATGTTTCCAATATATCACTTTCTATAGATGTTTTTAAATTTATAAGAAGTATGTGGGTTTTTAATGAATGATTAACCATTGATGATAGAGATACAACATATATGGAAATTTTAAATTAATGAGAATTATTATTACATCTCATTATTTTATTCAATATTTATCTTAAAATATAAATAATTTCATTAATTTATTATACTATAAAAAACTCATAGTATAAATGAACTACTATATACAATTAATATATAATTATTAATATGTGTCCATTATAACCTAGGAATTTAAATTGTATGTACTAATAAAAATAACCACATAATATAAAAATATAATTAAGGATTTATAAATGAAAATGAAAATTTATAATTTCTATTAATAATTACTCATTTTTTATAAAATAATTTTATGATTTAAAATTTCAAATTTTTCAAAAATAGTGTCCATTTTTTATTGAATGAAATAATTTATTTTGGTCACTTTTATATATTTAATTTTATTAATATTATTTTTCGAAATAAAAAATGAAAAATTATATTTTTGAGATTTTTTTTTAATTTTTTGAAATGTTTTGTTTTCTAATGAATATAGAAAATAATACTTTTACCTGAAATAAAAACATCCTAAACAACTATTTAAAAATGGAAAATATATTTTTTATTTGTTATAGATAATAAATTTATTTTTACAAATCATACTTCCATAATTTTTATTTCAATCAACAATATATATTAATTTGGTATATAATCATTTTAATTCATAAGAATCATTTTTCGTAGTATCTAATTTATTTACCCATTCAATTAAAAAAAATATTCTTCTAATTTTGTTAATTGAATTGAATACAATAAATTTCATATTTTGTACCAAAATAATTAATATTATTTAATAATAATAACCTCTTTTTCGCCTAAAGAATAATAAAAACATTATAAACGATTTCCACGTTTACTATTAAACGAGGATTACCATTTTCTCAATAAAATATCAAATGGTTAAAATTACATAAAACAATCATGTTTCATATTTGATAATTTCAATTAATTAAAATGTTTAAATAACGTGGTATATAACTTATTTTAAAATAATAATAATAATTGTAAAAATTAATAATGAATTTTTGGAAGATATGTCATATTTTATTAAAATTTAAATCCATTTCTCAATTAAAAATATTTACTAAATCGTTGAATGATTGTAATGGATTTTGGATTCCTTGATAAGTATAAAAAAATTCAATTATTTATTATTTTAAAAAATAATTTATAGATAACTAATACATTATTTATAGATGAAAATATTTTAACTCTGAAATCATGAATTTTCCTAAAAAAATTTCTCTTTCATTTTGTGTTCTTATTTTTAAAAAAAATACAATACATCTTAAAAATAAATCTGACAATATTAATGTAAAATTTTGAATCTTCATGATAATTTTTTTTAATGACCATTTTATTTTATGTCAAATAATATTTTTATCGTCAAAAAAGGATAAATTATAACAATTACGATTATAATGATCTTATTGATGTTGAACTGGAAGATAATTCATAACAAGTATCTGAAACATTCTCAAATGTGATTGGATGTGTTTACTTTAAAATTATCACATCATATATTCTCAAATATGGTGAATGGGTTTCATAGTAAAATACCACGTAATATAGGTTTGAAAATATTTTATGTCATTTCGAGTGTGCATCTCCATTCCTTAGAAAAGGATAGTTCATTTATTATATTATATACACATTTTCATCAGTTTATCATATAATATAAATAAATTAATGAATTATTAATTTAATTATCCAATTCATAGTTCATATTGTATTTCCCAAATATCATCATTTCATGAAATAAGGAGTAACCCGACCCCACATTAAAAATTAATTTGTTTAACTTTTAACCATGAACATTAAATTTTATCTATTCTTAAACATCTATAAACTATTTTTTAACCTTTATAAAAAATTTACTGAAATATCATAAATATAATGAAATGTTATTTGTATTATGAGAAAACCATTTTACACAACTCTTTAGTTTTATTGAAAGTGAATAAACTCGTTCGTGCGAATATAGAGTTTACCTTCTCCATGCACTGATGTGATTTGTTTTCCATCAACCTTATACATTTTGTGTTATAATATTGTAAGTAATAAAGATATATTATATATATGACATAATTATTTTTATTAAAACAAAAAATATTATTTTCATTATAACACGTGAACTTATTACAAAAATGATAGTGTCTCTTCTGCGTACGTGTAGACTACCACCTCCATTAAGCTATGTGATCAATTATTTTTGTTAAAATGTAATGGATAATTATAAATTCATATAACATTAATATATATATTATATTTATTAATTTATTAATATTACATTCATGTTTTAAAAATTATATTTTTTCAATGTACCGAAACATCAAAATAAAAACCAAAATTAAAAAAGAAGGTGACATCATATTTAACAGTTAGTGTGATAAATAATTTCTAAAAAACCACTCTAAAAAATTTATAAGTTAACCATATGTATTATTTAATTATATGAATCTAGTTATTGAATATATTTAATATTAATCTATATCTATTTTTTATGAGATTTACTTATGTATTCACCTAGTCAGAACTGACATTATAGATTTTCATCTCACTTTTGATTGCATAATTCATAATCCATATTCACTACTTTTTACTTCCATGTGACTAGTATTCGGACCCTTTATATTATGTATCATGATTACAATTATATTAATGGTATAAAAATTTTCATTTTATGTTATCCCTATCTTTTAGATGAATGTTTTAATGTAAAATAAATTTAAATGATTGTTTGAAAATATATTCTTTATTCGAAATAACTTTTGTTCATTAACCAATTTAATGAATTGTATGACAATACAATATAAAAAAATAAATTTTATTATTATATTTAGTTATATTTTTTGGTTTCATGCATTATTTCCAATTTTACCTTATAATAAAAATGTAATGTTTATTGTGGAAAACATCTTTTTTTCACTATATGGTATGGAATACTTTATATATTGTCCATATTTTCAATTAAATGATTTTGAAAAAGAATTAAAAAAACAATATATATTACTGAAATTTATAAACAGGGTTTATATTCTATAAATTATTTAAATAGAATATTTAAGTAGTTTTATTAACATTCATTTTCTAATGAATGTGTGAAAAGAATCATTCCTTTATACAATTAATGAATGAATACAATTTCTTTCCATCATGGACATTAAATATTTGAAATATGCTATTAAATTATTCCTTATTTATATTCAATTGAAATTTTATATATAAAATTTTGGAAATATTTATATATTGAATATGATTTATTCCATTAAATGTGTATTTTCTTGAATAAGTCATCAAATGAGCTTTGACATTGTCTACTCATTTATATAAACATCATTTGATGAAAATTTTTCTTCACAAAAGATGTATTCTAATAACACCATCCATGATATTATTTTTGTTGACTATAATCATTTTGATTGAGGATGGTTTTATATTATGTATGTGACCTTTTTTGATATTTATATTTATTTAATTAAAATGAATATCTCTGATGTGGTTTTGTTTATTAATGTGATTAATACATTGGATGTATTAATTGAGAAGTGGGGGCCAAAATTATATATTCCATTGATGACATGTTAGGTCACATCAGATATAAAAATTTGCATATTTAGTTGGGGCATTACCAATTTATATAATATTCCATGGAATAATAATTGGACAGTATGTTTTTGATGTCTTATATTAAAGACTTCATGAAAATTTTATGAAGTCCATCACAATGAATTATATCATTATAATATTTTATATTTATTTGAAGGTGATTAATAGTATATTTATGTTATTCATGTATATGTTTCAAGTTCATATGATTTTTTATATGATATTACATAATCCTTATTTATTCCTTACAAATTATTCATAATTTATATATTCTATTTCAATTTCCATTGTATTCATTCCACTATTTAATATTTGATGTCATCTTATTCATATTTTTATTTTCCCATTGATCCTAGATTCTTTTTTATAAATGTTATATAAGTGAATTATAGAGATAATAAAGTTGTTACTAAAGAAAATATTGTTGAAAATTTTTATGTTTTCATATGTAATGATAGATTCACGTGGGTATCCAGTTTACAAAGGATACTATACTATTATTTCCTTTGGGAAGTGTTTTCATATTTCTTGTTCCAATATAATAATGTAAATATTTACTATGAGATACTAATGATTGTTAAATTACACATTTTTTCTAGTCAATTTATATCGATAATATTAATTATTGTAAAGAAATATTTCTTGTTCGATTAGGGAATGTTATAAAGGGATGCATAATATTCTATGTGTGTAAGTTACCTTATTGAAAATTGAATAAAAAAAATAATATTCTGAACTTCTTTAATTTCATAAAAAATGAATGCATCTATTAATGTATCAGTGGTTCGTAAGGTAAGATATAATTGAGTGTGGGTGTGATATTAGGTCATGATATCCTCTTTCACTCATTTAAAAAAAATTAAAAAAAATCACCCCTTTATGGATAGATTTATACATAATAATTTTTTTTTCAATTGAATCATATTTTTAAAGGTAATATATAAGTTAGTAAAAAATATATGTATAATATTCTTACTAAATTATATTTCTCTTAATGTATCAAAAATACCTACAAAATAATAATAAATTTAAAAATTTTAAAAATATTTATTTCAAATGAGATCATTTCATATATAAAAAAATTTACTATAAAAAAAGGTATATTAACAATTTATTGATCTTAATATTACATATTTTTGACTTCCAATTTTATGGATGATAATGTATTTATATATAAGATTAATATTAACATTAACATAATATTAGATGTGATTATTAGAATTTTTATAATTAAAAAGTAAATATTATTTATAATAAAATTCATATAAATTTTTAGTTTTTAAAATGTTATGTAATTATTAATCTTGATAGTGATCATATAATAATTAAAAAAATTAATATTGAATATATTACATACAATTAATCTGGTATTCTATAATTTGATATTTGTCGTGTTAAATTTTTTTTATACAATTTTTGAAATCCAAATGTTAATATAAGTGAATAAAAATAGTTTTTTAACAGAAATAATTAAATATGATGACATAATATTAATAAAGAATTTATAAATTCATCATAGTAATTTAAATGAAATATATTTTTCACAAATATAAATTTTCACAAAAAACCAATAAAATTGTAATTAGTTTTTTATGAAATTTTTTAGTAGATAAATTATTATCTATATCATATTGTTTCAATATTAACATAAAAATAAATTACGTATTGAAAAAAAAATTAAACAAATAGAAAGGACATTTTCATTACATTTTGTAACTGTATTTGTATGACATAAACAATGATGTTAAAACATTTCATTAATGTTGAATATATTAAAGATTTTTTTAGTGTTATTAAAACATTTCAGGGATTATTATATATATATATATATCATAATAACATGTTTATATATTAATTAATACTCATAGGTTGGGTGACAACATGTCTTATCTAGTTAGGGCACACGGTCTGAACCCACATGTGAAATAAGACATGTGTGCATCTACTTATAATGGCCCATGTGATGTCTTATTTCATATGATTTTTTTCATTAAGTTGAATTATTTGACAGATAAATGATATATTCATTGTTTTTTACTTATTTGTTTTTGGCGGTAGATATCTATGAGGTGAAAATTTTGAATTAGTGATTATGTGATTAATGTTATTTAAGAAAATTGACCTTATTATTTTGGGGATGATTATATGATTAATTTAAATATAGTACTATAGGATTTTGTTTGAGAAATAATGGTTATTTATATTTTGAAAAAATATATCATTTTATTATAAAATTATTTATTCGGGGTATTTCTAGAAATATATAGAGTATCTTGAATATTTTATGGTAAGCGAGAATTTATTTATGTCATGAGACATATAGTGTGGTTGATATCATTTAGAAATAAAATTAAATTTATCCTCAAATAAAATGTCACTTAATTTTTCATACAATTAATATTATAGAATGTTTATGATATATTGTAAGGATAGTTATTTGTTGAATGAAGAACATTGAACTTTTGGTATTAGAAATTAATTTTGGAAATTAATGTAGATGTCACCATATGGTGTTTTAACATTTATTAGTAATTATTTTAACTTTTCAAAAACAAGTAGTTTCAAATAATTCTTTCATAAAGGTGGAATATATTCTAATTATATTATGGATTTTTTTGATCAGTTGATGTTGATTCTAGTTCTTCAATCATTAAAAAAAGCATCCATGTTTATCATTTTTAGAAAAAAATTGTGACACTGTGATAATAATTGATTAGATGAAGAAATTTTATATGTGGTGTAAGTACAATTCCATTTATTCCATTTTTGGATAGTAAAATAAATCATTAAAATTAATAAAAGAATTTAAAAAAATTATTTGATTGATTTTCATAGTGAGATTACAATGTCCTTTAACACCATTATAGATATAGTTTTTTAAAGAAAAAAATTATCCTTATAATGTAGTATATCAATCTCTAATAGTCTTTGTAATATCGTTTTCTCATATGTATGGATGTTTTCACCACCCATGTATGATCTCAAACATGGAAACCTAGTTTGTATTATTTCAGATTTTATTTTGTACTAACCATTATTTCATTACAAGAGTATGTTTTATGGAACCTTTTAATGATGTGTGATTTTAAAAAAAATATTTTGAGAAGACAATCCATCATAGATAAAAATTATTTAAATTAAAGGACATTATATATTTAATTGATGGAGAATAATTTGTGCCTATATTTTTGTATAAATAAATACTATGTCGGACATCATTCAAGTTACCCAACAATGGACATAAGAAATGATGAATTATTAATTTTATTTATCTTTAATGACAATAACCTAGAATCCAATTTCTTAGTTATAAATAGAAAATAAATATTTATTCAATAATTATAATGTCCCTACTTAATAAAAATGTATTGGTAAATTCTTAAAAAATATTCCTATAATATTTAATAAAATAATTTTAATTTTCAAAAAACATTACTCTTATAAATGTAGTTGAATTCATTTTAAAAGTGAACAATATAATAAATATTTAAATAATTTATTGAATTTAATTAATTTTTTTTTCAAAATTTGGATTACAAAATTATATTTTGTTGTGTTTTTTAATTTTTTTGGAATATATTAATTTATCAATTAATATTGAAAATGAAAATTTATAATTGAAAATATAATTTTATATTTAGTTTTTATTAATTAAAAATACAGTTCTGATTAGTCTTAAAATTTAATTATATACTTCTGTTCTTAAATATTATAATTAATTTATTAAATGAAAATCTTAATTAAAATTATTATGAAAATATTTATATTTTAAAGGAAATTCTTATAAAAAATTTGTTTCATTTTATTAGTTCAATATTAATTTTTTTAAACCACTTCTATCAATTCAATTTATAAAAATATATTCTGTATTTTAAATAACTGTGTTAAAATTTATTAAATAAGTTCATTTTGTTTTTGGTCAATTTTAATTTCATCCATAGTACTTTTTATTAGAGAGATTAAAATAAAATCATGTAATTAAGAGATAAAATTACATGATAAGGAATATAATGTTAAAAAATTACACCACAAAATTTCATTGAATGATTATATCTCCACCCATAAGAATATAATTATAGAATATATGTCCTTTTTAGTATTTTTAATATTATTATTCCCTTTCAAATATTTAATTTAATGTACAGAAAAAAATTAACCCTCTGTTTCTAATAACTATTAAATTTGTATAAATATTGTAAAATGAGATATGTACTATTATAAGAAGTATTTTTTAAAGAAGAATATTTTTATTCAAAATGGTAATAATTTTTTATTTTTAGTGTTTAAAAATATAACGTAAATAATTACCAATTATGATGGTAATTATTTAATAATTTATAAATCATTAAAATAATTATAAAAATATTAAAATTTAAAAATTATGATATAAATAATATAGCACAAAAAATTATTAGATGAACATGAAAAATTTGATAATTAATAAAATATTATTTTACAATTTTACATGTTGATTTTATATTATTAATACTATTATGATTGATAGTTTAAAAACATTCCATTAAAGATAATTTATAATAAATGCTATTTTATAAATGACAAAAAATTTAAAAATAATTCTTGTTAAGAAAAGTGATTATGATACATATTATAATATTAAAATGGACCATTTAGTGGTATTTTTAATTTATATGTAATATATTTACCATCAATGTGTAAAATTAATTCTTAGAATAGTAATAGTGAATGAGGATAATGTGGTGTTAAAACATATTTATGAGGGTAAAAATGTGTCATAAACATATCCAAAATACATTAATGACAGTATTTAGACCCATAATAATCATATAATCTAAATAATCTATATTTGTTCTATTTTTAATTGAATATTAATTTCAATAAATTTTATATTTTGATGAATTCTATAAGTACTATTCCCCTCTATAATAAAATGACACTACTTCTTATTTATTCACACCTCAATACAATTTTAGATCAGGAAAGGCATACCAAAATCCATTACATAAATTTCTAATATTATTTTAGAGGTCTTATTAATATTATAATACCATCCTTATAGTTATTATAGAGGGATAATGTTTAGGTTATCTAAAGAAGTGGTATTTCATTTAATGGAATGTTTTAGTTTTCTTATTTCACACACAACCACAAAATATTAATCAACCTCGATAAAATCAAAAATATTCACAAAAAATATGCAAACTTGTAATTTGGTTAAAAAAATATCTGACATCCGTCTCTTATTCTATAAACTAGGAAACTAACCATTTAATTCATGTGTATAGTAGAGTACTACCTCATGAACCGATGTAATTTATACTCCATCACTTTCACTCTAGAATGGATATAATTATAAATTTAATTATTACATTTTATATTAATTTTATATTTACAATTATAAAAATATAATATATCATTTATATTGTTACATTAATATTTAATAAAAATGATAACGTCGTTTGTGTGTAAATTTTGACTATAACCTCCAATAAGAAATGTGATTCATTTTAACACAAAAACTCACTTGATTGAAGTATATAAATATATTTAAATAATTTATAGGATATTTATGGTGTTATTATTTACATACTATGATAAAATTGTCCGTAACATCCTTCTATATTGATCACTATAAAAAATCATTACTCATACATACAGATAAACAACTATACCCAGGATTATAACATAGTTAATTAATTACAAAACTATTCAATTGGTATAAATAATGGTTTAATTAATATATAACATAGATAACTATTTCATGATAATAATTATATATTTTTTTAAAAATTACTTGATTGTCCATATTTATCCCATCGAATACATTATGTTTATATGAGTCAAATATCATCAAATTACTCTATGTGATGTTAAATAAATAAATAAATGTATATAGAATGGTGAAATATAAAATAGTAGAATAATGAAATTTTAAAGGGTTCATAATTATGTAAAAAAAGAACATAATTTTATAATTCATGAATAGAAAGAACATAAGTGATCTGTACGACTTGTTGTATTGGACTTTGTTCTGAAATCATATTTTAATGTTTATGATTAAAAACAATTTCTTCCATATCAATATTTTATAAAAAAATTAGAAAATGTATTTAAAATTGAAAAATTATTTTTAAAAATTATTTTTTAAAATTCTTCATATTTTTTAATATATATTCAATGAAATATATTTCTGATTTCCCAAACGTTATATGTTTGGACTTTTTTAATAAATGTATAGATTTATAATTTTCAAAATATACTAAATGAGAATATTTTCTACCATACTAACTAATTATTTATTTGACGATTATTTTATATTTTTACAATAATATTTTTAAACAATATTTTCATTTATAATTGTGTAGATTTTTAAATAAATGATTTAAAAATGGAAATGTTTGTTTCATCAAAATATTTTTATGATAAAATATTTATTGTATCACGTTATGGTTATTTAAATTTTTTTGATTGAAGGTAGTTAATTTTAAAATAAATAATAGTGGATCTAAAATACCCCTCTAATTAATTATGAATATAATATGACCATATAGTTATTATAAATATGGTATAAAGTTAAATAAATTTGATTCTCCTAATAGATAAGGTAAATATACTGTGTCAATTTTTCCAAGATTAATTTTTTATGGTTAATACATTATTTACTATTTTTGTTAATCTATTTTAATTTCAAGATGTTATCTTTGAGGGATTACAAAGAGAATATTTGATTATTACTCCAAATATAATTGATATGTTTATTCCATCCATGATAGTGATATGTATAACATTCTTAGAAAAACACATGTGATTTATAAATTTGAAAATAAACCATTTTGAAATTATTTTTCAATATAGATTTATAAAAATATTTTATTTAATTAATTATGTTTATAATTTAATTTAACAGTTAAAAAAACCGTTTATATTGAACCCTATGTTTTTAAATATAGAAATATCATTATAATTATTAATGATGTCATGGTTTCATTATTTCTTTTATGGCCCTTACAAATATTTTTTTAACATTTAATATTTTTAAAATTATTTTTGTTGGGTTTAGTGATATGCATGAAATTATAAGAGATCATGCTTGAATCTTGTGATGATTGTTCATAAAAACATTTCATCTTTAATTTTAATGGTTTTATATTTTGAAATAAATGTATATATATTATAAGCATCCAACATTTAATATTTCAATTTCCATGTACTAGTTTTGACCTAATTTTCTAAAACAATTTTCATGGAATGATCCTCTTATATAATAAAATTAATTATTGCATTAAATACTAGATTATTTAATTACTAACATCAGGACAACAGACAGTTATCTTAACAACCTCTTAATATATAATATTTATTATTGAAATTATTTTTTAATTAGTAAAACATCAATTAAATTTATTAAATAATATTTTAAAAATAAAAATCATGGTGAATACAATTACAATCTCTTATAAAACACTCCGTTGGTTCTAAAAATAATGAAACTTTGGTTGGTCTATTGGGATGACTATATAATTTTGAACGCGGGTTCAGATAATGAGAATATATTTATTGAGGGGTTCATATAGATTAATTTCATGTGAGGTATGAGTAAGTTAGGTGAGTAGGTCCCCATTTATTATTGAGCATTGTTGTATTTTTTTAAATACCCAAGAAATATATAAAAATGGTAATTCAATGTCATTACATGATCCAAAAAACTATTAAATAATTGGTTTGAGGGATAATATGTTCAATCTAAACCTCCACTACAATAAAGAGATATGTATTAATCATTTTATTCTTGTAGACTCTATGTTAGCGTATTTATACCAATTCATTTTTCACCATGGTAATTAGTCACTTATTTACCTATGTAATTTATCCAATTTTCCGAAACAAAGTTTATCCTTGTAAGATAACATGGACCCAACTATTTTAGTTATTAAATTAAAAATATTAAAAAAAACAAGTAATATGTGTTGAATTTAATTTTAACACATGCATATGTAACACATGAAACCCTGATTTTACACTAATAATATTAATATTTAAAAAATTATAATTATTTATGATAAAAAATAAATTTAAACTTATATTAAAAAATTATTTAAACAAATTTTTAATGTGGAATCCATTTCATAAAATTACATTCATATATGTGTTAAAATTTAGTTCAAAATATAACCCACCAAAGTGATGATGATGATGTTCTCAAATGTGAATGTTTTCATACGTAAAAAAATTAATATCAAAGATTAATATTAAAATAATTATAGTTACCTAAATTATAATAATTATATCGAAAATTATATAATTAAACTATTAAATGAATAAAAAAATAACATTTTAAATGATTCAAATGAAATATTAATTTTCAATAAAAAACATTATTATTCCTTATACATTAAAAATTTATATTTTTTAAATACTAAATAATTCACCATATGATAATTTTATTATGTTAATTCCAAAAAAGTTGACAATTTTTTAATAATAATTTTACAACAGTTTTTAATATAAATTATATTAGTTTTTCAAAAAATTAAATATTAATCATTTATTTAGAACAATGTATTTCTAAACAATATTAAAATTTGAACAAAAATGTATTAAAATTTAATCAATATATTATATTTGTTTCAAACCATTATAAATAATTTCAAAAATTATTATATTCCTATTCAGATATTCATGCTTATTTATTAAGTTATGATGGTAATTTTCAAATTAAAATATTATTTATATGTTGATGTTTTCTATAAATACTTGCCTCGTGTAACAAAATATATCAAAAAAATTAAATTTATCTTTAAAATTAATATTCATTTTTTATATTACAATCTACCATGTTAAATGATATGACCATAAAAATTCCACAACTTTGATAGAAACAAATAATGATACTTCTTCCACAGTATATCCTTAGGTTCCCAGGTATCTTCCTCAATTTAGTTGCTTCTCAATAAATCATAGACTATGTGTGTGGTCATATTTAATAGAACTTTCTACATGTGATCCAAATTATATTTGCGTTGTTATTTCTCATAATTATCATTATCTAGCAGTGGAGATATGAGTTAACTACATGTGAAGGGTCATGTATGTACTTTTATATGATATATACATAGCATACATCGTGAGATTGATATAGGTTTATTGAATGAAACAAGAAATAATCCACTATCCCTATAAGATAACTAATCTAGAATGGGCCTATATACATGTATTCAACATTTATTTTATCGTAAATCCAAAAACATTCAACATTGTAAAAATTCATGGAAATTTCTTCTAACTGACATCAAACTTCATATCACATCAATTATTTATATAAAAAAATTATTTTGAATACAAATTATTTCATGATTTATTATATAAAAACACATTTATTAAAATCCATAATATCACTAAGACTAGTAAATATGTGAAATTAGATACATATAATATAAAATTTATAGAGGAATACATGAAATTTTATTAAATAAACCGTAAATGGGATTTAATTTTTAATTTATGTTCTAATGGAATTGAAAAACATGGTGATATTCATATGTACATTTTGATCTATAAAAAAATGTATGGGAACAAAGTAGAATATCACGATGAACAAATTATATGAATGTAAAGTGTAATTTAAATGAGATATTAAAATTATTGAAATTAAAACCGTGAATAATATGGCATGATACTACATGATGGAATATATTCAACAAAGGAACGTGGTAATATCATTAAACATTTCATCATCAACATAGATCAATAAAAAAGACCCATAGAACATAAAATTATAGAAAAATTCCAATATTGGATTAGGTTTACTCCCTATTACCATAAACAATGTTTCATAAGACTAAAACCTTACCAATTTCATAATGGTTCTATAGAATTGTAGGTCCACCAATAATTTTCTTATCGTGTACAATATCATGTGTGGTACACAACTCATTCAACATATGATAATATTTCATCACATTTAATATTGTGATTATGGATTGTAAACACCATACATTAATTACCCCTTTAAGTATTTGTATAATTTCATCGTGAGTACCCTTTAGTGGAAATATTGAAGGTATTCACAATAATAATATTTGGCATGTAAAAATCACTGGATAATTCCATTATCATAATGAGGGTATGTAATGAATAATTGGAGGTCTTAATGAGAGTTAAATAGTTCTATAATAAATTGGATATAATAAGATATCAATAGTTAAGCATCAAAAACATATGGGATAAACGTAGAATTAATGTATTAAAATATTATATACTTTCAAAATGATCATATATGATGGTCCTCATGTGATTGAATTTTTTTTACCAAATAAAGAGATGGAACCTATAAATGTCACTAAAATCATGTGAGGCTCACATGACATACTATTTATATCCTGAATGTTCCCTTGTATGTTTTATGAATGTTGTCTGATGCCATCTGGGCAGGCCACCCATGTCCCATAAAGACCTCATAGATTTCTACCCAAATAATGAAATGGGTAATAGACATGTAAAAAAAATCATACAGCAACATGAAGATATAAAGGAAAGGTCTCACGAGAGTTCCAAAACATATAGAATAGATTCCACAATGACACTAGATCACGTAATCCTTGATCCAATGACTTAATCTAGACATAACTTCCCAAAACACATGATCCCCCCATAAAAATTCTTCCTCGATCTTGCAGAACCCTCCACACATGTCACCCATGAACTCATGATGTCCCCAGGGCATGTCAGACATGATCACAAGGAACCCTAAAGAGAATTCATCCTTGATATCATGATTTTCACTATACATGTAATCCAGATCATGTGATACCCTCTAGAAAAGTCATTATTGATCATGTAGCACTCTCCAAACATGTCACCCATGATCTCGTGACGTCCCCAAGAAAAATCAAACATCATCATACGACACTATCTAGGATTTCAATGTAATGACCTATAATTTCTGTGGAATTTTTTTTCTTAAATACATGGGAAATTTACGAGTCCGCGAAAATTTATGGCGCAATATTCTGAGGCCCGGTGTATGTGGAATCAATTTATGATGTTTGGTTCAAGTATGTTTAGTAAACATATGACCGGTTTTTTAAAACATTTCAACCGTTGCTTGGAATTGAAATCCCATGACACCGTTTAACTCGCAGCGCTGGTATTCTCTTAAGGAGACATTCAATTCAATGGTAGTGAGTCGAGAATACATGTTAGTTTTAGGGTTTTTGGGGGAAACAATAACCTAATGTGAGCTTCACATTATTTTTATTAGAGCCACTATGTGGGTGTTTGTAGGTGGGTCCCACTGGATTTATAACCTCCATGTAGAGGATAGAAGTGGGGACCACAAGGCCATAACCTCCAATAAAAGGTTATGGTGGTGGGGACCACCATGCATCAACCTCCCATGTGAGGTTACTGTGGTGGGGACCACCAAAGACAACATAAAATCTCCATTTGAATAATATGAGAGGGGACCTCCCGACCCCTATTAATGGGAGTAGAGGAAAATCTCTCAAATCCCCTCATTAATGAGGGGGAGCCCCTTGATCTCCTCTACCATTTATGATGCCACCACCTATCCTTTAATTATTTGAGCCAACACACAATTTATTATGCCAAATCCTACCCATTAATTAATTATGCCATCTCTTTTAATTAAACTCTATAATTTTAATTTTAAACCCAACAATCTAAAATAATAGACAATCTATTATTTTGAGGGGCTATATATTCACTTTTTGTATTTGGGAGGAATATTGGGGAGAGGATAGCTTGGAAGAATTAGATTTTTCTAAATAGGTTCTCCATCTACCAACAATGAATGTAGAATGCATTCTTCTAACGAAGAACACCAACAAGGAACTTCTTCAACTTCTTCCTCGGAGGCAACCGACGTTGGATGTCTTCGACGACCGACATCCCTACTCATCATTGTCAACGAACTAACGAATGACCTGGGGATTGAAATTGTAAGGTGGACACGATTAATGTCGATCTCATCCATCTTCTCCCATGAGACTTCATCGATGACCAATGATCTTGGTAGGGGTTAATTTGAGTAATATTAGATTCTTTATTCTATTCTTCGATTGGAAAAGAATCATTGTGAAGGTTGTGAAACAATGGAAGTCCATCTTTCTTACCTCTCGATTATCCAAATGTTACCACCATTAACGCAGAGGGTGAGGGCCAAACCATCATCGACCGAAACAGGAAAATCCACGCTTCCCACGGCCTCTGTGGGCCGCATCGCGCCGTGGCCACGCCATCTACCGGTCGAACTAGCCATCCCGCTCAAGCATGCACCGCCTCCGGCATCCTCGTCTACCTTCTGGCCTGCTCGGCAGCCTCCCAACGGCTCGTCGGCCCACACGCCAGCTTGCCTGGCCACCTCACAGCCTGGCCGGCTGCCCGCTAACCCAGCGGCTTCCCGAGCTGCCACCCGACCGAATTTGCACCCTGGAAGCGCCGACCTCCCAAGCCAGCCCACAGACCCCCATGAAGTGCCCTGAACAAACCAGACCAGTCGCACCCTCTGGCCTGAGACACACCGCGCCACACCTTCGTGGCACTCCGGGCCTAACCAGCCCCTTGCCCAGGCCGAACCAACCACATGGCATGCTAGGCTAGGCCCAGCGGCCCGACCCGAACCAAATAGGATGGCCCACCCAATGGGTCGAGCCAGACCAAATTGGTCAGGCCGGGTCTACCCAGATGGGGTTGGCCCAAACTGGGTTGGACTCGGTCGGTCGGACTGGGTGGAACTGGATATGAGCCCACTACTGACCCTTTACATTCTTTTGACATATATTCGGCACCGGACGACCATTTGATGAATCATCAACAGTGCTGGTATTTTTGAAAGTGATGGTCCCTTTGAGTATACCCCAATGGAGTTTGGGTTAATGCTGAGATACGTTCAGATTGTATAATGCATGAATCCAACTGGGCCACTGAGAAAAAAAGCCTAATAACTCACAGATTGGGCATCTGATTGATGCGCAGTCTATTGCATTGACACCCTTATGACATCGCATAACTTTCAGATACTTATACATGGGACATCATGACAATTGGAGTTTCGACATGTAGCTCACGAATTGGGTCCTCCCAGAGACAAGCAAGCTTAGTGCTGAGACCGAGTAGCTTGATGAGACCGGACGACTACTAACCAATTTCACTTGGAGTGATTCGACTAGCCCAGTGGGGAATGACTCAGAGTCATGGAAGACCCCCAGTAGGGAGTGCCTTGGTGTCACAGTAGACCCACAATACTCGACATGAGCATTACCTCCACAGGATACGAGGGGGAGTGCCTTGATGATGCAATAGACCCACGGTGGGTAGCACCTTGGTGACGTCGCGGACCCACGGTACTCGATAGGAGGAGTACCTCAGCAGTCCAACGTTAGTGTGAAGTGCATTGGTGATGCGACATGCCCACTATACTAAATAGAGGATGAGTTCCCTAGTAGACAAGGTTTCGATAGTGTGACTGGGGATGTTAATTGATACTACCCCTAGAATAAAATATTGATTTGAGCTGAGTCAGTAACTTTTGAGTTTACCTCATGATTGATATGAATTACATGATAAATTAGGTATATATATGGGAATATACCCAAGTGGAGATAAAATTTGATTTCATACATTTGTGGTTTATCCTTGTTGGTTTTGTGAAGCCTTGAGGGTCTCGGGGTCCCTACTGAGTATCGTTATACTCACCCCTACACGGGATATGCCCGCATCTAGTTTTGTTGGATGCAGATGACGAACTACGCTAACTGAGGCTGAGTGTATCAGGACTGGATGGTACAAGGATGAGACGGATAGATGTAGAGGGTTTTGGAGGCTATCTGTACCTATCCTTTAGGTAGGATTTCCCGGTGGATGGTCCAGGAGTTGTTTTCCCTTTTCTAGTCCTTGTACATTCAGTTTCCTGGTACATTATATTTGGGATTGTATTTTTGACCACCTTTTTACATTTCAACTCTCCTTTTTTTATACATTTTTATTTAATGTTTTGATTCCTTCTCGTACTC
Source organism: Viscum album (assembly GCA_963277665.1). Classification (NCBI taxonomy): domain Eukaryota; kingdom Viridiplantae; phylum Streptophyta; class Magnoliopsida; order Santalales; family Viscaceae; genus Viscum; species Viscum album. The sequence goes on along the minus strand of OY728147.1, from coordinate 2,049,966,099 downwards.
TGTTGTGAACATTTTCAAGTTATAAAGGCAATTCCTTCCTAGTTTAGCTATTTACGCCTTTGGTGCTAGTTTCCATCCCCTAGCCTATGGAAGGTGGGCTTGGGGTAGTCATGGCATGGGCCCCGGGGGATGGGTCATGAGAAATTGGAATTAGAGGAGTTATTTCAACCGCAAAACATATGACTCTGATCTTTTCTATGAAGAAATAGTTTTAAGGGTATTGATTGTGGCTTTCAATTTAGGGAGTCTAGGGTTGGTGCGGTGACCGAAGTATCCATAAACTAGGACCCTGACTTTTGATTTCTAACTCAGTTCATGAAATCACAGATTTATTGTGTGTTTTCAAAAGTTTTCTATCAGTTAACTCAACCATGTTAGCTCAAGAAGTATAATCTTTGACCGTTTCATATCTATTTCATTGAATATGCTACCCCACGGATGACCAGCGAGAGTACATAGAGTTGTACGTGTAGATCACCCACCGAGCGAAGTGGCCTCAGTGTAGGGCCCTCTTCTAGCAGAGGCACTAGTGGGGCCACTATCCGCTGGGAACCCGATGCCAAAAGCCCTAGCAGTAGACGATACATGCCGCATGAGCACGATGCATAATTTCTAGCACCAAAGGCCTCCCAAGTTCAGGGGAGAGATGGACCCGCATAGAGGTGAGGATTGGATGGAGGCTGTGGTGAGAGTCTTCAGATTGGTAGGGAAACCATGTAACCATTTAGTGATCTTTTCCACAATTATCCTTCAAAATGCAGTAGGCAGATGGTGGAGCCTAATGCTATAGGTTCATGATGAGGTGACACTACTCTAGGAAGACATCGAGAGCTTGTTTCAGGAGGAGTTTGTTCAAGCCACCCTATGTGCAGTATAGATACGAGAGCTATTTCACCTACAGAAGGGCAACATGACTATGGCACAGTACTCAAAGAGGTTCACCAACCTCTCGTGCTACTCCACAGATATGGTATGTGACCCAATTTTTAGGGTCCAGATCCTCGAGTATGGGCTCAGGAGAGAGATCAAGGATTTTATGATCTCCCACAGCATCCCGATGTAGGTAGGGGTGATGGAGTGATCCCTCTTAGTGGCTAGTTTTTTACTGAGCAGTCTCCAGTAGAAATACCCACCACCAGTCGACATGCAGCGGATTCTTTTACATCTGGCAGTAGGCAGAAGTTGTAGAGGAAAAAGAGGACCAGGCCCACAGGTGGATGACCGCATGACTGAGGATCGATTGTGCGGGGCACCCAGGGTAGATAAATAAATTCCAGGAGGGGGAAATGTTTCACATGTAGCGGGCAGGGTCACATGGCTCATGACCCTCTGACCCACCCTTTGCATGATCATCAGACGGTCAAAGGACCACCCAGACAAAGATAGAGATTCGATCGAGGGGGTCTGCAGGACGCATGTAGATGTGGTAGAGGAGCTGGTCGAGCTGCTGGTGGTGGGTGAAGTTTTGAGGTGATAACAGCACCACCACTAGGAGGTCCACCACGACTTCAGGGTGCAGGTGGATAGGCTAGAGTTCTACTCCAGCTAGTCGAGTCTTACGATAATGGCACTCTGGAGATGATTCGATTTACGATCTGTGTCTAGTCAACCTTGGCTACAGTACTTATAAACATAGGTTCCATTCACTCTTTCATTGACACTACCCTCGTTCGAAGCTCGGAGATTCTGACAGAGCCATTGGATCAATCCTTATAAATAGAGACTCCTACAAGAGTAGACTCGATGATTACACACTGGTACTGGTAGTGGGAGATTACTCTAGGAGCAGAGAGCTTTGGCTGGAATATCCTATTAGCGGTGTTGAGGCCTTATGATGTCATCTTGGGTATGTACTGGTTATCTACAGTCCATTCACAGATAGATTGTATTAGGTGCAATGTATGGTGGGTCTGCACGAATTGGACTAGGTCTACCTTCACCGGTGAGAAGGGAGCCTTTACAGCACAGAAAGGACTTACATGGAGGAGGTTAAAGCCGATCACTAATCAGTTGGCATGACTTACCCTCGAGGAAGTTAATGTGTAGAGTTCGAGCTATCCTGTAGTGGTGGACTAGTACATGGATGTTTTACTTAATGATGTTCTAGGACTACCTCCTCATAGAGTGATGGACTTATACATTGAAATTTACCCTCGCATGACACCGACATCTACACCAGCATTTCAGATGGCTCCCACGGAGCTTCGTGAGCCATGGGTATAGGTAGAGGACTTGTAGTAGAATGGATTCATTTGGCCTAGTGTTTCTCCCTGGGTAGCCTTGATTCTGTTTGCTTAGAAGGCAAATGGGATCTTGAGGCTTTGTGTAGAATACTATTGCCTAAACCAGGAGACCATGAAGAACAGGTACCCGCTGCAGAGGATTGACAACCTCTTTAATCAGCTGAAGGGAGCACCATGGTTCTTGAAGATAAACCTCAAATCAGGCTATCACTAGCTCAGATTTTGAGAAAAGGCTGTAAAGAAGATGGCCTTCAGATGTTGGTATGACTACTAAGAGTTCTTGGTTATGTCATTCAGTGTAACCAACGCCCCAACAGTGTTCATGGGAATCATGAACAAGATTTTCCACCCGTACCTCAATCACATTGTTGTATTCTTCATCGATGACATTCTAATCTACTTGAATAATGAGGAGAAGAATGCCTACCATTTGCAGGTAGTAATCGACACACTCAAAGAGAACTAGATTTTTTGTAAGCTCTAGATGTTCCAATTTTGGTTCTGAGATGTTCACTTTTTCGGACATGTCATCTCGGAGGCTGGAGTTTCTACGGATCCAATGAAGATTGAGGCGGTACTTGCTTGGGATCCACCCAAGAGTGTGACGGAGGTATGAATTTTCTTAGGGCTTCCTGGTTAATGCCAAAGGTTCATTCCATACTTCTCTATAGTTGTAGCACCACTATCAACATTGACGAAGAAGGTGAAACCCTTCGTGCGGTCAAAGATATTCCAGTAGAGAATTATAGAGCTATGGTAGAGGATGACTAGTACCCCAATATTGAGGCTTCCAGAGGAAGTCATACGGTATGTAGTCTACTAAGATGCATCAGGGACCAGACTCTGGTGTTTCTTGATGTAGGAGAAAGCAGTGACCACATATGGTTCTTGATAACTGCTACAGCACGAGCAGAACTATGCTACCCATGACCAGGAGTTAGCAACATTCATCTTCACCTTGTAGATGTGGAGACACTATCTGATGGGAAAACGTTTTACTTTGTAATTTGATCAGAAGATTCTCAGGTATAAATTCAATTATAAGGACCTGAACCTGAGACAATGGTGATGGATTCAGTTCCTCTAGGACAATGACTTTGAGATATTCTATACTCTAAGAAAGGTGAATGTTGTAGCAGATGCACTCTGAAGGAGATCTAGTAAACAACAGCTAGGTGGGGAGACAGAGCAGATGGATGTTTGTAGATATCCATTCTCGACTGAGATGGATCGTCTTTCCTTGAATCTCTTACAGTCACTCCTCCAATTATTTAGCGAGTCAGGGAGGCATAGTGTGGAGACGCTGACTGTGAGACATGGCATGCTTAGATATCCAAAGGGCAGGCACCTGATGGATTTGTTGAATGTGGGGAGCTCGTCATCCTCTTCAGAGGACATACTATTGTACCAGTGTCACTTCATGAGGATGTGTTGAGGGAGTTCCACACATCCAATTTAGTGTTACATCCAAGAATGGAAAAGATGTAAAGGGACCTTCAACAATAGCATTGGTGGCCAGGTATGAATAAGGCAGTAGCAATGTTTGTATCTTGATACCTCACCAGTCAGCAAGTGAAGGTGGAGCACCAGGTACCAGCAGGAATGGTTCAGCCTTCAGTGGTCCTAGAGTGGAAGTGGGATGGGATATCCATGGACATCATGGTGGGTCTTCCACGAACATCCAGGGGACATTACTCGATTTGGGTGATCGTTGACCGACTCACCAAATTGGCCCACTTCCTACCAATCAAAGAGAAAGGTTATGTAGAGGGCCTGGGACGAATCTATGTGTATGAGATTTTGTAGCTGTATAGAGTACTTTCATCTATTGTCTCTGGTTGTGATGCATAGTTTACTTACTAGCTACAGAAGGGGTTGTAGGAGGCTTTGGGACACAGCTTCTTTTGAGCACCGCCTTCAATCCTTAGGTGGATGGCCCGACTGAGCGGACCATTCATACCCTCAAGGACATGCTACATTCTTGTGTCCCTGACTTCCATCGCAGTTGGGAGGATCTCATACCTTTTGTGGAGTTTTCATACAACAATAGAACTCACTCCACCATTTGGATGGCACATATTGAGGCGTTATGCGAGAGACCTTTTAGATCACCCTTGTGCTGGCCTGACCCTGGAGGGACAGCACTAGTGGGACCATAGATGGTACGAGCTACCACGAAGTAGGTGCAGATCATCTATGAGAGGATAAAGACTGCACAGAGCAGACATAAGTCCTTTTCTGACATGAGACGGAGAACTCTAGAGTCGGCGAGGTGGATTACGACTTAGCTCTTCCACCTCAGTTACGCCTGGTGCATGACTTCTTCCACGTATCTCAGCTGAGGAGATATGTGCACGACCCTTATCACATCATCGACCTTGGGGAACTGGACATCGATGATGGGGCGACTTTTACAGAGGATCCAATGAGATTTAAGATCGACAAGAGTGGGTCCTTTTTGTATGTTTAATACCTCTGGTGCACATTCACTGGAATCTCGGGAATCTTTAGTAGTGCGCATGGGAGCGGGAGGCTCAGATGCATACTCAGTACCCCAATTTTTCTCTTTAGATCGAGTTGTAGCTTATGGGTATGTAAAGCGTTGAGGTGGGGAGAATGTAAAGACCTGGAATTTCCATGGATTTGTTTTCATAAATATATGGTAATTATACGAGTCTGTGAAAACTGAAGGTGTGTGATTCCAAGGCACGGTGTACCCGAAATCAATTTTTGATGTTTGGTTCAGGTATTTTCAATAAACGTATGAGTGGGTTTTTATAACCTTTGACCCGTTGCTCGGAATTGAAATTTGAGGACATCGTTGAACTCACATTGCTGATATTCTATTAAAGAGACTTTCAGTTCGACGACAGTGGGTCGATAATAAATGTTAGTTTTTGGGTTTTCATAGGAAATAATAATATAAAGTGAGCTTCAATTTATTTTTATTTGACATGCCATGCGGGTGTTTGGAGGTGTGTCCCACTGGATCTATAACCTCCTTATAGAGGTTGGAAGTGGGGACCACCTGACCATAACCTCCCATTAATGGTTATGGTGGTTGGGACCACCATGCCTCAAACTCCCATGTGGGGTTAATGTGGTGGGGATAACCCGAGACCACATAACCTCCTAAATTGAATAATAGAAATGGGGACTAACTGACCCCTATTGATGGGAGGAGAGGGAAATCACTCAACTTCCCTCATTAATGAGGGGAATCCCCTTGATTTCCTCTACCATTTATGGTGCCACATCCTCCCCTTTGATTATTAGACCCAATACAGAATTTATTATGCCAAATCCTACTAATTAATTAATTGAGGCATCTCATTTAATTAAATTCTACAATTTTTATTTTAAACCCAACAATCAAAAATAATAGACAATCTATTATTTTGAGGGGCTATCTATTCACTTTTGGAATTTAGGTGGAATATTGGGGACATGAGAGCTTGGGAGAATTAGAATTCTCTAATGAAGAACCCCATCTCCCAACAAAGAATGAAGAACACATTCTTCCAATGAAGAATGCCAGCACAGAGCGTCTTAAACATCGTCCATGGATGAAACTTGATGTGGGATGTCTTCGATGAATGACATCCCTCCTCATCGTCGTTAACAAATCAACGAACGAGATCGGGATTGAATGTGTGTGGAGGATGCGATGAATGACGATCTCTTCTGTATTATTCCCAGAAAATCCATTGACGACCAATGATCTAGGTAGGGGGTTAATTTGAGTAATATTACTTTCCTTATTCTGTTCTTCAGTTGAAAAGAAATCGTTTTGGAGGCTGTAAAACAATTGATGTTCATCTTTCTTACTTCTTGATGAGCCAAATCTTTCCACCCTTGATAGGGAGTGTGATGGCCAAACCAACCTGGCCCAACCCCTCCGTTATTCTTGTTTGTGATGATCCTTTGCATGGCAACGTAACAATGAAGTGGTGTTGAAGGAGACGAAGGCAACATGAAAATATCGCGCTTCCTATGGCCTCTGTGAGCCGCACCGCACCCAGGCAGTGTTGTCTAATGGCCGAACCGGCCGATCCAACCCAGCTCGCACTGCTTCCAGCTTCCCAGATAGCCTGTTGGCCTGCCTGGCCTACCCGTCCGCCTATCGGCCTACCCGGCCGCCTCCCGGCACTGGGCCACCTGTCCTCCCGAGCTCCCCCCCCGACCGTACTGGCGTCCTGGCCGTTTAGGCCTCCAGATCTAGCCCACTAACCCCCTCACAGGGCCCTGGCCGAACCGGTCCGGCCACGACCGCTGGGTCTAGCCACACCGAGATGCACCTTCACAATGCTCTGAGCCGAACTGACCCCAAGCCCGGGCCGAACTACCAACACAGCCTACCGAGCTGGGCCTCATATTCCAGGTCAAACCTAACAGGCTGGCCCACCCAATGGGTCGATCCAGACCCAACTGGTCTGACCGGATCGACGCAGACCGGGTCGGCCCAGACCGAGTCGGCCCAGACCGGGTCCGACCGGACCTGGGCCCATTACTGACCCCTTACATTCTTTTTCCATATTATTGGAACCGAACAACGGTTTGGAAAATCGTCAGCAGCGCGAGTATTCTTCGAGCGTTTCAGACCCTTTGAGTATATCCCATTAGAGTTTGGGATAAAGTTGAGATACAGTCATGTTGGATCGTGCACGAATCCAACAGGGCCCATGGGACTAAAAGTATAATAAAGTACAGAACAGACATCCAATTGACGTCTTCTATTGCTTTTAGACCCTTTTGATGTGGCTGACCTTTGAGATACTTCTACCTGGGACATCGTGATAGTTGGAGTATCAACCTGTAGCTCGTCGATCAGATTCTCCTGGATACGAGAGAGCATAGTGCAGAGACCTATTAGCTAGATGAGACTTTATGTCTACTGATCGATTCGACTCAGAGTGATTCGACTAGTCCAGTGGGGAGCGTCTTAGAGTCGTGGTAGACCCACAGTGGGTTGTGCCTTGGTGTCATGGTAGACCCACGGTACTTGACCGGGGGAGTACCTTAGGAGGCTAAGTGGGGGAGCAACTTGGTGACGCAGCAGACCCATGGTGGGGAGTGCCTTGGTGATGCAGTAAACCCACGATACTCGATAGGAGGAGTACCTAAGCAGTCCAAGGATAGTGGGAAGTGCCTCGGTTACACGGTAGGCCCACTGTACTCGACAGAGGAGGAGTTCTCTAGTAGTCAAGGTTTCGATAGTGTGACTTGGCATGTTACTTGATACTACCCCTAGAATAATATCTTGGTTTGAGATGAGTCAGTAACTTTTGTGTTTACCTCTTGATTGAGATGATTTACTTGATAACATAGGAATTTGTATGGAAATATACCTATGTGGGGATATATATTGATTTCATACTTTGTGGCTTATCCTTGTTGGTTTTGTGATACCTTGAATGTCTCGGGGTCCCTACTATGTATCGTTATACTCACCCCTGCACGAGCTAGGTATCCACGTCATTGTGTTGGATATAGAAAATGGACAGCGCTGACCGAGGATTACTGTACCAGGACTGGATGGCACACGGAGGAGACCGACAGACGTGGAGTGCTTTAGAGACTATCTGTACCTACCCTTTAGGTTGGATTTCCCGGTGAATGATCCAGGATCCATTTTCCTTTTTTCTAGTACTTTTAATTTCAGTTTCCTTTTACTTTACAGTTGGGCTTGTATTTCCGGCCCCCTTTTACTTTCTATCACTCCTTTTATATTTTTTTTATTACTGTCATTCTAGCTCATACTATTTTGTGTGCGTTTTCAAATTATAAATTCAAGGCCTTCAATGTTTTGAGATTTACGCCTTTAGTGCTAGTCACCAGCCCCTGGCCTATAGAAGGCGGGCTTGGGGTAGTCACAACAGGGACCCCGAGGGACAGGTCATGACAATCATCCTCGTTTATACAATTCACACGAGAAATTTCATTAAGGTTATATAACATCCTCTAGACATGTAAAATAGGTCATTAAATTTTCATCATATATTTTTATTTATATAAATATACCTTAATAGACATCTTAGACGTGTAAGGTAGATTTTCCATCACATCAAGATGACAATCAGGTTGTTTTAAGCAAACATCAGAAGACTTGATTCCCAAATCCTATTGATATATTAGGTAATCCTTCATGTTTAATTGATGGTCATACGAAACTACATGAACTCTAATTCCCCCCATACCTATGATATGTACGATTTCTTCTTATTGTGTGATTTAAAATTGGAATCTACCTCTGTGTATGTGTCCCCATATCTCTGACCTTACAACCATCATGACCCAATCATTGTAATGGTATGATCATTCTAACTCATAAACTTGTAGATTGTTTAGGAAAATAAACTAAGATAACTATGATTCCTTCCCCACCAATGATATTTATCAGGAAATCCTTTTTATTTAGGTCAAATTATCATCCCCCCATTGTATATCTTGCAATGTGTCTAACATTCTAGGTTGTGAGACCCAATCATTTCCATGGGTTGGTCATTAAACTGCATCCACTAGAGGATTGATATAAAAAATGACCAATGACATCTCTAAGTCATTCCATAACAAAGATACATAGGATAACTTTTGATGACACATTATAAATAAGTAAATCCTTGTATGTAAAACTTGATTAGTGGAATGATATAATGACCCCCATTTTTGGGAATCCTCACTGTGTAAACCCAAACCAAAATGAACTATTAAAACTATAATTGTGACCATAAATATAATGAATTGGTTTACTTACTATTTATTTAGATCACTTGAGAATTAACCTAACTATGAATACTTCTATGTCTCCAACATTGCAACCATAGTGATCCATTATCAATCATGGGATGACCATTATTCCTCATCTCCCAAAAGATTGAGATGGTGACATCAATTTGTAAGCCCCGATCAAATTGAACAATGATGACATATATTCCTACAATAATCGTGATATATATGACTCCATCATGTGTCCTAATATTTTTATTGAGTATCCTAAGGGATACCAAATATTTAAATCCCTCAACAATAAGCATTAAAACTAATTTATTTATATCCCTTATTTTTCACACATGTTAAGGATAACATGGAGATATTAATATTAAATGGTCATATCATTTTCCTAATGAATCTCTACTATCCTGATAAACCACAATGATTATACCTCAATCTATGGAATGATATGACTACCCCCATGTAAAGGATTCCATATTAGAGAAAATTCTTATGTTCTTGATTGAATTATGAGGACTCTATTTCCTATAATTACTATAATACATAGGAATACTCTTGTAGGCTATACACTGATACTCATTCCCTATGTTCTCCAAAATATTTCCTTACATTATGACATCTTTATTATGGGGTTCAATGTACTACATGGTTTTTGATACCTATTATAATGTATGATATATATGATGCCATCTAATGTATAAATCCCATTCTAAAAATATTAATAACCTCCCTAGATGAAAAAAACTATGGATCATCTTATTTAGTGGATTAACCATATAAAAAACTACTCATTATATTAAAATATATGAATTACCTCAGATTTATAAAAAATGGACACAATGATAGACCTCAAATTGTACATGCAGAGAATCAAATCTTGATTATTTTGATAGGGTAATTGGGCTTGAAAATGTATTTTGAATATGTTCTGAAATATATCCCATAAATGTATGGGTGTATTAGATTAGAAAAAAATTCCCATAAAATATATTGTCATGATCTGAACCACCAATCCTCTCAGCCAATGTGAGTCCCAAAATATAATTGGTTTTAAAACATAAATTCACCTCCCACCATTGGTAATGATGTCCATAATGAGTTATGGAAGAGGGTAATATTTAATAATTCATGGCAAACATGTGGTGATGAATTTTGAATCCCATTTTACTCCCTCAAAATAAATCATTGCTAATCTACATTCATAGACATATTTACGAACAATTATTGGTTTAAAAAATCAGTAAAATGCTTCTTTTGAGAAAATAGTCTTTTCAAATAATTTAAATAATTTTATACAAAAAATTATACTTATTTATCAATTTATTATTTATTTATAGGAAATATATATAGTAAATATTCAAAATTTTGTTTTTCATATTCATACTATTTTGTTTAATTGCTAAGAAAAACATTCATCTTTAAATAATAATAAAAATAGTATAGTAATGTTCACTAAAACATTGTGCTTCATGTAAGAAATGATAAAAAAGAAAATTAATTTTTTAAAAAAATATAAAATAGTACATTGACATATGTTTTCCACCACTTTTCAATCATTCAAAAAGAATAAAATATTAGTCATGCATGTGTACACCATACTTTCTCTATGTAATAATGTAATTCATCCTATAACAACATTTTACTTGGATCAATCTAATTATGTAAATGATGAATATATATGATATATATGAAATAATTTTATTTATAGAAATATAATATATCATGTACATATTTATCATTCTCCCTATTAAATGTATTGTTGTGTGGCATATTTATCCTATGTACTACCACCTCAACAAAGAGATGTGATCCATTTTCATATCCCCTTATGATGATTATTTTGAAGTATGTATATAAGAAATATATGTGTTATTAATTTCATTATTGATATAATAGATATTACTGAGAAATGGGAATCATGATCTTAATGAATCTATCTATCAAAAAATTTAATGAAAAATTAAATAGTAATCACCCATTACAAGAACATTTTTAATTGATTGTTAATAAATGTGTTATAAAATGAAATATGTAAATCTTATATAATATTAAATATCAGATTACGGTTCATGAAATCATTTATATTAATATTATTTTAATTATAATTGAGACTCAAATGTGTATGATGTAGTTCAATTATAATGTAATTATTTCTCATTTCACATTTCAGTTTGTGTGACATATTCCATACTCACTAATTATTTCATTCATATAGTGTATACAATTTTACCTTGATATGATATATAAATAATCAATTTATATTCATGTTTTTTAAAATATCATTTTATTTTGTAATTTTGATGTCTTTTATGATTAAAATTTTTCGAAAGTGCTAATAGTTTATTTTTCAATCTCCTCACTATTTGACATCAATTATGTTTCTTTTATAATTAAATGAAATATATGATATTTATATCATAATCCCAATATTTATTCTTTTAATATGTTTAATTATATTATATTCATTTATTTGTTCAATTTTTAAATGCATATAAACTCAAAAATATGAAATTAATGTTTATAATGTAAATCAATACTTTTCTACTCGGACGATAATATTTTCAACACTATTATTAATTTCATTAAAATGATTTCAATACTAATTTTTCAATTCTGAAATCATGAATTAAATATAATTTAGTCCATCTATTAATTTTATATTATATTATATATGAATTTTTTTTCTTAACAACATACATTTTACCGATGATGTTAAATGAATCTCTATTTTTTATGATTATGGAGTGAAAATAATATCCATCCATTATGAATCCTCAATATTTTTAATCTAATATTATATTTTAAAATTTATCATTTAAAATAATATAATTTCATTACTAATTTTAATATTTCATATTTTTATTAAGTAATATAAAAATGAAAAGGTTATTTTCCAGATGAAATCAACCATTCTTTGCATAAAATTTTAATTAAATAATGTAAACATCCAACAATAAAAAATATTTTATTCTATATATATAACCTAATGATACCATCCAACATAAAATATCGGATGTATTTTGTTTATTTTAACTGTCGAATGTGTTGAATTTTTATATACCAGTTCATCTAATACAGATTATTTTTAATTATTTTGAAAAATTGACATTGTTATTTCATTTACATAGGGGATGAATGTATTTTAATAATTATTTCATGATTTGTTATAAACTTTAATTTACCCAAAAGAACCAAAACATCACATTTGAAAAAATCTGGGTATTTTATTGGAAACATACCAATTTTTTTAAGATTTCCTGGATTGAGGCCTTGATGGTATTTCTCTGATCTCATGGAATGAGGCCTCAAAAAATATTTATGAAAAAATTCATCAAGCATTCCATCAATAAATAATTAGTTATTCATTTATATATATTTTTTTAAAGGTTATGATATCAATAGAAAGGTTTCGTACTCATGCTCTTATTTTTATGGCCCAAGTTGATTATCATTTATTTATTACAAACTATCCATTCCTTATTTTTTTCAATGTTATGTTCCATTTTATGAATTACCTTATTAAATATTATAGAACACCAATTTAATATGATTATATTCTCCATGACCTATTATGTTTTATAAAAATTATAAGAGTGGATATGCCAGATATAGTAAAAATGTTTTCAAATAAAGTTATATATAGGAGTTTTATATTTTAATAATTTATCTTTTATTCTGGTATATATCAAGATTACCAAGACTACGAAACAAAAATTTGTCATTTTTGATGTGATATAGTATATATAATTCATATTTAATAATTTAACCACATACATTAGTAAAATATTCATAGTTACATTACATTGTTAATCATAATATGTTTATTAGTTTCTTTAGGAAATAGATTTTGAAAAACGAATATTATAGAACATAACCATGTGAATGCCTTTATGGGGGAGCCTATGTATAACATAACATCCTTTATTTATAATGTACATACTATTTTGTTACAATATATGTAAATAAATTCATAGATACAAAATGTTGATGTCTATTTTTCTTAATATATCAATATATAATAAAAATGTAAAATATTTGTTATGTATATATCCATAATCATACTAGTTCATGGTGAATTCAACCCTAAAAATCACTTTAATTGATAGTAACATGATAAATTCATAGATATATACAAATTATAATTGCAATCCATTAATAATGATTCATGTTTTTTATTAGATATTAGTAATAAATAAAACTATTTAGATATTATGATAATAATTATTCATAGATTTCCAATTTATGTTATTATTTCACTTGCTTCCATATTATAAATTCTAATTCATAATGATTTAATCTCATTATTTGTATTCAAATGTTTAAAATGGAACATAGTTGAAGTAATGGATGTGGTTTCAACACATATATTAATTTTAAGTATTCCCTCATAAAATATTTAACATTAATTGTTTTTGAGTAGATAATATTATTATAATATAAATATTGTATATTTATATTATTACAAAATAACCCTTCTCAGACCGAATAGTATATAAATAAAATTCATTTCACTTTAATGTTTGACAACTTCATTTTGAATAATCCAACTTACTTTAATGGAAAAAAATCCATTTATAGAAATATTATAGATCCAGTCCCTGGAAAAAGTATTATTTCCACTGAAAAGATATGAAAGGGATGATGTTACATAGGTTACGGATTTTTTAAATAATGATGGTGATCATTTGTGGCCACTAATTCAAAATAAAATTTTTTATATGGAGAGAGATATAATTTATTTTGATATTTTTAAAGATAAATTATGTGGAAAAGAATTTCCCCATGAACAAAAAGAATATATGGAAAATAAATTATTTAATATTAGAAATAAGGAAGATGAATTATTTACTAGTTTGATAAAATTATTATAATATTATGAAGGAATAATACCGATTATAAAAAACATAAAAAAGTTATATTTGAAGTATCTTTAATGGTATAAATCAAATACTCCTATGGGATATAGTCTCTTAAATAATTTTTATCATTTGATCATTATTATAGAATTTTATTATAGAAGATAAGGTGTTATTCAATTAATATATTTTCAAAAGAATTCAACATAATATTTGGATGAGTTACCAACATCAAAATAAAATTGATACAATAGAAAATATGGGAAGAATGTAATTTCATAATTTTAATTAGTATTGATAGAAACACCATAGTACATTCATAAATCTAAAGAGAGTTTTTTAGAGTGTGGATAGAAATGACATCAATCACATAATTGTAAAAAAATAAAGAAGCCCAAATTGTGTTTTATTTAAACTTTATATATATGGGCCTCTATCAAATTTAATTTTCCACGTTACAAGTTAATTTACATTTGAAATGGATATGAGTGAAAGGTTAATCTTATGAAATTACTACAACTAATTTCTATTTCCCTTTTTTATGTCATAAAATGTACATTGATCATAAACTCTTGTCTTATTTCATTACATAACTATAAAAAAAGTTTACATTTTAAATGGATATCATGTCATCATTTTATTTTATGAGGATATAATTATTAATAAATTATACTAGTTGGGTTTTTTCATAATAGATCAAGTTGATTCTATTATTTTAAACAATTATTCCCTTATTATAAACATAGTAGTTTTATAGAAGTATGGATTTACAAAAATCCTGATTTTTGGGAATTCAATACTTTTTTAGTATTTTATAATGTATTCATTATGAATAAAAAATATATGAAATGGTTATTCAAATAAAATGTTTTTTATAAATTCATTTCTAATTAATTGAACTCCATTGAACCACACACTTAGTTTTGGATCACTAGACAATAAATTTCCCTTGATAACAATCTCTATCGATTTCTATTAATCCCTAGAAATTATTTTTCCCTTCAATTTCTATATTTTATCTTCCCACCAATTTTATCTTTATCTTGGAAAATGATTATGTTATATTTCAATTAACCTTTATTTTTTAAAAAATTTCACTTTTTATAGAAGTTTTTATATCTCTAAGAAGGATGTGGGTTTTCAATGACAGATTTACAATTGATGATAGAGATAAGATATATATAGAAAATTTAAATTAATGAGAATGAATATTAAATACCATTATTTTATTCAATATTTATCATAATATATAATTAATTTCAATAATTTTTAAACTATAAAAACTCACAGTTTTAATGAACTTCTATATACAATTCAAATATAATTATTCATAGGTTTCAATTATAACCTTTCCATTAGAATTGTATTTATGAATAAAAATAACCACATAATGTAAAAATACAATTAAATATTTAACAATAAAAATTAAAATGACTAATTTATATTAAAAATTACTTATTTTTGTAAAATAATTTTATGATTAAAAAATTAAATTTTTTCAAAAATATTTTCCATTTTTATTTATTGAAGAAAAAAATAAATTTTGGCACTTTTATATATTTATTTTGATTAATACATTTATTGTTTTAAATAAAAAATTATATATTATATTTTCAAGAATCTCTTTTGAATTTTTTGAAATGTTTTAGTTTCTAATGAATAGAGAAAATAATAATTTTACCTGAAATAAACATATCCTAAACAAGTATTTAAAAATTGATAATATATTTTTTATTAGTTATAGATATTATATTTTTTTTTACAAATCATAATCCCATCATTTTAATTTAAATTAATAATATAAATTAATTTGGTATATAATCATTTTAATACATAAGAATCATTTTTCTGAATAACTATTTTATTTACTATTTCAATTACAAAAATATATTCATCCAGTTTTGTTTATTGAATTTCATAGAATAAATTTAATATTTTTTATAATAATAAATAATATTATTTATTAATATTAGCTTATTTTTTTGGGAAAATAATATAAAAAAAATTAAAAATGGTTTCCACATTTACTTTTAAACCCGATTTACTATATGCTCAACAAAATATCAGATGGCTAAAATTACCTAAAACAATACATTTTCATATTTGATAATTTCATTAAATTATAATGTTTAAATATTTATTTAGATAACTTATTTTAATATAATAATTAGAATTGTAAAAATTAATAATGAATTTTTCTAAGATATGTCATATTTTATTAAAATTTAAAACCATTTCTAAATTAAGTATATTTAATGAATGATTGGATAATTGTAATGGATTATGGATTCCATGATAAGTATTAAAACATTAAATTATTTATTATTTATCAAAATAATTAATAGATGAAATTATATTAGCTCTGAAATCAAGTTTTTTCCTAAACAAATTTCTCTTTTATTTTGTGTTGTTATTTTAAAAAATATATACACAACCTCTAAAAAATAAATATGGAAATATTAATTTCAAATTGTCAATATTAATGATAATTATTCTGAATGTCCCTCTTATTTTATGTCAAATAATATTGTTATCATTGAAAAATTCATAAATTATAACAATTATGATTATAATGATCTTAATGAAGTTTAACTAGAAGATAAGTCTTAACAAGAATCCGAAACATTCTCAAATGTGATTGGATGTGTTTATTTTAACATTATCAAATCATATATTTTCAAATATATTGAATGGGTTTCATATTAAAATACCAGGTAATATAGGTTTGTAAATATTGTATGTAATTTCGAGTGTGTTTATGCATTCATTAAAAAAGGATAGTACATTTCATCTATTATATACACATTATCATCATTTTATCATGGAAAATAAATTCAAAAATAAATTATTATTTTAAGTCCCCAATTCATTGTTCATATTGTATGTCCCCAATAGCATCATTTCATTAAATAAGGTGTAACTCAACCACACTTTACACATTACATAGTTTAACAATTATCAATGCATATTCATTTTTATTTATTCTTATACATTAATAATTTTTTTTAACCTTCATAAGAAATTTATTATGATATCACAAATATAATGAAATGTTATTCGGATTATGTAAAAACCAGTTTACACAACTCTTCAGTCTAATTGAATGTGAATAACCTCGTTCGTGCGAATATAGAGTTTACCTTATTCATGCACTGATGTGATTTTTTTCCATAAACATTATACATTTTTTGTTATAATATTTTATGTAATAAAAACAAAATATATATATATCATAATTATGGTTATTAAAATAAAAAATATCATTTTTTATTATAAAACTTGAACTTTTAACAAAAATGATAGTGTCTCCTCCTCATATGTGTAGACTACCACCTTCATTAAGCTATGTGATCAATTATTTTCGTTAAAATGTAATGGAAATTGTAAATATATATAATTAATATATTTATTGTATTTATTTATTTATTAATATTTTATTTATGTTGTAACAATTATATTTCTCTCAATGTACAGAAACAATAAAATAAAAACCTAAATTAAAAATAAAGATGACATCATAATTAATAGTTACCATGAAAAATAATTTCTAAAATAAATAATTTAAAAAATTTATAAGTTAATCATATGTATTAATTACTTATATGATTCTATTTATTGAATATATATATATAACTGTAATCTATATCTATTTTATAAGAGATTTTGTAATGTATTCACCTAGTCAGAACTGACATTAGGGTTTTTCGTCTCACTTTTGTTTCTATAATCCATATTCTATATTCACACCTTTTTTCTTCCATATGAATAATATTATAACTAATTATATTATTCATCATGATTACATTTAAATTTATGGTATTAAAATTTTCATTTTATGTTATCCCTATCATCTAGATCACGATTTTAAAGTTAAAATTGTATTAAATGATAGTTTGAAAATCTATTACTTATTCAAAATTACTTTTGTTTTTGTACCCATTTAATGATTTATATGATAATAAAATATTAAAAAAATAAATATTATTATTATCTTGTTATTTCTTGTGGTTTCATGAATTTGTTCCACTTTTACCTTCTGATAAAAAAATTATGTTCATTGTGGAAAATAGATTTTCTTCTATGAATAGTATGGAATATTTTATATATTTTCCATATTTTTAATTAAATGATTTTGTAAAACAATCTAAAATAAAAAATATATATATTAATGAAAATTTTAAACCTGTTTTACATTCTATTAAATAATTTAGAAGTAATATTCAGTTCATTTTCAAAAGAACCATTTTTACTGAATGTGTGAAAAGAATCATTCATTTAGAAAATTACTAAATAAATACAATTTCATTCCATCATGGACGTAAATTATTTGAAATATTCTATTAAATTATTACTTATATATATTAAATTAGGATTTTACATATAAAATTTTGGAAATTTATATATATTCAATATGATTTATACGAATAAAATTGAATTTCCTTGAAGAGGTCATCAAATAATATTTTAAATTGTTTATTAATTTATACCAACATCATTTAATGAAAAATTTCTTCACTAAGATTATATTCAAATAATACCATCCCTGATATTAATTTTTGTGTACTATAATCATTTTTACTAAGGATGGTTTTATCTTTTTGTATGCAACCTTTTTTTATAGAGATCGTTATTTATTTTCAATGAGTGTATATAAAGTCGTTTTGTTTATTAATGAGATTAATGCTTGGATGTATTAAGTGAAAAGTGGGGGCCAAATTTATATACTCCTTTGATGACATGGTAGGTCACATAAGACATAAAAAATTGGATATATAGTTGGGGATTTACAAATTTATATAAGATTCTATGGAATAAGAATTGAACAGTATGTTTTTATGTCTTACAATATTGACTGCATGAAAAATTTATGAAGTCCATCACTATGAATCCTATCATTACGAAATATTATATATATTTCAATGTAATTAATATAATTTCTATGTTTGTTAGGGATATGTTTAAAGATCATATGATTATTTTTAATGTATTACTTGATCTTTATTTATTCCATACAAATTATTCATAAGTTATTTATTCTATTTCAATTTCTATTGTATACATTCCATTATTTAAAATTTGATCTCACCTTATTCATATATTTATTTTCCCAATGATCCTCATTTATTTTTTATATATTCTATATAGGGGAATTATAGAGATAATAATGTTGTTACTGAAGAAAATATTGTGGCAAATTTTTATGTTTCCATATGTAATGTGAGATTCACGTGTGTATCTAGTTTACCAAGGCTACTATACTATTAGTTCCTTTGGGATGTGATTTCATGTATCTTATGACAATATAATAATGAAAATATTTACTAAGAGAAAATAATTACTGTTACATTAAACATTTTTTCTAGTCATTTTATATCGATAATATTAATTATTGTATAGGAATATTAGTTGTGGGTTTGAGGAATGTTTTAAGGGGATGAATGACATTCTATGTCTGTCTGTTACCTCATTGGAAATTGAAGAATAATAATAATATTTTGAACTCCCTTAATTTCATAACATTCGAATGCATCTATTAATGATTTAGTGGTTCGTAATGTAAGATATAATTTAGTGTGGGTGTTATATAATTTTATGATAGCCTTTGTCACTCATTTTGAAAAAAATTAAAAAAATAACCCCTTTAAGGATTGATATATACAAAATACAATTTTTCCCCATGGAAACATATTTTTAAAGGTAACTTAAATCTTAGTAATATATATATGTATAATATTTTCACTAAATTATATTTTTCTTAATATATCATAAATCCCTATAAAATAAAAAAATATTTCATTTAATTCATAACATTTCATATATTAAAAATTTGACTATGAAAAAATATATATTAAAAATTTATTGTTCTTATTATTATATAATTTTTATTTACCAACGTATCGGTGAAAATATATTTATATATAAGATTAATATTAACATTAAAATAATATTTCGAAGTAATTATTTTAATTTTTATAATTAAAAATTAAATATTATTTATAATAAAATTCATATAAATTTTTTGTTTGTCAATTTTTATGTCTATATAAATCTTGATAGTGATCATATAATAACTCATAAAATTAATAGTTACATAAAATTAATATGGTTATATAAAATATGAAATCCATCATGTTAAATTTTATTTATACAGTTGATGAAATATTAATTTTAATATAAGTGAATAAAAATAGTTTTCTAACAAAAATTATTAATTATGATTCCAAAAAATTAATAATGTATTTATAAATTCTTCATAGTAATTTAAATGAAATATGTTTTTCATTAATATAAATATTCACAAATAAATTATATTTAGTTTTTTAATGATATTTTCGTAACAGATATATTATAATATATATAATTGTTTTTCAATATTAACAGAAAAATAAAATATTTTTTGAAAAATACAAAAATAAATGAAGACAATATTGATATTATAATGTTATTAATTTTTTAAAACTAAAAATCAAATTATTTGGTTATTATAATTTCATGGAAATTTAAGTATATAAGGTCAACAAATTTAATCAAGAAAATAGTTTTAAAACATTTAATGTACATAATCCTATTTTTATTTAATTTCAAATGGAATATTATATTTTTGAATTATAATAAATTTAATAACAACATATTTTTAAATTTTTAATATTATGAAATTTCAATGTTTGTTATAGATTAGTGTTGAAAGGGAAACACATTGTTGCTAAAATGATTACTAAATGGAAAGTAATATATATGAAAATCTTTGGTCGATACCCCGTAGGAGGATTCATGTGTTAATATTCTTTCAAATGTAAATTTATTTGAGATATGATATATTATTTTTCTAATTTTTATCCCTTTATGATCAAAATAACCATCAATTTACAATGATATTTAGGTAAAAGTAATGTTATTGTAAATTTTTATATCATAAACCATCTATATAATTCCATATTATTATTCAAATATGTTTATGAATTTTTTTATTTAAAAAAAATATGATTTTAGATATTAGATATGTTAGTTTAATATTTTTGATATTGATTATAGTCATTAATTGTTGGGATGAATATATCATTTAATGTTTTCTGATAAAATATATAAATTTATCGTGAAATTAAGAGGACGTTGTGTAATGTTATATATTATATGATGGTATTATTTATATAATACATTTAAATTAAATTAATATTTTGGGAATAAAAACGATATTTTTTTATTTTTGGAAATTTCTATGATATTACATAAGATTCATTAAAAATACAGATCAAAAAGAAATATTATCGATGGAATTAAAAGATCTTATCAAATTTTTCAGGGGGTATATATTTTTGGCCTAAAATCAATAACCTACAGTTGATGTAATTATTATATTAATAAATTTATGCCCCACTAGAGTCGATGTGTAATAAAATATAACTGTGATCTTAAAAATAATACATTTTTCTATTTATAAAAAAATATTTGTTCATTGTAGATCCCTTATTATTGAAATATGAATACAAAAAGATAAATTTTCAAATATATTTGTATTTTGATGTTTAACATGTAATGGGATACATGAAAATTACATAACCAAGAAAAATTAAAATTTTACAAATATTTATTGTTTTTATTTATCTAAATTTAATAAAAATTGTTTATTATATAGGTTTTACTACATTGATGTGATAGATATTAAGATATTTTAATGATTAATGATTGTGTATCTTTAATAACATGTATTCTTTATGTGATAAAAAATATATCCAAATATAAGTAAATCATAATAATAAACCATAAAAGATAAATGATTTTCAATAATGAGGATATATATTTTCATTACATAATTTTTAAAAATATTTTAGAAGATATGACCTTTAAAAACTAATGAATGATTAAAATTTTAATTTCATATACATTACAATTTTTTTAAATGATTCAGCCATTAATTGTTTCAGGACAATGATAGAGGTGGAAATGTGTAGTTAGAGATAAAAATATTCCAATATGGATTGTGTTATGAAATTTTTATGTATAAGGAACTACAATGGTATAACTTATAGAGAGAGTGATGATTTAGTTTTCAATATCATACCAATAATATTTTGGTATCATTAATATTTTGGATCAAAAGTGACACCACATTGTTTATGGAATCAATCATGGCAAGACAGTATTGTAGATTAATTTTAGCTATGTGTAAAACCTTTATTTTTAAGAGTTGAATTTTATATTTAGTTTCTTTTTAAGTCATTATTATAATTTTAATTTTTCATTAAATGATGATGTAATTGTTCGTAGAGTAATGATATTTTGGATAAGATATTATTTTCCATAAATAGAATCTATGGTATTGGAACAGTAATCACTACATGATTCCAAATATATCTTATTTTTTATTTATCCATTGTGGATAAAATCATATATTGGTTCCAATTATCACCATGGATGTGTTTATATGGATTTTCACTATGGTGTGATCATATTATATCGGAAATATACTTTATCATTTATATCTGTTTAGGATAGATCAACCATGTGTAATTTTTTCATGGTGGTGTAGGATATATGATGAATTTGAATGATTCTATTAAGATGTAATTATAATAAATTTACCATGATTTTTTAAAATATGTACACACAAACATTAATTTAATATATAATACTAATAATAAAATTAATGTTTTATTATATACCTTATTTTCCTAATTCATTATTCACCTAGAGGATATTTTTAATGTGATTAAAGATGTTTTATAGATAATCATATGTATTTTAATATCCCGAGGCGGTGAATTAATGTCATCTCACTATTTAAAATATTCATCATAAATTTTTTTAGTCCATCGGGATATGTAATGTCCTAATAAATAATATTTAATTATAACCATGCAATAAAAATAAATAAATTAGATCTTAAAAACAAAACCAATAAAATATATTCATAGTATAATATAATGATATGGAAGTAAAAATGATCACCCAATATGGTATAAATAAAAAATATTATCATTAATAGATATACAAAAATAATCATTCGCTAATCAGGAAAATCCATAAACATATAAATAATAATGTATACAAATCTAATTTATATCATAGGAACGCTTCTATTTAAACAAATGATTTTTTAATATATAATCCTAATCCAATGTATCCCAATTGCACTCCCAAAACAATCATAACAATAAAAAATCAATAATAACGATTTTTATAAAAATAATATCATCAATTAAATTTTAAAACCCATGTTAGCCAAGTCACGAGTCACTCCTTTGTCCAATTTTTTTAATAAAATGTACTAAATGAATATATTTACCATGAGAAGTATTATAATACTACTCCTAATCCATTATTTCTATTAATCATGATATTTTGTATTTTACATTGGTTCTTTCCCTCGAACCTCCTCAATCACAATGGATCGGGAAATGAAAAAATATAGTAGGAAATTTTATGATCATTAAAATGAAACCTCATCCAATGTTGGTTCATAAAATATACAATATATAACGAAACGTCAATCAAAATATTAATAATCATCAACATGATGATATCCTTGAATGAAGATTGAAAATGTAAATGTAGTGTCGCATATTATCATATGATCTGTGATTCATTTTATATAATTTAGATAAACAATTATAATACAATATGAAGGGTGATTTACCACATTTATTTTTATTGTTTCAATTGTATCAGATATAACATTCCATCTAAAAAATAATGTGGTATTTTTAGACATTTTTTTGATATCTTTATTTTATTCCTTCACAATACGTAATCATCATCTAGGTGATATAATATTTTGTTTAGTTATTAATAAAAAATTATTGGATAATAAATATTAGTCAATTGTACAATAATAATGTTTAAGAAATTGTCTAATTGAGTATATTTTTAATTTTCAAATCAATTATTGAGAATAGTTACAATGATAATACATAATCTCTGAATATAAGAACTTAATTGTTTCCATCATAAGATTTAGAATCCTTCATATGTGGTTTTCTATGAAATTTAAATTATGATATCTCTATATCCTTTATATTAGGATGGTGGTTTTAGTTGCTTCATTGGGGTAATGCTTTTACTTGGTTAACAACTAATAGTGGTAACTCAAGTCATTTTTACTGATACTTTCCTCTAATTTTTTAAATTTTGATGACCCTGTGTTCAATATTAATATATATAGGTCTTTTTGGGATGTTGTTATCATATGTGATTAGACGTTTCACATATTTTTTTTATTAAATTAAGGATTTACTATTATTTTTATTTATGTGGATTATTTTTAATGATTTATATAATAAAGACATCCAACTGAAATAAAACTCTTTATTGTTGAATGTTTCCTCACACGTTCATTATATTCTTTTATGGTATTATATGTCTAAAAAAGTGTACATTTTTATGATTATAAAGTCATTTTTATGCAATCATTATTTTGGTTCTTATTTATTATTTTTTAACATTAACATATTTATGGTGTTTTCTATGAATTGTTTTTCATGGAATGTGGTTTTGAAAAAACATCAGCAACATCCAATGAACCTTTCTACCCTTAGTAGGTATCATAGTAGAGTGATCACAACAAGCCGCATAACTTTTACATATTGTGTGGTCTTCCCTTCTAAATCTGTGAAAAGAGATAGTGAAATATTTCATAGAGGAACATTGTTTTTCAAACCCTAATGCAAAAAATTATGGCTTCTCTAGATTCCTAATATAGTACAAGAAATTTTCATTGTTTTTCAAACCTTATTAGAAACCATTTCATGGAAATTTAGTTAAACCATATTTAACATTGTATTAGATAAATTTATTAGAATAAAATCATTTCACATCCACTAAAATATTCTCTTATCCAAGTTGACACCCCATGAATCTTTTTATATTCCATATCGCTTCGATATCAATATTGATTGCTATTAGGGTATTGTATAATGTTTCTAAAAGTTGTGTTCCCATTATTTTTTATATATAAATTTTCTTCTAGATCTACAATTCATTTCATGAATAGATAATTTGATAGGGCTAGTTGAGTTCACATCATTGGTATGTTATTTTTTAAAGATACAAAAATACCATGGAATTTTTTTTAAAAATTCATGGAATTTTTATGAGTCCGGGAATATTTACGGAACTTGATTTGAAATCTCGGTGACCTAAAAATCAATATCAAATGTCTTTTATAGGTACGTTTAGTAAACGTAGGAGGGATATTTTATACATTTTGAACTGGAGCTCGGAATTGAAATTTGATGGCACCATTGATCTCTCAGTGCTCGTAATTTCTTAAAAGACCTTCACCTCGACTGTAGATGGTCACAAATAAATGTTAGTTTTGGTGTTTTTATGTTTTAATTTAAATAAAAATAATGTTGTGACTTTATTTTAATTCTTTCTGGTTAAAACCTCTAAGAGGAGGTTTAAGGTCGGGGTCACCACACCATAAACTCCCATGAGAGGTTATGGTGGTGGGGCCCACCCAATTTCTAAACACCTCTTAGCAATTAAAGAGGTGGGGACCACTCGAGGATGAAACCCCTAGAACTCCCCATTTATGGAGCCGCTACCACCCTTGGATCCTTTTGAACACCCTTAATTAATTTTCTACCTACACATAAGAATTAATTAAGTGGAGCCCCCAAATAATTGATTACACCCTTTTTGAATATTTTTCCAACAAATTTATACGATTAAAAACTATTATTATTTTGGCATATTCAATTTGTGTCTTGGAGGAGGGGAGGAGGTCGTGGAGATAGAACTCCAAGGAGGAAAGACCTATCTGATGAAGAACCCTTCATTATCCAATGACGAACACCTACGTCCTTCTTCAACTAGAACAAATTAGGGAGCATCATCCTTGAATAACATCGACGACACTATCATCAGATTCTTCTTTCCCGACAATATTGAATCGACATTCACTTTCCGTGACTTCATCAATGATCATCAATATGAGGATGGGGATTTAGGTTTGAAATTGTTCCCTTTCTTCATCGTTCAAACCATGGTTTATGTTTTTCGGATTGATCTCACCATAACGTGGAGGTTGCGGGCTTAACCAACACAGCCCGACCCTCCCCCTTCAGTATTCCTTGTTTATTGATGATGGTGGTGGAGCAATGTCAGCTGGAGTTAGGAGGGTTGTGATGGAAACCAGTGGCGCAGGGCCACTGGGTCGTAGGAAGGGTGTGGCGCTGTCGCGCCGCAGTGAAGAAATATGTCGGGGCCCCTGGCCGCGGTGGTGCACACGGGTGGTCGCCAGGGCACTGGAGGGGTGCGACGTTGTCATGTCGTGCGAAGGAAAAAGTCACAGCCAGGGCAGGTCGTAGTGTAGGAGCAGAGGTGGCCGGTGTCGGGCCGGCCCACCCTCCGTACGGAAGCGGCTGGCCACTTAGCCAGCTGGGAGGAGCGGGACCCAGCAGGTCTCGTGTGTCGTGGACTGGCGCCACCTGGTGCCGGTTTGGTTCCCACCCGAACTTCTCTTCCATTTATAATATCCAAGGGGGACAGACTCCCCCTATACGCGGCTATGGTAAACCCCCCCCCCCCCCCCGCGGGCCACTGGGCCGGGCCCTGAACGGGGAGGGTCGGACCCCAGTCCGGACCCTTTGACCAGATTTCACCTTTTCGCACATATCGTAGGCTACAAGTGTCTGTTTGATGAACCACCTACATCGACATAAATCTTGTAGCGAGATTGTTCATTTGGAATACCCAACTTGTGGTTTCTATTGAGAAAGTGTTGTTCATAACAATTCATAATATTGTTATTTAATGGGGGATTTTATATTAATACCTTATCCCTTTATGACAATTTTGATGCTCACAAATTCCCTTAATTATTTTCTAATAAGTTTATTTGTTAAGTATTTTGTAGCAATTTATTATTTTATATTACTCTTGAAATAACGGGAATTTATTACTAATGTATTCATATCTAGCGTGTTCTGGAAACACTGTTCATGCACAACTTATTCGGAATCTTCTTGAGCGTGTTCTGGAAACACTACTCATACCCTACATGGATAAACATAGTGTAATAATGAAAAGCGTGTATACATTTTGATATAAGGAAAAAGTATGGTTAATCAATCATACGTTATCGAAAAAATATGGAAGAATAACCCTACGTTAGGAAGGAAACCCTCATTTTGGATATCAGAAAAGTAGGGATGGGGAACCGTACGTAAATATTAAATGTTACGTTTATTTCTCAAAAGTGTGGTCAATCAACCTTACTATTGTAAACAACCATACGTTCTTGGAAAAGTATAGATCTTGCAATTGTAAATATCTTTTATCGTACGTTTGAATGTTGAAGAAAAAATTATGGATGACCAACCCTATATTTGGAATGAACCTTACATTTGTTGTCAAGTTTACATTGTCAACTTTACGTTGTCAGCCTTATATTGCTAACCTTACGTTTTTATACTACATCATCAAACATACATTCATAGGATGCATACAGTTTAACTCAACATTACATTTTGTGTTAGAGAATTTAAAGTCGATATTTGTATACAATAGTCAGTATGCTGATTATTCGGCAGATTTCAAGCCAAATTTAAAGCTGATTTTAAAGTACGATTTTGACTGATTCAAAACCATTTTATCAATTTTTTGATCAAATTAAGAGGATCTTTTAATTATGAGTCTTCAGGGAAGTTACGACTACTCTGTAAATTCAAATTTTTGAATATCGCGAGTAAAAAAGTCGAATTTTGTGGATCGAATTTTATAGGAGAAGTTCTTATCATTCATCTATTTATATGAGATTTTTGAAACTGCATCGACAATTATTTATCATGCGTCATATTTTGATTATACTGAAAAAAAGGAAAATAGAGACTTCTAAAACATTCTGATTTACTGTTTCAAAAGGAAAATTAATGCTCTGTTTGTTAAAGAGTAAGGAACACAATAGAAGATTCAATTGTTTTATATCGAAGATCTACTGTGGATATGTCTCTGCTAAAGTTGTGAATTATTTTTTCTATATTTACTACAATGAGATCTACTCAGAACGTCTCTTATGTGTCAAATATTATTTCTGAAGGCGACGATCTACCTACTGTCAATTGTATGTTGTTGCAATTGTGAAGAACATCTAAAAAGTATTTTCAGAAAACGTAAATCATTCTTTTCTATTATTGAGTGATCGTCTTCTCATACTAAGCTATATAGGATCTGTAATAGAAATAGAAGGCTTTGTTTTTCCTTATATTGTAATGGTGTCAACTGCCTATACTCAGTTGTGAACCGGTCTGTTGAAACGAGGACCAAATAGTGAAAATCACCAAGCTCATGGAGTAGAGTGTTGGGGGAGTGGACTATGGGCCTTATGTTCCCCGAAACACTATACATCTTGTGTTTCTTCTATTTAAATTTCCACTACATCATTTTATCTCATTAAAGTTAAAAGGAAGAATGAAATCTCATAACAATTTTTGAAAAGTCAGAATTCTCCTCCTTCTTCTGTATATTATGTGTAATTCGATCCAACAATTGGTATCAGAGGTTGATATTTATGACAAAGCTTTAACAATATGAAAGTGATTATTCACAGAGCACGATGACTGAAACAAGAGAGGGAATGTCTATGGTCAGAGCTGCGTACTTCAATGGAGAAAACTATGGATGCTGGTAGTCGCGAATGATTATCTATCTAAAAAACCTTGGATACAGAGTATATTCCAAAATTCTGACTACATATGAAATACCAGAAAAACATAAAATATGGAGTGGAACTACTAAAGCAGATTATGACATGAAATCGAAGGAAATGATTGCAATAATATGTGGTCTAGGACCTGATGAGTTTAACAGAGTATCTCAATTCCCAATAGCATATGAAATGTGGAAAACTATTGTTGTTGCCTATGATGGAACTAACAATATTCGGGAATGATATATGCAAATGCTAAGCTCAAATTTGATACATTCATAATGGTTAAAGGTGAGAGTATTACTCAAATTAATGGAAGATTGACCGAGATTTTCAATAACATAACTTCCTTGGGAGAACCCATTTAACATGTTGATCAATATTTAAAAGTATTGAGAGTAGTGCCTACAAAATTGAATGGAATCTCTGCAGCAATCAGACAGCTGACACCTATCAAAGATTTAACCATGAGATAAATTATTGGAACATTAATGATGTAGGAAGATAAGATTGAAGATGAAGCTATTGAACATAATGTACTTATCAAAAGAGATGATACTTCCTTGAAATCATCATCAAGGAGCTAAAAAATAAAGATGAAGAAATATGTAAAAGAGAAGTCGGAGAGTTCTGATTTATCTAATTTTGATGTGGAATTGGCTCAGCTAGCACGAAGATTCACCAAATTCTATAGAAAGTAGGCCTTTAGAAAATCCTTCAAAAAGGATGACAATAAAGTCAGATGCTATGAATGCAAGAATATGGGGCATATCAGACCTGACTGTCCTCATCTAAAAGAAGAAAGAGACAGAAATTTTTCAAAAGAAATAACTATGAACATAAGGAAAACAAAGCCATGAAAGCTACATTGAGTGTATCTGAATACTTCAGTAGTACTTTTCAATCAGACTCAGAGAATGAGGAATGAAATTTGAAAGCCAACATGTGTTTTATAGCAGAAACAGATTAGGGAGCAGGTCACAAGAGAAAAAAGGACACATGGTATATGCACAATGGCTGCTCAAGACATATGAGTGGAAAGACATTGAATTTATCTACACTCACTCAAAAATATGGAGTAATTGTCACCTTTGGTGACAATACCAAAGGAAAAATCATTGGTATTTGAACAGTTGGAGATCTTTAAGATGTCTTAATTAATAAAGTACTTTATGTACAAGGATTCAAACACAATCTAATAATATCTCTCAACTATGTGATGATTGTTATGCTGTTGATTTTTATAACAATTGTTGTTCTGTTTTCAAAAATAAATTGCGTAAATTTAGAGCACCAAGAACTGATAATGTGTATACCCTAGATTTAAATCTCATGTGTAAACAAAAAGTAAATTTATTAACTGCTAAAATAAATGAATCTTGGATCTGGCAGAAGAGACTGGGACATTGTAATGTATATGTTTTAAATAAATTATCTAAGAAACATTTAGTTTCTGATTTTCCTAGTCTCAAATTTGAATGTGACAGATTCTGTGATGTGTGTCAACATGGAAAGCAACACAAATCATCCATCAAATCTTTTAACAAAATTGCTACATCTAAACCTCTAGAACATATCCATATAGATTTGTTTGGATCATCAAGAGTATCAAGCTTGGCTGGAAAATTATATGTATTTATTATAGTTGATGAATATTTTATATTTACATGGATTTTCTTTTAGAATTTTAAAAATTATTCTTTTACATTATTTTAAAGATTTTTTATAGTTGTTTAAAATGAAAAAGTTTTTAAAATAATTTCATTATGAAGTGACCATTGTGGAGAATATTAGAATCAGGAATTTAATTCCTTCTGCTCAAATATGGGTATTCAACACACCTTATCTGCACCTAGAACACCTCAACAAAATAGAATTGTTGAAAGAAGAAATAGGACTATTCAGAAAATGGCTAGGACTATGCTAAATAAATACATTCTTCCTACCTACATTTGAGAAGAAGCTATAAGTGTAGCCTGCTAAATAATGAATAGAGTTTTAATTAGAACTCTTTTAGAAAAGACACCTTATTATCATTGTAATAAGAGAAAACCTAATGTTAACTAATTTAATGTTTTTGGATTCATGGATTACATCTTGAACACCATGGACAATCTTCGAAAGTTCGATCCAAAATCTAATGAAGAAATATTCTTATGATATTCAGATACCTCCAAAGCTTATTAAATCTATAAAATGAAGTCAAAAATTGTTGAAGAATCAGTTCCTATGAGGTTTGATGAATCTGATTCCTTTTGAGAAAAGGACAGATCAATTGGATGAATATAACTCTAATTATAACATGAGTATTGAGATCTTGAAAAATTATTTTGAAAAGGATATAAATTAAATTCATTCCAATTCAGAAGAACATAATACTGAAGAACCTATAAGTGTGTTTCCTAGACAGACAAGAACCATAATGAATAACCCTTTAGAAACTATAATAGGTGACATAGACATAAGAATAAAAACTAGATTAAATATAGGAAATCATGTATAATTCTATGAGATTATATCTCAATTAGAACCCAAGACTATAGAAGAAGCTTTAGATGATGAAATATAGATGATAGTAATGCTAGAAAAATTAAACCAGTTCAAATGAAATGAAGTCTGGGAATTAGATGAAAGGCCAAAGAACTATCCAGTGATAGTAACCAAATGGGTATTTAGAAATACGCAATATGATCATGGAATAATAACTAGAAATAAAGCTAGGCTTGTAGGTAAAAGATATAATCAGGGAGAAGGTATAGATTATGAAGATACCTTTGCACATGTAGCTAGACTAGAAGCCATTAGAATCCTCTTAGCTTATGCATCTCATATGAACTTTAAATTATTTCATATGGATGTTAAGTCTACCTTTTTAAATGTTTATTTAATGGAGGATGTTTATGTTGAGCAACCTCATGGTTTTGAAAATTCTCAAAAACAAGATTCTATTTTTAAATTTATTAAAGCTCTCTATGGCCGTAAACAAGAACCTAGAGCTTGGTATGAATGATTAAGCTGTTTTCTTTTGAAAAATGATTTTACTGTTGGAATGGAAGATCCAACACTTTTTAAGAAAAAATCGTAATTCTAATATTTTATTAGTTCAAATTTTTGTTGATGAAGTAATTTTTGGATCAACTAATAAAACCCTTTGTCATGAGTTTTCAAAGTTAATGCAAAATGAATTTGAAATGAGTATGAGGGGAGTAGTAAATTTCATTTTAGGACTTCAAATTTATAAAAAATATTTTGGAAATGTTTTGAATCAAAGAAAATACATTACTGATTTATTGAAGAAATTTGGACTTCAAAATAGAAAGACATATACAACTCCTATGTGCACTAATATAAAACATGATTTGGATGAAACTGGAAAATTAGTTGACAATAAGATATATAAAGTTATGATTGGTATTTTATTATATCTTATGGCTAGCAGGCCAGATATAATGTATTCAGTATGTCTTTGTGCAAAATTTCAATCAAATCCTAAATAATCTCATTTAAATACTGTTTAAAGAATTTTTAGATTTCTAAAAGGAACTATTTTTCAATCTCTTCTTTATCCCAAAACATCTGATTTTAATTTGATTTCATATTCAGATATAGACTTTGGGAGTCATAGATTAGATAGGAAATGCACTTCAGGAACTTGTCACTTTTTGGAAAATCATTAGTGTCATGGTCATGTAAGAAACAACATTCAGTTTCCTGTCAATAGCTGAGGTAGAGTATGTTTCTACTGGAAGTTTCTATGCATAGGTGTTGTGGATGAAAAATACACTTATGGACTTTGGACTAAATTTTAATAATACACCTATTTTATGTGATAATACTAGTGATATAAATATTTCAACGAAAACCTATTAATCTTTCGAGAACCAACCATATTGATATTAGACATTATTTTCTAAGAGATCATGTTATTAAAAAGGATATATCGTTGAAATTTGTAAGTACTAAAATTCAAGTAAATGATATTTTTACTAAAACACTTCCCACTTCATGTTTTTATTTTATTAAAGGGGATATAAGTTTATTTGATTTTAAGTAAAATTTTATTTTACATTAGTAGTTCTTTATTTTAATTCTACTTAAAATAATTTAGCTATTTTGATTTTAAAACATAATATGTTTCTTTTCCCCGTGTAATATATTTTATTTATTTTTAAATATATGTAATGATTATTAAATATGCGAGAATCAAGGTTGTTAGAAACCCTTTCGACTTCTAAACCATTTCATTTCTTCCAAATCCTTTTCAAACCTGCATACTGCACCTATGCTCGCCAACCATAATCTTTAAACCTCTGAAACCCTAACCTTCAAAGCTTCAGAGATTCTTGCAAAGATTGAAAAGTCTAAAAGATCTGATGAATCTGAAACCTGTAGTGCTACGAACCAACAATCATAAGGATGAAAAATCTTATAGGTCAAGGCAATTGATCTCGAATGGATTTATTAGAAAAATATCCTGTTGAAACAAGCACTGTCGTTTCTAAATCTCGAACAGACTTTAAACAGTGAGAATACAGAATTTTTGTATGAGTTAGAGCTTCAATACTTCATAAAATCTATACAGTTTATTCTAGGAGACACTGAGGACAGTATGATGGCTAAGATAGAGGATAGGGATTTCTCAATATCGTCAGTAGAAATTGGTCAGATTCTCAACTGCCCTCATGAGGGAGTTTTTCATTTAGATTTTAAAAATATTGGAGATTCTATGCATAAATCAGATGAAATAATGTCGTTTCTCTATGGTATTATGTCTGTAAAGAAAATTTTTAGCATGGATTTAGAGCCTGATCAGAAAATGTTGGTCAAATTTGTGCAAACATAGATTGCACCAAGGATGTCTGAAATGGAAAAGATATTATATCCCGATATGTATATAATGTATCTTTTTCTCAATGATGTTAAGGTCAATTTTCCTAGCTATATGGATAGATACCTAATATATTTTTGTCAAAGTGATGCCTGAATGAACTTTTATCCTTTTATTCGATTCATCTCCAACATGATGTTTACAAAGGACATGGTGAGACTGGTGGATGCCAGTGTATGATGTCATCACAGTAATGTGTTTAATGCTGAACTTTAAGAAATATGTACTATTTCTATAGTAGTATAAGAGTAAAAAATTTCCAGTATGAGAAAATGATTAATCAGAGAGTTCTCAAGCTCAATATGAAATGTCCAATGAGGGAGAAGCTGAATCGAGAGTCAGCACTGCGACAAGGAAGATCAGATTGGAAGTGTAAGAAACTGAAGAAGAAATAAGTCATGAGGGACTTCATACTCGGAGTAGAAGACATGTGATTGAGGAACATACTTCCCCTGACAAAACTACAATAGAATTACTCAATTATATCTTTGTTAGAGAAAAGGTTGTTGACTAACCTCAAGAACAGAATGTCACTATTACAGATCCTGATCCTGAAAGAATTGTAGAAGAAAGATCAGAACAACAGGTTGTAGATGATTTTTTCATTTTACATTAACAAGAAAAAGAGGCAGAGCCTGGTGAGGAAGTGTCCAGACATTTGGAAACTCTAGAGGATATCATTTTATATATTTCATTGGATGAAAATCATAGATATTTTTGTGATGAGTATGCTTTTGAAGCTCAACCAGAAGTTCTTCTAGAGGATTTTTCTATAGAAGAGTCTTAAAAGGACTCTGACGAAAAATATGTGTTCCAACCTACTCATGACAATGAGAAAGAAAAATATAATTCTGAATCATTACCTTTAGTACTTCTATATCACAAAGTGCCTAATAATGCGAATCAAGTACTGGGTGCTTCTGATTCAAGGAATAGGTAAGTTGAAGAGTTGTATAAAAAGTTATCTCCACTACAATGTGATAATGATTCTCTGAGAAGCACCTTAGAATTAGAACAGTTGAAATTTAAAAAGCTTAAGGAGAGTTCTATTTCAAGGCAAGAAGTTGATATTTTTAAAAAGGATATGCTAAATGTTGTTGCCAAATTGAAATATGAAATGGTTATGAAATCAGAATTCTCATATCATAATTTTTTATAGAGACAAAATTTGCATCAGCTGGGAATATTGCTGCTAGTGGATCAGGTACTTCACCTGATTTATTCTGAAGATTTCAAGTTATCACAGCTGCAATGAGCAACATTAATGATAGGTCGCATGATCATTAGTGCAACAGTGATCCATTATCTGTTCTATTAGATAATTATAAATTCTTGGTTGATTAGTTGTCATCCAGTGATCAAGGAATCCGCTATATCTTAGATAAATTCACAGAAAAGATGTCTTTTTTTATGGATAAAGAAGAATGGCTTCGTGAGTTT
The DNA here is from genome assembly GCA_963277665.1 of Viscum album. Taxonomy (NCBI): domain Eukaryota; kingdom Viridiplantae; phylum Streptophyta; class Magnoliopsida; order Santalales; family Viscaceae; genus Viscum; species Viscum album. The sequence continues at coordinate 2,049,931,293 of OY728147.1, read as the reverse complement.
TTCATAGACAATATCACTGAATATATTCATATGACTCAAGAGTCCATAGATCTTTTTATTCAGCTCGGTGATGGTTTAAAGAAAAGGTTGAGAGAACATTTCGTATAAATCAAGTCTATAGTTCAGAGAAGATAAACCCTACCTATTAGCTGCCAAAACCTTGATTCCTGTATTTATTATTTTTGTACTTTTAATGAAAATCTATTTTATTATATTTACTTTTTTTACTGTTCTTATTTCGATATTCCAGTAATCCAGATTGAGATATTACTAAACAGTTAATAATAGCATTTACTTCTATTCAGTGCTACATTAATCTGTGTTCTATTCCATATTCTATCATTTTTTTATATCTCAAAAAGGGCGGAAAATTTGGATAAACACAAAAATCTTTTCATTTGGGGGATTAATTCATTTTATTGGGGATGAAATTAAAACCTGGATAAAATAAAGGGAGATAATTATCTTTTCCAAATTCAAAACGTGTCTTTTCAAAATTTCAAAACTATATGTAATTAATATTATTTTAAGTTAATTTCATTAATTATTTTATGGGTATTGGGATCATCAAAAAGGGGGATATTGTTGAGCAATTGTTTCTTTCAACAATACATAATATTTATTTTAAAGGGGGATTTTATATTAATACTCTATCTTTTTATGACAATTTTGATGCTCACAAATACCCTTAATTATTTTATAATGATTTTATTTGTTAATTATTTTGCAGGAATTTATTATTTTATTTTACTCTTGAAACAACTGGAATTTATTAATAAAGTATTTGTATATAGAATTTTCTAGAAACACTATTCATGTGCTACTTATTCAGAATCTACTTCAGTGTGTTCTAGAAACACTGCTCATACCCAGCATGGATAAACGTAGTGTAATGATGAAAAGCGTGTATACATTTTGAGACAAGGAAAAAGTATGGTTAATCAACCATACGTTATCGAAAAAGTATGGAAGAAGAACCCTACATTAGGATGGAACCCTACGTTTGGGATATTAGAAAATTATGGATGGAGAACTGTACGTAAATATTAAACGTTGCGTTTATTTCTCAAAAGTATCGATCATCAACCTTACTTTTGTAATCAACCATACGTTCTTGGAAAATTATGGATCAGGTAAAAGTATGGATATTTTATCATACTTTTTAATGTTGAAGAGAAAATTATGGATGACCAATCCTAAGTTTGGAATGAACCTTATATTTGTTGTCATGTTTACATTATCAAATTTACGTCGTCAACCTGACGCTGTGAACCTTACGTTTGAAGACTACATCATCAGCCTTACATTCAGATGATGCATATAGTTCAACTCAACCTTACATTTGGCATCGAAGAATTTAAAGTTGATATTTTTATGCAACATTCAGTATGCTGATTATTAGGCGGATTTCTAGAAAAATTTAAATATGATTTTAAAGTACGATTTTGATAGATTCAAAACCGTTTTATCAATGTTTTGGTCAAATTAAAAGGATCTTTTTATGCAAAGACTTCCAGGATGTTACGACTACTCTGTAAATTCAAATGATTGAATATCGCGAGTAAAAAAGGAGACTTTTGTGGATCTAACTTTATAGGAGAAGTTCTTATTTTTATTTTATTTATATGGGATTTTTGAAACTACATTGACAATTATTGATCATGTGTGATCTTTTGAATATACTAAAAAAAGGAAAATAGAGACTACTGAAATATACGGATCTACAGTTTCAAAAAGAGAATCAAAGCTCATTTTGTTAAAGAGTAAAGAACATGATAAAAGATTCACTTGGTCTATATCGAAGATCTACTATGGAATTTTCTCCACTAAAGTTGTGAATTATTTTTTCTATATTTACTGCAATAGGATCGGCTCAGAACATCTCTTATGTGAAGATTATTATTTCTGAAGGTGAAGATCTACCTAATGTCAATTAAATGATGTTGCAATTGTGAAGAACATATGGAAAGTATTTTTAGAATAAGAAAATAATTCTTTTCTATTATTGAGTGATCGGATTCTCGAACTATATTTTATAGGTTCTGTAAGTGTACAGAAGGATTTGTATTGCCTTGGATTGTAATGGTGTCAACTGATTATACTCAGTTGTGAACCGATCTATTGAAATAAGGACCAGATAATGAAAATCACGAAGCTCGTGGATTAGAGTGTTAGTAGAGTGGACAAGTGGCCTTTTGTTCCCTGAACCACTATACATCTTGTGTTTTCGCTATTTAAATTTCTACTGTATCATTTTATCTGATTAAAGTTAAAAGGCAGAACACAATCTCGTAATGATTTTTAAAAAATCCAGGTTTCACTCCACCCCCCCTTTTTATATTTTCTGTAATATGATCCAACGGTTTGGACATTGTTGGGGTACGATCAGGTTGGATTGAACCTGAATCCAACTGGGCCCCGGGAATGGAAATGCCAATAACTCATGGACTAGGAGTTCGATTGGCACGTCGTATGTTGTGTTGAGACCCCTATGACGTGGAGGACCATTGAAATAATTATATATGGTATTTTGTTGTAGTTGTATAATCAAACTATAGCTCATGGAGGGGATCCTACTGGAGACGAGCGATCAGATCACGGAGACCTAGTAGCTGGCTGAGACCTGACGACCTATCACCGTTTCTACTCAGAGTGTTTCTAAAATCCCAGTGGGGAGTGCCTCTGTGTGATTGCGGATGACCTAGAGTGGGAAGTGCCTCTATGTGATATAGAAGACCCACAACACTCGACAGGAGGAGTACCTCTGCAGGCTATTAGGGAAAGAGCATCTATGTGGGCACGGTAGACCCACAATGGGGAGCGCCTCTGTGTGATAGCATCAGACCTACAGTACATGACATGAGGAGTACCATAGCAGTCCATGATAGTAGGAAGTGCCTCTGTGTGATGCGGCAGACCCACAACACTCTATAGAGGAGGAGTACTCCAGCAGCTGAGATTTTGATAGTTTGACTGGGGATGTTACTTGATACTACCCCTAGAATAGAATCTTGATTTGAGCTGATTCACTAAATCTTGTCTTTCCTCATGATTGATATGGATTATTTGATAACTTGTGTATATTTATGGTCATATGATTAGGTGGGTTTATATGTTTAATTCATACTCTGTGGATTATCCTTGTTAAATGTTGTGAGACCTTGAGGGTCTCGGGGTCCCTACTGAGTATTATTATAATCACCCCTGCATGGGATATGCTTGCATTTCATTGGGTACGATGCAGATGATAGACATCACTGACTAAGGATCAGAGTAGCAGGACAGGACAATACCTAGAGTTGGAATTTACAACGAGTCGGTACACAGAGGAGACTACTGGATGTGGAGTGCTAAGGAGGCCATATGTACCTGACCTTCAGGTAGGAACCCCAGAGGATGACCAAGTAGCTATTTTTCATTTTCTGTTATACGTGTTTTTCAGTTGTACATGCAATTTCTAGATGGGCTTGTATTTCTAACCCCTTTACATTTAATCACTCTTTTTTATACATCTTTACATAACATTTACTTCCAGCTCGTATTCTGTTGTGTGTGTTTTTCCCTTTTATAAAGGCCAAACTGTCCTAGTTTTATGGATTTACACCTTTGGATCTAGTCTCCATCCACAAGAATATGGACGGCAGTCTTGGGGTAGTCATGAAACCGGCCCCAGGGGACGGGTCATGAGAAATAGTTATCACCATACAACATAGAACTATAATCTTTCTATTCTATGATGTAATAGTGTTAAGTGTACTAAGTGTGGTTTTCAGTTTAAGGGGTCCAGTGTTGGTGTGGGAAACATATGTATCCATACACTAGGACCCTGACTACAAATTTCCAAATTAGTGCATGAAAACACTAATTGCGTATGTGTTTCAAAAGTTTTATCTATGTTAAATCAATCAGGTCAGCTCACAAGGTATAATCTTTTAACCATGTCGCATCTGTTTCTTTCAGGATGCCTCCCTGTGGATGACCAGTTAGAGCCCTAAGGGTCGTACGCTCATAAATAATACCGAGAAACTGGGACACAGTGCATGGTCCCTTTTTATTGAAGGCACCAATGGTACTATTTCCCGTTGGTCCACCAGCCCCAGCAACAGAAGATGCATGCCACTTGAGCGCTTTGACCAAGTTTCAGCACTAGAGGCCGCTCAGGATCAGGGGAGAGATGGACCCGCAGGAAACTGAGGATTGGTTGGAGGCTCTGGTGATAGTGTTCAGGTTAGTAGGGACACTATAAGACTCTATGGGGATCCTTCCTGCAAGTTTCCTTTAGGAAGCATCCGGAAGATGGTGGAGCCTGATGCTCTTTGTTCATTAAAAGATGATACTACTCTGGTAGACTTAGAGAGCCTGTTTTGTGGGGAGTTTGTCCGAGCCACCCTATGTGTGGTGCAGATATAGTAGCTAATGCATCTCCAGCATGATAGCTTGACGGTGGCGCAGTACTAAGTGAGGTTCAGCGACCTCTCACACTATTCCAAAGATATAGTATGGAACCCATTCTTCAGGGCTCGGACCATCGAGCAGGGGATTAGGTGAGAGATCAGGGCTTCGATGATCTCCCTCAGCATCCCAACGCTGGAAGGAGTGCTAGAGTGAGTCCTCTTAGAAGAGAGTTTTCTGGCTGACCAATCTCCAACAGCAAGACCCACCAGTAGTCGACAAGCAGCGGAGTCTTCTGTAGATGGCAGTAAAGAGATGACGCAGAGGTCCAAGAGGACCAGACTCACGGGTGGATCACCGCATGACTCGGGATCAGATGTGTGGGGCACCCGTGGTAGTGAAATACATGCCAGGAGTAGACAATGTTACACATGCGGCATGCCGGGTCACATGGCACGTGACTGTCCAACCTATCGTTCAGATTATCAACAAATTGTTGAGGGACCTACTAGGTAAATGTAGTGGTTCTATCGAGGCAGTCTGAAGGTAGCTGTAGGACGTGGAATAGGAGCTGGTCATGCATCAAGTGGTGCGCATCGATTTTAGGTGTTACCACTATCACTACCATGAGGTCCACTATAACCGTGTGGAGCATGTGAACAAGGGAGAGGTCAGCTTCAGGCAGCTGAGGCCTATGACCACGGTGTTCTGGAGATGATTCGATGTATGATCATTATCAACTCCACCTTAGCTACAGTTCTTATAGGCACCGGTTCTAGTAACTCTTTCATTCCCACTACCCACTTTCAGGGTTTGGAGATTCCGACGGAGCTGTTGGCTCGAACCTTATGGCTAGAGACTCCTACAAGAGAAGACTCATTGATTACACACTAGTGCCGATAGTTCGAGCTTACTCTAATAGGTGTCATATTTTGCTAGGATCTCCTCATAGCAGTGTTGAGGCCTTCTGAATACATCTTGGGTATGGACATGTTATCTATAGTCCACGCTTAGATCAACTATATTAGACACAAAGTGCAGTGTGTCTGAATGGATGGGACCACGATTAACTTCACCGGTGAGAAGGGAGCCTTTGCAGCATAGGACAGACTTACTAGGAGGAGGGTGCAGCTGCTCACTTATCTTATGGCCTGCCTTATCCTCAGTGCAGTTGATGTGGAGAGTTTGAGTTATCCTTTAGTGGTGGACCAATACAAAATTTTTTTCCCTATCGATGTTTCAGGACTACCTCCTCACAGAGAGGTAGACTTCTACATTTAATTTTACACTGGGATGACACTTATATCTACACCAGCATATTAGATGGAACATGCTGTGCTTCGTGAGTTGTGGGTACAACTGGAGGACTTGTCGGGGTATGGATTCATTCGGCCCAGTGTTTCTCCATGGGAAACCCCAATTCCTTTCACTAATAAAGTGGATGGAATCTTGATGCTCTTTATTGACTAATGTATCCTGAACCAGGTGATCGTAAAGAACAAGTTCCCACTCCCAAGGATTGAAGACCTATTTGACCATCTGAAGGGATAACAGTGGTTCTCGAAGATAGACCTCGGATCAAGCTATCACCAGCTCGGAGTTCGAAACGAGGATGTGGATTAGATGGCCTTCAGGTGTCGTTATGACCACTAAGAGTTCTTGGTTATTCCCTTCGGCATAAAAAATGCTCCAGCATTGTTCATGAGTCTCATGAATAGGATCTTCCAGCCATACCTTGATCACTTTTTCGTAGTCTTCATCAACAACATTTTGATCTACTCGACTACTGATGAGGAACATTCCTACCATTTACAGGTAGTACTGGAAACACTTCGGGATCACCATATTTAAGGAAAGATCTCAAAGTTCTTGTTATGGATTCGAGAGGTTCACTTCCTGGGATATGTCATCTCGGAGACTAGAGTTGCATTATATCTAGTGATGATTGAGGTGGTACTTTCATGGGAGCAATCCATGAGTGTGACGGAGGTAAGATGTTTTCATGGTTTGGCTAGATATTACAATAGTTTCATTACAGAATTTTCTAGAGTTGCAGCACCACTATCATCCTTGATAAAGAAGGGTTCATCCTTCGTGTGTTCGGAGAGATGCCAGCAGATCATTCAGGAGCTGAGGTAGAGGTTTAATAGTACCCCCATCTAAAGGCTTCTATAGGAAGGAATATGGTACATAGTTTACAGCAAAACATCAGGGACCAGACTCTGGTGTGTCCTGATGCAGGAGCGATCATTGATCACTTATGGTTCTCAGTATATGAGACAACATGAGAAGAACTATGCTATCCATTACTTGGAGTTAGCAACAGTAGTCATTGACTTGAAAATGTAGTGAAACTATCTAATGGGTGAATATTTTACCATGTACTCTGATCACAAGAGTCTCAGGTATATATTCTATCAAAAGCACTTGAACCTGAGACAAAAATGATGGCTTGAGTTCCCCCAGGACTATGATTTTGAGATAGTCTATACATCTGGGAAGAGTAATGTTGTTGTAGATGCACTTAGTAGGAGATCTGGTATACATCTTCTAGGAGAGGTGACAGAGCAACTAGTTGATTTACAGATATCCATTGTGGATAGAGATGGGTAGCCTTTCTACAGTCTCACACAGTCACTCCTCCACTTCTTTAGTGAGTCTGGGTGGCACGTCATGGGGCCACTGACTGCGAGACACGACATGCTCAAATATACATAGGGCAGGCACTTGATGGATTTTTAAGATGTGGGGATCACACCATCTTCTTCAGAGGAAGGACCATGGAACCTGTTTCACTTAAGGAGGAGGTGTTTCGGGAGTTCACACTTCCCCTCTAACAGTACCACCAGGAGTGGCGATGATGTACCAGGAGCTCAGACAAGAACACTGGTGGCCAAGTATTAAGAATTAGGTAACACAATTTGTCTCATGATGCCTCAATTGTCAGTAAGTAAATGTGGAGCGCCAGGTACCAGCAGGCTTTGTTCAGCCCTCAGAGGTCCCAGAAAAGATGTGGGATGGGATATCCATGAACTTCATGACGACTCTTCAATGTACATCCGGGGGTCATGACTCGATTTGGGTGACTGTTGACCGAATCACCATGTCGGCCCACTTTCAACCAATCAGAGATCGTGGCTCTGAAGAGATCTTGGGATGCCTCTATGTGGAGGAGATTGTGCGGCTACATAGAGTACATTCTTCTATTGTCTCCAATCGTGATGCACGGTTTAATGCCCATCTATGGAAGGGGTTACAGGAGGCTTTGAGATGTATCTTCATCTGAGCACCAACATCCATCCTCAGACACTTGGTCAGATTGAGCAGACTATTCATACCCTCGAAGACATGCTGCATGATTGTGTCCTCGACTTTGGTCGCAGCTAGAAGGATCGCTTACCTTTGGTGGAGTTTTCATAAAACAACATATATCACCACACCATAGGGATGTCAACTTTTGAGGATTTGTACGGGTGACCTTGAAGATCACCCTTGTGTTGGATAGATCCTGGGGAGTCAGCACTGGTGGGACCAGAGATGGTACGAGCTACCACAGAGAAGGTGCAGATCATCCAAGAGTGGAAGAAGACCGCACAGAGCAGGAAGAAGTCATATTTTGACAAAATAAAATGATCTCTTGAGTTTGAGGATGGTGACCACGTCTTTTTATAGGTCTCACCTCGATAAGGTTTATGGAGATTTGGTCGGGGTGGCAAGTTATCCCTGAGATTTTTCGGATCTTTCTAGGTCCTCAATAGAGTAGGCAAGGGGGATTACCGCTTAGATCTTCCACCTCAGTTTCCCCAGGTGCATGATGTCATCCACATATCTTATCTTAGGAGATATGTGTATGACCCTTCCCACATCATCAACTATGGAGAGCTGGACATCAATAAAGGGGTGACTTTCACGAAGGTCCCAGTGGAGAACGAGGATCGACAAGAGTGGGTCCTATATGGATGGTCAATACCAATGGTGTGCGTTCTCTTGCCGTATGGGAACTTCCAAAAGAGCACATGGGAGCGGGATGCTCAGATGCATGCTTAGTACCCTCATTTGTTCCCACAGTTCGAGTTGTATCTTACAGGGACATAAATCCCTGAGGTGGCGAGAATGAAAATACCCTAAAATTTTGTGGATTTTTTTTAATTCATGGGATTTTTAAGAGTCCGTGAAAATTTACGGCGTTTGATTTCAAGGCCTGTTGTTCCTGGAATCAATTTCTGATGTCTTCTTTGGGTACGTCAGGTAAACAGATGAGATGGATTTTAAAACTTTTGAACCGGTGCTCAGAATTTAATTACGAGGGCACTGTTGAAATCATAGCACTAGTATTCCCTTAAGTAGACTTTCACCTCGATGGTAGATGGTCGTGAATAAAAGTTATTTTTGGGTGTTTTATGTTTTAATTTAAAATGAAATAAATTAGTGACTTTATTTTTAATCTTGGTGGTTAAAACCTCCATCAAGAGGTTAGAGGTGGGGGCCACCACACCATATCCTCCCATGAGAGGTTATGGGGGTGGGGCCCACCCAAGGTCTAAACACCTCTTAAGAATTAAAGTCTTGGGGACCGCTCGAGGATGAAACCCATTGAACTACCCATTTATAGTGTCGCCACCACCCTTGAATCCTTTTGATCTCCCTTAATTAATTTTAAGCCTACACACAAGAATTAATAAAGTGGAGCCCCCAATTAATTGAAAAAACCCTTTTTGAATATTTTCTGAAAAATTAATAAGATTACAAACTATTATTTTGGTTGGCATATTCACTTTGGGTCTTGAAGGAGAGGAGGATCTCTTGGAGATAGAACACCAAGGGGGAAATAACTCTCCAATGAAGAATGTTGCATCCGCCAACGACAAACACCTTATTCCTTCTTTAACTGGAACAAAAGAGGGAGTTTCATCCTTGAAGAATGCCGATGACACTATCCTCAGCTTCTTTTTTCCTAACAATATCAAATGGAAATTCACTTTCCCAAACTTCGTCAATGATCATAGATGAGAGGTAGTGGATTTAAGTTTGAAATTGTTCTCATTCTTTATCATTCAAACCTTGGTTTAAATTTTGCCGATTGATATCACCATAACTTGAAGGGTGAGGGATGAAGCAACATGGACCGACCCTCACCCTTAATTTTTCCATGCTTATTGATGACGAGGGCAGAGCAACGGTGGCCGGCATCAGGCTGGCCATGAATGAAACTGGCCAGGACGGAAACCGGCGGCGCAAGGCTGTCGGGTCGCCGGAAGGGCGCGGCGCCTTCGATCCGCGTGGAAGAAACAAGCCACGGCCTTTGGTCATGGTTGTACACTTGGGAAATATTCAGGCTACCGGAGGGGTGCGGCACAGTTGCGCCACACAGAGGAAGAATTCGCGGCTAGGGAGGACCACGAAGGAGGAGCAGAGGCGACCGGCGTCAGGTCAGGCCACCAGTGATGTGGATTCGGCTAGCCGATCGGCCAGCCAGGAGAAGAGGGGCCTAATGGGTCCCATGTGTCATGGATTGATGCCACCTTATACTGGTTTAGTTCCCACCTAAACGGATCTACCCTTTGGGTTTTCTAGGGGTGCATGAAATCCCCCTCAGACGCGGTTGAGTAAAACACCCCCCCCATGGGCCACAGGGCCGGACCCAGTGCGGCGCATGCCACCTCTGCGGGCTGGGTCAGACCCACGTGCCAGGTCAGAACCGTAGACCGGGTTGGACCTGCGGGCTAGGTCAGACCCCGGTCTGGACCCATTGACCCCATTTCTCCTTTTCGACCATATCATGGGCAACAGGTTTCCGTTTGACTAACGACCCATGGAAATGGAAATCATGGAGTGAGACCATTATTTTTGGCATACCCCAAATGAGGTTTGTATGTAGTTGGTGTATGGTCGGGTTGAATTGAACCTAAATCCAACTGGGCCCCTGGAACAGAAATGGGAATAACTCACGGACTCATCGTCTGATTGATGCACCATCTATTGCGTTGAGACCCATATGACGAGGCGGGCCTTTGAGACACATCTACATGGGATTTAGTGGCAGATAGAGAATTGACTGTAGCTCATGGAGTGGATCCTCCCAATGAAAAGAGATCAGAGCATGGAGACCTAGTTGCTGGCTGGGACCCGATGACTGCTGAATATTTTGACTCAGAGTGTTTCGACTTGCCCTGTGGGGAGAACCTCTATGTGGGCGTGCCAGACCTGCTGTGGGGAGCGCCATTTTATGATGTGGCAAACCCATGGTACTCGATAGGAGGAGTTCCTCAGCAGGATATTCAGGGGAGTTCCTTTTTGTGAGTGTGACAAACCCACAGTGGGGATCACCTTTCTGTGAGTGCAGCAGACCTACAGTACTCTATAGGATGAGTACCACAGTAGTCCAAGAGAGTGGGAAGCACCTCTGAGTGATGCGGTAGACCCAAAGTAATCTATAGAGGAGGATTACTCCAGCAGCTGAGGTTTTAAAAGTTTGACTGGGGATGTTACTTGATACTACCCCTAGAAAGAAATCCTGGTTTGAGCTGAGTCATAATCCATTGTGTTTCCTCATGATTGAGATAGATTAATTGATAACTTTGGTATATGTACGGGCATATACGTATGTGGGGTTAACTATTGATTTCATACTCTATGGTTCATCCTTGTTGGATTTTTTGAGACCTTGAGGGTCTCTGGGTCCCTATTAAGTATTGTTATACTCATCCCTGCACGAGTTATGCCCACACCTCGTTGTGTTGGATGCATATGACGGACATCACTGACTGAGGATCAGAGTAGCCAGATTGGACGGTACCCAAAGGTGGACGTTACGACGAGTCGATACACAGAGTATACTGAGAGATGTGGAATGCTAAGGAGGCCTTTTGTACCTACCCTTCAGGTTGGAACTCCGAAGGATGGCCTATTAGTTGTTTTTCTTGTTATGTTGTACTTATTATTCAGTTAAACTTCCACTTTCTAGTTGGTCTTGTATATCTGGCCCCTTTACTTTTTATCACTCTTTGGTATATAGCTTTACATATTGTTTACATCCATCTCATACTCAGTTGTGTGTGTGTTTTCAGTTTATAAAGGCAAATCCTTCCCAGTTTTAGGGATTTACACCTTTGGTGCTAGTTGCCAGCCCATAGCCTATGGAAGGAAGGCTTGGGGTAGTCACGACACAAGCCTCAGGGGACGAGTCATGACATATTTGACATTATAGGGATTATATTATATCCATTGGGTTTAGGGGTTATTTTTCTATAATAATTATTCATATTTATCTAATAATTGAGAATACTTATAGAATGTTAATTCTCACTCCATTGTAGTCATTGAAATGATGAATGTTATATTCATATTCTTGAATGATTGGATTGTGATACCTTCATTATTCATATTTCCCATGGAACATCTTATATATTTTTACCTCATGGAGTTTTTTAAAAATACATTCCATTATTTCAATGTACATGCTATTTATTTTTTATAATCCTTTCTTGGATGCAAAACAAAATATACTTCTAAATTATTTGGAAAATTTATTTATAGTTATATAAAATAAATTTAAATTGAAATGGTTTGAATTGTTATTAAAAACGTATCAATAATTTTTTTTTGTAACATTAATGAAAATGGATTTCCCAATTATTATTTTTAATAAAATGATTTAAAGAATGAGTTGTGTGGTTTCATTGAAGAAATATCCTTTTATGACATTGATATAGCATTCTTCAATGTGAACAATAATGTAGAAGGGTTCCCTACATAGGGATGAACTCATTACCTATATTCTTACCCATCATGGGTAATGTGTTCACAATATTTATTAAAGAATGGTTTTCTAGGAAAATATACACACCATGAGGCCTATCATTCATGAAATTTTTACGACGATCATAATTTATGTATAATGATTTATACCATGTGATTATTTTCTGTATTGATAATCATTGAAATGTGTCTTTATAATTATTATGAAAATACATTCAATTTATGGTCAGTGGTAAGCTTTACCAATGGTGAAAGGGTTTTATTTATTGATGATTCATTTTTTATGTTGTAAAATTATGTCTCTTTCCTACAAAATGTTTACATAGAAATATTTTTTATGATATTTTGTTTCTCCAAAAACAAAGTCATATTAAACTAAGATCATTCTCTAACACCCTCTTCAAACTTCTGGGATTATATAGATCATATTTTTTATCTGATGTTGGAATGGTTGTGGTAACATATTATATAATTACTTTTTTATGTTGTTGTGGGAGTCGGGACATGACAACATATCACAAGGAGTTGGGAATAGATAGTATTGAGTTCATTGGTTATTCTTGGTGAAATATAACATATCTTTCATGTCGCTTGTATCTTCCATTATTTTCATTATTTTGTAATATCAACATTATTATATGCATTTATTTACTTTGTTTCAAATTAATTGTTCAAATTAAACAAAATTTGATGTTGTTGGTTCACATCTACTATTTTTTAGCACATGGGGATTATTAATCCACATTGGTTCATATTACTATAGGTTAATATTATTTATATTTTGATAATCATGGATGGTTAGTGAAAAAATTATTTCATATAGTGGTTTTCTAATTTACATTTTGAGTATTCATTTTAGAATTTATTGGCCAAAAAGAGATTGAAATATAGTAATATGAGGAGAAGAGTGTGAGTGGGTGAATTACTAGCTCTAATAAAAATGATCCTTACATTGTCATGAGTTATTGGCTAGTGGTTATTTTAATATTTGGAAATTTTTATTCTCAAACATTGTTTTTATGTATCTTGAGAAGTCATTTAAAATATTGTATTCAAATAATGAATTTTTTTAATAGATCTGATCTTTCATTTACATTATTAATTGATGTTTACTATCATGCCCTATTGATGGTATCCAAAATTTATTTTAGGGGTGATTCTTGTAGAGACCCAAATCATGACGTACATGGACATTACAATACTTTTGCGGAATACTTAGTACATAACAAAAACACACACACAAGGACTGTAATAGTATAGTGTCTTTGGAAACTCGGAATATAATCTTCTAATCATGGTGAAAGATCTTCAACATCTCCCATAAAGATCTTCTTTTTTTACATAAAACCTTTATTTATATACTGGGGAAAACAAAACATAAAAGGGTGAGCTCAAATTCTCTTTAAGGGTAAACAAAAGAAATATCAATCACATCATATACATAAGAACATAAATTTTGGAAATCATAACCTGCAAAAGAAATCATAATTTCATAACATGGGATAAATCATAGTAGTGAAATGTAATCCCAAATATCATAAATTCAAAAATGAAACTTTTTGGCATACACATATAATCATAGAGAATCATTTCTTATTAGTCAACACTCATTGCCAAGACTATCTTAGTGGACAAAGTCCATTTCTGAACCGAGTTCACTCCTCATTTCAGTCATTTTTCACTGAACCGGTTTAACCTGTCGTTCTAGCCATGTCTATATCATGTGATATAAAATCTTTACCCAATGAATTGGAGGGATATATAGGTCCCACCCATCTCATAATGATACCATTCTTGTGTGTGCCACAAAATCATAAACCATACATCATAGCTTAACCCATGTAATAAAAATGGGATTCTTAAACATCATGACATCATAAAACAATTCATATAAGATAAAGGAATTCATAAAAATAATTCCATCACAACATAATAAAATCAATGTAATAATAGGGATAGAAACAAAACCCTATATTCACTTAGATGTAAAATAATTTTGATAAAACACTTGAACTCCAATCTTGAAGAGAATATTCTTTCTACTTCAAAAACATTTCTCCATTCTTAACATGTCATACTATTTTAAACTAAAATAAGTTGATTAATAATAAACATGTAAAGGAAGCTTCATGGAAATAATGTTTCAAAAATCCATTCATGTCGTATACGTTTTAAAAAACATTCTTCTCGTAATTTTGACGGAAAAGTCAAAAAGTTCCTCATATGAAAAACGACAAAAGATTCCTTTCATATCTTTTAAAAAAAACTCACCGAAGGTTAAAATTGGATTTAAACAATTGTAGGTGGATAGAAATATTATTACATATTGAGGAAACATTGATGTGGATGATAAGATACACCCCAGTAAATACCAAAGTATAAACAATCTCAGATTAAAATGTGATTGTGTAATTTTCCCTTACCTTAGGTCCAATTTGATTTGTAAGTGTCTGAACCTCCTGTATAATGATTTAAATAATGTAATTTACTGATTCCAAAATCATAATCATTGTTATTATATCATATATGGTTCAATTATGTCTTTATTTTACCTATTCTTTTGTATATTTAATGTTCAAGAGCGTTTTGGGTAAAATTGTTTCATTTGTCGTCCGTGTTTTGACTTGTAATTATTCATATGATTACATAGATCATGATTACTAAATTACAGAATATAAAAAATAATTTATATATAATATATATTCAGAATATACGTATATATAATAGATCAGTAAATGGAAAGAAATACTCTATTCATGGAGATGGTAGGCCGTACGTACACATGAACGATGTTTTCGTTTCCTTATTGAGTTGAATGGAATTAAGTAGATGACATACATATATATAAACATAAATCCAGTATCATTATTATGTCATATATTTCAGGATTACTTATTATATATACTTTATAATCATTCATGAATGGTTAACGTGGAGAATGAATCTCATCACGTCGTGGAGACGGTAGTCCGTACGTACGCACGAGCGATGATATCGTTCTCATGATCATGGAATTATATTGGAGATTATGTATACTATTTCAGAATCAGTGTCAATTTACAATAATCATAAATAGTCATTATTTACACCATTATACCCATCCAAGTAAGGTGGTGGTGGAAAATAGATTACACCACGGCGTGGAGACGGTATTCCGTACGTACGCACGCACGATGATTTCATTTTCCGTAGGATGGATAGATGGTGAAACAGGTTTGTTTCATACTTATAATAACATATAATTATATGAGTGATACTGATGTTATTACTTCATAACAGAAGAACTAAAGAAGAAGAAGTGGAAGAAGAAATAATGTTGAAAGAATAGGTAATGGACATTACCTCTTCTTTGAAGCCCCTCATTGAGATCTCCTTTTAGGGCACTAAAACTGGACATTGAAGAAGACAAGGACCTCTAGGATGTTTCTAGGGAAGTGGATAGGAGAAATTGGCAGATTTTCGATGAGCTTGAAGGCTCAAAGTGGTGTGAGGAAGAGAGGGAGGAGGTTCCCTTTTATAAGGAAGGAGAGGGGCACCTTTGGAATAACAAAAAATATTATTTTATTATAAAGCCAAATTCGGTTTTAAATAGATAGAAATTGATTTATTTAGAATCTAAGGTTGGTATGGGTCTAAATCCTCTCATCCAATATAATTTAGACAAGTTTAGGTTCCTATTTTAACCTTATCATTTAGATTTAACATTAAGTTAAAAAAATTTACTTTTACCGTGTCTTCTTGTGTTCTTATACTATAAGGTTAATAAAATTACTATAACAAGACAATAGATCCCCAAGTTGTTTATTATTAATATATATAAACTTATATATGTAATTTAGACAATACATAGATTTTTAGGAAAAAAATAACAATTAATATTATAATATTTTTTTTAAAAACTATTTTATATCAATTTTGACACTATTAAGTAATTGATTTTTGTGAAATCATAACAGAATGATTAGTTCAAAAAATTTTAATTAAATCAATACTAACATGTCGTATTAACCTAGAAAATTATTGGAATTCATAAAAAGTCTCAAATTACATGTACTAGACCACTAAGGTTCGCTCATCTGATGGGCCACTGAGGCCTTCTTGTTTGCAGGCAAACTAAGATATACACCTCTAATAGACCACTAAGGTACACTATTCATGTTATTCATGTCACAGCTAACCATGTTATTATTGCTCGTATTTCACTTGATTCTAAGAGAATATACTCCTCAATATGTCAGTAGTATCTTGAATTCCACCAAAACTCACTTCTAGTACACTCAATGGACCCTCCCGTTGATAGGGTCCCAACACCACATGTGGTGGGTCGATCATATTCCTAGTCTGATAGTTATTGTCATTTTAGTAACTATGATTTAGTTTCATAAATGTATGGTCCGACTTGGTTGGGTCATTCTAATCATCCTGGCCCAGTGGTCCTTCATGACCCAACCAATTTTGTCCGACCCAACCCAACTGGGTCTGGCCTGCCCTAGTTGCATGGACCATTGGGCCTTACTACATCGAGCATGGTTGGGTTGTGGATCCAGAATACCATGTCTCATAGTTACGTGGTCCAATTCCTCAAGCCCTGTCCAAATTGGTCGGACCAGTACCATACTGCAATGCCACCAAATAACACAGTTTCCCATCTGGCCTGGCAAGAAATTATGGGGAAGATTCTCTCCAGCTCAGGATCCCTAGAGTCCCAATTCTCTACAATATAATGGCCCACAAAAGCATCCTAGATTTTCACCTTCCAATAAATCATTTGGAGACTAGTTCACACAACACATGGATCTAGGATGGTGCCACTAGCTCGAATAGTCGGTCTTCTCATGTGGACGATGTCATCTATTTGACCCGCGATGTGCAACATGTCATGCTCACCACCACGGTTCACAGACCATGAATTTGTGACATGTGGTTCCTATGACACATCCAGGTGGCTATGTCCACATTTCTAATGTCCCCATTATCCCTGCTAGTGGCTTCTATCGCCGTAGAGGTGGGCCACCTCCTGTCGTAGCCTTGCCAATATCTTGTCTTGGATGGTGGTGACCCTTCACTCCCAATGTTACCATCTCCCGCAACATCCAGTTGTGGGACAATGAACCGTTGAAGTCCCCTTTGGTCTATATATACTATCACTTGAAAATTCATTATGCCATGAAGAATGGGAAAAACACTAGTATAGAGGAATGAGTCACACTTAATAACACCCAAATAATGATCTGGGTGCTTTTTCATGTTAACCAAGATGTTTTCTTATTAGTAGGATCATAAAGAACCAATATAAATATTAATAATTACTACAATAGAAATCCCCTTTATTATGCATCATTAAGAATCTTGTAGGAATGATCGATCCACAGATTAACATATTCACATGTTAACACTCATTCATCATATAAAATAAATAATGTGGAATAAAATTCACACAGAAAAGCAATAAACCCTTAACTTGGAATGGATATTACTTTATAAAGATATTTTGTCATCATCCGTCAATATACATTCCCAAATATTCTCTCTAATAGTGTCATCTCCATTTCTGGGTTCTTCGGCATTTGACATTGGAGAGTATTCCTTCCTCATTCGTCACATGAATTCCGTCATTTTTTATTAATCCTGAATTCTCTATTTAATTAAACAAAGAAGACACATGTGAATTGTAGTGTCTCCACCCTGCTCATTCATACTCTTAGAATTATGACATGATTTTCTATATTATAGTTCTGAGGATTTTAATATAAAAAATTTATTATTTATTTATTTTATTTTTGGCTAAAAACTACTTTTCACATTTTTCATGCTCCAGCCAATGTAAGGACGTTTCTAGGAGCATCCTGATGCTCTGAGATCAATGGTTCCCTCAGATTTTTTCTCTAGGCACTGGTTTAAATGTTAGAAAAACCCGATCATGTGTCTATTTAATAAAATTTAATATTATTTCTAAAATATGTTTCATCCACTAAAGTACTCATAATTACATATCTTCTCATATCCCTATCTTGAAATTATCCCATATAATTTTTTAAAATAATTTACATTGAATTGTGGTGTATTACAATACTTACCCCATTATAGAATTATGTTATCATAAGACCAAATAATTGCTAATCAATCTAATGGGTGTAATGAGCACAAATCTAAGCCTCTCACTCCAAAGTACTCTCCTAAAGATCCTCATTTTTCAAATAAAAACACATCATAGGAATCGACGACCCACAGAGGATCCAACCCTGTCAATCTACTATATCCTCTAAGTTCAACACGGATTCCACCCCATCATCAATCTATAGCTGATTTTGGTTGATGATATGAATTTTTTTGCATGTATATCTTCAGATGGGATATGTTGAAGAAATTGTTCAACCTTTATAAATATGGAGATACACACATGTAGTATGACACCTTGCCCAGTATATGAAGTATTGGGAAAGGTCCAATGGACATTAGAGATATCATTCCCCCCTATCCAAATATTTTGACCCCACGTCGATGAGATACCCATAGGAATACTTGGTCCAACTGTTTGAACTACAAGTTTCTCTTTCGTCTATAAGCAAAGGACTTCAGTAAACTGTTTTTAGTCATCATCTTCTCTTGAATGACCTACACCTTCTTAGTGGTAGCCAGTATCATCTCTGGAACCATGAGTGGTGACTCCCCTAGTTCCATTCAACATAATGGTGACCTACATGGTTGTCTATATTGATCCTTGAATGGTTCTATATGTTTGGGGGAGTGGTAGTTGTTGATTTATGAAAACATTAGAAGATTTCGGTGGTCCTCCCAATTGAGACAAAAATCTTGAACACAATCATTAAGCATGTATTCCAATGTCTCTATGATCCACTCCCTCTAACCATCCATTTGTGTGTGAATGTATGTTCTCAACTACTTTTGTGTCGCAAACGCCTCCTGGAATCCCTTCCAAAACAGGGATGTGAAGATTGCATCACAATCTGAGTCTATATTATATGAGAATCCAAGGTTCGAACTATCTCCTCAGCATAGAGGCATCCCAAGGTATCTACTGAACCCTATTCTAGAATTTGTAGGATGTGGGACAAAATAGTGTTTAAGTCTATGATCACATACATGGTATCGTACACCCTAGAGGTACGTGGTAACATATTCGAAATGTCCATAAATATCCCATCACACATCCACTCCAGTACCATGAGGGGTTATGTAAAATTTTTTGGATCCTTGTGCTATTCCTTCACATAATGAAAGCTGAGTAATATTGGGATAGACTATTCCATTTCCTTCTTCATATTTTACCACCAGTACTGATGTCGTAGGTCCTATTTCATCTTCACCACACAATGATGTATTGTCAAGGGTATGTATAAAACTCCCTCAACACTTCCTCTCGTAATTCCACTGGTACAATGGTGAGTCCTCTTAAAATCATTATGTTCTTTCAACCATTATAATATAAATATGCGGCATGCCTTGTTGAAATATGGGATTGTGTAGTCTCATATTTGTAATCATTGAGTTGAGCCTCCCCAAATCGCTATACGGGGGGAGGGGAAAATACCATTGATTTAAGATAAGATACCTCATATAGATTCACAAATGATATATGAAATGTCCCAAAATTTGAAGATTTCATATCCAGAACTCACACTTTGAGAGTTTTCCATAAACATGGTGCTCTTGGTGTGTGTCCATAACCATCCTCAGGGGTATTACGTGCCCCTTCTTAGATGCATAATACTCTAAGATTTCATAAAGGAAGACCACAACAGACTTGTCCATGTTTGGATGTATGTTCTTATTTAGGTGTCCCATGAATATTGTTGGGACATTCATCACAACAAATTACATCACAATCTACTCGTAGTGGTAGTAGTAACATCTGAATTTCGTCATCGAGTTGCCCTCATCTATTTTACAAATATGGTGATAGCATGATCTATGCTATATCTACAAGAAAAATCTCATTCACATCAACAGATCGAAGAGGACCTCATTCCTCGGTAGCTGATACTAGTTCCTCATGAACACATGGTCCAGGTGTTGTATGTACACCCACAACCTCATGCTTCCATCTATATTCATGGAAAAATTTAATGGGAATTCCCATAGTAAAATGATAGGCCCTAAGAACCACTTCCTCTATAAATCATCCAACTATACCCTCATCTCATATATCTCCACAAGAGGCATCAAATATTCATGTGTAGATATCAGTGTCATACCGAGGTATAGATAAATACTGATGTCTACATATCTAGGTTGAGGTAATTCTGGAACATTTTATGGAAAGGAATCCTCATACACATCCACCACAGTAATAAACAGTGGAATCATCTCATCCATTGCACCTAGGGTCATGCTAGCCAACTGATTAGTGATAAGTTGTACCCTCATACATGTGAGTACATCCATTTATACAATAGTTTCATTTTCACCGATAAAAGAAAAACATTGCCCTATCTCTAATGATGCACTGCTATGTGGGCCTAAAACAATCGATCATGGCATGGACTGCTGATATCCACTACATTCCCAGAATGACAACATAAGGCCTCAAATCCACTACAAGAAGATCCCAGCTTATTCTCTCACCTCCAAGAGTAAGATAACACTGTCAGCACGAGTTTGAGGTAATCAAGTACCTTTATGTAGGAGTATATAATAGTAAGGATGTATCCAATGACACAATCGAAATATAAAATCAGAAAAAAAATCTACATGACATGGAAAGAGTGGCTGGAACTTCCTTCTATAAGAACTGTGACTAAATTAGATAAGACAAAGATCGTACCTCACATCATCTCTAAGACATTGGGACTGTAGGCCTTGACATCCTGAAGATGATCCCTCCCCTTTAAACCAATTATTTTGGATTTTGGAGGACCACATGGGGTGGTGGTGGTAGTATCTCGTACCTACCCCCACCTCTAACAACTCATCTTGCTCATATTCCACATCCGCCGCCAGGGAGACCACCTTGTTCCTATCTCTAATGCTGCCCCAGAAATCTCTCAATCATCTTTCAGTTTTCTATGCGGTGAGTAGGTAAATAATAAGTGTGTTCCCTTTCCTAAAACATGAATTGCATACATTTCTCTTCTGATGAGTCCCTTAGCCCCAAGTTCCATGTACTTCCGACATGGAGTCTTGGGGTCGTCCTCCGAAAGGTATGTCTTGTTTGGGCCTCTACATCATCTGTCACCAACCCTACATGGATGACTCATACACCTATCACCTGGTGGTGGATCCTAATGTATGTGCCTACTCTATTAAAAATATATCCCCTAGTATATATCAAACTAGCACCCCAGCCTATGCAGTGATGCTAATGGAAATTATCGATGAACTGATATCCCATCTGAGTCCCTAATCAATGGTATGGGTCCTGAAGAAAGGGTATCACACCATATCTATATAATTACAAGAGAGTTCATTGTACCTTATAAAATACTCATCAAATATCATGAAGCCCTTTTGTAGGTGACAAATCTATTGTATATGCATTGAGTGCATATATTCACGGAATAACTCCACCATAAAAAGTCACTCGAATTCTCGCCAAGTGACGGTATCATCTACGTGATTCGGGATGGTCATACTCCATCATCTCCTTGTTGAGCCCTTCTGAAGGCTCACTACTAGAATGGAAATCTGTACAATTGGTTTCCTCATAATGAATAAGACTCACATCCCCACCTACATCTCATTCTCAACAACTTGAGGATCTATCAATCCCTCGAACCTCGGAGGACTCTATCACTAGAAATCTTGTAAGGAACTGCTCTTAACTATTTTCTCTACTAGGAGAGCTGGTAGTAACTACTAACCAACAAGCAGTGGTATCATTGGTACACCTCCCGAAGGTTCTATCTTGAGAAACAATCCTAGTACAAAAGTATCATCACTTGGTGGCCCATCCTCGTGGTCAAACACAAGAATTTTAGATTGATGTCTACATGGAGTCATCATGAAAGAGACTATAACAATCCACAATTAATAGATATACATGGTGATTTTATATTGCATAAAAAAGATCATGGGAAATAAATAAATGATGCATAAAATAATTTTTATTCACATATGGAGTCATAAATTATAATTCAAGGTCATGTTGTATAGATACATTGTCAGCCGTAAAAACACAAGACCCCTTTCCAGAAATCCGAACTCAAGATAGTTAAAATAGTTTCCTGTTAAATAAATTTAGACTCTTTGTTTTCTTGTTATAACCGACTTCCTTTGATAACAAATTTTCAAAACACTCTCCCCATAACCCGTTTAGTGTCTACCGCAAGCCCTCCATTCATAGGACAATGTCAATAAACTACCACTGGGAAGGTATATCACAAAAGGGAGGCATTGACTTTAATCCTATTCACGCACACAACACTAATTATATAAACATAAACAATAATTAAAACACAAATGTCACTATGTCAACTATTTCTAGTACATTAAAAAATGAATTGTAAAAAGGTTCTAGAATACAAGACAAAATAAAAAGGAATGTAAAGATTTTAAGGTCAATTTTCACAAACCCTACCTAATGGTTAGATGGAGGGTTGATGTATATAGTTTTAGATGTGTCTCTCATCCATCTCATCTCACATGGAAACACCTAGTCCTGGACCACCATGGTCTCTGTTAAAGCATCAATAAACTACAAGGAATCCGACAACTGGGGTTAATCCCTTTCATGGATGAGTTACACAATTCTTAGTAGGGACCTCAAACAATAATGGAAAGACCAAAATGGAATACCACACAAAAACAACACATAACAAGACCACAATGAAAATACATCTCACAATAGGTATTGCTAAACATATAGAATGTAGGATTATCAGTAGTAGAGATGAATCATCTTGTACTGATAAGAAACACATCCCTGATGATTCATCGATGTTTGTTCTGCTGGTGGACCACTGAGTTTTCTCAACTTCTAGACAACTAGGGTTCCCTCACCTGCTGGACCACTGAGATCCACCTGGATGCTAGAAAACTATGCCCTTCTCAACTTCTTGACCACTGAGGTCTGCTTGTCACATGGACCACTAAAGTGTGCTCGCATGCTAGACCACTGAGGTCTAGTCGTCTACATGACCACTAAGGTCCAATACTCTGTTGGGCCACTGAGCTCCGCTCATCTTCTAGACCACTAAGGTCCATTCATCTGTTAGACTACTGAGTTCAGCCTGTCTACTAGACCCCAAAATATCGGACATCTAATGGAGCACTGGGGTCCACTCATCTACTAGACCATTGGGGTTCTCTAATCTACTAGACCATTATGGTCTAGTCTACTACTCTACCAAGAGTTTTTCTCGTCATATTCTTCATTTCACTTCCACTTGTTGGATTTCCTCACATAGCGTGCTTACATATGGGAGAATATACTTCTAAAGACATTGCTCATATATCAACTACCATGAAAAATCCATTAGATTAAAAACAAGGGAACACCTAATTGCAAGGGTCACAACATTGAATGTGGCACATCGATCAGACACATTGTCGGAATAATATTTGTGTTTTTGTAAATAGGGATCGACTGTGTCCAGGCCTAGTCTGACATGATATGACCAACCCTACCAACCCAGTTTGGGGGGTCACACATGTCTCGTTCCATTTTGGAATATCAGACCTAACCCAGTTGGATCTTGGAAAACCTGATCCAGTCATTCGTAGCGGCCATGCCAATTGGGCATTACTGGACCCATCCCAGTTTAGTCGTGGGTCCAGCCTTACAGGTCAGCCAATGAAAGGGTCTAATTCATTCTGCCCTGTCGGACATGGTCGGAATGTTACTGCCCCATAGGGAAACCCAACATACCAGTTTCCCATCAAGATAGGCCCACTATTACAGGCCAATTTTCCTCTATCCCAAGTAGCCTTGCAGCCCTATTCTCTCCAACAACTCAACCTGTAAATTTGTGGCAATTCGCTTACTGCTTGGACTACAATGGCAGTCATGTTTGATTCATTCCCAGATGTCATGCTGCATTTGATTTGTGCAACATGCAACACTACCTCCTCAGCCATCCATTCTGCTCATGTGGACGGGTTATTCCACATGACACATGGGGATCTAAGGTTCTGGCTCACTGCTATGGTCGGGTGGTCATATCTACCTGTTGTCAGCTGTCACTCTCCATGATGGTGGCCCCTTTTGCCACCGTAGTGCTACCAGAGTTTCGCCTTTCGCCTCCGGACGTGGCCTGGGTGCTGTAAACTTGTTTCACAACCATGGATTGGTGTCATGACCTTGTGACACCACTACTACTTGGGGTCATGGCCTTGTCTGCCTGGTCGCAACCCTTCTTGCCTGGTTCCACCATATCCCATGGAATCCAACCATGTGGCAATTAAATGATTCACTACTACGATCCCATGTATATTTTTGATACATTAACTTCCAAATTCATTTTTTCGGTGAATAATTAGAATAATGTATAAAAAGAGAAGAAGTATCAAATAAGAACACTGAAAGAATGCCCCAGGAATTTTTTCATGATGAACCAGATGATTTCATGTTCGTAGTATCATGAAGAACCAAAATACGGTAAAACAATCACTATGATATATATCCCCTTTGTCCCACATCATTACCCAAGCTGCAAGAGTGATCGAAAAACATGTTAACTTGTTCATGAGATAACCAGTATTAATCATTTAAATGAAATAATGGGAAAATCAATTCACACAAAAAATCATTAAACCCCTACATAGAAAGGATATTGATCAAGGATGATCATTTTTTAACATACATAGATCTCTAGTCCCAAATTATCTCACCAATGGTGATGTCACTGTGATATGATTCGACAACAATATTTATTGGAGAGGTTTCCTTCATAATTCTTCAGATGAATTTTTATATAGTATGTGGACCCTGAATTCCATATTTAGTTAAAGAAGGAATACTCATATACATTACATCTATTCCGCCCTACTCTATTAATGAGGATCATTATTCGGATTTATCATCTCTTATTCACTGCACCGCAATGCTGATTAGTCACTGCATAAAGAAGAAGAAAATATAATAATATAAACTATTAGGTTATATTTTTTTTTTCTGAAATGATTGAAAAATAACATTTACCTTCAACCTGTGCCAATCGAGGTTAGGCTTTTCATAATGGAAGAATAACCTCACATGTTCAATGGAAATATTGGTTTTCTAATCCAACTTACCATTTAAACATTATAATTATTTCAATATAAAATATTCTTTATTCAATTATTATTTTTACGGCCATAAACTACTTTCCACATTTGGCCCACAATGGCCAAAGATAGGAGCTTTCTAGGAGAATATTGATGATTTAATTTCAACATTTCCCTTATATTTGTTTCTAGAACCCATTGAAATTTTAGATAAACCCACTCACATGTTTATTTAATAAAATTTAAAAATATTTTGAAAACAAATTCATCGAATAGAAATTTTTTATGAATTTTTATACCACTTGGTAACATTCATATAATATCCAATTGAATGAAGTAATTCATATTAAAAAATAATATAAATTTTTTGAGAACTATTAATTATATAACATGTTAAATAATAGGTATATAAACTATATTATTATAATTAGGCTTATATCCTTAATAAATTACTCAATGGAAGAAAATTGAAATAATGTCCATTACATCAAGAAATGACATTTCCATGTATATAATTTAACTTCTATGAAAAAAAATTACGAAGTTATTTTATTTCAGAAGAACCATTTAATATTTTAATAAATAATTATATACTAATTTATTTTAATGATTATACCATATTTTAATTCTTAATCCATGAATTCCAAGTTTGGAGTTTTGACAATGTTTTTATATTTGTATCAAATCATCTTCGGTGGGTATACTATGAAAAAAATTGACATTGATATATTATTAAAAGTGTAATAATCTTTGAATAATTAATATTTTTATATATGCATTAAAATATTAAATATACAAAAATAATATAATTATGAAACATGAACAATGTTACATTAAAATAGATAGTGGGCCATATGTACACATGAGTAACGTTTCCATTTTCTTATTATTGTTAAGGAATGATGGTATTTATTAATTTATATTTATAGATTTATTATATTATAATAATTAATATATTAGTTCAAAAAAATAATTAAATATATCATCTATGTGATTTGGTGATTAAATGTAATCACATCACTTCATAGAGGTTGTAGTCTACATGTATGAACAAATGGTGTATCAACTTTCTAGTAATTGGAAATGTAAGATATAAAAATATATAATACAATTTAAGAATCATAAATATTTCATGAACATCATATTCTATCAAAAATGTCACAAATTTTTATTATTTTCTTCCTTTTTAACATCAATGAAATGTTTTTGTGAAGAAATCACATCACATAAGTAGGTGTTAGTCTGTCTTATACCCAAGTGAGGTCATCATATACCCAACAGATTAGACGAAAAAAATATATACCTGTTATAATAACTTATACAATATAATTACATTAAAATTTTATATAATTATATTTTAAATCAATTATTATAATATGAAATGAATGTTGATGATGGAAAATTAATTGCATTAGTTCACAAGAGAGAATTCATCAAGAAAAATGAATGAATGTTTGATTTCCCATTAAATAAAAAATGTGGTGGATGAGGTTTATTGAATTAACACAATAATTTGTGAGTATATTATAGATAATCATTTTATTATATTGTGATTTTTTCGATAGAAATGAAGATGGTGAAAGAAGAATTAAGAAATAAATAGTTTAGTGGCAAAAATTACATTCACTTATTACCACTACCATTGTATTTCTAATTATGGACAATAGGATTGGTATTGTTTGATAAAAAGTAGATATATATTATGAATAATGATTTTAAATTGGATTTTTGTGGTGGGTGTGTTGAGAAAAATGGATTTCAATGTATAAAAAAGTGAGTAGATTTGGTTGAATTTTATAATAGATGAGGGGTAATATTTCATTAAATGCCCAAAAAATTGAATAATTAGAAAAAAATCACCACAAATGCATCTCAAAAATATAATAAAATAATTCTAGTGATGATTTTATCATTCCACACCTACAACTAAAATTTCAAAAGTATAAATCATGGTTTTACTTATTATATATGTTTCTGTGCATTTACGATTCATGATTTTTCTGTGGTAAATTGAATTTTTATCTGGGCACTTTATCATTTAATTCATGAAATAAAGTGATACTTATTATATAATTTTTACCCACATGTTTTAAATATTAAATTTATAATGTAAATAAAAAATCTGTTTTGTGTGGAAAATTAATATTAATATAAGCACATTAAATGTGTAAAGTCCCATTTTATACTTTATTGCTGTAAAAATGGTTTTTTTTAAAAATTGGAGGGGGATATAATTATTATAAAAGGAAAATTGGGCCTAATTAAGTAATTTTTATATGTTTAGTCATATACCAATTAATTGGATGTGGAAATTATTTTCAATAATATCAAATAATTTATAAAATTATAATTTGTTATAAAATAAAATTAATATCAATTTGGACATTATTTTATATATAAGGGGATTGGTTGTAAAATATAAATTTTTTATAATAATATTATTTATTCATTAAATATTTCACTTAATACATTTCTTATCATTTATTTTCTCTTTATGTTTTTAAATAAATATTTCATTAGTGTAGTTTAATTATTCAATGTAATAATATAATTACTCAAAATTTTAAATAAATTACCCACATTAATTTAAAAAAAAATTATCAAAAATATAACCAGTATTCATTAATTTATTTATTTTCTACCAATGTCAATACATAATTTAAATTTCATAGAATGGGGGTAATAATTTTACATCATATTTATGTAAATTGATTAATTTTTTACCCTTAATGAAATGTGTCCCAAATTCACTTGATCATTGAAAATAAGTTATTATGGTTATAAATGTGTATTATTATTAGTTATTGGGCAATTTTTATAGTCATTTAAAACCATTTAAATTTATTTTAACCCTGGGTAACCCCATTTTAACTGTAATAGTAGTCAAGATATTTTTTCTGTTTACACCAAAAATTATGTCCAAAATATAAGATAGTCAAATTATACACATTAAATTATTTTGATGAAAAATATTAAACACATTGTATAAAAATAAATTAATAAAATTAGAAGACTGATTTTAAAAATAAGACCCAAAAAAATGATGAAAAAGTATATTTCAATGAAGTTTATTTTGCAAACAAAAGATGAGATTATAATAAATGAATAAAAAATATTGATAATTATATGAATTAAAATTCATATTTATTGATATATAATATATAAAATTAATTTAAATTATTCCTCCATAAGTATTGACAAGCATGTAATTGAGCGCATAAAAATTTAATATTTATATAACGTATTTACTCTTAGTACTATGGTAAGAAGGGTCGAACCACAGAAAAGGAAAAAAAATTGTGTATACCAATTAAACTAAAAACAACCATTAATAAGAATAAAAATTAAAAATAATAATGTATTAATGTATATGGAAGGCAAAGAATATGGAAATTCGGTTTTATTTATTGGAAACTGATTATGATTTCACAATCATGTTTTTCAACATGAATCAAAAAATAACATTATTGAGCATCAAAAATTAACTTACAGTCAACATAACGGGGGAAACATTCATAAATAGGTTGGGAAAAATTAGGACAAGAATGTTATACACTCTCTATAATGGGTTCCAAGGAAGTAATTTCCTCATCAACTGAATCATGAGGAAAAATAACAATATTCCGAATAAAACATTCAATTTTTAAAAGAATCAAATTTTTATAAACTCATGATAGAAAGAACCATTTTCAATTTATATTTAATACTATGGAATTCGATGATGAAATTTTTTTAAAATTAAATAAGAATATTTTGAGACTATTCTCTAAGAAAAAAATGTAATTCTGAGGCCTAGAGTTGACAGAATTTGTTTTCAAACTATTTTTAAATTTTATTAAATAAACATGTGAGTGGGTTTCTCTAAAATATTAATGGGTTCTAGAAACAAATATAAGGGAAATTTTGAAATTAAATCATCTATATTCTCCTAGAAAGGTCCTATCTTTGGCCGTTGTGGGCCAAATGTGGAAAGTAGTTTATGGCCGGAAAAATAATAATTGAATAAAGAATATTTTATATTGAAAAAATTATAATGTTTAAATGGTAAGTTGGATTAGAAAACCAATATTTCCATTGAACATGTGAGGTTATTCTTCCATTATGAAAAGCCTAACCTCGATTGGCACAGGTTGAAGGTAAATGTTATTTTTCAATCATTTCAGAAAAAAATATAACCTAATAGTTTATATTATTATATTTTATTCTTCTTTATGCAGTGACTAATCAGCATTGCGGTGCAGTGAATAAGAGATGATAAATCCAAATAATGATCCTCATTAATAGAGTAGGGCGGAATAGATGTAATGTATATGAGTATTCCTTCTTTAATTAAATATGGAATTCAGGGTCAACATACTATATAAAAATTTATCTGAAGAATTATCAAGGAAACCTCTCCAATAAATATTGTTGTCGAATCATATCATAGTGACATTACCATTGGTGAGATAATTTGGGACTAGAGATCTATGTATGTTAAAAAATGATCATCCTTGATCAATATCCTTTCTATGTATGGGTTTAATGATTTTTTATGTGAATTGATTTTCCCTTTATTTCATTTAAATGATTAATACTGGTTATCTCATGAACAAGTTAACATGTTTTTAGATCACTCTTGCAGCTTGGGTAATGATGTGGGACAGAGGGGATATATATCATAGTGATTGTTTTACCGTATTTTGGTTCTTCGTGATACTACGAACATGAAATCATCTGGTTCATCATGAAAAAATTCCCGGGGCATTCTTTCTGTGTTCTTATGTGATACTTCTTCCCTTTTTATACATTATTCCAATTATTCCCCAAAAAAAATGAATTTGGAAGTTAATGTATCGAAAATCTACATGGGATCGTAGTAGTGAATCATTTAATTGCCACATGGTTGGATTCCATGGGATATGGTGGAACGAGGAAAGAAGGGTTGCGACCAGGCAGACAAGGCCATGACCCCCAGTAGTAGTGGTGTCACAAGGTCATGACACCCATCCATGGTTGTGAAACAATTTTTCAGCACCCAGGCCACGTCCGGAGGCGAAAGGCGAAACTCTGGTAGCACTACGGTGGGAACAGGGGCCACCATCATGGAGATTGACAGCTGACAACTGGTAGATATGACCACCCGACCATAGCAGTGAGCCAGAACCTTAGATCCCCATGTGTCATGTGGAAGAACCCGTCCACATGAGCAGAATGGATGGCTGAGGAAGTAGTGTTGCATGTTGCACAAATCAAATGCAGCATGACATCTAGGATGGAATCAAACATGACTGCCATTGTAGTCCAAGCAGTAAGCGAAGAGCCACAAATTTACAGGTTGAGTTGGTGGAGAGAATAGGGCTGCAAGGCTACTTGGGATAGAGGAAAATTGGCCTGCAATAGTGGGCCTATCTTGATGGGAAACTGGTATGTTGGGTTTCCCTATGGGGCAGTAACATTCCGACCATGTCAGACAGGGCCGGATGAATTAGACCCTGTCATTGGCTGACCTGTAAGGCTGGACCCACGACTAAACTGGGATGGGACCAGTAATGCCCAATTGTCTTGGCCGCTAGGCATGACCGGATCGGGTTTTCCAAGATCCAATTGGGTTAGGTCTGATAAGCCAAAATGGAACAAGACATGTGTGACCCCCCAAACTGGGTTGGTAGGGTTGGTCCTATCATGTCGGACCAGGCCTGGACACAGTCGATCCCTATTTACAAAAACACCAATATCATTCCGACAATGTGTCTGATCGATGTGCCACATTCAATGTTGTGACCCTTGTGATTAGGTGGTCCCTTGTTTTTAATCTAATGGATTTTTCATGGTAGTTGATATATGAGCAATGTCTTTAGAAGTATATTCTCCCATATGTAAGCACGCTATGTGAGGAAATCCAACTAGTGGAAGTGAAATGAAGAATATGACGAGAAAAACTCTTGGTAGAGTAGTCGACTAGACCATAATGGTCTAGTAGATTAGAGAACCTCAATGGTCTAGTAGATGAGTGGACCTCAGTGCTCCATTAGATGTCCGATATTTTGGGGTCTAGTAGACTGGCTGAACTCAGTGATCTAACAGATTAATGGACCTTAGTGGTCTAGAAGATGAGCGGAGCTCAGTGGCCCAACAGAGTATTGGACCTTAGTGGTCATGTAGATGACTAGACCTCAGTGGTCCAGCATGCGAGCACACTTTACTGGTCCAGGTGACAAGCAGACCTCAGTGGTCAAGAAGTTGAGAAGGGCATAGTTTTCTAGCATCCAGGTGGATCTCAGTGGTCCAGCAGGTGAGGGAACTCTAGTTGTCTAGAAGTTGAGAAAACTCAGTGGTCCACCAGCAGAACAAACATCGATGAATCATCAGGGATGTGTTTCTTATCAGTACAAGATGATTCATCTCTACTACTGATAATCCTACATTCTACATGTTTAGTAATACCTATTGTGAGATGTATTTTCATTGTGGTCTTGTTATGTGTTCTTTTTGTGTAGTATTCCATTTTGGTCTTTCCATTATTGTTTGAGGTCCCTACTAGGAATTGTGTAACTCATCCATGCAAGGGATTAACCCCAGTTGTCGGATTCCTTGTAGTTTATTGATGCTTTAACAGATACCATGGTGGTCCAGGACTAGGTGTTTCCAAGTGAGATGAGATGGATGAGAGACACATCTAAAACTATATACATCAACCCTCCATCTAACCATTCAGTAGGGTTTGTGAAAATTGACCGTAAAATCTTTACATTCCTTTTGATTTTGTCTTGTATTCTGGCACCTTTTTACTATTCATTTTTTAATGTACTAGAAATAGTTGACATAGTGACATTTGTGTTTTAATTATTGTTTATGTTTATATAATTAGTGTTGTGTGCATGAATAGGATTAAATTCAATGCCTCCCTTTTGTGATATACCTTCCCAGTGGTAGTTTATTGACATTGTCCTATGAATGGAGGGCTTGCGGTAGACACTAAACGGGTTATGGGGAGAGGGTTTTGAAAATTTTTTATCAAAGGAAGTTGGTTATAACAAGAAAACAAAGAGTCTAAATTTATTTAACAGGAAACTACTTTAACTATATTGAGTTCGGATTTCTGGAAAGGGGTCTTGTGTTTTTACGGCTGACAATGTATCTATACAACATGACATTGAATTATAATTTATGACTCCGTATGCGAATAAAAATTATTTTATTCATCATTTATTTATTTCCCATGATCTTTTTTATGCAATATAAAATCACCATGTATATCTATTAATTGTGGTTTGTTATAGTCTCTTTCATGATGACTCCATGTAGACATCAATCTAAAATTCTTCTGTGTGACCATGAGGATGGGCCACCAAGTGATGATACTTTTGTACTAGGATTGTTTCTCAAGATAGAACCTTCGGGAGGTGTACCAATGATACCACTGCTTGTTGGTTAGTAGTTACTACCAGCTCTCCTAGTAGAGAAAACAGTTAGGAGCAGTTCCTTACAAGATTTCTAGTGATAGAGTCCTACAAGGTTCGAGGGATTGATAGATCCTCAAGTTGTTGAGAATGGGATGTAGGTGGGGATGTGAGTCTTATTCATTATGAGGAAACCAATTGTCCAGATTTCCATTCTAGTAGTGATCCTTCAGCAGGGCTCAACAAGGAGATGATGGAGTATGACCATCCCGAATCACGTAGATGATACCGTCACTTGGCGATAATTCGAGTGACTTTTTATGGTAGTGTTATTCCGTGAATCTATGCAATCAATGCATATACAATAGACTTGTCACCTACAAAAGGGCTTCATGATATTGGATGAGTATTTTATAAGGTACAATGAACTATCTTGTAATTATATAGATATTGTGTGAGACCCTTTCTTCAAGACCTTGACCATTTATTAGGGACTCAGATGGGATATCAGTTCATCGATCATTTCCATCAGCATCCCTGCATAGGCTAGGGTGCTAGTTTGATATATACTAGTGGATATATATTTAATATAGTAGGAACATACATTAGGAACCACCACCAGGTGATAGGTGTATGAGTCATCCGTTTAGGGTTGGTGACAGATGATGTAGAGGCCCAAACAAGACATACCTTTCGGAGGAGGACCCCAAGACTCCATGTCGGAAGTACATGGAACTTGGGGCTAAGGTATTCATCAGAAGAGAAATGTATGCAATTCATGTTTTAGGAAAGGGAAAATACTTATTATTTACCTACTCACCACATAGAATACTGAAAGATGATTGAGAGATTTCTGGGGCAGCATTAGATATAGGAACAAGGTGGTCCGCGTGGTCCGCCTGGCGGCAGATGTGGAAGATGAGCAAGATGAGTGGTTAGAGGTGGGGGTAGGTACGAGCTACTACCACCACCACCCCATGTGGTCCTCCAAAATCCAAAAGAATTGGTTTAAAGGGGAGGGATCATCTTCAGGATGTCAAGGCCTACAGTCCCAATGTCGTAGAGATGATGTGAGGTACGATCTTTGTCTTATCTAATTTAGTCACAGTTCTTATGGAAGGATGTTCCAGCCACTCTTTCCATGTCATGTAGATTTTTTTCTGATTTTATATTTCCATTGTGTCATTGGATCCATCCTAACTATTAGATACTCTTACATAAAGGTACTTGATTACCTCAAACTCGTGCTGACAGTGTTATCCTACTCTTGGAGGTGAGAGAATAAGCTGGGATATTCTTGTAGTGGATTTGAGGCCTTATGTTGTCATTCTGGGAATGTAGTGGATATCAGCAGTCCATGCCATGATCGATTGTTTTAGGCCCACATAGCAGTGCGTCATTAGAGATAGGGCAATGTTTTCCTTTATCGGTGAAAATGAAACTATTGTAGAAATGGATGTACTCACATGTATGAGGGTGCAGCTTATCACTAATCAGTTGGCTAGCATGACCCTAGGTGCAATGGATGAGATGATTCCACTATTTATTACTGTGGTGGATCTTTATGAGGATGCCTTTCCATAAAATGTTCCATAATTACCTCATCCTATATATGTAGACATCGGTATTTATCTATACCTCGGTATGACACTGATATCTACACATGAATATTTGATGCCTCTTGTAGAGATATATGAGATGATGGTATAGTTGGATGATTTATAGAAGAAGTGGTTCTTAGGGCCTATCATTTTAATATGGGAATTCCCATTTTATTTTTCCATGAATATAGATGGAAGCATGAGGTTGTGGGTGTACACACAACACATGTTCCATGTGTTCATGAGGAACTAGTATCATCTACCGAGGAATGATGTCCTCTTCGATCTGTTGATGTGAATGAGATTTTTCTTATAGATATAGCATAGATCATGCTATCACCATATTTGTAAAATAGATGAGGACAAATCGATGACGAAATTCAGATGTTACTACTACCACTACGAGTAGATTGTGATGTAATTTTTTGTGATGAATGTCCCAACAATATTCATGGGACACCTAAATAAGAACATCCATCCATACATGGAAAAGTCTGTTGTGGTCTTCCTTTTTGAAATCTTATATTATTATGCATCTAAGAAGGGGCACGTAATTCCCCTGAGGATGGTTATGGACACACACCAAGAGCACCATGTTTATGGAAAACTCTCAAAGTGTGAGTTCTGGATATGAAGTGTTCAAATTCTAGGACATTTCGTATATCATTGGTGAATCTATATGAGGTATCTTATCTTAAATCAATAGTATTTTCCCCTCCCCCCATATAGAGATTTGGGGAGGCTCAACTCAATGATTACAAATATGAGACTACACAATCCCATATTTCAACAAGGCATGCCCCATATTTATATTATAATGGTCGGCAGGGGGCGGGGTGGGTCACCACGGGGGCGGTGCCAATCACGAAGGCCGCTGGTAGCACGACCATTTCCTTTTCCACCTTCGTCACCTTGTTTATTTTTCGACATGCCGAAG
The DNA here is from genome assembly GCA_963277665.1 of Viscum album. Lineage (NCBI taxonomy): Eukaryota > Viridiplantae > Streptophyta > Magnoliopsida > Santalales > Viscaceae > Viscum > Viscum album. Next base: position 2,049,896,059 of record OY728147.1, on the reverse strand, counting down.
AATATCACAAAAAACAGAGGGAGTCGGGCCATGTTAGTTTGGCCCGCACCCTCCTCGATTAGGGTGATCACAATCGATTCATCAAGGTAGGAGAACGATGAACAACAACTCACCCATCAAATAAAACATATCGTCATCCATTATTTTGAAAGAAAATAAGAACCTGGAACATAAAAGGAAACAACACCTACCTTTGTTCTTTAATCACCAATGAGGTCCCGAGAAGAATACGAAGGTGATCATCGTTCATCATGTCCATCGTACGCTTCAAATAATGAGATCGTGCGTCGACTCGTTGATGTTGATGTGGATGGAAGGTCAGTTGAAGACGTCCCACGTCAGTAGAATCTCAGAGGAAGAGGTCATACAAGGTCGACATTCTTCATAGTTGAAGGCTTTCATCGTTGGCAGATTTCTCCCAATAATAATCCTATTAAAGCTACCACCAAAATGAACAAAGCTAACAAAAATAAAAATATATTGTGTTAATCTTTAATTTAATTTGTTTTCCCAAAATTCAAAATGTTGAATTAATTAACATTGCTCCCGCTTAATTAATGTGGATGATTTATCACCATTAAATTAGGGGAGTTGGAACCAATAAAGTAGGGAGTGTGTGAGACTCTCACTCATTAATGAGGGGAGTTGAGAGGTTGTCCTCTCCCACCATTAAAAGGTGGTTTAGTCCCGTGTGGTCCCCACATCGTAACCACTCATAAGAGGTTAGGTTCAGTTGGCCCCACAACCATAGCCTCTCATGGGAGGTTAAGGTGTGGTGGACCCACCTCCATAATCCATGAGGCAGATTTAACAAACAAATTAAAATTAAGCCGCACACATTATTTTTATTTAATTCATTCTCTAAAAACCCCAAAACTATCTTTCAACCTCGAACCACTACCATCGAGGTGATAGTCTTCATAAAATAATATTTGTGTTGCGAGTTCAATGGTGTCCTTAGATTTAAATTCCGAGCACCAGTTCAAAATAAAGAAAAAACACTCTCTTATTATAACTAAACGTACCCGAACAAAACATCAGAAATTTATTCTGGGCACACAGGGCCTCAGAATCATGCGCCATCAATTTTAGAGAACTCATAAAATTACCAAGTATGTAAGGAAAAAAATCCATTGAATTTTTTGGTCTTTACATTATCCTCACCTTAGGGATTTACCTCCCCATAAGGTACAACTCGAACTAAGGGAACAAGTGGGGGTACCGAGCATGCATCTAAGCCTCCCACTCCCATGTTCACTCTTGGAGGTTCCCATTCTGCTAGTGAATGCACACCAATGGTATCGAACATCCACCTAGGAACCGATCCTGTAGGCCCCCAATCTCCATTGGAACCTCTACGAATATCACCCCATCATTGATGTCCAGCTCTCTATGGACGATGATGGGGGAATAGTCGTGCACTTATCTCCTCAGCTAAGATGTGTGGAATATGTCGTTCACCCGGTGCAACTGAGGTGGAAGAGCTAAGGGATGTTCTACATAGACAACTCTACTAAGGACCTAGAAATGTCTAGTGAATATCGGAGATAACTTTCCGCCTCTACTGAATCTCTGAAAACCTCATCTAGGTGAGAACCGTAGAAAGACGTGGTCACCATCCTCCATCTCTAGATTTCTCCGTCTTCTATCAGCATACAACTTATCTCTAAACTATGAAGTCTTCATCCTCTCCTAGATGATCGGCACCATCTCCTTGGTAGCACGTACCATCTCTCCTCCCATTATTACTGACTCCCCAAGGTCAGTCTGGCACAAAGGGGATCTACAAGGTCATCTATATAATTCCTCTAAAGGATCCATCTCTATGGTGGAGTGATAGATTTGGTTTTATGAAAACTCTACCAAAGGTAAGTGATCCTCCCACCTACGACTGAAGTTGAGGACACAAGCACACAACATGTCCTCGAGGGTATGAATGGTCTGGTTAGTCTGGCCATCCGTCTGAGGATGGAAGGTGGTGCTCTGATGATGTTGTTTACCAAAAGCCTCCTTCAACCACATCTATAGCTGGGAAGTAAACCATGTGTCATGATCAGAGACAATAGAAAAAGGTACTCCATGTAGCTGCAAAATCATCAACACGTAGAGGCATCCTAAGCTCTCTACTAAACCCTTCTCTCTGATCGGTTGGAAGTGAACGAACTTGGTGAGTCAATCAATGATCACCCGAATCGAGTCATGACCCCTGGCTGTACATGGAATCCCAGTCAAGAAGTCCATGGATATCCCATCCCTCTTCCACTCTGGGACCTCTAAAGGCTGATCCCAGCCTACTAGTATCTGGTACTCCGCCTTCACATGCTAACAATTGAGGCATCGAGAGATAAACTCCGCTACTTCCTTCCTCATACTTGGCCACTAGTGCTATTTTCTTTGGACCTGATACATCTTCGCCACTCCTAGATGTACCACAAGAGGGGAAGTGTGGAACTCCCTCAACACATTATCTTGAACTGATACTGGAAACATAGTACATCCTTTGAAGTGGATGATGTGCTCCCCACCTTCAAAAAATCCATCAGATGCCTGCCCTATAGATATCTGAGCACGTTGTGTCTTACAGTCAGCGTCCCCAAGCCGTTCCCCCAAAACATGATGAATATGTGGGGGAGTTAATGATAGAGACTAAAGGAATGATGCTCCATCTCAGTCCACAAAGGATATCTATAAAGCAACTAGTTGCTCTGTCGCCTCTCCTAGAATCTGTATACCTGATCTCCTACTGAGTTCATTTGCAACAACATTCCCCACCCCAAGAGTGTAGAATATCTCGAAGTCGTAGTGTTGTAGGAACATAAGCCATCATCATTGTCTTAGATTCAGGTCCTTCTAAGAGAATATATACATGAGACTCTAGTGATTAGAGTACACGAAAAAACATTCACCCATCAGATAGTGTCTCCACATCATCAAGGCCATGACCACAACTGCTAACTATAGGTCATGGGTAGCGTAGTTATTGACATGTTGACTCAGCTTCCGAGAATCATACATGATCACTGCTCACTCCTGCATCAGAACACACCCAAGTCTGGTCTCTGATGTGACGTAGTTGACTATATACCCTATGCCTTCCTCTGGAAGCCTCATGATGAGGGCACTAGTTAGTCTCTACCTCAACTTCTAAAAGATTTGCTGGAATCTCTCCAACCACACAAAGGGTTGGCCCTTCTTCATCAAATATGACAAGGGTGATGCGACTCTGGATAAGTGTGGAATGAACCTCTGGTAGTAACCAGCCTAACCCATAAAACTTCGTAACTCCGTCACACTATTGGGTGGCTCCAAAGCATGTACCGCCTCAATATTTTCTAAATATACTGAAATTATATCCATTAAGATGACATGTCCTAAAATGGGAACCTCTCGAATCCAAAACTAGCACTTCGAGAGATTTCCATAAAGATGGTTCTCTAGGAGTGTGTCCTGTACTACCTGAAAATGGTATGCATGCTATCCCTTAGAAATCGAGTATATCAAAATGTTTTTGATGAAGACAAGGACAAAGTAATCGAGGTAAGGTAGGAAAATATTTTTCATCAGTCTCATAAACACTGCTATAGCGTTGGATATGCCGAAAAGCTAAACCAAGAACTCATAGTGGTTGTACCAACATCTAAAAGTTGTCTTCTGTACATCCTCATCTCAAAATCTGATATGGTGATAGCTTAATCTGATGTCTATCTTCAAGAACCACCGTGCTCCCTTCAGCTGATCAAAGAGGTTGTCAATCCTTGGGAGTTGGTACTTGTTCTTCACGGTTACCTGGTTCCGGCAATTTTAGTCAACACAAATCCTCAAGCTTCCATCCACCATCTTGGAGAACAGAATTGGGGCTACCTAGGGGGGAAACACTGGGACTGATGAATCCCTTCCCCTATAAGTCCTCTAAATATTCCTGCAACTCGAAAAACTCTGAAGGAGCCATCCGATACACTGTTGTAGATATCAGTGTCGTCCCGGGGTATCGATCAATATAGAAGTCCACCTATCAGCGAGGAGGTATCCTTGGAACATGTTTAGGGAAAACATCAGTGTACTGGTCCACCGCTACTGGATATCTCACACTCTCCACATCAACTTCTCTAAGGGTAAGGCGTGCTAACTGATGATTGATCTACTGCACCCACCTCTGAGTATGTCCTTCTTGTTCTGAAAAGGTTCCCTTCTCTCCGGTAAAGATAAATCTAGTCCCATCCATGTGGCCACACTGCACATTGTTCCTAATACAGGTGATCTGAGCATGGTCTATAGATAACTAGTTCATACCCATGATGACATCGTAAGGCCTCGACGCCGCTACTAGGAGATTCAAGCTAAAGCTCTTGCCTCCAAGAGTAAGCTCACACTACTATCACTCGTGCGTAATCATCAAGTCTGCCTCCATATGAGTCTCTTGCTGTAAGGATTTAGCTAATGGTTCCATTAGATTCTCGGAGCTCTAGACTAGGGCAGTGGCAATGAAAAGGTGAATGGAACCTCTATCCACAAGAACTGCAGCTAAGGTGGAGTAGACAATGAATGTACCTCGAATCATCACTGAAGCACCATGATCGTATGCATCAGCTTCCTAGATCTATGCTCTAAACTCTCCACCTACTCAATGTTGTTAGGGTGGACATCCTGGTGGTGGTGGCAGTAACACCTCGAAACATCATTCACCACCAGCTGCATGACCAGCTCCTCTACCACATCCAAATTATCTCGGTGGGCTGCCCTAATCGAACCTCTTCCTCTACCTAGGAGGTCCCTCCACTGTTTGATGATCAACCGAATGGCGGGTCGGATAGTCACGAGCCATGTAACCCTACCCGCCGCATGTGTTACATTGCCCACTCCTGGAATGGCTAGCTCTATCTCTAGTGCCCCACATAACCGATTTCAAGTCATGAGGTCATCCAACTATTGGTCTGGTCCACATAATCTACTACGACATATGTCTACTTCTAGCTACAGAAGACTCCACTGTATATCAACGAGTGGTGGGTATCACTACTGGAGACTGCACGGCAAAGAAACTCTCCACTATGAGGGCTCTCTAAAACACCCCTGCTTGCATCGAGATGGTTGGGAGATCATTGAAGCCCTGATCTCTCACTTGAGACCCTGCTCGAAGGTCCGGGCCTAGAAGAATGGGTCCCATACCAAATATGTGTAGTAGTGTGAGAGGTCGGTGAACCACGCTGAGTACTGAGCTACAATCATGTTTCCCAGCTGCAAAAAATGTAGCTCCTATATGCGAACTACACGAAGAGTCACCGGGAAAAAATCTGCATGGGACAGGCTCTTGATGTTTGCCTAGAGAAGCATCATCTCATCGTGAACATGGAGAACCATGCTCCATCATCTTCCCTCTACATCCTATAGAAGGCTGACAGTAAGAATCACCATGAAGTCGTTTTGTGTCCCAACTAGTAGGAAAACACTCACCAAAGACTCCATCTAATACTCAGCTGGTTGTGGGTCCATATCTCCCCTAATCCTGGGAGGCCTTTAGCGCAGGAACTCGTGCAATGCGCTCAAGTGGCGTGCATCATCTTCTTCTAGGGCTGCTGTCATCGGTACACCAACAAGAAGTGGTAATGCTGGTCCCACTGCTGGAAAAGGGCCATGCACTAAGGCCTCATCGCTCGGTGGGCTATATGTGCGTACAACACTTGATACTCTAGATGGTCATCCGCGAGGAGGCATCCTAAAAGTAACATATGTGACACAGTCAAATATTATACCAGGTGAGCTGACCTGGTTGAGATGACTTAAAGAAGACTTTTGAAAATACACATACAATTAGTGTTTTCATGCACTAAGTTGGAAATCAGTAGTTAGCGTCCTAGTTTATGGATACGTCGGTTACCATCCCAACACTGGACTTCGTAAACTAAAAACCACCCTCAGTACCCTTAACACTATTTCTCCATCAAAATGATCATGGTCCTATTTTCTGTGGTAGAATAGACTCCTCTGATTCCAATTTGTCATGACCTGTCCCTCGAGGCCCGTGTCGTGACTACCCCATGCCCGACTTCCTTATGCCAGTGGCTTGAAACTAGCACCAAAGGAAAAAAACCATAAAACTGGGAAGGAATTTCCATTAATAAATGAAAACTCACACAATAGGGTATGAGATGGAAACAATGCACTAAATAAAATTTTATACAAAAGAGTGCTGAAAGGTAAAAAGGGACCGAAAATACAATCCCAACTGTAAAGTACAAGTAAACTGATTGTAAAAGTACTGGAAAGAATGAAAACGACTCCTAGATCATCAAATAGGAAATATTACCTAAGGGGTTGGTAAATATAGCCTTAACAACAATCCACATCCATTCGTCTCCTTTGTGTACCGTCACGCTGTGTGGTCCACCTCGGGGTACCGTCCAGTCCTAGTACACCCAACCTCGGTCTGCGTTGTCTGCCATCTACATCCAACACAATTAGGTGAGGGAATAGCCCGTGCAATGGTGAGTATAACGATACTCAGTAGGGACCCCGAGACAATCAAGGTATGAAAAATCCAATAAGGATAAACCAAAAAATATCAAATCAACAGATAACCCTACTTAGGTATATGCCCATACATATACCTAAGTTATTAAGTAATCCATCTCAATCATGAGGAAATCAAAAAAGTTACTAACTCATCTCAACTAGGATTTATATTCACAATATAGAAACCAGGGCTGCTGGAGATCTCCACTTATGTCAAGTATAGTGGTCTTACTGTGACCCCAAGGCACTTCCCACTAACCTTGGACTGCTGAGGTACTCCTCCCATCGAGTACCATGGGTCTACTTTGTCACCAAGGCGCTCCCCACTATGGGTCTACCATTTTACCAAGGTGCTCCCCCAGAGTATCTTACTGAGGTAATCCTCCTGTCTAATATCGTGGATCGACCACGAAACCAAGTCACTACCCATTGTGGGTCTGCTGTCCCACCAAGGCGCTCCCCATTGGGCTATTCGAGTCACTCTGAGTTAAATCGGTCTACATTTCTCATGTCTCAAGTAGCTACTAGTTCTTCACAATCTTCTCACTCGTCTCTGGGAGGATCTGATCCACAAGCTATTTTTCGATACTCCAACTGTCAATAATCCCCATTTAGAAGTATCCCAATGGTCCTCCACATAATAGGGGTCTCAACGCAATAGACAACGCATCAATCTGACACCTGTTCTGTGAGTTATTATCCTTTTAGTCCCGGGGGCTCGGATGGATTTTTGCACGATCCAACCTGACAGTATCTCAACATTACCCTGAACTCCAGTGGGGTATAGTCAAAAATACAACCGCACTCAAAGAGAATCAGTGCTGTTAACATTTATTCAAACAGTCGTCTAGTGCCAATGATACGACCAAAGAATGTAAAGGGTTGGTTGTGGGATAGGGTCCGGTCTGACCCAGTCTAGGCCGACCCGGTCTGGGTTGACCCAATCAAACCTGTTGGGTCCTACCCTGTAAAGACACAGTAATTTCAAGGAAATTAATTTATTAAATTCTTTGGAATTTTACGAGTCCGCAGTTTTTTATGGCACCTAATTCCAAGGCCGGTGTGCCTGGAATAATTTTCTGATGTTTTGTTCGGGTATATTCAGTAAATGTACGTGCAAGTTTTTTTATATTTTGAACCGATTCTCGGAATCAAAATCTGAGAACACCAATAAACTTGCAGTTCCAGAATTCAATTAAGGGGACCTTTACCACAGTTGCATTTTGTACTGGTTGAATGTTAATTTCCGTGTTTTTTATAAATTTAATAAAAATTATGTGTCAGAAAATTTTTATTAAGGGGTTGTTATTTCCTCTAAAGAGGAATTGGAGGTGGGGCCCAAACCCCACATAGCCACCCATGAGAGGATATTGTGTGGGGGGCCACACAAACTCAAACCTCTCAACTCCCCTTGAAACCCCCCTTTAACTCATAAAACCTTTCACCTTCCTTGTTTTTAATTTTAAACATTTCTCCACCTCTCATGAATGTGCCAACATCAATGATTAATTAAATACCAACACATAGGATTAATTAAATTCCACATTTAATTAATCTTTTTGAATTCATTTGAAATTGTTTAGACAACACTAAAAAAAGTTATTTAATTCTTTTCATTTGGTTGGCATAAACTTAGTTTGGTGGAACTTGGGAGGATTTGGAGGATATCACCCTCTCTAGTGAAGAACACGAGGAACTCTATCGTCTTCCTGCACTTAATCAACTAGGGCAATAAAGAAGGTGACGCCACAAAGAACACCATCTACCTTCCTCGTCCTCCACATCAAGGGAGAAGAGGCTGTCATCACCAACTACAACGTTTTTCCCTCTGACGTTGGCGAAATGATATCTATCTTATGCGACACCGTCTTCTGTGTCTTCAACAATGTTCGTTGAATCATGTTAGGGGAAATTAATTTATCTTTTTAAATGAATAAATTTTATAACTCATTATTTGATAAATGTTATGGTTTGAATTTGTCCATTTTTTTCTATCTAATTTAGAGGGCGCGTGCTAAACTAACACAGCTCGACGCCCCTCCGTTGAATCTTGATTGTTATAAAAATGGAAATGGAGCCGGAAGGGCGCGGTTCCGTCGCACCATGATGGAGAAAGGAGGCCACAGTATTTATGTAGTGGTGGCAGAGGGTCGGGTCGTGCCGCGGCGGTGGAGGACCAGTGCTGTCGTGTTAGCCTCGTGGAGGAAGGCCCATCCCGCAACCACGGCCCTCTCGGACAAACTGAACTGGTCTGGAAGGAGAACTGCAGTGACCTCTTGGCACCGCAATGCAGAGGAGATGTGGCCCGCTTCCCCATGTTGCTCAGTGGACGAACTGGCCGGCCACCTACAGGCCGGGATGAGGGGAATCAGGTCGCCGCTTGGCACTGCGTGCGGAGGAACTGTGACCCGCAACCGCGGGCTGCTCGCACCGGACAAACCCATCCAGCTTCTTCCAGCCAGGGAAAAAAGAGGGGCGACGCCGCTCGACGCCGCTGGGCGAACTGAACCGGCCCGCAATCACGGGCATGGTCTGTCGGTGGGCTGCGCCCTAGCAGGCCGGGCTGACCCCCCCAAACGGGTCGGACCCACCGGGCTGGGTCTATGGGTGAGCCATACTCCACCGGGCTGGGCCGACCCCCACCAGGGTCGGAACTGCCAAACCGGGTCGGGCTGACCTGCCAGCCCACTGGGTTTGATTGGCCGGGCCCATTTCACCTAAACACAAATATCTTTTAGGCCGTATGTCTGATGGACACGTTGTCTGTGTAAATGGGATCCTCACGACGGGGCACTTATTTTGCGATAATATAAGAGATTTTTGGATAAATTTGGAAAATGATCGGGTTTGGAATGATCGTAATTCAAATCGGGCCCCTGGAACGTAAATTCTAATAACTCTCTGACCTGGCGTCCGATTTATGTGTCGTTTATCGCATTGGGATCCTTATGATGAGACATAATTACGGGATACATCAACTCTGGACTTCGTGATTGTTGATGTATTGACACTTGGCTTGAGAATCGAACCTTCCCAGAATCAAGCGTGTTGTGTGTGAGAACCCTAGTGCTGGTTGCGACTGCGACGACTACTGTACCGGAATCCTACGTGGGTTCGGCAGTGACAACTACTATACTGGGATCCTCTGTGGGTGAAAAATATGATGGCTATTATACCAAAATCCTCCGTGGGTTCGACAGTGATGACTACTGTTCTTGTATCATGTGTGGGTCTGACAGTTTTGACTTCTGTACTTGTATCATGTGTGGGTCCGACAGAGTAGCTGGTCTTATATCATGTGTTGGTCTGATAGCATAGCTGGTCTAGTATCATGTTTGGATCCAACAGCTTAGATGAATAAATGACAACATCTAATCATCCCTATCTCTATACGAAAGATGTATAATTGTGTGAGATGAGTCTTGACTTTCAATCATTATCATCAATGTGATTGACTTTACTTCCTATGTGGACTGGGTTCTGCTTGGGCTCGAGAGTTGGAGCCGAACTGAGATTGATAACTTATGAATATGTATGGGAATATACCTATGTTGGTTTGCTTGATACTTCGTGATTGTATCTTTCCCATTTTTGTTTATCCTTTGTGGATTCTAGGAGACCATTGGGGGTCTCGAGGTCTCTACTGTGTATCGTTATACTCACCCCTGCATGGGAAATGCCCGCACTTTGTTGTGTTTCATTCAGACGACAGACATCTCTGATCGAGGCATAGTGTTGTAGAGCTGGATGGTACCCACAGGTGGACCACTTGGCAAGACGTACACGGAGCGGAGGGATGTCCCTGAGGTACATTATTTCATAACATTGTCATGATCACAAAAGATCAAGTCTCGGAAGACTGATTAGTTTAGTAGCGTTGGAAACACTAGATACGTTCATCAGTCATACATTTAATCATAATGTAAAACAAAACTACAACAATATCTTGTCTTCATATCTTCTCATACTATCCCTACAGGTCATTCATAATACACTTCTTCACATCCTAGAAAAATTAAAACATTGGAAGAAGTGAGCTCAGATGCTTAGTAAGGATAACCATATAGCGGAAGCTTTCATAAATAAAAAGTAACATTTAAGGCAATGTATAACTAAATCAAAAGCCTTTTAAACTTGATCATTATCATAATGTGGAAAAAATAAAATGAAATAATGCCATTTACTTATTCACATGGATATTATACTAGTCAAATAATCACATGCAATATCAATAACCACTATTATAATTATGGAATGCATAATTCCATTCTATCATAACCACGTATCCAAGGCCTCGTGCCAAGAATACAAATAAGATTTTGTCAAGGCCTCGTTCCAAGACACTAGTTTGTCTCATGAGACCTGCCGATGCATCGAGCAGCTATAGCGGGCTCCACCCATCACTTATTAAGTCCAGCGAATTCCTGGTATGAAGAGGTTTAAACATATCATAAAACATAACATAATCATATCACATATAAGATGCATAAAGGAAACATAAAATTTTCACATATCAATCACAAGATATCAATACAACACATTGATAAAATAAAAACACTTTCAAAACAATTTTCAATACCAACATAAAAGAGAATTAAAACTTTGTATTTATTATTCATTTAAAAAAATGTTACGGCTTGTGGAGGAAGCCGAAACTCAAATAATGGTCACGGAGGTAGAGAAGTCGTTGTTGCCGCATACGTAAGACAAAACATTCCTTTTGTCATTTAGTAAAAACGCTTTGTATAAATATATTCATTTTGAATAAAAGTAAATTTCAAAGGGGTTTATACACCGTATAATGAAAAGTCGTTTATAAAACAAAATATGCCTCAGTGAATGGAGATTGAGACGAAGTCCCTTTCAAATATCATTTTTTAAATAAAATAGATCTATTATGTGTATTCACTATAAGTACACATATGGAAATTACAAATACAATATAGGACATAATAATATCATGACATAATTTGAAAGTAGGAGATGAACCCAAAGAACGGGAATTGGGTTAAGAAGTTCCCTTACCTCATGTCCGATGTGACTCGACCGTTATTTATCCTCCGGAATAATAAACTAGAGTTATTTTATAATTGTATAAGAACCTTTTTAGAGTTTACTGTTCCTTTTATATCACTTATTACCATGTTATGGACATTATTTAATTATTTATGTTAATAAAGGTCGTTTTGTCGATCATTGGTACTTGAGTCAAAAATAAAATTTTTATAATTACAAGTTGTTCATGTGGTAAAATATCCATTATATCCAGAACTATATTCATGATGTAGATGTCATATATATCATATATATCCAGTATATACAATCATTCATAATATTACGTAACACTTAAAGGTAATAAATGAAATGCATCGTTCATGGACGCGTTAATTCGTACGTACGCATGCACGCTACTTTCATTTCTATTTCGTATTTAATGGAATTAATTCATAATTATATAAAGGTGTATTATAATTCCAGTATAATATCATATATAATATCATTTACTCCATCCTTTATACGACCCACATGTGGTGTTAACGATTCAAATCACTTTGATGGGGCGGTAGTACGCACTTCCTAAAATGAAATTATCGCGTTTACCCATAATGGAAATCATAAAGGCATGACATAAATGAAAAATACAGAAGCATAAGGGAAAAAAATATCTTAAATAAATATAGTGACATCTTAATGTCCACCATGAGAGGTGTTAAAATAATATTGAACAATCATCGTTTCATGAGGCAGTATTTCACCACCCACAGAAACAGTATGTTCTTAAACCATTATGTGAAATTGTGTGTAAGTGTAAATCAAATACTTCACATAAAAAATCCTAGGATATTAAAGTTACTGGTGTGGTTACAAAATAATGGAATAAAAAGATTTTATGGGGTCGGAGAAGCAAAATAAAACAATAGAACACAAGTGAAGACATTGCCATTAAATCGGGTAACTCTTTTTGATTTGATCCAAAGGCTTCCTTGGGAATACTTCATCCCAATGTGAGGCTTCTATGAGTAAGATATGGATATATAGAGAGTATTTGGGAAGAGTTTTTCTGATCCAAATGGCTTTGATGGTGTGAATAAGGTGGTAGAGGTGGGGGTCTTTTATAAGAGGAGAGGAGGGGCACTCTTGGAAACTCATGAAATGTTACATTATTATGTAGTTCTTTTCAGATTTCAAAGGTACTACAATTATATATTTTTTAGGATAAGGTGATAAGGGTTCGAAATATACTCATCCAATAGGTTTTTTACAAGTGTAAGTCTTAGATTTTACATTATATTTTCATTTTATATAAATCGTTAATTAATGAGGTAATCACTACATCATCATGGTGTCATACAAATTTTAATTTATTTAATATCTAAAAATTATTAAAAAATTACCATGCTGTAGGAAATATTTTTATCTTTCCAATTAATATTTATAGTCAAATATTTATCTTATATAACCCAAGGTAAAATTCGTTTTAGTAAAACAACACATGTTTGTGACAATTTTATTTTTTTACTTTAAATAAAAAGTTATTAATGTCATTGTTTTACCCATGTGGCTCCATGGGGTCCCCAAGTTGACCCATGGATTTTCTTGGTCGTCCTTGGCTCATACAATAAGGTTAGAACAAGTTTAAAGGTATTTTTATATTTTTATAATATCATTTTTACCTTAAATTTCACTAATTACCTTTAATCGCTATTAATAAAACATAAATGTTACTATTCACCAAAAAAGAATTTTAATCCCATTGAACCACATTTTACATCCTAATGACAACCATGTATGTTGGATTTTTGAAAATCAAATCACAGAAGTATTAATGTTTAATTTACACGAAAAAATTAGTTTTTAAACTACCACTTAGTGGTTTCACTATTCATAAAAAATTGATGTTTTTCAGAACAATGCCAAAAATTCACCCTAAGCTATAATTGATATTCTGAATTCAAAAATGATGTCTATTTTACAAAATTCCTAACATATAAGTATCATTAATTAATTTTATAATAAATATCCACTGTCACAACAAATAGCGTGTTTTTAAGAAACAATATATATCAAAAGATTGAAAATTGTTTATGTCCCATTTCAAACTGAAATTAATTCTAATGAACACCATTGGATAAAATGGTAAAAAAATATTCTAATTATACTTTAAAAACACTCAATATTATAATTTATAACTATAAATTATTTTTATTAAAAATGTTTTTTTAAGTATTTTTCACTATTCATAAAAAATTGGAAGTTCTCAGAAAAGTACAAAAAAATCAACTTAGGATAATTTCGATATTCTGAATACAAAAATGAAGTCCATTTTGAAATATAAAATTTATATAATTTCAAAAGGTGGGTATTACTATTCATAACTGCTATTTTTATTGTTCGTGGTGTGTTAGAATCGCAAACTTGTGTACAACACACGCTGCTCTATTATTCAAAGAGAAGCGTACCATGGAAGCTTGGGGTGTTACATTCTCCCGACCTTCAAAAAATTGAATCCTTGTAATTTGAAATTTTTCTTTGAAAATAAATGGATGAAAATAGAGAATACCTTAGTGGAAAACCCACATTGGAAATAAGGTTAATAAAAATATAACATTAAAAGAAAGAAAGAGAAGTACAATGGTCACTCGGGATAGCCAATACTAGTATTCTATGAAAACATGGATATGGAGGGAAAAAACCATCAAGGTCTGATGGAGAGTTGTATAAAACATGATTATGAGAAGTTTTAACTACAAGAAAATCACAAACTTGTGATTGGTTGAACGATCATTGATTCCCCAATAGGAAAAGTTAACCGACAACATTTTTGTTTTAAGTTACCTTTCATAAAGTTGAGGAATTAATTTCAGAGATTTACTAAAAACGTACATGAATTTACATACTTGTCATGTAGACTTTCATTTTTTAATAAATGTTTACCACAAACCCATCTTTCACTCAAAAAGATAATAGAACTCAAAAAATATTATATTTATCATAATCGTAGAAGGTTCCAAATATTAACACATACCATTTATATTAGGAAAACTATTTTGTAATAACCAGGGACTTTATGTAGGCTAGTGGTAGGTATTAAAGTCCTGTCGCACTAAGGTTTTGGGTTTGATTCCTTCGGCCTTGTCCGATGTGACGGGTTATCCCCCAACCTATAGGTTGTACTCTTCCTAAAACTATATTATTATAATATAAAAAAAATCTTCATAAATTTTTTAACCTTAAACAATACTATCCAAAGTTTAACTTAATCCATTCCAACCTTTATAGTTATCCAAAATACCTCTGTCCAGAATTTCTCTAAATGGTCTCTAAATTCCAAAATCAATTGTATCATCTAATTCCTCAAACATGTTAAAGTTTATCTTATTGTCACAAACAAAAATATGATTACCTTAATCATATTAAAACCTTAATGAAAATAAAGTATTGAAGTACAATCCTTATATATATAACATTATTCTTATAACCATAATATAGTTCTTGAGTCCAAAAACACAAATACAACAGTTATTCTACTTCAACTGTAGTAACAACATAAGATTGTCCTTGCTCCCTTAGCCTTTTCTGAGGTATGTTTCCTTGGCGCTTTGGGCATTCTTTTGCATAATACCCCATTTCTCTACAATTGTAGCATTCATCATTGACAACCTCTTTCTTTCCCTTTCAATCACGATCCTGGTGACCTTTTTCTCCACATTTATAGCAAACTCCCATTCCTTTTAGGCAAGTACCAGGGTGATTCTTCCCAAAATTATCACATAATAAAAAATCCTTCTTTCCCATTTTCCATTTATCTGTATCTTGTCCCACCATTCTCTTCTCCTCTTGCTTTACATTATTGTCATATGATTTAGAGAATTACTTTTCTTCCATGATAGCACATGAGACAATATCATCGTATGACAAGAAATATTGTGAGACTAAGGCTTGACGGAGAATAGGTTTTAACCCATCAAAGAAATGATCAATCTTACTTCTTGGGTTACGTATATAATCTTCTGCATACCTTGCTAACCGTGTAAAGTTAGACTCATAGATTGCGATATTCTCATCCTCCATTGGCCACCGACTCAGAAATTGCCTTTCAATGTCTGCTCGATGGTCTCAAGGAAAGTATTTTTCTATGAAAAGCTCATTGAACTCCCTCCATTCCATATTTGATACTTCATCGTCTTCCTTTGTGTTTTGAATCAATGAACACCATTGATCAGCATCTCCAGTGAGGCAGTAAACTACCATGATAAACTTTTCCTTTCACTACTCCACAAGGGGTGGAATATTTTCACTAAGGAATTTATCCATTGCTCAGCTACTAAGGGATTTGTAATCCCATTGAATTTTTGTGATTGTTGCCTAATGAAGCGGTCTAACATTGATCCTCCACGTTGTGGATTAGGGTGATCCATATGAATAAGGTTATTATTCATTAACTGAGTGAGTTGTACCAGTATGGTGATAAGATGATCAGAACCAGTTGTATCACCAACTCCATTATAATTATCTGGAGCAGGAGGGAAATCCCTACATGGAGTGTGTGCATTGATACAATTTACATTCCTCCCACTAGGTGCCATTTCTAAACAATGGCATAAACTAGATTAGTTTATGAATCAAAATAAATAATTCCAAACTTGTAAAACACTTAACATAAATTGAACTGTAATCATAAAAATGTTTTCTTTGAGGAAGTATATACTCATAAACCCTTTATAATGGTTTTTAAAAATAATGAGAATTATCCTAAGCATATCCCTCGGGAGTGTCATAACCAAGAGTGAAGCAAGATCCATTGTAGTGCACCAGTTCCCGTTTGATTCTAGCTCAAATTAGTGTTTTCAGGTTTTATCCCTAGGTATATCTATTCTAGAGCCGCCTCTACCTGCTCATATCCAGACATGGATGTATTTCTCTGAAAACTCACAAAATCTCTATAAT
The DNA here is from genome assembly GCA_963277665.1 of Viscum album. Lineage (NCBI taxonomy): Eukaryota > Viridiplantae > Streptophyta > Magnoliopsida > Santalales > Viscaceae > Viscum > Viscum album. Next base: position 2,049,879,601 of record OY728147.1, on the reverse strand, counting down.
ACCAAAATTCTAGAAAGTTCTTCTATACTAATCCTCAAATTCTATCTTTGGGCTATGTTCTCTAATAAGATTTTATCTAAATCTAGCATCCATAGTTAGAACTAAACTTCCTCTAATACCAACTATAACGCCCCTACCCCAGTTACCCAGAGTCGATGCATTATTGCGTAACATTGGCATGATCACAAGAGATCAAATCTAGAAAGACTGATTAGTTTAGTATCCTTGGAAACACTAGATACATTCATCAGTCTTACATTAAATCATAAAGTAAAACAAAACTACAAAAACATCTTGTCTTCATATCCCTTCATGCTGTCCCTGTAAGACATTTATAATACACTTCTTCACATCCTGGAAAAATAAAAACATTGGAAGGGGTGAGCTCATATGCTTAGTAAGGATAACAATATAGAGGAAGCTTTCATAAATAAACATTAACATTTAAGGAAATGTATAACTAAAACAAAAGCCTTTTAAACATGAACATTAGCATAATGTGGAAAAAATAAAATGAAATAATGCCATTTACTTATTCACATGGATATTCTACTAGTCGAATAATAACATGCAATATCAATAACAACTTTCATAATGATGGAATGCATAATTCTAGACTATCATAACCACATAGCCATGACCTCGTGCCAAGAAAAAAAATAAGATTTTTTCAAGGCCTCGTTCCAAGACACTAGTTTGTCTCATGAGACCTTCCAATACATCGAGGAGCTCTAGCAGGCTCCACTCGTCAATTATTAAGTCCAATACATTCCTTGTATGAAGAGGTTTAAACATATCATAAACCATAAGATAATTGTATCACATAAAACATGCATAAAGGAAAAATAAAATTTACACATATCAATCAACAGATATCAATACAACACATTGATATAACAAAAAAATTTTCAAAACAATTTTTAATATCAACATAAAAGATAATTAAAACTATGTATTTATTTTTCATTTAAAGAAAAGTTATGGCTTGTGGATGAAGCCGAAACTCAAATAATGGTCACAAAGGTAGAGAAGTTGTTGTTGCTGAATACGTAAGACAAAACACTCCTTTTTTCATTTAGTAAAAACACTTCATATAAAAATATTCATTTTGAATAAAATTAAATGTCAAAGGGGTTTATACACCTTATAAAGAAAAGTCGTCTATAAAACAAAATATGCCTCAATGAATGGAGATTGAGATGAAGTCCCTTACAAAGATCATTTTTTAAATAGAATATATTTATTATGTTTATTCACTATAAGTACACATATAGAAAGTAAAAAATACAAGATAGGACATAATAATATCATGACATAATTTGAAAGTAGGAGATTAACCCAAAGAATAGAAATTGGGTTAAGAAGTTCCCTTACCTTGTATCCGATGAGATTCGACCGTTCATTAACCTCTGGAATAATAAACTAGAGTTAATTTATAATTGTTTACGAACCTTTTTCGAGTTTAGTATTCCTTTTATATCACTTATTACCATGTTATGAACATTATTAAATTATTTATGTTATTAACGGTCGTTTTGTCGATCATTGGTACTTGAGTCAAAAATAAACTTCTTTTAATTACAAGTTGTTAATGTGGTAAAATATCCTTTATATCAATAATTATATTAATGATGTAGATATCATATATATCATATTTATCCAGTATATACATTCTCAAAATATTACGTAACATTTAGAGGTAAGAAATGAAATTCACCGTTCATGGAGACGGTAAACCATACGTACGCATGAACGCTACGTTCATTTCTATTTCGTATTTAATGAAATTAAATCATAATTATATAAAGGTATATTATAGTTCCAGTATAATATCCTATATAATATCATTTACTCCATCCTTTGTATGTCCCACATAAGTCGTTAACGATTCAAATCACTTTGAGGGGACGGTAGTCCACACTTCCTAAAATGAAATTATCGCGTTTACACATAATAGAAATCATAAAGTCATGAAATAAATTAAAAAAAGCATAATTAAACCGTAAACATAATATATATCATAAATAAATATAGTTTCATCTTAATGACCACCATGAGAGGTGTTAAAAGAAAATTTAACAATCATTGTTTCGTGAGGTTGTGTTTTTCCACCCACAGAAACAATATGTTCTTTAACCATTAGATGAAGTTGTGTGTAAGTGTAAATCAAATCCTTCTCATAAAAAAATACTAGTATGTTTCATATACTTTTGTGGTTACAAAATAATGGAATAAAAAGATTTTATGGGGTCGGAGAAGCAAAATAAAACAAAAGAACACAAGTGAATACATTGCCATTAAATCAGGTAACTCTTTTTGATTTGAGCCAAAGGCTTCCTTGGGAAGACTTATTCCCAAATTGAGGCTTCTAGGAGTAAGATATGTATGTTTAGAGAGTATTTGGGAAGAGGTTGTTTGAGCCAAATGGCTTTGATGGTGTGAATAAGGTGGTAGAGGTGGGAGCCTTTTATAAGAGGAGAGCAGGGGCACTCTTGGAAACTCATGAAATGTTACATTATTATGAAGTTTTTTTCGGATTTCAAAGGTCCTACAATTATATATTTATAGGATAAGGTGATAAGGGTTCGAAATATGCTCATCCAATAGGTTTTTGACAAGTATAAGTCTTAGATTTTACAATATCTTTTCATTTTATTTAAATCGTTAATTAATGAGGTAATCGCTGCATCATCATGGTGTCATACAAATTTTAATTTATTTAATGTCTAAAAATTATAAACAAAATTACCATGATGTAGGAAATCTTTTTATAATTCTAATTAATATTCATAGTCAAAAATTTAACTTATATAACCCAATGTAATATTTGTTTTATTAAAACAACACATGTTTGTGACAATTTTATTTTTTTACTTTAAATAAAAAGTTATTAATTTTATTCTCTTACCCATGTGGCTCCATGGGGTCCCCAAGTTGACCCATGGATTTTCGTGGTCGGCCATGGCTCATAAAATAAGGTTAGGACATGTTTAAAGGTATTTTCATATTTTTATAATATCATTTTTACCTTAAATTTCACTAATTACCGTTAATTGCTATTAATAAAACTTAAATGTTACTATTCACCAAAAAATTATTTTAATCCCATTGAACAACATTTTACATCCAAATGAAAACCATTTATGTCGGATGTTTGAAAATAAAATCATAGAAGTGGTAATGTTTAATTTACAAGAAAAAATTAGTTTTTAAACTACCACTTAGTGGTTTCACTATTCATAAAAAATTGATGTTTTTCAGAACAATGCCAAAAATTCACCCTAAGCTATAATTGATATTCAGAATTCAAAAATGATGTCTATTTTACAAATTTTCAAACATATAAGTTTCATTAATTAATTTTATAATTAATATCCATTTTCACAACAAATAGCGTGTTTTTAAGAAACAATATATATCAAAAGATTGACAATTGTTTATGTCCTATTTGAAACTGAAATTAATTCTAATTACCACCATTGGATAAAATTTTAAAAATATATTCTAATTATACTTTAAACCCACTCTATAGTGTAATTTATAACTATAAATTGTTTTGATTAAAAAAGTTTCTTTTATGTATTTTTCACCATTCATAGAAAATTGGATGTTCTCAAAAAATTACAAAAAATCATCGTAGGATAATTTCGATATTAAGAATACAAAAATGAAGTCCATTTTTAAATATAAAATTTATATAATTTCAAAAAGTGGGTATTAATTTTCATAATGGCTATTTTGATTGTTCATGGTGTGTTAGAATCGCAAACTTCTGTACAACACACGCTGCTCTATTATTCAAAGAGAAGTGTACCATGGATGCTTGGGGTGTTACATTCTCCCATCCTTCAATAAATTGCATCCTCACAATTTGAATTTTTTTTTGTAAATAAATGGTTGAAAATAGAAAATACTTTTGTGGAAAACCGACATCGAAAATAAGGTTAATAAAAATATAACATTAAAAGAATGAAAGGTAAGTACAAAGGTCACCCGAGATAGCCAATACTAGTATTCTATGAAAACATGGATATGGAGGAAAAACAAACCATCAAGGTCTGATGGAGTGTTGTATAAAACATGATTATGAGAAATTTTACTACAAGAAAATCACAAACTTGTGATTGGTTAAATGATCATTGATTCCCCAGTAGGAAATGTTAACCGACAATGTTTTTGTTTTAAGATACCTTTCATAATGATGAGGAATTTATTTCAGAGATTTACTAAGAATGTAAGTAAATATACATACTTTTCATTTAGAGTTTGATTCATTAATAAATGTTTACCAAAAACCCATCTTTCACTCAAAAGGATAATAGAACTAAAAAAATATTATATTTATCCTAATTGTAGAAGGTTCCAAATATTAACACATACCATTTAGATTTGGAAAACTATTTTTTAATAACCAGGGAACTCTTGTAGGCTAGTGGTAGGTAATAAAGGCCTGTCGCACTAAAGTTGTGGGTTCGAATCCTAAGGCCTTGTCCAACATGACAGGTTATCCCCCAACCTACAGGTTGTCCTTTTCCTAAAACTATAGTTTTATAATATTCCAAAAATAATCTTGATAAATGTTTTAACCAGAAAAAATACTATCCAATGTTCAACGTAATCCATTCCAAACTTTATAGTTATCCAAAATACCTCTGTCCAGATTTTCTCTAAAAGGTCTCCATATTCCAAAATCAATTGTATCATCTAATTCCTCAAACATGTTAAAGTTTCTCTTATTGTCACATACAAATATATGATTACCTTAATCATATTAAAAACATAATGAAAACAAAAAGTACTGCAGTACAATATTTATATATATCACATTATTCTTATAACCATAATATAGTTCTTGAGTCCAACAACACAAATACAATAATTATTCCACTTAAACTGTAGTAAAAACATAAGATTTTCCTTACTCCCTCGGCCTTTTCTGAGGTAAGTTTCCTTGGCGCTTTGGTAATTATTTTGCATAGTGTCACATTTCTCTACAATTTTAACATTTATCATTGACAGCCTCTTTCATTCCCATTCAATCACGAGCCTGGTGACCTTTTTCTCCACATTTATAACAAACTCCCATTCCTTTTAGGGAAGTAACGGGGTGATTCTTCCCACAATTATCGCATAATAGAAAATCCTTATTTCTTTTTTTCCCATTATCTATCTCTTGTCCCACCAATCTCTTCTTCTCTTGCTTTACATTATTGTCATATGTTTTAGATAATTCCTTTTATACCTTGATAGCACACGAGACAATATCATCGTACGACAAGAAAGATTGTGAGAGTAAGTCTTGACATAGAAAAGGTAGTATCCCATCAAAGAAATTATCAATATTACTTCTTGGGTTACATATATAATCTGCTGCATTCCTTGCTAACCATGTAAAGTTAGACTCATACTTTGTGACATTCTCATCCTCCTTTGCCACAATCTCAGAAATTGCTTTTCCATATCTTCTTGATAGTCACGAGGAAAGTATTTTTCTATGAAAATCTCCTTGAACTCCCTCCATTCCATATTTGATACTTCGTCGTCTTCTATTGTGTTTTGAATCAATGACCACTATTAATCAGCATCTCCAGTGAGGCATAAAACTACCATGATAACCTTTTCCCTTTCACTACTCTTTAAGGCATGGAATAGTTTCTCTATGGAATGTATCCATTGCTCAGCTACTAAGGGATTTTTAATCCCATTGAATTTTGGTGATTTTTTCCACATGAAGCGGTCTAACATTGATCCTCCACGTTGCGGATCAGGGTTCTCCATACGAGTAAGGTTATTATTCATAACCTGAGTGAGTTGTCCCAGTATGGTGATAAGATGATCAGAACCAGTTGTATCACCAACTCCATTATAATTATCTTGAGCAGGAGGTAAATCCCTACATGGAGTGTGTGCATTGATACAATTTCCATTCCTCCCTATAGGCTCCATTTCAAAACAATGGCATAAACTAGATTAGTTTATGAAACAAAATACATAATTCCATACTTGTAAAATAGTTAACATAAATTGAACTATAATAATAAAAATGTTCTCTTTGAGGAAGTATATACTCATAAACCCTTCATAATGGATTGTAAAAAAATTGAGAATTATCCTAAGCTTATCCCCCGGGAGTGACGTAACCAAGAGTGCAGCAAAGTCTGTTGTCGTGCACTAGTTCCCGTTTGAGTCTAGCTCAAAGAAGTGTTTTCGGGTTTTACCCCTAGGTACATCTGTGCCAGAGCAAACTCAACCTTCTTGTATCTAGACATGGATGTATTACTCGGAAAACTCACAAAATCACTATGATACCAAAATTCTCGGAAGTTCTTCTATACTAATTCTCAAAGTCTATCTTAGGGCTATGTTCTCTAATCAGAGTTTGTCTAAATCTAGCTTCCAAGGTTAGTACTAAACTGCCTCTGATACCAACTGTAATGCCTCGACCCCAGTTACCCAAAGTTGGTGCATTATTGTGTAACATTGGCATGATCACAAAAGATCAAGTCTCGAAAGACCGATTAGTTTAGTAGTCTTGGAAACACTAGATACATTCATCTGTCTTACATTAAATCAAAATGTAAAACAAAACTACAACAACATCTTGTATTTATATCCACTCATACAGTCCCTGCAGGTCATTCATAATACACTTCTTCACATCCTGGAAAAATTAAAACATTGGAAGGGGTGAGCTCAGATGCTTAGTAATGATAAAAATATAGCAGAAGCTTTCATAAATAAACATTAACATTTAAGGAAATGTATAACTAAAACAAAATCCTGTTAAACATGAACATGATCATAATGTGGAAAAAATAAAATGAAATAATGCCATTTACTTATTCACATGGATATTGTACTAGTCGAATAATCACATGAAATATCAATAACCACTTTCATAATGATGGAATGCATAATTCTAAACTATCATAACCACAGAGCCAAGGCCTCGTCCCAAGACTACAAATAATATTTTGTCAAGGACTTGTGCCAAGACACCAGTTTGTCTCATGAGACCTGTCGATACATCGAGGAGCTATATCGGGCTCCCCCCAACACTTATTATGTCCAATGCATTCCTCGTATGAAGAGGTTTAAACATATCATAAACCATAACATAATCGTATCACATAAAACATGCATAAAGGAAACATAAAATTTCCACATATCAATCACAAGATATCAATACAACAGATTGATATAATAAAAACACTTTCAAAACAATTTTCAATACCAACATAAAAGAGAATTAAAGATTTCTATTTATTTTTTATTTAAAAAAAAGTTATGGCTTGTCGAGGAAGCCGAAACTCAAATAATGGTCACAGAGGTGGAGAAGTCGTTGTTGCCGCATACGTAAGACAAAACATTCCTTTTTTTATTTAGTAAAAATTCTCCGTATAAAAATATTCCTTTTGAATAAAAGTTAATGTCAAAGGGGTTTATACACTGTATAAAGAAAAAGTTTTCTATAATACAAAATATGCCTCAATGAATGGAGATTGAGATGAAGTCTCTTAAAAGGATCATTTTTTAAATAAAATAGATCTATTATGTGTATTCACTATAATTAAACATATAGAAAGTAAAAATACATAATAAGACATAATAATATCATGAAATAATTTGAAAGTAGGAGATGAACCCAAAGAACCGAAATTGGGTTAAGATGTTCCCTTACCTCGTGTCCGATGTGACTTGACCGTTATTTAAGCTCTAGAATAATAAACTAGATTTAATTTATAATTGTTTACGAACCTTTTAATGTTTATTATTAATTTTATATCACTTATTAGCATGTTATGAACATTATGTAATTATTTATTTTATTGATGGTCGTTTTTCCGATCATTGGTACTTGAGTCAAAAATAAACTTCTTATAATTACAAGTTATTCATGTGGTAAAATATCAATTATATCCAGAATTATATTCAGGATGTTGATATCATATATATCATATATATCTAGTATATACATTCATTCATAATATTAGGTAACATTTAGAGGTAAGAAATGAAATGCACCGTTCATGGAGACGGTAAGACGTACGTACGCATGAACGCTACGTTCATTTCTATTTCGTATTTAATAGAATTAAATCATAATTATATAAAGGTATATTATAAATCCTGTATAATATCATATATAATATCATTTACTCCATCCTTTGTATGTCCCACATATGGCGTTAACGATTAAAATCACATTGATGGGGCGGTAGTCCGCACTTCCTAAAATGAAATTATCGCGTTTACCCATAATAGAAATCATAAAGCCATGAAATAAATGAAAAATACAGAATCATAAGGAAAACATAAACATAATATATATAATAAATAAATATAGTGTCATCTTAATGGCCACCATGAGAGGTTTTAAAATAATATTGAACAATCATCGTTTCGGGAGGTAGTATTTTTCCACCCACAGAAATAGTATGTTCTTTAACCATTAGGCGAAGTTCTGTGCATGTTTTAATAAAATAATTCTCATAAAAACATCCTAGTATATTAAAGATACTGGTGTTGTTAAAAAAAGGAATAAAAAGATTTTAGGGGGTTGGAGAAGAAAAATAAAACAAAAGAACACGAGTGAAGACATTATCTTTAAATCGGGTAACTGTTTTGGATTTGAGCCAAATGATTCCTTGGGAAGTCTTCTTCCCAAATTGAGGCTTCTAGGAGTTATGGAGGGATGTTAAGAGAGTATTTGGCCAGAGTTTGGCCGATCCAAATATCATTTATGGTGTCAATAAGGTGGTAGAGGTGGGGGCCTTTTAGAAAAGGAGAGGAGGGGCACTCTTGGAAACTCATGAAATTTTACATTATTATGAAGTTCTTTTCAGATTTCAAATGTCCTAAAATTATATATTTCGAATATAAGGTGATAAGAGTTCTAAATATACTCATACTATAGGTTTTTCAAAAATGTAAGTCTTATATGCTACAATATCATTTCATTTTATTTAAATCGTTAATAAATGAGGTAATTACCGCATCCTCATGGTGTCATACAAATTTTAATATATTTAATGTATAAAAATTATAAAAAATTTATCATGATGTAGGATATATTTTTATCTTTCGAATTAATATACATAGTCCAAAATTTAACTTATATAACCCAATGTAATATTTGTTTTAGTAAAACAACACATGTTTGTGACAAGTTTATTTTCTACTTTAAATAAAAAGTTATTAATGTCATTTTCTTACCCATGTGGCTCCATGGCGTCCCCAAGATGACCCATGGATTGTATTGGTCGTCCATGGATCATCCAATAAGGGTAGGACAAGTGTAAAGGAATTTTCATATTTTTATAATATCATTTTTACCTTAAATTTCACTAGTTACCTTTAATCACAATTAATAAAACTTAAATGTTACTATTCACCAAAAAATTATTTTAATCCCATTGAACAACATTTTACATCCTAATGACAACCATGTATGTTGGATTTTTGAAAATCAAATAACAGAAGTGGTAATGTTTAATTTACATGTAAAAATTAGTTTTTAAACTACCACTTAGTGGTTTCACTATTCATCAAAAATTGATGTTTTTTAGAACAATGCCAAAAATTCACACTAAGCTATAATTGATATTTTGAATTCAAAAATGATTTCTATTTTAAAAAATTCCAAAAATATATGTTTCATTAATTAATTATATAATTAATATCCGTTGTCATAACAAATAGCGTGTTTTTAAGAAACAATATATATCAAAAGATTCACAATTGTTTATGTCCCATTTCAAACTGAAATTAATTCTATTGAACAAAATTTGATAAAATGGTAAAAATATAATATAATTATATTTTAAAACAACTCAGTAGAATAATTTATCACTATAAATTGTTTTGATTAAAAAGTTGTTTTTAATTATTTTTCACTTTTCATAAAAATTAGGAAGTTCTTAGAATATTACAAAAAAATCAAATTAGGATAATTTCGATATTCCAAATACAAAAATGAAGTCAATTTTGAAATTTAAAATTTATATAATTTCAAAAGGTGGGTATTAAAATTCATAATGACTATTTTGATTATTCACAGTGTGTTAGAATCGCGAACTTGTGTACAACACACACTTCTCTATTATTCAAAGAGGATTGTATCGTGGATGCTTGGGGTATTACATTCTCCCCTCCAATAAATTACATCCTCGTAATTTGAAATTTTTCTTTGAAAATAAATGGTTGAAAATAGAAAATACCTTTGTGGAAAACCCGCATCGGGAATTAGGTTAATAAAAATATAACATTAAAAGAAAGAAAGAGAAGTACAAAGGTCACCTGAGATAGACAATATAAGTATTCTATGAAAACATGGATATGGATGAAGAAAACCATAAAGGTCTGATGGAGAGTTTTATAAAACATGATTAGGTGAAATTTTAACTGCAAGAAAATCACAAACCTGTGATTGGTTAAACGATCATTGATTCCCCAGTAGGAAAAGTTAACTGACAAAGTTTTTGTTTTAAGTTACCTTTCATAAAGTTGAGGAATTTATTTCGGTGTTTTACTAAGAACATAAGTAAATATACATACTTGTCATGTAGACTTTCATTCTTTAATAAATGTTTACCACAAACCCATATTTCACTCAAAATGATAATAGAAATCAAAAAATATTATATTTATCCAAATCGTAGAAGGTTACAAATATTAATACATACCATTTAGATTAAGAAAACTATTTTGTAATAACCAGGGACTTCATGTAGGCTAGTGGTAGGTAATAAAGGCATGTAGCACTAATGTTGTGGGTTCGATTCCTACGCCCTTGTCCGACGCGATGGGTTATCCCCCAACCTACAGGTTGTCCTTTTCCTAAAACTATAGTATTATAATATTCCAAAAATAATCTTCATAAATGTTTTAACCTGAAAAAATACTATCCAAAGTTCAACATAATCAATTCCAACCTTTATAGTTATCCAAAATACCTCTGTCCAGACTTTCTCTAAAAGGTCTCCAAATTCCAAAATCAATTGTATCATCTAATTCCTCAAACATATTAAAGTTTCTCTTATTTTAACATACAAAAATATGATTACCATCATCATATTAAAAACATAATGAAAAAATGTACTGCAGTACAATCCTTATATATATCACATTATTCTTATAACCATAATATAGTTCTTGAGTCAAAAAACATAAATACTATAATTATTCCCCTTCAAGTGTAGTAACATCATAATATTGTCCTTGCTCCCTTGGCCATTTCTAAGGTATGTTTCCTTGGCGCATTAGGCATTCTTTTGCATAATTTCCCATTTATCTACAATTGTAGCATTAAACATTGAAATCCTCTTTCATTCCCTTTTAATCACGAGCCTGGTGACCTTTTTCTCCACATTTATAACAAACTCCTATTCCTTTTAAGCAAGTACCAGGGTGATTCTTCCCACAATTATCGCATAATATAAAATCCTTCATTCCCATTTTCCCTTTATCTATCTATTGTTCCACCGTTCTCTTCTTCTCTTTCTTTACATTATTGTCATATGATTTAGATAATTCCTTTTCTTCCTTGATAGCACATGAGACAATATATTCGTACGACAAGAAAGATTATGAGACTATGTCTTGACGGAGAAATGGTTTCACCCATCAAAGAAACGATCAATCTTACTTCTTTTGTTATGTATATAATCTACCGCATTCTGTGCAAACCATGTAATGTTAGACTCATACTTTGCGACATTCTCATCCTCCTTTTTCCACAAACTCAGAAATTTCCTTTCCATATCTGCTCGATAGTCACAAGGAAAGTATTTTTTTATGAAAATCTCATTGAACACCATCCATTCCATATTTGATACTTCATCGTCTTCCTTTGTGTTTTGAATCAATGACCAACATTGATCAGCATCTCCAGTGAGGCGGTAAACTGTCGTGAAACCCTTTTCCCTTTCACTACTCCCCAAGGCATGGAATATATTCTCTATGGATTTTATCCATTGCTCAGTTACTAAGGGATTTGTAATCCCATTGAATTTTGGTGATTGTTGCCGCATGAAGCGGTCTAACATTGATCCTCCATGTTGTAGATCATGGTGCTCCATACGAGTAAGGTTATTATTCATAACCTCAGTGAGTTGTCCTAGTATGGTTATAAGCTGATCAAAACCAGTTGTATCACCAACTCCATTATAATTATCTTGAGTAGGAGGGAAATCCCTACATGGAGTGTGTGCATTGATATAGTTTCTATTCCTCCCACTAGGCACCATTTCTAAACAATGGCATAAACTAGATTAGTTTATGAATCAAAATACATAATTCCGTACTTGTAAAACACATAACATAAATTGAACTGTAATCATAAAAATGTTTTCCTTGAGGAAGTATATACTCATAAACCCTTCATAATGGTTTGTAAAAAAAATAAGAATTATCCTAAGCATATCCCCTGGGTGTGTCGTAACCAAGAGTGCAGCAAGGTCCGTTGTCGTGCACCATTTCCCGTTCGAGTCTAGATCAAAGTAGTGTTTTCGGGTTTTACCCCTAGGTACATCTATGCTAGAGTCACCTCTACCTGCTCGTTTCCAGACATGGATGTATTTATCAGAAAACTCACAAAATCTCTATAATACCAAAATTCTAAGAGGTTCTTCTATCCTAATCCTTAAAGTCTATCTTAGGGCTATGTTCTCTAATCAGAGTTTAACTAAATCTAGCTTCCAAGGATAGTAGTAAACTGCCTCTGATACCAATTGTAACGCCCCGACCCCAGTTACCCAGAGTCGGTGCTTTATTGTGTAACATTGGCATGATCACAAAAGATCAAGTCTCAAAAGACCGATTAGTTTAGTAGCCTTGGAAACACTAGATACATTCATCAGTCTTACATTAAATCTTAAAGTAAAACAAAACTACAACAACATCTTGTCTTCATCTCCCCTCATACTGTCCCTATAGGTCATTCATAATACACTTCTTCACATCCTGGAAAAATTAAAACATTGGAAGGGGTGAGCTCAGATGCATAGTAAGGATAACAATATAGTGGAAGCGTTCATAAATAAACATTAACATTTAAGGAAATGTATAACTAAAACAAAATCCTTTTAAACTTTAACATTAGCATAATGTGGAAAAAATGAAATGAAATAATTCCATTTACTTATTTACATTGATATTTTACTAGTAGAATAATCACATGCAATATCCATAACCACTTTCATAATAATGGAATGCATAATTTCAGACTATCATAACCACGTAGCCAAGGCCTCGTGCCAGGACTACAAATAAGATTTTGTCAAGGCATCATGCCAAGACACTAGTTTGTCTCATGAGACCTGCCGATGCATTGAGGAGATATAGCAGGCTCCACCTGTCACTTATTAAGTCCAATGCATTCCTCGTATGAATAGGATTAAACATATCATAAACCATAACATAATAATATCACATAAAACATGCATAAAGGCAACATAAAATTTCTATATATCAATCACAAGATATCAATACAACACATTGATATAATAAAAACACATTCAAAACAATTTTCAATACCAACATAAAAGAGAATTAAAACATTCTATTTATTTTTCATTTAAAAAAATTTATGGCTTGTGGAGGAAGCCGAAACACAAATAATGGTCACGGAGGAGACAAGTCGTTGTTGCCACATATGTAAGAGAAAACATTCTTTTTTTAGTAAAAATTCATCGTATAAAAATATTCCTTTTGAATAAAATAAATGTCAATGGGGTTTATACACCGTATAATAAAATGTCGTCTATAAAACAAAATATGCCTCAATGAATGGAGATTGAGACGAAGTCCCTTACAAAGATCACTTTTTAATTAAAATAGATCTATTATGTGTTTTCACTATATGTACACATATAGAAAGTAAAAATACAAGATAGGACATAATAATACCAGGACATAATTTGAATATAGGAGATGAACCCAAAGAATGGAAATTGGGTTAAGAAGTTCCCTTACCTCGTGTCCGATGTGACTCGACCGTTCTTTAACTTCCGGAATAATAAACTAGATTTAATTTATAATTGTTTAAGAACCTTTTTCTAATTTATTATTCCTTTTATATCACTTATTACCATTTTATTAACATTATATAATTATTTATGTTATTAACGGTCGTTTTGTCGATCATTGGTATTTGAGTCAAAAATAAACTTCTTATAATTACAAGTTGTTCGTGTGGAAAAATATCCATTATATCCAGAATTATATTCATGATGTAGATATCATATATATCATATATATATAGTATATACATTCATTCATAATATTACGTAACAATTAGAGGTAAGAAATGAAATGCACCGTTCATGGAGACGGTAAGCCGTACGTACGCATAAACCCTACATTCATTTCTATTTAGTATTAAATGGAATTAAATCATAACTATATAATGGTATAATATAATTCCAGTATAATTTCATATATAATATCATTTACTAAATCGTTTGTATGTCCCATATATGGCTTTAATGATTCAAATCACTTTGAGGGGGCGATAGTCCGCACTTCCTAAAATGAAATTATCTCGTTTACCCATAATGGAAATCATAAAGGCATGGCATAAATGAAAAATAAAGAAGCATAAGGAAAACATAAACATAATATATATAATAAATAAATATAGTTTCATCTTAATGGCCACCATGAGAGGTTTTAAAATAATATTGAACAATCATCGTTTCGTGAGGTAGTATTTTCCACCCACAGAAACTGTATGTTCATTAACCATTAGACGAAGTTGTGTGTATGTATAAATCAAATTCTTCTCATAACAGCATCCTAGAATATTGTAGATAATTCTGTTGTTACAAAAGAAAGTAATAATAATATTTTAGGGGGTTGGAGAAGCAAAATAATACAAAAGAACACAGGTGAAGACATTACCTTTAAATCGGGTAACTCTTTTTGATTTGAGCCAAAGACATCCTTGGGAATACTTCGGCCCAATATGAGGCTTCTAGGAGTTAGAGAGGGAAGTTCAGAGAGTATTTGGGCAGATTATGGCCAATCCAAATGGCATTTATTGTGTGAATAAGGTGGTATAGTTAGGGGCCTTTTATAAGAAGAGAGGAGGGAACTCTTAGAAACTCATGAAATGTTACATTATTATGAAGTTATTTTCGGATTTCAAAGGTCCTAAAATTATATATATCTTGGACAAGGTTATAAGAGTTCGAAATATACTCATCGAATAGGTTTTGGACTTGTGTAAGTCTTAGATTTTACATTATCATTTCATTTTATTTAAATCGTTAATTAATGAGGTAATCGTTTCATCATCATGGTGTCATACAAATTTTAATTTATTTAATGTCTAAAATTTTTAAAAAAATTACCATGATGTTGGAAATATTTTTACCTTTACAATTAATATTTATAGTAAAAAATATAACTTATATAACACATCATAATATTTTTTTAGTAAAACAACACATGTTTGTGACAATTTTATTTTTTACTTTAAATAAAAAGTTATTAAAGTCATTTTCTTACCCATGTGGCTCCATGGGGTCCCAAATTTGACCCATGGATTGTCTTGGTCGGCCATGGATAATCCAATAATGGTAGGACAAGTGTAATGGTATTTTCATATTTTTATAATATCATTTTTACCTTATATTTCATTAATTACCTTTAATCGCGATTAATAAAACTTAAATGTTACTATTCACCAAAAAATTATTTTAATCCCATTGAACCACATTTTACATCCAAATGAAAACCATGTATGTCATATTTTTAAAAATCAAATCACAGATGTGGTAATGTTTAATTTACACGTAAAAATTAGTTTTTAAACTACCAGTTAGTGGTTTCACTATTAATAAAAAATTATAGTTTTTCAGAACAATGCCAAAAATTAAACCTAATATATAATTGATAATCTGAATTCAAAAATGATGTCTATTTTACAAAATTACAAACATATAAGTTGCATTAATTAATTTTATAATTAATATCTGTTGTCACAACAAATAGCGTGTTTTTAAGAAACAATATATATCAAAATATTGACAATTGTTTATGTCCCATTTCAAACTAAAATTAATTCTAATGACAACCATTGGATAAAATGGTAAAAATATATTCTATTTATACTCTAAAAAAACTAAATAGTATAATTTATCACTATAAATTATTTTGATTAAAAATGTTGTTTTTAAGTATTTTTCACTTTTCATAAAAAATTGGAATTTCTCAGAAAATTACAAAAAAATCAACTTAGGATAAGTTCGATATTCAAAATACAAAAATGAAGTCCATTTTGAAATTTTAAATTTATATAATTTCAAATATTGGGTATTACTATTCATAACAGCTATTTTGATTGTCCGCGGTGTGTTAGAATCGCGAATTGTGTACAACACACACTGCTCTATTATTCATAGAGAAGTGTACCATTGAATCTTCGGCTGTTACATTCTCCCCTCATTCAATAAATTTCGTCCTCATAATTTGAAATTTTTCATTGAAAATAAATGGTTGAAAATAGAAAATACCTTTATGGAAAACCCACATCAGAAATTAGGTTAATGAAAATTTAACATTAAAAGAATGAAAGAGAAGTACAAAGGTCACCTGAGATAGCGAATACTAGTATTCTATGAAAACATGGATATAGAGGAAAAAAAAACCATCAAGGTCTGATGGAGAGTTGTATAAAACATCATTAGGAGAAAGTTTAACCACAAGAAAATCACAAGCTTGTGATTGGTTAAACGATGATTGATTCCCCAGTAGGAAAAGTTAACCGAAAACGTTTTTTTTATGTTACCCTTCATAGAGTTGAGGAATTTATTTTGGAGATTTACTAAGAATGTAATTAAATATACATACTTGTAATGTAGACTTTCATTCTTTAATAAATGTTTACCACAAACCCATCATTCACTCAAAAAGATAATAAAACTCAAAAAATATTATATTTATCTTAATCGTAGAAGGTTCCAAATATTAACACATACCATTTAGATTAGGAAAAATATTTTGTAATAACCAGGGACTTCCTATAGGCTAGTGGTAGGTAATAATGGCATGTCGCACTAATGTTTTGGGTTTGATTACTACGTCCTTGTCTGACGCGACAGGTTATCCCCCACCCTGTAGGTTGTCCTTTTCCTAAAACTATACTATTATAATATTCCAAAAATAATCTTCATAAATGTTTTAACCTTAAAAAATACTATCCAAAGTTCAAATTAATCCATTCCATCCTTTATAGTGATCCAAAATACATCTTTCCAGACTTTCTCTAAAAGGTCTCTAAATTCCAAAATCAATTGTATCATCTAATTCCTCAAACATATTAATGATTCTCTTATTTTCACATACAAAAATATGATTACCTTCATCATATTAAAACCTTAATGAAAACAAAAAGTGCTATAGTACAATCCTTATATATATCACATTATTCTTATAACCATAATATAGTTCTTGAGTCCAAAAAAACAAATACAATAATTATTCCACTTCAAGTGTAATAATAGCGTAAGATTTTCCTTTCTCCCTTGGCCTTTTCTGAGGTATGTTTCCTTGGTGATTTGGGCATTCTTTTTCACAATTTCCCATTTCTCTACAATTGTAGCATTTAACATTGACAACCACTTTCTTTCCCTTTCTATCATGATCCTGGTGACATTTTTCTCCACATTTATAACAAACTCTCATACCTTTTAGTCAAGTACCGGGGTGATTCTTCCCACAATTATCACATAATAGAAAATCCTTCTTTCCATTTTTTCCTTTATCTATCTCTTGTTCCACCATTATCTTCTTCTCTTGATTTACATTATTATCATATGATTTAGAGAATTCCTTTTCTGCCTTGATAGCTCATTAGACAATATCTTCGTACGACAAGAAAGATTGTGAGACTAAGGCTTGACGGAGAAAAGGTTTTAACCCATCAATGAAATGATCAATATTACTTCTTGGGTTACATATATAATATGTTTCATGCATTGCTAACTATGTAAAGTTAGACTCATACTTTGCGACATTCTCATCCTCCTTTTGCCACAGACTCAGAAATTTCATTTCCATATCTACTCGATAGTCATGAAGAAAGTATTTTTCTATGAAAATATCATTGAACTCCCTCCATTCCATATTTTATTCTTGATCGTCTTCCTTTGTGTTTTGAATCAATGACCACCATTGATCAGCATCTCCAGTGAGGCTGTAAACTGCCATGATTACCATTTCCCTTTCACTACTCCCCATGTCATAAAATATTTTCTCTATAGAATTTAACCATTTCTCATCTACTAAGGGATTTGTATTCCCATTGAATTTTGGTGATTGTTGCCTCATGAAGCGGTCTAACATTGATCCTCTACGTTGCAGATCAGGTTTGTCCATACGAGTATGGTTATTATTCATAACATGAGTGAGTTGTCCCAGTATGGTGATAAGCTAATCAAAACCAGCTGTATCACCAAATCCATTATAATTATCATGAGCAGGAGGGAAATACCTATATGGAGGGTGTGCATTGATACAGTTTCCATTCCTCCCACTAGGCGCCATTTCTAAAAAATGGCATAAACTAGATTAGTTTATGAATCAAAATACATATTTCTATACTTGTAAAACACTTAACATAAATTAAACTGTAATCATAAAAAAAATTTCTTTGTGAAGTATATACTCATAAACCCTTCATAATGGTTTGTAAAAAAAATGAGAATTATCCTAAGCATATCCCTCGGGAGTGCCGTAACCCTAAGTGCAGCAAGGTCCATTGTCGTGTCCCAGTTCCCGTTCAAGTCTAGCTCAAATTAGGGTTTTTGGATTTTACCCCTAGTTACATCTGTGCCAGAGCCACCTCTACCTGCATGTAAAGACCCATAAAATTCAAGGGATTTTTTTTCTTAATTTTCGTTGGAATTTTACAAGAACGCGGTTTCTGACGGCACCTGATTCTGAGGCCCGGTGTGCCCGGAATCAATTTCCGAAGTTTGGCTTGGGTACGTTCAGTGAACAAATGAGCAGGAATTTCTAAATTTCGAACCGGTACCCGGAATCGAATTCCGAGGGCACCGATGAACTCGCTACACCGGTAATCTCTTAAGGGAATCTTTACCGTAGTTGCATTTGTGCGGGAGAAGATATTAATTAATGGGGTTTAATTAAAAAGTAAATAAAATTGTTGAATCAATTTTATTTCTTTTTCAAGGTGGTTAATTTCTCCCATGGGAAGTTGGTGGTGGGGCCCACATCCACCCAACATCCCATGTGTGGATAATTAAAAGGTTGGGGCCCACATGAACCCCCCACCTTTTCAATTTCCCTAACTCCCTAACCCCTATTAACCCCTCACATTCTTAACTCCCCATTAACTCACTTTCATTAATTTTTGTGAACTTGTTATAATTATTTAAGTGAGTTACTTAATTTCAAACTCTTGAAATTCAAATGGTTAGGTTGTGTTAATAAAATAAGAATTGGTCTTATTTTATTATTGTTAGAATTTTACAACCTTGAGAGGATTGGGAAGCGTGGAGTCTTCTTCTTCTTCAACCTCAACGAAGAACACGAAAACACTGTTCTTCAACGAAGAACACCTCCGCCGAAGAACGCGAAGTCTTCATCCCATGAAGATTCCTCTTTGTACGCACCTCGACGACAATGGAATCGACGTTCATTTTCCGCGATGCCCGACCTCCACGACGCTCGTCTTCTGTTGTTCGATTGATGTGCATTGTTCCTGAATCGAGGTAGGGGATTTTTTTATTTTATTTAATTATTTCCGTTCATGATTCTAGTTTATCAATTATCATTGATTTTCGACTAGATGTTATCGTTTAACGAGAGGGGGGGCCGGACCGCACAAACATAGCTGAACCCCCCTCCAATGTACATTTTGATTCTTTGTGGATGGAACGGAATGGCGTGGTGCCTTCGCACCACGCAGGAATCACAGGACAAGTTTTATGCGACGCCGTCGCGCCGCGCCGTGGAATGAATTTTAAGAACGTGACGGCGTCGCGCTGCGTCGAAGGAAATTGAAGGCGGCGCGGCCAGAGCGGGGTCGCGGCGGAGGGGCATGGTGCCATCGCACAGTGCCAGACGACAAGGGTCGCGGCCGGTTTCGGGCCGCGGCGGAGCAAGGTGACTGGCAGCCGGACCGGGCCGCCGGTGATGGAGCTGGAAGGGGACCGGCCACCGCCGGTCCCGTTGAGCCGGAAGGGGAGGGGCCGGGGTAAATAAATTACCCCGGCTGGTTCAAACTTCCCCCCATAAATTTGGGGTGGGGCACGGTTACACAGGGTGGCAGGCGCCCCCCCACCTTTGCCGAAACGGCTCGGCCAAAGGCCGAGCCAGACAGCGTGTTGGGCGCGCTGTCCCCAGCCGGACCGGCGCACGGCCGGTCTGCCAGGCCGGGCCGCACCGGGCCGGGCCACGCCAGACCGACCCTGTCCGGGGTGGTTTGACCCAGTTTGGGACAACTTGGGGGGTCGCGGGCCGGGTCGGTACGGGCCCAAACCCCCCGTTTTCAGACCGTTTGGGTTCAATTGCACATAACTCGGGCTACGGTCCTCCGATCGACGCGCCGTCAGAGGAGACACGGTCCTTAGAATGAGACGGTCAATTAGATCTATCGCACTCAATGTTTCAGAATACTTTGAGTTCGGCCAGGTTGGTTCGTACACGAACCAACCGGGCACTCGGAGCGGAAACGCTCATATCTTGAGCTACGGACATCTGAATGACGTGCCGTCAACTTTGTTGAGTTCCTCTTAGTGAAACAGATCTTTTGGCATACTCTGACCGAGGTTTGGATGTAGGTGGAGTACGGTCGGGTTGGTTTTTCCTTAAAAATCAACCGGGCCCCTGGGACGAAAAAGCCAATAACTCTCAGACCGGGCGTCCGATCGACGCGCCGTCTGCGACGTTGAGTTCCTGTTGACGATAACAAACTTTTAGATACATCAACTCTAAAATATGTGACAGTTGATGTATCAGCCTCTCGTCTCGTGGAGCGGACCCTCCCGAACGAGCTTGCTGTGTGCGGGAACCCTAAAGCTGGCTGCGACTGCTACTATGACTGCGACAACGGCTGTACAGAGATCCTCAGTGGATTCGACGGCGACGAATACATCACTCAACGATCCTATGTGGATCAGTTCTACCGATCCTGTGTGGGTCCGATCCTATGTGGGTCAGCACTCAGCGGTTTTGTGTGAGCCAGCGCCTACAGATCCTGTGTGGGTCCGATCCTGTGTGGGTCTTTGTGGGGGTTAGTTTCTTACCGATCATGTGTGGGTCTTTGCGGGGGTTAGTTCCTATCGATCCTTTGTGGGTCCGACGACTTAGATGGATCAGTGATAATCTCTATCTTCTTCGAAGAAGTATACCTGTGTGAGCTAAATCCTGTTTTCTTTCCTGTGTGGATTGTGTTGTGCTATCCTGTGTGGATTATGTTTTGCTTTCCTGTGTGGAATACGTATACTTTCATTTGTGAACTGGGTTGTACTTGGGCTCGGAGGTTGGAGCGTTTTGGAATTGATGACTTAGGTATATGTGTGGGCATATACCTAATCAGTGTCAGCTGTTACTTCATGATTATATCTTCCCTTTGTGGTTTATCCTTTGTGGATTTTGGGAGACCTTTGGGGGTCTCGGTGTCCCTACTGAGTAGCTTATACACACCCCCTCATGGGCTATTCCCGCACTACATTGTGTTGGTTGCAGACGACGGACATCGTTGATCGTGGTTGAGACTTGCAGAACAGGACGGTACCTGGAGGTGAACCAATGGGCGAGACATACTCGGAGCGGACGGCGGGACCTGAGGAGCAGTGGAGCTATCTGTAACCACCCTTCAGGTGAGATTTCAAGTGGACAACTCGACATAGCGGCTTTACATTTTAGTTGCTATTTTTCCTTTCGAGTTGTACTTTACTTTCAGTTTGGGTTTGTATACTGGCCCACATACTTTCCGCACTTACAGTTGTACTCTGTTTTTACTTAGTGTTTACTTCTACTTCTTATTTACTCTGAGGTGATGGTTTACATTACAAAGGCAATACCTTCCCTTTTTACCAGGATTTACGCCTTGTTTCTAGTCGCTAGCACCTGGCCTATGGAAGGTGGGCTTGGGGTAGTCACGGCACGGGCCCTGAGGACGGGTCGTGACAAATTGGTATCAGAGGAGTTCGGTTCTACCGTGAACTCTGATCTTTTCTATGTGCAGAAATAGTGTTTATCATATTGAGTGTGGTTATCAGTCCAGGGAGTCCAGTGTTGGTGCGGCGGCCGACGTATCCATACACCAGGACCCTGACTTCTGATTTCCGACTTGATGCACGAAAACATTGATTGCGTGTGTGTTTCAAGTTTTCTTTGTGATTACTTTGTATCAGCTCACCAGGTATACTGTTCTGGCCGTGGCACACCTGTTTCCTTTTCAGGATGGCCCCACGATGGCATCCAGCTAGGGTTTCGAGAGTCGAGCGTGACGAAATCCCACCGAGCGACGAGGCCTCGGTGCAGGGCCCTTTGTCAGCAGTGGCACCGGGGGTAGCTCTACCCGCCGAGCCCCCGATACTTCCAGCACCAGCCGCTGATGATGCACGTCGCCTCAGCGCACTGCATGAGTTCCGGCTCCAACGACCACCCAGGTTCCATGGGGAGACGGACCCCCAGGAATCTAAGGACTAGCTTGAGGTAGTTGTACGAGTTTTTAGGCTAGTGAGGACACTAGCAGACCTCATGGTGATCCTCACTGCCAGCCTACTGCATGCAGCAGCGGGCCGATGGTGGATCTTGATGCTCCAGGTGCACGATGAGGCATCTATACTCTGAACAGACATTGAGTGCCCCTTCCGCTCAGAGTTTTTCCCAGCCACCCTCCGTGCGGTGCGCATTCTGGAGCTTCTTCAGCTGCAGTAGGGCAGTATGACGGTCGCCCAGTACTCGACGAGATTTACAGATATCTCGCGCTACTCGACCGACATGGTATGGGACCCATTCTTCCAGGCCCGGACCTTTGATCAGGGTTTGAGAGACGAGCTCAGGGCATCGTTGATCTCCCTCAGCATTCCGACTCAGACAGGAGTACTGGAGCGGGCCCTTTTGATCGAGAGTTTTCTTGCTGAGTCTACACCAGCACCGAGACCCACCGCAGGGCGGCACGTAGTAGAGTCTTATGCAGTAGGCAGTCGACGGATGACTCATGGGTCCAGGAAGAACAGACCCTCAGGCAGACGGCCTCAGGACACTGGCTCAGCAGTGCGGGGCACACAGTGCGGAGACAGTCTTTCAAGAGGCAGACAGTGTTACTCGTGCGGCGGGCAGGGCCACATGGCTCGTGACTGCCCGACCCACCGTGCCGAGGAGCAGCAGATGGTTGAGGGACCACCGAGGAAGAGGCATAGGGTCGACCGTGGCAGTCCGCAGAGAGGAGGCAGACGAGGCAGAGGAGCTGGCTGAGCAGCAGGTGGTGGGAGACGCTTTTAGGATCTACCACCAACACCACCAGGAGGTCCGCCCCGACCATAGGGAGCTGGCGGGAAGAGACATGCACAGCTCCAGGCAGCAGAGGCCTATGACCACAGCGCACCAGAGATGATTCGAGGTACTATCTATGTCTATTCCACCCTTTCTGCAGTACTTATAGACACATGAGCAATTCACTCTTTCATAGCCGCTACCCTTGTTCAGAGCTCGGAGATTCCGACAGAGCCGTTGGATCGATCCTTACGGCTAGAGACTCCTACAGGAGCAGTCTCGACGATTACGCACGGGTGCTGGCAGTGTGAGCATACTCTAGGAGGCGATAGCTTCGGCTAGGATCTTCTTGTAGCGGCGTCGTGGCCTTGTGACGTCATCTTAAGCATGTATTGGTTATCTACAGTCCATGCACAGATTGACTATTTTAGTTGCAAGGTGTATTCTGTACGCACCGACGGGAGAAGGTTCACCTTCACCGGCGAGAAGAGAGCCTTTGCAGCACATGATAGACTTCCACAGAGGAGAGTATAACCCATCACTCATCAGTTGGCTAGCCTCATCCTAGGAGCAGTTGACGTGCAGAGTCCTGGTTTTCCTGCAGTGGTGGATCAGTTTGCGGACGTTTTTCCCGACGACATTCCAGGGTTACCTCCTCGCAAAGAGGTAGACTTTAATATTGAACTGTACCCTGGTACATCCCCGATATCGACTCCAGTATATCGGATGGCCCCCACCGAGCTTCGAGAGCTACGAGTATAGTTCGAGGACTTGCAGGGAAAGGGGTTCATCCGACCAAGTGTTTCACCCTGGGCTTCCCCGATATTGTTCGCCAAGAAGGCGGACGAGAGCTTGAGACATTGTGTCGACTATCGTTGCCTGAACCAGGTGACAGTGAGGAACAAGTATCCTCTACCAAGAATTGATGACCTCTTTGATCAGCTCAAGGGAGCACGGTGGTTCTCGAAGATAAATATCAGGTCAGGCTATCATCATCTCAGAGTTCGAGACGAGGACGTACAGAAGACAGCTTTTAGATGTCGCTATGGCCACTATGAGTTCTTGGTTATGCCCTTTGGCGTAACCAATGCTCTAGCAGTGTTCATGGCCCCCATGAATAGGATCTTTCAGCCATACCTCGATCGTTTTGTCATGGTCTTCATCGATGACATTCTGATTTACTCAACGACTGAGGAGGAGCATGCCTACCACTTACGGGTTGTACTAGACACACTCCGAGAGAACCATCTTTATGGTAAGCTCTCGAAGTGTTAGTTCTGGATATGTGATGTCCACTTCTTGGGACACGTCATCTCTGAGGCGGGAGTTGCAGTGGATCCTGTGAAGATCGAGGTAGTGTTAGCTTGGGAGCCACCCAGGAGCGTGACAGATGTGCGGAGTTTCTTGGGACTAGCTGGATACTACTAGATATTTGTGCCAGACTTCTCCAGAGTTGTGGCACCACTCTCAGATTTGACGAAGAAGGGGAAACCCTTCGTGTGGTCAGACAGATGTTAGCAGAGCTTCCAGGAGCTGAGACAGAGATTGACCAGCGCACCTATCTTGAGGTTGCCTAAGGAGGGAGTAGGGTACGTAGTTTACTACGATGCATCAGGGACCGGACTCGGATGTGTCCTGATGCAGGATCGGGAAGTGATCGCCTATGGATCACGTCAGTTGAGGTCGCATGAGCAGAACTACACTACCCATGACCTGGATTTAGCAGTAGTGGGATTCGTTCAGAAGACATGGCGACACTATTTGATGGGCGAGCGCATTACGATCTTTTCTAACCATCAGAGTCTCAGATACATCTTCTCTCAGAAGGATCTAAATCTGAGATAGCAATGATGGCTCGAGTTCTTCCAGGACTATGACGTTGAGATAGTCTATACTTCTAGGAAGGGGAACGTGGTAGCCGATGCCCTCAGCAGGAGGACGATCATTCAACTACTTGAGGAGGCGACAGAGTGGATAGCCGCTTTGCAGATATCCTTTGTGGATAAAGATGGAGAAGTCTTCCTTCAGTCTCTCACAGTCACTCCTCCAATACTACAGCAGGTCAGAGAGGCACAGCGTGGGGACGTTGACTGTGAGACGCGGCGTGCACAGATATCCTCAGGACAGGCACCTGATGGTTTCTCCATTAGAGCAGAGCACGACATCCTTTTCAGAGAACGTACCATGTTACCAGTCGCTTTACGGGAGGAGGTACTGAGAGAGTTTCACACTTCTCCTTTGGTGGTACATCCTATTGTGGCGAAGATGTACCAGGATCTTAGACAAAAACACTGGTGGCCGGGCATGAAGAAGGCTGTGGCAGAGTTCATTTCTCGATGCCTCACCTGCCAGCAGGTGAAGGCTGAGCACCAGGTACCAGCAGGCTGGGTACAACCATTGGAGGTTCCGGAGTGGAAGTGGGATGGCATATCTATGGACTTTGTGACTGGACATTCACGTACTTCCAGAGGTCACGACTCCATTTGGGTGATTGTCGACCGAATCACCAAGTCGGCTCACTTATTACCCATCAGAGAGCAGGGCTCAGTAATGACCTCGGGACATCTTTATGTTCAAGATATTGTTTGGCTTCACGGTGTGCCATCATCTATCGTCTCCGATCGAGATGCTCGCATTACTTTCTGGCTTTGGAAGGGATTGCAAGAGGCGTTCGAGACCCAGCTACGTCTGAGCACAACCTTTCACACTCATATGGATGGTCAGATGGAGAGGACCATTCAGACTCTCGAGGACATGATCCGCGCATGTGTCCTCAACTTTGGTCGTAGCTGGGAGGACCACCTACCCTTGGTGGAGTTTGCATAAAACAACAGATACCACTCCACCATCGGAATGGCACCGTACAAGGCGTTGTACGTCTAACCTTGCAGATCTCCTTTGTGGTGGATAGACCCTGGGGAGTCAGCACTTGTGGGACCAGAGATGGTCCAGGCCATGACAGAGAAGGTCCAAGTCATCCAGAAGCGAATGAGGACAGCTCAGAGCCGGCAGAAGTCATACGCTGACAGGAGGCGGAGGCCACTACTGTTCGAGGATGGCGACCATGTCTTCTTGCGTGTCTCACCTCGACATGGTTTACGTAGATTTGGCCGAGGCGATAAGTTATCTCCAAAATTCATCGGACCATTCCAGGTCCTCAGCAGGATTGGCGAGGTGGCTTATCGTCTGGCTCTACCACCTCAGTTGTACCGGGTGCACGACGTCTTCCATGTATCCCAGCTGAGGAGATACGTGCATGACCCGACGCATATCATTGACCATGGGGAGATGGACATTGATGATGGGGTGACTTTTGCAGAGGTCCAAGTGGATATCGAGGATCGGCATGAGTGGGTCCTATGTGGATTGTCGATTCCTCTAGTGCACATCAGATGGCAGCACAGGAACCTCCAGGAGAGCACTTGGGAGCGGGAGGCTCAGATGCGTGCTTAGTACCCACATTTTTTCCCCTAGTTTTGATGTATCATTACGGGGACGTAAAGCCCTGAGGTGGGATTAATTTAAAGACCTATAAAATTCAAGGGAAATTTTTTCTTAATTTTCTTTGGAATTTTACAAGAATGCGGTTTCTGACGGAACCTGATTCCGAGGCCCGGTGTGCCTAGAATCAATTTCGGAAGTTTGGCTCGGGTACGTTCAGTGAACGAACGAGCGGGAATTTATAACTTTTGAACCTGTACCCAGAATCAAATTCCAAGGGCACCGATAAACTCACAACGCCGGTAATCGCTTAAGGGAACCTTTACCATTGTTGTGTTTGTGCGGGAGAAGAAGTTAATTAATGGGGATTAATTAAAAAGTAAATAAAATTGTTGAATCAATTTTATTTCTTTTTCAAGGTGGTTAATTTCTCCCATGGGAAGTTGGTGGTGGGGCCCACATCCACCCAACTTCCCATGTGTGGAAAATTAAAAGGGTGGGGCCAACACAAACCCCCCACATTTTCAATTTCCCTAACTCTCTAACCCCTCTTAACCCCTCACATTCCTAACTCCCCATTAACTCACTTTAATTAATTTTTGATAACTTGTTATAATTAATTAAGTGAGATACTTAATTTCAAACTCTAGAAATTCGAATGGTTAGGTTGTGTTAATAAAATAAGACATGGTCTTAAATTATTATTGTTAGAATTTTGCAACCTTGAGAGGATTGGGAAGCTTGGAGTCTTCTTCTTCTTCAACCTCGACAAATAACGCGAAGAACACATTTCTTCAATGAAGAACACCTCCGCTGAAGAACGCGACATCTTCTTCCAACTACTTTTTCTCTTCGTACGCACCTCGACGACAACAGAATCGACATTCCTTTTCTGTGACGCCCGACCTATGCGACGCTCATCTTCAGCGGTTCGATTGACGTGCATCGTTCTAGAACCGAGGTAGGGGATTTTTTTTATTTTATTTAATTATTTCTGTTCATGATTCTAGTTTATCGATTATCGTGGATTTTTTACTAGATGTTATCGTTTTACGAGAGGGGGGGCCGGACCGCACAAACCTGGCCGGACCCCCCTCCTATGTTCATGTTTGATTCTTTGTGGATGGAATGGAATGGTGTGGTGCCATCGCACCACGCGGGAATCACACGGCAAGTATTACGTGACGCTGTCACGCTGCGCAGTGGAAAGAAGTTCAAGAACGCGACGCCGTCGCGCCGCGTCGAAGGAAATGGAAGGCACCGCGGTCAGAGTGGGGTCGCGTTGGAGGGGCGCGGTGTCGTCGCACCGCACTGGAAGAGAAGGGTCGCGGCCGGTTCCGGGCCGCGGCGGAGAAAGGTTACCGGCGGCCGGACCGGGCCGCCGGTGATGGAGCTGGAAGGGGACCGGGCACCGCCGGTCCCATTGAGCCGGAACCGGCCGGCCAGGTCGGGCCGGCCAGAAGGGGAGGGGCTGGGGGAATTAAATTCCCCCAGTCGGTTCAAACGGCCCCCCATAAATTTGGGGGGTCCGCGGTTACACAGGGGGGCAGGCTCCCCCCCTTCCTTTGCCGAAACGGCTCGGCCAAAGGCCGAGCCAGACAGCGCGCTGGGCGCGCTGTCCCCAGCCGGACCGGCGCCAGGCCGGTCTGCCAGGCCGGGCCGCAATGGGCCAGGCAGCACCGGGCCTGGATGCACCAGGCCGACCCGGTCCGGGGCGGGTCGACCCGGTTCGGGCCAACCGGGGGGGGGGGGTCTCGGGCTGGGTCGGTCCGGGCTCGAAACCCCCGTTTTCGGACCGTTTGGGTTCTATTGCCCATAACTCGGGCTACGGAACTCCGATCGACATGACGTCAGCGGCGACACGATCCTTAGAACGAGATGGTCGTTTCGACATATCGCACTCATAGTTTAAGAATACTTTGAGTTCATCCGGGTTGGTTCGTACACGAAACCAACCGGGCCCTCGGAGCCGAAATTCTCATATCATGAGCTACGGACGTCCGAATGACGTGCCGTCATCTTTGTTGAGTTCCTCTTAGTGAGACGGATTTTTTGGCATACTCCGCCCGAGGTTTGGACGTAGGTGGAGTATGGTCGGGTTGGTTTTGCCTTAAAAACCAACCGGGCCCCTTGGACGAAAAAGCCAATAACTCTCAGACCGGGCGTCCGATCGACGTGCCGTCTGCAACGTTGAGTTCCTGTTGACGATACAGAACTTTTGGATACATCAACTCTGGAATATGTGACAGTTGATGTATCAGCCTCTCGGATCGTGGAGCATACCTTCCCGAACGAGCATGGTGTGTGCGGGAACCCTAGAGCTGGCTGCGACAGCTACTGTGACTGCGACAACGACTGTACATAGATCCTCAGTGGATTGGACGACGATGACTACAGCACTCAGCGATCCTATGTGGATCAGTGCTACCGATCCTGTGTGGGTCCGATCCTATGTGGGTCAGCGCTCAGCGGTTCTGTGTGAGCTAACGCCTACAGATCCTGTGTGGGTTCGATTCTGTGTGGGTCTTTGCGGGGGTTAGTTTCCTACTGATCTTCTTTGGGTCTTTGCGGGCGTTAGTTTCCTACCGATCATGTGTGGGTCTTTGCGGGGGTTAGTACCTATCGATCCTTTGTGGGACCGACGACTTATATGGATCAGTGATCATCTCTATCATCTTCGAAGAAGTATACCTGTGTGAGCTGAATCCTGTTTGCTTTCCTGTGTGGATTGGGCTGTGCTATCCTGTGTGGATTACGTTTTGCTTTCCTGTATGGAATACGTATAATTTCCTGTGTGGACTGGGTTGTACTTGGGCTCGGAGGTTGGAGCGTTTTGGAATTGATGACTTAGGTATATGTATGGGCATATACCTAAGCAGTGTCGGTTGTTATTTCGTGATTATATGTTTCCATTGTGGTTTATCCTATGTGGATTTTGGGAGACCTTCGGGGGTCTTGGGGTCCCTACTGAGTAGCTTATACTCACCCCTACACGGGCTATGCCTGCACTACTTTGTGTTGGTTGCAGACGACAGATAGCGTTGATCATGGTTGAGGCTTGCAGAGCAGGACGGTGCCTGGAGGTGAACCAATGGGAGGGACATACTCGGAGCGGATGGCAGGACCTGAGGAGCTATGGAGCTATCTGTACCCACCATTCATGTGGGATTTCCAGTGGACAGCTCGGCGTAGTGGCTTTACTTTTTAGATGATGTTTTTCCTTTCGAGTTGTACTTTACTTTCTGTTTGGGTTTGTATGATATCCCACTTACTTTCCGCACTTGTAGTTGTACTCTGTTTTTACTTAGTGTTTACTTCTACTGCTTTCTTACTCTGAGGTGCTGGTTTACTTTACAAAGGGAATGCCTTCCCTTTTTACCGGGATTTACGCCTTGGTGCTAGTCGCCAGCCCCTGGCCTATGGAAGGCGGGCTTGGGGTAGTCACAACACGGGCCCCGAGGACGGGTCGTGACACTGCACGTATCTAGAAATGGATTTATTGCTTGAAAAACTCCCAAAATCTCTATAATACCAAAATTATAGGATGTTATTTTATACTAATCCTCAAATTATATCTTAGGGCTATGTTCCCTAATCAGATTTTATCTAAATCCAGCTTCCAAGGTTAGTACTAAACTGCCTCTGATACCAACTGTAACGCCCCGACCCCAGTTACCCAGTGTCGGTGCATTATTGTGTAACATTGTCATGATCACAAAAGATCATGTCTCGAAAGATAGATTAGTTTAGTAGCCTTATAAACACTAGATACATTCACCAGTCTTACATTAAATCATCAAGGAAAACAAAACTACAAAAACATCTTGTCTTCATATCCCCTCATACTTTCCCTGCAGGTCATTCATAATACACTTCTACACATCCTGTAAAAATTAAAACATTGGAAGGGGTGAGCTCAGATGCTTAGTAAGGATAACAATATAGCAGAAGCTTTCATAAAGAAACATTAACATTTAAGGAAATGTATAACTAAAACAAAAGCCTTTTAAACTTTAACATTAGCATAATGTGGCAAAAATAAAATGAAATAATTCCATTTACATATTCACAGGTATATTCTACTAGACTAATAATCACATGTAATATCAATAACCACTTTTATAATGATGGAATGCATAATTTCAGACTATAATAACCACGTAGCCAAGGCCTCGTGCCAAGACTACAAATAAGATTTTTTCAAGTCCTCGTGCCAAGACACTAGTTTGTCTCATTAGACCTGCTAATGCATCAAGGAGCTATAGCGGGATCCACCCATCACTTATTAAGTCCAATGAATTCCTCGTATGAATAGGTTTAAACATATCATAAACCATAACATAATCGTATCACATAAAAAATGCATAAAGGAAACATAAAATTTCTACATATCAATCACATTATATCAATACAACACATTGATATAATAAAAACACTTTCAAAACAATTTTCAATACCAACATAAAAGTGAATTAAAACATTGTATTTATTTTTCATTTAAAAAACGTTATGGCTTGTGGAGGAAGCCAAAACTCAAATAATGGTCACGGAGGAGGACAAGTCGTTGTTTCCACATACGTAAGAGAAAACATTCTTTTTGTTGTTTAGTAAAAATTCTTCGTATAAAAATATTCCTTTTGAATAAAAGTAAATGTCAAATGGGTTTATACACCGTATAAAGAAAAGTCGTGTATAAAACAAAATATGCCTCAATGAATGGAGATTGAGACGAAGTCCCTTACAATGATCATTTTTTAAATAAAATAGATCTATTATGTGTTTTCACTATATGTACACATATAGAAAGTACAAATACAAGATAGGAAATAATAATATCATGACATAATTTGAAATTCGTAGATGAACCCAAAGAACAGAAATTGGGTTAAAAAGTTCCCCTACCTCGTGTCCGATGCGACTCGACCATTATTTAACCTCTGGAATGAGAAACTAGAGTTAATTTATAATTTTTTAAGAACAATTTTCGAATTTATTATTCTTTTTATATCACTTAATACCAGTTATGAACATTATGTAATTATTTATGATATTAACGGCCGTTTTGTCGATCATTGGTACTTGAGTCAAAAATAAACTTCTTATAATTACAAGTTGTTAATGTGGTAAAATATACATTATATCCACAATTATATTCATGATGTAGATATCATATATATCATATATATCCAGTATGTACATTCATTCATGATATTACGTAATGTTTAGAGGTATGAAATGAAATGCACCGTTCATGGAGACGGTAAGCCGTACGTACGCATGAACGCTACGTTCATTTCTATTTCGTATTTAATGGAATTAAATCATAATTATATAAAGGTATATTATAATTCCAGTATACTATCATATATAATATCATTTTCTCTATCCTTTGTATGTCCCACATATAGCGTTAACAATTCAAATCACTTTGAGGGGGCGATAGTCCACACTTACTAAAATGAAATTATTGCGTTTACCCATAATGGAAATCATAATGGCATGACATAAATGAAAAATTAAGATGCATAAGGAAAACATAAAAATACTATATATCATAAATAAATATAGTGTCATCTTAATGGATACCATGAGATGTGTTAAAAGAATATTGAACAATCATCGTTTTGTGAGATAGTATTTTTCCACCCACAGAAACAGTATGTTCATTTAACATTAGATGATGTTGTGTGTAAGTCTAAATAAAATAATTCTCATAAAAACATCCTAATATATTGGAGATACTGGTTTTTTTACAAAAGAAAGGAATAAAATGATTTTAGTGGGTTGGTGAAGAAAAATAAAACAAAAGAACATAACTGAAGACATTAGCTTGAAATCGGGTAACTCTTTTTTATTTGAGCTAAAGGCTTCCTTGGGAAGACATATACACAAAGTGAGGCTTCTAGGAGTTAGAGGGGGAAGTTCAGAGAGTATTTGGGAAGAGTTTGGCCGATACAAATGGATTTGTTGGTGTTAATAAGGTGGTAGAGTTCGGGGCCTTTTGTAAGAGGAGAGGAGGGGCACTCTTGGAAACTCAAGAAATGTTACATTATTATGAAGTTCGTTTTGGATTTCAAAGGTCCTACAATTATAAATTTTGAGGATAAGGTGATAAAAGTTCGAAATATACTCATCCAATATGTTTTTGACAAGATTAAGTCTATGATTTTACATTATCTTTTCATTTTATTTAAATCGTTAATTAATCAGGTAATCGCTTCAACATCATGGTGTCATACAAATTTTAATTTATTTAATGTCTAAAAATTATAAAAATATTACCATGATGTAGGAAATATTTTTATCTTTCCAATTAATATTTATAGTCAATAATTAAACTTATATTTCTCAATGTAATATTTGTTTTAGTAAAACAACACATGTTTGTGACAATTTTATTTTTTACTTTAAATAAAAAGTTATTAATTTTCTTTTCTTACCCATGTGGCTTCATGGGGTCCCCAAGTTGACCCATGGATTGTCTTAGTCAGAAATGGCTCATCAAATAAGGGTATGACAAGTGTAAAGGTATTGTCATATTGTTATAATATCATTTTTAGCTTAAATTTCACTAATTACCTTTAATCGCGATTAATAAAACATAAATGTTACTATTCACCAAAAAATTATTTTAATCCCATTGAACCACATTTTACATTCTAATGAAAACCATGTATGTCAGATTTTTGAAAATAATATCACAGAAGTGGTAATGTTTAATTTACAAGTAAAAATTAGTTTTTAAACTACCACTTAGTGGTTTCAATATTCATCAAAAATTGAAGTTTTTCAGAATAATGAAAAAGATTCAACCTAAGATATAATTGATATTCCAAATTCAAAAATGATTTATATTTTTCAAAAATCCAATCATATAATTTGAATTAATTAATTTTATAATTAATATCAGTTGTGACAACAAATAGCGTGTTTTTAAGAAACAATATATATCAAAAATTGACAATTGTTTATGTCCCATTTCAAACTGAAATTAATTCTAATGACAACCGTTGGATAAAATTTTAAAAATATATTCTAGTTATACTTTAAAACCACTCAATAGTATAATTTATCACTGTAAATTATTTTGAATAAAAAATTTGTTTTTAAGTATTTTTCACTTTTCATAAAAAATTGGAATTTCTCAGAAAATTACAAAAAAATCAACTTAGGATAATTTCGATATTCCAAATACAAAAATAAAGTCCATTTTGAAATATAAAATTTATATAATTTCAAAAAGTGGGTATTACTATTCATAACAGCTATTTTGATTGTTCGCAGTGTGTTAGAATCGCGAACTTGTGTACAACACACGCTGGTCTATTATTTAAAGAGAAGCGTACCATTGAAGATTGAGGTGTTACATTCTCCCCTCATTCAATAAATTGCGTCCTCGCAATTTTAAAATTTTCTTTTAAAATAAATGCTTGAAAATAGAAAATCCCTTTGTGGAAAACCCATCTTGGAAATTAGGTTAATAAAAATAGTACATTAAAAGAAAGAAAGAGAAGTACAAAGGTTACCTGAGATAGCCGATAATATTATTCTATGATAACATGGATATGGAGGAAAACAAACCATCAAAGTCTGATGTAGAGTTGTATAAAACATGATTAGGTGAAAGTTTAACTACAAGAAAATCACAATCTTGTGATTGGTTAAACGATCATTGATTCCCCATTAAGAAAATATAACCGACAATGTTTTTGTTTTAAGTTACCTTTCATAAAGTTGAGGAATTTATTTCGGAGATTTACTAAGAACATAAGTAAATATACATACTTTTCATGTAGACATTCATTCATTAATAAATGTTTACCACAAAACCATCTTTTACTCAAAAAGATAATAGAACTCAAAAAATATTACATTTACCCTAATCGTAGAAGGTTACAAATATTAACACATACCATTTAGAATAGGAAAACTATTTTGTAATAACCAGGGACTTCCTATAGGCTTGTGGTAGGTAATAAAGGCTTGTCAAATTAACGTTGTGGGTTCGATTCCTACAGCCATGTCCGACACGACAGGTTATCCCCCAACCTGCAGGTTGTCCTTTTCCTAAAACTATATTATTATAATATTCCAAAAACAATCTTCATAAATGTTTTTACCATAAACAATACTATCCAAAGTTCAACTTATTCCATTCTAACCTTTATAGTTATACAAAATACCTCCATCCAGACTTTCTATAAAAGGTCTCTAAATTACAAAATCAATTGTATCATTTAATTCCTCAAACATATTAAAGTTTCTCTTATTATCACATACAAAAATATGATTACCTTCATCATATTAAAACTTTAATGAAAACAAAAAGTACTGCAGTAAAATCCTTATATATATCACATTATTCTCATAACCATAATATAGTTCTTGTGTCCAAAACCACAAATACAATAATTATTCCACTTCAAGTGCAGTAACAGCATAAGATTGTCCTTTCTCCCTTGGACTTTTCTCAGGTAAGTTTCCTTGGCGCATTGGGCATTCTTTTTCATAATGCCCCATTTCTCTACAATTGTAGCATTAAACATTGACAGCCTCTTTCTTTCCCTTTCAATCATGAGCCTGGTGACCTTTTTCTCCACATTTATAACAAACTCCCATTACTTTTAGGCAAGTACCGGGGTGATTCATCCCACAATTATCGCATAATATAAAATACTTCATTCCCTTTTTCCATTTACCTATCTCTTCTTCCACCATTCTCTTCTTCTCTTGATTTACATTATTGTCATATGATTTAGAGAATTCCTTTTCTTCCTTGATAGCACATGAGACAATATCTTCGTACGACAAGAAAGATTGTGAGACTAAGGATTGACGGAGAAATGGTTTTAACCCATAAATGAAATGATCAATCTTACTTCTTGGGTTACGTATATAATCTGTTGCGTGCCTTGCTAATCGTGTAAATTTAGACTCATACTTTGCGACATTCTCATCCTCCTTTTGCCACAAACTCATAAATTGCCATTCCATATCTGCTCGATGGTCATGAGGAAAGTATTTTTATAATAAAATCTCATTGAAATCCCTCCATTTCATATTTGATACTTCATCATCTTTCTTTGTGTTTTGAATCAATGACCACCATTGATCAGCATCTCCATTGTGGCGGTAAACAACCATGATATCCTTTACTCTTTCACTACTCCCCAAGGCATGGAATATTTTCTATAAAGAATTTATCCATTGCTCAGCTACTAAGGGATTTGTAATCCCATTGAATTTTGGTGATTTTTGCCTCATGAAGTAGTCTAACATTGATCCTCCATGTTGCACATCGGGGTTCTCCATACGAGTAAGGTTATTATTTATAAAATGAGTGAGTTGTCCCAGTATGGTGATAAGCTGATCAGAACCATTTGTATAAACAACTCCATTATAATTATCTTGAGCAGGAGGGAAATCCTTACATGGAGTGTGTGCATTGATACATTTTCCATTCCTCCCACTAGGCGACATTTCTAAACAATGGCATAAACTAGATTAGTTTATGAATCAAAATACATAATTCCATACTTGTAAAACACATAACATAAATTGAACTGTAATCATAAAAATGTTTTCTTTGAGAAGTATATACTCATAAACCCTTCATAATGGTTTGTAACAAAAATGAGAATTATCCTAAGCATGTCCCCCAAGAGTGTGGTAACCAAGAGTGCAGAAAAGTATGTTGTCGTGCTCCAGTTCACGTTCAAGTCTAGCTCAAAGTAGTGTTTTCAGTTTTTACCCCTAGATACATTAGTTCCAAAGCCGCCTATACCTGCTCATATCCAGACATGGATGTATTGCTCGGAAAACTCACAAAATAACTATAATACCAAAATTCTAGAAAGTTCTTCTATACTAAACCTCAATGTCTATCTTAGGGATATGTTCACTAATCAGAGTTTATCTAAATCTAGCTTCCAAGGATTGTAATAAACTGCCTCTGATACCAACTATAATGCCCCGACCCCAGTTACCCAGAGTCAGTGCATTATTGCGTAACATTGGCATGATCACAAAAGATCAAGTCTTGAAAGAACGATTAGTTTAGTAGCCTTTCAAACACTAGATACATTCATAAGTCATCCATTAACTCATAAAGTAAAACAAAACTACAACAACAACTTGTCTTCGTATCCCCTCATACTGTCCCTGCAGGTCATTCATAATACACTTCATCACATCCTGGAAAAATTAAAACAGTGGAAGGGGTGAGCTCAGATGCTTAGTAAGGATAATAATATAGCGGAAGCATTCATAAATAAACATTAACATTTATGTAAATGTATAACTAAAACAAAAGACTTTTTAACTTGAACATTATCATAATGTGGCAAAAATAAAATGAAATAATGCCATTTACTTATTCACATGGATATTCCACTAGTCGAATAATCACATGCAATATCAATAACCACTTTCATAATAATGGAATGCATAATTACAGACTATCATAACCATGTAGCCAAGGCCTCGTGCCAAGACTACAAATAGGATTTTGTCCAGGCCTCGTGCCAAGACACTAGTTTGTCTCATGAGACCTGTCGATGCATCGAGGAGCTATAGCGGGCTCCACCTGTCACTTATTATGTCCAATGCATTCCTCATATGAAGAGGTTTAAACATATCATAAACCATAACATAATCGTATCACATAAAACATGAATAAATGAAACATAAAATTTCCACATATCAATCAGAAGATATCAATACAACAAAATGATATAATAAAAACACTTTCAAAACAATTTTCAATACCAACATAAAAGATAATTAAAACTTTGTATTTATTTTTGATTTAAAAAAATGTTATGGCTTGTGGAGGAAGCTGAAACTCAAATAATGGTCATGGAGGTGGAGAAGTCGTTGTTTCCACATATGTAAGACAAAACATTCCTTTTGTCGTTTAGTAAAAATTCTTCGTATAAAACTATTCCTTTTGAATAAAAGAAAATGTCAAAGGGGTTTATACACCGTATAAGGAAAAGTCGTGTATAAAACAAAATATGCCTCAATGAATGGAGATTAAGACGAAGTCCCTTACAAAGATCATTTTTAAATAAAATAGATCTATTATGTGTATTCACTATAAGTACACATATAGAAAGTACAAATACACGATATGACATAATAATATCATGACATAATTTGAAAGTAGGAGATGAACCCAAAGAATGGAAATTGGGTTAAGAAGTTCCCTTACCTCGTGTACGATGTGACTCGACCGTTATTTAATCTCCTGAATAATAAACTAGAGTTAATTTATAATTTTTTAAGAATATTTTTCATGTTTATTATTCCTTTTATATCACTTATTACCATGTTAGGAACATTATGTTATTATTTATGTTTTTAACAGTTGTTTTTTCTATCTTTGGTACTTGAGTAAAAAATAATCATTTTTTAATTACAAGTTGTTCATGTGGTAAAATATCTATTATATCCAGAATTATATTCATGATGTAGATATCATATATATCATATATATCTAGTATATATACATTCATTCATAATATTACGTAACATTTAGAGGTAAGAAATGAAATGCACCATTCATGGAGACGGTAAGCCGTACGTACGCATGAACGCTACTTTCATTTATATTTTGTATTTAATGGAATTAAATCGTAATTATATAAGGGTTTATTATAATTCAAGAATAATATCATATATAATATCATTTACTCCATCCTTTGTACGTCCCACATATGGTGTTAACGATTCAAATCACTTTGAGGGGGCGATAGTCCGCACTTCCTAAAATGAAATTATCATGTTTACCCATAATGGAAATCATAAAGGCATGACATAAATGAAAAATACAGAAGAATAAGGAAAACATAAACATAATATATATCATAAATAAATATAATTTCATTTTAATGGCCACCATGAGAGGTGTTAAAATAATATTGAACAATCATCGTTTTGTGAGGGAGTATTTTTCCACCCACAGAAACAGTATGTTCGTTAACCATTAGACAAAGTTGTGTGTAAGTATAAATAAAATCCTTCTCATAACAACATCCTAGTATATTGGAGATACTGGTGTTGTTTCAAATGAAAGGAATAAAAAGATTTTAGGGGGTTGGAGAAGCGAAATAAAACAAAAGAACACAAGTGAATACATTACCTTTAAATCGGGTAACTCTTTTTGATTTGAGCCAAAGGCTTCTTTGGGAAGACTTCTGCCCAAAGTGAGGCTTCTAGGAGTAAGAGAGGGACGTTCAGAGAGTATTTGGTTAGATTTTGGCCGATCCAAATGGCTTTGATGGTGTGAATAAGTTGGTAGAGGTGGGGGCCTTTTATAAGTGGGGAGATGGGGAACTCTTGGAAACTCATGAAATGTTACATTATTATGGAGTGCTTTTCGGATTTCAAAGGTACTAAAATTATATATTTCGATGATAAGGAGATAAGGGTTAGAAATATACTCATCCAATAGTTTTTTTACAAGTGAAAGTCTTATATTTTATATTATCTTTTTATTTTATTTAAATGGTTATTTAATGAGGTAATCGCTGCATCATCATGGTGTCATATAAATTTTAATTTATTTAATGTCTAAAAATTAAAAAAAAATTACCATGATGTAGGAAATATTTTTATCTTTCCAATGAATATTTATAGTCAAATGTTTAACTTATATAACGACCTGTAATAATTTTTTTAGTAAAACAACACATGTTTGTGACAATTTTATTTTTAATTTAAATAAAAAGTTATTAATATCATTTTATTACCCAAGTGGCTCCATGGGTTCCCCATGTTGACCCATAGATTTTATTGGTAGGCCATGGCTCATCAAATAAGGTTAGGACAAGCGTAAAGGTATTTTCATATTTTTATAATATCATTTTTACCTTAAATTTCACTAATTACCTTTAATTGAGATTAATAAAACTTAAAAGTTACTATTCACCAAAAAAATTATTTTAATACCATTGAACGAAATTTTAAATCCTATTTACATCCATGTATGTAGGATTTTTGAAAATCAAATCACAGAAGTGGAAATGTTTAATTTACATGAAAAAATTAGTTTTTAAACTACCACTTAGTAGTTTCACTATTCATCAAAAATTGATGTTTTTCAGAACAATGCCAAAAATTCACCCTAAGCTATAATTGATATTCAGAATTCAAAAATGATGCCTATTTTAAAAAATTCCAAATATATAATTTGAATTAATTATTTTTATAATTAATATCTGTTGTCACAACAAATAGCGTGTTTTTAAGAAACAATATATACCAAAAGATTGACATTTGATTATGTCCCATTTCAAACTGAAATTAATTCTAATGACCACCATTGGGTAAAATGCAAAAAATATATTCTAATTATACTTTAAAACCACGAAATAGTATAATTTATCACTATAAATGTTTTTGATTAAAAAAGTTGTTTTTAAGTATTTTTCTCTATTCATAGAAAATTGAAAGTTCTTAGAAAATTACAAAAAATTCAACATAGG
The DNA here is from genome assembly GCA_963277665.1 of Viscum album. Lineage (NCBI taxonomy): Eukaryota > Viridiplantae > Streptophyta > Magnoliopsida > Santalales > Viscaceae > Viscum > Viscum album. Next base: position 2,049,839,198 of record OY728147.1, on the reverse strand, counting down.
ATAATTTCGATTTTCTGAATACAAAAATGAATTCCATTTTGAAATATAAAATTTATATAATTTCAAAATGTGGGTATTACTATTCATAACGGCTATTTTGATTGTCCATAGTGTGTTAGAATCGTGAACTTGTGTACAACACACACTGCTCTATTATTCAAAGAGAAGCGTACCATGGAAGATTGGGGTGTTACAATGACAGTTGAGACAACACAAGCAGAACTACGCTACCCAGGACCTGGAGTAAGCATCAGTGGTATTTGCCTTGATGATGTGGTTGCACTATCTTATGGGTGATCCTTTTATAGTCTAATCTGACCACCATAGTCTCAGGTACATCTTCTCACAGAAGGACCAGAACCTGAGATATCGGTGATGGCTTGAGTTCTTCTAGGACTATGACTTTGAGATATTTTATACTCTTGGGAAAGGGAACGTTGTAGCAGATTCTCTCAATAAGAGATTGGGCATTCAGCTACTAAGAGAGGTGACAGAGCAACTAGTCGCATTGCAGATATCCTTTGTGGATAGAGATAGAGCATCCTTTCATCAGTATCTCATAGTCACTCCTCCACTTCATTAATGAGTCAGGGATGCACAACGAGGGGATGTTGATTGTGAGACGCGATGTCCTCAGATATCCTCGGGGCAGGCACCAGATTGGTTTTTTGAAGGTGGGGCATAGGTCATCCTCTTCATTGGACGTACAATGGTACCCGTTTCACTACAAGAGGAGGTGTTGAGGAAGTTCCACACTTAAACTCTAGCAGTACATCCATTAGTGGATAAGATGTATCTGGTCCTCAGACAATAGCATTGGTGGTCAGGTCTGGAGAAGGAAGTAATAGAGTTTGTCTCATGATGCCTCACTTGGTAGCAAGTGAAGGTGGAGCACCAGGTTCCAGTGGGATTAGTTATTCCCTTAGATGTCCTAGAGTGGAAGTGGGACGGGATAATAATGGATTTCATGATGGGATTTCCTTGTAAATCTAGAGGGCACGACTCTATCTGGGTGATCATAGACAGACTCACCCTGTCATCACACTTCCTACCGATCAGAGAGAAGGGCTCGGTAGAGAGCATGGGATGCCTATATATTCAAGAGATCGTACGACTTCGTGGTGTGCCATTCACTATCATATCCCATTGGGATGGTTTTTTCACTTCTCAGCTATTAAAGGGGTTATAGGAGGCTTTTAGGATGCAGCTTCGCATGACCACCACCTTCCATTCTCAAACGGATGGTCAGACTGAGAGGACCATTCAAACTCTCGAGGACATGTTCAGTGCATGTGTCCTCGACTTTATTCACTACTGTCAGGATCACATACCCTTGGTGGAGTTTGCGTGAAACAAAAACTACCACTCTACCATCAGGATGACACCATAATTGGCACTCTACGGCTAACCTTGCAGATCACCTCTATGCTGGACTGACCCAGGGGAGTCTGCATTTGGAGGACCAGAGATGGTGTAGGCTATGATAGAGAAGGTTTAGATCATCCTGAAGCAGATGAAGACTACACAGAGCAGGAAAAAGTCCTATGTTGATTGGAGACAGAGACCACTGGAGTTTGAGGGTGGCGACCACGTCTTTCTACGGGTCTCACCTCAACGAGGTCTAAAAAGATTTGTCCAAGGAAGAACGTTGTCTCCATGATTCATTGGACATTATTAGGTCCTCAATAGAGTAGGAGGGGTGGCTTAATTCCTGGCCCTTCCATCCTAGTTGCACTAGGTGCACGACGTCTTCCACATTTATCAGTTAAGGAGATACATGCACGACCCATCCCACATCATCGACCATGGAGAATTGGACATCAATTAAAGGGTGACATTCACGGAGGTCCCAGTAGTGATCGATGATTGACAGGAGCAGGTCCTATGTGGATGGTCGATTCCTCTAGTACTCTTTCGCTGGCAGTAGAGGAACCTCCAGGAGAACACATGGGAGCAGGAGGCTCAGATGCATGCTCAGTACCCTAATTTTTTCCTAGTGTGTGTTGTAGCTTTACAAGGATGTAAATCCCTGAGGTGGGGGTAATATAATGTCCTAAAAATTTCAACGAATTTTTTTTCATAAATTCTTTGGAATTTTACAAGTCCACAGTTTCTGACGACACATGATTACGAGGCCTGGTGTGCCTGGACTAATTTTCTAAAGTTTTGATCGCGTACGTTCAGTAAACGTACGTTCAGGTTTTTCTATCTTTTGAACCGATGCTCGGAATAGAAATCTGAGGACACCAATGAACTCGCATTGCTAGTATTCCCTTTTGGGGACATTTATGGCAGGTGCGTTTTTATAGGATGAAAGTTAATTTCTGGGTATTCTTTATAAATTTAATAAAAATTATGAGTTACATATTTTTGTTAAGGGGTGGTAATTTTCTCTAAAGAGGAGTTGGATGTGGGGACCTCACCCAACATAACCACGTATTAGAGGATATTGTGTGGTGGGTCCCACATGAACACAAACCTCTCAAATCCCCTTGAAACCCCCGATTAACTCCTAAAACCTTTCACCTTATTTCTTTTAAATTTTAAACTTTTCACCTCCACTCATGAATGTTCCAACATCTAAGATTAATTAAATAGAAAATTTAATAAATATTTTTATATTCAATAGATATAGTTTTTCCAACATTAAAAGAAGTGATTTCATTCTTTTCATCTGGTTGGAATAAACTTGTTTTGGTGGAATATTGGAGGATTTAGAGGATATCACCCTCTCCAGTGAAGAACATGAGGAACTCGATCGTCTTCCTCCACTTCTTTAACCAGGGCAAGAATGAACACAACCCCAAAAAGAACGCCATCTACCTTCCTCCTCCTCCGAATCAAGGGAAAATATGACGCCGTCACCAACGACAATGTTTTTCCCTAAGACGTTGATGAAATTATATCCGTCTTACACGAAGCCGTCTTCCGTGTCTTCGACAATGTTCTTTGAATTGAGGTAGGGGAAATTCATTTATCTTTTTAAATGAATATATTTTATAGCTCGTTCTTTGATAAATGTTCTGGTTCAACATTCTCAATTTGTTATCATCTAATACGGAGGGTGTGTGCTGACCTAACATGGCCTGATGCCCCTCCGTTGAATCTTGATTGTTTTAAAAATGGAAACGGAGCCGGAGGTAAGTGGTGTCGTCACACCGTGTCGGAGAAAGGAGGCCATGGTCTTGAGTTCCAGTGACCAAAGGCCAGGTCGGGCCACGACAGTGGAGGACTCGTGTCATTGCACTGACTTCATGGAGGAAGGTGCGGCCCACAACCACGGGTCGCTCAGAGAAAATGAAATTGTCGACCATAGTCAGCCGGGATGGAGAACTTTCGTGCCCTCTTGTTGCTACATTGTGGAGGAGACAAGGCCCACTTCCATGGGCCACATGGTGGAAAAACTGGCCAGCCACCTGCCAGCCAGGATGTGGGGAACCACGGCATCACTTGGCGCTGTGTGCTGAGGAAAAATGACATTCAACCACGGGCCTCTCGCACCGGAAAAAACCGGTTGGCTTCGTCTGGCTGGGTAGCAAGGAGGGGCAGCACCACTCGGTGCCACCGGGCGAACTGAAATGGCCTGAAACCGTGGGTCGGGTCCGCGGGTGGTCCGCGCCCCACCGGGCCAGGCCGCCCCCCCAAATGGGTCAGACCCGCCAGGCCGGGTCTGCAGGAGGGCAGCCCTACAGTGGGCCGGGCTGACCCCCAGTCAGGTCGGACCCTCCAAACTGTGATGGGCTGACCCCCCAGCCCACTGGGCTTGACGGGCCAAGCTCGTTTTTCATAAATGAGAGTATATTATAGACCATGCGTCTGATTGACGCACCGTCTATGGAACTAGTATCCTCACAACGAGGCAGTCATTTATCGATACTCTAAGTGGGTTTTGGACAACATTTGAAAACGGCCAGGTTTGGAACGAGCGTAATTTCAATCGGGCCCGAAAACAGAAATGCTAATAACTCTCAGACTGTGCATCTGATTGACGCAGTGTCTGTCGAATTTGGTTCCTTATGATTAGACAGAACTACAGGATACATAAAGTTAGGAATTCATGATAGTTTATGTATCAACACTTGGCTCGAGGAGTAGACCCTTCTGGAATCAAGCGTGTTGTGTGCATGAACCCTAGATCTAGCTTCGACGGCAACCACTACTCTACTGGAATCATACGTGGCTTCGGCAGCGACGACTACTATTCTAGGATCCTCCGTGGGTTCGACGATGATGGATATTATACTAGAATACTCTATGGGTTCGACAGCGATGACTACTGTTCCTATATCCTGTGTGGGTCCCATAGTTTTGACATCTGTACTTGTATATTTTGGGAGTCCAATAGACTAGTTGGTCTTTCATCCTATGTGGTTCCAACAACTTAGCTAGAATAGTATCATTTGTGGGACCGATAGCATAGATGAATCTGTGACTACATCTGATCATCTCTATCACTATACAAGAAAATGTATACATGTGTGAGCTGAGTCTTGACTTTCAATTATTATCATCGATGTGATTGACTTTACTTCTTGTGTGGACTGGGTTGTGCTTGGGCTCGAGTGTTGGAGCCGAACTGAGATTGATAACTTAGGTATATGTATGGGCATATACATAAGTTGGGTCGGTTGTATTTAGTGATTGTATCTTTCCCATTGTGGTTTATCCTGTGTGGATTCTTCGAGACCATATGGGGTCTAGGGGTCCCTGATGAGTATCGTTATACTCACACCTGTACAGACAATGCTCGCACATCATTTTGTTTGTTGTAGATGTCGGACAACACTGATCGAGGTAGACTGTTGTGGAGCTGGACAGTACCTGGAGGTGCACCACTAGGCGAGATGTACACGGAGTGGACAGACGGACCTGAGGGGCTAAGGAGGCCATCTAAACTCACCCTTCAGGTGGGATTCCTGGAGGACGACTAAGAAGTTTCTTTTTAATTTTCTGAAATTTTACTTTACTGCTGGGCTTGTATATCTGTCCCCTTTGCTTTTAACACATACTTTTTCATCGGTTTTTACTTAGTGATTATTTTTAGTTGTTTCTTCTAAATATTCTGTTTTGACTGTGTTTGTGTTACAGATTAATATGCAATGCCTTATCTTTTATTGGGATTATGCCTTTGGTCCTATTCATTTGCCCCTGGCCTATGGAAGGCGCACTTGTGGGAGTTATCGCATAGGCCCCGAGGATGGGTCGTGATAGGCCTGGCCATTTGGGCAGCCCAACCTTTTAAGATTGGCCCCGCCCGCTGGGCCCCGTCCATCCTGCCGCGTGGGCGGTTCGGCCTTGGCTCGGGGCTAGTTCGGCCCAGAGTCCCCCAAGGGTGCTGCCCAGCATGTCACATCCTGGAGGTCGCAGCCAGGTCAGTTCGACTTGGGCGCCATGAGTGGGCGTGGCTTGGGTGGCACATGGCGCATGGGGTGCACGAACTGGTGCAGTTCGTCCAGGTGCCCGAGAGGTGGCCGGGCAAAGCACGGCCATGCCGGAAGGTGTCCATGCAGCCCTACAAGCAGGCCAGTGGGCGACCAGGAAGGGCGCGGCCAGGCTGGTAGGAAACCAGGCAGGGCGCTAGGTGTGTCAGCTGGGCCCGGATGGGGCCGGTTCGTCTGGTGGCGGTGTGGGTCGACGTGGGGGTGGCGTAAATCATAGAGGCTATGGGTAGAACAACCTTTGTCTTTGCCGCCTTCATCACCTCGTTGCTTTGTCACCCTAATGAAGAATATCACAAAAGAGGTCGAAGGAGGGAGTCGGCCCATGTTAGTTTGGCTCACACCCTCTGCGATTAGAGTGATAAAAATTAGTTTAACATGGTAGAAGAAAGATGATTAAAAACTCACCCATTAAAGGAGACATATCCTCATTCTACATTTTGAAATAATAGAAGAACATGACACAAAGAAGAAAACAACACCTACCTTTGTTGATTGATCACCGATGAAGTCACGGGAAGAAGATAACGGTGATCGTCGTTCGTTGAATCTGCTACACACATCCAATCCCGAGCTCATGCGTTGGCTCATTAACGACAATGAGGAGGGAAGGTTGGTTGAAGATGTTCCACATCGGTAGAAGCTCTGAGGAAGAAGTCAAAGAAGCTTGGCATTCTATGTAGTCGAAGGCATTCTCTATTGGGAGCATTCTTCCAATAATCATTCTCTCAAAGCTGCCACTAAAATGAACATTTCAAACAAAAATAATAATAGATTGTGTTAATCTATTATTTAGTATGTTGGAACAATATTCAATATGGTGAATTAATTAACATTTCTAAACATTAATTAATGTCTAGGATTTGGCACCACAAATTAGGGGAGTTGGCACCAATAGATGAAGGTTGTATGTGAGACTCTCCCTCATTAATGAGGATAGTTGAGAGGTTTTCCTCTCCCACAATTAATAGGGGGTTTAGTTCCATGTGGTCCCCACATTATAATCACTCACAGGAGGTTAGGTTCGGGTGGGCCCCACCACCATAACCTCTCATGGGAGGTTAAGTTGTGGTGTTCCCACCTCCAACTTCCATGAGGAGGTTCTAACCGACAAATAAAAATAAATCCATATGCATTATTTTTATATAATTCACTTCCTAAAAACCCAAAAACTATCTTTTAACCTCGACCCACTTCTGTCGACTTCATAGTCTTCTTATGCCAATACCGGCAGTGTGAGTTCAACGGTGTCCACTGATTTCAATTCCAAGAAACTATTCAAAAGTTATAAAAACTCGCTCAAAAGTTTACTGAACATACCCGAACAAAACATCAGAAATTTATTCTGAGCACACCGGGTCTCAGAATCAAGCACTGTAGATTTTCGCAGACTCGTAAAATTTTCAAGTATTTCAGAAAAAAATTCCACAAAATTTTTGGGTCATTTCATTATTACCATCCCTAAATTCATAAAACTAAAACTAAATAATATTATTCACAAAGGTTATTAACTGGAAAATAATGGGAAATAATTTCGTTTAATTGAATAATTGGATGTAATGAAATGGGTGGAGATATTTTATTAAATTAATAACATAACACTCTTATATGTACATGCATATGTAATCTTTATTAATTTATTTATGAATGATATGAGGATAAATTACATGAATAAAAATAAAGTAAGATGATTTTTTAATAAAATTAAATCATTAACATAATATCATTAAAGGATCAGTTATATAGCTTATAATTTCTTTTTGGGTGATACAATAAGAACATTTATGAGGGTGAAGTTATGGGGAATTTTTTTAGATATATGTAGAGATTATAGGATTTTGGGTAAAAATGTGTTGGCGATGGATTATATTTATACATGACGCGAGGTGGGTTCAGGTGATTAAAATAATGATTATTTTAAAATTAGAGCCAACCAAATTGAGGTGGAATTAATTTCAATGAATTAGATTATTAATTTATGTTTTTAAATATTTTTAGGATCAGATCAATACATCAAACAGAAATTAAATTTTTCTATTTTTACCCATGTTAATCATTTAACTTTTAACTTTAACCCTCTTCAATATTTCACCTATACTATGGTGAAAATATTTTTTTATCACCAAAGATTGTTTATACCAAAAAAATTAAATTTAACATTAAAGATAATTTTTACTTTATTATTCATACTATTTTATTTTTTCACTAAATTAAATTCATATATTTGTAAAAATATATATCTAAAACTATTCTCATGGTGACAACAGACAAGGGAATTTTTAAAGAGGAAGTCTAAAAATATTGAAATGTTTTTGTATTCAATTTAAATGATAAATTGATTAAAATGACCAAAATTAGTTTTATTTATGTATATATTAATTAATAATTATTTATAACCCATTTCATAATAATTTGGAATAAATATAAATTAGAAATAATATATTACAATAATAATTCAGTATATTCACTCTTCATCAAAAATTAAACATATTTACAAAATAAAAATAAATCACCCTTAGCAAAATTTTATATTCATATTTAAGTAAGGAAGATTATTTTATCACATAAAACATATATAATTATGAAAATTTATATTTAATAAAGCTACACCATAAAAATGTGAAAAATTGAAATTTCTAAAAATAATAATTTCTATAAATAAAAAATATATTTTAATCTTTTATTAATTCTCTAAAACATATTAGAATAATTAAAAAACATTTGAAATAATCTATATAATATAAATTTCATTAGTATCATTCAATAATAGTGAGTAATTTATTTTACAATGATAAATTACCACAGTGATAATAAAATTTAGTTTTTTATAAAAACATATCCTTTATGTTTAATTAGATATAATTGTCAATTATATTTAACATGTAACAAATAAATTCTTCTTATAAAACTGTAAAAATTATATTTTCATAATTTATATAATATCATTAGTTACTCTTATTCTGATGGAAAGGGGATAACTATCACGGTTAAATAATAATATTTAAGAGTGTATTTATTATCTGTGTTCTATGTAACATAATATATTAATGATATTTAATTTATTTAAGAAGATACATAAAGTAAAATCTAATGGTTTTATGAAATTATATTTTTTTTAGGTGTTTCTATAAATCAATATTTACCTCATTAGTCTCATGATGATTGATTATCACAACTCTTCCTTTTGTTTTTGTTTTATTCGAGGAAACTTGGTTATTAACCCAGGTTCGATGTTTAAATGTTATCTTCTATTTTTTTCAATAATTTTGAATATGTAATCGTATAATTAATCTCTTAATATTTTAAATTTGTACATTGAAGTGTTAATTTTAATGTTTACCCTCACAAATAATTTTTCATCACTTTATTATGTATTATATTCCTTCAGTTTTCATGAATGATGTCAATTAACTCTTTCTATTTTGGTATTATATAGTTGGTAATGATAACAAAATTTGGAATACAAGAAGTAGGGTATTGTGGAAAAATTAAAATACTTAATTTATGAGCATTTTTTATGTATTACTTTTCATTATTATCAGAATAATATAGTCCCAAATGTTCATTAGGTATTTAAATAATGCAATATTTACATTTGAAATTGTATGGTTTGGATGGAAAAACTTGGATCAATATTATTAGTATCAAATCACACAATGTATTATTTAGTATTTTAGCACAGTGAAACAACCTAAGAATGAATCGAATAATTCCATATAATATTGTTTTAATGATATAGTAATATAGTATATTTAATGTCTTTCTATATTATATAGTTTATATGGGAAATAAAGTTTTTTGTTTAAAACTCTATTTTTCTAAAATCGTGTATAACCATCTCCTAATGGAATATTAAATTTAAAATATAAATTTTACAAATTAAAAAATTTTATTTTAAAATTTTAAATTCATTTTTAAATAAATAATATTAAAATTTACCAAGGTATGATTTTTTATATTTCACACAAGTTTCATTTTGTAATGGGTAGTGAAAAAATACTGCTCTTACTGAAAACTGTATTTTATTTACATCGTAAAATTAATCATTTGAATAGATTTTAATTTTCAATATATAATATTATACTTATTTTAATCATACTATATATTTTTAAATTTTTGTAGACAGTAATTTGTTACTGGATAATTTTATATTTAAAATGACATGTTTTCTCTTAAACTATTATTCAGTTAATTTTATAGTTAAATTGTATATTAAATTATGCCACATATCAATAATTAATTTTGATAAATCTATTCCATATTTGAATTCATAAAGGCAAAATTTTATTGATTAGATTAGTTTTATTTTTTTGGTAAATATGAATAGTAATGTTTGAAAATATTTATTACCACTATAAAGGGTAAGTAAGGTAATTAATGGTAAAATTAAAAGTATAATAATAATATACTCTCACTCTAACACTAGTTTGAATATTATTTAATTATGTATATTCTACGATTAACAGTTATGGATTGAATTTTAGATATTTAATGGATACTTTTCTATGAAAATTTATTGGATATTATTTATAATATTGAAAATCACTAAATTTCTCTTTCATTTTATTGAACATCTCTGATATGTATAAATTGGGAAATTTTAATGAATATAATATAATATATTTATGTTAATAAGATTATTTTTATAAATTAAGTATATCTATGAATTTTGGGTCCATTTGGAAGAGGTTATGATATTAATAATACTTTATTTCAAGAAAAGAAAAGGTTGTCACAATAATATTTTTAATTATTCTATAAGTTGTAATAAGATCATATTACGATTATATCTTCAACTATAGATTTTATTTTTATATATATAATATTTGTATACATCAATAAAATTTATTTTTAATTATTAGTGATTAAATAAATACATGAAATAATTATTCAATGGTGATAAAATATTATTTTTATTAATGAAAAAAATAAAATTAATGATAATAGAAAACAATAAAATATATAGTTTGAATTAATAAATGAGATCCATCAATATTATGATTTATAATGAAATATTAAAAGTGTATAATTTTTTTTGTTTTGAAGTTATATTAAGTATCTTTTTTCTTAATGGTAATGAAATAAATAGTGTAAAAATTGACAATAATTATAATCTATGAAAAAAATATTTTTCTAAATTATTTATAAATCATTAAAAAATTAAAAATACAACTTATTATTTTTTCTAATATATTTCAAAAATTTCACAATTGTGTTTTAATTATAAATTTATATGTTAAGTGTATCACCTTTTAAAATTTATAAATTTTTTACAATATTATATATTAAAATAAGTTAACTAAGGGAAATCTAAATGATAGGGGTTATAATAAAATTAAAACATGTAAAAATGTTATTGTATGATTATATTACAACCATATATAATATTATATTCGAATTCATGTCCAATTGTTGGTTTGATGATATAAATTGATTTAATTATAATTTTTGATTTTAGGATTTCCAAGGTTTCCCCTCAACTCAATTATAAAGAGAATTTCTTCCTTCATTTTGTTTCATAACTATGAATATAATTATTAAACCAAAATTTATACTTTTCTATTCTCAAAATAAATAGTTATGTTATTTATGTTCTTTTTATTCTAAATTAAACCCCCTATAACCCTAAAAAAATATTAAATAATGTCACTGAAGAAGAGGTATTCATTTTTTACCGACTCTTTCCTGATTGTTTATTCTTCTACTTTATCTTAATATATTTTTCCAAAATAAATTAATAAATATAGTATAATATAAATTATTATATTTTATTAATATTATGGGATAACCATATTCCACCATTTATATATCTATTGAAAAAAATAAGCATCACTGGTGTTTATGTATGACCTGCCACCTCAATATAGACATGCGATTTGTTTTGATAAACACCTAACATGAATGCTTATAATGATGGAAATAATGCATATATATGAGAATTTAGTAATTATATGAATTTTTTTTATTCATTACTCCTTCCAATTCTTTACAAGTTCTCCAATTAATGGAATGATATCGTCACTCATGTGTACGCATGGCATGTTGTCTCCATTATCAAATGAAAATCATTTTCCATTTTGAAAATTACAGAATAATTTTATAACAATATTAAATTATTAAAAATTATATTTATTACCTTAATATCATTCTAGATGTGATAAATTAATATCAAATGAAAAAAATAGGTATATTAATAACAAAGTATTTAACAGAAAAAAAGTTGGTAAAAACAAAAAATTATTATTAAACCATTGAAAAGATTGAATTAGAGTCATATATGATATCATAATTATGTGTATATTTATGGATAAAATTCCAAACATTTACTAAATTATTATATATTATATTTCAACATTTTAATGGAATTCAAACCATAGGTAAAGGGAATTATTTAAAAAATATTATACATAATGTATTTTTTTACCAAAATTATAAAAAAATTATCAAATACATAATGATTTAAAATTTATAATTTTATGAATTCTTAATATTTTAAAGTTTCACTTTCAATTATATAATTTTATTTCCGAATAGTATTTTTCATTTAGGATAATGATAATTATTTTCAAAATAGAAATGTTCTTTTCTTTTAGAATGCTTATCTAATGAATGCTTTATGTGTTATACATATGTTATGGTTTATTGGAATCATTTATGACGATTGGTGGTTTCATGATAAACATAGTTTAGGTAAACATGTTATAGCTTTCCAATACATTGGTTAATGGGATAGTGTTAACCAGTTTGGTTCCTCATAAGAGATTATGGGAATATAATGTGATGACTATTCCAAGCATAACAAGGATGGTTACTCCATATGTTTAAGGGAAAGCTACATTATATGAAATATGTATATGAAAATTATTTAACAGTTTACCTTTATTATTTATTTATTTTTTCTATGATTTTGTAGGAAACTCATGATTACATAATTTATTTGAAGAGATTATGTTTTATGAGTAAAAGTTATAAATTGGGTAAAATTATTTCATTCACTGAAAAATTGATCATTTCTTCCTTTTTATGCCCATGTCTATAATTTTTGTGTTTATCTGATGTTTTAATGTGATTTTCATAGGGTTTTTTGATTGGTAATGGAAGAGAATATTTCATGACTATTTTCTTCTTCTTTTAATTTAAATAAATATTTTTTTCCTTTTTCAATTTCAATAATGACCAAAAATTGATATTGATTTATGGTGTCAACATTGTTATATATGATTTTCTATGTAATATTTTATGAATTTTTCCTCTATAATAAATAAAATTAAATATATTTATGAATTTAAGACTGTTAATTCTTGTTGAATTATGTAGAATATTAATTGTTTAAATGATCAGTTCTTAGTGTTGGTAGCATAGTATGGTTTATATAACTATATATATTATGATAATGTTAATAGAATTCCCATAAATGATTTTTTACATTATTTTCTAGTTTAATTCAAATAAATTTTATGTATTACCTAGTTTCGTGGTTTAATACATGTTTGTTTTGAATTATTTTTCATATATGAAGAACATAATTTTAAATAGGAGTGAAAATAAAAGACAATATCCATAGGAATCCATAGCCTAGAAATATGGGAATTAGAAACAAGAAAATAGTGACAACAATGGATTAGTTAAGATGGATACAAATGTATAAGTCATCCATGAATGAGATCAACTAGATCAACCACATAAGAACATTTCATTAGGGTAATATCTTAGAAGGGATAATCTATATTCATTTTTTGGATTGTCTGACCTGTTGGTAGCTGAAGAGTGGTTTAAATTAAAAAAACATATTTACAATTTCATCGTTTGTTTAAACCATCAAAAATCTAGTATTTTGATTTACTGAATTGATGGTGGATCCAACTAGCGGTGGTAAATGTTAATAAAATAGTGATAAAGAGGAAACTTTTTATTTGTAAAGGGGTGAATATAATGATATTTTCTTTGAAAAAATATTATCATATGGATTTCTAATTTTCATAAAAAATTTTATTATAATTGGGATCGCGGGGTATTCAGTATCTATACAAAATAAAAAATTTACTATATTAGAAATGTATGATATAATATTTTTATAGGATCAACGGAGTAAAAAACGTGTTTTTACTAAGGATGGGAGGAAAAATATTAAATGGAATTGGACTACCTTAAATTTAAAAGTTACTTGAATTTTTTTTGATCTCTGAAAAAGGTGGAAATAGAGTGTTTTTAAGATCATGTTCTATTTTATGACAAAAATAAAATAAGGAATATGTGGTAGTAAAATGAATATAATTCATCAAATATGATTTATGGTAGTAAAATAATATTTTTAGTTTGTATGAATTATGGTAAAAAAACATAGGGGAATGCCTATGGAAGTATGGTAAGTGTTCTTGATGTGGTATGTTTGGGTATATAGATAATAATTGAAATTAAAATGATCTTGGTTGTAGTAATAATGATTCTAATATAATGAAATTGAAATTTTTTATATGTACTTATATGTTTCATTATGAAAACAATTTTCCAAATAGGAACTCGAATGATGGGAAGAAAGCATGCTATAAAAAGAATGCTGGGGTGAAATCAATTTTAACTACATCATGAGAATTTGGGCAATAAAAAGTGGTATCAGATATATTTTTTATTTATTTACATTATTCTAATTTCATGATTGTTATAGGGTATACACATTAATTCATTTCGAAGAAATTTTATGGTAATTTTTAAATTCAATCATAATAAATTATGTTAGATATTATTGTAAAAAAATACCTATGAAACATTAAGGAAAAATAAAATTTTAGTAATGTTACTATATTTTTCTCTGTAATGCATTTACCTAAAAAATATGACCACTTTCCCATAGTTTAATTTGATGTTATTATGGATATTGATTGGATTTCAGTTTACAATGTTAAGATTTATTTTAGAGCTTGGGATGTAATATTTCAGAATGCATTTCATTTTACATAAAAAATAAAACCATGACACTGATAACATACTAGGAAGCTGAGAAACCTATAAAATATACATTGGAACATTATCACCCAAATATTTTAAAAAATAACAATATTTTCAAATTAATTATGTTTTTTTGTTAAATGAGAATATGTATGTTTTTTATTATGAGATTCATTGTATTATAATTGATCAGGAGTTTTAATATTCTATTAACTTAGTTAATAATGATAATCCATTTTCAAAATCCCCTATTGAATGGTTGAAGTATAACTTTTGGAGTTGGAAAATATGTAATTCAAAATTCTAGATAAATGATTTATTCTTTCAAGCACATAAACTTTTGGAGATCCTTTTTTATTTGATAAAAATAAAGTTGGTTTAGTGAGTCCTTTCAGTAATTATAGGGAATTGAGTAATATCACTATTAAAAAAAATTCAGTTTCATTGAATCAATTATATGTTTGATCGAAACCAAGGAGTGTAGCTTTATTAAAATATTGACCTCAGGTCAAGGTACCACCACCTGTAGGGGAAGGAGGGGGGTATTTGGAAAGAATAATTCTTGACTAGATATGGCCATATGATTTTTTTAGTTATTCATTTTGATTGGAAAATATATCCTACCATATTAATAGATCTTATATGTTGATTCTTTCATGATTATTTGGATAAGTTTGTGGTTTTCATATTCATGATATTTTTTTAGTCAAGTCGTTATGAGGCTCCTGAAATATATATAAGGATTTTTTTCAAACCATTATTGAAAATAATTTATATGTAAATTTTAGAAAATTTGATTTTTTTACAATATATTTCATTACATTATATCATTGTATGTAAAGATGTAATTACAGTTTATCACACCAAAAAAATATTGTGTTTTCATGGCATTGACAAATAAATGAATTTAATGTTAATTGTTTTCTTGGATTAACAAGATATTACCAATGTTATATTGAAAAAATTTCATGATTATCTTTCCAAATAAAATGATAACAATAATAGTGTTTAAATTTTTTTACATAGAATAATGTGATGATTTTTAATTAAAATCAAGAGATGGTGAATGCTACAATTTTGAGCATTCACTAAATAATTTTTTTTTCATCTATAATTATACTTTATTGAAATTACAAGGTTTAATCCCGATGGATATGATCATGTAATTACTTATTCATTAACCAAATTAAAATCATATAAGTTAAATTAGATTAAAATTTATCTATAACTATATATAGTTGTTTTTATGAAAATATTAAGGAATCATTTATATATGGAATGTGTGAAAAATGTAATGATCATGGAAAATTGAATTATATATAATCTCTAAAGGAATTGGGAAAGATTTATAGATGATTGATTGAACTGATATAATATTATGATTGCTCGATTAATTAAAATCATTGAATAGTAAACAATGTGGAAGATGCATTGAGTTGAAAAGATCATGCATTATTAACTATGACATGTATAGAGCATTCACCATTCATTGATGAGTTGAAAAACATTTTCCAACATTATAGGGATACTAAAAAATCCTCATCTTTTTCTGGTATTAGTGAAAATGACTCCATCATATGAAATTATGAAATTTCTTAATGAAGAACACGAGTTATAAAAAACGGTTGTAATGTTTAAAAATTATATATTTCATGAATTTAATATTGATAATTAATATGTTCTATGATTTCCGAAAATATTGTGTGTGCCTTATGATTCACAATTTTCCAAAGAGTTATAATGGGATTCTCATTGTTCTCCATTCTCAATTTATCCTAGTATCAGTATGTTGTACGGAGACATTCAAGAGTATTTCTTATGGAATGGGATGACAAATATTTATTTATGAATTTTACATAGGATGTTTGAATTGTCAAAATTTTAATGTGGAGTGGAAATTACCAGAGGGGATTCATCATCAATATAAATTCATATGTGGTAGTGGGATAATATATTCATGAATTTTCTCTGGGACAACCAAATATATCTCATGACAATATTGCACATAGGGTTATTTTTGATCGACTGAATATGTTTTATAATTTTCATTAAATTTTATATATTATTTATTAGGCTAAAATTTATAAACATTGTGTTAAATAGATAATTAGATTATTTGGAGTCTCAGTCACTATTTCATTTGATCATGATTTCTTATTTACAACTAATTTCTGGAATATGTTACTAAAGGATTTTTTGACTAAGTTGAAATTGATCACTTATTTTCATCTTCAATCTGATGGACTATCCGAGTGAAAAAATAGGAAGATGGAGGATATGATATATAATTTTTCAATGGATTACTAGGGATGTTCATATCAATATCATTCATTGGTTTAGTATTATTAAAATAATATTCCTCACTACATTTTATTGATAGAACCTTTTGAGTCATTATATTGACAGTAGTGTCAAACACTTTCATTTTGGAATCATGTTAGGGAAATGAAAATTTTGGGACAAGGATTTGTTAGAGAAATGGTTCAAAAACATTAAAAATGGTTCAACAACAAATGAGGATAGAAAAAAGTGCATATAAATGTTTTTCGGATAACTGGAGGGCTGATCTTTCATTCTATGTTAGTGATAATGTTTTTCATAAATTAAAATCATGTAACACTTTTATAAATTATGGTAATAAAGGAAAAAAATGTCCCCAATTCCATGGATTGTATGAAATACTATATGAAGTTGTATCAATATTCTACAGAGTGTCCTTACCTCCATATATTTTCTAGGTAAATAATATTTGTCATATATTAATTTTAAGAAAGTATGTTATGGGTTTTTCTCTTGTTCTTATTCCTAAAATAGTTTAGTTGGAAACTAAAATTTCATATAAAGAATAACCAGTAAATATTATTGAGTGTAAAGAGTATGCATTTAAAAATACGTGAATTCAATGATATAATGTTTTTGTAGAAACAACACACTTAAAGGAACTGCATGGGAATATGATAATGCTATGGGGGAATGAACTCACCACATACTTGATAATTGAATAAAATTTTGAGGACCCAATTTTTAAAAGGGGGACTAATTTAAAAACACACGTAATAATAGAGTAATTATTTATTATATTTATGAATTAGTGTGTTATTTTAATTTTCAAAATGGATTTTATGATCATTAGTGTGTTTGAAAAATCCAATTTTACATTTAAAAACAATGATTTTCTAAAATATGAAAATGTATCCTTTAAATGACACATGAAATTTAAAATTAATTTTTAAATAATTTATATATTTATTTTTAAAAATTACTATTCATTTATTATAAAGGAATATCATAATTTACCATGAAAAAATTATTTAATTTTTTATGTCACGATTCATTTTTTAATGAATAGTTAAAAATAATGTTTATATTGAATTTTTTTTATTTTTATCATTGTAAAACAATGAATTGTATTTTTTTCTAATTATCATTAATTAATTATTAAATAATATCAATGAAATTATGTTTTTTGTAATAAATTTTATATATTAATATAATATAGAAAAACTTTATATTTAAAAAGTGTATATTTTCAAAAAAAAAACAATTCTATGATAATTTTTTTGGAATAAAATTAAATTAAATTCTTCCACATAAGTGTTTTTAATTCTGAATAACAAATCACCTATTTGGATTCCAAATTTTTAGACTTAGTTAACAGTAATATAATATACTAAACCATTTTAGAGGTTTCTCAAACTAGTTTTTAGGAATTCATCTGCCATGCATTGGTTATATGGTGGATAAAATACGTATTTGAGAAATTTTAGTGAAATATGGATATTATTGTGTGATATTTGGTAGTTCACAGTTGGCATATGGTTTTTCCAAACCATTCACCCCTTCCCAAAACACATGGAAACCCTTAAGTGTGCGGAATTTCATATTGGGATCATGGATTTTCAAAATCGTGTTCTCTCATAGGATTAACTATGCACTCCCATATGAGATGGGTAGTGTCAAGGAACAAGATATAAAAAATTTAGTGACCACACAAAGGATAACGTGAATAAAGTATTGATTCCCCCAAATGTTGTTTTCAAATTCCTTATCCCACAACCTTCACCTCACAGACTCAAACCTATCTTATTAGTCCATAGTAGGAGGCTTTTTGATGGATTCCACAAGTTTCCAAACATTATTATTAATGAATGGAAGGAGAAATTGAAGAATAATAACCTCTCCATGATTGTGATTCTCATCATTATGGTTTTCTACCCCTCTCCAATTATTTCATCATCTTTTCAAGATATTATTACATCCATTGGTTAAGGGTTTATATCTATGATTTATTGAATATAATTTGGTGGATCGTGGAACCTGGTTTTTGATATCGATCTTGTTAATATTTTTTCAATTGAATGATTCATATAAATTTTGGAACTTTTTGGTGAGGATTTAGAATAAATCATGATGTAGGTTGTAATGATCGAGAATTTCCCTGGAAATTTTTTTCTTAAATACATGGAAATTTTACGATTCTATAAAAATTGACGGCATGTGATTCTGAGACCCAGTATGCCCAAAATCAATTTTTGATGTTTTGTTCGAGTATGTTCAATAAAATTATGAGTGGGTTTTTATAACATTTGATCTGTTTCATGCAATTGAAATTCAAGGCCACCGTTGAACTCACAGCACCATTATTCACTTAAATAGTCATTAATCTCGATGGAAGTGGGTCGAGAGTGAAAGATAGTTATTGGGTTTTTAATAAAAGAATTAAATAAAAATAAAGTTGAATCATTATTATTATTTTGTTGGTTGAAGCCTCCATGTGGATGTTTGGAGGTGGGGAAAACTACACCTTAACCTCCCATTAGAGGTTATGGTGGTGGGTACCACCCAAAACTAACCTCCTCTTCATGTTTATTATGGTGGGGAACACCCAAGGATAAATTCACATGAACTCCCCATTAAGTGGGGATAAACCTCTTGATCTCCCCACTAAATGGTTCCACCACCCCTCTATATTTATTTTGTGCCAACCTCTTGAATTAATTAATTGGATCTAACCTAATTAATTATCCCATTTTAATTTTGTGCCAATGATTAAATAATAGATAAGCATAATCTTTTATTTTGGGTTGGCATTTGTCTTTCAGTGGAACTTGGGAGAGGAGAGAGATCATACAGAGAAAAGCTCTCACCAAAGAAAAATGAAAAACGCATTCTTATAATGAAGAAAACTGGTGAGGATCGCCTTTGACTTACTTCTTCAGTACATCCATCGACATAGGATGTGTTCATCTACAACGAATCGATATCCGCCTTCTCGGACCAACATCGATGATCAATGAACAATGGTAGGGGAGTGTTAAATTTGATCATTTTTTTTCATGTTTCCCATATGTTATTTTTTCCCTTGAATCGCTAGATATCAAACTAATGCGGAGAGACCAGACCAAACTAACATGGCCCAATTTCTCTATCGTACTTCTTGCGGTGTTTTCTTCACCTTATTTTTTGGGTGATGAACAATGGAACATTGTGGGTTCTTTGTGTGATGCAAAAATATGAAATTGAAGACCCTACAGCATGATGACCTAGAGGAGGTGCGATGATGATAGAGGTTGACAGATCAGACTGGGCCAGGAAGACCATATTTCGATCATTCTTTGAGCGGGGGAATCATAACGTGGTCTCGGAGCCGATCGGAGTACCAAAAACATCGGTACTATTTTCGGAACATCGAGGTGACCTAGATTCTGTAGTATCGTGATGATCAGACCATCAAAATGATGAACTAGAATCACGGGATGCGTACTGGACAAAAGCGCCATTTCCTAAAAAAAATTAAATACATAGCATGTACTTCCGAAGAACACGCCATGCAGTACGGATGTACTGCGTTTAGGGTTACGTATGTCAGTCACATATCACATGGCGTGTGACCCAGGTCAAACGGCGTGTACTCTTCACACAGTTTGGTAGAGGTGGCTTCGCGAGACTTAGCGTGTATTCTGAGAAATATACAGACACAAGAATAATTAAACGGCCTAGAAATATGGCTTGTACTCATCAAACAATTTATCAGAGGTGGCTATGCGAGACTCAGAGATTATCCTAGGGAGACACGGACACGGGGTGAAGTACATGGGAATGTACTCCAACACATGGATAGGCAAGGCCAGTGACACAGGCTACCCCGTGTACCAGTTACATGGGTTGGGAAAACATGGGTTGAGGATGTGTACGGGCACATGGACATCATACATAGAGTCAACTCCAGTTTTATGGACACGGTGTGTAACCGTATCACAGACAGTATACTTATTTTTCTATACGACCAGCCTTTCAACACAGGCTATTGCACACAGGCAGTACCTGAGGTCTGACTACATGGTGTGTACCTTATTCCAACACAATGTGTAGCTTTTGGTAAATGACTTGGTCATCTCATCCTCTATGTCTTTGATAGAAATTGTTTGGTTTTTTCCTCTATGACGTGGAATGACCTTTGGTATACTCATTCTTGGGACTTCATGAAAGTTGATGTATCTAAAATTTTCTTGAGGAGCGGACCCTCTCGGAATCAAGCATGATTTGTTAGGAAACCCTGTACCTGGCTACACTCTAACTACTGTTCCTAGATCTTATGTGTGTTCGGAAGTTTTGATTGTTGTTACAAGATCCTGTTTGGGTTTGACAGCTATGACTGCTGTTCCTTGATCCTGTGTGGGTTCGACAACACTGAATGATGCTCAAGGATCCTATGTGGGTTCGATAGTTCTGACTACTGTTCCCAGATCTAGTGTGGGTTGGAATGTTCTGACTAGTGTTCAGGTTTCTTTTGTGGGTTCGACATCTCTAAATACTGTTCCTGGATCAGGTGTGGGTTTGACAGTTCTGATTTCTATTCCAGGATCCTATGTGGGTTTAATAGAATAGATGATTTAGTGGCTACATCTGATCATCTCTATCTCTCTACATAAGTTGTATAACTATGTTATATGAATGAGTAACTTTGTGTTTTCCTCCTGATTGAGATGGATTACATGATAACTCAGGCATATGTATGGGCATATACCTATGTGGGGTTATCTATTGATTTAATTCTTGTGATTTATATTTATTGTATTTTGTGAGACCTTGAGGGTCTCGAGGTCTCTTATGAATGTTTTTATACTCGCCCCTGCATGGGCTATGACCGCACCTCATTGTGTTGGATGCAAACGACGGACAACACTGTTCGAGGCTGAGAGTATCATGATTGGATGATACCAGGAGGTAGACCTTACGACGAGTCGGTACACAGAGGATACTGACAGACATTGATTGTTGAGGAGGTCATCTGTACCTACACTTCAGGTGGGAATCCCGAAGGATGACCCTGTGGATATTTTTCTTATTTCCTTAGTTGTATTTGTACTTTAGTTTATTGTAATTTTTATTTTGGATTGTATTTTGGACCCTTTTAAATTACTGTGCTAACTTTTTGGTTATTCAGTTTACTCGTGATCGTATATGCTATGTTTGTTTTACGGTTATAAAGGCAATGACTTTCCAGTTTTAGGGTTTTAGCCCTTTGGTGCTAGTCGAGAGACCCTATCCTATAGAAGGAAGGCTTGGGGTAGTCACTAAACGGGCCCTAGGGGATGGGTCATGACAAATTGGTATCAAAGGAGTCAGTTTTACCGCAGAACATAAGACTCTGATCTTTTCAATGAAGCAACATTGTTAAGGGTATTGAGTATGGTTTTCAGTTCAGGGATTTCATTGTTGGTGTGGCGGCTGACGTATCCATACACCAGGATCCTAACTTCTAATTTCCAACTCAATGCAACAAAACACTAATTGCATGTGTGTTTTGAAGAGTTCTCCTTGAATTATTAAAGTCAGCTAACCAGGTATAACCTTTTGACCGTGGTGCACCTATTTTTTTCAGGATGCCATCACACAGACATCCATCTAGGGTTCTGAGAGTTTTATGAGATGGTACCCCACGGAGCGACGAGGCCTCGTTGCAGGGCCCTATCACATCTATTACACCAGGGGTACCACTACACGTTGGGACAACGATGCCATCAACCCCAGTAGTAGAGATTTCACGTCACCTTAGTTCATTTCACGAGTTCCAGAGCTAGAGGCTGCCTAGGTACATGGGAGAGATGGAACAGCAGGAAGGTCAGGATTGGTTGGAGGCTATGGTGAGAGTCTTCATTTTCGTAGAGACACTAGCTAACCTTATGGTGATCATTTCCACTAGTCTCCTTCAGGCAGTAGCAGGAAGATGGTGGAGTATAACGCTCAAGTACATGATGAGGTGACACTACTCTAGGAAGACTTTGGAATCCTTTTTTGGGCAGATCATGTCCCAACCACCCTATGTGCAGTGCAAATATAGGAGAAAATTCATCTACAGCAGCGTTGCATGATAGTGGAACTGTTCTCAACGAGGCTCTCCAGCCTCTTGTGCTGCTTCACTAATATGGTGCGGGACCCATTTTTCTGGGCCCGAACCTTCGACCAGGGGATTAGTTGAGAGATCAGGTATTCAATGATCTCCCACAGCATCCTGGCGTAGGAGGGGGTGTTGGAACGAGCCCTCTTAGTAGGGAGATTCCTTGCTGAGCAGTCACCAGCAGCGAGACCCGCCACCAGGCGTCACGTAGCAGAGTCTTCTACAATAGGAAACGTATAGATGTCATAGAGATCCAATAGGACCAGACCATCCAGTGGACAACCATTGGACTCGGGTTTGGTTGTGCGAGGCACATGAGACATATCCTGTCATATGAGGAATAGATAATGTTTCATTTGTGGCGGGCAAGGTCACATGGCTCGTGACTATCCAACACATCATTCAAATGATCAACAGGCAGCCGAGAGATCTCTTAGGCAGAGGCAGAGGTTCGATTGAGGTGATTTGTAGGGAATAGGTGGACGTGGTAGAGGACATGGTCATACAACTGTTAGTGGAATACATTTGAAGATGTTACCACCGCCACCAGCAGGAGGTCCACCACGACCGTAGGGAGCAGATTGACAGGAGAGTGCTCAGATCGAGGTAACTAAGGCTTATTATCACGGTGCTCCAGAAATAATTCGAGGTACGATCTGTGTTAACTCCACCATAGCTGCAGTACTTATTGACAAGGGTTCTGGTAACACTTACATTGCCACTACCCTTATTAGGATCTTGGATATTCTAACGGAGCCATTGGCTCGATTTTTACAGCTATAGACCCTTATGGGATAAGATTCGATGATTACACACTGGTGATGGCAGTGTGAGATTACTCTAGGATGCGAGAGAATCAGCTGGGATCTCCTAGTGGCAGTGTTGAGGCCTTATGACGTCATCTTGGGTATGGAATTCTTATCTACAGTCCATGCTCAGATCGACTGCATTAGGCGCAAAGTGTGGTGTGTCTGCATGGATGGGACCGAGTTTACCTTCACCAGCATGAATGAAGCCTTTTTAGAGCAGTATGGTCTTTCCCGGAGGAGAGTACAATCGATCACTCATCTGTTGGCTTTCCTTACCCTCATAGCAGTTGATGTGGAGAGTCTGACTTATCTTGAAGTGGTGGAATAATACACGGATTTTTTCCCTGATGATGTTCTAGGTCTACCTCCTCGTAGAGAGTAGGAGTTCTACATTGAATTATACCCTAGGATGACACTGATATCTACACCAGCGTATTATATGGCTCCTATGGAGCTTCATTAACTGCAGGAACAGCTTGAGGACTTACATGGGAAGGAATTCATCTGGCCTTGTGTTTCTCCCTAGGCATCCCAGATTCTGTTCACCAAGAAGGTGGATGAAATCGTGAGTATTTCTATAGACTACCGTCGCCTGAATTAGGTGGACATGAACATGTACGCACTCCTTAGGATTGATGACCTCTTTGATCAGCTTAAGGGAGCACAATGGTTCTTGAAGATAGTCCTCATATCCGGCTATCACCAGCTCAGAGTTTGAGATGAGTATGTGCAGAAGACGCCCTTTAGATGTCCGTACAACCATTATGAGTTCTTGGTTATTCCATTCGGCATAACCAACAGACCAGAAGTGTTCATGGGATTCATGAACATGATCTTCCATTCATACCTCGATCACTTTGTCATTTTCTTCCTTGATGACATTCTAATCTACTCGACTAGTGAGGATGAGCATGCCTACCATATGCAGGTATTACTGGACGTACACAGAGAGAACCGATTTAAGGTAAGCTCTCAAAGTGCTAGTTTTGGATCTGAGAGGTAAAATTTTTGGGACATGTCATCTCAGAGGCTGGATATGTAGTTGATTCAGTGAATATTGAGGTGGTACTTTATTGGGAGCCACCAAGGAGTGTGATTGAGGTATGGAGATTCCTGGGATTTGATGGATACTTCCAGATGTTTGTATCATAATTATCTAGTGTTGTAGCACCACTATCAGCCTTGATGAAGAAGGGGCCACCCTTAGTTTTTTTGGAGAGATTCTAGGAGATCTTTCAAGAGCTAAGGCAGAGGCTTACTAGTGCTCCCATATTGAGGCTTCCAAAGGAGGGAGTAGGGTACGTAGTTTACTGCGACGCATCAGGGACCAGAATCAGATGTGTCCTGATGCAGGAGCATGTAGTAATCACTTATGGTTCTCGTCAGTTGAGACAACATGAGAAGAACTCTACCAAACATGATCTGGATTTAGCAGTAGTTGTCTTCACCTTGAATATTTGGGGGAACAATCTGATGGGCGAGTGTTTTACCACGTACTATGATCATAAGAGTCTCTGATATATCTTCTCTCATAAGGACATGAACCTGAGACAATGACATTTTCTTGAATTCCTCCAGGAAAATGACTTTGAGATAATCTATATTCTTGGGAAGGGGAACATTGTTGTAGATTTAATCACTAGGAGATCTAGTATACAGTTGCTAGGCGAGGTGACAGAGAAGCTGGACACTTTACAGATATTTTTTGTGGATAGATACGGAACATCCTTTCTACAATCTCATACAGTCACTCCCCCAATTCATTAGCGAGTCAGGGAGGCGCAGTGTGGAGACGCTGACTTCGAGTCATGACGTACTCAAATATCGACAGGGTAGGCACCTAATGAATTTTTTGATGGTGGGGAGCACATCATCCTCTTCAAAGGATATATTATGGTGATAGTGTCACTTCATGAGGAAGTGTTGAGGGAGTTACACACATCCCCTCTTACGGTACATCCAAGAGTGGTGAAGATGTACCAGAATATCCGAAGACAGCACTGGTGGCTAGGGATGAAGAAGGAAGCTACAGAGTTTGTCCCTTGGTGCATCACTTTTTAGCAGGTGAAGGTAGGACACCAGGTACCGGTTGGCATGGTTCAGCCTTTATAGGTCATAGAGTGGAAGTGGGATGGGATATCTAAGGAATTCGTGATAATAATTTCACGTACATCCAAAGGTGATGAATAGATTTGGGTGATCGTTCACTGACTCACCATGTCGGGCTACTTCATACTGAGCAGAGAGCAGGGTTTATTAGAGAGCTTGGGACACCTCTATATGCATGATATTGTGTTTCTACATAGAGAAACTTCTTCTATTTTCTTCAATTGTGACACACAGTTTACTTCCCGGCAATGAAAGGGGGTGTAAAAGGCTTTCAAAATGTAGCTTTGTCTAAGCACCACCTTCCATCCTCAGATGGATGGCCAGAATGAGCTGACCATTCAACCCTCAAGGACATGTTGTGTGCTTGTGTTCTTGACTTTGGTCACATTTGGGAGGATCACTTATCATTGGTATAGTTTGCATACAACAACAACTATCACCCCCCCATTGGGATGTCACCTTTTTAGGCTTATACAAGAGACCTTGAAAATCACCCCTATGCTGGACTGATCATGGGGAGTCAGCACTAGTGGGACCATAGATGGTACGGGTTACCACGGAGAAGGTTTGGATCATCCAAGAGAAGATGAAGACTACACAGAGTAGGAAAAATTCATATGTTGATAGGATATGGAGATCTCTAGAATTCGGGGATGGGGACCACATCTTTCTAGGGGTCTCACCTTGATGTGGACTACGTAGATTTGGCCAAGGCAGCTAGTTATCTTCGAGATTCATTGGACCATTCTATGTCCTCAGCAGAGTAGGTGATTTGGATTACCTCCTGGAACTTTCCCCTTTGTTGCACCAGGTGCATGACGTTTTTTCATGTATCCCAGCTGAAGGGATATGTCCATGATCCTACACATCTCATCGACCATGGATACCTAGACGTCAACAATGGTTCGACTATTATGGCGGTTATAGTGGTGATTGAGGATCCAAAGAAACGGTTCCTACGTGGACGGTTGATACCTTTGGTGCGCGTTTGCTGGTAGCATGGGAACATCCAAGAGAGCACATGGAAGTGGGAGGATCAGATGCATGCTCAGTACCCCCACATGATTCCTTAGTTATGTGTTGGGGCATAAGGGGACATAGAGACAAGAGGTGGGGAGACTATAATGTCCCGGAATTTCTGTGGAAAAGTTTTTCTAAAATACATGGGAATTTTACGAGTCTGCGAAAATTGACGGTGCATGATTTCGAGGCCTGGTGTGCCCGAAATCAATATCTGAAGTTTTGTTCAGGTACGTTCAGTAAATGTACGAGAAGGTTTTTATAACATTTTAACCGGTGTTCAGAATTGAAATCTGAGGGCACTGTTTAACTCGTAATTCCGATATTCTTGTAAGGAGACTTTCATCTCGACGAAACTAGGATGAAAGTGAGAGATAGTTTTAGGGTTTTAGTGAAAGAATTAAATGAAATAAAGTTGTAGATTTATTTTTATTTGGATGGTGGAATCCCTTATGTGGAAGTTGGAGATAAGGACCACCACACATTAACCTCTAATGAGAGGTTATGGTTGTGGGGCCCACTCAAACCTAACTTCCTCATCATGTTTCATATGGTGGGGACCACCCAAGGTTAAACCCTCTTGAAATCCACATTAAGTAGGGAGAATCCTCTTGAGCTCCCCACTTAATGGTGCCACCACCCCTCCACATTAATTTTGTGCCAACCTCTATGAATTAATTCATTGGAGCTAACCTAATTAATTAACCCATTTGAATTGTATGCCGACAATTAAATAATATATTAACAGAATCTATTATTTTGGGTTGGAATTTGTCTTTTTTTGGAACTTTGGAGAGGAGTGTGAGAATAAGCAGAAAATCTCTCACCAACAATGTTTGAAGAATGTGTTCTTCCAATGAAGAACACCGGCAAGGATCGTCTTCGACTTCCTTCTTCATAACATCCTTCGACGTAGGACATGTTCGTCTACAACGAATCGACGTCCGCCTTCTCGCTCCAATGTTAACGATCAATGAACAAAGGTAGGGGAGTGTTTGATTTTATCAATGTTGTTCTTGTTTCTAATATGTTGTTTTATTCCCATTTACCGCTAGCTATCAAACAAATTCCGAGAGACTGGGCCAAACTAACACGACATGATTTCTCCGCCGTACTTCTTGTGGTGTGTTTTTCACATTCATCTTGGTTGATGAACAATGGAACATTGCCGGTTCATTGTGAAACTCAATGATCCCATGTTGAAGACCCAACATCACGAAGACCTTGGGGATGTGCGACAATGATAGCGGGTGACAGATCGGACTGGATCAGGAAGACCGTCCTTCAACCATTCTTTGAGAAGGTGAATCATAACATGTTTTTGAAGCTGATCGGTAGCCCAAAAATGCTGGTAATGTTTTCCAAAAATCAGGATGACCTATAGTCTGTATTTTCTTGGTCATCAGACCATCAGAATAATGAATGGGAATCACAGGCGGTGTGTTGACTAGAAGCACTGTTTTTGGAATATTCTAGAATACACGACGTGTACTCTTGAAGAACACGCCATGTAGTACGGACGTACTGCGGTTAAGGTTACAGGTGTTATACATGGATCACACAACATGTGACCAATGTCACACAGTGTGTACTCTTCACAAAATTTGGCAGAGGTGGCTTCATGAGACTCAGCATGTATTCTGAGAAATACACGGACACGGGTGGAATTAAATGCCCTAGAGACATGGTGTGTACTCTTCAAACATTTTGGTAGAGGCGGTTATGCGATACTCGGCATGTATCCTAGTGATACAAAGACACGGGGTGAATTACATGGGAATGTACTCCACCACATGGCTAGGAAAGGCGAGTGACATGTGCTACCCCATGTAACAGTTACACAGGTTCATGAAACATGGGTGGAGGCCATGTACGAGCACATGGACAACATACAAGGAGATGACCACCATTTATTGGACATGTCAAGTAACCATACCACACATCCTGTGATTAATTTTCTACATGCCTAGCCTTTCGACAGGGTTCATTTCTCATGGGCAGTACCCGAGGTCTGACTAGACGGCGTGAACCTTATTCCAACACACTGTGTACTTTTTGGTAAATGGCTTGGCCATCTCATCCTATATGTCCTGGACACAAATTGTTTCGTTTTTTCCTCAATGGCGTGGCTGGACTTTTGGGATACTCCTTCATGGGACATCGTGTCTGTTTATGTATTGAAATGTGGATTGAGGAGAAGACCCTCCTAGAATCATGTGTGCTTTGTGTGGAAACCCTGTGGCTGGATACTCTCTAAATACTGGTCCTGGATTTTGTGTGGATTTGATAGTTCTTACTACAATTCCTGGATCATGTGTGGGTTCGACACCTCTGACTGTTGTTCCTAGAACTTGTGTGGGTTTGACAGCTCTGACTCCTATTCCAAGATCTTATGTGGGTACAACTATTTTGACTGTTGTTCTTGGATCCTGTTTGGGTTCATTAGTTCTGACTATTGTTCTTGGATCATATGTGGGTTTGAGGGCACTGAATACTGTTCCTGGATCCTTTATGGGTTTGATAGTTCTAGTTTCTGTAATAGGATCCGTCGTGGGTTTGACAGAATAGATGATTCAGTTGCTAGACCTGATCATATCTATCTCTCTACAAATGTTGTATACCTGTGTGAGCTAAGTCAGTATCTTTGTGCTTTCCTAATGATTGAGATGGATTTCTTGATAACATAGGTATATGTATGGGCATATACCTATGTTGGGTTATCAGTTGATTTCATTATTGTGGTTTATCCTTGTTGAATTTTGTGATTCCTTGAGGGTCTCTGGCTCCTTACTGATTATTTTCATACTCAACCATACACGAGCTATTCCCAAACCTCGTTATGTTGGATGCAGATGACATATATCATTTATCGAGGCTGTGTGTATCAGGATTCGATGGGACCTGGTGGTGGACCATACAGCGAGTCAGTATGTGGAGGAAACTGACAGACATGGATTGCTGAGGAGGCTATCTGTACCTACCCTTCAGGTTGGAATCCTAGAGGATGACTTAGTGGCTACTTTTATTATTTCCTTAGTTTTATTTGTACATTTAGTTTATTGTACATTCTAGTTGGGCTTGTATTCTGGCCCCTTTTTAGTTACATTACTCACTTTTTGGTTACTCAGTTTACTTATGATCATATCTGTTGTGTGATTTTTCATGTTATAAATGCAATTCCTTCCTGGTTTTTGGGTTTTGCATCTTTGGTGCTAGTTTCCAGCCTCTGACCAATGGAAGGCGGGCTTTGGGTAGTCACGACACGGGCCCCGGGGGACGGGTCGTGACATAGGTTGTCTAAATATCAATTCTTATAGTATAAATATTATTATATGATTATAATTATGAAATTTAAATTTCTAGTATTGGGAAATATCATCTATAATTTAATTTTATTAAATTAAAAATCCATGTAATAATACAATTGGTTTAATTTTAAGAAATAATAAATTGGTTGATTGAAATTATTAATTAGTTTATTAATTAATGAAATGATTTTATTATAAAATTTATTGGATATTAGAATTGTAGAATCAGTCAATTAAATTTGATTTTATATTAGTTCAGTTTTTGAAATTTGGATGTGATTAATAATGAGAATAATTATATTTTTTTAATATCCTTGAAGGGTTATTCAGTTAAGTGAATATATGTTGTTAAATTATTTAATGGTGAATTGCTCAAATAATTCAATGTGTTTAACATATAGGGTTATGAATAAATTGAAAATCAAAATGGTATGCCATGTTGTGAAATGTTGATAATAAAGTTAATATTGATTACAAATATAAATTTTGAAATTAGTGATAATTTTTAATTGATGGATTTTGAGTGTGGGACAATGAATCATTGTTCAAAATCACTCTGTTTTTGTTGTGAGATATATCAGTTGTTGGACATAGAAAAATGATTGAAATATCAACGGGTTCATATCCACGGTGTTCTCGAAAATATACATCGATTTGATAATGTGTTTGGGAAATATAATCATTGTTAAAAAGGCCATCTATGTGTTTGATTGAGAATGAGTGTGAGACATGTAGTAATGATTCAAAAAACTCACTTGTGTGACTATTTGATAATTTATTATTAGGACACTGAAACATTATTTACGTATGAAACATAATTTTCACATAGGTATGCATCCCTTAATTTATGGTCTAAATCATTACAATGGACCTAATATGTATGAATGATGAGTTAGTAATTGTTCTAAGGGTTTCTGGGGATTATTTGGTGCCTAAAACCCATATTTTTGTGAAAAATTGGCTTGGCGCACTTTTTAGTGTAAACCATGCCGAAATTTTGCATGGTTTGGAAAACCATGAAGATTCCATTTTTTTAGAATGATCCACCTCGCATGGTTGGAACAAGGTCATGCAGCCTAACTATTCCAGAGCCCCTTCTTCCAAGGTACTCGTAAATGGTTTACGTAGGGTTTTCAAAACATTGGGGACAAAATATTCGCATGATAAAATTATGGGTAAAATTTCCACAATTCCCATTATTATATATTTACTACCCTCTTCTTACCCACTCATAAAATAGGGGGATTTTCCTCCATTTTCACCTATTTGGTGATATTTAAAGGCCACATCTAGGGATCAAGAGATCTCCCTTTTATGACATATGATTATCTTCATGTACATAACGTTGGATGTGCAATGGTAGGTACTTGAGACATTTTTTACCATTCTTAGTCTCTCATTATATCAACCTAGATATCATTATGCAAGTATTTTTCACCATTCCATATATCCACTCTGATCTGAAGAAAATCAAGGGTTGAAACCGAAGGAGGAGAGTCGTAGAAGCCAAAGGTGGGTGGTCTACAACTCTTCTCTAATGTTTCTTGATTTTTTAGTATCCGTGTGAGGCCAATAGATTTCATCAGGAGATGTTTATTAAATTTAAATTCCATGATTATACATGTTAGAATCATATGATTATGATAATTGGAAATATGTTATTATTTATTAGCGGTTGTCCCCACAACTCAATCATCCCCATGTCGGAGGTTATAAAATATTTGGGTTTTAGTGTTTTGGAATGGTTTATCCACTGTTAGGGCGTGTCTTCACATTACCTTCTTAAAGACGAGTCTTCCTATATTAAATGACCTTATATTAAGGAGAATTGTAAAATGGAATGTACCATGTATGCTCACCACATGATTATGTATGTGTTTCAAAATTATTATTATATTTGAAATGAGAAATAGAATGTAGACTATTTATATAACAAGGATTTATCAAATTATATTGAATAAAGGTTATATTTCTATATCACCCTTTTCAATATTGAGGGTAGGTAGAGGAGTGAACCTCAATAATTCTATATGACTTAATGGAAAATAAATACTTGATTAAATGGTCGAAACACTACATGAACTACCCACACTAATGTAAGAAAATGCTGGAACAAAATGAATGATTACATGGTTACAATATCAATTATGAATGGACTGACTCATGCTTTCCTTGGATTCTGAGAGGAGAATACATTGGGACTCTAGAACCCCATCCCAATTAACGGATGTTGTTTTCTTTGATTGACAACCACCAAAAATCTAGTTATGGTATAATCCATGGATTCCAAGATTTCTACTATAGGGTCCTTAAAATTATTACGTGATACCTTAGATACACTCCTTGTTTCCTGCGTTAATATGTAGGCACCATTGTTAAAACCCATAGGGCCCTATCCTTACATAGCTCGATTTTACCTTGGATGACCACAATGGACTCAGTAGGAACCATATTGTGGAATTCATTGGATTAAGCTCCTTGGAATATACTCTTACCCCTTATATAGACTCAAATTCTACTATGTTAGTGTTTTGTGAGATCTCTGTTTCCAAGGTTATTACCCTGGACTCCCTCACTAGATATCAATTTTAGAATGCCTTATTACACCATGGGACGTTCACTAAAAATACTATCAAGAGGTGATGTCAGTTTTGTATATGCTTATGTGACTTATTAACATTAAATGGTAATTATCTAATCAATGAACTACTTATATGTCTTGACACCGGCTGAGGGATGAAGCAGGTACTTGTGTATTAAGTTATATTGTATTGTTTTCATTACAATATATATTTTTTACATCACACTACTATAATCCATTTCAATGGTTGTATGTTATAGGAATAATTGGTGGTGGCCCCATGAGATTTATCTCACAGCCTATTCGGGAAACATTTTTAAATTGTGGTATGATACATGACTGTAGGTGTTGGAAAATGGAAGTATAACACATGGAACACTTGATTACACGTGTATAAGATGGAGCTTGATTTTAGATGACTGAGTTTGATCTCGGTAAGCTTAGAGTATTCATTATTTTATTTTACCATGCAAAACGTGTTATGTTTATTGTCTTGTATCAATGTCTTTCCAGATTTCTTGTATCATTACATCACATAATCATTGTTATAGTTGATATAGTCATTGTTATTCTCATTTATATATTGAATCAGTTTTATTATTTTATTTATTTATATTTATTCCATGGTTAATTATCTATTTATATTCATTCTATTTTGCTAAAATCTATTAATGAGGGAATAGTCTCCCCACAGACATACCTGAAGCCCTCGCTGCAAGTCGACATCCTCTAGCATTTGGGGATATGTGCATAATGCCATGTGGCCCCCCGATCATAAGGTATCCGTTAAGTTGTATATTTTTCTAGGACAACACAATGTGGTATCATAGAACGTTTTCATTTCATGCATTACTATTTGAAGACAATATATTAAAGATCAGGAATGCATGGGACATGGTTATAAGTCATTCAAAGGCATCAAGAACCCCTGTTAAGTGTAAAAACTATCTTTCCTAATTTATTATTATTATTTTTTTCATATTACATTTGTTATTATTTCACCATTTGCTGATGCATGTGATATGTGGTGTTTTTGATTATTACTCTAATTGATGATTTTTTTCAACCATATCCAAATCATATTAGAGAAAGGGGTATTTCTCTATTCATGATTATAGGCACCTATATTTCCCATGTCATGCATATTTACATTCCATATAGTTGCATCTCACAAAATTTCATTGATTGATATTCTTATGATTGTTGAGTGATGTTTTGATAGTTTATTGTACATTTATTACTATTGTTTGTAATTGAGTTATTGTCTATCTCAATTCATGAGTAATTTACCACGTCGATCCATTATACTATAAATAAATTGGTGTTGTTTCTAGTGATAGGTTTATGGGGACTAATTTATCATAAATGGATTAACATTATAAAGGGAATTCTGAAATCTAAAACCAATTGGTTGTACATCCTTCTCCCTACATGTCATGAATATGAATTGTAAAGGTGTGAACCTAGAAATTAACTGAAAATTGACATGAAACTTGTACTTGGGAACATAGTAATACTAGGTCTTCTAAGCCTGTAGTTTGGGTATTATTCCTTGGGTAACATGTTTTAAAATTTTTATATTACTATAGGGATGCTCTATTATTCTTATAAGCTGGTTCTGAGGCATGTTCTTGGAATTTTCAGACCAATTCCACCATAATGTCCTCGTTCCATTCTCTAGGAATGTTGTGATGATCTTTCCCCAGATGTGGTTGTCCCTAAGCTTCCAGTCTTACATCCAATATTTCCAATTAAAGAACATCATATTGTACCTAATATACGCCTTAATTATCTTGTATGTGATAGTTTTTTATATCTGGTGCAGTCTATGCATGGTGCAACACAGGTTTCCCCTACGAAGGATGATCTGACTCATGCATTCCAAAAGTAACATCCTCTATCTTTTTTGTGGATTGGTGGTTCTTATGATATTATGACTTGGCTAGAATCCATGATTTCTATGTTGGAGAATCTAGAAACACCGATAGAGTGGAGTGTTAAGCATTTGAGATATAGGCTTTGGGATTCATCCAAGCATTTGTGGGTTGTGATTTTCCAGTTTGGTCATCATAAGGGAACATTATGGGTTGATATCAAGACTACCTTCTATGATTAGTTCTTTCTTCTGTCACTGATAGATAATAGAGATAGATAGTTCACGATTATCAGGTAGGGTTTTATATCAGTTATGGAATATTCAGCATGATTCAATGAATTACAATTTTATTCAATACTTCTAGACGTTGATGAGATTACATGTGCAAGACCTTTTGAGGATGGGATCTAGTATTCCATTCAAATTTAATTGAATAAAATTATACTGTATAATTTTTTTAGCAATATTTTATTAGGCCCTCATAAATGAGTGTAATAAAATGTATGGAATGATTACTGAGTGCAAAAGATCTTTGTCACATGAGGCATGTAGTCATTTAGGTGGCAAGAAACCTTCCCATGAGGTTTCTCATCATGGTAGTGGTAGCTAGAGTATCCAGTATGATAGCTCTGTGGTATGTCATCAATGTGAAACACCGGACCATAAGAATTCATAACGTGACAGAGACCCTATAGAGTGTTAGGCATGTGGCAGTATAGGTCATCATTATTTTTTTTGCAGGACCTTTACCCCAGTTTCGTGTTGAAATGTATCATTATCAGCTCAACCATCATAAGCATTTAATTTTTCTCTATGTTAGGTGGTGATTTAGAATAACATCTACAGGTATGGTCGAGGAGGAGGTCATGGTCATGGTAGTCTGACCCCTAATCGCTTGTAGCGCTTGTAGGGCTGTCATGATCATTTAGTCCATCTATTGTATAGGTCTATGGATAATTCCAGTTACATGGTTTACTGTTGATACACAGGGAAATGGTTGTGGGACCTTCTATAAAATGTGGTACTATTCTAGTATCCCTCATTATTTTCAATTTTTTGATCTAGGTGCTTCACACTCTTTCATTTGTAATTCTATTGATAAAATACTCATAATAGATATATTGTATCACTATGGTGTAATTACCCTTGATACACCATTGGGAATACAGACAGCGGGAATAAGGCAATGCAGTTCCTGTCCCCATGGGGTAGGCAATTACCCATTCTTTTGGGATATATCTTTTATTTTGATATAACAAGCATCAATTTCATTTTCATTATGGACTAGATAATCTATTATGATTCCTTTTTTAGACTACTATAACTACAAGGTCTCTTTTACATCACCAAAAGGAAGAAGATATATATTCAATGATGATTGTGATTTCAAGGATGATTGAGATGGATTGAAGAATTATGGGATTTGTGGAGTGACCAGACATATTGAATATCCATTCAAAGAGGATCAAAGTTTTCATCAAACTAATTTCCCTCTAGTAGTTGATCATTTAAAGGATGTATTTATTGATGAATTTTATAGATTACCTATTAAGTGAGAGGTATATTTCACAGTAGGGATTCTTCCAAGATTATATCTACAGTCAATTCTAGTTTTTAGGAAGGATCCTACCGAACACAAGGAGCTCATGATTCAGATAGAAGAACAAGAGGCCTATGGTTTTATCTGGCTCATTACATCATCTTGATGTTCACTACTGCTTTTCTCCAAGAACTTGGATGTAAATCATCATTTAATCATGGATTAAAGAAGGTTTGACCAGCTTATGGTCAAAAAATTGCATCAACATCCCTGAATAGATGATCTCATCAACCTTCTCTAAGGAGTTAAGGTATTCTTAAAAATCATTCTAAGAACAGGTTATCATTTAGTGTGATTCAAACCATCAAACATACCTCATAAACAATCTTTTGTAGTTAGGGTCTATATGACTGTCTTGTTATGCCATAAAGTCATACAAATTCCCTATCTATTGTCATGGATTTATTGAATAGGGGTTTCACGTCTTTCTTCATCTCTTAGAGTTCATAAAATGAAGTGTGTCATGTTTAGAAAGTCAGAATCGTGTGATAAATCCTATTAAGAGCTGTAATGGTGTCTTGTATCAACCCCTATTTAAATTCCTCTTGAGATGATTATATGTTACATCATCTACTGTGATGCATTAGGCCTTGGAATAAGGGAAGTAATTATGTAGGAAGATATTTTTTTTGTTTATGGATCTTGGAAATTAATTTGACATTAGAGAAATTACCATACTCACAGCCTTGAACTACCAGCTGTTGTCCATGACATACATTACTAGAGAAATTATCTGTTGGGTGAGCACAATTTGGTGTAAAACATCCACAATAGTAGAATGTATATATTTTTCTCAGCGTGACATGATCTTCAGACAATGAAGATGGGTCAAATATCTAGAATCATTTGATTTAATGATTTACTTTACACTTGTAATGTGCAAAGTGTTTGATGATACAGTGAGTTGGAAAACTCAATAAGTGGTAATATAAGAATTCAGTGAAGAATTAACGTTAATAGACCTCTTTTATGACCTTCATCAAGTGTATCAGGATAGTAAATAGTATTATTACCTCTCAAACATAACAGTCACCTCTTACTTCTATGAGAAGGTGACAATTTATTAGTTTTCAAATCCTGAATATTTGGTTCTCCATGAGAGTTTATTAGGTTATAACCCACATCTAGATTGGTCAGTGGATAGATACGACATCCTACATATACGTGGATGTCTCTGGGTTCCCATAGACACGAGAGAGGAGTTTTTGAAAGAGTCATATTCTTTAGGGTTTGTAGTTCATCCATGATTTTCATGTATGTCTCTAGATATGTGACACCAGTATTGGTGGCCTAGGATGAAATATCACATATAATGATTTATTACTAGGTGTCCCACATGTTAGTAGTTGAAGGAAAATCACGAGAGACCAACATGCTTATTACAGCTTCTTCCATTCCAAGAATGAAAATGGGAAGATGCCACTATGGATTTTGTAGTGGGATTACATTTTTGGATGAGGGGTAGAGATGCTATATTGGTATTAATTGAATGGATTATCAAATAATCCCACATAAATCCTATACGGGAGACTTTTTTAGATGATTAGTTGGGATGTCTATATTGTTGTGAGGTCATATGGCTACACATGGTTTCTCGTAGTAGCATTTCAGATCGGAACTCTCGTTTCACATCATGGTATTGGATGTGTTTGCCTAAAGATATGGGAACTCAAGTGATTCTAAGCACAAAATTTCATCTTCCAACCTATGTACGTTTAAATAGATGATACATATTCTAGAGGATATGCTCCATCCATGATTCCATGATTTCAGATGATCTTCGGGAAATCATATCCCACTCCTCATGTTCTACTATTATAACTATTTTTAAGAGACAATTTAGATGGATCCTTTTGAGACCATATATGATTGGAAATTATGTTGACCGCTATTTGACCTACATGTATGTGAGGTAGCCCTACTGGGTCCTCAACTCCTTCAGGAGACATCAGAGTGTGTTCAAATGATCAAAAATTGTAGGACTGCTGCTTAGTACAGATATAAATCATTTGTTGATCTCCATTGAAAACCTCTTGAGCTCAATGTTGGGGAACATTTTTTTCTTTGGATATCTCCTAGGATATCTCAGAAATGGTTACAATTGTAGGGAATTCTTTTTCACTATTACATAGGGCTATTCGATATCCTAGAGTTATTTGGGCTGGGATTCTATCTGTTACTACTACCTCAAAGTTAACATTCTGAGCTCGATTTATTTCTTGTCTCACATCTTCATCAATACCATGATGATCCATTGAATAGTTTTGAACTAGAGGAAAATTAGTTATATAATAATTACACCTTTGAGGATTATCCAGTGTGTATCATTTACTAGAGCAAAATTTTTCTTTATGGCAGGTTATTCCCACTGGTTTGGGTGCAATTGCATCACAAATGAGTACAAGACAAGGCTTGGGAGAGGGAAGCAGATGTATGTTCTCAATGTCCTATGTTGTTCTTAGACAGTGTTTTATTACCCTTGGAAGGGGAACTCAATTGGGGGGGATTCTTTTAATGGGGAAGACTACAAGAACATAATCTTACACTCATGCATAGATAGTTAAATTTTCGATTTAAATCGTCACTTTTGAACCTAATATGGATGCTAATTAACATAGTAATTGGTATGAGGATGTCTAGGGATTTTTAAGAGCCCAAAAAACATCTTTTTGGAAAAAATAGTCTTAGCGAATGGTTTAGAGTAAATCGTGCTATAATACCGCACGCTTTGGAAAACTGTGTGAATTGTTTTTGGATAGAGCCACATCGCACAGTTGGTTCATGGCCATGTGGCCTAAATGTTTGATATCATCTTTTTCCAACGTACCAGTGTAAGGTTTCGACATGGTTTTTCAAACCATGTGGGAAAGCCTTGCACATGATAAAATTCTAGGTAAAATGTCCAAAATGAGGTTATTGATATATTCACTTTTCCCTATATTCCCAATTCATAAACTAGCAGAATTTTTCACGTTTTTCAACCATTTGGATATTTTTGAAGTCCACAACAAGGGATCAAGAGATCACATTCTTCCAACTTCTGATCAATAATTCATTCATCATGTTGGATGAACAATGGTTAGTACTCACGTACTTTTTACCTGTTCGACTTCTCTCTTTCTCTAGACATATATATCACAATGTAAGAGTTTTTCACCTTTTCATAGATCTACAATAATCCATTAATAATCAGGGGCTGATACCAGAGGAGTAGTGTTGTAAAAGCCTTTTGTGGGTGGTGTATAACTAATCCCTAATGTACATTGATTTTGGAGTATCTACTGGGGCCCTTCCAATTTAATCGGGAGTTGTTTCATAAATTAACATTCCATGATTATACATGATAGAATAATATGGATATGGTATTTCCAAATACTTAATTATTTGTTAGTGGTTACATCCACAACTCAATCCTTATCCATTTAAAGGTTATTCAATATTTGGGTTTTACTGTTAAAGCATGTTTGCGAAACCGTTTGGGCATGTCTTTGATTAACCGTCCTAATGAAGATCCTATAGTAAATGAATTATTATTAATTAGAATTTTTAAATGGAATATACTTTGTATGCTAAACACTTGACCCACCTATGCTAAGTGATTTAAATTGATTATTAAATGTGAAATGTGAAATGGAATGTTGTACGGGTATATAACTTGGCCTTATCAAATGAGAATGAAATAAAGTTTACAAGTCCATAGAACCCCATTACATATTAATTGATGGTACATAGAGAACCTCAATAATTGAATATTCCTTAATAGAAAATGAATATATGGTAAAATGGTTTCAATGATACTTGACCTATCTACATCAATGGAAGAAAAGTCTTGAGCCTAGTGATTTATTACATGATTAAAAAATCTTATAAGAATTTACTAACTCGTGCTCACCTTGGATTTGGAGAGGAGAATACATAGGGAGTCAGGAACCCCTTTCCGGTTAAAAGGTGTGTTGTTCTGTGGTGGACACACATCTAGACTCTAGCTCTATTCAATTAATATAAATCCTGTTATAATGTTGTAGAGTTCTTTACATTGGTACATGATACCTTATATACACTCCTTAGATCCAGAATTTACTAGTAGGTTCCATGGTTAAATCTAAAAGGGACCTATCCATACTTAGCCACAGTTTACCATGGTGATCACCAAAGACTCCGTTGGCACCTTATTTTGGAATTCAATGGATTACGCTACATCGATAAAACTCATACCACATAGCTAGACTCAGATTCTAATGAGTTATAGTATCATGAGATATATATAACCTTGGTTATTACCCTGGATCTCCCTCACCAAATATCATTTTAAAGTGGCCTTGCTACGTATTGGGACCTTTGAAACCTATGATATCATGAGGTGATGTCAGTATTAAAAATTCCTAATGTGACCTAGTAAAATTAAATTTTAATTACGTAATTAATGAACTAGTTACAAGTCCAGACACTAGTAGAGGGATGAAGCTAGTACATGGATGTTTGTTATATTGTACTATTTAATTTACTTTATATATGCATTGCGACACACTATTATATTCCATTACATGGGCCAACTGCTATGGACACCATTGGAGGTGGCCCACTGATATTTATCTCACACCCTCTTTATGTTCTATTTGGTTATCGTGATTCATTACATGACTACAAGCATTAACCGAGGAATCCATATAGCTTTGAACATTTGATTTCATTCCAATTGGACGTATCTTAATAGTAGATGTCATTTTTAGATATCAGGAACCATTGAGTACTCTTTATTTACTTTTACCTTATAAAACATGTTATGAATATTGTCTTGAATCCATGTTTTCCTAATTTTCTATTAACATGACAATAGGACATCATTGCTTTAGATGATACAGTCACAACTATCTAATTCCTCCATTTCATCACTTTTCTTCCACAATTTATTTAAATTGCTTCAGCTGGTTACTATTTCTTTAATTTTCATCCACTTTTATATGGTCTCAAAATGGGAGAATAGTTACCACATAGAGATTTCCCAAGGCCCTCTATTTTAGTAAGTAGCCTCTGGCGTACAAAGAGATGTGCTTGATGCCATGTGGCCCACTGGTCTCAGGGCACCTGTTATATGGCATCTAGGTCTGGGACGTCACAATTCAAATACCAATGGGTTCATAGACACAAAATTTTTGATCCAAAATATTTTCATAGGACTATAGTTACAATTAGTTTTGATCTAGATTATAATTAATTGAATAATTAAAGGCCATGTTATAATGAAGCTTTCATCTTAATGTGATATTTGATATTCCATGGGGATTGTTTAGTCTCTTTTATGGGAATAAGTATGTACTATTTGGTTGGGTATCTTTGTTAACCTTATAAATTAAGTGGTTAATTAATGAATAATTAAATTTGATAAATGTTTATTTCATGCCCTATAATTTATTCTTTAAAAAAATGCATACATTTTTATTGTCCAGATATTGATATATATATTTTGGGTGGTGGCCTAATGAGATGTATTGAAACCATACTCGAGCATCCTAATATGTTCCCAAAAAGTGTTTATGTTTAAAGGATTGGATAAGGGAGAGATCTATGTAGTAGATATCCCAGTTATGATGGATAATGGATGTGGGAACCTGACTTCGTGTCGGGACCTGATTAAGAAAGATTCCAGTTTCATTATTTGGGTTAAATTATTTTACACTTAACAAATATTTTTCATTAAATATTTACAATTAAATTATATATATTTTTTGTTTTTGGTTCATAGTATTATACATGTTTTTCTTATAAGTATATTATTCTGGTTGTTGGTTAGTTTCATTGGTAACTTTTGTTTAGTTATATTGTCATTATTCATTAATAAAAAAAATTATTATGCCAAATATATATATATATATATATATGGTATACCCTCACTAATAATCAATTGAATCTATTTTATCAATAGGAATTACTATGTTAACGTAACCATTCGGGTCAGGGTACCAGTATGTAGCTCCCATTTTTAGACGTTA
The DNA here is from genome assembly GCA_963277665.1 of Viscum album. Lineage (NCBI taxonomy): Eukaryota > Viridiplantae > Streptophyta > Magnoliopsida > Santalales > Viscaceae > Viscum > Viscum album. The sequence continues at coordinate 2,049,797,120 of OY728147.1, read as the reverse complement.
GAAAGTAGTATCAAAGGAGAGTTATTTTAATTTATTTTGAGTTACTTTTTTGAAACGTATAAAGGATAGTATGTAGTTTTGGGACGTTATTTTTTTTAATCAATGGTAGTATCTATACCATTTTTAGGGGAAACGTACAAAGGGTGTTGTTTTTTATAGACGCCTCTTATTATAGTTGGATGTTATTTCACCTCAAGTGATTTACTTGGTATTTGTTGTGATTATTGTTTATAGAATTAAAAAAAATTATTTAGTCATTGAATTTAATTAGAGTCGAGTAAAAACACATCATTATAGTAACACATGAATTATTGGGACATGCATAATTTTATGACATTCAGGAGAGAAGATGTTTAACTGTAATTTGTTAAATAAAAATTCAGTTCACATCATGTGTAATTAATAGAAAAATGTGCCAAATATACAATAAATAATTTTAAAATTTTGTAAAATTTGGAAGTTGGTTGTCTCATAATTATAATAAATATGATAATGTACTTTGTTAATAATGACCTAGATATAGGATGGTTAAGCCTACTAATAGTGCCTCAGTTTTGATGGTGTGGTTGGGTTTGGGAGATGAATTTGATTGAATTTAATGTAATATTGTAAGAACCTAGGTTTTTAGAATAGGTTAAAATCCATATCCTATTTGAATTTTTGACTTGACCCTGAGAAAACAAGAGAACATGGACAGCTTCGAGAAATTTCTAGACTACACTGCGTGTACTTTAAGTATATGTCGTGTATTTGTTAGGTGAGTGACCGACCGTTTGCTCGTTGAGTACATGCCATGTGATGACCATGAAATAATTTCATACTACACAGCATGTCTTTTTCGACACTGTGTACCCTTGACCATGTGGAGTCCATGCAGGGCTTGTAGGCTTGTTGGCTGGGTTGAATCCTTTAACCAAGTACATGTCCTGTCTTCCTTGGACACGCCGTGTCGTCTAGATGTGTATGAGGGATATACATTGCATGTTGGCCTATTGGCTGGCTATAATTGTTTAACCAAATACACGTTCTATCCTCCTTGGACAGGACATGTTGTCTGGTTGTGTATGAGACAAATACATGGCATGTGGGTAAGTCAGTGAAGAAGACATGAAAACCAAGTACATGCCGTGTACCCCTAGGTAGACGTTGTGTACTCATTTCGGCAGTTTTTGGAAAGTATTTTGGTGGAATTTGAGCCATAATATGAATAGTTAAATGATATACATGGCGTGTAGTCATGAATTAAACACCATGTACTTTTTTTTGTTAAAACGGGCAGTAGCCTCGTTTTTGAGGCAGAACCTCGTTGTGTCGGCAGGTTTCAGGAACCAGGCTGCCAGAGCTCATTTTTTCTCTCGTTCCTTCGTCTGAGACCCGATTAGAACACTAATTGATTAGTGGGAACCCCCAAGGTAAGGCCTTGATTCCTCTTGATCCATATTTCTTTATTTTTGTTCTAGAAAAAGTTATAGGGTATTGGGAAGTTTTGATTATTTTGTAGATCTACTGTGATTTATACATAATTGGATGTTGTTGTCAGAGGAGTAGTGTCGTATGAGTGTCCGGTTAGTGTTGACTAACTCTTTTGTGTTTCTGTGGTCATTTGGTTGACACGCCCTTCAGCGTGTTTTTGGGTATTTTGAGCGTAACCGGTTTTATCTCATATTACATTTTGAATTTATTGTTGACCTATGTGATGTATTTAGATATGCCATGTTTCAAGTTTTTCTTGAGCGGGGCAGGGAAAACGGTCATTTCTCATCAGGTCATTATGGTCGGGGGATGCCAAAGTGGTTATATTTGAATTATATTGTTTTTACTGTTGAGTTTAGTTATTAAACCTTGATATAAATTTTTATAAGCCTTAATGACATCTGTGCTGGTATGGGACATACCTTACATAGTGAAATTAAAATTTTTAGATTATTTTTCAAATTTATGTGCTCAAAATAAATATATTATATATGTAATTGACTAGTTTCATATGATGGCCCATTTAGGTTGTGTTGGGCATGGACCGAATATTTTTTGAGTGATGTTGATCACAGGTTGGGTCTGGCCCGGGTTACGTTCGGTGGTTCTAACCAGGGGATTGGGCATCATGGGTGTCGGTTTGAGGCAGGATGACTATCGAGTTGGGCATGGCCTAGGTTACTAGGACGAAAGGGCCATCAGACTTGAGTTTCATGGTCGCAGGGACATGATGTGTCTGAGGTGTTGTGGCATGGGTACTATTTTGGTGATTTCCGCTCACCCAGAATCATTGAGTAGTGTGCACATAGAGAGACTCGATGATGAGGCTGTTTTGACCACTCATGTGGGTAGATTCCCCAGTTAGTTGCGGTTTAGGTACTTTTGATTTGGTGGTTCTTGACATAGGAAGCAATGTGGAAGGTGAGGAGCCTTCGAGGGATATCATTGAGGATATCAGGTTGGGGGAAGAGGCTTGCCGTAATTTGAGGGCAGAAATCACTGTCCCACCATAAAATTTATTTGAGGGAAGACATCGTTGTCCCTCCATATTCATTATTTTAGGGCATACATCACTGTCATTCTTGATGCATTATTTTGAGGGCAGAAATTGTTGTCCCTCCGGTTACGTTATTTGAGGGTAGACATCATTGTACCTCCAGTTAATTATTTTAGAACAAACATCATTTTACCTCCGGGTTACTACTATTTGGCATGCCTTCGGGGTATCGGTACTTGATACACGTGGTGTCAGGGGGCACATGGCGCTGGGTTACATAACAGAGATTTCTGTGTTGGTCGAAGTAGGTGACACACCTTGGTGGCTGTGTGAGCACCAGTGGAGTTTGTGTTTATTTTTACATACTTTTCTTTAATGCGTCCCTTATAAATGCATGCCTTCTTAAACAGTTATATTTGGTACGCACCATTGGGTGGTATCCAACTGAGATTCATCTCACACCCAGCACGGTCCCTTCGGTATGCGTGCTGACTTTATGGATTTGTGTGCAGAAAAGAGGCCAGCTCTAGGAGCTGGGCTGTATTAGCTTTTGCACGGAGATGGTATGGACCTTGAGGTTCTGCCTAGCTATATTTTACCCTGTTTTTCTTTATTTCTAGTATCAACATGCTTACATGTTTTATATCTATAGTTGGTTAGCCATTGGTACCCCTTTTATATTCAGATATGTATGACCATCTTCAGATTCATGGTTTGTTGTTCAGTAGTAGTTACAAGTGATCAGCATGCTGTTGTGTTTATTTTTACTACCGTTGTTTGTATTTATTGCTCCCAATAATTATTGATACTGATTGTGATTCAACTCCGTAGGTCTAGATAGAGTCTGCTGAGTCATTTATTCCCCTCTATCATTCTTGTTATACTTGGATCACTACCATTACTATTATCGTCCAAGAGAGTATATCCTCCCTACTATACATATAAGACCCTCGCTTCTAATCAGTAGACTTTGGAATTCGGGGAGGTGCACCTAATATAGTAGCACCTGACTCGTTTAGCCCTGTTCTGGTGGCTGTTCGGGTCCGGGTCGTTAAAAGTGGTATCAGAGGAGTTCTATATAGGGATTTAGTAGCATCGTTTTACTGGGTAATAATGAGATTGAGACTTCTCCATTATTTCTGCTGGTTTCACTATTTGGGATATGGTAGAGTGGAGATACATTATTACTGGAACTAGGTTTCTAGCTTGTGCTTGGGTTCCTGCATCCCCAAGTATGAGGTATGGACGAAGTTATCATGGGTGGGAATTTCTATTTCTTTTTTCTCAGATTATGGTTTATATGATTTCCACCTTGGTGTCTCACTTGGTGTGTGATGTTATTTATTTTGATATGCAACTCTTAACCCAATGAGTTAAGAGAGAATTGTACCATGGCCCGGTATGTCAATGCCTGAATGATTGGCTTTTGATAGGAACATTTATCAGGTATTTCAATTTTATAACAGCATGTATCCCTTTTGAAGTGATAATACCATCTGAATAAAATCAAATCCCATGCTTTTTATGCTCTGAAATGTGAATATGTGAAAGTCCTAAAAGAATTGCTTGTTTGTTGAAATGTGTATTACATGGTTTATGTTTGTAGAATTTCATTTGAGAGGTTTTTTGGGTCTAGCTCTAGTATGAGCAGGCATGTACTATCGGTTGAAGTGATTTTGATCACTAGGATTGGGCGACTTGGTCATCGGTTTGAGGCAACGTTGGTTTTCAGGACAGGCATGGAACGAGGTACTTTTGATACTTAGATCCATTAGGGGCGGGTAAGGTGTCCATGAGGCCAGGATGCATGGGGAATGGTTTCATTGAGGGAGAGTAAGGGTGGTATTTTTGTTCTGCCATTAAATGATTTCTTATTTGCATTGAATAAATATATGTATGAAATGTGTAGCATCAGGGGAATCAAGGATGCAGGTTAGTTGAGGTGCTTTGGGCGTTAGGGCATCGATGATGTGGGTAACATGAGGTTCCTTGGGAATCGGGGCATCGCGGATGTGGGCTACATGAGGTGCTAGGTACCAGGACCTCGTGGAGGCGGACACCGATTCGGTGCCATAAATGTTGGGTGTCAGGAATGACATTGGAGAACAAATGAGGTATAGGGGTGACAATGCATCACAAAAAGACTATGTGTCCAGAAAACAGGTTAGTGAACCTTTATTTACTTTGATTTTTGTCATGTTGAGACTGAGTTAGGAGATTCATAAGGTGGGGAGCCCCTTGAGTAATTTTTCTAGAACCATTGATACTGGGGAATTCCAGGTTACTTTTATCAGGGTGGTATGTACGGTGCAATCTCTGGGTTTCGTTTGATTGCTTGGGGACAAGCTATATTTAGGTGGGGAGTTATATAGAACACAGGTTTTTAGAACTTGTCAAAATCCCGAACCTGTTTGATTTTTTGACTTGTCCCTGAAAAAACTTGAGAAATTGGGTAGTTTCTAGAAATTTTTAGACTACACACAGTGTAATTTAAGTACACGCCATGTATACGTTAGGAGATTGACCGACCATGACCTCACTGAGTACATGTTGTGTGATGACCATGAAAGAATTTATTACTACACGACATATATTTTTCGACACACCGTGTACCCATGACTATGTGGAGTCCATACATGATATGTAGGCCTGTTGGTTTGGTAGAATAATTTAACCAAGTACACATTGTGTCCTCCTTGGACACACCGTGTATTCTGGCTATGTATGAGGGATATACATGGTGTGTAGGCTTGTTGGCCATGTATAATCTTTTAACAATGTTCACACCGTGTCCTCCTTGGACACACTATGTAGTTTGACTGTGTATGAGATAAATACATGGAATGTGGGTAAGGTGGTGAGGAAGAGATGAAAAACCAAGTACACAACATGTACCCCTAGGTGCACGCCCTGTTCTCATGTCGGTAGGTTCTAGAAAGTATGTCTGCATAATTCCATCCGCCATATGAACAGTTAAATGATATACATGATGTGTAGTCATGAATTATCTGACGTTTACTTTATTTTTTTCACTAAAATGTGTAGTAGCAACGTTTTTTAGGAAGAACCTCATTGTTTCGCTGGGTTTCGCGAACCAGGCACTATAGCTTTTTTTTATTCTGTTCCTTCATCTAAGACCTAATTCAAATTCTGATTATTCCGTTGCAACCCCCTCAGTATGGCCTTGATTCCTATTGATCCGTTTTTATTGATTTCTTTCCTAGAATGAGTTATAGGTGTTTGATAATTTTCGATTATTTTATATATCTACTAAGTTTTATACCTAATTTGAGTCTTTTATCGGAGGAGTAGCATTGTATGAGTCTCAGGTAGGTGGTGCAAACCTCTTTTTGTGTTTTTGTGGTCTTTTGGGTGATGTGGCCTTCAGTGTGTTTTCATGTATTTTGAGTGGGATCCGTTTTATCTGCTATTACATTTTTAATTGATTGTTGAACTATGAGATTCCTTTGGGAATTCCCTATTACCAGTTTTTCATGAGCGGGGCTGGGCGAGTGGATGTTGCTCATTGGGGCATTATGGCAGGGGGATGCCAAAATGGTTATATTTTAATTGTATTGTTTTTACTATTAAGTTTAGTTATTAAACATTGATATAAATTTTTAGAGGCATTAAAGACCTCTATACTAGGATGGGACAACATTTTCTTATTGAAATTGAACTTTTTAGATTGTTTTGACCATTCATGTGTTATGTTTAAATATGTTATATATGTAATTGCTGAGTTACATATGCTGGACCCTTTGGGTAGTGTTGGACATGGCCCATATATTTTTGTGTGATACTGATCACTGGTTGGGCTTTTCCCAGGTTACGTTGGGTGGTTTTGTCTTTGGGATTGGGCATCATGGGCGTCAGTTTGAGGCAGGATGACAGTCAGGTTGGGAATGGTATGGGTTATTGGGATGTTAATTCCATCAAACTTGAAAATCACGGTCGCATGGACACGAGGTATTAGAGGTGTTTTGTCTTGGGTACTATTTTGGTGATTACTGCTCACCCCGAAAATTTGAGTATTGTGCACACATAATGACTCTGTGATGAGATGGTTTTGACCACTCATGTGGGTAGAGGCGCCGTTTAGTTGCGGTTTTGGTTCTTTTGGTTTGAGGATGCTTTTTTTAGGAAGCCTTGGGGAAGGTTCGGAGCATTCAAAGGATAGCATTGAGGCTATTGGGTTGGGGTCGGAGGCTCGCCGTTATTTGAGGGCAGAGATTATTGTCCCTCCAGATACTTTATTTGAGAGAAAACATCATTGTCCCTCTAGATAATTATTTGAGGGGAGACATCGTTGTCCCTCCAGATACATTATTTTTGGGGCATATATCATTGAACCTCTAGTTACGTTATTTTAGGGAAGACATCGTTGTCCCTCTAGTTACTTATTTGAGAATAGATATCACTATTCCTTCGGGTTACTACAGTTGGGAGTGCCTTCGGGATATCAGTACTTGAGACACACGGTGTTAGGGGAAACATTCTACCTGGTTACATGACAGAGATTCCCGTATTGGCCGAATTAGGTGACACTCTATGGTGGCTATTGAGCACTAGTGGAGTTGGTGTTTATATGTACATCATTCTGTTTACTAATTTACTTATAAATGAATGCATGCTTAAACACTTATATTAGGTACTCACCATTAGGTGGTATTCTACTGAGATTGGTCTCAAACTCTACACGGGCCCATCAGGAGGTGTGCAGACTTCGTGGATTTGCGTGCAGGAAAGAGGCTAGCTTTAAAAGATGGCCTGTATTTTCTATTTCATGGAGATGGTATGGACCTTGAGGTTCATCCTATCTAGAGTTTACCATGTTTTCCTTCATTTCTGGTATCAGTATGATTACTTGTTTTGTAGCTATAGTTTGTTATCCATTGGAACCCCTTTAATATTCAGATACATATTACCTTCATTGGATGCATTTTTTATTGTTCAATAGTAGTTACAAGTGATCAGCATGCTGTTGTGTTTATTTATGCTATTGTTTTCGTATTTATTGTTTTTTCTGTTTATTGATACTGATTGTGATTTTTCTCTTTGGGTCTGGTTCGAGTCTGCTGAGTCATTTATTCCATTGCATCTTTCTTGTTATATTTGGACTAGTACCATTATTATTATCCTATGAGAGGGTATAGCCTACCCACTAAACCTATAAGACCCTCGCTGCTAGTCGACAACCTTTGGAGTTTGGAAAGGTGAGCCTAAGGTAGTAGCACCCTACCCGTTTAGCACTATTCGTGTGGTTGTTCGGGTCAGGGTCGTTACAAATATCATTAGTTAAAAGTCCAAAAGTTGGGATATGTTTCATAATATGTGTTTTTTGAATTTTATGGATATTCCTCCATGACAATATCAGATGAGATGATGACTTAAGAACATGGATGGAGATGTGCCTCTATTTGTATAACCATAGGCTCCAATATTCTTCTGAGAGGATGATAGAGTGTATCTCTATGTGAACTATTATTGCTTCATGTAGTTTATGGAATGTGACCCATGATGGGTTTTTATGAGTATGTCTAACATGACATGAGTGTTTCAGCTATAGAACCCTCTGACATTCACAATAAAGGGTGGACCAGAGGTAGTAGAGTTTTGGTTTGAGACTATCCTAATTATTCTTGACCACTAATCAACATTTGCTGAGAAGTGTATCAATATAGCTTATTTTATTTTATGGGGTCAGGAAAAGCACTGGTAGGACATCCAGACATGGGATGAATATCTAGACAATATGAAATTTAATGAATTCTTGGTGATTTTCATGGATAATTTTTACCTTGTGATGCCCCATAAGTAGAGGGATAATGATTTCATGAGTTTCTCCTAGGGGAGTATGTTCGTGATGGAGTATATAGGAAAAATTTCAGATTTGTAGTGCATTTATACACTGTTGGATGGGGAGAATGTTACTTCATAAAAAAATTCTGGATGGACATAAATGTGAAATTATTTCCTATGTTAACATCTTTAGGATGATTGAGTTTTTAAATTAGTGAAAGAGAATCTCATTTCTATGGGGATTCTGAACAGGGATTCCAGAATAGGACATGTGGTTTTTAATATATTATCAGTATGTACATATTTTTAGCTTATTAAGAATCACATTAAGAATTAAATTCAATGCGATAGTAATAAGAGTGTCTAGGGAGAGGCTTTTACCACACAACACCTTACATGAGTGAAAAAATCACCAATATGGTAGGTTGAAAAACTTATTTAGACATTTTCTATGACCAATGATAGACTTCAGATTTTGTGGTACGGTATGACATATAAAAGATTCTATAAAAACCCATGATAGATGGGTAATGGTGGAGGAGCTAAGAAAAATCAAAGTGGTGGAAGCGGGTATCAAACACATTCATTCGGGATATTATAGTTATACTATTAATGTAAATCAATGTTGTGGATGTAGTGCATCAATGGAAGACTTTCTATACTTGCAGAGTGGTGTAGCTTAGTAGATTATGACTGCATACCTGAGAATATGTACAAGACTATATCATTAAATTCATCATAAAATTATTGATAGAAAGGTAGTACTGTTGATAGTTACTGGTAATATTCTTATATATTCTACAATTTATAGTTCCATAATTGGTACTAGTTCCTATAATTAATTTACATCAACAAAAAATGTGAATTAGTTGTGTTTTGGAAAAGGAGTTTTTTGTGGGGTTATGATGATCAATAAACCCTATAGAGTATGATTGAGGGACATCTTATTGTTCATAGGGATTTCAATTGAGATTGTTGAGTATCATTTCATTTGAGATATTTACAATAATTTAATGTCTATATTTTACTAAATTATAGGTATGGACTATTTAGTGGTGTATTGATCCCTGGAAGATTATTAACACATGAGAGTGACTTTTACATCCCTATAAGGTGACATTTATATTCAATGAGGAGAGTGACATATGTAGGCAGATCAAGCAGGTCTATTTCATTTGAAACTTGGGGATCTCACCAACCACGACAATTTTTTTATTATCAGATGATGGGGGAATAAAGAATGATTTCATTCCAGCCATGGTGGATAGGTTCCAAAACATGTTTGCAGATGACTTCATTGGTCTACCACATGGTAGAGACAAGGTGTTTATGATTGATCTCATCTCAGGTAAAAAAGTTGGATTCTATTCTAACACACATAATGGAAATTAATGAGAATAAAGTGCATCAGACTCCACAGGAGGGGTTGTTGGATAAGGGGTTTATCAATCTGAGAACATCTCCTTCGGGTTCTATGGTATTTTTTTCAGTGAATGATGATGGGGCCTTACTCTGGTTTGTTGATTATAACCCACTAAACAAGATGATTTGGAAGAGCTGGTATCCTCTTCCATGTATCGATAATCTATTTGACCAGTAGAAAAGATCAATTTTTTCTCTATGATAGATATTAGACTAGGGAATCATCATTTGAGATTCAAACCTTCTAATATACCTTGAACTATTTTCCAACGAATTTAAGGACTTTTTAATTTTGTCAAAAATTTGTACAGGTGAAAAAATAAACTATGTGTTTTTATGCCCTTGATGGAACAAACATTCCCCCCTATACTGAGATCGGTTTATATATTTTTTTTGTTGATTAAATAATTGTGTAATCCAAGACTCAAGACGATCACACCAGAAATCTTGACATCCTTTTTGGAACACTTCTAAAAAATCTCCAATACATCATGATTTCTAAGTGTAAATTACATGTCAGTCGGGTACATTTCAATGTTCACATCATCTCAAATTATGGTGTATGAGTGGACCTAGAGAACATGTAAGAGTTTCTTTCTATGGAGCATCTTGATAATACTTGCTGATATCTTTCATTCTATGCATTTAGTTTTCTACCCTCGGATGTTCATTTAGTAGTTATCTCAAATGGATTCACCCCTTTCTAGATGGAAAATGAAGGTAGTTATGTTTGAATGGTATATATCATGTTGGAATACATTCAGGAGTTGATGAAGAATTTTAATTCCGCACTAATATTTATCATACCTGATCCAGGGGATGATTTTATAATGTTATGTTATGTATATGGTATCATTCAAAGAGTATTGTAGACATAAGGGGATCTAGTTGTGGCATATGGGTCATAGAATTAGAGGCCACATGAATTGAACTACCTTATTAAATACCTTTATTTAGCATCAACAGTTTATTCATTAATGTGTCGGTGACATTATCTCTTGGTCAAAGAGTTTATTCCGTACAATGATCAGAAGATACGAATGTGTATCAGTTTACAATAAGATTTTAATCTCTAGAAGTGGTAATGTTTTTTATATTCATTCTTTATATTTTTATATATCATACATTTGGGTGAGAGGAAACATTTTTGAAAACACATTGAGTAGGGGAAAAAGACTCATTTCATTCATGAGTCTAGTTTTGAGTGGAATATCATAACATTACATGTTGAGATTAATGTTTTTGTTCAAGATGGTAAGGGTAAAACGACCCTCATATTAGTTTGGATGTATTTAACACTAGAGAGATAGATTCATAAGAGGATGTATCACGATCCATAGTATTTGGCCTTAAGGGAAAGTTGTTATTTTTATGACTCACCTTATGAACAGAATATAGATGTGGATTGGATAATCTATTTCTAGAGATATGTTGTTTTGTATACTAGTGTATGAGATGAGTTGATGTGTGAATTTCATTACCTGAAGTGGATGGTGCATCTTGGTTTAACCGAAATGTTTCATAACCTACATCATCATTATTGGTGGATGACAATGAAAAGTTATATTTTAATGTTCAGGACATGATTCCACACTTGTCAACAGGTGTAGTGCATGTATCAATGACTCAATGGTTTACCATATTTAATTACCATTCCATAATAGATGTGGGATAATGTTACCATGGATATTATTGTAAACCTCTTGTATACGCCTCCGAAGAATGATGTTATTCTATAGGTTATGGGATGACTGACAATAGTAAAACAGTTTGTCTATATATGGGAGACTTTATTAGTGGACATGTTCAGAGGTTTTTACATTCAAGATATATTATATCTTCCTGTATTTACAAAAAGTATAGATTCAACCCATGACCCATGATTTACTCTGTACAAATATAATTTACTACTGAAGGAATTTGGTACATTGGTTTTTATGATTAAGGAATTCTATCCACAAATGAATGGGGAGTTATAGAATACTATATGAACCCAACCTGGATCATTATGTCTGAGATGAAATTCTATATAAGCTCATTTACATCTCCACCTTAGAAAAAGGATATCAACTAACCATGAGGGTCCTCATCTGATAGTGGTGAAAGTATAAACTCAATATCATGTAATAATATCAATAATCAATAATAAAAAAAATATAATAAATAATCAGATTAAATATTCATATATGTAAACAAGACGTACATGTAATATTAGGATAGAATTTTCTAAAAATGGAAATCATGTCTAGAGGATATTTACCGAATAATGAAAATAAAAATATGGTGGTTCATCTAGAGTCATTATTGGTCTCTTACTATATCTATGATCCTCCACTCAAATATTCACCATAGGGAACTATCCCTTTGCTAGATCCATGATGAAATCTAAAAGTGCAATGAAATTTCGAAGTAGGTTTTGAATAAAAGTCTTAGTAGGAAACAAAAAAAATGTTTCCTTAATCTAATGTGATCATTTATATTAATGGATGCTATATTAATGATAACATTGTAACAAGAATAAACCTACAATCCAAAACCTAGTGGCAGTCCATGAAACAATCTGCAATAAACCCCTGCCTATACCAGCTTTAGCTCTATGTCAAATGGATAACCACACAATCAAAAGAAACAATTAATTTACTTGTGTAGAAAAAATCATGGAACTCATCATTGTGTGATCATGAAACAGAACATAAATTCCCATAACAAGGTCATGTGCTTGACATATACTGCGGATAGAGAGAGAATCGACATAACTTTGTCATCGAGTCATATACTAGGAATCAAGAGTAAATCGACATCCCTTAGTCCTCAAGTAATATACCATAGATCAAGAGATAATCAGTATACTTTATTCATATAGGTATATAATACTGATGAATATCTATTCACGATTCCTAATTCATCAAGTGACATATAATAGGGATCGAGAGATAATCATCATCCCTTAGCCATCGAGGCATATATTGTGGATCGGGAGAAATTCAGCATCCCTTAGTCCTTGAGTAACATTTAAATGCGATCAAAAGATAATTATCATTGCTTAGTCATGTAGTGCATCATAGAGTATTATTGTAGACTCATTGTAACCCCACCCTATTCATAGGTCCCTTTTCATAATTATTGAAATTCATGCAAACTCCCCCATTTTTTCATAGTATTTAATGATGTTCCACATGTATTGGGATCCAAAAAAATATCACAAATCATACATATCTCGGTATGGAACATGGATAAGAATATGATATCATCATAAGAAAGGTAAAACACACAATACATGAGATCAATATAAAAAATTAATAACAATCTACATATTAAACATGACATGATCATTAATATAATCTTAATATTATACACACATACATGAAATCCTAATTTAGAAAGGTCCTCAAAATATGTATACACATGATCATATTAATATAAATAATTTAGAAGAAATCTGAATATATTTTTACATTCAATATTCTATCATCATCGATGACTAATATTGAGGAAAAACTATCCAAAAATACCGCTTGGGGTACTTATCTTCGAAAAAATTGAAACAATGATTTTATCATGGCCTCTTAGACCCAAAAACATCTATTTTATTTTAAAAAAGTAATTAAATATCAGTTTTGATGATACTCTCAATCTATAATGTATTTCTCTATTACTATTAAAATATTACATGCTATAAAATATTACCTATACTATATAATTTTTTTATTATACTTGTAAAATTTTATATAGGATTACAATTTATCACTCCAAAATAATTTTTGAACAATAATTTAAAGTATTATATCTGATAATATTTGTATCTGATGAATAATTTTATAATTTTTTCTTCTAGACAAGACAAACATTTTTAATATTTTATTCATAGTAATTATAAACCACTTTTAATATTTTAATATTTATATATTAAATTTATAACACATGTGGTAGTCCATTATAATTATTCATTGAAAATTTAAATAATGTTCCTTCGATAAAAAGAATGTGTAATTATTTTATGATTATCTTATGATAATTTTATACAAATATTCTTGTGATAAAGTGTTTCAATATCTTTTGATAATTTATATATAATTTATCTAGTGAAAATTTTATTCTAATAATTATATTTAAATTATATTATTTCTAATAATTGTTTGATAATTTATTTTAAATTGTCTATTTTAAAATGAAAAAATTAAAAATGAAAATACCTCATTACATTAAATATGATTATGAATATACTCATCGATATAAATGAAACAAAACATATGACACGTCAATCCAATCAGCATCGAATAAAATTTCAATGGATGATTTTTGAAAAAAAAAAATTTATGGAAGATATGTGGGAGAATGTGAATAAATGAGTGGAGGAAAATATCTAACACACAACTCATTTATGAATATAACACATTCTTCCATTCTAAAAAAAACCATCCTTACATTTCATTCATTGTTTAATTAATTACATTAATACCTAATTTAATTTATTATTCTATATCCTTTTATTCTATTTAAGTCATCGATTAATTCTATTTATAAAAATATTTACACACACATATGTATATATATGAACATATTATATATATATATATACATATATATAAATATATATATTTCATTATGCCATCGGGGTGCATGAATGTTGGTGACCTATACCCTTCTATATTATCAAAGGTGTTTGGTGTCCATTGTTCAAATCATACCTAGAAGGTATTTCCCCAATTGTGGGTTGAGTGGATTTGCACTGGTTACATACGTTCAGTCTGTTCTAAGTATAAATTCTATGCTGAGGGGAGGTTTGAGGGTCCCAGTGATACGATTACGAGGGCCATATTATCCCTATGGTGAGGGGGTGGTGAGGTGACCCTTGATGAGTAAACAGTGATGTGTGGTGGTCCATGGGATGTGTGGGAATAAATGTGACCTTCGATGATATTATGGAATAAATCAGAGGCTCTATGTGATTAGTGAGAGTTTTGGTGCCTCTTGGTGGATCTTGGTGAGACTACAGTGAGTAATGGTACTCCGTGTGATAAGTGGGAAATGCAATGGACTCGTTTTGAATGATGGAATAGGGTGTATGCTCCTGATGTCAGAAATATAAGAGGTAGGATGATTCCAGTGGACAATGTGTATTTTGATGGATCAGGGTGAGGAGAAGAATTTCTATGTGGGTTGGGAAAAAGGTGACATGTCCCCTAGTGAATCAATATAGAGTTTTGGAGCCTCCCGGTGATAGAAAACCATTGGGGATGATGAGCATTGGGGGTGCGCTAGCAATGCACCACACTGTGGTTATAAATAACATTTAGAGGGGGTATAGTAGATTTAAATAATGATCATTTTTTGTAGGACTTCAAGTCATGATAAACCAATGGGTTGGAGTCTTCAGAAAATGAATAAAAAATGACCTTATGGGTGGGATTTACACTTGTGGGGATGACCCACATTTTCAGCCTATGGGTGTCCACTGTGTGTGTGTGTGTTTAAATGTAATATTAACCTCATGAAACTAATATATATTTATAATTTATATGTATAAACATTTTATATATATTCTAATATATATATATATATATATATATTAAACTGGGGGTTTGTTAAATGGTACCATGTCACAATGCTACTTCTCGACAATGAAACTAGCATCGGTCTGAATTTCGCCACACTCTAATTTTACTCGAGAAGAGTGGCACACAAGTAGTGGGGTTGGACTAGGATAAGTGTGTTGTGGTTCCCAATAATAACTCATCAACCACTTACTAATTTTTGAAACAAGCATGTACCAGAGTAGCAATAGATCCTATTTGGCATCTAAGTGATCATGAGATCAAGCCTTTTGGGTGTAGTTACTATGAAAATAATAAGCATGCATTGATGCATACAATGACACAAGAAAAGTGTAGGAAGCATAATTCTTGCATGACACTACACTGGGATTTCGAGAAATGTGTTGGGCTTCATGCACAGTGGAACTATATGCTACGTACTAAAGAAGTCATTCTTGATGGGTGGAAAATCCTTTGGGGGGGGGATATGGAATTCCTTTATAGAATATGTGTGTGGTGTGTGTTCTTGTTATATTTTAATTATAACCCCAAGAACCTAATATATATAAATATTCATTAAATCCCCCCACACACATTTATATACACGTATTTTTATTTTTATCAGGTAAATAATTATTTTTTCAATTTAATAATAATAATTATTATATATGATATTATTGTTAAATATCATTCAGTATTATCTTTTTTCAAACAACATTAATTAAATTCTTATAATAGTTAATAAATCAACATTCACCACACATTAACATTTATTTAAAATTATTAAATATTTCCATAACTATTACATTTTTTACTAAAAACTATACTTACATGGAGAAACATAAGAAATAATTTATTTGAAGAGAATAATGAATTACGCTTTTAATTTTAAATTAATTTTTTAAAAACAAATATAAAAAATCATTTATTTTTATTAAATATTTCATTATCTCTCTAGAAAATATTCACTTTCCAGTTTTTTTAATTTAATAACAATATTAGTAAAAATAACATGTATTATTATTATTATTAAATATGTCCCAACATTTTCACCCTTAACACTTCAAATTCTTATTCTATTTCATCATAATCTTAAGAGATTAATGCATAATTTTACCTCATTAATTCATTGAATCCTTAAATAGATAAAAACATGTCGACAACCATAGAAAATTAGATTATTACAGGTTCATTAATCATGGATCGATGTTAATGGTAGGGATGATGAACATAAAATTTGTTATTAATATATAATTTTAAAAACTAAACTATTAATCAATAAATTTTAATTATTGGAATGGCCAAACACCTGATGCATATAAAATTTTTACTCTTCATAATGTAAAAACCAAATAACAGTCCTAAGAGTGGTATCATATTTATCATATGATCCACTGTTTGAGAGATATTAATTAACTATTATATAAAAATTAATAAATTAATAATTAAATAAAAAATTGTTTTATCACTAATGATGTTTCAAAACATTTGACGCACAAAATATTTATCCATTGGCTATAGTAAAACCCTCCTTTTGGACCTAATGGTGGTCTCAGATTTCTCATGTGATTCACCATTTTAGATACATTAATTATTTATTATTTAAAAATTGAATAAATAAATAAATAAATATAAATAGTTTTTTATCTTCTGCAATGTTAGAAATTTTTTTGTTTATTATATTTATATACATCATATATTAATCCTCGCATTATGGACCTAATGATACTCTTATATTCCTCATAACATAAACTATTTGAGATAAAATAAATAATTTACTAATGATAATATAATAAAATTTATTACAAAATTTATTCTCGTGAGGGAACCATCGAAATGTATGATGCATACAAATTTTATACGTCGCACATTGTAATCACCACATCATGGACCTATTAGTAGTCATCAATTTCTAATATGAAGAAATGTTTTTGTTATTCAATTATTTTTGAATAAATTACATGCACATTTTATATTATATTTAATATTTTTATTTCATTTCCACTGAATTTTTACATGCATGAAAATATCTCACAAAGTCAGCATCTAGCTCCAAAAAAATTAGATTTAACATTTATATGTATTAATTTGGATTTCACACTTACAAAATGTTTTTAATACATTTATTTAGTAATTTTTATTCATAGAATATTTTATTCACATAAAAACATATAAATTATCATTAATAAATTTTTTATTATAATAAAAAGTTCTCGGATATTATATTTCGCCTCCTCTAACAACCTCTCATTCTCAAGATGTATCTCTAAAAATATGGCTCAAATTTTTTAATACACTAATCTTGAACATCAGAGTCATCGTTCCAAATATCTTACTGGATCCATCCATGCTTCAACCGAAACTAGAATAGGGCTACCATCATTATGTGCATCACATTCTTTCGTCAATCTATGATTTCCATCAAAATATCATTATAAGAATCATTTATCTATAGAACTACATCCTCGCAATAAATAACATATAATAGGGTCAGGTAAGTCCATCTAATGTTGTTACATATGGGACACATCACATGATAATATATTATGATAATTGGTATCCAAATGATATGCTACTCCCCTATCCACTTCTTGATCTCAACGGGTCTAACAAAACATGGTCCAATCTCTCAATACTTCATCAAGAGTCTGTTCCTCAACCAATAATTAAGCCTTAATGAAACCTAATCATCAATAAAAAACTATATGGGTCTACTCCTACGGTCAAAAAATTATATATTTCTACTCTGAGTAGTTATCAATCTCTTCTATATGAGTTTTCGTCTCTTTGAGATCTCATGAACCATATTGGACAACAATTGGTCTCACCCCCCTCATTCCAAACGAGAAGCTAGAGACATGTATATCCATATATATAATCATAAGGTTCAATCTGAGTTGAACAATTATAAATTTTCTTGTATGAAAAAAATCAGTGTTGGGTGGTCATCTCATGCTCCATTAATGTATAGTATACATGATTGATTCAATTTTTTAATATTCATATTGTCTTCATGGACAACCTATTGGTTTGAGGATGGTACATCATTCTCATTCTCACTTGAGGCACTTGGACTTTTTACAAACCATGCCCAAAATGTGGCCTAAAATGAGAATCATATCCCAGATCATTTTTCACATCTCATGGAACCCCTAGAGTAATAATATAGTGAATTCTATTGTGGTGTGTATAATCTATAAAAAAATATTACTAAATGGGTAAGGTTCAAAACTCATCATAGTGTGGACCATATCTCCATGATCCATGTTATTTTTAGGAATGTTCCAATCAAGAGTTTCTAGCTATTGAGAATCATATTCTAATACATGTTCTATTATCATTAGCACTGCTCCTAGACCATTTTTTAACACATCAATGTACATTGGATATCAAATAACATTCATATGGGCTGGGAGTAATGGATTTTTCATCCACATTCTCTATAGTAAAAGGAAATAATATTCATAGTATTCTGACTAATGTAAATTAAATACTTTATTCATTAGTTATATCATGGGTGATAATAATAAGATGACTTCTCTGATAAAACATCAGTAATATCATTAAAATCCTAGAAATCTCATAATCTCAAATACTTGGGGATGTGTGTTGGACATGAAATACTAAACATTATATAGATCTTTAGATATACCAGTCACAAACACCATGTCTCCAAGGAACATAGACTCTTGAATCCATAATTCATACGTTAATAGGATAGAAAATTATTTTCGTCCTGTTGAATACTCAATACAATCCCTTGGTACCTAGAATATTTCTATATATTCCAAGAGTATATTAGGATTTCCTTTATTTAAAACTACAATGAATGAGTTCAGTTATGGATGGAAGGTCTCTATCATAATGTCCACATACACTATTTGAGTTTTTTTATTTCAAACTACATTACCTTGAACTCATGAGATATATATCCTCTTTAAAATACCATCATCTGAATATACTCCTCTCTAATTCACAAATAATGAATGTCTAATCAATGATCAATCATAGAGAACCAATAAGAACAACATAGTTGATTGAAATGATCATTAACTAAGGGGAATAGAGACCAGTTTTTGGCCATCGCCTAGTATAGATTTTGGTGATCAATTCATATTTGAAGAATAAATTAAACCATCATGTAATAATAAATTAGTGAACCCCATGGTGAAGTTCATAAAATTATGAATCCCTTCCTATCCATGGTATCAAGTATAAACATGAGCTCCTCTAGATCAATTGGACCCATATAATATAAGATATCAAAATAGATGTAACATGGACATTAGATTCTTTATACTTTATCCACTAACCCATCATAGTTTATATAGGTAAAAGATCCGAAAAAATTTCAGCCCATAACTCAATATCCTGAAGTCTTTCAGTTCCACAGAAGGATGAATATGGATGGAGTGAAAGTAAGGGAATATTTTATAATAGTTTTAAACTCATACGCCAACGATATGACTGATGGAATAATATTTGGTTGAATCAGCCTTTTACCCTATAATAAAAATAGGTACTATAGAATAATAAACTCCATTCTACAACACATCTATTGGTAATGATGAAATATACATCCATAAGAAATCATTTCATTATTCTTCCCTTGGTGTTCCATAAGACTATGTGAAAGTTAAATACGATTTTAATATTCATAATAACACTTAAGGAAATAAATAGTGTCTCATGGATAAACCTAAATCTATCACCAAGATCACATAATGATTCAATTAATCAGTCTATTGGATCAAATATGGTTTTCCTAAGAGCCTACCCCTAACCAAGGTATACCCATCCTAGCGCTGACCTTGGGTTCCATACCTAAATTTGTTTCATAGTTATAATATATAAATTAAAAAAAAAATTAATCTCCATTCAACTAATAAATTCCAATAAATATTTATCACAATCGCTTGTGGCATAGATTTATCACACAATGATTAAATATCATAAACATGTAAAAAAAATCACGGAATCCACATAGCGAAGTCATTGGAAATAGAAAAATAGTTATATAATTTTTTTGAAGCTACATTCCTATTCATGATGCGTAAAAATATGTAAAACTCATAAATAGAATATAATAATAATAAGTATCACCCCATGTGAATTTAATCAAATTTAATTAAAAATATATATATTCCCATCTTTATAGAAACTATTAGGTCCACTACTCAATGCTGTACAAAGAATAACATAGTTCCCCAACTTGATTTCTAGCTATCCTATATTGTTTCCAAACAGTCCCAAAAAAATAAAGAGAATAACATGTTCATTAGTGACATGACATTTGATACCATTTTGTTAAAAATGACCCAAATCACTGGGTCTGAGATGAAATTAAACAAGATATCTTTTATGTCACACCATATACAAGAGGTTTTTGTCTAGCTTTGGGGGTCTGATTCTATCAGTATGTTGAGTATACCATCAATATCATGTCATTGAATTGAAAATAAATAATAATAAATATAATAATTTATGAGAGTGAAAATAAAAAAAATATAATAATTACTATCATTTCCTATAAATAAAATAGATCCCTTACTTTGAAATCATGTATCATGGAAATAATGTTGATAAATTGAATAAAAAATAGTTGATCATATAGATTAGGTCATGCTCTACTGATATCTCTATGATCTGATACCCAGTTAAACACCATCGGGCCAATTCCTTTATCTTAATCCCTCATGAATTCTAAAAGTGCATTGAAATTCCCAGTAAGGGGGTGATTGAAAGTCTCAATAGGACCCCAAATTAATTTTCCCAAACTGATTCACTCATGTAAAATAGGTTATTAAAAAATATTGATAAATTCATACATGAAAAAAAATCCAAAACTGAGGGGATTTGAACAAACCATGAATCCACAAACACCATGTCATACCAACATCAACTCTCTTTCAGATGGATAATCAAAGTGTCATTAGATTAAATAATTAACCACATGGATTATGAATTATGATACTCGATATCATTTTATTGTGTAGTATGGCATCACAACTCATCATCATGATTAGGATATCGACATATATTAGTGATCAGGAGCTTATTTCCACACATTAGTCATCGAGTCATATAATAGGGATCAAGAGTGAATCGAAATCCCTTAGAAATGACATTATATAATATGGATAGAGAGACAATAAAAATCCATTTTTCATTGATGCATATACTAGGAATCAAGAGTCAAATATCATCCCTTACCCCTCAAGGAATATATATAATGGATGAAGAGATAATCATCATTCCTTCGTCATTGAGGAATATACTTGGGATCAAGAGATAATAAGAATCCCTTATTCATCATGTAACATATAATAATGACTGAGATCTAATCATCATCCCTAAATCGTTGATAAAATCACACAAAATCTATGAGGTACCAACATATACCATACTTGTTCATAAGTCCCTCATTGTCATTATCACAAGTCAGGCACACTCTACCTCTATAATATAACAAGTGACAAAGGTCACCCTATCTTTGGATCCAATAACAATATGAAAAAGCAAACATAGAATGGTAAGATACACTATTAAGAATAACATATCATCAAATGTATCATAACCCTCACAATGAAAGCGATCAACATAAATCATTAATATCATTCTATATAGTAATACTGGAATCAAATGTAATTTAAGGTTTATAGGGCTACACATGCACTCAAATCTGATCATAATCATTTATGATCATCATGATATGATAACACATAATCATATTAATTTAAATCATGTGTAAAAAATCCCAGTGAGGTAAGGATTTTCCAACCCCATTATAAGATGATGTCTAAAGGGGAGGATAAAATCGCTAAAACACCACTTTATGTAATTATTATCGAAAACAATTTCATGTCAAAGTTCATTAAGGATTACTAGAACTAAAAAAAGATATTTTATATCAATATTTAATTAAATATCACCTAAAATGGTATATTCTCTATCCTATATAATTTACGAATTATAATTAAAATATTACATGTGATAAAATTTTATCACTATTAAAATTATGGTTTTAAAATGATAAATGTTATAATATGTTACCTATTTTTGATAATTTTCAAATTATAATTTAAAATATTTCATGAGATTGTATATGATGAATCATCAACCATTTTCAAATTATCATTTAACTCCAAACAATATATTCATATTATTTTACATAGAATAATTATAAAACCCATTCGATATTATAATCTATCTATATTAAATTGAGAAAACTTTTAGTATTCCATTATAATTATTGATTGATAATTTAGATAATTAATCATTGATAAAAACAATGAATTATCCTTTTATGATTATCATATGACATTTTCATACAAATTATCTTTTCTTAAAGAGTTCATTTATATTTCGATAATTTATCTATAATTTATCATTTTATAATTCTGTTCAATCAATTTTATATAAATTATCTATTTTTAATTATCATTTTGAAAATTTATCTTTAATTATCTATTTAAAATGTCAAAAAAACTTTTTGAAAATATATTTTTGAAATCAAAAAAATTAATTTAGCTTCCGATTATTAGTAGGAATCCCACGACCCTGACAACATCTCAATCATACTAGTATCGAACAAGTTATTCGTGAATGAAGTGTTAAAATACCAATAATTAAATAAAAAAATTTTGATAATATATTTATAGTGTGCAATGTGGGGAGATGAAAACCTCTATAATGGAACACATTTTCGAAAATAAAAAATCATCATTTTATAGTTTTCATTCCCTATTCTAGTTCATTCATTATTTAATTAATTCTATAATTCACTATTAAATTTATTATTATATATCCTCTTTCTTCATTTATGGAATAAATAAATTGTATTTATAAATTAATTCATTTATATATATAGACGTGCATATCTAATATATATATATATACATAACAAAAAATGTACACACACATATATATTTAATATATATATAAATACACACATTATATATATTTATATTGACATGAAATTATACTTACATAAAAATTTAAACCCATATAATCATATAGGGATAAATATTTTAATTTATATCGTGAAAAAATTATTTTATTAATTTAATAATAATAAAATTGTAACAATAATAATAATAATTATTAAATATCTTCCAACATTCATGTTTTTTCAACAACATATAATCACTATAGATAATAGTTAATAAATTGAAATTAACAATAAATTTTAAATTATTTAACATTGTTAACCATTTCACTGCTATAACATCAATCTCCAATAAATATGTAAACATGTCGAATCATCAGTCATCATTTATGTTGATAAAAATAATAATAATTACAAGTAAATTATAATTTATTAAGTATCTTCACTTTTTTGAACTTGTTTTTCCTATACAAAATTAATCATAATCAATTTATTTATATTAAATTTTTTTAAGAAACATGGAATAATGGAGTCAACTATAGTCTATAATATAATATACTTATGGAATAAATCATTGTAGAAATCAAAATAGTTCTAGTATAAATACATTATATAGTGAGGGTGTTGAAACTATTTTTCATTAAAATCATCAAAACTAGATGTTGTTTGAGAAGGAACAATTATGTGTCCATATAAGAGATATGATATAAGGATGTTTCAAACATTTAAAAATAATTATAGGCATCTATTGAAATTTGATTTTAAGATAATTATTTTTTATATCAACATGGAGAAAATAGTTATAGATGTGATATTAATAATTTGGTTCTAGATCTATTACGATTTAGACATTTTGTACATGATGTGGCTTCTATTCCTTTTCATAAAATGAAATATACGATGATATTTATTTAACTGAAAAGTTGGAACCATCTCAATTGTATGGGTCGTTGATTTCTTCTAAGTATTCATTCTAATCCGATTGAAAGATAAAAAAATTTGATGTGTTTAAAAAATTTAGGGATATTAAAACAGATAATGGAATGTTAAATAACTATTTTTTTAGATACTATAATTATTTAAAAAATTATTACCTGAAGGAAAAATCATTCCTACAAATTTCATTGAGTAAAAGATGATGGTTTATAATTTGGGTCTTGGTTTTCAAAAGATTCATACATCTATAAATGATTTCATCATATATTATTGAAAAAATGTTTTTTTAGTTACTTTTCCTACATGTTGAAAATTTAGGTACAAAGATGCACAATTAGGGAACTCCGGATTTATTCCAATAAAATTGTTATATTATTTCTCACTAACACCTAGATTATAGCATTATTTAATGTCAAGTAACACAATATCATTTATGTCACGACATAAAAACAATATTTCAATCTAAAAAATATTAAATAATCCATATAATGAGGATTCATGGAAATTTTTTATCCACGTACGTCGTACTTTTCCTTTAGATTATCGAAATTCTTGTTTGGGTCTTTATATTAATGGTTCCATTTTGTTTGATTATTATTATTGTGAATATTATTGTTGCCCCATTATTTTAACACTATTAATATTACCTCCAATGGTGTGTAAGAAGGATCTTCATATCCTTTTGTCCTTATAAATTTTGGTACACCAAAAAAAATTTGTCAATATTTATTTGAATCCATTGAGTGTTGAGTTAAATTTACTATGGAGTAATGGTTTTAGTACATATGACGTTGTTGTGAGACCAAATTTTTATAATAGAATTAGAATTTCTATGAAATATTACTATTCTCCTTATATATGAAATGTTATCTTGGTAGATTAGAAAAGATTCAAAATCATTCCAAACATTATGCGTGAAAACATAGAATTGGGGAACATCAATGGTATAATTTTTTTAATTTTTATCGAATAACTCTTCAAACAGATCATCATTTATGGTGGAATAGATATAATTTTAGAAAAGGTGAAATGGAAAATGATGGAACTCCAATAGTGATCTTAGGTATTGAGTAAATATGTATTTAATCTTCATTACCTCCCATTTCATTTTGACCGACTATAATCCTTGAATTAATAGATGGATTTGTGAATGAAAAGAATTGGATAAATTAAATCATTTTTTAAGAAAATATAGTTGGGTTTGACTTAATGGTCCCTCAAATATCAAATGTAACTAATATTGACATTAACTATTTTTATAATATATTTCATAATGTTTTCCGAACACCTAGTATGACCAATGAGGATGTAAAGGAATGATTAAATCCTTCCCATATTTGAAGGAAACTGGAACATGAATTGTTTGAAAATGAAATACCAATGAAGATATTGAATCTAAAATAAGATTATACATTTTAAAACATGATTCCTTGATTTTTTCTTAGTGGATTTATAATTTGATTCTCTAGGATTTTTATGTTTCCAATATGGTTAGATATGTAATAAATGGTCACATTACTATATCTGAAACTCTTTATTGTCATTTTATTTGGGATTGAGTTTTACTAATTGGATTAAGAGGTTTCTTCAATTATATGAATTTTGGGCCAATAAAAAATATATAAATTTTTTAGTGGACTATATAGTAGAAAAGAAAGACTATGTTACACTATGTAAACATAACAATGATGTTTTTTTTAATTTTTTTTTAATTGAAAAAACATTCTCTCTTGATTACGTTGATTCATGGGAACATGTGATATTACAATTTTCACATGAATAAAAATGTATCAGATCAATACTGATATAATGGATTTAACCATATGATATATGAATGAACAAAATGGATAAAAATGAATGTAACAATTAATCATTTGTTGGATCAATTAAAATATCGTACATACATGTGGACATTTATTTTTTTATCCTCTCACTGCATCCATTATAGATATCATTCAAAATATAGCAGTTTGGTACATAATAGGGAAAATTTTAATGATGAAATTAACAATCAATTATCTGTTTTTCATCATACTAAACATGACTTTGGTGGTGTTCACGAATGATAGTGTTCAATGATTAACATCACATGGCTCATATGTATGTTCTTCTCAATATTGATGAAATAAACCCATTTCTACAGTAATTTCTCGTATCTTATATTGTATATATATTTTAAAAGTACAATATAATTCTTTCATATTCATATTATATGAGAATCATATGATGAAATAGTCTCCAGAAATTACAATAACTTCTAATAAATGATGTTAACAGAATAAATTTTTTTATTTGTTTCTAAATATGGTAATGTAAATATTATATGGTTTAACATATAAAACCAAATTATTACTTTTTATATCGATAATTGTTTGGATATTTTTATTTATCAAAAATTGATATGAAAATTTATAAATGATTGCATGTATTGAGTAACCCCCTTTCAAAAAGGTAAAATATTTTAATGAATATGTGGTGAATGATTTTTTAATTCATACAAATTCAAGTGGGGAATCAAAAAACAATGAGTTCTGGTGTTTTATTGGGGTGATATTATCCTATTGAATGTGAAGAATAATTTTATAGCACTCGAGATGACACATTTGAAAATTATTATCTAGGACATAATTACATCAAAAGTATTAAAATCATAGGTTGGATACTGATAATGTCTTGTATATTCATACGTTCCATGTAATGATTGATATGAAATTTAAAATATTTTTTGTAGAAAATGAATCATTTTTATTGGATAGTTAGGCACATAAAATTTATTATTCATATTATTTATCAACTTCCGGAGGGTTAAGTGATTAGTAGATCATAATAAAAATGAAATATCATAAAAATTAGATTATTTATAGTGAATTTAGTTCTTCTGAAGTGAATGGAATTGAAATTATTCAAGATAATACTACAGAACCATATTTTACATGAAGATAAATGAATATTGATGATGATACGAAGCCATTATGGTTTGATGTTGTTGATGATGACGATGATGTAAAAAGGAATTTGAAATATAAAGATATGAAGAAGATGAAAATCATATAGAAAATCATGATACTAAGGATGAATGTGAATATATTGACACCTTCATATTTGAATATGAGTATGGATATGAATATTGACACAATTTTGTACTTGTTATAATCATATTATATTTTTAATACTAGTTTTTATTTTCATTCTGAAAATAACCAATTTGTGTTTTACATGGATGATGACCATTTATCTCATGTGTTTCATGAGTTTTATGATTCTACACTACCTAGTGATGATCCAAATGTATCATCATCAGACCCTCAAGATACATGTGGTTCAAAATCTACTAGGAGGGTTCATGGCCATGTAAGATTGATGATTCATGACCCTGTCCCTGAGTGGAATCCATGTCATGACTTTTATCCACTCATGTAGAGACATGTTTATTTAGGTATTTTAGTTAGTTTTCATTAATTTTTATTAATTTGTTTATATAATATTTTTTTATTAATTATTTATTTTTTCACAGCTTTTCGGATCTAGTTGTGACACAAGATAGTTATATATTGTCAATTTATTTTTATAGATCATTGGTGATATGTGATAAGATTCCCTCTGATGTTTGAACCCATGGTTTGATCATTAGATGATATGTAAATAAATAATAGTTATTTTTAAATTTATTTAATTATTAACATTATGTTTTGTTTTATTTTAAGTTTTTTTAAACTCTTATTGATGATTGCACTATGGCCTCTAACCGGGAGGTTTGGGAGGTCTGTATTATTTGGCATTGTCATATGTTTTTCACAATCTAATAAGAAAAGTCATATATAATGTGTGAGTCATATATTTTTATTAGTCATGGAACACAGACAAAAAAGATTACATACCATCTCATTTTGGGATGGTTAATGTTTATACTATAATGGAGAAAATTTTTAGTGGTGAACATCATTGGGTAGATAGAAAAAATAGGGGAATGAGGTAACACATGTAGTTATTAGTTTTAAATTCAATACAAATCTGCGACATATGTAATGTATTGGGTTTTTAATTATTTATATAATATTAAATGCTATCAATTGATTTTATATTCATACAAGCAGTCAAAAATCCTGTTATTATGGTTTTATACATTTATAAGGGGATGTACGATGATCCTATCACTTGAGAGATTATACGTTGTCTCTAGAGCCATATTTTGTTTAGTATAACTTATTTGTGTTTAAATATTAGATTAAATAAGTATTCTAATTATAATAATATTAAATTTTAATTTAATGAATCATATGATGTTGTTACTTCTGGAAAAAGGATGACTGTTAGGATGATAATGATGGTCATAACACCAGTGCAATAAGATTTAATGGTGAATTATGGATGCATTAGACTTCGTATGCCTTCGAAAAATGTTTAGTCGTTGGTGTCTCCTCTATATTGATTCATATGAGTTATTATGATACTGTTTTGAATTAATATTCTAGATCGACAGGAGCTCATAGAGAGTCCGCATCTTTTACTACATATTTTGAGGAGTAGAATCGATATCTATGTGAGATTATATAATCCATCTTTTGGGTGTTTGAAGAGGTTTATCGTTAGTAAAAACATGAGGAGGATATGTGTCATGGAATGATCAAAAGAATAATAAGATGATAGAGTACTTGTGACATTTTACATAGGGTTTTGGGATGGATTTCCCTCTAACACCTCTCCCAGATGACCCTCCCCTTCATTAATTTATTATTTTATTCGAAAAAATTATTTTCATAATTAGTTCAATGAACATGTTGTTTAAAATATATTTACTAATTCACATCTATAAAAATCCATATAGTTCAATTTTTATGTTGTTCCAAATAATTTTTTAATTAATTTCTTATTATTTTTTATATTTTTAATTCATTAATATATTATATTTACTATTATTTATCATTTTAATGACTGGGAGATTTAGCCAGCAAAAATAATTTTTTATAGTCAATAAATCAAATGGTAGAAAAATATTTTTTCTATATACTATTAAATATTCTTTTTGATGACATTTTCTGCACCGAATGATTTTTTATGGGACCCCACCACAGATGACTTATGGGAAATAATGAAATTTTTAGTTTTGTGTGGTCCCTTGTATGAGAAATTAAAAGTTGTTTCACAATAGATTATATTTTCATCTATTTTGTTACAATTTATGTAAGGTAATAAAAAATAAGATTATTCATGTATATGTTAAGAAATCATGCATGGTTTTAGGTTACCCATTTATGAGTGTAAATTCTATGTAACATGGATGTGACTGATTTTATTGATTTGTGGTATTAATATAGAATGTTATTTCACCTTTAGTGATGCAATATTGGTAGGATGTGTTTATTTCATTTGATATTTTATAATATTTGACTTCTGTAATGGAATGGAATGATAGTTGTATATAGATGAATCAGTCTAGGAACATTGTAAAATTTGGGGAAATTCATCATTTAAATACTCTTAGAAAATGGGGTTTGGGTAAGTAGATTAAATGCAATTTTTTATTTTCTAGTGTCATTAAAATGAAAAATGTTGTTTAATATGAATTAATAATTTTAAAATGGTGAAAAATATGTAAAATGGGTTTCTAATATGTAGAATGAATATGATAAAGTGCCTACCATTTCATAAAAATGACATATATGTCGTATGGTTAAGGATAGTGATAATGCCTCACTTATGACCATGTGGTGGTTTTTTGGGAAATGACTTGTTAAGGATTTTGTGAACCCCTATTGTTAAATGTGATAATGTTATGTTTTTTTCCATAAATATATTGTTTGTAATAGAAAATATATCCATCCATGACAAGGTTTCCTAAAAGGATGATAGGAATACATCATTGGAAATGTTTCTCCTTTGGTGGAACCTGAGGTACCAGTAGAGTCGGGTGGGGATGTAGGTGAGATGATTGGAGTGAAATTTTCATGATTGATGTAATACATGTAAAGATACCTAAGGTGGTTGGTGAAAATAATGTTTTACATCAAATGGGAGTTTTAGTTACAACACCCTCGGATTATTACCACAGAGGGTGGACTTAAAGATGCCGTGTTTTTTATCAATTCTATCTAGACTATACTTTACAAATTTGAATCTCATACAAAGAAAATAGCCAAACTGACCATTTAAATATTATTTAGTCAAGTGATGTGTCATTGAATATCCATAATCATGATGTAAAGTTAAACAATATGGAGTGGATAGAATTTTTGGTGATATTCTTAGATAAAAAGAACCATGAAATGCTCAATAAGGTGAGAGAAGCTGAATTTTTGGAGTTGGATCAAGGGAGTACATCTATTATGGGCATTGGTGGTAATTTTATATATTTGAATCACATTTTCAAGCATTTTTTAAGGATGTATATTCATCAAAAATATCGATTCATGATTTAGATAAATTTATAATGTATTCCCATGTCGTTATCTACATATTGAAGATGCTTTCAAAATTAGAAATCACGCTCCCATTTCAATGAGGATCCGGAAGTATAGTTCTGGTGGAGGATTTGTAGTTTTTGCTGGATTGTTAAAAGGTAAAACTTCTGAGAGAGGGAAAATTAATTATGATAATTTTTACAAGATTAGATGAAATTAGAGTGGACGGAGGTATGGATCAGTAACACAAGACCATACTCCAGTGACCTATCACTCATGCGGCAGGTCGAGACACATTCAAAAATTGTTCCCCAAAATATAATTAATTTTCAAGTATCTCAATAGAATGGTTAATCTATATAGGTTCTATATAACCCCATGAGAGATGAGTGATTATGGAGTTATTAGGAAAAATATTTCCATGTCAAGATGATATTCTACACTACACCAATATAGAATTTAAAGTTCTACTGGACATGGTGGTAGTTGCAGAGACATGGGGATTCTATGAGACACATTACATTTCAATAGGGTGGTGAAGCACATGGGACTTATACTACATCATATATTATAGGGTTAGTCTAGTTTATTTTCTTTCAACCTACAATGGATGATAGTGAGGCTAGATCGTCGACATTTAGATGTATTATTCTGGAATATTCTACACTATATAGTTAATTATTTGATACTCGTTCTTTTATTAATATTATATAATTATATATTTTTGAATAGTTTTAAAATGTAGTTGGTGATCATGAGTGGGGTTAGGATGACAAATACAAATTTTGGTTCCTGGTCAAGATAAATCTTTTTGTGTAAATGGTGTTCTATTGGTGTTAGGGAGTATCATTTTAGTTGAGATCGTTGCATCCTTGACATGTAATGCTTCGATCTATTTATAGGGCTTGAATGGTTAGTAGTATACCATGTTCGGACAGTTTGTCACAACATGATTGTGATGCTTACATAAAATATGAGAGAAACTAATATTTATTGTGGAGAGTAGGATATCCATGATAGCTGAACAAGGCCAATTCAACTGCAATTGGGGGAACTCAGCACCAAGGATTCTTGTTTGTTGATTGATTATGGATTTGTAAATAAAAATATATTTCCACCTATAGTGGATAGGTAACAGGAGTTGATTCTCAGGTACTTATTATGATTTTACTAGAGTGATATGTGGAATTTATAATTGATCTCATTCTTGGGGATAATCTGGTTTCTATTAAACCAAAAATTATGGAACCAATAAAAATTCAAGAGATATAGAATCATATGTAAGAGGTACAAGATAACATTTTTATCTATGTGAGTATGTATTCATGAGGTTATCGAGTCATGATTTCTATGAATGCGGGTAGGATTGTCCCCTTATTTGGTGATTATCTAAAGATTAACAGGAGGATAGTGATAAACCAGTATCTTCTTCCACAAATCAATGATCATTTTGAAAAATTGAGAGTATCTTTCGGGTTCTCCAATATCGAATTGAGAATATGGAATCATGATTATAGAGACCTCTATAATGACATATTGAGGAAATCTTTGAAAATTATCTATGACCATTATGATTTTATTGTGATTGTGTTTTTTTTGATGAACACACTATTAGAGATCATGTCCTAGATTAACATAGTCTTCCATCTGTAGTAGTATCGGTCTAAGATTGTGTGTATGGATAAATTATCATTATACTCCAGGATTGTTGACGATCATTATAGATGTGTTTACATCATCTAGAGTGCATGAATATGACATTGGATATACACCATGCTATCAATGATTAAATTATGGACTGATAAGTTACACATAAGGGGTCACATCATCTCCGAGGAATGTGTGTCAGTGAAAAAAAATTAATTTATAGAAGGGGATTCATAGGAGAATTATATGAATGTCTTCAATATCTATAAATTTATAGAATTTACACGTAATTATATGATTTTCACCCCGGATATTTCATGAGTGGCATAACAACATTCGTTTTGGACAATAATGGATAAATATAGAATGGTTGGGAGAACGAGATATTTTTTTTCACAAGATGAAGAATATTTTGAATATGACACCAATATTGATCCAACTGGATCTAGTCGAGATGTAAATATTTGTTTTTTATGGATTTGGGATAGCTATTGGTGGATTTTTTATGCATATAGACTAAGTTATTTTCTATGGGTCTTGGAGGCTATGGCTCCATGTACCAGACTATGTTATGCCAAACCTTCATTTTTAATAAGTGGTTTATTCTTTTAAGTGTATGAGAGATTAATTTTTTAAAAAGTTAACTATGTATATCGATAATAATATCTTAACATATAAATTTTTGTATCGAGATTTGATTCTTTTACAATAAATGATTTTTGGGTATTGGAATTTATTTTATTTTTAGATAGAATATACGCAAGATAATGATAAGATAGTTATGGAAGCTATAATAATAAAAACTCAGACTAAAGAAGATTATGAATCTAGTGTTGAGTGGAAGATGACTAATTTACCTTCTAAGTTACATTTTATGGTTTAGGGGAGCTATGATAAGTTGACCCTCATATTAGTTTCAATTTATTCTACACTTTTGAACCTGATTAGAGAGTGAAAATATGAGTAACCAGAGTGATTTTTCTTAGTGGTTAGCATTGAAGGTTGGGGAGTGAACATTGTATTGTATGTTAGATTATGAAGAGACCATCTTTTTAAATAATCTGTTTTTGTGCCTATAAGTATTCAGATGTGGTATATTTGTGATTCTCATTCCCCGAAGTGGGTGTTTCATCAAAATTGGACCAAAATTTACCATTATCTATATCAGAAGTATTGAGGTCGAGCATGAAAAATGAGATTTTAGCATTTTTGAAACAATATTCCAACTGTTAACAGGTGAAGTATCAGTATCACCAACATGGTAGATACTAAAACTGATTCCCATTTCGAAATGGATGTGAGACGATGATACTATGCGCTTTGTGGTTTTTCTCCCAAGTGTTTTTTGATTAATGATATTATTTCTATGATTTTTGACCAATTACCCATGGTACACATTTCATACACAAATGGGAGAATTTTTTTTAGAATATTAGCTAGAATTGTGCAAAGATTAAAAAGTCCATCTTCAGGCGGTGTGACATAGTATTATTTCAAAACATGATTCACAATTTACTTCGCTCTTCGCAGAAGTTTTATATAAGTATATTGGTACATAGGTTTTACTGAGTACGTTTTTCCATCCATATAATAATGATAATTATGAGTATACTATAAAGGTTTTAGAGGACATGATATGTTCCTTGGTTATTGAATTCAATGCATCTTGGTAGATTCACTTAGTTCTCTTTGAGTTCTCATATAATGAAATTTATCAATGAAATATACAGATGACACCATAAGGGACTCTTTATGGTAGGACATGCTTATAGACACTATAATGAATGGAGGAAGGAATGTTATAGTTGTTGGTACTGAGTATTGTACAGGCGGAGTTTGATAAACTTATGGTGATTCACAAGAATGTGATTGTGGTGTAACGTCTCAGTTCGGGGTGCTGCACAATGTTTCTCTAAACTCGGTCAGTCACAAGGCATCAAGTTCATTTCCCCAAAATTCTAGAGGATTTTGACTAGCAATGAGGGCCATAGTGTGGTCAGGGGGAAACTATTCCCCCATTGGTAGAGTGTAAACAATGGAATGTAAATATTAAATAGTAGTGGAGGTAGTAATACCATAGAAGAAAAATTAAATAGTGTAACACATATAGTGATATAAAAATCACAACATATATAAATGTTTCCTATCACATTTGTCAAGAAAAGTAGTCAAACAAATCACAAAGCTGAAAATACATTACTGAAACCAAGTCATAGAAAATAATTAAACTCAAATAGCATTGTAAGATTCATCTTGGTCCCATGCTCTCCAGCACAAATATCAATCAAGTATATGATAAAGAAGGGTGCACACCTTTATTTATAACTATAACCATATAATCTGTTGGGGTCCAAAACATGACCCAAACATGGTGTGATATGAATCCTAGTAGGCAACCACCATGATTATATGCCTAACTATCAAAGAATATATATAGTAGTTAATATAAAAAATTGAAGCAATAAACTAGGAAGTACATAAAAATAAACATCCATATCGTTTTCAATTAAATTAATCAACATATGTGATTAATCTATAGATAAAGGTTAACCTTGTGATCTAGGATATGCTCTGCATCCCCTGGGTAATAGTAAAGAATAGATATCATTGAAGGCTATTAAAATAATTAAGTAAAATCTAGTCCATGATTTTTATTTGGCTGGGAAGACTTGTCACCATCATTCAATTATTCCATAACAGACCTTTTAGAATCTTCTCAAAGTCTAGTCACCCAAAGTCTAACCAAAAAAAATTATTTCGTAACAACCATCTATTTAGCTCTCAAATTCTATCCCCTCTATTATAATTAAGCACTGATACTTTCCAAAAAATCACACGGTTTGATCCCAAAGTTACTACCCCTTGTTCATCATAACAACAACTCCTTTAATAATGACCATCTGGGTAGAAATCATGGTCTAACCCCTATGTACTATGACAACCTTCCATCCCTCATAGTTAATATCTCATGGTCTACATATAAAATTTAATTAAAAAATGACCCTACCTTGGGAAGCTCTAATAGTAAAATTCCCCTTGGCCAAACATTCAACTTTCATATAAAATGCATCTCATATAATCAATAACTCCATCGTAGCAACATGATGCATGTAAAAAATTAAATCCTAATAGTCATTCTAGAAAAAACATACAAAATAAAAAAACAAGGGGAAAACACCCATATTCAAGGTATAAAAGTGTATGTATAGGAAATTACCCTTTTATCTATATTCCAAACCATAAAAGATAATAAAAATATTCTAATTCCAAACACACAGAACCACAATTTATGTATAGGGAACTTTTATCATATATAATCCAATGAAAATCAAGGAATGGAACAATCCACTTACATTGATTTCGTATGATCAAAACACTTGATCATCTGTCCATGAATAATCCTAAAACTACATATTTCTTTAAAAATGTGAAAAATGTTCAACCTCTAATAACCCAAGAGAGAGGAGGAATGAGGATGAAACACTCTAGTGGATTTGATAAATCACTGGTGTGGTTTCAATGAACCCAATGTTGTCTCAATAGGTTGTCAGAGAGAGAATCAAGAAGGGTTCCGTTTTCATTGTCATCCATCACTCTACTATACAAACCAAGGGAAGAAGAAATATGTTCAAGAAATTAGATGCAACCCATCACTGATTCATGAAATAAAAATAAAAGTACATGTCATTTTCATTAAATGTACATTTCGTGTATTATCCTCAAAGGGGCCCCCAAATAGGCATTCTTCTAGGTAACCTACATCTCCATGTACTCAGCTATTACGAAAGAAATATGTTGTTCTACATGGTACCAGGGTACATAGTGTGTACTCATAAGTACATGGTGTGTACTTAGAAAAATTTCAATTTCATCCTTTTACCTAAAAAATACAATGAATTCTATATCCATACATAAAAAAGAATATTTTGGTTCTAGTAGACTTCCCCCCACAGAGATATGCACCCCCAAAATTCTCTTACAATGGTAGTGAAGAAGAGACATAAAAAAACTTTTTCCAATGTGATCATATGTCGGCCTCCCCTTCCATGCCTCATCATGTACGCGCATGTTCTTCCATAACACCTATACCATAGGAACAAACCTGCCACAGGGAACCTTAACTCTATGACCTAGAATCTGAAAAGGGTGCCCCTAAAATGATGCATCCACCTCCAACCAAACCTAATCAAGATGG
Source organism: Viscum album (assembly GCA_963277665.1). Classification (NCBI taxonomy): domain Eukaryota; kingdom Viridiplantae; phylum Streptophyta; class Magnoliopsida; order Santalales; family Viscaceae; genus Viscum; species Viscum album. The sequence continues at coordinate 2,049,760,828 of OY728147.1, read as the reverse complement.
AAAAAATGATAAGTGTATGATAATTAATGTTGTAGATGAGAAACATGAAAGATTTTGTGTGTAGCCTGGTATCTCTGAGGTAACTAAAACTGATAGGAAACTGTTCAGACTCTGTCCCAAACCTCAAACGACCTGATGTATCTTGGTGAAATCATCATCTATATCATGGTCCTCTGGTGTCATAACCTCTGCAAGATATGTAAGAAAACCTGATATCTGACTTCAAACTCAAGAGGTTGTCTTGGTCGATCACCATAACAATTCTGGAGAGATTTTGCTAGATAAATCCTCTTCCAAATCAACTCCTCCTACTGAGTGGACTCCTAGAGAAGATGAGGTCCCCTCATAGATACCCCTCCTACCTCTAACCAACATAGGGGTGATCAGGATGAACTATCGTAGAAATCCTCACACGGTTCCATCTGTATCATTTACTAAAAACTATGATTGTTGGAAAACTCTACTCGGGTTATGTGTCTCTCCCAAGAAAACACAAAATCTAGTACACATTCTCATGAGTATACACCAAAACCAGAATATCTTCCTCAGACTGGACATCTATCAAGAGATGATAAGCTGTACATAGAAGCACCAATGATCCAAAAGCCCTGTGCAGTCCCAACCAGACTGTAGATGTAACCTGGGCATCTTGGTCTGAAATGATAGTGTTTAAAACCACATAAAAATGTACAATATATTTGATGTACAACAATAAAATCTCATCAAAACAGAAGGTTTCCATAATTGGTATGAATTGTTCTTCCTTTGTGAGCCAAATGATAAAAACAAAAACTACATCATTCCCTTGAGGATACCTCGGTAAACTCGTCATGAAATCCAACGCAACCTCATTCCACTTATTCTTAGGAATGGATAACAATAGTTAATTCCCTATGTTAAAATGATTATCTTCCATCACCTACTGATATGTGGATCATCTCATTACAAAACTAGATACATCCCTCAACAAACTAGTCCACCAATACATGCGGTATAAATCTCGATACATCTTGGTGACACTCGGATGAACTGCCATAACTAAGGAATGAAAATCTCCCATCAAATCCTCATGTATGTCTATTGACGCAAATAAGCATCTCTAAAAACACAAGACCTCATATTCACATATGGTCTACCTAGGAGTATGGTCCTCATCTGACCTAGTGTCTTGTAGGAAAAGGCCTTCATAATTTGATAACAACCTCATACACACTCGATCATGTAGATTACAAGAACAACTATAGAACAAATAAAGGTTTGCTTCAATCTGTCGTGAAACACCAAATGCATATTATAGAATAAATACATAATCTATGCCTCAATGATGGCTTCATGAACATCTTGTATTTTAGTCCTCTTGGTCTATGCATCAGACACTGTGTTTCCTTTCCTAGGAATGTAGAAATGCTCAATGTCAGAATACTGAATGTAATAAACCCACCTTCATTGTCTCAAATTCAGATCATGATGAGAAAATATATACATAATGATTTTGTAGTCAGTGGATAACACAAAAGTTTTTCCCAAAATATAGTGTCTTTGACAATATAAATAATGAAAAACTAAATATACATTCAGATCGTGCATCCGGTAATTCCTCTCAAGTGGCCTCAACTACTGAGACAGATAAGCAACAACTCCTTCCCTATTCATAAGAACTAATCCCAATCGAATAATTTTGCATTGTAGTATATTGTGTAACTCATTCCCGACTCTGAAAAAATAATTATCGGTTTAGAAATCAATCTCCCATTCATCTCTTAACAGGTGGAATCACATGAATTTGTCCACAAGTACTTTTTACCCATCATATTTAGGCCCTTTTTTGGTTTTTATAACCATTAAAGGCTTGAATATTGCACTTGTAGTATCCATACATCCCTAGAGAACTCCATACCTAAAATATTATCTTTAGATACACCCTTGAAACTACCTCTCTCACATTCTATGTGTCTACTGACACTCTTGTCTCTAAGATAACATGACCAAATACGTTATTATGGTCCATCCAAATTTTACACTTTTAGAGCATAGTATATAGATGATTATATCTCAGTGAACTCAATATTATCTCATGGTGGATGGAATTGTCATGCCGAGTGAGTTCAAACACCTGGATATCTTCCACGAAGACTACCACAAAAAATACAATTAAGGATGGAACCCTCGGTTCATTAGTCCCATGAAAAATACGGGCACATTTATGGGACAGAACAAAATAACCAAATACTCATATAGACCACACCCACTCTAAAAGGTTTTATGTGGTATATATCATTGTATAACATGAAAATGATGATAACTAGATCTCAATTAAAACTTTTATAACACTAAAAATCCTCAAAGGTGATTAAAGATACCATCAACAATCGGTAAGGGATATTGGTTCTCCACCGTCAATGGGATCATCAATCAATAATCCACAGAAATTCCAGAGTGTATCATATTCCTTCTATTAAAAAAGAAGAGGCAATCCCCATGGAGATGTATTGGGTTTGAGGAAACCCTTTTCTTGAAACTACACTAACTTATTATTCATCACCTGTAACTCAATTGAATCAATCCTATAAGGAGGAATGAACGTCTATGTCACTCATGGAACATGATCAATAGAGAAATATTCCCCTCTCCAGAGGTAAACCTAAAAATTCCTCATTAATGACATATCTATAATGATACAACACTATAGGAATGTTTAGCTGTGAAGTCCCCTAGTCATATATATATAAACTAGTAATCTGGGTTGTGATTCCTCCCAACCCATGATGCTTAGGTCCATATCATCACTCTCGGACAACCCATTCACCCTTGTGATGAAAATATCCCATATGGTGATGTTAAACTCACCCCATAATGATAATTGACAACAATGTCCTAGAATGAGACCAAAATTTCCATTCAACGAATGACATCGAAGCCCTTCATCTCTATGAACTATAGTCCCTAAGATAAGTGACACCAACCAACCTCAAGAGGGAACTCCTTGCGCTGATGTACACTAGTTGTCCTAATTCTCAATAGAGTGTGGATATTCCTAACTTCATCAAAATTAAAGATATTGAGTACAAGGATTTACATAATGGAAACATATATAAAACTATGGTAATCCCATATATAAAAAATAACAGAAGCTAAAATTGAGGCAACTAGAATCGCACCTTTAACTGTAGAGGGTCAGGGATCATGTTCCTACTGGGTCTTCTCCACTGAAAATGTCTGACCTGTACAACATCCCTTTGACACTAAATGAATATACTGTGCTGATCCACCATGCTATCACTGAAAATGTGTATCCTGAATACCACAATAACAACCACCTCCTCATCCTGAACGGCCTCACAAACTCCAATTCAAATAATAATGATAAATTTATGTTCCTACTCGAGAACATGATGTCATAAAAGAACTCATATAACTCTTTGTTGGTTAGAAAATCTGGGGAAAATGCGTAATATGTCCCATCTTGTTGCATGATCGGCACTCAAATGGGTCTTTTGGGCATGTGTTTTTATGTTCCCACTCTTCTTGCACTGGTAGCATACTAACTGAATACCTGAAGGAAAACTGTTTGAAATCATCCTATGACACTTCCTGTAACCTGTTGAAAGAGAACCAGCCCTCGATGCTGATCTTCATTCTCTCACAGCTCTCCAATCCTATAGATTTTGGTCGGTAATCAACACATGATTCACTATAGTAGTCCAAAAAGTCATCCTAAAAACATTCACCTATAACCAGATGACATACCTGAGACCATCCTCATATTGAATATCTAGTGATAACTCGTCACCTCCCATAACTGGTTTGATGTGCTGAGGATATGTAAAATGAGAAGTGTTATCCTTTATTGAATGTGTACCCCAATCCATATGCATGAACATTAGGTCTTGATCACCCATTGACGTCTTTTGATTGAAGTAATCATAATAGGTCCTCTAAAACTCTTCCAAATCCATATACTGATGAAGTCCCACATGTCAGATAACATCCCATTATCTCTAGGAAGAATCACATAGCATGTACCTTTTCATGATTCTCCGTCCCTTATGAAGGATTCTTCGAATGCTCAATGATAGCTAGAATGTCCCCAGACATGAATCTACAACATGTGATCTTCCATACCTAGAAAAAGAGGGAGGATTCTACTTCTGGTACACCCTCAAATACTCTGCAATAGGAGGAGTAGGATGCAGTGATCACTAAAATGGCTATAACATCCTTAAAAATGCAACATGGAACTATGCATCAACACCAGCCTCCGGTATAATTGATTGTGATAAGACATGCATGAAGGATGGATATACTTGAATTCCCTAGTCTACCATTTATGGTGTCTGATCATTTCCTAGTACCTGGGGCACAACTAGAGGATGTCCTAGTGCCATTACTCTATGTGGTCATGTGCACACATCAGTTCATGATTATCAATGATATCTAGATAAAATTACATGAAAGGTACTAGATAATAAATAATTCTAGTTTTAAAAAATAGGTTTTGGCGGCACGTAGAACCACTACACACCGTGTTCCCTTATTCCATAACATGGGTTTTTACCTCGACCAACCCGGTCATGTATCACCCCATACACACGATGTGTTCTTCTCGAGACATGGCATGCTCTTGAATTTTCCATCATGACCAAGTTCTTCTAAAAAGCTAAAAAAACTAGGTTTTCTCCTATATAACACTACAAGGTGTGTCCATCCTAAACATGAAATGTACATGTTAAGTTCAATCCACCCATGTCATTATTCACACGACCAGATAAATGATCATTTCTCACTTGTCGTATACAATATCAACATGGTGTATACCTTCTGAATTTCATCCACTTTTATTTTTAGTCACATGGCTGGATACATTTTCTTTTACAACACAACATTTATTCTCAGTAAAAGATGCGTTCGACCAAAATTTTATCAACCCCATGATGCCACCTACACAGTCAGTCAAAAAGTAAATAACTACATGGCGTCTAACTACTATATAGTAAATTTTTATACTATACACAACATGTAGATACTGTACACTTTGTGTACTTAAGAATGATTTTTTCTTCCAGAACAGAAGAACACATTGAGTTTTTTCATAACACCACATGCTTTTTTGTTTCAGTTTCCCAAAATTAAGCCTCTAAAACATCTCTTAAATCCTTATAAATGTAAAATTTTATCCAAGGAATGATAATTTCTGACCCATTAGAGCCCATAATCCCGGTGAATCAATTATAGTTATCCATCTTCATGTTATTTCATAACACAATTATATTAATGTTCAAACATGATCTACCAAATTCCGATCTAAGAGGCCCCATAACACCTCAGGGAACAAGGATTGGTGTCCATATATAGTTTACATTTACAATTACAAATATCATATAAAAATAGTAGGTATTATAACATGGAATTTATCCCAAAAACATCCATATCTATAAAAACATATATCTCAACTGCATGAAATTAGTAATACCTTTTATATAGAATGACATGAATGCATGAAATGTGATATCTAGAAAGTGCCAATATGATGCATGATATGAAATATATTCATCTCATCAGGTTGCAAGAAAAATATAACCCAAATGATAAAAATCATATCAGCATAAAATAACTGAATCGCCCCACAATGAAATAAAATCAACTATAACTACTGAAAAACCAAAAAAATTCAATATTCAGGCTAACATGGCTTTTCCCAACACACAGGTTAGCTACTCCAAACCATAGATTATTACCAAATACCTATTTCTTAATATCCTAGTATATTGGATTTAAATAGTATGGAAAATCAAAAAATGAAATCCACTCTGATACCAGTATGTAATTTCACTGTTCTCGGTTTCACCTAATGGGGCTCAAAACCAAGTTGGTCACATGACCTCAAGAGAATTTCTCCAAATATTAGAGGCTTCCAACTAGCAGTGAGGGCCACCATGTGATAATTGGGAAACTATGACCTCCTTGTTAGTGTTTAAATAGGGAAAAGAATATAATAAATAGTATCTAATGTTGTAATACCACCAAACAAAAGTAAACTTCCTATGACTGATAGTAATATAACAAATGTAGCATATATTAATGATGCATGTCACATGTGTTTAGGAAAGAAACTAAAAAAGTCCCAATGCTGTAAATACAACACTGAATCCAAATTGCATAATAGAAATAAACACCCACATTATTGCAAGCCATATCTTGATCCCATTCTTTTCATCTCCAACATCAATCATGTACTAGATGAATAAGGGTTCTTGTGCTTATCTATACCTGAAACCATATAATTAGTTTGGTTCCAATACAAGACCCATACAATGTGCGAGATGAATCCTAGAAGGAAACCACCATATATTTGTGCCTAACTATCAGTGAATATATATAAATGTTATTGTTAAGAAATTAAGCTATAAAAAAAGATGTAGTAAAATGTAAACAATCCTATGGATTTCGATTACATTAATTTTCATTTATTAATCATATTTTGAATCATTTGATACTTGGGGTCTTTCCTGGGCTCTGTATCCAATGTGTAATAGTAACAAACATAAATCTCATATGACCATGTAAATAATCATGTAATGCCATGTACAAGCGTGTGATTTGGCTAGGAAAAATGATCACCTTCTTTTAATTATTCAATAACAACCCTTTTGAAAAGTTCTCATAGTCCAATAGCCTTATTCTAACATAACATCAATTAATTTATTAATTACCCTTTGTGTAGCTATCCAGGTCTAACCCCACTGATCTAACATAGAAATAATCAATTGGAAACCACCACTTGGGATGATCACACATTCAATACACATTGTTCAAAAAATCAATTCATTTAATCACGACCCTCTGAGTAACTCTCAGGGTCTAAACCGTCCAGCCTATGGCCACCTAGAATACTATATAGTCAATACCTAAGGGTCATCATAAAAACAATTCATCCATAAATGAACCTAACTCAGAAGCTGTAAAAATCAAATTTCCAATGGTAAATGATTCAAAATGTGTATCATATGCATCTCATATAATTAGTAACTCCGTCTTAACTACCTGAAGCAATGAAAACAAGGAATTCCTAACATGAATTCTAGACCAAACAACCCTTATCAATCAAAAAAGGGAAAGACACACATAATCATATTATAAAAGCTTATACATAATCAATTACCCTTTTTTCAATATAACAAATCATAGCAGATAATAAATAGGATCAAATTCCAAAAACAAAAAACCCCAAATGTGGTTATAAGTCACTTTTAGTATATATAATCCAAAGATAGTCAATGAGAGTCAAAAACCACATGTTTGGATGTCGTACGGTCATCAATCATTAACATCGTCCCTTAAATCATCCTAAAATAACCAAGATCTACCCAAAGGGGAATAATATTCAACCCTGGATAACCAATGAGAGAGGAAGAATCATGAATAAAGGCCCTTGGGGAATTGAGAACTCATTGGTGGGATTACAATGATCTTGATAATATCATAATTGGATGTTGGTCAGTGAAACGGGATGGGTTCAATGTTCTTAACCATTCATCACAATCCTATATGATCTCAGGGGAGAAGAAATATATTATGTACATTAGATTAGAACATACTCCGATTCATCAATTGAAATGAAAATTAAACTAAATTTTCATGAAATATAAACGTTGTGTATTAGCCTCAACTGACCCCTGCATTTGGTGGTCAGCCAAGTCTCCTACACAACCATGAACGTAGTCGTTACAAAAATAGTAAGTGGATGTATTCAGTATCACGGTACACATCATGTACTCATATTTACATAACATATACTTAGAAAAAACCCATGTCTATTTTACTTAAAAAACACACCAAATTCATTATTTGTACATGAAAAGAAGATCCATGTTCTAACATTTGGATTCGAGTAGATGTATTTTTTATGACAATAGAAAATTTCTATCTATAGAGTCCACATTTGGTGATCATTAATTCGTTTAGGTGTAACCTAGGTTTTATCACCGAAGGATTTGAAGTCATGGAAAGTTGTTGCCCAGTTTTGTTGGACTGTTATTGGTTGGGGAGAGAATCTGTCTAGTGCTATTCTGATTGGGTTTTCCATAGCGGATCAGTTTTATGCATTATATATTTAATGTATCTCATATTCTGTGATATCACACTAAACCATCACATGTGGTTGATGTTTATGATGTTGATCTTGACGTTATTTCATCAATTGAGGAGTATTTTATATATGCGTTGGACCCCGTTAATAAAGTATTGTGGGTAGAGGCAGTTTATGTAATTTATATATTTTAAAAATATAGTCCTATTATGGATTAATCATGTTATATAATATTAGATATGCAGGCCTAGAGGTCCCATCATGTTACCTAATAATCATAGAGAAGCATATGAGTACCACTCAAGGATGATTTCTTATAATGTGCAGATATTGTAATAACCTGACCTTTTAAGGAGATGTCTCTATGTAATTTATAGTCACTATATTTCCAATTTTTATTATATTCGGTTAAGGATTTATCATCCGTGTTTTTGGGTAGAAATTGTATGTTTATAGAGAATTTTCTGTAGTTTAGATTTGGAATAAAATTTTCCCAAACCATGTTCCCAACCCTAGAAAAAATTTCAAACCTATATAGAGAGGGATTGAATTGTTGGAACATGGTTTTCAAAAATTGTGCCATCGTAAATGTAACTCTTCACCCCATATAAGAGGAATAGATTTTAGGGATATAAATTGTAAAAACATGTGACCATGAAAAAAGTGATTTTTTTATTATTATGAAAATTGGGTTTTTAACACTAACCCCCCACCCTTGATTAACCCTAATTTGACCAAACTCTGCACAAAATGATCTCCCTATTTTATGGAGGATCTTGTATAGATTCCATGTCCTTTTGAACACCATTCCTAGTGATTCGATCCTTAAATTGAATATATTTTTCTCTCCAAATCGTATATTCTCATCCTTTTTTCTTTACTCACACTCATAGCTATTTTTCTCATCCATTAAAGAGATTTTTTCTCTATTGATGAATGATATAAATCAATTTTTACAAACTCTTGATTCTACTAATGTTTGATCAAGGTTTTAAATCATGATATTCTTCATCATCTTGATATTGGTTCTTCCACATCAATTTTGGATTTCAATATGTGATAGTTCCTTGTCAATCATGAGGTAGTTGGTCTATATTCAATTCCTAAAGTATTGGATAAGAATTCCTTATATGAGTTGATAAATTCAAATTGAAATGTTTGACAATTTAATATTGAACTGAATAGATTAATCAATTCATTATTATTTTTGATACATTGAAATGGTTATTTGATTTTACCAATGATAATTAAATGGTTGAATAAGTGAAAATTGAATGTTGGTTATTATGATTATGAAATCTGTGTAATTTGAACTATTATTTATGAAATGATTTAATGTAATGTTGTAATTGTGTAATTTATTGTATAATTGAATGTTGATTTTGTTGATTAATGTGGTTGTGTATTTGGTCGACTAAGGTTATATTATTGAATTGAAAATTGAGATTATAATATGTTCGAAATTACCTTATTTGTTAAATGGGTTATTAGACTTTCATTGAATAAATATGTTTAATGGTTACATTATATTCTTATTTCATATGATAAATTTATTGAACCATGTTTTTTTGTGATAAAATATGGTGGTACCATGATTTGAAATGTTGGTAAAAGTATAAATGTTTTTTAATGTTGAAAAATGTTACATATGTGACTTGTTTGATTAATTGATAAATTTATGTCAGACATGGACTAATGGTTTAGAATAGCATATTGATAAATTGATAATAATGAGTTGGAATTGGGATTTTCATCAAAAGAAGAGATTTATAAATTGATAAATGAGTGTGCGACCTAGATTTCTACTTCAAAATCCAACTTCTAATATTGATGGTTAAAAATGCATGGGACATATACTAATGAATCAAAATCCAATACTGATAATCAAAAAAATGGAATTGTAAAATAATTGTAATAAAATGTTATATGATTTTAATAGATATGATAAATTTTTACAATGTATTGTGTTATGAGATATACCTTGTGGTTTGTTCAGACTCTGATACAAGGTAAAAAAGGTAGTGATTGTGCAGGGGTACTCTATAACATTTAGGGGTTATGTGGTAAATTAATGAATAATTGAATATATGTAAAATGTTTCATTTATTAGTGTTACTTTAGTAATTATACAACCATGAACACCATTATTTATTGGTTATAGTTTTATTCATTGTCAGTGGTATCCTATTATGTTGTACTCACACCATACTTAGGTTATCTAATCAAGTCCCAAATAGGCATCATATGTGTAAGGTAGGATATGTGCAAGGAACCATTATTATAAGGATGATATGGGAAGAATCATGGATATGGGAAACAAAAATTGATTTGGGACCCACCAGTAGATTTCAGTGTCTTTATATTGTGTTTTTCATTTTGACCCCTGACACGTATTTGGTATGACATATCTTCTGTTTTGTCTTAGTTATTGTATTTATAATATTTTCATCATTATTTATAGATTTTTTATATGATATTACTTTTTCTTAATTATATTTATTAATATTATTTATTTACATAATTTTGATACTTTGATAAAGTGGGTATATTCTCCCCATTAATGATAATATTTCCTCATTGCTAGTCGGAAGCCTCTGGCCTATAGGGAGGCATTATGGATGTCCTGTAACTGGAAGGCTCTTGGCACCAAGATATAGAACTGGGGACTGAATGTTACAATTAATCTTCTACGAAAATGTTTCTCCAGTTCATCATATATTTTATTAAACAATGTTTTTTTTAATATCCCACGTTTTCTAATTTTTTTCAAATGGGTTTTACGGATGAGTAACAATAAGTATAAGGTCAGGAATATATTTTTTATGATTTTTCAAAAATGTAAAACATTATAAATCAAAAATGTTTTATATTGTGGATGAAATTGATATAATTATATGTTTCCACTTTTTGATGTAAAATATATTTTTTATGGCCAATTCCCATATTCTGTAGTTCTCTATACAAAAATTTCACTTGGAAAATGATTTTTTTTCTAAAGAATACAATCTAAATATTTAATAATGCTCGGTCAATATAACAAAATCATATGAAATTATAGGCTATATATATATATCATTATCATGAATGGGTAATAACATTATAATGTATTAGACAACACATCATGAGCATAACAATACGATATTTTTGTATATGGATATTAAATCATTTTCGATGAATATTCATTATAGTATATAAACACAATCTGAATGAACATAAAAGTTTACTTCCATTTGAAATTTAGGATGAAATATTCTAAATTATTGAAAGGTCTTAATAATAATTAATAAACAAGATCTCCTTTATTTTTCCTACCTAAAACATTATTTATAAAATTAAGAAAAGAATCATATAAAAATGGTGATCACAAATTTCCAAATAGGGTAAACATTAATGATATCAGTAATGATTGAAACAAAGAATGTTAAAACATGAACATAACATCAAATATCAAACCATGTATAAATTATATCACAATATTGAGTCAGGTTTTTAATCCTCACAATTCATAATAAATTAGTCATAAATGAGAATAATCCATGGGTATATAGAAATGGAATACAACAAGTAATTTCAGAAAATACATAAACATATAAAATAATTTTCTAAGAATTAAAGTATCTTTTACAAGAATATTAGGGAGGAATGGGTTTACTCCTCAAACAATAATAACATAAATAGTTAGATACTAAATTAATTTATTTTCTCATTAAGGACATGTATTACTATACAGAGTTAACTTATCGTTCTAGTCAGTCCTATCTAATGAGACAAAATTATTTACACAATGGATTTGATGAATATATATGTCCCAAAGATCACATAATGGAAACCATATATATATATTCCACAAGAATATAATTTATTCATTATATTATAACCCATAAATTGGAAAGGGTTTTATAAACACCATTCCATCATAACAAAACACATTAAAATGAAATGGGATTCATAAATAGCATTCGAAAAAACATTTAGAGAAATAAAAAAGAAATGTATAATTGTATCATATCCATTGTAAATCATAATTTATATCCATTAACATCGTCTTAGATGGAAATTAATTTGAAATATAAATTGAATATAATATTTGAGGAAAACACCCCATCTTATTTTAAATTGATTTATATTATTATAATTTTATGAAATTTTAAATGAAAAATCATTATTATTAAATAACCATGTATAAATGTGTGGTAATATTCAAGGAATTATGGCATTATAAATGTGTAAAAATTTATTCAAGTAAAATAATTTTAAAATAATTTTTATCATAATAAATATTTTAATGGTAAAAAAGTACCTCAGTTAAAAAATCACAAAAATAATCATTTCAAAATAATTAGTAATGCATGATTAAAAATGACCTTACAAACCGTAGAAGATTAATAGAAAAAATTTGGTGATCATTTTATGAAAACTGGAAACAGAAGATAAACATTTCCCATCCTATACTTATCTATAAATAATTATAAATAACAATGAGATAGTGAATTAAAACCTTATGACTATAAAATTAGAAGAATCATGCACCCTATCATTGAAAGTAAATTTTATGGATATAAAAATAAAATAATTTCTTAGATAAGACATATAAAATTTAATCATGGGAAATATAAACACCACACATAAAAAATTAGTATTTTTTAAGCCATGTGTCTCACAAAAATAATTGTGTAGAAAAAATCCCTTACCTTATGTTTTTAATTTTATTTTCGACATTAAATACATTTTTATAATAAATATAAGTTTATTATAAATATACCACAGATCTATATTCATATATATAATATAATAAAATATTTATTTATGAATTTATAATAATATTATTAACAATTTCATGTTATTTTTAATTTTTACGAAATAAGTACATTGTTTTTTAGTTCATGTTTTGACTTGTTTTCCAAGAAACTTTTACAAGGATAATCATTTCAACATCACAAAATATATTTTAATGGTATAAATATCATATATATATATATATATTATATCTATTCATGGATTTTCACAAAATTTATATATAGAAAATAAAACTCATTTCTTATGTAGATGGTCTATTGTATCTATGCATTATCATTATTTTCATTTATTTTCATATTAAATTAAAGAACAGAATATTATATAATATATTTATAAAGTAAATAAAATGTTATATATATAATATATATTAATTAATATCATACTTATTACCATCCATGTGAAATTTAGAAGAAAAAATAATCACATCACATTGTGATATTAAAATGACTCACAAATGCATTAGCGACATTATCTTTTCCTAAAATAATATGTTAAAAAAGGTATATGTGATATTATCATTAACAACTATAATTATGTCATAAATATCATATATAAACATAAAATTATAATAATAAAAACTAATAAAATATGTTAACAACATATTTATTGTGTCTCTATGTGAAGAGAATAATTCTTATATTCGCACAAGTGAATATTTAATTTATTATTTGATGGAAAACGTGAATTATGGTCGTATTTACGTAATCATAATAACATTTAAATATATTTAATATTATTTGGATATTATTTTTTTACAAATATTATATTTATATGATGTATATGAGAGGATAAAAAGATAGTGATCTATAACAGTGATTATGTCTTATTCGAAATGGCTCCATTAAATCTTCTATAAAGGACTCATGTTTTGGTATTAGTAAAGAAATGACCCTCTAGAATGTGAATATAGAATTTTAGAATATAATTTTATAGTTTATAGTCTATATTTACGAATCAATGTCAAGTGTAGAAGCGTGTGATGGTATTCCATTTTTTAATTGTGTCAAGGGGCACTTCTAGAATTTAAAAAATTATTAATTTATAATAAATTCAACATTAATCCAAGTATCTCAAAAATGAAATTTATTAGAATATAAAATGGGTTTAGGTTTCAATATAATATAAAATATATATTTTATATAGGTTATAGTGTTCTTTTCGACCTTATTATTTTGAGTCACCCTTAAATAAAGTATTTTAATAATATATAAGGTAATAAATGATTCAAATTTAAATGTTTTTTAAATTTTACTTATTTGATCTTAATTAGACTATATAAGAAAGTTTAATAATATTTGAGAGGTTATTATAGTTAATTTTTGTTTCTAAATATGTTTTTTGATTTATATTTATGTTAATAAAATAGTATTTTGACACAATATCATTACTATCAATTTTACACTATTCATTACATGGTTTTAAAAAAATATAAAAACAACATGTTAAATTTGATTAAAATATTTTATTATATATATACATGGTTAATGATAATATAATTTTTTATCACATTAATTATCAGAATCTATTATTTTTTTAATATTTTTTGAAACATTTATTTGTCATTTTCTACAATAAAAAAATACTACATTATTGTAGTATAATAATATAATATTTTTATATGATCATAAAAACATAAAAATAAACTATATGATAAACATATATCTTGTAGATTTTATAATATTTTTTAGTTGAATATGTATATTTATTAACCCTATATGAAAAAGGATAGAGTTTTAAAACATAAATATGGAATCTTTAATTTTTTAGTAATTAGAATATTATAAATACCATACATTCATCTTTGTTCCCCCAAAATTCATAAATTAATTCATTTCAAAAAAAATTATTGATTAATTTAAAACTATAATCCGATAATAATTCATTAAAAATATTTTTCCCATGCGGACACATAAGAGATATTAATTACCATGAAAGTGACATTTTATGACTTTCATTCATTTTAATATTATAGAAGTCCTTTTCATAGAAATGTGTATGTTAAAAAAATAATTTCTTTCCATATGAGTTAAGGGTAAATTTTTCATCATCAAATAAATACTTTTCATGTGTTGGAGTAGTTTTATAATCATTATAATTTTATTTAAAACAAATATTTCTCATTTTATCACTCACTATGGTAACAATTCGAAAGTAGGTTACTATTCCTATTGAACAATAATAAAATAGACATATTGAAAAAATATTGAATGTTTGAATAAAAAATATTTCATTCATATTTAGATATTGAAAACATAGATATTGAATAATTAAATTTCACATAATGCCAGTAAAATTATGTGAAAACCGTTTTTTCTATGAAAAGTCTTTTTAATACATAAATTATTATTTTAGTAAAATAATGTACTAAAACCATTTGAAAAATTATAATTCGATTATTTAAAATTATAATGAATTAAATAAAATTTTTAAGTAATCAAAACCTTATTTTTAATTTTCAATACATTAAAAGAATATATATTTTTTTAAAAAAATTGGTATTCTCACAATTCATGAAATGATGAAAATTTTAAACAAATACCGAAAAATTCAGCCAAAGTAAATTTTTCTTATAACTATTTAAAATATGAAGTTTATTTTTCCAATTTAATTTATAATTGTTTAAAATTATATACCTAAAATTGGTGCATAATTAAAATATGGTAAAAGTGCCTTTGAAAAATTATAGATTTTAAGTGTAAAATTGGATTTATTCTGATAATATATCTATCAAAACTATTGTATGAATTTAAAAAAAAATTATATACTAAATAAAAAATTTGGTTTGGCTTATACAATTTATTCCATCTAATGTAATAGCTTGGTTTTAGTTGTATTGTTTAAATATTTATAAAAAAAATATTGTTTCATAGAAACATGTTGTGATGTGAAATTCCGGCTAAGATCTATTTCATGTAATGAATGATTGAAAAGTATTAGATTGAAATTTAATATATTAAATAAATATATTTGAAATAAATATTTAGTTCGGACATTCTACCACCTTAAAAAGAATTTTTCCCTTGAAATTTATCGGTGTCATGAATGGTTTAATACCAGAATTTTCATTCGTAATAAACACATCATAAAAAATAATAATAAAACTCTAGATAAAAATGTATTGTTGAAAAAATAAAAATCATACAATTTAAATCCTAATGAGGTTTCCCCATAAGAGAACATACGTGGAAAGCTAAAACAAGGACATGGAAAATAAAATCAACTATCATGTTCTAATATAGAGTGATAGAGAGTATGGTCAGAATATAGTTAACAATAAAAAAGCCAAAAATCATCGAAAATTTAAGGGACCATTTGATTAAACAAAAGAACATGTACTAGGATTACATATCTTTTCATTACATATAATTATCCTATATTTTAATAATTTTCAAGAGAATAAATACTTACTTGATTTGAATACATTTCATTATCACAGTCACATCCATTCATTACGACTAAATCAATATCCACTTCATCTTTTATTCCATGAAATTAAAGATATTTGGTCTTTCCTAATACATTAGATCCAAAGAATGTTCGTTTTTTCCATATATCTTAACATCCCAACCAATAAGATAACATGAATTATCCAATATTAATAAATACTCACATGGAGAGATAATAACTTAATCTATAAAACCACATAAAAATTTCAATGTATATAATGTCAAAACAAATTTACCTTTAGGATCCATATAAAATATTTAAATCGAAATTTTTTTAAATAAGGTAACAAAATTTTAAAAGTCATTATATCATTAGTCCAAATAAAACATGATGTAGCTCTTAATTGTTACACACAAAATATTTGAAGACCATTATCATTTATTCTATAGAAATATGGTAATAAACTATGTTTTCTTAAAACTATAGAGAAAACAATCATGCTTTAATATATTATAACATAAATCAATAAATTTAATAAAATCAATCATTGATATCATAAATAAAATTGTTACCAAATTAGTCTCGAGTTCATTAATAATATCAAATTTATTTGATCACAATAAAACAAATTATTATTTCATTTTCACAACTTAATTAATATATAAATTAATATTTATCCCCTAATCTTATGTTTTAAAAAAATATCAAAATACCACCTTAATCAATTTTCATGGTTACCATTTCCTTTCAAAATATGATGTCAATTTTCATAAAAAACTATAGTAGACTAATTATGGAAACTTTTTTATTCAATAATACCATAAATATTCTTCAACAACATTATTTATGAGGTCCATCACATAAATATTTAATCATCCAGACTCATATTTTTTATAATATACATCGCCAAGAGTGATCACTTATGATTTAACCTACTCATTATACTAAATAGGTTTCTAATATGGATCATTATTGACAACCCTTGGATTCGGGAATGGATTAACATAATTACCATTTTCCTGAAACTAAAAAAATTTATGTTTAAGAGGTGGATTCAATGTATAATTTTCAATATTTTCAACATTAGCTATACATTTACCATCACTTTAGAAGTAATTTTCTAAATGATCTCTATTAGCACACATAAAACATTTACATTCCCCTTCAGATAATTTTATCCATTTATTATTCAACCCATTGAGCATAATGGAAATATCATATTCTTTTGTATATGGTTTTATTCATCTACAAAAATCTTCATTTCAAATTTCTTGTCAGAATTGAGAGATGGATATGTAACTTGGTCTTCAATTTCAACCTTGATGACACAACATAATAAATAATCATTAATGTTGATGTCCATTGTAGCTAACACCATTATAAGTCTTTTTTATACCAGGGAAGAAATTTTCAACCTTAATTTCAACTTGGATAATAATACCCAAAGAATACATTGAATGTCTTGTAAAATTATCCTTTTTCGTATTGACATATTCAACATGCTTTTTTATGATCAAGTAACTTCATAAAAAAATTATTATGAAGATATTGAGGAAAGTACTAAATTAAAAAAATTTCTTAATTTTATCACATTCCACAAATCGCATTTTATCTTACATCCACATATTATTGATTGGATTCCAGCACGGATCCTATTCACTTTCTAAATAATATTCATCTAAAATTGATTCTTCGTGTACTAAACAGTGAATGACATATAATATATATATATATTTGTACTGATCCATTATTCAAAAAAAGTGTATCATAATATCCAATGAAATATGGTGGATTTTATCACATGAAGGACTCAATTGAAATTTTTTCCCTTCTACTATAATTGGTAGTCTATAATGATAATACATTATATAATTAGTTGGATAAGATTTTTCATTCCATCACCCATAACATTCAGTTGATCTAGAGAAAAATCATTGGATTAAAAATACAATTCATATTAATAAAGATTAATTGATGTTCAATCCATTAAATAAAATTATAAATTGTATTGGGGGAAACATTAATCAATTTTTTGGACAACATAATCAATGGAAATTAATTATATTATTTCATTATATTAATCTTTTGGATTAATCACATGTTAGTGATGATTATTTATAGAACACTATAATTATATATTATATATATACTAAGATAATGATATATCTATAGATATTTACTTATAATTAATTTTTTTGATATCACTAAATTAGTCACGTCCTAGTTTCCAAATGTTAAATTAACTTTTTATTTGATACCAACATTAATGACCCATTATATTTGAATATGGGTCTTACTTATTTTTAGATTAATATTCCTGAAATTACACAAATACAAGCCCAAGTACCATAAAAATTTATTGAATATTTAATCATGGAACAAATTCTTTTAATATGGTGAAAGATATTTCACATATCCTATAAAAATACCCCCCTTTAGATTTACTAGTAAAATACAATCATTATACACTAGAGAAAATAAACATATGAAAATTGGGACATCAGATTCTCAGTAATGGTATACATGGATCATATCATGAAAAACATGGGAATAAGAATGTAAAAACTTGATCATAACTTTTTAAAATCACACCCTATATAACACACATCATAATCTTGTGTCATGGAGTAAATTATAGCAATTCATAGGACATAAATAATAAGGTAATAAGACACATGAGAAAATATAATAGGTATAGAATATTTGATTATGTAAAATAGATAATTATATATATTCTTTTCTTTAGTATTAAAGGGTTATTTAAATGTATAATATAGTGGAATGGGTACACTCATCAAACCATCATAGTAGACAATGTCTTTAACAGAACTGATTTCACATCTCATTATTGTACTATATTACAGAATCGAGTTCATTTCCCATTCTATTATTGTATGTCTCATGAGATATAATCCTTTTAAAAAATGTTTTTAAGGGTGATATAGGTCCCACCCATAATATAAAGAAATATAAACTTGTATGCTCCATATTAAAATAATCTATTCATTATATGAAAACCCATTAAATGAAAAGGGTTTAATAAACATCATTAAATCATAACATAACAAATGTAAAATAAATGAGTATCAAAAATATCATTCCATCAAAAAACCTATTTAACAAAATAAAAATGAATTGTATCTTCTATAATATCCCCCTTAAAAAAAGTATGATCCAATAACATTATCTTAGATGGAAAATAATTTTGAGATATGACATGAAATTAATCTTGAGGAAAATATACATTCTTCATTGAAAATATTTTATATTATTAAAATGACAAAATATTTAAATGAAAACATTTTCAAAAAAATTTAAATTATATTTTTGTAAGGAATTATTCATGTCCTTAAGGCATCATGAAATCATGAAAATATATTCCAGTCAAATTTGTTAATAAAAACTCTTTGTTGACAATTTCATGATATTAAAAAAATACGTTGTAATGAATATGAATAAAAAAGAATCCTTTTAGACTATTCAGTATCTGATGGGTAAAAATTACTTTAACAGTTTTATAAAATTAGTAATAATATTTCTGAGATCATTTTTCAGAAACATGTACATGATATATAGTCATTTCCCATTAGATACTAAGTAGATACAATCCCATATAATAATGTGAATTCGAATTTAACTCATATAATTATAAAATTATTAGAATTATATTCCTTGATAATAAACTAAAATTATATAAATATTAAAATACCATCATATTCTAGAGAATTATCATAAAATTCATTTATGGGTAATAAAAAGTAAAAATTAGTAGTGTATAAGTCATGTGTCCCATAGAAATAAAATTTAGAAAAATATCCCTTTCATTAAGTCTAAACTTCATTCTTATACATTAAAACCTCATGTTTAATAAATATTAGTTTATTATAAATATTAAAAATAAGATTATTAATATATATATATATATATAATACCTTGTATTATTAACATATTACTTCATATTATTTGATTACTTAAAATTTCATGTTAATGTTATAGTTAGCAATAAAAAAGGAAATTGCTTCCGTTGTTCCCGAGAGCTCGCCAGACGTGCCGCCTATCAGATCATATTTTATGCCCGTTACCCTTCTCCTCGCCTGGCCTCTGGATCCTCCGTCGCTGATGCCTAGCTGTGGAAGCGGCTCCATCCTGTTGGCTATACAAGCCGAGAAATACGAGAGAAAGAATGGAAGAGGTAGAAAAATTGGCACACGGCACAAATAAGCTTTCAAGCTTTGTATTCCACACAACTTCACAATTTTTCACAATTTTTCACAATTTTTCACAATTGAAATTTCAGGCTACAATTACATCAATTTATAGACCCACAACATTAAATTCCTAGCATTTATGTTGGTACAAATAAAGACCAAAACATAAAATACAGAGAATCTGTGACGGTACAAGGAAAGACCAAAATACTAAATGCAGAGCATTTATGACAGTACAAAGATATACCAAATCATTAAATGCAAAGCATTTAAATTTATTTAAAGAAAATAAATGGAGGTTGACCCATGGAAGAAAAAAATGTGCAAGTAATAAATGACGCCGCTGGCAGCTTTGACTCGTGTTTTTGGTTTGCAATTCCAACACTCCCCTTCAAACCAAAACCGGCTTCATTCCGAGCATCATTCTATGTTTCATCCAGGATCATTCTTCTTGATGTAAACTGCATGCTCATATGGACATTTGGTGAAGCCGTCATCTTGAAGATAGCTGTCAATGTGTGCATTCCAAGCACGAGGAGCCTGCTTCAACCCATAAAGAGTTTTCTTCAGTCGATACACTTTGTCTTCCTCCCCTTGAATAACAAAGCCTTCAGGCTGGTCTACATAGACCTCTTCCTCTAGAATTCCATTCAGGAATGCAGACTTCACATCCAATTGGTAGATCATCCAACTGTGATGAACAGAAAGAGAGATAATCATTCTCACTGTGTCAAGGCGAGCAACAGGAGCGAATACTTCTTCATAGTCCACCCCATACTTCTGTTTGTACCCCTTTTCTACGAGCCTTTCCTTGTAGCGATTGATTTCACCATCAGCATTTCGCTTGATCTTGTACACCCATTTGACACCAATGGATTTCTGGCTATTAGGAAGTGTGGTCAACTCCCATGTGTCATTTTTCTCTATGGTGCGAATTTCTTCTCCCATAGCCATTCTCCAACATTCTTCCTTTGTGGCTTCCTGAAACGTCAGAGGCTCATGATCAGCATACAAGCAAAAAATATTTACCTCTTCGGTTTGTTCATAAATGTCGCTTAAGCTTTTCATCTTTATGGGCGCCATGGGTGAGGATGAGCTCGCCAAATTTTGACTTGATGGAGTCCTTTCAGGAGTGATGGAATGTCATCCTGGACTCCTATGTACTGATGATGTGCCTGGGGAAGGTATTGCTGGCGTTTGCTCCTGATGATCACGCCTTTCTTCGGGATCTTCTGTTTCGACTGGAATCTCTTTGTTTGGTTCTTCATCATTCCATTTCCAAGCTTCTTCCTCGATAAAGACCACATCTCTACTCACCACTAATTTATTGGTTAGTGGATTGTAGAGCTTATAGGCTTTAGACTCTTCACTGTAGCCGATGAAGATGCACTTTTCACCACGATCATCAAGCTTCCTTCTTCTCGCTTCTGGAACTTGACCGTAGGCAACACACCCGAAGATTCTTAGGTGTGCTACGCTCGTCTTGTAGCCACTCCATGCCTCTTGTGGTGTCATTTTTCTGACGCTCTTTGTTGGACACCGATTGAGAAGATAGGTAGTACATGCCACTGCTTCCGCCCAGAAGTTCTTTGGCAAGCCTTTCTCCTTCAGCATGGTCCTCGTCATGTCGAGGATGGTGCGGTTCTTCCTTTCTGCAATTCCATTATGTTGTGGCGTGTAGGCTGCAGTGTATTGTTGTTTGATGCCATGTTCCCTACAGAAATCTTGAAATGCGTATGAGGTGTATTCTCCACCTCTGTCAGATCTGAGTACTTTGATTCTGTGGCCACTTTCAGTTTCAACATGAGCTTTAAATGTTTTAAAGACAGTGAAAGCGGAAGATTTTTCTTTGATGCAATACACCCACAACTTTCTGCTGAAATCATCAATAAGGGTAATAAAATATCAATTACCTCCAAGTGACAGTGTTTCAAGTGGTCCGCAGATATCGGTGTGAACCAACTGAAGTGGTTCCGTTGCTCTTCTAGACACTCCACTTGGAAATGAGTTCCTTTGTTGCTTGCCGAGTGTACACGTCTCACACACATGATTTGGAGCTTCAATCATTGGCAAGCCACGCACCATGTTTGATGAGGATAGAAGTTTAAGCCCACTAAAATGCAGATGTCCAAATCGTAGATGCCATCTCCATGAGTCATTCTTCATGAGTCCCAAGAGACACTCCTCGGCCTTAGTGTTGATATGCAGCGGAAACATGCGATTCATCGCCATTTGGACTTGAGCGACAAGTCTCCTGTGAGCATCTCTTATAGAAAAAAGAGAATTTTCCAAGTGTATGACATACCCATTCTCAAGAAGTTGGCCGAGAATGATGATATTATTTTTCATACTTGGTACGTAATATACATTAGAAATGTAATTCGACTCTCCATTCTTCAGATAGATTTTGATCTTACCTTTGCCTCTCATGGGTACCTTGGATGATTCGCCAAAACTCACGTCGCCACGAACTTCTTCGGTGAGTTCCTCGAACAGTTGTTTGTTACCACTCATGTGGTTGCTTGCACCCGTGTTGAGATACCAAACATCGAGGCGTTCACATGCATTTTCTTGTGCGAGGAGGAGTGTGGTACCTTCTTCTTCATGATGAGATGCTTCGGCATAGTTGGATCGTTCATCATGATCCACTTTGCTCCAACAATCAGATGCATAATGGCCAAATTTCTTACAGTTGTGGCATTGAATGTTCTTTGTGTTTCCACGACCATGCGTGAATCGTCCTCCACCATTCTCTCTTCCACGAAAGCTGGTAGGATTTTGTTGCTTTTGTTGATGGCTTGTATAATATCCACGCCCTCTTCCTCTTCCACAATGACCGCCTCGTTGGGTGTGGCCATTCTTTTGTTCTTGTAGAGTCAACTTGGACTCCAAGGCATGCTCTATTGTTGAACCGGTATTCTATTGCATCCGTTGCTCATGCACTTGCAACGACCCCATCAGTTCTTCAATGGACAGTTTCTCCAAATCCTTTGATTCTTCGATTTCCACAACCACATGCTCAAACTTGGTTGTGGGAGATCGAAGTGATTTTTCGATAACTCGAATGTCCTCCACTTTTTCACCATTCCTTTTCAAATTGTTAAAAATAACAATTAATCTTGAGAAATAATCGGAGATTCTCTCACCTTCTTTCATGGGTGCCGCTTCAAATTCTGCTCTTAATGTTTGAAGACGTACCCTCTTCACTCGATCAACACCTTTGAAGACGGTGGCAAGGGTATCCCAAGCTTTCTTGCTTGATGTTGCTTCGACAATCTTTTCGAACGTTGATTCATCCAACCCTTGATAGAGGAGGAACAACGCCTTGTTGTCTTCCTTTCTTTGATTTTTGAGGGTCTCCTTTTCTTCATTCGTGAAGGCAGCTTCTTCTTCCATAGTGGGTACAACATACCCGTCGGTAACGATCTCCCATAATTCTTGCGACCCGAATAACGCCTTCATCTGGATGCACCATCTTTCATAGTTGTCCTTAGACAGCTTCGGAACTTGCGGCTGGATTGCAGCCATCTTAAAAAAAATTGGAGGATCTTGGTAACTTGCCTCTGATACTAGTTTGTTGTCTATACAAGACGAGAAATATGAGAGAAAGAATGGAAGAGGTAGAAAAATTGGCACACGGCACAAAGAAGCTTTCAAGATTTGTATTTCACACAACTTTACAATTTTTCACAATTTTTCACAATTTTTCACAATTGAAATTTCAGGCTACAATTACATCAATTTATAGACCCACAACATTAAATGCCTAGCAGTTATGTTGGTACAAATAAAGACCAAAACATAAAATACAGAGAATCTGTGACGGTACAAGGAAAGACCAAAATACTAAATGCAGAGCATTTATGACAGTACAATGATATACCAAATCTTTAAATGCAAAGCATTTAAATTTATTCAAAGAAAATAAATGGAGGTTGACCCATGGAAGAAAAAAATGTGCAAGTAATAAATGACACCGCAGGCAGCTTTGACTCATGTTTTTGGTTTGCAATTCCAACACATCCTCCCTCAACCCCATCATGCCTCTACTCCTCAGGTGATATCCTTCGGTTCCCTATCCTAACCTCTGTGGACTTCAGGCGCTAAGTCTCCCTCAGTTGCTCTTGTGTCCCCTGATGCTCCCCTGCTTCTAGCGTTGCCCCCTCTCAAGGCTCTTTGTCCTGGATCTTTCAGAGACATGCTTCGCGGGTCGCTCGAGGGATCCTCGAATCCCCGCTTTCTGGAGGTATTCCTGGAGGGCTCGTCCTCTTCAAGCTCAGGTTCCTGCGTATCCGTGGTCTTTCCCATGTTGGCATTCTCGGCGGAGGAGGCACACCTCAAATGGGCCCTCGTAGCGCGCATTGGCTCCGAGAAACCTCCCCTCACCTATTTTCAAAGATTTTTCTCCTCTTGGGTTCTCCCACATCAGGCACTGATCTTGCAGGTTCACAATAATTCTTTATGTATCATTCTATCCTTAGAAGCAGATTTCGTGTCCGCATGGTGCAAGGCTCCAAGGGCGTTTGGCCGCTGGCGATGTAGCCTGTCCCGTTGGTCCATGGATGTTCACAAGGGTAAGGAAAGTCTGCGCGCTGCTGTTTGGATCTACCTGTCTGGGTTTCCACTTCCCTTCTGGAACGGGGGTTTTCTCAAAGTGATCAGAGACGCTCTGGGGGGATTCCTCTACACTGACGACAGAACCGTAAGTTGCGAGGATGCATCGATGTCTTTCTTTAGTTTCGAGATGGATCTCTCCCAACCCATTCCAGAACGGCTATCCCTTCAGGTGTTAGATGGGTTGGCATGGGACCAGGTCGTCTCATACAAGGTCATTTCCAGGTACTGCCCTCTTTGCTTGCTCCAGGGGCACTCCCTACAGGTTTTCCGATGCCATCGGCACTCACTATCTCAACGCCAGCCCGGGCCTGGGTCATAGTAGCCTTCCTCCTTCACCCTTACCGTGACGCCCGCGGCTATGGACCGCTCTCCAAGGACAGTGAAGTCCCCTCTAGATCCCACTCTAGGTTCTGAGGTGGCACTAATTCCTCCTATTCCCCACATTTTCTTTTCATGCTTGAACCTGGATGCCTCTCTGCCTAGAGCCGTGACACCCTTTTTGGATGGAGTCATGGACCCTACTATAATCATGTCTTGGTTACACCAGGGGTCCCTACTAGATGGGCTTCTCCCATGCAGGCTGGATAGTCTCCTTGGCCCTCCGACTCTACCCCAAATGTGTTCTCTGGGAGCAGTCTTCTCTGTAGAGGCTCTATCCTTGTGGCTCACCGACGCCCTCCCTCCGGATGCCGCTAATAGGGGAAGGCCAGACTCGGACTTGGAACGCTCTCAGGGCATCTGTTCGGGAAGGGGGTCGGTTCTTCATGCCTCAAACACGTTGAGATCCTTAAAGGCAGAACCCAAATTCCACAGTCCTAGGTTCTCAGGGAGGCCGCTCGCATCCCCTTCTCAAGAAAGTATCCACTCCTCCGATGTCTCCAGGGTGACCCTTCCACCGGTTTCATCGTAGATTCCCAAGTTGACCGGAGCATGTACTCGAGCTCGATCTGGGCTCCTAAAAGAGAACTCTCCTTCCCACTTTGACAAGGCCATGAATTATGGGGCCAATGCCAGGATATTGTTCAACAAATGATTCTGTTAATCATATGGAATGCCCGTAGCATTGGAGACCTGGATAAGGGAGATTTCCTTGCCAGAGAAACCAGAAGTCACAAGGCCTCAATTGTAGCAGTTCTCGAGTATGAACAATCTCCAACCAAAATCAGTGAACTTTTTAGGAAACTCAACATGCAAGGGTGCTTGGATGTTGACCCTACCAATAATCAAATATAGGTTATGTGGCACAGGACCTTCACTGTGGACCTGGTGCAAGCCAGCGGCCAGTATATTACCACGAGGGTGGGGAATGACAGAATGACTTTTTTCATTACTTTCGTCTACGAGAGTTGTAATACGCTTCAAAGGAGATTTCTATGGAATGAACTTAACTCTTTCGACCCGGGAAACTCTCCATGTCTAATCGTGGGAGGGATTTCAATGTTATCGAGGAGGCGGAAGAGAGGAAAGGACGATGCATGTTCTAGAGGAATGCGATCTGGGATTTCATCGAGTTCATGGCTCGGAAAGGGATCTTCGATCTCGGCTTATCGGGAGATAGGATCAGGGGTGAAATAATAAAAAAGGAAGGAATCGCTCATGGAGTCACCTTGATCGATTCCTGGGCAACGTTCATGCTATATCCTTATTCTCCGAAACCAAGATAAACCACCTCACGCAGGGATTATCTGACCACACTCCCCTTATCGTATACTTATCCTCCGGCCAGGACCAGCCCTCAAATCTCAGATATTACCACCACTGGGCTAGACTACCAGGTTTCCAATACCTGGTTATCACCACCTGGGGGGAGCCCACACAAGGACATTCATGGATTTCCGTCTATAAAAAACTCTGAAGGCTCAAGGATAAGCTCCAAACATGTTTAAGAGTTAAACCTTCCACAAATAATGACATCACAACCACCCTAAAGGAGGTGGATCGTCAGGAGGGGAACTTGATAATCGACTGGGATGATAGGGTGTTCGATGACCTTTCAAGCAAGAAGAGTGTTCTGGAAGACATACTACTAAAATAGGAACACATGGAGAGGGATGAGTCGAGTATCAAATGGATTAGGGAGGGAGACAATAACACAGGTTTCTTCCATGATTGTATTAAGGAACAAAAGCGCATGGTGAGTACCAACATTTTACGGGATGATGGCAGGTACAACGACGATAGGGATATTGTAGGTTCTAAGGCCTTGGCCTCTTTGGAAGATCTCCTTGACCGTCTTAATCCTCTTCTTCCCAATGGATATACATAGAAGGAAGGGGGATATTT
Source organism: Viscum album (assembly GCA_963277665.1). NCBI lineage: Eukaryota > Viridiplantae > Streptophyta > Magnoliopsida > Santalales > Viscaceae > Viscum > Viscum album. The sequence continues at coordinate 2,049,733,450 of OY728147.1, read as the reverse complement.
TGATGTGATCATAAACCAGCTATCAGAACAAGAAAATGTCTCTATAAGCTCCATTCCATAAGAAAAATAAATTCAGGAAGCCATGCTGAGGCTTAATCCCGAAAGTGCACCGGGCCCAGATGGGTTCTCGGGGTCTTATTATAGAGCGTCATTGGGCGTTGTTAAAACGGATGTCACCACCACCGTCTGTGACTTCTTTTGGGGGTGTTACCTTCCCAGGTCCACTTGTGCCACGATAGTGGTCTTTCTGCCCAAGATCAAGAATCCCACTTCAATATCACACTACCAACATATCATCCTCTGCAACATTCCATAGAAGATCTTGACCGGCTTGATCAATTCAAGGGTGGCCATCCATATTTCCTGGTGGGTGTCCATGGAACAACATAGCTTTGTGAAAGGGAGATCCATTCAAGGAACCATTGCACTGGTATAGGATATTATCAAAGACCTTGAAAATAAATCTCACATCTCTAACATGGGAATCAAGTTGGACATGAGTAAATCCTATGACCAGGTTGAGTAAGGTTTCCTTAATAGGGTGCTGGAAAAAAATGGGGTTCTCCGGGTGGAACATCGACATCCTATTTAGGTGCGTCAGCTCCCCCTGGCTAGGAGTCACTTTTATGGGGAAGAGTATGTGCTTTACAAGGCTACCCACGGTCTGAGGTAGGGTGATCCCTTGTGCCCATGCCTCTTCATCCTGTCGCAGGGCATCCTCAGCTGGCACCTGCACAGGGGAATCAACAACTGCGAGATTATGGCATATCGCAGAAGGAGGAGGGATCCCCCCATGTCTCACCTGATGTTCGTGGATGATACGTTCATCTTCATGAATGGTAGTCGGCATTCCATTAGTGGTCTCAAAAAGGTGCTACAGGAGTACTACCTCTGGAGTGGGCAGGTCACCAACAAGGAAAAGAGCAATTTATATATACCCAATGGCTGCACCATCTCTCGGACCCAAAACATTCAACAAAGCCTGGACATGCACAGAGGGTCATTTCCTATGGAGTATCTTGGTGCGCCAATCTCCCCAAGACGACTCTATTTAGGTGACTTCGATGTCATTGCCAATAGGATTACGGACCGGATCCTCAACCAGAAGAACATTTACCTTTCGTTTGGGGGCTGGATTATGCTGACCAATACCATGATCCTTTACTCCCCGGTATATACTCATTCTTCTATCAAATTCTCAAAGATAATCATCAAAAGGATTGAAAAGATTCTTGCCGGATTTATCTGGGATCCATGCTCAGAGGGAAAGAGCCACTGGGCTTCATGAAAAAATGTGGCGAGACCAGCTGAGGAAGGGGGGATCAATATCCGTCGGCTCGATGATACTCTCCAGTCCATGCATGCCAAGATAGCCTGGGAGGTTCTGGAACAGCGTACACTATGGGTAATCACCATTCACAAATCACATGTTGATCCTGAAGCTAAGAAAGGTGTCGAAACCTCCCCCTTCTGGTAAGTGATTTCCCCTCTTATTTCTTCTCTCGAATCATAGTCTAGATGGATCATGGGGAGGGGGGTATCCTCTTCTGGAATCATAACGAGGCCGGAAATATCCTCGGCATTCCCGGGTGTCTGTGCTCGCTGATCACCTTCAAAAATGCTAGTGCATATCCGACCTTCATTGGAGCGATCTTGGATGAGGACCAGTGCGATGCATTCAACCTAATTGAGATCATCTATGATATGGAAAGGTGTGTGTTCTCTCTTTTTTCGACGAGGTCTTTCTCCACTAGAGATTATCGTCGCTCCATGGCCCCTTGCATTCAAGGCGATTTGTGGAATGAGATCTTATGGTCCAAAGGCACTCCGCTCAAATAGAGAATTCTCACATGGCGTCTGCGTCACAAGGCCATTCCCACTAACGAAAATATCAAACGCTGCAGCATACTGCTGGACTCCAGGTGCCATTGCTTCTTAGAACACCGCGAGGAGAACGTGGGTAACCTGTTTTTTATGGTGAATGTGTGAGGGCAGTGTGGCAACACTTCGTTGATTTCACATCATTTTCTTTCAACCGCATGGATACCAGGCCGTTTTTGGACCGATGGTTTCAAGATGCAGAGGAGAGGATCCCATAGCAGACATCCGGCACGATGGTCCTCCATACAGGCTGTTGGTTGATTTGGAAATCACAGAACAAGGATTAGTATAAAAGAATCTCCTCCTCTGGCCTACAGATCATTATACGCACCAAGGTCCTTCTACTGGATGTGATCAGATCCTTTTACAAATGGAAGGAGGCTCTAACTCTTCAACGTCTCCAGGCACGTATTGATACTGATACCTCAGGTAGATATAATATAAGAGGAAAATGGTTTCGCTAGTTTCTACCAAGTAGAGGGCTCAATCTCAACTCTGACGGATCATGTGGCATGGGGTCGATCTGAGGAGGAGGGGTGGTTCTAGACCCTTCTGGCATAGTCATTATTTCATTCTCTATATCCATAGGGTGGGGTTCTTCTCTCCAGGCCGAGGCCAAGGCAATGCTGATTGGGCTCTCCTTATTCCATCAATAGGGGATCACTCTATCAGAGGCGGAAACTGACTCTCTAATCCTCCATAATGTCATCCATGGTTTCATCATTCCTTGTTCCATCCACTACATCACAAGGAAATGTAGAGACATGATCAGTAGCAATATGAGCATCGTCGACGCTTGGCATGAGGGGAAAAAGGTTTCAGACTACATTGCCTCCATCGACGTCCCCAGTTCGGCCTGTTGTGGTTTTCACACTATTACAACCATGAATCCGGAGGGAGTAAATGTGGTTCATGGGGACGGCCTCGGCCTCCACTATTTTTGGCCACCTTAGGCCTCACTTTTTCTCTTTAGGAACATTGGGGCACCACTTTTGTGTTTTGCACGCTTTCATTCTGAATAAATTTATAGTATGATGATGTTAAAGTAATAGTTTAACGAATAATTTCTTTTTTCATTCATGTTTTGATTTTTTATCATTGGCCCTACTATATATATTATGATTTCATCATATAAAAACTGTTTTTAGTAGGAGTAATACATAAGAATGATGTGGGGAATGGAGGATAGAATGGAGAGAGGCACGGGGAATCCCTCATTTCGTGATACTGGTCAAGAAATTCTCACCCACCCTCGAAGTGTGAATCTCTTCACTTATCAATCCCTATACCGAAATTTGGAGAAGAAGCAAGTTATCTCCCCAAAGACATTGAATTTTGAAGCATAATCAAATGATTCCTCTTCGATTGGAAGCCCTACGGGTTCCTTTGTCTTCCCGGAGAACCGTATATCACAACGCATCATTCGAAAAGGGTCTATAGTGCATGTTTCCACCACGAATGGAGCCATTCTAGAACGATTGGAGCTTTGTAAAAACTCCTTTATCTCTCGGATTTCATTATCTAAAGGGATGAATCCCTGGAAGATGTCTGATCTTATTTTTCGATTATATGATATTTGGGGCTTTCCTGAATTAAAATGTGTCTCGTTAGGAATAGGTTTTTTTTTCATATCATGTTTTCTTATTCTGATTACAAGAGCCGTGGGTGGAGCTTTGGTTCTATGAATCCAAACCCAGGTACACTCCGGATTTACGAATGGACACCAAATTTCAGTTTACATGACTTCAAAAACTCTTTTGCGCAAATATGAGTTAGAATTTATGGTTTAAACTAGGTTTTATGGCATTCAGAAATCCTATATGATATCGCATCATCCATTGGTATACCTATTAGAATGGATCAAGAAACAGAGAAAACCACTTTTGGTCACATTTCTAGAATTCTGGTTGAAGTGGATTTAGGTTCCACACTCATAGATCAGGTAGTACTTTCTACACCTCAAGATGAAATTAACCTCAGAATTTTTTATGAAAGAACTCCACTATACTGTGATGTTTTTTGTATCATTGGGAACGAAAAATCCAATTTCCGTGCTCATCTGTTTTGTGATAATTTCAAGATGAGAGGCTATGAAGAAGTGTCTTGCAAGAGAAAGGAGGGGTAGAGTCATCATCAGGAGACTTTCATCAAACCCCTGATGCAAGAGAGTAAAGATATGCATGATGGAAATATTTCCAAGAAACCTCCTGTCTAGGAGAATCAAACGAAGGAGGAATTTCCAATGTTGTCTAAACATAAAACCAAGTCATACGTCAGCTGAGCCAGCCTAGTTAATGAGGAAAACACTAAGGGGATGCAAACATCATTAAAAGAGGTTCTAAATACAAGTACTGATGACCATAATTACAAATCAGCTTCGGAGGATAGCCAAATGGAGAAAGAACTTGCTTCCCAAGAGGAGGATGATGAAAGATTTTGAATTAAAAATCATGTTACAAGATGCTGAAATGGGAAAATACTAATGGAATCTTCTTCCTCAGAAAATGGAATGTGTAGGAATTTACACAAGAATGAGCCTGCAATTGTTGAGCTGTGTGTAGTGAAAGCAAACAAAAGAGTCCAGATTGTTTCTCAGCAAGAACAAGAGAGCTTACCGACACCTTTAAATGATACAGGTATGAAACATCCAAATGTTCAAGATCATGCTACTTTAAGGACATATAAGCAGCAGGTTCAAGCACAAGCTTATGGGGGAGAAAATTTGCATGGGGTAGATGTTGCACTTCCTTGCGGCAACCTTGGAATGATTCAGTATAGAGCTAAAATGCCTGGAACAAGGAAGATAACTCATACTCAAAGTCTGGACAATCTCATACCTGAGAACAGATCCCAAAATCTCATCCCAGAGGTTAGTATTCCAATACATTTCTCCCCAACTCCTTCATGTAAATTGGCCCAACCTACTAAGGAGATGAGAGATCAGGTAAGTACATGAAACTCTTTTGTACTGCTTGCTTCATTAAATGATGATGAGGATCATAACAATGATCATTCACTAGAAACTAGTGAGATGCAGGGAAATGTTGCTACCGAATTTCCAGATGATGGAGGTGGCCCATGGACACAAGAGAATGAAAAAAGAAGGGGACGACATGCTCGTGGTAGGAGCGGAAGCTCCTCTTGTCATAGCATGTCCCCTCAATCTCAGGGTACCTGATTTTTTCTGCTACTATTTTCCTTTAATGTTTTTTGTTTGATGTTCTTACTCCTGTACTTTTGTTTTGTTTTCAATAATAAGAGGCCTTGTGCCTCCATCTCTTTTAAAAAAATATAAAAAATGTTATTAATGATATAAATAACACACACACTTAACATCCCAGGTAAATAAAGAATAATACATTCTCATATTTATTAATATTTATGAATTAAATATTAATTTTACTTTAAAGGGGTTTCTATGTTCGATAGCGTACCCGATACGCAACAAAGAGGTTCTTTGAAATCTTACATTGCACACTAGTAATAAAATAATATTATTTTAAATGGTAGTTAACACGTAGACATTGTATTGGCGGGAATGAATATAAGTAACTAAAATATGATTATATATGTTTGTTAAATGTTTTTACATTTATCCAATAACATATTAAGGCTTACATTACGAAAAGAATTCAATTTTAAGCATATATACTCTAATATTCACTAAAGGTCCACTTATCGCCTTTTGAGGGCGAACCATCATTAAATATCGTTTAGGTAACTCTTATAAATTCTATTGGACCAAATAAAATTCTTTTTTAGAATCTGGACATCAAAATTTACTTTGTGTAAATTTTTGGTATTTTTCTAATAAAGTTCATTTTTTAATCAATAGTGAAAAATGTTGTATTTTATTTGAAAACCTCTTATCATCTAATTTATTTATATGATTAGATTATCTTTTGAATTGGTTTTAAAGTTAAATTAGAAAATATTTTTACCATTTAATCCAATGATGGTCATTGGAATTAATTTCTCTCTGAATTTGGACTGAAACTAGTGTCAATCTTTTGATATATATTGTTTCATAAAAACACGTTATTTGTTCTGACAGTGTGAATTAATTATTAAATTAATTAATGTTACTTATATGTTTTTAATTTTTTAAAATATAAATTCTTTTTGAATTCGGAATATCAAATATAGCTAAGGGTGAAGTTTTGGTATTTTTTTGAAAAACTTCAATTTCTGATAAATAGGGAAACCACTAAGTGGTACTTAAAAAAAACTGATTTTTTGTTTAAATGAAATTTTACAACTTTTTTGTTTTGAATTTAAAAAATATGATATACATGGTTTTCATTAGGAAGTAAAATGTGGTTCTATGGGATCAAAATTTTTTCGGTGAATAGTTTTTTTTAAGTTTTTAATCGCGATTAGAGGTAATTAGTGTAGTTTAAGGTAAAAGTAATGTTTTAATAAATGAAATGACCTTGAAATATGTCCTAAAATTATTTTATGTGTCATGGAAGACATATAAAATCCATGGGTCAACTTGGGGACCCCAGGGATCAACTTTGTTAGGATAATGACATTAATAACTTTTTATTTAATGTTAAAATAAAAATGTCACAAACATGTGATGTTGTACTTTTTTTTAAAATGGGGTTATACAAGTAATATTTTTGACTATAAATATTAATTATAAATTTAAAAATATTTACTACATCATGATATTTTTTTATAATTTTTAGTCATTAAAAAAATTAAATTATTTATGACAGTATGATGATGCAACGATTACCTCATTATTTAACGATTTAAATAAAATGAAAATATAATGTAAAATCTAAGACCTACACTTGTAAAAAACCTATTGGATGGGTGGATTTTGAACTCTTATCACCTTATCCTCTAAATATATAATTTAGGGACCTTTAAAATCCGATAAGCATTTTATAATAAAGTAACCTTTTATAACTTTCCAAGTGTGCCCCTCCTCTCCTTTTATAAAAGGTCCCCACCTCTACCACCTTAACCACACCTCTCAAGCCATTGGCTCGGACAAAACCTGGAAATTGTGCCTCTCCACATCCCTCTATTACTCCTAGAATACCCACTTTGGGCATAAGTCATTCCGAGGAAGCCTTTGAGCTCAAATAAAAAAGAGTTACCTGATTTAATGGTAGTGTATTCTATTGTGTTCTTATATTTTATTTTGCTTCTTCCGACCCCCTAAACTCCTTATATTCCTTTAGTTTGTAACAATAAAAGTATTTTCAATATACTAGGATGTTGTTATGTGAAGTATTAGAGCTACACCTACACACACCTTCGTCTAATGGTTAATGAACATACTGTTTCTGTGGTTGGTGATTTTCTGCCTCACGAAATGATGGTCGTTAAATCTTCATTTGACACATTTCATGGTGGACATTAAGATATAAATCTATTTATATATGATATATATTATGTTTATTTTTTCTTTATGCTTCTGTGTTTTTCATTTGTGGCATACCTTTATAGTTTCCATGGTGGGTAAACATGATAAATTCATTTTAGGAAGTGCGGACTACTGCCCCCTCAAAGTGATTTGATTCGTTAATGCCATATGTGGGACATATAAAGAATGGATTTAATGTTATTATATATGATTTTATTGTGGAATTATAATTTACCCTTATATCATTATTATTTCACTCCATTAAATATGAAATATAAATGAAAGTAGCATTCATGCGTACACACAGCTTACCGTCTCCATGAACGGTGAATTTCATTTATTACCTCTAAATGTTATGTAATATTATAAATACATGTATATTCTGGATTTATATGATATATATGATATCCAAATCATGGATATCATTCTGGATATAATGAACATTTGACCACATAAATAACATGTAATTGTAAGAAGTCAATTTTTGACATAAGTACCAAATATCTGCAAAATGAACATTATTAAATTAAATGATTACATAACATTTATAACATGGAAATAAGTTATATAAAAGGAATAATAAACTAGAAAATGGTTCTTAAGAAAGTATAAATTAACACTAGTTTATTATTCAGGAGATTAAATAGCAATCGAGTCACGTCGGACACGAGGTAAGGGACTTCGTCTCAATCTCCTTTCATTGAGGCATATTATGTTTTATACAAAACTTTCATTTATATGGTGTATAAACCCATTTTACTTTTACATTTATTCAAAAAGGAATCTTTTTGATACGATGATTTTACTAAATGACAAAGGGAATGTTTTTTTGGGGCGTATGTATGCGGCGACAACGACTTCTCCACTGCCATGACCATTATTTGAATTTTGGTTTCCTCAACAAGCCATAACATTATTAAAAAATGAGAAATAAATAACATGTTTTACATTTATTTTATTTTGGTATTGAAAATGGTTTTCATAATGTTTTTATTTTATCAATGTGTTGTATTGATATCTTGTGATTGAAATGTGAAAATATTATGTTTTCTTTATGCATGTTTTATGTGATACGATTATGTTATGGTTCGTGGGAATTGTTATGAAGACGGGTGGTTCCATGATAAAATAAGGGTGGGTGGGCCCGATATAGCTCTCCTATGAATTGGGTATCATGAAGGAGTTAAACGTTATGGTTTCTCCGAAGACATTTAGGGAATAAACTGTGATGGTTATTCCAAACGTAACCAATAGGGTTACTCTATACGTATGAATGTTATGAATGCCTCAAGTTACATTTATGTCTTTTTTTTCTATGATTTATTCATGATTTGATGAGGTATGTTAATGTGATTATGTTTTCTGGGTAATGTATGATTTCATTCTTATGTATATATGATCTCATGTTTCCTTTAAATATGTTTATATCACTTACTGAGCTTTTAATGCTCATCCCAAGTTTTTGAAATGCTTTTTCATAGGTCAAGGGAAAGGTACATGATATGATGATAGTGTCAAAGATGTGTCAATAAATAATCCATGTTTTATTTTAAATATGTTTCAATTGATGGGAAAAAGGAATACTATCTTTTTTTAACCACATTGTTTAAATATGGAATGTAATGCATGTTTTATGATCTAATTCACTAAAACTGTAAACATGAAAGGATCCTCAATATGTAATCTTTTAATAACTCAAGATTAAGTACGGTTTAAGGTTGGGGCCATATAGTTGGTATCAAAGGTCGGTTTAGATAACTTTAGCAGTTAGAATTCTATTAAATGATTATCCAAAAATATTTCTTTTATGGTCAAATTTAATTGGTATAGAATTTACAAATTACCATGTTGCTTCTCTTAAGATATTTATCTTTTTAGAATGATTTTTCGAAGAGGAAACATGGAAGTTATGCTATGAAGGTATACAGATAGAAATGAACTTCTAAATCGGCATCCTGAGATGGTCAAAATCAGAATTGAACAGTTTTTTGCGGTGATGGCTCAGATCACTCAGGTGATAAACCGTGGTTGTGTTTACTGACGATATTTTGGTGTTTTCTAAAGGTAAAGAGGATCATGAATTTCATTAATGGTTGATCTTTCAAACCTTAATAGAAAATAAACTATATGGAAAATTCATAAAGTGTGAGTTTTGTTTAAAAAAAATTTATTTACTTGGTCACATTGTTTCTAAAGATGGGATAACTATTGAACCTGCAAAAACAATGGTTGTTGAAGAATGACCAAGAACCAGAAATTTATCTGAGATTTTTAGCTTCCTTGGTTTGGTAGACTATTACCGAATGATTTTTAGAAATTTTTCACAGTTATCTAGTCCAATGACTAAGCTAACTCGGAAGGGTGTTATGTTTATGTAGAAAAAGTAATGTGATAATTGTTTTCATGAATTTAAAAGAAGATTGGTGAATGCTCCAGTTTTGGCACTACCTTCCAAGAATGGAGAGTTTTTTATCTACAATGATGCTTCATTGAAAGGACTTGGTTGCGTCCAAATTAAGAATAATCAGGTAATTACTTATGCTACATGACAGTTGAAAACTTATTAGGTAAATTACCCTACACATGATTTAGAATTAGCTGCTATTATTTTCACTTTAAAAATTTGGAGGCATTATTTGTATGGAGTAAAGTGTGAAATATATACCAATCAAAAAAGTTTAAAGTATAGATTCACTCAGAAATAATTGAACATGAGAACGAGGAGATTGCTAGAATTAATCAAGGATTATGATTGTACAATTCATTACCATCCAGGAAAAGCAAATAAAGTGGCTGATGCTTTGAGTCGAAAAAGAAATGCTTCATTAACCATGATACATTTTGAACAAGATCTTTTGGTTTTTGATTTTATAAAATTTGGCATATAATTTGTTGGTGCAGGAAGTACTTCTGTTTTTTTAGGTATCAGTGAGATCATCTCTATCAGACAAAATTAAACAAGCGCAGAAGAAAGACAGTGTGTTGCAGAAAAAGATAGAGCTGGTTCAGAAGGGTATGTTGCCTAAATTTAATATTGATAATGATTGTGTTTTGATATTTGGGAAGAGAATGTGTGTGCCTTGTGATTCACAGTTGAAGAGAGAGTTGTTATGTGAAGCTCGTAGTTCTCCGTTTTCAGTTCATCCAGGCAGTACTAAGATATATAGAGATCTTCAGGAGTATTACAGGTGGGACAAAATGAAAAGGGATATTGCTGATTTTACTGTGAAGTGTTTGACTTGTCAACAGGTTAAAGTAGAGCGGTCATTACCTTAAGGGATGCTTCAACATTTACCTGTGCCATAGTGGAAATGGGAGAATATATCAATGGACTTCATTGTGGGATTTCCGAAGACACCTCGAGGTAATAATGCAATCTGGGTTATTATTGATCGCTTGACTAAATATGCTCATTTCCATCCTATTCGAGATAATATCTCTTTAGATCAACTTTATTGATTGTATCTTAAAGAGATATTCAGTTTGGATGGAGTTCCCATATCCATTTTATCTGATCGTGATGCCATGTTTACTTCTAACTTTTGGAAAGGCCTTCAGAAGTCATTGGGTACTGAATTAAATTTTACTACAAATTTTCATCCTCAATTAGATGGGAGTCAGAACGAACAATGCTGACATTGGAGGATATTCTATGTGCTTGTTCGATGGATTATCAGGGAATTTGGGACAAACATCTTTCATTGGTTGAGTTTTCTTATAATAACAGTTTTCCTTCAGGTATACAGATGGGATCCATTTGAGGAATTATATGGTAGACGATGTCGAAGTCCTACTTTTTGGGATGAAGTGGGTGAAAGGAAGCTGATGGGACCATAATTGGTAGAAGAGATGGTAGAAAAAGTTCAGTTGATTTAGAAACTCATGAGAATAGCTTACAGTATACAGAAAAGTTATGCAGACAACAGGAGTAAGGATCTCTCTTTCAAGGTAGGTGATCATGTTTTTCTCAAAGTTTCACCATGGAAAAGTGTGATGCGATTTGGTAAGAAAGGAAAGCTGATTCAAAGGTTTGTTGGACCATATGAAATTCTAGAGAGAGTTGGATCAGTTACATACCGAGTGGCTTTCCCTCCGAGTTTATCTCCGGCCCACAATGTTTTTCATGTTTCGATGTTGAGAAAGTATATGCAAGATCCATCTCATGTTTTGAGCCTTGAGGTAGTTCAGTTAGAAGAGAATCTCTCTTATGAAGAACAACCAGTCCAGATTCTTGACTATAGGGAGAATGTGTTTCAGAATAAGGTAATTCATCAGGTAATGGTTTTGTGGAAAAACCATATGGTTGAAGAGGAAACATGGGAATCTAAAAATTCTATGAGGAATAAATACCCCCACTTATTTTGATAAGTGAATAAAATTGTGAGGACGCAATTAACAAAAGAGGGGAAGAATGTAACATCCCAAGTAAATAAATAATAATACATTCTCATATTTCTTAATATTTACGAATTAAATATTATTTTTACATTAAATGGGTGGCTATGTTAGATAGCGTACCCGATACGCAACAAAGAAATTCTTTGAAATCTTACGTTACACACTTGTAAAAAAATATTATTATTTTAAATGGTAGTTAAAACGTAGTCATTGAATTGGCGATAATGAATATAAGTAACTAAAATATGATTATATATGTTTGATAAATGTTTTTACATTTATCCAGTAAAATATTAAATCTTAAAATACGGAAAAAATTCAATTCTAGGCATATATACTCTAATATTCACTAATGGTCCACTTATCACCATTTGATGGAAAACCGTCATTAAATATATTTTTGGTCACTCTTATAAATTCTATTGTCCCAAATAAAATTCTTCATTAGAACTGGGACATCAAAATTTACTTTGTGTAAATTTTTGGTATTTTTCCGATAAAGTTAATTTTTTAATGAATAGTGAAAAATGTTGTATTTTATTTCAAAACCTCTTTTTAATATAATTTATTTATATGATTAGATTATCTTGTGAATTTCTATTAAATTGCAATTAGAAAATATTTTTCCCATTTAATCCAATTGTGGTCACTGGAATTAATTTCACATTGAATTTGGACTGAAACTAGTGTCAATCTTTTGATATATATTGTTTCATAAAAACACGCTATTTGTTCTGACAGCAGGAATTAATTATTAAATTAATTAATGTAACTTATATGGTTTGAATTTTTTAAAATATAAATCATTTTTTAATTCAGAATATCAAATATATAATAGGGTGAAGTTTTGTTATTTTTCTGAAAAACTTCAATTTTTGATGAATAGTGAAACCACTATGTTGTACTTAAAAAAAATTATTTTTCGTTTAAATGAAATTTTACCACTTCTGTGTTTTAAATTTCAAAAATCCGACATACATGGTAGTCATTAGGAATTAAAATGTTGTTCAATGGGATCAATGTAATTTTTTGATGAATAGTAACCTTTAAGTTTTTAATCGCGATAAGAGGTAATTAGTGTAGTTTAATGTAAAAATAATTTTTTAATAATATGAAATGACCTTGACATACATACTAACCTTATTGGATGTGTCATGTACGACCACGAAAATCCATGGGTCAACTTGGGGACCCCATGGAGCCACTTTGGTTGGAAAATGACATTAATAACTTTTTATTTAATGTTAAAATAAAAATGTCACAAACATGTGTTGTTTTACTAGAACAATATTTAAATAGGGTTATACAAGTCATATATTTTACTATAAATATTAATTATCAATCTAAAAAGATTTAATACATCATGAAATTTTGTTTATAATTTTTATAAATTAAATAAATTAAATAATTTATGACACCATGATGATGCAGTGATAACCTCATTATTTAACGATTTAAATAAAATGAAAAGATAATGAAAAATATATGACCTACACGTGTAAAAAACCTATTGGATGCGTGGATTTCAAACCCTTATTACCTTATCCTCGAAATATATAATTTTGGGACATTTAAAATCCAAAAAGCATTTTATAATAAAGTATCCTTTTATAACATTCCAAGAGTGCCCCTCCTCTCCTCTTATTAAAGCCCCCCCCCCCCCCCCCCGCTCTACCACCTTAACCACACCTCTCAAGCCATTGGCTCGGCCAAACTCTTCCCATTTTGTCTCTAAATATCCCTCTATTACTCCTAGAAGCCTCAATTTGGGCATAAGTCTTTCCAAGGAAGCCTTTGATCTCAAATCAAAAAGAGTTACCCGATTTAAAGGTAGTGTCTTCTCTTGTGTTCTTATGTTTTATTTTGCTTCTCCAACCCCATAAAATCATTTTATTACATTATATTGTAAAAACAAAACAATCTTCAATATACTAGGATTTTTTTATGAGAAGGATTAGAGCTACACCTACACACACCTTCGTCTAATGGTTAAAGAACATACTGTTTCTGTGGTTGGCGATTTTCTGCCTCACGAAACGATGATTGTTCAATCATCTTTTTACACCTTTCATAGTAGCCATTAAGATGTCACTATATTTATATATGATATATATTATGTTTATGTTTTCTTTATGAATATTTATTTTTCATTTGTGGAATACCATTATGGTTTCCATTGTGGGTAAACACGATAATTTCATTTTAGGAAGTGTGGACTACCGCCCCCTCAAAGTGATTTGATTCGTTAATGCCATATGTGGGATGTATAAAGGATGGATTTAATGTTATTATATATGATTTTATACTGGAATTATAATATACCCTTATATCGTTATGATTTTACTCTATTAAATATAAAATATAAATGAATGTAGTGTTCATGCATACGTACGGCTTACCGTCTCCAAAAACGGTGCATTTCATTTCTTACCTCTAAATGTTATGTACTATTATAAATACCTATATATGATGGATATATATGATATATATGATATCCAAATCATGGATATAATTCTTGATATAATGAACCTTTGACCACATAAACAACATGTAATTGTAAGAAGTCCATTTTTGACTTAAGTAACAAATATCGACAAAATGAACGTTATTAAATTAAATGATTACATAACGTTTATAACATGGAAATAAGTTATATAAAAGGAATAATAAACATAAAAAAGGTTTTTAAGCAATTAGAAATTAACACTAGTTTATTATTCAAGAGATTAAAGAGAAATCGAGTCACGTCAGACACGAGGTAAGGGACTTCGTCTCAGTCTCCATTCATTGAGGCATATTTTGTTTTATACACAACTTTCTTTTCTACGGTGTATAAAACCCTTTGAATTTTACGTTTATTCAAAAGGAATATTTTTTATACGAAGCATTTACTAAATTACAATAGGGATTGTTTCTTTATCGTACATATGCGGTGACAACGACTTCTCCGCCGTCGTGACCATTATTTGAGTTTCGGCTTCCTCTACAAGCCATAACTTTTTTAAAAAAATGAGAAATAAATACCATGTTTTACTATTATTTTATTTTGGTATTGGAAATGGTTTTAATAATGTTTTTATTATATCAATGTGTTTTATTGATATCATGTGATTGAAATGTGGAAATGTTATGTTTCCTTTATGCATGTTTTATGTGATACGATTATGTTATGTATCTTGGGAATTGTTATGAAGACGGGTGGTTCCATGATAAACTATGGGCGAGTGAGCCCGATATAGCTCTCATATGAATTTGGTAACGTGAAGGAGTTAAACATTAAGGTTTATCCATAGATATTTAGGGAATATACTGTGATGGGTATTCCAAACGTAACCAAGAGGGTTACTCCCTACGCAAGAATGTTCTAATTTCCTCAAGTTACCTTTATGTCTTATGATTTCTATTATTTATTCATGATTTGATGAGGAATGATAAAGTGATTATGTTTTATGGGTAATGTATGATTTCATTACTATGTATATATGTACTCATGATTCCTTTCAATATTTTGATATCCCTTACTAGGATTTTTATGCTCATCCCAAGTTTTTAAAATGTTTTTTCACATGTCAAGGGAAAGGTACATGATATGATGATAGTGTTAAGGAAGTGTCAAGAAAGAATCCATGTTTTATTTTAAATATGTTTCCGTTGATGGGAAACATTAATACTATGTTTTATGTAACCACTTTGTTTAAATATAGAATGTAATGCATGTTTTATGATCTAATTCACTAAAACTCTAAACCTAAATAGATACTCAATGTGTAATATTGTAATAACTCAAGATTATGTAAGTATTAAGGCTAGGGCCTTATACATAAACTCACACACTCACACACTCACACATATATATATATTCATTATATATTCCTTCATGGTGATACATATTATTTATATATATATAATAAAATACACTTTTCATGGGTATGGTCGGATGAATGTATGCATGAACATTGTTTTCATTTTCTTTTCATATTGGATGAAAAAAACATATATGAAATATTATCATTATAGAATTGTTTTAATGTTATTTATATCATATATATTTCTATAATTATCCCTTTTTACCGTCGATGTGAAATATATTTGAAAAATAAATCACATCACATCGTTGAGATTGTATGTCATTTAAATGCAAGAGCGACATTGTCATTTTATAGAAGATTGGGTGGTAAAAAGGTAGATATGTTATCATCATAAATAGTATTAATTATTTAACAAATATAATATATAACCATTAGACCCATAATAATTCTAAATCATAAAATATATTGATTAAAAATTAATTATATCACTATGTGGAGACGGTAAGTCATACATACACCCAATCGATACATTCATTTCTTGATCAATGGGAAAGGGGATGAATAGTGGTGTGTTCATAATCACCATAAAATTTAAAAATATTAAGAATGTTTAATTTATTATTTTATATATATTTTTAAATTTAGATTTGTTTTTGAAAAGTAGAAAAATAGAGTGACCAGTTAGATTGATTACTACTTCTTCGATATGGCTCCTTCATGTCTTCTCTAAATGACTCTATATTTGGACTTTTGGGATGAAAATAACAAATATTATATGTATAGGTATGTATAGACCATAATTTGGATGGGAATGGTCGAGATATAAGAATTAATATATCGTGTTGTTATGAGGGAAGATATCCCCATTTATAATTGAGGTGAGTGGCACATTCAGAATGTCCAAAAAATATAAGTTTATATTAAATTAAATATCAATAATAATACCTCCAAAATTGAATGGAATATAATATAAGATGTTATATGTTCATAATATAATAATCCAATATTATTTAGACATGTTTTTGTACTAGTTTAATCTATATCATTTTTAGTAACATTTTTATAACCTTTCTTAACGTTAACTAAGGAAAAAACATTTTTGATATTCAAATGTAATAATGTTAACATATTTGATGTAAATTATTGCATAAAAGATAATTTATAATATTTTAAATAATATAAATCTTATTTTTTATTATTAATTATTTTTTATGCTTTCAAAATATTATAATACAGTATAATTTGGGTAAAATATCTTTAATGTCAATTTGAAACTATTCATTTAATGAATTATTTAAAATATAAAAAAACATTAACTTACTAGAATATATTTCATTATATCAATATGGTTTTATGGTTATCTATATAATTTTTAGATAAAATTAATTATAACAAATTTTTCTATTTTAAATATCTTTTGAAACATTTATTTGATATATTCCATAATAAAATAATTTCTACAAAAATTACGTAAAATTATTAAATATTTTTATTTATTTAATAAAATTAATAATAAAATATCATGATTAATAAAGATATTATATATTTATGAATAATATATATTTTAAAATATATATATTATTGTAACCCTCTATGATAATTTATATAGTATTTTAAAAATAAATAATACGTCTTTATATTTTTATCATTAAAAATGTTTTCAATTCTATAAGTTAATCTATATGATGGAAAAATTTAAAAATAATTATACAATAAAAATATGTTTTCTATGATAATTAATTTCAGTTTTATTAATTCATAACATAATTTTATTCCAATGATGATACATAAATGATACAAAAGATAATAAAATTGACATTTTTTGATTTTTGATTTAAATATTATATAAGTCACATTTATGGAAATGTGCCAATTATAAAACATAATTAAGATCATTATGTTTGAGGTTGTAGTTTTAGACATCTCATAATTTTTCCATGTGTTAGAGTCATTTTATAGTCATAATAAATTTTTAAACCTCAATTTCTTGATATACCATTAATGTTGGAATCAAAATTTATTGATGTTACAATTTGTAATAGACAAAAATAAAATAGGCCAATTTAAAATAATTTGGACCTTATTGAAAAATATTTTTAATAAATACCAAAAAAATGGAAATTTTATAATTAAATATAATATAAATTTGATGAAAAGAAATGAAAAATAGTTTTACTAAAAAATAGCCTTCTAAATCATAAAATGTTTTTATAATAAATAATTGTATAAAATGGTTTTAAAAACAGTAATTGGATTATTTATAATAATAATTTAATAATTAAAATTTTAAACTAATCAAGAACATAATTTTTATATTTAAATACTTTAAAATAAAATACAAGTTTCTATAAGAATTTGTACTTTCAGTATACATCTAAAGATGAAACATTTTATAAAGAACCCAAAATTCAACCAAAGTAAATTTGTATATTCCAAATTAAAAAAAAATATTTTTCAAAATAAAACTTATAGAAGATAAAAAATTTAGTTATTAAATATTAATTTAATTGAAAGGTGATAAATCTTCCTTTGAGATAATTTTGATTTGTGTGTAATTTTTTTATTCTTATATTATGTATATCCAATATATTGTATGAATTAAAAATAAATTTATTGAATAAATAAAAATTTATTTTTGGGGTTAACATTATTCATTCCCTCCAATTTAATGGTTAATTTATAATTATATTATTTAAAAAATTATAATAAAATGTGGTTTCATCAAAACTAATTATTGTGTGAAACACAAGATGAGATAGAGTTACATGTAATGCAAGATTAACATAGTGTACAATAAAATTTAAGCGATTAAATAAATCTATTTCAAAAAAATATTTGGTTTTTACAGTTAGAGATAAATAATTATATGATGATGATTTAAAAAGTATGAAACGGTTAATATGGAAAATTTTGTATTTCTTATTTTAAAATTCATATTTATGGTTCTTTTATCAAATTATGTCCTCTTTTTTTAAGTGAAATGAATATAATATCTTTAATGATATTGATTATGGCCCAAAAACGTTTTCCTTATAAATCATTTATTAAAATAAATACAAATGATATATCATATAAAAATGATATCTAATAAAAATTATTTTAACTCTATGAATGTATATTGAGTTATAATGCCCCAATCAAATTACCTTTATTTCAAAAAAAAATGAAATATCTTCATGTATAAAAATGATAAACATTTTAATTAGATACTTAAATTCATTATTATAAATTATTTTTATTTTTATTATATATTTATAAAAATTCACACCATGTATTAGATTGTTGTAAACAATTTTAAACATTGTTTTCTAATAATCATAACTAATTTAAACTATGTTTATAAAAGTGATGTAAATCATCAATTTTCAATAAAAATTCATCATAATAATCAATTAATGGCCATAAAAATTCATTTTCATAACTACTTTTATTTTGATTATATTCTTACATGGATTTTTCAATGTTTCCGAAAAGGAATAATTTCAGTGAACTAGTTTTCAGTTATTTAGCAATATTTCTAGATTAATATATAACTATGAACATTTTTTTCCAAAAAAAAATTAGTTATATATAAAAAATAGATGTATTATATATAATGAACTCGTATATTCCAAAATCATCCATTTTGACATTTGATTAAATACAAAAAATTATTATTCAAGGAGGTGGTAATATGAACAATGTATGATTATTTTTTTAATAACAAAAAAATAAAATGGTAAAATGTTGATAATAATTGATAATTTGATAATCATAAATAAATTTTTTAATTCATAAATATTATTAAATACCATTCATAATAAAATCAATTATGGGTGGTGGTGGAAGAAAAAATAAATCAATTTTGGGATGTGGAAATATGAGATCATTCAATAACCATGATTTTAATTTTTAATAGTAGATAGATAAGAATATATAATGGATATAAAATTATTATAATATAATACCAATACACTTATAAATAAAATTTTATTATTATACTAGGTAAATTGTTGGTTTATAATTGAATAAATAAAAATGAATCATCAAGATTGTTGTGATTCATACATTGAGACAATTTAATATCTATTGATAAAGGCTTAGATTTGAGTTACATAGGTTAGGTTGTTGTTCTTAGGTGCACTATGTAATGTAATAGAAATAAAAGAGATGATATATATGTATGCGATGAAGTAAATTTCAAAATGGGAGTGTATTTAAAAATGGTTGGAAGTTATGGATGTTTAGGAATACATTTAGGTAAGACATTACATACTATTTTTATCTAGAAGGACAAAATTATTTGTCAATTATGGAAAAATAGATCTAGTTCAGATTATTCATTTAGTAACATATTAAACATAGTTATGTATTAATATTATATATTTTTCATTCTGAAAAAAGTAATTATACACTTATTACATAATTTCAATGTGTTAAATACTAATATGGGTTACATTTATCAAAATTTAATTTTAAGATACAATATAATTAAAAATTAAGTATAAAATAATAATTTTTTAAATACAATTTTTTATAGAAATATGATTTTAGCCATTAAGTGTTTTTAATCATATTTAGTATTGACTTACTATTAAATGAGTGTTAATTAATTGTGATATATTTTTAAAAACATATTATTTTGTTATTTCATAATAGATTCATTTAAAGAAATTTTTTTAAAAATTATTATTGTTTTTAATAAAATGACTTAATAGGGAATCAAATATTTAATTAGGAAACATATATCACTACATTAACTGAAATCCACCCCATTAATTAATTTTACAATGACAATAAAAAATATTCTGAAGTATTCATGAATAATTTTATAGAAAGGGTTAAAATATTTATAATATAATAACACATTATATTAATTTCAGGAAAAATATATATTGTATTCCTAAATTCACAATTTTTTATTACAACATACTGTATTAGTTTTAAAAAAGATGTTATTTCAAGATATAAACTCCAAATATAATGAATATTATATTTCTATAATATTCTATTATGTTTGAGTGTCTTTCGAATTTAGTTTTGTGTTATGTATAATAAAATATACAAACATGGTTTAAATTATAGAAATATTATCCTTGAAATCATAGGTAATTAAATTTTACCCCCGTAGAATAATTTAATCATCAATTTCTTACATAGGGAAAATGTATTGATGTTAAATATATATAATAAAATCTTCAAGTTCCCTTGAAGCCTCTAAAAATAAATTTATTTGTAAATTAACATTGAAGAGATGTGTTGTATTGATTAGTATCACATTATATCTTATATTCATAATTTTAGTAGTTTGTAATCATATCAGATAGTATGTTCCAACTGAATATCTTTTTTGGTATTTTCAATTATGAATTTTCCATTATGTACATTTTCATAAGTTATATATAAAACAGATTTTTTTAATTTTGAGAAGTGTGTAGGGATAAATAGAATATTGGCTATAACCCCAATACAAAATAGGATTTCAAATGGCCTAATCTAGCTTGAATTCCTCTTCATTTCTTTCCCATTATGAAAAATTTTATCCATGGTAATATTTTAAGGAACATGGTGTCACCAAATAAAATATCTATAACACATTAGTTATTATATGTATAACACTTTTATTTATATTGTGATAATTTCATATGCTATTTAATAGTTTAGTCTGTCTCCAGGATTTAAAATTAATGTTCTAGTCCAATATTTCTCATCTTTGAAATATCATCCAAACATATTAGAGTTCAACAAATCATCATTTATTTATCCACTTATGGTGCATTTTAAATTCTATAATAAAATATATCATTATATGATAAAGGTTCTTGGGGAATTTTTTGATCCCAACATCCTTTTAGGTCTATCAATAAATGAACACAACATATCCTAATGTGTTTATATTTTCAACATGGACTGACTATCATCTTGAGATTACATCCCTTGTTTATACTTATCTCTATCTATAGCTATTTTGAAAATATAAATAAAATATAATTGTAATACTCGAATCTTCTTTACAAACAACTGGTAGTTTTTCTCCATAAATACACACCACATACCTTATATATATTTAGGTGAGTTGGTTTTGTAGAAATATTCATTGACTGTATTAATTTTCACGGACATTATGATGTTATTAACTACATTCCAAATCAAAATATATACATTATATGTTTGGGGGGGAAGCCCTACAATGAATTCCATCATTATTGTTTCTCATTTGCATGATGGAATGGTAACTGATTTAACTATACAATTAATCATTTTTTATTTATCCATAATTTCCTATAATAAAAAACATCGTGATATATAATCTATAACCTATCACATCATACTACCCCATTGGAAGGGTTTTAAAATCTAAATATAGTCTCGTACTTCATGGATATATAGAAAATAGTTAGATATGTGCATCATAAAAAAATTATTTCATTGAATTATAGCTTGGAAGCACACATATCTAAGTTCTAACCAATTTAAATAAAATATCTTCAATGATTAAGACTATAATGTTAACAAATATTTTTTATAGATCTACCAAATATTTCAATGATTCCTTGAATTACATTTATGAGAGGTGGAGATGTCATTAGGGAGAGATATGACTATCCTACCACATCATGAATTCATGAATCATAACCTATAATTTCATGATTATGGGTATTTTTTAAATCCTCATTACGGATAAAGAAGCATAACTTTTCTTCTCTGATCATTACACTCTTTAATTTCCTTCCCCATGCGGAAATATATTTATTCGTCATAATTTTTAATGAACTCCAACCATATTGTTTGTTACATATTCAATTCATTATCTATGAATTTATATATCATGACCATTTAATAAGTATAAATATTACATGTTACTATATAAACATAACTTCTTAAAATAATTCACACTATGATCCCTACCACTTGGAATAAATCATTGGATGGGTAATTTTACTCATGACTATTTAATTGGAATGAACCATATGCATTTAACTTATCATTAAACATGAGGATCAAACAAAATATTATTTTTAAAGAATCACAGTATATTAAAAACTTATAACCAATGTATGGAAATCATTTTATAAGAGTAGTGAAAATACACATCTTTAGTTCCTTAAATAATTCCTTATATTCATCTATACAAATTAACTTTACTCCCTACAATATAATAATTGTTAGAATATTTGACAGACGTGATAAATTTATCAAATATCATATGTAATATCCTTTTATCCTATTAACACTACATATTGTAATTATAGTGTATGATTTGGATGCTTTGGTGTTAATATCAATATTTTAGTTATTTACTAATATCCTCAATCCTGTGATTATAGAACCCATGAAAGACACATTATGTAGCAATAATTCATTTTTTTCAAATTTTGGCATTCAACAAGACCTTTATCAAGGCCATTAAAAACATGAAAATGATAATTAGATATTCCATTATAACTGAATATATAAAAACTTCATATATAATGTAATCCTTAAAATAATGTATTCATTGGAATAATGAAGACATCAATGGAATTGTAAGACAAAAAAATCACTTTTAACTCCAAATATCCATAACATATACATAAATTTAAGATAAATATATCAATTATATTTATCCATAAGTGATGGTAAACATATAAAAACTCAATCATTTGAAATTAAGGAGCTCTTAATATTTGATCCAATCGATAATTGATATTTTGTATAAGATAAATATTATCATTATTTTCATACAGTAATGATTATCAATGTAAAGACACATTGATCCATTATTAATTTTGAGAAAATGTACTGTAACACCTCATGGTGATGAACTAGAATTTATGAATCCGTTTTCAATTTTTTCATTATATTTATTATTGAACCCCCTCTAAAATAATGGGATCCATTCTATATGTACTCATTAATATTGGAAATTATTGGGGTAAAAGATCAGTTGAAAACCCAACCAAATGAACATGTAGAAAGTCGTATTTATAATCTATAAAATCAATAGAATATTCATATAAAATATCAATTCCATCAATTATATCTTCCATCCTAATAATTTCTAACAAGAGTCTGATATTATACAGTATAATAAATGATAGTGTTGAATTTTCTTCCCCATGATGTTTGTATTCATCAGTTTATTGATATATGAATTGAAGATAATAAATGATATGAACTGGGGATTTTATATAAAAATAAACGATATGTACATTATCCATAGAAGCCAATCCATACCCAATATCATATCAAATCCATATAAATGAAGATGTATTAGATAATTATTATTTTTCTTCCAAAACATTTCTATTACAGTGTGTTTTATAATCATAATCATGATTATTATACCCTTATGAGTTTTCAGTAATAGTTCATTATTATTTTCTTATTGATGTAATTTCCAATTGAGAGAAATAATATTTGATATAAATGAATTTGGAAAAATATACTCATTCAATGCGTCTATAGATACAGAAGATATATTATGTTAACCTCGAATCACATAAATATCAGGATTTCCCTTAGTGGATGTGATCAAAAATCCCTTTCTATTATCCCTTCATTTGGTAGGATTTTAGGGATACTTTTTATTATCTCTAGGTTTAGGTAAATGATTTATATAATTTATAATACACATTCACTGAAAGGTTTTTTAAGTGGGTATATCATTAGTAGGGTCCATCTTCGATTTTATGGTGTCAATTAGACTATTAGAAATGATTCAATAGTTTTTTTAATATGTGTCAAACTATTATATACCAAAACCATCTGCAATTACATGATATGGTAACATGGGTTGTTCTTACGACATTATTCACATGTTTGAAATTGGAATTTCAACCCACCACGAATATTATCAGCATTAAAAATATAAAAATACAATTTATAGTTTTTCTTATAAGGACTATTGAGAGGAAGAAAATTACAAATCATGCTTACATTCACAAAAAAAAAACAACATCCACAAATATTATATTGAATTTTATGGTAAACTCCATTTAAATAAATGCTAAAATCATGTAAAAAAGTCAACCATTTTACTCTTGATATTAGATATAAAACATGTGGAACACCACTAATTTTTTGAGAGGTTTTATTGATATGATCCATTTGAAGGAACCTCATTATCAATTAATCAATTGTATTTAATTTAAATCCTTATCATAATATTCCATGGACTCTACAAACATAATAATATATTTATACACCCTACACATTCCAAAGATTTTATGACCTTGTTTTCTATAGTGTTTGTAATGTGAATCCAACAATAAAAATAATCTCCTTCTACATGATATGGTAAAAAAATACACCCATGTTCATTGAAATTGATAAAATAAAATATGAATTCCTTTGTAATTACCGTCATTTCATTACCCAATGGATTAGGTGACACAACAAAATGGAATGGAAAATTCATCATTAATGACAAGATTTGATATTTCACTCTTTTGGTGTGTTTTGGATCATAAAATGATTTTGGTTGTTTCCCTAATCCTTAGATAGTTTTGTGAGTTTTTTTAATTGATTTTTTAATTCTATCCCCAATCAAATTAGGTTTCACAGTGGGATAATATTGATATTATTTATTATAGATAGAGTAAACTGGGATATTTCGGGCATGTGATTACCTTAATTAAAGGAAAGGCAAAAAAGGGTGTATATGAATTAATGATTTTACATTAGTATAATCCATAAAAATGGAATAACTAGTTCATAAAATACAGACATATTTCATCTTATGATTAACATGGGTTTAGTTTTGGTTATCTATTATAGGATTTTAAACAGAACTAGTTATATATATTATAATCCATTATATTATTTTATTGACAATTTTAATAACAAAATCATATTCCGAGGGAATTTCATTTCTGGTTTGTAGTAGGTGACCGTTAACAATGCTGCTCAACTATTTTTGAGACATACATTTCAAATTCTTTTCAGGTTTTTGATCACAATATACTTCTATGAAAATACCACATCAGATTATAGAATCTACACAATGATGTATTACATGAAAACCACATAATCCATACATTATGAAATACTAGCGGAGACATAATATATATCGAATCATTAATTTTACTTTTCCATTTAGATTTTATTCGGTTCCTATAAACTAGTTTCAAAAAAATAACTGATCTCTCTATTAATTCAAACAATAGTGCCCAAACCTAAATATAACATAAATAAAAATTAATCTTAGTATTTAAATATTACATCACATAATTTAGAAATAATATAATTACATAATGGTTGAATATTTTCGAAATTTCATACATATTAATCTTATTTGGAAATAGTATAAAACATTTTTCCAAAATTATACACCTCTTGACACATTATTAGACATACCACATGATGTTTTCATCTTCATAAATTGGTTAATGTAAATAGAATAAAATTCTATGAATAATATACATAAAAGAATATATATTATATATTATGATATCATAAGCAAGATAATAATATGTAGAAAATATAAATATATGATTAGAAGAACATTTGAGATATCAAAAAAACATGACAAATCTATATAAGATAATAAAAAAACAAGTATAGATGCATAAAATATATTAAATATAACATTTTATAATAGAATAATGTTTTTGATAGTTGATAATTACAAACCATAAAAATATATAATTTTATTTTATTCATATTAATAACAAAATATTGAATATCATGATAAAGATAATAGAAATGTATTGTACTATGATAAATATAAAAATATAGAAAATACATAAGTACATGAAAATATTTGTGATAAAACACCATTATTCTCATTCCTATGTGAATAGACACATTATGAACACCCATGAATAATGTGAGAAAACCTTTTTTTGCCTATTATTAGGTGAACAAAACCATTTAATTACATCGCTGACAATATCGGGATTTATATGATTTTACCAATTTGGTAAATGGATATATAGGACCACACACACATAATCAATTCATATGTGATATATAAAAAATAATCTTCACTTGATCATAAAAAACCCTTGATTATGTAATTTATTTCATAAAAATATCAAAAAACATCAAATTATGAAATTATTTATTATTAAAAATCTATTTATCAAAATAGGGTCTAATTATATAAAACATAAAACATGAATTCAAAATATCTAAATAATTTCAATATAATTATAACCATATCAAGAAATTTTTTTAAAAAAATATTATATGATCGTTGTTATAAAATTATTATTTTTTAGTCACATTTTAAAAAGGACACTATTTAATAGAAAATAAATAATAAGTTTGAAAGAAAAAAAATTTGATCAAACAAAAAAATTTCCATAATATAAGAAAATAGAAAAAAAATTTAAATTTCATTGGAAAAAGATGTTCAATATTAAATTGTGTAACTCATATAATGAATTTTGGGTTACTGTATACCTCAACATGACACCTTTTCCCAAAAATTTCATTAAACACATGCATCCCAAAAATTAAAATAATAATTTCTTATAGCATAGCCTTATTCTTATATATTACTAACTATAATATTCTAGGATATATATTCTATTCATGATTTATATTTATTAAATATATTTTTAACAATGTTTTCATGTAATCATATATTTTTTGAAAATTGTTCTTAATATTTGGGCTGACCTTCCTTTTTCACTTAAGAATAATATTTTCAAATCCATTTTGTGTACATAAATTGGAATTTTTAAATGACTTATATTTTCATAATTTGATTAAAATTTATTATTAATCACGTTTCATTAAAATATTGAATGGAAATAGTTTTGATTATTTAAAGATATTGATGCATTATCATATAGATGTCATCAATTTTTTTCATACATAATGTTAAATTATAATTATATATATTACATACATATATTATATATACTAATACACTATAAATTAAATCCATATATTGTTAGAGTGATGTAAAAAACAGATTATTCATGGGTGTAGTTTTCTACAAAACACAAAATTAGATTTTCTGTTACCCATATGAATAAGTTGGAAGAAGGAATTTTTTAAGTGAACATTCAATTACAATTATTTCAATATATAAACAATATTTATTATAATATTACATAATTAATTTCATCCATTAGGTGTGGTTGTATAACATGGAAGCTATATCTTCATTGAGGTGACAATATATGCACAAGCAGAAATAATAAATACTATTTTTATTATTACATATAAAATAAAAAATAATTGTTTACCATTATTAAAAAATAATCTTGACATAATAAATATATTGATGGAATTATTATTCTTTTGTTATCTACTATTTAGAATGAAATGATTAATATGAAATTAATAAAAAAGATGTGAAACCAACATTGAGACCATGATCATCCTGTTGATTGAGGACATAGATTTTATAGACTTAGGGTTTGATGTGTTTATGAGGGGAACTAGTTAGTTTAAATAATATCATAGAGAGAGAATTTGGGTAGGTTTTGAAGGAAATTTAATGGCATGAGGAGAGTATTGTAAGGGAGGAATTGATCCTCCTTTTATCGGTGAAGAAGAGATATTTTCCAATGGATATGAATGCAATATAAGTGGTAAACATTTAATGGAATTAATATTTTTTTATCTTGGTGAGGGTACGTTCATGAAAATTTTATGCAAGATGTTTCAATTTTATTTATATGATGTTTATGATCATAATAACATAGAAAAATAAGATCCAACATAGAATTTCCATTTTAAAATATATTACTCTTAATTAAATATAATCCATGATAATTATTTTACTAATAATTTTCTTGTGGATTATTATTATAAAATATAGACTTCAGGAATTTGAATTTGGTCTCGATTTATAATTTTTTTAAATGTATTATTATTTGAAAAATAAATGTTGTACGAGAGTAACTAATATTTTATCTAAAAAAATATCAATGGAAAAAATAATTTGTTCATGTAACTTAATAATAACATGATAATACAAATATGTGGATAATTTTTCCTGAATCAATTTATTGATGATATGAAAATTTATTTAAATATATAAAACCCCAAATCCTTTTAAGAAACAAATACCATTCAAATGTAATATAACTTTTTTTATTATAATATTTTATATCTAATTTATAATGGGGATACATCTAGTTAAAGTATCCAAAATTACCTCTATAATAGAAATGGAATCATTTTATTATGTAGATTATTTTTTTGTTTTAGTGTAGAGTTCATAAATGAAATTCTTCTAAAAAATTATATAATTTTAGAAAAGTTATCACTACAATTATGAGTCATTGTTGGAAGCATACAAAACATTTGAAGAGATATATAGTTTCGAAAGTATGAGGTGATATTATTGATGGAATTGGTCTAATTTTATTTATCTAACATCCTATATTATTTCGTAAAATATTATGGTACAATCTATTATATATACAGATTAATGTATTCGTATTTTAAACTTATTATATAGGATAATGTTCACTGATCTCAGGTTTTTATTTCTTAATGAATGTCTCGGGGAAATGTTTTTATATGATGATTATTTTTCATATTTTTGATTTAATATTGGGATTTATGGATTTTTTAATATCAGACTGGTTTTGGTATTTACATCCCCTTTAGTGAATTATTTCTAGTTATAATTATGGACTGGTATTAATGGAATAATATTTAATTTTGAGGTGGAATTAATTCATCATCGAACACTTTTTAGTCCATTAAAGTAAAAAACATATTTTTTTATATATTATCAAAATGTTAATTGGATATGTAAAAGTGTAAATTAATTCAGTTCATAGGCCACTAAAA
Source organism: Viscum album (assembly GCA_963277665.1). NCBI lineage: Eukaryota > Viridiplantae > Streptophyta > Magnoliopsida > Santalales > Viscaceae > Viscum > Viscum album. Next base: position 2,049,704,257 of record OY728147.1, on the reverse strand, counting down.
CTATGAGAGGAATTTTCCCCAAAACATAGGTAATGTGTTTATTTTTTTGTGATATTGGAATCTATAAGGATATGGTGTTTATGAGTCTATATAAACTTTGAGTATCATATAAGAGTTTGTGGTTATGTATCATGATATAGAGAAGTTCAATTATAGTGGATGAATTGATGATATGATAGTACATTCAACCGTATTCCTATAGTATAATGAATTATAGTTGGGAGACTTTGTGATATATGTGTTATATGAAATGTTCGTTCACTATTATAACCATGAGGGTTGGTCCTAATAATATTACAAAAGGATGTTGATTCATTAGGGAAATATTTTTCTTCTTTTATCCTACGTGATAGTAACTTTTTATATTCATATCACAATATAGGTACTTCATATTGGTCTTCATATGATGTATCATACATTAAATCGTATGGCTCAGTGATTAGAGATAATAATTTTTTTAGAAATGATTTTGTTATTCATTTTTGTTTATCTATAGGTGATGACAAAAAATTAGGTACATGAAAGATTATTTTAGTATGTAGATGTGCCCAATTGGATGTTGAATGATATTTTTAAATATTTTTCACCCTTATTATATAATCACTTGGATGATGTGATTATATTTGTATGAATGTATATTAGTTTACGAAGTCGACTAATTTCTCAATGATAAGGGATTATGGTGTAATAAATATTCTGGAGTGGAATTACATTGAATATATAGTTTGGCATATTTGGGTATACCGGGACATCGTATGATGTAAAAATTTGGGACATGCCTCCTGAGACAATGGGTTTATTGAATCATTTTATAAATCAACATAATCTATATCACTAAGTTTGATCCTCAATGACACGTCTAGATAGAATACATTATAATGTTTTTGAAATATGTTTTTATTGATTATTTTATAATTTTTCAGAACATGGATGAGGCACCTAAATTTGGTTTAGTTTTCCAATATTTACAGATACAAATCATCTATAGGAATGAAATTTTTTTATGGGTTTTATAAACAACAATTCAAATATCTACTTTGATAGAATAAAGTAGTGGAGTCTATGGAGATTATGCGAGATGTGGAATATGAAATAAACAAATATGTGAAACTTATTCATGAATTGATGAAGGTAAACCAATATAATCAAAAGACTTATTTTAATTAGATGTAGAAGTCTCTAAATATTTAATTCTTATATATAGAAGTTTTTTATTTTTTCCCAACATGTTTAATGATGCTAAAGATACGTGATTAAATATCTCATCATTTTATATATTCCTTCCAGCTATTGTAATGTGTTATTAAGGTGGTATATAGTTTAATAGTTCTTGGATTACTGGTTCTAGCCCATGAGGGTTTTCATGTTTCATAATTTCGTTATCATAAATTCCATATATAAAAATGGGGATATATTCCTAAAGATGATTTAATATTATTTATGAACATTTTATCAATATCTAGGATGACCAAAAGTAGGTTTTTTAGATATATAATTCCTACAGTTTAAATTTTGGGTATTTATAATGTCTTACAATTATTATTGAGTATAAATGGATTTAATTTATATCTTTCTAACAATAAAAGCAGCTTAATACTATAACGCTATAGTTTATTTTTGGTATTTTGAATTTAATTCTATGATAAATAATCCTTTTGATATAATGTAATCTTTTTCTATTTTTTATTGTTGTGATACACTCTCAGGACAATTAATATTATCTCAATATTCACAAAGTATATTGTTAAACAGAATTTTATGATAACCTATAATGTAATATATTCCAACACTATGTTTTAATGGGGTAGAAATATTATGGGGATTAAATTGTTTCTTATTTTCATCATTATGTGAATTAATTTTTTGATATAAATTTATAGATAATAAAATTATAAATACTATATATTTTTAATTAATATTATGGGAAACAAAATAAGGGAATTATTTTTTTATGAAATTTCATTATAATAACCCCACTCAATGTGAGTATTCTATATATTGGTAACATCAAGTGTTATAATAGAAAAAAGTTGTTTCCTCTCACTGGATGAATTTTTTTTCATGATATTATAGTTATATATATATATATGATATTCTAATTTGAACATTTTTCATGGATTCCTTAGATAAAAAAATAAAATTCCCATTCATGTCCATGATGATATAAATGATTTATCAAAAACCATGAATAATTGATTGATGAAATTTGTAATTAATAATAGAAATATTCATAGGATATAAATGTTATAAAACATATTTATTAAAATCTATGTGGTTTTATATCTATTAATTTTTTTAATTATTATCCTATAGAAGTATAAATTTTTGTATGGTAATACTATGAGGATAATGAATATGCTGAATTAGTTGAAGAAGATTATTATAATGTATTATTTTAAATAAGAAATGTTCATATTGTGGATGTTTGATATATATATATATAATTAGATCATATGGTACGAAATTCATAGTAATACAGATTTATTTTGATATAGATAACTTAATTTATGTAAAACAATATAAGTAAAATTCCTCTGCTATGATTTGGATTTCAAGGAAAAATATTTAGTATGTTGTGAAGAATATAATTTCCATCAAATATAATCATTTCATAAATATGTGAATGGAAATCTAGTTGTAATTACTTATTTAATGATAATATATACGTCCTAGATGCAATTATTTTTTTGGACTGTATTGAGTTAGTTGAAAAACATTATTGTTTAATGGTTCTTGGAAAATAAATATACGCAACTAATATAATTAATAAAAATAAAACTAAGATTATAATGATTTAATTGGAATAAAATATAAATATTTCTATTGTATTTACTCATCCTTAAACATATAATATTATATATATTTTAAACTATAATTCACATTGTTACAATCCCAAGGAATCAATTTTTAGAGTATTAGATAATTTGAAAAAAAAACAAACAATTTATATGAGCCTCTGCTCGAAGGCTATAGCCCTAACAAATGGGTTTTGATAGGAATGTTGAGAGATACCATTGAATCCCTTTTCTCCCATATGAACCACTGCACAAAGGCTATATATATAACAAAAGTGTTTTGAAACATCTCTGTGGGGTAGAATGAAATCTCAGTGAACGTTTACAAGTACTCGGCCACTATTATTCTTCTCTACTATAACTGGAGAAGCTTTGGAATGCACACTATGTGAAACTTCACATGAAAAAACTCCTCCTTGAAAATCCACTTGACATCGACCCATTTGAGGTTTTCCTCATCATGAGTATGGATGCTCAAACACTTCTATCCCCCTATTGAGATTTATAGAATGCTCACTGCCAAGATCACCATCTAGTCAGTAGGTGTCCTCACTAAGAAAAAGTCATATGTCACCAACTCTAATTTTCCCTCAGTGTCTCATAAATCCATATCTTCTCTAAACCTACAAGGTATCTATATTTTAAAATCATGCAGGGAACTGACCATAAAAACGTTCATTGCCGGAACCTCCTACAACAGATGCAGTCCATCAGGTGGTGGTAGAACATGTGCACCACTCGGTGGGGCCATCATAGGCACTGGTCACTAAATGGATGCCTCATTGTTATGCAGAATGACTTCACAACCATGTATCAGGATCTTGGCTGGTATTCCATATAGATGAATCTATATTAAATCATGATGTTCCATGGATTGAAGGTTATAGCTTGTGAAATGACTTTTAATCAAAATAATAAGTCATTTATGAAAACAATGTTTTCATGTATTGAGCTGAAAAAATAATTCAAGGTCCGGGTGTATGGATACATCGGTTGAAACACCAATCCTAGACTCCCCAAATATGAAAGTAAAACATGCAACAATTAACACTGTTTCCCCAAAAAAATAGTAGAATCTTGATCTTTGAGGGTGAACCAACCACCCTCTGATTCCACATTGTCATGACTCTCCCTTGGGGCCCATGAGGTGAAAACCCCAAACCAGACTTTTACAGGCCAGTGTTTGGTGACTATAACATGAAAATAATCTCTATAAAATAAGAATTCATTGACTCAAAACCTTTACACATAGAGACATGGCACACTGTGCACATGTAAAACACAATGGTAGGGGAAAGGTACAACCACAACTAAAAACCATCACAGAGTGTAAAAGTATATACTAATGTAAATGGGTGAGAATACAAGACCATCTAAATTGGTAATATAGAAAAATGGAAAAAATATCTTGAGTCCATACACCAAGGATCCTACCGAAAAAGTATGTACCTCTCATCACTACTTCTCTACACGTCCACCGGTCACCTTCGTACAACATCAAGTCCTGGATCCTCATGACTCAGTCAATGATACCTATTGTCTGTATAAGTGAAAATAAGGTGTGGGTGAAGCCCATGTAGGGGTGAGTATAACAATAACCAGTAGGAATTTTGAGACCCCAGATTGTCTCTCTGAATTTCATAATGTAAAAACAAGAAAAATCATGATCTCAATCACGAAGCACTAGAAAAATATAGCTCACACCAGGTATATTTTCGGTTAGTTTGAGTATCATTATTAGTCTCAATGTCGAGAAAATATGCTAATAGATAACACATTCTTTATAGATTACTGTGGTACTGCCATGTAACACAAAAGTGCTTTCCCACTAACCTTGAACTACTTAGGAACTCCTCCCCATCATGTATCGTGGGTCTGTCGGGTCACACAAAGTCTATCACCACCGCGGCTTCCTAAGGTACTCCTTCTATCAAGAATTATGGGTCATATAGGTCATAGATATCCACTTCTCACCATGGGCCTAAAAAGTCACACATAGGTAATTACCACTGGGTCATTGAGTCACAGAATGTAGAAGTTCTGCAGTCTTTAGGTCTCATCCATTAGCAGAGTTCGGTACATAGACTACTTGATAGAACCTCCTCTCAAGCCATCAATCATATTTCAACTAGTACAATGTCCCTTAAATGAGTAATATGATGATCCTTCATGTCATAAGGGTTCCATTGCAATAGATGACATGTCATTAGGACTCTCAGTTGGTATGTTATGGAAATTTTAGTGCCCAATGCCCGAATGGATTCTAGTATGGTCCAACCTGACCAATCTCCAAATTTCTCCAAGTTTCAAGTAGAGAATATAAAAAGTACATCCTCATCTTAAGGGATTTGATTCCATAGACAGTTCTTCAAACGTACACCTAGTTTATGATATATGCCCGTTTAAGATAAACTATGATAAAGGGGTCTATGTACAGTTCGATGAAGTCGGACCGACCCAACTGCCCCATTGGGCCAGGCCGGATGAGTGTAGGGATTTGATCGGTATTGCTGGGCAGGGTTCTTGGCCAACTAGCTGTTAGATAGGCTCACTGGACTGCAGGTCTGGCTTGGCCCACCGGGCTACCGAACCGCTCAACCCGCTAGCTGATCGCGGGGGGTCTGCTCCCCTCTCAAATGACTTCTTCAATTCGGGTTTTCAGAGCTGTAGTTCAATTTTTGTTCGCACCTCCAGTATAGTACTCTTTGAGAGGCCCATTAAGTACCCACGAGAATCAGTCCTCCCTCTACAATGTCTCGAATAAATGATCTTTCGCCATGGTGCACCGCCTAACTTAGAAGCGGTTCTGGATTGCCCCACACAACCTAATTGGTCCATGCAGAACAACCCGCAATGTACCCACAAGCATGGGTCTCCCCCCCAAGCTCATAGACACAACCTTCCTTCTTAGTGTGCTAACTCAACATGCCTCCACTCTTCAACACTGATAATGCTAGCCATCCACTCCTATGTCCACTATGGAGCCTTTGGGAACTTCCATTCATTCGTGGTTGGTGGGTTCAAGCCACCACCTGCCTCGTTTGATGGTGCTACAGTTCCTCCGTAGCTTCAGTGTGCCATTAGTGGTGGTCTAATGGCCCAATATTATTCTCATTTATGCACAAGGGCCTCCCCAGATAATGAATATGTTACACCACCCTTGGTTCAACCATGCCACCATATCATCCAGTTGGACACGAATACAGAAACCATAACCGAGTTCAAAATAGGTTCTAGGCCTCTTTCTTTTGTCATGCACCCTCCACATTAACATAATAACATGAGAAAAATTTCACGAAATAAACAACACTTAGTTAAACAATGAAACCCATGAACCATGTTTCCATTTGAAGGTTTTACAGATCAGAAAGTAGGATCTTCATTTGATGGTGTTCATCAGTGATTTCCTTCATAAATTTATTCCTTCAACTACCAACACTCGATCACTGTTGTTCATCGAAGTGGGGAGTTTCTGGCATTTTGTCAGAGCTTTCTCTCATATCTCTCCCAAAACCCTAGATCAAGTTTTTATTAAATAGATGAAATGAGGGTAATAACACTCCAAATAATTAATTGGGTTCATTAATGAGTTTAATTAATGATCCTATTAATTCACTGAATAGTGTGGTTACTCGGCATACTAACTCTCACCGAGGTGTGGTTACAAAACCTATGTTTAGATCTATTAAATGGTATGACTTTGCACTGTAGTCCCACCATTTCATGTCCAACGGTTGCAAAAAAAATAAAATAAAATAACCTTTCGTTATTTTATTATGATTTTTAAAGTCCGATAAAATAATTTTTTTCGTCTGACCCTTGACAGTTAATGTTTTACATTCATTAAGCAAATCATAGTGCTGCAGATTCAACGGTCCCCTCGTATTTGTAATCTGATCACCATTACAAATGATAGAAGACTCTTCTCAAATATTTACTGAACATACCTAATTTTTTTACAAATCTTTTCTGGGCTCTCCGATCCTCATATTCAAGTGACACCAATTTTCATAGACTCGTAATAATCCCAAATAATTAAAAAATTATATGTATTTTCCAGTTCTTTACAAAAATAAAATTAATTGGAAAGTAATGTGACATTTATATATTCATGAAAACATAATAAAATTAGACTAAAATTTTTATATAAAATAAGAATAAAAAAATGGAATAGAAGAGAGATGGTCCCTTAACATGTGTTTGAATGAGTTATACACAATATTATATTAAAAAAGATAATAAAATTTGATACATTAATTACATAATTTATGAACTCATCCAAATTTATTTGATTTAATATATTTTAATAATTGTCAATTATGTATATTTGCTAGTTATAATGTTGAATTTTATCCTTTTTGAGGCATTCCTTTCACATGTTCCTCGTTGGTGAACTTCTATAAATTTACATATATTCTTATAAAACTATAATAAAACATAATAAGTTGAGTGAAATGGTAATAATTACATTCCATAATGATAAATATTTCCACAAATCATTTTTTCTATAAGGTAAAGATGATTAATTTGATAAAAAAATTAATTATAAATGTTTTTATTATATTATAGGTTATTCAGTCCATCAAAAACATGATTCATTTTTTAAAATATTATTCCAAAAACTTATTTCCAAAACCAGAAATATGATAAACTATACTTCTTAAAATATAATTCGACCATAATATTAATTTTATTACAATAATTTATTGCAGTAATGGAAAATGAAAACTCATTACCCCAATGACCATTAACTACCATAATTTAGATAATCTGTTTGTTTCCTTTAATTATAAAGGATGGGAAAAGGGATGGAAAATAGGGTGTCCATTAGACACATAAAATTATAGTATATGATTTATAATAGATTGATTATGATTTTATGGATTAATGACTTTAGGATCAATTAAATGAATCAATGACATGAAGTTAATAGTGGAGGAGTTCTTAAATACAATGGATAAACTGGCCCAACATTTTTAAGACATTCTCAAAGATGGTCAGATCAAAGAGGTTACAAATCTATCATAGAAACTATATAGGAAGGACACATATAATATTTTTATGTTAGTATATAAGGGTTTTGTTATGTTCTACTGTGTTTAATTCTTCTAGTTGTACTTTATGGTTTCACAATTTTTTTAAAAAAGTGTTTTAATAAATAATAAACTTTGTAGTTGTAAGATAATGAATTATTTTGTGGTTAAATGGTGTGGTAAGAAGTATTAACTATACATGAGGAGGTGTGGTTTAGACTAATTAAATAATGATTACATTTACACTTAATCTAATCAAATTTTTGTGGCCTTAATTATAACGAACGTTTTCGATAAATAATTTTATAAATGATATGTAATGTGAATTGACACATCAAAAACCCATGTAACTATTTTTTTATATATTATAAGAATTTACATTTTATGTGACATCCAAAGTAATTAAAAAATAATAGATATTTTTATCTATGCCTATTAATGAATTAGATAGTGTTTTAGAGGCTTAAAATGAAAATAAATCCAATCTTAAGCATGAAATTCACTAATATTTTTAAATGATTGTTTTACTGCCTTTTTATGGAAACCCATTTTTAAATCTATAATTTGACAATTTTATAATCTATGTTTTCAAAAATAAACTTATTCTTTATGATTGGGACATCAAAATTTACTTTGTGTTAATTTTTTGTATTTTTCTGATAATGTTTATTTTTTTAATGAATAGTGAAAAAATGTTGTATTTTAATTCAAAACCTCTTTTTAATCTAATTTATTTATATGATTAGATTAAATTTTTAATTGGTTTTATAGTTAAATTATAATATATTTTTACCATTTAATTTAATGGTGGTCATTGGAATAAATTTCACTTTGAAATTGGACTTCAACTAGTGTCAATCTTTTGATACTTATTGTTTCATTAAAACACGCAATTTGTCATGAAATCGGGAATTAATTATTAAATTAATTAATGTGACTTATATGATTTGAATTTTTTAAAATAGACATCATTTTTGAATTCAGAATATCAAATATAGCTTAGGGTGAAGTTTTGGTATTTTTCTTAAAAACTTCAATTTTTGATGAATAGTGAAACCACTAAGTGGTAGTTAAAGAAACTGATTTTTCATTTAAATGAAGCTTTGTCACTTCTGTGATTTGATTTCAAAAATACGACATACATGGTTGTAATTATGAAGTAAAATTTGGTTCAATTGGATTAAAATATTTTTTTTGGTGAATAGTAACTTATTATGTTTTTAATCACGATTAGAGGTAATTAGTGTAGTTTAAGGTAAAAATAATGTTTTAATAATATGAGATGAACTTGAAACATGTCCTAACCTCATTGGATGTGTCATGGACAACCAAGAAAATCCATTAGTCAACTTGGTGACCCCATGGAGCAAATTTTGTTGGGAAATGACATAAATAACTTTTTATTTAATGTTAAAGTAAAAATGACACAAACATGAGATGTTTTACTAAAACAATATTTACATGGGGTTATACAACTCAGATTTTTTAATATAAATATTAATTAGAAATATAAAAATATTTCCTACATCATGATAATTGTTTTATAATTTTTAGACATTAAATATATTAAATTATTTATGACATCATGATGATGCAGCGATTACCTCATTAATAAAGGATTTAAATAAAACAAAAAGATAATGTAAAATCTATGACCTACACATGTAAAAAACCAATTGTATGGGTATATTCAGAACCCTTATCACCTTATACTAGAATTATATCAATGTGGGACCTCTAAAATCCGAATCTCATTTTAAAATAAAGTAACTTTTCTTTATTTTCCAAGAGTGCCCCTCCTCTCCTCTTATAAAAGGCCCCCACCTATACCTCTTTATCCACACATAAAAAGACTTTGGATCGGCCAAAACCTTCCCATTTTGTCTCTATACATACCTCTCTTACTCCTTGAAGCATCACCTTGGGCAGAAGTCTTCTCAAGGAAGCCTTTGAGCTCAAATCTAAGAGAGTTACCCGATTTTGAGGTAATGTGTTCACTTGTGTTCTTTTGTTTTATTTTGCGTCTCCAACCCCCTAAACTCTTTTTATTCATATATTTTGTAACAAATCCAGTATATTAAATATACTAGGATGTTTTTATAATAATAATGTGAGCTACACTTACACACATCTACATCTAATGGTTAAAGAACATATTGTTTCTATGGTTGGCGAATTTCTGCCTCACAAAACGATGATTGTTCAATCTTCTTTTAAACACCTTTAAAGGTGTCCATTAAGATGTCACTCTATTTATATATGATATATATTATGTTTATGTTTCCCTTATGCTTCTTTATTTTTCATTTTTGGTATACCTTTATCGTTTCCATTTCGGTAAACACGATTATTTCATTTTAGAATGTTCGGACTACCGCCCCCTCAAAGTGATATGATTCGTTAATGCCATATGTGGGACGTAAAAAGGATGGATTTAAAGTTATTATATATTATTTTATACTTTAATTATAATATAACTCTATATCATTATTATTTATTCCCAATAAATTATGATATTTAAATTAAAGTAGCGTTCATGCGTACGTACGGCTTACCGTCTCCATGAACGGTGCATTTCATTTCTTATCCCCAAATGTAATGTACTATTATAAGAACATATATATAATGGATATATATGATTTATGTTACATCTAAATGATTAATATAATTATAGAATTAAAATATACATACCACTCATTTAGTTTTAATTCCATTAATATGACATAGAAATGAAAGTAGCGTTCATGCGTACGTGCGACTTACCGTCTCCATGAACGGTTCATTTCATTTCTTACCTATAAATGATTATGTGATATTATAAATACATTTATATGCTAGATATATATTATATATATGATATAAAAATCATGAATTTAATTCTGGATATAAAGAGCCTTTAACCACACGAACAAAATGTAATTGCAAGAAGTCCACTTTCGACTTAAGAACAAAATAACGACAAAACAAACATTATTAACTAAAATGGTTAAATAATGTTTACAACATGGAAATAAGTGATATAAAAGGAATAATTAACTTGAAAAAGGTTCTTAAGCAAATAGAAATTAACTCAATTTTATTATTCAGGACGTTAAAGAACGACCGAGTCAAGTCGGACCCGAGGTAAGGGACTTCGTCTCAATCTCCTTTCATTGAGTCATATTTCGTTTTATACACAACTATATTTTATACGGTGTATAAAACCCTTTGACTTTTACTTTTATAAAAAAGGATTCTTTTTCTATGAAGCATTTTACTAAATTTCAAAAAGGAATGTTTCTTTTAACGTACGCGGTGACAACGACCTTTTCCACCGCCGTGAGTATTATTTGGTCTTTAGCTTCCTCAACAAGCAGTAATGTTTTTTTAAAATGAAAAAAATACCATATACTCTTTTATGTATTTTGGTATTGAAAATGGTTTTTATAATGGATTTGTTATGTCAATATATTTATGTGATATATTGTGATCAAAGTGTGGAAATTTTTTCTTTCCATTATATTTGTTTTATGTCTTATGATTTTTATAATGGTACTTGGACATTTGGCGGGTGGTTATGTGATAAACCATAGGACGGGTGGTGCTGTGAATACCAAGACGGGTGGTTACGTTATAACCTCCAATGCATTGGGTATAGAAGTCAGTCGTATGGTTATTCCATTAAGTATGTATGGAAGTTGGCCGTATGGCTATTCCATTAGAGATATGTGTGGAAGTCGACCGTATGGTTATTCCACTTAAGTATGTTTATGTCCCAAGTTAACTTTATCTGTTATGTGTTCTTTATATGGGTTTTATGGTAATCCTTTGGTTACAAAAGGTTAAGTAATGATATTTTATTCAGTGAAGAGTTTTTACTACTTCATGAAGGTGATGGTATTACTTTGATAAAGTATACATGTTTTACGTGATGTTTGAAAAACTAACAGTTTTCATTCTTTGTGTATCCCTTACTGATCATTTTATGCTCACCCCAAGTTATTTTGAATTTTTTTACACATGACATAGTGTGGAATATGGTCAAGGATGGGATCAAGGGAATGTCATGCTATATAAAACATTGAACTAGGCATGTTTCTCTTTAAGAGTTTTTTTATTCTATGGAAACCTAGTAGAAGTTTCTACTTTGTAATCAATTGAGATGTAGTATTTATGTTCTAATTATCTAAAACTCTAAACCTGAAATAATTTTCAATGTGAATTATTCATTTAATTATATATTAAGAGATGTTTAAGGCCGGGGCATTATAGTTGGTATCAGAGGTCGGTTTAGACAACTTTAGGAGTCAGAAAAGCATAAAATTATAAGATAATTTATGGTACGATTGAAATGATATAGGATTTACATATTACCATGTTGCTTCACCAATGGTATTTCAGTGTTATTTATGGTTTTTGATAGAGGAAATAGAACAACTTTTCTGGGAAGGCATACAGAGGGAAATGACCGTTCAAATCAGTATCCTAAGATGGTCAGAATCAGAACTAAACAGTTTGTTGCAGTGAAGGCTCAATTGACTCAGGAGTTGAAAAGAAAATTGGTGAATGCTCTAGTTTTGGAACTTCCTTTCAGGAATGGTGAGTTTGTTATCTATAGTGATGATTCGTTGAAGGGACTTGGCTGTGTCCTTATGCAGAATGATTAGGTAGTTGCATATGCTTCACGTCAGTTGAAAACTCATGAGGTAAATTACCCTACACATGATTTGGAATTAGCTGTTGTTGTTTTTGCTTTAAAAATTTGGAGGCATCATTTGTATGGAGTAAAGTGTGAAATATATACTGATCACAAAAGTTTAAAGTATATATTCACTCAGAAAGAATTGAACATGAGACAGAGGATATGGATGGAATTAATCAAGGATTATGATTGTACAATTCACTACCATCCGAGAAAAGCAAATAAAGTGGCCAATGCTTTGAGTTGAAAAAGTAATGATTCATTAGCCATGCTATGTTTGGAACGAGATCCTTTGGTTTTTGATTTGATGAACTTTGGAATAAAATTTATTGGGGCAGGAAGTTCTTCTGTTTTGTTTCGGGTATCAGTGAGATCATCCCTATCAGACAGAATTATGCAAGCACAGAGGGAAGACAATGAGTTGTAGAAAAAGGTAGAGCTGGTTCAGAAGGGTAAGTTGCCTGAATTCAACATTGATAATGATTGTGTTTTGAGGTTTCGGAAGAGATTATGTGTGCCTTGTGATTCATAGTTGAAGAATGAGTTGTTATGTGAGGATCATAGTTCCTCATTTTCAGTTCATCCTGGAAGTACTAAGATGTAAAGAGATCTGGGGGAGTATTACTTGTGGGATGTAATGAAATGGGATATTGCTAATTTTCTGTGAAGTGTTTGACTTGTCAGCAGGTTAAAGCAGAGTAGCAGTTACCGAAAGGGATGATTCACCCTTTACCAGTGCCAGAGTGGAAATGTGAGAATATATCCATGAAACATGTTGAGGGATTACCGAAGACATCTCGAGGTAATAATGCAATCTGGGTTATTGTTGATCGGTTGACCAAATCTGCTCATTTCCTTGCCATACGAGATAATTATTCCCTAGATCAACATTCTGGTTTGTATCTTAAAGAGATAGTCAGGTTACAAGGAGTTCCTCTCTCCGTTGTATCTGACCATGATCCCAGGTTCACTTCTATCTTTTGGAATGGCCTTCAGAAGTCGTTGAGTACTGAATTAAATTTTAGTATAGCTTTTCATCCTCAATCAGATGGGCAGTTAGAACGAACAATTCAGACATTGGAAGATATGCTACGTTCTTGATCTATGGATTATCAGGGATGTTGGGACAAACATCGTTCTTTTGTTGAGTTTTCATATAATAACAGTTTTCATTCCAGTATACAGATGGCACCATTTGAGGCATTATAAGGGAAGTGGTGTTGAACTCCAGCATTTTGGGATGAAGTGGGTGAAAGGAAGCCGATGGGACCAGAATTGGTAGAAGAGATGGAAAAAAAAGTTCAATTGATTCAAAAACACATGAGAACAGCTCAGAGTAGGCAGAAGAGTTATGTGGATTACCGGAGGAAGGATCTATCTTTCAAGGTAGGTGATAATTTTTTTCTCAAGTTTTCTCCATAGAATAGTGTGATGAGATTTGGTAAAAAAGGAAAGCTGAGTCCAAGGTTTATTGGATCATATGAAATTCTAGAGAAAGTTGGATCTGCTGCTTACCGAGTGGCTTTGCCTCCGAGTTTATCTCAGGTACACAATGTTTTTCATGTTTCGATACTGAGGAAGTCTATGCCAGATCCATCTCATGTTTTGAGTCTAGAGGTAGTTCAGCTGGAAGAGAACCTATCTTATAAGGAACAATCGGTCCAGATTCTTGACCACATGGAGCTGTTGTTACCGAATAAGGTGATTCATGTGGTAAAGGTTTTGTGGAAAAACCATATGATTGAAGAGGCAACATGGAAATCTGAATATGCAATGAGGGATAAATACCCCCACTTATTCGATAAGTAAATAAATTGTGAGGACAAAATTTTATAAAGGGGGAAGGATGTAACATCTCAAGTATGTATTGAATAATATATATTTTAATCTATGCCTATTAATGAATTAGATAGTGTTTTAGAGGCTTAAAATGAAAATAAATCCAATCTTAAGCATGAAATAGACTAATATTTTTAAAAGATTGTTTTACTACCTTTTTATGGAAAACCATTTTTAAATATATATTTTAAAAATTTTATAAGCTATGTTTTTCAAAATAAAATTATTAATTATGATTGGGACATCAAAATTTACTTTGTGTGAATTTTTGGTATTTTTCCGAAAAAGTTCATTTTTAATGAATAGTGAAAAAATGTTGTATTTTAATTCAAAACCTCTTTTTAATCTAATTTATTTATATGGTTATATTATCTTTTGAATTGGTTTTAAAGTTAAATTAGAATATATTTTTACTATTTAATCCAATGGTGGTCATTGGAATCAATTTCACTTTGAAATTTGACTTAAACTAGTGTCAATCTTTTGATACTTATTGTTTCATAAAAACACGCTATTTGTCATGACAACAGGAATTAATTATTTAATTAATTAATGTGACTTATATGATTTGAATTTTGTAAAATAGAAATCATTTTTCATTCAGAATATCAAATATAGCTTAGGGTGAAGTTTTGATATTTTTCTGAAAAACTTCAATTTTTGATGAATAATGAAACCACTAAGTGGTAGATAAAGAAACTGATTTTTCGTTTAAATGAAACTTTGTCACTTCTATGATTTGATTTCAAAAATCTGACATACATGGTTTTCATTATGAAGTAAAATGTGGTTCAATGGGATTAAAATAATTTTTTGGTGAATATTAACTTATTATGTTTTTAATCGCGATTAGAGGTAATTAGTATAGTTTAAGGTAAAAATAATGTTTTAATAATATGAGATGAGCTTGAAACATGTCCTACTCTAATTGTATGTGTCATGGCCGACCATGAAAATCCATGGGTCAACGTGGAGACCCCATGGAGCCACATTGGTTGGGAAATGACATAAATAACTTTTTATTTAATGTTAAAGTAAAAATGACACAAACATGAAATGTTTTACTAAAACAATTTTTACACGGGGATATAAAAGTCAGATTTTTTACTATAAATACTCATTATAAATATAAAAATATTTCCTACATCATGATAATTTTTTTATAATTTTTAGACATTAAATATATTAAGTTATTCATGACATCATGATGATGTAGCGATTACCTCATTAATAAAGGATTTAAATAAAACAAAAAGATAATGTAAAATCACTGACCTACACATGTCCAAAACCTATTGGATGGGTATATATAGAACCCATATCACCTTATCCTCTAATTATATCAATGTGGGACCTCTTAAATCCGAATATCATTTTAAAATAAAGTAACTTTTCTTTACTTTCCAAGAGTGCCCCTCCTCTTCTCTTATAAAAGGCCCCCACCTCTACCTCTTTATCCACATTTCCGAAGCATTTAGCTCGGCCTACCACTGACCATTTTGTCTCTACACATCTCTCTATTACTCCTTGATGCCACACTTTGGGTAGAATCCTTCCTAAGGAAGCCTTTGAGATCAAATCTAAGAGAGTTACCCGATTTTGAGGTAATGTGTTCATTTGTGTTCATTTGTTTTATTTTTCTTATCCAACCCCCTAAACTCTTTTTATTAATTTATTTTGTAAAAAATCTAGTACCTTCAATATACTAGGATGTTGTTATAATAATAATCCATGCTACAATTACAGACATCTACATCTAATGGTAAAAGAACATATTGTTTCAGTGGTTGGCGAATTTCTGCCTCACGAAACGATGATTGTTCAATCTTATTTTAAACACCTTTAATGGTGTCCATTAAGATGTCACTATATTTATATATGATATATATTATGTTTATATTTCCCTTATGCTTCTTTATTTTTCATTTGTGGTATACCTTTATGGTTTCCATTGTGGGTAAACACGATAATTTCATTTTAGGAAGTGCGGACTACCGCCCCCTCAAAGTGATTTGATTCGTTAATGCCATATGTGGGTCGTATGAAGGATGGATTTAAAGTTATTATATATGATGTTATACTGGAATTATAATATACCTCTATATAATTATTATTTCTTCCCAGTAAATTATGAGATAGAAATGAAAGTAGCGTTCATGCGTACGTACGGCTTACCGTCTCCATGAACGGTGCATTTCATTTCTTATCCCCAAATGTAATGTACTATTATAAGTACATATATATAATTGATATATATGATGTATGTTACATATTAATGATTAATATAATTCTTCAATTAAAATATACATACCTCTCATTTAATTTTAATTCCATTAATATGACATAGAAATGAAAGTAGCGTTCATGCGTACGTACGACTTACCATCTCCGTGAACGGTGAATTTCATTTCTTACCTCTAAATGATTATGTGATATTATAAATACATTTATATTATAGATATATATGATATATATGATATCCAAATCAGGAATTTCATTCTGTATATAAGGAACATTTAACCACACGAACAACATGTAATTGTAAGAAGTCCACTTTCGACTTAAGAACCAAATATCGACAAAACAAACACTATTAACTTAAATGGTTACATAGTGTTTATAACATGGAAATAAGTGATATAAAAGGAATAATGATCTTGAAAATGGTTCTCAAGAAAATATTAATTAACTCAAGTTTATTATTCAGGACGTTAAAGAACGATCGAGTCAAGTCGGACCCGAGGTAAGGGACTTCATCTCAATATCCTTTCATTGAGGAATATTTCATTTTATACACAACTATCTTTTATACGATGTATAAAACCATTTGAATTTTACTTTTATAAAAAAGGAATCTTTTCCTATGAATCGTTTTACTAAACGAAAAGAAGTAATGTTTCTTTTAACATACGCGGTGACAACGACGTTTTCCGCCGCCGCGAGTATTATTTGGTCTGTGGATTTCTCAATAAGCTATATTGTTATTTTAAAATGAAATAAATACCATGTACTCTTTTATGTATTTTGGTTTTGAAACTAGTTTTTATAATGGATTATTTATGTCAATATATTTAAGTGATATATTGTGATCAATGTGTGGAAATGTTTTCTTTAAATTATATTTGTTTTATATCTTATGATTTTTATAATGGTACATGGACATTTGACGGGTGGTTATGTGATAAACCATATGATGGGTGGTACCATGAATACCAGGATGGGTGGTTACGTTATAACCTACAATGTATTGGGTATGGAAGTCAGTCGTATGGCTATTCCATTGAGTATGTATGGAAGTTGGCCGTATGGCTATTCCATTAAGAGATATGTGTGGAAGTCGACCGTATGGTTATTCCACTTAAGTATGTTTATGTCCCAAGTTAACTTTATATGTTATGTGTTATTTATATGGGTTTTATGGTAATACTTTGGTTAAAAAAGGGTAAGTAATGATAATTTATTCAGTATAGAGTTTTTACTACTTCATGAAGGTGAAGGTATTACTTTGATAAAGTATACGTGGTTTACTTGATGTTTGAAAAACTAATAGTTTTCATTATTTGTGTATCCCTTACTAAGCTTTTTATGCTCACCCCAAGTTTTTTTGACATGTTTTTCACAGGACATAGTGTGGAATAGGGTCATGGATGGGATCAATGGAAAGTCATGCTATATAAAACTTGGGACTAGACATGTTTCTTTTTAAGAGTTTTTTTATTCTATGGAATCATAGTAGAAGTGTCTACTTTGTAATCTTTTTAGATTTAGTAGTTATGTTCTAATTCTCTAAAAATCTAAACCTGAAAAGATCCTCATTGTTAATTATTCATTTAATTCAATATTAAGATATGTTTAAGGCCGAGGCCTTATATTTTATCTATAACCCATTAATTCTTTTGATATACTGTAGCAAATAAATATTTACCAACATAAATTTTTAATGATTATAAACAATGAAATTGAAATTATTCCCTAAATTAGATTTTATTAATCAAAATATGGAATCTATTTTACCTAGTTCTAATAAAATATTCCTCAAAAAAATTTAATACATAATTAATATATGAGATGAAAAAGTTGGTTTTCAATAATGTACTCTTCGTGAAAAAGATGAATTTATATTAACTCTATGACTAATAATATTAAATTTATGAAACATAATTAAAATTTAATGAAATATATATTATTAATTTATTTTAAAATAGTCACCATTATGTAAAATATTTTATAATTAAAAATGAGAAACATTATGTACTATAAAATAGCTATGTAAAATTCATATATTCAAACCGAATATTATAATTTTTAAAAAATAGAAAATAAATTTGACTCAAAAGAATATATTTTGATGAAACATATAATGAATAATTAGGTTACATTGATTAACTTTTATCATTTAAGGGGTCATTTAAATTGATGAATTTACTGAAGGAGGATATTTTATACAAAAATCTGTATTTTCACTATTAAATGAAAAATGGGTTTTTCATAAAAACACAAAAATTTGACCATATTTAAAAACATGTTTATTGTTTAAAAAAATTAATTTTATTTTATCAAAATAATTTTCTAAAATTTCAAGAATGTAATCATAATATTCACCCATAAAATGCACTAAAACCAATATTTTAATGAAAATATTTTTTTAAAAAAAGTAATTGACATTATAAAAATGTATAACCTATATTAAAATAATTAATATAATATAATATAAATGTGTATAAACCATATTTATTTCATAATTTCATTACCTCTACTAATTCTTAACAATTTAATCTCTCTGTTATAATAATTTCATTTAATGAATAATATGTAGTCACTTGTTTAAGCATGATGTGGTGTATCTTGTATGACAATGAACATAGAACATCATTATAAAAAATTGGGACATTACATTTTACCCACTTATATATATTTAATCCTGTAAATTTGATCATGGTGTTGGAAACTAAGTGAATGAATTTTCAAAATACCATTTTAAAATCACACATAGTAATAATGAACAATAAACATCTACTTGAAATATGAGAGATGAATGTACAAAGGTCACCTAAGGTAACACATACTAGGTTTCCATGAAGGAAAACAGGCTTGGAAGAGAATATATAACATCCATGGTATGATATAGAGTAATAGGGAACCTGGGAATGAGTTAGTTGACCATCAAAAATATATATTTTGAGAAATTGAAATTCATTTGTCGATAATAAAAGTAACTACATAATGTTTTTATTTCAAAATATATTTTATATAGTTGAGGAATTCCTCTACTACCAAGAATATGATTATATGTTAATATTATTATATAACCTGAATAATTTCTACCTCATGTTTTTTCTAAACTATCTGTATTCAAGATGAATTTTCATACATAATGCATCAAAATTTAATTCAACATAAAATGAAATTAAAAAATGTATAACAATATACTCCCTCTATGTTTTTGTAGTAACCAAAAACAAAAAAAACAATATGATATGGTAATATATTTTCCAAATATAAGTAAAACATAAAACTATTAAAACAAAATTAATCTCTAAAAATAAACATTAATAACATATGTTAAACATAAATAATTCAACAAATAAAAATATTTCAAATTTCTGAATATTATTATAGGCTGATATTGAAATGAAAACATAATATGGATGTGGTTACATAGTCTTCCAAGATAAATTTAATATATATATATTCAAATAATATCTATCACTTTTGAAGTCTCACACAAAAATGACAGTACTATAATAACATAATATTTAATATATAATATTATTTAGCATAAATAACCAGAATAACCATAATGAATATACTTGTTCCCAAAAGATATTTCAACATTTTTCTAAAAAAAACAACAGTATTATGTTTTCCTTATTTATATAAGGTCAAAAACATGATGAATATCATCTCAAAATAATTGTAATAATACAATAATAAAATCATTTTAAAATACCATGTTTATCAATCCAACATACGTATGTTCCAAAAATGATCTTATCCTCTATCCATTATATTTTTTAAAGGAAGAAAAATAATTTCTTCTAAATTGGGAAATCACATAGGCCATTGGTTGG
The DNA here is from genome assembly GCA_963277665.1 of Viscum album. Lineage (NCBI taxonomy): Eukaryota > Viridiplantae > Streptophyta > Magnoliopsida > Santalales > Viscaceae > Viscum > Viscum album. The sequence goes on along the minus strand of OY728147.1, from coordinate 2,049,683,838 downwards.
AAATACATCCTTTTTATACTTCAGTTTTGGGTTCAATATCTTATGAAATTACATTTATGAGGGTTTTTCAACCATCCTATATGATTTCTTTTTTTTTTAAATCTATAATAATTCAATCCTTATAAAATCCAAAACATAAGTGAATTATCCTATAAAATGACCATAATATATTGAAATGTAAATATTATTTAACCACAATTGTTTTCTCATTACTTAAAGTTTTCATACAAACAATTTAATTGTAATGGATCGGACCACTCTAGTCCATTCCATTGTTGAATTATGGTTTTTGAGGTGTTCCAGGTGGTTAGGGTGTCATCTTCCCAACACTTTTCCATTTTATTAGTTATGTGAACAGTGTTTCTAGATCAGTGAGAATTCTAACAGTTACTTCCTTTGCCAAATATCGATTCATGAACAGTGTTTTCAGATCCATGAGGATTCTAACAGTTACTTTTCCAAATTTTGAGTTCATGAACAATGTTTCCAGATCAGTGAGGATTCAAACAGTTACTTTACCAAATTTTAGGTTCATGGACAACATTTCTAGATCAGTGAGGATTCTAACAGTTACATTGCCAAATTTGAAGTTCATGAATAGTTTTTTCATATTAGTGAGGATTCTAACATTTACTTCCTTTTCCAAATTTCGAGTTCATGAACAGTGCTTCCAGATCAGTGAGGATTCTAACATTTACTTCCATTTCCAAATTTTGAGTTCCTGAACAGTGTTTCCAAATCAGTGGGGATTCTAACAGTTAATTCCTTCGCAAAATTTTGAGGTCACGAACAGTGTTTCTAGATCAGTTAGCATTCTAACAGTTACGGCCTTTTCCAAATTTTGAGTTCATGAACAATGTTTCTAGATCAGTGAGGATTCAAACAGTTATATCCTTTGCCAAATTTCGAGTTCATGAATAGTGTTTCTAGATTAGTGGGGTTCTAATAGTTATCTCCTTTGCCAAATTTCGAGTTCAAGAATAGTGTTTCAAGATCAGTGAGGATTCTAACAGTTATCTCCTTTGTAAAATTTCGAGTTCATGAATAGTGTTTCCAGATTAGTGAGGTTCTAACAGTTATCTCCTTTGCCAAATTTCAAGTTCATGAATAGTGTCTCCAGCTTCCTACTGTTTCTCTCCTTTGACGTTTCCTTTTATGTAAAATGAATTTAAAGCCTTTTTTTAAGGACTCTAAGGCCAATTAAAATTCCCTAATTCCAAAGTTAATTATTCCTATTGCTCAGGATATTTTTACATGGTCAAAATGTGTGTGCTAATGTGATCCTCTTCTAATGGATAATTAAGCATATCTTAAACAGTCACCGAATTTAATCTTCAAAAAAGGGATGTGATATCATTCTCCCTTGTTCGTCCTCTTTGTTATCGGCTATGAGATGCCAAAACCTTTCAATCCTTCCTATATGATTTGCACAATCAAACTTTACTCATATAATTGGTTCTTCTATGTTTTATTGCAACCAACTTGTATCGATCAATCTTCGATATAAGGTATGTTGTATTGTCGTAATTTTGTGGTTTATCTTCTCCTCTTCTCCTTTCCAAATATTATCATGTATTCTCCATGCTTCTAATGGGGTTTTCTGGGGTTTGGTTGGTGCTGTTGTACTGTGGAATCCTTGGGTGGATGTAGTTGTCACGAGAGGAGGATTGGGACCTATTGGGTGGATAAAGAACGTCAAGAATTATTGAGGTAGGGGATTCATTGCTTCTATTTTCATTTATGTGTGTCTGTATCATTTTCATGCTTCATCCCAGTGGATCAAAATGGAATTGACATAATAAATATTTGATCTAGATAAATAAATTGATATCTATCTTATGTTATTTCCTCTTGTTTTTCTAGATAGCATGATATCTATGCTTGCTTGTTTAATGTTTTGTTCTTGATGGAAATCAGTAAATAATGTAAACCGGGATAAAATGATAATTGTTGGCTAAATAAAACTAGTCATGAAAACAAATACGGTTTTTATTGTAATTTTATGTTAATCAAATTAGTGCAGTAAGCATGTTTATTTATTTTTGATATCTTACTGATTAGGCTTCCTAAATTTTGGAACATATGCTTAATAAATCTTTTAATTCAAGATGAATTAAGGAACACCATGTTTGATAATTTCTAAAAGGGTTTTGAGTTACCCTCATGATTGTTAAAGGTCAAATAGCACATATATGTGATGTATTTTTCCTTCTTCTTGTGCTGTAATGTGAGCCTGGATGGCTGTTGTGATATGTGGAGACCATGATACTTTTGGTTGTGGCAGCAGATGATTCCTAGAGTGGCAATATGCATCAGTTTATGCATGTGGGTGTCAGGGAGGATACCAGGGATGATTGAATAGAATGAATATGATTGTTGGATGCTTGGTGATACTAATTGGTTGCTTATCTATTTTACTTTTCCCTGTTGATCAAGGAAGCTGGTCTTGCTTACCCTCCTTCATAAAGAGTAAAAGACTCATGGGGTATACCATGTGCTTTCTGTGTTTAGCTTCTCCAGGGAGGATGGGTCTACGCTGTTTCTATAGGCGGAAAATATTTGAGGGGTAATACATATACTCACCATGTTGTGCCCCTTTTTTTAGTAGAATAGGATGATTTTCAATAATTCCTGTCAATATGGGAAAGTAATTCTATAATGAAGGTTTGAATAAATGGTCTTAACCCATGGGGATGGGCTTGCTGGAACATAATGATGAGTTGTAATTTTGAAATAACATCTAACATTAAATGTGATACTAATAGAACTTAATGCGGAACTGTTCACGTTTAATGTTTAAATATATAATTAACATACACTAGAAATGATGATAAGGGAATGAAGTAATCTAATAAAGATTTTTAAATGGTTGTGTTGTAATAAGATACCTAGTCTTAGAAGTTGCAGCCTAGAGTATGGGAGATGTCACCTGCAGTTGTGTTTAAGACATGGTAATGCCCATATTGTGGTTCTGATATATAATACATTCTGTAATTTTTTTGTTTCTATTCACTACTCCATCATATCAGTAAGGGAAACTGACACCCTAGAGATTCTGAGCCCTGGGGGTTGTTTTCCCCAACATTCTGGTGGGAGTATGAATGGCTGACTAACCCCATTGGCCCCACTCTCTTATCTTGGTAGATATTAGGGCCAGTAGGCACAACAGTTAGTTTTCCCCATATATGTGTGTAGAGGGATGTAATGTCTTGTGGTTATTCATACACATATATTCTAGATATAGTATCATATTTTCTACTATAGTTGTAACGTGTCTTGCCAGTGATGGCATGAGGATCCTTACTCGGTGTATGGTCTGTAATGTCTCGAGTTATAATAACTGACGTATGATACACGTTATGTGGGTTGGTGTGGCTCCTAGAACATACGTGGTTACTTTTTGTTGGGTGGGTGGTGTGGTGCTTCGCCCAGTTGTCTGCGGGCAAGCCTCTGTGGTGCATGAGGTGCAGATTGTGGTGAATCGCCCATGTGTCTATGGGAAAGCCTTTTTTGGAGAGAGATGTTTAAGACGTGTGATGTTGGGTCAAAGAGGCAAACCAGTGGGGAATTAGTAGCGGGGTACCCTTGATACTCTTTACTATATTCTATATTCTTGTATGCGTTACTTTCTGAGAGTATCCATAGTGAGGTTGGTTATTTAGTATAACTGTTTTGGTGATGAGTTAGTTTCACTTATTGTTCATTATGCTTTAGCATGTTTTCTTTACTTTTGAATGAGTGTCTTCGGGGAGGATCCTACTGAGTATATTGTTATACTAACCCTATGTATATATAAACTATTTTTCAGGACACCTAGAGTATGTTGTAGATCAAGCAGGTTTCTACTATCTTGGGGTTGTAGGAGCTATTCGGGCTTGTGGTTGTTGCTGTTTTTATTTTCTTTTGGGTACTTGCAATATTTCCCTTCCATTTGTAGTAATTTTTCATGACATTTAATATATGAACATGGGTTTCTATTATATTATAGTTATGATTTGGATTTGATTGGTGTCTATATTATCTCCCTCTTCATCATGTGTTCTCTTAGAGGGTAATGCCTCCAATTTGTGTGTTTATTGTACCCTCGGTTCTAGTCACCAACCCGAGGCCTACTAGAGGTGGGACTCTGGTATCATTATCTACTTTCTCACATTGTTTACACAGGAGGGGTACACATTGTGGGGAGGGGGCCGTGAAAGAGTGGTATCAGAGGTAGGTTGAGGGATAGGATGGAGTTTGGAGTCAGGCACATGTGAGGTTGCATGGGTTGGTAGGGAAACTGTGTCATTCATGTTTAGGAAGTCAGGTGAACATTGGAGACCGGCTGAGACATAGGCATTTAGGGCCCCTATGATATGATTTACGGACTATTATGTTTACAATTGCTACTAAACAAGGTGATACTAGTTGCCATGTAGAGACCTAGGAAAGGATCATGCATCATTTTTCTTTGTGACTATGATTGAATGGGTAGAAATTGGGATTGGTTAACCTAAAATGAAGAAATGAAAACAATTAATTAATTAATGTTGAGTCTTCTCTATTCCAGGTTTAGGAGCTCTAAGTGTTTGTTATTTTTTAGGTATGGCTCCAGGTCAATGTCCTCATCATGATCGCATAGAAGATGCCCACCAGGCTATTCCAGTAGATCTCCTCCAGGTAGAGGTTGACGATGACGACACTTGGAGAACGACACTTCGGGAGTTTCAGCGCCAGAGTCTAAATAAGTATGAGGGATCTGTTTCAGATGCAGTGATGGAAGACTGGTTGGAGGAGGTCGAGATAGGCTTCAGTTCGATCCTTTCTTGGAAGGAGCACTGGGTGTCCTTTGATGTGAATGTGCTATGTGGAGCTGTGAGGAAGTGGTGGTTCTTGTTCCTTGGGGATCATGAGGAGTCAGTGATCTCATGAGAGGAGTTCTGAGACAGGTTTAGAGTTGAGTTTATTTCTCCAACTACAAAGGTGTCCTGTCTAGAGGAGCTTCTTACCCTTCGACAGGGGAGCTCCAATGTTCGAGATTTTGGAATCCATTTCAAAAACCTTTTCTGATATACTTCAGACATATTTCCAGATAAGGTTGCTAGGGAGAGGCATTTTGAAGAGCCTTTGCGTCCATAGATCCTGTGCCAGGTCACCCCATTTAGGCTGAAAATATATTATGAGGTACATGCAAGGGTAGAGGTTGTCCAGAGTACTTTCACCAGTACTGGATCATCATGAGATGGGAATTGGCATGATTCCTCACGAAGTAGATATGTGGTCCGCGGTTCCCAGTTTTCCGAGAAGAATAGTTTTCATTCAGCCAGGTGTAGGTCCCACCCCTTCACGTCTCGTTTCTCTAGAGGAAGAAACTCTCAAGCCAATGCCAAGGGATCATGCACTTGTTTTTCTTGTGGTGGTCATGGTCATCAGCAGCAGGAGTGCACGACCTTTCAGAGTGTCCATCGTGTTCCAGGCACTACTCTCTAAGTTCCTCCATTGAGACAACTCTATCCAAGGCAGCAGCAGCCAGTTGCACCCGCTTTAGATCAGCAGAGTGTAGATGGGGTGGCCAGAGGAAAACCCCATGATGCACCAAATCCTTATAGAGAATAGCCTGACCGTGGAGGTGGCCATTATAATAGTCATAGAGGCCACGGAAAAGGTCATGGTCAGCTTCATGCTCTAGCATTTTCAGCTCTTGGTGAGCCAGACATCATTCGAGGTACCCTTTTCTTATTTTCCACTTTTTTGTATGCCTTGTTTGATTTATTTGTGACACACTCTTTCATATCAACTCTCACTATCCATACTTATGGACATGAGGTATAGAGGCTTCCAGTGCTCTTGGTGTTGACTACGCCGGTTAGAGGTCGAGCTGACTTGTTTGAAGTATGGAGAGTCTGTGAGCTAGTGTTGGGGCAACACTACTCTTGGGGAGATTTCCTATGTTTAAGAATACAACCGTATGATGTCATCCTCGACATTGATTGGTTGTATTCAGTGAAGGATATTGTGGATTTCTTCCGGAATAAGGTCATCTTCATTGGTGCGGATGGAGGGAAAGTGGTGTTTGTTGGTGAGAGAGATCCTCAGATGGGTCATAGGCATGTTCCATCCTTGTCATCCATGATGGCTAAGATGATGCTGAGTTCTTCAAAGGTTCAACAGTTGGAATTTCCTAGGGTTATAGAGGAGTACCCTGATGTCTTTCCAGAAGTGGTTGTAGCATTACCCCCTCGACGAGAGATCGAGTTTGGGATCGAGCTACAACAAGGAGCATCTCCTATCTCCATGTCTCCATATTGGATGGTTCCTTCTAAGTTACAAGATCTATGTATACCGCTGGATGGTCTGTTACAGTTTGGTTTTGTTTGGCCAAGTGTGTCACCATGGGGTCAGCAGTTTTGTTTTTTAAGAAGGCTGATAACAGTTTGCGGTTGTGTGTCGATTATCATCACTTAAACAAAGTGTAAACAAAGAATGGCTTTCCTCTTCTGCGAATTGATGATTAATTTGATCAAATTAAGGGTGAAAGATGCTTCTCAATGATCAACATGTGGTCAGGAGATCATCATATGCGTGTGAAGGATGTGGATATCCCGAAGACTGCTTTACGTTGTCATCACAGGCATTATGAGTTTGTTGTAATGATGTTTGGCGTGACGAATTCTCCAGATGTGTTCATGGGATTGATGAATGTTGTGTTCTATGAGTTCCTAGACAAGTTTTTGGTGGTTTTCATCGATGCCATCCTTGTGTACTCCACATATAAAGAGGAGAATGTAGAGCATCTACATGCTATTTTGGGAGTTATTCCTAAACATCAACTGTTTGGGAAGATGTCGAAGTGTGTGTTTTGGGCCTGAGAAGTCTATTTCTTGGGATATGTTTTGTCCCAAAAGGGAGTATCTATGGATCCATAGAAGATAGAAGCAGTTGTTTCTTGGGAAGCCCCAAGACAGTGTGAGAGGTGTGAATTTTCCATGGTCTCAGAGGCTACTACATGAGGATCGTAGCCAATTTCTCCCGATTTGCTACTCCTCTGACAGCTTTGACCAGGAAGGATCAAGAATTCATATGGAATAATCAGTGTCAGGTAGACTTCATGTATTTAAAGTAGTTGTTAGTAATTGCTCTAGTTCTTTGATTTCTGGCTGAGGTAGTTCAGTTTGATATTTTCTGTGATGCTTCACATCTGTGGTTAGGATGTGTCCTTATGCAGCAGAAATCAGTTGTTTCTTTTGGGTCTCGGAAGTTACGTACCCATTAACGTAACTATGCCACTCATGATCATGTGTTGGCATCCATGGTATATGATCTGAAGATGTGTAGACATTACCTCATTGGTGAGTGCTTTGTGGTTTTCACTGATCATAAGAGTTTAAGGTATATTTTCTCCCAATGTGACTTGAAGATATGACAGCATCATTGGATCGAGTTCATCCAGGAATAAGACTTAGAAATATCATATACACCTAGAAAAGGGAATGTTGTAGTTGATGCACTGAGCAGAAAGTCACGTGGTGATGATGTGCGTGAATCTGTTGATTTCTGGAGAGTAATGGAATAACTGTCATCATTTCATCTTGATATGGGAGAAGTTGGGGGTAAGGGTTGTCTTTTTTCAAATGATGGTATAGTCATCCCTGATGCAGAAGGTAGAAGAGTTCCAGTTGGGGGATCTAGAGGTGGAGGTCTGGAGAGACCAATTTTTTTTGTGGTGAGGCCCCTCATGGTTGGACGGAGGACGAACAACACCGAGTGTTGTATCATTGAAGGATTTTTGTTCCCTTGGCGATGCACAAGATAGTTCTTAGAGAGCTTAATAGTTCACCTTTATCAGTACATCCTATCTCGAAAATGAGGTACAGATCCTTGAGGAGTAAGGTTTGGTGGCCTGGGCTAAAGCGTGCGATTACATAGTTTGTGTCTCGATGTTTAGTCTGCCAGAAGGTGAAGACCGAACACCGTGTTCCTGGTGGTCTTCTCCAGCCATGAGAGATTCCTTAGTGGAAGTGGGAGGATATCTCAATAGACTTTGTTATAGGTTTACCTCGAGCTCTTGGAGGACATGATTCTATTTGGGCTGTAGTGGATCATTTTACAAAGTCACCCCACATCATAGAAATCAAGGAGTTGAGCATAGTGGAAGTTTTATCGAGGCAATATCTTGAGGAAGTGGTGAGATTTCATGGAGTCCCTTGGATTTTCATTTCTAATCAAGATCCTTGTTTTACCTCTAGGGTGTGGAGAGGTCTCCAACATGCTTTTGGTTCTCAGCTATTCCTTAGCACATCTTTTCATCATCAAACGGATGGTCAAACTAAGCGAACCATCCAAACTCTTGAAGACATGTTACGATCTTGTGTTCTTGATTTTTTTGGTTCATGGATGAGGAAATTAACCTTGGTGGAGTTTTCTTACAATAACAGTTTTCACACCACCATTGGTATGGCGCAGTTTGAAGCCTTGTATGGCATGCCATGCCATTCTCCATTATGCTGAACTGCGACAGAGAGTCAGCAATTATCAGACCGGAACTAGTGAAGAATACAATTGAGATGGTCCAGGTGATTTAAGATAGGATGAAAATAGTGCAAGATCGTTAGAAATCATATGCTGATCAAAGAAGGGGACCCTTAGAGTTTAATGTTGGGGATCATGTGTTTCTGATGGTGACTCCCCATCTTGGGCAGCGATGGTTTTGTCTTCGATGTAAGATTTCTCCTCGGTTTGTTGGGAATTTCGAGGTGTTAGCTCATGTTGGAGCTGTGGCGTAACAAGTAGCACTTCCCCCATAGATGAGTCGGATACATGATGTTTTCCATGTATCAGCGCTATGTCGTTATCTTTATAATGACTCTCACATCATCAATTGGGTAGAGATCGATGTTGATGATGATGAAACCTTTGAGGAGTGACCTATGGAGATCCAAGACCGCAAGTAGAAGGTGTTGCATGGTCATTCTATCCACATATTTGGTGTCTTGTGGTGACACGGTGGCCTTGAGGAGAGTACCTGGGAATGTGAGTCACAAATGCGTGTCCAGTACCCATAGCTGTTTTAAGTTGTTGTGTAGAGTTTTATTTGATCCTTTCAATTATATATGATTAATGTGATGTTATTTTTTAATTGATTGTATCTGTAATGATTGTACCCTTGATCTCGGATGTCGTGGACTTGTTCCAGCTTTCAAACAACTCAGAGTGGTTTTACCCTGAGAGGTATGTTACAGGGTGGTTGTTCAAACCCTTTTTTCTTCTTGGTTGGTTTTTAATTCTCAAGGATGAGAATGTTTTAAGAGGTATATAATGTCATGTCTTGGACCTCTCGGGCCCATTCCATTGTTGAATTATTGTTTTGGAGGTGTTCTGGGAGGTTAAGGTGTCTTCTTCCCAAAACTTTGCCATTTTTTAGTTCTGTGAACAGTGTTTCCAGATCAGCGAGGATTCTAACAGTTTTCCAAATTTCGAGTTCATGAACAGTGTTTCCAGATTAGTGAGGATTATAAGAGATACTTCCTTTTCCAAATTTTGAATTCATGAACAGTGTTTCCAGATCAGTGATGATTCTAACAGTTACTTCCTTTTCCAAATTTCGAGTCCATGAACAGTGTTTCTAGATCTGTGAGGATTCTAATAGTTATTTCGTTTTCCAAATTTCGAGTTCATGAATAGTGTTTCTAGATCATTAAGGATTCTAACAATTATTTTTCCAAATATCGAGTTCATGAACAGTGTTTCCAGATCAGGGAGGATTCTAACAGTTCCTTTCTTGGCCAAATTTCGAGTTCATGAACAGTGCTTCTAGATCAGTGAGGATTCTAACAGTTACTTCCTTTTTCAAATTTTGAGTTCATGAATAGTGTTTCTAGATCAGTGAGGATTCTAATAGTTATCTACTTTGACAAATTTCGAGTTCATGAATAGTTTTTTCAGATCAGTGAGGTTCTAAAAGTTATCTCTTTTTCCCAATTTCAAGTTCAAGAATAGTGTTTCCAGATCATCGAGGATCTAACAGTTATCTCCTATGTCCAAATTTCGAGTTCCTGAATATTGTCTCTAGATCAGTGAGGTTCTAACAGTTATCTCCTTTGCCAATTTTTGAGTTCATGAATAGTGTTTCCATCTTCGTATAGTTTCGCCCCTTTGAGGTTTCCATTGACGTAAATTGCATTGAAAGCCTTTCTTTAAGGACTGTAAGGCCAATTCAAAGGCCATAACTCCTAAGTTATTTATTACTATGCCTCTTGATGATTTTACTTGGTCAAACCGCATGAGTTAATGTGATATTCTTTTAATGGAAAATGAAGTGTATCTTAAACCATCACCCTATTATATCTTCAAAAAGGGACGATATATCATTCTCCCTTGTTCTTAATCTTTGTTATCAACTATGAGACGCTATAACCTTTCAATCCTTTTCGTAGGAGTTGCACAATCAAACATATCTCCTAGTATTGGTTCTGCTCTTTTTTGATGCAACCAAGCTATATCGACCAATCTTTGATATAAGGTATGTTGTATCATCATTCTTTTGGGGTTCATCTTCTCCTATTCTCCATTCCATATTATAGCATGTAATCACCAAGCTTCTAAAGGGTTTTTCATGGGGTTTGGATGGTTTTGTCATACTGTGGCATCCTCGGGTGGATGCAATTGTCGCAAGAGGAGGATTGTAACCCATTGTGTGGATAAAGAACGTCAAGAATTGTTGAGGTAAGGGATTTGATGCTTCTCTTTTCTTTTAGGTGTGACTGTATCATTAGCATGCTTCACCCTAGTGGATCACAACGGAATTGACATAATAAATATTTTAACTGGATAAGTAAATTGATATCTAGCGTATCTTATTGCCTCTTGTTTTTCAAGACAGTGTAATATATATGCTTTTTTGTTTAGCTGTTTGTTCTTGATGGAAATCAGTAAAGAACATAAACTGAGATTAATTGATAAGTGTTAGCTAAAGATAAAGAGGCATGAAAACGAATCCGGTTATTGTTGTAATATGATGTTAATAAAATTTGTGCAGTTAGCATGTTTATTTATTTGTGATTGCTTACTGATTAATTTTCCCAAATTTTGGAACCTACATTTAATAAATCTGTTAATTAAAGAAGGATTAAAGAACTGCTTGTTTGATAATTTCTAAAAGGTTTCTGAGTTACCCTCTTGATTGTTAAAGCGACAAGATCCCATTTATGTGATGTTTGTTTTCATTATTCTTGTGCTATAATATGTGCCTGCATGGCTATTATGATATGTGGAGTCTTGAAGACTTATGGTTGTGGCGACTAATGAAGACTAGAGCGGCGAGATGCATCAGTTTGTGCATATGGGTGTTGGGGAGGACACCAGGGATGATTGAATGGAATGGATGCAATTGCTGGATTCTTGGTGATTGTAATTGGTTTCTTATCTCCATTACTTTTCCGCACTGCTCAAGGCAGTTGTTCTTGCTTAACCTCCATCCGAAAGAGGTGAAGTCGTGCGGGGTATGCCACATGCTTTCCATTTTTAGCTTCATCAAGGATGATGGTTCTACGCTCATTCTATAGGTGGCAAAGATTCGACGGGTAGTACATTTACTCACCATGTTGAGGCACATGTGTTAGTAGCATAGGATGCTTTTCTAGAATGATTCAGAATATGGGAAAGTGATTATATAATGAGGTTTTGAATAAATGGTGTTAACCCATTGGCATGGGGTTGCTGGAACATAATGATGAGGTTGTAATTTTGAAAGAACAACTGACTTTGGGTGTGATGCTACAGGAACTTAATGTGGAAGTGTTCATGGTTAATGTTTAAAGAAATAATTAACGTACACTGGAATTGATGAGAATGGAATGAATTAATCTAATAAATCTCTTTAAAAGGTTTTGTTCTTATAGGATACCTAGTCTTAGAAGTAGCAGCCTGATGTCTAAGAGACGTTAGCTACAATTGTGTCTAATACGTGGTAATACCAATAGTGTGGTTGTGAGATATAATATATCATGTACATTTTATGTGTTTATATGCTACTCCACCATGTCGGTAGGGGAAAATGACACCCTGGGTATTCTAAGCCCTAGTGGGGTGTTTTCTACAACATTCTGATGGGAGGACGAATGGATGACAACCCCCTTTAGCTCCACTCCCTTCTCTTGGTAGATACTAGTTCCAGTAGGCACAACAATTAGTTTTCCCCATATATGTGTGTAGAGTGCTATAATGGATTGTGGTTATTCACAAACATATATTCTGGATATAGTATCCTATGTACTACTATAGGTCTAATGTGTATAGGCTGTGATGGCATGAGGATCCATACTTGTTGTATGGGCTCTAATGGCTTGACGTATAATACCCAACATATGATACATGTTATGCAGGATGTGGTGGATCCCAGAACATACCTTGTTACTTTTGGTTGGGAGGATGGTGTGGTGCTTCGACCAGGTGTCTGCGGGCAAGCCATTGTGGTGCGCGAGGTGCAGATTGTGTTGCTTCACCCAGGTGTCTGTGGGCAAGCCTTTTTGGAGAGAGATACTTAGGACATGCGACTTTGGGGAAAAGCGGCAAACCAGTGGGGAAGTATTTGCGGGGTACCCTTGATATTCATTATTATATGCAATATTCTAATATTCATTACTTGGTGAGATTAGCCATGGGGAGGTTGGGAACATAGTATACCTGTTTAAGTGAAGGGTTAGATTCACTTGTTGTCCACTGTGCTCTAGCATGTTTTCTTTAATTTTGCAAGAGAGGCTTCGAGGAGGATCCTTCTGAGTATACTGTTATACTCACCCTATGTATATATAAACTCTACTAGCTTGGAGTTGTAGGAGCTATTAGGGATTGTGGTTGCTGTTGTATTTATTTTCTTTTGGGTACTTGCAGTTTCACCCTTTCAGTTTAAGTACATTTGCAAGACATTTCAAATATGCACTGGGGTTTCTTTTATATTCCAGTTCTAGGTTGGAGTTGATTGGTGTCTATGTTATCTATCTCTTCTGCATGTGTTCTCCTAGAGGTTAATGCCTCCCATTTATGTGTTTACTATACCCTCGATGCTAGTCTCCAACCCGGGGCCTACTGGAGGCGGGACTTGGGGGTCATTATCTCCTTTCTCACATGGTCGGCCCATGAGGGGTACACATTGTGGGGAGGGGGTCGTGACATTAATAACCCATAATAATCTCAAAATCAATTATCATATAACCCCTAAAGGTTATTTTTACCATTAAAAAGTTTTCCCCAATATGAATAAATAATTATCCCACGTGATTAACATAAGGGTTACATATAACTGAAACTATAAAATTCAACCAAATGTACACCCATAATCATAAATGTATTAATACATATACAATTTTAATAAACCATAGATCTACAATAACTCTTGAATCTCATATATATTGGAATGATAGTCATTTAGATTCATTCATATCCGTTAAACATGATTTTAAAAAATAAATTTTAATACTTTATTCCAAAAAAAATTATGTTCTATGTATTTAAATTAAAAAAATGTCAAAACATGACCCAATAAATAATTCATACCATTAATATATAATTTTTTGCTACATCATCTTCAATTGTAATGTAATTAGTTATTACAAAACATTTATCTACATTTTTTGGATGATCCATTTCCAATTTTTTATTCTTAAGAAAATGATGAGTAGAATTACAATACTTCACACATTTCAAACACAAAATTTGTTTTCATGAAGCACTTCTATCCCCATTATGGTGTAAAAATAAAACATCCATTTTCATTAAATGTTTGTTAATGTACTACAAACCTTATAACATATAAAATATTTTAACATTATTTTATGAAATTTTTCATGGATTATATTTCTATACTCATTACACATATTTTGATGAATATATATATCATTATGATCAATATCACATGAAAATTCAAATGGAATCATTTCACTCAAATTTTATGTATTTGGATTCTCAACATGGGTCAAGTGGTTAATAAAAACACATTATAGATGGTTTAGAATCAAAAAAATAGTTATCATTATAACTCCCTTTTCATTTAGTTTATCATTTAGAAAACCAAAACAGTTTTCATCGCAAACATTTTTATTTTGTTTCTTTTTAAATTCATGCATTTACAAAAATGTAAAATTATAGTGTGATAATATCACTAAAATAATAATACATGATCATATTAAAGGAATATATCATTATTCAAAATTTCTCAAAATAATTATATTTATAATATATAATTATGACTCTCCCAACCATTACAAACATTATAAATATATATGAGTTGTAACTTATTCTTAAACAACATAATAACCAATAAAGTTCTATAAATTTACCTCTCATAACAATTACAAGGAGAGATGCATAAACATGACATATTATATAGATTATAAACTATAATAAACAATATAAAAGTCTTGATTATCTTTACAATCTGGAGTCTTTTAGAATCAGGAAAAACTCATACAATGTAAACACCTGAATTACACGTGGAATGTACAACATAGTGTCCATTTTCTCCATATAAAATGTCTATAAAATTAAATAATAATTATTTTCCTAAAATTATTTATTATGTAAATCATTATATCACATCTACAATAATCTTCCTTCTAAACTATGAAATTAATTTTAAGAATGTTGTATGATAATATCAAAGCTCTCTAAAATACATAAATTGATGAAATTTTTATGTCCAATAAAAAACATTATTTACCATGAAATATTTACCTTAATGTCAATTTTATTTTTGAAAATGATATAAATAATATTTTCATTGACAAAAACACAAAATTATCAGATAATCATCAAATCCTATAGAAATAAAATTGAAATCCTATTTGGAATCTTAGAGCATGAAATCTACAAAACACGTTGAATTGTCATTTAATTTGAACATCCATTTAACAAAATTACTACTAAATGAATACAAAAAGGCTTTGATCCCAATCTAGACTACCCCATCATATAATATATAATGGTATCACCTATTTCTATATAGTCTTTCCCACCATATACATTTTATGAAGAGAATATGATTCTATTTGAGATGCCCCATTTTCATAGTTGCAATAGTCCCACTATATGATATATGAGACACCCCATCGTAAAACCTCTAATGGGATCACATAGTTATTTCTTGGAAAACAATTTCCTTTAATAATGATAATGGGGCATATTATAAATAAAACTTTTTTAGACAATGAAATTTTCATCATAGAATATTTGAAAACACTCAAATCGAATTGGGATATCAAAATACCCTTTATAGTTATCATATCATTAAAGTGACAATTAATGAAATGATTCAATTATGATTAGTAGCTATAAATACACATAAAATGATGAAAAATTAAATAATATAATCAATTATCACATAAAACAAAATTTTATATTGTCAAAATAAATGAAGTATAAGATTAACCTAATGAAACAAAATTGAGTTAATAATTTCCATTTACACATTGTATTATGTTGAATCGTATCCCTCAAGAGGGAAAAAAAATTTACCAAAACATTAAATATCATGATAATAATGGATTTTCTTATCAAATTGGTCATTTTGTAATTATGTAAACATCAATAAATATTATAGTTTAATAACATTACAATATATCTCAAAGAATAGAAATTGAGATGAAGTTTTGTACAAAATTTTTTCAGTATAATTATAGTAAAAAAATATTCATAAATTGGTCTAATGAGAGATAAAGTTGTATCTCAAAACCCGAATATAAAAAATAAATTAATACAGAGTTGTAAAATCACATACAATCAATATTAATTTAAAATTTTATACATAAAATAAATAATCCACTTGAAATGAAAAGAAGAGATAGAAGGTATAAGAGTCCCTCAGTAAATTTCAACATCATTGTAGATTATGTAAATGTTATAAATTAAGTGGATAAACTATATATAATAATAATTACATAAATTTAAATTGGAATGTTAATTTATAAATTCATGATAACATAATCAATTTTCAATAAATGTCTTATATAGAAGAATAATATTGAAGGGGAATGAAGGGAGAGGGGGGATCCCTTGAATTGTGTCAGAATGTGTTTTTAATTTTATTATAATATCAAGGATAATAAATTTAGATTAATTAATTAGATAATTAATAAAATATTTAAGATATATTTCATTTATTATAATTTTAGGAAATTCATTTATAGTCAATTAAATGAGTTATAAAGTACAAGATGGTCATTAAAGAGGTGTTCATTTCTTAGTTTCATAATCGGTTAACTTGTATATAATAAATGATATTATTTTCAAAATTTAATAACAACACTAATTGTAATGAAATGATACTAATAAAAGTTCAAAAATTCAAATTTCCCCATAAATTATTATTCAATCATGAATATGATGCATTTGATAAAATATTTATGATAAATGATTTGTTTATTTTGGAGTTTGTTCTAACCATCAAAAACTAGTTTAATTTTATTTGATAGAATGAATGTATATATATATATATATATGTTTCAAAACCAGAAATATATTAAAATATTATAAAAAAAATATATTTATACATAAAATTAGTTAAATGGTTTATAATGATGTTTGTAATGGAAAATGAAAACTCATTATCTCTAGAGTTGGTTAACAACTATAATTTGGATAATGGGTTCATTCCATTGAAAAAGTGGGGATGTGAAAAGGTATGAATATAAGTAATTCAATTATAAACATCAATTTACACTATATACCTGATACTATAGTTATTATTAATTGAATTATTAATTATTTTATTATAATTAATATTAATAAAGGATATTAAGATAGGTTTTTTGAGAATGTAACTATTGAATATCACCTCCATAAAGGATACCTTTAAGAACATGGAATTTCATATTTGGTGAGACCACGAGAACATATGCAAGAAAATAATTGGGAGGATAATGTTTTTAAGGGTTTTCATGAGATAAAATTCCCTTGAGGTGAATGTGGGTGGTGATGAGTGGTATTTATACCTTACGAGGGTTGGATTAATGTTATTAATTAACAATTATTTTATATATAAGGAAACCCACATTTGGTTGTCATTAATTACAATTATTTTTGTTTATTATTAAACATTAAAAGGAATATAAATGTAAATAAACACATAAAGTACACATTTAATTTTCTTAAATGTATTTTATAACTTAGTAATTTAACATTAAGCTATTATATTGTTTTACATATACTTGGGTAACTCTTTTTTTACCATTGAAATTTTTTTTATGATTAAAAATTGAAAATTAAATTATTACCTATTTTCTCTATAATATTAAAAATTTTTAATCCATTTTAACCAATTAAATTCCCATATATGGAAAAATATAATTAAAGAAACCCCCATTTGTGATAAAAAATATGGTTTCTAAGAAGTTTCATTTTCCAGAATTAGATGATTTCATATTAATTCTGAATAAAAATAATCATTTTATGAAATTGAATTAATTTTTTATTATATATTATTTATAAATTTCATTTTAAACATTCCCAGTTAGGGATTATTTTAATAAAATTATAAGGAGAAACATTATTTACATGTAAATAATTTTGTGAAAAATCGCATTTTTAAACAAAAAAATAAACATATTATAATGTAAAACATAATGTAGATTAAAAATATGTTAAAAGGGTTAATTATATATAAATAATACATAGGTTAAATTAAATCAAATTTAAAACATGATGGGTTTTTAAATTGATTTATTTATTGATACAGAATGATATTTTAAAAAATCAATATTTTCATTATTCATATAAAATCTAATATTCCCTAAAAAATTCCAAAATTTCACCCAAAGTAAAATATTATATTTTGATTTAAAAATTGATTTTTATTTTTCAAAATAAATTATTAAAATGTTTTAAAAAGTAATAATAACATTCCCTCATTATATTAGACCAAACATTTTTTTAACAAACACATTTTTTTGATGATTAAAATGACTTTATAATAGAATAGTAATTTTTCAAAAAAATAATGTATTATATTTTAAATTATTATTTTCCCTTTATATTTCATAATTTAATTAATAATATTCATTCCATCCAATAAAATATCTTGTTTATAACAATCAGATTTTATTTATATTATTTAGTCATTTGTTTGAGCTCAATGTTTCATATCATGAATGATATTGAACATTATGTTACCTTTCAAAACCACTAGATGTTTCATTTATGGATTTGGAAAATTTTTCCAGCACTATGTACATTGAACGAGTAGTAAAATCTCAAAATATATGCATGATAAAATCCTAGACATTTAAAATTGTTCATAATATATATTATACCAGGGAATATTCAAATAAAAGTCGATATTATGAGAAAATATTAACGTAACGAAGTGCATTAAAATTTCTATTCATTCATAAAATTTATACTCAATTGAAAAGGATTCATATTTTATAGAAATATTTATATTTAGAATGCATTTTTATCCTTCATTATTGATTAAAAAGGATAATCTAGGAAAATAGTATTGAAAAAAATTTGTAATATTAATATATTTTTTAAAATATGGATATAATCATGTTATAGAAAAGAATAATTGTTATAAAATAATAGCAATATTTTCATGTACAAAAATATAAGCAGTCATTATGATTTTCAACAATGTGTTTTAGGTAAAAATACCACAATGCATTGGTAAAAATTGCTGTTATTGTACTATTAGATAACATGAAATAAATATATGGAATAATATTTATAATAATTTAGATTATATAACTTTAATATGAATAGGGATAAATTATGGGATGATGAAAGTATAAGGAAAAATAAATATTCATTAATTAATATTATATTTATAAACTATCAAAATTTCTATAATATTTTAAAAAAATATTATTCTTCACATGAGGAATGATTTCAAAAAAATTTACATTATTCATAGAAACAACCTATAGAAAATACGGTTAATTTTTTTATTTGATGAAGAATTATCAATGGAGTGTAACTAGAGGAGTTTTATTGATTAAATAACTCCCAAGAATATGTATATACACTAAAAAAACTTTAGGTTAGTGAAAAATAATGAAAAACATCTATAAAATATTGACTTTTGGGGATAACATTGCTACTTTATTGAGGATTATTAAAAGAATTATTATATTAGTGTTGTTTTAGAAACATTTTCATTAATTTAGCATTGTTTCTTGAAAATCATCGCTAAATTAGTGATGATTCCTAAAAAACCTCAGTAAAGTATGTATGGTTCCAAAAGAATGTTGCCAATTAGGCCACATTCTTTAGGAATCGTGTTTATATTAATGAAGTTTTTTTTCGAAAACTTAGCTAAAAATATATTTATTTATATAGCTCATTTCCCTATATATATTTAAATATATATATATATATATATATATATATACACAAAAGAAAATATCTATAAACACTCACAGACATATATATAAATATATATATATTTATACATGTATTTAAATATAAAGACAAAAATAATATTTTAATTTTAGTCATGTTTTTAAGAAAACATGAAAAGTTTAGTGATATATTTAACTGTGATTTAAAATTTGGCCAATTTTATTTATATATATAATTATATATATATATAAACATTTATATTTGTTCCCCCGATAATATTATATATATATATATATATATTATAAGCATATGATACATATATATAATATACATAAAATAAAGATATATAAAATAAAAACTGGCATATATCAATAATGTAAACATATATTTATAATATAAACATACAATAAAAAAAATTAAAAATAGACAGAAAATATAACCAAATATATATATATATAAATAATATAATATATATGTATATATATAAACAAAAAATATAACCATATATATAAAATATAAAATATACACATATAGATATATATATATATATATATAATCTTATATATATAAAAATATAATATACACATATACACAGATATGTAAAATATAAAGCCATATATATGTAATTTATATATATATAAACACAAAATATAAAATATAAAATAATAACATAAAAACACAAATATATATATATATATATATATATTAATATATGTATATTAATATATGTATATTAACAAATATATATATATATATTTATATAGTATAGTAAAGTTTAAAATATAGACACAGACACATATATATACATATATTAACACGAACACACGCACACAGAAACATATATATATATTTTAATATAATTGTTTAGACACATACACATATATAAAAAAATTATTATAAAACTAAATAAACATTAAAATATATATATTCTTACAAACACACATAGACACATATATATAACATTATATATGAAAGAAAATAAATATTTTATATTCAGACCTATTTTTACGAAAACATGGCTACTTGAGTGGCATTTCTAGTATTTTTTTTAATGATCTATATTTATTTATATATAATTATATGTATATATATACATACACATATATATTTACAGACACACAGAGGAATATTTATAAATATATATATAATATATAATCCAATATATATTAACATAAATATTAAATATATATAATATATAAACATATAATTAAACGTATTTATATTTAATATAAACACATTAACACACACATTTATATAATATAATCATATAAATAAAAATAAAATATAAACATATATAAAATATGAAATATAAACAGATTATATATGTAATAAAATATAAAAACACACACATAGATATATTTTTGAATATATGTATCTTAATATTTGTATAAAATATTAATCTTCTAAATAACCAAATATATTTATATATAGAGATATAGAAAAATTAATAATTAAATATAAAATTATACAATTTGAGTTGATAATGGTGTTGGGTTTAGATTCACTGGTTCATAGTTTTAGTTCTGGCTGATACTGTTTTTTCCTTCGGCTTCCTATATTCACAGGCGAGCTGTAGTAGTGCTTTATAGAAGTGGGAGGTAATGAACAGAAGTAGTGGGGGTGGTAAAGAATGTGGGGGGGGGAGTAAACTAATGTTTGGGGTGGAGGTGGGGGCGTGGACTCTAACTGGAGTTGTTCATTTTATATTTATAAAAATATATATATATATATATAATACAATGGTTCTCTAGAGTGGTTAGTAAATAAAAATTAAGATTAAGAAAAAAAATTAAAAGTAGAAAATAACTGATATTTCAAAAAAATGTCACAAATTTAGTTGTCTATAAATATATACATTTAACAAGGTCACTAATTTAGTGATGTGAATTTATGAATGTTTGTTAAAAATATCTATAATTAGATAAATTTTTAAAAGTCTACATTTGGAGATATTTATAAATATCAATATTTAGGGAGACCACTTTTATTAATGTTTTTTAGAAATGTTTTTAAATTGATATGTGATATTTTAAAATATATATAATACAAAATAATGATACTAATTAACATTTTTTTGTAGTGATGAATGATGATACACTAAATAAGATATCAATTTTTATAGTTGAATAATATAAATCACAAACCTTTGTAATAGTCGATGATTACAAATGTTGAGTTATGAATGATAAGAAAAATAATAAAATCAATATCTTTAAAAATGAAAAATTAGAAAATTGAAAAACATATAAGGAAAAGAACATTTTAGTATATAATTTTTAGTAAACTGAATGATGGATTAAAAAATGACGAATTTTTAAAATGAATTAATATAATCCAAATGAATGTGTTACATGTCTATGTATATGAAGTTATATATGGGTAAATAATTATTATAACATATATTTCATGTTTCAAGACTGGTACTATGAATAATGAGTAAAAATTATTGATGAATTTTGCGATTTTTCCTAAAGAATTCATTGTCATATGAACAACATAGTGATAAATGGATCAGTTTACAGAGTATAAACAATTACATGGTTATTCATTAATAGTTTAACAAAAAAAATTCATGCTACAAAATAAAAAATAGGAATACATATGAAAAACTATACTATCTATAGTAGTTAAATTATTAAAAATTAAATTTGGATAGGCATGAATACATACTATAAATTAAATGATGTAATATATAGTGTTTCTGCACTAAGATAAAAATTATATCTCTTATTAAAACATTATAATGAAATATAATACCAAACATATTCCTCTATCTTTTGTTTTTATGAATCCAAATGGGAAATTGAAGATTATATAAATAAATGGTATTATTTTAAATGTTTTGATATCTATAAACCAGAGTGATCTATACATTGTGGAATGTTTTAACTTATCCGATTATGTTTCCAAATAAATTTTAAGTGATATTGGATGTATATTATTAAATAAAATTTAATTACTGGACAAGAATAATATTATTGGAGTTCTATTATTGAGTGGCTGTTGAGATTGGAATGTTTCAAAAAAATTTAATTTATAATATACATAGAAATATATATAGATATTTGGAAATTAATGGTTTGATGGATGAAAATCACTAACATATCATTGTATATATTTTTACACATAAACTTATATAGATATAACTTGTTGAACTAGAAAGTAGAATAAATGAGGAAATATCATTTTTCATATGAATGTTTTTTATGTGTTTAATGATGATTAGTGATTTTAATTACTTTTAAACTATATTAAAATTACATGACATGATTTATCTTGGTTTCTACCTAATACGAAATATTTTTATAGAAATAGTCAATTTTATGTTATTCAATCTTTTTATAAATAATGATAGATTTGTAGACTTCTTGTTTACTGTGTAAATAAAATTTCCCTCAAAAACTGTTTTTCTACTATAATCGTAGAGGAGATAATCAGTAATATAGAATATATGTATGATGAAAGGGGAGAATATGAGAGGTTATAAATTAATGAAATGAATAGAATACAATTAATTTCACATGATGTTTTATATTATTCTTTAGTATTAGGTCATTAGATTGGAATCTTTTGAAGACATTACGAAATTAATCTATTGCTATAGAAATGGGTATTGAGAAAAAATAAAAAAATGAGGATATTTAATAGGTTACTAATGTATTATGATTATATTTTTTCATTCATTAAGACAATGGTTAATATGTTTTAAATTATTAATATTTAAAAGGATGATGATATTTATAAATACCCATTATTTATTGAGAGAATTATCTATTGTTTGAGTATTTATAATGAGAAGATACCAGTGATTATGTGAAATTGTTGATATATCATAGAGAATAAGGATAAACAAATTGGGGTTGAAAACATTACAATTGATGATTATATAGATTATTCTATAATTATTAAAGTACATATCTCAATGGTGATAAAATAAATACAATATTATATCACATGATACTATATGATTTCCAGGATCTAGAAATTTTGAAATATAAATATATAAAATAATAATTTACAATGTTTAGTTTGAAGAGTGACTAGCTATTAGTATGTTATCAAGCATGATTGACTATGTGTATTTTGATTAACAGACGTAGTTGAAGATTATTTTTATGATATCAATAGTATATAATGTAGGAAGTAACTATTGTAATAATTATTAATGAATAAAGTACTATCAATTTAAGAGACTTTTCAAAGATGAGAACAGAATAATTTGAAAAGTGAAGTGTCATAAAACTACTATATATTGAGTTACAAAATATTACATGAATATATAATTGATGTTGGGGTTATTTATAAAAATTCCTATTTTGAATTTATTAATGGGGATTATTTTATTTTTAGATATTCTTGATGTTATTGATATTGTATGAGAATATTTAGTGATTTTTTAATTTTATTTATAATCTATGGAAACTACTTATTTTTACAATATTTTTGAATATATTAATGAAAAAAACCATAGATATGGTCTTTTATTACTAATATGTAATTGTTTTCCCATTAATTTCATATTAGGTTAAAAATATTTTTTTTAATAAGTCTATATGAGTTCACCGATTATTCAATAATTTATATTCGTTCTCATACTATAATGTTCCTAAAAATGAGACTTTTATACAAAATATAAATAAACTATTATTTTTATTATTAAAGATTATATAAACATCATATTAAAATATAATTAATAAAAAACATAATTATTGACATTTATGAAATTCTAAAGACTTTTAATATTTTAAAAATTCAATGAAATGGGCAGTCACTCACAAAAATTAAAATTCATATAGATATAAAATGATAAAAATTATTATTAATTTCAATTTTACAGGTTAATGTTTTGGAAAAATGAATAATAATTAATGATATAATTATGATTATGTGTTACCTATTAAATAAATATATAAATATGATGATTAATGTTTTATCTAATCGTCATGGATTTATTTTTTGTGATGAATAATTGTTGATGATAATAATATTATATAAGGGTTTCAATATCATGATGAAGTGTTATTTCATGTCAAATAAATGACTAAATAAAATAATTTCAATAAAATTAAAAAAAATATAAATTTAATGCCACATTGAGCTATAGAATTGAGAATTGTGGATTACAATCATTTTGTAACATGAGATGACTAATCATGACATTTTTGATGACATAGATTATCATATATCAGAGTGACAATGAATAATTTATTACACAATTTTTTTGAACATGAAAAATTGCATTACATCATTAATAATATGAATATAGATATCATTGATACATTATATATAAAAATACATACTATTTTTTAGGGTTTAATTAAAAATTATTTCATATGGATTGAATTATAATTAGAGGATTTAAATTATAAAGGAAATCATTATTTCTATATTAATGGTGTATTAAAAAAATAACATATAGAAATTTAATTAATTTTAAAATATGAATATATTAGAAAAAATTGATATGAAAAGAATGTAAGCTAGGGAGGAATATATGAAACCATAAAAATTTATAACCCATTTTATAAATGATAGTAATGGTGTTGAAATTTTGGATATAATATATTGTTCATCAAAGAAGAATATGTGTTGATGGAGGGATGATGGAAAAGTGTGAAGGAGTAGTGGGTATAATTTTATTACCTATGACATATGTATTTAATAAAGAGTTGAATTTATTATAAATAGAATAAAAATGATAAATTATTAATAATTTTCATTAATAATATGTTGACGTCCTTAAAGAGTGATCTTAAGTTGAAATATAGGCATTTCAATGGATTTGGAAATAAATAGTTATCAAATGGATTTCAATGACCAGGAATGAAAATTATGATATTAATATTTTATAATGTGATATTATACAATGAATGGATAAAAATGGTAATGTTGATGTTCGTGGAGTTTTGAAGGTAGGATAATACCACTATACTCTTTGCTAAATCAGTTAGGACACTGATATTTACAAAAAGAATACTGTTTTTTAATGATATACATGTCAATAAATCCCTAAATACTATTGTTGGGTTAAAATTATATGTATTGATTTCCAATTAGACATGATACATTCTCATAGTTTTAGAATAAAATTCCTATACTATTGAGAAAATATATTTCATTGAAATCAATCAAAGCATAGTATGGATGGGATTACCCCATTTATATCAAATATTTTATAAAAAACGTGTACATTTTCATATTATTTATTTACTTCTTTTCATATGATATACTATCATAGGAATAATTAATTATATTTCCTTAACATATCTACAATGAATTTTGAACAATAATATGATTTATTAAATTAGATAATAATTCAATAAAAAGGGTGAAACTAATTAAACATCCCCTCTTAGAATTCATTGATGATCTATAGGTAATTTAACTGTTTATGAAAAATATATTTATTGTTATACTTATTATACATATTATATTAATTCCTAATAATACCCCTTATTTACAAAATTATTAAATCCTCACTGACAGATATCATTATTTAATATTATGGGATAAGAGAGATGTTTCAGAAAAACATCCAAATTTGGAATATGGAAATAAATAAAATTAAATTCAACCATAAATAATAAATTAATATAACATATTAAATGTATAATTAAAATTATTTCAAATCATTTCATTATGGATATTCACAATAACTTCATAACACACACATATATTCTTTTCATTTTGATATGAGACTTTTTCATTCATTGGTAACCCTTATCAAAAATACATTGATTGAAATTATTATTACCATTCTACATAGAAGTGGAAAATATATGACTAATAATATAAATGTATAATATAAATTAGTCTCATTTGTACTACTTATTCATATATTCAACACTAAAAATTGTTAAATTTAATAGTTCTATTTATCATTGATGAATTTGAAATATAGAATATTATGATAATAATATAATAGGAAAATACAATATTACAAATCCATAATTATGACATAAAAATTAATTATATATTATGAAATGTTAATAATTCACAACATGTGTAACTGATTAATAAATAAAAAAGGTAAAAAAATATTCTTTGTTATTAAATAAATTCTACATTATGAAAATTATTTTCAATTAAAGTATTTTATAATGTATAATATCATAATAATTATTTAAATCCACACATTAATCAACAGTATTTATGTTACGTATAATTATATTAAAGAATTATTCATGTAACTTCATCATAAAAAAATATATTTATTCCCACATTAAATGAAATAGAAAAATAACTTCAAAAATATTTTCTAATTTTATCATACCATTTGGAACCATAATTTAAGAATTTAAATGATAAAAATTACCCATTTTTTACCATAAAATCATTATAAATAACGTGGTTTATATTTCATTTAGTAAACTCAAACAAATTCTAACTATATACTATGTAAAAATCCATAAAAGTCATTATTCATTCTATTCAATAAAAACAAACATGAATTAAAAAAAACAACTCATATATAAAAAAGTATTATTCATAATTAACATTAATATAAATCTAACGAATCAATCTTCTATGTGTTTTGAATAACCTACAATTTGTTCCCATAAAAGTTACTATTTTTTTATATAACATAATACATTAGAGAAAATTATCATAATGAACATTTTTATATTATTACTATAATTATATCATATCGATAGTCCATAATGTGAAATTATAAAATAAAAATTATATTTTAAAATTTTACCATCGGAGTACATAATTAGATATAATAATGAAAATTGGATTTGATAATAATATTGTTGTGTGATGGAGATAAAGGAAACCATTTGACTTATCAATTAACAAGTAAAATGTATCTTATATGTTATGATAATCGAAGAATATTAAATATAATATGTCGTTAATGATTTATAATTAACGTCTTATAGATTGATGATTAATAGTGAATTATAGAAATGTCTGACTATAGTGGGTAGGAAGTTATAAATGTGAGTACTTTAGGAGAATATGGGATATTGTAGAATTTTAAATATAGTATCTTGAAATTGAGAAATTAAAGGGATTTGGTGATACATAATCACATTAAGAATGGTTTAACAACGTAAATGATGTTTCTATAAAATACTACCAATTATTTTTAATATATGATTTATTAATAATATTTATATGATCATAAAAATTCATTATTGATGATAAACAATACTCACTGTTGGATTTTGGGCTGTAGGATATGTAATGTAATGATCAAGTTAAATATTAATTCTAGTTTATGTACAAGAGTCTTTTTAATGTCCAAACTAATACATGTTAACTAAGTGATAATAATTACAAACACCCTATACCCTTTATGATGGTGTGGAGGATGAAAATTATGGGTTCTGTTAAAACTACATATTCTTTTATAACTCTAATATTTTAATGAATTATCTTGACATATAATTGGTGAATCTACATGTATATGAAAACATATATATAATCTTACATACCCCAGTTAATGTATATGAATTATTGATGATTCATTCTTAAAAAACATAACAATGTAAAATTACATAGGAACCTACATCTACATAATGTATAAGAGGAACTAAAATACATATATACTATATAGGGACATACTATAACTTATTTTTTCAATATCAAATATTAATTTAATATAAATTGATAATATAGTGCAATTTTTATTTTTCATTTCCAAAATATACACTACTTAAGAAATGGGATGGATCAATACCTTTATATAGACCTTGCTTTTTTGATATAATGACATTTTTTCAGTATTGTTTGTGAAATTACCATTTTATAGTTATGTAAACCCATTTTCAAAGGAATTTAAATAAATAATAATAATAATTTAATTGTAAATAATGGTGTTGGAGTACCAAGGTAATCATTATTGAATATAATTTTTTTATATGAAATAAGGGTATAAGATTATTATTAATTTGATTTACGAAGAATGGAATATTAACAAAAAAAATTAATGTAGATGCAATATAATATAGATGATACAATATATTTTTTTATGATGAGGTGTATGATCATGATGGTCAAAAGAGAGTGTAATCATATTAAAATACTATACACTTATAAAAAATAATAGTAATGTTTTAAAAATACCTTGAACAATGTATACCCAATATAGTGGATAAAGTTTTACATTGGTACTAGATATATGAAATCACATCCCATTGAACCAAATAGATCAGTAGTCTAGGAAAACTAGAAACAAAATTGAAATTCTTCTATATTTTAAAAAATAAAATACAACATTGTATTTTCATTGACAACCCCATTACCCCCAATAACATAACCCAACAAATAAATAATAATACCATTCATAGTATCATAGATAAAATAAAACATATGAATTTTTTAAGATAAAATGATCAAAAAGTGTATATATATATAGTATTTGGTGTCACAAAAATATAACCATAAAAATATAATTGAAAATAACTGAAAAATATGGAATTTAAAATTTAAAAAGATAAAATATAGCTATAATGAAGGATGATCAAATATTTTTTATTAAAAATAAAAAGAGATTGAATCTTATCAATTGATTTTATAACTAATTGAATAATAAAATTGAAATAAATAAATTATTTTATAACTGTGGAATGCATAGATCTATAAAAATGAATCATACCATCAAAGCCTCAATCAGGACATATGAAGATTCCATCAAGGTCATGTTCGATGACATCTGAATAAATAGGTAATGACTTGGGCCTGACCCATGCATGTTTATCATATATGACATACCGATTAATAAAGGAGCTATAGAATTACCAACCTATATCTCACTAGATCCATTTATTTTCTCATATGAATTAATAATACAACAAAAATAACATGCCTTATGAAAATCAATATCTATTCATATTGGATGAACATGTCACCTGAAATATTATTACATTCCCCAATAAATATTGTTCATAAACAATGAAATGAAATATGATAAAATTTATAAATTTAGTATATAATTAAACAAGAATAATAAATTTATGTTGAAAGAGATGAAAATTATTTAATGATATAATTATAATAATTTTTAAGAAATTACACATTTTTAAATTTATTTTAAAAAAACATATATAAAATACTCTCATAATAAAAATAGAATTTTCACTAAAAATAACATTTTATATTTCCAAATAAATATTTAGACCATTGAGGCCTCAGCGGGTGTATAATTATATCCATCTTGTATCATTTTCAAAAACAATCCATTAATACTTTTATTTGAATAGAAAACAATTACCACATTTGGAAAATGATAGAAATATTCCTTTTAAATGATTTTAAAAAATAAAGTTGGATAAACATGATTTTATATTCAATTTTGAAAATAATAAAATATATTTATTATTTATAAAAACATGTACATTGAAGATAATATTCCCCATCATAGGCTTATACATAAAT
Organism: Viscum album; assembly: GCA_963277665.1. Classification (NCBI taxonomy): domain Eukaryota; kingdom Viridiplantae; phylum Streptophyta; class Magnoliopsida; order Santalales; family Viscaceae; genus Viscum; species Viscum album. The sequence continues at coordinate 2,049,654,144 of OY728147.1, read as the reverse complement.
ATTCCAAATAATAAAGAGAATATAAAATACAACTTTACCACTTTGGATTATTGTGATTCGTAAGCCCCATGAAAAAAATAACCTCAAATAAATTATTAAATTACATGATGAAAAGGTATTCATAATATAATTTTTCAAAAGGGTATTATATCCACCACATAATATAAATTACTGGTGAATATGGAATATATCTTACAGAAGTAAAAGTTATTTGAGAAACCCTTATCTAAAATTTGAATTTCCTCATTTGTGATTTTATCTTCATGTATAATAATTTAGTATATTTTATACATATGGAATATTAAAATATATATATGTAAAAACACATATGATCAATTTATAATATATTAACACTAAATTTGGTCAAATATTTTTACTATTATCATTATTTCATGTGTTAATCGCTTTGTTTTTCATGTGTGATTTTATTCAAATGATTCAATCCTATACATTTATTATGGTTATATAATGCCAATAATATTATTTATATTATTAATTTCAAATATATTAAATATATATTTATTTAGATTCATCCATTTAAATATATTAAAAAATGAATAATAACATTTATAGTGATAGTTGTTTGTACGAATCCATGAACATTGGTTTAATTTTCCTAAAAATGGATAGAAAGAAGGTAATGAATAATTAATGTTTAAAAAATAATTTATATGACATATATAGAAAATAAATTCAGATTATCCATATTCATAAGCATCCATTTAAAGATGCGATGAAAAAAATTACACCACTATGTGGACATGGTAAGCTATAAATATTAACGAGCGATGTATTAATATTTCATAAAATTGAAACAAGAAGGGATATCGTTGTACCACAATCAGAAAGAAATATAATTATATTTTTGATAATTAATTCATTATTAATTGATGGGTACAACACATTAAGTCGATGTTTAATATGGAATTAATTTGAAAATATTAGTTAATATTATAATCTCTTCTTCGATAAACTCTAGATAAATATCATATTGAGGGACCTAAGATTGATATTCGGGAAGCCAAAGTCCCTAAAACAAATAATTATGTTGATACAAGTAAAAAAGATGTTTTTTTCAAGATATATTGATAAAATATGGTCAAATTATTGAATTGATGGGTTTCTATTTATTATATATTGGAGGTGTTCTCAAAAAGTTTCATAATATATAAATTTTGTAATAAATTTTTATCATTTAAAAATTGTTATAAATTGATATATATCTTGTATAAGATTTATATAATACTAAATAGTTTTATCCAAAAATTTATTAACTTGTATTTATTTTATTTTACCCATACCATTTAGTTTTAACCACCATTAACCATTTTGACCATTATTATATGATTATAAAATTTTTACTCTCTAAGGATCAATAGTTTTACGATAAACTCGATAACGAGAAATCAATGGAACATGGTAGATGTACTTAACCAAATTATATTATTTTTCCCAATATATTATTTATTAATAATTAAATATCATATAATAATATATTATTTACTATAAAATATCAATCATGTTAATTTTTTACTCTTAAATACATAAACAATAACATTCTGATGAAAACAAATAATTAAAAACCCAATATGTATATATATATATCATTCAAGGATAATATTTAAAATTTATGTATCAAATTAATTATCTAATTTCTTCACATATAATATTTTATAATCATTTGTTATATTCTCCCATTAGCTGAATAATTACAACATTAGTGTTTCTAAAAAATGTACCCAAATTATTTGTCTCAAAAATCTAAAAACAAATTTTCATGCAGATGAAAACGATTTTATATTTTAAAATAATATTTATATACCATCATATCCTCTAGATAACCCAATATTAAAAACATTATATTTATGAAATGCAGGATTGTGTGTAACATCCCAGGTAAATAAAGAATAAATAATTTTCATATTTATTAATATTTACGAATTAAATATTAATTTTAATTAAAAGGGGTTTCTACGTTCGATAGCGTACTCGGTACACAACGATGAGTTTCTTTGAAAACTTACGTTGCACACAAGTAATAAAATAATATTATTTTAAATATTAGTTAACGAGTAGCCGTTGTACTGGCGGGAATGGATAGAAATAACTAAAATATAATTATATATGTTTTTAAACGTTTTTACATTTACCCAGTAAAAGATAAAGGCTTAAAATACAGAAAGAATTCAATTTTAGGCGTATATGCCCTAGTTTTCACTAAAGGTTCACTTATCGCCTTTTGATGGCGTACTATCATTAAATATAGTTTTGATCACTCTTATACATTCTTTTGGACCAAATAAAACTCCTCTTTAGAATCGGGACATTAAATTTTACTTTCTGTAAATTTTTGGTATTTTTCTGATAAAGTTCATTTTTTAATGAATAGTGTAAAATGTTGTATTTTAATTCAAAACCTCTTTTTAATATAATTTATTTATATGATTAGATTATCTTTTGAATTGGTTTTAATGTGAAATTAGAATATATATTTACCATTAAATCCAATAGTGGTCGTTGGAATTAATTTCACTTTGAAATCGGACTTAAACTAGTATCAATCTTTTGATACTTATTGTTTCATAAAAACACGCTATTTGCTCTGACAGCGGGAATTAATTATTAAATTAATTAATGTGACTTATATGTTTTGAATTTTGTAAAATAGACTTCATTTTTGAATTCGGAATATCAAATATAGCTTAGGGTGAATTTTTGGTAATTTTCTGAAAAACTTCAATTTTTGATGAATAGTGAAACCACTAAGTGATATTTATAAATTCTGATTTTCCGTTTAAATGAAATTTTTCCATCATTCTGTTTTGAATTTCAAAAATCCGACATACATGGTTGTCATTAAGAAGTAAAATGTGGTTCAATGGGATAAAAATAATTTTTTGGTGAATAGTAACTTATTAAGTTCTTAATCGCGATTAGTGGTAATTAGGGTAGTTTAAGGTATAAATAATGCTCTAATAATATGAAATGACCTAGACACATGTCCCAACCTTATTGGTTGTGTCATGGCCGACCAAGACAAGCCATGGGTCAACTTGGGGACCCCATGGAGACACTTTGGTTGGGAAATGACATAAATAACTTTTTATTTAATGTAAAAGTAAAAATGACACAAACATAATATGTTTTACGAAAACAATTTTTATATGGGGTTATAAAGATCGGATTTTTGATTATAAATAGTCCTTGGAAATCTCAAAAGATTTCCTACATCATAGTAGTTTTTTTTATAATTTTTATACATTAAATAAATTAAATTATTTATGACATAATAATGATGTAGCGATGACATCATTATTTGACGATTTAAATAAAATGGAAAGATAATGTAAAATCTATGAACTACACATGTCCAAAACCAATTGGATAAGTGGATTTAGAACCCTTATCACCTTATCCACGAATTATATCAATGTGGGACCTTTTAAAACCGAAACACATTTTCAAATAAAGTAATATTTCGTTACTTTCCAAAAGTGCCCCTCCTCTCCTCTTATAAAAGGCCCCCACCTCTACCTCATTTCACACACTCCTCAAGCCTTTGGCTTGGCCAAACCCTGCCCATTTACTCTCTCCACATCCCTCTACTCATCCTAGAGGATTCCCTTTGGGCAGAATCCTTTCAAAGGAAGCCTTTAGGCTCAAATCAAAAGGAGTTACGCTTTTAAAGCTAATTCATTATCTCTTGTTCATTTGTTTTATTTTGTTTCTCCAACCCCCTAAACTCTTTTTATTTACTTATATTGTAACAAAACCAGTATCTTCAATATACTAGGATTTTTTTATAAGATTTATTCGAGCTAAAATCTCACACAACTACATCAAATGGTTAAAGAACATACGGTTTCCGTGGATGGCGAAATTCTGCCTCCCGAAACGATGATTGTTCAATACTCATTTAACACCTTCAAAGGTGGCCATTATGATGTCACTATTTTTATATATGATATATAATATGTTTATTTTTTTCCTTAATCTTCTGTATTTTTCATTTTTGGCATACCTTTATGGTTTCCATTGTGGGTAAACACGATATCTTCATTTAAGGAAGTGCGGACTACCGCCCCCTCAAAGTGATGTGATTCGTTAATGCCATATGTGGGACGTGTAAAGGATGGATTTAAAGTTATTATATATGATGTTATACTGGAATTATAATATACCTCTATATCATTATTATTTCTTTCCATTAAAGTATGAGATAGAAATTAAAGTAGCGTTCATGCGTTCGTACGGCTTACCGTCTCCATGAACGGTGCATTTCATTTCTTATCCCCAAATGTAATGTACAATTAAAAGTATATGTATATAATGGATATATATAATGAATGATACATCTAAATTAGGAATATAATTCTAGAATTGAAATATACATACCTCTCATTTAATTTGAATTCCATTAATATGAGAATGAAATGAAAGTAGCGTTCATGCGTACGTACGACTTACTGTCTCCATGAACGGTGCATTTCATTTCTTACCTCTAAATGATTATGTAATATTATAAATACATGTATATGCTGGATATATATGATATATATGATATCCAAATCAGGAATGTCATTCTGGATATAAAGAACCTTTGACCACCCGAACAACATGTAATTGTAAGAAGTCCACTTTCGACTTAAGAACCAAATATCGACAAAACAAACATTATTAACTTAACTGGTTAAATAATGTTTATAACATGAAAATAAGTGATATAAAAGGAATAATGAACTCTAAAAAGGTTCTTAAAAAAGTAGAAATTAACTCAAGTTTATTATTCAGGACGTTAAAGAACGATCGAGTCAAGTCGGACCCGAGGTAAGGTACTTCGTCTCAATCTCCTTTCATTGAGGCATATTTCGTTTTATACACAACTTTCTTTAATACGGTGTATAAAACCCTTTGAATTTACTTTTATACAAAAGTAATCTTTTTCTATGAAGCATTTTACAAAACGACAAAAAGGAATGTTTCTTTTAACGTACGCGGCGAAAATGACATTTTCCGCCACCGCGAGTATTATTTGGTCTTTGGCTTTCTCAACAAGCCGTAATGTTTTTAGAATAAAATAAATACCATATAATCTTTTATGTATTTTGGTATTGAAAATGGTTTTGAAAAAGGATTCTATTGTGTCAATATATTTTTGATATATTGTGATTGAAATGTGAAAATGTTATCATTCCTTTATATTGGTTTTATGTTTTATGATTATATACTGGTACTTGGACATTTTAAGCGGTGGTTACTTTATAAACCATATGACGGGTTGTGTCGTGAATACCAAGACGGGTGGTTACGTTATAACCTCCAATGCATTGGGTATGGAAGTCGGCCGTATGGCTATTCCATTATGTATGTATGGAAATTGGCCGTATGGCTATTCCATTATGTGATATGTGTGGGAGTCGACCGTATGGTTATTCCACTTAAGTATGTTTATGTACCAAGTTACCTTTATATATGTTATGTGTTCTTTATATGGGTTTTATGGTAATACTTTGGTTACAAAAAGGTAAGTAATGATATATAATTCATGAATAGTTTTTACTACTTCATAAAGGTGAAAAGTATTACCTTGATAAAGTATACATGGTTTACTTTTTGTTTTGATAAACTAACATTTTTTATTCTTTGTGTATCCCTTACTGAGTTTTTATGCTCATCCCAAGTTTTTGAAATGTTTTTCACAAGACTTAGCATGGAATAGGGTCAAGGATGGGATCAAGGGAAAGTCATGCTACCTAAAACATGAAACTAGACATGTTTCTTTTTAAGAATTTTTAATTTATGGAAATTTAGTAGAAGAGACTACTTTGTAATCTGTTGAGATCTAATAGTTATGTCCTAATTATCTAAAACTCTAAACCTGAAAAGATCCTCATTGTGAATTATTCATTTAATTCAATTTTAAGTAATGTTTAAGGCTGGGGCCTTATAATTGGTATCAATGGTCGGTTTAGACACCTTTAGGAGTTAGAAAAGTGTTAAATTATAATATGTTTGAAATGATATAGCATTTACGGATTACCATGTTGCTTCGCCTAAGATATTTCTGTGTTTAGAATGGTTTTCCACAGAGGAACCAAAGCAGCTATGTTGGGACGACATCAGGAGGAAGATAACCTTCCAAATCAGTAACCTGAGATGGTCGGAATCGGAACTGAACAGTTTGTTGCAGTGATGGCACAGTTGACTTAGGCTATAAATGGTGGTGGTATCCATGCACGATATCAGCCAGATCAACCGTAGAGGAACATGTCAGTGGTGGAACATTTCATGAGGCAACATCCCCCATCATTCAGAGGATCATCTGACCCTGTGCAAGCTTAAGGGTGGATTAAAGCACTGGAGAAGATTTTTGATGTCATGGGGTGTTCAGAACCTCAAAAGGTTAGTCTTTCTGTTTACCGTTTTGAAGGTGAAGCTGATCAGTGGTGGTATATGGTGAAAAATATAAGGGATAGTGATGAGATTGAGGATCTTCACTGGGACGAATTCAAAGGTTTGTTTCTTGAGAAATATTTTCCTAAGGTGGTTCGTCTTAGGATGGAAAAACAGTTCCTAGAATTGACGAAGGAGGATGATTTAGTGGCTGCTTATGAAGAAAAGTTCACTCGATTGGCAAGGTATGCTCCAAGCTTCATACAAGATCTTGATAGTAAAATAAACCATTTTTACTCAGGGTTAAAGCCAAAGTATAGAAGGGCTTTAGATTCTTGTGAGTTCAAAAGTTATGAAAAACTTGTTCGATGTGCGGAGAAGGTGGAAATGGAGTTTGCCGATGATCAGGTGTTCTATGACAAACAACAGAATAAGAGGTCTAGTTGACATGCAAAGGGGAAGAATTCATCAAAGAAGCAAGGAGGTAAGAAAACCAAATATCCATCCTGTGAGAAATGTGGTAAAATGCATCCTGGAGAATGTTTATCCAAGTCTGGTAAGTGATTTTGGTGTGGTAAGTCTGGTCATATTGCTCGTAACTGTAAGGAAGATGATCAAGCTGGAAATGAAAAGCCAACGATAAGATGTTTTAAGTGTAATGAAATGGGTCATTATGAAAATTAGTGTCCAACTAAGAACTCAACTGGGGGAATGCAGCCAGACTACAAGCAGAAAGGGGTGGTGAAATCCTTTGCAACAACTTCAGCAGATGTTGGGCCATCGAATGAAGTGGTATCAGCTCCAGGGAGCTCAGTATTTTTCGAAGATTGACCTGAGGTCGGGGTACCATCAGTTGAAAGTAAAAGAAGCAGACTTTCCGAAGACTGCGTTCTGTACTAGATATGTCCATTATGAATTTGTAGTTATGCCTTTTGGGTTAACCAAAGCACCTGCTGTATTCATGGACCTTATGAATAAAATTTTCCATGAGTTCTTGGATAAGTTTGTGTTTGTGTTTTGAGGTTTGAGAAGAGGTTATGTGTGACTTTTGATTCACAGTTGGATAATTAGTTGTTATGTGAGGCTCATAGTTCCCCGTTTTCTATTCATCCTGGCAGTACTAAGATTTACAGAGATCTGCGGGAGTATTACTGGTGGGATAGAATGAAAAGAGATATTGCTGATTTTACTGTGAAGTGTTTGAAATGTCAACAGGTTAAAGCAGAGCGGCAGTTACCGAAAGGGATGCTTCAGCCTTTACCAGTGCCAGAGTGGAAATGGGAGAATATATCCATGGACTTTGTTTTGGGATTACCGAAGACATCTCGAGGTAATAATGCAATCTGGGTTATTGTTGATCGCTTGACCAAATCTGCACATTTCCTTTCTATACGAGATACTTTCTATCTAGATCAATTTTCCCGTTTGTATCTTAAAGAGATAGTCAGGTTACATGGAGTTCCTCTCTCCATTATATCGGATCGTGATCCCAGGTTTACTTCTAACTTTTGGAAAGGCCTTCAGAAGTCGTTGGGTACTGAATTAAATTTTAGTACAGCTTTTCATCCTCAATCAGATGGGCAGTCAGAACGAACAATCCAGACATTGGAGGATATGCTACGAGCTTGTTCTATGGATTATCAGGGAAGTTGGGACCAACATCTTTCTTTGGTTGAGTTTTCTTATAATAACAGTTTTCATTCCAGTATACAGATGGCACCATTTGAGGCATTATATGGGAAGCGGTGTCAAACTCTAGCATTTTGGAATGAAGTGGGTGAAAGGAAGCTGATGGGACCAGAATTGGTAGAAGAGATGGCAGAAAAAGTTCAGTTGATTCAGAAGCACATGAGAACAGCTCAGAGCAGGCAGAAGAGTTATGCGGATAACCGGAGGAAGGATCTATCTTTCGAGGTAGGTGATCATGTTTTTCTCAAGGTTTCTCCTTGGAAAAGTGTGATGAGATTTGGTAAGAAAGGAAATATAAGTCCAAGGTTTATTGGACCATATGAAATTCTGGAGAGAGTTGGATCAGTTGCATAACGGGTGGATTTACCTCCGAGTTTATCTTAGGTACACAATGTTTTTCATGTTTCAATGTTGAGAAAGTATATGCCAGATCCATCTCATGTTTTGAGTCCTGAGGTAGTTCAGCTGGAAGAGAACCTATCTTTTGAGGAACAACCGGTCCAGATTCTTGACCACATGGAGCAGGTGTTACGGAATAAGGTGATTCATCAGGTAAAGGTTTTGTGGAAAAACCATGTGATTGATAGGCAACATGGTAATCTGAAAATGCTATGAGCGATAAATACCCCCACTTATTTTGATAAGTGAATAAAATTGCAAGGACGCAATTTCCAAAAGGGGGGAAGGATGTAACATCGTAGGTAAATAAAGAATAAAGAATTTTCATATTTATTAATATTTATGAATTAAATATTAATTTTAATTAAAAGGGGTTTCTACGTTCGATAGCGTACTCGGTACGCAATGATGAGTTTCTTTGAAAACATACGTTGCACACAAGTAATAAAATAATATTATTTTAAATGTCAGTTAACGAGTAGAAGTTGTACTGGCGGGAATGGATAGAAATAACTAAAATATGATTATATATGTTTTTAAATGTTTTTACATTTACCCAATAAAAGAAAAAGGCTTAAAATACAGAAAGAATTCAATTTTAGGCGTATATGCAATAGTTTTCACTAAAGGTTCACTTATCGCCTTTTGATGGCGTACTGTCATTAAATATAGTTTTGAACACTCTTATACATTCTTTTGGACCAAATAAAACTCTTCTTTAGAATCGGGACATTAAATTTTTCTTTGTGTAAATTTTTGGTATTTTTCTGATAAAGTTCATTTTTAATGAATAGTGTAAAATGTTGTATTTTAATTCAAAACCTCTTTTTAATATAATTTATTTATATGATTATATTATCTTTTGAATTGGTTTTAATGTGAAATTAGAATATATTTTTACCATTAAATCCAATAGTGGTCGTTGGAATTAATTTCACTTTGAAATCGGACTTAAACTAGTATCAATCTTTTGATACTTATTGTTTCATAAAAACACGATATTTGCTCTGACAGCGGGAATTAATTAATAAATTAATTAATGTGACTTATATGTTTTTAATTTTGTAAAATAGACTTCATTTTTGAATTCGGACTATCAAATATAGCTTAGGGTGAATTTTTGGTAATTTTCTGAAAAACATCAATTTTTGATGAATAGTGAAACCACTAAGTGGTACTTATAAAGACTGATTTTCCGTTTAAATGAAATTTTGCCATCATTGTGTTTTGAATTTCAAAAATCCGACATAAATGGTTGTCATTAAGAATTAAAATGTGGTTCAATGGGATAAAAATAATTTTTTGGTGAATAGTAACTTATTAAGTTCTTAATCGCGATTAGTGGTAATTAGGGTTGTTTAAGGTATAAATAATGCTTTAATAATATGAAATAACTTAGAAACATGTCCCAACCTTATTGGTTGTGTCATGGCCGACCAATACAAGCCATGAGTTAACTTGGGGATTCCATGGAGACACTTTGGTTGGGAAATGACATAAATAACTTTGTATTTAATGTAAAAGTTAAAATGACACAAACATAATATGTTTTACGAAAACAATTTTTATATGGGGTTATAAAGATATGATTTTTGATTATAAATAGTCATTGGAAAGACAAAACGATTTCCTATATCATAGTAGTTTTTTTATAATTTTTAGACATTAAATAAATTAAATTATTTATGACATAATAATGATGCAGCGATTACATCATTATTTGACGATTTAAATAAAATGGAAAGATAATGTAAAATCTATGAACTACACATGTCCAAAACCAATTTTATGAGTGTATTTAGAACCCTTATCACATTATCCACGAATTATATCAATGTGGGACCTTTTAAAACCGAAAAACATTTTCAAATAAAGTAATATTTCTTTACTTTCCAAAAGTGCCCCTCCTCTCCTATTATAAAAGGCCCCCACCTCTACCTCATTTCACACACTCCTCAAGCCTTTGGCTCGGCCAAACCCTGACCATTTACTCTCTACACATCCCTCTACTCATCCTAGAGGATTCCCTTTGGGCAGAATACTTTCAAAGGAAGACTTTAGGCTCAAATCAAAAGGAGTTACACTTTTAAAGGTAATTCATTCTCTCTTGTTCATTTGTTTTATTTTGTTTCTCCAACCCCCTAAACTCTTTTTATTTACTTTTTTTGTAACAAAACCAGTATCTTAAATTTACTAGGATGTTGTTATAAGATTTATTCGAGCTACACTCTCAAAAAACTACATCAAATGGTTAAAGAACATACGGTTTCCGTGGATGGCGAAATTCTGCCTCCCGAAACGATGATTGTTCAATACTCATTTGACACCTTCAAAGGTGGCCATTATGATGTCACTATTTTTATATATGATATATAATATGTTTATTTGTTTCTTTAAGCTTCTGTATTTTTCATTTTGGGCATACCTTTATGGTTTCCATTGTGGGTAAACACGATATCTTCATTTAAGGAAGTGCGGACTACCGCCCCCTCAAAGTGATGTGATTCGTTAATGCCATATGTGGGACATGTAAAGGATGGATTTAAAGTTATTATATATGATGTTATACTGTAATTATAATATACCTCTATATAATTATTATTTCATTTCATTAAAGTATGAGATAGAAATGAAAGTAGCGTTCATGCGTACGTGCGGCTTACCGTCTCCATGAACGGTGCATTTCATTTCTTATCCCCAAATGTAATGTACTATTAAAAGTATATGTATATAATGGATATATATAATGAATGATACATATAAATGAGGAATATAATTCTGGAATAAAAATATACATACCTCTCATTTATTTTTAATTCCATTAATATGAGAAAGAAATGAAAGTAGCGTTCATGCGTACGTACGGCTTACCGTCCCCATGAACGGTGCATTTCATTTTTTACCTCTAAATGATTATGTAATATTATAAATACATGTATATGCTGGATATATATGATATATATGATATCCAAATCAGGAATGTCATTCTGGATATAAAGAACCTTTGACCACACGAACAACATGTAATTGTAAGAAGTCCACTTTCGACTTAAGAACCAAATATCGACAAAACAAAGATTATTAACTTAACTGGTTACATAATGTTTATAACATGGAAATAAGTGATATAAAAGGAATAATGAACTCTAAAAAAATTATTAATCAAGTAGAAATTAACTCAAGTTTATTATTCAGGACGTTAAAGAACGATCGAGTCAAGTCAGACCCGAGGTAAGGGACTTCGTCTCAATCTCCTTTCATTGAGGCATATTTCGTTTTATACACAACATTCTTTTATACGGTGTATAAACCCCTTTAAATTTACTTTTATACAAAATGAATCTTTTTCTATGAAGCGTTTTACAAAACGACAAAAAGGAATGTTTCTTTTAACGTACGCGGCGAAAACGACCTTTTCCGCCACTGCGAGTATTATTTGGTCTTTGGCTTTCTCAACAAGCCGTAATGTTTTTAGAATAAAATAAATACAATATACTCTTTTATGTATTTTGGTATTGAAAATGGTTTTGAAAAAGGATTCTATTATGTCAATATATTTATGATATATTGTGATTGAAATGTGAAAATGTTATCATTCCTTTATATTGGTTTTATATTTTATGATTTTATACTGGTACTTGGACATTTTAACGGGTGGTTACGTTATAAACCATATGACGGGTGGTGCCGTGAATACCAGGACGGGTGGTTACGTTATAACCTCCAATGCATTGGGTACGGAAGTCGGCCGTATGGCTATTCCATTAAGTATGTATGGAAATTGGCCGTATGGCTATTCCATTAAGTGATATGTGTGGGAGTCGACCGTATGGTTATTCCACTTAAGTATGTTTATGTCCCAAGTTACCTTTATATATGTTATGTGTTCTTTATATGGGTTTTATGGTAATACTTTGGTTACAAAAAGGTAAGTAATGATATATAATTCATGAATAGTTTTTACTACTTCATAAAGGTGAAAAGTATTACCTTGATAAATTATACATGGTTTACTTTTTATTTTGATAAACTAACAGTTTTTATTCTTTGTGTATCCCTTACTGAGTTTTTATGCTCATCCCAAGTTTTTGAAATGTTTTTCACAGGACTTAGCATGGAATAGGGTCAAGGATGGGATCAAGGGAAAGTCATGCTACCTAAAACATGAAACTAGACATGTTTCTTTTTAAGAATTTTTATTTTATGGAAATTTAGTAGAAGAGACTACTTTGTAATCTGTTGAGATGTAATAGTTTTGTCCTAATTCTCTAAAACTCTAATCCTGAAAAGATCCTCAATGTGAATTATTCATTTAATTCAATTTTAAGTAAGGTTTAAGGCTGGGGCCTTATATTGTGACCTGATTGAATTTTCTTGAAATAAAATAAAATATTGGAAAAAATATCAAAAAGTCCCTAAAATAAAATAAAAGGAAATATTGGATGAAAATGGAAGAAATTAACATATAAAAAAATATTAAGGCATCATTTACTGTTTTTATCTAGTGGTTTTCATTTAATTTATAACATTAATTACTGGAATGACCTGTTACATTGGTAACCAAAAAAGATTGGTTATTATTCATATTAATGAAAAATAAAATATAACTGTTAACTGAATTATAACATCCAAAATCAAAATATGGAACCAATTTATTCTAATAAACAACAATAAAATGGTCATCTTTATTTAAAAATTAAAAGATAAAAATGAATCAAAATTATTTTTTATAGATAAATGTCCCTTTTTATTTATAAAAACATTAAATACAATATTCTACCATGAAATTTGTTTAAAATAAAATAAATGTTTTATAAAAAAGGTTATATAATTTCTATTAAATTTTAACGAAAATTAAACTGATATTTTAAAATTTTTAACAAAAAATTTCATTTTCATTAGAATTAAGTACCATTATTTATTCAATATTCTATAAAACATCTCATAAAAATCCAGAAAATTACACTCTAATAATATTTTTTATGTTATTATGTAAAAAATAAAATATTTTTTATAAAATAATTTACATATTTTTTCATATTTTATTATAATATATTACTAATAGAATATTTTTAAAGAAAACATATATTTGATGTATAATATAACATTAATAAAAATTGATTACATTTTTTGTAATAATTAATCAATTCATTTTACTGAGTATGTCCTTAATATATATTTGATAATGTGTTAAATACCAATAAAAATATTAAATTAACGACTATTTTATATTGATCATATTCATATAAAAATATTTTGGGGTTGGAATAAGATTGCTGGTGGATGCTTTGAATGCTATCAAATGCAGTGTTCTGCTAAAATAATAATATTTCATACATTAAATTATATCAAATATTTTAAATTTATTTAAATGTATATAAAATGTACAATATTTTATTGTTACATATTCCTCCCCCCTCTAAACATTATTCCCTCACATTTTAAATTTCTTATTGTATATACATTTTGGAAATTTTAAAATACCATGTGTAAAACCCACTTCGTAAGAAGGGTTTATAAAAAAACTTCTTAAAAAGATGAAAGAAAAAGAATGATGGTCATCCTGAAACTATGAATCTGAATAAGATTACATGGTGGAGGGGGGGGGGTTGTGAAAATATGGACATGGAAAATAAATTTAACATCCATGGTTTAATATGGATTGATAGAGAACATAGTCATTACAATGTAAACCACCAAAAATCCATTAATATATAACAGTTTAAAAGGTAATTGATTTATAAGTAATAAATTTAAACTAGCCATTTTTATGGACTATTTTCTAAATTGGATGTATTGATTTACTATATAGACAACCCTCTCAAAAATATAGGAATTATTGATCATTTAAATTTTGTGATCATAGTCTCATCATTTTGATGGGATTAGATCTATTTCCACTTCAAATCTGACACAATGAAATGGATATTTATGATTAGTTTTATAATCCTAAAAATCATTTATTAAATCCAAATATCTATACATCATTCATTTGGAATATAGTTATATTCCATAAAAAAATGGTTATCACATGACATTCAATTTGATAAAACATGAATTAATATAAAACAATAATATATAATCTTCACATAAATAAATTCCATATGGTTTTAACGGTATGGATCCTCCAAAATATGTCTAAAATATACTACAATTTAGGAATAAGTTTGGTAAATTTCCAATATAAATTTATCATTAATCCCAAATAATGTATCTATTAATGTCAAATGTAAATATCTTGATCATATATTTTCATAAAACATGGTAATAACATGAATCACCATAAAATTATAATGAAAATATGATTGCATTCATAAATTAACTCTATACTAATTCTTAAAATTAAATATCATTTAATCGAATATAAATTCAAAATAGTATTCAACATAATATTAATTACTTTTCCATAAAATAACTGCCAATTTATATGGTAACTAGTACTATCTGATTTATTAAATCAATGATCTATTTACCTTGTCAAATAAATAGAGACATATTAAGAGTTAATATTAAATCAATCATGTATTATTTAAAAAAAATCATAGAAACATTAAATCTTATTTCTACGTCATCTGTATCACTGAACATATTCTTTCTAATTCTTATTGAAAATCTACTATAGGTCAGTCCATTGATTTTTCTGGATTCTGATGACTATAATATCATTGATGTAAAACATATACAGTGTAATTTATAAAAACAAAATAAAAAGATATTAAATTCTTCCACTTCAGTTATTGAAATATAATTTTTCATTCCTCTCTCTAGAATTGAATAATAAAATGAAGTCTTTCATTTAGATTATTCCCATATTCCCCACAAATTATATATTCAATAACAAATAAAATCACGTCTTTATGACCTACACATACACAAAGAATGAAAAATCACACACCATTGAGATATTCCCTTGTGTTTCTCTTTCGATATATCTAGAATGAATAAAAATGAACACTCATACTGTCATGGGCACCCATACCTTTACTTTTAGAAATTTATATCCATCTATTATTTATTGAGTTAATGAGGTTGTTTATGTACAATTTGTTAATTGTATACTATGATAATTTATTATTCATAATATAATATTTTAAATCTCATTAATCATCGCATTTTTTTCATAATACACATGTTTTTTATAATGTTCAATGTTAACAAAGTTCCATATCTTTCTATCCATCAACACTATCCAAAAAAGTATAATCTAACATGAAATAATCAAATAAAGAACTCTATGATCTCAATATTACCTAAATGTTAGGGTGTTATTCTGAAGATAGACTGAGTGTTATTTTCATTGTAGATGTTTTCATAAGTTTAGTTCACTTATTTTCTACTAAAAAATCTCTAATACATAATATACAATACCAAACACCATTGGTTATGAATCATTGGTTTTTTTACGTTGGAAAAATATAAAATAATTCATATCCCAAAGGGTTGAATATTTTATTAGTAATGGAAAACATCAGCTATACATGAAACTATCACTATATTTTAGAAAAGAAAATAAATAATTTTAATTTCCTTGAGAATACATTTATTCATCATAGAATATTCTGAAAAAATCAGTCATAAAACACTTCCTGGTATTTTATAAACAATAAAAAATATTAATGGAGTGAGATCAAATTCTCAGTATGTGAATTCCTAACATAGAATCTATTATTATAATATAATAATAAATAACAATGAAATATATATAAATAAATAACAATCCTTTTAATTAATAAAATAAGTATAACATAAAATAAATAAAAGATATTCAAATGAACCCAATAAACAATCACTTGAGGTCTAATATTATCAATTAGAATACTAGATAATTGAATAATATGATTTAAATAAATTATAAAATTCACAATGAATGAATGGATAAATTTGGATATCCTTTAAAATACTATCAAGACCATGGCTACAACATTTGAAAATAGTATCATGTCAATGTGCTAGGTAATCCGAAAAAATGGTCTTGGCCTCTACAAAAAGCCATGATGGTTTTTCTTAGTATACCAACCATTTAATCAAGATCCAATACAATGATCCTCTTAAAAATTAATAATTTTAATCTGTTACCCTTATTAATTAATTATACAACTAAATAATCATTCCATAACCAAAACAAATAAATCATGCATTGGAAGACTAATCATACCTAATATGAATAATTTCCCTAGTAACAACCAATCACAATCCATAAAAATAAATATGATGAACAATATCATTAGAGTACTTCCTCAACATAAGATTCAATAAAGGATAATGAAATAAATGAAATTACATTAATGATATTTTTTTAATATTTCATGAGAAAAATACTATATTTCATTGAAAATATGTATTTAAATACAAATTCCATTAACATAATCACATAATAGTTTTATGTTTTTAAATCTAATAAAATTGTAATCTTTGATTCAAAACATTAAGTCATAATGATGGAGTAAATTTCCAGGAAATCTATATAAGTTAAAAAAAATTCATATCAAACTTTTTTATTAAAATTCAAAATATACCTCATTTTGAAAATAATAGGAAGATTCATATGAGACAATTTTTTTTTCAGATTCTTTATATGGTTAATAATATTTTATACAATTTTATGTGAATAATAAAATTAATTATTTATTTTTTTAAAAAATTGGGATTGGAATAGAAATATTCCATATATGATATATAAACAAAAAAACTCCCTAATAATGATGAGGTAGTGAAAAAACCCTGACCTATTTGGATTATTTTTAATCATATGCATCGTGAAAGAAATAACATCAAACAAAAATTTCAATAACATAATGAAAAAGATATTCATTATATGAGAAATCATAGAGGTAGTATATACACAACACAATAAATGTAAGTGGTGTACATGGAAGATATATTAGCAATCTAAATGTGATATATGAAACCCTTAACACAATTGCATCTTATATCATTAGATATTTTATCCTTCTCTATACTCAATTAATTTTTTTTATGAAAATATAAAAGAACCATACAAATATCAATAATATCACATAATATCCATTTACAATATTTTATCACCCAATTATTTGTAATGTATTATTTTTATCACTATTTTCGGTGTTTACTTCTCTGTTTGTCATGTTTGTTTTTATTTGATGGTTTAGATCAGTAAAATATTATTATGGTTACATCATCTGGAAAATACAATGTACATTATAAATATACGATATATATATATATATATTAAATATATATTTAGATTCATCCATAATGATATATATATATATTAAATAATATCAATGTTCATGGTGTGAATAGGTAGTATATATGCATGAATGATGTATTAATTTTTAAATTGATGGATTGAATGAAGATTAAAGAATATTTTTTTGAAATAATTTCTATGCAAAAATAGATAATTTATTTTAATTTCATCCATATTTTTTACCTTCTATGTAACATGGTTATTGAAATCATATGATGCCACTATGTAGAGACAATGTGTTATATTTACACATCATAATAGTTTTTCCCTTTCATATGATATAGAAAAGATGGAATATGGTTGTCCCATATTAAGGATAACATAAAAGTTTGTTTATAAAACTAGATTTATTATTTTATTATTGTTATAAATCTTGAAGAGAGTTTATGTGAATAAATAAAATGAATATTAATGTAAAGATAATTTCATCTACATTGGTGGAGATGAATTAGATCAATTATTATAAGAACAAGGATTAATATTTTTGAAGGTAAAAACCCTTAAGAATGGGATTTGAAATTTTTATATTTGAAATTGGAACGTTTTGTTTGAGATAAATTGATCAATTTTGTTTAAATAATTCATGTAATGGGTTTCCTATTATAATTGTGGGGAGAGTTATTCATGTAATTTCCTAAAATAATAAATTAATGTATATTATATATCAAGTAAAAATTGATCCATATAAATATATATTGAATTAACCGTGATTATAAAACATAATAATTTTATCCTATAAAATATCTAGGTGGTTTATATATTTTTTCACCCTTATATTTTAGTTTTATCCCCAAATTAACTTGATTTACCCTTTAGAGTGGTAACAAATATTACCAAGGATACTATTCATATTGATGAAAAATAAAAGGTAACTTTTTTATATAACACTCTATGATAAAAAAAAAATATGTATATGATCAATTATAAGAGGGTTGAATTGTTGTTTAAAAATAATTTTTTTGATCCATAAGTAATACTTTTTTTAATAATGTTAAACAAGGTTAATTCACAAGAACACTTTTAGTTCTATAAATAACATTTTTAGGTTTCAGAAATATGATTATAGAACTAAATCTAATTGAAAGATTACAAGGAAAATATTATATATTAAATTTTATATAATCTTACGTATCTAAGTATATAAAAGTGATAAGAAAGTATATACGTTGTTCTTTTATCAAAATACAATGGAAATAAACATGAAACAAAACAAGTAACTAGTATGATATCTTTTAACCCAAAGAGTACAGGTTACAAAAACCTTGTATAAAGGTCCCATGATTTATTATAATGACCCATACTTTACATAACTTGTTAATACTTCAAAATTGAATCATACTTATTACAACATATAACAAAACCATCAAACGACCATATAGGTATAGTGTCTTTAGAAACTGGGAAACATAAACTGGTTCATAAATCATCTATGATGTCTCCCATTTATTTCATCATATATAGTGTCTCTTTTTGGAATATTGTACTTAATAACCTTCTTCCTGACCTGGGTAAAGAAAACATAAAAAAGGTTGAGCTCAAATGCTCAGTAAGGGTAAACGAAAGAAATATCAATCACATCATATTTATAAGAACATAACATTTTGGAAATCTTAACCTGAAAAAGTGATCATAATTTCATACATGGGATAAATCATAGTAGTGAAATGTAATACCAATAATCATAACATAAAACATGATACTTTTTGGAATACAAACATAGTCATATAGAATCATTTCTTAGTAGTTAAGACTCATTGACAAGACTATCTTAGTGGACAAAGTCCATTTCTGAACTGAATTCACTCCTCGTTTCAGTCCTGTTTCACTGAACCGGTTTAACTTTGCCATTCCAGCCATGTCAATCTCATGAGATATAAATCTTTCTCCAATTAATTGGAGGGGGTTATATGTCCTACCCATCTCATAATGATACCAATCTTATGTGTGCGACAAAATCATAAATCATACATCATTGCATAACCCATGCAATAAAAATGGGAATCTTAAACATCGTGACATCATAAAACAATTCATATAAGATAAAGGAATTAATAAAAATAATAACATCACAACATAATAAAATCAATGTAATAATAGATATAGAAACAGAACCATATATTATCTTAGATGGAAAATAATTTTGATAAAACACTTGAACTCCATTCTTGAAGAAAATATCCTTTCTACATCAATTTTTTTTCCTTTCTTAACATGTCATAAAATTTTAAAATAATAGAAGGTGATTAAAAATAAACTTGAAAAATTTTAAAGGATGATTCTTGTAAATAATGTATTAAAAATCGATTCATTCTGTATAAGATAAAAAAACATTCTTCTCATACTTATGTCAGAAAAGTCAAAAAGTACCTCATACAAATAACGACAATTGAGTCCTTTCATATCATATAAAAAAAACTCACCGAAGGGTAAAATTGGATTTAAAAAATTGTATGTGGATGGAAATAATATTACATATTGAGGAAACATGGATGTGGATGATAAATATTCCCCCATGAAATTCTGATGTATAAACAATCTTGGATAAAAATGAGATTGTGATATTTTCCCTTACCTTAGGTCCGCTTTGCTTTGTAAGTGTCCGAACCTCCTGTATAATGATTTATATAATTTCATT
This sequence comes from Viscum album, assembly GCA_963277665.1. Taxonomy (NCBI): domain Eukaryota; kingdom Viridiplantae; phylum Streptophyta; class Magnoliopsida; order Santalales; family Viscaceae; genus Viscum; species Viscum album. The sequence goes on along the minus strand of OY728147.1, from coordinate 2,049,633,796 downwards.
GACTTATTAAAAAATAATACTCTTTGTTATGATATCATATATGGTCATATTCTTAGCTTCTTATTAGAAATATTTCATTTCTACTTGTTATTTGGGTGTTTATTACATTTTGTTCTTATGCGTGTTTTGCCGAATAAATTCTTCTTATTCTTTATAGGTTATACATAACTCATTTCATGAATGGTATTAGTGTAATAAATATCATATTTATTCACTCAATTCATTTATGTAATCAATATGCAATGAAAATCATGTAGAATGAGTCACATCACATCGTGGAGACGGTATTCCGTACGTACGCACGAGTGATGATATCATTCCCATGATCGTGGAGTTGTATTTAAGTGTATGTATACTATTTCAGAATCAATATAACTTTAAAATAATCATATATAGTTATTATTAAAACCATTATACCCATCGAAGTAAGGTGGTCGTGGAAAATAGATTACACCAAGGCGTGGCGACGGTATTCTGTACGTACGCACGCGCGATGATTTAATTTTCCGTAGGATGGATAGATGGTGAAATAGGGTTGTTTCATACATATAATAAAATATCAGTATATGAGTGATACTGATTTTATTATTTAATAATGAAACAACTAAAGATGAAGAAGTGTAAGAAAAAATAAAGTTGAAAGAATCGGTAACGGTCATTACCTCTTCTTTGAAGCGCCTCTTTGAGACATCCTCTTTGGGCAACAAAATTGGTCTTTTAAGAAAACCCAGACCTCTATGATGTTTCTAGGGAAGTGGAGAAGAGAATTTGGTAGGGTTTGGCCGATCATGAAGGCTCAAAGTGGTGTGAGGAGGAGAGGGATGAGGTTCCTTTTTATAAGGGGGGAGAGGGGCACCTTAGGAAATAAAATATTATTTTATTACAAAGTCATATTCGGTTTTTAATCGCTCCAAATTGATTTATTTCTAAGTTAAGGTGGGGATGGGTCTAAATCCTCTCATCCAATACATTTTAGACAAGTTTAGGGTTCTATTTTAACCTTATGATTTAGATTTAACTTTAAGTTAGATAATTTAACTTTTACCTTGTCTCCTTGTTTTCGTACACAATAAGGTTAATAAAATTACTATAACAAGCCAAATAAACCCGAAGTTGTTTATTATTAATTTATATAACCTTATCTAGGTCATTTTTTTTAACCTTAGATTTCTAGTGATAAAATAACAATTAATAATATAATATTTTTTTTAACTATTTTATCTCAATTTTGACACTATTTGGTAATTGATTTTTGTGAAATTCATAACAGAAATATTAGTTCAAAAATGTTAATTAAATCTATAATAACATGTCATATTAATATAGAAAATTGTTATAATTCATAAAAAGTCAAAAATTACATTTATTTGGGTATTTATAACATCAATTATGTCAATATTTCCTTAATAAGATAATTATTGCATCATCATTGTGTCATAAATAAATTAAAGTATTTAAAGTCTAAAAATTACAAATAAAATAACATTATGTATGAAATCGTTTTAGATTTATAATGATTATTTATAGTCTAGTTTAACTTATGTATAATCATACACTAAAAATGATTTACTTATTAAACATTGATTTTAAGTATTTTAACACTTCTTTAAATAAATTAATATTAAATGTCCTAATCTAATCCAAGTGGGACTAAATGGTCATATTTTATTCCTAATGTTGTTTTTGGTAGAATTACACTTATCCAATAGAATTAGGACATGTTTTAAGGTAATAATAATATTAATTTACCCTTAATTACCCTATTTACTTTTAACCGTGGTAAAAAAAAGTAAACAGTTACTATTCACCAAATTTTATTTTCAACTCATTGAACCACATTTTACTTACTGAAATCAACCCTGTCTCTCGGATTTTTGAAACTCCATTCACAAAAGTGTTAAAAATTATGTTTTATGTAAATTTGCAAATTCTCCTAGTAGGTGGGTATAATACGGGCAAAAGTTCAATAAAATTTTTATATATCTAATTTTTTTATAAAATGTCCCAAATGAAATACATTGAACTTACATAGGTATTATGTATCAATTTTTACCTAAAGTAAATTTATATAAAATAAATAATTATTTAAATAAAAAGTCGATTTTTAAATAGTAACCTAGTGTTTTCACTATTCATAAAAAATTTATAGTTTTCAGAAAAATACTAAAATTTAATCCTAGGCTAATTTCGATATGACAAATCCAAAAATATAGTCCATTTGGAAAAATAAAATTTAAAAATTTCAAAAAGTGGGCATTACTATTCATAACGGTTAGTTTTAATAATATTTTAATAGCATAACATTGTTTAGTGAAACTAGGTATTACGTAAAACGCAAGCTGTCGAGGAAGGTCATGATTGCGTGTAAAGCAAGCCAAGATATTGTTGTGTGTAGTGAAAGATTCCTTTGATAATTTACATAACATAAAAACAATATATTTCTTATAAAAGTCTCGGGTGGAACATTCTACCCCCCTTAAAATGAATTTCTCCCTCAAAATTTGTCAATTGTAACAAATAGACGAGGATACCTCTCCCTCATCATATCCTCAAGATCCCATGTAACTTTTTCTAATTGGTGGTTCCTCCATAAAACTTTCACCAAGGGAGTGGTCTTGTTCAGTAGGACTATTTCGCTATGATCCAGAATCTCTATCGACCATTCTTCATAAGAAAGATCTTGCTCCAGCGGTACAACTTTTAAGCTGAGTACATGTGAAGGATCAGGTATGTACATTCTCAGGAGAGATACATGGAACACATCATTAACTTGGTAGAGATTCGGTGGAAGCGCCAATCGGTAAGCTACCTTCCCAACATGATCCAGTATTTCAAAAGAACCGTCATATCTAGGGCTCAACTTTCCCATCATTCCAAATCTCATTACTCTCTTCCAAGGAGACATTCAAAAGAATAATTTATCACCCACTTCAAACTCTAAATATTTTCTTTGGTTGTTGGCATTACTTTTTTGTCAACTCTGAACTGCTCTTATGTGTTGTTGAATAGATCAGATCTTTTCTGCCATCTCATCAACAAGATCAGGTCCAAATAGCCTTCCTTCCCCAACATCATCCTAGAAAGTTGGAGTTCGACATTTATTTCCATAGAGTGCTTCATAAGGAGCCATATGAATACGGGAGTGAAAGCCATTATTATAAGAAAATTCTACCAAAGGTAGGTGTTTGTCCCAACCACCTTTTAAATCCATAGAGCAAGCTCTCAACATATCTTCTAGAGTTTGAATTGTCCCCTCAGACCGACCGTCTGTCTGAGGATGATATGCAGTGCTTAAACTCAACTCTGTATCCAGAGTATGCTGAAGACTTCGCCAGAACATTGAGGTAAATCTCGGATCCCGATCAGATATAATGTAAAGTGGCACTCAATTCAATCTTACCACTTCCTTTACATATATTCTGGTAAGCTGATCTAGAGAGAAATCCTCTCTAATAGCAATAAAGTGTGCCGACTTTGTAAGACGATCAACTATGACCGAGATAGAATTATTGCCTTTGGAGGTTTTAGGAAGTCCAGTGACAATGTCCATAGTGGTGTTTTCCAATTTCCATTCTGTTATGGGTAATGGTTGTAACATCCCCTTAGACTTCTATCTCTCAGTATTAACTTGCTGACAAACCAAGAATCGAGAGACATATTAAGCAACATCTCTTTTCATGCCATCCCACCAGAAGTACTCTTTCAGGTCCCTATACGCCTTCGTGCTTCCAGGATGAATAGAGAATGATGAACTATGAGCCTCATCCAGAAACTCTTTCTTTAATTTGGGGATGGGAGGAACACAAACCTGATTCCTGAACATTTTTATTCCATCACAATCAAGGTTGAATTCAGGAACATTTCTCAACTTCTTTTGTAACTCTACATCATCTTTATGTTCTTATTTAATCATCACATGTATAGATGGTTGAGCATTCCTTAGATAAAGATACGATTTCCCCTTCCATTATAATTCCATGATCCATCCTTTGTAAATCCATAAATATTGGATCGTTTGTGATCCTCATCATGGATAACCTAGCACGGTCTTGTCGACTTAATGCATTTGACACCTTGTTTTCTTTCCCAGGGTGGTAATGAATTTAGCGTTCGTAATCCTTAATCAGCTCCAACCATCTTCTTTGGCACATATTAATCTCCTTTTGTGTGAAAATATACTTTTAAATTTTATGATCAGTATAAATATCACACCTTTCTCCATAAAGATAATGCCTCCAAATCTTTAATGAAAATATTATCGCAGATAACTCCAAATCATGAGTTGGGTAATTTTGCTCATGGATTTTCAACTACCGTGAGGCATAATCTATGACCATATCATTTTGCATGAGAACACACTCAAATACCTTCTTGGATGCATCACTGTAGATCAAAAACCTTTCTACACTACAAGGAAGTGTGAGCACAGGTGCAATGGATAACCTTCTTTTCAAATCCTTGAAATTCTATTCACATTCCTCCGTCCACATGGACATAACTCCTTTTCGAGTCAACCTGGTGAGTGGATTAGATAATCGTGAAAAATCATTCACAAAACATCGATAATATCCATCCAAACCAAGAAAACTTCGGATCTCAGTTACTATTGTTGGTCTCGACCATCTTTCGATAACCTCTGTTTTTGCTGGATCCACAAATATCCCCTCTTTTGAGATTATCTGACCAAAAAATGCAGCTTTTTGAAGACAAAATTCACACTTGGTAAATTTGGAATAAAGCTTCTCCTTTCTCAGGGTCTTCAATATAATACTCAAGTGATCTTCATGTTCTTCCTTGCCCTTTGAATATACAAGAATATCGTCTATAAAGACTACCAAAAACTGATCAAGATAGTATCTAAAGACTCTATTCATCAGATCCATGAAGATAGAAGGGGGATTAGTAAGACCAAATGGCATCACTATAAATTCATAGTGTCCATAACTTGTACGGAATGCCGTCTTTGGTATATCCTCCCTTTTGACCCTTAATTGATGATACCCTGAATGAAGATCAATCTTTGAAAAGTATTAAGATCCGCATAGTTGGTCAAATAAGTCATCAATGTGCGGGAGAGGATATTTGTTCATGATAGTGATCTTGTTAAGTTCTCGATAATCAATGCAGAGTCTCATTGACCCATCTTTTTTCTTAACAAATAGAATAGGTGCTCCCCAAGGTGACACACTAGGGCGTATGAATCCTTTATCATGATTCTCTCGGAGTTACTTCTTCAATTCCTGCAACTCAATTGGGGCCATTCTATAAGGTGTCTGTGAAATAGGCAAAGCACCCGGTACGAGTTCTATTGAAAACTAGACTTCACGATTTGGTGGAAGACCCTACAATTCCTCTAGAAAGACATCATCAAACTAACGTAAAATGGGAATATTCTTAATCGTGAGTTTCTCACCAAACATTTGAAATAAATAACCTTCATTTAGTGGAATCGAGACCCATAAGATGGAATAAATTTCCACTGTAAGGTTATGTTCATCCTTGAATCGATAGATGATCATAGATTGATCTGGAATATGAAATGTGACTTCCCTTCTTTGGAAATTGATATGAGCTCCATATAGAGAAATCCAATCCATGCCATGAATCACATCAAAATACATTATAGAAATGATCACAATATTATCAAGAAACACATTCCCACAAATTTCAATCGTCTAAGAATTATAAACATTTGATGCAACTGTTGTTCCATTAGGGGTTGTCACACCAAACTCAATATCTAATTGGTGAGGTAATACGATGATGCCCTTAGAAAATTATTCAGAAATAAAAGATTGTGTGGGTCCAGAATCAAATAAAAAAATTTCTAATTTAGAGTGGATGATAAGTTTACCTCTCACCAGATCGTTGTCGTACTCCACATCGCTGATAGTAATTACATGTGAGTTTCCTTTTTCTGTGCCCTTAAGAGTTTTTTGACATCGATCATCATCATCAATCCTTGGATTAGGGTATTGATTGGAATAATGCCCCATTTCCTTTCACTTGTAACATTGAATTGTATGAGGTGCACTCTATGTAGCCTTTTCTTTGTTCGTATCACTAGTCATATTTTCCTATCATTACGGCATTCAAATGCCCGATGACCTTCCTTTCCACATTTGAAACATTTACTTGTCCCTTTAAGACAACTCCTTCCATGTTTCTTTCCACACCTTGATCATAAGGAAAAAATCATCTTCTTTTCAGTGTGCTCTTTAGATTTTCCATTGAATTCCATTTTCCTCTTCTTATCAAACCCATATGACTGATGGGTTACTCTAATCTCCATCTCAACTTTGAGGGCACATCAAACGATTTCCTCATAGCTATTGAAGTCCCTTATGGATAATACCCTTCTAAGACTTGGTTTTCAGCCACTAAAGAATAGATCGATCTTACTCTCAGGTTGGATAATAATACCAGAAGTGTACCTTGCATGTATTGTAAAATTGTCTTCGTAGGTACCAAAAGATTCATCATCCTTTTGCTTTAGTTCAAGAAACCCCTTCTCCATATTTTTTCGAAGAATACAATGGATGTAATTATTGAAAAATAAGTTCTTGAACTCGTCCTATTCCATGGACTCAATTTCATCCCTTTTCCTTGTATTCTTAATAAGATTCCACCATTGATCAGCATCACCTTCTAAACGATACAGTGCTAAGATGAATTTACCATGTTCAGAACATTGATGAAATGAAAATATCTTTTCAGTGGTACTGATCCATTGTTCATCCACTAATGGATCAGAAGACCCACTGAATGAAGGTGGACACTACCTCGTGATGGATTCAACAGAATTTTGCTCCTTCCATTGCTCGTTTGGAAGTCCTTCATGATTCATAGCTTGAGAATGTTGTGTGTGCATGGCTACAAGATTTTTCATTCCAGCTCCCATAATGTTTGGTTGCTCAGGGGGACAATCATTGCATTGCCTGTCGAATTCCGCATTAACACAGTTCCTTCGTGTTCTAGCCATTGACTAAAACCAATAATAATAGTGTGAGAAAAACTAATTAAAATAGGAAAACCACATAATCATGAGTAAAATTTCACACATAAGGTCTTATCATAGGTTTTTCATGGCCATTTCTAAAACATGAAGATTTTGTTCTATTCTTAGACATATCCTTATGTTTTTTACTAAGGCTTTCACATCTTAGTTTCCAAAGGTTGACTATACCATTCCTCTGATACCAACTATAATGACCAATACTTTACATACATTGTTAATACATCAAAATTTAGGCATAATTATTACAACATATATCAAAACCATGAAAGGACCTTATAGGTATAGTGTCTTTAAGAACTTAGAAACATAAACAACTAGTTCATAAATAATCTACGTTGTCTCCGATTTATTTCATCATTTCTAGAGTCCCTTTTTGGAATATCATACTTAATAACCTTCTCTCTAACCTGGGGAAAAAAACATACAAAAGGGTGATCTCAAATTCTCAGTAAGGGTAAACAAAAGAAATATTAATCACATCATATTCATAAGAACATAACATTTTGGAAATCTTAACCAACAAAAGAGATCATAATTTCATAACATTGGTTAAATCATAGTAGGGAAATGTAATCCCAATAATCATAACATAAAACATGATACTTTGAGGCATACACACATAATCATATATAATCATTTCATAGTATTCAAGACTCATTTCCAAGACTATCATAGTGGATAAAGTCCATTTTTGAACCGAGTTCACTCCTCGTTTCAGTCATGTTTCACTGAACCGGTTTAACCTGCCGTTCCAGCCATGTCTATCTCATGAGATATAAATCATTACCCAATGAATTAGAGGGAGATATAGGTCCCACCCATCTCATAATGATACCATTCTTATGTGTGCCACAAAATCATAAATCGTACATCATTGCATAACCCATGTAATAAAAATGGGATTCTTAAACATCGTGACATCATAAAACAATTCATATAAGATAATGGAATTCATAAAAATAATTCCATCACAACATAATCAAATAAATGTAATAATAGGGATAGAAACATAACCCTATATTATCTTAAATGGAAAATAATTTTGATAAAACACTTGAACTCCATTCTTGAGGAAAATATCCTTTCTACTTCAAAAACATTTTTTCCTTTCTTAACATGTCATACAATTATAAACTAAAAGAATTTGACTAAAAATATACTTGAATACTTGTAAAGGATACTTCTTGTAAATAATGTTTTAAAGATCCATTCATGCCGTATAAGTTAAAAAAACATTCTTCTCATACTTATGTCAGAAAAGTGAAAAAGTACCTCGTACAAATAACGATAAAAGATTCCTTTATATCTTCTAATAAAAACTCACCGAAGGGTAAAATTGGATTTAAACAATTTTTGGTGGATGGAAATAATACAACAAATTGAGGAAATAGGGATGTTGATTATAAATATTCCCCTGTAAATTCTGAAGTATAAACAATCTCAGATAAAAATGAGATTGTGAAATTTTCCCTTACCTTAGGTCCGATTTGCTTCGTATGTGTCTGAACCTCCTGTATAATGATTTAAATATTTTCATTTAATTATTCCAGAATCATACTCATTGTTATGATATCATATATGGTCAAATTCTTAGCTTCTTATTAGTAATATTTCATTGCTACTTGTTATTCTGATGTTTATTACCTTTTGTTCTTATGCGTGTTTTGCCGAATAAATTATTATTATTCATTTTAGGTAATATATAACTCATTTAATGAATGGTATTAGTGTAATAAATATCATATTTATTCACTCAATTCATTTATGTAATCATTATTCAATGAAAGTCATGTAGAACGAGTCACATCCCATCGTGGAGACGATATTCTGTACGTACCCACGAGCGATGATATCGTTCCCATGATCGTGGAGTTGTATTGGAGTGTATGTATAAAATTTCAGAATAAATATCACTTTACAATAATCATATATAGTTATTATTTACACCATTATACCCATCCCAGTAAGGTGGTGGTGGAAAATAGATTACACTAAAGCGTGGAGAGAGTATTCCGTACGTACGCATGTGCGGTGATTTTGTTTTCCGTAGGATGGATATATGGTGAAATATGGTTGTTTCATACATATAATAACATATTAGTATATGAGTGATACTGATTTTATTACTTCATAAAGAAAAAACTAATGAAGAAGAAGTGTAATAAGAAATAAAGTTGAAAGATTTGGTAACATACATTACCTCTTCATTGAAGTGCCTCTTTGAGACCTCCTCTTAGTGCAATAAAATTGGTCTTTGAAGAAGACCAGGACCTCTAGGATGTTTCTCGGGAAGTGGATCACAGAATCTAATAGGGTTTGGACGAGCGTGAAGGCTCAATGTGGTGTGAGTAAGAGTGGGAGGAGGTTCCCTTTTATAAGGGAGGAGAGGGGCACCTTAGGAAAAAACAAAAAATATTATTTTATTATAAAGTAATATTCGGTTTTTAATAGCTCCAAATTGATTTATTTCAAAGATAAGGTGGGGATGGGTCGAAATCATCTCATCCAATAGAATTTAGAAAAGTTTAGCGTTCTATTTTAACCTTTTCATTTAGATTTAACTTTATGTTATATAATTTAACTTTTACCGTGTCTTCTTGTTTTCATACACTATAAGGTTAATAAACTTACTATAACAAGCCAAAGGAACCCCAAGATGTCTATGATTAATATATATATCTTTATCTAAGTCATTTTACTGATCCATATATTTTTAGGAATAAAATAAAAATTAATAATATAATATTTGTTTTAAAAACAATTTTATGTCAATTTTGACACTATTTGTTAGTTGATTTTTGTGAAAATTATAACAGAACACTTAGTTCAAAAAATGTTAATTAAATCAATAGTAACATGTCATATTAACAGAGAAAATTGTTGTAATTAATAAAAAGTCTCAAATTACATTTATTTTGGTATTTATAACATCAATTATGTCAGTATTTCATTAATAATATAATTACTACATCATCATTGTGTCATATATAAATTAAATTATGTAAAGTCGAAAAATTACAAATAAAATACCATTATGTATGAAATCTTTTTATCTTTCTTATGAATATTCATAGACTAATTTATCATATGTATGACCCTATATTAAAAATTGTTTACTTATTAAACATTGATTTTAACTATTTTATCCCTTCTTTAAATAAATTAATAATAAATGTCATAATCTAATACAAGTGGGCTAAATGGTTATATTTTATTCCTAAGATTGTATTTGGTCGGATTACACTTATCCAATAGAATTAGGACATGTGTTAGGGAAATAATAATATCATTTTTACCCTGAATTACTCTATTTACTTTTAACTGTGGTAAAAAAAGTAAAAAGATACTATTCACCATAAATTATTTTCATCTCATTAAACCACATTTTACTTATTAACATCAACTGTGTCTCTCGGATTTTTGAAATTCCATTCACAAAAGCAGTAAAATTATGTTATATGTAAATTTTCAAATTTTCCTAAGAGGTGGGTAAAAGGCGGTCAAAAGTTCAATATAATTTTTATATATCAAAAATTATTATAAAATTACTTCAATGAATTACATTGAACATATATAGCTATTATGTATCAAATATTTCCTAAAATAAATTTAAATAATATAAATAATTATTTAAATAAAAAGTCGGTTTTTAAATAGTAACCCAGTGTTTTCACTATTCATCAAAAATTGAAAGTTTTCAGAAAAATACCAAAATTTCACTCTAGGATAATTTCAATATTCTGAATCCAAAAATGAAGTCCATTTTGAAAAATAAAATTTAAAAATTTCAAAAGTGGGTTTTACTATTCACAATGGCTAGTTTTAATAATATTTTAATAGCATATCGTTGTTTAGTGAAACTCGGTATTGCATACGACACAAGCTATCGAGGAAGGTCACGATTGTGTGTAAAGAAAGTCAAGCAAGTTTTGTGTGTAGTGAAATATTCCGTTGATGATTTATATAACATAAAAACAAAAAAATTCTCATAAAAGTCTCAGGTGTTACATTTATACTTTCATGAATTTTTGGATTACCCACACAAGGCCAAGCCCTTGATGGGAATATCAGAATCTGTCTTGCTATCTCTTCCAGTCCACGATCTTTTAGGTAGTCGACATCTATGTCTTCCCATTTCTGAAAGCCCTCATTCATTATGGTTGTTAGCACACCTGTCTTCCTATTCCTAGAAGCCCCCGATTGTACTTATCAACAATTATAGCCACATTAAGACATCTGAACAAGATGTGTAGCACACACAAATAATTAGAGTCTCTCTCTTGAAATCTATTAAGCATCAGGAAATCTCTATATTTCTCAACAAGTGATTCTCGATTATGATATCGTTCAAATGAGCTCATATTTATAGGAACTTCTCCAATGGTTAGCTCCCTCATCCAATAGTAATATATTAAATGGATTTCAAAGGGATATGTACATGTGTCACTCAAACAATGGTTATTTAGAAATAGATAGTACGACATCATTTCATCTCAAGTGTATAGAAAAATAAAATTTCATAACAAAATATATGTTTCAGAGTCATATGAAAAATAGAATTTGGAGTCTAACCAAATAGGAATTCAATGTTCATAACACATGTATATATTAATTTAGTTTAACAAAACATTCAAAATCTGAATTACATGGATTTTATAACATTAATTCCAATTAATTAAGAGTCATAAATCTGAGGAATTCGGAGTCTAAATATTGAGGAATTTGGAGACTGAATTCAGGGCAATTCGGAGTATGAATTATGAGGAATTCAGAGTCAAATTTTTTTTTGAATGGAAGTCTAAATTTCAATGAATTCAGAGTCTGAATTATATGGAATTTGGATATGGAATTGCGGTGAATTCATAGGAATTCAGATTCCAAATTATTAAGAATATAGAGTTTGTATTTCACAGAATTTGGAGTATGAAATTTAGAGAATTTAGAGTCTGAATTTTAGAGAATTTAGAGTCTAAATATTATAGAATTCAGAGTCTGAATTTCATAGAATTAGGATTATGAATTTCAAGGAATTTAGATCTGGAAAATAGAATAATCTCTATAGTATTTATAATATATTAATGATTTAGATATGAAAACAAAATTTTCCATAGTAATGAAATTAGTTGGATTTAGATAGACTATAAAATGAACAATGAAAAAATAGGTAAGAATAAAATTTTCCATAGATAAGGGAATTTTTATGTAAGAAAATAATCCTTATGTAAAATTTAATTTTCCTTAAGATAATGTGTTTGTGATTAAAAAAAAAAGAAAATTGGAAATGTCATAAGGAAACCTTATTGACTCAACAATCTCCCCCTTTTTTGAATGCACAACTATCCTTATGAAAAATAATGTAATGAATTAATATTTTTCTTTATGAACATAAAAGAAAAAATTACCTCCCTTTATTTATGAATAATTATGATTACGAATAACTCCACCTTAGTTTTTTATAACCCTATGGATCGTATTCATGACTACCTTAAAGTTATTTCTTTTCTTGTAGAAGGAAATAGTCTTTGATAAAACTCCCCCTTATATAGACTCCCCCCAACATAGGGAATTCTCTTGTTTAATTATTATTTTTTTAATCATTCCTTTCTCCCCCTTTGTGATTTTCAAAAATGAATTGAGAGAATGGAAACAATATGGTACGTGAAATATTAGTACTATTACAAAAAATAAAAGAATAACAACCAACATTTTTAATATGATTGGATATCTTTTTACAATGAATTTAATACAACAAATGATCAGAGTTAAAGAAAAAATCAATCTTCTTTTTCGTTGGCCATAAGTTTCATTACAATGGCCTTCATCTTTTTATTCTCTTTATGATACTCTTCACAACTTTTAAGCATTTATTACTGATCATTATTTTTCTTCTCCAAAACATTGAACTTTTCCTCTTGATCTTTAAGATTTTCATCTTGAGTCCTTAAACGTTTTTCTTTCTTATTGATCATTTCTTCAAACTCAATTCTAAGATTTATCTCTTCATCAGATCCAATGCAACTGAATTAGGATTCCCATTCCTATCTTTGTCTACCTGCTTCCATGATATTTGTTCAAGATTGACCTTCACATCCTAACATGTAGTATGATATTTGATCTTGATGTCTTATATATAAAAATAATCCTCCACATTATCTTGAAATTTGTCAAATATTACCATCCCTTGATTTTTTTTACTTATACCACTTTTAATTTCCTTGCACAACCACTTGTGTGAATTATAACTGGCATCAAAGGATTTAAAATCGACCTCATTTATGACCAATATTTCCATATGCATGGATGCAGAATCCTATTTATGATAAAATGAATTCGAAAGCATCTAACCCCTAGGGCCACTACTCAGAAACAAATGGAATTTTATCAACCAATTTCTTCTGGGATTGGACGACAAAATCATGCCTCATATAAGACAATTCTAAATTATATTGACATGTTGGTGATGATTCTATATATACCTCAACATACTTTCATTTGGAGGATCACCCAACATATTTTTTAAACAACTCTAGTTTATTAGGAGTATCAGCAACCACATGATATTCTCTATCATCTCTTGGAATGATCTCAACAACCATTGGTGTATCATGTTCACTATCTGATAATTAGACTCTCTTATCTTTTTCAACCTTTTACTTTACAAAATCTTCAACCAGGTCTTCTTGATCAATAAATTCATTAAGTTTGGTCAATTATTTTGATGGATTGTTAACTTCATTATGAATATCATCACCTTCACTTTGGGTATCATATTAAGAATTTTTATCTTGGGAGGTCAGATTTGATAATTTCTCAGAAAGACTCTCCTCCTCATGATATTCTTCAACTTGACTTATCATATCATATGTATTATCACGTCCTTCCTCTTCTTATACTTACTCTTATTATTCCTTTACAATCACTTCCACTTCATCATGTTATTAAATAACCATTTTCATTCCTAGTGTCACAGGAATTGATTCTTGTAAAAAAAATTCTGGTACCTAGATCTACTGAGAAGCTTTCCCAGTATCCTTGAGAAGATATTGAATAATCTCAAATTCAGACATTTTCATTCTTTTCTTCTTCTCTCTTTATTCCTTCTCAAAATACCATGTAGACTTAATCATTAAATATGTTTCCTCAGTAGGATCAAATCCAATGCTAGGATCTTTTTCCTTCCTGTTAGTCTTATCTTTTCTCTATTTAGCAACATATTCCTCCAGATAAGACTTTTTCATCATAGTTATTTTGGGTGAAGATTGTGTTTCCAGAACATCAAGAGTATTTTAGTTGGATTCCGGTTCATTCGTATTTATCATTAAATAAGCACTATTGGAAGTCATAGATACATTCAGATACATGGATAAAGATTCCATATCACATTCAGATAATTCATAAAACTCTCTAGACATGTTTCTAAATCTAGCATTTATCCTTCTGAGCGTATCATCACTTAGCAACATAACCTTAAAATTTCATGGCATAAAACTGCAAGGGATTATTAACGAATGAATACAATGGATTGTGATATTGGAAATAATAACCTGATATATAATAATATGATATTTGAGAGTCACATTCTTGATACTCACAATTGTAGGCAAGGCATACTTCACCAGATTAATCCTCTTGAGGTTCACCAAAAAATCCATAATAGACGTATCACTATTGTTCAAGGTATCCTTATATCCTTTTTTCAAAATGGGAAATCCTGGAATCCTAAATACAATGATCCAATGGTTCGTAGGGAGATAGATGATCTTTTGTGATGTTACTTTTGTAAACCAATGCACTATAAGGAATTTTTATCATTAAGACATCATAATATATCTGGTAGCTTGTGGGAGCAGAATTCAATATCACCTTCATACAGAATTCCAATAATGCTTGTAGCCGTGCTAAAGGAAAGTGAATAAGTTTTCCCATAACACGTAAAAGAAAACATGTAATTCCCTTCTTGAATGAAAATAATAACTAACTCATAAAAATCTACCTGCATCTCTGGGTAAATTAGAACTTGTGCTTTATTTTGGGTATACACAAACTCTTACAACAATTGAACTTGATATTCTTCAAAACAAGACAATCATACATTGTAAAAAACATATGATAAACTAACATTTATCTGTAGATTTTCCATTCATAAATTTCTTTAGTATATAAAAGTTTCTTCTCTGGGGATGCATATGATGACATTCATATTTGAGATGATAAAAAATACGGAATGACACTTACGAAGAGAGGCAGACCTTCAGCAAAATAGGTAATTAAAAAAATGTGGGAAAATCATTAACATGTGTATTTATATAGACATTCAGTTGAAAAATCATTTTATTGAATTATCTAATGGTTAAAATAAGCTCGACATAATCTGACTATTGAGATGCAAGATGAAGAAGGATTTTGGAGGATTTCAGACTTCTAAGGATTTTAAGATAAAACATCAGATTTATTGAAAGTGAATCTGAAAAATTTTCTTTAAAAAAGGTGAAAATATCAACAACTAAAATTTGATTATGAAAATTTAGGTAAAGAAAAACACCTTCTAGATTGCGTGGAAAATTATTAGTAATGGGGAAAATTAATCATAAAGAACATTAGATTATAGAAAAAGGTTTATTATAAAAAAAATTGAATACTATCAATTTTTAATACAAAAAATTATGTTTTCAAAATATTTTAAATATGAAAAATTTGAATATGAAAAATTTGATTTTGGAAAAAGATTTGATTGCAAACATTTTTAACTATGAAAATTTTTAACTACCATGAAAATGTACTCCCCTTTTGAAAAGGAGTATCTTAATGTAATGAGATTGATTTCAAAAAGAAGTTAATATGGAATTTTACCTTATATTTATCATTCCTAACTTTTGTATAATGTATTCAAATCAATTGGATGGTAATGATTTTGTGAAAATATCAAAAAGTTGATCTTGTATTCCAATAAATTGTAGAATGATATCTACATTTTTATGCATGATACCTAAGAAAGTGATTCCAAATATCTATGTGTTTATCATGAGTGTGATGGGCACAATTTTAGATTAGGTAAATGGCACTAGTGTTATTACACAATATCTGTGTTTTGGTAAAACTCATACCATAGTGTGTGAGTGTCTGTTTCCTCCACAACACTTGGGCACAACTACAACCATCGACTACATTTTTAGCTTCATTAGTGGAAATTTCTATTTGGTGTTTAGTTCTTCATGACAAAGAAACTAATGAATATCCTAATAATTGACTTGTTCTGGATGTACTTTTTATATCCTTTCTACACCCACCAATGTCAGCATTCGAAATACTTTTTAGAACAAAATCATTTCGAGAAGTATAAAAAGTCTAAAATCCATGATTCCCATTATGTGGAGAAAAATAATTTGTACTTCTTTTAAATGACATTACATAGGATTTTATTTACATATTTCATAGAAGCATACTGATAACATTTAATATGGACAACTGGCTATCATATGTAGTAAACATCCAATCATACCTCTAAATTATTTATGAAATAATGGTTTCACATCTTCCTCACGATCAAGAGTATATGAGGAACCTATTAAAGTACTTATGCATTTATTGATTTCATATACATACATTTTAAGAAGATAGTTAATATACTTATTTTGAGATATATATATTCCTTCTAGTTTTTAAGAGATTTGAAAATATAGTAGAAATATTAACCCATCCATCATAGTCATTTCAATCTTATATTTCCTGATATTTTAAAATGAATCATTTAATGATTTCATAGTTTTACCAAATATAATTTCATCAATATAAATTTGAACAATCCATCCATTTTCTATTTATAATTACAAAAATGGTCGGATCTGCAATCCCCTTAACATATTTTTTTTGTAAAAAAACCGTGTAAGTCTATCAAACCAGGAACAAAGGGATTGTTTAAGTCCATATAAAGCATTGGTATGTTTGAAAACATGTTCATGATGTTTTTTATCTTCAAACCCATGTGTTTTTTCAATAAAAACATCCTCATGAACATATTCGTTAGAGAAATAACATTTTTCTACCATTTGAAAATGTATTAAATTAAATAATGTTACAATGTGATGTAAAATACAAATAGATTCGTGACTATCTGCTAAGGCATAGGTTTCATCACAGTCTATTTTTTCATGATGATTATAGCCTTTATGAAAAAAAAGTAGATTTATTTATTACAATGATTCCATGTTCATCAGACTTATTTATAATCACCCATTTTACTCCAATAATAGAAATTTACTTTGGTATTTTAATAAAATTATATTATTGTTCCTTTCTAATTAATTTAGCACATATTTTATTGAATTTATCAACTCATCATAACCTAATGCTTCATTGATGATTTTTTATTTTAATTGGGAATGTAATGCAATATGTTCTACATTATTTCATAAGGATCTTCTAGTCTATACCGGTTCATTTATACCACTGATAATACTATCACATGGATGATTATAATGAAACAAATGATTTCAGTTTTGTAAAACCTATTCATCAACAAATAGTTGGAAATATCTAGTGGTAAATTATTCAAAAATATTTTATTAAACATTTCCTATATCAGAAGAGTTGTTAAAAAGGTTGATAATCAGTTATTGAAAACACATATGAGGAAGTAGATTGGGGTTGTTTGAAAATAAAAGTATCAGATTAAACAACTTTAACATATAATGTTTCTTCAATGGTAAAAGTATTTTAATTGATAATAGTGTAAGCATGACATGTTGTGGAGTAGCCAAAAAAAATCTTGTTATCAGTTTTGGTTGAGAATTTATGTAGATTTTATTTAGTATTCAAAATGAATACTTTGAAACAAAATAACTTGAAGTATAATAGTATGGGATTTATACCATTCCACATTTTGTTAGGGTTTTGGTTAAAAAAAGGTCTAATCAATACATGATTTATAGTATAACAATAAGTACTTATAAATTCAGCACAAAAGTGTTTAGGTATAGAATATTCTATCAACATGATTCTAGTTATCTTTTGACTAATCATATTTCTTCTTTAATTTGACACAATTTTGCTGAAGAGTTCATAGAGCTGAAAAGTTATGAGTAATGCCTTTTTTAGTATAGAAATTTTCAAAATCTGAATTTTAAAATACTCCTCAATGATATCTATGAATTGTTATAAATGGACGGTTTTTATTAGTTTTAACATGGGATCTAAAAATATTGAATAATTATAATAATTAGACATATTGGATATAAAATATACCAATGTAAATCTTGTTTAATCATCAACTAAGACAAATACATAATATTTGCCTCTAATACTAGTTTGTGGTGGACCAAAAAGATCCATATGTACAAATTGTAATTCCTCAGAAGATGAGACTACACCGATTGATTTAAAACATGATTTATCATTCTTTCTCAATTCAATAGGATCACATAATTTTAAATAATATAATATATGCACAATTAAATCCATAACTATTATTTTTTTCTTGTTTACATATGGATTTAAGATTATAGTGTCACAACCTTTAATTCCATTACACAGATTCATCATCCATTTCACTAAGACTGGGTAGAAATTTTCTCCTAAGGTATTTTATGTTCATTGTGTATACATTCTCATGCCTATGGGTAGAAAGAATAAACACATCATTGGAATTTTCTACTAAGAATTTATGAGTCCTTAAAATCACAAGGTAACATTAATCACATAAATGAATTATGCTAATGAGATTATTCTTAAGACCCATAACATAAAGAAATTTGAAATTAATGTTTTCTTGAAGAATAATAATGCTACCTATTCAAATAATTTCATCCTAAGCATTATATTTGAATGATACTTTTCCTCCACTTTCTTGATAACATTTTCAACGATCTTTTTGTTACCAGTCATATGTCGTAAACATCCAATATCTATATACCATGTATTATTTTTTTTATTTTCTTTTATTTTCGAAAAAAAGGGTTATATTTTTTGAATGAAAAATTTCTTAGATCTAGAAATTTTAGAAAGCAGTATTTTAGGTATCCACATTTTCATAAAAAATATGATTTATGAAAACATAAATATTGATTTTTTATAAAAGAAATTTTTTTCACCCAATGTCCACCACACTGACATTTATTGAAAATGATACACTTTGGGGAAAAATATTTATTACTAAAAACATATTTATAATTATTATAACCAAACCCAGAAGAATTAATTAAAGGTTAAATTTGGGAATATATCTTGTATAAAATTTTCTTTACCTATGGTAAAATTTTGCAGAAATTTTTTTATGGAAAATATTCCTGTCATTAGTTTAATAACCATATTATTTTCCTCAAAATTTTAGTATTATCACTATAGTTATCATATAAATATTTTTTCTTGAATTTACATTTTAAAGTTCTTAATAATGTTTATCCAACCCACAAAAAACTTCCTCTTTATTTTTAGATATAGTTTTAAAATAAATTTTTTTCTAATCACGGTATTGAGAATGATATGATATATAATTGGTTAAAATAGATTATCCAGAATTTTCCATATAAAGATTTTCTTGATTTTATAATTTTCATCCTCATGATGTTTAAAAAACCTAGAAACTTCTTCCAAAGAAGGTAATGTTTTATCTTCTGATGTGGAGGACACATCATCTGAATATTCATTATATTTATCATTAGTATAATTTTTATTCGAGGATGCATTACTAAAAGATTTGACATTGTGTTCCTTGGACATTAGACATTTATTTTCAATTAGTAGTTTGGCTAGTAGACTATGATCCATCTATTCATAATATTTTTACTCTGAGGATTCATCAGACGATTCAAAACCACTGGAATGGTGTCATTAGCTTTCAAAACATTCTTTGCGTTAGCTTTTTAGTACTTATTTCTATTCCTCTCATGATTATTTCCCTTTCTATCCTTTTTCATAAAAATCAGAAAATCTAGCCTTATATGTCATTCTGTTTTTCATTATTATCAAGTGTCTTCCGAGTCTATCTTGATTTTCATTATTTTTTCTTATATAATTTCTGAAATTCATTCTTTCTAACTAAACTGTTCATCATTTGAGGAATATTAGAAATATCATTCTTATAATTTTCACATTCACGTGATTTAGATAAAACATTGAAATTCATAGACTTGGATCTTGTAACCCTTTCTCGGGTCTTGGATATAGTAGAAGTAAAGGAGACACTTCCATTTACATTATTCTTTTTATTTAAATCACAATCTCTTTCCATTCATGTATGATGTTGAAGAAGAGTTCGATAAATATCGTCAAGAGTAATTTGAGACACTTTTATATTATCATAAATAATTGTTCTCTTAGATTCCTGCACAATAGAAATAATATGAATAATCCTATCCATAGGATCATCATCATCACGACCATTATCTCTCATAGATTGTAAACTGTTGGAAATGGTCATAAATATTTTTTTTACACTGAAAACTATTTCTCTATAGGGAAATATAAGTCCATGATATTCTTCCCTAATCTTATATCTTTTAGATATTTTAACTTATGATTTATCAAAATGTATAAAATTCAATTTCATATATATGCTGTTAGAAGATTCACAAGAAGAAATTAAACTATATAAATTCATATTCATATTACACAACAAAGTATTGTGTATCATGTAATTTTAACGAAAATTTGAATTTTCATAGTTGATGAAGGTTTGGACTTCCTTGTGATGATTTTTGTTATCGCTTTTATGAATGAAAGAGTAGTCCACTCCAGTATTAATAAAAAAAGTGATAATTATATCTCTCCAATAGTCATATTCATTAACATCAACTATAGGTGGTCTGGTAGGATTTATATTTTTTATTAAATCAAAATTATTTCCTTCTAATCCAAAAAAAACATATCTTTCAAAGAAAAAAACTTGTTAATAGAAAAAGTGTGTAAAAAATCCTCCAAGAAAAACATATGCAAGAAAAATAAATCTATAGATTTTAGAACTATAATAACTTGGGCCAAAAAAAATATATCTGAATATAAGTAATTCAGATACCTTCTTTGATACCAATTTTAGGGGAGAAATAATGATTTGGATAGTCAATTACAATCGAGGGAGAATTGTATGATTAAAAACACTAGTTTGTACCTGTATGGAAAATAGTGCTTAACTATGATAAATATATTTAATTCACAAGACCTCTTTTAGTTCTATTAAACAACCATTCTATGTTCTGTAAATATCGTCCCTGAAATGGAACTAAAAAAATTTTTACAACGAAAATATTGTATCATTAATCGTATAATACATTAATATCCAAAAATATAAATGTGATATGAATGAATAAAAATGATATTCATTCTTTATTTATCAAATACAATATAAATACACTATAATTAAACAAGTAAAAATTATTTAATCTTTTAACCCATCAAGTTGGGTAGCCAACAAGTTGGGATAAAGGTCCCTTGATTTATACATTAAAGAAAGTTTTTCTTAACCACACTAGGGTATCACTCGATAGAAATATCAAAATATATCATGTTATCCCTATAAGCCCTTGATCTTTATGGTTGTCCGTAGTTCTGTCTTCCAATCCCTAGAATCCCTCAAAATTTATGGTAGTTCTCACCTAAGTCTTCTTATCATTGGAAGCACCTCACTATACTCATCAACAATAGGTATCACACTATGAAATATAAAAAAGATGATTTGTATGCCAAAATAATGGGTGTCTTCATCTATATAAATCACTTTAGGAACATAAAATATCTAGATTGATCAACATGTGATTCTCAATTATGACCTCATTCATATGAGCTCTTATTTATAGTCACTTCTCTGACGGTTGGCTCCCTCTTCCAATGATTATATTTTTCCTCGAATTTTGGAGGGAACTATATATGTGTCACTCATTAAAAATTTATTTTTAAATAGATTGTATGAAATCATTTCTTAACAAGTGCAAGGAATAATGAAATTTATTATCCAAATATATTTTTCGGAGTCTGAGGAATAATAAAATTTCGAGTCTAACAAAATAAACATACAATTTTTATAAGACATTTATATAGGGATTTTGTTTTACACGGAATTCGGAATATGATTTCAATAGTTTATGTAATATTAATTCCCATGAATGTGGAGTCTAAATTAAAAGTAATTCATATTAGGAAATTTAAGGAATTTGAAGTTGGAATTCGGAGGACTTTAGAGTCTAAATTTTGAAGAATTATTATTCTAAATTCTGAGGAATTCATAGTGTTAATTCAGAGTAATTCGGAGTTTGACTTATAAGGAATTCAAGAGTCCGAATTATAAGGAATTTAGAGTCAGAATTTTGTGAAATTCAGAGTTATATTCTGATGAATTCGGAGGTCGAAATCAGAAAAATTCAGAAAATGAATTATGTCAAATTCAGAGTCTAAAATTGGTGGAGTTCAGGGTCATAATTCTGATGAATTCATAGTCTGAATTTTATGGAATTCAATTTCTAAATTTCAAGTAATTTAGAGTCAGGATTTTAGATAATTATGTGTTTGAATTTAAGATTATTCCGAACCTAAAAAAGAATACTCTATATCAATGGAATTATAGGATTTCATGGTTTTAGATAAGAAACCAAATTATTCCTTCGTAAAGAAAATTGTTAGATTTGGAGACACTATAAAATGAAAAGTGAAAACATAGGTATGAATAAACATTTCCTTTGACAAGGGAACTTTTTCTTATGAAAAAAATCCTTAGGGAAAATATAATTTGCAGTGTGATAAAGAGTTTGTGAATTTAAAAATACTGAGGAATGGAAAATTCATTAGAAAAACTTATTGACTCAAAAAACACAACCTCATTAATTGAAATATTTAAACCATATTTAACTATCTTTTAATAAAATAATTGTATAATTTAATTTATAATTAATCTAGCAAATCACAATGATAAACATTATTTTCAAAAAAAAATCCCATTTTTTAACAATTATCATTTTTTAAATAGAATTCAACAATGAAATCTAATTCAATGGTATTAAATTGATTATTCAAAATTTATTATAAATAATATAATTTTCATTACAAAATATATTGGATATTTTTTAAATTACTGAACAAAAAATATCGTTTTCAATAAATATATATATTTTTATTATTCTCTTGAAAATAAATATATTTAGAAAAACATAAAATTATATTCTTAATATATAAATGATATGATTAATAGATAAATGAATTTTATTTTTGATATAAAAATAATATAATTTCCATTATTTAATTATAATATTTAAAATTAAAAATAAATATTACTGAGAATGTTCTTTGATGAAAAATTATTTTTATGCAAAATATAACTTTACTAAAAGTTGTGGACATAATTAATATGAATTAAAAAATTATTTTGTAATGTGTAGGTAATTTATATATATTTCATAATTTTATTAAAAATGTTAATAAAATCTAATATAGCATCAATGTTATATAGTTCATAACTAAATAATTATATTTTTTTGTTCGTTATATATATGTTTTCTGTGACGTATAAGAAATCAAAAATTGTTTGTATTTTAAAAAAATGGAGTTCATACACAATTATATTTCAAAATATTATATTTATGTAACTAGAATCATACTGTATATTATTGGGTTATTACATGAGTTCACAACACATTAATGGTCATATACATCTTATACATGTAATGAAATTTTTCATATTTAATAATCCATTAAATTAGATGTTGTTCTCTTAATGTAATAATTACAGTGTTACAACTAGATTGTAGGGTAATTCCAAAATCATAAAATTCACAATTTTATTTATCAACATCATGTTTTTTATTTTAATATTAAAATTCATTCAAATGTAATTTTATGGAAAGAAGGTGATTCAATATGGATGATGTAGATTTTGGTTCAACATTTCAGTTACTAACATCTTGTTTGACCATTTTAAGATTCTATACATAATTTTTCTATAATTGGTTGTTTAATTTGATGACATAATTAATAGTGGGAATTATCACATTAAAGTTATATTATTGGTTAAAATAAAATTGATTGGGTGGTCTTACCCAAATTAGGAGATAAGATAATCATAAATTACATTAAGTTAGTCATCATCATATCAATTAATTAAAGACTGTTTCTTAAATAATTATTATAATTGGATTAATTAGAAAAAAAAATTTAAGAGTTATTTTATATTATAACTTATGGATATTTAAATTATAGAAGTTATATTTAATATCATGATATATAATTTACTCTACAGGGTTTTGTATGATTCACGGATGTGAGATAAAAAATTGACGTATAAGGATTAGTGGGGAGGTATTGATTGAAAATAAACGGGGGTTATCTAAATTGTACATTTTATGAA
Source organism: Viscum album (assembly GCA_963277665.1). Lineage (NCBI taxonomy): Eukaryota > Viridiplantae > Streptophyta > Magnoliopsida > Santalales > Viscaceae > Viscum > Viscum album. Next base: position 2,049,609,455 of record OY728147.1, on the reverse strand, counting down.
CATATAATAAAATTTTCCAATAGTTAATACATCTACTAATATTATAAAAAATATTGGTAAAATCATAAAAACTTAACCACCATGAAAAAATATTTTATTAAGAAATGATTTTATGGAATAAAAATGTTTGATAGAATTTTCATGGTTGATTGTGTAAATAACATCTACATTATATGGGGTAATCTAAAATATTGTACTGAAAATCCAATAGAGGGAATATCATAATTTACCATTCACACATCATTATCAGAATCATGGTATGTGATGGTGACATTAATGTCATGTAAAACATTTTTTCCTCTGTTATTGATCAATGATGTTCAGGATGTATTTCCAAATGATTAAATATTGAGTAAGTAAATATATTATTATATATGAAATGAATTCTGTGGGGGTGGTATGAGTGTTCAATAACACATAATTATTAGAATAATGGAATGAGGAAATGATACAAGATTCAATATAATTTTACTAAGACATGACCTTGCAGAACTCCTTTGTATCATTGAAAAATTATCAAATTTCTCTAAAGATAGAATGATACTAGACGTATATGCTATATTTTCAGAAAAAATTTCAATTTTATTGTAGCACAATTGTCAATATAGGAATAAAGCCTCAAAAGGCCATTTATATGTATTGTTTTAGGGGAGAATTATAATTCTTGTTAAAATATTCCTATCAGGTTCTGTTTTTTATAATCAGCAATATATGTTCTTTTAAATCCATATTTGAGATTGAGGGTATAATGGAATGGACCTCTATGGTCTATTAAATTGTGAAAATATAGTGTCTGATGTGTTCGGGGTGGTCATGTGACATATCTCCAATGTTGTTTCAAATTTTAAAATTCTACAAAAAGTTCCTTCGGTGAGATCGATGTGAACAGTTCTATCAGTGAGACCGATGTGAACAGTTCGATCAGTGAGACTGATGTGAACATTTCCATCTGTGAGACCAATATGAACAGTTCCATCAGATTGCACTATCATTTTGTAAACAGTACCATCAGATCGGTGAGGCATTCTGTGAACAGTACCATCTTATCTGTGAGTCATTCTGTGAATAGTACAATCAGATCAGTTTGTCGTTCTATGAATAGTACCATCGGGTTGGTGAGTCGTTGTATGAAGAGTGCCATCAAATTGTAGAGTTGTTTTGTAAATACTACCATCAGATCAATATGTTGTTCTCTGAACAAAATCATTGGATCGGTCTATCATTCTGCGAATAGTACCATCAGTTCAGTTTTTTATTCTGTGAACAGTATAATCAGATCAGCATGGCATTCTATCAATAGCACAATTGGATCTGTATATCGTTTAGTGAATAGTATCATTAGATCGGTGATTCATTCTAGGAATTATACCACCTGATCAATCTGTCGTTCTATGAATAGAACCATCAGATCGGTGGGTTGTTCTGTGAACAGGATTGTCATATCAGTATGTCATTCTCTGAACAGTACCATCCGATTAGTGAGTCCAGGATCATAGATTCATTCCATGAACAATGTATCTAAGATCAACGAGTCATTTTGTGAACTGTGTTTCCAGGATTTGTGAGTCCATGATCAGTGAGTCATTACATGAACAGAATTTCTAGGATTAGTGAGTCTAGGATCAATGAGTCATTTTGTGAATAGTGTTTCAAGGATCAGTGAGTCTAGTATCGATGAGTCATTCCATGAATAGTTTTTCCATGATCGGTGAGTTTACATTGTTTTCAAATCATGTACAGTGTTTCTAGGATTGGTAGGTGTACAATGCTTCCAGGATAACGAACAGTGTTTCCATCTTCTTACAGTTTGTCCCCTTTGAAGTTTTTTTTCACGTCAAACACATTTAAGAACTTTTTTTATGGTATTTGAGGCCAAATAAAATCTAATAACCCCTATATTATTTTTCTTATGTACCAAGATTCCTTTACATGGTTATATCTTGTGGTTTTATGTGATCTACTTTTAAACGAAAATATTTCATATCTTAAACTGTTGCATCGTTAAATCTTCTAAAGAGAAGAGATATCTTCCTCCCTGTTTCTACCTTCTTATTCCTTTGTGTGAGACTCTAAAACCTTTACTCCTTACCATAGGAATGGTTTGATTGATCCTTAATCCTCAAATTGTTTCCCCTTGAATTTTCTTACTCTTTCATTCACAGAACCTATTTTTGGGCAAGCAGAAAGTGTTGATCCATAATCAATATAAGATGTAGTTTTCATGGGACGAGGTGATCTTGATCTATTGTAGGGATAATTTTCATATAAAGAATGAAAAGAACCATTTGAGTTGGGGGATTCGTTTCTTCTATTTTGATTTATGTGCAACATTATATTTAGCATGTTTTATCCCACATTATCACAATGGAATACATAATAAATATTTAAACCAGATAAATAAAGTGATGCCAGTCTTATTTTATTACCTATTGTTTTAAAAGATAGTGTGATATCTATTCATTCTTGTTTATATTTCGTTCATGATGGAAATTGGAAATGAACGTAAAGTTGGAATTAATTGATAATTTATTGGCCAAATATAAAGAGGCATGTATATGAATCTGGTTCCTCTTGTTCTTATTTGATGTAAATAAAATTGGTGTAGTAAGAATGTTTTATTATTTATGATAGATTACTCAATTGGTTTATTGAATTTGGAACTTATGAATAATAAATCTTTTAATCTAATATGGATAAAATAACCTGTTGTTTGATAACAGATAATTCCTTGTAGTGTTCCGAGTTGCGCTCTTTCTTGTTTAAGAGCCAAGATCCCAATTTATATGATGTTTGTTTTCCTTCTGCTTGTGTTGTGATGTGTTCCTGGATGGATGTTGTGATATGTGGGGGCCTATATGCCTATTTGTTGTGGTATCAGTTGACTCCTATAGTGGTGAGATGCATCAGGTTATGCATGTGGGTGTTATGGAGGACACCAGGGTTGATGAAATGGGTTGTATGTGAATGATTATATTTTTACTGATTCGTATTGGTTGTTTACCTGATTTAATTTCCCCACTTCTCAAGGAAGCTGGTCTTTCTTACCCTTCTCCTGAAAGGGGAGATGACACACAGGGTATACCACATGTTTCAATGTTTAGATTCTCAAATGGAGGATGGGTCTATGCCCTTTCTATTGGCAGAAAAGAATCAATGGGTAGTTCATCTACTCACCATATTGACCCCCCTTTAGATTAGTAACTTAGAATGTTTTTATAGAATTTCAGGGAATATGGGAATATAATAAATTTGTTAATAAATTATTTAATAAATGATGTTAACCCATGGGGTAGGAGCTTTCTTGGACGCAATGCTATGGTTACAATTTTATAGGATAGTGGATGTTGGGTGTGATGAAAAAGAAATTTAATGAGGAATTGACAATGGTTAATCAATGTTTAATGAATTAATTAATGTAATGTGTAACTGATAAAAAATTAATTAACAAATGTAATGAATATCTTTAAATGGTAGTGTGCTTATAGGATACCTAGTATTAGATGTGGTTGCTGGGAGTCAGACAGACTGTACCAGCAATTGAGTTTAAGACTAGGTTATTCCCATAGTGTGGTTATGAGATATATTATATTATATTCTATTTGAGATTCTATATGCTACTCCATCACGTTAGTAAGGGAAACAGACTCCCCATGTTTTTTGAGCACTGGGGATGTTTTCCCCAACATTCCAGTGGGAGGATGGATGGATGACTACCCCCTTTTTCCCTTCTCTATTCTATTGGTAGTTTCATGCTGTCGTATTCACAGTGGTTAGTTTTCACCATATATGTGTGTAGAGGGATGTAATGTCTTTTTTTTATTCACACACATATATATGGGATATAGTATTCTATGGACTACTATAGGAGTAACGTGTATAAAATGTGACGAAAGAGGATTCTTACTCAGTGTGTGGGTTATACTGGATTGAGATATAATTCCCGATCTATAACACATGTTATGTGAGTTGTGGTGGCTCTCAGAAACTACCTCGTTACAGTCTTGTGTGGACGTGGTGGTTTTTTTGCACAAGGGTAATTTTGTGGTGCTTTGACCAGTTGTCTGCAGGCAATCATTTTTGTAGATATATTCTTAGGATATGCGACATTAGGGAAAATAGGCAAACCAGTGGGGAAGTAATAGAAGGATAAACTTGATACTCATTATTATATTATATACTCTTGTATGAGTTACATAGTGGGAGTAGCCATGGTGACGTTGGGAACATAGTATACATGTTTAGATGACGGCATTGTTTCACTTGTGGTTCTCTGTGCTTTAGCAAGAATTCTTTACATTTTCACAAGAGGATTCAGGGAGGATCCTACAGAGTATATAGTTATACTCACCCTATGAATATAAAAACTATTTTTCTTTTCACTTGGTGAAGGTTGGGGATCAAAAGGGTTTCTAATAGATTGGTGTTGTAGGAGCTGTTCAGGCTTGTGGTTACTTTTTTTTACATTCATTTGGGTACTTTCAGTTTTTCTATTTCATTTGTAGTAGTTTTCATGAAATTAAATATTCATACATGTGATTTATTTTATATTTTAGTCTGAGTTAGATTTGGTTGGTGCCTATCTTATCTCTCCCTTATGTATATGTTCTCTTAGAGGGTAATGCCTCCCAATTGTGTGTTTAATATACCCTTGATGCTAGTCTCCAACCCCGGGCCTACTTGAGGTTGGACTCAGGGGGACATTATCATCCTTCTCACATTGTCATCCTAGGAGGGGTACACTTTGTGGGGAGGGGGTCATGGCAATGTGGTATCAGATAGAGGTTGTGGGATGGGACGAAGTTTGGTGTTAGGCACATGCGAGGTTCCATGGGTAGGTAGGAAAACAGTGTCATTAATGTTTAGAAAGTGATGTAAACATTGAGAACGATTTCAGACATAGTCATTCAGGCCCCCCTGGAATTTGTTGTATGAGCCTTTATGTTTAAAATGGCTACTAAACAAAGTTATACTAGTTTCAGGGTAGAGACCTAGGAAAGGATCTTGCATCATTTTTCTTTGTGAATGTATTTAAATGGGTATACCATGGTATAGGTAAACCTAAAATGAATAATAGAAAAAAATTATTAATTAATATTGAGTCTTCCAAATTCCAGGTTTAGGAGATCTAACTATTTGATATATTGCTGGGATGGCTCCATGCCGACTTTTTTGTTAGGATCACATAGATGTTGTCCAATAGGTTGTGCTAGAAGATCGTTGCAGGGTAGAGGATGACGACAATGACACTTGGAAGAGGACACTAATAGAGTTTCCTTGCCAGAGTCTATAGATGTATGGGGACTTCTTTTCAGATGTAGTCATAAAAGACTAGTTGGAGGAGGTCATGATATGCTTCAGTTCGATCCATGCTAAAAAGGTCCACTAGGTGACCTTGGTTATGAAGATTCTATGTGGAGCGGCAAGGTAAGGGTTGTTCTTATACATCAAGGATCACGGGGAGTCAGTGATCTCATGGGAGGAGTTCTAAGACATGTTTATAGTCATGTTTCATTCCTCGACCGCGATGGCGTCCAGTCTCTAGGAGCATCTTACCCTTTGACATGGGAGTTCTATATTGAGAGAGTTCAGAATCTATTTTAGTAACCTATTACAATATTCCTAAGACATTATTCTAGATATAGAGGCTAGGGTGAGGAATTTAGAGGAGGCCTTCTGTCCAGACATCGAGCACAGGGTTACCACATTTATGTCGAAGACATAACATGAGGTGTTGTCAAGGTAGAGGTTGTATATATGACATTGGTTATAACTAGATCATCACGAGAGGGGAGTAACCATGAAATTTCATGAAGCAGAGCTACGGTCTGTGGTTCCCAATTTTCATGGTAGACGTGTTTCTGTTCATCTAGGTGTTGGTCTCATCCATTAGCATCTCATTTCTCCAGCGGCGGTAGCTCTCAGGTTTATGCCAAGGTAGCATTCTCTTTTTTTCTTGTTGTGGTTGAGGTCATCAGAAGAGAGAGTGATCGACCATTCAGATTAGTCATCATGCACCAAGTGTTCTATTCCAGGATCCATAGTTTTGGCGGTTCCAACTGTGGAAACAGCAGCAGGTTGCATCAGATTTAGAATAGCATAGGGATGATGGGGCAGGCCTAGGCCATCCTTGTGATGTTCCCCATCATCGGAGAGTTGATCATGACCATGGTGGTCATCGTCATCAGGGTCATAGAGGCCATGGAGTTGGTCAGGGATTGCTTCATGCTTTTGTGTTGCAAGCTCTTGGTGATCCAAACATCGTTCGAGGTACCCATTGATTATTTTCTACCATGGTATATGCCCTGTTTTATTCATGAGAGACACACTCCTTCATATCACCTACCTGTGTCCTTGCTTTGGAACTTGAGGTAGAGAGGCTTCCAGTACCCTTGGTGTTGACTACGCCAGTTAGAGGCCGAGCTGACTTCATTGAAGTATGTAGAGAATATGATATAGTGTTGGATACATCACCACTCTATGGGAGATTTACAATGTTTACAAATGCAACCATATGATTTCATCCATGGCATTGATTTGTTATAATCAGTTCTGGATATCATGGAATGATTCAGGGAGAAGTTTGTGTTCTTCGATGCGGATGAAGAGCCAGTAGTGTTCGTTGTCGAGGAAGATCCTCAGATGGGTCATAGGCATGATCCTTCCTTATCATCCACGATGGATGATCTTATGCGGAGATTTTTAAAGGATCAGTAGTTATAGATTACTAGGATGTTAGAAGAGTACCGTGATTTATTTTTATAAGAGGTTGTAGCCTTACCCCCTCGACAAGAGATCGAGTTTGGGGTCGATCTACAACCAGAAGAATCTCTTATCTCTATGTCTCCATATAGTATGGACCCTTATGTGTTATGAGATATACATATATATCTTGATGGTCTATTATAGTGTGGTTCTTTTTGGTCGAGTGTGCCACCGTGGGGTGCTCCAGTTTTGTTCACAGAGAAGGTTGATGGTAGTTTGCGGTTGTGTGTCAATTATCATTGCACGAATAATGTGACAGTGAGAATCAGTATCCTCTACTATATATTGATGATTTTTCGACCAACTGAAGGGTCAATGTTGGTTCTCAAAGAGCGATTTTTGGTTAGGATGTCGTCAGATGCGTGCGAAGGATGAGGATATCACGAAGACTTCTTTCCATTATTGTCAAGGGAATTATGAGCTTGGTGTAATTCTATTAGGTGTAAAAAATGATTCTGTTGTGTTCATGGGAATGATGAATTCTGTGTTTCATGAGTCCTTGTAAATGTTTGTGGTGGTTTTCATTAACGAAATCTGTGAGTACTCCGCATTTGAGGTGGATCATGCAGAGCATCTACACACTGTTTTGTGACTTCTTTGTCAACATTCTCAATTTGGGAAGTTTTTGAAGTGCAACTTTTGGGCTTGAGAAGTCCATTTCATGGGGAATGTTGTGTCCCAGTATGGAGTAGTAGTGTATCCATCTAAGATAGAAGTAGTTTTGTCTGGTTAAGCCTCAAAGATAGTGTTATAGGTGTGAGGTTTCCTTGGTCTTGCAAGCTACTACATGAGGTTCGTAGCTAATTTCTCTCATGTTATGACTCCTCGGACATCTTTGACCAGGAAGGATCAAGTGATAATATGAACATCTCAGTGATAGGATGCTTTTGAGTATCTAAAAGGGACATTATTATGTGCTCTAGTTCTTCATCATCTAGCTACGGGAGTTCAGTATGATGGTTTCTGCGATACTTCACATCAGGGGTTAGGATGTGTTCTGATTTATTATAGATCATCTATTTCTTATGGGTCTTAGAGGATTTATCTTCGTGAGTGTAACTATGCTACACATGATATTGAGTTGTTAGCCATGGTGGTTTCTCTTACATTGTGGAGATACTACCTCATTGGTGAGCGCTTTGTGGTTTTCAGTGATCATAAGAGAGTGAGGTAATTTTTCTCCCATCGTGACATGAACATACACCAACATCGGTGGATATACTTTTTACAGGATCAAAATTTTGAAATATTTTATACATATAGAAAGGGGAATGTTTTAGCTGATTCGCTAAGAAAAAACTCACATGGTGATGTATTTCGTGAATCTGGTGATTCTTGGATAGTAAAGGAAGAACTATCAGCATTACATCTTGATATGGTAGATTCTAGGGGGGTTGAGGATATCTTTTTTAGATGATGGTTAATTCAACTCTTGTGCAGAAGGAGGAAGAGTCCTAGTTGGGGGATCTTGAGGTTAAGGTCTGGAGAGAACGAGTTATTTTTGGCGAGTCCCCAGATGGTTGTACAATGGATGAATAACAATGAGTGTTGTATCATGGAAGTATTTTTGTTACTTTAGAAATGAATTATAATTTTCTCAGAGAGTTATATAGTTCACCTTTAGTGGTTTATCTTGGTGTGAAAAAGATGTACTAGGCCTTGAGGTGTCAGTTTTGTTGGCCTAGGAAAAAGCATGCAGTTTCAGATTTTATGTCTCAATGATTGGTCTTCCAGAAGGTAAAGGCCATAAACTATGTTATAGGCTGTCTATTCAAGCCGTATGATGTACCTCAGTGGAAGTGGGAGGAAATATTAATGGACTTTGTTACTAGTTTACCTTGTAAAATAGGAGGACTTGATTCTATATGGGTGGTAGTGGATCATCTAACAAAATCAGCTCACTTCATTGTGATCAAGGAGTCAATATCAATGGAAGTTTTGTTGAGGAAGTTTTTAGAGGAGGTGGTGAGACATCATGGTGTCCTAAGAATGGTAATTTCTGATCGAGATTCTTGTTATACCTCTAGGAAGTGGGGAGGTTTCTAGTATGCTTTCGGTTCTCAGCAGTGCCTTAGCACTGCTTTTCATCATCAAATGGATGGTCAGATAGAGTGAACCATCCAGACTCTTGAATACATGCTATGATCATGTGTCCTAGATTTTGGAGGTTTGGGGGTGAGGCACTTACCCTTGTTGGAGTTCACATACAATAATAGTTTTCAATCCACTATCAATGTGACAGCCTTTGATGCCTAGTACGGTTGGATTATCCATTCCCCATTGAGCTAGACTGGGGTCGGAGAGTTAGTAATTCTTGGACCGGAACTGGCGTGGAATACAATATTGACAGTTCAGGTGATTCATGAGAGGATAAAGACAGTGCAATATCATCAAAAATCATTTGTTGATCAATGGAGGAGACACATAGAGTTTAATATTGGGGATTACATGTTTTTGTTGGTGACTCCCTATCATGGGAAGAAAAGGTTTGGTCGTGGGAGTAATATTTCTCCGCAATTTATTGGGCCTTTAGTGGTTTTTTCTATTGTGGTATTCATGGTGTATCGTGTAGCACTTCCCCCATAGATGATCCAAATACACGATGTTTTTCATGTATCACAACTCTTTTGTTATCTTCATGATGACTCTCACATAATTTATTGGGGAGAGATTGATGTTGATGATGATGAGACCTTTGATGAGTGACCTTTTGATATCCAAGACATCAAAGAGAAGGTGTTTCATAGGCATTCTATTCCTTTAGTTCGTGTCACGTGGTGACAGGGTGGAATAGAAGAGAGTACCTGGGAATGTGAGTCATAGATAGGTACTCAGTATCCAGTTTTGTTTGTTGTTTAAATATTTTTCTGTAACGATTTTACCTTTGTGGTTATAGACCATTCTTGATTATGGTAATAATATCTTTGGTTTCTCCTTGTATAATGCTCTCTTTTGAGAGGTATCTCTATGGATGGTTGATCAGACATCTTTTTTGTTTCCTTTTAGGTTGGTTTTGAATTTCTATGTACGAGAATGTTTTGAGTGGTATATGATGTAATGGATGAGACCTCTATGGTCAATTCTATTGTGAAATTTAGGTGTGTGAGGTGTTCCTGGTTGTAATGGTAACTTATCCCCAACACTTTTTCAAATATTCCAATTTTGAAAAGTGTTCCTTCGAGGAGATAGATGTGAACAGTACCATCAATGTGACCAATGTGAACAGTTTCATCAGATCGGTCTATCGTTCTATGAATAGTACCATCAGATTAGTGAGTGATTATAGGGCTAGTAACATCGAATCAGTGAGGCTTTCTATAAACAGAACCATCGAACCAATATTTTGTTCTATGAAAAGTACCATAGGATCAGTGTGTTGTTCTGTGAACAGTACCATCGAATCAGAGAGTTGTTCTGTGAACAGTACCATCAGATTGGTCTGTCATTCTATGAACAGTAACATGCGATTAGTCATTTGTTCTTTGAACAGTACCATCTGATCGGTCTGTCATTTAGTGAAGAATACCATTAGATCATTGAGTCTTTTTGTGAATATTACCCTCGGATCAGTCTGTCATTCTGTGTACAATACTGTCAGATCGGTGATTCCAATATCAGTGAGTCATTCCGTGAATAGTTTTTCTATGAATAGTGAGTCTAGGATTGGTGAGTCATATTGTGAAAAATGTTTCAAGTACCAGTGGGTCTAGAATCGGTGAGTCCATAACATGTGATTCATTTTATGAACAGTTTATCTAGGATCAGTGAGTCTAGGATCGGTGTGTCCTAGATCGGTGAGTCATTATGTGAACAGTGTTTCCAGGATCAGTGAGTCTTGGATCGATGAGTGTATAGTGATTCTAGAATCGTGTACAGAGTATCCAGGATCAGTAGGTGTACAATGTTTCGATGATCGTGAACACTGTTTCCATCTTCCTACAGCTTCACCCCATTAACATTTTCATATAATTAAAATGCATTCAGGGCCTTGTTTTAAGGGATTTAACTCTAAATAAAATCACATAACTCTTATATTAATTTTACTATGTCGTCTGATTCCTTTACATGGTCAAATAATGTGGTTTAATGAAATCCACTTTTAATGGAAAATCCATCGTATCATAAACTATTTCTCTATTAAATATTTAAAATGGATGATATATCTTCCTCTCTTGTTGTACATTCCTCTCTGAAGGTGTGAGATGCTTGAACCATTTCTTCTTCCCATAGGAGAGGTGTGATTGAACATTTGTCCTTAGATCATTTTTCCTTAATGTTTCTTACTGCTGCAAGCATACCCCCTATTTTAGTGCATGCAACAAGTGTCAATCCTTCATTGATATAAGATATAGTTTTCACGAGTGGAGGCCATCCTGATCCTTTTTTTATCATTCTTGTATAATGAACGACAAGAACCATTTTAGTTAGGGGATTCATTTTTTCTCTTTTCATTTACATGAAAGTGTATAGATAAATTTTTTCCCCACTAGATCACAATGGAATTGACATAATAAATATTCAAACTAGATTAATAATGTGATATTTATCAAATTTTATTGCCTCTTTTTTTCTAGATAGTGTGATATCTATTTATGTTTTTTGGCATTCATTCTTGATATAAATTTGTAAATAAAAAAATTAGGAATTAATTTATAATTGTTTGTCAAAATAAAAAGAGGAACACAAATGAATCTGGTTCTTATTTTTGTAATTTGATGCCAATCAAATTGGTGTAGAAAGCATATTTAATTATTTGTGATTTCATAAAAGTTAGGTTTACCAAATATCAATACTATGAATAATAAATCGGTTATTCCATGATGGATTAAAGAACTGGTTGTTTGAAAAAATACAATTCCTTATAGGGTTCCAAGTTACCCTCTTGGTTGTTTAAGGTCCAGGAGCCCAATTGATATGATGTCTGTTTTCCTGCTACTTATGTTTTGATGTGAGCCTAGATGGCTCTTGTGATATCTGCGGTCATGGAGCCCTATTGGTTGTGGTGGCCATTGACGCCTAGAGTGCTGAGATGAATTGGGTTATGCATGTGGGAGCCGAGGAGGACACCAGAGATGATGAAATGGGCTGGATGTGAATTTTTGGATTCTGACTGATTAGTATTGGTTGTTTATTTTCATTACATTCCCCACAGATCAAGGAATATGGTCTTGATTACACTTTTACCAAAAGGGGTGAAGACGTGCAGGGAATGTCACTTTCTTTCTGTGTTTAGCTTCTCAAATGGAGTATGGGTTAATGGTATTTAAATAGGCAGCAAATACTTGTTGGTTAGTTCATCTACTCACCATGTTAACCCTCCTTGTGTTTAGAAGCATTGAATGTTTATCTAGAATTCCTAAGAATATTGGAAAGTATTAATGTTTTCAATAAATGATATAATAAATGATGTTAACCGATAGGGTTAGAGCTAGCTGGGACCCAATGTTGAGGTAGAAATTTTGAAGGGATAGTGGACTTTGGGTGTGATGCTAATGAAATTTAATGTGGAATTGATATTGGATAATCAGTGCTTATAGAATTTAATAATGTAATGTGATACTGATAAAAAGGGAATAAAGTAATGTAATAAATCTCTAAAAGTGGTCATATTCTAATTGGATACCTAGTCATAGATGTGGCAGCTGGGAGTCCGAGAGACATAAGTTTTAGTTGAGTATAACACTAGTTTATGCCCATTGTGTGGTTGTAAGATATAGTATATTATTTACATTTTTGTTTTCTATATGCTAATCCACCATGTCAGTATGGATATCATACACCCCGAGGATTCAAATCCCTAGGGGGTATTTTCCCCCAACATTTTGGTGGGAGGATGGATGGATGAATACCCCCTTTGGCCCCACACTCTTCCCTATATAATTACTTGTGCTGGTAGGAACCGTGGTTATTTTAACCCATATACGTGTGTAGAGGTATGTATTGGCTTGTGGTTATTCAAACACATATTTTATGTATATAGTAACTTATGGAATATTATAGGGTTAACGTGTAGAGGCTATGACAACATGAAGATTCTTTCTCAGTGTGTGGGCTGTAATGTCTTATGGTACAATTCCAAACCTATTATAGATTTTATGTGAGATGTGGTGGATCCTGGAAACTACCTGGTTATATTATTTTGTGGATGTGGTGGTTTTGTTGCATGAGGTGCATGTTGTGTTGCTTCTCCAAGGTGTCTTCAGGCAAGCCTTTTTGGAGAGAGATTTTTAGGACGTGCAATGTTTGTGAAAAGTGGAAAACCAGGAAGTAGTAGTGGGGTACCCTTGATATTATTTATTATATTATATACTCTTGTATGTGTTACATAGTTAGAGTATCCATGGTGAGGATGGGAATATAGAATACCTATTAAGGTGAAGATTTTGATTCACTTGTTGTTCATTGTGCTTTAGTTGTTTATTTACATTTTTATGAGAATATTTGGGGGTGATTCTACTGAGTATACTGTTATACTCACCCAATGTATATATAAACTATTTTTCAGGTCAATTAGTGATTTTTGGAGATCAAGATATTTTCTACTATCTTGGGTTGCAAGAGCTATTTGGGCTTTTAATTGTTTTGGTTTTTATTTTCTTTTGGGTACTTGTAGTTTTCCCATTTTAGTTCATGTAGTTTTCATGACATTACATATCTGTACTTGGGATTTCATTTATATTTTAGTCTGATTTTGATTTGGTTGGTGTCTATCATATCTCTCTCTTCTTGAATGGTTCATCTTAGAGGTTAATGCCTCCCATTTGTGTGTTTAATATATTCTTGGCGTTAGTCTCCAACTCTGGGCCTACTAGAGGAGGGACTCGGGGGTCATTACCTCCCTTCTGGCATTTCTGACCCAGGAGGGGTACACTTTGTGGGGAGGAGTTCGCGACAGAGGGAATGAGAAACTATATTCAATTATTAATCGATAGGGTTCAACATACATATTTTGAATATATTGATACATTGGAAATTAAAGATGTTTATATATGACTATTTGACATATTATTATTGTGTATGAATGTTTCATAGTGGATGCCAAGGTTATTGAAGAACATGATAATTGAAGGGCTATTTTATTATTAAAGATTATAAAATCAACTTTTTAATGGAATAATAAAATTTAAAATGTATTCGATGATGGTGGGAGAATATGTGAATTAATGGACATTGTATCACACTCTAAATTTGGGAAGATAAATAATTTTCGAATATATAACATCTAAATATTTGAGGTCATATATTGATCATCCCTATCTCATAGATATCATTGGGATATAATTTTAAAGTTGAAAAGTATAGTGGGCCTCAATTTAAATAATTATAAAACACGTTAAGAGTTTATACGTGGAATGGATCTAACGATTTCATTCAATAAATATTCTTTTAAAATCATGATTCATAATTAGAGAATATTCATATGGATGTATTGGTTTTGAAAAAATCATTCTCCTAGAGAATATGCATAATGTTGTTCCATTATCCATTATAGGCATGTAATGTTTTGGTATTCATTATCAAACCTATGTCTGGGGTTTTCATAACCAGTATTATATAGACATTGATGGCTGAATATTAAGGAACATATAAGATGAAAATATTTATTATTGATAATGGATGGGACCAAAAAAGTTGGTTTTTCATAAAGATCTACAATTTTAATGTAGTTAAATTTTAGAAGAAAATCTCATTATCACAATAGAAATTCTATTTCACAATGATTATAAATAAGAATTTTAAGGATAGAGATAAAAATAATATGTTATCATTATGATTTACATTTGGTAATTTGGTATGATGTTATATGAAATGTGGATTTTCTGAGGAGTTATAGTCTATCAATCCTATTTTTGGAGGAACATATAAAATGAATCTTGTCAATAAGTATTCAGGATATCTCTTACGACAATGTGATAAAATTTATCACTTATATATGTGTCTATTTCAAGGAAACGGTTGATCTAGATGCACTATTATAAGATAGAATATTTCATTGATACATTAAAGAATAATATGTATTTTTCATCTAGTATAATATTTTTTTTGGAATCAAAATTTTTCCCAAATTGAATGAAATACCAGGGAATAATGTTACAATACAAGAGTTAATAGTAGAGAACAATTAATTACTGAATGGAAACTTTTATCTGAATAGAATTAAAAAAATTATGATTTTTTCAAAGTAAAAAAATTCATATGATATAATTTTTTATTGAAGGTGATGTATATGATAGAAGTATCATTGCATTATATTTTGGAAATAATAATATATGTTAATAATTG
The DNA here is from genome assembly GCA_963277665.1 of Viscum album. Taxonomy (NCBI): domain Eukaryota; kingdom Viridiplantae; phylum Streptophyta; class Magnoliopsida; order Santalales; family Viscaceae; genus Viscum; species Viscum album. The sequence goes on along the minus strand of OY728147.1, from coordinate 2,049,594,410 downwards.
ATGATTTTAGATGTTTGTTGTAGATCCTTGATTGGTGATGTTAAATTTTTAGTGGTTCAATAATGTGTGTAGTTGCATGTATGGATGTTTAGGTATACCATGCCACTATGCCCAATGTATACATTCAAGGAAAATTTTGGATTCATAATTATATATAAGGTATAGAATAACTGTCCAGAAGATAGCTCAGTATCCATCCAACCCAACACCTAACCACACATAGGATAATTCCCTAGAGGTTTTCCAAATCATCCTGTATTGATGACTAGAACCATGAATCAAAGGTAATCAAAGTGTAAATGATCTCCCCAAATATAAAACAAGGATCTAATAAATTAAAAATACAACACATCATAGCCAATAGTAACTAAGAATCATTATGTAAAAAATCCATATCCTTATATGAAAACAACTAAACATAACTAAAACATAATGAACTATACTAAGAATATGAGCATTTCACTACTTGGTCACCACCATCTAGAAAAATTTCCCTATCCAAATGAATAATTAATCCACAATAATTGACCTCAAAAACTACTTGGATATTTTAACCCTGAGTTTGAAAAGTAGGTTTTGACCATAACAACTAAGTATGTTGCAAAAATAGAATCCAAATGAGTCCTCTCCCGAAACAATCTAAAAACATTGGTTTTAAGAATGTTAATGAAAATTGAGTTTTACCATTTTAATGAACTGGACAGAAATTTAGCTTTTTAAAACATCCCATGACACGTTCCACTTTTGAAATATAGATTTCTATTTTAAATCCCAATTCAAGAACAAAATCCCAAAATAATAGTTCCACAAGGTAAAAAATGGGGCACTGATGAAGTCAATGAAAACAAAATGATCAATCCCAAGATAACAATGATTGAACAAAAAAGGAAAAACAAAACAAATCATAACATCATGAAAACAATCAGTGTAATTTCATAAAAAAATTATAAGTAATCCCTTTATGTGTTGAGATTGGTATCAAGCGCTGACGTATGAGATTGTTCCACACTCAATGACCAACTATATTATATCAACTAGATAATCCAATGAAACATCGCCCATGGCATCTCAGTTAATGTATATGGTACCAACCCTCAAAATTAGGTTTGGTAAGAAACCGTCACTCGACACTCTATATAGTTCCTCATAATTTCTGGATTATATTACATGTTGAATGGGGAGATCCTCAAATGCATGGATCAAACAAAAACTCAATGCCACCATGGATTCCAAGTCCATACACCAACACCATGTATGTGATGAACCTCTTCCTAGAGGGCCTACCATAAAGGTTCCTATCATAGTTTGAGTAAAAAAAATTCCAATTGGGCCTTCGCAACAAATGAGTTTCAATTTTTTTCTAAAATTATCATATATACCAACTGATGCATTTATATTGAATTTTTAAAGAACATAAAAAGTTGCATTAAAACCATTAATATAACATCACATATGAATAAGAGCTTCCAAATTTTCCATTATTTTATTTAGTTTACAAACCACATCTCAAAAATTAAAAATTGTCCAATCTTTTAGAATTTTATCTCAAACTATAGTTCAGAATAATTTGGAAACCAAGGGCCAATTTGGAATACACCATGAGTTATTTGAAATTTTTTTTGGAAGAGAATGTTCTTGAAAAGTGAATAGGGGATGGGTTTTTGAAAATCCTAGATCATGTGTGAATGATAGGGAGAGAGAGAGAGAGAGAGAGTGGGTCATTTTTTATATATAGCCGTCTTATTACATGATCAAATCCATATATTCATATCATGAACATATGGATGTTCCCACATACAAGGGATCACTTAAAATATCAAGAATTTATTTATATTCCAAATTGATTAACATAAAATATTTATTCAATCAATTTACACCTATGAATAATACAATTTTTAATATCAAAACCACACATGAAATCCCATTTCATCATTTCCACATTTAATAAAACACTACAAATAAAAAATAAAAAAACACATCAAATATGAAAATTAAATTCAAAATGAAATTTTTTCAAAAATATGACACAAGGACATGTATAAGTAAAACCACAATTTTTTTTCTTTGGAAATACATTTTGAGCAAAATTTACACAAAAGAAATAACAAAACTAATTATATTATCACAACACAGAAAATGAATTCAAATTATATAAGCAATTAAAAATTATATAGAATCAATGGAATGTGGAAGAAATAAACATAATTGAAATACATACCCCAAAAATGTTTAAATCCATCAATACTAAGAATGTAGGAATGACAAGACCAATAAAGACATTCTACACACCATAAAACTAAATATACACAAACTAACATGTAAATCATTTCTTTTATGGTTCATCCTAGAAGTAACTAACAAATGGAGAACCATGAAACCAGTTTGGAAGAATAAATTAATGATTTTATCAATAAAAACTAGAGTAAACTCACATTTGGAACCATATAGGATATATTTTGGTGGATGGAGAGAATTGGAGGAGGGCTTCTAGGAGCCCACTCATATTACTAGGCTATGAAATGGAAATGGAATTGGATTTTGGGTTAAAAATAATTGGGGAATGATTGGAATTTCAATAGCTATTGACCTGGGAAACACGCATAATCTTGGCACATGGTTTTTTAAATCATGTTCCATCTATGCACACCCTACTAAAAAAGGACACCGACACAATTTTTTCACTCGATTTAGGATACTATGTGCCAAATATATGATTTGGATCTATCATATTATAGATACATCACACATGATTGATGTATGGTTTTTTCTGGTAATGAAAAATCTATTCCCTATGTACCAGACATTAAAAAATAAGCTGCACTATTACTCTGTATCCTCACACGGGTTGTCCCAAAATGTACACAATCCATTCCAATTGGAAATTTCCAGAGATAATTGAAATGAAAATACACTCATGATCAGAAGGAGGAATGGTTTACCATTAAACCATGCCTAAAAACCATTTATATGTCCAAAAATCACTTAAAAATATCTAAATCCAATAAACATATAAAATAAATGAACATTTTGGTCTGGGTGAAAATTTTTTTCCCATCACAAACACATTGTACCCCCATAAAGTCACCAATCCAAACATGAAAAAACATTCAATCTAAAAAATATAAATAATATGAATAATACAAATAGAACCATGATCATTTAGGTGGCCCTTAAAAATCATTTGTCAAAATTTAACTGAATGTGAGATAAACATCCAAGATGAAGTCAAGAAATAGGAGGCGGTTTCTCCCCACCATAAGAATAACATTTAGAAGCCCAACATGGATTTAAATGAGAACTCCAAAAACACAACCATTGGCTGACTAATGTGAAAAGAAAAAAAAACGAATCCATAACACAATGGGTCCCAAAAATGAAACTCCACGTGGAAAAGAAATGTAAACCACAAAAAATAAATTCAGAACTTCTCAAGATTATAAATAAATAGAAAAGGAATATATAAAACAAGTCCACATAAGGATAAACATTTGAGGATCCACAACTATAGAACAAAACAAAATAATTTAAAAAAAATAGGACCATGAAGGACTTTAAAATGAATAAAAAGTTACAAATCTATGAGTTCCTCATCAAAAAATTCAAACTAACACTACTCTAAAATAAGAGAAAATAATCTAGGATAACTACACCATGAAGCCCGTGAATTATTAAAGAAACAGGGGGTACAATCCAGGTCAATTTATAGATCCCAGATGACATGAACCATGTTTTTCGAATAGCTAGGAGCTCACGTAGTATGATCAAATCTACATCTTTTAGTGACAAATATTGTAGAATTCATCTTGGTGACCTAAGAAGAAATATTGTCCACAAGACATTAGAGGATTAAAAAAACACATAAACATATTCCCAAACCAACCACACAAAAATAACAGAAGATAATGGTCCAAAGAGTGAGATAATGAAACATGTGATATTGGATTCTCCAAAATACGGTCCGCTGGAACACACCTCTCAATAGAAGGGGGACCTTCATGTGTGATGAAAAACACTGGTTCATTAACCATCACTAACTATTATAAATGAACCATCCTAGAGAAAAATTACTCATCCATATATTTCACAAGATAAAATGAATCCTTCTATGATCACTACATGAATACCCCACAAAAGAAGAGAAATCTTCAGCTGATCCACTAATGATATGTTCAGAAAAAAGGAAAGCATGTCTTTAAACTGCTCAACGTTAGCCTTAATCATATTTCATCATTTTTTGAACCCCAAAATTCTCAACCAACTTACAACCATCACCTCCATTGGTATAATCATGTAAATTGAAGATTTATAAAAAATCTATGTAATCCCAACATTCAATGATGATAGAACAATCATCTTCCATTGATCCAATCATTGTCTTTTGAATGAGTTTAGATTTGCAAACACTCAAATTGAATTCGGTTTTAATAATGATTAAAATGCACTATAATAATCCTCAATTCATTCCCATGAATCTAAATTACATTGATCACAACTTAGAATATGCAATATTTGGGAATAATTATATTCAACCATTCCACATGAATCCTAGATAAAGCTAGTAAATTGAAAAAAACATGACTGAATCCTAGGGGACCATTCTCATTAATGTATTCGGAAAAAACAATAAAAACCCAAAATAATGGGCTTTTAAAACTAAAAAAACACCTCAATCTAAATAAACTGTCTCATAATCAAAAACAATAAAAAACAACCAAAATAATCTTTTGAAACAACACCATTTCCAATTGAAATTTTAACAATTTCACAATCCAAATCCACTTTTCACAATACAAAACACACACTATTATTTAGTTCAAACACTAAGGCTCACCATGGAACCACACCATGGAACCATTTTAAAATTGGAACCAAAACCCCACCATAGAACCATTTGGTTTTTGTTTAATCCAAAACCACACCATGGAACCATTTTACATTTTGAATCCCTTTTGTCTCAAAAATAATTTTACATTTTAAAATTTCCTAACCCAAACCAAAACCAATATAACCCACAACTCATTCCAAATTGATGAATTTAGGAACTCTTGGACATGCATAATGTGATGACAAGGATGGAGGTCCATTCTCGATGAAATAACCAACCACTAAAAGGACCATTAAATGAGAAATCAGAAACCACATGCATTACTAATACATGTGAGATAATAGAATGACAGATGGTCACCTCTATTTTCATTCACAATCCATACACAAAAAAATGAAAAATATCCTAGAAAACACATGGAATCAAAAGGTATATAATGGTTAAGAGTTCTAAACACTCTTCGTGTACCTACCTCAGGAATCCCAACAATCCATCTGACCAAAATACATGAAATAGAAAATAACAAATAGATCCTCTGATACTATCATATCACAAACCAAGTTGGAATCCATCAAACATGATACCTAACCTGACTTGATACATTGTATTATAGGTGATCTAGATCCACCTGAGTTGTCAAACCACATCAGGAATAAATTATAGAAGATGTGGTAATGAATTTTCCCAACAATCCTTATGGTCCAATCAAACTAAACATATAATAAAACATAAGAAACAAAAATTGAGCATAAATAAGTACAAGTCAGGATCATGATTAAATAACAACTACAAAAACTACTAACAATAACAAAACTAAAACCAACCCAATAGATAAATATAATCTCTTATTTATCACATTGTCTATATATTTCAAAAACTACCCCCTCAAAGTCTTAATCTGAAAAGAAACACTAGAAAATAGAAACATCATGTATACTAATTGTAAGTGGAACAAATAAGTTATTAGCATAACAGCTATATAGGTAATCACTAGAGAATCCATAAATTTAAATTCCTGAAAGAGTGTATAATCATTGTTTATAATACCTTTATAAATATATTTTTTTACTATATTAATGAACCAAAAATTTATTTCCATTTTTAAATCTCACATACAATTTTTTACTATTCTAAAACAAATTTGCATTTTATAACCCTATTATAAAACCATATCCCAAATGAATAATTTAACCAGGTTTTCAAAAGGCGATATAATAATATTAAATAATAAAATGAGAAACTACTAGATAACAAAGAAGGAATTGATATGAGATTCTGAACAAAATATAATATACATATAATAATACTAGGCATTTAATAAAACATTATAGAAAAAATAACCTCTCATTATCACATCAGACTCATATACCGATGTATGGTGCAATTCGAGAGTTAAAAACCAACTAGATTCTCTAAACTAACTAATATAGGGAAATTTCCCACAATTCCTTACATACAATATTTGACCTATAAAACATGGTAGTCATGGTTCATAAGAATCATTCACTCGACCATTATTATGACTCATAATAATCTAATGATAATTGTAAATGGTGAATGGGGAGGTCCTCACAATGATATGTTAAATTGAATGCTACATTCATTGTTCTAGACATATAAAATCAAATTCAACACCTATGCAATGGCCCTCTCAAATGAGGACCCTCCTTAATAGTTCCCTTCAGAAACCGAGTTACCGAAAAGTGATAACAATGGTTTCTCATCCCATTAGTTTCAAAAAACATTATGAAACCCCTAAATATACCAACAAGTCCAATAATATTTTCTTTTAAATTCTTTCATAGAAGTACATTAAATCAATTTCAAAATTGCAACTTTTACATAGGAAGCTCCACGTTGGATATTTTGAAATTTAATTACCCAAACTGTAATGGCCCGGACCTCTCCGGTCCATTACTTTGTAAAAACATGATGTGGTCAAACACAACACACATCATAATAATAAGTATTGATAATAATAATTGATAATGGTTGTGTGAAAATATTTGGTGTTAATTAGATTAAATGGTCTTAATTTAATCATTTTGAAATAAAATAAATAAAATAGAATGTATTTAATTCAATGAGGGGAGGTGCATGGTTTCTTTTTGATTTATTTAAATTTTAATAAATAAAAAATTATGTGTGTAATGGGAATATAATGGGAGGATCAAGGAATAAATTATAAAGGAATAAATTATAATTAATGAGGCGCAACCCCTTATGGGTGAATCCAAAATTTATTTTAGAATATTAAAATAATTATAATAATACTAATTTTGACAGATTATAAAAGTAATTATAAGATAATAATGGGCGTTAATAATAATAATGATTATTAATGATAATGATATCGACCCTTTGATGAAATTTAAAGAGGATTTATTTCTATTATATTATATCATAATGGTAATGGTGACCTTTAGGGTGTGATTAATTAAATGGAATGGTTTTAATTAAAAATGTGAATAACCATTATAAACTAATTTAATGGGATTAAATTAGAACATTAATGATGGGTGTTATTAATATTAATTTTATTAATAATAACATTGAAGTGGTAATGGAGTAATGGCAAGGGGATGCGCCTCTTTTGGTGGAGTGGGAGAAGAAATTGTGAATGGAAGAGTTATATTGTAGAGAGAAAGAGTTAAAGGAAACAAATTATATTTTAAACTAATAAAAAAAGAGAGAATCTCACGAATTAGTGATGTGCAAAAAATTGGAGAGGATTTTGTGCATGAATATTAAATGTGATTGGAGAGATAAATTTTCATTTAAATTAAATAATAATAATATATTATTATTATTATTTATGGTTGTCAAAACCATAATTCATCTGTAACTTTTTCATGGGAAGTCAGTTTTATGAATCATCAGTGGCAGCGTAACCCTAAAATTATGACGGTCATTTTAAGACCAATGATGAATACCTTTTAATGACTCATGTATCACGTCAATAAAACACCTATAATTAATTGAAGTTATTATTATCATTAAACTCATGGAAACCGCGTGACGTGTCTTGTGTTGACCAGTTAAACAACCTAATAGTTGTACGATCACGTTTTGTATTCATTAATAAACATTGCATACAATTTTACCTTTTTTGCCTATATAATAGAGGGTCATGTGTTATTTACAGACTCCTCTTTATCCCCACACGGTGATGCTCCCGGATGACCCAGAAGCCTTCCTCCTATCTTCTTCATCCGGGCTCCGATCGTCAATCTATTAGTTGCTATAGGATCGTGTCGATGAGTCAAAAATCGTGCACCTCATTACATTCCCTTTTCTTTTACTTCCTCTTCATAGTTTCCTATATAGGAGAATGCAGATATTTGACGGGAAAGATGCTCTTCGACGAACATCATCTTAATAGTTCATTCTACCACATTATTATTCCTTCCGATATCTTCTCTTTTTGTCCCCCCTTTCCTTGATAAGACAAGTTACACCTTAATGTTTAATGGAGTCTCTCTTAGTTTTTAGTGAAGATGTGTCACATCGTCCATGAGGGGATGTAGTCGTCAGGAGGAGTGATCGAAATCCTCATGGGGATTGTTCTCGCAGAAGGACATCAAAAACTGTTCAGGTAGAAATGTTACCTTCATCTATCTCTCTCTTGTTTTCCATCATGCATGGTGAGTATCCTCTTGTTTTCGCGAGATACGATTAAAATAGTAAATAAATATAATAACTCGTTAAAGAAAAGCTTTGGGGAAATTTTGTTGTTATTGTTGTTTTATTTACATCAATGCTTACCCTTTGATTGTGTTGTGAATTGAATAGGCTTATCCCTACTGAAAATCATGGTCGTTGGGTGAATTTTCTTGTGCAATTAAATGTTGCCCTGTTTTTCTGAATTGGTTTGGGGATAGGATTTCATCGAATGTGGAAATTGTTTAATCATGTAATGTTGGATGATTAAATTTACTCCTGGAACCCCTATATGATCACCCCATTTAAACTAAATGAAAGAATGAATTAGTGGGTACTGGGTGGGGTTTAATTATGTGAAGGGCTATTTCGTGGGTAGTTGTGGGATGGGTGAGCATCAGGGATGTGGTTGGCTGAGTTGTGGGTTGGTGTGTATGAAATGGTTGTGATGGGCAGCGAAGCTCTGGTAAATGGTATCAAATGGATGATGATGTGGTATGGGTATTGTTTCTGATGTGTATGTGGTTATGGTGGATGACAGTAGGATTTTAGGGATTTGTTGTGCATATGAATAAATGTGGAAGAGTTAACTAATGAATTGTTTGTCATGGTAGTTGATTAAATACGGAAAATCAATGGAATTGATTGGCAGGTAAAAGAAAATGGTATTGTGTTGCTTGTGTTTTCCGTAACATTATTTGCGGTTGGTAGGGATATGTTTTATGAATGATTGATCTGGTTTTTTTGTTGTCAGTTGATCAGTAGTTAGGGAACAGATAAACTAAAAATGTTGAAACATGAAATGCTTAATGGGTTTTGGGGCTATTTGTTGTGTGCATACATTCGAGGTAGTAGTGCTGAGGCATGTCCTCAGATCATTTGTGTAGAAGACTTAGGACGGGCTGAGTGGTTGATATAAATATTTAAATCTGTACGTTTTATGTTTCTTTACACACCCCACCCATGATGATCACAAAGTGCCGAACACCGAGGGGACGGGGGATGCGATTCTCAAACATCTAAAGGATGTCTAGTTACTGTTCTTCCCTATGCTCCCTACTCTATGTTTTATAGCCCAACATACTTCGGGAAGGATATGACAGATGTTTCCCAATATTCTTCAGGATGAGGATGTAATATGTTTCTAGGTGTCTTTGGGATGAGATGTGATGTTGTTCCCAGGTGTCTTCAGGATGAGATGAGGTAATGGCCAAGGATTGAGTGCCGGTGGGATACTATGAGCTTCGTATGGCCAGGTTGTGGCACTAGCATAAGCTTCATATGGCCAGGTTGTATCACTAGATCTGTAAGAGGGGGAAGCATCAGAGAGTTAGGTATGAGGGCTTTAGAAGTATTTAGTTGGATGGTGGTGCGGGGCACCCATACTTTGATAATATTACTATACTACCCTATTGACTTCTGATATTTGGTGAGGGTGGCTTGTAAGGTTGGGTGGATAGATTCCTTTCTAGGCTTTGGTTCCTTCTGTTTTATCATGGGGCATTATGATGTATCCCCACCTGTGCACAAGAGATTTAGGTTTTCCTACTGATTATACTTGTAGGCTCACCCTACGTTTACTTTCTGATTTTTAGGATGACATTAGGGACAGTGTGATACCTTTCTAGTTTGGAATTGGAGTTTTTCTGGTTGCAGTTTTTTCTTTATTTTTTTTGGTATCATACTATGGAGCTTTTCTTGTACTAGTAATTTTTTTTCAGTATTGTATAAAACATGCATATTGGTTTTGTTTTGGGATTATTTTCATTTAATTATTCCTTTTTCATTTGGTGTTTGACTCATCCTATTTTCTAATCTTAAACAATAAAAAGGTTAATGCCTCCCATATTTGTGAAAACTCATACCTTGGGTGATAGTATCCACTCTGGGGCCCACTAGAGGTAGGACTCGAGGGTCATTTTTTCCATTTCACCATTGCCTGCTCAGGAGGGGAATCTTTGGTGGGAGGGGTTCATGATAGATTGCTATCAGAGGCTGATGGTTGAGAGATAAGATGGATTCTGGAGTTAGGAACAATGAGGATTTCATGGAATGGTATGGAAACAGTTTTGGCTGATCTTGTTGCATGACATAGGCCAGGGAAGGCCGGCTAGGACACGAGATTTAAGGGCCCCCCGTGATCCGATGCAATAACTCTAAGAAAAATGAACTACCATATAAAAATACATTGATTTCAAGGTAAGGACCCTAGGAAAGGTATATGCATCATCATGATTTATGTTTTACATTATTTGGGTGTTCTAGGAAAGAAATTGAAATAAAATGATAAAATGAAACCTTGAGAAAATTTCCTTGCTACTTGGGCTTAGGCGTTCATTGTTTACAGTACAACTATGGCGCCTGGACTTCATTCCCGGGTGACTCGGGCATTTGAGGCCCATCAAGTTCAGACGGTCGATCAGCTGAGGATTTTCCAAGATGAGGACCCTATAATGACCCACACTTTACAAACATTGTTAATACTTCAAAATTTAAGCACACTTATTACAACATATGATAAAACCACAGAGGACCGTATAGGTATGGTGTCTTTAGAAACTGGGAAACATAAACAACTGGTTCATAAATCTTCCACAGTGCCTCCCATTTATTTCATCATATCTAGGGTACCTTTTATAATATTCTACTTAATATCCATCTTCCTGACCTGGGGAAAAGAAAACATAAAAGGGTGAGCTCAAATGCTCAGCAAGGGAAAATAAAGGAAATAAAAATCATATCATATCTTTTTGAAAATCAAAACCTGCAAAAGAGATCATAATATCATATCATGGATTAAATCATAGAAGTGAAAATGAGATCCCCATAATCATAACATAAAACTTGAAACTTTGTGGCATGCACACATAATCATGGAAAAATCATTTCTTGTTAGTCATGACTCATTGCCAAGACTATCTTAGTGGACAAAGTCCCTTTCTGAACCGAGTTCACTCCTCGTTTCAGTCTTGTATCACTGAACCAAAATAACCTTCCGTTCCAGCCATGTCTATCTCATGAGATATAAAATCATTACCCAATGCATTGGAGGGAGATATAGGTCCCACCCATCTTATAATGAATCCTTTCTTATGTGTGCCACATAATCATAAACCATACATCATAGCGTAACCCACGTAATAAAAATGGGATTCTTAAACAACATGACATCATAAAACAATTCATATAAGATAATGGAATTCATAAAAATATTTCCATCACAACATAATCAAATCCATGTAATAATATGGATAAAAACAGAACCCTTTTATTATCTTAGATGGAAAATAATTTTGATAAAATACTTGAACTTCATTCTTGAGGAAAATATCCTTTCTACTTCAAAAACACTTTTCCTTTCTTAACATGTCATACAATTTTAAACTAAAAGAAGTTGATTAAAAATAAACTTGAATACTTGTAAAGGAATATTCTTGGAAATAATGTTTTAGAAATCCATTCATGCCGTATAAGTTAAAAAAACATTCTTCGTACTTGTGTCGGAAAAGTCAAAAAATACCTCGTACGGAAAACGACAAAAGATTCCTTTCATTTCCTTTACTAAAAACTCACCGAAGGGTAAAATTGGATTTAAAAAATTGTAGTTGGATGGAAATAATATTACATATTTATGAAACATGGATGTGGATGATAAAATATACGCCAGTAAATACTTACGAATAATCAATCTCGGATAAAAATGAGATTGTGATATTTCCCTTACCTTAGGTCCGATTTGCTTTGTACGTGTCCGAAGCCCCTGTATAATGGTTTAAATAATGTTATTGACTTATTCTAGAATCATACATATTTATATGATATCATATATGGTCATATTCTTAGCTTCTTATTAGTAATATTTCATTTTTACTTGTTACTCGGGTCTTTATTGCCTTTTGTTCTTATGCGTGTTTTTCCGAATACATTCTTATTCTTCTTTTAAGGTTATAGATACCTTATATCCAGAATGGTATTAGTGTAACATATATAATATTTATTCATTCAATTCATTTATATAATTATTATGTAATGATGATCATGTAGAACGAGTCGCATCACATCGTGGAGACGGTATTCCGTACGTACGCACGAGTGATGATATCGTTCCTATGATCGTGGAACTGCATTGGAGTATATATATATTATTTCAGTATCAATATTACTTTATAATAATCATAAATAGTTACTCATTACACCATTATACCCATCCCTGTAAAGTGATGGTGGAAAAATAGATTACACCACGGCGTGGAGACGGTATTCCGTACGTACGCACGCACGGTGATTTCATTTTTCCGTGGGATGGATAGAAGGTGAATTAGGGTTGTTTCATATTTATAATAACATATCAGTATGTAAGTAATACTGAAGTTATTAATTTATCATGAAACAACTAAAGAAGAAGAATTTGAAGAAGAAATAAATTGAAAAGATCGGTAATGCATATTACCTCTTCTTTGGAACGCCTCTTTGAATCCTCCACTTAGGGAACTAAGATTGGTCTTTGAAGAATACCAGGAACTCTAGGATTATTCTATGTAAGTGGAGAGGATAAAATGGTAGAGGTTTTCCGAGCTTGAGTGCTCAAATTCGTGTGAGGAGGAGGGGGAGGAGGTGCCCTTTTATAAGGGAGGAGAGGGGCACCTTAGGAATATCTCAAAATATTATTTTATATTAAAGTCAAAATCGGTTTATAATTGTTCCAAAGGGTCTTATTTCGAAGCTAAAGTGGGGAAGGGTCGAAATCCTATCAACCAATAGGATTTAGACAAGTTTAGGATATTATTTTAACCTTATCAATTAGATTTAACTCTAAGTTAAATAATTTAACTTTTACCGTGTCTTTTTGTTTTCTTTCACCATATGGTTAATACACTTACTATAACATGCCAAACGAACCCAAAATTGTTTATTATTAATATATATATCCTTATCTAAGTCATTTGGACGAACCTTAGATTTTTAGGAATAAAATAACAATTAATAATATAATATTTGATTTAAAAACTATTTTGTGTCAATTTTGACACTATTTGATATATGATTTTTGTGAAAGTCATAACAGAATTATATGTTCGAAAAAAATTGATTAAATCAACATTAATATATCATAGTAACCTAGAAAATTAGTTTAATTCATAAAAAGTCTCAAATTACATTTATTTTGGTGTTTTTAACATTAATTATGTCAATATTTCATTAATAAGATAATTACTGCATCATCATTGTGTCATAAATAAATTACATTATTTAATGTCCAAAAATTCCAAATAAACTACCATTATGTAGGAAATCGTTTTAGCTTTCTAATGAATATTTATAGTCAAATTTATCTTATGTATAACCCCATATTTAAAATGATTTACTTATTAAACTTTGATTTTAACTATTTTAACCCTTCTTTAAATAAAATAATAATAAATGTCCTAATCTAATCCAAATGGGCCTAAATGGTCATATTTTATTCCTAAGTTTGTTCTTGGTCGAATTACACTTTTCCAATAGAATTAGGACATGTTTTAGGGTAATAGTAATATCATATTCACCCTTAGTTACCCTATTTACTATTAACCGTGGTAAAAAAAGAAAAAAAGTTACTATTCACCAAAAAATTATTTTCATCTCATTGAACCACATTTTAGTCCTTGATATTAACCGTGTCTCTCGGATTTTCGAAATTCCATTCACAGAAGTGGTAAAATTATGTTTTATGCAAAATTCAGTTTTTAACCTACCACTTAGTGGTTTCACTATTCATCAAAATTGAAAGTTTTCAGAAAAATACCAAAATTTCACCTTAGGCTAATTTCGATATTCTGAGTCCAAAAATGAAGTCCATTTTGAAAAATATAATTTATAAAATTTCAAAAAGTGGTTATTACTATTCATAACGGTTAGTTTTAATAGCATATTGTTGTTTAGTGAAACTCGGTATTGCGTACGACACAAGCAATCGAGGAAGGTCGTGATTGCGTGTAAAGCAAGCCAAGCAAGTGTTGTGTAGAAAAAGATTCCTTTGGTGATTTATATAACATAAAAGTCTCGGGTGTTACATTCTACCCCCCTTAAAAAGAATTTCGCCCTCGAAATTCGTCACTTTGTAACAAACAGATGAGGATACTTCTCCCTCATCAAATCCTCAAGCTCCCATGTAGCATCTTCAAGTTGGTGGTTCCTACATAAAACTTTCACCAATCGAGTGGTCTTGTTTCGTAGGAATTTTTCCCTACGATCCAGAATCTCTATCGGCTGTTCTTTATAAGAAAGATCTTCCTCCATCTGTACAACTTCTGAGCTGAGTACATGTGAAGGATCTGGTATGTACTTTCTCAGGAGAGATATATAGAACACATCGTGAACTTGAGAGAGATTCGGTGGAAGCTCCAATCGGTAAGCTACCTTCCCAACACGATCCAATATTTCGAAAGGACCGATATATCTAGGGCTCAACTTCCCCTTCTTTCCAAATCTCATAACCCTCTTCCAGGGAGATATTCGTAAGAACACTTTATCACCCACTTCAAACTCTAGGCCTTTTCTTCGGTTGTCGGAATAACTTTTCTGTCGACTCTGAGCTTCTCTTATGTGTTGTTGAATAGATCTAACCTTTTCTGCCATTTCATCAACGAGATCAGGTCCTAATAGCTTTCTTTCCCCAACTTCATCCCAGCAAGTTGGAGTCCTGCATTTCTTTCCATAGAGAGCTTCATAAGGAGCCATCTGAATACTGGAGTGAAAGCTATTATTATATGAAAATTCCACCAAAGGTAGGTGTTGATCCCAACCTCCTTTGAAATCCATAGAGCAAGCTCTCAACATATCTTCTAGGGTTTGAATTGTTCTCTCAGACTGACCGTCTGTCTGGGGATGATAAGCAGTGTTGAAACTCAACTCTGTATCCAGAGTATGCTGAAGACTTCGCCAGAACTTCGAGGTAAATCTCGGATCCCGATCAGATATAATAGAAAGTGGTACTCCATGCAATCTTACCACTTCCTTTACATATATCCTGGCAAGCTGATCTAGAGAGAAATACTCTCTAATTGTAATGAAGTGTGCAGACTTTGTAAGACGATCAACTATGACCCAAATAGCATTATTGCCTTTGGATGTTTTAGGAAGTCCTGTGACAAAGTCCATAGTGATGTTTTCCCATTTCCATTCGGGTATGGGTAATGGTTGTAACATCCCCTTAGACTTCTGTCTCTCAGCTTTAACTTTTTGACAAACCAAGCATCGAGAGACATATTTAGCAACATCTCTTTTCATGCCATCCCACCAGAAGTAATCTTTCAGGTCCCTATACATCATCGTGCTTCCAGGATGAATAGAGAATGAAGAACTATGAGCCTCATCCAGCAGCTCCTTATTTAATTCGGGGATGGAAGGAACACAAACCCGATTCCTGAACTTTATTATCCCATCACAATCAAGGTTGCTTTCAGTAATATTTCTCATCTTCTTTTGTAACTCGACATCTTCTTTCTGTGCCTCCTTAATCTTCGCATGTATAGATGGTTGAACATTCATTTGAGAAAGATAAAATTTTTCCCCTTCCATTATAATTCCAAGATCTATCCTTTGTAAATCCATAAATATTGGATCCTTTGTGATCCTCATCATGGATAAACTAGCATGGTCTTGTCGACTTAATGCATCTGCCACCTTGTTTGCTTTCCCAGGGTGGTAATGGATTGAGCAGTCATAATCCTTAATCAGCTCCAACATCTTCTTTGTCGCATATTCATCTCCTTTTGTGTGAAAATATAATTTAAACTTTTATGATCAGTATAAATATCACACCTTTCACCATAAAGGTAATGCCTCCAAATCTTTAATGCAAAGATTACCCCAGCCAACTCCAAATCATGAGTTGGGTAATTTTGCTCATGGATTTTCAACTGTCGTGAGGCATAAGCTATCACCATATCATTTTTCATAAGAACACACCCCAATCCCTTCTTGGATGCATCACTGTAGATCACAAACCTTTCTCCACTACAAGGCAGTGTGAGCACAGGTGCACTGGATAACCTTCTTTTCAACTCCTTGAAATTCTCTTCACATTCCTCTGTCCAGACAAACTTAACTCCTTTCCGAGTCAACTTGGTGAGTGGATTAGATAATCGTGAAAAATTCTTTACAAAACGTCGATAATATCCAGCCAAACCAAGAAAACTTCGAATCTCAGTTACTGTTGTTGGTCTCGACCATCTTTCGATAACCTTTGTTTTTGCTGGATCCACAGATATCCCCTCTTTTTAGATTATGTGATCCAAATATGAAACTTTTTGAAGCCAAAATTCACAATTGGTAAATTTGGCATAAAGCTTCTCCTTTCTCAGGGTCTTCAATATAATTCTCAAGTGATCTTCATGCTCTTCCTTGCTCTTTGAATAGACAAGAATATTGTCTATAAAGACTACCAAAAATTGATCAAGATAGTCTCTAAAGACTCTATTCATTAGATCCATGAAGATAGCAGGGGAATTAGTAAGACCAAATGGCATCACTATAAATTCATAGTGTCCATACCTTGTACGGAAAGCCGTCTTTGGTATATCCTCCCTTTTGACCCTTAATTGATGATACCCTGAACGAAGATAAATCTTGGAAAAGTATTGAGCTCCGCGTAGTTGGTCAAATAAGTCATCAATGCGTGGGAGATGATATTTGTTCTTGATAGTGATCTTGTTAAGTTCTCGATAATCAATGCAGAGTCTCATTGATCCATCTTTCTTCTTAACAAATAGAACAGGTGCTCCCCACGGTGATGCACTAGGGTGTATGAATCCCTTATCAAGATTCTCTTGGAGTTGCTTCTTCAATTCCTGCAACTCAATTGGGGCCATTCTATAAGGTGTCTTTGAAATTGGCAAAGCGCCCGGTACAAGTTCTATTGAAAACTCAACTTCACGATTTGGTGGAAGACCCGGTAATTCCTCCGGAAATACATCATCAAACTCCCGTACAATGGGAATATTATTAATCGTGAGTTTCTCACCAACCATTTGAGATAAATAACCTTCATTTAGTGGAATCAATAGCCATAAGATGGAAGAAATTTCCACTGGAAGGTTATGTTCATCCTTGCATTGATAGACGATCGTAAATTGATCTGGAATATGAAATGTGACTTCCCTTCTTTGGCAATTGATATGAGCTCCATGTAGAGAAAGCCAATCCATGCCAAGAATCACATAAAATTCTACTAAAGGAAGGATCACAAGATTTGCAGGAAACACGTTCCCACAAACATCGATCGGAGAAGAATTATAAACTTTTGATGCGACTGTTGTGCCATTAGGTGTTGTCACAGCTAACTCAACATCTAATTGTTGAGGTAATACGGTGATACCCTTAGAAAATTATTTAGAAATAAAAGAGTGGGTGGATCCAGAATCAAATAAAACATTTTCTACTTTAGAGTGGATGGTATGTGTACCTTTCACCACTTCGTTATCGTACTCCACATCGCTGATAGAAATTGCATGTGACTTTACTTTGTCTTTAGCCTTAAGATTTTGTTGACGTCGACCATAATCATCAACCCTTGGATTTGGGAATTGATTGGAATAATGCCCCATCTCCTTGCACTTGAAACATTGAAGTGTAGTAGGTTCATTCTGTGTATCCCTTCCTTTGTTTGCGTCATTAGACATCTTCTTCCCATTATCACGGCATTCAAATTCCTGATGACCTTCCTTTCCACATTTAAAACCTTTACTTGTCCCTTTAAGACAACTCCCTCCATGTTTCTTTCCACACTTTGAGCATAAGGAAAAGCTCATCTTCTTTTCCGTGTGCTCTTTAGATTTTTCTTTGAATTCCATCTTCCTCTTCTTATCAAACCCATGTGACTGATGGGTTATTCCAATCTCCATCTCGACTATGAGAGCACATCGAACGATTTCCTCTTAGCTATTGAAGTCCCTTATGGCTAACGCCCTTCGAAGAATTGGTTTTAAGCCACTAAAAATTCGATCGATCTTACTCTCAGGTTGGATAATAATACCAGAAGCGTACCTTGCAAGTCTTG
The DNA here is from genome assembly GCA_963277665.1 of Viscum album. Classification (NCBI taxonomy): domain Eukaryota; kingdom Viridiplantae; phylum Streptophyta; class Magnoliopsida; order Santalales; family Viscaceae; genus Viscum; species Viscum album. The sequence goes on along the minus strand of OY728147.1, from coordinate 2,049,575,886 downwards.
TAAAATTTGCTTCATAGGTACCAACAGATTCATCATCCCTTTGCTTCATTTCAAGAAACTCTTTCTCCATCTTTGTTCGGAGAATACGAGGGAAGTACTTATTGAAAAATAAGTTCTTGAACTCGTCCCATTCCATAGACTCAATTTCATCCCTTTGCCTTGTATTCTTAATAAGATTCCACCATTGATCAGCATCTCCTTCCAAACGATACACCGCTAGGATGACTTTATCATGTTCAGAACATTGAATAACTGAAAATATCTTTTTAGTAGTACTAATCCATTGTTCAGAAACTAATGGATCAGTAGACCCACTGAAAGAAGGCGGACGCTGCCTCATGAAGGATTCAACAGAATGTTGCTCCTTCCATTGCTCGTTTGGAAGTCCTGCATGATTCATAGCTTGAGAAAGTTGTGTGAGCATGGCTACAAGATTTTGCATTCCATCTCCCATATCATTTGGTTGCTCAGGGGGACAATCATTGCATTGCCCATCGCATTCCACATTAATACGGTTCCTTCGGGTTCCAGCCATTGACTAAAACCAAGAAGAATAGTGTGATCAACACTAATTATAATTGGAAAACCACATAATTCAAGAATAAAATTTTCATGCTTAAGGTCTTCTCCTAGGTTATTCATGGCCATTTCTAAAACACTAATATTGTGTTCTATTCTTAGACTTATCCTTAGGGTTCTTACTAAGGCTTTCACATCCTAGTTTCCAAAGGTTGACTATACCTTTGCTCGGATACCAACTATAACGACCCATACTTTACATACATTGTTAATACTTCAAAATTTAAGCACACTTATTACAACATATGACAAAACCACAAAGGACCGTATAGGTATAGTGTCTTTAGAAACTGGGAAACATAAACAAATGGTTCATAAATATTACACAGTGTCTCCCATTTATTTCATCATATCTTGGGTCCCTTTTAGCATATTCTACATAATATCCATCTTCCTAACCTGGGGAAAAGAAAACATAAAAGGGTGAGCTCAAATGCTCAGCAAGGGCAAATAAAGGAAATAAAAATCATATCATATCTTTTTGAAAATCAAAACCTTCAAAAGAGATCATAATATATTATCATGGAATAAATCATAGAAGTGAAAATGAGATCCCCATAATCATAACATAAAACTTGAAACATTGTGGCATGCACACATAATCATGTAAAAATCATTTCTTGTTAGTCATGACTCATTTCCAAGACTATCTTAGTGGACAAAGTCCCTTTCTAAACCGAGTTCACTCCTCGTTTCAGTCCTGTATCACTGAACCGAAATAACCTTCCGTTCCAGCCATGTCTATCTCATGAGATATAAAATCATTACCCAATGCATTGGAGGGAGATATAGGTCCCACCCATCTTATAACGAATCCTTTCTTATGTGTGCCACATAATCATACACCATACATCATAGCGTAACCCACGTAATAAAAATGGGATTCTTAAACAACATGACATCATAAAACAATTCATATAAGATAATGGAATTCATAAAAATATTTCCATCACAACATAATCAAATCCATGTAATAATAGGGATAAAAACAGAACCCTTTTATTATCTTAGATGGAAAATAATTTTGATAAAATACTTGAACTTCATTCTTGAAGAAAATATCCTTTCTACCTAAAAAATACTTTTCCTTTCTTAACATGTAATACAATTTTAAACTAAAAGAAGTTGATTAAAAATAAACTTGAATACTTGTAAAGGAATCTTCTTGGATATAATGTTTTAGAAATCCATTAATGCCGTATAAGTTAAAAAAAACATTCTTCGTACTTTTGTCAGAAAAGTCAAAAAATACCTCGTACGGAAAACGACAAAAGATTCATTCCATTTCCTTTACTAAAAACTCACCGAAGGGTAAAATTGGATTTAAAAAATTGTAGTTGGATGGAAATAATATTACATATTTATGAAACATGGATGTGGATGATAAAATACACGCCAGTAAATACTTACAAATAATCAATCTCAGATAAAAATGAGATTGTGATATTTCCCTTACCTTAGGTCCGATTTGCTTTGTACGTGTCCGAAGCTCCTGTATAATGGTTTAAATAATGTTATTGACTTATTCCAGAATCATACATATTGATATGATATCATATATGGTCATATTATTAGCTTCTTATTTGTAATATTTCATTTTTACTTGTTACTCGGGTCTTTATTGCCTTTTGTTCTTATGCGTGTTTTGCCGAATAAATTCTTATTCTTATTTTAAGTTTATAGATACCTTATATCCAGAATGGTATTAGTGTAAAATATATCATATTTATTCATTCAATTCATTTATATAATTACTATGTAATGATGATCATGTAGAACGAGTCGCATCACATCATGGAGACGGTATTCCGTACGTACGCATGAGTGATGATATCGTTCCTATGATCGTGGAACTGTATTGGAGTATATATATATTATTTCAGTATCAATATTACTTTATAATAATCATATATAGTTACTCATTACACCATTATAACCAACGTTGTAAAGTGATGGTGGAAAAATAGATTACACCACGGCGTGGAGACGGTATTCCGTACGTACGCACGCGCGGTGATTTCATTTTTCCGTGGGATGGATAGAAGGTGAATTAGGGTTGTTTCATATTTATAATAACATATCAGTATGTAAGTAATACTGACGTTATTACTTTATCATGAAACAACTGTAGAAGAAGAAGTTGAAGAAGAAAGAAATTGAAAAGATCGGAAATGGATATTACCTCTTCTTTGGAACGCCTCTTTGAATCCTCCACTTAGGGAACTAAGATTGGTCTTTGAAGAAGACCAGGACCTCTAGGATTATTCTAGGGAAGTGGGGAGGAGAAAATGGCAGGGGTTTTCCGAGCTTGAGTGCTCAAATTGGTGTGAGGAGGAGGGGGAGGAGGTGCCCTTTTATAATGGAGGAGAGGGGCACCTTAGGAATATCTCAAAATATTATTTTATATTAAAGTCAAAATCGGTTTATAATGGTTCCAAAGGGTATTATTGCGAATCTAAAGTGGGGAAGGGTCGAAATCCTATCAACCAATAGGATTTAGACAAGTTTAGGATATTATTTTAACCTTATCAATTAGATTTAACTCTACGTTAAATAATTTAACTTTTACCGTGTCTTTTTGTTTTCTTTCACTATATGGTTAATACACTTACTATAACATGCCAAACGAACCCCAAATTGTTTATTATTAATATATATATCCTTATCTAAGTCATTTGGCAGAACCTTAGATTTTTAGGAATAAAATAACAATTAATAATATAATATTTTATTTAAAAACTATTTTGTGTCAATTTTGACACTATTTGATATATGATTTTTGTGAAAGTCATAACAGAATTATATGTTCGAACCAAGTTGATTAAATCAACATTAATATATCATAGTAACCTATAAAATTAGTTTAATTCATAAAAAGTCTCAAATTACATTTATTTTGGTGTTTATAACATCAATTATGTCAATATTTCATTAATAAGATAATTACTGCATCATCATTGTGTCATAAATAAATTAAATTATTTAATGTCTTAAAATTAAAAATAAAATACCATTATGTAGGAAATATTTTTAGGTTTCTAAAGAATATTTATAGTCGAATTTATCTTATGTATAACCCCATATTAAAAATTATTTACATATTAAACTTTGATTTTAACTATTTTAACCCTTCTTTAAATAAATTAATAATAAATGTCCTAATCTAATCCAAATGGGCCTAAATGGTCATATTTTATTCCTAAGTTTGTTTTTGGTCGAATTACACTTGTCCAATAGAATTAGGACATGTGTTAGGGTAATAGTAATATCATATTTACCCTTAATTACCCTATTTACTATTAACCGTGGTAAAAAAAAGTAAAAAGTTACTATTCACCAAAAAATTATTTTCATCTCATTGAACCACATTTTATTCCTTGATATTAACCGTGTCTCTCGGATTTTCTAAATTTCATTCACAGAAGTGGTAAAATTAAGTTTTATGCAGAATTCAGTTTTTAACCTACCACTTAGTGGTTTCACTATTCATCAAAAATTGAAAGTTTTCAGAAAAATACCAAAATTTCACTCTAGGCTAATTTCGATATTCTGAGTCCAAAAATGAAGTCCATTTTGAAAAATAAAATTTATAAAATTTCTAAAAGTGGTTATTACTATTCATAACGGCTAGTTTTAATAGCATATTGTTGTTTAGTGAAACTCTGTATTGCGTACGACGCAAGCTATCGAGGAAGGTCGCGATTGCGTGTAAATCAAGCCAAGCAAGTGTTGTGTAGAAAAAGATTCCTTTGATGATTTATATAGCATAAAAGTCTCGGGTGTTACAGACCCGATCCCAAATCAAGACGCATTAATATGGATGTGATTAAGCTCGTGCGTGCGAGTCAGTACCGACCAAAGTGGACAGTATCTTGACATGTGAGAAGGAATTCCCCAATCCATGTGTTGGGGTATCGTGTTTCTTGTTTTGTGTTGTGTTGGGGGAAGTTTGTTTATGAGAAATCCTAAATTATAGTGGTGGGAGGACCTAATCCCTAATACAGACGCATTAATGTGTATGCGATTAAACCCGAGCAGGCGAGTCCGTGCCACCTAATGTGGATAATATCCCGACATGGGGGAAGGAATTCCCTGACTCATATAATTATGATAGTGGTTGGATTTTTGTTATTATGGGAGCCCCGAGAGATATCGTGCGGGGTGGTTGTTCATACATTTCCCCTTTTTTATGTGTTGGTTTTTAATTCTGGAGGACGAGAATGTTTTGAGAGGTATCTAATGTAATAGCCCGGACCTCTCCAGTCCATTACTTTGTAAAAATTTGATGTAGTCAAACATGAATTGTGTTATAAAAATAATTTTTGATAATAGTAATTGACAATGGTGGCATTAAAATATTTGGTGTTAATTATATTAAATGGTTTTAATTTTATCATTGTCAAATAAAAGAAATAAAATTGATTTTATTTAATTCAATGAGTGGAGGTTCATGATTTCTTTTTGATTTATTTAAATTTTAATAAATAATAAATTATGTGTGAAATGGGAATATAATGGGAGGTCCAAGGAATACATTATAAAGGAATAAATTATAATAAATGAAGCGCAACCCCTTATTGGTGAATCCAACTTGTATTTTGGAATATTAAAATAATTATAATAATATTCATTTAATATATTATAAAAGTAATTATAAGATAATAATGGGAGTGAAAAATAATAATGATATCAACCCATTGATTAAATTGAAAGAGGATTTATTACGATTATATTTAATCATAATGGTAATGGTGGCCTTTAGGGTGTGATTAATTAAATGGAATGGTCTTAATTTAATATGATAATAACCATTATAAACTAATTTAATGAGATTAAAATAGAACATTAATGATGGGTGTTATTAATATTTATTTTATTAATAATAACATTGAAGTGATAATGGAGTAATGGAAAGGGGAGGAACCACTTGTGGTGGAGTGGGAGAAGAAATCGAGAATGGAAGAGTTAGATTTGAGAGAGAAAGAGTAAAAGAAAACAAATTAGATTTTAAACTAATAAAAAAGAGAGAATCTCATGAATTGGTGATGCACACCAAATTGGAGAGGATTCTGTTCATGAATCTTAAATGAGATTGGAGAGAGAAATTGTCAATTTAATGAAATAATAATAATAATATAATAATATTATTATTATTATTGGATGTTAGAACCATAATTCGTCCGTAACTTCTTCCTGCAACCTCAGTTTTACGAACCGTCAGTAGCAGCATATCCCTGAAATTATGACCGTCATTTTAAGACCAATGATGAATAACTTATTTATGAATCCTGTCTCAGGACAATAAAAAACCTATTATTAATTGAAGTTGTTATTATCCTTAAATTCAAAGAAACTTGTGACGTGTCGTCTGTTGACCAGTCAAACAACATAACAGTTGTACGGTCACGTCATGTATTCATTAATACATGCTCCGTATAGTTTTAACTTTTAGTTTCCTATATTAATGAGGGTACTGTGTTATTTATGGACCCCTCTTCTACCCCACACGGTGACGCTCCCGGATGACCCATAAGCCTTACTCCTATCTTTTTCATCTCGACTCTGATCATCGATCTGTCAGTGGATGCAGTTTTATGTCGATGAGGGGAAAATTGTGCACCTCATTCCATTCCCTCTTCATTGACATCCTATTTGCAGTTTCCTACTGAGGATATTGCTTATATTTGACGGTAATGACGCTCTTCGATGAACGTCATCTTAATTGTATGTTCTACCCTGTTCTTATTCATTCCTCGATCTCCACTTTATGTTCCTCCTTGACATGCTATGATAAGTGAAACCATAAACCTTAATGGAGTCTCTCTTGGTTGTTAGTGTGATTGTGCCGCAACATCCATAAGAGGATGTAGTCATTGGGATGAGTGATCGAAATCCTCATGGTGGTTATTCTCACAGAAGGACATCAAAACCTGTTCAGGTAGGGATCATAACTTCTTCTCTCTCTTTTTTTGTGCATCATGTGGCGTGGTTATCCTCTTGTTTTCATCAGATACATTTGAAATAGTAAATAAAAATAAGAAATTGTTAATGAATGGGTTTGTGGAAATTTTGTTGTTATTGTTGTTTTATTTCCACCAATTCTTACCCTTTGATTGTGTTGTGAATTGAATAGGATTATCCCTACTGAAAACCACGATCGTTGGGGGCCATTGCTTGAAGAATTAAATGTTTCCATATTTTTCTGGATTGTTTTGTGGGTGGAATTTCATAGAATGTTGAAATTGGTTAATCATGTAAAGTTGGCTGATTAAATGAATACCTGTAACCCTTGTTTGATCACCCCAGTTAAACTAAATGAAAAAAATGAATTTGTGGGTATTGGTAGGGGTTTAATTATGTGAAGGGGTGTTTTATGGGTTGTTGTGGAATGGGTGAGTAGCAGGGTTGTGGTTGGATGCGTTTTGGGTAGGTGTTTATGATATGGTGGTGATGGGAAGCGGAGCTACATTAAATTGTATCAAAGGGATGATGATGCGGTACAGGTATTGTTTCCGATGTGTTTGTGGTTATGGTGGTTGGAAACAGGGCTGCATGGATGGGTTGTGCGTATGAATTATTGTGGAAGAGTTAACAAATGAATTGTTTGGAATGGTAGTTGATTATATATGAAGAATCAATGGAATTGATTGGACGATAAAAGAAAATGATATTGTTTTGCTTGTGTTTTCCCAAACATAAATTGTGGTTGGGAGGGATATGTTTTACGAATGATTGTTCTGGTTTGGTTGTTGTTAGTTACTCAATAGTTAAGGAACTGATAAACTCAAACTATTGATACAAGAAAAGCATAATGGAGTTTGGGGCGGTTTATTGTGTGCATACTTTCGAGGTAGTAGTGTCATGGAATGTGCTCAAATATTTTGTGTAGAAGCCTTAGGACGGGATGAGTGGTTGATATAATTATATAAATATGTACATTTATGTTTCTTTACGCACCCCACCCATGTTGAGCACTACGTGTCGAACACCCGTGGGATGGAGGGTGAGATTCTAAAACATCTAAAGGATCGTTGGTTAATGTTCTTCCATGTGATCCCTCTTCTAGGTTCTATAGACCAAGATCCTTTGGGCAGTTTACGACAGATGTTTTCCAAGATTCTTCGGGATGAGGATGTGATGTGTTCCCAGGTGTCTTTGGGATGAGATGTGATGTGGTTCCTAGGTGTCTTCGGGATGAGATGTGGTTATGGATGATGATTGAGTGCCTGCAGGATACTATGATCTTTTTATGGCCAGGTTGCGGCACTAGCTTGAGCTCCGGAGGGGAATCTTTAGTGGTAGGGGGTCGTGACACAAACACATATAAAAAATTCCATGTGGTTGAAGCTTTTGGAAGCATAATTGTAACAAATTTTTAGAAATATTTGGAAACAAATAACATATATAGAATGACATTATATTTTTTGAAGAATAATTATTTATATAAATGGATGATAAAAATTTAAGTGTGTATGAGTAGTTGAAAATATAGGTTAAATATAGAGAGGTATTTTCTATAATACTTCATCATCATTTGTGATCACATCCATATGTTCACATCATACACATATGGATGTTCCTACAACTAATTAACCACTCAGAACCTAACAAATTTATATGGAGTTCCAATCCAAGAACCAAAAAAATATTTTCAATCAACTTACAAATAGATAGAAACCATTATTAATACAAAAACCCACATAAGAATTCTGTTTCCAACATTAGACTATTTACTGAAACCCTCCAATGACCAAACACAAATCAAACACATCCAATTTTTCTTTTAATTCAAAATATTCATTTTATAAATAATTTTATAAAGATATTTATATAATAGAATCCATAGAAATCCATTTGAAACCATTTCCACCCTATTGAGGGAAAATCAATACCAATAAAATTTACACTAAAACATTTATAGAAAATAATTCACAATTGTGAAAAATATAAAGCTCTTGCATCAATGAAATGTTCTAAAAAGAGAAATAATGGAAATAACTACCTAAACGATGTCCAGATGCAACAAACTCTGCAATATGGAATAAAATACCCAAACATACAATCTAAATTCCCTAAAACCACATAAAAAACCTACTTATAAATCATTTTTTCAAGGGTTCGTATATTAGGGAACATACCGAAGGGGAAACAACATACACATAGGAAAAATTTGAAGCGGATTACATCTACTAAAAAAATGAAAAAAATACATTAAGAACATTATATAAGCATAAATGGTGGAAGGAGAGAAAGGGGGTTCCAGTAGACCACTTTTGTGGTTGGGTCGATAAAGGGTGGTGTAACCCAATTTTGTGTCAACATATAAGAGGGTAATGATTAAAATTTCATTTTTATGACCTGTTTTCCCCATATAGCATTGACACATAGTTTTTCCAATCGTGCAAAAATCTTTCAAATCCTACTAGAGAAGAAGGAAATAAGGATATTTTGGTGCCATGTTTTTGGAAACCATGAACCAACCATGTGGTTATTCTCTTTCAAAATGATATGACTTCCCACAAACTTGACACATGGTTTCTTAGAACCTTGTACAAGACAATATCCATGTACCAAGCACTAAAATCTTGCCAAAATTTCAGTCATTATACTTACATGGTTTTCTCATAAAATATGAAATCCATTTTAGGTTAATCGTACGTTCTATAATGGAACTAAAAACACAATAATACTCAACATCCCACAAAATCATCCTCAATATAGTGTAGAAAAACCTTGAAATTGTCCAATACTAATTAAAACATCCAATACTAATATATTTTCATGGGGAATTCAATATAAAAACTATGAATATATCAAAAGTTAAGAAAATAATTATATAAAATAAAACCATTATTGGTGTGTGAAAAACATAATTCTTGAATGAAATGTTATGTATAATTTAATTATGAAAGAGTGTGCTACTGGTAATGGATGAAATAAACTCCAAGCATGTCTTAAAATAATTGGAGTTAATATGACATCCTTGTAACGCCTTGACCCTAGTTCCCCAGATTATGTGCATTATTACTTAACATTAAAATGATCCCTAGAGATCGTGTCTTGAAAGAACGATTATTTTAGTAGCCTTGGAAGTGCTGCATACAAATTTAAGTATTACATTACATTATGAAGTAAAAAACTTCAATGTGTCTTTTTTGAACACAATCATAACCCAAAGCATGTCCCTTCAGGTCAATCATAATTTACTTCTTCACATCCTGGGAGAAATAATACATAAGAACGGGGTGAGCTCAGATTCTCAGTATGGATAACAATATACAACAAACATTCATATATCAGCATAAAAATTGAATGAAATGTATAAACCTAAAACAACCACCTTTTAAACTTAAAAATCATCATAATATGGAAAATAAAAATCAAATATTTCCATTTAGTTATTCACATGGATATTCTAACAGTCAAATAATCACATGTAATATCAATAGCTAATTTTAGAAGGACAGAATGCATAATTTCAGACATCATAACCACATTATCAAGGCCTCATGACAATAATACAATTATGAATTTTTCAAGACTTTATACCAAGAGACTAGTTTGTTTTATAAGATCTACCAATGCAACAAGGAATTATATCGGGCTCCACCAGTCACATACTAAGTCCAATTTGTTTCTCATATGAAAAGGTTGAGACATAATATAAACATTCATATTAAAAATATCATAATAAATGTCATTACATTTACCATAAACCATGAATGGTATAAAAATAACTCATAAACAGTAAAAATATCACAAGACATTCGATACAATAGGGAAGATTGTATAATAATAAATCAAATTCAAACAAGTTTAAAATCCATCAATGAATGTTGACATAGATTAAATAAATTTTTTTAGAGAAATATCTATTTTTTTTAAATCTTTTAAAAGTAAAAATATGAAGAAAATAAAACATTTATTTTGAAATTATTATTATAATCATTTAAGTGAAGCTTTGATGATTTTATAATGGCTGAAAATAGCCTCACCAGTATTATACATTAAAAAAAGTTCTTACCATAATTTTTCAAAAAGGTCATTAACTACCTTGTTTGGAAAATGACAGAAAGATTGCATTCAAAAAAATTTATGAAAATTAAAAAATGTTATAAATTAAATTAACCCATATTCTTGGAAGTATTATAAATGTTTTCAAATAAATTTTTAAGAAACACGGATGTGGATGATAAAGAGGTCCTAGTGGATACTCGTGTATAAACTACCTCGAATAATAAAAATATTGTAAAATTAACTGTTACCATGTACGTTTCATTGGTTGAGGGTAAGTTAAACTCATATATAATAGAAAAATCATTGTTATTAAATTATAAAGGGACTTTATATATAAATATGATATTTTATATGACCTTTTAATATTGTATTGTTTATAATATTTTAGTAGTATCATTGTTTTGGGTGTTAACTGATTCTTTTTCATTTATATGTTTTTCTACACAATTCATGTTTGTCATGGATATGGTGTGTTTGATTCATATACAGAATGATAGTATGTCCTTAAACATTTTATTATTCATAAAATGAAAATTATTCTTGAAATGGTTATGAAGGGGAATTAATCATATCACATTCATGTAGGTGGTAATCCGTAAGTACACATGGGAGACAATACCATTTTATTAATGGTGAAATCATATGTAATTGGATGGTATATAATATATAAAGAGTCATTAAAATATTATATTTATTAGTTTCATAAACTATAATCATTATTATACATATCCAAAAAAATGATGTGTTGAATAAAAAACTACACCATGACGTAGAGATGGTAAGCCGTACATACACACATATGGTGACATTGTCATTCATAGGATGGGTAGAAAAATTAATATGATTTTCCATATTAATAATAACATCACATTATGTATAAGGTAATATAGATTTCATTTTGGTATGGAAACAAGAAATAACGTGTAAGTGGAATATGAAAAGAACATTGAAAGTGGTGATGAAATTATTTCCTCTTTGTTTCTTCTAGAATTGGAGATGACCTCGTTGATTGAACGTTCAAACATTACAATCGGTTTCTAACAGGTTTGTTTGTAGAACTGGAAACAACAAGTGATTCCATATCTATTTGACCCTACGTTCAAATGGTAGGCGCTCATTAGTTATGGACTAATGAGGCTAAGGAATTTGCATTGGTCGAGAGGATGGGAGGTCGGACTCATCACACCTTTTGAGGAGAATTATTGTATACTCTGGGACTCTCTTTGTAGATTTAAGTTATGTTCGTGAATCCTTATTACATTACCATGTAAAAAATGAGATTTCATTTATATCTAACAATAAATTATTGATATGTAAGAAATTTAGAGAATCTTTTATATGTATTTGAGGTTCTTCATCGATAGAGAATCATCTGTATTTGTTAGAGATTCATAGTTGATGGTATACTTAAATACATAAAAGTCTCTTGGTCATTATGATGACCATACTGGTTTCAAAGCCACATAGTGGGGCACTTGAAGTTTATTTTCATATAGAAGGACATGGATTATTTCAGAGTTGGGATCGCAACTGCTGATGGGCTACCTATGTATCCTTTTTTTTCAAAAGGAATCAGAACCCAGGTAGTTCGAGTAAGGGAGTATGATGTTTATGCATGATTTGAAGGATCAAAGAGAGATGTCATGATTACATTTACACTCTAAGATCATGTGAGTCATGCTCGGTGTGAGAAACAAGAGGTATTGGTGAAACCAGACAATTGTGCCATGCAATGATGTGGGGAATATGTATGTTTGGCTGCCCAAATAGATGAGGATTATGATTAGGAATAAATCCATGAACAGGGTCCATAAAGTTATATGTACTTCATAGAGATTTGGATACTCTAATATTGGGTCTTACTCCTAAGGATGATACCCAAGTTAGGAGGGGACTTATGATTGGATTTTTTCCTGAGAAGGAAGCCCAGATCAGAAGAAATTATGAGTGGTTAAGAGAAAATAAGACTAGGGCTTATTCTTAAAGAGGAGGCCCAAATTAAAGGGATTTAAAAATTATGGGACATGGGGCTTAATCCTAAAGAGGATTCCCATTTTTGATACTAGGGCTTATTCCTGAAAAGGAATCCCAGGTTAAAGGATTTAAGGTTTGGGGCTTACTCCTAATAAGGATACCCATATTTGGGGAATTATGACTGGGGCTTATTCCTAAAAAGGAGGCCCATGTTAAAGGACTTGGGGCTTACTCCTAAGGAGTATTCCCAAATTAATGAGGACTCGGGGCTTACTACTAAATAGGATGGCCAAATTAATGAGGATTTGGACTGGGGATTACTCCTAAAAAGGAGGCCCAAGTGAATGAGGATTTGGACTAGAGATTACTCCTGAAAAGGAGGTGCAAGTTTAGGATTCTCTAATCTTAAAGGATGAGGTTGAATGAATGAAATCACCAACTTTAGTGAAATAAATATGTAAAAATCACTAAGTTTTGAGAGATGTTCCACAGAGCTCCTTTCAGATAAAGAAGCCAATCATGAAAACATTCCATAAATGGCTTTGGAGAGTTTCTTGAAGACTGAATCTTAAATAGGAGAGGTGGAATGGCATAAGCGAGGTGAAATAGGTTGGAAGGGAACCCAAAAGTAGAAGGGCATGCAAGTCCTGGTAGGCGCACATGTAATGCATGGGCGCACAAGTATTGGTCGCGTAGTTATACCTATGGGGCTCATGGGTACTTGCACGATCCTTGCCCAGTAGAGTAATACTTGGGAGATTCTTTGCCAAAGCTTTTATAATCATCCTGAGGTACTTCCAGAAGAGTGGCGCACAAGTTTCAATGAATAGGTAAGGAGGCCTGCAAGTGTGTCCATTTCCCTTAAGTGTAAAAACACTTAGGCGCACAGGTGTTAGTGATTTCTAACACTTAGACCTTATTCATCTTGTATAGACCCTCCATTATAGGTAAGGAATTACAATAGAAGTGTTTGGAAAACTTGAAGAAGAGATTTGGGCGTTTGGAGCTCTGTATCTGAATTCTAGAGAAATTCCGCTTTGAAATGGGGGCCCCACAAGGTCTATTTATAGGTTTCTGGAGACCCTGGGTGGTTTTCAAAGAGAGCATGCAAGTGAATTGCATGACCATTAGGCGGCGCGCAAGTGTACTTGCGTGTTAGTAAGGGAACTTGCGCGGTGAAAGGTCCTTTGACTCCTTTTTAATTCCTTTGTTGATTTTTGATGTTTTTTTCAAAGTCTGATACAATTTGTGCTATGTCATTTCCCTTTCCATTCCTTTAGTCAAATTTGATGAAAAAGAGGATAAAAAAAGTCCCCCCTCAGAGTTATATCTAGAAGAATAAGGATATGACTCTGAGGAAAAGAAGAGAAACCAAAGGGGAGGCGTACAGGTGTTCACCGCGCAACTGTCATTGCGTAGGTTCAAGTCGCACAGGGCTGGAGCACGCTAGATGGAGCACATTGGATGTAGGCACGCAGTTGGGCAGCCTGGCTTATAAATACGCGATCATTTGTCGCACATAGCACCGATTTCCGGATTTTCGAGCTCTCGCCGTGCAGGTCACCTTCACCACACAAGTTGCTTGTTTTCCGTTGTTTCTTCATTGTCACGCTACTGTCAAGGTATTTGGACTCGCGCGGTTATACTTGCGTGCCAAAAACATTTGTGACACATTAACACTTGCGCGACACATCCATACTTTCACGCCAAGTTTATATTTGCGCGCCTTAATGCCTTTTCCATTTTTCTGAATTCCTTCACAAATTTTATGAAAAATAAACCCATTTAAGAGTTTATTTATTCATCTTTTTGTACAGATTCAATGGCTCCAAGAAGAATCAGAACGGCTGATGAAATGTCAAGAAAGTGGATTGATGAAATGATGAAGGTTGTTGGCCATTATTACTATGATATTTTCAACAACACTCTCCCAGATTTGGCTAAGTACTGGAAGAAATATCATCTTAATTTCCCACAGAGAATCTACCTGCCTCTGTATGGTCATGGTCATCTGCAAAGAGTCAATATTTCAGATTAAAAGAACTATACACCCGAGATTTAGCTGCACTTCTACTCCCTTATTTCGGTTATGATATGAAGTAAGAGCAGCACCAATGGTGTGAACTTTCAAATTCTTTCTCCATTTCATTCCCTTGTAGATATGAAAATGGAAACCCCATGGGATGAAATTTTTTCCGCTGCCGGTCGATGGAGAGAATACAAACATGGAATTAGAGAAAAACCTGAAATGAGTATTCTCTCCAAATGGTTCTTTACTTCCAATTATCCATTATAAAATCCATTTATCCATATTCCATGTCTCATAGATAGAAACAGAGTCACTGTTTGATCAGTAGAAAATTTTCTCAAACCACACTCAAGACCATCCTTTTACAATTGTTCCAAGAAGATCTGGTATCACTGCATCTCTTATTTTATCCAGTTGAATGAATGAATTCCAGCTAGTTTCTGATGAAGCTCGGGATGCCGAAAATAAAATGAAGAGTTATGTTGAAAGCCTCTTGTAATTCTTGAAAAAGAGAAGGGACTCTAGTCTGTGGATGCCCTTCATTCTCATGTGCATCAATGAAAAACATTTTCATCTTCAATCATTTGTACCTGCATTCTTTTTCTACATGCTTTAGATTTTTACTTAATCCAATGGGCCTAGTAATCATAATTTGATTTTTACTAGGATTATTATAAATAACCCTACAAACATTGTGTAACGACCCAAAGTTTCATTAATGGAAAATCTCTCTTGATCTTATTAAATGTTTATTTATATAAAATATTTTTATAAAATGTCAACTTTATTGGTTTTATTATAAGAATTGTGACCATTACTTTTATAGCCGTTGAACAGTGATCACATGATTAGTATTTATATAGGGCTTTAACACATCCCATTTTACTTAGACAAAGGATGTGATGGCCTCATCCAGTAGAATTCCCCATATGAAGCCCATTTATCAGAGCTTGGAAAAGAGGTGGCATCCTTGGGCTTCGCTCTTGACCAAGCCCAAGCTGAGATTCACCATGTCAAGCTTGAATAGGACCGCCTACGGGAGAAGTGGAAGTTGATAGAAATTACCACTCGAGCGATGTTATATAAGCCACCCCAAGAGTCAGTCACAATCGCACACCTTACCCTTAGGTCTTATGCGGCTGTTTTAAGGGGTTATGTAACTAATCTATAATATTATGTTCATGTACGTAATTTTTTTTGTATATAATAATGAATATAATTTCTTGTCATTACTGATACATTGTAAATAGTTTTAAAAGTACAAATGTTGTTTTTAGTTATTATTTAATTATGAAATATATTTTATTAAATTGAGGAATTTTTGAATTAAATAATATTTTAATAATATATTATTATTATTATTAGATTAATTTAATTATATATAAATGATCATGTAATTGTATGAATGCAATTATAATTTTTATTAAGGTTTGAAAGCCATTTTTGTCAAAATCCGTGAATTTTTTATTAATGTAGGTTTTTATTTTAAAAGTGAAAATTTACATATTTAGAAAATTATTTAGATAAAATAAATGTTATTTTTGGAATCATGACATTGAAATTATCCAACGGTGAATTTTTCATAATTTTCTGAGACAGTCAAATTTTTGAATAAAAATGAATTACCGTTTTAACATATATTGTGTTTTATGACATCATAATGACAATATAGTTATGTAATAAAATACTATAATCTTTATGATCGGACAATATATGTTTTAACATTAAAATAATTTGATTTTGGTTTTTTTTGGATTACTTTTCAAAGCATTAATGAACCCCTCAAGACTTATTAAACACCTTGTCTTTTTTAATTAATTTGCACGGGAGTGTGACTCACCTCCACATAAGAAACCATAATATTTTAAGAAGTTCGGACCTTGGACTTATAAAACATTATTTTCCATTTCCCATTTTTGAAAAAATGGGCAAAAAACATGTGATGGTTTGTGGTTTGGATTAATTTAATATAGGGGTTCTCAAACCTAAATAATAAAGAATTCCCTCACCTTTCCTATATAAAACCACACAAGCTCCCACTTCCTCCTCACTCAAAGCCTTTGGGGTTCATAAAACTTTTTCCCTACTCTTTCAAGAATCCTACCAAGGTGCCCCAATCTCCCAAGAAGCCTATCTCAAGCTTCTCTCTAGCCTTTGGAAGCACACTTCCAAGTAAGGGTTTTTTCTTCCATTATCATTTTTTTCCAATTTTCTTTAAGTCGTTTTCCCTTATAATTTAAATTATGAATTCTGGGGTATGGTTTCGCACCTCCCTCATACACCCCTCTTTATGATTGAATGATGCGAGACCCCTTTATCTCTCATTAAATTTCTCCCATGTACACCCGTTACTATGCCGAAATTCCGAAAGGAACTTCTCTCTCATCTTTTACATTCAAGAAATACTTTTGTATCATGAATCTAAATTCCATTAAAATTGTTGGGAAATGTATCTATATGACCTCCTTACTGTACATTACATGTAAATATGATTATTAACCCCTTTCTCTATCATCAACCATTTTTATGGATTCCTATGTCACGTCGTTACACTGCCGAAATCACACAGATTTTCTAAGCTAATGTCATTGTGTAGTGAATACCATCCCCATTTCTCCATCAAGGGTATTCACCTTTATGAACATTTAATTATTTATTGTAAAGTTTTATGTATTAATTTCACATTCCTTTTTCATGGAATAAATGGTTATGTTTTATTAATCCATGTTTTATGATCCATGTGGCACACTTATGCATGAAATGAAATGTTTAAGAAGGGTGTGCCATTATAGTGCGCCAATGCATTGGGTAAAGTATAATATCATGATACGTCATGTGAAATGAGTGTTGACTCATTATAATTCAAGTTCAACAAGGTTCTACTCATGATTTATGTGCAATTTGGATTTACTCATGCTCCATGTGCAACGAGCCTTGCCTCGTGCTAATTCCATGTTAAGTGTTGTTGCCACATTTCCATGTTATGATTATCATGCTTTATCATGACATTATGTTTATGTTTTTCATATGATCTATTGATATTCCTAATGTCTAACATGTATTTTACTCCTCATGTTATTCCATGTGTACTCCCTTACCCGGCTTTATAGCTCACCCTTTTCTTATGCATGACCTCAGGTTATCCTCTACAATGCTAAGTACGAAGGAATGTAGTGGTCATGTAAAAGAATTTTTCAATAAAGATGTTGTATTTAATGTTTTGTGATTTTATGTAAGATCCTAATCCCCAAAGGTAGTAAACCTCTCTATTGTTTTTGTTGTATCAAGTGATGTTTTATGTAATAAATCATGTTTATGTTTTAATAAAAAGCAGGGTTGTCATAGTTGGTATCAGAGGATAGGTTTGGTTATTTTTGGGATTAGGATTAGAAAACCATAGTAAATCCTTAGATACAAGACTAAGTACAATAAAAACTTCATTGTGTTGTGGTGAGTATTGAGTAAGTGGGTTATCGAGAAAATACATAATTCTCTATATAGGAGCAAGTAGAGGCGGCTCTGGCACAGATGTATCCTAGGGATAAAACCCGAAAACACCGCTTTGAGCAAGACTCGAACAGGAACTGCTGCACGACAACGGTCCTTGCTGCACTCTTGGTTACGACACTCCTGAGGGATATGCTTTGGTAAATTCAGAAGCTTAGTATGAACCCTTATTAAGGGAATTAAAAAAATGCCCCTCAGAATATATGTTAGAAAGTAGATCATGAAAATCCTAGATCGAAGCATATAGACTCATGAGTCAATGAAGTGAAAGATTATTTATAAGTCTTAATCTTTTGTCTTTGGATTACCCATTATGTGTTACCCCTAACTTTCCTTTTATTCCAACCAATGGCCAGTAATAGGATGACTCGGGCTAACAACCGTTGTGAAGATCAGTGTGATGACTGTACTAATGAGATGCCCCATCCAATGAAAGCAGGAATCACGAACATTGTCACACTTCTCTCTCAGCTCACTAAAGTTTTGAATAGAAACACAGGTCAAGAGGAATTTCCAAACCCCCCTAACAAAGAACAAGTCACTATCGAGAGCCTCATGAGATAAAGTCCTCCTACTTTTAGTGGATCATCCGATCCCACAATCACTGAACAATGGATCAACTCCATTGAAACGATATTCTCTATCCTTTAATGTTCTTAATAAGAGAAAGTTCTCCTGGATTCTTATCAAATGGATGGTGAAGATGATCAATGGTGGACATTGATAAAAAATACGAAGCCTGAGGAGGAGATAGAGGTGTTGGAATGGAAGGATTTCCAGAAGATGATTTTCGATAAATATTTTCCGCGCACCCTCCAGCTTAAGATGGAAAGGGACATCCTTTACCTCAAGGAAAAAGATGAAGAATTTATTGGAGAATATGAGGAAAAATTCACAAGGATTTCATGATATGCTTCCGGCTTTGTTGTTACCCCTGAATGCAAGGTTGACCGCTTCTTTGGTGGGCTGATGCCTAGCCTATGGAAAGCATTAGTGATCCATAACTTCAATAGCTGTGATGAAATTGTCTGATGTGCCCTCAAGGTCGAAATGGAGATTGGAGAATCACAGGGGTATCGTGGGGATAAGAAGCGTAAGGTGCAATTCAATGCTGGTGGGCCGATGGATAAATCCAATGGTGCTAAGAAGATCCAGCACCCCACTTGCCAAAAGTGCAGAATGAAGCACACTAGACATTGCCTTATGGGGATGAGGAAATGCTTCAGGTGTGGAAGAGAAGGGAACCTAGCTGTTAACTCTTGGCAAGAAAGACCCACGACTTCGACCGAGGAGAGGAATGCTCCGTTCGAACCTCAACGCATTGTTCAATGCTACAAATGCAAAGAACTAGGTCATTATGAACATTAGTGCCCTAATCCATGGGTTTTCGAAGACAACCAACAACCTCCAAGGTAGCAAGGAAGAGATTTTTCCATCACTTTTTCCAAAGTGAACCCCGCCAATGAAGTGGTGACAGGTACACTAGTTATTTATTCAAGAATAGAGAACGAATTTTTTTAATCAGTTTCTACGCATTCTTTTATATCTCGAAAGTTTAGTAGAACAATCACAACACCACCACAAATCATTGATGTGAATATGTTAGTGAGTACGAAAAATGGAGGAATCATTGCATCCCATGAATATAAATCCTCCCCTGTTATAATCTGTGGATTGAATTTCTTGGAAATCCTCATCATACTCTCTCCAGTGGAATTTGATGCAATTCTTGGCATGGATTAGATTTCCCTATATAGATCCAACATAAATTTTCAGGAGAGGGAAATCACACTCCATATGGAGTGTCGACCCCCGATTCTTTACAAGTGTAAGGAGGAAGATGAATCTCCTTTAGCTCCATCATCTCAAGCGTGGATATTACTACCTTATGAGCACACATATCTGGATCAGATGATTGATTCCAAGGCGGAAACCATCCTTGAAGAAATGCCTATTGTGAGGGAATTCACTGAAGTGTTTCCCGAGGAACTGCATGGTCTTCCTCCTAGAAGAGATGTTGAATTCACAATTGAACTTATACCTGGTGCTTTACGAATATCCAAAACTCTATATAGAATGGTTGTTGTAGATCTTGAAGAGTTGATGAAACAGCTACATGAGAATCTGCATAAAGGGTTTATACACCCAAGTGCTTCACCATGGGGTGCACCAGTCCTCTTCGTCAAGAAGAAGGATGGGTCAATGCGGCTTTTCATCGATTATCGCGAACTTTTCAAAATCATGATAAAGAATAAGTATCCTATCCCAATAATTGATGAGTTGTTCGATCAGCTACGTGGAGCACAATACTTCTCCAAGGTAGATTTTTAGTCGGGATATTATCAAGTAAGGGTGAAGAAGGATGATGTCCCCAAGACTTCTTTTCGTAAATGATACGGGCACTATGAATTCATATTAATGCTTGTACGACTCAACAATACTCCAACAATCTTCATGGACTTGATGAATAGAGTTTTTAGGGATTACCTAGACAAATTTTTGGTTGTCTTTATAGATGATATTCTAATATACTCCAAAACCAAGGATGATCATGAGGAGCATTTAAGTACATGACTAGAGACATTTCGCAAGGATTAGCTCAATGAAAAGTACAACAAGTGTGAGTTCTGGTTGAAGGAGGTCTCATTCTTGGGCCATATCATCACAAGCAATGGGATATCTTTGGATCCCTCCAAAACAGATGCAATTGATGGATGGCTGAGGCCAAAATCAGTAATAGATATTTGTTTCTTCTTGGGGTTAGCTGGATATTATCGACGATTTGTGAGAAATTTTTCACGATTTTCCAACCCTCTTTCCAAGATAACTCTAAAGGGAGTAATGTTTTCTTGGAGTGATGAATGTGAAGAAAGCATCAAGGAGTTGAAAAGGAGGATTATCACTGAGCCCGTGCTCACTTTACCCACATGTGGGGAGATTTTTTTGGTATTCAGTGATGCTTAGAAGAAGGGATTATGATGTGTGTTGATGAAAAATGATAAAGTGATATCCTATGCCTCAAGGCAGTTGAAAATCCATAAGAAAAACTATCCAACACATGATCCGGATTTGGCAGCGGTGATCTCTACCATGAAAATATGGCGGCATTATCTCTATGGAGAGAAATTTGAGATATATACTGAGCAAAAGAGTCTTAAATATATATTCACACAGAAAAATATTAATATGCGCCAGAGAAGATGGATAGATCTCATCAAGGATTATGACTGTTCAATCCATTACCACCCTGGGAAATCGAACAAGGTGGTGGATGCCCTAAGTAGAAATGATCCATTGGTTATATCAATGATGAGAACCAAGAAGGATCTAATCTTCTTAGACTTGATGAATATGGACATTTGAATCATAGAGAAGGGAACATCATCAATCCTTTGACAAATGATTTCTCAACCGTCTCTTTTGGAAAGGTTAAAGGATGCTCAAAAAGATGATGTTGGAATTCTAGAAAAAGTGGAAGCTATCACAAAAGGGAAATACTCGGAGTTTAATGTTAATGAAGAAGGAATTGTGCGGTTTGGGAAAAGACTATGTGTTCCCTGAAGTCTGGAGCTAAAGAAGGAACTTTTGGATGATCCACATTGTTCAAATTTCTCTATTCACCCAGGGAGAAAAAAGATGTATCGAGATCTCCGAGAAAACATTTGGTGGGATAATATGAAGAAGGAGATTGATGAATATACATCAAAGTTCCGGGTGTGTTAGCAAGTGAAGTTAGAGAGGTAGAAGTATAAGGGGATGATGCAACCATTGCCCATACCATAATGGAAATTGGAGAACATCACCATGGACTTCTTCACCGTACATCTGAGGACATCCAAAGGTAACAATGCAATATGGGTTGTTGTGGATTATCTTACAAATACTGCACACTTCATTTCTATTTGGGAGGATTTCTCATTTGATCAACTGGCACAGATATATATCAGGGAAGTGGTAAGGTTTCATGGAGTACCACTATTTATTGTGTCTGATCGAGATCCAAGAATCACCTCTATGTTTTGTAAGAGTCTTCAACATGCTCTGAATACTGAACTGAACTTCAGTACGGCCTATCATCCTCAAACTGACGGGCAATCCAAGATGACTATACAAACACTTGAGGATATGTTCAGAGCGTGCTTAATGGACTTTAAAGTGGGATGATATCAACATCTTCATCTAGTTGAGTTCTCTTATAATAACAGTTTCCACTCGAGAATCCAAATTGAACCATATGAAGCCCTGTATGGGAAAAGGTGCAGAACACCGGCATGTTGGGATGAGGTCGGTGAACGTAAGCTTCTTGGACCAGAAATGGTCGAGGAAATGGTGGAGAAGGTGAAAACCATTCAGTAGCATAAAAAGGAACCCCAGAGTCGACAAAAGAGTTATGAAAATAATCGTCGACGAGACCTTGAGTTTAAAGTTGGAGATATGGTTTTTCTATGCATATATCTATGGAAGAAGGTCATGAGGTTTGTAAAGAAAGAGAAGTTAAGTCCAAGGTACATCGTCCCCTTCTAGATTCTTTATCATGTCGGCGATGTGGCCTATCGACAAGCACTTCTGCCTACTATGGCCAAAGTACATGATGTATTTCATGTATCCCTCTTATGGACGTACATACCGGACCATTCACATGTACTCTATTCTGAGGTGTAACAATTAGAAGATGATCTTTCCTATGAGGAGAAACCAGTGAAGATCTTAGATCGTAGAGAAAATGTTCTACGAAATAAGACAATGCCCCTTGTCAAGGGCTTGTGGAGAAACCAAAAGTTTGAAGAAGCAACTTGGGAATCAGAGGAAGTGATGAAGCTAAGTTACCCACATCTATTTTAGTGTGGGAAATGGAAACTTTCGAGTGCGAAATTTCTTAAGGGGGGAATATTGTAATGAACCAAATTTCCATTAATGGAAAATCCCTCTTGATCTTATTAAATGACTCTTTATATAAAATGTTTTTATAAGATGTCAACTTCATTGGTTTTATGATAAGAATTGTGACCGTACTTTTATAGTCGTTAAATAGTGATCACATGATTAGTATAAATATAAGGATTTAACACATCCAATTTTACTTAGACAAATGAAGTGATGGCCTCATCCAATAGAATTTTCCCATATGAAGCTCATTTATCGGAGCATGGAAAAGTGGTGGCGTCCGTGGGTTTTACTCTTGACCAATCCCAAGCTGAGCTGCACCATGTCAAGCTCGAACGGGACAGTCTACGGGAGAAGTGGAACTTGATAGAAATTACCACTCGAGTGATGTTATCCGAGCAACCCCAAGAGTCTGTTACCGTCACACACCTTACCCTTAGTTCTTATGCGGCTGTTTTAAGGGGTTATGTTACTAATTTATAGTATAATGTTCATGTTAATTATTTATTTGTATATAATAATGAATATAATTTTTTTCATTATTGATACATTATAAATATTTTTTAATGAACAAATGGTGTTTTTAGTTATTATTTAATTATGAAATCTATTTTATTAAATTGAGGGATTTTGTATTAAATAATATTTTAATAAAATTTTATTATTATTATTATTAGAATAATTTTATTATATATAAATTATCATGTAATTTTATGAATGAAATTATAATTTTTATTAAGGTTTGAAATCCATTTTTGTCAAAACCCGTGAATTTTTTATAAATGTCGGTTTTTATTATAAATTTAAAAATTAACACATTAAAAAAATTATTTAGATAAAATAAATGTAATTTTTGAAATCAGGACATCGATATTATCCAACGGTGAATTTTTCATAATTTTTTGAGACAGTCAAATTTTTGAGTAAAAATTAAATACTGTTTAAATATATAATGTGTATTATGACATCATAATGACCAAATAGTGATGTAATAAAATACTGTAATATTTATTTACGGACAATATAAGTTTTAAAATTAAAATAATGTTATTCTGGTTTTTTTGGATTACTTTTCAAAGCATTAATGGACCCCTCAAGACTTATTAAACACCTTGTCTTTTTAAATTAATTTCCATGGGAGTGTTACTCACCTCCACATAAGAAACCATAATATTTTAAAACTTTTTGACCTTGGCCTTATAAAATATTATTTTCCTCTTCCCTTTTCCAAAAACCATTGGCAAAAACCATGGGATGGTTTTTGGTTTGGATTAATTTATTATAAGGGTTCCCAAACCTAAATAATAAAGAATTCCCTCACATTTCCCATATAAATCCCCACATGATCCCACTTCCTCCTCACTAAAAGCCTTTGGAGTTCATAAAACCACTGACCTACTCTCTCTAAAATCCTCCCAAGGTGCCCCAAGTTACTCAGAAGCCTCTCGCAAGCCTCTCTCTAGCCTTTGGAAGCACACTTCCAAGTAAGGGTTTTTTCTTCCTTTCTCATTTTTGTCCAATTTTCATTAAGTTGTTCTCCCTTTTAATTTCAATTACGAATGTTGGGGTATGGTTTTTCACCTCCCTCATACTGCCCTCTTTATGTTTAAATGATGGGATTCCCCTTTCTCTCTCATTAAATGACTCCCATGTACACCCGTTACTATACCGAAATTCCGAAAGGAACTTCTCTCTCCTCTTTTACATTCAAGCAATACTTTTGTATCATGAATCTAAATTCCATTAAAATGTTTAGGAAATGTATCTATATGACCTAATTACTATCCATTAAATATAAATATGATGAGTAACCCCTTTCTCTCTCATCAACAATTTTTATGAATTCTTTTGTCACGCTGTTACGCTGCCGAAATCGCACCGATTTTCTAAGCCAATGTCATTGTGTAGTGAATACCATGCCCATTTCTCCATCATGGGTATTCACCTTTATGCACATTATCTTATTGATTATAAAGTTTCATGTATGAATTCCACATTCCTTTAATGTGGAATAAATGGTTATATTTTATGAATCCATGTTTTATGATCAATGTGGCACACTAATGCATGAAATGAAATGTTTAAGAAGGGTGAACCCTTATAGCGCTCCAATGCATTGGGTAAAGTATAGTATCATGATATGTCATGTGAAAGGAGTGTTGACTCATGCTAATTCAAGTGCAACGAGGGTTTACTCGTGCTTTATGTACAATGAGGATTTACTCATGCTCCATGCGGAATGAGCCTTGGCTCATGCTAATTCCATGTTAAGTGTTTTTGCCACATTTCCATGTTATGATTATCATTCTTTATCATGCCCTTATGTTCATGTTTTTACTATTCTCTATTGATATTCATATTGTATAACATGTATTTTACTCCTAATGTTATTCCATGTGTACTCCCTTACTAGGCTTTATAGCTCACCCTTATCTTATGCATGTCCTCAGGTTATCCCATGCAATGCTAAGTACGAAGGAATGTAGTGGTCATGTAATGGATGTTTTCAAAAAAGATGTTGTATTTTATGTTTTATGTTTTTATGTAATGTTCCTAATCCCCAAAGACACTAAACTACTCAACCTTCTTTGTTGTATCATGTGATGTTTTATGTAATAAATCATGTTTATGTTGTATTAAAAAGTAGGGTTGTCATACATTGAATCTTTTAATTCCTCAATATAATATTAATCATAAAAAATGTATGTTTAGTGAGATGGAACTTGAATTTTATTCAGAGTTCCCTTTCCTTTTGTGGGAAGTTTAAAGTCATTCACGTCAAACATAAATAGGCTAATGTTTAAGGTCGGAATACCATTGACCTAATGAATTAGAATTGACTGAATTCCTTGAAAACTTATCTGAAAATATTTTACCATACTCAAGTATGAGGGAAAATATGTAAACTATGACTTAAGAATATTTGAATCTGAGGAATGATATGAAAAAGTGCTAAAAGGAATTAGAAGATTTAGTTTCCAAGAATGAAGTTACCATTATTTAAAAAACCCGTTAGGGGGTTGAATTATGCAGGGACACCTAAGGGCATTGGCTGCATACTCAAATAAATAACATCTTTTGGCTGACATGTCCATTATGTAGACTACTTATGCAAGGCCACCTAACAGCACATTCTGAATATTCAGGCAAAAGAACTCTAAGAAATTTACATTCCTAGTTCTAAAAATCCAGTGAATGTTTATGGAGATTCAAATTTTCCAAAGTATAGAGTTTGTTATATGGAAAGAGGTACTTGAATATAGAGAAGATATTTCCAAACAAGATTATCGATGAACTGGCTGGATATAATTCCTACGAAGGTCTAACCCAAATGTAGGGAAGGAGAATATATTCCATAGACTTGAATACTTTCAGATCATGAAAAAGGATATGGAACAAATATGTTAAGGATGGCCATTTTTGTGAATCTCTATATATTATCAAGACAAATAAAGACAAAAGAGGTTTCCCCCCAATAATGAAGTTACCACTATTTAAAAAAACCCATTATGGGGTAGAATTATGCATGGACACCTAAGGGAATTGACTGAATTGTCAAATAATAGAATCTTTTGGCTGACAGGTCTGTTATGTAGACTGTTTTTGCAAGGCCACCTATGGGCACGTGCTGCATGGTCAGGCAAAAGAACTCTCAGAATTTTAGGCCTTTTGTGATTAGAAGTTAAGAAAAGGGTTATGACGATCTAAAAATATTTAAGGTTGGGATTATGACTGTAACACCCGAGACTTTTATGTTATATAAATCATCAAAGGAATCATTTTCTACACTTGCTTGGCTTTCTTTACACGAAATCACGACCTTCCTTGATAGCTTGCGTCGTACGCAATACCGATTTTCACTAAACAACGATATGCTACTAAAATATTATTAAAACTAGCCGTTAAGAATAGTAATAACCACTTTTTTAAATTTTATAAATTTTATTTTCCAAAATGGACTTCATTTTTGGATTCGGAATATCGAAATTATCCTAGGGTGAAATTTTGGTATTTTTCTGAAAACTTTTAATTTCTGATGAATAGTGAAACCACTAAGTGGTAGTTAAAAAAACTGAATTTTTCATAAAACATAATTTTACCGCTTCTGTGAGTGGAATTTCGAAAATCCGAGAGACACGGTTGATGTCAGTAAGTAAAATGTGGTTCAATGAGATGAAAATAATTTTTTTTGGTGAATAGTAACTTTTTACTTTTTTTTACCACGATTAAAAGTAAATAGGGTAATTAAGGGTAAAAGTTATATTATTATTACCCTAACACATGTCCTAATACTATTGGACAAGTTTAATTTGACCAAAAACAAAATTAGGAATAAAATATGACCATTTAGGCCCACTTGGATTAGATTAGGACATTTATTATTAATTTATTTAAAGAAGGGTTAAAATAGTTAAAAGCAATGTTTAATAACTAAATAATTTTTAATATGGGGTTATACATAAGATAAATTTGACTATAAATATTCATTATAACGATAACAATACTTATTAGATAATTGTATTTTATTTTTATTTTTTAGACATTAAATAATTTAATTTATTTATGACACAAAGATGATGCAGTAATTATCTTATTATTGAAATATTGACATAATTGATGTTATAAATACCCAAATAAATATAATTTGAGACTTTTTATGAATTCCACTAATTTTATAGATTAATATGACATTTTAGTATTTATTTAATTAAATTTCTTCTAACTAATCTTTCTGTTATGATTTTCACAAAAATTAATTACTAAATAGTGTCAAAATTGACATAAAATAGTTTTTAAAAAAAATATTATATTAGTAATTGTTATTTTATTCCTAAAAATCTACGGTTCGGCCAAATGACATATATAGGGTTATATATATTAATAATAAACAAATTGGGGTTCGTTTGGCTGCTTATAGTATGTTTATTAACCTTATAGTATAAGAACACAAGAAGACACGGTAAAAGTAAAATTATTTAACTTAATGTTAAATCTAAATGATAAGTTTAAAAGAGGAACCTAAACATGTATAAATTCTATTGGATGAGAGTATTTCGACCCATACCCACCTTAGATTCGAAATATATCAATTTGGAGCTATTTAAAACTGAACATGACTTTATAATAAAATAATATTTTTAGTTTTCCCAATGGTGCCGCTCTCCTCCTTTATAAAAGGGCACCTCCTCCCCCTCTTCCTCACACCAATTTAAGCCTTCAAGCTCTTCCAAACCCTGCCACTTTCTCTTATCCACTTCCCTAGAGACATCCTAGAGGTCCTGGGCTTCTTCAAAGACCAATTTTAGTGCCCTAAAAGAAGGTCTCAAAGAAGCACTTCAAAGAAGAGGTAAAGACCGTTACCGATTCTTTCATCTTTATTTCTTCATCCACTTCTTCTTATTTAGTTGTTTCATTATGAAGTAATAATATCAGTATCACTCATATACTGATATGTTATTATAATTATGAAACAACCCTATTTCACCATCTATCCATCCTACAGAAAAAAAATCACCGCGCGTGCGTACGTACAGAATACCGTCTCCACACCGTGGTGTAATATATTTTCAACCACCACCTTACTTGGATGGGTATAATGGTGTAAATAATGACTATACATGGCTATTATAAATTAATAATGATTCTTAAATAGTATACATACACTCCAATACAATTCCACGATCATAGGAACAATATCATCACTCGTGCGTACGTACGAAATACCGTCTCCACGATGTGATGCGACTCGTTCTACATGATCTTCATTTCATAATGATTATATAAATGAATTTAATGAATTAATATGATATATATTACACTAATACCATTCTGGAAATGAGATATCTATAATCTAAAAAGAAGAATAAGAATTTATTCGAAAAGACACGCATAAGAACAAAAAATTATAAACACCCGAATAACAAGTAGCAATGAAATATTACTACTAAGAAGCTTAGAATATGAACATATATGATATAATAAAAATAATTATGATTTTGGAATAAGTCAATAACATTATTTAAATCATTATACAGGAGGTTTGGACACTTACGAAGAAAAACGGACGTAAGGTAATGGATAAATTTCCAATCTCATTTTTATCAGAGATTTCATATACGTAAGTATTTCCTGGGTCTACGTTTATCATCCATGACCATGTTTTCTAAAAATGCTTTCATAAAATGTTTACCATTCATTCATTAATGTTTAAATTCATTTTTACCCTTTATTGACTTTTTACCACATTGTATGAATGGAATCTTTCCTTTGGTTACCATATAAGGTACTTTTTGACTTTTACGACAAAAGTACGAGAAGAATGTTTTTTTAACTTATATGGCATGAATGGATTTTTAAAACATTATTTCCAAGAATCTTTCTTTAAAAGTTTTCATGTTTATTTTTAATCAACTTGTTTTAGTTTAGAATTGTACGACATGTTATGAAAGGAAAAGTGTTTTCGAAGCAGAAAGGATATTTTCCTCAAGAATGGAGTTCAAATGTTTTATCAAAATTATTTTCCATCTAAGATAATAAAGGGTACTGTTTCTATCCCTATTATTACATTGATTTGATTATGTTGTGATGTAATTATATTTTTATGAATCCCTTTATCTTATATGAATTGTTTTATGATGTCACGATGTTTAAGATTCCCATTTTTATTACATGGGTTATGAAATGATGTATGATATATGATTTTGTGGCACACATAAGAATGGTATCATTATGAGATGGGTGGGACCTATATCTCCCTCCAATGAATTGGGTAAAGATTTTATATCTCATGAGATAGACATGGCTGGAACGGTAGGTTATACCGGTTCAGTGAAACAAGACCGAAACGAGGGTGACTCGGTTCATAAAGGGACTTTTTCCACTAAGATAGTCTTGGAAATGATTCTTGACTAACAAGAAATGATTCTCTGTGATTATGTCTGTATGCCACAAAGTTTCGTGTTTTATGTTATGATTATTGTGATTACATTTCACTTCCATGATTTATCCCATGTTATGAAATTATGATCTCTTTTGCAGGTTAAGATTTCCAAAATTTATGTGCTTATGTATAGGATGTGATTGATATTTCTTTTGTTTACCCTTACTGAGAATTTGATCTCACCCTTTGGAATATTTTCTTTCCCCAGGTCAGGATGAAGGTTATTAAGTAAGATATTCCAAAAGGGACTATAGATATGATGAAATAAATGGGAGACAGTGTAGACGCTTTATGAACTAGTTGTTTATGTTTCCCAGTTTCTAAAGACACTATACCTATACAGTCCTTTCGTGGTTTTGTTATATGTTGTAATAAGTATGCTTCAATTTTTAAGTATTAACAATGTATGTAAAGTATGAGTCGTTATTGTTGGTATCAGAGGAAAGGTATAGTCAACCTTTGGAAACTAGGATGTGAAATCCTTAGTAAGAACCCTAAGGATAAGTCTAAGCATAGAACAAAATCTTAGTTTTTTATAAATGGCCATGAATAACCTAGGATAAGACCTTAAGTGTGAAATTTTATTCTGGATTATGTGGTTTTCCTATTATAATTAGTGTTGTTCACACTATTCTTCTTGGTTTTAGTCAATGGCTAGATCCCGAAGGAACTGTGTTAATGCGGAATGCAATGGGAAATGCAATGATTGCCCCCCTGAGAAACCAAACGTTATGGGAGCTGGAATGCAAAATCTTGTAGCCATTCTCACACAACATTCTCAAGATATGAATCATTCAGGACATCCAAACGAGCAAAGGAAGGAGCAACATTCTGTTGAATCCTTCATGATACATTGTCCACCTTCATTCACCAGGTCTACAGATCCATTAGTTGCTGAACAATGGATTAGTACTACTGAAAAGATATTTTCAGTTCTTCAATGTTCTGAGCATGATAAAGTAATCTTAGAAGTGTATCATTTGGAAGGTGATGCTAATCAATGGTGGAATCTTATTAAGAATACGAGGCAAAGGGTTGAAATTGAGTCTATGGAATGGGACGAGTTCATGAACTTATTTTTCAATAAGTACTTCCCTCGTATTCTCCAAAAAAATATTGAGAAAGAGTTTCTTGAACTGAAGAAAAAGGATGATGAATCCGTTGGTACCTATGAAGCAAATTTTACAAGACTTGCAAGGTACAATTCTGGTATTATTATCCAACCTGAGAGTAAGATCGATCGATTCTTTAGTGGCTTAAAACCAAGTCTTCGAAGGGCCTTAGCCATAAGGGACTTCAATAGCTATGAGGAAATCGTTCGATGTGCTCTCAAAGTTGAGATGG
Source organism: Viscum album (assembly GCA_963277665.1). Taxonomy (NCBI): domain Eukaryota; kingdom Viridiplantae; phylum Streptophyta; class Magnoliopsida; order Santalales; family Viscaceae; genus Viscum; species Viscum album. The sequence continues at coordinate 2,049,544,612 of OY728147.1, read as the reverse complement.
AGATTGGACTAACCCATCATTCATATGGGTGTGATAAGAAGAGGAAAATGGAATTCAAAGGAAAATCTAAAGAGCACACTGAAAAGAAGATGAGCTTTCCCTTATGCTCTAAGTGTGGAAAGAAACATGGAGGGAGTTGTCTTAAAGGGACAAGTAAATGTTTAAAATGTGGAAAGGAAGGTCATCGGGCATTTGAATGCCGCGATGATGGGAAGAAGATGTCTAATGATGCCAACAAAGGAAGGGATACATAGAATGAACCTACTACACTTAAATGTTTCAAGTGCAATGAGATGGGACATTATGCCAATAAATTCCCTAATCCAAGGGTTGATGATGATGGTCGACGTCAACAAACTCTTAAGGCTAAAGACAAAGGAAAGTCAGATGCAATTTCTATCACCGATGTGGAGTACGATAACGATGTGGTGAAAGGTACACTTACCATCGACTATAAAGTAGAAAATGTTTTATTTGATTCTGGATCCACCCACTCTTTTATTTCTGAATAATTTTCTAAGGGTATCATCGTATTACCTCAACAATTAGATGTTGAGTTAGTTGTGACAACACCTAATGGCACAACAATCTCATCAAAAGTTTATAATTCTTCTCTGATCAAAGTCTGTGGGAATGTGGTTCCTGCAAATCTTGTGATCTATCCTATAGTGCAATTTGATGTGATTCATGGCATGGATTGGCTTTCTATACATGGAGCTCATATCAATTTCCAATGAAGGGAAGTCACATTTCATATTCCAGATCAATCTATGATCGTCTATCGATGAAAGGATGAACATAACCTTCCAGTGGAAATTTCTTCCATTTTATGGGTATTGATTCCACTAAATGAAGGTTATTTATCTCAAATGGTTGGTGAGAAACTCACGATTAAGAATATGCCCATTGTACAGGAGATTGATTATGTCTTTCCGGAGGAATTACCGGGTCTTCCACCGAATCGTGAAGTTGAGTTTTCAATAGAACTTGTACCGAGCGCTTTGCCTACTTCAAAGAAACCTTATAGAATGGCCCCAATATAGTTGCATGAATTGAAGAAGAAACTCCAAGAGAATCTTGATAAGGGGTTCATATGCCCTAGTTCGTCACCTTGGGGAGCTCCTTTTCTGTTTGTTAAGAAGAAAGATGGATCAATGAGACTCTGCATTGATTATCGAGAACTTAACAAGATCACTATCAAGAACAAATATCCTCTCCCACACATTGATGACCTATTTGACCAACTACACGGAGCTCAATACTTTTCCAAGATTGATCTTCGTTCAGGGTATCATCAATTAAGGGTCAAAAGGGAGGATATACCAAAGACGACTTTCCGTACAAGGTATGGACACTATGAATTTATAGTGATGCCATTTGGTCTTACTAATTCCCCTACTATCTTCATGGATCTAATGAATAGAGTCTTTAGAGACTATCTTGATCAATTTGTGGTATTCTTTATAGAAAATATTCTTGTCTATTCAAAGAGCAAGGAAGAACATGAAGATCAATTGAGAATTATATTGAAGACCCTGAGAAAGGAGAAACTTTATGCCAAATTTACCATGTGTGAATATTTGCATCAAAAAGTTGCATTTTTGGGTCACATAATCTCAAAAGAGGGGATATCTATGGATCCAGCAAAAATAGAGGTTATCGAAGGATGGTCTAGACCAACAACAGTAACTGAGATCCGAAGTTTTCTTGGTTTTGCTGGATATTATAGATGTTTTGTGAAAGGTTTTTCACTATTATCTAATCCACTCACCAAGTTGACTCAGAAAAAAGTTACGTTTGTTTGGACGGAAGAATGTGAAGAGAATTTCAAGGAGATGAAAAGAAGGTTATCCAGTGCACCTATGCTCACACTGCCTTGTAGTGGAGGAAGGTTTGTGATCTATAGTGATGCATCCAAGAAAGGATTGGGGTGTGTTCTTATGAAAAATGATAAGGTGATAGCTTATACCTCACGACAGTTGAAAATAGATGAGCAAAATTACCCAACTCCTGATTTGGAGTTAGCTGCGGTAATCATTGCATTAAAGATTACGAGGCATTACCTTTATGGTGAAAGGTGTGATATTTATACTGATCATAAAAGTTTAAAGTATATTTTCACACAAAAGGAGATGAATATGTGCCAAAGAAGATAGTTGGATCTTATTAAGGATTACGACTGCTCAATCCATTACCACCCTGGGAAAGCAAACAAGGTGGCAGATGCATTAAGTCGACAAGACCATGCTAGTTTATCCATGATGAGGATCACAAAAGATCCAATATTTATGGATTTACAAAGGATGGATCATGGAATTATAATGAAAGGGGAAAAATCTTATCTTTGTCAAATGAATTTTCAACAATCTATTCATGTGATGATTAAAGAGGAATAGAAAGAAGATGTCGAGTTACAAATGAAGGTGAGAAATGTTCCTGAATTCAACCTTGATTGTGATGGGATAATAATGTTCATGAATCGGGTTTGTGTTCCTCCCATCCCCAAATTAAAGAAGGAGATACTGGATGAGGCTCATAGTTATTCATTCTCTATTCATCCTGGAAGCACGAAGATGTATAGGGACCTGAAGAAGTACTTCTGGTGGGATGGCATGAAAAGAGATGTCGCTGAATATGTCTCTCGATGCTTGGATTGTCAACAAGTTAAAGCTGAGAGACAGAAGTCTAAGGAGATGTTACAACCATTACCCATACCCGAATGGAAATGGGAAAACATCACTATGGACTTTGTCATAGGACTTCCTAAAACATCCAAAGGCAATAATGATATCTGGGTCATAGTTGATTGTCTTACAAAGTGTGCACACTTCATTGCTATTAGAGAGGATTTCTCTCTGGATCAGCTTGCCAGGATATATTTAAAGGAATTGGTAAGATTGCATGGAGTACCACTTTCTATTATATCTGATCGGGATCCGAGATTTACCTCGATGTTCTGGAGAAGTCTTCCCCATACTCAGGATACAGAGTTGAGTTTCAGCACTGCTTATCATCCTCAGACAGACGGTCAGTCTTTGAGAACAATTCAAACCCTAGAAGATATGTTGAGAGCTTGATATATGGATTTCAAAGGTGGTTGGGATCAACACCTACCTTTGGTGGAATTTTCTTATAATAATATCTTTCACTCCAGTATTCAGATGGCTCCTTATGAAGCTCTCTATGTAAAGAAATGCAGGACTCCAACTTGCTGGGATGAAGTTGGGGAAAGAAAGCTATTAGGACCTGATCTCATTGATGAAATGGCAGAAAAGGTCAGATCTATTCAACAACACATAAGATCAGCTCAGAGTCGACATAAAAGTTATGCCAACAACCGAAGAAAAGACCTAGAGTTTGAAGTGGGTGATAAAGTGTTATTACGAATATCTCCCTGGAAGAGGGTTATGAGATTTGGAAAGAAGGGGAAGTTGATCCCTAGATATATCGGTCCTTTCGAAATACTAGATCGTGTTGGGAAGGTAGCTTACCGATTGGCGCTTCCACCGAATCTCTCTCAAGTCCACGATGTGTTCCATGTATCTCTTGTGAGAAAGTACATACCTGACCCTTCACATGTACTCGGCTCAGAAGTTGTACCGCTGGAGTAAGATCATTCTTTTGAAGAACAACCGATAGAGATTCTGGATCGTAGCGAAAAATTCCTATGAAACAAGACCACTCGATTGATGAAAGTTTTATGGAGGATCCACCAATTAGAAGAAGCTACATGAAAGCTTGAGGATATGATGAAGGAGAGGGATCCTCATCTGTTTGTTACAAAGTGACGAATTTCGAGTGCGAAATTCATTTTAAGGGGGGTAGAATGTAACACCCGAGACTTTTATGTTATATAAATCATCAAAGGAATCTTTTTCTACACTTTCTTGGCTTTCTTTACACGAAATCGCAACCTTCCTCGATAGCTTGCGTCGTACGCAATACCGAGTTTCACTAAACAACGATATGCTATTAAAATATTATTAAAACTAGTCATTATGAATATTAATAACCACTTTTTGAAATTTTATAAATTTTATTTTCCAAAATGGACTTTATTTTTGGATTCGTAATATCGAAATTAGCCTAGGGTGAAATTTTGGTATTTTTCTGAAAACTTTCAATTTTTGATAAATAGTGAAACCACTAAGTGGTAGTTAAAAAAACTGAATTTTTCATAAAACTTAATTTTACTGCTTATGTTAGTGGAATTTCGAAAATCCGAGAGACACGGTTGATGTCAGTAAGTAAAATGTGGTTCAATGAGATGAAAATAATTTTTTGGTGAATAGTAACTTTTTACTTTTTTTTACCACGGTTAAAAGTAAATAGGGTAATTAAGGGTAAAAATGATATTATTATTACCCTAACACATGTCATAATTCTATTGGACAAGTGTAATTCGACCAAAAACAATCTTAGGAATAAAATATGACCATTTAGGCCCACTTGGATTAGATTAGGACATTTATTATTAATTTATTTAAAGAATGGTTAATATAGTTAAAATCAATGTTTAATAACTAAATTATTTTTAATATGGGGTTATACATAAGATTAATTCGACTATAAATATTCATTAAAAATCTAAAAAGATTTCCTACATAATGGTATTTTATTTGTAATTTTTAGACATTAAATAATTTAATTTATTTATGACACAAAGATGATGCAGTAATTATCTTATTAATGAAATATTGACATAATTAATGTTATAAATACCCAAATAAATATAATTTGAGACTTTTTATGAATTCTAATAATTTTCTAGATTAATATGACATGTTAGTATTGATTTAATTAACTTTGTTAGAACTAATCATTCTATTATGATTTTCAAAAAAATTAATTACTAAATAGTGTCAAAATTGACATAAAAGCGTTTTTAAATCAAATATTATATTAGTAATTGTTATTTTATTCCTAAAAATATAAGGATTGTCCAAATGACTTAGATAAGGTTATATATATTAATAATAAACATCTTGGGGTTCTTTTAGCTGCTTATAGTAAGTTTATTAACTTTACAGTATAAGAACACAAGAAGACACGGTAAAAGTAAAATTATTTAACTTAATGTTAAATCTAAATGATAAGGTTAAAATAGGAACTTAAACCTGTTTAAATTCTATTGTATGAGAGTATTTAGACCCATCCCAACCTTATCTTCTAAATATATCAATTTGGAGCTATTTACAACCGAAAATGACTTTATAATAAAATAATATTTTTAGTTTTCCCTAAGGTGCCCCTCTCCTCCCTTATAAAAGGGAACCTCCTCCCCCACTTCCTCACACCACTTTGAGCCTTCAAGCTCGTCAAAACCCTGCCAATTTATCCTATAAACTTTCCTAGATAAATCCTAGAGGTCCTGGTCTTCTTCAAATACCAATTTTAGTTCCCTAAAAGAAGGTCTCAAATAAGCACTTCAAAGAAGAGGTAATGTCCGTTACTGATTCTTTCATCTTTATTTTTCTTCCACATATTAATTATTAGTTGTTTCATTATGAAGTAATGACATAAGTATCACTCAAAAACCGATATGTTATTATAATTATGAAACAACCCAATTTCACTATCTATCCATCCTACGGAAAAAAGAAATCACCGCGCGTGTGTCCGTACGGAATACCGTCTCCACACCGTGGTGTAATCTATTTTCCACCACCACCTTACTTGGATGGGTATAATGGTGTAAATAATGAATATATATGATTATTATAAAGTAATACTGATTCTGAAATAGTATACAAACACTCGAATACAATTCAACGATCATAGGAACGATATCATCACTCGTGTGTTCGTAAGGAATACCGTCTCCACGATGTGATGCGACTCGTTCTACATGATCTTCATTTCATAATGATTATATAAATGAATTTAATTAATTAATATGATATATATTACACTAATACCATTATGGAAATGTGGTATCTATATTCTAAAGATAAGAATAAGAATTTATTCGACAAGACACGCATAAGAACAAAAAATTATAAACACCCGAATAACAAGTAGCAATGAAATATTACTAATAAGAAGATAAGAATATGACCATATATGATATCATAAAAATAAGTATGATTCTGGAATAAGTAAATAACATTATTTAAATCATTATACAGGAGGTTCAGACACTTACGAAGCAAAACGGACCTAAGGTAAGGGAAATATTTTCAATCTCATTTTTATCCGAGATTGCTTATACGTAAGTATTTACTGGGGTTACGTTTATCATCCATGACCATGTTTTCTAAAAAATGCTTTCATAAAATGTTTACCATTATTTCATGGATGCTTAAATTTATCTTTACCCTTTATTGAATTTTTACCACATTGTATGAATGGAATCTTTCCTTTGGTTACCATATAAGGTACTTTTTGACTTTTCTGAAAAAAGTACGAGAAGAATGTTTTTTTAACTTATACGACATGAATGGATTTTTAAATAATTATTTCCAAGAAGCTTCCTTTAAAAGTTTTCATGTTTATTTTTAATCAACTTCTTTTAGTTTAGAATTGTACGACATGTTAAGAAAGGAAAAGTGTTTTCGAAGCAGAAAGGATATTTTCATCAAGAATGGAGTTCAAATGTTTGATCAAAATTATTTTCCATCTAAGATAATAAAGGGTTCTTTTTCTATCCCTATTATTACATTGATTTGATTATTTTGTGATGTAATTATATTTTTATGAATCCGTTTATCTTATATGAATTGTTTTATGATGTCACGATGTTTAAGATTCCCATTTTTATTACATGGGTTATGAAATGATGTATGATTTATGATTTTGTGGCACACATAAGAATGGTATCATTATGAGATGGGTGGGACCTATATCTCCCTCCAATGCATTGGGTAAAGATTTTATATCTCATGAGATAGACATGGCTGGAATGGTAGGTTATACCGGTTCAGTGAAACAGGACTGAAACGAGGGTGACTCGGTTCAGAAAGGGTCTTTTTCCACTAAGATAGTCTTGGAAATGAGTCTTGACTAACAAGAAATGATTCTCTATAATTATGTGTGTATGCAACAAAGTTTCATGTTTTAAGTTATGATTATTGTGATTACATTTCACTGCCATTATTTATCCCATGTTATGAAATTATGATCTCTTTTGCAGGTTAAGATTTCCAAAAGTTATGTGCTTATGTATACGATGTGATTGATATTTCATTTGTTTACCCTTACTGAGAATTTGAGCTCACCCTTTTGTATGTTTTCTTTCCCCCGGTCAGGAAGAAGTTTATTAAGTAAGATATGCCAAAAGGGACTATAGATATGATGAAATAAATGGGAGATAGTGTAGACGTTTTATGAACCAGTTGTTTATGTTTCCCAGTTTCTAAAGACACTATACCTATACGGTCCTTTCGTGGTTTTGTTATATGTTGTAATAAGTATGATTGAATTTTGAAGTATTAACAATGTATCTAAAGTATGGGTCGTTATAATGACACAAAAATATGGGTATTTTCCAATGTATGCAGAGATACACTGGTCAATGCTAACCATAATCATGTTGTGGCTTAGTCCTGAATGGAAATGTTGGACTTCACTACGTATCCCATAAGAATGGGAATCAAGCCATACGTAGTTCTTGAACTACAGTTTGACTTCGTGTGGGACAGAAGGATTGGAGATCTTTTTTAGGGTCATAGAGCTTAGACCATTATAATAAATACACAGTGTGTGTTTTCATGGGGAATTTTCATCTAGGGGAATGAAAGAGGAATTTGGGGTTAGGCCCAAAAGACTTGGGGCTGGATTCGAGGGACACTCGAATTTTAATATGTATCCCATAAGGATGGGAATCAATCCCACATAGTTCTAGAACAACCCTCTATACAAATTAGGTTCGTACATGTGAAGGGTGAAAGGGGATTTTAGTGCAATGGTTGTTTACCCCAAGATAAAAGGTACATGTATTGCCATGTATGAACGTAGTATTTGAAATGAAACATGATTTAAAATTAATGTAAATAATGATTCCCTCTCAGGTGTGGGTATCAAAAAATATTGTAGATTATTGTCATACTGGAAAAAATTGTTGTATAGTTTAACGTCGTATTGCAAGGACGAAAGTGAACCAATCTAAAGATATTGATTCTAGGGGTGGTTTCACGAATCAACATCATATTAGAAGGAGGTGAACCGATGGGAAGAGATTGGTTTTTGGCATGAACCTTGGGATATTGCCTACGTACCCAGCCTGGAAGGAAAGGATCAAATTCTGCATAGTTCAATTAAATAATGAATTAATGATCAAGTTGTTCTTGGGGATAATGACATAAAAAATGATGTTGGGACTTACGCGTGGTTAGCAGGCCAGAGAGAGTGTTATGGTTGAAGTTTTCTCTAAGTTCACGTGAGTCATACATAGTGTGAGAAACAAGAGGAAGAAACAACCCTAACAATGCACAGTTTAATTTCATGTATGAAATATAAAGGGACTATGCAGTTTTAAGGTCTTGCAGTTAGGACTATTGGTGCTTCACAGTTTAGCGTCATGTAATTAGGACGATGGGGACAATACAATTTTAATTTCACGTTGGACAAAAGGGAGACTATGCAGTTTAATGTCATGCAGTGAGGACAAACGATTACACCACATAACGTCATTTTGGACGTATTAGGTACTTTTCACAGTTTAACGTCATGTTGGATGAAAACGAGATGATACATTTTAGCGTCATGTTGCATGTAAGTGCCAATAGTTTAAGGTCAAATGCATGGACCATTGGTTATGTAGTTTAACATCTTTCTGGACGTAAGGGACTTCTATATAGTTTAACATTATATAGCAAGGATGATGAAGGGGGACACAGTTTAACGTCATGTTGGACGACAGTGCGAATAGTTTAAGATCATATGCATTGAGCCTGGATGGTGTAGTTTAACGTCATGCTGGACATAAGGGATGTGAAAATAGTTTAAGGTTGTATGCATGGACCTTTACTGTATTTTGTATTCATAGAAAATATTTCTTCATAAATCTATCATTGGTTGGTGTAGTGATGAGTTCTTCATCAATTGAGATTAAATAATAAGCTCCATTGGAGTAGACCTTATGTATTGAGTGAGGTCCTTCCCATTTTGGCTCAAGCATGGGAGGTTCCGTTCCTTGTATCATTGGAGTTCTGAAAACTAATACCAATTCTCCTTGAGTTAATGAATGAATAAGAACTTTATTGTTGAACTCTCATGCTATTCTTTTCTGATATACTTCCATGTGGTGCAAAGTGCACAATATTTTCTCATCTAACCGTTCCAATTCATACAATCGCTTTTGATATTGTTCATCTGTATATGACAAATCAAAAATGGCTACTCTGAGTGGGGGTATTTGTCCTTCAATGGGAAAGATGGCTTCTGTTCCATATACCAGTGAATATGGAGTTTACCGCGTTGTAGTGCGGGAGGTAGTCCAATAAGCCCATAAAGCATGAAATAGTTTATCAGGCTAGGATTTCTTATATTTATCCACCATCTTTTGCAGTATATTTGAAAGAGTCTTATTGAAGGCTATTATCTGGACATTGGCCGCTGCATGATACCGAGATGAATGGTTGGATTTCATGTTTTATTCTTGATACAACTTCTTCACCTCAGATGAACAGATTTGGTGCCATTGTCCGTCAATATGTTATGAGGGACACCAAATCTAGTAATGATGTTATACTTGATGAAGTTAACAATGCATTTAGAACTTAAATCCATAAAAGTTATTGACTCTGTCCATTTGGAAAAGAAATCTGTAGTCGTAAGAATATACTTAAACAGCTTGGCCGTAGCTGAAGGGTAAGGTCCCACCACATCCATTCCCCATGTGGCAAATGGCCACGAGTATTTAGTTGTATGAAGAAACTCTGGAGGTTGATGAATGAAGTTGGCATGTACATGGAATTAATGAAACTTCTTTATGAAATCAACATAATCTTGTATCATTGAAGTCCAAATGTATCCAAGCCTTCGAATATGATCAGATAGTCTATTTCCAGACTGGTGGGCACCACAGACTCATGCATGCACTTCTTTCATGACAGCCATTGTCTCTTCCCCATCAATGCATCTGAAGAGAACTCCATCAAAACCACATTTGTAGAGAATATTCTCTAGGTGATCTGGGCTATCATAATGAGTAAAATTGACCACATGTTGCCGGATTCGTTCTTTCTCGACTCTATCAGGTGGGAGTGTACCATTTTGAAGGTATTACCTAATAGGTGACATCCATCTTGTAGTATGACCATATGGTTCAAGAATAGGACTAATTTCATTAATTTCAACTATTCTAATTTGAAAATAAGGTGATGTTGCACGATGGCGGGCAATACTAATGGTTGTCTCATTATGATTTGGAACTGCCAGAGCTGTGGCTATATTAGCCAGTGCATCAGCTTGAGCATTTTGTGATCGCGGGACATAAGAAAATTTCAGTTCCGAAGGAAATTTCGCCATTAAATATATGACGTAATAATACAAAGGGATTAGTTCTTCTTTCTTGATGGCATACTTCCCATTGAATTGTTTGATTACTAGGTCTGAATCACCTTTCACCTTTAAGTGATTCACTTGTGCTTGAAGCGCCAATTCCAAGCCTGCGATGAGAGCTTGGTATTCTGCATCATTATTGGTACCACCATCCCCCAATAAGAAGGAATAAGGTAACACTTCCTTTTCTGGAGAAATGAGCTCAATTCCTAAGCCAACATTGTTAAATTTTGGATTTTCCATTTTCCTCCCTGTTGGAATTCTAGAAGCACCATCAAAAATACATTTCCCATTCCTGAGGACTTTCTTGAATAGAGAAGACTTCCTCATCAGGGAGTTCAATATATGAAGATGTGTCTTCCACTGAAGGGTGTCCAGCCAGGAAATAAGCCTGAGCTTGGCCCATTATTTCCTTTCGAGACACATACTGAATGTCAAATTTCTACAAAATAACTGCCCACCTAGCCAGATGTCCTGTAAGCATCAGACGACTAAGTATGAATTTGAGCGGGTTATTGTGAGATACCAATTGGACCTCATGATGTTGCAGATAGTGTCTCAAATTATGAACTGCAAATATTAATTCCATGCAGCACTTCTCAATACTTGAATATCAGGTTTCTGCATCACGCATAGTCCGACCGAGGTAGTAGAGGTTGTTTTCATTCCCAACACCACTCTTCTGAGCAAGAATGTCAACCAATGATCTCTCTAAAGCTATCACATAGAGGATAAGTTGTCTTCCTTCAATAGGTGGCATGAGTACCGGTGGACTCCAGAGGTATTTCATGAAAATATCAAATACTTCTTGAAATTCTTTAATCCACTAGTAAGTGACCCCTTCATCAATTTTGTGAAGTGTAAGCTTTTACCTACCAAATTGGTGATGAAATGATGAATATAGGCTAAGTGTCCTTGAATTCCTCTCAATTATCTCAAATTTTGAGGAGGTGACATGCCAAGGATTGACTTTATCTTCTCAGGATCGACCTCGATATAAATATGGCATACGACAAAGCTGAGAAATTTTCCTAAGGTTACCCCAAAAGCACATTTTAAGGGGTTGATCTTCAAATTGTGTTGTCAATGCTTCTGGAATATGACTTATATACCAGCCAAGTGATTAGAACATTGTTTGTATTTTACCAAAAAATCTTCCACATAGCATTAAAAAAACTTCCCTAAAAAGGGTTTGAAGATACGATGCATGGAATACTAATATGTTGCGCCTGCATTCTTTAAGCCAAAGGGAATTACCCGGTAGCAAAACACACCCTGAGGGGCTCTGAAGGGTCTGGAATTCATGTCTTATGGGGCCATTCAGATTTAATTATATCTGAAATATCCATCCATGAAGGATAGTTCTTCATATCCAGCTGTTGTATCAATTAAAAGTTCTGTAATCAGAACTGGGAAATCATCCTTAGGACAATACCGATTAAGATCATTGAAATCGCTGGAAACTCTAATTTGTCCGTTCTTCTTATTTACAGGGACAATATTAGAAAACCACTTGGGATATTTAACTTCTCTGATGAAGTTATATTTGATAATCTTATCCACATCAGCTTCAATTTTGGAAGCATAAGATGGGTGTGTTCTTCTCGCAGCTTGCTTAAATCCTTGATGTTCTTCTGGTAAACCCAAATAATGAGTAGAAACATTAGGATCAAGACCGGGCATATCTGTATAGTTCCAAGAACATATGTCTCGATTATTCCTTAAAAAGGAAATATACATCTCTTTTTATCGAAGAGTCATGGCTGTACTAATTAAAGTGGGGCGTGGATATTATTTTATACTAAGATTTATTTCTCTGAGTTCATCCACAGTGGTAGAGATACCCTCTTCAATTTCTAGAGTAGCATCTATTATATCTTCCCATTCTTCTTCAACATGTGTTATTTCTTCTGTTTCTACTTGCATAATAGATGATAAAGTAGAATTTCCATAATCAGAAGAGATGTTAAAATTTGAACATCATGAAGAAGAAGCTTCCATTTCTGACCTAATTGATGATGAAGGGTCTTCCATGGGAAATAAAGAGGATATGATGGATTGAGAATTGACATCATTGTTCACCTCCGATGTTGCTATAACTTCTTCTGGCATGATTGGAGAAGTATTGACTTGTTGGATTTCAGCAGATAAAATGAAGAAGTCACCATTTGGGATTTCATCACTTCATTGTGGGTTACCAATTTCGCCCATGTTGTCTGGCTCGATTGCCGTAATTGAAATTATGTATCCTTCCATAAGAGTATTTTTATTTGGGACTATCTTGACAATTTGACTGATATACAACACATAATCTATACTCACATGTGATAATGGGTTTACTGAAATATTTTACAAACCATACGGAGCATTAACTTTGGTAATCTCATTTGTTGTGGATTCCTCCTTTCCCTTCATGTGGTAGAATTCAGCCTCAAGGTATTGATATTCACATGTCTTGAACGGATACTTATCACCATAAAATGTCCCAACTTGACCATAAAAACAAAACTTGAGACATTGATGGTATGAAGAAGGGATATCTGAATGCCGATGTAGCCAGGGTCTTCCAAGAAAGATGTTGAAGGATGAGTCTTGATCAAAAACCATGAAATCTGAATTGGACACAAGATCTCCAAACTGATTTATGAGTGTAATCTCTCCCAGTGGTTCTTTTTCACTATTATCATATCCTTGAAACATCAATGTAGAAAGAGATAAATCAGATTCTGTGAGGCCCAATCAACGAAGTGTACGAATGGGCATGAGGTTTGCTCATGAACCATTATCAATGAAAACTCTTCGGATGTATATGCAATTTTCCTTGCATGATAAGTACAAAGGTCTAATATTTCCATGCACGACATCATATTCATCATCATCAGTAGAAGATATTACTGCATGGCATTCTGTAGGATTATTCTCTACATGGTATACTTCAACTGCAGCAATTTCAGTTTCAAACTCCTAAGGACTTGACAAATACTCAATGAGTGCCTCGCAATGATCCTTTGCTAAATTCAAGGCAACTGAAATTCATAACATGACTAGTACATGGTCCAGGTGTTTCAATATATCATACTTTTGATCTAGAGGTCTGCATTTCCCAACAGGAAGAAGAAGTTTAGTAGTTGCCTTGAATGTTTATGCCTTGGAATTTGATGCATCTTTTATCGGGATAAGAGTTGGTAATACTCCTGGATTTGGAATATTAGACCAATTAGGTCTATTTACTTTCTAAGAGGAAGAAGATGGAACCTTCAACCGATCTTCCAGAATAATTCTGCTAGGACCATGTATTCCTTGTGTGGAAGAACATGCATGTTTTTGTTGAGCTCATTGAAGGGATCTACCATGAGTTTTTTCCACATACATGGTTCTAGCAGGGGTAGAATTGGAATAGTGGCCTCTGAAAGATCCACATCATCCCTTGTATCCTAAGCCTTGGGAACTTCCACTGATTCTTCTATATGATATAGGGAATTCGGGCTCATCAAAAATGAAACTGCGACTAGAATATGGATGTATTAATTGAATCATATTAACTGAACCAAAAATCAACTCTTCATCAGTTGAAGACTCTTCCTATGTAACCTGTTTTGGCTATTCCATTTGGTGGGGCGGTGCCCGTGAATTTGAAGTAGATGGCATGAAGTCTTCCAGAGTCAAAGACAACTTAGGCTTTGTCACATACTCATCTACTTATGATTCTTTTTCTTTCGTTGGATCATGCCATTTCTTTGAGGATTTTCCCTCTGATGAAGAGGGTTTGGCTGACACATTCATGGAAGAATTCACAATTGGTTTCTTCAATTGTGTTAGCAAAATAGAAAGATTTCGGTTGATCGTCTTTCTGACTATCCAATCGTCTTATTTTTGTGCATTTTTGTACTTATCTTCTTGCCACTCGCCTTCCTCCTCCGGAACTGTAGCAGTAACACATGATACCTGGGCTGAAGAGCCTTTTAATTTGAATCGTTTTGAATCGACCATCTTTGGATGGAGGTATTTGAAGACAAAACCCTCCTGGATAGAATGCCCCAACATTTGATGAAAGGTGAAATAATTGGGAGGGACTTCATCTCCTTCCTTGTTGGGAATTTTGGGCCTTGGCAACTAAACCAAATTATTTTTTAGAGATGAAATGAAGTAACCAGGAACTTGTTCATTTCAGAAAGAGTATGTTTTTCTTTTCAAATCCGCAAATGGTTTTCATCTTTGATCACTTTTATCATCTTGAAGAAATGGCCTCTGTTGTTGATGCTCAGGAGGTGGATCCCTTTGGTAAGATGAAGGTTTTGCAGTAGAAGGAGGTACAAGTTCTTGCTTAAGCATTACTGTAGCAGTCTCTACTTTACGCATTCTACTTCCTAGAGCTGATGGAATTACACGAGATATAGACTTAGTCTATATAAGAGAATCTTCAATATGTTAAGCGATTGACGTAAGGTCTCGAAACCCTCATGTATATTTCATAGGGATCAACGACGTGCATAATTAGTCATGCAGATTTTCCACACAGATTGGAAAAAGTTCTTCCTGAGGGAGTGCTAAGATTATGGAATATGTTAATCCCTTCCAGTGAGCAATCAAATCTAAGACTCTTTCATTCACCCTTTTCTTACATTTTGTAAGATCAAAAACTATTGTCTTTGGAAGCTTTTAGCTAAACTGAAGAAGGAATTTTTGGCAAAGATCTTCCCTTCCATTAATTGATTGAGATGGCCAGCTTGTGTACCAAACAAAAGATGGTCCTTGCAAGGTTTTTACGAAGCATCTGAGTTTCACTACTTCTTGTTGTTCTGGAGTTCCCATCATAGGATCACAACAAGACACGTAATGCATCATATGTTGTTTAGGATCTCCTGATCCATTGAAAATAGGGAATACAGGGTTCCCAAAACATGATGGGGGAAGGATTGAATCTACTCATTCAGGGTAAGCTCTCTTTTCTGGTTGAACCTATGCACGCTTCCCTTCCATAGTCTATTACCGAGATGATAATGACTCAATGGAAGTTATTAACTATTGAGAAACATTCGGTTGAAAATGGACTTTGGAAGGTGCAATAACTGGAGCTGGTACAGATGTGGTGGATGGTACTGCCATTGATGGTGGCACCGCCAATTGTTGTTTCACTTGACACGTAGTGTTAGACCTGTGAGGGTGTAATGATAGAGGAGGATATTCATGATCCATCTCAGTAACTGCAACAAACTCCCTTGGCTGACTGACTCCAGCACACTTAGGAGGAAGGATACCTTGAAGTAATTTTGCATTCATCCTCCTCAATTCCTTTATTTATTCCTCTTGTAATGAAAATCTTTGCTCTGGTGAGAGCGATTAGACTTCTACAGAAGAAGGATATGTAACCTGATTCATTCCCTTCCCCTTTATTGATCCCTTTAGGAGAGGGGGATGTGGGTTATTTGAAGGAACACCCAGATTTTGGGGAATCATTTGATTTTGTGTACGCACAACTTCTTCATTTGTGCCGGTGCATACAACTTATTGAACATGAACCTCATCATCTAATCCATCTAGTGAGCCACATCTGGTGGATCAAAAACAACAACATTAATGACATTAATTGATGCATAATTCATCACATCTCTTCTATCTTCATTTCTGTGATATTGTCTTCTTCCATGTCTCTGATGAGACATTGCCTTTCGTTGATTCGATCCATTGAGAAATTCTTGGAAAACTGTAATTTGGATAGAGTCTCCTGATAATTTGTCTCTTCATTCCTATTGGTCCTTCTTACCTAATTGATAGAAGACAAACTTTCTTTGAGGGAGGGATTAAGGATATGAAAAAGTCCCCAGTCTGGTGGACTGGGGATGTTCCTGCTATTCCCGCTCAACTCCTTGAATCCAATTTGTTGATTCCGAGGGTTGGTTTAAAAGAGTCCCCAGTATGTCAAGCTGGGGTGGCTCTTGACATGATATGTCTGAGACTTTATTAAAACCTTTCCTGATCTTGGGGACCTCAGTCCGGAAATTAGCTGCATGCATCAATCGATATCCACTTTTATCACCCGGTTCAAAAGACCGTTGGATGATTTCTGACACTTCTATCACTTGATGATGTGCTTGCTCCATACATGAGGCATGTTCAATATTCTAGTTTTATTGATGAAGGAGTAATTCAACAACTTGTTCTTTGGATTCTTGATTTTGAGACGAACTAGTTGTGGCATGTTCTTGGGAAAGCTTTTGATTACAAACAAAACCCATTGACAGTGGCCAGCCACGAGCAATAACATTACATGAGACCATTTTTGGAGGGCTTTGTAGTGCTCTATGAACACCCTATCATATGACATGAATACCAGATGGGGCATTGGATATTAACTGGCGCAATCTTCTTAGTGCACCACGACATGAACGCTGAAGGGCTCTATGCTTCTTTTCAGCCTTCGGATATCAAGAGACTGATAGAGATGCCAAATCAATCTGATGTTGTAACCCTTCTATTGTCTTAACATTATTTTCATATTCATCATAAGATAATACTTTATTTTTCAACTAAAAATGAGTTTTCTATATGTTGATATGAATATCATGAATTCTATCTTCTGTCAACATCTCTAGAATGTCATACTGAGAGTCAGCAAGAGGCCAAAAACTGACTGGCACTTCACCTTTTTCCAGTTGTTTTATCATGTTCAACATTTCCTCTTTATCATTCAATGAAGATTCTTCTACCTGATTTGACAAGAGCTAGTGTTTCTTAGTTGCTTCGTCATATTCAACAATATTGGTAGAGAAATCAATTATCAAACTAGAGGATGCATGACTTAGGGGTGGTTCGGAGAACAACCTACAACCTGGGCTATCTTCTTGTTCAAAAATTATTTTACCTGCTAGCGATGAAGAATCAGACATGAATGTATTCACATTTTCACGTACATCAAGATTAGAGGGCTTTCTTAGAACTATAATGTCCACTAGAGCATTTTCTAGGCAATGTGCATCACTACTGTGGAGCGTACTTTTGCAGCGAAATTCATCATCATGGGGAGGACCACCATGCTGGGTTATAGAAAAAGATGAGATATCTTGCTCCTTGGTTTTCTGGCCACACAGAGGGTTATTATAGCACTCATCTGAAGATGGAACTTCATGATCGACCAAATTATCATGAACAAAGCCTTCATGAGGAAGTGTCTATTGAAGACCTTATGAATTAATGTTCCCACTATTGGGAAATGAGGGAGTAAAATCTTGGATTCCAACAGATAACTGTCTGAGGGCTTCAAGAACTCTAGCATCAAGAAAGACCTTATTAAAGATGGTCTTATGTTCTCTTGATTGTGCTGGGCGGGTCTTTTTCTTAGATGCCTTCTTACATGCCTTCGAAACCACTTTTTGACGAAAGTGGATACTCTGAGCAGGTGTATGTTCCTGATCAGGAGAAATGGCCAGGTTAGGCTGACAGTCTCTACTCAAATCATGTGTATGTTCCTGACATGGTTGTCTTTATGATATGGGGGATTATTCCCCACAACCCTCTTGGACTGGAAAAGATGTGTGTTTCTGTTCCGGAGTGAACTGTTGATGTGTCACTCCACTGGTAGGGGTAGATTTATGTGTCTTTCCTGGAGATGCTGCTAAATCTGTTATAATATCCTGGAAAGCATCCAGAATATGAGCAGGGATTTCCATCTGTTATTTCACCATTGATAAAATATGTTTGGTGACTTTAGCGGCTGGAACAGGGATATATGTTCTTTCCATGCTTTGAGTAGGTGTGTGTACCTTCTCTTGTCCTCTTTTTCATGTCAGTGAATCCTGACAGTAATCATGTGTGGGGGCAGAGAGTTGATTCTACCTCTTATTTGTCGTCGGAGCTTTCCGAGTGACTTCTCTTAGTGCTACCAAGTGAGACTATTTGTAGGTTTGATCAATACTAGCAGGTGTTTGTGCCTACTGATTGTACTTCACTGAACATGGTTGACGAAATCCATCATATGTAGTCAGATGATCCTACTGACTAGATGATGATGTATAAAAAGGTGTATGTTCATGCCTATTGTACTCTGCCAGAATTGTCTGGCAGGATTGGCATGATGCTGCCAGACGAGTCTGCTAGACAGAGGAATTAAAACAGACGGGTGTATGTGCCCGCTTGTTGTTTGCCACCATGTTAGGTTGGTGGAATTCTCAAGAGATAGAAGAGATGAGAACCTGCTCATTGTTGGCCTGATTTTTCCTCTTGTGATTTGTCTTGCCTGCTCGGGTTCAAGGAACCTGAGCCGAACGCCTCGATTCGATACCCTCATCATGTTGAGGGCGCACTGGTGCACGAGTATCGCAGCGATTATTGATGGGAGCCTTCGGGAAGGACTCCAGCTTCCATGAATTAAGGCCTTGAGGGACCTTCTCATTCAACTCCCAAGAATATGGGAGTGAATGGTTATTGTGTTCTGGGGATAACAACCCAAAACGGGTGGAGAGGGTATTTTGCACCGCCTGCTTCTTGATCGTTGTTCGTCGCTGTCCGGATGACCAGGGTGAATTGTTCACTTAGAGGGCTTTTCGAGAAGCCTCCAAAGTTGGAATGGTACCGTGTTGACGATATTCCTTAACCAACGCATTTTATACCCATCAATGAAGATGCTTAATAGGTGATGTCGTCCTCAGAGCGGACAATGATCCAGCACGAGTAGCAGCAGTGGCATTTGTAGTAGAGGTTTTCACAGTAGAGGTATTCACAGATGTGGACTTAAAAAAAGATTTTCTCGTAATGTAGATGATCTTGAAAAAGAGAGAATTTTTTATATAACATTCATAATCATGATAAGTTTGGCTGCTACATCTTTTGGATGAGCACGTATGTTATTGATTTCATTGTTGGCCCTCTCATTGAGTTTAAATAGGGTCCTAACAAATAGGTAAAACATCATTTTAACTGGGTTGTAGATTCACGTTGGGTTCACCATTTTTTGTTTCCTCTGGAATTGGGGATGACCTCGTTTATTGAAGGTTCAAACAATCTAATCGGTTTCTAACGGGTTTTTTTGTAGAACTGGAAACATCCAATGATTCCATATCTATTTGATCATACATTCCAAAGGTAGGCGTTCATTAGTTGTGGACTAATGAGTCTTAGGAATTCTCATTGGTCGAGAGGATGGGAGGTCGGACTCATCACACCTTTTTAGGGGAAATATTGTCTACTCGGGAACTCTCTTTATAGATTTAAGTTATGTTCGTGAATCCTTGTTACATTAGAAAGTAAAAAAATGAGATTTCCGTTAGATCGGACAATCAATGATTGATATGTAGGAAATTTACAGAATCTTTTATATGTTTTTGAGTTTCTTCATCGATAGAGAATCATCTTTATTTGTTAGAGATTCTTAGTTGATGGTATCCTTAAATACATAAAACTCTCTTGGTCATTATGATGACCATACTAGTTTTAAAGCCACTCAGTGGGGCACTGGAAGTTTATTTTCATTCATAAGAACATGTATTATTTATGATTTGGTATCGTACCTGCTGAAGGGCTACCTACATATCCTTTGTTTTGGAAAAGGAATCATAACCCACGTAGTTCGAGTAAGGTAGTATGTTGTTTATGCAGGATTTGATGGATCAAAAAGTGATGTCAGGATTACTTTTACACTCTATGATCACGTGAGTCATGCTCGGTGTGAGAAACAAGAGGTTTTGGTGAAGCCAGACAATTGTTCCATGCAATGATGTGGGGCTTATGTATGTATGGATACCCAAATAGATGAGTATTAAGATTTATTTCAGGGAAGAAATCCATGAACAGTGTCCATAAAGGTATATCTGCTTCCTGGAGATTTGGATACTATAATCTTGGGGATTACTCTTAATGAAGATACCAATGTTAGGATGGGACTTATGGTTGGGTTTTAATCTTGGTAAGGAATCCCAGATCAAAAGATATTATGACTGGTTAAGAGAAAATATGACCGGGGATTATTCCTAAGGAGGATTCCTATGTTAATGGGATTTGAAAATTAAGGGGATCGGGGCTTACTCCTTAAGAGGATGCCCATATATGAGACCAGGGCTTATTCCTGAAAAGGAAACCTTGGTTAAAGGATATAATTTTTGGGGCTTACTCCTAGGGAGGATGCCCATATTTGGGGAATTATTACTGTGGATTATTCCAGAAAAGAAGGCTAGGTTAGAGTACTTGGGGCTTACTCTTAAATAGGATTCCCAAATTAATGAGGACTTGGGGGGATACTCTTAATGAAGATGCCTAAATTAATGGGGATTTGGACTGGGGATTACTCCTGATATGGAGGCCCTGGTTAATGAGGATTTGGACTGGGGCTTACTCCTGAAAAGGAGGCCCATGTTTAGGATTCTCTCATCTTAAAGGATGAGGTTGAATGAATGAACTCTATATATTTAGTTACATAAATATGTGAAAATAACTACATTTTGAGAGATGTTTCACAGAGCTCCTTTCAGATAAGGAAGTCAATCAAGAAAACATGCCCCAAATGGCTTTTAAAAGTGTCTTGAACACTAAATCTTGAATAGGAGAGGTGGAATGGCATAAGGGAGGTAAAATGGACAGGAAGGGCAACCAAAAGTAGAAGGGCACGCAAGTCCTGGTAGGCATGCAGGTAATGCGTGGGTGCGCAAGTATTGGCCGCGTAGGTATACCTGCGCGGCTCATGGGTACTTGCTTGATCCTTTGCCAATAGAGTAATACATGGGAGATTCTTGACCAAAGCTTTTATAATCATCCCGAGGTACTTCCAGAAGAGTGGCGCGCAAGTTTCAATGAATAGGTAAGGAGGCATGCAAAAGTGTCCACTTTACTTAAGGGTAAAAACACTTCGGTGTGCAAGTGTTAGTGATTTCTAACACTTAGGCCTAATACCTCTTGTATAGACCATCAATTCTAGGTAAATAATTACCTTTGAAGTGTTTGGAAGACTTGAAGAAGATAATTGGGAATTCAGAGATCTGTATCTGAATTCTGAAAAAATTCCTCTTCAAAATGGGGGGCCCACAGGGTATATTTATAGGCTTCTGAAGACCCTGGGTGGTTTTCAAAGAGGGCGAGCAAGTCACTTGCGTGACCATTAGGCGACGCGCAAGTGTACTTGCGCGGTAGTAAGGGAACTTGCACGGTGAAAGGTCCTTTGACTCCTTTTTCATTCCTTTGTCTATTTTTGATGTTTTCTTCAAAGGCTGAAACAATTTGTGCTATATCATTTCCCTTTCCATTCCTTTAGACAAATGTGACTAGAAGGAGCATCAACACTCTTCTTCGGGTGCTTCCTTTATAATTGATAATAAGGGCACCATAATTCAGTTTTATGATCAATGTAGGACCTATATGTTAATTTGAGGGTAGTTTGTATGATATTTGGGTAGGGTATAACTGAACCAAATGGATTTGGAGGTGTTGTTTTGAGAGAAAGGGAAGAACCCTTTTATTAGATAGGCGAGGGTAACTTTATGAAAAGTTTGAAGTATTATTTTATTAAAAAAATCCCTGAATTTCTAATGGATCCAAAAATATTTATTTCTAGGATAAGCTTGGAATTCATATGAAACTCTCTATAAATATGTTTTAGACATGTTTAGGTCACCATATTAACCTTATCCTTTAGATTTAACTCATTATTTAATAGTTTAACTTTTACCATGTATTCTTGTATAGTTATAATAAATAATTCATAAACATACACTAAATTTCCAATAGAACCCCAAGTTGTATATAATTAACCTATCTATCCTTATCTTAGTCATTTTTCTAATGGATATATTTTTTTGAAATTTTATATCAATTAATAATATATTATTTTTTTAAAAACTCAATTTTGTCAATTTAAACACTATTTAGTATTTGGTTTTTTTCAAGGTCAAAAAAACTTGATTACTTTGAAAAAAATAGGTTAAATAAATCCTAAAATGTCATATTAACCTTTAAAATTATTTTCATTCATCATATGTCTCAATTTACATTTATTGTTATGTTTATAATAACCATTATTTTAATCCTTCATTAATATGGTAGTTATTTCATCATAATTGTGCCATAAAAAAAATTAATTACTATATGTTTAAATTTCTTATAAAAAATACCATTAAATAGGATATCATTTTATATTTATGGTGAATATTTATAATCAATTTTATTTTATGTACATTAATATATTAAAAAAAAATTTGTTAATAGAATTTGGATTTAACACTTGTAACTCTTCTTTAAATAAAATTATAATAATTGTCCTAATATATTCCATGTTGATCAAAGAGGATAATATTTATTACTAAAATTTATTTAGGCTGAAAAAAAAATCTAACAGAATTATTACATGTTTTAGGGTAATTAAAAAATCATTTTTAACTTTACATACCGTATTTACTTATAACTGTGGTAAAAAAATTCAAAAGTTACAATTCACCAAAATTTATTTTCATCCATTTGAACCAAATTATATATACTCATGTCAACTATATCTATAGGAATTTTGAAATTTAATTCAATGATGTGGTAAACATACGTTTTATGTACATTTTCAAAGGTGCCTAGAAGTTGGGTAAAAGATGTTAAAAAGTTAAATAAAATTTTATATATAAAATTAAATTACAAAATCCCTCCAATGTACGTTATTGAAATTAAATAATCAGTATGTATCTATTTTGACCTAAAATAAATTTAAATAAAACTAGTAACTATTTAAATAAAATTTTCTATTAAAACGATAACATAGTGTTTTCACTATTCAGTAAAAATTGAAATTTTTCTAAAAAATACAAAAAATTCACCGTAAGGTAATTTTGGTACTCTAAATCCCAAAATGATGTCCATTTTTAAGAATAAAATTTAAACCATTTCAAAAATTGGTTAATATTATTTTTAACTTCTAGTTTGATTGGTTGTGGTTTACTAGAACTCAAAGTTACATACAATGCAAGCTATTGCATTAATCAATGTTTAAAGTACCAGAGAGTCCTTGGGTGTTACATTCAACCCTCCTTAAAATAATTTTATCCCCAAAATTTCTAAAATACTACAATAGAAAAAATATTCAGGTGGTTCTTCATCATAAGTTCTGTGGGTTCCCATGTTAACTCTTCCATCTTATGTTTTCTCCTAGAACTTTTACCAGACGAGTCGTCTAGTTTCTCAATATTTGTTCCCTAGTATCAAGAATCCTGATAGGCTCTTCACAATATGATAGACCAGGTTCCCGTTATATTTTTTCATAGGCGAGTACATGCTTTAGATAAAGAATGTATTTTCCCAACAGTGATACATGGAACACATCATTGTATTTGGAAATACTTATAGGTATATCCAAATAGTAATATACAACGTCAATTCATTCTAGAATTATAAAAATGCTGATGTACCTGGGATTTAATTTACCCTTGTTATCGAATACTATAACACCCTTCCCTGGAGATACCTTCATGAAAACATGATCTCCTACCTGAAATTACAAAACCATACATGGGTTATCAGCATATAATTTTTTCTTAATTTGAGCTATTTTGATGTGGGTTTGGATTATCTTAACCTTTTCCAATGTTTCCTCAACAATTTCAAGGTCTACTAGTTTTCCTCCACCAACATCATCACAAAAAGTTTGTGTGTGACATCTCTTTCCATATAACACTTTATTTGGTGCCATAGGAATGCTTCAATATAATCCATTGTTATAAAAAAACCCTACCAAAGGTAAATATTTATCCCACAAACCATTAAAGTCAATTTAGAAAGATATCAACATGTATTATAAGGATTTAATATTCCATTTTAATTGTCCATTAGTTTGAGTGTGGTAGGCAGTGCTCAAACGAAGATCCGTATCGAGGGCCTTCTAAACTCTTTTTTATAATCATCAATTAAAAAATGGATCAAAATCAAAAACAATTGATAGTGGTACTCCATGAATTATTACAACATCATTAACATATATTCTATATAAACATTCATGTGGTAAATATTCTCTTATATCATGAAAATATCCTAAATTTGTAAGACGATCAATAATCACCCCTATTGGATCTTTCATTCTTGGTGTCTTTGGTAGCCCTATGAAAAAGACAATCATAATATCAACCCATTTTTACATTGGATTGTGATGAGGTTTTATGACTCCTATAGGATGTTTCCTTTTGGCCTTCACCTATTGAAAAACCACACATCTTGACACAAAATCATAAATCTCTCTCTTCATGTTGTCTCCCAAAAAATGTTCCTTCAAATTTCTGTACATCATAGTGCTACTAGGGTGTATTGAAAATTTTGGGTCATGAGAATCATACAAATTTTTTGTTTTTATACCATTTATGTTGGGAACACAATGTCTCTTCCAACATATAAAAATTCCAACTTCACATACAAATTCAATCAATATCCCATAATTCAGAACTTTAATTCTCTTTTGAAACTCTTCATCTTCAATTTAAGAACTATTTATCATTTATATTAAAGATGGTTTTGCTACAATTTGAATAATTATTGATGTTTCACCTTCCATGATTATTATTATATCCATCATTACTAGATCCATGAACATAGGATCCCTTTCAACTCTCATCTTGTTCAAATCCCCATGATTCTTTCTACTAAATGGATCTATAACCTTATTTTCCTTCTTCAGGTTCTAGTGTATAGTGAAATCATAATCCTTGAGTAGGTCAAGCCATTGTATATTCCTCATGTTAAGTTATTTTAATGAGAAAATATACTTCAAACTCATGGGATCGGTATAAATCTAACAATTATCACCATAGAGATATTTTCTTTATATCTTTAGAGAAGTGATTACAGCTTTTTACTAATGATCATTAGTGGAATAATTTGGTTCATGAATTTTTAGCTTACCAGATGCATAGGCAATTACCCCATCATTCTTCATAAGGAAACAACCCAGTCCTTTCATTGAAGCATCACTTCAAATAAGAAACTCATCATTCCATGATGGTTGAGTAAAGATAAGAGCATTGAATAATAATTTTTTCAGTTCTTCAGAACATTATCAAGACAATTTTATCTGAAAAAATGAACCCCTATACTTGTGATCGTGGTTAATGTGTTAACCAATCGAGAAAAATTCTGCACGAAATGTCGATAACAACATGTTAACCAATAGAACTGCATACCTTAGTTATACTGGTCGGTGTTTTCCATTCATGTGTTTCTCTTGTATTAGGAGTACCAAAAGAGATTACATCTTTATATACAATATAGCCATGAAAATAAATCTCCTGAATCCCTATTTCACTCATTCTAAACATCCCATATAATTATTTTCATCTTAGAGTCTTTAGAATAGTGAAAAGGTAATTTTCATGATCATCAAATATTTTAGAGTAAACCAAGATATTCTAAATTAATACTTCTACCAAGTCATCCAGATACTCCATGAAATATTTATAAAATATATTCATGATGATATAAGGTGAATTAGTAAGTGCAAAAGGCATTAATGTAAACTTTTAATTCTCGTGCCTATCAATAAATGTTGTCTTCGGAATGTCTTCCTTCTTCACACACAACTGATGACATCCAAATCGAAGGTCAATCATTGAAAAATATTGATCTAAATGATGCTGATTGAATAAATCACTAATGTGAGGTTGGGAATCATATTATTTATTATTATATAACTGATATCCCCATAATCAATGCATAATATCAAAGATCTATCTTTCTTTTTTACAAAATGAATAAGGGATCCCCGTGGAGAAACACTACGGAGAATAAATAATATATTACTCAATTCCACTAGCTGTCTCTTTAGTTCCACTAATTACACACTAGTCATTGTATAAGGATTGTATGATATGTGCCTTAAAGTATGAATTAAATAAATGGAAAAATAATTTTCATGTTCTAGAGGATGATTTGGTAAATATTCTAGAAACACATCATCATATTCTTTCCCATTAGGTGCATCCCCTTTTTAAACCTAACATTCCTCACCCATAGTTATTTCTCTCTCCTCGCCAATAATTAAATTTTGTAGAGATACTGGTGGAGGATATATATTAGAATTATATGTTTAAATTTCTACTCTAATTATACGGTATTCTTTATCATCATCCAAAAGTGGAACCTCCTTCTTTATTCAAAAAATTTTGGCATCATGTTCTGAAATCCAATCCATACAGAATATTATAAAAATCAATCATGGGTATGCTGATAAGATTAGCAGATAATGCACATTTATATTCCCTAATGGGAACTAATTCACAAAACATTGTTTCAATGATTCTTCCATTTAAATTATTTACTAAAGACTCCCTTGATAAATCAAATTTGATATATCTAATTTTCATAGAAAGAAAAAATAAGATATGAAACAATGAGATGATCTTGAATAAAATAATGAATTTCCAAAATTTGAGGAAAACCGTTAAATTACCTACCACTATGTCATTCAGAGCATCAATCTCAGTATTAGTGATCACATAAGCTTGGAATTTCTCCCTTTTCCTTTTATGAGGTATGTTTCCTTGGCACTTCAGACATTCGTTTCCATAATTCCCCATTTCTCTACTATTTTAGAATTCAAAATTGACATCCTCATTATTTCTCTTGCAATCAAGAGCTTAGTGTCCCTTTTCACAACACTTCTAACAGACTCTAATTCCCATCAGCAAAGTACTAGGTTGTTTCCTCCAACAATTACTACTTGATGGAAATTTAAAATTTCCCTTCTTCCCTTTATATAAATTTCTAGAGTGTTCTTAAGATCTCATCTTCCCTTTAATTTCATTAAAATCATGATACTTAGATAATTTTTTATGTATTGATAGCAAATGCGACAATATATTAGACTCTGAGAATGACTGTGAAAAAAATTATGGATATGGAAATTGTTTTAACCACGCATATAATTAATAAATTTTACTTCTTGGAATACCATTGTAATCTACTAAATGCATTTCTAACCTTGTAAATATAACCTCATACATTGTGACATTCTCTCCCCCTATTTCCTCAGACTCAGAAATTGACTTTCTATACCATCTCGATGGTATCGAGGAATGTATTTTTCAATGAGATTTCTTCCCTTCCATATTTGATTCTTTTTATTACTATTTTCTATTTTGAATTCATGACCCCCATTGATCTACATCTCTTGTTAGGTGATAAAATCCCATGAAAACTTTTTTACCTATCATTACTTTTCAAAGCATGAAATATTTTCTATTAGGAACATATCCATTTCTCAACTACAAATGGATTTGAAGTCCCATTGAATTATGTTATTTGTTTCCTCATTAATAGGTCTAACATAGATCATCCATAACATGAGTTATTTGTCCCAATATGGTTATATGTTGCTCAGCACCGGTTGCATCACCTGCTCCACTATAATTATCTTTAGTAGGAGGGAAATATCTACATGGATTATGTGCATTGATATAGTTTCAATTATTTCTACTAGAATCAATTTCTAAATAATGGAATACACTATATTTGTTTATGAATCACAAAAAATAATTACAAACTAGAAAAATACATTACATAATTTAAAACGTTTATTAATATAATCAATAATCATAAAAAAATGTTTTATTTGAGGATGTATTTACTCATAAATCCTTCATAATGTTTGTAATTTAAATTTGAATTATCATAAGCATATACCCTAGGAGAGTCGTACCCAAGAGTGAAGCAAGGCCCATTTTCGCGTTCCATGATACGTGGGGTCAATCCTGAAAATCCTAGTTAGAGTTTCCACTCCTAGGTACATCTGTTCCATAGCCCCCTCTAAATGTTGCAATCTATAAAAGGATGTATCATTGTAAAAAATTCACTAATTATTTACATTATTAAAATTATTGGATGTTCTTCTATACTAATCCCCAACATCTATCTTTGTGTAATTTTTTCTAATCAGAGTTTTTCTAATTCTAGTTTCAATGGTTGGTACAATACTTATTTTAATACAAATAGCAACACCCCGACCCTAGTTACATAGATTTAGTTCATTATTATATAACATTGGCATAATTATATGAGTTCATCTCTCAAAAGAAAGATTAGTTTAGTAGTCTTGGAAGTACTCGTTACATATATAAGTTTTAAATTACATTATGAAATAAAAAAACATCATTTTGTCCCCTTTGAAGACACTAAAATCCCATAGATAATCCATGCTAGTCAATCATAATATATACATCATCACATAATAGAAAAAATAAATCATAAGAAACTATGGAGCTCAGATGTTCAGTAAGGAAAAAAATATTGTGGAAACATTCAAAAATAAGTATAAAAATTGAGGACAATTTACAAGACTAAAACTCAAGAATTTTAAAATTAAACATCATCATATTATGGAAAAGATAAATCAAATAATTCCATTTAATTATTCACATGGATATTATACTAGTGTAATAATAACTTGTAAAATAAATAGTTAATTTCATAATGATGGAATGCATAAGGCCAGACATCCCAACCACATAGTCAAGGCCTCATGCAAAAACTACAATTAAGATTTTGTCAAGGCCTAATGAAAAGACAATAGTTTGTCTCATGAGACCAATTGATGCATTGAGGAGCTATAGGAGGCTCCACCCATCAATTATTATGTCTAATTCATTCCTCATATGAAAATGTTAAATCATAATATATACATTCGTACTAAAACAAGCATAAGAATGTCAATACATTAACCATAATCCATAAATGGTATAAAAATAACACATCCATAGTAATTAATATCATAGAATTATTAATAAAATTTGGATGATTTTATCAAAATATATCATAATTACAAAATTTTAACATCCATCAAAGGATTTTTATATAGATGACATAAAAAATATTTGAGGAAAATATCTCTTTCTATTTTGAAATAATTTAAAAGTCTCATAAGTTTGAAACAAAACATTTATTTTGAAATATTCATATAATATTATAATGGAATATTAAAAAATGATATAATGGATGAAAATAGCAACACCCACTTTATTCATAAATAAAACATTCTTAAATTAATTTGTTGAAAAGGTCATCAAGTACCGTGTTTGGAAAATGACAGAAATATTCCGTTAAAAACATTTTATAAAACGTTAAACAAGGGTATAAATGAATTTATCTCACATTCTTGGAAATGGTAAAAATGTTTTGAAATTAATTTTTAAGAAAACATAGATGTGGATGATAAAGATTTCCTAGTAGATAGTGAGGTATAAAAAACCTCTGAGAATAAAGAAATTGTAAAATTAACCCTTACCGTGTAATTTTCCTTCGTAAAGGGTACATTATGATCTCTTATAATAGTTAATTAATTGGTATTAAATTATAATAAAACCAAATACATAAATATGATATTATACATGATCTTTTAATATTGTTTTCTTATAATATTTCAGTAGTATCATTGTTTTGTGTTCTTACAGATTCATTTTCCTTTATATGTTTTTCATTGAAAGTCATTTTTTATATGGATAAAATGTATTTGATTTATATACATAATTATAGTATGTTATTAAACATTATTTTTATTCATAAATTAAAATTATTATTGAATTGTTATGTTTGTGAATGAATGTCATAGTGTTCATGGAGACGGTAATTCATATGTATGCATGAGCGACAATACCATTATATTGATATTGAAATCATATGTAATTGGATGGTATATATTATATAAAGTATCATTAACATTTTATATTTATTATTTAAATCAATTATACTCATTATTATACCCATTCACATAATTATATGTGGAATAACAAACAACAGAACGACGTGGAGATGGTATGTCGTACGTATGCAAGTATGGTGACTTTTCCATTAATAGGATGGATATAATAATTAATATGGTTGAACCACATTTATAATAATATCATATTATGTAGAAGGTACTAGAGTTAATATTTTGGTATGGACAATAACTGAAAAAGATGAAGTGAAAGAAGAATAGAACTTTGAAAGAGGTGATGAAATTTTTACCTCTTCTTCGGGTGCTTCATTTTGATTTGATTATAAGGGATCCATAGGTTTTCTTTATGATCAAAATAAGCACTCTTGGTTGAGTACATAGTAGTTGAAAATATATTTTGGAATTGGTTCAATGATCCAAATGGATTTGGAGGTGTGATTTGGAGAGAAGGGGAAGTACCGTTTTAAAAGAGAGGTGGGGGTCACTTTAGGAGAAGCTTGAAATATTATTTTATTATAAAATCATTTTCAATTTATAATTAATCAAAAAAGAATTATATATAGGATATGGTGGGTATGGGTCTATATATTCTCAAACAATGTTTTTTAGATAAGTTTAGGTCACCATATTAACCTTATCTTCTAGATTTAACTCTTAGTAAAATACCTTAACTTTTACCATGTATTATTGTATTGTTATAATAAATGGTTTCTAAATATACTAAAAAATTATAAGATAACATCAATAAGTTCCGTATTTACATATATAAACTTTTATAATTCATTTTTTCAATTATT
This sequence comes from Viscum album, assembly GCA_963277665.1. NCBI lineage: Eukaryota > Viridiplantae > Streptophyta > Magnoliopsida > Santalales > Viscaceae > Viscum > Viscum album. The sequence continues at coordinate 2,049,513,661 of OY728147.1, read as the reverse complement.
ATATTTATAGAAATGTTATATCAATTAATAAAATAGTATTTGTTTTAAAAAAATCATTTATGTAAATTTTGACACAATTTATTATATTTTTTTTGTGAAAGTCAAAAAACATCATTACATAAAAAAATAAATTATATAAATCATAACAAGTCATATTAACATATAAATTTTTTTTAATTAATTATAAGTCTCATTTTACATTTATTCTTTTATTTATAATATCAATTATTTTAATAATTCAATAATAATGTAATAACCGCGTCATCATTTTGTTAGAAATAAATTTAATTTTTTAATGTCTAAAAAATATAAATAAAATACCATTATTTAGGTAATATTTTTTTATTTCAAATGAATTTTTATATTACTATTGTTTTTATTTATAACACAATATTTTAATTGTTTTTGTTATGAAAATTTGAATTTAACACTTTTAACTCTTCTTTAATTAAAATAATAAGAAATGTCTTATTCTAATACCAGTGGATATAAGAGGATCATATTTTTTTCATATGTTTTATTTTGGTTCAAAAACACTTCTCGAATAGAATTATTGAATGAGTTAGGGTAATTATATAATCAATTTTATATTTAATTACACTATTCACTTTTAATAATGGTAAATAAAATTTAAAAGTTACTATACTCAAAAAATTATTTTAATCCCAATGATACACATTTTACTTTCTAATTTCAACCGTGTCTCTCTTATTTTTGAAATTCAATTCACATAATTTGTACAATTATGTTTTATGCAATGTTGCAAATGGGTCTAGATGTTGGGTAAACGACATTAAAAAGCTCAATAAAATTTTATACAACTAATTTTATTATGAAATTAATCCAATGAAAAAAAATTTAACTTCTATAGGAATTATGTATCTATAATTACCTAAAATTATTTTAATAAATTAAATAATTAATTAAATAAAAATTAGGTTTTAAATAATAATGTAGTGTTTTCACTATTCATTTAAAATTAAAATGTTTCAAAAAAATACCAAAAATTTATCATAAGCTAATTATGGTATTCCAAATCAAAAAATGAATTCCAATTTGAAAAATAAAATTTATTAAATTTCAAAAACTAGGTATTACTAATCATAACGACTAGTTTGATTGGTCATGGTGTGAAAGAACTCGATGTTCCGTACAACACAAGCAATTTCATTATTTAAAGATAAAAGTATTCAAGAAGAATGGGGTGTTACAATCATCATTGGTGAAGAATAATATATATTAATAATTATTTTATCACTTATGATTAATTATATATATGAAAAATTAAATATATATTTTTAATAAATGATTTACAAAAATAGTGGGTCTGGATATCTAAGAAAACATTTTTATAGATATTGGGATGTAAATAATACATCATAAAATAATAATTTATAACATTAAAGGTATATATAATAACTAATTATATAAAATGAATCCATTCCATAATGGAAAATTATAGGTGAAAAAAAACATGGGTAAACCACATGACATCATTGAAAATGTAATATATAGTTCTCTATGTCAACTCAAATTGTGTTTGTATAGTATTAAATAAGAACCATTTACTCAAAAACTTATATTCAATTTCTTCATAGTGTGTAATTTATTTTTCTATAGGAATGTAGATCACTTCATTTCCTAAAATTTTTTATTATGATTTTATATTCATCATATATATTTTTCATATTGATGATATTATTTTTATATGCCAATTATCTATTTAGATTATATATATAAATTTGGAATTCATTGATTGTTTTTATTATAAAAAAATTCTTAAAATAAAACATTTAAGAAGAGGATTGATACATAATTTATGTAGAAAATTATATAACTATCTTAGTAATTGTACATCTATATAGATTGGGAGGGATTTAAAATAAGGGAATATATGTCTATAACAAGTACCATTGTTGAAAATTTCATGAGAACAAATTTTAAATACTTAAGTGTATTATACGGTGAAACGCACATTCCATTGGTTCCATTTTTTTCTGTATGAAGAATAATTTTATAGGTGGATTACATGAGGTAAGAGATTATGTATTTAATATTGTTCATTTTCTAGTTTATAGATAGTATGGGATGTGATCCCTAAAATATTTTAAAGAGCATTGTATAATATATCCAATAATTGAATAATATTCAAAATATTTTTAAATAGATGACATGTTGTTTGGGTTTTAGGATTTTTATTTTAGATGAAATAATTTCATATGGTGATTAATATACATATTATAGTTTAATTTAGAATGAAATTGTTCTGAGTTTGATGTCAAAATATTAACTCGTAGATTTAATGTAGTCAATATATGTAGTTTTTGATGAAATAAAAGTTGTTTATACGGATTTTGTTTAGTTTAATGGTATATTGAAGGATATCAAAATATTTCAAAGAAAATAATTTTTCAATGGATGTCATCATATAATTAATACTGTGATGAATCAAAAATTTCACTCCTATTAATTTTATATTATAAAAAGGAATAAAATTATATAAATCTAGATAGTGATTATATTTCCTTAAATATACATTGTATATGGCTACCCGAATCTTGTATACTAGTGAAAGAATGTTATAGTATTTTGTTTTCATGAGTGGGGTTTTCTTTCATTAGTTTATGTTTGATTGAATGTGTGGTAGAGGATCTTAGATCCACTATATAATAAAAATAGAGATATAGGATGGTATACCAAAATTCTATAGTTATAAAGGAAGGAAAATAATTTTCATCTTCATAATTAGTGGGCATGGTTTTAATAAAACAATATTATGGACATATGAATTATTTCAGAAAGGATTAAAACCAGATCCAGAATGTCAAACTAGAAATATATTTGTGTGTGTTAGAACCGATATCATAAACCATTCATCAAAAAGATATAAATTTGTGGGTAAATCTATGGGTCAATTTCTTAATGGGAACATTATTCTCAGGGAGATTAATATTGAGGTATTACATGTTATTTGGTAAATATAATTTTCCTTTAATGTTTTTTGGTAACCATAATGTTCAGATGGTGGTGGGACTAGATTAACCAACCCAACACATTTTTAAAAACATTGTGTGTACATTTGATCATTTTAATAAATTTCAATGTCCTATTATGTTTTAAAGAATAGTTATTGTAATTAGTGATCATGATACATGAATGATAATTTGAATTATTAAATTTTTTTAATGTTACTACTGTAGATCAAGGTATCACATGAACATTATAACATCATGTGAGTTATTTTATTTCATCCAATGTATTCCTTTTTACGGTACTTCATATGTTTTGTATAAGGTATGTGTTTATACAGTATGGTTATTTTATGGATTCATTAAAATGTTTTATTTCACATATATTGTTTTTCTCATTTTTTATCTTCTAAAATGTTGTTCTCAATATTATTGTTCCAATAGAATTCCATTCATATAATAATATGTTTTTAAAAAGAGATTTTATTTTTGATGTCCGTTCTTAGTGTCTATTATGAAATACTATACTATATAAAAGTATGAATATTATAATCATTGAATGTTTAAAAATAAATAAATAAATAATAATTCTATAAATAATTAAATTATATATATTTTATATAATTTTAGAATTTTAATATGTCATAGTATCTCTTATGCATAGAATTTCAAATTTCATAATCGACTTTATACATTTTTTCATATAGAAAAAAATAAATATAATTAATTTCATGAAACAACCAAAAAATCACCAATGACATTAATAATATTTATATCATTGGTTATGATATTTTAGAGAATTTTATAAGATAGTACACATATTTTTTTACACATCCAAATTTATTTGAGTTACCATAGAACATAAGAATTTTATTTTTCAATCATTCACAACTATATATGTATCCATTCAAAATTATAGATATTATATATAAAAAACATCATAATATTATATCAAAACCACCTTCCATTTTATTATTTTTCTTCTACGACTTACATATTCTACCATGTTAGAGATTTTGGGGCATAAAAAATGAATTTACAGACACATAAATGTAATCATAGTGGTAGCACAAGAAGTTCATTAATATTTTAATATGTCAAATAGGATATTTATAGACCTTGATAAATGATATTAATATATATATATATATATATGAGTAATAAAAACATATGGATTATAATATAGATCATATTTATAAATATATAATCTATTTTCCAATGAAATTAAAAGAACATACCACATTGAACATGACAATATTGTATTAGCTTAATATAATAATTTTTAATCACCTTGTAAATTAATAATCGAAATGAAAACTAAAATTGTTAATCAATATCAAATGAATGTGGTTCCATTGAAATAAAATTCATCAACCACTATACTGAAGGAATATATTTCCAAAATTTTAATACAGGTGGATATATCACATAATTATTTAAGTAAACCAATATCAATATCAATATCATATACGACCATTATCTAATTATCCCCTCTTAAATGATAGCATATGAAATTTATTAATGTATTTAGGATAAAATAATAATTATACTATCTATTATAGGAAATAATAACTCAACAAAAAAATATCCCAATATGTATTAATGATTGTAAGATATATTGTATTATATGATTTAGAGGGAAAATTGCGAGAAAACGTATTTAATTATTATCCATTGAGTCTTTGCTATGTTATAAATAATAACTATTCTCACACTAAAATTATATATCATCATATCCCAAAAAATTCAATATGAAATATGTATTTTGAAAATTAAATATCATTAATTAAAATATTTTTTACATTCTCATAATTGCATTTAACGTGTGATGGATATTTAATGAAATGATAATATTAAGATATCATAGTACCTAATATAGATATATTTTAATACATTTATATCTGAAATCATTAATATAGAATAGTTGGAGACTAAAAAATAACATATTTTCAATGTTCTTATAATTATTTCCTTCATGAATAAAATGTATTCCCCTCTTCCCCAAAAAATATCATGTCCTATTAAATTTCATTGATTTCAAAAAATATATTTTATTTTCTAAGGATATAATTAATTATATAATTATATAATGGTTCCTATGATGGAGAAGTATCCCTATTGTTTTTATAATAAATCATTATTAATATATATATTATAAAAACATCCACAAATCTCATAAGGAAATACTAAATCCAAATAAATTTCAATACAGAGACTAGTATATATTTGTACTCTACCTCTTCTGTCATATATTACATAGTGGATTGTTTTGAACTATTACAACCATTAACCTCAATATTGGGGTGAAAAAAAGAACCATACTGAGAAATGATATCACATTTCATGACTGGAAAACCAACAACAATGTTACCCCTACAATTGAGATATTGTACAACTCAGAATACCATTAATATATCAATTATAGTATTTATAATGATATCTATGATCTACATAGAATCCCAATAACATTATCAAATGTGAGATTGAAATATAATATTGAAACTCGAAAATTAACTAATAGTATAAATCATATAAAACAATAAATACATTATAGAATCAATGAATTATAAATATGTTATTTTATTTATATTACTAAACACTATATAATTATTAATAATCAATTTAATACTTATTCCATGAAAATACATGAAATCCCACATTTCTATTTTCCTATATAAACCCTCTTTTGTAGTTTAACTACATATATGTTTCAACATGGACCATTAATCATCATTGAAAAATATATATAATCAATAATACTATGTATTTATCTATTTTAACTGATATCTTCTATCATGAGGCATGGTCATTACCATGAAATTACAATAACTAATGACAAAACATCATTTTTAATGATTTATAAGATCCAAGTAACATATTAAAAATAATCCATCACTATGAATAAATTATTTTAACTCAATAGTCAACCGTGTTATTATTTAAACCATACAAATTAATTTCCTCATGAACCCTAATTAACAAACTCTTATAATCATTCATCAACACATTATTTTAAATTTTCCACATTTGTACAGTAGTTTTCTTACACGCCCCTTCATAAAAATCAGTGTGTTATATTTAAAAATCCAATACTAAATATCTATCTAGAATTATTCATTGTAAATAGAATTGATATATATATCATAATCATAGTGAGATACAATGAAATGAAATATTGAAATAAAATTATTATTATAATAATTGAAAAGGTTTCTTAATAGTCAATGAAATGAATTTGGTTGAAAAAATTAACTACAATAGAAGCTTTATAGTTAGGGGTTCTTCCTATATTTTCAAAACATTTAAATTAATTATACTTATACCTTATCTATCCCAACACTTTAGGTATATCAACCAATAAAAAATGTACATTTCATATACGAAGTATAGGTCAATTTTCATCTCTCTCAGATATTTATATGGATCTATATACCCGATGGAATCCTAAAAATTATTAGGTTCTGAATATATAAAAATTACTTCATCATAATTTAAAATAATTAAATAATATGTATAGGGATCATAGTGAATTATTCTATATTATTTAAATTTTTATATAAACATAGTATATTTTTCATCAACAGCTTTCAGTGTAACAAACTAAACTTCAATCATAATAATTATTTCTTTTTTATAGTCATGAACATATCTATGTTTAATACATGAACCATTGAATCCTAAATATATATATTCTGAGGGAACTATAATATTTTGGTCCACAAATTCATTGTTCTCAGGTGGGTTATAAAAATAATTTATGAATTTTTCCATAGGATAAACAAAAATTATTATTTTTGTTATCTATGGTAAATTATTGAGGTTTTGGTAATTGTAGGTTTTAATTACTTCCCCTAATCATCATAAAACTAAATTTATAATGCCTCACATAATGTATTTCAACGATTTAATTTTCACTAATATTGATAATATTAAGTTAGGTTGAGATGTAAATATATATATATAATTCAACTATAATAACTTATAATGGTGACACACACACTTCATCTATTGAATCATGTCGAATAAATAATGATTCCTTATATGAAGCACATTATTATAATTTTATATTCTTGTTAGAGGGAATGTAATAATACATATATAGAGCTTCATACGATCAATAGTTTCTTCAATTTTATATTCACAACTATTATCTAACTCGAGAATCGTAACAGTATTTCCTAGTAGACTATGTAAATCATTCTAAAACTCCATAATTGTTTCAAATTATATAAAAATTTATCTATCAAAAAAATATTAAATTTTCTTATTGAAATATAATGTAAATATTTCAAAAAATTTTATTATCACTCATTGATTACATTACATTACAATGTATATGATATAGGGGATTAATATCATTGTTAATATATCAAAAAATAGCTACTTTTGTATTTTAATAATGATTTTTATATATAGTGATTCATAATAAACAAAATTAAAAAATAAAAATGAATTTTATTTTATAATGTGTTTCTCATTTATATACATAGGATGAAAATTTAATTAAAACATGTTCTAAAATTTACTATTAATCTTTTTATTAAGAATGTTTTATAAATAACTCTTCATAACAAATATATACAAAAAATATTCACATTCCCTATTCCATAAAGAATTTAATATATAAATATGTCAACAAAAAATTGATCGAAATGTGTATTAAAAACCCTTATTAGTATTAAAATGTTTTCGAAATAATTTTTCTTATATTGGTTGTAATATAATACAGTTTCTAAAATTCTAAACAAATTATACTATGTAAAAATATGTTATAAATGGATAATTCTATAATTTTAACTATTTATTGACTATCCCAAAAATTTCTATGTCTGTTTTTATTATCTCAATTTTGTTAGACATGTGTTATAAAAAATCCAAAATATTTCGATATTTGTTGTTAGTTAATTTATATATATATATTAAGGAATAAAATTAATAGAGGTTTAAAATAGATATTTTTTTTATAAACCAACGAAGGTTACACCAGATCATTGTTCCCTATCTTGACTATGATATTGATTTATGGTAATCACCATTTTCAAAATTTATTAATCTACAGTCATAACAAAAAACAAAAAACAATTGGAATTAATTATAATAAATTAATGATAAACAAGTAGGGGACTTCATCCAAGATGTCTAACCTGAAAAAATTATAATTTGAATGATCATAGAGATGAGAATAATGTTGTTCGAGAATGAGAAAAATACAACATGGAATAAATATATAACCTCATCACATAACTATTAAATAAATGATATGAATAATTTCCAATATCTTTCAACATCAATTAAAGTATTTATGAAATGAATTTAAAAAATTAAAAATAAAAATTATATTTGATGAATTATCACTAATTATATGATGATAAAATTACTAAATAACTTTGTAGTTATATTTATCCATTCTTCATGTGAATCATATTTTTTTAAAGCCTCTATAATTTATGATCTTTGATCTAACCATTATCAAAAAAAATTATATAGTCAATTATTAATCCTATGATATGATAGTTGTGAAACATATATCCTTATATATCATTCCCACACACCATGCATGACCATAAATAATTAATAGATTTCATTATTTTTTAAAATAACAATGTATATGTATAAATATTATATTTTTAATACCAACTACATTACATCATCATTTGAAATCATTTTATAATGGTAAAGGAAATAATATATTTAATAAAATAACTATTATTCATTAATTAAGAAAATTGGGGTAATTGATACCTAAAAAAATTCAATCATACATAAAAATAACTATGTGTAAGATAATGTTTTTAAAATACAAAATTTTTGGAAATTTTTTATTTTATATAGTGAAAATAATTTTTTCACAAAAAAATTAGTATTTTAAGAAATTAAAATCATAAAAATTGAAAAAAAAATTATTAGTGAGTAAAAATAATATAATTATACATTACCTATCATAAAATCAAAATAATTTTCATAATCATACTTATATAATCTATATCATCACACACATGAATACATAGTAGTCATTTTATGTATCAAGGATAATATAGAATTAGAATCCAGATAAATGGACCCTAATTAGATTTAGTTTCACAAATGATCATAAATAACCAATATTGTCTAATTATGTGGACATAAATCCCCTACTAGATGAACCTCTATAAGAAGGTGGGTGTGATACTACAATCTATTTTTTATTTTATATTATATTACCCATTAACCAATCATATTGATGATGTTGATGTTATAGATGCACTCATTATTATCTTATAAAAAATTATATTCTATAGTAGTAAAATAGAAAGTGTAACAATAATTTTAAAAAGTTGGAAATAAAATTATAAATCATTTCATTTCAGTTAAAAATAACAAAATCAATCATCGACTATATACATGGGATATTAAACTAGACATACATTTCAGTTACCCTTCATGTGTGATTTTCTAGAATCCTAAATTGAAATTATTCAGTAATTGGTCAGAAACCAAAATTTCAAGACTCTAATAGATTGTTAAAAAACCCAAATGAAATGTAATTATTCATATTTGATCTGAATATAAACTCATAAACTACACTATATGGTCTTCCATTACATGAATTTTTGGTATAAATTACTTATGAACAATTATTCAAGGTCATAAATAGTTTTTTTGGAATAATCTTGTTATCTATAAAACTATATTAAGACCATGAATGATGTTAATTATATACCTAATATACGAATGAATATGTATGTGATCATAATTATTTTAAATTTCATGAAATTATCACCATCATTATTTAATATAATTATTTGTTTAGAATCTGAAAAATTTCATTCATAAAGGATTCATGATATCTAGAAATTATCCAGAACATATCTTTAATAGCTATGTAAGGACACATATTTTTATGAAATTTTATAATTTTAATTATGAATATAATTATATCTACTATATTATGACATTTTTTAAAATTTAAAACCAATTTAAACATACCTGATGTGTATTTTCAACATTTAAAAAAATGGTTATTCATATAATATTTTTTAAATACCTACTGAAATATTTTTATCCACTTATATTTTCATGTAGAAGCATTTCTTATCATACATTCAAAATAAAAAATGTCCCAATTTATATCATCTAATTTATTTGGGCCTCATAGTATCCTTTTTAAATTTTATATTTCATCATTAGTTCAGAAAAATATATATATTCCTCATTTAATTTTTTATATTTAATTTAATATTATCATGAACTTAATTTTTAAATCCCATAGTATTTAGGGATGAAATTTTTCAAGAAGAAATTGAATTTACTCGTAAGATCAAGATCACATTATTTCATATAAAAACATATTATGGACTCATTCATGCATGCTTTTTCACTAACGATTCTTCATGTTTAAATAATAAATTGGGATGAGAACTTGAGGTTGAGGAGATCATTTATTATTTTTCATAACATGGTTTTCCTTCATGATAATCTTATCATCATAAATGATCATTTCAATCATATCTTAAATATGATTTTACCACATAACAAAACAACAGTTTAATATTATATAATTCTTTCCCTGTGTTTTTTGTACACAAAAATCATTGTAATACCATAGAGAATCATATATATCATGGAATAGATATAATATCATTTCACTTAATGGATTATTGAAAATTGACCATCATACTATATCATAGATATGTCTATAAGGTTGTATAATCAATAATGGTGGGATAACCCAACATAAGTGAACCCTTGAATATGGGATTGTGATGATGATTCTAAAGTTATCTAATAGAATATATTTATTGAATCCTATGGATGATGTTATATATATAAGGTTTTAACACATTAATAGTCTATCCCATATTAACTTAGTTTCACTTTGAACATCTCTATGGATACTTCCAGATTTATAATAAAACCATTACATTAGTGGATCATCTAAGAAATACATGGTCTTCTCCTTGATTCTACTTGAACCAACACTTTCTAGAACCCTTATGAAATGTAAAACCTCATTCGGTTTCACCACCTTCTTTTGTGTACATAATGTAATTATTATTCATACCTAACCACAGTACTTCTACCTCTATGGTCACCCTTAAAATATAACACTCATATATTTCCTAATATTGTCCCCTATTCTGTTAAAATAACTATCCTTGGGTGGGTTTGGATGTCAAAGATTTTAAATATTGACATCCAAAAATAATAAACCTCAAAAAGAAATATAAATTATTATAATACCCTATTCTATATAAAAATTATTCTTAAAATAATCATGATGAATTTTTCATTCAAAATAAATATTTTGAAGTAATAATTGTAAATTACATGGTCTTCATGAAAATATGTCATCACCTAATAATGGGATGATTTATGTTGATGTAAACATTTAATGAAAACCAGATGCAATTAGTACATGTAATGGATAACAATACTAAACAAATCCCAACACTATTGATAAGGGATTTCTCAATCATGAAATACATTGATATTTAATGAATATATATAATTATTCAAGTAATTATTCCCTCATATCAACTCAAAAAAAATTCAATCCTTGGAAAAATGTGATATATATTCCTCAAATCCATAATCCAACCATTTTTTGTTATAATTTCTTCACATAAAAAAAACACTATGTGGTGATGAATTATTCACCCAAACCATAATGAATAAAATGAAATAGATATGTGGTGTAATTATCATATCATAAAACTTATAAAAACATGTTCTTCTCAATTATATGATTATTTTTTAACATTTCTAAAAGAAAGATGTTATAATTTTGTTCTCTTATTAATAAAAAATCTATGAATTAAAAGAAAGTTCATTTGGGATATCCTATAATAAATAAACAATATAAATATTACTATGGATATATTTATTTGTCAAAAATCATCCATTCATTTTTTATCATGATTAAAAATTCTCAATTATTATTTTTGTGGTTGAAAGAAATAAAATTTATCGATTATATGAATAATAATACAAAACATTCGAAAAAAAAATCTTAAATATCATTTAGATAAATAAGAAACTCTCCCATTGTCTCAAATTTTATTAAAAAATTAATTAACAATTAGTAAAATATTATTAAAATAATAATGTAAGAGGATTCTATGTGAAGTTAGTATAAATTGAACATCCAAATCATAATTCTATATAAAATCTCATTAATCGATAAAATTTTGAAATGATATATTTTAGTCAATGTTTTTACACCTATTAGAATAAATTCCTCTTTAACACTATCAGGTAACTTAGTACAATCAATGGTAGAAAATCTATTAATGTTTTTTAGTAGTGATAACATAGATCATTTCCTTGAAAACTTTAATGTTATCTTCGATCACATAAAATAATATGAAATATGTATGAACCTATTTTCAACATTAGAAGTGAAACAAAAGTATAATTTTTTTCCACAAACTTGTTAATTATCTTTTCTTAATTTAATAACATAAATTATTTTCATGAATCAAAGTATTTAGGTATACAAACTACGTCAATTCCACTTTCGTATCATCTTTTAAGGAAATTTGATTTCATTTAGCCTCAACACTCACTTATCCTCCAATAATTATGTTTCCTTAATTATCTAGGTAGGATATATATTGAGACACCATTTCATCAAATTAGAAATATCTATAAAATTATCAAATTTCTTCTTGAAATACATTACAGTAATGTACTTCTATTTGTATCCAAAGGAGGAAAATCCAGTGATTTTAGTCATGAATTCGTTAGCTTGAGGAACATATTGACCAAATCATCAACACAAATTTTTTCAATTTTCTAATATTTCAATGAAATATTGGTTCTTATTTAATATTATGGTTCCTATTAGTTTCTAGACATATTAAAAAATGAAATATATTATAACAATAATAATAATGTTTTTTGATGTAAATTATATAACACTGATAAATCCCCCAAAAATGTTATCATCCAATTAGATTCTAGATCTATCTAGTATTGTGTGATTTATGAAATTAATCAAGTTATGCCTTGTATTTCTTAGGGATAAATAATATTATTGATATGTTTTACCTTTAATGGGTAAATAGGAACATTATATCTTTCATTCTCAAATATTTCACATGTTTATCATTGATATATAGATTATTGAATATTGAAATTCTATTTTTAGATAAATACTCTACATATTGTTTGAAAATTATTTTTATAAATATAAGGAAAATTATACAATAAAGTAAATTGATTTATTAAAAACATATACCACCTTATGAAAAACAAGGTGAAGTATGACACAAATGGGTTCTATTTAAAATAACTATTATCTATTTTTATCCATATATTATTGAGGATTAGTAAATCTTTTCTCAACCTCAGTAGGATAAAATTTATAATACTTGATTTCGTTAATATTGTATTATTCCATATTATGTATCTCATCATTTTCAATTAAAATCATTTTATATTATTTCTAATTATTCATGTTTTCATTCAAGACAATTTTTATCTACCGAAAGGAATATTTTAATTTTTCTTTAAACACCAACTCATATTAGGTCCTTTATTATTATTCATAACTATAAATTGATGGGGCTAATCCATTATTCAAATGATAAATAAATCCAATTCCTATATTAAAATAATCACATGAAAATGATTAATTATTTTTAATGATCTATAAATTTCACTTTCAGATAATGAAATACTTTTTTATCTTCTTCTTTCAACATTTATGTTCTAATTGGCAGTCAGAATCTATATTATATTAATATTCAACTACCTACATAATTAGATATTGAATGTGATTGGTTCCATGGTTATCAAAATTATGACATATTATATATATTTTAATACTTCTAAAATATATATTTTAATATTTTTTGAATGATTATAATCAATCTTATTGAACTCATTTTATCCTTCATCACAATCAAAATATATGGGATCACTATATTATAATAAATTAATTTTAATTTTTTAATTATTTAAAAATTCATATCAAATTTTTATTTCTTCTTGAAAAAATTAATATTATTCACCTCCACGACCATGATTTTTTACTATTATTAAATATTAGATGGTTCTCGTATTTCACTAAGTGGTGAACTATTTGGTTTAAAATGATTTAGAAAAATCATCATTTTTTAATAATTATAAAATATTCAGGAATCTCACCAAATCCCTATATGACTCTTATAATATAATTATCCTTTATAATGTTTTCAATGATATTATTATCATCATAAATCTTTATGAATTCAAATTTCATCTAATATACTTGTAATAAGAATTCATTAACTATGAAAAAACCTTCTTACCTAGTTTACAATTTTTATTTTATTTCTTGTGTAGTTCAAAAAAAATTTAACTATGAATAAAATTTTCATTATTGATACAATATAATTTTTATTATATACATTTATATCACTACCTATATTATTATTATATTCTTGATCTAAAGAAGAATCTTTATCAATAGCTAGAAAACCATCTATTGCACAATATCTCACTCGAAAAGAAAGCGATATATGATAGAATAGAATCATATACCTCTATATATGTTAAATAATATCATCGAATGTGGTAACATATATATTTTTAATGGATTTATATTGTCCATATATCTAAATTCAACATGTATATTTATAATTAACATACATTTAATAATAATAGTAGTGATTTTGCTCGGTGAATAGATGAGATGGTTTTGGTTTTGAAATAATAATTGATTTTTCATTAATGACAAATTATATTTTATCCAAAACTATATAACATAGTGAAATCCATGATACACTATTTCTGATCTAGTATTATCAACTAATGTGTAGTCATAGTAAAATAAATAATATGAAGAACTATATAAAATGTGTAGTATAACATCCTACTCCGTGAGATTATCACTAAACACACCATGATATATTTTCTACGATAGAAACAAGTGGATACATATAGTTAAACCCTAAATTTAAACTTCTCTAATTATTCAAGAGTCATCGCAATTGAAATTCATTAGATATTAGTGAGAAAACTCAACCACATGCCTCTAGTAACAATTTGACAACCCAGAACATAGTTATTTCATTAATGTTGATACAAATATATAAATGAAATCATTTTTAGACTGTGTTAATAAAATATAATGATAAAAAAATTCTTCTTTTCAATTTTTCAGGATCATCCATTGTTTTTTGGAATTATTATGTTTGCCATGGAACTCTTTTTAGATCTCGAATGTACTGAATTTTCTAAATCAAATACCTAGGCACATGTGACTACATTCATACAAAAGATACTTTGATTTAATACTTCATTATTTTTTAGAAATATCTACAAGGAATCTCAAAATATACTCTTTAAATGGTATGATCACCCATAAATTTAATTTATACAATTTATTTATTGTATACATGCCGAAATATATAAAAATAATAATTTTATATAATTAAATTTAAATTCAATATTATTTCTGTTATAAATTTACATTTTTATCTTCATTATAATATATCATAGACATATTATAGTTGTATATCATTAATATTAAATTGAAATATATAATGGGTATTATTATTCACTAGCATTTTATGAATATAGATAAATTAATTAATTTTCTCCTTATCTAATATAGATTACTTCTTTTCCTTGAAACCAAAATACCCATAAACAAGATTTAGGATAATTAAGTTATTTATACCTCATGAGACTTACATAATAGTTCATATTGTCTCATATATTATTTATTAATTACCATGAACACATTTATTTTCACTTAAAACAACCACTATTTTAATTATTCTCATTTATAATATGTGATGGATTTTTGATATTTTGTCAACTGATTCCAAACATTTTTATAAAGGTAGATTCCATGTATATTTATTTATGCTCATATAATGTAATATCTTCATGCATGCATGACATATTAACCATTTTCATTAAATAACAATATAATCATTGGATTAACCATTAATGATGTTGACATCCTCTTATATTATCCATCATTTCATTTTAATACATATAATTAAATACTCCATAGATAATCATTTCGATCTATCCAGTTTTTCAAATTCAACATTATCACCGTGGAAATCCATAGGTCAATGTTTTAAAATTCATTTATGGATGTTTTTCTATGCATGAATCTCTAATAATCCCTAGTGTTGGATTATAATTTCATCTGTGATCTCTTCTCAGAAAAACCAAGAGAGGATCAATGATTCATAATGAAGAAACATCTCATTGCGATCATTGGAGGTTCATTATAAATTTATGCGTGATAAGCCCAAATAAAGAAACTGTCAAATAATGGATGAATATGAAGATAAACGGAAGATTTAATGTATTCTAATGATCATATAAAAATCCACAATTATGTTGATATTTTTTAATGGATGAATACCATACAATGTGTAGGGTTAGTCCCACATAAATCTCTATTATGAATTATATTCACATTAAATAAAATCAATTTATTCCTCAATTTATCTAAAACTAATATTTTTTATGTATATATTTTTCTAGAAACAACATATGTTGTCACCTCTATTCTATATTTCCACCATGAATAGTGTTTTCACATTCCATTACTCACATTTTACATATGGTATGCCTTTCCAATACATTGAAATCATTTTCCTTGTCTTTTCATTTAGTGGATTGATCCAAATTTTTATGATTGTTCTCATATGTTGTGGATATGGACCTCTATCAAATTGATTTTGTTTCCCATATTATATTATAGAGGCCCGCATAAAATAAAAACATTCAATAAAAACATCCAATATTAGAATACTTAATTTCTTCAAATAATTGATGATGTAATATTATACATTCATAGATACAAAAAAATTCACGACCTTCTCAATAAATCTATAAAGGTAATAATATAATATATCATGGCCTTGAATAAATTATTTCTTCAACTAATTACTGGATTATTATAGTTTTTTTGAATATTTTTCAAACATAAAACAAATTTATCACATATTATTAAAAATAATAATACATTTCAAATAATTTAAATAAAAAATGTGATTTATTTGGGATATAAATGAAAGATATTTCATTAATCCATTAAAGACCACATTGACTTATCACCTCATATCCAAAAACTAAACACATATTGATTCATTGAAATAAAATGAAAACCTATATTTGTATCAACACCCCCACAAATTTTGTATTTTTTTGAGTGTCTCATCAAATAATAAATGAAATTATATTTTGAAAAATATATTTATTTTCCATTTTGAAAACAAAAAGAAAATTAAAAGTGGGGGTTTTCTATTATCTTAAATTTTCCAAAAACATGTTCCCACCATAATATAAAGGATTCATAAAAACTTCTCAAAGAGGGATGATATTAAAAGATTAGCTATGAAAATAGACTTTAGTTAGTCAACTACAAGTATACATGATCTAATCAAGTGTAAATAACAATAGAGATATTATAATGGTTTTCAATGAAGTCTAGAAACTACTATGAATGTTATATGATGATCATAAACCCACCTTGAAAATTTATAGGGCTGTAGGTAACCATAATAATCAATGAAATTAAAAACAATTGACCACAAATGAACCGACACATCAAGTAATTTAGTTGAAAAAATTATCCTATTTTTTTCATGTTATCATCAATAAATAAATATTCCATGTAAAATACAAATAAAAAAATTAAATGGTGGGATTATTTATATTATCGATCATACTCAAACAACTACTTTCATAAACCGTCCCAAAAATGAAGATTCATGAGAATTTTTTTATGATAGATTCTTCTCATAGTTGTTCAAAAATAAATAATGAGATCTTACACTTGTCTATTTTAATAGTAAATAGGCTCCATGAAGGACATGATACATATAAAATTAAGCATTAAGAATATAAAAACACTGCTTAAATTCCTGTAAAATTATTTTCCAACATATAAAATAATTTAAAAATAATGAAAACCTATTATTTCTAAAAAAGTGAAAATAAATAATATATTTTTGTGTCAACATAAAACATTATCTTATTCAAATATCAAAAAATCAATTCATATCAACAATCGATATGTTTCTATATAAACATGACTTCTCAAAAATATTTTACTCATAATCAGAATCTACATGACATCCTTTATCATAAGTACCCTGTCACGACCCGCCCTCGAGGTCTGTGCCGTGACTACCCCAAGCCCGCCTTCCATAGGCCAGGGGATGGCGACTAGCACCAAGGCGTAAATCCCGGTAAAAAGGGAAGGCATTGCCTTTGTAAAGTAAACAAACACCACAGAGTAAGCAAGCGGAAAGTAAACACTAAGTAAAAACAGAGTACAACTGAAAGTGCGGAAAAGTAAATGGGCAAGTATACAAACCCAAACTGAAATTAAAGTACAACTCGAAAGGGAAAACATCAACTGTAAAGTAAAAGCCGCTACACCGAGCTGTCCACTGGAAATCCCACCTGAAGGGTTGGTACAGATAGCTCCATTACTCCACGGGTCCCGTCGTCCGCTCCAAACACGTCCCGCCCAGTGGTCCACCTCCAGGTACCGTCCTGCTCTGCAAGCCTTAGCCAAGATCAATGATGTCCATCGTCTGCAACCAACACAACGTAGTGCGGGCATAGCCCGTGCAGGGGTGAGTATAAGCTACTCAGTAGGGACACCGAGACCCCTGAAGGTCTCCCAAAATCCACAAAGGATAAACCACAAGGAAGATACAAACACGAAGTAACAACCAACACTGCTTAGGTATATGCCCATACATATACCTAAGTCATCAATTTCAATACGCTCCAACCTCCGAGCCCGAGCACAACTCAGTCCACATAGGAAAGTATACGTATTCCACACAGGAAAGCAAAACGAAATCCACACTGGATATCACAACACAATCCACACAGGAAAGTAACAGGATTTAGCTCACACAGGTATACTTCTTCGAAAGATGATAAAGATGATCTCTGATCCATCTAAGTCGTCGGACCCACGAAGGATCGATAGGTAACTAACCCCCGCAAAGACCGACACAGGATCGGGCCCACACAGGAACTGTAGGCGCTGGTTCACACATGACCGCTGAGCGCAAAGACCCACACAGGATCAGACCCACACAGGATCGGGCCCACACAGGACATGTAGCACTGATCCACGTAGGATCGCTGAGTGCTGTATTCGTTGTCGTCGAATCCACACAGGATCTCTGTACTGTCGTCGTCGCAGTCACAGTAGCAGTAGCAGTAGCAGTAGTAGTCACAGTCGCAGCCAGCACTAGGGTTCCCGCACACAGTAAGCTCGTTCAGGAGGGTCCGCTCCACGAGACGAGAGGCTGATACATCAACTGTCACAAAGTCCAGAGTTGATGTATCCAAAAGTTCTGTATCGTCAACAGGAACTCAACGCAATAGACGGCGCGTCAATCGGACGCCCGGTCTGAGAGTTATTGGCTTTTTCGTCCTAGGGGCCCGATTGGTTTTTAAGGAAAAACCAGCCCGACCGTACTCCACCTGTGTCCAAACCTAGGGCGGAGTATGCTAAAAGATCCGCCTCACTAAGAGGAACACAACAGAGCTGACGGAACGTCAATCGGACGCCCGTAGCTCAAGATATGAGCGTTTCCGCTCAGAGGGCCCGGTTGGTTTCGTGTACGAACCAACCCGGCTGAACTCAAAGTATTCCGAAATATTGAGTGCGATATAATAAAACGACCATCTCAATCCAAGGATCGCATCGCCGATGATGGTTCGTTGATCGGAGTTCGGTAGCTCATGTTATGGCCAAAAGACCGAAATCCATACGAAAACGGGGGGTCCGGGTCCGGGCCGACCCGGCCCGACCCTCCCTGGGTCGGCCCGAACCGGGTCGTCCCGACCCGGGTCCGTCCCGGCCCGGCGCGGCGGCGCGGCCTGTCGCCGCTCGGTGCCACGCGCGGGGGGCAAGGCCCCCGCTTCTTCTTAGCTGGCGGCACGACTGAAGCCGCACCTTTGGAGGAAACCAGCCCCCCTCGTGGAGGCCTGCCTTGAGGGAAACGGGGGGGGGGGGGGGGCGCCTGCCCCCTTAATGAAACCGCCCCCCCCCCCCTCTTAAGGGGGGGGGCATTCAAGATGGACGGGGGAATTAAATTCCCTCGGTTTTTCCCCTTCCGGCCGGCCGACCTGGCTGGCCGGTTTTTCTTCAACGGGACCGGCAAAGCCGGTCCCCTTTCCGGCTTCCGACGCCGGCGGCCCGGCTAGCCGCCGGTCTTCCCGTTTCTCCGCAGCCCGGAACCGGCCGCGGTGTTCGTCTTCCAGCGCGGTGCGACGGCACCGCGCCCCTCTGCCGCGACCCCGCTCTGGCCGCGGCCCCTTCGGTTTCCTTCGACGCGGCGCGATGGCGTCGCGTTCTTAATAAACTTTCTGTGACGCGGCGCGACGGCGCCGCACGATTATAGCCTTGCGATTCCCGCGTGGTGCGACGGCACCACGCCATCTCGTTCATCCGCAAAGAAATAATAAAAATCAAGAACAAGGGAGGGGGGATTCGGCCATGTTTGTGCGGTCCGGTCCCCTTCCTCTCATTAGACGATAACACATAAATATTTATTCTCACGTTTGTCATGCTAGAACCAAGAACGAGAAGAAATAAATAATCAACAACAACCCCTACCTCGGTTTCAAGTACGATGTTCGTCAACGACCCGCGGAAGACAACGTCGCGGAGGTCGGGTGTCACGGTAAACATTCGTTAATTCCGTTGATGAAGAGGTACGTCCGAAGAGGTATGTCGTTGGTGAATCTTCGTAAGCCGACGAAGGAAGTGTGATGAGGAAGCGGCGTTCCCTTTCGTTGACACGGAAGGTGTCGTCGATCTTCGGAACAACCAGCTACGAAGAAGAGAGGAGCGGCGTTCTTCGTCGGAGCTCGAAGGTTCATCGCGTTCTTCGTCAAAGTTGAAGAAGAAGAAGGAGATCCCAATCCTCTCAAGATGGCTAACCAAAATAAAATAAGCTAAGCCTTATTTTATTTACACAAACATCAACTTGAATTTCAAAGGTTTGAAAATGAAAACAACCCACCTTAATTAATTCAACCATGATGTCAACATTAATTAAAGGGAGTTATAGGGGAGTTTTGAGAGAAGATGAGGAGTTGGGGTTCATGTGGGCCCCACCACACTTAATCCTCCCAAGAGTGGTTAAGTGGATGTGGGTCCCACCTTTAACTCCCTTTGGGAGAAGTTAACCAACAAAATAAAAAGTGTTTCCACATTTTTAATTAACTTCTTATAATTTCTCCCAAAACTAACTTTCGTCCTCCATAAAATGCAACCTCGGAAAAGGTCTCATTAAGCGAATAACAATGCTGCAAGTTCATCGGTGTCCTCGGATTTCAATTCCGAGCACCAGATCAAAAGTTAGAAATTCCCGCTCGTTCGTTCACTGAACGTACCCGAGCCAAACTTCTGAAATTGATTCGGGGCACTCCGGGCCTCGGAATCAGGTGCCGTCAGAAACCGCGCTCTTGTGAAATTTCAAAGATAATTAAGAAAAAATTTCCCTTGAATTTTACGGGTCTTTACATTACTCCCACCTCAGGGATTTACGTCCCCGTAAAGATACATTAAAAACTAGGGGAACAAATGAGGGTACTGAGCATGCATCTGAGCCTCCCGCTCCCAAGTGCTCTCCTGGAGGTTCCTGTGCTGCCATCTGATGCGCACAAGAGGAATCGATCGCCCACGTAGGACCCGCTCCTGTCGATCCTCTATCTCCACTGGGACCTCTGTAAAAGTCGCCCCCATCGTCAACGTCAAGCTCTCCATGGTCAATGATGTGGTTCGGGTCGTGCACGTATCTCCTCAGCTGAGATACGTGGAAGACGTCGTTCACCCGGTGCAACTGAGGTGGTAGAGCCAGGCGATAAGCCACCTCGCCAATCCTGCTGAGGACCTGGAAGGGTCCGATGAAGCGCGGAGATAACTTGCCGCCTCGGCCAAATCTTTGAATACCACGTCGAGGTGAGACCCGCAAGAAGACGTGGTCTCCATCCTCGAACTCTAGTGGCCTCCGCCTCTTGTCAGCGTATGACTTCTGCCGGCTCTGAGCTGTCCTCATCCGCTCCTGGATGACTTGGACCTTCTCTGTCGTGGCCTGGACCATCTCTGGTCCCAAAAGTGTTGACTCCCCAGGGTCTGTCCAGCACAAAGGAGATCTACAAGGTCGGCTGTACAACGCCTCGTACGGTGCCATCCCGATGGTGGAGTGGTAGCTATTGTTGTACGCAAACTCCACCAAGGGTAGGTGGTCCTCCCAGCTACGACCAAAGTCGAGGACACATGCGCGGAGCATGTCCTCGAGAGTCTGGATGGTCCTCTCCGTCTGACTATCCGTCTGAGGGTGAAAGGCTGTGCTCAGACGTAGCTGCGTCCCGAACGCCTCCTGAAACCCCTTCCAAAGCCGTGAAGTAAAGCGAGCATCCCGATCGGAGACGATAGATGATGGCACACCGTGGAGCCTCACAATCTCCTGAACGTAGAGACGCCCCAAGCTCTCCACTGAGCCCTTCTCTCTGATGGGTAAAAAGTGTGCCAACTTGGTGAGTCGGTCGACAGTCACCAAGATGGATTCGTGACCTCTAGAAGTGCATGGAAGTCCAGTCACAAAGTCCATAGATATCCCGTCCCACTTCCACTCTGGGACCTCCAAGGTCTGTACCAAGCCTGCTAAAACCTGATGCTCTGGCTTCATGTGCTGGCAGGTGAGGCATCGAGAAACAAACTCTACTACAGCCTTCTTCATGCCCGACCACTAGTGCTGTCGTCTGAGATCATGGTATATCTTCGCCACTCCTGGATGTACCGCCAAAGGAGAAGTGTGAAACTCTCTCAGCACCTCCTCTCGCAAATCAACCGGTACCATGGTACTTCCTCTGAAAAGAATGTCGTGCTCTGCTCCAAGGGAGAAACCATCAGGTGCCTGTCCCGAGGATATCTGTGCACGCCATGTCTCACAGTCAGCGTCCCCACGCTGTGCCTCTCTGACCTGCTGTAGTAGTGGAGGGGTGACTGTGAGAGACTGGAGGAAGGCTTCTCCATCTCTATCCACGAAGGATATCTGTAAAGAGGCTAGCTGCTTTGTTGCCTCCTCATGTAGCTGAATGCCCTTCCTCCTGGTGAGGGCATCGGCTACCACGTTACCCTTCCCAGGAGTATAGACTATATCAAAGTCATAGTCCTGGAGGAACTTGAGCCATCGCCGCTGTCTCGGGTTCAGGTCCTTTTGCGAGAAGATATACCTGAGACTCTGATGATCAGAAAAGACTGTAAAGCGCTCGCCCATCAGGTAGTGCCGCCATGTCTTCCGAACGAAGACCACTGCTGCAAACTCCAGGTCCTGGGTAGTGTAGTTCTGCTCATCCGGCCTCAACTGACATGATCCATAGGCGATCACTGCCAGCTCCTAAATCAGAACACATCCGAGTCCGGTCCCTGATGCATCGTAGTAGACTACGTACCCTACTCCCTCCTCAGGCAACCCCAAGATAGGTGCGCTAGTCAACCTCTGTCTCAGCTCTTGGAAGCTCTGCTGACATTTGTCTGACCAGACGAAGGGTTTCCCCTTCCTCCTTAATATACGGAAAAGCTGCAAAGATTTCTCCTTTGCCGAAAAGTGAAATCCGGTCTCATCCCCTGGATGAACCACGTTCCTTGCCTAATACAGTCAATCCCGTCATGATTAGTTAATTCATGGCATGGATGACGTCATAAGGCCCTGACGCTGCTACCAAGAGATCCAACTGTTACTCTCACCTCCAAGGGTTGAGTCACACTATCGGCATCAGTGTGTGGTCACTGGGTTTCCTCCAGTAAGAATCTCGCAAGTGAGGGTCAATTCAACAGTTTTTTAACTGGAACCTCTTAGTAAAAAGAAACAAAAGACATGAAAACAAAAGTCACAAAGGAAAGTATCTTTTATTACTTCAACTTAAAGTACAAGGACACAAGGAAACACAATCTACAAAGCTAGAGGCATTATGGGCAAGGCCTCTATGCCTGGAGCTAGTCCTGCACTAGTCCACCTGGTTCCGGAGCTCCATGATCATAAGCTTCAGCTGCCTGAATCTGTGCTCTCCCCTGAGGTCGGGGTGGACCTCCTGGTGGTGGTGGTGGTAGAGCCTCAAAGTGTCGCCCACCACCTGCTGCTCGGCCAGCTCCTCTGCCTCGTCCGCCTCCTCCCTGCGAACCGCCACGGTCGACCATCTGCCTCTGCCTCGGTGGTCCCTCAACTGTCAGCTGCTCCTCGACACGGTGGGTCGGGCAGTCATGAGCCATGTGGCCCTGCCCGCCGCACGAGTAGCACTGTCTGCCTCTCGAATGACTGGCTCCGCGCTGTGTGCCCCGCACTGCTGAGTTAGTGTCCTGAGGTCGTCTGCCTGAAGGTCTGGTCTTCCTGGACCCCTGAGTCATCCGTCGACTGCCAACTGCAGAAGACTCTCCCACGTGTCGCCCTGTGGTGGGTCTCGGCGCTGGTGTAGACTCAACAAGGAAGCTCTCGATCAAAAGGGCCCGCTCCAGTACTCCTGTCTGAGTCGGTATGCTGAGGGAGATCAGCGATGCCCTAATCTCGTGTCTCAAACCCTACTCGAAGGTCCGGGCCCGGAAGAATGGGTCCCGTACCATGTCGGTCGAGTAGCGCGAGAGACCAGTAAATCTCGCCGAGTACTGAGCGACAGTCATGCTGCCCTGCCGCAGCTGAAGAAGCTCCTGGATACGCACCGCACGAAGGGTGGCTGGGACGAACTCCGAGCGGAAGAGGCTCTCAAAGTCCGTCCAAAGTAGAGATGCCTCATCGTGCACCTGGAGCATCAAGATCCACCATCGTCACGATGCTGCGTGTAGTAGGCTCGCAGCGAGGATCACCATGAGGTCTGCTGGTGTCCTCACTAGCCTAAACACACGTACCACTGCCTCCAGCTAGTCCTCGGCTTCCTGGGGATCCGTCTCCCCATGAAACCTGGGTGGTCGCTGGCGCTGAAACTCAAGCAGTGCGCTGAGGCGACGTGCATCGTCAGCGGCTGGTACTGGAATCATCGGTGGCTCGACGGGTAGAGCTACCGCCGGTGCCACTGCTGACAAAGGACCCTACACCGAGGCCTCGTCGCTCGGTGGGCTGTCGTCACACTCGACTCTCGGAACCCTAGTTGGCTTCCGTCGTGGGGCCATCCTGAAAAGGAAATAGGTGCGCCACGGTCAGAACAGTATACCTGGTGATCTGATATAAAGTAATCATAAAGAAAAATTTGAAACACACACGCAATCAATGTTTTCGTGCATTAAGTCCGAAATCAGAAGTCAGGGTCCTGGTGTACGGATACGTCGTCCTCCGCACCAACACTGGACTCCCTGGACTTATAACCACACTCAATACGCTAAACATTATTGCTTCACATAGAAAATATCAGAGTTCGCGGTAGAATCGAACTCCTCTGATACCAATCTGTCACGACCCGCCCTTGGGGTCCGTGCCGTGACTACCCCAAGCCCACCTTCCATAGGCCAGGGGCTGGTGACTAGCACCAAGGCATAAATCCCGGTAAAAAGGGAAGGCATAGCCTTTGTAAAGTAAACAAACACCACAGAGTAAGCAAACAGAAAGTAAACACTAAGTAAAAACAGAGTACAACTGAAAGTACGGAAAAGTAAATGGGCCAGTATACAAACCCAAACTGAAAGTAATGAACAACTCGAAAGGGAAAACAACAAATGTAAAGTAAAAGCTGCTACACCGAGCTGTCCACTGGAAATCCCACCTGAAGGGTGGGTACAGATAGCTCCACTGCTCCACGGGTCCCGTCGTCCGCTCCAAACACGTCCCGCCAAGTGGTCCACCTCCAGGTACCGTCCTGCTCTGCAAGCCTCAGCCAAGATCAACGATGTCTGTCGTCTGCAACCAACACAACGTAGTGCGGGCATAGCCCGTGTAGGGGTGAGTATAAGCCACTAAGTAGGGACCCCGAGACCCCGGAAGGTCTCCCAAAATCCACAAAGGATAAACCACAAGGAAGATACAAACACGAAGTAACAACGAACACTGCTTAGGTATATGCCCATACATATACCTAAGTCATCAATTCCAATACGCTCCAACCTTAGAGCCCGAGTACAACTCAGTCCACATAGGAAAGTATACGTATTCCACACAGGAAAGCAAAACGAAATCCACACAGGATAGCACAACACAATCCACACAGGAAAGTAACAGGATTCAGCTCACACAGGTATACTTCTTCGAAAGACGATAAAGATGATCTCTGATCCATCTAAGTCGTCGGACCCACAAAGGATCGATAGGTAACTAACCGCCCGCAAAGACCCACAAAGGATCGGGCCCACACAGGTCTTGTAGGCGCTAGTTCACACAGGACCGTTGAGCGCAAAGACCCACACAGGATCGGACCCACATAGGATCGGACCCACACAGGACCTGTAGCACTGATCCACGTAGGATCGCTGAGTGCTGTAGTCGTCGTCGTCGAATCCACACAGGATCTCTGTACTGTCGTCGTCGCAGTCACAGTAGCAGTAGTAGTAGCAGTAGTAGTCACAGTCGCAGCCAGCACTAGGGTTCCCGCACACAGCAAACTCGTTCAGGAGGGTCCGCTCCACGAGCCGAGAGGCTGATACATCAATTGTCACAAAGTCCAGAGTTGATGTATCCAAAAGTTCTGTATCGTCAACAGGAACTCAATGCAACAGACGGAGCGTCAATCGGACGCCCGGTCTGAGAGTTATTGGCTTTTTCGTCCCAGGGGCCCGGTTGGTTTTTAAGGCAAAACTAGCCCGACCATACTCCACCTACGTCCAATCCTCGGGCGGAGTATGCCAAAAGATCTGTCTCACTAAGAGGAACACAACAGAGCTGACATCACGTCAATCGGACGCCCGTAGCTCAAGATATGAGCGTTTCCGATCAGAGGGCCCGGTTGGTTTCGTGTACGAACCAACCCGGCCGAACTCAAAGTATTCCGAAACTTTGAGTGCGATATACCAAAACGACCGTCTCGATGCAGGGATCGCATAGCCACTGACGGTTCGTTGATCGGAGGTCCTTAGCTCATGTTATGGCCAAAAGACCGAAATCGATACGAAAACGGGGGGTCCGGGTCCGGGCCAACCCGGCCCGGCCGGCGGCGGGGTCCGGCGGCACGGCGCAGCCTGGCGCCGCTCAGTGCCACGCGCGGGGGGCAAGGCCCCCACTTCTTCTTAGCTAGCGGCGCGGCTGAAGCCGCGCCTTTGGAGGAAACCGGCCCCCTCGTGGGGGCCTACCTTGAGGGAAACGGGGGGGCCGCCTGCCCCCCTTAATGAAACCGGCCCCCCTCTTAAAGGGGGGGGGGAATTCAAGCTGGACAGGGGAATTAAATTCCCCCGGTTTTCCCCTTCCGGACGGCCCCCCTGGCCGGCCGGTTTTTCTTCATCGGGACCGGCAAAGCCGGTCCCCTTTCCGGCTTCCGACGCCGGCGGCCCGGCTAGCCGCCGGTCTTCCCGTTTCGCCGCGGCCCAGAACCGGCCGCGGTGTTCGTCATCCGGCGTGGTGCGACGGCACCGCGCCCCTCCGCCGCGGCCCCGCTCCGGCCGCGGCGCCTTCGGTTTCCTTCGACGCGGCGCGACGGCGTCGTGTTCTTAATAAACTTTCTGTGACGCGGCGCGACGGCGCCGCGCGATTATAGCCTTGCGATTCCCGCGTGGTGCGACGACACCACGCCATCTCGTTCATCCGCAAGGAAATAAAAAAAATCAAGAACAAGGGAGGGGGGATTCGGCCGTGTTTGTGCGGTCCGGTTCCCTTCCTCTCGTTAGACGATAACACATAAATATTTATTCTCACGTTTGTCATGCTAGAACCAAGAACGAGAATAAATAAATAATCAACAACAACCCCTACCTCGGTTTCAAGTATGATGTTCGTCAACGACCCGCGGAAGACAACGTCGCGGAGGTCGGGTGTCGCGGTAAACGTTCGTCAATTCCATTGACGAAGAGGTACGTCCGAAGAGTTACGTCGTTGGTGAATCTTCGTATGCCGACGAAGGAAGTCCGATGAGGAAGCGGTGTTCCCTTTCGTTGACACGGAAGGCGTCGTCGATCTTCGGAACAACCGGCTACGAAGAAGAGAGGAGTGGCATTCTTCGTCGGAGATCGAAGGTTCTTCGCGTTCATCGTCAAAGTTGAAGAAGAAGAAGGAGCTCCCAAATCCTCTCAAGATGACTAACCAAAATAAAATAAGCTAATGTTTATTTTATTTACACTATCATCAACTTGAATTTCAAAGGTTTGAAATTCAAAACAACCCACCTTAATTAATTAAACCAAGATGTCAACATTAATTAAATGGAGTTATAGGGGAGTTTTGAGAGAAGATGAGGATTTGGGGTTCGTGTGGGCCCCACACCACTTAATCCTCCCAAGGGAGGTTAAGTGGATGTGGGTCCCACATTTAACTCCCTTTGGGAGAAGTTAACCAACAAAATAAAAAGTGTTTCCACATTTTTATTTAACTTCTTATAATTTCTCCCAAAACCAACTTTCGTCCCGCATAAAATGCAACCTCGGAAAAGGTCTCCTTAAGCGAATAACGGCGCTACGAGTTCATCGGTGTCCTCGGATTTCAATTCCGAGCACCAGATCAAAAGTTAGAAATTCTCGCTCGTTCGTTCACTGAACGTACCCGAGCCAAACTTCTGAAATTGATTCCGGGCACTCTGGGCCTCGGAATCAGGTGCCATCAGAAACCGCGCTCTTGTAAAATTCCATAGAAAATTAAGAAAAAATTTCCCTTGAATTTTACGGGTCTTTACATACCCACTTATGTTTACACCATTTTTAACCATTTTTAGTGTGTTATAATTGATTTAGAGACATCGTTTCATGGATTTTTGAACTAGTTAAAATTTCGTAGAAGTATTAATATATGACATAGAAGTACAAAATTTTCTTAATAATATTATGAGTCCCCTCCTGGGAATTGAATCATTTATATATTTTCTTGATAGCCCTTTCTACCACATCATCAACATCATATTTTAAGAGTAGTAAATATTTTTTGGTTGTAATTATTGACTGTATATTCGATACCTAGACTCATTTTTATCTTTGGTATTATTTTTGGATGAAGCCTTATATACCAAAATGAATATGATTTTTGGAAATACATTCCACAATAACAATAATATCTATTTAATTTTGATATTAATATTGATTATAGATCATTAAAATTTTATTTTTTTGACATCATATTTCAACATAAGGTTTCTTAATATTTATGGCCTTGTTTACCATACATATGAGGAAGTGGATATCCTATTTTTTCAATAATTAATGTTGTTATCTTCATGAAAAAAATTATCAAATATTTAAAAAATACATTATAGAAGCATTACATTTTTTGGAAACCTTTATTGCACCAACATAAAAAGTATCTCCCTTTATATGTACTGATTTATTAACGTATTCAATATATTTATTCTACTTATGGTGACTTGTGACTTATAATGATTTTTTTATATTTTTTTAAATTTTGAAATATATAATGTAAAATATAACTCAGATCTTTTTAATGTTAGTATAATTAAATTTATGTAGCATGATATCATCAATAATGATTTCCTACTTCTTATTTTTCTCTTCTTTCATAGCCGCCACTATATTATTTTCATTTACAATATTATTCTTTTGTTTATTTATTTATTGTATCTATCTAATAAAAATTAAAATTTCTCATTTACCTGTAACTCTATATTTGTCCTTTATTCTCTATTTTCTTATATACTTCCTGAATAATATCTTTTACTCACATGAAAGAAGGATCTATTTTTTTATCTGAATAAATTCTAGTGATTAATCAAGTTTTTCTTTTTCTCATTGGTTCAATGGTAATATAAATACATTTATTATTATTTAAACAGTAATTTTTTAAATTATCTCTAAAAATGTTGTGTAACTATGAAAGAGAAAAATCCCATATTTTATTTGGGCATACAACTTTCTATCAATGTGATCTAGAAAATTCTTCACAATTTGTTTCAATAGTTGTTTAATATTCATGATTCTCACAGAAAACCATATGTTTCATACAATATCATTTACCTTTATGATTAATTCATCAATAATCTCATCATATTCCATATTTATGTCATTTTATTTTCTCTTCCCAAAATCTAACATTGATTATTTTTCTTTAAAATTTACTTCACAATTTAGTATTTATTATTCCTTGATTTCATATACCATTTGATTACTCTTGTCCTTGGTATAAACTTGTTATGATAGTGACATATTGATTGAATAATGAGAAATTAAATCAACATCCATATTTTATGTTTTCCTGAGTTATTTTAGATATACCATTAATATGATGAATATCCATTGTTTCAATATCTATCACTTCTATGCCATTTCAAAAGAGATATGAAAGGAAAATAATCCTCTAGCTGTGATAATTATTTCAATAAATTTCTAGAATACCCTAGTTTTAAATGAATCTATATTCTTCATGTATCTAAATTCTTCTTTAATTTTTAATGGGATACACTCTTTTATACAAATTAGTGATTCTATGATATCTTAATCACTAATATAAGACATTTTAATTAGTTATTTCATTTTAATTTTAAGGATATATTACATTTAATCCCATATTAAAGACCATGTTGAGTTTTCATTCCAAAAACATTTATCTCACAACATCAACTGATGTGTAGTAGTATTAAAAAATAAAGAAGAACAATACTTTAATTTTTTTGTAATAATGGAATACTATATTAAATGATGTATAGAATCCATAAAAAGGGTTTTCAACTATACAAACTGGTTGTTATTAATATTTGTACAAAACTATTTTACTTCACCATTAATTGGTTAGACAACCCAAATACAATTCAGCATATATTTGTTACGCTCCACAACCACATTCCTTTGTTTGGTGTTTAGAAACCATAGATATTATCTCTTTCTTCTATATTGATCCAAAAATATAACAATACTCTAATTTTGTTGGAAATAATATTATATAAATCTCGGTCATCTTTACCAATGTAGATTATGTCACCAATTTATATTGTTTTTTGGAAGAATATTGTTATTGAAGAAACTCTTTTAATATTATGGATGATCATAGTTATTTTCATTAAATAATCGTGAACTTGATATTACATTGTTTCATAATTTCTTTTCATTGGCTCTATATTTCATCTATACAATGGTGCATTATTATTATCAAAATATTCTTATGGAATGGATGAACGAACCATCACAATTTTTTTATATACATTTTTCATCACCTGAATGCCCACCAATTTACCAAAAAGTTTAGATAATTAATGTTAAGATTATAAATATATTATATATATTATATTCTCAATTTCATACCATTTTAAATCTCATTTAATTATACCCAATGGGTATCTACTGTATTTATTTTTCCCAAAAACTCATGTATTATTATTCATTGGTTTTTGAAATAATTGAATTATTTAGTTTATTCCTACTCATTTAACCTGGTGTTATGTTGTTTGTCTCATGAAATTGAAATAAAAAAAAATACTCACTTTATTTTAGTGGAATGATTCTGGACTCAGATTCATTAGGTGGAATTTTATATTGAATCACGAGTTATTCAATAATTAATATATATAAATTTAATTTAAAATAATACTTTATCAATTCAAAATTATCTCATTAATAATAAATGAAATATTCCATCCAACCTATTCCATCAAAATGAAATGTAATATAATTGAATGATCATTCACTTTTTATTTAAGATTAAACTGGAGCATGACGCCCAGAACACATGACATATATGTAATGATTTGACATGGAGAAAAAGGATCTCGAGAAAAAAAATTAATGTTACAACTTATATTTAATTATATCCATCAGGTTTTATTTCATTCTATGTGAATCTCCATAAATAATCATTTTCTCCTCAGAGTATTATTCTCAAATTGAAATTTATATCATATAAATAAAATAAAAATCAGATGAATTTTTTGTCATTAGACTACATCTCAGCTCGATAGGTGATGGTGTATGGACAACAATGGTGTTATAACCATTACTAAATGATCTATCAAATGTGTTAAGAAGATACTAATGCAAAAAATATTGGAAATAATATATTTTTCATATAAAATAGGCATTGTTCTATAAATATTTTTACCAAATGAATAGAATACCAAATATAGGTAGAGTAGGATATCAATATTCTTTAGGTATTCAAATCACTATAATAGAAAGATTAATTTTCAGGAGGTTAATTTATGAGTAATATGGTCTCTTTCTAGAAAGCACTAGCACCATACCATAGTGGAACCCCTCAATCCTCTTGTCACTACATAATGTGGCCCCAACAACTCTTATTAATGTTGTACACAAGTTATGCCTTCCCCTAAATAGGAATTCTCCCACTGTTGAAAAATATGCATGGGATGGGTCTAACAGTGTTGATCAAGCTCTTAAATGGGGTTTATATGAATATGAATCTATTTTTATGTTAGGATATATTTCATTGAAAATTCCTCAAAAAAAGATACGTATAAATGAAACATCACTACATCAAACATATCATTCAATTTCAAAGAAAAACATTATATATTATTCATGAATAGTTTTTCATGTACATCACAATAATAATTTTTTCATAATATGTATCTTAATGAAACAAAAAAATGCGTCACTTCTTTTTTTAGCATATTTATTCACCAAATTAAGGGTTATATTAAATTCATTTAAGGATTAGGAAAAAATAATATTCATTTTTCTCATTTATTTTGCAGTCATACTATCTCACCAATCATTAAATATGATGGAGGGTTTCTCAAGAATAAAATTCAATATTATTTCTTAAATACATAATAATACACCATTAATCATTTCATAATAGCCCCTATAAAGGTACATTTTTACTAAATTTCATTAAATGAAATATATACTTGATAATAACTTGGGGAAATATTTAACACTTTATATACCCTCATATGATTCAAATATCTAGCCAAATTCAATCAACAATACATTATGTTAAAAAAAATATCCAAGATAATATCTCTTTATTTCTTATTAGGATTAAAATGATGTGAGAAAAAAGGGGAATCAAATAACAATGTACACTATAAATGAATCATCACACACCATCACCACTAAAAATGATTAATAGATATGACTCCAATATTCTTCTATAATGATATTAATACACCAATAGTAAAACCCGATGTACATCATAATATTAATTTGAAAAGGGTGATACATAAACGTTATATTTAATATGTAAAAAACAATTTAAAAATTCATAATAATACCTTATATATATAAATTAAGAATCATGTTTATAATAACCTCTTTAAAAAAATCAAAAAAAATAATCAATATATTTAAAATAAACAATGAGGCCCAATAGAAATTTTTGAAGTTGGTAATAGAATATATAGTTTGAAAATAAATTCATAAATCACTAGTAGGCTTATTTATAACATAGTGATGATAAAAAAATTATAAATTTATGACATTATTCTGAAAAGGTAGGCTAAGGATCTAAGTCATACAGTTTTATTTGAAAATTAAATAAGTTAAAATCAAATAAACATAAAAATGTGAAACCAATTTCTATCATATATGTATCTATAGTAAAAAATATTCAAATATAAAAAATTCTATATATACAATTAACTCCATAATTTTTTCTTTAAATGTATGGAAATAATAAATAAATAATTTTTGTATTTATATATAATTTCTAATGTTAGGGTAAACATGCCTCTATTATTCTTTAAATAAATTAAAAATATAATTATCTAAAAATTATATGAGGAAAATATTAATATATATCTTAAAAAATATAACAGTAAATACAATAATGAATGATATAAGTAGTGGTCCCCAATAAAATTATTGAGAATAAAGACATGCTAAGATATTTAAAGAACAAAAAGGGGAACAAATTTATCCATTTATAACAAATAGTTATAAAACCCAAAGAAAACCACAAATATAAAACCCTTATAAAAATGAAAAATTAGATGGATAAATTATTGTGCCAATATTATCATCTTACTATAGAGTATCCGAAAGATAAAAATTACTCCAAGAGATCACGATGTGTAATCACACATTTTTTTAAGGCCAGATCAATCCATGGAGATAAAAATATATACTGTTAGGTTTGGTTTAATAGTTTATCCACATGGTTTTTACATGATTCTGTAATCTTGGGAAAATCTATGAAATTTTTTTTTTATTTTGATGTATGGGTTGTATATGGACCAAAACATAAAAATTATATAATAATGAGTTTTCTGTCATGAATTTAATTTCATAAATTTCAGGACAACTATATGTCAATATTTTTATTGAATTAGGTTAGAACACATAAATAACAAGGCCATATATTTCAATGTCGATAGTTCCATTCTGTCTCCATTTTTTCCATAATAAAAATCATTAAGTAGAAAACATGTTTTTTTAAGATAATTATTCATGGTTTTAGGCAATACATTATCATTTACTTGACACATATTTAAGAAATATATATTACTTAACTGATATATAAGCAGGAAAATATAAGTATAAGACCTAAAATGGATAAAATATATTAGTATAGTAAAATCATGAAAATACTCGAAGAACCTTTATTTTCAAATCATTCCTCATTATATGAAATATAAATAATCTTTCCTTTGAAAATAAAATTCATATTTTCTTTTGAAAATAAAATATTTACATGAAACCCCATTAGAAAATTTATAAATGTCTTTTAGAACCCTTGGTTCATCATTTTCATAAAACCAAACATAACCCTTACAAAAATGAAAATCAATTAGACTAAATTTAAATAAAATTATCTAGGGAACATGATCATTAAAAAATGAATTATATCTCTATCTTTTTAGACCCATAATATTTTATACATCTGGCTCACCTATTAGCTGTAATGGGGATAAAACAATCTTATAAAAAATGGTCATGTAGAATAACTTGAAGCAAGCAATTTAATATTAGAACATTTTAATATAAAATGTCCCATACTATTTTTACCCTATTTAAAAAACATGTTTAGTTATTAAAATACTATTTTCATTTAAAAACAGATTTTCTATACCAAAATAAAAAGAATGGAACATTGACTTTTTTTTCCAAGAAAAGTGAAATCTTGTAAAGAAAGTGAAACATCCAATAATTGTTACGGTGGTGGGAAATGTCTCTGTAACTGTGTTTTTTAGAATATTACATTTTATTTATCCATTTTAATGAAATACCAACAATATATTAAAAATACCATTTTTAAATCCAATTACATAAATTCAAAATAGATTTTAATTTTCAATTATAAATCAATATATATATATATAATATTAATGTTACAAACATAGAAGATAATGAGTCCTAAAATATAAATGATATTTATAAATAATTAAATCCCATAATGTGAAATGATAAAATTATTCAATTATTAAAAAAATATATTTAGGAAATATGAATATGGTAAAAATTATCTTTACCAACCATTTTATAAAATATATTATTTTTTCAGAATAAAAATATGAATGTGTACTTATAAGAAAATGATATAAAAAATAAATTTTTATAACATTTAATATGGGGTATTATATTAATGTTCCCTTTACCTTATGTCCAAATCAATTAATATATTATTTATAATCAACAAAAAAATAATTTTATTATTTACATTATTAATATGTTTTTATTGTTTATTAATTATATTAATTTATCTCTTACTATGAAATTCACAATTATTTTACAATTTAATTTCTTTTCAATTATTTTCCTGGTATTCAACATATGTATAAACATATAATTCTTTGGATAAAAAGGGAAAAGAGGATATTACTAAATTACCTATAGAATATTATTCATGTTATAATTATCTTATTTATAGACAAATTACACTTCTAAATCCAAACATGAAGTATGGTTGTGAAAAAATAACAGCCTTAAAATCATGGAGACTATAGATGGTATATTTACATGAGTATCAATTCACTCATTCAACGATCATTATGGAAAGAATGTAATTATTATTACACTATTCCAGACTTATCCTAATAAAAAACAATTTATTTTAATATATATATACTTATATGTATCATAAATTTAATGTGGTTATGAAGAAATAATCACTTCGCTTTTGGAATCAACAGTTTATAGCTACACATGGATGATGTTATCATTTTAAAATGAATGGATAAGAAAAAATTAAATTTTTTGTTTTCATATTATAATTATAAATATGTAATTAATGCCATATACAAAAATTAATTACATCACTCTTACGAGATGATATATTTGATGAAAGAAAAATAATTACATCTATTCAAGAGGTGGTATTATTCTATACACATGAACGAAGGGGTTGTATCCCATTTTATGAAAGACGATATGTAGTTAGAAAATTAATTTAACATAATATCATATTATATTTTTAGAGATAATAGTGTTTTTATATCATCGTGGATAAATATAATACTATGGAGGTGTACAAAAAAATGGTCATTTAATAATAACATATCTTTCATTCCTAAATCATTACGCGATTTGATTTATCAAAAAAATATATATATATTATGTTGGGAGGGATGTAAGGAATTGATTTATTTAGTTAATTTTTTTTTTAAAAAATTGAATCTATATTAAGATTTTGAGTAGATAATGATGGCTTTTTATAAGTGGGGGAGATAAAAACATGGAATTTGTTATTAGAAAAATCCATATCATGGTTTTTCACATGCCAATAGGGAACAAAATAGAGCATTATCAAGAAATATATGATATAAATATTATAATTTTTCATCTAAGAGAATGCATAAATTTTTTTAGGTCATTTAAATATGTAAATGTTTAGATTAACAACATTTCACCAATATTTTTACATTAAAATAGGTAACATATTTTTACTATTTTAACTATTAATTGTGAGAAAATTAAGATAACATTATTATATAAAATGTGTAATCTATTTATTTATATTAAATTAAATAATAATTCATATCTTACATTAATTTTATTATTACAAATTTTATGGAAATAATGATTATCAAGAAATGTATTTTTCATACATGAGATGATTTTATATTAAATCTATGATATTTAATCACTATTATATAAATTTAATATATTATTGGATAATATAATGAGATTAAATTTAATTTATTAAACAAAAAAATTATTTATGTTTTTAAATAAATAAAATAAAATTAATTCCTTATTTTAAAATAATTTATTGAAAAAATGGGTTTTATGACCAAAAATAACATTACAACAAATTACAATATAAAATTGATTAAAATGCACTTATTTTTTTGAATAGAAATGAAATATATATATCACGTGATAAAAAAACATATTCATAATTGGACATTTATTCTACTAAATTTATACAAATGTAATGAAATTATTTTAAAAATTGGTATTTCTCACTATTCAATGACAATGAAATACATTCTAAAAAATCTAAAATTGTATCACTGTGTTATTTTTGATATCATGATTTTAAAATTTTATTTTAATTTCTAAAATAAATTTTACTAAATATATAAAAATTAATTATAATAATTTCTCACCAAACCACTAATAAAATATTTTTTTAGGAAAAATAAATTTTGAAGAATAAAATAACATTTAAAAAAAAACTGATTTATTAATTCCTAAGAATATATCACTCAACCAATAATAGGTAGAAAATTTATATTTATTTTAGATATTAGTGAATACTATTCATAGCCACTATTTGGACCTCATGGTTTTTATGGGTTTATATGAATAGTAATATTTTGTAGTTTTTTTACATTTGATGTTGGATATCCATTAAACTATCAACCATAATTATCTATTCTAATATCATACATTGTAAAATCCTACCACATAAATAAATTTATTCTTAATGTTTTTAACCATATCAAATTAATAAATGAATTTATATTGGTAAATAACATTCTTTATATCACACATTATATGACGAGTTAACTAATCCTCATCTTGATAATAGATAAAAGAAATTATGATGGTGACATGGAATAAAAAAATTATCTTCCAAATATGAAAACATTAGCATGACATAAAATTATATACATGAGTTAAAAAATAATTCCCAAATAATGAATGGTGGTAAAATGGATCATTGATCATAATAAAGTGAATGATCATGAAAAAGACAAAAACCATGATGACATAATATAAATAGGTGTGAATGAAATCATAAATTTTATTATCAATTAGGGAGATGTTATAACATATTGTATCAAGATCCATTTCATAGAGTTTAGGATTTAACTTACAATGTATAGTAATAAAATATGGAAAATATATAGAATTCATTGGTATAATTTGATCCATTATTCAATTCCCACTACACGCTCGTCTTTTTCTCTAAATGATTATTATTAAAGATGATAATTTTTAAGCATAGAGAACTAACATACACTACTAACGAGTCAGTAAATTTTATAACATTATATTAATATATTCCTCATATATTTAGTAATTAAACAGTACTAAAATAGATTTCACATGGTCACATTATTCACCAAATAAATAAACATTCATATCATTAATATACAAAATTAAATAGTGATACAAAATGTTTTATCATTATTAGTTCATAAATAACTAACATTAAATTTTTCCAAACCTTCCAAACTATGGTTGAATCCTAAAACATACATGATGTTTATCAAAAATTCTTCCAATATTTATATAATATTTATATTGAAATTACATCAATTAATTTTTTAATTTCATGAAAAGAAATATATATTCCCAAATGATATAATCTTCAAAAAAAATTATTAACTTAAATAAAATGAACTTCCATAAATCAATTTTAAAAAATAACTTTTTATAATGGTTAATTCATCTTTTATTCCTCAAATTAAATAAAAATACCTTTGGCCGACCTTATTCATATAAAGTCTTCAAAATATTGAACTTTTTATGATATAAAAATCATTTCCTAATTGACAGGTAACTTTTTAACCCTGTTATTTTTTATAAGATAAATAATATGTTTCACAAAATAATTATAATAATTTATACTCTATAACTAAATAATACAATACCAACATGGATATCACATAGGCTAGTGTAGGAAATGCATCCTTATTGCACTTTAATTGTGGGTTGAGTCCAAACAACCTTCTTAAATATATCATGTTTCCATTTTAAAATATTATAATAATATAATTATTATCAAATTACTAAAAATATGATGAACATCCAAAAAAATTTATTAATCAGGAATGATCATATAACCATAAAAATCAATATATACCTTCAACCATAATTCTCAAAAATGATAAAAATATTATTCCCAAAATATCATTTTGACATGTTAACATTAGTGTTTAATATAACTTAATCATGAATAAAAATAAATAATAAAATTCCTAAATGCCATCCCACATGAAAAAATTGAAAATAGTATAAATTAATTTTAAACTCTAATCATATATATATATCTGAAGACCTTATTATTATTCAATATATAAATATGTTTGTGTATATATAAAAACCCTAATCACTCACTGATTTTAATAATACATTAACCTTTATTTTCCAACCTATTCTTCATAGTCAGGATTTCACCATTCATATTCATTCATCCTAGAACATAGATTTTAATAATTCCCATAATCCTTATATTTAAAACATTTCATTAATACATTTAAAATACATTCATACCTCTTCTTGTAGTTTACTGAATGCTTCCATTTTTCAATAAAAATGTTTTCTTTATTTGTATATTTTCTGCAAGCAAACCATCTTTAAATTCATTTTATATATTTTTCTAGGATCTTCTTCCCTCAGTATTGGAATATAGGTCATTGGTTGTTTTTATTTTTTTCATCACCTAATCACCCTTGATCTACCATTTCGATATTATTTTTTGGGTTAAGGAACTCCCCTTGTTTTCTATTGTTAATCAAAAAATGATATAGATAGTTAAGAGTATCCACATGAGTTTTCATGAAAAATCTCATTCCATTCAATCTCATTCTTATAAATACACGATATATTCCATTTTATAATATATAGTTTTTAGTAATTTTTAGATCCTATGATTGTCTAAAGTAAAAAATGATATTATGACTATATTAAATAACTATCATAAGAAGAAGATAAATAAAAAGATATCTAAATCGTTTCTTAACTCAATATCAAATGGAAGCCTCACCAAAATGTTATCTAAACCGTTTCTCTAATAGCAACTGTATGGTCCTAACCATAAATAGTAAATATTCATGATTTTATGTCATTAATTCATTAAGAACATTTGGAGTTCTTTTTAGGTTTATTGTTTTAGGGAATTTCTTCTGAATTCATAGAAACCAAAAAAAATTTATATAGTGAGGACACATATAAAAATTAACCATTTTTCCCATAGTAAGTCACATTAAAAAACTCATTATATTTTTATAAAAAGTATTCAAAAATATCATGTTCATTTATTACATTCCATTAATTATACATAAAACATATGAACATAATCGTTAAAATATTAGATGATCTTAAAATAGTAGTAAGGGGAATACAAATAACAAATTTATTAGTTATGTTAATAACATTAAATCATAGTAAGATATTTTTTCTAAAAACTAGTTTTTTCAATAAAGTGAATTATATTTGTTTTAAAAATATAATTTATCGTGCCTCTATAATTAAAATATTTCCATGAAAAAATAATAGAAAAGATATAATATTCATGTAGATGGCTTGGTTCATCATATTCATAGAACCCTTATAGAATCTATAAAAATTGGAATAACTATATGGATAACATCCCCTATAATTTATCAAGATTATATAATAATTACCCAATACATTGGGGAGTAATTAAGAACACCCATTGTATATGCTATGTTAAGATCACCTATGATATATAATTTAAATTAATTGTACTGTATCAACCATTTTTATTTTTTTTATGGTGGTGGAATATTACTCATCCATGAGTGACATTCCCAAGGCACCAAAAGTTTTAAATAAATGTCACAGGATTTAAGAATGACATAGGAATGGTTTTATCTATGAACTAAAACAAGAAACTAATCATGTTATTTCTAAATACATGTAGAAGGAGACCATTAACAATATATTACAATAACAAAATACAAAAATATCATCCTATCAAATATCCACAAAACTAATATTAGAGTACATGATCAGATGACTGAAATGAAAAGAACTCAATAACTCAAGATCAATATCCATATCTCAATATAATTTTCTAATCCAAATGTCTACATCACACACTAAGAAGCACAATGAACCACTAAAATGATGGCATTATTTACCGTTACATATGCCAAAGAATACTACACTTAAAAAATCACAAATGTTATTAAGAATGGTTGAGTAATAGTACTCATAAGGATTTCAAAAAATGACCTACCTACGCTAACTACTAGTATATAACAAGTTATCACATTTAATGAAATTAATTATATTAAATCATTTAAATACTCAACAAATTTTCATAAATCCAAAATCATTCTTAACAAAACATTTAACCAAAAAACACATTGACCTGGAAAAGAACCAAAAAATTCATTACCCATTATCCATTCCATGTTTTCATAACACATTTCATCTTACTTGGTCACACACACAACTAAACCATACTTCCAATCAAACCACATGAGCTTGGTGTTACCATGGATGGTGTACCATCACATCCAACCCAATGTCACTTTACAGTGATTCATAAATCTAGCATTAAATTACATTTATGGTGGTAGTTTGCCCACACAATCCATCCCATTCATCCCATGATTAACCTCTTAAGACAAAAATCCTTCCAAGTTAATATTTACAAAAACATTTCAACCAATATTATAAAAACAATGATACCAAACAATTTCCAAATCAAATACACAATTTATGGAAAACAAATTCCCCAAATTAAATGAAAAAACCATTTCATCCCAATCAGCCATTTATTTAATACTCTAATATGATACATATATTTCGGAAAAATTTCAAAAAATTATTCCAGAACCTTTTTTACCCATTTATTTTAAACATAAAATTATAAATAAATTTTCTAAAAAACATTTTCACAAACCATTTACCCAAATAAAATCATACCATTGATTTTCAAATCATTATTTTAAAATGTGATAAAAAATATCACCACAATATTTCAATTAACCTAAATCCAAAATCATTATCCTAGGGGTTTCAACCAAACAACTCACATAAATTTCAAAATCAATATAAAAAAATTAATTTAAATTCAAATCATTCAAGGTATAGAAATTAGAGTAGAGAGTGAACCCTCCTGCCCCAATGGTTTTTAATATAATGACCAACAAAACTAAATCTAACAAAAAATGGTTGAAAACTCCGCAAAAAATCCCGAGATATCCTCCATTGACCTCAACTAGGCCTAATATAACTATTATTGGAAAAACCCAATATATATCTACCATTTAACTTGTTTTATAAAACCAGGTGTGAGTGGAGATTAGATATAATAAAATGAAACAAACTACTATGCAAAGATACATAAAAATAGAGATTATTCATCAGAGAACATTATAAATAATTAGACTCTCTTGTATAATTAGTGGGTTATATTCTCTATCCTTGGAGAAGAATAAATCCAATGTTATGGCCAATAGGAAAAAATTGGCTGTTTTTCAGAAAATCCAACTCAAGACCCTTGTTTTAGACCCATTTTTAACCATGAACAGTTTAGCCGCAGGTTTAGAGAAACTATGTGCAATCCAAGCACCTACTACTACCTCAATGGTGGCCTCACAAGGGAACCCCATACAGTTAGACGAACCATGAACCAACTGTGTAAAATCCCATTGTCTCATGCTTCTCAATTCACATGGCAGAACAAATAATTTTATAATCCATTCTCATTAACTGTGTTCCCTCCTTGATCCCTCTTCCTAGTTGTGAACATGTTCTTGGAGGAGATTTACAGTTTCGATAAACTGTGGTTGAAATGTTCACCCTTAGAAAATCCATAACCCTTTTGAAAAACCTCCAATGTATCAGAATAATTTACCAACCAATAAGTAGAAGTAAAGCATCATAGATAAGGGTTACATAATTCAAATAGGGGGTTCTACAATCTCTTCACCACTGGCCCTTATATCCCCGGAATGTATAAAATGAATGATTTCTCAAATGATCTCAAGAAAGTGTGTGAATATTTACATCAACTATTTTTATGTATCCTTGAGAATTTAACCATTTTTTCACCGAACCTGCACTAAAATGATGATTATTCCCACTCAATACACTCTATTTTTTATCTGTAATTCACATTGTCATGGGAACCAATGACTCATCCGGCTCTATATCAACATGATACCATCGAATCACATCATCCGGAACTAGATGACACTCTTTCAACTAAGATAAATGAAACATATTTTTCATAGCACTAAACCATAGTGGATACTCTAACCAATATTATACCTCTACAACCTTGTTAATAATATCAAATGGTTTGATATATCCCCATGATAACATTGCTTTCATTTAAAAACTATGATGTATATGGCTAAGAGAGATTCTCAAGAACACATGAACACTCACCTTGAATGACAATTACCTTAGACTATGATCCTCATATGAGTTATGATCACTCTGCTCTAACTCAATACTCTTCCTAATCAACATAATAATCCCAATATTCACTT
The DNA here is from genome assembly GCA_963277665.1 of Viscum album. Taxonomy (NCBI): domain Eukaryota; kingdom Viridiplantae; phylum Streptophyta; class Magnoliopsida; order Santalales; family Viscaceae; genus Viscum; species Viscum album. The sequence goes on along the minus strand of OY728147.1, from coordinate 2,049,470,051 downwards.
TCATAATCCTCAGGACATCCATCGACGTATCTGTTGTTTCCTAACAAAAAATGTATAATGACATTGATTCTAATAAAATGACACAATCATAGCCATATTTATCATGTTTAGATAACTATTTTAATATGAGAACTCATTGAATATTATGTTCTCATTCCATGAGAAAAAAAATAATTCATAGAAGTCCTTAACATTTCTTCTAGATTTTTTATAATCATCTTAGGTTTCACCTCTATCTTGGGATGATACACCATAATCATCGTCAACTATGTCTCTATGGATTGCTACAACGATTTCCAAAATGAATTGTCAACCTCAAATATAAATATGATACAATTTAACATTGTACACCATTACTCCTTATGACATCACATATATAAATTTCAGAAACATCCTCCACTATATATGATTTTTGAATATGGTTAAAATGTGACAACATCGTAAGGTGATCCACTATCATCCATATAGAATTGTGAATCTGAACTATTCGTGGGAGGCTTGTTACAAAATATATATCAACCTACTCTGATTTTCTCATAGTTATAGTAAATTAATGTAACATTCCAATTGGACACTAATTCTATCCCTCAAATAGCTGACAAGTATAGAATCTCGAAATAAATTTTTCTACATTCCTTTTCAAACCCTCCCACCATAACAGTTATTTTATCACATTATTCATCTTCTGGGTTTTAGGGTTGACCACCCAACATGAAAGATGATATTCACTAAGAGGTTGTTTTATAGTAGCTACTTCTAAAACCACCCCATTATGATATAAAAAACAAATTCTCATCCAATTTCTAGACCTCAATAGTCTCCTCATCATTGAGTTTCGAACTCATAGCCACAGATAATAAATCAGTTGTATTCACTTATTTAAAAAATCAAACCTAATTTGGAACCCATACAAATAGAAAGAAAACTCCCATGTTACATCAGTTATCACATTCCAAAATGATGTCACATTTGACCGACATCAATTTTCCCATATCAGAATCTTCTTTTTCCATATAAATATATGAATTTCTAGTTAATGCATCCACCTATAAATTTTTTTTCTTGGAGTTTCCATTTAGAAAAATCTAAACATCTAAAAATACTCCACATATCTCGTTTTCCTCAAATGAAAATATATTTTTGATAAAAATTTATTAAATATATTATGGATAGTAAAAAATATGAATATCTCCCCAAAGAGAGAATTAAATCAGGATTTTGAATCATACACCAAACTCCAAAATCTAAATCACTCATTGGGGAATTATTCTTCTAAAACCTCAAAATCCATGACTTATACACAATGACATGATTCTCTTACATGAGAACACATCCCAACCATGATCACGATTCATCACTATACACCACATAACCATTCTATGTTTCTCGAATAAACAATATTTGTGTTGATGTAAGGCGATGCTTAATCTCTTCTAAAGTCATATGATATTCATCATTCAACCAAAATAGAATAGTATCCATAATCATATCTATAATATGTGAATCTAATAATGATAGTTCACGAACAAAGCATAACTAACAACCCCCTAGACCAAAGAATAAATTATATATCAAAAGTAGTCATTAAAGGATTCCTTGATGTAAATGCGGGAAACTTCTATATATAGACTCAAAACAACATTATTAGATAATACATGGCCACAAAAACGCACGTCTTGTTTCCAAAAAAACAAAAAATGTTAATTTGGAATAAAATTATGGTCTCTCAATGTTCTCAAAACTGTTTCAGGTGTTTCTCATCCACATCCCATGTCTATTAATAAAGAAATATATCATATGTGAACGACACTAAGAAATATTCCATATATAAATGAAATATCTTATTCAGAAATTCAATATGTTCCACTAGTGAGTTTGTAAGACCAAACGGGATAACCACATAATCATAATTTTTACATCTTCCCTTGTAGGTTGATTTTAGAATATTCCCCATTATTCTCCCACAAATGATGATATTTTTATCATAAATAATTTTGGATAACCACTGATCTCTCCTCATATGATCAAATATATCACAATGTTTTGGGGATACATATTAGTTAATTATAATAACATGTATAATCTTATGTTTTTCCACAAATTACCAATTAATTCAGTTAAATTTTTGTGATGAATAAGAACAATTCCACACATAGAGAGGTGTTATTAATAATCATCCATTTTGTTTTTCGGATTCTCTAATGGAACTTTTAATCCCATAAATTCATTTTTGATATTTTAAAATATGTATGTGAGATAATATTGGTCTTTAGGAGGAGAAATTCATAAAATAATCTTCCCTCATGGGAACCAACCCAAAAAACAATTATAGAAGGTCAGCCATTAACTGACATATAACTTCAAGAGAAGTACTTCTCCCAATATCTCTATTAATGCTATAGATAGAGCTATTAAAATACGTAGAATCGTCTAAATATCTAATTATAAAAAGCATATTTCACACATCATAACCAACTTCTCTCTTCTAAAGTGATGGTCGATACCACCATGTGTCCTGAATCCCACTGTAAACCTACAAGAGTCGATGTGATCCTTAAACATCATCAACCAATCCATTACTAAAATTTTATAATATAAATTCTTCTCAATTAATAAAAATTCCCATAACAGGTGAAACACGTCAATAGTTATATGATATGTTTTACATAGAATGGATCAAAAATCTCTTTGAACTCTAGGAGTGTGATTTTTTACATGAGGTGACCTAATTTCCACATTTAATACCTGAAATTAAATAGTATGATAATAAATGTAATAATGTGATTAACAAGTATAAAACAACATATTAATTAAGGTATAATTCAAAATAATCCTACATCTAACTGTGGAAGGTCCCAAAAGATCATCCACCACAACATTCTCACCATCAAACACTTACTTCTGGGACTCACACTACACTTTATTTCCATACTTAAGAGTCATAGTGTTTATAAAATCACAATGTATATTTCTATTTTTCTAATTATTATTATGATGATTCCATATTCCAATCAATGAATTCAATTCCTATAACCCATATGGTGTTTCACAAACACTCAACCTCAAATAATATCAACAATAACATTAATGATTTCCCATTTGATAATAGTTAGTACATGATCAAGTCTCTTACATACAATCCCACATCATGTGGCCTATATAACTGCAATGAAAACACCATTTCGTACCCTGAGGCTTTGGAGTAAGATTCAGTTATCCTTTCATCAGATTCCAATACATACTCTAAACCTACAAATTTGTGCCCCTAATCTACTGGGATATTGAGTTAGAGTTCCCAAAACAATCCATGTGTACAAACATGCTCTCCCTACTTGTATCCCCAATATATCCCATTCCATATCTAATTTTATATTCACCAATTATGTATATTTTATTATATAGAGGGCCACAATTTATGAATGAAACACTTTCATCAAACATGAATCAATAATCTGGGCCTTCAAGGACATAGTTGATAAAACACCGGGTGAAAACCATACTATGTTCATGAACGTAGTTGTATATTCCCTTGATGATAGATTTTCTTGATTCAAAATAAATAAATATATTGTTTTCTAAATCTTGACCATGTGATGTTAGATTTTTTGTCAAAAAAAAACCTCAAAACCCTCCTCTGTCAATACGTATTCCACTCCAAGATGGACCACTAAGTTACACCACTATTTTTCACGATATTTCAACATGTATATTACTAACTTGAATTTAAAATCTACCAATTTTCCATGTAAGTAAAATAAGTAGTTCTTCTTTTTCAACCACACCACCTTCATTTTTGGTTCTAAACCACCAAAAAATGGTTGGAATTTTCATATGAAACTGAACTAAATGATCCACATGCCTAATCATATCTGTTTTATTACCGCTATAAAAATACGAAATGGATTGAACAATACTCTAACCAGATTCTAGTTCACCTGGGTCTGAGGTGTAACTGTGATTATAGAAACATCCTTTAGTTAGTCTATACGATTCCTACCTAATTCAATCCTTATCAATATAACAACCACTATAATTTTTGTTCTCTATAAACTGGGGGCTTAAAATTTTATGTCATATCCCATTGCAACTATCACGAACATAATTTTCCAAAATTCACCATTTTTTGTGTTTGATCATTTATGAAAAATGTATTATGTTTTTAGAATCAACCAATTTTTATATTACAATAACCATTTTCATTTGAAAATCACCAATTCAAAAAAAAATATAGATATTTCAAAAATCAAAACATTCAAATCACAACAGAAATAATTACTCCAACTGAGATTCTCATTCAAAATTTGATTTTATTTCTACCATGCACATCATGATCATCTCTTGGGATAAACCCATTAAAATAACATTTCAATTAAAATAAGTGTTTCTATAAATGTTGTGTATCCAACACCCTGGTAACATGAGGTTCATCATATAAAGGATAACTACAAAATTTATTCTATACACTTCATGTTATAAAAATACTAATACTTTATACAATAAAAAATGAATAAATACACCAATAATGAATGCCAACACCAATACCAATAATAAATTCTAATGGAATGCCCAAATTATTTCAATTTTTAACATCCTGCCCTATTTTTTGGCTTGGGAAGTTTGTTGAATATTACATAACCTTAAGTGACATCACCAAGGTGCCAGTGCCTGTAAATAAATGTTGAGGGAATCATTAATGATAATTTGATGATATTTCTTGGGAAACAAAACCAACCTACTAGAAATGGCATTTCAAAAAACCACTACATGATAAAATATATAAATCTATCATAATCACACAATACTAAATGATAATCATGATGAATAACCACATATCCAAAATTAAATCACTAAAAAAGAAGAATAAAAATATAATAACTCACATGTTAAATATTTATCTCCATATTTCATCACTATTCCCTACACCCCAACACCACAAGTCCGACCATGCATCAATGTAATCCATTAAATTGAAAATATTCATTACTTTACCATTGTCTCGGATTAAAAATCATTAAAAATACACAAAGTGCCCATGCAGTGTTGAGTAATAATTAAATATAGTCATTCACCAAAAGACATCTCAACTCACTCCACTATGGTAGAAAAATATAGAAAATTTTTATAAATAAATTATATGAAACCATTTAAATATTTTTAAAATATACAACTTGAAAACCATATCCTTACAGAGACATTTAACCAAACCAACTCATTTACAATGAATGAAACCAAACAAGTAATTAACCCTCACCCATTCCATTTTGGAATTAACCATTAAATATTCTGTGGTTTCAACCACATATCCACCATTCTTTCAATCTGACCACATAATCATGGAGATATAATTAATGCTATAAATTCATGTCCAGACTCATACCTTTTTATTATTGTACTTTACGCCCACATTCCATTCCATTGACAACAGTACTTCACTCCCACAATTCATCCCATGCATCCCATGCTTTACCACATAAGAAAAAAATTCATTGAAAATCATCATTTCCAAAACCATGTCATCCAATATATTTCAAAACCAAGAACCCCCAAAATTACAAAACCAAATAAACCATTTAATCCAATCAACATTCCCAACAAGACATACAAAACACATTTTTAAAAACAAAAAAATTATTTAATATTCTAATAAGCCATCTCTATTCTAAAAACACTACTACCAATTATGACATAAACTATTTGATCCATTTATTCCAAACATTATTTCAATAGAACAACATTTTAATTGAAAACCATTTTCACAAACCATTTCAAAAAATCAAACCAAACTAAAGATTTTTATATCATCATTTTAAAATAAAATAAGAAATAATATTTCACCATAATATCCCATTTCTAAAAAATCCCCAAATCATTAGCCAATGGGTTTTAATCATGCTCTCTAAATAAATTTTACATTCAAAAACAAGAAAAATAATTATTTTCAAATCAATTCATTTGAGTTCTAGAAAGTGGAGTATTGAGGTATCCAACCTACCTCAAGGGTTTTGATGAAAAGGGCCAATAACACAAATTCTCACAAAAACCGTGAAAAAACTCCCCAAAACCACCATAGTTAACTTCCCATAACATCAATATGGCCAGAAATTACAATTATGATAAAAATTCACCCATGATCTATTTGAAATAGAACATGTTTAATTTAATGGGAAGAGATGGGTCGGTAAATCTTATTAATACAAAGTAACAACCATAAAATTTAACTTACAAAGGCATATTAACCTACATATCACAAACCAAACCATTCTAATTTTTTCCAAAATGAGTGGGAGATTTTCTTCAACCATTGAGAAGTATAAATCCTAGGTCATATCCTTTTTGGAGGAAACATGGGGTGTTTGTGGAAAATCCTGATGAAGCCCCAATTTTAAAAACCAATTTTAGCATCTCATTGTTTAGCCATGTAGTTAGACAAACTATTTGTTTACTATTCACAAGTGACCACCATAAGGGGGTCCCCACAAGTTTATCCTATATTAATAGAAAAACCATGTGCCAACCATGTATATTCCCACTATCTCAATTTTTACATTTTACCTAGGGAAGTTATATGGTTTTGTAAACCATGTGTCTTAACAGTGAGCCCTCTATTTTTACCTACATCATTGTGCCTTATTTCATCAAGAAGCATGATAACTTCCAAAAGCCGGGCTCAAAATTTTCTCCTTTTAAAATCATAAAACAAACTTCAAAAAAACCCCCAAACACACCCAAACCATACCCAAACACTTTATAAATATAAAAAGTAATAACCAAGGGTCAAATACCTCAAACTGGTGGTACATCATTATCCCAATGTAAAAAAATTTACAATGACTATTACATGAATAAAAAAATTTAATAATGAAAATTTACTTATCATATTAGATTAAGTACTAGTTTAAAACCAATTTTCAAATGACTTTTGGATTCAAATTAGAGTTTTCAATAAAAAACATGTTGAATAATAGAAGTCCCAAAAAAAAGTTAAGGTTCTATTTTATATAGAATATAATAATAACATCTATAAAAAATTCCAAATTTGAAATAATGGATATGGTATTGGGAAATGTTGTTGTTATCAAGAACATTTAAATTAGACATTTCTTATGGCTTTTTTAAATAAATCCAATCATTCCATATAAATAGACATTTTAAAAAAATTGAAATAATCTCAAAATAAGCGTAACATTTTCCTTAAAAATAATTTATATTGAAATAAAAACACAAATAAAATAACATTAAAAATATGGACATGTAGAAAAAAATATTACAAATATTTTTTTAAAATGTTTTTTTAAAAGTACCTTTTGTAAATCATTAAAATATTAATTTTTAAAAAGAATTTAAAAATTAATATATGTTCAAAAATGAAATTTATCATCTATTTATGAATAAATAATAATTTTAATTAAATATTTTTTTCGAATACAATCATGGAATTGAATGGTTTATATAATAAATATTTAAAACATTTTAAACGAGGTTTTTTGATTAGTTCCCCTTAACATGATTCCAAATCATCTATTATTATTTTTTATTATCCTAATTAAAAATTATATGTTAATTATTTTAATTGTACAATACATTTTTCTAATTTATGAATGATTTTATTTTATTATTTACAATTCTATACACATGTAGATAGTCATTTTTTTTTAATTATAATTTTTTTGATGGCATTCGAATTTTTCATCAATAAATAAAATTGGTAGATTTAATATTGTCAAAGAGGAAATTATTCCATAATATATATTGTAACAATAATAATTTTTAAAAAATGTAAATATATATTATACTTTTAAAACAAAAAATTTTATGTGGTTATAAAAATAAATCACGTTTTAATCATGGAGATGGTAGATCATACATATTCATGAGTAAAATTTTCATTTCTCAAGGATAAAAAACGTAGAAATTATGGATTATTATATTATTACATAATTATAATAAAACAAAAATTGTTGTATTATATCATTATATAACCTTATATATATCATTGATGTTATTTGTTGATAAGAAAATAATCACCTCAATTTTTTTATGATGTAGATCACTACTACACATGGATGATGTTATTAATTTTTAGTGAATGGAATGGTAAAATATTAATGATATATTATAAATTCATAATGTTAATTAATTCATTAATATCATATAAAAACATAAAATAGATCATAATAATTATGCATGAGAGGCGATAATTTAAAATTATGTACAATAATTGAATTTGTATTAGTCCTCCATACACATGAAATAGTTTTTCGATTTCCATCTGAGGAAGTACCAGATCTATGTAGTTTAATAAATGAACATAATAAATTAGATAAATAAGGGATATAATTCGATTATTATATCATAACTATTGAATAATATTTATTTTGAGGAAGAATAAACCTAATTAAAATATTTCATTTAGAATGATACCTTTTTTTCAAACAACCTCATTAAGATTATTCATACCATTCAAAAATTTATATCTATGATGTGGGTAGGAAATTAAACATGGGATTATTTCCTATATTTTATGATCCTAATGTATTTGTATTTGTGAAATGGATAGTAGGGAGGGTGGTATTTTATAAGTGGTGGAGGCGACACGCTTTTATGTTTTGAAAATTAAATGATATGCCCTAATATTTCATGTGCCAAAAGGCTCCAAAATGGATCATTATCAAGATTTATAATATATTATATATATATAGTTACTAAAAATATATATTTATATAGGTTCTAGGTAATTTAATATATTATCAATTTTTTTTAACCCTCTATGAACCGTTTTATTTCTTTAACCTTAGTAAATGACTTTTATTTTTATCATTATTGATTATGTCTAAAAATTATTTTAACATTATTATATAAGATATAAAATGTTAAATAATAATATTTAATACATTTTTAAAAAATAATTATATGTAATTCTCTAAATTAATTTTAAAAATAAACCTACAGATGTGACAAAAAATGGGTTTTAAAAATTTATTTTTCAATCATAACAAGATTATATATTAACCGAGAAGAGTAATTATTTTATTATGATTTTAAATATAAATTTATAGATATATAATATATAAATATCTTTGAAATAATTTATCATAATGGTTATTTTAATATTTACGAATGAAGAAACAGTTTTTCAATTGCTTTTTTTTCATAAAAATGTGTTTTTACGGGAAAAATTAATATTATACTAAAATCATGTACCAAGATAATTAAAATAGATTAAATCATAATAAATATAAATAAATAGTGATTATTTTAGATAAAATAAAACTAAATATATAACAGTTCATTAATAGAAGTTAATATAATGATATCAAATAACTGTATTCCAAATTCTTATTATTTTTTACTGTTAACTAAATAACAAAAATTTCAGAAAAAACAAACATTTCAACATATACTAATATTTATATGATATTTAAAAAAATCTAAATTACAGAATTTATTTTCACAAATTTCAATAAATTAATTATAATTTTATCTCATAAAAATTATTAAAAATATTTTCAGGAGAAAGTTATTTTTTATAAATAATATTACAATACTAAATATTGACTCAATATTAATAATTAATTTATCTACAAAATAATATATTGTATTAAATTTATATATATTTCATTATTTATTTTATATAATTTATAAAAATAATTTAACGCTGTGGTTGTAACAGTCATATTTGAATAACAATATTTCCTAGTTCATTTAGTTTTATTGTTTCATGTCCATTACGCTATCTAATATAGTTTCATTTTAATATATTAAGGGGGGTTGGGGATAGGTTTTATTGTTTTTCACTAACTAATAACCAAATTCATTTCATACTACTCAATCCGGTTTTTCATCAAATTTCAAATAATTATTGGAGGAAATGATTAATGATAGAAATAAAATAATAATTAAATTCCACGATGTTCATGGGATGAAAATTATCTCAACAGTATAACAATTTTCATATAATAATACATACTATGTTGACTTTATCAATAAATTTTTAAGCCTTTTCATATACATTAATTTCCTTATATCATAAAGAGTGGAACATTATGTTTTCTAGTAAGTCAATTTACAAAACACACACCTTTATGAATAATATTTCTTGAAATAAGTAATTATGTAAAAACCACAAAGACCATTAGAAACCTCATAATATATATTATTAATCTAAAAAGAATAATGAAAATTGAGTTAGAAACCCATTATATGATTTGGCCATTTAGAGGAAAAGAAAAATTTATTTGATAGTGATTCAACATTACCAACATGAGGGAATGTGAGACATTAAGTGGAAATGTAAATTTATTTGGTTGTCTGTGGATTATATTTTCACACCACTTAGGTAATTATTCGACAAGGATATAAAAATTTTTATTTAATCAAATAATAATAATAAATAACATCTTAAAAAGGGAATATAAAAAAAGAAAAGGATAAAAAGGGGAAAAATTAATCTCATTAGTTAATTATTAGAAAATACCTCAATAAGTAATGAGAAATAAAAATTATCAAATGCCTCGTGAAATTTAAAAACACATAAATATTTAAAACTCATAATAAATTTAACTATATTTATATAAAAAACAATTTTATTGAAATGTTACAAGGATAATTCAATCCCATATTGAAAAATTATTAGGTTCACCTGCTCTGAGATTGGGATCATCTCATGATCTTGATACAACCAAACATATTCTATTCAAAAAATATATTCATAGTATCTAAATATTATCCACCTATCCCATAATATGACATGTTTTCATATATTAAAAACATTAAGAATCAATATACACATTTTTACTTTATTGTTTCACATGTAGGTCATTCATAAAAAATTAAATGATAATAAAAAGGTGAATGACACCATAATACCCTCACTAATCATGTTTGACATCTCGCTCCTCAATTTCTTATTATTATCAATAAGATAAAAAATATTGGAAAAAATAAAAGGAATTCACTAAAAGGATATTTTACAAGAATGTCTTACCTACGATTTCATGATTTACTGAATCAACATAACAATTTTGTAGATTCTAAGACTCTATTTAGAGTGTGTTTTAATGATGACCTTGTTAAAAATAATAATCTATTATGGATATATTAAAATAATTATCTGGTAGTTATGGTATAATATTAATAAAATTATGAGTGTACTGATAGAATGACGATATACACTATAAGATTTAACACAACACTACCTCCAATGAAAAAATCACAAATATTAAGAAGTACTATCATATAATCAATTTATTAAACATTCCAAAAAATGATCCCATGATTATGTTGGGATATATTCACAAACAATACATCTTTCTCATAGACTTGAGCATATTTATTTATATGTTTATTTTAAGAGAATTATTATTCATGATAAAGGTGAATATATTTTTGAAACAATCAAAAAACAACTATTATTCAAATGAATCATGATAACTATTGAAGAATAGGAGATTAAATTTCGAAATATATTCAATTAGTCCATTATTATGTTTTAGTGGATTCAAGACATAATGCCCAACAATGGAATAATATTTTAAAACCCACTAAGATATTACTTTATAAACTAGAGGTTATTAATAGTGTGAATACCAAATAACACACACTTTAATTTACATTAGTAAAGTTACGGTTCTAGAATAATGTAGCACTAATTATAGATTCTTATTAAAATAGTGCTATTAATTTAAAATTATTTCAATTAAAAATACCAATATTACTTGAATAAAATCTATATGATGATGATTAATAAAATATTCTCTATAATAAATATCATTAATAGGGTCAATTTCAATGAATTAAATGCAATCCAATAAAATTACACACTTAAAAATATTTGGTTTAATAATTGTAGAATGCACACATGTGTATATAATATTCATATCATAAATACATCATTTATAAGAATCATACTTAAATAGGTAATTAATAAAACATTTAATCAATAAATATTGCCTCATATACCTACTTATGCATCATAGATATATCTAATATCCACCTACAAAAACCACATTCATGGTACAATGCATTTTACAAAAGAAATGAGTTAACAAGAAATAAAGTATGTAATCAATATTCTGTAATGAGTAGATGATTTATTTATAATATATAATATGAAAGGTAAATATTTTATATTACAAATAAATATAAAAAAGTAGATCACAATACATCTAGAGAAATATATTAGATGATATCATTACACTCACAAACCTGTCTGAATATACTGGTACACAAAAACCGTAGTGGATCTTAAATCGACTGAAGGGAATATCTGATGCCCATGGATTGTAAACTACCACCAATTATCATACATGATAAAATATAGAATTATTTTACCATAACATATTTTAAATACTAGATAAAAATTACTGTTATCCAAAAATAACACCAAAGAGAGAATAGTACTAGAATATTCTACTGTTAAAAAAAACCAAAAACAAATCCATAATGAAATTTAAAAATGACATGGTAAAAAACCAAAATATGAATAGACACATCTTTTATGGTCCAAATGATCAATAAAAACAACCACCTCCAAGTGACACTTTCCCCTAACTCAAACCTGACAGAAATAAATCTACACATGATTGAAAGAAAAAATATTATGTGATCTAAATCCCAGTAGGGTCTCACAGGGTTTTCCATAATATGATTACATAAAAGAAAAACCAAATAATTCTATCAATTTTAAACAACACATGCACGGAAGACCAATTTTATATTTAAATAAAAACATTTTAATCAGTTTATAAGATGGAATAAGTTATGACAATGGATCAAGTAAACATTTTATATAAAATATCATTCATGAATCACCAGGCATGAATAAAATAGTTTCATTGAAAATGTAAATATATATTTGAATATTATAATATTAAGAAACATTGTAATCCAACAATAAGTATGATAGTTTCTAGTTACATCATCCACACAAACTAATATTGGAGATGAAATTAATATAGAAACACATCCCTCCAGAACAACCAAAATAGAACATATCTATATTCCAAAAGTGATGAGATCTAGAAAAATAGATTTATAATTGGGCTATAAATCAACAATACATTTCATACTAATTACCATGAATTCATTGTTTTTTGAAATTACATATTAACTATTCATGACAACATGTGCTAAATCAATGAATAATCAATGTGAACATTAAATAAAATCTACATATAAAAATTCATCATTCCTGATTTCTCTATGGAAGTTTTATTTAAAATATGAGAACAATTTTTTTCATTATTTAATTTCTTTTTAATCAAAAATAATAATATTTTTTCATCATTCCAATTCAATCCAATTTTTTCATATCAATTTAGAAGTCAATTTCACAATTTTTTCATTTTCAAATCACTCCCAATATAACAATTCCATTAGAACTAAGGATTTATCACATATATCAATACCACATTAATTTAGATTCCAATACACATTGAAATTTGATGTTCTTTAATTTAATTTAATAAAATTTGATATATGTAAAGAAAATAAAATTTTCATAATTGGGATAATATGAACACAACTAAATACTTTTTCCATGGAAACACATATAACAACACCCATATTTGGATTCATAAATGAGAATGTTGGAAATATAAATTAATTAATCAAGCTAATATGAATGATTAAATATAAAATATTAAATACCAATAAATTAAAGTGGTTCCTAAAAATCACTGTTAAGAAAGGAAAGGGGTAGTTGAAGAGAAGGAATGGGATATGATATCTTAATAGAGGAATTAAATGATGTTGTCCATGTTTTTATCTTGTTAAAAAGTTTTACAAGGGTAAAAAAGAGGATATTGATATAACTAATTATCCATTAAACGGATCTAATAATATTTATGACTCATTATGAGAAAAAATAGGGATTTTGAATTTTTAAAAAATTGCTAGAAATAAAAATTTTCAACATCAATGTTAGTTGGGTAAGGACACACAGTTTGTAAAATATTGCACCCTAACTACATTTACCTCTAATTTAGTGATTGTTTTTTATAATTAGGGATCACATTTTTCAAATATAGTGAAATCCATGAAAACAAATTCTTTTTGGGTTTTCATGATTTACACATAGTGGGCTCACAGTATTGGAAAATTATAACCCAACCATTCATTGTCCAAAAATAATCAATTTATATTATCATTTTTCTCCCAAAAGAATTATAAATTACACAAAAACAATACATGAAAACAATTTCATTTAAGAGTATATAAATACAATAACATGACTTTTCAACCTCCCATTTATTAAAATTTCCTTTCACTATAAATTTTTTTCATGGATTCTGTTGACGCCAAAAGTTAGGAAAAAGAAAAAAAGAGTGAAGTATGTTGTTCTGCCTTGCGAAGCCCTTTCGCGGAGCCCCATAGCCCCGTACCCACTATGAAGCAAGGAAGTAGGACACTCCATGAACTAATTTGATGTTCATGAGCCAACAGTGGATCCATGAGGTAGGACACTCCATGAATGAATTTGTCCTTCGCATGGCCGCCGCAAACCAAGGAGGAGGGACACTCCGTAAACGAATTTGACATTCATAAACCCACCATGGCGCAACCTCTGTATTCGCTCCGAGATAGCTCTACTTTGTGGTTCCTCTTTCCTATAAATACAGGGCCCTCCCTAATCCCACAAGATGGATGATCTGACCATTCACCTTCTAAGCTCTCAAATCACCACACACTTCTTTCACAATGAAATATGAGCTCCTCAAGGTACTTTTTCATTATTATGTGCCACCCCTTTGCTTTAATTCACCCCTCTTCTAAGAGGGATGCCTTTAGTGAAGTCCACGGGCCTTCGTGATAGAAGGATATCCTTATAGGTACTAGGGTCATCATGAAGAATTTGTGAAACAACCTCCACACACACATGACCCACATGCTAAGGTAGGGTCAATATGATTTAAAAATCACATTAATTCACGAAATCTTTCTTTGTGAGGCACCCCTAATTCATGAGGAATTGCATCACGAATACCATTCCACACTGCGAAGATCCCCCCATTTTTCTTTATGCCCTATGCCATGCCTAGGCAACATTACTATGCGAATCACATCCCTCCACAAATCCCCTCTACTTCATAGAGAACAAAAGCTTCAAAAGGCTTTCTAGGACCCCATTTCTTTGAAAATCCTTTTCTCGAATGGACCTTAAAGCTTTTACGATTTAACATCGATGTTCCTTAAATGATACTTCGTATTTCATTGCTTCAACTCTTTCTTTTTTGCATTGTCATGCTAACTGATATTAAATCTTCGCATATCCACATTAATGTGGACCCCTAATGAGATCACCTATCAACAGCCCCCAGCCACGGCATTTCTGATGCTTTCCTTCACTCAAGGGTGGGAAGGTATAAGTTATGTATTTCCAATGGTTGTGGAGTGAACCTGCCTCTTCTGAGCAGCAGGACATTAAACTGCAAAGCACCATCATCCTCAGCACATGACGTTAAACTGTGAATATGCCATGTGCGTCAGACGCGAGTTCCCCACCTTGGACATTATGCATGCCCACTGGTCTCCAAAGGAGTAAGATCATTCATCACATGGAATGGGATCCAATTTATCAGAGTGGTGTCAATCTGTAAGGAAGAGGGCGACCACCTCGTTGTAATACCCTAGTATTATTTAATGAGGTAGCAATGCTGATCCTCCTCTCTTATTGGGTGTAATGTCTCTCTGTTGCTAGGCTTTATCACCATCAGGGACTCCCTTATGATGTAATTTCCAATCTCCCTCACCTCATACTACTAACCTGGCTTAAGCCCTTGTTTCCTATTTGGGTCAATAACCACTCATAAGACCATATTCTACTTCCCACAGTCGCAAATTATAGGACGAGATCATCAGGTCTTTGATGTCTCATGTTTCTCTCACCGATCCTGAATCACATGGGCTTTGTGCAAGCATCAACCATGACATCCTATCTAGGTAGCCTAGAGTGTATGTCCCACAAAAACTACCTGACCTATGAGGAATTTGATACATTCCAAGGCATGGTACGTAGGAAGCCTCCTGAAGGTTCAATCCCACCAACCATTGGTCGTTCAGACCCCCTTCACGTTGGTTCGCCAACCCCATCCTGAACTACGGGGTCTTTGATCAATGCCATATCAAGGTACAAAGGACGACTCCCAGAGGTTTAATCCTATCATCCATTGGTCCTGACCATGTTTAAATTATTCCAAAAGACCCCACTTGAAATATGAGGTCTTTTATCCATTCCATGGCGAGGTAAATATGAAGCCTCCATGTGGTTCATGCCCACTACCCATAAGTCAACACGACCATCTTCACATTGGTTCACCACACCAACCTAAACTATGAGGTGTTTGATTCCTTCCAAGGCATGGTTCATAGAAATCCTCCTTGTGGTTTAATCCCACTAAACCTTTTTAGTTCTGACCCCCTTCATGTTGGTTCACCAACCCCATCCCAGACAACATGGACTTTGATCCTTGCCAAGGAATGTCACGTCGGACACCTCCCTGAGTTCAAGCCCAATAACCAACAGTCCAGGACATCTTCACGTCAGTTCCCACTCCATCCTAAAATACATGAGCTTTGATCCTTGTCTCATAGATAGGGTACGTTGGAAGCCTCTATGAGGTTAATCCCCATCCAGCAGTAAGCAGTTGTGACCCCATCTACTGGAAATCCGTTGTCAACCCCATCCAACAGTAAGCCATTGTGACCCCATCCAACGGTAAGCCATTGTCCCCCCAATAGATGGAGAGCCTTTTGAAAATGAACTACATAGGCTTTAATTCCCTGCCACGAGGATACATACGAAGCCTCTTTGAGGTTCAAGCACATCACTCTTGACTCATCCTGATCTACCTCTTGATCCCATGTGTTCCGGGAATATTGTTCCCAAACATGAATATTTTATTTCATCTAGATACCATCCATGATTCAATTCTCATTGTTCACCACCTCAGTTGTCCCATCCTTCCACCGTACAATTGGACATTGATTCCATGTCATGGGGATATGTAGGAATTCTCTTCGAGGTTGAATCTAAACATCACTGTTGTCCTCAATTCAACTCCATGTAATTCTCCTCCCACATCTATTAACCATCCATCTTCCATTTTAGTTACCTCCTAGGCTTCCACATTCTGAAGGGATCATGCCACCCCCTTCCCCATTTACATTAACAACGATCGGGTAGCTTACCACGTGATAGACACAATATCGACATTTCCTATTGGGGTTTCAATCATTTGATACAATCTAGTCATTCTTCTGATCAGTCCAATCCATCTTTTCAAGATGTTAAACCTGAATCATACCCTATGTTAAACATAGGAAGTACATGAAAACCTCAGATACATGCCAATGGAATAAAACTCCTTTCATTCGACGTGGGATTCCTTGTGCTTCTGCACCCTTGAGAAACCCAATAATAAGGGAAGAAACCCAAATGTGCTAGTGTTCCAGTGTCCATACATGCCAGTGATGTCCAATGTCACTACTCCCCTGACTAATGGTTGACTCCCATGCCAAAACCCTTGCAATGTCCCAAAAGAAGTAGTTTAACTAACTGGAATCCATGAAGATATGGAAATGGGAAGAGTTTCACGAACAACGTCTTAAATCATTAATGGATAACTGAGCTAGGTGACGAGTTTTGAGGAGGAATCCATGGAAGGAAGAACCGACATCCCATCATCCTGTATTGATCATGGAATAAGCATCCCTAAACAAGGAACAGATCTCACTCTCCATTGGAAAGCGGGAATTCAGGGAAAAAAACCACACCTTTCTTCCTCCAATAGACGGACATAGGTGCCCTTGTGAAAGCGTCGAAAATAGAAATGGTGAACCTGACATGAATTTCCTCTCCTCAATATAGAGATATGTAGCATTCAAGACATCAGTGGATTAGAGTGTCATCGGATCTAGTTATTTGGTTTTGGGTCCTACGAATCAGTTATAGGGCCTCGCATGAAACTCACTAGATGTTGGGGCTGTCAGAACATTCGACATCTCAATTTGCGATGTTGTTAGGGTGGATCCCACTTACCTGTCATGGAAGATGGAATGGAACTGGGGCACTAGTTATTGATTCCCTATTTTCTTTTAGAACATATGAGTTAATCTCCCTGCTTTATGTAACCAAGTTGTTGCTACCAGAGCTCGATCACCACTTTCCCACCAACGCAAGGGTAGGGGAAGTACCAGTGCGGTAGTACCACGTGGTTCCTCCTCTTCTGTGGTAGTCCCAAATGCCATGACTAATTGGAGCCTCCTCCACATCTCTCCTTTAGATATCATTGAACGAAGGGTTATCCGTGACCTCGTACGGAGGTACGAGGAAGAGGGTATTATCCCAACTCCGGATATGGCTCACGTAGATTTAGAGGCATCTGGGCCTCATCATCAACGCCTCCCCCAAGGTCCACTCTAGGAGGCACTACTCATTATGACTACATATAACCATTTAGGAAACCTTTACACGAAATGTCTCGATGAATCCTATCCCTACGTAGATGAGGTAGGGGATAGCCGAGTGAGCCCTGCCTGGATCCCATTCTAGGGGATCCATATAAGGGCTACCACTAGGCCACGTCAGAGCTTTCATCCATTCTTAATGGACAAGGAGCAGGAAAGCCATGTACATGTACCACTCTCTCTAGTCCATCTAACCCATCACTAGTGTCGGGCGTAGGCCGAAGATGACGTCTTCCATGGGGCGTCAACGCCAGCGGCTACATTGGCCTAAGCCACCGTTGACACCTATCACCAAATCACTGTGTACGTTGAACATGGACATTCATATCCCAACCTGGATCGAGGCCCCAACCACCCCATGGGCAGGCTGGGTCGACTCTTTTTGTTGCTGGAACATTCAGGGGCCACAGCGGACTAAACCGCAGTTATTCCACATAGTACAGAGGTCCTCCCCACACATATACTATGGAGATTGTGGGAATTCCCTAATTTTAGTCTCAACATGGAGGTCTTCCACAAGACACCTTCAATACAAATTGGAATCCTCCCCACGGTAGTGATGATCACTACAAATGTCTCTCTTGTTCCCACTACAATGGATATAGAGTCATTCCTCCTGCCACAGACCGTTGGTATGGGGACATTTCACATCCAGTCACTCTTCAACGTGGGGACCCTCCCTATGTCCTGAAATAATATGGTGAAGGTCGTCCTCACCCCAGAAAACAGAGGGGTTAAGTCCATCCTCCCTCACCTGTACCCAGCAAGGAGATCCTACCCATGTTTTTCTAGACCAGTATAAGGACCCTCCTAATACTGTTGTCACTATTGGAAAAAAGTATGGAAGTCCTCCCCATGGTCCTACTAGCTCTAGTGGAGGTCTTTCCTACTCCAGAACTACCCATGGAGGTCCTCCCCGTGGCCCCTTTAATGTCCTTCCCAGTGCTCCGCGCACCTCGGATTACGTAGGTGGAAATCCTCTTCACCCCAGCTCCAGCATGGACGAAGCACCTACTCATGTCAGAAATAATCCATTTCCAGTAGATCTATCTAGGTGCAGCAAGGTGGGTCATTGCCACCATAAGAATAATTTTGGGAAGATCTAGAATGAGATAAAACTAGTTCGCTTCTCAGCCTCCGATGCAGAATACAGCTAAGCGCGGGAACCCACTTCTCGCTCATTTGAGTCAAGGGAAGGTGTAGGAATGAGGCGCATCAGCCTGGTACTCATAGTATGAGAGGACCATTAGATTCCTAGCCCCCTCAGCGGGTATATCCCTAAGGATGAAATTTTGGAAACCCCACAGGTTACAGTCATGAAATCCCCAAAGTCATCACCAGAAGCACTATCTACCTCGACTAGAGATCACAGAGGGCTATTCTAGGAACTAATGGCTAGAGACCAGCCGCATGGCCTATATCGAGTATCCCTAGAAACCACTCTAGAAACTGTAGCAGTCAGCCCATCCTAACACAATGTGGTGGGTATGTCGCTTCACTTTTCGGAGTACAACCCGAGATCTGGCGGTTTGTCAGGTCGCTCACTGTACTCTCCACTGGCCAGCCTACCATCCCAGCAGTCAGCTTTGGTACCGCTATTGGTCCCTCAAATGCCTCCCATTAAAGAGTAGTGTAATTAACGTCTAGACCATAAATCCAAGACAAGGAGCTTTTGGAATATCCTTATAGTGGAACACTTCCATAAGGTGTTTTGGCCCATGGCAGCACCTAATTTATGTGCACCATAATACCTCACCCCAGTAAAAGTTGATTGTTTCTGGCAATCCCTATGGGTGAAGAACATTCCCCTTCTTCATCAGTGAGTTGTTTATCCCATGGTATAAGAGAAATTTAATGATATTGGAAATCAATTCCATTTAATTTATTTTGATGCACTTATTATGGACCAGCACCCTAATTCCCATGGCCACTGTAAAAAAACTCCAACAGGAATGTGTTTAGAGTTTCACGGTACTCCACAAGATTACCAAGGAGGCTTACTCGCATGTGAAAATCCATTGATGGGGGCAGTATGATGCCCTCATATTCATTACTATCTGACGGCAGTCTGACTCAATAGGAGATATTGAAAACATGCCCCCAGGAAGGGTCATGGTCAACATGGCAGAAATATTGTACGAGAAGAATGATTTGGAGCTTATTGATGGGGAAATACTCCCCTAGGGCAGGCCACTACTACTGGATATATCAGGAATAGTTACTCGCTATCTTATGAATCTACTAGGTCTCTCTGCAACCACCAAGGCATTGGTTCTCTGTCATATGCATTGTAAGGGTAAATAGCACCTCGAGGCCGCCAAACACTCTGACCCATCATCCATAGTGTAGAAGACTTAGGAGGACCCTATAAATGCAGCATTATGCCAACAAATTGTAAAACCAAATAAGTTGGTTGAAGACCTCCTCGATGAATGTGATGCGGAACAATGTCCAGATTATGGATATCTATGACCAATACAACATGGGCAAGAACAACTTCCCCTAGGTTAGAGGATTCTAGGTGACACTGACAATCCTGCCCCCACAGACAGTGTTAAAGTTGGAACATATGGAAAGAGGTCACTTTAAGTCTTGAAAAACCCTCTGGAACATAGGTTCAATCCATGTAACCCATCTCGGGATCCCTCAAATGCCTTATAGTTCACTCCACCGGCCGCTTCATGAGACACTGAGCTGCCTTATCATGTTGGAGAACCCGCCAACGCACTCGTGGTTAGGGATCCCTGTCATGACAGGGACCCCACCCATATGATCCTATGGAGACAATAATTTACTGTGTTTAGTTGTTTGAATATTGATAGGTGTCACTCCCACCTGATGGCAAGCCATATCCTGCATGGGTTGATGATATGTCGGCACCTATGGATTTCAGGAATCCCACCATCTCCCCTTTAATGGGACAGGGGTCCCACCGCATCACCTAGCCCACTTTTCCTCTGTGTATGGCCTAATGTTGGGAACTTGAGTGCAGCAAGAAGCTGCCATGCTCCGATGTTTTGTACAAACATTGGGAGGGCCTCCATTCATTTGGTATAGCTAGCTCCCCATCGGATCGATAGCCAGATGGGATAGCCTCTGTAGGCAGTTCCTCAACCAGTTAAGTTCTACCACATGGAATATGAGTATTGTAGACCACTTCAAGTGCAAGCAGAGGACCGATTAGAATATCGCCGACTTTGTTGCACAGTGGAAAGGACTCATGTACTCCTATGCCATGACACTGAATGAGGTGAAATTAATGATGATCTATGTCGGAACTGTTAAGGATGAACTGGTTCCCTCACTGATCACCTAGAAATACCCTAGAGGATTTTAGAACTTCTTTGATATGGCCAAGATCCTGGAGGAATCCCTGAAACAGGCCAAATAGGCACGTCCTTTTCCTCCTATAATTCCTATAAGGAAGGATTTTAGATTTGAGCTAGCCACGGTGGCCCGAATTGAGTCCTCTAGATAGCTGGAATTATTACCAGTCGAGCCACCTCTGAATCCTCGTAGAGGCCCACCACCAGAGGTGCAGCCTCTAGCCCAGCAATGGTCGCCTCAAAATCTATAGGTGCACTGCATAATGTGCCACCACTACCTAGGTGGGACAATCATGCCCCTCCTCCTCAATATCCTCCTCCACCCCCTTGTTAGGGTCAAGAACTAAGGGCCCCCTTTCCATACATATGATACCAGACTTTCTCATTCATTGAGAATCGGGTTCTCGGCTATTTCCGGAGTGCCATGGAACTAGGGATTGTGAGTTTGCCTAAGTGTAGAAGGTTAGAAGAGGAAAACCTCACTGATTTCCCCAACTGTTGCCCCTATCACCAGATTGTGGGGACCACTCTCAAGTACTGATAAGTGTACAATGACTGGCTCCAAGACCAGGTTGGTTACAACATAGTTAGGATGGGCCCGACCCTAGTACATGTGGCATGAATCGTCATAATTCCAAACAGCAGCATTGATAGCGAGGGTGAGTGACATCAGGTTTCCAACCACGAGTCCTAGAATTAATGACAGCTGGATGGCTTAAAAAACAGTTTCGTGTGCGCTTGGAATCATCCATGCAGGCCTGAATCATCCAGAGCCTTCATAAGGCACAACTACTACTTTGGCATCATCGTCTCAGTCATTCCATTCCTAGAAGACAAAGCAACAACAGTTCAAGGAAAAAAACACACATAGCCAATGCCATCGATGTCTCGTACTCTCGATGACATCATGCCCCCAGTGATAGGGATTACTCCCAGAACCCACATATTAGTGGAAGACTCTTAGTGTGATAGTCAAGGGTATGCTTTTGTTAACACCATGGATCTGGAAAACACTTATATAACTACTAACGACGTGGAGCGCTAGGAGGATCTCCCCAACATCCAAAATTGACGCCTAAATTGGAAAATACATGACTATATGGTTCGTCGAGGCACATCATTGGGCAATTCAATCCAGCTTGTTCCTACTAGTAAGACAAGACGACATGCCAAGCACAGAGCATAGAACATGCATCCTTCTCATCATATATTATCAGGCCCACCTCCACTGTCGTTTGTGCTATTAGGACAATGAGATCCACCTAGGTCTCATCGTGATCATCCATGATTCACCCTAGACCGGTCCCAATTAGCTATCCCATGTACAGAATGTACATTACATGCTTCAAATAGTGATCAGTGGGACTTTCCCTCCACCATTCAGTCGTTGGTCCAGCTGACCGAGGCCACCATACATTTTTAAAGTAGATGTTCACACTTATCATGGATGTACTATGTTCTTAAGAATATTTCCATCATTCTATCAAGTCATTCCCTCCTTGAGTCCCTTCTCATATTTTCAGATATACGTGAGGCCATAGATGAGCCTTTTTCAATCCCACTCTAGTTAGAGACGGAAGTAGCAAATACAGAATCCATTCATGCATAGGTGATAGAGAATGATGAATGTTAGGCCATCATTTCCATCTCTGGAGAAGATGAAGGATCTTCCATATAAGTGATCATTCAACCACTGTACATCACCATACAATTTAATTGTGTGGAGGTTTGATGATGTAATGTTGACACCGGCTCTGGGTTTAACCTTATCCAGAAATGGACACTATGGAAGATTGGTATTTCTGAAGATGACTTGACTCCCTCTGACCTAAAAAATCCAGTGATACAACTAAATAGAGAAGACCCCAGTCAGATAGATCCATTTGAATACCCAGTTTGGGGGAATAGTTTCTATCACCAAGTTAATGGTTGTCTCCCAAGACACCGCTTGTAATGATTTGATTGGAAGAACATGGCTCCACCTGCACATGACAGTCCACTCAACGTATCACTCTAGTCTCAAGTACTCAATCAATGGTCGAGTGGGCATGCTCTATGGTGATACATCTCCATTTTTCTTCTTGTGAAGCCCATTACCTAGATTCCTACTACTATATGGTCAGGGACAAGGAGACTCAGAATAATGATGTCAAGCATTCCAGGGTTGCCACCGAACCATGGACAGATCTGGATGATGCCTATGCCTTCCCAATTCACCAACTGAAGGCTATGACTCCGGACATTGGACAATGCTTCTTTGTCTCCGGGACAAGTGGGAAAGAGTTCCCAAATCTAGGAGATGTCGAAATATCACCTCGTATTCTTATATGAATTATGCCTCGGTGACTCTTGGTCCCCCTACTCCCATATGGTATCAGGATTCCCACCACATGACAATGGAAGTACGTCAGACATTCTTGTTCCGCCGGGGCTGGAATTAACCGTCTCAAGATGATGTGATAATATTTCTTTGATGTTATCAAGTGTGTCCCCTTGCGACAATGACATGACCTGATGGGATTGAAAACCTTCTTTGTAATGGTTTAAGAAGTACCAGAATCTCTGGATGTAGTATCCACAGCTGCTCAGGCTATTACCAGACTCTCATAGGCGGTTTTGACCCAGAGGAAAATTTTCCCTCTGGGTATCCCTCCTCTATAGGCGAAGATGATGATATGGAGGATTCTATCCACCTTTCATTGAGGAGGGAATCTTTCCCACGTGCGATGAACTGGTACATGTGAACCTCCGTAGTGAGGAAGACCCAAGACCAATGTTTATTAGTGCCACCATGCCCCTCGATGAGAAGCAGCAGTATATAGACTTCCTAAAACAACACTGTGATGTATTCACTTGGAGTTATTACAGGATTACAAAACTATATCCTTATGTAGTCTACCACCACCTCGGTCACCCTACAAATCATCACGACTTCATGAAACATCCCAGAATGATGCACCATTGTCATGGTGACATGGTAGAGGTAGAAGTAGATAAGATTATCAGGTCCAATTTCATCAAGGAGGACTTGTAAGAGAAATTTCTAGCCAGGATTGTGCCAGTCAAGATGAAAAACAGACATATCAACATCTGCATCGACTTCCGGGATATCAACATTCACTGTCTGAAGGATGATATTCTCCTAATATGACAGGGTTGTTTATTGATGCTACATCTGGATTATAATCCCTCTCCATCATGGATGGGTACTATTGTTACAACCAGATTCGAAAGGCCCCTGAGTACGAGGAGTTCATAGCCTTTAGGGCACCGCAAGGTACTTTCTGTTACCATGTCAAGCCCTTCAGCTAAAAGAATTCAGGTGCTACATATCAACGGGACACAAATTTCATAATCAATCCAAACCTCGAGACATTTGTGGAATGTTATGTTGATGATCTAGTGGTCAAATATCCCTAGTTCTAGGACAATCTCAATGACCTTTAGAAAGTGTTTGACTTCCTCTATTATCACCACCTGAAGATGAACCCATTGAATTGTACCTTTAGGGTCACCACTAGGATGTTCCTTGGCTTTGTAGTCAGATATCAGAGTTTAGATATTGACGCTTAGAAGGTCAAGACCATCATCCAGATGTATCCCCCGAGCAATATTATGGAGCTTTGAGGTTTTCAAGGCCATATAGACACCATACGCTGATTCATTGGGAATATGGTCAGAAAGTGTATTCCCTTTTCTCAGCACATGAAAAAAAGGCAACGCATAGGAGTGGGATGAAGAGTTCCAGACCGAGTTCATGGAATTAAAGTAGTATCTACTCCATCCTCCAGTCCTAATGCCACCTATCACTGGAAAGCCATTGGTCTTTAATGTGACCACCCTATAATGATCTCTCGATGCCCTTCTTGATTAGAAGAGCAGTGAGAAGATAAAGAACATCCTCTACTACTTCATTTGTATGCTCCTCAATTTGGAGAACTGATACACCCCCATATAAAGGCATTTTTGTGCTGGTATTCATAGTGTTGAAATTGAGACATTACTTGTAGCACCACGAGGTACAAATGGTGTACCGAGTAGACCCACGGATGTATATTTTGATCCATCACAATTTGACAGTCCATCTGGCTCGAAGGGTAGTAATTCTCTAGATGTTTGATATCAGGTTGGTCCCGAAAAATACTATTAATGGGCCAGCATTGGAATACTTCTTTGTTTCCCATCTGGCTCTTGCTGACTAGTCCATGGATCTCGATTTCCATGATTAGGTGATCCTCACGGTAGACCAAGCCATGTCGTGCTGGCAGATGCACTTCGATGGTGCATCTCAAAACCCACCCTTAAAAGTATCAATGATCCAAGGCTCAATAGGTTAGGCTTGAGTATCGTCTTTCTTAACCCATAACAATCCATTCATCCATATACATTCATGTTGTCTAAAGGCAACACCAATAATGAGGTACAGTATCAAGCTGGCCTTGACCCAGCTCGTGAGATTGATGTGTCACATTTATATGAGAAAGGGGAATCCAAACTATTCAACAAGAAGATCAATGTTAACTATGTTTTTAGAAACAAATAGCTCATACCATTGTTGGAGGGAACTCTCTGGCTAATGGCCTGGTTACCATCTCGTCCAAGAGTCACTCATGTCCCTTAGTCATAGAATGATCGAGCTGATTATTTGGTTGGCATAGATGCATCACCTACAAAGCCCAAACAAGATGATCTGATTTTCCATGGGGCACATCAGATAGTCATTGCTCATGTCTCCCCAGGTGATAACGACGACATTCATGTGAACCATCTTACCACTGGCACCTCCACATTAGGACACTTAGGTCCCCTAGAAGTGGTGAATCAAGTAGCTCTTGATTTGAGGATACCTTTGGTTTAATACCTCTAATATGATAATTTCCCAGCAGATCGGACCGAGCATGAGCGAATCTGATGCTGCATGTTACAGTTTACCATCTAGAGTGGTCCCAATCCTGAGGAGATCTTCTACAAGAACATGTTTGATGGAGTTTTCTTCCATTTCATCCTAGGAGTTGAGATTTATCAGGTCATGTAGGAGGCTCATGACAATTCTTGTTGTGCCCACCAGACTAGGCTGAAGTTGTCCCATCATATAGCAACCCATACATTACATACATTATTATTACTTCAAAATTTAAGCACACTTATTACAAAATATAACAAAACTATGAATGGACCGTAAAGGTATAGTGTCTTTAGAAACTGGGAAACATAAAGAAATGGTTCATAAATCATCTACACTGTCTCCCTTTTATTTTATCATATCTAGAGTAAATTTTTGCATATCTTAATTAATACTCTTCTTCCCGACCTAGGGAAAATAAAACATACCAAAGGGTGAGCTCAAATTCTTAGTAAGGGTAAACAATGGAAATATCAATCATATCATATTCATAAGAACATAACATTTTGGAAATCGTAACCAGCAAAAGTGATCATAATATCATAACATGGGATCAATCATGGTAGTGAAATGTAATCCCAATAATCATAACATTAAACATTAAACATTGTTTCATACACACATAATCATAGAGAATCATTTCTTAGTACTCAAGACTTACTTCCAATACTATCCTAGCAGACAAAGTCAATTTATGAACTGAGTTCACTCCTAGTTTCAGTCTTGTATCACTGAACCGGATTAACCTGCCATTCCAGCCATGTCTATCTCATGAGATATAAATATATAACCAAAAAATTGGAGGGATATATTGATCCAACCCATCTCATAATGATACAAGTCTTATGTGTTCCACAAGATCACAAATCATACATCATAGCATAACCCATGTTATAAAAATTAGATTATTAAACATCATGGAATCATAACAAAATACATATAAGATAAAAGGACATCATAAAAATAATTCTATCATAAAATATTCAAATCAATGTAAATATAGGGATAGAAATGAATCCTATATTACTTTAGAAGGAAAATAATTTTGATAAAATGCTTGAAATCCAATCCTGAGGAAAATATACTTTCTACTACAAAAACATTTTTCCTTTATTTACATGACATACAATTTTAAACTAAAATATGTTTATTAAAAATAATCTTGAGAACATTTAAACTGTTATTCATGGAAATATTGTTATATGAAATCCTAAAAATCCATTCATTCCCTATAAGTTAAAAAAACATTTTTCTCGTACTTTGACTGGAAAAGTCAAAAAGTACATCGTACTAAAAATGACAAAATATTACATTCATATGATTTTCCAAAAACACACCAATGGGTAAAATTGGATTTAAAAAATTGTAGGAGGATAGAAATAATATTACCTATTGATAAAACATGGATGTGGATGATAAATATTCCCCACAAAATTCTGAAATATAAATAATCTCGGATAAAAATGAGATTGCGTGATTTTCCCTTACCTTAGGTCTGATATGCTTCGTACGTATCCAAACCTCCTGTATAATTATTTAAATAATTTATTGAATTATTACAGAATCATATTCATTATTATGATATCACATATGGTCATATTCTTATCTTCTTATTAGAAATATTTCATTGCTACGTGTTAATCGGGTATTCATTTCTTTAAGTTCTTATGCATGTTTTGTCGATTAAATTCTTATTATTATTTTTTGGTTATAGATAAATAATTTACATAATGGTATTAGTATAATATATATCATATTTATTCATTCAATTCATTTATATAATCATTACTCAATGAAGATCATATAGATCGAGTCTCATCACATCATGGAGATGGTAGGCCGTACGTACACATGAGCGATGACATCATTCCCATGTTTATCAAATTGTATTAAAGTGAATGATAGAATATATCAGAATTAGGATCATATCATAATAACCATATATAGTATTCTTTACACCATTATACCCATTTATGTAAGGTGGTTGTGGAAAAACATATTACACCACAGCGTGGAGACGATATTTCATACGTACGCACACGTGGTGATTTTGTTTTTCATTGGATGGATAGAGGTGAAATACAGTTGTTTCATATTTATAATAACATATAAGTATATGAGTGATACTGATGTTATTACTTTTTTATGAAACCAAAAAAATAAGAATTAGACGAAAAAATGGATTTGAATGAATTGGTAAAGGATATTACCTCTTCTTTGACGCACCTCTTTAAACCTCCTCACAGGGCACTAAAGATGGTCTTTGAAGAATACTAAAACGTCTAATATGTTTCTATAGATGTTGAACAGGTAAATGGGCATGGGTTTTCTGAGCTTTAAGGATCAAAAGTTTGTAAAGAGGAGAGGGAGGAGATGCCCTTTTATAAAAGAGGAGTGGGGTACGTTAGAAAAAACATAAAATATTATTTTATAATAAAGTCATACTCGGTTTATAATAGCTAGAAATTGATTTATATAAAAGCTAATGTGGGGATGGGTTGCAATAATCTCCACCAATAGGTTTTAGACAAGATAAGGTTAAAATTTTAACATTATCATTTATATTTAACTCTAAGTTAAATAATTTAACGTTTACCGTGTCTTCTTGTTTTCATAAACTTTAGGGTTAATAAACATACTATAACAAGCCAAACGAACCCCAAGTTGTTAATTATTAATATATATAACCTTATCTATGTCATTTTGATGATCTATAGATTTTTAGGAATATGATAATAATTAATAATATAATATTTGTTTTAAAATATATTTTATGTCAATTTTTAAACTACTTGGTAATTGATTTTTTTTTAAAAATCATAACAAAATGATTAGTTCAAAAAATGTTATTTAAATCAATATTAACATGTCAAATTAACCTATAAAATTAGTGTAATTCATAAAAAATCTCAAATTAAATTTATTTAGGTGTTTATAATATAAAATATGTTAATATTTCAATAATAAGGTAATTAATACATTATCATTGTGTCATAAATAAATTAAATTATTTAATGTCTAAAAATTATTAATAAAATACCATTATGTAGGAAATTTTTTTATCTTTTTAATTGATATTTATAGTCAAATTTATCTTATCTATTACCCTATATTACAAATGTTTAAGTTATTAAAATTTGATTTTATCTCTTTTAAGTCTTCTTTAAATAAAATAATAATAACTGTCCTAATCAAATCCATGTAGACCTAAATGGTAATATTTTATACCTCAGGTTGTTTTTGGTTGAATTAATCTTATCCAATAGAATTAGGAAATGTGTTAGGGTAATAATAATATCATTTTTACCCTTAATTATGCTATTTACTTTTAACTGTGGTAAATAAAAATAAAAGGTTACTATTCACCAAAAATTATTGTTATCATATTGAACCACATATTACTCCTTGATATTAACTGTGTCTCTTATATTTTTGAAATTAGACTCACAAAAGAGGTAAAATTATGTTTTATGTACAATTGCAAATGCTCCTAGCAGGTGGGTAAAAGACTGTAAAAAGTTCAATAAAATTTTTATGTATCTATATTATTATAAAATTATTCCAATGAATTACATTGAACTTATATATGTAATATGTATGTATTTTGACCTAAAATAAATTTAAATAAAATAAATTATTATTTAAATAAAAAGTCGATTTTAACCAATAACTCAGTGTTGTCACTATTTATCAAAAATTGGATTTTTTCATAAAAATACAAAAAAATCACCCTAGGATAATTTAGATATTGTGAATCCAAAAATGAAGTCCATTTTGAATGATAAAATTTTAAAACGTGGTTATTAATATTCATAATGGCTAGTCTATATATTATTTTAAAAACATATCGTTGTTTAGTGAAACTCAGTATTGCGTACAACGCAAGCTATCGAGGAAAGTTGCTCTTGCGTGTAACGCAAGGCAAGACAATGTTGTGTGTTGTGAAATATTCCTTTAGTGATGGATATAACGTAGTTTATAAAATCAAAATATTTCTCATAAAATCTCAGGTGTTATATTCTACCCCCTTAAAATGATTTTCTCCCTTGAAATTCGTCTCATTGTAACAAACAGATGATGATACCTCTCCATCATCATATCCTCAAGTTCCCATGTAGCTTCATCTATTTGGTGGTTCCTCCATAAATCTTTCACCAAGTGTGTGGTCTTGTCCCTTAGGAATTTTTCGCTACGATCCAGAATCCCTATCAGCTATTCTTTATAAGAAAGATCTTTCTCCAGCGGTACAACATCTGTGCTGAGTACAGGGGAAGGATCAGGTATGTACTTTCTCAGGAGAGATACATGGAACACATCATGAACTTGAGAGAGATTTGGTGGAAGCACCAATTGGTAAGCTACCTTCCCAACATGGTCCAGTATTTCAAAAGGACAACTATACCGAGGGCTTAGCTTTCCCTTCTTTCTAAATCTCATTAATGTATTCTAAGGAGATATTCATAAGAACACTTTATCACCCACTTCAAACTCTAGGTCTTTTCTTTGGTTATCAGCATAAATTTTTTTTCTACTATGAGCTGATCTTATGTGTTTTGAATAGATCGGACTTTTTCTGCCATCTCATCAACAAGATCAGGTCCTAATAGCATTCATTCCCCAAATTCATCATAGAAAGTTAAAGTTTTGCATTTCTTTCCATAGAGACCTTCATAAAGAGCCATCTGAATACTGGCGTTAAAAATATTATTATATGAAAATTATACCAAAGGTAGGTTTTGAGCCCAACCACCTTTGAAATCCAATGATAAATCTGTCAACATGTCATATAGAGTTTGTATTGTCCTCTCAGACTGACCGTTTATCTGAGGATGATAAGCAGTGCTGAAACTCAACTCTGTTTCTAGAGTATGTTGAAGACTTAGCCAAAACATAAAGGTAAACCTTTGATCCCGATCAGATATATTGGAAATTTTTACTCCATCCAATCTTACCACTTCTTTTACATTTACCCTTGAATGATGATCAAGAGAAAAATATTCTCTAATAGCAATGAAGTGTGCTGACACTGTAGGACAATCAACTATACCCAGATAGCATTAATGCCTTTGGATGTTTTATGAAGTCCATTGAAAATGTCCATAGTGATGTTTTACCATTTCAATTCTGGTATGGGCAATGGTTGTAACATCCCCTTTGACATCTGTATCTCGGCTTTATCTTTTTGAAAAACCAAGCATCGAGAGGCCTATTTAACAACATCTCTTTTCATGACATCCCACCAGATGTATTCCTTCAGGTCCCTATACAACTTTGTGCATCCAGGTTGAATAGAGAATGATGAACTATAAAATTCATCCAATATTTCCTTCTTTAATTATAGGAAGGGAGGAACAGAAACCCGATTCCTGAACCTTATTATATCATCACAATCAATGTGGAATTCAGGAGCATTTATCACATTATTTTGTAACTCTACATCTCCTTTCTATGCCTCTTTAACCTTCACATGTATATATGGTTGAACAATAATTTCAAAAATATAACATTTTTTGCCTTCCATTATAATTCAAGATCTATCCTTTGTAAATCCATAAATATTTGAATGTTTGTGATCCTCATCATGGATAAGCTACGATGGTCTTGTCGACTTAATGCATCTTCCACCTTGTTTTCATTACCAAGGTGGTAATGAATTGAGCAGTCATAATTCTCAATCAACCCCAACCATATTCATTTGTTCATATTCAACTCCTTTTTTGTGACAATATACTTCAAACTTTCATGATCATTATAAATATCACACCTTTCACCAAAAAGATAATGCCTCCAAATATTTAATGGAGAGATTACCGCAGCTAACTCTAAATCAAGAGTTGGGTAATTTTTCTCATGTATTTTCAATTTTCATGAGGCATAACATATCACCATATTGTTTTTCATGAGAACACACCCCAATCCCTTCTTGGATGAATCACTGTAGATCAAAAACATTTCTCTACTACAAGGCAGTGTGACCATAGGTGCACTAGATAATCTTCTTTTTAACTCCTTGAAATTATCATCAAACTCCTCTATCAAAACGAAAATAAATCCTTTTTGAGTCAACCTGGTGAGTGGATTAGATAATTGTGAAAAATCTTTCACAAAACTACGATAATATCCAGCCAAACCAAGAAAACATTAGATCTTATTTACTATTTCTGGTCTCGACCTTCTTTCAAAAACCTCTGTTTTTTCTAGATCCACAGATATCGCCTCTTTTGAGATTATGTGACCCAAAAATAAAACTTTTTGAAGCCAAAATTCACACATGATATGTTTGTTATAACGCTTCTCCTTTCTTAGGGTTTGAAATACAATTCTCATGTTATCTTCATGTTCATCCTTTCTCTTTGAATATACAAGAATATGTTCTATAAAGTCTACCAAAAACTGATCAAGATAGTCTCTAAAGACTCTATTAATTATATCCATGAATATAGAAGGGGAATTAGTAAACTAAAATGGAATCACTATAAATAAATAGTCTCCATACCATGTACAGAAAGCCAACTTTGTTATATCCTCTCTTTTTGACCCTTAATTGATGATACCCTGAATGAAGATAAATATTGGAAAAGTATTGAGCTATTTGTAGTTGTTCATATAAGTCATATATGCATGGGAGGGAATATATGTTCTTGATAGTGATCTTGTTAAGTTCTTGATAATCATTGCAGAGTATCATTGAACTATCTTTCTTCTCAACAAACAGAACAGGTACACCCCAAGGTGATGCACTATGGAATATGAATCCCTTATCAGGATTCTCTTGGATTTGCTTCTTGAATTATTTCACCTCAATTGGGGCCATTTTATAAGGTGTCATTGAAATGGGCATAGAACCCGGTATAAGTTCTATTGAAAACTCAACTTCACGATCTAGTGGAAGACCTAGGAATTCATCTAGAAAGACAAAATTAAACTCCAATACTGTGGGAATATTATTAATCGTGAGTTTCTCTCCAACCATTTGAGATAAATAACCTTCATTTATCGGGATGAAGACCCATAAGATTGATGAAATTTCAACTAAAAGGTTATATATATCCTCAAATCGATAGATGATCACTGATTGATTAGGAATATGAAATGTGACTTCACTTCATTGGCAATCGATATGAGATCCATAAAAATAAATCCAATCCATTCTAAGGATCACATCAAATTCTAATATAGGAAGGATATAAATATTTGAAGGAATCACTTACCACAAACTTCAATCGGAGAAGAATTGTAATCTTTTGATGAAACTGTTGTGCCATTAGGGATGGTCATAACTAACTGAAAATCTATATGTTGAGGTAATAAGGAGATACCCTTAGAAAATTGTTCAGGAATAAAAGATTTGGTGGATCCAGAATAAAATAAAACATTTTCTACTTTAGAGTGGATGGAATATGTACCATTCATCACTTCGTTATCATACTCCACATTCCCGATAGAAATTGCATGTGAATTTTCTTTGTCTTTGGACTTTAGAGTTTTTTGACATCGATCATCATCAACAATCCTTGGATTAGTGAATTGATTAGAATAATTCCCCATTTCCTTGCACTTGGAAAATTGAAGTGTAGGAGGTGCATTTCCTATAGCCTTTTCTTTTTTTTCACCACTAGACAACTTTTTACCATCATTGTGACATTCAAAAGCCTGATGACTTTCTTTTCCACAATTGAAACATTTACTTGTCCCTTCAAGAAAATTGCCTCCATGTTTTCTTCCACACTTTGACAATAAGGGAAAACACATCTTCTTTTAAT
Organism: Viscum album; assembly: GCA_963277665.1. NCBI lineage: Eukaryota > Viridiplantae > Streptophyta > Magnoliopsida > Santalales > Viscaceae > Viscum > Viscum album. Next base: position 2,049,435,594 of record OY728147.1, on the reverse strand, counting down.
TATGGTCTCTATATTTCCCTTCAAATTCTATTTTCTTCTTTTTATCAAACCCATATGACTAATGGGTTACTACAATTTCTATCTCAACCTTGAGAGCACATCGAACAATTTCCTCATAGTTATTGATGTCCCTTATGTATAACGACCTTTGAATACTTGGTTTTAAGCCACAAAAAATCGATAGATCTTACTCTCAGGTTGGATAATAATTCTGGAAGCATACCTTGAAAGTCTTGTAAAATTTTATTCGATGGTACCAACAGATTCATCATCCTTTTTCTTTAGTTCAAGAAACTTCTACTCCATATTTGTTCGAAGAATACGAGGGAAGTGCTTATTTAAATACATGTTCTTGAACTTGTCCCATTCCTCGGATTCAATTTCATCTTGGGGACTTGTATTCATGAAAAGATTCCACCATTGATCAGCTTCACCTTCAAAAAGATATAATTCTAAGATTACATTATCATGTTCAGAACATTGTAGAACTAAAAATATATTACCAGTGGTACTGATCCATTGTTCATCCACTAAGGGATCAGTAGACCCACTGAATGATGGTGGACGCTGCCTCATGAAGCATTCAACAGAATTTTGCTCTTTCATTTTCTCATTTGGAAGTCTTGCATGATTCATATCTTGAGAAAGTTGTGTGACCATGGAAACAAGATTTTTCATTCCATATCCCCTAACATTTGGTTTCTCAGGGGTATAATCATTCCATTTCCCATCGCATTCTGCATTAAAATGGTTCCTTCACGTTACAGCCATTGACTAAAACCAAGAATAATAGTGTGTGAAACATTAATTATATCAGGAAAACAAAATTATCAATAATAAGATTTTACACTTTCGGTCTTATCATAGTTTACTCATTGAAATTTCATAAACACTAAGAATGTTTTTTATGCTTAGACATATACTTCAGGTTCTTACTAAGGCTTTCACATACTATTTTCCAAAGGTTGACTATACCTTTCCTATGATACCAACTATAGTGACACATACATTACATACATTGTTATTACTTCAAAATTGAAGCACACTTATTACAAAATATAACAAAACCATGAAAATATTGTATAGGTATAGTGTCTTTAGAAATTGGGAATCATAAACAACTGGTTCATAAATCATCTACACTGTCTACCCTTTATTTAATCATATCTAGAGTCTCTTTTGGAATATCTTATTAATACCCTTCTTCATGACCTGGGGAAAAGAAAACATACAATAGGGTGAGATCAAATGCTCAGTAAGGTTAAGCAAAAAAAATATCAATCATATCATATTAATAAGAACATAACGTTTTTAAAATCATAACCATCAAAAGAAATCATAATATCATAACATGGGATAAATCATGGTAGTGAAATGTAATACCAATATTCATAATATAAAACATGAAACTTTGTGTAATACATACATAATCATAGAGAATCATTTCTTAGTAGTCAAGACTCATTTCCAAGACTATCCTAGCAGAAGAAGTCCATTTCTGAACCGAGTTCACTCCTCATTTTAGTCATGTATCACTGAACCAGATTAACCTGTCGTTCCAGTCATGTCTATCTCATGAGATATAAATCATTAACCAATGCATTAAAGGGATATATAGGTCCCATCCACCTTATAATGATACCATTCTTATGTGTTACACAAGATCATAAATCATACATCCTAGCATAACCCATGTAATAAAAATGAGATTCTTAAACAGCATGTCATCGTAACATAATCCATATAAGATAAAAGTACATCATAAAAATAATTCCATCATAACATAATCAAATAAATGTAAGAATAGAGATATAAACAAACACTATATTATCATATATTGAAAATATTTTTTATAAAATGCTTGAACTCTATTCTTGAGGAAAATATCCTTTCTACTTCAATTTTTTTCCTTTGTTAACATGTCATACAATTTTAAACTAAAAGAAGTTGATTAAGAATAAACATGAAAAAAGTAAAATAAGCTTAATGGAAATAACTTTCTATGTAATAATAAAAATTCATTCACGCCATATAAGTTAAAAAAATATTTTTCTTGTACTTTGGCAGGAAAAGTCAAAAAGTACCTCATACTAAAAATGAAAAAAGATTCATTTCATATCTTTTACTAAAAACTCACCAATGGGTGAAATTAGATTTTAACTATTTTTGGGGGATAGAAATAATATTACATATAGAGGAATCATGGATTTAGATGATAAATATTCCCCAGTAAAAACTTATGTATAAACAATCTCAAATAAAAATAAGATTGCACGATTTTCCCTTACCTTAGGTATGATATACTTCGTACATATCCGAAACTCCTATATAATGATTTCAATAATTTCATTAAATTATTACATAATCATATTCATTTTTATGATATCACATATTGTCATATTCTTATCTTCTTATTATTAATATTTCATTGCTACTTCTTATTTGGGTGTTTATAGATTTATGCTTTTATGTGTGTTTTGTGGAATAAATACTTATTATTATTTTTAGGTTATAGATAATTCATTTATACAATGGTATTAGTATAATATATGTCATATTTATTAATTAAATTCAGTTATATAATCATTATTCATTGTATATCATGTAGAACAAGTCGCATCACATCGTGGAGATGGTAGGCCGTACGTACGCATGAGTGATGATATCATTCCCATGTTTTTGGAATTGTATTGAAGTGAATGATAGAATATCTCAGAATTATTATCATTTCATAATAACCGTATATATTTATTCTTTACACTATTATAATAATCCATGTAAGGTGGTGTTTGAAATATATATTACACAACAACGTAGAGACGGTATTTCGTACCTACGCACGCGCGGTGATTTTATTTTTAGTAGGATGGATAGAATGTGAAATAGGGTTGTTTCATATTTATAATAACATATCATTATATGAGTTATACTGATGTTATTATTTTATTATGAAAATACAAAATATGAATAAGTAGAAGAAGAAATGATTTTGAAAGAATTGGTAATGGATATTACCTCTTCTTTGACGCGACTCTTCTAACCCTCCACTTAGGGCACTAAAGATGGTCTTTGAAAAAGACCAGAACCACTATTATGTTTCTAGGGATGTTCAAGAGGGAAATGTTCAGGGGTTTGTAGAGCTTGAAGGCTCAAAATTTTGTAAACAGGAGAGGGAGGTGGTGCCCTTTTATAAGGGATGAGAGGGGCACCTTAGGAAAGAATTAAAATATTATTTTATAATAAACTCATATTTGGTTTATAATAGCTTTATATTGATTTATTTCAAATCTAATGTGGGTATTGGTATCAATACTCTCATAAAATTGGTTTTAGACATGTATAGGTTACTATTTTAACCTTATCATTTAGATTTACCTCTATGTTAAATAATTTAACTTTTACCATGTCTTCTTTTTTTCATACACTATAGGGTTAATAAACTTACTACAACAAGCCAAACGTACCCCAAGTGGTTAATTATTAATGTATATAACCTTATATAAGTCATTTGGATGCACCTTATTTTTTTAGGAATAGAATAACAATTAATAATATTATATTTGTTTTAAAAACTATTTTATTTCAATTTTGACACTATTTGGTAATTGATTTTTGTGAAAATCATAACAGCATGATTAGTTAAAATAATTTTTTATAAATTACTACTAACATGTCATATTAACCTAAAAAATTAGTGTAATTCATAAAAACTCTCAAATGACATTTATTTTCATATTTATAATATCCATTATTTTAATATTTCATTAATAAGGTAATTACTACATCATCATTGTGTCATAAATAAATTAAATTATATAAAGTCTATAAATTATAAATAAAATACCATTATGTAGGAAATAGTTTCATCTTTCCAATAAATATTTATAGTCTAATTTATCTTATGTATAACCCTATTTTAAAATATATTAGTTATTATACTATGATTTTAACTCTTTTAACTCTTCTTTAAATAAAATAATAATAATTGTCCTAATCTAATCCATGTGGACCTAAAGGGTAATATTATATTCCTATGGTTATTTTTGATCGAATTAAACTTATCCAATAGAATTAGGACATGTGTTAGGGTAATAAATATATCATTTTACCCTTAATTACCCAATTTACTTTTAACAGTGGTAAATAAAGTAAAAATTTACTATTCACCAAAAATTGTTTTTATCTTATTGAACCACATTTTACTCCTTGATATTAACATTGTCTATTAGATTTTTTTAATTATACTCACAGAAGTGGTAAAATTAAGTTTATGTACAATTGAAAATGCTCCTAGGAGGTGGGTAAAAGACGGTAAAAAGTTCAATAAAATATTTTTGTATATATATTATTATATAATTACTACAATGAATTACATTGAACTTATATAGGTATATTGATCTATTTTGACCTAAAATAAATTTATATAAAATAAATTATTATTTAAATAAAATGTTGGTTTTAACCAATAACTCGGTGTTTTCATTATTCATCAAAAATTGAATGTTTGCAGATAAATACCAAAAATTCACCCTAGGATAATTTTGATATTGCGAATCCAAAAATGAAGTCCATGTTGATAGATAAATTTTTAAAAAGTGGGTATTACAATTCATAATGGCTAGTATATATAATATTTTAAGAACATGTCATTTTTTAGTGAAACTCAGCATTGTGTACAATGCAAGATATCGAGGAAGGTTGTTCTTGCGTGTAACGCAAGACAAGATAGTGTTGTGTGTAGTGAAAGAATTATCTCGTTATGAATAAAACATAATACATAAAAACAAAATATTTCTCATAAAATCTTGGGTGTTACACATCAGATATTAAGACTGGGGTACTTTTGGCCCTCCTTGATCCATGACTGCATTGATTTCACCAAAAGGTGTCATGCGTGTCATGTTCTTTCCAACTACGTTCATCGACAACCAAAGCCTCTCCACTTCACCATGTACTCGTGGCCATTTTCGGTGGGGGGACTCGATGTGGTGGGACCATATCCACCATTGAAAGCTCGCCAGTGTAGGTTTATCCTAACGGATATAGATTTCATCTCCATGTGGTGGTAGGCAGTTCCACTCAAGGATGTCAAGGAACGTTCCATTGTTGACATTCTGAGCTCCTATATCATCAAACGATTTGGAGTCCCTCCTGCCGTCCTCACCAATAATGACACCATCTTCCACAAACTGAGTCGAAAAAATTGTAAGCTAAGTAAAAACATTCATTCTAACCATACATCCTGATATCATGTGCATGAAAACATGAAGATCAAGGATTTCAACAAGACCCTACACACCATTTGGTAGAAAAAAGTTGGATAGAACAAGAAATTTTATCCAGACAAGATCCCCAACCCCCTATGGGATTATCGGACAATGACTCATAATTCCATCCTGGCGACTCTATATTTCCTGGTATAAGAAACTGTGGTTGTCTTTCCTATCGTGATTCCGTTACATTCATTATGCACAACGGTCTATGATTAGCTAGAGCAAGATAAAGTAGCTGAAATTCATCCAGCCAAGTAGGATGCACTTGATGAAAATAGTCTTGATGCCCTACACAATCTTGAAAGGCATCGTAACAAGATATCTAGAGCCTTCAACAAGAGGGTCAGCCTCCGCTCATTCCTACAAAGTGATTTAGTCCTGGAATGGATGATTTTAATGATACCCTGTAGGAAACCACCCAATATGGAACTGGAATGAGAGGGACCTTGCATCATTCACATGGATTAACATAATGGTTAATACATACTAGTGACCAAGGATGGTGAGAATATAACTCCTCTAACCAACGCCAAAATCCATAAGAAATAATTTTCTTGAGTTTTAGTGTCCCTCATGACCATAAACTGTATGGTCTTGCACAACCATTAACTGGACAGTTCCGTACGACCCTAAACTACATAATGGTCTGGGACGACCCTAAATCGCATGAGGGTCTTGCATGACCCTAAACTGCTTGATGGTCCTCCATGAACCTAAACTGTTGGGTCCTTCAAGACCCTAAATTTGCTTCGTCCCGCATGATGTTAAACTGTTCATCATCCTGCATGATGTTTACCTATACATTGACCTACACGACCTTAAACTATATGGCTATTCTAGAACTACATATGGGTTGATTCCAATCCTCATGGTATACATAAGAATGCTCAGATGCTCAGACCAGAGTCCAGTCCCCAAACTCTTCTCTTCAACTATCCCTCTAGGTATAGTTCCCTCAGAGTTCCTTGGATGATATTGTGTATGATTATTTAGCCCCATTCATGTTAGGATTACGTCGGTCACACCAACATCCCCTCCCCATTCTTCTATCCCCCACATCCACACTGCTCGATGTTAAACTGCATGGCTTTCAAGAACTATGTATGGATTGACTCCCATCCTCATGGGATACATATGAATGCCAGGAAATTTTATTCTTTTGGTGTAGCCCCAAACTCAATAATATCCCCTCAGTTAAAGACATATGGTGTGGTGTAGGATTTTTCCTCAATTCAAATCGAGTTCATCATTTCCCCACCATCTGTTCCACTCCTCGGAGACTTCAACCACTTTCACTGTCCTGTTTAACGTTGAAATGCATAGGCATACTTATGCTTCATGCTTCTTGTTTGGTCCTCCATCATCATTCATGTTATATAAGTTCTTCAAATGACATGTATGCTCAGACCAAGTTCCCACATACCATTTCTGGAATATGTCCTCGTGGGTTTAAAAAAAATTGGCTTGAGCCCCGCATTGCGAATATGGCCAATGGGCGATCCACATTTTTTGTTCCCATTACATGTCATAGGATATGGATGTTATGATTCGAACATGGTAAAAAAATTTCTGTTTCCATTATTCCCACTCCAATATGTCCCAAATATTTTTTAGAGTGGAACATTTTGTCCCGCTATATCTTTAAGTCATGGTCTCCCTCAGGTGATTCCAGCTGTCTGACACTTACGAGATGGGGAGATCCTAATCCTACTCCTCGTTTCCCAAACCAATATTTTCTCACATGGCCATAATATTTATGATTAGGTAATGACTGCATGAGAGGACATATGGCTATATGTTTTTGGGGCGCATAGTCTCAGGTCCCTCAACACCATCGGCCCCTGGCCCAAGTTCACATTTAAGAATGTGTGGTGCGATATGGAATGACGTCCTCATTTACATCGAGCTATTCCACCTCACCACAAATATCCCTTTTATGCATACATCCCTTCATTTATGGTCCATCCCACAAGTACAGACCATCCATGATTCATGTGTCCCATAATTTGGGATTTTATCACCCTCTATCTCCAAAAGATCCCCCGAATGGCATGGATGATCGGCCAAAAGTTTTGCCTACCATTACGGTCTAATGTCCTCGAGTATTTTGGGTGGATAATTTATAATAGTCATGTGTTGCGAATATGGTCAATGGTAGATGCTCAATTGTTTAACCCCCACTTCTTGTCAAACAAGGGTTGATAGAGTGTTGCAAACCTGCTTAACAGTGGTCCTCTATCATAGTCACCATTTTGTTGTCTTCCTTAGGCACTATGATTCACCATCATTGTCCCATGAATATGACATTATACTAGGCATATACAGTCAATGTTCTATGAACCTAAACTAAGATCACCTTCATCCTTGCTAAAATAAATTAAAATGAAAACTGGTTAGGGCTTTCGGTACGAGGTCCAGCCTCAGCCCCCTTGTCCTTTTCGGGCCCCTCACCCAAAATATCACTTCGGGTTGTATGGTATGGTGTGGGATTATGTCGCCATTCATGCCGGGTTTCACATCGTGCCATTCACATCCCCGAATAAGGTTCCTTACCCATACCTCTTCCCTCACCACAAGACGTAAAACTGTAAGCTGGAAATGACATTTTTCCATTGGCCCATCCTCAGGCCCCTTGTCCTTTCTGAGCCCCAATACCATCGTCTCCCTTAGGATGGTACGTTATTGTGATGGATTATGTCCTCATTCATGTCATGTTACTCTTCATTCCATACACATCCATTGTTTATATACCTTTACCCTTTTTTTCGTCCTTGACACATGATGGTAAATTCCACCACATCTTCAAGAACTATGTGTGGCTTGATTCAAATTATTTTCCACCCCATTGTGTTCAAAGTTAATAATGACCCTCCTGGAAATATCCCTCAGTGCGTATTTGCATGTCAGGAGGACCAAAGCTTTAGAAAAGGAAACATTCGAGGCTTTCCACCGACTCCCCTTTGGCGTGTGTTCTAGGTATTGCAAAAACCACTTTCTCCCTTGATTCCCACACCGAGTTTGACTCATGTGGGCATAGGGATCTGGTTTTCAATAGCCACTCCACGTATGCCCCTTTCTAGGATTTAGCCACCCTACTTCCTATCCCACATGACATTAAACTGTATGTTGTCCCACATGACTTTAAAAAGAAACATTCAAGAACTATGTGTGGATCCATTCCAATCCACAAGGGATACGTAGGAACACTTAGAAATCTCGTCTTCGGGTCACGCTCTACAAGGGTATAGCCTCCCTTATCCTATACCCATTGACATTTTTAGGCCCTTTGGAAACTGGTTTCCTCCTAGGAATTTTGCAATGTATGTTGTGTACCTCATCTTCATTCACATCCGGTATGCTTTATCTCACTATGAACATTCTCTCTGGAACCTCATCTATCCCACAAATGTCTGAACCAAAGGAATTTAAGCAATGATGGCTTGTCCATCATGACTTTAAACTATTGTGTCTATACTCTATGATGTTAAAATGCATGGTTGGTCCCATCAAATTACTATATACAGTGACATTATCATCCTGGACGCACGATGAAAAACAGCATTGCACTATGATATCCTCACTCATGGGGGCATCATGTTTGAAATTGGTCACGCACCATACCATATATCAATGCCTCATACAGCTATATTTCATTGGCGATGCCTGGAATTTCTATCCTATGTCAATCAATTCATAAAAACACTCATTCATCCTAATGGACAAATAGAATCTATCAAATACCGCTTCTTTTCGTGCAAGGGCCATACCTGAACAACCTCATCATTTCAATAACTGGTACATTACCATTCCCACCTCATGAACTATGTGTGGATTGATTCCCAACCTCAAAGGATATGTAGGAATGACCGTGCACTTTTCCTCTGGCCCAACCTAACATTCGTTTTCAGTCCCTCAACCTACAACCTCTCCCAATGAACACATAGTGATTTGGACTCCATGTCCTCATTCACTCTAGGTTTCATAATTACTACACCCTATGTCTCCGGAATTCTTTACCATCTATGGACCGAGTTCTATGACCATAAACAAATATCACTCGGTGTCCGTGCCTCAAGATGTTAAATTTCATGACGTTTTCTTATAACTATGTATGGCTTGATTCTCATACTTATGAGATACATAGACCACCGAGAATCATTGTCGCTAGGTCCAACACCAAAAATTGAAAATCATATCCTATATTTCATACCCTTGGCCCAAACACATTTGACTACATGTGGTGTGGTGAGTACCTCTTAGTTTCTCACTCACTTTGGATTTTTCAATAGTCATACCATGTGCCTCCCATATCTTTTCACAGCATGGTACATGTTCTATGACACAAAACTATGATCTCTCTATGGGAACTGCATGTCACAATTGGCTATTTCGATACCCTGTGCATAGTACATCAAATCGCGTTCTATTAATGGTTCACCGTAGGACCCTATGTTGAAAGCGTGTAACGCCAGGACCTTGGTTCTTGTCAAGGGACTCTAATCCCTCTATCTGATACATCTTATTGTCATATTCATATGTGTTTCGACAAGGATCCCGATGTATGGAACTTTCATGTGGACATTCACCTCTTTCCATGTCCATGCATCGTGAGCTCGTCAGTTGTATCCTTATCCACTTCCATGTAGGAAGAGACACCCTTTTCGGCTAGGTCTGAAGCCACACTGGCTTACCTACCATACTAGGCCACATCCCAAAAGATCTCAGATAACATATGTCACAGGTCCTGTGTTTCGAACATGGTCCACAGTTGACCCTCATTTTGTCCCATTTTAGGCTAACATGATATGGTTACTATGTTTTGAAAATGGTCAACAGTTATCCCATATCGTCATGCCACCATAATTTTTGTCCTGATCTCGAGCATCATGATTCACATATTTCCACTTCCTTATGTTCAAGAGGAATTCCATCATAGTCTTCTTTACTCTTCCATGCATTTACATGGGTTATATAGGCAGGTCAGCATTAGTGGGGTGTCATTCACCTAGTGTCCCATCATCCCTAATGTGCACCTTTTTCTTCTATGAAAGTCCCATCACAAATTCTTTTTTCCCACAACGAGCACGAATCATCTAGACATAGTACTTCTGGTAGGACGTGTACTGCTGCAGCCATGCCACACGTACCTTTCGTTGTCCCGCATGACATTAAACTACAATCTCAGAGCTACATGTGGCAAGATTACCATCCTCATGGGGTATGTAGGAAAGCCCGACCACTTTTCTTTGGGCGATTCATAATTTTCAATTTTGGTCCCTTGACCAGAAGAGTATCCTTTGGAGATACGACATGTGATCCAGACTCCATGTCCTCATTCACATTGGGTTTATAGATACCGCACCACATACTCCCCTCCAGGGATCTTCCCTTTCACTCTTCATCCAATCGTATGACGTTAAACTAATTGAGCCCATATTTTCTCAATGAATGACATTAAACTATGGTTCTACTCTGAATATGTTTAGGATACCTTATGTTAAACATGGGATGCATTAGTTTCTTCTCCAGAGAAGATTCTCCCAACCAATTTTTGTCTCTTACCACACTGTGCCCCGAGAACTATGTTTGGTTTGATTATTATCTTTATGTGATAAGTAGCGATGCCCATGAATTTCGCCTTGGGCCCAACTTCAGGTCCATTAAACCTCTTGTCCCCTCATCCCCGATCATAGTCCACCCACTATGACCATAAACAAGGAGCCTATAGTCCATGTAAAATGACATTAAATTGTTAACCATTTTCCATGCTGTTTGACCATTAATATATGTGAACCGTCATTACTGTATGATATAAAACTACAGATCTTTTCAGGTCCTTACTAGAGAGATCCTGTTCGGATGTATGTAGGATCCCTGATCAGACCGATGTACACACCTAATGTGTTTCCACCACAGTGGAGTAATTTAAAGAGTTTTAGACTCTATTTGAACAACCCATCACTGCACTCTCCACACTTTGTAAACCATTTGTTTGGACCCTCATCATCTTTCACGTATAAAAGAACCCCATAAAAGTATGGATGCTCATCATGTGTCTCTCCTACTGTCCTGGGCCATCATTCTGGAAGGCTAATGGATGACATTCTGAGTCAGGCACCATTTCTCATGCATGGTCAGCCATCGACCCTCACTTGTTATCCCAATTTTAGGTTACACAATAAGGATACTATGTTTCGAACATGTTCAATAGTCATTCATAATTGTCATGCCTTCACTACAGTGTTTGGAATCATGAGTATTTTTATTCACACCATCCTCCCCCCCTTTTCAGATTTATTCCAATGCCCTTGGCATTACCACATGCGTGCACAGGAGCACACTGGGAAAAAAGTAATTCGACTATTCTGAGAGCTTCTTTACCTATTCAGGTCTCCCCCTAATCTTCCCAAAAATCCCGGTTGTTTGTTGAAAACCGGGATCCCTGAAAATTGGTCATCACTCCTATGTTCGGACAGAATAATATAGTGATCATCCCTTGTTTCTCACATTGGGATCAACCCCTATGAGTTAGGTATTGATCACTGTTCAGTTCACGAATATAACAGATGTGTGTTAAACCAACACTATTAATGGGACTCATTCATTCTATGTAATCCAAATAATAAAATAATCAAATTATGTTAGAGGTTTTGTGATTTATATAACACCTGAGGGTCTATCCCTCCCATGGATGGGTTAATCTCGTTAAAACAAAGATAGATCTCCGCCACTCTCTGGCTTGTGGCATCCAGGATTTACTGCCACCTGTTCAGTTCCAGCTCCTCATTGAAAGCGATGGGGCACAATTCATTAACTGTAATCAGGTCCTTCTCTACGTCGTTCCAGATGATGTTCATCTTCTAGGAGGATCGCTTTAGTCCCTCTTTGGCCTCTTCTAGCTGGGTATTTAATCGCAATATTAGCCCCGATTGCGCGTTAACTGTGGCTGAGTGATCTTCTGCCCATACCTGCAGCCATTGAACTTCATTTTCAGCCTCCTGGAGCATCTTGTTGTTCACCACTTTCCTCCACCACTATCCCACACCAATGACACTGTCATACTCCTAAATAATTTCCGCTATAAAATCTTAGATTAACATGTGAGGATGTTGAGCGTCCACTACCCCAACACACATTTCACATAGTCGTGTTTGAAGTCAGTCTGTATCATCCAACCATAGTGATAGGGGGTGTCATATATGAAGCAATTGATCAACATCCATGATCAGGGATGGACTATTTTGTTGTCCTCTGCATCAACGGTCGTCTCATCCCAGTCAGTGTGGTTTTCAAGCTCATATGTGGGGAACGCCCTCAAGATCTCATTGGTAGGGTCCACATCAGGCATTTGATCTGGCACAACTGGACCTGGGCTAGCTAATCGATCCTCTGCATCGGATCACACCTCAATAATCTCACGCATAGCCCCTCTAGCGGTCCCACCAGTGATCGGGAGCACCATAGATTGGCCAATCTGGTTATCTACCACCATGATCCCTGACATTCTTATGGTAAATATGCCACCAGAATCCCCAACCATCCTCGCTATGGCGACCCACACCATTTGAAGAACTATGTGCACCAAAAAAGGGATTGGATGCTAGTTGACATGGTCAATGGGTGACATCCATGAATTTGGTAGAAGAAACTTATAGAGATCGAATTCCTGGTCTCGTTATTTGGTTGATGTTATCAGGACCTTGAGGTGTGGCGCCCTGTATATTATTGGAAAATAGGAAAGCTCCATAGTGGCCACCTAAGGTGTCCTGGCCCCATTGGATGTAGAAATCGATGCAGCCACGGGTGTGGATCTCAAAGGCCATGCATCTACATCCACTATGGGATGAGAACTTGTTTTGTGTATGAGACTCTCCTACACCGTTAAAACATTAGTAGTGAGTCAAAAACAACATGGGAGCATATCCCAATGAAGGGGATTGGGATTTTACCTCGAGGACCTCTGCGAAATCCATAAGGTCTGTGTCTTGATCGCTAACATGTCCCTCCTCCAACTGGCTCCCCTACCAGCCCCGTACCCCTAGGAGGACTTGTCCGATTCTTCCGGTAGAGGGAAGAACTATCCCAGTTTAGCTGCCGACAACTACGGTGGGGACATACTATCTAGTAACACCTTGACGATGTCTGTCATTAGAAGTGGGGCACCCCAAGAATGCACAAAGTAATCCATATCTTCCAAGAATTGCTCCGACTCTGCCCGGGACACCACAAAGTTAGCCCTGATAGGGCCTATGCCCAACAAATCCATCCTGATGTGTTTTAAGTGTTTCCATATCTCAGACGGGATGAGGAATTTCCAGTTGACTTCCCAGATATCCGAGGCCTCTCGAATGATAGCATTCTCTGGCATGTCCCTATGGTGCAAGAACATCCCTAGATCCTCGGTGGATATCCTATAGAATCCTCTTAGTGGCCTCCAATATGGATAACCATGTACTTATGGGACCACCGGGTCCAGTTCTACTGTTGGATCTGCTACCACTATCACTCCCTCTATCGGTGTGGGCCTCGCCACTACATTAAAAATGCCATTGTGATATTCCCTTGCTTCCTTCTGGCCCTGTACACGATATTGGGGAGGCTCACTATCACCAACCCAAACAGTTGGCTTCTTCAACATATTCCCTGGGTAGGTCACCTCCCACCATTGGGCATACTCCTTTACCAACCCGAAGATTGCAGTAGGAAGATGAATCTCATTCCACATCATCCCATCCTCCCATATGAACATGAGACACATCCTCCGGATCAGACATGGGTGTTTCTCATGATGCAACCCGAGATAGACCCGTGGTGTCAGATGATGCATACACATAAATTTCCATGAAAATCTGTGCAGGGTATATGGCTTGAAGAGGGGATCACAGTCCACCCTTCCCACGAGGACTCCACCTAGAAAGGTCAGGATATAGGACCAGTGCTCTTCTGTTCCTTGGTCATCATCAGTTAAATCACCCACTAGAAGTGGAAATGGGTGAAAGTTGAATTCCTCCACCTTCCACACCGGGTTATGTACCAACGGTGTGGTAATCATGGCGAGTAAGCTTCCCACGACGTTAATAATAGAGGGGTGGATGTTCAACCCCAAAGGTGGGATGGGGTTTGGGTACTCATAAACCTCCCTAACATGCACCACCATCTACCCATACAAGAGGTGGAATGGCCCGATTATTCTTTTTTCCACTTCACCTCACTGATGTGCCACAACATCTTATATATCATGGAAAGAATCAGGATCCCGAGTTTGACTGACCATCCTCTTTCCAACATGGATACCATGATAAATATGTGGGGTCAGATGCCAATGTTTGTATCCCTCAGCGGTAGGATCCACTGGGACATGAGATCTATGATGAATGACGCAAGCCCAACTATCAGCTGCTACTTAGTGCTGATGCTAAATCTTCAGGTTATCCACTGGTGGTCCTACCCAATCTGCTAGTACTAGTGCTCCTTGCCTCGGTGATCCCCTTTGGGCATGTTTAAGGACTCACCAGAAACATCATGTCTTCTGGTACGTTCAAAAACTGCTTGAACCACCGTCTGAAATGGACATCCCTTACAAATTCTTTATCCCCTCCCACCACCAGCTCCAACAATGCCATCGTCATCCAATGATTTTTATCTGGATCCTCTCATGCACCCATGAAAGGATGGAATTCATCATACATCGCCCCCAATATTAGGATCCTGGAGATCTGGTGAACGTCCCAAAAGATGATACCAACTTCCCCATGGTGTTGGTGGAAGGTATTAGTCCTCGAAGACAACATACAAATCAAATCTGGCATCATATTCTTTAGCTGATAGATGTCAAACTAGGAGACCTAGGCTACCTCATATTTTCCCACTCTTCTCAACTCAGCCCCAAACTCTTTACATGAGAGACCTACCCAGTAGGCTCAGTTGCAATCATCTATGATGTTTCCACTCGTGCGCATGTCCCACTCCTCATACCATATCATCCCAAAGTTCCTCAAGGATTCCTTCAATATTGTCTAGTTCAGAGGGGGTGGGGTGTCTCCAACTTCAATGCCTTCCCATCCACATTGTATAGGTGTTTATACATGCAGTCAGCATCAATGAGCGTGGGGTCTTCTCGGGCATTGCCATCAGCTGCTCTGAACTATTGGAGTTGACATGACATACTCCTAAAATATTAAGTTGGATCAACCCTAAATGCTATAGGAATGAAGAAGTCATCCCTCATCCCGAATCCATTCAATGGTAGCCTCTTTCATGGTGAATAGTTCCTCTAGCGCTCCGATAACAGCTCAACCAACGAACCGTGGTCTAAATGGCTCTGTATTAACTCCCTGAGTCCCATGTTGTTCACAATCTCCTCCCTTCAGGCAGCATCCACGAGGACCTCCCTAGAAGCCACTTGATGAGCCATTTATTTTTATGTATGGGAAATTTTTCTGTTCTTTTCTCAAAGCCCTTTCACGGAGCAATGTCACAGAGCTCGTTGATAATGAATGTTTGTGGAGCATTGCCCCTACCTTCCAAAATAAAGTTGCTAAGTGTTGTCGTAGAGTCTATGACTCATTGTGCACCGTAATGCAGAAGCCCAGATTCTCAGAGAGGATGTGAAGATTATGTGGAGCTTCGTGAATCGAGAGCGTAACAAGAAAATGTTGTGGAGGAATGAAAGGAAAAAAAGAGTGGTCAGCTCCCCTATTTATAGGAAATGATCTTCGGAGCTTCACGACACATCCATGTCTTGTCGAGCATCGCAGTGTGCTTACCCTGCATGGTGCCTATCTGCTTGGCATGCCCTCTTCGTGATATATCTTTTGCGGATAGACATGTTATTTTTTATATTGACCCTTCAACTTTTAAACATGATTTATCCTAATCTCTAAGACTATGTGGGATATTTTTGGACATAAAATGTTTGGATAAATAAGAACTAGAGTTAAGTCTCTGGTGTGGCTTCGTGAAGCCCTTGTGCGAAGCCCCATGGCCCAGCGCCCGCCACAGAGCAAGGAGGTGGGTTGATCCATGAAGGAATTTGATGTTTGTGAGCCTACAATGGAGCAAGGATGTGGGACGCTCCATAAAATAATTTTAAATTCATGAGCCCACTGCCATGCAAGGAGGTGGGACGCTCTGAGAACGAATTTTCCCTTCACAAACCCACTATAGAGAAATCTCCGTCTTCGGATAGAGAGTGCTTTTCATCACGACGCCTCTTTCCTATTAATACTAGGCTCCCCTCGAGGCCAAAATATTTATGATCCGACCATTCAACTTCTGATCTTTCAATTCATGATTCACTTCTTTCTCTATGAACCATGATCACCTCAAGGAACTTTTTCATGTCGAAGTGCCTCCCCATTTTCTTTATTTAAACCCTTTTTCTGAGATGGATGCATTTTTTGAATCCCACAAGACTTTACAAAGGAACGAGATCCTCATGGGGACTCGGGTAATCACGAAATGTTTATGCTTTGTGAAACACCCTCCACACACACACGACTAACTTGCTATGGCAGGGTCACTGTGCTTCACGATGGACATTTCTTCATGACACCTTTATTTGTGAGGCACCCCTACTTCGTGAGACATTGCTTCTCAAATGACTTTACAGTTCACGATGCTCCTCCCATAGGCATATATGCCCTATGACTAGCCTAGGAAAAATCAATTCGTGATGAAAATACCTTCATGAAGCCCCTCAAATTCATGGAGCAATAGAGCTTCACAAGGATACCTATGAACCCCTTTTCTCTTCAAATCCATTTCCCATATGGCCCATGAAGTTTTCATGAGGTAACATCAATGTCCCTTGGACGATACTGCCCATTGTGTTACTTCACCTCATGATTCTTCACATAGAAATGCTAGTGACTATTTCTTCTTTTCATAGCCATGATAATTTGGACCCTCAATGGGATCACCTCTCGACACCCCCCAGCCCCAGAATTGTTGATGCCTTCTTTCCCTTAAGGGAGGGCGGGTGTAGTATGTATGTCCTTGGGATCATGAGTGAACCTGCCTCATCCGGGCTCTAAGACCATAAACATCCAAGCACCATCATCTGCATCACATGATGTTAAACTTTGAACATTCCCCGTGTGTCTGATGTGGGTTCTTCCACCGTGGATATTCTGCATGCCCACTGTTCTCCACAAGAGTGAGATCGTTTCCCATAAGGAATGGGATCCTCTTTATTAGAGTGGCATATATCTGAGGGGAAAAGGGAAACCACCCAGGTGTAATCCCCAAGATTTTCTTGGAAGAGGTAGCACCCCATCTCATCCTCTATTCTTGGGTTCCATGTCCTTACCCCATAGGGATTTGTCACCATTCGGGCCTCCATCCTAGAGTGTGTCGCAATCTCCCTCAACACGGGCTGCTAACCAGGCCTAAGCCCCTATTTCCACTTTGGGCCACTAACCGCACATAATCCCCTATTCTACATCCCACAGATGAACCTTCCACAACATGATCGGCATTGCATTGATGTCTCTTGTTTCTCAAACTGAGCATCAATCAAGTGGGTTTAGAGCAATCATCGATGATGAGATCCTCTATGGGTATCCTAGAGTGTATGTCCCACACACACCAACCTGAACTACAAGTTCTTTGATCCTTACCAAGGCACTATATGTAGGAAGCCTCCCTGAGGTCCAATACCACCATCCATTGGTCGTTCCGACCCCATTCATATCGGTTCACCAACCCCATCCTCCACTACAATGTCTTTGATCCTTTCCATGGCAAGGAACATAGGATGAATCCCTAAGGTTCAAGCCCATCATCCATTGTTCATGAACAGATTCACGTCGGTCCACCAAACCGAACTTGAACAATGAGGTCTTTGATCCTTTCTAAGAAGATGTACATAGGAAGCCTAACTTTGGTTTAAGACCACTACCCATTGGTCACCCTAACTAACATCAGGTTGGTTCAATAGACCAACCTGAACTATGAGGTCATTGATCCTTGCAAATGCAAGGTACAAAGGAATCCTTCTTGAGGTTCAAACCCACTACCCATTGTTCGTTTCGACCCCTTTCAAATCGGTTCTCTAACCCTATCCCGAACTACGTGGAAATTGAGCCATGCCATGGAAAGGTACATAGAAAGCCTCCTTGAGGTTAAATCCCCATAGCCAGTAGTCCCGACCATCTTCATGTCAGTTCCCACTCCATAATGAACTATCCATGCTTTGAAACTTGTCTCTTAGATACGGTACATAGGAAGCCTCTATGCGGTTCAACCCCATCAAACGATAAGTCGTTGTGTCCCCATTTTGTGGTAAGCCATTTTCAACCCCATCTAATGGTATGCAGTTGTGACCCCAACCAATGGTAAGCCATTTCCCCAAAATCGATGGTAATCTGTCTTCAGATGAAAATCAAGGACATTGATTCCCTACATGGGGATACATAGGAAGTCACTTGGACGTCCAATCCCATCACTCATGACTCATCCTGATCTACCTTGCTATCCCATGTGTTCGGGAAAGATCATTCCCCATCTTGGAGGTTCGGTATCCTCCAAAACCCATCCATGCATCTATTCTCATGGGTCGTCTCCTCGGGGGTCCCATTATTCCACTAAACTATATAGACATTGATTTCCTACCACGGGGATATGTTGGAAGTCTCTTTGAGACTAAAGCCCAGCAACATTATCGTCCTTGAGTTGACTCCATCTCATTCTCCACCCACATCACTTAAACATCCATCATCCATTTTGGTTTCTACCCGGGGCGCCACATCCCAAGGGGATCTTTCCACCCCATTCCCCATTCACTTTAACAATGACTGGGTAGCTAACCACTTTTTAAAACCAACATCGATGTTTCTTGTTAGGGTTGCACTCATCTGATCCACTCGTGTAAGTGTTCCATCAAGTTTGATCCATCTCTGCAAGATGTTTAACCTACGACAATCATTGTGATAAACACAATAAGTAGAGGAAAATCCCATATGCATTCTTATGGAATAAAAATCTATTCATTCAGCATGGGATGCCTCAGGCTCCTGTGCCCTTGAGGAGCCCTATAATACTGGGATGAAACCCAAACCCTCCAGTGTTCCAGTGGCCAGACACGCCAGTGATGTCCAACATGACTACTCCCCTGACCGTAGGATGCTACCCTGGCTAGACCTTTGGGAATGACCTAACAGGAGCAGTCTAATTAACTGGTGTCTATGAAGATATGGAACTAGCAAGAGTATCATGAACAACATCTTAAATATTAATCAGATACCTGAAAAAGGTGAAGAGTTCCGAGGATGAATCCATAGAAGGATGAAATAACATCCAACCATCTATTTTTGATCATGGAAGAAGCGTCCCTGAACACGGAATGGATCCTTCATGCCTTTGGAAATCAAGAATCTAGGGCAACAATACTGCACCTTCCATCCTCCAATAGACGGATGCGCGTGCCC
The DNA here is from genome assembly GCA_963277665.1 of Viscum album. Classification (NCBI taxonomy): domain Eukaryota; kingdom Viridiplantae; phylum Streptophyta; class Magnoliopsida; order Santalales; family Viscaceae; genus Viscum; species Viscum album. The sequence continues at coordinate 2,049,415,892 of OY728147.1, read as the reverse complement.
CTACGAAAGCATCATAAATATTGTCTCTATGAAAAAATATATATGACCACTCCACTCTCATATGAGAATCTGTATCCTATCTCTCATCAGTGTCATAAAAGTTCTTCTAAAGCACTTAAATAAAAAGTATAATACTCCCATGATGTACCCTAGTTTCAAAGTCAACTATTCAAAAATAGATTCACATAAAATTAAAAATTAGGATAAATGTCAAGATCACTCTACCTCAACACATGATATAGAAAAAAAGGTATTTTAGTAGATAGTATTCATAAAAATTGTTCTGAATCAGTTTAAACAATTTTGGATGTGATAAACGATAATATGTTTTCCCCACCTGCAAAACATCTATAAAAGTACCCAATTTTTTTTTAGAAAGCTTCCCTAACCTCCAAAGATGTCGATGACCCAAACAATGTGAAACATTCAAGAACATAATCTCAACTTGAGAAAAATCAAATGGTTTCTGATGATGATTAGTATATGAACTATACCATATCTGGGACATAAAAATTATATTAGGAATCAATTGAATCATTTTTGTCATTTCTGAAACCAAGTATTGTACAAACAAGGAACCATCAATGATAACTGAATGCCCTAAGAAAGATTCACATGCATACCCATAGAAGGCCTAAAAAGGTGAAATTGTGATAGTGTAATGATAGGTATTGATATATTATAAGTCAACCATTTTTAAATTTTCAACATAAAATCAACCGAAATCATAGATGCAAGGACGAATCAAATCCTCAATGATTTGTATTACCCACACTAAATGGCCATCTCATTACAGATGGAATTCCTTATTGAAATGAACCTGAGATGTTGGTTCAAAAATATGACTCTCTAAAACCTATAAGTCAACCAGATATCTTTGTAATAGTCTATATTAGGTAGAACTATGTGAAAGTAAAAACTATATCTCAAATAGATATTTCCCAAATCCTCAAATTGGGTTATATCAAGAAGGGGTATAATATGAGCCAATTTTGTCACCAAATAGTTTTCAATCGATATTTTCATTCTTCATTTTTTATGTACATGGAATCCCTAAGAAAATAATTAGACATATCATCCCACTTCCTATTAAATAGTAGACTATGATGAAGAAAACCATAAGGACTCTAGTGCTCAAATTTGACACATTGGTACGTATGATAGGGAGATACGATATATATAATGCCCCATATCATACAGGGAGACTAGAATCATCACCAAACATCATAAAACATCATAAAGGTTCCTCGGTGAAATTGCAAATAGAAATTATGAAAATAACCCAAAACAACATTCCTTACAACAAATGAAATAACAAACCAATTCCAAAAACCTAGAATACACTCTTTATAGAACAACAACTCCATACATTGTTTCCCTGACATAAATAAAGTCTCCAATGTAGTGGAATTCATCAAAAATATGGTCTTCCAGGAAATTAATCTAAATAGTAGTAGTGGAAAATTGAAAATTATACATGCAATCCTAGTCCCCTACTTCCCCAACATCTACAGGAAATTATCAAAAAATAGCAATCAAATTCCACTCTTCTGGTCATTCATTTACATCCTGGGTTAGAAGTGTCCAACTAAAAGAATCAGGTATGAAATTCACTTTTCTCAAAGTATAGTCAAAATAAAAATCTAAATATTATACTTATTCCACCCAATGTCTCTATAGATAATCATAAAATTTTGGTTGAACATATCAGACTTATCTTGTCAGAATATGTGTCAAAACATTAGCCTAATGGTAATGCCACTAACTCTTAAGTGAATTAATTACAACAATAATGTTCGATGTCATGGGTAATATAATTTATATCCTATGTCCAAATATGATAAGAACTATAGCCATCAAAATGACCACTGTATATAATACCTCCTCCCAAACCTGAACCCGATGCATTATTAAAGAGCTCATAGCCCTACCAGGAATCATGAATACTAAACACTAGTGAAGAAGTTAGAAGATGATTCATATTAAAAAATGAACTAAAAAATTTATCATACATAGAATTATTCACTCCCCTCTATATAAGAGAAGTAATTAGATAACCCAACTTCATAAAATTAATTATGAATAATAGGAAATATCTAGGTACACCATATAATATCCAAATCCGAAAAGCATTCCACTTGTTCTCCCAAGTCATAATGACATCAACCAAATTAGTATAAATTTATATAAGATTTTATGACAACATGAGTCCCCAAAAAACCAATTCCTGAATGAAGAAATTTTATTCCAGAACTATTATGTAATGTAAGTGATTTCTCAAAAACTCTAGAAACTCTCATAAATGACATATCTGACCCCCTTTGGGCTTAGAGTAAATAATAATGTCATTATAAAATACCACCAAAACTGTATAAAGACACTCATGACCAAGAATAGTAATTTTGTAATTTAATCCCTAACCACGTTGGCTTACATCAATAAAACGTCACACATGACCCTATAATTAGCTTATTTAGCTTATTTTATAAATTACGGTATTTCACAATTCAAAAAAATTCATGTGGTTCAAAAAAACCCAAAAATGTACCCCAACCATTTTTCGATGTGTATAATCAAAAAAGGAAGTCCATTATTCATAAATAATATTATAAATATGATTACTTTAACATTTAATTAAAATAAAAATTTATTATTAAAACCCATGTTTTAAAACATTCATTTAATTATTCTAAAATATAGGTACATCATACATTCACTTGAATATTTTTTTTATACTATCATAGTTAAGGTTACTATTAATTAGGGTATATCACTATTTATAAGGGTATATTACAATTCATAAGGGTAGTTTACTATTAAAAAAAATTTATTTTTGTTTTATTAGACTCAAAACATCACCATGAACACAACCTTGTATGTCATATTTTTAAAATTTCACAACAAAATGACAAACATATGTTTAAAGGTCACTTAGAACTTAGTAGTTCATTATGTGGTGCTTTCATGTGATTTTCTGACATAATTATACGAAGGTAATTTCCATTGAAATGCTTTGGGTCGTTACACTAGTCAAGCTCTAAAATCATTTTCCTATATTGCATGTCCTCATAAGAAGATATATTCAGTATGAAAACCTATAAATTCATATAATATCAATGCATATTCCAAAGGCATAGAGTTTTTATATTCTCATTCGATAAAATATTTTGTTCAAACTACATATGCTTTGAAAAATGATTCTATACTTAGTCACGGTAAATTTTTAAGGATCACGTTTAAACATTAGTAAAACCATTGATAAAACCATAGACAATGGATTAAACTAATATGTGAAAATAACTATATTGTTAATACACTATAATATCTAGTTATTATTTTTTCAACGCCATAATATTACACCACCTCCTCTTGGACTGTAATTATTTAAGGTATAATACATTAACATATAACCTTATAATGTTTGCCTGAATTAATAAGGAATATATATATTTATAAGTGAGTCCCCAACCTCATGAGGTTCATTAGATCCTTGGAAATCAATTGGTTTCAGATGAATGAATTCATGATCAAAATTTGGAAACTCACCTTTGTAATGTTACATAGCTATCGGATGAACAATGATGGGTGTCAGTTTCTCTTATAGTGCTTCAATGACACACACAATTACATCATCGAAATTTTGTGAAATTGGAGTATTTTATTTTTGTGGTTCATCATTCAAATCCTCCTAGACCTGATTCACAAGTAATATAAGAGTAATAATGATATAACAAATCAGATGAAAACACCGAATATTTCATATGATTACTCATATCAATAGTCAATCAAGATAAACATGTAAATTAATCTCTTCCTATAGATAAACAATATTTGTTCTTCAATCTATTGAAATCAAACCATAGATAAAACACTAGACCTAATATTCAAGAGATCATTACAAGAACAAATCATGTGGGCTTATATCTTATTTCAATGAGAGATTTACAAGAACTCACTTTTAGGGACATCCTATGTCTCAACATGATATAAAATTGCACAATAACACCATGTAATGCCTCTTAAACCACAACAATGAAACCAAATTTTCATGAACCATCTCATATACATTAATACTACAATAGTTGATCTATCACATAAATACACCAATGGGAGTTCCCTATCCCCTCAGTTTGTTATCTATAAATTTCATCATACATGATAGAATAGGAATCCATTATTCAAAAAAAGTGGATGAACCAAATACCTATTTGTGTGGTCAAAAGAAAACAGTAATGGGAGAACCATAAAATAATTTCAAATAACTTAAACATATTCCAAGCTGTACATTAAAAATGTAATATAAAACAAAAAAAATAATCAACCCATGTCCAAAAAGACCTAGTTCTACTGGTCTAAAGTATCAACAATAATTAACACCTCCAAGTGGTACTTTCCTCTTGCGTAAACCTGGAGAAAAGAATTCCAACCATTCCCATTTCCAATGCTTCGATGTCAGAAAAAAACAATCATGGCTTTCAAGAAGTTTTATATTATTTTATGCGTAAACTAATAAACCAAATAATGATATCAATTTTAATAATCCAATGAATTATTGTAAAATTTCATATTTTTATAAAAACATGGTTTTTATTTCAAAATATGGAATCATTTCAAATTGTGCCTCATGGATATTCTTTATATAATATAATTAATATAATTCACTAGAAATGATTATAATATTATCACAAGAAAATGTAATATATATATATATATATCAAAGTAATCATAGAATGTAACATAGTCATATGCCGATATGTATGAAAGTTTATAGTCATGTGATCCTCTCACACTCTAATAGGTGATCTAAAAAATATGCAACCACACCCTGGGGCTCAGTCCATAAATGACCTATAACTATCCCATAGGGATAAGATCCAATGAAATTTATTTATGTTAGAGTTGTTATGTTTCAATTTGTTTCTGGGAAATTACTACATAAGATTTCTACTGACAAATTACTTACTATATATCATAGATCACATATTCTAAGTTAATAAATCATTAATAAAAATTTTATTTTAATGCTTTTAAAATATAATTTCCCCGTTTTCAGTTTCTATGACCTAATTTCACTCCCAAAACCAAATCAATTGTTTTTAATTATTTCATTCATTTTTATATAAAATCCATAATAAATGTTTATCATTTCAATTTAATCCATTATTTCCAAAATCAATTCACAAATAAATATCACAATTTTATAAATTTCAAATCCTTTAGCAAATTCCAATTCCCTTAGAATTTAGTGTATTTCACAAAATTCAATACAAATCCCATTCAAACTCCAATATACATTTAATTGGCATTTTCAAACAAAATTGAAATAATTTTTTTCACCCCAAGAATATCGATGTTTTATAACATAAAAAATATCAATAGAACCCCATAACTATTCCACATAAATTGGTAACACTACACCAACAATACGGTTTTCCAATGAGAAAGTAAATATTGTAGATGAATGACTAAATCCTGGATTTAACAAATGAATCAAAGAATTTATGATCCATCAAAGATATATAGATCTAAGAACCCTATTGAGTATTAAATTGTAAACGGGAGAAGAATAATTGATGAAGATCTATTTACATAGAGGATTTTAAAAATACTCTCCAAGCATCGATCATATTTAGAATGGGTTTGGAGGAGATAAATTGGGTTCTTGAGAGCTTAAAATACATACGAAATCAACCGATGGTGAGTTGTGTCTAAGTGGTTGGTAAAAAGGGTATTTGTCATTTTTTTAATTATCATAAATAATATTTACCATCTTAATGGTTATATGGGCAAGGATATATGATTTTTCAAACATTGTTACATAACTGTGTGTCATTCTAATGGGGTGTATTGTCTCTACTATAAGGGCTCATTGTTTTCAATCCATCTTCCAACTATTAAAACTCCAAATTTTTATTTTCATGGTATACAATGGATTGGCGTATAGATAGGAAAAACCATGCACTATCCATTCATATCCTAGGAAATTAAATAAAATTCCAAATTTTATGATGAAACTATCCAAAAGAGTTCCAATCCAATGAATGGTAAACATGAGGGTTATAAATGTTTCTAAAAGTACAAACATGTTGTTACAATTACCATATATAACATGTGATTAAACCATTTCATTTAATGAGGTTGTAATAAATTAAAATAAATTTATTAATGCATTTGAATTATTATTTTAAAATCACGATGATCAAACCTCTTCATTTGAAATAAAATCATAAAAAATAATTCCAAAAAATAATATGAATAATAGATTACTTGAAATCAATGAAATACAATATATGATATTTTATAATGAATAATTTATAGTATTTTTGGAATATAATTCCATATGGTACACCTAAAAATAATTATTTTCAAATTCCCATAAATCAATTTAATTTTTTTAAGTTTTTCATGCATTCAATTATAATCATTTTATTCAATGTAAACAAATACTAAAAATTATATTATAAACAAATTATTTAAAATACTATAATGATTTCAAAATAATTTTTATTGAAATGAAATATAAATATTCACAACCAAGAAAGACATATATGGTGTGACTTTTTTTATAAACATTCATTTTGTGGTTCTGTGTAAAAGGAAAAGGTTAAATAGAAATATTATATAAAAACCATACTAATTGATAGATAATAAAAATATATATATAGATAAAGGTATTATTAATCGCCTATTTAACCCAAATAGAAATTACAACATGAAATTTTAGAAAAAAGTGATATTTTTAAATAACCATTTATCTGGGGCTCCCTCTTGGTCAGATGTGTTCCAGCCTCCAATATGATAAATTTTTATACACTATTTAGAAATATTATATCCATTAATATTTCAAACATTCTTTAAATAACAATTTTCTATATTATTTTTAAATATTTACACATCATTATTTATCAAAATCATTTATTTAGGTGTCATATGTTATTTTTTATCATGAATTTTTTGAATTAGAGGTTCTAATACACACACGTTGTTTCTTCGATTATCATCATGAGAATCAGAAACATTTTAAAATAATAATATTCACTCTTGTAAAATATCATTATGGAAATCCATGTAATGTTGTTGTATAAAACTAAATTACATCATTCCATAGAAAAAAGAATATTTATACACATATGTAACTTTTTTATTAATATAAAGGATGAATATGATATAAATTTGATAAATATATAACATTAAACAATCATAATAATAATAAATATTTCATATTTGTTCCTTAAATCTTTTATATTAACAATCCACACAAGTAATCTATTGAATACTTCTTTCATCACTTCGTTGATGATATAGAAAACTTGTAACCTAATAATTGTTATAATTTTACATGGTTGGAAAGTTAAAAAGATATATTATATTATATAATTATATAATTACAATTATGTCATCAGTATCTAATATATTGAATAAATCCATCCACACAACCATTTTTTGAAGGCAACGATGACAAATAATGCACAGTGCTAAATATAGTTAGTTGCCTATACAGATGTATGAGTGATGTCTTCATTTTAAATTTTAGTAAATGGAGGTACAAATTATTGACCAATGAAAATATTAAAATTTATCAATTTATAGGTAAATATTAAAATATTTATAATGGATTGATAGATTTAGAGGGTGTATAATATGATATAAATATGACATAATTTTGTTTAGACGAATATCAATTTCCATTAATTATTGATTTTTATAAACCAAAATACATATATAAATTGTAATTTCATGACCCTAGGTGAATTCAACTGAACCAAGTAATCTTAGAGAACATGGAGTACTACATTTAAATTGGCATAGATTCCATAATATCACCTCCCAAAGTACCTAATAGTTTTTCAGTATTCATTAACTAGATACATAGATATATATTGTACTAAAAATGATTACAAAAATTAATTTTTTTTTTAAATATAACTTTTTTTTCATCATGTATTTCCTTTAATATATATCATATTACACTTCATTAAATTCTAGATAATGGGAAAAATAAGGGTTAATTACAATACTCATAAGGGTAGTTTTTGGAAGAATAAATAATGAACAAATGAGCACAATTAATATAGAAACTCAAGTATCTAAACCTGAATGATATGAAATTAAAAAACTAAGAAGAATATACTTAGGAAAAATAAATAGGTAAATACTAGAAAAGAATTTCCATTTAATAAATTAACATATATTTATTTGAATTCATATATTTTTTAATTTGAACATATAATGGATAATAAAAACTGAATTATGAATGTAGGTAATGATTAATTATCAGAAAAAATGTTTCAATGGCCCATGATACCTTTAACATCAATATCTATTATATATATATTTTAAAAATCACTAGTTAAAATACATTAGATGAGTCTAGACAATTAATTTTCTAATGATACTATCGATGCATCGTGGGTCTTCATTCAACAAGTCCCCAACCCAAGTCTAGAGTTCCAAATAATTCATCATATATCAAAAAATCATATCTATCTATAAAATATATTTATGATAAAACATATATATAGAGTAAATAATATTTTTTTATAAAATCTTCCAAATATAATAAAAAAATTCAAAATAATCACCATATATATATATTTAATGGTATATATTTTAGTCAATAATAATATATATTATAAATAGTTTGTATTGTTTTTTTAAAATTTAATAATCAGTGGTCACTGAAAAACGAATAATTAATAGGGATGATAATGACTAAAAAATTATAGGAAGCGAATTTCAATACATCCCTTTGTCAAAATAATCAAAATATATCTATATTATAAGTAATTATTGTATCTATATGACATATTTCCATTTAATTATGAATAAGGTTTGTCGTTGTTGATTAAATAAAAAATATTAAATAAATTTATTAGAGAGAAAAATTTTATTTTTTATTTTTTTAATGTAAAAAATATTTATAAATCATTTTTAAAATAATATTTTCATTAAAAAATATTCATAATAATTCAATGGAATATTCAGTAAAAAGACTGTGGGAATATCTATTTAGGGTAAAAAATCAATTTTGTATTAAAAATGTTTAGACATGTTTTTTAGATATAATAAAGAACATTATAATAGAAAAATTATTTATAAATAATTAATGTGTAATATTTTATATTAAAAAACATATTGAAAATGATAATTTTTTTTTTGTTTTTTAGAAAACATGCTGCATTATGAAAAGTGGTTTCCGACAAAAGACTGTAATGAAGATATATTTTAGTAATAATTTTTCTTAATAATTTAAATATACAAAGAGTGTTAATGTTTATATCCTATTCATATGTTCATTAATAACTATAGGATACAAAAATAAACTAGTATTCTAAACAATAAAATAATTTCCGTATAATTTTTTTTGAAGATACAATCTCGATTAGGGTGATATTTTGAAATAAACCCTTAATATAAGAAAAATGATTATATGATAATTTATTAATGTATATATTACATGTATCAAAATTAAATAAACATAAAACATGTGTAAATATATAAATATAGAGTAAAAATACATTAGACACATAATTATAGAATATCAATTACAATGAGGAAGTAATACATCCCATTAAAAAATTGTGTTATTAAATGTTTTTAGCACTTGGTAAAATAATATTTTAATTATATTTGATGATATAATTGAAATTGAATCAAAAAATACAATCAAAAATTAATTATTCAGTATATTACACGTCAATTTATAGTATATACCCCATATATAAGAAATTAAGTTAATAATAAAACAGTATGCCACAATAAAATGATATTTAGATAAAAACTCGTACATTGCATTTACATTTGGTTAAATACTTCAAAATATACTATAAAATGGTATTAAAAATATTATTAACATATAAAGTAACATTACACACATTTATAATAATATAAATGACATTATAACATCTTTTTCATGTTTTTTAATGAAATATCATTATTTTTACAATTCTGGGCGTTAATTGCCCTGTGTTTTTAGAATGTTTTGACAAGTTATTTTTTTACATTTAACTATATCATGAAATAATCATTTAAAGAATGTAAATATTATTTTAATATCATATATATTCATTATAAATGTATTTTATAAAATTTATAAATATTTTCTAAATCAAATTTTTATACAGCGTTCATGGATACACAAGGTCATACATATGTATGAATACAGTTTAAAATTTACTTTTCATATTAAATGTAATAAATTAAATTATATATAATTTTTTTATAAATAACGTACACTTTTATAAAATATATTATAATATTTTTATGAATACGATGTTATCGGATTATGAAAATATATGAAAAAATGATGTTACAAGTTATAATATAACTAAATAAGAATAAATAAATTTTAAATATATTATATATCATATAAAAACTATAAATCCATCTTTATTTATAACCATGAAATGAGTTAACGGATTAATGAATTAAATCGATCCCTAAGGCAATAGTCTTCCACACAGACGAATGATGATTGTGTATCCTATATTATTGAAGTGTGTAATGTTTTAGTACATATCTATAATGACAAAAGATCTCATTATATATTGGATACTAAGGTTATTATATAATTAATATATAATATGAATTGGACGAGTGGATAAAGAAAAAAACCTAAGCCTTGGTTGAAGATCGATACATCTTTTTTCAGGTAACTCCTTTTAGATTATCTGAGAAGTATTAATTGGATTTCATTATTACAGACATTATATTTACCATATTAGGGTAGGTATTTTTTGTGAATATTTTTTATTTTTGTCAATGATCTAAAATTTATGAACCATGTGATGAAGTGTAGGGTGAGTTTATTTTTACAGTGGACGAGGAGTTGCATTCATGTAAATATATAAAGATATGCACTATTTGAATGTATCCCTTAAATCATGTGCTTCAAAAAATGAACCCAATTTAAAAAATAATTTATGAAATTTTCTATCTATTTCCATTTTTGTTAAACATTATACCTCATTTTTTCCCATAAGATTAATGTTTAACCACTATGTAAACTCATTTTTACCTTAATTGAAGTGGTTAATTTCAATAAATCCACAAATATTTTTATTAGTATTTATAAATTAATAGATATTCAAAAAAACAAATTCAACCTAAATAATCCATTTTTTTATATTGAAATATCATAATGTTTATGAAATAATATAAAATTAATCCTTTACACAGGATGTAATGTGGGGTTTTAAATTAAAAATGATCAAATTTTCACTAATTATTTTGTATTAAATTAATTTAAAAATAATTAAAATCAATTAAATTTTATAAATATATGTATACCTGGTCTAATAATAAATATAAACAATTAAAAAATATAATTTACCACTCTAATTTATTTATTTGAAGAGTTTATTTTCAATTAAAATTCAGTTCATTTCATTATTCATAAATAAAAAAACATTATATAAAAAAAGTTTAACCTAATGTTATTTTGGATGTTACTAATTAAAAAATGAATTTTATTTCATAAAAAATATTATTAAAATGTAAAAACATATATTTAAAACAACTTTAACATTAAATTTTGTGAAAATTTTCTTTAGAAAACTAGTTTTTTATGAGAAATGGTGTATTTTATCTTATCGTATTCCTATATACTAATTTGGATTTATTTTTAAAAATTATTGGATATATAATACATAAATTTCATTAATATAATCTATTAATACTAATTTATTTAATTTATTAACGAAAATCACATTTATGCGTATAAAAAATTTTTTATTGTAAAAAAAATTCATCTATATTGATTTATAATTTATATTCATTTTTAATTAATTTTTTTCTAATTATTTTGAACATATATTTTCATATATTCGTAAATCCTATTTATAAAATAAAATTTATTGGTGAGTTTATATCTTATTATATTATATATTAATCATTAAATAATATATTATTGTTTTGTAAAACTGAGTTTTGGAAATACAACAAGCCATTAAAAAGTCATTGTTCATTTTCTTGAATGTTAACCTCAGTGTTCATTTTAGAATAATTTAAATGTTCAGTTTCATGTAAGGAATTCAATGATATGTTTTTTTTGTAACATACACTATTGGAATTATTGAATTTATTTAAATAAAAATATATCATAATGTATCGGGTTGTTATATTAAATACTACACTTTTTGTTTCATGTCAAACATGTTATCATATTGAATAACATATATATTGGATTATAAATAGGGAACAATAATGGAAAGTGAAAATATTGTGAAGAAAAAAATTGATAACATTGATTTGTTGTGGGAACTGATCATAAATAGTTGATGATTAATGGAATGTTGAGGGCCTCAAATCATTAAAATTGTGATCATCTAAAAGCTCATTAGTTAATTATTAAATTAAGTTGTTAAGATATAATATCATTTTGACATCATTTTCTAGATGTCGAGTAATAATTTTATATCCTATGAGTATATGAAAATATAAATAATTAATATTTTTTATATCATAAATGTTATTTTTTTCTTTAGTAATAATTTGATAAATTTCAATTTTATCTCGTTATTATATGAAAATGATAGTAAATAAAATTACCACTTATTTACTAAAATTCAATTTTATTATATTTTGTAGTCTATAAAATTGGGATAAGTCTATAAATACATATATAAATATTTTCCAAAAATAACATGGTCATCAAATGTTATCCAACATAATTAATTAATCTCAAAACTTCAAAAGTAATACCACAATTTCATCACTAATAATTTTCAATAATTTTTTTAGTTAAAACTGATACATCATAATGAAGAAATCACAAAGGCTAGTTCTAGGAAAAAAATTATTACCATCCTTCAATAAGGAGTTTCAAACCCACCAACTAGAAGAATGTGATAGGTTTTCATCAATATTACATGTGGTTATTTTTCTAATGTGAATTGTTATAATTCCCTTTAACTCTAAATATATGAAGAACATCCCTGAAATTTGATCATTATAAAACCATTTCACTTGTGTATTTAAATCATAGTTTTTTAGAAGCCTCTAAATCTTAATTAACTATTATTATAATACCCATAATGATGATAACAAAATTAAATTTTTTTAATCCCATTAAAACAATGTCTCTAAAATGTATTTTCATTATTCAAAAAATAAATATTCCAATTAATCAAATAACCTCTATGAATTTTTAAAAAATCTATTTTGTCTTGGTAGATTCCCATTACATCCATCCTGCAGCTTGAAGTCCATCAGTTGTGTTTTTTATTAAAGGTAAAATCCCCTTATAAAGTGATAAAGGGGGTGTAAACCTTAGAATATATCAATAACATAAGAAAATTACACTCAATGGATAGAAAGTATACAACCAGGATGACATCACAATATTTCTCCTCCTAGAATTTGATCAATGCAGCACTCCACCATTGTAATGATGTATTGAAAAATAGTGCCACTTGCCAATGCACAGGCTCGATCTAATGACTCGATTCAAATCCTCTCAAATAATAAAATCATAAAATTATGCAATGACACAACACCAACTCTGGAACCACCATTGGAGTCTATTACAAGAATTAGAGTCCAGATCACAATCATTACACCTTCAAAACCAAACCATTAAACCAAACAAAAAAATCATCCCCAAATATCAAAACCACCATTGTCGAGATGTTACTGTTGAATAAGAACAATCAAAAGGGGAGATCCATGACCTTATCTCTTTAAGAAATCAGTTGAATCAATGTCAGAAGAACTTTGATGTGGTCGTAAGGCACCCATCAAACTCATCTGCAACAACTCAAATAAGAGGACAACTCAAGGATCATGAATCCAAATTTCCGTCAACCAGGACTAGAGGATCTAACATCAGGATGGTTGAGCATCACCGTTGAGGGTATTTGAGAAAATATGAGCTGAAAACACTACTATGGGCATTCACTAGCCATAAAAAAGCCACAAATGAACCCACACATGTTTTAGAAATAGACAAGCCGTCAGATTCCAAATGGGCCTGCTGAGAAACATGATCCCTTAAAAAACAATCCCTCTTCAGGAGTATAGATAGGGCAAGAAAAATATAACAAATTGAAATAAATCACACCACCCACTCTGAGTCACATGTCAGCAGCACAGAGCCCACTAGAACACAACCAAAGTTAGAGGAATGCTGAGACCAGGGCCAGATACCGGAAGACATCACCATCCACAAAAATGCATGCTGAAAGAAATCCATATAAAGCCAAATAACACCATGTTGATTCCAAGATATGATCATGCAGTGATGCTGACATCATGATCAAGGCCTCTTTAGCCGGCCGAGCCGATATCCAAACCTTGACATTGACCAGAAGCCATAAGGGACCACTCTGACTCCAAACCAGGTTCCACATCTCCAACTCCAAGCAAAATTTAAGTATTTATAAGAGGAATAAATTATATATACCAATAAAAGACATATGTTTTTATACTCTACTTATCATCAATGTTTATCCGAGGGTTGTTACTTCTAATCTATTTATTATAAAAAATTGTTTAAGTGATTTCTAATAAACATTCTATGATACCAATTATAAGGACCCAAACCTAATATGTGTTGAGGTGGTGTCATACTACATTTAAATTTTCATATATACATGAATATCATGTCTTAATGGTCTGATATATTTTGTAGTCCTATTAAAATACATACATTCACGAGTCTTGTATTACAAATGAATACTAAAATTACATTATAGTATTTTTTTAAAAACAATATTTTTCTAACCAGGTATATCCTTGAAAATAAATATTAGTGGGGTTTGTAGAATCCCATGGAAAGTAATATAAATAAGTGTTGAATAAAATCATTTGTTAGTGTAATGTACAGTGTAATTAATAATGAATCAATGAGAAAAACCAATGTGGAAATGTAAATAATTGAAAATTTATCACAAGAAATTATTAAACATAAATAAATGTGTGTAAGTTATATATAATGGTAAATACTTGAAAACAATTGAAATATAATCAATATTATAAGAACTAAATGCATCCAAATATTTTTTAATAATGAAATTATCATTGGTATCAAAAATTAATTTTTTATAGAGACATTTCTTAATTATCAGAGGTTATTTTTCCCAGCACATGATTCTTTTAATGTATAGATCTATCCTCAAGAATTTTATAAAAATAGTGGGTAATAACCCATTAGCTAAGGCAATAAAACTGATCTTTCTTATGAGACTATAGATACATTGATGGTATCCCATTAACTTATCCCCAATCCATATCATACAGGTCCAAAGAATTCCTCATATGTAGAATATTCAATTGAATCCATAATAAATGATACTTATTAAATATTATAATTATGTAAAGAATATATATTTATCAATATTTCTCAATATAATAAATTAACTATTAATGTGAAAATAGTATGTAAAAATTTTAATTATTTTTGGAAATAATCATATAAATTATAAATAATGTGGATATATGGTGAATATTTAATGATCCATGCTAACAGTAATGTGAATAATTCAAAGGGATGTTAATGAATAAAAAATATATCCATGTTGCTGAATGTTAACACTATCCTTGTAAATAACAATCATAATACAACTTGAGAAATAAATAGGATTGTATCAATATGACCTTTACATAATAGAGTATGAATAAGGGTAGTTGTAATTGGATAAAAAACAATCTACAAAATATTTTTGGGGGAATTATCCAACTCATTTTGAAGAAATATATCAATATATTTTTCATTTAAAATTATTTATTAATGTATTTTCTTTAAAAATATATTTTTAAACATATAATGGATATTATAAAGAAATTTCAGGTTAATTGCATATTACGTAAAAATAAAATTCCTTTTGGATAGTAAAATGATAGAAATTTTCTTTGTAATAAAAGCATATATAAGGTTTTTATGAAATTTTTTGTAAATGTGAAATATGGTTAATACATTATTGTATTAAATAATTTTTAGACGGTTCAAAATATTATTTTTAAATAATTTTTTGAAGACATAGATCTGTTATAAAATCGACTGCTGACCGAATAAGTAATTGATGTCATATTTTAATAAAAACATGATCAATTATATTATTTACCAAATTGATGAAAAACATTATTTACCCAGGAAAATGTAATGAATTATCATATGAGAATAAAATTTTAAGTGTTTATAGGTTACTGATAAAATAATTTACTCATGGAACATTCAAGAATAAATATTCCTAGTTATGATAATCTTGTGAAATAAACATATAAAATTATCAAAACATTCATGGTATAATTAATTTGTGAATCGACTATGTGTTTAAAATGTAAATACACGTAATAAATTGGAAAGACATAAAACAATATACAAAATTCATTTTATATATAATCATAATAAATTAACTACAAAAGGAATATAATATTTCCTAAGTAAAACAAATTGAGTTACAAAATTGTTTTACAAATTTTTCAAATAATGAAGAAATCTCATTAGGTGAAATAATTCAAATTGGGACTCAAATTTTTATGATTATTAATTTATCCTGATATTTATGGTCATGATTAATTACATTGTCCACATAAAAAAATATGGATTTTCATAACAAAATATTCCTTAATTAAATAAAATTGAGAATAAATACCTTACCTTCAGCTTTATTTTGGATGAATTTTTATTAAAACAATGTGTAACTGTATTAAGAATTTTATTATGTTACACCAAAACCATAATCATATTTATGATATAATATATTTCTTTATTATAATATCTTCTTACCATTTGTTAATAAGAATTCTTTATTTTCATTGATTCTAGAGTTAATTGTCATGTTTTTTCGACTATGTTTTGACTTGTTATTTTTTGGTTCCTCTTACATAGATGATGATTTTATAATATAATGAATTTAAACATTGTTTTTTATAATATATGTATTCATTATATATTGTATTTAGACTAATCCACTAATTCATTTGATAGAAAATGGAATACACCGTTTAAGGTGATGGTAGTCATATGTATGCATGAATGATGCTTCCATTTTCTTGTCATATTGAGATTAATAAATTTAAATGGTATATAATTATATTATATTTTAAATATCATTTTTATCTAATATAATTCACATACTTTTATTAAACTTATCCTAAATACATTCCATGTTAAGAATGAATGAATTTCATCATTTTACGGAGATGGTAGTCAATATATCCACCAATGATGTTATCATATTCCAAAAAAATGGAAAATGAGTTTTTATGTGTTATATAAAAACTATAGAGGAATAAATAAATTATAATTTACATATATATGATATATAAACTATACATTGGATATTATTAACAACTATAAAAGGTGGTAATGGACAAACTAATGTCATCATTTCCTTAGGTGGTAGTCTTTTTTACAGTTGAATGATTATTACATATCGCATTTTATGAAAGTGCATGATGTTGTAAAATTTAACCTTAATATAACACCAACTATATATATTTAGTATACTAATTTAATGATATAAACAATGTATAATGTTATTTTATAGTGTGGATAATGAAATTAAAAAATTTCTCATTAAAGAATGTTACCACTTTCCTATTTAACACCATTTGTTTATACAAAGAGGACATCATTATTTGGATTTAATCTCAATTTGAGTATTCTAGTTTTATGTGTGGTAGGTTAGGATAATATTTTGTAAGGGTTCGGTCAATAAAAAAGGCATTATAGGTGTGAATAATTAAGGGAGTGGGTGACTTTTTATATTTTATGAAGAGTGGAATTCTTTTAATTATAAAAAGGTAAAGGATATTGGGAGTTATACCTTACATAATGTGCATAAAATAATCATTAGAGTATGATACACGAGATTATATGGATATATATTTCCATAAAATAGTTTCTGGACACATATCTTGTAAGTTTATTCTTTACATTGTCCCACTATGAATGTTATTATAATTTCATACATACATTATTTATACCTATTTGTATCGATATATTTCAACTCTGTGTTTCATTTAATAGACCACTCTTCAACTCTATTAATGATATATTAAAAAACATCCCAAAAATCTTCAACACATTTTTTTATAATATGTCTATCAATTTACCATTACACATAGTATCTATTTTCTACTAGAAATCGGTATTATCATTTTAAATAGATATCTAAATTTTCTAGAAATTTTTTTATTTATTATATTGAAAATAAATAATTATTCACAATAAAAAATTAAAAAATACAACATTAATAATTATCTAAATTTATGTTACATTTAAATTATTATAACGTTCAAAACTCCACATTCCCTCTTACTCAATGCATCAACCACATTATTTTTCGTCCCAATGATGTAGTGTATCTATTAATTAAAATTATTGACTAAAAACTTCCATCTCATTTTCCTCATTTAATGATCAATTAGATAGAATTTGTACTTTAGTCATTTTCTGTTTATATATATACACCATATTATTAATCATAGATATATTTACTCAATATAATAAAATAATTTAATATAGAATTCAAATAAAAATTAAACTTTAAATGGTTCTTTTCATAGATACTAAATTTCCAAGATACTTTGGAAACAACTATATCATTCTTAAAACAATCATAACCAAGGAATTTTATTTTTTGTGTCACTTTAAATAAAAATATATATTCCAATCAATAATGTGAATAATACATAATTATACAATATATAATTTAACATCATAAAAAAATTATTTCATTCCCTTGAATATGTGAATTCATAAACTTCAGGTCCATAAAAAGTTAATTAATTTCCTTATATGACCTAAGATTCAAAAAATAGCTAGTAGTAACCTGCTAAAAATTAGATACAATAAATGTCAGATATTTTTTATTGGGACATTATTTATAACCACATTCCTATAAAATCAATATATATTAAGTTATATATGGGCATAATTTCTATTAAGTGATTCATCATATTCTCTAAATACATAGTAAAAAAATTTCTCAATTTTTTTTATTTCATTGAGGGTCTCCTGATATATTCATAATTACATATCATCTTCTTGATGGGTTTTATATCATATTACGATATCATTAGGAAATACCACTATGATGTTATCTTGATATTTTTTTAATACTCTATTCCTTAGATCCCAAAATTACAAGGTGAATAGTTAAATATATATAATGTATTAACACAAACACATATGGTCTATACCACCAATAAAATCTTATATTAACATTTTTAGCTTGCTTCATATTGATATCAGCAAAGAGATTATTGATCATAGAAAAAAATTATCTCTTTTAGGATAATCAAATAATTAATCAAAAGTGGGAATTGATACAGATTCTACATAATATTTTATATAATGTGTTATTAATAAGTAAAAATATACATAGATTAATCCTTATTTCTCAAAAATAGGGCTTAATTTACTTATTGTGAAAAACTAGGGTTTATAAATACCTAAAGATACAACACATTAATTTTGGTATTCAGCACTAAAAAACACTTTTTTCCAATATGTATGTAGTTTAGCATAAAATTTTCACATCAATGATTTTTTATATAAATAGTAACTAATACTCAGCTGGTTGTAAAATAAGTTATTCAAGAAAATCATAAATGAAATCATGAATATTGGGAACAACATTTATCAATAAAATGTATATCCAAACCACATATATCTTTTCCATTCATATTATCCTAGAATTTTATTACCATTCATTACAGTAGTGGTATTTGTAAAATATTTAGATATGGATTTCACTTGCTAAAAAAATGATTTCCACCCTCCGTTATATAAATTTATCTCTCTTCCCGAAGTAAATTCATTCCTCAAACATTAATATCACATAAATTATATGTATTATATGAATTCATTAATAATTTTTAAAATAATTTATTCATGTAATGTCTCAGAATATCCAAGTAATTTTTTTTAAATTATATGGAATTATTTCCAGACCACATGCTTTGACATCACATGATTTTGAGGCCTAGTGATCCCAAAATATAATTTTGAACATTTTTAGTTCATTTTTTTAAACATGAGAGCAGGTTTTTCAAACTCTTGAACCGGTGCTTGGATAAAAAATATGATGTTACCATTGAACCGGAAATTCCAAGATTCTCTTAGAAAGGAATTACATTTGGCTGTCTAGGTACGGATAGAAAATTTATTTTTAGACGTTTTGGAAAATAATGAAATAACATAACAAATGTTATTTTATTTTCTTTCACACATTTGGGAAGTGGATGGCAGCACTGCGGTGTAACGATGAGGTGGTTATGAGGTGCCTTAAATGGAGATAATTAATGGATAATTTGTGAAAGTGTATTGACACATCATCGTAGAAAAACATAAACGATGTGATATATTTCTTCTTTATTAAACTAACATGAAAAAGAGTTGAGAATTAAACCCTGAGGATTCTATGTCAACCCCAAGGTGGAATTCCTCTCCAACTAATAATTAATAATTATTTTGGAATGTTATCAACTTCAATTAACCTCAAATAATAATGATGGGAAGAAAAAAAACCATCGACTCCATGATACTTCATGGGAAGACTTCTACAATGTCGATTGAGTTTTGGGATTTTTTGGGTTTTTGTTTTACCCAGTCATCATTTTTAATGGAGAACGTGGATCAACCCATGAACTGGTGTATTCTTAGAACGTCCATTCATTTAGGAGGGTGAAATTTCTTGCTTTTTCTTTTCATGAATGATTTATAATTGTTGAAACATCATTCCCAAGCCTCTGATGATATATACATTAAACGGAGAGGGTGCAGGCTGACCTGAACATGGTCTGACCCCACTCATTCTTGTGCTTTTTTTCTGGAATTTTTTTTGAAATGGTAGCAAGGAATGTTGATGGCCTTCACAGGGAAGGAATTACCCCACGAAGGATGTTGGTGGAGTCAACCCGATGAACAGACCACCAGAGAAAACTATGCGGTCCGCAATGCACCCTAACGATACATTGAGGCCAGTACTGGCAGCTATTGGTAGGTGGCAGCACAACCCAATGGCATTCCTGGAGTAGAAATGTGGCCATCCAAGGGAACCGAATGGAAAAAATGCCACCGGTTGTGCCCATGGAATGGTGGAGGGGGATGCGTCTCCATGTTTGCATCTGTGGAGCATCCTGCGAATGCGTGCCTTGTTTCTTAAAGGCACATAGTGTCTTTACCGTGTGCAGAAATATCAGGTGTCCGGGTTGGCCAGCTGTGTAACCCCTACTATTGTTGTTTACCATTTTAATGAGGAAATAGTCCTCTGTAGCCTACAGGGTGTTATGGGAGACATATGCGGCTTCTATCCACATCCCGACCATGCAACAAACTGGTCTTCCTCTGGAAGACTGTGCAAGCCAGCGGTTCATACCCATGACCCAATTGACTAGACCCACTCTAGGTTGGGTTAGTGGACATTGGTTGGGTCTGCTGAACCCATTTAGGTTGGTTTACCTTGGGTAAATGTAGTAATATTTGGTCGCACTGAACCCGGACCCAACCTACCCATTTCAGTAAAATGATAATATCATGAAAATCGGGCATCAGATTGAAAAAATGTTTGTTATAGTGGAACCATAAAAATAAGGTTGATATTTTGTTATACCCTATGGCGGATGTCATGGAATTTTATCTTTGATGAATGTCTTGGTAAAATGTACTTATGACATTAAGCATGCTACGTGCGAAACCTATCAATTAGATGAGACCTAGTGACTACGGGAGATAACCCATGTGTTAATAGGATACTATGGTGCATTGTCAAGTTGACTTTGTGTAATATGTTATTCCTATAGTGGGGAGAGACTTCTCTGTGACCTAAAACCCCATGGTACTTGATAGGATGAGTACCTATGTATGGTAATGGTGGGAAGCTTGTTTTGTGTGACTCGATATGCCCACATCGGGGATTGGCTTTTGTGTAACCCCATATTCCCATGGAACATATTTGGGATGAGTTCCCCAATAGTTTTAGTTCTGGGGAATTAGATTTTTTGAGACCCAAAAGGCCCACAATACTCATTGAGAAGGGGTTCTCTAGAAGCTAAGGTGTTCAACGATGTAACTATTGTTTCTTCTATCCTACTATAGAATATACCTAGAGTGAGATGTCTCGCTTCATGAAAATTCACGGTGATCTTGTTTTTAGGTTTTTTTTGATTTCTTTGTGGTGTTTCCTTGTTATTTTGGGGTACCTACATATTATTTTTTTACTCACTCTTGCAAGGGTTCATCCATACGTGTTGTGTATGGTGTATATGATCACCGACAAGATGGAGAACTTAATGGCCCAGGACAAGGTGGCACTGAGTGAAACCAGGAAGACAAAATGTAAATATATGGATTCAAACAGCTACTCTGTACCGACCCATCAGGTGGGGTTTTTAGTGGATGTTCAATGATAGTTTCTTTTTTTACTTTCATGTATTCGTACTAGTCTTTTATTGGGATTGTATTCTAACTCATTTGACTTTCAGTGGTACTTGTACACAATGGTTATTTATAATGCATGATGGCTTACTTTTCTAGCTTTGGGATGTGGTTTGGTGTGCATAAGTAAAGGTACATCAGAAAATGACTAACACTTTTTGGGTTACACCTTTTTTTGATACCCGCTAACCCCCAGCCTTTGGGTGTTGGGCTTGGGGTATGTTATGACACGATCCACGGGGGAAGGGTCGTGAAAAATGTTTATCATAGTTGGTCCATTATATCTTATAGAATGAGACACTATTTTTTTTAAATAGTTTCAAATTCATTGAGTTTGACATTCGGATTCGGGAGGTCCAGTGTTGGTGAGGCAACTGATATATCCATACACCATGAACATTGTAACACCCCGAGATTTTATGAAAAATATTCTGTTTAATTTCATTAATGTCTTGTGTTGTACGCTACACCAAAAAGAGCTTGCACAACACGCAACCTTGACTTTCCTTGCATTACACGCAATCACGACCTTCCTCGATAGCGTGTGTAGTACGCAATACCGAGTTTCTCTAAACAACGATATGCTATTAAAATATTATTAAAACTAGCCGTTATGAATAGTAATAACCAATTTTTTAAATTTTTGAATTATTCTTTTCAAAATGGACTTCATATTTGCATTCGGAATATCGAAAT
The DNA here is from genome assembly GCA_963277665.1 of Viscum album. Lineage (NCBI taxonomy): Eukaryota > Viridiplantae > Streptophyta > Magnoliopsida > Santalales > Viscaceae > Viscum > Viscum album. The sequence continues at coordinate 2,049,392,812 of OY728147.1, read as the reverse complement.
TATATTAGGGTGAAATTTTGGTACTTTTCGGATAACTTTCATTATTTGATGAATAGTGAAACCACTAAGTGGTAGTTAAAAAAATGATTTTTTCATAAAACATAATTTTACCTCTTCTGTGACTGGAATTTCAAAAAACAGAGAGACACGGTTGATGTCAGTAAGTAAAATGTGCTACAATGAGATGAAAATAATTTTTGGTGAATAGTAATTTTTTACATTTTTTTACCATGGTTAAAAGTAAATAGGGTTAATAAGGGTAAAAATGATATTATTATTACCCTAACACATGTCCTAATTCAATTGGATAAGTGTAATTCGACCAAAAACAACCTTAGGAATAAAATACGACCATTTAGACCCACTTTGATTAGATTAGGACATTTATTATCAATTTATTTAAAGAAGGGTTAAAATAGTTAAAATCAAGGATTAATAATAAAATGATTTTTAATATAGGGTTATACATAAGATAAATTAGACTATAAATATTCATTAGAAAGCTAAATAAATTTCCTACATAATTGTATTTTATTTGTAATTTCTAGACATTAAATAATTTAATTTATTTAAGACACAAAGATGATGAAGTAATTATCTTATTAATAAAATATTTAAATAATTGATGATATAAATACCCAAATAAATGTAATTATAGACTTTTTATGAATTACAATAATTTTCTATGTTAATATGACTTGTTATTAGTGATTTAATTAATTTATTTCAAACTAATAGTTCTGTTATGATTTTCACAAAAATTAATTACTAAATAGTGTCAAAACTGGGATAAAATAGTTTTTAAAACAAATATTATATTATTAATTGTTATTTTCTTCCTAAAAATCTTAGGTTCTTCCAAATGACTTATATAATGTTATATAAATTAATAATAAACAACTTGGGGTTCGTTTGGCTTGTTATATTATGTTTATTATCCTTATAGTATAAGAACACAAGAAGACACGGTAAAAGTAAAACTATTTAACTTATTGTTAAATCTAAATGATAAACTTAATATAGAAACCTAAACTTGTCTAAATTCTATTGGATGAGATTATTTCGACCCATCCCCGCCTTATCTTCAAAATTAATCAATTTGGAGCTATTTAAAACCGAAATTGTCTTTATAATAAAATAATATTCTTCGTTATTCCAAAGGTGCCCCTCTCCTCCCTTATAAAAGGGCACCTCCTCCCTTTATTCCTCACACCACATTGAGCCTTCAAGATCGGCCATCCCCTACCGATTTCTCCTCTCCACTTCCCTAGAAACATCCTAGTGGTCCTGGTCTTCTTCAAAGACCAATTTTAGAGCCCTAAAAGAAGATCTCAAATAGGCGCTTCAAACAAGAGGTAATGTCTGTTGCCAATTCTTTCAACTTTATTTCTTCTTCCACTTCATCTTCTTTAGTTGTTTCATTATGAAGTAAAATCAGTGTCCCTCATATAATTATATGTTATTATAAGTATTAAACAATCCTATTTCACCATCTATCCATCCTACAGAAAACGAAATCACCGCGCGTGCGTACGTACAGAATACCGTCTCCACGACATGGTGTAATCTATTTTCCACCACCACCTTACTTGGATGGGTATAATGGTTTAAATAATAACTATATATGATTATTTTAAAGGGATATTGATTCTGAAATAGTATACATACAATCCAATACAATTTGACGATCATGAAAATGATATCATCGCTCGTGCGTACGTACGGAGTACCGTCTCCACGACGTGATGAGATTCATTCTCCACGTTAACCATTCATTAATGATTATAAAGTATATATAATAAGTAATCCTGAAATATATGACATAATAATGATAATTTATTTATGTGTATATATATTCATTTCATATACTTAATTCCATTCAACTCAATTTGGAAACGAAAACAGCGTTCATGTGTACGTACGACCTACCGTCTCCATGAATGATGTATTTCTTTCCATTTAATGAACTATTATATATATGTATATTCTAAATATATATTATATATAAATCATGTTTCATATTCTGGAATTAACTAATCATGATCTAAGTAATCATATGAATAATTACATGTCAAAACGCGGTTGACAAATGAAATGATTTTATCCAAAACGCTCTTTAACATGAAATTTACAAAAGAACGGGTAAAATAAAGTCATAAGTGAACCATATATGATATCATAACAATGAATATTATTATAGAATAAGTCAATGACATTATTTAAATCATTATACAAGAGGTTTAGACACTTATGAAGCAAATCGGATCTAAGGTATGGGAAAATATAACAATCTCATTTTTATCCGAGATTGTTTATACTTTGGTATTTATTGGGGTGTATATTATCATCCACATCAATGTTTCCTCAATATGTAATATTATTTCCATCCACCTAAAATTTTTTAAAACCAATTTTACCCTTCAGTGAGTTTTTAGTAAAATATGTGAAAGGAAACTTTTGTCGTTTTTTCATATGAGGTTCTTTTTGACTTTTCCGACAAAAGTACGAGAAGAATGTTTTTTTAAAACATATACTACATGAATGGATTTTTAAAACATTATTTCCATGATGCTTCCTTTACATGTTTTCAATATTATTGTTAATCAACTTATTTTTAAAATAGCATGACATGTTAAGAAAGGAAAAATGTTTTTGAAGTAGAAAGGATATTTTCCTCAAGAATGGAGTTCAAGTGTTTTATCAAAACTATTTTACATCTAAGAGAATATAGGGTTTTGTTTCTATCTCTATTATTAAATTGATTTGATTATGTTGTGATGGAATTATTTTTATGAATTGCATTATCTTATATGAATTGTTTTATGATGTCACGATGTTTATGAATCCCATTTTTATTATATAGGTTAAGCTATTATGTATGGTTTATGATTTTGTGGGACACATAAGAATGGTATCATTATGAGATGGGTGGGACCTATATCTCCCTCCAATGCATTGGGTAAATATTTTATATCTCATGAGATAGACATGGATGGAACGACAGGTTAAACCGGTTCAGTGAAACAGGACTGAAACGAGGAGTGAACTCGGTTCAGAAATGGACTTTTTCCACTAAGATAGTCTTGGAAATGAGTGTTGACTAATAAGAAATGATTCTCTATGATTATGTGTGTATGACACAAAGTTTCATGTTTTATGTTATGATTATTGGGATTACATTTCACTACTATAATTTACCCCATGTTAGGAAATTATTATTTCTTTTGCAGGTTAAGATTTCCAAAAGTTATGTTCTTATGTATATGATGTGATTGATATTTCTTTTGTTTACCCTTACTAAGCCTTTGAGATTACCCTTTTATTTTTTCTTTTCCCCAGGATATAAAGAAAGGTTTTAGGTATAAAAAAAGAAGATGTTTTTGGGAGATGTTGAATATCTTTCAACATGATTAGAAGATTATATTCCGAGTTTCCAAAGACACTAAACTATTACGGTCCTTGTGTTTGTGTTTTTGTTATGTACTATGTATTCCACAATAGTAATGTAATGTCCATGTACGTCATGCTTCGGGTCTCTACATTTGGTATCAGAGGAAATGTTTAGTCAACCTTTGAAAACTAGGATGCGAAAACATCAGTGAGATCCCGAGAGATATTTCTAAGGAATGTCTAGGGATGTCCCTAAGGATAAGTATACGTATAGGATATAGTCATAGAAATACGGTAACGATATTAGAATTTATCCTAAGATGTTAGATTATTGAGGGTACTTTCCCTTTACTATGTTGTTTTCCCTAGCATGATTTTTTCCTCTCACAATATTCTTGTTGGGTTTTATAAAATGGCTGGAAACATGAAGATTCATGATAATAGAGGATATGATGGACAATGGAATGATATTCTTCATGAGAATCCAAATGAAATGGGATTTGGAAGTCCAATCATCGTTATTATGCCTAATCAGCAATCTCATAATATGATCAATAATCTTAATTTTGGTAAGTTTCCCAACTCAGATAATAAGAGAAAGATGGAGTTTCATGATGATCATAGAGGAAATAATGTTCCATTTCCCTCATGTAAATCATGTGGGAAGAGGCATCGGGGAGATTGTTTCAAAGGAACTGGAAGATGCTTTGGGTGTGGAAAAGAAGGACACAAAGGCAGTAAGTGCAAAGGAAAAGGTTCATTTAACACCATGGACGAGGATAATGGTATTTCTACGACATCAACAGTGGTTAAATGTTTTAAATGTGGAATGTACGGGAATTATGAAAACCAATTCCCTATGTTAAAGTCTCATGAATAGAATCAGTACGGTCTTATGGGTTGTATTTATGTTGATGATGATGAAGAGACTACAAATGATATGTGAGATGAATGAATTGTTGAAGCTCGGTCAGTGGTTTAAGAAGGTAGTGGAATGATTGCATGTTTATCACGTGTAATGTTGTATATGTAATCTCATGGTACTATGGAATAAAGAAACATCTAAGGATTGTTACACTATTGCCTTTCCTATGTTCTAAAAGTGTATGATTAATGGTATTAGTAACCATGAAAGGTTATTCAAATATTTTTCGAAAGTAGATGATATGCGCATAATGAAGGGATAAGAAGATAATGAGATGTTTGATTGTATTCATGAGCTCATGACTGATATAAGGACTAAGTGATATTATGGTTTTATTATATAGAAATTTTGGGATTTTGGTATGTGGAAAGAGTTAGCTTTTGACAGCATTCATTTTTTCACTAAGGTTAAATTGGTATTCATTTTTTCCAGAGAATACGTGATTAAGGCCTTAGAATGTTTGGAATGTGACCAACAAGACATATCTTATGATATATGGGGATCAAAAATGGTATTAACATGCTAGTTGTATGAACTCTTTGGTAATCGTTTTCACTATAATACGAGATTAGACAGTATTATTTTGGATAAGCCTAAAGATTGGAATGGATTATGTTGGAAATAAGTTAGTATTGTTTAAGGAAAGATGTTTTTTTTCGATATTATTTATGGGATGTTATAGTAATGTAGTTTTAGAAAAAGGACAACCTACAGGATGGGCGACATCCCATCACGTCGGACAAGGTTGTGGGAATCGAACCCACAACTGAAGTGCAACTGGCCTTTATCGCCTACCACTGGCCTACAAAAAGTCCCTGTTTAGTAGAAACTAGTTTTATTATATTAATCAATATGATATATGAAGTATAAGTCCATTTTAGGAACCATATATGATTACTCTCACTATAGATGGACTTATGTATTTTTTGATAACTTTTCTAACCTTTTGTTTGAGACAGATGGAATGTCCCATATTTCTATCACATGATCTGCTAACACATCTCGAATGATAAATTCAACTTCATTTCATTAAGGGATGAAGTGGAAATTGTTCAATTCACAAACAATAGTGATTTTGTACCAAAATCTTCTAAGTATTTCTTTTAATTCACCAACATTAGGGAAATGATCTTGAAAACCAAAAATGTTGTCTTAGTGACCTTATATCTGATGAATCAGATGGTATCTTATATCATCACAAATCTATGGCTTTGTGATTGTTGGATTTTTCATAGCCATGTTCTCTGCCACTCTCTATCAGAACATGATGGTTAGATTTCTCTTCTATATCCATATTTTCACCTATGTGGAAACCCAATGATTTGTTTATTTGGGTAACTGTTACGTTTCATACTTTTGTTTTTAAAGATTGGTTATGGTATTCCTTTTTACGATGTGGGTTTCTATTAAAGAAACTTTCTAGTAGTAAACCATTTATAACCTCGATGAATTTCAATGGAGAAATTCATTTTAAGGGTGGTAGAATGTAACACCCCGATATTTTATGAAAAATATTCTTTTTAATTTCATTAATGTCTTGTTTTGTACGCTACACCAAACGGAGCTTTCACAACACGCAATCATTACTTGACTTTCATTACACACAATCGCAACCTTCCTCGATAGCGTGTGTAGTACGCAATACCGAGTTTCACTAAACAATGATATGCTATTAAAATATTATTAAAACTAGCCATTATGAATAGTAATAACCACTTTTTGAAATTTTGTAAATTTTATTTTTCAAAATGGAATTCATTTTTTGATTCAGAATATCGAAATTAGCTTAAGGTGAAATTTTGGTACTTTTCGAATAACTTTCATTTTTTGATGAATCGTGAAACCACTAAGTGATAGTTAAAAAAATGAATTTTTCATAAAACATAATTTTACCGCTTCTGTGAGTGGAATATCAAAAATCTGAGAGACACCATTGATGTCAGTAAGTAAAATGTGGTTCAATGAGATGAAAATATGTTTTGTTGAATTGTAACTTTTTACTTTTTTTTACCATTGTTAAATATAAATAGGGTAAATAAGGGTAAAAATGATATTATTATTACCCTAAAACATGTCATAATTCTATTGGATAAGTTTAATTCGACCAAAGAAAACCTTAGGAATAAAATATGACCATTTAGGCCCACTTGGATTAGATTAGGACATTTATTATCAATTTATTTAAAGAAGGGTTAAAATAGAAAAAATCAAAGTTTAATAAGAAAATCATTTTTAATATAGGGTTATACATAAGATAAATTCTACTATAAATATTCATTATAAGGATAAAAATATTTCCTACATAATGGTATTATGTTTGTCATTTTTAGACATTAAATATGTTTATTTATTTATGACACAAAGATGATGGAGTATTTATCTTATTAATGAAATATTGACATAATTGATGTTATAAATACCCAAATAAATGTAATTTGAGATTTTTTATGAATTTCAATAATTTTATAGGTTAATATGACATGTTAGTATTGATTTAAATAACCATTTGCGTACTAATTATTCTGTTATAATGTTTACAAAAATCAATTACTAAATAGTGTCAAAATTGACATAAAATCGTTTTTAAAACAAATATTATATTATTAATTGTTATTTTATTCATAAAAATCTAAGGTTCTGAAAAATGACTTATATAAGGTTATATATATTAATAATAAACAACTTGGGGTTCGTTTGGATTGTTATAGTATGTTTATTAACCATATAGTATAAGAACACAAGAAGACACTGTAAAAGTAATATTATTTACCTTAATGTTAAATCTAAATGATAAGGTTAAAATAAGAACCCAAACTTGTCTAAATTCTATTGGATGAGAGGACTTCGACCCATCCCTACATTAGCTTCGATATAAATCAATTTGGAGCTATTTAAAACCGAATTTTTCTTTATAATAAAATAATATTTTTTGTTATTCCAAAGGTGCCCCTCTCCTCCCTTATAAAGGGTACCTCCTCCCTCACTTCCTCACACAACATTGAGCCTTCAAGATCGGCCAAACCATGAAATTTTTTTCTCTATACTTCCCTAGAAACATCTTAGAGGTCCTGGTCTTCTAAAATGTCCAATTTTAGTGCCCTAAAAGGAGATCTCGAAGAGGCGCTTCAAAGAAGAGGTAATGTTCGTTACCAATTCTTTCAACTTTATTTATTCTTACAATTCTTTTCATTAGTTGTTTCATTATGAAGTAATAACATCATTATCACTCATATAATGATATGTTATTATAAGTATGAAACAACCATATTTCACCATCTATTCCTCCTACGGAAAACGAAATCACCGCACGTGCGTACATACGAAATACCGTCTCCACGCCATGGTGTAATCTATTTTCCACCACCACCTTACTTGGACGGGTATAATGGTGTAAATAATGAATATATATGATTATTTTAAGGTGATATTGATTCTATATTAGTATACATACACTCCAATTCAATTCCACGATCATGAGAACGATATCATCGCTCGTGCGTACGTACGGACTACCGTCTCCACGATGTGATGAGATTCATTCTCCATGTTAACCATTCATGAATTATTATAATATATATACAATAATTAATCATGAAATATATGACATAATATTTATACTAGATTTATGTGTATATATATGTATGTCATCTACTTAATTCCATTCAACTAAATAAGGAAACGAAAACAGCGTTCATGCGTACGTACGACCAACTGTCTCCATGAATGGTGTATTTCATTCCATTTCCTGATCTATTATATATATGTATATTCAGAATATATATTATAAATAAATCATGTTTTATATTCTGAAATTAAGAAATCATGAACTAAGTAATCATATGAATAATTACAAGTCAAAACACGGACGACAAATGAAACGATATTACCCAAAACGCACATTAACATGAAATTTACAAAAGAACGAGAAAAATAAAGTCATAAGTGAACCATATATGATATCATAACAATGAGTATGATTCTGGAATAAGTATATGACATTATTTAAATCATGATACAAGAGGTTCAGACACATACGAAGAAAATCTGACCTAAGGTAAGGGAAAATATCAGAATCTCATTTTTATCCGAGATTATTTATAGTTTGATATTTACTGGTGTGTATCTTATCATCCACATCAATGTTTACTCAATATGTAATATTATTTCCATCCACCTACAATTGTTTAAATCCAATTTTACCCTTTCGTGAGTTTTTAGTAATATATATGAAAGGAATCATTTGTTGTTTTTCATACGAGGTACTTTTTGAATTTTCCGACAAAAGTATGAGATGAATGTTTTTTTAAAACATATACGACATGAATGGATATTTAAAACATTATTTCCAAGAAGATTCCTTTACATGTTTTAAAGTTTATTTTTAATCATCTTCTTTTTAAAATAGTATGACATGTTGAGAAAGGAAAAATATTTTTTAAGTAGAAATGATATTTTCATCAAGAATGGAGTTCAAGTGTTTTATCAAAATTATTTTACATCTAAGAGAATATAGGGTTCTTTTTCTATCACTATTATTACATTGATTTGATTATGTTGTGATGGAATTATTTTTAAGAATTCCTTTATCTTATATGAATTGTTTTCTGATGTCATGATGTTTAAGAATCCCATTTTTATTACATGGGTTAAGCTATGATGTGTGGTTTATGATTTTGTGGCACACATAAGAATGGTATCATTATGAGAGGGGTGGGACCTATATCTCCCTCCAATGCATTGGGTAAAGATTTTATATCTCATGAGATAGACATGGCTGGAACGGTAGGTTTTACCGGTTCAGTGAAACAGGACTGAAACGAGGAGTGAACTCGATTCAGAAATGGACTTTGTCCACTAAGATAGTCTTGGAAATGAGTCTTGACTAATAAGAAATGATTCTCTATGATTATGTGTGTATGCCACAAAGATTCATGTTTTATGTTATGATTATTGGGATTACATTTCACTACTATGATTTATTTAATGTTATGAAATTATGATTTCTTTTGAATGTTATGATTTCCAAATGTTATGTTCTTATCTATATGATCTGATTGATATTTATTTTTTTACCCTTACTGAGATTTTGAGCTCACCATTTTATGTTTTCTTTTCCCCGGGATATAAAGAAAGGTTTTAGGTAAAAAAAGAAGATATTTATGGGAGATGTTGATGATCTTTCACCATGATTTGAAGATTATATTCCGAGTTTCCAAAGACACTAAACTATTATGGTCCTTGTGTGTGTGTTTTTATTATGTACTAAATATTCTTCAAAAGTAATGTAATGTCCATGTACATCAAGCTTCAGGTCTCTACAAACATGAATCCTTATTTTCTACTCTATACATGAAAACACTAGTTACATAAGTTTCTCCTTATAATTTAATTGAATAATATTCACCTCTCTATATATAAGCATCTAAATGTGGTAAGTATTGATCGATATTAGGATTCTTTCACGCAGACTGTTGACTCGTGTCGATATCCGGATCAACACCTTGCATGAGCTCAAGAGACAAAAAATTTCGTGGTTCAAGGGAGAGACAGATCCCCTTTTCATTGAGGATTGGATGGAGGCAGTGACATGACTCATTACCTTAGTGAGTACACCACTTGATCCTATGGATATCTTAGCTATGAGACTTCTTCAACGATCTATATGTATATGGTGTATTCTAATGATCTAGATTCATGATGTCGTAACCCCTTCTTGGGAAGACTTCATGTGACTTTTTCAGGAGGACTTTGTCCCCAGAGCCTTGTGCTTGGTGCATATCCAGGAGATGATTCACCAATATTAGTGTAGCCTGATGGTGGTTGAGTAACATGTGAGGTTTACATGGCTCTCTCACAACTCTATAGACATGTTGGGGGCCCTTTTTTTAGGGCAGAGAACATTGATATGGGACTCAGATGAGAGATCAGGGATTCAATGTTGTCCCTCGAAATCCGGAATCAGGCTGGAGTTCTAGATAGATCAATTCTTATTGACAGATTCCTAGAGGAGTATGCACTGATAGCTGGAGCCTGTAAATAACCATAGGCATTATAATTTTAAATGTTGACCAGTAGGCAGCATACGAGGGGGGCCCATGTGGTCCCAATATTTTAGGGTATGACCTTAAGACTTAGGGTCTAGTATAATGCCCCGACCTTAAACCTTACTTAATCTTGAGTTATTACAAGATTAAACATTGAGGATCTTTTCAGGTTTAGAGTTTTAGTGAATTAGAACATAAAACATGCATTACATTCCACATATAACAAAGTAGTTACATAAAGATAGTATTAATTTTTCCCATCAATGGAAACATAATTATAACAAAACATGGATTTATTCTTCACACCTCCTTGACACTATCATCATATCATGTACCTTTCCCTTGACCTGTGAATAACATTTCAAAAAAACATGGGATGAGAATAAAAAGCTTAGTATGGGTTATAAAAATATGGAAAGGAAACATAAGTTCATATATACATAAGAATAAAATCATATTTAACCATAAAACATAAACACTTTAACATACCTCATCAAATCATGAATAAATCATAGAAATCATAAGACATAAAAGCTAACTTGAGGCATTCATAACTTTCTAACGTTGGGAGTAACCCTCTTGGTTATGTTTGGAACACCCACCACAGTATATTCCCTAAATCTATTCGGAGAAACCTTAATGTTTCACTCCTTCGCATTATCCAATGCATTGGAGAGCTATATCGGCTCACCCGCCCTTAGTTTATCACGGAACCACCCATCTTCATAACAATTCCCATGAACCTCAACATAATCGTATCACATAAAACATGCATATAGGAAACATAACATTTTCACCTTTCAATCACAAGATATCAATACAACACATTGATATAAAAACATTATGAAAACAATTTTCAATACCAAAACAAGATAAAAGTAAAACATGGTATTTATTATTCTTTTAAAAAAATGTATGGCTTGTAGAGGAAGCCGAAACTCAAATAATGGTCACGGCGGCAGAGAAGTCACTGTCGCCGCATACGTACGACAAAAAAATTCCCATTTTTCATTTAGTAAAACGCTTTATATAAAAAATATTCCTTTTGGATAAACGTAAAATTCAAAGGGGTTTATACACCGTATAAAAGAAGGTTTTGTATAAAACAAAATATGCCTCAATGAAAGGAGATTGAGACGAAGTCCCATACCTCGGGTCTGACTTGACTCGGTCATTCTTTAATCTCCTGAATAATGAACTTGAGTTCATTTCTACTTGTTTAAGAACCTTTTCAAGTTCATTATTCCTTTTATATCACTTATTGCCAGTTCATGAACACTATGTAATTATTTAAGTTAATAATGATCATTTTAATGATCATTGGTACTTGAGTCAAAAATAAACACTTTATAATTTCAAGTTGTTCATATATCCATTATATCCAGAATTATAATCATGATTTATATATAAAATATATCATATATATCCAGTATATACATGCATTTATAATATTTCATAATCATTTAGAGGTGAGAAATGAAATGCACCGTTCATTGAGACGGTAAGCCGTACGTACGCATGAAGGCTGCTTTCATTTCTATTTCGTATTATATAGAATGGAATCATAATGATATAAAGTTATATTAAAATTCCAGTGTAATATCATATATAATATCATAACACCATCCTTTATACGGCCCACATATGGTATTTAATGAATCAAATCACTTTGAGGGGGCGGTTGTCTACACTTCCTTAAATAAAGATATCGCGTTTACCCATAATGGAAACCATAAAGGTATGCCCAAAATGAAAAAAACAGAAGCTTAAGAAAAACATAAACATATTATATATCATATATAAATATAGTTTCATCTTAATGGACACCTTTTAAGGTGTTAAAATAATGTTGAACAATCATCGTTTCGGGAGGCCGAAATTCGCCATCCACAGAAACATTATGTTCTTTAACCATTAGATGTAGGTGTGTGTAAGTGTAGCTCGAATCCATCTTATAAAAACATCCTATTATATTGAATATAGGGTATTTGTTACAAAAGAAATTAATAAGAAGAGTTTATGGGGTTGGAGAAGTAAAATAAAACAAAAGGACTCAAGTGAAAACATTACCTTAAAATCGGGTAACTCCCTTTGGTTTGAGCTCAAAGGCTTCCTTGTGAAGACTTATGCCCAAAGAGAGGCTTGAAGGAGTAATAGAGGGATGTGGAGAGACAAAATGGGAAGGGTTTGGCCAATAAAAAGTCTTTTTATGTGTTGGTAAAGAGGTATAGGTGGGGGCCTTTTATAAAAGGAGAGGAGGGGCACTCTTGGAAAGTAAGGAAATGTTACTTTATGTTAAAATGGGTTTCGGATTAAAAAGGTGCCAAATTGATATAATTAGAGGGTAAGGTGATACGGGTTTGAAATCCTCCCATACAATAGGTTTTGGACATGTGTAGGTCATAGATTATACATTATCATTTCATTTTATTTAAATCCTTTATTAATGAGGTAATCGCAGCATCATCATGATGTTATACATAATTTAATTTATTGAAAGTCTAAAAATTATAAACAAATACTATGATATAGGAAATAATTTTAGATTTCCATTTATTATTTATAATCAAAAATATGACTTGTATAACCCCATGTATATTTTTTTTAGTAAAATAACTCATGTTTGTGTCATTTTTACATTAACCTTAAATAAAAAGATATTAATGTCATATTTCTACCAAAGTGGCTGCGTGGGGTACCCATGTTGACCCATAGATTGTCTTGGTCGGCCATGACACATCCAATAAGGGTAAGACATGTGTCTGGTTCATTTCATATTATTAAAACATTATTTTTACCTTAAACTACACTAATTACAACTAATCGCGATTAAAAACATAAAAGTTACTATTCACCAAAATTTATTTTAATCCAATTGAACAAAACAAAACTTCTTAATGAAAACCATGAATGTAAGATTTTTGAAATTCAAAACACAGAGGTGGTAAAATTTCATTTAAACGAAAAATCAGTTTTTTAAGTACCACTTAGTGGTTTCACTATTCATCAAAAATTGATGTATTTCAAAAACATAGCAAAACATCACCCTATTATATATTTGATATTCTGAATTCAAAAATGTTGTCTATTTTACAAAATTCAACACATATAAGAAGCAATAATTAATTTAATAATTAATTCCTGCTGTCAGAGCAAATAGCGTGTTTTTATGAAACAATAAGTATCAAAAGATTGACAGTAGTTTAAGTCCAATTTCAAAGTGAAATTAATCCCAATGACCACTATTGGATTAAATGGTAAAAATATATTCTAATTTCACTTTAAAACCAATTCAAAATATAATCTAATCATATAAATAAATTATATTAAAAAGCAGTTTTGATGTAAAATGCAGTATTTTTCACTATTCATTAAAAAATGAACACTATCAGAAAAATACCAAAAATTCACACAAAGTAAATTTTGATGTCCCAATCATAAAGAATAAGTTTATTTTGACAAACATAGCATATAAAATTTTTAAAATATAGATTTAAAAATGATTTTCCATCAAAGGAAAGTAAAACAATCTTTTAAAAATATTAGTGTATTCCATGCTTTGGATTGGATTTATTTTCATTTTAAGACTCTAAAACACTCTCTAACTAATTAATAGACATAGAGAAAAAATATCTATTATTCATTACTTTCAGGGGATGTTACATCCTTCCCCCTTTAGAAAATTTCGTCCCCACAATTTATTTACTTATCGAATAAATGGGGGTACTTATCCCTCGTTGCATTTTCAGATTCCCTTGTTGCCACATCCAACATGTGGTTTTTCCACAAAACCTTTACCTAATTAATCACCATATTCTGTAACAATTTCTCCATGTGGTCAAGATTCTGGACTGTTTGTTCCTCATAGGATAGGTTATCTTATATCTGAACTACATCTGGACTCAAAACATGAGATGGATCTGGAATATACTTTCTCAACATCGAAACATGAAAAACATTGTGTACCTGAGATAAACTCGGAGGTAAAGACACTCGGTAAGCAACTAATCAAACTCTCTCCATAATTTCCTATGGTCCAATGAACCTTGGACTAAGCTTTCATTTCTTACTAAATCGAATCACACTTTTCCATGGTGATACTTTGAGAAAAACATGATCACCTACCTCAAAAGAGAGGTCCTTCCACCTGCTGTCCGCATAACTCTTCTGCCTACTCTGAGCTGTTCTCATGTGTTTCTGAATCAGCTGAACTTTTTTTCCCATCTCTTCTACCAATTCCGGTCCCATAAACTTCCTTTCACCCACTTCATCCCAGAAAGCTGGAGTTCGACACCGCTTCCCATATAACACCTCAAATGGTGCCATATGTATACTCGAATGAAAACTGTTATTATATGAAAATTCAACCAAAGAAAGATATTGGTACCAACATCCCTGATAATCCATAGAGAAAGAACGTAGGATATCCTCCAAAGTCTAAATTTTTCGTTCTGACTACCCATCTGATTGAGGATGAAATGCTATACTAAAATTTAATTTTGTACCCAACAAATTCTGAAGACCCTTCCAAAATTTAGAAGTAAAACTGGGATCACGATCAGAGACAATGGAGAGAGGAACTCCATGTAACCTGACTATCTCATTAAGATTCAAACAGGATAGTTGATCTAGAGAGAAAGTATCTTTTATAGGAAGGAAATGAGCATATTTAGTCAAGCGATCAACCATAACCCAGATTACATTATTACCTAGAGATGTCTTTAGTAATCCCATAACAAAGTCAATGGATATATTCTCCCATTTCCACTCTGGCACTGGTAAAGGCTGATGCATCCCTTTCTGTAACTTCCGCTCTGCTTTTACCTATTGACAAGTCAAACACATCACAGTAAAATTAGTAATATTTCTTTTCATTCCATCCCACCAGTAATACTCCCACAGATCTATGTACATATTAGTACTTCCAGGATGAACTGAAAATGGAGAACTATGAGCTCCACATAACAACTCTCTCTTCAACTGTGAAACACAAGTCACACAAAATCTCTTCCCAATTCTCAAAATTCAATCATTATCAATGTTGAATTCATGCAGCTTACCTTTCTGAACTGGCTCTACCTTTTTCTGCAACTCACTATCTTGCTTATGTGCTTATTTGATTCTGTCTGATAGAGAAGATTTCACTGATACCTTAAACCAAACAGAAAAATATACTACACCAACAACTTCTATTCCAAAGTTCATCAAATCCTTAACCAGAGGATCATGTTCCAAACTCAACATTGTTAATGAAGAATTACTTTTTCGACTCAATTCATCGGCCACTTTATTTGCTTTTCCCAGATGGTAATGAATTGTACAATCATAATCCTTGATTAATTCTATCCATCTCCTCTGTCTCATGTTCAATTATTTCTGAGTGAATATATACATTAAACTTTTGTGATCGGTATATATTTCACACTTTACTCCATACAAATGATGCCTCCAAATTATTAAAGCGAAAACAACAGCAGCTAATTCTAAATCATGTGTAGGTTAATTTATCTCATGAGTTTTCAACTGTCGTGAAGCATAAGTAATTACCTGATCATTATGTATTAGGACACAAACAAGTCCTTTCAAATAAGAATCACTATATATAACAAAATCACCATTCCTGGAAGGTAGTTCCAAAAATGGAGCATTCACCAATCTTCTTTTCAGTTTCTGAAAACAATCATCACATTATTTTGTCCTGATAAACTTAAAACCCTTCCGAGTTAGCTTAGTCATTGGACTAGATAACCATGAAATTTTTTAACAAATATTCAGTAATAGCCTGCCAAACCATGGATGCTATGAATCTCAGTTACATTTGTGGGTCTTGTCCAGTCTTCCACAACTTTTGTTTTTGCAGGATCAATGGTTATCCCATCTTTTGAAACAATGTGACCAAGCAAATAAATTTGTTGCAACCAAAACTTACACTTCTTGAATTTCCCATATAATTTATTTTCTTTTAAGGTTTGCAAAATAACCCTTAAATGTCTTTCATTCTCCTATTTAATTTTAGAAAACACCAAAATATCATCAATGAAAACCACCAAAAAATTATCCAAGAAATCATGGAAAATTCTATTCATTATGTCCATGAATACAGCAGGTGAATTGGTTAGCCCAAAAGGCATTACTACAAATTCATAAGGTCCATATCCTATACTAAACACAGTCTTCGGAACATCTGCTTCCTTTACCTTCAGCTGATGGTACCCCGATCTCAGGTCAATCTTTAAAAAATACTGAGCTCCCTAGAGTTGATCAAACAAATAATCGATACGAGGAAAAGGATATATGTTCTTAACAATGATGTTATTCAAGTCTCTATAATCAATTGAAAGTCTCATATAACCATATTTATTTTTACCAAATAAAACAGGAGCACCCCATGGTGACGTGCTAGGTCGAATGAAACCTTTCTCTAATAAATCATGCAATTTCTCCTTCAACTCTAAAATTTCAATTTGAGCCATACGATCAGGGGTTTTGAAATTGGCTTAGCATCAGGAACTAAGTCAACAGTAAACTCAACTTCCGGATCTGGTATTATTCCAGGCAACTCATTAGGAAAAACATCAGGATACTCATTTACCACTGGCACATCATTAATCTGAACAGTTACTTTATTTTCAACAATGTGTGCAAGGTAACATTCATTTCCATCTTTTACAAGTTTCTCGGCCTCTTGATATGTTATCAATAGTAAGGGTTCATTCTTGTACACAAACTGAAAGTCTTTTTGAAAAGAAACTTCATTAGCTCTACAGTCAATCTTAGCATGGTAAATAGAGAGCCAATCCATACCTAGGATCACATCAATCTCTACTAGAGGTAAAACAATAAGGTTTGCAAGTAGGTTCTTTCCACAGATAAGGATAGGAAGATTCTTATAAATTTTTTTTGCCTCAACATTTCCCCCAGGTTTTTTTACCAAAAGTTCAGGAGTCATTACATGAGATGGTATTCCCATTTTACTAGAAATGTTTTCAGAAATGAAAGAATGTGTAGACCCCGAATCAAACAACACACTGGCATAATATAAAGAAACAAACAAAGTACCTGATACAACTTCATTTGATGGCCTGAAATCTGCTGAAGTAGTTGCAAAGGATTTCACCACCCCTTTCTGCTTGTAGTCTAACTACTTCCCATCACTCAAGCTCTTTGTCGGACACTCGTTTTCATAGTGACCCATCTCATTGCACTTAAAACATTTCACTAACTATAAATAAAATTTGAACTTACCATCACCTTGACCTTTTTCAGTGCAATCACAAGCCTTATGTCCCATCTAACCACATTAGTAGCACCTTATAGAATTCATAAGATATTCCCCAGAATGCCTTTTGCCACATTTATCACAAACTAGAATCTTAGATTTCTTACCATCAGACTTTTTTGAAGAATTCTTCCCTTTCTCCTGCCACCTATGTCTCTTCTTCTGTTGGTTGTTATAGAACACTTGATCATCAGCAAAATCCATTTCCAACTTCTCATCACATCAAAAAATCTTTTCATAACTATTAAACTCACGAGAAGCTGATGACCTTCGATATTTTGGCTTTAATCCTGAGTAAAAACGATTGATTTTACTATCAAGGTCTCGGATAAAATTTGGAGCATACCTTTCCAATCGAGTGAACCTTTATTCATAGGTAGCCACTGAGTGTTCTTCTTGCCTCAATTCCTAGAATTGTTTTTCCATTCTAAGTCAAACAACCTTAGGAAAATACTTTTCAAGAAACATACCTTTGAATTCATCCCAGTCGAGAGCATCAATCTCATCAGCGTCCCTAATATTTTTAACCATCGACCACCACTGATCTGCTTCACCCTCCAAACGGTAAATAGAAACACTATCCTTTTGATTGTATAAACACCCCATGACATAAAAAATCTTCTCTAGTGCTTTAATCCACCCTTCAGCTAGCACGAGGTCAGATGATCCTCGGAATGATGGGGGATATTGCCTCATGAAATGTTCCACCACTGACATGTTCCTTTGAGGTTGATCTGGCTAATCTCGTGAATGGATACCACCACCATTTATCGCTTGAGTCATCTACGCCATTACTGCAACAAACTATTCAATTACAATTCCGACCATCTTAGGATGCTGATTCGGAAGGTTATTTCCTTCTGTATGCCTTCCTAGCACTGCTTCACTGTTTCCTCTACGGAAAACCATTCCGAACAAACATGTCTTAGATGAAGCAACTTGGTAATCTTAAAATTCTATATGATTTCAATTTGACCATAAAAAAAATTGGTTAATCATTTAATAGAATTCTAACTCATAAAGTTATCTAAACCGACCTCTGATGCCAACTATAAGGCCCCGACCTTAAACCTTACTTAATATTGAGTTATTACAAGATTACACATTGAGGATCTTTTCAGGATTAGAGTTTTAGAGAATTAGAACATAAAACTAGCATTACATTCCACATATGACAAAGTGGTTACATAAAGATAGAATTATTTTTTCCAATCAATGGAAACATATTTAAAATAAAACATGGATTCATTCTTGAAACTTCATTGACAATATCATCATATCATGTACCTTTCCATTGACCTATTAAAAACATTTCATAAAAACTTGGGATGAGTATAAAAAGCTCAGTATGGGTTATAAAAATATGGAAAGGAAACATAAGTTCATATATACATAAGAATGAAATCATATTTACCCATAAAACATAAACACTTTAACATACCTCATCAAATCATGAATAAATCATAGAAATCATAAGACATAAAAGGTAACTTGAGGCATTCATAACTTTCTTACGTAGGGAGTAACCCTCTTGGTTACCATTGGAATACCCACCATATTATATTCCCTAAATCTCTTCGGAGAAACCTTCACATTTCACTCCTTCGTGTTACCCAATGCATTGGAGAGCTATATCGGGCTCACCCTCCCTTAGTTTATCACAGAACCACTCGTCTTCATAATAATGCCCATAAACCTCAACATAATCGTATCACATAAAACATCCATATAGAAAAAATAACATTTCCACCTTTCAATCACAAGATATCAATACAAAAAATTGATATAAAAACATTATGAAAACCATTTTCAATACCAAAACAAAATAAAAGTAAAAGATAGTATTTATTTTTCTTTTATAAAAAGGTATGGCTTATAGATGAAGCCGAAACTCAAATAATGGTCACGGCGGTGGAGAATTCGTTGTTGCCGCATACATACGACAAAAACATTCTCTTTTGTCATTTAGTAAAATGCTTCATATAAAAAAGATTCCTTTTGGATAAATGTAAAAGTCAAAGGGGTTTATACACCGTATAAAAGAAGGTTTTTTATAAAACAAAATATGCCTCAATGAAAGGAGATTGAGACGATGTCCCATACCTCGGGTCCGACTTGACTCGGTCGTTCATTAATCTCCTCAATAATAAACATGAGTTAATTTCAACTTGTTTAAGAACCTTTTTCATATTCATTATTCCTTTTATATCACTTATTGCCTTGTCATGAACACTATGTAATTATTTAAGATAATAACGATCATTTTAACGATCATTGGTACTTGTATCAAGAATAAACCCTTTATAATTACAAGTTGTTCATGTATCAATTATATCCAGAATTATAATCATGATGTATATATCATATATATCATATATATCCAGTATATACATGCATTTATAATATTACATAATCGTTTAGAGGTACGAAATGAAATGCACCGTTCATGGAGACGATAAGCCGTACGTACGCATGAACGCTACTTTCATTTCTATTTCGTATTATATAGAATGGAATCATAATGATATAAAGGTATATTATAATTCCAGTGTAATATCATATATAATATCATAACTCCATCCTTTATACGTCCCACATATGGTATTTAATGAATTAAATCACTTTGAGGGGGCGATAGTCCGCACTTCCTTAAATGAAGATATCACGTTTAACCATAATGGAAACCATAAAGGAATGCCCAAAATGAAAAATACAGAAGCGTAAAGAAAACATAAACATATGATATATCATATATAAATATAGTTTAATCTTAACTTCAACCTTTGAAGGTGTTAAAAGAATGTTGAACAATCATCATTTCGGGAGGCCGAAATTCACCATCCACGGAAACAGTATGTTCTTTAACCATTAGATGTAGGTGTGTGTATGTGTAGCTCGAATAATTCTTATAAAAACATCCTATTATATTGAAGATACTGGATTTGTTACAAACTAAATGAATAAAAAGAGTTTATGAGGTTGTAGAAGTAAAATAAAACAAAAGGACTCAAGTGAAAACATTACCTTAAAATCGGGTAACTCCATTTGGTTTGAGCTCAAAAGCTTCCTTGGGAAGACATATTCCCAAAGAGAGGCTTCAAGGAGTAATATAGGGATGTGGAGATACAAAATGGGAAGGGGTTGGGCGATAAAAAGGCTTTGGAAGTGTTGGTAAAGAGGTAGAGGTGGGTGCCTTTTATAAGAGGAGAGGAGGGGCACTCTTGGAAAGTAAAGAAATGTTACGTTATTTAAAAATGGGTTTCAGATTCAAAAGGTCCCAAATTAATATAATTAGAGGGTAAGGTGATACGGGTTTGAAATACTCCCATCCAATAGGTTTTGGACATGTGTAGGTCATAGATTTTACATTATCATTTAATTTTATTTAAATCCTTTATTAATGAGGTAATCGCAGCACTATAATGATGTCATAAATAATTTAATTTATTTAAAGTATAAAAATTATAAAAAAAATACTATTATGTAGGAAATATTTTTAGCTTTCCAATGAATACTTATAATCAAACATCTTACTTGTATTGCTACATGTAAAAATTGTTTTAGTAAAATGACTCATGTTTGTGTCATTTTTACTTTAACATTAAATAAAAAGATATTAATGTCATTTTCCTACCAAATTGGCTGCATGGGGTCCCCAAGTTGAACCATGGATTGTATTGGTCGGCCATGACACATCAAATAATGGTAGGAAATGTTTTTAGGTCATTTCATATTATTAAAACATTATTTTCACCTTAAACTACACTAATTACCACTAATCGCAAT
Source organism: Viscum album (assembly GCA_963277665.1). Classification (NCBI taxonomy): domain Eukaryota; kingdom Viridiplantae; phylum Streptophyta; class Magnoliopsida; order Santalales; family Viscaceae; genus Viscum; species Viscum album. The sequence goes on along the minus strand of OY728147.1, from coordinate 2,049,371,388 downwards.
TAAAAACATAAAAGTTACTATTCACCAAAAATTATTTTAATCCCATTGAACCACATTTTACTTCTTAGTGACAACCATGTAAGTCAGATTTTTGAAATTCAAAACACAGAGGTGGTAAAATTACATTTAAACGAAAAATCAGTCTTTTAAGTACCACATAGTGGTTACACTATTCATCAAAAATTAAAGTTTTTCAGAAAAATACCCAAACTTCACCCAAAGCTATATTTTATATTCTGAATTAAAAAATGATGTCTATTTTACAAAATTAAAAACATATATTTTGCATTAATTAATTTAATAATTAATTCTCACTGTCAGAGAAAAATGCGTGTTTTTATGAAACAATAAGTATCAAAAGATTGACACTAGTTTAAGTCCAATTTCAAAGTGAAATTAATTCCAATGACCACAATTGTATTAAATGATAAAAATATATTATAATTTCAAATTAAAAACAATTCAATAGAAAATCTAATAAAATAAATAAATTATATTAAAAAGCAGTTTTGATGTAAAATGCAGTATTTTTCACTATTCATTAAAAAATGAACATTGTTAGGAAAATACCAAAAATTCACACAAAGTAAATTTTGATGTCCCAATCATAAAGAATCAGTTTATTTTGAAAAAAATAGCTTATAAAATTGTCAAAATATATATTTAAAAATGGTTTTCCATCAAAAGGCAGTAAAACAATCCTTTAAAAATATTAGTGTATTCCATGCTTAAGATTGGATTTATTTTCATTTTATGCCTCTAAAACACTATCTAATTCATTAATATAATAGATAAAAAATATCTATTATGGATTACTTATTTGGGATGTTACATCTAGTGTGTGGGGTTACTATAGTAGAGGGAGATAGCTGAGAACTGTGTTTTTCTTCATGTTCAGCAGTCCCCGACACATGGATCTTGATTGCCCGACCTGCCACGCAGATGATCTTCATATGGTCAATAAACCAAAAATGAAAAGGAATAGTATTGAGAGAGAAGTTTTGTTGGGAAGAAGACATGGAAGGGGGGCAGGCCGAGCTGTAGGGGGTGGATGAAAGTTCAAGGTGCTACCACTACCACCCCCTGGTTGTCCACCATGGGGTCAGGGAGACTACAAACATGGGTGATGCCATTTTAAGGAAATTGAGGCCCATGAACACGATTCTTAAAATATGATTAGTGGTTTTATATGTGTCTTATCCACATTATATATAGTTATTATAGACAAATGTACCAATCACTCATTCCTTGACATCAACCTTATTTAGGGATAATGGATTCTTATGGAGCTATTACCTCAATCTTTGTGATTAGAGACTCTTACATGAGGGGATTCGATGATTACACACTGGTGCTGAAAATATGAGATTACTCAAGAATGAAAAAGCTTCATTAGGTATATTCTACAAGAAGCGTCATTTCCTTACTATACTATATTGGGTATGGACTAGTTACCCACATTCCATGCATAGATAGGATTTTTTAGGTGAAATGTGCATTGTTTCTATGTGGATGTGACTATTTTTTCATTTACCAGAGATAAGGGAACCCTTGCATCAGAAGATCAACATTATCAAAGGAGGGTTTAGCTAATCACTCACCAGTTAGCAAACCTCACTCTTAGTGTAGTGGACGAGAGGAGTCCAATTGTTCTTATAGCAGTGGATGAGTACGAGAATGTCTTTATTAATGATGTTCTTGGAAAACCTCTCCATAGGGGGGTAGACTAATGTATCTACATGTACCCTAGGACGAAACCAATATCAGCACTAGAATATCGGATGGATCCCACAGTGATTCATGAATTGAGGTCAAAACATGCGGACTTGAGGGAGAATGGTTTCTTGAGACACAACGGTTCACCATAAGCAGCCCAATTGTTGTTTTCCAAGAAGGCCAACATGATATTGAGGTTATGTGTACACTTATGACTCCAAAACTAGGTGAATGTGAAGAACAACAATCCACTGATGATAATTGATGACCTCATCGATCAGTTGAATTGTGGAAGGTGCTTCTAGAAGATCGACCTATGATTAGTCTATAATCAGCTATGGGTATAGGATGAGGACGTACAGAAGACATCCATCAGATGCCGGTATAGACACTATCAGTTCTTTGTGATGACCTTTGGTGTTACCAATGCACCATAAATGTTTTGGGACTCACGAATAAGATCACCTATTCTTAGCTCAATCATTTTTCGGTGGTTTTCATGGATGAAATTATTGTCTACTCGACAACATAGGAGGACCATGATACACACATGTGGATAGTCTAGGATACATTTTGAGAGAACTGTATTTATGGTAAGCTCTTGAAGTTCTAGTTCTTTATTTTAGAGGTCCAATTTTTGTGACACATCATCTCATAAGCTTGGGATGTATTAGATATAGATAAGATCGTGGAATTTCATTGATATGGAGCCTCCTAAGAGCGTGACTGAGGTTAAGATCTTCTTGGGTTTGGTTGGGAACTACAAGATGTTTAGTAGTGACTTTTCTAGAACAGTGACACCTTTATCATATTTAAAATGGACGGGAAATCACATAGTGTGTATGGATATGTTCCACCAGAGTTTCCTAGAGCTATGTTAGAGACTGAAGATTACCTAATATTGAGACTACCTGAAGAGGGTGCTAGGTATGTCGATTTCTATTTGCATCAGGGACCAGATTGGGTTCTTTCCCAATGTAGTAGCGAACAATGATCACCTACTACTGAGGGCAGTTGAGGAAGTGTTAGAGGAACTACACAACCCATGACTTAGAGATATTAATTTTGGAATTTTCCATAAATATATTATGGTACTAATTGATGTGTGAACGTTTTATAGTATAATATGAACACTAGAGTCTATGTTATATCATCTACGAGAAGGTCATGAACTTGATGCAGCAATGATGGATGAGTTCCTCCAGGACTCCAACATTGATATATTCTACACTCTTAGGAAGGCAAATGTGGTGGTGAAACACACTACATGAGGTCTTATTTAAAACTATTGAGTGAGGTGACCAATTAATAGGCTATGATGTAGATATACATTATAGACTATGATTGAGATTCATACATTCGTTCAATGAATGTTACTCACCATCTCTTACAGTATGTTAGGGATGAAAAAATTTATGATGTTGATTGTAAGGCCTTACATAAACATTTATCTTTAGGATATAATCTTGATGGATTTTTATATGTGTGAAGCATGCCATCATTTTCAGGGAACACATCGTAGTACTAGTGATCTTATAGGAGGAGGTGTTGAGAGAGTTCCATAAACCCCCCTTGGCAGTACATCCCTAAGTGGTGAAGATGTACCATGACCTCCAATTTTTTTAATGGTGGTCAGAGATTAATAAAGGGGTGGTAGAGTTCATTTCATGATGCCTCACTTGTTAGAATGTGATATTTGAGCATCAGGATCCAACATGTGTGGTCTAGCCACTTGCGGCACCAAAATGGAAGTGGGATGGTATCATTATGTACATCGTGATGGGGTTACAACATCTATCCAGGGTCTATGATTCTATATAGGTGACCATTGAATGACTCACAAAGACATCTCACTTCCTACCCATCAAAAAGTAGGGATCAGTAGAGGGACTATGACGCCTTTATATCCACGAGATAGTGTATCTTCACAGTGTTACTTTGAATATCATATTAGAATATGATACATTCTTTACATCCCAGTAGAAGAAGGCATTGTAGGAGTAATTAGGATCTCAACTGCTCTGGATAAAAACTTTGCACTTCCAGACTGATGGTCTGATTGAGCAGACTATACTAACCATATAAGACATGCTTTGTTGATGTGTCCTTAATTTTGGTGACAATTTGGAGGATCACATACCACTGGTTGAGTTTTAATACAATAATATCTATCACAACATCTTTGGCATGGCACAATTTTAGGAATCGTATGAGTAGCCTTGAACATCTCCTATATGATGAAAAATCCAATGTGAGTTAGAACTAATGTTCTAAGAGTTGGTATGGGCTACCATTGAATATATGCAGACCATCCCGGTAAAGATGAGGACTTCATAGAGAATGTAAAAATAATATGATGATTGGAGATGGAGACTCATGGAATTCATGGAGGGAGGCCATATTTTCCATCAGCTATCACCCAGAAGCGGATTGAGGAGATTTGGCTAGGGTGAAAAGTTATAACTATGGTTCATCAGAACATTTTAGATTCTCAGCTGAGTTGGTGAGGTGGCATACCACCCTTTTCGTCCCACACAGATGCACTGAGTGAATGGTGTTTTTACTGTGTCACTGTTGATGATTTGTGTGATTGATCCATCGCATGTAATCGACTAGGGTGAGCTACACATTGATGTTGGGGTGACTTTTTTGGAGTTCCCGGTTGAGATAGTGGATGAATTGGCCTGGGTCCTTCGTAAATAGTCGATTCCTCTGGTGCACGTTTGGTTGAAGCAAAGGAACCTCTATGTGAGAACATGGAAAAGGGGGGATAATATTTGTGCATGATACCTCCATATTTTTGTTTGGCCTTGTTATTGGATTTTTGGGGACGTAAAGCCCTAAGATTGGAAGAATTTAATGTCTTGGAATTTATGTGTTAATTTTCATTTAAATTATATGAAATAGTTTCAAGATAAAATAATTGTACGACATATGATTCCGAGGTTCGGTGATCCCAAAATGGAATTATGAACTTTTTTAGTTCACTTATGTAAACATGAATGAGTGGTTTTCTAGGTTTTTAATTGTTTATTGGAATGAAAACATGGATCGACCATTGAACGTGGAATGTCGGGATTCACATAGAAAGTACATAAATTTGTCTAGAAATGGTCATATTGAAAAGATAGTTTTTCAAACTTTTCACATAATAATGAAATAACATAAAAATGATATTTTATTTTCTTACGCACTGATGAGTGCCAAATAGTGTCTCTGCAGTGCAGTGAAGAGGTCACGATGAAGAACATTAAATTAGTGTTATTAATGGATTGTTTATCCAAGAATAATGATTCAAAATTTCAATATAAGAGAAACATTGTGACATGTTACCTTTTTATTAAAATAATAAGGTGGAGAGATGAGAATAAATCCTCAGGGACTCTCTGATGAGGCAATGGAAAAACATCTCTCCAATTATGAATGAATAATTGCAGCAGAACGTCAACAATATTAACACACCTCAATGTAAAATGTCGAGAAGAAACAAACAACATAGAATCCTTGATCTTTCGCATGAGGACAACTTCACATTTGATTGAGGTAGGGGTTTTTTGGTGCATGTTTTCCCTGATATTCTATTTATTCGATGAATGCAGATCAACTCATGAATATGTTGATTATTGGATATTTTATTCATACGAGAGGGTGACGCTTCTTGGGTTTCCATTTTAGTATTGTCTTATTTTTTTTGGAACATCATACCCAAGCCTCACATATTTTAATATTCTAACACATAGGGAATTGGACCACACAAATAAGGCCCGAACCCCTCTTCTTTGTTCATTTTTTGTAATTTTTTTTCAAAAAATATAAGGAATGTACAAGAATTTCACAAGGAAGGTAATACCCCACTACAGTTTTATGCACAGTTGGCATGAAGAATGAACCACCGGATCTGACCCAGTATTCCATAGAAAAACATGCTGGCATCGGCAGAAGCCAGCAGCTACAGCTGTAGGCCGGTGAAAGCAGCCTCCATTGGGTGGCAGCACCCCAAAATGATGTGACAGGGGGAGAACTAGGGCCAGACTGGGCCACATCGATGAGGCAAGGCCTTGGGCTATGTTGGATTGTTGTAGAAGGTTCCAACTATATTCCATGTTCCTTAGAGGCACACATTAACTTTACAGCGTAAAGGAATCTCGGCAGGACATGTTGGATGGATACGCAGCAGTAGCTGCCGCCGTTTGACAATGGTGAGAGGCATTAGCCTCACATCGACCATGAGTCAATCAGAGAGCCGGATGTGTATTCTAGTTGTGTCCCGGTCAAAAGGAGAACTATTCCACTAGTGGCGGACTATGAATGAAAATGGGTCAGACCCGCCCCAGCAGGCCAGATATGATCTTATAGTTTGGACCTACCCCAGTGGGACAGACCCATGGCCCAATAGGCCAGACCCTAGTCGTGCTACGTCTGGGTCAAGTCGATGGACCTCATTTCGGGTTAGCTCAATCAGGACAGGGAGGAATAGACCCCAATCCCACAATCCCTTTTTAAAAAAAACATAAATATATTGCAATCCAAGCATCAGATTGATGAGTAATTTGTAGCATTGGAAACCCCATGATGATGTAGATCAATTGGTATACCCTATGGACGATTTCATGGATGTTGAAATTCAACTAAGGGCATGGGGTGTGATTCCCCTATGATCAAGCATGCTACGTGGAAGGAATCTATGGTTGGATTAGACTTAAAGAATACTGGTGAGTGACCCTATGTTGATTGGATATTATAGTCAAGTGGGATGTACCTTCTATATGACCTAGCTGGCCTATGCTAGGGAGGGACTTCTACATGACCAAATAGACCATCAATAATAAAATGTATATGTACCATAGTATCGAAATAGTGTGAAGTGGATTTTGTGTGACCCATCATTTCAATGATGGGGAGAAAATTATCTTTGAACCAACATACCAAATGTACTACTCAAGGATGAGCACCATATCATTCTTAGGTTAGTGGTAAGTGGATTTTCTGTGACCCGACAATCCCATTGTACTAATTGAGGTGGAGTGATCCAGTAGTCGAGGTGTTCACCAATGTGACTTTTGGTTCATCTATACAACTCTTGAATATAGATGGTGTGAGTAGTCATTCTTCATGATCATGCTTGGTGGTCATGTATTGTGCTTTGGTTGTAGATTTATTTGTTGTATTTTCTTGTTATTTTGTTATCCCTACTGAGAAATTTTTACACATCCCTTAATGGGCTTCATTTGCATGTGTTGTGTCTGGTATAGATGATTGTCACCTTGAAAGAGGACTCAGTGGCCTAGGACCCAGTGTTGGCTAGTGGGAACATGCAAAAAACACATACTTCTATAGCTTCCATCAACTACTATGTACCTACCCATCTAGTGGTATTTTTGGATGATTTCCATTTAGTGTTTCATTAGTAATTTTGAATTTTCTAGTAAGTATATTATTGGGTTTGTATTATGACCCATTTGACATTCAGTTGTACTTATACCCACTGGTTATTTACAGAGAATTCTTTTTTATATTCCCATAATTAGTATGTGGCTATCTATATAAGTGTATAGGTAAATAGGAAAATTCCTCCGACATGCAGGTTTATATGTTCAATGTTAGTCCCCAACACCATGGCCTTCGGGTGGCGGGCTTGGGATATGTCATGGTATGAGCCTCGGGGGATGGGTCATTATAATTCAACTAGATTTGATATATGTACATTGATAGTGGACTCTCAAAATATCCAAATACAATTATGATTACCACTATATGTGTTCATAGATAACCCTCCCCTTAGAGTGTTAAGGGATTGATAAATTTTTATTGAAAACATGATATTGATAAAATAATGTGTATATATTGAATCAAATAAATAATTATGAAGCATATTGTTCATGAATATATTACCTCTTATACCATCACATAGGATATAACCATTAGATGTATTTATCATATATTCATATACTTGATAAATTTTTCTTTCTATGTTGTATAATCAAAAAATTTAATGGGAATTCATTCAAATAATTATTTTTGTCATTATTGATAAATCATTATAAATTTGAGGATTACTTTTTACTCATTCATTCACTAACATGATAACCTTTATCACATTACTTGAAGAGAGATATCATTACCATCAACCAAAATTATAAATTTTTTCAAGTTAAAAATATTTCATTTTGGAAAATACACAATTCACTTTTTCAATTTGTTATTTTTTAAATTTTATAGATTTCATAAATATTAATTTCAATTCAAATCATCACAGTGAAAACATGAATTAGATAATTTATTCCCTCTCAAAAACACACTTCATTATATGTCCTAATATATATATATATAACATTTCCCAAACTAATGAAAATAATTATATATGATTTATGAAATCAAAGAAACAATCATCCTAATTTATTGGATTATGTTCATGATATATAATATGATTTTATAACAATATAATGTTTTCTTCATGCACATTAACTTTTTATTCTTCATATTTCTCTTGTTTGAATGATTTTCATTCAATACCATCTTGATTATTGTTAGAACATTATTTTTTCATGAATATATAATTAAATCTAATTCATTATATACACTCTACCTCCTCCAACTCCCTAGTGTTTGAGGTCAGTAGACCCAACTAATTTGTATATCCAAACAAAAATATTAATCCATGATAATATTCCAACTATTAAATCATCCAAAATAATGAAATATATTCTCCAATGACTCCCTTAAATTTATTTCAACAAATGGTTTAGTAATCCCATTAAAATATGATTGATTATTTTGGATTAATTTTTACAACATTTTCAAGATATTGGGGATAAAAATGATACTCCATATAGGAATCATTATTAGACATTGCTTAATCAAACATTAGCAATATATTTATAATAAAATAATATTAATATCCATCCTAATTGGATTAATTAACTTTATCATGATGTAAATACCTACCTAGTATAAAATATATGATAATGTTTCTATACATTCAAATATGATCCATTTTTAAAAAAATTAATATAATATATTAGAATATAACATTATTCATATGAAATTATATTGTATGATTCCTATATTAGTTTAGTATTCATGTTTACAAACTCAAATAACCAATTGATTATTATAATAATATCTCTATGTCCTACTATGATATACTGGTTATAGGTTGCAATGTCCTTTCTAAACATGCATTTGTAAAAACTAAAAAACCTGAAAAACTTTGAAAATTAGTCAGAGCATAAATTAAAATATTGTTACAAAGAATGGCAATTCATAAGATATGATTAAATTTTTTATTAGTAATTTATGATTACATATATACAATTTTCAGTGGTTAAATTAAAAAAATGATTAGAAATAAAAAATAAAATGAGAATATTTTTATTTCATCAACAATATCCCATTAAAGCATACATATTTCACTTATTCATATAGTGATTATTTGAAACAAATAATTTGGAGTGACTAAATGGTTAGTATTGGAAATACTATAGTAAAAAAACACTTTAATAAATAATCAATGAAAAATAAATTAAAGTAAAACTATAATAAAATTTTTCATATAACAAATATAATGAAAGGAGACAAAATCAAAGGATAAAATTGAAATATAAGTAAACTGTTCAATAAAAACAACTATATTTAAAAATATATAACGTATAATTTTTATGATCATAATATTAATATTGAGGCCTTTTTCTAAGACATCTTATTACAACCCCAAACTTACAATCCTAGATATGGTTATTAAAACACACTCTTCACATTTTACTCATTAAATCCATATGTTATCCATAATTTTAACTATAAAAAAACTAAAACATTAATAATTAAAATTGGATCATATACATATTAACGATACTTCTATGATTCAGTTATTATAGAATTAGGAAAAAATAATATAGAATAATAACCATGAATTAATTTGATGATACTTCCAACTACACCCATATTTTGGTATTCCACATTATTTATTCAATATAACTCATAAAATTAAGAATTAATTAATTATTTCTAAAAATAATTCATTTAATTACAGTGTTCATAACAAAAGAAAAATTAAAACATAATATTTTTTAGGTAAACTACAATGTTTGTTTAAATTCAAAATTCAAAAATTTAATTTCATCAAAGTTAATTTGATGAGAATAAGGTTGTCATAGTATAATAAAATTGCATCAGTATAATATATGAGAACTCATAAATGTAAAAAATCTAGTTCCTAAAAAAACAAGAATTTTTGAAACAAATTATAAGATTTATACAATTAAACAATCATTACTAATTTTATAATTATAATTTAGAAATTAATATATTAAAACAAATATAAAGCATTGAAAAATAAATATATGTATTTCAAAAAAGATTAAATTAAACTAAAGTTCCTTAACCTAAAAAATATCAAATCTATTAGGAGTAATCTATTACTGGTAAACACTATCATCTCTTGAGATTAGATTATAATAAGTTAACCTTGTAATCTCTTAGGAGAAACTACTATCCATTTTCCCCATAAAATTTAAACAATTTATTGGAGGGATATACTATACAAACCCATCCTTGTCTTAATAAAGAATATAAAATTGAATGATTATAATGAAACCAAAGAAGAATAAGCGAAAACCATGTTCATTCTCTATTAAATGTTAAATAAAATTAGTATCATTCACTTCTCACTATAATAATAACCATTTTTCTTTCATATCACAAATATCCCATAGAAAAAATTGAGTTCTAGGAAAATATATTTGAGAAAATAGTTATCTAACATGAGAAATAATATAGATAGTATCCTTAAATCAATACCCCATAGAGCACATGTAACAAAATGTTTAGTTTTGTTATTTTTAAAAATTAAACTATAATAATATTAAATCATTATTATGGAAAGAGCCGTGTTCCCCTATACAAAAACTTTATCAAAATATGAATTTATATTATATCAGAAAATAATATTCCTCCAAAATATACATGGAAAAATTTAACGTAAGAATCAATTAATTGATGGATTATTATGGTAGTAAATTCAGTTTATACAATAAATTTTTAAAATATATATTATCATCAATAATTTTTAAAAATTCTAAAAAATTACAAATGAAATTATTATTATGATAGTTTAAAAAAATTTAATTAAGGATACAGATTATGGAAGAAAACAATGTGAAATAATTTATATTTAGAGAAGATTATTATATAAAGAAGATAATGGTCATGCAATAATTGTATTTGTAATGGTCTGTAAAAAACATTTTGAATGAAAAAATATAATCGTATCCATTTATAATGAAAAACCATTGGAAATAATTAACATTATATGGAACATAAAAAAATTAAAAAAATCATTGTATTATATACTATGATTCATCATATACATCATATAAAGTAATAGTTTTTGTAAAATATAATCATATTTCAATAGAGGGAGATTTAGAATAGAGACCCTTCCAATATGAATAATGCATGGATAAAAAATTCGATAAATGAATGAATATAAAATGATATTATATAAAAGCCATAATTACCAATACGGAATTTAGGACATACAATTTATGGGTTAGTAAGGACACCATATAATATCAAAAATGGGGAAAAAATAATTATGTCACAATGAATTAAAATTGGTATAGAGAAATATCCTGAATATATTATAAAAATTTAATCAATATCACCTTAAATATAGAATATAAAATTATATTTAAATAACTTGATCCTAGTTATGTTTTTGATAAACTATATAAATATGATGTTTATACACCTCATAAACTAATATAGGTGAATAAAAGAAATGTATCTTCCAATTGAGAAAAAATTGAGGTGAATAACCACTCTAAATATTATATAATTGGAGTTATAATTAAATTATGTTGTGAATATTTTAAGTAAATTTATATAAAAAAAGTGAAAAGTAAAAAATGAAAATGAAATAATCTAATGTAATTTCAGACATAATTTTGTAAGTATAAAATCAATTAATTAGTTGTATAACTCAATTAATAAAAATTAGAACAATATACCAAATACACCAAGATAAATTTCACATAAATTATATTTTAATTACGTCTAATTAATTATAACATACAATACCATGAATTATGAATGATTAATGATATGTAAAAGGTATATATATTAACCAAATAATATAAATTAGGTTTGTAACATTAAATCCATCCTTAATAAAGTTAAATTGAGATAAAATATATTTCTTTATGTTTGGGTAAGTTATGTTTCACCTTTTACAGATTTATGGCAAACTTATATCAAATATTTGGTTTCAAAATAAAATTTTATATTATTAATATTATATTCATTAACACTTTTTTGGTTTCAAATTTAATTACCTAATTATTTATGTCTATAGCAGGTGTTTTGAGAATGGTCAATGTAGAACATCAAAAAGACTAGGTTATATTGACTGTGGTCAATGATTTTATATAAAACATTAAAAAAAATAGAATGAAGGAATAATAATTTTTATACTTTAATTATAAATTCAAATTAGCTATGAAATATGGTTATGAAAAATTCATTACAATACAATAATATATTTGGTATGTTATACGTATTCCTATGTATGTTTTTAAAATTTTTATGGACATGAATGGAATAAAAAAGTATAATTTTAACATTCAGGAATGATAATGATATCAAAGAAATCATATTACATCAATAAAAAAATTTTATATATAATTCTCGTGATTCAGGGATAAAAAATGAAGCATATCCCTATATAAGGGATTTAATCAACATGAGCACACAAATATAGTTATAATTTTTCAGTGGATGGAAATGTAAATTTTTTTGGATATCATATGGTTCCATAAATATAAATAAATAAATTATCTAATATATATACATTAAACCAATAAAAATAACTCTACATGAGAGAATTTAATGTAAAATGTGTTACAATAGTTCACAATAAGGTAGTTATCCTTACAGACAAATGATGGTTTCCAATATTTTTTGAGGAAAAATGGTGATAAATTTGGAGAAGAATTTTTTATAATAAAATATAAATGTATTATAGATATATGAATTGATATATCATAATAGTAAAATTATTTTTTATGTATTTATAATGTTAAATGAAACTAAAACATTAAGTTGAATGCTAATCCACTTTTTCAGAAAAAAACAAGTTTTTATAAAACCATAATCCTCATAAGGTTGGTTTTCACCCCAATCTATGAACAAAAGGAAATTATAGTTTTTTATGGATATATTTTAAAATGTATTAGGTTAAATTAAGTTTTGAAATGTTGTGTGGAAGAGATTATTTATGGATCACATTTATAATTGAGGGGTGGTAAAATCTTATAATTATTTAACACATTAAATTAATATAAATTTTCCATAATTAAAATGTAGAAATAATTTGAATAATATTAATGATATGATAGGGATGAGTCAAACTCCTATAATCTAATAATATTTTGTCACGATTAGGTAACATTCTACCATGAGTAATTGTTTTGAACCCTCCTTAAAACGTTTGATGATTATCATGATATAAATGTTTCTTATTTTAGTGTCCAATAATATTACTATAAAATTACAATAGTCTCATATATAAATCATAATTTAAATTGTGAATAGTTTAAATTAACTATCTCATGTATTGGATTTTTGTTTAGTTTAAAACATTTTAAAGGATATTTTTTATTATTAAATATCAATACTGTTGTTTATTAACGTCTAATTTAATTTTTGATTTATGTTATCAATATAAAAAATAATTAAAATATATACTTTCAACATAACAACATATATATTTCTATATCGATAAAATTTTAAAGACAACATAACTAACCCATAAAAATAATTTTTAAATTTTATAACTTTATAAACATGATTTTTGTAATAATTGATGTAGCACTATATCGGTGTTATATAGGAAAATAAGACAATTATTTCTAAAATTAAAATTACTAATAAAAGTTAAAATAGATCTCATTATTCTAATTATTACCTTTAATATCCACTAAAAAATATTTTTATCCCTACATTAACATATATATTTGATGGATAAAAGAAAGTGAGTTACATTTTTTTATTACATAAAATAATATATAATTAAATTTAAAATAAAAATGGATCATAATTTCTATAATACAGTATCACTAATGAGTTAGGTTAAAAAAAACTCATCTAATATTTTATTGGAATGTTTTGTGGTTATTATTAGAGGTTACATTATTTCATTCACTTAAATTACACAATTTATCCTTACTAAAGAGAAAGATATTTAATATATATACTTTTCTTAAAGACAAAAATTAAGACCCATATTTTAAAAATATAAAGCACTAGATTCCAAATAAATGATCAATTTAAAAATATTTAGTTTAATATTTTTGTGGAAATTAATTGAAACATTAACCCTCAATATTAAATGAAAATAAATTTCTATAAAAAATCATTTCTCTAAAATAATATAATAGTAAATTAATAATATTTTAATGATTAATCATCCTATGAATATTTTTTAATATGTATATACGTATATATATATAGTTAAACTATTAATTTTATTTAAATAATTCAACATTATGAATTATTTTAATAAATTAAAACTAAAAAACTATGCACTTCAAAGTTGTTTTATGAAACATGCTATTTTAGAATAAAATTAATGTTATTCTAAAATCTGGTGTATTAGTTATTAAAATATAATTAATTATCATATGTTTAATTTTAGAGCACATACATTACAATGAAATAATGTTATATTCCTAATGGTGTTTTTTAGTGAAAATAAATTATTGTTTAAAAATAATATATATTCTTCAATATTAACTAAAAATATAACTTTTTATAAAAAATAATAAATATTTATCCTAACATATTTTATATATTATTATTTTAAATTTATACCTATTTTTGAAAAAACCTTATTTTTTTAAAAAATTAATTATATTATATTCTAAAAATATAAATATAAATCTATTTTGAGGAAAACATATTTTTAATAAATTAAATGAATTTTATTAAAAATTAATATTTATTTACTAGGAATTAATCAAAACAGTATTTTTGATTTAGAATTTTTCATTTATATTTCAAAAAACATTGTCTATTATTCATTTCTTCCAATTCAATGACTAATTTATATCTAAAAAAATTAAATTATAAAATTTAAAGTTCTATAATACCTCATTTTTTTGTGTTGTATATGCTATCGAACATAGTGATAATATAAAATCATATGGGGGAACATTATCCTAACCATTAATAATTTTTGTATTTAAAATTTTAATTTGATATCAATAATCAAGAGTTCACTTTTGAAAATACCTTTATTAAATAACCACATTATAAAAATGGTTAACAGATAATTCTCTTCAAAAGGCTGAGATTGAAATATCAATGTCATTTAATAACACATAAATATGTTACAACATAATAGAATAATATTGGGAACTGATTATTTATACATTGCGGGAAAAATAATTCCTAAATAATGATGGATGGTTATTGGGAATAGTGATCAATAAATGGTGAACTATCATGAGATAGTTAATGACCACAAAATAACATATAAATTTTTCATTAAAAATTAAATTGATTCTTAAAATGGTGTTAAAATAATAATTTTTTTAAATATCATTTATGTATTATTTATAAATTCCATTTCTATCTATATTAAATAAATATTGAAATACAAATACATGATTTTTTTAAATATTCATAAATGAAATTTCATTATTAAATTTCATGTTTTATAAGGATTACACTAAAATCTAATATTTTGATCAAAAATATGAGTGTGAATATTATAATGAATATAATTCAATAACAAATTATATATTAATTAAGTGCTATATAAATAGATCATAACAAATTATAACTGTATTTAATAAATAGAAAAAATTATCACTTGATCGTATGATACAAAAAATAGAATAAACCATAAAATGAATAAATAAAACATTAGTTTCCAAATTTAAATAATACCACACAAGGTTCATCACAGATCATTATATAAACAAATAACCCTATACCATACTTAAAACAATTACATCAACATTAAATAATGTTTTTAAATCGTTTTTCAAAATAGTTTCTTCTTAAATCCCCCATTAAAATCATATCATTCAAATGAAATAATTAGTTTTATTAAACATAATAGTTTGGTATATGTCAAACCTAAATAACATCTTTTAAAATATCTATATTCACCTATATATAAAATCTCTTAAAACCACAATAAGATTTTCTAATTCTTTTAACATATGATCAAACATAAACATAAAACCCATGTTAGTAATAACAAGTCTTATACAATCCTCACACAAAAATATCATAATCACTAATTTTTTGAAAATATTACTCTAATACCAACTATAACAGCTTCATTTCTTCACATATGGATACGATGGTAAAAATGACTACATTTGTAGATTTTAATCTTATAATTGTGTTGAAATTTAATCCATAAAAAGAATACTAAATCAAAATTAAATGATGGATAAATTACATAAATATGGACCTTTTAGGTTTTGAGTTTTAGAAAGTTAGGAAAAACTCAAATATAACAATACTCATGTATTTATGTTAAATTAAATCACACATTATTCATTTTTTTATTTCACATTATTTATTCAATATCTATGATAATTTTATTCAAAAATGAATAATTTCTAGATTATATTATTGAATATTAATAATCAAATCCTAGCGAAATAGAAAATATAAGAATGGTTTTTTCAAACAATAAATATGAGTAAGTGTAATAATTAATAATTTAATTTCATCAACTAGAATAAGAAGAGAATGTTTATTTGAATATAAAATAAAACATTACAATAAAAATATAAGAACACTCTTACACATCGTAACATGGATTATAAATCATTATAACAAACATGAATCATTAACAAAAAATAAGAGACATATAGAAAAATAAATAATTATAAAAGTTAAAAAATTCTATTAGAAACGAGTCCATTATAACTCATTTAAAAAAATATATTGGCATCTCGAAACATAAAAAATTATTCACGGAATTACCAAACTCTCTATTTTCTAAATCAAATAGGAGTTACCTACAACAATAAAATTTTTATCTTATTTTAGGACTAACATAAAATCATTTTACTCGATGGTCTCTCAGTATTAACTTTCTAACATCTCTACACTCATAATTTGTTTGAGAGGCCATAATTCTAATTAGATATAGATGAAATCCCCATGATAGAAATACCTTTCAAAAAATTCCAAGGGTTTCCTAAATAGTTGGGGATGATTTTAACATTATAAATAATGAAAACTCAAACAAGAATCCCAATTCCAAAAAAACATTATTTACACAGGATTACAATAAAATACAATTTTTTTATACAAACTGATATAAAAAATAAAACTATACATGTGTACCAAAGACTAAGACTACCAACATCATGGTACAAAGTAGAAGACAAAACCACAATGCTCATAGACTCTAAATATTGAAATTCTATAAATTCCTGTATACACAAATACAGAACTACAAAATACATCCCAATTATCATGATTCATAAATATATAAAATATATACATTACCTTTTCTTTTTTACCAATAAAAAACATTGGTAAAAGAATCAATGTTATAATGTAGGGGATGACTAATTAAACTCAATACGTTTTCGAAATATGGATTCGATAGTCCTGTCACTAAGGTAGAAAATTTTGGAATTTACAATTCTAATCCACACATCGACACATTTACACATGCATTCCATGATTAGAAATATATACTCATGATATATCTCTAACTGATCTACCATTTTTTAAAAAGGTAACTACATATTATATCCCAAATATAATATCCCATTTCACTGGGTCATATTAATGAAAATGAACACCAAAAATCCAATTATTTCAAGACCATAAATAAATTAATCCAATATTTTTTAATAAAACCAATTTTTTTAAAAACCAATCAACAAATAAATTTTCTATAAATTAAAAAAACAACCATTTTTAAAATCAACATTTTAAAATTAATATAAAAATAACTCTGCACAATAATTTCAATATTTCACCAACCATCACTAAAGATGTTTTTTAAAATTAATTTCCCAAATATTTCACTATGAAATTCAATAAATTAAAAAATTTGAAACCATGAATTCATTTTCTAATAATAGGAGTCAAAATAGAATCCACCCACGTCAAAAATCGGGGCCAAAATGAAGAACAAAAGTAAAAAATCAACCAAATGGGGTTGAATCTCAATAAACCTACCTTAGTTATTATCCCATGACATACACTATCATGACCTATCATAGCAGGTCCCATTTTGTGAATCCTAAAATTTATCTCTATTAGGCCAATGGTTGGTGACTAGTAATATGTAAGAAGGATACTATTATGTGAGACATTTTCTATGTACTTATACGAACATGCTGATCTCCAACCCCACAAAAAGTAGATATATAAAAACTACCATGTAAAAAATGCATTCATACCACTATATCCCACAACTGGTGTAATACATAATTCTATTTAAATTAAAAATTCTAAAATACATTCCCCCCACAAAGATTATATAACCACATGTAAAACCTGTATGAAAGTAGTTATTTGATAGCTATCTATAGCTGCAGGATTACCCCACAGTTTGTGTAGTCTATAAATGATCTTTCTACTCTTGGTCAACATAAGAATCTATAGAAAGGTTTATCATCTTTATAAGACATTCCACGTGCAGGTAATGCTCACACTGGGGGAGTATACCAATACACTGTAGGTGACCCTAAAACCATAAATAAATAATTCAAAGAAATGATACAATCAACTCTACATAAATATATGTGTGAAATACATATAAAAAGGATATATTCATATATAATCAACCACGCCACACAGTCAAGATGTATGACACAACCACTATATACCAGCATTAGGAATTTAGGATGAAGATTCTAGAAAAAAAACTCATCGGGGAGAACTCACTCCGGAGTCCAATTACACTAATGGTGTCTATATGAGAGGTAATTTCATCAGGTATTTCCATGAAAATGACAATATAATAGATCTATAGTTTGATAAATACCACAGTCATGGACCACAACCCGGTCCGTGGGGTTATATCAAAAACTAAATCTAGAATATCCCACTATTTATAATATCAGAGTCTGTACATTGTTAGTCACGTGAATACAATTAACTACATATAGGGAACAAAGAAATGAATAAGGTATCCTTCTATGGGACTCATAGTGGAATCCAAGCACTCTATCTTTGAATTTGTACTGAAGGTATCATGATCCTATGAGTAGGAAATGATTCATTCCAACCTCCAAGGAAACAACAAGGGGAACGATCCCTTAAAAATCATTTCCACAATATGGAGGGAAAATATAATCAAGCCATGTAGAATGGGGTTCACAGCATATAGTTGGATCACACACTATGTACCATGACCCCATGTACTATCCTTTTACAATGAACCATGTCATTATAAATAGTTTCCGTTATATTATATATACATTGTGTGTATTAAGGGAAACACGATGTCTCCTTCCATCATTGGTCCACTTGTGTACTTTAGATGTCCTCCAGTATAGCATTCCAGACCATTTATCCTTGCTTATACACTACTACATGGGGTAGTCCATGTAACCGGTCCAAGTCAAGATGTTGGGTTGGGGGGGTACACTCTACGTAAGAAACTAGTGCACTCCACCCCTATCCATTTACCTCCCACTATATACATCAAATTGTTCATTTGGGGAATCATACCACGTAATAAGGATTACATGCCAAGTGTATTGGGTTTTCAAGAATCTCATCTTCTTCCTCCTGCTTTCACCATCAATGAAACATATTCAACTATGGTGATCCATTCTACTGAGCACTCCATTACCAATATATTTTTATCACCATAAAGCCAAATTTATGGAATTTTTGTCATCAATATTCATTTAAATTACAATCATCAATATTCTTTGTTATTAATATAGAACACAAATTCGGCATGCATCATTGTTTGAGTAATATATCATCCATCATTTCACCTCTTTCGAGTAATCCCAATGATATATATATTTTATTCAATTTTTGTTCCATGAATTGAATGTGGAGTGATCGATTTTTCAAAAAGGGATTCAAGTCAGGTAATAAAGAATAATTCACATGAAGAACACATCAATAATGGGAAGAAAAAAAACAAAAAAAAATATAGAAGGAAGAACCTCAATTGATGTTTATGTTATCCTTGGACCAACATCATTATAAATAAAAATTAATCAAAGAAATATTTCTAATAAATGAGAATAAATCGCCCGGATAAACCACGAAACACCCTTCCTCAAATATGATCAATATGCTGGCTGATATATTAACAGAATATCTTATGTTCATTGTAGGATTCATTAAATGTGAATATAATTACATAATAAAAAATCCTACATGTATTTATGTTTCTCATTTATGAGGAAATGCCACTGCATCGTCACTATTTGTGAGATCCTTCCTGATCGATTCTTGCCAATTCCCAATTCTATGTTCCATCACTACCTGATCGAGAGAACTTTTTCGATCTCTCTATCGAAGGTACTTTGAAGATTAAAGTGTTATGGGACTGACCATAGATCTCTGAAAAGCTTATTATTTAAATAAAATAATTTTGTCTCTATGTTATGAATAAAAAATTATAATATATTTTATTCATTTATGTTCTAGTAGTGACATTACATAAACGACTCATGTTTTATAATTATAGGTCAAGAATAGGTTAATTCCAATATTTTTAATACCATAGTTCCACTATATTTGTTATATAAGAACCGTTTTAGGAGTTATTTTTCTTTTTCAAGAAAACTGTATACCCAAAATATTTAATATATTAATATTTTTTAAACATTTGTTTTGGGCATAACGGGCATTATAATCATTCACCATATTAGAAAATGTTCTCAAAATCAATCCATACAAATATTAAAATAATACATAGAATATATGAGTAATTAAATTCTCCGTACCCTAGGGCATTAAATCCCCAAAAATAAAAAAAAGGATACTCATAAATTTGTGGGTACTGATCACGAATCTGAGCTTCTCGCTCCAAAGTTCTCCCATGGATATTCACCAGATACCACTAGAAACACACCAAGGGAATCTATTTCACATTAAGTATTATATACAACCAATACATGATATCTATAGGGTACTCATCATAATTTTTTATAGCCTCTATGTTCAGCTCACCCTATTCGATGACGTGTGATGGGTTATGCACCTACCTTCTCAACTACAACATGTGGAAAATGTCATTTTCCTGGTCTAACAGCAGGTGTAGAGCTATGTGGTATTCCACATCAGGATCTCAAGTTATTATGTGTAATGGGATGATAATATTCAGTAATATCTTGCCATTCTGATAATTTTTACATAATCCATGTCACAATGAGAAGCATAGGAACACATGATCTCTTTCCATAAACTCTAATGCCCCCATTGCCTATTAACATTAGAATTATTATGGGTACATGTAGTCTTCATCCACTCCTATATGATATGAACCTTATCTATAGGATAATTCATTAACTCATGGCCCATGTGTGATGACTCTTCTAGGTATTTCCATCAATGTGGTGACATATTGAGTAATATGTACAGATCCTTGAATGGTTCCATACTGATGGTGTAAGTGTAGATGTATTTGTACACAAAATAAACCAGGGGTGGGTGATCCTACCCAATATAGATGAAGTCTATCATATAATATCATTGAATATCCACAAGAACATGAATGTCCCACTCCGTCTGGCAGTCCATTTTTGGCTAAAACGTTGTGCTTATGTGTCTCTGTGTTCCAAATTCCTCCTAAATCCACTCTGACATCCGTGATTTTAAAGCAACATCATTAAATTAAACTATCATTTATGGTACCACATTTTTTTTACTATCTCCAAAACACATAGACATCCCATATATCTAATGAACTCTTCTCTCACTTAGGTAGGATGTGGGATGACTTTTGGAGTTTGTCAACAGTCACCCCGATGGAATTGTGTCCCCTCGATGTATGTGGTAAAACAATCAGTAATTGCATTAATATCTAATCAAAAATCAATTCCATCATGAAAAGGTTTGAGCTAAACCAGAAAGAACATGATGCTTCAAATATACTTACAGACAATTAAGGCCTCGAGAGAAATTTTTGGCAAATCTTTTCATTATTCCTATCCACAAACATAGACATGAGATGTCCTAGTACATCACTGCTACACATGGATGTACCACTAGAGGGAACTTATGAAACTACCTCAAAACCTCCTCTTGAAATGTCACTGGTACATTAGCATGTCCTTTAAAATGAATGACGTGTTCCCATCATTATAATATCCATTAGGATAATGACCTTTGGACATATAATCACTTAGGGTATCTTAGTCGGTATCCCCATGATATTAATCCCTGAAACACTATTAGAGTGGGGGGTAACCAACATCAACTAGAGGAAATATAATCCATCTCCTTTCATTGAGGATGACTGTAATGAATAAAACACTGCTGATTCCTTATTCCACAACTGTGATCTTGATATCCTCTACTAAGATAATCTTCTTCCACATTCCTCTTCCCATGATTATTGACAATCAACAATTCATTGACCTATATAAGATCTATCCATCACCTCATTATAATTTTGATATCATTCTATGATAAATTAACATTTAAACTCTTTTGAAAGGAGTATATTATAAATTAAAAACCCCTTAGGTATTGACTCCACATGTTCAAAGTGAAGACAACCGTATGGATCTTAAGATCACATGTCATGTATTTCTAGTCTCTTGAAATCAACTGGCATGAAAAATAGGCAATAACCTCTTTTCTCTACATATTGACACAACCAATAACTTTTCCTGATGAATCAAAGAATACTAAATATTAGACATCCTTATTTGAAAATATTATGATCAGAGAACTCATCAAGCTATGCCTTAGAAACTAAAATATCTAATCAATCTAATCATTCCACAAAAAACATTTACTATTTTGAGTAAATTTTTTCATACATGTTAATATCCTTTTAAAATAAATCATAAATCTATAGTAACAACCTTCTCGCCGAAGTAAGATCTGTAACATTGTCATGCTCTTTGGTGTCCCATGTGATAACAATGCCTCAACCATGGATGGGACCACTGGCAGTCTGCCCCCTGAGGTAACAAGTCCTAGAATGTGGAAAAACCATAATGTAGAATAGAAATATCAAGATATTTTCATAATTTTGGTCATCTCATAGTACATCGTTATTATTATTTATGTGTCTCAAGTGTTCCCCCTCATACATTGAGTACACAATGATATCATCGTTGATGATGACCATAATCCAATATATTTATTAAACAATGATCTTGTTCATGAGTTTCCTTAACACTACTCAACACTTAATTAGGCCAAATGGAATCACCATGTATTTCTAGTGACCCTAATGACATGTAAAGGCCATATCTGATCTGTCCACATATAATAATTTAATCTGGTGATAACCTAATCGAATGCCAATCTTTATTAACCATCTATCCCTTAACCCTTTGTAATTTCCAGGTATAATAATGTTTGTCATTCCAAACTGTGAATTATGGAATATGGGTAAAAGGAATGTATTGACGGTTACACGACATGCCATTCCATTCTTATTATGACCATATATATCTATCATGAAACCATACACAACTTCATCACATGTGTCCTCGCATGTGTAACAATACACGGGGTAGTCCGTGTAACCAGTTCTAGTCAGGCCATGTTGGGGGGCATAACATATTTTCAACTAGTGTATTAAACCATATGTCCATATTCCTTATTGGGTACATGTTGTGTTTTTTAACTGGGTACACACAATTTTTAGTAAGGATTACACACCATTGATATCTAGATTCCCAGAAACATGTCATCGTCCACAAACTCAGGGTGCCGATCAACCAGATTTTGTTATGGTTATCTGTTCACCTCAAAAACTCCAGATCCTATAAAATATGGTCACTATATTTCAAAATAGATAGAATTTTTTCCTTTAATCAACTCATAAAATGAAATCATAGGTGTTCATTGTTATCATTAAAAAACATATATTCAAAACACACCATTGTTTAATCTAGGACCGCACCCACAATTGTATCTCCATAGAGATATCCAGATGTTGGATCTACAGTTTCATATATTTTCTCCATGAATCAAAGTAGGAATGATCAATTTTTCATGAAAGTGTTCAATTTCGGTGAAAAATGATGAATTTTCATGGGGAACACAAGAATCAAGGGAAGGAAAGAGGCATTGAATCGAGATTGATGAACCATGATCAAAGTTCGTGATGATCTTGGTTCAATGATGTTATAACAGTAAATGAATCAAAGCAACATTTTTAATTATCAAGAATAAATCATCCCAAAAAATAGAAAAAAAATCCATCCCACAAATAGGATCTATCCATGGGAATATCAATTCGTGTATTATTTTGATTTCATCATATGAATCATGAGTGGGGAATAGAGGAGCAAAATAATGAATCAAACCTAGATTCATATATCTCTCAGATTAATAAATTTATATTTATCATATTGGTTGGTGAGATCTATCATGATTTGAAATCATCAATATCAAATTCGATGTTCCATCATCTCCTCATTGAGATAATTCGTTAGAGATCTCACTATATGGTCTCCATATGATTCTAAGGATATGAGTCCTAACCAGGATCATTGAAAAGGGTTTATTTAAAAAAAATCTCACTTCATCAATAAATAATATAACCATTTTTTATTTTTTTTATTTTTCATGTCCCCATTGTGACATTCCCCAAATAACACATGTTGACCAATATTAGTTTACACCACATGTAAAGACACTATTATGAACGCAATTGTGCGACCATATTTTTATCTCTATAAGCCAGTTAGGAGTTGTTCCATTTTCTCTTATGGACCATGTGGTTAATATTGAAAATTTTAATAATTTTAGAACATTTTTTCGAGGCACACCGGACAACATAATCACATGTTGTATCAACACCTAGTATCAATGTCAATCCATATATTATATAAATGTATGCCATGGAAAATAACAGTCATCCCATACATATAGGAATATCACATCAAGATTGTAATGAATTTTCATATATCCAACCTTAAATAACTAGATCTATCAATAAATATGAGTGATGATTATAAAACCAAGGGAAAAACAATGAATATAGTATTTACAAAGAAATAAGGATTCAAAAAACCAAGAAACAACAATAGATCACACTCAAATTAAAAGGAATGATCTCAAAAACAATTTACAATAGATGAAATAATTATTTAATCAAGTAAGGGGGGAACAATACAACTACGAATATAACTAAAACATATCCATGATTTTTTATGTAATTTATGTCCTTCATTTCTTGGGAATAAGGTTATAAAAACTATGCACAAACCATTCATATTCCTTTATCCCTAGAATCATAGTGAATCCTATATAGATTCAAGCTTTTTAAAATCCATTTTTCTAACCATATGATTATCTGATGACCATTTTCTCAATTTTCATATATCTTGGTAGGAGTTACATGCTTTTCAGTAACCATGATTAAACCGAGAACCTCTAGAAATGACTAAAAACATTTTAATGTCCTATAAACTCTAACAATCTACACCAAAACATTTAGCATACTAAAAACACATAATCAAATGGGTATATAATAAAAACCATGGGTTCAGAATTCTCCCCACTACTGGCTGTTACATGTTGGAATATTGAAAACCTCCATCCGATATAAAGAAATCTGGCAATTGATGGACCATTTCAGCTTTTCATTCCCAAGATACTTTTTGAGTCCTATAATGATTACACAAAACCTACAATAGACTGAATATTTCACCATAATGAATTTTTCATTCCTACATGCAATCACTGATGTCTTATGAAGTAATTAATCTTTTCACTCTATGTTAATGTTAATCCATCAAATCAAATGGTTAGGATCATGATGAATTTTTTTCAACTCAGATACATGAAACACAATGTCCACTATACTAATATATCATATAAATACAACCAATATTCCCCTCACAAACCCATTAATTTATCAAAAAATGGTCATATGTATCGATTTTATACATTCCCTTATGTCTAAAATGATAATCCACAAGCCTTATAGGGATTTTCCAAAACACATGATGACTCACCTCAAACAACAATGACCATAGACCATGATCCACATTCAATTTACAAAGACTTTGTGTTATTTCCATCTATTTAATGATCATATTGATCTTATCCAATATCATTTGGAGAAAGATCATCCAAACCAGTGATGTCTCACTAATTTCCACCTAATAATGTGGATAATTAAAAAGACTCCAATTCAATTATTCTACAGTATTCATATGTTACATTGTCTGACAAATGTTGTTATATATAAACTTAGATAATAGTATGTGCTCCTACCATGAGAAAAAAATAATTAAATAATAAAAATTCATGTTTAATCATGATTTTAGTGTTCATTTGGATTTTCCCTCAGTTTGATGATTATACGACATACTAATAGTCAATTATGTCCCAATATAATGTTATAAGTTTGTCTAGAAATGAGTCCCAAACCATAAATCTTGATTTAATATAATCGAATCATGTATTCCATGCCTCATTAAAACATCTAACATATATTTTTTTAATAAGTAAACCACCATATGATATATTTTTATATAGATGAAATGTTCTAACCTATTAATCTGATCCGTTATCACAAATATGACATCATATTTCTGAATCTTCATTTGGTGATCTTCTACACAAGACATAGTTTGATGTTCCTATAAAATAGCTAAATACTGTAATAAAACCTTTGTTCACTGGTTCTCTATATTAAACTACTAACATGTTATCCATATAAAAATACACTTATCCACCATTATTTACATTCAAACCCCCCCAAAACATTTCTTTTTGGTCCTTATATGAATTCTATATTACCGAATGAATAACCCTTATCAAGTGATAGAGTAAATGAAGAAGATTTTATAGATTAAAAATACATATGTACATATATTCATTGAACTAAAAAAATAACACTTAGAGAACTTCCATACATAATATAAGAAAAAAACTGATTTACTGCCTCAGTCTTCAAAATAATATTTCATTTTTCAATAAATAACATCAAGATCCAATGATATGAATAATGTTTTACTAATATATCATACAAATTTATTCTTAGTTCAACTTAAAAATAATTATAATTACTCAATGTGTACATAAATGAAAAAAAATCGAGATAATTTATCCATTTCATTTGTCTCAGACTCAAATCTATTTATGAGAAAATGTATTTTAAACAATTATGTTATTTAAAAACCATATATTTCTCTCCAGATAGGTAATGACACCATGTATTCTATGAATTAATAAAAATATCTAACACCAAATAATATTATTGTTATTTAATCTCCCGAAACCTTATCATTTGGAATATTTAAACAAAAACATTATTTCTATGCATAAGAACAAATCCATAACTGGATCTCAATGAATCATAATACTGCATGTACCCCTTTCCAGAATCTAAAAAATATATTTGTGTGAAATCAAGTAAAATATGCATATATCTAAATGACTTATGGAATTTTTAATTCTATTGGAATGGAATAATGTTCCTTAGTAATGATATTATAGTTGAGGATAGTATTGATAAATCATGAACAAAGCATCGGAAATAAAAAACTAAGACTAGAAAACTATGTATATCAAAAAAATAATTTGGTTATTTCTATGAGATAAAAATAAATATATATTATTGGAACCAAATAATCATCCCTTTCAAAGATTACATGGCCATGTAATTGTATATCTTATTTCAATAGTTATACTTTTAATTCTTTTTATAAAACTGATGATCTGGTATAATCCACAACATTATCACCAAGTGTTTCACATGCTAAAACCATGTACTTGAATTACCAATTATATCATCCATAAACACCACAAATAATGAATAATGATAACATTGAAATATTTGATTTATTACTTCCATAAATATTTATTTTTCATTCGTAATATTTAATACATTAATCACTTACCAAGAATGGATATATGTACATATGAAATAGGTTTATGGAATATAGTTCTTCTAAAAAAATTAGTGGTATCTTAAGTGAATGTAAATTTTATCGACCCATTGAGATCCCTAAATTTGATAGAAATTATCTTCAATGTGTTGATGTGGACACCAATTCATTATTGAAAAATGTTTATGTATATGATAATTTAATCATAATCAAAGAGTTTTATTTTCCATTAAAAAAACAATCGGGGCTTTTGATAAAGAAATTCTAGGAAAAAAACCCTTTGTTTTCAAATCCATAAACTAGAATTTAAATTTCCATAATTATATTAGTTACATGTGATTATTCAAAAGGAAAATATTACAAATCCCTATGATTTAGTCATCATAATCTTCACTTATCATGTAGGTGGAATCCGTTATAAATTCTTAGGAAAAAATTAAAAATGATAAAAAACAACTAAAACCCTCTTTTTTTTAATCTCAACCATAAATGAAAATGTCAAGTCATCTAACAAGTATGATATAGTTCCTAACTCTAATTCTAATAATCACATGAAACCTACCATTACCTTTTGTTCACATCTAAGGTGATGGTCACTGATATGATCAGTTATGACCAACTGTTAGTGTATGAAAACATAGGTGCTATTTTGACATAATCATCCAATCCATACCCATGATTTGTCATATAAATTAATCACAAGAATATATAATTCAAATATCAACTCGTCTACATCTACAGTTATAGAACATTATTTACACAAAATGATAGAAATTGTCTTTGAATAAGAAGAGATTGATGTTTCAAAATAAAAGGCCCAATATCAATATGAAAACCATAAAAATTAACACCATGTAGAGAAATAAAATAATTTGATTAACATCTATTAAAAAAATATGTTTAAAGGAACAATTCAATAGAATTGTACCTCTAACTATCAATGGTGCAGATTTATCATCCACATAAACATTCTCATATCAATATAATTTCTTACTCAATTGACATTGTTCATAATTTCCTTGTAGAAATTGTTCATTCCAATTCATCTAGGTATTTATATAATATGGAAGGCTAGCACGGTTCTGGCAAGGAGAGGTATTATGATTCTAATATCCCATTAGAACATATTATAGATTCAATACATGAGATGTGTCCCAAACACCATACCTTTAGAGGGATCTAATAATAGTGATAATGTATCCCCCATCTGATTTAATTACCACTTGATATACTTGTTTCCACACTATCACGCAAAATGTGGTCAAATGGACAACATTGAAAACATCAATTTTTCTATTTATTTTTGTAGGATAATTCATTAATCCATCGATCTTGATCTGAGTCATCCCAGTACATTGAAACATTTGTCCCTCTTCTATTAATCCCTATAATAATTTTCCCACCATTTACAATAGGTATTGACATTATCCATCCACCCATATCTCTCGATATTTATATTACAAACACCATAAATCTATTGGTCATCTATGTATAATCTATTGTAAAATGCATGAAAATCAATGAGAGAATCACTTTTTCTATCCTGATTAATAAATGTGTTCCATCAAGGATTCCCTTTCAGAAAATACGGCTTTATATATGAATAAATTCATAAATATATCCATGTAAATTATCATTGAGAGGATTTCCAAATTCATTGTTAAAAATAATAGCATTTTATTAATCAAGAATATTTGAGAATAAAATTATTTAATGGATAATTATTTAAAATATTTCCCTAAATTTCATTGACTAATTGAGAAAAAAATGATAAATCCCACCACATATCTGAAAGACCCTCTAGCATGTATGTCTCAAACAATACATTCAACTTTATTGGTGTCCCTTATAAATAGATTATTTGGACTATAATATTCATCTAAAATAGTTTTTTCTATTTTTTTGAATCTATCCAACATATGAGTGATTATGCTTCTTAAATTATATGGAATGATCCACCTGCCTTAGACCAGTCCATTTGTTTTTTATTATACACATATTCAATGTCCTTGTGAACACTCTAAACTGGTTTTTGGATGACATGTGGATAAGGTGAAACCACATTCTTAACAGAAACATCTTGATGGTTTCATATACACCAACCTTGTTCCTTTTCTATTGAAAAAAAAAACCATAAGTCTCACTCTCTAGAAACTGGGGTCTTATGAGTTCTAAATTCAACCATATCACACATATGACAACATGACTTTTTGGATTCACACATTTAATCCACTACTGAAAATTCAACATTTCATTTGAAAATAATGAAACATTCAAAATATCACTATAATGATATTTTAATATCTCACATTTTAATGAAATAGTATATTTTTAAAAAAAATCAACAAGTTTCAACCACATGAAAAAAAATAACTAGAAAACAAAATACGAACTCCATGGGGGAATTAATTTCTAACAATTCATGTTATGATCTTCCCAGTGGATAATCTCGTGATAATGAGGAAACAATCATATATGTGTCTCAAAAAACATATATACCCAACTACCAAGTAACGTGATATTTAGAATAAATAGGTTTATTATTACTTTTTATACTCCAAAATTCATTTCCTAGTAATCCTACACTGTTCTACCAACCTAACTCGGGGACCAATCATGAAAATTGTTTCAACTCCATAAATGACACAACCAATTCCCAAGGATCCAAAAACTGATACCCCTTGTATCATGTGGATCCTCTTAATTTTCAAATGATGAGGTGGAATTTATACAAGGCCCTATGTGACACTCCCAATATACCAAAAGATGGAAATAAATTACAAGGGCTTCTTATATAGGTGGGGGACGACATTGCCTTTTTAAATTAATAAAACCAAACTATGAATAGCAAATCCAAAAAAACCTCTATATTATTCATGATAACAATGCGATATATTTCAAATTAATACCAAGAGATATTAAAATAAAACTATGCCGAAGTACCAAAGTGAAAGACTACATATGTAAAGGTGAAAAGAAAAAGAAAAAAACACAATACTTTTGGACTCCAAAAAAATAAATTTTGTGTCTCCCAATATGATACAAGTTACATATCTAAAATATAAACCAAATTATTGGATATTTTCCTAAATATATGAGGTAAATTTCATTTACATTTGTCTTGATAAACAACTTATGAAAAAGCATCAATGTACCAATTGTGGTGGTGAGTATTGAAACTCTGTAGGTTTTCCCTAAAGGAATTATGAAATCACAGCACTAAGATTAAACATGTGATAAAATTCATATAAAAATTATATAAAAAATTAAAACATGCAAGTATTTTATATCAAAAACATCTAATTTCACAAATAAAATATTTTTCATTGAAAACATCCAAACATGTCATTCATTCCATTTCACAAATCCATTTTGCATCTCTGATTAGAGTACACACATCAATACATGAATTTCAAAGTGACATTTAGATACTATATTTTGGTCTTTCATTGATCTAGTTATTCATCCCATGGTAACCACATACAAGTGCCCCAATAGCCCACATATATTCCATGTGGTCATGTTATTTCATATTAACACTATCAACTTAATTATTCCAAAATTATGAAAACAAAATTTCGAAGACATTCTAATAATTTTTTTGAAAATATTTTTATAAAACATATTATAAAAAACAAACAAAATATATATAATTTAGTTGTTTTAGAATAATTCAACAGATCACATTGAATAACATTTCAAAAATTACAAAAAAAATATCAAATGAAGGTTTCTGCGATGATTTAAAAATATATTTTAAAATAAAATTCTCTAAATAATATATTTAAATCCATAAAATCATGTTATATTAAAATGAGTTTACATAAAGGCCACGTTACATGGATAATATGGGATAAAAGATGGACCACACGAATTCCTCAATAATACTAGGTTGAATCTATAAATACCCATCTTATCCCTTGTTCCTTATCATCCAAAAAGATAAATATCATCATGATTGGCATAAACTAGAATATATATATATCCAAAATGGAAAAAATCTAGTAATACACACTAGATGAAAAATTTCCATTAACTTATGTTTTTAACCGATGTTGATGTCACCAACGTTAAAAATATGATTTTTACGTCGGTTTTTTTTATGGATGGAAAAAATGAATTACATTTGTCTTTTAGCATCAGTCTTCTAAAAACATGATGCCAAAAAAACTCATTCGTATCTTTTTCAGCTCAGTTTTCATAATAACTAAGTCCAAAAAGATAAAAAATTGGTTTTTCGTTTTTTATAGAAAAAAACTAACACTATATATGAAAAAACAAATAATGTTGGCATCATTTTTTTAAAAAACAATTGAAAAAAGTGATATTTTTTCTTTTAGGTTTAGAGCATTTCATAAGTTTTGATTTGACTGGTTGTGGAGCTAAAAAGGAGTTATGGATCAATAGTTATCGCAATCTGAAGATGAATGTATCAATGTTTCGATTGATACAACTCGTTTCAATGAAAACATGATAAACATGAATTAAAATCATATAAAACAAATGAAATAAAATAAACATAACACATCAAAAGTATTTCAATTTTTTTAGGATCTTTCAACAAAATTATCTATTTTTTATCATCATATATCTTATATAAAGAAATAACAATGAATAATCATTATAAATAATCAAATATATTTTTTTTTGAAATAAACGTTAATAATAATAAAGCAAATAAATTATTTGAATAAGTACTATGTTCAAATTAACAATTAAATCCAAGTTGAAAACATGATTGAGTTAGAGAGGTTGAAAATGATGAACGATGGAGAAAATAGCCAGATATATATATATATATATATATATATATAATAAAGGAATATATTTTCGATTGAGTTGTATGAAAATGTAGGCGTGATATTAAAATGTTAAACACGTGTTGTCAAAAAAATTTAAATTATGATCCCACGATACTCTTTGGTGTCAATTTTGTTTGAAACAAACGCAAAAGATGATTTACATTGGCCTTTTGGCATTGGTTTTTTAAAAAACAGACGCCAAAAAGAACAAAAAAAATATTTTTGGAATCGGTTTTTTAACAAATTGACTATAAAATATTAAAAATAAAAAACTTTTAACATTGGTTTTTTTTAAAACTGACACCAAAAAACAAAATTAAATGTTTTTTTCGGTGGTTTTTAAAAAATAGACATAAAAAACTAATACAATTTTGCATAAATTTTTTAAAAACCTATGAAAAAACATAAAAAAACAAAAATGTTTTAATGAATTACATATGATTTTATTTTACTGGTCATGGAGCTAAAACAGAGTTAGAGATTAAATGTTATTTCCATTGAATGTTGGAATTCTTTTAGACTAATCATAGAGAAGATCAACTTCCAACATTCATAAATTTTAATCTGTAACTCCATTGTTTATCCACCAGTATTCAAATAGAATATTTTTAAATTATCTAAAAAAATGTAAATTTTTTTAAAAACATTTTTCCATCATTTTTCTTAATAACCAACACCATAAATTTTTTTTTTGGTTTTTTACATCAGGTTTTTTAAAACAGATGGAAAAATAATTCTATTTTGTTTTTTGTGTCTGTTTTTTAAATAACCCAATCCACAAATTCTCCACAAAATTTTATTACCTAGGTTTATAATAATCTAAGGTCAAACTGATGATGTTAAAAATCATTTTTCAACTAGTTACAATACAGGTAAGTAAATGAAACATTGGATAAACAAAAATGAATAGATACTTACCAAGGACATCGTGCTATAACACACCAATAAATCCAATAGATTTCTCATAGATCAAATGGAATTGAATCCACAACCCTTAAAGAGAGTGGAATTCATGTTATGGTTTAATTAAGTAAAATAGATCCACTATTTAGTGAATCCAAATTAAATATACAATTTTTAGATCGAAATTTTTTTGTTCACGATAGGGGCGTATGACTAGGAAGAAGTTTCACTAACCATTAATATTTCATTTAACCTAAATAATTTATTCTCAAAGGTGACCACATGGTTTCACAAAACCATGTACCTAAATATGATCCTACCTGGATCCCAATGCTTCCATTTTCATTGGATTATGTAGAAGTTTCATTCTTTTTGTTAACCATGCTCAAATCTAACACCTCTAGAAAGGAATCTAAAATATTCCTAACATCCCCCAAAATATTTAAAAAATCATCCAAATACACGAAACTCAATAAATACCAAAATTATGGTTATATTTATCAAAATAATGAGATAAAAGCACTTTTTTCTAGTTATATATGTATATTTACACAATAAATTAGGAGATATAACAGACACACCCATCATAGGTTTATAAAAGAACATCCCATCCATGGTTTATCACAGATCCAATGACCACTGTATAACAAAAACCCACCCATAAAACATATATAGACATTTTTTCATTTTTTGGAAACAAAATAAATGATTATTTTACACATTTGTAATTTATGATAAGAATTTTTCGTTCATTGCATGAATTTACCTTATAAATTAAATGGATTAAATGTAAATCTGTTGGAAAAGAATCATATTACATCTATAGAAAGAAAACATATGGCATCATTACACCATATCCATAATATATCATATGTGTCATCAATATCATTGTTAAAAATATCAATAGTTCATTAAAATCATTCATGACGAAAATACTCTCATCACATTGAGAATCAAATTTTAAAACAGAATTGTTTATAGAATATTTTGAATGTTATTTGATTTAAATGAATATTGAAAAATATGAATGTAATATTTAATTTGCTTACTGGTCATGATATGAGATTGTTATTTCCCTTCCATAAATATTTAAAATAATAATTATTTTTAAATTTTTTAATGAATTTAAAATGTTACACAAACATATATTGCTAATAATTTTCTATTTAAAAATATAAAAAACAAAAATTATTATGTAATGTATAAATAAAAAATAAATTATTCTTTGGAAAATATAATTATTGAATAATTATTATGAACATGGAATAATATTTTGGTAAAAATATTGAAAGAATATTAATTCAACATTTTTAAAGATAATCTCCATGATTCCAATTTACGTCCAACTATAATGGATGAAAAGAAATTAAAAAATGAATGTAAAATAAAATGAGTGTATAATTTTTTAAGATGTTATATGGAATGAGTCTATATATAAACTATATAATTTAATAGAGGTGCATCAATATAATTGTGTCTTAAACATGATATATTGTGATATGAAAGACATAGAAACTAGGTAATTATTGACTCAAAATGATATATAATGATGAGAAATAACTTGATTATATGAATAACTTAATTTATAATAATTAATATATAAAAATAATTTCATGTGTAATTTTGAATTCTATAAAAAATAAAACATAGTTTATAAGACAAATCCTTTTAAAATTAATTCATATTGAGTCAATAAGGTTCCCTTATGACGTTTCCATTCATTTATGTATTCAAAATAAAAAACACTCAATAATATGTCGAATTTCATTTTCTATAAGTTTCATCTCGATAAGGAAAATTTTCCTTCCCCAATGAAATTTATCCTTACACTACTTTTTCATTGTTCATATTTTAGTTTCTCTAAATATAACTCTTTTTATTTATATGTATAAAAATAGGTTTTGTGTCTATATTCTAGGAATATTATAAATACTTAGATATAGATAATTCTATTTTCAAGATACAAATTCAGGTCCCAAATTCTCTGAATTCAAACTCTGAACATTCTGAGTTCTGATTCCAAATTCATATGAACTAAAACTCTGAGTCCTCTGAATTCATACTCTGAACTTTTTAAGTACAGACACTGAATTCTCTAAATTCAAACTCCATAATTTTTTAGTTAAAACTCCAAATTCTTTTTAATTCATACCCTTAATTCTCTAAATTATGACATCAAACATTCTATGTTCAGACTCCGAATTCTTTGAATTAACACTCTGATCATACTAAGTTCAGAA
Source organism: Viscum album (assembly GCA_963277665.1). Classification (NCBI taxonomy): domain Eukaryota; kingdom Viridiplantae; phylum Streptophyta; class Magnoliopsida; order Santalales; family Viscaceae; genus Viscum; species Viscum album. The sequence goes on along the minus strand of OY728147.1, from coordinate 2,049,335,685 downwards.
TCTGAATTCTTATGAATTTAGACTCCATATTTTGGAATTCCAAATATGAATTCATAAGAATTCAGACTCTAAATTTCCTTCAAATTTTGAAGTCTGAATTTTATAAAATTTAGCTTCCAAATTCCATTGAAGACATAATCCAAATATTCATGTATTACAAGCACCTAATGGTTTTTTGGTTAGAATCTATACATTATTTTTCTTATACTCTAGAAATTTTATATTATTAAGAAAACTTATTTTAATTATCATTTTTAAAAGTAAAAAATGATTCCTTGCATTATGTTATTTACTAACCATTCATTGAGTGACTCGTATACAGGTCCCTCCGATATTAAAGGAAAAATATGAACATTGGAGGAGGGAATCAACCATTGAATATGTTCCTTTGATTTAGATATCATTTTAACGAGCTCAAAAATAACTATAACTAACTGATTAAATAGATGTTTATAAATTTAGACATTACATGCTGTTGAAGTGATTTATAGAGAGAAGGACTTTCATTATTTGTGAATACTAAACATATTGTTTAGAATTGCTTCATGTTACTCCGAATGTTGATGATGACATTCGAGGGATTCCCAGCATTGGGATAAAGAGGTGTCCACTCCCTTGAAGATCGATGGCTTCTGGGGATAAGAAGGCAAAGGTACAAAGTACCTTGATGTTTGAGGGCTTGTGGGGATATCAAGACAAACTCTGATATTCATATCGAGGGCTTACCCGGGTGTGGGTAACACTGAATTTCATGAAAATATAAAACATGGGACATTTATCCAAGGTAGTTGGATACCCTATTCTTTGGGTTAATGGATTTCATACTTGTTACCTGTATTGTTTCAAGTTTTTTTCTGCAATATTTTGATTGAAAATGAAAGTATAACTATCTTATACTTTCTTGTATAAACATATTCTGATTAGTGAGATTCTATACGTTTTAAGGTAGAATCTTTTTCGTTGTAAACTTTTCTTATGTTTCATTTCTAGAATCACATTTTCAGAATTTCATTTTCTGAACTACATTTCTAGAATCATGCAAGTTTGAATAACATAATGGTCTTGTGAAGTTATCTTGTTCAACTTGGTTAAATATATAAGGTTTTATCCAACTATAAAAGTTCCGAAGGAATTTTTTAAATTATATAATTTACCCCCCTCTTGTATATTGAGCATCTAATTCATTATTTAGATTCTATAATCAGAACCATTGATCATATAATTGGTATATGATGTGGTTTATGAAATACTTATATTCACATATAATTTTTCTTTCTAAATGTTTTCATTATTCTGTATTTTCCTTGATTAAGATATTTTCATCCTTGTTTACGAACATTTATTGTTAACTAGTTTCTGTGGAATGATTTTTTCTTTGAGATGGAAGGAATGAATTTTGGTTCAATTGACACTCTTAATCTTACTTGACTACCTGTATTTTATGGGAATTAATATTAATATTGGAGGGATCGAAAGAAGACTTTTTACATTAACACTTGAGTGGACAACTTATATATTCTTACTGTAGATTACATGATTCCTGATAAAAAATTCAGAACATTTACTAATCAAGAGAAGTCATAATATCAACTAAACTATAATGTATGTAATAATTTGATGTGTTCCTTGAACAGGAATACATATTTCTAGATTTATTCTTCTGAAGCTGTAAATTGTATTTTAAAAAAACCTGAAGTAACTCATTTTGGAACATACAATTTTATTGAAAATAGAAGAGAAATACTTAGAGCTGAGTACCATGGTTTTTTATTTCCCTTTGGAGAACCTGTATGTAAGGTAAAATATAGATTCATGACTATTTTCAATAGCTTAAAATCCACGGGTGAAAACAGTTTGGATGATGAGGAACTTGTGGACAAGATTATAGATATCAGGACTAATGAGTGGTAATCAAAGAGAACGACTATTGATGAGAATTGGAAAGTCTCACAGATTACTCATGATGAGATTTTTGGAACACTTATTAAACATGTTACTAGAATGAAGAGGGATGGAATCAATTTTTTGAAGAATAATGGTTATGGAAATGTTGCTTTTACAATTGCTTCTAATCATACGAAATCCAATACTCCTGAGAGAGGTACAATATGTAAATCGAAGAAGGTCATTGTTATATCTGAATCAAGTGAAAGTGGACATTCTAAGAATGATCTATCCAAACTTGATCGGAGGATGAACAATATTTTTTGGAAGATAGACATTCAGTATAGATATAAGAAGAAAGAAAGAAAAGATAAGAAATATAAATAATTGATATGCTATGAATGTAGAATAACTAGTCATATCATACATGATTGTTCCTTAATTATGAAAAAAGATAAGAAGGAAATAAATTATAAGAGAAATAAGAAAGAGTTCTATAGATCAAAACATAAGAATTTCATAAAACAGAATCACATTTGGAGTGCTAGTGGTGGAGATTTATGGGATGATTCTTTAAATTATAAATCATTTGAGAAAAATAATATTGGTTAAATAGACCAAGCTCTAGTTAAAAATCAATGCCTTATGGCTAAGTTACAAACTACTGAATCCTTAACCAATATTACTTTGAGTGAAAATATTTCTAATAAAGATTTTCCTTCAGATGAAGAATATTCTTCCTCATATAATGATAATGATTTGACTTCCTATGAGGAAGTTTCTAGGTTTTCTATGTTTCTAGAGATATAAAATTTTAAATGTTTCAAAGAATCCTCAAAAGATAAATTCTAGAGAATTTAAATTAACAAAATACATTTCGGATTTTACCAATGATCTTGATATATAAAATGATGTTTTAGAAAATCTTTCTATGAAACATGATGAAGCTAATTCTGGGATGGATAAGCTTTCTAAATATCATAAAAATCTATTTTATTGAAAAAATGTTTTAGAGGATAAACATAATTATAAGCCTATTATAACAGAGGATAAGAATTTAGTCATATGAAAAATGTCTGAAATTTTGTCATTGAAGAAACATCATGAAAATTTTACTTCTTGTATTGAAAATTTTAACAAGATGTATTCTCATATCCGGCCTCACGGTGATAATAAATATTAGGGTTTTTCACATGAAAAACTTGTTTTTAGTAACAATTATTTTATTTCTCCTAGATCCCCATTTTTTACTAAATGTCTAAGTGGTGGGAATTGGAAGAAGAAAAATTATTTAAATAATTCTCAATCTATTGGTTTTCATAGAACATACTTTTCTAAACAAATGTGGATACCCTAAATTTTATTGTCTAAAAATTCCTGGTCCAAGAAATTTTGGATTCTGAAAGTCTAACACTATTATTATAATGAAAATAAAGATAATAACAATAGGAATACATGGTACATGGGTCGTGGATGTTCCAGCATATGACTGGTAACAAAACCTTCTTTGAAAATATTATCAAGATGAAATTAGGAAAACTAACTTGCTGAGATAATGCAATGAGACAAATTATTTGTATAGGTGACACTGTTCTTCTTGGAAAAACATTGATCTCAAATTTTTGTTTGTTAAGGGTCTTAAGAATAACCTCATTATCATAATTAAATTATGTTATGAAGGTTACCTAGTGAATTTTTAGAATGAAATGTTCTTAGTACACAATTTCAAGGAACCGTTTATTATTTATCCAAATAGGCAAAAGAGTGTTTAAACACTAAATATATAAGACCATAGAAGACATGATCTTCCATGGCTTAGTGCAATGGAGAACCATTATTGGTTTTGGAATAAGATGTAATGACATTGTCACCTTAAGAACCTATGCAAACTCTCTATGAAAAGACTTGTTAAGGATCTACTAGAGCTTATATTTAATTCTTAAAATGATTACGATCCTTTTCAATATGAAAAGAAATATAAATCATGTTTTAAATTAGTCGGGGAAGCCTCAAACACTGATGCATTACAGTTAGTGTATATGGACCTTTTTGGTATAACACACACTAGAAGCATTAGAGGGAAATATTATGTATTTTTTTTGTTGATGATTACACTAGATTTACGTGGGAATATTTTTTCGAAATGAAATATGAAGATATTTCTTATTTTAAAAGTTTTAGAGACACAGTTAAAAATGAAAAAAAACATCCTCTGATTACTATTAATATTTCTCATGGAGGTGAATTTAAAGATTCTAATTTTGAAACCTTTATTAGTAGAAACGGAATTACTCATAACCTCTCAGCACTACGAACACCTCAACAAAATGGTGTTTTTGAAAGAGAAAATAGATTTTTTCAAGATATAGCAATAACTATGTTGAGAGAATATTTTCTAGGCCAACATTTTTGGGATAAAGCTACATGTACTTCTTTCTATATGATAAATCATTTTCTGATTAGACCTTTACTTGATAAAACTCTTTATGAGTTATGGAATGGTAGACAACCAAGACTTTCCAACTTCATAGTTTTTGGTTTTAAGGTATTAATTCTGAATACTAAAGATAATATACACAAATTCTCAACAAATTCTAATGAAGGAATTTTCATAGTCTACTCTACCACATCTAAGGATTATAGTGTTTTAAATAATAAATAAATGTCCTGTTGAGGAAACAATACATGTCAAATTTGATGAAACTGATCCTTTTGTTTTTAAACATCCTCAACCTATATCCACGGATGTATTTTCAAAAATAAATTATCAACCATTTATATAAGATCCTTCGGATAAGGAAAATGTTCAAGAAGTTATTTCTAAATCATTTACCCTATATGACTTCCTACACTATATTAATGAACATGTACTAGAAAATCCAAATCAGTTGTTTGTTAAGAATCATCGTAGTGATAGTATAATTGGTGATGTAAATTAACCTGTAAGTAAAACAAGTTCCTTAATAAATGAAGTAAAACATCTAACATTCCACTCCCAATTAGAACAAAAAAACTAAAGAAGCTTTACGTTATGATGAATGAATAAAATCAATTCAAGATGAACTAAATTAATTCGAAAGGAATAAAGTATGGGCCATGTTTGAATGACCTAAGGAAACTTCTGTTATTAGAGTAAAATGGGTATTTAGAAATAAATTTGATGAAATTTGAAACATAGTAAGAAAAAAAGATACATTGGTTGCTAAAGGCTATAATCAACAAGAATGAATAGACTATGAAGAAACCAATTATCTAGTAACTAGACTTGAATCTATTTGTATTCTATTTGCCTTTGCAGCATTTTTCAATTTCAAACTTTTTCAAATGGATGTGAAATGTGATTTCCTTAATTTTTCTATTCAAGAGGAATTTTTTTTTGAACAAATCCCTGTTTTTTAATATATTAAACATCCTAAATATGTTTTCAAACTTACCAAAGCATTGTGTGGAATCTAAAAATCCCCTCGAACCTGGAATGATAGACTTACATGATTTTTTCTTCAAAATAATTATGTTATGGGAAATGATGATCCAAACCATTTTATAATGAAATATAAGAAAAATGTTTTGATTGTTCAAATTTATATTGATGACATTATATTTCGTTCACCACAGTAATTTTTAACTGATTCCTTTGAGGATCAAAGGAAATATGATTTTAAAATGAGTATGATGGGTGAGTTAATTTTTTTGCATGGTTATAAAATTTCTCAAAAACCATAATGAATCTATATATCCCTATATAATTATATTAAAGATATTTTCAAAAAGAATGGATATAAAAATAGTGAGAGTATAAGTACTCCTATTGGTACCTCAAATTCATTTTATCTTAATGAAGCTGGGAAACTCGTAGATGAATGATCTTTTAGAGGTATGATAAGAATTATACATTACATGACAACTAGTCGTCCAGACATTATGTTTTCTATATGATTATGTATAAGATATCAATCAAATCATATGGAATCTCATTTAAATGGTGTGAAAATAAATTTTTACTTCTTAAAGGGAACCATGGAACATAGACTCCTATACTCTTCTGAAAATGATTTTTTTAACTTACTTTTCAGATGCTGACTTTGGTGGATGTACAATGGATAGGAAAAGTACATCCAGAACATGTCATTTATTAGGAGATTAATTAGTTTCTTGGTCATGAAAAAAACAACTCTCATTAGCACTTTCTACTCCTAAAGCAGAATATGTAGAGGATGGAAGTGGTTGTGCTGAATTATTGTGGATGCAACACACACTCCCGGATTATGGCATGAGTTTTACCAAAACACAAATTTTTTATGATAATAATTTTTTCATTGCCTAAGTTAAAACCATGCACATAAATATCGTGAAAAAAACATAGATATTAGGCATCACATTCTTTTGGATCCCACAAAAAAAGGATATATCATTCTTCAATTTATAAAAACACAATATCAACTAGATGATATTTTTAGAAAATCATTACCATTAGATAGATTTGAATACATTAAACATGTTTTTTGAATGATAACTGAAATGTAATATTCTATGTTAACTTCATGTTGAAACCAATATCTTCATAATAAAGGACTCCTTTTCATAGGGGGAGTAATTTTTTTATATCATAAAAAATATTTGTAGTCTAATTTATTTATACACAAAAAATATTTCATAGTGTAAATTTTCTTCATAGTCTCGAAATATTTCATAGTCCAAAATTTTTTCGTAGTCTAAATATTTTCTATAGTCTAAAAAAATTTTGTAGTCTAAAAATTTGATAGTCTAAAAATTTTTCATAGTCTAAAATTTTTTAGTCTCAAAATTTCATAGTCCATAATTTTTTCATAGTATAACATTTTTCTTAGTCTAAAAATTTATTAGTATAAAAATTTGTCTTAGTCTAAAAAGAAAAATTAGTCTAAATTTTTTTCGTAGTCTGAATTTTTTTTGTATTCAAAATTTTTTTCATAGTATAAATGTTTTCATAGTCTAAATTTTTCCCATTCTAAATTTTTTTATTTTAAACTTTTTTGTAATGAAAATTTTCATAGCTATATTGTTCATAGTCAAGGTTTTTTTAATCAAAATATTTGGAATATAATGTTCTTCAAGAATAATTTTCCTCATTACGAATAATCGTCCTAGAAATCTGAAAGGAATGTTTCCTTTTCCAAATTTCCGTAATCATCCTATACCTGTTATTTTTTTTAAATTTTTTGGATTCACTTATCCTTAAATCGGAATGTTTTTAAAAAAACATCAAAATATCGTATTCAATCAAAATCTTTCTTTGGATATCAAATCAAACATTAGATATTCTCAAGTAGCTTCCAACCGATGGACCAATCATTGGCATTGAACTGTCACCCCAATTGCCTATAAAAAGGTACCCCCCCTGATGGTTGTCCCACATCAAACATAATCTTTCATGTGTTGATGCTCTTCTTTTTCTACAAAAGCCAGTTCCAAACTTCTACGATCTTCCTTACATACGGATTTCTTCCAAAGTCTCACCCCAGAAAGAAATCTCAATTGTAAATCCAATCTATGAAAGGAATATTTATATTGAAATATTGGTTCATCTGTATTGAATTTATAACTATGATTCTATTATCTCTATAAATATCAAGATGAATGGGTGGGAATGTATTTGTATATCGAAACTGAATGCATTAGATCTAGTGTATCCGGATGTTTTGGTTGAGTTTTATGAGTCATCAAGCATTTACAAGGAAGATACAAGAGAAATTTTTTCTTTAAAGTGCTATGGGAAGACATATTCTCTTTCATACAACAAGATATCCTGTTTGATTGTAATTTCTTATGAAGGGGATTCTGTGTTCTGTACTAATAAATTACCTGATGTATCATGATCCTTTGATAAGGAAAGAGTTTTATCAAGCCTTAGTCATTTCTAAGGTGAAGTCTCCAGATATTGTTCATCTATCTACAAACCATCAGATTATTGAATTATGGATTTAAGGGTTTTTCATTCCGAGAAAAGGAGACAATGATACTTTAAATAAAAGAGATATGTACATTTTGGATTTCATGGTGGATTTAAGAAAGATAAATTTGTTTAAGTACATTATGGTTTTGAATGAGAATATCAAAAAATGGGTGTTTGAAATCTCAAATTATTATGCATCTATCCATTCTATCCAAGATGATTGTTCGGTGTATAGAATCAATCATAATTACATGAAGTTATAATTTGAGAAATCGAAAAGTCATGTTGTTGAGCGATGATTCTTTGAGGGGGAAAATTGGTTTTTCTTATGAATCCAATGAATACTATGATTTAACAGATGTTGAGGTAGAATCTATATCAAAGAATCCTGAAGTGGCTGATACTTCTAAGTAGGGAGGAAGAAAGAGGACGGTGAAGGAATAAGATGAGAAGGAAAAACACTAGTGGATAAGAAAACACAATCCACCCCTCTATAGAAAAAGAAGAAAAAGCATATCATGATGAATTTGTTGCTATGTGGAGAAAAGATAAGAAGAATAAGAAGGAAGGGGGGCCTAATTTTGGCTTGGACCATGTAGAGGAAAATGATTTGAATCAAAAGACTATTGGGAATCTAAGGAATGAAGAATGAGAAATGAATAAAAGGAAGAAATGTTCTAAATCAGGGATAGTGCAATCCCTTCTGAAGGATATTGAGAAAGCCTATGAGAATATTCAGGTACCAGAGTTATTTATTCAAGAACAACTTCATGAGACTCCATGAAAGAAGTTTCTAGTTCCAGAAAAAAATCATGAACAAGTAGTTGATGAAGTAGAAGCAGTTGAAGAAGAAGAAGAATATGATGATGGTGATTAATGTGGTGACATTGAATATGTATTAAATAAGGTAATGTAGTATAATGTGAAGGAAATACCTTCTGAAAAATTATCATTCTAAACCACTCATGTCAAATCGCCAAAGCTTGCTACTCCTTGGAAGGATGAAGAGAAGGGTGAAGATGAATTAAATAAGTTGTTTGAAGAAGAAATAATCAATAAAGAATTTTTTCATCTAGAGGATGTTGAGGAAGAAGATGAGAAAGAAGAAACTGATGAAGACAAAATTATTCCTCTATCTGATAGTGAACATCAATATCCTTATCATGAAGTCATTATGAAAGATGATAAGAGAAAATATGTGGTTTTTAATACACCTATAAGAGTAGTGGTGAAGAAGAATGAAGTGGGTTATTCATTGAAAAGGGGAGCTGCTGATATAGAAAAAGAATCCTCAATAGAAAAATCTATAATTCAGAATCATCCTCTCTTGGACAGTATTTTGTAGTCCAATCATTGAAAAAGATTTTCAGAACTATCACTATATTTCCAAGCATAGACTCCCGATTATTGATGCTTCAGCACACCTTAAATAAAATATAAGATTCAGTATCCATGGTGATGGATAAGTGTGTCAAAAATGTGGCTGATTTCAAAACATCTTTCATCCACTATGATGCCCACAAAAGATTTGGAAAAGATATGACTAAATGGTCAAATAAAACATTGGATGAAAAGGGAAATCTTGAGGAGTTTTAAAAAATGTCAAGAATTCATTTGAAACTGAAGATAGTAAGTCCAAAGATCTCACCATGTCTTTTGAATAAAATACATCTGTTCAAGAAAATACTCAGATGAAAGTATTGAAAGATCTGAGAGAGGGATTATTTTGATTTTCCCATAGTTGGAAATGAAAAAGGGATCTCATGATTGAGATAGATGAGAATATGTCTATGAAAAAAGTAGTTTTGAAGGCTCAGGCAGAGGTTCTTAAGGCTTATAAAGAAAAAATAAGAGCCTTTGTGACGAAAACAGAAGATCAGGATCATCTTCTCAAATGTGCAGAGGAGGATCACAAGGAACTCAAAAAGCTGAAGACTATTGTGAAGAAAGTTATTCCAAGTATAAGGAAGGATAATATATTTCTAAATATGATTTGTTTTTGTATTTCCTTTATTGTACAAATTCCTCCAAACTTTATGATATTTTTGGATGTTCATTATTTTTGGTTTTCTAGTAATAATTATTCAATTACCATATTTTCTTTTCAATTCCCTATAATTATTTCTGAAAATCACAAAGGGGGATAAAGGAATGAAAAAAGGAATACTTAGTGATGTATAAATTTTCCAATATAAGGGGGACTTTATCTATGGGGGTGTTTTCATCATAAATATTAACGTATGCAAGAAAATGGAAGATCACATTCATGAAATTCAGAATACGATCCTTAGGGTTTCCAAGATCAAAGGGGGAGTAAGTTGTGTTCAAATTGATCTATAATTAAAGGGATATATGTTTTATTTACAAGTCCATAAAATTTATATGCCCTTATATTCTTATTATTAATGATGAGTGTTCTTTCCAAAAAGGGGGAGATTGTTGAGTCAATAAGGGTTCCTTATAACATTTCCATTAATTTATGGATTGAAAATCACAAACACTCTATCATAAGGAAAATTATATTTTACATATGTTTCATCTCGATAAGGAAAATTTTTCATCACTAAAGAAATTTATGACTTCATATTTTAGTCTATCTAAATCTAACTCTTTTTATTTATAAGTATAAAGTAATGTTTTGAAATTTAAATCCTCGGAATCTTATAAATACATAGATATAGATCACTCTATTTTTAGGATATGAATTTAGCTTCTGAATACTCTGAATTTAGACTCTAAACTTTTGGAGATCAGATTATGAATTATTATGAATTTAGACTCTAAATACACTAAATTCAGACTCCCAAATTTTTTATTTCAGACTCTAACTTCTCTGAATTATTACTTCGGACATTCGGAGTTCATAATTTTAATTCTTATGAATTCAAACAATGAATGTTCTGAATTCAAACCCCAAACATTCTACTTTGAGACTCCGAATTCTTATGAATTTAGAGTCTGAATTCTTAAAATTTAGACACCAAATTCTAATGAATTCAGAATCCAAATTTAATTTAAAATTAGGCTCCAGAATTTAATAGAATTCAAGTTATGAATTATTTTGAAGAAATAATCAAAATATTCCTGATTTATAAACTCAATATGGTTTTTTTGGATAGACTGTAGACATTAATTTCCTTATACTCTAGAAATTTAGATTTGATTTAGAAACCTTATTTATCTTAACTTTTTTATAAGTAAAAAACTATATCATGCATTCTGTTATTTACAAACTGTTGTTTGAGTGACACTTATATAGGTCCCTCTGAGATTCAAGGAATAATGTGAGGTTGGAGGATAGATCAAACCATTGAAGATGTGCCAATAAATAATAGATCATTTGAACGTGCTAAAAAACAAATATAACTAACTGATGAAATAAATGTTGACCAATATATAGATTACATTCTATTGAAGCGATTTCTAGATAGATACATTCATGATTTTTGTGCACTGAACATCTTGTTCAGAATTGCTTCATGTGACTATATATGTTGCTGAGAATATTCGAAGGCTTCTAGGGGTAAGATGAAAGAGGTGCCGACTACCTTGATGATCGAGGGATTTCGGGGATAGAAGACAGAGGTGCTGAATACAATGAAGTTTGAGGTCTTGTGTGGATAGCAAGACAGACTCTGATATTAATATTAAGGGATTACCCTGGTGTGGGTAAGACAAACATTCTTGAAATTATAAATCAACAGGCCTTTATTTCAGGTTGTTGGATACCATACTTTTTGGGCTAAAACATTTCATACTTTTTACTTGTATTGTTTCAAGTTTGTTTTCCACAGTATTTTGATTGATACAGAAATTCTAACTATATAATACATTCTTGTTCAAGTGTACTCTGATTAGTGAGATTCTATATTCTTTATGGTATAATCATTTTTTGGAAACATTTCTTATGTTTCATTTCTGGAACCACATTTCTGGAAATTCATTTTCAGAACTACATTTCCAGAATCAAGCTAGTTTTTAAAAATAGGAGGTTTTGTGAATTTATCTTGTTTAACATTTTTAAACATAAAATGTTTTAACGAACTATAAATGTTTTGAAGGAATTTTTTAATGTATACAATTAACCCCCCACACCCTTTTTATATTGAGAATCAACACCATTATTTAGATACTACACTCAATACATGCGATCCTAAAAATTTGTGTTGATTGTTATGTAAATATTATATAAAAATTTCATAATTAATCAATATATATTATTTTTAAAAAAATTATATTAGAAAACATTATTCACAAAAACTTTAATAACTGATAAATATGATTTTACCATAACCAAAAAATACAAAAATAATGTACTAAAAAGAAAAAATGTTATTAATTATATTATATGTATTTACATAAAATGAATGCTATATTTTCATAAAATTCATGTCATAATTTCAATTTTTAATGAATTGAAAATATAGTTATACATATATTGATATATTACACTATTCACAAAAATAACAACTTTTATAAAAATTATCAAAACAAAACTATATTTTAATTTTGATTTGTATATTTTAAAAATGATAACCATTTTATCAAATAATATTAATATAATTATCTAAATGTAAATGTAAAATATTTATCATAAAAAGGAATAATCTAAATATTTATGAAAATAAATTTTCTTGACATAGATTGGTTTTATAAAATTAATGACTTACTTCTTATGTATTAATAAATTAACACGAATAGTCTCAATATATATATTTTTATATATTTATATTCAACCTATATATATTTTAAAACACTTTTATCAGCTTATATTGATCATATTTTAAAAATAACATCTCATTATACATTTATGATCTGTATTGCTTTTTATTTGCAATATTTGATATTGACCCCTTTTAAAATATATGGGTATTACACATCGTACATAAATTTTCATGGAATATGAAAAATACTCAATCTAGTAAGTATAATGAGTCCTAAAAATAACATAAGGGGATATGTAATATTATTTTCCACCCATAATATACTATGTCAAATACATTAATTATTTGAAAAATGAAAAAAATAATATATTACATGATCAACTTTCCTTAGTTATAGATATTCTTATTTTACATTCTGTATACAAAATGTAATTATTTTAAAATGAAATAAAATTGAACACCATCATCATATTGAAAAGAAATAATTATGTTTCGTTGTGTTAATAGTGGATACCCCTATATAATCATTAGAATCATTAAATATTTTGACATAGATAAAATTAAAATAATACAATCTTTAACAATATTCTATGAAAATAGTTAAATATATAAATTTCTTTTAAAAACATTATAAAATTAAAAAATTTCCAAATCAAGGAAATATTAATTTCATTGAAAATACATGGAAACATAAAAATAAATACTAAATATGAACAACATATATAAAGGTGGAAAAATGAAGTTATGCATAAAATGCAAAATAACATGCCTTTTTCATATTAGTTAAAAAGGAAAAAATTACTTATGTTGAAACAATTACAATGACTCATTTTAAAAATTTTAATATAATGTAAAAATTAACTAATATTTACATTATTAATTTATTAATGTATAGAATTTAATATACAAGAAGTCAAATAATTAATATATGTTTAGTAGATATAGGTTCTGGAAAAAATTGGGGAAATAATGTTGTATTTTCATAAAACCCAAATTTCCATTGTATTGATTTACAATAAGTTGAAAAATAAAAATATTATTTGAAACCCCTTGAACAAAATTATGAAAAAATTCATATATATGTTTTGTCTAAAGATAATAAATAATTTCTAAATAAAATAAACTTATTTTTAAAAATATTCTATTAATAAGTGGGATAGTAACATAAACCATTACCATGCATTCTTACTCATTCAGATGCATTATATCCATCTATAAAAAAATTATATATATTATTAAACATATATATTATATGCATATTTATATTAATCTCTTTTGATATTAAATATTGATATATTATTTTATCCATTTAATAAAAAAATCTTTGTTAAAATCCTTTCTTAGTAGTTGAAACAAATGGGAGGGTAAGAAGATGGAAAATATATTATCATTTCATAATAATAATTTATTTAAAATATCAATAAAATATCAATAAAATCAATATATATAACTACATATTAATATTGGTGAGAAAATTGCAATTACATATATTTATTGAGACTATTTTTTGTACTTACACATGATAAATGTTTTATATTATATGGAATGATATTATAAAGATGTTATTCCCAAAATAATTCAATTTTACTATTTTAATGGTATGAATATCATCAACATAGGATTGTTATAATATATTTCAATGAGTTAAAATAATAAATTTACTTGATAGATTTCAGTAATGACATAATAATTTTTATCGAATATCATACTTTGGAATAAAACAAAGGATTTCTGTGATATTTAATTTTTTGACAATAAGACTTTTGGGACATGGGGAATATTTTTTTATCAATTTTTGGGTATATATTAGTTAATTTAAGTTTAACATGTGATATTGAGAAGTGAAATGATGAGTTTCCTTATATATTAATTTGGAGAGACACTCTTGTATAAATTATGAACATTTAAATATAATAACTATCACAAGAAAGTAAATTGGTTCAATTTTGTACATTTTAAAATATAATAGAATTTAATGTCAATATATATTATAATAATAAAAAATAAAATTTTGTATTGGTATTTGAAGGTTTATCTCTTATATTAACACCCTCATTAACTATTTTAACAAATAACTTATTAAATGTTTAACCTTCATAAATATTAATTATGACCAAAATTTATGATATAATTACTAGAAAAATATATTTTATAAAATTATAAATATAGTGTAGATATTAATTGAATCATTTTATATATTTGGTAAAAATAAACTATAATATAAATAATAAATACGAAATGAAAAAATACTTTCAAAAAATTTATTTTTATATATAATATGTAGTTAACCGAAGACATGTATAAACATGATTTATATGTTAATTATGTTTTGAAGAATATTTAAATTATTTTCATATTATATTATAACAAATATAAAATTTAATGTAACATTGTAATATGATTATTAATGAAATGAATATAAATTTTTTATTTTATATTAATAAAAAGTAAATTGGGTTTTTAATTTTAAAAAAATTTCTTATGAATTTTAAATTATATTTTTCAATCATTTAAATTTATCTATATATATTTAACTACAAAATTAAAATATTTTGTCAATAACAAAATTCATTATTATTCAAAATTGATGTTATAAAATTATGCGTAATAGAAAAATATATATATTTCATTAATGTCCAAAAAAATAAATTATTTTATAAAACTAAACACATCCACCAAAACCTTTTTTAATCCTTTTAAACTGAAAAATGAAAACCATATTATCAATATTAATTTTTGAATCCTAGTAATTTTAAATTTATATATAGCAATGAACATATTTTATATAAACCAAAACTCTACAAACCCACGGTCAATAGTAATATTACAATATTGTATAAAATAATATAGAACGAACAAGACCAAAGAAAATTACAGTATCTACTGAAAATATTATATATATGATAAAACCATGATGGGAACATTTTTATAACATCTATAATGTAAATCAATATTACAAATATATTCTCTTGAAGAATTCTTGGGGAATGAAAAAAAATATGCAATCTCATGTGCTCAGTAAAGAGTATCATACAATAGAAGCTATCAAATAATAATCATTGAATAATTCCTATATAAATAATCTATGAAAAAAATATTTTATAATCATATGAAAATAATGGTATACTTTATTCATTATAGAGAATAAATTCATTGATAAAATTTACTTATCTCATACCCTTGTGATGAATAATAACTGACATCATAAATATTCCATCCAGGATTTTTTATAACACATCAAACGTAATTGGGTATGGGATATACAAATACCCTATATAGTTTTTTCATGTGATATATTTATGCATCATGGTGGTATCTATATAGGCAACCAATTTTTGTAGAATAAGTACAATGTGTATGTTATATGTGCTAACAAAACATTGCAAATCATCCCATAAGGAAACTATATTCATAGTGATGTATAAAAATAAGATTAATGGTAATACATTTGATAGTAGTATAAAAAAAGTATAAATGCCCTTTAAATGGACTAATTATTATCCCCTAGAGAAAATACCTCTATCATGTGGAAAAATATTTTTTATTATCAACGTCATGGGATGTACTTGTTTCAAGAAATTATAATTATGGTGGAGGAGGAGGTACTTTTGCGTGTCTTCACTATAAATATAATGTACTGATTGAGTTTATAATTTTAAAATGTTATCATAATACTTAATCATGTCAAATTTCATCACTAATGATAATATAGAGTGTAGGAAATATCCATTGAATATCCCACATTTGATTCAAGCCCAGGGAGTAGTACTAGTCTAACTCATCATGAATTGATTTTATATTGGCTTAATAATCAACTATTTTGTTTATATTGATTATTAAAACATTAATTTTTTTTCTCGAGAAATATTTATTTTCCTATATCTAGATTTATAAATAATTTTACTATAAAAATCATGAATACTTCACATTCAAATATATTGTATTGATTGAGCATTTAGACTGCATAAAAAAATTAAATCAATACCACATTAAAATACATAGATTGTAATTGAAAAAAATTTATGACTAAAAACTAATTCATTGCCTAATAATACATTTATTAATACATAAACCATTTATTTTAAATTGGGTTCTTAGTATGAAATTTGTTTTAATAATAATGTATTTTAGTGGATATTTACCTAATGATATTATTATAATAGAAATTTATAGCTAATCCTCATGTGAGAGAAAAAATAGTTATTTAAAAAAAGTTACAAACCAATTAAATGTATTTAATAATTCATAAAATTCATTTTCAATAATTAAATACATTATTCTTAGATATTTACTTTCTAATTTCTATATTAGGTGTCTGGAATATTAATCACGTTGTACTTGATTTCTAGTATAGATTTGATTCTATAGTATTACCCGAAATTTCATCGTTCCTGCATCACATTTGGTACTATAAATCGTTATATATATATAATATTTTTTTCATTGTTTTTGAGTTATTTTTACCTAATAAAATCATAAAGATTTCAATGAATTTTTTTTAATAAGCAGCCAGTAGTATCAGATATAAATAGTTCAATACAAATTACACTACTATAGCACATATATTATTTCGTTATATTCTTTTTAATGTAATTTATTATTATTAATTATTTTTAATAGTCATCCATGATACTATTCTACCACATTGATCAAGTAGTTGATTTGACCAAAACAAATTACATACAATAATAAATTTTTGTGGGCAGTTATGAGTATGGTTTGTTTTATAATAATAAAATTATTAGAAAATAATATTGATATTATTTAGATAGATTTATTTTTCTCAATCAAATTAGCATATATATTTTATTTCATAATAGTTAAAGTAGTTCAAAAAAGAGATATATTAGTTCTTAGAGGCGGTAATACACACTAACACATGAATAACTCTATCTTTTTTACATATATTAAAGTGGGGAAATATGGTTAATTGTTTTTAACAAAAAACAATCAATGTTAGAAGAATAATTAGTTCATAATATATTTTTTGTAAAAATAGATTCAATGGGGTATTATATAAATGAAATAGTGTTATGGAAATCAAAGTACTTATTTTGAGAAAGTGATTTTCCCCTTAGGGGACACATTATAGACTGAATTAATATGATAATATATTCGAAGCAGATTATTGAAGAAGTAAAAAAATTATATAATATTTAATAATTTATACATTTCAAGGGTAAACAAATTTTTTTGACTATTGGTTAAGGGTTTGTTAGAGGACACTTTTATTAGTGGTTAGAATAGAGTTTTTAGACTAGATAATATAAATATAAATAAACCACTTATTTCATATGGGAAAAAGACTAAACATTTTATAAAAATAAATTAAATATATGGGTAAGTAAACATATTTCTCAAAAATTCTACTAGAAACATGCTATTAACATGTTAGTCAATTTTTATTTCTGTTTATTCATTTTTACCCTTTTTTCACTTATCAAGGTAACTATTATTTACCCAAGTAATTTAAATTTTATATCAAAATATATAGATCTAATTAAATCCATGACTATATTTTATGATTCTTAAAGAATGATTTATATATTGTAATTCATTTTCACAACAAAATATAATTTTATTATCTTAAAAACTAATGTATGAAATACTGAACCGTGAAAAATGTGTTACTTCTTTCATTATGTGATCATAATCTTTTTTATTTTTTATTTATAGGAAATTTTTTGTAATTATAGGATTATATATGTTTTAAATGTATATTATAGTTCATTTTAGAAAGATAAAATTTAATTTATTTGTTAAAAATACATTGTCTTAATAAATTAATTAACTATGTTCATTAGAATTCTTATTATCAGGATAATTATAATATCTCATATATATATTATTTTTCCCAAAAAATTAAATTAGATTTGTTACATAAATTAAAAATTTCTATTAGAATATATTTATTCATTTTTTATTCATCTTCTATTTGTGCTGGAATTTAATTATAAATACAATTGAATAAAAATAGATTGAAAGAAAAAAATATATCATGCGTATAATAACATAAAAATTGGAATTTTATGTAAATAAAATTACATAATAAATATAATTTATTCACGAAATGTAATTTATAATTTTTTATGTTTACCTATATCATTCTTCAATAAAAAATTTTGTACTTCATGTAACTGTTGAATTTATCACTGTAAAATTAAAAATAAATTACTTTATTAAAATTTGAAAACATCATGCCTAAAAATAAATTTTCAACATTAATATAATTAATGATTCATTTTTGTAACAACCCATGATATTGAAATTTTTTTATTGAATTAATTTAATAATTTTTTATTTTTAACTTCACCAGCACTAAAAATAGATTTTCACCAAGTCAATGATTCCATTCATGTGGAGTTGGCTTGGTGTATGCTACATGCTACACCAAATTGGTATAAATTACAAAAAATAAAAGGTTACCATACATTATATGAATGATTGACCTTCATTGATGACATGCGTAATAGACATGACCAAGTGTTACTTGACTATAATATATAATAAAAAAAATTATTTCAATGAGATATGAACTATATATTAAATTGATGGATATAAATATTAATGAATAAATTTTGGAAATATACAGTTTACAGAAATACAAGAAGAATTATTAGGTTAAAAAATAATTATAAATGAATATGAAAATATAGTAAATATAATAGAAAATATTGTAATTGTCAAAAATAAATTTTTACCATGTAAGTTTAATTAATTAAATTTGGTATGTTAAATTAATTTAATAAATTATTTATATATTAAATAAACTATTTTTATATTAATCCCATCAATTATATAGACATAAGATAAAGTTAATCCAATTTTTTTCATAATAACTGATTTTTTTTATAATTGTGGTTTTACCCACATTAAATAGTGATCACTATATAGATCTATTTTATACAGTTTTTTAGAATTTATTTTTAAAAATAATATTAAACTTGTGAATAAATAAAAGTGGCTATGATTGATTTTTGGTTTTTTAGGTATGGTTTTATCTTATAATGAATAAATAATAATATAGGATTTTTATTCAAAACTGACATTTTTATATTAATTATGTATTACATTAAATTGTAATTTTAATTTTTTTTAATTGTTTAGTTTGATAAAATATTTATAAATTAATCAAATTTAGGTTATTGGAAATAATTTCATGACGAAATTGGATATAAAAAGTTTGCAAAATTTTGATTATTTTTACTTCAAAACACGAAGTGTCATCCAGTCAGTGAGAAAAATATTAAATTAATTTTTACTGAATATATGATTAGAATTTTAAACAATAGATTACATAGTTTGAATTAGAATAATTAATATTGTATAACAAGTCCATATTATTTTTTTTATAAAATATTATTGAATTTCATTGAAATTAATTACCTCGGGTAAGAGAATAATTAGGCTAATAAAGTTCTATACATTAAATATAGGACCCAAAAAAACCTAGAATCTTGATACAACACTCATTGGTTATCCATATTTAGACCATAAAATAAATTTGATCGGACATGTTCTATTATTTGATCAGCTTTCATTCATAAAAACTTGGGTGGAATTCACTATTTAAATATTTATATGAGTTCCACTTATTGTGACGCGGCCTTTTCTTACATACAATTACATCATTTTAGAGATAAAAAAATTAATAGTATTAGACATAGATTATCCAATGGTTTAGTGTCTTGGTAAAACTAGGACCATACATAACAAATACAACATCAAGCATAAACATTTATTTAATTTCTTCTTCTCTAGCTTCTTATTGGAAATTGTCCTCTCCTCAGTACATGTAGCCACCAGAGGATATACATAAAAAGGGGTGAGATAGAAGCCTAGTAAGAGGATTGATTAGAAAAATGTAGCTTGGGTTGAGCATAATCATAACATAGGAAAACAATAATGTACATGAGAGGAGCACAAATAAAAGACTTGAAATGTGGCAATGCATAAAAATGAAACATCATGTCTTCCTGTTTAACTACAACACATACTTGTGATCCATGCTAGCATCATGTTCAGACATCATTTGACATTTAATCATGATATTAATCACTTTACCCTATGTATTGAATCACTGTATAATTCTGGGCACACCCGTCACATTGAAACATTAATATTGCGCTATATAATTCTGGGCGCACTTGTCCCATCTTAACATTATCATCATCATCATTTCCACATAAAACACATATAAAAAATGTAAATAACTAACCCATGGAATTTAATGGGCTTTATCTCATAATAACACATTCATATGCTTTGGGTTCCGAAAATAAAGAGGGAATAACATACATGTTACAAGAACCATCCACATTGAGTGAGAAGTAAAATGGGTGTTTTTAAAAGAGGAGTTCTTTTGGAAAACATTTTGTTTGACATAAAAACTAGTGAGAAAAATTTATATCCCAGAAAAGTGAATACAATGATGAAAAAATTATCTTTAAGTTGTAACCATATCAAAAATGGAGTGAAAGAGGGAGAACCTGAAGGAGGAAAATTGGGTTCGAGATTTCCCTTTACCTTGTATCTGAATGCTTACTTCAATTTAGTGTCTCTTATAATGATATTATATTCTTTAATTGGAAAATGCATAACATTTTATACATTAATTGCTTCAATTATGGTTTCATTTTGTTGTTTTATGTTCCATTGGATGACTTATAGAGTTTAAAAACATTGTTCGAGGATGTTTGTTTTTATGGTTTTTTGTGGGTGGATCACTTATATATCTAAATTAATGTTTGGGTAGAACAAGGGTAAACATCAATAACAGATATCACATGTTATTAATGAGATTAAAATAGTTTTAATTATCATACAATGAATTAAATTAGATACATGTGATTGAATCCTTAGATAAGAATTAAATGATTGTTATTTGTGTCGATTTGGGAGGTTTTTCGATCACGACGAACTTGTTTTAACTTATCAATGAGTAATATGTCCATAGGACATTTCCAGAACTTCAAATAGGAAATGATATGTATAAATTATTCTGGTTCAACCATAAAAATGGATTCATAGCTTGATCTGAAGGTAGAAATGGAAGAAGAAAGCATGTCATTCTTTATGGTGATAAATGAACACCTCACGAACAACGTTATCTTTAATAAAATAAAAGGAAGAGGGAAATGGTGTTGTGTGATATAATATACCATTAGAATCATAAAATTACATTATATGTATAATATTGGAGTTAAAATACCATTTTTATTAATATACGAGGGGAGAGATCATGTAAAGAACTTGAACATGAAAGGAATTTAAAGGAGAAGAGGGAGAGAAATTACCTCTTGAATCCTTCTCTTGAGAACCTCCTTAAGGGCCTAATCCTGGCCTTTTGAGGATACCATAAGTTCTTGGACGTAGGGGGTTCCTAGGGAAGGTGTTTGGGCAGTGTTTAGAGAAGTTTTTGATCATGAGAGGTCTAAGGAAATGAGGGTGTGAAGGGAGACTTTTATAGTGGAGGGGAGAGGGGTTTTCTTAATATAAAATTCATTTGTTTATTAATTTCCCGTAAGACAAGGAATAGTGATGCATACATGATAAATAATAGTAAGTAATTAATTTGAGTTCTTTATGTGGATTCTTACATCACCTGTGATTCCAACAATAGTGGGTTTTAATTATAATGTGTTTATACGGTAAATTAATGTATATTACTATTCACATAAAATTCATGTATTTCAGAAAAATACAAAAACTTTAACCCAACCATTTTTCGATGTGTAGAATCCAAAAATGAATTCCATTTTCAAAAAAAATCTAAATATTATTAATTTAATATTTAATTAAAATCATATTTTACTTAAAAAAACATTTTTTAAAATTAAAACTGATTTTATAGTGTTTTCAAAATTTTCGTAGGGTCTTATAAAATTATCTAAAAACTATAAGAAATTGATTTTATAAATAATGAATAAAATTTAAGAAATGAAATTGTATTTTAAATTAATTAATTAATTATAATTAATTATTTTCACTTACAAAATTCCAAAACATTTACTAAGGTCAAATTGTCACTTTCTAAGATGTATACATTTTATTTAATAATTCATGGGTAAGGTCACTCTTATGTTGGATAATTTACTATTTATAATGGTCATATTAATATTCATAAGGGTGTGTTAGCATTCTTATGGGTATGTAACTATTAAAAAAAATTATTTTTATTTCATTAGACTCCAAAAAACATCTTGAACACAACCGTGTATATCAGATTTTCAAAATTACCAACATAGAAATGAAAAACATATTTTTAAAGGTCACTTATCAATTATTAGTCCATTATGCTTTTTTTCATGTTATTTTATGAAATAAATATAAAAAGGTAATTTCCATTTAAAAAACTTGGGTCGTAACATTCTTCCCCCCTTACGAAATTTAGCCCCTGAAATTTCACATTACACAAAATGGTGAGGGTGTTTATCCCTCATTTCCTCTTTTGGTTCCCAAGTTACTTCCTCAAACTTATGTTTCCTCCAAAACACTTTGACAAGATGGGTTTAGTACATCTTAGGGGTATAGTATGTACTTCCTCAGTTGTGATACAAGAGACTCATCATGAACTTGAGCCATATTCTGTGGAAGTGAAAGACTATAGGCCATGACTCCTATGTAGTCAAGGATTTCAAAGGGGCTGATATACCTGGGTCTTAGCTTCCCTTTCTTCCTGAATCACATGACTCTCTTCCATATAGATATTCAAAGGAAGACTTTATCTCCAACGTCATACTCCATGTCCCTTCGATGGTTGTCATCATAGCTCTTTTTCCGACATTAAGAAGCTTTGATTTGTTTCTGGATGACTTTAACCTTCTCTGTCATCTCTTGAACAAGATCAGGTCCATGTAACTTTATTTCTCTAACATCATCCCAACAAGATGGAGTTCTACTTCACTTTCCACAAAGAGCTTCATATGTATCCATCTGGATACCTGAGTGGAAGCTATTTTTGTATGAGAACTCAACTAATGGAAGATGTTGATCCCAACCACCTTTTAATTCATGAGATCAAGCGCTAAACATATATTCAAGTATCTGAATAGTCCTTTCAGACTTGCCATCAGTTTGGGGGTGATAGGCTATGATGAAATTTAATTTAGTACTCAAAGCATATTTAAGGATCCTCTAGAACATAGATGTGAACCTTGGATCATGTTCAGATACAATTGAGAGTGGAACACCATGTTGTCTCACCAATTCCTTTACATATATCATTGCAAGTTGTTTAAGAAAGTGTGATTCCCAAATAGCGATAAAATGTGAAGTCTTGGTGATTCCTTCAACCACAACCCATATCACATTATTCCCCTTTGACATCATTGGGAGACCCATGAAAATGTCCATAGTATCATCTTCCCATTTCAACATGTGTATATGGAATGGCTGCATCATAAATTTTGGACTTTTGTCGCACAACTTTAACTTGCTGAGATACCAAGCACCTTGATATATATTCCTCAATCTCCTTCTTCATGTTATCCCACCAGAAGTGTTCCTATAGATCATAGTACATCTTGGTACTCCCCGTATGGATAAGGAAAGTTGATCTGGGTTCATTTTCCAATAGCTCCATCTTTATCCCGGGTGATGAAGGCACACAAAGCAGTGTTCCAAACCAAATCACACCATCATTGTCGATATGGAACCCTTGAAGCTTCCCTTAGTTTATTACATTCAACCTCTTTTGTATCTCCACATCATTCCTTTGTGCATCCTTAATCTTCTCTTGGATGGATGGTTGCGCAATCATTTGGTAAAGGTAGGATGTTTCCCCTGCCCTTATGATTTCCAAATCCATCATATACATATCTAAGAAGATAAGGTCTTTCTTAATCGCTAACATGGATAGAGTAGCAGGTTCAGTTCTACTTAGAGAATCATCTACCTTGTTCACCTTTCTAGTATGATAGTGATTGGATCAATCGTAATCCTTGATTAGCTCTAACCATCTCCTTTGATGCATGTTGAGCTCCTTTTGAGTGAATATATACTTTATGCTCTTGTGGTCGGTGTATATGTCACACTTCTCTCCATAAAGGTAGTGCCTCTAAATTTTAAAGGAAAAAATCACGGCTTCCAGCTCTAATCATGCGTCGGGTAGTTCAACTCATGGATCTTCAACTGCCGTGAGGCATAGGCTATCACATTATCATTTTTCATGAGTTGACAACCCATGATTTTCTTTTAAGAATCACTGTATATCACAAAACATTATCCACTTTTCAGTAGTGTGAGTACAGGTGCAATGATTATCCTTCTCTTTTGCTCCTTGAATCTTCCCTCACATTCTTCCATCCAGACTTACTTTACCCCTTTCGTTGTTAACATAATTAGTGTTCTTGACAATATTGAGAAGTTTCTCACAAAACATCAGTAAGTACCCAGCTAATCTAAAAAACTACGATTTTTTGTGATACTTGAGGGACTGGGCCATTCCTTGATTGCCTTTTTTTTTGAAGGGTCCACAGAAATTCCTTCACTTGTGATCACATGTCCCATGAAAGTGACTTGCTTGTTCCAAAAGTCACACTTTCTAAAATTTTCATACAACCTCTCCTTTCTCAATGTCGCTAACAAAAGTCTTATATGTTATTCATGTTCCTCCTTGATCATGGAGTAGATAAGAATATCATCGATAAAAACTACCACAAATTTGTCGAGGTAATGTGAAAAGGAACTATTCATCATATCCATAAAGATTATAGGGTCATTAGTATGTCCAAAGGGAATCACCAAAAACTCATAGTGCCCATACCTTGTTCGAAAGGAAGTATTCTGAATATCTTCCTTCTATACCTTTACCTGATGATATATATAATGAAGATCCACCATTGAGAAGTATTGAGCTCCTCTTAACTGATCGAACAAGTTATCAATCCTTGGGAGAGAATGATTGTTCTTTATGGTGATCTTATCAAGTTCCTGATAGTCGATACACAGTCACATTGTTCCATCCTTCTTCTTTACAAATATAACAGGTGCACCCCAAGGTGATGCACTAGGTCATATTAACCCTTTTTCTAGATGATCTTGTAGCTCCTTCTTTAACTCCTCCTGTTCAATAGGATCCATCCTATAGGAACACATTGAGATATGAGTAGCTCTAGGCATGAGTTCAATTGAGTACACTACCTCATGATCCGGGGGAATTCCGGGTAACTCTTCGGGAAATACATTATAGTATTCCCTCACGATGGAAATTTCTTTAGGGTTGGCACATATAATCAACTCAACCATTCAGGAGAGGTATGTTTCTTCATAGGGAATAAACACCCACAACATTGAAGTATTTTTTAGAGGAGATTCAGGATATTCCTTGAATTTATAGAGGATAATGGTATGGTTCAGAATATAAAAAGATATTTCCATTTCCTGACAGTTTATATGTGCTCTATATAACGAGAGCCAATACATTCCCATTATGGCATCAAATTCTACCAAGGGATGAATTAAGAGATTTTCCGAAAGAATCTTCCCACATACGCCAATAGGAGAAGATTCAAACACTTAGGTTTCAATGATTGCACCACTTGGTGTTTTTACAGATATCTCTACTTCAAGGTTTCAGGCCTTCGATTCAATAGTTCTAGAAAACATGGAAGATATAAATGAATGCATAGAACAAGAATCAAATAAGAATTTCTACATTCATTAGTGAATATAAATTGTACCTTTAATTACTTCATTATCATGCTACACCTCCGCAGTAGTGATGGCATAAGCCTTCCCTTGTTCCTTTGGCTTTTGTGGCTGCTATTGTTAATTACCCTCGAGAGCTCGAGGTTTAGTGCACTTGTTTTCATAGTGCCCTAGATCCCTATATTAGTAGCATTGAACCATGAGTGGTTCTCTACATTAATCGGCTACATTTTAATTTTTTCGAGACTTTTAAAAACTCTTGAGGATGGTGTCCTTATTTCCCACACTTGAATAATTTCCCCGCCCCTTTGAGGCAGTTCCGATGGTGCAACTTCCCACAATTTTTGGCATGTGGGTCATTGAGTTTTCTTCCAATTTTTGTCATTAGTTCCTCCATCTTGAAACTCCATCTTTTGTTTCTTATACCCATTGTCAGGGGACCATTATCCAAACTCCATATCCACTTTGAGGGAACATCGAACAACTTCTTCATAACTCCCAACGTCTAGAATTCCAAGAGCCATTCAAAGGAGTGGTTTTAATCAACTAAAGCAACTATAAATTTTTCTATCATTGTTGAAAATGAAACCCACATCTTACCATTCAAGCCTTGTGAATTTTTCTTTATAGGTTGTGACAGATTATCCTTCTTTTTTCATGACCTCTATAAATTCTCTCTCCATCTTCGTGCGAGGAGTTCGTGGGATGTACATATTAGGAAAAATTTTCTTAAAGTATTCCCATTCCATCGCTTCAATTTAAACCCTTGGCTTGGTGTTCTAAATAAAAGCCCACCACTGATAGGCTTCTCCATCTAGACGATAAATAACTAGAGACACCTTCTCCATCTCATAAAAGTTAAGAATAAGAAAGATCTTCTCTGTGGAGTTGACCCACTGTTCCACAACTAGTGGATCAGAAGAACCACAAAACGTCGGTGGTCGTTGCTGCATAAAACATTAGATATCCAGTTGCTCCCTCTTTGGTGAAGGAGGATGTTCCCCATTATTTTTGTTATTGTTAATAACATAAGATAAATGTGTAAGAATCGCTATGTTGTTTTGAACTCCACCTCCAAAATCATTGGGGATGTCGTTCGGGCAATCGTTGCACTGGCCCTTGAAAGAGTGGTTGGCCTGATTTCTCCTAGTTCCCACAATTTTCTAAAATAGAAAAGGATAGAAATAAACATAAGTAAACAAGTCATGAATAAAATAATTATTCATTTGAACAATTTATACTAAAATAATAACATATGGGATTCCTATGTAAATATTCTTGTGATCATTTTTGTACTTATCCCAATGCTGATGGTTTTTATTAGGGTTCACTAATCAGAATTCCCAAATTAACTAAACCATGCCTCTAATACCATCTATAGTGACCCAGAATTTTCTTATATTATTATTACATCATTTCAAAGATAAACAACTTAAATGTATTACACATAGAGGATATAAAGTATTAGTGTCTTGGGAAAACTAGGACCATACATAACAAATAAAACATCAATCATAAAATTTATTTAATTTCATCTTCTCTAGCTTCTTATTAACACTTGTCCTCTCCTCAGTACATGTAGCCACCTAAGGATATACATGTAAATGGGTGAGCTAGAATCACAGCAAGAGGATAGATAAGAACAATATATCAGGGGGTGAGAATAATCACAACATAGGAAAAAGACCATGAACATGAGAGGAGCACAAATAAAAGACTTGAAATTTGGCAATTCATAAAAATGAAACATCATGTCTTAGTGGTTAACTACTACACATACTTGTACACCAAGAAATAATCTTGTTCACACACCATTTCACATTTACTCATGAGATTCATCACTTTACCGAATGCATTGGAGCGCTGTATAATTCGTGGCGCACCCGTCACATTGAGAGACTCATATTGCGCTATATAATTTCGGGCGCACCCGTCACATCATAAAATTATCATCATCATGATTTCCAAATAGTACAAAAATAAAAAAATGTACATAACTAACCCATGGAATGGAATGGGTTTCTTCTCATAATAACACATTCATAAGCTTTGGGATCCCAAAATAAAGAGGGAATAACATACATTTTACAAGAATCGTCCACTTTGAGTGAGAAGTAAAAGGAGTGTTTTTAAAAGAGGGGTTCTTTTGGAAAACATTTTGTTGACATAAAAACAAGTGAAAAAAAAGTATATCCCAGAAAATTAAAGAAAATGATTAAAAAATTATCTATAAGGAGTAACTATTTCAAAAATAGAGTGAAAGTGGGATAACCCGAAGGAAGAAAATTGGGTTCGAGATTTCCCCTTTCCTTGTATCTAAATGTTTCCTTCTATTTAATTTCCTGTATAATGACATTATATTCATTAATTGGAAAATAAATAACCTATTATAAATTTATAGGGTTCATTCTAGTTTCATTATGTCATATTATGTTCCTTTAGATGACATATAGAGTTTAAAAACATTGTTCGATAATGTTCATTTTTATTGTTTTTCGTTCGAGGTTCAGTTGTATTCATAAATTGATGTTTGGGTAGAACATGAGTAAACATCCAGAACTGATATCACAAGTTATTAATGAGATTAAAAGATATTTTATGATATCATAATGAATTATATTATATCCATGTGAATGAATCATTATATAATAATTAAATGATGGTTATTTGACACAATCTCGGAGGTTTTTCGATCACGATGTACTTGTTTTAACATATCACATAGTAATATGTCCATAGGATATTTATAGAAATCTATATAGGACATATTACATATAACATATTCTATTTCATCCATATAAATGGTTTCATGACCATATATGAAGGTATAAATGGAAGAAGAAAGCATGTCGTTCTTGAAGGTGATAAATTAACTCCTTGCGAACAACGTTCTCATTAATAAAAAATGAAGTGGGAAAGGTGGTTGGAGGATATAATATCCCATTATAATCATAAAATTATATTTTATGTATAATAATGGTGTTAAAACAACTTTTGGATGAATATAGGTTGGGAGATATCATGAAATGAACTTGAACATGAAAGGAAATTAAAGGAGAAGAGGGGGAGAAATTAGTTCTCAAATCCTTCCCTTGAGAATCGACTTAAGGGCCTAAGCATGGTCTTTTGATGAGACCACCAACTCCGGGAAGTGAGGTAGGGGATAGTTATGGAGTTTGGGTAGAGTTTAGAGAAGTCTTGGAGCTTGATATGTGTGAGGAAATGAGGGTGTGAAGGGTGGCTTTTATAGTGGAGGGGAGAGGGGTTTCCTTAATATAAAATTCATTAGTTTATTATTTTCTCCTAAGACAAGGAATAGTGAGTCATCCATGAACCAGAATAGTAAATAAGGCATTTGAGATAGATATTTGTCTTCTTACATCACTTGAGATGTCTGGAATAGTGGGTTTTAATTATAATGTGTTTATATTGTAAATTAATGTATTTTACTATTCACCAAGAAATTCAAGTATTTCAGAAAAATCCCAAAAATTAACCCAACCATTTTTCTATGTGCAGAATCAAAAAAATGAATTCAATTTTTCAAAAATAATTTTCTAAATATTATTAATTTAATATTTAATTAAAGTCATAATTTACATAAAAAACTGTTTTTAAAATTATAACCGATTTTATGGTGCTTTCAAAAATTACAAAGGGTCTAATAAAATTATCTAAAAACTATAAGACATTTATTTGATAAATAACTAATAAATTTAATTAATATAAATTTTATTTTAATATAATTAATTAATTATAATTATTTATTTATGACTTACAAAATTCTAAAACATTTACTAATGTCAAATTGTCACTTTCTAATATATCTACATTTTATTTTATTATTCATGGGTATGTTTACTCTTATGTTGGATTATATACTATTCATAAAGTTCATATTAATATTCAAAAGGGTATGTTACTTTTCTTAAGGGAACGTTAGTATTCACCAAAAATTATTTTTGTTTCATTAGACTCCAAAAATCATCTTGAGGACAACCGTGGATGCCAGATTTTCAAAATTCAAAACACAAAAATGAAAAAAATCGGATTAATGATAACTTATCACATATTAGTCCATTATGTTGTGTTTTCATGTTATTTTATGACATAAATATAAGAATTTAATTTCCATTGACAAAACATGGGTCGTTACACCACTCCTCCAAAACTATAAAATGCCACCACCTCTACCCCTTCCTCAATCCTCTAAAACCTCATACGATTGGACAACCACTACCCAATACTCTTCAAAAAAATAATCCCATATAACATGAAGCCTAAATTTAGGTATAAATACTCTCACACAATCCTTTTGGCACAAAAAAAAGATGTTACCGTATTTTGAGGTGGTTTGAATGAGTAAAATGAGAGTCAAGACTCATAGTAAGAGGATTTCATCTCAATTTAAATTTCAGAGAGATACATGTTATGTCTTGAACTATAAATTTTTTTTGTGGTGTATGTACTACCCATTATTGTGTTATATTAATTTTATAGTTAAATATATGGGTATTCAAATGTCTATTTTATGATCCATTGTTCATAGGGTTTATGTTTCGAAAGATATAAAATTTTCATTATAGTTTTTTCCAAATTAACATTCACTGAGAATCATGATTTTTATGAACTAGAATGCTTCATTTGAGGGGTATATACATTAATTTTACATGTTACATCATGAATATAAATGTTTTCATGATATTTCATGATTCATGTAGTTTCATTTCTACATAGAGAGTATGATCCCATGTTACCATGTTAGAAGTGTTTATTGAAATAATATAATACTTTTATAAATTTATTTTTGTTTTTTCTTCCTTAGATGAAGTCAAATGAACAATATCTCAGTAAAATTCATTATAAATATTCTCCTATAGTTATCCATGTTATAGTCTTGTATTGGTACAATTTTTCTACTCATTTATCAATAAGATACTAAGAATGTATTTTTAATAAATCCCATCATTACCCTCCATTCTATATGAAATATATGTTTTTATAAAAGGGTTTCCATTAATATAATACCATTTTCCTATATGAATTAGAATAAAATTTTACCATTTGTTTCATTAAACAATCTCTTGAAGGGGATCATCTAAACATTTTTAAAACAAGGCATTCATTCTATAATTTTTATATTGCAAAAAAGAATGTTATTTTTTTCATCATATGACATGTATTGATTTAACCCCCATCATTCTTTTTCAAGATTAATTTTAATTTAAAATGATTATTCCATAAAAAATGTTGTTAAAAATAATTTTCAAGGAATAATATTTTCAAAACATTTTCATGTATTCATTATAATTTTTTCTTTTATTTTTTATGAAATGATATTTAAATAGTTTTATTTATTAAAATATTTTTTTCAAAGAATTAAGGATATTTACCCGAGGAAACGTTTTTGAATGAAATTTTAAAACAATTTTCCATCTATAATGACATTTTATGATGTTAATCATTCGCTTTTATGAAATAATCAAATGGTTTAATTTATATCATTTCTATGAATGGATTATGATTAATGTCATGTTCATTGTGAAACCTTTTTCTATTTCTCAAGTAACATTTTTATGCAATCTATATATATTTAAATTTTTAAGCATTGATTAAAATGTTATGAAACCTATTTGTTTTATATCAGTTATGCTATGATGAAATAATAATGACCCCCACTTCATTTAATTGGTTATTATTTAATGTTTATAATACCTCTACATTTTTTGGGTCATGATATTATGAATGATTTATAATCATATGAAAAAAGTTTTAGTAATTTTAATATGATATGCATGGGACCCATATCTCCCTCTAATGAGTGGGGGTAATAGTAAGTTTTATATGATATCATGGGGTAAACAGTTAGTAATTCCATCATGAAATGAATGATGGTGTATGTGATGTATACCAAGTATGAAAAAAGAATGTTATATTTGTTGTATCCTATTACTAATGGATGGACGATATACGGGTTGTATCCTAATAATGAAAACAAGAAGGTTAAAATGTTGTATCACAATCCTAAATTAATGAGGGTACATATTTAGTAGTGAATTCATAAAAATAAGAAGTTATATGTGTTCAACTCAAAACCCTAAAATAAAGATGAAATATAGATCTTGGACCAAGCCCGAAAATAAAAAATCTATCCTTGTAATAGTCTAATCCCAAAAACAACACGGTTCAAAGGATGTAGCCCAAGACAAAATCGTTGAGGTTACATGAGTTATATCCCATGCTCGGAAACCTGAAGGTTCATGTGTATTAGGCCATGTATAAAAGAATATGGGTAAATGGGCATATAGCCCAATACTGAAGTTATTACATAGGTTGTACCCCAAGCCTGACATATTAAAATGGTCTTGGTAGGTAGCCTTGACATTAATGTTTATATGCTTATATGTGGGCCACAAATCCTATGTCATATTCCCCAGCTATGAATTTATGATTTATGGTGATTATTTGTTTATGATCCATGTGTTATTAATTTCCATTACCAATACAATAACTTATTTTTATGATCTCTGATATGTAGGGAATGGTCTCTTCATGTTTTGATCACATTATCATGCCAATATGTTAATTTTTATGATTACATGGACCCCTTTTTTACGATTATTTAGCTTTTGAGATAACCAATTTTTAATGTTTTCATTATCTGGTCTAGTAATAAGAGGTTTTATATAGATGTAATAAAGGTGGAGATCTTTAGATAATATTATGAGGATATTTTACTACGATAGATGATTATTTTTCTATGATTCCAAAGACTCTAAACAAATATGGTCCCCAGTTATGTATTTTTTTAATGTACTGAATATTTATCGAAAATGATATAATATCCATGTATGTTAATCCACGTTCTATATAGTTGGTATAAAATTAATGTTTTAGTTAACCATTTGAGATAATTATGAGAAAACCATGGTAGGAACGTAAGGGAATTTCTCTTTGGATAAACATAAGGATTGGAAAAAATTTTGGAAGATATTCTAAAATTTTGGAAAAGGATATAGTGACAGGCTTCATTGAAATACATACATGTCTTGAATATACAAGTACACGTGGCTCTGGATAATATGTGCATTGTGGAAATAACTCTAACAATATGTGTCATGCCTGATAGTGGGTAATCTATTACACAACAACGAGCTTTTATTCACACCTAGTATGAAACTTCTTGGGGGTTATTCCATAGAAAATAATAAACACTTCCTGAACCATCATGACTAGTATAAATATAATTCATCAATGAATAACATAGGATGAACCTAGGGTGTCATTAGTTATGGATGGTGTCATTATTTAGGATTCAATTATTTAATTTTTCATGATTATGTATATTTTTAATATGATATGTGTATCTCACCCCATGCTTTCTGGTTTTAGTCAGTAGTTTTAACTAGAATTATAATGGTTAATATTTAATTTTTTATATGTTCAATGTATGGGAGTTTAAAAAAATTGAATTCCCATGTGTAAATCTCATAATGATAATCTATAATGTTTCATGTGTACTGGTTATACTTTTGATGATAAATTGACTCCAAACAACATGGGAACTGTATATGATATTCTTTCGGTATTGTTTACTTCGATCATAATAAGATTGATTATATTAAAGTTGATGAACCTAAATACATGACTCGTATTTTCATTTTATATGGAATATGTATTAAGGAATTAGTTTCTTAAGCCAGAGAAAATGTTTATGAAATAAGCTGGATTAAGGATGTATTTAGAAATTAAAATATTATATTATTTGAATCATGATTTTTGTATGTATTATCAGTATAATTTTTTAGTGTGGATTTAAAAATACATGTTTAATGGTGATGAATACATGTAAATTTGATTTCATTTAAACGTGATATTTTAATTAAGGGATGGAAATCCATAATTAGTGATTGAAGCTGTGAAAATGATGATTGGATAAAAATATATAGGATATGAATATGTTAATTGGTTGGTATAGATTTCCCTAGAAATGATTTCATACTGACTATTCTATATCATATAGGATTAAGATTAAACAATCTTGGATTAAATGAAAATATCAAGTAATATTTGGAATACAGATTCAAGCATGTGTTCCCAATGTTAAATATAAGAATGCTTGGGAATAATGAAATTAAACTATATAACTCATCCGAAGATACATATATGAAGTTAATAAATCTATAATTATTAATATATATATATATATATATCGAATTTCAGGAATTAATTAATTAATTTATTTATAATTTATTATCTAGGGATTTAAGGTGAAGGGTAGAACACATTCAGATATAAGGTTAGGGGTTTGTCATATCTCTTTTTTTTCATGTGAGATTTAAATTATTCCTCTAAATTTTAATTTCATCGGGCCTTACATGGTATTTTCACATTAATTTTTTTGTTTTGTATATACTTTCACATTTTTGATCATTTATCTTTTGAAATTAAATTTCTATTATATATATAAATTCTTGTGTCATGGATATGATTATTATCTTAGTCGTATATGATTTTACGTTTTGTTTTTTTTTGAATGTTGTTTAAACTAGGGAAATATTGAAGAATACATATCCTCTACTCAATACAAATAATTGTGAGACATATTAATGTTGAGATAAATCTTTTTATGAAGAATTATTTGTAATCCATGAGATGGGTAGGGCCTACTTTATACCCCCAATTCATCGACATCTCTCATTTGATAAAATAGTTTGGGAAAAACATTGGGGTTTATTTCAAAACAAAACTAGATATTTTTTACACACATAAATAAACTATATTTTTGGTATAATGGTTGTGGTTTCTTATACATTACATCCACTAAACAACAATTTTATTTATTCAGTGTTCAATTATTACATTCCAAGATATTTTCAAAATGAAAAAAATCTATGGATAATTATTCATTCAATGTTCATTTATTGAAAATGTTTGTATGATTAATTAGTATTCAAAAAATTATATTAATTATTGACTCTATATTTAATATTATTTTTTCATATAAACATCACTGAGCATTTGATCTAACCCATATTATGTTTCCTTTTATGAGGTTATGAATACGAAAACATTGAATGTTCTTTCAAGGATTCAATTCATTTAATTTTATTATTTATCATGTTCTATTTTCAATTATAAATTTATTATGACTATCATATATTCAATACATTTTTCTAAAAACTACTAATCTGATTTTTCAATTGGAATTTGATTAAATCTAACCATTCCAGTGTAATAAAATAATACAACAGATCTGATTTATTGGGGACATGACATTACAATGTCTACCAATTGAAGTTTAGATGGAACAATGGATATTAGATTTATAAAATATTGATTTGGGAACATAAACCAACGATATAAATTCAGTATACTAATAGAATAACATCCATTAATATTGATAAATTAGAGATTATGTCATTGTTATTTGAAATAGAACTCTCTCTAGAGACTATATTTGGACGTGGTTATTGAACATATCTTCCTTAGAGTGACAACATTGATAGGTATATATGGGTCTAACATATTGTAATCTGGTACATGATAATGGGCCTCACTACTCATCTATTTTAACACTCCTAGTGGATATTTGTTTTCATAATTCACATTTATTTTCAAACCAGAATAAAATTTATAAAAGTATATATGTCATAAAAGAAACCATTATGGAAATTAAGAGGTTATCTATGAATAAATCATCAATTTATGGTGATATTTTTCCTAGTCCAAAATTACGAATTATGATTCATTACCTAATTTATTGTATTTCATTGTTTAGTAATGGTGCTTAACGGATGAAAGGGAATCAATACCCGAATTCAATGTATGTATTTCTCCATTGATAATTTCAATTGTTTTAGTGTTGGATAAGAGTAGAGAAATACCATATTTCGAAAACACACTCATGTAAAGAATTATGCCCATACTACACCTATGCGATATTTTTTCATGTGGTGGAAGACCCAATCATTTTGTAGGACTACATATCTGGTGGTATTATAGTAGATAATCAGGTCACCTGAAGAGATATTTCTTTCTATGGGATGCAATGAAAATGAAATTTTATCACTAGTATATATTTTACCAAGGGAGGTGTTGACCAATGGTGTTCATTGGTAAAAATACTTAGGAGGAAGAATAAATGGTTGAAATGGGCAGGAAAACATTTAACGAATCATTATTCAAAAAACAATTCTTTCATGAGAAATGAAATTAAATAAACAGAAAATTACATATAAAAAATAGAAGGGAAAAAATAGTGTTTTAGTGTAGGATTCAACATTTACAATATGAGATATTTATTTAATTTATTACAATTGTGATTCAGAAGACCCGATTGATCATTTTTTCATGTTCTTTTACCATGTCTCTGATGGGAAGCAACTTCTCAAAAATATTCATCATATGTCCAAATGGTATTATGAGGTACCAAAATAGATATGCATTTTTTTAGATGAAATTTGTTCAAGGTAAAGAAAAATAACAATAGGTATTAAGATAACCATGGAAAAGGTGACGTGACAAAGAAGATTAAGGTAGTGAAGTAACTAATATTATATGAAAAATTGTGGAATGAATCATCTGGGAAAATTGTTGAAAGGCCAGAGTGATTATTATAAGTGTGTTGATAAGGTTAATTTAGATAATTAATTCATGGGTAAAAGAATAATAAAATATATTCAATGATAAAATAATATAGTGATGGGACACTATGAAAATGATTATCCTAAGAATCATGGAAACATGCCTCCGAAATGGTCAAGAGTTCATGGTTAGGATTATTTGATCAAAAATACTATGGTTGATGTATATAATGATGGGTGGAAGGTATATTAATCTATTCCTAAATTTATCCAATGATTTGTTTTATTATAGATTATTACATTCTTTTATATATTCATAGTTTTCCATTAAAATTATACATTTTAATTTTTATTTAATAAAGGGGTTCTAATTTAAAACTCTTAAGGGAATATTCATTGTAATAAATATGGTTCAGTTGGTCCCCAATATTACACATAAAATTACATTATTTTCATGAAGTATCATTATACCAATGATTTACTATGATATAATCCTCAATATTAACTGAATTTAAATCTATTATTAAAAAATATCATATAAGAAGAAGAAATCTAAATTATTTTATAATGGTCTATAATACCTTATCCATGGTGAAGAATCATTATAATCTAATTCCTATATATATCTAACCCTCATATCTCTAATAAATTAAATTCATGGGGTGGAATATAAAACAACATCTAGGGATGATGGAAATAATCATGTAAATAAGGATATAACAATTTTCAAAGAATATATTTATGTCTTTATAGAGGATTTACTCATTCAACTTCTAGAGTAGGAAGTTAAGATCTATTATTGATTTAATTCATTTCCAAAGAATTATATCAAATAATCCCTATATAATAGACAGTAAATAATAAGTGTAACTAATTAAGAAACAAAATTTATTTAATGAAAATGGATTTATTTACCATATTGTTTCTTATGGGGAGCCTTTGTTAAATTTATCAGGAATAAATATGGATCTATGATGCTATGAATTGACTATATAGATATCTATTCTATTACAATAATCAAAATGTATCATCTTCCTCAAATTAATTATTTATTTGTTCAACATCTCAAAGCTCAATATTTTTTTATGATTGATCTATGATCTAGATATCATCAACTAGGTATGAGGAAGGATCATATTTCAATGAAATCATTTTGAACCTTGTATGGACATTAAGAGTTTACAGTAATTCAATTATGACTAACAAATATACCCTATATTTTCATGGATATAATGAATAGAGTTTTCATTTAATATATATATATATATATATAATTTTTTGGGGTATTTTTTGATTATATATTTATATATTCTAAATGTTTTGATGACCATGGGAACCACATGAGAGTATTTCTAGACACTCTTAGAAGAGATTTGCAATATTGGATGTTTAGAAAATATGAATTCTAGAATTAAAATGATTCTTTTTGGAAACATATTTTCCATATAAATGGAATATTCATTGATTCTTTGACGAAAAAGTAAATAAGAAAAATATTATTTACTAATGAACATAACCGAGGTACATAGTTTTATATTCTTCGCAGGTTACTCTCAGTGTCTTGTTCTGAATTTTTTTTAGATTGGAGAACAATTTAACAAGATTACATGTCAAGGGGTTAATTTTGTAAGATCAAAAATAATATATAGAAATATTTGAATATGCGAGTATAATATTTTTCAACGATCTAATTATGACTCTTTGATATTAAAATTATTGTCTTGGGATATATAGTGACACATCAAATAACTTAATGGGTTTTGTCCTTATGAAAAATGGTAATGTTATTTATAATGCATTAATGCATCTGAAGAAACATGAAAAGAATTGTCCATATCAAGAACATTATTTAGAAACCATAATATATTCTATTAAAATATGGAGAAGATATCTCAATGGTGAATGATTTTAGATATGTATGGATCAAACGAATTTTCTATACATTTCTACATAGAATTAACTCAACATGAAGAAAATGTGATGGATTAAGTTACAAAAATATTATGATTGTTAAATACACAACCAAAAAATAAATTTAAAATAATGTATAAGATGCATTAGATATGAAACATCAAAAAATTCTGACCCAAATGAGGATTAAGAGGCATCATATATTCCTGGATCTAGTAAATATAGATATAGGAATTGTTAAGGAAGAAGAAACATCATTAAATTTTCAAATAATTGCTAAAAAAAATTATTAGATAAGGTAAAAAGAATTTTATAGAATGATGAGAATTTTCAAAATCATAATTAATGCTGTTAATGATGGGCGATTTTTAGACATTTTTTATGAGGATATAATTCTACAATTTGGTAATATTTTATATATTTCGTCAATAATGAAGATAATATTGGAACTCTTAGATGATGCTGATAGCTCATATTTATCCCTAAACTCTAGTAGTGCCATGATGTATAGAGATTATAGGAATGATTATTTTTTGGATAATATGACATGAGAAATTGATGATTGTATGTCAATATGCCTAATTTGTTAACAGGTGAAGGATAAATGAAAATTCCCTAAAGGAGTGACAAAACCTATTTATATACCTTTGTAGAAATGGGATGATATAATGAAGGACAATTTTTACATGACGAACAAAGAATCCTTGAATGAATGATTAAACTTGGTTTATTGTAGATAGACATAACTAATATGAAATTTTTTTTACAATAAGGGAAAATTTTCCACTAAATTACCTTGAAGGAATCAACATTAATGAATTTGTGAGACATTATGTTTAACCTCTATCGATTGGGACTAATTGAGATCCATGTATTACATAAAAATTATGGAAGAGTTTTACGAATTATTTAGTTACCGAAATTTATATTATTACTTTTGTCACCCTCTAACTAATAGATAGTTTGATGGGACTATTGAAATATTGTAAGGCATGTTGAGATCTAGCTAATAAGACTTTCAGGGTATATGGTACCGGTACATACCTTTGCCAGAATTTTCATACAATAATATTTTCTATTATAATATTCAAATGAAACAATATATTGATATACCTAGAAAGATATTTCTAACTCTAAATTGAAATGATGATGTTGTTGAGAGGAAACATGTATGCCCGAAAATTATTGAAGTGAGAACAACAAGGGTAATGAACATTCCTGCTCATATTAATTCATAACAAAGTAGGTAAAAGTGTTATGTTGACAATATATGAAAGATTTTTGTATTTAAAGAGGTATACCATGTCATTTTTTATTTTTGTACATGGACCATGTCCTATGGATTACTAATAATGTGAAATTTTTCCCTCAGTACATCAGTCAATTTTAGTTTTAAAAAAAATAGTTATTGTGGGTTACCATTTAAGAATTCAACCAAGTCACTCTAAATTTAATGATGTGTTCCACATGTCATCATTTCTGACGTAACGATAGACTCAAAACATGTATTAACATATGAGGAAATAGAAATAAAACCGAATTTGTCTTACAGGGAATATATTATGAATATTCGTGGAAGAAGTGAAAAATTAATGTTACATAAGAAGAACTAGCAGGTAATGGTAGCCTGGAGAAACCATAATATAGAAGTTGCAATATGAGAACCCAATAATGTTATGAAGAAATACTTTGTAATATCAATTCAATTTATTTAATATTTTTCATTTGGAAAAATATTTTGTAATATAAATAAAACCAAATGTAAGAACCCAGATATTCTTTTTAGGATTTTTTTCCTTTTTTGGTGTTTCTGAGAAAAGAGGAGTTTCTTGAAATTTTTGAAGTACACACTATTTACTTCACGAGTACATGTCGTGTAATTTGTTTCCACAGGAGGCCGTGTGCTGGACATGTCTTGGCCACACACATGATCGTGTTGGGTGACGTGGAGGCTTCCTAAAGAGGGGTATAGAACTAGTAAGTACATGTTTTGTACTCCAAAGGTACACGACGTGTATTTTGTTTTTTTCATGAAACGCATCGGGGTCATGTCTAACAGATAGAACCATTTTTTTTATGATCCATTCTTCTAAGAAAAACCGTACGACTACAGATCTTTGAAAAAACCCTAAGCCTCTATATGTCCTCGGAATCAAACTCTATCAGTTGCATTGGAATCGCATTAGTGAGTTCTCTCTTCTCCTAGATCATCGTTTTCCAATTTATCATCTTTCGTGAGTTATCGTGGGTTGAGAGTTTTGTGAATTTTATAAGATATACTATGTTATAAGGGGATTCAAGATTCGAGGTTCAAGTATATTGATCTCCTAACCCCAAGGTATGTGGTCTGTTTGTTTCTCTAGAAAGTATTTGGTTTTTAGGTTCAAATATTCCCAATACCCCTGAACGAGGTATTGCGTGTTTTCTATTTTTCCCATCTTGTTTTCCTGCATTACTTGTATTCCTGAGTAGAGGTTATTGTTTGTGAATAGGGAAATTTACTGTTCTTTGGATGTATTTCCCATTTATTTTTTTCTTGTTTTAACTTTTGGTTCTTGTTTTCTTGTAGACTAATGTTTACTATCCATAGCTAGTATTATAAGATGGTGTGCACGTTCTTCTGTTATTCTGTTATACTATAGACTACTAGCCAAATAGTTCTTGAGGTTGAATTTTTCTATTATGCGATGCTATGCTTTCTTGACATACACAGGTCCATGAGAACCTAGTGTGAGACCATAGGGAGAATTTACATTGATGGATACTACATAGTGTCTTTATAAATATACAATATTGAACAACATGGGGAATTTATGTTGAGTGCTTCCCTAGAGTGTCTGTAGTTACTTGATGCGGGATATAAGGGGAATTGACATTGATTGTTTTCCCAGAGACCCATTATTATGATATGAGACTATAGGGGGAATTGAGGGTGAGTGTTTCCCTAGAGAGTCTATGCATTAGATGAACCAGAGGGTTGAAAATGTGTGGGTTGCTGGGAGGGTAGCTTGTTCATGATTGGTAGAACCAGAGGGGATGGGCTGTTGGTACCTCCAAGAGGGTTACCTATTGTGTTATCTGTTTTTCTGTTACATTCTGTGTTGTGTTTTGAATGCATAAACTGTGGGGTTTTTACTGATTAATGCTTCCTTGTTTACTGTTTTATGTAATTTTACCTGCAATATACTCATTGACTGTTAGACATAGATATTACTGTGGTTTCCTATTGGTATTTACTATCACACCGTTTTTAGGAAATGTTTTTGTGCCCGAATAGATTATATTACTGCATGTATAGACAAGGTCAAGTGCCCATCGACTTCCGGTACAAGATTTCTTTAGAGCTAGAGAGCATGGGACCAAGCCAAGGCATGCGATGCTGAGGAGTTTCTCATCTATTTTTCTGTTTTACTTTGGTTTAGTACTATATTTATCATTGTGACTTGTTTGGACACTTTCCCATAAATATATGTATCATGCATCATTTACATATATTTATTCTCTAGTTGATTCTTTATCAGTCTTCCGTAGTTTACTATTGTTGTATATTTACATCTTCCACTATTGTTATAAGGACCCAGCCTTAAGCATTACTTAATCTTGAGTTATTACAAGATTACACATTGAGGATCTTTTCAGGTTTAGAGTTTTAGAGAATTAGATCATGAAACATGCATTACATTCCACATTTAAACAATATGGTTACATAAAAGAAATTATTCATTCTTCCCATCAACAGAAACATATTTAAAATAAAACACGGATTCATTCTTGACACATCCATGACACTGTCATCATATCATGTACCATTCTCTTGACCTGTGAAAAACATTTCAAAAACTTGGGATGAGCATAAAAAGCTCAGTAAAGGTTATAAAAATACGGAAAGGAAACATGAGTTCATATATACATAAGAATGAAATCATACAATACCCATAAAACATAGGCACTTTAACATACCTCATCAAATCATGAATAAATCATAGAAATCATAAGACTTAAATGGTAACATTAGTCATTCATAACATTCTTACGTAGGGAGTAACCCTCTTCATTACATTTGGAATACCCACCATAGTATATTCCCTAAATCTCTTCGGAGAAACCTTAACGTGTCACTCCTTCGTGTTACCTAATGCATTGGAGAGCTATATTGAGCTCACCCGCCCTTATTTTATCACGGAACCACCCATCTTCATAATAATTCCCAAGAACCTCAACATAATTGTATCATATAAAACATGCATAAAAGAAACATAACATTTCCACCTTTCAATCACAAGATATCAATACAAAAAATTGATATAAAAACATTATGAAAACCATTTTCAATACCAAAATAAACAAAAAGTAAAACATGGTTTTTATTTTTCTTTTAAAAAAAGGTATGGCTTGTAGAGGAAGCCTAAATTCAAATAATGGTCACGGCGGTGGAGAAGTCATTGTCACCGCATACGTATGACAAAAAATAGTCCCTTTTGTCGTTTAGTAAAATGCTTCGTATAAAGAATGATTCATTTTGGATAAACGTAAAACTCAAAGGGGTTTATACACCATATAAAAGAAGGTTGTGTATAAAACAAAATATGCCTCAATGAATGGAGATTGAGACGAAGTCCCTTACAAAGACGGTATCCTTGGATTAAGGATAAATCAATTACATAATTATGTGTGACAAACAAATACAACAAATATAAGTGGATATTAAGTGTAAAATAATCAATGGTCATTCAAACATTTTCAAAGGATGACATATTCAATAACTACATGTTGAACCCAATGAATCAAAATTCGGTTAAGAAGTTCCCTTGACAGCCTAACAGCGTCACATCAAAATGAGTTGATGAGAGATAAAAAGTGTATATCATCACTTGGACATAAAATTTACATCAATAAGGATATATGAGAACATATCCCAACATAACAATATGTAAATTAAAAGACCCAACAAAAGATGTCTTTTAAAAAGAGGAGGCTGAAAGGTTCCCTTACCGACTTGGGTATCTTTCAAAACATACACCCCATGAAAGAATGACAATACATCATTGATGTAAATAATCATAAACGAATGTATATTACAAAAAGAGTAGGATAATGGGAAGTACATACACAA
This sequence comes from Viscum album, assembly GCA_963277665.1. NCBI lineage: Eukaryota > Viridiplantae > Streptophyta > Magnoliopsida > Santalales > Viscaceae > Viscum > Viscum album. The sequence continues at coordinate 2,049,291,945 of OY728147.1, read as the reverse complement.
CTCAAAGAAAATTGTGGAAAATGTAGCATAAATCTCATGGGAATAAAAGTGAGATGAAAAATCCCTTATGAAAATTGGGTAGCCTAACAGCGCCACATAAAACATAAAAAAATGGATTGATGATATCAAATAGGATATCTAATCATATTAAAATAATGTTTATAGAAAGATTAATATAAAATAACATCCCCCAACATAACAAATAGGAGCTTAAAATAAGTGACATAAAGGAGAGTACTTAAAAAGAAAGAGAGAGGTTAGATCTCTTACGAAAATTCAGCAACGTAACGGCGCCACTCAAAACTTCCAAAATGGATTGATGAGAGAGAATAGGGTCTCTCATAACATGAAAATAAAAATTAAAGTAATATTAATATAAAATAACATCCCAATAATAAGAAATGTGATCTTTAAAAGGAACGACATAAAAGAGTGTACTTAAAAAGAAAGAGAGGAGTAGGATCCCTTACCTCGGGTCCGAATTGACTCGATCGTTCTTTAATATCATGAATAATAAACTTGAGTTAATTTCTACTTCCTTAATAATCATTTTTAATGTTAATTATTCCTTTTATATCACTTATTACCATGTCATGAACACTATGTCATTATTTAATTTAATAATGGTCGTTTTAACGATCATTGGTACTTGAGTCAAAAAAATAAACTCTTTATAATTACAAGTTGTTCATGTGGTAAAATATCCATTATATCAAGGATTGTATTCATGATTTAGATATCATATATATCATATATATCCCGTATATTCATGCATTTATAATATTACATAACATTTTGAGTTAAGAAATGAAATGCACCGTTCATGGAGACGGTAAGCCGTACGTATGCATGAACGCTACTTCCATTTCTATTTCATATTTAATGGAATTAAAACATAATGATACATAATAGTATTTTAATTCAAGTATGGTATCATATATAATATCATTAAATATATCCTTTATACGTACCACATAAGGTATTAACGAATCAAATCATTTTGAGGGGGCGGTAGTTCGCACTTCCAAAAATGAAGATATAGTGTATACCCATAATGGAAGCCATAACGGTATGCCAGAAATGAAAAATACAGAAGCTTAAGGAAAACATAAACATATTATATATCATATATAAATATAGTGTCATCTTAATGGTCACCTTTTAAGGTGGTAAAATAATGATGAACAATCATCGTTTCCGGAGGCAGAAATTTGCCATCCACAGAAACAGTATGTTCTTTAACCATTAGATGTAGGTGTGTGTAAGTGTAGCTCGAATACATCTTATAACAACATCCTAGTATAATTAAGATACTGTAGTTGTTACAAAATAACTGAATAAAAATAGTTTAGGGGGTTGGAGAATCAAAATAAAACAAAAGGACTCAAGGGAAGACATTACCTTAAAATCGTGTAACTCCTTTTGGTTTGAGCTCAAAGGCTTCCTTGGGAAGTATTCTTCTCAATGTGAGGCTTCAAGGAGTTATAGAGGGATGTGGAGAGACAAAATGGGCAGGGGTTGGCCGAACCAACGGCTTTGGAAGTGTGGGTAAGGAGGTAGAGGTGGGGGCCTTTTATAAGAGGAGAGGAGGGGCACTCTTGGAAAGGTATAAAATGTAACATTATTTTGAAATGAGTTTCATTTTTTAATGGTCCCACATTGATGTGTTTCGAGGATAAGGTAATAAGGGTTCTAAATCCACCCATCCAATAGGTTTTTTACATGTTTATGTCTTATTTTTTACATTATCATTCCATTTTATTTAAATCCTTTATTAATGAGGTAATCGCTGCATCATCATGATGTCATAATAAATTTAATGTCTAAAAATTATAAAAAAATATCATGATGTAGGAAATATTTTTACCTTTCTAATGAATATTTATATGCCAAAATTTAATTTATTTAGACAAAATTAAAAATATTTTACTTAGGTGATACATTCTTGGTTAAATTTTGCATTCATTAAAAATAAAAAGATAAAAAGTCACTTTCTCACAAAAGTGATTCCATGGGGCCCCCATGTTTGGCAGAAGGAATCCCAGGGTCAGCCATGAGACAACAAGTAGCCTTATGACACATGTTGTGGTCATTTTGTATTATTATGATATTATTTTATTATCTTTAACTCCCTGATTACTAATTAATCAAGATAATTAAAGATAACTACTGTCGTTACTATTCATAATGTCCAAAAAACAAAAGAGTCTTAATTAAATAATTTGGACCTTCTGATTCCAAATATGTAATACATTTTCCCAAATTCTAAATACATAATTTTCAATAATTAATTTAGAAAAAACTTCCCGTTGTCAAAATAAATATCGGGTTTTTTAGAAACAATATTTATGAAAAGTTTTGCACTTGTTTATGCTCAATTAAAAAGTGAAATTAATCCCAATGACCATAATTGGATTACATGGTAAAAATATATTCTAATTACACTTTAAAACAAATTAAAAAGATAATGTAACCATATAATTAAATTATATGAAAAAGCAGTTTTGATGTAAAATGCAGTATTTTTTACTATTCATTGAAAAATGAACATTGTCAGAAAAATACCAAAAATTAACCCAATGTAACTTTCAATGACCCAATCATAAATAATATGTTGATTTTGAAAAATAGAGCTCATAAAATTGTCAAAAGTTTGATTTAAAAATGGTTTTCAATCAAAAGGGTAGTAAAACAATCTTTTAAAAATACTAATGTATTCAATGCTTAAGATTAGATTCATTTGTATTTTAAGCCTCTAAAATTTATTGGATAAAAGTAAAAACATTTAACAAAAATATTTAATCGTAAATTAGTTATTTATATTAATTCCTGTTAATACAACGACTATGTGTTAACTACCATTTAAAATAATATTATTTTATTATTAGAGTGCAATGTACGATTTCAAAGGAACATTTTTTTTGCATATTGGGTACGCCATTGAGCATAGTGTTCCCTTTAAAGTAATATTAATATTTTATTCACAAATATGGATAAATGTGAAAAAGTCATACTCTTTATTTACCAGGGATTTGACATCATTCCGCCCTTTTGGGAATTGCGTCCTCGCAATTATAAAACTGGGCATGGAAACATCATTGAAAAACCCACATCGGAATAAGAGTCGGTAAAAAAAATCACATTAAAATAAAGAAAGAGAAGTATAGAGGTCACCCGAGTTAACCCACACTAGGATTCCATGTAGGAAAACATGGACATGGAGGAGAAAACAGAGGGTCATGTTCTGATGGAGAGTGATAGAAAACATGTTTAGGAGAATGTTAACCACAAAAAAATCACAAACTTGTGATGGGTTAAACAGTATTCGATTCGCCAGTAAGAAAAGTTAATAGAAAACATTTTCGTTTTAAGTAACTTTTTATTGAGGAACTTATGAATAAGGAAACACCATCACTTATCATGTTGACTTTCAACTTTTATTAGATTCCTTACACAAACTCATATTTTCTCCAAAAGATGAGTTTTTAGGAAGACTTGTTCACATTAAGAGTACTACAATCAACTTATATAGAATCACCTAACACACCAAAAAACAATATATGCTTCCCATGTCTTTAGACTTTAACCAAAATCAAAACCAAAAAGGTTAGTACAAGATCAGATAATCCGGAAAAGGATAACCCTTTATAAAAAGAAAATTTATGCCTAATCTCCAAAATTTGTCCAACAAGACCCAAAGTTCAACAAGGACCATTCGATAAACAATTTTTCCATAAAAATTATTCAAACTAAACCAAACTAAGATTGAAACCCAAATATTTGAAGGATTTAGTCACATATTCTTCCATGTTAAATCATAACATTTATCTCCAAACCACATCAGTTGCTCTTAATGTATCGTATTGAAAAGTAATTAACCTAATCACATATCCTCAATGATAGGTTAATATATTTCTATAGATAACCCAAAATCAACTTACTATTAACTAATAAAATCATTTAACTAAAAAAAGAATCAGTCAAACTAACCAGGGACTTCACATAGTCCAGTGGTATGCGATAAATACCAGTCGCACTTTGTTTATGGGTTAGATTCCCACAGCTTTGTCCGACGCGATGGGTTGTCACATGGTCTACGTGTTGTCCTTTTTCCAAAACTATATAATTCTCAAAACATTTCCAAAAACGAGATTAAATCATCAAAAATAAACATAACATATTTTAACCTCATGTTTATCTCATGCCTTTCACATCCATCATAACATATAGTAACCCATAATTACCTCAAAAGTAAGGATCATATAAACCCAAATGGTTCTTTATAACTATGTCCACAAAAGAACAAATAACTATTCCTTGAATAAAATTTTCATATATTAAACATCAGTGTTACACATACTATAAAAAGTCTTCTAATGTAACCACATCATCAAAAGAGACTTAATACTCTTAATAATTTCACCATAACTCTTGAAGCCCTTATTTGTTGACATCTTACTCATTCAACATTCTTCATGATCCATTAACCATTCCTTTCCAACTTATTCTGAAATACTTTTTTCCTACAAACAAAATCATGAATCATATCCTAAGATTTCAAAATAGGAAAACAATAGTTATGAAATAATCCATACCTTTGATTGGTCATTTTCAGTTTCTTTATCCTAAATCAGAATGGCATTAGGTATTGGTAAACGAACATTTGTACGATCTTGGTGATCCCATTCACAAAACTTCTTCATAGAATATTTGTTTGCATAATGACTATGAACCCCACATTTAAAACATTCAATTGATCCCTCAGAAAGAACTTATTTCCCTTTCCTCGAGTAAACTGGATGATTCATTTTTCCATGGCAGGTTCTTGCTTTATGACATTCATTTCCACATCTATAGCATATTTCTGTCCCTTTGAAACATTTTCCTAGGTTTTTCTTTCCACATATTTGATACATAGGTTTTTTAACACACTTATCTTTATGATTATTACCTGTAATTCCATACGGATTTGTTTCTCACATATATGATGCCATAGAAAAATCACCAAGGTTTAGGTGGTCAATCATGACTCCAGATAGTTGGTTGAGGATAATCACAAGAGTTCTCATTGCATCTCCCATATCATTCAGTTTCTTTCTCAAAAAACTGTCACAGTTTCCATCACATCCACTATTACTTTGGTGCCTGCTAGATCCAGCAATTTACTAAAACCAAAAAGGTTAGTTTGAGTATATCAACAAAACCATCATGTACTAATGAAGAAGATAAATACTAAGATATACTTACTCATTCACTTAATCTAAAACTAGGACTCTTTCTGAAATCCTAACCATTATGGTAATGTCACTTATGCTTAAATAATACCCTAACCTCTAAAGTTATCTAAATCGACCTTTGATACCAACTATAAGGCCCCAGCCTTAATCCTTACTTAATCTTGAGTTATTAAAAGATTACAAATTGAGGATCTTTTCAGGTTTAGAGTTTTAGAGAATTAGATCATGAAACTTGCAATACATTCCACATTTAAGCAAGGTGGTTATATAAAAGATGGTATTCATTCTTCCCATCAACGGAAACTTATTTAAAATAAAACACAGATTCTTTCTTGACACATCCTTGACACTATCATCTCATCATGTACCTTTCTCTTGACCTGTGAAAAACATTTCAAAAACATGGGATGAGCATAAAAATATCAGTAAGGGTTATAAAAATACGGATAGGAAAAATGAGTTCATATATACATAAGAATGAAATCATACTTTACCCATAAAACATAGGCACTTTAACATACCTCATCAAATCATGAATATATCATAGAAATCATAAGACATAAAAGGTAACTTGAGGCATTCATAACATTCTTTCGTAGGGAGTAACCCTCTTGGTTACATTTGGAATACCCACCACAGTATATTCCCTAAATCTCTTCGGAGAAACCTTAAAGTTTCACTCCTTCGTGTTACCCAATGCATTGGAGATCTATATCGGGCTCACCCACCCTTAGTTTATCACGGAACCACCCGTCTTCATAATAATGCCCAAGAACCTCAACATAATCGTATCACATAAAATATGCATAAAGGAAACATAACATTTACACCTTTCAATCACAAGATATCAATACAACACATTGATATAAAAAACATTATGAAAACCATTTTCAATACCAAAATAAAAGAAAAGTAAATCATGGTTTTTATTTTTCTTTTAAAAAAAGGTATGTCTTGTAGAAAAGTCGAAATTCAAATAATGGTCATAGCGGCGGAGAAGTCGTTGTCGCCGCATATGTATGAAAAAAAAATCCCTTTTGTCATTTAGTAAAACACTTCGTATAAAGAAAGATTCCTTTTGGATAAAAGTAAAAGTCAAATGGGTTTATACACCGTATAAAAGAAGGTTGTGTATAAAACAAAATATGCCTCAATGAATGGAGATTGAGACGAAGTCCCTTACAAAGACGGTATCCTTGGATTAAGGATAAATCAATTACATAATTATGTGTGAAAGACGAATACACCAAATATAAGTGGATATTAAGTGTAAAATAATCAAAGGCAATTCACACATATTCAAAGGATGACATATTCCATAACTACATGTTGAACCTAATGAAATAAAAATTGGGTTAAGAAGTTCCCTTGACAGCCTAACGGCATCACATCAAAATGAGTTGATGAGAGATAAAAAGTGTATATCATCACTTGGACAGAAAATTTACATCAATAAGGATATATGAGAACATATCCCAACATAACAATATGTAAATTAAAAGACCCAACAAAATAAGTCTTTTAAAAAAAGGAGGGTGAAAGGTTCCCTTACCGACTTGGGTATCTTTCAAAACATACACCCCATGAAAGAAGGAAAATACATCATTGATGTAAATACTCATAAACAAAATTATATTACACAAAGAGTAGGATAATGGGAAGTACATACACCAATCAAATGAAATTGTGGCAAATGTAGCATAAATCTCACGGGAATTAAAGTGATATTAAAAATCCCTTACGATAACTCGGCAGCCTAAAGGCGCCACATAAAACTTACAAAAATGAATTGATGAGATCAAATAGGGTATCTCATCATATTAAAATAAAGTTTATAGAAAGAGTAATATAAAATAACATCCCCCAACATAACAAAGTGGAGCTTAAAAGAAGTGACATAAAGAAGAGTACTTAAAAAGAAAGAGAGACGTTATATCTCTTACAAAAATTCGGCAGCCTAACGGTGCCACTCAAAACATCCAAAATGGATTGATGAGAGAGAATAGGGTCTATCATCACATGAAAATAAATATTACCGTGATATTAATATAAAATAACATCCCAATAACATGAAAGATGAGCTTTAAAAGGAATGACCTAAAAGAGTGTACTTAAAAAGAAAGAGAGGAGTAGGATCCATTACCTCGGGTTCGACTTGACTCGATCATTCATTAATATCCTGAATAATAAACTTGAGTTAATTTATAATTCCTTTAGAATCATTTTTCAAGTTAATTATTCATTTTATATCACTTATTACCATGTCATGAACACTATGTTATTATTTAATTTAATAATGGTCATTTTAACGATCATTGGTACTTGAGTCAAAAAAAAAACCCTTTATAATTACAAGTTGTTCATGTGGTAAAATATACATTATATACAGAATTGTATTCATGATGTAGATATCATATATATCATATATATACAGTATATTCATTCATTTATAATATTACATAACATTTAGAGTTAAGAAATGAAATGCACCGTTCATGGAGACGGTAAGCCGTACGTATGCATGAACGCTACTTCCATTTCTATTTCATATTAAATGGAATTAAAACATAATGATACATAATAGTATTTTAATTCAAGTATGGTATCATATATAGTATCATTAAATATATCCTTTATACGTACCACATATGGGATTAACGAATCAAATCACTTTGAGGGGGCGGTAGTCCGCACTTCCTAAAATGAAGATATCGTGTATACCCATAATGGAAGCCATAAAGGTATACCATAAATGAAAAATAAAGAAGATTAAGGAAAAAATAAACATATTATATATCATATATAAATATAGTGTCATCTTAATGTGCACCTTTTATGGTTTTAAAAGACTGTTGAACAATCATCGTTTCGGGAGGCATAAATTCACCATCCACAGAAACAATATGTTCTTTAACCATTAGATGTAGGTGTGTGTATGTGAAGCTCGAATTCTTCTTATAACAACATCCTAGTATATTGAATATAGTGTAGTTGTTACAAAAGAAATTAATAAAAAGTGTTTAGGGGGTTGGATAAACAAAATAAAACAAAAAGGACTCAAGGGAAGACATTACCTTAAAATCGGGTAACTCCCTTTGGTTTGAGATCAAAGGATTCCTTGGGAAGGATTATGCCCAAAGTGAGGCATCAAGGAGTTATAGAGGGATGTGGAGTGACAAAATGGGCAGGAGTTGGTAGAACCAAAGGATTCAGAAGTGTGGGTAAGGAGGTAGAGATGTGGGCCTTTTATAAGAAGAGAGAGGTGCACTCTTGGAAAGGAATAAAATGTAACTTTATTTTCAAATGAGTTTCGAATTTTAATGGTCCCACATTGATGTGTTTAGAGGATAAGGTGATATGGGTTCGAAATCCACCCATACAATAGGTTTTGGACATGTTTAGGTTTTATTTTTTACATTATCATTCAATTTTATTTAAATCCTTTATTAATGAGTTAATCGTTGCATCATCAAGATTTCATAATAAATTTAATGTCTAAAAATTATAAAACAAATATCATGATGTAGGAAATATTTTTATCTTTATAAAGAATATTTATAGTCCAAAATATCATTTATGTAGACAAAATTAAAAATATTTTACTTAGGTGATACATTCTTTGTTACATTTAACATTATTTAAAAATAAAAAGATAAAAAGTCACTTTCTCACAAAAGTGATTCCATGGGGCCCCAAAGTTTGGCACAAGGCATCCCATGGTCATCCATGAGACAACCAGTAGCCTTAGGACACATGTTGTGGTAATTTTTTATTATTATGATATTATTTTATTATCTTTAACTACCTGATTACTCATTAATCAAGATAATTAAAGATAATTATCGTCCTTACTATTCATAATGTCCAAAAACAAAAGAGTCTTAATTACATAATTTGGACCTTCTGATTCCAAATATGTAATCCATTTTACCAAATTCCAAACACATAATTATCAATAATTAATTTAAAAAAAACTTCCCGTTGTCAAAACAAATAGCGGGTTTTTAAGAAACAAATAGCGGGTTTTTTAGAGTGCAACGTATGATTTCAAAGGAACTTGTTGTTACATATTGGGTACGCCATCGAGCATAGCCCTCCCTTTAAAGTAATATTAATATTTTATTCACAAATATGGATAAATGTAAAAATGTCATACTCTTTATTTACCTCGGGTGTTACAATTGTATGTTTTTTACATCCATTTTGTACTCTTCTAATGAGGGCATAGTTTCCCCGCCATCACACCCAAGGCCCTTGCTACTAGTCAGTAGCCTCTGTCATTCTGGGAAATGCACTTGAGGCCATGTGACTAACTCGGTACGGTGTGCCACTGGGTGGCTTACAGAACCAAGACGTTACAATGTGGTATCAGAGGATGTTCTTTTCTCATGATTTAATATTTCAAGCCTATAACGTGGGATATATAGGATTAGGTTCTTAGACATAGGTTGTACTGGAGATTAGCTATCCCGTGAATAGGGAAATTCCAATATACATCATTATTGTAATTTTACTAGTTTTCAATTTTACATTTGATTTGATTTCACCTTTCATTGATTAACATGTTTTGTGATGTTAACATTGATGTTATTGAGGTTCTTTTTCTGTCGCGACCCAATGAGATGAGGGTATTCCATCTCATTCATCGTATATGCACTTATTAGAAATCACATGCCATGCATTCATGCCATGCCATCTAAGATGCATTAGAAATTGTATGTTGTTGTGATAGATGTTATGTAGAGTATGCATGTTGTTTTGATAGATTCCATTATATAAATACCTGCTATTTGATAGGGATTTGTGTGTAAGATTTTGTTTGAATGAATGCCAAATTTTGGCTCTAGAGGAGTTATGGGCCCTCATAGACCAGAATTTGGTGGATCATCACCCTTTCATCATGTTTATCACTTGTATAGGGTTCCAAACACTGATACATGGGGGGTATGGCCCCTCACCGATCAAAATTTGGTAATTTCAATTCTCATTTCAATATTTTTTGGGCTTCAGAGTAGTTTCTAAGGGTTACTATCCAAAAAACCCCCAAATACACTCGGTTTAATGTTAAGTACACCCCATGTGTTGTTCTGTTAGGGAAGAAATAGTTTTTCCTAAGTAAAAGCCATGTACTCTATATACACGACGTGTAGTCTCTGACCGTGTCATTAACCATGTGTGAAGAAACATGGCATGGGAACGTTCTGGTGGAAACACGCCGTGTCTGCATTGAAAATGTCATGTAGTGTAATAATATGAACCTGTCCATGTAACTAACAACATGGGTTGGTGGAGTCACTTCTTATACACACCATGTCCACCATGAACACACCGTGTAGTTTGACCCATGTACCCAGCCATGTCACGAACACCATAGGTTGGTGTAATCCATTCACATACTTCCCATCTCTATCAATAACATGTCGTGTAGTTTGTGCCATGTGTCTAGTCGTGTCACTAACAACACAGGCTAGCTGAATCTTGTTCAGTACATATTGTGTCTACCTTGAACATGCCATGTAGTCTTGTCTTAGGAGATCCATGTGGCTTAACCATGTATAAGGACTCGTGCAGGGGAATATGATTCAAGTACATGTCATGTTTTTTTAGAATATGCGGTGTGTTTGGGGTGTTACATGACTAGTTTATGAAAACGTACATGCCCATGTGAATGACTTCAGGGAACATGCCGTGTAGGTAGTGTACACGCATCATAGTCATGTTTTTTAAAACATGAATGTCTTATTCCACATGATCTTTTCATACACTCCTTGTTTTTAGTCCTTGATAATTCTGATCTAAGGTGTGCACTTTACCTTGTAGGGTCATGCCACCGAGACGTCCTCCAGTTCTACACCAGTTGCTGGGATGTGATCAGACACTAGACATTGCTGATCAGGTACCACCTACTCATCCTCCTGTTGTGCAAGTCCTGGGACCATCATTTATACCTGTTACTGGTTCTGATGCATAGTTCAGGGAAGGCTTCATGAGGATGATGAAGACTTTTACCGGAGTGACATCGCCTGCCCCATCGATGGATGATTTGACACGGGTCTTCTAGTATCAGCAGTATCCCACATCCTTAGGGGAAGGAGAACCTCAGGATACATAATCATTCCTCGAATCCATAGTCACATTCTATGAGAATATGGAGATGCCTATAGAGAGGAGAGTCAAGCTAGTTACCTATATTCTACGGGATTCTACCAAGAGATGATGGGATGTGATCTCACAGGTGGGTCATCAGTGGGTTATGACTTGGGAGGAGCTCTAGTGCATATTCTATGACTACTTCTATCTAGAGACCCAGAGGGTGACAGGGCCCAGTAGCTTATGAGCCCTAATTTGGGTACCCTATCAGTTATGGAGAACTCCTCTCGTTTCACTGAGCTTCAGTGTTTCACACCCTTCCTAGGAGGATATGGGTTATTCCTACCAAGGAAGTTCAAGGATGGCCTTAGATAGGAAATCCACTCTCAGGTGAATATCATCATGTTGAGTTTTATTTCTTCTGCCGTCAACCATGTACTGATCATGGAGCGGAATCTAAGAGAATCTGGAGTTGTGATCCAGGGTGGCTTGACATCCAGAGTGTGTGCTTCGCCAAATAATAGCCAGAATCCACATAGGGAGACTACACATGGAGATATGAGTAGGCAGGATGCATCTTATGGTAGTTAAGTGGTGTGCTACCAGTGTGGGAGAAACGTTAATTTGAGGTCGAAGTGCCAGAGTGACCTGGTGGAGTGCCGATCTTACGGCATGTTTGGGAACCTTCATCTTATCAATCAGATCATTTCACCAGCATCTGGTGACATGGGTTCTTCTATGACTCCTCTTACCAGAGCAGCTCCACTAGTTTCTCACCAGTCTGGGGACTGGAGTTCGTCCAGCCGTTTAGGATTAGGTGAAGGTCGCAACCACTGTGTTCAGTAACCAGGCCAAAAGCGATAGCAGGGTGGATCAGCTCAGAGAAGTCAGGCAGGGTCACAGGGCCGCAGAGCTGGCCAGACATTTTCAGTGGAGCATACCCATTAGGAGCAATATCCTAACCCCTCTACAGTTCGAGGTATGATCCTAGTTTCCCCATTTTTATCTTCATCTCTTTTCGATACTGGTGTTATGAATAGTTTTATATATTTCGTTGTTGTGGAGAGACTTGGTCTCTGTATTTTTTCTTCTGCCGAGGTTTTGACACTAGACACTCCATTGGGGAAAAGAACATCTATTTTATGTCAGTGCAAGGAGTTCCCTCATGAGGTTGGTGGGTGACACTTCTTTTGGGATTGTTATGTTTTAGACATGACATGTTATTCTGTCATTCTCAAAATGGACTATCTAGTTTCCTTCTAGGCATTCATCAACTGTTATCACCATAGGGTGAGTTTTAAATCACTAGAGGGTGGATCGTTTCTTCATAAGGGTGTGTGGGATATCTAGGCGAGAAGAGCGGGTCCAGAGCATCATGGTTTGGGAGCAGTTACAACCCAAATTTCTAGTCTTTATCCGAACGACCAGGGGAATTCACAGTTAGACTTTCCTCTAGTTGTGGATCATTTCAATGATGTCTTTCAAGAAGAATTTTCATGTTTACCTATAGAGAGTGAGGTATAAATTTCTATTGATCTTGTTCTAGGTGTGGCACTGGTGTCCATTCCTCCTTATAAGATGGCTACACCAGAGTTGACGGAGCTTAATAAAATGTTGGAGGAGTTGCAAGCCAAGGGTTTAATCCGACCTAGTATTTATGCTTGGGGTTCTCCTTTTCTTTTTGTGAAGAAGGTAGATGATACTCTTAGGCTATTTGTGGATTATCAGAAGTTGAACTAGTTGATGGTCAAGAACCGATATCCCTTGATGAGGATTGATGACCTCTTTGATCAGCTTCGAAGAGCTCGGGTGTTCTCAAAGATTGATTTATGGTCCTATTATCATCATTTGTGAGTTAGACCATTTGATACACCTCTTATAGCTTCCAGAAAAGGTATGGTCTGTACGAGAATATGGTAATTCCATTTAGTCTCATGAACACACCTGAAGTTTTCATGGAACCGATGAACCGAGTATACCATCCATACATGGATTACATTGTGGGTGTTTTCGTGAATGATATATTGGTGTACTATTACACTCATCACGACCATGCTACACATCTTGAGGTCATTTTGAGTACACTGAGGGAGCATCAGTTATATGATATGCTCTCCATGTTCCACTTATGGATGGACAGATTCACTTATTGGGTCATGTTATCTCAGAGACAAGAGTATCAGTAGACCCATTAAAAGTCAGAGCTGTAGTTTCTTGGGAGCAACCAAAGAACATATTTGGGGTGAAATGTTTTATAGGGATGGTTGGATACTACAGAAATTTCAAACTAGACTTTTCACACTCAGCAGCATTATTGAAAGGTATGACCAAGAAAGGTGAGATGTTCTTATAGTCAGATTCTTGTGAGTCAACCTTTCAGGAGCTGAAAGTAAGGTTGACTTTAGCACCGATACTATTTTTTCTAGATCCAGGAAAGAGCTATACAGTTTACTTCTATGAATCAGGTATCAGGCTGGGAGCTATGATTTTTCATGGAGATGGAGTCGTTGCGTACAAGTCTCAGCAGTTGAGGTCACATGAGAGGAATTACCCAACTCATGATATGGAGTTGGTAGCTGTTGTTCTTGCCCTACGTTGCTAGAGACCTTATCATTTTCGAGAGCACATTTTGGTTTTCACCAACCACAAGAGCCTCAAGTACGTATTCACTCAGCGTGATCTGAATCTATGACAGTGATGGTCGGTTGAGTACCTTCAGTATTTTGACTTTGAGCTTGCATATACTCATGGGAAAGACAATGAAATGGATGACCCATTGAGCAAGTGGACTCAGATACAGGCAGTTTGGGATGCCAGAAGTGAGTGGAAACTTATGGATCTGTTCTCTGGGATGAACTTGGAGGTGTACGACTGACAGGGGAAAACATTTCTATCTCTTGTAGATGTTAACTCTACCTTTCTTGATCTTGTACAAATGAGGCAGCTATAAGATTTTGAAGGCCTAGTCCTACGGGATAGCATGTATGGAGAGGACCCTATTCATGGGTAGACCATAGGAGAGGATGAGATCCTACGATTCTAGGGATGTGTATGGGTGTTAGTAGATATACGTGAGTAGTTTATTCATGGCTTTCATTCCTCGATTTCGGAAGTTCATCCTGGTGTCACCACGATGTATCGTGATCCACATAGTTAGTATTGGTGGCCAGATATGAAGAGGGATGTTGCCGGTTTCGTCATGAGGTGTTCCACTTTTTAGCAGGTGAAGGTAGAGTATCAACTACTAGAAGGAATTTTGTAGCAGTTACCTATTCCCGACTGGAAGTGGGATGGAATTGCAATGGACTTCATGTCTTTTTTTCTATGTTTTCCTTGAGGGAATGACACAGTGTGGGTTATAATTGATAGACTCACAAAGGTTACACACTTATTTCTGATAAAGGTTACCTTTAGTGTTAATGAGTTGGGTTGATTTTAAATCTGAGAGATTTTACGTTTTCATGGGGTTCCACACTCAATCATTTTAGACAGGGATGCACGTTTTACTTCTCGGGTCTGGCAGGGGCTTCAGAAAGCTTTGGGTACATCAGTAATTTTGAGTACAGCTTACCATCCCCAGTTAGATGGCCAGTGGAAGTGTACGATTCAGGTGCTTAAGGATATGCACTGAGCAAGAGTTCTTGATTTTGGAGTTTCTTGGGAGAAGAATCCACATATTGTGGATTTTTACTATAATAATAGTTTTAAGAAACTATTCAAATGGCACCTTATCAGTATTTTTACAGTAGGCCAAGTCGATCACCCTTATGTGGGATGGAGGAAGGAGAGGTTGCTTTGCTGGGACCTCATCTTGTTCAGGAGACCATAGAGAAGATAGAGCGGATTCGTAATAGGATGGATACTGCACAATCATGTCATAAGTCTTCTGCTGTCAGAAGAGAAAACTTTTATAGTTCGTGGTCGAGGATCAGGTTTTTATACGTGCGACACCGAGGGTGGGACACAAGAAGATAAGTAGATAGGGTGAGCTTTCGCTGAGGTACGTTGGTCCATTTGGGATGTTGGATAGAGTTGGTTCGGTTGCCTATTGATTACAGTTACCTCATATTTATCAGGATATGCACGACCTCTTCCTGTTTTCTCAGCTCCGGTGTTACTTTTAAAACCAGTCTCATGCTTTCCAACCAAAGGAAGTCGAGTTGGTGGTGGATGCATCTTTTGAGGAGAATCCCATCAGGATTGTCGATCGCAGTACGCAAATTCTTTTTGGCCTGTCTATTCATATGGTATGGGAGTTATAGAAGCACGAGA
Source organism: Viscum album (assembly GCA_963277665.1). Classification (NCBI taxonomy): domain Eukaryota; kingdom Viridiplantae; phylum Streptophyta; class Magnoliopsida; order Santalales; family Viscaceae; genus Viscum; species Viscum album. The sequence continues at coordinate 2,049,276,346 of OY728147.1, read as the reverse complement.
GAGTACAAGATGAGACATTGGAAAGGGAGGCCGATAGATGATCGCAGTCACCGAATTTGTTTAGGGTTTCTTCTTTTATTTCATGTTAGGGAAATTTGAGGACAAATTTCTATAAGGGGGGATGTTTTTAAGAAACCAGATCTTCTTTTCAGGTATTTTTCCTTTTTTGGAGTTTTTGAGAAAAGAGGATTTTCTGGGAGTACATGTCATGTACTTCATTGCCGTCAGAGGCCGTCTGCTGGCCGTTTCATGGCCACACACATAGTCGTGTGGTGTGAGATGGAGGCCGCCTAAAGAAAATTATGGAAACTGTAAGTACACGCCATGTACTCCAAAATCACATTCCATGTATTGTTTTAATTAAATGCATTGGGGTCGCGTATAACAGACACAAACTTATTCTTTTAGGTTTCATTTGTCCGAGAGAAACCGTACAACCATGGATCTTCGACAAACCCCTATGCCTCCGTCCGCCCTCCAAATATGACTCTGTCAGTTGTGTTGGAATCGCATCGGTGAGTTATCTCTTCTACTAGGGTATAGTTTCCAATTTTCTTCTCTTTAGTTTGTTATCATGGGTTGAGAGTTTTTTTCGATTTCTTATATCTACGATGATTTATAGAGATTAAAACTTTGATGTTCATGTATATTAATCTCCTAAACCTGAGTTAGGTGGTTTGTGCCTTTCTATAGAATGTTATTGGGTTTTATGTGAAAATTTTCCCAATACTCTTGATTGAGGTATTGTGTGTTTACTGTTTTTCCCCTATTGTTTGTCTACATTTCTTCTATGCCTGATAAGAGTTTATTGTTTTTGAATAGGGAAATTTGATGTGCTTTGGATGTATTTCCCATGCATGTTTTTCCTATTTTGACCTTTGGGTCTTGTTTGCTTCTAGGATATTGTTTACTATCCATGCCTAGTATTATATGATGGTTTGCATGTTCTTCTATTATGTTGTTATGCAGTAGACTACTATCCAAGTTGTTTTTCACATTTACATTGGCTGTTACACAAATCCATGCTTTCTTTACTAACACAGGGACGTGAGAACCTGGTCTATAGACCATAGGGAGAATTGACATTGAGGTCTTCTCCATATTGTCTTTATAATTATACGATGCGAGACCACATGGGGAATTGATGTTGAGTGCTTCCTCAGAGTGTCTATAGTTCCTCAATGTGGGCCACATAGGCAATTGATGTTATTTTCGTCCCCAGAGTGCCGTTAGTATGATACGAGACTATATGGGGAATTGACTGTGATTGCTTCCCAAGAGATTCTATACATTTGTTGAACCATAGGGGTGAGACCGTGTGTGTCGCCCAGAGGGTTGCTTATTCTTGATAGGTAGAACCAGAGGGGATAGGATGTGGGTACATCTTAGAGGGTTACTAGTTGTGTTATCTGTTTTGTTGTGGCATTCTGTGTGGTGTTTTGAATTCTAAAACAATGGATTGTTCACTGCATAGTACATCCTTATTTACTTCTTTCTGTACTTTTACCTACCATATACTGACATATGGTTAGGAACAGATCATCAGGTAGTTGCCTAATGGGATATAGTTTTACACCATTTTTGGGCCATGATTTGGACCCAAATAGATTATATTACTGTAGGTATAGACTATGGAATGTTCCCTTTGACATTAGGTACTTCATTTCTTTGGAGCTGGAGTGCAGGGGACCAAGCCGAGGCTTGCGAAGCTGAGGATTTTCTCATATGTTTTTCTTTTATACATTAGTTTAGTAATATATTCAGCATTGTGACTTGTTTGGATACTTTCCTAGACATATATATCATGCATCATTTACATATATTTATGCTCCAATTGTATCTGTATCAGTCTTCTACAGTTTACTATTGTTGGATATTTACTGCTTCCACTATTGGATGTTGTTTGCATCCACTTTGTACTCTGCCCATGAGGGCATAGTTTCCGCACCATCACACCCAACACCCTTACTAATATCGGCATCCTCTAGAATTCGAGGAAATGCGCTTGAGGCCACTTGACCAACCGGTTACAGGTCGCCTCTAGGTGGCTTCTAGAACAGGGAAATTACCCCAAATCATATAGATAACACAAAAATGACCTTATAATTTAATGAAAAAAGAGGTATTTATAGACATTAAAGATCCCATATAGATAAAACAACAACATTTCCATAAGAATAGTAATATGAGCCTTATGAATAGTAAATTGACCAAATGAATTGTAACATCACCCATGAAAATAGAAATAATATTATGGAATCTTATAAATGAATTTAATATATAATATTATCATAGTATATGTAAATTAATATTTAAAAATTATTATTTTAGTGAATATATTTTTGTAAGTCATAAATACATAATGTAAATTTTTTAAATAATAAAATTATTTAAATGAAAATATCTTTTAATAAAATATATTCATAAATTAATATTATATTTACATATGATTTTAGAAGAATTTTGTGAGTCCATAATTAATTTTTCGGATATTTATAAAATTATTTATAAACTAAAAAATAGTATGTTTCGAGTAAATGATGATTTTAATATAAAACAATGTTCAATATATTTATAAAAAAATTCAAAAATTGAGTTTATTTTTAGATTCTACATGTTGAAAAAATAATTGTGTGAATCTCTAATATTTTTCATAAATTCATGAATTTTTTTTAGAATAGTTTAATACGTTAATTTACATTATATATACATTGTATGTGAAATAAACTTTTAATTGAGTCATCGCAGATGTAAGAACCATTTTTCAAGATCTAATGTTTGAATTTCTATGTTTGGCCACAATAATCATCACTATTTCATGTCTTGGGAAAAAATAATAAAATAATTGAAAAAATATTCTCAAACACCCCACTCATTCACTATAAATACAACCATCACAACCCATTTCCCTCACACATTCCATTAATTTCACATTTTCCATATTCATCCCAATACTCATCCTAATTTATCCCAAATATTAATGAGCTCTTCTTGTCATAAAAATACCAAAACCAAGGTCCCTTATAGAGGTTCTAAAAGAAGATTATTCAAGGGGTAAATCAATTACATTATTCTATTAATTTACCCTATATTATATTTTTCTCTTTTATAATATCCTAAAATTATTTATACAATGTTAATTGGTAATTAATGTGTCATTAACCGAAAGGTGAGGGAATAACCCTTATTATTAAGAACAAAAAAAAAAGAAAAGAAAACATGAAAGATGACAGGATCATACAAGCACACATGCCCTCATACCAAGAGATATACAAAGAGAAAAAATCCAAAGTCAAAGTCACATTAATTGGTAGGGTCATAGTCCCCATCCCGGACAGACTCATACTCCTGAGGGACATGAGACCTAGTAACCATCATCAATGATGTGTCAAAATCACCACATCATGGTTGATTTATTTTCATTTAATATTAACACCTTCAATGGATGGTAATAAAACAATAATTATAGTTAAACACTATTTTATTAGTAATATTATATTTTATTTAGTATTTTGGAAGTAGTATATATACATTTTATTAGTAACTAAGACAAAACTATTTCCTATGGATCTAAAATCCACTAGAATTATCTACAAGATTACCCTTAATGTTATATATAATAAATAATATTAATATATAGAAAAAATAATATATTTGTCCATTAAAAATTTCCTATTTTCATTAATAACATATAATTCTAATTCTTGATAATTATATAATATTTACATTAACATCATTACTTATAAAAATGTTAACAAATCATTAAAACCAAGAAAACAAATACATTAGTGTTATAAAATTATACATTATAACTAATAAAAACATCCACAAAAGAAATTAATAAAACTATAATTACTCAAATATATGATTTAATGTAAATAAATTAATTAATTAAAGGACTACATTTTATTATCCATGACATTTAGATGAAGAACAGAACACATTCAAAAACGTGGTAGGGGGTTTATAATCTCACATTTATTTCCATGAGATTTTCATTATTCAGCTCTTATTTCTAAAATGTGGTCTGTGTAAAATTCTATTTTAAATATAATATCATGTATATATTTATATTCATGGTATTAAATGATTCACTTTATTATTATTAATTTTTTTTCATCCAATATAATTTTTTACAATGTGGTATTTGATTTCCTCTATTTTTTCATTGAGACTTACATTGTATTGTTCACCAAATCCATCATATACGGTGACTCTATATCCCAATTTGTGATCATAATTCATTTAAAATGCAATTTATATTAAATATACATATTCATTTGTGCTGATGTTTATTATTTTAATAGTCATATATAATTTAACAAAAGATGTCTACTTTGAATTCTGTTTATCTAAGGAAATATTGATGAATCCATATCCTCTAATAAATATGAACATGTCATAAAAATATTTTTATGAAAATATATAAATTAATGAATAATTAATTGGACACTAAATGTTTGGTGGGGATCTCTATAGCCTCTCGCTGCATCGACTTGTATACTGAGAAAAAAATAATTGGCAACAAACCCTTTGTATTTATTTCCAAACTGCATTTGATGTGTTTCTACCCACAAAAATAGACCATCGCGATGGTATAATGGTTTTGGTTCTACATATATGACTACTAATAAATAATAATTTAATAGATTAACTATTCATCTATTAATTTCAATGATATTTTCAATATGACAAATTCCTTGTACAAATTTTAATTCCTAGTTTATCGATGGAATTTATTTTTCTTATTACTTAACTTCACTTAATTTTTATTCTGTATTAAATATAAAAATTCTATTTGTATGGTTTAATATAACCGTTATTTAGTGTCTGAGCTCACCATTATTATTATATTTACTTTCCTCAGGTTGTGAAGAATAAAATTTTTAATATACATTCAAGGATGTATCTTTTTTTCATTTTATTTTGTATCATGTTTTTTTTCTCCCACAGTAATATAAGTATCATGTATGTAATATGGTCATCCAATTATGCTAAACCAATGATTCCTTTTGGATATTATTCATTTTAATCATTCAAATTTTATAATATAATGTACTCAATATGGGTTTTTGGGATCATGGTGTTAGAACATTATGATTAATAACATTAGTAATTTTTGTGTTTCGACATTAAATGATATATTTTTTAATAAAATATAGAAATCAAATTATAGTTACTAATTAATGTTCTTAATAATGGGATTCCAGTGTAGTAAAAGAATTTTATGGGCCCTGACCAACTTTTATATTTGTCATGATTGTAAATCAAATAGATATTTACACCATGAATAATACCATGATCTAAATAATTGACTCAGAGAAAATAAATAATGTATAAATGTTTAGGACCAGATCGAGTATAATAAAATATTATTTATAATGAATGTAATAAATAAAATAATTACCTTATTGTTATTGTTTTTGTTTAGTTTATATATTTGAAAATAGTTCTATGATTTCTGGGTTTTGAGTTTTTTATATCTATTTATATTCCTTCTAATGATGATCCAAGTGTATTCCAAAAATATATGTACACTACTATAGGAATCTATGCAGGTAGCATAGCAGATCCTGGTGCCTGCATGGTCCACCATTGATTTCCATAACTACTACATCCAAATAATTCTCCTAGATCTCACATTAATTCAATGTAAGAGGTGGAGGAATAAAACTCTTCATTCTTGGGGGAATTCTTGGATATGGATGATCTATAGGACATGATAGGATTCTCCAAATCCATTATCTACAAACAAACAAATGAATTGACATATTTATATAATAATATAATTAGTTTTATATATCACTCAGTTTAAAATAATATAATTAAAAAATTTCACTTTTGTTATGTATTTATTCTCGATGAAATTCTTTGTCAAATAATAATAATAATAATATAATTATTTTTCTTCTTGGTCATAACATTATTACTAAAATAAATTTTATTTATTGAATTAATATTAAATAATTACTGTTTATCACTAGACCATTAAAATATGTCACCCATTCTTCCATAATATATATTGGGCATTATATAATGAATATTTCTTTATTAAATAAATATCATTTCCAAATTCATAAATAAATAAATAAAAATTGTACTCACTAAATATTAAATTAATATTTATTATGTATCATACTCACTTTATATTATATTGAAATACCCTGTAATATAATATATTATATAAATAAAATAATTAAATTGTTTAATCAAAATGCGGGAATAATATTTATTCAATGTGTTAAATAATAAATTATATTATATTATATAACTAATATTCAGGATATAGTTAGTTCCTGACCATCTATGCCACTCTCTCACTATCACTAGAAGAAAAATAAAAATGTCTAATGTTAGAATCTAGAAATGTAGTAAGGTACTCATAGATAAAGATGTTATTATCTGAAGGACATGATACATCGTAAAAATTCATACTATGTATTATAATACCATTATCACGATCTCTCAAATCAAGTAGATTTCATGCTTTTTCCATCAACATATGTGCTTGATGTAAATTTATTTGACATCCAAAAAGCTGAAATCTCATATTAAACACAATGAAAATAGATTTATTTAAGCTATATCATTTCCATCAAACAGAATAAGATAACATCTTCTATTAGTGAACATATGGTAACAATCATTTCTCACATTATTAATTAATGTAATATTACTTATAATGCACCCAATATTTCCATCCTTTCCACAGACATATGCCACCACAGTTTTTATCCATACATCAAAGTAAGTGACTCAATACAATTATATATAGTAATATCAATGTCTAAGAAAAAGTACACATATTCAAATATAGAAACATCCAATCCAACATAAAATGTAGATTTCTAACAAGCGGGTCACATTCTCATAATATTCATCTAGATATTACTAGGGGTATACACCATGAGAAGGTGCAAAAACGTCCTATGACTCTATACCCATGATTTCATGTATCATTTTTTTCAAATTTTATCATCTATTTATAGACCTTATAATTTAGAGTATTTTCACAGGGCTTCTAGGTTCTCACCATAGTGGGGAACTACTATACCCATTTTGTACGATTGGTACACTTTGGGCATTATCAAATTCTGTGTTATGTAATAGGACAATAATTTTATAATGATAAGTTTATTAATTTTAAATACATTGAATAAATGTTATCATAAAGTACAAAAAAGATGATTCTAGGGAACAATATCTGTAACACCCCAGGTAAATAAAGAATATGACATTTTCACATTTATCCATATTTGTGAATAAAATATTAATATTACTTTAAAGGGGATTCTATTCTCGATGTCATACCCAATACGCAACAACAAGTTTCTTGGGAATCTTACGTTTCACTCTAATAATAAAAAAATATTATTTTAAATGGTAGTTAACTCCTAGTCCTTGTAATGGCGGGAATGAAAATAACTAACTACAAAATGATTATATATGATTTTCAAATATTTTTACTTTTTACAATAAATGTTAGATGATTAAAAATGCGAATGAATCCAATTTTTAAGCATAAACATTCTAATATACTTTAAAAGGTCGAATAACCGCCTTTTGATGGAGAACCTCTTTTAAATAAAATTTTTGAAAATTTTATGTGTTATATTTGAAAAAATAATATTCTTCTTTAGAATGGGGACATCAAAATTTACTTTGTGTAAATTTTTGGTATTTTTCTGATAAATATCATTTTTAATGAATAGTTAAAAATGTTGTATTTTAATTAAAAACCTTTTTTTATTCTAATTTATTTATATGAATAGATTATATTTTGAATTGGTTTTAAAATTAAATTAGAATATATTTTTAGCATTTAATCCAATAGTGGTTGTTGGAATTAATTTCACTTTGAAAGCAGACTTAAACTAGTGTCAATCTTTTGATACATTTTGTTTCATAAAAACACGCTATTTGTTTTGACAGTGGGAATTAATTATTAAATTAATTAATGAAACTTATATGTTTTTAGTTTTTTAAAATAGACATAATTTTTGAAATCAGAATATCAAATATAGCTTCGGGTGATTTTTTGGAAATTTTCTGAAAAACATCACTTTTTGATGAATAGTGAAACCACTAAGTGGTACTTATAAAAACTTATTTTCCGTTTAAATGAAAATTTTCCACCTTTGTGTTTTGAATTTAAAAAATAAGACATACATGGTTGTCATTAATAAGTAAAATGTGGTTCATTGGTATTAGAATAATTTTTTGGTTAATAGATACTTATTATGTTTTTAAGCGCGATTTGAGGTAATTAGTGTAGTTTACGGTAAGAATAATCTTTTAATAAAATGAAATGACCTAGAAACATGTCCTACCCTCCTTTTATGTGTCATGGACGACCAATAAAATCCATGGGTAAACTTGGGGACCCCATGGAGCCACATTGGTTGGAAAATGACATAAATACCTTTTTATTTAATGTTAAAGTAAAAATGACACAAACATGAGATGTTTTACTAAAACAATTTTTACATGGGGTTATACAAGTCAGATTTTTGACTATAAATAGTAATTGGAAAGATAAGAAGATTTAATATATCATATTATTTTTAATATAATTTTTAGACATTATATAAATGAAATTATTTATGACATCATGATGATGTAGCGATGACCTCATTATTTAACGATTTAAATAAAATGGAATGATAATGTAAAATCTAAGACCTAAACAGGTCCAAAACCTATTGTATGGGTGGAATTCGAACCCTTATCACCTTATCCTTGATACACATCTATGTGAGACCATTAAAATCCGAAACTAATTCTAAAATAAAGAAACATTTCTTTACTTTCCAAGAGTGCCCCTCCTCTCCTCTTATAAAAGGCCCCACCTCTACCTCCTTACCCACACATCCAAAGCCTTTGGATCGGCCAACCCCTGACCATTGTGTCTATCCATGTCCCTTTATAACTCCTTCAAGCCTCACTTTGGGCAGAAGTCTTTCCAAGAAAGCCTTTGAGGTCAAACCCAAGGGAGTTACCCGATTTTAAGGTAATGTCTTCACTTGTGTCCTTTTGTTTTATTTTGCTTCTCCAACCCCCTAAAAAATTTTTATTCATTTATTTTTTAACAAATAAAGTATATTAAATATACTAGTATGTTTTTATAAGAATTATTCGCGCTACAATTACACACACCTCCATTTAATGGTTAAAGAACATACTGTGTCTGTTGATGGAGGATTTCTGCTTCACGAAACGATGATTGTTCAACATTATTCTAACACCTTAAAAGGTGGACATTATGATGACACTATATTTATATATGATATATAATATTTTTATGTTTTACTAAATATGATTTATTTTTCATTTATGGCATACCTTTATGGTTTCCATTATGGGTAAACGTGATATCTTCATTTAAGGAAGTGCTGACTACCGCCCCCTCAAAGTGATTTGATTCGTTAATACAATATGTGGTATGTATAAAGAATATATTTAATGATAATATATATGATAAAATACTGGAATTAAAATAATATTTTGTATCATTATTTTTTAATTCCATTAAATATGAAATAGAAATGGAATTAGCGTTCATGCGTACGTACGACTTACCTTCTCCATGAACCGTACATTTCATTTCTTATCTCAAAATGTTATTTACTATTATTAGTATATATATATATAATGGATATATATGAAATATATTACATCTACATTATGGATATCATTATGGAATTATAACATATATATATATATATATATAACAGTTTGTTTTAATTACATTAATATGACAAAAAATGAAAGTAGCGTTCATGCGTACGTACGGCCTACCGTCTCCATGAACGGTGCTTTTAATTTTTATCTCCAAATTCTATGGAATAGTATAAAATTAATATATACAGGATATATATGATATTTAAAAAATCAATACTATTCTGGATATGATGTACCTATAACTACATGGAAAATTATTTTCCAACAAGCTCAATTTTTGACTCATGTACCAAACATCGTCAAAAACGTCTGATATGAACTCATATTATTAACCAATTCTTATTACATTAAAATATGTGATATGAACTGAATAATAATCTTTATATGAGGTCCTTATGAAATAAAAAATTGACCAAAGTTTATTATTCATGAATATAAAGAAACGAACAAGACAAGTTGGACTTGAGCTAAGGGATCCTACTCCCCTATTTCTTTTTAAGTATACTCTTTTATGTCATTCATTTTGAAGCTCATATTTCATATTATTGGGATGTTATTTTATATTAATCTTACTGTAATTTTTATGTTCATATGATTAGAGACCGTATTCTCTCTCATCAATCCATTTTAGAAGTTTTGAGTGGCGCCGTTAGGCTGCCGAATTTTCGTAAGAGATCTAACCTCTCTCTTTCCTTTTAAGTACTATCTTTTATGTCACTTCTTTTATGAACATATTTTTTATGTTGGGGGGATGTTATTTTATATTCAAATTTCTGTAAAATTTATGTTAATATGATGAGAGACCCTATTTTATCTCATCAATCCATTTTTGTATGTTTTAAGTAGCATCGTTAGGCTGCCGAGTTTTCGTAAGGGATTTTACATCTCACTTTTATTCCCGTGAGATTTATGATACATTTGCCATAATTTCCTTTGCGTGGTGTATGTACTGCCCATTATTTTATTCATTGTGTAATATAATATCATTTATGAGTATTTACATCAATTTTGTATTGTCCTTCTTTCACGGGGTGCATGTCTTGAAAGATACCCACGTCGGTAAGGGAACCTTTCACCCTCCTCTTTTTAAAAGACTTATTTTGTTATGTCTTTTAATTCACATACTATTATGTTTGGATATTTTCTTATATATCCTTATTGATTTAAATTTTATGTCCATGTGATTAGATACCCTTTTTATCTCTCATCAACTCATTTTCTGAATTTTGTAGTGACACTGTTTGGCTGTCAAATTTTTGCAAGGGAACTTCTTAACCCAAATTTGATTCTTTGGGAAAAACTTGTACTCCATGAATATGTCATTCTATGAATATGTGTGAATAACCTATGATTTTATTACACTTAATATCCACTTATATTTCGTGTATTCATTTGTCACACAAAATTATGTAATTGATTTATCCTTAATCCAAGGATATCGTCTTTGTATGGGACTTCGTCTCAATCTGCTTTCATTGAGGCATATTTTGTTTTATACACAACCTTCTTTTATACGGTGTAAAAACCCCTTTGACTTTTACGATTATTCAAAAGGATCTTTTTATACGAAGAATTTACTAAACGACAATAGGGAATGTTTTTGTCATACGTATGCGGCGACAATGACTTCTCTTCCGCCGTGACCATTATTTGAGTTTCGACTTCCTCTACAAGCCATACCTTCTTTTTAAAAGAAAAATAAATACCATGTTTTAAATTTCATTTATTTTGGTATTGAAAATGGTTTTTATAATGTTTTTATATCAATTTTTTGTATTGATATCTTGTGATTGAATGGTGGAAATGTTATGTTTCATTTATGCATGTTTTATATGATACGATCATGTTATGGTTTTGGGCATTGTTATGAAGACGGGTGGTTCCATGATAAACTAAGGGCGTGTGATCCTGATATATCTCTCCAATGCATTGGGTAACGCAAATGAGTGAAACATTAAGGTTTCTCTAAAGATATTTAGGGAATATACTGTGGTGGGTATTCCAAACGTAACCAAGAGGGTTACTCCCTACGTAAGAATGTTATGAATGCCTCAAGTTACCTTTTATGTCTTCTGATTTATATGATTTATTCATGATTTGATGAGGTATGTTAATGTTCCTATGTTTTATGGGTAAAGTATGATTTCATTATTATGTATATATAAACTCATTTTTCCTTTAAATATTTTTTATAACCAATATTGAGATTTTAATGCTCATCCCAAGTTTTTTGAAATGTTTTTCATAGGTCAAGGGAAAGGTACATGATATGATGATAGTGTCAAGGAAGTGTCAAGAAAGAATCCATGTTTTGTTTTAAATATGTTTCCGTTGATGGGAAAAATGAATACTATCATTATGTAACCACTTTGTTTAAATATGGAATGTAATTCAAGTTTTATGATCTAATTCTCTAAAACTATAAACCTGAAAAGATTCTAAATGTGTAATATTATAATAACTCAAGCTTAAGTAAGGTTTAAGGCTGAGGCCTTATAGTTGGTATCAATGATCGGTTTAGATAACTTTAGAGGTTAGGGTATTCTTTAAGCATAAGTGACATTACCATAATGGTTAGGATTTCAGAAAGAGGCATAGTTTTTAGATAAAGTGAATGAGTAAGTATATCTTCCTCATTAGTAAATGATAGATTTTTTGATATACTCACACTGACATTTCTGTTTTTCGTGAATGGATGGATCTAGAAGGAACCAAATTGACAATAGTTTTGAAGGAAACTGTGGTGGTTCTCTGATTAAGAGACTGGGTGAAATAGGGGATTCAATGCGGAAACTCGTGGTTGTTCTAAAAAAACTATCAACGAGTCATGATCAACCACTTGAACCTTGGTATGTTCTATAATGGATCATGTACGAGATGAACAATGGATGTGGATGTTCAGGTAATAATTATAAAGGTAACCATTAGGGTTTATATGATCCTTACTTTTGAGGTAATTATGGGTTATTATATGTTATAATGGAAAATGAAAGGAATGAGATAAACATGAGGTTAAAATATTTTATGATTATTTTTTTGAAGATTTTATCTCATTTTGGGGAATGTTTTAAGAATTATATATTTTTGGAAAAAGGACAACACACAGACTGTGTGACAACCTGTCGCGTTGGACAAAGCTACGGGAATCAAACCCACAACCAAAGTGCGACTGGTATTTATCGCCTACCACTGGACAACGTGAAGTCCTTGGTTAGTTTAACTGATTATTTTTAGTTAGTTGATTTTATGAATTAAGAGTAAGTTGATTTTGGGTTATCTATGGAAATTTATTAACCTATCATGGAGGATATGTGATTAGGTTAATTACTTTCGATACGAGACATTAATAGCAACTGATGTTGTTTGGAGATAAATGTTACGATTTAACATGGAAGACTATGTGACTAAATCCTTCAAATATTTGGGTTTAAATCTTGTTTTGGTTTACATTGAAGAATTTTATGGAAAAATTGTTTATCGGATGTTCCTTGTTGAATTTTGGGATTTTTTAGAAAAAATTTGGAGATTAAGAATAAATTTTCTTTTTATAAAGGATAATACTTTTGTGGATTACCTGATCTTGTACTAACCTTTTTGGTTTTGGTTTTGGTTATTGTCAAAAGACATGGGAAGTATATAGTTCTCTTTTGTGTATTAGGTGATCCTCTAGAAGTTGATTATAGTACTCTTAATGTGAAAAAGTCTTCCTAAATACTCATCTTTTGGGGAAAGTATGAGTTTGTGTAAGAAATATAATAAAAGTTGAAAGTCAACATGACAAGTAAGTATGTTTCCTTAAGATCAACAATAAATTCCTCAATGAAGATTAATGTAATACAAAAATATTGTCTGTTAACGTTTCCTACTGGGGAATAGAATACTATTTAACCAATCACAAGATTGTGATTTTCTTATGGTTAACTTTCTCCTAGACATGTTTACTATCACTATCCCTCAGAACATGACCCATTTTTTTCCTTCTATATCCATGTTTTCCTACATGGAATCCTAGTATGGATTAACTTGGGTGACCTTTGTACTTATCTTTATTTATTTAAAAGTGATTGTTTTACTAACTCTTGTTCTGATGTGGGATATTCAATGAAGTTTCCAAGCCCAATTTTAAAATTGCGAGGACGCAATTCCCAAAAGGGGGAAAGATGTAACACCCCAGGTAAATAAATAATATGACATTTTTATATTTATCAATATTTGTGAATAAAATAAAAATATTACTTTAAATGGGACGATATGCTCGATGTCATACCCAATACGCAACAACATGTTTCTTGGGAATCTTACGTTGCATTCTAATAATAAAATAATATTATTCTAAATGGTAGTTAACGCCTAGTCGTTGTAAAGGAGGGAATTAATAGAACTAACTACAAAATGATTATATATGATTGTAAAATATTTTTACTTTTTACAATAAATGTTAGAGGATTAAAAATGAGAATGAATCCAATTTTTAAGCGTTAACATTCTAATATACTTTAAAAGGTTGATTAACCGCCTTTTGATAGAGAACCTCTTTTAAATCCACTTTTTGACAATTTTATGTGTTATATTTGACAAAAAAAATTATTCTCTAGAATTGGGGCATCAAAATTTACTTTGTGTAAATTTTTGGTATTTTTCCGATAAAGTTCATTTTTAATGAATAGTGAAAAATGTTGTATTTTAATTCAAAACCTCTTTTTAATATAATTTATTTATATGATTAGATTATATTTTGAATTGGTTTTAAGGTAAAATTAGAATATATTTTTACCATTTAATCCAATAGTGGTCGTTGGAATTAATTTCACTTTGAAATCAGACTTAAACTAGTGTCAATCTTTTGATACATTTTTTTTCATAAAAACACACTATTTTTTTTGAAAGCGGGAATTAATTATCAAATTAATTAATTCAACTTATATGATTTAAATTTTTTAAAATAGAAAGCATTTTTTAATTTGGAATATCAAATATAGCTTCGGGTGAGTTTTTGGTAATTTTCTGAAAAACAGCAATTTTTGATGAATAGTGAAACCACTAAGTGGTACTTATAAAAACGGGTTTTCCATTTAAATGAAATTTTTCCACCTTTGTTTTTTTAATTTCAAATATCCAACATACATGGTTGTCATTATGAAGTAAAATGTGGTTCAATGGGATTAGAATAATTTTTTGGTGAATAGTAACTTATTATGTTTTTAATCGCGATTAGAGGTAATTAGTGTAGTTTAAGGTATGAATAATGTTTTAATAAAATTAAATGACCTAGACACATGTCCAACCCTAATTTGATGTGTAATGGACGACTTTGAAAATCCATGGGTCAACTTGGGGACCCCATGGAACCACTTTTGTTGGAAAATGTCATTAATACCTTTTTATTTAATGATAAACTAAAAATGACACAAACATGAGATGTTTTACTAATACAATTTTTAAATGGCGTTATAAAAGCCAGATTTTTTACTATAAATAGTAATTAGAAAGCTAATAGTATTTCCTACATCATTGTATTTTTTTATAATATTTAGACATTAAATAAATTAAATTATTTATGACATCATGATGATGAAGTGATGACCTCATTATTTAATGATTTAAATAAAATGGAATGATAATGTAAAATATAAGAACTACACATGTACAAAACCTATTGTATGGGTATATTTCAAACCCTTATCACCTTATCCTTGAAACAAATCAATGTGGGACCATTAAAATCCGAAACACATTCTAAAATAAAGTAACATTTCTTTACTTTCCAAGAGTGCCCCTCCTGTCCTCTTATAAAAAGCCCCCACCACTACCTCCTTATCCACACTTCCAAAGCCTTTGGATAGGCCAACCCCTGACCATTTTGTCTCTCCACGACCCTCTGTAACTCCTTGAAGCCTCACATTGGGCAGAAGTCGTCCCATGAAAGCCATTGATCTCAAACCAAAGGGAGTTACCCGATTTTAAGGTAATGTCTTCATTTGTGTCCTTTTGTTTTATTTTGCTTCTCCAACCCCCTAAACTCTTTTTATTTATTTATTTTGTAATAGATACAGTATCTTAAATATACTAGGATGTTGTTATATGATTTATTCGAGCTACACTTACAGAAACCTACATCTAATGGTTAAGGAACATACTGTTTATGTGGATGGAGAATTTCTGCCTCACGAAATGATGATTGTTCAACATTCTTCTAACACCTTCAAAGGTGGCCATTAAGATGACACTGTATTTATATATGATATATAATATTTTTATGTTTTAATTAATCTTATGTATTTATCATTTATGTCATACCTTTATGGTTTCCATTATGGGTAAACGTGATTTCTTCATTTAAGGAAGTGCGGACTACCGCCCCCTCAAAGTGATTTGATTCGTTAATACCATATGTGGTATGTATAAAGGATATATTTAATGTTATTATATATGATAACATACTGGAATTAAAATAATATTATGTATCATTATGTTTTAATTCCATTAAATATGAAATAGAAATGGAAGTAGCATTCATGCGTACGTACGACTTACCGTCTCCATGAACGGTACATTTCATTTCTTATCTCAAAATTTTATGTACCATTATAAGTACATATATATAATGGATATATATTTAATATATTACATATAAATTATGGATATCATTCTGAAATAATAACATATATATATACATATATCTCATTTTGTTTTAATTCCATTAATATGACAAAAAATGAAAGCAGTGTTCATGCGTACGTACGGCCTACCGTCTCCATGAACGGTGCTTTTAATTTTTATCTCAAAATGATATGGAATAGTATAAAATGAATATATACTGGATATATATGATATTTAAAACATCAATAATATTCAGTATTTGATGTACCTATAACTACATGGAAAATTATTTTCCAACAAGTTCAATTTTTGACTCATGTACCAAACATTGACAAAAACGTCTGATATGAACTCATATTATTAAAGAATTATTATTACATTAAAATATGTGATATGAACAGAATAATAATATTTATAGGAAGTCCTTATGAAATTATAAATTTACCAATGTTTATTATTCAGTAATATAAAGAAACAAACAAGGAAAGTTGGACTTGAGGTAAGGGATCCTACTCCCCTCTTTCTTTTTAAGTACACTTGTTTATGTCATTCCTTTTTATGCTCATATTTCTTTTTATTGGGATGTTATTTTATATTAATCTTACTGTAATTTTTATGTTCATATTATTAGAGACCCTATTCTCTCTCATCAATCCATTTTGGAAGTTTTGAGTGGCACTGTTAGGCTGCCGAATTTTTGTAAGAGGTCTAACCTCTCTCTTTCTTTTTAAGTACTCTCCTTTATGTCACTTCTTTTAAGCTGATATTTGTTATTTTGGGGGGATGTTCTTTTATATTCCACTTTATGTAAAATTTATGTTAATATGATGAGATACCCTATTTGATCTCATCAATCCATTTTTCTATGTTTTAAGTGGCGTCGTTAGGCTGTCGAGTTTTTGTAAGGGATTTTTCATCTCACTTTTATTCCCGTGAGATTAATGCTACACTTTCAACAATTTCCTTTGAGTGGTGTATGTACTTCCCATTATTTTACTTATTGTGTAATATACTTTCATTTATGAGCATTTACATCAATATTGTATTGTCCTTCTTTCACGGGGTGCATGTCTTGAAAGATACCCATGTCGGTAAGAGAACCTTTCACCCTCCTCTTTTTAAAAGACTTCTTTTGTTATGTCTTTTAATTCACATACTATTATGTTGGGATATGTTCTTCTATATCCTTGTTGATTTAAATTTTATGTCCATGTAATGAGATACACTTTTTATCTCTCATGAACTCATTTTCTGAATTTTGTAGTGATGCCGTTAGGCTGTCAAATTTTTGCAAGGGAACTTCTTAACACAAATTTGATTCTTTGGGATAAACTTGTACTCCTTGAATATGTCATTCTATGAATATGTGTGAATAACCTCTGATTGTTTTACACTTAATATCAACTTATATTTCATGTATTCATTTGTCACACATAATTATGTAATTGATTTATCCTTAGTCCAAGGATGCCATCTTTGTATGGGACATCGTCTCAATCTCCTTTCATTGAGGCATATTTTGTTTTATAAACAACCTTCTTTTACATGGTGTATAAACCCCTTTGTCTTTTACATTTATTCAAAAGGAATATTTTTTATATGAAGCGTTTTCTGAATGACAAAAGGGAATGTTTTTGTCACATGTATGCGACGACAGCGACTTCTCCGCCACCGTGACCATTATTTGAGTTTCGGCTTCCTCTACAATCCATACCTTCTTTTTAAAAGAAAAATAAATACCATGTTATACATTTAATTTATTTTGGTATTGAAAATGTTTTTCATAATGTTTTTATATCAATGTGTTGTATTGATATCTTGTGATTGAAAGGTGGAAATGTTATGTTTCCTTTATGCATGTTTTATGTGATACGATCATGTTATGGTTCTTGGGAATTGTTATGAAGACGAGTGGGTTCGTGATAAACTAAGGGCGGGTGAGCCCGAAATAGCTCTCCAATGCATTGGGTAACGCAAAGGAGTGAAACATTAAGGTTTCTCTAAAGAGATTTATGGAATATACTATGGTGGGTATTCCAAATGTAACCAAGAGGGTTACTCCCTACGTAATAATGTTATAAATGCCTCATGTTACCTTTTATGCCTTATGATTTCTATGATTTATTCTTGATTTGATGAGGTATGTTAATGTGACTATGTTTTTTGGGTAAAATATGATATCATTCTTATATATATATGAACTCATTTTTCCTATCCATATTTTTATAACCCTTACTGGGCTTTTTATTCTCATCCTATGTTTTTTGAAATGTTTTTCACAGGTCAAGGGAAAGGTACATGAAATGATGATAATGTCAAGGAAGTGTCAAGAAAGAATCCATGATTTATTTTAAATATGTCTCCGTTGATGGGAAAAAATGATTACTATCTTTATGTAACCACTTTGTTTAAATTGTGGATTGTAATGCATGTTTTATGATCTAATTTTCTAAAACTCTAAACCTGAAATGATCCTCAATGGGTAATATTGTAATAAGTCATGTTTAAGTAAGGTTTAAGGTTGGGGCCTTATAATCTTTAACAAAGTCCTTGATGAACTAGATCCAACTGCAAAAAATTGTCAGACTTCTAGTTCTCACTAGATACTAATTCTTATATTAAGATATATCATTAGTCATGGGATACACTATGTTCTCTTCCATGGGATCTCATCTTACTGCAACATTATCCCTATGCGGAAAATCCATCATTAGGTGATATTTTCATAGTATGTTATATCCATGTGGGTGTAAACATGTCACTTTTACAAGATCAATCACTATAGTAGTATCCCAATATAAGTTATTTGAATATTTACTTCTAGGTTACACATCAATTGGAAAGATAATATTCTACATCAAAATGGATTCCTTCGCTATAATAGAATTCTTTCTATACATGGACTCCAATGTTGAATTTGTATAAACTAGATACTTTTAACACACCCATCTCAATGATCCTCTGATGAGATTAAAAACATACATTTCGTTGAAAGACATCATTTTTATCATTCTGAATCTTGCATAATAATAACCCTTGATAACCATTTCCTCATCTCAACCACATACATAGAGAATATCAGTATTTCATCATAGATAATTATGGATAATCATAATAATATTCCAATGATGTTCTCCTACATCTGTTTAATATAATCCCACATTTTTCGATGCATATGAATCATGATGTCTAGTACATATCATGGAATACATGGTTTATCTTATACTTAATGCATATTGGATCTTGATCATTCTATCATTATCTGATTTTTTTAGAGGACACATATTCAAAGAAATATTTAAAAAAAGTGTCATTATAACCACCAATTGAAAGACAATTTACAACCCTAAGAGGGTATGGGTTAATCAGAGAGTCAACATTATGTTTTGTCTAGATGGATATTGTTCCCACATTGGTCGAAAATAGTTAATTGCGTCTGATCTGAAGGAGAAAAAAACATATGGCCACATGTAGTGAAATCACACATTAATGTTTTCTTAGTTCACATCAAAGGGCTAGTCCATGGAGCATACAATGACATATTGTCAGTCGTATAAGAGAAAAAATTATTCAGTAGTTATGGATTAGAATTGATTCAAACTGATACACTATATTACAGGAACACTACCCTTACGATGTCTTAGGGATAGATCAAAACATCTCTTAGATCACTTCAATCGACTCCACCCTAGTTATCTGTATTGGGTTATGTATTATCTATTTAATTGCTAAGGAGTTATCTTAAATATATTGGCATTAAAGTATTTTTCTATGTACATCACGAGACACTGATTACATCAATGTCTTGAAAGGATGTACATGGAAGCATTGATCAATTAAATAGGATATCAATAGATATATAAAATCTCAACACTATATTTGTGCGAAATATCTACCTTTTGATTCCACGATCGAGTTTTTCATGAAAGATTTGATGTTCGTCATGAAAATTGACTTTCATGTAACAAATTTTTTTCTCCCAATGATAACGTATGGTTCAATTGGTCTTTTTAGACTGAGTCAACATCTTGCGCTCATGAGTAATTATTTTTTAAAAAATTCATGAAGAAATATATCATATGGAAGTGAAAATAGGTCATTATTCGAAAATTATCAAGTCATGTTTAGGGGTAGACACCTATTTATAAGCCTTGATGAATATGAATGAAATTTTCTAATAAATATTTTTCCATTCACATGAGATTCTATCTGATCACAAAAAAAACACATATTGATGCTACATTAAGTTCATAATAATTTTTCATGAAACCAAATAATTCAAAAAGCATTTAAATCTTGTGCACACTTTTTTATTTTTCTATATTTTGATACAGTAATAAAAAAATTCCTTGTGAATTGTTTTGAAACAATAATCAATCATGCATTAAACATTCCTTAAAAATACTCTGCTTCTTTATCCAATATTTGGACAAATTTGTTTTTAAACACTGGGAAACGATTCCACCATAAATAACGTTGTCTTTGTGAACTGTATGATTAATTTACCGTCAATCATTTGTATCATGAAATAGGGAATTTTAATAAACACATATCATAATATATATCTAGAATAGAACATCCTTGGTTCATAGAATAATCCCCTTTGCGGTTATTGGAAATCTTCAGATAAATTCAATAGAGCACCAGCCACTATCAAAACTGGATATTCAAGAATAAACTCATCCCAAACTCTATGTTTATTTGTGAAATACATAGTGTATAAAACAATAGGGAATTCATGAATTATGTTCCCATATTTTTTTATACATAATTATGTCCATGATAATATATCATTGTGTTATCGAAGCATTATATCACGTGAATGGTTTCCTCCTAATACAAAATTCTCATCATGACATAGAAGCATCACATGTCCCTTAACATTTTCATCCTCCTCCTTGGTACCGTAGAATTTATTTCTTCTCAATAATTAGAAATTAATCCAATTCCCAATATATGTACATTTTAAATCTCATAACACAATCCCCTTTGAACATATCTCCCCCATAAACATTCATCACTTCTAAAAATAAATTTAAAATAGTTTATTGAATTATGTATAGTAGAATCTAGTTACCTCTCCATGCATGGGGAGGTGGATGAACACCTAAGTTAAAATGATGATTCTCGAACATAGTCCCTGCCAGGGGCTCAGTTATTATATCATAAAAATTATCTTGAGTTCCCACATGATCCAGTTTAATAATTCCTTGTTGAAAATTTTCCGTAATGATATTTTATAAGATTTCAAAGTGTTTTGTATGATAATACTGAACATAATTCTTCAGAAGTTCAACTACGCTCTTATTATCACAGAGAATCACCATCGGATGATTGAACTCATCTCTATTATAGGTTAGTTGTTGCTTCATCTACAATAACTAATAGAGTACCTTTTTAGGAGAGATATACATATCTTCAGTATTGATGATAAATGTTCTTTCCATTCTCTTACTTACCCAACCCACACACTTCTTGATAATAAAGAGTCCCCACCTCTTGTAGACATTAT
The DNA here is from genome assembly GCA_963277665.1 of Viscum album. Classification (NCBI taxonomy): domain Eukaryota; kingdom Viridiplantae; phylum Streptophyta; class Magnoliopsida; order Santalales; family Viscaceae; genus Viscum; species Viscum album. The sequence continues at coordinate 2,049,254,553 of OY728147.1, read as the reverse complement.
ATCCACCACATCTACATCCCATTAAACATAAAAAACACTGACTGTTCACTATCTCTTCAAGAAGGAATGTAAAATCCTTAATTGTGAGTTCTTTGAATGTAACTCTAGATTAATTTTTCTACCCCCATGATTTATTCCTTCAGATTACCAAGATTAATTCCATTAATCTTATTGCAAAGACGAAATATTTCATTTTCGTAGTAACGTACATTAAGAATCTAATTATTCTAATGTAAATTGTGTTATCTATATGTGTCTCTTCCTCATTCATTCCCAGTTTAGTTCCAACCGCAATTAGAATCGATATTAGTTGGATTCCTGAATATTGAACTTCTTGAGAATCTCTCTCACAAAATTTTCATGAGAAATTAAATATTGTCTTTCAACTAAATTACATTCATCCCAATGATGTAAATTATTTCTCAAGTCATGAACATTTCAAATTTATATTTCATGTGTTTGGAAAATTCATTCATTGTCCCCTTCAAATGACCATTAAAGATAATCTCATCAAAGTACACTAGTACCATGACCTAATAATTAAGTCAATTATTTACATTAATATTGTGTTCCAATTATTCTCTGTTGAATTTTTTATTTTTTAGATAACAATTCTTTTAATTGAACCCCACCAGTGGTCCCAACATCTGACCATATAGTTATTTCATTCATATGTAAACATTAATTTCATCATTTTCTTGTACGAACACTACTAGTTGATTAATCTAAATTTCTTCCAAAAGAACGAAATCGATGAATTATTTCATGACATCCATCTGATATAAATTATATCATACATAGATCACCATGGAAATTAATTACATGAATGACTCTAGATTAGCGAACAGAATGAAATGTTTCTTCATCATTGTTATCTATAATGTTTGAATATCTTTTACAGACAAATAAATCCTTATATCTGATCACATTTCCATGCACATCAAGTTAATTCTAAAAAATAACTTTGTACAAATTAATTTTTTACCCTTGGATCTCTTGACTAGATCCTATGTTCGGTTTTTGGAGATTTGATCAAAATTTTAATTCAAGTCACTAACCCATGATTCATCCATTGGATCTTCTTCAATTGAGTATGATTCCATAACTGATATAATAAAATACTATGAAATATTGCTCATTCTCCTCATTTTTGTGGAAGCAGTACAGTACCTAGTGATTATGGATTGATCAATCACTTCTATTTTATTTCTCATATGAGGATTAGTTGAAATACATCTAGTAAGGGTTTACATATTGGATTATTCTGTAGAGTCAGCCTCATGTTATTAATCCTGATAGTTTTGTACACCTTACACTACTACTATATTTGGATATTTTCCATGGTCACATTCATCTCCATCTTCTATTAGCTCATCATAACCATTCTAAGTGGCATTTTTGGTTTTATCTTCACTGATAATTACTTCACTGGTTTACAAAAGTTTTATAAGATTGTCATTGATGTATTTTTAGGTTTTTCTATTTATTTAGTATTCTAGGAATATTATATTATCATCCACATCACCACAATTCCTTTGATTTCCTTATTTGTTTCTGATTAAACATTTACTTCTAAAAATGTGGAAATAAATAAAAGAGGGCTTCCTTCCGTGCCACAACACATATGATGTCATTGTTTCCCCCATTATAAACCTTGTTCTATTTTGAATACATACCATTGCTTTAATGAAATCTTTCTAATAATAACGTGATATATGAATCTCAGTCATCTTAGTTATGTCCATACAATTCACCTATTGATTCGGGCACTCAAAAACTTCATTTGTATGTGGTGTTATCACAAAAGCCACTTGATGTTGAATCCCATGATTATACATGTAATATTAAAACATAATAGATGTGTGTTCTCTTCTATTTTCATATTGTACAACATTGATTTTCTACACTGTATCATTCTCAAAAATTCATTGATATGTTATCATGAAATCAAGAAATTGTTGTTTTCTATTTATAACCATCACACATACCATTATACTATAATAATTTATGAAGATTAAAATGTACCCTTCTCCATGAATTTCACCATCATTTACTAGGTAAAAATTCTTGTATATAAGATATCAATAATATTTGACACCCCTTTATTCATTGGATGATATAAACTACACACCAAATATCCTCTCATGCAAGCATCACATTCATTCTCTTTTCCATTCTTTAGACATGTAATATACCTGATAATATTTTTTACAGATATATTTTCCATGTATTTTTTTATTAATGTTCCTAAATATCTAATTCCACATGTTTTTTTCTTCTACAACTATCACATCACCAATGTTTGTTTACTACTATCATGATTCAAATTTTCATCTATTCTATATCCTTTCATGATATATTTACACATCATTCCATTTATAGTGTGACCTTTTTATTGAAATTGTCTATAATTCATGTATTACAGAGTTTACGTACAATTAGGAGATTGTTACCTAACCCATCCACTTAATGATAATCGTTTTTCTTTAGCTCTCAATTGGTCAGTCTGACACATCAACATTCTTTGGTCTTGAATGCATAATCATTACCAATCCTTATTATTCTATAAAATTTTTTCATCACAATAATTAACAGGTCTTCATTTCCTGTCATATGGGATGATCACCAACTACCAATAATCCATGGTCGATGACTATTTTTTGTTTTGAGTGCTATATCTACAAGGTTGGATTTTTCGTTTTCTCTACTTTTCATTCCATGAAATATTATAATTTGTGGAAGAATGGGAACGTCATTAAAATAACATTTTTCCATGAACTGGTTAATCATATTCATACTATTCATCTAAAGGATATAACCTTTTTTAAATATCCACATCGTCTAGTATTTGATTATTGACTTGTCTCTAATAATGGAATGAATTTATTCTATATTTCCATTGTATGTAATACATAGATCTATGGGAAATGTTAGAACAATGAAAATAATATCCGATGAAATTATATCTTTTATAAGTAGGAAATTAATTTTATCTCCTTTCATGAACTCTTATCTTTTCCCAAGTTTGATTACTCCTTTATCTCTATAATATGACACTTTATGTACTAGAGAGCAAAAAAATTGACATTTCATGACTTTAAATATATTCTCATTTTGATTCCTCCTCATGTATCCTCCCGTATAAAAACGTTTTGCCCCGTATCATTTCAGGATACTAAAGGATAGATTTTATTTAACATTATATATTGATTTGAGGGATTAATTTTCATTAAATTAGGTAAATTTTCAACATGACCAACCATCATCATGTCATCATTCTGGCCAACATTATTTGCAGCATTTCATCTTTCAACATCACAACTGATTCCACTATTTCACTTCTATATGGGTCTTTTCTCATTCAAAATTAACTCTACTCTAATAGAACCACTAATAACTCTATATATAAATTCATCAACAAAAATATTCCAAAATTTATTTTCTTCTTTGATTCTTTTTATGTTATTGACTTTAATGTTTTATTGTAAGAGTAACAACTTCATATTCAAGACCCTCGAGAGTCTTGTACTTCTATTCTAGTCTAGAGGTGGGCCATTGATGACCTTTTCCCATTATTTAATTAATTGATTCATTTCCACAACATATTATCGGATTTCAATGGTTTTTTACTATAATTTTACTTCTTCTTCCATTTATTCAATTTCAACTTTAGGTTAAACAACATATTTTAATGATTCTTCAAAAATATCTATCAACTTTTTCATATCATTCATTAATTATAAAGCTTACTGTATGTATACTAATGGGGTAACATTAGATATAAATCAATGCTCAACTGATTATCTCTATTTTTACCTCTCTGAGGTACTTTCTTTTCAATGGTATCCATCATTGACCCATGGAGTCCATATTTAAATTACCATTTTTATTCCTAAAATGATTCACTATTATCATCTTTTTTTCACTGAAAAAACTCTTTCTCTATAATTTTATAGTAGAAATGAAGTCTCTTTTTATAAAAAACCATTCCCTAGTAATATGCTTGTCTCGAGCTTCATCATCTTCTTCCTAGAACATTCTTGTGCAATGAGATGAAATGTTACCTACTCTACCACAATAGAAACTAGCTTGACGCACCAGACATTTGAATTTCCATTTTTTGTTCTCAAATTTCTTGGAAATGGGAGAAAGAAGTTATCATTATTAATTATATTCATCAATATAATCTCTTGAAAAATATATTTTTTCAATGTCTTTGAATTCCATTTCCATACAGACATGTGTCATCGCATCATCTGGATTTTCTCTCATTTCACATTCCACTAGACTGCTCCATAGATCATTTAGATAATGTTTTGATTGATCTCTTTCTTCATGGGATGAAACTTTTGGTTTATAATGAAATTAAATTATTTTTAATATTTTCTTTATAGTATCAATGGATTTGATTTAATCCCCATTCAATCAAATTGATCCTACTACATCCGTAGTACGATCGTAGAAGTAATCAATATTCTTATTAGAATTCATCATCAGATCATCAATCCTATCATGAAGGACTTGTACATTCACTTCCGTCACATTTTTGTCTTCTTCATATATATTATCCATTTTTTCGCAAGTAATATTTTTTAAATCAAATCTCATCACTTTTATATAGATAAGATTATAATGTGCAACAGTGAGAGTATTCTTCACTTTATCGTGAATATCAAACATCTTCCTATCTGTATCAGTCCTAGATGGACCTGTTGGATCAGTAACTTGTATTCCTAGAGATATATCAAACAAAAATTTATTTTAGTTGATCTTAGATGATATATAATCATATTTTTCATTATATAAAAGTTTTTTACATAAAATAATGGCACTACACTAATGTTTAATTAATTAATCATGATATTAAAGAATGGGAATATTTAACACCAGCAACATGTCTGTATGGTACAACATGAAGATCCATGGAATACCTAGATAGGGGAGGGGTGAATTAGGGTGTAAATATTTTCTTTTCACCTAATGAATATTGTTCCGAAGTTTGTATGAAACATTTAATGTTTTTTAATACAAAGGTGTAGAAGAAAAAGAATCACATGAAAAGTGAAGACACATCTATTTTACGAAATTTCACTACAATGTGATTGGCTAGAACGCATTTGTCAATAGGTTTTCAGTCCTACCAATGTTCTCTATTCATCAATATTTTTGGATTTCAAAATTTACAAGCATAGTAAATCTGTGCCAAGTACAATACCTTTAGAAAAGTTTAAGGATACCTCACTACGTCCCTCAAATCACTTCTATCGACTCCCCATATCTCACTGATTTGGGTGATGTCTTAATCAATTTATCGACATCAAGGTAGTTTCAAAATATTTGAATTGAATGCATTTTCTCTGTCTAGCACAAGACACTTCTTGAAGAGTTTTTCTGAATGGATGCACTTGGAAGAGCAGATCGATCAAACAAAATATCAAATGATAGTTAGAAGCTCAAAAATACATTTGAGTGAGTTATATTCTTTTTTCACGCAAGATCATCTTTTTCAAAAAAAATATTTGATAATTATCATATAATGTGACTTATGTGAAACCCTAATCTTTCGAAAAAATGTACCACAAGGGTAACTTGGTCATTTTAGGCTAATGGAACATCTTGTGTGAAAGATTAAATATCGTCAAATCATTCATATTGAAATCATTTGGTAGAGAGAGAAAGTAGTTCTCTATTGAAAAATTCATATGTCTTCCATGGGGGTAGTCACCTATTTATAGGCCTTGATGAATCTACATACATGATTCATACCCATATTTATCAGTGGACATAAGATTATTTTCAGGTACACAAAACCCCTTGTGGATTTTCATTGGGTTTGTATGATTTTCCATGCATCATCATCTTTTGTTCACATATAAATCTTTTACACACATTTATCTTTTTTCCATTTGTTGATACATTGATCCGAAATCATTTATTGTTCACATTTTTTCAAACATCCTTCAATCTTTCACGCAACATAATTTTCCAAAAAAAAACCCACCTTCATTCTCAAATTTTAGGACCCAATAATTTGGCAAACACTAGGAAATGATTCCACCTTCAATAATAGTGCCTTTTTGAACTGTATGATATGTTTCCTTGAAATATTATTGATATTCAAATTATGATTTACAACAAACAAAAACTGTACTCCATTCTTAACAAAAAATAACCTTGGTTCCAAAACTACCCTCTTAGATAGTTCCATAATAAATATACTTAATAGATGGTAATTATATGAATTTGGTGTAATAAAATAATCACCTTGTATATATCATGAATGATCATGATCCCCAGAATATAGAACTCCTAGAATAAGATTTTTATAGAGAAACACTTGTTTATGTAGTTATTAACATACCATTGAATGGTATTTAATTTATAATAAGTAACATTTCATCAACATATACTACTAAGATAATGGGAACATTTTAACTAAACCTATAGTAAACACAAGATTCATATTTTTTATTAATGAAATCATGTTATTTTGGTTCTCTATAAAATTGAATGTTCTATGACCCAAATTCTTGTTTCAATCCCTAATTAGTTATCTACAAAATGAAACACCTTTTGTTTTTACATGGAGTCACAAACCCTTCAGTTTGTGTCCTATAAGAATCTAACTAATGCTATAAATATGTAATGAAATTTTTACATCCATCAACCAAATATTATTGTAATGATAAGATGTTATAGAAAGTATAATTATGATGTATTTGTACATGGAATCTAGTAAAAAGGACTTAGTATTGTCAATTCCATAATAATTTTAAAACCCTTTAGACAATATACATGTTTTATAGTTATTAAAATCACTTTTTTGTCTGTTATCGTTATGAACACCCATTTCTATCCAATTGTGATTACATCAACTGGTGCATCAATAAAAATCAATACATGGTTCTAATAAATGGACTCCATCATGTAATTCATGGAATGTTTCATCTTATATTCTTTAGGTTGTAATTCATCTCCATATAAGAGAGAGTAAATTCATTGTCAACCAAAAATAAGTCACCATATTTGGTGAATAGACACCTATATTTCTATGGTTAAATTAAATATCTTGTTCCCTTATGTGGTATATTTTTTTCATGAACGAATTCCTCAAAGAGGACCTATGGAACCTATTATTGCACCAATTCTGGTGTACCTTGAACATCGATGTCATAAAACTCAATTTTCCTCCTAGTATCATTTTTGGGGATGTTCTCCCTCTCTAAAATTCAATTTTTATGAAGATAGTAACAATTTTTATGAGGGGTTGTATAGGTAGTATCCCTTTATTTCCTTTTGATGCCTAATAGAGATACACATTGTACCCCAGGATCTAGTTTTTTTCATGATAAGGCCTTCAACTACTTCGAATCCCAAATCATGCGTGTGTGAAAAAATTAGTTTATTACCAATCGATAACTTTATGGGAATTTCATTTTCTACTTCATTTTGGACTTGGAATAATTTTTATGTTGCAATTTGTAATGCATATATCAAAAAGGGTAAGGGATTATTTTCATAACTTATCCTGACAATTCCATGTCTAAGAACATTTAGTTCCTCCTTCCACTAAAAACATTCCACTATGGCGTATAAGGTAGAGTGATTTAACATAGAATATCAATCTCTTGTAAAGTGTTTCTAAACATTTGGTTATGATATTTACCACCTCGATCTGATAAAAGCCTCTTTATCTTCATAATATGTTTATTATCAACCCCATTATAGAATTCCTTGTGTCTTTTCAGGGACTCAAACTTATTCCTCATTAAGTAAACATCATCAAATATAATAAATTAATTAGTAAAAGTTATGACATAAAAATTTACACATATAACTTCTACTATGAAAAGTCCATATACATCATTGTGTACCAATCCTAGATGTTCAATGGACTTTTTAACCTATCCAAAAAACGATTATTTGGTTATTTTTCATTATAAAATATAATGAAATAATTCATGTATTTTTATTAGAGATGAATCTAAATTACCATATCGTTAGAGATTTGTCGAGCCCTTCTAGTTCACATGAGAATGAAGGTGATAACAATGATGGGTGTTATATGATTCCTCTGAGCGTGACTCATTATCAGTCTCTAGTATGTGCTTTTAATAATTGAATACATAAAGACAATTATTTAAATGTTCTAAACTATAAAATAAGTTGTCCTTATAAAAGATAAAACTTTTATTTCCATACATGAAAATACAACCATATTCATTAAGTCATGATAGAAAAACTACATTCTTGGTAACTGTAGGAACATAATAAAGATATTTTAAAACTAGAATCATTCATGTTGGAAATGTAAAGTTGTATTCAAAAGAGGCTAGGGTAGCCAACATATCTCTTTTCTCAATAGTCAAATCCATATATCCTTTATAGATCTATTTTAGTATATTTGGTTACTAAATTTTAATATAGTTGTGATCCAAAAAGATATATAATATACCTAATGTGTAGATATTTAATGATTAAAGTGGATAATGAACTCACCATTAGGTTCACCTTTCTTCAAGAAGCAGTTCCTCTTCAAGTGGACAGACTTGTAACATGAAAAATGTAATTCCTCCATTACTTTTCTCTTCATTTGATTAATGTTGTTCTTAAAAGGATGGTTCTTGGGATCTTTAGACTATTAATGAGTCTTAGACCCATTTTCTTTATCCTTACAATTCATATACATCATATGGACCACGATTTTTTCATTCCCCAGGAATTTATCAACATGGAGAATTGATGTATGAGGTTCAGGAAGACTTTTATGATTATTTCAAAAACTATTATTAAAAATAAAACTATGGAAGATATTGGTATGCAAGGAATGTATGATATATTTATAGAACACATCAAGTAATTTAATCCCTAATTTTTCTAAGTGTTAATTTATCCCATAATCATAAGGGCATGCGGCGTAGCTGGAACAAACACAGCATGATTAGTTGTGAAGAAAGTATTGAAGATCTCATACATATTTTTTCTCACCTTCTATTGATAGTGTTCCCAACGGTGATATATCATTCTCTACACATCCAATTCTCAATACATATTCAAAAGGACATCATAAATGGATGATAGATTGAAGCATTGAACATATGTGGAATCATTAAAATGATTATCATTGAGTTTAAATCTCTATTTATAGCATCATATCTCAGCGCATTATGAATAGGTTATTCTTGCACATAAAATATCAGTTCATGAGGAAGGATGAAATGTAGGGTTATTTATCATTAAGGTTAAATTGTGAAGGTGATTAGGTAATTATACCCAAGTAAATATAACAGTAATTTGTTTTATGAAGTTTTTATCATGTTTCAACAAATACCCGGAACTTATTTTTTGTTCATTATCTAATAATATTACTTAAAATAAATAAATAACTATTCTGTTGATTATTCTACCCCAATTTTATCGAAACCAAATATCCTCACCTTTGGAATAGTTATATAATATTTTTTGGATATTATATTTTCAACGATCCATATTACCCTTCTCATTACCAAAATGTTGGTTGGTAAAGAGTCGTGAATGGTTTTAGGTAGGCATTCCAAATTCCAACTATATTTACTCATAATTACATGATTTTTGGGTGGACTCCCCAATCATAAAATCCATAAATGGGATTTCCTCAACCATTTCCTATTAGTTATACCATGTCCTCCTTTTGTAGTCAACCCTTAATATCAAATAATTTAATTCAATCTAATTTAATATGTTATAATAATTTAATAATTTAAAGCACAAAAACATGATATATTCATTATATTTTTACTACGGTTTTATTTCATCTATGGTAGTGGAGGGATATACCAACATAATATATATTAATGAAGGATTTTATTAATTTATTAATAAATTTACAATTTTTATATTTATTACATTATTGTTAATATTAAGCTAAGTTACTCAAGTGGATATCTATTTTATAGATAATATTTTCACCTAATCCAATTTATTTTCATTTAATCTTAGATTATCATTAATTGTTTTATATATGTGGTCACATAAAAACATCCATAATTAAATAACCATGAAACATGATAGGAATAAATTAATAATAATATATGATCATGAGATTTTACTGATGGATTTTTTCTCTAGTGCTTGATAAACAAAACACTTCCCAATTAAAAAATCACCTTGGACCAATAATAGTTCTTATTAAACATTCAACATATCATACTATATATATCTCTTCGATTGGTTTTCCCTCAGTTCTAAACATCACCTACCTTAACTGGCTTGGGAGCATAATCTATTACCTATTAATTTACTATAACATAGGTTAGGGAAACAAGTGGTATACATATAATAACGACTTGGAACACATGACCGTATAAAATTAGTGGATAGATGGATGAAATGTCAAATATTTAATTATATAATAAATAAAATTAATCTAATACCATAAAATGGTCAGTTATATTCTTATTATCATCAATATTCACACAATGGTTTACGCATATCATAAAACAAGAATTAAATTATTAATCATTCTTAGTTAAGTTAAACTTACCACTAATTAATTAATTATTATGATCAATTAATCAATTTTTTTTATCTAAAGTCAAATCATAAAATCTTTTTGATTCTCATTAAAAAATTAATTTATACAAATTTCATAAATTTATTTAAAATCAACTTTTTACATTAAATTTACTTTTGTATCAAAAAAACTATTAACCATACTAATCCTTCCAACATCTATTATACTCATATAAAATTTTAGTTTTGGGAAATATAGAATACACGGTATGTATTAGGTATTACATGATGTCTGTCCTCCGAGTTACATGATCACTAGTCATGTAGGCCATGTATAAAATACATAGTACTTGGGTGACTCAATTAGACTACAATCCATGTATGTGGGATACATTAATTTTACTCAAGATAACTTTTAACCAAGAGTTATTGGTCAACATGAAATCTAGAATTAACTACACCACATTACATCAATTCACACACATTGAATTACATTCCAAATGATTTTTTGATGCATTGAAAACATGTACATGAAATGAAACTTTGATTACATGGTGTGTTCTCTTATGTTATCTTTCCATAATCCATTTCACCAATATATGAGTTATTCTATTTTTTTTCAATCAAAAAATTTATCATATTGATTAGATCTATGATAAATGAAGGTGGGGGAATAATATCTCGCAATTTGGATTAAAATAAAAATTAATGAAGAATTGAAAAACAATATAAATAATTCATATATCATAAATGATCTTTAAATAATTATAAACAATTATTCGACCCCTATTATACAACTTGTTGGTTTAGAGAATGATAGAAGCATGTGACAATTCATGATCAACATTTATTTTTTTCATGATTGATGATAAATACATGATTTACACAATGAATAACATCATGATAAAAATTATTTATTAAATAAAATAGAAAATTTATTGTAGATGAAACCATAGAGATTATCACCACATATTGTTTATAATATAATTAATTAATTAAAAAATTGTCATGATGGAATTATTTTCTAACACACTGATATTTTATGAGAAGTATTATTTTTAATTTATTTGAAATATTGTGTTGTATGCATAACCAATATTAACTTGCACTATATTCAACACCGTTTTAGCTTGTATTATAGACAAACACTATTGTTGGCTTGTGTTGCAAGCATGAGCGACCTTTCTCAATAGCTTGTGTTGTACGCAATATCGAGTTTCACTAAACAACGATATATTGTTATGAACTAGCCGTTATGAATAGTATTAACTACATTTTGAATTTTATTACATAATAATTCATCATACGCATATTCTAGAACATGGTATGAGAACAAAATAATTTTTTTGGGTAAAATAATTATTTTTAAAAAAATACAGTTTTTCCTCATTTTGATGACGCGCCTATTTTAAATATAATTATTATCAAGTTAATAAGATTAATTTTACAAAATATACTACTTATTCTAAATCAATATATAATAATTTATGTTGGAAAAAGTATTTATATTTTTCTGATAATGTCCATATTTTGATGAATAGTAAACATAAGCTAAATTCCAATTATAAACACCTTTTTTCATCAAGATAGATTATATGTTTAAATTATAATATTGAAGGGTTTTAATGAATTAAAAGAATATATTTTTTCCATTTAATATAATTCAAGTCATTATCATAAATTTTATATTGAATTCATAGGTAAAAACATTTCAATATTTGACAATATTTTATCTTTTAAAACTTGTTTTCTTAACAACGGGATTAATATTATATTAATTACTGCAACTTATGTTACATGAATTTTGAAAAACAGATTCCATATTTAGATTCAGTTGGTCCAAATTATCTTAATAGGTTACTTTTAATTTTTTTATTTTTTGAATAGTAACTACGATAATTTTTATTTACTACATTTAAAGGTATATCCAGTTATTAAGGGTACACATAAGATTATAAAAATACCCTAATACCTACCAAAATTATATTGGATAAATAAAAGTCGACCCATATCTCATAAGGGTCAGAATATATTCATTTAATGGAATTTTGATCATAAAATGATTTAATTATTATTAAAACCAAAGAAAGTTACAACATGTCACTCTCTTATATCTTAAAAGTTTCATAATTTTAATATAGTGATAAACCACATATAAATTCAAATATAAATAGTCTCTATAAATATAATAAAACTATCTACATCATAAGGATTTAAATAGAATTTTTAGGGATTAAATAATTATCCTTAATGATGACAAAATAGTGATTTAGAAATTATTTTATTTATTGAAATATCAACTAAATGGTATTCAAAATATTAAAATAAATATTATATGAAAAAATTAATATTTTACACAAATCTTATAAATTATTGGGAAATGATAATAATTTATTAAATTTTTTTGTTTTGATATATCCTCTGTATGGATTTTTTTTTTAAATTCAAATAAATGGATAGTGTCAAAATTGACACAAATATAACATATTATAAAATTGTTTAAATATATTAAATAAGGATAAAACAAATTGCTAAGGTTTAAAATAAATTCCAAACATGTAAAAATTTTATTGGTTGATGCAATTACAACCCTATCTCATCTAATCATAATAATTGAGTCATTTTTGGAGGTTTATATGTGGGGTTTGACTAAATTATAAATTAATATTTTAGAGGTTTCAAAAAGTGCCCCTCTTATTTCTTATAAAAATGAAACTCCTCCCTCTCCTCCTCACACCATTTGAGCCTTAAAACATGACCAAAACATTCCAATTTCACTTATCCAATTCCCTAGAAACATACTATATTTTATGGTCTTCTTCAAAGATAATCTTTAGTGCCCTAAGAGGAGGTTTTGAAGAGGCGCGTCGAAGATAAGGTAATATCCTTTACCGATTCTTTAAAATTTATTTCTTCTTCTACTTCCTATTATTTAGTAGTTTAATTTTTATGTAATTACATCAGTATAACTCAAATAATGTTATAATATCATAAATATGAAACAAACCTATTTTTCCTTCAATCTATCCTACGGAAAAAGAAATCACTACGCGTGCATACATATGGAATACCATCTCCCTGTTGTGGTGTAATCTGTTTTCCATCAGCACCTTACATAGATGGGTATAATGTTGGAAATAATAAATATATATTATTATTATAACTTCATACTGATTCTGATAAATTATATCATCCACTCCATTTCCATTAAACAATTATGGTAATGATATCATCTCCCTTGTATACGTACGGATTACTGTCTCAATGACGCGATGAGATTCATTCTCCCTAACTAACCATTCTAGTAGGATTATAAAGTATATATATTAAATAATCATGAATGATATGACATAATAATGATACTGGATTTACGTACATATATGATTCATTTACTTAATTCCATTCAATTTAATAAGGAAATGAAAACAACGTGCATGCATACATACGACCTACCGTCTCCATGAATGGTGTATTTCATTCCATTTATTGATCTATCATATATATTTATAAAATGAATATATATTATATATAAATCATGTTTTACACTCTGGAATTAATTAAATCATGATATAAGTAGGAATATCAAGAACAACAAGTCGAAACACGTACAATAACTGAAACGATTTTAACCAAAACGCTGATTTAAGATGGAATTGATAGATGAACAGGTAATATAAAGTCCTATATGAATCATAGACGATATCATAAAAAATATTATGGTTCTATTACAAGTTAATAATATGTTTAAACCCACTATATTGTAGTTTCGGACATGTACATAAGAAATTGGACCTAAGGTAAGGGATAGTTATTCCAATCTCGTTCTGATCTGAGATTATTTATTCGTAAGTATTTATTGGGGTTATATTTTTCATCCATGCCATTAAAAATGTTTTTCATAAAGTGTTTAATATTCATTCATGTATGTTTAAAGTCATTTTACCCCTCTTTTACTTTTACTTTTTGTTATGAATGGAATATTTCATTTGTTTACCATACATGGTACTTTTTGACTATTCTTTTAAAAGTACAAGGAGAACATTTTTTTAACTTATACGACATGAATAGATTTTTATAGTTTCATAAAGCCTTATATTCATGAATCTTACATTACAAGATTTCATGATTATTTTTAACAAAAACGGTTTCTTTTAATATTGTGTGGCATTTTGTGAAAATAAAATGATTTAGAAGAAGAAAGGATATTTTCCACAAGATTTAATTTCAAGTGTTTTATACAAACTATTTTCCATCTATGATGAAATTCTTTAATATGTATATGCTTCATGTATAATTTCTATATTTTTTACATGGTTTTATTTTGTTTATTATGAAATTATATCCATTGTTTTATATGGATGATGTTATGATGGGATGACGTATATGAATCCCATTTTATTTATTGGGTTATGATGAATGATTTATGTTTATTTTGTGGCACATGAAATAATGATTTAATTATGGGATGGGTGGGACCTATATCTCCCTCTATTTCATTGGGTAAAGATTTTTATCTCATGACATAGACATGGATGGAACGACAAGTGAATCTGGTTCAGTAATACAGGACTAGAACGGCAAGTAAACCCAGTTTTGTAATGTACTTTGTCCACTATGATGGTTTTGGTAGCAATGCCTTGGATACTATGGAAATCATAACAAATTTTTAATAGTTTTCCACAATTACATGTTTTATTACAATGCTATTTTATCATGGTTAATGTTCCTTTATGATCTATTCCTTATGAACTTCCATGATTTATGTCATCACTCATGATTTTGATGTTTTATGTTCATGTTCATACATTCAACTGTTTATGGATTATTTTATGATCTCCATGTTTACCCTTACTAAGCATTTGAGCTCACCAATTTTTTTTCTTTTCTCAAGGATATAAATATTTGTTTTAGGTATGAAAACCAAAGGGGAAGATCTTTATGGGAGATTTTGAAGATATTTCACCATGATTAGAAGATTATGTTTCGAGTTTCCAAAGACACTAAACTAATATAGTCTTTGGGAGTCTATTTTTTTCATGTATTAAGTATTCTGAAAAATAAATATAATGTTTACGTACGTCAAGATTTATGTCTCTACATTTGGTTTCAGAGAAATGGATTAGTAAACTTTGGTTACTAGGATATGAAAACTTTAGTGAGTTCCCTAGAGTTATTTCTAAGGTATGTATAGGTATGTTCCTAAGGTTAAGTATATGTATAAGTTATAGTCCATGAATTATTATAACGATCATGAATAACCTAGGATTAAACCTAATATGTTAGATATTGAATGTACTCCCCCTGATTATGTTGTTTTCCTATAGTAATTTTTTCCTCAGACACTATTATTTTTTGGGTTTTAGAAAATTTCTATAAATAGAAAGATTCATGTTACTGGAGAATATGATAGACAATGGAATGATATTCTTCATGATCAAGTAAATGAAACAAGATTTGGAAGGCAAAACATCATTATTATGCCAAATCCACAATCTAGTATTATGATCAATAATCTCTACTTTGGTAAGTTTCCTGACTCAAGTAATAATTGAAAGATGGAGTTTCATGATGATCACAGTGGAAATAAAGTTCAATTTTTCTCATGTAAATCATGTGGGAAAATACATAAATAAGAATTTTTCAAAGGAACTGGATGATTGTTTGGGTGTGTAAAATGACACAATGCCAGTAATTGAAATGGAATGGGTTATGTTAACACAATGGACAAGGATAATAGTATTCTTAAGACATTAACAATAGTTAAATGTTTTAAATGCAGAATGCACATGCATTATGAAAACCAATTCCCTAAGGGAAAATCTCATGAAGAGGATCATCATTTTCATATGGATAGTATTTATGATGATGATGATGAAGTGAATACAAATGATATATGAGATGAAAGAAGTGTTGAGGAATAAAATGATGAAGCTTGGTCAATGGTTGAAGAATTTAGTGTAATTATTTTATGTTAATCTAGAGTTATGTTAATGTTACAATGGAATAAAGAAATATATAAGGATTGTTACACTCTTATTTTTTCGTATGTATTTGAATGTATATGTTCAATGGTACTGGTAACCATAAAATATTATTCAGATATTATTGGAAATAAGATGATGTGCACAAAATGAATGTATATGGAGAACATAATATGTTTGATAGTACTAATGAGCTAATGACTGATATAAGGAAAAACTGACATCATGGTTAGAGTATATAGAAATTTTGGGATTTTTGTATATGGAAATAATAAACTTTTGATAGCATTCATGTTTTCACTAACATTCTATGGTAATTCTTGTTTCTAGAGAATACATGATTAAGGTATTCACATGTATGTAATATTAAAAACAAGACATATATTATGATATATTGGGGATAAATGATGGTATTTACATGATTGGTAGATGACATCTCTTGTAATCTGTTTCTTTATACTATGAGATTGGATATAAGTTTTTTAGATAATCCTAAAGACTATAATGAATTATGTTATACCTCAGATAGTAATTTTTAAGGCTAAATCTTTTTTATATTATTTCTGAAATGTTATAATAGTATTTCTTAAGAAAAAAGACAACCCGTAGGACGGGTGACAACCCGTCGCGTCAGACAAGGATGTTGGAATCGAACCCACAACTGAAGTGCGACAAGCCTTTATCGCCTACCATTAGCCTACATGAAGTCCTTAGTTAGTATAAATTAATTTTATTTTGTTAAGCGGTATGATAGATGAACTATAAGTCAATTTTTGGAATCATATACGATTAATTTCATCATAGATGGACTTATGTATACTTAATAACTTATGCTAACCTTTTTTTGTTAGAGACAGATGAAATGACCTATCATTCTATCGCATGTTCTACAAACACATTAGGAATGAAAAAATCAACATCATTTCTTTAATTATGAGATAAAGTGTAAATTATTCCTGGAATGACCAACAATGATATTACATTGAAATAATGTAAGTATTTATCTTTATGAAAAAATTCATTAACTTTAGGAAAATGATCCTGAAAACTAAAAATTTTGTCCTAGAACTCTTATATCTGATGAATCGAATGGTACCTTATATCATCACAAATTTTTGTCTCTATGATTGTTTGATTTATAATAACCATGTTATCTACCACTCTTCATCAGAAAATGATGGTTAGAATTATCTTCCATATCCATGTTTTCACCTGTGTTATCCTATGTAGAAACCTAGGGATGATTTAATTAGTGTATCCGTTATGTTTCTAAAGTTCCTTTTTAAAATTAAATTTTATTATTTCTTTTTATGATGTTGGTTTCTATTAAAAAACATTCATGTAGTAAACGATTTATAACCCAGACGAATTTAGAGGGTGAAATTAATTTTATGGTGGGTAGAATGTAACACCATGAGATTTTATGAGAAATAGTCATTTTAATTTCATTGAAATCTTGTGTTGTATGCTTCACCAATATTAGTTGGCACTCTATGAAACACCGTATTAGCTTGTAGTATACACAAACACTATTTTTGGCATGTGTTGCACGCAAGAACGACCTTCCTCAATAGCTTGTGTTGTACACAATATTGAGTTTCACTAAACAATGATATATTGTTATGAACATGCCATTATGAATAGTATTAACTACATTTTGAATTTTATTACATCATAATTAACCTTACACATATTCTATATCATGCTATGAGAACAAAATAAAATTTTTAGGTAAAATAAGTATTTTTTAAAAAATGTTGTTTTTCCACCTTTTGATGGAGCACCAATTTTAAATCTAATGTTTAACAATTTAATATGTTCAATTTCACAAAATAAACATCTTCGTTTGAATCAGGATATAAAAATTTAGGTTTTATAAGGTTTTTATATTTTTCTGATAATGTTCATATTTTGATGAATAATAAAAATACGCGAAATTTAAATTATAAACTACTTTTTTCGTCAAGATAATTTATATGGTTAAATTATATTATTTTATGGTTTTAAATTATATGTAGAATATATTTTTACCATTTAATTTAATTCAAGTCATTATCATTAATTTTACATTGAATTCATGGGCAAAACATTTCAATCGTTGACAATGTTTTAACATTTAAAACCTGTTTTCTTAATAATGGGATTAATTTTAAATTAATTATATGAAATTATGTGTTTTGAATTTTGAAAAATAGATTCCATATTTTGATTAAGTGGGTCCAAATTATGTTAATAGGTTACTTTTTTATATTATGAATAGTAACTACAGTAATTTTTATTTACTGCAGTTAAAGGTAAATCAGGTAAGTAAGGGAGAAAATAAGATTATAAAATAACCCTAAGACATACCAAAATTTAATTGGATTAATAAAAGTCGTCCCATATCACATGAGGGTTGGAATAGATTCATTTAACTGACTTTTGACCATGAAATTGATATAATTATTATTAAATCCAAAGAAAGTGACAACATGTCACTCTCTTGTATCTTATAAGTGTAATAAATTCAATTTTGTGATAAACCACATAAAACTTCATATATAAATGGTCACAAAAAATCTAATAAAATTATCTACATCATGATAATTTATATATAATTTTTTGTGATTAAATAATTATCATCAATGATGACACAATAGTGTTGTAGAAATTATTTTATTGATTGAAATATAAAATAAATGGTTTTAAATATATTAAAATAAATATTATATGAACTAATTAATGTTCTCTGAAAATTTTCTAGATGCATGTTACATGTTATAAATTCATTAAATATTTTTGATCGAATATATTCTATGTGTGGATTTTATTTAAATTCAAATAAATGAGTACTGTCCAAATTTACAGTATTTCTATTTTATAAAAATAAAATATTATAAAATTGTTTAAAAATCACCAAAATATATAAAAATTATAAATTAAAATTCATATGGTCTTTAATTTATTAAATTATCCAGTTATGGACAATTAACAACACAAAATTAATTATTTATAACAATTTAAAATTTAGAATATTATTACCACAAATAAAATTTAATAGATTAAATAAGGATAAAACAAGTTTATATGGTTTAAAATAAATTCCCAACATTTATAATTTTTGTTGATGATGATATTACAACCCTATCTCATATAATATTTATATTTGAGCCATTTTTGGAGGTTTTTTGATTGGGGTTTGAGTTTATTATAAATTAGTATTTTAATGGTTTCCAAAGTTCCTCTCTCCTATCTTATAAAAAGGAACCTCCTACTTCTCATCCCCACTCCATTTTTTGCCTCCATGATCGGCCAATACCTTCCAATTTCCCCTCTCCACAACCCTAGAAACATACTAGTGGTTATTTTCTTCTTCAAAGTCTAAATTTAGTTCCCTTAGAGGATATTTATAAGAGGCGCGTCAAAGAAGAGGTAATATACATTACCGATTATTTCAAATTTATTTCTTTTTATACATACCCTTCGTTATTTGTTTCATTATAAAGTAATAAAATTAGTATCACTCATATACTAATATGTTTTTAAAAATATGAAACAAACATATTTCACTTTTAATCCATCCTATGGAAAACGAAATCACGGTGCGTTTCTACGTATGGAATACCATCTCCCCGCTGTGTTGTAATCTGTTTTCCACCACCACCTTACATGGATTGGTATAATGGTGTAAATAATAACTATATATGATAAGTATAACATAATAAAAATTATGATAAATTATATCATCCACTCAAATTCTATTCAATAATTATGGGAATGATATCATCCCTCGTGCGTACGTACATATTACCGTCTCCACGATGCGATGAGATTCATTATCCAAGATTATCCATTCTAGTATGATTATGAAGTATATATATTAAATAATCATGAAATATATGACATAATAATTATACTAGATTTATGTACATATATGTTTCATTTACATAATTCCATTAAATTCAATAATGATATGAACACAATATTCATGCATACGTACGACCTACCGTCTGCATGAACAGTGTATTTAATTACATTTATTGATCTATCATATATATTTATATAGTGAATATATATTATGTATTCATCATTTTTTACATTCAGGAATTATTTAAATTAGGATATAAGTAATAATATCAAGAAAAAGACTTCAAAACACATACGATAAATGAAACGATTTTACCCAAAATACTCTGTTTACATGGAATTGACAAAAGAACAGGTAATATAAAGTCTTAAGTGAATCATATATGAAATCATAAATATTATTATTGTTCCATTACAAGATAATAATATGTTTAAACCCACTATAGAGATGTTTTGGAAACGTATGGAATAAAATTGGACCGAAGTTAAGTGATAATTATTCCAATCCCATTCTAATCCGAGATTGTTTATTCGTAAATATTTACTGGGAATATATTTTTCATCCATGAGCATAAAAATGTGTTTCATTAACTTTTTAATAATATTTCCAGTTTTTTAATGTCATGTTTAGCCCTCTTTGTCTTTTACTTTGTGTTATAGAAGGAATCATTCTTTTGTTTACCATATGTGGTACTTTTTTTACATTTCCGTTAATAGTATGAGAAAAATGTTTTTTTAAATTATACGGCATGAATTGATTTTTAGTTCTTCATAATAACTTATTTCCATGAAGAATAATTTTCAATATTTCATTATTATTTTCAATAAAATCTTTTTATCTTAAAATTTCATGGAATTTTGTGAAAGGAAAATGATTTTGAAGAAGAAACAATAGTTTCCTCATGAATTCATTTCAAGAGTTGTATCCAAACTATTTTCCATCTTCAATTACATTCCTCAATATAGATATGAATAATGTATAATGTCCCTATTTTTTACATGGATTTGTTTGGTTTATTATGAAATTATATCCATTATATATATATATATTATGTTATAATGGTATGACGTATACGAAACCCATTTTATTCATTGGGTTATGATGAATGATTTCTGTTTATTTTCTGGAACGTGAAATAATGATTTAATTATGAGATGAGTGAGACGTATATCTCGCTCTAATGCATTGGGTAAAAATTAATATCGCATGAGATAGACATGGATAGAATGGAAAGTGAATCTGGTTTAGTAATACATAGTTGTAATGATAAGAAAACTCGGTTCAGTAATAGACTTTGTCCACTATGATGGTTTTGGTTGCAATGCCTTGGCTACTATGGAAATCATAACATGTGATTAATGGTTTTTTATAATTACATGTCTTATTACTATTCTATTTTATCTTGGTTAATTTTCCTTTATGATCTATGAATTTTCCACTTCCAAGATTTATGTTATTGCTCTGGATTTTGATGTTTTATTTTCATTTTCATACGTTCTAATTTTTAGGGATTTTTTTTATGTTCTCCATGTTTACTCTTACTGAGCATTTTAGCTCAACCATTTTATGTTTTCTTTTCCCCAGGATATAAATAAAGGTTTTAGATAAGAAAGCCAAAGGGGAAGATCATTATGCGAGATGTTGAAGATATTTCACCATGATTAGAAGATTATGTTCCGAGTTTCCAAAGACACTAAACTAATACGATCTTTGTGCATCTGTTTTTGTTATATATTATGAATTCCACAAAACTAATGTAATGTCTATGTAATTCAAGATTTGGGTCTCTATATATTTCATCATTGGTAGATCTAAAAATATATTTACAATTTACTATCGTAATGTTAAAGAAAATAGATTATATTTCATCTATCTGTGATCCACACGTGATCCACGAATATCTAAATGTTGTAGTAGGAATCAATGTGTTATGTTAAGGAAGATCTTATTCTATGAATTTTCTGTATTTGATCACCATGAGAAAAAATTCAATATATTTCTAATGGATCTCTCTTGAATTGAAAGTATGAGGGGGTGAACATTACTATCCATTATTGGGATGATTCTTCTAGATGGCAGAACTCCATGTATTTCGAGGATTCACTAAATCTATTAGGTATAACCTAAAAATTTAATTGGATTGTTGATAATATAATATAATTTTTTTTATATAATTTTTTTAAAAATTATATAATTATTGAAGTTCCTTTTATTATTTAAATAATCACCGTGTAACCTCATTAATAATACTATTATTTTTTGACAAGCACATAACTTGTGAAATAACATAAATATTATTTTATCAAATATTATTCAATATTTTTTATTTCTCACAAGACCATTAAAATCGGTCTTCCATTCATCCTAAATATTTATCCTTCCTTGAGTAATGACTACATATTTATTGAATAAATTTCACTTAATTTTTATCCAATAATTAGGTAAATATTATATTTAATTAATAGAAAAAAATATTTCTTACGTTTTCCAATTACATTATATTATCTTCAACCATTAGTGAAGGAATATATACAATAAAAAATCATAAATAATTGTTAGACCTAATAATGAAATAATTTTTATTCCACTTGTTTAGTAATAAATAATGCTGTATTATTTAAAAGTTATTTTTGATATACATAGCGTGTGACCATATATCCCCTTTTCTCAGTTTCGTTAGGAGAAGCAGTATAATGTAAAACATTTCTATTTAGAAACTTTTCAAGGTACCCATGAAGAAATTTGTTAATGTTTCAATAACATGATACCTCATACAAACACTGACTATATAATATTATCCATTTATCTTGATATCTCAAATTACCAAGGTTTCATATAGGCTACATCAACCTATTTGTTGGATGTATCTTTCTATGAATTCCCAAAAATTGGACATGCTTATTGAATACCACAACCATGGACTAATATAGGTAATAAATTTTCCATCAATCGACCTGAGATATCAACATCCATTGAAAAACATAAGATACACACATTTTCATGAATTATTCATTAATTCAATATTACTTATGACATACACAACATATCTTACTTCCACAAGAACATATTTCATAATTTGGTCTACAATACATCAAAGAATGTGAGTCATAATAATCACTAGTAATAATCATTAACACTAAGGAAAAACACACACGTTCATAGATATGAACATCCAATGACACCTAAAATTTGGATTTCAAACATGTTGGTTTTGTTCACATAATATCCAATTGTATATTACCATGTGCGTACACCATTATAAGGAATATCAATGTCCTATGACTCTCCACCCCTGATAACATATATCATTTTGTTCTGTAAAATTATATCATCCAACTATAGAACAAATGTTTATGAATACTGTGGAAGAACATAGGGGTTCTCATTATAGGATAAATGTTTTATGAGATTTTAATAAAAGAGCTACTGTTCAGAAATTATAACATTATATAATATGCCTTAGAATAGTCATGATGTGATATATAGTTTATTATTATTCAAATATATGTATAAAAGGTATCATAACAACAATCAGTTCTAGGAAAGCTACTCCAACATTAACACTTTCAGAAATTTCATTGAATGAATATATCGTTTCCATCATTATAACGAAGTCAAATATACATATTTATATTTACTTTTGGAAATTATTTTTAATCCGTATACTATTTTATGTAATTAAAATTGAAATATTAAATTATAAATGATCTATTAAAAATATATTTTTTCCCATTGGAGAAATATAAGATATATGTGATTTTAAAAAATAATAAGAATTACAAATAACTACTTCCACCATGTTATTTTGTTTTAATATTAGTGAAAATATAATGAAATACATTTTTTTCCATACTTGAATATTTTTTTCCATTCCTAAACAAATTTTAAAACATTTATTCAAAAAAAAAGTAAAAAAATTTAAAATTATTGAATTTTTTGTTTCGTGTCATTTTTAGAGAAAAATAATGTTTAACATGAGAATTTATTAATTTTTTTGACATTTTATTTAGTAAAGTATTTTAAAAATTCTAATAATATCAATATTTACAAAATTTTGGACAATGTTATTATATAATAAATAATATTTAATTAAATGGTATAAATTTACTAAATAATCATATTTTGTAACACATCGATGTACATATTTTATTACATCATCCATGGTTTATTTATTATCCATTTAATTTATTGACTCTATGAATCCATTAATAGTAAAAATAATTGATGTAATAGTAATTGTAAAATAGGATAACAAACGGTTAAAAATGTTAAGGGTATAAATGAAATCCAAAAATCTCAAAACATTATTGGATGAGATGATTTATAATCATAATAATAATAAATTTATAATTAATCAATTTATATCTAATTATATATGTTTTTAAGTAAAATTTAATTTATAATAATGTTTTATTTTTTAAAATTCTAATACATTACCACTCCTCTATTATGTAAGATAACCATTTCCTTATATTTACTCATTCTTATTGATACATTTTTTCTTTGAATAAATATATTTATAAACTTTTAACATCCATAAAACTATTTTATTTTATTATCATTGTATGAATTAAAACTATAGTGGTATTAATGTGTAATGAAAATGAGGTTTTATTGAATATGATGTATAGTTCATAATAAGGCCTTTTCTTTTTCTTTAATCATATACATACAATAAATATTATTAGATAATAATGATATAATAATTATTCTATATTAATTGTAATTATATGTAATTACATTAATTTTACAACCCATATCAATCTCCCAATATATAAAATGTGAAGTAAAACACTAAATTTTTGGTACGGTTTATTACTGAGTTTTGAATCATTGTAATTCTATTTCTGTAACTAATTCTCAAGGATTCCCAAAATGTTTGAACTATAGATCATATGTTATATTCAATAAATATTTATTATTCTAAAAATGTAATATATCATTTAATTTAATTCATTTCAATTAATTGAAAAATTATACCACAATTCATGTGAATGTGTAGACATCCACATCCACAATGTGATATTATGTATTTTCATCACAACATCATAAGGAGGTTACATATAACTATATTTAGTGTCATTATTTTTTATTATTCAAATAATTATAATTATAGGTAAAATAATAATATATATATTCATTCAATGATTATATTTGAAATATAAAAATTATAATCCTGAGTATATACATCTTCTTGTCTTAATAATTATAACATTGTTCATTTCTATTATGATAATTTTTTGAATAGGTATAATTTTAAAAATTTGTTTGAAGAATTTCATTTTTTTTTCTTTTTTCTAATAATGATAAAATAATAACAACTTTGTCTATAGTAACCCTAATGAGGTCATCTAGGAAATTAGAGCTCAATATCATCAATTCATCTCACAAAATCATATATTAACATGTAACTGATTATAACAAAGAAACAAGTTAAATAAAAAGAATAATAATGATTAAAATAGTTCTAAAGAAATTAAAATATTAAAATTATTTTCATTTTATGGATGATAGTCAATTAACATGATGGGTTGGGCTTGAAGTATGTGAATTTATAAAGAAAATCCCCTCTGACGCTACCCCTACAACTCGATTTTATGTACATGTCCCCCTTTTAAAAAATATTTCATGGATATTGATACATATATATATATATATATATATATTATTTATAGAGGGAATTTTTTGTCTCCCTTAATATCAATGCAATTTTTTTCAAAAGAAATCTTGCAACCAAATTTTTTTATATTTTTTACAATAGTCAAAAACGAATGTCCTAATTTAATGTATTACATATCAAATTATTTTCCAACCTCTACAACAACTATTTAATATTTGTATTTTATTAAATTTTTTCATGTTTTTTTAATAGAATATACACATCTAAATTTATATATTTATTTTTTAATAATAAATTATTAAAAAAATTGTTTTTTTAATATTAGATTGTGTTTCTCTTACGTGTAAAAAATTGTATTTAAATTGATTTATTTTTAAAATATTTCATAATAAAGTTTTTAATTAATTATTTTCTAACTGATAATTATATATTATAAATGAGGGATCCCTATAGAACATAAATGTCTTATTTATCCCCATTTTATCTCATGGAAAATAAATTTTCTCGATATTTCATATATAAATTGTGAGCGACATTATGGAAGAAAAGTGAATTGGATATGTTTATTTTAATTATTTATAAGAATAATGTAGATAACAAATATTTTTCTCCCATTTATTTTAATTTTATCTACTTATTTTTTATATGGGTTTAAATTTCATAATTAAGATGATGATTTAATTTTTCTAGATGGATTTTAATTTTTTTTATTTGATTTTTAATGGATTTATATTAGAAATTAATTTTATCTATTTATAGATGATGTATTTTATTATCTAAAAAAAATTATATAAACATAATAATTTTATTAGTTTATCTGTTTTGACTGGATGGAAATATTCGTTCTTTTTTATTTCCTTAAATATTCCATACATTCCTATACAATATTTTAGTATTTTTCTACATGTTATAATATTGGTTAATGGATAAGAGAAGTCATTTTAATAATCTTGGATGATTATAGAAAATATATAACATGATTTAAAATAACGGTTTTTCATTTTGGGGAAATGTGTACTTAGTATTAATGTATAGATTTTAATATATAGGATATTTTTGTAATATTTATGATCTTACTCCCTACAAATATAAACCTATAAAATTCATTTTAATGAATGAAATTAACATTAGTATAATGAAACTATAATATAATTCATTTAATATTGGGTCTTTATATTCATAAACATAATTGATTTTATATAACTTTTGAGATAATATTGTAATAATGAGAATTTATCATATGATCTGTGGAGGCTATCATTAGTTTATTAGTTTATGATTGATAATATGTTGAATTTGTTATACACACCTATAATATACATTTCAAGGTATTTTAATATTATTAATGTTATTTTGGGATATATTTTATTTTTTGAATTATATCTTTCCATCATGTTAAATTCAAAGAATTATTTTTGATGACTTATGTTGAACATTTTGGCATAGTTGTAAAAATATACCAGATACCGTTGAGGTTAAAAAAATAAAAAATAATGAACATTTTACTTTTGTTTTTTGGCAATTTTAATTTCATATTATTATTGAATATCTATTTTTAGTTTTGTTAAAATGAATATATTCATTCTAACATGTATAAAATCATTTCATGATATAATGAATATATGAAATATAGATTAAAAATACATTATTTTTCTTAATGGAAAAAACTCACAGAACCATATTATGCTTGTAATATTATTTAATCTAAACAATCATGATAAAATCTTCTTAAATTGAGTTTTAAATAAATATTATGATCTTTGTAACCATTAATAATCTATTTGTTATATCCTACAACATTTCATCGCTCCAAAAATTATATTGATAATTTAGTATCTGTTATATTATTTCAATAATTAAAATCATACACTTCAATAGTCAAATAAAATAACACTAGAGAAATTTCCATTTTTTCAAGAGACATGGACATCATGTTGGATGATAAATGTTATATCAACAACATATATTAAGGCCCTTATCTCTAAACTTATGTTATAAACTATTTTCATATGATTTACGTATAAATAATAATTGATTTGGAGTTGATGTATGAAAATTATATATAAATGAAGAAGTATAGAGAACATGGGTAATTATATAAGTAATATTTTCAATTAATGTTGTTTTTATCAATGATATTATGATATATTCAAAATATTTTAATAGTGTTGAAACAATAATGGATTATTATATATTCTAGTTAAAAATTAAAAAATTTAAATATATACTTGATAAAATATAAAATATTTAGTTTTTTTTATTGAAATTGATAAAATTTTGTTCGTAGTCATTTAAAGACATATGATAATGTGATAAATAAATCATTAATGTTCAATATTCCCCATGTTAATAAAATGATAGTAAATTAAAATCAGTTTTCCTTGGGGAAAATATACTTAAAGGAAAACATATATTTTAAATTTTTAATGGATAATTGTTGATATTTTATAAGATGTTCATTAATTTTTTTAGAACATAGTAATTAATATAAAATTACAACAACTAGAAATGTGAAAACTAGTTTCATTTTACCAATCTATAAGGCTTCAATCCATATTAGAAAGGCAAAAAGGGGGGAACAACTATGACTAGAATTCATGATATTCTATATATTTTGATACTATGAATAATTATTTATTTTATTATGGAAAAATATGTTATATTACAAATATTATAAATATAGAAAATATATTTAAATGTGATTTGTTGATTATGTAATCTTTTTAAATAATTACTAAAATATTGGTGAAAATAATAATTTTTTGGGTTGAAAAATTATAATATAATTTATTAAAGGTTATTAAAATGAATTATCTTTTAAATTCTTAATTTCTTTTATTTTGGTTGTTTTATGAAACTTATCAGAATGATGATCATATCTCAGAGATTATATGATTGTGGAATAGTTATTTTGAAATTATACATTAAGAGTGTGTCATATTTATTCAGGATAAATATGAAATATATATTGGATCAATATGTAATAAAATAATTTTTGTCACTGGGATTCAATATTAGGATGGAGAATATTTGGTAAATTTAGGGTAGTTATTTACATAATTACTTTTTTGATCTATCGTTGTTAATGTATATTTTTAGAGATTATTGTATTATGGTTTATTGATTTTGGGAACTAACTTACCATGTGATGAAAAATTGTTTTTGGTTATACTATAAAGAAAATATGAAAATATTTATATCCATTTTTGTACTATATTATTCATAAGAAGACGATTTTAGTGTATTGTGTATAAGATAACTCATATTTGTCACTCATTATTTGGATAAATATATTTTACCTTTTTAAAAATCCATAAAAAGATTAAAATCTAATTTTATAGTTAGTATATTTTCATACGATATTTGTTTAGATGTTAATTTAATTAATAAAAACATTGATAATGATATTTAATATTAAATATTACTATAATAACATCATACAAAATGAATAGATACAATTGTTAGTTTTATATTTTGGTAGTCAATGATTTTTACAAAATAGTTAAAATTCATGTGATAAATGATCTCCTTCACTCTCTATAATTATTTGGAAATTATTAGCTTCCTCCATGTTCATATTAACTCTTTAATATATTTTTTCCATATTTTGATCATATTTCTTTGATAATCCCAAGCCTTTGATATTTTCATTTCCCACTTTTCAAGAGAATTTTGTATTAACATTTTTTATGATATGGGATTCCTATAATTGTATTTTCAAAGTGGAATCATTTGATTAATTTGATTAAGATAATATTGGGAGGGAATAATTTTTTTAAATAGGTAAAATGTAATGGGTTTCATTTTTATTATGCCTTTTGGACATTTTCTAAATAAACAAGTCTTAATGGTTGGGCTATCCCATAGGAGGTTATGGCCTGCCTTTCAGGTGTTTGTGTGTAGTGCATGTGTGTTAATGTAATTGTAAACCAAAGAAACTAATATATATATATATATCTAATTTATCTAATAAAGTGACTATAAATTTTTATGAAAGACAATCACAATAAGATTTAGGTGATATTTTTAGAATTTTTTCTTCACTGCATTGTAAAAAACTATCTTTTTTTAAATTATATTCCATTTTAAGGAAAATTAATATAAATATCTGTGTTGGATACTATTTTAAATTTCATTTGTCTATTTTAAATAAAATTAATCAAATATTTTATTTGTAAGAAAGGATTTTAATTCATGGATATAGTCTAAAGACATCCCATTCTTGAAAACAAATTCTCCTCATAATCAATTGTAATCTTTTTTTTAAGAATTTTATATTAGAATAAATTATTAAATTTATATGATTTAAATTTTGAAAAATTGATTTTATTTTTTGAAACAGAGGGTCTACATTGTGTAAATTGACATGTTTTATTTTTTGAAAATATGAATAATAATCATAGTAATTTTTTGTTACCACTATAAAAAACAAACCCTGTAAGTATGAAAAATGATAAAATTATATGTTCTATATAATGATAATTAAAATTAACTAAAAAATATTGTATGAGAATATATCATCCATTATAATAAAAATTATAAAAAATGGATGTTTCTAACAATTTTCCCATTTTTTATCATTTACATTATTTTATATATTGAAATGTCAAAAATTTCATTCTCATTATTTTATTATCATAAAAAATTATATATGGATAAATTTAATATATATTTTGTTATATATATTAGTTTAAATTTAAATTAATTTTTCAACATTTTAACATAATTTTAATTTTTAGTTAATAATTAATTTACGTCAAGGATTTAAGGAACAATTACATGTTGTTCATTTAGGTATTACAATAATCAATAAAATTATGTTGAAGCCATTAATAAAAAATATTATCCGAGTTGAACTTTTTAATACCCAATATTTTTAGATAATGAATTATTATTTCATATGGATGGATTCATTGTACTATAATTTTATTATTTTATTGTTTATTTATAATTAAAATTAAATGAATAGATCCAAAATGTCCAAAAATGTTATTTTATAAAAAAAATTCATTAATTGATTTAATTTTTTTATGAAAATATAATTGTGTGGGTAAAGGAGGTATGGTTTATATAATAATCCATGTCACATTTTATGGGCCATTATATGCTTTATACTAACTATTTTTAACCCTTATTTGTAACTTTTTTATATCATGGTAAATTTAAAAATGCCTAAAAAGGGTCAAAACAAACATCTATGTGTAGAATTGTTATAAAATATTGTATAAACTTTTTCAATTTAATTTTTTCGCAACAAAATCATATTATCTTAAGAAACTAGTAATTTAAATTAATTTATAAAGATAAATTAATTTATATTAATTATATATTTTAATAAATTACAAAAACTTCCCCATAACCTCTTTTATAAAAGTGAAAAACTTTTTATCATTTATTCACTACATATGAACCCTTTCTATATTTTGGTACCAACCAAAATTATTGTTTAAAATCCATTAACAAATTCAGTTCGACATATATGTGGATTAATACCAACTGTGGTGGACACATGGTTCAATGAAAGTGATGTTTTCCAAAGAAGAAGTATACGTCTTTAAAAAGAATATATATTTTATTTATTCATCCCAAATAATCTATTATTGTTCAAAAATTTGGAAAATCATACCCCACCCTATTCCACATAATTATTTTTTTATATTAATTTCGGAACATATATAATACATTACTTCCATTGTATGAGAAATGAAATAATAGTTTATTTGTATAGCAGGTTAGATTTTCAGTAAACAATGTGATATGTTTTCCACCAACACCTCTAATGAATAGATATAATGGAGGAATTGTTGTCTATATATTATATAAATTACTTATTTATGCTTCTTAAATGATAATACATAATTTCATTTCTTAGGATTCAATTAATAAAAAAATGAAAATGGTGTTTGTACATATGTGTAGACTACGACCTCCACAAAGCGATATGAATCAGTTTCGTACACATATACCATGGATGATAAATATAAGTTTATATAAATGTATTATATTTAAATTTTGATATAATTATTATTATATATATTTAAAATAATACAAAACTTTAATCAATTCCGATATGTGAAAAATTAAAACATTATTAACGTGTATGTAGGACGTACAAAACCCATTATTAAAACGCTCCACATTTTCATTAAAAAATAAACATTATTGGATTAAAAAGATTAACTAATTTATTAAATAAAACATATTTCATGATTATTGTTATTGATATTATTTGATAATAACCTCATTGACCTTATTTAACCTAAAAATTCCATCTTGGAAAATTGAGCTCAATATCATTAGAAAATCAGTTGTGAAAATAAATGATTATGAAATTGCATATAACACTATGAGAACTAATATAAATAGAATAAAACCATGAAAATTGTTATCATGAAAGAAAATAATTAAAAAATTCCATATTTAACACTATTATGAATATAATTATGGGTTTGGATAGAGGAAAAAGGCATTCTATAAAACATTAATGTTAATGTTCCCACTAATGAACTATTTTCCATGCATTTCCATATTTTCAAAATTATAATAGGGATTTATTTATATCGAAATAATATAAATAAAGATTAATTTTTTTTCCTTTTATATTATGTACTATTTATATTAAAAATAAAATTTCTTTGGTATGTTTTCACATTCCTTATAAAAAAAATAAATTCTATATTTTAACATATACAATATCACAATATTTTTGCACTACCAAAACCATTATATGAATTTTATTATCCTTTTCATGGAATAATTTTTTCTTCATTTCAAAGCATTCAATTACATTTTATATGTATATTAAAATTGAAACAAAATATAAGAAAAGAAGATTTTTATATTTGAAAATAGGAATAAAGTTAAAAATTAGGTTTTAAATTATTTTATCATGAATTTGTTTAAGAATAAAATGATATAATTATTAATTAGTACATTATAATTAAATATGAGAAATGGGTATTCACAATATATCTTACATTCATGTTTCTTCTCCATTATATCTCATGAAAAATTAGTGACCTTATATAGATTATATAAAGGAGTACATCAGTTATATATACCCAATTAATTGATTATATTCCATGTAATGAAATCAATAAAAGAGGTATTTTCTAATGATGATTATCTAATAGATTTAACTACCCTCCAGTAATTTATGGTAGTGGAATAAAACTCAATATAAATATGATTCTTTATGTTTCATTAATGGGTTTGTATTTTTGTTATATGGGTTCAAAATGTTTTCATTGGGAATTAAGTGTGTGGTTTCACAAAAAGGAAGTTATTTATTTTATACTCTCAATAAACATTGAGATTAAGATTAAAATTTATTGGGTATTAATTTTTTTCACATGACTAATGGATATTGTTTCGTTTTGTGATAATTAATTATAATTTTTTTCATCCCACATTTACAAATTATTTGTACAGGTTTCAATGAAAAGTAATGGGAAATAATTAGTAATGTTATAAGTCATAGTTATTTTTTTATGAAATTAAATACTCATTTACTGGAAAAAATTTACATTATAGGAAAAAAATGATACTTATTAGTTGTTTCTACATTATAATATATGGGATTAAAATGTGTAATTTATGATCTAATTGTATAAAAATATATTTCAAAAAGTTAATTTATAATGAAAGAAATTATTTCTAGTCTAAAGAAACTAAATCCTGTATTATTTTAGATATCATCATTATAATTACCATATTTGGTCTCACATTTAATAATATATAATGATTAGTATAAGATTATTGTTTGGGAATAAATATAATTATTTGAATAACAAAATGGGTATATAGACTAATGAATATTACCCCTAATTCAAAATATTTTGATGTTATGATACAATTAATAGGGCCATTAAAAAAATATACCCCTATTAAAAAACAAGACTATTGAAAAAATAGCTACCCAGCCAAACCACAATATCCTCACATTAGAAAAAAGAACAATCAGTCTATGTGCACATGTAACTCATTCCTTCATCAATTTGAACTCAAAATATGAAATAATAAATGGTTAACTAATAACACTTTATTTGGTACCTAGGGGATCTTCTGGACCAATTCTTATAGGTCCCTTCATAACATCATTCTCTCATCACACCCATTCTCTTAAAACTCTTATCAATCCTACAAAATTATACAAATCCATTGAAAGGAAATAAATTTTAACAAACAAAAATAATTTAATAATTGAAGTCAGTATATTCATTCATCATCCAAATTTATATTATATTTAAACCCTTTATACATTCAGAATTATTTTTAAACATATTAAATAACCATTTCATACTTTTCATTATAGACATAAACGACATTGAAAACCTTATATATCATTTTACATAATATAAATATTGTAAGAACCTTGTTTATAATCTTATATAGAAATAATATTTTGAATAATTATGGTATGATTTATGTTTATAAAATATCAATCAACGTAATTCATCAATTTTTCACCTTTCCAATGTAATAGTTGATTAAAATAATTATAGAATAATTTATAAATATTGTATAAACAAGTCATAAATCTATAAGAGTTTTATATAGATACTGAAATTGATCCTTAAAAGGGTGAGATGAATTAT
The DNA here is from genome assembly GCA_963277665.1 of Viscum album. NCBI lineage: Eukaryota > Viridiplantae > Streptophyta > Magnoliopsida > Santalales > Viscaceae > Viscum > Viscum album. The sequence goes on along the minus strand of OY728147.1, from coordinate 2,049,220,017 downwards.
CATAATCACAATTTAATAATGTATATCTAAATATTACATGTCTCCTCATGTAAATGTTTTGGATTAATAGATTTTCTATTGAAATGTAGTATCACCATATGGTGAACCCGATTCGAAAACCATTATATATGAAACAATTTTACTTATCATGTATTATTTTATGTCAAATTACCCATATGGGTTATTATGTTTTGGTTCATAGAGTTTCATAATCACTATTAAAGCCACAATGTGTGAGGAAAGGAATGTCACAAAAAAATTATTTTTTTAGAAAATATAAAGAACAATAATGTGTCTATGAATATTGAAAACTCAATTTTTATACACATGAATATTCCTACCTCACTTTTAAAACATTTTATACTGAATTTATAAAATAAAATTCACAACCTAACCCATATACTCCACAGAATGTGGAGAAATCCTTGGACTTGATGTTAACAATGGAAAATTATATCATAACATGAATAGTAAAGTCAAAAAAATTATTTTATTAAAAGGAATATATTATGATTGAAAATGATTATAATAAAATAGTACTATGAATGATATTTTAAGATGAAATCAATTTGGTATTATATTTCATTTGAAAAATAATGATTCAAAATATATAAGGAGGTTTTGTAAAGGATTTCATTGATATTTAGATTGTTATTCGGGAGTTGATATGGTCAGATATAAACTAGTACAGAAAATGGAAAAATTTCATAACAACAATTTCAAAATAGTTATTTCTTATTATCTTAATATAGTTAAATTTTCTCAGAAAAATGATGGGCATCTCATTAGGTTAAATATATAACATCTATTTATAATGATTTTTATTATATCATGACTATAATTTAAATAAAAATAAAATAAATTTTATAAAAATTTTCATTCGATGAAATTTGATAACAGTTTTTTTAGATGCCTTAATCATACTCTTTTATTTCATTTAGAATATTAGAATCTAACTTTTACCTGATAAGAGAACTAATATACCATGATTTTCCTCTATTAATAAATGGTTTAGTAAATTATATTGGGTTTTTTTATTTGGTGTAAAATGTTTACCTAATAGTTATTCTATGTGATGAAGGTGTGTTTCTTGGATTGGAGAAAAAATCCACCAATGTTAATCATGTTATGGATGTCTTCCACATTTCATTAATATAGCGTAATCAATACCATAATCAGATAGTTTTTTTATCAATTTTTGATGAAAATAAAAGATCTTATATTTATATTAGACCATTGTGTTTTGATGGTTGACAATACTACTGGTGGAGTTCATATCTATCCATGGCCTCTTTCATTGATACATTTCTATGGTCTAGGGTGAAAATATTTCATTCATTTTTTATAGAAAATAGAAGAGTGAAAATTTGATACAACATCACCAGGAAAGAAAGTACAAAATCATTATATTAAATGATCCAAAATATATGATAAAAAATATTTAATCATTATTTCATTAAAAAAATCTCCATGTGAAGATTACTTCTGAAAAAGTGACACCCTTAAAACATGAACTAATATTTTTATAGTATACATATTTTTCTATAGATAAACTATCAAAATTAGTTTTCATGATGTACTATCATCCTAATTATTACCTCCATTAGATCAATTTAATATGATTTATTCAAAAAATTACCAAAACAATATGACCCATAATTAAAATATAACATGAAAATATTTTGAAAAATATAGAAAAATAATTGATCAGAAGTTATTGTTTTAATATGTATTCAATAATAAAATTAATTACAAATAAATATTATGCATACTATAGAACATTTTTATTATGTTTTATAATCTCATATTCAAACAAATTTTATAAATAAAATGTGAAATAACCCCTAATGAATGTCAATGATTCATTTTGATTGGGGTTTCATAGTAAACATCTGATTTTATTGAATTTTCATAAAAATAGATAATGTGAGATAATTAAAGACATTAATTTTATCAATAAAGGTGTTTGATAATTATTTATAGAAGAAAAATACTTCACATAATAACCTAGGAATGGTATAGGAAAAATACTCAAAACTTCAAACCTCTCATTTACCATTTTGGAAACCTTGAGATATAACCCTATATCCCATCGTTGAAATCCAATTTGTGCTCTCATTCAATGTCATATATTTTGTATGAAACTAAAATTATATATATATATATATATTAAGTACTATATTTCTTATCAATTAGATATTATACTTTCGGAAGGTCATATGAGATATAACTCATGATATCGTTCAATATTTATATAAATTAATGATGTAAATCACGAAGTGATGGTTTCATCAATTAAAAAATTGTCAAATAAATTACTTTTAAGCCACAACAAGAAATATTTTCTTTAAAACTATTATGTTATTACACAGGGAACCTCAAATGATAAATTCACCAAATATATAAATTGGAAAAATATAATACATTAAGGTGGAACATTAATTTTTAACGATTTAACCCCAAATGAATACCCTAATATCATAGGTTTGGGATCAAAAGTTATTAAAAACCATATTCTGAACACCATGTAACAAAATACTATTTTAGAAATAATGTCACTGTAACAAAATTCAGAGTCATCGATATTTCATTAACACACAACACTGAGAATAACATGAACTGTTATATATTATAACAATAAAATCAAATATATTTTGATGAATATGATTTATTTAAAACATCACTTTTTTATAAGTCAATTTTCATTAAATAATTCTATTTCTTATATAGATTTTATTTTTCAAAACAACATGTTTAAATGAACCACATAACATTATTTTTCAATTATATACTATCTATTATATCTGCATTATTGAATAATAACAATAGTATTATGAAAAATATATGTCCAATTTAATAATAATATGAATTATTTTTTTGTGAAATGTATATACTATAAAACAAAAAAACATTTTAAATGAAATAAATTTTTTTAAAATATTTATTATGCATACAATGAATTTTATATCACTTTATTAAGTCAATATTAGTGAATGATTTTAATCAATTTAATATATTATTTATATGTGAAAATGTTTTAAAAATTATGAAAATGTTTTTCTTAAATTAAGATAATAAAAAATACAGTTTTATTATTTAAAATTTATTTTTCCTATAAAACTATTTTTAAATATTTTTCGTAATTAAAATTAATTTAATTGAAACCATATATAGGTATTTATTTTGATTAACTTAATTAGATATTTACAATTAGGCATCCCAATTTGGTAATTATGTTTTGTTTATTATTGGATAATTTGATTGGTTACAGTTGTAAATTTTATTACCATGGTGAAGGGGAAAACAAGTTAATATGTATTAAATATTATTGTCAAGGTCTTAATATTTCATTCTATTTCTCTTTGGTTAAATATTATTAGACACATAATGTTTTGGAATGAAATTGAGTGATTTAAAGGACACTAGAACATGAAAAGGAATTACATATTATTAAAATATAATATTGTGAAAAAATGTCAATTTTGTTTTAATAATAATAATCATATTTTCAATATGAAGTTAAAAATTAGTACTAGTCAACTATAAATAATATATGAAATATTATGGATTCATCTACCTCAATTTATTTTATTTAAATTTTTAAAAAATGTAATAATTAACATAAATAATTATTGAATGTTGATGCAATAATTATTAAATTTAAAGAAAAATAAAATAAATGATATTAAAAATAATAAATATAAACTAATTAGATTTATTTAAGGTGATCTAAAAATTATATAGATTACCTTGACATTTTAGGGATATTATCAACTATTTTTTCTAATTTTATATATTGTCTTTTGATTTTTAACATTCAAAGGATCATAACTAAAAAAGGATAATTTAGGGGAATTATATTTTAATAATTATTTTCGTCAAAGAAGTGTGTGGAGAATTCCATACTTCAGTGAATATTCCAAAACTGCATTTATTTCAGCTAAAAGTTCCAAACCCTCCTTTCAGCCTCATAATATTTATCAATTGAAACCTACAAACCACATCCAATAGAACAATCGTGTTTATTCATCATGATAATCCCATGTTATTGGCTTACATCGGGTAAATATTTAAGAATTTATCAAGAATATGGGGATTATTACAAGGTTTTGGATGAGGAAAATACATTAAAACCCAATATTTAGGTGTTTAAAGAAATATAATGTGAGGTAATGTGCATTATATTTATTTGAGGATAAAATAATATGAAATTGAATGAATGATCTGAATTGAGACTTATAAAAAAATAATGAGGTAAGATATCTTTCGATTATTTGTGAAAAAATGGTATACTCCATTGTTTAATGTTTTGAATTTTACTATTTATGGTTCATTTGTCCCAAATTCCAAATGATAAGTGTGGTTGAATTAAAAGAGGTAATATTTATATGATATTTCATATTTTATTTAAATATTTAATCCCCATCAAATTTTCAATTTGAGATTATTTGTAACAATTGTTGATATAGTGTGTTTTGTGATAAAAAGATAATATTACTTAATACTAGATTTTTAACTGAATATTATCACATTGGTATTTTGGACATTTAATTTACAATATATTTTCAAAATGAAATTTTTATAACAATCTTGTTTTATTTCCATCAACATTGTATGCTGGGATATGATCGGATTTGAAAAAAAATAGGACCTAAAAATTCAACCATGGTAAACAATTGTTCAGCTGGATAGTGTGGAACCCACATTCATAAGAAAGCATAATTCAAGCTACATACCTTTAATTGAGGTGATTTAAAATTTATTGTAGTGAGAAGGCATAGATATACTAATAGATTGAATTGGTGATCTTTTGGACAAATTAAATGTGTAATTTGGTTTAACACAATGTAGTTAGAATTATTGAAATCTCCTCTAGAAACAGACATGTTCAGTATTTAATCCATGGTTTCTACTACATGTGTCCAATAAATGTAACATTTTTATGGATTAATATTATACTTTCTAACATGTTTATTAAAGACACCTATTATATACTCTATATTTAATGGATATTAGGTGTGTAATCATTGCGATAAATATTTTTTTAAAACAATTCTACTATTCAACTATAAATATGTGTCTCTTATCTTATTATAGGATATCCAATTTCAAGGGATTTGTCTTGAGAGATAAAGTTAAAGGGGAGATGGAGATCCTCATGATGATTCTAGGTAATGATACTAGAACAGAGATGATAGATGCTTCACAATTGATGTGTGGCTCAGCACCAAATGGTTGTGGATGAAAACACTCGACGAACACTATCTTCAAAGTTTCATTATTTTAAGGTTAAAAAATTTTGAATTTACCTTAAACATTTCTTTATTAATGAATAAATTTTTTCCCTATTCAAATTATTTTCATCAAATTAGATTGTATTGTTCTTTTGTCTTTGAATTAAACTATTTTATTTAACTATTTATGTTTATTCAGTGAGTTCTTATCTTTGAGCATTGATATTTCTATTAAGATGGATTTCGTGGTGGCATCAATGAAATTTAATCACTTCTATATGTGGGAAACTATCATATCAGTTTATCAATATGATTTCAATTCAAATTTGTGTGTTCACCTAGGGGTCCTTTGGGGAGGAATTTTGAAATTCAATTGTGAAAATTTTTTAAGCAAGGAATATGTGAGTGTACTAGAGGATAATGTTTGCCCAAAACTATTGTTTTAATACTTATTTCAAACCCTTTTAATTCTATAAATTTTTATCCTTGTTCTTAAATTGTCATTCATTTTATTTTTAATCAAACGTTTTAATCAAATCCCTCTTTTTATCTTCATGAAAAAATAAACATTCAAAAGTAAAAAAATTTCAACTAATACAGCTAACTCCTAGAGAGAAATCCTAGATACTAATATATTGTATTTCTGTAGGGGATATATACTGATTAATGTTTTCACGACAATAACTACATCATTAACTAGCACCATTGCCAGGGAGGATGCTTGAGTTGATATTTTTGAAGTTTTTTTCCATTACCCAAACTTCTAACCCAAATTCTTTACCTTTAGATTTTATAATTGGTAAAACAATTAACTCTATATATAGAGACACTAAAAATAGCCTTTTCCCATGTTTTAAATCTTTTACTAACACACCTAGAAAGTATGTGGTTGATCCTATAATATCAATAGTTTTGAATTGAAACATGATGGAAATGGATTCATCTTATGAAAAACCCAATGAAAATCTTATAGAATACCATAATTCCCCCACCTGGTTTGAAATTAAATTTCATTTCATCCACCATCTTCCTAGATACAATGGATTTCATGGTAAAGACCACCAAAACACCTCCATGAATTTTGTTATCTTTATTTCAACATGATACCTCGTAAAGTTGATTCAAATCAAATGAAATTGAAGTGATTTCGTTTTTTTATAATGAGTTTCCTAGTAATGGTTTTTTATATTCTCATTCAACCCTAATTAGACATTGGAATGAATTGAATAAAAATTTCCTAAAATAATTATTTCATGTATAATAAAAGCCTATATTCGGAAGGATATCTGTGGAATTAGGACGAAGCAAGGAGAAACAATGAATTAATATTAGGAAAATTTCAAAGGACACTAAATTATATTACCCCACCATCAAATCAGGGACTATCATTGTAACAACCCAATGTTTTTCAATGGAATTTACCTTCTTATATTTTTGTCGTAAAATAAAATGAACACACAACATAATGAACTACTATGTGATAAGTGACCTTTCAAAATAAGTTTGTCAATTATGTGTTTGGAATTTTGAAAATCTGACATACAAGGTTGTGTTCAAGATGATTTTTGGAGTCAGATGAAACAAAAATAATTTTTTGTGAATAGTGACCTACCCTTATGAATGGTAACATACCCTTATAAATAGTAATATGACCCTTATGAATAGTAAATCATCCAACATAATAGTAACATTGCCTATTAATATCTAAAAACATTTATCCATCTTAGAAGGCGAAAATTTTACCTTAGTAAAGGTTTTGGTATTTCATAAGTCATAAATAAATAATTATAAATAATTAATTAATTTAATGGAAAATTTATTTTCTTAAAATTTGTTCATTAATTATTGAAGAAATGTCTTGATGTTTTTAGATAATTTTATAAGACCATATGTAATTTTTTAAAGCACTATAAAATCCGTTTTAATCATAAAATCTGTTTTTAAGTAAATTATGATTTTAATAAAATATTAAATTAATAATATTTAGAAAATTATTTTTAAAAAATGAATATCATTTTCGGATTTTACATGTCGATAAATGGTTGTGGTAAATTTTTGGGATTTTCCTGAGATACTTGATTTTTTTATGAATAGCAGAATCCAATAATTTAAAATAAATGCTAAATAATGGATTAATTGGGTCATTGATGATGCTATACTGATGTAAGCCTACATGGTTCTGGATCACATGATAAAATTACTATTAATGGTCATTCATGTCTCCCTATTCCTTGTCTTAGGGGAAATCAATAAACTAATTAATTTTATTTTAAGGAAACCCCTCTCCCCTCCACTATGGAAGCCACCCTTCACACCCTCATTTCCTCACACCTCTCAAGATCCAATCCACCCCTAAACTCTGACCAAATAGCTTTCCTAGCCCCTACCCCAAGTCCAAGAGCTGATGGTCTCATCAAAAGACCAAGCTTAGGCCCTTAAGGAGGTTCTCAAGAGGAGGTTTCTAGAGGTAATTTCCCTCCATCTTCTCCTTTAATTTCCTTTCAAGTTCAAGTTCATTTCTTGATCTCTCCCCACCTATCTTCATCAAAATAGTATTTTAACTCAAGTATTATACATATAATGTAATTATATGATTCTAATGGTATATTATATCATGCAACCCCCTTTCCCTCTTCCTTTTATTTTATTAAAGAGAATGTTGTTCGTGAGGTGTTAATTTATCACCTTTAAGAAGGACATGCTTTCTTCTTCCATTTCTACATTTGGATCTGGTAATGAAACCATTTTTCATGTTGATCCAGAATATGTTTTATATATTATGTTCTATTTAATGTTCTGGAAATAACCTATGGCAATATTACTAAGTGATAAGTTAAAACAAGTTCGTTGTGATCCAAAAACCGCCCAAATTAACCCAAACAATCTTCATTTATTTCAAATCTAATGATTTATCCACGTGGATATAATTTGATTAATTATAACATTATAAAAATTAATATAATATCATTAATAACATGTAATATCATTTTTGTATGTTTACACATGTTCTACCCAAACATCAATTTAAAAATACAAGTGAACCACCAAAGAAAAACAAAAAAAAATGAACATCCCAGAACAATGTTTTTAGACTCTATAAGTCATAAAAAGGAACATAATATGACCTAATGAAACCATAATTAACCCAATTAATGTACACATGGTTAATTATTTCTACTTAATGAACAAAATGTCATTATATTGGACATTAAAGAGAAGGGAGCATCCGGGTACAAGGTAAGGGGAAATTCTCGAACCCAACTTTAATCCTTCAGGTTATACTTCTTTCACTCCATTTTTATATGGTCACTCCATAAAGATAATTTTTTCATCATTTTCATTCCTTTTGTGGGATATACATGTTTCCTAATGAAGTTTTTTTTCAATCCAAATGTTTTCCTAAAGAACTCTTCTCTTAAGAACTAACCTTTTACCTCACATTCAAGGTTGATGGTTCTTGTATCAAGAATGTTAACCCTCTTTATTTTTGTAACCCAAAAGATTATGAATGTATTATTATGAGATGAAACATATTAATTTTAATGGGTTAGTTATGTTCATTTATGTTATATGTTCATTGTGGAATGCATGATAAATGATAATGATATGATGTGACGGTTGCGCCCTAAATTATATAGCACTCCAATGCATTGGAAAAGTGATTAATCTCAAGAGTAAATGTGAAATTATGTGTGAAAAAGATTCTATCTTGGTTCAAAAGTATGCGTGATATTTAACCACTAATACATGATGTTTCATTTTTATGCATTTCCATATTTGAAGTCTTATATTTATGCTTCCTCCCATGTGCATGATCTTTTTCCTATGTTATGATTATGCTCACCCCAGGGTATATTGTTATTACCTATCCTCTTATTGGGATTCTAGATCACCACTTTTGATGTATATCCTCAGGTGGATACATGTACTAAGGAGAAGACAATTGAAAATATGAATCTATAGAAAAATAAATTAAATAAATTTTTATGCTAGATGTTGTATTTGTTATGTATGGTCTTAGTTTTCCCAAGACGCAAATCCTTTGGATCCTCTATGTGTAATATTATTATATTGTTTATCTTTGAATGATGTAATAGTAATGTAAAAAAAGGCTTGGGTCGCTATATTTTTTATTTGAGTAAGGTTTAGTTAATTTGGGAATTAGGATTAGTGAACCCTAGAGAAAACCTCAAGCATGAGACTAAGTACAAAAATTCACACCTAAATATTTTCATAGGGATCCCATATATTATGCTATTAGTATAAACGGTTAAAATTAATATTTTATGTACTCACGAATTGTTTACTTATGTTTTGTTATATGCTTTTATCTTTTAGAAAATGGTGGGAACCAGGAGAAATCAGGACAACAACTCGTGTGAGGGCCAATGCAACGATTGCACAAATGACATCCCCAATGATTTGGGAGGAGGAGTTCAAAACATCATGGAGATGATTACCCAATTATAATAGGTTATGAACAATAACCATAATAATGGGGAACGTCCTCCTTCACCACAGAGGGTGAAACTAGCTATCAAATGTTTTATGCGGTAATGACCACCATCTTTTAGTGGATCTTCTGATCTAAAAGTTGCGGAACAGTGGGTCAACTCCAAGAAGATGTTATTTTCTGTTCTTCACTGTTCTGAGATGGAGAAAGTGATCATAGCCGTTTATCTTCTAGATGGAGAGGTCGATCAATGGCGGGCTTTGATTAAGAACTCCAAGCACAGGGAGGAAATTGAAAATATGGAATGGGAAGACATTAAGATAATGTTTCATAATAAGTATTTCCCACAAACTCTTCACGCGAAGATGTAGAGAAAATTCATAGAGCTGAATAAAAAATAAGGAGAATATGACACAACTTATGAAGTGAATTTATAAAGGCTCTCAAGGTATGCTTTGGGTTTTGTAATCAACAATGATAGGAAAATTTATAGATTATTTAGCCATTTCAAACCACACCTTCGAAAGGCTCTTGCAAATTGAGACTTTGGGTGTATTGAATAAGTTGTTTGTTGTGCTCTCAAAGTGAAGATGGAGTTTGGAGAATGGTCTCATGGATATGGTGATATGAAGAGAAAGATGAAGTTTCAAGCTGGTTGATCTAATCATAAAGGTGGGATGAAAAATCAACGACCCACATCCCAAAAATGTGGGAAGTTTCATAATGGGAACTGCCTCAAAGGGACGGTGAAATGCTTCAAGTTTGGTAAAGAAGGACACCATGCTCAAGAGTTTCGAAAAGACATGAAAAGGAAAGAGAATGTAGCTGATTAATGGAGAGAACCACTCATGGTCCAATGCTACAATTGTAAGGAGCTAGGGCACTATGAAAACCAGTGCACTAAACCTCAAGTTCTTGACGGTAATCAGCATCAGCAGTCACCAAAGTCCATGGAACAAGGGAATGCTTATAACATCACTACTGTGTAGGTGGATCAAGATAATGAAGTTGTACAAGGTACACATCCTATTCACTCTATAATTGAAAAGCCTTATTTGATTCTGTTTTTACGCATTCATTTATATCTTACATGTTTTCAAGAACTATAGAATCAATGCCCCGAAACCTTGAAGTATAGATATCTGTAAACACAGTAAGTGGTGCAATCATTTCTACCCAAGTGTTTGACTCTCCTTCTATTGGCATATATGGGAATATTCTTCCAGAAAATCTCATAATAATTCCCATGGTGGAATTTGACACTATAATGGGAATGGACTGGATCACATTATATAGTGTTCATATCAAATGTCGGGAAAATAAAATATCTTTTCATATTCCAAACCATCCCATGCTCCTCTATAAATTCAAGGAAGATCATGAATCTCCTTTTAAAAATCCTTCAATGATTTCGGTGTTGATTCCCTATAAAGAATTATACCTTGCCCAAATGGTTGAGTTGAAGGATTGTTCCAATCATGAGGAAATGCCCATCGTGAATGAATATGATGATGTATTTACCGAAGAGTTACCCGGAATTACACTAGATTGCGAGGCAGTGTTATCAATTGAACTCATACCCAGATTTACTCCTATCTCGATGTGCTCATAAAGGATGGCTCCTATCAAAATGGAGGAGTTAAAGATGTAGATCCAAGAGCATCTGGAGAAAGGGTTCATACGCCCTATTGCATTGCCTTGGGGTTCCCCAGTGCTCTTTGTGAAGAAGAAGGATGGAACAATGTGGTTGTGTATCGATTATTAAGAACTCAACAATATCACCCTAAAGAACAAGTATACAATCCCATGTATTGATGACTTGTTCGACCAGTTAAGAGGAGCTCAATACTTCTCAATGGTGGATCTTCATTCTGTATATCATTAGGTAAATGTGAAGAAGGAAAATATTCAGAATACCTCCTTCCGAACAAGTTATGGTCACTATGTGTTTTTGGTGATTCCCTTTGGACTTACTAATTCCCCTATAATCTTCATGGATTTGATGAATAGAAAATTTTGACATTACCTCGAAAAACTTGTGGTAGTTTTTATTGATGATATTCTCATCTACTCCAAGAGCAAGGAGGAACATTAATAACATCTATGACATGTTTTGGCGACATTATGAAAAGAGAAGTTGTACTCCAATTTTATAAAGTGAGACTTTTGGATGAATCAAGTCACATTATTGGGACATGTGATCACAATCGAGGGAATTTCTGTGGATACTTCAAAGACAAAGGCGATTGAGGAATGGCCCATGCCCTATAGTGTCACAGAAATCTGTAGATTTATTAGATTAGATGGGTACTATAAATGTTTTGTGATAAACTTCTCAAGATTTTCATTCCCTCTAACAATGTTATCAAGGAAATTTGTAAAGTATTTCTGGACAAAATAATGTGAGTGAGGCTTCAAGGAGATAAAGAGAAGGATGATCAACACACCTGTACTCACACTACTGAAAAGTAGAGAATATTTTTTGATATATACTGATGGTTAAGAGAATGTATTGGGTTTCGTACTCATTCAAATGACAATGTGATAGCCAATTCCACACGATAGTTTAAGATCCATGAGAAAAACTACCCGACGCATGATCTATAGATATCAGCAGTGATTTTTTCCTTGAAAATCTGGCGGCGCTACCATTATTGTGAGAAGTGTGACATATACACCGACCACTAGATCCTAATGTATATATTCACCCAAAAGTATATCAACATGTGTCAAAGGAGATGGTTAGAGCTAATCAAGAATTACAGTTGTTCTATTCACTCTCATCCTGGAAATGCGAACAAGGTGGTTGATGCTCTAAGAAGAAAATAACCTGCTACTCATTCCATGATGTGGATTGAGAAATACCATATCTTATTGGATATGCAAAGGATGGATTTGGAAATCATATGGGCTGGGGATACATCCTACCTTACCCAAATTTTTTCACAACCATCCATCCAGGAGAAGAATAAGGAAGCACAAAGGGATGATGTGGAGGTACAAAAGAGGGTGAATGCAGTAAATGAAAGGAAGCTTCAAGAGTTCCATATTGATGATGATTGTGTGATTCGGTTTGGATCACGACTTTGTGTGCCTTCATCACCCAGGATAAATAAAGAGCTATTGGATAATGGACACAATTCAAAATTCTCTATCCATCATGGGAGTACCAAGATGTACTGTGTTCTTAGAGAACACTTCTAGTGGGATAACACGAAGAAGGAGATTGCAGAATATATATCAAGGTGCTTGGTATGTCAGCAAGTTAAAGCTGAGAGAAAAAAGTCCAAGGGTATGATGCATCCATTTCTTATACCCATGTCGAAATGGGAAAACGTTACTATGGACTTTTTCATGGGTCTCCAGAAGACGTCAAAGGGAAATAATGTGATATGGGTTGTGGTTGACTAACTAACCAAGACTACTCATTTTTTCGCTATTCAGGAAGATCTCTTGCTTGAACAAATTTCAAGGATATATGTGAAGGAAGTGGTGGGATTGAACAGTGTTCCACTCTCAATTGTCTCTGACCGTGATCCAAGGTTCACATCTAAATTCTGGAAGAGCCTTCAACATGCTTTGAGTACTAAATTAAATTTCAGCATGAACTATCCCCCCCAAACTGATGGCCAATCTAAAAGGACTATTCAGATGCTTGAAGATATGATAAGAGCCTTCTCTCTAGAATTCAAAGGTTGTTGGGATCAGCATCTCCCATTGTTTGAGTTCTCATAAAAAATAGTATCCACTCAAGTATTCAGATGGCTCCGTATGTATATCTTTATGGAAAGCGATGTAGAACTCCAATTTATGGGGATGAAGTTTGAGAAAGAATGTTAATTGGACCCAATCTTGTTCAGGAGATGACAGAGAAGGATCAAGTCATCCAGAAACACATCAAAGTTGCTCAAAAGAAAGCAAAAGATCTATGATGACAACCGTCGAAGGGACTTGGAGTTCGACATCGGTGATAAAGTCTTCCTTTGAATATCTCCATGGAAGAGAGTCATGCGATTCGAGAAGAAAGGGAATCTAAGACCAAGGTATATTGGCCCCTTTGAAATCCTTGACCACATAGGAGTCGTGGCCTATCATATTACACTTCCACTGAATATGGATCAAGCTCATGATGTGTTTCATGTATAACTCCGGAGGAAGTACATACTAGACCCCTCACAAGTACTAAACTCAGAGGTGGTACAACTGGGAGCTGGTCTCTTTTATGACGAACAACCAGTACTGATTCTATATCGTAGAGATAAGGTTATATGAAATAAGACAACCCATATTGTCCAAGTGTTGGGGAGGAACCATAAATTTTAGGAAGCAACTTGGTAACTATAAGAGGCAATGAAATAGAAACAACCTCACTTGTTTGTGTAAAGTGAAATTTCAGGGGAGAAATTTCATAAGGGGGGAAGAATGTAAGGACCCAATGTTTTTCAATGGAAATTACCTTCTTATATTTCTGCCATAAAATAACATGAAAACACAACATAATGAACTACTAAGTGATATCTGACCTTTAAACATAACTTTTTAACTTCTGTGTTTGGAATTTTGAAAATCTAACTTACACAGTTGTGTTCAAGATGATTTTTAGAGTCTAATGAATCAAAAAATAATTTCTGGGGAATAGTGACCTACCCTTGTGAATAGTAACATACCATTATGAATAGTAATATGACTCTTATGTATAGTAAATCATCCAACATTATAATAACATTTCATATGAATAACTAAAAAAATTAGACATCTTAGAAAGTGATAATTTCACCTTAGTAAACATTTTGGTATATTATAAGTCATAAATAAATAATTATATTTAATTAGTAAATTTAAAGGAAATTTTTTTCTTCTTAAAATGTGTTCATTAATTTTTTATGAAATTTCTTTTAGTTTTTACAAAATTTTATAAGACCCTATTTAATTTTTTAAAGCAATATAAAATCAGTTTTAATCTTAAAAACTATTATTTTAAGTTAGTAATGATTTTAATTAAATATTAAATTAATAATATATAGAAAATTATTATTGAAAAATGGACTTCATTTTTAAATTCAACATGTCGAAAAATGGTTGGGGTATTTTTTTTTGGATTTTTCTAAGATACTTGAATTTTTTTATGAATCGTAGAATCCAATAATTTACAATAAATGCTAAATAATGGATTAATTCTGTCATCGATGATGCTCTGTTGATGTAAGCCTACATGTTTCAGGATCCCATGATGAAATTAGTATTAATGGTAATTCAAGTCTTGTTATTCCTTGCCTTAATGTAAATCAATAAACTAATGAATTTTATATTAAGGAAACCCATCTCCCCTCCACTATAGAAGCCACCCTTCACACCCTCATTTCCTCACACCTCTCAAGCTCCATTCCTTCCCTAAACTCTGCCCAAAACCTTCCCTAGCCTCTACCCCAAGACCAAGAGCTTCTGGTCTCATCAAAAGACCAAGCATAGGCTCCTAAGGAGGTTCTCAGGTGGAGGATTCTAGAGGTAATTTCCCTCCCTCTTCTCCTTTAATTTCCTTTCAAGTTCAAGTTCATTTCTTGATATCCCCTACCTATATTCATCAAAACAGTATTGTCACTCAAGTATTATAATTATAATGGAATTTTATGATTCTAATGGTATATTATATGATAAAACCCCCTTTACCACTTCCTTTTTGTTTATTAAAGAGAATGTTGTTCGTGAGGTGTTAATTTATCAACTTCAAGGATGACATGATTTATTCTTCCATTTCTACCTTCAGATGTTATCATGAAAACATTTTTATGGTTGAACCAGAATATGTTTTATGTATTATTTTCTATTTAAAGTTCTATAAATAACCTATGTCCATATTACTATGTAATAAGTTAAAACAAGTTCGTTGTGATCCAAAAACCGCCCAAATTAACCCAAACAATCTTCATTTATTTATTATCTAATGATTCATCCATGTGGATATAATTTAATTCATTATAAGATCATCCAAACTACTAAAATATCATTAATAACATGTAATATCAATTCTGTATGTTTACCCATTTTCTACCCAAAATTCAATTTAAGAATCCAAGTGAACCACTCAAGAAAAACAAAAAAATGAACATCCATGAACAATGTTTTTAAACTCTATAAGTCATCCAAAGGAACATAATGAACATAATGAAACCAGAATGAACCCATTTAAAGTACAGATGGTTCTATATTTATAATTAATGAATATAATGTGACTATTCATGACATTAAAGAGAAGGAAGCATTCAGGTATAAGGTATGGTTAAATTCTCGAAACCAACATTCATCTTTCAGGTTCTACCTATTTTACTCCACTACTGATATGTTCACTCATTAATGATCATTTGTTCATCATTTTCTTTCATTTTTTTGGATATAAATGTTTTATAATGATGTTTATGTCAATCCAAATGGTTTCTTAAAGAACTCTTCTCTTAAGAACTCAACTTTTACATCTCATTCAAGGTTGATGGTTCTTGTATCATGAATGTTGTTCCCTATTTCTTTTGGGAACCAAATGTTTATGAATGTGATCTTATGAGATGAATGAAATTACTTTTCATGGTTTAGTTATGTTCATTGTGTCATCCATGATAAATGATAATGTTATGATGTGACAGGTGTGCCCAAAATTATATAGCGCAATATGAATGTTTAAATGTGACGGGTGCGCCTGAGATTATATAGCGCTCCAATGCATTGGATAATGAGATGAATCTAATGAGTAAATGTGAATTGATTTGTGAACATTATTCTATATTTGTTTACAATTATGTGTGGTAGTTAACCACAAAGACATGATGTTTCATTTTTATGCATTTCCACATTTCAAGTCTTATATTTATGATTCCTCTCGTGTTCATTATCTTTTTCCTATGTTATGATTATGCTCACCCAATGATATATTGTTCATATATATTCTGTTACTGGGATTCTAGCTCACCCATTTTTGTGTATATCATCAGGTAGTTACATGTACTAAGGAGAGGAGAAGTTCCAATAAGAAACTAGAGAAGAATAAATTAAATAAATGTTTATGCTTGATGCTGTATTTTTTATTTATGGTCCTAGTTTTCCCAAGACACTACACCTTTAGATCCTTTATGTGTAATAATATTATGTTTTTTATCTTTGAAATGATTTAATAGTAATGTAATAAAAGGCTCAGGTCACTATAAGCAACACATTCAATAAATTTAGGAAGGATTGAGTCTAACTAATGGAAGAATGATCGATGGAGCTATGGGAAGATATATATATGAAAAGCCACCGTCTTCTTCCCGAATATAAATTTCAATCATGGAGAAATATTTTTGAATAGTTTTAAATAGATGGTCTTCTATATATCAAATCTATTCATGAATTCCCCATTGCTGGTCCGGAAAAAATACAAATTTCTTGTCAAATGCCATATCATACGACTATGGTGATGTCAATGATGTTGTTAAACAATTCACCAATGCAATACAATCTCGAAGAAAAATTTAATGTGCATGTTCACTAATGAATATTCTCTTCGTATACACATTTTAGTGATAAATTACCATAGAGAAAATAGAATTATGAGAACTGAAATTCCCTTTTTCCAAGAAAACCATTTCAAACTAACCAAAATGATCATTTCAAACCAACCAAAATTTCTATCGGTGCTGCAAAAATTAATCTAAAAAAATGTTTTGGAAACCCAAAATTCCCAAAGGCTACATCCATGAAAAATAAATTTATTCCCATATTAAATATTTCAATGATAATGTCAATGCAATTTCTAGAAGAATCATTCAACCTACCCTCCCAATCAAAATTAAGAGAGTAACCATGAAGCGACAATAAGGAGAAAATAGGAGACAATGAGGAAACAATATGAATATATGAGGTAGAAATAATAATTTTCAATATAATAACATAACATTATTAATAGCTTGATGATGGAAAAAAAATCCTTCAAGGTGTGTTTGAAGAATTTTTGAGGTGATTGTGTTTGTTGACAAAGTGGACATCGATGTTGTGATTGTTGACAAACCTGACCATGACATAATTTTTTTTTTTGAAAAAGTGAATTTAATGGTGGATTTTTAAGTTCAAGGGATATGGTTAATGATATATGGTTGATTCAAGAACATTGACAAAGGGATGGATGATCTGAAGGTGGTACAAAAAGAATAGATACAAGGTGACGCCATTTTCCAGTGTTTGCCTAATTATTGGGCCTGAAAAAATACAAATTAAGAAAAGTGGTTTTGTCAAAGGGAATTGCGTTCTGTGTACTTGAACGATAGGATAATTGACAAACTATTGTTATTCACGATCATTACATCAAAATATTGCGAAGGGATTAGGGGAACCCATGTTTGAGAGTTGGTCGTGCAAGTGATTTGCATGGTAGAGACCTGCACACCAAAACATGCACGCCAAGGGGAGACTTGTGTGGCATCGTGAAGGGTGTCCAAATAAATATAAATAGAGGTTGACCCCTCCTCATTCGGGGAATAGTTCAACACTTAGAAAAATAAGAGTTTTCGTCGTGTAGGTGTGGTGGTCGTGCAAGTGGAGTGTGGTCACACAAGTATAAGTTGCCCGCCTAAGGTGGTATGGGAGAGAAAGTAAGTGAGTCATGAAATTATTGAGTTGAAGAGGGATGTGGCATGCACGTGGTTTAGTGAAAATTTCACACCTGTTTTGATGAAGTGTGAAAGATGTTGGTTGCAAACCAATATTTTTTGGGTGTAAAAGGGTGTGTGTCGTGCAAGTTTGGAGTTGCAGAATCTTGTGTCACACAAGTGGTTGAGGAGGACTTGCACGCCAGTTTTGACTTGCGCACCTAGACTTACGTGTCGACTTATAAAAGGGTTCCAAGTAAGGTTGTTTCACAGTAGTGGTTCAGGGAAGAGTGGAAGCTGAAAGATTACCCAACACCCTCGGTGCAACGAGAGATTAATCTACGGGTGAAAGTTGGTCTTCAACAGAGCATCTACATACAACAGAGGATGTATTCATTAGTAATAATAATGATACCTAAATGTCTATAAACTGTGAGTGGATACTTTCCAGAGAAATGATCAAAAGAAGAGGCAGAAGGTGATCCTCTGCACTAGTACTGAGCTAGAGAGAGAGTGAAATAGCGAGTTCCTTTGGAAAATTAGTGAGCTGGCCCTAAACCTTGTAAAAGAAGTGAACATGTCCATAGAAGTGATGTAGCCCAAACCTTGTAAAAAATATTGTGATTTAGTGGATTTGGAACAATAGCACATCATCATTGTATGCTCCTTGGACGTAGCCCAAAGCGGGTGATCCAAGTAAAAATATTTGTGTCTGCCTGCATACATCCATGTATTGCATTTAAAGCATCATCATCAGATAAAGAAGAAAATAAGTGGTCATAATAAACACACAAGTGTAAACAAAGTGATCCTTGTAATAAAGAGGTCATGTTATGGTGGGGTAGAAATAATTTTGAAACAGAATATCTATAACTTGATTCACCCCCCCTCTCAGGGTATATATGCCCTTATTGGTCCTAAAAATTGGTATCAGAGAGATGGTTCCATTTATCAGATTTGTATGCTCTGACTTGGTTTAGTCGATCTGTGTGATAAAAGATTCAGCCTACCCTTATCTTGGTGTGCTATGGAAAAGGGAAGAATGCTAATGAAGAAGAAAATGTTAGGTGTACCCCTCCGCGTGGAAGTGTCTATGGAGATAGTGTGATTCAATTAAAGAAAACTAGTAGTGAACCAGATGTTGATTTCAATAAAGTGTATAGTGAAAAATCATACTCATTCAATGATGCTGAAGGATTGAGTGAATAACTAGATATTCCAAGTGATATTGGAACTACTGATGATGAAGAAGCTTTAATAAGGTGAAAAGTATAAGTTGTCCATAAAACAAAGGAAGTGGATCATAAGATGGATGAAGAGATTAAATCTAAAGTTATTTGGATCAAAGCACTAGAAACTGAGATCAACGAGATAAGAATTTTGAACCAATGGCTCATTGATATAGCTACTAATATATGGGTGAAGAATGGTTCTCAAGATAAAAAACTGTGAAAGAGAACTACGAAGGTAGAAAAAACAAAAAATGATGTCAAGGGAAAGAATATGAACTCAGATGAGATTCAAAATTTGAAATCCATAAATGATAATCATTCTACATAGCTATATGAACTAGTTCAGAAGAATCAAAGGCTAAAACAGAAGAATGTATCTATCTCTTAACCAATTTCTCAAAAAATTTGAATGTAAAGAAGAAAAGTGGTATGGAAGAAAATATCACATGACAACTGGAATATGAGATTAGTTATGGAAATAATATCAAATGATAACTCAATGCCCAACTTGAATCAAGTGATATGAAGATTCAAAAGTTGGAAGAACAGCTAGAATTAATAAAGAAGGAAGTAGAGAAATCCAATTCTAGAGGAAAGCCTAAAATGAAGGATTCCTTGCACTTACTATTAGATTATCCTTCGGTTGGTGATGATGAAATGAAAAGAAAATTTTCTATTTCAGAAAAGAGGAAACAACATATTATCTTTGCACGAAGACCATACAGTATGGGAAAAACTGGTATTTTATTTGATAAATCACCTTCCATTCATGATAGAAAGGGAGCTGTGAACAGTTCCAGATATTGAAAAAATACTATAGGTGATGGAGAAAGGCCAAAGAGGACAGTTACTAGAAGTAGTTACGACATGTGCTATTTTTGATGGATTCATGGACATACATCAATCTTTTGTATAGAGGCTCAGGAATACATTCAGGCTGTGAAAATAGAGTGATTACTAAATCTGAGAATAAGAAGAAGTGTTATGATAATTATGAAACAAGATCCTCTTAGAGGAAATCATTTAATATATTTTATTACAATGGATGAATGGGACACACCATGATTCTGTTTCATGAAGCTCAGGAGCTCAATTTTATAAGAAAGAACTCAAGATGCATCAACATCTCGACATAGAAATGATTAAATGAGGTATGCCATTGATGAAAAATGTTCTATATGTTATGAATATAGTCATTTGGAAAGACATTGCAGTAAGAAGAATGTAAGAAAGAGAGAGGAACATGAAAGGAGATTCACGACTCTAGTGGTGTATAATGAGAAATCGTACACTAGAATAAAAAGTGGTAAATTGGAATATAGGATTAGAGCCTTAGGGGAATAACTTAGAGCTGAACGAAAGGTGTATCATCCACCTCCTCTATCACACTTACAACCTCTCTCTAAGAAAGAACATGAAAAAATCTAGTTGAAAAGGGGGGGAAATGCTATAGTTGTGAGTAAGAATAATGTATTTTGAGTGGAGGACCTACCACCAATGCAAAATAGTGTGGTGAATTGGATATATATTAAAAGAAAGATGAACAAAGAATGAATTGAAAATTTTACATGCAGTGTTTCACAGCTAGAAGTGGAGGAAATTGAAATACACCGAAAATGGTGGAAAAAGAAAGGGAGGGTCACAAGTAGAACGATTCTTACCTAGGGATGGAATCAATGGAAATGGAATTTTGGCGGAAAATCAATGATGGAAATGTGTACCGGTTGGAATAAACCCCAAATTGTGAGAAAGGCTAAGCCTACAATTCCACATATCAGAAAAAGACTTAGAATTTGACTAAATAATGTTAGTCATATGGCCAGAGAAGTTAAAATTGGCTAGCAAGTTAGAAGAAGCAGAAAAAGAGTTTGATTCTCTACAAGAAAGAATCAGTGGGTTAACCCATCAGGATCATCTACAATCCTCATCATGAGGAATCCAGATGAACCCCTCTCCCTATGTATTTAAATGTTGTTAAATGATGATTCATGTGTTTTAGTTTTTAGGGAGATACTCTCCAAGGGGAAGTGGCATCTAAAGATGAAAAGTGGATAATTGATAATATATAGAGTTTTAATTGACTCAAATTAGATACCAAAGTTGATGAATAAAGAGGGGAATATTGAATAATAGTAAGTGAATGTTTTTTAGCTTTATCTATTGTTTCCTACACCTAGTTTCAACTCAGTGGGCTTAGAGATTTGGTTATTAGATCAATGTAAAGATCTAGATCAGAATAAATTATGTAGGAGGAGAAACATGGTTAAGGGCCTAAGTAGTCGTCAATACAAATGGAAGAGTTTCATAACATAGGGGAAGAACTATATATCATAATTAGATAAAATATATCAATGGGATATGAAGGGTGAATGTTTATGTTAATGAAGAATTATAGAGGGACAAGCAGCAACAAACATTTTTTGTCAAGATTATTATTTTGTTCTAATAATATCATATCAGCTGGCTACCTTATGGATACTAAGATGCTGTTAGACAAAATCAAAGGTGCTTCAACTAAAATTTGAGAAATTATTTGAAATAAATGACATCATTGAACAATGTCATAGTGAATATGTTTTCTGTTAAACATGAGGAACTTGTAAGAGAATCATGGAGAAAATAAGTGGTTGAAGTTGATTTAGAAAAAAATACTGATTTTAGAGCCAACATGATTTTCTGATGCATTTGAAGATGAAAACATGGTATAGGCTATGAATGAAGATCTTGATCAGATTGAATAGAATAATACATGGTAGATTTTTTCAAGGCCAGCTAATAAGAATTTCATCGGAAAAAATGGGTGTTTTGCAACAAGATGAATGAAGATGGAGAAGTGATTCGAATCAAAGCACAACTGGTGTGTAAAGGATACTCCCAAATTGTGGGCATTGAAGGTGATAAAGCATTTTCACCAGTTGCAAGGATTGAGAAAATCATATAATTTTTAGCTATTGTAGTGAAAAGAAAGTTCAAATTGTTCCAGATGGACGTCAAATCCTCATTTTTCAATGGGATTCTAGAAGAAGTGGTGTACATTGAGCAGCCAGATGGTTTTCTAATTCATGAAGCTGAGAATAAATTTTCCTGATTAAATAATGCACTATATGGGTGGAAACACGCACCAAGAGCATGGTACTAAAGGCTGGATAAGTATTTGAAAATGCTTGGTTTTCAACGTGGTGGAGTTGATTATATTATTTATGTTAAAAAAAATAGTTATCAATGAATGATGGTGTTGGTTTATGTTGATGACATAATATTTGGTGGATCAGATGAAGTTCAGTGCAAAAAGTTTTTTGAATTCATGTAAAATGATTTCGAGATGTCCATGATTGGTAAGATAACATTTTTCGTTGGTTTACAGGTGACACAAGGCAGTAATGACACTTTCATTTCTCAACAAAAATATTCCAAAGAGGTTCTGAGAATGTTTGGAATGGATAATTCCAATGAAATGAAGACTGTGGTTGCTACCCGGATGAAATTATCAAAAGATGATAGTGGCAGGGTTGTTAATATCACTGAATATAGGAAGATTATCGTTATTTTAATGTACCTAACATCAATTAGACCTGATCTTGTTTTTTCCACATGCCAAGAAGAACGATACTAAAGAAATCCAAAAGAATTCCACATGATCGCTGTGAAAAAAATAATTCTGTATAAGAAAGGCACCATGGATTTTGGTCTGATTAATAATGTAAAATCCCAATCAGTGTTTTTGGGTTATACAGATGCATATTGGGCTGGATTAGCAGATGACATAAAATCAACGTTAGGAGATGCATTCTATCATGGTGGATTGGGTATTTCTGGGCTAAGAGAGAAGAAATATTGCATTTCATTGAGCACCATAGAGGCTGAGTGCATTGTGTCCACTCATGCATGCACACTGTTATTGTGGATGAAGCTATCTTGAAAATATGGGAGTTGAAGTGAAGTCTCTGATGATAATCTAGTGTGATAACTCATGTGATGTCATTCATAGAAAAAGTTTTGTTCATCACTCAAGGACAAATAACATTGAGATAAAATATCATTTAATCAAGGAGAATGTGGAGCAAGGGAATGTGAAGTTTGAGTATGTGCCTACAGAGCTATAGGTTGCAGACATTCTTACAAAGGCTTTACCTAAGGAAGATTTTGAGAGGAATCGACTGGATCTGGGATTTCAGTCGACTCCCCTCACATGAAAGAGTGTGGATGTGGAACCCCACCTTTTCCAGAGGTATGATGTGTTTCTCCCTAATGTGCAGATATGTGTTCTCTGCTCTGTTACAGACTGCAATGGAGTGACCTTTGGGTTCTTTGAAAAATGGGGAGTAAATAGTGATTATTCAAAGGAGAGACAATGTGGCTATTTGAAAAATCATGAATGATATGAGGAGAAGATGATAAATGGAGAAAAGAGATAGGGGGATCATACTAAATCTGACGATTCTAGAAATGATCGATTAAAAAATATATATCACGACAGTTGAGGATCGTGATGAAAGAAGAAGAGTGATGTTGGAATGCGGTAAGAATATTTCCAAAAATTTGTATTACTTTGGTGTAAATAGTGGGTGTCATAGATGAAGTGATTCATTGATTAAATTTTTATTTACTCTTGTTTCTCACGACACGCATTGCTCATGCGGGCTTAGAGTAATTGTTGAGTAAATCCATGATCGCTATCAGAATCAAAATAGGTTAATGGTGGCAGAAGAATTAACGATGTATCTTTTTATGGAAGAGTTATCAACATACCCAAAGGTGGATATTGTTGGGAAAAAATTCCTTATGTTATCTTTGAATCATTTTTAGGTTATTGTGTTTGTTGACAAAGTGGGCATATATGTTGTGATTGTTGACAAAGTAAACCATGCCATAATTTTTTTTGAAACAGGCGATTTCATAGTGTCATGTAGAGTTTAAGGGATATGGTTAACGATCTACGGTTGATTCATGAATGTCGAAAATGGAATGGATGATCTTAAGGCACTATCAAATGAAGAGATACAGGATGATGAAGTTTTCCAGTGTTTTCCAAATTATTGGGCCTGAAAATCGTCAAATGAAGGAAATTTGTATTTGGAAAATGGACCTTCCCGCTGTGTACATGAAGGAGAAAAAACATGGAAGCCTAATGTTTTTCAAGATCAGTACATCACGATATGGAAAAGGGATAAGGGGAACCCATGTTTTAGAGTTGGTCGCGCAAGTGATTTGTGAGTCAGAGACATGAACACTGAAACATGCGCACTGAGGGGAGACTTACGTGTCATCGCGTAGGGTGTCCAAATGCCTATAAATAGATGTCGACCCCTCCCCATTCGATTTAGAGTTCAACACTTAGAAAAATCAGAGCTCCCATCAGGTATGTGTGGTGGTCGCGCTAGTGAAGTGTGGTCGCGCAAGTATAAGTAGCGCGCCTAAGGTGGTTTGGTCAAGAAATGAAGTTAGTCGCAAAAGTTTTGAGTTGTTAAAGCGTGTGTTGTGCAATTGGTTTGGTGACACTTGTGTGCCAGTTTTGAAGAAATGCGAATGTTGTTGGTTGCACGCAAATATTTGGTTGGGTGTAAAAAGGTGTGTGTCGCGCATGTTTAGAGTTGTAGAAGCATGTGTCGCGCAAGTGGTTGAGGAGGACTTGTGTGCCAGTTTTGACTTGCACGCCGAGACTCGCACGCTGGATTAGAGAAGGGCGCCAAGTAAGGTTGTTTCACAGTAGTGGTTCATAGCTATGTCAAAGTTGGATGATTGCTGAATACCCTCGGTGCAAAGATATATTCATCTACAGGTGAATGTTGGACTTCAACAGAGCATATACATACAATAGAGGATGTATTCATTAGTGATAATGAAAAGACCTACATGTCTATAAACTATTAGTGGATCCATTCAATAGTAGTGAGAAAAGGAATAGGAAGAATGTGATCCTCTACACCAGTAGTGAGCCAGAGAGAGAGAAATAGGGAGTGACCCTTGGGAAAGCAGTGAGCTGACCACAATCCTTGTAAAGGTAGTGATCCTGGGAATAGATTTGATCTAGCCCGATCCTTGTAAACAACAGTGTGATTCAGTGGATTTGTTACAGTGGCACATCATTGTTGTATGCTCCATGGATGTATCCCAATGAGGGTGAACCATGTAAAAATCCTTATGTATTCCTTCTTATTTCCCTGCATTTAATTTAAAGCATCATCATCACATGAAGAAGAAAAGAAGTGGTCATAATAAACACACAAATGTAAACAAAGTGAACCTTGTAATAAAGTGGTCAAGATCCAGTGGGGCTGGATGAATTTTGAAAAAGAATATCCATACCCTGATTCACCCCCCTATCAGGGTATATAGGATCCTATTGGTCCTAACAATTGGTATCAATGTGAATGTTCTTTTTATTATATTTGTTTTCTATGACTTGGTTTAATCGATCTTTGTGATAAAATATTGATCCTACTCTTATCATGGTGTGCTAGGGCAAAGGGAAGAATGTCAAAGAAGAAGCAGAAGTCGAGTGGAATCCCTTATTGTAGAAGTGTTTGTAGAGACAGTGTGATTTAGTTAAAGCAGACTAGTAGTGAACCAAATGTTGATTTCAATAATGTGTACAGTGAGAAATCATACTCATTTAATTATGCTGAAGGAATGAGTGAAGAACTAGATATTCCAAGTGATATTGGAACTGCTGATGATGATGAAGCTCCAAGAAGTCGAAAAGTTGAAGTTGTACATAAAACAAAGGAAGTGGATCATAAGTTAGAAGATGAGATTAAAACTAAAGATATTCAGATCCATGTACTGGAAACTGAGATCAATAAGCTAAGAGGTTTGATCCAATAGCTGATTTATGTAGCAACTGATCTAAGGGATAAGAATGGTTCTCAAGATAAATAACTACAAAAGATATCTACAATGGTAGAAAAATCATAAGCTGAATTCAAGGGAAATAATATGAACTCAGATGAGATTCAAAATTTGAAATCCAGAAATTATAATCATTCTACACAGCTATCTGAACTAGTTCAGAAGAATAAATGGATAAAATAGGAGATTGTATCTATCTCTAGATAATTTTCTTGGGAAAAAATGAATGTAATAGAGCAATGTGATATGGTAGAAAATATCACACGACAAATTGAATATGAGATGAGTTTTGGAAATAATCTCAGAAGAGAACTCAATGCCCATCTTGAATAAAATGATATGAAGTTTTAGAAGATGGAAGTACAGCTACAATCCATAAATAAGGAAGTGGAGAAATCCAATTCTAGAGGAAAGCCTAAAATGAAATATACCTTGCACTAATTATTTGATTATCCTTCAGTAGGTGATGATGAAATGAAAATAACATTTTCTACTTCTGAAAAGAGGCATGAAAAAATTTTCTCAGCTCAAAGACCATACAGTTTGGGAATAACTGGTATTGGATTTGATGAATCACATTCCATTCATTATAGAAAAAGAGCTATGAATAGTTCTATATATGGAAAAAATCCTATAGGTGCAGGAGATAGGCTTAAGAGGACAGTTATAATAAGTAGTGACCACATGTGAAATTTTTGTGGAATTCATGGCCATACATCATGCTTTTGTTTAGAGGCTTAGGAATACATTTCGGGCAGTGGAAATAGAATGATTACTAAATCTTAGAATAAGATGAAGTTTATAGAGAAATCTTAAAGAAAAGTCTCTCATAGGAAATCATTTATTAGATGCTATTACTATGGAATAATGGGACACACCATGAGTATGTGTCAAGAATCTCAGGAGCTCAATGTTAGAGGATGATCTCAAGATGCATCAACATCTTGATAAAAAAAGAAGAAATGAGTAATTACTTTGATGGAAAATGTTTTATCTGTTTTGATTATGAGCATTTGTAAAGAAATTGTGGAAATAAGAAAGTAGGAAAGGGAAAGAAACTTGAAAGGAGATTGACAACTCCAGTGGATTATAATGAAAAATCATACACTAGAAGATAAAGTGGTAAATTAGACAATAGGATTAGAACCTCAGGAGAATCACTTGGATCTGAACAAAAGGTGTATCAATAACCTCCTTTCTCACACTCACAACCACTCTCTATGAATAAACATGAACAAATCAGGATAAAAAAGGGAGGAAATTATATAGTTGTGATTAAGAAGAATAGAATGTTCTGCGTAGGACCTACCACGAATGAAAAATAGTGTGGTGACTTGGATATCTAATAAAATAAAGATAAATGAAGAATGAAATGAAAAATTTACATACATTGTTTCGAATCAAGAAGTGGTGGAAAAAGAAATACCCCAGAAATGGTGGAAAAAGAAAGGAATGGCCACAAGTAGAATGATTCCAACCCAGAGATGGAATCGAGGGAAATAGAATTGTGGTGTAAAATAAAAGAAATAAATGTGTACCGGTTGTATTAAACCCCAAACTGTGAGAAAGGCTAAGTCTAAAAAGTCCACATATCAGAAAAAGACATTGAATTTGATTAATGAATTATTAGTCATATGGCCAGAGCAGTTATAATTGGCTAGGCAGTTAGAAGAATTATGTAAAGAGTGCGGTTCTCTGCAGGAAAGAATCAAAGGGTTGTCCCATCAGGATCAACTGGAATATTCATCATGAGGATTCTAAAAAAAACTTCACCATATGTATATAAATTTAGTTAACTAATGATTCATGTGATTTAGGTTTTAGGGAGATATTATCCCAGGGGAAGTGGCATCTAAAGATGCAAAGTGGCAAATTGATAATATTTAGAGTTTTAATTGACTCCAATCAGGTACCAAAGTTGATGAAGAAAGGGATAAACAGAGCATAAACATAAGTGAATGTCTTATTAACTTTATCTATTGTTTACTACACTATTTTTCAACTCATTGGTCTTAGATATTTGGTTAAGGGATCAATGTCATGTTATAGATCAGAATAAATGATGCAGGAGGAGAAAAATGGGTAAGGGCCTAAGTAGTGGGGATATCAAATGGAAGAGTTTCATAACTCAAGGGGAGAACTATATATAATAATAAGATGAATGATCTCAATGGGATATAAAGGATGAATGTTTACGTTCATGATGATTTATTGGGGGAAAAGAAACAACACACATTTTTTGTCATGATTATTTATTTTGTTTTAATAATATGGTTTAAGCTGGCTGTATTCTGGATACCAAGAAGATGTGAGAGAAAATAAAAGGTGCTTCGACCAAAATATGATAAATTATTTGAAATAAATGACGTCATTGAACAATGACACCATGAAAAAGTTCATTGTTAAACATGAGGAAATGGTAAGGGAATCATGGATAAAAGAAGTGTATGAAGTTGATTCATGAGAAAATAGTGATTGTAGAGCCAAAATACTTTACAGATATAGCTGAAGATGAAAACTGGATTTAGGCTATGAATGAAGATCTTGGTTATATTGAAAAGAACCAGACATGGGAGATTGTTTTAAGGCCATAAAATAATATTGTCATCAGAACTAAGTGGTTTTTTCACTAAAATATGAATGAAGATGGAGCAGTGATTCAAAAAAACGCATTCCTGTTGTGTAAAGGATACTCCCAAATAGAGTGAATTGATGTTGATGAGACAATTGCACCAGTAGCAAGGCTGGAGACAATTGGATTATTTTTAACCATAACAGTGCAATGAAAGTTCAAAGTATTCCATATGTATGTCAAATTTGCATTTTAAAATTGGACTCTAGAAGAAGAGGGGTACATTGACCAGCCAGATGGTTTTTTCATTCATGAAGACGAGAATAAAGTATTTTATTAAATAATGAAATATATCTGTCTAAGAAGGAACCAAGAGCATGGTACTCAAGGCTGGATCAGCATTTGAAAAATCATGGTTTACAACGTGGTGGAGTTGATTATAATCTTTACATAAAAAAATAGTAATCAAATAATGATGGTTTTGGTTTATGTTGATGAGATAATATTTATTGGATCATATGAAGCTCAGTGAAAACAGTTTTTAAATTCATGAAAAATGAGTTCGAGATTTCAATGATTGGTGAGCTAACATTTTTCTATGGTTTACAGGTGACACAAGGCAGTAATGGAATTTTCATTTCTCAATCCAAATACACCATGGAGGTTCTAAGAAGGTTTTTAATGGACAATTCCAAGGAAATGAAGACTCTGGTTGCTACACTGATGAAATTATCAAAAGATAATAGTGGCAGGCCAGTTAATATCATTGAATACAGGAAGATTAACAACAATTTACTATACCTAAGAGAAACAAGACCTGGTATTGTTTTCTCCACATGCCAAGGAGCACGTTAGTAAAGCAATCCAAAAGAAATCCATGTGCTCGCAGTGAAAATAATACTTCGGTATATCAAAGGAACCATGAATTTCGGTCTGATTTATAATGTGAAATCTCAATCAGTGTTTTTGGGTTACACAGAAATAGATTGGGTCGGATCAGTAGATGACAGAAAAACAATGTCAGGAGGTGGATTCTATCTTGGTGGATTGCGTATTTCCTGGGTAACCAAGAAGAAATATTGCATTTCATTGTTCAACATAGAGGATGATTATATTGATACCACTCAAGCGTGCACACAATTATTGTGGATGAAGCAGCATCTTGAAGATGTGGGAGTTGAAGTAAAGTCTCCGATTAGAATCTTGTGTGATAAATCAACTGCTATCAATCTGAGAAAAAATCTAGTTCCTCACTCAAGGACAGAGCACATTAAGATAAAATATATTTTCATCAAGGAGATGGTGGACCAAGGGCTTCTAATGTTAATGTATGTGCCTACAGAGCTATAGGTTACGGACATTCTGATAAGGACTTTACCTAGGGAATCTTTTGAGAGGAATTGACTCGCTCTGGGAGTTCAGTC
This sequence comes from Viscum album, assembly GCA_963277665.1. Lineage (NCBI taxonomy): Eukaryota > Viridiplantae > Streptophyta > Magnoliopsida > Santalales > Viscaceae > Viscum > Viscum album. The sequence continues at coordinate 2,049,189,641 of OY728147.1, read as the reverse complement.
GACCCCCCACATTTGAAAGAGTGTGGATGTGGAACCCACCCTCTCCCCGAGGTGTGATGTGTTATTCCCTAAAATGCTAATATGTGTTCTCTACTCTGTTACAGACTGAAACTGAGTGACTATTGGGTTCATTGAAAACGGGGAGAAAATAGTGATTATTCAAGGGAGAGACAGTGCGGCTAATTGACAAATCATGAATGATATGGGGAGAAGCTGACACGTGGAGCAGCTAGATAGGGGGAGCAATGAGAACGGGGGAGAGTATTAAATATGAAGATGCAAGAAGTGATCGATTAATGAATAGATATCATGACAGCTGAGGATTATGATGAAAGAAGAAGAGTGGTGTCAGAATGAGGTAAGAATATTTCCAAAAATTAGTATTTGTTTAGTTTCAAAATTGGTTGTCAGAGATGAAGTGATTATTTGATGAAAATTTCATTTACACTTGTTTCTCGTACCGAGCATTGCTCATGTCATCCTAGAGTGTGTGTTGAGTAAATAAGTGATAGCTATCAGAATGGAAATAGGAGAATGGTGGCTGAATAATTAACGACGTATCGTTTTATGGAAGTGTTTTCAACAAACTCAAAGGGGGATATTGTTGGGAAAAAATCCCTCAAGTTTTCTTTGTAGCATTTTTTAGGTGATTGTGTTTGTTGACAAAGTGGACATCTGTGTTGTGATTGTTGACACAACAAACCATGACATAAAAATTTGTTGACAAAGGGGATTTCATGGTTGAATGTAGTGTTCAAGGGTTGTGGTTAACGATCTGTGGTTGATTCAAGAACGTCAAAAAATGATTGGATGATCTAATGGTGGTAGAAAAAGAACAGATACAAGGTGACACCATTTTCCAGTGTTTCGAAAATTATTGGGCCTGAAAATTGACAAATGAAGAAAATTGGTTTTTGGCAAAGGGACTTGTGTTTCATGTATGTGAATGAGAGGAAACTTGAATGCCTAATGTTTTTCAAGATCAATACATCAAAATATGGCAAAGGGAGAAGGCTATACCATGTTTTAGAGTTGGTCGCGCAAGTGATTTGCGCGGTAATGACTTGTGCGCCAAAACATGCATGACAAGGGAAGACTTGTTCATCGTTACACATCATATCCAAATTCATATAAATAGAGGTCGACCCCTCCTCATTCGGGGAAGAGTTCAACACTTAGAAAAAACAAAGCTCCTATTGCGCAGGTGTGGTGGTCACGCAAGTGGAGTGTGGTCGCTCATGTATATGTTGCACACCAGGTGATAGTTCCATGCCTAAGGTGTTTTGGGTGAGAAAGGATGTGAGTCGTGCAAGTTTTGAGTTGAAGAAGGGTGTTTCGTTCATGTAGGTTGGTGACACTTGCACAATAGTTTTGATGAAGCACGGATGTTGTTATTTGCATGCCAATATTGGTTTGGGTGTAAAAGTGTGTTCATTGCGCTTGTTTGGAGTTGCAGAAGCTTATGTCATGCAAATGGTTTAGGAGGACATGCACACCATTTTGTACATGAATTCCGAGACTTGAGCGTCGTCTTAGAGAAGGGAACCAAGTAAGGTTGTTTCACAGTAGTGGTTCAGGGCTTCGTGGATGCTGGAAGATTTCCTGATACCCTCGGGGGAAAGTTATATTCATCTACGGGTGGAAGTTGGAGTTCAATAGAGCATCTACATACAATAGAGGTTGTATTCATTAGTGATAATGAAGAGACCTACATGACGATAAAATGTGAGTGGATCCATTCCAAAGTAGTGAGTAAAGGAAGATAAAGGAGGTGATTCTCTTCACTGGCAATGAGCCAGAGAGAGAGAAACAGGGAGTGACCCTTGGGAATGCAATGAGAAGACCCTAATCCTTGTAAAGGCATTGAGCCTGGGCATAGAAGTGATCTAGCTAGAACCTTATAAACAGTAGTGTGCTTTAGTGGATTTGGTAAAGCGGCACATCATCATTGTATTATCCTTGGATGTGGCCTAATAAGGGTGAACCTGGAAAAAGTCTTTGGGTCATCCGGCTCACTTCCCTGCATTGAATTTAAAGCATCATCATCAAATAAAGAAGAAAATAAGTAGTCATAATAAACACACAAGTGCAAAAACGTTGACCATTTTAATAAATAGGTCACGATCTGGTGGGGCATGATGAATTTTGAAAATTAATATCCATACCCTAATTAACCCCCCCCCCCTCTCAGGTTATATAGGCCCCAATTAGTCCTAACACATGATGATTCAAATATTTTACCATCCCTCGGGTGTAATTTTCATAACATGTTATTCATGTAATGGTTAACCATCATAGATTCATGTGAATCCAATAGATAATGGGAATAAAAATGTGAGTTCAATTGAACATGGTAGTTGAAAAAATTGAATGAGACTCAAACTGGGAAACCTAAGCCTTCTACAAATTTTTTTGGGGAGAATCCCCCCAGTAATGAAAATGCCATAAATAGTGATGTTTATTTGAATATACAAAAAAGATCATGAGATGATATTTTTCTCAAAAGTACTAATAATTATTGTTGGATGATTTTTGATTCTTATGTTTCTCCAAACTGTAATTAGAATACCCCAAAAACACTCAAAACTCTACTTCCTTATCCAAGGATTGAACAACCAGTGAAGTCGAGTGCTGGAAAAAAGTGGATAAATAGGTTTTGGAAATAGTCAAGATATTAAAAATCATAATTCTTTTTATTAATGTGGTATAACATGTCCCAAGGTATGCTATGTTTCTAAAATAAATGTGTATCCACAAGAGAAAATTCAATGGAGGAGATAAATTATTCATTGGGAGGAATATTTCCCCATGACACAATATGATTTTCTTGTGAAGTGTAATGATCGAGGAAAAATTAGCATTCCCTTATCCATTGGGAAATGTGAATTGAAGGATGTAATGATTGATCTATGGTCCTCTATCAGTGTTATTACAAATTCTATTTAATCAAATATTCAGGTTGTAGAATTGAGCCCCTGTATAAGAATCATTCAAATTTCCAACCAAAGTACAACCAATACTATTAGAGTGATTGAAGATGTTCTTGTTCATGTGATAGACATGATTATTAATATGGAGTTCTCTTTCTATGATATGGAAGATTTTAAAATTATCAACTAATCTCCCCTAAATATTTAGAGAACATATTTTAAAAAGTAAAAAGTTATCATCAATGTTCACAAAAGTAACACATTCACCATAATTTGGAGGAGATGTTTTTCATTTCAATATTTTTTAGAACATGAATCACACAGTTGAGGATTATTTAATACCCCATGTAAACATGATAAATTGGGTTTCCTCTTAGTTATTACACAATTTTCCATATATTAAAATTCTAACTGATAAAGATAGAAATTTTTTGATACTCAATATAATGAACCATGGGATAAAATTGAATAATGTAAAGAGTTTTTCATTTTGTGACTGTTGATATGAAAATTAATGAAAATAAATCTGTAGAATCTCTTAAACATACCAATAGTCTTCCTATAGATGTTTATGATCTTCCTCATGAAATATGTCTTAAAATAAAGAAATTGACCATTATGATGAATGTTATTTATAATGTGGAACTTCAATAATCAATGAAAAATATGAGTTGTGTCCCTTGATCCCACCTGATATAGAATTGAAACCATATCCTAAGATTACCAAATATTCTTTCTTTGGGGAGGATGAAAAATTACCCATAATAATTTAAAATGAGTTTTCAAAGGACCAGGATAACCAATTATTAGAAGTCCTCAAGTCCAATATGAAATACATTGGATCAAATATCTTGGATTTAATAGGAATTAGTCTCTTAGAATGCGTGAATAATATTTTTTGGATTAAAATTACAAACCAGTGAGTCAACTTCAATGAAGATCGAACAAAACACTATTAAAGTATTTCACGCATGAAGTCACCACACTACATAATCCTAGAATTATTTTTCCCATATCCCATAGTCAATTGTTAAGTCCAATGAATGTTGTTTATATAAAAAGTGTCTTTATAATTTCAATGAAATAATTTGGTGATATTATCTCCACTAGGATTCTAAATAAATGGATAATGTCAATTTATTTCTAGAAACTATGTTTTGATACAAGGGAAGTACCCTTCCCATTGTAATGACATGTTAATGTACTTCAATGACTTGATGGGAAATAACATTGTTGTTTTATTTATGCATCACTTAGATATTTAAAAATTAACATTTCATCATTGGATCAATAAAAACTGACATTCACAAGACACTTTGAAACTTTTTCATATAGAAGAATTTCATTACGATTTTGTAAGGCAATTAGAATATTTGAAAGGTTTATGATGAGAATCATCTATGAGTTTCTTGAAACATTCATTGTTGTTTTTTTGAAATATGTCATAGTATATGTCTCATCATTAAGATGTTGTATAAAAATTGAGGCTCAGGTTAGAAAAAAGTGCATTAATATGAACCTTTTTCTCAATTTGAAAATTTTCATTTCATGTTTGATAAGGAGATTATGATCAGACTTGTTTTATCCCTCATTTGAATTCAAGTTGATTAATTTAATGCAGTGGTCATTTATTTATTACCATAACCAAAAACTATGACAGATGTGATATCTTTCATATACCATGGTGGCATTTATAAGCTATTCATAAGGGATTTTAGTAAGGTTTCACATCCATTATCATTATTTTTCAATAAGGTTGCATTATTTTTTATTTAATGAGAAGTGTAAACATTCTTTTATGGAGATGAAGAAACTTATAACACCACCTATTTGTTAAACCAACCAAATGGTACATTCCCTTTGAATTACAGATCGATGAATCTAAATTATAACTTGGGGAAGTGTTAAGTAAAAGAATGGAAAAATATCACATAATTTACTATGCATTAGGAACTTTTGATCAGGTCCAATAAAACTAAACTACATCTGAGATGGAACTAGTCGTTGTTTTATTTCGTTGATAAAATTATATGTTATTAATTGGTCTTACATGTTATTATTTTCATAGATCATTGTGAAATCATGTATTTTATAAAGAAAATTTATATTAAACCAATACTTTATCAACTAATTATTATGTTACAGAAGTTTTATGATGAAATGAAGGATAAATACTAATGTGATAATCATGTTTATAATAATTTGAGTATGATACAATTATTTTTTAATGGAAAACATTATATCTATCCATCAATTAATGAAAACGTATAGATGAGTAGTTTTATTCTTGTCAACATATATGTCCTTGATTTGATAATATTGTGAACTATATCGATTCTGATGAACATACCCATTGTTTTCTCAAGAAAAAATTGATAATCATGTGGTGAATTCAATTAAATACATTTTGGATGATCCCTAATTTTGGAATTTTATTAGTGATCCAATGATTCAGATATGCATTCACAATTAATAATTTCAATATGTCATACATTGTGGTCACACATTGGGATGTCGAGGACACTTTGGGACACAATGAACAGTGAGAAAATTTAATTATTCTGTTTGCATTTTCCTACCATTTTTAATTGTTCTTTTGAGTTTTTTAGAACCTGTAAATATTTTCAATTCTAAATAATCCTTTTTAAATTTAATGAGTTGACATGCAAACCACTTTTGTTTTGTGATTTATTTGATGTTTGGGAAAAGATTTCATGGGGTTGTTTCACAATTTTTTTTTATATCATTACATGTTTATTTCTTTTTATTGTGTCTTTCAATTTGTAGAGGCAAATCCCAAACAAAACGATAATTCCAAAATTATGTCAAAATATCTGCAAGGAAATTTGTTTTCATGATTTGGATTTCCAATGATTCTGATTTCTGATCAAGATACCCATTTTTTATGACATAAAATTCTATATTTTTGAAATATGGAGTTCATCATAGGTATTCATCAGAGTATAGTACTCAAAAGGGTGTTAATTGAGTATCTATAATAATTTCTGTTAAAAGGTTCACACCAAAAACCTTCAAAAATAAAAAGAATGCATCCGAGTTAGTCAATGTGATACTGTTATAATAGTTTGAATATTTGAGTAACTTTTCAAAATATTTATTAATTCTATGTAAAATCAATTTGAGTTATTGATATAACTTTTGAAGCTGTGCTAATATGTAAAAGTAGTTATAAATTCAATCTAAGACTAACTATAATAGTTAAATCTTGTGTTTTCTAAAATATATAGTATTGTAGGGAAATCCTAAATTAAAAGACAATATGAATAAAAGAAGTGGTTTTGTCACAGTATGAGACCTAATCCATTCCAGTTGGTGATCACCTTAAACTAATCAGTTTATATTAATAAACATGATCAACACCCTGGATTGGGCTAAACAATAGTGCAAAAGACTATCCAGGTCATACGTCCTATTCCACTATTCATCATGGTTATAAGATACCAGTTCACAGAAAGACCTCTTCCACACATATCTATGGGACTAAACAGATGTAAGAAGTGTTGATTAGAAGGATATCTCGTATCCTTTAGGTTTATACAAGATACAATGTGTGTTTTGGATACAAACACACACACACACACTTCTTGAATGATAAAAATAGTACAAAACAAATAAAAGATGATGAGAATAAGATAGAAGTGCTCTGATTGTTATTCTATCTATCTCAAGACTTTTATGATGAAGCATATTAATGTATCAAGTTTTCATTTAAAAAATAGAGTTTCATAAGTCTGGTGCTCTGGTTTCTAGCAACACCTAGAATGTTTTTTTCTTTTAGTTGGTACTATGAAGATTATTTTGGCTCTGATATAAAGTAGTTCAACCTTTTGGAAATGAGATTTATTCGTGTGTTCTTTATTATTATATTGTTTTATGTATCCATTTTATTTTCAATGTTCTCTCTCTTCTTCTTCTATGTCTGTGTATATTTTCATCCCAACTTATATTTTTTTTAATTATGGGTGAACATGTTTGAACTGAAAGGATGCATGTATTCTTCACTACGTACCTCGTAAAGTCATGTAAAATTTCTACAAAGAAACATTAATTAAGTCTATGATTTTAAATGAATCAAATAAGACGGTTAAAAATGTAATTTATAATAAAAAAATAGATTAATTAATTCTGTCATAGGTTTTCAAGACTCTGTATTACATGGAAAGGTTGTCACCATGAAATGATGTATTTTTCATAGCCTTTTAGTGCCGAGACTATCGTAATGCTACAATTTCATTGAGATCCATAACCGTTAGCATAGATGTGGTGTTAGAATCATAGTGTCTGGTGCTTTTCTAATTATTGATTGGTGTCTTGGTGAAGGTAGAAAAGAAACCATTGTCCCAGAATTCCTATGAACTGAAAATTTTTATGGTGTTTGGTCACGGTGTCTAGGTCATGAGTTATGGGTCTCGGTGTCTAGGTCATGGTGTTTGGGTACTTTTCCTGAAAACAAGAACTGGTGGCAGAATCCTAGATTCTCAAACATAGCCAAATATCTCTAAACAATATTAAGCAGTAATATTTCGAGAATTAATTAGATAATATTCATTCGTAGAGGAAATAATAATAGAATAAAAACAAATGTTGTTTAAAAAAATAAAACCTTACTTATATGAATCAGGATATTATTAATGTTTATATCATGCATTGGGAAATATTAAACAGTATTAATAGGATTTATGATCATTGAAACATGATTAAAACATGAGGATTCCATCAAATCTCCCCCTTTTTGATGAAGAAAAATCATATTAATTAGATTATTTTTCATAGTGTGCTTTATCCCCCATTTGGGACTTTCAAAAATAGTATAGGAAAAATAAATGAAATGAATGAATTAAAATATTATAATAGTCAACAATAGTGAACATTCCATTAGATATAAAGATATGAGTTATTACAAGAAATTTGATAAAGTACACAAAGTCCCTATCAAGATATAGTATTCACATTTCTTCTACACTAGAAGTTTTCTCCTTTCCCTTGGAAGAGTCATCAAATGGGGCCACATGAGAAAAAGTAGAGGTTGAAGATGGGTGTGAGCCAACTATCAGTGAAGGAAGAGGTAACCCTTCAAAAAATATAAGGTTCCATACTGTGATTAGTGGAATACAAAGTCATGTTTTGTCCAAGGATAACACGTATGATCTGGCTCAAAGCATGAGATATATACATCTAGAATAAGAAAAAGTAGTGGATGATGAAGGTGGTAAATGAGGCCACAAATCTATAGCATCAAGAGCAACAATAATAGATCTCTGCACATGAAGATAAGGCTTCTACAACTGAATTAAATCTTTAATGATCTCACCACCATACTACATTATATTCTCAAAATCAACTTTTTTCTCCATTAACATGAATAATAGAGTAGGGAAATCATTCATCTTTTAGACTTCTATATTGAAGTATTGAGTGACAGGATGAATTTTTAAATTCTCTAATACATATTTGAAATGATTGTTAATATAATTCTTAGATAAGAACCTATTAATGTCTAAATCTACATTCTTAGTAATTTCTTACTAAAAATCATTTAAAATATTGGAATGAATCCTTAATAAGTCATGGAATCGGACAATATTTTTGAAAATAGGTGATAAACACTCATGGTCAAAGCCACTGAACACTGACAAAAGTTTAACCTTAACAACAATTCTATGCAGATACATATCAATGGATTTAGATTACTAGTTTGATGTAGTAGAGGATATAATAGCTGAAGTGAGGGACTTGATTTTATTGAGAACATTTTGTGGACATACAGTGTACTCAACAGTCAGTTTGTTCAGACTAACCACAAGATCACACATCTCATATACTATCTGGTTGATTCTCTCAGCCACTTAATCAAATATTGAAGTCAATTTATATTGAATCATAAATGAAACATACATTAGAATCTAACTAGTAACATCATCAATAGAATGAGCAATAAGATCTTGTACTGATTGAAATACATTTTCCATATACTCAACCATATCCTGGAGATACATCAGTTCATATCTAAATTTTTGGTTTTCAATTTGAACCTATTGTATTCGCTGATGTATTTTTTGTTGAAACTCCAATATGATTTTATCTAAAATCAATCCAAAATCTCTTTCATGAAAGTTTTCATAAGAGAAGGATGAGTTTTCCGGATTTTTACAAATACAACTAATAATGTAGCTTCAAAACTTTAAAATCACTATAACTCACAGAAGTAAAAGGATCTAGAGAAGATTCATGAAATGGAGCTCAAACAAGCTCAGGTACCATTACAGAGATTAATTCTAAGGAAGAAACTAGTTTCAGTAGAAACAAATTAGAATGGTTTATGCATATAACTGAGGCCTCCTAGTCATTATCTACATTAATGTATCAAGGGATCGTATATGTTGTATCTACAATGCATTTATTAGTAGCATTAATAACTAAACACTTTCTAGACTGGGGAGATTCTTCCCATTAATAGGTGAAACATTCATAACACTATGAGATTATTTCACTTTGATTTTTTTCTAAAATTTATTCTCCAAAAACCTTAACTATTTCTTTTATATTCATCTATAAGGCTAGTTCTTTTATTTCCTAAGTAGATATGATAAGTTTAGGATTATCATTTTCTACTAATTGTTCTTCAACATTAACCTATTCCTCAATAATATATTCTTCTTGTAGATTCTCCTTAGGTGAAAAATATTATTTTCCACTAATAATAGATTATTTTCAGGAAGTAGGTTCTTATTCTAAATATTAAATCTTTTTAGTAATTTGTGATTCCTTCTGAACATTATTTTATGATACAAGTGGACTACATTCTTCTTTTCCCATGACAGTTTGATCTATATGTGGAACAACTACTACTTCTTCTTATTCATCAGGATAATTCATAATTTACTCTATTTAAAAACCAATATCATAAATTTTCATTAGTATTGAAGGATTCTCAACTGGAATAATATTTTCAAAAACGTTTTATTATACTCCACCCAAGAATTTTTCAAATAATTCCATCTTATTTTCATTCTTTTCAATGTAGCCTTTGAGATTCAAAATTCATTGTATTTGATGACTTATTCATTTTGACCATCCATTCCTTTAGAATGTAGCACTGTATAGATCATCCTTGAATAGAACAATGTGGTAGGCTTTGAGGTTTTCATAATCAATCTACACATGTGAATTATAACATAAATACATAGATAGATCTTGTACCCATTTTTCGTAAATTATTTTAAAAATACATCTTGATACTTGAGGGTAGAAAAATATTTTTTCCTCAAAATAATAATATTCAAGATAAACACAAATAGAAATGTTGATTTACCATCCAACTATGCATCAATTCCCCCAGTCTTCTTCTTATTTCCAATCAAGCTTCTTATGGCATTTTCTTAGGAAAAAAATTTCACATGGAGTAAGACCTCCTTAGTAGCACTAAAAAATTATTTAATGAGGTATCCCTTGGAAGGCATGCCATAAACATGAAAAAATTAAATCTTTTTTAATTAATATAGCCTCTTAAAACAAAACCATCTTATGTATTGAATGAAAACTGGACAAATTGATAAATCATATAAATAATTTTTGGATAAATAGGCATTGCCGATTTTGTAAACCAGTTCATCCATACTTTCACTTTTAGAACATTCAAATCTAAATTCTTACGTGACAATAAACACATTGGATATATTTTTTTCGAGTAGTATTATTCTATCAAACCAGATTTGGTTTCTAATGTCCTTTGGGCACTACCTTTATTGTTATTATTAATTTATTTTAAGATTGGTGCTTCTATGGAGCTGATTGGGATGATCACTTCATCATGGGGATTTAATAAGGGTTAAAGAGAGATAGATATGTATGACGTAATAAAATAGGGCTTACGATATGAGATAAATGTTTTGGTTTTGAGAGAAGAGAGCTTTAGTGAAGAAAATTGTAAATGATATTTTGTTTTAATATTTTGTGGATTCCAAGAATTGAAAATTCAAAAGCATGAGATAAAAAATTAAAATAATTAACACAGAGATACCAGTAATAATATACAAATAAAACAAAAATGTAGTATTATGGTGTGCATGTAATAGATTTTCACAGTGAGATTTTTACAGTGTGTCTCCAAACAGTGTGAACACGTCATTTGAAATAGTATGTGCAAGATAGTAAATGAGAGACATTAATGGTGAGAAAGTTACAATGAAAAAGAAAATTCAATACATTAATCTATTGAACTATGAGAGTGAGTTGGTAATTCATAGATAGTTACATGTGAAATCATAGATCATGAAACTGTAAAATATGTGAAAATAAATTTTCTACTTGAGAGTTATCATTCATAATACATGTATTATGTAAACAATCCTTTCATAATATAATAGTTTTGTTAATATATCATCCTATTGTTATTCAGTAAAATTTAATTCCAAAGTGATATAAATTTTTTGATAATTGTATTTGAAATTTTGACATCAAACATCAATATGTTTCGTCCTGGAAGGTGAAACAAGATTATTTGAAATGGTAATAGAATTTGTATTGTCACAATTTTTAGGTACATGCTTGAATTGATATCCAAAATCCATTAATGTGTGTTTCATCCATCAAATATGTGAACAGTAACTACCAGTAGCTATGTATTCATCTTTGGAAGTAGATAATGAAATGGATTTTTGTTTCTTAATACACCAGGATACTATGGACATTCCAAAAAGGTGACTTGTTCCTTAGGTTCTTTTTTCAATCTTATATACAACCATCAAAATCAAAATCAAAGTAGATAACTAACTCAAATAATTTTCCTATAGGGTAATACTATATCATATTTGGTGTATTATTGATGTATTTTATAAAACATTTAACAACATTTAAATGAGATTCTTTATGGTTTTATGGAAAATGAGCACAAAGACCGAAACTAAATATAATATCAGGATGGCTAGTAATAATTTAGATTTTTCTTTCAATTATTCTTCTTTAAGTAGACTGATAAAAAAATTCCATTTTCATCAAGATCCATAATATATGTAGTAATCATTGGACTGTCAGTACATTTATTTCTATCCATGTCAAAACATTTTAGAAGATATTTTGTGTATTTTCTTTTATTTAAAATAATACCCTCTATATTTTTAAAGATTTCAAATCCAACAAATAATTTAATTTCACCCATTAAATTACATTAAAATTATTTTTTTCATCATTTTAGAAAATTCAATAAATAAATATATATTTTGAATATCCAAAAATAATATCATCTATATAAATTTGAACTACAAGAAACATCATTGGAAATTTATTTTATGAAAATGGTAGGAGCAGCTATACCATTAGTAAAACCCTTAAAAATAAGAAAAGTACTTAAACAATAATAACATGCTCTTGGATCATTCTTTACAACATAATTTTTTTTATAATTTGAAAACATGATTTGGAATGTGAGGATTTGTGAAATTATGTGGTAGTTCAACAGAAACATCCTCGACTATATAACCATTTTGTAATGCACTATTGATATCCATTTGATATATTATGAAATTCAAATGTGCAGTGTAACCAAATATGTTTGCTATGGCTTCATGTCAAGAAATAGGTCCAATGGTCTCCTCATAAGAAATTCATTCTTCTTGACTATAGCCTTGGGAAACAAATATAATATTGTTTTTAACTATATTAACATCATAATATACCATATTTCAAAAAACCGACTTAGTGCCTATTGTGAATATTCCTTTTGGTATATCTAGAAGTTTCAAACATTGTTCCTTTCAAAATTATTATTTTCTTCTTCTATATACATCACCCAAAATTCATCATTGATAGAATATTAATGTTTTTAGGTTCATTTCATCACATGAATACATGTTATTCATCCTAATTTATAAGAGAAGATCTAGTTTTAGTTTCGTTATCTAAATCCCTTACAAAACATCTAAATTATGGTTCATATGTTTTCTAAGGGCTCTAGAAAAATATGGGCTAGTTATACTAGGTTAGTTAATAGGATCAAGTTCATTATGACTAGAATATTGGGAATTTATAGAATTGAATGTTTTTATAGATTCTGTTACAAGATAGTTAGTGAGTTTAGAATTGATGTCTAGATTTGACATATCATCCTCATAATTATCTAAAGAGGTCATAGGATCATTTTAATTAGCCTCATTAAATATGACAGAGATTGATTCCCTGAAAAAATTAGATATATTGTTAAAAAAAATAAATCGGTTTTACAAGAGATTGAGTATCCTTGAAAGATTCATTCTTTAATCATGGATACAAACTTGTCAAGATTGACCTGAGTATTCAAGATATGAACATCTAAACCAAAGAAAATGAAGTATCTTACATTTGATTTTCTATTGTTCCATAATTCATATGGATTTATTTTAATAATATGTCTAATAAATACTCAATTAATAATAAAGCATGATGTATTTATTGCATAATCCAAAATGTAAATAGGTAAGTCATATTCACTAATCATGGCCCTATAAATTTCCTAAACGACCATATTTCAACTTTCTTCAACTTAATTTTTATCTGTTCTAGGGGAATAGAAATTTTTAATATATCCATTTTTAGAGAAAAAGGTTTCAAAATCTTGATTTTCAATCTCACGACCATGATCTCTTCTTAAGATGTAATTCTATGTTCACTAAGAGTTTCTACAGATTTAGCATATTTTGTGAAATGATACTAGGCATCACTTTTATGATCCAAATAAATGATCCATGTATATCTAGATAATACATATATAATAACATAAAAATAGTGATTCCAAATTAATATAGAAACACTACATGGTCAAATAAAATCCCTCAAAACCAATTCCATATTTTAAGAAGTTTAAATTTATTTCTTGGAATTGAAGGAATTTTTCTGTTTCATTCCTGTTTGACATTGATTACACACTTTTTCATTTGGATAATCATGCTTGGATAGATCTTTGAAGAATATTTTTTCTAGTTAACTTTCTACGAGAGTTAATATTGCTTTTTCCATGTCTTATATAATATTCCAGGATACGTTTCGAAATACACTTAAACATGAAGCATTTTGAGAAACTTAAGAATATATTTTAACAGAATATAATTTTTCATTTCATAATGATGAAAGTAATAATTCATTTCTGAAATTAGAAAATTCCAATAATCATTTTCAAATTTTACACGAAATATACTACCATATAGTTGTGAAATATGAAGCAGATTATATTTCATTCCATAAAAAAAATATTTTAGAAATTAAAACTGAGTTAAATATACCGATTTGGACTAAGTTAATGATTTTTCCATTTAAATTATCACCAAAGGTGACATGTACACCATAAAAATTTATTATATTCATGAAGAATGAATATTATCTGGTTATGTGTCATGAACACCCACTAACCAAAGACCATATTCTTTTACAAGAGCTCTCCAAAAAATTTTCCTAGAAAATAGTCAAATAAAAATTGACATCGGTACCCATATTTGTTTTGGTGTAATAATATTAGTAACTATTTCTTTAGGAAGCTACATCTACCATATTGGTTATCTATAAGATTTATGTATTTTATTATATAAATAAACTCTATTTGGTCATGAAAAAATATAAACAGAAAAGAGTGTATAATATTTTGGATTGCAGGATATTTTCTAGAACATGTAGTAAATCTGTATGTTCTTGATTTAGAAAAATATTGTTTTTCTAAAAAAATTACCAGGTTGATATCTAATAATATTTGAGTCTTTACGGGAAATATGTTGTCCTATCATTTTTACCATGGTATCGTTACCATTAGTAAAACATTGAATATCCATTTTCAGTGGCTCGTTAAATATCTTTAATTCATTTTTTTCATTGTGTAATTAAAAATTTTAGATTTAAATAAATAGGTAAGAGCATACCATTTCTTTAAATACATTTATTTAAATACAATTATTCATCTTATATTTAATTATATATCTCTTCAAAAATATTAAAATAATCCAAAAATTTATTCTTTAGTAATTTTTTTGGAATCAAATTCATCTCCAGAATAATTGGAATATTGTATAGGAGATTCCATGGTTAACTCGGATGTGTTTTTTATGAAACACATAATGGATTTGTTAGCTTTTTTATCCTATGTGGACTCTGAGTCACTTGAAATGTCCTCAAATCACTCAATGTTTCTTTCATTTATTTTTTATACTTTTAATATTTTTCCTTCTGTTTCTTTTTATATTTGAGCTTTGGAATCCCTTATTTACATGTCCATTTCTCTTACATTGGTGACATACTATGTCATCAGACATTTCATTTATTTTCCAATAGTTATTCCTACACCCCTTTTGATCATATCTTCCTTTGAAGTGAGGAATTATAAAAAATATCATCATTTTTTAAAATTTCATAGGACTTCTAGCTAATTGATCCATCTCCTCATTACTGTCTGGTAATGATTGTTCACTACTGGAACTATATATAGAAACCAGTAGATTCTCCTTTCCGTTGTGTATAGAGGTTGTGGTCTTGAAGGCCACTAATTTACATCTAGTTTCATCATCTTTCTCCTTGTTAAACATAAGGTCCTTTTTATACACCATTAATTTATCAATGAGTTCATTTATTGGTAAATGTTTTATGACATATGACTCTCTAATAGAGAAATAGGTTCTTCTCCATCTATCATGTAGGCATATTTGATTCCTCGTGATTTTTACTTTTGCTGTATATTCCCTTTCTTTAGAAATCATTGTGTTGAATATTTCATTGAATCAAAGATACATATCAAAAATATTCTCATCTGAATTCATTTTACTGTTATCATAATTAATAGTATATCTATTGAGTCTCATTTTTTTCACACAAGAATTTCCTTCATTTGAAACAGATAAAGTATCCCAAATTTCATGGGTAGTATTACATACATATATTTTTTTTAAAATTTCATCTTCTAATGATAAATATAAGTCATTCCTGGCATTATAATTGTTATTGTAAGAATTCTTGGTTTGGTCATTCATTATAATTATATTAGTAGAAGTAATCATATACTCATCTATAACTGAAGACCAAATTTTAAAACCCATGATTTCTAAATGCATTTTCATCTTAATTATGCATCATGATTAATTAATACCATTAAATAATGGTGGACTATTTGATGTTTCCCCATCGAGTCAATTATTCATAAAAATGAAATAAATTTAATGATCAATAAATTTATAATTAACATAAATTTAAATATCATTAATTTACAACTAAAATCAAAGTTGAACCGATGTAAAAACAGAGTCGTAATAAAAATAAAATACACTAATAACAAATTTTGGTTGGAGTAGAGTACTCAATAAGGGGTGAATTGAGTATCTATAATTTTTTTTAAAATATCACATTAAAAATATTTCCCAACTAAAAAATATTGGCTTGCTAATCAATGTAATACTGTTATAGTAGTTTGAGTGTTTGAGTAACCACTCAGAATATTGATAAATTCTCAGAAATATCATTGTCTGTTTTTGGTACAACTTTGGAAGCTATTCTAATAAGGAAAATAAATTATAACATCTATCCAAGACAAACTATAGAATTAAAATCTAGTTATTTGAAAAATATATAGTGAATAAGAGAAAAAATAAATTAAAAGACACAGCAAATAAAACAAGTGGTTCAGTCTCAAACCAAGACCTAATCCACTCTACTCGGTGATCACCTTCCACCAAATATTTTATAATAATAAACATGATATACAACCATGATAGTGTAAAATAGAAGGTCACATGACTATCTAGGTCACAAGACCTCTTCCACTGATCTCCCTGGGTACAAACTACAGGATCACACAAAGACCACTTTCACACTTATCTGTGTGGGGAAACCAGTGCAATAAGTGATGTGAGGAAAGATATATTATATCCTCCAGTTTATTATAGGAGAGGAATATTGTTTTTTATTAAAACACATACACACTACTTGAATGCTAAAAACCGTACACAATAGAGAAATGATGATGAGAGTCTGTTAGAAGTTCTCTGTGCGTTATTCTATAAATCCCTAGACTTTTACCACAATTCATTTGCATGTATCATGTATTTTGTGAAAAACAATGTATCACATGTTTGGTGGTCTGGTTTCAAGTTAGATCTACCTCGTGTTCTACTTATATTTTTTTACCACAACATGATTTTGGATCAGATCTACTGTAGTACATCCTATTAGAAACTAGTGTTCTTCATGTGTTCGTCAGTTGTATCTTATTTCATGTATGAGTTTTCTTTTTAAAGAACTCTATATTGTTCTTCTATGTATGTATATATTTGCAGCCGGACTATTTATTTTAATGATAGGTGCACACATTGGAAAGAAACATTAGTTATGTCAACTCTTTTAAATGACTCAAATACGACCGTTATAAGTAAAATTGAAAACGAAAAAATAGATTAATGAAAAGTGTAAATATTTTTCTTGAAATAGTATCACATGGAAACTATGTCACAATGAAATGGTGTTTTATTATTTTACTTTGAGTGGTGATACAATCATGATGATATATTTTAATTGAGAAAAGTAATTAGTATCATTGTTGAGGTGTTAGGATCATAATGTCTGGTCCTTTTCCAAACATTGAATGGTGTCTCGGTGATGGCCGCTAGGAAAGAGTGTCACTGAATTAATGTTATCTGAAACTGGTTATGGTATCTGGCCACAGTGTTTGGATCACAATGTTTGGGTCATGATATCTAGGTCTTGGTGTTTGGTTCACGGTTTCTAGGTCACAATGTCAGGGTAACGATGTTTAGGTCATAGTGTGGGTCCTTGGCTAGAAAACCAAAACTGGTGGTCGAATCACGATTTCTCAGAATTAACCAAATATATGTACATAATATAAGTTTTTAATATTAATAAAATTAATTAAACTTAATCATTCATAGAAAAAATCATTATAGAATAAAATTAAATGTATTTTACAAAATTAAATCATGTTTTATTGGAATAGGATATTTTGAAAGTTTACATAATGCATAGGGAACGATTAAAGATTATTAACTTGTTCTATGACCATTTAAAATTGATTAAATCAAGAGGATTCCTAAAAAATGTTCTCAATACTCTATCATCCTAATAAATAGAATGAATGAGTTATCCAATTGATAAATAAAACAAATTCTATAAACAATTGTGAACCCAAATTCGAAGGAATAGAGTTTGAGAATTGATGATACACTCTAGGCCTATAGAACTATATTCAAAACCCAAATTGGCATGTTATTGCTAATATTATTGAATGGAATAGAATTTAACCTACCTATTGAGGTCGAACAAAAATATTTTTGGGATGTCAAAACATGTAACATTAATATATTTTCTTCTCAAAATGAATTTTTTTAAAGGAACTGGAGGATATTAGAACCAATGAATATTAAATCTCTAATTAATACAAACAACGAACCTAACCATTTATTGATATAATAATTCTTAATAAAATCTTCAAGGAGAAAATGTTATAATTTTTTATTCCAGAATGATGCTGTTCTTAAATAAATTTTGATCTAAATGAGTTGGAACATCCCTTGATACTCATGTTTTTTCATTTGGTGAAATACAAATAAAATAACCAGATGAAGGAACACCATTCATAATCAAATAGAATTGAATGAATCTATTTAGAGAAAATATCAAAGATACTATGGGGGAGGATATCCAACTTTAAATCTCATAATACATTTTATACCATGTTGTGTCTTATCATCTCTCTTATTTTTTCTTATGTTTCTAATTTCATGATTTTAATTCACACATAGTAAACTTTTTCACAATGATTACATTGCATAGAATATGATTGAGTGGAGGAACAATGTCGGTTAGTTTGGGATTTTATGTTCCTGTAATTTATTTGTTTTTAAAAAAATTATATCATTACTATGTTTATTTTTATCTTCAATAAATTATATGCATTGTTTTTATATTTTTTGTGTTTTATATCATCTATTCATAAGAAAATTTCTAATATTCTATGAAACAAATTTTGAAACTCATATAATGGAGTGAAAAAATTGATCCTTTGAAACAAAACATAAATGAATTCTAAAGATGACATTGTTTCATGTTATGAAAATTGAAAAAATCTTGAAATGACCACATATTTTTGATTCTCGTGCGATATATTACTATATTTCTAATTGAAATTATCATTTATCTAAGGCATGAGAATCCATTTTTTCATCTTCTTTACTATCACCTTTTTCTTGAGAGAACCCATCAATGTTTTTAAAATGAAAACATGATTTATTTCTATAAAATTTGAGTGCTCGGATAATTATGATTAAAATTATTGAGGCATTTTGTTGGATTTTAAATCCACCATTTCAGTATTAAACATTTAATTTTTTCCCTAATATTGACATTTGATATTTCATATTCCCATAGTAACTACGTACACCATATTATATTAGCCACATTGTAAGATAATTTTCAAATTAATACATTATTTGGAAGTATCAATTCTTGATCTAGTTGAAATTATGAGTTGGGGAGATGATGTTTTATGGGATAACTCGTGTTTTTTTCTTTGACAAGGTATTAAATGATCTATGAAATAATTTTCCTATTGGAACATATTTTTCCGAGCATTGTTCCCATCAAGAGCACACAAATAAAAAATTGATGTGCATTTCTAGAGATCACAATAGTAGAATGTTGTTCCCTATCTTAAAAATTCCATAATTTGTGAAAAATAAAAATAAAAAGTTATATATCATACTGAAATATTGATGGAATTTTTTGTATATGTATTTTATTCAAATGATAGTATGAAGGAATCAATAATTGAGTGAATATTAAAATCATTCATTTTTTCTTATAAAATAACCAATCACTCCATTCAACCTCATAATGTTTATCATTTTCAACCCCCAATCCCCAAACCATTGAACAATATTGTCACATCATAATTATAATATCATGTTCTTTACTTATATCTGGTAGATATGGACACATTCATCAAGACAATGGTGAATCTAGCCTGAGTTTGGATGAGGATAATCTTTTTTGAAACCCTGTATTTATGTGTTGAGAGAAATATAATATGCAGTAAGTTCATTGTGTTCAGTGGGGGATAAAATGAAGGGAAATTTATTGAATGATCTAAATTTAGAAATAAAATATTTTTTAATGAATCATGATATCATTCGATTCTATTTGGTAAATAGGTAAACTCCATAAGTATGGGTTTTAGATTTGACTCTTTACTACTCATTTATAGAGGAGTTCAAATTATTTGTGTGGTGGAATTTACAGTGCTAATAATTCTACTATTTTTCACATCTAATTTAATTATTTAAACCCCAATATTTTACAATTTTAGGTTATTTGTAACAGTTTTGGATTTAGTGAGTCTTTTTCGATAAAAATAAGAAATTACCAAAATTTAGATTTTTCGAAATATTTAGAACAATAGTGTTTTGGTCATTTTATATACATTATATTTCAAAATTTATAAATTCATTTTATTTAAAATCATGTTTGTATTTCTTCATATTTTACTCAGGGTACAAGAACTGATTCGAACAAAATGAGGCCCTAAAAATCAATCTAATTAATCAATTGTTCACACAGACATCATGTACCCCCGCCTTTAATAATAGAAGATTAATTCAATATAATCACATAAAATTGAGTTTATTCAAAACATATTTCAATGAGTACATGTAGTATAACTAATTAAATGAACTTTGTGTCATTTTGACTAATTAAGGTTATAAATGGTTGATATACTTTAGAAGTGGAATTTGAGAAATCTCATCAAGAAAAATACATGCTCAATATATGATCTATTAATTAATTTATATGTGTCCAATGAATGTGGAATTTTTAAAATTGATTCATGAAATATTTATGGAAATATTTTTTTAAGACATCTATTTCTTATTATAAAATTGTTTGGTCACTGAGTGATTAATATTTCATTGTAAATATTTACAAAAAAATATACTCACCCATTGGCCTATAAATATGTGACTCTTATCCCATTATAGGATGTCTGATTTCAATAGAGATGTACTGAGAGAGAAAGTGAATGGTGGATATTGAGATCCCAATAAATATTCTACATAATTATGCTAGAATAGATATGATGAAGGCATCCAAATTGATTCTCGGCTAAGCACCAAGTGGTTGTGGATGATGGCACACAATAAACACTCTCTTTTGAGTAATATTATAACATAAAATCACTTTTTGAATTTTTATTGAATGTAATTTTTTGAATGATAACGGTAGTTTTCCACCATCAATTTATTTTCATAAAATCATATTTGATCACTATTCCATCATTGATGTAACCTATTTGATTTCACTTTTTAAAATTACTCAGTGAGGTCATTCGGTATAGCATAGAAATTATAATTATCATTGATTTCATATAGGACTACCTAAAATTTAATTGCTTATATAGGTGGGATACCAATCATATCTAGGTCTCAATATGAAGCCTATTTAAATTTGACCGTTCACAAAGTAGTCCTTTTGTGGAATTTGTAAATTTAATTGTGAAATATTTTTAAACATGGAGGAGGGGAGTGTTTGAAAGGTTTAATCTTGTCCATTACCATAGTTTTATTCTTAATTTCAAACCGATTTTATTCATTCAATGGAATTCCTTGTTCTTAAATTTTCTTTCATTTTATTTTTACTCAACGTTATAAATCAATTCCTCCAATTTTGTACTCTAAAAAATTTTGGAAATTTATAAAATCAAATTACAACCCCCTCAAGAGACAACCCGAGGGGAATTATATTTCATTTCTCTAGGGGTAAATATTTATTGAGATTTTCATGAAAAAATCACTCACCTCATGGGGTGAAAATTAAAATTGGTTACCAAAGGGTTAATCAAAATTATAATGTTTAATGTAATAAATAAAAATTTTTATAATATTTTGGATGTTGATAATACATCAATATGTTATTTTATCATCGATTAAAAGTCCATTGGTTACTATTTGGATATAATATTAATTTATTATAATTTAATATTTTGAGAAATTTTAAAATAGAGCATCTTCTAAATTATCAATGAGAACATTATTCCTCACTTATTTATATCAAAATGACACTTATAGATCTATCATAAAATAAAAACATATCTTAAAATAATTACTAGAAACATTATGTAGGTTTTTTATTCCCCAAATACTATCCATATATCCCTTTATAGAAAATCTGTATGAGGCATTTTGTGGAATAGTTAATTGCTCTAAATGATCACATTTCTTTTTATAATCCACTTTTCCACCTATAAATATATTATTTTTATCATAAAATGAAAAAAATATTTATCCTAATTTATCATAATTGTTATTATTATTAAAAAAAATCCATTTTATACTATATTTCCTATCAAATAATATGTGAATGTATATGTGGTTTATACATAAAACTTACCATAATAATGTAATGATACAACTAATTTGTGCGATTGTATTCCATTGAGGGTTGTTATGATGGGTTTTATTTAAATATATTATATATATTAATTAATTATTATTATATCAATATTAATTATTATTTATTTATTTTCCATTCCACTAATTGAAAAATGAAAACAACATTCATGTGTACATATGGTTGACAATCACCATAAATGGAGTAATTAATTTTTATATTTTCACATTCCAATGAGGGGTATAAATGTTAATATATTTAATATATTTGTTTTTTATCCACGATTAAAATTATGTAATCATTGAGGAAATGGTCAAATCACAAAATCCAAGACTATCAAACCGAAACACACATGGAAAATGAATCACAAATCACCCATAACACTGATTTTAATTCCAAATTAATAACAAAATGGTGAAAAGATGTTTTAATTAGAAAATAAATTGTATGAAATATTTAATTTTGTGATATTAATTTATAATTAATCAATATTAAACACATATGATGTTTTAATATGATGAAATAATGAAATAACATTTGTTAAAGGACAATTTTATGAAGATAGCGTTTTTAGATATTTTAACCACTGTGTAATATATGTTTTACATGTCTATTATTTCAAATAAAATGTTTTCAAAATGGTTTGTACTATATTCATACGAATTTTTATTTTTATTTTTAAAAAATCATGATTTTTACAAAATGTTTTTTGTGTGAATATTTCAATTATTTCCTAAACATGGTACTTTGTGACATTGACATAAAAATAAGAACTGTTTTGTTAATTTATGTACCATGAGTGTATTTTCAATTAATAATGACCCCATAATTAATTTATAGTTTATATAAATTCTTAATAGATTCTTATAATTTAATAATTTCCCACTTTTAATTGAGAAAATATAAAAAAATTAAAAATTAAAAGTGTATTTTGAAAATGATTTATTTCATGTGACATTTAAAAATAATTTTACATATAAGAAATGATTATTTAATGACAAATATACTTTAGTGGTAATATGATCGACATATACAATCCTTATTATTTTTATGGAGGGTTTATTTATATGATGAAATGAATTATCTGAATCCCATTACTTTTTCATGTGTTTTTAATGATGAAATTTTAATGAATCTCATCTATTTTAATCGGAACTAATATAATTCAAAATTATTGATAATGTGGATAACATATGAATGGTTTTCATCATGTCATGGTTGGAACATATATCTATATATAATTTATCGGTTATGAATTTATATCTCCTGATATAGATAGATTGGAATGCATAATGGACATGGCTTGGTAAGATAGGGATGAAATAGTAAGTGAACCATGTTTATTAAGAAAGGGATTGAACATGGAGTAAACATTGCTAATTATTCATAATTTTCTGATATGATGGTCTTGGAATTGTGTCTAGACTATAAAAGAATCTATTTTCAATTCTAATTTTTTAAAAAAAAATCAATGTCCCATTCCAATGTTATGATCTCGTAGACCAAATTATTGGATTTCATTTTGATTCATATTTAATAACTTTTCCTAATTTATTCCATCATTAAATATTATGGAACATTGAAATGCTTGGTTGAATTTCAAAAAAAATTATTTCATGTAATTTTACCCTTATACTAACATTATTCATATGAAAGTTTTGTTATCATGCCTTTTATCTTATTTAGCATATATGTTAACTATTTTTTTCATTTTTTATATGAGGTAAAATTGGTTATAAGTGTGATATGTCAAAACAGTTTATGTTATGATGAAATTAAGAGAAAGATATTGAATATATTTTATGAAAAATTTTATTATCCTTCAATAATTCCAATGGATATAATTATTTAGGGTTTAGACATTGTATTATTATGTACTATAATGAATATTCTCCTAAAAATATGTAATATTTATATAAGATATTTGTGGAATTTTATAATTGGTATCATGGTATTTTTTATTAAACCATTGTAAACAATGATGATAAAACCCTAGTATGAACCCAATAGATAAGTCTAAGTATAAGATGAAATCCTATAATTTTTGTATTTATCATAAAAATCCCTATATTGAAACTGAGATGTCATAGATTGAATGTTTATATATAATGTAAATTGATTATGTGGTATTCCCACTATGATTATTGTTGGTCATATTATTCATTTCGATTTTATTTAATATTTGGAACATAGAAGAACTAGGTTAATGTTAAAAGTGATGTTCAATTTACAAATTGTTCTTAGGAAAAACATAATGTTATTTGGAAATCAAACGAATTTATTATCTCTAATCTCAAAAAGAAATCTCTATATATGAATCTTCAGGGGATTATAAATAAGAAAAAGTGGTAACATCATCATGATGAGTCCCTCATGAGGTAGATTACAACTTCATTTAGTGGGTCTTATGATCCACTAGTGTATAATTAATTGGTTAGTAATGTTAACATTATTATCTCTCTAATCCAATGTTGAAAACATGAGGAATTAATTTTTGGTTTCTAGTGTTTGGAAGGTGAGTCAAATCAATGGTTGACTATTATCAATAATATGTCAAAATGAGATGAAATTAAATCCACAGAATGTGATAATTTCGTGAAATTATTTTTAAAAAAACTCATTCCTTGTATTATTCTTATAAAATTTGGTAGGGAATTTATTGATTTAATGAAAAATAATTATGAATAAAATGGAACCTATGAAGATAATTTTATGACACTTATGAGGTATGATTACAGATATACCATCTAACCCCAATATAAGGTTGATCGATTCATTTTCAAACTGAATCCAAGACTCTGAAGGGGGTTATCTATTTGAGGATTTATTATATTTGAATAAATCATTCTTTGATCTATCAAGGTGGAAATTAATATGGGGGTTATTTATAAATCGTATGAGTTTAAAAAAAGGAAGTTGAGGATTTATGAAAAATAAAAAACTATGAATTGGAGAAGATGGGATTTCGTTTTTTATCAATGTGTGGGAATAAACATTGCAGAATTTGTCTTCGGTGAATGTGTAAATTATTAATTTTTTGGAAGGAAGGTCATTTGTAAATTGACAACCAAAAAGATGAGATTCTTTTTTTCAAATTATGAGATTTTAAATCAGGTAGCGACGAATGAACCTCCCATGAATAAATGATTGAATTGTAAGGAAAGTATTTATTATGATTACTTTTGCTAAAATTTAAGGGATAAAAATGATGATATTTTCTAGAAACTTCTTCTTCCAATAGTAAAATGGAAATATCATAGCAACACTATTTTTATATGGATTATGAAAATTAAGTGTTGAAAGGTATAATTAACATCATCTCTTAAAAGGCTAGTGTGTTTTTTTATTCTGGATCCACATTATAATTATTTTATAATGAATTTACTAAGGGTTTCACCATGTCATATTAAAAATTATATTTGGAGTTATCTATGAAATATAATAACGCATAAATGATTAAATATCATGTTTTCAAATACTTCTCCAATTTAAGATTGTGTGAAATTTCTTATTGCAAATTTTATGGTCCAACATTCAGTTTGATTTGTTTTGATTCATGGTTGGGATTGGTTTTATCTATATGGAGATGTTATTAATTAATAATAAAGGGAAGTATAATTTGAAATTCTAAATGAACATATAATAATTTCTCAATGATAATTTCATTGTGATTTTCTAATGTAAATATCATACATTTTATAGTTATTAATTCGAATAAATGAAGGTTATCTATCTCATATAGTTGTGGAGAAACTCAATGTTAATGATACACCAATATAAAATAGTTTATTAGGTATTTAATAATTAATCTATTTGTTTTCCACCAAATCATTATCATGTTTTTTCAATAAAAAATATTTTTGGTACAATGTATAATTACAGACTCCATAAAGAATGGCCACAATTGAGTTACTAAAATTAATGATGAAATTCCAAGAGAATCATGCTATGGGTTTCATTCTTCCTAATGAATCACCTTGTGTTGAACCATTTTTCATTAATAATAAAGATAGATTAATGATACTATTCATTTATTATTGATGAAATATGATGATTAATAAAGAATAAATGTATATTATTCACTATATTGATTGCTTAAGAATCAACTAATAAGAACTCAATAATTTTACATTAATGATCTTTATATAAATATATCATCATTTGAAAGTTACGATGGAAAATATAAAAGAGATAAAATTTCATAAAATGTTTATACACTGTGAGTTTATATTTATACATTTCAGTATTATAATTTCTCCCTCCAACATCATGAATTTTATATATAGATTATCAAGAGAGTACACTTAAAAATTTATTTTTGTAATTATAGATAAAACAATTTCATATTCAACTGGAAAAGAAGATAATAAAATCATATGAGGAATGAAATAAATTTCCTAATATAGGATCATAGTTTGAAACATTTTACCAGGTTTTAAATTTTGATTCATAATTTTGTATTTTTTGGTAAAATAATCACAAGACAAGGTATATAAGTAAATGCAAAAAAGACCCATGTTATTTAATATTGGACTAAAAAACTATGGTGACTAAAATATGACGTTTTCTTGGTTTGGATATACATAATTATCTCATTATTTAGAATTTAAAATGACTATCCAATCAACTAGAAATATTAACTAAAAAGGTTTCAAGTTTATTTAAACGAATGTATGGGATGAAAAATATAATGAAATAAAGAGTTGTTTTGCAAGACCCCTATGATTAATCTAATCTATAGTTTATAAGGGTATGTAATATATATATACATTCTTTTAAGTAGGAGTTGTGATGATTTATCATGAATTATTACATGGTTATATATTATTTCTCATGAAAAATAATTGTTAATGGAAAACATTTTCCCACTCTTGATTTTTAGTAAGATAAACTATTGTATTGATTGAAAATGAAATCCAATTATCTTTATAGAAAAATATTAGATAGATATATATATAATAATAATTTTAATTTATATATTAACAAAAATATATTTAAATACGCCCTAATGGTGGTTGTTGGTGTTGATCAAAAATTTCTATTTCTCAATACATTAACAATCAAGGAATGAGAAAAATTTGGAAGATGGGTTTTGTTGAAAGGCCTATTATAGCCAATTTATAATGAGGATAAAAACCACTAAATGGTTCAAGATGTGTAAATTATGGATCTATACATACTTAAGGAAGGAGGAATATATTTTTTCAAATAAATATTCACCCATATATATAATTGAACATTAAGGATATGACGAAGGAAGATATAGCATTGGAAAAGAATGTGAAAGATTTTTCTAAATAGAATTTTTTTGTGATAGAAATACAAATTTCAAGGATCTTGTTTTTTCCCCTCCCATAAAATATTTAAAGAATAAGAAAATAGATGACGATAACATCTCATTATTATCTATTTATCATGGAAGAACAACAATGTATTGTGTCTTTAAATAGTATTTCAGGTGGGATGGAATGATTAAATATATTGAAGATTATGTTTCCTAGTTCATGGTTTTTTTAAATTTAAAGGCTGAAATATATATTTATATTGTAATATTAAATCCATTTCCCATAATATAATGGATATAATAAATAATTACTGTATATTTTGTCATCTAACTCCCAGAAAAATCTTAAAAAAATAATATTACATGGGTTGTTGTCGATCACCTTATTATTCCAGGGAACATAATTTAAAATATAGAAAATTTTTATATTGATCATATTTCCAAAATTCATATTATGGAATTGGTTAAAATTCATGGATTTCCACATATTATGGTATCTGATCAGTAATTTATATTTTCATTAAATATCTGGAAAACTGTCCAATAAACTATAGATATAATGTTATTTTTCAGAACTACCTGAAAATCCTTAAATTAATGGAAATCCTGAGAGGAATATTCATGATATAAATAATATTTTTATAAATTTATCTATTGATTTCAATGGAGTATGGGATAAACACCTTTGATGAGTAGATTTTTCATAATATTGTATCTTTCACTCCAGAATTCTGATGGAACGTTACGAAGCCCCCTATGGTAAAAAGTGATGAAAAAACATTATGGAATGAAGTTGGGAAATTAATTATATAGGTAACTGTTATAGTTAATTAGATAACATAAAAGTCTAGATATATTCAATAACACTATTGTGCAGTTCATGGTCAAATAAATATATGTTAAAAACCATTGGAATGAACGAGAGATTGAAGGGAGTGACATGGATTTCCATGGTATATCTAAAAATACTAGAGTTATGATATTTTTAATTAAATTAATTATAATCACTATGTATACTAGGCCTTCTGATGTTTTTGATCGTGTGGTAACGGTAGCCCATCGATTAGATCCTCTAATGAATCTCTCAAAATTTCAATTTTTTCCCATATGTCTTTCCGAAAGAAGTGAAAATATTATCCTTCATATGTAATAAAATAAATATCATACTAAAAGAGAAATATATTTCTTGTGAGGAAGAATTAGTAGATATTATTGATCATAGATATAATGTTCTAAAAAATAATACCGCTCACCACGTTAATGTTTTATAGAGAAGAAACCAATTTGAGTGAGATATGTGGTAACATAATGATATAATGTGGAAGAGGTATCCAGATCAGTTTATATATGATTGATGAATATATAAGGTGGAATTCTATTTTATGGTGGTATATTATAATAGCTTAATATTATATTAAATATTTCTCATTATAAAATATTATTTCCATAATAGCTTTTGTTGAATACAACATCAAGTTTAAATAATGAACATAATATTATTAATATTATGTTTCTACTATATATTTTCTATTATATTAGAAAGAATTTAATTTCATAACTATATTTTGAAAACAATATTAACAATTAATTTAAAATTTAATGAAATTAAATAACAAATTATTATAATATTAACCAATAATTTATTTTAATATATAGTTGATGTTTTTCGGAAAATTATTTTTTGCATACAAATTATTATTATATAAATATATTAATTTATTACTTTTTAATTGTTTTGATGTAATTTATATATTTTTTGAATATTTTTTATGAATTAATCATTGTTTTTCTATGTTTTGGATAAAAATAAATCCACATTTATAATTAAATTTCTATTTTTTCTTAAAAATGGTTTTTAACACATTTTGTAAACCTAAAATAAATTTAATAAATTCCATTTAAGGAATTTAATTAGTGAATATGAATTACATATTTATAATTTGGATAATTAAATCTAAAAATTAATTCCTTATTATTTCTGTAAAATATTACCGTTAAGTTTTATAATATACAATACCATGATAGATTCTAAAAAATTTTATCTAGATTAAAAATAAGTGATAAGGACATATATTTTCATCCGATATGTTATTTGATGATTTTTCGTCAAACCTCAACACCAATCAATCTTAATTAAGTTATTTGTTAGACCCTTGGCCAGGAAAATTACTTAGACAATTATGAATTAAGAAATGACTTAATAAAAAAACGTATTTTTTACAATTATAATTTTTATAATATGCATTTAACACCCATATATGTTTTAATAATATTATTATTTTAGAATTTTTAATATTTATATTAATTATGATTATTTATTTATAAATCCTTGATGATAAATAATTTCCCAATAATCTTAAGCAACATTTATATTGTATTTATTCCATTAAATGAAAAATAAAATGAATGATATTAAAAATGTTAAAAGTAAAACAATTTTATATTTTTAATGTGATATAAGAATTATATTAATTTACTTGAAACTTTAGGTATATGATATAAAAGGTTTTTATAATTTAAAATGTTGTCTTGGTGTTTTTAAAATACAATGTATCAAAATTGATAAGAAAAATATTTAATGGGAATATGATAGTATTAACATGTAATAAATTCATTAATTTGTTTTTAAATTGGATTATTATAAGGTATAAATTGTTACCAAATAACCATTTGTGGACCAATTGAAACCAAATAGTTAAAAATTACACTGTTTTAAAATTAAAATATATGTTTCTTTAATACACATTAAAATAGATTAACTAAAGCGTTATAAAAATTATATAATTTTTTCTAATAAAAATACTTATCTAAATTATATTATGTAATGTGATTACAAAATTATAAAATCGAATATTTTATGCCATGTACATTTGGTAGTATATTTATCGAAAATGAATTTATTATAATTCAATCATTTGAGTTGTTCCAGAAAATCATTTCTACTAATTTTTAAAAGGGAACATCCTCCCTCACTTAATTTGATCACATTGATCTTACTAGATCAAACATTAAATATCAATTCATATTCACAACTTTCATGATAAAATTTATATGTTCTAGTCATATCAAAATGTAACCCATAGATCCCTTTAGGGTAGATCCTAATGGGGTGTCTCTAAAAAAAGTAATCACTCTAAATGATCACTTTATTTTTCTACTCGTATGTAACTCCACTAAATATATAATTTTAATAAAAAAACTTAATTAATTAAAATATATATTATTATATTTTATTATAATTATGAAAACACTATTAGACACCCTCTTTCCCATCAAAGAATTGGTGAAATTATTGATTGTGTATACGAACCACTTATCTTCTTGATGTAGTGATTCGATCCATTTTACATCACTTATTATTATAGATGGGCATTATAATTGTTTATATTAATATATAATATATATATAATATAATTATGATTTTATAAAAATTAATTATTACATATAATTTTTTAATTCAATTAATAGAAAAATGAAAATAGTGTTCATGTAGAATTATGGAACAATATCTTGCTAAATTTTGTAATTCTTTTTTCAATTTATAATTTATAATATTTAATATAATGATTTATATATTAACTATAATTTTTTTATATTATGATAGAAATTCTAGATATAATGATATAGATATAAATATCTATAGACCAACACTACTGAACGAAAACAGTCATAGAAAACATATCCATTATCCACTAGAATAGTATTTTAATAACAAATTTTTAAAAAGACATGTGATAATTTGTTAAAAATAAATAATAAATGGTATAATATAATAATGGATATTGAAGAAATATTTAATAAATAAATAATTATATTAAATGAGATTTTATTGTAGAAATATAAATGAAATAATTGAGGTATGGTTTTATTTCTCCATCATAATATTTTTTGATATTGTATCATCTCAATAATATTCATCATTCATGTCCATGTTTATAAAAAAATGTTTTTTTTATTTTATCTTGTGAATTTTTGGATTCATTTTTACCAATTTTTATATTTATAAAAAAATGGTTTTAAGGGAATAAAATTTTAATTTTTAAAACAAGATTCTTTAAAACATTAACAATAAACATAAAGAAGGGATATTTTGTTAACATATATTAAAAGAGTGGAAATTTTCACTTTTAGGAAACTATAAGTCCTTGATTAATCATATAAAAGATTACATTGTTTTTTTATGAAATTAATTTTTTCCATTCATTTTTAACAACTTTTAAAAAATCAAAATGAAGTGAATATTTTCCTAAAGAATTTTTTCAACTTATAATTAAAAATAAATTTCCCCTCAAGACATTATTACTTGATTTTAATTATGGTTTATTGGGGATATAATCCCAGGAATCCGTTATTATTCTTTCTATGGATGGTATATATTTATTATTTCAATTTTTGATGTGTCTATTTCATTTTCCATGGGTAATGAAATATATAAATTGTTTTAAAACCATATCATTTTTATATTGTATGATATTATGAATGGTTTTAATTATTGTGGCACACGTATGAATATTTTTCATTTTGTTAAGGGTTGGAACTGTATTTACCAACAAATAATATTTTAATTATTATCTC
The DNA here is from genome assembly GCA_963277665.1 of Viscum album. Lineage (NCBI taxonomy): Eukaryota > Viridiplantae > Streptophyta > Magnoliopsida > Santalales > Viscaceae > Viscum > Viscum album. The sequence continues at coordinate 2,049,157,433 of OY728147.1, read as the reverse complement.
TCATGAGATAAATAGTAATGAAATTGGTGGTGAACCCGATTTTGTATAATAGGGATTGAATTAGTAATGAACACAGTTTTAAAAGATAGGGATGCAATAGGTAGTATAAATGATTAAATATATGAATATTCCACTATAATGGTCTTGGTTGTTATCGTTTACTAATAAGATAATAATTTTCAAAGATTATATGTATTCCAAAAATTCCATTTCTCTTTCCAATGACATGTTGTCATGGATCATTTTCATTGATTTTTATATGATTCATTTATTATGAATTTCCAAGACATATTCCACATTTCTAAATTATGATCCTTGGACTATGATGTATAATTTTAAATTGTTGTTTACATGTTCTTACACCCTTATGATCATAATATTCTTGTAAAATAAATATTATCTCTATTGATTATCCTTACCAATAATCCAAGATTACCATTTCTTTTGTTTATATACATGGGTATATGATAAATATTATTAAGAATGGTATTTAATGGGGGAAATAAGAGGGAGATGACTTCTATATTTAATTAAATATTAGTATGGTATATTATAATTAACCACATAAAAAATTTTTATATATATATATATAAATGTTTTACATAAATAAATTTTATAATATAATGTATAATAGAAATGTACTCAATTTTTATTAATGTTATTATATATTTCAAAAATATGTTGTCATCAATAATATTTGTAGCCTTTTGTGTGTGAATATTATAATTACTTTCAAATAATTTTTGAAATTATACTTCATTAAATAATCATTAATTGTTAATTATATTTAAAAAATGAATTTTCGAGGAATGTTGTTATTTTTATATAATGAGATTTTTTAGTTAATATTAAAATTTTAATGCCTTTCTAATAATTCAATTTATTATAATTATATTAATTTATTTAAAGGTCCCAAAATATTTTTGTTTTTAAAATGGAATATAATAAATTTTATTTATAATTAAATACTCAATTTCATTTGAATTATCAATACTAATTATTTTGGTATAATTTATTGTTTATGCCTAGTTTTTTTCTTCAATAAAACGTTAATTCATTACCTTTTTTGTACTAATAAGAATATATATGTATCTAAATTATAGATATTGAATAATAATAAATGAAAACCATATTATAACCCAACATGTAAAATTTTGATAAATATGTATTTATTTTTTTACATTATGAATCATTGTCATTGTAAAAACATGTCATAATAGTTAGTGTAAAAAGGGTAAAAATTGATAATCCAGGAGACACGGTCTCAAAATCAACCCATACATTGAATTTACATTATTTAATGGATAAAAATAATCATAGAAATAAAATACTATATTATAAAATGATTTTGGTTCCATTTTAGCTTATGAATGAAATTAATATTATTTTATGTAATGAATTATCCAAAATGTCACTCTCTTCACTATAATATATCTTATTTTCCATTAGGATACATGAATTATACTTATTGTTATAAATTATTATTTAAAATAAGAAAATTATTTTTATCAATGTAATTTTTTTATTATTTTATGATTATTTAATAATTTTCATAAAATTATACTCAAAATCAAAAACAAATATTTATTCAATTAATAGAAAAATAATATAAAATAATATAAAAATGTAAATATTTACAGAAATTGGGTTATTTACTATATTTTGTGAAATTTTTAATTAAATATACTTTTTTGGTGATGTTTGTAATATTATGATTTCAATTGAAAAACTCTAATGACTAATTTTAAGTCACAATAAATTAATGGTGTCAAAATAATCATAAATGATTATAGGATGAATTTTTTTTAAAAAAAAAACTAAAAATACATAATAATCATTAAGGGGAATATTATGATTATATATGCTCTCAATTTTCATCCCATGGTATTTTATGAGATAAGTACTCAAATATATGTAAATTTATAAAATTTTAAGATTGGAAAAATTAGTATATTTGTTATTATTATGATCAATTAATGAAGGGGTAAAATTAAATCACAATGTTTGAACTATCAAATAAACCTATAAAAATTTAGTTTCATGATGATATTACCACCTTTTCTTCCATTTCATAAAATATATATAAATTTGGACTATTTTTTCTTTAGAATTAGTTGATAATATTTTAATATAATTTTTATTCCATTTTTCACATTCCCCGGTTATTAAAGGAAACCCCATCATTATCGTTCTAAAACCACATTTGAACATCTATCCTAAAAACCCTAAATAGTTTATGTATAAAAAATAATATTAATGATTAATATTTTATTTTATTATTAAAATTCGAATCCATGGTTCTTCAACAAAGGAACAATAGGAGAAAAATCCAAGAAAAGGAAATCATATTGAACAAACAATCAACATTAATTTTTTCTTCCAAAACATAATAATAATTCATATTCATTATTCAATAATCACTACCAATTCTTAAATATACATAAATTATAGTACTATTATCGAATCCAAAATATCTACCCACTATAAAATCAAATGAGATGTGAATATATCACTCATATATATGCGTTTACTACCACCTCCATGATCAGATGTATCTTATTTTGAAATTAAAAATTACATTAATGTAAATAATGAAATATATATGGATTATTTAACAATTATTATATAATAATGATTCTTTGATGTATTATTTTTCTTTTCCATTCATTTGATGCATCTATCCAAAAGTAAAAATTGAATTAGTGTCTTTTTATAACCTACCATCTCAATATAAAATGTATTTAATTCTTCAATAACAATTATTTATTGATTATGAACGCAATAATTAACCTCTATTATATTTAATTAATGAATAATATAATGGATACAATTGATCAATAATCAATATAAAATTATATTAACCTCAAAATTGAAATTTTCTGAAAAAATGATCAAATTTACACAAAAAAATGAAGATTTCATTAGTGTTTTATAAATAAATGAATGATTATGTTCTATAAGTTGATCATATATACTATTATAATTATCCTTATGGATATTTAATTGAATTAAAAATAATTTATATTTAATATTCATGGGACTGAAGTTTCATAAAATGCATGTTGAATATAAGCTTTAGGTTTTCTCACCTCACACTTTTTATAAGAGAAACATTAAATAATGAACACATATTGATTTTATATTTTGTATATACTATACATGTAACACCTTGTGATTTTCTGAAATAATTAAGTTTGTAATTTATTTAATTGGGTTGATATTTTTTTAATTTCATAGAAGAATTAAAATAGTTGTAATATATCAAAGAATTAATTTTGGTATACTTTATATATAATACCCAAATAATTGTTTACTACACAATAAAAAATGGTTATATTTCCCTATGGTGAACACTGAGTTTATACGCAAGACTAACTTTCCTCAATGCCTTGTGTATAATATAGGATTGGGTTTTACCAAACATTAATTTATTTTTAAAATATAATTATTTAGTATATTAAGATATAAAATATTAATTAGTTATGTGGATATTAATAGTGTTAACTAACTTATGAAAACCTATTGTCTACCATGTTATAACATTAATTCATTAGATACAATGAATATATGAACCAATTTAATTAAAATTATATAATTTTATAAATAATTATTCTTTTTCTCACAAATTTTTTTTATGAAAAAATTAAATTTATTACAATTAGTGAGAGATATAAATTTAATATATATATTATATACTCAATAAAATAGTTTCTATATTCATTAAATATATTTTTTAGGCCTTATATAATAACAATTGATTTTTTAAACATAAAAACAAATATTTTTATTTATGTACTTTTATAACCATTTTGACGATAACCTATATTAAATTTAATTATTAAAAATTTTGTACATATTATATGTAAAAATAATCCTATGTATTGAAGGAAAATCCTAATTTTGTATTAGGGTGAATTTTGTATATTTTTCTATGAGGTTATATTTTTTAATGAATTTTTAGAAACATTGAAATTTAACTCACAATTGATTTTTCACCAGACTTATTTATATAAATAAATCATATTTTTAATGGGTTTATTGTATAATTAGAACATATTTTTGTATATTTATAAGATTTAGTTCATTGTAGTTTAGTTCACATTTAAATTGGTTAATCAAATCTAGAAAACATACGAACTTCCTTAATTTGAAAACCCACTTTGTCGTCCTAATTATATGATTAAATTTAAATTAATTTCATCCACCTCTATTTTCGTAATTTTATAAAATAGATTATTTATTTGTAATCAGAATAATTTTCTATTTTAAATATTATCAATTTTTTTAACTAAAATATAAGTGAATGTAATTTTAATTAATTACAACGAATAATTTCTAATTAAACTTACTACTCAAATAAACAATAAACATAAGGCCCAATGAAACCTATAAACATGTCAAAAATATAATGCAAGGAAATAGTTTGTCACTTTCCTCCTTTTTAAAGATATAATAGAATTATTGGATCAACATTCAACAAAAAAAAATATTGGTGGAGTTTCCCTTTTCAAAAATATTACAAAAGTTCCACTCCTCCTCCACAACAAAAGGTCCCCTCTCTTGCATCATCTTCACACTTCTCATGAAAATATTGATCTAACAAAATCCTAAAAAATGGATATGAAACATAACTCCATCATTTAATCGATCATTATGGAAGAAATCCACCTTAGGATGTCCATTTATAAAACCAAAAGTAGTTACCTACAGAAGTTGGAACACCCTTCCTCAAAATCCTTTATTTTATTTTCATTCCCATCACTATAAAAAACATATTTAATGAAAATATAAATACCTCTATTAAAATATATACTAATCTGTTTTTAAATTATTTTTTCTACCTACACTTACACACACATGCTTATAATGAGAAACAATATAATTTTTCTCATTTGGAGAACTACAACATTTAAAAATTTCATTTGTTCATTTTTCCATTCCCATCATTCATTATTATGAATTATGATGGAAAATATATTTAAATATAATATTTACGATATATATAATGTATTTATTCGTTTTTATTTATTTTATGTCAAATTAATATATTCCTTCCATTATGTTTAAACATGATATCATCGTTTGTGGAGGTATGGACAACCACCCCCTCGAACCGATGTGATTCGTTCACATGAGAAATACAATGTATAAAATATGGTTTTAAAAAAAATATGTTTACAAAAAAACATATATAATATAACAATTACATAATTATATTTATGTAAATATAATATAAAACATTTTATTTTTTACACTTTCACACTGTTAAAAAGTTATAATGTCATTCATTGACGTGTGGACTAATGCCATATCGATATGATGTGATATATTTTATATCAATTTAATTATATATGTAACTATAAATTATTAAATAATAAGTTATTTTTGATATAATGAACAATTTATAATATTTATTATACATTACTTTTTTCTAAAATGGTCCCTGGGAAATGGGAATGTTACTCATGTGTACGTATGAACTATCCACTCTATAATTGTTTCATTGATTGATTTTTTACTACCCTATTTAATGATTGGTTTTAAAAGTATAATTAATGTATAAATATTGTAATTATTTCCTGATTAATATCCGTGATATCTCAATATAATGACCCAATTTACCATTATAGGCCAAACAAAGTCATTTTTGACTAAGAGCAATATTGTGACAAAACACCCGACTTATAATCATTTGTTAATTTGTTGTATAAAACATATTAATAATTGTTGTAAAAGTAATAATACTCATAAAAAAAGGTTATTAAAATAATAATTTGATAACATAAATTTATTATTTAGGAATACAATGACACAATATACAAGTTGAAATCATGTAAATGAATTTTCAACTCACTCTTTATTTTGTTGAGATGCATTCTTTATTCACCACTCACATTTTTTGGGTTCAATATACTTCAAATAAATGTATAATATGACTCTTTAACATAAATATAAGTTTATTTACATATCAATTACATGATATTTTTTTAACTGGGATTATGTTTCAATAATTACCAAATCAGTATTGTAATATGGTATTAACCATCCTCCATTGAGACACATGACATGTTAAAATGTTATATTTTGATACTAAATCTATAAAATAAATTTGACATGTTATAAAATGAATTTAATGAATTTAATTATATTTTAATGATCTGTGTAATTTTAATTTCTCCTATGGGTAATATGACTAAATATTACCCCGAGGTAACAATTTATTGTTATAATATGACACTTTATAGAGATTGATTATAATCACATTTTATTTAATGAAATATTATGATCCATATTTTATTCTCCATTATATTGTATTTATGTCATAATGTATTAGTAAAAAAATTTCCACTCTTTTTTACATAATATTACTCATTAATTTATTTTAATAATATTCAATCATACCTCTATCTTCTATCAAAATTGAATGTTCATTCGAAATAATGCTTTCTAAAATTGGATTATATTGATAATATTCTAGTCTCCTATAAAAAATAAAATTCAATTTTACCCATGTTTTTTATTAATATTTTTATATAAATCTCATTTTTTCTTTCAAAATATATTGTTTTTTATACTTATTAATATACTAAAGGAATATTGTTTAAACCTTGTATTACATGTTATATTTTAGACACCGTAAAATATATAAAAAAATCAATTAATGTTTTAAAGTTTATTTTTTATGAATATAATTTTATATTATATTTTCAGTGACATGTTTTTAAAATAGTTTTCAAGGTTCCATTATATATTTTCATGGAAAATTGGGTTTTAAAAGAATTTTATGATCCTTTATGTGTTTTCAATGGAAAATAGATTTCAAAATGATTTTAGTTCTCCCTAAATATGTTTTCATGTTTATTCTTATGAAATATTTTTTGAAATATTTTTACATCGTAAGAAAAGTTTTTCAATGAATAAAGGACATTTTCATCATGATAGTTTTTAAAATATCATTTTTTGAAAAATCACACGTAAGATAACATCTGATGGTGTTAAGCATGACTTTTGGGGGAAATGATTAAATGTTTTCATTCATCTTATTTATATTATTTCTTTATATTTTGATGGAATTATGTTTATAAAACCCATTTATCTTTTATGGATAATATTTTATTAATACATATGTCATTGACGGGTTATGATTTATATGAAATGATTACAATGATTGTATCTTTTTCCACAGGTTATGATGTTATTAGAGTTTTATGATACCCATTTCATTTTATTGTGTATGACATGACTGTTTATTCTTCTGTGGAACATGTATGTATGATTTAATTATGGGATAGATAGGAACTATATATCACCCCAATACATTGGTAAAATATTTATATCTCAATAGATAGAATAATATGGTTTTGGGTGGAACCTTGAAAACTAAGATGGAAATGGGAGTGAACCATAAAAAAAAATATTGTGATGAGTGAAATATTAATACTAATATGGCCATGGGAGTAATCATTTACTACTAACACGGAATGGGGAGTGAACCCATACTACCAAAATGGATTTGGTAGTGATGGCCCAACTACTATTTAAATCATTATATATGCTTTTGTTTCATTCAAAATTAAATGTCTTATTATTATGTCATGTTTTCATGGATTATTTTTACTATTTTCTTTTAGATTCATGTCTTATGAGATCTCATGAATTATGTCATGATTAATTTTATTGTTATTTGATACGCATGGTGAGATATTAAATCATAATGAACATTTTAGCATACCCCATTGATCATATTTATGCTTACATGTATCACTTATTTACCCAAACAATGAATCTGACCTAACCCCTTCTTCTATTTCCTTCCCCTAATATTTAATGATTTATTTTATCTATGAATTTTTTGTGAAGGATTCTTATAAAGTATGATCCTTAAAACAATAAATAATCTTGAATTAAATGAAAATTTTTCATTGATGATCTTTTCAAGTTTAGAGTATTCGAGAATTAGGACATAACTATTGCATTACATCTCAAAAATAAAAAATTATACAATTTTACTATATTTCAATTTTTTTCATAAAATAATGAATCCTGAAAAAAATAGTCATGTCGAGTTCCATGTTTTAGACAACATGACTTTTCCTTGAACCAATCCTCGACCCTATTCATCTTTATGTCCTGTGAAAAACATTTCTAAAACATGGGATAAGAAAAAAAATATCAGTATTTGTTATAAAACAAAGAATGAAATCATTAGATCATCAATACATACATAACATAAGCTCTTTAACATACCTCATTAAATCATAAGATTTATGAAATAAACATGGAAATCATAAATCATTAAGGAAAATTGTGTCATATATAACATAATTACGTCGTATATTTAAAAGATACATAGGGAGTAACATTTGGAATACCCATCCTAGTATATTCCCTAAATCACTTACTAGAAACATTCACATTTACCTCAGTCTTGTTACCCAATGCATTGGAGATCTATCTTGGGCTCGCATGCCCTAGATGTATTCTGAAACCACCCATATATGTATCAATTCCTAACAACCATAACATATTCATAACACATAAAAAATATAAATGAAAGATAACACTTAAACATTTTAATCATAATATATCATTTATATATATTGACATAAAAATCCATTATCAAATCCTTCTTCAATAAAAAAATATATAAAAGAGTATATGTTATTTATTTACCTTTTAAAAACATTAAGTAATGTTAAGGAAGCCATAGATCAATTAATACTCATGGTGGAAAAAAGGTAGTTGTCACCTCTTACTTTAAAATAACATTCCACTTTTTCTTTTAGAAAAACACTACTTAGAAAAAAATTACATTTTAAATGAAATGATAAGTCAATTGTTTTTATACACCATATAAAACAATGTCATTTATAAAACAAAATATGCCTCAATGAATGAATATTGAGACGAAGTCTCATACCTCGTGTCCTTCTTGACATGATCGTCCTTTAATCTATTGAATAATAAACTAATGTTAATTTATACATTATTAAGAAGATATTTCGTTTTTATTATTTTATTTATATCAATTATTACCTAGCTATAACAATCAGTTAATTACTTTAGTTCATATCTTACATTTTGTCGATGAATGGAACTTGAGTTAAAAATGAACTTGTTATAGTTATAAATTGTCCATGTGGCCGAAATTCAATTATCTATAGAATATTATTCAGGATTTGGATATCATATATATTATATATATTATATATATAATGTATATATATGTATTTATAAATGTACATAACATTTGGAGATATGAAATTAAATGCACCCTTCATGGAGATTGTTTGTTGTACGTACACTAGAAAGATAGTTTAATTTATATTTCAAATTTAATGAAAAGAAAACATAATGATACATAGGTATTTTATAATTCAAGTATAATATCATATATATTTTAATTAACTTCATCCTTTATATGTTCCAAATATGGCATGAACGAGTCATATCCCTTTGAGGGGGTGGTAGTCTGCACTTCTTCCAATGAAATTATTGTATTTTCCCGCCATGGATACAATAAAGGTATTATATAATAGAGAAATAAATAAATATTGAAAAAATTTATATATAATATATATCACATATAAATACAGTTCCGTATTAATTTCTATCATAATATGGGTCAAAATAATATTGAAAAATCATCGTTTCGTGAGGCGTTGGTTAGTCGTCCACCGAAACAGTATGTTCATTAAAGTTTACATAGAGGTGTGTGTAAGTGTAGTAAGAATTATTCTCATATCCACATACTATTATAATTATTATACAGGTTTTCTAAAAATTATATGAATAATAGCAGTTTAGGGGGTTGGGGATGTAAAATAAATCAAAAGAACATGAGAGAAGATGTTACCTTTAAATCGGGTATCTCCCTTTGGATTGAAACAAAAGTTTAAATTGAATTTCCATCTGCCTAAGGGATGGACTCTACTAACAAAAGAGAGATGTATGGAGAAAAATTTGATAGAGGTTGGATGAACCAAGGGACATGATAAGTGTTTGGAATGGGTTAGTAATGATATATTTTTATATTGGGAGTGGAGGGGCTCTTTAAGAATGTTTAAAAGTATTATTTTATTATATAATGATATTCAGTTTCTAAATGACCATAACTTATTAAAGTCAATGATAAAATTACTAATGTTCAAAATATAATCATCCAAGAGAAATTGTATAAGTTTTGGATATAGTTTAATAATATATAATCCTATTTATTTAAATCATTCATTAATGTGGTAAATTATGCATCAATATTAAGTCATAAATAATTTTATTTATTTCATATCTAAAAATTATATAAAAAACATGATTTATAAAATCCATTTATCTTTAAAATTAATATTTATAGTTTAAAATATAACTTATATAACCCCATATAATAATATATTTACAAAAAGATATATGTTTAATTCATTTTTTCATTACATTAAATTAACGAATATAATGTTATATTATCACTCCAAAGTGGCTCTATGGGGTCCCAAAATACACCTAATGCTACAAATGGTTGGAAATGTATTAAAAAATAGGACCAAGACACATTTTTGGGTTATTTATTATTATTATAATATTCTTTGTATACACTTCTTTACTAGATTTAACTTTTTACCATGGTAATTAGAATACTTATTGAAATAAATATTCATAATGTCCAAAAATATAATTTTCCTAATTTGAAAATTTTTACCTCATGATTCCATATATGTAATCAATTTTTTTCAAATTAAAAACAAATAATTTGTAAAAATAAATTTAAAATTTATTCTCATTGTCAAAACATAAAACATGTTTTCCCAAAAATAATTACTAACAAAAGATTGAAGCTTATTTATTTCCAATTTCAATGAAAAATTACTTCTAATGACCAAAATTGGATTAAATGGTAAAAAATAATATAATTTCTCATTAATACCAATTAAAAATATTATATGACCTTTGTAACAGCCCAAGATTTTATGAAAAATATTCTTTTTAATTTCACTAATGTCTTGTGTTGTACGGTACACCAATAGGAGCTTTCACAACATGCATCCTTGACTTGCCTTGCATTACAAGTAATCGCGACCTTCCTCGATAGCCTGTGTAATACGCAATATCGAGTTTCACTAAACAACGATATTCTATTAAAATATTATTAAAACTAGATGTTATGAATAGTAATAACCACTTTTTGAAATTTTGTAAAATTTATTTTTCAAAATGGAATTCATTTTTGGATTCGGAGTACCGAATTTATCCTAAGGTGAAATTTTGGTACTTTTCAGATAACTTTCATATTCTGATGAATAGTGAAAATTACTAAATTATAATTAAAAACAACTTAATTAATAGTGATAAATCATTAATTTGAGTGGTTTTAAATTATATTTAGAATATATTTTTACAATTTAATACAATGTTCGTCATTGGATGTAATTTCACATTTAAACCATACATACTCAAGTGTCAATCTTTTGATAGATATTGTTTCTTAAAAACACGCTATTTGTTTTAATAGCGGGATTTAATTATAAAATTAATTATTGCAATTTATATGTTATGAATTTGGTAAAATAGACTTCATTTTTGAATTCGGAATATGAAATATAGCTTAGGATGAAATTTTGACATTGTTCTGAAAAACATCAATTTTTGATGAATAGTGAAACTACTAAGTGGTAGTTAAAAAACTGAATTTTTCATAAAATTTAATTTTACCGCTTCTGTGAATGGAATTTCAAAAATACGAGAGACACGGTTGATGTCAGTATGTAAAATGTGGTTCAATAAGATGAAAATAATTTTTGATGAATAGTAACTTTTTACTTTTATTTACCACCGTTAAAAGTAAAAAGGGTAATTAAGGGTAAGAATGATATTAATATTATCCTAACACATGTCCTAATTCTATTGGACAAGTGTATCTCGACCAAAAACAACCATAAGTGTAAAATACTATCTTTAATCCCACTTGGATTAGATTAGGACATTTATTATTATTTAATTCAAAGAAGAGTTAAAAGAGTTAAAATCAAAGTTTATTTACTAAAACATTTTTAATATAGGGTTATACATAAGATAAATTCGACTATAAATATTCATTAGAAATATAAAAAGATTTCCTACATAATGATATTTTATTTATAATTTTCAGACTTTAAATAAATTAATTTATTTATGACACAACGATGATGCAGTAATTACCCTTTTAAGGAAATATTAACATAATTGATGTTATAAATGCTAAAATTAATGTAATTTGAGATTTTTTATGAATTCCAATAATTTTATAGGTTACTATGATATATTAGTGTTGATTGAATCAACTTTGTTCGAACATATAATTCTGTTATGACTTTAACAAAAATCATATATCAAATAGTGTCAAAATTGACACAAAATAGTTTTTAAATCTAATATTATATTATTAATTGTTATTTTATTCCTAAAAATCTAAGGTTCGGCCAAATGACTTAGATAAGGATATATATATTAATAATAAACAATTTTGGGTTCTTTTGGTATGTTATAGTAAGTGTATTAACCATATACTGTAAGAAAAAAAAAGACATGGTAAAAGTTAAATTATTTAACTTTGAGTTAAATCCAATTGATAAGGTTTAAATAATAACCTAAACATGTCTTAATCCTATTGTTTGATAGGATTTCGACCCATCCCCACTTTATCTTCGAAATAAGACCCTTTTGAACAATTATAAACCGATTTTTACTTTAATATAAAATAATATTTTGAGATATTCCTAAGGTGCCCCTCTCCTCCCTTATAAAAGGACACCTCCTCCCCCTCCTCCTCACACCAATTTGAGCACTCAAGATCGGCCAACCTCTGCCAAAATACCTTATACCCTTACCTAGAATAATCCTAGAGGTTCTGGTCTTCTTCAAAGACCAATCTTAGTACCCTATGTGAAGGATTCAATGAGGCGTTTCAAAGAAGGGGTAATATCCATTACCAATCTTTTCAATTTGTTTTTTCTTCAACTTCTTATTCTTTAGTTGTTTCATGATAAAGTAATAACATCAGTATTACATACATAATTATATGTTATTATAAATATTAAACAACTCTAATTAACCTTTTATCCATCCTACGGAAAAAGGAAATCACCGCGCGTGCGTACGTACGGAATACCGTCTCCACGCCGTGGTGTAATCTATTTTCCGCCACCACCTTAATTGGATGGGTATAAAGGTGTAATGAGTAACTATATATGATTATTATAAAGTGATATTGATACTGAAATAGTATACATACACTTCAACACAATTCCACGACCATGGGAACGATATCATCGCTCGTGCGTACGTACGGACTACCGTCTCCACGACGCAATGAGATTCATTCTCAATGAATAACCATTCATGAATGATTATAAAGTATATATAATAAGTTCTAATGAAATATATGACATAATAATGATACTGGAATTATTTATATTTATATTTATGTCATCTACGTAATTCCATTCAATTCAATAAGGAAACGAAAACAGCGTTCATGCGTACGTACGGACTACCGTCTCCATGAACAGTGTATTTCTTTCCATTTACTGATTTATTATATATTATGAATATATATATATATAAGTGATGTTTTATATTCTGTAATTAAGTAATCATGATCTAAGTAATCATATGAATAATTACAAGTTAAAAACACGAACGACAAATGAGACGATTTTACCCAAAACGCTACTTTAACATGAATTTACAAAAGAACGGGTAATATAAAGTCATAAGTGGACCATATATTATATAATAACAATGTATATGATTCTGGAATAAGACAATAACATTATTTAAATCATTATACAGTAGGTTCGGACACTTACAAAGCAAGTCGGACCTAAGGTAAGGGAAATATCACAATCTCATTTTTATCCGAGATTGCTTATATGTTGTATTTACTGGGGTGTATTTTATCATCCACATCCAAGTTCCCTTAATATGTAATATTATTTCCATCCACATACAATTTTTTAAAACCTATTTTACCCTTTGGTTAGTTTATAGTAAAAGATATGAAAGGAATATTTTGTCGTTTTTCGTACGAGGTACTTTTTGACTTTTCCGACAAAAGTACGAAGAATGTTTTTTTTAACTTATACGGCATGAATGGATTTTTAAAACATTATTTCCAAGAAAATTACTTTACAAGTTTTCAAGTTTATTTTTAATCAACTTCTTTTATTTTAATGTCGTATGACATGTTATGAAAGGAAAAATGTTTTTGAAGTAGAATGTATATTTTCCTCAAGAATGGATTTCAAGTGTTTTATCAAAATTATCTTCCATCTAAGATAATAAAGGGTTCTGTTTCTATCCCTATTATTACATGGATTTGATTATGTTGTTATGGAAATATTTTTATGAATTCCTTTATCTTATATGAATTGTTTTATGATGCCATGTTGTTTAAGAATCCCATTTTTATTACATGGGTTATGCAATGATGTATGATTTATGATTTTGTGGCACACATAAGAATGGTATCATTATGAGATGGGTGGGACCTATATCTCCCTCCAATGCATTGGATAAAGATTTTATATCTCATGAGATAGACATGGCTGGAATGGTAGGTTATACCGGTTTAGTGAAACAGGACTGAAACGAGGGTTACTCGATTCAGAAAGGGACATTGTCCACTAAGATAGTCTTGGCAATGAGTCTTGACTAACAAGAAATGATTCTCTATGATTATGTGTGAATGCCACAAAGTTTCATGTTTTAAGTTATGATTATTGTGATTACATTTCACTGCCATGATTTACCCCATGTTATGAAATTATGATCTCTTTTGCAGGTTAAGATTTCCAAAAGTTATGTACTTATGTATATGATGTGATTGATATTTCTTTTTTTTACCCTTACTGAGCATTTGAGCTCACCCTTTTATGTTTTCTTTTCCCCAGGATATAAAGAAAGGTTTTAGGTAAAAAAAGGAAGATCATTATGGGAGATTTTGAAGATCTTTCACCACGATTAGAAGATTATATTCCATGTTTCCAAAGACACTAAACTATTACGATACTTGTGTGTGTGTTTTTTGTTATGTACTAAGTATTCCGCAAATGTAATGTAAAGTCATGTACGTCAAGCTTTGGGTCTCTACAGTTGGTATCAGAGGAAAGGTTTAGTCAACCTTTGGAAACTAGGATGCAAAAACGTTAGTGAGGCCCCTAGAGATATTTCTATGGTATGTATAGGGATGTCTCTAAGGTTAAGTATACGTATAGGTTATAGTCCTAGAATTGCGCTAATGATCTTAGAATTTAACCTAAGATGTTAGATATTGAGGGTACTCCCCCTTTATTATGTTGTTTTCCCTAGCATGATTTTTTCCTCTCACACTATTCTTTTTGGGTTTTAGACGATGGTTGGAACCCGAAGGAACCGTGTTGATAAATGCAATGGACAATGCAATGACTGTCCTACTGAACAAACCAATGTTATGGGAGATGGAGTGCAAAATCTTATTGCTATCCTTACACAAGCTATGAATCATTCTGGACTTCCAAATGAGCAGAGAAAGGAACAGTATTCTATTGAGTTCTTCATGAGGCAACGTCCACCTTCTTTCAGTGGGACTTCCGATCCACTTGTTGCTGAACAATGCATCAGTAGCACTGAAAAGATATTTTGAGTTCTTCAATGTTCTGAACATGATAAAGTCATCTTAGCAGTATATCGTTTGGAAGGTGAAGCTGATCAATGGTGGAATCTTATCAAGAATACGAGGCCAAGAGATGAAATTGAGTCCATGGAATGGGACAAGTTCAAGAACCTGTTTTTCAGTAAGTACTTCCATCGTATTCTTAGAACAAAGATGGAGAAGGAGTTTCTTGATCTAAAGCAAAAGGATGATGAATCTGTTGGTGTATACGAAGCGAATTTTACAAGACTTCCAAGGTATGCATCTGGCATTATCATCCAACCTGAAAGTAAAGTTGATCGATTTTTCGGTGGCCTAAAACCAAGTATTCGAAGGGCATTAGCTATAAGAGACTTCGGTAGCTATGAAGAAATTGTGCGTTGTGCTATCAAGGTAGAAATGGAAGTTGGTGTTACATATCCATCTCATGGTTTTGACAAGAAACGAAAGATGGAGTTCAAGGACAAATCCCATAATAATGGTGAAAAGAAGATGAATGTTTCCTTAGGCACAAAGTGTGGAAAGAAGCATGGTGGAGATTGTCTTAAAGGGACTAGAAAATGTTTTAAGTGTAGAAAAGAAGGTCATCGAGCATCTGAGTGTCGAAGTAATGGAAAAAGGTTTTCTAATGATGTGAATACAGCAAACACTGTAGAGAACGCACCACCAACACTTCAATGCTTCAAGTGCAAGGAAATGGGGCATTATGCTAATAAATGCCCTAATCCAAGGGTTAGTGATGATCAACATGAGAAACCACTGAAGGCAAAGGACAAAAGGAAGTCACATGCGATCACTATTGGAAATGTTGAATATGAAAACGATGTCGTGGAATGATTAAGTGTTTATGTAATGGGATTCCAAAATAATGTTTTATTATTGAGTATTGCAATATATATTGATGTGGTATTCAAAGTGATTGAGATGTTTTTTTTGGAAATAAGATGATATGCGCATAATGAAGGGAAAACGAGAAAATGAAATGTTTAATAGTATTCATGAGCTCATGATTGATATAAGGACTAAGTGATATCATGGTTTGAGTATATAGAATTTTAAGGATTTTGGTATGTGGAAATTGTTAACTTTAAACTACATTCATGTTTTCACTAAGGTATTCAAGAGAATACATGATTGAGGACTTTGAATGTTTGGAATGTGACCAACAAAACATATCTTATGATATATGGGGATCAACGATGATATTAAATCTCTGGTAATCGTTTTCACTATGTTATAAGAGTGGACTGCAGTATTATGGATAAGCCTAAAGATTGAAATGGATTATGTTGGACATAAGTGAGTATTGTTTAAGGATAGAAGTTTTTTCGATATTCTTGATGGGATGTTATAGTTTTAGAAAAAGGACAACCTGCAGGACGGGCGACAACCCATCGGGTCGGACAAGGCTGTGGGAATTGAACCCACAACCGATGTGCGACTGGACTTTATCACCTACCACTGGCCTACAGGAAGTCCCTGTTTAGTAGAAACTAGTTTTATTATATTAAGAAGTATGATATATGAAGTATAAGTCCATTTTAGGAACCATATGTGATTAATCTCACTATAGATCGATTTATGTATATAATTTTTTCTAACCTTTGGTTTGAGACAGATGGAATGACCCTTTATTCTATCACATGATCTGCTAACACTTCACGAATAACAAATTCAACTTCATTTATTTAAGAGATGAAGTAGAAATTGTCCAAAGAACGACAAGCAGTGAGACTATACCAAAATCACGAAAGTATTTCATCTAATTCCAATTTCATCAACTTTAGGGAAATGATCTTGAAAACCAAAAATTTTGTCTTAGTGATCTTATACCTGATGAATCAGATTGTACCTTATATCATCACAAATCTATGGATTTGTGATTACTGGCTTTTCCATAGCCATGTTCTCTACCACTCTCCATCAGAACATGATTGTTAGATTTCTCTTCCATATCCATATTATCACCTATGTGGAAACCCAGTGATTAGTTTATTTGGGTAACCATTACGTTTCATACTTTTGTTTTTAAAGATTGGTTTTGGTATTCCTTTTTACGATGTGGGTTTCGATTAAAGAAACTTTAGAATAGTAAACCATTTATAACCCCGAAGAATTTCGAGGGCGAAATTCATTTTAAGGGGGGTAGAATGTAACAGCACATGATTTTATGAAAAATATTCTTTTTAATTTCACTAATGTCTTGTGTTTTACGCTACACCAAAAGGAGCTTTCACAACACGCATCTTTGACTTGCCTTTCATTACACGCAATCACGACCTTCCTCTATAGCGTGTTTAATACGCAATACCGAGTTTCACTAAACAACGATATGCTATTAAAATATTATTAAAACTAGCCGTTATGAATAGTAATAACCACTTTTTGAAATTTTTTAAATTTTATTTTCCAAAATGGAATTCATTTTTGGATTCGGAGTGCCGAATTTATCCTAAGGTGAAATTTTGGTACTTTTCGGATAACTTTCATATTCTAATGAATAGTGAAAATTACTAAATTATAATTAAAAACAACTTAATTAATAGTGATAAATCATTAATTTGAGTGGTTTTAAAGTATATTTAGAATATATTTTTACAATTTAATACAATGTTGGTCATTGGATGTAATTTTACATTTAAACCAGACATACTCAAGTGTTAATCTTTTGATAGATATTGTTTCTTAAAAACACGCTATTTGTTTTAACAGCGGGATTTAATTATAAAATTAATTAATACAATTTCTATGATATGAATTTGGTAAAATAGACTTCATTTTTGAATTTGGAATATGAAATATAGCTTAGGATGAAATTTTGGCATTGTTCTGAAAATCATCAATTTTTGATGAATAGTGAAACTACTAAGTGGTAGTTAAAAAACTGAATTTTTCATAAAACTTAATTTTACCGCTTCTGTGAATGGAATTTCAAAAATCCGAGAGACACGGTTGATGTCATTAAGTAAAATGTGGTTCAATAAGATGAAAATAATTTTTGGTGAATAGTAACTTTTTACTTTTATTTACCACGGTTAAAAGTAAATATTTTAATTAAGGGTAAGAATGATATTAATATTACCCTAACACATGTCCTAATTCTATTGGACAAGTTTATATAGACCAAAAACAACCTTAAGTGTAAAATATTATCATTTAGGCCCACTTCGATTAGATTAGGACATTTATTATTATTTAATTCTAAGAAGAGTTAAAAGAGTTAAAATCAAAGTTTATTTACTAAAACAATTTTAATATAGGGTTATACATAAGATAAATTAGACTATAAATATTCATTAGAAATCTAAAGATATTTCCTACATAATGATATTTTATTTATAATTTTCAGACTTTAAATAAATTAATTTATTTATGACACAACGATGATGCAGTAATTACCCTTTTAAGGAAATATTAACATAATTGATGTTATAAATGCTCAAATGAATGTAATTTGAGAATTTGTATGAATTCCACTAATTTTCTAGGTTATTATGATATATTAGTGTTGATTTAATCAACATGGGTCGAACATATAATTTTGTTATGACTTTCACAAAAATCATATATCAAATAGTGTCAAAATTGACACAAAATAGTTTTTAAATCTAATATTATATTATTAATTGTTATTTTATTCCTAAAAATCTAAGGTTCGGACAAATGACTTATATAAGGATATATATATTAATAATAAACAATTTGGGGTTATTTTGGCATGTTATAGTAAGTGTATTAACCATATACTGTAAGAAAACAAAAAGACACGGTAAAAGATAAATTATTTAACTTAGAGTTAAATCCAATTGATAAGGTTAAAATAATAACCTAAACTTGTATAAATCCTATTGGTTGATAGGATTTAGACCCATCCCCACTTTATCTTCGAAATAAGACCCTTTGGAACCATTATAAACCGATTTTGACTTTAATATAAAATAATATTTTGAGATATTCCTAAGGTGCCCCTCTCCTCCCTTATAAAAGGACACTTCCTCGCCCTCCTCCTCACACCAATTTTAGCACTCAAGCTCGGCCAACCTCTGCCAAAATCCCTTATACACTTCCCTAGAATAATCCTAGAGGTTCTGGTCTTCTTCAAAGACCAATATTAGTTCCCTAAGTGAAGGATTCAAAGAGGCGTTTCAAAGAAGAGGTAATATCCATTACTGATCTTTTCAATTTATTTCTTCTTCAACTTCTTCTTCTTTAGTTGTTTCATGATAAAGTAATAACATCTGTATTACTTACATACTGATATGTTATTATAAATATGAAAAAACTCTAATTAACCTTCTATCCATCCTACGGAAAAAGGAAATCACCGCGCGTGCGTACGTACGGAATACCGTCTCCACGCCGTGGTGTAATCTATTTTCCACCACCACCTTAATTGGATGGGTATAAAGGTGTAATGAGTAACTATATATGATTATTATAAAATGATATTGATACTGAAATAGTATACATACACTTCAACACAATTCCACGACCATGGGAACGATATCTTCGCTCGTGCGTACGTACGGACTACCGTCTCCACGACGCGATGAGTTTCATTCTCAATGATTAACCATTAATAAATGATTATAAAGTATATATAATAAGTTCTAATGAAATATATGAAATAATAATGATACTGGAATTATTTATATTTATATTTATGTCATCTACTTAATTCCATTCAATTCAATAAGGAAACGAAAACAGCGTTCATGCGTACGTACGGACTACCGTCTCCATGAACGGTGTATTTCTTTCCATTTACTGATTTGTTATATATTATGAATATATATATATATATATAAGTCATGTTTTATATTCTGTAATTAAGTAATCATGATCTAAGTAATCATATCAATAATTACAAGTTAAAAACACGAACGACAAATGAGACGATTTTACCCAAAACGCTACTTTAACATAAATTTACAAAAGAACGGGTAATATAAAGTCATAAGTGGACCATATATGATATAATAACAATGAATATGATTCTGGAATAAGTCAATAACATGATTTAAATCATTACACAGGAGGTTCGGACACTTACAAAGCAAGTCGGACCTAAGGTAAGGGAAATATCACAATCTCATTTTTATCCGAGATTGCTTATATGTTGTATTTACTGGGGTGTATTTTATCATCCACATACAACTTCCCTTAATATGTAATATTATTTCCATCCACCTACAATTTTTTAATACCTATTTTACCCTTTGGTTAGTTTTTAGTAAAAGATATGAAAGGAATCTTTTGTCGTTTTTCCTACGAGGTACTTTTTGACTTTTCCGACAAAAGTACGAAGAATGTTTTTTTTAACATATACGGCATGATTGGATTTTTAAAACATTATTTCCAAGAAACTTCCTTTATAAGTTTTCAAGTTTATTTTTAATCAACTTCTTTTATTTTAAAGTCGTATGACATGTTATGAAAGGAAAAAAGTTTTTGAAGTAGAAAGTATATTTTCCTCAAGAATGGATTTCAAGTGTTTTATCAAAATTATTTTCCATCTAAGATAATAAAGGGTTCTGTTTCTATCCCTATTATTACATGGATTTGATTATGTTGTGATGGAAATATTTTTATGAATTCCTTTATCTTATATGAATTGTTTTATGATGCCATGTTGTTTAAAAATCCCATTTTTATTACATGGTTTATGCAATGATGTATGATTTATGATTTTGTGGCACACATAAGAATGGTATCATTATGAGATGGGTGGGACCTATATCTCCCTCCAATGCATTCGGTAAAGATTTTATATCTCATGAGATAGACATGGCTTGAATGGTAGGTTATACCGGTTCAGTGAAACAGGACTGAAACGAGGGTTACTCGATTCAGAAAGGGACTTTGTCCACTAAGATAGTCTTGGCAATGAGTCTTGACTAACAAGAAATGATTCTCTATGATTATGTGTGAATGACACAAAGTTTCATGTTTTAAGTTATGATTATTGTGATTACATTTCACTGCCCTGATTTACCCCATGTTATGAAATTATGATCTCTTTTGCAGGTTAAGATTTCCAAAAGTTATGTGCTTATGTATATGATGTGATTGATATTTCTTTTGTTTACCCTTACTAAGCATTTGAGCTCACCCTTTTATGTTTTCATTTCCCCAGGATATAAAGAAAGGTTTTAGGTAAAAAAAAGGATGATCTTTATGGGAGATTTTGAAGATCTTTCACCACGATTAGAGTATTATATTCCGAGTTTCCAAAGACACTAAACTATTACGATCCTTGTGTGTGTGTTTTTTGTTATGTACTAAGTATTCCACAAATGTAATGTAATGTCATGTACGTCAAGCTTCGGGTCTCTACAACCTTATCAATAAATTATATTAAAATTATGTTTTGAATTAAAAAATTGTATTTTCACAACTCATTAAAAATTAAATTTTATCAAAAAAATACCGACAATTTACCCAAAGTAAATTTTGATGTCCCGATTCTAAAAAAGTATTTTATTTTTTCAAAAAGAACATATAAATGTGACAAAAACTATATTTAATGAGGGTTTTCCATAAAAAAGGGGTAAACCAAACAGTTAATGAATATTATAGTATTTGTACTTAAAATATGATTCTTTCTTATTTTATGCCTCTAATATTTATTGGATAAATGTTAAAACATTAAAAAAAACATATATATTAATTTTTTAGTTAGTTCCATCAATTCATGACAATTAAACATTTAGGTGTTAACTACTATTTCAAAGAGTATTATATTATTTTCAGAATGACCCAACATTGTGTGAAACATATGATTTCAAAGAACCTCGTTGTTGTGTATCATGTACGCCATCAAACATAGAATCCCCTATAAATAATATTTAGTATTTAATTCTCAAATATTAATAAATATGAAAATGTTGCATTCTTTATTAACATGGGAAGTCGCATCCTTCCCCATTTTTGGAATTTCATACCTGCAATTCTAAATAATGAAAAATGAAAAACATAGTGTACCTAGGATAAACATTGAGGTAAACCCACTCTGTACGCAACTGATCAATCTTTCTCCAGGATTTTATAAGGTCCAAAAAACCTCAGACTCAACTTTCACTTCTTACCAAAACACATAACACTTTTCCTTGGAGAAACATTGAGAAATAAATGATTAACTACCTCAAAAGATAGATCCTTCTTCCGGTTATCTGCATAACTTTTCTTCCATCTCGATGGTATTATCATTTTCTTCGGAATCAACAATACTTTTTCTTCCATATCTTCTAAAAATTCTAGTCCCATCAGTTTCCATTCACATACTTCATCCCAAAAGCTGGAGTTCGACGCCACATCCCAAATAATGCCTCAAATAGACCCATCAGTATATTAGAATTAAAACTGTTATTATTAGAAAAATCAAGAAAAGGAATATGTTGGTCAAAACTTCCCATGTAATCTATCGAGTAGGAATGTTACATATCATCCTAGGTCAGAATTGTTCATTCTGAATGCCCATCTAATTGGGGAATAAAATCTATACTAAAATTTAATTAAGTATCAAACGACATCTGAAGTACTTTAAAAAAGATAGAGGTAATCCATGGATCAAGATCAGATGCAATGGCGACGGGAACACCATGTATCCTAACTATCATTTTAACATACAACTGAGAATGTTGGTCTAGAGAAAAATTATCTCGAATAGGATAGAACTGAAAATATTTATTCAATCGATCAACAATAACCCATATTGCATTAATACCCATAGATTTCGTTGGTTATCCCACAATGATGTTCATGTATATATATTCTCATTTCCACTCTAGAATTGATAAATATGGAGGCATCCAATTTTTTAACTATCGCTCTTCTTCATCCTATTTCCATGTCAAACACTTAATAGTAAAATCAATAATTTCTATTTTCGTTCCATCCCACTAGTAATACATTCATTCATCTTTGTGCATCTTAGTACTGTAGTTATTAACTGAAAAAAGAGAACTATGAGCATCACATAATACCTCATTCTACATCTGTTAATCACAAGTCACACATAATCTCTTCCAAAAACTCAAAACACAATCATTATCAATGATAAAATCAGGAAACATACCCATCTTTACCAAATCTATCTTTTTCTACAACTCGTTTTCTTCCTTCTATGGTTTCATAATTCTGTCTAATAGAAATGATTTCACTAACACCCAAAACAAAATAGAGTTATTTTATACACCTACAACATCTATGCCAAAGTTCATTAAAATAAAAAACCAAAAGATCTCGTTACAATTGTATCAAGGTTAATGTAGCATTACTTTTTCGACTCAAAGCATCATCCACATTAATTTCCTTTCATGGATGGTAATGAATTGTGAAATAATAATACTTTATTAATTTTTTCAATCTCATATATCTCACATTAAATCATTTCTAAGAGAATATATACTTTAAATTATTTCAGTCAGTATATATTTCTCATTTTACTCGATATTGATGATTCCTCCAAATTTTTAAATCAAAAACCACAACACCTAATTCCAAATCATGTGTAGGGTAATTTAACTCATGAGGTTTCAACAAACATGAAGCATAAGTAATTACCTATTCATTCTGCATTAGGACACAACCAAGTCTGTTCAATAAAGAACTATTTTAGATAACAAACTCACCATTTATGGAAGGTAGTTCCAAAACATGAGAATTCACCGATCTTATTCTCGATTCCTAAAAACAATCATCAAATTATTTTTTCCAAAAATGATTAAAAGCTTTTCGAGTTAACATGGTCACTGTGATAGATAACCGTGCAAACCTTTCAGAAAAACTCATTTATTAAACTTCCAAACCAAGAAAACCGTGAATATCAGTTATATTTGTGGGTCTTGGACATTCTTAAACAACTTTTGTTTTAGCATCATCAATAGTTAATACATTTTGTTAATCAATGTGACCAAGGAATGAAATTTTTTGTAACCAAAATTAATACTTTCTTAATTTACCAAACAGTTTCATTTCGTTTAATGTCTTCTATAATACCAATAAATACCTTTCATGATCCTCATTAATTTTAGAATAAACAAAATATCATCAATGAACACAACCACGATCTTATCCAATAACACACAAATAATTGTTTTCAGATGATCCATGAATACAACAAGTTCATTGGATAACCCAAAAGTAATAACCACAAATTCATAATCTCCATATAT
This sequence comes from Viscum album, assembly GCA_963277665.1. Classification (NCBI taxonomy): domain Eukaryota; kingdom Viridiplantae; phylum Streptophyta; class Magnoliopsida; order Santalales; family Viscaceae; genus Viscum; species Viscum album. Next base: position 2,049,132,599 of record OY728147.1, on the reverse strand, counting down.
ATTAGGAAACACATAATTTATAATGTATTCTTCTTTTACATTCTACTAGTGGTACCCTGACATCTAATCAATCTTCATAAATTACTGATCTCCATGGAGCTGATGAAACATATCATTGGTATGAGGAAAATGATACTAGTTTATAAAATTGATGTTATTTAATGCTCTATAATCAATGCAATGTATCATTTAACCATATTTATTTTTAAAAAACAATACAAGATCAGCCCATGACTATTTTCTAGTTGGAATTAAACCATTATCTAATAACAACTGTATTTTCTTCTTTGACATTAAAATTTCAATTTGTGTAATAAGATGAAGGGGTTTTGAAATTGTATTTGAATCATGAACTATGTCAAGAGTAATTAAAATTTCATAATAAGGTATTATAACAGGCATATAATCAGGAAATACGTCAATATACATATTTATCACTGGAAAATAATTAATCTGAATAATTCCATTGGTTTCGACAATATTTGTATGGTGGAATTCAATTTAATCTTTTAATGTTATCGTAGATTCCTAATATGTTATCAAAATTAAGGGTTTTTTCTTGTAAACAAACTAAAAATCTTTCTGAAAAAAACATCATTAGCTCGTCAATAAATTTTAGGATGATAAACAGAATGCCAATACATACCCAAAAAAACATTAAACTTGACTAGGAGAAAAATAAAAAGGATTTTCAGTAGATTATTTCTGCAGACAAGGACATGAAGGTTCTCATGTTTTCTATTTGTCTTAACATACCCCCAGTGATTTTACCAAAAGTTTATGATTCATATTTTGAGAAGGAATTCTCAATTTATTTGAAAACTTCTAAAAAATGAACAAATTTATAGACCTTGAATGAAATAATACATTGGCATAATCTGAAAAAACAAATAGTGTACATGATACTAATTCATTTGATATCCCAACATCTATTTAAGTAGTTGCAAAGGATTTCACCACCCCTTTTTATTGTAGTCTAGCCGATTTCCCTCAGTTGAGTTCTCTGTTAAACACTCATTTGCATAATGACCCATTTCATTGCTCTTAAAAATTTTTACTGACAATAAATAAGTTTTTTTCTTACCATTACCATGATCATTTTCATTGAAATTACAAGCCTTATGTCCCATTTTACCAAATCAGTTAAACATAAAAAAATTCAAATTTCATTCCACATAAATCTTTTTAACCCATAATTCACAAATTGTAAACTTGTTTTTCATACCATTAGACATTTTGGAAGAGTTATTATTTTTTATCAACCACCTCGACCTCTTATTCTGTTGTTTTTAAAAGAACAAATTATCATCAGTAAACTCCATTTCAACCTTCTCTACTCATCAAAAATGTATTTCATAACATTTGAACTCTCGAGAAGTTAAAGCCCATCAATACTTCAGATTTAATCTTGAGTAAAACTATTTATTTTACTATTAATATATACAATAAAATTTGTAGTATACCTTGTGAGTCTTGTGAATTTTCATTTATATGTAGCCACAAAGTCAGTCTCCTACCTCAATTATAGAAATTTTTTCATCCTTAGATGACCCACCATAGGAAAATAATTATTAAGAAGCATACATTTGAATTCAGTCCAATATAGAGCATCAATTTTCTCAATACCCCTAATATTTATCACCATTGAACACCACTGATCAGATTCACAATCAAATGGTAAATAGTGAGACTATCATTTTTATTTTTGAGCACCCCATGACATAAAAATAATCTTTATTGCTTTAATCTATCCTTCAGCTAGCACATGGATTAATGATTCACTAAATGATGGGGGACGCGATGCATGAAATGTTCCACCATTGACATGTTCTTCTATGGTTGTTCTGTCTAATCTCATGCATGGATACCACCACCATTTATAGACTGAGTTAATTGTGTCATAACAGCAATAAACTATTCAGTTCCAATTTCGACCATCTCAGGTTTTTGATTTGGAAGGATGTTTTTCTCCTGATTTCGTCCAATAATATTTTCTTTGTTTCATCTGTGGAAAACTATTTCCATCACAGAAATATTATAGGTAAAGAAACCTGTAAATTTTTAAATTCTATATCATTTCAATAACAACATAAATTAAAAACAATTTATGGATATAAAGTTAATAGTACCCTAACTCGTAAAGTTTTATGAACTGACCTATGATACAAAATATATGGACCCAGCCTTAAAATAATTTATAATTTTTAATTAAATTAATAACTCACATTGAGGATCTTTTTAGGTTTATAGTTTTATATAATTATGCCATAAATATTTCATTAAATATCAATAATTATATAGTAGACAATTCTACTCAGTTTCAATTTTTCCATAAAATAAAAACTCTTGATATAAAGAGTAATGTCTAGTTCCATGTTTTCGGCATAATTACTTTCCATTGAACCCATCCTGGACCCAATTTATCTTTATGTCATGTGAAAAAACATTTCAAAAACATGGGATGAACATAAAATGATCAGTAAGGGTTATAAAACAAGGAAAGAAAACATTAGATCATGAATACAAACATAACAAAATATTTTTAATATACCTCCAGAAATCATAAGATTTATAAAATATACATAGAATTCATAAATCATAAAGGTAACATGTGTAAAATATAAAATACATACATTTTATCCTTCACAACAACATAGGGAGTTACATTTCAAATATCCCTCACATTATATTCCCTATATCTCTTAGGAGAAACATTCACATTTACCTCTATCACATTACCCATGCATTGGAGAGCTATCTTTGGTACACCCTCCCAGGGTTTATCTTAGAACCACCCATATACATAACATTTCCCAAGAACCATAACATATTCATAACTCATAAAAAAAAATATTGGAAAGATATTATTTTCACATTTAAATCACAATATATAAATTAAATATTGTCAATTTAAAAATCCATTATCAAAAATATTTTGAATACCAAAATACATAAAAGTGTATATGTTATATATTTTCCTTTTAATAACATTTCCTCTTGTTATGTAATCCAAAGATCAAATAATACTCACGGCGGCGGAAAATGTCTTTATCACAACTAACATTAAAAATAAACATTCCTTTTTGACATTTAGTAAAACTCCTCATAGAAAAATATTATTTCTGAAATTAAATTATAAGATATATGATTTTATACACCATATAAAATAAAGTCATGAATAAGACAAAATATTCCTCAATGAAAAGAGATTGAGACAAAGTCACTTACCTCGTGTCCGACATGACTCGATCATTCGTTAATCTCCTGAATGATAAAATAAAGTTAATTTATACTATCATATGAACCTTTTCTAGTTTATTGATCCTTTATATTAATTATAACCTTGGAATAACAATTTATTTAGTATTTTAGTTAATATCGGACATTTTTTCCATGTTTGAAACTTGAGTTAAAAAATGAACTTGTTATAATTATAACTTGTTTTTCTGGTCAAAATTCCATTATCTTTAAAATGATATTAATGATTTAGATATCATATATATAATATATATATCCATTATATAAAGGTATTTATAATAATACATAATATTTGTAGATAAGAAATGAAATGCACTGTTCATGGAGATGGTAAGTCGTACGTACGCATGAATGCTACTTTTATTTATATTTCATATTTAATGGAATGAAAAAATAATGATGCATAGGTATATGATAATTACAAAATAAGAACATATATAATTTAATTAACTCAATACTTTATATGTGCCACGTAAGGCTTGAATGAGTCAAATCACATTGAGGGGGCGGTAGTGCGCACTTTATCAAATAAAATTATCGTATTTACCCACTATAGAAACTATAATGGCATTCTATAAATGAAAAATAAATAAGTATAGATTAAATATAAATATGTTATATATCACATATCAATACAGTTCCATCGTAATGGACACTATAAGAGGTGGTTGGAGAATATTCAACAATTACCGTTTCGTGAGGTGTTTTTTTTCAGTCCAGAAAAACAATATGTTATTTACCCATTAGATAGAGGTTTGAGTAAGTATAGTTATAATAATTCTCATAAAAACATCCTAGTATATTCAGGATACTGTTTTAGTTAAAAAATAAATTAATAAGAAGCATTTAGGGTATTGGAAAGTAAAATAAAACAAAATAACTTATGAGAAGACATTACCATTAAATCGGGTATCTCCCTTTGGTTTGAACAAAAAGGATTACTTGAATTGCCTTATACCTAGGGGAAGGATTCAAATTGCAGGGGAGGGATGTAGAAATCTTAATTGGGCAGATTATGGATGTTCCAAGAGGCTTAAAGGTGTTTGTAATGAGATATAAGTGAGGTGTTTTTATAAGTGGAAGGGGCTTTTTCGGAATGTTTAAAAATATTAATCTATTAATAAATTAATTTCGGTTTCTAAATGTCCAAAACATAGTAATGTAGATTATAATATGAGTCATGTTCAAAATAAAATCATTCAATAATAATTCGATTGGTTATGGATATTTTTTTAATCATTATAATCTTATTTATTAAATTTATTCATTAACGAGGTAAATACTGAATCATTATTGTGTCATAAATAATTTTATATAATTGATATATAAAAATTATGAAAAATTATCATGATGTAGGAAAACGTTTTATATTTAAAAAATAATATTTATAGTTGAATAGATAACTTATATAACCCCATGTATGAGTTATTTACTAAAAGATATAAATTTAAGTCATTTTTTTCTTCACATTAAATTAATTAATATATAGTGTCATTATCACATTCAAGTGGCTCCATGCGGTCCCAAAATCAACCAATGGATGTACATGGATGTAAATATATCAACTAATATGATTAAAACACATGTTCGGGTAATTAAATATTATTATAAAATTATTTTATTACCCATTTTATCACATTTACCTTTTTACCATGGTAAATAAAATATTTACCGATGTAACTATTCATAATGTCTAAAAATAAAAGTTGCTTATTTACACAATTTGGACCTACTTATTTCAAATATGGAATCCATTATTCAAAATTCCAAATATAAAAGTGTCAGAAATTAATTTAACATTAATCCAGTTATAAAATCAAAAAGCGTGTTTTAGAAAATAATAAGAATCAAAATATTGACACTTATTTATGGACTATTTCAATGTGAAATTACATATAATGACAAAAATGTTATAAATATTAAAAAAATAATGTAATTAAATGTTAAAAATAATTAAAAAGATAATCTATCAATATAAATATATTATATTAAAAGCTTGTTTTGAATTAAAATACAGTATTTTTTATTGTTCATTAAAAAATTAATTATATCATTAAAATACAAAAAATTTACACAAAGTGAAATTTGATGTTTTGAGTCTAATGAAGAATTTTATTTTCTTAAAGTTGAACATAAAAAATTTAAAAGAACTAGAATTAAAAAGGGTACTCTATCTAACGGGGGAAAATCAACCCTTTACTAAATATTATAGTATTTATGCTTAAAATCTGATTCGTTCTTATTTTAAACCTCTATTATTTTTTTGTATAAATGTAAAAAATTTAACAAACATTTATATTCATATTTTAGATATTTCTCTCCATTCCTTCCATAACAACGAATAGGTGTTAACTACCATTAAAAATAATATTAAATTATTATTTTTCAGTATGACCCTACATTGTGTGCGACAAAATATTAAAATGTTATATTATTTATTTACCTTGTATGTTATGATTATAATCATGAAGAACCTAAAGGTTGATCATTTACCTCACTTATATACCATATTTTATGTTTCTTTGTTTCCAAACTAACTAAACTAATACGCCCTTTGGGTGTCTATTTATTTTAATATTTTATGTATTCTGCAAATGTAATTTAATTTCTATATATGTTATGACCAGGTTGTTATTATACATATTATTTTTTTATTCATTATTACCATTGTATTCATGTTATTTAATTTTTCATTGTATTTTATTCAATTCATAAGGGATATGATTAAGAAAATAAAAAATCATTAAAATAATTTTTTTACAATATCAATTAATTTTTGAACTGCTTATATTAAGATTTCCATTTGGAGAATTATATGATCATACACACCAAAGGAATATAATTTTCTTCACATCTAGTAATTATTTCTGTATAACTACTTAGTTAATATATAATCATTTTTATATCATGAATGAATTTGAATGTTACATGTATGTGAATATCCTTTAGAAATATTATTGAGACATTATTCCAACTATTTTTCATCCATGATAATATTTTCATTAAATTGTAATCTATAATGTTTTAAACTATACTATAATAGTTGATAAAAGTAAATTTGAAATATGATTAACTATCTATAATAGGTTATGAATTTAATCTTACTGTTTCTTCAAAAATAGTTATATTTCTACAATATTGTGAATGTATTATTTTTATTGTATATTGTACGATCAAATAATTGATATATATTTACCAATAATTTTTTTAATGATTAATTACATGTATCCATATTTAGGTATAAATAATTTTTTAGTTATATTTTGTATTTTTGTCAATATTTTATAAGTTAAATAAATCTGAAAATTGCATTTATTTTATCAATTAATTGTTTAATGATTTTTAAATGTCATTTTTAACATTGGGAATATAAATTTATGTATCTAGGGATAAGATCAAATGATACCATATTTATTAATTCACTGAATAATGTATGACTAATAATATTTAATATTCCATATTATTGATTTGATACATGTAACTGTTTATTTATATAGAACATTCATATGATTCATTTTTGTGAAAAAAATAAATAAGATTCATATAATGTGAATCTATGGTAAGTTAATTGGTTATATATATATATATATCCCATAAATTAATTGACTTGTCACTTATGAAAAAAATGTTTTAATTTTGTATTGGTTAAGGATTTAAAATCATTCCATAATTGAGGGAATTTATAGAATACATGACTATATTGTGATAATGTCTTCATCGAGTGTATTTGATATAATATTAATTTCAGGGATTATAGGCCTTGATGTTAAAATTTGGATTTCAGGGATAATATTCCATTATCATGAATTTCTATATTTATTAATTTTTTGTTTAATCATTTTAATATCATTGCCCTATGTTTTCAATGTTGATATTAGTTATGATTTTCACTGAGAAAATGTTATTAGTTCAATGGAATGTGTTATAATTATAAAACCCAACCTTAATAATATTTCCATATATAGTCATGAAATAATTCACATTATTAAAATATTACTTGTAAATTAGCCTCACCCTTTATTTTTTTACATTCGCATAGATACGAATGACGATATTTTGAATTGTAACATGAATGAATGAATGTTTCATATGTTATGTTTTATAATTTCAATGAAATATGAGAATCTTATATAACATATTTTCTAAGAATAATAAAATAAAAAACCCTATAGGGTTTTATTCATTGAATCATATATCAATGCAATAATTTTGACACCAGATTTGGGTTTCTATATATGGTGTTTTAACTATTGTTATGAAGAACAAAGTAGAATTTTTTTGGCCATGATTTAAAATACAAATAGATAATATGAAAATTGTGATAATCCATAAATTTAATTAATAAATTTTAGAATATTGTTTATTTTATATAAATGGATTAATATTTATGATGATTATATGATAACATATTATGTTGCATAGTTTAGTGATCACAACTAATATATTTTACTACAGAGCATCCCTAAATAGCTGGTGATGCGACTGAGCTGACCATGACCATATTTGGTATGTTTGTTCATGTTATTATGAATAACAATGGTATTGTGGATAATTATGAAGTTATGTTGTGTGATTCATCTATAATAGAACACTTCATCAGTTATAAAATACTATATGTTAGTGTAATAAGTAATCAATTATTTTTATATACAATTTTGATATCTCTTGAAATAATACACCATGTTTTTTCTATGTAATGAATTTGATAATGTTATTATCAAATGTTATTTATTTATTAGAGACATATCAAAATATTTCTTATTAGTGATGAACCAAAAATTTGTTGACGAAAAAGAAATTGTAGAATGGGGATCATTTAATTTTATATTCTTAGGGAAATACATTTCTCATGATCTATGTAATGATATATAAATGAAGTACATGAATATGATACAAAAGAATTTGAATGTGTTACTGAGTATTTTTTAAAAATTAAATGATCTATGATGTGTTATATGGACTAGAATATAGTTCTGAAAGTAAGATTGGTTATTTCATTAATGTGATTAAATCAAATATTTTATCGAAATAACAATTATATTTTGCTTCATATGATGATATAATGTCATGTAATATTAGAATATTAGAAAATTATATTCATCATACATTTTTAAAGTTGTTCAAATGAATTTCATGATGTCTATGAACCCAAATATATGGAAATGGAAACAATGGGAATGATACAACATCCAACTTGTTATAATTGTGGAAAACATGAATATACTTTTTTAATGGGATCAAGGGTTCTTTCATGTGTGGAGAAATTTGACATAGGTCTTTCTAAGGAATAAAAAATTTAAAAAATATTTTTATCTTGTTTATAATATTTAATTACATAGTGAATTCTTCATGTTTACTCTAAATGAATCAAGGATACTTACTATATAAGTTTCTATGGGTCGAAGTCCAAATATAGATAAATAAAAAATAATAATTTTAAATTCCAAAAAAATGTAATAAGAAGTATCTTAAAATCATGATTTATATGATTAAATGTATAAAAAACCTTCTTTTAGATATCATATAATCCATTGATTATTTTAAAAAAATTATTACCATTCAGGAAAAATTGTGGGAATTTAGTTCCTTTTGGGTTTCTGTTATGATAAAAACATATTCCCATGATAGAAAAGTGTTTTTTATAGGAAATTTTTATTTTTAACAAACCAATTTATAATTGTTTATTTAGTTTTTAGAACATATGAATTATTATAGGATTCAGAATATATTATATCAACATGATCGTAACAAATTTTAAATTTCATATTATTTAAAATATATTTGTGGTATTTTAAATAATTAGTCTTTTATGGTTATGTGTTCATTACAATCCCATGAGTACAGTATATACCACTAGATATTATTAATCATATTTTTTAATATCTCTATTTTGATTTTTTATCATTCCACTAATTTTATCCCCATTTGGGTACATGATTGTGTATTATATTCTCTTACATTAACATTACAACAACACACTTTTGAATAATTTTCTATTATCCTTATTTATGATGTGGGATATTAATATTGATATTTTTGTCTTTTGAACATTTTATACAATCTTAAATATTTCAATATTTATATTTCATTATTTTAATAATATAAAACCCAGATAGTTTAGTATATATTATATGTTAAACAAACATTATGTGTCTGATTGAATTCATTACATTCAACAATAAGCTAAAAAGGTTCTGTGATACATTAATAGAGAGAAATTAATTTTTTAGGAAATGATAGGACTATTTTTTTGAAATCTATATATAAATGATTTAGTTATATAAAATTATCTAGTTAATTCATAATAAATGAGAACAAATTTTTTGTAAGGTTATTCATTGTTTAAAAAATATGTTTCTATCAGTAATAGATTCCCTTTAATTTCTAATGTGAATATTATTATTAATTTATAATATAATTATATTTTGAATAAGTTATTTTGGAAATATTATTTAATTCAAATTTCATTAATAAACATATGGTGATATTATGGGGTTTTTTGGAAATGATAAAAATTTTAGAGAATAGTGACATATACTGAAATTAAAAATATTATCATTTATTTTAATTAAAAAATGTTAATTATAACATTGATTTATATTTTTATTTTTTTATTAATTATTCATATGAAATATTTTATTTATAATAATATAATTAAATTCATTTGTGACCTCAATATTCATGAATTTGATATATGTTAATGTTTATGATTAAAAAACATCATTCTACAAACTATTTTTCATTGTGTTCTGTGCACTTATATTTAAATTTATTTAATCCTAATCTAGAGATATAATATTTAATAATGGACACATTACTTTGAATCAGAAATTTATAATTTGATAAATATGTCCAATTTATTTTTGGTTATTAAGAACTGTAGATGCGATAAAAATTTGTTACCTTGGTAAGGGTAAAATGGATATATCCATGTTAATCCAAATATAAATGGTCTCAAAATCTACAAAAAAAATTATTTATTAAAATGAATAAAATAAAGCAGAACATTGACAAGACAAATAAAAATATATTAAATTTTAATTCCATCTTTCCATGAATATTTTATTTTTTATAAGTAATTAAAAATAATAAATAACACTCTATATGCATTAATATTTCTTAGTTTTTTCATTGGGATAATATCATCAAAAAAATTGGGTTATAAATTTAAATATGAAATTAAAAATAGTTAATTTTATGAGATTCATTTCTTCATAATTATGCATTATAGAATAATTCTCTTAACATTTTGTGTACAACCCATACAACATTAATTTTGTTTATAGAAAAATCAATGAAATAAATTTAATAATAAAAACATAAGAAAATTGGTATAATTATTATGTTCTATAATGTTTTTGGATTAATAATATATTTTTTGGATGTTTTAATTGTTCATATTTTATTTAAATGAAATTAATTTTTACATTATCTATAAATTAAAATTAATTGTTTAAAAAGAAGAAGAATGATATTTCATGAAAGTTATTATTTTATTAACTTATTAATAAATAATAAAAACCATGAAATTAGACTAGTAATATTATATTTGAACCAATTTTAATCCCATTGAAATTTAATATATATTTTATAATATATAACTACAATTATAACCCATATGGTTGTAAAATTAACTGTAACAGTGATGGATAATGTAATTTAAATATAGATTATACCAAAAGAAAAAGATTAAAATAAAAACCTTACATGAATAAATTTTATTGTATGATTATATCCACACTATTGAATATTATTATTTTTCAACATCTATATGGAAGTAAATTTCATAAGAACGAATTAATCATATTTAAAGCATTCTTATAACTGCATGTTTACCCTTTTTAGCCATAATTAATGGAGACACCCTAAAATTTCATTCTCTATATTGAGACTAATAGTATGAAAAAATATGACCCAAAATTTTATAATCACTAATTTATATTATTTATAAGATATTAAACCATCAAAATATGGATCAAGGGGACCTTAATAAATTATCTATAGAAGGCATTAAAAAAGAGGAAATCATCTTACCCGACCATAACCAGATTTATTATTATCCATCATTAAAAAAGAATTTGATATAAATCCATAAATATCATATAAAAAATCGTCATTATACAAAAATTATATTATAATTATGTATCCAAAAAAATTAACCCATTATTTTATAAAATTAGTTGTGAATGTTTCCATCATGGGTATGTGTTGAGTATCACATCCTTAATGTGATTTGATTTGATTGTTTATTTTTTATTACATAGATAGTAATAAAGATATATTAAATAAAGATATATTCTATATATTATAAAATAATTATTCTATAACGTTGAATCTTTATTTTTCGTTCTTTCATTCAATCCATTGAAAAGTGAAAAAGGTGTTCATATGTACGTACAAAAATATCATCTCCAATAAATATTTAATTAAATTTTACATTATAGATTATGTTGATAACTCAAATAATATATATTATTAATATATATTATATTTATGTGAATAATATAATTTTGTATAATATATAACAATGATTAAAATACATGGATAAGAGCTACCAAACTACAGTTTTTATGAAAGAAGATAAAACGAACACTCATAAATGATGATTTTAATAAAAAATTCATATATGATTATTAAAATATTAGGATTGTATGACATATGATATTATATGTATATTTATGGTTTTGGTATTACATTATAATAAATTTTTAATTTATTATATAGGAGGAAAAAATCAATCACATAGAAGGGAGGATCTGAGGTTAGGGATTCCTCATGTCAGTTTTGTTTTCATGACACAAAATTCATTATTCAATTGTATTTTCTTTCACATGGATTATATAAAACAAAAAAAATATAGTATCATGAATCACAATATTTATGAAACATAATTTTTATTTAAATTTAGTTCTTTCTATGGGGATATGATTGAAAAGATTTATATGTGGTAAGGGATTTCATTTAAAATCAAATTTTATTTATATGATGGTTTTTTTAAAGTTTATATTAGAGATAATATATAATTAAAATCTTTTAAAACGTAAATATTTTATTCTCTTCATTATAATTTTGGGTAATAAATGTTAATATTACTTTTCTTCTCTTATTATGTAATTATTCAACAAATATGCTTCTTGTAGGGGCTCTAAATTTAAAATATTTTTTTTGAACACTTCTTTATAACAAATTTTCTACAATATAAATATTTCAATAAAAGTGTTTCAAGAATATTATAACTGTTATCATATTATTTATAAATTTTAATTTTACCTATGTATATATTTATATAATTTTTTAAAGGAATCATATAATTATTTTTAGAATAAATTATAGTTCCCCAAAAGTTTGCATGAAAATATGGTTTTAATGTACAACAAATGAATGAAAATTTCTTAAATTCATTATTTATCATTATATTAAATTCTCTATTACCCACTTCTAAAATTTATTAGAAATATATTTTCTTAATATTTGTACAATTTATATATGTTTATAAGTAATTACAATGTTATTAGGGTATGGTTTCCTCATAAAACGTTCATATTATATTCTTGATGTATTTTCTACTATGGAGTGACCTATTGAGGTTACTAGTGACATGATCCAAGGATAATGTAATTATTATTTATCGTAATGGTTGTTGAATGTAATATATATAATTTATATATTCTTGACTACGAAAAGATAATTTTCGATTTATAACACCTTATGAAAATAACATATATTTAGCATTCACATTATAAGGAAGACTTTTGATATGAACGCGATGACTGGGGTATAATCATAGATATATATTCAATTAATTGATATAGATCAATAGAAAAAATATGATGGGATGATTTATAGGTTGAGGCTATAAAACCATATTATAATAACTGGGTATTTTTTTATGCATTCCAATCCAGTGATAATATATTTGTTGAGTGGAATTTATTGAATGATAATGTATTGTTTTAGTGTTCTTTATGATAATATTCTTGTTTTTTAGCTTAAAAAAATTTCATGATTGAATAAGATAATTTATTTACATTATTAATCATTTTTCTCCTAATATTTGTTTTTTCAATGTTGAATATTTCTATTAATTATTGTTTAACTCATGTAACTAGATGAATTAAAAGTGTTTTTTCTCATCTTTGGATTATTATTTATTACTTATATACTAATGATAACATTTTTATTCATATTTTTTATAAATAATTTTATATCAACCTAAATTTGTATGTCATTACAATGGATATACAGATAAAGATCTTAAAGGTTATCTAGGATAAAGTAATGTTTTTTATACTATGGACTTGTATTTTAAATATTAAATAGTAATCATGTATATATCTTGTTCACAAAAAAATTATAAAATAATTTGATAGGTGTTTTGAGATTTCATGTGTTTAAATCCCTTATAATAAATAAAATCCATCTACGGGTTAATAGAGTTATAATTCTTACAATAGTAATTAGGTCATGGTTAGAAATATACCTAGTATTCTTCCATAATTTAAACTAATAATATGATAATTATTATTATCTATTTTAATAATTTATAATATTTTCCATATAAGGATTTAATATTTTTGATACATGATTTATGATGTTACAAGCTAACTTTTTCTATATCAATTTTTAGTGGTGGATACATGTATAATAAATAGAATCATCACAAAAAATATATGTAGTGATATTATTATAATAAAACTAAAATTTCAAGTTTTTTAACTAATATAATATTGTAAATATTAAGGTAACTAATTCTGTTTATGAATAATATCCATCAATATATAGAATAAAAAAATTCTATACAAATCCATTCAATTATTTTGGGTCAATTCTTGTGTTAGAATCCCCAAAAATTTAATTTAAATAAAAAACAATTTATATTTGGAATATGGATTAATCATATAAATGAAATATTCATATATAAATGAATTAATTAAATGGAAAATATAATTCTGAAAGGTTTATTAAATGTTATTGTAGTCAATGTTGGTCATTGATAAAGAACACAAAATATGTTGAGGAAAGTTGGAAGCATGAAATGGATAAAATTTAAAGGGATATTATTCCGGAAATACATTTCTCATGAGCAATGGGATAATATCCCAATGTAATTCCTCAATCTAAAAAATTTGTATGGTGATTTTGATAATTTTTTGGATGAAAAAAAATATTACAAATGAATTCTATAGACTATATACGTAATATTGATAGTATGATTGAACATTTATTTAATGGTCTTAATCACTGTAACGAAAGGGAAATATTCTCTGAAATTTATTCTTCATGTGAAATAACTTCTAACATGTGACGTCAATGTATAAAAATAAATATACAAGTAATATATTTTAAATTTAAATTAATTGATGTATAGGAATAATGAGTTCCAAGAAACATGAAATGGGAAAAATATTAGGCAAGGACACGACATTCTATAGGTGATTATAGTGGAAGGAGACACCCATGTAATTTTTTAATGGGAATTACATTTTTTTTCTAGTGTAGAGAAAATGTTCATAAGGCTCTTGAATGGATGGATGTGAATGAATAAACTATATTCAAATTCTTATTCTATAATTATACTTGGTAATTATTCAATAAAATTAATCAAGTGTAAAGAGGATATACTAAGAAATAAAGCCGGGGGAGAAGGCCAATATTAACAAATCAATACTTATAAATTTGTAATATCTCAATATGTACTAATAGGTATTGTAAGATAATTATTTATTTGATTATATATATAAGATATATTTTAATCGATATCAATTCTTCCATTCAATATTTTTTAAATTAATTATCATTCATGACTCCTTATATTAATATTGTTATCAAGAAGTTTATGTTATTATGAAGAAATATTAACTATTTCAATCCATAATTTTTTGAAATATGATAAGAATTAAAATAATTTTATGTTTTGGATTCATTTATTTGTTTTTATTATTCATGAAATATTATAGGATTTAAAAAATACTACAGAAAAAGTATAATGGAATAAAAATATCATTATTTTTCCTTTATTTTTATTTAATTGGGTAAATTTTATCCCATCCTTTTTTTTATTTTATTTCCATTGACATTATCATGAAAATGTTTTCTATCATGATATATTATTCATTTTTTGATTGTTTTCTATTTCTTTTATATTATTTAACAACCCACCAATGTTCTCATTGTTACGGTACTCGATTACATGTCCTTTGGGGATAACATTATGTTCTCTACATCCTGTTTTCTATGTTAATTTTGTTATAAAATTGTATAATTTGTGTTTCAAATAATATAAATTAAATTTTGGATCATTTTTTGTAATGAAAAATATTTAAAGGGTTTGATTTATTTAAGGTGATATAATTTAACACCTCTATATGTTGTTATGTATTTTTAATTCAATAATTTATATGTTTTTGATAGATTTATTGATAGGAATTACTAAGCATAAAATGAAACGTGATATATTTTTAGATGTTCATGAATATTTTAGTCCATGTTCTGATATATATATATATATATACATATATATATATATATATATATAAATCTTTAATATAATTCAAAAATATTAGATAATGCCTCATATATAGGTAATAAATTTTATGAAATTTTATTTTATGTTTCAAAAAATTTATTATTCGAAAATTGGTTTTATTAAATTTTGTGTATGAATATTAAAATTAATTTATTACATGTGAATAATTTTAGTTTAAAAAAATATTAATTCATTATATCAAAATTAATTATGGATAAATATTTTTATTTTTCTGAAATGATTGATTTTCTATGAATATTTAAAAGTTTAAAACTTTTATATTCTATTATTTTTTGTAATCAAATAATTTAATTTAATTTCTATATTTAATTTTGGATTTGATCATACACGAATAGATGTTCCAACTGACATATAATAATGTAATAATTTTTAACTGTTTCTGAAATATTAACAACTTTGATACAAGTTATTTTTTTGGTGTGAATGCATTTTTTGATACAATGTTTTTCATTGTGTATTACTATTTTATATAATTGTTAAATTATTACAATTTTTATAAAAGAATAAAAAAATTATTCCATATAATGAATCATAATGATAAAATGTTGTATATGTGTCCTTTTTTGGTCAACATGAATTGTAATTTTGGTAAATATGTGTCATAATGGTATGGGTAAAATCAGTAAATCATTATTAAACCATTGAGATATGTATTTAAAATTAACCCCTTACTTGATTTAATTTTTTAAATAGTGTAAATTCCACCAGAGGGAACCCAAAATCAAATATATGTCATTATAGTCACATTTTCCACTATTAATAATTGATTTGTGAATTTATATAGTGAAAATTAAAAAGATCTCAATATCTTGAAAATAATATGTATAACAGTTTTTTCATAATGATAAAATTAGTATATTTTTGGTTGTATATGTTTCTCTAAAACATAGATTAATTTATCTACAATTTATGTTTATTTATAATTATAAATAATTTTATAATTATGTTAATTCCTATACAACACTAGAAAAGTATATATTCAATGAGTAGATAAAAAATAATTTTTTTAAAATATTAAAATAAATATATTGTTAGTGAATTATAATGTTCTTAAAATAATACATATAGATATAAAATTTTATAGATGTTTGAATTGTTTTTATTGAAATATCATATCTGCATTGATTATTTTATGGTCCAAGTACATTAATAGTATATAAAATGACTTTAATGATATATAATGAAAAATGATGAAATATTGAATTATTTAAAATAATTAAAAATATAAAACTAATAAAATAATGATTCGAGATTGTCGAAAATTTCATCGCATAGACATTTATTTCCTAATTTTAAAATTATTTTTAAACATATTATCATCTTATATTATAAAATCGATTACCATATTTAATTTTAAAATATTCTAATGAATGTATTAAAAAAGATATGTTTTCAAAAGAAACCAAAAACAACATAAGTATCATTGTATAATAATATTTCAAGAATTGAACAATTTTACATGAATATCTATCCATTTGGAGTCATTTAAATTGACAATGAATTTATTGTATTTTAATATTTTTCTCAAATTAAATATTATCTCTTTCTCCCTTATAAAATAAAAAACTATCAATATTTTTGTAAGAAGAATATTACCCGTCAAGACAAACCAACCACTTCATAAATAAATTCTTATCTCCACTATCCATGTTTTAGAATAGGTTTTATTGTTAAATTACCAATAAAAGTTTCCTTAGGAAGTTATCTACAAATGGCTAATCAAATAAGATATAATCATCTTACCCAACCAATTTCTATAAATTTATTCTTATTACTTTTATATATCACTGTCATTCTATATAAAATAATAATAATAGTATCCTCAATAAAATGAAACTTTATTTTAATTATATAAAAAACATAATATATAATTTTTTTATCAAATGGGAAATGAAATTATCACTATCGTGTACGTGTGGACTACTGCCTCCATAAAGTGATGTGATTTGATTTTTTGATTATTAATAATGTATATTATAATTAGGTTATATGTAATGAATTTATATGTTATATATCATATAACAATAATTTTATAATGTTTTATTTTTTATTATTATTCCATTCCATCAGTCGAAATGTGAAATATGTGCTTATGCAGGTGTGTGGCTTGTCATCTCAATAAACGGTGTTGTTCATTATGATAACTCTAAAATTTTTGTATGAGTAAATATATAATTGAAATATATTAAATTATTAATATGAATAAAAATATGGATATGATAGATCAATGATTAATGTACCCTTAGTGGGTCAATTTAAAAAAACTTTTGTTGAAAAAATAAATATTATATCATTATGAAATGAAAATTTTAATAATGATTTAATAATAAAATAAATTTTAGATGTTATAAATGTATATTATATGATATATTAAGTATAAATATTATATTGGAATTGAATTGTAATAAATTTATCAATATTATACATGTGTCAAGAATGAGTAACATAGTATCTCAGTTTTGAGGTAAGGGTTTTCTCATAACTCATTTATTTCCATTTGACATATAAAATATTACACAATGGTTTATCTAATGTAGTTAATATATAATCCCATTGATATGTAATATCATCAATAAAAAATCATTAATGGTAATTAATTTTTCATTTCATGATGATTGTTTTTCATTGGTGTTATAATTCAAATGATACCAAAGCTCACATGGATTTTTTTCAATATCCTTTTATTTCAGGATTGTTTATTTAAATATTTACATTAGGAAAATTATATAATCATAACAACTAAAAAAATAAAAATTCTTATACCATGTATATATTTATTTTTTTCATGAATATTTTCCATTTCATGTCTTTTTACTCACGAATCAATAACTACGTTACATTTAGGGAACTCTATTGAAAAAATAATATTTTCATTATTTAATTATTACAGATTTACTTCCATTACCTTATTTTCATTAAAATATATTTATATTTATATTTAATATTGTCTTATGATTGTTTGATTTCAATTTTAACATTCTTTGACTTTTTTAAAAAAAATAAAATGATTATTTTTTTCATCTTCATAAATAATAATATTTTATGAAAAGTTAGAATGAAATTTTTTTTATGTTATATGACCTGAACATAATTTATCATTTTCTTAAATATATAATGTTCTAAATATTCAATTACATGAATTATTTTTTTTCTAAAATTTATTTTTTCATTAATATTTTTAGGAATTTTAGAACTAAAATATCTTATTTCAATGTAAAGAGGGTATTTTTAATAATGAAAAATTACAATGACATATTAATGTAATTTTTAACTGTGAAACTACCCATTGTAATTACTATGGATAAAATCCCATTATAATATTGTTATCCATTATCTTGATTGTCTATGATTAAGATGTATTTGGGTTCTTTATTCCTGATTTTATACATATAATTGTTGATTTATAATTTATTGTGAGAGTGAATTATATTAAACATTAAATATAAAAGGGACCAATATGAATTGATAGTTATGGGTGATGTACAGTTACAAATATCCCCTTAATGCATAAATAAGTCTTCAGAGAAAATATTTTGGCATGATTTATAATTTCAAGTTATAATAACATGTCATAATATATGTGTATTTTGTGTATATATTATTTTCCATTAATTATGTATTGGATGATATCATAGAATTTAAAGTTAATTTTTTGTAATATAAGGAATGAAAAAATAATTCATGATTTCTAACTTGAGAGGCCTTTATTATCTATTTTCATATATACTAATTTCCATTATAAATAGATTAGTTTTCATTACACATGTTTTTTATCTTGATATTAACTATGTATGCATATTAAATGCTTGTTTTTTTGTTGAATATTAGGTGTTTATATTATAAAATATTCAAAGTAAATTATTCCAATTTTACTAATAACATCTTCCTCTAAAAATGATAGTTTCTTAGAATGTTATATATTGCATAATTTTTTCCATTTCCAAGAATAAGATAATAGATATTATTATTTACATTAAGGATTCAAGAATATTTAATATGAATTTATTTTATATTTCCGATGTAATATTATAATCATATATTTATTTAGTTTTTTATAAGTACCAATATTATTTATCTTATTTTGGGAGATTCCATTTATTTTATATAAATTTAATAAGGTACACTCTAGATTTGTGATACTAGAGTTGGGGCTTATAAAACATATCCCAAAACGAAAATGAAAAGTAAATTCATTTATTTACATCTATAAATTATATTTTTATCACTATTAAAATAGTCATCATAAATTATAGTTAATCATCCAATTATTCCACTTTTAATATACTTAAAGGATGTTATAGGTGATCCCTTAATGATTACATATCATTCTTATCTAGAAAGGTCACATTGAAAAATAACTTAGGGTGTAAATAATCATTTTGAAATGGTTTATTCATATATTAATTATTTGATAATTAATGTTTTAATAGGTATTCATGTTTTTCAAATAATTATTATATTTTGGAAATTATTAAGGGCCAATCATTCATGAATGGTTTTGATGAAATGGTTCTTGTTCGGTATGAATTAGTAATTTTGACAATGGATGACCCACATAGTGGCTCAGAAGATTGGTTTTTTATAAATCAAAATATAGATGTACCATCAATAAAAAAAATTCCATATATGAAATCATATGTCAATAGTGTGCACAAATGGTACCATATGAAAAATTTGACAGTATTTATTCATTGTTATCTTTTATTTTTATTACCCTCATGAGTTTTTATCAAGTAAAATGTTAGAAAAAATTATATGTCCATGATTCATCAATTGACTAAGAATAATGGACCCAATACACTCTTTTAGTATATTTAAAATTAATAACAGATATTCAAATGATTTAAATATTCATATATAAAATCATATAAATTAAAATTTTAATCATTATTGATATTTATGTTAACTAACCACCCTAATCAAGTGATCATCCTAGGTATGATGAAATAAGTCAACATAATTTTAAAATCTTCTATGATAAAAAATCCAAATATAATGATATTTTTAATCTAAATACCCTCTTAGAATTATTAAATATTTTTACTACACAAAATATTGAAAAATATTAATTTTAGGATAACTATCCAGGAAAAGTCCCAATAGAATAAAAAACATTATTGACTTTGAAATTTGTGTCCAGAACTGCTCAATTCAAATTCCTCAAATAATGGCACACGATAGTATAAAATAAAATATAAATTACACTACTAGTGAACTGATTTCATAAATCCACTAGAAAATACTCAAATTTTTTTCATTAGATCAATCAATTATAATTGAAACCATGCGACATGTTTTATACATAATTCATTCGGATGAAGACAATTAGTATGAAATAGAAAAAACCTAAAAATAAGTGAGATGCAAGGATTTATATTCAGATCCTATTATGGATGCCTTTAAATTAGTTCAATAATGTTATAATTAGATCCTTAACTACCTGGGATTATCTTAGTTAAAGAATGATATTTTAGTTTATCACAATAATGAATATAATATGGTTATGTATCCTATTTGATAGTAATTATATTGGGGAAATTATAATTATTTATTTTACTACACTTTGGAATGGAATGAAATACTATATACATATATGTTTATAAAAAATATAAATATAAATTATGATCAGAATCAAGGATAATTACCATGGTATAAAGGGTGAATATATAAATTATAATTTTTTATGGCCATTTCATTGATTTTTTTTCATATTTAATAGCATAACCACTCTCTTTTACATATAAGATATAGTTTAATAAAATATTAAGGAATGAACATATTTTATATTTCCTAGTTTTAATAGTTGTCGATATCTTTATATTAAGTATTTCAATGTCAATTTTTACCTGAAACATGATGTTTATTCTATTAGATATAATTTTTAGATCTTCTATACAAATCTTTTTTGTTTAATACATTCAATGGATCATGTACCCATATTTTTTCATAATAGATTAAATTCACTACATCACTCTTAATATTACATACATGATGAATTTATTGTTGGGATCATACTAATAGTTATTTAGTTACCTGAACGATATCTTCATACAATCAAAAGCGAGATACTTGCAAATTTCATTGTTAATTTCAGGGAAATTACTAAAACTATTTTTCTATATTATTGGATTACTATAAGAACCCTTTATTATTGATATATTTGATATTTTAAATATATCAATGATTCATACTCCCCCATATATTACAATTATTTTATAAATTCAAAAAATTATTTCCTCCAAATAAAATTCCATTTTTTTAATTCAAAATTATTCAATTGTACTCAACCATGATATATATTCTTCATATTTCCATTATTCTAAATCCAACCAAGTTTTAAATTTTTATATTGAAAAAATTTCAAATATCTAAATATGGAATCGTAAAGATTAGATGCATGTAGATTATACACAATCCCTATGATTTTCCACATAATAATTGACTTTTAAATCCTTAACAATGTATAATAAAAAATTCCATATTTTAATAGTGTGTTTTTATTGATATTTTATTAATAGTAATTAATATTTTATTCTATATGGTATAGTTATTTGAAACACTTATGTTATTGAAACTGTAGTTCATATTGAATTTCCAACCCTATGACATTTTCATTTCATGATGTCAAGAACCATCCACTACAATCTGTCAATATATACAAATACATTTATATCTCAAGAAGTTAAATATGTTATTAAACATATAATATGATTAAGAAATAACCATAATTAATTTTTTTATAATAGTTTACTAAAATATTTTCATTGAATAAACCATTCAATTTTTTTATTAAATATTTATAGAACGTAAAAATTGAAAAATAATTTAATCGTTTAAAGACCTTAATTGAACCTTTTAATGATCAATTTCACTAAAACGAGTATAAAAAATGTTTTAAAAGGAATATACAATACAATATGATATAATTAACCATGTATGTTTCTAATTATGTAAATATGTAATGAAAAGTGATCTTTTAGGTCTAAACCTTACGAACAGTCTATAACAAACCTTATATATTTTCACAACATTTGGAAAATCATCTAACCTTATGAAATTTGAAAAATAATTTGAAGTCACTTAATCTACATTATTAAAACCCCTAAACTAATATAATGTTATAAACAATAGAAAATATCCTAAAGATTTTTATGAATACCATAATCTTTATAAAAATACCATAAATCACTATAAATAACCTAATAAACAATACAAGGAATTATCATAAACAAAATGTATGAAAATATAGAATCTAGAAAACTATATAAATTAAAATTCAACATGTGTACACTAGAAAAAATGAAAAGTATCTCAATAAATATATATATTATCGCCCTTGTAAATATTAACATTAATTATTACATATATAAATAACATTTTCTATAACCATGACCCAAATAACTATAATTTGCATTTTTTAAACATTATACCACGTTAAATTTGTTGAAAAAATCAAAATAGTTATATAAAATAATATATAAAAAATAATATAGATAATATTATATTAATTAAATTACATTTTAATATACATTTATTACATGAGTGTATAAAGTATTCTATAATTCCTTTTTCTATAAAACATAATTCTAATAAGGTGAAAATGAACTATGTGAATTGATCATCCTAAGAAGAAATCATTGATCTTTATTGCCTATATATATCTATCAAAATTTCTCAAACCAATAAAATATTTAAATAATCTCCAATAATTTTTCGCATATATATAAGATTGATCCCAATTTTCTAAAATTAATAAACACATCCAACCCAATGAAATTTAAAACTATCTGTTTTCTCCCATGTAATTTAATAATATTTCACTCAACCTTAATGTAACAAAAAAATAACCTCTCAGAATGTTCACAAGTGAGGTGTATAATTCATTAATAGTAATTTGTCGGAAAAAAATACCATGATATTCATAAAAATCATTTACAGGGATGGGGATACATTTTCAAACCTATATAATTGAATAAAGTATTTTGATCTCTTGGTTCCACTAGAAACCTTCCAAAAAAAATATGGGCTAAAATATTTAGGATTCTATATATATCATGTTTTTATTATATATATAATCCAATATAAATATCTCATGTCCATCCCTATATTTTTTGTAATATTCTATTTTATCTCAATCATATTTTTACTCGATTAGTAAATAGAACTTTTTCTATAAATAGTGGCACACAATTTACCTCTTGTGAATCTAGTAATAGAACCCACCTTGAGTCCAATATCATCAAGATCATGTTTAACCCATGTAATAAAGAAAATAAATTAGAATATGTTATATATTGATCCACCGAAATGATCAATTAAATTGGGAATTACATCATTCTTATCCATTAAATTCCAGAACATCTAATAAAAATGTTCCCACTAATTTTGAATTAATTTCATTAATGAACATACCTAATATCAAAATTTGAATACAATTATACAAATTTATAATGATATATGACTGAATTTTGTAAAATACACTTAATAAATGTAGTATATAGTTATTTCCTATAATATTATAACTTTACATTCTATGGGATATATTTGGAATCTATCTACAAGAATTTTTTTTTCAAAAATCAATCTTTGCATATTTTCATAGAGAATACTTCTATTAGTTTTTCTATACAAAAACATATTAACAACTTTCATAAAATTTTCTATTGGTAATATCACCTATGTTTCTAATGGAGTTATCAATTATCGTGAATAATTAATTATAACCCTATGGGGAAATATTTTTGTGGTGTATTTTTATTTAGAAATAATTGTTCATTTAATTCCTGGAATCTTCTGATTATCCTGGAAAAATATTAATTCTCTAATAATGGAAAAAATTGATATTTTGAATATTCTAAAATATATTTATTTAGACTTCATCTAAGACTCTAATTTATATTTTTTATACATAAATAATTAGAAACATTAATTTTTATCCTCTTCTTTGAGTTGATAATTTGGATAACACCAATTTGATGGACCTTTTCCTTTCTTACGGAATAAATAATCTTAGAGTACCATGCATGTGGAAAATATATTTCGAAACACAATTTATTCGAAAAACAATAGACAATTTACTTGTATTACAAGGCCACAACCATAAACATTACTTAATTTTGAGTTTTGTAAAAATTCACATTGACGATATTTTCAGTTTTATAGTTCTAGAAAATTAGTCCATAATAATTACATTAAATCTAAAATATTACACCATTGAATCATATACTCTATCCAATTTTTTGAAATAAATAAACTACATAATTAAAAAAGGAATTCATTTCTTCAGAAAAATTCTTAAATTGTTATTTTCAATAACACTTCCTTATATCATGTGAAAACATTTCCAAAAAATGGTATGATCAGAATAATATCATACAAGGCAAAAAAATAATGAATGAATGAATTAGTTCTTCAATACATAAAAATCACAGAAATCATATTTTTTAATGATATAACAATTAATTTTTAAAAATCCTCATGAAATAATAATATTTATGAATAACTAATTGAAATAAAAAATAATAAATGTAACTTCTAGAATCAACAACATAGATACATTTTAAATTTAAATGATACATGGGGAGTTTCATTTGGATTACCCCATCACATTATATTCCCTAAATATCTTATGATAAACATTAACGCTTACCTCCAACATGTTACCCAATGAATTGGAGAGATATTTCGTGCTCACACACCCTTAATTTGTCATGGAACCACCTCTATACATAAACAATTCCCATGAACCATTACATAATCATAACACATAAACAAAGATAACAAAAAGATAATATTCACACATTACAATCAAAATATATCATTTCAAGATATTGAAATAATCAATGCTATCTCAAAAAAAATTAGAATTCAAAAAAATGAAAAAATTATATATGGTTTTTATTATTATTTCCAAAACATTACAGATTTTTTAGGAATCCAAATATCAACTAATTATTTCTATTGTGGAAATGTCGTTGTCACAATAAACGATAAAAAACATTCCCTTTTTCTTTTAATAAATCACATTGTAAAACAGAAGACTCCTTTTGAAAACTATTGAATGAAATTAAAAAAAGCGTTGAATGTTAATCCTTATAAAATAAGAGCATGTATACAAAAAAATATTCATCAATTCAAGGATATTGGGACAATGTACCTTAACGTGATAAATTACATATATTAATGAACAACAGTACTCAAATCTTATAAAATCATTATAATAAGAATATTCATGATATAATATGTCATAAGGGAAGTATATAAATCATATAAATAATGTATGAATATATTTTAAGTTATCAAAATACATTTTTCACATAAACATAGAATTTCCTAATCATGAAGTAGAATATCAACCCAAATAATTGAAATTGGGTTATGAAATTCCCTTACAAAGAGTTTGACTTTTCTCGTTCGTTCATTAGAATCATGAATAATAATGAAATTATATTATTTTATAATTTATTTATATCCTATTTCATTTTAATTAGTAATTTTATATTACAAAGCATCATGTTATAAAATTACATATTTAATTAAGTTCAAATTGGATGTTTCGTCGATATTCACTACTTGAGTAAAAGATTACCATGTTTTGTTATAAATTGTCCATGTAGTCAGAAGTCCATCATCACTAGATTATTATTCATAATTTAAGAATAAAATATATCCAGAATATATGAATTTATATACAATATATTATAATTTATTATATTTGATAACATTTGGATATAAGAAATGAAATGCACCATTAGTCGAGATGGTAAGTCATATGTATTATTGAACGCTACATTCATTTTTTTCATATTTAATGTAATAAAAATTAAGTGATAAATAAATAAATTAAAATTATATTATAATATAATATTTTATATATGTTACAAATGTTCATTAACACCATCCTTTATAAATTCCATGTATGTCATGGATGAGTTATATCACTTTGACTAGAAGGTACTCTGCACTTCCTCAAAAGAAATTATCATATTTACATATTATGAAAATAATAAAGGTGTTATGTAAATAAGGAATTTATAAACATATAGAAAATATAAATAAAATATATATCATATAAAAATATAGTTTCATCATAAATTACACTATGAGAGGTGGTAATAAAAATTGAAAATTCATCATTTCTTGAGTCATTAGTTCGTCGTTTAATGAAAATGTATGTTCAAATCAATTAGATAGAGGTGTGTGTAAGTGAAGTTATAATCATTCTAAAAATAAGATATTCTTATATTGAAGATATTTCTGTTTTTATGTAATGAAATAATAATAAGATCACATTTATTTGTAATGAAAAACAAAGGAATTGGACTAGAGAGAAGACATTATTTCTAAAGCAAGTAGCTTCTAATATTTTGAGGCAATATGATTTCTAGAATTTTCTTATCCCCAAGGTATGGAATTAAAGTTAATGGGAGGTATTTTTTAGATTATTTGAGAAGAATTTGGATATGTTAATGGGTTTTATATGTGGTATTAATTGGGTAGATGGAGTGGTGTTTTATAAGAGGGAGTTAGGGCACTTTATGATGTTATTGAAATATTATTTTATGATAAATTGAATTTATGTTTCAAATGGTCCCAAACTCATTTATTTCAAATATTATATTATTTTGGGTATAAAAACATGCTACCAATAGGTTTTAGTAATGATTTTTTTCAAAAGTAACCTTATCTTTTACCTTTAACTGTTAGTTTAAAACATTAACTCTTACCATCACTTTTTCCATTCTCAAAATATATTGAAACTATATTTACTATAAAATTCCTAGATAACCATAAAAGAATCATTAATGGATATTTTAACATAATATACTTAATTTGGAAAAATATATGTTTTTTTGGACTACTATATCATTTAATAAATTAGTATCTGTTTTAGAAACTCATTTACATCAATTTTGACATTATTATGTAATTTATTTTCATTAAAGCCATAAAAACATTATTCTTTTGAGCCATCAAAGTTAACTAATATAAAATATGTCAATAGTATCCAAAAAATTTCATTTATGGCATTAAAATATGAAAATACATTTATTTTAATAATTTTAAGGTCAATTTTTTTATCATTCCTTAATGAAGCAATCACATCATCATCATTATATCATAGATAAATTAATTTATATAATGAATAAAAATTATGACTAAAATACCCTGATGTATGAAATCATTTTATCTTACTAATGAAAAAGTATAGTAATATATATCTGTAACACCCCAATATTTTTTCAGAGAGATTTTTTTTTCTTTCATATATTCTGTTGTAAACTACACCAAGATTATCTTGCGCTATACAAAACACCGTATTATCTTGCAGTATACAAAATACTATTCTTGGATCGTGTTACACACAATTTCAAGTTCGTTTGATAGTAGTTACGCTATGCAATATTGATTGTATATATATATATATATATATTAAATGTATAAATGAAATATAGTTGGATTCTATTATAGGCAATGAAAAATGAGTATGGCACTACATGCAACCCTGACTTGGCTTGTATTACACGCAATCGCAACCTTCGGTTATAGCGTGTGCAGTATGAAATACCGGGTTTCCATAAACAATAATATATTGTCATAATATTATAATATAATAGCCTTTATGAATATTATTAACTAAAATTTGAATTTTATCACATTATTTTCCATCTTACATATTTTTTAGAACATGGTATGATAATTAAATAAATTATTCGGGTAATATATGTATGTTAAAGAAAATGCAGTTCTATTACATTTTATTGGTGCACCCACCTTAAATATTGTTTCTTACATGTTTATAAGTTCAATTTGAAAAAAAATTATTCTTTAGAATCAGGATATAAAAATTTACTTTGGATACAATTTTCATATTATTCTAATAGCTTTCAAATTTTAATGAAGAGTAAAAACAAACTATATTTTAATTCAAAACAAATTTTTTCTTAATAATTTATATGGTTATATTATCTTTTTAATTTGTTTAAAAGTTTAATTTCAATATATTTTTACCATTTAATCCAATGTTGTTCATTTGAAATAATTTCATGTTGAATTTGGACATAAACAAGTGTCGATCTTTTGATAGTTATTGTTTCTTAAAAACCCGCTATTTGTTTTGCTAACAGGAATTAATTTTAATATTAATTAATTCCAATTATATATTTTGAATTTGGAAAAATAGACATCATTTTTGAATTCAAAATATAAAATATATCTTAGGCTGAATTTTTGGTATTTTTCTGAAAAACATCAATTTTTGATGAATAGTGAATCCACTAAACGGTAGTTAAAAAACAGACTCATTCATTTCTGTGAATTAAATTTAAAAAATATGACATACATCGTTGTTATCAAGAAGTAAAAATTGGTTCAATAAGATGAAAATAATTTTTGTTGAATAGTAACTTTTGACTTTTATTTACTGTAGTTAATGGTAAATAGGGTAATTCAAGGTTAAAAGTATATTAGAACAATTCAAAATTACCATAATACTTGTTTGTACAATATTTTATGAGTATTGGACGACCATAGGAATCCTTGGGTCGATTTAGGGACCCCATTGAGCCACATGGTAGTGATAATGATAATTTGGATTAATTAATTTAATGTAAAGACAAAATTGACATTAACAAAAATGTTTTAGTAATTAATTTTTATAAGGGGTTATTTAAATTATATCTTAGACCATAGATATTAATTGGAAAGATAAAAATATTTCTTACATGGTGGGTGTTTTTTTATAATTTTTATATATCATTTAAATTAAATTATTTATGACACAATAATGATGTAGTATTTACCACGTGAATAAATGATTTAAATAAATAAGATTATAATGATTAAAATATTATCCAAAACATGTCCAATAATGATTGGATGATTTTATTTAAAACTTGAGTCATATTATATTTATCATTAATGATTTTTTGGATCTTTTCAAACAGAATATATGTTTATAATAAAATAATATTTTCACATTTTCCAAAGGTACCCTTCTCATCCCTTATAAAAGGGAACCTCCTCCATCTCATATTTACAAACAATTGAGCCCTAATTCTCGTAAAAACCTTGAAAATTAATCTTCTAATGTCCCCTAGAAATATTATAGTGGTCTTGGTCTTGTTCAAAGGCAAAAATTAGCTCCCTAATAGGATGTTTCAAAGAGACGTGTCGAAGAAGAAGTAATATCTGTTACTGATTCTTTCAAAAAACAATTTCTCCTACATCCTATTATTTACTTGTTTCATTATAAATTAACAATATCAGTATCACTCATAAACTGATATGTTATTACAAATATTAAAAACCCCATTTCAACTTATATCCACCCTATGGAAAATGAAATCACCGCTCGTGCTTACGTACAGAATATCGTCTCCACGCCGTGGTGTAATCTATTTTCCACCACCTTCTTACTTGGATTGGTATAATGGTGTAAAGAATAACTATATATAGTTATTATAACATCATACTTATTATGATATATTATATCACCCAATACAATTCAATTCAATAATTATGGGAATGATATCACTGCTCGTGCGTACGTACGGATTACCGTCTCCACGACGTGATGAGATTCATTCTCCATGTTAACCATTCTATAATGATTATAAAGTGTATATAATAAATAATAATGATATATATGAACTGATAAATATACTTTATTCATGTATATATATATATATATTTCATCTACTTACTTAAATTCAAGTCAATAAGGAAAGGAAAGCAGCGTTCATGCATACATACGACCTACCATCACTATAACAGTGTATTTCATTTCATTTATCTATCTATAATAAATATATATATATATATATATATTAATTATATAAAATATATAAATCATGATTAACATTTTGGAATTATGTAAATCCTGAAATAATTAATTTTGTAATCTCATTTTTATCTGAGATTGCTAATATGCAAGTCTTTACTGGGGTTATTTTTTTCATCAATGTCCATAATTTTTTTTTCATAAAGTGTTTAATATTATTCCATGTATTTTCAAATTCATTTTTACACCTCTTTGACTTTGACTTTTTGTTATGGAAGGAATCTTTCTTTTGATTACCATATGCGGAACCTTTTGACTTTTCCGACAAAAGTACGGGGAGAATGGTTTTTTAACTTATACGACATGAAGGGATTTATTACGGTTTCATAACGCCTTATTTTCATGAAGTTTACTTTACAATATTTCACATTTATTTTCAATAAAATCCTTTTCATTTGAAATTTGGTCGCATTTTGTTAAAAGAAAATGATTTTTTAGAAGAAATGATATTTTTCCTCAAAAATTATTTTCGAGTGTTTTATCAAAAACATTTTCCATCTATGATGACCGTATTTCATATGTGTATGTTTCAAGTATAATATCTCTATGATTTACATGGTTTCACTTTTCTTATTTTGAAATGATATCCATTTGTTTTATATAGATTATATTATGATGGGATGATGTTTATGAAATACATTTTTATTCTTTAAGTTATGATGAATGATTTATGTTTATGTTGTGGAATAGGTAAATATGATTTCATTATGAGACATGTGAGACCTATATCTCCCTCCAATGCATTGGGTAAAGATTTATATCTCATGAAATAAACATGGCTAGAACGGTATGTTAATCTGGTTCAGTGATACAGGACTGGAACGAGGAGTGAACTCGATTCCGAAAGGGACTTCGTCCACTAAGATGGTCTTGGAAGCAATGTCTTAGCTACTATGGAAATCTTATCATGTGCTTAATGGTTTTCCACAATTATATGTTTTCATCTGATTCTATTTTATCTTGATTGATGTTCCATTATTATATATTCCTTATGGACTTCTAAGATTTATGTATCCTGCTATGATTTTGATGTTTAGATTTTATGTTCATGTTTTTGCATTCAACTGTTTATGGATTGTTTTATGTTCTCTATTTTTACACTTACTGAGCATTTGAGCACACCATTTATATGTTTTCTTTTCCCCAGGATATAAAAAAGGATTTAGGTAAGAAAATAAAAGGGGATGATCATTACAGGAGATGTTGAAAATATTACACCTTGATTAGAAGATTATGTTCCAAGTTTACAAAGACACTAAACTATTACGGTCCATGTATGTCTTTTTCTGTTATGTATTATGTATTCCACAAAAGTAATGTAATGTCTTTGTATATCGAGTCTTGGGTATCTACTGTTGGTATCAGATGAATGGTTTAGTTAACATTTGGAAACTAGGATGCGAAAACCATAGTGAAATCCCTAGAGATAATTCTAAGGTATGTCTTGGGATGTACCTAAGGTTAAGTGTAAGTATAGTTTATAGTTATATAATTATGGTAATGATATTAGAATTAAACCTAAGATGTTAGATATTGAAGGTACTCCCCCATTATAATATTGTTTTCCCTAGCATGATTTTTTCCTCTCACGCTATTCTTTTTGGGTTTTAGACGATGGCTGGAACCCGAAGGAAACATGTTGATAAATATAATGGACAATGCAATGATTGTCCTCTTGAACAAACCAATTTTATGGGAGATGGAGTTCAGAATTTTATTTCTATACTTACACAAGTTATGATTCATTCTGGACTTCCAAATGAGTAGATAAGGGAACAATATTCTATTGAGTCCTTCATGGGGAAATGCACAACTTCTTTTAGTGGGTCTTCTGATACACTTGTTTCTGAACAATTGATCAGTACCATTGAAAAGATATTTTCAATAATTGTTTGTTCAAAACATGAAAAAGTAATTTTGGATATTTACCATTTAGAAGGTGATGCAGATCAATGGTGGACTCTAAGTAAGAATACGAAGCCCCGAGAAGAAATTGAATCCATGGAATGGGATGAGATCAAAAAATTATTTTTCAACATATAATTCCCTCGTATTCTTCGAAAAAAGATAGAAAAGGAGTTACTTGAGCTTAAAAAAGGATGATGATTTTGTTGGTATATATGAAGCGAATTTTACAAGACTTGCAAGGTATGCATCTGACTTTATCATCCAACCTGAAAGAATAGTTGATTGATTCTTCAGTGTCATAAAACTAATTCGTTGAAGGGAATTATCTATAAGAGAATTTTGTAGCTATGAAGAAATTGTGTGTTGTGCTATCAAGGTAGAAATGGAAGTTGGTGTTATATATCCATCTCATGGTAGTGACAAGAAATGAAAGATGGATTTCAAGGAGAAATATTAGAATAATGGTGAAACGAAGATGAATGTATCTTTATGATCAATGTGTGGAAAGAAGCATGGTGGAGATTTTATTAAACGGACTAGAAAATGTCTTAAGTGTGGAAAAGAAGGTCATCGAGAAATTTAGTGTCGAATTAATGGAAAAATGGTTGCTAATGATGTGAATATAGAAATGACTGTAGAGAACACCCCACCAGCACTTCAATACTTCAAGTGCAAGGAAATGGGGCATTATGCTAATCAACTCTCTAATCTAAGTGTTAATGATGATCAACTTTATCAACCTCTTAAGGAAAAGGATATTTGGAAGTCACATAAAATCCCTATTTTTGATGTTGAGTATGACACAGATGTTGTGTAATGATTAAGTGTTTATGTAATGGGATTTCAAAATAGTATCATAGAATCTCATTTATGGAATCGTGGAATTTTGTAATATCTATTTATTGGTTTTCATTAATTATATCGTACTGGTAACCATGAATAGTGATTGAAATATTTTTTGAAAGATGATTATATGTGCATAATGAAGGGATAAAGAAAAAAGGAAATTAGCTCATGACTGATATCATGGTTTGAGTATATGGAAATTTTGGGATTTTGGTATGTTGAAAGAGTTATGTTTAGACAGCATTCATGTTTTCACTATGGTCTAATGGGTATTCATTTTTCAAGAGAATATATAATTAAGGTATTCACATTTTTGGAATGTGACCAACAAGATATATCGTTGATATATGGGGGATAAATGATGGTATTCCCATGCTTTATTGATGACATATTTAGTAATAATTTTCTGTATACTATAAGATTGTACAAAAGTATTTTAGATAATCCTAGAGATTGGAATAGATTATTTTTGAAATAATTTAGTATTATTTAAGGATAGAACATTTTTCAATATTATTTATGGAATATTGTAATAATGTATTTTAGAAAAAGGACAACCTGCAAGACGGGTGACAACCCGTCGCGTTGGAAAAGGTTGCGGAAATCGAACCCACAACCGAAGTGTGGCATGGATTTATCACCTACCACTGTCCTATTGGATGCCTCTGGTTAGTAGGAACTAGTTTTATTTAATTTAGAGGTATAATAGATGAAATATAAGTCCATTGTTGGAGTCACATATGATTAATCTCACCATAGATATACTTATGTATATTTAATAACTTATGATAACCATTTTGTGATAGAAACGGATGGGATGACTTATCATTCTATCGCATGATCTTCTAACACATCAGGAATGAAAAAATCCACTTTATTTTTTTCAATAGAGATGATGTGGAAAATGTTCTTGGAATGACGAAAAATTATATTACACAGAAATAAACGAAGTATTTCTCATTAGGTAAAAGTTAATCAATGTTAGAGAAATGATCTTGAAAACCAAAAATGTAGTCCTAGTATCCTCGTATCCGATGAATCAGATAGTACCTTTGATCATCAGAAATGCATGGATTTGTGATTGTTTGGTTTTTCATATCCATGTTCTCTACCACTCTACATCTGAACATGATGGTTATATTTATTCTCCATGTCCATATTTTCACTAATGATATGTTATTTGGAAACCCAAGGATATGTTAATTTGGGTAACCATTATGTTTCAAACTTCACTTTTTTAAAATTAAATTTTATTATTCCTTTTTCCGATGTGGGTTTCTATGAAATAAAATCTCAACTAATAAACCATTTATAACCATAATGAATTTTGAGGGTGAAATTCATTTTAAGGGGGTAGAATGTAACACCCTGAGATATTAAGAGATATATAATTTTTCTTTCATATCTTCTATTTTACACTAATCCAAGATTATCTTGCGCTATACGCAACACTGTATTAGCTTTCAGTATATGCAATACTATTCTAGGATCGTGTTACACACAATTTAAAGTTTGTTTGATAGTAGTTATTCTACGCAACAATGAGTGTATATATATATATATTCAATGTGTAAATAAAATATGGTTGTATTCTGTTATACACAACGACAAAGGAGTCTTTCACTACACGCAACCCTGACTTGGCTTGCATTACATGCAATCACGACCTTCCTCGATGGCGTGTGTAGTGCCCAATACTAGGTTTCACTAAACAATTATATATTGACATAATATTATTATGGACTAGCTATTATGAATTGTATTAACTAAATTTTAAATTTTATAAAATTAATATTCATCTTAAATTTTTTATAGAACATGGAATGAGAAATAAATAAAATTTTCGAGTAAAATAACTATTTTTAAAAAAATGTAGTTTTGCCGCCTTTTGATGGTGCACCCACATTAAATATAGTTATTGACCTGTTTATAAGTTCAATTTTACAAAAAAATAATTCGATAGAATCAAGATATAAAAATTTTCTTGGGATGAAATTTTCATATTATTCTGATAACTTTCAAATTTTAATGAATAGTAAAAACATGCTATATTTTAATTAAAAAAACTTTTTTCATCACAATAATTTATATTATTAATTGGTTTTAAAATTAGAATGTATTTTAACAAATTAATCCAATGTTGGTCATTGGAATTAATTTCAATTTGAATTTGGACATAAACAAGTGTCGATCTTTTGATAGTTATTTTTTCTTAAAAACTCGCAATTTGTTTTGATAACGGAAATTAATTTTAAAAATAATTAATGCAACATATTTTTTTTATTTGGAAAAATAGATATCATTTTTGAATTCATAATATCAAATATAGCGTAGGATGAATTTTTGGTATTTTTCTAAAAAACATCAATTTTTTATGAATAGTAAAACTACTTAGTGGTATTTAGAAAAACCAACTCTTTAATTTCTGTGAATTGAATTTAAAAATTCTGAAATACATGGTATTTATTAAGAAGTAAAATTTTGTTCAATAAGATTAAAATAATTTATGGTGAATAGTAAGTTTTGACTTTTATTTACTGCGCTTAAATGTAAATAGGGTAATTCAAGGTTAAAAGAATATTATAATAATTCAAAATTACCTTAACACTTGTCCTAAACTTATTGGATTAGTAGTGACCGATCATGTGAATCCTTGGGTTGATTTTGGGACCCCATTGAGCCACTTGGTAGCGATGATGACAATTTGGATTAATAAATTTAATGTAAAGACAAAATTGACATTACCAAGAATCTTTTAGTAATTAATTTTTATAATGGGTTATATAAATTATATTTTTGACTATAAATATTAATTGGAAAGATAATATGATTTCCTACATGTTGGTGTTTTTTTATATTTTTTAGACATCTAATAAATTAAATAATTTATGACACAATAATGATGCAGTATTTACAACATTAATAAATTATTTAAATAAATAAGATTATAATGATTACAATATTATCCAAAACATGTCCAATTCTGATTGGATGATTTTATTTCAACCATGAGTCATCGTATATTCATCGTTAATTATTTTTTGACCTTTTTATAGTGAATATAAGTTTATAATAAAATAATATTTTCACACTTTCCAAAAGTTCCCCTCTCCTCCCTTATAAAAGGGCACCTCCTCCCTCTCCTCTTTACACAACATTGAGCCTTCATACTCATCCAACCCATACCCATTACTCTTCTCAACTCCCCTGGTAATATTCTAGAGGTCATGGTCTTCTTCAAATTACCACACTAGTTCCCTAAGAGGAGGATTCAAAGAGACGTGTCGAAGAAGAGGTAATATCTGTTACCGAATCATTCAAATTTATTTCTTCTTATACTTCATCTTATTTAGTTGTTTCATTATGAAGTAATATCATCTGCATCACTGATATACCTATATGTTATAATAAATATGAAACAAACCCATTTCGCCTTCTATCCATCCTATGGAAAATGAAATCACCACGTGTGTGTACGTACAGAATACCGTCTCCACGCCGTGGTGTAATCTGTTTTTACACCACCACCTTACATGGATGGGTATAATGGTGAAAATAATAAAAATATACAGTTATTATAATATTATACTGATTCTGAGATATTATATCATCCAATATAATTCAATTCAATAATTATGGGAATGATATCATCGCTCGTGCGTAAGTACGGATTACCGTCTCCACGACGCGATGAGATTCATTCTCTATGTTAACCATTCAAGAATGATTATAAAGTATATATAATAAATAATAATAAAATATATTACAAGATAAAAATAGTCGATTTATGTATATATATATATCATCTACATACTTCAATTCAAGTCAATAAGGAAAGGAAAACATCGTTCATGCGTACGTACGGCCTATCGTCTCCATTAATAGTGTATTTCATTTAATTTATCTATCTATTATATATATATAAACTGAATATATATGATATATAAATCATGATTTACATTCTGGATGTAAGTAAAACATGTTATATTTAATAATAATATCATGAACAAGAAGTCCAAACACGTACGATAAATAAAACTATTTTTCCCAAAATGATAAATTAACATAGAATTTACAAATGAATGAGAAATATAAAGTAATAAGTGAACCATATATGATATAATAACAATGAATATAATCTTTTAATAAGTCAATGACATTATTTAAATCATTATACAGGAGGTTCGAATACGTATGAAGCATATCAGGCATAAGGTAAGGGATAATTTTGCAATCTCATTTTTATCTAAGATAGCTTATATGTATGTATTTAATTGGGTTATATTTGTCACCAATGTCCATAAAAATGTTTTTCATAAAGAGTATAATATTATTCCATGTATTTTTAATGTCATGTTTACACCACATTGACTTTTACTTTGTGTTATGGAAGGAATATTTCTTTTATTTACCATATGTGGTACTTTCTGACTTTTCTGACAAAAGTATGAGGAGAATGTTTTTTAACATATACGGCATGAACGGATATTTTACATTTTCATAATATCTTAATTTCATGATGTTTACTCTACATGATTTCACGGTTATTTTCAATAAAATCTATTTCTTTTAAAATTTGGTGGCGTTTTGTTAAAAGAAAATGATTTTTAAGAATAATGTATATTTTCCTTAAGAATTATTTTCATGTGTTTTATCAAAACAATTTTCCATCTAAGATGAAATTATTTCATATGTGTATGTTTCAAGTATAATATATCTATGATTTACATGGTTTCAATTTTCTTATGAGGAAATGATATCCATTTTTTTATATGGATTATGTTATGATGGGATGATGTTTATGAAACCCATTTTTATTCTCTGGGTTATGAGGAATGATTTAGGTTTATGTTTTGGAACAAGTAAAAATGATTTAATTATGTTATGTGTGGAACCTATATATCCCTACAATTAATTGGTTAATGATTTATATCTCTTAATATAGACATGGCTGGAAATGTAAGTTAATCTGATTCAGTGATACAGGGCTGGAACGAGGAGTGAACTCGATTCAGAAACGGACATTGTCCACTATGATGGTCTTGGCAGCAATGCCTTGGCTATTATGGAAATCATATCATGTTCTTAATGGTGACCCAAAATTACATGTTTTCTCTTGATGCTATATTATCATGATTAATGTTCCATTATTATATATTACTTACGTACTACCAAGATTTATGTCATTGGTCAAGATTTTGATGTTTAGATTTTATGTTCATGTTTTTGCATTCAAATGATTATGGATTGTTTTATGTTCTCTATGTTTACCCTTAATGAGAATTTTATCTCACCCTTTTTATGTTTTATTTTCTCCAGGATATACATAAATTTTTTAGGTAAGAAAACAAATGGGGAATTTCTTTATGGGAGATATTGATGATCTTTCACCAAGATTAGAAGATTATATTACACGTTTCCAAAGACACTAAACTATTACGGTCCTTGTGTGTCTGTTTTTGTTATGTATTAAGTATTCTGAAAAATTAATGTAATTTCTATGTATGTCAAGTCTTATCTCTCTACAATATCATTTATATAAAAACATATAAAAATTCTTTAATAAAATATATATGTTTTTGTTATATTTTTTTTACATTCTGTTAATTTTTATAACATTTTTTTATCTATCCAAAGTGGATCAATGGGTCACAAAAATTGAACCAATTATGCCCATTATTTATATTATATAAACCAATATTATTATCACATGTTTTAGGGTAGTTTAATATTATTATAATTTTAATATTTACCCATATTTACCTAGATTACCAGTTTACCATGGTAAATAAAATAAATAATAAAGTTGTTATTCGTAATGTTAAAAAATAAAAGTTACCTAATTACACAATTTGGAACTTATGATTAAAAATATGGATTCAATTTTCCCATATCCAATACACATAATTTTAAAAAATTTATTTAATATTAAATCATGTTGTCAAAACAATAGAGTAGGTTTTTAGGAATAAAAACATCAAAAGATTGAAATGTGTTAATGTCAAATTGAAATGATAAATTACATAAAATGACTATTAGTGGATTAAATAAATAAAAAATAACATATTTTTTACTTTAATACCAATAATAATGGCAATATATCCTTATTTATAAAATAAAATAAAATTTTATTTGGTATTAAAATATAGTATTTTTTCACTATTCCTTAAAAATTGAACATTATCAGAAGATTACCAAAAACTCACCCAAAGTAAATTTTGGTTCCCCTATTTTATAGTTGAATATAATATTTTAATATAGAACATATAAATGTGAAAAAATAATAAAATTTAAAATGGTTTTTCTATTAAATGAAGGTAAAACATCATTTTTAGAAAAATAATTCTTTTATCTGAAAAATTGAAATCATTCATATAACATGTCTAGAAAACATATAAGAAGAATTTAAATTTTGAATTGAATATGTAAAATATATTTTTTATTATGTGAAATCCATATTAATAGTCATATTATTTTACAAGAACAATTATTATTATTTAATAATGGTTTTTATAAAACATATCTTTCATATTCAATTGGTTTTTATTTACATTTATAAAAAATTTCCAATCAAATGAGTCATTACATTACCATGTGTAAACCATGTTTTAAAATTTAGTTTTCAATATTAATTCCCTCAATTCCAATGACTATTCATTAACTACCATATAAAATTTAAATAATATTACTTTGTTATTTTTCAGTATAACTCAATTTTCTATAAAATGTATAATTCTAGAGAAACACCATTGTTTTGTGTCGAGTATGCTATCAGAATAATTTTCCATATTAATGTAAAATTAATATCCTACTCAAAAAAATTAATAGATTTTTTTTATTATATAAATTCCTAGTTCTTGACATTATTCCCCGGTTTTTGAAATATCATCCTCAACTTTTTAAAATTGGGATTATAATATTCATTGAAAATCCAACATTAGAAAAAGATTCAAAAAATATATCAAATTAAAATAATCAAATAAAAGTAAAAAAAGTTCATTCGAGATAAAATATTCTAGGATTACATTTAGGAAAACATGGATATAGAAGAAAAAACTAACAATCAAGTTCTGATAGAGTGGGAAAGAAAATATGGTCACAAGAATGTTAAATATCAGAAAACAATAAACATATGATGGGTTAAACAGAAGATGATTACCTAGTAGGAAAAGTAACCAAACAACATTTTTTTTCTCAGTTCCTTTATAAAAGTTGAGGAATTAATTTATGAGATTGACTAATAACATTTAGAAAAATATATAATTTTAATGTATAGTTTCATCCTTTAATAAATCTCTTCCACATACTCATGTTTTCTCTAAACAATGAGTATTCAAGATGTAATGGCCACACTTGTTGTGCTATAATCATATCATACAAAATCACATATTCTAAAAAGATTAACTATATATTTCCATGTTGTTATAAATTAACCAAAACAAAAATTGTTAGTATGAGATCACATAATACCCAAAAATGATAATACTTTTCAAAAAATACTACAC
This sequence comes from Viscum album, assembly GCA_963277665.1. Taxonomy (NCBI): domain Eukaryota; kingdom Viridiplantae; phylum Streptophyta; class Magnoliopsida; order Santalales; family Viscaceae; genus Viscum; species Viscum album. The sequence continues at coordinate 2,049,091,693 of OY728147.1, read as the reverse complement.
ATAATATACAAATTTCAAAAAACAATACCCAGTGTTCAAGAAATACAATTCAATAAAAAAGTGTCCTTAAACTATTCAATATAATCAAAACTATGATAGAAAACCAAAACTCCGAAGAAATTTTCCACAATGTATTACACGATATGTCTTAAAATATATCCCAAAATAACATCAACTAACCTTAATGTCACATGCTGAAAATTACTTAACCTAACCACATATTCTCTAACATAGGTTAATCCATTCCATAAATTAACCAAATCACTGTATGTCCTCAATAAAAAAAATATTAATCCAAAATAAAATTCAACCATTACTCCACAAATGAAATCCTATAGTATTCTATTGTTATTAGGCATATTGTATTCCTAAAAGAGAAAAGATCATCAAGTATAACCTTTTTCACATAATCACTAATTCATTTTCCTAAACTTATTATATCTATTTGATAAAACATATGTTCCAAAATCAACTTCTTATTTATCAATAAAATAATTTACCTTAAAATAGTATGTCACAATAACCCTGGAATTAATATAGGGTAGTGGTAAGCAGTTATTCCCAGTCGTACATTGGCTGTTGGTTCGATTATGAAATCTTTGTCTGATGTGATGGGTTTTCACACAATATACTTTTTTTCTATTTTCAAAACAACATATTTCTATTAAATTCCTAAAAATGAGATAAATTTTTCAAAAAAAAACATAACTTATTTTAACATATATAGTTATCTCATACCACTGATTTTTCATGAAAAAAATAATAACCCATAATTTCCTCAAATTCAAGTATCCTATAAACTGTAATGGTTATTCATAAATTTATCCACATAAGGGAAGATAATTATTCCTCAATTAACATCATCACATAAAATAATTAAGGGTTAGACATACTAGATGTCTACCAATACAATCTCGTCATTAATACATTTAAACATATCATAATCCATTGATCCAACATAAGTCTTCAATTCCAAAATAGTAGAAATCTTAATCATATAACATTTTTCCTGAATATTTAACCATGTTATTTCATATTATTATTTTAAAAAGCATTCAAGAAAAAAAAAATAATGTCCTTTGATTATATTATTACAAAACATGATCTATGAAATGATCTCTACCTATCATAGGTCATTTTCTGTTTCCTCATCTTAAATTGTAATGGTATTAGATATTTTTAAACTTATATTTGTAAGATCATTCATATCCCATTCCCAAAAATTATTTGTAAGAAATATATTTACTAAATGACCATGCACTAGACATTTAAAACATTTAATTGATCTCTCATAAATAACTTCTTTCCCTTTCTTGAAATCATCTAAACACAATCTTTTTCCATGGTAGGTTATTGCTTTATGAAATTCATTACGACATCTATAGCATCTTTTCATCGCTTTAAATAATTTTTCAATGTGTTTCATTGCACTTCCATGACACATAAGTTTATTAATATACTAATCGTTATAATTATTTTCTTAATTTCCATTGGGATTCATTTTTTCACATATGTGATTTGGTAGAAAAATGAAAATGCTTAAAGTGGTCAATCATTACACAAAGTTGTTGGTTGATAATAACCACAAGATTTCTCATTTCAGTTACCAAGTTAGTTTTTTGTAATCAAGAAACCACCATTTTTTCAATCACATCCATCGTTACATTGGTTCCTAATAGATTTATCCATTTCCCCAAAAACCAAAAAATTTAGTGTCATTATATCTGTGAAATAATCATTTTCTATCTTATGAGAAGGGTAAAAACTAAGATATACTTATACATTTTGTCTTAAAATAATTCAATTAATCTAAAATAACTATGACTCACTGCAATAATCTAACCATTATGGTTATGTCACGTAGGATTAAATAACTCTTTAACCTCTAAATTTATCTAAACCGACCTCTGATAAAAACTATAAAGATCTATACATAAACATTACCTAAACATGAGTTATGTCAAAAATACTCATTGATTATGTTCTCAAGTTTATCATTTTATATAATTATACCATAACTATTACATTACATCTCTAATTATACAACAACTAACCTTATACTCTATACAATTTTTTCACAATAATAAAATTCCATAATTAGAACTAGAATTGTATTTTTGATAAAAATCATGTTGAATTATTTATTTATCAAAAAAATCTTTATAAACTATGAAAAAAATTTCAAAAATGATGGGGTAGAATAAATATTAATAAGGTACTTAAAATAATGAAATAATGCTTTAGTCCGTCAATACATAAAAATAAAAGAAATTATAATTTTCAATCATAAAACATACAATTTTAAACATACCTCATTTAATAATTAGATTTATGAAAAACACATATAAATCATAAATAATATAGGTAACTTGTGGAATCTACAAAATTATTAAATTTTATCATTCACAGCTACATAGGGAGTTACATTTGGAACAACCATCACAAAATATTCCTTAAATCTCTTAAAATAAATAAAAATATTTACCTTCGTCACATTACCCTTGGCATTATAGAGTTTTATTGGGCTCACCCACCCTTGGTTTATCATGGAACCAAACTTATATGTAAACAATTCCCAATAATCATAACATCATCATAACAAATAAATCATAATTATGGAATGAAAACATTTCCACATTATAATAACATTATATTATTTCAATATATTCAAATAATCAGTGCTTCCCCAAAAAAAATAATTAAAAAAACTTTTCATAAGGGTATGTGGTATTTATTTTCCTTTAATAAAAATTTTGGTTTCATAAGGAATACAAATATCAAATAATTCTCATAGTGGTGGAATGTTCTCTATCCCTGTGTATGTTAAAAATAATCATTACCTTTGGCATTTTGTATAATGCTTCATAAAATAAAATATTCTTTTAGAAACCCATTGAATGAAATTAAAAGAAAGTTATAATTTTTATACAACGTATAAAAGAATGTCGTGATTAAACCAAAATATGCCTCAATGAGTGAATATTGAGATGAAATCCCTTTCTTTGAGACAATTATTTAATTAGTGAATAACGTTAAAAAAACATGTAATATCACGAGATTAAGATTATTCTTGATATAAAATCTCAAACTATGATTAAATACATCATATAAATCCAGTATAAATACTATATAAGGTATAAAAATTCATTTCTCGCATAATCATAGAATGACATGATCAAAAAGTATAATATTTCCCGAAATAATTGAAATTGGGTTAAGATGTTCCATTACCTTGAGTCCAACATGTCTCGTTCATTCATTTTATTAATAAAAAATAATCTTAAGTTTATTTCAATATTATTAAAACCCTATTTAATTTTTATAAAACATTTTATAATAATTATAATCATGTACTAAAATTACAATATTATTTAAGTTCATATCTGTCGTTTTGTCGATATTCAGTACATTCTGGGAAAATAAACATGTTTTGATATAAATTGTCGATGTAGTCAAAAGTCCATCATCACCAGAATATTATTCACGATTTAAGTGTCATATATATGAAGTATATATTTATTTATATCCCTTATACATTTATTTATAATAATCCATATCATTTAGAGATAAGAAATTAAATGGACCGTTCATGGAGACAGTAGGTCATACATACGCATAAACAAAAATTTCATTTCTATTTAATATTTATTAGAAATAAAAAATAAATGGTAATAAGTATATTATAAATCCATTATAATATAATATTTTATATATTTACATAATTTCATTATCACCATCCATTATACATTCCATTTATGTCATGAATGAGTCATATCACATTTAGTGGGCGGCAGCCTGCACTTCATCAAATTAAATTATCATCTTTTATCATCATAGAAAACATAAATGAAGGATTTAAATGAGAAATATAGATGAATAGAGAAAATATAAATATAATATATATCAATATAAATATTATTCCATGATAAATGGATATCAGGATAAGTGGTAGGGAAAATTGAAAAATCATCGTTTCGTGAGGCAGTAGTTCACCGTCAACAGAAACAATATGTTTGTAACCATTAGATTGAGGTGTGTTAATGTAAAGATCAACTAATTATCATAAAAACGTAATAGTATAATAAGGATAAATTTTTTATATTTAATAAATTAATAAGAAGATAATATTGAGTGGAGATGGAAAAAATGAAACAAACATCAGAGAAGACATTACATCTCAATCGGATATATTCTAATGTTTTGAGCCAAATGAATTTATTGAATTGCCTTTATTAAATTTTAAGGCAACAAAGAAGAATTCAGGAATTTTTTTAGATTATTTTATCATATTTTTTGTTTTCCAATGTCCATTTTTGGTGTGATTATGTGGATAGAGTTGGTGTCCATTTATAAGAGGGGGAGGGGAAATTTTGGAAGTTATTGAACTATTATTTTATTTTAAATTTATATTCACTTTTAAATGGTCCGAAACATATTTATTTAAAATATAAGATTATTTTAGGGAAAGAAAATTCAACCAAGAGGTTTTATTCATATTTAGGTCACAAAATTATCATTATGGTTTAGCCATAACCCTTAGCTAAAAAAAATTAACTCTTACCATATCTTCTTGCATTTTCATAATATATGGTAACTATATACACTATAAAATTTAAATAGAACCATAATTTTAACATTATTGACATTTTAAATATTATATTACTCAATTTAATTAATATTATATTTTTTACTACTTAATCCTTTAATAAAATAGTATTTTTTAAACACATTTTTGTCATCATTGAAACTATAAAATAAAGGATTTTTTTAAATTCATACCAACATAATTCCTTGGAACTGAAATAAATAAATAAAAATTAATATGTCAATATAATCCATAAAATTCGTGGTTGGCCCCAAAATATTGAAATTACATTTATTTAAGTATTTATAATATCATTTAGTTGAAGCATTCATTAATGAATCAAACAGTCCATCATAATTGTTTCATAAATAATTTTTTTTTATTATAAAAAATTTATAAATAAACTACTATGATGTAGTATATCTTAGTAAATTTATAATTAATGTTTATAGTCAATGAAATATGTTATATAACCCCATAAAATGTTTAGTAAAACATAAAGTTTTATGTTATATTTCTCTTAACATTAAATTAATTCCTATAACAAGTCATTATCAGACCCAAGTGGCTTCATGGGGTCCCAAAATTAACCCAAAATGCCAATTTCCATAAATATATCATTAAATATGGTTAAAAATGTTTTAGTTTACTTTATTATTATAGTAATATTATTTTTCCATTATTTAACAGATTTACCCTTTTACCATGGTAAATAAAATAATTACTGATGTTACTATTCACAATATTAAAAAATAAAAGTAACCTATTTAAAATTTTTGGAAGTTATGATTCCTAATAGGGAATATATTTCTTCAAATTCAAAACATAGAATTTAGAGAATTTTTTTAAAAAATAATTAATATTAGAAAACCCAAAAAACATGTTTTTAATAAGGAAACACTACAAAATGAATGGCATGTGTTTATGTCAAAATCAAATGGGAAAATAAATCCAATTACCATAATTGTATAAAATGAAAAAAAACATAAAAAAACTGTACTTTAAAAACATTTAAAATGACTATATAATAATATAAATAAATTAGAAAAAAGGCAGTTTGGAATTAAAATACAATATTTTTCAATATTCATTAAAAATGAACTTTATTATAAAATTAAAAAAAGTTATCCAAAGTGAATATTGTTGTCCCTATTCAATATAATAATCTTATTTATAAAATATCTCATATTAAATTGAAAAAAAATTAAAGTGTTACCCATCAAATGGTGGTAAAACTCTATTTTTAGATAAATACACATGGATACGAAAGAATTGATTTAATTGTTTTATAATATATACAAAACATATAAGATGAATTTCCAACATTTAATTTAATATAAAAAATATATTTTTCATTAAATTAAAATCCATAAATATTGAAATGATTTTACAAACACCATTATTCTCTTTTTAAATATGTTTTTATATAAACACAACCTTTATATTAAATAGGTTTTTATTTCAATTTATAAAAACTTTTGTATCCAATTAATAATTGTTTAAATATTTTTAAACAATATTTCAAAATTAAAATGAAACTATTCATTACCATTTTTCCAATGTCGAGAAATTAACTTCCATTTAAAATAATAATAATAATAATATTTTTTTTCAGGATAATGCAATATTGCTTACAACATATGATTTAATAGAAACTCATTATTGCATTTCGATTAAGTTATCATAAATAGTGTCCCCTATAACATGAATTTCATAAGTTATACATATATATTAATAAAAAATATTATTATTCTATAAATACCATTTTCATTACATTTATTTATCCAAATAAAATAAATATTTATATCAAATGTATACATCCTCAACTGGGAATCCATTTTAAATTAGTAATTTATCTAATATTTGTCAAAAAATAATCCAATTTTAGCATTTATAGTCCAACAAGTATATAAAATCCATATATAACATGGTTTTAAATTCCTCACTAACATACATCACACCCATTTATGAATACCCATTTCACATAAGATATGTATTTTTAATATTTCACCTTAACATATTCATTATGGTTATCATGGAACTCCAAAATAGATTTGATACCATCAATATGTTATTTTCTTTTTCATATATATCATGGATAGTTCACATCAGTTTTGTTAAGGTCCTCATTATTTCCTTTGAACCAAATATTATCCTTTTGGTTACCCATAATGTTATTACTATTTAAATTAGAGATATGAATTATTTTTAGACTTAAAACTTCATTTTGTATCAAGTTATTTATAATTCATAGAGAAATTGTTATTAGGTATCACTGTTCTAAGGATTCTCGTTTTAAAGATGTAAAACTATTTTATCTTCCTTATTCTCATTAAATCCTTTTCTGAATAGAATCTAATAATGTACTCTCCTGGATCCACTAACCTATCTTTTCTTCCTTCATTATAGAAAAATTCAAATATAAATTCATACCACATTTTTTATAAGTATTTCAAATCTCTGAAATAGTTAAATATTGACCCTATTCAATATTTCTTATCCTCTTATGGAGAACATGTAGTTCTATTTAGACGGTTATCCAGAAAACACTTTCATCCTTATGAGGACAAAAAATTGTATGATTCTCCATATTGTCAATGACAAATTCTTCAACAAAACTCTTGAATGTATTTACTATTAGATTATTCCCATATCATTTTTGGTATTGAGTATTTTATAAATAAAAATATCAAAATATCATTACAAGACATAAAAAATTAATGAATTAGTGCTTGACAATAAGAAACATGTATATAGAACTATATGACCATAATCTGAGAGATATTATTAATTATTATGATCAGCATCATAGTATCTTGACATTATTTTAGAATCCATGGTAGGGAAACCAAATTAAATATCTTATTCTCCTCCAAATAGAACTAATATTAGACATTGAGTAGTTTTATTCCATTTTTATTCTAAAAAATTTCCATGAATCATCTTTTATCAACATCAATTGTGAGTAATGAATGAAAAAATTTCTGCCATGTTTTTATTAAACATCTTCAAATCCAATCATCAATAATAATTAATATATAATATATAATATAATATTTCACTTTTTAATCATGGTTTAGGAAAATAATTTCCAATTTTAATATAATATCATAATTCGAAATGGTATTTCCCTATTTAATATTATTTCATGTGTGAATTTTATCATTTAAGATCATATATATTCATTTTTATCCCACAATATTCCCCAAATTTTCAAATTATTTTAGTCTCAAGTTAATGATACTGTTATTAAATATCGTATTTTATTTTGAAATAGCAATAAAACAAAAATATTTTCCCAACAAATAAGGTACTGTCATCTCATGTTTTCCACTCTTACATGATTATAACATTATCCCTCAATTTCATAATTATAATATTATCCCTCAATTTCATGATTAAAATATTTCGTTTATAATATCAAAACATTAACAATGTAACATTTTTCAATACAATATTTAATTTTCCAAATGGATATCATTTGATTATAGGATTAATTGGAGGAAGAATTTTTATAATATATAGGCCTACCTAGAGAAAACCATTTTTAGATCCTTATCATTTATAATTATAAAACCATAATCCATGAATTATCTAATTACAGTGTGAAGACATCTATTTTTAATTATATTTTAGAGGATCTAATTATCTAATTCGAATTATCTTGATCTATCAATTTATATCATATAAATTTCATGGATTTTACCCTTATTAAGTTTCCCTCTCTTGATCGATTTATACTTCATCCCATACATTAAATTTAAATCATATTGTTCCCAAAAATAATCCATATATTTATCCACATTTTTTGTTTTTGTGTATCAATTTTCTATTTCAAATAAATATTTATGTATATTATCATAACTATTATATTTTCACTGTTTATCTTTGTGAAGATCTTTTTTATTATTAAAGAATATTTTTAATTAATTTATCCAAAAAATTCAGAAACAAAATAATAATAATATAATAATATATATAAAATATTTAATCAATAAGTAATCATTCAATTTATTTAAAAAATGATATTTTTATTTAAAAAATGATATAACGTGTTCCTTAGAATTCAAAATTAATAAAAAATTAAATGTGTGGTCTCTTTTGGAGCCTTGTCTACAACCATTATAAAAATTTGATTATATTAATGAATACTATATTATTTTATTGATTTGGTTATTTAGGATTATAAATAATCACTGAAAATATTTTTCTATATCCATTTGATTAAATTATTTCCCATTATCCATTAATAAATATAGTTTTTGTAAAATTAAATTATTTATAGTTGGATCCCAACAAAAGTTTAATTTATTTAATGACGTTTACTTTAGAACATCCCAATTTCATCCCAATAGTTTGAATGTTTACTGGATCATCAATATAACTTCTCATAAATATTAATTATCCTTAATTTTAGTCAATTATTTTTCATTAGATCTATCACAAAATATCTCTTTCAATTAATAAAGACATCATGTTATTATATTTTGAGAGTAAGATAATAATTTTATTCCAATTTTCCATTAATTCCATAATTAATTAATTAGAAATGATATTTCATCATAGTATATTATATTTATTTATATTTATTTTATAAAAAATAATCTAAAATTAATCCATTATATGTTGTCATGTTCTCCCATTAGATGTAAATTTCTTAAAGAGAGACAATATTTTAATGTTTAATGATAATTATAAATTAAATTCATGTTTCATCATAATCACTATCATAATTTTTTATTCTTACTATAATAGGTCAACAATGAATCATTAGTAAGGTATATATTGTTATCAACATCCTTAACATCAGTATAAAATGATATCTCATCTTCCAAATATAATAATATCATATTTTAAGATAATTTACTTTATGGTTTCCTTTTAAATTACTCACCATTTAGTAGTCTCTTAAAGGATTATTATTATTATACATCATCTTGGTATTTATTATGAGACATAGAAAAAATATTCTGATCCATTATATTTTATAATCAAGAATGTAAAATCATGAAATTGAATTTCAATTTATCTATTTTTTGAATAATGTGAAGAAATTATATTTAATTGTAAAATTTGGAATTCAATTTATTATTTAATATTATTAGTTTATATGTATTTTTCCATTCCACCTACTATGAAATTTCATTTACCATATCTTAAAATCATTGTTTCACATTTTTTTTATTTCTTGGATATTATGTTTGATATATATGATCACCTACATTAGATCATTGACATCAATTAATAATAGATTAATAATAAAACATGGTTGAACGCATCTTAAAAAAAATATTTAGTATATTTATATCATCAAATATCACATTATATATTCACAAATATTACACATGAATGATAATTGTATCACATAACAAATCAACTAACTCATTTGGTATCATTCATAAAAATACATATGTATTCCACAATGCCTAATTTGGTTTCTCTATACGTTGAATAAACATCAATGTTATAAAAAATCCTCTCCATCATGGAATGAAATGTTTTTAATGAAATCACAAAAGCTAAGATAACCTTATATAATGAGCCCACTAACACAACCTTCATATAATAGTTTTTTATAGGACATGATATTCGATAAACCATTATCCAACCATAAGGATTTCATCAACCTTGTTAAATTCAATTAACACGATGATAATAAATAAACCATTCAAAATCAATTGATCAACCATAAGTATAAAATTAACCATAAAATATTCAGCATTGTTATAAATTCAATAATTAATATGATATGTTCATATCAATGATATAAAATCCATTAAACTTATAAAATAACATTATCTATAAGAAGTCAGAGGATCATACATTTAAAATACATCATCTAATAATTTCTTGATCTAGTTGAAATAAATAATTCAATAAGAAATTAAATTTTTAGAAGTTTATCTTGAATCAGCAAAAAAAAATTTCCTTAGGCGATATTATGGCTTCCCAATAGATATGTAATACTTTTCAAAAAATTCAAATATTTTTTATCAAAAAAATCACACTAATAAAATAATAATTCAAAATATCTATTACCTAATATTTATTTAAGAATATTTCAATATGGGTTGGCTAAAATGATTGACCTATATAAATACCTTGACTGATTCTATGTATTTTTCAAATAATTTTCTATAATTATTATTCTATAAATCACCTCTAACATGATCTTTAAGATTTATACCAGAATTCATCGAATAAACTAAGATGACTTCATTTTAAAAAAATATATGTTACTGATTTTTTTTCAATCCTTAATCCAAAAATATACAATTTTATACAAGGATTATCACCATAAAATCAATAATAACCATAAAATATTCATATTTGTAACAAGATATTTATGTGTAATTGAAAAAATTTCATGTATTTTAGACTATAAAGAATATGAAGATCCCTTTTGAACATGGTTGTATTATATGGTATCTAATTTCATTATTATATATTACTATATTTAGTAAACCTAAATAATATAGTCACTATGGTCTCTAAAATGATTCAATTACCATTAAATAGTTGTCCATACAAACAAATAAAATTACATCATCAACTTTTTTCACAAAGAAAATTTAAATATATATTTATATATATACATTGACTACTTCTGTATAATGGTTAAATTAACTATGCGTTTAGCACTAAACCCAATGAAGAAGATGATTCGAACTATATTTCGAATAAATATATACATATATATGTTTGACTATTGGTTCACTTGAAAGTCAGTTTTTTATGATTACGTAATGATTAGTGAAAGATCTAATAACCCATTTATAAGAATAATTACACTTATAAAACCATAATTTTGATAATATTTTTTATAGAATTATTTGAGGTAACTAAATATATGCCTATGTGATAAGGATCCATATGATAAACCAATACTGAATCCTATGATAGTCAGTGTCCTTATAGACTTTATTTCCATATAAGTTATAGGAAACAAAATACCCACATTAAATATATCTATCATCTAATGAGGTTCCAGATCATTTTTTTTAATTCATGTTAACTAATATAGAGGTATAGTGATCAATATTTTTTTATTAAAAATTACATAATAGAAACCATTAATAATGTGATAAGAAAATTTGGAAACATTCCCAACATGTGACGATATTATGGGTAGTTATCAATGAAAATATATTTTACAACATCTACACTAAAATATTAAAAATAATTTGAACATATTGGGACTAATAATTTATATTCTCACCAATAATGGATCATCTTACATAGAAGAAAAAAGTGGAATGGATACATAAATAGTATAAAAATTGATAATTTTTTACTTTTCCATCTGTTCACTGACCTTGAACTCATCTCCAGATGGGACTGTCATATAATATAATACTTAAATATTATTCATGGTCTTAAAAGACTATTATTAATCATGTTTTTTTTTCAAATTAATCCAAAGGAAAAAAACTAGGGAAAATATATATATTATTAAAACATCTCAATAATGTCTCAATGTGATACATATTTTTAAATAATACATGTTTTTAAATTATATAAAATATTGATGCATATGATATTTTTTTAAAAATTAATTGGTTTTGAATGATGTATCTATAAATAAGTTGTATCTTTCTAAGAGTTGTCTCATGGAATTTTATTTAGTAATATCTATCTTGCTGATTGATTATGGAGTCTACATTAATGGTAATACAAGAATCAAATATATAGCTTTGATGTTTAAATATTTATATATATATATATATATGATAGAAACTAGATCTAGTATAATCCTCATATCATCTTAGACCCACCACCGCATTTTATATAATTATGTGGACCTTGATCCGTCACATTTGACTATATATAACTAGGATAAATGAGTGTAGAATCTCATTTCATGTGTCACATTGTAAATCCAAATTGTAAACCATGTCCCTTGAACCATGTTTTTATATTTAAATAATGATATTTAATTACACATACATTTATGAATAAAATTGATACATTAGTTACTATTATCCATTATCCTAACATCAATTAAAATATACTCCATGTCCAGGGCTCTCAGTATCTTTAATGGTATCATATTACTTTTTAACTATATTAAACACTATTACATTTATGAAATAAATTAAATGTGGGAGTCAGAGGAACATAACGGTGGAAAATATATTAATGTAGTAGTCTAATATAATTTAGAACCAAACCCTAATATTAACATGAATGCTTTGAACGATCATATTATATATATAATCCCTTCCATTAGAAAAAAATATAGAATCTCAGAGTCACATGAACCTTCCTACCCCAAGGAATTAGCCATGACACAGTATATTTACCTAAAATGGAATGATTGAATAATTACTATAATTTTTATGAGAAATGGAATTATATTTGGAATCATTATAAGTATTAAAAAAAATACAAATATAATTAATGTATATAAAAATATATATTCATATAACACTCTATAATCCCAAAAACAAAATTTTAATTACATTAATATGTATGGAAAGAAAAATATGTATCGATTTGGTTAACATTAAACTATTAATTTGTTGTCTAGATGGACATAATACACTCCAACCATCCATAAAATATATTACAGAAGGGTTAATAAACCACATAAACATAAAAGAGTGAGGAATTAAGTTTTATATTATTTCTTTAGTCACAATGAATTTTTAGTGACAAATCAAAAATCGTGGTGTTTTTTCCTAATATTGTTATAGTGATCAAACAATTAATTAATATATAATAAATGATGATATTTACTAAATACATGTTAATTATAATATGGTCACATGTGAGTATATCAATAATATTATATTCAATAAGAAAAAACCGTGATATTATAATATACAATACCCCCCCCCCCAATCATGGAAATAAAATTGTTGATATTTTTTTATGTACAACTATAGGATATTTTATTGGGAAATGGATATAGAAAAAAGGCATAAAATGAAGAGTGAATCCATATTATGGGTTTATATAGAGACTTGATATTAAAATATGTGGTTTTTACATCATCTTAGATAAATATTAATCACAATGAAAACGTAATTCTTAAAGAATTAAATTATTTAGTGTCTTTTAAAACATATAATCGCAATCTTCTAAAATTGTTAAAGTCTTAAAATAACCCATAATTTTTTTAACCATTATTAAAACTAACAAAAATACCATACTTATAATATTTCATCATAATAAGAGGAAAGTAATTATATGAAATTTTCCGATCAAATTCTTATTAATTAAAGTAAGGAAGATATGTAAACATGAAATAAGAATATGGGTGTTATAAAATGAGCATAAAATATAATATTAATTCTCTTCATAAAAATTATTTTAAACATGAGACTTGGATATTATAATGGTATTTCATAATACAAAAAACATTAATATATTATAGAACACAATTCATGAGAGGATAACATTAGTACAAGACATAGAACATATGGTACACACATGTTTATATAAAACCATTACCTAGAAGTTAAGTATTATTGAAAAATTTATCTACATTTTTCATGGGGGTTACTCCAGTAGTGATGGACACATCCTGATCCCTAGTCATTTCAAATTACATATATTGGAATTTTTTTACTCCCAAGACTATCTTATTATTTAAGGTTCAATCCCAACACCATATTAGTTGAAATACTCCCTTAATGAACTGAGTTCACTCACCATTATAGACATATATATCTCATGACATATTAATAATTACCAAATTTATTAGATGGAGATATATGACCCACAAGTAACATAATTAAATCCAACATATCTGGGATACATGATAATAAAAATTCATTATATTATATACCATGAAAACAAATCGGTATCATAAATTTTTTATCACATCTAAAATTGTGGAAAATAATTGGTTTCCTTATAATTTATTTATTGCATAACCCCAAATAAATGTAGGATTCATCCTGGTATAACCTATGGATGGAAACTGGATCTCATAAAAACTATTTTATATAATTATAAATTAATTTAATAAAGAGTAATAATGGTGTAATTTAATCATAACTCTATTAAATCATAATGTACATAATGGAATATCATCTTAGATGGGGAAGGATTATGAAATCTAACATGAAGCATTTCTTAAGGAATGAAACAATTCTTAAAAGAATAATTTTATTTATAAATAATATATATTAAAAATCATTTTCAATAAAAAACTTTTAATAAAGATGGTTTCAAATTTAGAAAACATATAATATTTTTATTAGGGATTATTTTATTTACCCTGTGATAATAAAATATAAAATAATAAAATTATTTGGAAATATTTTTAATTGAATATTACTGTACGGAATCAGATTTCTCATGGAAAATTTGTTTTTAGTACATGGGATTTGTACGAGTCTTAAACATTTACGACCCTTGATTCCATGGCCTGGTGTGCCCGAAATAAATTTCTAAAGTTTTATTCGTGTACATTCAGTAAACGTACGAGTGGGTTTTTATAACATCTAAACTGGTTGTTGGAATTTAAATCTAAGGGCACCATTGAACTCATAGCAACAGTATTTGCTTAAGGAGACTTTCACATCGATAGTAGTTAGTCGAGAATAAATTTTATTTTTTGGGATTTCATAAAAAATAATAAAATAATGTGTGCTACACATTATTTTATTTGAGCCTCCATGTGGGTAACTGGTAGTTGAATCCTCCGCTTGGAAGTTGGAGGTGGGGCCACTACACCTTAACCTACCATGACAGGTTTTGTTGGTGGGGCCCACCAGAACAAATCCTCCCATGAGAGGTTACGACATGGGGGCCACACGAGACTAAAACCCCCAAATTAATAGGAGGACTGGAAAATATCTCAACTCCAATCATTAACGAGGGGGGATTTCCTTGACCTCCTGTATCATTTATGGTTCCACCAACTCCCCTTTAATTAATTGATACAATGAATAATTTATTATGCCTAATCCTTCACATTAATTAAGTAGAGCCTTTTATTTTTAATTTTTCTTTCCTTTGAATTTTGTGCTAATGAAATAATAAGTTATCATAATCTCTTATTATTGTTGGCTTGGCACATCTATTCATTTTTTGAGGAGTTTTTGGGAGAGAATGAGTCCTCCAACGAAGAACCTCCACATCCAACAAAGAACGAGGAACACCGGTGATGATCATTCTCCGACCTCTTCCCCGGACACCTACCAACGTGGAGCATCTTCCATGAGCAGACACGACCAGGGATTGGAAGTGTGCGTGGCGGAAAAGATGTACAAGGATTCTATTTCATCTTCTTCCTGTGACTTCACTGACAATGATCAATGATCAACGGTAGGTGTTAATTTTATCTAAGTGTGATCTTTATATATGATCTTCCTTACTCTCAAAACGAAGAATGAGGGTTCTTGTGCATTATACTTATGAACCAATTGATACCACCCTAAACATGTAGGGTGCGGGACAAAACAACATGGACTGACCCCTCCACAAATATTTTTTATGGTAATCTACGACAGTGCGATGAAGAAATGAGGCGATGGAACGACGAATTAAAAGGTCGTGCTACCCGTGGCCTCCGCGAACCGCGCCGCCCTCTCCGTGCTCTAACAGGATCAGATCCGCCACCTCGGGATGAGCAGTGCCACCTGGTGGCCCGTGCCACGCCGGCTCCCGGACGTGGTCGGCCTTCCGTGCTCCCCGGCAGAAACCCCACCATCCTGCCTGCGGCCTCCAGCACGCCCTGTCGGCCTGCCCAAGGCCTCCCACATTCCCCGCTGTCATGCCTGCGGGCCCCAGCGTGCCCCTCCAGCCTGCCCGTGGCCTCCAGTGCGTCCCGCCAGCCTGCTTTCGGCCTCTCGTGTGCCCTTATCGACCTACCCGCGGCACCCATCGTGCCCTGCCGGCCTACCCAAGGCCTCCAGAGCGTCCCTCCGGCCTGCTCGCGACCTCATGTGCGCCCTTCCCGGCCAGCTCGTGACCCCTAGCGCCCCCTCTAGGCCTGCCTATGGCCTCCCACGTGCCCCGCCGACCTACCCGCGACCTCCAAGGCCCCCCACAGGCCTTCTCGCAGCCTCCAACATGCCCCACCCTCCTACATGGGCCACACCCCAGCTCCCGGCCGAACCGGCCAAGCCGGGCATGCCTCTCGAGCCGGCCGCGACATCCTTCGTGGCGTCGTTGGTCAAACTGGATCGACCTTTTAGGTTGAGTCACTCTATACGCGCCCCTTGTGGTGCTGGCTGAACCGTCCCCTGGCCTCTAGGCCGAGCCTCCTACACGGCGACCACCGTGCTGAACCTAGTAGGCTCACCCGCCCAACGGGCCGGGTTAGACGCAGCGGGTCTGACCGGGTCGGCCCAGTCTAGGTTGGGCTGAGTCAGCCAAACCTGGCCCAGGCCCTTTACTGACTGTTACTTCCTTGGGCCATATCTTTGGCCTCGGATGATCGTTTGGCAAACCATCACCGGTGCTGGTTTTATTAGAGAACGACGGACCCATTGGGTATATCGCACATGAGATTGAGATAATGTTGAGATATGGTCTGGATGGATCATGCACGAATCCAACCAGGCCCTTGGGACTAAAAACCTATTAACTTAAAGATCAGGTCTCTGATTGACACGCCTTCTGTTACATTGAGACTCCTATGACGAGGCGGAACATTGAGATACTTCTACATGGGAATTCATGAATGTTGGAGTTTAAACCTATATCTCGTGGATCAGACCCTCCTGGAGATGAGTGAGTGGAGTACGGAGACCTAGTAGCTGGCTAAGACCTAACGATTGCTTGACAGATTCGAATCAGAGTGATTCGACTAGCCCGATGGGGAGGGCCTGGTAGTTGGTGGTAGACCCACAGATGAAGAGCGCCTAGTAGTTGGCTGAAGACCCATGGTACTCGATATGAGAGTACCTATGTAGGCTATTATGGGATGCTCCTGGTAGATGACAACAGACCCATAGTGGGGAGCGCCTCTGTGTGAGCGCGGAAGACCTACAAAACTCGACAGGAGGAGTACCTCAGTAGTCCATGTTTAGTGGGAAGCACCTGGTTGTAGTTCTAGGACCAATGCACTCGATAGAGTAGGGGTTATCCCGTAGCTGTGGTTTTGACAATGTGAATAAAAATACTGGTTGATCTGAGTCAGTAACATTTGTATTTACCTCATGATTGCGATGAATTACTTGATAACTTACCTAAGTGGGGTTTATCTGTTGATATCTTAATTTTTGGTTTCTCCTCATTATATTTTGTGAGACCTTGAGGTTCTCTTGGACCCTACTGAGTTCATTATACTCACCCCTTTACAGGATATGCCCGCACCTCATTGTGTTTGATTTAGATGAAGGATAGCACTGACCGTGGCTGAGTGTACAAGGACTGGAAGTACCTGGAGGTAGAACACACGACTTGATGGTACATGGTGGAGATGGATGGATGTGGAGTTTTGTGGAGGCTATATTTTCGTACCCTTCAGATAGGATTTCCTAGAGGATGATCTAGACACTGTTTCAGGTTTCCTCTGTTGTACATGTTTCCTTATACATTACTGATGGGATTCTATTTCCAGCCCCTTTAGTTTTCAGCACTTCTTTTGAATACCGTTTTACTTAGTGTATTGCTTCCAGCTACTTTGTTTTGTGTTATTATAATTTTTAAAGGCAATGACTTCCCAACTTTAGGTATTTATTCCTTTAGTGCTAGTCGCCAGCCCCTGGCCTATAGAAGGTGGGATTGGGGTATTGACGGCGCAGGCCCCGGGGAATGGTTCGTGAAAAATCGGTATTAGAGGAGTCTGTTTTACCACAGAACATAGACCTGTGATCATTATTTTCTATGAATCAATGGTGTTAAGGGTATTGAGTGTGGTTTTCAGTTCAGGGAGTCCCGTGTTAGTGCGATGGCCGACGTATCCACACATCAGGACCCTCACTAATGATTTCCAACTAAGTTCATGAGAACACTGATTGCGTGTTTGTTTTCAAAAATTTTCTTTAAGATAGCTCAACCAGTTTAGCTCACCATGTTTAAATATTTTGACTGTGTCACATATATTTATTTCATGATGCATCCCCACAGACGACCAACAAGATCCTTGGGAGCTGTACGCATTGATAGCCCACCGAACAATGAGGCCTCAGTGTAGGGCCCTCTTCCAACAGAGGCACTAGAGGTACCACTACCCATTGAGCCACCATTGCTACTAGCCCCAGAAAAAGATGATGCACACCACTTGATCACAGTTCCTGACTTCCAGTTCATGAGGCCACCCATTTTCAGGGTAGAGACGGACCCATAGGTGATTGAGGATTGGGTGAAGGCTTTGGTGAGAGTTTTTAGATTGGTAGGGATGCCTGCTGACTTCATGGTGATTATTGATGCCAGACTTATATAGGTAGTAATGGGCAGATGGTAGAGCCTGATGCTTCTTGTCCATGTTAAGATGATACTTCTCTAGGCAAACATTGAGAGCATGTTTCGGGAAAAGATTGTTTCAGTGACTCTTTGCACAGTGCGCATATAGGAGATACATCATCTATTGTTGGGAAGCATGATGGAGGCATATTATTCAGCGAGGTTCACTAAAATCTCAAGCTACTCTACATATATGGTACGTGACCCATTATTCATGGCCCGAATCTTCAAGCAGGGGCTCACACAAGAGATCAGGGGTTCGATGATCTAACTCAGCATCCCAATATAGGCAGGGGTGCTAGAGAGAGCCCTCATGGTGGAGAGTTTCTTTACTGAGTAGTCTCCAGCAGCGAGACCCACCACAAGTCAACATGTATTGGAGTCTTCTTCAGCTGATAATAGACAGATGTCACAGAGGTCCAAAAGGACCAGACCCACATGTGGGTGACCGCATCACTTAGGATCGGTTGTACGGGGCACCTGGGTTAGAGACACAAAATCTAGGAGAAGACAGTGTTACTCATGCGGTGGGCTGGGTTACATGGCTCGTGACTGTCTGACTCGCCATTCGGATGATTAGAAGATAGTCGAAAGACTGCCCATATAGAGGCAGATATTCGATCGAGGCACTCTGTAGGGATCAGGCAGACGTGGAAGAGGAGATGGTAATGCAGCTGGTAGTGGGTGATGTTTCGAGGTGTTACTGCCACCACCACCAGGAGGTCCACCCCGACCGTAGGGAGTAGGTGGACATGAGAGAGCTTAGCTCCATGCAGTTGAGGATTACGACTATGGTGCTCTGGATATTATTTGAGGTACGATCTGTGTCTACTCCCCCATAGCATCAGTTCCTATAGACATGGGTTCTAGTCACTATTTCATTTCCACTCCCCTCCTTCGGAGTTCGGAGATTTTGAAAGATCTTTTGGCTCGATCCTTATGGCCAAATACTCTTATGTAAGTAGACTAGATTATTACACACTGGTTCTGCCAGTGTGAGATTACACTAGGAGGCATGAGCTTCGGCTGGGATCTCTTAGTAGTGGCGTCGAGGCCTTAAGAAATCATCTTGGATATAGACTACTTATCTATAGTCCATGCTTATATTGAATGTATTTGTTGAAAAGTGTGGTGTGTCTGCACGGATGGGACCATGATCACCTTCACCGGAGAGAACGGAGCCT
Source organism: Viscum album (assembly GCA_963277665.1). Lineage (NCBI taxonomy): Eukaryota > Viridiplantae > Streptophyta > Magnoliopsida > Santalales > Viscaceae > Viscum > Viscum album. The sequence goes on along the minus strand of OY728147.1, from coordinate 2,049,071,557 downwards.
TTTCAGCATAGGATGAACTTATACAGAGGGTTTAGCCAATCACTCATCAGTTGGCTTGCCTTACCCTCAGTGAAGTTGATGTAGAGAGTCTGACTTATCCTGTAATGGTGGACCAGTACGTGGATGTTTTCCCTAATGATGTCACATGTTTACCTCCTCAGAGAGAGGTGGACTTCTACATTGACCTATACCCCATGAGTGCACCAATATCTACACTAGAATATCAGATGGCTCTCGCTGAGCTTCGTGAGTTGCATGTATAGCTAGAGGACTTGCAAGGGAAGAGATTCATCTGGACCAGTGTTTCTCAGTGGGCTGCCCCAATTCTATAAGACAAGAAGATATATGGAAGATTTAGGCATTATGTTGATTACCACATCCTAATCCAGGTGACCGTGAAGAACATGTTCCCACTCCTGAGGATTGATGATCTCTTTGATATGATAAAGGGATCACGGTGGTTGTCGAAGATAGACCTCAGATAATGCTATCACCTACTCAATGTTCATGATGAGGATGGGCAGAAGATGGCCTTCATATGTCGGTATTGGCACTATGTGCTCTTCGTTATTCCTTTCGACATAACCAACACTCCATCAGTGTTCATGGGACTCATGGTCATGATCATCCAGCCTTACCTTGATCGCTTTGTCGTACTATTCATCGATGGCCTTCTGATCTACTCAAATATTGAGGAGGATCATGCCTTCCATGTTCATGTATTACGGGACACACCATGAGAGAACCAAAATCATGGTAAGCTCTCAAATTTTCAGTTTTGGATCTGAGAGGGTCACTTTATGGGAAATATCATCTCAGAGGCTAGAGTTGCAATGGATCTAGATAAGATTGAGGCGGTACATTCTTATAAGCCACCCAGGAGTGTGACGGAGGTACAAAGCCTACTGTGTTTGGTTGGTTACTACCAGAGGTTCGTTCCAGACTTTTCTAGAGATTCAGAACCACTATCATCCATGACGAAGAAGGGGAAACCATTCATATGGTCGGAGAGATGCCATCAGAGCTTTCAGGAGATGAGGCAGAGGCTGACTAGTGCCCCCCATCTCGAGGCTTTTAGAGGAAGGAGTAGGGTACGTAGTCTACTGCGATGCATCAAGGACCGGACACGAGTGTGTCCTGATGTAGGAGCGAGTTGTGATCATGTATATTCTTAGCAGTTGAGATAGCATGAGAAGAACTATGCTACCCATGACCTGGAGTTAGCAGCAATGGTCTTTTCCTTGAATATGTTGTGACACTATCTGATGGGAGTGAATTTAACCATGTACTCTGATCAAAAGAGTATCAGGTATATCTTCTCTCAAAAGGACCTAAACATGAGACATCGATGATGGATTGAGTTCCTCCAAGACTATTACTTTGATATAGTCTATACTCCTGGAAAGGGGGTTGTTGTAGAAAATGCATTCAGTAGGAGATCTTGTATACAACTCCTACGAAAGGTGACAGAGCATCTTGGTGCCTTATAGATATCCATTGAGCATAGCGATGGATCATCCATTCTACAATCTTTTATAGTCACTCCCCTGCTTCTTTAGAGAGTCAGAGAGGTATAGCATGGGGACGCTGACTGCGAGACACGACGTAATCATATATCCACAAGTTAGGCACCTGATGGATTTTCTGAAGGTGTGGAGAACATCATCCACTTTAGAGGAAGTACCAAGGTACTGGTGTCACTTCATGAAGAAGTGTTGAGGGAGTTCCACACTTCCACTCTAGAGGTACAACCAGGAGTGTAGAAGATCTACCAGGACCTTCACCAATAGCACCGGTGGATAGGTATGAAGAAGGCAGTAAGGAATTTGTCTCTTGATTACTCACTTGTCAGCAAGTTATGGTTGAGCATCAGGTACACGCATGCTTAGTTCATCCCTTAGAGGTCCTAGAATGGAAGAGGGATTGGATATCCATGGACATCATAATGGGTATTCCACGTACATGCTGGGGTCATGACATGATTTGGGTGATCGTTTATCGACTCACCATGTAGGCCCACATCCTACTAATTTGAGAGCAGTGTTCAGTAGAGATCTTGAGAATCCTCTATGTGCAATAGATTGTACAGCTAAATGGATTACCTTCTTCTATTGTCTCTGATCATGACACATGATTTACTTCTCGGCTATGGAAGGGGTCACGGGAGGATTTTGGGATGCTGCTTCTTCAGAGGACCACCTTCCATCCTCAGACAGATTTTTAGACCGAGTGGACCATTCAGACCCACGAGGAAATGCTACGTGCTTGTGTTCTCAACTTCGGTCACAGCTAGGAGGATTACATACCATTGGTGGAGTTATCATACACATCAAATATCACTCCACCATAGGGTTGGAACCTTTTGAGGCCTTATATGGTCGAACATGCTGATCGCCACTGTGCTGAACATACCTAGTGGAGTCTTCACTAGTTGGATGAGAGAAGGTACGAGCTGCCACAGAGAAGGTGCAGATCATCCAGGAGACGATGAAGACTGCACAGAGCATGTAAATGTTGTATGATGACATGAGATGGAGTCCTTTTGAGTTCGAGGATGGCGACGATGTCTTTCTATGGGTATCAACTCATGAGGCCTATAATGATTTGGAAGAGGCAGAAAGTTATCTCAAAGTTTCGTCGGACCTTTTCAGATCCTCAGCAGAGTAGGTGAGGTGGATTAATGCTTGGAACTTCCACCACATTTGCACCGGGTTCTTGATGTCTTTCATGTATCCTAGTTGAGTAGAAACATGCATGACACTTCTAACAACATTGACCATGGGGAACAAGATGTCTATGATGGGGTAACATTTATGGAGGTTCTAGTGGAGATTGAGGATCGATCTGAGCGGATCCTTCGTGGATGATCGATACCTTAGTTGCATATTCTCTGGAAGCATGTCAACCTCTAAGAGAGCACATGGGAGTGTGAGGATCAGATGCGTGCTTAGTACCCCAATTTGTTCCCTTATTTCGAGTTCTAGCTTACAAGGACATAAGCCCTGAGGTGGGGAGAATTTGAAGACCCAATAATCTCTTCAAAAATTATTTTTTAATACATTGGATTTTTACATGTCTGTGATAATTTACGATGCATGATCACAAGGCCCAGTGTCCCCTGAATCAATTTTTGATGTTCTGTTCGGGTACATTCAGTAAATATATGAGCGGATTTTTATATCATTTGAATCGGTGCTCAGAATTGAAATCTGAGGGCACCCTTGAACTCGAAGTGCCCGTATTCTCTTAAGGAGACTTTGATCTCGATAGTAGTCGGTCGAGAATAAAAGTTAGTTTGTGGGGTTTCATAAAAATAATAATAAACTAAATTGAGATGCACTTTATTTTATTTGACCCACCATGTGGGTGACTGGTAGTTGAAACGTCCTCTTGGAGGTTGGAGGTTGGACCACCACACCTTAACCTCCCATGAAAGGCTATAGTGGTGGGGCCCACCAGAACATAACCTCCCGTGAGAGGTTTGGACGTGGGACCACACATGAATAAAACCCCCCAATTAATGGGAAGAGTCGAAAATCTATCAACTCTCTTCATTAAGGAGGGGGGAGATCCTTGAACTCCGATATCATTTATGTTGGCACCACCTCCCCTTTAATTAATTAGTCAAACACATAATTTATTATGCCTAATCCTTCACATTAATTAGGTGGAGCATTTTATTTTTAATTCTTATTTCTTTTGAATGTTGTGCTAATGAAATAAAAATATATCATAATCTCTTATTAATTTTGGGTTGCCACATCTATTCATTTTTGGAGGACAGCTTGGGAGAAAAGGAGTTTCCCAACGAAGAACCTCCACTTCTAAAGAAGAATGAAGAACACCAGCCATGATCCTTCGCTGACTTCTTCCCCGGACACCTACGTACGTGGAGCATTTTCCATGAGCCAACACTACATGGGATTGGATGTGTGGGTGGCAGACGAGATGAATGAAGATTCTCCTTCGACTTCTTCCCAGGACTTCATCGATAATGATCGATGATCAAATGTAGGGGTTTAATTTTATCAATGTGTGATATTTTCCTATGTTCTTTCTTACTCTAAAAATTAAGAAGAAGGGTTTTTGTGCTTCATACTTACGAACCAATTGATAACACCCTAAACGCGGAGGGTGCAGGCCAAACCATCATGGCCCGACCCCTCCACCGAACATGTTATTGATAATATACAACATGGAGATGAAGAAATGTGGTGAGGAAACGACAAAGGAAAAGGCCGTGCAACCCACGGCCTCTGTGACCCGCACCTCCCATGCGGCGATCCAACCGGATCAACACTGCCACCCCAGGCTGAACCGCACTGCCCACCGGCCTGAGCCGTGCTGGCTCCCAGCCGCCACTAGCCTTCCGTGCACCCCAACCGAAAACCCGACTGCATACTCGCAACCTCCAGCGTGCCCCATAGGCCTGCCCGCGGCCACCAGTGCACCCCACCAGCCTGGTCACGCTCCCTAGTAGGCCCCTCCAGCCTGCCCGCAGCCTCTGGTGCATCCTGTCGGCCTGCCCGCGGCGTCCCACGTGCCCTACCCGGCCGACCTATGACCCACAACACACCCCTCTGGCCTACCCGCGGCCTCCAGCATGCCCTTCCGGCTTGACCGCAACCTCCCGCACACCCTTCCGACACGCCTTCTGTCTCTATTGTGCCTTGCAAGCCTCCCCAGGGCGCACCCCGGCTCCCGGCCGAACCGGCCAAGCTGCGCTGACCTCCCGATCCGGCCACCGTGTCCTTCACGGCATCGCTGGCCGAACCGGATTGGCCTTCCGGGATGAGTCGACCAAGCCACACCCCTCATGGCACTGGCCGAGATGGCCCTCGGTCTCTCGGTAGAGCCACCTATGCAAAAACAACCGGGTCGAACCGCCCCGAAAGTCCACTGGGCCGGGCCCAGTGGACCGGGCCGATCCTAGAAGGATGACCCACCCAACGTGCTGGGTCATACCCAACAGGTCTGACCGGGTCAACCCAGACCATGTCGGCCCCATCTGGGTTGGGCTGAGTTGGTCTGACCGGGTTGGACCGTGCCCAGACCCATTACTGACCGCTACTTCCTTTGGCTATATCTTTGGCACCTGCCGACCATTTGACAAACCATCAGAGGTGCTGGGTTTCATAGAGCACGACGGTCCCTTTGAGTATACCCCACTATAGTTCTGGGTAATGTTGAGATACAGTCAAGTTGGATCATACATGGATCCAATTGTGCAGATATAAATAAAAATTTTATAACTCATAGACCGGGAATCTGATTGACATGTTGTCTGTTGCATTGAGACCCCTATGACGAGGCAGACCTTTGAGATGCTTCTAGGTTTGACTTCGTGACTATTAGAGTATCGAACTGTAGCTCACGGAGAGGATCCTCTAGGAGACAAGGGTTTAGAGAACAAAGACCTAGTAGCTTTATGAGACCTGACGACTGCTTGAACAATTCAACTCTGAGTGATTTGACTAGCCTAGATGGGAGCGCATAGTAGTTAGTATAGAGACCCAAAGCTTGACATACATGGACATTACATTACTTTTGTAGAAATACATAAAAAAATAGAAACCAAAGGACCGTAATAGTTTAGTGTCTGTGTAAGCATGGAACATAATCTTCTAATCTTGGTGAATGATCTTCAACATCTCCCATAACGATCTTCCTTTTTTTCTTACCTATAACCTTTATTTATATCATGGGGAAAATAAAACATATAAAGGGTGTTCTCAAATTCTCAGTAAGGGTAAGCGTGGATAAAATAAAACAAACTATATACATTTGAACTTTAAAACATGAACATAATATTTAAACATCAAAATCTAGAGCAATATCATAAAACATGGAAGTACATAAGGAATAGATCATAATGGAACATCAATCATGATAAAATGGAATGGGAATAAAACATGTAATTTTGGAAACCATTAAGAAAATCTTATGATTTCCATTGTATCCAAGGCACTGCTTCCAAGACCATCTTAGTGGACAAAGTCCCTTTCTGAATCGAGTTTACTCCTTGTTCCAGTCCTGTATCACTAAACCGGATTAACATTCAATTCCATGCATGTATATCTCATGAGATATAAATATTTACCCAACGCATTGGAGGGAGATATAGGTCCCACCCATCTCATAATGAAATCATTATTACTTGTACCACAACATAAACATAAATCATTCATCATAACCCAAAGAATAAAATTTGTTTTGTAAACATCATCCCATCATAAAATAATCCATATAAAACAAATGGATATCATTTCATCATTAGAAAAGTGAAACCTTGTAAATCATAGACACATTATAATTGAAACATACACATATGAAATAATTTCATCTTAGATGGAAAATGGTTTTGATAAAACACTTGAAATGAATTCATGAGGAAAATATCTTTTCTTATTTAAAATCGTTTTCTTTTCACAAAATGTCATGCAATATTAAAAGAAAAAAAATTTGTTGAAAATAGTAATGAAATCATGTAGATTAAGATTCATGAAAATATGATGTTATAAAACCGTAAAAATCCATTCATGCCGTATATGTTAATGAAAAAATTCTCCTCGTACTTTTAATGGAAAAGTCAACAAAGTTCCACATATAGTAACCAAAAGAAAGATTCCTTACATAACACAAAGTAAAATGCAAGATGGGTAAAAATGACATTAAAAATATATAGAAGAATATTGAATACTTTATGAAATCAAATATATGGACATGGATGAAATATATAACCCCACTAAATACTTACGAATATGCAATCATGGATAAAAAATAGATTGCAAAATTATCCCTTACCTTAGGTCTGGTATGCTACGTACGTTTCAGAACCTCCTGTATAATGATTTAAATAATGCCATTGACTAATTACAGAATCATATTCATTGTTATGATATCATATATGGTTCACTCATGACTTTATATTACCCATTCATTTGTAAATTCGTGTTAATGTAGCATTTTGGGTAAAATCGTTTCATTTGTCATCCTTGTATTGACTTGTAATTATTAATATGATTACTTATATCATGATTACTTAATTCAAGAATATAAAACATGATTTATATATAATATATATTCATAATATACATATATATATAATATATTGATAAATGGAAAGAAATACAATGTTCATGGAGACGGTAGGCCGTACATACACATGAATGTTGTTTTCATTTCCTTTTTGAATTGAATGGAATTAAGTAGATGAAATACATATATATATATATATACATATACATAAATACAGTATAATTATTATGTCATATATCATGATTTATTATTATATATAATTTATAATCATTCTTTAATTGTTAACATGGAAAATGAATCTCATCACGTTGTGGAGACGGTAATTCGTACGTATGCATGAGTGATGATATAATTCCCATATTTATTGAATGGAATTGGAGTGAATGATATAATATCTTAGAACCAGTATTATTTTATAATAATCATATGTATTTATTCTTTACACCATTATACCCATCCAATTAAGATGGTGGTGGAAAACAGATTACACCACCACATGGAGACGGTATTCCGTACGTACACACGCACGGTGATTTAATTTTACATAGGATTTATAGAAGGTGAAATAGGGTTGATTCATATTTATAATAACATATCATTATATGATGGATACTTATGTGATTACTTTATAATGAAACCATTAAATAAGAGGATGTATAAGAAGAAAGAAACTTGAATGAATCAGTAGAAGGTATTACCTCTTTCTCGAAGTCCCTCCTTTGAATTTCCTCTTAGGGCACTAGATTTGGACTTTTGAGAAGACCATTACCTATATAAGGTTTCTAGGGAAGTTTAAAAGGGAAATGGGAAGGGTTTGGCCAAGCATGAAGGCTCAAAGTTGTGTAAATATGAGAGGGAGGAGGTGCCCTTTTATATGGGAGGAGAGGGGCATCTTTGGAATCCTAAAAAATATTAGTTTATTATAAATTCAAACCACACATAAAACCTATAAAATAACTAAATTAAAATATTATGTGAGATAGGGTTGTAATATCATCAACCAATCAAATTTATTCATTTTTTGAGCTTATTTTAAAACTTATCATTTTAATTTATCCTTATTTAATCTATTTAATTTTATTTGAGGTAATAAAATTCTAAATTTTAAATGGTTATAAGTATTCACTTATGTGTTGTTAATTTTCCTCAATTGGATACATTATTACATTTTAGACTATATAAATATCAATTTATAATTTTTAGACATTTTTTCCATTTTTAAACAATTTAATAATATGTTATTTTTATAAAATAACAATAATGTCAATTTTGACACAATTCATTTATTTGATTTTAAATAAATTCCACACAGACGATATATTCTAAAAAATATATTTAATAGGTTCATAACATGTCATATTAATCTAAAAAATTAGTGGAGAACAATAAATAGTTCATATATAATTTATTTTACTATTTCTAAAACCATTTATTTGATACATCTCTTAATAAAATAATTTCTACAACATTTTTGTATAATTATTAAATATACTTATTTGTTGCATAAAAATTAAAAATCAAATACTAGGATGAATATAAATCTAATATATTTCATTAGAATACTTTTAGTCAGATTTATATTATAAGAAACCCAACTTTAAAATGTAATATTTATTAAATTATTAAGGTGACTTCTTTGACAACATTTAAAATAAAATAGTATAAGTGTTTTAAGTACTTTAATAAGACACCAAACGGTCATAGATTCGGTCATTGGATGCTTATGGAGTATATATAATCTACCAATATGTTTCGGTCAGGTTTGTGAGCCTTTTAATGTGTATTATTATATCAATAAAAACTATATTACTTATTTTTCAACAAATAAATAATTTCTATATCATTAATGTATATCTATTAAGGTAATTAAATATCTCTTAAAAATTATAAATAATTACCATGATAATGAAAAAAATTTTATTTTTCAAATGAGTATTTATAACCGAATTTATATTCTGTATAAACTTATATTAAAAATAATTTAATTATTAAAGTTGAGTGAGACATATTTCACTTTCCTTTAAAAAAATAAACTAAATGTCTTAATCACCTCCAAGTGGGTTCTAATTGATTCCATTTCGACCCAAATATGCCTTAGTACTAAATTTAATCATCCAGTTATATTAAGACAAGCTTTCGGGGTTATTTTATAATATTATATTTACCCTTAATTACCTCATTTACCATTTACTATGGTAAATAAAATTTATTGTAGTTACTATTCATAATCCCCAAAAATATAAATTATCCTATTAACATAATTTGGACCCAATTATTCTAAATATCAAATCCATTTTTCTAAAATCAATAAAAAAATGATGCAGAAATTATTTTAAAATTAATCATGTTGTAAAGAAAACAAGTTTCAAAAGTTAAAACATTGCAAAAGATTGAAATGATTTTACCTATAAATTCAATGTAAAACCAATGCTAATGATATAAATTATATTAAATGGTAGAAATATATTCAATTTATACTTTAAAACCATTCAATATAATAATTTAACCATATAAATTATTACGATGAAAAAAGTTGTTTTTAATTAAAATATAGTGTGTTTTTACTATTCATTAAAATATGAAAGTTATCAGAAAATATCAAAACATTATCCAATGTAAATTTATATATCCTGATTCAAATGAAGATGTTTATTTGGTAAAATTTAACTAATAAACTTGTGAAAAATTATATTTAAAATGGGTGCACTATCAAAAGGCATCAAAACTGCATTTTTTGAAAAGTACATATTTTGCCCAAATATTTTATTTTGTTCTTATACCATGTTCTATAAAAAGTGTAAGATGAATTATAATGTAATAAAATTAAAAATTTATTTACTACTATTCCTAATGGCTAGTTTATAAAAATATTATAACTTTATATCGTTGTTTAGTGAAACCCTGAATTGCATACAACACACGCTATCGAGGAAGGTTGTGATTGTGTGTAATGTAATCCATTTCAGGGTGGCATGTAGTGAATGACTCCATTGTTGTTTTATTTAAAAACTTCCAACCATATTTCATTTATACAATTAATATATATATATATACACACACTCCATTTTTTCTAGAACAAATACTATCAAAAAAACTTGAAATTGTGTGTAACACAATCAAAGATTAGTGTTGCGTATACTGCAAGCTAATACGGTGCAGCGTATAGCTCAAGATAATCTTGGTGTAGCAAACAACAGAAGATATGAATGAAATTAAAAAGAATATATCTTATAAAATCCTGGGTTGTTACATTCTACCCCCCTTAAAATGAATTTCTCCCTCGAAATTCATCGGGGTTATAAATCGTTTACTATTCATAGAAACCGACATCGTAAAAAAGAATACTAAAACATAATTTTAAAATCTAAAGTATTAAATTTAATGTCTACCGAAATTAACTCATCACTGGGTTTCCATATAAGAGAACATAGGTTATAATATGGATATGGATGAAAAATCTAACCATCAATTTCTGATGGAGAGTGGTTGAGTACATGGAAAATGAAAAACCCAACAATCACAAAGCCAAAAATCTGTGATGTTCTAAGGTACCATCTTATTAATCAGATATGAGGGCACTAGGAAAACATTTCTGGTTTTCAAGATCATTTACCTAGTTTTGAATAATTTTTGAATCAAAAGAAATACTTACTTGATTTTGGTACAATCTCAACATTGTTCATGCCTTCAACAATTTGAACATCATCACTTAAAGAAATGAAGTTGAATTTGTCATTCGTGATGTGTTAGAAGATTATGTGATAGAATGATGATTCATTCCATCTGTTTCATACAAAGGGTTAGAAAAAGTCACCAAATATAGATAAGTCCATCTATGGTGTGGTTAATCGTATATGATTCCAAAAATGGACTTATACTTTATCTATCATAATGCATAATAAAATAAAACTAGTTTCTACTAATAAGGGACTTCCTTTAGGCCAGTGGTAGGCGATAAAGGCATGTCTCACTTCAGTTGTGGGTTCGATTCCCGCAACCTTGTCCGACATGACGGGTTGTCTCCCATACTACAAGTTGTCCTTTTTTATAAAACTACATTATTATAGCATCCCATCAATAATATTTAAAATGTTCTAGCCTTATACAATACTAATTTATGTCCAACATAATCCATTCCAATCTTTTGGCTTATCCAAAATACTTATTTCCATTCTCATAGTATAAAAAACAATTACTAGAAATGTCATATACTGAGCATGTGAATACCATCATTTATCCCCCATATATCATACGATATATCTTGTTGGTCACATTACAAACATGTGAATACCTTAATCAGGTATTCTATTGAAAAATTAATACCCATTGAACCTTAGTGAAAACATGAATGCTATCAAAAGTTAACTCTTTCCACATACCAAAATCCCAACATTTCGATATACTCAAACCATGATATCGCCTTTTCCTTAAATCATTCATGAGATCATGAATACTATCATACATATTATTTTCTCCTTATCCCTATATTATAAGCAAATCATCTACATACCAAAAATATTTCAAACACTTTTCATGGTTACTTGTACCATATAATTATTGAAACCCAGAATTAACCAATACATAGATATTCCATTATTTCATGAAAGTACCTCAACAACATTATTCTTGAATACCAATACATAAACACTTCAATCCATCCTCTTCAATGATTTTCAGGGAATACATCATTCCTTGATTTAGATGTAACCTCTTTGGTCTAGAAATTGTGTAGGGTAATGACTGTGTTCTCCATAAATAAGACATTGAACTCCATGACAGTCTGTCACTCTATGACCCTTTTCTCCACACAGATAACATCTTCCACTCCATTTGAGGTATTCCTCAAGGTTCTTCTTCCATTATTTAGAAATACCATTCTTCCTTTCTCTATGATCCTCACCATGCGAACATGCATAAAATTCCATCTTCCTCTTATTTGATGACTTAGTAATAAAACTAAAGTTCACTTTGTTAATCATATATAGAGATGACTGATTTGAAATAATCACAATTTCTTTCTCTCTAGAAATTACACAATTTTGTTGCTCATGGTCACAAATTTGTCCATCAGATTTAATGTTTACACAATTCCTTCTGGTTCCCTCCATTGACTAAAACCCAAAACCAATGTGTAAGAAACAGTTAAAATTACGAGGAACCACATAATCATAAAAAGTCACTTATGGGATGTCTACCTTATCACACATTATTTAATCCATGAAATCATAGGTTCACCCTAGGTTATTCATGATTCCCAACATAAATCTATTTCTATAACCTATAGTTATACTAAACCTTAGGGACATCCCTAAACATACCTTAGAAATATCTCTAAGAATATCACAAACGTTTTCGCATCCTAGTTTCCAAAGGTTATCTAATACTTTCCTCGGATACCAATGGTTGAGACCCAAAGAATGACGTACATGGTCATTACATTACTTTTGTTGAAATACATAACAAAAATAGACACCAAAGGACCGTAATAGTTTTGTGTCTTTGGAAAATTTGAACACAGTCTTCTAATCTTAGTGAAAGATCTTCAACATCACCCATAAAGATCATCCTTTTTTTCTTACCTATAACATTTCTTCATATTCTAGGGAAAATAAAACATATAAAGGGTGATATCAAATTCTCAGTAAGGGTAATCATGGAGAAAATAAAACAAACCAAATACATTTTAACTTTAAAATATGAACATAATATTTAAACATTAAAATATTGATCAATGACATAAAACATTGCAGTATATAAGGCATAGATCATAATGGAACATCAATCACGATAAAATAGCATGGGAATAAAACATGTAGTTGTGGAAACCATTAAGAACATGTTATGATTTCTATAGTAGCCATGGCATTGCAGCCAAGACCATCATAGTGGACAATATCCTTTTCTGAATCGAGTTCAATCCACGTTCCAGTCCTGTATCACTGAACTAGATTAACTTTCCATTCCAAACATGTATATCTAATGAAATATAAATCTTTACCCAATTCATTGGAAGGAGATATAGGTCCCACCCATCTCATAATTAAATCATTTTTACTTTTGCCACAACATAAACATAAATCATTCATCATAACCCAAAGAATAAAATGGGATTCATAAACATAATCCAATCCTAACATAATCCATATAAAACAAATGGATATCATTTAATCATAATAAAAGTGAAAAAATGTAAATCATAGATACCATATACTTGAATCATACGGATATGAAATAATGTCATCTTAGATGGAAAATAGTTTTGATAAAACACTGGAAATGAATTTTTCAGGAAAATATATTTTCTAATCCAAATCATTTTCTTTTCACAAAATGCAATGAAATTTTAAAATAAAAGTATTTTGTTGAAAATAGTCATGAAATATTTTATATTAAGATACATGAAAAGAATTCATTAATAACCCGTAAATATCCATTCATGCCTTATAAGTTAAAGAAAACATTCTCCTTGTACTTTTAATGGAATAGTCAAAAATGTACCACATATGGAAAACAGAAGAAAAAATCCTTCAATAACACAAAGTAAAAGTCAATATGGGTAAAAATGAATTCAAAATACATGGAACAATATTTAATACTTTATGAAATCATTTTTATGGACATGGATGAAAAATATAACCCTAGTAAATACTTACGAATAAGAAATCTTGGATAAAAAGGATATTGCAAAATTTTCCCTTACCTTAGGACTGATATGCTTCGTACGTATCCAAACCTCCTGTATAATGATTTAAATAATTTCATTGACTTATTAAAAAATCATATTCATTGTTATGATATCATATATGGTTCACTTATGACTTTATATTACCCCTTCTTTTGTAAATTCATGTTAAAGTAGTGTTTAGGGTAAAATCGAATCATTTATCATCTGTGTTTTGATTTGTAATTATTAATATGATTACTTAGATCATGATTAATTAATTCATGAATATAAAACATTATTTATATATAATAAATATTCCGAATATAAATATATATATATAATATATCGAGTAATGGAATGAAATACACTATTCATGGATACCGTAGGTCGTACGTACACATGAATGATGTTTTCGTTTCCTTATTTAATTGAATGGAATTAAGTATATTACATGCATATATATATTCAAAAATAGAGTAGAATTATTATTTCATATATTTAATGATACCTTATTATACATACTTTATAATCATTCTTGAATTGTTATAATGGAAAATGTATCTCATCCCATCGTGGGGACAGTAATCCGTACATACACACGAGCGATGATATTGTTAAAATATTTATTGAATGGAATTGGATTTATAGTGAGATTTTATAATAATCCTATGTGGTTATTCTTTACACCATTATAACCATCCATGTAAGGTGGTGGTGGAAAAACAGATTACACCACGGCGTGAAGATGATATTCCGTACGTACGCACGCACAGTTAATTCATTTTCCTTAGGATAGATAGAATTTGAAATCAGGTTTTTTCATATTTATAATAACATATCAGTATATGAGGGATACTAATTTTATTACTTCATAATGAAACCACTGAAGAACATGATGTATAAGAAGAATGAAATGTGAATGAATCTGTAGAAGGTATTTCCTCTTTCTCGATGTCCCTACATTGAACTTCCTCTTAGGGCACTAGAGTTAGTCTTTTGAGAAGACCAGTACCTATATATGGTTTGAGGGAAGTTGAGAAGGGAAATGGGCAGGGTTTGGCTGATCTTGAAGGCTCAAAGTTGTGTAAATATGAGAGGGAGGAGGATCCCTTCTATAAGGGAGGAGAGGGGAATCTTTGGAATCGTAAAAAATATTATTTTAATATAAATTAAAACCCCACATTAAAACCTCCAAAAATGACTCAATTATATTATTACATTATATATAGTCATAATATCATAAAAAAATCAAACTTAGACATGTTTTGATATTATTTTAAACATTATCATTTTGATTTATTCATATTTAATTTATTTAATTTTATTTGTTGTAATAAAATTATAAATTAAAAATGGTTATAAATAATCCCTTATTTGTTGTCAATTTTCCATAATTGGATTATTTATGAAATATTATACTATTTAAATTTAAATTTATAATTTTTAAATATTTTTTTTTATTTTTAAACAATTTAATAATATGTTATTTTTATATAATAACAATAATGTCAATTTTGACACTATTCATTTACTATAATTTAAATAAAATCCACATAGAGGATATATTCGAACTAAAATATTTAATAGTTTTCTAACATGTCATATTCGTCTAGAAAATTATTGGATCACATTAAATAGTTCATATAATATTTATTTTACTATTTGTAAATCCATTTATTTGATACTTCTCTTAATATAATAATTTCTACAACATTTTTGTATAAATATTTAATATACTTATTTGTTTCATAAAAATTAAAAATAAAATACTAGGATGAAGATATATCTTATATATTTCATAAGAATACTTTTTGTCAGATTTATATTATAAAACACCCAACTGTTAAATTATTATATTTATTAAATTATGAAGGTGAAAACTATGACATCATTTAAAATAAAATAATATAAGTGTCATAATCACTTTTATAAGAATCCAAAAGGTCATATATTCGTACATTGGATGCTTATGGTGTATATGTACACTACCAATATGTCTTGGTCCGGTTTTTGAGCCTTTTAATGGGTATTAGTTTTTCAATAAAAACTATATAACTTATTTTTCACTAAATAAATAATTTCTGCATCATTAATGTATAAGCAATTAAGACAATTAAATATCTCTTAAAAATTAAAAATAAATTACCATGAAAAGAAAAATATTTTATCTTTAAAATTCGTATTTATAACCGAATTTATATTATGTATAAAATTATATTAAAAAAACTTTAATTATTAATGTTGAGTGAGACATATTTCACTTTTCTTTAAATAAAATAAACTAAAGGTCCTAATCACATCCAAGTGGGTTCCAATGGATTCCATTTCGACCCAAATATGACTTAGGACGAAATATAAGCATAAAATTATATTATTAATTGTGTTAGGGTAATTTTATAATATTATATTTACCCTTAATTACCTGATTTACCTTTTACTATGTTAAATAAAATTTACCGTAGATACTATTCAAAATGCCAAACAATAAAAAGTATCTTATTAACATAAATTTTGACCCATTGATTCCAAATATGGAATCCATTTTTCTAAATTAAATTCAAAAATTTAGCAGAAATTAATTTAAAATTAATCATGTTTTTTAGAAAATGTGTTTTAAAAGTTAAAACATTGCAAAAGATTGAAATGATATTACCTATGAATTCTATGTAAAATCAATTTTAATGACATATATTATATTAAATGGTAAAAATATATTCTATTTTTTCTTTAAAAAAATTCAATATTATAATTTAAAGATAAAAATTATTACGATGAAAAAAGTTGTTTTTAATTAAAATATTGCGTATTTTTTCTATACATTAAAATATGAATGTAATCAGAAAAATGTGAAAATTGTAACAAATGTAAATTTTTATAACCTGATTCAAAAGAAGAAGTTTATTTTTTAAATTTAACTTATACACTTTTCAAAAATTATATTTAAAATGGGTGCGCCATCAAAAGGCGGCAAAAATGAATTTTTTTAAAAATACTTATTTTACTCGATTTTTTTTTGTTCTCATACCATGTTCTGTAAAATGTGTAAGATGAATTATAATGTTATAAAATTCAAAATGAATTTACTAATATTCATAATGGCTAGTTTATAATAATATTATAACAATATATCGTTGTTTAGTGAAACTCGATATTACATACAACACTTTCTATCAAGGAAGGTTGTGATTGCGTGTAATGCAAGCCAAGTCAGGGTTGCGTGTAGTGAAAGACTCCTTTATTGTTGCGTATAACAGATTCCAACCATATTTCATTTATACATTGATAATATATATATACACACTCAATGATGCATAGAATTACTACTATCAAACAAACATGAAATTGTGTGTAACACGATCAAAGATTAGTGTTGTGTAAACTGCAAGATAATAAGGTGTTGTGTATAACGAAAGATAATCTTGGTGTAGAGTAAAACAGATGATATGAAAAAAATTAAATCGAATATATCTAATAAAATCCTGGGTTGTTTTAATTAGTGGCAGTGTCACGGTGGAGGAGCACCTAGTAGTTGGCGGCAGACCTGTGGTACTCGGTAGGATGAGTAACTCTACTGGCTATTAGGTGAAGCGCCTGGTAGTTGGAGGTAGACCCATAGTGGGGAGTTCCTTTGTGTGATTGCGGTAGAATCACAATACATGATAGGAGGAGTACCTGAGCAGTCCAAAGTTTGTGGGAAGCACCTGGTTGTGGCAGTAGGCCCACTGTACTCGATAAAGGAGGAGTTCTTCTACAGCCATGGTTTAGACAATGTGATTAAAAATCATGGATGAGCTGAGTCAGTAACTTTGGTGTTTAACTAATGATTGAGATGAATTACATAATTACATTAGTATATGTATGGTCATATACCTAAGTGGGGTTATTTTTTTATTTCTTACATTGTGGTTTATCTTCGATGGATTTTGCGAGACCTTGAGGGTCTCAGGGTCGCTACTGTGTATCGTTATACTCACCCCTACACAGGCTATGCCTGCACCTCATTCGGTTGGATACAGACGACGGACAGCGCTGACCAATGCTGAGTGAATGGGGACTGGAAGGTACCTGGAGGTGGACCACACAACATGACGGTACAAGGGCAAGATAGACAGATGTAGAGTGATGTAGATGCTATCTGTACCTACCCTTAAGGTATGATTTCAAGGAGGACGATGTTGCGGCTGTTTCACCTTTCAGCTAATGTACTTGTTTCCTTGTGCTTTACAGTTGGGCTTCTATTTCTAGCCCCTTTACTTTTCATCACTTATTTTGAATACAATTTTACTTAGTGTATTTATTTCAGATACTCTATTGTGTGTGATTATAATTTGTAAAGGCAATGCCTTCCCAGCTTTAGGGATTTATACCTTGGGTTCTAGTCCCCATCCCCTTGCCTATGGAAGGCTAGCTTGGGGTAGTCACGGCACGGGCCCCAGGGAATGGGTCATGAAAATAACAGTGAATACACATAAGGAATAATTATAAATTCATTTTAAACTCTTTTTAAAAGAAAATTTAAATTCCTTTTCATTGAAAATTAAAATAAGTGATTCGTAAAATACATGTGTCTCATAAAAGTAAAAAGTGAAACATCAATCATTTACAGCTTGGGTAACTTTTTAATCACCAGATATGTTAAATGATAAAATCAAAAAAAAATATCATTACAAAAATAAAATTCCGGACATAAAATATCATAGGTCACTATATATAGCACACAAAAGAAACAGGTTCAAAATATAGTTGAAGTCACATGGAATGAAATGTGTGGCTAGAAATCCCCTTACACTATCACTTGACATCCATCGTACACATTAAATCCTATCGTATAATAATTATATATTTGTTATACATATAATATAGTTCCATTTTAACATATATATTACCATATATTATTTCATTAAGCTTTTTTATTACCCTTTAATTAGAAATTCCCGATTAATGTTTTGTTATGGATAATAATCACTATGTTTTAAATTTTTTTCTAAATTTTTTTTTCTACACTAATATTAATAATGATTTAAAAATATAATAAATGTAAAACATGATATAAATATCATATATATTCATAATATATGAATTTATATCGATTCTAAAAATTAAACAACTGAAAATAAAATTCATCATTGATGGAGAGGGTACACCGTAGACACACATGAATGGTTTTTCCAATTTCATATGAAAAAAAATTAAATATATATATATATATATAATTTTAACATAATATATATCACATATTTTTATAGAACCCATGCTTTATACTTTCTATGTAAATATTTAATGAATCACATCACTTTGATGAGGTGGTAGACCACATGTCCAAAAACTATGTTATCATATTTCCAACGAAAGGAAATCATAAAAGAATATGTTATATAGTAATTTAATTAGAATAGAGACATAATAAATATCATATATATAAATATACTAAAATTAGTATATATATCCTTATTTCCAATGGTGATATTCAGTAATGGAAGAACGAATGAAATTAGTTCATGAGGTAGTATTATAAGGCCCCGACCTTAAACCTTACTTAATATTGAATTAAATGAATAATTCACATTGAAGATCTTTTCAGGTTTACAGTTTTAGAGAATTAGATCATAAATCATGAATTACATTCCACATTTAATCAAAGTGGTTACATAAAAGATAGTATTCGTTTTTTTCCCATCAACAAGAAAAATATTTAAAATAAAACATGGATTCTTTCTTGGCACTTCCTTGACACTATCATCATATCATGAACCTTTCCCTTTACATGTGAAAAACATTTCAAAAACATGGGATGAGCATAAAATGCTCAGTAAAAGATATAAAAGTAAAAAAAGAAAACATTATTCCATGTATGAAATCATACTTTACTCATATAACATAATCATTTTAACATACCTCATCAAATCATGAATAAATCATAGAAATCATAAGGCATAATGGTAACTTGAGGCATTCATAACATTCTTACATAGGGAGTAACCCTCTTGGATACGTTTGGAATACCCATCACAGTATATTACATAAAATCTCTTCGGAGAAACCTTAACATTTAACCCCTTCACGTTACCCAATTCATTGAAGAGCTATATCAGGCTCACCCGCCCTTAGTTTATCATAGAACCACATGTCTTCATAAAAATGCCCAAGAACCATAACATAATCGTATCACATAAAACATGCATAAAAGAAACATAACATTTCCAAATCTCAATCACAAGATATCAATACAACACATTGATATATTAAAGCATTATGAAAACCATTTTCAATAAAAAAAATAAAAGAAAAGTAAAACATGGTATTTATTTTTTCATTTAAAAAAGGTATGGCTTGTAGAGGAAGCCGAAACTCAAATAATGGTCACGACGGCAGAGAAGTAATTGTCACCACATACGTAAGATAAAAAAACATTCCTTTTATCATTTAGTAAACAATTTGTATAAAAATGATTACTTTTAAATAATTGTTAAAGTCAAAGGGGTTTATACATCGTATAAAAAAAGTTGTGTATAAAACAAAATATGCCTCAATGAATGGAGATGGAGACGATGTCCCTTACAAAGACCAATTTTTTATAAAATAGATCTATGATGTGTATTCAATATAAGTACACATAAATAAAGCACAAATACCAGATAGGACAAAATAAAATCATGACATAATTTGAAAGTAGGAGATTAACCCAAAGAACAGAATTTCTTTAAGAAGTTCCCTTGCAATAATTCGACAGCCTAACGACGTCACTTCAAAATTCATAAAATTAGTTGATTAGAGATAAGAGAGTTATATAATCACTTGTAAAAAAAATTACATCAATAATATCATATCTTAACATAACAATATGTAAATTTAAAGACCAAACAAAAGAAGTCTTTTAAAAAGGGGATGGTGAAAGGTCCCCTTACTGACTTGGGTATCTTTTGAAACATACACCACATGAAATAAGGACAATACAAAATTGATGTAAATAATAATAAAAAAAATTATATTACACAAAGAGTAGAATAATTATCAGTATATATACCACTCAATGGGAATGGTGGAAAATGTAGCATAAATCTCACGGGAATAAAAGTGAGATGAAAAATCCCTTATGAAAACTCTACAGCCTAACAGCGCCACATAGACCTTCCAAAAATGGATTGATGAGATCAAATAGGGTCTCTAATAATATTAACATAAAATGTAAATCAAGAGGAATATAAAATAACATCCCCCCAACATAACAAATAGGATATTAAAAGAAGTGACATAAAGGAGAGTACTTAAAAATAAAGAGAGAGGTTGGATCTCTTACAAAAATTCGGCAGCCTAACGACGCCACTCAAAACATTCAAAATTGATTAATGAGAGATATTAGTGTCTCTTATCATATGAAAAAAGTACAGTTAGAGTAATATAAAATAACATCCCAATAATAAGGAATATGAGCTTAAAAGAAATGATATAAAAGGGTGTATATAAAAAGAAAGAGAGGGGTTGGATCCCTTACCTCGTGTCCGACATGACTCGATCATTCTTTAATCTCCGGAATAATAAAATTTATTCAATTTATAATTTATTAAGGACATCCCTTAAAGATTATTATTCAGTTCATATCACATATTATAATGTTATAATAATTGTTTAATAAATTGAGTTCATATCAGACGTTTTTGTCGATGTTCGGTACATGAGTAAAAATGGAACTTGCTGGAACAGAATTTTCCATGTAGTTATAGGTACATCATTTCCAGAAAAGTATTGATGTTTTAAATATCTTATATATCCAGTATATATTCATTTTATACAATTCCTTATCATTTGGGGATAAAAAAAAATTAAAATCACCGTTCATGGAGATGGTAGGGCGTATGTACACATGAATGCTACTTTCATTTTTTGTCATATTAATAGAATTAAATGAAAATGAGATATATATATATTATAAATCCAGAATGATATCCATAATTTAGATGTAATATATTACATATATATCCATTATATATGTATACTTATAATAGTACATAACATTTGGAGATAAGAAATGAAATGTACCGTTCATGGAGACGGTAAGCCGTTCGTACGCATGAACACTACTTTCATTTCTTTTTTTATTGAATGGAATTAAATAACAATGATATAATGGTATATTATAATTAGAGTAGGATTTTATATTTAATACCATTAATTACATATTTTATACGTATCACATATGGAATTAACGGATCAAATCACTTTGAGGGGGCGGTAGTCCGCACTTCCAAAAATGTAGATACTGTATTTACCCATAATGGAAACCATAAATGTATGCCATAAGTGAAAAATACAGAATCTGAAGGAAAATATAAACATATTATATATTATATATAAATATAGTGACATCTTAATGACCAACTTTGAAGGTGTTAAATGAATATTGAACAATGATCATTTCGTGAGGCAGTAATTCTCCATCCACAGAAAAACTATGTTATTTAGCCATTAGACGGAGGTGTGTGAAAGTGTATCTCGAATACATCTTATAAAAACATCCTATTATATTTATGATACTTGTTTTGTTACAAAAAAAAAGTAATAAAATGATTTTAGGGGTTTGGAGAAGCAAAATAAAACAAAAGATCACAAGGGAAGACAATACCTTCAAATCGGTTAACTCTCTTTGATTTGAGCTCAAAGGCTTACTCGGAAAAGATTCATCCCAAAGTAAGGTTTCAATAAAGAAGAGAGGGATGTGGAGAGATGAAATGGGTAGGTTTTGGCCCAGCCAAAGGCTTGAGAGGTGTGTGTATGGTGGTAGAGGTGGGGGCCTTTTATAAGAGGAGAGGAGCGGCACTCTTGGAAAGTTATAAAATATTACTTTATTATAAAATGATTTTCGGATTTTAAAGGTCCCAAAAGGATATATTTAGAAGATAAGGTGATAAGGATTTGAAATCCACCCATCCAATAGGTTTGTGACAAGTGTAAGACATATATTTCACCCTATCTTATCATTTTATTTAAATCGTTCATTTATGAGGTAATCACTACATCATCACGGTGTCATAAATAAATAAATTTATTTAATGTCTAAAAATTATTAAAAAAATATAATGATGTAGGAAATCTTTTTAGATTTTTTATTAATTATTTTAGTAAAAAATATGACTTATATAACCCCATGTAAAAATTGTATTATTAAAACAACACATGTTTGTGACATTTTAATTTTAACTTTAAATAAAAAGGTATTAATGTCATTTTCCAACCAAAGTTGCTCCATTGGGTCCCCAAGTTGACCCATGGATTTTCATGGTCGGCCATGATGCATCCAATAAGGGTAGAACATGTGTCAAGGTCATTTCATATTATTATAACATTAGCTTTACCTTAAATTACACTAATTACATCTAATCACGATTAAATACTTAAGAGTTACTATTCACAAAAAAATTATTTTAATCCCATTGAATTACATTTTACATCCTAATGACAACCATGTTTGTAGGATTTTTGAAATTCAAACCACAGAAGTGGTAAATTTTCATTTAAACGTAAAAACAGAATTTAAACTACCACTTAGTGGTTTCACTATTCATCAAAAATCGATGTTTTTTAGAAAAATATCATAATTTCACCCTAAGCTATATTTGATATTCCAAATTAAAAAATGATGTCTATTTTAAAAAATTCATAACACATAAGATAAATTAATTAATTTAATAATTAATTCCCACTATCAAAATAAATATCATGTTTTTAAGAAACAATATCTATTAAAAGATTGGCAGTAGTTTAAGTCCAATTTCAAAGTTAAATTAATTCCAATGGCCACTATTGGATTAAATGGTAAACATATATTCTAATTTACTTTTAAAAAAATTCAAAATATAATCTAATAATATAAATAAATTAGATTGAAAAGAGGTTTTGAATTAAAATACAACAGTTTTCACTATTCATTAAAAAATTAACTTTATCGGAAAAATATCAAAAATTTACACAAAGTAAATTTTGATGTCTAGACTCTAAAGAAGAATTTTATTTTGTCAAATATAACACATAAAATTTTTAAAAAGTGGATTTAAAATAGGTTCTCCATCAAAAGGCGGTTAATTGACCTTTTAAAAAATATTAGAATGTTTACGCTTAAAATTGGATTCATTCACATTTTTAATCCTCTAACATTTATTATAAAAAGTAAAAATATTTGACAAACATATATAATAATTTTGTAGTTAGTTCTGTTCATATCCTCCATTACAACGGCTAGGCGTCAACTACCATTTAAAATTATATTATTATATTATTAAAGTGCAATGTAAGATTCCCAAGAAACTCATTATTGTGTATTGGGTACACCATCGATGATAGATTCCCCTTTAAAGTAATATTTATATTTTATTCAAAAATATGGATAAATGTGAAAATTTCATATTCTTTATTTACTAGGGGTGTTACATCCTTCCCCCTTTTGGAAATTGCGTCCTTGAAATTTTAAAATTGGGCTTGGAAGCTTCATCGAAAATCCAACATCGGAATGAGAGTTAGTAAAACAATCACTTTAAAATAAAGAAAGAGAAGTACAAAGGTCACCCGAGTTAACCCATACTAAGATTCCACGTAGGAAGACATGGATATGGAGATAAAAACAAAGGGTCATGTTCTGAGGGAGAGTGATAGTAAACATGTCTATGATAAAGTTAACCATAAGAAAATCACAAACATGTGATGGGTTAAACGGTATTTGATTCTCCAGTAGAAAAGGATAACAGACAACATTTTGGTTTTAAGTAACTCTTCATTGAAGAATTTATTTTTGATCTTAACTAAATCATAATGAAACATACTTACTTTTCACGAATACCATCAACTTTTACTAGATTCCTTAATCAAACTCATATTTTTTTTCCAAATGACAAGTATTTAGGAAGACTTGTTCGCATTAAGAGTACTATAATCAACTTCTTGAGAATCACCTAATCTACAAAATAGAACTATATATTTCCCATGTTTTTAGACAAAAACCAAAACCAAAATTGTTAGTATGAGATAAGATAATCAACAAAAGTATAATTCTTTATAAAAAGAAAATATATTCTTAATCTCTAAAATTTGTCCAAAAAAACCTAAAGTTCAACGAAGACCATTCGATAAACAATTGTCCATAAAATTCATTAATGTAATAAAAACTAAAATTGAATCCCAAATATTTGAAGGATTTAATCACATATTCTTCCAAGGTACAAATTATCTTTTATCTCAAAATAACATCAGTATCTCTTAAATTCTCATATTAAAAAGTAATTAACCTAATCACATATCCTCCATGATAGGTTAATCCTTTCCATAGATAACCCAAAATAAACTTACTCTTGATTCATAAAATCATCCAACTAAAAAGAATTAGTCAAACTAACCAGGGACTTCACATAGTCCAGCTGTAGGCAATAAATACCAGTCACACTTTGGTTGTGTGTTAGATTCCCACAGCTTTGTCCGACGCGACGGGTTGTCACACGGTCTGTGTGTTGTCCTTTTTCCAAAACTATATAATTCTTAAAAAATTCCCCAAAACGAGATAAAATCATGAAAATTAATCATAACATATTTTAACCTCAAGTTTATGTCATGCCTTTAATTTTCCGTCATAACATATAATAACCCATAATTACCTCAAAAGTATGGATCATATAAACTCTAATGGTTACCTTTATAAATATTACCTGAACTTCCACATCAACTGGTTATCTCATACTTGATTCATTATAGAAGATACCAAGGTTGAAGTGGTTGATCATGACTCCTTGATTGTTGGTTTAGAACAAACATGAGTTTCCTCATTGAATCCCCCATTTCATCCAGTCTCTTAATTAGAGAACCGCCACAGTTTCCTTCAAACCTATTGTCACTTTGGTGCCTACTAGATCCATTCATTCACTAAAAACAGAAATGTCAGTGTGAGTATATCAACAAAACCATCATGTACTAATGAGGAAGATAAACACTAAGATATACTTACTCATTCACTTTATCTAAAACTAGGACCCTTTCGGAAATCCTAACCATTATGGTAATGTCACTTATGCTTAGAGAATACCCTAACCTCTAATGTTATCTAAACTGCCCTCTGATAGGAACTATAAGGCCCCGACCTTAAACCTTACTTAATATTTAATTAAATGAATAATTCACATTGACGGTATTTTCATGTTTAGAGTTTTAGATAATTAGATCATAAATCATTAATTACATTCCATATTTAAACAAAGTGGTTACATAAAAGATAGTATTCATTTTTTCCTGTCAACGGAAACATATTTAAAATAAAACATGGATTCTTTCTTAACACTTCCTTGACACTATCATCATATCATGCACCTTTCCCTTGACCTATGAAAAACATTTGAAAAACTTGGGATGAGTATAAAAGGCTCAGTAATGGGAATAAAAGTATGAAAAGAAAACATTAGTGCATGCATGAAATCATACTTTACTCATATAACATAAGACCTTTAACATACCTCATCAAATCATGAATAAATCATAGAAATAATAATTAATAAAGGTAACTTGAGGCATTCATAGCATTCTTACGTAGGGAGTAACCCTCTTGGTTACGTTTGGTATACCCATCACAGTATATTCCCTAAAATCACTTCAGAAAAACCTTAACATTTAACCCCATCGGGTTACCAAATTCATTGTAGAGAGATATCAGGCTCACCTACCCTTAGTTTATCACGGAACCACCCATCCTCATAACAATTCCCATGAACCATAACATAATCGTATCACATAAAACATGCATAAAAAACATAACAATTCCACATTTCAATCCCAAAATATCAATACAACACATTGATATAATAAAAACATTATGAAAAATATTTTCAATACCAAAATAAAAGAAAAGTGAAACAAGGTATTTATTTTTTCATTTTAATGAAAAAGGTATGGCTTGTAGAGGCAGCTGAAAATCAAATAATTGTCAAGGTGGTGGAGAAGTCATTGTCTCCACATACGTATGACAAAAAAAATTCCTTTTGTCATTTAGTAAATGATTCGTATAAAAAAATATACCTTTTAAATAAGCGTAAAAGTAAATGTGGTTTATACACCATATAAAAGAATGTTGTGTATAAAACAAAATATGCCTCAATGAATAGAGATTGAGACGAAGTCCCTTACAAAGATAATTTTTTTTTAAAATAAATCTATTATGTGTATTCACTATAAGTACAAATAAAGAATGTAAAAATATAAGATAAGACATAATAATATCATGACATAATTTGAAAGTAGGAGATTAACCCAAAGAACAGAAATTGGGATAAGAAGTTCTCTTGTAAAAATTAGACAGCCTAACTGTGTCACTTGAAAATTCATAAAATGAGTTGATAAGAGATAAAAAGGGTATCTCATAAGTTGGACATAAAATTTACATCAATAATATTATATCCCAACAAAAAAATAATTAAATTAAAAGACCCAACAAAAGAAGTATTTTAAAAAGAGGACGATGAATGGTTCCCCTATTGACTTGGGTATCTTTCAAAACATACACCCCAAGAAAGAAGGACAATACAACATTGATATAAATACTCATAAATGAATGTATATTACAAAAAGAGTAGAATAATGGGATTTATATATACCACTCAACGGGAATGGTGGAAAATGTAGCATAAATCTCACAGGAATAAAAGTGAGATTAAAAATCCCTTACGATAACTCTGCAGCCTAACGGTACCACATAAAACATCCAAAAATGGATTGACGAGATCAAATAGGGTATCTCATCATATTAACATAAAATTTACATCAAGAGGAATATATAATAACATCCCCCAAAATAACAAAGTGGAGCTTAAAAGAAGTGACAAAATGGAGACTACATAAAAATAAAGAGAGAGGTTGGATCTCATACAAAAATTCAGCAGCCTAACGGCGCCACTCAAAACATTAAAAATTGATTGATGAGAGAAAGTAGGGTCTCTAATCATATGAACATAAAATTTACAGTAATATTAATATAAAAGAACATCCCAATCATCAGAAAAATGAGCTTAAAAGGAATGACATAAAAGAGTGTACTTAAAAAGAATGATAGGGGTAGGATCCCTTACCTCGTGTCCGACATGACTCGATCGTCTTTTAATCTCCTGAATAATAAAACATGGTCAATTTATAATTTCATAAGTATGTCCTTTAAGTATTATTATTCATTTCATATCACATATTATAATGTTATAATAATTGGTTAATAAAGTGAGTTCAAATCAGATGTTTTTGTCGAGTTCGGTACATGTGTAAAAATTGAACTTGCTGGAACAGAATTTTCCATGTAGTTATAGGTACATAATATCCAGAATAGTATTTATGTTTTAAATATCATATATTTCCAGTATATTTTCATTTTATACTATTCCATATCATTTGGAGATAAAAAAATTAAAAACACCGTTAATGGAGACGGTAGGCCGTACGTACGCATGAGCGCTACTTTCACTTTTTATCGTATTAATGGAATTAAAAATAAATGAGACATATATATATATATTATAATTACATAATGATATAGATCATTTATATTTAATATATTACATATATATCCATTATATATATGTACATATAATTGTACATAACATTTGGAGATAAGAAATGAAATGTACCGTTCATGGAGACGATAAGCCGTACATACACATGAAAGCTACTTTCATTTCATTTTTTTATTCAATGGAATGAAAAAATAATGATATAAAAGTATATTATAATTACAGTAGTATATAACATTTAATACCATTAATTACATCCTTTATACATCCCACATATGGAATTAATGAATCAAGTCATTTTGAGGGGGCGGTAGTCCGCACTTCCAAAAATAAAGATATCGCGTTTATCCATAATGGAAACCATAATGGTATGACATAAATGAAAAATACAGAAGCTTAAGGAAAACAAAAACATATAATATATCATATATAAATATAGTGGCATCTTAATGGCCACCATTGAATGTGTTAAAAGAATATTTAACAGTCATCGTTTCGTGAGGCAGTAATTCACCATCCACAGAAACAGTATGTTCTTTAACCATTAGACAGAGGTGTGGGAAAGTGTAGATCGAATCCATCTTATGAAAACATCATAGTATATTTAAGATACTTAATTTTTTACAAAAAAATTAATAAAAAGAGTTTAGGGGTTTGGAGAAGCAAAATAAAACAAAATATTACAAGGGAAGACATTACCTTTAAATATGGTAACTCTCTTTGATTTGAGCTCAAAGGCTTCCTTGGAAATGATTCTGCCCAATGTGAGGATTAAATGATGAAGATAGGGATGTGGAGAGATGAAATGGGAAGAGTTTGGCCGAGCCAGAGGCTCCAGAGGTGTGTTTAAGGTGGTATAGGTAGGGGCCTTTTATAAGAGTAGAGGAGGGGCACTCTTGGAAGGTTATAAAATATTACATTATTATAAAATGATTTTCAGATTTTAAAGGTCCCAAAAGGATATATTTCGAGGATATGGTGATAATGTTTCTAAATACACCCATCCAATAGGTTTTTGACAAGTGTATGACTTATATTTCACCCTATCTTATCATTTTATTTCAATCGTTCATTTATGAGGTAATCACTACATCATCACGGTTTCATAAATAAATCAATTTATTTAATGTATAAAAATTATAAAAAAACATTAATGATGTAGGAAATATTTTTATATTTCTAACTAATATTTATAGTAAAAAATATTACTTATATAACCCCATGTAAAAAATGTTTTAGTAAAACAACACATGTCTGTGACATTTTAATTTTAACTTTAAATAAAAATGTATTAATGACATTTTCCAACCAATGTGGCTCCATGGGGTCCCCAAGATGACTCATGGA
The DNA here is from genome assembly GCA_963277665.1 of Viscum album. Classification (NCBI taxonomy): domain Eukaryota; kingdom Viridiplantae; phylum Streptophyta; class Magnoliopsida; order Santalales; family Viscaceae; genus Viscum; species Viscum album. The sequence continues at coordinate 2,049,041,989 of OY728147.1, read as the reverse complement.
CTGTCTTGGTCATCCATGACTCGTAAAATAAGGGTAGAACATATTTCAAGGTCATTTCATATTATTATAACATTATATTTACCTTAAATTACACTAATTACCTCTAATCGCGATTAAAAACTTAATAGTTACTATTCACCAAAAAAATTATTTTAATCCCATTAGACCACATTTTACATCAATTTGAAAACCATTTATGTTGGATTTTTTAATATTCAAACCACAGAAGTGGTAAAGTTTCATTTAAACAAAAAACAGTTTTTAAACTACCACTTAGTGGTTTCACTATTAATCAAAAATTGATGTTTTTCAGAAAAATACCAAAAATTCACCCTAAGCAATATTTGATATTCCGAATTCAGAAATGATTTCTATTTGTAAAAATTCAAAACACATAAGTTGCATTAATTTATTTAATAATAAATTCCCTCTGTCAAAAAAAAAGTATGTTTTTAAGAAACAATATCTATTAAAAGATTGAAACTAGTTTTAGTCCAATTTCAAAGTGAAATTAATTTTAATGACCACTATTGGATTAAATGATAAAAATATATACTAATTTCACTATAAAAACAATTCAAAATGTAATATAATCATATAAATAAATATGATTAAAACGAGTTTTTGACTTAAAATACAACATTTTTCAATATTCATTAAAAATTGAACTTTATCAGAAAAATACCAAAAATGTACACAAGGTAAATTTTGATGTCCCGATTCAATAGAAGAATTTTATTTGTTAAAATATAACACATAAAATAGTCAAAAAGTGGATTTTAAAGTTGTTCTCCATCAAAATGTAGTTAATCTACCTTTTAAAGAATATTAGAATGTTTACACTTAAAATTGGATTCCTTTGCATTTTTAATCCTCTAAAATTTATTGTAAAAAGTAAAAATATATGGAAAACATATATATTCATTTTATAGTTAGTTATGTTCATTCCCACCATTACAACGGCTAGGCGTTAACTACCATTTAAAATAATTTTATTTTATTATTAGAGTGCAAAGTAAGATTCCAAAGAAACTCATTGTTGCGTATTGGGTACACCATCAAGAATTGAATCCCATTTAAAGTAATATTAATATTTTATTCACAAATATTGATAAATGTAAAAATGTCATATTCTTTATTTACCTGGGGTGTTACAAGTAGAATAGCGTACACACAAACAATGATACAATATCCCACTTGATGGGCATGTATGATGTTTTAGGTAATATCAATAACATAAAAATGTGTGAGTATATTGATTATAATTAGTTTATTGTATAATCATTATAAAATTACAATTAATGAAATTGATAAAGAAATTTACTAGACATGCTCATTGAAGGACTTTACCTTGATTTTGGGCGAATTCATTTTGTTTTCACCATAAGAAATACTTTGTTTTATTTATGAAAAATTTTAGGATTATAATATGGGTTTAGTGGTTTTATTAGGATATTTGTTATGTTTTTGGGAAATAAAAATGGTCTTTAGAAGTGTGAAAACGTTTGTGTGGTGAGTTTCCTTTCAATGAGGTGGAAGGTTATTCTCATTAATACAAAATGGTAGACAATATTAGGTTGTATCTCAAAAATCAATTGAAGCATATTTTTTCCATTTTAGATAAAATAATTGATATTTTATATATTGGGTTTTTGATAATTGTTTGGGTTATTTTTCTCTAATGTTTACAGATTAAACCCGAAGTAAACATGATTTTTCCTTAATATAATTACATAAAATAATGGATATTGTCTATATGTTCTATTGTAGTGGGGGTTTATTAATATTTTGTCGTTACATTTCATCTCATGTTTAGATATTAACCCCTATATAAACTTTATTTTAGCTTAGTCACAGTAAATAAATTTAATTACATTCACTAATATTTTTAGTGACAAACATATATTAACATAAAATATATTATATATTGTAATAAATATAAATATTTTATCAATATTTTATATTTATAATCACAAATTTCAGATAATAATTTAAAATTATTCCCAAAGATGGTAAAATATAACTGGTTTTTCAATTATAATATTTCAATTGTTTGAAATGTTTTTTATACCAAATTACAATGAGAAGAAGATTATGAAGACCCTATTTGGAATAATTTATCTATGTTATATCTACATGTACTGTAAAAACTATTTAAAACATCATTAATATTTATAAGTTATTTTTCCAAAAATTCATTTTTGAATTAAAATCAAATATTTTTCATTATTCCATAAAAAAGAAACTTAATTCAAAAATTACAAAAATTAACCAATCATACATTTTATATTTATGATCTAAAAAAGTAATATTATTATATGAAATAATATTTATTAAAATGTAAAAATTATATTTTAAAATAATAATTCCATTAAAAGGTGGAAAACTCCCTTTTAGATCAATATAGCCTTTTATGTCTAAAATTGGATTTATTCATATTGTGTGACAATAATAAATATTTAATGAATGTAAAAACTTTTGGTAGAATTTATAAAATATAAATTTTATTAATATCACAAAAAAATGATGATTAATTTAATTTATTTTGATAATACACATTTTTGTGCATGAAACTAGTTTATTTATAAAAACTCATACTTTATATTAATTTTTTTATATATTCATTTTAAATTAATCGAGAAACAATGTATTATATTTATAAACATGTCTGTAACATAGTTTCATATTTTCATTACAGTTATTCATAACATTGATTCTAATGTATATTTGATAACTACATTATTATTTAAATAATAACACTACTAGTAAATTATATTCATGTAAAATTGAGTCTTGCATGTATTGAATTCTCTCATATTAACTCAGTATTTTTTATTACAGAAACCGACCATGATGATTCTATAAATTTTTTTACCATGGTGTTGCATATAAAATAATCTATTCTTGGTGGTTCATGTAGGTCAATATTATCCTGGTGTTTCATATAAAACATGCATAACATGGTATAGAGTGCAATGAAAGACATCAGTGAATATAAATTTATTTGAAAAAATAATAATTTTTAAAACCTTTGTGTGTTACAGTTCAACTATGATTTTTTTTACTAAATAATATTTATAATAGAAAATTTAGTAGGACCATATATTTATTCTTGTATTTAATAAAATGTTTATTAGTTTGGATGGGTCCCTTAAGAGTTGGGAATTGATGGATACGAGGAGTTGTTATGTAATGATAATATATTCTCAAAATTTTCTAACATTTAGAATCTATAATATATTATTTATTATAACGTTAAATTTTATAATTGGTATGTATAATCTTTTTTCCATTGTATTTTAATCTTCATCTTAGTCAGTTTACTATATTCCAATAAATTGGTTATTCATTTTTATGAATTATAATATTATTTTCAAACAATCATCCTGATACTACTAAAATTTGTAACATATTTCATTAAATCCCACTATGTAATTGATAAATATTATTAATAATATTATATGGAAAATCCAATGATGATATATAATATTTAATATTTAGGGTCTATCTAGAGTCGGTCACTATTGTGTGACAACATTTTTCTTAATGAATTTCAGAGCAACCTTCTAAAATATGTTGAGATAAATATTTATACAAATAAAATGAATGGCCATTGAGTCTTATGTGGGTGTAAATATATTTATATAATGTATACATTAAATTTAATTCAATGAGAATAATTTTTTTATATGATGATATAAAAAATACAATTGGGGATTTGACAAATTTAAATCTTGTTCTCTATAAAAAAATTTCTTATGATTTTTAGACTATTATTAATTAATAATGGTTTACCCAGAGAAAAAAAATGTGAAGATAGTCCTTTTTTAATCCTTAATCATATATGAATTATGATGAATCCAATTAATGTTGACCTAAATTAGATGCATCTTGATCTTCCATATAGGTAATTGTATATATTTCATTAGGATGATAGAAACAGGCATAACATTTTTGTTTTATGAGTGTATTCATGGAATAATTTTCACCCAAAATTGGTTAATTAAAATACTATAGGTCTTATATCACAGATTTAATTAGTACCAATAATTCACTATATGACAACAAAACTGACTTCCTAGGTATTCCACCATTCAAAAAATAATAATCATTTTTAATATTCTACAATTTTAAATCAATAAAATTTTATAAAGTGATATTTGATACAATTATGTTTATAAGATTTATCACATTTTTATATATTTGGTTTAAAAAGTGATGCATTATATATAATACCATGTGATCCATTTTTGGAAGGAAAATATTCTTAATCATCACATGTTTATATTACTGTTAATAGGATTATTGATTATAATTCTTTAAATTAAAATGTTTTTTCTATCTAATAAGAAAAACAAAATATTGGTGTTTCTAAACATTATTATAGAACATAAAAGTATGTGGTAATTTATACTAGACAAAAAGGTCACTGATGAAGATGTATAATCATTATGGAATACACCATGGTATAAAAGAAATATTTTTTTGGTAAATCATTAAGAACATTCAAAAATACTGTGAATGATCATAACCTTAATAGGGTCCTCTACTGTTTTATTATCATCTATCCAAAAAAAATTATTTTAATACCCATTCCTCCCCTTAAAATAGAATGAAATTCCAATATTTTTGGGTTTTACCATGGAATATAAATTCCAATTTCATAACTAAATATAAAATTGGAGTTATAGTTTCTAATCTAAAGAATCATTGAGGAAAATGTTTTTATATATTAAAAATAGATACCATTGATTTTTCAATTTATGAAATTCATGCAAATATTTTCCCATATAATGTTCCCTTCATATATCTAAAAGTATTCTAATTCCTAATAAGATAATTATTTTTACCAATACAATGATTTAGGTGACCAAAAAAATATTTTAATTATCTTATTTGTGGTTCCATTGAGGGATCTGTCAGCATTAATCAATGATAATGTGGACAATATATATGAGATCAAAATGACCTTTTCCAAGTAAGAGTCAGATATTACATATTAGAACTAGATTATCAACATTATTACCCTAATAATAATGTATCTCTATATTGGAGTCTAATTATTGTGTAAATATATAAAGTTGGAGATGCACATGTGAGTTTCCAATTTCTTCTTCTATATTTTCCAAAATTCTTATGAAAATATTATACAAATATTTATTTTATGGAGTCCTTATATGGTTCACCGAAGAGGAGTGTCCCTTAAATTTATGAAACAGTTCTAAGAAAGTATATGTTCTTCTCAATGACTAATATATATTACATATCATTATATTATATTGGCAGAGTTCATTTGAATGTCCATAGTGCATTATTTCAGGGAGTCCACATTTATGTTTCCTTCAAATAAGCCACTCAATTTTGTTGGCCAATAATTTTTAGCATTATTATTTTTTATAATGTATTCATTTTATTTTTTTAGAGGTGGAACATGTTTAAAGGGTGGTTACCATATTATAAAAACTCAACAGTTCTATTTCACATTCATTATCACGAAATTTCTTCAAATGTGGAATGATGAATATTCACAAAATTAAGTAATAATAAATTTATGATAATTTAATATTGTAAAACTCATTTTCATAATTGTATCCTATCTTAAAATAATCATTCATAAGAGATAAAGTATCATTTTATATGAGTTTAGAATGCTTTAATAGAAACTATGGTTCATGTCCAACTGTTATTTTCATCATCAGTTTATTTTTAATAGATATATTTAGGCCATCAATGAAAAATTTTGTAATATATTATAAAATGTAGTGGATAATGGAAAATTTATTTATTAATAAAATATTTAATTCTCTAAAAACCTTTAACAAAAGTACACATATAACATCTATTGTGATTGAAATTCAACTTAGTATTACTTCAAAATATAATTACCCAATTAAGATTTATAATAGTTTAGGAGAATATAAATACATTATTAGATGCTAAAAGAAAAAAATCATAAATATATACCTATATAAATTGTAAATAATTATTTAAATAATTTTTTGTGTTGTTTATAGACATTACTAATTCTATAAAAAATTCAATAATGAAATATGAGTTTACACCATCAGATATTCATCGTATTGGATATCATTCTTGTAACACCTTGTGTTTAAAAAAAATTAAAAACAATTAAATTTTGTGTGATCATTATTTACAAAAAACACAATGTATATCTTCAATTGTGCACAAAAACAATTTTAAAAAACACAGTACATACTCTTAAAATTTAATTATATTATATGATCATCATCAATTTCCTGTTTTAATTGAAGAAATGATTATAATTAACTAAATTATTAAAATATTTGTCACGACCCGTCCTCGGGGCCCATGCCGTGACTACCCCAATCCCGCCTTCCATAGGCTAGGGGCTGGCGACTAGCACCAAAGGCATAAATCCCGATAACTGGAAGGCATTTCCATTATAAAAGTTAACAAAACACCACATAATACAAGCAGAAGTAAAACACTAAGTACAAAGAGAAGTGATGAAAGGTAATTGAGCCAGAATACAAATCAAAAAGAAATTACAACTACAACTGAACAAAGTACAACAGAAAAAGACAACAGCTGGAAGGACAGAAGCAGCTCCTGGGTCGTCCTCCTCAGATCCTACCTGAAGCGTAGGTACAGATGGCACAGCTCCTGGATCATCCACCACAGATCCTACCTGAAGGGCCGGTACAGATAGCGTCCACAACGCTCTCGCCCGTCAACCTATTCCGAGTGTCGTCTCACCGTGAAGTCCACCTCCGGATACTGACTCGTCGTGTAGTCCACCTCCGGGTACCATCCAGTCCTCGAAAACTTAGCCTCCATCAGCACTGCCTGTCGTCTGAAACCAACACAATGAGGTGCGGGCATAGCCCGTGCAGGGGTGAGTATAACGATACCCAGTAGTGACCCTGATACCCTCAAGGTCTCACTAAAACCAACAAGGATAACCACAAAGAAGATCTCAATAGATAAAATCTACATAGGTATATACCCATACATATACCTAAGTTATCAAGTAACCCATTTCAATCATGAGGAAACACAAGGATTATGAAATCAACGGATAACCACTACCCAGGTATATGCCCATACATATACCAAAGTTATCAAGTTACCCATCTCAATCATGAGGAAACACAAGGATTATGAAATCAACGGATAACCACTACCCAGGTATATTCCCATACATATACCTATGTTATCAAGTAACCCATCTCAATCATGAGGAATCACAAAGGTCATAGAATCAGCTCAAACCTGGATTTTAATTATCGAAACCATAAATGCTGAAGATCCCCGTCTCTGACGAGTACATTGATCCTGTCACGACTCCGAGGTACTGCTCACTAGCTTTAGACTGCTGAGGTACTTCTCCGGTCGAGTACCGTGGGTCTGCTGCCAACTACCGGGCGCTCCGTCCACTGAGGTTCTGCCGCCAAATACCGGGCGCTCTCCCTAATAGCCTATAGAGGTACTCCTCCTATTGAGTATTGCGGGTCTGCGGCCAACTACCGGGCACTCCGTCCGTCGTGGGTCTGTTGCCAAATATCGGGCGCACCGTCCACTGGGCTAGTCGACTCACCCCAAGTCGAGTCGGTCAAGAAGTCGTCAGGTCTCAGCCGGTTACACGGTCTCCATACTCCATACTCTCATCTTCGGGAGGGTCCGATCCACGAGCTACAAGCCAATACTCAAAGTATCACAAAGACCAATGAAGAAGTATCACAAAGGACCACCTCGTCATAGAGGTCTCAACGCAATAGACAACACGTCAATCAGACACCTGGTTTGTGAGTTATTAGCCTTTTCGTCCTAGGGGCCCGGTTGGTTTTGTGAGTGAACCAACCCAGCCGTATCTCAACTGTACCCCAAACTCTTATAGGGTATACTCATAGGGACTGTTTCTCAACGTGATTACCAACGCCGATGACGGTTCGTCAAATGGACGTCCGGTCTGAAAGATATCATCTTTTCCGTTCCAGGGGCCCGGTTGAATTTTGGGTACGATCCAACTCGGGCACTATCCAACAGCAACCAAAACTCAGGTGAGGTATGCCAAATGTTCTATCTCACATAGAGTAATTCAATGAGATAGACAGCGCGTCAATCGGATACCCAGTCTGTGAGTTATTGGCTTTTTCGTTCCAGGGGCCCCGTTGGTTTCGTGAGTGAACCAACACGACCGCACTCCAGTGACATATAAACCTCTAGAGGAGTAAGCCAAAAGATCTGTTTCCCTTATAGGAATCTATCAAAGTCTATGGAACGTCAATCGGACGTCCGGAGCTCAAGATATGAGCGTTTCCGCTCTGGGGGCCTGATTGGTTTCGTGTACAAACCAACCCGGACTAACTCAAAGTATTCCGAATCCTTGAGTGCGATATACCAATACGACCGTCTTGATCCATGGATCACATCGCAATTTAAGGTGCGTCTATTGGAGACCCGTAGCACATGTTATGGGCGTCCGACCTAAAAAAGTTCGGTATTAAGGGGTTCTGGCCCGGTCCGACCCGGCCCGATACCCCGGGGGCCGACCCAAACCAGGTCCGGGTCTGGTCCACTTGGGCGGGGCCCGGCCTGGGCACAGAGCGCCCATCACGCTGGCCCGGTGCTCGGCCAATCGGCCGAGCCGTTTGGCAAGGGGGGGGGGCCTGCCCCCCCCCCCCTGGTGTAACCGCAATACCCCATTAAATGTGGACCATTTTGTGCGGGAAGGCTGGGGGAATTAATTCCCCCAGTTTCCCTTTTGTTCAGCCGGCCCGCACCGTCCAGCTGGTTCTGCCAACAAGTACCGACGACGGCCGGTCCTTCTTCCTACACTGACACCGGCGGCCCGGAACCGGCCGCCGGTCACCCTGCTCCACCGCGGCACGGAACCGGCCACAGCCTGGTTCTTCCGGCGTAGTGCGATGGCCCCGCACCCCTCTGTCGTGGCCCCGCTCCGGCCGTGGTGTCTTCAGTTTTCTTTGATGCGGATCGATGGCGTCACGTCCTTGTTCAACTTCACGGCGTGGTGCGACGGCGACGCGCATTACTTGTCGTACGATCCAGTGTGGTGCGACGACACGACACCATTCTATCCCAACCATATTAGAAACAATATTCAATTTGGAGGAGGGTCGGCCTTGTTTCTGCGGTCTGGCCCCCTCTCGTTAATTGACAGAAGCAAGTCGTAAATTCACGAAGGACGACAAATTAGAATTCACGATCCAAGATAATTAAATAAAACCCTACATGAGCATAGCTAGAACGGGGGTTCACCACAGAAAATGACGTCGCAAGGTGAAGCTCCGTAAGTTTATGGAGAACGCCCGAGGAGGAAGTGGAATCTCCTTTTCGATGAAACGGGAAGATGATCGAAAGAGGGTTCATCTTCGATCTTTGGAAACACACCGGCTATTAAGAGGAGAAGAGACGGCACATCGATCTCTTCTTACGGTGATGACGTTCTTCGTCGAAGTCTTGGTGTTCTTCGTCGAAGTCTTAGTGTTCTTCATGATGAAGTTGAAACACCTAAGAGCTATCCTCTCAATTGTACATAAACAACATCCAACCAAAATAAAATAAGGCTCACCCTTATTTTATTAACACATGCCACAATTCAAAAAATCAAAACTTAAAGAGAGGAGAGGAAAAGACAAAATAGTTACACAACTTAAGTGGGGGGTTACATGGAGTTAGGGTGTTAAGGAAATTGAAATGGTGGGGGCTCGTATGGGCCCCACCTCACCTTTAATCCACACAAGAGAAACTGACAAACAGTGGGTCCCACCCTAACTCCTACACTTAGGTTCTAACTCATGGAGAAGAGAAATAAAATTCTTAATGAAAATTTTATTTCACTAACACTTAATCCACAAATTTAAGCAATTCATAACGAGAAAACACAACTCGAGAAAAGGCATTCCTACGCAATTACCGGCACTGCAGTTCCATTGGTTCCCTCAGAACTCGATTCCGAGCACCGGTTCAAAAGATAGGAATTCCTGCTTGTTCGTTCACTGAACGTACCTGAGCTAAACTTCAGATAGAAATTCCGGGCACATTGGGCCTCGGAATCATGTGCCGTCAGAAACTGCGTTCTTGTAAAATCCCAAGGAAAATTAAGAAAAAATTTCCCCTGAATTTTATAGGTCTTTACATTACTCCCACCTTAGGGCTTTATGTCCCTGTAAAGCTATAACACAATCAACGGATACAAAAACGTTACTGAGCATGCATCTGAGCCTCCTACTCTCATGTGCTCACCTGCAGGTTGCCATACTTCTAGTGAAAGAGCACCTGAGGAATTGTCCATCCTCATAGAATCCACTCCTGTCGATCCTCTATTCCAACTAGAACCTCCGTGAAAGACACCCCACCACCATCATTTAGTTTCCCATGGTCGATGATGTGTGAAGGATCACACACGTATCTCCTCAGTTATGATATGCGGAAGTCATTGTGGACCTGGGGCAACTGAGGTGGATGGGTCAAGCAGTAAACCACCTCACCTACCCAGATCAGGACCTATAAATGGTCAACTGAACCTCCAGGTTAACTTGTCTCCTTGGCCACATCTCTATAAACCTCGTCGAGGTGAAACCCGTATAAGGACGTGATCGTCATCCTCGAAATCTAGAGGCCTCCAATTCCTATCAGCATAAGGCATCTGTCGGTCCTGTGATGTCCTCATCCGCTCTTGGATGACCTGGACCTTCTCTAGTCTCACAAGAAATGCTATGATTTCTTCTTTTCCGATAAGAGAAATCTGGTCTCATCCCCTAGATGAACCACATTCATTGCCTAATACAGTCAATCCTGACATGAATGATGCATTCATGCCATGGATGACGTCGTAAGGCCTCGACGTAACTACCAAGAGATCCAACTATCACTCTCGCCTCCAAGGGTCGAGTCACACTATCAGCATCAGTGTGAGGTCACTAGGCCTCCTCCAGTAGACATTTCTAAAGTGAGGTTCAAGTCAATAGTTTTAACCGGGACCTCTCAGTAACAACCAAACAAAAGGATAGGAAATAAAACATCACAAAGATAAGTTTCTATTCATTATTGCAGCTCATAGTACAAAGACAAAAATGTAACAACAACAAAACTAGAAGCAACAAGATCAATAGCCTCCAGGTTTGGAGGTAGTCCCGCTCCTGTCCATATGCTTCTGGAGCTCCATGACCATAGGCCTCAGCGGCCTGAAGCTGAGATCTCCCATGTCCTCCTATCCCCTATGGTCAGGGTGGGCCTCCTGGTGGTGGTGGTGGCCATACCCTGAAGCGTCGTCCACCTCCAGTTGCACGACCAGCTCCTCTTACATGGTCGCCTGCTCCTTGCGGTCTTCCCTGATCGAACCTCTGCCTCTGCCTGGGAGTTTCTTCATTTAACTGTTGGTCATCTGCATGGCAAGTCATACAGTCATGTGCCATGTGACCAATTCCGCCGCAGGTGTAACACTGTCCACTCTCGGCACGACTGGCTCTGACTCCACCCCGGTTCCCCCGCACAACTAAACCTAAGTCATGCAATCGGCCACCGGTAGGTCTGGTCCTCTTGGACCTCTACGTCATCTGTCTACTGTCTACTGTAGAAGACTCTGCCGCAAACTGGCTAGTGGTGGGTCATGCTGCTAGAGACTACTTAGCAAGGAAACTCTCTACTATGCGGGCTCTCTCCAACACCCATGTCTGGGTGGGAATGCTGTGATAAAAAACAGAAGCTCTAATCTCCCGCCTGAGCCCCTATTAGAAGGATCGGACCCTAAAGAACGGGTCTCGTACCATATATGTTGAGTAGTGCGAGAGGTCTGTGAACCTCGCTGAATAATGTGCCACTGTCATTCTGCCCTGCCGCAGCTGAAGTAGCTCCTGTATACGCACTGCTCGAAGGGTGGCTGGTACAAACTCTGCCCGGAACAGGCTCTCGAAGTCTGCCCAAAGAAGGGTTTCCTCGTCATGCATCTAGAGCATCAGGATCCACCATCTGCCTGCTACTACCTGAAGAAGGCTGGCAGCAAGGATCACCATGAAGTCTTCCGGCATCCCCACTAGCCTGAAGACTCTCACCATAGCCTCCAGCCAATCCTCAGCCGCCTGCAGGTCTGTCTCTCCCTGGAACCTGGGTGGCCTCTAGCGCTGGAACTCGTGCAGTGTGCTCAAGAGACATGCACCCTCTACTGTTGGGGCTGCTGGCATCGGTGGCCCAACGGGTAGTAGTACCGCTGGTGCGCCTGCTGGTGCCTCAATTGGGATAGGGCCCTATTCTGAGGCCACGTCGCTCGGCGGGCTGTCAGTACGAACAACTCTCGGGGCTCTAGCTGGTCCTCTGTGAGGAGGCATCCTGAAAGAAACAAACATGACACGGTCAAAATATTTATACCTGGTGAGCTGACATGGTTTGAGCTGATATTTAAAAACTTCTGGAAACACACACACAATCAGTGTTTTCGTGCACAAAGTAGGAAATCAATTTTTAGGGTCATGGTGTACGGATACGTCAGCCGCCGCACCAACACTAGACTCCCTTGACTGATAACCACACCCAATACGCTAAACACTATTTCTTCACATAGAAAAAGATCAGAGTCCCAAGTTATGCGGAAGAACCAAATGTCCTTTGATACGAATTTGTCACGACCCGTCCTCGGGGCCCATGCCATGACTACCCCAAGCCCGCCTTCCAGAGGCCAGGGGCTGGCGACTAGCACCAAAGGCATAAATCCTGATAACTAGAAGGCATTGCCTTTATAAAAGTATACAAAAAACCATAGAGTATAAGAGGAAGTAAAACACTAAGTATAAAGAGAAGTGCTAAAAGGTAATTGGGCCAGAATACAAACCCAAAAGAAAGTACAACTACAACTAAACAAAGTACAACAGAAAAAGAGAACATCTAGAATGCCGGAAGAGGATCCTGGGTCTTCATCCTCGGATCCTACCTGAAGGGTAGGTACAGATGGTGCAGCTCCTGGATCGTCCACCACGGATCCTACCTGAAGGGTATGTACATATAGCCTCCACAACGCTCTCGCCCGTCATCCTCCTCTGAGTTTCGTCTCGCCATGCAGTCCACCTCCGGATACTGACTCGTCGTGTAGTCCACCTCCGGGTACCGTCCAGTCCTCGAACACTCAGCCTCCGTCAGCACTTCCTGTCGTCTGCAACCAACACAATGAGGTGTGGACATAGCCAGAGTAGGGGTGAGTATAACGATACTCAGTAGGGACCCCGAGAACCTCAAGGTCTCAGTAAAACCAAAAATGATAACCACATTGAAGATCTCAATAGATAACCTCTACTTAGGTAAATGCCCATACATATACCTAAGTTATCATGTAACAATCTCAATCATGAGGAAACACAAGGATTATGATATCAACGGATAACCACTACCTAGGTATATGCCCATATATATACCTAAGTTATCAAGTAACCCATCTCAATCATGAAGAAACACAAGGATTATGAAATCAACGGTTAACCACTACCCAGGTATATGCCCATACATATACCTAAGTTATCAAGTAACCCATCTCAATAATGAGGAAACACAAAGGTCATAGACTCATCTCAAACCAAGATTTTCATTATTGAAACCGTAACTACTGAACAGCCCCGTATCTGACGAGTATAGTGATCCTCTCACGACTCCGAGGAACTGCTCACTAGCCTTAGGATTCTGAGGTACTCCTCCTGTCAAGTACCGTGGGTCTGCTACCAACTACCGGACGCTCCATCCGCTGAGGGTCTGCCGCCAAATACTGGGTGCTCTCCCTAATAGCCTATAGAGGTACTTCTCCAATCATGTACCGCGGGTCTGCGGCCAACTACCAGGCGCTCCGTTCGCCGTGGGACTTTCTCCAAATACCAGGCGCTCCATCCACTGGGCTAGTCGACTAACTCCAAGTCAATTCGGTCAAGCAGTCGTCAGGTCTCAGCTGGTTACACGGTCTCTGTACTCCGTACGCTCGTCTCCGGGAGGGTCCACTCCATGAGCTACAGGTCGATACTCCAAGTATCGCAATGTCCCACTAAGAAGTATCACAAAGGACCACCTCGTCATAGGGGTCTCAACGCAACAGACGGTGCGTCAATCGGACGACCGGTCTGTGAGTTATTAGCTTTTTCATCCTAGGGGCCCGATTGGTCTCGTGAGAGAACCAACCCAGTCGTATCTCAACTATACCCTGAACTCTCATAGGGTATACTCATAGGGACCGTTTCTCAACGTGATCACCAACGCTGCTGACAGTTCGTCAAACAGACGTCTGGTCTGAAAGATATCAGCTTTTCTGTTCCAGGGGCCAGGTTGAATTTTGGGTACGATCCAACCCGGCCACTATCCAACAGAAATCAAAACTCAGGCGAAGTATTCCAAAAGTTCTGTCTCACTTATAGGAATTAAATGAGACAGACGGCGCGTCAATCAGAAGCTCGGTTTGTGAGTTATTGGCTTTTTCGTTTCAGGGGCCCGGTTGATTTCATGAGAGAACCAACCCTACCGCACTCTGACGGCATATAAACCTCGAGCGAAGTAAGCCAAAAGATCTGTCTCACTTATAGGAATCCATCAAAGTCGACGACACGTCAATCAGACATCCCGAGCTCAAGATATGAGAGTTTCTGCTCCGAGGGCCCAGTTGGTTTCGTGTACGAACCAACCCGGCCTAACTCAACGTATTCCGGAACCTTGACTGTGATATATCGAAACGACCGTCTCGATCCAAGGATCGCATCGCAATTGACGGTGCATCGATCGTAGACTTGTATCATACGTTATGGGTGTCCGACCAAAAAAAGTTTGGTATTAAGGGGTTAGGGCCCGGTCCGACCCGGCCCGATACCCCGGGGGTCGACCCGAACCGGGTCCGGGTCCGGCCCGGCCCGGCCTGGGCGCGGCCCGGCCTGGGCACAGCATGCCCAGGCGCTCGGCCAACCGGCCGAGCCATTTGGCAGGGGCGCTTTCCCCCCTGGTGTAACCGCGGCCCCCCATTAAATGGGGGCCATTTTGTGCTGGCCGGTCGGGGGAATTAATTCCCCCGGTTTCCCTTTTGTCGTGCCGGACCGCACCGACCGGCCGGTTATGCCAACAAGGACCATAGACGGCTGGTCCTTCCTCCTACGCCGACACCGGCGGCCCAGAACCTGCCGCCGGTCACACTGCTCCACCGCGGCCGGGAACCGGCAGTGGCCTGGTTCGTCGGGCATGGTGCGATGGCACTGCGCCCCTCCGCCGCGGCCCTGCTCCGGCCGCTGTGTCATTGGTTTTCTTTAATGTTGCACGACGGCGTCTCATCCTTGTTCAACTTAACGGTGCGACGCGACGGCGCTGCACATTACTTGTCGTACGATCCCACGTGGTGCGACGGCACCACACCATTCCGTCCCAACCATTTTAAAAACAATATTCAATTTGGAGGAGGGTCGGTCGTGATTGTGCGGTTCGGCCCCCTCTCGTTAATTGATAGCAACTGTTCGTAAATTCACAAAGGACGACAAAGTAGAATTCACGAACAATGATAATTAAATAAACCCCTACTTGAGTGTAGCTAGATCAGGGGTTCACCGCGGAAAATGACGTCACGAGGTGAAGCTCCGTAAGTTGACGGAGAACTCCCGAGGAGGAAGTTGCGTCTCCTTTTCGTTGACATGGGACGAAGATCAAAAGAGGGTGCATCGTCGATCTTCGGAAAAACACCGGCTGCGAAGAGGATAAGATACGGCACATCGATATCTTCTTACGGTGACAACATTATTCGTCGAAGTCTTGGTGTTCTTCGTCAAAGTCATGGTGTTATTCGTGATGAAGATGAAACACCTAAGAGCCCTCTCCTCAATTTTCCATACACAACATCCAACAAAAATAAAATAACGCTCACCCTTATTTTATTAACTCATTCAACAATTCAAAAATTCAAAACTTAAAGAGAGGAGGTGAAAAGTCAAAAGAGTTACACAACTTAAGTGGGGGGTTATGTGGAGTTAGGGAGTTAAGGAAATTGAAAAGGTGGGGGCTCGTGTGGGCCCCACCTCACCTTTAATCCACAAAAGGGAAACTAACAAACAGTGGGTCCCACCCTAACTCCTACACTTAGGTTCGAACTCATGGAGAAGAGAAATAAAATTCTTAACGAAAATTTTATTTCACTAACACTTAATCCACAAATTTATGCAATTCATAATGAGCAAACGCAACTCCAGAAAAGGTGAACCTAAGCAATTACCAGCGATGCGGTTGCATCGGTGCCCTCTGAATTCGATTCCGAGCACCGTTTCAAAAGATAGGAATTCCCGCTCGTTCGTTCACTGAACGTACCCGAGCTAAACATCGGATAGAAATTCCGGGCACACCGGGCCTCAGAATCTAGTGCCGTCAAAACTGCGTTCTTGTAAAATCCCAAAGAAATTTAAGAAAAAATTTCCCTTAAATTTTATGGTTATTTACAATATTTGTGTATAGTCTATATATAATTTGAATTCATGGTTTTCCAATTAATGAAAATGTGATTTAAAATAAATTTAATATAAAATAATTCATTTTTGAAATGAAATTTTTATATGTGAAAAAATCATGTTTTATATTAATAAATTTTCAAAATTAATATTGGGGAATGATTTTATGGGAGTTTATATCTTATATATTAATTAAATTTTTTAATTTTTTTCTTATGTCATTTTTAAACAATTTATAATAATAAATAGAATTTTTTAAATAAAAATATTTTTAAGAAAATGTTTGATTCATCGCATTTTAAGATCTTATTTTAAAATTTATTTTACAAAACACAACAAAATTAGTTTTTGAAAAGGATATCAATTTTTAAATCAACATATCAAATTTCTATTTCTTTGAAATTTTCATATTTTACAAAGAAGATAAATTTTTTGATTAATTGAAAAAAATATTGGTTTTATTAATAATTCTAACTTCATTTAAAGAAAAATTATACACTTATGATTTTTTTAATATTGTATGAAAAGTAAATATTTTTAATATATATATATAAAATAAATTTGTATTATTTAAATATTTTAAATATTATATTTTTATATAAAAACATTTTAAACATTTGAAGAATTTTTATTTGGAATTCCATATTCTTGCAGTGTCTTAAGGATTAGTTTTAAATAACATTTTCCAAAATTTGATAATGAAATACTGACAATTGTATTAAATATTTTTATAATTGTATTTTCATTCATCAAATAATTTAAATATTAACTTTTCCATGATTAATAATAAATGAAATAAAAATTAATTACCATTATTATGGTTAAAATGGGTTTACCTAGGTCAAACTAAATATATAATGGTTGAAATGGATTAGTGACATATCCAAATACTTTTTTTGTCGTTTTTCATCCTTATAACCTATTTTCTTACAGAATGACGTGATTTGGAGACTTGTGGAATGTTAAAAACAAGGATACACCTCTTAATTTTTAAAAATTATTAGAGTGTCACCCATCACAATTATAAAGTTTCACTCCATATCCTTAACTCTTAACTCATAAAATCTCAATTTTGTGCATCAATCAATACTCAAATTTCATCCTTCCATACCTCAAATAATTTTAACGGAAATATAGAGATCCAAGATATAATTTAGTGAAGATGTAATTTAATCCATAAGTGGTTTCACAATGAAGAGGAGGTTCAAACCTGTATAATGAATGATTAGAGTGAGTGTATGTTATTTCAATATCCCTTTTTATGTTTAGAAGGAAACTGAAATATTAGTCACCTATTTAGATTATGTGTTTTATGAAATAAACATGAATTTATTTAATTTTTTCCCATGATAATTTAGTAGACTGAAATATAAATTTAATGATATCACTTTTTTGGAACTTAGGACTAAAAAGTTTCCACAAAAGTATGATGTTTTTGCCTTAAATTTAATTCTATGATGAATATATTATGATATTAACATACAATATGTTATGAGGTGGATATACTAATGATTTGGAATGTAATATTATTAATATCCTGATATTAATGATATTTTATTTGTAATTATATTATATGGTTTAATATGGATTATAATTCATTTGACAGAAGTGTAGTAAGGGGTTTGTGTTATAAAATGATTGTTTAGAAGGATTATTTATAATTATTATATTGGTGAAAAAATATATTTATTTACATCTCCAGAGATACATCAAACTTCTTATCCTCATTGTATTCTATGATAATATATGGTTTCAATTCAATTACCTCTATTTTTGTACTACATATTTAAAATTAATGTTTTTTCATAAAATATGCGAGATCTCTGTCATATGAATATAATTATTTGTCATCTAAAGACATTTTTTCTAAAATTGTATCAATTTCTTCACACTCACCAAATGATCATTTAAATAAATTGTTACCCATGTTTTACTATTTACAAATTGTTTTAACATGAAATTTTATATTGTTTTAAAAATAATAATTCTATAATGTATTTTAATAAAATTTTTACAAGAATGATTTTTTACCCCATATAGACTGAATGTAACATTATTCATCATGAAATTTTTTTTAAAATATTTTTAATGTGTTTCCAAGGATTCAATAAAATGATTTTTTTGGTTATGATATATATTTTAAATTTTTTTTTCATATTTGATTAGATATTTTCATTAATAAATATTTTATATATTTCATAAAAAAATATATTTTTCCATTAAAAGTTTTAAAGAAAAACGTTTTTTTTAAATTATTTTTTTAAAATTGATATTTATAAAAGATAATATATTTTCAATTTGAAATTTCAAAATAAAACTATAAATTTTATTTTTTTTCTCATTGGTGAAATCTTTTAATTTAATATATTATTTATTCTGGATTTTATCTAATGATACCATTCATATATTTTATCAAAATAGTTTCTACTTATGAGTGAAATGTATTTATGAATTTGGTTTATCATCTACATGTCATAGCATTATAAATTTGTTATAGAAACCAACTATTTTTCCAATAAATATGGGATTGTTAAATTATTAAATTATTATTAAACCAAATATATTGGTTGAAGGATATACTATGATGAAATTTTTTATGAAAAAAATTTAATTATTGTTGTTTTATATGATGGATGTTTTATTATTTTATATCAATGAATATTATGGATTATTTGATGGGTGTGGCATTAATTTTAAAAAATTATTTAGCTCATTATAAATAAATCAGGAGTAAATATTATATAAATAAACCTAATTACATGTTCATGATGTCATGTGTGATCATAATTTCATGTTTAAAATGGTATGCGTGAATATAATAATATGTTTATTTTTTATTCATGAACCTATTTACATGGTCATAATGATTTTCATTGAATTATCTTTTATGTCAAAATTCTTATTCATGGACATGTTCTCATATCCATAATTTTATGAGAGTTCTTGATTTCATTTTCATAATATATTGATTAAACTTGTTTTAATTTATAAATTTTAATAATTTTATATGCTTATTTGAATGACACAAATATATCCCTTATTCTAATGTTATTTTCACATGGCTCGTGTACATTTATTTCATCCTGATTTCTTTCTCTTATGCTACCCATGTTTATTCTATGACTTATGTTTATGATCAATGATATGTAGGATGATGATTCAAATGTTATTCTCATTTTCTCATACCCTTATGCAGTTGAAATATTTGTATTTACCTTGTTTAACATTAATGATTGTTTGGAATTTCCATTTCCATTGATTACACTCCTATGGTTATGATGAATTGTATTATGTATTATATGTAAAATAATTGATATAAGTATTTATTACATTATTGAAAATTATTAATATCACTTATGGACTAGTTTTTTATGTTCCCACATCTCCAAAGAAACTAGACCAAAATGATTTTTACATGGGATGGTAGGGAATGCATATAATAGTCATCTACTAAATATGTAATATTTATATATGATAATGCAAGGTGGTTAAAGATGGTTTCAGAAAAAAATTTATTAACATTTTTAAAATATAATGAGAAACTAATAGTTATTTACCTATGTATATATCAATGAATATGAATATGGATATGTTTGGTTATATTCCTAAAACACATCTATTTAATTTATAATGACAAAAAAATTTGGTAAATGATAGAGTGAGTAGTTTCCATGAATTTATATCAACATCTGGATAATAAAACTTATTGTTGTAATGGAATAGAGGTTACAATGGGTAATAATTCCAAATATTTAATATTCAAGGGAACTTGATCATTACATAGAGTATGACAACTAGCCTTATTCAATTCCTGTTTTGAAACTTATATGGGATATTCTTTGAAAAGTCACAAACTATTTATAGACCATCAAGGGTAATTTGAATAATTACCTTGAATTAACAAGGATAATCCTTGGTATTCATAGATTGAAAATAGTTTTTCATGATTTAGATAAACTTTATGTGATTTCTCATAATTGGGTGGTATCCCACAATGAATTATAATTCTCTCAACATGATTTTTTATATAGGAAATAGTGGGAATAATACAGATTTTTATTGACATTTAATATATTACCCAACATTTTGATGAGAAAATAAATTGAATGATGACATGTGTGAATGATATTTTGTTTATACGGAATTACATATCATGATATAGGATTAACATCATTTCCATAAAATACAATCAAACTCAATAATAAGGATAAAGATATAATTCATTTAGATATTGAGTGTTGGAGACCTTGGGGTGAAGAGGGCTAATTCGCATATATTCCAAAATTTTGGGAAACATTACACAAGGAAATGTCTCACTGGAAGGAGAATATGTTTTTTGGTAAAACATTAACACAAAGTATTTGGTTGTGGAGGAAATATGAAATTTTAAATGAACTCAATGGAAGTGAATAATGGTTTCCCTATGGTATCATCAACATATTAATGCTATAAATGTGTATTGTTTTATGATTATAAGATTCAATGTCCTTGGGGGAAATTAAATAATAAGATCGACAATGAATTACATGTAATGGTTTTTTATTATTTATCGAAAATAATTGGAATATAAATTAATGGAGGTCTTAATAAATATAACGGTAGATTATATGAATTATTTCTAATGATTTAAGTGGTTCTATATTCTAGTTCTATAAATCATTATTATAATCAATTATTTTTTAGTTTTTAAATAATTTTTTAGTTTCTAGAGAATTTATATTTTCATGACAGTTTTGTGGTATATTTGGATATTACCATGTTTTAGAAAAATATAGAAAAAATATTTTTCATAAATTTGTAAACTGACAATTAGGACCTACTAAATAATATTTGGTAGAGTAATTTAATGTTTTTTGGTAAATTAGGTGACCCTTGATTAAAATATAGGATTTTATTAGGTATTTAAGGATAAATATTTATGGAATGATCAAATTTTTCATTTTTTTTATGTTTTAGAGGATAATATTTTGTTTCACCATAGAAATATTATATCATATAGTATAGCCATTTTATTATTAATATCATTATATAGAATAAATTAAAAGTCATTATTTTATGGATCTTATTAACTTTCAGTGCTTCCTGAAGGAAAAGTTCATCTCTATGCATAATGTGATGATGTATAAATTGATTAAAGGATATCAAAATTATGATATTGTTATTATGAAATAGAATGAAATCATGTAGTTATATCACATTTTTAATATTACCAATTACTAGAAAAAGGATCATGAAATAGAATATTAAACATTTACCATTATTTTTTATGAATAAATTAACTTTTTACCTATCATGTATTTATAAATTTTTGGTCATTATCATTCAAATTTCCATGTTTTATATCACTCTCAATTATTATTTGAGTGATATGTTTCTCTTTAATCCTTATTTTTTGACATCCCATTAATGATTCAATACATGTAAATAAATATTTTTATAAATTAATATGACCCTAACTCATCTTTCCCCCTCTCAGCATGTGTAATTTTTATAAAGTCTTTTTATGATGTTGGTTTCCCATAATGATATTTTCCATTGTGAAACTAATAATTACTGAGAAAAATATAAAATTTTTGGGAGGTAATTTATTTATATCGTGTATAAAGTAACACGTTGATATTTATTTGATTTTTTTCAAAAACAAATTATTTTTTTTTACATCAATATTTACATTATAAAATAAATATTCAAATTATTACTCAAAATTTTTTTTTAAAAGAAATAATATATACCATTATATTATTATTATTTATATTCATAGTTATTGTATAGGAATTGGAAATGAGGGTATAAATAGTATAAAAAAAATTATGAAAATATAGGGTTAGAACCATTATACAAATTAATATATTTAATTTCCAATAAAATAGAAATTAAAATAAAAGCCATTTTAAAATTAATGAATTACGTATTATAAAATATATTATTTATTAAAAAAATTCATTTCATCGACAATATGAATTTTTTATTCATTTCTAATAAAATATTTGTAATGAAACCTTTTTTTTCCAAAACGACTTATCTTCTAGTATCGACACTTTTCAAAATCCTTCCCAACTCCTCTACTCATCACACATTCAAAACTAATTCGATTAGCCAATACGTTAAAAAAAAATTTATTACATCCATACAAATTTCTTAGATTATATGTTGGGTTAATAAATCTCAAATTTTAATGCTTTAGAATAATCATAAATATTTTTTCTTAATAAGATAATATTTAGACATGTATGAAAAATTTCGAGACTTAATGTATGTGATTTTCATCTTAATTTTTTCTACTATATGACATGTGAAATATTCAACCCATATCCCTTGTGGGTATATAGTTATTTTTTATTTATTGTCATATTCTCTCAATAATATTATCTGTATTTAAATATCCATTTTAGGATATTAATTTCTTGGGGTTTATGGTTCTAATGTTGTTAGTGTGATAAGGGAGTTTCATCGAAATTTTATTTCTTTGATATATTTGTTTGGTTTTGAACCCATATTATTTTATGTCGTGTATATGCATCCCATTTTTCAGGTAATGTAATGATTATAATTTTAGTTATGCTATTATTTTTTTCATTTGTTGTTATGATTTTATATGACTTATGATTAAAATGTATCAAAAGTGGAAGTGATTATGAATTGATATATCATTTTTAATAGAGACTTATAATGATTTTTATGATGAAATCTTATAACCTACATCTCATTACCCTTAGGAAGTTTTTTCTAATATATTATTCAATGATAATAAATTTTTCCATTAATTATATCTCTCTTTATGTAATGTTTTTAAAAAAAGTGTATTGTCATGAAAAATTAATATTATCTCAAAATTTGGTCAAAAATTCACTTTCCACCATATTCATGTTTACAATTAATATTTCCAAAATTAAAATTTATTTATAATGATACTTTTACACATTTTTACTCGTTATAATTATTTATTTAATATAATAAAGATGTCATTTTTATGAAAACGCACATATTTCATTTGCAAAATTTTAGAATGGAACCATTGTTTGAACTATTACAACAGTAA
Source organism: Viscum album (assembly GCA_963277665.1). Lineage (NCBI taxonomy): Eukaryota > Viridiplantae > Streptophyta > Magnoliopsida > Santalales > Viscaceae > Viscum > Viscum album. Next base: position 2,049,018,508 of record OY728147.1, on the reverse strand, counting down.
TGACAATTTTCTCCCTCACAGACCCTCAATATTTTTAAATATTCCATTATAATATTCAATGTTTATTTTAAATGAGAATTATTTGTGTGTTTTTTATGTTTTTTTAAATATTTTTCAATGTGTTTTTTTAATGTGAGAATATTTTTATGAAAATTATTTCTATTTGACATGTTATACCACAGAAAATGTAATATATAACCCATTTATTTTTTCATTAGAAAATGTTATAAATGATTGATGAAATGATTATGAAACTTATTTTTTTTGTACATGATTTTCTATGATGGTTTTTTAAATAAACCCATTTACGTTTTTTAAATTTGGTTTACTGAATATTTTATGATCTTATAGAACATAAATTTATGGAATATGTAATTTTTGTGAGCTATATGTCACTCTGATGCAAGTGGAAATTAATTACTACTCATGAATAAATATGATATAAAATAACCTAACTATATTATCAAAAATATATGTTTCAACATAATTTAAAATTCACAATTATATTCTTAACTCAGAGGACATATTCATAATGTTATTATTGAGATTGATTAAATGTTTATTTTGTGGTGTGTTGACAATGATTTCATTCAATTAATGTTATTTGTAGACCTATATTCATGTAAATAATTTTATTTGATGTCCTAATACCATGTATTTATCTTAATAGGTGAACATGATTCTATTTATAAATGTCAACAATGTTATAATATTATATGTATGTGCCAAATCTATAAATTATGAAAATGTTATGTTCAAATAGATTATAGTCTCTGAATAATTTTTGATTCATGTCTTATGGGCATTGTTGATATATTCCATGATTGTTTTTCATGATATATTATATTCATGGTATTGTGTTTAAATATTATTATAATGTTCTCAAACACTTATTCCAATGATAGGTTGATATATCCCTTATTCAACAAAACAATGAATGTGAATTCACCCATTCTTATATTTCATTTCCCCAGGTTATGATGAACGTTATTATTTATGATATGTATATAAAGGGATATAGTTATCATTATAATAGTAATATAAGGATTAGATCATGTATGTACATGTTGTCGATGCATCCGTTTCACTAAAGGAAGTACACGGCAAAGATTTGGGTTTGGATCATTTTCATATGTAAATAATATTTTTCAATTACTATTAAAAAGTTATGTATGAGTTGATTATGTCTTTATAGTTATAAAATTATACCCATTTATTATTCTAGTGAAGAAGCCACCAAATGTTTCCCAAATAGAATGATCTTTGTAATATAAAAATGTTCCACTGATGTAGAGATTAATCGATAATTATACTATATAAAGAATATATATCATTTAATAATTATTTGAGTATTCTAAATAAATAAATCACATACATAATCAAATTTTATTTCAATGTTATTATAAATCTAAAATTTGATCTATGATATACATTTTACAAATGCTTACCAAATATGACCTCGATAGGTATGTATAAAATATGGATAATCTATATGATCTTTCAAATCCACAGTGTGAACATAAAAAATATGAAAATTGATCTATATAAAATAAAATATAAAAAACTCATCATCTGGTCTATGTTACATTATTGTAAATATGATTACATGGGAACCATTTTTCATGAGGTAAGAAATATGTCCCCAATTTCTCATTATAACAGCTCAATCTATCCAATATCCCATAAAACATCATGAATATTTCAATTCAGTTGTCCTCATTTATTGATGCAATGGATTAAGACAAAGTATATATAAATGTAAAAGAATTGAATTATTATCATCAAATTCATCATCTCAACATATAAAAATATTTATTATATCCTATATTTACATTATGTATCCCATGGATTTAGAAGAAATATTCCTCATATCATATTTTCATTATAGATTTAATTTTCTCAAACATATATATTAATTGAATTTTATTCCATGATTGTCTATATAATTCCATGTATCCCTTATATTGAGCTTAGCCACATAGACCGTCCCAAATTTTCTAATTACAAAATATGTGAATATTGATTTCATAATTTTGTGTGTTTTTTTGTACTCAGGCATTCATCATCATTACTATAATCATATCATACATAAAATAATTAATCTGGGCATTAAATTACCAATATATCCCCATTCCATTCCCCTTTTTTTCAAAAATAATAATAGGATGGATATTATTTCACATGTTATATATATTGATATCAAAATATCTTATCCTAAGACCCACTACATGTACTTCCTATTTTCATTACGAATTTATTTTCTGTTTTAGATTAATTCTACTTTATATAAATTTACAACTTATTAACATTTTAATGTGTGAAATATAATAGTCTAATCCATTTCACATAGAAATCCACCTATGCCAGCCCATAATGTTGAGGTATAACCAAGGTAATGAAAAAAGTAATATATATATATATATAAGATATACACAAAAGTGTATAAGTGAACTAAAAAGATAAAAAGGTATCTATACACTAGATGAAAAACCATCAAAATTATATATAATGAATAAATAAATAACAATATATCTCTGTTTGACAAAGATTTTCCTATAAAAATAACTGAACAAAAGTAAAAAACAATATTAGATTCCAATATGCTTTTATATTCCCATACATTTATATAAATCATGTATTATTCCATCTATGAACTAAAAAATTTGAATGTAATGTGTTAGAACATGGCCTATTATTTTATATCCAAATATCATATACATTGGTCATATAAAAATTTCACCAATCCATTAAATTGAAAAATGGATTCACAAGTAATTTTAAGAAATCCCATTAAGTTTTAAATAATTTTCCCCTTAAATTTATCATAAAATCCATTCATATTAAAAATCAAGAAATATGAAAATCACATGTGATTAAATTGGAATAAATTTCAATGAATAATAATATACGCATGTAAACACATATCCTTAAAATACCGTAATGATCTAACAACATATAATAACATATGAGGAACAATCTATTATAGTATCCATCATGAAATACCAATACATAAATGAAAATTAACGTGGTGTTTTGAAAGATCCTATTAGAATACATAGTATATATTCAAGATCATAAAAATTTATAATATTGTTTGCAAAGAACATTGAGTCTTGAAATAGTCCATTGATATCTCTAAGGATACCTCCATGTAGTTATATAATCATTAAAGATACAAATGTATATTTTTTTATGGAGTAAAGGTTACAAATGATCTTAATCTCAAAATTCAAATCAATTCCATTCTCATAATATACAAAGAATATCAAATCCATGATGATTCACTCCTATTTTTGAAAAACAATTTCCAAATAACAACTAAAACACAAGCATTAAAACAAATTGTTTTTGTGAATAAACCTATTCTAAATAAAAAAACATTATCAAATTTATCATCTAACGAAATACCATAAAACCGGTAATCTATCCAATTCAATTAAAAATAAACAATAATTTATTATGGTGAATAATAAATTCATGGATTTAACACATTCTAGTGAAAAAATACCTATAAATAGTAATTACATTTCCATATTCAAAAACAGTGATTGAAATTCATGAATCTTCCATAGAAAGACAACTAAATTTAGAAAACATAAATAGAATAATATAAAAAATTATAGAATCAAGAATATGAACCAAATATTTTTTAATCATAGTGGATAAACCCAAAATAATAGAGAACCATAAGGAAATATTATAAGGGAACATGTATCACAACAACCTAGATGGTCAATCATTAAAAGAGTAACTTAGAAGGATAGTGTATAAACAAAATTTTCAAGGTAGATATCTTGGTTGAGAGAGGGAGGCTAGAGGTGCAATGAATGAATAAAAACCCATGAGTCTCTTTAATTCCCTACATTGTTAGATTGACATGGCTTACAATTCAATAAAATAACATGAATCCCATGAAGGCTAAAAACACTAAAATAACATTTCATTTTTTATAAAAATCCAATTTTTGACAATAATTAATGTGAAATCTGAATCCATGATGTGTAAAAATTCTGACCTAAAAAAATCACAACATCTTCTTAGTGACCATTACATGATAAAACTCCATATGCACTGTTCTTAATAACACAACTTATAGAATGTGGGTGATTTAATTGTTTAAGAACACCGAACCACCTAGGAAATTCATTGATCATGGGGAGAACCCCTCAAATATATTAACATATTTATTCCCATAATAAATTACCTTAAAAATATAGATTATTGAAAATTATTTGATATGACCAAAAATGGATCTCTATCCTTTATGAGCCCACCAAATCACTCGAATGGGGATGGAGAACAATTAATGATCAAGGGAGTAAATGATAAACATAATAAGGATTTACAATCTCAATTTCCTAAATGATTTATTCCTCTATAATGTCCAATGAATCACGAACCTTGTAAAATTTAAAGCAACTTCTACCACAGCATCAATCCCATATTAGGTGTCCCATTTCTCTCTTATCTGCACTACCACAATACCCTTACTGGTGAAATATTATTACTTCACATAACCTTCTTTTGGAATTCAATAATATTAATAGTATTGTTAACCATGTGATGTTGGTCTCATGATCAACATCCTATGATCCAATCACATTGAAATTAAATGGTATTTATCTCTTCATCTTGGAAACATGAAACACATTGTGGATATAAGTTAGATCATATTAAATGCCAAACTAATAGGCCACAATTTTTAGTTGTCTACTTATATTAATGTTCTTATAAACCTTGTTACCAAATTTCCTTTCTTACCCAACTGAAAATGTACCAAGAGATGAGAAACTAAAAAAAACTTGATAACTAACATCAAAATCTAGCAGAAAAATACATGGGTTTCATAAGACTTCTAACTACGCTTTTCTATGATCAATCTCTTCTAGATGAGATGAACAATCTACATCGTTACCGGAAAAAGACATACCCCAACCAAGAACCACTCTCCCAACCCCTCCTAATATACGGATGATCTATATAGATACCCATAAATATTATTATATGGTTACATCTTAATTATGTTATGATGACTATTGTAATCATTGAACCCTACTAAAGAAAAATGATTTTCTTATGATCCTCCAAAATCCATTAGAAAAGCACAAAGAATATCCTTCAGAACATAGTTATCCATTTATCTATTTTGATCAATGTCTCATTGAAAAAATGATTAATATAATATGTGTACCCATCAAATAAAATGAAACAATTGTTAATATTGATGTGATAGTTGGGTGCTTTTGGGATTCAACTATTGTAGGATCCCCATGAATTCACACAATATCTCACACATACAATTCACCAATGTTCTCCATATTCATCACCTCCATGTTTTGGAGGAAATTTAGAAACTTTCGATGTCAATTGAGGATAACCCAAATGAAAACCTTTACACTAAGTGAATGGGGTAATCTAATTATTAAATCCATGGAAATATCATCTAATTTCAATACATGAATGGATTAGGGATTCAAAAAATAAATGGTTTATGATATTATTCCAGGATTCGATGAAATTGAATACACCACAATAAAAAAATATTTATTCCAATGCCACATCCCCTACCACCAATATTGAGATCTTATGTAGGGATATAGGTCTGTTTAACAATAATGCATAGACCAAAAATAATGGGGTACATTGTTAACCATCTATTTCCTTAGAAAAAATTGACATACCAACCTACTCTGGAAGCACAAAGAGGCACTGGGGGATATAGAAAATCACCCAATGACCCCAATAATCCAATATTTTACCTGTGAATTGAATATTTATGTTTTTCACCACATTTTGATACAATAAATAATTAAATTACGTTTCAAAATTAATCAATGCTATGTGCACATTTCTACCACCCAATTATAAAGAAAATCTAAACATTGAAAACAAAATAATTTGAGAGCACTGGTCAACTAATTCATTGAAATTATGTGTGATTAATTTTATAATAAATTCACTGGAAACTAAATTTACAATATTATTGGTTGATGTAACTTCAAATTAAAAATTGTCAAAGTACTATACCTAGTATCTGTAAATCATGTTCTGATCCTACTGAGTATAAATATATATTTTGATCCTATTATCAGAATATATAGTATAAAACTCTAAAATCATGTAGTTTCACTACAGCTTGACTGAATTCATAAAAAAACCAACTCATGACCATGGTTAGAGTAGTTCTTATTATTATGGGTAACTTGTTTGAGCTATAGACCACCAAATACTTCTCCTAAATTAATAAACAACCCAATCTCATAGTAGATTCATTGATAAAATCATTATTACATTAAAATCATTCCATAATAATAAAAATTTATGATGATGTAATCCAAATCATCATCTCCTCAAAATATATCTCACATTTTTCATTCCATAAAATCATTATAGCCGTATGGGTTTAATATGTCATCAAATATGACATCACGACATTTTAAATGATTGAGTTGAAACTATATGAAATGACAATAGAACCATGGAATATGAAACAATCACCATAACTATTATAGTAGATAATAATTCTTATGAGTCCTCATATGAATACTAAGAAACATATTGAATTTTGGTCTTAGCCCTAGAAACATCCCACATTTCTTGATTATTTGACCCACCCCATGTAAGAATCAACAGAGATATGAGAACCCTTGAAGAGAGAGGATACCCCAACACATCCCAAGGATATACTTGTACTGAAATAATATATATGTATTGATATTAATAAATGATGATAATTCCTTGGATCAAATATATTTTTTTGATTGGTTTGAAAGCATGTATTTTCCTGAAACAGGTTCCCACACCGATTCCCCAAGGTAGTCAGTCACATGACCTCATGTACACCTCCCCATATAGAAAAGTATATTGACTAGAAATTATGATCTAATGAAGATATGGGGGAGACTATACCCTCTTTATTATTGTGGTAAAATATATGAAATGATTAACAGTGACCATCTGATATAATAGAACTATGAAATTACTAGTTCACAATATAAACAATTCTGGGAATACAAAATCAAAACTAAAAATTATACACTCCATGTCAATGTACGGGCTAAGATTCAAGATGAAAATAAAAAGTAAAGACAATTTAAAATCCCATGATGTTCCCAAACCATGTTCAATTCCCTTATCCATTATCCATCTCAAATAATCCATCTAATACATTTTCTTTTCCAATTTCCAATCCTATCAGCATGAAGTCTTTTTAGGTAAATATTTGGAAGCCCGACTTGGGTTTGAGTACAAACCATTAGGACACCAACTAAATTCTATAAAATTTATCTATTATATAGAATGGTATTCAATTTCATATCTATTAAAATGGAAGATATTAAGTAACTAGTATAAATCTATTCAATAACTTTTTATTTAATAACATAAACCCCTGAGTACTCTTGGGAACTTAATGATCAATATCTTCTCTGGACTATGCTTGAGTCTAAATTAATTTCAACGAAATATCATATTTCTAAATTGAATTTTCACAATTCGTAGTCTTATTTCACATCATAGACAAATGGAAAAATTGTTTAATGTGAACATGTTTGGGAATAATGTCATCTCTAACACCCCTAGGTTATTTCTAGCCTCAAACCCTATAACACATATAATTTACGCATGTTTATCTAGAGACTTAGTCTATGTCCCATAATAATTGTCACATTTTAGTGTTTGGATCCTCATTAAATTTTCCTCATGCATTTATCAGATATGGATATTTGGATCCTCAATGATTTTCCCACACAAATTTAACACATATATCATAATATAAAATTTTAAATTGGTCACCAAATCATTCCATTAATTAAATAAATAAAAAAATAATATCAAGGATTCCATTAATCAATTCAATAATTATTGAATCATGAAAACCCCTTCAATTAATCCACAAATTAGTTGATTAAATAAATTCCGATAACAAATTCAAAAATTAATTAATCATGTCAATGAAATCAATTAAAAAATAAACTAACTTATTACATCAATTGAATTATTGGTTTTAACAATTAATTTATTTATTTAGTAAATTTTATAGTCACAACAATACCCCATAAATTATTCATGAAGGAATTAAACAATAACCACAATTCCGTTATCCGAATATCACAGTTCCTTAATTAATTAACTTAACATGTTAATTAATTAATATTTTTGAACTCAATTGATAATAATTTAATAGTAATTATATATTTACATACATGTAATCTAAATCAATACTTTTGTATTTTAATAGTACACTAGCCACCTTATAATTGATAAAGTAAATTTGCCAATCGGAAACCCCAATTCTTTTAAGATGGCTGAATCAACAATGGAAGAAGAGACCTATACCAAAACATAGGATCATGATAACCCACCAAACCAAAACCTATAAAAGGATCCACCACTTCGTTAGAAAGGGTGGAATGGATGGGAACCAATGATGAGTGGGCTTAACAGGTTTACAACACCAATCTTTAATGATATAGATGATGAAATTGCTCCAAATCTACTATGTGTGACACTAGGTTCATTGAAGGAACACTGCAAGAACAATAAAACAAACCCAAATGAACCAAATTCAATATTAAATTCATATTTTTAGATATTTAGGTTATGTGTAATTACATTATACATTGTGAGATTTATTTATTGTTTTAGTCAAAAAGAATAGGGACTCATGTGATTTTTTCAAGATTAAACTATGATATGACATGTAAAATAATTATACATCATGAAATTCTTCTACAGATACATTTTTATGTAAAAGATTTCATAAACTATCCTACCAAAATAAAATACTTCCATGAAATGGTCATATTACAATCAAACTAAAATGAAGAAAACTAAGAATGGATGTCCATGGGAATACAAAGGGATCTTACAATGTCCCTCGCCTTATAATAACACATCATTCACTTGTACACCCAGTAATCTTGAAGGATCATAGGTATAATGATCAGGATAATTATCCCGCATATCCACTTCTCTCACACATGTATCATTGTAAAAATTTCCATGTTTCCACAATACTGAAAATATAGAAAAAGAATTTTCCCTTTACACTTTTACACTGTGATCCAATAAACGTATAATATTATCCTCAAATGAAACATTAGTCTCAGGATCAACATCAAAAATGTTGATTACATTACATGGGTTTGGGTGATACCGCCATTGTTTGGACACATAGAAAACATGGTTCATAACATTGTATCTCTACGAAGGAACAAATTGGTATGCCCCCAGACAAATTCTTTCTACAATTTGAAACTGTAAAACGAACAAGGGAGGTATCTTGACCTATGTTTGTATCCTGTAGTAAACCTATATTATGTGACCCCTGAAGAATATATGATCACCCTCTATAAACTCAAGATGAATTTGAAGTCTATATTCACTAGAATTATGTCTACTATAATCTATATGAATAAAATTCTAATTAATTTGAACTAGGTACAACATCTCATACACAAAAAATAATCCAATTACCTCTGAAACACCTTTATTCATCCATCATACAAGTGATATTCTTGAGATTCCACAAATCAGCAAATGGCATGCAATGAGTATCAACGCTTCATAACTTTTTTTAGTGGACAATTAAACTAAACTAGGTGATTATACAAAGACCCCCAAATGTGAAGAAATAATTATCGCAACATATCCTCAAGAATAAGAATATATGGCTTCAATGGTCCATTTTACTATGGGTGGAATTTCATACTCGTTATAAAATTTCTATCAAGATACTAATGTAGAAACTTCGTCAAGCATGATGTAAAACAAATTTCATGGCCTGAAGAAATAGAATATGGATCCTGATGTATTTCATCTATTTCCCAGCCATAAAAATATCACAAATGCTCCAGCTGGAAAGACTCTATTATAGGCATAAAATGTGCTACCATTTTAAAAAAATCAATAATAATCCAAATATAATCACTATTTCAATTATTCATTAAGAGACACATCCCAAAATACATAGTAGTGTCATCCCACATCTATTAATGAATTTAAAAAATATTTAGAGAACCACGAGATCATTGATGTTCTGCCTTCATTTGCTCACTGGTGTAGTATCGTGTCATGAACCCTGATATCTCATTTTTTATGGTAGGCCCCAAAACATATGTCCTTAGAAACAATAAATTTGGGAACACATAGATTATCTATCAATTTCTACACATTTAATTAACATATCAACTCCTACCACATACTTGTAGACACTTAAACCCAATCCCTGACATATATGATCTCATTCTTATCTATCGTTCAATATGAAGATGATCCCCGCCATCATGGATTTCCCTCAAGGATAAACATTATATAGAATCATACCTAATTTCAAAAATATCATCATGTTTGTATAATTTATTAAAACTATTAGAAGAGTGATCTCCTCCTAACTCTTTTCAACGACAAGTTGCATCTCTACTAGCAAGGTTACCATCGTTCAATCAAAACTAGAATCTTTCACTATATATATTAGAAACACTATTGAACTTTCTAGGAATATATGATAGATTAATATAAAAGGACTATATATAATATACACAACTTAGCTACTATAGATTCATGTATCATTTTGAAAATACATACTTCATGCTCTTTTAATCATTATACATAGTAAAATTTTCTTCCAAGAGATAATTACACCATCACATCAATGTATAAACCAATGTATTCTCCTTGAGGTTGTGTATAGGGTAGTTCTATTCATTTTTTATATATTGATGAGATCGATATTCCAAAAATTGATCATTATGCATTGAAAGTGAATGATGTTTGATCCGAAATGAATAACTAAATATCATATAATCCTCACCTAATTCGGTAAGGATCAATATTCATGCTGATTTGAAATGATTTTTTTTTATCGTAGAAAAATTTTCACATGCTTTGATCCATTAATTTATTATCCCATTCTTATTGAATCCTGATAGTACAATTTCTAATCAATAAACATCTTTTATAAACATCCAATAATATCATAATAACCCTATAATGATATAGATATTGAAAACATTCATGGGATTCTCCAAAAATATAGCTTATTAATCATTCTATTGGTCTACTAACACACCTTCCTATGAGATTTTTTAACCCATGTTGTGTACTTAATATTTTCAAAATCGAAGCGTACATATATTAGAAGCAAGATTATGTTATCTTAGTGTACTCAAGATGATTTTGAGATGTTAGTAATGCTATCTATGTGTCTAGGAGTACACCAAGATGTCATTTTTGAAGAAAACAACCAAATATTCTAGTTATGGATGATATTTTTTGTTTAAAATGACAATAAACACTACTAGTGGTTTTTTAAGATATTTTTATTAAAACAATCCCAAAAGCGTATACCAACATTTAAATGAAGTCCTCGATTTGTAAGATTGTCAAACTCTCAATAGATGACACCCATGCATCAATTCGATCTTGGAGAAGACACAATATCCTCTAAACTGGTCAAATATATTATTGTTATATGGATGAAGGTTCCAATTTTATACAATCATCTATTTTAGAATTACATAATAAATTCATATTCCTAGAGTTCCATCATTTTTCATAAAAAAACTAGATAACCCAATGGTGATGTACTCAAAAAGATGAAACACACATATTACAACTCATCATGTTGAGTCTTAATAACTAGTTTCTCTTTCAGTTCCATTAGGTTTTGTGGAATAGAAACTATCTTTTACCTCTACTTGATCTCAATCGTAAATTACACATCATTCGTGGATGTAATCACTGAGAAGACATTAGGATAGAAATAATAAACCATATCCAATATTGGTGGAATATATCATTCTACAAATCTTAAACATCTAGCATTACGATATAATTATAGGCAATAAAATCCCTGAGATACAGATGAACTAGCACTACACAACCAATATTAATGTCCTAATATCCATGTTTAATGTATTAATCTTTATTAAGAGACATAAAATTCACTCTATTATGATAACAATAAATCTAGAATTTTTAAATTACTAATAATCCCATTCCAATAATTTGTTCAAATCTAGAAATATCATTATATAATGATCCCCTAGAAATTGATACATCCCATCCTCGAGGGAATACAATTTACACTAGAATATGTCTCTAGCATGTAATCTGAATGATGTATCTATTGTCAACACCCTAATCACAAACTACACCATTAGGATAAAACAATTCAAAAGTTGGGAAAAAATAATGGAATGAGAGGCACCAATATCAAATAAGGAATTTTATAATGCATTATAAACAAGGATTGTACCTCTCACTGTTGATTTTCCAGTCTCACTATCCACATGTGTAGGAAGAAAGGAATTTTATTTTCCTTCCCCTCTTCCTTATGAAATATTTGGATTCCCCTATGATGGACCACTCTGTGGAATGATGCACTATTTACCTGAAGCACCATGTTTAATAATTCTACGATCATAGGGAGTTGAACTCTAGTTGTGTAATTTATATGGTGTTGAAAATCCCATTCCAACACTCTTGTTATGTCTAACTTCTCTATAACTACCTGTAAATCATGGATTCCTATATATCCTTTACATATGTCCCATATTCCCAGTGGTTTGTCACAACATTGGTGGTTTTGGAAAAATTTTAGGAAAAATGATCATCATACTACTACTATGGAGAAGATCTCTGGTAATATCCGGAGTAATTGATCATCTCCTAGAGAGTCTGCCTGTTAACCCCTATTTATATTCTCTTAGAAAATCTTATACCCTCAAAACACATAACTTCGGTCATTCAACTAAAACCATAATATATTCACTAGTAACCTCCATTAGGTTCCCCTCAACTACGAGAGCCTGATCCAACACCTCAGCAAACATCTTTATCCAAAAGAGGACAACATTTTTCATAATATCACATTTATTACCATCATGAATACAATTTTCCATAGTAGTCTCATATTTTTCTATAACTAGAGAAAGGTGTTGCATGTTTGTAAGGATACATGCATAGTTCATCATAGATATGCTCCCTTGTGTCAATTAAATGAACTCATCTGCTATATCCTAGGTCAACGTATCTGGTGAAAAGTGTTCCATGAAATTCTCTATAAATTTTTCCAAATACATACTTCTTCATATTCCTTTTAATGAATGAGGATCCCACCAATGATTATTTGATACTCGTAACATGTATATATCCAAAATGACCCTGTTATGAGTAAGTGTCACAAAATAATAATTTATAGTCTGGATTCACTCAATAAAGAACCCTTTCACACCAGGTCCACCCCCTTTAGTAAAAAATTAATTCTTATATAACTGAAATTCCTTCTTTAGTTGAGTCACATTTCTCAAAACCTACCCTATTTATATTTCCATAAACATCATGAATTGTAGAAATATATCTCGAAACTACTCTCCAACTTCCTCACTCAGCACAATATGTGCATCGGGTTCCCCACCTGGTAAATCATTTCCATCCATATCGTTATCTCATCTTCTCAACATGCATCCCTATGGATGCATATCTCTGTAATTACAAACAATCTCTTTAGGAAAAATAAGTCTGTAGTAACCAAATTAAGGGAAATCATAATAAAAAAAAACAATTAATTTCCCCATTTATCCTCCACATGTCATAACTAATGCTCTATCCCTACCCGAAACCATCCTTCAACAATATCATTATATAAAAGGTTAAACACGTTTTCATAATTCATGTCTCAAGTAAGACACTAATTGATTTTTCTTTTTTTCATTATTTCACAATTTTTATATTAATATTAGTTACCTTTTTTATTTAAATTTTACAAGAAAGGAAAAACATTTCATTTTAAACAACATATCCAAAACCAAATTACTATGTATTCTTAAGATGGTGAATTTCAAAAATTAATCATCAGTTTCTATAATGATGTTTTTAATCCAAAATTGTATTCCATTTTGAGCCACAAGTCAAATTCGATAAAATATTAGAAGCACTAGTTACATCAAACAACGAGTGCATCACCCAATGTGAAATAGCAAAAACTATAACAACTCATATAAAAAACAACAATCCCACCCTAGGTACTTGTCATTTTTCTACATACATGGGATATTCTCTCCCATGAATGATTTCATAACAGCGACTAGACCCATCATATTCTAAATTTTACATGTCAAAAATAGTATGGAAAAATAACAATAAAATAAAACCACATTTGATTGCAGATTATAATATCTCAACCTTGGATCCATGTACCGGAGCTTCGAGCCATTTATTTACATGACCTAAAACACACCTCCCCATATGCCAGATTATTCTTATTTAAAGAAATGATCTAATTTATTAAATGGAGAGAATATAACCTATTTAGTAATTTATTCAATATCAGAAATAAATAATAATACAGAACAAATATAACATTACCATGAAAATACCAGTATCCCAAGATAATAAAAATTGGAAATAAAAAAAAAATTAACAAAAAAATTGAAATTATTATGTACATGCCATGTTCAAAATGAAACCCCAAAAATAAATACATAATGAAGTATCACGCATGTCTTAAACGAAGTCTCATTAAATCATTCATACTCCATCCCAAATTAGCCAACAAACCATTTGAGTTTTATCATATAATATCCTATAAACATGAATTATAATTGGGTAATGATAAGGAAGAATGAGTATGGTGTCTGTAAAGCATTGTAGGCCACAACCAATATCATCTAAAATAATATCCTGACTATTGAATTGTATATAATTGTATAATGTATAAAATAAATTTAATAAAAAAATCATTTAACATTTAATACATTACTATTTATTTAATGAAATAAACCCATGGGTTCCCTATGACCCATATTTTAGTGTTTGAACTATCCCCCAAAATAATTATATAGATGAATCACACTATTAACTATCATCATATCATTTAACATTACGTCCAATTAGACCCATATTCCAATGCCAACACATGGGAAAACAACATCATCTCTTACAACTTGTGGGTATTTAGACCATATGTCTATATCCCACACCTCAATTTTAAATGGGTGATTAAAGCCTCATTTCATATCCTTTACTCACTATCTCATATGGTTATTTGGACATGAATTCCATTCCCCTCATGCATTTAACATATATTGGTATTTTGTGCCTTAGTACCTATACCAAGATAATTTAACACATATATCACAATATTTAAATTTCACATGTATCATAACGTCATTCTGTTCATTAATTAAATAATTAATTAACAACCTAAATTCGATAAATTACTTCAACAATGACTAATTCATAGAAATAACACCAATTGAACCAATAATTAATTGATTACATCAATTGAATTAACTAATTCCACAATTATTTAATAACATCAAACACATCAATTAATAATGAAATTAATTAATTACATCCATTCATTTTAATAATCTAACAATTAGTTGATCAATGAAATCAATTTCTCAATTGAAAAAATTCCTTTAATTAATTCAAGAATTATTAAATCTATACATATAATCATAATACCCACATTTTCATAATTCCATAATTAATTAGTCTACCAAATTAATTAATTCATATATTCAAAATTAATTGCTAGTCAAACAAAATAGATTCCACAATTACATATACTAAATAAAAATCAAGATTTTGTATATGAATAATAGAAAACTACATCAAAATTGATGATGAACACCCACTAAATGAATGCCCAAATTGGTGTAGGATGATCGAATCAATGACAATAAAAGTAATCTTGTCAAAAAATATGATAAAAATCAACCCCCAAAAACCACAAATTTCAAAGGATATACTACTTCATTGGCATAAGGTGGAACCAATTGGATCCAATGAAAAAGGACTTACTTGGAATCCAACAATAATCCACAATGATAATATCTGATGTAATAACACCGAATCTACAATGATCACCCTAGGGTCAGAGGAGGAAGGTTGTACGAAGGAAAAAAACAAAACAAACTAAACTACATGGTTCCTTTGAATATTATTATATGAAAATTAAATGTCTTGTAATTCCATTACAAGGTATGTAAATTTTTTTATGGTTTATGATGAAAAACATGCCACCTCCAGTGATTTTATCCCGATTATAATATGACACGATTTTTAATAGAATAAGATGATATGAAAATTTTATACAGATAGTTTTAAAACTAAAAATATTTTCCTAAAATATTGTACCTCCTTTAAATCATTATAATGAAAGGTAAAAGACTTTCCAAACATAGAAAAATACATCAAAATAAAAATAGATGTACATGGAAGAAGTGGAAGATCATTCACCACACCTCACACAATAATAGAATATGATATCATATTGTTATGATGATGACCCAAACATTGTTCTATATGAGAACATACAAATATTGGGATTATATTTCTAGCTAGAAGACACACCCTGGGTAACAAATACTCTAACCTAATGCTCCTCCAAAACCATTTTTTCGAGTTACGTCTACCTCATCTGAAAATTATTTTTAAACTACCTCCAAAATAGTCAAAAGACTTCTATGAATCAACATAATCATAATATCATATCTCATTACCAAAAAAATCATTAGAGATTTTAGGTACTCGTTAGTGACAATCTTCAGTTCCAAATTCACCAGATTTGTAAAATGGATGGAATAATCTAAAATTGTATTCCCATATATTACAATGTCAAAACATCATGGGGTTAAATTTCAATTAACATTTTTGATACACTGTTGTTTAATTATTTCAATGATGAAATCCTATATATGATCTACCTAAGACATAGATTTCACAATAGTGTCCCAGGATATCCTACATGGACCATTGAGCATATTCATAGAATACCCCAACATATTATCTTTAGGAGTATTAAATAGGTTGAATAACCTCTCAATATGCTCAATACAATCCTCATATTCATATGGCCCCTTTTTGAAATAGATGATTAGTAGATATTTATTAGTAATATCAGAACCAAGTTCTACTAAAAATCATAGTATCCCAACACCAATATGATCCTGAGTCAGAATGCCTCATATTACTACGTCAACTAAGGAAGTGACCACTAGAGGATTCACCTGAAGAACCTATATCATAGATTCATCTATATTGTATTGAAGAGATGTTCTTTGAGGCATTGTCTAATAAACTCGCAAAAATATCAAATTACATAATTATGAAATTATAAAATATTTGGACCACATTATGAATTCGATCAAATTATTTAAATTATTTAGAATTTATAGAAAATATAAATTGAAATATTGAAATATATTTTATAAAAAAGAAATATGAGAATATAAATAAACATCCCATATTGTTCATTCAAATTTAAAAATACATTAACACTAAAATATAGTAAATGTCCCGATCCACCCATGGAATCTTGTATTCTGTCATGGAAGATACCAATAATGGACCCTTTTCCACAATTCTTACCCAAATATTGGGGTCCCAACTCTTTTATAGCCTTGATATAGAAACAAGTGCAGGTGGTTTTTACACAAAATAGGACAAGACATTCCTCAGATTCCATATTTTATTTGACTATCATGGCTCAACTAGACAAGCCACCTAAGCTGGAACATCCCCTTCTGGTATAAAAAATATTAATGATACATATATGATATATAATAAACAAATACCTACAGTGAGAGAACACGTGAAAGAAACGTATACAACAAAATCTATACAATCTTTGTAAACCAAGTTAAACTACAATGTATAAATAAAAAATGACCAGAAACTATCTCTATTATAATGTGTCACCTCTAAAACAACCAAAATCAATTGATGAATCAATAATAGAATATATAATGGTATATGATACCAATATATTTACCTAAATAATGAAAATAAACCAATATTAATACCAAAATGAGAATCTAGGGCTTTAATGAATGGCTAAGTTGGATACAACCACAATGTTTATGAAATTTATAATATCAATAATGCCTCAATTCTATAGTAAAAAAATATTTTACTAAAATCATAAATCGTATCCATTTTTAAATCATTTATCCCATTTTGTTTCTTATAAATTAAATTAATATTCTAAAATATATAAATATAAAATTAAATATGATAGAATAGTAAATCATTTTCATATATCCTAAGGTATGAAATTAATCACATATACATCAACTTCCATCTTGAAAATCCTTGTGATATAACCTCATATTAAATCGTTTGAGTAGTAATCCATAATAAAAAACAGCATGAGATTAAAATACTTAAATGAAAAATCAGCACGTATTGGGACCATGAATAATTGAATACATACCATAAATTAAATATTCTAAATAATAATAATATATGTACTTACTAATATCTACTCCTTCCACTGACCATTAATATCCCAATGGATTCCTACTATTGGTCCCACACTCACAAATGCTACCAATGTATATTTCCAGATGCACACATGGTTCTATAGTTCCGATTTTGAAAATAAATTAGAAAACATTAATAAAAATATCTGACACATTTCCAAATAAAAACCACAATATTAGAATAAAAACAAACACAAGGTGTGGAAAATCTTGTTTCTAATGAAGAAACCTTATACGCATTTATCTTTCAATGAAACCCCATCAAAAAAATATGAAAAATTAAAAGAATAGTCCAATGTAATTTATCATTAAAAATTAATTTTTTTTGAAATAACTGATTATATTGAAAAACCAACCCCATAATAGTATAAAAATAACATCCTTTAAAACCATTGATTAAAAAATATGGGATCTATATATGAATGAAACGTCTCATTACGAAACTAAAAAAGATCGATATAAATAAAAATATTACCATTAATGTGAAAAAACATGTCTCCAACAACATGGTTGCGGAAAATTAAATGACAAACTAAAATTTACTCTTTCACAATGAGGCGCACAACAAAAACCATGATCATCAAATGCTAGATAAGTGATTTGTAAGGATAATAGATCTTTAAAATCACCTAGGGTAATCTATGAGTTAAAATAGGGAGCATGAAAGGGTGATGAATGAAAAAAATATAATACAACAACATAAAAACCCAATACCTATGATTTAAATAGAATTTAATCCCATTACAAACATCATTTTCCAAGAGGTTAAAAACAATAAAAAATATGTTTTTTATAAAAATAATTTTTTTGAAATTATAGGATGTGAACTCCCAATACATGGTATGTAAAATTGATTCCACGTTCTAGATTTATTGTTCATTCCCTTAATCCTTAAATTTAATGAACATGAAATATATCATCTGTAATAACACAATAAAAAAATAGCTAGTTCTTTGGATAAGTAGACCAAAGAATCCAAGATGTTTTCCAAACATACAGATATAACTTAAAATAAAATAAAATATTTATAATCATACCTCATTAACCCAAACAAATAGACATCCTTTAAATTTTTTTCATATTCTCCAAAATATGATCTCCATCCATTGTAAGACTACAAATACATCTTGGTAATGACTATAAATGAATAATGCACAAGTGAATAATATAATTCCAAAACAGGTTGTCATTATGAAAATTTTTATTATTTTTTTATATGTGAACTTCTTAAATTATATCATTAATTATATTCAAAAAAAATATTATATATAGTGAATGATATAAATTAATACCTATTTAGAAATTGAATTTATATTTTCATTCAAATTATTATATGTTTCCTTATAATTTCATTGTTAATTAATTTTTACTTATGAAAATTAGAAACCTTTGGAATAAAGGAACATTCCATATGGTATTTCTCATTATATATAATGTTTAAATATAATTAATACTTTTTATAATCTCATTGAATTTATACATGGATACACAACTTTTACATTAATCTCCATGACCAAAACATACCATGTTTCCCCTTATTTTGAGTTTTATAATAATAAATTACCATCTTTATATTTATCTGAAAATATTTGAATGTATTATAGAAATATTAATTTTAAATCATATTGGATTTAAATATCTCACATAAAATATTGTATCTTTCAACACCCCAAAATATTAAAATAACACTACGTGCGATTTTATAGATGACACACTACATTAGAATTAAAGGAACCATATAAAATTATTATATATATACAATCATTATAAACATGCCATTGAATTGGAAGGTATTAATAAGATCAAACTAATAATGGAAAATAAATAAAATTATCCAACACAATTATTATGTGTAATCTAATTCAAAGGAAATTATTACTGAATTGTTAGTGTTATCATTTTATTCTTTAAAAATAAATTTTCACTAATTTTTTTTTTATTTATTTATGTTAGATATTATTTTAATAAATTTCAAATCCTTAAAAAATAATCTAGAAAATATTTAATTTTTTTTAAAACAATATAAAACATTATTCAAGGATTATATATTTGGGTTTTTTAAAAAATATTATTTTTTGATTAATATAAATAAATAAATATTTTATAAAGAAACGTTCTTTTACCATCATGTATTTACATTATAATATAATGTATTTAAATTATTTTAAATTTACAGTAATTAATTTTTATTTATCATAATACAATTATTATCAATGAAATAAATATTATATTATTTGGTATAAGAATATTTCAAAAAAATCAAAATGCATTTTTCATGAAATCTATTTTTCAGTGTGTTTTAACGGTTAATTTTAAATAAAATATATTTGATTTAAATATATTTAATTTAATAAAAAAATATTTCAACTTCATAATGAAATTTAAAAATTTGTAAAATAATTTTTCATTATTTTTTCATAATGTATATAATAGTGTTTAATATTTTTCTACTCAATTATTACAAATGGTGTGAATAAAATTAAAAAATGTGACAATAAATTAAAAATATATCTAAAAATGTGTTATATATATTGGATGATCTTTGATAAATATTCCCCATCCTGTATATGAATATATTGAAAATCTATATAATTTCAATTCGATAATGATCTTATTCTTATTTTTGTAAAAAATATATACAAAAGGAGTTGTTATTATTTTATATATCTAATATTATCTCAAAGAGAAAAAAGGATGTTATTTTAGGTTAAAAGTTTAATATAAAATTGTAATATGATTTTTTAATTTTTTCATACCTATTAATGAAGAATATATTACAATAAATTATTAAGCATCCAATAAATTGATCTTGTGTAAGAAGTATAAAAATGAATTAAAGGATTAAAAATACAATAAAAAATATATACGTTAATTACACTATTTCATTAATAAAAAGTTTATTTATAACATATTATTTATTCATTATGTCTTTATATTTTAATAAAATTAAAATCATGATTTAATTAATGTCAATTAATTTTAATATTCATAATATCACTGTAATTGTATTTTATTATAAATAATATTAAATAAAAGGATTTTATATTAATCAAAATGTTTTTATTAGACACATGAATATGTTATTTTATAGAATACCCTCCCTTGTCATTTTTTGGATCACATTATTTAATAGTAACTTTCTTGGCCCCTCCAGAGTACGAAAAATTATTTCTGTTGTGGTAATTATTAGAACGGTTAATAATGGGTTATAATTATTTGGTAATTGTTTAAACATCCCGTAATGTTGTATATTTTTTTGATATTTTTTTCATTAGATTATATTCCCAATATATATATTTTTATCAATAAGAATAGAAAAAATTATTCATATACATTTCACACTTTTTATAATTCCAAAGCATCTCTTATATATATTATTCAAGGGAACTACCTCCCATATATTATTTACATATTAAAAATCACATAGCTCAAGCATACCAAACAAAAACCACTTAGTATATGTCATATATATATTAAATATGTGATGTTATTCCTTATTTAAATATTCTATTATCTTTTAAGAGATACTCAAAGGTTGTTCTTCAAATAATGGAAATTTACTCAACTGATATTTTTCAATTTATGTCACCTTATCCTGAAATAAATTATATCATAACCATTATGATATAAAAAAACTAATAACTTTGATATAATTATATATAATTTTGCTCTTTTAATAACCATATTCATATCATCTTTTATCTTCAATGAAATTAAATCATTATCTGTAAATGCATGTGGTGTACCACGAGATGAAGCGATGTATTTCATTTTACATTACAACATTAAATATAAAATTATTATTATGGATTTAATATATATATATATATATATATATATTTCATGAAATAAAAATAATTATATATTTATATATTATTACATACCTTTTTACCCTTCTATGAGATAAAAAATGATAATGACACTAATGCGTATGACTAGAAGACCACCACCCTGATAAAATTTGATGCATTTTTCAAATACACCATTTGTATATGATTTTAAAATTGTATATTAATCATATATAAATAATAATATATTTTTTATTACTATGAAAACTATCCAATGTGGACCCCTTTGATCATGTACAACCTATCGATATTATTTTTCATTTATGTAATAATTCCCCTCAAAACACCAAAATAGAAAAATCATATTATGAAATTAAAATTAAAATTTTAATAAATGAAATTTTTTTTAATTATTATTTAATAAACCAATAAAAAAATTTAATTTAATAAATAATTATTATTTTTTATACTGTATTAATTTTAATTTTCAATGGGTTTTGTGGTTATAAAATTATTACACATAATCACATTATTGACTAATTCTAATATAATTGATATGGTATTAGTATGGATTATTTATCTCCATTTTATTAATTTGATATATGTCATACATTATCAACCTACAAGTCATTAATATTTATATATATGTGACTTATTATATAATGATTCCATGATTTAATGTTTAATCCTGGTATTTTATAATCATTTAATTTTCTCCCTTTTGTGAGATATTATTTCAAATGAAATAAATTATTCAATGTTTTTGTGGTTTAAATTTAAATAACATGTGTGGTATAATTCATTTTATACTTCATTTTTTACATTAAATGGTGTAATTATTTAACATGGAAATTGATTTATCATATTTTTAATGAAAACTAGTACTCTTCTCGTGCGATGCATGACACTATAAAATAATTCTTATTATTGACTATAGATAAATATTTATAAAATATAATAGTTTATATTAATATTGAATATATTTTAAAAGAAAATTACATACATAATGAAGAATAAAAGTTGCATAAATTGAGGTAGAATATTTAGATACTGGGAAACCTTCTGTAATTCATTAAGAACAAAGAAACCAATGGTAAAACAAAATGAAAATTAATAAATAATATTTTGAAATTATAAATTTATTCGTAGAAACAAAGTATGAAATTATAATTATCACGGGATTAATCAATTTTATTTGGAAATCATCTTTTATGGAAAAATTATGGTTCTACTTAAATTTAAAATAATGTAATGTTATTATACTCAATGCACTGAATTTTTTTTCATGTTACTAAAAATTAAATATTTTAGTAAAAATTAGAAATCAATATTTTAGTAAATAGAAGAATGTTTATTTAAAATGGAATAGTATTAAATTTTCAACAAAGAGATATAAGATAAATGATGTATTATTTAGATCAATTATGAAGATGTAATATAAACAGTGAAACATTCAAACTTAAATAACAATAGTTTCCGAGTTAATTTTCATTGGAACACATGGAAACAAAAATGGATTGTTTATACACATTGATTATTTATAAAAGAGTTGGGTAAAAAATATTGCAGTAACCGAATATTGTAATAGTAAACGGTGTCCCCTTTGGAATGAAACTAAATTCAATACATTGTGGTAGTAAAAACCATCCAAAAATTGGTTCATGTGGTGCTGCAGTAGATAAGTATTGGTGGTTACTGGTTGGTAGTAATCTAGCACCTGCATATGTTTTTAGAAATATGTTACAAATGAAGAAAACATTTTTAGATATCATACATACAAAATAGCACCACGTTTTGCCTCTACTATGCTTGAAAATTCAGACAACCATGCAAATATAGATAGGAAAATTGATCCTAAAAATTAAACAAACCAAACAATTCAACCATTTCAATCTTACCATAATTTCTATTAGCCTCATTTCTAAAATAATCTATAAATTATAGAAGCCAAAAAAAGTAATTCTAATTGTAGGAGAAGTAAAACTCCAAGAAAAAAGACGTAATACACAACACTAGCAATGAGTAAAAATGATGGCAATGAAAAACAAGCTGAACCAAAAATACTCATCCATCCATTAGATCTCTTCAGTTGCAATCCATTGGACTCTTGCAATGGACCCACTTAAAACATGAGGGTGACTGTAAAATACCAATCATGATTTTCTATATTCTAAAAAACAATTAATAAATCATAGCACAAAAAATGAAAACACAACCAACATTTGGGTACACAATTAAAAATAAATAATATTTGGAATGTCTAATATGAAATATACAATGTCCATTTATTTTTAATTTTCAATGGGGTTTTTTTTGGTTTTACAATAATTACACATAATCACAATATTGACTAATTATAATATAAATGATATGGTATTTGTATGGATTATTTATCTCCATTTTATTAATTTATATATTTCCTACAATATCAACATACAAATCATTATTAGCTATATATATGTGACTTATTATATAATGATTCCATGATTAAATATTTAATCCTTGTATTTTATAATAATTTAAATTTCTCCCTTTTATGAGATATTAATTCGATGGAAAAAAATTATTCAAGGTTTTTGTGCTTTAAATATAAATTACGTGTGTGGTATAATTCATTTTATACATAATATTATACATTAAATGGTGTAATTATTTAACATGGAAATTGATTTATCATATTTTTGAGGAAAATTATAGTTTTTTAGAATCATGTCATGTTACTTTAATCAATGGATTTTTCATCAAACAATTACCCAATATGAAATAGCCTATCAACTCAAACACTCTTCTAATATAGTCATAATTTTTAATATCATTTTGTTATATTTTGCGTCTATTTTATCTCATTCAAATTCTTTTTTGTGTGGAGAAAAAACCCTAGATTCTTAGATCAAAGTTATACCTTATTGTTATGGAATAATTTAAGGAGAATCAAATTCTAAAGGACCAAATAGTTAATAATTCTTTGTATACTAGAAATATCCATGATTCCCAAATTACAATTTAAAACAAAAATAAAATGTTTTTGAAGAATAACATTATTTTCTCTAGAAAATATGTGAAAATTAATCATAGAACACTTCATTAATTATAAGAAATTCCCTACATTTCATATATGTTAAAACAATTATTCATTTTTACCTTTTCATTATCATCCAAAAGGGTTATGTTTTGAAAACGACATAAAGATTCCTGTGATTATTTTAAATGTAAATAAGTGTTTTAATATATTTAATAAAATGGCTAGGAATGGTTACATACATAATTGATTATATTTTTAGAAAACATAATTTCTTATGAAATATAATTTTGATTATATAGATAAAAGGTTTCGAATTTCATAAAATTTATTTTAAAATTATTTTCGCTACCACAATGTTGGAATAATTGTACTATTACATGGGAATTTCATGAATAACCGTTGGAGGATAAAATTAAAATTTTTTTATTACAAAATCTTATATGCATTTATTTGAACTCAAATTTAATAACATAAAAACCTGACCAGAATTAGATTTTGATTTGGACACTGATAATGATCATAAGGTTTATGTGTAGAATAATAAATTAATTTACAATGTATATAAACATAAAATAAACATAATAAATTTATAAATAATACATATTATAATCAAATTTCATTTTGAAAATATTAAAAGAATTACATTAAAAAATAAAAAATTAATATGACCCTATGAAATGAAATTAGGTTTTGAAATACATTACCACATGGTAACATTCTTCTCAAAACCTATTAGGAAAATAATACAATATAGATAAAAAATAACATGAGTTATGAATTATTAAATTTATTATATTTCCAAGGGGATGTATATACCCCATATAAATTAAATTAGGTTGACAAAATTAGAATATGCTTCAATGTATGGAAATTGTTATAATGTCCTTTACTATTTGGAAATGTTTATATAGAAACGCATTGGATGAAAAAATTAAATTTTATAATGAAAATGAAATGAAATATTTTTTAATAATAATATTACATGTCAATGATTCATCATATACACCATATAAAATAAATTAGGTCTGTATGATTTCAATATTACCAATGTTGAGAACTTGAGATGAAGTCCCTTGCCACATGGTAATGTTCAAGTAGAATTCACGTGGATGGAAAAATCAAAATCAAGACACTAAATAAAATTATTTATGATAAATTAATTACATTAAATGATAAAGGTTCTACATATACATGAAATAAAATCAATTAGGTTTATAACATTTGAATATGCCTCAATAAATGGAAATTGAGAAGAAATCTCTTAACATGAGTATGAATCATAATACATGTTCTTTATCGTCACGAAAAATAAAATTATTTTAATTATTATTTTTATAAATAATTTTTTCTGTATTTATTATTTAATTTACATAAATTTTTACCATTTTATTTTCAATTACAATATCAATTTTTTTATGATGGGTGTTTCAATGCCATTTGATTAATGAGTAAAATTCAAAGATTGAATGTTTACTATTGGTATAATATGATATTATTTCAATATATCCAAAATTATAGTCATGAAAAATTATTATATATATTTAGATAAATAATAATTTTAATTTCAATCATGAATTATGGTTTTGATAAATGGGGTATTTAATGATCAAGAAGATGGTATGTCATTTGTATGCATGAGTATCATTTCTATTTGTAAAGATCTATATAAAAATACTTACAATAATATTTCATCAATATAGAGTATTAATAATATTATAGATTAGATATAATTCATTTAATTGTACCAATTTATATTGTGTATATGATGTATTGATGAATATAGAGTCACATCGCTCCGTGATGGTTGTAGTCCACACGAACCAGAACAACCAGATCACTATTTATTTATTGAAAGGGGAAAATTAATAATACTAAATTATCATTTAGAAATGATAAATTTGTAATTGTTATTTATACTTAATTAAATTATATATAATATATTAATTAAAATTATCCTTATTATATTACATTTAATTCATTAACAAAAAAATAATCACATCACATCATGAGGTAGTAGTCCACCGTAAACATTAGTGGCATTATCTTTTCACATTTGAGTGGAGAATATACATATATAGGTCATTTAAAAAAATAACAACATATCAGAATTTGGATAATATTATTTTCATTATATAATAATAAATTGAATGTATTTGAAGGACGTGTAAGAAGATATAAAACATAAATTCCTATTTTTGAATTTAATCATCTCTCAGACAAGCTCTTTAAGATTATACCTAATATATTCAAGTACTATATATTTATGAAAACAAATTGATTATAGAATAAAAATAAGTAATAATTGAAGTTATATAGGGATGTAAAATTAAAAAAAATGTTTTTTAATGCATAAATAAGATAGGTGAGCAGGTGGCCTTTTATAATTGTAGTGAGTTGTGAACATGTAATTTTTGAAGTGATAAATTTTTTCCCACATTTTCTTACATTAAAAATGGTCCCAAATAAATTTTTATAAGTACATATAAGAGTTTATAGTGGAAATATTTATAGATAGTATATTTTAGGAATGTTTTTGGGTTATTTTAACATATATCATTTTCATTTAACTCAATGGTAAAAGAGTTTTAAAATTAACAATTTTAATTTATTTTTAATGCATTCACTATTAAATTTCTTTGAATAATTATGATGAAATTTTTATAAAATATTAATTATTATGCTTCGATATATGGAATATAGTATAAAAATTTAAATTAAATTATGTGAAAAAATTAAATTATAAAACATGTAGACATACTAAGAAAAAGGTTTTTAGAAATTATATAATTCTTAAATTTAATGGTTAAATATCATTATTCAGATTGATTTTTTTAGATTTCCCTCAAGTAGATTAATATATATATAATTCAAAAAATTATACATTAATATAAATTGAATATTTATGAAAAAGGGGAATTTTATAAATAAAAATTCATTTTAAAAAATATCTTTTCATTGTAAAATGAATCATTTAATAAAAATATGAATAATTTTTATAAAGAACCGGAAATTTCAAGGAAAATGTTTTCTTAATTTCTTTGGAATTTTATGAGTGTGCAGTTTCTGGCGGCACCTGATTCCAAGTCTCGGTGTGCCCAGAATCAATTTTCGAACATTAGTTCGGGTACATTCAGTGAATGAACGAGTGGGATTTTATATCTTTTGAACCGGTGCTCATAATCGAAATCCAAGGGCACCGATGAAACCGCAACATCAGTTTTTGCTTAGGAAGTCTTTTCCTGGAGTTTTGTTTGCTTGGGGTGTGATGTTATAAATGTGAGGAATAAAAATATAGTTGTTTTACAAATATATTTTTATTACTCCACTAGTTGTTTATGAGTTATTGGAAAGGAAGTTTTGAGGAAGTGGGGTGCGGCCCACATGAGCCATCACCTCCTTAAATTTCCTAACACTCGATTAAACACCC
This sequence comes from Viscum album, assembly GCA_963277665.1. Classification (NCBI taxonomy): domain Eukaryota; kingdom Viridiplantae; phylum Streptophyta; class Magnoliopsida; order Santalales; family Viscaceae; genus Viscum; species Viscum album. Next base: position 2,048,989,996 of record OY728147.1, on the reverse strand, counting down.
TCCCCCTTTTTAATACATGTCAACCCCTCATGTTTATGAGTAACCTTCCCTCCCCCTATTTAATTAAAATCCAACCAGTTTAATTAATGAGGATCCGTCCTCCCATTTTAATATTCCACTACAGCAGATTAATTGAGTGGGGACCTATGTCATAAATCCCCCATTTATGACTTTCGTGCTAAAGACGAACCCACCACTCCTATTTTTAGGAGTCCAGGGAAGGAGTTCTGGACGGCTTCTTCAATTGGCGGAATGCTACCGGCGAAGCACGATGCCTAGCACTTAGAGAGTCTTCATCTTCCTCAAACGATGATCGAAGAACGCCGACACCACCCTCGACTTTATCCTTCCCGACGATGAAAGAACGAAACCCACAAACCGTGACGCCGTCTACCGCGACACCAAGGAACACCTTCTTTTAGGTAGGGATTTAATTTGAAAATGATATCTTTTCCCATGGATGTTTCCTTAAAAAAAAGAATGTGGATCAAATCAATATTATGTTGATTTGTGAAAAAATATATTTACGGATTGGGAATATTTGATTTCAGGAAAAACGTAGGGGTTTGGTTTTGTGTTTGTGAATATTATTTTTCCATCCAACTTTAAATTCTTTAGCCTCTTGTTATCGAATTAAAGGGAGTGGGCCAGACCACATGAACACGGCCGACCCCCCTCCCCCTTTGTTAATGTACTTGTTGCGGTTCGAACGAAGGCGGCATGGTGAAACAGCACCGCACGTGAAAGATGAGGAATGCAGTGGAGGAGCACGGTGTCGTCATGCCACACTGTTGAAGCCAAAAGAAGCCGCGGCCGGAGTCGGGCCACGGCGGAGGGGCGGGGCGCCATCGCACCGCGCCAGAGAATCACGAAGGGTCGCGGCCGGGGCGGGCTGCGGTGGAGGGGAGTGGCGCCGTCGCGCGGCGCCGGTGTCTAGAGGGTCGGCCGGATCCACCGACTGCCGGCGCATGGAAGGCGGGACCCGCAGGGGTCCCGTGATGGCTCACCGTCCGACCAATTCGGACGTCCAGTTTCGAAAATTCCGGGGGTCGTAACCCCCGGATGGCAAGTGGTGGGACCCCCATGTGAGGGTCGTTTCTTCAATCACGAGGGGGTGCAGCGCGCCCCCCTTTCCATTAACGCTCGGCCAATGCTGAGCCGCCCAGGCTAGACCGGCCACACTGGGCCGGACCGCCCGCGCAGGGCCGGCCGCCCGCGCCAGGCCAGGCTGCCGCCGCCGGGCCAGGCCTCCCGCGTCGGGCCGGTCCGCTTGCATGGTGTCGGGCCAAGCCATCCAGGCCTGACTGATTCCTAATGGGCTGGACCCGGACATGGGTCGGTTCGACCCGGTTCGGGCTGACCCAGGGGGTCTTGGGCCGGGTTGGACCGGGCCTAAACCCCCTGTTTTCGGAAAGTTCCGTTCAAACGCCCATAACATGGGCTACGGACCTCCGATCGACGCACCGTCAGTTGAATTGGGATCCTTGAATAGAGAAGGTAGTTTTGGTATATTACACTAAAGGATTCATAGGACTTTGGCTACGAACTGGTTGGTTCAAACACAAAACCTACTGGGCCCTCGGAGCGGAAACACCTATAACATGAGCTTCGGACGTCCGATTGATGTTTCGTAGACTTTTTTGGATTCCTCTTAGTGAGAAAGACCTTTTTTCATACTCATAATGAGGTTTGGACATAGTTGGAGTATGTCTGGGTTGGATTGTACCTGAAATCCAACCGGGCCCCTAGTACGGAAAAGCCGATAACTTTCAGACCGGAAGTCTGTTTGATGAATGGTTAGCGGCATTGGTGATCACATTGAGAAACGGTCCCTATGAGTATACCTTATGTGAGTTCAGGGTGTAGTTTAGATACGGCCGGGTTGGTTCGTACACGAAACCAACTTGGCCCCTAGGACGAAAAGGGTAATAACTCACAGACCGGGCATTCGATTGGCGTGCCATTTGTTCCGTCGAGACCCCTATGATGAGGCGGTATTTTGAGATACATATTCATGGTAATTTGTGATACATGGAGTATTAACCTGTAGCTCATGGAGCAGACCCTCCCATAGATGAGAATATGGAGTACGGAGACCGTGTAGCTGGATGAGTCCTGATGAATGCTTGTCCGATTTGATTCGGAGTGACTTTCATAGCCCAGTGGGGAGCACTACATTGTGAGGTGGAAGAACCATGGTGGAGGAGCACTAATTTGTGAGGTGGCAGACCCGCGATACTCGACCGGAGGAGTACCTCTGTAGGCTTTGAGGGGGAGCACTACTGTGTAAGGTTGCAGACCCTTGGAGGAGAAGCACTACATTGTGAGGTGGCAGACCCGCGGTACTCGATAGGAGGAGTACATAAGAATTCTTAGGTTGTTTAGCAGTACGTCAAAGTCACTAAAAGATCACTGTACTCGTCAGAGACGGATCACTTCAGCAGTTACAATTTTGATAATGAAAATCCTGGTTTGTGCTAAGTCTTTGACCTTTGTGTTTTACTCATAATTGAGATGGGTTACTAGATAAATTATGTATATGTATGGGAATATACCTAAGTAGTGGTTATCCGTCGACTTCATATCTGTGTGATACCTCATGGCTGAGATAGGTTACATGGTGACTTAGGAACAAGTATGGGCTTATACCTATGTAAGGCTTATCTGTTGAGAAAATTATTTGTGATTATCCTTGTTGGATTTAGTGAGACCTTGAGGGTCTCAGGGTCCCTAATGAGTATCATATATTCACCCATACACGGGCTTTGACCGCACCTCGTTGTGTTGGTTGCAGATGACGGAATTCACTGATCGTGGTTGAGGCTAGTAGAGATGGACTGTACCGGTAGGTGGATCGCATGACGAGTCAGTACCCAGAGGTGGATCTCAGGACGAGTCGGTAACCGGAGGTGGATCTCACGACGAGTCGGTACCCGGAGGAGACGAACAGACGTGGAGTGATGAGGAGGACATCTGTACCTACCCTTCATGTAGGAACCCGGAGAACCATCTAGGAGCTTCTTTTCACCTTTCAACATTTGTCCTCTAAGTTGTACATTACATTCACTTGTAGCTGTATATTTCTTTTGGGATTGTATTTCTCACCCCTCATACTTTCAACACGTTTTTTATGATGCTTTACTTAGTGTAGCTTCTTCTTGTACTCTGTTTGTGTGTGATTTCATTTCGTAATGGACATAACTTACCTTTTTATTGGGATTTACACCTTTAGTGCTAGTCGCTATCCCCTGGCCTATGGAAGGTGGGCTTGGGGTAGTCACGGCATGGGCCCGAGGATGGGTCGTTACAAATTGGTATCAGAGGAGTCAGTTCTATAGCAGGACTCAAGACTCTGATCCTTCCTTTCTGTAAAGAAATAGTGTTATGGGTACTGAGTGTGGTCTTCAGTTCAGAGAGTCCAGTGTTGGTGTAGTGGCCGACGTATCCATAATCCATGACCATCACTACTGATTTCCAACTTTGTGCATGAAAACACTGATTGCGTATATGTTTCCAAGAGTTTTAAATTCATCTCAAACCAAGTCTACTCACTAGGTATAAATCGTTGACTATGTTGCATCTGTTCAAGATGTCTTTATGGAGACAGTCAGTTGGAGTTCTGAGATATGCATGATGACGGCCCATAGAGCGATGGGGCTCAGGTGCTGGGCCCTTATTACTATATTGGCACCCTCAGGTGGTGTACCAGTAGCCCCACCACCTATTGGGTAGCATATTCTACTTGCCATACTAGCAGACGGTGCACGCCGGCAGAGCACGTTGCACAGGTTCTAGCAGTAGAGGCCTTCGAGGATACAAGGCGATGTAGATTCCCAGACAGCAGAGGACTGGATGGAGGCGATTGCTAGAGTTTTCCACCTAGCTGAGACATCAGTTGAGTCGATGCTGGACTTGGCTACTAGTGTTTTCCAAGGAGTGACCATGAGGATGGTCTGCATAGTGACGAGGCTTCGGTATGTGGACTGATTCCTGAGATAGTTCCTTCGGGTAGTGTGTCAGCTATACATCACTACCTATTGGTCAGCAGTTACAACCGATAGTACCGGTAGGTGACACATGTAGACCTATTTCCTTACATGTGTTCCAACATCAAATACCCTCAGATTCCGAGGTGAAACTGACACACATGCGACTGAGGACTTGCCTGGGGAGGTGGCTGAGAGTCTTCAATAGCTTATACAGCTTCGCCAGGATGACATGTCGGTATCTGGGAATTCATCGGGGTGTACCAAACCATTCCTGGTTCCTGATGAATATGATGTGATCAGTTCTTCAGGGCTCGGACATTTGATCTAGGTATATTTATATACATCTGAGCCAACACCTTTTCTCTATGAATTCCTACTTATTCTATGGTGCTAGAAAGAACCTTTGTGGTTGAGAATTCTTTTTCTGAATGGATGCAGTCAGTGAAGGTTAGCAGTGGGAATGTAAGAAACTGGCGCTAGTCTCAAAGACTGGGGTGTGTAAAATTTTTCAAGTAGATGAAGTAAAAAGGATAGATTAATCCGCAAGGTGACATACGTGGAAGTATAGCTAAGAGAGCAGCATGGGGTGGTGAACGTTTTGACATGTTGCAATTACCTGCCTTTGTAATCGACGCTAGGCTCAGGGAGCTGGAGGGCGGGGGAATGAGTGTTGGAACCACTTTGTGTATAGGTTTGTATTTTTTTTCAATAGTTGTCAATGGAATATCAAAATGAAGGAGATCATGAAGTACTCCGAAGAAGTAGAGGAGTAGTGATTCAGATGATTTTCGTGCTGATCGTAAGTTCAAGGAACATGTGTCAAAGGTGACACATTGTTTACAACAATGAAGAATGTGAGGTGTAATCCATCTGAGGATGATTAAAGAAGAATGGGATTTGGTTAAGACCATGGAACTCTTCATGATTGCATGAGAACCATGAAAGAGACTTCTTGAAGACTAGAATAGTATGTTTTGAATGAAGTAGAGGAAGATGGTTGAAGAAGGATACAATGTGCAAGGGATTGGCATAATGAGATGGCCATAAACATTGGACATATGCAATGGCCATGCACATCACATTGTATTATAAGATGATGATTCTAAAGCTATTCCTTCAAAGAATACATATCATGATAGTGGAGTTTGTGGTGACAGTAGAAGAATTGTTGAATGATTCAGATCACCGAGAAGAAGTGATTTTGAGGTGTTTGTTCTTGTTGACAAAGCAAAAAAATGACATACAAACATTGTTGACAAAGGAGATTCCATGGTGGCATGTTGAGTTCAAATGCTGCCATTATGGATCCATGTCTGATTCAAGAATGTTGAAAAAGGAATGTATTATGAAGGAACTGATGAGCAAGTGGAAGTCATCCTGACGAAGCCATTGTCAGCAGCTGTGTTTGAAAAGAATCCATTGAACCATGGTGTTCAGCCGCCTCCTAGTGCAAAAGGAGGATCCAAGATACCTCTCTCCCAGATTATGATAATTGTATTTATCTATAGATGTGATGCAGGTTTGTGGGGGAGATACTATCCATGGGGAGTATGGTTTGAGCAGAACATTGAACACTTTACCAGTCTTTGGGATTGTTTTCAAAGGGGGAGAAAGGAATAACTTTAGTAGAAGTTCAGAATGTGAACCAGCAAAAGGTGGCGCTGTTTCCCAGTGTTGGCCGAATTTTTGGGATCCAAAATCTGGAAGTTGCTGAGCTTCGTGAAAAAATTATTTCCATGAAGAAAATAATTAAATATGGAAAAGGCATGAATTTCGCGGAGAGAGGATTCATGGTTTTGAAATTGTGAAGACCAGAAGAATGAAGGCGGTGAGTCTTTGTGATTACGTCAAGCTTCGTGAACGGAAGAGGGTGAAGCGCATCGTGGCAGGAAAGAGCTTTTTGAGGGAGGTTCACGGCGAAGGCGTGAAGGAATATTGATGGTGATTCTTCGCGATTATGTAAAGCTCCACGAATGGAAAATTGCTGTGGTGCTTCGCGATTCGGACAGAATTCCAGAGGAAACATTGGAGGTTCGTGATTTGAACTGATGTGGCACAGACTTCGCACAGAAGGGTCGAGGGTCGGTGGAATCGCCTATAAATAGAGGCTGACCCCCTCAAGAGAAGTACAGATAATTTCAGAGAAAAACCTTTCCTCTCGATTCCCAAAGGTCTCTCGTGAAGGCAGTGTGTTTCGCCAAAGAGGAGCTTCGCGGCGACTATTCTTGCTCTGCGATAGTCTTGCACCCCACGTTGGCTCAGTGAGCTTCGCGAAGAGGCAGGAGCTCCGCAATATCCCAGCATTGCGAAGGCTAGAGCATCGCAAGAGTGCTTCCCGATTGAGCTTCGCGAAAAGGCAGGTGCTCTGTGAGGACTCGTTTGAGCTTTGAAAAATTGGGAGCCTTGCGAAGTAGGGTACTTTGTGAAGGCCCTTTCCAAAGGTTGTTCGCCCAGTGGACAGGGGAAAAAGGGGTACTCATAAGTGGATGAAATTTGGACTTCAATAGAGCATCATTTATTGAGAAATCACACAAGTGATTGTGATTCAGGAAAACGAAGACAAGGGGATCTAGTGCATTCAGTCATTTCACTAAAGTAAAAGGTTGAATAAAAAATACCATCAACACAGAACTCTGATGTAAGCAAAGACTCATGCTATACAGGAGACAATAACATCAATGAAAATCTATTGAAGAGACCTTCACGTCTATAAACTGAGTGTGACTTCACCAACAGCAGTGAGCTAGGTGGAATCAACGAGAATAACCCGAGGGAAGCAGTGAGCTATCCCTGAACCATTGTAAAGGCAGTGAGCCTAGGACAGAGTGACTGTACCCGAACAATTTTCATCTACAGCTAGTGAAGCATAATGGATTTAGGTATGACTGATAACCTATCGACGTATGCTCCTTGGACGTAGCCCTTAGTGGTGAACCATGTAAAACTATATCTGTCATCTCTCTTCATGTGAATGTTTCATTGCTGATCATATCCATCATACAAGTTTAAGTAGTTCCTACCATCGTGGGAACAAGATACACAACTTTAGGAAGAAAAAGTTGACACCCTGATTCACCCCTCCCCTCTTAGGGTGTCCCGGGGTCCTATAAGTGGTATCAGGGTGAAAGGTTAATGTATGTTGGATATTATCCAGTACTTCTATAGAGACGAGGATTTGAGTTTCTTTCCTAAAGTCAACAATGAAGAGTAGTCTTGATAATGAAACAGTCATTTCTGAGCAGAAGTCTACATCTAGAAAGACCATGACGAACATGAAAAATAAAGAGAAGAAGAAATTGAAGAAGTCCCTCATATCCAATGAAGATGTAGTGTCTTGTTCTCCATGCCATTCTAATAATGAAGAAACATCAGGCTTGGAAACTATCGAGCAGGTGGATCATGATTCTTCCAGAGGAAAGGATGACACCCCCTATTCAAGATTTCAGGAAAAACTCAATACATATCTGCATGTTATTCCTGAAGAAAGGGTTGCAATTATTTGTAGCCTATTCCAATCTATACAGGTTGAGATCACTCGATTATAAAGGGAAGCCGAAAATATGGAAGAGGGATGGAAAGAAAAGTTATGGAAAGTATGAACCTCACCAAACAGGTGAAAGTATTTGAAGAAAATGTGGCAGTCAATAAGACTCTAAAAGAAAGGATCCATACACTTGAAGATGAGCTGAAGAAGAGCAATGAATTCAAGAATTTTTTTTGGACGAAACTTCCATTAAATTCAGGGAACTTGACAGTTTGTTACAAAAAAAATTTAAGATGCATGAAGATGAGGTTGAAAGGTTGAAGAAGACTTGTGAAGAGAAGATGATTATGATTGAAGATTAGAAGATCATCCTCAATATTGTGGGTCAAAAATTGGAAGCTCAGTTGACCAAGATTGAGAACACACAAATTGAGACTTCACAAAAGAATGAAATGAGTGAAGCTTGCACTCAATGTTCATTGGAGGAGTCTAAAGATGAAATGCCTCCAACATGTGATAAGATGATTATGAAAACTCTTGATTATCCACATCAACAATCAGTTTCTGCTGGTACTCAAAGCTCACTAGAGGATTCTATTGTCAAAAGACCTCCAACATGTGATAAGAAGATCATGACTTCACTCTTTGATCTATCACAAGCAACTAACAAATTGAAGGTACCATCCAAACCATCTTGTACTCATATTTCTAAATACACTCCTACAATCAGTGCAGGTGGGAGGAAAAGTTCTAAACAGGTATGGATGAGGAAAGGTGAGAAAAAGAAACCTACCACCATGGATACAGTGGATGGGAAGAAAAAGGAGGAAGTGGGTTCCTCAAATAGATCACAAAAGAATAAGAATATGGACCAAAAACATAATACAGAAGACAGAAATAATAAAAGATTTGTGGGTCAATGTTGGTGTTGCAATAGATTTGGGCACCGTGCAATGGATTTTATGTATAATCCCTTGCATGTAAAAGCACAGAGAATGCCTATATCAAAGAGAAGGAAGCCAAAGAATAAGAAACAACATCAGAAGGTCTAGAAGCATCTATTTACTGCAAACAGATTTGGAATTCTTGATAACATATGTGATGTATGCAACTGCAGCGGTCACAATGAAGTCACATGTCCATATCAACATGCTTTCACTGTTGAAAAGAAAAGAAGACCTCTGATGCCGTCATGGAATAAAGCAGCTAACGTGGGGAGAAATCAGAAGAATGTTGTGAACAGATATTTCCCCAAGAAGATCTCAAGTAGGGAAGCTGAGAAGACCAAGGATTTTACATCCCTAAAATTGAAGGGTCATTCATCCAAAAGAAACACTAAGTTGGATGAATCTCAAATGAACCCTTGTGGAAGACCTAAACCAGCTGTAAAAGTTCAAAATGACATATTGGTCACCTGGCCAAAATATTTGAAAAGAATAAAGAAACATGAAGATGAGAAGGCCAAGGCTGGTGACAAAGGAAAAGGAAAACATTCACATGATGAAGACACAATGCAGGAGATATTTCAAACAAAGAGAAACACACGTTTCAAAGATGTTCTGTGTGAGAGATGCAAGAAATCTGGTCACATTGGAAAAATTTGCCTAACCTTAATACCAGAGCAAGAAGCATTCCATAAGATGAGTAAGAATGTATCATTCATGATGGCTGCTAAGAAGAAAAATTCTCCACACAAAGCAGAAGAGTATGTGAACAGAGCCATGCCACACCGACAGATGTCAGAACATATGTTCAAATGTGCAGGCATGAAGACTGCAGCGAACTGAGGAACGTGGTTGAGAAAAAAACCTCAATCAAGAAAGTCTTATAGATGTAGCAAGAAGGAACCACCTTATTCCTGTAATCATTTGTGTATGTTATTTGTGCTAATAATGCAGGGAATTGAAGGTGAAGCATGCTGTCAGGGGGAGAACCTGAGAAGTAGTTAATGTTGTCAACTCTTGATAGCCAAGATGAAGAAGTTTCCATCCTTATTAGATTCATCAATTGATATTCAATGATTATGATGATGAAGGATAACTCTTGATGAATATGATGAGGAGTGTTTCCGTTGAGGGGGGGAAGAATGGAGAAGCTTCCATAATCACTGTTTCAATCAATATAAACTCCACCTTGACTCAAAAGCAGTTACTCTATGAATTTCTTGAAGAACACATCAATGGATAAGGTATGTCATTTCTCAATCACTATCCCTTGGTTACTCAGATCAAAGAATATTTTACAAAGGGGGAGTAACTGAATTGATCAGTGACATAAAGAGAATGGAAGTGCCCCAAGGTCACTTATCCTGCCGATTGCACTTGAATGTTTTTGATCTATTTGCTGATGTGAGTGTAGGAGTTTCATGTTGATTATTCTCTATCATAGTTGATCATCATCTACATGGAATTAAAGTGGTAACCCCTTGAAGACAAGATACATGAGTTTTCATCTCATGTTGGTATCATGATCTGTGGATAATGGAAAACCTTGGTGACTTAATCAAATCCTCTTGTTTTCTACATCGAGCATTGCTCAAGTATACTTAGAGTGAAATGATTAATGAAACATTGATTATGTGTGGATTGATACCCTCCCTACCAAGTTCTTTGTATTTCTTTTCAATAAGGGGGAGAGAATGTGAAATGAACGTTTGAAAAGAAGAATGTTTAATCGAATATTCTCATTTTGACATTGACAAATTCATTTCAGAAGATGTATAAGGTATTGATAACAAAATACAAAGGGGGAGATTGTTGAAACCACTTTGTGTATAGGTTTTTATTTGTTGTTAATAGTTGTCAATGGAATATCAAAATGAAGGAGATCATGAAGAACTCCGATGAAGTAGAGGAGTAGTGATTCAGACGATTGTTGTGATGATCGTAAGTTGAAAGAACATGTGTCAAAGGTGACCCATTGTTTACAACAATGAAGAATGTGAGGTATAATCCATATGAATATGATTAAAGAAGAATGGAATTTGGTGAAGACCATGAAACTCTTCATGATTACATGAGAACCATGAAAGAGACTTCTTGAAGACTAGAATCGTATGTTTTGCATGAAGTAGAGGAAGATGGTTGAAGAAGAAGACAATGTGCAAGGGATTGGAATAATGAGATGGCCATAAACATTGGACTTATGCGATGTCCAGGCACATCACATTGTATCATAAGATGATGATTCTAAAGCTGTTCCTTCAAAGAATACATATCATGATAGTGGAGTTTGTGGTGAAAACAAAAGAATTGCTGAATGATTCAGATCACCGAAAAGAAGTGTTTTTGAGGTGTTTGTTCTTGTTGACAAAGAAAAAAAATGACATACAAACATTGTTGAAAAAGGTGATTCCATGGTGGAATATTGATTTCAATATCTTCCATTAAGGATCCATGTATGATTCAAGAATGTTGAAAAAAGAATGGATTATGAAGGAACCGATGAGCAAGTGGCTGACATCCTGACGAAGCCATTGTCAGCAGCTGTGTTTGAAATGAATCGGTTGAACCATGGTGTTCAGCCGCCTCCTAGTGCATAAAGAGGATCCGAGATACCTATCTCCCAGATTATGATAACTGTCTTTATCTATGGATGTGATGCAGGTTTTTGGGGGAGATAATATCCATGGGGATTATGGTTTGAGCAGAACATTGAACACATTATCGGTCCTTGAGATTGTTGTCAAAGGGGGAGAAAGGAATAACTTCAGTGGAAGTTCAGAATGTGAACCAGCAGAAGGTGGCGCCGTTTCCCAATGTTGGCCAAATTTTTGGGGTCCAAAATCTGGAAGTTGCTGAGCATCGTGAAAAATGGATTTCCATGAAGATAATAATTAAATATGGAAAAGGCATGAATTTCGCGAAGAGAGGATTCATGGTTTGGAAATAACGAAGACTAGAAGAATGGAGGCGGTGAGTCTTCGCGATTACGTCATGCTTCGTGAACGGCAGAGGGTGAAGCACATCGCAGCAGTGAAGGGAATTACGAGGGAGCTTCACGGCGAAGGCGAGAAGGAATGTTGATGGTGATTCTTCACGATTACCTCAAGCTCTGCGAACAGAAAATTGTCGTGGTGCTTCGCGATTTGGACAGAATTCCGGCGTAAACATTGGAGCTTCTCGATTTGAGCTAACGTGGCACTGACTTCGCGCAGAATGGTCAAGGGTCAGTGGAATTGCCTATAAATAGAGGTCAACCCCCTCAAGAGAAGTATAGAGAATTTCAGAGAAACCCTTTTCTCTTGGTTCGCAAAGGTCTCTCATGAAGGCATTGTGCTTCGCGAAAGAGGAGCTTCGCGGCGGCTATTCTTGCTCTGCAGAAGTCTTGTGCCCCACGTTGACTCAGTGAGCTTCGCGAAGAGGCAGGAGATCCGCAATAGCCCAACATTGCGAAGGCTGGAGCATCACGAGAGTGCTTCGCGATTGAGCTTCGTGAAAAGGCAGGGGCTCTGCGAGGACTTGTTTGAGCTTTGCGAAATTGGGAGCCTTGCGAGTAGGGTACTTTGTGAAGGCCCTTTCCAAAGGTTGTTTGCCCAGTGGATAGGGGAAAAAGGGGTACTCATCAGTGGATGGAATTTCGACTTCAACAGAGCATCATTTATTGAGAAATCACACAAGTGATTGTGATTCAGGAAAATAAAGACAATGGGATCTAGTACATTCAGTCATTGCACTAAAGAAAAAGGTTGAATACAAAAGAGCATCAACTCAGGAATCTGATGCAAGAAAAGTCTCATGCTGAACAAGAGACAATGACTTCAATGAAAATCTATTGAAGAGACCTTCACGTCTATAAACTGAGTGTGTCTTCACCAATGGCAATGATCTAGGGGGAGTCAACGGGAATGACCCGAGGGAAGCAGTGAGTTATCCCTGAACCATTGTAAAGGCGGTGATCCTGGGATAGAGTGACTGTGCCCGAACAATTGTCATCTACAGCTAGTGAAGCATAGTGGATTTAGGTACGACCGACAACCTGTCGGCGTATGCTCCTTGGACGTAGCCCTTAGTGGGGAACCAAGTAAAAATAGATGTGTCATCTCTCTTCACGTGAATGTTTCATTGCTGATCATATCCATCATACAGGTTTAAGTAGTTCCTACAAACATGGGAACAAGATCCACAACATTAGGAAGAAAAAGTTGACACCCTGATTCACCCCTCTCCTCTCAGGGTGTGCCGGGGTCCTACAATGAGTAGCTGCATGTAGTCAAGGAGTGTGACCGAAAATCTCTAAGGATGATTCGAATTATGGACTGTTTCTTCTACTAGCTTCCGTAACAACAATACATTGATACGAATCATCCCTTCCTTCCATTAATCTTGTCTCAGGCCTAGAGTTTCCGGTTAAGCCGTGGGCTTGACCCTCACATCTGGAGATACCTTTGGGAGGAGAATCTATAATCACACTTGCGCCAACAGTGTGATCTGGCCCTTGAGGCGAGAGTTTCGGTTCGAAACTCTTGGTGGCAGCATCGAGGCCTTAATATGTTAGTTTGAGTATGGACTGGGCAACCATAATTCATACACAAATTGATGGTATTATACATAAATTTTGTGGTCTATCTAAAACTTCAAGAAGGGTTTTCCTTGGTCGGTGAAAATGAAACCCCAGGCAGCACAAGATAAACTCATGCATAGGAGGGTGTGGCTGATCACTCTTGGGTCGACAAACCTTACCCTTATGGAAGCAGGAGTTTTGAGTTTCAGTTCTAATCAGGAAATGGAGGCCTCTAGAGTTCGAGGATGGTGAACACGTTCTTATACGGGTCTCACCTCAACGAGGTTTACAAAGATGTGGTTGGGGTGGAATGTTATCTATGAGGTTCAATGGACCCTTCTAGTTCCTCAGCAGGGTAGGGTATGTGGTTTACCTCTTGACCTTTCCACCTCAGTTGCACCGGGGGCATGATATCATCCAATAACACAACAGAGGATATACGTGCATGATCCTTCACACATAATCGACCACGGGGGGTAGGATGTCGATGACGAGGTGACATTCTCAGAGGTTCTATTAGAGAACTAGGATTGATAGGAGCGGTTCCTGTGTGGACAGTCTATTCCTAAGGTGTGATTTTACTGGCGGCATGGGGACCTCCAGGAGAGAACATGAGAGCAGAAGGCTCAGATGCATAATAATTACCACTTTTGTTTCCCTAGTTTGTGTTGTAGCTTTACGGGGATGTAAATCCCTAAGGAGAGAGTAATGTAAAGAGCTGGAAATTTCAAGGAATTATTTTTAATTTCCTTGGAATTTTACGAGTGCGCATTTTTTTATGGAACCTGATTATGAGGCCCCGTGTGCCCGAAATCAATTTCAGAATATTATATCGGGTACATTCAATGAATTAAAGAGAGGGTTTTTCTATCATTTGAACCGGTGCTTGGAATAAAAATCATAGGGCACCGATGAAACCGAAGCGCCGGTTTTTTCATAGGAAGACTTTCCCTAGAGTTGCATTTGCTCGGGGTGTGATGTTATAAATATGAGGAATAAAAATATAGTTGTTTTACAATTATATTTTTTTACGCCACTAGTGGTTTATGAGTTATGGGAAAGGATGTTGTGAGGAAGTGGGGTGGGGAGCACATGATCCCCCACCTCCTTAGATTTCCTAACACTCCATTAAACACCCTCTCCCTCTTTAATACATGTAAACCCCTCATGTTTATGAGGAAGCATCCCTCCCTCTCTTTAATTAAATGCCAACGTGTTTAATTAATGAGGATCCTTTCTCCATTTTTAATGTTCCAACGCAACGGATTAATTTAGTGGGGCCCTATGTCATAAATACCCCATTTATGACTTTAGTTCCAATGACAAACCCACCACTCCAATTTTAAGGAGGCCAGGGGAGGAGTTATGGATGACTTATTCAAGCGGCGGAACGCTAGCAATGAAGCATGACACCCAACACATGGAGAGTTTTCCTCTTTCTCCAAAGAAGAACGAAAAACACCGACACCACTATCAGCTTTATCCTTCTCGGCGTTGATGGAACGATGCCCGTCAACCGCAATGGCATCTACCGTGACACTGAGGAATGCCTTCTTCGAGGTAGAGATTTAATATTAAAATGATATCTTTTACAATGGATGATTCCTTTTAAAAAAAAGGATTCTGATAAACTCAATATAAAGTTGATTCGCGAATGAATATGTTTGCGGGTTGGGAATATTTGATTTTGGGGAAAAACATTGAGGTTTGTTTTTGTGTTCATGAATATTCTTTTGCTAGAAAACATTAAATTCTTTAGCGGATTGTTATCGAATTAATGGAAGGGGGCCGGACCACACGAACACGGTCGTCCCACCTACCCCTTTGTTGATGTTCTCCTTGCGGCTCGAATGAAGGCGGTGTGGTGCAACGGAACCATGTAGGAATGAGGAGGAACACGGCGAAGGAGCACGGTGCCGTCGCGCCGCGCCGTTGAGGCTGAAAGAATCCACGACCGGTGTCGTGCCACGGTGGAGAATCACGAAGGGCCGCGGCCAGGGCGGGCCATGGAGGAGGGGTGCGGCGCTGTCCCGTGGCGCCGATCGGACAAGACCGCGGCCTAAGGCTACAACGATGTTGGGAGGGGTGGCCAGAACAACCGGTCGTCGGCGCATGGAAGGCAGGACCCGCGGGGGTCCCGCTGTGGCTCACAGGCCGGCAAATTATGCTGGCAGGTTTCAAAAAATCTGGGGGTCGTAACCCCCGTCTGGAAAGAGGCGGGCCCTCTATGCGGGGGCCATTTCATCATTCAAGAGGGGGGGCAGAACACCCCACATTTCCACGACCGCTCGGCCTGCACCGAGCCGCCCTGCTCGGCCAACACCGAGCCGCCCAGGCCGGACCGGCCGCACCGTGCTGGACCGCCTGCGTCGGGCCATGCCGCCCGCGCCGGCTGGGCTGATCCATGCCGTTCCCTAATGGGCCAGACCCAGACCCGGGTTGGGTCAATTTGGTTCAGGACGACCCAGGGGGTCTTCGGTCGGGTCGGACTCTGCCCAAACCCCAAGTTTTTGAACAGTTCCGTTCAAATGCCCATAAATTGGGCTATAGACCTCCGATCTATGCACCGTGAGTTTTGTTGGGATCCTTGAATCGTGTCGGACGTTTTGTTATATTACACTCAATGTTTCAAAAAAACTTTGGTACGACAGGGTTGGTTCGAACACGAAATCTACCTGGCCCTCAGAGCGGAAACGCCTATAACTTGAGCTCTGGTCGTCCGATTGACGTGACATCGACATTGTGGGATTCTTCTTAGTGGGAAGGATCTTTTGGCTTACTCTGCTCGAGGTTTGGATTGATCTAGAGTATGGACGAGTTGGCTTGTACTCGAAATCCAACCGGTCCCCTGGAACGGAAAAGCCGGTAACTTTCAGACCGAACGTCCGTTTGACGAATCATCTGCGGTGTTGGGGATCATGTGGAGAAATAGTCCATATGAGTATACCCTATGTGAGTTCGAGGTATAGTTGAGATACGGTCGGGTTAGTTCAAAAATGAAACCAACCAGGCCCCTCGGATGAAAAGGGTAGTAACTCACAGATCAGGCGTTTGATTGACGTGCCGTCTGTTGTGTTGAGACCCATGTGGAGAGGCGGTCCTTTGAGATACTTCTTAGTGGGACTTTGTGAAACATGGAGTATCTTCATATTGCTTGTGGAGTGGACCCTCCCAGAGATGATCATATAGAGTACGAAGATCATGTAGCTGGCTGAGAACCGATGACTGCTTGTCTGATTCGATTAGGAGTGACTTGCATAGCCCAGTGGGGAGCACTACTTTGTGAGGTGGCAGACCTGTAAACGCCCCAACCCTAGTTACCCAGAGTCGGTGCATTATTGCGTAACATTGGCATGATCACAAAAGATCAAGTCTCTAAAGAATGATTAGGTTAGTAGTCTTGGAAACACTAGATAGATTCATAAATGTTACATTATATCATATAGTGAAAAACTTCAAGAACATGGTCTCCATAGTCCACAATCATATCCCCTCCAAATATCCCAGCAGGTCATTCATAAAATAATTATTCACATCCTAGAAAAATTAAAACACTGAAAGGGGTGATCTCAGATGGTCAGTAAGGATAAAAATATAGCGGAAGATTTAATAAATAATCCTAAACATTTAAGGTAATGTATAACTAAAACAAAATCCTTTTAAACTTGAACTTAAACATAGAATGGAAAAAGTAAAATGAGATGATTCCATTTACTTGTTCACATGGATATTCTACTGGTCGAATAATCATATGAAATATAAATAACAACTTTCATAATGATTCAATGCATAATGCCAGACTATCATAACCACGTAGCCAAGGCCTCTTACCAAGACTACAAATAATATTTTGTCAATGACTCATGCCAAGACACTAGTTTGTCTCATGAGACTTGTCGATGCATCAAGGAGATATAGAGGGCTCCACCCGCCACTTATTAAGTCCAAGTCATTCCTCATATGAACAGGTTTAAACATATCATAAACCATAACATAATTGAATCACATAAAACATTCATAAAGGAAATATAAAATTTCCACATTTCAATCACAAGACATCAACACAACACATTGATATATTAAAAAAACACTTTCAAAAACACTTTCAATACCAAAATAAATGAAAATTAAAAGTTGGTATTTATTTTTCATTTAAAAAAATGTTATAGCTTGTAGAGGAATCCGAAACTCAAATAATGGTCATGGCAGCTGAGAAGTCGTTGTCACCGCATACGTACGACAAGAAAAACATTATTTTTTTTCATTTAGAAAAATGATTCGTATAAAAATATTCCTTTTTAATAAATGTAAAATTCATTGGGTTTTATACACCATATAAAAGAAATTTCTGTATAAAACAAAATTTGCCTCAATGAATGGAGAATGAGACGAAGTCCTTAAAAGGATCATTTTTTAAATAAAACAGATCTATTATCTGTATTCACTATAATTACACATAAAGAAAGTAAATATACAAGATAGTATATAATAATATCATGACATAATTTGAAAGTAGGAGATTAACCCAATGAATGGAAATTGGGTTAAGAAGTTCCCTTACCTCATGTCCGACTTGACTCAACAATTATTTAACCTCATGAATAATAAACTAGAGTTAATTTATAACTTTAATAGAAATTTTTTCATGTTTATTAATCCTTTTATATCACTTATTACCTTGTTATTAACATTATGTAATTATTTAAGTTAATAACCATCGTTTTGTCAATCTTTGGTACTTGAGTCAAAAATAAACTTCTTAAAATTACAAGTTGTTCATGTGGTGAAATATCCATTATATCCAGAATTATATTCATGATTTAGATATCATATATATCATATATATCCAGTATATACATGAATTTATAATATTACATGACATTTAGAGTTATTAAATGAAAAGCACCGTTCCTGGAGACGGTAAGCCGTATGTACGCATGAACATTACATTCATTTATATTTCGTGTTTTAATGGAATGAAACATAATGATATAAAGTTATATTATAATTCCAGTATAAAATCATATATAATATTACTTATAACATCATTTATAAATCCCATATATGGCATTACCGATTCAAATCACTTTGAGGGGTCGGTAGTCTGCACTTTCTCAAATGAAATTATCGCGTTAACCCATAATGGAAATCATAAAGGTATGAAATAAATGAAAAATACAGAATAATAAAGAAAAAAACCTAATATATATATAATATATAAAAATAGTGTCAACCTAATGGCCACCATGAGAGGTGTTAAAACAAGATTGAACAATCATCGTTTCGTGAGGCAGAAATTCGCCAACCACAGAAACAGTATGTTCTTTAACCATTAGACGAAGGTGTGTGTAAGTGTAAATAAAATACATCTCATAAAAACATCCTAGTATATTTAAGATACTGGTTTTGTTATAAAATAATGGATTAAAAAAGGTATAATGGGTTGGAGAAACAAAATAAAACAAAATAACATAAGAGAAGACATTACCTTTAAATCGGGTAACTCTTTTTGATTTGAGACAAAGGCTTCCTTGGGAATAATTCTGCACAAAGTGAGACTTATAGGAGTAATAGAGGGAAGTTGAGATAGTATTTGAGTAGAGGATGGCTGAGCCAAATGGAATTGATGGTGTGAACAAGGTTGTAGAGTTTGGGGCCTTTTTTATGAGGAGAGGAGGGGCACTCTTGGAAAGTCATGAAATGTTACATAATTATGAAGTACTTTTCGGATTTCAATGGTCCCAAAATTATATATTTCGAGGATAAGGTGATATGGGTTCTAAATATACCCATCAAATAGGTTTTTGACAAGTTTATGTCTAATATTTTACATTATCATTTAATTTTATTTAAATCATTATTTAATGAGGTAATCGGTGCATCATCATGGTGTCATAAAAAATTTAATTTATTTAATGTATAAAAATTATAAAAAAATTACCATGATGTAGGAAATCGTTTTATAATTTAAATTAATATTTATAGTCTAAATGTTAACTTATATAACCCCATGTAATAATTGTTTTAGTAAAACAACACATGTTTGTGACAATTTTATTTTTTACTTTAAATAAATAGTTATTAATGCCATTTTCTTACCCACGTGGCTCCATGGGGTCCCCACGTTGACCCATGGATTTAATTGGTCGTCCATGACTCATCCAATATGGGTAGGACAAGTTTAAGGGTGTTTTCATATTTTTATAATATCATTTTTACCTTAAATTTCACTAATTACCTTTAATCATGAATAATTGAATTTAAAAATTACTATTCAGAAAAAAAATTATTTTAATCCCATTGAACCACATTTTACAATTAATTAATTAATTTTTTTTCATATATGTTGAATTAATTAATTTTATAATTAATTCTCGTTGTCACAAGAAATAACGTTTTTTTTAAGAAACAATATATATCAAAAGATTGAAAATCGTTTATGTCCAATTTCAAAGGGAAATTAATTCTAATGACAACCATTGGATAAAATGGAAAAAATATATTGTTATTATACTTTAAAACCACTAAATAGTACAATTTATCAGTATAAATTATTTTTATTATAAAAGTTGTTTTTAATTGTTTTTCACTATTCATAAAAAATTTAATGTTCTCAGAAAAATACCAAGAATTCTACATAGGATAATTTCGATATTCCGAATCCAAAAATGAATTCCATTTTGAAATATAAAATATATATAATTTCAAAAAGTGGGTATTACTATTCATAACTACTACATTGATTGGTTGCAGTTTGTTAGAATCTCGAACTTGCGTACAATGCAAGCTATTGCGTTTTTGAAAGAGAAGTGTATAATGAAATCTTGGGGTGTTACATTCTCTCATCATTAAATAAATTGTGTCCTCACAATTTGAAATTTTTCATTTAAAATAAAATGTTGAAAATAGAAAATACCTTTGTGTAAAACCCACATCGGAAATAGGGTTAATTAAAATATAATAATAAAAGAAATAAAGAGAAGTACAAAGGTCACCCAAGATAGCCCATACTAGGATTTTATGAAAATATGGATATGGAGGAAAAATAGACCATCAAAGATTGATGGAGTGTTGTAGAAAATAGGGTTAGGAGAATGTTAACTATAAGAAAATCACAAACACATGATTGGATAAACGATCATTGATTCCCCAGTAGGAAATGTTAACTGACAACGTTTTTGTTTTAAGTTACCTTTTATAAATTTGAGGTATTTATTTAGGAGATTTAATAAGGACGTAAGGGAATATACATACTTGTCTTGTAGACTTTCATTCTTTAATAATTTTTTACCACAAACCCATATTTCACTGAAAAATAGAATAGAACTCAAAAATATTATATTTATCCTAATCGTACAGGGTTCTAAATATTAACACATACAATTTCGATTAGGAAAACTATTTTGTAATAACCCGGGACTTCCTGCAGGCTAGTGGTTGGTAATAAAGGCTTGTCGCACTATGATTTTGGGTTTGATTCCTGCAGCTTTGTCCAATGCGACAATTTATCCCCCAACCGGCAGGTTATCCTTTTCCTAAAACTATAGTATTATAGTATTCCAAAAAGAATATTCATAAATGTTTTAACCTTATACAATACTATCCAAAGTTCATATTAATCCATTCCAACGTTTATAGTTATCCAAAATACATTTTTCCAGATCACCGTCAAAATTTTATAAGGAAGGTAAAAATAATGAAGATCATTTTTCCCCATAACAACATGCGAACACCTTTGTCATGTATTCTTTTAAAACACTATGACATCCGGAATTACCATAAACCCTTATTGATTACAATCATGATCACTTATTCCTTATAGAATTCTAGCTATAATCCTTCTATCCAAAAATGTATACAAATCATTAATATGTTTCAAGGATGTTAAGAATATCCAATATAATTTATCCAAATTAATCATGTATTATTCCAAAATTACTATCACAGTATCAGAACAATATTATTGTTTATCTTTCTCTCAACCATATATTTTCCAAAAATTTTACATACTATAGAGTCACTTTTCGTGGATCCACACAATCTCAACTCTTTGATGAAACAGTACTACAGTACAATCCTTATATACTCCATAATTATTATAACCAGTACATCATTGATACAACACTCAAATGACAAAATTCTTTAATGAAAACAAAAGAACTCTAATCATTCCTCCTCGTCTGTGGTAGTATCATAACTTGATTATTATCCAATAACATCATTTGGGGCATACTATGATGATTTGGACATTGGTTTGCATAGTGTACCCACTCCTTGAAGATGAAGTATTGTTCATTTGAAATATTTTTCTTACCTTGCAGTCACGCACTTGGGGTGCTTTTTCTCCACACTTATAACAAACTCCCATTCCATTCAGGCAAGTTCCAAGATTTTTTTTCACACAGTTATCACATATTGGAAAATTCTACTTTTACCTTATCCCTTTATCAATCATTCTCTCTTCCATCCTTTTCTTCTCTTTCATCCCTTCAAATCCATAAGACACAAAGAATTATTTACTTATATTATTATCACATGATACTATTTCTTCATATATTGAGAATACATGGGAGAATATTTCCCTTCTAAATTTAGGAATAATACCATGAAAGATATTATCCTTCCTACTCTTTGGATCATATGTATAGTTGTAGTACACATTCCTTCTAATGTGCGCCATTTCTATACAATGACATACACTAGGTTAGTTTATGAAATGAAATGAATAATTCCAAACTTGTAAAATACTTAACGTAAACTGAACAATTTATGGATATAATCCATAATCATAAAGAAGTTTTCATTGAGGATGTATATACTCATAAACCTTTCATAATGGTTTGTAACGAAATCGTGAATTATCCTAAGAATATCCCCTGGGAGTGTCGTAACCAAGTGTGTAGCAAGGCCCGTTGTCATGCACCAGTTCCTGTTCGAGTCTAGCTCAAAGAGGTGTTTTCGGGTTTTACCCCAAGATACATATATGCCAGATCCGCCTCTACCTGCTCGTATCCAGACATGGATGTATTGATCGGAAAACTCACAAAATCTATATAATACCAAAATTCTAGGAAGTTCTTCTATACTAATCCTCATAATCTATCTTGGGGCTATGTTCTCTAAACAAAGTTTATCTAAATCTAGCTTACATGGTTAGTACTAAACTGCCTCTGATACCAACTATAAACTCCCTGACCCCAGTTACCCAGAGTCGGTGCATTATTTCATAACATTGGCATGATCACAAAAGATCATGTCTCGAAATACCGATTAGTTTTATAGCTTTGGAATCACTAGATACATTCATAAATTTTACATTATATCATAAATTGAAAAAATTCAATAACATGGTCTCCATAGTCCACACTCATATCCCCTTCCAACTATCCCTACAGGTCATTCATAAAATACTTCTTCACATCCTGGAAAAATTAAATCATTTAAAGGGGTGAGCTCAGATGCTCAGTAAGGATAAAAATATAGCAGAAGCTTTCATAAATAAACATGACCATTTAAGGCAATGTATAACTAAAACAAAATCATTTTAAACTTGAACTTCAACATAATATGGAAAATGTAAAATTAGATAATGTCATTTACTTGTTCACATGGATATTCTACTGGTCGAATAATCACATGAAATATCAAAAACTACTTTCATAATGATAGAATGCATAATGCTAGACTATCATAACCACGTAGCCAAGGCCTCGTGCCAAGAATAAAAATAATATATTGTCAAGGCCTCATGCCAAGACACTAGTTTGTCTAATGAGACCTGTCGATGCATCGAGGAGCTATAGCGGGCTCCACCCGTCACTTATTATGTCCAATGCATTCCTCATATGAACAGGTTTAAACATATCATAAACAATAACGAAATTGTATGACATTAAACATTTATAAAGGAAATATAACATTTTTTCATTTAAATCACAAGATATCAACACAAAACATTGATATAATAGAAAACACTTTCAAAAAACTTTCAATATGAAAATAAAAGAAAATTAAAACTTGGTATTTATTTATCATTTAAAAAAAGTTATAGATTGTAGAGGAATCCAAAACACAAATAGTGGTCATGGCAGTGGAGAATTCGTTGTCGCCACATAGGTATGATAAGAAAAACATTCATTTATGTTGTGTAGTAAAATGATTCATATAAAAATATTCCTTTTGAATATACGTAAAATTCAAAGGGTTTTATACACCGTATAAAAGAAATTTGTGTATAAAAACTAAATATGCCTCAATGAATGGAGATTGAAACGAAGTCCCTATAAAATAATTTTTTAAATAAAATAGATCTATTATGTGTATTCACTATAAGTAAACATAAATAAAGTAAAAATACATGATATGACATAATATTATCATGACATAATTTGAATGTAGGAGATTAACCCAAACAATGGAAATTGGGTTAAGAAGTTCCCTTACCTCATTTCCGACTTGACTCGACCATTTTTTGACCTCTTGAATAATAAACAAGAGTTAATTTATAATTTATTTAGATCATTTTTCAAGTTTATTATTCCTTTTATATTACTTATTACCTTGTTATGAACATTATGTAATTATTTAAGTTAATAACAGTCGTTTTGTCAATCTTTGGTACTTGAGTCGAAAATAAACATTATATAATTACAACTTGTTCATGTGGTGAAATATACATTATATCCAGAATTATATTCATGATGTAGATATCATATATATCATATATATCCAGTATATACATGCATTTATAATATTACATAACATTTAGAGGTAAGAAATGAAATGCACCGTTCATGAAGACGGTAAGCCGTACGTACGCATGAACGCTACTTTCATTTCTATTTCATATATTAATAGAATGAAACATAATGATATAAAGTTATATTATAATTCCAGTATAATATCATATATAATATCACTTACTCCATCCTTTATATGTCCCACATATGGCATTAACGATTCAAATCCCTTTGAGGGGGTGGTAGTCCGCACTTCCTCAAATGAAATTATTGCGTTTACCCATAATGGAAATCTTAAAGGTATGCCATAAATGATAAATACAGAATCATAAGAAAAAAATAGATATCATATATTAAAATAGTGTCATCATAATGGCCACCGTGAGAGGTGTTAAAAGAAGATTGAACAATCATCGTTTCAGGAGGCAGAAATTCGCCAACCACAGATTCAATATGTTTTTTATCCATTAGATGAAGGTGTTTGTATGTGTAAATAAAATAATTCTCATAAAAACATCCTAGTATATTGAAGATATTGGTTTTGTTACAATAGAAAGAAATAAAAAGGGTTTAAGGAGTTGGAGAATCCAAATAAAACAAAATAACATAAAAGAAGACATTACCATTGAATCGGGTAACTCTTTTTGATTTGAGCCAAAGGCTTACTTGGGAAGCATTCTGCCCAATGTGAGGCTTCTAGGAGTAAGAGATGGAAGATTATAGAGTATTTGGTCAGATGTTGGCTGTGGAAAATGACCTTGATGGTGTGAATAAGGTGGTAGAGGAGGGGGCCTTTTATAAGAGGAGAGGAGGGGAACTCTTGGAAAGTTATGAAATGTTACATTATTATGAAGTACTTTTCGGATTTCAAAGGTCCAAAAATTATATATTTCTAGGATAATGTGATAAGGGATCTAAATCTACCCATTCAATTGGTTTTTGACTAGTGTATGTTGTAGATTTTACATTATCTTTTCATTTTATTTAAATCGTTATTTAATGTGGTAATCGTTGCATCATCATGGTGTCATAAAAAATTTAATTTATTTAATGTCTAAAAATTATAAAAAAATTACCATGATGTAGGAAATATTTTTATATTTCCAATGAATATTTATAGTGTAAATGTCAACTTATATAACCCAATGTAATATTTGTTTTAGTAAAAAAACACATGTCTGTGACAATTTTATTTTTACATTAAATAAAATGTTATTAATGTCAGTTTTATAACCAAGTGGATCCATGGGGTCCCCATATTGACCCATGTATTTTCTTGGTCAGCCATTACTATCCAATAAGGGTAAAAAAAAATTAAGGGTGTTTTCATCTATTTTTAATATCAATTTTACCTTAAATTTCACTAATTACCTTTAATCGCAATTAATTAAACTTAAAAGTTACTATTCACCAATAAATTATTATAATCCCATTACACAAAATTTTACATCCTAATGAAATCCATGTATGTCAGATTTTTGAAAATCAAATCACAGAAGTGGTACTGTTTCATTTAAACGAAAAATAAGTTTTTTTAACTACCACTTAGTGGTTTCACTATTCATAAAAAAATTAATGTTTTTTAGAACAATGACAAAATTTCACCCTAAGCTATAATTGATATTCAGAATTAAAAAATTATGTCTATTTTAAAAAATTCTAATCATATATGTTGAATTAATTAATTTTATATTTAATTCTTGCTGTCACAACAAATAGCGTGTTTTTAAGAAACTATATATATCAAAAGATTGGCAATTGTTTATGTCCAATTTCAAAGTGAAATTAATTATAATGACCACCATTGGAAAAAACGGTAAAAATATATTCTTATTATTCTTTAAAACCACTGAATAGTACAATTTATCACTATAAATTATTTTGATTATAAAAGTTGTTTTTAAGTATTTTTCACTATTCATAAACAATTGGAAGTTCTCAGAAAATTACCTAAAATTAAACTTAAGATAATTTTGATATTCTGAATCCAAAAAGGAAGCCCGTTTTGAAATATAAAATATATATAATTTCAAAATGTGGGTATTACTATTCAAAACTGCTACTTTGATTAGTCGCAGTGTGTTAGCATCTCGAACATGCGTACAATGCAAGCTATTGCATTATTGAAAGAGAAGTGTATTGTGAAAGCATGGGGTGTTACAAGACCCATAGTGGAGGAAAACTACATTGTGAGGTGGTAGACCCGCGGTACTCGACAGGAGGAGTACCTCTATAGGCTCTGAGGGGGATCACTAATGTGTGATGTGGCAGACCCATGGCGGAGGAGAACTACTTTGTGAGGTGGCAGACTCGCAGTACTCGACATGAGGAGTACCTCAGCAGTCTTAGGTTGGTGAGCAGTACCTCGGAGTCGTGACAAGATCACTGTACTCGTCAGAGACAGAGCTCTTCAGCAGTTGCAGTTTCAATAATGAAAATCCAGGTTTGAGCTGAGTCTTTGACCTTTTTTTCCTCATGATTGAGATGGGTTACTAGATAACATACATATATATATGGGAATATAAAAAAGTAGTGGTTATATGTAGAATTAATATCTGTGTGATACCATGTGGCTAAGATAGGATACTTGGTAACTTAGGTATAAGTATGGACTTAAACCTATGTAATGGTTATCTGTTGAGAAAATTTTTTGTGATTATCCTTGTTGGATTTAGTGAGACCTTGAGGGTCTCGGGGTCCCTACTGAGTATCATATACTCTCCCCTGCATGGGCTTTGCCCGCACCTCATTGTGTTGGTTGCAGACGAGAGACATCACTGATCGTGGTTGAGGCTTGTAGAGATGAAAGGTACCTGGAGGTGGATATCACGACAAGCCAGTACCCAGAGGTGGATCTCACATCGAGTCGGTACCTGGATGTGGATCTCACGACGAGTCAGTACCTAGAGGAGACGGACAGACGTGGATTGCTGATGAGGACAACTGTACCTACCCTTCAGGTAGGAACCCTGAAGACAATCTAGGAGCTGCTTGTCACCTTTCAGCTGCTGTCCTTTGAGTTGTACTTTACATTCAGTTGTAGTTGTATCTTTCTTTTGGGCTTGTATTCCCATCCCCTCATACTTTCATCAGGTTTGTTATACTGCTTTACTTAGTGTAGCTTCTGCTTGTACTCTGTTTTTGTGTGATTTCATTTCATAAAGGCAATGCCTTCCCTTTTTATTGGGATTTACGCCTTTGGTGCTAGTCGCCAGCCTCTGGCCTATGGAAGGTGGGCTTGGTGTAGTCACGACATGAGCCCGAGGACGGGTTGTGACAATTTATGCTATGATAATTTACATACATTGACTTAAAAATATAATAATTTTTATTAAATATTGTTTTTATGATATATAGAAATTAATATAAATTTTTGTGTTTAAATGATTATTATATATTATGTTATAAAAAATGTAGTTTTTTGGGATTCATTTTTCAGTTTTCAATGATACCTCTTTATAGGATAAATAAATAAAAAATTATTTTTAACATGTTTGAACCATACTATTTTCATAAATTTTATATTACTATTTATATAGAACTATTAAAAATCATGGTTATAACGGTAGACTATATTACTATCAACTTAGAATTGGGGGGTTCTTATTACGCAACCAATTGAGAAGAATAAATCTAAAAAATTAATTTCATGGATTTTTTATTGTTGTTTCATGTAACATATTATATACAAAAGATTTTAATTATTTTATATTTCATGGTTGATAAATCTCCTCAATTTAAAATAAATTCACACTAAATGTTTTATCTTGTTATTAGAAATTTAGGGATTGAATTTTTAAAATTCCATTATTTAATACCAAAATCAAAAAAAGTGCTAACAAAAAATCAGGTTAATAAGAAATAGTGGATGTAAAATGGTCACGTACAATAACAAATAATAAATTTAATATGTAGTTTATCATCATTGGAATGTAAATATATGGACACAGATAAAAATCATGAATAATTAGAGAGTGTTATAGATGTCATTTATTATAATAAATTGACTGATCAATGGATACATAAGGAACTCCAAAAAAAATTTGTGATGATTAACATTTCTCTTTGATTCATTTTATATAAATGTAATAGGATAAAATTTTTGTTTGAAGATTAATTTATTACAGTTGAGTAACTCGTTTTCTACCATTGAATATAATTAAATATACATTATTGATTCCTTTATATGTAAAAATAACAATTTATAGACTTTTTTTTCCTTTGATAAATGTCAAATTTATATCTTACTCTAATAAATAAATACCATAAATATATATTTAAATTTTGAATCACTATTCTTAAATTTTAATGGATCGTAATATTAATAAATTAATGACTATTCCATACATATATATATCTAACTATTTCCCAAAGTCAAAATTGTTGAGAGAAGTAAACAATTATAATACTATATTATATAATCATAAACAGTAATACCAGTAGATAATTATTAAAATTAATTCATAAAATGGTTTAAATAAAATAAATTACATGTTACCAAAAACATAATGTATGAATTTTTTAGGATATATTCATTTATCATCTTTTGGTTTTGGGTTAAATCCCATCAACTATCTTCTAATGCAAAGAGTTTTCACGTTTCCAAAATTATATTAATATAATTCCTATAATATTCCTTAATATTGATGACCAATAATTACTAAAACATAAAATATAAGAAAAAACATAAATGTTACAAATACCGACAATCAAACATTAAAAAAGAAATGACATAATTCTTTTAATTAATTTATATGTACAAAAAGGTAGGGTTGTATTCCAATTATTGTTCTGAAATTTTTTTCCTTATTCATATTATATTCCTCCCACACAAATTATATAAATGTGTTCCTATGAAATTAAACATAATATAATATTTATACTCATAAACCCATATCGGTATCTATTAATCCTATGTTAATGATGAAAAATATGATTATAATATTAAACACAATCCTTAGTTATTTCATGATTCTTATAACCAATACAACATTTGGTAAAAATCCTTATACAGTTATTTCTTAAATCTCAAAAAATAATTAATTTTTCTATTTATAAATATAGTTCTTTCCTTGGTATATGGGTTATCATTTAAAAGATTTAACTTACACAGATTATTCCTGTAACAGCCCAAGATTTTATGAAAAATATTCTTTTTAATTTTATTAATGTCTTGTGTTGTACGCTACATCAAAAGGAGCTTGCAAAACACACATCCTTGACTTGCCTTGCATTACACGCAATCACGACCTTCCTCGATAGCGTGTGTAGTACACAATACCGAGTTTCACTAAACAACGATATGCTATTAAAATATTATTAAAACTAGCCGTTATGAATAGTAATAACCACCTTTTAAAATTTTAGAAATTTTAGCACTCAAAATGGACATCATTTTTGGATTTCTAGTATCGAATATAGCCTAAGGTGAAATTTTGGTACTTTTCAGATAACTTTCATATTTTGATGAATAGTGAAAATTACTAAATTTTAATTAAAAACAACTTTTTCAATCGAAATAATTAATAGTGATAAATTATTAATTTGAGTGGTTTTAAAATATATTTAGAATATATTTTTACAATTTAATACAATGTTGGTCATTGGATGTAATTTCACATTTAAACCAGACATAAACAAGTGTCAATCTTTTGATAAATATTGTTTCTTAAAAACACGCTATTTGTTTTAACAGCGGGATTTAATTATAAAATTAATTAATTCAACTTCTATGATATTAATTTGGTAAAATAGACTTCATTTTTGAATTTGGAATATGAAATATAGCTTAGGATGAAATTATGGCATTGTTCTGAAAAACATCAATTTTTGATGAATAGTGAAACTACTAAGAGGTAGTTAAAAAAACTGAATTTTTCATAAAACTTAATTTTACCGCTTCTGTGAATGGAATTTCAAAAATCCGAGAGACACGGTTGACGTCAGTACGTAAAATGTGGTTCAATGAGATGAAAACAATTTTTGTTAAATAGTAACTTTTTACTTTTATTTACCACGGTTAAAAGTAAATAGGGTAATTAAGGGTAAAAATTATATTAATATTACCCTAACACATGTCCTAATTTATTGGACAAGTGTATCTCGACCAAAAACATCTTTAAGTGTAAAATATTATCATTTAGGCCCACATGGATTAGATTAGGACATTTATTATTATTTAATTCAAAGAAGAGTTAAAAGAGTTAAAATCAATGTTTATTTACTAAAACATTTTTAATATGGGGTTATACTTAAGATAAATTCGACTATAAATATTCATTAAAAAGATAAAAAGATTTCCTAAAAATTGGTATTTTATTTGTAATTTTTATACATTAAATAAGTAAATTTAGTTATGACACAACAATGATGCATTATTTTTCTTATTAATGAAATATTGACATAATTGATGTTATAAATACCCAAATAAATAAAATTTGAGACTTTTTATGAATTAAAATAATTTTCTAGATTAACATGACAGGTTATTATTGATTTAATTAACTTTTTTAGAACTTATCATTCTGTTATGATTTTCACAAAAATCAATTACTAAATAGTGTCAAAATTGACATAAAATAGTTTTTAAAACAAATATTATATTATTAATTGTTATTTTATTCCTAAAAATCTAAGGTTCTTCCAAATTACATATATAAGCTTATATATATTAATAATAAACAATTTGGGGTTCGTTTGGATTCTTATAGTAAGTATATTAACCTTATAGTGTAAGAACACAAGAAGACACGATAAAGGTAAAATTATTTAACTTAATGTTAAATCTAAATGATAAGGTTAAAATAGGAACAGAAACTTGTCTAAATTCTATTGGATGAGAGGATTTCGACCCATTCCAACCTTAGCTACGAAATAAATCAATTTGGAGCTATTTAAAACCGAACTTGACTTTATAATAAAATAATATTTTTAGTTATTCCAAAGGTGCCCCTCTCCTCCCTTATAAAAGGGCACCTCCTCCATCTCTTCCTCACAGAACATTGAGCCTTCAAGCTCGGCCAACCCCTGACTAAATCTCTTCTACACTATCCTAGTATCATCCTAGAGGTCCTGGTCTTCTTCAAAGACCATCCTTAGTTCTTTAAGTGGAGGTTATGAAAAGGCGCGTCAAAAAGAGGTAATATCCATTACCGATCTTTTTCAATTTCTTTCTTCTTCAACTTATTCCTCTTTATATGTTTAATGATAATGTAATTACATAAGTATTTCTTATATACTGATATGTTATTATAAATATTAAACAACTCTAATTAACCTTCTATCCATCCTACGGAAAAAGTAAATCACCGCGCGTGCGTACGTACGGAATACCGTCTCCACGTCGTGGTGTAATCTATTTTCTGCCACCACCATAATTGGATGGGTATAATGGTGTAATGAGTAACTATATATGATTATTATAAATTGATATTGATACTGAAATATTATACATACACTTCAACACAATTCCACGACCATGGGCACGATATCATCGCTCGTGCGTACGTACAGACTACCGTCTCCACGACGCGATGAGATTCATTCTCAATGATTAACCATTCATGAATGATTATAAATTATATATAGTAAGTACTAATAAAATATATGACATAATAATTATACTTGATTTATTTATATTTATGTCATCTACTTAATTCCATTCAATTCAATAAGGAAACGAAAACAGCGTTCATGCGTACGTACGGACTACCGTCTCCATGAACTGTGTATTTCTTTCCATTAATAAATTTATTATATATATGTATATTCTGAATATATATTATATATAAATCATGTTTTACATTCTATATATAAGTAATCATGATCCAAGTAATCATATTAATAATTCCAAGTTAAAAACATGAACGACAAATGAGACGATTTTACCCAAAACGCTACTTTAACATGAATTTATAA
Organism: Viscum album; assembly: GCA_963277665.1. NCBI lineage: Eukaryota > Viridiplantae > Streptophyta > Magnoliopsida > Santalales > Viscaceae > Viscum > Viscum album. The sequence continues at coordinate 2,048,958,365 of OY728147.1, read as the reverse complement.
AAGAACAGGTAATATAAAGTCATAAGTGGACCATATATGATATAATAACAATGGATATGATTCTGGAATAAGTCAATAACATGATTTAAATCATTATACAGGAGGTTCGGACACGTACAAAGCAAGTTGGACCTAAGGTAAGGGAAATATCACAATCTCATTTTTATCTGAGATTGTTTATACATTAGTATTTACTGGGGTGTATTTTATCATCCACATCCATGTTTCCTCAATATGGAATATTATTTCCATCCACCAAAAATTTTTTAAATCCTAGTTTACCATTCGGTGAGTTTTTAGTAAAAGATATGAAAGGAATCATTTGACGTTTTTCGTACGATGTACTTTTTGACTTTTCCGACAAAAGTACGAAGAATGTTTTCTTAACTTATACGACAAGAATGGATTTTTAAAACATTATTTCCAAGAATCTTCCTTTATAATTTTTCAAGTTTATATTTAATCAACATCTTTTAGTTTAAAATTGTATGACATGTTAAGAAAGGAAAAATGTTTTTGAAGTAGAAAATATATTTTCCTCAAGAATGGAGTTCAAGTGATTTATCGAAATTATTTTCCATCTAAGATAATAAAGGGTTCTGTTTATATCAGTATTATTACGTGGATTTGATTATGTTGTGATGGAAATATTTTTATGAATTTATTTATCTTATATGAATTGTTTTATGAAGTCATGTTGTTTAAGAATCCCATTTTTATTACATGGGTTATGCAATGATGTATGATTTAATATTTTCTGGCACCAATAAGAATGGTTTCATTAAGAGATGGGTGGGACCTATTTCTCCCTCCAATGCATTGGGTAAATATTTTATATCTCATGAGATAGACATGGCTGGGATGGTAGGTTATACTCGTTCAGTGAAACAGGACTGAAACGAGGGTGACTCGGTTCAGAAAGGGTCTTTGTCCACTAAGATAGTCTTGGCAATGAGTCTTGACTAACAAGAAATGATTATCTATGATTATGTGTGTATTCCACAAAGTTTCATGTTTTAAGTTATGATTATTGGGATTTCATTTCACTACTATGATTTATCTCATGTTATGAAATTATGCTCTCTTTTGAAGGTTAAGATTTCCAAAAGTTATGTTCTTATGAATATGATGTGATTTATTTTTCTTTTGTTTACCCTTACTGAGCATTTGAGCTCACCCTTTTATGTTTTCTTTTCCCCAGGATATAAAGAAAGGTTTTATGTAAAAAAAGGGAGATCTTTATGGGAGATACTGAAGATCTTTGACCATGATTAGAAGATTACGTTCCGAGTTTCCAAAGACACTAAACTATTACGATCCTTGTGTGTGTGTTTTTTGTTATGTACTATGTATTCCACAAAAGTAATGTAATGTTCATGTACGTCAGGATTCGGGTCTCTATAGTTGGTATTAGAGGAAAGGTTTAGTCAACCTTTGGAAACTAGGATGTGAAAACGTTAGTGAGATCCCTAGAGATATTTCTAAGGTATGTCTAGGGATGTCCCTAAGGTTAAGTATACATATAGGATATAGTACCCAAATTACGCTAACGATCATAGAATTAAACCTAAGATGTTAGATATTGAAGTTACTCCCTCTTTATTATGTTGTTTTCCCTAGCATGATTTTTTCCTCTTACAGTATTCATTTTGGGTTTTAGACGATGGCTGGAACCCGAAGGAACCGTGTTGATCAATGCAATGGACAATGCAATGATTGTTCTCCTGAACAAACAAATGTTATGGGAGATGGAGTGCAAAATATTATTGCTATACTTACACAAGATATGAATCATTATGGACCTCCAAATGAGCAGAGAAGGGAACAATATTCTATTGAGTCCTTCATGAGGCAACGCCCACCTTCTTTCAGTGGGACTTCCGATCCATTAGTTGCTGAACATTGGATCAGTACCACTGAAATGATATTTTCAGTTCTTCAATGTTCTGGACATGATAATGTCATCTTATCAGTATATCGTTTGGAAGGTTAAGCTGATCAATGGTGGAATCTTATCAAGAATACGAGGCCAAGAGATGAAATTGAGTCCATGGAATGGGACGAGTTCAAGAACTTGTTTTTCAGTAAGTACATCCCTCGTATTCTTCGAACAAAGATGGAGAAGGAGTTTCTTGAACTAAAGCAAAAGGATGATGGATCTGTTGGTATATACGAAGAGAATTTTACAAGGCTTGCAAGGTATGCATCTGGATTTATCATCCAACCTGAAAGTAAAGTTGATTGATTTTTCAGTGGCTTAAAACCAAGTCTTCGAAGGGCATTAGCTGTAAGAGACTTCAGTAGCAATGAAGAAATTGTGCGTTGTGCTATCAAGGTATAATTGGATGTTGGTGTTACATACCCATCTTATGGTTTTGACAAGAAACGAAAGATGGAGTTCAAGGAGAAATCTCAGAATAATGGTGAAAAGAAGATGAATGTTTCCTTATGCACAATGTGTGGAAAGAAGCATGGTGGAGATTGTCTTAATGGGACTAGAAATTGTTTTAAGTGTGGAAAATAAGGTCATCGAGCAGCTAAGTGTCGAAGTAAAGGAAAAAGGGTTTCTAATTATGTGAATAAAGCAAACACTGCAGAGAACGCACCACCAACACTCCAATGCTTCAAGTGTAAGGAAATGGGGAATTATGCTAATAAATGCCCTAATCCAAGGGTTAGTGATGATCAACATGAGAAACCACTTAAGGAAAAGGACAAAGGGAAGTCACATGCGATCACTATTGGCGATGTTGAATATGACAACGATATGGTGTAATGATTAAGTGTTTATATAATGGGATTCCAAAATAATACTGTGTCATAAAGTATTGGAATATTTATGTGTTTGTCTAATGTGGTATTCAAAGTGATTGAGATATTTTTGTAAATAAGATGATATGTGCATAATGAAGGGAAAACGAGAAAATGAAATGTTTAACAGTATTCATGAGCTCATGATTGATATAAGGACTAAGTGATATCATGGATTGAGTATATAGAATTTTGAGGATTTTGGTATTTGGAAAGTGTTAACTTTTAACTGCTTTCATGTTTTCACTAAGGTTCAATGGATCTTAATTCTTCATGAAAATACATGATTAAGGTTTTTACATGTTTTTAATTTGATCAACTAGATATATCGTATGATATATGGGGGATAAATGATGGCATTCACGTGATTGTTCTGTGACATTTCAAGTAATCATTTTCTTTATACTATGAGCTTGGACCGAAGTATTTTAGATAAGTCTAAAGATTATAATGGATTATGTTGGACATAAGATAGGATAAAACGTTTTTCGATATTATGGATGGGATGTTATAGTAATATAGCTTTAGAAAAAGGACAACCTGCGGGACGGGCGACAACCCATCGCGTCGGAAAAGGCTGTGGGAATCGAACCCACAACCGAAGTGCGACTGGCCTTTATCGCCTACCACTGGCCTACAGGAAGTCCCTATTTAGTAGAAACTAGTTTTATTATATTATGTAGTATGATATACGAAGTATAAGTCCATTTTAGGAACCATATATGATTAATCTCACTATAGAATGACTTATGTATATTTAATAACTTTTGCTAACCTTTTGTCTGAGACAGATGGAATGACCTGTCATTCTATCACATGATCTGCTAACACATCACGAATAACAAATTCAACTTCATTTATTTAAGAGATGAAGTAGAAATTGTTCAAGGCACGAACAACAGTGAGATTGTACCAAAATAAAGTAAGTATTTATTCTAATTTAAACTCTTCAACTTTAGGGAAATGATCTTGAAAACCAAAAATGTTGTCCTAGTTCCCTTATATCCGATGAATCAGATGGTACCCTAGATCATCACAAATTTATGGCTTTGTGATTTCTGGCTTTTCCATAGCCATGTTGTCTACCACCCTCCATCAGAACACGATGATTAGATTTCTCTTCCATATCCATATTTAACTTATGTGGAAACCCAGTGATTTTTTATTTGGGTAACCGTTACGTTTCATACATTCGTTTTTAAAGATTGGTTTTGGTATTCCTTTTTACGATGTGGGTTTCTATTAAAGAAACTTTCGAATAGTAAACCATTTACATCCCCGAAGAATTTCGAGGGAGAAATTCATTTTAAGGGGGGTAGAATGTAACAGCCCAAGATTTTATGAAAAATATTCTTTTTAATTTTAATAATGTCTTGTGTTGTACGCTACACCAAAAGGAGCTTGCACAACACACATCCTTGACTTTCCTTTCATTACACGCAATCGCGACCTTCCTCGATAGCGTGTGTAGTACGCAGTACCGAGTTTCACTAAACAATGATATGTTATTAAAATATTATTATAACTAGCAGTTATGAATAGTAATAACCACCTTTTAAAATTTTATAAATTTTAGATCTCAAAATGGACTTCATTTTTGGATTCTTAGTATCGAATTTAGCCTAAGTTGAAATTTTGGTACTTTTCGGATAACTTTCATATTTTGATAAATAGTGAAAATTACTAAATTTTAGTTAAAAACAACTTTTTCAATCGGAATAATTAATAGTGATAAATTATTAATTTGAGTGGTTTTAAAGTATATTTAGAATAAACTTTTACAATTTAATACAATGTTGGTCATTGGATGTAATTTCACATTTAAACCAGACATAATTTGAGTGGTTTTATGAATTCCAATAATTTTCTAGAATAAAATGACATGTTATTATTGATTTAATTAACTTTTTTAGAACTTATCATTCTGTTATGATTTTCACAAAAATCAATTACTAAATAGTGTCAAAATTGACATAAAATAGTTTTTAAAGAAAATATTATATTATTAATTGTTATTTTATTCCTAAAAATCTAAGGTTCTTCCAAATTACTTACATAAGGTTATATATATTAATAATAAACAATTTGGGGATCGTTTGGCTTCTTATAGTAAGTTTATTAACCTTATAGTGTAAGAACAGAAGAAGACACGTTAAAGGTAAAATTATTTAACTTAATGTTAAATCTAAATGATAAGGTTAAAATAGGAACCTAAACTTGTCTAAATTCCATTGAATTAAAGGACATCGACCCATTCCCACCTTCTATATGAAATAAATCAATTTGGACCTATTTAAAACCGAAATTGACTTTATAATAAAATAATATTTTTAGTTATTCCAAAGGTGCTCCTCTCCTCCCTTATAAACGGGCACCTCCTCCCTCTCTTCCTCACACAACATTAAGCCTTCAAGCTCGGCCAACCCCTGCCAAAATATCTTCTCCACTTCCCTAGTATCATCCTAGAGGTCCTGGTCTTATTCTAAGACCATTCTTAGTTCTTTAAGTGGAGGTTAAGGAAAGGCGCGTCAAAAAGAGGTAATATCCATTACCGATCTTTTTCAATTTCTTTCTTCTTCAACTTCGTATTATTTAGATGTTTCATGATAAAGTAATAACATCAGTATTTCTTATATACTGATATGTTATTATAAATATTAATCAACTCTAATTAACCTTCTATCCATCCTACGGAAAAAGGAAATCACCGCGCGTGCGTACGTACGGAATACCGTCTCCACGTCATGGTGTAATCTATTTTCCGCCACCACCTTAATTGGATGGGTATAATGATGTAATGAGTAACTGTATATGATTATTATAATGTTATATTGATAGTGAAATATTATACATACACTTCAACACAATTCCACGACCATGGGAACGATATCATCGCTCGTGCGTACGTATAGACTACCGTCTCCACGACGTGATGAGATTCATTCTCAATGATTAACCATTCATGAATGATTATAAATTATATATAGTTAGTACTAATTAAATATATGACATAATAATGATACTGGATTTATTTATATTTATGTCATCTACTTAATTCCATTCAATTCAATAAGGAAATGAAAACAGCGTTCATGCATACGTACGGACTACCGTCTCCATGAACGGTGTATTTCTTTCCATTTATCAATATATTATATATATGTATATTCTAAATATATATTATATATAAATCATGTTTTACATTCTGGATATAAGTAATCATGATCCAAGTAATCATATTAATAATTACAAGTTAAAAACACGAACGACAAATCAGTCGATTTTACGGAAAACGCTACTTTAACATGAATTTACAAACGAACGGGTAATATAAAGTCATAAGTGGACCATATATGATATAAAAACAATGAATATGATTCTGTAATAAGTCAATAACATGATTTAAATCATTATACAGGTGGTTCAGACACGTACAATGAAATTCAGACCTAAGGTAAGGGAAATATCACAATCTCATTTTTATCCGAGATTGTTTAGACTTTAGTATTTACTAGGGTGTATTTTATCATCCACATCCATGTTTCCTCAATATGTAATATTATTTCCATCCACCGAAAATTATTTAAATCCTATTTTACCATTAGGTGAGTTTTTAGTAAAAGATATGAAAGGAATCTTTTGACGTTTTTCGTACGAGGTACTTTTTGACTTTTCCGACAAAAGTACGAAGAATGTTTTTTTTTAACTTATACGACAAGAATGGATTTTTAAAACATTATTTCCAAGAATATTCCTTTATAAATTTTCATGTTTATTTTTAATCAACTTCTTTTAGTTTAAAATTGTATGACATGTTAAGAAAGGAAAAATGTTTTTGAAGTAAAAAAGATATTTTCCTCAAGAATGGAGTTCAAGTGATTTATCAAAATTATTTTCCATCTAATATAATAAAGGGTTCTGTTTATATCCCTATTATTTCATGGATTTGATTATTTTGTGATGGAAATATTTTTATGAATTCCTTTATCTTATATGAATTGTTTTATGATTTCATGTTGTTTAAGAATCCCATTTTTATTACATGGGTTATGCAATGATGTATGATTTAAGATTTTGTGGCACACATAAGAATGGGTTCATTAAGAGATGGGTGGGACCTATATCTCCCTCCAATACATTGGGTAAATATTTTATATCTCATGAGATAGACATGGATGGAATGGTAGGTTATACCGGTTCAGTGAAACAAGACTGAAACGAGGGTGACTCGGTTCAGAAAGGGACTTTGTCCACTAAGATAGTCTTGGCAATGAGTCTTGACTAACAAGAAATGATTCTATATGATTATGTGTGTATGACACAAAGTTTCATGTTTTATGTTATGATTATTGGGATTTCATTTCACTACTATGATTTATCCAATGTTATGAAATTATGCTCTCTTTTACAGGTTAAGATTTCTAAAAGTTATGTTCTTATGAATATGATGTGATTGATTTTTGTTTTGTTTACCATTACTGAGCATTTGTGCTCACCCTTTTATGTTATCTTTTCCCCAGGATATAATGAAAGGTTTTAGGTAAAAAAGGGAGATCTTTATGGGAGATACTGAAGATCTTTGACCACGATTAGAAGATTATGTTCCGAGTTTCCAAAGACACTAAACTATTACGATCCTTGTGTGTGTGTTTTTTGTTATATACTAAGTATTCCGCAAAAGTAATGAAATGTTCATGTACGTCAGGCTTCGAGTCTCTACAGTTGGTATCAGAGGAAAGGTTTAGTCAACCTTTGGAAACTAGGATGCGAAAACGTTAGTGAGATCCCTAGAGATATTTCTATGGTATGTCTAGGGATGTCCCTAAGGTTAAGTATACGTATAGGTTATAGTACTCGAATTACACTTATGATCATAGAATTAATCCTAAGATGTTAGATATTGAAGGTAATCCCCCTTTATTATGTTGTTTTCCCTAGCATGATTTTTGCCTCTCACACTATTCTTTTTGGGTTTTAGACGATGGCTGGAACCCGAAGGAACCGTGTTGATCAATGCAATGGACAATGCAATGATTGTTCTCCTGAACAAACAAATGTTATGGGAGATGGAGTGAAAAATCTTATTTCTATACTTACACAAGATATGAATCATTCTAGACTTCCAAATGAGCAGAGAAGGGAACAATATTCTATTGAGTCCTTCATGAGGCAACACCAACCTTCTTTCAGTGGGACTTCCGATCCACTTGTTGCTGAACAATGGATCAGTACCACTGAAAAGATATTTTCAGTTCTTCAATGTTCTGAACATGATAAAGTCATCTTATCAGTATATCGTTTGGAAGGTGAAGCTGATCAATGGTGGAATCTGATCAAGAATTAGAGGCCAAGAGATGAAATTGAGTCCATGGAATGGGATGAGTTCAAGAACTTGTTTTTCAGTAAGTACATCCCTCGTATTCTTCGAAAAATGATGGAGAAGGAGTTTCTTGAACTAAAGAAAAAGGATGATGAATCTGTTGGTATATACGAAGATAATTTTACATGGCTTGCAAGGTATGCATCTGGATTTGTCATCCAACCTGAAAGTAAAGTTGATCGATTTTTCAGTGGCTTAAAACCAAGTATTCGAAGGGCATTAGCTATAATAGACTTCAGTAGCTATGAAGAAATTGTGCATTGTGCTATCAAGTTAGAATTGGAAGTTGTTGTTACATACCCATCTTATGGTTTTGACAAGAAACGAAAGATGGAGTTCAAGGAGAAATCTCATAATAATGGTGAAAAGAAGATGAATGTTTCCTTATGAACAATGTGTGGAAAGAAGCATGGTGGAGATTGTCTTAAATGGACTAGAAAATGTTTTAAGTGTGGAAAAGAAGGTCATCGAGCAGCTGAGTGTCGAAGTAATGGAAAAAAGGGTTTCTAATGATGTGAATAAAGCAAACACTGCAGAGAACGCACCACCAACACTCCAATGCTTCAAGTGCAAGGAAATGGGGAATTATGCTAATAAATGCCCTAATCCAAGGGTTAGTGATGATCAACATGAGAAACCACTTAAGGAAAAGGACAAATGGAAGTCACATGCGATCACTATTGGATATTTTGAATATGACAACGATGTGGTGTAATGATTAAGTGTTTATATAATGGGATTCCAAAATAATGTTGTATCATAAAGTATTGGAATATTTATGTGTTGGTCTAATGTGGTATTCAAAGTGATTGAGATATTTTTGGAAATAAGATGATATGTGCATAATGAAGGGAAAACGAGAAAATGAAATGTTTAACAGTATTCATGATTTCATGATTGATATAAGGACTAAGTGATATCATGGTTTGAGTATATAGAATTTTGAGGATTTTGGTATTTTGAAAGTATTAACTTTTAACTGCATTCATGTTTTCACTAAGGTTCAATGGGTCTTCATTCTTCAAGAAAATACATGATTAAGTTATTTACATGTTTGTAATTTGACCAACTAGATATATCGTATGATATATGGGGGATAAATGATGGCATTCATGTGATTGTTCTGTGACATTTCAAGTAATAATTTTCTTTATACTATGAGCTTGGACCGAAATATTTTAGATAAGTCTAAAGATTATAATGGATTATGTTGGACTTAAGATAGGATAAAACGTTTTCGATATTATTGATGGGATGTTTTAGAAATATAGCTTTAGAAAAAGGACAACCTGCAGGATGGGCGACATCCCATCGCGTCGGACAAGGGTGTGGAAATCGAACCCACAACCGAAGTGCGATTGGCCTTTATCGCCTACCACTGGCCTACAAGAAGTCCCTATTTAGTAGAAACTAGTTTTATTATATTATGTAGTATGATATACAGAGTATAAGTCCATTTTACGAACCATATATGATTAATCTCACTATAGAATGACTTATGTATATTTAATAACTTTTGCTAACCTTTGGTTTGAGACAGATGGAATGACCCGTCATTCTATCACATGATCTGCCAATACTTCACGAATAAAAAATTCAACTTCATTTATTTAAGAGATGAAGTATAAATTGTTCAAGGCACGAACAACATTGAGATTGTACCAAAATAAAGTAAGTATTTATTCTAATTCAAACTCTTCAACTTTAGGGAAATGATCTTGAAACACAAAAATGTTGTCCTAGTGCCCTTATATCCGATGAATCAGATGGTACCCTAGATCGTAACAAATTTATGGCTTTGTGATTACTGGATTTTCCATAGCCATGTTCTATACCACCCTCCATCAGAACATGATGATTAGATTTCTCTTCCATATCCATATTTTCACCTATGTGGAAACCCAGTGATTAGTTTATTTGGGTAACCGTTACGTTTCATACTTTCGTTTTTAAAGATTGGTTTTGGTATTCCTTTTTAGGATGTGGGTTTCTATTAAAGAAACATTCAAATAGTAAACCATTTACATTCCCGAAGAATTTCGTGGGCGAAATTCATTTTAAGGGGGGTAGAATGTAACAACCCAAGATTTTATGAAAAATATTCTTTTTAATTTTATTAATGTCTCGTGTTGTATGATACACCAAAAGGAGCTTGCACAACACACATCCTTGACTTGCCTTGCATTACACGCAATCACGACCTTCCTCGATAGCACGTGTAGTACGCAATACCGAGTTTCACTAAACAAGGATATGCTATTAAAATATTATTATAACTAGCAGTTATGAATAGTAATAACCACCTTTTAAAATTTTAAAAATTTTAGCTCTCAAAATGGACTTCATTTTTCTATTCGTTGTATCGAATTTAGCCTAAGGTGAAATTTTGGTACTTTTCGGATAACTTTCATATTTTGATGAATAGTGAAAATTACAAAATTTTAGTTAAAAACAAATTTTTCAATCGAAATAATTAATAGTGATAAATTATTAATTTGAGTGGTTTTAAGTATATTTAGAATATATTTTTACAATTTAATACAATTTTGATCATTGGATGTAATTTCACATTTAAACCAGACATAAACAAGTGTCAATCTATTGATAGATATTGTTTCTTAAAAACAAGCTATTTGTTTTAACAGCAGGATTTAATTATAAAATTAATTAATTCAACTTCTATGATATGAATTTGGTAAAATAAACTTCATTTTTTAATTTGGAATATTTAATATATCTTAGGATGAAATTTTGGCATTGTTCTGAAAAACATCAATTTTTGATGAATAGTGAAACTACTAAGTGGTAGTTAAAAAAACTGAATTTTTCATAAAACTTAATTTTACTGCTTCTGTGAATGGAATTTCAAAAATCCGAGAGACACGGTTGATGCCAGTATGTAAAATGTGGTTCAATGAGATGAAAACAATTTTTGGTGAATAGTAACTTTTTACTTTTATTTACCACGGTTAAAAGTAAATAGGGTAATTAAGGGTAAAAATGATATTAATATTACCTTAACACATGTCCTAATTCTATTGGACAAGTGTATCTCGACCAAAAACAACTTTAAGTATAAAATATTATCATTTAGGCCCACTTGGATTAGATTAGGACATTTATTATTATTTAATTCAAAGAAGAGTTAAAAGAGTTAAAATCAAAGTTTATTTACTAAAACATTTTTAATATGGGGTTATACATAAGATAAATTCGACTGTAAATATTCATTAGAAAGATAAACATATTTCCTGAATAATTCTATTTTATTTGTAATTTTTAGACATTAAATAATTTAATTTAATTATGACACAACAATGATGCAATAATTATCTTATTAATGAAATATTGACATAATTGATGTTATAAATACCCAAATAAATATAATTTGAGACTTTTAATGAATTACAATAATTTTCTAGAATAATATGACATGTTAGTATTGATTTAATTAACTTTTTTAGAACTTATCATTCTGTTATGATTTTCAAAAAAATCAATTACTAAATAGTGTCAAAATTGACATAAAATAGTTTTTAAAGAAAATATTATATTATTAATTGTTATTTTATTCCTAAAAATCTAAGGTTCTTCAAAATTACTTATATAAGGTTATATATATTAATAATAAACAATTTTTTGTTCTTTTGGCTTCTTATAGTAAGTTTATTAACCTTATAGTGTAAGAACACAAGAAGACACGGTAAAGGTAAAATTATTTAACTTAATGTTAAATCTAAATGATAAGGTTAAAATAGGAACCTAAACTTGTCTAAATTCTATTGGATGAGAGGATTGCGACCCATTCCCACCTTATCTACGAAATAAATCAATTTGGAGCTATTTAAAACCGAACTTGACTTTATAATAAAATAATATTTTTAGTTATTCCAAAGGTGCCCCTCTCCTCCCTTATAAAAGGGCACCTCCTCCCTCTCTTCCTCACACAACATTGAGCCTTAAAGCTCGGCCAACCCCTGCCAAAATCTCTTCTCCACTTCCCTAGTATCATCCTAGAGGTCCTGGTCTTCTTCAAAGACCATTCTTAGTTCTTTAAGTGGAGGTTAAGAAAAGGCGCATCAAAAAGAGGTAATATCCATTACCGATCTTTTTCAATTTCATTCTTCTTCAACTTCTTCTTCGTTAGATGTTTCATGATAAAGTAATAACATCAGTATTTCTTATATACTGATATGTTATTATAAATATTAAACAACTCTAATTAACCTTCTATCCATCCTACGGAAAAAGTAAATCACCGCGCGTGCGTACGTACGGAATACCGTCTCCACGTCGTGGTGTAATATATTTTCCGCCACCACCTTAATTGGATGGGTATAATGGTGTAATGAGTAACTATATATGATTATTATAATTTTATATTGATACTGAAATATTATACATACACTTCAACACAATTCCACGACCATGGTAACGATATCATCGCTCGTGCATACGTACAGACTACCGTCTCCACGACGCGATGAGATTCATTCCCAATGATTAACTATTCATGAATGATTATAAATTATATATAGTAAGTACTAATGAAATATATGACATAATAATGATACTGGATTTATTTATATTTATGTCATCTACTTAATTCCATTCAATTCAATAAGGAAACGAAAACATTGTTCATGCGTACGTACGGACTACCGTCTCCATGAACGGTGTATATCTTTCCATTTATCAATATATTATATATATGTATATTCTGAATATATATTATATATAAATCATGTTTTACATTCTGGATATAAGTAATCATGATCCATGTAATCATATTAATAATTACAAGTTAAAAACACGAACGACAAATGAGACGATTTTACCGAAAACGCTACTTTAACATGAATTTACAAAAGAACGGGTAATATAAAGTCATAAGTGGACCATATATGATATAATAACAATTAATATGATTCTGGAATAAGTCAATAACATGATTTAAATCATTATACAGGAGTTTCAGACAAGTACAAAGCTAGTCGGACTTAAGGTAAGGGAAATATCACAATCTCATTTTTATCCGAGATTGTTTATACTTTTGTATTTACTGGGGTGTATTTTATCATCCACATCCATGTTTCCTCAATATGTAATATTATTTCCATCGACCGAAAATTGTTTAAATACTATTTTACCATTCGGTGAGTTTTTAGTAAAAGATATGAAATGAATCTTTTGACTTTTTTTGTACGAGGTACTTTTTGAATTTTCCGACAAAAGTACGAAGAATGTTTTTTTTAACTTATACGACAAGAAAGGATTTTTAAAACATTATTTCCAAGAATCTTCCTTTATAAGTTTTCATGTTAATTTTTAATCAACTTATTTTAGTTTAAAATTGTATGACATGTTAAGAAAGGAAAAATGTTTTTGAAGTAGAAAAGATATTTTCCTCAAGAATGGAGTTCAAGTGATTCATCAAAATTATTTTCCATCTAAGATAATAAAGAGTTCCATTTATATCCCTATTATTACATGGATTTGATTATGTTGTGATGGAAATATTTTTATTAGTTCCTTTATCTTATATGAATTGTTCTATGATGTCATGTTGTTTAAGAATCCCATTTTTATTAAACGGGTTATACAATGATGTATGATTTAATATTTTGTGGCACACATAAGAATGGTTTCATTAAGAGATGGGTGGGACCTATATCTCCCTCCAATGCATTGGGTAAAGATTTTATATCTCATGAGATAGACATGGATGGAATGGTAGGTTATACCGGTTCAGTGAAACAGGACTGAAACGAGGGTGACTCAGTTCAGAAAGTGACTTTGTCCACTAAGATATTCTTGGCAATGAGTCTTGACGAACAAGAAATGATTATCTATGATTATGTGTGTATGAAACAAAGTTTCATGTTCTAAGTTATGATTATTGGGATTTCATTTCACTACTATGATTTATCCCATGTTATGAAATTATTCTCTCTTTTGCAGGTTAAGATTTCCAAAAGTTATGTTCTTATTAATATGATGTGATTGATTTTTCTTTTGTTTACCCTTACTGAGCATTTGAGCTCACCCTTTAATGTTTTCTTTTCCCCATGATATAAAGAACGGTTTTAGGTAAAAAAAGGGAGATCATTATAGGAGATACTGAAGATCTTTTACCACGATTAGAAGATTATGTTCCGAGTTTCCAAAGACACTAAACTATTACGATCCTTGTGTGTGTGTTTTTTGTTATGTACTAAGTATTCCGCAAAAGTAATGTAATGTTCATGTACGTCAGGCTTTGGGTCTCTACAATTACATTGTCCCAAACATAAAATAAAATAAAATAGAAATGGATCTAGAGGAATTGATTTATTTCGGTTCATAATAATCTTAATTTTACCACATAATCAGATTTAATTATTCCATACTTTTCCACATATAAAAACTTATCCCATATAATTCAAAAACATTATTAGGAATATCTCTCCATATTTATTACATTGATGAAATCAAACCATCATTCTTATGTGGTCTCCATTACTCAAGTTATTTGTAAAAACCAACCATATCTATATAGGTCAGTTTATGATTTTGTTAATTCATATCATGATAATCATATTTGAGGAAAAGTAATTTAGAATAATTATGATATATTCTACCCATTTTATCAATCCATTTTGTCTATGGAATTTACCACATTTTCATGATTTCTCAATGTTAATAAACTTTTTCAATGTTCCATCCATTGACTAAATCCAAAAGCATTGTGCGAGTAATAATAAACACTATGGTAAAATAATATAATCATTTATATGTTGTATAAAAAATGAATCACTATATTAAATATAACACACCTTATGTTTAACCTTGTGTCTATCACCCGAGACATTTATGAGAAAAATTTTGTTTTTATGTTATATAAATCATCAATGGAATCTTTCAATACACACAACACTAGATTATCTTGCTTTACACGCAATCGGGACATTCCTCAATAGATTGTGTCGTACGCAATACCGAGATTCACTAAACAACGATATTCTATTAAAATATTAATAAAAATAGCCGTTATGAGTAGTAATACGCACTTTTTGAAATTTTTAAATATCATTTTTTCAAAATGGACTTCATTTTTCGATTCGAAATATCGAAATTATCCTAGGGTGAAATTTTGGTATTTTTCTGAAAACATTCAATTTTTGATGAATAGTGAAAACACTGGGTTACTATTTAAAAATAGATTTTTAATTTAAATAATTATTTATTTTATTTAAATTTATTTTAGGTCTAATTTGATAAATAATACCTATATAAGTTCAATTTAATTCATTGGAGTCATTTTATTATAATTTTAGATATATAAAAAATTTATTGAACTTTTGACCGTCTTTTACCCACCTCTTAGGAGAATTTGAAAATATACATAAATCATAATTTTACCACTTTTCTGAATAGAGTTTCAAAAATCCGAGAGACACATTTTATTTCTATATGTAAAATGTGGTTCAATGAGATGAAAATAATATTTGGTGAATATTAACATTTTTCTTTTTTTTTACTACGGTTAAAAGTAAATAGGGTAATTAAGGGTAAATATGATATTATTATTACCCTAAAACATGTACTAATTCTATTTGATAAGTGTAAAGCGACCAAAAACAACCTTAGGAATAAAATATTACCATTTAGGCCCACTTGGATTAGATTAGGACATTTAATATGAATTTATTTAAAGAAGTGTTAAAATAGATAAAATCAAAGTTTAATAAGAAAATAATATCTAATATAGGGTAATACATAAGATATATTCGACTATAAATATTCATTAGAAATCTAAAAATATTTCCTACATAATGATATTTTATTTGTAATTTTTAGAATTTAAATAATTTAATTTATATATGACACAATGATGATGAATTAATTATATAATTAATGAAATATTGACATAATTGATGTTTAAATACCCAAATAAATGTAATTTGAGACTTTTTATGAATTAAAACATTTTTATATGTTACAATGAAATGTTAGTATTGATTTAATTATATTTTTTCGAACTAATCTTTCTGTTATGATTTTATCAAAAATCAATTTCCAAATAGTGTCAAAATTGATATAAAATAGTTTATAAAACAAATAATATATTATTAATTGTTATTTTATTCCTAAAAATCTAAGTATCGTCAAAAGGAATTAGATAAGGTTATATATATTAATAATAAGAAACTTGGGGTTCTTTTGGCTTGTTATATTATGTTTATTAACCTTATAGTGTAAGAAAACAAGAAGACAGAGTAAAAGTTAAATTATCTAACTTAAAGTTAAATCTAAATGATAAGGCTAAAATAGAACCCTAAACTTGAATAAATTCTATTGGTTGAGAGTATTTAGACCAATACCAACCATATCATCTAAATAAATAAATTTGGAGCTATTAATAACTGATATGACTTTATAATAAAATAATATTTTTAGTTTTTCCTATGCTGCCCCTCTCCTCCCTTATAAAAAGGCACCTCCTCCCTCTCTTCCTCACACCACATTGATCCTTCAAGCTCATCCCACCCCTGAAAAATTATCATCTATACTTACCATTAAACATTCTAGTGGTCCTGTTCTTCTTCAGAGACAAATTTTAGTGCCCTAAGAGGAGGTCTCAATGAGGCGCTTTAAAGAAGAGGTAATGTCCGTTACCGATTCTTTCAATCTTATTTCTTCTTACACTTCTTCTTATTTAGTTGTTTTATTATGAAGTAATAGAATCAGTATAAATCATATACGGATATGTTATTATAAGTATTACACAACCCTATTTCACCATCTATCCATCCTATAGAAAACAAAATCACCGCGCGTGCGTACGTACGAAATACCGTCTTCACGCCTTGGTGTAATATATTTTCCACCACCACCTTACTTGGATGGGTATAATGGTGTAAATAATAACTATATATTATTATTTTAATTTGATATTTATTATGAAATAGTTTACATACACTCCAATACAACTCCACGATCATGGGAACGATATCATTGCTCGTGCGTAGGTACGTTATACCGTCTCAACGATGTGATGTGACTTGTTCTACATGAATTTAATTGCATAATGATTACATAAAGGAATTGAGTGAATAAATATGATATGTATTACAAAAATTACATTCTTGAAATGAGGTATCTATAACCTAAAAATAAGAATAAGAATTTTTTCGGCAAAACACGCATAAGAACAAAAAGTAATAAACACCCTAATAACAAGTAGCAATGAAATATTACTAATAAGAATATAAGAATATGACCATATATGATATCATAACAATGAGTATGATTCTGGAATAAGTCAATGACATTATTTAAAACATTATACTGAAGGTTCGGACAATACGAAGTAAATCTGACCTAAGGTAAGGGAAAATCTCAGAATCTCATTTTTATCCAAGATTGTTTATACTTCAGAATTTATTGGGGAATATTTATCATACACATTCATGTTTCCTCAGTATTTAATATTATTTCCATCCAACTACAATTTTTTAAATCCAATATTACCCTTCGGTGTGTATTTAGTAAAATATATGAAATGAATCTTTTGTAGTTATTTGTACGATGTACTTTTTGACTTTTTCGACATAATTATGAGAAGAATGTTTTTTTAACTTATACGACATGAATGGATTTTTAAAACATTATTTCCAAGAAGCATCCTATACTAGTTTTCAATTTTATTTTTAATAAACTTCTTTTATTTTAAAATCGTATGACATGTTTGAAAGGAAAAAATATTTTTGAAGTAGAAAGGATATTTTCCTCAAGAATGGAGTTCAAGTGTTTTACCAAAATTATTTTCCATCTAAGATAATATAGGGTTATATTTCTATGCCTATTATTACATTTATTTGATTATTTTGTGATGGAATTATTTTTATGAATTACATTATCTTATATGAATTGTTTTATGATGTCACGATGTTTAGGAATCCCATTTTTATTAAATGGGTTATGCAATGATGTATGATTTATGATTTTGTGGCACACATAATAATGGTATCATTATGAGAATGGTGGGACCTATATATACCTCCAATGCATTGGTCAATGATTTATATCGCATGAGATAGACATGGCTAGAATAGAAGGTTAAACCAGTTCAGTGAAATAGGACTAAAACGAGGAGTGAACTCTGTTCAGAAATGGACTTTTTCCACTATGATAGTATTTGAAATGAGTATTGACTACTAAGAAATGATTATATATGACTATGTGTATATGCCACAAAGTTTCATGTTTTATGTTATGATTATTTGGGTTACATTTCACTACTATGATTTATCCCATGTTATGAAATTATGATCTCTTTATCAGGTTATGATTTCCATAATGTTATGTTCTTATGAATATGATGTGATTGATATTTCTTTTGTTTACCCTTAATGAGCATTTGAGCTCCCCCTTTTGTATGTTTTCTTTCCCCAAGTCAGGAAGAAGGTTATTAAGTAGGATATGCCAAAAAGGGACTCTAGATATGATGAAATAAATGGGAGACAACGTAGATGATTTATGAACTAGTTGTTTATGATTCCCAGTTTCTAAAGACACTATACCTATATGGTCCATTCATGGTTTTATTATATGTTGTAATAAGTATGCTTCAATTTTGAATTATTAACAATGTATGTAAAGTACGGGTCATTATAGTTGGTATCAAAGGAAAGGTATAGTCAACCATTAGAATCTATGATGTGAAAGCCTTAGTAAAAAACCTAAGGATATGTCTAAGCATAGAACACAATCTTAGTGTTTTAGAAATGGTGATGAAAAACCTATGATAATACCATAAGTGTAAAATTTGATTCATTATTATGTGGTTTTCCTATTATAATTAGTGTTTCTCACACTATTCTTCTTTATTTTAGTCAATTGCTAGAACTCGAAGGAATCGTGTTAATGCGAAATGTGACGGGCAATGCAATGATTGTCCCCCTGAGCAACCAAATGTTATGGGAGCTAGAATAAAAAATCCTATAGCCATGCTCACACAACATTCTCAAACTATGAATCATGAAGGACATCCAAACAGGCAATGGAAGGAGCAACATTTTGTTGAATCCTTCATGTGGCAATTTCCACCTTTATTCAGTGGGTATTCTGATCCATTAGTGGATGAACAATGGATCAGTACCATTGAAACGATATTTTCAGTTCTTCAAAGTTATGAACATGATAAAGTCATCTTAGTAGTGTATCTTTTGGAAGGTGATGCTTATCAAAGGTGGAATCTAATTAAGAATATGAGGAAAAGGGATGAAATTGAGTCCATGGAATCAGACGAGTTCAAGAAACTATTTTTCAATAAGTACTTTCCTCGTATTCTTAGAACACAGATGGAGAAGGAGTTTCTTGAACTAAAGAAAAAGGATGATGAATCTGTTGGTACATACGAAGTAAATTTTACAAGACATGCAAGGTACGCTTCTGGTATTATTATCCAACTTAAGAGTAAGATCGATCGATTCTTTAATGGCTTAAAACCAAGTGTTTGAAGGGCATCAGCCATAAGGGACTTTAATAGCTATGAGTAAATCGTTCGATATGCTCTCATTGTTGAATTTAGATTGGAGTAACCCATCCGTCATATGGGTTTGATAAGAAGAGTAAAATGGAATTCAAAGGAAAATCTAAAGGGATCACTCAAAAGAATATGAGTTTTCCCTTATGCTCAAAGTGTGGAATGAAACATGGAGGGAGTTGTATTAAAGGGACAAGTAAATGTTTCAAATGTGGAAAAGAAGGTCATCGGGCATTTGAATGCCGTAATGATGGGAAGAAGATGTCCAGAGATGCAAAAAACGTAAAGGCTACACATAGTTCACCTCCTACTCTTCAATGTTACAAGAGCAAGGAAAATGGGGAATTATGACACTCAATGCCCTTATCCAAGGGTTGATGATGATGATCGACGTCAAAAAACTCTTAAGGACAAAGAAAAAGGAAATTCACATACAATTACTATCGGTGATGTGGAGTACGAAAATGATGTGGTGAGAGGTACAATTATCATCCACTCTAAAGTAGAAAATGATTCATTTGATTCTGGGTCCACCCACTCATTTATTTCTGAATAGTTTTCTAAAGGTATCGCTGTATTACCACAACAATTAGATGTTGAGTTAGCTGTGACAACCCCTAATGGCACAATAGTCACATGAAAAGTTTATAATTCTTCTCTGATTGAAGTTTGTGGGAAAGTGCTTCCTTCAAATCTTGTGATGCTTCCTATAGTGGAATTTCATGTGATTCTTAGCAAGGATTGGATTTATCTATATGGAGCTCATATCAATTTACAAAGAAGGGAAGTCAAATTTCATATTACAGATCAATCTATGATCGTCTATCTATGCAAGGATGAAGATAACCTTCCAGTGGAAATTTCTTCCATCTTATCGGTATTGATTCCACTAAATGAAGGTTATTTATCTCAAATGGTTGGTGAGAAACTCATGATTAAGAATATGCCTATTGTATACGAGTTTGGTGATCTCTTTCCTATGGAATTGTCAGGTCTTCCACCAAATCGTGAAGTCGAGTTTTCAATAGAACTTGTACCAGGTGCCTTGCCTATTTCAAATACACCTTATAGAATGGCCCCAATTGAGTTGCAGGAATTGAATAAGAAACTCCAAGAGAATCTTGATAAATGATTCATACTCCCCAGTGCGTCACCTTGGGGAGCACCTATTCTGTTTGTTACGAAAAAAGATGGATCAATAAGACTTTACATTGATTATAGAGAACGTAACAAGATCACTACCAATAACAAATATCCTATCCTGCACATTGATGACTTATTTGACCATCATTGTGGAGATAAATACTTTTCCTAGATTGATCTTCATTCAGGGTATCATTAATTAATTGTCAAAAGAGAGGATATACCAAATACTACATTCCATACAAGGTATGGACACTATGAATTTATAGTGATTCCATTTGGTCTTACTAATGCCCCTCCTATCTTCATTGATCTGAAGAATAGATTCTTTAGAGACTATATTTATCTATTTGCGGTAGTCTTTATAGACGATATTCTTGTCTATTCAAAGAGAAAGTAAGAACATGATGATCACTTGAGAATTATATTGAAGGCCCTTAGAAAAGAGAAGCTTTATGCCAAATTTACCATTTGTGAATTTTGGCTTCAAAAAGTTGCATTTTTGGTTCACATAATCTCAAAAGAGGGGATATCTGTGGATCCAACAAAAACAGAGGTTATCGAAAGATGGTCGAGGCCAACAACAGTAACTGAGATTCGATGTATTCTTGGTTTGGCAGGATGTTATCAACAATTTGTGAAATATTTTTCACGATTATCTAATCCACTCACCAGGTTAACTCGAAAATGAGTTATTTTCATGTGGACGGAGGAATGTGAAGATAATTTCATGGAGTTGAAATGAAGGTTATCCAGTGCACCTATGATCAAACTTTTTTATAGTGGGGAAAGGTTTGTGATCTACAATGATGCATCCACGAAGGGATTGGGGTGTGATCTCATGAAAAAATGATATAGTGATTGCTTATGCCTCACGACAATTGAAAATCCCTGAGCAAAATTACCCACCTCATGATTTGGAGATAGAATCGGGAATCTTTTAAATAAAGATTTGTAGGAATTATCTTTATGGAAAAAGGTGTGATATTTATACTGATCATAAAATTTTAAAGTATATTTTCACACAAAAGGAGCTGAATATGTGCCAAAGAAGATGGTTAGAGATGATTAAGGATTACAACTTCTCAATTCATTACCACCCTAGGAAATAAAAAAATGTGGCATATGCATTAAGTCGACAAGACCATGCTAGCTTATCCATGATGAGGATCACAAAAGATCCAATATTTATGGATTTACAAAGGATGGATCTTGGAATTATAATGGAAGTGGGAAAATCATATATTTCTCAAATGAATGTTCGACCATATATACATTTGAAGATTGAATAATCACATAAAGAAGATGTAGAGTTACAAAAGAAGGTGAGAAAGGTTCTTGAATTCAACCTTGATTGTGATGGAATAATAATGTTTGGAATCGGGTTTGTGTTCCTCCAATCCCCGAATTAAAGAAGGAGTTTCAGAATGAGGCTCATAGTTCATCATTCTCCATTCATCCTAGAAGCAAGAAGATGTATAGGGACATAAAAGAGTAGTTCTGGTGGGATGGCATTAAAAGAGATGTTGCTGAATATGTCTCTCGATGCTTGGGTTGTCAGCAATTTGAAGCTGAGAGAAAAAAGTCTATGGGGATGTTACAACCATTACCTATACCAGAATGGAAATAGTAAAACATCACTGTGGACATTGTCATTATACTTCCTAAAACATCTAAAGGAAATAATGAAATTTGGGTCATAGTTGATCGTCATACAAAGTCGGCACACGTCATTGATATTAGAGAGGATTTCTCTCTAGATGAGATTGCCAGGATATATGTAAAGGAAGTGGTAAGATTGAATGGAGTACCACTTTCCATTTTATCTTATTGAGATCCGAGATTTACATCAAAGTTCTGGTGAAGTCTTCAGCATACTATAGATACAGAGTTGAGTTTTAGCACAACTTATCATACTCAGACAGCTGTACAGTCTGAGAGGACAATTCAATCTCTAGAAAATATGATGAGAGCTTGCTCTATGGATTTAAAAGGTGGTTGGGATCAACACATACCTTTGGTAGAATTTTATTATAATAATAGCTTTCACTCTAGTATTCATATGGCTCCTTATGAAGCTCACTATGTAAATTAATACAGAACTCCAACTTGCTTGGATGAAGTTGGGGAATGAAAGCTATTAGGACCTGATCTTCCTGATGAGATGGAAGAAAAGATCTGATCTATTCAACAACACATAAGAGCAGCTCAGAGTCAACAAAAACGTTATGCCGACAACTGAAGAAAATACCTAGAGTTTGAAGTGGGTGATAAAGTGTTCTTACAAATTTCTCCTTGGAAGAGATTAATGAGATTTGGAAAGAAGGGAAAGCTGATCCCTAGATATATCGGTCCATTTGAATTACTGGATCGTGTTTGGAAGGTTACATACTGATTGACGCTTCCACCGAATCTCTACCATGTTCATGATGTGTTCCATGTATCTATCCTGAGAAAGTACATACCTGATCCTTCACATGTACTCACCTCAAAAGTTATACTGTTGGATCAAGATAATTCTTTTGAAGAACAGCCGACAGAGATTCTGGATCATAGCAAAAACTTCCTATGGAACAAGACCACTCGCTGGGTGAATGTTTTATTGAGGAACCATCAATTAGAAGAAGCTACATGGGAGCTTGAGGATATGATGAAGGAGAGTTATCCTCATCTGTTTGTTACAAGTGGCGAATTTTGAGGGCAAAATTCATTTTAAGGGGGTAGAATGTAACACCCGAGGCTTTTATGAGAAATATATATTTTTGTTATATAAATCATCAAAAGAATATTTCACTACACACAACACTAGCTTGGCTTTCTTTACACGCAATCACGACCTTCCTCGATTTCTTGCGTTGTATGCAATACAGAGTTTCATTAAACAACGATATGCTATTAAAATTTATTAAAACTAGTCATTATGAATAGTAATACCCACTTTTTGAAATTTTTAAATTTTATTTTTCAAAATGGACTTCATTTTTGGATTCAGAATATCAAAATTAGCCTAGGGTGAAATTTTGGAATTTTTATGAAAACTTACAATTTTTGATGAATAGTGAAAACACTAGGTTACTATTTAAAAACTGACTTTTTATTTAAATAATTATTTATTTTATTTAAATTTATTTTAGTTAAAAATTTATACATAATAAATATATAAGTTCAATTTAATTCATTGGAGTCATTTTATAATAAATATATATATATATAAAGTTTATTGAACTTTTGACCGTCATTTACCCACATCCTAGGAAAATTTGCAAATTTACATAAAACATAATTTTACCGCTTCTGTGAATGGAATTTCAAATATCTGGGAGACACGGTTGATGTTAGTAAGTAAAATGTGGTTCAATGAGATGAAAATAATATTTGGTGAATAGTAACTGTTTACTTTTTTTACCACAGTTAAAAGTAAATTGGGTAATTGAGGGTAAAAATGATATTAGTATTACCTTAACAAATGTCCTAATTATATTGGATAAGTGTAATTCGACCAAAAAAAACCTTAGGAATAAAATATGACCATTTATGCCCACTTGGATTAGATTTGAACTTTTAATATTAATTTATTTAAAGAAGGGTTAAAATAGTTAAAATTAAAGATTAATAAGTAAATCATTTTTAATATAGGGTTATTCATAAGATAAATTCGATTATAAATATTAATTAGAAAGATAAAAATATTTCCTACATAATCGTATATTATTTGTAATTTTATACTTTAAATATATTAATTTATATATGACACAATGATGATACGATAAATATATTATTAATGAAATATTGACATAATTGATGTTATAAATACACAAATTTATGTCATTTGAGAATTTTTATGATTTCCAACAATTTATTATGTCAATATGACATGTTAGTATTTATTTAATGAACGTTTTTCGAACAAATCGTTCTGTTATGATTTTCACAAAAATCAGTTACCAAATAGTTTCACAATTGACATAATATAGTTTTTAAAACAAATATTATATTATTAATTGTAATTTTATTCCTAAAAATCTAATGTTCGGAATAATAACTTTTATAAGGTTATTTATAATAATAATAAACTACTTGGGGTTCTTTTTGCTAGTTATAGTATGTTTATTAACCTTATAGTGTAAGAAAACAAGAAGACACAGTAAAAGTTAAATTATATAACTTAAAGTTAAATCTAAATGATATGGTTCAAATAGAACCCTAAACATGTAAAAATTATATATAATGAGAGGATTTCGAACCATACCTACCTTATCTAAGAAATAAATCAATTTGAAGCTATGAAAAACCGAATATGACTTTATAATAAAATAATATATTTAGATTTTCTTAAGGTGCCCCTCTCCTCCCTTATAAAAGGCACCTCCTCCCTCTCTTCCTCACAACACTTTGAGCCTTCACGCTTGACAAACCCCTGACAAATTATCTTCTCCACTTCCCTAGAAACAACATAGTGGTCCTGGTCTTCTTCAAAGTCCAATTTTAGTGCCCTAAGAGGAGGTCTCAAAGAGGCACTTCAAAGAAGAGGTAATGTCCGTTACCGATTCTTTCAACTTTATTTCTTCTTACACTTCTTCTTATTTAGTTTTTTAATTATGAAGTAATAACATAATTATCACTCATATACTGATATGTTATTATAAGAATGAAACAACCCTATTTCAACATCTATCCATCCTACGGAAAATGAAATCATCGTGCGTGCGTACGTACAGAATACCGTCTCCACGCCATGGTGTAATCTATTTTTCACCACAACCTTACATGGATGGGTATAATGGTGTAAATAATAACTATATATAATTATTGTAAAGTGATATTGATTTTGAAATAGTATACATACACTCCAATACAACTCCACGATCATGGGAACGATATCATCGCTCGTGCATACGTATGGAATACCGTATCCACTATGTGATGCTACCCGTTCTACATGATTTTCATTTCATAATGATTACATAAATGAATTGAGTAAATAAATATGATATTTATTACACTAATAAAATTCATTAAATGAGGTATCTATAACCTAAAAAAGAGGAATACGAATTTATTCGGCAAAACACGCATTTGAATAAAAAGTAATAAACACCCGAATAACAAGTAGCAATGAAATATTACTAATAAGAAACTAAGAATATGACCATATATGATACCATAACAATGATTATGATTCCGGAATAAGTCAATGAAATTATTTAAATCATTATAAAGGAGGTCCAGACACTTATGAAGCAAATCAGACATAATGTAAGGGAAAATCTCACAATCTCATTTTTATCCTAGATTGTTTATACTTCAGAATTTAATGGTGAATATTTATCATCCACATCCATGTTTCCTCAGTATGTAATATTATTTCCATCCACATAAAATTTTTTAAATCCAATTTTACCCTTCGGTGAGTTTTTAGTAAATGATTTGAAAGGATTCTTTTGTCGTTATTTGTACGAGATACTTTTTGACTTTTCTGATATAAGTACGAGAAGAATGTTTTTTTAACTTATACGACATGAATGGATTTTTAAGACATTATTTCCTAGAATATTCATTTACAAGTTTTCATGTTTATTTTTAATCAAATTTTTTTAGTATAAAATTGTATGACATGTTAATAATGGAAAAATGTTCTTGAAGTAGAAAGGATATTTTACACAAGAATGGAGTTCAAGTGTTTTATCAAAATTATTTTCCATCTAAGATAATATAGGGTCCTGTTTCTATCCATATTATAACATTGATTTTTTTATGTTGTGATGGAATTATTTTTATGAATTCCTTTATCTTATATGAATTGATTTATGATGTCATGATGTTTACGAATCCCATTTTTATTACATGGGTTATGCAATGATGTATGATTTATGATTTTTGGTCACAAATAAGAATACTATAATTATGAAATGGGTGGGACCTATATCTACCTCTAATGCATTTGGTAAATATTTATATCTCATGAGATAGACGTGGCTGGAACGGTAGGTTAAACCGGTTTAGTGAAACAGGACTGGAACGAGGAGTGAACTCTATTCAGAAATAGACTTTGTCAACTAAGATATTCTTGGAAATGAGTCTTGACTACTAAGAAATTATTCTATATTATTATGTGTATATGCCACAAAGTATCATGTTTCATGTTATGATTATTGAGATTACATTTCACTACTACGATTTATCCCATGTTATAAAATTATGATTTTTTTTGTAGGTTAAGATTTCCAAAATGTTATGTTTTATTAATATGATGTGATTGATATTTATTTTGTTTACCCTTACTGAGCATTTGAGCTCACTATTTTTTATGTTTTCTTTTCCCAGGTTAGGAATAAGGTTATTAAGTAGGATATTCCAAAAAGGGACTCTAGATATGATGAAATAAATGGGAGACAATGTAGATGATTTATGAACCAATTGTTTATGTTTACCAGTTTCTAAAGACACTATACATATACTAACCTTTCATGGTTTTGTTATATGTTGTAATAAGTATGCTTCAATTTTGAAGTATTAACATTGTATGTAAAGTATGGGTTGTTATATTGTGTGTTCATTATTAACATATATTCAAATAATTAAAAATGGTTACTAAAGAATATGTACATTTACAAAATTATATCCTTATACAATATCAAAATAAAATCATAGTGATAACCATTTTCATGAACCATATAAGTATTAGTTCATAACTATCATTTATTTTTTAGACTTATTACCCAATGTTAAATACTTTCAAGAACCACATCTACAGGTATTATCATAAAATGGATCAATTTATAGAAAAAACCAAATGAATTGGCTTGGTGAGGAATAAGTCCAATTCGATTGGATTAATTGTATGAATTTAACCATTTTCATATCAAATATAAATATATGACAAGACCTGATATGGTCGTTTAAATATAGAGAGTTCTCTCCATCTCTCTATGTTATTAGGGTCACTGGAAATACACTAATTTCATCCCACAAACCATCCAATGGCCATGATATTTAATGTATTATTTCGAGTGTAGGAATAAATATCAATATTGATGGGTCATCTAATATAAAAGAAATTCCAGGAGGGTGTATTTTTTGTGACAGTAAGGTTATGGTTATAATTTCATCATGGGTTTAATATGGGGTTGGTGACTCTAGGATAACACAATCCAATAACATAAAAATAAATCTTGAGATTTCCCATATCAATAACATAAACTTTATTATTTTGGAAACTAAATCCAATGTGATAAACAAATATATATTTATATTAATCTCAAAAAATGAAGCATTACATATCATGTGGGAAATTTTAGAAGACTCACTTCCAATATCATTTAAATTACTCACACTTATCTTGAGAGAAACAAGAAGACAAACTTTTTTTCTTAAAGTACTTGATAGGATTCTTCTTTCTTTTGTTTTTCTAGTGTAGGATTCATAACCATTGTAGGATTTGACATATTTAGATGGAAATATCTTGAGATTCACATTTTTATATATCCTCTACAGCCATTTTTCTTTTTCATATGATTTTAGAGGTTAGTTTTTCCATCCTTTTAAATAAATAATCTATATCAGTCATATATAAGAGTTTAGATTAGATTATTTAATTCCATATAATATCCAAAAGATATAATACTTAGAAAAAAAATTATATTAAAAAAAATCCTAAATTAATTACCCTATGGACAAGGACCCTAATCGTTTTTTTCTTAAATATATATCCAATGGTTTTTAATAAAATATCTTTGATACCAACAATACTGAAATAGAAAAAAAGCATTCAAGGGATGGTTTATTATTTATTGTCTTTTAATTAGAAAATATTTAACACAACATGATATATTAAATAGTTTATTAGTATTGGTATACTAAATACAAACATTATTCTGAAATTTAATGTTACCACAAAAAATAATGCATAATTTTTTCCCAAAAATAACATTATTATCCCTAGAAGATTCATTCATAACAACCATAATACACTATGTGGATTCATATAGAATCAAAAAAATTATAGATGATCCTAAATTTGTTGTAACTATTATATATATAGGATTCCATCATGAATTAATAATCAGAAATATAGTGTGGTAAATAACTGAACACACATGACATTTAAATAACTAAGTTAGAATAATAAATATAAAACAGTTTATATCTAAATCTAAATTCAGTTTAAAAAGCATGATTATAATTAATAGATATGTCATTATCAAAATGAAGAGGTAAATAACTAAAAAAAAATTCATTAAATACATAAACCGATAATTAAATGGTCAAGATATATTGTCATGGAAAAATATCAAGGATAATAATTACTATTATATTGATGAAGGTAATAATTAATAACATGATGTTTTATTCTTAGGTACATGACACTGATATCATCAGAACTTATTACAATAGAGTTTAAATAAATAAATAGAAACTAATTTAATTCAAGATTATTTATTCTCCTCATGGTACTACACATGCATCGAGGGGATATATACTTATCATATAATTTGATTATTGTTTTTCCAAATTATAACCCATATATATAAGAAAAAATTTAATAAATGAAAAAATTGACAAATCAAAACATATATGTTCTCGGTAAAAAATAGATATTTATTAATATTTATTTTTAAATGTCTAAATTTCAACGTATAATACTGATTATAGAAATTATATACATAATTATAAATAAAAATATATATGTTAAACAATATAGTTATTTAGGAGAAATGTATTGTCCAATGGTCAAAGGATTTTGAATATTTCATGTTTAGGAAAGTGGTTAAACAAATTAATCTTGAACACTGATTTCATTAATTTTATTTGTGAATGTTATCAGTAACCATGTAGTGGAAAAATATGAATTGTTAGAAAAAAATATCTCTATTTTATAAAATATAATTAAAATGGGTTTTTCAATTATTTATTAGAATACCAAAGAACTATCCTTAAATTGTTTTGATAGAAATAACATTTTCAATTTGGAAATATAATTTGAATCTAAATGTTAAAAATGATATTAAAAATAGTGATATTTGAAAACAAACATTCAAAAATTTAACGGAATTTATTAAATTTTTAGTGGCCATTACTGATATAAATATAGTACATGTCATAAAAATATAATAAAACATTTCATTTAAAATTTTCATATTAGATAGATCGTCCTTATTTTGAAGAAAACATGAGTATTCCCTTAAAACCCATTTTGAAAATGATGATGTTGTCAATATTTTATTCAAAATTTTATTTTAAAATGGATTAAAACATACATGGCTACATAATTATAAAAAAATGATTTTTTAGGAAAATAGATTTTGGATTGACGAGATATGAGAAGATGGATTTAAATATAAACTGTTTCAAAATTATTTTAAGTGCCATATAGTGTATAATATATAAATATCACAGGGGAATTTCTTAAATAACTATAATATTTTAATTTTATATTGATTTATTATAAAACAATCAAATAATTTCTACCAATTGAAAGATAAGAATAAATAATATCTATTAGAATGAGATTGGGAAAGAAAAACATACAATGAATATAACTCTCAAGTGATAATTACATAATGAACAAAATATTGAAATTAACAAAAAGTCCACATAAAAATAATAAAAATACAATGAAGGATCATAAAAAAATGTCATACCTAATTATATATTAGGAATTAAAATTTAAAACATGATATAATCCAATAAAAATATTTTTTTTATTAAATTCATTTCTATATTTGAATATTCATATCAAATACCCTATGATGAAATAGGTCCACTTAAAACATAAAATATCAGTATTTATGAGTTATTCAAGATGAAAAAAATTAAATGGGGAATATGTACACCAAAAAAAGAAAGTACACAAAATAATACATGGATTGATGGGGGGAAACATATTTTATTTCCCTTGCCACATGGCATCATTCAAGAAAAATATACTTGGATGAAACAATTCAGATAGAGGAATAAAATAAATTTAATTAATAATAAATTATAATATTTCATGTTCATGGGATATTATATACCCCATATATAATAAATTGGATTCTTAACATTTCAACATACCATGGTGAAGGAAAATTGATATAAATTCACTTACCACGTATTAATGTTCAATTAAAATCACCTTGGATGAAATATTTCTTATTGAAATGTATAATAAATGTATTAATTAATTAATCATGATTTTATATTTAGAAGTAAAATTATATACAAAACTTAAAACAAAATTTAGGAATAACATTTTAATATGGCTTAATAATGGGATATTGAGATGAATTCCCTTACCACAAATCAGACTCATCATGTAAATTCATTATCATCCGGAATGATAATGATAAGTTAAATAATTAGCTCCTTATTAAAATTTTCCATTTTATTATTAATTTTATTTATATTATTTCCATATAATATACAATTACATAATCATTTGTGTTTAGTTATGGTTTTCTTAGATATTTGACTAATGTATCAAAAATGACATCGGTTGGTTAACTATTGGTCAAAGAGGTCATTATTTTAAAATAAAATAAAAAATAATAATGATAAAATTATCATTTTTATACATAAATTAAAAATTTATCTCCAATAATGAAATACGGGTTTGGTAAATGATGTATCTTATGATCCTAGAGACGGAAGGTCGTATGTAGGCTTGAGAAACATTTTTATTTTTCAACAAACATTACGAAAATTAGATAAGTAATATTTTATATTTATATAATGAAAATAACATCAGAAATACCATGATATTTCATTAATTATAATTGAATATATCATACAAGTGGAATTATGATAAAAATATTCTATCATCCTTTGTGAAAGCAGTGGTCTTCTTAAATAAGAAAGACCTTATCATCCTTCTATAAGTGTAATGTTTGGAAATAATATAATATATTGTATTTTAAACATTATAAATATTTGATGAATATAATTATTATGTCATGTATTTATAATAAATTCTTTTTCATTTTACTTATCACCAACAATTTAAATAGTTATTGTAAAAGAATTAAACCACCTTAAAAAGTGGTATACCATTGTAAACATGAGTGGAATTATCATTTCCCATTTGATGCAAGAGGAGATAAATGTAATTCATGAAATAAATATTATGTAAAATATGTATATAGTGGATACACATTTAATTTAATTATTAATGATTAATAACAATTAATATATTTTTAATAATAAAAAACACATCTTTCAAAATTTTACTTATTCTAAAAACAATGATTCTTGATAATGTATAATATATTTAGATAATATATTATTGACCAAAAAGGCCTATCAGATTATGTGATAGATGTTTGGAAGTTATTTTATTGAAGGATTTACTGAAAAAAAATTATTATGTTTGGATGAATAGAAGAGATGGGGTGACCTTTTATATGTGACAGTAGTGGTATGATTGTAATTATTAGAATAAAATGATAAACAGAAATTTTTTAAATAAAAAAAATGTAAAAATGAATAATTATGAGTCATAAGATATCATAAGGTCTTAATATTAACTTCAAATTGAAATTATACAACATATTATATCATTTAAACCATTATCCTTTTCATTTTACCCCATTCTGAACATATTTTTACCATTATCATGGTAATTATGATTTTACATTTATTTTTTTTGGTATCATAAAATTTTTAGTTTACCTAAATAAAAAATTTAAATGATTATGATCCAAAATATGGAATAAGTTTTATAATATTATATTCATATATATGGAAAATTAATGTTGATAAGAAAATATGCATACATGATAAAAAATATGTGCCCCAAGAAAAAAATCTCATATGTTTAGTAGGTTTTATATCTATATTCCACATAAATAGACTACAAGGACATGAATTGGAAGAATAGTAATATATTCAAATAAATTTTTCTTTATAAAAACATAAATATGTAATTTAACCATTATAATTTTATAAAAAATTGTATTTCTGAATAAATATTATTTTTAATATTAATTGAAAAATTTAAAATTTCATAAAAAACCAAAAAAAAATATAAGATAATTTAGATATAATTATTTCAATGAATAATTTTTTTAACAAAAATAATTGACTATAATTGGTAAAAATTAACTTTGATCTATATGTGAAAAAGGAGACTAAAAATTATTCTAGAAAAAAAAAATTAATTTCCAAAAAAAATGTTTTTCTTTTGAGTGATTCATAATAAATTTATACTAAATATATAACCAATGAAATTTTATACATGTTTAATCAATATTATAATCTTAATTTATTAATTATTATTTATACTTTCTAATTTAATGAT
Organism: Viscum album; assembly: GCA_963277665.1. NCBI lineage: Eukaryota > Viridiplantae > Streptophyta > Magnoliopsida > Santalales > Viscaceae > Viscum > Viscum album. The sequence continues at coordinate 2,048,925,227 of OY728147.1, read as the reverse complement.
TAAGATATAATAATATATTACATTATGGTTCATTTAGACCCAGTGTTTCGTGTTCCACATGTTATCAAATAGTTTAAATTTAAAGAATCAATTTTTGTGTTTTTTTAATCTCGCGGTCACATTTCACAATTCCCGAAAAAGATTAAATTCCCATGTAAACTATTACCCAATATGACTCTGACATTGACAAATGGGGGCTCTTTATCACCATAGGTTGGACACATTAACATCACATCATTAAATATCATATTACGGAGGATTTCACACAAGGCATTAGAAGAATTTATATACAAGTTAGTATTCTCAACCCTCAAAATGTAGAATGTACATAGAAAAATATGATTATAAATTACAAAATAGAAAGATAATAATCCCAAATGAAACAACAACATAAAAAATGTCCCACATCCCCTATGTATCTAGTGGACAATAGCTCCACTGGTTACCATTGCCACTCTCTAGTCCTATAGATTAAGAAAACCCAAAACCTCCATGTAGAACATTTCTTCCGTCTCAGACCTATAAAAATATAATCATCCAATTCCAAAATGAAAAGCAAGGGTGTGAAATAGGAATCAATCTAGGGTATAACAATGTATTATATAATCAATATTGTAACAATTCCATATTTATAATTTTAGTTTAAATACCACAAGGCATACAATAAAATTTTGAAATATTAAAACAAATTAATTTCGTTTATATAGTTGAATGCTATGTCAAAACAACATTTTAATAGGCATAAATGATCATTTTATATAATATAGTTTATATAAATTAATTAAAATGGCTAAAATAGTTCAAAAAATTAATCAAATGTTTATCAAAAAAATAATCTCATATCACCATATTCAAAGACCGTAATGTTCTTTAGATATTGGATATAAGACCCTAAATAATATTTCTAGTGATTATGAAACATAAAAAATATATACAAAAATAATTATCTCAATAGGGGAACCCATTACATGTAACAAAACTACAACCCAATGGATTAAATCATCATTATCATATTGAGAAAACATGGTTTAGTTATGGTTTTCTTCAGGAAACTATTTTTATGGGATCATGATACCATTATTCTTCTCTAAACATGATCTCACAAACTAGGTTCCCATGCTATTTAATGAGCCAATAAATCTTGTTTTTGATAAATCATTAAAAAAATTTAAAAATAAATTTAACAATTATGGTATTTATCTTGATTTATAATTTAAATTAACAATTATTTGGGTATCATTATTTTATGTCAATTTAAATCATATTCTAATTGGATCCATTATCTCAAAATCATCATCAAATAATTTCATCAAAAAAAATTCTAAACAAAACAATCATTTATAAAAAATTATCCCAACAATTTCAATCCCATTATTGTTTGTGTTTTAATCTAAAATCACGTTCACATTTAATATGAAACATCAAATAATCACAAATTAATGTTTTTATATACATTCAAAACACATTAATACATAATCATGTAATTCAGGGATTTAATCATTTGGAAAATTATTATTGAATCAACTACCTTTAATCGATGATCCATTAATTAACATTACTAACACTACTAACACTACTAAACAATGAATAATAATGCCAGTAAATTTATCTCAACATAAACCCAAATCAAAATGTAACAAGACATTGTTTAGATCCAGAAATTACATGATGATATATCAATATATAAGGGAGATGATAAATCATAATAAACCACTTAATAAGATGGCTGGTTACCCTAAAGAGATTGAATGAGATTCACCCCACTTAGATGCACCAATAAAATTGTTCAGAAGATTCCATTTTCCCACTTCATCACCTATATGGATTAATAAATAATATTTCTGAATAATGGGTGTCATTATATTCCGTAAATTAGGGACTAAATATTTTTTAAAATAAATAAACAAGGAATTACAAACTCTGTAAATAATTTTCTAGGTATGGATACATGTTTAGACAAAACATGTTCCCAAATTATGAGGCCTCTCTGGTATTATAATTGTGATTTTTGGTTATGTTCCATTGTTAAACATAAAATTATCTATGTATTCATTCCTCAAATTTTATCTTGTTAATTTTTTCAGGATTTCCCACATGGTTTTGACAAATCAGACACCCCTTCTAGTGGATATCCTTAGAGAACATAGTTTCATGGGCCAAATCAATTGGTTTTCCCTAATCATGTTCAAACAATTTAGATAAAAATGTATTTAAAGATACAAAAATTGTAACATGAAATACCAAGAAATAATACCCAAACAAATGTATATCATAAATAGGTTCCTGTAAATCATTAATGAATTAAATTACTTGATACATTGTATCAAATATAAAACCATTATATCCATAAAAATAAATCAAAGAAGATTCAATATATATGATATGAGTCCATTTCCACCACATTAGTACCACATTCTCCCATGTATCAATTAAATCTGAATGATGATTCCATAATACACATACTAATGGTATTATCCTACCATCAAGTATATTTGTCTCATAAACAATAATCCAAAAAAGATAATTAGTCATTGATAAATCAAGATCAACATCATGATTTTTCATTATCAAGACTTATGATGGGTTAGAATTATATATTTGATGTTGATATACATGGACCACATTATCTATTAACCCAAATTATGTTGGAAGTGAACAATGGTAACCCCTTTCCCCACTTGATAAAAAATCGTAATAGGAACCACAAACTATTGTTCGTGTGCATCTCTTATTTATCATACCATTGTTGAAAAAATATGATTAAACCCTAAAAAATGAAGGTCTACAACATAGAACATAATGTTCACCAACAATGATCAATATAGAATTAGTACCGGATTTATATTATCTAAATTTACTAACAAATTATAAAAATCTAAAACATTATTTTATATATGAATTATAGTCCAAACATAGAATATTAAAGCATTATAGATCAACATAAAAGAGATGTATAATGTTGTACTAAAATTGATTCAAATGTATACATAGAAATAGCTAACTAGTAAATGATTGTATATGAAAACTCAAACACTCTTAATTGGATGTTCATATACATACCAAAGTCAATAATGTAGCCATATAACATGACTAATAGAATCTGTATAGATCTATCTATATATACATCGATATATTCGTGTTATTTCATAATCTTATAAATTTTTTATCCTTGGTGCTCCTAGTGTCTAATATAAAATAATTAATTATAAATAGGATCTCAAACATAGAAAATATAATAGAAACTCTATCAAAAAAATCCCACACTTTCATATCAAGATTTCCCATATCTAAAAAATTGGTTGAAACATGAATATGTAAGAAGTGAACTTATTTGTTTATCCTATCAACCATAACCCATGTCACATTATTACATTAAGATATATGTGAAAACCCAACCAAATATTTGATAGAAAGATCAACCCATATCGTTATTATCCATGGTATTTGATATTGAAATCATGAAGCTCTATTGTACTATTACTTGACCTTATAACCTGTACATAATGTTGAGAACAATTTAGTGATGTATTGTCTCAAACTCAGCCACCTGAATCATCACTTCATATTATAAAATATATTTCTGTTTTTAGGGTGAACCACCCACTTCTAATTATGGAAACCGCCAATTAAAACCCTATTTATAGAAGAATTCTTAGAAAACCAATTAGAAAAACATTTTATTCCCTTGGATGAAAACTCCAAATAATTGAGAGTCTCCCCAATATAAATAGACAATAAATTCAATAAATTTTATAAAAAATATATTATTAATGATAAATCATCATGAGAATAGAATATGCCAAATTAACACTAGACATTATAACCTTAAACAATTATTGAACTTGTAAATGAAATAGTGAAAAAATATCCATTTTGTTCCACCCATCAAATGATTATTTTGTGGCTTGGTTTAAAAGTTTCATTCTTAATGGGTCAAAAATGTCATTTCCCATTCTCACGGTATAGAAAATATAGATATCAAATAACAGTAGTTAATCCACCAAACACCTCTAATAGAGGTTTAAATAATTTTGATAAAAAATATAACTCATGGTAATGTTGTTGTAAAACATAGTAAATATTTCTCAAGAATGGAAATTAGAAAAATTTATAGTAAATTTATAATGCCTATGAGTAAAGGATTATAGTTTGGATAATTGATCATGTGTCAAATATGCTTTCACGATGCATAAAATACCACATTATCAACCTCAATAATAATATATCCCAATATTGATCGTGATGTTTCAAAAAATTCCACAAAATAATGTCTTGACACACGAAAAATAAATAATGGAGAAGAAGTAAAGCATGAAAAATTATCCCATTGGAATCACTATGATATTTATCATTCCATGTGACCATCACGCCCATCTAAGAGAGGTAAGCTATTATAGGACCCTAAATTAAAAAAATACTCTACAAGCTAGTGAATATACCAAAAAATCATCTAAATTATGAAAACATTACATAGTTTTTCTCATGATAAAAAATATTTCACCATATTGGGATGAACTAAACAACCATGTCCACTGACCACATTTTCCAATAACATTATTTCATGAATCCAAAAATAATATTTTGAAAACATGATATATTTTCAATTATTTTTATGAATTTTTTGTTCTTCTATGAGTTTATAAACACGATCCACCTCATATTGCGAGTAAACTAGGATTTCATTCACAATGACCACCACAAATGTATCAAGATCCTCATAAAGTATTTTTTACATCAATTCCATAAAGACTATTAGAGAATTGGGTAGACCAAATTGTATAAAAACATTCTGATAAATTATAAATGTTCTGTAAAATGTGTTTCTATATCTATTAGATTAATTTTTACTCAACTACCGATAACCATGTCGATGGATACTCATTGAAAATAACATTTCAAACATCAACTGATCAAATATTTCATCAAACAATTTAAATGAAATCTTTTTCATCACTAGAACCTGGTTTGGATTTCAATAATATAAAAATATGTGAAATTTAAAATCATCACTCCATGAAAATAAAACTAGACACACAGATGGTGTCACACTCACATGAATAATTCTTTTATAGAACAAATCATCCAACTGAGTATATCTCATTGAACACTACTGGTTTAATATGGTATAAATGTTAGATATTGAATAATTTAATTTTACTAAATCAAAAGATAACATTACATCCCATACAGGTAAAATATACACTAAATTATAAGGAAAAAAATAAATAAATCTCTATGATATATTGTAGGAGACTATAACATAATGATTAACAATATATGTAAAAATAATAAACATATATTAATGTTTTTTATCTCTGAATAAGCTGGACAGACAGTACTTAACATTTGGTTCCAATCTCCCTGAATGACATGGTTCACCACATCGATCTTAGTAAGAGACACTCTCTGAATATAACATCCAATTTGGGCCATATTAGAATTCTTTAAAAAATTGAGGATAAAATAAAGCAGTTCAATATTGAGAACAAAAAATCCCAATGAATCTCATTCTATGATAAATATAATAACAATTTTGTACAATATACATCATAATCTATCATTATCATGAGTGGCATAATAATATCCATCACATAAGACAAAATAAATATTTGTTTATTTTGTAGGTTGATTATATGAGCTGATATAAATGAGTGATATGTATAGGTATAAAATATGTTGACTAAATATGAATATATACTGATGGTTACTCTCATGGTATATGGTAATATATTATCATCTTATTGGTAATCTTCTAGAAATTGAACATGATTTATTTTGATTGTCTATTATTGGAAATAATTTTTATCAAAATCGATAATTTCAAAATGGTGATTTTAGGTTATATTGACTTCAGAAAACAGTGTTTATAAGAAATTATTTAGTAGAATTAATATAAGATTATTGAGTTACTATAGGAACTGTAGATCATGGGAAACTTAGTATTAACACCACTTAAATTCCCAACCATGCCACACTAGATTCATGATAGATAGAATATTATGTGAATTGTACTATATATTTGGGACACTAATAATCATGAACCACGATTAAAATAATCATGCATACAATTTAAATAAAGGGAAATTATTAATATACATCTTATAGAAAAAGGAACTCCTATCTATCCTAAAATAGAAGTATGGTCAAGCTCAACCATGAAATCTTGATCCAGTACATCATCATATGATGTTAGTGATAGTATGAAAACCTATGATGTAATAATATAGTATAGACCCATAATGAACCATAAATCCTTAAAATACTTATTCAATACAATCGTAGATGAAAAATGCACAAACACCTTCAAGTGGTTTGAAAACTGTGTCATGTTCATCTGGGCCTACTAGAGTGTAAAAAAATCCCTATCCTTTATTGGTACCACATATTCTATATGTAACCAATCTCTTAATATAAATCTAAAGTCATTCCACTTCAAAAAAATAGGATTAATTAATGATAACATTGAATCCCACCATCTCAAACTAGACCGCACCATCTTGAAGGTATCAAAATTCACACTAATAACTTTGGTATGTTCAATTAGTTCAAAAAGATTCTATAACTAAATCAACTATACTAAAACTCTTATGGATAATTAGTTCCTTGGGATGAATCTAGAGAAGAATATATTGATCCTAATTCATAGATATATCCATTTGAGGTTACACATTAGAGCATGAATTAATATAGGTATTGGTGCCTATCCAAATTCTTTGACAAAACACACACAAATCTCAACAAGATTATTGTCCATGGAAGGATCAATTCGTTGTGTTTCAACCACAACATACACATGGGATATATTCATATGAATAATAAGAAGAATAAAACTTAAAACCTAAATAGAAAAAAAATTAATACAACATATGAATTCTCATATCAATAACCCAAATAAGAGAAATGAGAATTTGAGTCCCTTCCTATAAGATTACAAGATTTGGATTTCAAAAAACTATAATAAAAAAGGTGAAAATTGTACATTTAGATGAAAATATTCCGCAATAAAAATTTTCATAAACATCCATTTTTACATGATTCTCATTATGACGATAAATGGCCTAACTCAATATCCCCAGTACACACTATGTCCCTACAAGAAATCCCAAACAATACACTAAAATAAAGGAATTATTCTTAACCTATTCCTATACTACCACATTGTAATGAAACATCCACGACACCGAGGTCCCCTAATACTGGAGATAAAACTAATTGAGCCCAAAGATTATTTTTGATACCCACGAGTAGGTTACTAAAACCATGCATCATACAAGAAATAATATGGTATTATTTATAAAAATAAAATTAGAAAATATCTGATTAAATTTTATTATTCTAAAAACCCCAATAGGTTATAGTGAAAAAAATTGTATAAGAGTTCCTAAAATATGGATAATTATCCCAATGGAAAATATAACATCAACCAATAAAGTTTCTTAGAAACATATTGTAACAAATGGTCAACATCTCCACGGGTCACCATCCCCAATCTGTGGTCCAAACAATCATGAACATCCACTGCCTATATAATGATCTCTCTCTTTTCCCAGACATCAAAAAATATAATGTGCAAATACCCAAAGGAAAAGATATTGTGATATCTATAAATACCTATAATATTTTACTATGTTGTACAAAATCAATATGATAAAAATATTTTCTTATTTTATCTATTTATATAAATCAATTCATTGACTACAATTAGAATGTTTTAATCTAAATCAGTATTTAATAAATATTGATGGCTGAAATGTCATGAAAAATAAAAAAAAACAATATAAAATATATATATATAACTTCTCATATATATTAGTGGGAATGAATAAATTAGTTTATGAAATAATTTTAATGTATACCAAATATAATAACTCAAATGAATGAGGTAAAATGAATATTTGTATATTAATTACTGGGTATAAGATAATAACACATGTAATTAGATATAACAACTCATTAAAAAGTGATCATGAATAGTCAATTCCCCTTAAGGGAATCCCAAAATGGTTTATCTAAAGACCCCCAAATTGTAGAACTCATCACAAGTGTCCTGATATGACATGCTTTAATAAATGTTTATATAAAAAATATAGTTATTTTGGATAAATATCCTATAATAATTTCCCAACCAATTATTAATAACCTAGACACCCATATACTCCAACAATTAATTTGATGATATATAAAAATATAATTCCCCAAGTTCAGTTCTCAACAAGCCTTCTCATTACAACACCCTATCATATTTTTTCATCATTTCATTCCATTTACATTATTTTTAAATTATTTCATTTTCAAAAAATAGAAATAAAATAATATATTGATAATGATTTCGAAATTATGAAATATTTTTTCATAAATTCACCCAAAAATTTAAAATTTATGGAAATTGACTATTTTTCTGAAATTTCATTCCCATTTTTAATAATAAATTATATCATCATAAATATGTGTTTTAAAACCATTGAATTTTTTTTCAATAAAATTATTAAATTTTATGTTTCAATCACAAGGGAATAACTTATATAACCACCTAAAAATTCATCAATGATAAAGGAGTCAACACATTAAAAGAGACTCCAAAAAATAGAAAGAAGGTATATATTATATAAGAATGCAACAAAGATTCAATATCAATTATAATGTTTTTCATACCAATCGATTACATGATTTTATATCAAATTCTGTGGAGGAGAGAATTACATATTCAAAAAAAATTGCATGGGAGGATATCCACATTCATTGAGGAGATCCAATGAGAAAAATAGTACATTGATCAAACATGAATAGGGATTTGGGGATTAAATTTCTCCTCCAAATAGAAACCAGGGATTTTTAAAATCATGTCATGATCATATAGGGGTTATGGGAATCTTAAACTTGTTGGATTTGGTTTTAAAAAAATCATTAGAGGAATTAAAAACAACATTCATTATTTATTGTGGATGGTTGAGTGGTTAGAAAAATAATACAACCTAAGTAAGTTCACCCACTATTTCTCCATCTGGGGTGCATTCTTTGGACTCATTATTCATCCTACAATGCTCCGACCATTCATTCCATTCAATCCATGATTTTAATGGTTTAATGGGGGTGGGAAAATAATTTGGAAAAACTGTGCACCCCAGCTAGTGGCTATCAAAAGGGCAGAAAATTTTATAGTTTAAACTACATGGAATTTCCTATATAAGTACCAATTGTGAACATCACAATGGGATGCAGAAATTCTCTAAATTTTAACCCAACCACCACAAAATAATACTAAACAGAAAAAATATCATAACCGATGCCAGGGAATACCTGAAAAAGTTATCAATTTTTTAAATCTTATAATATATTAAATAAAATGACATTCAAATATAATTTTAGTAGATTTATTTTTTTGGATGATTATAATGGGGTGACTTAATAAATATATTGAAGAAATTATTTTAATTTATTTAAAATGTATCTTATTATATTATCATTATCATTTTTTATTTTTTATAATTTTCAAAAGAAAACATAATCGTTTAATTATATTCAACTGTCAATAATCATCGAATAAATGGATTAAAAGTTTATTTCATGATTTTTTTCCATATTTAACTATTATATCAATTTTGAAATGTTTTAAAAGAATTCCTTTTTATAAAAATTATGACCTGAATAGATTTAACCATTTTGTGACCATTATTTTCAAAAATGATTCTATTATATTTTCCATGGTAATTTTAATTGAAATTAATTTTCAATATTTTATAGAACTTTTTTTAAAATATTACCAATATAAATGGTTATTCCCACTCTTTTCAGTGAAATTATTTAATTTTTATTCTAATATAATTTTACACCATTTCAAAATCAATTAATTATTTCGTTGTTTTACTATGAATATGATCCTACAGTATTGTCAATATTCATCTATTTATGTAATATGATGAATTGTAAAACTATATATCTTAAGAACTGGTTTATATTTCATGTATATACCATGATATGACATTGTAGATGAAATTAAAGTCTCCATATGGTAATTTTCATGATGATGTACTTTGTCAAGAACTAGCCTGAGTCGGCCCTGAACCGATCACCCTGGCCAGCCCCCTAAATGTCCCGAGAGGCATTATCCATCCTCACAGGATGGTGAAAATCACTGAGGTAATATATATGGTACACTAGATAATTATTTTTTCCAAATATAAATAATCAAACAAACATCTAAATGAAATGGATAGCCCAAAAATCATTTATATAAAAGAATTAAACTGAAAAATATTTGTAAAAGAAACTAAATGTACCAGTAGACCAACAAATCAACTAACCAAACATAAAATTCAACTAACACCATGTGACCCCTCTGTTCAATCTCCAAAACAATGATCAAATATCTCCCAAGGCGATCAAACTCATGATTAACTTGATAATGTTCTAAAAATAGAAGAAGAATATAGGCGTGAGTATTAAAACATTCTAGGTTAGACGGATATTATATTCCCAATGAACATCCCTTAAAATAAAATAAATATAAATTTCAGGTATTAAATAAAATATTTAATGTTATTCTTTCCAGATGACTTTCCATGCTATAAAAAATTACATGAAAAAAACATAGATGTTTTATATACAAGAATTCTAGTGATAGTTTTAAAAAAGGTACAACTTAAAAATAAAAATAAAATCAAAGTGGGATGATTTAATGAATATAAAAAATGAAATAAATAACACATGATTATTAATTTACCAAAAAAACACACCATATTCTGATATGGATTACAAAATAGCGAATGAACAGAAGTCACAAGAACACCCCTAGGCACATGTTTGTTGTGAGCCCTAGGTACCTAATATCACAGTGAAGGTAACAAAAATAGATATATATTCTCATATACACAAGGCACTATTAGTGATTATATGAATTACCTAGTGGTCCTCCAACAACATCATTATAATTTTTTAGTTAGTTTTGTCATCATCAAACTTGTTATGTGAAATAGGGGCCAAACCTCACGAGATCACTAGCATACTGGTAAATATATGCCCACATAGATACATTGGATTCCATTTAGTGTTCAATCAAGTTACACATATTATCAAATTCAAATTCCAAGTTAAGATTAAATTCCCAAAACAAAATCACACAAACATCACACCAACATGAATGACATTACTTTCACATATTAAAAAATAACATAAAATCATCATAAAACTATTTTGAATAGTTTAATGAGGATTTGCACATAAAATCCATTCAAAAAATATATATTGAGTCCAAAAACCCAACAATACCATATAAATCCATATTTGGAATTCCCAAAACTAATAAATTAATCAATTTCATAGACCATTAAATGGACTCAAAATATATAAAATTAAATAATCATGAAAACAATTATTATATGAAAAAAATGCCAAACATCCACTTAATCCTTTCTGAAAAATAACATTTGAAAAGGGTATGAATTTAAATTTTATGAAGGAGTTGTAGAAATACCATTTAAAACTTCAGAACACTTTTATAAATCCCATAAAATATTTAGTTTACATATCCAAAAATAGATCCATTTTATAAGGATGTGAAATGTGACATTTTCTGGAAACATCTTCGAAAATATGATGTAATGAAAATACCATTTTTTTAAAACCAAATACACATTGGAAAGCAATATAGGGACCCTAAAATACAATTTTTCATGCTGGAAATTCATTTATAAAGCCATAATATTAATATTTAAATCACACTTAACACATAAAATCTTACCGGGCAATTTACCGAACATATGACATGCACTTCTGAACAGAAAATGTATTTTAAGCACTAGAAAAGGAATAAAACACCAATTACATGCCATATTTTATTCAGTATAATGGTAAATTTTTAAAATACCATAAACCAGATTTTAAACCTCACATAATAGGATAAAAATATAATTAAACATTTAAACAAACACATTGTGTGCACTTTTTTGACAAAACAACACTATCATTCACAAAACAGAGCATAAAAACGTATTCAAACCATAAAATTTTTAAAAAGTCTAAAAATAATTATAATAATATATATTAGGGGCTAAAAATAAGAAAATTTTGAACCGTAAATGAATAAATCGTGTGGAAGATATATCCTACCTCCAATCCTTCTTGTAATGGATACACACACATGATATCACCATCTGAGGGTTTATAAACATGAAAACTATGATAAATAGACCAAAAATAACAAAACCCCCATAAAAAATCATGATATTATAGTAACCATGGTCCATCATGACTATAGGAAAATTTAATACTATTAAAAAATGAAAGGAGGAAGAAGAGTGATGATAAATGAGAAAATATGCCAGGTTACAAAAGAGATAACACTTCATCACCCAATATATATGCTTCATTAAAGTAAAGGTAATGGATTGAAACTAAATGGAAGGTCTATTTATTTCTGGAAAAACTATGGGAAATTTTTTTGGGAGAAATTAATAATAAATTAATGTTCTATGGATGAAACAATCTGCCTTCTCAAATCTATACTATTTGAGTAACCTTGATAACTTTTTTCTTAATATGTGATGAAAATGATATCAAAATATAAAGCATATATAATGGGGGATAGGCTAGGTATATTGGATTATCTTAAGAGGTAGAATCACCAAATATTATTATAAATTGAATAATATATAAAATAAACAAAATATTTTTTAAAAATGAAAATGGGCCCACAGGCTGACCCAAGAACTAAATAAGTAACCCAAATTCGCCATTTATGATTTATTTAGGCATCTGAAAGGATATGGTGGTTTAAATAGTCATTGGATGAAAATTAGGAGGTGTTATGGGTGAAATTTTTTGAAAAATAAAGAAGATATAAAAGAACCAAATTTGGTTTTCAAATCTGGAAATGGGCTCATGGTTGTCCCAAATCATGTACTTACCACTGTATTCTCCAAAACATCCAAACAATCTTTGGGGAACCAATTTTAGGATGATTATAAATATATAGAAGTTAAAAACTCAAAATTATTCTCACCCAAAACACAAAAAATGGATCATTATTTCCAATGAACCATATGAAAACCAAGTCAAGAAATGATAAAAAAAATTGGGTGGGACAATTCTCCCCACCATTAAAGCCTTCCTACCCCAGAAATCCATAAAACATTACAGCTGATAGTAAAAACCCAATGGATTTCTTATAAACATTATCCAACATATAAATACAATGAAATATCATTTTCCATTAATGGATCTCAATCATATTCCCCAAACAAAACACCAACTCACAACCACTTCCTGATAATCAACAGAAAGGTCAACCCATCGCTTCCACAACCAATCCTAGAACTAGATTGTTGGGCCTTCTCCCAATGAACCTAATGATCATACATAAAACTTTTCATTCATGAAATCCAATATATCTGGGTTAATGATTTAATGGGTTCCCACCATTAAATCACAGCTACCATTTGAAAAAATCGTAAGGGAATTATCTTCGAGACCTAGAGTTAGTCTCCCCGCCATTAAAGACCAACTAGAAATACATCAAAAAAGAATTAAACATGAAATATAATTGGTTATCACCCACACATTCCCAAAAAATTATCCCCAAAAAAACATACAAACCCATGTTATGAGGGTTACAACATGAACATCTATTCCATCCACTCCCGAATGAAGGGAAAAACAGGGCCATCACATTTTACATAGATCATGACCTCAAAAACATGGGGATATAAGGAACGGGGACCCATTCATTTGGACACTGAAACAATAAATGAAACAATTGATCTACCCAACAATCTCCACCTATGAATAAGTTAAACCATGATAATACTCGATTTACAAAGGCGGTCCACAAAAGGACATTGATCAGAAACCCACATCCATGAAGGCATAACCACAGACACTGTGTGAGGGGTATTTCCACCATGATCGTTGTGATAAGAAAAAATTTACAGTGATGTGAAACCAAAATATATTAGAAAATACCTTACCAAAAGGGTGGAGTCGGGATCCTAGTTGAGCTACAGACACCTATTGCAGTTTCTTGAATGTGTGATAAGATTCACTCTGAGGCCTATGGATGGAGCCCTGATGCTTGAAGCATCTCCTGCACCATAGTTAGGTGCAAAGAATCACAACACCCCAATGAACTCAATATCTCAATAAAATAGCTTCATCAATATAAGAAATCATATACACATATCATAATTATCCCTCACTCCGAACAAGGGGAAAATGGACAAGTAATACAACGAAATACATAAACATCACCAAACACATCTACTACATCCAAAAGTATTTTCATGACCTATAATCAATTTAAATCAATACCAAAAATCTCTCATCCATAAAATAGGCTGATACATCACCTAAAGAGGTGTATTTAATAATTTAAATTAATCCTCAGGTTAATCAATAGTAAATATGTCCAACATAGAATTATTCTAGGCTAAATCATAACATCAAACATATCATTATAAACCCACTGAAAATTACTCAAAAACCATGACTCCCACATTATCTCATCATAGGATGCAACAAAATTATGACATCCAAATCACAAGGAAAAATACTGAATAAATAACCTTTATAAGACATAGAAAAACATGCCATATAACAATCGGTTTATAAACAAATGCCATAATTTTTCAGCTCAGAAAACATTTTAAAAACAAACTAACATGTTGGGTTTTCACATTAACCAATGGTGTTTCATCATGTCTCACTCACATGAACATTTTAATGCCACCCTAGGCACCCAAACACCATTATCTATAGGCCATCCTTTATAGTATCAATAAAACCATGCACGTGATCACCCATGAAAACACAAAAGGCTAAAAAAACAACATCAATCCAAAAATCATTTATCATATAAAGGAACAATATCCACCATCTCAAAAACCCTCTTTAGATTTCACAAAACAAACCACACTTCCTCAAAAACTATATTCATAATAACCATACCCTTTTCATTTATAACTACTTCTCAAACAACCAAGAAACATCAAACAACCCCATCTCATTTTCTAAAATTCAAGAAGGCATCGTTTTGTAATCCGATGGCTATTACGACCAATAACCATTCTAAAAAAACACCAACAACTCAAAACCAATTTACAAAACAAATTAATCAAATTCAAACACTTTTAACATTCCAAAACACCCCATCTAAAACAATTATACAGAATCACCTTAAAATGATTCACTCATTCAAATAATTTTATTTCAACCAACCACATGTTTCGATTAAGGAAAATCGAATCCTGTTAAATAATTTCCACTTCCTCAGCATAATTTGTTTCCCAAGAACACAAACATCCAAAAAAATTATAATATATATTTTGTGAGAACACCTTTTTTCACTATTAAAAATCCAATCCTTCCTTTAAAACCCATTTCTATAATTCACAAACTAGAATTTTCAGAAAAAAAATTAGAATTAGAGAAAGGTCCAAGAGACCCACAAATGGGAACTAGTGTATGTGGGTGACATGAACATAAGGTTGGTGGACATATTTCAAAAAAAAACCAACATAGAGAGACGTATTAGGACAATGCATTAGCTCCACATGGATATGTAGGCCTTATGAGCTCAAGAAGGCCTTTAGTAAGACACCCCTTTTTATATACAAACGCTAAAAAATAAGCATGAACAAAGGACACTAATAAAATTGGAATTCCCGTGGAAACCCGAGGATCAAAATGACCAATAGTTCATGAAAATCTTCTATTACATACCCCTAAAGTCCATAAAATTATACTCCATATAACTTGACATCCCCAAAATAAAAAGGGAGCTCTAAAAAGAAATGTCCTCAAAGAGACGACCACCATTGATATAATTTTTTCATGAACTAGCCAACGTCAACCCTAAACTCGTCCCTCTAACTAGCCTGCAACATGTCTTAAGAAGAGTTCTCAATCCTGAAGGGATAAAGACATGTACTGAGGACATAAATACAGTACATAAGGGAACTATTTTCCAAAAAAGAGCTATACAAATAGAGGAATGAAACAGACAACACAAAATTCATTTACATAAAAAAATTGAATTGAACATTATATATATAAGAAGCTGAAAGAAAAACTAAATCAACTACTCATCTGACCAAACCTAACAACCAACCAAATCCATGTGACCCTACAGGTCACTCTCCAAAAAAAATGATCACTCATCACCCAAGGAGATCATACTGATGTTGAAACCTACCTTATAGATGAAAAAAGAATAAGACTATAGGCAACAGTATTAAAACTCAATAGGTTAGCCCACTATTCTATTCCACCTGCACATATTTCAAAATAAATGAAACATAAATTTCATGTTATAAATACTACATTTAATCGTATGCCTTAAAAATGTGGTCTAGTGCTATAAAAAATTACCAAAAATGAATGTTTTATGAACAACAATGCTAGTAACTTTTTCCAATGATGTACAAATTCAAAAAGAAAATAGTTTTCAAGAGGGTTATATTAATGAATGTACACATTTATGTTAATCACACATACTGCTGAATTTACCAACCAAAAACACCATATAATGATTGTTATTACATGATATCCAATGGGCACAATTCATGGGAACACCCCTAGGCACTAGTTAGTTGAAAGCCCCATGTACCTCATATCTCAGTGAATTTAACCATAATAAATATCAATTCTTGTGCACAGTATCCACTAATAGAGATCATAACCATAACCTAGTGGTCCTCCAAAGACATCATCATCATATTTTAGATAGTGATTTTATGATCAAAATTGCTATGTGAAACAGAACCCAAACACCATGGGATCACTAGTATACTAGTACATGTCCACCCAACTAGATACTCTGGATTACCATTAGTGCCCAATAAAGTTACACATATTACAAATACACTTTGCACGTGAAAATTAAATTCCCAAACTATAAACATGGAAGAAACCCACAAACAGGCTTCCTATTTCTTTCACGAATTAATAATCCACATAAAATTTTGATTAAACAATTTCAAAGAGTTAAATGAGGCTTTTCACATAAAATCCATTCAAAAATTCTCTTTTAAGGCTAAAAACATATCAATTCCTAATAAAATCATATTTGGAAGCCCCAAAACCAAATAATAAATCAATTTCATGGAATATAAAATGGAACTAAAATATATAACATGAAATAAACATGTAAACCATTTTTACAAGAAAAAATACTAAATAGGACATTATGCCTATCTCAAAACTAACATTTGAAAAAGGTATGCATTTAACTTGTATTAAGGAGGTGTATAAAAAAACGTTAAATAATAAAAATAATTGAATAACTACATTAAAACACTTAGGAAACATATTCAAAACATAACCATTATTATAAGGATGTGAAATGAGCCATTTTTTGGAAAATCGGGCAAATAAAAGTTGTAACAAAAACCCCATTTGTTTGTAAAACCAAATCCACATTGGAAAGAAATATAATTACACAAAATACCATTTTAATGATTCCAATTCATTTATAAATACAGAAAAATAATTTTTAAATCAATCATAACACATAAATTCCATCCGGGCAATTTTCAGAAAACATGACATGCACTTGTAAATAAAACAATTTATTTTAAGAACTTGAAACGGAAAAAAACAAAAATCGCATGTCGTTTTATATTAAAAAAATTGGAACATGTTCAAAATTCTATAAACCATGTTCTAAATCTCATATACTAGGTGATAATGATAATACAATATTTAAACAAACTCATGCTGTACACGTTTATGACCAAACCTCACTAGCTTTCACAAGAAAAATCATAAAAAAAATGTTTTTCACACCAAAAAAACTATAAAGACAATGAAAATATTAATAAACATATATATCAGGTTATAAAAATTAGAAAAATATGATACTTAAATAATAAAGTCTTGTTAAATGTATATTATACCTCAAATCCTTGGCATAATGGACACACACGCACTCGATATCACCATCCCAAGGTATATAAACACTAAAACTATGATGAATAGCACCAAATGAACCAAAAAACCATAAAAAATTGTGGGATAACACAACACTAGGTCTATATTTACTAGAATAGTATATAATACCACGAAATAGTGAATGGGGGAAGAAGAGGGCATAAATGAGAAAGAATCTATCCTTGGAAACGAAAAAACGTTTCATCTTCCTTTAGATCTACACCCATAGAGGAATGATAAATGATTGAAACTTAGTGGAGGGTTTCTATAGGTCTGAAAGTACCAAGGGAAAAAAATATTTTTTTGAATAATGTAATAAATGATTTATTTATGGATGAAACTATATACATTCTCAAATGTAGATGAACCTTGATAAATATCTCCATAATATGCGATGCAAATGAGCTCCAAAGATGAAAAATATATACTAGGAGTGAGTCTAGGGTTTTTTTCTTATATTCAGGAGGTGTAATCACCTTACATTAATAAATATTCAATATGATATAAAAGAAACAATTAATTTTTTAAAACTAGAAATGGCCCCACTAGATGGCCCAATACCTAAATAAGTAACACAAATTCACCATGCATATCAACTCCGAATGGGTAAAAAAAGATATGGTTGTTTGAATATTAATGGGGAGGAAAATTTGGATGTGTAATGGATGAAAAATGTTAGAAAAATGTAGTTATAAAAGAAAAATATTTGAATTTCAAATTTCAAAAAATGGATCATGATTGGACCAAATAATGAAGTTGCCACCCTATTCTCCAAAACACCAAAAAAATCTACGGGTAACCGATGGTAGGATGATTATACATATATAGATGTACAAAAAAATTAATTAATCTCACCGAAAACATAAAAAATGGATCCATATTTCCTTGAACGGGTTCAAAACCACTCTATGAAAAGAAAAAACTAGGTATGGCATACATGGTTTGTGTTAATGAATGCGGGTTTTTGTAATGAACCATAATTCAAAAGGTAAATTTTCAGATATCTGACATGAGGGTCTATTATATAATTATAATTAATTTTGTAATGATATTTATTACACGTGATAGATGTCGCTCTTATGAGATGTTGAATTTATATTACCCCTAACAGAATATTGAGTTAACTAATTTTATATTAACTAAAATAGAGGAAAGAGGATACCAATAATAGTATGTCCCACTATACGTGTTATTATTATGTTTATCAGACCCCATTATGAATTTGATGTTTCATGATACCTACCCCATTTTAAAATGCATTCTATGAGCTCAAATGAATCATTTTATCATGAATTATTAACATGTGGAACAAGATTATTTATATATATGTCAATTTTATTATGATAAGGATTAATCCTTGTATCATTATTTATAATCAAATATATCATGTTTATTAATAATCTTATGTTATGATTATGATATTTTATAATTTCATCACATCCTTAGAAAAATATATTGATAACTTATAACAATATATATTTTGTTAATTTTTTACCAGTATTGATAATTTTGGCTCACCAACCATTTTTTTCCATTTCCCAAAGTTATGTGGACTTATCTAAATCTATTTGTGAGTATAAATATCTAATTTTAGATGTTTTTTTAGTTTTTTAATATGAAATTTTAAATATTAAATTAAGGTAATGTAAGAAACATTTCTCACTTGATGAAACTTGAATTGTTATTTTATATTTTTCCAAATTATTTAAAAATATAAAAAAGGACGTTATATATTTAAGTGAACCAATATTTCAGTTTTTTTATGTTTTAGATAGATGATTTTTGTTATTTTTTAATCGTACTAATTTGATATGTTTATTAAGAACATGGTTGGAACCATATTTTCGAGTGTGGATTGTTGGTTGTTATAATTGGTATCATATTTGATTTTAGATAACAATAGTGGTTAGTATTATTTCATGGGATGATAGAATATCCAGTATTGATAAAATCATGGTTTTTTATATTAATAAGATGTCCAATCACATAGACAACCATATGGAGGATATATTTAATTGATTTTTAATGTTAATAATTATATTATTGTGTGCATTTTATATTGTTGACATATAAGTTTCTTGTAGTTTTATTGTGTTGACCCATAAAGTTTTCATATTTTAATACATTATTATCAAACATGGATATATATTAATATAATGCAAGAAGAAAATTTTTTAGATTCAAGTAAATAGTAGTTTCAAAATCTATATTACATTGATTACTTTCAAAATTTTCCATAGTGAGATCTGAAAATAAATTTGAGATCCTAATGATGTATATGATAATATAGAAAAATAAAAAAGAATATGGTGAGATAAAATGCATAGTATGGGAATAAATATGATTATAGTCATGAAATATGATTCAAAGGTATAACATGGTATAATAAAAGATTGGGATCATGAGTAATGACATGGAATAAAAACATAATGAATATTTTATTATTCGATCATGGAAATATATGAAATATAGAAGGAGCACAAAAATATGACATAAGCATGAGTCAATGATAAATTTCATGACAATATCACATTGTGGAAGATTTCCCATCATAGATTATGTTTACTCTCTAATCCTATAAATCATTCTTCAATAAACTATCACATTACACAATCCAACAAAGTTCTATTTGGTTGAATGCATAATAAAATGTTCATGATCTTTTATTTACACCTAATGAAAATCAAGAATAAATCATGAAATAATAATTACACATGACTAGTAAATCTCTTTAATAATCTTTTTGTACCAAAAAGTCCTCCGCAAGTGTGTGTTCCTACCATGATTCATGCAATTGATATCACTAGGTTCATAAAATGATCCATCAATTCAAAACCCTTCCCTTTCTGTCCATGGGAAAAAATATCTTAAATTAGTGATATCCCATAGAAATTAGATACTCGTATTGTGAAATATCATTTCAAAGTAACAATAGACATCAAGACCAAAAATCCCACCATGGGAACACGGGGTTTCCCACATACATGGGTCAGATACTCTCAAGAATCAGCATATTACCACAAACATGACACATCCTAATATCAATGCTACCATCCCCAAATTTAAGAAAACAACTATAATACCAATTTATAACATTCCCAACCCATAGGCAACAAAACTTGTGACCCTTGTGAAGTCACCACTTGTCCTCGGACATGAATCTCTTCATTCAATAGTCTATTGTCTCTCTTTGAGGGTCTTATAGATCATGTGGTATGACTATACCCTCTTTTTTAGAGTAACCTAAATCAAGTGAAAGCGAAATAACTGAAAAACCCATAAATAACCAATGACCAAGAATTAACAATATTTCTCAAACTAGGTACAATCCCACATCCATAAGTTTAACTAATATGTAATGTTAACACAATTTCAAGAGTAATGAAACCCCCAACATAATGATAAACTAACGAATACCTAAAACAGTTTCTTGTTCCATGTATGGTACCCTCCTCCTAGGATAACCCATTCCTAAATAAACCCTATAACACCAAACCTATACCCATGTCCTGAAATTTAAACATGATATCTTCATTATTATCCATGGTAGCCCAAGAATCTTCTGACTATAATACAGTGGGCCAACTCCAATGGTTTATACAAAATATCCAGTCTAAAAAAAATATTTTCTACTGGTGATAAAAGAATTACATTGTGATAAAAAGGATAATGAGGTCCTATTAGTAAATATATTCACTTAAACCATTTTAATTATTTGTTCCCTGATATCAGAGACTAATTTTTAACAAAAAATCAAATTCCATTCAAATACAATGAATAAAGGTAGTATTTGAGTTCCCTATTTCACAATTTAATCATTTTCAAACTCATTTAGATTACACTTACCTTGATTTCATATACCAACTAGTCTCATACAATGCAACCATTAGCGCTTGTATTTTGGCCCACTATTTATCGTTAATAATTTTAATTGTGGTTGTAAATTAATCTTGTGGATATTCCTTACATTTGTTTTTGGTTTACATCAATTTCTCTTTTTTAGTGTGTATAGATCTCTAAGGAAATTCCTTCATATTTGGAAAAAACCTTTAGGAGGTAGTCAGTAACCGCTGGCCAATGGAAGGCGATCTTGGGTAACTCAGATACGGCCCCCGTGGGATGGGTTTGGAAAAATAAATATTTCTAATCAACTACTTTTATAAATTTTATTTTTATTTTTTATCCTTATATTTTTAGTTATCATCTAAGTAAATGAATGTTTACCCAATTGATGGAAATTAATTATTTCTGTTTTCCCTATTCAATTTGGTAAAATATTAAGTTGACCTTATTAGACTGAGTAAATTATTATGATTTCCAATATATAATATATATTTAAAAATTAAATTCACACAGTTTGGAAAATTTAATTTAAATTTATTCATAAATATATTATGAGAAAGAAAATTTTTATTGTAAAAATGTCCAAAATATTACAAAATTTTTATATCTAAGATCAATTTGAAAATAATAATCGTTTACTATGTTGAATTAATTGATATAAAATGAAGCAATTTTTTATTATATTCATTTATAAATATAACAGATAATAATAAATTTTTTAAAATAATTTTCGAATTTAAATGAAAATCCATATGGAAAAATTATTCATAAAAAAAATCTCTATTGAAAACATAAAAATTAACCTTCATATAATATTTTTATTCCCATTCCAAAAAATAAAATTAATTTTTAAAATAATTTCTTTAAAAATTGGTAACACAATTAATTAAAATTTGTTTGTAATGAATGAATAAACCATCTTATATAAAAATAAAATTTTCAAAACATATTTATTTTTATTTCGAAATAATATTTTTTATTTATATTTAATAACTCATTTATAAAAATTTAAAAGATATTCATTTTCCTATGTTATATTATACTATTATGGAATTCATTTTCAATGACTAAGTTATTATTAACACATTAATTAATTAAATTAAAATATATTTTTATTCAATAAAACAGGTCATTCCATGTAATGAAAGATACTAAAGAATATCAATGTTTTTTATAATAAAACATGTACTCATTATTTCATGTTATCCATGATATTTGGAATATTAAATTTTATAAAAATAAATATATCACAAATTTATAGGGTGTTGTATTCTCTTCTACACATGGTGCTATGTGTCATATGCACTATCAAATATAATGTATTTGTTTTAAAATTTTAATTTGTTACAACATGACATTATGAAATATTAATTTTTTAATATATTCAATCTATTTTATATCATTTTATGCATTCCACGCAAGGTTTAAATGAAATGCAATACACTATTAAAATAGATTTATTTAAACATGTCTATTTTATCCTATATGTTAAATTGTAGGATATCATAAATACAAACTAAATTAATAAGATGTATATGGTTAACAATTTAAAAAATAACTTCAAATAATATGTACATATTATAAATAAAATAATAAACATTTTTATAATATTTTTTAAAAAAAAAATTTAAATTTTTTAAAAATTGCACTTTAGTTCTGCTTTAGAAAAATATTTTATATTAAATATTCACAACATTCATTACTTTTCATGAAAAAAAACAATTCATCATTAAAATATACATTTCAAAATTTTATTACATATACTTTTTTTTGGTTTTTCTTAAAAGATAGATTTTTCCTGATGAATACTGAAAACTATTAATTTTTATCATGAACAAAATTTCCATTTAAAGAAATTAAAATTAAAATATTATTTTAATTTTGATTTAAAATAAAATATTTTTAAATTATAATTTAAAAAATATTAATTAATTAAATTTAATCAATTAAATTGTTTATTATGATATAAATTGTTATTTACTTTCGAATATATTTCTTTGGGAAAATAGTTCTTTTAACACATAGGGGGTTTAATTAAAAATTAACTTCTACCTCAGTATGGAGTTGAAATTAAAAAAATTTGATTCCATATTTGGAATCATAATAATTTATATTATCTAATATTTTCAAATAATTATTCAGACATAATAAATAGTGAAAACAATAAAACCAATATTTTCCATTATTAAAGAATTTTTTTATTGGGGGGTAAATCGAAAATGATAAGGGTTAAAATAATCCAAAATGTATCTCAAACCAAATTTATAATCATATATTGACCTTATATCATCAATGTATCACACGATTTTTTATTTTAGTCTAATGTGGCATGATAAAAATAGAGGTGGAATTCATTCATAATATTACATCTCTTTCTTATCCCCCATATTTAAATGGCCACCAAATATCCTCTCATTTTTTCCTTACAAAACCTATTATATCATATATATATATATATATAAAATAAATTTATTAAATCCATAACATTTATCTACAATCCATTTTTTGTTAGAAATTCAATGTATTAATGCTCTTTAACCAAGAAACATTATCTGGAGAATCTGTAACATTCTTAAGCGATTATTTTGTGTTAATTATACATCCACATCCATAAATATTTTATCAAAAAATATTTATATATTAAAAAATATATATTACCTTGAATAAGATATTTTTATTTTCTAATAATTATATACAACAATCCTTACCTCAATAAAATAGGAAACAAAACCTCTGATCATGTGTACGGTGGACTACTGCCTTGTAAACAAACATAATTATTTTTCAATCTATAATACACATAAATTGATATAAATATATATCTAATATTAATAAATTATATTTATTATATAATTATTTATTTATAATTATAATATCATATATATCTTTATACATTCCACACTGAAGAGAAAATTATAACGCCACTGGTCTGTATGGTGCACTACCACCTCGTTAAGCGAAGTGATTAATTTTTTATATATTCTATACTAGGAAGGTAATAAGGATTATTTTTTATGATTAAATTTTATATTAAAGACTTATATATATATAATATTAATATATATATATATATATATTATATAATATTATTTTATTTTTATTGAATAAATTATAACATCTCTTGATCATTAGTTAGTCCTACCATTTCAACAAAACGATGTGATTCATTGTTTGCATTAAAAGTTCAACAAATACAATAAAGATGTATATAATAAAAATAATTATATTTATAATATTAATATAATTATGTATATTATATAACTATATCATTTTTCCATTATCTATATCATTCTTGAAGAAACATATAGGAAAAATTAGGGAAATTAACACTAGAAACAACTCTGATAATGAATGATTATTAAAAAACATATAATATGTGGTCATCTTTTTATAAAATATGATATTATCAATTTACATATTATTATATTATAATTTAATTACCTATTTATTTACACTATACAAGTGATTATTGTGTTCTCAACTAAAAGGAGGTGTGAAATAAGTGGATTCATAACTAAATATTCATTCATTAGTTTGTACAACTACTATGTAGTTTTTATTAAAAAAAATAATGCAGGAATAGAATTTGGTTTATTTATGTTTCAATTACACTTTTAATTCTATCGATCAATGTTTTTTTACCAATAATCACTTCATTTATAAACACTCATCGTAATGAAACAATTCATTGTAAGGACATTGCCTCCAACATACTTCATTAAGACACATGTTTCATTATGCACAAAATATCATTAGAATAATGTACATACATTCTGTTGTACCCCTCTCTCTTGGATTTTAATGATCACAATCACTCTCATCGTGTTCTAACTTGTTTTCAAGTGTTTTGATTCTAGGAAAAAGGTTTCCCAGGAGTTGGCCCAAGAAGGCTGATAGTGGACTCTCTAAGTCCACCGGCCTACCGGTGGATATCCACCGGCCAGCCGGTGGTCTCTGGCAGAAGTATTTCTTTCTGCCAGAGACACCGGTCAGCCGGTGTTAGCGCACCGGCCAGCCGGTATGGGCATCGGCCAACCGGTTCTTTCCCACCGGCCATCCGGAGGACACATGCAGTGGACTTGCCCACTGCCTGGTGACATCGGCCAACCAGTGGATGACCACCGGCCAGCCAGTGGAACCCAGATAGAAAGCCTGCTCTGTCTGGACAACCGGCCAGCTGGGAGCTCAGCACCGGCCAGCCGGTGGACCACCAGCCAGCTGGTGAGACACCACCGGCCAGCCGGTGTGCCCAGTCAAACTAGTTGTTGGGCTTTGACAAGACTTGTACTTTTGACCCCCAACGGCTCCGGAAGCCCTCCAACGGCCATATTGAAGTGTTTATGGTTATTTCTCCTATTAATAAAAAACCATGGATCCCGGGAACATAACCTGAAATATATTTTGATGTCTTGACGCTCTAACGACAAATCTCCAAGGCCTCTTGTGATCCATTGCCATCCTTGAAGCTTGAGCTCCCTCTCCATCAGCTTCTCCCACACTTTTGGCGCTCAAGGCTTCCGTGTGTTTGAATTATTTTATTTGTTTAGTTCTTCATTGGGTTTTCATTAAAACAAACCTCTCATTTCCATTCTTTCTTTCAATTGGTTTTCTTGCTACAACCATAATAAAAAAGCAAGCTGTACGAAGGTGTTCTAGCCTACCTTAAAACGGCTAGTGGGTTTTTTGCTACAACCATAATAAAAAATCAAGTTGTACGAAGGTGTTCTAGCCTACCTTAAAAAGGCTAGTGGGTTTCTTGCTACAACCATAATAAAAAAGAAAGCTGTACGAAGGTGTTCTAGCCTACCGTAAAACGGCTAGTGGGTTTTTTGCTACAACCATTAAAAATCAAGCTGACGTAATTATTCTCTCAACGGTTCTTGTTGGGAGCAGAGACGTAGGCTTGGGAATTAAGCTGAACTTCGTTATCAAATTGTGTCTTGCCTTTTTTATTTTCCCTGCACTGATAATTGTTTTAAATTGTTAATTATTATTGAAAAGGCAATTCATCCCCCCTATTTCCATCCTCCACGACCCAACATTTGGTATCAGAGGAAGCGTTTGTATAATACCTTAACTGGTTACAAACTTAAGATCCTTAGTGATGGATAATTCCTCGCATGCTCCGGAAGGGTATTCTATGACTCGGGCTCCATTCAATGATGGAACCGATTACACTTATTGGAAAACTCGCATGATTAATTTTCTTAGAAGCATTGGTTATACTATCATTAGGACTGTAACACAAGGATATACTTTATCTAACAAGGATGAGTCCAAATGGACCCCCGAAGACATTGCCAATTTTGAGCTTGATGGCAAATCCATGAATGCTCTTCATTGTGGGCTAGACCGTAATGAATTCAACCGTGTTTCTACTTGCTCCTCTTCTTATGAAATTTGGAAACTTTTAGAAGTAACCCATGAGGGCACTAACAAATTCAAAGACACTAGATTACACATGTATCAACAAGATTTTGAAAGGTTCACCATGCACCCACACGAATCAATTACTGAAATGTTTACTCATTTTACTGACGTTTGCAATGGAAGAAAATCTCTTGGTGGGGATGTTTCTGCAGAAATGATGGTCAAGAAGATTCTTTGGGTCCTACCAAGCTCATGGGAACCAAAGGTGACCGCAATTCAAGAAGAAAAATATGTAAAGAAAATGCCGGTTGAAGAGCTCATTGGATCACTCATGACCTACGAGATCACCATGAAGAGGCAAGCCGATAAAGAAGGTAAAACCTTCAAGGAGAAAAAGAACATTGCTTTCAAAGAAAAGGAAGAAAGCTCCTCCGTTGATAGCGAATCCGAGATTGCTCAACTAGCAAGAAAAATGAGCAAATTCATGAAGAAAAAGAAGAACTTTCGAAGGGCACAAAAGGAAGAGCCCAAAGCGGAGAATGAAGTTACATACTTTGAATGTGGAAATAAAGGCCACATCAAACAGGAGTGCTCCATTTTCAAGAAAAGGGTAAAAGAAAAAAAAACAAGAAGGCTTTCAAAGCATACACATGGAGTGCAAGTGATGACTCCATGTCTTCAAGCGACTCAAGCGATGAAGGTGAACAATGCCTAATGGCATTTGATGAGGTATCTTCTTACGACTCCTCTTCCTCATCTTCCTCTTTCAATAATGACATGTCCTATGAAGATCTCCAAAATGAGAGACATCAATTAGAGGAAGGTTTTCACGAACATAACTCTAAATTTATGGCTTTGAAAAAGAAAAATAAAATTCTCATTTCTGAAAAAGAACAACTTCTCAAAAAGAATGAGGAACTTACCCATAAAATCCTAGATATTCCAAATGTTGATTCTTTGAATTCAACCATTAAAGATCTAAGGGAGTCTCTTGCCAAGTTCGCCCAAGGTGAACAAAATTTGACCAAATTACTAGGTTCTCAGCATTCGGCTAGAACAACATATAGACTTGGCTTTAACAAAGAAACCACTTCTTCTAGAGCACCCACTACTTTTGTAAGGGGGATCTCTCAATATAAATTTTGTAATTGTTGTAAAAAGACCGGGCACATGATTTATGAATGTGATTGTAAAAATTCAAGGTATGGAAGCCCCAAAACCATTACCTACTCAGATGAGTATTTTAGATGGAAACCCTCTAGAAAAATATGGGTTCAAAAGTCTCTTTTAGCTAATCTTTCCAGACCCAAACTTATATGGGTACCAAAATATATTCTCTCTTGATTTTGTAGGATAAACGCCAAAGAAGTAGGACTTCGAAAGGCTCGTGGTATCTCGACAGTGGATTCTCGAGGCACATGTGTGGCGATCCCTCCGAGTTCAACTCCCTTGAAGAATTCGATGGAGGATACGTCACCTTTGGTGACAATTCAAAAAGCAAGATCGTCGGAATAGGTACCATTGGATTGGTAGCACCTCTTTATTTAAAGATGTTTTATTTGTTAATGGTTTAAAACATAATCTAATTAGCATTAGTCAACTTTGTGATAGTGGTTTTTCATTGAATTTTCAAAATTATCTATGCAATGTGTTTGATTTTCAAAACAAATTGATATTTTCTGCTCCCCGTTTTCAAAATGTTTACATTATTTATTTAAAGTCTTTAGCTAGGCAAAATGTTAAATGTTTAAGTGCTCTTGACAATGAGTCTTGGCTTTGGCATAGAAGGTTGGGGAATTATAGCTCTCATTCACTTCTAAAGCTTAATAAGAACAAGCTCATCCGTGACCTTCCTAAACTTAAGTTTAAGAAAAATTTGATTTTTGAGCCATGCCAACATGGCAAGAAACACAAGTCTTCTTTAAAATCTAAGAAGGAAGTGTCCACTTAAAAATCTTTTGAGCTCCTACATCTTGATCTTTTTGGTCCTACCCCTGTAGCAAGTCTAGGTGGAAAATCCTATACCTTTGTCCTAGTAGTTGACATTTCATGTTTCACTTGGGTTTTCTTTTTTAGCTCATAAAAATGATGCTTGTAGAACCTTTTTGAAATTCTCTAGGAAAGTAGAAAACGAAAAAGGATATAAAATTATATCGCTCCGTAGTGACCATGGAGGTGAATTCGAGAACAAAGAATTTGATGAATTGTGTTCCTCTCAAGGATACAATCACACCTTCTCTGCCCCTAGGACTCCACAACAAAATGGAGTGGTTGAAAGGAGAAACCGAACTCTCCAAGAAATTGCTCGAACCCTCCTTAGTGAATTCAACCTCCCTCAATTTTTCTGGGCCGAGGCAGTTAACACTGCATGTTATACTATCAATAGAGTCCTTGTAAGACCCCTTCTTAAGAAAACCCCCTATGAACTTTGGAAAGCAAATTGCCCAAAGTTTGTTATTTTAAACTGTTTGGTTGTAAATGCTTTATCCTTAACACAAAAGATAACCTAGGGAAATTTGATGTCAAATCCGATGAAGGTATTTTTCTTGGGAACTCCAACTCAAGAAAATCCTATCGTTTCTTCAACAAACATTCAAAAACCATCGAAGAATCATCTCATGTCAAGTTTGATGAAAATCTTCCAAAACCCCATCCGGTCATTGAAGATGTTGAAGATAATCTTGATAAACTTGAATTAAATGATTCCTCTTCTCCTCTCAAGGAGGATGATGATCATGAACCTTCATCACCTTCTTTGCCTTCCACCTTGCCTATGGTTTGGAAACCTTATAGAGACCATCCTTTAGAAAATGTTATAGGTGATCTTCAAACCGGTACTCAAACTAGAAGATCAATCCTCAACGAGGTTGAACATCAAGCCTTCATTTCTCACCTAGAGCCTCAAACCATTAATGATGCCATTAATGATGAGAATTGGATTCTTGCAATGAAAGATGAACTAAATCAATTCTCTAGAAATGATGTTTGGACTCTTGTTGAAAGGCCCAATGATCATCCAATTATTGGCACTAAATGGGTTTTTAGGAACAAACATGATGATCAAGGAAATATAACTCCGAACAAGGCTCGTCTAGTAGCTAAGGGCTATAATCAAGAAGAAGGAATTGATTATTGTGAAACCTTTGCGCCCGTTGCTAGATTGGAATCCATTAGGATCTTGTTGGCTTTCGCCGCCCAGTTAAATTTCAAACTTTTTCAAATGGATGTTAAAAGCGCCTTTTTAAATGGTTTTATTTCAGAAAAAATCTTTGTTGAACAACCTCCCAGTTTTGAAGATCCAAAATTTCCAAATCATGTTTTTAAATTAACCAAGGCTCTATATGGATTAAAGCATGCCCCTCGGGCTTGGTATGAGCAGTTAACAAAATTCCTTTTAGAAAATGATTTTAAAATGGGTCAAGCTGATTGTACCCTCTTTTTAAAACACACTTAAATAGATCTTTTAATCCTCCAAATCTACGTCGATGATGTTATCTTTGGTTATACCAAAGAATCACTTTGTACTGATTTTTCAGATTTAATGAGAAAAGAATTTTAAATGAGCTTTATGGGGGAATTGAAATTTTTTCTCGGTTTTCAAATCTTTCAAAATTCAAAAGGTATTTTTCTAAGCCAAGGAAAATACACAAACGAGCTCTTAAGTCATTTTGGTATGGATAATGTAAAGGAAATTAGTACACCCATTAGTACTTCTTGTAAGCTTACGTTAGATGAAGTCGGGAAACTGGTTGATAACAAGCTTTATAGGAGTATGATCGGGAGTCTACTTTACCTAACTGTGACCCGTCCTGACATCATGTTCAGTGTTTGCCTTTGTGCTTGTTTTCAAGAAAATCCCAAAGAATCTCATTTTAAATCGGTCAAAATGATTTTTAGGTATTTAAGAGGATCAAAAAACATTGGTTTATTTTATCCTTCTAATACTTCTTTCGAACTTTCTTCATATTCGGATGCTGATTTTGGCAGATGTCAATTAGATCGAAAGAGTGCTAGTGGAACCTGTCATCTGCTAGGCAAGAACCTTGTATCGTGGAGTAGCAAGAAGCAAAACTGTGTTGCTCTTTCTACTGCCGAGGCCGAGTACGTAGCCGCTGGGAATTGTTGTGCCCAAATTATTTGGATGCAGCACACTCTCTTGGATTATAGCCTTTCCTACGATCATGTCCCTATTCGGTGTGACAACACTAGTTCCATTAGTATTTCTAAGAATCCAATACAACACTCTATAACAAAGCATATAGACTTAAGGCATCATTTCCTTCGTGACCATTTTCAAAAAGGGGATATCACTTTGGACTTCATTTCTACTGATTTCCAATTAGCTGATATTTTTACCAAACCGCTACTGGTTGAACGTTTTGATTTTATTAAGGGGGAGTTAGGAATGATTCGTCAATGAGCACTATTAAATATTTAACTATTTTTTATTTAATTCATTTTTTTTGTTGTCATTGCTTACCTCCTTTTTTTGTTTATCTAATTTCTTCTCATTTTTTTTCTTTTTCCCTCCTATTTTTATAATCCCAAAGGGGGAGAAATTTCTCTGTTTACTAGTTTCATATTTCAATTGATTAAAGTGCTCTTTTTAAAAGTTCAATTTTTTTTAAAACCGGTAAGTTATTGATTTTGTTCCTTTTCAAAAAAACAAAAAATGACCTATGGTTACAATTTCAAATTGACTCATTCTCTTTAGATTAAGATAATTTTCAATACATGGTACATCTCTTCAATTTTTTTTTGAAATGATCTCTAATATATTTTCATGTCCAAAATTGTTTATTTATGTTTTCAATTGGAATATCCTCTTTAAAGCATTCTCTTTTGTGATTATGATCATTAAAATAGGGGGAGATTGTTGTACCCCTATCTCTTGGATTTTAATGATCACAATCACTCTCATAGTGTTCTAACTTGTTTTCTTGTGTTTTGATGCTAGGAAAAAGGTTGCCCAGGAGTTGGCCCAAGAAGGCTGATAGTGGACTCTCTGAGTCCACCGGCCCCCCGGTGGATTTCCACCGGCCGGCCGGTGGTCTCTGGAAGAAGCATTTCTTTCTGCCAGAGACACCGGTCCGCTGGTGTTAGCGCACCGGCCAGCCGGTATGGGCACCGACCAACCGGTGGATGACCACCGACCAGCCGGTGGAACCTAGACAGAAAGTCTGCTCTGTCTGGACGACCGGCCAGCCGGGAGCTCAGCACGGGCAGCCGGTGGACAACCAGCCAGCTGGTGAGACACCACCGGCCAGCCGGTGTGCCCAGTCAAACTAGCCGTTGCGCTTTGACCAGACTTGTACTTTTGACCCCCAACGGCTCCGGAAGCCCTCCAACGGCCATATTGAAGTGTTTATGGGTATTTCTCCTATAAATAATAAACCATGGATGCCGGGAACATAACCTGAAATATATTTTTATGTCTTGACCCTCTAACGACAAATCTCCAAGGCCTCTTGTGATCCATTGCCATCCTTGAAGCTTGAGCTCCCTCTCCATCAGCTGCTCTCACTCTTTTGGCGCTCAAGGCTTCCGTGTGTTTGTATTATTTTATTTTTTTAGTTCTTCATTGGGGTTGGATTAAAACAAACCTCTTATTTCCATTCTTTCTTTCAATTGGGTTTCTTGATACAACCATAATAAAAAAGCAAGCTGTAAGAAGGTGTTCTAGCCTACCTTAAAACGGCTAGTGGGTTTCTTGCTACAACCATAATAAAAAAGAAAGATGTACGAAGGTGTTCTAGCCTACCTTAAAATGTCTAGTGGGTTTCTTGCTACAACCATAATAAAAAAGCAAGTTGTACGAAGGTGTTCTAGCCTACCTTAAAACGACTAGTGGGTTTCTTGCTACAACCATTAAAAAGAAAGCTCACTTAATTAATCTCTCAACGGTTCTTGTTGGGAGCGGAGACGTAGGCTTGGGAATTAAGCCGAACATCGTTATCAAATTGTGTCTTCCCTTTTTTATTTCTGCTGCATTGATAATTGTTTTAAATTGTTAATTATTTTTTAAAAGGCAATTCACCCCCCCCCCCCTCTTGCCATCCTTTACGACCCAACTCATTCCATTTATATAGTATAACATGAATCCTCAAAAAATTACTAATATTATGTTACAATTGATTTTATTCATTACTAGGAATGTTATTATTAAAATTATTCCAATGTGGTAATGGTTTATTGTTCAATATCACTTTAATTATGTTTATATATCCTGAAATTTCCATTGATGGAAATTATTTTATCATTATCTAATAAGCGCCTTCCATTATTCAATAAATTTTTTATTCATTATATTTTAATGCAATAGTACCATTTTCAACTATATTGTAATTAAAATTATAGATTAATTATTTTTATATAAATCCAAAATCATTTATATTTTTAGTTAAAAATTCCTTTTATTCCAAATTCATGGTTTCTATATAGTTTTTAAAAAATAAACTATTATTATTTAAATTAATAATTAACATTAAATGATTTATAAAAAATGGTTTTAAAATAATATTATTATAATTTTTAGAAAAAATTAATATCTTATTTTTTTTCAATAATTTGAAAAAAATATATTTTGCACACCGAAAATATTAAATTAAGAGAATTTAATTTAGTACAAAATTTGATTTTCAACACCATGAACAGAAATGAATAAAACACCCAAAGACTATATCTTATGTTTTTACATAAATTTATTATCTTGAATGTAATTAATTAAATTCAATTATGATTATGGATTGTTCTATATGCTACATAAAGAATCTATGATATATTACATTACATGCAAGAACAAGTTTTACAAAACAATAATATATAATTATTATTATTATTTAATATGATAGTTAATGACCAAATATCGGAATTTAGGATATGAACATAATTAATTAACATATAAAAATATATACTTTACAAACATTTATTTGTTCTTTTTTGGTCATAAATAGTAATATTTATTAGTTAAAATATAAATAATTTTCTTGGAGAAACATTATTTTCCAGAATGAAGGTTTTTTCATGCATGAAATAAACTAATTATAATTATTTTAGATATAATTTATAAATATTATTTAGTAAACTAAAATAAATTCTGAAATAGGAATATGAAAATTATCTTATGGTTAATTTTTGGGAGTTTTCTATGAAATTTCATATTTTTGGTAAATAGTGAAGAAATATTGGATATTTATTGAAAA
Organism: Viscum album; assembly: GCA_963277665.1. NCBI lineage: Eukaryota > Viridiplantae > Streptophyta > Magnoliopsida > Santalales > Viscaceae > Viscum > Viscum album. Next base: position 2,048,890,893 of record OY728147.1, on the reverse strand, counting down.
CCTCATTTTATACAATATATTTAACATTATTAAATTACAATAATAATTTATTTTAATGCAAAAATAGGTAAGTTACTCATATATTAATTTTATTATAATTTATTTCATATTTTTATTAGAAATATTTATAATTTATAATATTTTCAAAAAAGTTTTTTAGAATTAGGATAAGTGAAAATAGATAAATTTAATTATTTTGATTAATAAAAAGTGAATTTTAATTGTTGTTAAATAGAGAATGTATGGTGTAAAAATGATCCAAAACATGTGAAAACCAATTTTCTTCCCATAAATATACGATAGAAATTTTATGATATATAATGAATCATTTTCAGATCCCATGGGTATGTAGTAATGGATGTGTATTCCTAATACTTTTCAAAATATTAAAAGTGTCCCACTCACCTCACTTATAAAATTCAACCCACTATCCTATAATATTATCAATATAAAACTACTTTTTATTGACCAATAACTACAAAAATAACTTCAACACTCCAAAAAAAAACCTATAATACTTAACAGGGGATTAAAGAAATCATAATTTGTATATACTGTAAACTATTGGAGGATACCTGAAGGAGAGGTAATGTTCATCAACAAGAATCTTCATTATATATACATTTACAACTCCTTATATTATTTTTAAAAACATAATCTATAATAAGAAAATTATTATATATTTTTAGATATGTTGTTAATATAGGTTTATGACCTATAACCTCACACAAACCCATTAAATGGGGATAAAATCATTTTTCTCGTGTACTATAGACTTCTGGCTCACAAACCGAATTCATACATTTTTTAATTACCATCATTCATGGATGAGTATAATGATGTAGAAAAAGTATATATAAGATATTTATAACATAATATATCAACTATAGTCATTATATCAAATATATATTTTCAAATTCCATTCCATTGGATATATGATATTTTTATTTGTGTGTATGACAAACTATCTTTGCACAAAGCGAAAAGAGACATCATTAAAAACAATTCACATTGAAGGTGATAATAATAATTTTTATGATTATATATTATAATAATGATATAATTATTATATTCATGACATATTTATCATTCATGAAAAATAATATACGTCATTTTTACTCCTTTATTTTCACTCACATAAGATGATATCATAGTTCATGTACATGTAGATTACAGGTTTCACGAAGCGATGTGACCTTTTCTTCATCACTACACCACATGAGTATATTATATATGTATATTTAAACAAATTATATGATATATATTATATTATTTTCATTTTATAAATTTAATATATAAGTTACCTCTTTTCAATAATATTTATTGAAAAATGAATATTTATTTGACTGTGAATGGATTGTACCTTTTTTACTTTTAGTCAATGTACAGAATTACCCTCTATCATGAATATAATTTCTTTTAATCATCGATTTAAATTTTATGAGAACATATTTTAAGAATGTTTTTAGAACAATTATTTCAAAAAAACTTATTTTTAATTTCTTTTTCAGAATGAATGTAATATTTTCCTCAAAAATGTTTTTAATAATATTTTTCTGTATTTTTATTCATAAATGTTAAAAAACCATGAGTCATACTCAAATAGGTGTATATTTTATATATTCCATCATTAATATAATTCATGAGTTTTTATGATAACATTTACCATGGAATATAGGACAATCATTTCATTCATTTTTGCAGCCATTAAATTACACAAGAAATATTTTACATTCCTATGATGATTAGATATTAGTATTCCTATAACTACCCATATCATTTATCATGTATATGTGTATGATGTAAAATGATTCTCATTTCTACATAATGTCCTTTACTTTAAAAATAATTTGACTAATATGGGAAATATTGAAAAATGAGTATCAATTATTCAATATGTATATTTATTGTTAATGCATATTGATTAATTAATTAAATTGACTATTAAATATACGATGAGTGATTTGGACCTAAAGTGATGGGTCGGGTGAAGAATTATATTTAACCTTGATGAATAATTTGTTATCATGAGATAAGTAATTAAATATGGAATTAAATGCGTTTTTACATTTATTTTTAACAATCTTGTGAAATGTATTGATAATAGATATATATTTTTATAAATATGTTACATATAATAATTTATCATTTATTTATTCAAAATTTAGTTATTTTGATCCATGATATTTTTTCTATGACAAAACCCATAGATGAAATTCATTTTTTGTGATGGCGAAATAAAAGAAGCTTAAATTATTTTCATTTCCATATTCATTACGCCATCTCTAGTTATTTAATTTTTTTATATTCCCAGTTGTTTTTATCTATATTAAAATTACCTTATCAAGTTATATAAACTAATATTGTGCTCAGTTATTTAAAGTCACATATTTATTTTTAATATTTAATTAATGACACCTTCCATTATACTTAATTTTCAATAAGCCTTTAGGATGACCCTAATGTTTTTTCAATTCTACCAGATTCTATAAATTTTACTATGAATAATAGAAATGGATATTCAATATGGAATAAATTAATTCTAAAATGATTATGATTTAATTTTTTATTCAAATGTAATGAAACAAAAAAGTGTGAATATAATATTCCAATACTATTAATTTATTAGGTCTATCATTACTGGATTACAAACATCATTTTCCAATTATATAGTACTAGGAACTAGCTCTAGGATACTGGGATCGAGGTCATTAGAATTCATAAATTTTAATTTTTTTTAGTCGTAAGAACCCATACTTCATTGAGGTACATCCTTGTAAAAATATATATTTTAAATGCATTTTAATATGGTTAATTAAATGTTTTTTGGGTGCATGTGGAGGATTTGGGGTGTTTCGAGAGGTTATGACATGAATGAATATATAATTGAGACTTCATACGCATGATTCATTGTTGGAGATTTATTAGTAGTAACAGTGATTCTAAACTGTGATATGTAGGAGGAGGATATCAGGGATAGATAAATCATGTTAGAGGGGTGAAAAATTATTTTTTCTCAAATAGATCCATTCTTTATGATTGGTGCATGGTTGGCCAGACCGTGTAGGATTTTTTTAGGGTGAGACATGTCCCCTCTCGGATGGAGGGTGGCACAACTGGGCACACATTTAGGAAAAACATTTGTAAAACCCATGCTCCCCAAAATAGTGTAGAAATGATGTTAATTGGTCCTTTTGAAGACTTTCCTATTTTTGACGATCACTTGGGTTGTTCTAGGTGAAATGAGAAATAAAATCACTATATAACACATAAATAAAAATTGGAATAAAATAGTAAATATCAACTTTTAATGGGGATCATGGGTTTTACAAATGTTTTTCATAAATGTGTGCCCAGTTGTGCCACCCTTCATCTGAGAGGGGACATGTCTCAGCCTAAAAAAATCCTACACGGTCTGGCCAACCATGCACCAATCATACAGAATGGATCTATCTGGGAAAAAATAATTTTTCACCCCTCTAACATGATTTATCTATCCCTGATATCCTCCTCCTACATATCACAGTTTAGACTCACTGTTACTACTAATAAATCTCCAACATTGAATCATGCATATGAAGTCTCAATTATATATTCATTCATGTTATAACCTCTCGAAACACCCCAAATCCTCCACATTCACCCAAAAAACATTTAATTAACCATATTAAAATGCATTTAAAATATATATTTTGACAAGGATGTACCTCAAAGAAGTATGGGTTCTTACGACTAATAAAAATTAAAATATATGAGTTATAATGACCTCGATCCCAGTATCCTTGAGCTAGTTCCTAGTACTATTTCATTGGAAAATGATATTTGTAATCCAGTAATGATGGACCTAATAAATTAATAGTATTGGAATATTATATTCACACTTTTTTGTTTCATTACATTTGAATAAAAAATTAAATCATAATCATTTTAGAATTAATTTATTCCATATTGAATATCCATTTCTATTATTCATAGTAAATTTTATAGAATCCGGTAGAATTGAAAAAAAAATTAGGGTCATCCTAAAGACTTATTGAAAATTAAGTATAATTGAAGGTTTCAGTAATTAAATATTAACAATAAATATGTGACTTTAAATAACTGAGCACAATATAAGTTTATATAACATGATAAGGTAATTTTAATATAGAGAAAATCAACTGGGAATATAAGAAAATTAAATAACTAGAGATGGCGTAATAAATTTGTAAATGAAAATAATTTAAGCTTCTTCTATTTCACCATCACAAAAAATGAATTTCATCTATGGGTTTTGTCATTGAAAAAATATCATGGATCAAAATAACTAAATTTTGAATAAATAAATGATTAATTATTGTATGTAACATATTTAGAAAAATATATATCTATTATCAACACATTTCAAAATAGAGTTAAAAATAAATGTAAAAACACATTTAATTCCATCTTTAATTACTTATCTCATGATAAAAAATTATTCATCAAGGTAAAATATAATTCTTCACCCGACCCATCACTTTAGGTTCGAATCACTCATCGTATATTTAATAGTCAATTTAATTAATTAATCAATATGCATTAACAATAAATATACATATTGAATAATTGATAATTATTTTTCAATATTTCTCATATTAGTCAAATTATTTTTAAAGTAAAGGACATTATGTAGAAATGAGAATCATTTTACATCATACACATATACATGATAAATGATATGGGTAGTTATAGGAATATTAATATCTAATCATCATAGGAATGTGAAACATTTCTTGTGTAATTTAATGGATACAAAAATGAATGAAATGATTGTCCTATATTCCATGGTAATTGTTATCATAAAAATTCATGAATAATATTAATGATGGAATGTATAAAATATACACCTATTTGAGTATGACTCATGGTTTTTTAACATATATGAATATAAATACAATAAAATATTATTAAAAACATTTTTGAGGAAAATATTACATTCATTCTGAAAAAGAAATTAAAAATCATTTTTTTGAAATAATTGTTCTAAAAAAATTCTTAAAATATGTTATCATAAAAATTAAATTGATTCTGAAATAAATTATATTCATGATAGAGGGTAATTCTGTACATTGACTAAAAGTAAAAAAGGTACAATCCATTCACAGTCAAATAAATATTCATTTTTCAATAAATATTTTTGAAAAGAGGTAATATATATATTAAATTTATTAAATGAAAATAATATAATATATATCATATAATTTGTTTAAATAAACATATATAATATACTCATGTGGTGTAGTGATGAAGAAAAAGTCACATCTCTTCGTGAAACCTGTAATCTACATGTACATGAACTATGATATCATCTTATGTGAGTGAAAATAAAGGAGTAAAAATGACGTATATTATTTTTCATGAATGATAAATATGTCATGAATATAATAATTATATCATTATTATAATATATAATCATAAAAATTATTATTATCACCTTCAATGTGAATTGTTGTTAATGATGTATCTTTTCGCTTTGTGAAAAGATAGTTTGTCATACACACAAATACCAATATCATATATCTAATGGAATGGAATTTGAAAATATATATCTGATATAATGACTATAGTTGACATATTATGTTATAAATATCTTATATATACGTTTTCTACATCATTATCCTCATCCATGAATGATGGTAATTAAAAAATGTATGAATTCGGTTTATGAGGCAGAAGTCTATAGTACACGAGAAAAATGATTTTATCCCCATTTAATGGGTTTGTGTGAGGTTATATTTCATAAACCTATATTAACAACATATCTAAAAATATATTATATTTTTCTTATTATAGATTAAGTTTTTAAAAATAATTTAAGGATTTTTAAATGTATATATAGTGAAGATTCTTGTTGATGAACAATACCTCTCCTTCAGGTATCCTCCGATAGTTTACAGTATATACAAAATATGATTTCTTTATTCCCATGTTAAGTATTATAGGTTTGTTTTTTGGAGTGTTGAAGTTGTTTTTGTAGTTATTGGTCAATAAAAAGTATTTTAATATTGATAATATTATAGGATAGTGGGTTGAATTTTATAAGTGAGGTGAGTGGGACACTTTTAATATTTTGAAAAGTGTTAGGAATACACATCCATTACTACATACCCAAGGGATCTGAAAATGATCCATTATATATCATAAAATTTCTATCGTATATTTATGGCAAGAAATTTTTTTTCAAATGTTTTGGATCATTTTTACACCATACAATCTCTATTTAACAACAATGAAAATTCACTTTTTTATTAATAAAAATAATTTAATTTATCTATTTTCACTTATCCTTATTGTAAAAAACTATTTTGAAAAAATTATAAATTATAAATATTTAATAATAAAAATATGATATAAATTATAATAAAATTAATAGATGAGTAACTTACCTATTTTGGCATTAAAATAAATTATTATTGTAATTTAATAATGTTAAATATATTGTATAAAATGAGGTTTTCAATAAATATCCAATATTTCTTCACTATTTACCAAAAATATGAAATTTCTTAGAAAACTCCCAAAAATTAACCATAAGATAATTTTCATATTCCTATTTCAGAATTTATTTTAGTTTACTAAATAATATTTATAAATTATATCTAAAATAATTATAATTAGTTTATTTCATGCATGACAAAACCTTCATTATTGAAAATAATGTTTCTCCAAGAAAATTATATATATTTTAACTAAAAAATATTACTATTTATGACAAAAAAAAACAAATAAATGTTTGTAAAATATATATTTTTATATGTTAATTAATTATGTTCATATCCAAAATTCCGATATTTGGTCATTAACTATCATATTAAATAATAGTAATAATAATATATTATTGTTTTGTAAAACTTGTTCTTGCATGTAATGTAATATATCATAGAATCTCTATGTAGCATATAGAACAATCCATAATCATAATTGAATTTAATTAAATGCATTCAAGATAATAAATTTAAGTAAAAACATAACATATAGTCTTTGGGTGTTTTATTCATTTCTGTTCATGGTGTTGAAAATCAAATTTTGTACTGAATTAAATTCTCTTAATTTAATATTTTTGGTGTGCTAAATATATTTTCTTTTCAAATTATTGATGAAAATAAGATATTAATTTTTTCTAAAAATTATAATAATATTATTTTAAAACCATTTCTTATAAATAATTTTATGTTAATTATTAATTTAAAAAATAATAGTTTATTTTTTAAAAACTATTTAGAAACCATGAATTTGGAATAAAATGAATTTTTAACTGAAAATATAAATGATTTTGGATTTATATAAAAATAATTTCTCTATAATTTTAATTACAATATAGTAGAAAATGGTACTATTGCATTAAAATATAATGAATAAACAATTGATTAAATAATGGAAGGGGCTTATTAGATAATGATAAAATAATTTCCATCAATGGAAATTTAAGGATATATAATCCTAATTAAAAGGATATTGAACCATAAACCCTTACCACATTGGAATAATTTGAATAATAACATTCCTAGTAATGAATAAAATCAATTGTAACATAATATTAGTAATTTTTTGAGGATTCATGTTATACTATATAAATGGAATGTATGTACATTATTCTAATAAAATTTTGTGGATAATGAAACATATGTCTTAATGAAGTATGTTGGAGGAAAAATCCTTACAATGAGTTGTTTCATTATGTTGAGTGTTTATAAATGAAGTGATTATTGGTAAAAAACATTGATCTATATAATTAAAAGTGTAATTGAAACATAAATAAACCAATTCCATATCCTGCATTATTTTTTATAATAAAAACTACACAGTAGTTGTACAAACTGATGAATGAATATTTACTTATGAATCCACTTATTTCACACTTCCTTTTAGTTGAGAACACAATAATCACTTGTATAGTGTAAATAAATAGGTAATTAAATTATAATATAATAATATTTAAATTGATAATATCATATTTTATAAAAATATGACCACTTATTATATGTTTTTTAATAATCATTCATTATCAGAGTTGTTTCTAGTGTTAATTTCCCTAATTTTTCCTATATGTTTCTTCAAGAATGATATAGATAATGGAAAAATGATATAATAATATAATATACATAATTATATTAATATTATAAATATAATTATTTTTATTATATACATCTTTATAGTATTTGTTGAACTTTTAATGCAAACAATGAATCACATCGTTTTGTTGAAATGGTGGGACTAACTAATGATCAAGAGATGTTATCATTTATTCAATAAAAGATAAAATAAGATTATATAATATATATGTTTTTTAATATTATATATATATAAGTCTTAAATATAAAATTTAATCATAAAAAATAATCCTTATTACCTTCCTAGTATAGAATATATAAAAAATTAATCACTTCACTTAACGAGGTGGTAGTCCACCATAGAGGCCAATGGCGTTATAATTTTCTCTTCAGTGTGGAATGTATAAAGATATATATGATATTATAATTATAAATAAATAATTATGTAATAAATATAATTTATTAATATTAGTTATATATTTATATTAATTTATGAGTATTATAGATGGAAAAATAATTATGTTTGTTCACAAGTCAGTAGTCCACCGTACACATAATCAGAGGTTTTGTTTCCTATTTTTGTGAGGTTAGGATGGTTGTATATAATTATTAGAAAATAAAAATATCTTAGTCAAGGTAATATATATTTTGTAATATATAAATATTTTTTGATAATATTTTTATGGATGTGGATGTATAATTAACACAAAATAATCGCTTAAGAATGTTACAGATTCTCCAGATAATGCTTCTTGGTTAAAGAGCATTAATACATTGAATTTCTAACAAAAAATGGATTATAGATAAATGTTATGGATTTAATAAATTTATTTTATTGTATATATATATATGATATAATAGGTTTTGTAAGGGAAAAATGAGAGGATATTTGGTGTCCATTTAAATGTGGGGGATAAGAAAGAGATGTAATATTATGAATGAATTCCACCTCTATTTTTATCATACCACATTAGTCTAAAATAAACAATCGTGTGATACATAGATGATATAAGGTCAATATATGATTATAAATTTGGTTTGAGATACATTTTATTTTATTTTAACCCTTATCATTTTCGATTTACTCCCCAATAAAAAAATTCTTTAATAATGGAAAATATTGGTTTTGTTGTTTTCAGTATTTATTATGTCTGAAGAATTATTTGAAAATATTAGAAAATATAAATTATTATGATTCCAAAAATGGAATCAAATTTCTTAATTTCAACTCCATACTGAGGTAGAAGTTAATTTTAAATTAAACCCCCTATGTGTTAAAAGAACTATTTTCCAAAAGAAATATATTCGAAAGTAAATAACAATTTATATCATAATAAACAATTAAATTGATTAAATTTAATTAATTAATTGTTTTAAAAAATATATTTTAAAAATAGTTTATTTTAATTCAAAATTAAAATAATATTTAAATTTTAATTTCTTTAAATGGAAATTTTGTTCATGATAAAAATTAATAGTTTTCACTATTCATCAGAAAAAATATATCTTTTAAGAAAAACCAAAAAAAAGTATATGTAATAAAATTTTGAAATGTATATTTTAATGATGAATTGTTTTTTTTTCATGAAAAGTAATGAATTTCATGAATATTTAATATAAAATATTTTTCTAAAGCAGAACTAAAGTGCAATTTTTAAAAAATATAAATTTTTTTATAAAAAAATTAAAAAAACGTTTATTATTTTATTTATAATATGTACATATTATTTGAAGTTATTTTTTAAATTTTTAACCATATACATCTTATTAATTTAGTTTGTATTTATGATATCCTACAATTTAACATATAGGATAAAATCGACATGTTTAAATAAATCTATTTTAATAGTGTATTGCATTTCATTTAAACCTTGCGTGGAATGCATAAAATTATATAAAATAGATTGAATATATTTAAAAATTAATATTTTATAATGTCATGTTGTAACAAATTAAAATTTTAAAACAAATAAATTATATTTGATAGTGCATATGACACACAACACCATGTGTAGAAGAGAATACGACACCCTATAAATTTTTGATATATTTATTTTTATAAAATTTAATATTCCAAATATCATGGATAACATGAAATAATGAGTACAAGTTTTATTATAAAAAACAATGATATTCTTTAGTGTCATTCATTACATTGAATGACCTGTTTTATTGAATAAAAATATATTTTAATTTAATTAATTAATTTGTTAATAATAACTTAGTCATTGAAAATGAATTCCATAATAGTATAATATAACATTGAAAAATGAATATCTTTTAAATTTTTATAAATGAGTTATTAAATATAAATAGAAAATATTATTTCGAAATAAAAATAAATATGCTTTGAAAATTGTATTTTTATATAAGATGGATTAATCAATCATTACAAACAAATTTTAATTTATTGTGTTATAAATTTTTAAAGAAATTATTTTAAAAATTAATTGTATCTTTTGGAATGGGAATAAAAAATTTATATGAAGGTTATTTTTTATGTTTTCAATGGGGATTTTTTATGAATAATTTTTCCATATGGATTTTCATTTAAATTTGAAAATTATTTTAAAAAATTTATTATTGTCTGTTATATTTATAAATGAATATAATAAAAAATTACTTCATTTTATATCAATTAATTCAACATAGTAAACGATTATTATTTTCAAATTGATCTTAGATACAAAAATTTTGTAATATTTTGGACATTTTTACATTAAAAATTTTCTTTCTCATAATAGTTTATGAATAAATTTAAATTAAATTTTCCAAAGTGTGTGAATTTAATTTTTAAATATATATTATATATTGGAAATCATAATAATTTACTTAGTCTAATAAGGTCAACTTAATTTTTTACCAAATTGAATAGGGAAAACAGAAATAATTAATTTCCATCATTTGGGTAACATTCATTTACCTAGATGATAACTAAAAATATAAGGCTAAAAAATAAAAATAATATTTATAAAAGTAGTTGATTGGAAATATTTATTATTCATAACCCATCCCATGGGGGCCGTATCTGAGTTCCCCAAGATCGCCTTCCATTGGCCAGCGGTTACTGACTACCTCCTAAATGTTTTTTCCAAATATGAAGGAATTTCCTTAGAGATATATACACACTAAAATAGAGAAATTGAAGTAAACCAAAAACAAATGTAAGGAATATCCACAAGATTAAATTACAACCACAATTAAAATTATTAACGAAAAATAGTGGGCCAAAATACAAGCGCTACAAACTGAAAAAAAAATTAAACAGCCATCGCATCCGCCATTGAGCTCACACTAGAGGGTTGTGGGTGTAAGTTTAAATTATAAGATGAGAATCTCATATACTCCCATCACACCTAGCTCCATCAAGTTTTGTACCTTCATGGTCTGCCTCAGAGAGTCAGTAGTCTACACCAGCCACACTTGTGCAAGAGGAGCCTATATAGGGGTGAGTATAATAATACATAGTAGTTTACCTGAGACACCCAATGATCACTCAGTAATCCACAATGGTAAATGTCATAGGAAATACCACAAAGGTAATATCAAAAAATCATGGTCTAAATCATAAAGCACAATGATAAAGAGATAGCTCAATCTAACAGTATACCTTCAAGGATACTCGGGAAGGGAAGACTAGTCGTAAATCCAGATCATATTATCTATAGTAACTATACTATTTACCCATATAGGTTATTGTTTTATTTATTGTATTGGTCGCTAGATGATGACCCATATTGGTCCCTAAATGCTGACCCCTATGGGTCGCTGGTGTTGACCCGTATTGGTCGATGGTGCTTACCTGTATTGGTCGCTTGTCTGACCCGTATTGGTCGCTAGTTCTGACCCATATTTCTCTCTAGTAAATAGTTAGAGGTAGTTATTCATGTAGCTAGATCATCCCACTATGGAGCTTCTGATGCTGACCCGTAATGGTCGCTCTTCTTCTTCATATCATAGCTAGCCACTGAATTACCGCACAATGCACGTGTGATCTCTATAAGACTCTTTTACTCAGGATATCAGTCCTTTTTCAACTGGTATAATGTCTAAAAAAACCACCCCCAAGAGACCTCCCCTTCATAGGGGTCCCAAAATGAAATACGACACGTCGATTGGACGCCCAATCTATGAGATATGGGCACTTTGGTAAAAATGTCCTGGATGGATTCATGTATGATAAATCCCAGGTCTCACATCAACCACCATCCAAAATTAAATAGGGTATGTCCAAAGTACCTCCTTCTAACAATGGTCCTTATGCTATAGAAAACAGATTAGTAAAACACCATGTCTATTAGTTACTCCCCATTCCATGAAATTGGGGTGATCGCACCTTGGTCTGGTCCATCTCGGTTAGTCTAGCCAGAAGAATCTAATGGGACATCATCAGAAAAGGGGTCCCAATGCCGTTGATGGCATGTCCAACTGACACATGTTTGGTCAGTTATGGATGTTTCCATATTCGGGGGCTGGTTGAGTCTGTGCCCGGCCCGACTCGGTCAGCCCGGCCCGATGTAATAGGTCTCATGGTCTACCTGACCTTGAACAGGTCTAGCCCATTAAGGGTCACCCTATTCATGGGGGCTGGCCCGTTGGGGCATCCCGGCTGGTTCACATGCCTGAGCGATGGTTTCCCCAGTGCACCGAGTGGGGCTTGCCCTACCCACGCTGGCCCGATGGGCCCTGAGTCTAGTCGAGCCTGGTGGATGAGTCTGGAATGCTGGTTAGTTTTGGCCCCTTCAATCAACAATCACTTTCCTCGGTCTACATTAAGGTAGACTACTCCTCATAGAAGGGAAAACAGATGTTGGGCCGTTTTTTCCAGCACGACGTGGTGTGGCTCGATTTTTGCGTCTCCCGCTTCTGTCGTGACTACTGTCGCAGGCGGGCCTATGGGATCAACCCTCACCCCACACGGCTGGCTCTAGCGAGCCACCACAGTGCGAGATGGTTCCCCCCTTCCTACTTCCCATATCTGGTTGCCTCAGGACTCCTCTAGCCCCCGACGTACACCCCAAGCATGGTGCGATGATAGTTCTTTTCATGGGTCACCAGATGTGCTCTGGGGGTCCATTCATGGTTTCATCCGTGCCTATGGGCCTCCCGGATCTCTTCCACCAAAACTTGACCATCTGTCTCGCATTGCCATCGAATTCGGAAAATCATACCTGAAGAACGCAAAAAAAAAACAAGTGTCCGAGTTTATATTTAGAAATTAAAATTATTAAAATTATAAAACAATTATTGTAAAATGAACACTAATTTTGAAATCATAACATGCTAATTATTTGTGGTTGAGTTTATGAAAATTTTCAACAATACAATATTTTTTCATGAATACTAAAAAATAATGTTTTTAATTTTTAGCCTATTTTTTATTTAATATTTATTTCATAATCGTTTAATAATAACATAACCCCAATTTATTGTCTAAATTATATTAGTTTATTAATATTATTTATTTTAATTGATTATAATTAATTCCCAAAACTATATTTTTCTTTCAAAAGTATAAAACTTATGATTTTATTTTAAAAATGCTACATTATAGAAAATTTAATTATCCTTTATAGAAGAAGTAGTGTAAATGGTTGTTTATTATTGTTATTTAAAATATAATAAAGTTTAAGAAAATTTTACAATAACATGACAAGAACCTCTGGATATGTAAATGTTTTTTAATTTTCCACAACTTATATATTCAATACCTATTATTTTGAAATTATTAAACAATTTGTCTAATTTTGAAATAAATACCCTTTTATTTGTCTACTCCCCTTGACTCTTAATCCATCCATCAGGAATATCTACTGATATATCCTCCCAAGGATTCTTTTCAAGGGAACTTAAATCTATATAGTTTTAATCCTCTAGATTTAGTTGTAACTCTACATGATTATAGAATTCTCCGCTTCAGTTTTCCTTTTAGGAGTCCTTTTTTTGTAAATATTTTAATTTCTAGTCCAATTAAAATTTTCCACTATCTAATATACAATTAATTAATTAATAGTCCTTTTCCAATTTATTACCATTTTAACCTATAATTTTACATTTTTAAATGATCTTTTATTATTGTATCGCTTTGGAATTTACTTCCCAATATTCTACCTTTTTCATGAGAAAAAATCATTTATTTTAATTTTTGGTATACCATCACCACTTACATATTAATGGGTATTCACATATATATAAATTTATTCCTATTTTTTATATTTATGATACATGAATTTTTTTTCAGGGGATAATAATGAGGTAATAATCATGTCTTTAAGCACTATTGTATTGATTATTTTGATATAAAAAATCTCTTTATTACCTATGTGTTATTAATGAAATGATTTATTATAAGATTTGATTCTAACATTAATTAATATATATAAATTTTTTGTCGCATATATCTCACTAATACCTTTGTTAAATAATTTAATCTCTAGATGATACAAATATTATATTACCTCTTTAAATAAAATTTTTAATTTTAATTTATGAAAATAATGTGATAAGACCTGTGGATTTGATTATGAATTTATGATTTGAATTAAAGTTCAACATTTCAATTTTTTGAATAATGATTTTTATTATTATGATATTAAACTTCTTAAATATATATTATTATGCCTCATGTTTTCATTCTCTTTTCATTATTACATGTTATATGTCTTGTTTTCTTATTCTATTAATGGGATTCATGATCACAAAATTCCATTGATTTATGCCCATTGAATATTATATATAGTATAATTATCTAATTCTAAGCCCATTAATATGTAATTAATCTCAACTACAGTAATTGTTTATGATTTTATGTATTATGTTACTAATTTACAACAAATTAAAAATTTAATATAAAATTTATTTATTTTTCAATATATTGAAATGTTTATATGTTAAAATAGTAAGATTCTATAGTGGGTATCAGGTGATAGATTATTTAATTTTGGGAAGTAGGACTAGAAAATTTTAGTTTTATCACGAGTTAAAAAGTATAAATATATGAATATATCAAAGAATTTTAGATAGTATTATGTAAGTGGGTTACATAAAAATTTATTGATGTTTTTATACCTAATGTGGATATAGTTATGAAACATATATATATTGCTAACACCTGGAAACACTATCTTGTTGTAGAATCTATTAGGAAATAGTTACAAACAGTGGGACTTGTCACACAACTTCATTGACACTCCCTTTTGATATGTATATTAAATAGAATTCTTTTTAGGAATAATTACAAAGGATGCATAGAAAATTTAATTTTTATTGGAGGATATTAATCAATAAAATATATGATCATGATTATTTAAGATGAGATTTTTTGAATTATAATATTCCTATATATAACACAATTTTCACTATGGTTATCTAATTTTAAAAATTGTCGGGAAAAATGTGGAACCTGGTAAAAGATGAGTGAAATGAAAAATGGAATGATGAACCTCATATAGATGACGTAATAGAAAAATTCTTGAGGATGATGAATCAACTATCCTGATTAATAACTAACAACTCAAATCTTGTCTAGTGACCATATTCACATTGATGGGAACATCAAATTTAATATTGAGCCATTCATTCATCAATGACCACCTTAATTTATTGAATATACCAACCCATGGATTTATAAAAAGGGGGTTATCATTATATAAAATAACTTTTCTGTATTATACACTTTATATCCAAATTTTGTTACCCTGGTAGTATACCTCATAGAAAGTGAAGTTGATTTTTGGTGGAAACTAATTAAAACCATAAATCGTGTAAGGGGTATTAATGTTACAGCATGGGAAGAGGTTAGGGGATTTATATTAAATAATCATATTCTTGGTTAGATGAGTATAAAAATGTAGAATTAATAAATAGAGATGAAGTATAACGAATATAAATCCATAGAGAATTTAATAAATAAACATTACAAGTCATACACTTTACTCCTATATGTTTTTTCTATATCCTAATGAAATTTTTGGTACCATATACATTCGACTAAGACCCCATATATGGTGGAATTAGGAAAATAGAGACTAGGAATGATATGTACAGATTGTGTGGAGTGCTATGAAGGTTTATCTAAAGTATGGATTTGATCAGTGAAATGTTGTACAAATATAAAGTATAAGTATTGAAAATGACCCAATTATTCATGAATAAATTGAAATATATCCTTAAATGTTACATATTCCCCCCAGAAGAAGTGATATAATGATATCCACTATATAAATTCATATATCCATGATGATATTGAATACCCAATATATAATGTAAAATGGGGAGTTGTAGGAATTAAAAAACAACATCAAAATAGTCTGGGTAAGGCGATTATCGGTCTAAGTGTGTCACCTATAATAGAACATGTTATCTCTATGAAGAGTAATGTTGTGTCAATGTTTCTATGAATTTATTATATATAACATAATTCGATCAATATGTGGACCAATTACCATCTCCCAAGAATAGATGAACTATTCGAACAACTTGATGGTGGTCAATCTATTTCTAATAATGTCCTTTGATATAGGTATCATCAATTGTTAGTGGAAAAAGAAGGTATTTCAAGGACTTCCTTCCATGCATGATATGGGAATTTGTATTTTTCTATTAGAAACTTAGGAATGACTAATTATCCTTCTAAATTATCAAATTTAATGACTATAGTATTTATTGAATATCATGAGAAATTTATTGTAGTTTTTGTTGATGGTATTTTGGTACATTGCAAAGGATGATAGGGTAATGCATATTATCTAAGGGTTATATTGCGATATCATAGGAAGTAGAAGATATTTAGGAAATTATGAAAATATCAATTTTCGATGAGACATATTTTATTCCTAGGTAACAATATATCCCATAAATGGATCTCATCTAATACTTCCATGATAATTGTTGTAGATGAGTGGGATCATCCTACAATAGTAATCGAGATTCATATTTTTCATTGTTTTGGAGGATATCATAAAAGGTTTGTGATAACATATCATGACATCATAATCCATTAACCAATTTTACTTCAAAAATGAAATAATTTATAGGGAAAAAAGAGTATAAATAATGCTTCCAATAATTAAATAATAGATTGGTTATAAACAAATTGTGAACTCTAACCTCTATAATAAAAGTATTGGTGATTTTTAATGACGAAACTCTAAAAGAGAGTTAGTGAATCATTATGAAAAAATATAATATGATTTCTTATTCATATCAACAAGTAATTCATAATGATCAGAATTGTCCTATGCATGATCTGTATTTAGTAGTAGTAATTTATTCTCTAAAAATATTGATTCACTATTCCTATGGAAATATATGTGATATATACATTGATAAAAAATTATTTAATTATATATTCATGAAAAATAAATTGTTTATGAGATAAATGAGATGTTTTGAAACTATTAAATACTATATTTGATCAATTTATTATCACCCTAGAAGAAAAAAGTAATTCACTGATGCATTGTTTATGATATATCATATTATTTTATCAATGATAACGCTTCCTGGATTTTGTTGATCATAGTCATAACAAGGTTAGAAATGGGAATCTGGAGGGAAGGTAAAACATCAATCTTATCCCAAATTATTTATTAACCATAGTTACTATATATGATCAAGAGAGATAAATGATAAAATATTTTATACCGTAAAAGATAGAGGCTTTATAGTATTTCATGTTTCTAGAGAACAATATTGGGCAAGAAGGTGTAAGGAAATCGTATACAATGTTTTGTGTCACATCTATCATTGTAATAATGAAGTAACTGAGGAATGGATCTCACATATCTATATTCCTTATAAATTCATGTATAAATGAAATGTATAGTGTCCTTCATGGGAATTATTAGTATGATATTTTAAAAATAGATATTTATTAATATAATTCATGGTACATGATGTAAACATGTAAAGGGGGAGTAAATCACTAAAATGGTATTGAAACAACTAACCATACCACCATGGATGTGGTAAAATATCTCAATAAAACTCATCCAATGTCTCAAATGAATAGTTAGTTTAAGAAATGTGATATGGGTTATAGTGGATCGACACACCAGGAATACTAATAACATTTCAATTTTGGATGATTTCTATCTTGACCAACATACCTTGATATACATAAAAGAATTGTTTAGGATTGATGGATAGCCAATTTGAATAATATCTAATAATGATCTATTATTCATATCTATCATCTAAATAAGCCATCAAGATGCTATGAATAATTAGTTGAATTTCTCAATAGCATATCATCCCATCATTGAAGGACAATCTAAAAGGACTATGTAAACATTTGAGGACATACAATGAACAAGCACAATAGAATATAATGGTTAATGAGATAAAAACCGTTGATGAGATTATTTATCATATAAAAAATACTTATAACTGAGTATTCATATGGGACCATATAAATCTATACATGGGATGTGATGTATAACTCATACATAATTAGATTACGATGGTGATATAAGGCTACTTGGGCCCAATCATGTGCATGAGATGAATTTTTTTTAATAAAATACAATAATATATAAATTCTACTTTGAGACAAGAGTAGTGCAATGATAAAATTCATTGAAGGGACATGTAGTTGGATGTTGGAGAAAAAATATCGTTTGGTTATCGGTATGAATGAATATAATGAACTTTGGAATTAATGGGAGGCTTATCCAACGTTTTGTAGGCCCCATTTAAATACATGGTCGATTATAATAGTTTCTTATCAGTTAAAACTTCAAAAATTATTTTTCATGTTCTTACTTTATTGCATATAGCACTCGTGAGGATATACATATATGATCCTCCACATGTATTGAATTATAAGGTGGTACCACTGGAACATGAACTCTATTATAAGTAGCAGGATATTGATATCATAGACCATAGAGACATGGTTCATCGGAACAAGACTACCCGCTATTTCAAAGGATTAAACAATAAATATAAATATGATGATGAGACAAGTCTACTATAATAAATAATGATAAATAATCACCCTCAACTATTATAAATAGAGAATATGAGTTTAAAATTTGTTGATGAAATTTATTAATCTGGGAAGAGTGTAACACCCTAGTAATTTTAAAAGATATTTTTTCAAGAGAAAAGTTACTTTATATTATACTATACACGTAAAAAATATTAATAAACCAACAAATCCATATCTCTTTAATAATTACTAATTAATTAATTTTATATAAATCTACTTATTTTTTAGAACATTACAACTATAAATAATATATAAATAAAAAATCATAGTTATAAAATATGCATTAACCAAATCAATTATAATCATGGGACAATAAAAAACACTACAGAAATTAATGAAAATATTACTAAAACATTCAACATACAAGAAATTGAAAATTTATTACCATGGGAGTAATTGTGTTGTGTGTATAGTGAATGAATGATGTTATATATATAGGTTATAAAGCGAAATGTGACTATTTGGATTTGACTTTTATATGACTATTATTCATATATGAATATTGTTCAATATAATAATTTTTCATGTTACCAATTTCCAATTTTAAATTTCATAAATATTACCATTATTAATATATTTTATAATTTATAATGAAAAAGGTTAATAGATTAATAAATAATAAATTATTTCCTCAAATAGTTGAGTCATGTTGTTTCGAACCCATTTGTCAAATTGTAAGATGAATGTGGAGCCACTATTGTTTTATATTGACCTATACCAGGACATGCATCAACATGTGATGATTGAATGATATATTCTATGGGAGAAGTTATTGTTTGTAGATATTATAACTCAATATTTTTTACCCATGAAACCCCATGAAACTACTAACATCACACACCTAACCCTTAGCGTAGATATGGGTGTAAAAAGGGGAAACATGTCTAGGCTACAGATATTGTATGTTTAATTTATTTTCCATAAGTAAAATAATAATTATATCAATTCTATTTTAATAATATTATTTATTGATTAAATTTATATTTAATGGAAAATAATGAGATAAAATGATTTCATAACATATACCAGACATAATTTTATTTTAGAAATGATATAATTTTTTATAATAGAAATATAATATATTTAAAAAAATTTCATGAAATTATTTTTCAACTCACCCATATTAATTCATAAATTTTGAAATAATTTTTCAATGCCCTTGTAAATTTTAATAGGTGTATGATATTTGACTCTCTCTTAACAAATTATATTTTTCAATAAATACAAATTTTTTTATTTAAAATAAACAATTCTAATATATAATAAAATTATTCTGAAATATAACCATTATATTGTTAATCATCATCTAGAAATTAGGTTAGGGTGATATTTTGATAATTTTCTAACATAATCTTTTGATTAATAAATAGTAAAAAATATAGTTTTTTGTTTTTTATTTGTATTATGATTTAAAATTTATATCATAATGATTTAATAAGTAATTAAGCATAACCCACAACTAAAAATATATTATGTTAATGATATTATTTTTTTAATTATATTTTAATAATTATCAATACCTATTATAATCTTTATAATGTCTAAAATAGAGTTTTTACATTAAAACATTACTTTCTGAAAAAATTTAATGCAAAAGAAAAAAATAGTAATAATAAATGTAATGTTGTTATTATATATTAAAATATAATAAACATTAACAGAGTTATCCAATACCATGGGGAAAAATATAAGAAACTGTTTTTAATTTTCCACAACCTTGATTTCTACGACCTATACTTTAAAATTATTAAAATATTTCATCAATTTTTATATAAATACCCAACTATAAATTCATTACCAGTCACTCCCAATATATCCTCAATGAAGTTATATTTATTATTCCTACAATGGTTCCCCTAATGTTTTCATCATGCCCCAAGGATCTAATCCTTCTGATTTAGGTCTAACACATCAAGGTAAGAAAAATCTCTACTCATTTTTGGTAAAGAGTCCTTTTATATGGTATTTCATATTTTTTCTAAAATAAGTCACTTTTTACACATTTTTTCCCATTAATATAAAAATAATTATTTTTCCAATAGGATATCGTTTCCCATCTCATTCTAAATTTCTTGAAAAAACAGTTTTTACCTATCACAATGCAGATTTATATCTAAAAATTTCCATCTTTTACAAAAAAAATTACATTTATTTTGATTTTTATCACAAAACCCTATAACTCATACATGGGTATTAACATAGATGTAAAATTATTTATATATTGCAGTATTATCATATATAAAACCCATAATCCATTTTCATGGGAGAATAAATATGTAATCTTAATATCATCAACCACTTTTTTTCTAATAATTTTGATAGGAAACCCTTTTTTCTTCATTGGTTATTATGTAAATGGGTTATTATGACTTATGTAGCTCATATTATGTAACAAATATTAGTGGTGTATCTTAATAGAGCTTCATTTAATTAGAAATGAATTTAATCTATATATATGGCATGTATTATGAGACATTAGTGCATAACCATTGTAATTTTGTATAATGTCCACTTGATGATAAACATTGGTGTTATTCATAGGGATGTATAATTTACATTTTTTTCACATTTCCATATTATTATTGATGTTTTTATTATTCAGACATTCCTCTGGTTGATTCTTTATTTTTAATCCCAGTGTTCATATTGACATGTCTCATGATCACATGATATATGTTTCCCATACTTAGTCTATTATAAGGTATCATGATATCCTAAGTATATTGATGTATATCGATAGGATATGAGATATACAAAATTAACCTATATTGAACTCATTACTATTTCTTAAATGTTCATTTGATGATTTTTATGTTATCATTTATTGTGTACCTAATCTCTATGAAACTAAACATATGAAGGTCAATTTTTTCCCATGTAAAAAAATATTATGTATTAAGATGTGTAATTACATATTTACAATGATTGATATGAAATGATATTCTAGAGTGAATTATTAAATTTTTGGAAAAAATATTTTATAACTTTTTTATTAAAATGTAATAAAATCCTCAACTATATATTTGGTATTCATGAATAAAAAAATGTTTATCCCATTGGAATGAGATTAATTATATCATAAAAAATGAAATAAAGCATGAACCGACTATGGGAAACTAGAAAAGGGTTATCTATAGTAGCTATCAATGGATTTATAATATAAAAATATGTAATTACATTTTGAAAAAAAAATTGACTATAGATTATAATTATATGATATATATTTAGTATAAAAATAGAAGAACCAAATAATGTATTGGGAATATAATGATTATTTGATTATTAATAAAGACAAATACATGTATGGATACCACATGTGGTTTTTGATCAATATTATATATACCTAGTTTTAATAACTATAGAAATCAAATTGTGGGTAGACCCAATAGTCACTTGTTATATAAAAATGGGCCTTATTTCAATCATAATTTTACACACATGGTTGTTATTCTTAGGATAATTACTATATTTTATAGAACCCATTATGAAGGATTTATTACATTAAATGTCTTTAGATAAACATAATGTGTCATATATTGATAGTATGCGTCTAAAAGGTAACATGTAAAAGTTTTATGTGGGGAAAATATGTTCACAAAGGAATCAATGTTTGATAAAAATTAAGAGTTTAATGGAATAAAATGAATCTCTTCATAAAGATCCATTTATTATTTATTGTCATAATGGGGAAAACCTAGTCACTATCCAAATTAATAACCTCTTAAAAACGTTTAACATAATACCATGTAAGGACCAATGTTCAAATAAAATAAAGAGTATTTTTTTATTGGGATTCAATATGTAATTTATCGAAAAATTTTACGTAATATTTTTTTTGGAAAATAATGAAGTATATATGAAATGTGCTACCTTTTATAATCATTTATATATTAATTATCATAATTTTTACTAATACCATCATAGTGTAATGAGTTTAAGGCTTATGAAAAATTTAAATTATGACAAAATATTTTTAGTTCTTATAGGATGTTACTCAAGAAATATTAAAAACAATCTCGTGAAATATATGACAAGAATATGTTTAATGGGAGATCATATTTAATTAATAATTCCATTACATCATATAGAAAAATGATTAAATTAATTGATATAAATTAATGTTATTATTAACATTAATGATATTTTATTAATAGAAAAATAATATCATTAGTGTTTATTGTCAAAAATACATTTTGTTTTGAAAACCATAGAAACAATTTTATTAAATGGTAATTTTATTTCAAATAATTATATAATATAAATGGGCAAAATATATTAATGGTATTAATAATGTTTATGAAAATTCCAACCTTCATTGTAGGTGACAAACTATCTCATCCAACAAATTTCATGGATGTGAACTCAACACCAACGTATGATAATTGTTTAGTTCTTAACACTCCGTACATGAATTTGTAGTTAATATTAAATTTTTTAGATGAAAAATTTCACGAAAAAATATCAATGATGAACCAATGATGTGACATTGTGGTTTAGAAATAGATTTATAATTTTGTAAAAAAATTTGTAAACATATTTTTTCAGATAATAGTCAGATATATATATAATTACTTGTAACTATTTTATGGATTATACAATCCATTAAATTTTATTTTTAGTTATAATGACATTATAAATTCATTTATTGATAATAATTTATTATAGCAAGAGATGAATTGAGAATTCATCAAAAAATATCCCAATAATTAAACTCATACATTTGAATACAATCATAACCACATAATTATTTTTTCTTTATCTTCTTTAATAGTAAATTTATTCCACATATTTATTAAAAGGATCTTGAAAACAAAATTTTATACTATTACATTCAAATATAAAGAATCAAAAGAAAATTTTAATGATTAATGATTTATGGGTATAAAAAACATGATAATAAAATAATAATTCCATTACATGTGACCAATTCCTTAAACCACACAATATAATTATTTATTACTTTATTCCATGGCCACATCATCACTTTCCACCAAAGTTCTCATACATATAATCATTGTTATTATTTTGATCATACGATCTTCATACATAACATTATTTAATATTAAAAGGATATTTTCTTAACTATTATTACTATATAAATCTTTTCAACAATAGTATATAATTTTTTGAAAAATTTCATTACCATAATCATGATTAAATGTTTATAAAACAATTTATTTTTTATTGGTAGAAAATAACTCCTCAAAATTCAAAAATTAGGACATTGGATTTTTTGTCATGTATGTCACGCAACAACAAGATTTGAATGGGATGTAACACCCTTACAATGATATAGTTATATTTAATAAATTTAATCTGTTTAATGGAATTCATTACATGAAACAGAATGTTTATATTTTATTACAGATATAAAAAATTATATTTGGATGTTTTCATAACATGCATGGTTGTGTATTAAAAAACAAAAACATATTATTAATATTATCATGTAATATGATAATTATCACATTACTTATAGAATAGAATTTAATAATTTTAATAACTAATATACGAAAATATATATTTTATAAACATTTTTTATCTATTTGTTATAAACAAAATAAAAAATCATTTTAATGAAAATAAAATATTTTATTAAAACCAATATTTTTTTAAATGATAGTTAAATAAATTTTTTGTATATATTTTAAAATTATATGGAACAAAATTGAGAAAAATTTAATGAAAACATAATAATTTTTATCTGGAAATCAGAATACAAAAATTATCTTTTGTTGATTTTTTTGGATTTTTCTGAGAAGTTTCATATTTTTGTAGAATTGTGAAAAAGATGTGATTTTAAATGAAAAATTACATTTTATTAAAATAATATATAACGCCAAATTATATATATAATTTCATTTAATGTAAAATATGTTCAATTTTATATCAATTAATATATTTTATGAAATTATAATTATTTTTACATATAATTTAGTTATAAATTCGTTGTAATATTTTTGATATTATCAATTTAAATCCCCTATTTCTCATCACTTCAATAATATAAGTTTTAAATTAAAATTTTACACTTAATTAAATTTATGTTTTAAAAATTTATTACATATTTTTTATTTACTTAATTTCTAAATTATAATAATGGAATTTTTATTTTATCTAAATATAATTGTGAAAATTGTAAATATTAATTACCATGCTTAACGAAAAAAATTTATTTACATGGTGCTAAAAGAATAAATATAATAATGACATATGAGATATCATTAAAAACAATTGGGTGTCAGAATTTAAAATATTAAACCTTTGAGGTATAAAATATACAGATTCAAACCCTTGATACATAATTAAAATGTGGTATCCTTCAAAAATATTACAAAAAATAAAGTTTGTCATATCCCCCACAGGTAATGGGTCAAACCTCTTCTCTGTCCATCACAACTTCAACTATATTTTTTGGGATAGTTCTACAAAAATAACATAATAAATCCTCTAACCTCGTTTTAAAGGATTATTTTTGGAATAAATCCATCTTTTTTAAGTACATAGTGAAAATATAGGGAAGGTACTGAAGAACATGTAAGTTCATTAATGTGAAACATTTTTTACATCCTTCTCCATATACATCAATTTTTATTAAACCATGATAATATTATAAACTCATTATATAAAATATTTTAAAATTTATTTATAAAATATCAATGACCAAAAGAAATACAAACAACCAAGAAATGGGTGACGAAATCATCATTCTAGTATATAACAGACTAAAGATTGTGGACCGACATCATTCATTTTTACATATATATTTATCATGAATTGGTATGATTATATATCTATTATATTTATTAAATTAATAAAATATTATTACTTTTAAAATCACCATGTCATATATTTCATTTTTCCTTCAATTCCAATGGAGATATTATAACTTCACTCAAGTGTACTACAAACTACCACAACCTGAGGTGATGTGATTTGTATTTCCATAACACTTCTCGTGGAAGGTGATAAAGATAAATTTAAAAATTAGTAAATAAATTTAAAATAAATTTTAAAATTAGGTAAGTACGTATTATTATTTTAGACAATTGAAATCATTTTCATTCTTCTCATTTAACTCATTTAAATTTGGGAACATCAATTATGAAAGAGTTTAAAACTGCCCTCACGAAGCGATGTGACAATCATTTCATCGCCTTATTATTTGGATGATATATATAATTATAAAATATGGTATATATGGTATTATTATATTTATTGATAGATAATATATTTCTTTCATGATTTCCATAATTTTATATGAAAAATTAAAGCATTACTTGGGCATATGCATGGCCTACCGTATCCATGATAGTAACAAAATAGATTTTTCCTAATCACTATTAAATATATGTTTTAAAAGTATATTTGATCTAAAAATATGATAATAAATTTTTTATTCATGAGATTATCTACATAAATTATACATTCTAGAACGAGATCAATCCCGATGAAATCGACAAGAATGAGAAAAATTAAATTTCTATTAAATAACCATAATTTATACCAAGGGAATGTATATTATTTAAAACATAATCTATTTTTATATATAGTGTTTTACATTTAATGTCAATTAATTATATGGGTAAATATTTAGAAATAAATATTCTTTACTGAATACATATATTTGATGATAGTGAAAAAATTTAAGAATTACAATAATTATTCGATATATATGGAATTGCTTGGGCATGAATTTATATGTAGGGATTGTTATAATAACCCACTCAATATATTGGTAGGTCCCAATAGATAAATTTGTTATTCTATAATTCAATGGGAGTATATATATATATATATTAATCTATCATCAGATACATCTTTATAGAAATTTCATAATGACACATTATATCATAAAATAAAATAATTATCAATTCATTTTATTAATATATCAATTATTATTATAAATTATATTATCATTATTATATTTTATATAGATTCATTTCATTTATTACTTTATCGATTAAATAGAATGTGTTTTTAGTTACTCACCTTTACATATTGTTTATTAAAAATCTGGTTATTTAGTTTTCTCATATGTATGAACATTTATCATTCATTATTGATTATTTCTTATGTAATAATTTTCATGGAATGGGTTCTTTGTTATTTAACTTACCATATTTATTCTTTCATATCATACATTAGTGTAAATTTCTATAAATGACATGTGTGTTTAGATATTTAAAATTACATAATGATAATTCTTGTTGATTCGTGATTGAATCTATTATATATAACCCTTACTGGGGAATTTTCCTCATCCTTGTTTTGATTCCTTTTACCAAGAATCCATGAAGTGTTCATTGAATGATATTAAAGTATACGCTACATGGAATGATCATATTCCTGGAATACATTATTTCATAATTTCAATATTATAATTTAAGGAATTAATCATGTATTCATTTAATATATCATGACTAATGAAATATTCAGTCATTTTGGATGAAATTACATATATCATATAATAATTTTATAAATAAGAAACTAGATTTTTGCTACTAGATTAATAGACACTATAAATGTAGTGTTATATTCTATTTTTTTCTTGGTGTTTCATTTTATATGAACTATCCTACATGATGTTAACATATTAATATATCATGGTATTTCATGAATCATTTGATTTAACATGAATAATTATTTGACATCATTGTTATTACATTATAGTGATGTAAGGTAAATGTCAAAATATAACATTATATGATAAAATGTTCTTTTTTGTGTAAATTGAAAAATTCAGTTAAGTAATTTTGAGTAATTATTTAATGTTGTCTATTATTTTTATAATTTAATTTTGGATATTAGTGTATTATTTAATAAAATTACAGTTTTTTCATTTTGGGTATTATATTACCTTATTATAACCATTTTATGATAACTAATGATAAGATGAATAATTATTAATTAATTTTTATGATATTATTTTCTATTATTATGAGAATATTAATTAATTTGGATTTAATATAGTTCATATTGAATATTCCTTATTTGGATTATGTGATTTTAAAAAGGGTGGAACTACTTTAAATACACTAAAAATGGATCAAAATGATTATTTTGGACAATAATAAAAAATTTATGTGTTTTTCTTGTTTTCTATATTTATAGTAAAATAATATGACAAAATTATATAAATAATCATAAAAATAATAAAAAGAATTCATAAAAATTAGTTTACACTTATTGATGGTATTTTCCATACCTGACTAGTCTAATGATTTCTATTCATTGACTTTATCATGAATATTAACTTTAGTGTAACTAATGAATAGTTTAATTATTCATTTTTACTTAAAAATTTAATTTTTACTCTATGTCTATATTCTAAAATCCCATAAATTTATTCATAATTGGAAATTGGGTTATATTTTCTTCTAAATTACCTTTATATTCCCTTTCCATCAATTTAATGGAATGTATAATTAAAACCTTTTCAAAATTTGGGTTTTTCATAATGTCATTTGAAAATGTAAAATACCTAATTAAAATAATCATGGTAATATTTTAAGGATAAATGTTTTTCAAATGTGCGATAATGGAAAACTAGCATAATTTAAAAGAATACTATTTTTGGTAATATATATTTTATAAATAAATAATCATAAATAAAACCTGAAATATTATTATTTACATAAAGAAAATTGTTATCTCTCCTGTGAATTTCAATATACAAATAAAATCTAGGTAATTATAAAATAACTATAAATTTTTTTTATCTAATCACAATATATTGATTTTGATTCCAAAAATATGAACATATATATTATTAATGTAATTTTTTTCGTCAAAAGGTTTTTTTAAAATTTTTTTATAAATTTTTTTTTCAGAAAATATAAGACATAATTTCTTATATATAGGTAAAATTTATTTGATAGAAGATAAATTATTTTTTCAATCATAAGCTAAAATCTATCAAAAGATAAAATATTTTTAATTTTATATAATGATTAATTTTTCATAGAATATTTAATAAAACTAATTTTATAGAAAACTATCTTTTCTATTCATCTATTTATGATGTACAATATATAATTTAATTGAATAAAAAAAATCATTAGTTCAAATTGATTTTTGAAAATCCATATACATTCATTGGGATATACATTGTTTGTATTCTTTATATATAAAATTATATATATTAAAAATTAATTTCACTAGAAACTTCATTTTCTTTTTTGTTTGGTAGGATTATTTAAAAAAATAATTTATAAACGTTATAGGGATTGAATTTGTTGAAATTGACATTGTATATTCATTCAGAATATAAATAGGTTATATTTTTTTATTAATAATTATTAATAAATATGGTAAAGAGATTCTATAATGGTTGGAAAAAATTGGTTCATCAACGTTATAAATAATTTGATAATTCTCTAAAAAATTATTTAACAACATAATTATTTCAATTTTATGAGCTTAATTTCATTATAAAAATACAATAATAAAAAAATGAAAAAATGTGTTCATTTTTTATTGAAAATAACATTAATATATTTTTAATTTGGGAATAAATAAAAAATATAATCTTCATTGATTTATGGTCACTAATATTATTTAATAGACATGTAAATAGATATGTATACATAATAATATTTCATTGAAATATTTATTTTATTTCTCATCATAGTTTGTTTTATTTGTTATGATGAAAAAAACAAAAATATGGTTTCAACTATGAGACAGACGTTAGGAAATGATTTAAAGAACATGTAACTGACATTATAAAAATTATAATTAATAAAATATCATTTAATATTTATTTTCCAACATTAATTTTTGATATATAACACATGATAAATATTTTTAAAAAATTTAGATTCAATTTAGATAACAATATTGATGTCATTAATCAAATATATAGGAATATTGATGAAAATTTCATTAATAGTATTTTATTTTAAATAGTATTTTATTAAAAAAATATATTAATAAAAAATTATATTTATATAATTTAAATTGATATTTTCTAATATATAAATTTTTATATGTATTGGTCACTTATACATTTATACTTACATTATCAACCCCGATGTTATTAAAACCAATGTTATCATGGTAATCATTAAAAGGGATACATTGGGGGGTTAAAACTAAATGATATGGTAATAAAATAAACCAATATTATAAAATTGTCATTATATTAGATTTACTAGGGTAATATACATCTTAGATTTGTAATATATCTATTTGGATGTAAATAAAAACTGTAACTATTATATAGTATATTAATACTTTGGGTATTTCTATGTGTTTAGCATTGCACTCTTATATATGTAATCCACCAATCCTCATGTTTTAAAAGTTACTCTTAAACAATTCACAACCAAACCAAGTCGAAACACTCATTTAATTCAATATATACATTATATATGTGTTTTAATTCATAAAATTCATTTCCAGTGGCCCCAAATTAATGTTCTCAAGGAGATTCCTCAAAAAGTACATAATTTTATCAACCTATCATTTTAATTTTACTTATTCTTCTACATATTTTTTAATATCATATCAATTCCAATATATTACACTTATTATATAACATATATTAAAATTATGTTATGTTGAGGAGGTTATATAGTTCATCTTATTTTCAATCGTATTTTTAATTAAAACAAATATTATATATACTTGTGGACTAACACTCCCAGAGGTTGTTTTGTTTTGTAAATAATCACCACCTAAATAACATTTATCATGATTGACATAATAAATAGGTAAGATATTAATGAAATAATTATGGTCCCAAATTACTGAGATTATTTCAATCCCATTATTAAAAAAAGATAGTGTGGCATGTGATTACTTGTTAATTATCACCAATATATTTTGATGTTATTCATTTTTCACAGCCACTATAATGGGTGTCCATGAAAATATATTTTAAAAATATATATTTATTTATTTCCTTATTATTACCATATACATAATATAATAATGAATCTTGTTAATGACATTCGACCTGTAAAATTCATTTTTTAGTTATAAATATAACATGCACAAAACAACCATTTTGAACATGAAAATAAAAGTAATTAAATATTTTTTTGGGGTGAATGAATTTTTTTAAAATAATTAAAATGAAAAATGTTTTATCAAATAATAAAATAATAATATTTATTTATTATATAATAATTTAATGGATTTACAAAATAAGAACGGACTCAATGTAAGGGGTTATTAAAAAAATTCCATTTATTACAATATGCATATACTTTATCATCATTATTATGAGAAAATACACATGTTTTTTTATTTTAGAATTTTACAGATTATGAGTTTATATATTATTTCTTACCTCAATGATAAAATCTTTGTAAGGATTAATCATCTCAATATTTAGTTCATTCTGAAATGTCTTGTAATATGCACCTATATCTATTTTAAGGTGAAAATACTATCTATTTAAATATTTTATCATCAGTGAATCATAGATCGTGATATATAACATTTTTTATGTTTTATATTACATTAAATATTGATTCAAATGTTATAAACATTTTGAGTATTTTAATTTTATCAATTTAAAATCATTGGGAAAAAATACAAATTATGTACCATTAATTATTTATTTATATTATACTTATTTTATGATGATTTCTTATGAAATTATTAATACATAGAGAATATTGGAATCTTTTATTAATTATATTTTCCATAATTTTATCGATTTTGATTCAACCATTTCCCATGATTAAATGGTTTCTCAATTCAAAGACTATACTTTTAAAATAATTGTTTGGTTACCTTGTATTCATTCATATTTATTATACACTAACTCATGAAATATTATATCATGAATCTATTTATAATAATGTAATTTTATATTCCCTCATAATCTCTATCATTATGTTGTATATTACTCATAAAATTCCATAAGGGTTATTACTTTAATAGTTTATTATTATGCCTTTTATGTCTACTAAACTTCCTCATCAACTACATTCATTATATTATTTCAATAATTGTATTTTTATTCATTACATATTTATTTGTGTTAGTTTTTATGAACTATTCCCATTATTTAAAATTCTAAAATGGTATTTTGTTAATGATTTTTTCTATGGTTCACTTTGGAATATCATTAGGAATGTTTGAATAAATGATTATTTTGAACATTTAAGACATGGAAAAATTTTTCAAATATCATGAATATTATTGTATTTGGATAATAATCTATATGATTCCATATATATTTTAAGAAATTGTTTTTACACAATATTCAAAAAATGTTTATAGAATATTAAAAAAATATTTATTTTGGCTTCTTTTAGATGAAATCTGTAAATTATATTTTCTGATATTCTAGATTCCTGAACATATTCCTCGATATTTATTGTAAAATGATCATTTGAAATGACCTATGTTCATTCTATGGATGGATTTTGATTAATTACAAAATATATTTTTAGAAAATGAGACACTTTACAATGGTTAAATCTAGTTATGATAATTTTGATTCAAAACTAGAATTGATGGATGGTAAGAAGATCCCCAAGAATAATTAAAGTGATAAATTTTATATATTAAAATAAGAATATGTGGTTTTGGGTGGTAATCTCCCATGGTCATGGATATGTAGAATCCGGAGACATATCTCAAAAGAGAGAACTGATTACACTTAATTTCCACTTCCAATGGAGATATCTTATGTGAATAAGATTAAATAATAGAATATGGAAGGGGACACCCACACCCATGGATTAATATAATTAAAATAAACTAGGTGATTTGTTTGATCACGCTTTGGAACTAAAAAAGATCTCAAATGAAGAAGCGGTGGCACTCCTCTATCACATAATGAAACTGAAGAAGATGTTTCCAAAATAATGGGGTGGTATTTGAGGGTTACAGTCATTGAAGAATAGTATACCTAGATCAACATGTGGGACCACATTTTTATTGGGGGATTCAAAAATGGGATGAGTACCATTTAGGAGTACATCTAGTCATGGGATTATAAAAAATTTCAGTTCTAAGGTCTCATATTGGATGAACTAAAAACATAGGGAAAAATTATTCATGGCAGTAATTTATGGAGATTATGTTTATTAGGCATAAACTATATTGTAATTGATATGTCATATCATTTTTTCTCTCATATCTGGTTTCAAACGTTATCATTAAATTTGTATGAACAATAAAAATTTAATTATAATTCAATAATGTGTTTTATTTCATGATATTGTACATGGACATTGCGGACGAATTTGGTAGTCAAGAGTAAATTCAAATACTTAATAAAAATTGATCAATATTTTTTTACATATATTATATCCCTCCAATGCATTGGGTAAGGATATAGATTAAAATTAACTGATATTACTCCTAATATATATGGATGTTATATTACATTGAAGAGATGATGATGTTAACATATTATAAGTTATTCATAAGAGACTATATAGTTTTTTAGTCATAAATTAATTTTAATAGATATTGAAATTATCTTCTTAGATGATTACATAAGGATTACATGATTTTCTAAAATAAATGTACAATATCTAAAACTTTTTCTTCAATTACAATGAATCATTTTCAAATGAAATATTTTTATTTTGAACATAATTACTGATTTATATGAATCGTATATTATATTTAAGATTTAATCCATGTCACATTACTTATAATGACTATTATTATCTGTATAATCTCTATTATTATTTTATAGTAATGTTATTTTATTATTTCGGGGCACCCAAATTTCCATATTATTCTATCTCTAGAAAATATGACCATTACATCTTTTTTAAAATATTACATATTATTTTATCACACCATTCTTATATTTTCCAATTATAAATGTCTTAAATATTGACCATATCCCAATTATGTTTGTAAATATTACATGTAAGAATGATTTTATAGCACATCTTGAATATGTAATTTTAATATTAAAAAAGTAGATATTCTTTAAAAAAATATCACATAAAGGCATGTGTATTATTTTATTAGTGTTTATCATAAATTTATAAAATAGAATATCTGTAAATTCAATTTATATGTAATGGAATAATAAATATAATTTGATGTTTGATGAATTTGTGGATATTAATATGGCATGTATATCAGTATGAAAGTCAAATAATCAGTTATTATACATTTAGTGTTATATCATTGAGTATCTATTATGGGATGTTATAGAGTTATCCTTTGAGTAACCAACTCACCGATATGATTTTTCTGTGTTTTAGAGTATTTAGTACATAGAATTTCGATTCATAAAATATAAACATAATTTATTATAAACAATAATAGTGTTCAACAAATAAAAAATAACATATTTAATTATTGGTATGAGATGTATGGATTTAAAATATAAACAAAATTTTTATTACACGCCATTTAAAATTTAACCATCAAAAACCAAATAAGACCATATTTTTTTTACCATAATCAATTTCCCTCCAAATTATTTTATTTTTAATGAACATAAATATATAATTAAACATTATATATAATCCCTCTAAATAAAATAAGAAATATATATATTATATATTTCTGATATTATGATAATAAAAAATAATGAATCAATCATGCATCGATTATATTTTTTACTTTTAATAGTATAGAAAATGTCATGTTTGGCTTAAAAATGTAAATGATAGTTTGATTGAAAATAAATCAATATTACACAATTGATTACACCTCACAAGATTAGAATCAAGATAGATTAAAAATAAAATAAAAAATAAATATTATTGGGGAAAATCAATATCCTAAATAAATTTGATATTCCCTCATAATGTCAATATATAATTAAAAATGATATATCAATAAATTTATAAAAACTAACACATAACAGGATACCCATGTTATTTGAATTATTGTCTTATTCTCTCACCATTTACAACAAGATATATATATCAACATTATGAAAAACACTATATCATTTTAACAATATTTACTAAATTATATATTCAAGGATGTTAATCATTATAGCACAAAATAATAACCATAACAGTTTAAGGATCTCCTCTCTATCATAAGAGTACAAAATTGACGACAATTTAATGGAGAATTATGAAATTAATCTAGTCGGAACAAAAAAATCTGACATGCAATACCATATTTAGGGAAATTAAATTGACGGAAAAAAGATATATATCATTAGGTTATTATCCCCAATATATTATTTTATAATTCATATGTTAAAATATAATAAATAATATAGTTTGAATTACATGTTCATATTCAGTTAAAAAGAGTCATAAAAACCTTCTTGTTAAAACCCAATTAAGGTATTCATGATCCAAGATAATTTCTATTATTGGTAATCTCACACCATCATATGGATTTTAAGGATATAAAAACGTAATAATATTTTGGAGGAAAACATTAGCGGAATTTTTTATGTCCTAAAAGTAATTAATACTCTATTATTAGGAAAACAATAATAAAAAAATTAGTGACAGAACATATCATATAATTTACATGATAATGAATTGTTTAAAATGTTCTCCATGAAATATACCACATTATATATATAAATTATTATACCAAATTAACATCACTAGTTTGAGATAAAATACATTTTTTGGTTGGGAATCACTATATTTCTATTTTAAATCATTGTATACGCACATCGATATCAATTTCTCATATTGAACCATTCTTCCATTGCATTTGTTGTATTTATACTACAGAGATTTCATATCAGAGTATTTATTTAATGAAATATGTATTATCTAGGGAGGTAAAAAAACCCAGTGTAGATGGTTTAATTTCTCAAAATGTACATCATTGATATAGTTTCCATAGATATCAATTCATTATATCAATATTCCTATTTTGTTAACAAACATAATATTAATAATATTTGAAATTATAAATAAACATTACATGTTAAAAGAACATTATATATAAAAAATAAATTAAAATTTACTCTTATTAGTATTGTAATGGTGTATTAGTTTATGGATAATTGATACACAACCATGTAATAGGATCCAAATTACTAAAACCCACATATTCAATGTGCAAATTTTTTAACCACTTCAATGGCGAATGAAAAAGTGATTA
Organism: Viscum album; assembly: GCA_963277665.1. Lineage (NCBI taxonomy): Eukaryota > Viridiplantae > Streptophyta > Magnoliopsida > Santalales > Viscaceae > Viscum > Viscum album. The sequence continues at coordinate 2,048,854,806 of OY728147.1, read as the reverse complement.
TTATCCATCAATACATATCCCAAACATATTCCCTCGAGAGAAGTCCATAATGGATACCTATAATTATACTAATGTTACAATCACACATGTCATTCTTATTACTATATATTGAAAAGAAAAAATGAGTAACTACTTCCATACAGAATAATTCATTCCACATCATTAATATTAATGTTATAATTTACATTAAATTAAAACCCCCATGACTAAATTGATTTAGTAACCCTTACTAAAACTATTTAATACATCAAGTTCAAGATCAACTTTTACTAATGTAATATCATTATCCTTCCCACCAATAAAATTTATGTGTTTTTATGATTGTGTGAGGTGATAAAAATTATTAGAGTATTCATATTTTTTCAATGTTTAGAAAAAATTAATCTAAATCCAATACATGGATCATTTCCAAGAAGATTATAAATAAAATTGGACAAAGGATATCTTAAAAGTCATAAAAAGATGAAAATTAATTTTTTGGACTTCTCTATATGAATTATATTATTTAAGAATAAATACATTTATAAAGAACGATAATTGTTTAGAATTCAAAAATATGATTCTTTTTCACAATCATTCAACCACATTTATCTTATATATTAATACCATAAAAATACTCAATGTCCTTTAACTTATATAACATTTACCTTGTTGTCTATAAACCATATTCAATATTTATTTACCAAATATATACAATATGAATAAGAATATTTATGTCATAAATTACCACCCTACACCAAATCCACCTTCTACCCAAAATACTTTGTGGATAATAATTATTATTAAAAAATAATTCATTCACAAAGATCCGTTGTCTAAGACAATAATAATTAATTGAAACATTTCATGTTGTATTTTATATAAGGGATTATTAATCACAGAAACACTTGTGTGATTATTACTAAGATAATATTTCATTGGAAATAAAACATCCATTCAATTTCTAGTAAATATATTTTAGTTACTCCAATGTTAATGTTGGGTTAGTAACTGTTACCCAAAAACCAGTTCATCGAAAAAAATCAAGATTGAAATCTAACAAATATTCTAGAAAATTATTGTTATTTGTAAAATGAACACATATAATGGGATATCGTTCACTCACTAATGTTAATTGGGTTATAACAAATATATAATTGCATAGGTATCATCATAAATATTCTTTTATGTGGAATATATCATTTATGACCCCCATTAATAAATGTTAAGAGGACTACCTCAATGCAATTAATCTAGTTATTCTATAAAATCAGATAAATTTTTTAACCTCCCATTATTGAGACCACACTTAAATTCTCAAAATGAAGTGTTAATTGGCCAAATATGTGCCTCCATATGTGTTAAATTCCTTTAACTAGTGGTTAGAATATATGATGATTTAATGGGGATAATATACCCTTATATAAGAGTGTAGAAACTTGTGTTAAATAGTCAATTGAAATAAAAATAATAATTTTTGTACACTTTAGAAAATAAAATAGAATCATTCCATTATAAATAGAACATTTTCATTCAAGAATACAATATGTCTGATCACCAACTAGTAGAAAAAATATATATTGATAAATAAACAAATGAAATAAGTATTAAAAGATTCTTATAATTTCATTTAGATATAATTTCAAACATTATTTAATCTATCTTTTTATAAAATTAAATGTTTGGCATCTTTCTTATTGGAACCTATGAATAATGATATCTTCTAGGAAACTAGAGTTTCATATCCACCTGAAAATGTTGTGAGTTATTATTATTAGACCAACACTATTGGTTTACCAATAATAAAATGAATAATATTTAATTCATGAAGTGATATTGAGAGAAAATAAATAATAAGTTATCCAAAAAAAATTAACTCCCGATCCTATGAAATATAGGTGACCATAGTGATTTACCATACATATATTGGATACTATTTTCTATCATCAGAATATTATTATAATAATTTCTAATAAATTATTCATACCCAAAAATATAATTTATTTATATTTATATTTTTAGTCACACAGAGGTAAGAGCCATCCAAGATAAACATATATACAGAATTCTTGGGGGTAATGTCGCCAACCCTATAAATATCATATGACATCCTGGTTAATAGGGACCCTACCTGATATAAAATTAATAATTGAGTAAAATAAATAACCCTATATATCTGTTTACAAATCAGATGTAATTTTTCTACACCCTAGATGCATATTACACATCAAGGGGAATGAATCTGAACCCATATAACTTAAATTAGATCAAGATAAATTAGAGACCATAAATGGATTCATTATAGAAATTATGAGGATTCTCATTCCGTTATATCTTATTTCACACCTAGGGGACTACTATAACTCAATTGAATTATAGTTTTCATACCATAAAATAAGTCCAACCTAATATATCTCATATCACCTATGTGATAAATATACATCAGTACATTGAATCAAATTATATTGATGGCTAAGTAGAATCCAAATCTCAGTATCACCTCATATAATATTTTGGTTGTTTGATATCCACCCATGTAATAAATGTAATAATAATAAAGGGGAAACATCTACTTTGTATTATCTTATGTAATCATTATGGATAAAAATTCATCCATAAATTCCCAATATAATCATCCACACATGGGTTGGTAATATATCAAATACCATCATGCATCACATTTTTTGTACTCTCAAGAGAACAACGTATACTAATCACTTCATACAATGAGTTTTATAACTACAAGACACTGTAAAATAACTATTGTATGGATAATTATATGGATGGGTAAACCCACCCATTTTCCAAGCCCATGTCAAATAATGGACACCTTATTTATTATCATCTATCTTATTCCAAACATTGAGGTTGAATACCATTAAATATATTTCAACAAGACCATAAAATATACTCGTAACATAATACAACTTGATTTAACTAATTGTCAATTCCACAATATGATCATCGTAGATATAGAGTTTAATTATCCCTATTAAATTACAAGTCAACCTAGGTCAGTATTAAAATTTCAAACACATAGATTAATATATTTTATGATAAACCATCTAGAGTAGACACATTTTAGAGGGGGGAGGACTCATATACCAAAATTTAATTAAATGGAAAAGTGGCCTTCATGATCATCTTGAAATTAATATAAACTTAAAAAAGATCAACCAATCTAATTAAATCAATAATTACCAAAATTATGTGGTGAATGCATCCATTAAAATGTCTACTAAATTATTATTTTTTATTCACTATAATAAAAGAAAATTATGTAACATCCAAACTATGTATTATCTATCCTATATCTACTAGTGTTTGAAGAACCAACATGTTCTCTATGATTCTTTGTGGATATGTAAATAATTATATATTTCATGCGTGATAAAAGAAAATATAATTTTGAAAAATTGATTTGTAAAATTTGGTGAAACCACATAAAATGGTCATTATAATTAAATGAATAATCATATTGCTATTTTTAGTGAAGCACAATCTTTTTTACATGAGATACAAACTATTATTCGTGGTCAATTTTCTTTCCCTATGCTAACCCAAGCCATAGCCACCATCTCTATATAACATGAGACCATAACTCCATCAATCGATTATCCTTGTAAATTATAATAAAATTAAAATTAATTCACACAATCATTGAATATTGATTACAAATTTAAAAATAATATATATATCTATATATTATAGGAACTAATCAGAAATATCGTTTCCCCTAAAAATTTCCAGATAAAAGGTTCCAGTACAACCCCATATATCAACTAAACCCAATAACCTCTAAAATCAATAATCTCATATAATTCCATCCACTAATATTTTCCATATGCATTAGAAATCCATAAATATTATAATTCTACAGAATAACTATATTTTATTTTCCTATAACCCATCGAAACCAAACTAATGGGAATCATTTTAACCATTCAATGAAAAATACACTAGATATCGAGACCTTTCAATCATTATTTAATAAAACCATTTCAAAAACTCAAGTCGAGTTACCATTATATAAAATCCTAAATTATTGGGATAAAATGAAAAAGAATCAATGAAATGTATGAAATTTAAATTTATATATCACTATGATAAAATGATACATAAGCCCTTTATGAGTAAATGGTGATCTACCTCAATGAAAAACGGTGGTTAATGGTATTATTCCCATTGATCTATTTGTTTACCTTTCATGGGAAGTTCACTATTTCCCACAAGAATGTGTTTTTAACTAGTTTATAAAAATAATTTTGATAATTTATTAAAACTATTAATCTTTTAAACTATCACACAATCGATATCCTATAAATAATTATCATATATATTTCTCTATATGTTAGAATACATAATATATATAACCATATATAATACAATTTTCTCAAAAATTTAGTTATTCCTCATTTATATGTAATATATATATACAAATTATCGAACATTTTTCTTTTTTAAAGATTTATATGTCTAATTTTGACCATATATATATATATATATATGATTTTATACTTTAAAAAACAAGAGAAACATAATTTAATGACAAAAAACATATTTTCATTTTGAATTATTTTCTATGTCATAGGGGAACTAATACATACATTTTTACCTCATACATAACTAATTTATACAATGTATAAAATTAATAACATTGAAAAAACCCATGTGTAACATATATTATCAATTCATTATACATATACTATGATAGGATTCAGGGAAAATTTTATTTTAATATTAATTATAATTCCCATATATTTATGTTACAAGAGTAAGATCATTATTCGGTATAAATTAATATTTTTTGAAAGTGTGTGGTTTATTCCTTATCCAAAATCTCTTATCATAACGAAAATTTTTTATACATAATATTTTTTTCATAGCTAGATTATTTTTTCATTAATAAAAAATAAATAATATATTCACATCGACAAAAAATATATGTTTTCATAGATAATATATATTCCATGGTGAAATTTTGTATAATAATATATTTCCTAACTAGAAAATGTGATGCAAAATATATTTTCAATACATATTTTATTTTACATAAAAAGATATAAAACAAATAAAATATTAATTTTCATAAAATAAACAATTCTTATAAAAATCAGCATACATAATATGTTTTCATATTTAATACCTTTATATTCAATAAAATTTATATTTTATATAATTGTAAAAATAACATAATATTTTATTTTATAAATAATGATAATATTTTAATGAAATATCTTATGGAATGTGAATTTTATCTATATGTAATAAAAAATTGTTCCACTATGTGATATATTACAAAATTAACTAGATATAATAACCATGAGTGTGATTTTAAAATTGGGAATATTTTAAAAATTGATCCAAACCTCTAAAAATTCCAAATTCACTCCACCCATTCTCAAATCACAATATGTATCATAACAGATATAATCTCCATGAAAATATCAGTTACTATATTTATTTACAATATATCACCATGAGTATCGCAAATTTGAGGCATCCATTATTATACTATTCTAAATCATAGACACCCCAATAAATTCTAAGACAGTAGTCTAAGCCATGATAAATCCCAATTTAGTTCTCTCAAATATAAAAAAATCCCTAATTTTCCAAAAAACATTAAAATATAGATTTAAAAAAATAAATCATTTTAAATAAAAATATAACCTATCTCATAATTCTATAACAAAGATACATTGTAATCCATTGTTTGGATCAAAATACATAAACTATAATAGATTCATATATTCATATTCTTAATCCAAAGGCCAATTCTCAAAATTTATCCATCATTATGATAACAAATTAAAATTTACCCTGGTTTTAGTAACTCTTCATTAAATGTTTTATAATAATCTCAGAATAATAACACATCTATTATATTACATGTATCCTACAATATAAAATTAGATCCATTCCAATCATCAAGAGATGACACATTTCCAAAATACTATATATCCGTTATTTCCTGTTTATTCCAATACCAAAAAAACAATTAAAATCTAATGAAAATCCCTTGTAATGACTATTGAGACATTGATTAAAACATAAAATTAAAAACTATTTTCTTTCCTCATTGGATGTGAGTATTCTCAATTCACCATATTCCCAACAATAATTTTTCATCATCATTCTACAATATTGTATCACATATCCATCATTTGAATAGAGAATTACCCTCATATTTACATTATAATAATCATTTTATTTAAAATTATTTATTTTTATAAAAACACCGATTGTAATTTTAAAGGAAATGATGACACCAATATGCAAAAGATTTCTGAAAATCAAGGTCAACAAACTTATCTTGTTCTAGAAATACACACCCAATATTATCACCAATACTCTATCCTAGATCATACAGCTATTAATTTCCAAATATTCATACTCTAGCTGATTCATATTATTATATACCTAGTTATTTTCTATTTACCATATATATCCCATCATTAAAAATTATTTCACAATTATGTGAACCCAGAAATATAATTTTTGTGTAAACTAGTTCATTCATTGTAAAATATAATACAAACAACACTATATATGAACCATATCAATTTATCACCAATGATGTTCTACCAATCATAAAATCATCAATAAACAATACCATTTTACAAATAGAAAACAATTAGTTATTAAAATATTTCAACTCATTTTGATCCATACACAACCATCATTTATATATAATTATAATTCATGGTTGGGTTAGTTACACACTTATTTTCAAATAAATCTATGAGTCTGTCACTTACCAATTATTAGGTAGACACAAATTTCATTAAAATAAAATCATTATAACCATTATAACAAGAATACATCCAAAAAAATTATAAACACAATTCATATAATATAAATAAATATTATAAAACTATTTCATTCACACCCTATTAAACACCATAAATATTTTATGAAAATGGTTCACAATGTACAAAATTAGTAAAACTATTAGTTCTCAAGATGTTTAAATTCCCACATATACAATCATATACTATGATACTCATAATATTTTGAGTCATTCATATCAATTCTTGGATGCCTATTAAAACTAATAAGTTAAAGATGAATCTCAATATTGTTAATCCCATTAAAACACATGAAAAAATCTTAATGTTAAATTGATAATTATTATGAAATTTCCTTGTATATATCACATCATCAATCAGAAATTACATGAACGTATCTTGTTAATTTTTTTATATCCATACTTATCATCATTCTAGAACACATAGAAGAGGTATAAACGCAATTTTAGGTTACCTTAATACATCACAATTTAATTATATAAAAAAATTAACGTGACCTTCAATTTCATAAGAACTCCCAAACCACCGATATGGAGATAACATCTAACGATTAATAGGTTCCCCAACATAGTCCATAACCATATCATACAAGGTAAACACATAATATGGAATCATCAATTATCTCCTCTCATATATCATATGGAAAATCACATGTAAATTCATCCATCATTGGGATATATGATGCACACAAATATATATACATTTTTGGAATACAATAATCTATCCAACTACCCACACTAGGTTAGTAACCCCACTCGAAATATTATTATTGGTACAAAACATCAGGTTTTATGAAAAAATACTATAACTATATATGAAATCTTCATATGATGAACTATCATGATAATATCATAATACCGTATTAGTTAAATTAAATTTATTTTTAATGATATATTTGTAAATGTTGTATATTTTTATATTGGATTTTTTTACCATGTACTAGAAAATAAAGAGATCATTCAATAACTAGCAGAATACAACAATTAGTATAGTTTTATTATTATAAAATATTTGATAACTAAATATAGGAAAAACCATAAATTATTTTTTTCACAAGTAAATTATAAATACCCACACTACAATAATTTTTTATATAAAAAATTATCATTATTATCTCATTATCAAAAAATTATGGAAATAACATATAATCTAACATGAATGATATGATGTATAAACACACTCTAATATGAACATTTAGATAATGAATTAAATATGATAATTAAATTAATAAAATATAAAAAAAATAAAAAATTATTCACTTCATATGTTACAATGAACACTTTTATTTATTAGTCACAACATTCATATGACATGAACATTTTCTTCTATTGGTGATAACTAGTAATATGATATAAAATCCATAATATGTTCTAAATACTCTTATATTTTATAAATAATTATTTATATAGTGAGTTATATATGAAAAATCTTGAATACAAATATGTATAATCCCCATCATGACATCACTATACTGTTTTCAAACCATACTGTTACATAATGTTAGGTAGAAATCCTAATATTTAAAGGATAACAACTAGAATGCATAGTATAGTTTTTCTCCATAGAGTGTCTATACACTCACCTAGCTATGAATTATCTAGAATAAAATAAAAAACCAAAACCAAAATTATAATTAGAGTAATTAACATGTAATATATAAAAATGATACCATAACAAAAGTAATGTTTTAATATATGTTTCTAAATCCCTTGATCACCAACATTCTTGATCATTAACATGATTATAATAATATATATATATATATATATTTGTATTTTGATACTCTAATGATATCTTATGTAGTAAACAACAAAATCCATCAAATCTATTTAGTTTAACCTTGAATAATGTAGCCTCTACACTAAATAATCCAATGAATAATAAGATATTTGTGGGTACAAGAGTTTTATATACAGTTGTAGGATGTGTGTGTAGATTTTTAGTATACCAAAAAATTGATTCTATAACATAACTCCAAAATAATTTCTTACATGATGTGATTATATGAAAATTAATATAAAAGCATGGATGGTTTGTTTTCGTCATTCATTAAGTTATAATGTTCCACTTGGAATAGATCATATATACATCACTAACTGTCAAATTAAAATAACCATTGATAATAACGATCAAGATGAATGATTTCCTATAACCAAATAATAATAATATATATATATATATATATCGTTTTTTAATATCATTGGACATTACATGAGTGGACGGAGGGCCACTTGGACCATCTCATAGATATAGTGTGTGGAATGGATGGTTCTCACCCTATATAACACATAAAACAATAAGGTGATTGAAACCCCTCCCTGAAATCATAATATACATCAGGATTATGGATCACACCAAATATATTTGAAACTACATTAGATAGAAATGAAAATATTATAGGAATCATAATACAAAACATGGGAGTGAATCCCACCCAATAAATCTCATATAACATTAAGGGGAATGGGTTCCCTCACTTGAATAACAATAAGAATGATGGGGAATGGTAATCAAAAATTACATCTCATATATCATCTATTAGTACTATAACTATTCCCATGTATCATAATACAAATCAAGTTGAAGGTCACTAACCTTTGATATATCATATAAATGTAGATAAATGGTACCCTCACATGAATCATAATGCACATCATGTTAATGAAATTTTTGCAATATTATTATTATATATCATAAACATGAGGATAAAAATATATCCCATTAAAACACAAAGAGTCTTCAGTAGGATAGTGTACACCCCATAATATCTCAGGTGATCAGAATGGTTCTAATATCATTCAAATGCTTTTTAATATAATCATCCATAGAATAATTATTCATATGCAAAAACCCATTACAAATATCATTTGTTTTACACTAAAAAACACCATGTATATTGATATCATAATTTATATAATAACATAACTAATATAATATCTAAAAACACTATATAGTCTTTTCAAATATTTAGACGAAAATGTTGGTATACCATGACACATCACATTCTAAAAACCCCACAGGGAATATTTTGTCTCATTCCAAATATAGTGATTATTATACAAAATCCTAATTTATAAAAAGAGTTATAATTACTTTGATCACATGAAGGCCTCACTTAACTCTAAGAAATATGTCACATCAATCAATCTATAGTGATGGTTTCATCCATTTATCAATTCTCATGTCATTATTGGTTCATCCTATCATACCCAATCTAAATGAAATCCCATTATACGATTTACATTCCACGTAAATACCATTCATTTCAAGAATGTATACTCACCCTACAAGTTTATTAATTTTTGAATATTATATAAGGGTATTTAGTGTTTTCAATTAACCTACACCCATATCAACCATTTTTCATCCATAAACCATTCCCAATCGTAAGGGTTATGTGGAGATATATCAATTACATTTAAATTAATTTAATTTTTATATACATTAATATTATACATATATATCAAGGGACACATTGTTTAAAGATATAATCCACCATTTTATGAAGAAACAACTAGAGTTCTAGGCTCACTATAGCCCAAGATAAATCATTTTTAACATTGGAGTTAATGTAACTACATTATTATGATTATATAATTTTCTATATCATGTCAAAATGGCTCAAAGGCCTTCATTTTTTAATATTTTTGATTATTTTCCTTTCAAGTGGTGAAGTGGAACCCTTACAAGGCTCTAAGGGTCAAAGACAATTACATAACCCGTAGCTCTTAGAGGAAATCACCCAAAAAGTGAACTTGTAAATTCTACTCTCCAAAAAATGTCATGGTATCAGCACTCCATCATTGTTGTGCTGGTTGGACAGTTATCCTATACAAAGCTACACAAGCCTGGTACCGAGAGCTGAAAAATAATAATGATTATAAATATATGATGATTTTCATTGAACCACCTAACTATTTTATAGTGTATTTTTCTTAAATTACCATACATATTCAACTAAACTCATCTAGTCCCAAGAATATTTATTATGTATGAATTAATCAGTAGCACCATTGTTTTTTTATCTAAATAAAATAAAATAAAATTATAAAAAAACAATTCAATTAAAAATAATTAATCAAAAATAATTTTTTGTGAATAAACATCTATGTAGTAATCTAGGATTAAATCAATGATTGATTTTCCAAGGTTTAATCATATTTAAAAGTGTTGTAAATAACCACTAAATTCCAAATCTACTAGTAACATAGAAATTAAACCACTATTAATTTAAATCAATGCAATAATTTTTATAAAATATCTAAAATGGATAAATCATTTAGTTAAGTGAATTTTCATATTTAATCTAGAAAAAAAATGTGTTCATCCTTATATGATCCAATGTATCCAATTGATTTAGAATACCATTCATATCAAAATCTTTCCTCCATTATCTCACTAAATCATTTCAAAATTATATGTTTGAATCAACTAATGTTGTTTGATAATCATATGAATGAAATGACAGTTAATTTATGTAGAGTGTATGATATGCATCTAGCAATATCTAGGATCGAAATAATCAATAATTATTAAAGGATATATCAAATAATAATGAATTTTTTTTATAGATTACACTTTTAATAATTCTCATATTTCATAGGTCATGAAAAGTACCCCCTATCCATTTATAATGTCTTTTTTAATTTTTATTATTTTTGTAAAATTCATGAAAAAAACTTTTTTTCAAATATTTAAATGTAATGAACCCATTAAAAAAATATCATTTTCATGTCCCCATATGTTACAATATTAAAAAAATCAATACCATTATATTATGTTTTTTCACTAGAAATATTATTCTCCGCCTATTTATGTAATATATTAATGGAATTTATAAGGTTATTCATTTTGAAAACAGAACATAGAACATTTTTTTATATATGTAATATATCTCTCTTAATATGACCATGATATATTATATTATATTATATTATTAGTGTAAGATTTTTAAATTTGGATGGGTTATATATTTTTTGAAATACCAATATGTTATATTTTGAACTATGTAAACCTTCTTATAAAATTCATAAGTTCATTGACTTATCCAAAAAGGAATTAGTAGCATATTTATTAAATTTTAAATGTTATTCCCAAGAAAAAATTCAAACATAATATGATTTTAAAATACAATATAATACATTATGAAAAAAAAATTAAAATATTAATATTTTCCCAATACAAAATTAAAACATCCCAATATTTTGTTTTTCAATTTTCTAAAAATATTATATGTAATTTTTTTCATTTGAATACTATTTTTAATTTATGAAATTTTCATATATATTAAGAATAAATTTGTCTCATATTTCATTCCACATTAAAAATAATTTGACATATGAAATATATTTTCCCTACCAAAGCATTGATTCAAAAAAAGTCTCATAGGGAAAATATTGTACATAATATATTTTATGTGATTAATATATATAAATTAAAATTATATATATCACATAAAATATTAATTTTATGTAATAAATTTCCCACATGGTAATAATACAATAAAATATATTATCCTAATATAAAATTGATCCATAATATAGTTATAAACTATTCAAAATATTTTTTTTAAAACAAAATGATTTTTCATTTTTTTAAATCAATATTATTAATTTTCTCCTCCCAATAATTAATAAAAATAGGAAAATATATCTTAAACTCAATATCTTTTTTTGAATTCATAAATAAATTTTTAATGAATCAAAACTCTAAAACTGAAATAGAACTATGTACAATATTAGTTATTCATAGATCCTACATGCCCTCTATAGACATACAAATTTCAATGAATATAATCTAATTTAAACCCTAATATATTACATATTATATGGCCTGATTCCCACCATATTTTGAATCAACTACACCCTACCAATACTATTTCACTTATCGAAGCCATAGATAGATCCAAATAAATTTTCAAGTACATAAAATAATTGAAATAAACACTAATACACAAAAAATATATATGTGGATTATAAAATTATATTTAAAACAATTAAACATAGACACACAATTTTAAACCAAATATTTTTTCTTTGAATTCAACCAACAATAAATATATACCATAATTTTTTTTCACATTGTATTTTTGAATTTGTTTTTGAAATAATTCCTTATTAGAGGAATAAAATTTGAAAACAATTGATTATATTTTTCTAAAAAATAATGAAATTTTCAATTACCTTTATTTTTTTCACCTTTAAAAATACTTAAAATTTTATATTGGATGCGAATATATTTTCTTGAAAAACTATCAAAGATGAAAAAAATATTTATGAATGACATATTCATATATTTTTATGGTTAATATCTTATTAGTGTGTATATTTATTATCATTATAATTAATAGAGTATAGGATTTAATTCATCATTATTAATTAAAAATATTAATATATTAGTTCATTGATATAATGATTCTTCCCAGATGACATGATATATTACCTCATTTAACAAATGTCCAAATTATTTTTTAGTCGGTGTGATAAGGAATTTTTTTTCTTAATGGTATCATTGAACACTGATATTTTATTTGAGTAGTGACAATAATATGAAAATTACAGGGGAATCCCTCCCTTCTAAGCATTCATTTAAGAAATAGTTTTTTTATCAGTGTTAATTTACAAAAATCAATCTTGATTTATAAAATTAAAATTCCAATAAATATATATTTATCAATACACATAATATAGTTTATGAATATTTTAATTATAGTAACATTAGAGAAATAATATTTTGTTCTTGGATTTTACTATTTTTTCTCATACATTTAACTATAAAATTGAACTCGATCCTAACAATATTTTTTGCCACATAATATACATGTTTACAGTGATGGGAGAAATATATATTGGAACATTATTAACTAATAACACTAATAATCTTTATGGGGATAACATATGATGATTCCACAAATATGTTGTATTAGTACACCAACTATGAAAAAAAGAATGTAATAGTATTTCTTCTATATAATGATTCCATGATATATAACAATTCATGTGGTAATTTCATATTAGATGAATCTGAATCTTTAATAAGGGTATAATTATCTTTAATGATTTTTTCAATATGATTATATAGACTAAATATTGAGGATAAGATATAATTAGGTGGATCCATGAAAAATTAATTGACATCGTGTTATATAAAAAGCAATATATAATGTTTAATATTACATAACATTGATAAATTTTTAATATACAATATATTTTATGGGGAGAAAAATCATAGATTAGTTCCCCACATGATATATATCTAATAAAAATATCTACAAAAATGGTAAATGTACCTTCCTAGTTCAATGGGAATAACCATATAAATAATAATATTTTTTAATAACTTAAGAGAATCAATAATTAAAATAAATAACTATATAATGACCAATATTAAGAAGTAGAATATTAAATGATTTTGTGTATCATCATGCAGAACCCAAAAAAGGTCTAATAAAACATATTCTATTATTAATTAAAATTTATCATCATTTACATTGGTTTTTCAAGATTATCAACACATTCAACTCTTAAGTTGTAGCTTCATTAGATTAATATTTTGAAGAAATTCCGTATATAAATAGAATAAATAATTTAATAAAATCCACATATATCACTCTACGTGCTCCATATCAATGACATGTAACCCAAAAATTAAAATATTTTATGTACATCATCAACAAAATTATTGAATGATTTGACGGATACATTAAAAATGATTAATAAATTAAAATTTTTTCCATCATTTAAATATACAAAATATAAATCCCAATATTCCAATATAAATTAAAGGTTTTGTTAGATTATAAGGCTAATGAGTAATTAAATTTATTACTATATACTTTTGGAGTTAAAATAAAAATAGTGATGTTCCTAATACCGCGCTGACACTAGCTCTTTTAAATTGATTATTAAATAATGAATATATTTTTTATCCCAATTGAAATATAATCATTTAAAATTATTGTTCCCCCTAGTAGAAGATCCTACTATAGTATCCACCAATTCCACTAACAATTTATCAATGAATTTATGACCATTTTGTAATATTTTATATTAACATCACATACCTTTTTAAATTGTCCTCTTATAATTGGTGTTTAACATATGTTTTATTGGTTACAATCATTACCATTACAGTGGATTTTCACATTATAAGATTATTGTTTTCATTCCCCAATTTTGATATAGATAAAAATGTTGTTATATTTTATGTCAAAGTTAGAATATTTAATTCAATAACATGGAAATATTCATATATAAATTTAACTAAATAATTATGGTTAATTATATTGATATGGTATAATAAAGAGTTAGATTTTATATTTTTCAAATGAAAAAACTCATACCATGTTTCATCAAGGAAATTGGTCAATTAATTCCCAATCATGATGAAATTGAAGATGTTAAAATAGTAATAAAATATATTAGTATTATTTACAAAGTTATAATTGTGTAATTGATAAAAATTGAAATTTAAATGATGGTAAAAAAAAATATATATCAGTTGAATAAAAGAATGTTTTAACACTTAGAGATATTATTAAACAATAATGAGTTAATATGAAATGTAATTTATATAAATTTATATGATTAAATTGTTCATTTGTTTTGAGTCCTAGAGAATATGGAGAATATTATAAAAAATCCATTAAGGTAAATCGTGCACTACATTATTTGTATTCCAATTTTTTATAGGGAAAAAAGTACCTTAAATATTATAAATTAATTATAGTGGTTTATTATTTTACAAAATAAACCAATACGTTTTTTATAAATGGATAAAATAATGAACCATTAGTGATTTTTTTGTGGAGAAATTGTTTTTTATTGAATTTAAAATCCAATTGAATTGATCAAACTGTTTGTTGCATATGGAGGTAACAAAAAACGTAAAAAGCAATATTATAGAAAAATTTGATCGCTCAATTCATGAGAGGATGAATCCATTTATCATATATTTAAAAAGTATTACCATGTACCATTCTCAAATTTTAGTACATTTACTAGGCTAATATAATTGGTATGATTTCATAAGATTATTAATAAACCATATTAATTTCTATTTTAGTGACACATAGAGTGATTTATTTCAGGGAAAAATTTGAAATTAAATACGTGATCAACCAATCTACCCTAAATATATATCAAATCTATAATCCCTAATGATTCTCATGGACCGTGGTGTTAATTAGTAAATAAAAAAAGATTATGATGTTAAAAATAGGTGAATTAGATTAATCTTATGGATTTATTTATGATTTATTAATGATGCACCAAATTAAAAAGGCCTAAAAGTTTAATCATTTTTATGTAACCCATTTGATTAGTGATTTAATATAGGCTATATGAATTGAAAATTTTTAGTTCCTAGCATATGGGTTATATAATTCACTGGTGATTTTTCTACATTCTCTAATCCCACGTTTTTACCAATGTCACCTACCATGTTAAGTCCAATCAATTTATCCCATGTCTTCCCTTTTACCTAAATTATTTATCTTCATTATTATTTTTTCTTTATTAATGTATCATTATTAATATAATCAATATTATATCCCCCAATTACCTATTCTAATATTACAGTTTTATTGACCTAACTACATAACATCAGTAGTATACAAAATACAGACTAATGTTGTTTTATTTTTGATTCCTAAATTGATCCACATTCTTAAAATATTCAACAATTGGCCCCATGAAATTATATCACCAATAGTATTAAACATTAATATTATGTTGAATCTATATACATATAATTTTAAATCAATACATGGATCATTGGATCAAATTCACCATAGGATATATCTAAGTAAAACCCAATGAAAATATTTACACCTATATCCTATTAAATATTTCATTGTGAATCCCACAAACTATGGGCTATAATATTGAAAATATTCTTCATATATGGATACTTAAATTTATATTCCCAAAATTCCCAAAATTATTTATTTTTGTTATATGATGATAATGATTTATTCATATATAACCACTCAACCATAAAACTACTATTCAACCCATCCATTGAAAACATTGGTAATTTAAAGGGATTTTTTAACATAAAATTAATATAAAATGGGTAATCACATATATCATTATTCATCAGGGATGTTTTTTATAATATAACCTAAATTTAGTTGGTAATTATCCTTCTAGAACAATGTAATATTTCATGGTATTATCATTTTAAAATCACTAATAGAAAAGAAAAAAAAAGGTTGAGTTTCATTTCATCATCTCAAGAAATTTATTAAGTCAATGTTTCTTATAGATTGGCATAAAAATTATATATAAATTTTCAAATAGATATTTTTATTCATTTTTCATATGGAATTAATTCTTGACCCTTTTGTAAATTTTTTATTATTTTTGATAATGATCTTTAAAATAATAATATATTTAAAACCAATAAATATATAATTATATATTATTTATATCTCAAAAATATTTTTGGATTCATGGATGTCATAAAACTCCAATGTAACAAACTATGAAATTATACATAATTTTAAATGATATCATAATTAATTAAATTACCATTGATTATTAGTTGTGTTCATAAAACAAAAAATTATTCATTGAATATCTAAAAATATATTATAGAAATTTTCCACATGTAGAATTTTTTAATGCATGAATACAACCATTTTATCCATACATGTTTATATTAAAATCTAATTTAAACATAATACTATACATTATAAAATGTAAAAATAAGATGACCCATTATGTATTTATGGATTCCACTTTACCCCATCACAACCCATTTGTATTTTTTAAAGTAAAATAACTCTAATGAAACTCTATAGGTCATAATGGTTTATTATAATATATTTTTTTACAATTAATTTGTCCAATGTAAAATTATAATTCCTAATTTCATATTTATTTATATTTAATGGAATCGAATTTGTAAAAATCCATTTATATACTTTGGTCTAATATTATATATCTTTTAAATATTTTTGTGCTATTAAATAGAAATAATTTCCAATTTAACCATTTGATTAATTATATTTATGGATTATACATTAGTGAACACATTTTAAAGAATCTAAAATTCACATGAAAAGAGGATAGAGGATCCTAGGAATCATCATTGTTTCCTCTAAAGAAAACGTAAATTGATTTAAGTCAATTTATGGTGATTTGGAAAAACAAACATGGGTCTATTATATTTTATTAGATTATGGGGGTTTAAAAGTATTTACAGATGATATATTGGATGGGAAAAATAATTTGAAAATCCTTGTCCTATAATTATGCTCTCCTACAATATGGTGTTCACAATATCATATATAATCATTTTTTGTTTTTGAATCCACATGGAAAAACATAGAGCCTACTTTTTATCATCCACAGTCTTTGGGGGGATATTGAATGATTGAGGTAAAACATGCTCTAACCATGAAGTACCTACCCACCACTCCTAAAAAACATCCAAAATTAACCTAAAATCACCGAAGCATAGCCCCACTAATTGATGATAAAATAAGGGTAATTAGTACATGAAATTCTTTAATGGATATATCGTGATATGCCATTATCTCACAATATACAAACATTTTAATGCCTCCTCCTCGAGATGAACTTTCAAGAACAAATATTATCCTCAGGTAAAAATATTTGGCCACTAAGAACACAATTATGATTCCCTTTATAATTTACCATCTTTAACTTGACCATTTTACAAAAACACCATTATTAACGATGCATTTATTCACTTTAAAATATTATCACGTTGATCCACATCATGAATTAGGTTCTCCTTGATGGACACATAATTATAAAATTAAATATCCTCAACATGTATCATAGTATAATGGAATGGTTGATACTGATGATGTTGGGAGACATTTAATACATTTAAAATTTAATTGTACATAAATCGAATATCCAATCAAAATTGACCTAATACAATCCACCAGACAATATAAAATTGGTATAATAAATCTAGATACTAACTTTACATACATTCCAATCTAACAGGGTCCCAATCCCATTACACTTGAAGGAATACACGGTCTCCATTTGTAAACTAAAGTGGTTGATGATGTTGACCAAAACAGTTCATTATTCTACTATTCCATATATCCATAAGTTTCTAAATCAAATAAACTATTTGTGACGTCTCTTTCATGAGAATCATTCCCAATAAATCTAACTCACCCGACTCTATCCAACATAATTTTGATCTGTAGGGACTACCATTGATCGCCAAAAAAATTTCAATCTGAATATTTACCTCATTTATATTTTTTTAGATATAAAAAACTCTAATTTTTTTACCACAAACAATTGTAATCATGGACGAATGCCTGAGAATTTCCTCTAACACCTAAACAGTACTCACTGGTTTTCCAACCATATATGAATGAAATGATGTACTCAAAAACAACTATATATCATTGGCCTTCTTTAAAAATTTCTAGATGGATCATGTAAAATTTTTATCATGGCTAGAAACTATATTACGTTGAACATGTTGAAAATGATCTATTTATGAAATATTTATATCTCTCCATGTCACGACCCATCCTCGGGGCCCGTGTCGTGACTACCCCAAGCCCTCCTTCCATATTCCAAGGGCTAGCGACTAGCACCAAATGCATAAATCCCGATAACTAGAAGGCATTGCCTTTATAAAAGTATACAAAACACCACAGAGTATAAGCGGAAGTAAAACCCTATGTACAAAGAGAATTGATATAAGGTAAATGGTCCAGAATACAAACCCAAATGAAAGTACAACTATAGGAGAACAAAGTACAATAGAAAAAGACAACAGCTGGAAGGACGGAAGCGGATCCTTTGACATCCTCCTCGGATCCTACCTGAATGGTAGGTACAGATGGCATAGCTCCTGGATCGTCCACTACGGATCCTACCTGAATGGTAGGTACAGATAGCCTCCACAACGCTCTCACCCGTTAACCTCCTCCGTGTGTCGTCTTACCATGAAGTCCACGTCCGGATACTGTCACGTCATGTAGTCCACCTCCGGGTACTAACTCGCCGTGTAGTCCACCTCCAGGTACCGTCCAATCCTCGAACACTCGGCCTCCGTCAGCACTGGTCGTCATCTGCAACCAACACAATGAGGTGCGGGCATAGCCAATGCAGGGGTGAGTATAACGATACTCAGTATGGGCCCCGAGACCCTCAGGGTATCACTAAAACTAACAATGATAACCATAAATAAGATCTCAACAGATAACCTCTACATAGGTATATTCCCATACATATACCTATGTTATTAAGTAACCAATATCAATCATGAGTAAACTCAAGGATTATGAAATAAACGGATAACCACTACTCAGGTATATGCCCATACATATACCTATGTTATAAAGTAACCCATCTCAATCATGAGGAAACACCAAGGTCATAGACTCAGCTCAAACTAATATATTCATTATCGAAAACATAACTGCTGAAAATCCCCATCTCTGGAGTGTACAGTGGTCTATTCATGACTCCGAGGTACTGCTCACTAACCTAAGACTGGTGAGGTACGCCTCCTATCGAGTACCGCGGGTCTGCGACCAACTACTGGGCGCTCCGTCCGTTGTGGGTCTATCAGCAAATACCGGGTGCTCCCCCTAATAGCCTACAGAGGTACTCCACCTATCGAGTACTGCGGGTCTGCGGCCAACTACTGGGCACTCCATCCGCCGTGGTTCAGTCGCCAAATTCCGGGCACTCTTCCCACTGGGCTAGTCGACTCACTCCAAGTCGAGTCGGTAAAGCAGTCGTCATGTCTCAACCGGCTACACGGTCTCTGTAATCCATGCGCTCTTCTCCAGGAGGGTCCGCTCCACGAGCTACAGGTCGATACTCCAAGTATCCCAAAGTCCCATTAAGATGTATATCAAAGTACCACCTCGTCATAGGGGTCTCAATGCAACAAACGGTGTGTCAATCAGACGCCCGGTCTGTGAGTTATTAGCCTTTTCGTCTAAGGGTCCTGGTTGGTTTTCTGAGCAAACCAACCCGGCCGTATCTCAACTGTATCCTGAACTCTCATAGGGTATACTCATAGGGACTGTTTCTCAACGTGATCACCAACACCGCTGAAGGTTCATGAAACAGACGCCCGGTCTGAAAGATATCAGCTTTTCCGTTCCAGGGGCCCGGTTGAATTTCGGGTACGATCCAAGCCGACCACTATCCAACAGCTACCAAAACTCAGGAGAAGAATGCCAAAAGTTCCGCCACACTTAGAGGAATCTATCAATGTTGACGACATGTCAATCGGACGTCCGGAGCTAAAGATAAAAGTGTTTCCGCTCCGAGGGACTGGTTGGCTTCGTGAACCAACCAACCCGGCCTAACACAAAGTATTCCCAAACCTTGAGTGCGATATAACGAAACGACCGTCTCGATCCAAGGATCGCATCCTAATAGACAGTGAGTCAATCATAGAACCGTAGCACATGTTATGGGCATCCGACCGATAAAAGATCGGTATTAAGGGGTTCGGGCGCGGTCCGACCCGACCCGATACCCCCGGGGTCGACCCGAACTGGGTCCGGGTCTGGCCCACATGGGCGCGGCCCAGCCTGGGCGCGGCCCGGCCCGGCCCAGCCTTGGTGCGGCCCGGCTTGGCGGACCAGCTAGGCAGCCGGCCCAGCCTGGACACAGTGCGGCCAGTGCACTAGCTAGGCGCACGACCAACCGGCCGAGCTGTTTGGCAGGGGGGTGCCTGCCCCCCTGGTGTAACCGCGGCCCCCCATTAAATGGGGGCCGTTTTGTGCTGGCCGTCCAGGGGAATTAATTCCCTCGGTTTCCCTTTTGTCCGGCCGGCCCGCACCGGCCGACCGGTTCTGCCAAAAAGGACCTGCGACGGCCGGTCCTTCCTCCTTCGCCGACACCGGCGGCCCGGAACCGGCCACCGGTCACCCTGCTCCACCGCGGCCCGAAACCGGCTGCGGCCTGGTTCGTCTGGCATGGTGCGAGGGCACTGCGGCCTGGATCATCCGGCGTGGTGCGACGACGTCGTGTCCTTATTCAACCTCACAGCGCGGCGCGATGGCGCTGCGCATTACTTTCTGTACGATTCCGCGTGGTGTGACGGCACCACGCCATTCCGTCTCAACCATATTAGAAACAATATTCAAATTGGAGGAGGTTCGGCCGTTTTTGTGCAGTCCGGCCCCCTCTCGTTAATTGATAGCAACTGGTCGTAAATTCACGAAGTACGACAAATTAGAAATCACGAACAAAGATAATTAAATAAACCCCTACCACGAGCATGGCTTGAACAAGGTTTCCGTCGTGGAGAATAAGACGTCGCGTCGCGGGTCGGTGTCGTGGAAGTGGATTCGTAGACGAAGACGGATATTATCTGAGGTGCAACGGCGTCTCCCTTCATTTTTTGTGGGATGAAGAATGAGGGATGGGGCGTCGTCGTTCTTCGGAAGAAAGATGTGATGACGTTCTTCATCGGAGACCGATTCGTTCTTCACGTTCTTCGTCGCTGAAGAAGTTGTTAATCAAGCATCCCAAACCCTCCCAACGCGAAAAGACTCTAACCAATAATAAAATAATCCCATGTCGTATTTTATTAACACATGATAAGAAATTGAATTACAAAAGTTTGAATTAATTACACTTAATTAATTCTAGCCAAGTTTTCATCATTAAAGGGTGAGTTGTGGGAGTTAGGAATTTGAAGGGGTGGGGTTCGTGTGGGCACCACCAACCTCATAACCTCCCTTGGGAAGTTGGGTAGTTACCCAACATCCACCCAAATGCTTTAAACCACTTAAAGAAAAATAAAAATTGTTGAATAATTATAAATTAAACATCTGAAATTTTTATCATCTGCTCTCGTGAAAATGCAACTCCGGAACAGGTGTTCCTAAGAAATTACCAATGCTACGGTTCCATCGGTGCCCTCATAATTCGATTCCGAGCACCGGTTCAAATTTTAGAAATTCCCGCTCGATCATTCACTGAATGTACCCGAGATAAACTTCGGAAATTGATTCCGGGAATACCGGGCCTCAGAATCAGGCTTTTTCAGAAACCACGTTCTTTTAAAATTCCAATGAAAATTAAGAAAAAAATTTCCTCTGAAATTTCCGGGTCTTTACATTACTCCCACCTCAGGGCTTTACGTCCCCGTAAAGCTTCAACAAAAACTATGGTTACAAAAGCAGTATAGAGCACGCATCTGAGCCTTCCGCTCCCATGTGCTCACCTGGAGGTTCCTATACTTCCAAAGAAAGTGTACTCGAGGAATCGATCGTCCTCAAAGGATCCACTCCTGTCGATCCTCGATCCCCACTAGAACCTATGTGAAATACACCCCATCTCCATCGTCTAGCTCCCCATGGTCGATAATATGAAAATAGTCGAGCACGTATCTCCTCAGTTGAGATACGTGGAAGTCGTCGTGCACCTGGTGAAACTGAGGTGGATGGGTCAAGCCATAAACCACCCCGCCTACCCAGCTGAGGACCTAAGAAGGTCTGCTGAACTTCAGATATAAATTGTCGCCTTGGTCACATCTCCATAAACCTCGTTTGAGGTGAGACCCGTATAAGGACGTGATCGTCATCCTTGAACTCCAGAGGTCTCCAAATCCTGTATAGAACTGGAACTCAAAACTACTGATGCCACGTGGGTAAGGTTGACAAACTCAAGAGTGTTCAGTCTCACCCCCTGTGCATGAGTCATCCTATGCTGCCTGGGGTTCCCTTTTCGCCGACCAAGAAAACCCAACCTGGTGTCGTAGTTAAACCAAAACCTTTTTTCCTAATACTGTCAATTTGTGTTTGAACTGTGATTTCCCAGTCCATACTCAAACCAACTTCGTAAGGCCTCGACGCTGCCACCAAGAGATTCCAACCGAAATGCTCACCTCGAAGGTATGACCACACCGTCGACATAAGTGTGATTATCGAGTCTCCTCCCAAGGTATCTCCAGACGTGAGGGTAATGTTCACAGCTTACCAGAAACTCTAGGTTAAGAACATGATTTGTGAAAGCAAGGAACGATTCATATCAACGTCCGTTACTACAACAGCTAGAAGTGGACACAGACTGTCCCTTAATCATTCTTAGAGCCATCGGGTCACTCACCTTGACCACATGTAGCCGCACTTTTCCTCCACCCTCCAGCTCCCTGAGCCTGGCGGGGATAACTAAGGCGGGTGGTTGTATCATGTTATGATGTACACCACCTCATGCTGCTCTCCTATCTCTACCTCCACGTCTTCTATTTCGCAGACTCTTCACTCCTTTAAGATTCCTCTTCTTTAAACATTTAACACGCTCGAGTCTCTAAGACTGGAGTCGGTTTCCTGTTTCTTACTCCACTGTGTAGTCTTCATCCACTCCTGGATGATCTGAAAGAGCTGCTAAAATTTCTCCTTTTCCGAAAAGAGAAACTTGGTCTCATCCCATGGATGAACCATGCCCATTGCCTAATACAGTCAATCCTGACATGATTGATGCATTCATGCCATGGATGACGTCGTAAGGCCTCGATGTAACTACTAAGAGATCCAACTATCACTCTCGCCTCCAAGGATCGAGTCACACTGTCAGCATCAGTGTGAGATCACTGGGTCTCCTACAGTAGAAATCTCGAAAGTGAGGGTCAAGTCGACAGTTTTAACGGGAACCACTCAGTATCAACCAAACAAAACGACAAGAAAAAAAACAAAGTTAACTGTCTTTTTATTATTGAAGCTCAAAGTACAAAGACATGAATACAACAACAACATGGAACTAGAAGTACAAGGGACATATCCACTAGTTCCGCTCATGTCTACCTGCTCCCAGAGCTCTACTGCCTTGTCCACTACTCGGCTGTTGCTCAAGCACATGCCGCTACTTCTGCCTTCGTGGCTCCTCCAAATCCTGTGGATCATCTGTACGAGGATTCAGACAGTTACGTGCCAGGTGACCCTTTCCGCCGCATGAGTAACACTTTCTGTTTCTGGCATGCCTCACTCTGTCCCCACCTCGGGTGCCCCGCACCACCAATCATAAAACCTGAGATCACCCAACTGCTAGTCTGGTCCTCTTGGACCTCTGCATCATCTGTCTACTACCCACAGATGACTCGACTACTGATCGAAAAACACGCGGCAAGGGCAACAGCTCCTGAACACGCTTGGGGTGTAGTGCTACTGGAACAAACTCCACCCTGAAGAAGGTCTTGAATTCTTCCCATTCGAAGGTCATCCCATCGCAAAACAGGAAGAACTGGATCCACCACCTACTTGCTGTTGCTTGAAGAAGACTAGAAGCAAAGATCACCACAAAGTCTGCAGGCATCCCCACTTTCCTGAATACTCTCACCAAAACCTCCAGCCAAACCTCAGCCGCCTGTGGGTCCATCTCTCCCAAGAACCTGGGTGGTCTATGGCACTGGAACTCGTGCAGCGCACTCAAGTGGCGTGCATCTCCTACTACTAGGGCTGGTGGCATCTGTGTCCCAACGTATGGTAGTACCGTTGGTGCCTCCGCTGCTGTCTCAACTGCAAGAGGGCCCTGTACCGAAGCCTCGTTGCTCGACATGCTGTCAGTACGCACAACCCTCTGGGTTTTAGCTAGTCGTCCTAGAAAAGGCATCCTGAAAGAAACAACGTGACATGGTCAAACGATTATATCTGGTGAGATGACCTGGATTGAGCTGATATTTAAATAAAATTTCTAGAAACACACATGCAATCAGTGTTTTTGTGCACAAAGTCGGAATTCAGTTGTTAGGGTCTTGGTGTATGGATACGTCGGTCGCATGCACCATCACTGGACTCCCTGAACTGAAAACCACACTTGATACCCTTAACACTATTTATTCACATAATGAAAATATCAGAGTTATAAGTTCTGCGGTAGAACCGACTCCTCTGATACTAATTTTTCACGACCCATCCTCGGGGCCCATGCCGTGACTACCCCAATCCCACCTTCCATAGGCCTGGGGCTGGCGACTAGCACCAAAGGCGTAAATCCCGATAACTAGAAGGCATTGCCTTTATAAAAGTATAAAAAACACCACAGAGTACAAGAGGAAGTAAAACACTTAGAAAAAAGAGAAGTGCTGAAAGGTAAATTGGCCAGAATATAAACTCAAATGAAATTACAACTACAGCTGAAAAAAGTACAACAGAAAATGACAACAGCTGGAAGGACGGAAGTGACTCCTGTGTCTTCCTCCTCGGATCCTACCTGAAGGGTAGGTATTGATGGCGCAGCTCCTGGATCATCAACCACAGATCCTACCTGAAGGGTAGGTACAGATAGCCTCCACAACGATCTCACCCATCAACCTCCTCCTAGTGTGGTCTCGCCATGAAGTCCACCTCCGGATACTGTCTCGTCATGTAGTTCACCACTAGGTACTAACTCGTCGTGTAGTCCACCTCTGGGTACCATCCAGTCCACGAACACTCGGTCTCTGTTAGCACTTCCTGTCGTCTGCAACCAACACAACGAGGTGCGGGAATATCCCGTGCAGGGGTGAGTATAATGATACTTAGTAGGGACCCCGAGACCCTCAAGGTCTCACTAAAACTAACAATGATAACCATAAAGAAGATCTCAACAGATAACCTCTACTTAGTTATATTCCCATACATATACCTATGTTATCAAGTAACCCATATCAATCAAGAGGAAACTGAAGGATTATGAAATCAATGGATAACCACTACCCAGGTATATTCCCATACATATACCTAAGTTATCATGTAACCCATCTCAATCATTAGGAAACACCAAGCTCATAGACTCAGCTCAAATTAAGATTTTCAATATCGAAACCGTAACTGTTGAAGAGCCCCATCTCTGGAGTGTACAGTGGTCATGTAACGAATCCGAGGTACTTCTCACTAACCTAAGACTGCTGAGGTACTCCTCCTGTCGAGTACCGCGTGTCTGCGGCCAACTACCGGGCGCTCTGTCTGTTGTGGATCTGTCGCCAAATACTGGGCGCTCCCCCTAATAGCCTATAGAGGTACTCCTCCTGTTGAGTACCGCGAGTCTGCAGCCAACTACCGGGCACTCCATCTGTCATGGGTCAGTCACCAAATATCGTGCGCTCCGTCCACTGGGCTAGTCGACTCACTCCAACTCGAGTCAGTCAAGAAGTCGTTAGGTCTCAACCGGCTACACGGTCTCCGTAATTCGTACGCTCATCTCTGGGAGGGTCCGCACCCCGAGCTACAGGTTGATTCTCCAAGTATCAAAATTTCCCAAGAAAACCTATCTCAAAGAACCACCTCATCATAGGGGTCTCAATGCAACAGACGGTGCGTCAATCAGACGCCCGGTCTGTGAGTTATTAGCCTTTTCGTCCTAGGGGCCGAGTTGGTTTTGTGAGAGAACCAACCCGGCCGTATCTCAATTATATCCCGAACTCTCATAGGGTATACTCATAGAGACCATTTCTCAACGTGATCACCAACTCCGCTGACGGTTTGTCAAACGGACGTCCGGTCTGAAAGATATCGGCTTTTCCGTTCCAAGGGCCTGGTTGAATTTTGGGTACAATCCAACCCGGACACTATCCAATAGCTACCAAAACTCAGGCGAAGTATGTCAAAAGTTCTGTCTCACTTAGAGGAATCCATCAAAGTCGAAGCCACTTCAATTGGACGTCAGGAGCTCAAGATATATGCGTTTCCGCACCGAGGGACCAGTTGGTTTCATGTACGAACCACCCAAGCCTAACTGAAAGTATTCCAAAACCTTCAGTGGAATATACCGAAACGTCCGTCCCGATCCAAGGATCGCATTGTAATTGACGGTGCATCGATAGGAGACCAGTAGAACAAGTTATGGGCCTCCGACCGAAAAAGCTTTGGTATTAAGGGGTTCGGGCCCGGTCCGACCCGGCCCGATACCCCCGGGGTCGATCCAAACCAGGTCTGAGTCTGACCCGCTTGGGCGCGGCCCAGCCAGGCGGACCGGCTAGGCGGCCGGCCTGGCATGGACACAGCACGCCCGACACGCTGGCCCGGCGCTCGACCAACCGGCCCAGCCCTTTTGCAGGGGGGGGGGGGGGCTTCCCCCTGGTGTAACCGCGACCCCCCATTAAATGGGGGCCGTTTTGTGCTGGCCAGCCGGGGGAATTAATTCCCCCAGTTTCCCTTTTGTCCGGCTGGCTAGTTCTACTAACAAGGACCGGCGACGGTCGGTCCTTCCTCCTTCACCGATACCAGCGGCCCGGAACCGGCCGCCAGTCACCCTGCTCGACCGCGACCCAGAACCGGTCGTGGCCTGGTTCGTCTGGTGCGGTGCGACGGCACCGCGCCCCTCCTCCATGGCCCCGCTCCGGCCGTAGTGTCTTCGGTTTTCTTCGAAGCGGTGTGATGACGTCGCATCCTTGTTCAACCTCACGGCTTGGTGCGATGGTGTAGCACATTACTTGTCGTACGATTATGTGAGGTGCGACGACACCACGCCATTCCGTCCCAACCATATTAGAAACAATATTCAAATTGGAGGAGGGTCGGCCGTGTTTGTGCGGTCTGTCCCCCTCTCGTTAATTGATTTCAACTGGTCGTAAATTCACGAAGGAAGAAAAAGTATAATTCACGAACAAAGATAATTAAATAAACCCCTACCTCGAGCGTGGCTTGAACGAGGTCTCCATCGTGGAGAAAAAGACATCGTGTCGCGGGTCGGTGTCGCGGAAGATGATTAATAGATGAAGACAGATATTTTCCGAGGTGGAACGGCGTCTCCCTTCCTTTTTCGTGGGAAGAAGAACGTGGGATGGCGCGTCATCGTTCTTCGGAAGAAAGACGTGACGACGTTCTACGTCGGAGACCAATTCGTTCTTCACGTTCTTCGTCGTTGAGGAAGACGTTCTTCAAGCCTCCCAAATCATCCCAAAAAAAAAATACTCTAACCAAAAATAAAATATGCCCAAGTCTTATTTTATTAACACAATATAAGCAATTGAATTTAAAATGTTTGAATTAATTCTACTTAATTAATTCAAGCCAAGTTGTCATCATTAAAGGGAGAGTTGAGGGAGTTAGGAATTTAAAGGGGTGGGGTTAGTGTGGGCCCCACCAACCTCATAACCTCCCTTGGGAAGGAGGGTAGTTACCCTACTTCCCCCCAAAGCCTTTAAACCACTTAATGAAACATAAAAATTGTAGAATAATTATATTTTCAACTTCCAAAATTTTTATCATCTACTCTCGTGAAAACGCATCTCTGGAACAGGTGTTCTTAAGTAATTACCAGTGCTACGGTTCCATCAGTGCCCTCATAATTTGATTCCGAGCACTGGTTAAGACATTAGAAATTCCCGCTCGTTCGTTCACTGAACGTACCCGAGCTAAAATTCAGAAATTGATTCCTGGCATACCGGGCCTTGGAATCAGGCGCCGTCAGAAACTGCATTCTTGTAAAATTACAAAGAAAAATAAGAAAAAAATTTCCCTTGATATTTTTGGGTCCTTACACTCAACAAAATAACTATGTGTGTTTCCAAGAATTTTAAACAATGGGGAACATTTTTCATCCATTTCAAATTCACCCATATTTCATCATTCTTCCAATGGTCCATATAATATCTACCATAATGTCCACGGTGACATTATACAACTTTCACACCTGTCTAGAAATATTTTATCAAATCATGAAAATTCATTGATGCTCATTCTTCACATTTTTTAAAAATATAGCATCATATCACAAAACATTCAAAAAAATTTTTCATTTACAACCACAAATAATATATAAGAATATAATAGTAATTTTTTTATAATATTGTTTTATTCATAATTATATTAATTAAACTAACACATCGACTCATCCCACAATAATCTAATAACAAAATCATGGCCTAAAAGCATATGATATCATCATTATCTATACATCAATCACGAGGAGGATCACAACCATAAAAATTAAACCTAAATTCCGAAAAATATTTATACTCATAACACCATCCATTGATCTGGGTCCCATGTTAGGGATAAAAATATAAGTACATATGATTCATAGTGTTTCACTCCTTTTAGACTTAATTGGGGATAACGGGCATCAATTTCATCATCTTCCACTCAGAACTACACTCATGGACAGCTTGGGATTGTATCCTTCAGCTCATGTCATTAAAAAAACTCATCCCCTTTCTTTTAATATAGGATAGATCAAAATAAAATGAGGGTATATATTTATATCACTCTCTATTTTAAATATTTAATTATCATTATGAATATATTAACTTAATGATTTTACGGTTTCTATAAAAATACCTCTATTTACATGATGTTATTTTCACCAATAAATTTTGTCATAATATACCACATCCAAAATGATATTGTATTTTTGACAATTATGATCACTATTACTCAACTAAATTGATCCATACACCAAGAATAATTTACACTACATAAACATATACCCATGTAAAATCTCATACGCCTCACAAAACATGTAATACTCCTCCCCTAGATAGGGTATGATAAAAATTGGGGAATTGACAATTGATACCTTCCTCTTAGAAGGAATTCTCAGAAATTCCAGAACTATCAAAATTGATACCCATTCTTTTTTTCTAGATAAAATTTAATCTAGATAATAAAATATTATAGTAAAATTTTGGGAATGTCTTACTAAACAATAAATCTTCAATTATGAAAAAAAATCATAGGATGTTCTTAAGAAACAACTAAGGGAAATTTGATAAGGTACAGCAACATACCTTCCTTTGAGACAACGTGATATAAGATATTGGCCATATTGGTCTATATAATACTTTTTTAATATTTGAATAATGTTTATACACACGTAGAGTTCTTATGATGATTACAATTTTTTTGGAATGATCATCATCATTCATGGAGAAACAATTTTGTATTCAATGAAAATTACATTAAAATTGACCATTTAAGAGTGAATGAATTTTTTAATTAATTCCATTAACATAGTTAGATAATTTATCATACTTCTCAACATTAAAAAAATCTCATGAATTTTGTATATAATTTTAAAATAGATATATTATATATTAGATTTTATTACACTAAAATGTTGATACCTAGACCGAAAATCAGTATTAGAGAACACATCACCTTCGGATTATCTGTGTCTCTTCATCTTTGGTCCTTTATCCATTTTCTCTCTAGTGAAGGCCCTTCTGTCCTCCTTGAATCGATGACATCTTCTTCGATGTCCCTTGAATCAACAACATCTTCTTCGGTCTCCCAGGAATCGATGACATTTTCTTTGGTCTTCTTCGTATTGACAATATCTTCATCCTGGGTTGCCTCACATATACTTCGATGGTCCCCAGTCTATCAACCTCATTGACGTTGCATTCATTCAGATACCTTGGTTGCTTGAAACATTTATATAACCCTATGTTCCACTGCTCTTATCCTGGTCATATTTTGAGTGGAGGTTACAATGGGGTTTTGGAACGTGTGGTTCGACGACCATTAATGTTCCAGGTGCGTGCTCCTCGACGCTCGCTTGGTTTTTTCTATTTTCATCCCCATTCTATTAGTAAATGATTGTATGATTTTTACTAGCGGTCTATTTATTTCATGCTTGTTCAATGGTGTTGTGGTTTGGGTTTGGTTTCGACGTTGACGACATGCTTCTTCTCATCGAATATGATGAGGACTTCTCCTCAAGAATGATGGTTTGTAATGGTTTCCATCATCGGAAATTCAAGTGGTGCTCTATAGTGACAACATTGGTGTTCTCGGTGATGACGGGGGGGTCTATGTTCGTATAGAGATTTGATGGATTCAATTTCAGTTTGTGCATCTCAAGGCTACTTTTAAAGCAGCGTGATGATTTTTTACTGCCTTATATTCAATTTCAGAAATGGTGGACTTGGTTTCAGTATTATCGAGTCTATGGATTTTTCATGGTATCTTATCAATTTTAAAACATGTTTCATCTGATGGTCAAGTGTCATGAATAGTTGTGTTTCTTATTTTGAAATTTATCTATGTAATTGGTGTTTGATGAGGTTGTGTTAAGATGTTAGAGGAATAGTGTTGTAGGTTCCCACATACCCATAGAGTGGATTTTCAATAAAATTAGAAAATGGATTGTGGTAATATGATTGAGCTTCCTGTAATCAATGGACATGTAAAATGTTTCATATGATTTCATGGGAAACATAATTGGATAAGTCCATGGTGATGTAATCAAATAGATAAATCCCTTATTTATCAATTATTCAAGAGGAGTATTTGATATTTAAGCACTATTAGATCCATTATTTATTAATTAATGAAAACATATTCAAACCCCTTAAATTTCTCAATCGTAAACTCAAAATCACTCTCAAGTTAAAGACTACATATATTATATAGAAACATGTCATGAAACTAATCCAAAATTGGTGGATAGAAAATATGATTCTCACACCCTACATCTAACAAATTAATTAAACCTAGGTGGTGAGATACACTACTTTACGATTTAATTTCCTCACACTACCTTCCAAGATATCCCATTTTCCATCAAAAAAATATTTTTCACCCATATGATAAGTGATGGTTAATCACGAACCATAATAATTGATGTGGGATTAGTAAGAAATATCCAACCCAAACAAAAATCAAGTCTAAACATAATATTTCATGTATTTAAAAATGGAAACATAAATTACATTCATTCAAAATGATGATACACTCACTTCATATACAGAAGACCTTCGACCATACACCCAATGGGTTGTAAATATATATAACCCCACATGAAAATTCCACATCCATACAAAAATTGTTAATAAAGTGAAAATATATACAGGAATTTGAATCAACATTACAAAAAATGTCTTAAAAATTCTAGAATCTAAATGGATTTTACCAATGACTATCTATGACCTAACCATTCTTTTAATAAGTGCATATTAAAATACATGTTCTTGACCTATATAACTACCATATACTCTAGAATTATTCCCTTATCATATACAACTCTACCCATATGTGAACACTTTTCAAAATCATCACAACACCTAATATTGCCCAAATTTCTATTAAAACACTAACGACCCTACTAGTATGTGGTAGAATAGTGAATTCCTTTTATCAATGTTTGATATAGACCTTAATGAATTCCTATATGTTGAGGTTTCATATAAGAACTCTATTGGTTTACCATCTTCTTTCATGCAAGGAACTCCACCTGTGGTCATGTACACTGTTGAAAAATGTTACCTAACCTAATGCATTGATGATAAATCAAATGATCACATCCTAGACTAAATGATCCTCTTTCCAGTTTACTCTGTCTACCACCACATTGGTGACAACTCATATAATGATGATTCTTTCCTTGAATGTCTTAGATCATATCCATCCAACTGAATCCACCTGACCTACAATTGGATCCACCATTCGGTTCCCCTTCAAAATGAGATCTGGATTCACTACCATAACAAAATTATTTAATCTGAGGATACTATCATCAAGCTAAATCCCATAAATAAATTTTCCCTGAACATATATCATCACTACTTTGTTATCTCAAATGAATCCTGGGAAAATTTTCTACAACTATGTGAAATATCCATTAATGAAAATCATCGATCTAATCCCATATGTCCACATCATAAATTATACATCCCACTATAATTTTGGTGTCTCTAGGTAAAAGTTATCTGGGAATTTATCTAGGATGTATTTCTATAAAAAATCCCTTAAATACTACACCCAATCCTAAATATCCCCCCTAGGATTCTCATGCCCCCGTAATATATATGCTA
Organism: Viscum album; assembly: GCA_963277665.1. NCBI lineage: Eukaryota > Viridiplantae > Streptophyta > Magnoliopsida > Santalales > Viscaceae > Viscum > Viscum album. Next base: position 2,048,821,303 of record OY728147.1, on the reverse strand, counting down.
CTTATTTTAGACTTTTTTCCATTGTGGTATCTAAAATATAGCAGACTATCTACATAGAATTAATCTATAATAAAGATGAATCAGGTTTGTTAACCCTAGTAAATTTTGGAGGGCTCTATATCATTAAATCCTAGGTCATATAAGACAATTTTTAAATATATTTCCTTAGGTTTCATTCCATGAACTACCTAAGGTGAGATAAGTTCTCATAGATCTTCTTATCTTCCCCTTCATCTAGAATAATTAAGGAATCTTTCCCCACTGATAGAGGAGAATATATATCAATATTAATCTCTGCTCCCACTAACATAAATCGATAAGGAGGAATGTATCTACAATTCCAGTAACACAACATAGGATACATAACACATCGTTAATAATATTAAGACCCCCACCCCAAAAGGTGTACCCCTCCTGGGCCGACAATGTGAAAATATAGATAATGATCCCCGAGTCTTGCCTCTTGTAGGCAGCAGGTTTGCGACTAGCACCAAGGTTACAATAAACACAAAAATGGGAGGCATTACCCACTAAGAGAACACATTCGTAAGAGAGGGTTAAGATAGACACCAACAAACTCAAACTCAGATCTTAAATATAAAAGAATCCCATGTGAATATACATAATGTACTACAACAGTACTACAACTAGAAGGGGAAAACTACATCTTCCCAAAATAAAGTAAAAACAACATCAACCCCAAGCCCGAACAACTCCTGCAACCAAAAGGTAGTAAACACTAGCCTGATCTCCAATATACTCTATGTGACCTAAAAAACAGTTTATATATACATAGGGTGAGTATAATAGTATACTCAGTATGATGATCCCGAAACCTCTCACACAAATGTAAAGAAATGATGATAAATCACAGTGAACAACAAGTGAATCTAGCTCATCACCTAAACAGGTGTACTAAGTTCCCAACCTACAAATGGCTACTCTCACCAAATAACGCATAAAAATATATATCATATAATAATGAATATCAGGGGTAGCCCACTACTACTTCCCCAGTGGTTTTCCAATTTTCCCCAACAACGCTTGTCCTAAGCATCTCTCTCAAAAAAGGCTTGCCCACAGACACCTGGGTGAAGCACCATAATGTGCACCTCATGAAACACAAAGGCTTTCCCGCAGACACCTGGGCGATGTAATACACCATCCTCACAACCAAAAGTATCCCGGTAGATTCAGGGATCCACGACAGCTTGCATTGTGTGTGTCATATGTTGGGTATTATACCTCAATCCATTACAGCACACACACCGTGTAAGTATCCTCAAGCCATCACAGACTATAAACGTTACACATATAGTAGTTAATAGGATACTATATCGAGAATATATATGTGTGTTAATAACCACAGTCAATTACATCCCTCTAAAAACATATATTGGGAAAACAAACTTTTGTGCTTACTAGAACAAGTATCTACCTAGAGAAGAGAGCGAGGCCAAAGGGGGTAGTCAGCCATTCACCCTGCCATCAGAATATAGGGGAAAACACCCACCCATGGCTCAGAATCCCTAGGGTGTTATTTTCCTTTATGTATAGGGTGGAGTAGCATATAGAAACAAAAAAAGTAAAGAGTATAATATATCTCACTACCACACTATGGGTATCACCAAGTCATAGACACAACTACAGCTAACGTCTCTCTGACTCTGGGATGCTATTTCTAAGACTACGTATCCTATAAGCACACAACAATTCAATATATTTATTAGATTACTTCATTACCTTTTTATCAATTCCTCTATACAGTAATTAATTATTTAATCAGTACATATCCATGAACAATCGCACTCCAAATTTCATTAGCATCACACCCAAAGTCCACTATTCCTTCAAATGTTTTCCACGTCATCATTAATTTCTGACAACTCCAACCCCATGCGTTAACACCATTTAATCAATAATTCATTACAAAAACACATTACCATATACCTAGTCATTCTAGAAAAGAATTCTATACTACTAACACAAATGGGCTCAACACGGTGAGTCTATGTACAACACCGTCTCGTCTTTGCCGCCTATAGAATGAACGTAGACCCATTCTCCCTTGAGAAGCTAAACACAGAAAGCACGTGGCATACCCTATGTGTCATTCCATCAATCAGAAGAAGGGTAATCAAGACCATATAACTTGAAAAGTGGGGAAAATTAAAGTAGATAAACAACCAAAATCAGAATGAATCCAACAATCACATCCATCCCATTCCATCGTCCCGGGTTTCCCCCCGACAACCACATGCATAAACTGATGAATCTCGCCACTGTAGGTGTCATCCGCTGCCATAACCAAAGAGGCCTCTATGACCCCACATATCACAACACCCCTCCAGGGTCACATCTCATCACAAGCACCAGAAAAAACAGGCATCACATCAGTTAGGCTATGGTCCTATAACAAACCAGAGGGTAATTTGAAACCATCAAGGAATTATCATACAATCAAATTCTTTAATCCATCTTGAATTTACAGATTTATAATTTGTTGGTTCCAACATCGGTAAACCTAACCATTAAGTTATCGCAAATGATTAAACATGATTACTACGCCAATTTGATAAACATCAAATTACAATAATAAAATGATTTGATTTCATGCCTCTTTATCTTTATCCAACAATTGTCAATTAATCCATGTTTACGTTTTTTACCGATTTCCTTCAAGAACAAATAGCTATGAAAAGAAAGAATAGACATCACACTATCTATCAAAACAAGAGGAAATATCATATAATCGATAACAAATTATTGATCCGGTTTGAAAATATTTATTATGTCAGTTCCATTGTCATCCAATGGGATTAAACATGCTAATAATACAGTTGCACGTAATATAAAGTGAAGCAACGAATCCCCAACCACAATGGTTTTTGATGAAAACCCCAAAAAAAAAGAACACCCAAGAATGACGGGTTGATTCTCCATGAATCCTCCATAGATCTATTCTCCAGACACAACCAAGTCCAAGTCACATCATATTTGGCATCGACTTACTTAGATCTGCCCATAACAGACGTAGGTCTATGAAGCCAAGAGAAGAGGGTATATAGATCCATGTGGATCTAAGAAACTGATCATGATCAATGAATAATAAAGAAGAACGATCACATACCTCATGATACCAGCTATTCACCATGAGAAGCCTTCAGATCACCTCCAAAATGCTTGGGAGAGGTTCTACTAACTTCAAGAGAGGGTAATCCCGAGTTATGGCTGCATAAGAGGTTAAATGAACCCTTTAGAGGAAAAATGAGTTAGATCAACAATTTAAGGATCTAGTTTAGGTTCTATTATGGTTTTTCTGCACGGTTAGACAAATTGTGTGCTAACCGTGCGGTCGCTACTGACATTTCAAACACTGCTTGCATGGTTAGGTCGCTTGGTAAGACAAATCGTGCACTAACTGTGTGTTAGCCACAGCCATTAGTATTAACTACACAGGATACGGCTGCATGATTTAGACATGTTGTGCACAGCCCATGCGAATGTAAATTCCCTTTAATTTCCATTAAATATTCTCCCGAAAGCACCCCCATGTCACTACTCTAAAAAAAGTGTAGTTAGAAAAATCAAATGTACCTAAAAATGTAATGTGATGTAACGGTTCAAAGATGTCTACTATTGAAATGGTTCATTGAAAAGGAAGATTTTGTCAAAGCATTAGGGATAAGCTACCTTGACCTCCTAAAACTCTTCTAACACTGCATTATCACAAAGTAGTAGACCATAGAGGTTCATGCCATTACATCAAATACCTATCAAAACATTCTCATCCTCGAGAATCCAAAACCCACATAAAGAGAAAATGAAATAGGGTATGAACAACCACCCATCATGATACCCCTCAAAAGAGAGAAAGACACTAAAACAAAAAATGGATTTTTCTAATAAACCTGAATGCTTCATAACCACTAAAGATGCATCAATACACAAAAAGATTTAAACATCAAAAAATCTAGGTACTGAGAACGTATCTGTGATTCAAGATCCCAAGGACTTTCCTCCAAGCCACAGTGTCACCACAAGACAAGAAATAAAGGAATAGATTGCTAATGGAACACCTTATACATGCGGTCTTGGATATCCACATGTCACTCCTCAAAGGTTACATCATCGTCAACATTGATGTCTCCCCAATCGATGATGTGAGAGTCATCATGAAGGTAACGATGGAGTTGTGATACATGGAAAACATCATGTATCCAAATCATCTATGGGGTAAGTGCTACATGATATGCCACGAATCCAACATGAGATAACACCTCGAATGGACCAATAAAATGTGGAGAAATCTTGCTTCCATGGCAAAACCCTCGCTGCCCATGATGGGGAGTCACCTTCTGAAACACATGATCCCAAACATTAAACTCTAAGGGTATCTTTATTTGATCGACATATGATTTCTGTCAATATTGCGCTATCTTCATCCTCTCACGAATCACCTGGGCTATCTCTGTTGTATTCTACAGTAGTTCCAGTCCGAGAATTGATGTATCTCTGGCCCAGTCCAGCACAACGGAGAACGCAATGGCCGACCATACAAGGATTAAAATGGAACCATACCAATGGTGGAGTGGAAACTATTATTGTAAGATAACTCCACCGTGGATAAGTCCCTCATCCATGGTCCTCTAAAGTCAATAACACTAGAGAATAACATATCTTCAATAGTCTGGATGGTTTGCTCTGTATAACCATCCATTTGAGGATGAAAATCAGTGCTAAGGAATATTTGAGAACCAAAACCATGTTGGAGGCCTCTCCACACCCTGGAGGTAAAATGAGGATCTTGATCCAAAATGATAGTCCTAGGGACTCCATGAAGTCTCACCACCTCCTCTAGATATTTCCTCGACCAAACCTCCACTGATCTTGACTCCTTGATTGCTATAAAGTGGGTTGATTTTGTTAAATGATCCAATACCACCCAAATAGAATCATGTCCTCCTAGAGATCAAGGTAAACTAGTAACAATGTCCATTGATATGTCCTCCGACATCCACTGAGTAATATCTAATGGCTAGAGAAGACCACCACAAAGTCGGTGTTCAGACATCACCTTCTTGAAGACTAATTGTCGAGACACAAACTTTGAAACCACATGCTTCATCCCAGGCCACCAAAACCGACTCCTTCAGCCTTGGTACATCTTTGTCACTCCGGGATGTACTGCAAATGGTGAAATATGGAACCCTCTAAGGACTGTACCTTGCATCATCAAAGGAACAAAAATCCTTCTGTGATACAACAATATGTGTTTTTCATCATCAGACCAACCATCAGAGGCCTCACCACAAACAACTCTATCTCTCCAGACTTCCCCCTCTAGATCTCTAAAATGAGACTCTTCCATATTCTACATTAGATATGATTGTACTGTTATCTTAAAAAGACATCATCTACCCCCCAACTTCTCCCTTATCAAGATGTAATGCTGACAGTTCTTCCATTACTCTCCATGAATCACCAGATTCATGAACAGCATCACTACATGACTTTCGGCTCAGCACATCATCTACAACATTCCCTTTTCCAGGTGTATATGATATTTAGAATTTGTATTCCTATAAGAACTCCATCAACCGATTATTTCGTATGTTCAGGTCATTCTGTGAGAAAACATACCTCAAAATATAATGATCGGTGAAAACCACAAAGTGATTACCAATGAGGTAATGTCTCCATAACTTCAAAGAAAACTACATGACTGCCAACTCAAGATCATGGGTGGAATAGTTGAATTCATGGGGATGTAACTGTCGAGACCCATAAGAAACAACTGACCTCTACTGCATGAGAACACATCCTAACCCCATATGTGAAGAATCACAAAAAAAATCAAAATAAACTCACTCAACTAGAAGAAAAAGGACTAGAGCACTTACTATTTTCTCATTCAGATACTCAAAAGGTTCATGGCACTGATAAGTCCATATAAATTCCCGATCCTTCTTGGTCAAAGTTGTTAGAGTGGTCGCAACTCGTGAGAAATTGTCTAGGAACCTCCTACAGTATCCTGCGAGAACAAGGAAACATCACACCTCTAACATTGTCTTGGGGGCTTCCCAAGACACAAATGCTTCAATCATTGATAGATCCCCAACTAATCCATTTTGGGACACAACATTCCCCAAGAAACATACATCTCAAGACCAAAACTCACACTTAGACAACTTCCCAAATAGCTGATGTTGACGTAGGACTCCAAAAATGGCTTCTAAATGCTCGGCATGCTCCTATTCAGACGTGGAGTACACAAAGATGTCATCAATGAATACTACCCCAATCTTGTCCAGGAACACTTGGAGCACAACATTCATCAATCACATGAATACAGCTGGAGGATTTGTTACGCCAAACGACATTACAACAAACTCATAATGCCCACGACGACAACGGAAAGCAGTCTTCGGGATATCCTCATCATTCACATGCATCTGATGATATAATGACTTCAAGTCAATCATTGAGAACAAACATCACCCTTCAGTTTATCGAATAAATCATCAATTTGCAAAATATGATAGTTATGGTATATTTTCACTTTGTTTAAGCGAAGATAATCGACACACAACCGCAAACTGTCATCGACCTTCTTCATGAACAAAACTGGTGCACCCCATGGTGACACACATCGCTAAACAAAACCGCACTGTAACAGACCATCAAGGAGTATACCAAGTTCTCATAATTCAGAAGGGGCCATCCTATATATAGACATAGTGATAGGAGACGTTCCCAGATATAGCTCAATCTCAAACTCGATCTCTCATCTAGGGGGTAATGCTACAACCTCTTATGGAAAGACATCATGGTACTCCTCTATAACCCTAAGAGATTGCAGCTGCTGAACCTCTGAACGAAGATAGCATCATCTCAGTCATCTTGGACAATTAGTACGGAACGAGCCTATAACCCATCTGAGGATCTCGCTCACCAACAAACACCACTTGATCTCCATCCCCACCATGGAAAATAACTATCTTCATGAAGAAATCCACAATATCCTTCACCGTATACCACCAATACTTGCCATTTATGACATCATATGGTTGTATTCATAAACAGAAGAAATCTCCCCCAGAGCAGTGTTTCCCCAACACTAGCTCACAGTATTTTCATACATAAAACAAGTCAGCTCGACCTCCAACTGGCGTAGTCAATGCTAAGGGAACTGGAAGCCTCTCTACCTCATGTACCAAAGCATGGACAAGGGTAGTTGATATTAAGCAGTGTGTCGCTCCTAAATAAAACAAGGCATACACCATGGTAGAAAACACGGAAAGGGTACCTCAAACAACATCTATCTTGCCTAGGGATAACAATGTTAGATCATGAAGCTGACCGCGACCTCCTCCAAGACCTCTATGATCCTGATGACGACCACCACCATAGCCGTGCTCTGCTCTCTAAGGATGAGGAGCATCATGGGGATGTCCTCTTCCTTCCCCATCTACCATCTGAAGATCTAAAGCTGGTGGAACTGGCTACTGCTTCCTCGACTAGAACTGCCTCAACAGAGGAACCTGGAGAGGAAATCCTTTTGCATGATGACCACTCTGAAAGTTCAGCCACTCCCACGGCTGATTTCCTCAACCACCCCAAAAAAATCAAGCACCTAATCTATTGGCATAGGCCTGAGTGTTGTATCCTTTAGAGAAACGAGATGTGAAGTGATGGGACCTATCCTTGGCTGAAAAGAAAATCTTCTTCCTTGAAAACTAGGAACCCCGAACCATATATTTTCTTCATGAGGGATCATGATGATCCCCCTCTCGTGATAATGTATTCCTCGTCAACGTCCTCTCAACAACCTCTGCCCTCACTAGCACCTCATGATATGTCTTCAGCATAAATGGGGTGACCTATCGTTGGATCTTTGGATGCGAAGCCTCCTCAAAAAGCCTCTTCCTGGCCTCCTCATCTGGTAACAGGTCCTAATCATATCGTAAAATGTTTTTGAAACGGATTTCAAATTCTCGAACATAGGATCTCCCCTGTCGATGGGTAAGAATCTCTTGGCGACTAGATGCCTTCGCAGTTGAAGAATGAAACTCGACTCTAAACCTGTCTTGTAACTCCTCCAATGACATCACTGACTCCTCATGATCCTCGAGGTACAAGAACCACCACTTCCTTACTGCTCCATACAACATCATCACAGCTAAGGACACTTGGTGCTCTTTCCGAGCATTGATAAAACTGAAGCCTATCTCAACCTCCTCCAACCATTCTTCTATGACTGCATCTGAAACAAATCCTTTGTTCTTCTGAAGACTCTGGCACTGAAACTCTCGGAGTGTCTTCCTTCAAGTGTCATCGTCGTCAACATCTACCCTATGGCGATCTATAAGAATAGCCTGCTGGACATTCTCTGCTCAAACCGGATGAGGATGTCGACCTGGAGCCATAACTGTAATATAACAAACGTTAATGTTACTAAATAGAGAATAAGGAAGATTCAACATTAATTAATTAGTTATTTTCTTTTATTCATTTTAGGTAAACCATCCCAAGGTCTACCCATTCAAACACATGGGTAACGAAGAATGAGGCATGATTCTTTTCTAGGTCACTACCCTGCAACTAGTATCACCTTGTTTAGTAGCCATTGTAAACATAAAGGTCCGTACATAAGATCATAGGGTGACCTAAATGCCTATTTCTCAGCCGGTCTCCTGTGTTATCCTCACTTTCTAAACACGAATGAAATTGTTTCCCTACCATCACATGCTACCTCACCTATGCCAACCTCCAAACTCCATCATATCCCTTAACCTCCCTCTGATGGAAAACTGTCACAAACCCTCCCCAAAAAGTATCCCCCTCCTTGGCCGCCAATGTGTTAAGGGAGAAAATGACCCCTGAGTCCCACCACTAGTAGGCCCCGAGTTGGTGACTAGCACCGAGGGTATAATAAACACAAAAACGGGAGGCATTACCCTCTAAGAGAAAACATGCAGAAGAGAGAGAAACGATAGACACCAACCAACACAAACACTTAACTGAAATATAAAAGAATCTGAGGTTCACATAAGTAATTTCATAAAAAATTACTAAAACTTTAATGGGAAAATTACAAGTACCCAAAAGAATGTAAAAACAGCAGCAACCATAAGCCCGAACTACTCCTGCAACCATAATCTAGTAAACACCAGCCTGATCTCCAACCTGCGCCAAGTCACCTGAAAACAGTTTATATATACATAGGGTGAGTATAACAGTATAATCAGTTGGATCCTACCTGAAGCCTCTCGTGCAAACGTAAAGAAATCACGCTAAAGCATAGTGAACAAAAAGTGAAACTAACTCGTCAACTAAACTAGTATACTATGGTACCAACCACACCATGGATACTCTCACCATGTAACGTATACAAGAATATAACATAGAATAAAGAATATAAAGGGTACGCCACTACTACTTCCCCACTGGTTTCAACTTTTCCCCAACATCGCACGTCCTGAGCATCTCTCTCTAAAAAGGCCTGCCCGCCGACACCTGGGCGAAGCACTACACCAACATAACAACCAATAGTAACCAGGTAGTTTTTGGGAGCCACCACAGCTCGCATAACATGTATCATACGTTGGGTATTATACCTCAATCCATTACAGCCCATACACCAAGTAATGATCCTCCAACCATCATATCCAATACACATTACCCATATAGTAGTCCATAGGATACTATATCCAAAATATATGTGTGTGAATAACCACAAGACATTACAACCCTCTACACACATATATGGGGAAAACTAACCACTGTTCCTACGAACACATGTATCAACCAAGAGAAGAGAGCGGGGCCAATTGGGGTAGTAATCCATTCACCCTCCCATCAGAATGTTGGGGAAAACACCCCTAAGGTCTCAGAATCCCTGGGGTGTCAGTTTACCTTACTGACAGAATGGAGGAGCGTATAGAAACACATAACGTACAAAGTATACTATATCTCAATACCACACTATGGGAATAACCTAGACTTAGACACAAATGAATCTAACATCTTTTAGACTCCGGGCTGTAATTTCTCAGACTATGTATCCTACAAGCACACAACAATACAATATCTTTATTAGATTACATCATTCACTTTTTATCAGTTTCGTGGAATGTTAATTAATTCATTAAACATTAATTAACCAAGAAAAAATCGCTTGTTAAATTTCATTAGCATCACACCCAAAGTCCATTATTCCCTCAAAATAGTTCAACCTCATCATTATGTTCGGAAAAATCAAAACACTTGAGTTATCACCATTTAATCCAACATTCTTTACAGAAACACGTTCCCATATACCCAGGCATTCTAAAAAACCATTCTATGCTACTAACAAAAAGGGGATCAACACGGTGAGTAGATATACTACCCTTCGAGTCTTTTCTTCCTACAACAAGAGCGTATACTGATTCCCCATTGAGAAAATAAATGAGAAAAGCATGTGTCATACCCCGAGTGTCTTCACCTCTTTCAGTAGAAGGGTAATCAAGACCAGATACCTTGAGTAGTGGGTAAAAGTAAAGCTGATAAACAATAAAAGAATCAACATGCATCCAACAATCACATCCATCCCATTCAATTGTCCCTGGTTTCCTCCTCGACACCCTCATGCATAAACCGATGCATCTTTCCACTCAAGGAGTCATCCACTGCCACAACCAAAAATGCCTGCCCCCCATATCACAACACCCCTACAGGGTCATGTCTCAACACAAGCAGCAGCAAAAAAACCATCACATCTATTTGGATATGTCCATTTAAAAACAATATGGTAACTTCGAACCCTTCAAGGAATTATCAAACAATAAAATTCATTAATCCATCTTGAGTTAACAGATATATAATCCATTGGTTCCAACATCTGGAAACCTAACCAGTAAGCTATCACAAATGATTAAACATTCTCACTACTCCAATTTGATTAACATCAACTTAAAATAAGAACCAGATTCGTTTTCATGCTTCTTTATCTTTATCCAACAATTATAAATTAATCCCATTTTACATTCTTTACCGATTTCTATCAGAGAAAAACAGCTATGAAAACAAAGCATAAATACAACACTATCTAACAAAACAAGAGGCAATATCATACGATTGATAACAAATTATTTATCTGGTTCAAAAAGATTAATTATGTAAATTACATTGTCATACAGTGGGATTAATCATGATAACAATACAGCTTCACGTAAATGAAAGAGAAGAAACAAATCCCCTACCACAATAGTTTTTGACGAAAACCCCAACATACGAAGAACACCCAAGAAATCCTGGTTGATTCTCCAAGAATTCTCATTAGATCTATTATACTAAGAAAACCATGTCCAAATCTCATCATATTTGGCATCGGCGCACTTAGATCTACCCATAACGAATGTAGGTCTAAGAAACTGAGAGAATATGGGAATTAGATCTATGTGGATATAAGAAACCAATCATGAACAAAGAGGATCAATCACATACCGCTATAAAATGGCATCGATTCGCCAAGAAGAGCCTTTGAATCACCTCCAAAATGCTTGGGAGAATTTCTCCTACATTAAAGGGAGGGGAATCCTGAGTTATGGCCGCTTATGAGCATAAAAAAACAATTTATAGGTAAAACTAGTTAGATCCCCAATTTTAGGCTCTAGTTTAAAGGCTCACACAGTTTTCTCCCACGGTTAGCCAGACCTTGCGCTAACCATGCTGTTGCTACTGCCTCATCAGACACTCCTCACAAGGTTAGGCCACATGGTTAGACAAATCGTGTGCTAACTGTGTATTAGACACTACCTGTAGTATTAACATCACACGGTATGGCCGCACGGCTTAGACAAACCGTGCGCAACCCATGCCAAATCTATTTCTGTTTAGTTATCCTTAAAGATTCTCCCAAGCACACCACCAAGTCACTACTCCAAAACAAGGGCAGTTAGATTCATCAAAAGTACCTGAAAACGTAATGTGACGTTACAGTTCACAACTGTCTACCATTGAAATGGTCAACGAAAAAGAAGATTTGGGAAAAGCATTGGGGATAAGTTACCTCGACCTATTGAAATTCCTCCAACACCACATTTTCACAAAGTAGTGGACTAGAGAGTTATGGGCCATTAAAAATAAATTCTTATAATATTTATTCATGTAATTCCACAAAACATCATCCTATAATAACTTTCATAGGGGGAAAGTATTACACTATCACTACCATCAATAATCCACAACATAGTTCATGGATAACAAAGGGAAATTTTCTCTCATTTAAAAGTTCTCAATTATACATCCTTTTATCCATTTCTTATTACCATATTTTGAAATATTTAATAATAATATATCATAATCATGAACTATTTCCTTTAAATAAAAAATGTGGAAATGAACATTATATTACCCCACAAAACACTCTTATACAACATTTCCATGAACATAAAAAATGTTTTAGGTTACATGTATCGTCGATATACTACAATTATTCATCAACACAAAACTATTATGCTACACCAATCCAATATTAAAATCATAAAAACACTAAAATCACATACCAAATGAATCACCCAATCTGAAATAATATTCATCTATAACAAAAAAATATCAGTTAAAATAATCCCATTCTTGGAACATAGGATTCCCCCATAGATGGGAGAACTACTCCCACAAACAAGCTCATTACCAGTTCTCAATTTATTATATTATCTGATCTACATTTTCTAAAATAATACATTATCAAATAAAAAGTCACACTAATACTGAGTTGAAATTTCCCTACCTAGACGCCACATTATTTTTTCTCATTCTAGTTTTACACATGACCTTATGGGAATATCATAATATGATAGCGGTTACTAATTGGTAGAAATTCTTTAACATGAAACTTGGGAAGACTATAACCTCTTCATCAAAGTAATACAACATGAGAAAACATTATATCAATAGTTAAGATGGTAATAAAAAATAACCAAGAAGTAATATTATCCCCATAATAAAATTTAAAATCGATGATAGTGACCATAATCCATTATAGTATATATTTTATGCCTTATTTGGGTCTGGTCATGACGGAAGACACAAAAATAAATACATAATGAAAACTTCAAAATCTATACTAATATTATGTCTAGTCCCATCATTCATTATCCATCCCAAATCCCACCTCATCCATCTTTTAAAATTCTTCTTACATTAACCCAACATGAATACATGACTTCTACATGGTCACCACCTGATAGTTAGAGTAGTATTAGAGTAAAACATTGTATAAAACCACTAATGGATTATAAAAAATTATTTATACTTTATGAATATTATTAATATGGTTAGAGAAATATAGAAGTAAAAAAAGTAAATATATTTCTTATTTTTTGAATATTATTTAGTTAACTTTTGTTTCCATCATATTCTCAGTGACACCTTAGTCAATTAGACCTGGTTCGGCATATTTGAGAGTGTTAACTACATATTACAAGAACAACATGTACTTTTTTATTTGGATTACATTATGATCCTGATCTAATTTCATTTCATTATCATTTTGTGTTAGTATTGTAATCAAATAATGGATTCATGGATCATAAGTCTAGCATCATTATCCAGGTAATTAAAGGATTAGTTTAGCACCAATTCCATGTCTACATGGGGATTCAGACTATCACTATAATCCTTGGTATACTTATCATAATTAAAAAACCAAAATTGAAGGTATATGCAGTTTCATTACATCGCCAAATGTCATTAAATTATTTAAAATTATCTAATATTAATATCAATTAAAATATATTAAATATGAATCAAAATAATGTTTAATTTAAAAAATCACTATTTGACATGATTCCAAACCTTTAAAAACATGATAAATATTTTTAACACTTTTATACAATTATCATCACTCATATCACATATAATTTACACATCAATGTCATTATAAATAACAATTTTTACTAACTCAACATGCTATTCACATTCACCAATGGTTTAATTTTATACACCCAATGAATCTTCTTTTTAAATGCACAATAATTATTTTAGGAAATTAGAATACCCCTTGGTTATCCATTTAACTTGTTCTCATTTTCTATAATGGATCAAATGAGATTAATGAACAGTATCACAATATCATGTGGATTCAGTTCAAATGTATAAATAAATGTAATTGTGAAATGTGTTTACACATTGATATGAATAGAACAATATAACATTCTCAAGAATATGGGAAGTCTCATTTATTCATCTTATCATAGGATTTTGGATAAAGGTAGGCCAAATAATAGCCCTATATACGTGGTTAAATGGTTGTAAATTTATCAGTTTATATGATCTAGCATTAAAATCATTGATATATATCCACAAAAAGATCAATTAAATCCTTTAAAAATCACATGAATAATTGGAGGATGCATTCCTCTCTAAAAAGAGATAAATATTATATTTATAACCTAATTCACGGTAGAGATTAAATATCAAAAATGAGTTTATCTCTTCTACAAGATAATTGATTCTTTAGAGAAGATTATTTATGATCCTACTATCCACTCGAGAGCCTCAATGTGTTACAAAATAAGATTTAGTTCAATTGGGTTTATCATATGTTAAAAAAAGTGTTTTTAAAAAAGTTTATTAAATGTTTTGTCTGTTAAAGGTCAGTGTGCATAGTTTCCTTTATTGGTCAGATTTTTAGGCAATGTTTTTTCATTAACGTGTTCCCCTACTAGATATAGTTAATATTTTTAAATATGTGGGTTCTAATATTTTGAAATCACGTTTCAACTGTGTGCCCAGACATTCTATAGTTCACATTTTTTAAGGAGAGATCACACTTTTTTGGAGAACCATGTGGTAATGTTTCACTACTCCCCCCCAAACATCCAAAACTCACCCAAACAAACATAATACAATAACTACAAATGAATTTAAAAAATTAAAAAATTAAAAAAAATAATTACTAGATATCAATATATATGCCAGGATCATAGAAAATATTTGTAATGATATCAGAATGAAGAGTTTAGGAAGTTCCAGATGAAGATCGACCAGATAATGTAATATATGATGTTAATCAGATATTCACTCAAAAGGATAAATATATGAAAAAATGGTGTCACAATAATTTATAAATTTTCAATCCTAATTTTTGATTATATAAAAAAAATTAGTGCATAAAATGGGAATGTCGAGTATAAGATTTCTCGGAGAAAGGATGTGGAAAAGAATTTTTAATAATTGAAAAATATCTATGGGAAATAGATTCCAACATGATTGAACAAATTTTCTTATAGAAGTCATTAGAAATATAAAATATGTGATGATCACTTGGAATATATGTTATTTTAGTCAATATGGATGAAATCATTTTTAATGAATAATTATATAGTTGTCTATGAAGGGACATCAATAATAAATTTCAACAGATATAATGACTCGATGATTATCAAATAAATAAAATATAGAAAGTGTATCAATCAAATTTTTACCTGAAAATGATTCTGACATAAATATTGTGATGTTGGTTTTAAATTTTTTTTATATTTTTAATTTATATTAACTATGGGGATGATGATATGGTTTTTCACAAATGTAATAATCACGAAGGGTGGTTTTTAATTGAAGTTATGATAGTTGAGATGTTTGATAAAAATTGTCATTGATATTTACATTATGTGAATTTGAATAATGAAAACACGTATATTATAGTATCATTGATAGCTTTCAAAGGTTTAATTTTTTGAGTGAAATTGTAGAATATGATATTAGGATACTGAAAATTCATTTCATACATCTCCATCATATTTCAGATAGATGTTCCTTATAGTATAAAAAACATGTTCGTACTAGAAGCTTCCTAATGTTATTTTTATTTTATGCGATTTTCTAATGAATTGTGTCAAATAGAAGAGAAAAATAGATCTTATTTAAAACATAATACCACAAAGCATTATAAAACACGACTGAGATTTATTATCTGATCAATAAGTATTAAACATACATTATGAGGAAGAATCTGCTGACGATTATTGATATTATTGAATAAATGCAAAAATATAGGGAATAAATAGATTGGATAAACCTAATGGATTAAATATAATGTATTTCTATTGGTATGTTGGATTCTTTCCTTTATTCATGTGAAAATGTGAATATTTTGAACTACTTCTAATATGGAAGGTGTAATGAAATATTGAAACATCAGAGTGAATACATTGAATCCCCTTTCTAATGTTTCATATTACTATTCTAAATGATGTTTATATAATATTGTATAGGTGAGGAGAACCTGAAACCTATAAGTATAATTGATTTATATAATTTATTTATATTAAATTCTTATTATAGCCATAAAAAAGATTTTTTTCTTTTGATTTTTTGTTCTTTGATTACATATAAAACATTAAAAAAAATATAATCTCTTATTGACATGTGAACATGAAAAATATATGTGTTGTTGTGCATTCTTTTGTTTTATTCTAGTAAATTCATTTCTCACTAACCAGATTCAATGTTTCTATCATATAAATGAAAACCTAAAATAATTACATAACTACCCCCTCCCAAAATATTGATCACACATATCCTAATAATTTCATTGACTTATAATTAGATTGAAGGTTCGTACATTGAATCAACACTAAAGTATGATGAAATGTAATGATAACATGGATGTTCATAAAACTATGAATATTAAGTGGATCCATATCATCGATTAGATGAAATATATTATCTAGGATGACATAATTTGAACACATATTATTTACATGAGATATTATGTTATTGTTTCTACATAAAATGGTTTACTGATTTTGTCAATGTATAATCTATTAACATATTATTTGAAGAATAGTTTTGAGAATGACGGTTAAGCAATAAATTCTATACATTCTCAGAATCCAAAATATAATATCTATTTTTAATGGTATTATCACATAAAATTGCATCTAGAAATAGTTAATGAGTATTTGGGATGGAAATAAGAATGAAATTATATCAGAGTTATAGAAATGGATATCGAGGTATGAAGACATTATAATAGTTGATGATGACCATATTGATGATTATTTTCAATGGTGAATTAAAATATATGAGACATAACATGTTATTGAGTGTTATTAAAAGTCTCAGATACTATTTTAAACATTATAATAATTTATAAAGATTAATTAGAAACAAATTATTAGTTTTTAAAATGGTGAGATCCCAAACATCTATTGATTAATGATCTACACAACATAATAATCTATTAAGAAAATATAAGAAAATATATTATGAATAATTAAAAAACAATTATCATTAAATTTTATTAAAATCACCATGGATTCCAAAATATATACTTTTTCTCTTGGTAGAAGTCATTGAATATATTATTGAAAATGAGGATTATAATAAATTTATTTATTTTTTTATCATTTTTAATAAATGTATGAAAATTAGGGATTGGATTAATAATATAATATTACCAATGGTTTATTTTGGATATCGATTCATAAGATTTTTATTATAAAATTTATCAATAAATAATGAATGGTTACGATTGTGATGAAGTAGATAAAATGTTATCTTTACAAAAGAAGATAGAAACCCAATTTCCACCATAATATTAATGGATATGAAGTTATATAAATATAAAAAACTATCATGTACTATATATGAGAATAATAAAATGATAGTTATGTCGATGATGAAAATTATTATGACGATTCCATGTAAAAATGACTATTTAAAATCAATTATGAGATGCTTACCAATGATTAAAAAGAAAACACGATGAAAAATTGAAATATATTTAGTTAATTCATAAAATAGAGTTTACTGAATGTCATGAAATATTTATTAGATATAAAAACGTATTATACCATGTTGAATAGAAAATACCATTCCACAAATAATATTAAAAAATTATAATAAAAAAATTCATGTTTTTAAATGTAGTATTTTTTCTTAAAAATATACTTAAAAACTTGAAATACCTAAATATTAATATTTAATAAAAGATAATTTTTATGTAGATGGAAGTAAATATTCTTAAAAAAATATAACGAAGATGATTGAGGGTTACAAAACTTAAAAAACTATATTTTATAAAATATTTTTTTTAATATATTTAAACTAAATAATTGTCTTTAAGAGACATAATCATTGGTTATCAATAATGGATATGAAATTGAGATGGAAAATGAATCTTTAAATACCAAATATGTTTAACAAAATACTAATTTTTAAATCCTAAAGACAATATCGCTTCAAATTATGATCTAAGTTCTCATATAATTGGAGATTTTTTTATGGTTGAAAAGAAATGTAAACTGAAATACTTGGTTTTATGAGGAAAAAAAACATTTATGCAACATTAGGTTCCATGGGGAATTATAAGAAATATTATGGAATTAATATACACACATATTTATAGTATGTATTATACAGTGTATAATATTATTTCTATTTATACTATACATATCCATTTTTATTTGAATTGCTTTAAAAAAATTATAGTAATCTAATAAAATTTATTTCAATTCTTAGTCGAATTAGAGGTCGTTTTTTATATAGATTCTACCTAATAAAACGTGGAAACCATGAAAGTAAATTTTAAAATTTTACATTCAATATAAAAATCTAGAAACAATGTATGAATGTTGTCATTATCATTCAATTCATTTAAATGTATGTCTAGTAATGTTATAATAAAATACATATACTGTAAATCTGGAATGAAACACGTGAACGAAGAAATTTAAATAAAATAATATTATTCTAGAATCATTTTACAAAGGAATAAATGTTGAATTACAATAGGTATAGGATAGTTATTTCTCATCATATAGGTGTACAAACATGATATTATTGAATAATTAAAATGATTAAGAAAAGTAAGAAATATAGTGGTAAATGATGGGTCACTATGAATTGAAGGAATAAGATAAAAATAGGATTAAAAATTTTGAATTCCATAAGGTAATTTAATATTGATGGGATGAAACACCATTTCATGTTTTTTTTAAAATTGACAGGATATTAATAAATTGAAATTTAGAAGAGATATTTTTTATATCAAAACAGTACAATATTGGGAAATAATAATAATGTGAAAAACCCATGCAAATCATATTTCATGTTTACCATACATGATAAAATTATTTTTTATTATCATAACTTGAAAATAATAAGATGTTTTTGTTTTTCACTATTTCATAATAAAATGAAAAAAACACAGTACATAAAAAATTTAAAGAAATTATACTCAACCATTAAAAAGATATATTATAATATTTGTAGTCCCATGATAAATTAATAAAAATGATGAGATATGTAATTAATTTCTCTAAATCATGGAATAATTCTCATTTAATTTATCATGTTTTTAATATAGAAGTTATAGGATATTATTTTTTAATAGTTTATTGGAAATTGATGTAATTGAATATTTTTTATAGGAATAAAAAAATAATAGATAATTTTTCATAATATATAAATGGTATATTTATATAATATCTTTAAAGTAATACATTTATTTATAAATTTAAAAAAAAATCAAAGTTGAAATGTTTTACTGAAAGATATTATACATTTTTAGTTCAGATGGTATGATCATTTTCAATTCAAATTGTGCATTATTTATTTTTTTATTGGATATTTATTTTAGATGAATTTAATATTATTAATTACTTACATTATATTACAAACTATGATATGACACAAAATAATATTTATCAAAACAAACACCGATTTTTTGAAATACATGATTGTGATTATAATTCCTTTAATTCTCAATTTATAGGGATAAAATCATGTGATGTCTGTTCAATTATGTGTTGAAGACATATTTCATCAATATAAACAAAATTTTATTCGGTACATGTGTTAAAATAACATAACATGAAATAATTTTTTACTTAAATTTATGAATGTTCTTGAAAATTATAATAAGAAAACTTCTTAGTCAGTTGTAAATATAATAGGAATTGAAGAATATTTATTTTATAAAACAACATAAAAAATTATTTATTATAGTATTAATGTTTAGGAAATAGTCAATTTAGATTCTAATTCAACTATATCATATGATGATGAAAAATTATGTTCAATATATTTTTTTTTAAAAATGATTAAGGAGGTTAGAAATATACATTATGATTATGGATAATATGTTCACAAAAAAAATTCATCTATGTTTGTTACCCATAATTCAATAAATTTACAGGTTTAGTTAAGATATTGATATTGAAATTATAGATTAAAGAGTAGATTAATCCCATGACAGAAGAGTTTGACCACATTGTGAATAATGAAACTAATGATAATATAAACTAAAAACGTACTAAAATTTGATTCATTTAAAAGGGTTTTTTAGAATCATTTCCAATGAAAAAGATTAATTAATAGAAGTAAATGAATGATTTGAATGTAAATAAAAATATAACCATAAACAAATATATTTTGGGGACACCTTTCCAAAATTAATTAAAAATTAAAATTCAATTATCATTCTAGATATTGTTTCTAATGAATATATACTATATTCTAAATAAATGTTTTGTTATCCTTTCATAAGATATATATCGACGAATAAATGTATATTGAATAATAATTTAGATTTATAAATGGTAAATGTAAAATATATCTACAAATTTTGAATATATATTGTTTTATGTTATATAATGATATTGTATGATTGTATAATAAACACATTACGTTATTAAGTATGATGAATTTAATTAATTGAATTGTTGATTGTAATTTATAAGTTAATTAAATGTAATTGTTTTCCCTTTTTGTTATTTTAAATTTTTATATTTTCATAATCAAATGTAATAATGGATAAATTAATCAAAATATTACTGGTGAAAGGAATAATTTGTTTGTAATATCAATTTTTGGTGAAATATAATAATTTCATGAATACAATTATCTTAGAAAAAAAATCACTTTTCATACATTATGAAATGTGTGCTCAATTTAATATAAACAATATTTTAATAATTGATTAGTAACCTTTTTTCCACCAATTCATGTGGTAAATATATATTCATGATATGGTAAATGATAATATGATGATCCTAAAGAATTTATAATGTTGGTTGAATGATTATTTTGCCAATGTATTTAATGTATAATATAATATATATTGTTAAATATTATACTATGAATAAAATATCACAATGATACCTTATTATATAGATAGTAAAAAAAATTATTTATATTAAAGTAAAAATTGATTTCAACTAATAATATGATATCATATGAAAGAAAGGTATGTTTCGTTTCCCATATGCATAAAGGTTAGTTTATGTGGATGATCGATAATCGGCATTTGTTTTTTTTCATTGATGAATAATGATAAATAATTTTTCATAAAAATATTTAAAATACATAAGACATAAATATATATAATTCTGAGTATACATATTCCACTAAATATTATACGTAGAAAATGTGGATAAAGAAACAATTAAATGATTTGTATTTTGATGTGATGTTCCGTCTTATTAAGGTTTTTGAAAATAACATTTTTATAGATCACATAAAGAATATTGTTAAACATAATTTATTTAAGAAAAGATACATCAAATATAATTCCATCCATTAATATGTAGGTAGAAATTAACTAATTTTTTTTTCTTTCTTTGTAAAATTGTTTTATATCATCGCTAAACTATTTAGAATGGATATTTTTTATAAATTAATATTGATCGCGGGATTAAATGTCACTAAACTCAAGTCTACACTATATCATATATATCACCCCTCTCATCTATTCTATTGAATTCTTATTCAATGTGATATAAATGACATAACATAAAAATTTAAATTAGTATATTTTTTTACCTTTTTAGGAGCATATATTATTGGGGACTTCATAAAATGGGTTAGTTATCATTTTTCTATGTGTTTAAAAATTTAACTAAATATTAAAGTGGATGAATGAATGTACATTAGACTATTTAATGTTTATGAAAATAAAGGATATTAAATAGATTAATGTCTATGAATATGTAGGAATAGATGAATCTATGGTGTTTTCTTAATAACAACTTTATAAAAAATAAGAAATATTTGTTCAATGATTATTATATCCTTTACAAATTTCAGTCAAAAGTAATTATATTTTAAGGATAAAAATATATTTTATTATTTTAAAATGTTTCAGTTATTTATGTTCCTTGTTTACTAAAAAATAAAATATGATTATTATTTATGTAAATATGTTTTTATGATGTTTTTTTCTAAAGAGGTCGATTGATTATAATGAAGGATTAATTATGTATATTATTTTTCTATATAAAATAAATCATGGAATGGTTCTTATAATTCCATAAAATAATTAATTAATATAGTTTCTTGCATACATCATCTAAATGACATAATGCAATGGAATTATTAAATAAAAAAATTGATATAAAATTGTCTATTATTTTACACACATTTCTATTGTAAAAATATGCTTTACAAAATAATTATATTGATGAGTTGGGTATAATTAATTATTCAAAATACTAATTTATATATAGGTAATCATGACTATATACATGGTTTTTTAAGGATTATTTTTTGTTAAACTATTATAATGAATCGATGTTGATGTTAAATATGGAGTATTACAAAGCAATGTAATGTATGATTCTTATCATAATAAATTTTAAAATAGTCAATATGTGATGATATAATGATGTGATATTGGTTCTAATAGATAACTTAGATTTATGTTGTATGGTGAATTATATTTGTGAGTTATTTATATATATAAAGATAGAAAGAGGAGTTCCACGTGAATGATAGAAAAAAATTATTTTTTGGATCATTTAAAGACACTATCAGAAAACATTGTTTAATTTGATTAGAATGATTGCTCTTAAAAAAGTGATCATATTTATAAAAACTATTCATATTATTTTAAATATATATTTTTTTGGAATTATATAGATTAATGGATATTTTGAAAAAGAACCAAAAAATGGCTTTAATGAAAATTTCTTTAGAGAGGATGACTTTTGGATATCCAAAAAATTGATTTATTGAAAGGTTTATAATTAATGTATTATCAAAAAATAAAGTTCAATCTATGATGGTGAAATTTAGGCTTTTCTAAAAAGAATGTAATTATATTAATGTTGTGATATCGATTTAACACTCTATGAATCATGGAGGATGATTTTAAATATTAGTAGATACATAATATATGTTTAATGTTCCTTGATGTTGAGATTTGTGAAAATTTCATTAGATTGATGTTGAGTCCATTAGGTTAGTATATTTTAATGTTATAAAGAATCCTAAATTTTTTATTGATGTATTTAAATTTTATTTTGAGAATTTAAAATCTGATTTTGGGGTTCTCCATGTATTTTGGTTAAAATATAATCTATATGAAGGGATTAAAGTGTGGACAAGAAGGTTTAGAATCCTATATTAATAATTGATGAATTGAAAAATAATTGGCCTTCCATATAAAAATATTTTATGGTATTCTTTTTAATTATTCAATGCTACAACATGAAACTGATAAATTATAGAATGAAATTATAATAACTGTTAAAAATACTGATATGTTAAATAATATTTATCCAAAATGATATTATAGAAAAGTGTTAATGCATAAATAGATACATACTATAAATAATATACAATATAGATCATACTAGAATGAATAATATTGGATGGAGGAATTTACATGATTGGATTTTTTCCACAATGTGATGAGACAAAAGAAATTTCAATAAGGCTGTTTTGGAGAGATAATGAATTAATATAGTGACAACATTGAGTCATACTGGTTTAGGTTCATATTATTGATACATAACATTGTGTGATCTTATTATTTCTATGAGGATCACATTTATTATCGAAATGAAATTGTAAAAATAAATTGTCAGGTACTCCATTCATATTGTATCAAGAAAAATGATATTTTACTTATTTGTTTATGGCCTTCTATTAGATTCGAGCCATGAAATGAACTATCTGATATTTATGAGTAATGAGCAATGTAAATACATGTGTTTTTTTGTGTTTGATTATTATTTTTTTATCATAGTTTTTTATGACTGACATGTGTTTTAGGTTGTTTCTTATGTTAGAAAACATAAAAAGGGCATGATCACATATTCACCAACACCCCCTCTCAGCGATCATCTTGATCGATATTTATCCTTAAAATTATTACATACAATATTATAATGATTTTTATACAGATCAATAAATGATAAAAAAATTATAAATAAATCCCCATGTGGGATTATTCAACTACTTATCCTCTCAATGTCACTATATTCATAAAAATAAACTAAATTATCATCATTTAAAACAATGTATTATGATATATGGTGTAGAAATGAATAAAAAATCAAATTGGTTGCTTATTAATCGTATTGTAGTTATTATATTCAAAATAATAGATCAAAATGTTTTATATAGTATAAATTTTATGGTTATTTTTATTTTTAAAAACTATAAAGAATTTAGTTCCTAATACTCATAACAGATGTAAGTAACAAATAATATTTTATTATGGTATATTTCTCAAATAACAAAAAATATTAAATTATATATATTTATCAAGTGTTTTTAACTAAATAATCATATAAAAGGATATACATATTATCCTGATTGAAGCTAGGTTCCATGTATATGATACAAATACATTGAATAAAATAAATTTCATATAATATAGAGGGAATTTATTTCAATAAAAAAAAATTCATAAGAAATAAATGTTTATATAATTATATGCTAATGTTATTTTGACTACTAAGACAATTTTTTTATATGTGGGAAAATATATATTGTAATTAAAAAATTAAATAAAATTTGTAACCAATTGATAAAAACTAATGTACACATTTTATAAAAAAATTGTAATATGATAATAGATTGAATATTATAAGATATATATGTAATTAAAATATATAATGTTTATAAAAATTGTAATATTGAAAGATATGATGAAAATAAATTTAAATATAAGGAAAATTCATTGATATAATGAATAAAAGACCATATATATCACCATTAAAAAATTATATTCCACTAGGATTGATGCACCACACATGGAGCGGGTCAAATATATTTGAGTGACTATTAAATAATTAACTCATATTTAGTCATAACCATGGAACCAACTTGTTTATTGGATTTATCATTATTGTATCCTCATTTATCTTCTATGTATTTAAGAACAACAAACATAATGATATGGTACAACAGATCACCCCTAATTTATATGAATACCGTCCAAATGTACAATTGATGTTGTCCAACAAAAACTCATATCTTTTTTATAAATGGAAACACATAAAAGGAAATGAACTTCAACAAATTATCTTATAACAATCCTTGTATAACCCATAATGAATGTGTTTTTCTAGACCTGGAACCAAATTTTCCACTATTAATAATATAATAGTGAATCATTCATTAATTGATTTATGAGTAGTGAAATTGATCTATAATTTCAGTTAAGATAGATATTCATATCTCATTCTATATATTTTTAGAAATAACATATTATATAATCTTATATAAAAATTTCCCAGATATATAAATCATCATTTATATATATGCTATAGTGTTCTCATTGGATTTTATTCTTTGTTTGACATTACATTATATATATTAATAGGTAAATCATTTCTGTTGTTTTCATCATTATCAGAAATTATAATCTGAAAAAATAATTATTACATGTAATTATTGACACAATTATTTTATGATAGATATAGTCATTAATAGGTAAAATAATATATTCTTCAATGAATATAATTCTACAGAAAAGTCAGCATATTTAGAGGTAAAATGATGATTCCATAACATTTGGTGTCTTTTATAAAAATATTATTAGAATATAGTATTGTTTTCTTCACTCTTCTAATTCAATTTTTATTCTATTATTTTTATAATTTTAATCTAATCATAATAACATGAAATTTTATTTTGACATATTTACATATAAATCAATAAATCCGCACAATTATCATTTTCCTTCAAAAGAATCATCATGTTTCTTCTACTAAATCACATGTGATATCCCCCAAAATATAATCCTTCAAATTCATCAGGTAAATAAATTAAAAAACAACTATAAATTAATATTATTAATAATTAAAATCATCCTAAAATGCCTTGTAAAATTATGTGTTATTTTCATTAATATTTATTTCCCCATATATCCCAATATAAATTCTAGAGGGTACTACAATGTGACCTTAGGTTCACCAACCCATATGCCCTAGGATACCCAATAGAAGTTGGGATCTAAGATGGAACATTGTTGTGACTACACAACCATATCATGTACACTATCAAATGAAAATTACCAAGAATCATACATATAATGGAAAACATTATAATAAATAAAAATAATAATGATTTTAAAGAAGGTATTTTCTATAAAACTGAGTATGTAATTATTAGAAAGTAGAAAAAATCATTTCCACCACTATGCTGATTAAAATAATATAATTAAATGATAGTATCTTTTTTTAGGATCCACCACAACACTGATCCATACCATATACAAAGACAAATGTTTCATCAATGATTCTATAAAACAAACAAAAACCCACAGTCCTCTGCCAAACTATATATTTAATAATTTACGTTATTTTTTAGGTACACATGTTGCATGGTCATTGTTGTATGATTTGAGTACAAACCTCATCACTACACATCAATTTTTTTTTGATAATATAGTGTAAATTAATTTACATTTCATGTGATATTCTTAGAATAAATAAATAAACTACATTACATAGTTAATAATAATTCAAAAATACTTACACTAGTATGGTGCTATATTGTCTATAATAATACCATGATGTCAATTACAACATCTCTATCATAATATCCATAAAAATGACTCCACATTATGTTTTCCACAAATGATAATAATAATTTATCCTTATAAAAAATTTCACGATTAACCCTGTATTTATCAGCTAGTTTTATAGATGGTGATCATGGACATTAACTAAGGGGAACATCATGATGATCCCCACTGTTTTACCTGAGTATTCTCAGTGTCATTGTGACATCTTATTCCAATAATGGTGAGTCATTTGGTAATAAAATACACCTTTTGAGATTAAGGTCATGGAGACCCAAGAAGTTAAATGGAATACCCTCCTTAAATCTAAATGGTAGTCTCCTAGGAATCCAATAACATGTTGATCTTAAAATAACCTATATTTCCTTCACACACTGAATTAATGGTTATATCCTAGTAATTGACTTTGGGGATCCTAATATCACTCATGTGACGTCCAATATCATTGAATTTGAAATATTCTTACCTAGGGCATCATATGATAATCTAAATATTGTGAATACAAGGGTATATGAAATAGTAACTTGTACATCAATTAGATTCCCCACAATTACAATTCAAAATGGTATCACTATATCATATGAACCCCAACCTTAATAGGAATTGTATTACATGCACCATCATGAACATGAAAACAATATCCTTTTATGTAACAATAGGTATCTAATACATCATCCCCAATATCTCTAGATTCTAGTGGGGAATTGAATCCACCCCCAATATAATGTGACACCCGATCCCAAAACTGTTGGGGATATCATTGCATCATAAATAGAAATTTTGATTCATATGAATACTAAGAAATTCATATTTTCTTTGGACTAATTTATAAATCTCATAAATCTTGTAAACTAAAATATTATAAAAAACTATATAACAAAAACATATTATGGTTAATCCAAATTCACATGATCATAACACAATATACCTCCCCTCAATATCATATGTATTGTTTTTGTTAAAGTTATTGCTTCAATGATCTATAATATAATCTATTTAAACCCATTCATGGTCATTTTATAATGGGGTTGCATAAGTTTCCTGTAGGTCATCACTATTATTGAGGCATCCCACATGTGATCCTCGATCATTGAATGTCTGTTGGTTTAGAGCATGATGATGGATAGAAATAAATTCCCATAACATTTAGAAATTACTCTCACCATGTCACATACCTCATGGTTATTCCATATTATTGACAGTGATGAGATATGGATCATGGGACATCTTTATGTACTGGGCCACTCCAGACTAGTCAACTCATCAAACCCATGTCTTCCATAGTTATTAATATATTCCTTACATAATTCAAGGTCTTATCCCATCCTAGTATGGACACCCATATCATGTCTCATGACACCCACTCATAGAGGGGTATTTGTGTCTAGGAATCATCTCATTTCATGCCATGATCATTGGTGAAAAAGTCATCATTATATTGACAATAATTAATTTTTTAAAATAACTAAAAAAATTAAATTAAATTAAACTACTGCATATTAATTAATTTTATTCAATCATATAAAGTATAAATAACTAAAATTATACAATTAATATGAAACAAATCTATAAGGATAATATCATGAAAATAAAAATAATTGAAATTATTTTTCATTAAATTATGAAACCGCCATTTGATAGCCATATCTCATGAAATCCTTGTCCAAACATCATCCAAACATAAACCATCACCCAATCACATACATCAAAAATAAAATAAAAAATTAATTATCGTGTAAAATTAAAATTTATTATTTAATATAATATATCATCATAAATGATTAATATATCACTAAGTACCATCACATCACTAAAATCTCAGCCAACCACTCATATAGGTCATATAGAACACTCCCTCAAAAAATTAACACAAATACATTACAAATAATGGATGAAATATTTTACATTTCTAGTAAGTTTTTGAAACACCTAAAAATATAGGGTTTGATGTTGATTATGAGTACCAACTAAAAAATAAAATGAAATATCATCTGAACTATCTCAAAAACTATGGTGGATAAAAATATAAACAAAATTTGTGATTTTGAAATAGTGTAATGTCTTATTCAGAAAATGCCCAAAATAAAATGAATCCAAAATCCGTGGAAAAAAGATGGAAAAATTATAGAATGAGGGGAGATTTTACAATTACCAATAAATATTTTTAGATGACAATATATAGGGGAATGAATTAAAGGTTTACTGGGTGGAAATGATCAAATAATTATCCCTCTCTAACATGTAGACACATTTCTAGTATCCCACATTTATTATTATGTCATGCAGGGTTTCCCACCTATGTTAATAATTCACAATGTGAATACATGTTACATAATGTAAATACCATTTAGAAAGTCGTGAAAGAATAATAAACTCTCTTTAATTCTTTTAAATTTATCATATACCCCTGGACATCAACTACAACATGCACCGTATCAAAAAATACATTTTCAGAATTCTAAACCCTCCAAAGCCCACTACACTCATTGATCCTTGAGAAAAACCATCCACTTATTCAAATATTGAAATTCATAATTACATTTGTATCCTATATAGACATGGGACCATTAAAAACTAAAACCATAACACTTCTTCTTCAAAATTGGTCTTTAAAACCATTCAACTAATTAATTCATCCTTCAAATATCCCTAAATTTTCCCAAACCTACCATTATTGGTCCCAAAACAAATACCATTATTTAATTGTATATCTGTGATGAAAAAATACAGTAATCAACTGTTAATCCACCAATACAATAACCAACAGCAACACCATAGTGAAAATAAGAACAATTGTCTTTAATAACACACTATTATGTCTTTACTATTTTTATCCATCCTATTATTCACCCCACAATACGATTTAACTCCTAAAGTACAATTTTGATCATTATTGTCCACCACCATTGGAATGACCATAATAAATTCAACATTGTGCTTCCTATAGACCAACTTATTATAAATCAAATGATACTCCTGACATGGTTAACCTATAACTATGTCTTACCACAAAAAGAAAACCCAATTTGAGATCTCGCATATGAAATCTTCCAAAACTGGAATTCTACACCCAATGACATGGCATAAAATTTTAATATATTCTCTAAGATGATCTTTACCAATAATGACCCATAAATTTAACCCATGTTTAAATAATAGTAATTTAGAAATATCCCAACAATTAAATATATTTTACACATTAAATATACCATTCACCACTTTTTATCACATGTTCTTCCAATGAAACATGCCATGTGTCATGTTTCCCCATAAATCACTTAAAAACTATAATAAAATATAGTTACCCTAAAATAATAAGGATAAATTTTATCACATGATTCATCCAATTAATAATGTGTTTAAAAAAGGATTCACCCATTTAAATGTGTCAGAAAATATGTTGTTACATAATTCATTCCTGAATCATGTAATTAAATGGGTATTCACCAACTAAAACATGTCAGGAATAATTTTTCAACCCAATAATAACCCTCAAGCTATACAGAGATTACATTGAGCCATAATAAAACATATCCACTCTAACAATTACCTTATATAAACCGCCTATATGTTTTTTACTAGATGAAAAGATAAAATAAATTTACTTATTCATAAAAAATATCAATTGAATCTGCATATCTCTTGAATGAAGCTAATATCATTGGGTAATTCATCCACTTCATAGGATCTACACATTCTAAAACACATTGATGAATATTTTCATTCCTCACACAATTAGGAATAAACATAAAAAATAAACAAATCTTATATTTTTAATCACAAAAACATTACCCATGGAAGCTACCAAAATAAAATTTATAATGAGGGTCACACCCCCAAATTCACACCTGTGCACTCCCCACCATATTTCATATCTTTTTTATCTCAATGATAACTTACTCTATTAGTTAGAAATTATTGTTCAGGTCCCTTCCCCTAATATATTCTCAAATTCTTAAAAATACAATTTTTTATTGATGTAGTTCACTCAAACCTTTACACCTAATATATTTACGGTCTCATATATACCATGGAGGGTAATTTTTCATTTCATTCCAACCACCATATAACCTTTAATGTATCCACTCATGAAAAAATCATGCCTTTTCATTTAAACAAATTCTATACAATTCATTATTAAAAAACACAATGGTTAATCATGGAGTTACACCTATTACTTTTCTAAAAAACGATAGTGTACACTCCCATATGACCTAAATTAAAAAAACTAACTCACAATTCCATGTGTGTCAATCCATAAATAAAAAGATCATAAAGACTATACCATATCTATATATCACCTCTAACGCAAGGATAAAAAACCTGTCAATTACACGTTATAATAGTTACTAAAGGAAGTAAAAACATGGTCTAAACCTCACCAGGTGACCCACATGAACCACATATCACCAAATCACTAAAGTAAGATTCACAATTAAGGGCCTTTTTGTAACACCATGTCACATTTTTTAGGTCCATTTAAGGGTAATAATCCATGATTAAGTAAAAAATTAAACCAATTCCACTAATCACATGAAATCTGTATCAAAATTATCAATTAAGAACTGATTCTAACTCAAAATTCACCTGGGATACCTACCACCCAAGAATAAAAAACCCTCTAGTTTTATAAGTTTATAATTTAATAATCATATATTACTAATACCCTATGAAAAAATACTCTATAACATTCATTTATATTTTCACTCATAGATATATGGTATGATAATGATGTTGTTGTTAATGGTATGTTAAATAAGATAACATCATTTCACATCATACATGAATACACATAGTATAAATATCTCCATAAAAATGAGTAATGAAAAAACAAAAGAATGAGATTCCGTAAGATAGTGTTCCATTCCATTCTCTATGTGGAATCACTATATAGGATGTTGTTGGAACATTTAATAATCAATAAAATCTATAAAAACTATACATAATTGGTCTGAATGTGATCATTATTCAAATAAAAAATTACATGGGCTTCGTTAATGTATAGTGTTCTTATATGACATTTGGGAAATAAAAATATTTTTTCTCATTAGACAATTATGTATGGGAATCATAATATGAATGATGGAATATGGGTAACTCATTAATGAACCATGTGCCTTACGTACCCACTTGGGTATCCTCATATCCCATTCATCTAAGGATTGTACCATCATCATGAATAAGTATATCCCAATAGATATATATATACCCTCATCAAATGATAAAATAACAAACTTTATTTACAATGGATTCATATTAAACCATGTATATATATATATAGAACCATCATATCCGATGTTGGTGAGACATTAAAAAGTAAAACCACTATTTAGTGAAAAAATGAAACAATATTTATGATGCAACCAATAGTGTCCCGATTCTGGGTGCCGCCCTGAGGTTCCCAATACATAGTTGATCACATGGAATCAACAACATTTCCCCAATAAAAAAGGCTTCCAACTAGCTATAACACCTCAAGGATTCATAGTACATTAACTCTTTAATGTAATTCAATAGCTTGCACCTCAAACAACACCGAGTTCAAGAACACTATGACTTACCAAACTATCCATTAAAAAGCAGTCAGGAATATTATTAATTAATTTTTGAATTTTATATATTCCATTTAATTTTAACATCCATATTAATTTTTTATTAAACATAATATA
The DNA here is from genome assembly GCA_963277665.1 of Viscum album. Lineage (NCBI taxonomy): Eukaryota > Viridiplantae > Streptophyta > Magnoliopsida > Santalales > Viscaceae > Viscum > Viscum album. The sequence goes on along the minus strand of OY728147.1, from coordinate 2,048,788,825 downwards.
AGAACAAATTCATTTTTTCACATAAAGGAAGTATTTTTCAGAAAATATAATTTTACCACCTCTTAATGGTGAACCATTTTTAATTCAAATATTTTTACACAATTATATATTACATTTGACAAAATAAACTTATCATTTAGAATCAGGATATTAAAATTTAGTATCGATAAATTTTAGGTGTTTTTCTGATAACTTTCATATTTTGGAGAATATTGAAAAATGCTAATTTTTAATTGAAATTAAATTTTTAGTCAAAATAATTTATAGTATTTAATTATAAATTTGAATTTCATCAATGTATAATGAGATTATTGTTTTATCATTTAATCTAATGTTGTTCATTGGAATTAATTTCACTTTGAAATTATACAAAAACAAGTGTTTATCTTTTGATAGTGATTGTTTCATAAAAACGCGCTATTTGTTTTGAAAACCTGAAATAATTCTAAATTAGTTAATTAAAATTATATATTTATAATTTTTTGAAATAGAAATCAATTTTTAATTCAAAATATAAAATATATCTTTGGCTTAATTTTTGGTATTTTTCCAAAAAACATAAAGTTTTTATGAATAGTAAAACAACATAGTAGTAGTTTAAAAACTGACCTTTTCATTTAAATGAAATTTTACCTCTACTGTGACTTGAATTTCAAAAATCCGACACACATGTTTGTTATTATTTATAAAAATGTGGTTCTATATGATGAAAATAATTTTTGGGTATTGGTATCTTTTGACTTTTATTTACCACGGTTAAAGATAAATATGGTTATTCAAGTTGATAAAAATATTATAATAATACCAAATTACCTAAACAATTGTTCTAATATTATTGGATGATTCACGGACGATTATGGGAATACTTGGTTAAATTTTGGGACCCCATGGAGCCACTTAATAGTGATAATGATACTTTATTTTAATTAACATAATTTAAAGACAAAAATGACATTACTAAATATCTTTTAGTAAATAAAATATTTACATGGCTGAATGTAAGTAATATTTTTTACTATAAATATTCATTGGAATTCTAAAATGATTTTATACATAATGGGAATTTATTATAAATTTTATACAAAAAATAAATTAAATTATTTAGGACACAATAATGATGCAGAATTGACCTCATTAATAAATGATTTAAATAAATAATATTATTAATATTAAAAAAATGTCCAATACCTCTAAAATTATTATTCAATGAGTTTATTTAGAAAATTATTCATCTTATATTATAACATAATGTGTTTTGGACCTTTTGAAACTGAATATAAGTTTATAATAAAATAAAATCATCATACATTCCTAAAGAGCCCCTCGTCTCCCTTATAAGAGGACACTAGTTTTAACCAATTCTTGACAAATATCAATCCCCATGGGTCATAGGAAACCAGCCCAAATATGATTTCAAGATCTCTCTCTTCAACCTACAAGCATTACCTTAGGCTGAAGTCACTTCAAGAAGTCCTTTTGGTTCAAACCAAAGAGAGTTACTCAAATTAAATGTAATGGTTTCTCTTAACTTATTTTATTTAATTTTAATTATACAACCCCTAAATTCTATTAATTATTTTATTTTATAACAACATTGGTATACTGAATAATCTATGATGTTTTTATTATATTCATTCATAATAAAATTACATAAACCTCCATATAATTGGTATAGAGTACACTGTTTCTGTGGATGGAAAACTATCACCCCCCGAAACGATAATTGTTCAATTATCTCTTACCACCTCTCATTGTTAACATTAATATGGAACTATATTGATATATTATATGTATTATGTTTATTTTTTCTTTATTGTTTTTTATTTTCCATTTTTGGCATACCTTTATGGTTTCCAATATGGGTAAACGCGATAATTTCATTTGAGGAAGTGCGGACTACCACCACCTCAAAGTGATATGAACAGTTAATGCCTTATTTGGAACTTATAAAGAATAGAGTTATTTATTTTATATATGATATTATACTTGAATTATAATATATAATTATGTATAATTATGATCTAATTCCATTAAAATAAAAAATAGAAATGAAAGTAGAATTTATGCACACGTACGGCTTACCGTCTCCATGAACGGTGCATTTCATTTCTTATCTCCAAATGTTATGTAATGTTATAAATAATTATATATATTGGATATAATATATATATATATGATATATAAATTATTTATAACATTCCATAGATAATGGACTTGTTTACTCAAGGAAAATTTGTAATTATAACAAGTTCATTTTTAACTCAAGTTCCGAATATCAATAAAATATCCAATATGAATTAAAATAATATAATAATTGTTATAGAAACATAATAAGTTATATAAGAGTAATAATAAACTATATAAATTAACTATATCAAGTATAAATTAACTTTAGTTTATTATTTAGAATGAAAAAAAACATACAAGACAAGTCAAAGTTGAGATAAGGGGTTTTTTATCTCACATTTAATTCAATGAGATTTCCATTGTTCGCCAATTATTTATTGCATGTGGTGTATTGTATACTTCCATTTGATATATATTATCATAATTCACTTTACATTCATGGTATTTTGTGATTTATTTGGTGGTTATTAACTTTTGATCATATGACTCGATTGATTACAACATGATAAGGTTTTTTCATCTCACTTTTTATTCCAGTGAGCTTCAAGATATATTAGCCACTAATACCTATTGTGTGGTGTATTTAATGCCCATTATTGTATTCTTGGTGTAATATAATTTTATTTATTTGTATTTACATTTTCATTGTACGGTCCTTCATTCATGGGGTGTATGTTTTGTGAGTTATCAAATCGGTAAGGGGATTTGCAATTTCAATTTCCACTCATTGGGCATGACGCATGATTAATTGATATTTTTACTCCAACATTAAGTGTGGAATCACTATTTATTATTTATGCAGTGATTTATAGTCCCCTTTGTGTGGATATACTTTTGATACACATAATAACTCTCTTGATAATTTCTCAAGTCATTTATATGAACATGATCAGTGTAATCTTAACTAAATTTCTATTCATTGAGATAAACATCGAAGTCATTGGTGTTGTTTTTACAAGAATATGTGTGAATGTACTCGGAATTATTTTCAATGAATATAAAATCATATTTAGAGTATTTATATTTTTCACACATAATTATGTCATTGATTTATTCTTAACATAAGGATATGGTCTTTATAAGGGGTCTCATCACAATTTAAATTCCATTGAGACATCATTTTTGTTATATGCCAATTCACTTTTATATGGTGTATATAATGTACTTTTACATAGTATATCATGAATCCCTTTATTCTAATGATATTATAATGTTTTTATTAACTCCTTTTTTCTATTCAAGTGTCTATCTTTTGGTTAGACACTCTTACTAAAATACCATTTTAAATGTCTTAAATATATATTCTTCAAAATATTTCTCATTAATGTACACATTTTAAAAGTGGTTTTAAGGATTTATTTATATGGATATTAATGTTGAAAAATTTATGTTCCTTTTAAATAATTCAAATTGGTATGGAAACTTTGATTAAAAATTGTATTTTAATTGGATTGCTGATAAAGAGTGACCTTTAAATGTTTTCAAGAAAATGGGTAATATTTCTCTCAAATATTTTTCATGATTATTATATTTTATGTCAATATCCTTCATTATTATCTATTGAGGTTAATATATTATAATATAATCTTTAATATTGTGCTGAATGAGTTATGTTTGACTGTAGCTGTGCTTTTTTTATATAATTCATGGTTTGTGGTTAAAATGATGACATATTATATGCTAGTATTAATAAAAATGTTTAAAATATTTTCAACCATTTCATATAATGAATGCCTTGGACTAATTATGTGACAGTTGGAGCCCGATATAGCTCCTTGATGCATTGATAGGTCTCATGAGACAAACTAGTGTCTTGGCACAAGGTGAAGACAAAATCTTATTTTTGGTCTTGGCCCGAGGCCTTGAATATTTGGTTATGTTGTCCGGAATTATGCATTTCATCATTATGAGATTAGTAAATTATATTTCATGTGGTTATTAGAATATTAGAATACCAATAACTTTGTTTTATTATTTAATTATTTACTCAGCTCATATTCCTTCCATAAATTTTTCATGTTAATTATTTATAAAGGAATGCGTTTAAATTATTCACCATGAATAATTTTTATGTTATATTCTGTTGTATTGCTTACTCTTACTGATAATTTCTTCTCACCCCTTTATTATGTTTCATTTTCATAGGATATGAATAAGTTAGGTATGATTGACTTTCCGGTATACTCTAGGAATTTTGGATGTTTTTAATTGAAAAATTTAGTGTTGTTTTTCTTTTAAATATGTAATTTTGACCTTCTGTATGTGTTTCCAAGACTACTAAACTGATCGGTCATTTTGGACTTGATTCCGTGTAATCGTGCCAATTTATTAAAATAATGCACCGGCTCCTTGATTATGTTGATGGAGCAATACAGTTGATATTAGAGAAAGTTTAGTATAAACCTCAGAAACTAGATTTAGATAAACTCTGATTAGAGCACATTACACTAAGATAATCATTGAGTATTAGTATAGAAGGACATCATAAAATTTTGTTAATGTAGATATTTTGTGTATTTTCCATAAAATACATCCATGTCTGGATACAAGTAGGTAGTGGCAGCTCTGGAAAAGTTGTACCTAGGAGTGAAATCTCTGCATGGGGTTTTAGGCTTAACATAGAGTATCCTAGTATACTACAACCGGCCTTGTTGAACTCTTTGTTATGAAACTCCCAATAAATATGCATAGGATAATTTAGATTTTTCTTTACAAACTGATTTGAAAAATTTTAATATAAAATGAGAATAAATGACCTTGGTTAATCCTAAGGTTTTTCAAATTGAAAATAAGGTGTCATCATATTCTCTAAATGATTTTATGACTATAGTTACTCACACAATGCTTTATGGTTTTAGCCAACGGCTAGATTCCAAGGAATTCATAGTAACATTGAGAATGATGTAAAATGTTATAACAGTGGTGTAAATGAGCAAAAAATGGAATGTTAATAGGAATAAAAGATATCATGTTCTAGGGGAATCAATTTTACATAAATATGATAAAAAACATATATATTAACCAACTCAAAGACTCAACATAGAAAAAAAAGAAATAAATGGTAAGAGCACAAGTAGTGGAGGCCATGGAGAAAAGAAACATCAATTTACATCATGCATGAAATGTGGAAGGATACACCAATGAATGTGTCTCAATGGAACAAATAAATTCTTTATGTGTGGTAAAGGACATAAAGTAAGGAATTGTTGAGGAAAAATGAAGAGAACAATGGTTGAAAATAAAAATGGTCCCAATAATCCATTTTCTGTCATTTTCTATAAATGTTGGGGAGCTGAAAATTACCCAATTGAATGCCTTATTCTATAAAATATCCTCTTGGTCAAAGAAGTAGCTATGCGGAAATAAATGGTTGGTGAAATATTTAAAATTATTAGTGCTCTTTGTTGATGGGATTACTTTGGTATAATTTTCTCTTGAATGTCTAACCCAATAGGTTTTCATGTGAAAATGATATTTGAGTAAGATTTATCTTTTCTCTTTTGGATTTAGTTATAAATAATCATTTGGTTTTATATGATCCTTGAATTTGAGGAAATTGTATGTTATTAAATTTTGTGATGAAAATGCGAGGTATGATATAACAATTGTGGTTAAATAATTTAATAGTTTTTTTGTGGAATTTATCTAATTTTAGTAATGTATTAAAATATAGTTTTTCAAAAAGGACAAAATGTAGACCGTGTGACAACCCGTCAAGCTGGACAAAACTGTGGGAATTTAACCCCCAACCAGGGTGTGATTGGGATTTATCACTTACCACTAGACTATGTGAAGTCCTGTCATAGTGTGACTAATTTTTTTTAGAAAAATGATTTTAGTATGTTTATTTGGGACAATATGTATCATAAAATATGTATAGTTAGTTTAGGAAAATGATTTTGTGACTAAGTGATAATTGTTATTTTGGAAGACATTTACTCTGTTGGGAACACTATAAGACTAAGGAATATAGAAAATTATTTTATTTAATTTGAGGATTAATGGTGGATATTTATCGATGTTTTCATTGTGGATTTATAGAGATTTGGGTTATTTATGGAAATGATTAACCTATCATAGATAATATGTGATTAGGTTATTTACATTTATGAATGTGACATTAAGTGTAGTCCATGTTACTTGTAGATAAAATTTAATGTGGTAGACTATGTAATAAAAGTATTCTGAGTTATGGGTTTCAATATTAGTTATGATTATATTGACGGATTTTAAGGACAATTGTTCATTGAAGGGAATGTTTTGATCTTTGGGTATTATTTGTCTAAATTTTGGATATTAAGAGTTGTATTTGTTTCTATAAAGGATTTTACGTTTGGGGGATCATATGATCTTGCACAAACCATTTTGGGATTGTTTAATGTTTAATGAAAAAGGAAATATATAGTTCATCCTTTGTAAATTATGTGATTCCCTATATATAGATTGCAACACTTCAGATGTAACAATGTTGTCTTGAATACTCATGGTTTGGAGAAAAATGAGTTTGTGGTAGAAATTTATTAATGGATGAAACTCTACCTGTAATGTATGTATATCTCATTATACTCTTAGTCAATCTCATTAATATTTACTTCATCATTTTGAGAGGGAACTTAAAACAAAAATTTTGTTCATTTACTTTTCCTACTAGGAAATCAATATCCTTTCAACCCATCACAGGTTTATCGCTTTCATATTGTTAAATATATCCTAATAATATTCTAAATCACTATCCATCAGAACATAGTGGTTAGTTTACTCTTCCATATCCATTTTTCCAATATATAACCCTATTATGTGTTATTTTCAGTAACATTCATACATACTTTTATTGATTTTAAAATAGAGGCCTCATTAATCCATTTTTGATGAGGGATTTCAACTAAGATATCTTTAAATGTCAAACCCCATGTTTTCAATCCTGATCATAAATTATGAGGATGCAATTTATTAAATGTGGGAAGAATGTAACACCCCAAGGTTTCATAGTATATTATCTCATCAAAGTAATTCAATTCCTTGCACCTCTCACAACACCAAGTTCGAGAACACATCGACTTACCAAACTAGTCGTTCAAAAACATTTATGAATATTATTAACTGAATATTGAATTTTATATATTACATATAATTTTAACATCTATATTATGTGTTTCATAGACATAATATAATAATAAATACATTTTTTCAGATAAAGGATATATTTTTCAAAAAACGCAATTTTACCATGATTTAATAGAAAACCCTTCTTAAATCCAATATTTGACACTTTTATATATTCAATTTGACAATATAATCTTCTTATTTATATTCGGGAAATTAAAATTTAGTTATGATAAATTTTTGGTGTTTTTCTGATAACTTTCATATTTGGGTGAATAGTAAAGAATACTAAATTTTAATTGAAAAAAACTATTTTAATCATAATAATTTATGTTCTTAAATTATACATTTGAATGGTTTGGAAGTATAATTAGATTATATTTTTACCATTTAATCCAATGCAGGACATTGAAATTAATTTCACTTTAAAATTATACATAAGAAAAGGTTAATCTTTAGACAGTTATTGTTTCGTAAAAAGACGCTATTTGTTTTGACAATTGAAAATAATTTTAATTTAATTAATGAAACTTCTAAATATTAAATTTGGTAAAATAGAAATCATTTCATAAATTAATTATTGCAACTTCTATATTTCACTTTGAAATTATACTTAAATAGGATTCAATCTTTTTATAGTTTCCCATATCACTAATATAACCTCATATAAAAAATATTTCAGTTTTTTAAATCAAAACCAATATAAAATTAGTTTTTCATTACATATAATATATAAAATATGTAAATGTTATAATAGAGGCTCGATGTGGTCCCCAAATTGACTAAAATATTATTTTGGATAAAAACAATCATCCAATTTAATATTTACAAGTGTTATGGTAATTTTATAATTTTGATAATATTATTTTTACCCTAAATTAAAAAATTTACATTTTAGTGAGGTAAAAGAATAAAAAAGATACTATTCCCCAAAAATTAAATTTTTTATATTTTCCCAAATATTTCATATTAATTAAAACCATGCATTTTTTTGGAAATAAAATCCACACAAAAAGAAAAATTAATTTTAATGCTAATCTAGCAGACCTGGCAAGAAGGCAGGTAAAAGGGACATTCATAACATCAGTAAAATATTTATATATAAATTCAATATAAAAATGATTTAGAGGAAAAAAATTATTCTAATATATTTATTATTTATCTAATGGGATTTGAAAATAAAATGAAAGATTAATAATTATTTGTATGAAATGAGAGTTTTTTAAACTATGATATTGTATTTTAAACTATTCATAAAAAAATAAAATTTCTCAAAATATACATAAAATTCAACCTAAAATAATTTTGATAATATAGATTAAAAAATAATGTCCATTTTGAAAAAATTGAATTTAAAAAATTTAAAAATTTTCATTTTAAAATAGTTTCGTCACTAAAAGGTTGTAATACTGCCTTTAGAAAAATATTACCTTTTAATGCATATTATTGGATTCATTTATATGTTACGCCTATAAAATCATTTGGATTAATTAAAAAAACTAATTTAAAAATATAATATATAAATTTCATATTTTCCATAACATAATTCGTTCTTACTAATGTAACAACTAGGTTATAATGGTTGTATTAATATAATGATATTTAATTTTATATCATTGTTCATTTAATCATGGTGATGTGTGAAATAGAACATATTAAAGATATTTAATTTTAAAAGACATAAAAAATATTTTGGTGTCATATTCTAAACTTTTTTAATAAATTGTGTCCTCAAAATTTATAAAATATATAATAAATATGGTGTTCAACATTTAGGAATATCATTGAAGAAATCCCACAATAGAAAAAGGATTAATGAGACCTCTAAATTAAATTATATAAAAACATGTATGATGGTCCATGGAGATAACCCATACTAGGGTTCCATGTAGAAATACATGGAAATTGAATATAAATCTTACTATCATGTTTTGTTGGAGAGTTATAGAGAACATGGTCTGGAGAATGTTAACAATTAAAAAATATATAAACTTGTGATGATCTAAGGGATTGTTTCATTCAGTGAAAAATAAATTACTAGGATAACATTTTTGTTTGAAAATATTTTCCCTAAAAAACTGTAAATAAGTGTTAATTTTTTTTCAAACCTGGAACAGTTAATGAATTATAATATCTATCATTATTTTATTCAGTTTTTTAAATGATTACTAAAACCACAATGGTTTACATACCTTATACATTATGATAATGTTTTCATTAACCTCAAACAATCATACCAAATGCTAGACTTAATCCATTACAACTTTAAGACTCACCAAAATACATCTGTATAAATTCACAGTCCAAATAAAATGGGTCACTAAATTTTAAAAAAAATCAAATGAACTTATTTTTTTGCCAAAAAACATAATGCGGATCATTTTTTCATGTTACAAAATATATGAAAACATTAATAACCATAAAAACATTAGGAAAATATAAATATATCCAAATAAATTAAGTAGAAGTAATGTAGTACAATCCTTATATATAACACAATTCTTACAACCAGTACATCGATGATAAAATAGTCAAATTACATAACTCTCAAATCCAAACATAATCACATTAATCATTCCTCTACATCCATGATAGTAACATAATCTTAACCATGATCCATCATCCTCTTTTGGGGTATATTTAGGTGATGCATGAAAAAATTATTTCCAATATCTCCCATATATTCATACTTGAATAATTGGGCATTAGAATCCCTTTTCTTATACATTCAATCCTATGTATACTCTACTTTTACTCTACCATTATAGAAAACTCCCATTCTTTTTAATAATGTTTAAAGATGTTTATTAACACTCTTATCACATCTGTGAAAATACTTATTTCCATTCTTCGATATTAGAAATTATTTTTTAGCTATCCTTTTATTCTCATGCCTCCCTCTAAATAAATAATACATAGAGTACCCTTAAACAATCCCGTTATCACTTGATATTATATACTCATTTGATGAGAATTCATGGGAGACTATTTCCCTTTGAGATATAGGCTTGATACCTTGGATGCTGATAACATTATTACTATTTATATCAGGTGCATTAGTGAAGTTAAAATTCCTTCAACAATGTTCTATTTCCAAAGAAAAGCATACATCGGGTTAGATCATATTATAATTTTTAATCCAATCACTTGAAAAATGATTAACATAAATTGAATATTAATTTTTATATAGTCTCATAATCATAATCATGGTTTTTTATAACATGTTTACATTTAAATTATTTATAATGTCTTTATAATGAAATTGTAATTATCCTAAGGATATGCCCTAGGTGTGTCAAACAAGGTTCTTAGTAAGGACAATTTATATCTCCAAGGTTACATTGGGTGTGGCCCAATGCACCTCGTCGGTATTGTTACTCAAAAGTATAGCTGGTCTAGAACCATATAAACTTTTAGGATCATAACATGGAATTATTTATAGGAATACCCACATAATCGCTACTTTCATTAATTATATAAATTTTCTCAACACATATCCTCAAAAACATCCTTAGGATTATATTATCTAATATATGTTTCCTAAATACCGTATTCATTGTTGTTTCTAAACATTATCTGATACCAACTATAATGTCCCCATCAATATTTGACTAGATCATGTGAATTATTATATTAAATTGTAATAAATACAAGTGTCTATTTTCCACGTAGCAATTAGTTTAGTAGTATGGGGAAAAACGTCACATACATGAATCTTATATTATAATTTCAAACAAAAAATACAACAAAGTTAATTATTTGAGAACTCAATTATTATCTAATATTAACCATGCATATTAATCACAATACCATATTGGGATCCAAGAAATTTAACACACAATAAAATTGTGACATCAGATACTAAGTAAGGGTAAATAATACAGTGGAAGCTATCATAAGTTGGCATAAACATTGATGTCACGATGGATAACAAAATCACAAGCCTTTTAAAGATAATATTAAGCATTGTTTGGAATGAATAAATCAGTTAATTACATATAAACCCTCACATGAATATTCATGTATTCAAATAAAAACATGAAATTTAAATAAATAATACAATAAAAAGGGAATTCATAATGTTGAAAATTGTAACCATCCCATCAAGGCCTCGTGCAATGACAATTCATAAACAGGTCAAAAAATAATAAAAACCCATAGTAGATTGTCACATTATATCTACTAATGCAATGAGGGTATTTCATTAACTATTCCCCAAAACAAATATATCTCATTAAATTATACCCAAACCATCACCTAAAAGATTCAATGAATTCTATATAATAAAATGTTGAAAAATAACAAATATAAACATTCATATTGAAACTCTAATTAGAAATATTAATATATTAACTAGAGACCGTGAATTATATCAAAAAAGAGCACCGACAGTCCATCATATCATAAATGCATAAATAGAATATGGTAGTTCGTAAAATAATAAATCATTCTCAATCGAAAATAAAATAAAATGAAGTATTTGGACATTGTTGAAATTAATCTAATAAAATCATTATAATGTTTTAAGAAAAATAAAATTTTTTATTTTGAAATCATTTTTGTAAAAGGAATTTTTTCTTAAATAATTAATTTTAAAAACCTTATTTTTTATTTAATGTTCCCCATAAAAAATTGAAAACATTAAATGAAAATTGAAAATTAATAGTTTAAAAAGTTAATATATTTTATATAAATATATAAAACCCATTTTCAATATATGGCCATGGATGGCAATGTTTTAGTAGAATAAATATTTGATTCATTTTGAAATGATTATTTAGTTAACAATTTGATTATATAAAACCATAAAAAGATTAAGTTTACAATAATTTTTTAGAAACATGGACATGGGTGATAAATATGTCCCTATAAATAATTTTGTATAAACAATATCATATATTAATGAGATTGTGAAATTAACTCATACAATAAGTGTGATTCTCTATATATGTTTCTGAATCTAGTGTATCATGTTGTCCATCATATTTTTAAACTATAATAGAATCATATTAATATTTTTATATCATATATGATTCATTTATGACTTTTTAATAACCATTTATTATAAATTCCAAGATAATTCTTAATTTTATGAAATAAATTCTTTTATTATCGTACTTGTTTTGACTCATTATTCTTTATATTATTACCTAGATAATTCATTACGTAATTGAAACATATAATGAATGATTTATTTAAACTAAATATTCAGTATATAAATACCTATCATGGATAAATATTTGAAATAGAATACACAATTCGTGGATACATTAGGTTGGGCGTACACATGGACGATGTTTCTATTTTCTTATCATATTGAATTGAAGCAAGTAAATCAATATGTGTATAAATATATATATTATTATATGATAAATATTATTTCCTATATTTCATAATTATTTAATATGTATATATATTTAATCATTTTATAATTTTCAACATTGAGGATGGATCTCCTAGCATCATTAGAGAGGTAAATTGTACGTACACATAGTAGATGCTATCAGTCCCTTAATTATAAAGGATTAGGTAAATGGAGTGAATTTTAACTATAAAGAATAAATATCGTTTAATATTTATTATTTACATTATTCACATTAATAATTATACCAGTCCAAAAATATTAAATGAAAAGAAATACAACACATCGTGGAGAGTGTATGCTATATAGACAACTGCAAGGTTATATTGTTACTTGTATGATTAATAAAATGAATAATATGTATGTACGATAATAATAAACCAATATAAAAATATATTTTATATTTTATTTATCACATTATTCTGGAAACAACATTGTATGATGATGAATAAGAACAAAAGAACTTTTAAATAGTTGGTAAAATAATTACATCTTCTTAAAGAATCACCTTTTCATTTGCATAAATGAACATCATTGGTTGGATTAATGCCCAAATAATTTTCTATATGATAAGTGGTGGATATATTAAAAGCAAATGTGAGATTTTTTCTTATTAAAATGGGTTTTAGAGTTCTTAATAAAATGGATGGAGTGGTTCCCTTTTAAAAGAAAAGGGAGGGTCACTTTAAGAAACACATAAAACATAAAATTAAATAAAATTAATTTTAAATTTATATTGCCTCCAAAGAGAATTTTTTACAAGATAATATGAGGGATGGGATGAAATAATCTCAACATATTATTTTTTTAAATGTTTATATCACAAAATTGGCCTAATAATTTTTATTTTACCCATAGTTAAACCCTTTAACTGTTACCATGACAACTTGAATTTTTACTCATTTGAGTCAATATAGTTACAATAATATGAAACAATAACCACAATTTAATCATTTATGAAACATTAACATTATTTTACTGACTTATATTATATATTTATTTGAATTAATTTTATATCATTTAATTTTATATTATTTATTACAAAATCACATTTATGTCAATTTTTAAAATATTTTTCTAGGATTTTTTAAAAAATTATAAGAAATTTATTCCATAGAAAAAACAAAATTAACTAATCCCTAAAATGTTAATATCATCTTAAAAATTTGTGTATGGAATAAGCTATTTCATATTATATTTATTTTGATGTTATTAATACTATTTAATTGATTCATCCATCAATAAATCCATTACTAGATCATCATCATGTCTTCATTTAATTTAATTATTTATTTTTTAAATTTATAAATATCATTTCATGTTATATATAATCTTTTTATATTTCTAAATACTATTTATTTTAGTCTATATCACTTATATAACCTCATATTTAAAATATTTTTTTTATTAAATGAAAAATTAAAAAAAAATTGTATTTTCTTTAAATATATTATCATAAATATTATGAACTCATAAAAGTGTATCCATTTGGTCCAGAAATATATCCAAGAATGTTTTTTGTAAAAAAGAACTCATGATACTAAATTAATATGGTTTTTATGATAATGTTATCATGTAATAATTTTTAAACATTATTCGTGTTAAAAAATATTAATGTTTTTATTCACAAATTTTTTTACTATTAAATAATTAAACCATAATAAATAAATTAATGTACATCCATTTCTTAATATTAAGTTCAAAAAAATTGAAGAATTTATATTAATATTAATCCTGCAGACATGGTGAGAAGGCAGGAAAACGGGATGTTCAATTATTTAATAAATATTTATATCTAATTTACATATATAAATGACTCCAATAATAAATATTGGATTTATATATTTACAAATAATCTATTATTAACTAAAAATAAATCTAAAGTATAGTAATTATTTATATGATATTTCATTTATGTAACTTTAATACAGCACTTTTCACTATTAATCAATAAATGAGTTATCTCGAAAAAAATACCAAAAACTCACCGTAAATAACTTTTAATATTCTAACTTAAAACAAAAAGTCAATTTTCAAAAATATAATTTTAAAAATTAAAAAAAATGTTTTAAATAGATGTTGTATTAAAATTCGGTTACAGTAGTTTTAGAAAAATATTTCCTTTTAATACATTAAAATGGAATTATTCTTATCTAACAACAATGAAATAATTTGAATGAAATTATCTTTTTTATTAAATCTATAATATTTAAATTTCATAATTTTTTTTGATTCTATTCATTCTTATTTAATAACGACATGGTTATAAATGTTATATTAAAATAATGATATTTAGTTGTATATCATTTCATGTTTAATCATGGTGTTTTGTAAAATGTATGCTATTGAAGAAACCGAATTTATAATGGATATATTATATAATCATAAGGTGTTCAGATCAACCCCATTCCAAAAGGATGATGAACCCTGAGCTCTCCTCACCTCCATATCAGGTTCTCGTTCGATTCACGGGTGTTTGTAGTTCTATTTTGAGAGGATAGATGGTTGAAATTCTTGGATGGGGATCTTTTGGTTGTTCGAGTCAGAATTAAGGCCCATAATTAAAAGACATATTTTCTACTTGTATGAGGTTGATTTTATTTATTATTTTTTAAAATTTCATAAATTTTAATAACTTTATGAGGATGTTCCATTCTATAGACATACTATGTTTGGTTTTCTTGAGTAAGGAATGTGAGATATGGTTATATAATGATTCTAATAACCCACTATAGTCCCTTTTGGTTTTGTTGGAGTATGACATCAGATATAAAGACACTCCCTAGAAATTCCCACCAAATGAGGACGGTGAAATAATTTTCATAAATTTAGAAATAGGATTATTTTTAATTTTAATTGGTGGTCAATTTTAAGTAGGAATCTTGGAAATATTAATGGGAAAATGGGAATGATAAAATGATATATTAATGGAGATTCATATAAGTTTTTTGGATATTTTTAATATTATTTTCTATATTTTTACTCCATTATAATTTCCAATGATAGAGAATAATTTTTTGTATGAGATTAATGTTTTAAAATGTGGTGTTGACCTCAATTTGTTATCTTCAAAAAAATAGTTTTAATAATTGATTTCAATGGTCATATGAAATGGTGGAAGGATCCCCCTTTTGAAAAGGATTTAATGTTTTGTTTTTATAAATTGACATTTTTTTCTTGTGGAATTATTAATTTTCCAAAGAGAATGACTCTCTTTATAATGGTTTTAAAAAAATGATTTCAATTGTTTATTTGGAATAGTTTTTTGTGCCATTATTTGGAAATAATTTTCCATTGGAACAATAGTAACTGAAATGATATATGGTGTAGTCATATAGAACGCTTTGTCGTTATATTTTCCTATTAATATAGTTTTTGAAATGACCTTAATTATTAATGTTCTATATTGATGACATTTCATAAGGGGTGTTTTTTATAGTGGTATTTATGATTATTAGCTTTGGTATGTGTTTGGTAAATGTGTATCATTAATAAAGCATGTGAACATTGGTTGGTGGTTTGCTGGGTATTTACTTATGGTTCTATGTCCATGAGTTATGGTGGACTGAGGTACCCAATACCACCCTTATAATACAATGTGTATGGGGTAATTATGATTCTCTATTCCTATGACAGTTGCTTTAAATGAGACAATCTATACTGAGGCTCCAAGTTATGTGTTTTCCGAAATGTGTTTGGGATTTGAGACTCAGGATCTATGCTTCCAAATGTATGAACAGAATGTGGTAAGTATGTTGGACAATGGATATATTCATCCAAAACACATGGATTTTATTGTATATAAGACTATAATTATATTTTATTATTATAAATTATGGATACTAAATTCCCTTCAGATTAAAAATTTGTAACCCCTTATGTCATTGAATTTGAATCTCAAGTAACTAGTGGATGTTTCATTGGTTAGTAACCTATTTTAAACAAGAAGAACAAAATGATCCATTGATAGGTTCATAAAATTGAGACACAATTTTTTGTTTACTTTTTAATTTTTGTACATTAAATATCTACATAGAGTACTATAGACTCTAGATATTTTATTAGACCCCATTGGTGGAGGCCTATTGAATTTTACTAACACCCTACTCGGTTATCCATGGCTCTTGGGATGCCCACCGGTTGATACTTATTTTCATATATAGGTTGCGGACATGGACATAGTGTTTGGTTGTTCATGGAATGATGGGTTGGATCATGGGAGGTAAGCAGCACGATGGGATATGGGTCCATGTTTAGGGTATTCTGGTTGTTTTATGTATTTCATTTTTATGAATTCTAGGTATGTAGAGTATACATATCATTATTGTATCTGGTCTACTTTGTTATAGTTGTCCTTTGTCTCATGTAGTAGATTTATGTGTTTCTAATGGTTACTGTATCCACTGATATTATTTTTCAATTGTGTTACTTTGAGTAGAGAGTATATTATCCCTAATTTTTCTCCAAAGACCCTATATATGAGTTGGTATCATTTATTATACTTTTAAGGACACCTGAGGTGATGTGACGACCTAGATCGAGGTACTAGATAGAGTGGCCATTGGTACGAGGAGAATAAAAAGTGTTATCAAATTGGTTTTAATTAGGTTACTATTTGTTCAATGTTTACATGATACTATGATCATTTTCTTCATTATTATTGATCTCTTTAATTGGATCTTGAATCACCACAGACAAGGAAACCCCTGATCCTTGAGATTAGAATTGATTTTTTTGGTGATATAATGGTTGAATGATACTTTCACCATTACTGTTGAATTGGAAGTGATGTTAATGATATATGTTGCTTTACCTCTTGGCCCAGTATAGAAAAATATTTTTTGTGAGTTTAGGAATCAATCTAAGATCATATGAGAGATATAATATCCATATGTTTCTTGGGATTGACAATTACTTTTGATTGATATGTTACTAGTGTATTTTTATAACTATATTAATTTCTATTAATCATTCCGTAATTTTTTTTAAGGAAAGTGTTTTCTGAAATGAATTTAAATACAAAATATTTTTTTAAAATTCTTTTAAAAATATGGTATCTCAATGTGAATATAATTTTTTTTGAAAATGGAATGATTTTAAATTTGTAACATTAAGAAAAAATGATATGTGATATTTAAAAACAGAAATAGAAAATGATAGAACTTGTAGGGACCCAAGAAACGAGTGTCAATGTTGTTGTAATTATACCATATATATGGGTATTTTATATAGTGAGAGTTTTTTATATATAAACCATATTTGTGGTTCATTAGGATATATTGGGATTATCTATCAGTATTTAGTGTTTTTCCATGTTTTACCCTCAGTAGAGTTGTTGCTTCGAATTTTGAGATGTGTTCACTAATTTGGTAGTGGTAACCCTTCAGTATTTTCATCATTAATATGTTTTTTTTAACCCTAGAGTGGGTTTTTTTGTCATAAGGACGATGTAAGAGTGCATGTTTCATTGTTTTTTAAACTAGAGTAAATGGTTTCTTGGTGAATTCGATATATTGTGTTCCAAAATGTTGGAAACCTAGACTCTCTTGGGATGTGAGTCAATTGTGGTTTATGTGTATATATTATATATAGATCCAATGTAATTTTTATGATTAATCTCTTAATTATGGAGTTCATATCATTCGACTATCTAGGTGACCGTTTACAGGGATCGTCTGAGGATGAAAATGTGTTCGGGTGTTTGTGGAAAAGATGAATGATTTTGGCATTTACAACATCTCACGTAGATTGTTTTCTAGTGAAAAGTTATTCTATAATTCTATCATAAAAAGGTTAATGGGTTTAGATATAAGACACATGTTTTTCATCTGATTCGTTAATCATGATATATCAAGTGTTGAATCGGGGTGAGGTTAGCCCAACATTGCAAGTTCCTTGGAATATGATGAATGGGTGGGTGCATATGGTTGTGGAAATCTAGTTTTTCTGTAACATTCATGTTTATTCATTTGTTTATTTTTCCATGAGATAAATTATTGTCCGTAGTTTGTTGTATAAATTGTTTTTAAAGATGCAAGGTTTTTTGGAGCCATGTCATGTGAATTTTAAATAGATTGATGTAGGATTAATTATTTATCTAGGGTGAACAAGAGAATAGAGAAAAAATTGTGGATGGGGGTTTTTTGTATAGAAGTGAAACCCAGGGTGTGGGTGGTCACTTGGTTTATCTTTTTTTTAATGGATGTGTTTTTTGTGATAACATTGAAAAATACACATTAAAAGTAAGGATAAAGGACTATGAAGAATTGTATGAAGAGTAACTAGAAATTAGTGACTAGATTTTGTGATGTACCACTAATTTTATGTACAGATAGATTCAGTGACCGGTTCTAGGATGGTGTGACACTCTGAGTTATATGATGATGTTTAGAAGGGGGAACATACTGAGAAGTCATGAAATTTTTTTGGATACATGTGGCTCAGGGAAAACCAAAAGTTATTTTCTATAAAACCAATAAGGTATTCATGGTTATGAAAGATGATATTTAGGTTTTGATTAGTGCGATAGATCATTGTTTTTATATTGTGAATCACTAGGACTATGCTAGTGGATCTCGGGACAAGTGATATTTAGTGGTTCCAAATTGAATGTTTGGTCATGACCACTTAGAAGACGGAATATGATGTGGTGGTGAGTTTGGAATTGAAATTTCATTAGAGTTGAAGTGTTTGGTAATTTTTGAGAGTATGTGGGAATTTAGGTTTTGAAAATTTAGAGTTATAAGGATATTTCATGGTGTTTGGTGACATCAATGATGGATAATCATTAGTGATTTTCATCAAACAATTCATGGAATATTTCTTGATAGTGACCATTGTTCATTAGATATTGACATCATGTTTTATATGTTGAGGGTGATCAATATATATTCCTATATTCCTAATAGAGGTTTTTAGATATAGGTCCTCATGGAGGTTACACTAATGGAGTGAGATAAGTGGAGCTAGACAGTGGGATGTGAACCATATATCGTTTATGGGATATATCCACATGATGGATCAGCGGTCATAAAATTAGACAAGTAAACTCATAAAAGTAGGGAACCAGTAGAATTTGAGGATTTTTGGTTGTTCTAGTAGAAGTTATAAAACCATGTCCATGTCCTGGGGTTGATCATGTGATTGAAGCATGAGCCATGGTGGTTTGAATTTCTTGAGGAAAGTGGTGATAAAAACACACTTATCATTGGTTGTAGAAAAAAATGAATATATTTCTTGAGATAGATGTTGGGTGTGTCTAGTCGAATCAAGATGATGATAAGAAACTAGTGAGGTATACATTTAGGTTCATTTGGGGTGGCTAGGAGGGCCATGGATGCAATGGTCAATCTTCATGTGTAGTGGATTCTGGGTGAAAATGATTTTATGATAAAATTAGAGTGGTTGTATCAATGTCATGTCAATGGGTGTTGTAGAACACGATTATGGGATATGGAGTTGTGGTTGTGATGATTTTTATGGTTCACCTATGGTCGTTAGTGGACTCATGTGGGTGCAGGCAGGTGATTTAGGTATTCCATAAGGGAGAAGGCATCATGTTTATGTTGAGGGGTGATATTATTGTAGTTGATATTTGGGGTCAACATAGTGAGTTGTCTAGAAAAGAAAATATCAGATGGAAAAAAATAGAATTTTTGAGGAGGGATATAAACCACCTTTAGTTACTATTTTAATTATATGGGTTTCATTCTAATTGACATGAATTATGATAAAGAACCTATTATTCAATGTTTGATATGTGGATATCTAATTTTGGGCAAATCCTTGTAGTTTTATAAGTAATGTTTAATTCTATTGTTGGGTGGATTTATAATGGAGTTTTGGGTGGAGTGAGTTTGAAACATGTTGGGAATGTTTTGAAGGATGATTTGAGGTTCTATTAGTCTCTTTTTCGATGAAAAAATTGGAAAACACTGGAAAATTATGGCAGTAAACATAGTCATATAGTGGGGACCACCATAGAGGGATGTAGTCTATTAATTATGTGACCTATGTTTTGATTTGGGTGGACTTAAGTTAGATCCATCTCATTATATTGGTTTTGGTGATGAGCATTAGCTTAGTTTTGATAGGATGAGCACCTTGATATAGAGGTTATTCTTAATTTGATATTTAAATGTATGAAAGTGGAGTGGGGTCATTGGGACTTGACATTTAGGCCAATGTAGTATGAGAAATTTGTATGGATCATCATGTCCCTCCAATGATGTCGATCATTGTTCACTGTTATAATTATTGTAAACTTGTTGAGATGGCACCATGAAATTTGGACCAAGAATTGATGATATGATCAGACCAAAGGTGTATTGATTGTCTCTCCTAGGTTAGTGTACTTATTTTTAGTAACCTTTTAGTTGGTGGATCAGTGATGTTACATAGATATTATTATTGTGTTGATGTTGGTTATTATGAGTTTATGAGGATTCTTCTTCAAGGAGTATCAGTTTTCAGATTGGTGATCATAAGGGGAAATGATTTTGTTGATGTATTGTTTCCATATAATGAGTGTTATTACTGTATGACTATGCTAAAGGAACAAATAGGATTATATAAGTTGATAAGTGGGAAAATGGACAAACCATAATCCTTTTAGTATTACAGATGCTTGGGAGTTCATATCGGGATGAGCTGTTATAATATGGAGATGTCATAAGATCTCAAACATGCATGGACATCTGCCTCTTTTTAAATGCTGGCTAAAATCGAATTGATATGGCTAATGGGGCTGTTATGGGTTATATGGGAACTCCATGGGGTGTCCTTAGGGTTTATTACATGAAAGGTGAAGTTAATATAAAAAAATTGTAGAGTATGGTTGGCGAATGGTTAGTAAAAATCATGCACCAGTCCAAGGAATCCATGTGGCTATGCCTCTTCTCAGATTGTGGCTGGTACATGAGAATCACACTATTTGTCGGTCTGTATGGTTGTAACCAACAAATAGTTCATCCTGTCTCCTCTTGGAAAAAGGTAGACACATTATTTTCACACGGTTGGTCCAACAATGTGGTGATTAAAAATTGTAAAATTAAATTTTTTTCAACACAAAATTATTTCATTCTACACTGAATTTCTCATATATTTGGAACCCTACAACAAGGGTGACAAACAAAGAGGTCCAAACACCTCCATGGGTGATTCTCCATAGGTTATTTGGATTTTGATGTTCCAATTATTTTGAATTGAGGTTATGGATTCTTGAATGGGTCTATGAATGTTTTTAGATTTAGAATAACATAATATGATAAACACAACAGACATTAACTATCATTATATTGGCGGTATATCATATTTTTCTGTATTTTTCATGTTTAATATTTTTACGTGTTTTTTTAATCCATTTACATTATTATTTTGGTGTTCCAGACTATGTATAGTGAAATTGGACAATAGATTGTGGAGTGAAACCTCTTACATACTCTGTTGAATATGTTGGTATTTTAGAACAGACATATAAATACACATGTTTTATTCCAAACCTATAAAGACAGTGTAATAATTTGAGAAAACATTGAAATTCGATAATTTTTATAGTGAATTTGATATGAATTATATGTGCGTATATGGGAATTATTAATGGAATAATTGATATGCTATAAAGAATGAACTAAATAAATTCCTAGAGAGATTTTGAAATGGATTAAATTTTATGATTTATATTTTGATTGAACTATGGTTTCCATTGAAAAAGAAGATGTTTTTTAAGAGGGTAATGTTTTAAATGCTGTTGTTGACCTCAAATAGTTTTTAAAAAAGGATTTCTCTTATGATATTTAAATACATATATCTAATGAGGGATTGGTCCCCTATTGGGAATATCATTGAAAGGACACATTTCTAATTGTAAATTGAAATGAAGTATTTGGGAATGATTGAGTTTTCAAAGAGGATTACCCTTGTTTTAAAGGGTGGCTTCATGATGTCTTTAAATGAGTATTTTTAATTTTTATGTATTCAATTATTAGGTTTTAATGATCCATTGGGGCCATTGTAATTGAAATGATATATGGGTTTGTGAGATATTACCCATTAGATTGAGATTAATTGTTAATGTGGTTTAGGAAATTATCTAAATTATGAACAAACTTGGTTTATGACAAAGGAAATGGGTGTTCTTGTAATAATGGTATTTGTGTTTAATATTTATGGTATTTTTGGTAAAATTTTATTGCTAAAGAATCATGTCAACATGCATTGGTGGTATTTGGGGTGTTTAATATAGTTTTTACACCCATGAGTGGTGTTAGACTAAGACTCAAAACCCCACCCCAATAATGGAGAGGTTAGAGAGTCTGAATGAGGATTTATTCCTAGAAATCTTACATTTAATGAGACTACACAGACTAATGCTTGATGATGAGTGTTATGTGATGTATGGTTGGGATGTCTGATTAAGGCTCTATGATTCCCAATGTATGAAAATGGTGTGGTTTTGGAAGATCTAATAAGGCTCTATGATTTCTAATCATATAGAAATCTCATAATTATTGGAATGTGGATTGGTGTTATGTCGATAAATTATGATTAGTGATTTTCTTTGAGATTAAATTTATATAATCCCTTAATCATTAACATAGTTATCTAATGAAACTGACTAAAATTTAGATAGATAGTTTGTTACCCTTTTATAAGATAAAGAATAAAATGTTTAATTATGTGTTTCTCAAAAATGTTAAAAATTTATATTTCTTTAGATTTATTGTTATGTTGTACACTTTTCTTATCTACATACACTAATACATAGATTAGTTATTTATATAGACATGATTGGTGTTGTACTACTAGTTTTTACTCACTCACTTATCATGACTCCTTCGAACAAGTGTACTCAAAGAGATGCTACTTATTATCTTATATAATCACATAATAAGGAATTAGTGTTTATTCATGCGTTGGATAATGGGTCGGAGAAAAGGAGGTCAAGACAGGGGTATGACTCTAGTACATGATTGTGGTATTTTGCTAGTTTTTTATTTGGAATTCAATTTTATGAATTCCTAAAATGTTTAGTGTATATATAATTGTTAAATTATATCATGTTTTGTTATAGATAAGATTTTCAACATGATTTCATTTTATTTATTCGAAAAAGTTATTATAAATGTTGGTTTTATTTATACTTTGTCATTACGTTGATAATATGGTATACTCCCCAAAACATTTCTCCATAAACGACTATTCTAGTCATAAGCCTCCGGTGTATGTGGATGAGTGAAAAAGTTCATCGTACGACCCTGCTCATGGCACCATATATAGTGGACACTTAGCTGATGATATTGCATTAATATATTCATTAAAATAATATATCCTACAAGTTACCTTTTTAATTAATACTTGTTATAATTAATTATTCAATTTTGTGTACGTATCGTATCATATGGGAGTTAATACATTATCATGTAATAACACTTAATCACCATGATATGTGATATAATAATCACTACATATTCATATGTAACATTAATCATGTTACATATAGTTATGATAGTCTACCTTATATAAATAATTTTTTTCACATTTAATAGTGATTTGGAAACATGTATGGATTACATAGTGGGAGGGAATTATGAAAATAAAATTAATTTGTAATAGACTCTACCCTAGAGTACAAACTATTACGGAAATTTATGTTTTGGACATAAAAGAATAAGGGGACCAAAATTCAACTATGTTTACCGAGTCAATCCTTAGATTTTTATGTTTTAAGGTGAATTTTTTGTATTAAAATTGTTGTTAATAACAGTGTCAGTCATGAAAAATATATCCAATATTATAAAAACCATTTGGAATGAGAACTGGTATATTGATCTATATCATATATGTGGGGGGATTATGATTTTAGTACATGTGGTATATAACCCTCAATGAAATTTATTTTCTGAAAGGTAAAAAATATTTATTTTGATTAATATTTGTTATATGGTGTATGGGTTGTTCATGTTAACATAATGTAATGGGGAATATAAGGAATATAACATAAAATCACATGATAATTATATTATACAATGTGGATGATGTTCATAAACCGAATTCCTATATATTAAATTTTTTAATGAGAAATTATGAGGACCATGTTTTTTCCATTTCAAAATCAATTAGTTTATTTTTTGAAAATTCATGTGATAGAATTCATAATTGTATCATTTATATCAATTTTCTTCATTGAATGAACAATGTTCTAGAAAAATTTATTTATGGTCACCCTTCAATAACATTTCATCATTATCATTGATGTACTCTCCTTTGAATCATATATCCTATCAAATACAATGAAAAATATCCAAAGATGAAAAATCATAAGAGAACCATCATGTTTAATGGACATGAAAATTAATACTATCAAACATCATTATATTGTGGTTTTCACAACCTTTTCCAATAATCATGAAATAACTTCTCTATCGTAATTTTAGGAGAAACAATTTTCATAGTTGATCATTTATGTAAACAAAATTATGGAAATTATACATCAATAATAATTATTAACTATATCTAATATATAATAATTTATACTTTCTCGTATGTGTAAATTCATGTCCTGGTATGTAAATCACATTAATGAAGAAATACATTCTCTATAAATGATTTATTATTTTTATCATCCACCTAAATAAGGATATTATATATAGTTTTACTAACAGATTTTCTTCACCACTAAATGGTAGGATAATTATTTTTTATGAATATTTCTATCTTATAATGACCTATTCATATCAAAATAAAACATTCAAATTAAATTTTAATTTATATTTTGGGTTTAAAACAAAATTTTTTAATATTATTTGACATAAAATATTTGATGATATCGTAAATCCCAACCACATTGATGGAAATTTGTTTTGTGCATTTTGATAATAAACTAATTAATGAGAATTTTTAATTGAAATTTATTTCTATGGATGGATAATATCTTCACATGAATCATATTCCCCACATATGACACATACAACAATACTTCATGTTCATTGAATATTTTAGGGGATTAATGATAATGTTGGAATATATTTAAAAATCAGGCCTTTTCATTTTGGGCAGCCAAAATGTTTTCAACATCATGGGTAATGTGTTCATATACCTTATATTCATGGATGAGAATTTATCCTTACATGTTGGATACATATATGATAGTATGAATAGTGAGTGTTTATCTTACATTTTTTTCCTAGTGAGGGAATCTATAAAATAATATATTGTATATAAACATTTTTGAATTTTAAATATTATAGAGTATTATATATTATTTAGCCTAATAGATCACCCCTTTCTTGACATGGTCTACATATAGAAATCTATTCTCGAGGAAATTTATTATATGTTACATCCATCCAATTTTTGAAATAGTCTAACAGAATATAAGTTTTCTTTAATATAGTGTGGTGTTAATATCATTTATTACATCAATATAATGTTTAATGAATAGTGATAAAACCACAATATTTTTATTGTTAATGAACATATAAACCTTTTTTATATATTTTAATTTTTTTTTGAATTATATAGAGATTTTTTTTTAATTTTTTTTATTGATGTTGGATGTGAGATAATAAAATATATAAGGTGAATTTTTACATTAATATGTGTATATATGAAAACAATAGAATTCTATATCAATAGAGTGTAATACATATTTATATTTTACATTACCTACTCTAAATCAAAATTTAAATTCAATTATTCCCCTATATTATATAGGGATTGAAATAATCATTCATGAATGTATTGGTATACATCATCATAGTTGGAGAGTCATTCAATAGAATAAATGGATATGAATAAACAATTTTAGTTGGAGTGATAATCAAATCTACAATATAAAGCAATTGTGCGTCATTATTCAAATCCCAGATCATATTAGGATCAGTAATGAATTATCTTAGTACATACCCCAATTCTTGGATGCTTCATTCATATAAAAGACTTCTCTATCTTGGAGATCCATGTTCAGTAGATTTGTTTCAAGGGAAATTTATACTATTAATAAATCTATTAACACCATTCCTTAAATATATATTTTATATTACAATTGATATTAAATCTACCAAATAATAATTACTCATCATTCTAGATGTACCTTTAGCATATGTGACTATTGATAAACATTCATAGATCAACACATGCGAATAAGTGGAGCATAATATGATATAGATTTTGAGTAGTATTATTAAATTTAATGATCAATGTAATGATAATTTAATAAGTTTTACAATATTGGGTTGCAATATAAATAATAATACTTATTAGATATTAGATTCTCATTTTCATAATAATATTAATCCATAAATCATTGGGGTAACTATGTGTAAGTTATAGGGCTTCCACATCAAATATGACAAGTTTATCACATATAAGAATTATAAATATTGGTGGGTGTTGTGGGTTGTGTATCATATTCACTAAGACTATGAAAATCTCTATCCCATTATAGGATACTCCAAAAATAATCAAGAATATGCAAATTTCTATGAATGTTTCATTAATGTTCTAATATAGGTCAACTAAATATAAAATCATCTTATTCATTTTCATTATGAAGAGTAACTTCATGTGTTTTTGTTAACATTTTTGGGTTGAATTTAGTTCCTCTTTATGGGAGCACAA
Source organism: Viscum album (assembly GCA_963277665.1). Taxonomy (NCBI): domain Eukaryota; kingdom Viridiplantae; phylum Streptophyta; class Magnoliopsida; order Santalales; family Viscaceae; genus Viscum; species Viscum album. The sequence goes on along the minus strand of OY728147.1, from coordinate 2,048,761,614 downwards.
ATCTAGGGATATTCATAAATGGTAACATAAAATTTTATGTTAATGTTTTTTTAATTAAGTTATACTATTTATACATTTCAAAAATAGATTAAAAATATATCATATTATAATAAAAGGTGTTATATTTATCCAACTTATCCAAAAAAATTATGATATTACATATAGTAAAAATGAAAAAATGTTTCATTGAATAATTATTATTTGAAATATTTTTATTATATATAATAATATAATGATAATAATTTATACCACAGGGTTTCCTAAATATAGTGACCTCCTTGTTATTAGGATCTTTATATATTTGTATATATTTTGAATTTTGATATTTTAATGATATGTCAGAAAATTCCATTATTTCATTAATCTATAGTACAAGGAGTTTGGCAGGGAAATATTATTTGGAAATGTGATCATTGTATTACCTCATGTTGGTTAAAACATGTATTTTCACAATCATTTTTAAAATATAGTTGATGTATTCATGACCTAAAGGGTTATAATCATCATCATTGATGTTGGATTTAATTATTTTATAAATTTATATTAAAATTTGGATGGATGTGTTGGATTATTTCTTCATAATAATTATATATAACCATGGTGGTCGAATAAAAATTCCAAAATATGGTATCCAAATATATATAATACTATAGAATTTATATATAATTATATATATATATATATCTATATAAATGTCATATATTTTCACTCAATGAATAGGGTAATATATATGTTCCTCAGTGTATACAATAGATCTTACACAAAACCAATATTAAAATTATTGAGTTCAAAAGAACATACCTGAATCACCACAATTAAATACTAGTTGAGTATTATATGTTTTTAATAATTAAATTTCCTTTTTAAGAATATTATAGATTATTATCATGGATTTTAGAAGTAAAAATGTGATTATTTTTACCACAATTGTAATCCTACTCTTCTATTTTAGGGAACAATTTACATAACGCTTCTTACACCATTGTAACATATGATTAATTTCCAAAACCCTCAAGTAATATTTCATGGATGATTAATAAAGACAAGAAAAATAATCTTATATAGATCCAAATAATATCAACGAAGTCATCAATTGGTTAACAATACCACTAAAAAAGTCAATTAGTGTGAAATCTGTTGTGACCATTTATATTTATGTTGAGAATAGATCATTAGAAACAACTTATAATATATGCATTAGAGGAAATTTTGTTCTGAAATTATATTTCAATGTTTAATGATGCCCTTATAATTTAATAATATACAATATTTTTATACCTGATATAAATTTGATTGATGGGATTGATGAATTCATCAAAAGGTTCACTCCATTGACTAATATGAGTGATTCATTGACCATAGGATTTTTAACATGGACTGAATTATCTATCAACAACCACTTATAGTATACACTATTTTAAATGTATCAAGATATAAAGATGTAACTAACTAAAATAGGTATTTAACAATTAAAAAAATACCAAATTACCCTTTTATTTAGTATCATAGGAAAAAATGATAATGGTATAAAACTCAAGTGTAGATATGAATAAAATGTCTTCTATATATGGCATTAAAAAACATGCCCTTATTGGAACATCATGAATTTTTTTGGCAAATGGTGTCCCTAAATTGGGATCCTAGACTTACTGATTCAGTTGATATTTGAATTTTAATTTATAATACCTAAATTGTCAGTATATTAAATGAATGTTCTATGATAAAAAAGACAATGCACTGAAAGGTTCAGATCATTATTAGGTTCTCCCAATAGTTACTATTGAATTGAACAAAAAAATACATGTGATCATGGTTTCTATATATATAACAAATACATTATATATAAATGTATAATATCATTCAATTAATTTAATCTGATTAAAATTATATTGGTTAATTAAATTAATCCATTGTCATTATAATATATATTTGAGAAAAACCATTAGTATTATAGTATTGTGTATGAGTACCTATATTAAAAAATGGATTAACTGTTATATTAATAAATTTGATTGGAAATAAAGTTATTGTTTTGTTCTATAGAAATAATTTGTTATAAAATATTGACACTTATAACCCAAGGTCCATTACATCCTTTATTGGTTTTTATTTTCCGATGTTTAATGAATTTATAATTTCCATGTAATACGCTATTATTTAGAATTATAACTACGAGACATTTTGTGGCATATAGATTTAAATTTATTATAATTTTTATATTTTTATGATGATCATTCATTATTTTATCAAAACAAATTATCAAATATAAATTAGTGAGACGTTTAATTATACAAAAATATTCATGTTGATCTCATGATATTTTTAGCCACCTTGTTTTGTAAAAATATATTTCATTATTGAAATATATTTATGGACTTCATGATTCATTTGAATGTCTTATACCATTAAAAAAATTGGTTCATTATAAATAATGATTGGGGAATGATCTTGTAGAGTAATTCATTATTAGATAATGGTTCTATCAAGAGGATGAAAATGATGGAAGTATTACAGAATCCTCCTCCTATGATGGTTTCATTTGGTGATGTATTTTGAAACCAAAAAAAATTAATGGTATCTAAAACCAACTATTATGTTGTTTTCATGAAATATATGAGGTTCCTCACACATTTCAAATTCATCCAATAGGTACTATGATGAATCCTCAAAGACTGTGTTCATGAATATTTTATCATAGAAGCCACGAAGAGAATAGAGTTCCCATCTACCTTCTTTAGTTGATAAATATGTAAATATTGTTCCCAATGATATATTTACTAGAAATATTGTCATAAAATTTGTGAATACACCAATTTGACAATACATATTCCCTTATTTATGAGTTAATTTAGAGAGAAAGAGAAAATAATTCAACTAATATGTGTTATTCCAACATATCTAGCCATGATTCAATAATCATCTCGATTATATCATTAATGATGAAATAGAATGGGATGTTATTCCCATGTATCTTGTGGTAGGGCTAGTAGTCTACAAAATCATTTAGGATATAATAATAGTACTTGTAGATATCTAAATGATCAGTACTATTATTTTCTAGTGATGTGATGAAGGTACAGATAAAATTATATATTTGGAATGAATATAGACCAGTCATTTAGGCCATTATTTTGTGATGTTTAGGTACATATATCCTTATATATGGTTTAGTAGATTTAACAACGTTTTTCTCTAAGTGTTACATCATATGAAAATTAGTTGGACTAAGAGATAGAGATATCAAATTATGAGGATAAATCATGACTCTCTCAATTTACTCTATAATCGGATTCTTAAAATAAAATATTTGAATGAGAATAGTCATGAATATAAACCATATAATATCATTCTATATGAATTTATAATTAATTAGAACAACAAAAACAACTAGGGAGATTCAACTAAATGATATGACTTTTCAAATAGTCACATAGGTTTTATATCCAAATATCTAACACTTTATCATATAAATTATGTATATTTAGAGATTATTATCGGCCATTCCACCGTGTGCTGAATTTTAATATCCCCTTATTTTCGTATTGATGGAATTAATGTGGATGAGGATAATATTAATCATCATTGATGATATGACATGTTTATGGAAATATCAACTTAAATAATCACATTTAATTATTTTTATTTATAGTAATATTATTTATTATTTTAATGTTGAAACATAAGGGATATTTAATAAAAACTGAAGATATTAGATTACTTTTTTATAGGTTTTAACATCATAATGTTTCATAAATATGTAAATATCTTGATAAGATACATTGGGTCACTAATGTAGTTGAATCTCATTAATTAAATATTACTAAATTATGGAGGTACAATATTTATTCCCATCCATTAGAGGTAAAACTTAATATCCATTTTTGCTGACATTATCATGAAGTCCATTACATCCATTAGAGAAACATGGTACATGAAGATTTAATTTGAGAAAATTTTATAGATATATTTATCATTATATTCATGGTAACTAACAGAATTAAATCCTCTTTATATTCCACATCTAATTGAGTTAGATAAAATTTCTATCTATGTACTATGATAACTACATGGAATCACTCCATCCTTCATAGTAATAAAATATTCTCTAATGGAAATTTTTTCTTCATAGTAGATACATTAGACTCATATATGATTCTTCAATCATTAATTATTCTTTATAAGTGATTCAATAACTTTATTAACATTAATATTTTAATATCTATTTCATATTGATCAATTGTATCCTAAATTAATTTTTTCCAACTTTTTCATTTTATAGGTGGAATACAGTATAAATACAATAAATTATTTTGTTTTTAATAACTTTTATAATCCAAAGGGTGGTGGTTTTGAAAAAAACCATGTAGAATAGAAATGCATCCAAAATACTAAACATGAAATTTTTATCACTGCATTCTTTTCATTTTGTTACTCAATTAGAGAATATACAATATGTATCCCCATTTTACGGTTGTATTTCCTCACAATTAGGTATTTAATATTGGTTATTGGATTTTATTTTAATAAATATTTAATCTAAGTGTTTTACATATAAAATAGTAATAGGAGTCTGTCAATTTCACATTATCACCATGTAAACAACTTTGGGCCTTTATAAATTGAATGATTTTAAAATGAACTGAAAATAAAAAATTTAAATATTAGTAATAATATTAAATAAAATGAAATAATGCCATAGAATACATTTTCTAAAATAGTTTTATATAATATAATTTTCAAAATGTATGGTTAAATATTCACTTTATCCCTGAAAAGGAATAATAGTTAATGTTTCATTTATTCTATATAAATTTTCTATCATATTATTCAAATTGAAATACTAAAGATACTCAAATAATGTCCATGGTATATGGGATTAGGGAAATATGTAGGTGAAAAATCATTGATGTAAAAATAAATCTATATTAGGTATTATACTTTTTTCTCATTTTTTTAGTTTTATGGTTTAAATATAAATAGTTCGGTGTCATAGAACTTACATCTCTTCTAGGAAGAGATAGGTTCTATGTAGTTTGGAGTGCCATTGTGAAAGGGTATTACTATGATTCTATATTAATTAAATGAAATTAATTTATTTTTAGTATTCTACATGATACACATTTTATAGTTTATATTAATCTGAAACGAAACATGGTTATTCAAATTAAGATCAATCAAATTCCACTGATTGTTGATCATTTTAATGTCACACAAATTGGTTTTATTAATGTACATTTTATGAGGACTTTTCAATGGATAGTGAGTTTAGGGTATTAATCCCAAATTTTTGATATTATATATACAACATTTGTTAGACTAAAATTACAATAATTAATGTTACTTAATATATGGACTTTTCACAGGACCAATCCATATTTTAGCACCATGTCATTATAAAAATATATAATATAGTTTTCTGATAAATAAGTAGGACTGCTATTAGAGTGTTTTATTTAAATTTTTTTGTGAGGTACTAATGAATATAAAACTATTTTAATTTCATCCTATTAGATGAATCATGTGAAGGTAGTATTTTTTTAAACATTGTTGATGGTTTTTTTGTGAATCTCTACTACCATCCAATTAGTAGGTAGATTATTAAAGAATACAATACACATTATGAACATGGAAGTATTAGGAATAACATTGGATTATTCTAACTACAAGGTCCAAAAATAAATATCAACCTCTAATATATTTGTAGTTATATAGGAAGGGAATAATATATACACATGAAATCGTTAAAAGTGGAAAAAGGTTCTATCTATTTCCTAATGATGGTTTCATTTACATTTTGGCCCATTTGGTTGATTGATGAAACTTGTCCTGAGAGATTATATATTTGGAATCTGTAAGGGAGTGGATTAGGTATGCATTTTGGGATTGGGATAGATTCACTAATAGAAAAAATATATAGATACCATAATTATCAATAGGATACATAATGTTTAAATTCATATTGGTTCTATAGTTAATAGATAATTCTAATAATGTTTGTCTATTAGAGGCTTAATTTTTTTTATCAAAGGAATTCTTATCAAATAGGAAACACCTATATGTTTATAAAACCATCATATATGTTAAGATTTTATATATTTCAAAATGAAAAATAAGAACCTATGTAGGATATAAGGATTAACAGGAACCAATGTCAGTGACATGGACAAACATGGAAAATATGTATGTGAATTGGGAATGTATTTCTCCCAGTTCAAGGAAATATGTAAAACCCCATTATGGGGACCTTAGCATATATATACATAATGAGACATATTTTCTATCTGAAAGAGGCTTTGGATATTGAATAACAAAATTCTCTATTGTCTTAAGATTATATGTTTTCAAATATGGATACATTAGAATTTTTCCATCTTATTTTCGAGAGGACATGGATGAACCCATTCTGGAATGGAAAAATATGTGAGCTCCTTCCATGGTTAAATAAATTAACCTATTAATATGGGTGATTACTCATAGTAATAACATGGAACATGGTTATTTTTAATTTTAGTATAATTACTTATTAAATGAGATAAACTCACTTAATTTCCTTCAATATCACCTAGGTTTTTTAGAAAAATAACAGAATGGGGATTATATAAGATTTTTTCAATGATTTTAGGGACATGTGTTTATTAGGTAATATTCATCATTATAAAATACATCTCCCATTTAGACCATGAAAAAAATTTATTTATAGTGGTATTCTAGGATATATATGTTTTAAACAACCCGAAGACGGATGGTTGAATATAAGATGTATTGATTATAATAAAAGTACATGATACACATTCCCAATAAAAGTTGAGAAAAAGGATTCTACACAAATAGGGCATGTGTTATCTCATTATCATGGAGTTCGATAACATTGTAACCCATATTTTACTTCCTCCTCTTTTAAATGTTTACACAATATCATTTATCTGTTTATTTTTACATATTCTAGATTTATTGTTCCTATAACAGTATCTTCACCAGAAACAATTCCCCTAAAATATATTTTCTATCAATACACATGTGCATGAAGACATACCTAGAATATAAAATCACATGATTTAACATTACATTGCATTATTATATTCTCTCTCTATGTGGTCAATTAAATTTTGGTAGTGAATCTTTATCATGGTGTGGTTTTCCTTATTATTTGTCAAAAAGAATATATTAATCAAAAAATTGCATCATGGATTTTTTTTCTATGACATTAATGCATCACAAATCAACACCATCTTCAATATCGACCATTGTATCCTCATTAATGAATCAATATTATATAATTGACCGTAATAGTGAATATATTGTAGAATTAAACAATAATCATTTCAATTAATCTCCATTTGTAAAATTCAATTATTTTAATATAATGTTTTTTAAATTTAATTACTATTACTTGTTATTTTGGAAATCATAACATACATATAAAATGAACCTTATGTATATCAACAAAGCATATGAATATTTTAAATTCCATCTAATTGATAGAAAAATATTTTTTATTAGAGCCTCATGTATTTACATTAAAAAATTGATGACAATTACACTTCAATACATTAATAGTATCCATAAATTTTAAATCATAATGAAACATATGTATTCCTCATATTATTCCTACATATTGTATTTGTAAATTTACTTAGCATTTTGAGAATTGGTATGTTTCTAAATATCCTCTATGTAAATGTTATAACAATTACATATGCGTCAGAAACAATTTATTGTAACTGTAACGTTTATTAAAAATAAAAATTTCATCCTTTACACATCATTCTAATTTACTCTTATGATATAAAGAGGCTTCTAAATTTTCAAAATACTGAAATTCTATGTTATTTTTTTTATTCACAAGAGAATATTATATACCTTTTCTATATTCATACATTTTCTGATCTATCAAAATTATAATTAATTTATTTATTTTTAGTTAGTTATTTATGGGAAATCCATATCCATTGAAATTAATTTTATAGAAACATTATTTTTCGGCGATAACATTTAATGATATTATTTCTTAAAAAATTCATAACCAAATAAAAAATTTAAAACAATTAAAAATAATCTATAATGGAATTTTTCTATTCCAATTTAATTATAATTAAATCAAAAATATTTTAATTTACCTACAATCACATTGAGAATGTCTCAAATTTTTTAAATTATTTTTATGCATATTTCAATCTTTTATATTATATAATCACCGATTAGAATTCTTCAATGGAAAACTCATACGTCTTATAACATCAACAATTTTTTATGAATTATAAATGTATATCCAACCCATAAACCTTGTCTTAACAATAAGTTAATTCATTATATTTATAATTTTAGTTTTCTTTAATATGTTCTTCAGTTAGATAAATTTTTTATTTCCAACCATATTCAATGTACCTCTTATGATCACGTAATATTATCCAAGTATTCATTAAATAATATATGCATGAACATTCAATATGTATATCTTTACATTCAATCCACTATCATGGAGGTATTATCAATGAAATATTTGTTGCAACTCAACCAAATAGTAAGTCTATGTTATTTGATCTTACACATAAAAATATATTTTCATGTACGATTAAATCTTCAAGAATATTTATAATAGTTTAATATACAATTATTATATTTTAATATAATTCATGGTTGAAAAAAATTAATACTTCTCCAATATTGAGGATCAAATTACCCATTTAGAGAAAAAGTGGAGAGTTTCTATTTCAAGCTACATTCATGTCTCTACACAACTCCACAACAATAAAATTTTTCATGGGAACACACTCCTTCTTCACATAAATATTATTTAGGAATATGTAACCACTTTAAAAGTGGGTAACATTTAAAATATATTGACTACATTATCATTGTCATAATTTTTATTCAATAAAAATAAAAAAAGTCCAAAATTGGGATCAAAATGTAAATATACAACAATTATATAATTTTCCAAAATAATGGATTTTACTGGGACAACAAAATATATAGTCAAAAACCTTTTTTAATGATATTAAATATTATAATGAATGATTAATTCTATGAAAAAATATCACAAAATCAAACACCACTAGAACTATATTCTTACTATTCCAATAGTACTACCTAATCTCAATGGGATAGACACTATAAATATGATATTTAAAGTTTATTTTTGGAATGACATAATTACATTACATATTATCAAATGGAATGGATAGTTTCTATAACAAAAAAATGTGTAATAATCAGTATGTCAAGAATTCTGATATATAACATGAAAAATATTTTTCATTAAGGATTGAATGATAGTGAATTAAATCCATGCTATTGATATGAATTCACGTGTTTTAAATATAAGAATAACCATATATCATATGAAAAGAGAATAATTAATGTCAAGAAAATTATGTCCAATGAATGAGGATACACCAAAATAAATAAGAGATATTTCTAAAATTACATCAATACACCACCAATATATCGACATCTAAATTAATAACATATTCTGCATACATGTCAATTTAAATAAACATGGTAATGTGACACAATACATACTACTATACAACTAATGGCTTGAAAATTTCCAAAAGTGTGGTTTCATTTCATCTAAGGTTTCCATGTTGGATACGATTATAATTAACCCATTATGTTACCAAAAATGATGTCTAAAATTTTGAGAAAACCTACGTTTACAGAAACTTGAATAAACATATATAGATATAAATATACTAATATATTTGTATAAATGACATATAATGCCTATAAGTATATTAATATGAAAAATAAAAGAATGGAATTATGATATATTAATTAATTCCACATATTAAGAGGCTTCATACTTCTAATATAATATCATATAGTATACAAATATCTATTGGAACCATCCAGTGTCATTATCAATAGAAAATACTGGAAAATATATTAACATAAAAGTATGGATGAATGAACTATCATGATTGAAAGGAAAATTATACAGTGTAATGGCATGAACTAAAACATGGGAAGAGGATAATGGGTATATGGTTCCCAAGTTATATAACATAAAACATTACATAACAATCATTATGGTCATTCATAAATATAAAAAACTATTATACAATAAATCAAAATATAATAATATTCAAGAATTAAACATTTCTTATCATAAAAATTAAAATTCATCATATATGATAATATTTTTTATCCACTTTTCTCAAACACATTTTCTGTTAAAGTAGAAGTCATAACCAATATGAATAAAGTGGAATTATAAATTATAATTCTTTTCAAAAAAATTTAATTAAATTTAAATAGTAGTTAATAAATATAGATTATTAGTTTATAAATTATTAAAATATAATTTTGGAAGTTTTTTTTAAAAATTTAATTTTTGAATTTTATTAAAACCCATAATAAAAAAATAAATATTTTTAATAATTGAGAGATATAAAATTATAGAGTTATTCATATTGATCAAACTTAAACTTGAAAACTATATTCAAATTGCATAATATGGGGTTGGTAATTAATTCTATATATATTTCATTATAACATATATATAAATGGTGAAATGAACCAATGATGGTTCAAACCGTATTTATACTACTATTACTATATAGAATACTTTGGGAAGGTCGTATCCTCTTCTAATTGGCAAATTTTTTAAAAATATTTTTTAAAATGACTATATAGGTATTTAGATTCTAATTATAAACCATTTTAAACATCATGATTTATGTCCATGAAAATAGAAAATATTATATTGTATGGTGAAAATGATCGAAAATATGAAAGATAGATTCCATTGAATTTTTTAAAAAAAAAAAATTAAAAAAATTGATATATGAAAGAAGTGAAAAAATTAAACAAAATATTTCAAGAGAAATGATTTTTAAAATATTTTTTCTATTTGAACATTAAAACCCATAATCCCTTAGGAAAATATTGTTATTTATGAATGATAAATGTTATGGTATTATTAAAACAATTATGATTTAAATGATTAATAACTTATAACTAAAGTATATATCATTCCATGAATTAGCCATGCCTGAACCCTCTTAGTAATATGTAATCTCTTTTAAAAATGACTTATTTATCATTCAATTTTTTCATAGGATGAGTGACTCAATGTAAATAATTTTTATATAGAGAAAGATGAAAATTTTACCTTGAAAATAATTAAAAATGGATTATCCATGTAAGTGTTTTTAAAGGAAATATATCATGATGAAGGATTATGACTACTCTCAATCAATGAAATTATTTTCATCTCATAATTATAGTCAAGGAATTCATCTAAATAAATTCAAAATTGTGTTCCAAGGAGAGTCCCTAGAACATGTTCTATAATCTCAAGTCAATTGATTTTTTATAATTATGAATGATTAATTGAAAGTATCCATTTTTAATTAGATTGTTGAATAACAATAATAATGTAATAAAAAATGGGGTGTTACTTAGGTACACATAAATTGACAAAAATAAAATAATCTATGTCCTTAAAATAAAATGTGGTTGAAAAAAAATCATTTAAATCACCGATATATTAATAATCATTCTCGTTAATTTAGATTATCTAAATTTAGGAATGATTGAGGTGTTACTTGAGAATAACCTATTGACTCTGTGTAACATACTATTATGATAGTATATAATTACCAATCACATATTATCATCAAAAAACCCTTCAAAAATTTAACTAAAATATATTTTAAAACTTTTAAACCAATAACATAACATTTATAAAAAACATAAATTAATTTCTATAAAAATTCTTGTTAATTCTATAAATTCATATAAATATGTATATCATCATGTACCCCTAAATAATTATATAAAAATATCCAAAAACTAAAACATAGAATTTATTTATCCCTAAAATTTGTCATTACTAAATCAAAATCATTTAAAACTATGATGTGTAGTATGAAATTAACCCATGTTACCATTAATGAAAAATAAGAAATGAATTAGCTATTGTTTTTCATGAATTAGATGAAAGTCCAATTGAATTCCTCAGTTTAATTGATAATATCTAATGGGGATTAAATGAAAATAAAATAATTTGGAATAATATGGGAGGATAGGGGTTACTGTATAATTACAATGGAAATATATATTGAATCACATTGATATAATGGGATAATGGTGGATTACTTTATACAAGGGAGGATAAATGGGATCTAATGTATATAAGAGAAAGTGTCGATAAAAAAGAGTATATGAGGATCAAATTTTGGTGATAGATAAAATTCTGGAATCTCAAAATTAAATAATCATATATATAGGGGTATCTTAAACCCTTCCGAGAACCACTAGTTATGTAAGGTCTCCTTCAATACATTTTGTCCAAAATTAAACATATTTGATATAAGGTATCCCATATCTATCTTCTCACTAACACCTATAATTTTAAACCATATATTCTATATCACCTATGTTTACTTAATACCCAAAAAATTTGAAAATGAAAAACACATATAATATTTTCATTTAGGTTTCCTATAATAAAAATAAATTAATTCTGGATCATCGTATAAAAAATAAACGCTCATCCAGAAATGAATATTCCCGTAAAAAATGTTTTTTTAAAATAAAAATTTCAATTATATTAAATTAAAAACACATATATAAAGGAAATAGTGAAACTAAACATTAGAAACATGTTGACAATTGAATTTATATCCCTAAGAGGTATCATGAAATATATACCAAATGTTCCACATGCCACAATCCAATCATGGTTTCCCATTACCCACACAACTGATACAGTTTGAAATAAGTACCAAAGGTTATTTCAAAATTGTAATGGGATAAAATATAATTTTTTTTATGATTAATAGTACAATTATTTAGTTTTACTAAAAAATAGAAAGAATCATCAATATGAACACCTGACAAAAAACTCACAACACATTATTCATTCATGTTCTCAAATTAACTGGAAATTTAATATCATAACATATCACATAACAAAAATTATAATTTAAAAAATATGAAGAAAATATCTAGTTTCATAAGATCAAAAATACATCCACAAGTATGAAAAACAAAAAGTTAGATAAGAATCCAAGTATTAAATACATTCCAAAATACATATACAAGCCAAAAAAAAGGAAGATGGAAAATAAATTAATATTTCCCATATTTTTTTGAAATGTAGTGCAATCCCACCACTTTATAACCTCTATATAAACCAAATATAAATCATTTTAATGCACTAACTTAATGGGTAAAATTCCTTTCAATGCATCAGTTTAAAAACTTATATACACAGATATTGGTTTATTTATGGTATTTGTATAATGTTCCTATTTGGACGTCATAAATTCATTCATGTATAATTTTGTTTATAAAAAAGGTAAATATATTTGAATTATATATATATAACCTCTATAAATATTCCTAGAAAAAATAATTATTCATTAATTAATTGAAAATAATTGATATGACAACAAAAATGATTTTATAACATGCATCATGGTGTTCAAAAAAATTTCCACTTGGTCTAGGATCGCATAGTAACTAAAATATCTATTTGAGTGATTAATATCAAAAAAAGTTATGATATAAATTGATACATCGGAATGTAGATGAGAACATCCAATTCATCATTATTTTGGGGGTCTCAAATAACAAATTTGGATAGAACTTCTCCCAAATCACTACTCACTACAAAAAAACAAGGGTTTCCCATGATAAATCAAGATTTAATAAATTAAATTTAAATAAATTTCAATATATGAAATTTAATAATTTCATTAACATTATTCTTTTAGGTATTTGAAATTCATTTTTGAAATCTAATGTAATGGAAAAAATTATTGCATAATTATATATTTAATACTGTCAAGAAAAACATAGATAATAAATTTTAAAATTATTTATATTTATTTTTTCAAATACATGCAAAGAGGGTTCAAATAATAATGGTGGAACATGAAATTGGATATAGTGATTATCCTAAAGAGATGGATACACAATGTGAACCAGAATACAGTGAAGAAGAATTTGATATTAAATCCTAAATAAATTACAAATATAAATATCCTTATATATTATAGTCCAAAAGAAAAATCTCTATCATCAATTGTTTTTTGTATATAGAGTACAATGAAACAGATAAGTGGAATCCTAAGGAAGATTAGGTGTGGAAGATTAATGATAGTTCCTTTGAAGATACATAGATAATTGCTTCAAAATCAACCCTTTGAGGAGTGGGAGATGATTATATAATGAGGTAGGAGAGGTTACAGTGCCATGGGAAATCATAATTGATGATTCAAAAACATAGTTTTGAGTAACTAAAAATTTATTAATAAATAAGTTTAAGAAAATATAGAAACCCCATTATTTTGTTTTATAGCATTCGAAATCGGGTTCCAATCATGAAAGTAGCTATATAACAATATAGTTAAAAAAATTGGGAACATAATTATGAAAATGAATAATACTATGTAAAAAACACCATATATATGAAATTGAATTATTTTTTAATGTAGGTTAATGGTTATTACAATAAATTTTCTAACAATGAAAATACTTTAATAACCTAAATTTTTTACATTTCAAAAGAATAATACTTATGATTTAAATAATATGTAAAAAATATAAATTTAAAAATGACACAAAAAATTACACAATGCCATTTATTATTGACCTCATGTCCAGGGAGTTACTATTATTAAACCATGGCCATTAAACGAGTCAAATATTCATACCGTGAAACAATACATTCTAGAAATAAAATATTTGGACCAGTCATTTTTTAATTGAGAAATCATGTTCCCAATAAGGATCATCAAATTTTTTCACATGTAATGGGTCAATTAGATACTTAGTTGGTTCATGCTCCTTAAATAAATTTTTAATCAATCATTAATGTTTGGAAAATTATGGAAAATGAGACCCCTTATTGATCCTATTAATGATATAATTTCATCCCACATAACTTTTTGAATGAACACACTGTATTTTTAGATATTAGTGAACCAACCAATGTAAAACCATTGAGAACACTTGGTCAAACATAGACAATTTATATGATAATTCCAAGAAACAACATAAAATTTATGTGGAAGATATACCTTCAATAACTATTTTGGAATTAATTAAATATTTATTATAATATACAATATAATTATTTATCCCACTAGCGAAGATTCTATCACAACATTTAATTAGAGATGATAATATAAAAGATAATTTTATATATCTTCAAAAGGATCCATCCTAATATAGGGCTAATACGTGTAATTATGTGTGGTATTAAAAAGTATATTATAGGTATCATATGATCCAATGATGTCAATAATATTTTAAAGGAAACTATTTTAAATAATTTATATCAGCCGTTCAATATGAAATTCATTCTGTGGATAACACATCAATCATTATTTTACAATAGATCCCACAGTCTTTTGGAGGGTCTTTAAGAATTTAGAGGGTAATTGAGGATATAAATATATGTTAATATTCAATGGTATCCCAATAATCCTCAAACCATTATACATATAAAATTTCCAACCACATAAACATTGGTTGTGTATTTCATTATAAACAAATTGCTTAATTTGTTCAGTAACACAAGGACTAGTCATAATTATATCCATGTGTTGTATGAGGTAATCCCTTGAATTGTTTCTAGGATATCTCATCACACATTATTGTTGGATTGATAATATTATTAAGTAGATGATAAATAAATTAATCTTATAACTTTTCAACTATAATCTAGATCATGTTGAAATAAGGTTTTCTAAATCTCATATCATAATCATCCATTAGTATTTATATATGAAATTATTATACATCATGGTTTCATCGATGTGGAAAACCTATTGATGTTGATGAAAACCATTCATCACAATAATAAATATAAATAAAAACCCCCATAGTTATTATGTAACTAGAAGATGCTTTGAGAGACAATGATACCTTTTTAGTGTTCTCGCTAAAAAATAAAATTTTCATATCTTCCCAACACTACTCATCCACTGATTTCTCTAGGTCAATATCTTGTATAAGATAAGGAATCAAAAGGAAATTTAGAGGATAAGATCAACCTAGTATACTCTAATTTTGAAATAAATATATATAATTATGCCATTGATATTTATTTTATCACTATACTCTTTCATTTTATGAGAAAACTATTATTAGTTGAGGGAGTCAATGAAATAAATTACTTTCATGAGATATAGGTAATATATAATTCAAATTATTAGTGATAATTAATCCATCCACATTTCCCTAGGTGAAAATATCTATTCAATAAAATGAATCATAAACTAATATTAAAATAATAGATAATAAATGATCTCCAATAGGGTAGTTTCACCAACACATACAGAAACTCATTATCATTGATATCATGATGAGAGGTGTGTTCTAGTTTCATTAATGTTTTCAATGTTGGTGTGTAAAATAATATACCATAATATTTTATAATATTATCATATATTTTAAACTCATACTATATAAATCCTAAGAAATCAGATAACCCATTTTGATATTTGTTAATTTTAAATATGATTTTAGGTGTACCATTGATTCATCTAATATATTATTGATCAAAATTAGGCATTCCATTAAAAGAATACACTATTAAAATATTGTTAATTAAACAGTGATGAGATCATTTATAAATAATCAATTAATCTTTTGTAGTTTGAATCTAATTCTAGGAGGCACTAAATCCCAAAGTTATTCCTCTCCTCCAATAAAACATAAAAGAATACATATTATAATGTTCTATAGGAATTCTAACATTATAAAAAACATTATCCAATATTATCATATTCAGGACTAGGAAGCTATATTTTGATGTCAGGGAATATGGAGGATGATTAGAATTAATTTTTAACACATCCCTCTAATTTTACTTATAGTACCCATCATTCATGGAGTAAAGAAGAATATAAATTAAAAATAAATTAACGGATGAATTTATATAATTGTGGAATATGTTGTTAATTAGTATCATTAATATGAAATGAAATTTTTTTAATACTTTTTATATCAAATTTAATAATGTAACCCTGTATTCTAGGGAAAACATATTAAAAATATTTTATTTATTCCCCCAATGATGGTGAAATCCTGAATAATGATAAAAAAATTGAAATTCCATTTCATATACATAAAATAAAACAAAATTTTATAATTTTTAATATGTAATTATTATTTATAATACATGGCTCTTGCTCCTACTTTTATTAAACATTTGAATAGAACAAGCATTCATGTTTCCAAATATCATCTAGAAAACCCAAGAGATATAAATGGGTTTTTAAAACCATTTTCCTCTGATTCATCTTGATAAATTCCACCACTAACTAGTTCAATTATAGTAATATGATATGATATGATGGGTATTAATCTACCCTTTTAATCCAAATAAAAAGATAATTTGAACTCATGTTCAGTTATAATCTCGATGATAAACTCTTGAAATGACATACTGATGTCAAAGAACATTAGTGAAAAAAAATCCATAAGCTCCCTAATAGTTTCTAGTGGAAGTTATTAAAACTAAAATATATATCGGAATAACATGGGAAGATTTGGACTTTTATGAATAGGTCAAGGAAATCGTTCTCCTAGTATGATATTGACTGTCACGTCATGGTCTGTGAATAAAAATCATTAATTATAAAATTCAAAAATTTTCTAATGTGTGTTAATATATTATGTTTTAAAAATTATTTCCAAGGGATCTATTTCATGAACAAGGAAGGTACATTATGGGTCTATTTTTTATATACAGAACGAACATGACAAGAAAATAATATTGTCCTTCCTCTTCTTCTTATTATGTTAAATTATCGTGTCTGAAAAATAATTAATGAAAAACTGATGGAAGATTCAATAGATCAATATTATGTATATAAAAACATTAGTTGGATCAAAAAAAAATTACAAATAATATACAATTAATGATGAAATATTATTTGTAACTCTCAATGCAAGTGATCCCACCAATGATTAAACTTGTTCTATCGACATACCCTAAAGAAAAAAATTATCATCCAAATTATAGCCGACCATTAGAATCAATCATAGCTATAAGATGGATATAATTATGGAATGATATTCCTCAAATTCCACATCTTTAATAATTAAATACACCTTCAATTGAATAATTATAATATTATTGAGACACCTTTATGATATATGAACCATACACCAACACTAGAAATAATATTTCACCAAAAACTATCTATAGTTTTATATAATAATAAAATTTATAGAGTAAATTTTGAGTCTCAAGTGATGATTGATTAATATTACTATTTTTCTAAAATGGCCTTAAGTTATTTTTGTAATCTATTAGGGGGCATACAATCATATATTAGAAAATTTTAGATTATAACTATTTCTACATCATCATTATTTATTAAGTGTCTTTTTTATTTTAACGAAATTACCATCCCTAAATCCCTAAATAATAGTGTTTTGAAGAACCCAAGAAATTATAGCAACATCTATATCTAACACCAATTTTATACTCCATATATCTTCTTAATTTTATGAATAAAAAGAAATAAATTTATAACCAGTATCTAATCATTTTCATATTTAAAATATTTTATCTATGAATTCATCTTGAGTATGAATATCAAGATCAAATAAGATAAAATCTTAGAATGCAATGGTGTATTATATAGTGATGGGGATACCTTACCATTGGTTTAAATGTTCCTTGGATAAAAATTTATCAATAGATGTTGGATAAAACCATTGAGTAAAGGTAACATTAAATCCCTTTTAATTTATATAATCATATTTTATACATTGAAAAACTGAGTCACACCATATCAAATGACGTCCCTGGAGAATAAATGATGAATATTTAAATGAATATTCCATAAGATTCTTGATAAATTTTTTAAAAATTATTGATTTATATTTGAAAACTCTTCCCATTTATGTTGATTGTTATTTAATTATATTGAAACTAAAAAATCATTTGGGATATATCATAATCCTGATGAAGATATCATCTTTCCTCTAATGGTTGAACTATTATGATTCCCACTCATTTCTCTATGGAATAAAATTTATTTGTGACTACCTCAATCATGTTTTAATCAATAAGTGTTATGATACAGAAAGCTATCAATATCCATCTATTGAGGTTTAATATGTTCTTCTAAAAGGCATGGTACACCATGAAACAATGTAGATAAAATGAGAAAAGTCAAATATACAATCAATTATTAATGAAAACCATATCATTAATTATATAACAATATAAAATATGTGTAATGTAATACAAAATACCATATCCTTGAATAAAATATTTCATATGAGGATGGTTTGGGGCCCATAACCCCTCCCTAAATATTAAGGTACATCCTAACACCCAATAAAGATTTAATTACCAATGTCCTCTAGAAAAAAATGGGTGTTACAAGGGTTTTCAAATAACATCATCACTCCCCTCACCAGATCACTTAACATCATATATTTGTATACCAAACCAATTATATAACATAATAAAATATAATTTTGTGATAACATTTTATTAGGATTCATTTCAAGGATTTCACTATATATCGAACCTCATATGCTCTATTATAAAGACACAACAAAAGATTCAAATACCCATTAGTTTTTTATTAGTTTTAAAAATGCAGTACTAACCATGTGAATTTATTTATGAAACAAATATAAAATAATGTTAAATGTGTGAACCATAATGAACACTTTATTTCATGGTTGTTAGTCCCACAAATAAATATAAATAAAAATATTTTCAATCATATGAATTATTGATTGAGTAATAATAAATAAAATAACCTCTCATAATTGGAAAATAAACAAAAATATATCAGAAATTATAAAAATATATGATTATGGATACCTTTAAATAAAAGTGATACAAGATTAAAAATATGCACACAAAAAACTAATATAAATTTACCTAAAAAAATCAAATCATCTATATGTGAAATGTGGTATTATCCCCCCAACTGGTCATCTACATATCACCTGTCATGAATGCAAGAGAACTCACAACCACTATCTAGTTCCTTTCTATTCCACGAATAAAATTGAACAAGGTCCTAAAACACACGTTATTGAATGTATGTTGTGAGGATACTGGTCCTATTACGTTTTAACAATTTATTCAGTATAATCCAATATTTGAAATAACAAATACTCATATTATTAAAATAAATATATTAAACAAACATTTTCAAATTTTAATGAAATAGAAAAAATATATCATTTTTTTATCTATTAAAAACTTATGATACATCGATAAAATAAATATTTTTAAACAAATGTCATTATTCATATAATTAAGGACACTAATTATTTTATCATCATGTAAATAATTTTTTTAGAGTTTTACCATCATCTATAAGATTTATATAATTTTTTTAATTGGATTGAAGATGTGAAATTTAAATTACATCAATAGTTATGGTGGAATACATAACTTGTTTCAAGAGATATTATTGCAATTTTAATACTCCAACACAAACACATAAAGTTGTCATGATGTTTCAAAAATATTTAAATTATTATAAAATGAATTTCTATATGAACATTTCACAATAATAATTCTTTCATAATTTCATAATCTTTAAAAATTGTTTTATTTTTTTAAATGTATGGGATATCATTGATATGGAATTACATATGTAAGACACTCCCTAACACATTGATTTAAAATTATTTATAAATTTTTAGAGATTTTTTAATGTGAAATCATCATTGTTTCTAATATAAATATATTAATATATATTCACACTAACTAATTAATAGGAAAAAACAATTACATGAATTTTATTAATAAACATTAATAAATTGACTTATGAAATCCGAAATTTTCCAAAATTAAAATAAATCTAGACCATTTTATCTCCTAAAGAAAAAACAATCATACTTCCTAGATTAAAGTTAGAGATTAACTCATGAAATATATAATATGATGAATCATAATGAAGAGTAGAGGTACAATATAATTCACGAGTCCATTAATGATCCTTAGAGAATATAAACAAAAGAATACATAGAATGAGAGGGATATGTTTTTTCATGTTGGATGAGATTCTAGTATTGATTAGGGTTGAATAGTAACTTATTATGGAATTTATTTTGAGTAGGAGAAGACATGCATGATCATACTTTCATGAATATTGGGAGGTTTCATGTATTTCCACAAAGCATGACCTACATGTTTACATTCATGCATGTTACAGTGGAATAAAGTAGAAAAAAAACAGGTGGTAGGAAACATTGATATAAATACCCTATAAAATCTATCAAAATATCGTTTGATTTGAAATTATATGTTTTTCATGGTTTTATAATTGTTATTAGTACTGTGAACCAACATCATCAATCCCATTTGAACAAAATTTAAAAAAATCAATATGACCACATCTAGGAATATTAGATAAATTTAAAATTTAAAATATAAAAAACGTTATTCATAAATATGATAGAATGGGTGAGAGCCCACTACTCAAAAATATCAAATAAATATATAAAATAATATATTAATACCATTTTTAATCACATATAAATCCATTCCATGAAATTAATGTAAATTAAATACGATTATGAAATAAATGGACCAAGAATATGTCAAAGATCCATGTCCAAAAATTATGAACCATAAATATCTAAAATAATTGTCCTGCATTAATCCCTAACACCCATATCTAATAAAAATAATATTATTGACCTAAATTATTTATATATACCTATCAGAACCTCTCAATTCCAATAACTAAGAGACTCTAATGTTATAACTCTAAATCATTATCAAATTAGTTATAATATATTACATTAATGACTCATAAAACATTAGAATGAATATGTATATCCTAATATTAAAGAAATACATGTATATATAACAACTTATAATCTTATAAATACTATCAACTAGAAAAGTAGAAAGCTAAGATAAACCTTACTATAGTATTATATAAGGTTTTCATATATCGATTATCCATTTTTTGTTAATTGATAAATGATTATTTTTTATTGAATTCTTGATAAATACTAATTCGTCAAATAAAAAAATACATTATATCTATATTATTATTAACTATATATTTACTAGAGAAAACATTATAAAACATTAATTAGAAAATATAATTTCTAACAGTCATTTGAACAACATTACATCCTTTTACTAATATATTTTCTTATATAAATATATGAATTTTTTATCATATATTAAAACACATATTTATATTTTAAAATTAACATTCCATTACCTTATTTAATAAATTACATTACATTGCATGCAACTATTTTTAAAAATATTTAAATGTATAAAATAATTTCTTTATAAATACAGGTACATGTCCAAAACAATAACAAATATTTATTTTAGAGAACACAATGTCAGTTTCTACACTATATGTTATGGAAAAAATATTAAAAGGAAAACATAATAGTTTTTGATTAATTTAATACAATATCAATAAAATTTTATTTATTAATCATCCTCACTTTTGTAAATGAATGTATATCAAAACTATTCCCCCTTATGAATTGCACCAATAATTAAATAATTGTAATTAATACATGATTAAATAGTTTTTCTCGAGAACATGGCTAGAAAAATGTTACTACCATGCTTTAGTACATTATTTTATAAATAAAATTATAGTAGAAAATCATACATGACCCAAATAAACCGTAGTAAATAACTGGATTTAAACATATTTTAAAATATAATGAAATATGATATGAAATAACTATACTAGAAAATTAAATAAATAAAAACTGAATAAAACTATGTATTATGACATATAAGTAAGAAGAATTTAAAATAATTACTCGAAAAAATATCTGAAAATTTATATTTCTTTGAAAGGTATAACATTATAATTTTTTAAACACACTGTGAATGAATAGAGCATACCAATTAAAATAATCAGAATCAATTTTTGGTTCTTGTTTTAATAATTTAATCCCAATATACATTTATAAACATTGAAAACGTATACATATAGATGTAATAAATTTTTAGTTATTATAAATTGTAGATATATGTAACAATAATCAGATTAAATTCCCAACTAGTAGAATTCCAAATATCTAAAACGTTTCAACATATCAACACCAAACAATATGAATAAAATAAAATTGTTTGGATTCATCAATAAAGCACATTATTTATGTTTCAAATTTCATTACCTGATATATAATAAAAATAAAATTAATCTCTATAATATAGTTCATATTGAGTAATAATGTTATAATGATATATACCATTTCATTCCTAAATTTGGGAAATTGATAGCTTTGGTAGAATTTTCATACATTAACCTATGATTTTTTGTTCAATGTTTCATAAAAATATATATAATTACAACATTAAAAAATAATGTACACCTCACATAATATATAATTTTTCCTAAATTATCATGATTTTCAAATTACAACTCATATATATGTAATTAAAAATTTCAATCAAACATAAGGTGTTATAATTTTTCTTGATATAAAACATAACCACAATAATACCTAAGAAAAGAATATGAAATCATGGGATGAGAAAAAACATCTTCAATAAGGTATATAAAAATTAAGAAAACTATGTTAATCCATTTAGAAAATTAGGAAAACCAAACATTAACTTCTAAATTTTAAAAGATAATCCTTTCCATCCAAATAATCATCAAATTAATATATAATAATAAATTAAGACCAATGGATTGATAATTTTTTTATGAAATTAATTTAAAAATATAGTAATCAATATTTTTAACTAATAAAACTTATGAACTCATGAAAATAAATATTCACCATTAACCATCATCAGAGCTATACTATGATAAACAATCATTCTTATATAATTTATAAGTTAAATATTATGAAAAAATAACATACGTCATTCAACATAACCAAATAATTCAATTGAATTTCAATTCAATCCTTTAATAAATTAAAAATTATTTAATCTTAGAAAAACATGTTGAATATAAATTTCCATAAATAATATTATGAAAATTAAAATATTTCATAATTTTGAGTGAAATATTTTCATTTAATAATTATATGTGAAATAATTAAATGGAAATTTAATAATGAATAACTAATACGATAAAATTATTGGGTGTTCAATGCATATATATTAACAAAAATTATTTTCATACTTTTGTAGAAAACATTTATAATCAATATGTAAAACCATGAAATGATTATTTAGTAGTAATTTTTAAATAAATTAAAAAATATTTTATGGTAACATTTATACTATTTGAAATAATAATATGTATCATTATTGGTTCATTTAAATAGTCATTATCATGTAACAATTGTATTGAAAAAATTGGACAATATTTTTCTTTGAATATCCTATACAACTTTTGTATCATTTGATTCAAAATTAAATATAGAAGATAACATCAACTGGAGTTCTGAGACCCATAAATTTCTATAATTAAATGACTAATAAAATATATATGTTATTTTATAATAAAAAGTTGTAATTATGTGGTGAAATTATATTATTTAAAAATTAATGGAAATTTAAAAAAATTTCATAGATTGATTTCTATATGCCACATATATTATACGACAACAATATAATAATGTTATATTAACTTTCAACATTCATAATAACATTTTTTTGGTTTTATTCCTTTATTATTATATTGTTATATAATTATTACCATAACCAATAGTGTTACTTTACTAATTACGTTTTTAATGAATGTTTTGATAATATTAAGTTCTCAATACATAAATGACATCAATAACCTTTACATGGTAAAAGTGATCAATATTCTATTATCTAAAAAATAAATGAAATTAACAAATTATAATTCAATTCATTAAATATAATTTAATTAAAAATTATGAATGATAAAAATAAAAATTAAATCACATCACTCCATAGAGGTGGTAGACCACATATATTAAAGTGAAACATTATCATTTTCCAATGGATTATATGGTAAAAATGTAGGTAATATGATATCATTCCAGAATAATAATAAATTAATAAATGATATATAAACTAGTTTTATCCATCAGTTTAACCATCCGTATGGCTTGGGGAAAAAATGAAACACATCACTACATGGAAGTTGTAGTCCACACATCCACACTAGAACGGTTATCATTTCCCATCTGATATAAAAAGGATATGGAGAAGTATTGTGTCAAAATAATAAAAGATTATTTGTTTAGGAATTATAGTAATGTTTTTATATAATAATTTTGAATGATTATTTTGTTATATTAATAAATGTTCATTAAAACATTTGGTTTAATGTTATACATATTCATTTGAAATCTATATTTTAGTACACTAGAAAACTTATAGGAATGCCTTTTGGTCAAACCAAAACATATATTTTTGGGGAATGAGAGATATGAATGTATTTTCCCTTGATTTGGACAAGATATGTAATTTCCTAACCCGAAATCCACTTAACTAGGCTCCCAATCTGTTGGTGACATGACCTCATGCATGCCTTCCCATATACTATAAGATTACAAAAAGCAGTGGGGTGTAAACATGGTATTATTGGTAGAGTATATCCTTATATTAATGTGTAACTATGGAAATAAATAACAACATTCAATAGCATAATCCTAATGTAAACATATAATAAAATATTAAACCACTATCTTGCATTATAAAAATCACAAATATTAAATATAATAATAATAATCTATTGAATCATAAATCAAAAAAACTACAATAATAATAATAATACATAGCGTAGTTTCATCTACATGAATACATGGAATGATGATATAAGAAAATTAATATGAAATTTTATCTAAAAAAGTGAAATATAGTAAAACATAAATGAAAAATATTTCCCCAATCTAATTTCATTCCTATTTTATGCCTTTTAATACTGAGATACAAGTATAGGTAGTTCATATCTTGAGTATATAGTAGGCTGCATTCGCATATCCACACATAAATAAAGTAAATTAATCAAGTATCAAAGGAAAACTGAGTTGGTGATCAGATAAAATCCCAATATTCCACTACCAATGGGGTCAATATGTATCCCCATATTATACATAGCTATTTAGTGTGAGGGTTTAAATAAATAATCATAAATGATGGATAAATATACACCAGATTTCTTATGTTCTTAAAGGACAATTAGTGTATTTACCTTCATCGAGATTGTACATAATGATAGATTGATCATTTACTATAAATATATATTAATAATTTATTTTTCATATTCTTATATATATTATCCACCTATATGTATTCACATGTCAGCATATATGAAACAATATAACTGGATAGTAGGTTCTTTGTTGATCAGGGTGCAGCTCTGAAATCCATAACCAGTCAAAATAATCCTTTAAGCTAAAAACAATGGTAAAGGTCCTATATCTCATGATGAATGTTTGTCATCATACTCATCACTCTCTATTTTGGCTGAGTTGTCATTTTAACACCGGATGTGAGGAACATGGTACATCATTCCTATAGTCCAAATAATCTAAATGTAGTGAGACATCATGTTCAACTCTAGATATACTGGAGATTCAATCGTTGGGCTCAACAATTCCCTTAACTGTTGTACCCAAACCAATATATATGATGTAATTAAAATAGTATAATAATCTAATTGATAACATCAAAGGCAATATAATCATAAAATTTAATATATTTATTATAAGGGTGTCAAAATTAATTATACAATAATAAAAACTCTGCTTAAAGTGGTGTGGCCTTGCCAACAATTATTATTAATTTTCATTAATTCAATCAATCCATTTAAATAGGTAAAACAATGACCAAACAATATATTCCATTTATTCAATCCATTTAATCATGAAAGGTGTTTAATTTAAATTTCAAGGGTCAAATAAAAACATAGGAGGTTCCATTATTAATTAGGAAATTACCAACAAAGGAAATTGTGTTTATTAGTAAATATGATCACATTAGTGTTAATTTTTTTCTAATGAAAATTTATATTGAAATTTGAAATTCCATTTACAATCAAAATAAAATTCCTAAATTTCATTCCATGAAATTAATCAGTTAATTAATATTTGGAATTTGAGGCCGAAAAACACATGGGGTAGGCATGATTGAGGTTTCCTTCATCTAAATACTCAACAAGGCTCATTGTAAGTATAAAATCATTCATATATCAACTTAGTAAGAAATAAATCATTATATTGAATCATGTGGAAATTGAATTTGTGAAGAACAATTAAGACACTATAAAAAAATATAAATATTTATTAAAACAACTGGACCAACATCATTAGGACCACTGATGGATCATCATCTCATTGAGGCCTCATATTCTAGGTAGATTTGAATGAATAAAAGAAACAGTACAACACCATAAGAATTGGGCCACATTATATGAAAAAAAAATAACAATATATCCAAATATATTATTAGTAGATGATAAATATGAATAGAGGTCATAAAATTAGTTATCCAATGTATTTTATACTGGTATGACCATGCAAAAATACACTACCAAAAACTATTGACTGCCTTCATGGGTGTGTGCCTTGGGACACACAGTTGTAGAGAAGCAATGCACCCCCTACTAGTCCAAAGGTTCCCTACTGGGTTACTCAATAAAACGTGTATTAACTATGTGAAAACTGTGAGACATAACCTTTTTTATTATTTTCAGGAACTCCATGATTTTAACTAGAACCAGATGCTCTAGGAACCTTCATTCGGCTATAGATCACATCTACCAAAAACTATATTGTATTGAAATACAATGAGATATGTCGTTCGAAAAATTTAGGTATTTACAACCTCACCTCATTTGAGAAACTCTTCCCCAAGATGGCCTTATGAGAGTACAATGGTATCATCAACCCAGAGTTATAGCCAATGACCTCATATATCAGCTTCCCATTTCTATGTATCATCTTCTACATAGTCATCATTCTATAGAACCCATACCAAAGGAGATGAGCTACCTCAAATTGTATTTATGCTCAATCCATCAAATGAACTGGATACTCATCAGAATTTTAATCCACAGCCAATATCAAATCATTAATTTGAAAGACATTTAATGGGTAAGTGTAATAATAATGATCTTGGGACACATATAAGTTAAATAATTAAAGGTACCTCGGAGGATGTTTTATCAGGTAAGACACTACTTCAATCTACTTCAGAACCTCAAAGGACTAACAAATATTTGTGAGATCATTCCTTGCCTATGAATATGTATATAAACTATATAAGGTGATACTCTCAAAAAAACCCGATCTATGACTTCAAACTAAATAGGTATTTAGCATCTATTTGGAGAGTTCAAATGTATATACTATATATTCATCATGTTCTTTCTGATCAACTAGACCCTACTTGAATTATTCTGAATGAGATATGTTCCAAGAATATATTCCTCTACGGCCTTTAGCCTTCATTTAGGTAAATGATCGGGCTTATAATATAAGACATCCTATTGATACATTTGTATGGAATCTTGAATTCTTTTATTATAAGAAAAAACAAAAGGGGGGATTTTCTTATCCTAAGAAATCCCAAATTCAAGGTCACATTCATGGATCATTCCATCTTTCACATGAATAGTACACGTTGTGTGTATCAATTTGAGGGTAATAGGTCCTACTCAGAAGCACTTCTTCTCCCATTTCTTTTTAAAGCCCCTTCTACAACAATGGAGTAAACAAAGAATCTCTATATTAATAGATAGAATGTGGAGCTCCATAAAGATGTATGGAATCACTAACATATAGAATCCCTATATCGTCTATAGAATTGGTCTCTCACACATGTAATATGTGTGAGACCTTCCTAAAAATCATTGAAAACCTCTGCTATCATTTCAATGATGTCATAACGGTAATCAAGTAATGAAATCCATATAAACAAAATGTCATTTCCATCTAGTTATGTAAAACATCATCAAATGACCAACTGGTTGTTGCTGTTCAACATTCACCTAAAAACAAGTGAAACACTACCTAAAAAAACAAGAAATATCTCATTTCATAGTACCCAACCATTATTTGTGATGCATGTCTCGAAACATATTTCTGACATGAGGATGAACTTTCCATTATTAGAATTAAAATTACCACATCATATCATCCTTGATTTCTTCTATGACTCATACACAACAATGAAAAAAGTTACATTCACATCCACTATCCAAACAGAATATACATCGTCATCATATATTATTTCTCATAGGAAAGGGCCCTTAGGATCTAAAATTTTTATAATTTCCGCATGTTCTAAAAGGATAGAGTTCATCGTTGAAGCTGTGAGGATATTATTCCCATGATCCTTATAAACCTCAATATACATCACATAAAACAATTTCATTATCTACAATTAAACATTGTAATCCTAAACTGCATGTATACTATTCTTCTAGCGCAGTTAATCACCTACATCATTTCATTTCCAAGGCGTATATGAATGATATAAAATAGAACAATTTTAGGTACTCAACCCATCTTCTCTTCTTGATTATGGGATCACATTGCATGGAGATGAACATGATTTATTTGATATGAATTTATACAATGAAATTATCTATTTGTAAATAGTGTCTTCAGTAGCATGATATTGATCAAATGTTGATTTCTTACGGTCATTCATTGGGTAATTCTCATCATGATTTCATAAATTACGAGACTCATACATGATGAATCAGTCATCCTACATAAAAAAACTAATCTTGAAACTTGATTTGTCGATTTATACAATATAGGTCCTTCATAGATCTGAAAAAATTAGAATTAGAGCTAAATGAAAACAATCATTCATCTTCAGAAAGGATGAAATACCATATTTTAATAATAAAATTTTCAAAACATTAGTTTTCATGCTCATAAGAGGTAATTAAAGGTGTGATAAATCCCTGATGACGTTTATATAATACCCGAATATCCCTAATAATCACCACATTCCAAATACGTTAATGGTCTATTCCTATGAAACAACAACTCTGAAATTCTATGGGTATCCTAAATATCTTGACCTCAAGATGATATGAAAATGGAATTGGGATTTTTCGATCCAAAAAACAGAGTTTACTAATATTATCATAAGTAATATTTTCAATATGTTTATTCAACCAAATAAATAGATAGATATCATGGTAATATCAACAGTTTGAACACACTAAGAAATCACTAATAAATAGAACCTCAATTGAATCAAAATATAGGTGTAAAACCTATTCTATTATAGAAATAAAAACTATATATTCGTTTTTTTACCATACTTCATGACTAGGTACTCATATAAGATATACATTCTCATGAAATCTATGAATGTTATATCTGATGACTTGAAATGAACATGATGATACCCCAACCAGAAATATAAATATTAGAATACTAAATCACCATGGACTTGATGTATGTGGTTTTCTATATATGTAAGTGGATACTGATTATTTATCATGATATGGTAAAAATGATGTAATCTATGATAATCATACGAGTACCATCCACCGTCATGTAAAAAAGGACTAGTTAACCCCAAGGATAAGTATCGGGGCATTCAAAGACTTTATCCACCATGTAATACAATAACTTCATAATCTCCATAAGTCACATAGGATCCATCCTATAACTAGGAATGGTCAAATTTACTTGTTATTTATAAATATTAATGGTAAATTATACCAATATCCCATTATGTATCTTGAGGACATTGACTATTAAAACATACCATAAAATAAATACTATCATATAGAAAATAGGGGGTTGTAACCCGAGATCATCAATTATTAGACTTTGGATCTGATCTATCACAATACCAAGCCTTTTCTTCTCAAATCTAGCTCGAGTCACTAAAACATCACATTCTCCCAAATGTATGTTCTTACCACCCTCTTTTGATTTAAACATCACCTTATAGTGATTTCCATCAATACAATATTAATTGGGAACGAAAAATCAACAATGATTATTAAATCAATTAATGTCACATTTTTTATGAAAGGATCCGATATAAATAGATATCCACCTATCTCAATGGGACAGTAATTAATATTACAAGAAATATCTAATCAAATACCTAACTGGTTATAGAGCTTCATCACACTACATAAGTGTTATATCTCAAGGCCTATAATCTCCATGGTTGTATAATATATAAAATATTTATTCATTCCTATTTGAAATAAACAATACACAAATGTAGAGACTTCTATTATAGTACCCTAAACTGTAGAAGGTATGGATCATGGTTACAGTGAAATGTGATAGACTACATTATATTGTCCTATACTGCGACCAAATGTCAGATATTTTTTACCGTAAAAAATCCCACTCATATAGCACTATGATTCTTATGTATAATTACCCCTTAATTGACCACCACATTGTCTTCAACAACTAATTTTATTCCATCTATATTTTTTACAAGATTTTACTGACCCCACTCTATAATGTGAGATAAGAATAGATCATTTCTAGCAAGAAAATTATTTGAAGGAATTGTAAAAATTTTCTTTTTGGCCCATTATATAATAAAATCATCATTACATTTGATCTTGTAAACTCTAAGGTTTTTTATATCTCATATTCCCACAATGTTGAAATATTATGAAACCATCAACAAGAGGGATCTAAATTATAACTCCTATACAAGTAGGATCAAATAAATTCATTCATCTTCATGAAGAAAGACTAATAGATCTTGGTGATGAACCTCCATGAAACAAACGATCATCTTACATTGGATGATTCTCTTTAATAAGGTCCTGATTTAATATGTCTAAAATAATAGATAGTTGGGAAAAAGTGACCTGTGACTGGATGGTGTATACTATTCTATCCTTAAATAGCTTGTCCTTTATATGATCATCACCCTCTAGAGTCTGTGATTAATAATGTAGTTTTGTAAATTATTTGGAATACACTATGACAGACATAGATCTCTACTAGAGGTCAAAAATATCTATATCTTGGTCCTCCCTTAGATTATATAGAATGAAATGGTAATATTATTTAATTTTAAAATCTTCCCAAACCATATGAGATGTTAATATTCCTATGTAATGACATACAACCATTGTTTTTTAGAAATACGTAGAATATATATCTCAGTCATGGCCCTCCCCTATAGAGGCATATCACGATGCATGAATATAGAATAAATAGATTTGATTCTAGGATGTAGTGCATGAGATCATTCAATCCCGAAAAAAGTGGTAGGATGCTACTACTAGACCACCTGAGGAAACTCTTCCTAAATCATCAAATTTTGAGTGAAAGATTTAATAGATTATGTTATGTAGGGGAAATGCTCTTATAACTAGTAATTGGTTCCCCTTTAGGAATAGTATGTTGTTTTATAGGTGTAACTATAAGAGGAATAATTTTTGGATCATGACCTACAATCTTTGGTGCATTTATATCAACAAATTCAGGGAATACATCTGGATGATGTTGTCGAGGAATGATTCTACAATGCCAAAAACACACCTAAAAAATAATTTACCAGTCAAAATATCCTAAAAAAATTATTGAATACTTTTATATTCCCTTAAAATGAAAATATTACACCACAATATATTCTCCAAAATCTTGGAATAGGTGATAAAGAATGAATATAGTAGGTCATAATTATGATGACTCACACCCAATAAACACTAGTAATACTATATAGGGATGTTTATCTAAAATCAAACCCTGTGATTAAAAATCCATTCTAAAAGTGAAATAAATTTTTTACATATTATTAATTTAAGAATTGAAATAAATTTAAAGGATTTGATTAGATCAACATATCTGATTCAAAAGGTCCTATACATTTTATAAACCAAATTTTATAATCCACTTAATCAAATCCCTAAAATGTTCCAGCCAATTGGACCCATTGTATTTTGATTAATTTTACATAATTTCTTTCTTATGGTGTCTAATTTTACATATTTATGAATACACTATTACCATAAATAAGTCACATTAATTGTTACTTATTTTTTATTCTTCCATTATGATATTTCATCAGATTTAACAGTTAATAAGGTACTAAAATTATTCAGTAGGAAAATGCATCCTACATTTATTTATAGAAAGGGAAAACACATGAAATACTATTCTTGGGGTTCCAATAATTATTCATATAATGCAACACATAATTTTTTTATTTATAGAAAAAAATGAAATCCATTTTAAATAATTCCAAAAATAATGACATCATAAGACATGTGCATCCCACAATGATGATCTCATATTAAAAATAATAGGCATAAAAAACTGTAACAACCCATCCTAGGTAATTTTGAATTTCCTTATACATGGGTTATCTGAGACCAAGCATAAGATCACTAAAAAAATAAATTAACAACAAATTTCCAATAAAATACACAAAAAATAATAAAAAGGTAAAATTTATGCTATGATGCCACTTTTTAAGATAATTTCATGACATCCACAAAACTAGGGACCCATGCTTGAGGGTTACACAACCGGAATCACACCTCCATAAATTCTAGAGGCTGTATATATGCTCTATGTCTGTAATGGTGGTATAGTGGGGAGACAATTACCTCTTATCATAGTGTCACATAAAATAATATAAGTAATATAAAAATGTGAAATCTTAATATGAAAAGAAACTAAAGGACTATAATAGTAACATGCCATATCAGAAACACATACAATAGATATAATACTAATTTTTGGAATTATAAACCCCAATCAATTTTAATATTATCTAATTCCGCAAGGATGTTTCATTTACCATGATACATGTAATGATATTATACAAAATTTAAATTGAGGGATGAATATAAAAAATAATATACAAAAATAAAAAAAAATGAAAATAGACCAGTCCACTATAATATAAAGAATTTATTCAGTCTATAGACAAAATAATACAAATATCGAAAAATCATATCATGAATTTGTATAAGGTAACATTCCCAAAGACACACGGACAGAAAACCAATATTCTAGGGTACTGAATGTGTCTTGAGTAGGGTTTGATAGAACATCCTAGTATGCCACCACCAGTGTCATTCAAAAGTAATAAATATCTTTCACTTATCTATGCATTTTGTAGATATAAATATATAACCAACACTGCTGGTTAAAAAAACACCAACATGATTAGTTTCCAAAAGGTCATCTAGGATCTCTTACATCCTTATCATATATCAGAATGATAGTCTGATTGATAAAAAATATATTACCAAAAAAATGTAACTTTGTAATATAATATATAAATATTTATGATCTGAGGACATAAGGTTGTATAGAGCCATATTCTAGGATATTAGGTGCTAATTGTATTGGGGTGTAACTCAAGAAACCATAACTAATCTAAATGAATTTATAAGCACAATTAGGGGTATAATACCTACATTTCATGATTAGTGCAAGATTTCATTCACACCACATGAAATGGTGGGTGAATAATTATATAAAAACCTAAAGAATGTAACGTGGTGTGTCATAAACACCCTCAAAATAGACTAAACTATGCATGACATCATGATCAACACCTGATGTAAGTGTGGGTGAATATTCATGCTCAAGAATTCCAATAACCATAATTACAAATACAATAACTCGAATAAAATCATAATAATATAATAAGTATATGGATCAAAATTTAACCAATATAATCAAAAAATACAATATATATAATAATTGTTTCATAACTCATTTAATTATTAATAATATTAATGCATAAATTGGGATGGAATTTCCACATTTTAGTATTACTCTTGATTAACCCATTCAAATCATTTAACAATTTACAAATATCATCAATCATTAAATTCCATTTATTCAATACCATTAATAACACAAGGCATGGAATCTCAATATCACTGTTTAAATAAGTACATAAGAGGATACATTAACTGTTACTAAATTACCAACAAGTGAAATTCCTTTAATTTTTCAATCCATGAACTTTGGTGGTACATAAGACCTATAAATATTTATATAAATAATAGTAAATTCCTGTTAAAATCCCTGACCAATTAATAGAGTGAATTTCGGTAATTTAATAAATTAATTATAAAGGGAAACTTCCAACAATCACACCCAATGGGTGTCCATTCCCAAGGATAGCATCCTCAAGCTACTGGAAAATTCTTCAGTGGGAGTATATCATATTGTGTATTTCAATTTAAAAATGAACAAATTTTATGGTTACGTGAAATAGTTGATGATGCCTGGGACAATGGTGAGACTTTGAAAACCCCCATAACATATAAGGGAAATAACTGGAAAACATACCATAGGACTTTTCATAACTCCTCAGCCAATGGGGGACTCAGATTAGAATTAGATTGGGTGATATCAAATAAACGTCCAAACACTATGAAAATAGGGAAAACGTGATTTAACCAATAAAAAAATGTATATTTATAAAAAATAGAATGGTATGATGATTAATGGAGAGAATACCTCTTGATATCAAACACATCTAACATAAATTCATTCTGATTTTGGATACGTGAGTTATTGAAAACCCTATAATGTGGAGGAGGAGAACACTTGATAGGAGAAGATGAGATCCATCTACATGAGTGGAAGGAGGAAAAGTGAAAATAAGGTTTTATCATTAATGAAGTGAAATTAATTATTTTAACCCACAAAAATGTGGGAGTGTGATTTGGACACTGGGTTTGGACAAAATCTTCAAAAACTAGGCATATTCCATAGTCCAAGGAGTGAAAACCTATAGTTAAAGAACATGGTCTCTATAATTTTAAATTATCTATTAAAAAACCATTTTCAAAAACTAAATATTTCTACAATGGGTGGGCTCCATGGGGTCCATTATTTGAGTAATACTATGTGGCCCCTTTTTCACAATAGTTCCCCACATTGATTTTACGAACAAATCACTGACCATACAACCTACATGTTCTAACATTTATTATAACCTCGGTGCTCTATACTAGCCCATGATTCTCTAAGAACGCTTTTTATTCCGTAGATCTTATTTTCAATGAATATATAAAAGAAAAATATTTGAAAAAAATATCCCTATATTCATGAAATTAAATTTCATCTTAAGATAAATTCCCCATTAATTTGGAGGAATATGAATACATTGGTTCCGTTTTATAAGAGATATGAGATTCAATCATGTAAATTCATGACATATTAATCTCTAATATGTTTTTATATGAACTTTAATGGTTCAAAATTTCTATATATAATAAGATAATGTATAAATGATTTAATTAAAGTAAACTAATAAAACTAATAAAATTTTATTTTTAATTTTATTAATTTTAGTTTTGTATAAACTCATTTGTAACCTTGTTTATTTTTCATTGGTCTAAAATTATAATATATGATAGTAAAACGGTATTATTAAATTTTTTAATGGAACCTTAATGAAATAAAATTATTAATAAAAACTACCATAAATTTGATTTAATATAATTTATTTATTATTTTATACTAATGTAAACATATTTTTACACATTAAATACCATTTAATATAATTTTCAAAACTATTCATAAAATATGAAGATGATGAATTATTAAAAATAAATAATTCAAAAATATATATTATCATATCTAATTCATTCATATTATCCAAAAAATAATTGAACCCTATAATCCATCCAAAACTTATTACATTTGTTTTTTAGATACTATTTTTATTACCTTATTACATTATTCATAATCCTTTTAGAGACATTAACTACGAGTTAAAGGTATTTAAAAATTCACAAAAATAAAATAAAATCATTAAACTATATCTACCACAAAAAATTGAAGTCAATCATATAGGTATTTAATATTTATGAAAAATATTTTTTTATAAAAAAACAGAATAACAGTTTATGCTTATTCAAATCATTAAAAAAACCAATGTCATTCTCAACTAATTTCATCCAACATGATCAATTTGAAAATA
Source organism: Viscum album (assembly GCA_963277665.1). Classification (NCBI taxonomy): domain Eukaryota; kingdom Viridiplantae; phylum Streptophyta; class Magnoliopsida; order Santalales; family Viscaceae; genus Viscum; species Viscum album. The sequence continues at coordinate 2,048,724,824 of OY728147.1, read as the reverse complement.
TAAGATGGTGCTTTTTTAAATAATATTTGAAATAGTAATTAAAATAATATTAAATATATTTTCACATATTTTTTACATTAAATAAATAATTTTTACACTTTTTTCATTGAGAAGGCATTTTTGAAAATGTTACAATATATAATGGTCAATATAGAAATTGAACACATTTGAAAATTTTATCCTCAACATTAAAATTATAAAATTAATTTAACATCATTAAATATAAATAATTGTATTAAATTATATTCAATTTGAAAACAAAATATGAAATGAAGGATATAATTTCTAAAAAAATAATTTTGAATTAAACTGACATTATAAAAAATCAAATATATTTTTGTTTCTTATTGAATTAATTATACTATTGAAATTAAAAAATATATAATTTTTCATTTAAAAACTAAAAATATATTGGTATGTTAATATTGCAATTTTTTAATAAATGTAATATATGTTGTGAAAAAAATATTTTATTTTTATTTTCTAAAAATTCAATCTCTTCCACACAAAAATTAAAAACTTTATTTTGAGGTTACATAGAAATTATAAATAAAATATTGATTTCAATTTAAAAAAATATATCATTAAATGAATTATAAATAAATTCTAATATCAAAAAAATAATAATAATCAAATTTTATGGAAAATATTTTTTGATGAAAAAAATGATTTATTATAATTCATTTCCTATAATATAAATTTAATTAAATGATATTTTTTTTAATAATTTATCTAAACAATATTAAATAATAAAATAATCATTATGTTAATCAATTATGAAAAAAGATATATATTTACATAAAAAATTTTATTAAAAATTTATTTTATTCTATAAAAATATAGTATCATAATTTGTATAAAATGAATATTAATATATGATTCAATAATTATTTTATTGAGAAAAATATTTCTATATATATAATAATGTTGGGTTTAATATTCATAACATCTAATAAAACAGAAAGGGTATAATGATCATAAATAAAATAATATTTCAATAGTATACTAGGGTTTTTCAAATCGAGATGTTGTTTTTGGTATTTGAAATATAAAATATTATTCAATTAAAGGAAAATAAACTAATATCTATTTCTCTTATAGTTTACCATAATTGAGGAAATATAGTATTCAAAATCATCTACCATGTCCTTTAGAAAATGGTTAAAACATGTTTATCATGCATTTTATGTAGTGGAATAAAAAAATTCACAATAGTAAGAAGATTATTAATATGTTAAAATATATTTTTCAAAAAAAGGAAATCAAAAAACTACTTATAAAACATATTATTAAATTTGTATATGTGAAAAATAAATGTCACCTTACAAAATATATATCCCTATTTCAAAATTAATGGACCAGTAGTGTGATGATAAATTATAAACAATGATGAGAAATAATAAAAAAATAGATGAAATATTTGTAAGTCCATGGATTTAAACAGTTCATATTCGGGAACTATGTTAATAATTCACATTGTGTATATTTTCAAGTTCATATTTTCATAGAATTAGGCCATAAAAATTATATTACAAAAAAATTACATAGTAGAAACTTCTACTTAGTTATCGTTTTTTATAAAATAAAAACTCTTGAAAAAAAAGCGTCATGTCTAGTTCCATGATTTAGACAACATGAATTTTAAATGATCCCATTTCTAACCCTATTCATCTTTATGTCCAATAAAAAATATTTGAAAAACATGGGATGAGCATAAAAAGATCATTAAGGGTTATATAATAAAAAAAGAATACATTAGACTATCAATACATACAAATCAATAAAATCATACTTTTAAATATTTAACTTACCACACAAAATCATAATATTTATGAATAAAAAATAGAAGTCTTAAATCATAATGGTAACTTATGGCATCCATATCAAACATAAATTGTAAATTTTATAGATATGTAGGGAGTTACATTTGGAATACCCATCACATTATATTACCTTAATTTATTAGGAGAGAAATTAACTTTTACTTCTGTCACATTACCCAATTCATTGAAGATCTATCTCGGGCTAACCTACCTAAGGTTTATCATGGAACCACCCATACAAGTGAAAAATTACCAATAACCATAACATATTCATAAGGAATTGAACAAGAATAAAGGAAAGGTAAAATTTCCACATTGTAATCACAATATTTCATTTCAAGATATTGACATAATCAATGATTTATCAAACCATTTTAAATGACATTTAAAACTTTAAATAAATATATTTTTGAATCAAAGTATACCATGAAACTTTTAAAACATATAAATTAATTTTAATTTCAAAAAATCCATGTCCATTTAAATAAATACTTAATTTTTTTTCAAAAAATGGACATTAATGTGAAAGATATAGAAGAATAAATAATTAATACATTCAAAATGATATTTTAGTTAAAGAGTTTCTAAAGACACGAGAAAATACTTGAATAAAAATTATTACAGAATAAAATTATAAAAAACCTATAATACCATGAGAATAATGATATTTATGATATAATATTTCAAATGGTGGTATATAAACCATATAAATGTTAATTTATGGATAGAAACAAATAACTCTTAATGGAATGTAAATTGAGACAAAGTCCCTTACAAATGTTGTATCCATAAATTAAGGATAAATCAATGACATAATTATGTCTAAAAAATATGAATACTCCAAATATATATTGATTTTAAGTTTAAAGAAGTCATAGTTCATTCACACATATTCATATGACGACATAATCAAGAAGTATATGTTAAACACAAATAAAAGAAATTGGGTTATGAAGTTCCCTTACAAAAATTCGATAGCCTAACGATGTCTCTTTGAAATTCAGAAAATTATTTGATGAAAGGGAAAAGGGTCAATCATAATATGGATATAAAATTTATATAAATAAGTATATAGAAGAACATATCACAACATAATAAAATGATAATTTAAAATACATAAGATAAAATATTCCTTTTACAAAAAGAGAAGGGTGAATGGTTCCCTTACCGATTTGGTAACTTCCAAAAGATATACCACATGAAAGAAAGATCATATAATGAAGATTAAAATACTCAATAATTAGATTATATTACTCATGTAATACAGTCATGGGTAGTACATACACCACACAAATGGAAATAGAGGCAAATATATAATGAATCACAAGGGAATAAAAAATGAGATGAAAACCCCCTACCTCATTGTTATCAATCGAGTCGTATGAGAAAAAGTTAATAACCACCAAATAAGTAACATAATACCAGAAAATATAAATATAATAATGATAATATATATCAAATAGTACTATAAAATACACCACATGAATGAAATAAGTGGCGAAAAATGGAAATCTCACAGAATAAAAAGTGAGATAAAAATCATCTAACCTCGTGTCTGACATGACTCGTTTGTTTGTTGTTATTCATTAATAATAAAAATAAGTTAATTTATACTTGATTAATAAAATTTTTAAAGTTTATTATTCCTTTTTTATCACTTATTACCTTTCGATAAGATTTATTCAATTATTTGAGTTCATATTGGACATTTCGTCGATTTTCCAGACATGAGTAAAAAATGAACTTGTTACAATTACAAATTGTCCCTGTGTTCAAAATTATATAATATCCAGAATTGTATTCATGATTTAAATATCATATATATCATATATATCCTATATATATATGTATTTATAATAGTAACTAACATTTAGAGATAGGGAATGAAATGCACCGTTCATGGAGACGGTAAGCCGTACGTATGCATGAAAACTACATTCATTTTTTCCATTTTTAATGTAATGGAAATTGAATGATAAATATGTATATTGTAATTATAGTATAATTTAAAATTATATATATGTTACATAATTTTATTAACTATATCCTTTATACGTTCCATGTATGTCAGGAATGAATCATATCAGCTTGAGGGTGCGGTAGTCCACACTTTCTCAAATGAAATTATCATGTTTACACATATTGGAAACCATAAAGGTATGTACGTAAATATAAATTAAAAAAGAATATATAAAAAATAAACATAATATATATCATATATAAATATAGTGCCTTCATAATGACCACCATTATAGGTTGTAGGAGATGATTGAACTATCATCGTTTCGGGAGGTAGTAGTTCTCCATCCACAGAAACTAGATGTTATTTAACCATTAAATGGAGGTGTGTGGATGTTTAGTTATAATAATTCTCATAAAAAATCATATTATATTTATGATACTATTTTTGTTACAAAATGAATGAAATAAATAGAGTTTAGCGGGTTGTAGTATAAAAATAAAACTGATGAATTTAAGAAAAGATGTTACCATTAAATATGGAAAATCCTTTTGGTTTGAATCAAAAGGCTCTATTGAAGTGACTTATACACAAGGGATGGATTGTACAAGGGTAATTCAATATTATTATTATAATATTTTTTTTACCCTTATTTATCATATTTTCATTTTAATCATGGTAAATAAAATATTTACCAATGTAAAAATTCATAATGTAAAAAAAATTACTTATTAACACAATTTAGACCACATGATCCAAAATATGGAATCCATTTTTCAAAAAACAAAACACAAAATTTCCATAAATTAATTTATAATTAATTCCCATTGTTAAAACAAAATCCTATTTTTATGAAATAATAACCATCAAAAGATTAACACTTGTTTATGTCTAATTTCAATGTGAAATTATATCAAATGACATAAATTTGATTAATGGGTAAAAATATAGTCAAATTACACATTAAAACTAATTAAAATATTAATATATTCATATAAATAATGTATATGAAAAGTCAGTTTTGAATTAAATTGCAGTATATTTCACTGTTCATTTAAAAAATAACTATATTAGAAAAATTCCAAAATATCATCCAAACTGAATTTTGATGTCATATTTTTTATGAATAATTATATTTTGTAAAATATAATATATAAAAGTGAATAAAACTATATTTAAAAATATATTTCCATCAAAAGGAGGTAAATTGACTTTTTTTTTAAGAATAATAGTCTATTTCATCTTAAAATTGGATTTATTCACATTTTATGCCTCTAAAATTTATTGGGTAAAAGTAAAAAACATTTAAAAAACATTTTTAATCATATTAAGTTATTTATGTTCACCAATACAATGGATATGTGTTTACTACCATTTAAAATTATAGTATTATATTATTATTATTATTTTTTCAGTATGACTCAACATTGTGTGAAACATAAGACTTCAGAGAAACCCATAGTTGTGTGTTGGGTACACCATCTAATATCGTACCCCTTTTAAAGTAAAATTAATATTTAATTCACACGTATTAATAAATATGAATATTTTATTACTCTTTATTTACTGGGATGTTACATCCTTCCCAACATTTGAAAATTGTGTCCTTGAAAAATTAAAATTACACTCAGAAACATTATTGTATGTCTTACAATGGATAAGAGTAGATAAAACATTAATTTTAAATGAATGAAATGTATGTACAAAGGTGAAACAAGATAAAAAATACTACAATTCCATAAATACATGTACATAGAATAGAAACAAACCAACATGTTCTAAGAGTGTGTGATAGAAAACATTATTAAGATAAATTTAGCCGCCAGAATATCAGAAAATTGTGATGGGTTAAATGGTCTTCAATTACCTAGTAGGAAAAGTTAACAGACAAAATTTTAGTTTTAAATTTATTATCATAAATTTGAGTAATTTATTTACGATCTTAACTAAAAACATAAGGAAACATACTTACATGTCATGTATAATTTTCTCTGTTACTAAATTCCTACCACATAAATATCTTTTCTCCAAATGATGAGTATTCCAACTGAATTGGTCTCTTAAAAATAAATATAATAAAAATATAGAGTATCACATAATCCCTAAAAGATTAAATATATATTTTCCCTGTCTTTAGACAATAACCAAAACCAAAATGTTTAGTTTGAGATCAGTCAATCCCCCAAATGGTCAACAATTTATAAAAAAATAATACTCTTAATCTCTAAAATTCAACAAAGAGTACACAAAGTTATACAAACACCACAAATTAAACAATTTTCCTTAAAATTATTCTATATAATCCAAAGTAATATTGAAACCCAAAATTTCAAAGAATTTGATCACATATTCTTCCACAATAAATCTTAACATTTATCTCCAAATTACATCGACTACCCTCAAAGTATCATACAAAAGTGTAATTAACCTTATCAAATATTCTCTATGATAGGATAATCAATTTCATAAATAACCCAAATCACAATATGTCCACAATTGAAATATATATTCATCCAAAACAAAATTTCAACCATTACTCCACAAATGAGATCCCATAGTATTATATTTTCCTTAGGCATATAGTTTCTAAAAAAGAGAAAATTTCTACCAAAATAATCATTATCACGAAATCCCCAAATCATTTTCATATACTATGAATATCAATTTGATATAACATAATATCCCAAATCAACATATTCATGAACAATAAAATCATTTAACTAAAAATAATAAGTCATATTAACTAGGGACTTCACGTAGTCCAGTGGTAGGTGATAAATCCCAATCTCACATTGGTTTTGGGTTTGATTCCCAAAACATTGTCCAATGTGACAGGTTGACACATGGTCAATGTGTTTTCCTATTTCAAATAATATAAAATTTTATAACATTACAAAAAAATGAGATAAACTCCTAAAAATTACCATAAAATGATTTAACCTCAATGGTTGTCTTCTGCCTCTTGTTTTCATCCCAACTCATAATGACCTCAATATATTAATTCATAAAGAGTTATATAAATTGAAAAAAAATTACCTCCAAAAAATAACATTATTCCCAAAGAAGTAACATCATCCATTGTTCATTTTGACATCCAGGTTGCATCGTCATCTTGTTCTCATAGATTAATAGTAAATTAATTGAAACAATGATTAAGAGATTCATCAAAATCATCTGCACCCTTTATCCAAATACCCTCGTACAACTTGGGTCATATGGGTGATCACATAGAAAAGATTTCTAAAAAATTCAGGTTTGACCTATATTTTCAAAACATCTGATAAGAAATTCTTTTTATAAAATAGTCGAACCGAGTATGAGTTGAAAAATTTAAATAATGGTCCTTATAAAATACCATAAGTATGTGCTTAAATACTATAATTTAAGAACAAATATAAATAGGTTATGCAAGGGTCTACTTCTTCCGAACCTTTTCCAAAATCATAATACTCTTCAAAATCTTGTGATAAGGTAAAATATTTGAAAATTCCTTGATAATATTTACCTTTCTATAAAATATGACAATATTGAGAAAAAATGATATGGTTAAATACAATCCATGATCCATGATGGTATCAAGGAATATCAGAGGCTTTTGATATCTCAAACAATTTCTTGCAAGTGAGTTGTATGATAGAAAATTTTTCATAGTCATCAGGTCATGACATTGAAATAATTATTACAAGAAAGTCATAAAAAAATTATTGGAATGTCATTTGAGATAAACCTCCTTCTATATGTGACAAACATTCTGTGATCTGTAAATGTTACCAAATAAATATTTAACTTAATGATTAAGCATAGAGACTAACCATGTGTCTAATAAAAAATCCTAATCTCTAATGTTGTCTAAACCAACCATTGATACCAACTATAAGGATCTTTCCTTAAACACTATATAAATTTGAATTAGGTTAATAATTCACATTCGAGATATTTTCAGGTTTTGAATTTTATATAATTAGTCCATAACTATTAAATTAGGTCTAAAATTACAAAGTACACACTTATACTCAGTTTTCATCTTTTCATAAAATAAAAAATTCTTAAGAAAAGATTCATGTCTATTTAAATGTTTTAGACAACATGAATTGTCCTTGATCCCATCCTTGACCCTATTAATATTTATGTCCTGTGAAAAACATTTCAAAAAATGGGATGAGAATAAAAAGCTCAGTAAGGGTTATAAAATAATGAAAGAAAGCATTAGTTTATAAATTAATAAAAATCATTGAAATCATGATTTTTAATCTTTAATATACCACACAAATCCATATGATTTATGAATAAAAAATGGAAATCATAAATCTTAAAGGATACATGTGGCATCTATATCAAACTTACATAGTATATTTCATAGATACATAAGGAGTTGCATTTGGAATAATAGTCAAAATATATTACTTAAATCTATTCATAGAAACATTAACATTTACCTTAGTCATGTTAGCAAATGCATTGGAGAGCTATCCCAGGCTCACCCACCCTAGGTTTATAACCGAACCACCCGTATATGTGAAAAATTCTCAAAAACCATAAAATATTAATAACACATAAAACAAAAATTATGAAAAGAGAATACTTACACATTTCTATCACAATATATAATTTCACGATATTGACATAATCAATGATTTATCAAACCTTTTTCAAAAACATTTAAAACATTTAATAAAGATATTTTCGAATAAAACTGTCTCAAACCACATTGAAGACATTGAAAGAAATTTTAACTTGAAAATATTCATGTACATATAAATAAATCCTTAAAAGTGTTTTTAAAACGTCAACATTAATGAGAAATATTTATAATAATAAATATTTAAAACATTTAAAATGATATTTTAGTTAATGGGTTCCTAACCCCTTGAGAAAATACTTGAATAAAAATAATTACAAAAGAACAATAGAATAATAAAATAATAACATGAGAATAGGATATTCATAATAATATATGTCAAAGGGTGTTATATACAATTAATTTGGTTTCTAACAACAAATAATTCTAAATTGAACGTTTATTGAGACAAATTACATTATGTATATCGTATCCTTAGATTTAGGATAAATCAATGAAATAATTTTGTGTGAAAAATTATAATACACCCAATATAGGTGGATATTTTCTTTAAAACAATCATAGTTCATTCACACATACTCATAGCACAACATAATAAAGAAGTATACTTTTAACCCAAATAATTGAAGTCGGTTTAAGATGTTTCCTTACAAAAATTCAACAGCCTAACAACATCTCATTAATATTCAAAAAATGAGTTGATGAGAGAGAAAAGGGTCACTAATCACATGGGAATAAAATTTACAAAAATAAGGATATATAAGAACATATCATAGTATTATAAAATGGAAATTTAAAAGACATAACATTAAAGATGATTTTCCCTAAAAGAGGAGGGTGAAGGTTCCCTTACCAATTTGGTAACATACAAAAGATAAACCAAATAAAATAAGGATCATAAAATAAATGTCTAAATACTAATAAATTAATTTATATTACAAAAATAATACATTAATTGACAGCACATACATGGAAAAAAATGAAATAGTGGAAAATATAGCATGAATATAAATACAATCATGATAATATATATCATATTGTATTAAATAATACATGAAATTCAAGAACTAAGTGGCTATCATAGGAAATACCATGGAATTAAAAGTTAGATTAGTAACCCCTTACCTCGTGTCTGACTTGACTTGTTTGTTCCTTATTCATTTTGAATAAGAAACATAGGTAAATTTATACATGATTAAATACAATTTTCATGTTTATTACTCCTTTTATATAACTTATTACCTTACTATAACAATTATTTAATTATTTGTGTTCATACCAGACATTTTTTCGATGTTCGGAACTTGAGTCAAAGAATAAACTTGTTATAATTACAAATTTTTGATGTGGTAAAAATTATATTATCTCCAGAATCATATTCATGACTTAAATATAATATATATATCATATATATCAAGTGTATATATGTTTTTATAATAGTAAATAACATTTGGAGAGAATGATTGATGTGCACCATTCATAGAGAAGTTAAGTCATACGTAAGCACGAACAATACATTCATTTTATCCATTTCTTAAAGGTTATGAAACTGAATGATACATACGTATATTTTAATTAAATTATAATATCATATGATATATATGATTCAAAATTTCATTAACTTCATCCTTTATACGTTTCATGTGCGTCATGAACTAATCATATCACCTAGAGGGGGCATTAGTCTACACTCCTCAAATTATATTATTGTGTTTACAAATATTGGAAAACATTGAGGTATGTTTGTAAAAAAAATTAAAAAAAAATATAGAAAAAATAAACATAATATATATCATGTATAAATATAGTTCCATCATAATTTCAACCATTATAGGTCGTAGAAGAATATTGAACAATCATCATTTCGTGAGGAAGTTGTTCATCGTCCACATAAACAATATGTTATTTACCCATTTCATTGTGGTTTGTTAAATTGAAGTTAGAATCCTTTTAAAAAAACATCCTAGTATATTTAATATACCGGTTTTTTTTGTAAAAATTAAAAAAAAATAGATTTTAAGCTGTTGGAGAAGGAAAATAAAACACAATTACAAAAGAGAAAACGATACCTTTAAATAGGGAAACTCTATATTGTTTAAACCAAAAATCTTAATTGATGTTTCTTCAGCATAAGACAAGGATTCTAAAAGGAATATAGTGATTTTGGAGATTAATTTAGAATAGGTTGGATGAGGCATGGCGATTGAGATATGTGAGTAATGGAAAAGAGGTGACGACATTTTATATGGGGGGGAGGGGCTCTTGAGGAATGTTTGAAATAAATATTTTATTAAAAACTAGTATTCAGTTTTAGAAGATCCAAAACGTATTAAATAATAATATATTATTACTCTTGTAAGAAATAAAATCATCTAATATGAATTTAACGAATTATGAATATTGTTTCAATTTTTATATTCTTATTTATTTAAATCTTTCATTAATGTAGTATGTACTACATCATTATTGTGTCATAAATAATTTTTTATATGATGTCTACAAATTATAATTAGAATACCATGATATAGGAGATATTTTTAGATATCTAATAAATATTTATAGTCATAGAGATAACATATATAACCCAATGTAAGAAATTTATTCAATAAAAGATATATGTTTATGTCATTTTTGTCTTTACGTTATGTTATTTAAAATAAAGTGTCATTATCCCTTCCAAGTGGCTCCATGGGGTCCCGAAATCGACCCAAGGATGACCATGGTAAAAAATGATTCAAAAAATAATATTAGGAATCATGTTAGGTTAATTTAAAATTATTATAATAATATTCTTTTATCCTTATTTACCATATTTACCCTTTAACCATTGTAAATAAAATATTAACAGAAGTAAATTTTCATAATGAATAAAAATAAAATTTTTCTATTTACATAATTAAGAAATCATGATTCCAAATATGGAATCCATTTTTTCAAATTCAAATCACATAAGTGGTAGAAATTAATTTTAAATTAATTACAGCTGTCAAAACAAAAATCATGTTTTTATAAAATAATTACTATCACAAGTTTGACACATGTTTATGTCTAATTTCATAGATAAATTACATAAAATTGCCAGAATTAGAATAATTGATATAAATATAATCTAATTACACTTTAATGAAATTAAAAAGATAATATAACCATATAAATAAGTTAGATGAAAACACAGTTTTGAATTAAAATTCGGAAATTTTCACTATTCATTATAAAATTTAACATTTTCAGAAAAATTCAAAAATGTATTCCAACCTAAATTTGGATGTCCCAATTATAAAGAATATTTTTGTTCTAAAATATAACATCTGAAACTGAAAAAAACTATATTTAAAATTTTTCACCATAAAAAATAAGTAAATTGACATTTTTAATGAATATTAGTGTATTTATGCTTAAAATTGGATTCATTCACATTTTAAAGTCCAATAATTTATTGGGTAAAATTAAAAACCATTTAATAATCAGGTGTAATCATATTGTAGTTTTTTCTTTTCACCAACACAATGGCTTTTCATTAACTACCATTTAAAATAAATATATTATATTATTATTATTTTTTATGTATGACTCTACATTTTCTGCAACATAAGACTATGGAGAAACCCATTTTTGTGTGTTGGGTATGCCATCGAACGTAGTATCCCCTTTAAAGTAAAATTAAAATTAAATTAAAAAATATTAATAATCATAAAAAATATCTTACTCTTAATTTACCTAGGTTGTTAATATATTATTCTCAACAATATTATAATTTTATGATCATATCTCAATAGATGATTGATTATTAAATTAATATTTAATTTCACCAAAGGTAGAAGACACCTCAAATTCCGCAGAAATGATTTTTGAATGGAAAATTATTTCACTTGACTATCCATTTAATAATGTTTCAATAACGTTTTTTTAATTCATGACAAAGAATGAAGAATCAATACATATAATGTTTCTTCAAATTCATAAACACTATTTCAACCATCAGTTGTTTTTGAGTGATTTTCTACCTATCCCTAATCCCAATTGTAATATGATAAATTTTTAATGATTCATTTATGAAGTAGTAATATTATATCATGACCCGTCCCCCCGGGGCCCATATCGTGACTAACCCAATCACGCATTCCCTGGGCCAGGGGTTGGCGACTAGCAACAAAGGCGTATTTCCCTAAAACTTGGAAAGAATTGCCTCTATAAAACGTGAACTCACAACTTGAGTACAAGCAAAAGCAATCCCTAAGAAAAACTATATACAGAAGAAGTGCTGGAAAGTAAAACGGACAAAATATAAACCCAACTATAAATTAAAAATACAATTGAAAGCAAGTACAACTAATAAGGGAAAAATAGCTGGAAGGTAGAATCCGCTCCTGGATCGTCCTCTGGGGTTCCTACCAGAAGGGTAGGTACAGATGGCCTACTTAGCACTCCACATCTGTCAGACTCCATCGTGTACTTAAACATTGTAAAATCATCCTCTATGTACCATCCCATTCTGGTGCTCTCGGCATCCGTCTGCATTGCCCGTAATCTGCATCCAACACAATGAGGTGTGGGCATAGCTTGTAAAAGGGTGAGTATAATGATACTCAATAGGGACACCGAGACCCTCAGGTCTTAGAAAATCCAATAAGTATAAACCAAAAATTAGGATTTTAATAGATAACCATTACATAGGTATATGCTCATACATATAACAATGTAATCTAGTAACTCGTGTCAATCATGAGGAAAACACAAATTTAATTGACTTCGATCAAACCAGGATTTTGATTAACGAAACCATGATAGTTGGAGAAATCCTCCTCTGTCGTGTACAGTGGTCCTATCACGACTCTGAGATGCTACTCACAAACCATAGACTATTGAGGAACTCCTCCTGTCAAGAAATGCGGGTATGCCTCCTCACATAGTAGTACTACCCGCCATGGGTCTACCACCTCACATAAAAGCGATCCCTATAATTTCCTACAGAGGTACTTCTACGGTTGAGTACCGTGGGTCTTCTACCTCACATAGTAGTGCTCCTTCGCTATTGGTTTGCCGCCTCACCCAATAGCTCTCCCCACTGGGCTATTCAAGTCACTCAAAAACGAATCGGACAAGTAGTCATCAGGTCTTAGCCAGTTTCTAGGTATCCATACTATGCTTGCTCGTCTCCAGGAGGGTCCTCCCCACAATTTACAGGCTGATACTCCAAGTGTCACAATGTCCCACGAAGAAGAATCTCAATGGTCTGCCACATCAAAGGGGTCTCAACACAACAGAAGGTGCATCAATCGAACACTCGGTCTATAAGTTATTAGCCTTTTTTTCTAGGGGAGGTTGGTTTCATTTACTAGAAAACCTGAACGTATCTCAAATATACCTAGAACTCTCATGTGGTATTTTTAAAGGGACCATTTTTCTCAAAGAGATTACCAGTTCCGCTGACAGTTTGTCTAACAGATGTCTGGTGCCAATGATATGGCCAAAGTAAATGATGGGTCATTAGTGGGATTGGGTCTGGTCCAACCTAGTCAGATCAACTAGGCCAATCCCAGTCTGGGTCAAATTGGTAAGACATGCTATGTCTGACTCTGCCCGTTGGGTGGGTCACCCCTTTAAATTTGTCCTAGACCACTGGGCTCGGCCCAACAGACTATGTGGAAAGTTCGGGCCGAAGTCGCCACGTGGGGGACTCATCCCGAAGGCCAGTGGCAGGTTCAACCAACACCGAGAGGGGCACGGCTCAGCCCGAGAGGCCAACGGCAGGATGCGAGGGGAGCGAGAATGCTGTGGTTGTGCCGGGAAGGGCGCGAGGCATGCTGTGCTGCCGGTCGGGGCGCCGGGTAGGTGCCTAGGGGGCGGCCTGGGTGCCGGGCATGCACGTGGATGGGGCCGGCCAGGCGTCCTGGGTGCCGGGGACGCCAGGCAGGCGTGTGGGGAGCCAGGCATGCAACGGTAGGGCGGCCTGGGCACATGGAAGGTGCCTGGAGGGCACTGGACAGGCGGCCTGGGCACCGGGCAGGCGGCCCGTGCGCCAGGGTGGGCATCGGGCAGGCGCGGGGCGGGCCTACCGTGCATGGGACGCGCGGGCAGCGCGTGGGGTGTGTGGGTAGGGTGTCAGTGGCCGTGCGGGCCGTGATTTTAGCCAAGGCGCGCATCGGCAAGCACGCGGGTAGGTTGGTCAAGCACCGCGCGACCGGCGGCGCAGTTCGCGAAGGACACAGGTAGCATGACCTCTATTGGTCGTCGCCACATTTCCATGCCACCACTTCTTCATCGTGGATCCAAGGATCCGAATCTATAATGGTTGTGGAGGATTGGGCCGTGTTGGTTTGGCACGAACCCTCCATGTTAGAATAATAGCATGCAGTTCATGAAGTTTATTTAACGAGAAAAAATTAAGATTTAAACGACTTAAAACACACCGTTATCTTTTTAAGTCGACGGGCATTTGTTTATCGCGGGGAAAGATGATGTTGACGTCATTCACCATACACATCCACTTCCGAGTTCATGGATTGGTCCATTGATGATGAAGAAGATGGATGAAGGGCCGTCGAAGATATCCCACATCGAATGGGGTTTCGAGGAAGAAGCCGAGGAATAATTTTTCGTCACCAGCGTCTTTGCATTCTTCATTGGTGTATTCTATTATCCTATTCTCTCCACTAAAGAGCGAACCAACATTCCAAAATAATAGATTTTAATCTATTATGTAAGATTGCATGAATTAATTAAGTGGGGCCCACTTAATTAAGTTCACGTTGGCACAAATATTCAAAATTCAAAATTGGAGAGGCTCCACCAAATTATTTTCACAAGATTGTCATAATTAAATTTTGTAGTTTTTAGGGGGTTAGAGGCCCGAGTGTTCCCCACCGAATTATCATGAATAGGTTCAAGGGGGTTCCATCCATTAATTGGGGGGTTTTGAGGAGGTTTTATACACCTACATTAAGAGTGGAGTTAGAGACCAAGAGGCTCATCATCATTAATGAGGGATAGTTGGGAGGTTTCCACCACTTCCGTTAAATGGGGGGTTAAGACCTGTGTGAACCCCTATTCATAACCTCTTGCAGGAGGTTATGTTGCTCAGGTGGTCCGCACCCCAATTATCCTCCCATGGGAGGTTGCGATGTGGCGGTCCCACCACAAACTTTCTTGTGGAGATTCCAACCAACCTTATTCACATGGCGTGTGTTCAACAGAAATAAAATAAGTTGTCAGTTATTTTATATTATTAATCCATGTGAAACTGAAAAACCAACTCTCATACCTAATAATCTACCGTCAAGGTGAATGTCATCTTAAGTGAAAAATGACGTTTCATGATAAAAGTGCCCTCCAATTTCAATTCTGAACACCCGTTCAAAAGATAGAAAACCCCACACGTATATTTAATGAACTTACCCGAACAAAAAAATCAGAAATTTTTTATGGGAACACTAGGCCTCGGAATCATTCACCGTCAAAAACTACAGACTCATAAAATTACAAAGAATTTCAAAAAAATCCCTTGAAATTTTTGGGTCTATACATTACCCCCACCTCAAGGCTTTATGACCCCGTAAATCTAAACACAGAGTAGGGAAATTAAATGGGGTACTAAGCACGCATCTGAGCCTAACTCTCCCATGTGCTCACTTGGAGATTCTTGTGTTGCTAGTGAACACGCACTAGAGGATTCAACCATCCACTCAGGTCCCGCTCTTATCGACCATTAATCTTCAATGGGACCTCTGTGAAAGTCTCCTTGACACCGATTTCCAGCTCCTCATGTTTGATGATGTGGGATGGGTCATGCAGGTATCTCTTTATCTGAGATATGTGGAAGACGTCATGTACCCAATGCAACTAAGGTAGAAGGGCCAGGTGGTAAGCCACCTAACCTACTCTGATGAGGAGCTGGAACGGGCCAAAGAAACGCGTAGATAACATTCCACCTTGGCTAAATCTCCACAGACCTCGTCGAAGTGAGACACATAAGAAGACGTGGTGGACATCCATAAACTCTAGCAGCCTCTGTCTCTTATCAGCAAAGGACTTATGTCTTTTCTGTGAAGTCTTCATCTGTGCAGGGTTGATTTGCACCTTCTCTAGGGTAGCTCATACCATCTCTGGTCCCACTACTGCTGACTCCCCTGTATCTGTCTATCATAGTGGCGATCTGCAAGGTCGGTCGAACAGTGCCTTGTAAGGGCCCATACCAATGTTGGAGTGGTATGTGTTGTTGTACGCAAACTCCACAAAGGGTAAGTGGTCCTCCCAGCTATGACCAAAGTCGAGGACACATGCATGGAGCATGTACTCAAGGGTCTAGATGGTCCTCTCTATCTGACCATCAGTCTGAGGAAGGAAGGAACTTCTCAAGTAATGATGTGTCCTGAAAGCTTCCTGCAACCCCTTCCATATCCTAGATGTAAATTGTGCATCCCGATAGGAGACAATATTTGATGGAACACCATGATGTTGTACGGTATCTTGAACATAGAGGCTTCCCAAGATCTCTATTGAGACCTTCTTTCTGATCAGTAAGAAGTGGGTCGACTTGGTGAGTTAGTCTACGATCACCCAAACAGAGTCATTTCCCCTAGATGTACATAGAATTCCCATTACGAAATCCATGGATATCTCATCCTACTTCCACTCTGGGACCTCTAAGTGCTAAACCAAGCCTGCTGGAACCTGGTGCTCTGCCTTCACTTGCTGACTAGGGAGGCATGAAGATAAAAACATAGCTATTAATTTCTTCATTCCTGGAAACCAGTGTTGTCGTCTGATATAATGATATATCTTCACCACTCCTCGATGTACCTCTAGAGGAGAAGTTTGTAAATCCCTTGACCATGGTACTTCCTCTGAAGAGGATTATGTGCTCCCCACCTTCATAAAATCCATCAGGTTCATTCCCTATGGATACCTGAGAACGTCACGTCTCGGAGTCAGCGTCCCCAAGCTGTGACTCCCTGGTTCGCTGAAGATGTTGGGGTTTGACTGTAAGAGACTATAGATAGGCTACACTATCCATATCCACAATGGATATCTACAATGCTGCCATCTTCTCTATCTCCTCTCCTAGCAGCTGAATGCCTAATATCATACTGAGAAAATCTGCTAAAAATTTTCCCTTCACAGGAGTGTAGTCTATCTCTATGTCATTGTACTGGAAGAACTCATGTCATCGTTAGGGTATCAGGTTTAGTTCCTTCTGAGATATGATATACCTGAGATTCTTGTGATCAGAATACAATATAAACCGTTCGCCCATCAGATTGTACTGCCACATCATAAAGGTGAAGACCAATACTCTTAAATCCAGGTCATGGGTAGTGTAGTTCTTCTCATGTTGTCTCAAATGCCGTGAACCATACGTGATCACTACACACTCCTCCATTAGGACACACTTGAGTCTGGTCCCTGATGCATCGCAATATAATATGTACCCTATGCCTTCCTATGGAATCCTCAAGATGGGGGCACTAGTCGACGTTAGGCTCAGCTCTTGGAAGCTCTGCTGGCATCTGTCTTACCACACGAAGTGTTTCCCCTTATTCTTCAAGGCTAAAAGCGGTGGTGCAGCTCTGGAGAATTCTGGAACGAATCACAGGAAGTAGTCAGCCAACCCCAAGAAACTCCTCACCTCCGACACAGTCCAGGGTGACTACCAAGAATGTACAGCCTCAATCTTCACTGGATCCATTACAACTCCAGCCTCTGAGATAAAGTGTCCCAAGAAGTGAACCTCTCAAATCCTGAACAGGAACTTCGAGAGTTTACCATAAATCCAGTGCTCTCAGAGTGTATCAATTACCACCTGAAAATGGTATGGATTCACCTCCTCATGGGTTGAGTAAATCATTATGTTGTCGATGAAGAATATGAGAATGTGATTGAGGTACGACATGAATATCTTGTTCATGAGGCTCATGAGAGCTGCTGGATAATTGGTTACCCCAAAGGTCGTAACCAAGAACTCATAGTGGCCGTACCAACCCCTAAATGATGTCTTTTTCACATCCTTATCTCGAACTCTGAGCTAGTGATAGCCTGATCTGAGGACTATCTTCAAGAACTATCGATCTAACATGATCTGATCAAATAGGTCATCTATCCTCGGGAGTAGGTAATTGTTCTTCACTATCACCTTATTTATGCCACAGTAGACGAAACAGATCCTCAAGCTCCCATCCGCTTTCATGGTGTATAGAATTGGGGCTACCCTGGGAGAAACACTAGGCATGATGAATCCCTTCTCTTGCATGTTCTCCAGATGTACCTGCATCTCATGAAGCTTAGCGAGAGCCGACGATATAATGGAGTAGATATAGGTGTTGTCTCGGGGTACATGTCAATGTAAAAGTCCACCTCTCTACAAGGAGGTAGTCTTGGAACATTGTTAGGGAAAACATCCTAGTTCTGGTCCACCAGTGTAGGATACATCAAACTCTCCACATCAACTACTCTAAGGGTAAGGAAATCCAACTGTTGAGTGATTGGAGGAATCCTCCTCCGAGAGATTCATTCCTGCACTGCAATGGTTCTCTTCTCACTAGTGAAGGTAAACCTGGTCCCACCCGTTCGGACACACCGAACACTGCACCTAATACATTCAATCTGAGCATGGACTATAGATAAATAGTCCATACCCAAGATGATGTTGTAATGACTCGACGCTGCTTCAAGGTGATCCCAGCCGAAGCTCTCTCCTCCTAGAGTAATCTCAAACTACCGGAACTAGTGCACGATTATTGAATCAGCTCCTGTCAGAGTCTCTAGCTGTATGGTTCAAAATAATAGCTCCTTCAGAATCTCTGAGCTCCAAATGAGGGAAGTGGAAATGAAAGAGGGACTGGAACCTGTGTCCATAAGAAATATAGCTAAGGTAGAGTAGAAAAATATTGTATCTCAAATCATCTCTATATAGTCGTGATCGTAGGCCTCAGCTACCTGAATCTGTGCTATGCCTGGTCCACATGCTCCTTGTAGTCAGGGTGGATAACTTGGTGGTGGTGTTGGCAACACCTCGTAACGCTGTGCACTACCAGCTGCACAGGAATCTCCTCTGCCACGTCCACCTTCACCCTGGTGACCGCCTCCATCGAAACCCTTCCTGTACCTGGGAGGTCCTCAACTAATTTCTCATCATCTATGTTGTAGGTTGCACAGTCACGAGACATGTGACATTGTTAGCCACATGAGTAACGCTGCCTGACATGTATGGCTTTGTCTCCACTGTGGGTTCCCCGCCCTACTGATCATGAGTCATGCAGTCACCCACTTGATGGTATGGTCCTATTTAACATCTGCATCATCTGTCTATTGCCTGCTACAGAAGACTCTGCTACATGTCTGCTAGTGGATGGTATCGCTGCTGAAGAATGCTCAGCAAGGAAACTCTCTACTAGGAGGGCTCGCTCAAAATTCCCTCTTATGCGTCAAAATGTTGTGGGAGATAACCGAAGCTCTAATCTCTCGCCTGAGTCCTTGCTCAATGGTCTAGTCCCTAAAGAATGGGTCCCATACCATTTCTGTGGAGTAGTGAGAGAGGTCAGTGAACCTTGCTGAGTACTACAACACCATCATGATACCCTGCTGTAAATGTAGTAGCTCTTATATCCGCACTACTCAAAGGGTGGTTGGGACAAACTCTTCCCGAAATAGGCCATCGAAGTCTGCCTAGAACAACGTCGCCTCGTTGTGGACCTAAAGCATCAGGATCCAGCATTTTCCGACTACTTCCTAATGGAGGTTGATAGCAAGGATCACCATGAAGTCTTCTAGTGTCCCTACTATCATGAAGTCATTCACCACGACCTCCATCCAATCCTTAGTCTCTTGTGATTTTGTCTCTCCCCAGGACCTAGGTGGCCTCTGACACTGGAACTCATGCAACGCGCTCAAGCAGTGTGCATCGTCTACTACTGGGGCTGGTGGCATCGGTGGCCCACCAAATTATTATAAAGAGGGTCAAGGGGTTTCCTTCCATTAATTGGGGGTTTTGAGGAGGTTTTATCCACATCCATTAAGAGAGGATTTAGAGACCATGAAGCTCTCCCTAGTTAATGAGGGAGAGTTGGGGGGTTTCCTCCTCTGCCATTAAATGGGAGGCTAAGCCCAACGTGGACCCTTCGTCATAAACATTCGTGGGAGGTTATGCTGCTCGGGTGGTCCCCATCCCAATTATCCTTCCATGGGAGGTTGAGGTGCGGCGGTCCCACCACATAATCCCAGGTAGAGCTTTCAACCAATCTTATCCACATGTCATGGTTTCAACCATAATAACATATGTTGTCACTTATTTTAATTTATTAATTAACAAGAAACTCAAAAACCAACTCTCAAACCTGATCATATGTCTTCGAGATGAAATTTTCTTAAGCAAAAACCTGCACTGCGAGTTCAACGGTGCTCTCAAATTTCAATTCTGAGCAACCGTTAAAAATATAGAAAAACTCGCACGTACGTTTATTGAACTTTCCCGAACAAAAAAATCATAAATTGATTCTGAGCATAATGGGGCTCAGAATTAGGTGCTATCAAAACTAAAGACTCGTACAATTTAAAATAATTAAAAAAAAATCCTTGAAATTTCCGGGTCATTACATATTATCATCAGATAGATCAAAATATCCTCAAAACATTGAGTAGTAATTTATCATATTTCAATATGAAAATAAAAATTAAAAATGGATAGCATAATAAATGATAATATCTAATATGAATAAATAATACTTTAATCTGAGATCCACAAAATCACAACACACTAACAACAGAAGATATTCCATAAAAAGAATAAAAATCATCAAAATATGAAAGACCAAATTTTGATCAAAATAGTTTTCATAATTTGAAAACTTATTCTTCAAATACCAACATAACATTTATCACTATATAAAATCAACCACTACAAATTTGATATTCTAAAAACATATATTACATAAAAATATTAACTCCAAATATGGTAATATTTCCCGTAATAAACCATAATCATATAAATAATTGATAAATTCATATATACTTCGTAAAGATAATTCTGTCCATAAATATAATATAAAATTTCATATTATTATATAATATTTCAATTTTGAAATATCATATAATGCTAAAAATATATTGAACGTCTTTAAATATAAATTTAATTCTATTTTAATATAATCCATTATCAGTCACAATGTTATCTACATGATATATCATAATATTCCAAAATGTAATATCCATTTTTTTAACTATTATAACATAAACATCATAGATAATTTATCTATAAAGGTTTCCAATGACGTTCAAATTATTCTCCAAAAATATGAAAAAATTTATCATAAAATATTATAATAATTTTAATAAATACTAAATCTCCCATTAAATAACATCAAAATCAATGTTCATTTTATTTATAAAGGATACCACTACCTCTAAATAATAATGGTAGTTAACTATTTTAACAAAAATATGAAATACCATTTTATCTATAACGGATACCACTACCTATAGACATACTACAATCCTTATATTAACCTAATTATACATAACATGTTAATTTTATTTTTTATATAGTTTTTAAATCATTTATTTTCACATAAATCAATTTTAGGATATTCAGTTCAAAATATAAAAATGACATTGGAATGTTAACCATCATTAAGGGGATTCTAATCTATCAACTAATTTATATTAAAAAATAAATAATTATCATTATTATACTATAAATAAATTATCAAATTTAATTAATTAAAAAAATGAATATTAATCTTATCGCTTCATGGATCTGGTTGTCCAAATATATTCATGAGAACCATTATATTTGTTAAAAATTTCACATTAAAATTCCTCTCTATTGACCAATATATGAGAATAATTTTTAATTAATTTTATCCACTGCATTGTTTTATGTTTTAAATAAATTGATTCCATATTTTGAATCATATGTTCGAAACATAATAAATAGATCCTTTTTTTCAATGTGAATAGTAAACAGAATTTTTTTTTACAATGGTTAAGCGTAAATTAGGAAATTAAAGATAAAATTTTTATTATAAATATTATAAAATGACTCAATCATTTTCCCAATTTTATTGTATCATTATTTGTTTTACATAAGTATTAAATAATTATTTATTTGAGAAATCATTTCCTTTTGGCTGAGTTATAAACATTATAATATTTTATTCAAAAATAAAATTCAAACTTGTCATACTATTGTTTTCAACAAATTAAATGTTTTTCATATGAGGTCATCTAGTAGATATGATAAACTATGAAAAATATTTTTAAATATATCAAAATATGTTATTCACAACCTTTTATTTTAATTCTTTTAGGAAATATTTATCATCAATAATTACAAAATGATGACAATATAATTATTTGAATAGTGATAATCATTTCTAAATGACATTTGATTTAATAAAGAAATTATAATTTGAATTGATTAAGTTGTTAATATTAATTTATAATGTAATATGAATATTTATAGGATTTTTTTGAATATATCAATTAATATTCATTTTCTTATGGTTGAAAAAATAAATAGTGTCAATATTAACAGTAATTATATTTTATGAAAATAAATATTTATTATACAGTTTTAAAAATAACAAATTATTAAATTAGTAAATGGGTTTAGGTAGGGTAATAAATATAATTACTTTTACATTCATGTTCTAATTGAAATTTTATAATTAAAATTATGTCATCTTACTATATAAAAATATATTACTATAGTTCAAATTTAAAAGGTTTAATTAAGGTTTGTTCAAAATAATATGTTT
This sequence comes from Viscum album, assembly GCA_963277665.1. Classification (NCBI taxonomy): domain Eukaryota; kingdom Viridiplantae; phylum Streptophyta; class Magnoliopsida; order Santalales; family Viscaceae; genus Viscum; species Viscum album. The sequence goes on along the minus strand of OY728147.1, from coordinate 2,048,701,712 downwards.
CAAATAACACCAAAACATGTCTTAAATATTTTTTTTTAATATATTAAATAATTATCATGTATTTGCTTCCAATAAATGTATTGTTAAGGTATTTTAATTGATATTTACATTATTTTAAATTAATATTTTCATAAATTCGGAAAGTGACCCTATGCTCTTTTATAAAATAAAACGTATAATTATTATTTTTTAAACATAAAATAATATTTTTATATTCAAAAACCTATTAAATTCATATAGAAACATCCCTTATGTCTACCTAGAAGCTTTACTTTTGGAAAAAAGCCAATCAAGGATGACCATCAGTTCAATCTAAAATGAGATATCAAAAGAAGAGGTAATGATTATCAACAATTTTTACTGTATTATTTCATACTTAAGAGAAATTAATTAATTATATTACATGTTTATATTTTGAAAATATTATATTAAATATAAAGATATTTTTTAATTGGTAATACTTACCCCATCCCGTAGTTTTATCAAATGGGATATGAAATCATATTTCGTGTGTCTGGAGGACTACCACCTCACAAACAAATGAAATTTGTTCTCCCGTTACAACTATTAAAAGATGGAAATTATAATATATTTATATTTAATATATTATATATATTGTTTTAATTATGTTTTTAATATTATTTAATTTTTAAATCACACGTACCTTCATGATTTCCATTTTGTGGGAATACGACAAGGTCAATCATGTGTACACCGCACTGCTGCTTCATGAAGTAACTCAATTAATTCATGTGTGATGTGTAATTTATTAATTATGGTTTTAGTAAAAATATGTGATATATATAAAATATAAATTATTATTTAATAATAATATATCATATACATTATATTTTATATGATAAGATAGTGAAATAGCATTTAAGTTTATATATTGTATATTGTCACTGCATATGATATACTTTTATCAACCACAAAATATTTTAAATCACCATAATTACAGGAATATATATATAATATTACTATCAATATTAACCATTTTGAGATGATGAAATCATGTTCTTTATAAGTGGACTAAGAATAAAAAGTAAAAACATGAATAAAAACAATGTTTATACTATCAAATGGATTTGATACTAAATGAGAAATATAAATTCTTAATTAAATTATGTATTTTATTATATATATGTATATGGATCTATGTTAGTATTATTGAAAACATTTTTTTGGTTGATTTAACATGTATGGAAGAATTCGAGACTTACAGAAAGGGGATTTGTAGTCTCACATTTATCTGTACAAAATATAATTCATATTCCTTACTAATTTTATATTTGTTATGTTTATAATTCCCATTAATGTAATATAAGATAACTATACTTCAATTTATTTTTATTTACATATACATTTGATGATATCCCTTTCTAGGTTTTTATGGTAAAATTGATTCTGAATCAGTAATGTAGTTTTGTTACAATTTTCCATGTCCAGGACGCCTATGATATTATGAATCTATAATATTTTATAAGATGTATATAATACTAATTACAATTTTTTACATTGAATATCCAAAATTTTAATATATTATAAGTTTCATTTAATTTTATTATCTCTTTGTTTGGGATTATTTTTATTTGAAAACAATTTTTCAAAGAATGTTTTAAAAAATGATCCTTTAATAATTTTCAAGGGAAAGTATTTTAAATGTGATTAAAAAAGTTTTTAATTATTCATTTAATAGATTTATATAATATTTTAATTGAAATTGTTTTTCTAAATGTTTTGTGATGTACATGGTTTTTTAAAAAGATAAATGATATTTTCCTTATGAAATATTTTCAAATAAAAAGTACTTAATTATGTTTTCCTATAAGATGAAAGATATTGATGTTAATCAATATTTACTAGAGATATGAAAAAATGATACCAATGATATTGTTTATATTAATTAAATATATTTATATGGAATGAATTTTTTTAATTCTGTTACTTTTCAAGGTGATATTCTATGATGAATGTTTTATAAAACCATTTCCTTTCATGAATTTGATTTGATGAATGATTTATGGTATTGCTTCAAATATATATATTATTTTATAGTGAAATGGGTGTTACATATATCTCCATAAAATGAATTTGGTAATAATTTATACCTCATTTTATAGAAGTGGATTAAATAAGGATTTAACCATGTTCGGTATTGTTTTTTTCCTACATATATGGTCTTATGAGTGAACTGTGACAACAAAGATGGTATTTAGAGTCACCCTTGACTAAAAAGGTGGTATTCGGAGTGAAACATTATTTCTAAGATGGGTTTTTAAGGTATCCTTAACTTCTAATAATTTTTGGGTAGGGGACACATTCCACTAATATAGCCTTATCCATGAGACTTGCCCATAATGGATATCATTTTATATATTCATGTGTATTCTTCAGTTCGATATCTTATTATTATGTTATGGTTTTATAGATTATTTATTTTACTACCTTATAATTCATGTATTATGATATTCCATGAATGATTCCAGGAATCAAATATATGATCTTTAATATGCATGTTTGTTGACGCTCCTTTCGTCACAGAATCTAAAGTTCGGAAAAGGGAATATCTGAGCTCAAAGTGATTAATACTTTGAAGAAACATCAAAAATCGACAAAGGGATACAAAAGGAGAACATTGCCCATGTATCGCGCAAGTTCCCTCTTGGTCGCGCAAGTACACTTGCGCGCCGCCTCAATACTTGCGCGACTCCTCATGTTCGTGCAAGGGACTTGCGCGACATATGTGGTAACCGCCTGGTAACCGCCCAGTAACCGCCCGGGGTCTTCTTTTGCCTATAAATAGACCCTGTGGGCCCCCCATTGAAGAGGATCTTTTTCCAGAAACTCGGATTAAAGATCCCGACGCCCAAGTCTCTTCTCAAAGATTCTGGAACACTTCTAAGGTAATTTCTTACCTAGAACGGAAGATCTAAATAGAAAAAGGAAGGCCTAAGTGTTGAAACTTATCAAACACTTGCGCGCCTACTTAATTCCTTCAATATAACTTGCGCGTCCCTCTTCTGGAAGAACATCAAGAGGATGGTAAAGGGTTTAATAAAGAGTCGCTCAAGCATTTCAATACTGGTTGAAAATCGTGCAAGTACCCCTCATGTCGCGCAAGTATACTTGCGCGACCAATACTTGCGCGCCGCCGCAGGACTTGCACGCCTTTCAAGACTTGCGCGCCCCTATCTTTTTGGGTGCCCATCTTGCCCATTTTTACCCCTCTTAAGCCATTTCACCCTTCCTATTCAAGATTCAGTCTTCATGATACTCTTCAAAGCCATTTATGGCATGATTTCTTGATTTGACATCCTTATCTGAAAGGAATTCTGTGAAATATCTCTCAAAACCTAGTGATTTAAACATCTTTATGTCACTAAAGATTGAGAGTTCATTCATTCAACCTCATCCTTTAAGATGAGAGAATCTTAACCTGGGCATCCTCCTCAGGAGTAAGCCCCAAACCTTAATCCTAACCTAGGCTTCCTTCTCAGGAATAAGTCCTAGTCATAAATCCTGGGCATCTTTCATAAGAATAAGCCCCAATCAAGTCCTTTAATCTTGGGAATCCGCCTCAAGAGTAACCCCAAACCTTAATCCTAACCTAGGCTTCCTTCTCAGGAATAAGTCCTAGTCATAAATCCTGGGCATCTTTCTTAAGAATAAGCCCCAATCAAGTCCTTTAATCTTGGGCATCCTCCTCAGGAGTAAGCCCCAAACCTTAATCCCTAACCTGGGTCTCCTTTTCAGGAATAAGACTCAGTCATAACCTTGGGATTCCTTTTTAGGAGTAAGCCCCAAGTCCCCTAACCTAGGCTTCCTTCTCAGGAATAATTCCTAGTCATAAATCTTGGGCATCCGTCTTAGGAGTAAGCCCCAAGTCTCTTAAAATTTCTCTTAACCAGTCATAAATTACCTTTGATTTGGGTTTCCTTTTCAGGAATAAAACCCAATCATAAGTCCCCTCCTAACTTGGGCATCCTCCTTAGGAGTAAGCCCCAAGATTAGAGTATTCAAATCTCCAAGAAGCACATATAACTTTGTGGACCCTGTTCTTGGATTTTCTCCCTAAAAGTAAATCCTAAACCTTCGTCTATCTGGGCAGTCATCTATACATAAGCCCCAAAACAAATTCTTATGATTGCATCTTTTATGGCACAATTGTCTAAATTTTACCAATACCTCTTGTTTCTCACACCGAGCATGACTCACGTGAGCTTAGAGTGTAAAAGTAATTATGACATTCATCTTTGAGCAATCAATCATAAACATCATATCCCATTCCTCGAACTACGTGGGTTCTGATTCCTTTTTCAAAAAAAAAGGATACGTAGGTAGCCCATTTATGGGTTCGATCCCAACATTGAAATAATCTCTGTCCTTCTGAATGACGATAAACTTCAAGTGCCCCACTTAGTGGCTTTAAAACCAGCCTGGTCATCAAAATGACTAAGAGACTTTTATATAAATGTTTTGAAGGATACCATTGACCAAGAATCTCTAAACAAATATAGATGATTCTATATTGATGAAGAACCTCGAATACATATAAAAGATTCTCTAAATTTCTTGCATATTTAATCATTGATTGTTAAAACTAAAGGAAAGCTCATTTTATACTTGGTAATGTAATAAGGATTCACGAACTTAACTTAAATATATAAAGAGAGTCCCGGAGTAGACAATAATTCCCCTCAAAAAGGTGTGATGAGTCTGACCTCCCATCATCTCGACCAATGCAAATTCCTAAGCCTCATTATCCCACAAGCTAATGAGCGCCTACCTTTGGAAAGTAGGTCCAAACGGATGTGGAATCATTGGATGTTTCCGGTTCTACAAACAAACCCGTTAGAAACCGATCGGAACGTTTGAATCTCCCATCCAGGAGGTCATCCCCGGATTCCGCGCGAAACAAAAAATGGTGAACCCGACGTGAATCCTTAACCAAGTTAAAGTGATGTTCTTCTTATCTGTTAGGCCCCTTGGGCCAACAAGGTAATCATTGACATATGATCATCCAAAAGATGCAGTATCCGGATTCATCTTGATTATGTCTGTTACATAGAACAAGCACTCTTTTTTCAAGATCTTCTACAAAAATTGCTTTCCTTAAATTCACCCCTGTGAATACTGCTGCTGGGAACACCTCTACTGTGAGGTCTGCTGCTGTGAAAACCAATGCTGCTACTCCTGCTGGAACGTCATCCGCTCTGAGGATGACATCAACAACTCAGCATCTTCAACGCTGTGTTTCTAATGCACTGGTTAAGGAGTACCGTCGCAACGGTACTATCCCAACTCTGGAGGCTGCTCGTCAAGCCCTCCAAGTTAACAATTCTACCTGGTCGTCCAGACAACGGCGACCAGCAATCAAGAAGCAGACGGTGCTGACTACCGTCTCCAACCGTTTTGGGTCGTTATCCCCGGAACGCAATTTCCATTCACTCCCTTACTCCGAGGAAGTGAATGAGCAGGTCCCGCAGGACCTTAATTCAAAAAGACAGGAGTCCTTCTCAAGGGCTCCCATCAACAATCGCCGCCAGACTCGTGCGGTAGTGCGCCCTCAACATGATGAGGGTACCGACTCCCGGCATTCAGCTCAGGTTCATCGAACCGGAGCAGGATAGATGAACCGCCAGAGACGGAATCCGGTTAACAATAGGCAAGTTGTCATCCCTGCCATCTCCGGAGAAGTCCACCAACCTAACTTGGTGGCAAATAAAGAGCAGGCATACACACCTGTTCGTTTTAATCCCGCTGTCCAGCAGACTCGTCTGGCAGCATCAAGACGATCCCGCTAGGCAATTCAGGCGGAGTACCATAGGCAGGAACATACACCTGCTTATACATCAGCAGTTAGTCAGCAGGCTCGTCTGACTACATATGATGGATCTCGTCAACCGTGTTTGGCGAAGTATAATCAGCAGGCACATACACCTGCTAATACTAATCAAGCCTACCAACAGTCTCGCTTGGTAGCGCCCTGAGAAGTCAGTCGGAAATCCTCGACGACAAACAAGAGGCAGACTAAACTCTCTGCCTCCACACTTGAGTACTGTCAGGATTCACTGACAGGAAAAGGAGGACAGGAGCAGGCACATACACCTACTCCAAGCCCGGAATGGACGTATATCCCTGTTCCGGCGGCTGAAGTCACCAAACATATTTTGTCAATGGTGAAAGAGCAGAAGCAAATTCCTGCTCATATTCTGGATGCTTGCCAGGATATCATAACAGCTTCAGCATCATCTCAGGGACAGACACATAAATCTATCCCTAGCAGTGGAGTGACACATCAACAATTCACTCTGGAACAGACACACACATCTGTTCCAGTCCAAGAGGGTTATGGGGCATACTCCCCCATATCATACGGACAACCAAGTCAGGCACATACACCTGATTTGAGCGATGATTGTCAGCCTAACCTGACCATCTTTCCTGATCAGGAACATACACCTGCTCAGAGCAATCACTTTCGTCATCAAGTGGTTTCTAAAGCGAGTAAGAAGGCATCTAAGAAAAAGATCCGCCCAGCACAGTCAGGAGATCAAAGGCCAATCTTCAACCAAGCCTTGTTCGATGCTGGAGTTCTTGAAGCCCTCAGACACTTATCTGTCGGAATTCAAGATTCTACTCCCTCAGTTCCCAATAACAGGAACATTAATCCCGAAGGTCTTCAACAGACACTTCCTCATGAAGACTTGCTTCATGAAAATTCGGTCAATCTTGATGTTTCTTCTTCAGATGAGAGCCACAGGAACCCTCTGTGTGGTCAGAAGGCCAAGGAGCAAGAGATTTCATCTTTTGCTGTAACCCATCATGATGGTCCTCCTCATGGTGATGAACTTCGCTGCGAAAGTCCTCTCCGCAGTAGTGATTCACGTTGTCTCAAAAATTCTTCAGAAGGCAATGTAGTGACGAGAAAGCCCTCCTATCTCGAGGCACTTGCAAACGTAAAACCAGTCATGTCTGATTCTTTACTATCGGAAGGTGAAACTCTTTCTCCATCAGAAGATAGCCTGGGGTTCAGGTTATTCTCCGAACCTTCCCTGGGTCATTCATCTTCCAGCATGAATAGTGATTCCTCTACCAATCTTGTTGAATCCGATGAAGCAACAAGGAAACACCAACTCTGGTCCAAACAGGTAGAAGAATCTTCATTTAATGATAAAGAGGAAATGCTGAACATGAGGAAAAAACTGGCAAAAGGTGAAGTACCAGTCATGTTTTGGCCTTTGGCTGATTCCCAGTATGACATTCCAAAGATGTTGACGGATGATGGAATCCATGATATTCGTCTCAACATATGGAAAACTCTTTTTCAATTAAAGAAGAAGGTATTATCTTACGATGAATATGAAAATCATCTTAAGATAATAGAAGGGTTACAACGCCAGATTGATTTGGCATCTCTATCAGTCTCTCGGTATCCGAAGGATGAAAAGAAACAGAGAACCCTTCAACGTTCATGCCTTGGCGCACTAAGAAGATTGCGTCAGTTAATTTCCAATGCTCCATCTAATGTTCATATCAGAGGATGGGGTGTTCACGGAGCACTACATTTCACAGTGCTTTCCGGTCAGAAAAGCCCGCCAAAAATGGTCTCATGCAATGTTATTGCCCATGGTCGGCCACAGTCAATGGGATTTGTTCATAATCAAAAGTTTGCTCGAGAGCAAGCTTCAACTAGTTCCTCTCAAAATCAAGTATATAGAGAACAGGTTGTTGAATTGTTTCTACATCAAGCAGGCGAGAATATTGCGCAAGCCTCTCGTCTGGAGCAAACACGTTATCAAATGACAGATGTTTCGGAAATCATCCAACGGTCTGTTGAACCAGGTGATAAAAGAGGATACATGTTAATGCATCCAGCTAATTTCCGAACTAAGATTCGCAAGATCAAGAGAGATTTTAAAAAGATCTCAGAAATAGCATGTCAAGAGGCACCCCAGCTTGCCAGACTGGGGACTTCTCTAACCCAACCCTCAGAATCAACAAATGGGATTCGAGGAGTTGAGCGGAAGCAACAGGAACACCCCCAGTCCACCGGACTAGGGACTTTTTCAAATCATCAATCCCTCCCTCAGAGAAATTCCGTATTCTCTCGATTAGGGAATAAGCCTCAAGAGGAACGAAGAGCCAAGATGTCAGGAGATTCTCTCCAAGTGACGGTTCTCCAAGAAATTCCTGAGGGATCAAGTCAACGGAATTCCATGTATTATCATGGACATAGAAGGAGACAATATCACAGAAATGCTGATAGAAAGGATTCCATGCATTATGCATCCATTAATGTCATCACTGCCGTTGCTGCTGATTCACCAGATGAGGCTCAATCAGAGGGATCAGACGAAGAGGTTCCTGCACAAGAAGTTGCGCACACAGACCTAAATGAAGAAGGTGTGCGCACACGTAATCAAAGGCTTACCCAAAATCTGGGTATTCCTTCAAGTAACCCACTTCCCCCTCTCCGAAAAGGATCCAATAAGGGGAAAGGAAAGAATCAGGTTACTTCTCACCCTTCCTCTGAAGGAGGTCAATCGCTCTCATTAGAGAAAAGGTTTGCACAACAGGAGGAAGAGATGAAAGAATTAAAAAGGTTGAATGCAGAACTACTTTAGAGTAGTCTTCTTCTTAAGAATGCTAAAGTCCGACAGCCGAAGGAATTTGTTGTAACTACTGAGATGGATCAAGAATATCCTCCTTTGTCAGTACACCCGCAGAGGTCTAATCCTACGGGTCAAACGCAACAACGGTTGGCAGCACTACCATCAGTTGCAGCACCAACCTCCACGGCTTTCCAAGCTCCATTCATTGCACCTACCCAAAACCAAGTTCAACCTGACGTTTCTCAAAAGTTAATAATTACTATTGAGTCATTAACAGCTCGGTTAGAAACTATGGAAGGGAAACGGGCACAAGTTCAACCTGAAAAGAAATTTTACCCTGAATGGGTAGATTCAATTTCTCCTCCATCCAGTTTTGGAAACCCTATTTTCCCTACTTTCAATGGATCAGGCGACCCTGAACAACATTTGACGCATTACGTGTCTTGTTGTGATCCTATGATGGGAACTCCAGAGCAACAAGAAGCAGTGAAACTCAGATGCTTCGTGCGAACCTTGCAAGGACCAGCTTTTGTCTGGTATACAAGCTTGCAATCCCGGTCAGTCATCGGATGGGAGGATCTTCGTCAAAAATTCCTTCTTCAGTTTAGCTCAAATTTGCCAAAAACGACAGTTTTCGATCTTACAAACTGCAAGCAAAGGGAGAATGAAAGAGTCTCTGATTTCATTGCTCGTTGGAAGGGATTAACGTATTCCTTGAGTTTATCACTCCCTCAGGAGGAATTGTTGCCAATCTGTGTGGCAAATTTCCGTGACGAATTATGCACGCCATTGATCCCTGTGAAATACACAGGAGGGTTTCGAGACCTTACTTCAATCGCTCAACAGATTGAAGATTCCCTTTTACAGGCTAAGGTTAAATCTCGTGTAATTCCATCAGCTCCAGGAAGAAGAATGGGTAAAGCAGAAACTGCTACAGTTATGCTTAAACAGGCACCTGTACCTATTTCTACTTCAAAACCTTCATCTTCTCGAAGGGCTCCACCTCCTGAACGCCAACAACAAAGGCTGTTTCATCCAAATGATCAAAAAGATCAACGACGAAAACAATTTGAGGATATGAAGAGTAAAACATACTCTTTCCGAAGTGATCAAGTTCCTGGTTACTTCATTTCAGCTCTGGAAAATAATTTGGTTCAATTACCAGTGCCGAAGAGACCAAACAAGGAAGGAGATGAAGACCATCCCAATTATTGTCCCTTTCATCAAATGTTGGGACATCCCATCCAGGAGTGTTTTGTCTTTAAAGACCTCCTACAAAAGATGGTCGACTTGGGACAAGTCAAATTGAAGGGTTCTTCAGCTCATGTAGCGTGTATTACCACTACAGATCCAGAGGAAGGAGGCGAGTGGCAGGAAGTCAAAAGCAAAACTGCGAAAAAATATGATGATTGGATGGCCAGAAAGACAATCAATCGGACCCATTCCATTTTGCGAACACAATTGAAGAAGCCAATTGTGTCTCCTACAAAAGCTGCAGTAAAGCCTCCATCAAAGGACAAATCCTCAAAAGGGCAGCGCAATTCAAAGAAGAAAGAGGAATCATGAGAAGATGAGTATGTATCAAAGCCTAAATTGTCTTTGACTCTGGCAGATTTCATGCCATCTACTTCAATGCAACGGGCACCATCCCACCAAACGGCATAGCCTAAACAGGCCAACCAGGCAGAGTCTTTATCAGACGAAGAGTTAATCTTTGGTTCTGTTAATATGATTCAATTAACAGATTCATATTCCAGTCTTGATGAGCCGGAATTCCCTTTATCAAATAAAGGAACCCGAGGAAGTTCTAGAGGTTCAGGATATAGGGGAAGACATGGATCTTTCCAAATCCACTACTCTAATTCTACCCCTGCTAGCACTGTATATGCAGCAGAAACTCATGGTAGAGCCCTTCAGCGAGCTCAAAATGAACAAGCAAGTTCTTCTGCCAATGGCCAACTTAGCTTCGGCATAGTTATTTTGGAAGACCGATTAAAGGTTCCATCTTCTTTATCTCAGAAATTAAATGGATCTAATCAGTCTAATTTTCCAAAACCAAAGATGTTGCCAACTTCAATACAAGATGCATCAGCTTCCAAAGCATCTTCTTCCAAGGTACCTGCTAAACCGCATATTCCTATTGGGAAACGCAGGCCTCTAGATCAAAAGTATGATATATTGAAACACTTGGCCCAAGTACCAGCCAAATTATCAATTTTGGATGCTTTGAATCTATCAAGAGATCTTCGGGAAGCACTCATCGAAGCTTTGTCAAGTCCTCAGGAATTTGAAGCTGAAATTGCTGCAACTGAAATTTATCACATAGAGAATAATCCTGCAGAATGCCATGCAGTGATATCTTTTACTGATAAAGATGAAGATGATGTTGTGCATGGGCACATAAAACCTTTGTACCTATCTGGCAAAGTCAATGGTATAGATGTTCGAAGAGCTTTTATTGACAATGGTTCAGGAGTCAACCTCATGCCCATTCGCACACTTCGTCGATTGGGCCTCAAGGAATCTGATTTATCTCCTTCTACCATGATGTTGCAAGGATATGACAAAAATGAACAAGAACCACTGGGAGAAGTTACGCTCAGAACTCAGTTTGGAGATCTTGTTTCCAATTCAGATTTCATGATTGTTGATCAAGACTCAGCTTTCAATATCTTGCTTGGAAGACCCTGGCTACATCAGCATGCAGCTATTCCGTCATCATACCATCAATGTCTCAAATACTGTTTCGATGGTCATGTTGGAACATTGTATGGTGATAAGGCCCCTTTCAAGACATGTGAGTCTCAATACATTGAGGCAGAATTTTATCACATGAAGGGAAGAGAAAAATCTACAATGAAGGAAATTACCAAAGTTAATGCTCCATATGGTTTGGAAAAAATTCCAATAAATCCATTTTCACATTTGAGTACAGATTATGTGTTACCTATCAGTCAAATTGACAAAATAGGCCCAAATCAAAATACTCTTATGGAAAGATCCATAATGTCAATTACGGCAATCGAGCCAGACAACATGGGAGAAATTGGTAACTTACCAAGCAGTGATGAAAGCATAAGTGGTGACGTTTTCATTTCGTCTGCTGAAATCCAACAAGTCTATACTTCGCTAATCAGGATAGAAGAAGTTATAGCAACACCAGAGGTGAATGTTGATGTCGATTCTCAATCCATCATCTCCTCTTTATTTCCCAAAGAAGACCCTTTTCATCAATAGGGTCGGAAATGGAAGCTTCTTCTTCAAAATGTGAAAATTTTGACATCTCTTATGATCATGAGAATTTGGTTTTTTCATCTACTTTGCAAGTAGAAACGGAAGAAATAACACATGATGAAGAGGAAGAGGAAGATCTTAGAGATGCTCCTCCAGCATTTGAAGAGGGTATCTCTACCACTGTAGATGAACTCAGAGAAGTAAATCTGGGTACAGAGAAAGATCCACGCCCCACTTTAATTAGTGCGGCCATGACCCTTGAAGAACAAGAGATTTATATTTCTTTTCTAAAGCAAAATAAAGATATTTTTTCTTGGAATTATACAGAGATGCCTGGCCTTGATCCTGATGTTGCCACCCATCATTTGGGTTTGCCAAAAGAACATCGAGGATTCAAGCAAGCCGCGAGAAGAACACACCCAACCTATGCTTCGAAAATCGAGGCTGAAGTGGATAAGCTTATCAAAGCTAACTTCGTCAGAGAAGTTCAATATCCCAAGTGGTTGGCTAATATTGTCCCAGTAAAGAAAAATAACGGACAAATTAGGGTTTGCATCGATTTCAGAGATCTTAATCGGTATTGTCCCAAAGATGATTTTCCAGTTCCGATTACAGAACTCTTAATTGATGCGACGGCTGGCTATGAAGTACTTTCTTTCATGGATGGATATTCTGGATATAATCAGATCCGAATGGCCCCAGAAGATGAGGAATATACAGCCTTCAGAGCTCCTCAAGGTGTGTTTTGTTACCGGGTGATGCCCTTTGGTTTAATGAATGCAGGTGCAACATATCAACGCGCCATGCATCGTATCTTCAATCTTTTTCTAGGGAAATTTGTTGAATGCTATGTAGATGATTTGGTGGTTAAATCCAAACAACGTTTTGATCACTTGGCTGATTTGGAAATCATATTCCACAAGCATCGACAACATAATTTGAAGATGAACCCCTTAAAATGTGCTTTTGGGGTAACCTCAGGAAAATTCCTCGGCTTTGTTGTACGCCATCGTGGTATTGAAGTCGATCCTGAGAAGACCAAATCAATCCTTGGTATGTCACCTCCTCAGAATTTGAAAGAATTAAGAGGACTTCAAGGACACTTAGCCTATATTTGGCGTTTCATCGCCAATTTGGAAGGCAAAAGTTTACCTTTTACCAAATTATTGAAGAAAGGAGTCACTTACCAGTGGACTGAAGAATGTCAAGAAGCATTTGATGTTCTCAAGAAATACCTCTTGAGTCCACCAGTACTCATGCCACCTGTTGAGGGTAGGCCTCTTATCCTCTATGTGACAGCTTTAGAGCGATCATTGGGTGCCTTTCTCGCTCAAAAGAATGATGATGGGAATGAAAATAGTCTCTACTATCTCAGTAGAACTACGCTTGAAGCAGAAACCCGGTATTCGAATATTGAAAAGTGCTTCCTAGCATTAATCTTTGCAGTTCAGAAACTGAGACACTACCTGCAACATCACGAGGTCCAATTGGTATCTCGTAATAATCCACTCAAATTCATCCTTAGTCGTCCAATGCTTACAGGACGTCTGGCAAGGTGGGCGGTTATTCTACAGCAGTTCGACATCCAGTATGTGTCTCAAAAGGCAATTAAGGGCCAAGCTCTGGATGATTTCCTGGATGAACACCCTTCAGTGGAAGACACGTATTCAGATATCGAACTCCCTGATGAGGAAGTTTTTTCTATTCAAGAGAGTCCTCAAACATGGGAAATGTATTTTGATGGTGCTTCTAGAAGTCCAACATGGAAGAAAATGGAAAATCCTAAATTCAACAAAGTTGGTTTAGGAATTGTGCTCATTTCTCCAGATAAGGCAGTGTTACCTTATTCCTTTTTGTTGTGGGAAGGTGGTACCAATAATAAAGCTGAATACCAAGCTCTCATTGCAGGCTTGGAGTTAGCACTTCAAGCACAAGTGAATCACTTAAAAGTGAAAGGTGATTCAGACCTGGTAATCAAACAAATCAATGGGGATTATGCCATCAGAAAAGAAGAATTAATCCCTTTGTATGATTACGTCAGAGAGTTAATGTCGGAATTCCCTACAGAACCGACATTTTCTTATGTCCCAAGATCACAAAATGCTCAAGCTGATGCACTGGCTAATATAGCCACAGCTTTAGCAGATCCAAATCGGGACGAGACAACCATCTGTATTGCCCATCGTCGTGGAATTTCACCTTATGTTCAAGTCAGAACAGAGGAAATTAATGAAATTAGTCCCATTCCTGAACCATATGGTCATACTACAGGATGGATGTCACATATCATAGAATACCTTCAAAATGGAACACTTCCACCTGATAGAGCCGAGAGAGAACAAATTCGGCGACGTGTGGTCAATTTTACTCTTTATGATGGTCCAAACAACCTCGAGAAAATTCTCTACAAACATGGTTTTGATGGAGTTCTCTTCAGATGTATTGATGGTGAAGAGACAATGGCTGTCATAAAAGAAGTGCATGCAGGAGTCTGTGGTGCCCACCAGTCTGGACATAGATTGTCTGATCAAATTCGAAGGCTTGGATACTTCTGGCCTTCAATGATACAAGATTGTGTTAATTTCAGAAAGAAGTGTCATTCATGCCAAGTATATTCCAATTTCATTCATCAACCTCCAGAGTTGCTTCATACAGCTAAATACTCATGGCCATTTTCCACATGGGGAATGGATGTGGTGGGACCTTACCCTTCAGCTACGGCCAAGCAGTTTAAGTACATTCTTACTGCTACTGATTTCTTTTCCAAATGGGAAGAGGCAGTACCTCTCAAAGAAGTCAGTTCTAAATGCATTGTTAGCTTCATCAAGTCTAACATCATTACTATATTTGGTGTCCCTCATACCATATTGACAGACAACGGCACCAACTTCTGTTCTTCTGAGGTAAAGAGATTGTATCAAGAATACAACATTAAGTCCAACCATTCATCTCGATATCATGCAGCGGCTAATGGTCAGATAGAGGCCTTCAACAAGAATCTTTCAAATATACTGCAAAAGATGGTGGATAAAGATAAGAGGTCATGGCCTGATAAACTCTATCATGCTTTATGGGCTTATCGGACTACCACTCGCAATGCAACGCGGTCTACTCCATATTCATTGGTATATGGAACAGAAGCACTCTTGCCAATTGAAGTTCAATTGCCCTCACTCAGAATAGCCATTTGTGATCAGTTATCAACAGATGACCAATCCCAAAAGCGGTTGAATGAATTGGAACAGTTAGATGAGAAAAGATTGTGCACTTTTCACCACTTGGAAATCTATCAGAATCGAATAGCACGAGCTTTTAACAAAAAAGTTCTTCTTCGTTCATTCATTCAGGGAGAATTGGTATTGGTTCTCAGAACACCAATGATACCAGGAAAGAAGCCTCCCAAGCTTGAACCAAAATGGGAAGGACCTTATTCAATACATAAGGTCTACTCCAATGGAGCGTATTCTCTGATTTCAATGGATGGAGAACACATCACGACTCCAACTAATGCCAGATTTCTGAAGAAGTATTTTGTATAACCACAAAATATTGTTCCCAGAACCAAGACTCTTACATTTGGTTCATACAGCAATGGTCCAGTATGACCTTAAACTACAACTTCGTCCAAAATGACGTTAAACTGTGTCACCTTCAATGTCCGAGATGACATTAAACTATAATACGTCCAGAATGACGATAAACTGTACGGTCCATGCATATGACCTTAAACTATTCGCACTTATGTCCCTGCAACATGACACTAAACTGTGCAGCACCAATAGTCCTAACGGAAAGACTTTAAACTGCATAGTCCCTGATTTTGTCCTACATGACAATAAACTATATAGAAGTTCCTATATTTTGTCCGAGATGACATTAAACTATATTGTGTCCTAGCAACATGACATTAAACTGTGTGGCACTTTCATCGTCCAACATGACGTTAAACTGTGTCAGTTCCCTTATCGTCCAACATGACGTTAAACTGTCACATTGGTTACTAATATGTCCTACATGACACTAAACTGTATATGTCCGAGATGACATTAAACTATATTGTGTCCTAGCAACATGACATTAAACTGTGTGGCACTTTCATCGTCCAGCATGACATTAAACTGTAAAAAATCCCCAGAACTGATATCCTCATATTGGTTCACCTTAGTCCTAGCTACATGACTTTAAACTGTACAGCACCAGTTCGTCCTTGCTATATGACGTTAAACTATACAGCAATGGTCTCGTATGACTTTAAACTGCATCATCCCTGGTCCATGTATATGACAATAAACTATTTGCAAATATGTCCAGCAAGACGTTAAACTTTGACGTCCTAACTACATGACGCTAAACTGTATAAAAGTCCCTCACGTCCGGAAAGACGTTAAACTATATAATCATCAAAAGTCCAGCATGACATTAAAACTGCACAATCCCCCTTTCGTCCAATATGACGTTAAACTGTATTGTCCCCATCGTCCTAACTACATGACGCTAAACTATACAGAAAGTCCTTGATATGTCCTACATGACATTAAACTGTGCATCGTTAAGGCTGTTATTAGCTCTTGTTTCTCACACCGAGTATGACTCACGTGAGCTTAGAGCGAACATCAACCATAACACTCCCTTTGGGCCACTAACCATGTGTAAGTCCCAACAACATTTTTTTAGATCATTGTCCACAAGAACAACTTGATCATTAATTCATTCTTTAATTGAACTACACAGACTTTGATCCTTGCCCTCCAGGCTGGGTATGTAGGCAACCTCCCAAAGGTTCAAGCCCAAAAACAATCTCTTCACATTGGTTCACCACCATCTCATATGATGATGATTTGTGAAACCACCCCTGGAATCAATATCTTTACATTGATTCACTTTCGTCCTTGTTATATGACGTTAAACTATACAACACTTTTGTCCGGTATGACAATAAACTACAATATTCTTTGATTTCCTCATTTGAGAAAGAACCATTATTAACATTGATTCTTTTTCAATCATGGTTTTCATTTTCAAAAGACTACGTACATACAGGGTAATGCCTAAACTTTTTATTTTTGGTTAAAACCATCATTGCACTAAAGTCCCCTTTTCACCCTTCACATGTACGAACCAAATTTGTACAAAGGGTAGTTCTAGAACTACGTGGACTTGATTCCCATCCTTATGGGATACGTAGGAACATTCGAGTGTCCCTAGAATCCAGTCCCAAGTCTTTTGGGCCTAACCCCAAATTTCACTTTCAGTCCCTTGGCTGAAAAATCTTCATGAAAACACACATTGTGTATTCATTATTATGGTCCGAATTCTATGACCCTAAACTAAGATTACTCATACTTTCGTCTTGCACGACGTTAAACTACATTTCAAGAACTACGTATGGATTGATTCTCATTCTTATGAGATACGTAGTGAAGTCCAAGTTTCAATTCAGGACCCAGCCACAACATGATTATGGTTTTCATTGACCTATGTATCTCTATATACATTGGAAAATACCCATCTTTATGTATTATAATCCTATCCTTAAATATTTTCAGATCATCATAACCCTTTTCATGACTTCTAGTCACAAAAATGTCAAACTTCTGAGAATTCATTTGCCTGACTATGCAGCACGTGCCCATAGGTGGCCTTGCATAAACAGTCCACATAAAAGACTTGTCAGCCAAGAGATGCTATTTATTTGACCATGCAGCCAATGCCCATAGGTGGCCCTGCATGTTTTCAACCCCCTAACGGGTTTGTTAAATAATAGTAACTTCATTCTTGGGAAGAATGCCTCTTTTGTCCTTATTTGTCTTAAACGACAGTATGTAGGGATCCCCAAAAATAGCCATCCTTAACGTATTTGTCCCATATCCTTTTTCATGATCTAAAAGTATTCAAGTCTATGGTTTATTCTTCTTCCCTACGTTTGGGTCAGACCTTCGTAGGAGTGATATTCATCCAGTTCTTCGATATTCTTGTTTGGAAATATCTTCTCTATATTCAAGTACCTCTTTCCATACAACAAACTCTATGCTTTAGAAAATTTGAATCTCCATAAACTTTCAATAGCTTTTAGCACTAGGAAAGTAAATTTCTGGGAGTTCTTTTTCCTGACTATGCAGCATGTGCCCATAGGTGGCCTTGCATAAACAGTCCACATAACAGACTTGTCAGCCAAAAGATGTTATTTTATTTGACTATGCAGCCAATGCCCATAGGTGGCCCTGCATATTTCAACCCCCTAACGGGTTTTGTTAAATAATAGTAACTTCATTCTTGGAAACTACTTCTTCTAATTCCTTTTAGCTCTTTTTCATATCATTCCTCAGATTCAAATATTCTTAAGCCATAGTTTACATTTTTTCCCACATACATGAGTATGGTAATATGTTTTCAGATAAATTGTCAAGGAATTGAATCCATTTTTTCTTTTTAATCCATTTCTGGTCAAAGCTATTTCGACCTTAAACATTAGCCCCTTTATGTCCGGCTTGCATGACATTAAACTGCCCACACAAAAGATAAAGGAACTCAGAATAAAAGTCAAGTTCCAGCTCACTAAATATACATTTTTTGTATGATTTAGGTAATATTGAGCAGTTAAAAGGTTCAAAGTTTGTAGGGTTATTTGTAATAATCCTAGTAAAAATCAAACTATGCTTACTAAGCCCATTGGCTTAAGTAAATTTGAAGCAGGTAATGGACGAATGAAAGTACAAATGATTGAAGACAAAAGTGTTTTTCATTGATACACAAGAGTTAGAAGGACATCCAAAGACTGGAATCTCTTCTCTTTTTCAAGAATTACAGAAGATTGTCAGCATAAGTCTTCATTTGATGTATAGCATCCTGAGCCTTATCAACAGTTACTTGAAGCTCATGCACTTGACCAGCTTCACTCTTTTCAGCTTGCTGAAGTGCCTTCTTAGCATCTGCAATGGCTTTCATGCCATTCATATGAGTTTCATCCAATGATTTATTAAGCTGATCAAGTTCCCCAGTAACAGCATCTAACTGTTGCTGGAGTTGCACCTGCTGGACGACCTTTTCTTTGATTTTTTGCTTCAGATCCTTCATCTTGACAGCATAATCAACTTCAGCCTGGGATATCGCAGCCTCAAATTCGCCTATGTTGACTGACAATTTCACTCTGGTCAAATCTTCGCGACTTGTCTGCATTTGCTCCCTCCTGAAAATAATCTGTTTCACCGCAGCATGGATCTTTTCATACCCAAAACCACCAAGTCCCATTATAACAAATTGGGATGACAATCGGGGAATTTTTTATGGTATCTCTTCTAAAGGCACCCCCGATATGATGTTCCATATGTTGTTCCATGCCTTACGTCGTGAAAAGCTGAACGCTTTGAGCATCTCTGGATCTGATTCAACATCTTCGTCAGAAGGGGGTATGTAATCTGGAATTAACATGCTTAAGGAAGTGCCTCGTCCTGCTCTTTCCCCTCTGACTTGGGCTTCTTCACTTTCAATTCCCGTTGGGGCAGAGGCTGAAGCCTCATCTCCGGATCTAGCCATTACAGTTGATGGCCCTACATGATCAATTGAAAGATTTTAGTTGAATCTTAAAGGATAACAAAAGAATGGATTGTCTTGCAAATAAAGTACAATCACAAATATTGTTATCCCTTACCCAATGGTGGTTCAGCAACATGAGAAGACTTCTCCCCAACTTTCCCGGTTTCAACAGGATTTTCAAGATGGGTCTCAGGAGAGTTTATTGGATTTAGCTCTACTTGAGCTAATGTTTCTGCAATGATAGGGTTGACATCAGTGTCCACACCCTCTTCGGGCATTGGCAGTTCAGCAGCTTCTACGGAAGAAACTGCATATTATTTTACATCATGATTAGAAATATGTTTTGTTTTTAAAAGAAAATTTTGGGCGAAGGGTAACACTCACGCCCAAGGTCTTCTAAATCACATGACAATCTAGCATGATCATAAAATTCTTCAAAAGTCATTCCTTGATTCATCATTTCATCTAATGATACTTCAGAATCTTGGTTAGTCTCACCAGTGGGAGCATTTGCTACGTCTTCTTGCTGACTTATGTCCTGCAACCCCTGACCCTAGACAACATCTTCAGTAGTGGGAGGGATACTGGGAATGGATGGTAGCTCTTCTCTAGGAGCAACCAAGTTAGCCTGAGTCTGTGGTTGTTCTACAGCACCCTCCACGACCTTTGAAGATGGATCAGTCCCTTCCCTCAAGGGGGAAATTGAAGAAGCCCCTGCAATCCTCAGAAATATGAGTAACCATATGATTATGGGTATAAACTCATGATTGTTCGAAGGACTTACCACTGCTAATAAAACGTTTAGCTAATGATTTCCTCCTTTGTTGCCTTGGCTTCTTTTGTTTTTTTGGAGTTTCAATTGTCTCCTTTATTGGCACTTGGATTGGCGAATGAAAGGCTATGTCCAGTGCCTCATTCATGGCCTGCTGGCCTGGAGATATCTCGCCTGGTTCGCGAGGAGAATCAGCAGCAGCCCCAACAGCGGTACCACCAGGGCTATATTGTGGCGAAGGAACCCCGGTCCCTTTCTTTGCAAGCTGTAAGATGAAGAAAATAACTTCCTTAAGTAACAAAGCTTCAACTGAAATCAAGTTGCAAAGAAAATAAGGAAAGAAAACTTACATCTTCAGGAGCCACGTACTCTTGCCACTCCTCATCTCCAGAACCACCAGCCCCCTCAGTGGTGCCATGATCAATCATTTCCTTCACCCGCCTGGTGATAGGAACCGAATTATCAGTGGCATATATGAGCATTTCCAGCTCTCTTATGTAAACTCGCACTTCATTGGGGTTATCTCCGTATTGAAGGTCTTTAGAAGCTAGAAGATATCCTATCCCAGGAAGTTGTAGGCCCTCACACAAATCCAGCCAGGCGGTCTCAGTATCACAGTATAAGCTCTGCCATAGCTGAACAACCTCTGGTCTTAGATATAAAGGCTGTGAGGAAGGTCCTACAATTTTTGATTTTAATTTCTTCCCGACTCCTGCAACAACAGATAGAGAATAAGAAAGTGAGACTTATTACTTTATAAAGTAGCAGTGATTGAAGTTATTACAATCAAATAACTCACCAGGAGCTGATGGAGTGGGTCTTTTAACTCTGGCCGGAGGATTATACCGGGCACGAAACTGCTTTGCTGCCGGTTGTGCCTCATCATCCCCATCATGATAATCCGAGGAATCAGTTCTAGAGGAGGAGTCTGTTGAACCTATTTCAGGAGGAGAAGCATCACCTTCATGAGGAAGAGTTTCTTTCTCTACAGTCCTCTTCCTCTTTCCCACTTGATATACAGGGTGATTCAATATCCCTTTAGGGTATGATGCTATCCAGTGTTCGGCATAAAATGTAGTCAGATAATGTGCCGCTTTTTCAACTGGTAGATCAAATACTGCCCAGTCTTCTCTCTTGATGTCAGCAACCATAGTTGTCGAGCAACCATCGGATGTTGCTCTAACCTGACATGTACTGGAGGGGATACAACAATCTGTTGCAAACATTTGAATTGGCGTGCAAATCTATATGGATCATAGGCCTCGCATATGATTTGTCCATCAATCCTGGCTACTAACACGCCATCCCTGCAAGCTAGCATGTATGCCCTCAAATCCAAAGGGGCTTTCCCATCATCAACAAACCGCCCAGATGGCGGACTTCCATAAGGAAAGAATTTTAATTCCTTATACATGCTTAGTCTTACTTTTATGTCATAACCATTGACATCTAATGGAGCAATTCCAGAGAATGCTTGCACTGACGGTCTGAAAGAGCTTCCAGGAATTTGTAATACATTCTATACATTGTAAGTCCTGAAGTGAGTGGCGATCCATCCCCACAAAACCTAGAATGGTCCCACTATTCTTAAAGGAGATTTACCCTGGAAGACGTGAAGTAAACTCCTGTGAATCTTTGCTAAAATGGGGGTAGCTAACCCAACCATTTTTCCCTCAGCCAACTTGGCCGCAATGACGAAGGTCCCTGGCCTAACGCCTCCCTTCGAATCCCTGACCGGCAAGAGATAAATACTGAGCCACATTGCCAATAAACCCGCCAGACGAGTTTTCTTTGGAATTCTTTGATTCACTTCATATCCCCATTTTTCAAACTCTCCTGCTTCTAGAGTTGGCCAGAATGTGCCAGGAGCTCCTCTCTTCTCTGGTTTTGGACAAGTGGTAGGACGTCTGGGCCGGGTATCCTTGGATCTCTTTTTCTTGGATCCTTTTTCCTTTGGCTCCATCCCTTTCTTCTCAGTAAGAAACACATTCATCCATTCTTCCGGATGGATATCTTTTCTGAAATGAGTTAATGAGGTCTCTGAACTCTTGAGCTTGTGAAAGATTTTGAATAATTCTCGAGCCAAAGCAGGAGTCTTCTCTGGATCATTCCAAGTCACCTTGGGAGGAATGAATTCATCATACATATCGCCCAAGATTGGAGCTCCTGAAATCTTGTGGACATCCCACAAACTGATACCTACTTCTCCATGAGTCAAGTGGAATGAATTAGTCGCTGGACTCCAATGGCTGAGTATCTCTGGCACGAAGATATCATGTCTGTAAATATATGTTTGCCCAACCCAAACAGCCTCATATATTGCAGCTCTCTTCAGATCCTCAATAAACTCTGCGCAAGTCTGTCGCACCCAGTATACCCACATCCAAGTTGGCTTCACACCTCCCCCAGGACGGAAATCCCAACTTTTCTTCCAGCCTTTGGATTGATCCATCTGAGCATTTCATAAGATTGAAGGATGACAATGTGGTTGGAGCTCAGGTGTATGTTTTTTCAGATCTGGTGTGCAAGGGCTATGATGCATCACATAAGCCTTCTTCACTGTTCCAGCAGTTTGAAATGATCCTCCGCCTGAGATATTTGCTGAAGCAAAATTGGTATAATTCTGAAACCAAGAAAATGGAAGATAATTCTTTACTTCCGGAATAATGACTTCTTGCAGATGACCATGACCATACAAAGGTATATAAGTGCAGAGAGGAAAGTCGCAATGATATTTCTTCAGATACTTAGCCAAATCTGGAAGAGTGCTGTTTTTGACAGTATAGTAATCAGGGCCAATGATATTCATCATATCATCTATCCGCTTGCTAGCCAGTTCATCAATTAATCCAGGTCTAAGAGCCATTGAATCTGCACAGGAGTTGAATGAATTAAACTCTTAAATGGGTTTTATTTTTCATAAAATTTGTGAAAAGAATTTGAAAAAATGGCCAAGGCATTAAGGCGCGCAAGTACAGAGATGTCGCGCAAGTGATACATGGCCGCGCAAGTATTTGTCGCGCAAGTATGTGCCGCGAAAGCCTTATTACCTTGAGAGTAGCGCGGCTGCGAAGAAACAGTGAAAACAAGAGACTTGCGTGGCGAGGAAGACTTGCGCGGCAAGAGCTCGAGAAATCCGGAACTTCAGATGCCATCTACGGCCGGAAGCGGTATATTTATAGGCCAGGGGGCCTATCTACGCGCTGCACCCAGAGCGCTCAAAGCCTGCGCGACGCAGACTTGCGCGCCACCCACTGACGCAGAAAGACTTGCGCGCCCTCCCTTTTCCTTTTGAGGAATTCAATTTCCTCAGAGTCAAATCCTCATTTTCTCTCCGGATCCAACTCTGAGGGGGGACTTTTGTTGACGCACCTTTCGTCACAGAATCTAAAGTTCGGAAAAGGGAATATCTGAGCTCAAAGTGATTAATCCTTCGAAGAAACATCAAAAATCGACAAAGGGATACAAAAGGAGAACATTGCCCATGTATCGCGCAAGTTCCCTCTTGGTCGCGCAAGTACACTTGCGCGCCGCCTCAATACTTGCGCGACTCCTCATGTTCGTGCAAGGGACTTGCGCGACATATGTGGTAACCGCCTGGTAACCGCCCAGTAACCGCCCGGGGTCTTCTTTTGCCTATAAATAGACCCTGTGGGCCCCCCATTGAAGAGGATCTTTTTCCAGAAACTCGGATTAAAGCTCCTGACGGCCAAGTCTTTTCTCAAAGCTTCTGGAACACTTCTAAGGTAATTTCTTACCTAGAACGGAAGATCTAAAGAGAAAAAGGAAGGCCTAAGTGTTGAAACTTATCAAACACTTGCGCGCCTACTTAATTCCTTCAATATAACTTGCGCGTCCCTCTTCTGGAAGAACCTCAAGAGGATGGTAAAGGGTTTAATAAAGAGTTGCTCAAGAATTTCAATACTGGTTGAAAATCGCGCAAGTACCCCTCATGTCGCGCAAGTATACTTGCGCGACCAATACTTGCGCGCCGCCGCAGGACTTGCGCGCCTTTCAAGACTTGCATGACCCTATCTTTTTGGGTGCCCATCTTGCCCATTTTTACCCCTCTTAAGCCATTTCACCCTTCCTATTCATGATTCGGTCTTCAAGATACTCTTCAAAGCCATTTATGGCATGATTTCTTGATTTGAAATCCTTATCTGAAAGGAATTCTGTGAAATATCTCTCAAAACCTAGTGATTTAAACATCTTTATGTCACTAAAGATTGAGAGTTCATTCATTCAACCTCATCCTTTAAGATGAGAGAATCTTAACCTGGGCATCCTCCTCAGGAGTAAGCCCCAAACCTTAATCCTAACCTAGGCTTCCTTCTCAGGAATAAGTCCTAGTCATAAATCCTGGGCATCTTTCTTAAGAATAAGCCCCAATCAAGTCCTTTAATCTTGGGCATCCTCCTCAGGAGTAAGCCCCAAACCTTAATCCTAACCTAGGCTTCCTTCTCAGGAATAAGTCCTAGTCATAAATCCTTGGCATCTTTCTTAAGAATAAGCCCCAATCAAGTCCTTTAATCTTGGGCATCCTCCTCAGGAGTAAGCCCCAAACCTTAATCCCTAACCTGGGTCTCCTTTTCAGGAATAAGACTCAGTCATAACCTTGGGCTTCCTTTTTAGGAGTAAGCCCCAAGTCCCCTAACCTAGGCTTCCTTCTCAGGAATAAGTCCTAGTCATAAATCTTGGGCATCCTTCTTAGGAGTAAGCCCCAAGTCTCTTAAAATTTCTCTTAACCAGTCATAAATTACCTTTGATTTGGGTTTCCTTTTCAGGAATAAAACCCAATCATAAGTCCCCTCATAACTTGGGCATCCTCCTTAGGAGTAAGCCCCAAGATTAGAGTATTCAAATCTCCATGAAGCACATATAACTTTGTGGACCCTGTTCTTGGATTTTCTCCCTAAAAGTAAATCCTAAACCTTCGTCTATCTGGGAAGTCATCTATACATAAGCCCCAAAACAAATTCTTATGATTGCATCTTTTATGGCACAATTGTCTAAATTTTACCAATACCTATTGTTTCTCACACCGAGCATGATTCACGTGAGCTTAGAGTGTAAAATTAATTATGACATTCATCTTTGAGCCATCAATCATAAACATCATATCCCATTCCTCGAACTACGTGGGTTCTGATTCCTTTTTCAAAACAAAGGATACGTAGGTAGCCCATTTATGGGTTCGATCCCAACATTGAAATAATCTCTGTCCTTCTGAATGACGATAAACTTCAAGTGCCCCACTGAGTGGCTTTAAAACCAGCCTGGTCATCAAAATGACCAAGAGACTTTTATATAAATGTTTTGAAGGATACCATTGACCAAGAATCTCTAAACAAATATAGATGATTCTATATTGATGAAGAACCTCGAATACATATAAAAGATTCTCTAAATTTCTTGCATATTTAATCATTGATTGTTAAAACTAAAGGAAAGCTCATTTTATACTTGGTAATGTAATAAGGATACACGAACTTAACTTAAATCTATAAAGAGAGTCCCGGAGTAGACAATAATTCCCCTCAAAAAGGTGTGATGAGTCCGACCTCCCATCCTCTCGACCAATGCAAATTCCTAAGCCTCATTAGCCCACAAGCTAATGAGCGCATGCCTTTAGAAAGTAGGTCCAAACGGATGTGGAATCATTGGATGTTTCCGGTTCTACGAACAAACCCGTTAGAAACCGATCGGAACGTTTGAATCTCCCATCCAGGAGGTCATCCCCGGATTCCGCGCGAAACAATGTTATGATATTTGAATGTTATGATTATATTCTCAGTCACTTATTTTTAGGTTGTTTTACATGTCTCCATTGTTTAACCTTGCTGAGCATCGAATATCACCCTTTATTATGATTAATTACAGTAGAATATAATTTGTGGTATTAATTATGATATGTCAGAAAGGGTTATAGTTATGAAGAATTAGGTGGTATAATATTTATATGTATTATGTTTCACTTTTTAATGCTTCCATGTTTCTAAATGAACTAAACTAATACAGTCTTTGGGTGTGCGTCTATGTACTATATGAAATATTCGGCAAATAAGATGTAATGAATATTCATGAAATTATTATGTCCTTATTTTTGGTATATGGGAAAAAGTTTAGTCAACCATTAGTGATGAGTATGAGAAACACTTATAAATTTCTCTATGGGTATGTCTATGTATAGGTTAATATCCTTTAATGTTGTTAATGATCATGAATAGCCTATTATTATACCTACGATGTTATATGTTGATGGTAAATTGCATTGAGTATGAGGTTATACTAGTATGACTTGTGATCCTCACACTATTTAGTTTAGAATTTAGTAAATGTATTGAACTTGAAAAAAACATGTTAAGTATGAATTCAATGGGAAATTAGACAATATCTATCTACAAAAAGAAAATGTTATGGGGTGTGAACTGAAACATATTATCAACATACTAACAAGAACTATTAATCATGATGGAATTACAAATGAGAAGTTGATGGAACAACTTAATTTGGATTCTTAAATGAGGAATAATACACATTTTTTTAGTCAAAATTTTTATCCAATTATTTTGATAAAATGCATTAGTACTAAGGAAAATAAAATTACCATCATTCAATGTTTATAATAACAAAATGTAATTTTAGATATTTAATGAATATAAGGTGAAGATGACCATTTGTGGAATATAACCAAAAATATATTATAGTATGATGATTTCAATACATCGATTGGAAAAACATCATGATCTTATTCACTAGTACAAGCATTGTGTTCATCATAATAATTTGGGGAAAGAATTCATTGAGTTAAAAAGGGATTGGGAGACCATTGGTGCCTATGAGAATAATGTTTTAAGACATTGAAATTATTTTTCTTTTATTATCAACCCACATAATGTACGGTTGATAGATTCTATAATAGATTAAAACAACATCATGAATGGTGTTAACTATAGGAGGAATCATTATTTAGGAGATATTTTGATTTCTATGAACATTGTGGAAATAGAAGTTAGAAATATATATTAATTTCATAATTTTTACAAGAATCGAATGATTAGGATGAATGGAAAATATTAAAAACATGTATAACAAAACATTTGATTCCCATTATGATCCATGTGTGGAAATAACCATATTATAAATTGAATAAAGTAGGCTGGTAAATGTTTTGAGTATAGAAAAGGAGTCAATCATTAATTTCACTAATTATGTGATGGAATTGACATATTTAATGATGAAAATAGAGAAAATAAGGCACACAATGTTCCCCACACTTCAATGATTCATGTGTAATGAAAATTATCATTATTATAATCATTTCCCAAACTAATGGTTAACTGTGATGCTCATCATTGGAAACCTCTTAATAGAAATGAAAAATAGAAATATAAGGAAATCACAACTGGGGATGCATAGTATGGTAAAAAATTAGTTGATTTATTGAGTTTTTGGGTATTGGAATTCATGGATAATGTTTTATATTTACTATTATGGTATTAAAGAATAATGAATTAAATGAGGATTGGTCCACTATATATTTTTCATTATAAAATGGGGTGAAAATGTATAGTGGTACTAGTAAACATGAAAAGTGATTGAAGTGGTATGGTGATATATTTGGAGAACACAATAATAATAGAAAGATAATGATGAATATTTGAATGATGATGAGATAAAAATGTGGTAAATATATTTTTTATTGTGATGAAATAATTGAGATAGTATTGGTGTCCTTGAATTTATTAACAAGGTTGTCTAAGATATCATGGATTAAGTATGTTGAATTTTTTGGTCTATGTTATGGGGAAGGAGAATTTTTTGAAATATTTCATGTTCTCATAGTGGTTTTATAATAATTCATGTTATTTACATATTTAAATGCAATAAATTGTAATGTTCATCATATGATTAGTAAGTGAGTTTTAATAATTATTCATGTTGTTTCTTCGGATTAATGAAATAAAGATTTTTAGAAAATCAGAAACCATGTTTTGAATGATTGGGTTTTTAATCATTTATATGGTTCATAATTGTAACAATTTTTTCAATTTTTTAATTTTGTTCTTGGATATGGTTTTACATATTTATGTTTTTCATAAACATATGTTGATTTATTTCATGTTGGATAACCTATACTAACAATTTTGTTGTGATTATACCTAGATACAAAAGGAATGAATTTTCATCGCATTATGGATATTATGATCATCTTGATCTTTTGGAATTAAAATTTCAAACTCATTAAATAGAATATGATATGATGTAGAAATTGATCATAGAACAAAATATAGTTGTGATTGTTCTTAAAAATAAGATTAAATTTTATAAGTATATATTATTGTGAAAATAAATAAAATGTAAGAAACGAATTTTGAAAAACAAATATCAATAATATATTCATTTTAGATAAATAAACAGGTCACTTAGATCACCATAGAATAACCATTATATGATGTTTAACATGATAATGAACGTTTTCCTATCACCATTTATTAAAATATTATATTTAATTTTATATTTTATGTAGATGTTTTAAATTCCCACAAATGTACTCATATGTGGAAACCTGGATATGAGTTACATTGGGTAACTGTTAAGTATAACACAATTAAGTTTTTAAACTATATTTATTATTATTTTCTTTGAATAATTTTTAAAAACAATAATATGTTAAACATCCACATTCTATTTATGAATTTTATCTTCATATTACAAGGATATTGATTTATTTTAAATGTCTTGATCATATCTAATAGGGATATTACTGATTGTTGCTTCCACATAATCATTACAAGTACATGATTTTATCTATATATGTATATAACGAGGAATTATAAACCAAATACATCACATCTAATAAATTTATTGGTCATATATTTGGATAAAGATCATTCTTATAAAGAGAAACCAGATGAAATTGTGGATCACTGAGATAATTTACTACAATATATGACAACTCACCTAGTTAATGTTCTTTTTGAGAAACAAAAACATTGACGAAGCTATGAGGGAATGTTATTTTATGAAGAAGAAGAGTTGTCCTCATTTGATTGTATTATCGAGGTGAATATCAAGGGAGAATGTATTTTAATGGGGGATAAAATGTCACACAATTTTTTAAACTGCTTTTTTAAATAAATTAAAATTAATTGATCGATTATGTAGTACTCTACACCAATTAAAGCATGATTTATACACATGATCATGTTACACACAACATATTGTTTTTATTAAGGTACATTCAATAATAATTTTTTTGTGATTAATAGATAATATTGAGTACCAATGATAGCTCGTCTTATACACATGACTATGTTTTACGAAACAATAATATATTATTTATTAGGATATTAATCACCTAACTTTTGGAAATGATGGAATCAATAAAATTATGTAAATTATAAAAATATAGTTTACAATTTTTTTTTACAATAATTCACTGGATACAAAATAATTTTTAATAACGATAAAAACCAATTTAAAATAATGGAGTTGTTTTTCTAAAAAATCAAATATTATATCAAAAAAAGATTTTTTGTCTTAAAAACTTATATTAATAACTATTATGGATTTATATTAAAGAATTTTATATGTGATATATTCAACTAAATGTTTTAAAATTCATCAAATATGTTTTATTATCATAAAATTAGAAAAAATCAAAATTTTAATCATAAAAATTTTATTTTTCTAAAAATATATGTTTTCACATTTTAAAGATAGGCATGTTTTAAAATAAAATTTTATAAATTTTATAAATTTTATTTGAAAATGATAATTTATTTTTTTTATGATAAATATTAGATATATATTGGGGAATGTTTTTGGTTTTCATGAAATGTTTTAACTTTTTATGAATATTGAATATACTAAATTTAAATTGAAAGTGTTCTTGTCATAAAAATAATATATAATGATAATTATATTTAAAATTTTATTTAAATTAAAAAAATTAATTATAAATCGTTTTATTCATTAAAATTCATATAAATCGTTTTTTTTAATTTTGATATACAATCATAGAGAATATTTAAAATTTTCACTTAAAAACTAGATTTCACACAACATCTATGATATTATTTATTTAATTAATTTTAGATTTTTTTATTTTTCTTAAAAAATTGATTCCACATATTAAATTATATGGTCCAGATTATTTTTATTTTTTATTTTTATTTTTTGAAAAATTTAATAACAAACTTACTAATATTTATTACCATATTTAATGGTAAATCAAATAATCAATTGTAAAAATAAAACTTTATATATTATAAAATGAACCTAAAACTAGAACTATATTTCTTGGATCAGTATTTTTCATCAATAAAATTTAAATTACTAACAATTTGACAATTTTGGATCATAATTATTAGACTATAATCTTTTTATTATTTTACTATTTAAAAAGATAAACATATCACACTAATGTTTTTCAAAATTGAAATATTTGTAATATGGTGATATCTATAGTATATATTACACTATAAGTTCTAAATTTAGATAAAATACTTTTATATTCATATTGGAAGTTTATTATTAATTTTTTGTGATTAAATAATTTTAATATATAATTACATAATGATGATGGATTAATTATTCAATTAATAAAAAATAATTAAAATTACATTATAATAGTTAAAAGAAATATAAATTTAATTAATTAACATGCTATAAGAATTTTATCGGATAATATGGCATTTTTGGGGTGTATTAATTGGTGTTTTTGTAATATATATAGTTTTCATGACTTCCTTAATGTATAAGAAATGATCATGTCAAAATTGATAGTAAGGATTTTTTATGAAAATTGTATTTAATTAATTAATATAAAATTTAAAAAATATATTATTTAAGGTAAAATATATATTTATGGTAAAAATATCATTAATTTAATATTCATTATCAAATTTAAACTATATAACTAAATCTTACATCCTCTAAATATAAAAAATAAAATTACTGTAATTAAAATTAAATCTTTATAATTTATAGTTATTCAAAATTATAAAGATTAAAATAAATGAAAATACATGAATAAAATATTTTATAATATGATTTATCAACATTAAAATATCTCATAATAGAATAAATGTCCTTTTGTATGTATTTGTTCTTATAAAATTCATTATAAATTAGTGTTTTATGAATTTCCCAATGTCTCTTCCCCTCTCTTATAAATGAGAACATACTTTTCTATTTTCCACATTCTTATTGACCTATATTTCTCATCCAAATACATTCCAAATATAATCTAATCCCCCCCCCCAAATTCAACTTAAAATATATTTGTTGGGAATAAAACTGTCCAACAAAATCCTCTGGTGAAAACTAAAATGAGAGATCTTGAGATGTTTCAAAGTTCATCAATGATTTTTTTTCTAATATTTATACATTAAATAACATAAATTAATATTTCATATGATTATATAATAGAATTTATATCATAATTGTATTGATATGTTTATATGTTACATTTATTACCTACAACTTTAGACACTTCAATCAAATCAGATACAGAGTCATTATTCGTGTGTACGATGAGCTACTACCTTTTCAACTAATGTCGTTCATTATTCCAATACAACCATTATAATATAGGAATAATGATGGATTTATTGTTTTTATATGATATATATTTTTTTTTATTTTATTTTTTTCATTATTTTTTATATCCCCCAAACCATCAGGCTTTCAATTTTTTGGGAATATCATAATGGTGATCATGTGAATGGTGGCATACTGCATCACAATTTAATGTGATTCAATCACACATTAAATGGCTTGTGTTACAGGATCATTTAATAAAAAAATGTGTTACATATATGAAATAAAAATTATTCTGGAATTTTGATATATCATATGATTTTCTATATTTTATGTTGACAAGTAAATTAAAATAGTGTTTATGCATACAAACAACCTACAGTCTCCATGAATGGTGTTTTTTATTTATACCTATAAAATTTATGAATAATTATACATACATATATAATAAATATATATACTCAATTTAAATAATTTTTATAATTCTGAATATGATGAAATCATGATCTATGTAAGAGGAATAATGTGAATAATTAAATACATGTATGAATAAATCAATAATGTTAACATGAATGTGTTAATAAATGAGTCATAAAAATTTATAAGAAAATATTATAGAGTAATATATATATATTAATATTGTTTTTTGGTAGATTTATAATAAGCTTATATATATTATATTGGAGGTACTAACATGCATGAAGGAAGTCAACACATAAAGTCAAGGGATTTCAAGACATACATTTATTTATATGATAATTATTCCATATTCATCACTCGGTTATTTTGTATGGTGTATATACAGAACATGATTGTAATATATTATTTTCATAATTAAATATATTTTTATTTAAATATCCATATAATGGTCACTCTTTTTTGGGGTTATTGTACAACAAATACCAAATCAGTAAGATAATGTTGTCCAAAATTTCCTTCTCTAAGAAACATGTAATATTATAAAAATCATTATATATAGAGATGTATATAACTAAATTTTACATGTTGTATCATGAATATTATTATTTCATTATATTATGAATTTCATGTAATGTAATTCTGTCCTCTGTAAGAAAATTATTTTAATCAAAATCCATGTTTTCTCAAAGAAAATTCAAAAATAATTTTTTATTAATTTTCTAGGAAAAGGATTTGGTAGATGAACAAAATTTATTTCAAAGATTACGTTTATTATTTTCATGATTATTTTTTATGATATTCTAAAAATTATTTCTTTTGATTTAAAAATAGTTTCTCAAATCAGAAATGACATTTTACTCATGAAATGTTTTTTAAAATATTTTTTTTTAAATATTTATTCATATAAGGTTAAATATTTAGTTTTATATCATTATTTATTGAGGATATTATTGAATGGTACTATTCATATTATTTATTTTAATAGATTATATTTTATTGAAATTATATTTATTAATTTTGTTACTTTTTAATGACAAATTCTATAATGAAATTATTATAAAACCATTTATTTTCATGATTTCTAATTGGATGAATGATTTATAGTCGTTTAGAATATTTATTTCTAACTTCTTTATTTGATGGTGTAAATATATGTCCCCATCTAATTCAAATATGAATCATATATATCTCATGAGATAAAAAATAGAATAAATGGGGAGTGAACCTGGTTCAGTAAAGGGATCTTCCACTACGATGGTCATGGGAGTGAACCCTAACTACTAAGATAGTCATGAGAGTGAACCTCAACTACTATGATGGTTTTTATAGTGATCAATGACTTTTAATATGGTTTTAGAAGTGATCTTTGACTACTAATATGGTTTGGGGAGTGAACCCATTCAAATTAATTATCTTTAGACGTGATTCTTGACTACTATGGAAATAATATTATATATTTATGTGTCTTTAACAATTCCATGTCATATTGTTATGTTATTTTCATATGGTTTCTTCTTTTGAAACTCATATAATTCATGTCTTATTAAATACCAAAAAATTTCACATGACCCATGTCTGTGATATTTGACAAGAAGGTTATGATTGTAAAATGTTATGTTTATGTTATTGTACCCTTATGTTCATATTTTGTTATAGTATCTCACTTATTTACCCTTATTGAGCATATGATATTAGAAGAGATATTGAAGATATATTATTAACTAGTTTATCATGATTCATTGTTTTTAAAGGCACTAAACTAATATGATCTTTGGAAATGTGTTGGTGTAATGTATGAAATACTCTGAAAAATTTTTATTTAAAGTTCATTTATGAATACCTTGGGTCATTATATACCTCATTTAATTAATTTTTTTATGGATGTACTAATAATTGTTACATGATTATTAAGATCATATAAATATGGTAATATGATCAAATAAGATTGTAAAAAACACAATTCCATAAATAATTGATTCCCTCTAAGGGAATCTCTAATAAAAATTTAAAAAAACCATAATTATATTAAAATGAAATTATTGGAAAACATTAAAATAATATGCTTTTCGTGATTGGATAATGAACTCTTCCATAACTAAACAAAATTTTTTAATAGATATTTTTTATCTAACTCATTTTATCTAGTTCTCTATTAATCATAACAGACCACATTCTCATGATGACATAATATGTAATTTCATTCATCCTAATAAGATTAAAATAGTAATGATTATTATAATTATAACATATATGTATCCATTTTAAGGATGAAAATTCCTATAATATAATTTCATAATAATAGAAATAAATATGAAATGTATGAAGGGATATAAATGATAATATGATTAAAAAATGGTTACAATAATGTAGTAATCCAAAATTCTAGAGTCATTGTAATTAATCTTCATGGGTGTATAATTACCTAATACCAAGGAATCCAAATTTTTTATGACTAATATAGTATATATATCATTATAATAATTATAATAATCGTAAATAGAACAAACCATAGTTAAAAGTGATGCTTACTAATTACAGCTACTAAGAAAATAAGGAAAATTAATACTAATTAAAAATGTGAATAAGCCAATATTTTTTTTTATTTTTCTCTATAAAAGATCAATATAGATTCTATTCAATTTCCTATAATATTGTTACCACATTTTTTTATAAAAACATAAATATAATACAATGAATATTCAATAAGATTATTATTTTGGGGATGAAATTTCATTTGTCACTTGTACACAATAAAACAGAAACAATATATATATCTCACACATATTTATCTTCCTAAAATATGTCTTATTATAATTATTTTATGAATTTATATAAATTTATATTACTATTAGGGGTGTATATAATTCATAAAATAGGAGGAATGAAATTGAAAGAATATGAGTCACGAATAAACATTACATTGGTGACTAAAATACAAATCATTATTTCATTGGAATAGAACAATAACTATACAATTGATTAAATTGATATAAAATTCAAAGAGTGTGGAATATGAAAAAAAGAAAAAAAAAACTTTTTAATTCCCACAAATTATTTATGAATAAGGGTAGAATAATTTTACTGTGAAACATATTTCCAAAAATCATAACATCAAAGAATTGAGAAATTATAGATCTATGTTAACTAATAAAATATATAATACAATGAGATATATTAGAGTGAAATCGGGTTTTTCAAATATTAAAATGATTATTATCATTATTTCCTTAACAAATGAGAACTTATTATAATTATAGCCATGAAATAACATCATTAAAGGGGTTATTTTTATAAGGATTTCAAAAAATAAAATCTCAATGAATTACCCTTATGATATCAAAGTGAATATGGTGATATCATATCATTCAAAATAAAATTATTTCATAGGGGTATCAAATTATATTTTTAAAATAACAGAAAATTCATGAGGACTAAATGATATGTCTTTGAAAGAAATATCATTTTAATAAAATATATAGGGTAGCATTTTAACCATCACTAATTCATTAAGAAGTGTGTATCTGTGAAAAATAATTCTATAGATAATAATAAAGAAAACGTAAAGGTTTTAATATCATTTACAAAATAGTATATATTGAATAAAAGATCGAAACTGAAATATCTGGGTTCCAGATTCTCCTTACCTTAGGTAAAATTTTATCTTGTCACATGGATGACTCTTATATATAGGAAATCTAGTTTCTCAAATTAATACAGTTGTTAATTTTATTTATTTATGTTCAACATTATAAAATATAGTCACATTACATTAATTTTAAATTAACTTTCATAATGATGAAATGTTATAATATTATAATGTCTAAAAACTATGTTATTCTACAACAATTTTATAATTTTTTTTATTTACATAAATTAATAAATTAAATTTTTTTGAATATATATATATATACACATTTATGTAATATAAATAATTTTCTATAACAAATTTTCTTGTCGTTGATAAGAAGAGTGTGAGCAAAGTCCCCATTAATGGTTGATCGACCATCTATTGGACATTTCAAAACATGAATTGATATATTTTAAAAATATGAAAAAATACGCTATATGGTAATAAAATTTTAATAATAGTAATAATAAATTTAATAAATTATTATTGTTTCATAATTGAATGGAATATACAGATTTAGGAGAAGATAAAGAAAATAAAATAAATATATAATTGAATCTGACATCCTCCATGGTGTTGTTCCACTATTATACCACTTAATTAATTGTGATCCAGACATTATTTGACTTTAGAACATACCGTACGATTCTAAGGGAATTATTAGAGTAAATTAAATTAGTGTTTTTACATTGAAAATTCTAACATAAGAGGTTTTATTAAAGGATATAGAGGGTGACATTATACGTGAAGATATTAGCATATTAAGGATAATATATTGAAAAAATAAAAATTTCCATGGTATTATTTGAAATTGAAATGTATTTGAGAATATAAATAATATAATTTTATAACGAAATGTTTTAGTATAATTAATGCATACTTCCATTGAATTTGATAATTAATTAAAAATGTTAGTAGAGAAAATGAGGAATTATTTGATAAAGGATTAAATTATACTTGAAATATATTAATACAACTTTTTCAATTAGAAACTATTTATATTTTTTATAAATTAAAAATATATATCATTAAATACCTTTTTCTGCAATAAAAAAATTATAACTTCCATTATGGAATTATTAAATCCTGAATGATGTAATTTATGTCAGAGTGTTAATATAAAAACATTATTTTTAATATTCAAAAAATTAATATTTTTTGAAAAATAAAAAAAAATAAAAATTCCACATTTTCAATGTGATGATTATAAATAAAATATTTTAAAATAAATTAGATTACTATCATAGGTAATAATATTTATTATTATATTAATTATGATCATTATAAATTAAATTAAAATAAATTTTTATGATATCAAATAATTTCTTTGAGATATTTTTCATGTTGATTATTTTACAGAATTGAAGTATTTTTATTTCCATATATTATTAAAATAATATATTTTTTAAATGTCATTTTATTATATTGTGGTCTAATTACAATTCCAATATTCATGTTATCATTCCTAGTGATATGATTCATTTTCAAAATTGTCATATTAATTTTAAAACTATTATATAACATATAATATGAAAAAATTACTTCTTAAAATAACCATTCACCTCAATTCCACACATGTTTCAATATGTATAATTTATAAAATTTTGATTTGATTTCTTAGGTAAATTCCCTTTTTTAAAATTCTCTTTTGTGATTGTGATATTTATATTATATCAATGTGATTTTTATTTTCGATTCTTCTTATTTTTTTGTAATATTTATTTATTTTCAAATTATAATATTTTTTAGTTTTTAGGGTTATATTAATAATGTTAATGTAAAATATCAATTTAATTAAATATGTTTTATTTGATTTAATATTAGGATTAAATAGTTGTATATGGTATTATATTTTTATATGTGCCACAAATGATTATTGAGAAGGATGGATCAATTAAAAAAACAATGTGTCATTAAATTCTTCCCCCAACCCATTTATAATTTTATAGCTAAAATAACAAAACATGTTCCATTCAAATAATAGATGAGGTGTCATTCAATTCATTAAATACAGTATTCAATGATATATTTTCATAAATGATATTCTTCCAAATTATTTTATTCTTTATTTTTTCATTTTATAAAAAATATTATATCAATGCTCTTAGAACATCATAGTATACTCCCCATGTGATATGTCACGATCTGGTTTTATCACAATTGGAAATAGTAATAATGATTGCTTCATATGTACTTCCATAAGATAACCATTTAATAATTCGTAAACATTATCTATGTTTGTTGTATGTTATATCTAATATTCAACATATCTAACCTGATCAAGGACATCAATTTTCCAGTTAAAACTGATATTGATCATTTTGATCCTTCCCAAACACAATAATTTCTTAATGTAGATATTTCAAGAAAATAAATTTCTCAAACATCAATCCATAAGTCACAGGGAAAATTATCAAATACCTGTTTTATCTAAATTAATTATCTTCAATGTATTTTTTAATGAGTTGAATATTATCTTTTATCACTTATATATGATCAAGTAAAATTATTTGTTTTCACAAAAAAAAATTTCACATTATACAGTATTTATACATCCCATCCCATTTTTAGATTCATCTATGTCCTTTTGAAAACTCATGTTAAAGTAATTATTTTTATTATTTTATTCAATGAATGATGTTGATACTGTAAACAATTAGTTCTAATTAGAAATTTCCATGTGTGTCCTTGAGTATGTGGATGTTCCAATCATATTAGAAATCAATATGAGAGTGATATGATATAATAATGAATAATGTATTATAAAGATAATACTGATGATCTTTACCAAATTTTGATGTGAACCTTTTATAATTAAAGTTTTAATCAAATGTATAAACCCATGATTCTCTCCACATTTCTTTTGTGTATATTAGAATGATGGTAATTTAGAAAAAATTATTGAATAAAAATTACTAGTGTTGTTTTAACACTCTAATATTCTATGAAACATGTTTTAAAAGTAAATTTAGATTCACAAAAATCATAGACCACATTCTATACTTATTTATTATTAGATAATATTATTATAATATTATTATTATTTATTCTTGACCATTATAACCTAACTATTAAATTTTCGAAGTTAAATATGGGTAAATAAATTATGAAAACAAATTTATGATATGAATGTATAATAAATTTATTTATCATAATGTTATTATAAATAAAAATTATTTGAATGATAAATATATGTTTTTATGATAAACTATTTTCATGAACATACTTTTATTTATCTAAAAAATATAGTTATTCACTAATAGGGAATGATTTTTTTATTTTATGAAAAACAATATATTTTGATGGATACAAAAAATATTAATATTTTTAAATATTGAATTTTTGATTAAGGTGTATACATAGATAATTTATATTTTAAAATGGGTCAAATTATTTTTATAATTATTGATAATATAATATAGGACATATAATGGAGTTTTGTATAAATGTTTTATATAAAAATAATTATACTTAATGAATGATTTTCCTTGAAATTCTAAATTTTCATCATGTATAATAGTTTTTCTTAAATTAAATTATGAACATTGTCTAAATTGGGTTTAATAAAATGAATTTCATTTTTTATCATAGTAATTAATATTTGGTAATTTGGACATCTCAATATTTAGTCAAACTGAATAGTGAAAACCACAAAAAATCATTCTAGGTTAAAACAGGTTTACATAGGGGTTAATCCAAATTACAAAGTAATATTTTTTTATAAAATAGATATAAATATAATTGGATAGAATTATTTCAAAATTTTCATATGAAATATTCTAATATATGTTCATTTGAAAGAATTTTTCCCAAAAAGAATTTATCATTTTGGAATCACTTTTGTAATTTCCACATACATTACAAGTGGGTTCATTTCACATCATATAAAAGGGCATCTCCCATATTATACTCCCCATACATTGTTATTAGTTTGGTTAGAAAATTACCTGAATAATTATATTCCTTAGTTAAATTTCAATATCTTATAAGTAATATTTTGATAATAAAACCCTCCGAGGAAGGCTTCTAGTGATAACCATATAAGGATTTTCGATGAAGAGATACCATTCCCAAATGATAATGACCCATGTGATTCCTATATACTCAAATTTAAATATTTTTGTTTGATTAACAATATATGTCTATTATTCCATGAAATGGGAAATAAAACTATTGATCATGTATACGAAGTACTACACATCACAAATCACTATAATATGTTTTCTGTCACCAAATCATTCAAATATATATAGTGATGGTAGAAAAATATTTATTTTATATATTTCACATATTTATAACTCAATATTTTTAATCATACATATAACATCTTTCCTTCAAACCCATATGGAAATGATAGAATCGCCGATGAATATGTA
This sequence comes from Viscum album, assembly GCA_963277665.1. Lineage (NCBI taxonomy): Eukaryota > Viridiplantae > Streptophyta > Magnoliopsida > Santalales > Viscaceae > Viscum > Viscum album. The sequence continues at coordinate 2,048,661,581 of OY728147.1, read as the reverse complement.
TATACTAAAACCCCCCGCAGTGATGTGATATCTTTTACATCCTAATTGGATTTAGATTTTATATGTAATGAATATGTATGATATGATTTATATAAAAATAATTCTATAAATATAAATAATTTTACTTATACTGTCTATCATACATAAAAAATGAATGCATCATTCTTACCTACATAAAATATGGCATCTCCTTAAATGATTTAATTCAAAATGATATCTCAAGCATTTATGAGTGAATATAAATACATATTAAATTATTGTATTTTTCATCATTATTGAAATTTTTTTTATGATGGAAGCATAATTAATATAAGTATGAAGACTATTGAATAGAAATATACATGAAAATGTGGGACATGTCAGAAGAAATAGTGAATTTAGAAATGAATTTTTATCAAATTGGTAAAAAAATGTTGTACATATATAATATATTTTATTATATATATTTTTATTATTATATTATATATTTATAATATATATATAGTTGGTTTGAACATTTATTATGAATATCAAGACATGAGGGTAGAGATTTCGAGTCTCTATTTTAATTCTGGGAGACATATTACGTATTCAACCATCATTTATTTTTCGGGTTAATATATCTATTATTTTAAATGTTATATCATTAAAATAATTATATTAATTTTAATTATTGATTCAATTTATTTTGGTATTAAATTGGGATTCCATTTTAATATTTCCAAATTGGTAACAAATTATTATCTTGGATTAATTATTGTGAGAAACATGCCTTATTCAGCACTAATTTATTTTATGATATGTACATAAATAACATTAATAATATTTATGGTTATTATTATTAATTTTATGGGGAATTAAATATCCACTTATTTTTACCTATTTCACGGGTCTTCTTAATCTAAATTTTCCACAGTAGAATTGTTATTTTGAAATAATCTCATTGATTATCAAGATTGTCTATGATTATATTTACGGTTATGAAATAGAATAATCTTTTTTGGTAGAATTCATTAATATTATTTTCATATTGTTATTTATTGACATTAATATTTTCCTTAATTTTCTATAATTTATGTATCTTTTAGTTTAAACAATTGTTTATTAAGTAAAATGATGTTATTTATTTTTTGGTAAAAAATAAATTTTTTCTATATTAAATATTTCTAAAAATATTTTTAATAATCATTCAATAATAATATAAAATTTTTAGATGTGATTTTTTTACCTTTTCACACATTATTATAAATATTTTTGAATGAATATTTTTTTCTTATTATGAATGATAATATTTTTACTATAAATTTTAGAGTTATTTATTTTTTCACTTATAAGACAAGAAATGTAATTCCCCTCATCATGAAAACTCAATGATATAAATAATCCAATAAAATTGTAAATATATACTTTCAAATACCAAGATTAATTTAATATTTGTGTCTTTTTATCTGAATTATGTAATTTTAAAATCTAAGGTTATTTTCATCCATAAAATCATAATATTGTTTTTATATAATTTCAATCCATTAACATCAAAAAACACTTATAATGTTTATGTTTTTCAGGGATATGAACATGGACAATTTATGAGTGAAAGTTTTATCCACGAATTTTTTATAATTAATTAATGTAATGTTTTCTTTGAACTAGTAAGGATGTGCTAATCTGATTATTTTTTATCACCTTGTGAGATATATTTATGGATTTCTTTATATAACCCATGGGATTGGAAATATATATTAATTTATTGAATTAGGTGAACATGGTTAACTCTTGAGTAAATTATGTTATGTGTGAACCTTATTTCATATTAACAATGTTATGTTTTGACCAAGATTCACACTAATAAGTATATTTATAGTCCCTGTTTATTATTCATATTGTTTTATGTGTATCAATTTTCTTGGGAACTCAGTCACATGAAGACCTAGTTCCTTTTCCATAAGATTAAATAGAGGATTGTCTTCATTTACTTAAGATTATGTGTTTAACTAGTGTTAATTCCATGAGGTTATGTCTGTGCCAGGTTTCAGGTCCATAAGATTACATGAGGTCATAATTTATTTTCTTAACATAATTTGTGAACATTATTCTATATGTAAATTTTCATAATATTAAATGATTATGTTTTTCCACATTTTGTAATCTATTTTATGATATCGTGGATTATTTTCATTGATTACTTTAGATTAATTTATTATGAATTTCCATGAATCATACATGAATCAAGATTATGATCATTGTAATGTAATTTTTGGTTTTAAAATTTCATGACCATTTCCCCATATCGTTATTATCTTGTGCTGACTATATCAACATAGATATTTCCTTTATTTATTTTTAATGAAATTATAAGCTAAAAAATTGTTATCTCATAATTCACTATGTTATAATGTTATGTTTAATGTTGTGTATGTCATAGAAGAGTATTATGGCGGATGATATTTATAGGATATCTTCATGAATATTCATGAAATAAGAATACTCAATATCACTCCTCTAATTAAACTAACCTATTATGATTCTCTATTATTTATTTTAAAGATTTATTGATATGATATCTAAAATGATGTAATATTTATATAAAATGATTAATGGTTTCTATTGTAGGTATAATAATATAGGATCCATAATCATTTTTAACCAGGATGAGAAATAAATTGTGATAAACCTAGGGATATGACTAAGTATAATTATAATTATAATAAAATATCCTAGAATCATGTTGATGAAAAAAAATTGAACTATTCATTTATATCCCATTTTGGATACTACATGTGAATCTAGATCTTAGAGATTTTTACCTATGAGTATTAAAACTGAATAGGGCCCATTGAATAGTAACATGATCCTCACATGGTGAACGATAACATCCCAATATTCACATCATGTTATACTTGTTAAAAGTATATGGTTTTTAAATTTACGATCTCTTTATTAATTATCATGAATTATCTGAATAAATGAAAACCATTAATTAAATTGTTAAAACCGAAGGCTTCAATGATTTAAAATAAGGATTCAGGATTTAGATTAAAAATTAATTGTTTTTAATGATTACGTGAAATCACAGTATGACTATTGTTGATTAGTGTATGATTTTTTGTTTTAGTCATTGGATATAACGTGAATGTTTTTTTGAAAAACATATTAAATAATCATTGTAATGGTCATCCTCATAAGACACAAATTGTAAAATTAGGGATGAAAATTTTTGTCAAAATAACAACTCAAATCTCTCATGTTATATGTATTATCATGGGTCATGGTGAAAATTCGAATTTTCTATTAAATGATAAACATGCCAATAAATCATTTATGAGATTACAACCTCCCATCTTCCATGGTACTTATGATATTCTATTTGGTGAGAAATATGTAAATATGATTTCAAATATATTTCCCATTATTCAGTGGTTAGAAAATATAATTTCTATAACATCCATTTATCATTTATGAGGATATACAGATCGATAAAAGAATATTATTATGAATTGGATACAGATTCATTAAAATGAACTCAATGAATGGTACGATTGTAAATGAGTATTTATATTAAGTAAATCCCATTTATTGTATGTATGAAATTTAGAAGTAATTACATGAGAATATGATGAAGTATAATGAATCCATTTGTAACAATGTATAATATTTTTCAATACATTGATTGTATGCAAATGATTTAATCATTAGACTCAATAATAATTATTATTATTTAATGCTGTAAAATCATTTCAATGAAATTAATTTCTCTGAATGGAATTTGTGTGCTATAAAGATATCATTATAAGTTCACTTGAATTGTAAATGAATGTTGGAAAACCTCATGATCATTGTGATAAAAATTAGAAAATTGGGTGTTATGGAAACTCTAGTGCTATATCAAATTGTGGGAAGAAAATATTTCTAATTCATACTCAAAAATAGTTTGGGAAAGTGAAATCAAGTGATCTAGAAAGAAATATTTCAATTATTCATGTGTTTGATGATATAAGATTGAGTGAAATAATGTTGGTGTTATTTAAATAAGATAGTTGATGAAATGATTGTAGAGTGAGATCTCTAAAATACACCAAACATGCTTTACCTCTATAAATAATGGTTAATTGGGATATATAATTATCAATTCCCTAATTAATTGGATAATATAGATAATAAGGAAAAAAATATGAATTAAAATAAAAATTGGAACTATAAGAAAATAATAACAATTAGAGGTAGTCAAGATATTAATGGAAATATACTCCTCCACTACATAATAAAGTATTAAATATAATTTTTTTAGGAATTATATAATGATAATATTATCCTTTAATAAAATTTTATGTGATTCTAGGAACTTATTTTCTCTCCCAAAAATTATTCATAACTATATGATATTATCTTTTAGAAACATTTAGAAATTTATTTTATAAAATGAAAATATTTTATAAATTATTTATGATAAAATATGAATGATTAATATTATATTATGATAACATTTATGATGTTAATGGAAGGAGGTGTGATATAATTATTAAAATCATTGGGATTAAATTTTTTAGGCATTTATTATTGAGGTTCCTTAAGGATAACTATTTATGGAAGGTGTTTTGTTGAACTTTAATAAGTATTATTGATTTTTAAGCCTAATTTTCGGTTCTCATCCATATTTGAAAACTTATGTAATCATTTTTTTAAATATCTATAGAAACTCAGAAAAAAATTGTCTTCCATTTTTTATACATAGAATCCACTAAAAGAAAATATTAGTTATTTATGTAGGGAATCATAAACATGGATATTAAATTCATGAAGGAAGGGAAAAATTGTAAAATTATGCAAGCATAATGAAAGGATAAGTTTATAATAGTTAAATAGAATTAAATTTAGTTTGTATATCATGTTATAGAGAATCATGAATAATTAGAAATGAATATACAATGAACATTTATACATTTACTATTGTATCTGATAAAGGAATGTAATTTTCTTCTATCATCGAGGTATTGATATATGATCATTAACAACATTCTGACCTATATATTGAACAATATCTATTCAAATCTACGATTTTTAATCATTCATGTCTTCATTTTCACATATCACAAATTTTATACAATTTTAAAACCTTTTTATGTGGTATTTCATATAACATTCATATACTCATTTCCCTCTTTTCAATATTAATTTTTATTGACCCATTTACAATTTGGGTTTTCTATGATGTAATTTTCAAATTTCAAGCAACCTAAGAAAAATTATAAACTATGAGGACATAATTCATTAATGATAAAAATAATTTTAGACCACTATATTTTATGGAATATATATTTTCAAATAATATTTAATTTCTTTGATAGAATGGGATAAATGATACAGTGAATTCTAGAGAATCACAGTATACCATTCATATTATTATTTAATATTGGCGATTATAAACATTCCATTAAATTGAACATAATTAATATAAATAAATATTTAATTAAAATTGTACTGAATACAAATTACATGTATAAATTTATTTGTTTTCAATTTATTAAATATTAAAAATTATATAAATATAATGTAAATGAAATTGTTATCTAGAAAACCTTTTTTTTCGGAAAATGATGTGTTTATTTAAAAAAAATATATATATTAGTCCTTTTTAGTTATTTAAATTAAATATATATATTATACATAGAATAAAATATTTTAGAATTCATATAACAATTTTTTTCTGCATGGGATATGTATGAATCTTGTTTTCTTTGAGAAATTGAAATATTTTCTAAAAAAGGTTCTGTCACATTCCATGGACAAATTTCAAAAATAATTTCATCCATGTTGAGTATATTTATTTAAAAAAAATATTCTTTTGAAATAATAATGTAATAATTGACTTATAATGAAAATGTTTAGAATGTTTTTTGATGATTAATATTTCAGTTACAAGTGATAAATATTGTATTTTATTAAGAAATTGCAATTTCAATAAAATTATTTAAAATTTTAAATTATATATTAAAATTATATATATAATAAATTTAATTTTATAATTTTTTAAATGTTTCAATTTAGGATTTTTAATCTTTTATATGTGTACTTATACTATGATTTCTAGTATACTTAAGAAACATTTGCATTCAAAAACCATGCTTTTATCAAATCAAGAAGTTTACGTTCAAATTAAATTATACCACATTTATGAATATATTATATTAAAATATATTCCATATTTTTAATCATAAAATACAATATTGGAGAATATTTTCAACTTAATTGTTTTTATAATTAATAGTGAAAATCATAACAAAAATTAGTAACTATATTTCATGTTAGAAAGAGTTTATCGTTGGATGAACTAAATAATAAAGGCATTTTTTATAATAAATTTTATCTATATCCTAAAATATTTCAATATTTATACCATTTTCAATCCTATTTTTGAATTTTAGTATGTTAAAAATCATTTCTCTTGGTACCGACTTTATAATGTTGGATATTTTTGCAAATTGTACAACTAAATTCCAACATTTTCTCTTTCCTACATATAAAATAAAATATCATATCCTCTCTTATCAACACTCCCATATTATCTTGGATTAGAAAATACTATCAAATTTTCAATACATACATCCAATCCCAATTCTTATTTGGATGTATTTCTATAATAAAAACCTCATAAAAATGTTTTTGGTGCATAACTATGGAGGGTGTTTGGAGAAGAGGTATCTGTAATGTCTGGACCCGGCTCACCACTAAAATAGTGGTCAGACCGGTTTCCACATGACCTCTAGTGCATATCCCTATATTCCAGAGGCTCTCTACTAGCAGCGAGGGTCTATGGATAGTCAGTGGAGAGACAATACCCTCTTATCAGAGTTGCACATCGGTATATCAAAGTAAATAACTAATAATAACAATAAATAGAGGAAGTAGTATAATAAATGATAAAGAAATGGAAGGTAGATTTTATAAATCTTATATAAACAAATGGAAAACATCAATTTTATAGTAGATGCATGGATGACAAGTTAATGACACAAAATGGAAAACAGTGAACAAAACAGAATTTAGAACATTTTATTACAAAAATAAATAAACAATGACTCTAATCCCTGAGGGCATTCTCCTTGAGGATCTTGAGCTTCTGCTCGGTACATTAATTTTATATTCCAAGTAAATTCAAATAACACAATCATGTAACTAAATAGAATCTACTCGGTTACCCCATCGAAATGGAGGCCTCAGTAGGGTGTGAGATATATATCTTAGTAGGCCGAGACGACCATTTTCAACCCCAAATCCCGAAATTCAATAAATAATTTAAATAGTGCAATCATTCATAATTAAAGTTAGTAATTCAATGTAACTATATACCCAAGTATCTTCATCCACTCTCAGTTGGTGTCTGAACTAGTATTATACATTAGTCATGCATACACAACAGTCATTACACAATAATTTTAATTTATAAACTATTCAAACATCATTAAACTATATAATTCTTCTGATCCAACATTAGCCCATCATTCCCTTTATAAGTCACTCATCATTGATAACTCTAATGACTATCTATGTAATCAATATTAAGAACAAATCCAAGATTGTGATTTAGCTTTGATAATTCATCAGAAGAAATTCAATTTAATATTTATTATACTATATTTAAGCCCGTCCACTAAATAAAATAATTATTTACTCTCGGTTCTTTCCACTAATTCTGATTCACCCAATTCATTGATAAGTATGAACCTTTTCTCATATTCCATTCACAAATCATAGTGTCACAATTGTTTTCATTAACTAATTTATTCAATTCATGTACGACTAATTATACCCACAATCCAATGTCAATTAATGGGTGTAAAACTTTATTTCTAGCACCCTTTTGAGTATTTGGAGTGTTTGTCCTTTTATCACAACCCAATTTTATTTGGAGCATCAGTCCCTCACCCATAAAAAAATATTTTCTAGAAAGATGGGTGTATAAGGCCGTGTCTAGAACCCAATGCATATTTGGCGCATCAATACCTATCTCACAACCCATTTATCAATAATACATATATATTTATCGTTGGTGTAGAATTCCATTTCTAACTCCCCACAACCATTCCTTAATGAATTCATAAATTAATTAATTCAATCTGTTAATTAATTCAACAACTAATTCACAACATAAATCTCCCGTCAAAACTCAACCATTAATTAACCATTCAACATCTCAATAGTAAATAATTAATTATCAATTAATTATTCATATCAAGCTAAATAAATAATTAACTCATCATTTAACTATCCAAATTCATTAACAAGTCAGAACTCGTAATATAACACAACTCCATCCAAGACACCTTAATGCATAGAAATTTGACATGCATCAAAAGGTACCCATGTCCAATAGTCATATCTAACAATTAATTCAAAATCATAATTTAATGCATTCAAATGAATTAATTAAAAAAATTCTAATTAAATATTATCTTTCTAACCAATCATTAATTAATTAATCATTTTACATTTATCATGTAATAATTAATCCATCCAATATTTATTACCAGTTTCAAATTTATATTCCAAACATTTCAAATATTAAATATTCTCAATAATATATAATAGCCACAAGTTTTATTTCAACTCATGACATGATAATTAATTCTACAATTAATTACCATATTACTCATTTTTCCTATTCAAATCATTTAACTATTGAATCATATATGTTTATCCAAATTTGCAAAACATGCTTAAAATCAACACATGTTCAAGTCCTCATTTATCTCATGTGGGTTGCATCATTGGATAACATAAAAATTGCCATGGATAGACTTATGATAATCAATGAAACTCACTTTCTCAATTTATTTAAAGAATTTATAATTTCTAAATATTGTGATAGGGATTTGGTACCCTACATCGTCGTGGAACCCTTTAAAATCTGAAGTGCTTTCATATACATGGTGGCAACCAGTCCACAACTGGTCTACAATCACACATGAATGCATCATTATATATATATATATATATATATTCCCATGAGTTCCTTGCAACAATATAAATAAAATTCAAAATATTACAATAGGTACTCAGAATCAAAGCAGTGAGGACCAACACATCCTTAACATGGTACGAGGGACTCAAAAAAATTATCACACCTATATTTGAATGATGTGAAAAAATACCATGGTTAAATAGACTTACCCAAAACATGATAGAAAAGAATAAACAAATTCATCTACCTCACCTTTGTCGGAAAATGCTGAAATACGGTCCAAAGGATCTAGAGGAGCCCCCTGCACGTCCCTTGAATCGATAAAAGAAGGAAAACCAATAAAACCCAAACCATATAATTGTTTCCATGGAATCAGGGTGAAGGAGGGGCCAAATGGACGACGTGAATCACTGAACAAATGTAGATGGACTCACCTTACCAATACTGACAAGATTTAAGAAGACACTGGGAGGATTCGATCGCGCAAAGCGAAGCCAACGAGGGGGGTATAGCGTGCCTTAATAGAGGGGCCTAGAGCATTTTATATGTTCCTCTAATAAGGTGGTGTTCCACCTTCATGTCCTCTACCCCAATTATCAATTTCACCCATGAAAAACTAATAGTATTAATATAATAATTATAACATTTATTATTATCGTTTAATATAATGTTACTTCATTAACTAACATTTAAATAAATGTTTCATAATTAATTCTAAAAACCCCCTTTAATCATCCAATCAAATTAATACAATAATAATAATATTATTATTATTATAATTATTATTAAATATAAATTTTATTTAAAATAAAATAAAAATAAATCATTTTAAAAACTGGATAACAGCACAACTAACCCACACCATTTGACTACCCATGCATATCCTGATATCTATATTTAAAATGGCATAATTAAATTAAACCCAACTCCACATTTATTCTTTATTTAATATTTCCATTTAAAAATACCCTTAATTAATAATTCCCAACTCATCATTATTTAATTAATTATCTCAAAAAAATATAATTAAATAGAAACCTTCACTTTTTAGTGATTAATTAAATTCTTATTGACCATTAAATTAATTAAATGAAACCCCCAAAAAACCCATTATTATTATTCATCATAATAATAATAGAAACCACTAATAAAACCATAATAATAATAATAATAGAATTATTTTTTTATGCAACTGTAGATAAAACCCAACACCTCTTATTAAATAAAAACACTTATTTATTAATTATCAAACTCCTTATATAATTAGATGTTTCTTAGAGATTCCCAAAATCCTCATTAATTTCACATCATTATTATACCTCATTAAACATCTAATTAAAATATTTAAACATAAATGTTACACCCTATTTAATTAAAAATGATTATTTATTCATTATTATCTATATAATCATTTCTTAACTAATAATGAATATACCAATTTAATACAATATCACTAATATGATAAAACTCCAACCCATAACCCATAATTTAATTTCCATAATATTAATATCATTATTAATATTCTTCAATCATTTGATAAACACAACACCAATATTTAATCACAACGCTTCATTAAATCTAAAAACCTTATTTTTTCAAATGTTACATTTGGAAGCTCAAAAGACGCATTATATTTCCATAAATGATACGCTCCTTTTACGTGAAATTAATATCTCAAAACATTAATATAATTTATGACGCCATAAAAATAATAATGAAATTATTATTATTAGCACATTTATCCATTTAATATTAAATGATACTTTAAATATTATGAAACTCATTATTTAATTAAAACGGTTCTTTGATAAACCCAAAGTTCACATTAATTTCTTCCACATTCTATTAATTAATTATTTATCATTAATTTAATTAAAGAACCAAAATAATAATAATAATAACTTTATTATTATTATTTTTATTAAAAATGTCATTCAATTAATCACAATCTCTCATATAATATTATTTAATTAAATTAAAAAATTTATTAAATAGGGTAAATTGCATGGGAGGACATCAACCGTGTGCTCCTAGTCTACATTCCTTAAAGTGGACTATTCCAGATTCAGTGCTCCCGAGACTCTACAGGACACCTGTGAAAAATTATCAGGTAATTAAAAAATTCTAAAAACGACACCTTTAGTTGTTCAAACACTTTGAATAAAATTCCATAGCTCGATTTAAAAAAATAACCCGTTGAATAATCAAAAAAATTGAAAACCGTCGTATTTTAACCCGGTTCATGAACATAAGACTTTACAATATACCCACCTTATAAAATTCTCATCCCCAAGGAGCTATCTAGAACCACTACTAAAACAACCAACCTACCAAGGTCATTTAATCTTGGTAAGACTAACGTGTTGTGTTCTCAATGCCAAACACACATTTAATCCTACACAATCCTAATGTCTAAGACTTTAAAAACAGAGCCAAATCTCACTCTATAGCTAAAACAAAAAAGAAAATATTATAACTGAGGCCATTAAAGGGACCTCGTTAATGAAAATGATATAATATCGATCAATCAACATAATAGGTAGCACATGCTTCCCTTGAAAGACGTCTCGGAACCAAAACCCCATTTCATCCCTTATCTGACAACATTACATTAAAACTGTCCAAAACCATCCACATGTAAAATTGTGTCCTTACATTACCTCTAGTGAAATATCAATGTCAAGTCATTTCAAGGATATTTTAAAACAATTGTTCCCCAATAGACACAAAAAAACCCATATAATCAATGAATCTCATATACTACCCAAATAACGACCACTCATCATGCCCAAAAACATTTTAACTGTAGCACGACATATTAAAAATTTTATATTAGTGTCTCTATGAAATAGTCAAGATAGTGGAATTTCTCTTCGTATTCATAAGAGAGCACTAACAGTCAAAACATGGTCTTTAAGAAGATCAGTCAATCTATTACCGGAAAACTCTGTTCTAAAGGCTCGACATCACCCACCGACATGTTTATCAAAAATAAACTGACAATACCCACCATAGGAGTTTCCATGAAGTTGAAATAAAATATCATCCATTCATTAGTGTGCTATTTCAAAACAACTTAATGCATGTGTATGACATTCCTCAAACCACGATAACCCAGTCATACATTTATGATAAAATCCATAACAGAAACCTATCGGTGTTCCATAAACTATGATTCCCAAGAAGTCCTCCCAATAAGTGGTAGTAACAAACATTAATTTCCTAGAACATTATAGGTGTACTACCTACCGTGGTTTATTCCCTTACGAAACATAAATGTCAACCCTCTCTCATGGTCACACAAAACTGAAGTCACAAGATACAAAAGACCTTTTCTATTTAATACCTTGTAATTGATTCATTTCATCCTTTCAACATTGAAATTTATTTAGAAAAACACACAAGTACTTTTTTTATAACGATTCACTTGGTTCTAAAAAAAATTCCCTATGGGAAAAAATAGGAATGTTATCACAAACAACCAATTTAATAAATTAACTTTTAGTGTTATTCAAATTTAAATAGGTAATTTGGAATCAAAATTCCTTTTTACGAAGAAGTCGACCTTTGAGGATCCCATTTATTGAATCTAGGTTATTCATCAAGAAAACCCCGCAATAGTTCATTGCAATCAAAACTTATTAGTTTTACATTTATAACCATTTTCAAACATACTATGGTTATATAAGGCTTAAACACATGGGTGGCCAACAACCAATCGATAAGGCTCTCAGACACCTTATCGCTGGAATTTGGCTCCCATTTATCACAATGAATATTAATTTAACATTTTAACTTTATCAGCACTTTCATATATAAAAACATTTCTTACATGTTAGAAAAAACAGTAAAAATACATCATGTTATAACAAAAAAGCATAGAAAAACAACAAAAAATGATAATAAATAAGGAAATATGGAATATAGTCACTCAATCATCTTAAATCTATCATTGAAAAAGATATCTAGAGAGGCATGATAAAGCAGATAAAAAATGGTATTTAACCAAAGTAACACAATCCAAATTAGCAGGTATCCTACTAATGCAACTACATGGATTGATATATGCATGACGAGTGAATCTCTAAGTTCCTAAGATGATGCACATACAAAACTTATTTTCCATAACTTGGCATGAAAATTATTTTTAAAAATTCTCAAAATCAATAGACAGAAGAAAATACACTAGTCACTCATGGTTAAATCATATCAATGGTAACCTCTAATAGTAAAAACATCAATTTCCATCCATAAACACTTGTTAATTTCTCTTACATGGGGTCATCTGTCTCAAGCATGGTTATTAACCCAGGTGCCGATATATTCCTAGTCTCTTGTCTACCAACACCAAAATTGTAAGAAAAAGGAAAAGAAACCCTTTCATACCACTTTGTAACATCATGACCTAGCTCACCATGAAACTACTTGTCAAGACAGTCACCACATGACCTCAAGAGCATCTCCCTGTACGCCATAGGCTGCCGACTAGTAGCGATGTTCTAAGTATAGTCAGTGGGGAGACAATACCCTCATATCAATGTTGCATAGCTATATATAAAATTAAATAAAAAACAATGGTAATAAATAGTGGAAGTAGTCTAATAAATAATAATGTAGTAGAAGGTAAATTTTATAAATTTTTTACAAAAAAATAACCAACATCAATTATATAGCAGATGCATGCATGACATACTAAAGATACCAAAATTTAAAATGGTGAACAAAACATCATTCATAACATTGCATTAAAAAAATAAATAAACAATGACTCCAAAACCTTAGTGAAGTCTCCTCAAGCATCTCGAGCTTCCGCTCGGGCCTTTGCTCCTATATTCCCAATAAATTCAAACTACATAATCCTGAAACCAAATAGAATCTACTCGGGAACCCCAGTGCAATGACGTCCTGAGTAGTGTGTGAGATATAAATGTCAGTATTCTAGGACCACCAGTGTCTACCCCAAATCCTGTCATTCAATAAATTATTTTAACAGTGAAATAATGCATAAATAAGGTAAGTAGTAAAATGTAACAATATACCCATGTACCTTCTTCATATCTCAGCTGGTGTCTAAACCTGTATTATTAATTTTTTTTGCAAACAAAATAGTCATTACACAATCATTTTAATTTATAAATTATTCAAATCTCATTAAACTACATAATTCCCAAAATCTAGACTGATCTTGACATTCCATGTATATGTCACTCACCAAAAATGTCTCTAAAGACCATCTATGTAATCAATGTTTAGAACAGATCCAAGCTTCTGCTTTGGCTTGGATAATATGTCATAATATATTCAATCTAATCTTCCATATACTATATATGAGCCCGTCTAATAAAAAAATTAGTGATTCTCTCCTAGGTCCATCCACTAATAGTTATTCACCCAATTCATTGATATGTATGAATGCTTTCTCATATTCAATTTACAAATCATAGTGTCATAATAGTTTTCATTAACCAATTTTTTTATTTCATGTATGATCAATTAGACCAAAATTTCAATGTCATATAATGGGTTTAAAACTTCATGTCTATCACCCTTGTGAGTATTTGGAGCGTCAATACTTGTCTCACAACCCATGGGTAATTAATGCATTAGTCCCGGACCCAAAAAAGAATATTTTCTTTCAAGATGGGTGTAGAACAACATGTCTAGTTTCTTGTGAGAATTTGGAGAATCAGTCCCTATCTCACAACCAGTTTATCAATAATACATATATATTTATCATTCGTGTAGAATTTCATTTCTTGCACCCCAAAACCATCCATTAATTAAGTCATAAATTAATTAATCCAATCCATTAATTAATACATCAGCTAATTAACAACATAAATCGCCCGTCAAAAGTCAATGATTAATTAACCATTCAACATCTCAATCGTAAAACATTAATTAATAGTTAATTATTCTTCGTACGATAAAGAAATAGTTAAGTCAACATTTAATTATCCAAATTCTCTAACAAGTCTGAACTTGTCCACTCAAACAGTGATTCGTCCAGGACTTTATCAATTTACATGCATGTCATAATCATCACAAAACATGCAGAGAAAAGCCCATATATTTAGCAACCATCTCACACAACATCACAAAATATAAAACAACTCCACCCATAAAAAATTAATGCATAAAAATCTAACATTCATCAAAAGGTACCCATGTCCAACAGTCGTAACAAAAAATTAATTCACAATCTTAATATAATGGAGTCAAATTAATTAATTCAAAATTTAATTAATTTAATAATATCTCTTTAACCAATAATAAATTAATTAATCATTTTCCATTTATCAATTAATAATTAATATGTCCATTATTGTTTACCAATTTCCAATTTATATTCCAAAAATTTCATATATTCAATATTCTCAATAATCAGCAGAAGCCACAATTTTTATTCCAACTCATGACAAGATAATTAATTATACAATTAATTACCATATTACCCATTCTTTCCATTATAATCATTTAACTATTTAATCATATCACTTTAACCAAATAATCAAAACATGATTAAAATCAACAAATGTTGATGTCCTTATTTATCTCACGTGGGTGACATCATTTAATAACATCAAAAGTGTCACGCATAGATATATCATAATTAATGAAACTCATATTCTCAATTTATTTAAAAAATATATCATTCATAAATAAATTTATAGGCATTTGGGACCCTACCTTGGGGTGGAACCATTTTAAATATGAAGCCCTTTAATATACATGGCGGAAACTATTCCACAACTGGTCTGTAATTGCACTAATGCACACCTTATATATATATATATATTTATATTTATGCGCGTTCCATACTACAATATAAATAATATTCAAAATACTAAAATAGGTACTCAAGAATCAAAGATGTAAGGACCAATGCACCACTAACTAGGTACTAGGGACTCATAAAAATTATCACACCCTTTATTGAATGATGTGAAAAAATACCATAGTTAAATAACCTTAGCTTATACTTAATGAAAAAGAGAAAACAAACTCATTTTCCTCCCCTTTGTCAGCAGATGCCGAAAAATAGTCCAGAGGGTCTAGACGAGCACCTTTCACATCCCTAGAATCGATGAAAGAAGGAAACCCAATAAAACCCAAACCATAAGATTGTGGATGAGGAAAAGTGTGAGGGAGGAGATAAACGACCGATGTGAATCATCAATCAAATACATATGGTCTCACCTCCCCAAGACAGAAGAGATTTGGGAAGACATTGGGAGGATTCGATCGCGCGAAGAGGAGCTGGTGAGGGGGTGTATCGCACCTCAAAGGATGGTCTAGGTGCAATTTTGTTGTTCTTACAATATGTTGGTGCGACACCCTCATGTTCTCTCCCTAAATTATCAATTAAACCCATGATAAACTAATATCCTTAATATAATAATAATAATATTTATTATTCTAATTTAATATAATGTTACATTATAAAGTAACATTTAAATAAATGTTTCACAATTAATTATGAAAACACTCATCATTCATGTAATTAAATTAATAAAATAATAATAATAACATCCTTATTATTATTTTTAAATATTTATTTTATCTGAAATAAAATAAAACTAAATGATTTTAAAAATCGGATAACTGCACAACTACCCCACACCAATTGACAACTCGTGCAGAACCCAATATCCATATTTAAAATGGTTTAATTAAATTCAACCCAACTCCATATTTATTAATTATTTAATATTTCCATTTAAAATTACCCTTCTTTGATAACGCACAACTAGTCAATATTTAATTAATCATCTTAACAAATATTAATTAAATAAAAACGTTCACTTTGTAGAGATTAATTAAATTCTTATTGAACTTTCATTTTGTTAAATAAAACCCCAAAAAATATATTATTATTATTATTGATAATAATTATTACAACCTCTCATCGAACCATAATAATAATAATTGCCTTATTATTTTTATTATTATTCATCCATAGATAAAACTGAACACCTCTTATTAAATAAAAACACTTCTTTATTAATTACAAAACTGTTTATTTAATTATACATTTATTTGAGATATCCAAAAGCCTCATTAATTTCAAATCAATATTATACCTCTTTATACATCCAATTAAAATATATTAACATAAATGTCACACCCCATTTAATTTAAAATACATCATCACTCATTATTGTCTTTATAAACATTTCATATTTAATGATGAACGTAAAAAACAATTACAATATCCTTAATATGTTAAAACTCCAACCCATAATCCCTAATTTAATTTTCATAATAATAATATTTAATACATTCATAAAACATAAATAATAATAATCTAATTAATTTTATTTTTCAGTATTCTAATAAACCTGACACTATTACTTAATAACAATGCTTCATTAAATTTGATACTCCATATAATTTTAAATTTTACATTGAGAATCTAAAAATACACATTAAATTCTCATAAATGAAACACTTCTTTTACATCAATTAAAATCTCAAAGCATTAAAATAATTTATTACTCCATAATAATAATAATAACATTATTATTATTATCGAATTCATCCATTTAATAATAATTGTTCCTTTAATAATTCTGAAACTCTTTATTTAATTATAACGGTTCTTTAATAGACCCAAAATCCACATTAATTTCTTTAACCATCATTTAATTAATTCTTTATCATTAATTTAATTAAAAAACCACAATAACAATAATAATAATAATAACTGTATTATTATTATTAAAACATCCTTTAAATTAATAACAATATCTCATATAATCATTTTTAATTATACTAAATAATCTATTAAATATGGTAAATTGTACGGGATACACCGCAACCATGCACTTCCCGTGTAGATTTCTTAAATTGGGATTTTTTGAATCCGGTGCTCCTAAAACTCATCGGGAAACCTACTAAAAATTTTCAGGTAATTACGCAGGTCCAAAAATGACACCTTAATGTGTTCCAACACTTAGAATAACATTCGAGAGATCAGTTTCAAAAAACAACCCATTGATAAATCGAAAAAAATTCTAAAACCTTCGTATTTTAACCTAGTTAAAAAATATGGGACATTATAGTATCATTTTCAATATATTGTTTTTACATTAAATATTATTCCACCTCAATCAAATATTATAAAAATATGAGGATATTATAAAAAAACAATCTTTAATAAAAAAATATTTTTTGTGTCCATTTCGTAAGAAACATCTATCTACTCTTAATGAAAATGGGAAATTAAGTGTCTGATCGTGTTAATTGAGGACCACCTCCTCCCAAATCAATGTACATTTTATTCCCTCACCATCCCTCATGTATGGATATAATGATGTATTTATCATATTTATATTATATTTATAACATAATTATAATTCCAATGTAATAATTTAACAATTACAATCTTACCATCATATCCATTATAAAATGATAACCATGCTCATGTGTCTATCTAGGTAACCACTTCTTTAGGGAAATTTGTTGTGCTTTGAATTCAATATTGAAATGTATAGTACAATTAATTAATATATATGATATCCATAATATAAAAATTATTCAATAAATGGGAATTTATATTTACCTTTTCCATGCATAAAAAAATGAAACCAGTGTTCCTACACACATACGGCCTACATTCTCGATAAATGGTGTAATTAATTTTTCTATCAATTAATTTTATGAATGAATCAAAATACATATATAATGAAATTAAATGATATTATTAACCCTATTTTTTTCTAATAAATTATTTAAAGATATTAAATTTACATGTAACAAAACTACCGAAGAAATATGTAAATGAAAAATTATATACTTATCACAAGAAAAAATAATTTTAATAATGAATTTTTAAAAAATGGGTGGAAAATGGTTGAAAGTAAATCATAAATGTTATGATATATAAGATTATGTTTGATTATTATTATTTTAATAACACTATATTTATTACATAGTATTTTCATACAATTTTTATTAATGTTTATAAATGAGGTAAGGTATTTCCTATCTCTGTTTTATTTCAAAGAGACATTTGAAATATTAAACAATAATTTCTTTTTAGGGACCTAAAACTTCACCTTTTATATATGATATCTTCAAAAATACTATTTTCATTTAATTTTAAGATTCAAATTTCTTTCTTTTTTAATGGGTGTTATGATTGAAAACATTCTAATGTTGTGTGTGAATTTCATTACACATTTACTTCTATAACAAACCTATCAAATTCACTACATATTTACTTCATGTTATTTTTATAATTAAAATTAATTACATTTATGATAATTATTGTAAATTTAAAGTCTATTTTATATATCCATATATGATTATTTAATTAATAGGTAGTATTATTGAAAGTATACCATTATGGTAATGGTTTTGTTATTAAATCTAATTCTTTATCGGGATTGTTTATGAATATACTTATAATGAAAAAATAAAATGAACTAACTCTAAAGAAAATAATTAATTTTAAACTAATAGGGATATTTTTTAAAATTAAATAATTTCTTTTTATTTTATATATTTAATAATCCATGATCCCAAAATATTTATTTACTGTAAAAATGACATTATTTATTTTCCTCGGTCGAAAATCCTTTTTTGTAATAATAATTCTTTATAAAAATGTCTTCATGAATTTATTAACATTCATCCATGAATTAGTTGTGTCAATTTTTCCCCATGACTAAATTAGTATAAAATTAATTAAAATTATTAAATTATACATTAAAATTTATAACTTTTTAATGAAATTGTGAATGTAATTTTTGTTCTAACATTTATGGCATGAACAATGTTTCCAGACATCATTAATGTTCAATGGTTTAATGATTCGTCTTTTAGATTATAGAATTATTTTCATAGAAAATTTTTGCACAAATATTTTTCAATGAATTTATCTTATAAAGATGTGGTCATAAAATGGAATGTATATCACCCCTAATAATATTTTATTGACCTTTTTAGTGAATTTGTATTCATCAAAGGAAATAGTTTTTTGTGTTTCATTTATTTTTATAAGGATATGATCAATGTATGAACCTAGAATTTCTTTTCAGGTATGTTATCATTTTCTTATCATTTTATGAGAAAGGAGGAAAATCTGGGAGTTTTTTAAGTACACGACGTGTACTATAAAAACACCTTCCATGTACTTCCTTGGGGAAGGATGACATGTTCTGGCCATTTAGTAGTCACACACACAGTCATGTGGGAGTGACTTGGAGTCCGCTTAAAGTGGATTACAAAAATGAGAGTACACACTGTGTACTCCAAAATTACATGGCATGTATTTTGTTTATTCATTAAACTCATTGAGGTCGTGTCTGATGGATAGAACAACCTTCTTCTAGGTTGTATTCATCCAAGAGAACCCATACAACCATGAACTCTCTTCGAGCCCCCGAGCCTCCATCCGACCACTGATTCGACTGAAATCAATTGAATTGGGATCACCTATGTTAGTTCTCTCTTCTTCTTGATCCACAACTCTTGATTCCTCTTAATTTCCATGTTATCATGTGTTTCACTTTTTAGACGTTTCCATAGATCTGTAACTTTTCAAGGAGATTCAAGCTCTGAGGTTATATTATATTGATCTTTTAACCCCGAGTTAGGTGGTTTCTGCATTTTTGATCTATTTCTTTGTGTATTATTTTCAAATTCCACCAATACACTTGAACGAGGTATTGTGTGATTACTATTTTACCCCAGTTCTATACCTACCATGCTTGTATACCTATGTAGGGGGTATTTGGATATGAGTAGGTTTGATTGCTATGATTTGGATGTGTCTTTCACATGCATGTTCTGTTTACGACCATTTGGTCTTGTTTACCCATGGATACTTTTCCTTTTTTCCACACATATTGTTTTAGGATGGAGAGTTTGTATTCTAACATGCTTGTTATA
This sequence comes from Viscum album, assembly GCA_963277665.1. Classification (NCBI taxonomy): domain Eukaryota; kingdom Viridiplantae; phylum Streptophyta; class Magnoliopsida; order Santalales; family Viscaceae; genus Viscum; species Viscum album. Next base: position 2,048,640,748 of record OY728147.1, on the reverse strand, counting down.
CTGTAGACTATTTATCCAATTAGTTTGGATGGTTTAAATTGGCCATATTACATTTCTATTTTCATTGAACTACTTAGGGATGTAAAAACCTGGTGTAGTAAACTATAAGGGGAATTGATTAGGGGAGCCTCCTCAAAGAGTCATTGATTACAGAAGGCTATAATGGGGGATTGACCGAGTTAGAATGCTCAAAGAGCCTAGAACCACATGGGGATATAAGGTGAATTAACCATGTGAGCATACTCATAGAGTCCTTGATTCCTTTAGAATTTAAGGGGATTGACCATGTGAGCTTCCTCTGAGAGTCATTTCTTGATTTGAATGAGCTGATCTATAAGGGGAATTGACTGAGTCAACTTCTTCTGAAAGTCCTAGACCTCGGTGCTATAAGGGGAACTGACATGTGAGCTTCCTCAAATAGTCCGTGACTACCATAGACTATACGGGGAATGGAAAGTGTGGGCCTCCTCAGAGAGACTTTCTTTACCTAGACTATATGAGGGATGGATTGTGTGATCTTCCTTAGATAGTATTTCTTTACCATTGACTATAAGGGGATATACTTTGAGTGCCTCCATAGAGAGCCTTATTCAATTCCTATGAAAGAACCAGAGGGGTTAGGCTGTGTGTACTGCCCAAAGGGTTGTCTGTATATCTTTGGAAGGACCAGAGTGGATGGTTGTGAGTACTTCCCAGAGGGTTACCTATTTGAGGTTTATCTGTTTGTTTAACTGATTCTTGATATTGAACTGGAAATTGTTTAAAACTGAGTTCATTATATTTTACATTTTACTAGTTACTATACATTTACCTGCCATATATTCACAGACTATTAGGCACAGATCATCGAGTGGTTTCCTACTGATATTTAATCCCACACCCTATTTGGGTCATTGTTTTGGGCCCAAACAGATTATATTATTGATGGTATAGACAAAAAAAGATCCCTTCTACTTTAGGTACTTGATTTCTGAGAAGGATGAGAGCATGGGACCAAGCTATGTATTTTGATGATGAGGAGTTCATTTTTTTCTTTTATAATTTAGTTTAGTAATATTTTATACCAGAATTGTGACTTGTTGGATGTTTTCCTAGATATATGTGTCATTCATGAGTTTATATACGTTCTACAGTTTATACTTTCAGTTTCCTACTATAATTGTTGTATGTCATTATTACTACTTCCTCTATTGTATGTATTTGTTTACTTGAACTTTGTACTCTTCCAATGAGGTAATAGATTCTAAACTATCATACACAAGGCCCTCGATGGTAGTCGGCGGTGTCTGGAGTTCGGGGAAATGCACTTGAGGCCATGTGACCAACCAGGTACAGGGCGCCTCTGGGTGTCACCCGAAAACATGATTTTACAATCAAGTTATACCATCAGTTTTATTTATTTATATAGTTCATGGTGATGATGATGAGATGTTTATGGAACCCATTTATTTTCATGGATAATTGTTTTATTAAACTATGGATGTTTTATAAATTTTTTTTTCTTTACATGGGTTAGGATTTGATGAAATTATTATTGTTTTATGAAATTATGGGAAATATTTTTGGTTTTATTTATGTTATTTGTTGTCTAGGAATTACATATCCCTCTAATGAATTAGTAGAATATTGATATATATGGAGTAAATTATGTTATACGTGAGCCTAGATTAATGTACACAATCTTAGGCGTGGTCCTTATTTTTTTATCATAATATTATGTGTGGACTTTGTTTCTTATCAATAAGATTATATGTGGTCCAGGATTCACTTATATAAGGTTACATGTGGACATTTTATCATGTCCATATGGTTGTGCATTTTCACGACCCGTCCTCGGGGCCCGTGCCGTGAATACCCCAAGCCCGCCTTCCATAGGCCAGGGGCTGGCGACTAGCACCAAAGGCGTAAAATCCCGATAACTGGGAAGGCATTGCCTTTATATAGAAAACAAGCACCACAGAGTACAAGCGGAAGTAAAACACTAAATACAAAAAGAAGAACTGAAAAGAAAAAAGGGGCCGGAAATACAAGCCCAACTGTAAAGTACAACTCGAAAGGGAAAACAGCGACTGAAAAGTAAAGCTGCTACGCTGAGATGTCCACTGGAAATCCCACCTGAAGGGTGGGTACAGATAGCTCCTCTGCTCCTCGGGTCCCGCCATCCGCTCCGAGTATATCCCGCCCAGTGGTCCACCTCCGGGTACCGCCTCGTCGTATAGTCCACCTCCAGGTACCGTCCAGTCCTCGAACACTCGGCCTCTGTCAGCACTGTCCGTCGTCTGCAACCAACACAACGAGGTGCGGGCATAGCCCGTGCAGGGGTGAGTATAACGATACTCAGTAGGGACCCCGAGACCCTCAAGGTCTCACTAAACCAACAAGGATAACCACAAGAAGATCACAAAAGATAAACTCTACTTAGGTATATGCCCATACATATACCTAAGTTATCAAGTAACCCATCTCAATCATGAGGAAACACAAGGATTGTGAAAACGACGGATAACCACTACTCGGGTATATGCCCATACATATACCAAAGTTAGCAAGTGACCCATCTCAATCATGAGGTAAACACAAGGTCAAAAGTCTCATCTCAAACCAGGATTTTCATTATCGAAACCGTAACTGCTGAAGAGCTCCGTCTCTAGAGTGTACAGTGGTCCTGTCACGACTCCGAGGCTGCCGCTCACTAACCTAGGACTGCTGAGGTACTCCTCCTGTCGAGTACTGCGGGTTTGCGGCCAACTACCGGGCGCTCCGTCCGCTGAGGGTCTGTCGCCAAATACCGGGCGCTACCCAGATAGCCTGCTGAGGTACTCCTCCTGTCGAGTACCGCGGGTCTGCTGCCAACTACCAGGCGCTCCGTCCGCCGTGGGTCTGCCGCCAAATACCGGGTGCTCCGTCCACTGGGCTAGTCGACTCACTCCAAGTCGAGTCGGTCAAGCAGTCGTCAGGTCTCAGCCGGCTACACGGTCTCCGTACTCTGCACGCTCGTCTCCACCGTCGCGGGTCTGTCGCTACAACCAAGCGCACACACTCCGTAGAGTATCGCGGGTCCGCCGCTACAACCAAGCTCTCCACCGCCAAGGGTCTGCTGCTGCATCCAAGCGCACCACCACTGTCAAGTACCACGGGTCCGCTCCATGAGCTACTGGTCGATACTCCAAGTATCACAAGGTCCCGCGAAGAAGTGTCTCAAAGGTCCGTCTCGGCATAGGGGTCTCAACGCAACAGACGGCGCGTCGATCGGACGCCCGGTCTGTGAGTTATTAGCCTTTTCGTCCCAGGGGCCCGGTTGGTTTCGTGAGCGAAACCAATCCCGGCCGTATCTCAACTGCACCCCGAACTCCCATAGGGTATACTCAAAGGGACCGTTACTCAACGTAACCACCAACGCCGCTGACGGCTCGTCAAGCGAACGTCCTGTCTGAAAGATATCAGCTTTCCCGTTCCAGGGGCCCGGTTGGATTTCGGGTACAATCCAACCCGGCCATACTCCGACTGTATCCAAAACTCGGGCGGAGTATGTCAAAAGTTCCGTCTCATCAAGAGGAAGTTAACGAAACAGACGGCGCGTCAATCGGACGCCCGGTCTGTGAGTTATTGGTTTTTTCGTCTCCGGGGCCCGGTTGGTTTTTAAAGCAAAACCAACCCGACCGTACTCCACCTGCGTCCAAACCTCGGGCGGAGTATGCCAAAAGATCCGCCTCATTAAGAGGAACGCAACGCGACTGACGGCGCGTCAATCGGACGTTCGTGGCTCGAGATATGAGCGTTTCCGCTCCGAAGGCCCGGTTGGTTCTGTGAACGAACCAACCCGGCCGAACTCAAAGTAAACCGAAAACTTGAGTGCGATATACCGAAACGACCGTCTCGATCCAAGGATCGCGTTGTCGCAGACGGTTCGTCATTCGGAGGTCCGAGGCTCAAGTTATGAGCCAAAAACCGAATCTGGTCCGAAACGGGGGGGTCCGGGTCCGGGCCGACCCGGCCCGACCCCCCCCCCCTGGGCGGCGCGGCGGCCGGCGGCGGCGGACGGCGGCGGCGGGCGGCGGCGCGGCGGCGGGCCGCGGTGGCGGCGGCGGCGGGCCGCGGCGGCGGCGCTGGGCGGCGGGCCGCGGCGGCGGCGCCTGGCGGCGCACGTGGTGGTCACGCGGGGGGCTTGATTGCCCCCGCTGATTGATCAAGGCGGCACGGCTTTGAGCCGTGCCTTTGCCAAAAAACGGCCCCCGCAAGTGGGGGCCGGCTGGACGAACCGGGGGGCTTTGCCCCCCCCCCCCTCCTTTAATTGAACCGCCCCCCTCATTAAGAGGGGGGTTTGAAGATCCGGCCGGGGGTTTAATCCCCCGGTTTTATGACATCCGGCCGGCCCGCTGGCCGGCCGGTTTTTACCAACGGGACCGGAATTTCCGGTCCCGCCCTCGACTTCCGACGCCGGCGGCCCGGCCGCCGGTCTTTCCTTCCGCCGCGGCCCGGAACCGGCCGCGGTCTCCTCGTCCCACCACGGCCCGGAACCGGCCGCGTTCTTCGTCGTCCGGCGCGGTGCGACGGCACCGCGCCCCTTTCGCCGTGCCATGAATCCTTCCAACGCGGCGCGACGGCGTCGCGTTCTTGAAGTCTCTCCTCGGCGAAGCGCGACGGCGTCGCGTAAATTAATCGCACGGCAAACCGCGTGGTGCGACGGCACCACGCCACTTTGCTTCCATCGCAAGAATTTAAACAAGAACGTTGGAGGGGGGTTCGGCCGTGTTCGTGCGGTCCGGCCCCCCTCACGTTAAATAATAACATAACTAAAGAAAATCCAAAAGCCTCACGTTTAGTCATGCTAAAATCCATGATTCAAGAATGGAATTAAATAATCAATAAATAACATCCCCTACCTCGGGTATAAGTTCGAGGATTTGACTATGTCCGCGGAAGTCGACGTCGCGGAGATCGGGTGTCGCGGTAGTCGTTCGTCAATTCCGTTGACGAAGAGACGCGTCCGAAGAGGCACGTCGTTGGCGAATCCTTGTACGCCGACGAAGGTTGTCCGAGGAAGGTGTGGTGTTCTCTCTCGTTGACACCGAAGACGAAGAAGAGCGGTGCGGCGTTCTTCGTCGGAAAAAGGGCGTTCCTCGTCAAGTCTTGAGGAAAGTCAAATTATAAAGAGAACAACGAACTCAAGAATCTCTACCTCGATAGTCGCACGGTGACGGAGTCGTGGAATATCAGTGTCGATTCCTTTGACGTCGGAGGAAGAGTCGTTATTGAAGGCGTTCGTCGCGGAAAATCGACGCGGAAGAGATGACGCGGAAGAAGTACGTCGCGTCGCGGACACGGCGTCGCGGATGGATCGTGTTCTTCGGCGGAGAAGTTCTTCGTTGAAGAACGACGTTCTTCGCGTTCTTCGTTGAGTTGAAGAAGAAGAAGAAGAAAAGCTTCCAAAGCTCTCAAGAAATCCTCCCAAGGGTAAAAGAAACTCAAAGAATAATATAAGCTTTAACTTATATTATTTCATAACTTAACCACAAGAATTTCAAAGGTTTGAAATTCAAAATGGATAACTCCAAAATTAACTCACTTATTTAATATACATGAATTGTATAATTAAATATAAGTTAACTTGTCAAGCCATTAAGAGGGAGAGTGGGGAGTTGAAAAGGTGGGGGTTCGTGTGGGCCCCACCACACTTAATCCTCCCACGGGAGGTTAAGTGGGTGTGGGTCCCACTTCCAACCTCCTTTGAGAGGTTTTAAGAAGTTAAAATAAAATTTGTTCTACACAAATTTTATTTAACTCAACCTAAACCCTCAAAAATTAACTTTCAACCCGCAACAAACGCAACTCCCGAAAAGGTCTCTTTAAGCGAATATCGGCGCTGCGAGTTCATCGGTGCCCTCGGATTTCAATTCCGAGCACCGGATCAAAAGTTAGAAATTCCCGCTCGTTCGTTCACTGAACGTACCCGAGCCAAACTTCGGAAATTAATTCCGGGCACTCCGGGCCTCGGAATCAGGTGCCGTCAGAAACCGCATTCTTGTAAAATTCTAAAGAAAATTAAGAAAAAATTTCCCTTGAATTTTACGGGTCTTTACATTACTCCCACCTCAGGGCTTTACGTCCCCGTAAAGCTACATCAAAAACTAGGGAAACAAAAGAGGATACTGAGCACGCATCTGAGCCTCCCGCTCCCAAGTGCTCTCCTGGAGATTCCCGTGCCGCCATCTGTTGCGCACAAGAGGAATCGATCGCCCATGTAGGGCCCGCTCCTGGATGACATGGACCCCTTCTGACGTGGCCCGGACCATCTCCGGTCCCACAAGAGCTGCGAGATTTCTTCTTTGCCGAAAAGAGAAACCTGGTCTCATCCCCTGGATGAACCACATTCTTTGCCTAAAACAGTCAATCCTAACATGGATGATATTAATCCATACCAAGGATGACGTCGTAAGGCCTCGACGCTACTACTAAGAGATCCAACCGTTACTCTCGCCTCCAAGGGTTGAGTCACACTGTCGGCATCAGTGTGTGGTAACTGGTCTCCTCCAGTAGATGTCTCACAAGTGAGGGTCAAGTCAACAGTCAACTGGAACCTCTTAGTAACATCACAAAAGAGGACAGGAAAGAAAACATCACAAAGGATGCGTCTTATTATTATTGCAGCTCATAATACAAGACGCTACACAAAAGCAACAAAGAACCAGAAGTACTAAGGACGTATCCACTAGTTCTGCTCCTGTCCATCGGCTCCCAGAGCTCCATGATCGAAGGCCTCGGCTGCCTGAAGCTGAGCTCTCCCCTGCGGTCGGGGTGGTCCTCCTGGTGGTGGTGGTGGAAGAGCCTCAAAGCGTCGCCCACCACCAGCTGCTCGTCCAGCTCCTCTGCCTCGTCCGCCTCCTCCCTGCGGACCTCCACGGTCGAACCTCTGCCTCTGCCTGGGAGGTTCTTCACTTAACTGCTGACCATCAGCATGGCGGGTCGGACAGTCACGAGCCATGTGACCAATCCCGTCACAGGAGTAACACTGCCCACTCTCGGCACGCCTGGCTCTGACTCCACACCGGCTTCCCCGTACTACTGGGCCTGAGTCGTGCAGTCGGCCACCGGTATGTCTGGTCTGCCTGGAACCCTGAGTCATCTGTCGGCTACCTGCTGCAGATGACTCTGCCACGTGCCGCCCTGCGGTGAGTTGCTGTGCTGGTGTAGACTCAGCAAGGAAACTCTCGATCAGAAGTGCCCGCTCCAGTACTCCTGTCTGAGTCGGTATGCTGAGGGAGATCAGCGATGCCCTGATCTCGTGTCTCAAACCCTGCTCGAAGGTCCGGGCCCGGAAGAATGGGTCCCATACCATGTCGGTCGAGTAGCGCGAGAGATCGGTGAACCTCGCCGCGTACTGAGCGACCGTCATGCTGCCCTGCCGCAGCTGTAGAAGCTCCTGGATGCGCACCGCTCGGAGGGTGGCCGGGATGAACTCAGAGCGGAAGAGGCTCTCAAAGTCTGTCCAAAGTAGAGATGCCTCATCGTGTACCTGGAGCATCAAGCTCCACCATCGTCCTGCTGCTGCTTGTAGTAGGCTCGCAGCGAGGATCACCATGAGGTCTGCTGGTGTCCTCACTAGCCTAAACACTCGTACTACTGCCTCCAGCCAGTCCTCTGCAGCCTGGGGATCCGTCTCCCCGCGAAACCTGGGCGGTCGCTGGCGCTGAAACTCATGCAGTGCGCTGAGGCGACGTGCATCGTCAGCGGTTGCTGCTGGAAGCATCGGGGGCTCGGCGGGTAGAACTACCGCCGGTGCCACTGCTGACAAAGGGCCCTGCACCGAGGCCTCGTCGCTCGGTGGGCTGTCGTCACGTTCGATTCTCGGAACCCTAGCTGGCTGTCGTCGTGGGGCCATCCTGAAAGAAACAACGTAACACGATCAAACGATTATACCTGGTGAGCTGACCTGGTTTGAGCTGTTTTAAGGGGAAAAACTTTTGAAAACACACACGCAATCAGTGTTTTCGTGCACAAAGTCGGAAATCAGTTGTCAGGGTCCTGGTGTATGGATACGTCGGCCGCCCGCACCAACACTGGACTCCCTGAACTGAAAACCACACTCGGTACTCTTAACACTATCGCTTCACAGAAAGAAAGATCAGAGTTATAAGTTCTGCGGTAGAACCGAACTCCTTTGATACCAATTTGTCACGACCCGTCCTCGGGGCCCGTGCCGTGACTACCCCAAGCCCGCCTTCCATAGGCCAGGGGCTGGCGACTAGCACCAAAGGCGTAAAATCCCGATAACTGGGAAGGCATTGCCTTTATATAGAAAACAAGCACCACAGAGTACAAGCGGAAGTAAAACACTAAATACAAAAAGAAGAACTGAAAAGCAAAAAGGGGCCGGAAATACAAGCCCAACTGTAAAGTACAACTCGAAAGGGAAAACAGCGACTCAAAAGTAAAGCTGCTACGCTGAGATGTCCACTGGAAATCCCACCTGAAGGGTGGGTACAGATAGCTCCTCTGCTCCTCGGGTCCCGCCATCCGCTCCGAGTATATCCCGCCCAGTGGTCCACCTCCGGGTACCGCCTCGTCGTATAGTCCACCTCCAGGTACCGTCCAGTCCTCGAACACTCGGCCTCTGTCAGCACTGTCCGTCGTCTGCAACCAACACAACGAGGTGCGGGCATAGCCCGTGCGGGGGTGAGTATAACGATACTCAGTAGGGACCCCGAGACCCTCAAGGTCTCACTAAACCAACAAGGATAACCACAAGAAGATCACAAAAGATAAACTCTACTTAGGTATATGCCCATACATATACCTAAGTTATCAAGTAACCCATCTCAATCATGAGGAAACACAAGGATTGTGAAAACGACGGATAACCACTACTCGGGTATATGCCCATACATATACCAAAGTTAGCAAGTGACCCATCTCAATCATGAGGTAAACACAAGGTCAAAAGTCTCAGCTCAAACCAGGATTTTCATTATCGAAACCGTAACTGCTGAAGAGCTCCGTCTCTAGAGTGTACAGTGGTCCTGTCACGACTCCGAGGCTGCCGCTCACTAACCTAGGACTGCTGAGGTACTCCTCCTGTCGAGTACTGCGGGTTTGCGGCCAACTACCGGGCGCTCCGTCCGCTGAGGGTTTGTCGCCAAATACCGGGAGCTACCCAGATAGCCTGCTGAGGTACTCCTCCTGTCGAGTACCGCGGGTCTGCTGCCAACTACCAGGCGCTCCGTCCGCCGTGGGTCTGCCGCCAAATACCGGGCGCTCCGTCCACTGGGCTAGTCGACTCACTCCAAGTCGAGTCGGTCAAGCAGTCGTCAGGTCTCAGCCGGCTACACGGTCTCCGTACTCTGCACGCTCGTCTCCACCATCGCGGGTCTGTCGCTACAACCAAGCGCACACACTCCGTAGAGTATCGCGGGTCCGCCGCTACAACCATGCTCTCCACCGCCAAGGGTCTGCTGCTGCATCCAAGCGCACCACCACTGTCAAGTACCACGGGTCCGCTCCATGAGCTACTGGTCGATACTCAAAGTATCACAAGGTCCCGCGAAGAAGTGTCTCAAAGGTCCGTCTCGGCACAGGGGTCTCAACGCAACAGACGGCGCGTCGATCGGACGCCCGGTCTGTGAGTTAATAGCCTTTTCGTCCCAGGGGCCCGGTTGGTTTCGTGAGCGAAACCAATCCCGGCCGTATCTCAACTGCACCCCGAACTCCCATAGGGTATACTCAAAGGGACCGTTACTCAACGTAACCACCAACGCCGCTGACGGCTCGTCAAGCGAACGTCCTGTCTGAAAGATATCAGCTTTCCCGTTCCAGGGGCCCGGTTGGATTTCGGGTACAATCCAACCCGGCCATACTCCGACTGTATCCAAAACTCGGGCGGAGTATGTCAAAAGTTCCGTCTCATCAAGAGGAAGTTAACGAAACAGACGGCGCGTCAATCGAACGCCCGGTCTGTGAGTTATTGGCTTTTTCGTCTCCGGGGCCCGGTTGGTTTTTAAAGCAAAACCAACCCGACCGTACTCCACCTGCGTCCAAACCTCGGGCGGAGTATGCCAAAAGATCCGCCTCATTAAGAGGAACGCAACGCGACTGACGGCGCGTCAATCGGACGTTCGTGGCTCGAGATATGAGCGTTTCCGCTCCGAAGGCCCGGTTGGTTCTGTGAACGAACCAACCCGGCCGAACTCAAAGTAATCCGAAAACTTGAGTGCGATATACCGAAACGACCGTCTCGATCCAAGGATCGCGTTGCCGCAGACGGTTCGTCATTCGGAGGTCCGAGGCTCAAGTTATGAGCCAAAAACCGAATCTGGTCCGAAACGGGGGGGTCCGGGTCCGGGCCGACCCGGCCCGACCCCCCCCCCCCCCCCTGGGCGGCGCGGCGGCCGGCGGCGGCGCGGTGGCGGGCCGCGGTGGCGGCGGCGGCGGGCCGCGGCGGCGGCGCTGGGCGGCGGGCCGCGGCGGCGGCGGCGGCGGCGGGCCGCGGCGGCGGCGCCGGGCGCCGCACGTGGTGGTCACGCGGGGGGCTTGATTGCCCCCGCTGATTGATCGAGGCGGCACGGCTTTGAGCCGTGCCTTTGCCAAAAAACGGCCCCCGCAAGTGGGGGCCGGCTGGACGAACCGGGGGGCTTTGCCCCCCCCCCCCTCCTTTAATTGAACCGCCCCCCTCATTAAGAGGGGGGTTTGAAGATCCGGCCGGGGGTTTAATCCCCCGGTTTTATGACATCCGGCCGGCCCGCTGGCCGGCCGGTTTTTACCAACGGGACCGGAATTTCCGGTCCCGCCCTCGACTTCCGACGCCGGCGGCCCGGCCGCCGGTCTTTCCTTCCGCCGCGGCCCGGAACCGGCCGCGGTCTCCTCGTCCCACCGCGGCCCGGAACCGGCCGCGGTCTTCGTCGTCCGGCGCGGTGCGACGGCACCGCGCCCCTTTCGTCGTGCCATGAATCCTTCCAACGCGGCGCGACGGCGTCGCGTTCTTGAAGTCTCTCCTCGGCGAAGCGCGACGGCGTTGCGTAAATTAATCACACGGCAAACCGCGTGGTGCGACGGCACCACGCCACTTTGCTTCCATCGCAAGAATTTAAACAAGAACGTTGGAGGGGGGTTCGGCCGTGTTCGTGCGGTCCGGCCCCCCTCACGTTAAATAATAACATAACTAAAGAAAATCCAAAAGCCTCACGTTTAGTCATGCTAAAATCCATGATTCAAGAATGGAATTAAATAATCAATAAATAACATCCCCTACCTCGGGTATAAGTTCGAGGATTTGACTATGTCCGCGGAAGTCGACGTCGCGGAGATCGGGTGTCGCGGTAGTCATTCGTCAATTCCGTTGATGAAGAGACGCGTCCGAAGAGGCACGTCGTTGGCGAATCCTTGTACGCCGACGAAGGTTGTCCGAGGAAGGTGTGGTGTTCTCTCTCGTTGACACCGAAGACGAAGAAGAGCGGTGAGGCGTTCTTCGTCGGAAAAAGGGCGTTCCTCGTCAAGTCTTGAGGAAAGTCAAATTATAAAGAGAACAACGAACTCAAGAATCTCTACCTCGATAGTCGCACGGTGACGGAGTCGTGGAATATCGGTGTCGATTCCTTTGACGTCGGAGGAAGAGTCGTTATCGAAGGCGTTCGTCGCGGAAAATCGACGCGGAAGAGATGACGCGGAAGAAGTACGTCGCGTCGCGGAAACGGCGTCGCGGATGGATCGTGTTCTTCGGCGGAGAAGTTCTTCGTTGAAGAACGACGTTCTTCGCGTTCTTCGTTGAGTTGAAGAAGAAGAAGAAGAAAAGCTTCCAAAGCTCTCAAGAAATCCTCCCAAGGGTAAAAGAAACTCAAAGAATAATATAAGCTTTAACTTATATTATTTCATAACTTAACCACAAGAATTTCAAAGGTTTGAAATTCAAAATGGATAACTCCAAAATTAACTCACTTATTTAATATACATGAATTGTATAATTAAATATAAGTTAACTTGTCAAGCCATTAAGTGGGAGAGTGGGGAGTTGAAAAGGTGGGGGTTCGTGTGGGCCCCACCACACTTAATCCTCCCAAGGGAGGTTAAGTGGGTGTGGGTCCCACTTCCAACCTCCTTTGAGAGGTTTTAAGAAGTTAAAATAAAATTTGTTCTACACAAATTTTATTTAACTCAACCTAAACCCTCAAAAATTAACTTTCAACCCGCAACAAACGCAACTCCCGAAAAGGTCTCTTTAAGCGAATATCGGCGCTGCGAGTTCATCGGTGCCCTCGGATTTCAATTCCGAGCACCGGATCAAAAGTTAGAAATTCCCGCTCGTTCGTTCACTGAACGTACCCGAGCCAAACTTCGGAAATTAATTCCGGGCACTCCGGGCCTCGGAATCAGGTGCCGTCAGAAACCGCATTCTTGTAAAATTCTAAAGAAAATTAAGAAAAAATTTCCCTTGAATTTTACGGGTCTTTACATGCATGGAAATTGTTTTTAGGTACACAAGTTAATTCGATGGTATAACATCATGATTGTAACTTAATGAGTGAAAATGATTTTATTTACAAATTTTCAAAATGTTATAATATTATTTTCTTCATATAATTGTGTTTCCTTTATTATCTAATAGATTAGGATAATTAATACATTTATAATTCATGTCGTATGAACATAAAATGATTATTTTATGACTCAATAATATGATCCTTGTTATGTAGGGTATGACCTTAACATTTTATAATCATTTTATCATTCCATAATACTAGTGTTGTGCCTATGTGTTCATAGATATGTAAATCATGTACCAATACAATGATTCTATGATCAAAACTTCATATTTTTCCATTCATTGGATATTGAAAATAGTTTTTATAGATTTTTTCTACATAGGATACCATGCAAGAATATTATTGTGTGAGATGTTCATGATATTTCTAAAAATATAAAAAAATTGAATGTAGTCTCTAAATACACATTACTATTATTGTCCAAAAGAATTTAAATACGATATATGTTGAAAATTAATCTAAAAAGTTGTAATATTAATATTTGAAAATTTTGGGTTTTTAAAGAAATATAGTAGAGTTAATCCATCAAAACTCATATCAAATTTATTCCATTAGATTTATTTTAGAGTAAATTGAATAATACAATTATGATGATCCATCATTTCAATTTTGGGTGTGGTTAATGGTTTTATAATATATATATACATCTATTACTATAAATTATCATTATGATATATTAATCAATTTAAGGTGTACCTAATAATGTACTTCTTAAAGATTCCTAAGCATATGTGGGGTAAAAATAATGACTTTTATAATTATTTCTATATATAATAAATTTTATACCATTTTTATATAAAATAACCATCCTAAATGAAACATATTATACTGTAGATATATTATTCTTTTAATTTGTAATATATGATCAATCCACTGATTTTATGGTACAAATATAAATATCCATAATCATAAATGTACTTATAATAGTTTTTAATATTTAAATAAATATTCAATCATACATTATTTCTAAATTTTCTGTAAATTGAAATAAATTACTTTCACAATAAAATGGTTATTTTTTAGAGAAATGATTTTATGCCTACAATATATTTTAAGTATAATTGTTTAAATTGTTTATTGTTAATATATATCTCTAATGAAATTGTTACATTGTAGACTCAACTTAATTATTTATAATTTATTTATTTATTTTTAGATGGAATAGAATGAAATAGTGTAATTTTATGATTAAAATTTAATTCTAATCTTCAGAGAGGTTTATTGCATTTTCCCTGAATAATATAAATAATTTCTACTTCATATAGATATTATATGGGATGAAATGGTTATAATTTCATCAAAACATCATTTAATTGTATAAATTTTATATATTATTGGGTTTTTGTGATATGATTACATTTTTAAGGGAATAACGAAATAAGTGATTTTTGTAAAAAAATATTTTAATTAAATAATTACAATTGAAAGTTAACAAAATTTTTCAAATTTCTAATGTAAATTGAATGAGTTTTAGTAAAAATAATATATATAATGTCATATTTATTGTCATTCGTTATATTTTTTTGTATAAGACCATTATTATGCCTAAAAAGTTCTATTTTAGAATAACTCACATTAATTGAGTTTTTGGAATATTTTTTGAATGTAATCTATAAAATGTATATAAATTGATTAATGAAAAGGGTATTTTGTATTATTAATGCTTATGTTCCAATATATTAATGAGTTTAATTTCATTTTTTTTCTTTTGAAAATGTATCCATTGTAAATATTTTTCACCATGGTTAATGGAAAATCAAGCTAATTATGATAATTAAATTGTGATAAGGATATAAAATTAAATAGTAAATCATATTGGATGAGGTATTTTAATCCATTGGCACTATTATTTTGAAATTTATTGTTATTGTGGAACATTTCCATGAGTAATACATTTTTAATAAAAACAATTATTGAAAAATTACAGTTGTGAAAATATCATCTCATATAAAAGGTAACCTCCTCTACTATACTCTACATAACACATTAATAATATATACCAATCGTGTGAAAAATATACCACTAACATAAATCTCTATATCCATGAGTTCATGGCAACACAAAAATAATATATTATAATATTTATGGTCTAAGGAAAACGATGTTCCCCCAATCTTTGGTATAAATCATAATCGAGTAAATTCATGTTTATTTATTTTTCATATTATATGAAATAATATTTATCCATGGTTATAGAGTAACACATTTAGCATAAATACAGTAATAAGTCATTATATTGATATAAAAACTATTTTTCATCTTATTTTCCATCTAAAAGAAAATGAAACCATCACTCGTGTGTCAATACAGATCATTATATCCATGTAATGATGTGTTTTGAAAAAATTATAATATAACTTTTCTAAATTAAAAATAAAATAAATATATATAATATTTATGGAATTTTAATTCATCAAATAATTTTTTATATTATTTATATTCTTATACTTCTATTGGTTTGAAAATCAAAATGTTTCT
Organism: Viscum album; assembly: GCA_963277665.1. Taxonomy (NCBI): domain Eukaryota; kingdom Viridiplantae; phylum Streptophyta; class Magnoliopsida; order Santalales; family Viscaceae; genus Viscum; species Viscum album. The sequence goes on along the minus strand of OY728147.1, from coordinate 2,048,625,740 downwards.
TGTATATACCTCTCAACTAAAACTTAAATGAATTGATTTTTTAATTATGTAACCTCCTAAAAAGGTTGTTCATTTTCATGAATATAATAAATAAATATGAAATTTATTATATTTTATGATTCATTCGTATTATTATTTGATCAATATTATTTATTTTCAAAATAGAAGATGAGTGGAGACATCACTTGTGTGTATGCGTGGATATCCATCTAAATGAAATGATTTACTTATTTTATAATGTACCAAACTCAAGTATGGTTGTGAAATTTTATTTTATTTTTCAATATGACAAATTAAAAAATATCAATATTTTTTTTGATCATGGATGAATTACCCATTTAACACATTTCAAAATATAAATATATTTGGGTATTATGATCTGAGAATCCTCAAAACATCAGACATAAACGTAACTGATGATATAGGTAAATAAAATATTATCATTTTTGAAAATATAGATAATCATATTAAATTGAATATTAAAATGTTTCTTATTCATGAAAATAAATATTTTTTATTAAAAAGTATAGATTATATAATTGAATAAGGTATTTCATGTAATGGATTCCTCAAATCAAATTAAATATTTTGGGACTCATTTCATTGTATCTTCATGTCTTCATATGGGTGGTTAATGTTCATCCATATATATGTGTCTAATAAATAATTTTATAATATTGTTCTATCTTAAAAATGTATTTCATGTTTTCTTCATCAATATTCTTAGGATTCAAAATCTACAAAAGAAAAAGTTATTTATCGTTAAAATATTATATTAATGTATATCAGAAAACTAATTCTCCTCCAAATCCTTCGTATTAAACCATTTTCATGTATTATTTATTATATAATGAAAAAAAATTTAATGGTAATTTGAGAAAAATCACTTGACTTAAAAATTTTAAAAATAGACTTTATTTATCAATTTCAAAGAAGATCTGTTTTATATTTTTTATGAAATTAATTAAATTTTTACATATTTGGATTGAGAAATTTTTCTAATAATTTTATAGACTATTATTTATAAACATTACATTAACAATTTTCATGGTTTTCCCAATACTATAATATCTTCACCCATTAGATATTTTTTATTTTTATTTTGAATTTTCAAAGAAAATTATATTTCTAAATTTAATTATGATATAATGGAATTTGATTACATGCAATTTGAAATGTGTTCTAAAATGATTTATGATGAAAAGCATAATTTTTACAAAAATTGTTTTCTGATATGAGAATCTAAAATTATAAATTATGATTAGTGAGCCTAATATAGTAAATGATGATGTGTAATCACAATATATCCCAACAATGATGTGGAAAATTAAATGTTTATAGACTTTGAATATAATAGAGATGTTATGGTTAGATACTACAATGTATATAACATGGGTTTAGTTATTATTATTTGGGTTGTACAAGTGTATGAATGAGTTATAATTATCATTCAACATTATATATATATTATTGATGAAAATTGGTATGTATGTAATTATTTTGATATCAGGTTTTAATGAATGTTTTTGAAAATATAATTATGAATGAAATGTCTTTTATAGAAATTTATTAATTATTTATAGTTTTCCATTTAATTTTGTTTTGAATTTATTAATTTATTTAATGGTAACAAATAATCCTTGACCGTTGGTTGATTTAATAATTTATATACGATTTATATATTTTCTCTACAATTTATTATATAAATAAATATCATTTAAATATTTTTTAATTCTTAATAGTTTATTAATGACAATCCATTATTCTTATATCCAATTAATATAATTATTTTGAATATCTAATGATTTAAAAATGTTTCACAATGAGTAATAATGTTTAGTGTCTATTCTCATGTCTAGTTAAAAATAAAAAAAATTCACTTCAATGAATGAATTTTTTTCATGAACAAAATTGCTGGGAAAAAATAATAATTCTAATTTAATAGAGAATTTTAACATTTTGTTTCAGTTTTCCTTGAGTAAAATAATGGGTTTCCTATCTCTATAAAAATCTAAAAATAAATGATCATGGGAATTAATGAATTTGAATCCCTTTTAGCTCATCTAATAATTATTTCTTCACTATGTTATATCATTTAGTTTTCATTAAAACTAATGGTTTACATTATATAAAAATTGATGAAATTTCAAAAATAAATAAAAAAATTATGGGTAAATATTTTTTATAATAAATAACCCCTATATCATTAATTATTTGTATTATATGATGAATTATCAATGTTATTTAGGGATTCATTTAGTGATGATTATTTATCCACACACAATGTAACCTATGAATTATCTATGGTTAATAAAAAGTATCTTAAACTAATGGAAGATGAGTTACCATTACTATATTCACAATATATTTTAATTAATCATACATATTTGTTCAATTATGTTTCATTTTTGAAATTATTCATTATGGACAGAAACCAATTCTAGTAATTTTTTCTTTTTCAACATGATTTGGAAGAAATCAAACAAAAACCACCATTTTCATATATTCTTTTCACAAGAAAACTGAATTATATTTAATATCACATGATTTTATAATATATTCATAATTAAATAAATGTAACTTTTTTATTACATTAAATGAAACACCATGTTAAAAATAACGAAGTATAATAATTAGTACTTTATTTTGTAATAATTATAATATTTTTGAATTTATCTCGAAAATATTATCTTATATTGAAATTTTTTTAACATTATTAAATGATTCATTATTAAATAATTAATGAAAATAACTATTTTTCTAAAACTATCATTTAAATGAAAAAACCCCATAATTCATCAAATTTAAAAAAATCATATCATCCTCAATCATCAATAAATACTCAGTCTGTCATTATTATCCTTCCTTATGATGAGGGAAGGGACAACAAGGTTACACACCCTTCCTTATTCAATATGAAGGAGAGATAATAACCTCTTGATTCCCACCATAATAGGCCCCAAAGTGGCAACTAGAACCAAGGGTATATGATCTCACGAAAAATGGAAGGAATTTCCCTTATTAATGTTAATATGTTTCGGAGATAATACTGTAAAAATTCCAAAACAATAGATGATATTTATATAAGGGAAACCAAAATCCAACCCATGCATTATTTAAACAAAACTAATCAATGATACATGTTAAACTCCAAGGTACCCTACAAAAGAAAATGAGACTAAGAATCAACACATCAACTATCCTAACACCCAGTCTATTAAAGTCCTACACAATCCTCACTTAACTCCATGAAACCTAGAAATATTTTTACAAAGTATGGTGGGTATAAATATTTAAATAGTAGGAAAAACAATGATATCCATGGTAATGTAGAGGAATATACTATTGCCCATTTGAAAAAATAGTAGAACCACAAAGAAGTTAACATAGAGTACTAACCAGACCAGCATCACCATGGAACACTCACCAGATAAATAAAGTAAAGTAAAGTAGTTGTATAATCACATCTGCATTTGGGTACCATGCACATCTTTCCTAAATGTTTACTCTTATTCCTAACAGCTAACATCTTATTGTTATAACTCTTCCAAAACGTAGTCCCACTGCCACAACCCACCAGCACACACTTTGGACTCAACCATACCATAAATCTCACCCACAGACACATGGGCCACCAAAACCATGCCTCTCACCCAAATACACTAGGGCCACATCCTAATGACACATGGGATAAAAAAATTAGGACTGGAAACACATGGGAACATCATTAAAAAAACCTACCCAAAGGATCATGTACTATGGTAATCCTTATGCTATTATATTTTTCCCAGATATGCTCAATCAGTAAGAACTCATAAGAGAGAGCGAGGAAGAAATTCAGTAACCAGTCATCTGTATCTCACATGGATGTTGGGGAAGACACCCTCTCCTATGAAATAGGAGTTCTCAAAATGTGGACTCAATGAGGGTGGTATGCTTATAGAAATCAAAAGGGACTATAATTTATACATATATGTAAAAAAACTCAGCTTAGGCAATGGGTTCAAAAAAACACTCAACCAACACCGAACCACATTTGCTTCTACCCCAATATGCACCACTATACACAATATTCACTACTAAATCATATGCCAAACTCCTTTTTCATTCAACCACATTCCATTTATTTATTTATGGATCAAATTTAGTTATTCAGTGCTACCCAGGGAAACTACCAAGAACAACATTTGCATACACCTCAGTAGGTGAGCATAATAACTAACTAAACACACAGAAACCAACCAACAATATTCTTCGGTACTTCCATATTTGAACATGAAAAGAGGAACCATGTTAATACATTTCCATTTTAACACTCATTAATTAAAACATCATAGAATGACCAAACTATTGTTCCACACCACACTCTCTTTTCCCCAAGACACTCATTTAACCATTTAAAATTTTCATTATTAAATGTTATACCAAAAAATCGTAAACCTTAAACCTAATTAGAGTTCCCCACTGTTCAAAAACACCACACCATACACACCTATTTACATGAAGTTATAACCAAAACCAAAAATGTATCCATTTTACCCAAATATTTTCCAAATTCATTCCCATTTCACAAATTCTCCAAAACCACATTGTAGTCACACATCATAACATCCCTTTATGGAAACATAATAAAAGGTAGTCCTACTACCTTCAAGTCCATCCATTCCACTATAAATTAGTCTCTCAAGTTGATATTCCAACACACCACTCATACTACCCCATACACAATTCACACGGGAAAATGCCACCAAACTGCATCCCTACTAAACAAATAGACCCTTCCCCATTCATAGGACCAACCCCTTTGTCTACCCCTAGTTCCCATATCCCTCATAAGGTTCGAACCACATAAAACACATAGCACACAACTACACCATAAATCCATGTATATTTAAATTTAAGAAATATGGGTTATTTTAATTCCACATTAAATAACTGTGGTGATCATATAATAGGTTTGATCTTGGGGAATCCATTGAATTAACCATGTTAACATGATTAAGAAGATTTCATGTAAAATCCAATTATCAAACAATATAAAAAAATGAACAGATCCCCACTAGTGTTCATGAAAATACCACCAAACAACAATGATTTCCAGAAGGCATTATAACCACAACAATCCATAAAATAAACAAAGATAACAAAATAGGTGAGCATTCATCAATCCGCTCCTAGACCGATGTTTTGTTGAACCCTGTTATCTTTTAATCATATTCCATGCCATTATTTATTAACAATTGATGAAATTTATTCACTTTTTCTTCATAATAAATAAATTTTACACCCACCCATCATGATAAAAAAATAATGAGAGGTAGAAGAATCCCAAATTAAACAAAAGGAAATCAAAACTCATCTTTTCTCCAAAACAGGGGATCTCTTGAATAGTAAGAATGAACTCCATGAAAACACATTTCACACATATGAATGACTCCGGGGTGGGGAAATGATTTGGGAAGACCAAGGAATAATTGAAAGGGTCTATTGAACAGATGATGTTGAATGTAGAAAATACCAGATCCTGAAATCATGAAGATATATCAAAATACATAAATTTTGGATTGTGGATTCACCATATATCAAGGAGATTTCAATGGCATCGACACATTAAGAAATAATTTAGATTTAATTATTAAACTCAGAATTAATGGGAATGAAGTTAAAATAGATCAGGTATTATAGGTTATAATTTAATGAATAAAATATCCTAACATGGGTGAAACTAGAATAATTATAAAACTGGGAATTAGTCATCTACACCCTAACACAAACACCTAGCAACCGACACCCTAGAATTGATGGCCTTGCACTAACGCCCAGTCACAGATTCCCTGACTCCGACATTGATGTCCCAAAATCACTGATGTTGACACCCCTAAAACACATATGACTGTTACCCTAACTCACTAATGTCGATGCCCCTGACTCGTGGATGCGTACACCCCTAACTTAATGATTTCATGAACCCTAAATCACTGATGATGATGCCCCTAACTCACAAATGTTGTTTCTCATACCTCATTGATGTCAATTCCCATGACACATTAATACTGTTGGTTCAAACTGTTTTTTATAAGTCTTATAATGAGTCACTGACAGCCCCCAGAACACCCCAATCACTTGATTTCCACAAAGTAAAAGACCAGACAGGTTTAGGTCATTTCGTCAGATACCTATCAAACTATTATCACCCTCATGAATTTAAAAACCAAACCCAAGAATATAGAGGTCTGAACGACCAAACCTTAAGATACCTTTTAGGGAAAACCACCCATGTATTTTTCGAAAGATATAGTGAAAACCTTAAAATCCAAGAACACCTCCTCAATATCTATCTCATTAACAGTCATAGAATCACTACCGAAAATCCACACAAACACTAAAATCCACACTATACTGACACATGTATTAGGGAGCTCCTTTTGATTTGTCAAGATATTATCGTCTTTGTGTGGGAATAACACTCCCAAAAAATTTCAATCGCATCCACATTAATGAATCTAGATTAGTGATTAGGTTCTTCCATCCCTATAGACTAGACAATTAACAGACATTCATATAATTTCGAAAAATATTATCTGATAACAAACAAGGTCATTAATTACATCATAAATCAAATCACACATGTATAACTCAGAAACAAAACATAGACAACTCTGGGCACTAGGAACACATCTATGCCTCCGGCTCCCATATACTATCCAGAAGGTCACCATTCCCCTATAACACTATATCGAAAGGAATGGATCATCCATGATGTTCATTCCCCATATGATTGTTGATTCTTACTAGTTGATCCATTAATATCATGTATTCCTAAATATCCAACTCTACCAAATCTATGATGTGGGAAAAATAATTTAGAAACCGATGGATCAAAGGGACATGTATGATTCCATAGATCTTATCCATCCATGGTGGAAATGATAGATGATATGCCAACTCTCTGAATCTCCCCAACACTTATAAAGGACAAATGAACATGGGAGAAATCTTTATAACCCTAACAAATCATATCTAACCATGTATAGGGGAAAACATCATGAAAATATATTAACCAACATCAAATTCCAAGGGACTCCTCCTATGATCAGGATATGACTTTTTTCGGTCCTCTGCTTCCTTCATCCTTTCATGGAAAAGATGAGAATTCTCTGTCGTAATTTGCACAATATCCGGACCAAGAACATATGATTCTACATTTTATGTCCAACACAAGTGTAAATGACACAACATTCGGTATGGAGCATCAATCATCGAATTACCAACAAAAGTGTGATTTATATTATTGTAAGAAAACACTACCAATGTCAAATGTTGCACCCAAGACAAACTTAATTCTTAATCACATGTTTGTAACATGTCCTCCAATGTATGGATGGTCATATTAGTGTTCCCATCAGTCTAAGGGTGGAAACTAGTGTTTAGGTGTAACTGATTTTGAATGTAGTTGTACAATCCCCTCCATTCTTGTGGCCTAAAAAGAGGATACATATCCAAGTCAATGTATCTTGGAACACCATGTAGCCACACCACCTCATCCATATACATTTGTCCTTTTTCATCCACTTTGCTCGACTCGTTGATCATAAATAAATGAAGCAATTTTATCAACTAATCCTTCATTATCCTAGGTGAATCATAGACTCCTGTAGCCCTGGGTAATCCTATGATGAAATACATCGAGATGTCATCCCACTTCTAATTGGGAATTTATAGGGGATGCAATAGATCACCAGGAACACATTTCCCAACCTTTACCTCCTGAAACACTAGTAACCTTTCCACAAACTCATACACTCCCAACATTGTCTTATGACACAAAAACAATTCCCTCAATCTTCATTATATCATAGAAACACATAGATGCACTATCACAGGTGAGCTATGAAACTCACATAGAACACCCTCATGCATTGACACTATGATAAACAACATCTAATTTAATAGCGTCTGATTCTGACTATCATCTGATAATCTCTCTGAAGAATCACCCTTAAAAACATGATCCTGCATCACTTCATTTTCTATGTCTCCGCACTAAGACTCTCCCACCTACCACATCGAGGAAGAATAGTCTGTAACCTGAAATAGGTAGGCACAACCACCAACCACTCTCACATCTAGATGTAAAGCAGCCAACACATTCGTTTCCTTCCAAGAGACTGTGGATTCCTGAACTACCTCCTTCGATGATTTAATGAATAGTTCTTCATAAACCACATTCCCCTTCACAGAGGTGTAATATATGACGAAGTGGTATTCCTAGAAAAACTCAATTCACATTCTATGCTGCATGTTTAGGTCTTTCGGGGGAATATATTCCTCAATATATTATGATACATGAATAAAACAATTATGTCCCCAATGAGGTAATGTTGCCACAACATCATGGTGAACCCAAAATGTTGCAAGCTCCAGATCATGGGTGGCATAGTAACTTTCCCACAGACATAACTTCCTAGACCCATGAAAGATCACTCCCTAGTCCTTTATTTTAACACATCCCAATCCTCAACCGAAAGCCTTAAAGAATACCTAAAACACCACCCCTTGGTATGCCAATCTAATCACTGATGAAAAAACCTAGTTCCTCATCAGATAGCTGAAATATTCCGGGCACTGCTCACTCCTCATGAAGGCCTGGTCTTTTTTAGTCAAAATCATCACTATCATCGCTACTCAATAAAAGTTGGGTATGAACCTCTGATAATAACCTACTAAACAAAGGATGCTACGAACATTTATCACATTCTTGGGAGATTCCTAGGGAAAAACTTCCTTGACCATTGATAGGACCACATCTATTACTAATAGGGCACTACATTTTTGAGGAAGTTCACCAATTATTTCCACAACTTCACTTGGACAACATTCCATAGGGATAGTGGTGCTACAGGATTTCCTAGATTATTGTGTGGTGCTTTTCGTTTTTCTCCCCTGACATCAAGTAACTAAAAATTTCATCGATGAAGGTGACAAGGAACTAGTCTACGAAATTGTGTAAGATAGAGTCTGTGAGTCCCATGAACATAGCTGGTGCATTCATAACAACAAATTGAATGGACATGAACTCAAAATGTCAATACCTGCACCCTAATGAGGTCTTTGTGATGTCACCCTCTTTAACTCTCAAATAGTGATATCTAGACTTCAGATATTTCTTGGAGAACTAACCTTAAACCTTCAATTAGTTGAAATGATCGTCTATTCTCAAAAGAGGTAATGGTTCATGATTGTTACCTGATTCAGTCTCCGGTATCATATGATAATACTTATACAATTTTATTCCTTATTAAAGAACAATATTGATGAACCCAAAATGACACACTCATCCTCAATAATTCCCTTATTCATCTGGTATTTTACTATAATCTGTTAGTCCTGCAACATTTAAGGTGTTATCTGGTTGGGATCCATCTAAATCAGATGGGTACCAGGTTGCAAGTCTATTACTAACTTGAAGTCAAAGCAAGGGGTTAAAGTCATATCCTATTAAAAGAAATTATTTAGGTGCTCCCTAAAAACACCCAGAACCTCTACTATATCACCACCATAGACCCCTGTGATAGCTTGGCTAACACAGAAAGAAAAGGATCCATACGCCTACTACCCTCTTAGAGACTGTGCTCGCCAACAAAACCTACATGATGGACATCCATATCTAAAATCATGAATCTCCTTTGGAATTAATTGATAATGTAATTCCTATAAAAAATTATTCAATAGGAAGATTTAAATCGTAGTGGTGAATCTGTAGCATAAGAAGATACCCACTAGACTGATGCAACCCCAACATTAGTTTATATTTCCAGCAAACATCAAACAAATTGGTTTGACCTCCAACATGTAGGCTCAAATTAGAATGAACATAAAGTATTTATGGGTCTGTTACCAGTAAATGTGAAAAAATAAGTGAAACAAATGTGTGAGAGTCTCCTGAATCAAACAAACTTCAAGAAAGAGTTCTAAATGGACTAATCATTGCTAAAAAACTCTGACCCCACTAGAATTGATGCCTCGACTTCATGTAGCTACCCACGCCCAACTCTTCTACCACTATACTATCGATGGACTTCACCACCACACCTTGGTCAAGGTCCTTGAGGAGAACTTTGAGATTATACTCTCATAGCACTATTTAACCTTGGTGGAGCAGGATCTCTCTACCCATGCTGTTGGAAAGGACTAACTGGAAACTCCTACTATTGAGTTGGTCATTGAACCTGCCCACCCCCACTGTAATTAACTCTAACTTGACACTAGATTTGATGATTTCCACAGCCAACCTAGATGAATAACGCTGGTCCCTCGAACATGGGGAAAGAAGAAGACCCAAAGATCAGAACTAGAACTGCTAAGGCCTATCTTCCCACTGGCCGAAACATAAAAGGCCATGACACATGGACCCGTTGATGACTGACATCCCCTTTGAGAAACTCGTTTGGCTCCCTTCTCATGGCACACCTCCCATGTGAGTGTATCTTTTCTACTACTTTAGCCTTATTATGAACTTATAAGTATGTTGTTAGGGTAAAGGGAGAGACAACATACGGAATAGAAGGTCAAAGATCCTCCTCCAAGCATCTCACATTTGACTCATCATATAGAAAAGATCCAGTGTAAAGCATAGGAGATCCTCAAACTTGATACCAAGTTCCCTCACAGACGTACTCCCATCCTAGAGGGGGATCAACTCATGCCACTTCAAGGCTTTATTTTTGGGGAAAGTAACTCTACCTAAAAATCCTTCTCAAAGTCATCACAGGAGACATATGTCTCTTTCCAATCCATGAGGTAAAGTATCCACCACTAACGTGTTGCTCCTCGGATCTAGATCACTACCAATGGAACTCAGTACTTCATTGGAGCACGGATCATGGTAAGGGTAATTTTCATCTCCTCAATCTATTCCTCAATATATGGGTATGAAATGATTCCTTTATACTTCCCCAGAGTGTGACATTGGAAATTAAGAAGGGTATTTTTCCACAATTCACATATATTATCCCAATTTTCTAACTGATGATCAACAAAGTCAGTCTATTGGGCCTCAAATACTCATATCATAAGTGGGAACTGTCTGTGTTACATAACTAAAATGGGTAAACAAGGAACTCCTATGCCAAGGTAGTATGAAAAATTCTTTTTATGATTTATTCAAACTAATTATTTAAATTAATTTCCCATAATTATGAAGGGACACAATAAAAAAATTCATTATTACGTGTGTTCCTTTCCTAGTGTCTCTAACCAGTAATAAGTGTAGCCTCACTAGGTCATTCCGTAGATCTAGATTTCTTGCAACAGATCATGGTGGGGCCCAAAATTTATGTGTTCTAGCTAGTCTTCCCTGGCCTATATCACACACCATGATTGTCTTACATTGTTTCCCTACCATCCCATGAAATTCTCACTGATCCTAATCTGAACTACATCTTATATCTCAACCTCCCTCTGATTCCATTCTGTCATGACCCTCCATCACTAAGATGGTGTAAGGGGGAACATGGTTCCACACCCATCCTTCTACAATATTAATGATTGATAATGACCCCCACCCCCCGAGTACCACAATCATAGGACTCAAATTTTCGACTTGCACCAAGGGTATATGATCTCACATAAAACGAAAGTCATTTCCATTTTTAATGATAAAAGGATCAAGATATAAGATGGTAAAAACCCAAAATAGAAATAGTTTTTTTATAAAGGAAACCAAAACCCAACCCATGCATGATTTATACAAAACTACCACATGGTACAAAAAAACACCATCGAAAAGTACCAAATTAAAATAGAACTAATTAAAAAAACAACAACAATACTGATGCACTATATTGAAATGCCTAGATTGGACATCAAGGTCCTCCTTGAATCCTAAAAATCACATTACTACATAGGTTGAGTAGAGAAGTATACCTAGTGGGAAAAATAAATACACGCAAACACACATGGTGGAACATACTAATGATCACGTGAGAAAATAGTAAAACCTGAAAGAACCTACTATGGAGTACTAACCAACCTTGTTTCACCATCTACCACTCACCAGAAAATGTAATTCAATTAAATTTGCTGTACAAGAACAAACACATATGGGTACCCACAACACTTTCACACTCATTAATAGTTATTTCTAACAGTTAATGTCTTGAAGCTTCCATTCTTTCCAAACATAGTCCCACTACCACAACCCACCCGCACACACATGGACCTTAACTACCCCACACATCTCACCCACATACACCTAGGTCGTAACAACCACACCTATCACTTGAAGACACTTGGTCCTCATCTCAAGGACTATAGGGAAAATAAACCTTCTTGCAAGAACGTACTCCACTCATTCACTAAAATCCTACCTGATGGATCATGTAATACGGGAATCCTCAAGACAATATAGCCTTCGCAGATATGCTCGAGCGGTATGAACTCAGAAGTAGGTGTAATGAAAAATTTCAGTAACCAGCAATCCATCCTCCCATTGGGATGTTGGGAATGACACACTCACCCATGAAATAAGAGTGTCTGGTACATGGTGCTCAATGAAGATGTGAGTGTATAGAAAACACATGGATCTAAAATTTATTGATATAGGTAAAAAAAACTAGACAAACCTATGGGTCACAAATCAAAAAACCAACCCATATAGAACCACAATTGTTGATACCCCTATATGCACAACCACATGAAACATCCACTGCTAAATCATATACCCATCACCTATTTAATTTAACCATTTTCAATTTATTTTGTAAGGGTTAAATTAAATTTATATGGCACTAACCAGGGAAACTACTAAGTACAACACCTGTAACCGCCTTAGAAGCTGAAGAGCCTGATTAACTAAACACACAAGAAACCAACCCACTTCATTCTTCGATACAAGAATATTAAAAGAAGGGAAGAGGAAATAGGGTAAAAATTACCATTTTATTACCCATTAATAAAAACAACATATACAAACCAACCATTGGATCTACTTCACTACACCTTTTCCCCTAGATACTGATTCAACTATATCCAACTATCATTCATCAATGTAACACAACACAATCAAGCCCCTGAAACCAAACCTGAAATCTTTACTACACAATAACACCACACCTAGAACACCTATTAACCTGATGTTACAAAACAACAGAAACCCACAACCCCGCTACCAAAACAATTCCTAGATGTAGTCCCACTACATTACATGTCCATAACCACATTGTAGTCCCACTTCCCATCGTCTCTTGATGACCAGAACACATACAAAGGCATTTCCACTTCCTAAATCTCCATCCATTGCACTATCAATCAATGTCTCAATAATATATTTCAACCCACCACTTGTACAACCCAACATACAAAGACAACAACAAAACACCACCAAATAGTAGCTCGAATAGCAAACATAACTTTCTCCATTCATAGGACCAACCCCTCTATTTACCCCAAGTACCAAAACCCCACACAAGGCTCGAACCACATAAAACACATAACACATGACCACACTATAAATCCATGTATATTTATATCGAGCCAATATGGGTTCTTTTAATTCCACTTTAAATAACCGTGGTGATCATAGAAAAGTATTGATCATGGGGCATCCATTTAATTAATCATGTATATTTGACTAAGAAGATTTAATTTTACATCTAATTATAAAACATCATGAAAAAATTGAACACCACCAATTTGAAATCCAATAACACTGATGACCATGATTTTTATAAGTCATTAAATCAACAATAATCCATAAAATAATGAATGATAAAAAAAGATAATACATCAATCAACTCCTAGAAAGATATTTAATTTACCTTTGTTACCTATTTATTCATATTACATATTTTTATTTTTTATTCATTTAAAAAAAGTATTGAACCGTTCTTCAAAAAATTAATTCACCCACCACATAGGATAAAAAAATAAGGAGTGGAAAAATAATCCCAATGTGAACAGAAGGCAACAAAAAATCTTCTTTGTGAGAAAATAGTGGATCACACGAGAAGCAGGATAGAATACAATGATAACCAATGAATACTTCCACACAATCGTATGACTTCAAGGAGGAGAAAAGATATGGGAACACCATGGGAAAACGGAAAGGTTCAATGAAAGAGAGGATCTCGTCTTATGAAAAGGCATGTTTTTAAAATCAAAGAGACAATTTCAAAATACATAAATTTTTGTCCATGGTTTGAACATGTGTATTGCAGGTTACAAAGGTCTCAAGACGTTAGGAAATAATTGACATTTAATTATTCCCCTTGAAAGTAGTGGAAAAACCGTCAGAAACATCTAAAAGTTGATAGTTTCTCATTTATGGAAGAATAACACGTAACATGGGTCAACCTATAAAAACATGAAAATGTGGAATTACTCACTGAAGCCCATCCACTAAAACATTGGTATCGACTCCTTCAAACCGATTCACTAGTACCAAATCCCAGGAAATAATGCTCTGGTACCAACTCCCTGGCACTGACACAAATGCCCATGACTCACTGATGCTGACCCCCAAGAATCACTGTTACTGATTCACATGACTCATTGATGCCGATTCCCCTGACTCACCAATTATAAAGACTCTGACCCACTAATCGAGATGCCCTTGATACACTGATGGTGACTAACCTGACTCACCAATATTGATTCCCCAAACAAACCGATGTAAATTCCGATAACACACGAACACGGATTCCCCTAACTCGCCGATGTCGAAGGATCAAACTAGATTTTTGGATATATCATGGAATGAGACACTGATATCTCCCAGAACAACCCAAACAATGGATTATCAGAAAATAATATAATAGAGAGGTGTGATTCATTACACTATGTAATTTATTTTCAAATTTATTATACTTAATTCTTTTATAATATTATTCATGGGAATAAAAAAATTATTATAAAAGGACTATTTTTCATTGGATTTGTCAATTTTCTCATAAAATAATATATTTCCCTTATATGAAGATATTATAATAAATATATTCAATATTTTTAATTTTAATGTTTTAAAATGGTATATAGATCATTTTTATTTCTCTTATTATGATTAGTTACTTTGGTGGATATTTAGGATCTTTATATGGTTAAAATAAGTAAAACAAGGTTAAAAAATTGGCACAAAGCATTTATATTTCACAAAAAAAAATTTACCCTCTTTTTTTATTTAAAATCATAAACATCCAACCATTTCTTTACAATATGGAATCATGGGACATTTTTTCATCATGATCAATATTTTTTTCATTAAAAAATTGAATAAAAACAATATGTCACAAACTTTAGAGTAATGTCATTAATATTTTATAATAGTGATAGAAATAGGTTATGATTGGTTTTAGATATTATTTTAAAATATTAAATTATATATTAATATTTTTTTGATTAAATAAACATTTTAAATTATTTTTCACCATAGGAATTTTCTTTATTCAACTAATAGAAATATAACATAAATGATATTAATATTTTTAAAAGATATACAATTTAGAAGAATTAATGTCATTCATTATATTTATAGATAAGTATATAATATTCAGTTTTTCTCTAAGGATTATATTTAATTTAGAACATATTATTGTGGAATTTCTTGTCATTTTAAATTAATACATTCCCAAATTATAGTAAATAAACATTATAAAAGATAAACTATATAAAATTATTTTAAAAATTATAAAACACTTGGATGTTGATTAGAGGTATAATATATTGTCCAAAATATAATCCCATGAACATTTAGGATCCATTTATAAAAATGTGGGATAAATTATAAGACCTTAATTATAACATCCCAAAACCTGAACTCCTTGATCTTGTGCTAAAAACATTTAAATTAAATTTATGGAATTGATACCAATGACGGTTACCCAATTCATAACATGAAAAACATTTAATATAAAAATTTAATATTGGATCACTTAAATTCTCGATGGTCATTTAGGATTAGAGTTTTTTAGGGTTTGGTCTATCACTTACATAAATATATAGTGATTAATTTAAGAGAGTATTGTTCTCACTATACCCTATTTTTCATATTCCATATTAGGATATAAACATTATATATATGATACATGTATTGAAATAATTAATTCAATATCACAATTGATAACCAAGGTTTGATGAACCATAATAATGGTGAGATGAAATTCCCTTCAATGGTATACATATGAACTAAAAATTAAAGTTCATTAATGACTATAAGAAGAGAATTAGTGTATCATAAAATATTTAATGTGGATGATAATAACATAGGAATATTTTTACCAATAAATACCTAGATATTAATCAATCATAAAATAGAAAAAGGATTTAACAACGGTAAGGGTCATCAGAATCAATAATCATGATCTGTGTGATATCAATCATGATCAAATAAGACTTGAATAACACATAGAATTCATGATGATATCAATCCCATTACTATTTACATATAAAAAAAAAGTATATAGATCACGATAATCATAAAAAATATCCTAAAATCAACCATTACTACATTAAAATGTATGTGGAACGATTTGGATTGACACCTATCAATAGGTGTGGAAAATTAAATTACATTCCACATGCATTAGGGTGAATGACTAGGGTCATATCACTTTAGGATCTTTTTAGTTTATTAATAAACATTATATAAATCTCCCAAAATATTTCTTTTATTATTAAAAATATATGCATGAAATGAGATACTTTTTATTTTCATTACTTTTCAAATTGATGTAATTATTTGAAAAATTAGGATTCTAAAAATATACTAATATGAAATTATAAACAGAATGTTTTTGAGAAGAATGTAACTGGTATGGGGTTTGGTATTGAGTTCAATTAGAATTATTTTTAATTATTTTTATTTTAGTTTGATAAAAAAATATGAAATCGTATGATTATTCAATATTAAATTTGTTAAAAATTTTAGAATATTTGATTGTATAAATAATTTAAATTTATCCTCATCTTATAATAATGATTTTCAACGCACCTTGGTCATGGGTTATCTATCTTACATAATGGAGATCTATCAATATTGTTTCATATATTTACTCATTCAACTCTATTCTAGGATGATTTAGCTGATGAAGATAGGGAAATGAGTTTAAAAAATAATAGGACGATATTGAGTTTTTTGACATTTGGTATAATCAGCAAAATTGAGACATTAGACTCACCGATGAATGCAATACAAATCTAACTAAAATATATAAGAAAAATTAAGACTCATTCAAGGACCCCATACCATTCACTAGGCCAAGCCTCATGTTTTCATTCTATTATAGATATTAAGATATCTCATTGGTAGAATTTGATGATGATAAAAAAATATAATAAAAGGTGGAAATAATAAATTAAATGAATGAGGATGGGAATAAAATGAATTAATTAAATATAAGGATTTGGTATATTCTATATAAAGATAGTAATAATAATAAAATATTAAAAAAGATGAAAAAATCAAAATAATAGTCATAAAAATTATAATATTAAAATTAAAATAAGAAAATTAAAATGATGAAAAGTATAAGAAGTTTTGATGGAACACATAGACAAGAAGTAATTACATTTCTATAAAAATATTCTAAAATAAAAAGTTAAATTTATAATCTAAAACAATTATATAATAAAATAAAAGAGAAAAAATGAATAATAAACCCAATTTGGGAGGGTTATTATTCTATCTACATGGGTTATCTCCATTGGTGATTTGATCCTTTGGGAATTTGGCTGCATATACACTTATATATAGGATAAGAGTCTCATCATGTTCTTCAGTTATTTCTATAAGATCCTCTTAAGTCTCGTTTTAAATTTATCCCTAATGACTTAGGTGATTGAATGGTAAAAACTAATGGAATTAGGATTTTAAATTACCTACACATGAATTTACATTGATGTGGGGGGATGCATCAACATCACAGTGCATCTGGGTGCATGTTTGTTGTGGTTGGGGCTCTTGGAGTGAGCAGTAGCATTAGTGGAGGTGATGACAGAGTATCCAGTTGGTAGTGGAACTCATCACCCCTTTAGTCCTTCTTATTGGATATAATAATCCCAAAAAATGTTTTCATGGGGTTTATCCATGGTGAATAATGGATCCATAGTGGATTTGAGGGTTGAAAATAGAGTCAAAGGCCACCGATGATGTCATGAGGTGATTCCATGATGGAACAAGCAATGGATAATACATTATGTCATCTAGAATTTACGTTTTTCATTTTAGCCTTCATATGATTTAGTTAATGTATAGAATAAGTCTAGGGAGTTCATAGGACATAGGGTAGGATGAAGAACTCAAGATTATATTTAGGAGATGGTGTAAATGGAAATTCTTGGGTTGTAGTGGTAGCCTCATAAATTCGGCCATTATGATGTTATTATCAAGATCGAGATAGTGAATGGGTGGTCAGGTGAGGTCAAGATGATAACCACAATTTTATCGCATTTTTTATCTTTGAGAATTATCTTGAAATTACCTTTAGTATGGACTTCTGTAGTATCTTTCATTGAGTGGTTATATTGGTCAGTGATTGAGAATAAATGTGTGGTGGCAGAGTGTTGAGGATTTGAGTGGGGGTGAAAATTACCTTGTATAAAACCCATCACACATCGAAATAGATCAGTGGGAGGTGATAACATATAAAATTAAGCATTGATTCATTGAAGAAATTAAGTAGATGGGGTTTTGTAGGATTACCCAATCCACTATAAAACAAACTATCCTAAAGAATCTCTCAATCCCTCTTTATGTGGAATTAATCACAGCACATAGTCACTCTCTCAGTCTTCAACCTACCAATGTGGCACATTGATTTAAACCCTATGGTCCCCGACAAGGGCATGACTCCCATAATGGGACCTCCTTGGAAAGCCTTTCTAGGGATCATCATGGTCATTTCGACCCTCCTGGGTTGGGCAAGGTGACTTATGGGACTTTTATTTAGGGCTATACCTTTTGAAAATTATTTTTATAAAAATTTACGAAAAAGAAATAGGAAAATTTGAAATCACATTCAAAATCATATTAAAAAATTCGAAAATATTAATGAAGTATAAAATAAATGATTTTCTTCTGTTAATACAATTTCTATTATGTCAATTAAAAATTCCATGTTGAGATTAAAACAATGGAAATCATGGGTTTTACCATTGGAATAATTTTATAAATCCCTTTTAATTGATTAAAAATATGTATAAAAAAGGAATCCATGAAATAGATCCAAAAATAATCCATGTTTGTCCTCAAGAAGAAAATATGTATAAGGTGTTTTTAGTGCACCAATGTTACAAATATTTAAATTTCAATGTAATTAAATAAATCAATTATTTATGTTAAATAATTTTTTTCAAATTTCACATAAAATATCAATGCATTTTCACAATTTTAAATGAAATAATAAATTATGTAAATGTATTATTCCTCAATAAAAAATGATGTCACTTATCCTTTCATGAATTTAATCTCATTAATTCATTGTTATTAAAATTTTCAAATCATGATTTACCTCACATTTGAATGGTTTCCATAGTAATTCATGATATCAATTCTTTTTTATTTATCCCTGCATCATGAATACATACTCATTAAACATAGTATTTTAAAGAATATAATTTAACCACATTGTAAAAAAGACATGATGAATCATTAGGGCTTGATAAAAATGGTCGTATGTCTACGGAACCTATGTTTAGAATGACATGATATTTTAAAATCTATGTCTAGAGGTGGAGGTTTATATAATAAAGAATAAATAACGATATCAAAATTAAAATTCCAATGATATTTTACCCATTAAAATTTAACAACAAGAAACTTCCCCAATACATAAAGTAATTTTCCCTATCAAAGTAAGCATAATAAATTATTTTTCAACCATTACTAATTTTATAAACAAATGTACAATTTTATAAAAAAGTTATTATTTTTTCTTTTTATAATTTATTTATAAGAATAATTCTCACATACAAAACCAAACAGCCTATGATAAAAATAATACGTCTAGTAATGTTATTTTTTGGTTTCACGGAATCAAAACCAATTTTTTAAAATTTTATGTCATCTTTATAATTTATCATTTATATTAAGAGGGGAAAAAATAATCAATACAATGAATTAATCGAAAACTTTTCTCAGCACCAAACAATAATAACCTCCCCAATTATTATATACATTAAAAATAATTCGATTTACAATGGTTCTTTTCACCCCAATACTTAATTAATAAAATATCATGAATATACTAAGAGTTTTGTAAGAATGGATTATCATTGTTTGAAAAATGGATCATCCATAACAGGTCCATTATAGGATTCTATTTTCTAAACAATGATTTATGTTAATGTGGTATTTTTATGACTATGATTGTAAACATTTTCCCAATCATTTTAATTTTTTTACAGTCATATATTTGATAAGTAAAATAAATGTTTTTCTTGGTGGAATATATTATAATCACTAAAGAAATTTTATTAAGAATAAATAAAAAGTTCATTATCTATAAATGCTCTGAATAATATAATATATAACATTATAAAATCAATTAATTCATGATTCATAATAAAAAATAAATTCACATTAATTTTATATATTCAATGAATATAAAATGATAGGGAAATTTAAATTACAATAACTAATTAATTTAATTTTATCAAGAGTCCTCTGTTCAGTTTCCATGATTCTCATTAATCTTCCAACTATACATTTTATTAATTGAATATTATTAAAATTGATATCTAAATCATAGAATCAAAGGGTTAAGAATAATGTAATGTATCCTAGAAATTTTTATTAACTAAATAGGTTAATGTGTTATTAAGAAGTTATCTAGATTCAGGCCCAAAATATGTTTTTGGAAAAAATGTAGAGAGTTCAAAATATAATAAGTAATACTTATATCAATTTCTTATGAATATTAGTCATATTTTCTCATAGGATTTTTTATGGATTCCATATACTATAATGAATCTATAGATTGATATTAATCAATTAAGCTTAATGATCATGTCATTTACGATCAAAATGTTCGGAGGGAGTGGGCTACTAGATAAACTAATTCTGAGAATGAAATTGAAATCGAGATTACGTGAAATATATTAAACAGATAATTCTTAGTATGATACCAATAGAGAGCCTGTAATTTTTATTATCCCGAGTGTGATGTACCATCTATTATATATAGTTTATAGGTTTTTAGAGATTCATGGACTTGAACAACAACTTGTTTTAATTTACAACTCCATATTAATCCTACAAGGTGATGAATGAGCCCTGAATGGTGGATAATAGATCCCCTTAACCATTAAAATAATGTATATATTTCATGGAGGGGTATGATAATGTATGGATCATCCACATATTCGGTTTCTAATTATTCAACATTATCTTTCTATTCATGTTATTTCTCAATAAATCATAGATTAGTTGAATGATCAAAGGTGGAGTAAATAAGTATTTTTACATGAATAAAATATGATTTATGAATAATTAATTTCTCTAATATAATATGAGAATCCTCTATTATTATTTCCCATGGAAATGTAATTTGGATTTCTCACTGGGATTACTCAAATTCATATTCTTTAAAATTCAAGAACATCATGTGTTTTTAAGTAGGTGAATGTCCAAGTACATCATTTTCATAAAAGGGATATAAAATTTTTTTGAAGATGAAAATTTCTAGGTAGTGGGAATTAATAATCAATTCATATTGAATAATATTATTTTAAATAGAGTTGTAGATAAGATAAACTTCATGAATTGGTTTGGTTTCTATATCTTCTTTATTTATTAATGCCTATTCATGTTTGGTGGTGGAAAGTGGAGGTAGGTTGTCATGATCCACCATTTTTACTTCAAATTCCATCATTTTGAGTCATTCCAACCCTTCTATGGAAATAATGATATGAAATGGAACAAGATATTCTTATTTATAAGGACCGTAGAGATAATGTTGTAATTAAAACCCATTCTAGATTTCATCCAAATCATGTTGATCAAGAAAATTGATGTCATCAATAAAATAGGGTTGTTATAGTGTCACTAATTCTTGGTGAGTAGTCATTGTTAATCCATTTTGACATCATTAACCATATCAACAAGTTATTTAAATTAAATTCCAATCTTATGACTAGTTAAAATATGCTTGGATGATCCATTTTGTTCATCGATCTTTTTTAAGAGACCCACCTCCTCGTCATTTTGACTTATTACTTCCAACTCCTGGTAGTATTTGTTCCATGCATAGAAAACATGTCATTTTAAAAAATCGTGTATTATTTTATGATTATAAATGATTCAAAATATATCTAAGATGTGAAAATTGAAAAATAAAGAAAATGTCATATTAGAAACTCGACAATAGATTATGTATTGACACATACTTGTCACATGGTATACTAATATAATAATATTTTCATAGTGCATCACAATGGAAAACTGTGGTCATCATAGTTATGTATATTCTCAATTTGTTCACATACTTTATGTCAATCAACTAAACTATATCTTTGTGATTTTTTGTTATTTTATGAATAAAATATGAATTTATTTGATTTTATTACATTTAGAAATATTTCATGGGAACAAAAATGAAATTTAAAAACATGTAGTAACATGAAAATCTAATCTGAATAAGTCACCAATGAAAAAAATAGTTTCGGGTTTTTTTAGTTCAATCATTATTTCCATTATTTTTTTATTTTATATTGGATATACAATCATTAAATCCCATAATTAAATAATATAATCTTATTGTAAATTTTTAAACTTTTAATTATTACAAATATGAATTCCCCATCCTCTTATAATCAAGTATGATGACACAATGTAGTGGAGGGTGTTCAATATTTTAGGATCCAGATCTATCGATGAAGTTTCATAAATTGAATCACTCAACAACATTGTGTACTGATTTTTTCCAATTAAGGGAGGTCAAATTTCTTAATCAAAAAATTTCAAATATATTGAGTTGCATGGCATCGTGGACAATCACCACACTGGGGAAATTATCCTCATCCATGCATTCTACTCATATCTACCAAAATGTAAAAATATACATTAATAAAAAATCAAGAACACATTGACCTCCCATGAGACATGCCTTAGGTAAGCCTGCCATTATCAGGAGTGTGGGGTCACTTTTTCTGAATTTGATGAAGAGAAGAAGAAAATAAAATGAATACTTGAAATAAAAATAAAATAAAAATATTGAGAATGAGAAAAAATTAAATAAAATAATAATTTGTAATTAGAGTGAGATAAGATGAATAAAATAAGAAAATATGATTATAAAATATTGGATAATGATATGATAATAAAAAAATAATTAATATAATAAAATTATTATATTGAAGAATAAGAATTTATAAAATAGTTAGACATGCATTAATTGATTGCTTATAAATTAAAACAAAAATGAAAACAATATTTATAATGTAAAAAAATTAATTAATAGAAAAAAAATATAGAGAATCATTTTGGGGATGATAAGTATTATGACTTGGTGGGTTCCTTATTTAGGTGCTATGATCTTTTTGGTTGGAGTCTTCATATCCTAACTAGAGGAGTCTCAATAGGGGATTTAAAGCTTCTTACGAGATCCATGGGGAGATCATTATAAACTCACCCATGATGACCCATGTGAATGAATGAATTCACCTAATGTAAATCGATTTTTAAATATCACAAATGTTTCATGAAATAGATGGTTTGAGAAATCATTAGTATCATAGTTCATGGGATTGCATGGTGTCATGTCTGGGGTGTTTGGAGTGAGTGTTGTAGTAGTTGTGGTGATGAAAAATCTGACACCTAGAATTGTTACTCCTCATCCATTCCAACCTTAAATGTGGAAATAAGGAGCTTAAAATGGTTTTCATGGGGTTGTGATGAGGTATCAAGGGGATCTGATGTGTTTTATAGGTGAGAAAATGGAAGTAGATACGGAGAATGATGTCAAGCGGCGAATCTGTGGTGGCGTGAGCAGTGGAGTAGCCATAATCTCGTCCAATCATTACATTGGTTTCCTGAAACCATTATTGGATCTGTATAAGGTGTTGACGGTGGTCTAGGGAGGTAATGAGGGATGAAAGTTGAGGCATAGAAAAATCCAATCTTTACAACATGGCATCCATGGAAGATTATCAACAGCATTAGTGGCCTCCTTCATCCTTCCTATATAAAGGAATGATGTTGCACATGATGGCGTAGGGGCGGTCGGTCGATGTTAATATGGAGATCCTAGGGTTTATATAGTGTTTTTTATTGGATAATAAGATCAAAGAAAGAATTACCATGGACTATAAATTCATCATATGGTGATGAACACTATTTTCCTACAAGTGAGATAGATGGCGGGTTGGAGAAGCATAAAATATTGGAGTGGGGATGAATAATACCACCCAAAAAACCCTTAAAACATCGAAACATAGCTCCAAGAGGTGATCAAATAAAATCCTAAGCATGGATTCATCATGGTTATGATGTATATTGGGTGTTGGAGGATTTCCCCCACTACAACGAACCACAAAATCCTGGTGAGGCTCTCCTCCTTTATTTTTGTGTGCTTGACCACCATACACATTTCCTCTCTCTATTTCATAGCTACTTATGTGTCATGTGGATTTCCTCACTATTGGAGACATCATGAGTCCCCCCCCACACCATTATAGTACCACATGGATTAGACTTCTTAGGGGTGTTTATAGTCAAATGGTCGCTTTTTGGAATTACTGGGAGACCTGTGAAACATAGGATTGGGCTATACGGTAGGGATTTATATTTTACAAACACTTCAAAAAAGAGATAAGATATTTTCAAATCCCAAACCAAATATTCATAGAAAAATTAAATAATATTAAAATTCAAATTAAATTGTTTTATTCTCATGACACCATTTTCATAAATTACCTAAACAATTCTCTCCTTTCCTTAAAACATTGAAAATCATGGGCTACCCCAAGTATAATTTTTTAAAAATCATTAAAATATGATTATAAATATGAATCAAAAAATTAGTATGTCATGGTTCCTTAACAATAACTTTGATACAAGATGAACCCATGTAATATAAACATGTTCCATAATAATCCCAATGAAACATGGTTATCTCATTGAAAATTCATGGGTTTCATAACAATATACTAGAAAAAATCATAATCTATAAAGATTATGAATGTGTATGGATTCATTATGAGATAACCCCATTTTCACATATGTAAATATAAGTTTTGATGGTGTTGATGACTATAAATACAATTAAAATATTATTATAATCATTTTTAAAAGAACAAAACATCCATATTTAATATAAAATTTAAAAACTATATATTAAGAAAATATTGAGAAAAAATATTTCTTTGAAAACTAATTTGGAGACATATAATGGAATCATGATGGAAAATAATGGTCTTAATTGGATTAAAATCCATTCGTGTAATAAATATTAAAAATAATTATTAATTTTAAAACATTCTAAAATACTAGAGTAAATTGTGACACATTTTTAAAATTTTAAGAAGTTTACTTTTAAAAAATATAAAATAATGTAAAATATCATATAAAATAGATTTTTAAAATCCGTTATTTTTATAAATGAAAATATTATAATAATATTTAGAAAACATTTCTATCAATGGGAAAGATACCTCATATAATAGAAAATAAATTATTTTTATCACTTAGAAACTAATTTGATGATATTTTTCAATCAATGGAATGTTAATAAAATATGTTAACACATATAATAAGTGGTGGGTTTCAAAGATATGTGGTTCATAAAAATAATAATTTATTCATTTCATTAAATAATCAGTGAACATAAACAATCTTGAATTGAATAAGTTTCATACTTAATGATTTTTATCTTTGGTGACTCCTTAATCATCTACCCCATGAAAGAATAAAATCAAATCCTACATTAAATATAATAAAATAGTTTTTTAGTTATATAACATTTAAAAATATCGGTATAGATGTATCATAATGAAGATAGTTTAATATCATAAACACATTTTCCAATGAAAGGAATTTGGGATGATTAACCCTAACAATGATCATGTCACTAAATTAAGACAAAATTAATGGATATATTATATTCAAAAAATGAAAATTAAAATGTGGAAGTATAGAATAAATAATTTTATGGACCAATTTAAACAATATAATTAATATAATGGTGTCAAAGAAGATTTTTTATAACCTAATGATATGAAATTATATTCATAAACACTTTACCAAATGGTAAATTTCATGTCAGATACCAACATAAAAATAAATAAAATTGAAACATAAAGTAAAAAAATTTCTTTAGATTCTAGATATTAAATGTAAAAATGTATGTATTTTCATCCAAAAAAATAAACAATAGGTGAATATAGAATATTCCCCATATAAGTTAAATCAATATGAGAAAAATCCTTATATTGAGTATGAAAATTAAATATATTACATTTATCAAACATAATATAAGATTACAAAATTTATATTATTTATTAAGAATATTTTACTAGATTAATTACATATACATAAATAATATATATTTTTTAGTCATAACAATACATTCAAATACAAAAACAGTTATGTCCAAATCCAATAATTTAGGAATGATCAGATTATTTTTTTAATGGATTTTTTATTGATTTTGTTCAAATATAACATTATTTAAAATATTCATGAATATAAATTTTTAAATAACTATAATAGTTACACATAATATATAATTTTATATCCAACAACGATAAATGTTTATTAAAATTAATGATATTATAATCACCAAAATAGTAGGCCTTAAGTTCTCATGTGTAATGATTCCATTTTTCAATAACCAATTTGGAAATAATGATGGAATTATTTTAACTTTTAAAAATGAAAAAAAATAAAAAATATAATATTATTTATAGAAATATAATAATATATGTTATTATTTTAATGTGATGATGAAAAAATAATCACCTCGCTTCGTGGTAGAGGTTCTTCACATCTACATGGGTGATGTAATCATTTTTCCATGTGAGAAAAGAAATGATATAACATCATTGAATAAATATAAAAATTAAATAAATATAAATATTTATGTCTTTTATATCACTTATATAATTTAAAATTTATTCTAATTAACACCAATTTTATGCGTTAGTAGAAAAATAATATATAGCTTCTTGAGGTGGTTGTATGTAGTACACGAATAATATTTAATCGTATATCATATGAAAAGAGATTTATGAAGTGATAGATTGTATAATAAATCAATAATTATTAATATTTCATAAAATAAAATATTTTATGTAATTATTCCACTATATCAACAAATGAGAGTCAATGAAAGAAAATAAATTATGTTAGTTTGAAAGGTAGTAGTCTTTCATACACTGGAATGATGACTTTTATCCAATATGATGGAAAAAGAGATAGATTTGGTCTACTAAATTAAAAAATTATAAAAATAATACAATTGGTTTATAATATTGTTATTTGTTATTAATAATTGAAGATGGTGGATTAATTAATAAAACATAAACAAATTGTTATGAATTTCACCTCTTCTCAGTCCACATCTTTCGGATTATAACAAATGTAATCCATGAATGGATTTCTGATAAAAAAATTGCATCTAGGATCAAAGAAGGTAAGGTGGGATGTTATTATGGATGGAATTGTCTGAACAAGAAAATTAATTTAATGTTTCACAATAAAATGATTATTTGTATATTTGTTAATCAAATAATATTTTCATAAAGTGTCATTAATGGATATATGATATCATTAATTAAAACATAAAAAGGGGTGTATAATACAATTATTTTATGATCATCCACAATATGAAAATATATAATATTATACATATAACTATTGAGATATCCTCAAAATAATTTCATCTGATCTATAATGTTATTTAAACCCCATATTAATACCAATTACAATCCCCTAGAAGTGACACTCTCATATGAAATAATGAAATCGTAATCAATGAAATTTATGGGATTGATACCAATAAAGGTTAAAAAAATTCTTCCATTCAAAAAATTAAACCTGAAAAGGAAATTTTGTATCAATTAAAATGTGAATTACCTATTAGTTGTATATTTTTATATAATTACTACAATATAATACGTACAAAATTCCCAAGAAATCAAGAGAGTATCTTTCTCAAAATAAAGAGCTTTTTGTAATCCATATTAATTAATAAACATCATATATATGAATGCCTTTTATATATAATTCATTAATCATTAAATTTTATAACCTATAAAAAAATGAAGAAAATAATGGTGATCTTAATGGACTAGTTAGATAAAATATAATAATTAACAATTTTATGTCATAAATGAGTATTAAAAAAATTTAAGTGTGGTATAAAATAATAAATGAGATTGATCATATCATAAAAATATATATAGATGAAAATTATTTTCTCATTAAAGTTAAAATCATTTAATAATTATTTAATAAATGTTATATTCATTAATATAAAATAACATGAGCAATAGGATATCAGTCGTGACCAGAGGAATCATTTAAAACTAGTAGAAAAAAATATTGTTTTTGTATCATGAAATATTATCTTAGTAAAACACATATTGAACCATTATAAACATTTAAAAATAGAATAACTAAGTGATAATCCTAAAATATAATTATCTAGGGAATATACTCATTACACATTTTATGTGAGTGTTATATGGGAACAACTATTGTCTAAACTTTATCAGGCCCATGCGGTGCTATCTTATTTCAATAATCACATAATAATATCAAAGGAAAAAAAATAAAGTATATATATCTTTAGTTTCATCATAAATATAATAAGAAAATAAATATTCCATTCATATTTTTTAAACCATGGAAAAAAAAGTTTCATTGAAATATCATTATCATATGATTAAATTGTTGAACATATATGACTTTCATTACAATATTTTATAGAAATCATAATCCATAAAGAGAAATAATGAGTATGTTATCAGTACAAAAATAAAAAATGAGAGAATATGTAAAAACATGGTTTTTTATTTTGATTAAGGTATACACCCATTAGAGATAAAAAAGAATTATTTTGGAAACAACCATTTCATATTGAAAATAAAATTAATAAAATTTATATTCACAATATGTTATGAAAAATGTTTCCATTAAAAAATTATTAAAAAATATAAGTTATTATTTGAAGAAAATAAGAAACATGATATATGTAATTTCTATTCATGATATAAATATATACAACCATGAATTCCATTTAAAACATTTTCCAAGATGAAATCAAATGTTTCTTATTTTAAAAACATTCGGGTATTGTTTTTTAATACTTTTAAAATAATATAAATGAAAATATAATATATATTTTGAAAATAGTTTATTTAATAATATATTAGTTTAAAAAAATTTTATAAAACAGGGATATGGTAGAGAAAGATATCAGATCTATAAGAAAATACATGATCTATATCACAAGGAAATTAATTTTGTGATATCTCATCAACCAATATGTCAGGAAGTGGAACTCTATGATTTTAAATACATTAATTTATATTGGAGAATAAATATATTTTTTTATGAAAATAATAACATGTTATTTTGTTCAAATAAACCTTAAATATAATGAATCTCGAATAGAATGATATTTTAACACATATCAATTTCAAATTATTTAATTCATTAATCATAATTACCTTGAAAAATAAAAACAAATAATACAATACATATCATGTAAAAATGTATTTAAATGATAAAACATGTCATAATGTAATTATATACACGTAATACAAATGATTTGTGCATATCATAGTCATATAACCCTTGGTTGACCCTTAAATATATAATATCACTGAATTGAGAGTTAACAAATCAAAAGTTTTTTTACAATAAAATTAATTCCATAAATATTCAGATTAAATATAAAACAAAAATATTAATAAATAAATTCCAAAAAATTCACCACGAGTCAATAATAATGTTTTATAACCAATCGATAAGAAATTGAGTTATAAAAATCATTATCACTTAGTAACATTCATCTTAAATCTACCTGGTTGGAATAATTCTACCTAAAATATATGAAATAGTTAATGATAATTGTTTTATGTTATTACACGTAATAGGGGATCCGTATATACCACATAATATATCAAATTGTGGAATATATATTTCATCTCATAGACTTAAAAGTTAGATGATAAAACCTCTTCCCTAGAGTCCACACATTACTTGAATGTCCTTTAATTACTATATTATAATCATAAATACATTATTTTATTTTTTATTATCTAGTTAATTATTTAATAACATATAATTGAATAATTTTTTTATTTCCTTCAAATTACTTATTCAAATACTTAATTAGTCTAGTCCAGGTTAGGTGTTTTAAGGATGTTTAGTTTTGTTTTTCAAAACGACATTAGTTTGTTAAATACATTAAATGAAAATATTTCATAAACATCACTAGAATAATATTATTGAAATTATAAAAATATTTATTCAACAAATATAATTTTAATAATAATTATGGATTCATTGAAATGGTCTATGTTTTTATAATCGATATGATATGTCAAACGAATTCATGGGAAACATTTCTATTTTTCAATGACCATAATAGAAATATGGTATGTATTTTGTTATCATTATAAATTAAATAAAATATAAAAAATTTAATCTCATTTCCTTATATATACTAATATATATCATTGTTTTTATGTTGTGATGAAGAAATAATCACATCGTATCATGGTGTGGGTGGTCCACACGTACACAAATTACATTATTATTTTTCAGTGTAATATTGAAAATGATATAATATATTTGAAAATTTATAAATATTTCATTAATACATTTATAATGTAATTTATTTCACATATGTTCATTAAAATTATTTTTATTTACTTCTATATTCAGTGTTGGTAAAAATGGGATGCATTGCTTCGTAAGCCATTAGTCGGATGTACAAGCGAATGACGTTTCAGTATCCCTAAAAAAATTAAATTTAAGAAGTTATTTGAGATATAATAACATAAAATTAATAAATAAGTTAAAAATATATCATATATATGTATATATATATATATATATTGAATTTATCAATTTATTTTTAATTGAGTGTTGATGATAGAAAACGAATGATATCGATTCAAGAGATGGGTGTGCACCACACACACAAATGATGATTACATCTCTCATTTCATGGAATATGAGAAGAGTTTTTTTAGAAAAATTAAAATATTAAAAATTAAAATTAAATTAAATAATTTTATTATAATATGATCATAATTGAAGAATATTTGAATGATGGTGAATAATAAATAAAATCAAAACACAATGTTATGATGTTAACCTCTTCATGGACAACATATTTAAGATTACACATAAAGTGTTCTATGAATTAATTTCTGACCAAACCCTGGATTATATTTTATAGGAGATGAAATATTGTATTATATTTAGAAATTTACTGTAAATATGTGTTTTATTTGTGATGTGGAGTTGTGAGTGTTTTAACTCTCATAAGTGATTTGAGTGTAAATTTCCAAATTTTTAAAATGAAAAAGTTATACCATGTTTTAACATGATAAAATTATCCAACATTGAACGTTATCAGTCCTAATATATGATAGTGTCAACATATTTCCATCCTATAGATTTTGGGAATGTTTTTATGTTATTTTAATTAATTTATATTTAGATTAACTGCCTATTAAATTATTTTTAACATTAAATGGATAAATAATTTTTATATTTTTCACTATTAATTTTGATCAAAAATGATGTTGACAATGTTATATAATATAAATTATTATGAATAAAAATATTTAAGAAAATTCACTAAATTAAATTTATTGATTTGGAAAATTTTATTTTAAAATAAAACCCTCCTATGTGACGAAGAAGTGAATTTTTGAAAAGTTAATATCATAAGAAATTATTTTATATATTAACAAAAATTCAAACATACATATTTTATGTGTATCAGTTAATATTAATTTATAAATAATATAAGAATTTAATTTAAGTAACTACTCATTGTGGATTATTTTAATTAATTAAAATGGAGAAACATTTTAAACCTTAAAATATTCTTTTGAAAATACCCATTTTTAAAACAGACGGAAAACATATAATAAATTCCAATATGAAGTTTATTTAAATCAAATAAAATATTTAAAATATTTAAAAATATAATCTTTTTAACAGAAATAATAATAATAATTAAGAAAACTTTTATATTACATATTTTATTGAAAAAATGCCTTTAAAAAATAATATTTATCTAACACATTCTACCATGAAATGGATATTATCTAAAAAATAAAATTTTTAATCCTAATTTACTTTTTATATTATGATATAAAAAATTTATTAATTATATCAAATT
Organism: Viscum album; assembly: GCA_963277665.1. NCBI lineage: Eukaryota > Viridiplantae > Streptophyta > Magnoliopsida > Santalales > Viscaceae > Viscum > Viscum album. The sequence goes on along the minus strand of OY728147.1, from coordinate 2,048,593,383 downwards.
GATTTTCCCTACATTCCAAAATTTAATTATAATATTCTTTCCAGGAGATAAAAAAAATAAATTTTTATGTAAACACATTTTGAAGAATAATATTACATTACTAATAAATGATTAATTAGACCCTAAAGATATATCAATCATTGATAAGGAGTTAAATATATATATATATATATATATATATATATGTATACATTTCTAAATTATAAAATACTATTCATAACCAATAATTTAAAAGAGTGGTTATAATATTTAGATATTACATGGGTCATTACGCTTGGTGTTTCATGTCGAATACTCTATCGAACATTGTTTTTTTAATATGAGGGTAAAAAATTAATATTTAAAAATACCTTACAATGGTCAGAAATGAAATTATTTAACCAAGGCTTAAATCCCTTTGTTATGCTATATTTTCATCTAAACATTTATATATTTGATTGAATGATTATCGTATGTCCATATCCTCATTAAAAATGAATCCATTACAATTGGGAACCATTTTATATGAGATATTCATATATTATATTGAAATATTTCATGACTTTTATATTTTGAATCCACCATGCTATTTAAAAGGGCCTACAATTAGATATTCTGGTATTCTTACTAGACCTTTAAAAAGGACCTTATGAATAAATCAAATTAAGTAATACTAAAGAAGAAGTATTATATTATTTTAATTTCATCTCTTCCTATATTTAATCATAATCCAGTGTACCCATTCTAAATTAATACTTCTTGTATCATCAATATAAGAAGATGTTTTTATTATTATGTGATGACCTACATTGTCAATGGAGAGGTCATGGTCCCCTAAGAGGGGTTGAATTAGTGGTTCTATATTTCAGTTTATATTAAAACCATTAAATAAAATCTCATTAACTAGTTATATCACTTGATATACGGAATTTATTATCATTGCATAACATTGATATGATTTTTCATGAGTAATCGCGTATGAAATATGACTTATAAGGATACAAAAATTTATTATTCCTTGGAAGAATGTGTTATTCCAATATTTACATATTCTTCAATATAAACACAAGTGAAAACAAGTGGATAGACAACATGGTTTCAATATTAAAAAGAATTGGTAAAGAACCATAGTTTTTCATCTATTTTGATTTATTAGAAACCCCAATATTAAGAATCTAGTATCTGTTTTGACAAAACCGGTACATTCTTCTATTATGTTTATCCATGGATAACAAACTCAATAACATCATCATTTTTGGCCTCAAGAAAAATTCTAGATTTTATTCAATATAGATTATCCATAATTTTTAAATACATCAGAATACATTTTCCTTCATCATAAAATTATATATCCATTTTAATCTTTATAAAATTGACACTTCAATATATCGATCAACTCTATTTTTTCTTAAAAATTCAATACAAGATCCCTATATTAAATAATTAACTCATTAGACCATCGATACTAAATGAAATTCAAAAGATGATATTTATCATATAAACAATGTAAAAAATAATATCAGATATTATTATAAACCATAGAAAATATGTGTAAAATAATAATTAAACTTTTATTGGAACATTAATTTTATTATAATTATTCTATCCCCCTATATAATATCTTCTAATATTAATATGTTCTCAGTATTTTATGTGGTCGAGATTTATATTATATTATGAACACCCCACGATATACTCGAGTTAATATCTGTGAAAAATATCTTAACACTCCATGATGTTTGTATTTTTTATTTAATTCCATATCAATATATTCAAGATATCTACAATTTATCATTTATTGTTTCCTTAGTAACAAAATACAATATTGAAACCTTTATCAAAAAATCATTATTAACCATGTGGATATATTAATAGGATAATCAAAATAAACAAAATGATTTTCTTCAAAATTCAACTACATCAGAAATATGGGTACATGAATAAGTGACTATTTGATGTTATTATGATAATGGTTACATCATTATACATTATAATGATTATGTTAATGTTCTCATATATTTGACTAACTAAAATCCTTTATTAAAAGGAATATATAATTCTTTGGTCACATAGAGATATAGATATATGAAGACAATCATTAATTTTTAATAAATGGAATTATTTTGAAAATGGACACATTAACCCTCATTTATCATAATCTTCTATCATTGGTTTTTATTTCTCACTACACATGAATGCATAACATTGGAAGATATCTTCCATACATATCTTATTTATTATATATTAGTTTAATTATAAGTACAAGAATATAATAATATAATTATACATGTTTGTTAAATATAGATATTACATTATTTGAATAATCACCCCCAATGGATTACCTCATGGATTGGGAAACATCATTTATTACAGAGTTGATGATTAAATGTTTTTGTAAATTGTGAATATATAATATGTAGAGCATCTGGTGGATCTTTTTTTCAAAAAATTTAATATTTATTGAAATTGTAATACATCCTACATCACACATATAATATATTACTGTTTATGATGTGCTATATATGATTTTTTGTCCTTTTTCACTTTTATCTAGTATTGTAGTTTCTCACTCAAAACAATTCAAACACCATGGATTAACTTGAAACAACTACCAGTGATTAACAACATTTACACCTATGAACGTTCCCCAATGAGACTTCCATTAGGCCTAATATGGCCCACTATTCTCACTACGCCTTATGGTTCCATGCTATCTAGAAATTGCTCTATCCCATGCATGGATCATCATTATAACAAACAAATCACGATCAATATGTACTAGATGGTTTTCAATTATGTAATGTTTGTTTTATTAATCCCACTAAAAAATTTTATAAGAAAATAATGTATTAAGATAACAGAACATCAATATTATGATTCCAGTTTGGCCTATGGAATCCTTTTAAAACTATATAAATCATTAAATTTTTCATGTTGTGTAGTAAATATAATTATGTAAAATAGGGGATGAATTAACATGATCCAAATATTATTTACCTAAAAAATAATTTAATGAGATGTTTATGCCATTTAGCATCATTTTTAAGAATCATCACATTACAATGATGATTTTACAAGAATTAATGTAAACTCAATTAATGGAATAATTAATAATAATCCCTGAATAACCTCTTCATCCCCAATTATCCAAGAACATTTTTCAACATCGTTGAAAAAAATGCAATGAAGTGGATCAATAATATCAACATATTTTTTTAATATACAGTTACATTATAGGAGTCTCTATTATTTCTGAAACTCCCCACACCTATTAAAATCAAGATGAACATGCTAAATTAGGTATTCACATATCATCATTCAACACAAATACATATTCACAATTTTACGAAATCTACGTGTGATATCAGAAGGATCAATTACACAAGGGGCATAGTTATTCAAGACATTGCTTATGTGGAATAACACAGTGTTGAATACAATTGAGATATATCAATTTTTATCTAAATTTTTCATTATGTTCCAATGATTAGTATGTCACAGAATGATATTAATATTTCCCATAAATGTTCTAAATAAAATATATTGGGTTAAATGAAATATTAAACCATCACAAATATCAAAAAACAAACAATTTAAATCATGTACAAGTCAAATAACTTCTCTATTTTACCATTATATTCGGAAAAATTCTACGATAACCATTATATTTAATACAAATATAAATATTGGTTTGAGAGTATTCATTTTATTCCAAAAATTGTTTTTTAATATAATATCCATAATGTTAAATATTTGTATAAAAATTTATACAAAAAACTCCTTTATTTAATTGTAACCTCATAAGTGAATAACTTATCACCATCTTCCTAATTCTTAATCTCTTAATGAATATAACTTATGTTATTATAATAAGAGAATACAATAAAATTTAATTCTTTATTTGGTCTCTTATTTTTGAATTTTTTTAAACATTGACAGGGATGGCCATTATCAGTTCGTATTTATTATAAAAATTGATATATCAAACAAAGATTGTATCATTTACATCCTTGATATCATGAATATGTTAAAACTCAATAAAAATCATATGTCACCGTAATAACGTTTTTCACCTTCAATACCCTATACTATAATAAAAAATAGTAATCAAACTAGATATAAGGGTTCAATTAGGAATAATTGTACCTCAATGTGAAAAGAAATGTTGAGAATGTTTTATCAACCCTGTTTCTCCACATTATCTAGTCATAATTCTTTTATAGAAAGTTTACATGTATGTGTTTTCCTTTTGTATAATACACTTTATCAAACCCACCCCTTCATTGTGTTAGATAAATCTTCTCTCTTTATCCATAAAATTAGATAAATATACTAATAAAAAAATCAATCTATTATAATATTCTTCATATAATTGAAATTATTTTTTGTAGTCTATTTCATTATCATTATCATTATTAGATATCTAAAACTGTTATTATTGAACAAACTAGTTATATTATAATAAAAACCTCTCAATAAAAGCATCCACATCATGTGTAAATTTCATTTTACATTTTTAGTACCCTATTATTTTTATTATTCAACATTTCTATCTCTAACTGAACTAGTTTGACAATTAACATGAATTCCAACATAAGTGTTAACATCCTTCTAGTGTTTCAAATTATCACAAACTATGTACCTTTCTTAATAAATTTAAAATATGATAGACCAGTTATGGAAAAAATAATATATTTGACTTTACTTAGATTTATATTTTGAAATGTGTCTAGTGCTAAGTAATTTTGAAACATAATCATAATAAATTGATTAATTAAAATTATCATTATTCTATACAACCAATAGACTTTTTCTCTTATGATAATATATTTCATTTTTACGGATATATGTTAAGATGGATCTGAATCAATTTTTTGGAAAATTATATTGAAACATTCATAAATATAATCATGAAAATAAAATCTATTTGAGCACAAAATAATGGTATTAGTCTAATATTTTTTCATATTCTTCTATGAATTTAACCCACCAAATTTATTATTCAATATTTATGAATCATGTAATGAATTATTCAAATTGTCTAATGAAAGAATCATGAATATGTTAAAATAATAATTTAAACAAGAATTGATTATTTTATTTTATTTTCTATATGTATTATTGGTTTTATAGAATAATGATTTAGGGAATTCTCTATTACATACTAGAATTTAATTAGAGAAATAAAAATTATATATCTTCTTCATTCTTCTTTTGGAAAGGTGATAAGATTTTCATTATTTATCCTCATCCATATATGTATAAAATTATTATTCAATAAAAATTTAATATAAAAATAGATTTAAAAATAATATTATTTTTAGATATGATTAGTACATCATTATTCAGAGCATGTTTGGAAATATCATTATACGATATAAGTATCTTTATGAAATATAATGGCTGAATTATGTCTGTGGAATCTAGAAAGAACATTATGGCGTTGTATAAACATAAAATATTTTGACGTCTTTACATGAATATTTTCATCATTATAAAAATTTACTTCCAATTCAAAATATCTCATAATAATGGAAATCATTTAATTTTTAGTAATTTACTTTATATCATCTCGTTTTTCTATAAAATAGAAAAACATAATTCATTAATAGGAATAATATATTTTAACAATATTTCAAAAATCCATTGTACCCATGGATTAGATATCCAATTGTGTATTTTGGAAATTTATAAAAATATTCTGAATATTTTTATGTGAATTGATTTATTCAATAAAAAGAATGGAAATATAATTTTCATATCAATACATTTGAAAATATTCTTCTATATTAATAATATATTTATTTTTTTCTCCCACTAATTCTGTCAGTGTGATAATCATTATGAAAATATTATATAGTGCATCATCTAGTTCAACAACATCTATGTCGAGTAGTACATTATCAAAATAGAGTCCATCGATTATAAAAAAAATAAATACTAAAACAAATTTGGTAAAATTGAATATATTTTACTTGATTTTAGATGTGTGAATGAAAAATTATTCATTTTAATCACAGCTTGAATAGGATTTATTTGAAAAATCACTATTAATTGAATAATTCTTACTTTTACCACTCCGATTGGATTCATTTATTAGTATAACTTCATTACCTTTTGTATTATTCATCAAAAACCATTCTTTACATTTTCATTCATTTAATGTTACATATTTATGAAATTTGTATATTTTCCCTTAAATGTAACATCCTTTTTTTATATCTCAAGATACTAAAAAAATCACTAATTCTACAGTACATAAAAGATATTAAAAACAATCTTATTAAAAAATTGGATTTTTAGTTATATACATCATTGATAAATATTATTTTTTCTAAATACCTAGCAGGATCAACTTAGTAGGGGGAATCAGTGGTACTCAAATTTAATGAATTATAATAAAATTTGAATTAATCATCAAGAACCGATTTTAGTTCATGATCAACATAATGATAAATCACATACTAACCTTTTTATAAAATACTAAATAATAGAGGTACTCTCATAGTATTTTAATATGGGGGAATATAGGAATACACCTTTCTTCAATCAGTTATTCCCCTATGTTACCAATTCATCACTATACTAACAATAGAATTAAACTGGCTTGACACCCATGTTAAAATATCATCATCACTTGGTTATAAAACCATATTATTCTCTTACCTTATTGGATTAAAACTCTATTAACATACCTCTAATATATGTTTAAAAACCTAGATATAAATTCGTTAGTTTTGATCCAGAGATAAATTAATCATGAACATCAGTAGTGATGATCTTGAAACTCCATCAAGATTGTTTTCCATATGGATTTTACAAAATATTTTAATACATATGAAAGAAAATTTATTCTTCCTCAATTGGATCCCATAATTGACCTCATTGTGTCATCAATAAAAATATGTACTTGAATTTTAGATTAATTCTTGCATGCTGGATGCAAGAACACTATATTTTCTCTGTAAAAAATTTCAACATTAATACAAATAGAAATTCAATGAATATTATCTATTAGTCAAACAACACGAAACATAACACTCATATATAAATTTTTTAATATAAAATATATATGTGAATATAAATAATACAAATTTTAGTGTCAATATCATTTAAAAAAATAGTATATTCCCCAATCATGAACTCTATTCTATTTCATATATACTATTTTCCCCTATTATAGTAAATGAGATACATGTTATTATCTCCCAATAATTTTTATAAAAGAATAATTGTTCAAATCCCCTAACCACTTCATGATTTCTACATGTTTAGGTTTAATTTCATTTGATAATATAGTATTTGGGATATTTAGAATTTCTCAATTTTTACTTTTTCAATAGTTCTCTAAAATTTTCATGGCTACAATTCAATAGATATGAATGATAATTGGTAACATTAATGTCATCATCACAAAGGGATATGAGATTCTTTCGAAAAATTCATATGTAGAGAAAATTGTTTGTTGAATTAACTTGATATTTGGACATCCTTCACATACATCTAGATCATTATAGATCAAAAATGACCCTAAATAATATAAATACATTAAAAAATCGACAACATAATTAATTGGATACAAAAATTTATAATGTGAATTATCTATTTAATATTAATCTACATAGTCCTCTTCTTCAAATGGATAGGATCACACTTACTACTCTCAAAAATGTATCATATGAACCTATCAAGATTAAAAATCCCTTAATCACTCAAGTGTTAAATTTCATAATGAAAAACCTGATTTCACATAGAATTAATGAATATTTTTCTTCCCATAATATAATTTCTTATATAGTTTTCTACCATCCTATTATCTTTAAATATATATTTTCAAACACAGATCCACATGAAAATGTAAATTATATCATACATGAGAATTAATTCATCCTTTTAAAGAATAAAAATTCTCAAAATTAATATATGAAATCATGGATCAGTATACCACTATTAATTAATGGCCAATTCATAAATTTTAATCATAACATGTTTGTGTATACCATATAGATCATTAGATCTCATTGATGATTTCTTAGATGTCTTTGAGGATTTTGGTTCATCTTCATAGCTTCATAAATGGAGAAGTAACCATACTCTTGTGAACCCATGAATAAAGGAAAATTAAAATATCCAAATTCATGGGATGGTTAAAATATATATTTATGGTGATGTGTAAATTTTTCTAATATTTAAAATGTATGAATAGAGAAGTCTTCCCCACTTCTCACATCAAACTTCTTCCTAGTTATGTGGCAACATATATATTACAAAATCATCAATCTATGATTCAATATGTATAGTATGTTTGACACCCAAAACAATACAAACAAAAAGGATTCATGGTCCTTTACTATAAATGCTTCCCCACCCCACTTTTTCACTCTCTATTATTCACATCCCTTTGTCCCAAATGAATCATGTTACACACACAGTCTCTCCCAACTCCATGGGGTCTTGGTATGAATATATCTTATGGATAGTTAATCCATTATAAAAAAATATTTTATAAGATGGATAGTTGGTTGGAGTTTCATGAAATATTTTTCATGAATTCCAATTTTACTAGTTATTGAAAAATATAGAATTTTTATAATTGTACAAGAACTTATAAAAGTCAGTAAGGCATGTAGAATAATTATCTAAAATTTTGAAAACATTAAATTTAAAATTTTCATATATAAATATTAATCACCCAAACATGTGATTTATACATTTATTGACAAAAATAAGAAACTGATAGTTTTCATTTTTTCAAATGCCTCTTTCATTTAAGTACAAATCAAACAATTATCACATTTACAAGGAGAATTATCTATCCATAACATCTAATTAAATAAAAATAATAAAAAATAGTTTAAGAATCATAAAAAATTTATACTCATTTATATTATAAAATACATAACTGTCATGGAAATAAGATTCAACACCTCACATTACCAAAACCATTTCACCCCTCTTTTCCATCAAATGAAATGTGAAACTGTATATTCTCCATGTATACAGCTTCTCAGTTGCACATATTAGTGTAATTAATTTCTCGTTTCTAAATTAAATAAATTATTATAAATATAGATATAATGAATATATATTAACTTAATGTAATATTTATTCTATGAAAATTATTATATATTTTATACCTTTGTACCATCCAATTAATTTGTAAATGATAATGTTACTCATGATTATGTGTGGACTACCATATCTATGAGGTTATGTGATTTATATTTCATTTGGGACATTAATATAATGAAATAACTAAATATTTAATTAATATATATGATATATAAGATATAGTAAATATTTTTAAATGTTAAATTATTATTTAATTTTCTTTATTTCAACTGCTGAAAAAGTTAAAACATACTTCTTATGTACGTAAGACCTTCTATCTGCATGAACTCTATAATTAATTTTTATATCTATATATATTTTTATTAAAAATATATTAAATTAAAATATATGATATTAATATCATTATTGACATTATTTATAATCAATTTACATTAATTGTAACTACTAAACTACATTCTCATTAAAAATGAAGCAATTAACACTTGAAATTTTTTTAATAATAACACATTGTTAAGAAATGGATTAGAAGAAGTTATAAAGGGATCATATATAGTATTTTTGAAGCATATATGGTTCATTAATGTAATTATAATATATCTAAATCTATTATATAATATGTTGAACACATGTAAGATGCATGTTGAAGTTGTAGTAATAAATTTTACCTAAATTTCTACAGCCTTATGCAATATTCAATATTTCTAACAAATTTAATTTTATGTGGTGTATATGAAATCCATTTGATATAGATAAAAAGAATATATATATATATTAAATTTTTTTATTTTTCAATTAATTTTTATTATTTCAATTAGATAAAATAAAAATGTACCCATAGATTGAAGAATTCAATTTTTACTCTCTTTTTGTATTTTACTTTATATCATAGAAATAATCTTATAGTAATTCACTATTAATAATTATTTATTTTTTATTTTTCTATATTTTTATGAAATTACATTGATTTATAGTTAACTAACCATTATTTTGAATATCAATAAACTGAATAAAATGATGAAAATAAACAAAAAATTCACACTTATCTTCTTGAATGTGTACATTATTTTTTCGTCTCTATATTTTTTAAAATTATTTTTAAAATGTAATATTAATTTTTATAAATTATTTATTTATAAAATTATATTTTATTATTTAATTTTTAAATTATTTTGAATTAATATTTATAAGGATTTCCCAATGTTTCAAATCATGATATCTTTCGAGAAAGTATGCAATATTTTAACGTGTAAGATTATAATAGATTTTCCCTTCTCAAAATCTATCCTTTGACACATTTTTCATATTCCAGATGATTTAAATAAATTTATAATGAAATATCATAAGTGAATAAATATTTTATAATTTCTCTTCCAATTTAATATACTTTCTAATTAACTTTATTTTATTATAAAAAATATGTTTCTAATGAATTGATGGCCATATTTTATCTATTATTGATTTTTTGATCCTTAACATCCTCAAAAATAATTAAATTTATGATGTTCTCTTTAAATTGAATATTATAATTAAATATACATATTATTTTAATAATTTATATGATTATTACATAATTTTTATAAATTATTTCCATTTTTTTCGATAAATATTATTTTATTGATAAGGGAAATATTAATCTTCAATATTATTTACTCAATAAAAATATTGTTTGTTATGGAATATTTTTTATAAATAAAATTTATTGATAAATATATAATTAATTAATCATATATATTGTGTTGGGTATATACCATTTATTTATTACCTATTGATGCATATATTAGTCTCATTAGACAATTAAGTTGGATAAACATGTTAAATGGTGTATTTGTTTCTTTTTACCCATTGATAAACTATCTTGTGATAATGGATTTCATGTAAATGATTTCATGGTTTTTGAGATTATTTTGTCCAGTACTAATCCTTTACATCATTAATAATTCATTTATTATTATCTATGAGATTTAGGCATAGATATAATCCAAGGGTAAATTTCGTATTTATGTTATTTGAGTAATTCTGTTGTGTTTTTTTTAATTTACCATGTCATATTTATTATTCTTTATTTAATATTTATAGAATCCATTGTACACAACACTTAATTATAATTTTATATGACACTATTTATTTTATATTTCACATGATAGAATCATATATATTATAAATAGTTTCATGGATGATAGAATTATTCTCACAGTGTTTTTTTCAAATTTAATATGTGAAACATGAATATATCTGGTTTACAAGGACTTAAAACTATTCAGTAAATTTGGATGTGATAACTTATCTCTTAAGAAAATTTAATAAATTCTACACTGAATATTGATTACTATTTTTGGGTTTGTTATATATAGTGTCAAATAAATTTTAATGGGAATATTTAGGAATGTTATTTAAAAAATCATATCTAACAAGATAACCATTATAATAACTTATAGTATTTGGGATCATTTAACATTATGTGTTTTTATATTTTAGGGAACATTACTCATAATTATTATGAGATAACTATATATGTTTAATTATATTTTTATGGACAATAATGATGTATAAATAATCAAAACCTCTAGAAAATGTAAGGATTACCCTGTTAGGAAATCCAGGATATATAGTAATAGAATGAAGAATATAACATCCACATTACAGTATATTATATAGGTTGTGATGAATAACCATTCTAGAATAGAGAAACCTATTGTTCATATATTTGGTTAGCCTATGTTGGATCACATGTTGTGATTAAAGACTTAATAATTTAATTGAAATAATAATTATTTCTTAGTTAATAATTAATTAATTCCATCAAAAATATATTAGTAGACTTGGGTTGTAATGAATGTCAAAAATAGTATTCTATAATTTTATTTTTTGAATGCCGATTCAAATAAATTATGGTTATTTATCCAAAACACTAAAAAGGATAAAAAATGAAATTATGTAATAAAAACATTTAATGTCATTTTCCATGGGAAATAATTCCATCAAGTATAGTTAGTTTATATGATGAGGAATTTAGTAATATTTTATCGTTATAATTGTGTAATTATTATTTTTATAATATATGGATGTTGATTTTCGTGGGAATATCTCAATTTGACATTAAAAATGATGAGGAAGTTCTACAATAATGATGATGAATGTGTGTTAGGTTATGATGATATATTCCCAAGATTATATAAAAAATAATTTGAATACATATGTAATATAAAAATATATATTTTATTTTTATTGAATAATATATTCTATGTATCAAATAATAATTTTTTATCAAATTCCTTCATCGTGTGATAATATAGTATCTAGTTCCATAAATATATTAAATGAATTTAAATGATCCTAAATGATCATGAGAAACCTATAGAGTGATATTAAATCTAAAAAACATGAAAATGGGAAAACCTCAAAGAATAATAATGGAATAATGTTTTAATAAACTAATGTGATACAACTAGACATGACACCATAGCTAGTCTATTATATTGATGATGTAAAACGAAGAGAATTGAAACAAGTCATGAGTATAAATTATAATACAAAAGCCCAATGTATAATTAAAATGATATTAAATCAAAAATAAAAGAAACACATTCTAAACCATACAAATAAGATAATTATTACAATGAAAACCTAATAAGTCTCTTTGACAATAGTAACCAACAAATAAAAATCCTGTGAGGAAGGCTCTGATGATGAGAGAAACTAGAATTCTTTAAGATACATATCCTTTTATATGTATATAGAAATACAATATCTACATGATAAACAAATTAAATAGTACAGAGTAAAAAAATTATAGTAAAATTCCACCACAGATTCAACACATGGTATCGAAATAAGAATTTACTAGTTTTATCTTATAAAATATAAACACTTTTATAATGAATATACATAAATAGAAACCCATTTTTTGTTCTTTTCCTTTGATATTAATAAAATGGCCTCATATTCACAAATCATTTAATAAGAAAAAAGTTGTTATAAAATAATAAATAATATCAATACACCATATTTTATGAATGTAAAAACATATCCATGAAATAATACATCATGAGAAACCATGTGATACCACATTATGTGGAATACTTTTAAAAAATTATCAATTATAAAATCAATCATGTAATAAATAAAACATAGATGAAACAGAATATCTTATAAGGCTATATGGAATAGGAATGATAATAATAAAAAATATAATATTATACCATGAATTTATTGTCACCAACTGATATTGATTCCTACCAGAGTATTTCGATATAAAAAACTGCTAGTGGTATTAATCACACTATTAGTGACATGTATTTTCCAAATGCACCCAGGCATCCCAATGTCCATGGATAATAAAATTTCATTTTATATTAAAATCTCCAAATTTATAAAACATTTTCAAATCCAAGAAGAAATGATATTTTCTTGAAAACAAATATTTGAATCAATACCAACATTAAATAATTCAATATAACACTATATGTCAGGTAAACATTTATAAAGAAAACCCCCCATGAAATATATTTTTTCATAAATATACATTGAAATAACATATAAATCCAATTGAATTTGTAAAAAATGAATTTCCATGGATAATATAAATTTTAATGAATCATCCCATATTAAAGAACACATACATCAATAAATGATGTAGAACAACTCACTTTTGACAATGAGAGTTGATTAGTTTTAGGTCATGTCCTCTCTACATAAGAACCACAATAAAAAATTCATAATTTATCACCTTCCATATATAATGTATATGCATCCCCTTTAGACTCATAAAATGAGTTGAGAAGTGATCACATAATTATTTAATGGGAAAATAGAAACTGGATAAAAAACACTACATGTTATCATTAAAAAATTATAGAATAAACGATTTCTAGAAATAAACATTAGTATGAAGTCTATAAAGAATTTGAGATGTGTTAGGTCAACCTAATATTATATTTGGGGTGATAAGGGATTAATTAAATGTCTAAAATATTTTTGAAGTATATTTTTGGGGTATTAAAAACCACACGATAAGTTTGATAGAGTAGAATCACTTTTAAGAGTAACTATATACCTTTTATGTGAATGTTATATAGAGAAATGTTTTCCTATGAATAGTTTGGCCACCCAGAAACACTAATAGTGGCCCATCATTGAGCCCCCCCATGAATGTTTGAATGATTATGAATCAGTGGATGGATGGTTTGGACAAACCATGAACCCCCTTCCAATGTTGAAACACACAAATAATAGTATTCTAGGTCAATCTTCGTGTTTTTTCAAAACCATGTTCCGAACATAAACAGATACATGGACCACCATGAAATAAAAAAATTATAAAACAACCCTAAAACAATAATCATATCAAATGATACTAAATAAGGGTCATGAATTATGTGAAGGAATTATGGTAACATAACAATCTACCAACCAAAAAATAATTATACAAACATAATGTGATAAGGATTTAAGAAAGAAATGAAGATAAGTCCAATAAATAATCATCAATGATTACTTTTCAAATGTATCATGGATATCATGATTATTCCCTTTCCAAAACCTAACTTTGGGAATCATTTTAACAAGAAGAATCCTATCTTAGAAATCTATAGTCTTAACTGTTAGATTCTCTATGGTGGTGTTTGGTTCATGATCTATGTTTCCTCATTCAATAAAATTGTAAGGATTTGATCTATACATACTCATCTAAAAAAAGAATCACCCCATGAATCAAATTGGTGATATATGTTGTGGTTAGTTGATACTCCAGCATTCCACGTGGTTCCATGATCATAAAGGGTCTCATAAACATGAGTTCTAATAAAACCTTATTATGTGACCAGTGAGGTCACAAGAGAGGAAAAACATTTAAATAACTTTATCTACATTTCTAAACTATAATGAAAAATTATTATGGTCCACATCATATTTTTTCAGCCCTATATTTAGGTCATTCCCTTATTGGTCAACATCATCTTTTCAATCATCCCCTGAATGGGAATCGACCCAATCAATGAAATTATAAAAAATATTTGCATCCTAATGTATACCTACATTGTTATCAATAAAAACACTCAATGGGATCTATCTGTATAGAACCTTGAAGACTATTTTCATTGGTAATATGAAAATGAGGAAAATATTTACCAAATATTCACCCAAATCAAGCATGAATGATCAAATAATTTCCTATTGAACCTAGCTATATCTCTATTTATGTACATCCAACTACAAATTTTATCACATGATATATTTTATCTAGAATCCTATCACATCATATATTCCATTTCATATAATATATGATAACCTCACATCCCTATCAGATAAAATTATATAGGGAACCTGATGAAGACACACAATCTCTCAGGTTAACATATCTCTATGTTTTTCTAATTTTTTTTAATAAAAGAGGTGACATGAATTGTTCACCAAAATCTTCCACAAAATAAATTTATTAAAAATAAAAATTATCAAACAATTCATGAGTTTAAATGGATTTACACGAATCAGAATTGAGAGAATTAAAAAACCATAAAACATTAATGAAAGGCAAGAAAAATATCATGTAATAAAATGATCGAAAAAACCTACTATAAACTCATCAATGATATATATAAATGGGTTGTAATGTCAATTTTGACTCCACCAATATAGGTAATTAGGGAACCCAATGAACACAGAACATTTATTCTTTATCAACTTGAGACTTGTACTTCATGCTGTTATACAATTGTCATAGTAAAATGAGAGGGCAAAATGAAACTTGAGAAACTCTAGTAGAACATTAAATCCATTATACATCTATAAGAGATAGTCGACCATGTCAAAACATCCCATTCTTCAAAACATAAATACGAAGAAGACATCCATGCACTACCAAAATTCATTATAATTGGTAATAAAAACATAGAGGCAATTACAATGGATAATGTAGCCCAAGACATTCATAAATATATCTTGTCAGAAATAATAAATAGTGAAGAAAGTCTTGGAAAGCATCATGACCTCAAAGTGGATATGCTGAAACCAATATCCATCACAAGAAATCTAAGACATCCATAAAGGAATGAAAAACAACGAAATCATGAAATACGTCATCATGGAGGTAAACCCCTAAATGTATTTACAAGAAGGAAGTAACATAGTTTATAAAAAGTCTGTAATTCCTTTAGGGGAAATCTTTCCCAAGTATACATCTCATATCCATTGACTCATTTCTAAAAGGATTCAATATCCATTGTGTTTAAAGCCACATTAGATAAAAACATCACCCTTATCCAATTACAACATCTTATATAAATCACACTTGAGAAAGACAAACTTTTGAGAAATGGAAGAAGTAAGTACCATAGAATATATTTTATGTTGAAATCATGATTATTTTTATACTCATCCAACATCCTTATGAACACCGGTTTTCGGATTTTATTATATTTCTCTCTAGTAATAGTGATATTCCTATATTTCTTTAATATTATATCATCTTTATCCTCCATATAATACTGTACTTCATCCCCCATATCCTACTCATTACAATAAGAATCATTTTAGATAAGATTAGGTTTTCTTATATCATCATCCTAATCAGTTGAGTGATCCACCACATCTTGGGATTTAACATGTTCTTTGATTTTCTTCATGGAGGCATCTATAGGTCATGTCATAGTGGTTATTTTGAGATGAGTGTAATATCTATGATTTTTTAGGATTTGGTGTAATGAATCCATCAACATACATAATGGTATTTTTCCCCTTCATAGTAGTTCATTTTAAATATATGTATTCAATTTTACTAGGATGACCATCAACCTTGTGTGACGAATCACTAGAATCAGAGATTTCACCCTTCTCATTGGCTTGATCATCTTGTAATTCATTATGCTTTCTGTGCCCCACAACATGAGAAGGAGTGAAAATTCTTGCACATGATGCATGAAAAGAATCAACATTACCTAGAATTAATTTAATTTTTGATGGTTGATTTGTATTTACCACATTTATCACATTAGTTTTTCTCCCATTAGCTTGAGTGACAGGTTGATGGGCTTTAACCATATTTCAAGCATGTATCCAATATTACTTGTCTTTACCAACCCAAATAGATTTATTTTTCCACAGTACATGTTGTCTTATTTCCACAATCCTTTTAAGTGTGTCTAAGAATGAGTAATTGATGACAATATTTAGGTAGTCTCTTATAAAAAATATACAAAATGAATCGAAACTCTCCATTCTGAATTCGAATTTGAGAGGGTAGATCTTGTGAAACATCAAATTCAAGAAAATTTCTAGCAACTGATTGTCTTAAGAGACTCCTCGTCACCAAATCAAACTTCAATGGGTTACCCATGAGCATGGAGATTGTGAACTTGGAGGGTTTCTTAAAAAAATGGAGTGGTATCCCATGGTATCCAATCAATACAATAACGATGAGGGACATAGTGCAAGTGTCGAAATCTAGGTTCCACTTAATAACATTCATAGATTATCAAAAAAACCAGGATCGTCTCACCCATAACCTATAGTAATCTTCCTCAGTAGAAAATTGAACGAATAAGAAAAAATACCAACAAGAAAAACTATAATATCATATAAAATATTATTTACCTATTTTGTTGAGAATGAAATCATTGGTTACCCATGGTGATGAAAATGTGTTGGTAAATCCTAAAAAGCAGGAACCGAAAAATCATTTGAGCATACCTCAGTTTTCACAGATGTTATTTTGGAGACTACATAAATTATTATTATAATTTCATCATAGTCACTAGTATTCCATAGAACTACAATGAATAAGTACATATATATATCATCCCACTTCCATAATTAAATGGATAATGGTAGCATAAACCACCAATTATTTAGAGTTCTAATTTAATTACCTAAAATGTGATACACCATGATTTTTTTAAATAGACACTTTAATCCTTGGATACTAATAAAAATGCATCATATCATTAGAATTCATGGTTACCCCTTATTGAAAAGACCAAAATGACTGGTGTCTAGTGTCTATGAACTCCTTCATCAGAGAAAACTAAACAACCAACCTTCTTCAGAATAAAAAAGATCTACTAGGAGAGAGAGACCACTCTCTTGGGGTCTCCCAACTAAAAAACTATATATGTAATTTTTTCCCATATTTTTTTATTAAAAACTCGATATGAACACACTCATTGGAAGAATAGTCATATTTATTCTGTAACAATTACATAAGTCCAATATCATCTTCCACTTCCCATATCATATCATCCAAAACAAACTCATCAAAGACAACTCATCTTTAATTCCATCATATTGTGGTTCAATAATCTTCTACTCAAAACATTAATACCCACATAACATGTCACGTGAGGGCATGAAATATCATAATAAATATTATAAAGATACTCCAATTGGTGTCTCTATTGCATGTTTAGATCACTCTTACTAAAATATATATTTCTATATATTATTATTAGAATAAACCTGAAACCAATCCCTAATGATATTTGGACACCACATTTTCTATTCAGGAATTACTTATTAAAAACTAAAGATATGTGGTAGTATAGTTATTATCAAAAGTGAATAAATTTTGAGAACCATTGGACACCACCTCATCCCCCCCGTTAGAATTCATCCCAATCCCATACTAGAAGTATCTCAAAAAATATCATAACCTGAACCCAAATCTAGAAGAATATAAACAGATGTTGAAGTCAATATTATCATTATTGACTAAAAAAATCCCTTCCATTTTTTACTTCATACAATAATTGTAGGAATATGGGTTTATGGTGTCATCAATGAAATGTTTTTGGATAAATATTTTACAAATAGTTATTAGTAACCATCCAAACACAAGAAGGATCAGATTTCCAACACGTATCTATTATGATCCCATGATATAACATCTTTTAGTTTCTCATGATCTTATGAGGCCCCCTTTTAAGGGATATAATTCCCTATAAATTTCAATTCCCAGATACAAAAATCACATTTGGGAAGCATAGTATAAATATGTGGTTCTTTTATGTTTTGATGAATGAAATTTAAATTTGGTGTTTACACATCCTCTAACATTATGCACATAAAAATATCATTTTTAAATCACAGAAAAGATATCAACAACTGATTGATGATTCATTTAATCAAATCAATAATTAGAAAATGAATTTTATTGATAATAAATGGAATAACTAGAAACAAAAAATTCTTATATCGACCCATAAACACTATTTTATTTATATACTCTTATTGAAATGATAAATGATGGTACCCTAAAAAATTGTCTATATTTTAAAACCAATGTTCCACTCTATGATGGTCAAAGAGACCATTAATCATTGAGAAATGATATTTTTTCTCAATACTCACCCAATTCAACTATGAATATTATCCACAATTTATGAGATACACATATTACTTCTATTAAAAGTGGACATGGGAAGCCCATGGTGACATTGTAAGATGAATAAATATTATATCATGTTGGTCCCCATGTTTTAATTTATGTTCCACCAACTTGACATGTTTAATTCAATTATATGACACCAAAATGGGAATTATAGAAAAGATAATATCAATAGTAAACTGAACCTCTCTATATGGTGGTAAACTAGAATATCATCTAGAATGACTTCAGGTTATGCGCATATAACAAGATAAATAAAACTTATATAAGTTTGAAAACGTCATGAAAAAATGTAACAACTATCATGATATTACCCATGTATAAGTATCATTATGTACTACCAATATTTATCTAGAATTCCACTAATCCTAAATACTTTTCTTCCCCAAAATAATGATGAAATCTATACCCAAAAACTATATTATTAAATATGTTAATTAATGTTTACCATGTAATACATGCTTTTTATCACGTCAAATATACTAATATAAAGATGTAAAAACATAAACACCACCTCAATTACATATATCAATTCCTAACATTCTTGACACCTGAAACCATGATCGAAACACTTTACTATTTGAATTGAAAGATAAAATTTGAATGGTATGTGATATGAATATAATACCAACATGTAATAAAAATTTAAGGAAATAAAATAATGGGTAGTATCTGTATCAAAAAATATATCCACCATAGAATATGATATATGTGGTGTACATATAATAGTAGATAGTCCAATTTTATATTCTTCTAAATAACATTCTTATTCCTAATGTTATCTGGTATTTGACAAATGACCAGACCCATTTCATGTGGAATAAACAATATAATCATAGAATCATTGTTATGTACTTGGTAATCATTGGTTATAGTGTATCTGTCCTTTTTTCCATGGGATATCCATTCATAAAAATAATTCATTTGACCTGATATTATATAATGATGAATTTTAATACGAGTACACCTTTATAATGGAAACATATTTCCATGCCTTACACATCTATATATGAAATAAAAATTTATCGTGATGCTGCCCCAGAAACTGGTACTAAAGAAAACTGGCTACAGTTTCACTTTCTTTTCAAGCTTGAAGAAACACCTGGGCTAACAACTACACCAACTGAAGCTCGGCTCAAACTACTTATTCAATTATTATCATCCTCCACTAAAGATAAATTTTCAAATAAATAAAATATGTTTATAAGGAAAATGAGAATGAAAATGTACTCATATTATGCCTCAATAACTACTAAACCCTATGAAAAAATATGTACTCTTTGGGGACTATCTATGGGGCCTAATACAAATACTAGAAAAATTGGATTTAATAATTACAAACTGTAGGATCAACATTCTCCAATTTCAGAAACTGTTTGGTATTTTCAAAGTGTAACATCTCGGGGTAAAACTATTGATTACATAATTTAATGAAATATTTCGATGTATGATCCTCTTCTTAAAAATCATTCTATATGTATTTTCATGATTTCCTTTGGATTTATTATATCATGAATGTGGGAAACCCCATAATAATGTTTTTGAGAGTGTTGATGATGTGGAAGATACATTAAATATACTAAATACAGTATATAGATTCTCATTTTCCATTATCACCATGGAAGATGAGTTGATTCGGCTTTGTAAAACCTGATCTATGATCAACTCCTCATCACAAGTTGCTAACAACAACAATAAATAGTTCGGAATGTATGGATTACAGTATCATCTAAATAGCAGAACGATGGGAAATTATTTGGTGAATTCTATCTCATATAAACCTCTCCTATTTTTGGATGATATATTCATATAAAAATTTTATGTTAATCTACATACAATAACCCATCACATTTTGACCAAATTATAAAATAATAGGATAATATTCTGGAATTCACATCTATGTATTAAAAAATAAAATAAAATAAAATAAAATATTAATTATATAAGCACAAAATAGAAAATTAATTAGAATCATTACCCTAAAAATAAATAATCCATTCATTTTATTCAAATAGACTCAAACTATAGGTCACAAACATTGTGAAAAATGTCTAACCACACAAGGAATATGGACTTCAGACACTGATGTGAGATGGCTAGTAACCATCATATACTTACTAAATATGTTCCAATTGTACGAAAACCTATGTACCCAAGACATAGAAATAATATTTGAAATGTTAAAAACATCATGCTAAACACCCGTCTAATACAAAATTGTATCAAATCAACCAAAGATAACATGAAAATCTCCCCAATCCAATCCATCATAGTGGAAAGGTATAAAAATGTTAGTCAAAACATGTTTCAAAAATGATAATGATTTCAGTAATACAAACTAAAATTTTAAAGAAATAAATTAATCTAATAACCATACCACACATTCCAAATGGGATAAACTAGTAAATTATAAAAATTAAATAAAAATTCAATATGTTTCCAATCATCCCCTCCAAACTATACTACAAAATATTTTGTTTTTGAGAGAGTATAATAGGATACATGATTCATTTAACATTACATTGACACTAAAATTCAATATATACATCCATAGAATGTCACAATTAGAGTCTAATCACAAAGCCTAGTATTATATAACAAAATATTAATTACAATGTGTACTAAAATTAATGTAGTTATTATATCCATTTAAACAAAACCAGTTTTACAATTCATTTTTATAAATTCCATCCCTTCTATAAATAATTTTTTTATACAATATTATTATATTCACAAATCCATGAATATGAAATATATATGTGTTAAAGATGAAACATATATCGAAAAACAAAAATTTTTTCATATAAAAATATATCCATGAAACAATCCATTATGTGAAACCTTTTTATACAACACCATTTGAAAAATATGTGATCAATTATCCATAAAAAATTGATAATGTGATGTAAAAAAGGTAAATAAATAACCATTCCTCTTTGGGACCTAGACTATGGGAATATGTAATATAAATAAAATAATAATATTTTAGGAATATTTTTCATATCCCATCCATATTCTATTGATATCCCAAACCCTCTTGTGGTATTATGGACAGTAATTGTGGTTTCCATATTCCCAATATACCTAATAATTTTAATATTCCTATCATTTAAATTTTAATTTTAAAATAATTCATCAATACTTAAATAAAATTACAAATTTCCATCTAATCTACAACATTGTTTACAAACTCATTTCTATATAAAATCTAAAATTCTATAATTTAATCCAATAGTTTTGTCAACAAACCATTTTTAATGAAACAGCTTGTTAAAAATTATTTACATCAATAAAATGCATTAAAATCACAATTCAATAAAATTAAATGAATATTCATACCAAATTTTAAATAATATAAATCAATTCATAGAATTACCCCTTTTTATAGAAACACCTCCCTCATGAAAAAAAAATATAAATACTCACCAACAATAGTAGGGAGTTGGGATAAGTAGATTGGGTGATCACAATCCAAAATCTAAAATAAATCAATTAATACTATATCATAAAATATAGTCAGATTTGAAATGTTTAGACGAATATAGTTTTCGTAAGGATATGTAAAGAAATGATAAAATCAAATTAAAACACAACATACATTCATTTGAACTATCCATAATGAAGAAATTATACCTTGAATGTTAAATAATATTCTTATCGAGAAATGGTAAATGATTATAATGATATAATATGAAATAAGATGTTTTATAATGGTCATATCGGGGTCCCCTAAATTTTTAAAACTAATTTTCTTGGTTTTAAAAACCACATGTAGTGTTTTTTTAGATTCTTAGATGTTTTGAGTGACCATGTTCCTTAATCGTGATCATTATTAAGAGATTATTTTAGGGTGATCTATTCGGTCACATTGTTATACTAACATTGTTCTAACTATGATCCCCCCTATGGGTGCATGATTTTCTCTAGTTTGAAACATAGTTTAGAAAAACTATTAAATCTCTTCTAGGGGCACAACAATGTTAGCATGATTTTCTAGTCCAAACAGCACACTTTTACCTAACAGAAAACCAACCATGAATTGCCCCATAGTCATCCTTCAGAATAAAAAAATTATAAAAATGAACCCAAAATAAAACCCATCTTAATGGGAACTAAAAAAACTGTCATAATGTACCATTATGAAATTAATTGAATGTTATATAATAACTTTACACCATTTAATATTTTTGCAATAAATGAACATAAAAATGATTGACATTAATTGGAGTTTGTAAATTTTTTTACATATTCTACATATAGATAATAAATATATGTTTCTTAAGAGAACCATTTATATCCAATGCTATAACTATAACGATATTTATAATTACGAAATCACATTCCCAATTTATCATTGGAACATTTAATAGAAGATGAGTAACACCAATATATTTTATGAAATTTTTATTTTGGAATTTGTTTAATATTTATTATATTTATAATTACACTAATAACCAATTTTGATTTATATCACATAATACACCTTTATTGGATTGTGTTAATTTTAAAAAAGATATTATATTGCTTCACAAACAACATTTTGTTAAATGAAACATTACATATCCTTAAAATATGATTATTTAATATGAATGTTTTCACTAATTTATTGGAATGGTGGATATAAATAATATTAGAATAATTATTAAAATATAGTTTCCACATGAATATAAAATGATTTATTTGGTTACCATTAAATTAGAAATGAAAATGAAACCCATTTGAAAATAAATGGAAATATTCATTTGAATAAAATATTTTTATATGCACAAGTGGGTTTCATATAAATAAAATAACTCAATAAATTTTGTAAAATTATATTAATGGAAATTAAATATTATATATTTAATTAAATTTAAAACATTAATCATATATGTTTTATATATAATTAATAAAAATAAATCTAATTTTGCATTTAACATCTTTTTTCTCTAAAAAATGTGTTGTCTCCTTTTCCCATAAGTATAATAAAATTAATTTCATAACCAATTAGATAATTATTTCTATATAAAAAAAAATTAATTCAATGTTTCAAAATTATATCCTGGTGACTATTTTGAAATTTTATTAATAGTTTCATTTTTTTGATGAATAGTGAATATTCATATTTTTAATAAAAATATAAAATTTAACATAATTTAATTAAAATGGAAAATTATATTTTATATATGTCATATAGTATAAATAGTAAAATAATGAATCACGAAATCTAATTTAGATAATTGAAATCAATTTTTTAATGAAATTTGATATAAGATCATTCTAAACATCTAATATTTTTTTTGAATACCCGTCTTATCAAAACATTTGAATAATAAAGAATAAATAATTTTATTGAACAAATATAAATGAAAATATTAAAATGGACTAAATTTATTAAATAAAAAATTTATCATTTCATATAAAATATATTAATTTTCACCACAATGAACTTTTAATGTGTGTATACTTAATTATCAAAATTTATGTAAACTAAGTTTACTAGGATTTAATCTAAAAAAATAATGGAAAAATTAGACTATAAAATTTTCTAAAATATGTTATCTGGATTATTTAGAATATTAAATATCTATATTTATATAATGATCAATTTTTTGACCAATTATGAATGTTGAAAAACAAGAGGGGAGTAGATTAGTTTCAAAAATAACATGTCTCCCATGTAACCCACTAATAAAAGGACACCTCCTCTCCTCACTCCAACACGCCTAAAAAACCTGTTTATTTCACCAATTCCAATATAAATAATTTTCCAACATACCTTTAATAATACTATATGTCTTAATATTTAATGTAATCCAACCATGGTAAGATTTTAGTGAAATAATATGGAGGTTACCACAAGAAGATGTAACATTCATCAAAATGTGATTTTGATTTATTTCCTCCGCCACATTAATATTTAATTATTTAATGATTACATAATAAAATATGATTATTTCACATAATTAGAAAGTATTAGGTTAGTTTAATGACCTTAAATCATCTCAACATCCATCAAATGGTTTAAAAAATAATCATTGGTGTGTAAGGCGGACATCCTTCTCATGAACCGATGCTGTTCATTTTTTCAATAACACATATAAAAGATATTGAAAATTATGAAATATTTTTTATATTTGGATAATTATAAATATTATTTTATAGTGATTCCATGTTTTTCTATCACACATACCTTAATTCTTTCTATTTTTGGGGAGTACAACAACGTCCCTCATTTCAATGATGAACTACTGCCCCACAAATGGATTTGATTAATTAAAAATATACATGGAATGTATTATGGATAGATATAATAAATATATGTGATATATATGAAATAATTTTTTTTACAAAATTAAAATATATTAAAATTAATTTTCATTCTTTCAAAGTAACCTGATAATGAGTAAAATTAGTATTCTTTCTCACGTAAGACCTATCAAATCCATGAACGAGGTATTTCATTTTCGGTCACTAAATTTAATGGATTACTATAAATTCATATATAATTAATATATATGGTATCTTTGTCATTGTTATAATTCTGAATATTATAGAATGATGAACAATTTAAGGGGACTAGAATATAACAATTCAAAACATATAAGAAAAAACATTGTAGTTATTACGTATAATGTGATATTGACATTGAATTATTGAAAAAAATGTTATAAAATGTAATATAAAAGCCATATATTGTTTGATATATATACATATGGAATATTTATAGATTAATAGTAAACTTATATTGATTATGAAGTGGTATTTAAAGGGTACGATGGAGGTTAATAATTAAGTTAAGGGTTTTCTTATGTCATGATTATTTCTCTGTGTTTTAAGCCACATTTATAAATTATTTTTGTCTTGAGTGTTATAAAATTATAAATAATTTATTATATTTGGATTTTACTCAATCTTATGGGTATTTACATATTTATTTTATTATATCCCTTTCATTATGTTTACAGTTTCAATGCTACCAATGTGGTACGATATTTTTCTCACAATTTTCCTTCATTGAGATGTGTTTTATGTTATGCACATATATCCAAGGAGGAGGAGTATATAAAGTACAATTTAAAATTATTATCATGAATTTATACATTCACATTATATTTTATTTTTATTTATATTTTTTCCCTTCAAGGGCCTTATGATTCAATTTCACCCAAGTGGAAAAAATTTTATGTTACAATCTATTCGTTTATCGAAGATAATTATGATTAATACTCTAAATTTGAAACCAAATGATATAAAAGAATATAATTTAAATTATTTTTAAGATCCTATACATATTCATGATATTATAAATTAGTTGTAAAAGTTTCCCAGAGTTTGGTTCATAAATATAAATGTCTGTTTTA
The DNA here is from genome assembly GCA_963277665.1 of Viscum album. NCBI lineage: Eukaryota > Viridiplantae > Streptophyta > Magnoliopsida > Santalales > Viscaceae > Viscum > Viscum album. Next base: position 2,048,566,614 of record OY728147.1, on the reverse strand, counting down.
TTAATTACTAGATATAGTTCTCTCTTTAATGAGAATTCTGTTTTCTTATAAAATAATGTTTCTAAAAAATTTTCCAAAAATTAATTATTACCCTTTTATTATTTCTAAAATTAAATTTCCTAATTTTTTACAATTTATTAAATTATAAAAAATTAATCTTTATTTCATTTTTCGAATAAATCATGTTTTTATTTAACTAATGATGTTAAAAGAATCATTATTTTCAACACCCACATCATTAATAATAATTCATATAATAGAAACCACTCAATAATTTCATGTATCTTTTTCAGGTTTTCAATTTTATTTTCAATGAAAAAATTATATTTAATATTTTATATAAAATAATTTCAAATTTTAAAGGATTCATAAAGTGTACTATGTTTTGAAAAATGTTTTCAATGAGGAAAATATATTTTTCTCAAGAAATGATATTAATGATTCATTTGAATGTTCTCAATGTTATTTTCAACAAAAATTATTTTAATAATGGTTTGTGTTAAATATAGTATTTTAATAGAAACAAAATTTTAGTCAATAAATATTTCATCCACATATTCCTATTTATTTTCAATATAATATAACATTAAACGGGGTTACTTATACATTAAAATTGATATTATCCAAGGATAACATTAGTATTTCATCACAGAATTGATTATAATTATGATGAATGATATTTATGAAACAGATATCCTTTCTACAAGATATTGTTTTATAAAATAAATAAATGATTATGAAACATGCATAATATAAAATACTAATGTAATATTAATATTTTTATGAAAACAATTTAATTTTATGGGTTCTTATAAGATATATGTTATATGATATTGTTTCACAAACACATTTTTTTATTATGGGACCATGTTAATACTATAACATTCATTGGTGAATATGTTATAACTAAATTCTTGTGGGACCTAAATCTCTAAATAATTTTTGGGTAATTTTTTTATTTTAAGATATCTTAACACATAGAACAGAGTTTTAACCATTTTTAGTAAGGAATATTGTGCACATTGATGGTATTCAGAGTGAACTGTGTATACTAGGCTGTTATCAACCAAAATGTCTTTCTTGTCCATTATGATTTGTATGAACCTAATTACATGATGAAAATGTTATGAATTAACTTCAATACATGTTCATAATTGTATGAGTGTCTCTATATTTCATATCTAAAATGTTATGCATGGACCCTGTTGTATGTCAATAACTATTTAGGAGTGAATGATTTCATTTCATTAACATAATGAGTGAACCTATTTCTAAATAAATATGTTCCCAATGTTTTAAGATGAATTGTACTTCACAAATCAATGCCATATGCTAATTTTATTCTCCAATGGATAATGTATGCTGATTTACTCATGAATCATGTTTTTTAACCTCAAGTCACTGTTCCACGACTTGAAATTATAATCATTATCATAGTGGGTATGATTTCCAAATGATATAATAATGTTCTCATATATTAATTAACTTTTTATTCTTATATATCCCTCTTTTTATCATTAAGGGATATCTCAGGTAACCATTAATTAGGTTATTTTTCCCTTAGGTTATAATGAATAAATTTACGTAGGGTATATTTATAAAGAATACTAAATGGTACGATCATTATAGTAACCATGGATGATCCTTGAAGAATTTAGAAGATTGTATTCCATGTTTCTAGAGGTGATAAATAATTAAAATTTTGAGGTTGTTATTTCTGTAACACAATGAATATTCATAACAAATATGTAACATTCGAGTATATGAATCATGGGTCATTATTGATGGCATCAGTGGAATTTTTTTTTTCATTTTCTAAAATTGAATGAGTAAACATAATTTAGATCAATGGGGATATTTTTTAGGATATTTCTCGAGATGTCTCTGAGGATAATTTTAAGGATGAGTTAATGATTAGGAATACATTTAAAAATTTATTGTAAAATATAACATTCATGGTTTTTAAGAAATTAAATCTATGTCTTATAACTATGATTGGATGTGTCTGGTTAATGAATGTTCTTATGGGTAACAATCTCGAAAACAATGTCTTGAGATAGATTCAATCAAGAATGGGTGCATTAAAAAGATCCTTGCAGGACTCCTGGATTGGCACCCCATGGGGAAATTCTTTTTAGATTTTCTAAAAATTTATTAAACACCATAAATGATTTAAATATATTATGAACATCAATGTACAACGATAAAACATAGGTGACTTGTATTTAATAGAATCATTATTAATTTAGACCTCCAAAATTAATTTTTATAATATTTTATTTTCAATTATTATTATCATTCCTCATATTATTCTATTTTTTCATAATCATTTTAAGGAAAATAAATTAACCACGTTTATTGGTAATATAGTTGAAAGAAGAATTATTTTCCACATTTGAATTTTAATGTAATGTGAGACTGAATGAAAATCAATGTTTCTATGCTCACACAACATTATTATGGTATGAATCGTTTAATATCGCAGGTAAATAAAGAACATGGAATTTTCACAGTTACGAATATTTGTGAAATAAATATTAATTTTACATTAAATAGGATCTTATGTTCTGTATAATAATGGACATCAATCAATGGGTTTCTAATAAAATCTCATGTCACACAAAAGGCTAAGCCATACTGGAAAATAATAATAATATAATATTATTTTAAATGGTAGTTAACACTTTGATGTTGTATTGGCAGGAATAAATAGAACTAACTAAAATATTATAATAAATGTTTGTTAAATGACTTTACATTAATCAAATAAATTTTAGAGGATTAAAATTAGAATGAATCTAATTTTAAGATGAAATACTATTATATTCATTAAAAGATCGAGTTACATTATTTTGATGGAGAACCCTTTTGAAATAAAGTTTTTTACACTTTTATATGTTCTATTTGAAAAATATATATTATTTAAAATTCAGACCTCAAATTTTATATTGGGTGACGTTTTTGAATTTTGCTGATAAATATAAATTTTTAATGAAAAAAGAAAAATACAGCCTATTAATTCAAAACTTCTTTTTCTTCTAATATATTTATATAGATATAAAGTTTTCAATTGGTTTTAATGTTTAATTGTATTATATTTTTACAATTTAATCCAATTTTGTAATTGAAAGTAATTTAACTCTTAAATTGTACAAAAAAAGTTCAATCATTTGATAAGTATTATTTCATAAAAACACACTTTTTGGTTTTGACAATGGGAATTAATATTAAATTAATTTCATCCATTTCTATGTTTTGAATTTAGAAAAATGTATTCCAAATTTATTAATCAGGAGGTCCAAATTATGTAAAGAGGTACATTTTATTTTCAGACATTATGAATATTTACCTTAGTAAATCTTTTATTTACCATGGTTTGAGGGTAAATATGGAAAATAAGGGTTAAAAATAATATTATTATAATATTAAATTATCCATAGACTTGTCCTAACACTATTGGATGCGATTTTTCTGACCATGGGTATCCATGAGATGATTTTGGGACCCCAAGAATATATCTGCGAATGATAATGACACACTATATTAATTAATTTAAAGTAAAGACAAAAGTAACCTAAACATATATCTTTTATTAATAAATTTTTTATATGGGGTTATCTAAGTGGTATCTTCAACAATAATAATTTATATGAAATATTAAATGATTTAATACATTGAGAAATTTCATTTTTCATTTTTGACTTTAAATAAATAAATTTAATTATGATACAACAGTGGTGAAGTAATTGCATCATTAATAAGAATTTAAAATAAATGATATTATAAATATTAAAATAAATTTATTTTGAAATGTTTTGTGTCATACAAGAATTTTAGGGATAATAATGACTTGATATATTTTAATTAATGTTGATTTTTCGAAGGAATCATGTTTTTATAGATTTTTTTATTGTCTTTATATGAATAGATTTTAAATTGACATAAATGAGTTTATAAATCAATCAATATTTTATTAAATGATAAAATAGTCATAAAAATTAATGAATCAAAAAAATGACTAAAATAATGTTTAAAATGTCATAAATGATCTATTTTGGGTCTCCATTCATTTTATTGTAAATATATTAACTATATAGTATTAATACATAAGAGGAAATAACAAAAGTTATATAAGTTTACAAAAGGTTAAATAATAAATGATAAGGACTAAAAAATATCCAAACCATATATAATTATTATTGGAGGGTTTATTTCAACTTATATGTACCTTATAATTGAATTAAATATGTTTCAGACCTTTTTATGCTTAAAATAATTTTATAATAAAATAATACTTTGACATTATCCTTAAATCCCATCCTCCCTCTTATAAAGGGCCACCACCTCTAACCCATTACTCACACTTCTAATGACCCTTGGCCCATCCAAACTATACTCCAAGAAGCTTATGACATCCTTATATTACACCCATAATCTATTCCCTAGGAATAATGAAATTCAAGAATGCTTTTTGGTTAAATCCAAAGGGAGTGAACTGATTCAATGGTAAGGTCTTCTCTCAAGTTCTATTCTTTTATTTTCCTTCTCCAACCCCCAAAACTCTCTTTATTCTATTATTTAATAACAACTCCAATATCATAAATATAATAAGATGTTTTTATTATTATTATTTAATCTAAAATTCTACACCTCTCCATCTAATGGATACGAACATACTATTTCTTTGTACAACGAACTACAACCTCACAAAACGATGATTGTTCAATTATATTTTACCATCACTAATGGTGACCATTATAATTGATATTTATTTATTTGTCATATATAATATATTTATATTGTCTCTAATCTTTTTTATTATTCATTTACATCATGCCATTATGTTTTTCATACTATGTAAATATGGTAATTTCATTTCAGGAAGTGTGAACTGTCACCCCCTCAAAGTGACACGACTCGTTCATGAGATACATGGAACGTATAAAGGAAAGAATTTATGAAATTATTTAACATATATATAATATATATTATACTGTAATTATAATATACTTATGTATCATTTAAGATTCATTTACTTAAAAAGGATGAATAAATTAATGTAGCGTTCATGCATACGTATGACTTACTGTCTCTAAGAATCGTGAATTTCATTTCATATGTCCAAATGTTATGGAAAATTATAAATAAATATATATTGGATATATATTATATATATTATATCTAAATAATTAATATCATTATCGATATAATGTACTTTTGACCATATATACAGTTCATAATTATTACGAGTTCAATTTTTTAGTCATGTTCCGAACATCGACAAAATGATTGATATGAACTCAAACAATTAATTACTATTATAGAAAGGTAATAAGTGATATAAAATGAATAATAATATTGAAAATTTGTATGAATAATTAAAATTGTAACTTATGTTTTATATTCACAAATTAGAAGGAGAAAAAGAGTCAAGTTGGACACAAGGTAGGGGATCTCCATAACTGAATTTCAATTCCTTTGGTTAATATACTATTGCTTGATTATGTTGTGATATGAATATATTTGAATGGAGTATTATTTTTTTTAAATATACTTATATTGCGTGTATATATATTTTTCACACAAAATCATTCAATTGGTTTATCATTAACGTGTGGATACGATCTTGGTAAGGGAAGCTTTCACCCCCCCCCTTTTAGTAAAAGTTATATTTTATGTTATATAATTAAATTTCAATTTCCCATGTTTGGATATGTTCTTCAATATCTTTACTGATGTATATTTTCTTTCCATGTTATGAGAGACTCTTTTCTCTCTCATCAACTCATTTTCATAATTTTAATGTGAAAACATTAGGCTGCCAAATTTTTGTAAGGGAATATGTCTCAATCACCTTTCATTGAGCCATATCATAATATTGGGCACCATTATTATTCTATAAGGTGTATTTATTATGATATGACATGTTATCTAATGAATTATCTTATTCTCATGGTGTTATATTTTTATTTTAATGTTATTATTAAATTATTTTTTTAATGTATTTTCTCATGTGGTAAAGGACATCGTCTCAGTCACCTTTCATTGAGGCATATTTTGATTTATACACAAAATTCATTTAAACGATGTATAAACCACTTTTACATTTTATTTCATTAAAAGGGAATGTTTTTTCTACGAATAATTTTAGTAGCCAAAAAAATGTTTCCTTTTAACGTATGTGGTGACAATGACCTTTTCGACACGAAGAGAATTATTTGATATTTATAATCATTAACAATCAGTAATTTTTTTAAAAGAGAAATAAATATCATATACCATTTTTACATATTTTTGTATTAAATTTTTTTTGAAAAATAATTGGTTATTTAAATATCATGAAATGATATATTTTGATTAAAATGTTTTAATTTTATCTTTATTTTATGTTAGTTTTATGCGGTATGAATATTTCAAGGTTCATTGGAATTGTTTACATATATAGGAGGTTCCATGAAATTCATAGGGTAGATGAGCTCGAGATAGATCTCCAATTAATTGGGTAATGTGATGGAGGTAAATTTTAATGATTCACTTAATAGATTTAGGGAATATACTATGAAGGGTATTCCAAATGAAACTTCTTATGTAGTTGTGAAAGATACAACATAATTATAACATGAATGCCACAAGTTATCTTTATGATTTTTATTTCCATGTGTAATTCATGAATCTTATGATCATTTTTTCTATGTTAAGTATTGAAGGGTATTATTTTATTGAATTGTATGTAGTGGAAGACTAATGTGTTTTCCCTATTTTATAAACCAAACTGATCTTTTTATTATCATCCCATGTTTTGAAATGTTTTTCACATGACATAAAAATTAATAGGGCCAAGGATGAGATCAAGGAAAAGTCGTGTTGTCTAAAACATGGAACTAGAAATGATTCTTTTTTGAAGAGTTTTTATTTTATGGAACAAATAGAAACTCAATAGAAGGTCCTTCTTTAAATTTTTTTTAAATACAATGAAATTTTTATGGCCTAATTCTATAAAACTCTAAACCTGAAAAGATGCCAAATTTGAATTCTTCACTTAACTCAAGATTATGTAATGTTTAAGGCTGGGACGCTTATAGATGGTATCAATGGATGGTTTAAAAAACTTTTTGTAATAGGAGAATTTTTTAGACACATTAATAGTCTATATGTCTACTCCTTATGCTAAATCCTTATATTGAAAATTTTTCAGATCAAAGAATTTTAATTAAAAATTAATGGAGGTTGATCTCAAATGAAATTCTTATCTCTTCCTGATGACTTACATGCAATAATTATTGAAAATTCATCTCCAGACGATTCTGAAGCATTTTCAATCATACAACTCAATTTTAAGAAATTTTTTGAGATATCAAACACCTCCCCTATACCTCGATACCATTGTGGATCAATGGTTTTATGTATTAAAATCTTTTTTCTCAATATTCTCTAATTTTCAAGAAAGGAAAATATTATTAATGAATTTTCAAATATTTTACCTTATCACAAGATTTTTATGCATATTATGATTTTAAAAAAGGATATGAAGAGGGAGACCCTTACACAACCTATTTATATCTACTTTTAAATTATGTAAACTCATAACATAATTGTGGTATTTTAGAAGGACAATTTATTGAATGTTTAAAATAATACATGGACTGAATTTTTTATAAAAAACATGTTTTATTAGATGATTTGAAATTATATATTATACATGATTATTTCCGAAACTATTTTTTTGTGAACACCCATATGACCCAAGTTGTACAAGGTGTATTTTGATGAAGGAAGAAAATGATTATGAAGGAACTCTAAAATAATTGTTTCAATGTGTGGACCTTCTAACTATGTGAACAAGATGATGATAAAACTATATTGAGAACATGATCAAGGTATGATGTTCCTTATATTGAGAATTGTTTTATTTTATCATATGGAGGTAAAAAATTACAATATATAAGATGTTTAGGTCTTTATATATTGGGTTAAAAATGAATGTTTTCAGAAAACCATTGAGGGTAAGATATGTTTGGGCTATTTTTCAGTTTTACAAAAAAAGGACCACCAGTATCATGGGTGACAACTTGTAGCATCCATAAAAGTCACAGGAATCGAACCCACAATCGACGGGCGAAAAGTGTGCATCACCTACCACAGGCCTATGAGTAGTCCCTGGATAGAATGACTTATTATTTGTCCTTAAATGATTTTATGGATCAATAATAAGTTGATTTTTGGAACATGTGTTTTTTTCAAATGAATATCCTTAGTGTAGGAAAATGATTTGGTGATTGAGTTATAAAGATTTGTTTTGAATACATTCTATCCTTTGGTAAAAATATATACATAAGTAAAATAGAACACACAGGGATTTTGTTTATGGAGTAATGGTTGAAATTTTATTTAGGAAGAATCTATGTTTTTATTATGAACATATGAAGATTTTGGTTATTTATGGAAAATATTAAACTATCATAGTGAATATGAGATTAGGTTAATTACTTATTAGTATGTGCCTTTAGGAGTAACTATTGATATTTAGAGATAAATGTTAATATTTTTTTGGAAGACTGTGTGATTAAATTCTTTTGATTTTTGGGTTTCAATATTAGTTTTTTTAATATTTAATTATTTAAAGTAATTTTGTTAATAAAATGTTATTTTTTGAACTTGGGTATTGTTAGTTGAATTTTGGATATTAAGATTACTAATTTTTTAATAAAGGATTATCCTTTTTGGGGATTATCTTATCTTTTACAAACCATTTTGGTTTCTGATGATGTCTAAATAAAATGGAAATATAAAGTTCAAATTTTTTGAATTATGTGGTACTCTAGAAGTTAATTATAGTGATTTTTATGTGACCAAGTCAATCAGAATACTCATCATCCGGAGAAAATATGATTTTTTGATTGGAATGTTGTATGTGATGAAAGTTTACATGACAAGTAAGAATCTTTCCATATGTTATTAGTTAATATCATAAATAGACTCATAAAATTTAGGAAAAATAACTTAAAATAAAAACACTTTATATTATATTTTTCTACTAGGGAATCAACAACCATTTAACCCATCAAATGTTTGTGATTTTCTTGTGGTTAAATTTCTTATAATCATGTTTTCTATCACTCTCTATCAGAACATGACACTTTTTTTATCCTCCATATCCATGATTTCCTACCTGAAATCTTAGTACGGGCTATCTAAGGTGACCCTTTTACTTATCATTATTTCTTTTAATGTAATAATTTTATTGACTATATTTTGGATGTGGTACATTTATTGTTGTTTCTGAGATCAATTTCAAAATTGCAAAGACACAATTCCCAAATGGGGGAAGGATGTAACATCCCAGGTAAATAAAGAATATGACATTTTCATATTTATTAATATTATGGAAATAAATGATAATTTTAATTTAAAGGGGATGTTATGTTTGATTTCATACCTGACATGTAACATTTGGATTATCCAAAAATCACTTATCACATATATGGCTAAGTCATACTAAAAATAGTAATCTAATATTATTTTAATGGGTAGTTTACACCTAGAAGTTGTATTGGAGGGATTGAACAGATCAAACTAAAATATGATTATACATGTCTGTTAACGTCTTTTACATTAATCCGAAAAATTTTAGAGACATAAAATAAGAATGAATACGATTTTAATCATAAATACTCAAATATTCCTTAAAAGTTCAATTTATCACCTTTTGATGAAGAACCCTATTTAAATATATTATTTTTAACTTTTATATGGTATATTTGAAAAAATTAAATTCTTCTTCAAAATTGGGATATAAAAATTTACTTTGGGTAAATATTTTTATTTTTCTGATAAAGTAATATTTTTAATGAATTGTAAAAAATACCACATTTTAATTAAAAACTGCCTTTTCATTTAATTTATTTATATATATATGTTGTTATTTAAACAATTTTTGAAGATTAATTAGAATATATTTTTACCATTTAATCCAAATTTGGTCATTGGATGTAATTTCACTGTTAAATTGGACCTAAACAAAGGTTAATCTTCTAATAGGTATTATTTCTTAAAAATACGCTTTTTTGGTTTTGACAACTGAAATTTATTTTAAATTAATTTTTCCTATATGTGTGTTTTGGATTTTGAAAAATGGATTCATCATAAGGAATTAGGAGGTCCAAATTTTTTAAATAGGTGACTTTTATTTTTAGACAATATGAATATTTACATTAGTAAATATTTTACTTACCATGGTTAAAGGGTAAATATGGTAAATGTGGTAGAAAATTAATATTATTATAATATTAAATTACACTTACACTTGTACTAACCCTATTTTATGATATATTTATGTCCATTTGCATCCTTTTTTCGATTTGGGACCCCATAGAGCCACATGGGAGTGATAATGGCAATTTATATTAATTAATTTAATGTAAAGACAAAAGTAACATAAATATATATCTTTTAGTAAAATAATTTTTATATGGGGATATATAAGTAATAGATTCGACTATAAATATTAAATTGGAAGATAAAAAGATTTAACATATTATGGTATTTATTTAGACATTAAATAAATAAACAAAATTATGACACAATGGTGATGCAGTAATTACTTCATTAATAAATGATTCAAATAAATGATATTATAAATATTGAAAAAAATTGAAAATTTTCATTCTATCCAAGAATTTTACGGATAGTAATTAATTTTTATATTTAAAATAATATAATTGTTTCTATATAATAATTTTTGTATAGATTTATTAAAATCATTGAATTAACATTCTATAAATTTACATAAATGATTTTTTAAATCAATCAACATTTTATTAAATGAAAAAATAGTCCTAAAAATCTATGAGTAAGCCAAATGACTTAAATAATCTTTCAAATGGCATAAATTATCCATTTTCGGTCGCTGGTAATTTTATACTAAATCTATTACCCATATAATATTAATATATAAGAGGACATGATAAATGATATATATGTTAACAAAGGGTTAAATAAAAAAATATAAGGATTAGAAGATATCCAAACCCAATCCAATTATTTTTGGATGATTGTATTTAAACTTATAATTACATTATCTTTGAATTATATTAGTTTTTTATCTCTTGAAACCGAAAATAAATTAATAGTAAAATAATACATTCAATCATTCTAAAAGATCCCCTCCTCCCTCTTATAAAAGGACACCTCCTATAATCCATTATTCACACCTCTTAGGACCCTTGTCTCATCCAAAATCTACTTAAAGAAGCTTCCAACATCCATACCTTCCTATTAGAATCCTTCCCCTAAGAATAAGTCAATTCAATAAATCCTTTATTTCAAACTAAATGGAGTTACCCGATTTAAAGGAAACGTCTTCTCTCAAGTTCTTTTATTTTATTTTTATTCTCCAACCCCCGAAACTCTCTTTATTATATTATATTATAAAAAAACCAGTATCATAATTATACTAGGATTTTTTATGAAAATTATCCATACTAAAATTCCTCATACACCATCTAATGGATACGAATATTCTATTTTTGTGGATGGTGAACTACTTCCTCCTGAAACGATGATTGTTCAATTATATTGTATCGCCTCTCATGGTGGCCATTGTGATAAAACTATATTTATATTTAAATTTTTAATATATTAATATTTTCTCTATGAGTATTTATTTTTCATTTATATCATACCATTATTCATTCCATAACATTTAAATTCGATAATTTCATTTGAGGAATTCTGGACTACCGCCTCCCCAACATTGTATAACTCATTCATGCTATACATGGAATGTATAAATGAAGGTATTTAGGATATTAGGAAAAATATATAACATATATATTATAATGGAATTAAAACATAAATATGTATCATTTATTTTTCAATCCTTTAAAAATGAAAAATAAATGAAAGTAGAGTTCACGCATGCGTATGGCTTACCATATCCATGAAAGGTGCATTTCATTTCTTATATGAAGCTATTATATACTATTATAAATACATATATAAGGTATATATATTATATATATGACATATAAATCATGATTATAATTATGGAGATAATGTACTTTTGACCATATGTACAATTGGTAATTCTCAGAAGTTCATTTTTTACTCATGTTCCGAACATCGACAAAATGTCTGATATAAACTCAAATATTTAATAATTATTTTAGAAATGTAATAATTGATATAAAGGGAATAATAATATTTAAAAAGGTTCAAATGAATGTATAAATTAATTTTGGTTTATTATTTTTGAAGAACAAGTAACAAATGAGTCAACTTGGACACGAGGTAAGTGAACTCTTTATCCCAATTTCCATTATTTATGTTAATCTTCTACTTCATGATTATGTCATGATATGAATATGTGGTAATGACCTGTGATTATCATAAACCTAGTATATAATTATATTGGGTGTTTTTATATTTATCATACATAATTATTTCTTTGTTTTATCGTTAATGTAGTTATACAATCTTTGTAATGGAACCTTTCACCCTCCCCTTTTAGTAAAAGACTACTTTTTATGTTATATATTTTATTTTAAATTTTCTATGTTGGGATATGTTATTCTATATCCTTATTTCTTTAAATTCTATTTCCATTTTATGAGAGACCCTTTTATCTCTCATCGACTCATTTTATGAATTTTAAGGTTACGTCGTTAGGTTTGCAAATTTTTGTAAGCGAATATATCGCAATCTCCATTAATTGAGCCATATCTTGGTATTATGGAACTTTATAATCTTATAAGGTTTATATAATATCATTTTAGATGATATATCATGAATCTTTTTATTCTCATGATATTATAGGTTTCTTTTAATGTTATTATATAATTAATATTATTCAAATATTTTCTCAAGTGGTAATGGACTTTGTGTAAATCACCTTTCATTGAGGAATATTTTGATTTACACACGAAGTTATTTTATATAATGTATAAATCCATTTTAATTTTTATTTCATTCAGTGGGATTCTTTTTTCTACGTAGCGTTTTACTAAATGTCAAAGGGAATGTTTCTTTTTAACATACGCAGTGTCAATGGCCATTCCCCTGCCACGAGCAATATTTGATATTTAGATTTTTTAACAAGACGTAATGTTTTTAAAAGGAAAATTAAATACAATAAAACCTTTTTACATATTTTGTTATTTAAAATGGTTTTGATAAATAATTGGTTATTTCAATATCTTGAAATGATATATTGTGATGATAAAGAGAAAATGTGATCTTTCCTTTATATTTGATTTATATATTATGAATATGTCCTGGTTATAGGGAATTGTTTTTGTATACAAGTGGTTCTATGATAATCCTAGTGTGGGTGAACCTAAGATATCTCTCCAATGCATTTGGTAACATGACAATGGTAAATGTTAGTTTTTCTCCTATGTGATTTTTGGAATATACTATGACAGGTATTCCAAAGGTAATTCCCTATGTAGCTGTGAAAACTACAACATAAATATGATATGAATACCACAAGTTACCTTTATGATTTATGATTTCCATGTGTTATTCATGAATCTTATGATCGTTTTTGGTATGTTAAAGATTAAAAAATATGATTTTGTTTAATTGTATGTATTAGTGGACTAATTTTCTATTTCCATGTTTTATAACCCTTTTTGAGCTTCTTATGATCATCCCATGTTTTGAAATGTTTTTCATAGAATACAAAGATGAATAGTGTCAAGGATGGGATCAATATAAATTTATGTTGTATAAAACATGGAACTATCCATATTTCCTTTTTTAAAGAGTTTTTATTTTATAAGAAAAATAGAAACTGAGTAGAAGTGTCTAAACTGAAATTTTTGACATGTAATGTAATAGTTATGGCCTAATTCTCTATAATTATAAACCTGAAAAGATCTCCAATGTTAATTCTTTACAAAATTCATGATTATGTAATTTTTAAGATGGTGTTTTTAAAAATAATGGGTAACATTTAAACGATATATGGAGGTAACACCATTATATTGATTAACTAATGATTAAATTCCCTCCTTTGTTCATTAGTGTTCCATTTCAATTAGTTTTTAAAAAATTTATCATCATTTAAGAAATGTAAATTTGTCATTTTACGGTGTTTAAATATGGGAAATTCTCTCTAGATTTATACTTTATGGTTGGTGAGGGTCAACGATGGTGTAATATTATTAATAATACTTTTGAATAATACAAAATTTAATCCATGAAAGGGTTTGAGTATAAAATAATACTTTTCTATATAACATTCCTTGTATATTTCATACAAAAATAGAGAATTAATTCCTTGATCATAAAAAGAAATATGATAAATTGGGTGATTCCTATGAAGAAATTTTTTTCAATACATGATGGTTACACTTAGGGTATTATATTTTTGTTGGAATATAATATTTATTTAGTATACAGTTTCATGGGTCAAAATCTACAAAAGGGGTAATACATAAGTGACCATGTATGCTATGAGAATATTTTTATAGGTACAATAATTGTGGAAAGGAAGCTGTAAATACAATTTTCTATTATGATTAGAAAAAAATTAGTTCTATGTAAAATCTAGTGATACTCTTGATGGAGTTAAAAAATGATTCAAAAGACAACATTAAAAAATTATGAGTATGTGAAAATAGGTGAGTGTATGAATGAAAAAAAGTGTTACAATTATGGAAAACCATGGAATTGAGAAAAATAAATTAAAAGTGATGTAAAGTGGGTGGTCAATAAAATTAATTGAAAGAGATATCAATATAATTTACCACCCACACTTGTGTGTTTCATGTGCAATGAGTTTAGAAATTATTTGAATCAACGGCCTAATAAAGAGCCCTCATAAACGATAATTTATTAAAAACTATAAATAAATATGAAAATTACATTTCTTATACAATCTCAATGGGTGATTTGAATCATGATAATTGTTGAACACAAATCCTCCCATCTTAATTTGTGAATTTCATGTCTATTGTTAAATGAATGATCCCTATAAATGTAATATTTTCATCATTTAGTGAAATTTCATTTGATTATCTCTCTCTACATAGATTCATGAATAATAAAATAACATTTTATATTCTATAAATATAATGATGAACCTAAGAAAAAAATAAAAAAAGTTATATGAAAAAATATAATTTATGGAATAATGGGTGAATTATATTTGTTAAGGATAATTTTATCCAGGTATAATTAAATTAAAATTTATGGATGAAATCAGGGTTTTTTGAGTTTAATGTAGATCATATGTTCATAATCTTATGAACCCCATTATATGTCTTTTGAATTTGGAGTACATATAAATTAGTGATAATTTATGTGAAAATAATAGCAATTAAACTCTTAGTATTATATCTATATCAATAGTTATTTATCTAGAAATCCCATTTAAATCCATGATTTTTTATTAAATGAAACTGAATTGTCATCTCCTTTGGATTTCAAATGGGGTTTGGGTCAACAAAATACTCAAGTATATTTTTCTTAAAATGATAAATTTCACTTGACCATTTAGAATTCAAATTATTAATATTTTTTTAATATTTTTGAATAAAACTCAAACATATAATAATGATGTTTTAGAATGGAATATTTTGGGACCATTGTTAGATGATGGGATGCATAATAAGTTTGAATATATTCAACAAAATGATAAGAATTAATAAAATTTAAATTTATATTATACTATTAATAATTGATGAGATATATAATATGAAGATGTTGGGAAGGTCAGTATATGAATTTATCCATGGAGTAAAGGATGTAAAACTAATCCATAGGTATAGATGTCTCATTTATATACATAAACATATAAGAATAGAAACATATTGTATATAGGTTTCACTGAACCTCACGTAGGTTAATGATGAATTAAATGTACCCCTCTTGAGGAAGGAAATATCTGATCTATCAAATCAAATGAAATTATAGGTCATACAACTGGTGAATGATATTAATTATATAGAATGACTTATATATATTATGGATCATATTGAGTATTTTTTATAAAATAAGAATACTCACATGGTCAATGATTATTGGAAATATTCCCATTACGAATAAGCTTCACAGGAAACTAATGATATAATGTGGAAGAAGTATCCCAAGTCATTGATAAGAAGGATATGAATATTGAATATGAATTTTTTTATTGGGAATCACCCATTGATATTATGAAATATTATTTTTCCAAATTATTTTATTCTTTTTCATATTGTTTGTAATGTCACAATTTAGTTTTTATATAGTTGAATTCCATACCCAATTTGATTATTTGGAGTTGGGTGGGTTTACCAACTCATTAATTAATTATCAGAAAAAAATTACAAAAGTTCTCTTATCCCATACCCCTTTATGAAATGTGTTTTAACCCTCATCAATTGCCTCAGGGATTCTGTTGGTTTTTGAGAGTGAAAGAGGCCTGAATGACTAATTTTGGATTAGTGAAGGAATTGATGAACGATTAGATATAATCTTGAACCCTTTTAATGAAAACATTGTGTCCCCTTTTTCATTGAGAACGGTTTGGGAAGCCATGAGGGATTGGGAACATGGTTTTGCCCAGCCTCTGTAATTTTTAGTAGAGGTAATTCCCATGTTTTGTGTATATTTAGAAAAACTGTGTTAATTATTGCATGCTTACTTCAATTTTGGTAGTACATATTCACTGTACCAAGAACATATTTCACATGATTAGGACTAACCATGTGGTCTATCCATGTGGGGATGGGCCCATATATAGCAGGATCAAGACGGTTTCCACATGGTTATAAAATCCATTCATGCTAACTATGAGGATAATTAAAGAGGTGAAATGAACAAATTCCCCCTCCTTATATAAATCTTATTTGTTCCACTATTATATTTCATCGGTCCCATATATTATTGGGATTTATCCAATTTCCTTCATCCCATTGGTTTTGATCTCCCTTCACCATATACGATTCATTCATTATTTTGTTTACAACATTGGATCATTATCATTTTTACTTTGCATACCCTTGTGTATTTTCTTATTTTCTCCCACCACAAAGATCGATAAATCTATAAAATTTGATTTTAAATATTTTATGGTGGTTTTTATAAAATTCCAATTCCATAAAAATAGTTTCTAGTTAGTGGATAATTTCATAGTTTCCTACAATTATGGAATTGGGGTAGGTGATGCATTCATTCCTATGTAATTTCCTATGTGTTTTGGGGGAATTCTATCTAGGAAAAAATCATGTTAAATGAGAAAGAGCATTTAATTTAATGATTTTATTTAATTAATTAAATTTATCTTGGTGAGGTTTCATTAATAATTAATCCATGAGTCTAAAATTAGTTTGAGTAATGTGATAGGCTCTAGACAATTGAATGTTAATTTAGGGGTGTGTCCATTTGGTAAAATATAATCATTTGTTTTAAATGGAATTGTTTATTTTAATTTGATTTATAAAATTCAATAAAAATAAATAGTTATGTATATATTAAATTAAATTTTTGTACTAATTACTTCCAATGGAAGGTGATGGAATTGACCCAAGTATTGAGATAGTAATGGCTAGATGTTTTGGGCCTGTGTGGTCTACAGGTTTGGTCTAGCCCATTATATATATATTTTGGGTGATATGAAACATAGGTACGGTGACTCAGCAATCTATTGAGTTGGAAAGGCCACCATATTGCAGGCCTTACCTAGGGTATTTGTAATTTCAGGTACATTTGATTGAGGGACATGGTCACATGGTCAAGATGTTCTGGGAATTGGTGTGACTAATTTACTAACTATTGATTATCACTCTCGAGTATTGGACACTGTGTCATTTGGATTCATGATCACAAAAGTTTAATAAGGTGTTGTACATGGTATTGATCAATTGTGTTGTTAGATGCCTCGAATGGTTGAAAATTAGATAAAGGTTGGGATTATTTCCATAGAAATCCACTTGGATAAAGAGGATCCATCAAAGGATAACATTGAGGCTATTAGTAGGGGGTGAGGCTCACCATGTCTGAGCCACTTAGGTTAGGATAATTTTGAAGTATTCTTATTTTTTCCATAGGATAATTCTTATTGAGATGATAGTGGTTTTTATTTTAGGAGAGATATTGTTTTACCTTCGAGGAGCATGCTTCGAACTGATTGGGGACTTCGAGTAGGGTTCAGAGGCTCCAAATCATTTGAGTGGGATATCCTTTCAAGTGTTATTAACATAGTTGACTGAATCAGGTGCAAGGTGACTTTTGGAGGTAGACCCCAAGGGTTCCCCATGGGATATATAACATTAGGGGATACGTTGGGCTGTGAGAAAAGTATCCTATCGTCCCCACCTATTGATGTGATTTCTGATGAATGTGGTAGATTCTTTGTGGAATTTAAGCAATATGTAATCTTTCATTCATTTTTAATTAATGTAGTTATTATTTATTTTAATTACACACCTACTTAATCACAAATGTATGGTAGGTACATGCTAGTTTTGACCTATTGAGACTCTTTTATACACACTACACGATCCCTTATGGATGCGTGTTGATTTTTGTTGTTTCATTTGGGCAGGGGTTCAATATATAGATATGGATCCTAGTAGTAGAGCTTTCAAGAGATATATGGAAAGATATCATGGGTTCTTTACTTAGATGGAGTTCATTTCATGATTACTTTTCTTTATCATCATGATTATATTTGTATGTTTTATGGTTAGCCTTCAGAACTAATTCTGGTTATTTATATGTATTTATTTTCTTAATATGCACATTTAGTTACTAATGTATTGTTAGGATTGATTAATTTATGCCCATTTTTATTATGATTTTAATATTGATTTATGTTTAGTGTGCTTCCACCATCGGTTGGCTACTGGTTTGGGTATTTATGGAATCCTATTTCCATTGCATTATATTTATATATATGATTATATAATGAATACTATAGGGTATATTATCCCCCTATCACCCATATACACCCTCATTTCTAGATGGAAGACATTTTCATACAAGGATGAGTGCCTAAGGCTAGTGGAACTCATCCCGAAAGCACTGTTTGGGTGGATAATCAGGTCAGGGCACTTTAAATGGTATCAAAGTAGTTATTAGCTGGTAATTTGTAGGGGTGTCTTCATGGTACTAAATTATTTACATTTTTTGTGGTCTTAAAATTTGAATTAAGTTAGATCATATTTTATGTTGTTTTTGGAAATGGGTTTAGAGTGTATGATTTGGTTCTTGAAGCCCCATGCATGGGGGATATACCATGTTGTAATGGGTGGAGATTTTTGTTCTCATTTCCTCAGTTTATATTTGTATGGATTTCCACCTCATGTGGTGAAGTTGTAATGTCATCTTTATATTTTAGGTCATTTGATCTTTGGCCTAGCATGGTAACGTGATGATTTACCCTTATACTGACATAGAATTGGTGTATTCTTTTGTATTCCTTTATTAGTATCCTATGATTTTTTAAATATATATTCATGTGTGACTATTATATCAAAGGAATATGTTTTTCATGGGGTCCTCTACTGCACATGGATGGTTTGGGTTGTGTAATGTGTAAAAAATGATTTTGTGATGTTTTTCCTTCCTAAAACCTAATTAGTAAAATCATACTCATCATTTCCAAGAATGATAACCCCATAGAATATTTTTTTGTTATGTGAAATATGTATACATATATGGTCCTAGCTATTATTAGATTAGGCTTATACAATTATTTTGGGTGATTTTTATCACTAGTTTGGGTGGTGTAGCTATTGGTTTAAGGTTATGTGGATCATCAAGACTAATATAAACCATAGACAATTTTATACATGGATCTTATATAGGTAGGTAAGGAGTCCATCATGATATGATCTCGTGAGACATAGTTGAGATGTGGGAGAGTGCATGTACTGAGTTTAAAAATTCATTTTACTGAATTACCTATAATATATATATGTGTGTGTGTGTGTGTGTGTGTGTTATCCAGGATTTTAGACCATGTAATTATATTCATATAGTTTCCATCTAGATGACTTCATATAGAATTTTAGGCATGTGGTTATGTGTTTTAATAGAAGAAAAACCATGTTGAGTCACATGATGGCTAGTATGATCATGATCCATACGTATATCTATAGGTACATGATTAAGTACATGAATATTAGCCAATGAATTCAATAGCCATTGGACCATGGCTTGATGATAATCTTGAACTGATCCTAGAATGGGTCATCTAGGTGATTGAAAGCGGAGCTCAAGGTAAAGAGATTTGGATGGAATATCTACATCATTATTTCTAGTCTTAATGATGACCATTATTTCAGGTTAATAGTTGCCCATAGTTTCCTATGAGAAGTATTGAGGAAATTAATATTATCTTTTTGATCCTCAAGGCATACACATGATGGAGGTTTGAAATGAAAACATACACTCTTAAAGGATTAGTAAAGAGTAGGTGGGAACTTCAATTTCATTTAGGTAGACATGCCAGACTGTCTTGGAATGTCTTTATGGATTGGTTTTTTACAAACATATTCCCCATATATATTTATGGAAGAGATATCTTTGTATTTTTTGATTTGTGGGAATAGTAAAATATCCTTCATGGAATATGTAGTAACAATCACTAGGTTGTCTCACTACACACTAATTATTGTATGTGAAAACACTCTATGTTGAAGTGTTTTAAATTATGGTTTACAACATTCCATTTAGGTATATTTGAATATATTTAGGAGAGAATTATTCTTAGAGGTGGTGAGTTAGGAACTCATATCTAAGGGATAAATGACATAATGTGTAATTTCCCAGATCTTGGTGTCGAAATAATGTTCCCCAAACCTGGTTGGTCAGAAAACCTCAAGTGCTTTCCCCTATAATCCAGAGGCTATCGACTAGTAGCTAGGGACAAATTATGATATTAGGGAAACTATTCCCTCATATTCAGAGTATACATAGAAGAATAAAAAGTAGTATGTAGTATAGAAAGTATGAATACCATACAATAGATTTAAAAAGTGGAAGAATTAATGTATTAAGAACTGTATCATATATAAATAAATGATTTATGTCACATGCATCTAATAAAGATGCCAAACAAGTCACAATGATTAAAATACAATTTTGAAACCCATATATATAAAATAGTAATCTACAACAGCATTGCAAACCTCATCTTTTTCCTATGATCTCCATCTCTAACAATAATCATGTACCTGTTAAAGAAGGGTGATTTGCCTTATCTACACCTATAGCCATATAATCTTTTTGGGCATGAAATCACGACCCAAAACAGGGTGTGAGATGAATCACGGTAGGAAAAACCCAAAATATTTTTGCCTAACATTCAGTGAATGTATTTAGCATGAAATATGTATAAATGGAGCAACAAAATATAATGTAATTAAAAATAAACAATACTAATGTTTCAATTATATTCGTTTTCCATGTAAATTATTCAAAACTATTTAAAAATGTATCCTTAGGATCTAGTATAATATCATCATCCCCCTATATAATAGTAATAATAGACATCTCTGATGAACATCTAAAAATCAATGTATGACTGAGTCAAAGCTTGTGCTTCGGCTTGGTAGACTCATCCCAATTATTCATTTATTCACAACTAATCCACTAGGTAATCTCTCACAGTCTAACCACTATGGTCCCACATAGCATGAAGTAATAATAATGACATCATGGTAACTCTCATGGTCAATAACTATGGTTTTCATAACATTATTAATTTATACACGACCTCTTGGTAGCTCTCACCATCAATTCCCCGTTTGTCAAAACACTATAAAAATAATAAATGACCACTATGAAGCATTCACGGTCAATAAACCATAGGTAAAACTATAAAACAAGGCTCTCATTATCTTGTGCAAATAAACATGTAAACTCCTACGGTTATCCTGGTCCAAGGAACTCACGGTCCATTAGAATATCATCTCACATACAACATTTATTTAAGGCTCTACATGAAATTCAAACTATTTTATGGCTCAATTTTGATCAAATAATTAGAATAGGCAACACATATAACATATCAAATCCATCCTAAAAAACTCATGGAATGGAATTTAAGGTATGCCTCATAGTAAACCTAGGAAAATAGACCTAAATAGTCTATCTAGGGAAACACACCAATGGGGAGTCCCATAAACAATGATATATAATTTTATGCATAGGAAAATACTCCTAATAAAAAAATAATACCACATAAGATATTAAATGGGGTCAAAATCCAAAATACGCAATATCACAACATGGGTATTCCTCCCATTAAGCATATACAATCCTGATATATATATGAAAGGCTCGAAACACCTACCATGATGTTGAAAAAAGAACACTCTTGAACATCGGCCCTAAAATCGGCCTTGAATTATGTAGATCTACAAAAAGGATAAAAACATTCAACCTGGTATAACTCAAAAGAGATGATAAATCGGGAAGAAAGGCTCTTTGGGAAGAGAGAAATCACGAGTGGAAATCTGATGCACCTGGAAGCATCTCAGTCTGATCTCTGATAGAGGAACATGAGGATCTCTAAGATACTAGTCTATACTTATATCCCCTGTATGAAACATGGGAAGATGATGATGATTTATTAGAGTAGACATGACCCCGCTCCGATTAATAAATTAAAAAGAAAAGTACATGGCATGTTCATTTAAATTACACACCTGGTACTAGCCACCATCAACTTCCAAATTAGGTGATCTGACAGGTCACCTACCCAACCATGAACTCAGCCATTACATGACCAGTACATGGATACATGTGGTAACTAGGTACATTGAGTATACTCAGTTAATCATGATGTGTACATAGAAAATCTCTATTTCTTCATTTTCCTCAAAAACACCTCGATATAAAGATCTAAACCTGGAATGATGATTGGGTTCTTATGAACATCCCACTATATGAAATTCATCCATGAATTTCCCTTCTTGGTGTGGATAACATGAAACATCAAACAACTCTATCCACTATGATCACACGTCAGCCTCCCACTCAAATGCCTCATCTTGTACTCACTTATGCGGCCATAGCTCCCATATAATAGGAACATGCTGGTAATAGAGAACCTTCATGTGGTGATCCAAAATACAAATAGGTTTCTCTTAATAAGAGGCTTCCAATTCTAACATAAACACCATGGTTGGAACAATGTGTTATGGGTTTGAAATGTAATGTCGTAGGTGAGAAAGATGAATGGTTCCATTCATAGTTCTGTACCTCTATAGAAACAAAAACCAATTGGAAACCTTCCCAACTCTTTCCAAAACCACAAACATGTTGATGTATCTAGTTGAAAGATTTCTCTATCTCCTAAGCCTCATGAGTCTCAACCTAATTGTGATTTATTAGAAAACCTGACATCTGACCTCAAACTCCAGAGTTCTTCTTCATCAATCAACATAAGATTTATGTCAAGATTGTGTAGTATCCATCCTATTCTAAATAAAATCCACCTTCTCAGTCATCACCTTGAAAAAATGAATTCCCATCATAGATGCCTCTCCTGCCTCCAGCCAACATAGGGGTGATCTACATGTCATATCTTACAAAGCCTCGTTAGGTGATATCTGAATTCTCACTAGAAAATTATTGTTGTAGGAAGTGATCACTAGGAGTATGTGTCTCTCTTATTAACCCCCTAAATCCAAGATCCATGTTTAGTGAATGACCTCCAAAACCTTAATCATGAACTCATACATGCCATATTTTATAGGGATGGTAAGCTATATTTAGTATTACTAATGTACCCAAATACCTATTTATTCCCTTCTAGACATGAGAAGTAAACCGAGTGTCCCTGTATGAAATAATAGAGTGCATAACACCATACAAACGTATAATAAATCAAATAGAAAACCTTCCAATAACATCAATAATGAATGTATCTTTGATAGGCATGAAATGTGCAATATTCATGAGTCTATCAACGATAACCCAAACCGCATCATTCCCTCACTATGACCTCAGTATACCCATCACTAATTCAATCGTGAAATTGTTCTACATCAATTTGGGATGAGTAATAACTGTATAAGCGCTGCTTGTCTCTAATTATCATCCTTCACCAGCTGATAGGTGGAACATCTTATAAAAAAACTATCAATATCCCTCTTCATACCTGGACACCAATATCGTTGTTGTATATTTTGAAATATCTTGGTGAAATGAGGATAACATCCGAAACTGAGTAATGAAAATAACATATCAATTCCAAATGTAGGTCTGATGACACCCATATGTTTCCATGAAAATTAAAAATCACAATACTTCCTACAGTATGACCAAGAATAGGGTCCTCTAAGGACACACTATCCTGTAGGACTTGTCCATCAGAAACTGATAGTTACCTCATCCTCACTCGATATAGTAAGGTAGAGGTAATATCTATAGAATAAAGAAATATATGCCCATGTCTATCATCCACCTCCAAATTAATCTCATAGAGAAGATCCAGAATCATCCAATCATTAATTTCCTCCTGAACATCCTATATATGAGTATTTAGTTCAATGCATTAGTCACTGCATTGCCATTTCCAGGCATGTAGGCAATATCAAAGTCAAAAATCTGAAGGTACTCAACCCACCTTCACTATCTTAAATTTAAATCATGTTTACAAAAGATACACATGAGCCTTCTTTAGATATTTGAAACAAAAAAATCACTCCCACAAGATAAGGTATCCAAAAATGTAAAGAAAGCATAACTACAACTAACTGGAGATCATGCATCGGGTAATTCTTCTCATATGGCATCAACTGCTGAGACCTGTACACAATGACTCTAGCTCTTGAATAACCACTACTCCTAGCCTGATACCAGATGCATCACAATAACTTTTGTGAATCGTTCCCAGATCCAGAAAAATAACTATGAGTGTTGAATTCAATATCCCTGTTAGTTTCTAAAAGGCTCAATCACATAAATTTGTCCTCGGGTACTTTTAAATCCTTCGCATTCAGGCCTGTAAGTGGTTCTAACAACAAGGTAATGTCTTGAATAAAGCTCTTGTAGTAATAATACATCCATATAAAACAATGTACTTCAACGATGTACTTAGGCTTCTCCTATGAAAAAAATTACCTCAAATTCTCTGGGACTAATAATAATTTTGTCCCTCAGATAACATCACCCAAGAAGTGCATCTAGTCCTTCCAATAGTAGCATTTAAGATCTTATCTTATAAATGATTATATGTCAGTATAATAAAAATGCTCTGAAGGTTGGTATCATTGTTGTGTCAAGTGTGAGAGTTCACAAAGATATTATCCACAAAAACAACCAAAAAACAATCCATGTAATGATGGAACACTCAGTTCATCAGTTCCATGAAAACTGCTATAGCGTTTGTGAAACAGAAAAACATAAACAAATTCTCATTTAAATTATACCTACTATGAAAGGTTGTAAGTGGAATATCTGATGGCCTAACATGAAACTGATGATAGTAGGATCTCAATACAATCATTGAGAACACTCAGGCTCCTTGAAGCTGACCATAGAGATCACCAATCCACCGAAAATGATATTGATTCTTGACTGTTAGATAGTTCAACATCCAACAATCCACCCAATGTCTATGGGTATCATCCACCTTATTCACAAAATGGATGGGTTAACCTCAAGGAGAATTACTAGGTTGAATGAAACTCATCTCCTACAACTCTTCTCTCTCCATTATATCAATTAACTATGGTGTAGTCATCTTATATGAATGAATGTAATTCAGTGCCACTCTAGGAGCAATATCAGTAGAAAATATACCTCTATCTCAGGAGGTAAACCTGAAATTTTATCTTGAAATAAATCTTTGAAATCATCCACCACTAGATTATTGTTCATATGTGAATTCCCTTGGTCATCCAGATATAGTCTAGAAATATGAGATATAACTCCTCTCAACCCATGATTTTTAGGTCTCGCTCTTCTCACCTGAAAATCACATTCTCCCTTGTATAGAAAAGAACCCCCCTCTGGTAATGTGAATCTCACCCTATGGTGATAATAGTAAATGAAGGCCTAAAAGGAGAGAAACAAGTCTATTATGATAATTACATCTAAGCATGTCATCTATAAGGGATATCAGTCCCATAAGAAGTGACACCGACCAATTTCAAGAGGGCACCCTTGAACTAATTTATAAAATCCTTTATAATCCCGAAATGAGTTTATAGCTCCATAAAAACCTCATCAGTAATGATATAAATCCCAAGCCTCTTCACTATATAAATATATATAAAACTAGGGGATTACCCTGTATCAAAATGGAAAGAAGCTAAAACTGTGGAAACTAGAATAATATCTCTAAATGTAGAGGGTATTGGATCCTGCCTCATCTAGGTCTGCTCTAATATAAAAGTCTGACATGTACCACAACCATTATACCCTTCTTGACTACCCTCAGCTGAACCACTCTATATTCTCTAAAATCCTTCTGATTGGATACCAAAACCATGACCCCATCCTCAGCTAGAATAGGTCTAATGAACTCTAGGCCTGTGACTGAGGAGAAAGTAGTGGTCCTTCTCCTAAACGTTGCGTCATAACTGATATCCGATCAATAGTTTTGGGTGAGAAATAATGAAAAAATAGTGATGATGAGATCGGGTCCCTTTGGAACAGAGGTCTCATGTTCCCACTCATCCTGCACTGGTATCTCTTCACCTGGAAAGCTGTAGATACATACCTACTGTTGGAATAACCATGGGAAGCCTCATTGTGGAACTTCCTACTACCAAATAATGGAGTACTTTCCTTGTATGTTGAACCACTGTGGATCAGATGTCATAACTTAGACCATCCTCAAACTGTCTGGCCAAGGATAATTCATACCTCCCATAATAGGTGTGAAGAACTAACCATATATTAAATGAGAAGAATACTCAACAACATAAAGAGAACACTAATTCAAATGCATGAACTCTCAGGTTAGATCAGATGTCAACTGTATGGGGTAAAATTAATCATAAAAAGTCCTATAAAACTCTTCCCATTCGATATCATGGTGATGTTGTACCTATGTGACAACATCCCGCCATCGCCTGAAGAAATTACATATCATGTATGTAGTGCACTTCACCTTCCTCTATGTGGGTGTCTCTAGATGATCAAATATAGAAAGCATGGCCTCTAACCATGACTCGACATCATGTGGTCCTCTATCCCCACAAAAAGTGGGAGGATGATTCTACTAGAACACCCACTATATCACTTTCATATATGGGGAAGGATTTGGTGCACCCTTGAATGTTTTCAATATCATTAAAAAATTTTCATGGAACTTTTCATCAGCACCTCCATCCAATATAATAGTTGGTTCCAAAACATGCATGATAATAGGATCTTCCTATATTCCTTGAACGATCCATTCTAGTGTCTGGTCATCACCTTGAACCTGGAATATAAATGGAGAACCCCTTGGTGTCATGACTCTGCAAGCTCAAGCGTACACCTCAGAACATGATGATCTTGAAAAAAAACATAGATGTCCAAGAAAGGAATAAGAGAAGAAACATTCATGTTCTATAAAACAAGGTTACACAGTATTTATATCCTTTACATGGTGTGTTCCCTTAAGATTTTAGCATGGTGCATTCCTTTACCAATATGAGAAATGTAACTTCCATACATACAGTGTGTTCCTACAGAGACATGGCATGTACTTGAATTTTTCCTCATTCCCACGTACAACTACATGGCTTAAACTACACAGTTCTCTTCTGGGTAACACTAAATGGAATGTTCACCCTAGACATGGTGTATAATAGATTGGTTCCATAAACACATGTCATTGGTAACAATGTGGGATATAGGGTCAACTATACATAGTTTGTACAATCTATAAATGGCATGTTCAACCTTTGTTTCATCAACCCATGTTGTTGATCACACACCCCAATACATGGTTCTCTACACACAACATGTACAATCTTGAAACTGAGTGTTCTACCAAATGTTTCCCAACACCATGTTGTTTCTCACACTTTTAGTCATGAATATCACACACTACATGATACGTACTCCCATTACATGACATGTACTTAAGAAAAGTTGTTTCTTCAATAACAGAATAACACATGGCATGTGTTCATGACACCACACGTCGTTTTTTCTAGGTTTCTGGATAGCAATCTTCTAAAAATTCTACATATAAAATAAAAACATAATATTTTTCCACATAATGAAAAATATCAAACTATGAGTTCCCATAATCATACTAACCATTGTATGGAATCTGTATTCATCAAAAAACTTGATAAAATTTACATAATGTTCAAACATGATCTACCAAATTCCTATCCAAGATGGCCCATAACACCACAAGGGTCATTTTTTTCATATATCCAAATGAAACATTACATATTACAATACCCTATCAAAATAGAAGGTATTATATCATCACATCTATCAAAAAATCATGCATATCTCGTAAAACATTTATCATAACAACATGCATTCGGTAATTCACCCTAAATGGCATGACAACAATGCATGGAATGTGATCTAAAAAAGTTCCTATATGATGCATGATATATCATACACTCATCTCATAAGGTTACAATAGAAATATAACCTCAATAATATCATTGATAACAACACAAACCATGTGATTCACCCAACACTAAAATCAAATCAACTTTTACAATTGAAAAACCAAAAAAATTGAAATATTTGATGTAACATGGATTTTACCTTTACATGGGATAACTTTTCCCATGCATAGCATATTACCATATACCCATTTCATTTAATACCAGTATATAGGATATAATAATAGGACAATGTAGAAAAAAAAACTCCATCGATACATCTTTGTAATGTCCCAGATCTGGGTGCCAACCAAAGCTCCCCTAAACCCGGTAGGTCACATATCCTCAAGATCATTTCCCCAAAATGATATACGATTCTGAATAGATTCCAGGTCTAGGATCTGATAATGGAAGAACAATTCCCTCATTGGCAGAGTATATAGTTTGAAATAACAAATAGTAAGCAGTAGCGGAAGTAGTAATACCATACAATAGAACTAAACAGAGGAATACTGATAGTGTAAACCACTACAACTTATATATATAAATGATACATGTCACATGTATTTAAGAAATAATTAAACCATGTAAAAATGATTGAAATACAATATTGGAACCCATGTACAGAAAACTGTAAACTCCAACAGCATCACAATCCTCATCTTGGTCATATGGTCTCCATCTCCAACAACAATTTAGTACCTAAGGAAGAAGGGTTCTTGCACTTTTCTACGCTTACAATCATATAATCTTCTAATGCCCAAAATAATCACCCAAACATGTTGTGTGACTAATCCTAATATGAAACCACCCAAATATATGTCCCTAATAGTTAGTGAATGTATATAGCAGGAAATGTGTAGAAAAGAAGCAATAAAGAAGGATGTACTCAAAATTAAACAATCCTCCAATTTTAAATGACATTTATTTTCATTATAAATTAATCAAACCATTGAAAATTGTAACATTGGGATATAGACTAAGCTCTATATCCACCAATATAGTATTAATAATAGATGTCTATGAAGACCATCAAAACAACCAAGTAATATTGAGTCCAAGCATGTTCTATGGCTTATCATAATCGTCATAATTATTCATTTACTCACAATAGACACTATTCGAATGCTCTCACAGTATAATACATATGGTCTCACATAGCATGTAGTAAATATAACGACCTTCATGGTAGCTTTTACATTCAATTCCCCAAGTCTACATATCATTAATCTATTATACATGACCTCTGGGTATATCTCACAGTCAATACACCTTGGGTGAACATATTATATATAATCATAAACCACATATGAGTAGCCCTCATGGTTAATACCCCCTATGATAAAAGCTACAACTAGGATCTCATGGTAATGTGTAAAAAAACATGAAGACCCCTAGAGTTTTCCAAGTCCAAGGCACTCATGGTCCATTGGAAGATCTTTGCACATATAACATTCATTAAAGACTCGACATGGAATTAAAAAAATTTCATGGATCAACATTGGACAATGAATAAGAAAAAGCATAAGATATTACCAATAAACTCCATCCAAAACAACTCAAGGCATGGAAACCAAGGTATCCCTTGTAGGAAACATATTCCTAATGGCCCAAAATAGTCATACTAGGGAATAACACCCATGGGGTGTCCAATAAACAATGGTATAATGTCTTATTCATACGAAACGACACTTAATAAAACAGCAAAACACCATAAGGTATTAAAAATGGTAAAAATCCAAAATATACATCAACCCTACATGGGTATTCAGCACATTATATATATAATCAACAGATAATCAATTAAATGAACACACTACCTACCTCGATGTTGTATGATGAACACTCTTGAATTTTGGCCCTTTAATCATCCTATATTTATGTAGATCTACAAAAAGGATAAAAATATTCAACCTAGGATAACTCATTATAGAAGAAAAATTAGGAAGCGAGGCTCTAGGTAAAGAATGAACTCACCGATGAGAATCCACAGAACATGTAGGCATCTTAATCGAAGATCAGATGGAGGATCATGAGGAGCATGAAGATCATTGGCCATATTTCACTCTCTTGTATGAGACTCAGGAAAATGATTTATCTCATTATTAGATACGACCCTTCTCTAATTAATCATTAAAAAAAAGTTCACAAAATTTTTATTTAATGTACACATCGGGTACGAGCCTCAACTGGATCCTAATTCAGAGGGTATTTTAGGTCACATACACAACCGTGTACTCTTCTGTTACACCTATAGTACACGGCTACATGTGGCATCCATGAACACGATGTGTACTCAGGAGTATAGGGTGTGTACATTGAATTTTTTATTTACATCCTTTTTCCTCAAAAAACTCAAAAAAGATAGTTCCAAACCTAAAATAATGATCTAGGTTCTTACATAAGGTTATTAGTTGATTTTCATGATAGAATTATATGATTTTAGTGGTGAAGAATAGATAGTATGAATATATGATGGGATGAGTACTAGTAGAGATGTCCTGAAAAATACCTGATAAAACCACCTCAGATTTGATCGTCTATGGGGTGCTTCTAGTGTGGGAATATTGGAAAATTCTGTGCTAATTTAGAGCATCCTAAAAGAGTGGTGTCTTTGTAAATAGGTTTTTAATCATTAGGGTTACATAGAGGGCCTTATTGAATAACTTAAAGATAGGGATCAAGGAAGACTTTGGGTTCTAAGATCAGGCACACAGTGGTACCAGGTGATGATAATTAGGTTTTAGCATGATAGAGTTTTCATGGAAGAGAAAAAGAGTCCCAGAATTGTAGATAGTGTTTAATGGCTAGTTTAACCACATTGGGAGTCTAGGATTTATATCACTGGGAATTAGGTTAGATACATTCAATGGAGCTGCAAGGGTCAGTGTGGGCTGGTGAGCCAATGACAATCTGAGGTACTCTATGGGCATAACATGGGATGTGTTTATCTTTAAATTGAAATTGAATTTTGAGTAATTTCTGTTTTGGGTTAATGAGGTATACATGATATAATTATATACTTCCCAGATGTTATTCAGTAAGTTCCAATCATTTTAAATGCATTATATATGTATGTATGTGTTTTTTTCACTAGGATATATAGTCGATGATAGTTGGGTGCATGAATTATGAATTTCATGGGAATCAGAGCATCAAAGTGATATAGGTTAGTTGATGTGTTAATTATTTTTTGTAAAATGTGATGCATCACTTGATTAAAATTTGAGTCACTATGAAATTGAGAATCTATTGAGATGGAGGACCTCGTAGGTGCCATTGGAGACATGGACATGAGGAAAGCATTTATTTGGTATTGGATTATGATTTGTGTAGGGTATGAAATAGTTGAACCTGATGAGGTTTAGTATTTGTTTTTCATCACATAAAGAAAATTTTATTACAATGATGGTTGATTGACAATATGTTTGTTTTCCTAATGGTTAGGAAGTGACTAGGGTATGTAACTCTTATGGCGGGGAGTGCCTTAAGAGAGAGATTACTAATGATATTGAGACAAGAGTAAACTAGTGTGATGTGAGAGTGATGGGTCTGTTTTGTACCATATCATCATTATCATAGATAGAATGGTTAAGAGGTGTATTAAGGTGGGAGATTATAATGTCAGTGTTTTTTAGGTGCGTTGAATTTCAAACTTATTTTGAATTTTCAGAGTTTGGTGGGTTGAAAAACACTATTCATAATTATTATTGTTAATTGTAATAGTTACCTTGTTCTAATAAATTATCAATATTGGTTTTAACCCTAAAAATTTCTTCCAAGTATCATTTGTGTTTCCGGAATGTCAGAGGACAGAAACCATAGTTTTTTTAAGTGTTTTTTGAGACACATGGTTATATCAAGCCATGGGGGAACATAGTGATACATTTGACACCCCGTTTTGTAATAATCGTGGTTTGGGAAACCATATGGGATGTGTAAAGTATCTACATGATCCCTCAACTTTTTTTAGAGGAGGAAATTTACATGGTTTTCACACAGTTAGATAATTAGTGTGAAATCCTTCACACTGAGTTCTATTTGGGTAGTACACTTGGACTGTCACAAGCACATTTTGTGAATTGTTTAGACTAACCATACGGGAATGGGATATTAAGTAGAAATATCTGGAGTATTTCTAAAAGGCTGGGAAATACATGCAATAAAACATGTGGGTCAGTAAAAATAGGAAATGAATTAATTTCCCATCATACTATGAACCATATGTCCACTCCTCTTCTCATCCATGGGTCACACAAACTATTGGAAAATCTATTATATTATTTCTGAAAATGATTATGATCCACAATATACATCTGATATATACTCTACATTCAATTTTTGGTGTTTTATATGTCTCATTGTGGATCTTAATAATCTTTAGAATTTTCTTCTTTTCACTCTCCTCAAAGACCACCAATTATATGTGCATCATTTTTCAATATTTTTAGATCATTCATGTAAAACATTAATTCATTCCAAATCTATTTGAGTTATAGGGAAGAATAAAAAATTCTTAATTCTATGACTTTGAGGTTAGTGGTTGGTAATTTTAATTATGACTTCATGAGGGTTTCAGGGTGAGACATTATCACAATTTCAAGTTGAACCAATTAGAAATGGTTTTATTTAATTTATTAAATTGAATTATGTGATATTAAAATATGCATTCTTTAATGACACTACTAGTTGTTTGATCCCTGTGAGATTATACAAACCTTGGGTAGTTATTCTAGGGGTGTTTTCTTTATATTAAAATTGAATCGTTTTTCTTAAATGTAATTTTTTATTAAAATATGAGTTCGTTAATTCAATGAAATTATGAGTTATGTAAATCTGAAATTATTACTATGTAATATTGTGTTCTAATAGAACATGATTTGTTCGACCTGAGGATTGAGATTATGATGGCTATTTGATTATAGGTGACATGATTTTCATGATTGGTGTAAACCATTAAATATTATTTATTTGTGATATAGAGAATGGGTTGGGTGACTCAGTTGTTGGTTGAGGAAATGATTACATCGTGTTTAAGGGATAACCCACAGTATTTGGGATGGAATTTCCATCAGATTGATATACATGGTCATATGGGAACAATGTTCTGATAATTCTTATGTATTAGGTATTAATTGTTGATTTATACACACCCAGATTGGAAAATACATCATTTGGAATCACATACAGACATTAATACATAGGCTGTTGAGGGGGTATTGACTGTTCCCATAGTTGGAGGCCCCCATTCATTGTGCTTTAGGTATAAAGATGGTGAAACATTCCATAGAAAGGAATTTTGATAGTGTATACCATCAGATGGAAACATTCAGGTTGTCGAATTAGTACTGATGATCACCGTTCTTGAGGACAATAGGCCAACATAATTTTGGAGGAAGAGTATTGTTGTAAAAACCCAAAATAATAAATCATTAAATGGATAAATTATATCACTCATGTCAACAAGGTGCACCTTCCTTTTCAGGGGTCAACCTGATTAGAATTCCACATATAAGCGTACTTGGCCTACAGTAGTGATCAGGATGGGTGACCTTATGGGATGTTTCTCAGTGTGTGTGTGAGTGAGGACAATGAAAACTAGAAATGATATGTGTGGGACTAATAATATGGATCATTCCATTAAGGTTCACCTTAATTTTCTAAATCCTACCTGATTAGAACTAAAAAGTTATGTGGTTTTGGATATGAGTAGTCAGGATGATTGGTGACCTTATGGAAGTTTCTCAGTGCGTGTATGACTAAGGAGAAATCACACTGTAAATGACATGTGTTGGGATATGGGGACTGTTATTAGCCAGTTGACATGTTCATGCATGTGTTTGGGGACCATGTGTTTGTGGGGAAACATTTGGTATCTGACAGGCCAGGACCCGATGACCTTTTTATGGAGAAATTTATGTGTTTTCACTAAGAAACAATTGTTACATTTGGTATTGAATATGCAACCCAACCATAAGTGTTGTAAACTACCATGGTAGAAATGTAGGGCCCATAAAAACGATGTTCTTCTCTGATAGGGGTGAATTTAAAACAAAAAATAATAAATGGTTATATAACTAAATGATATGAATCATATCAACAAGGTTCACCTTTCTTTTCAGCTTCGTACGGGAATAGAACTCCACAATTATGCGCGCTTATCCTAGATTAGTGATCAGTATGGGTGACCCTTATAGAATGTTTCTCAGTGTCTGTGTGAGTGAGGAAAAAGAAGACTAGATATGATAATTGTTGGAATTATGGTACGATCAGTAGTCAAATTACCCATTCAGTAATGTGGGTGGGGGCCACATGTTTGTGGGGAAACATGTGGTATCTGACGGACCCTGACTCAAAGAAAATGTTAAGGATGGGTGTTTGTGCTATCACTGAGACCTAGATGCTACATTTGGTATCAATGATAGTTCCCATCCTTATGTGAATTTCAATTACTTGGATTAGATGTAGGTCCCAAAAA
Organism: Viscum album; assembly: GCA_963277665.1. Lineage (NCBI taxonomy): Eukaryota > Viridiplantae > Streptophyta > Magnoliopsida > Santalales > Viscaceae > Viscum > Viscum album. The sequence goes on along the minus strand of OY728147.1, from coordinate 2,048,531,625 downwards.
GAAGAAGTGATACTATGGGGGGCATAATGTAACACCCTAATGTGATAAATGGTGATATGACTAAATTATATGAATCATATCCACAAGGTGAACCTTCATTTTTAAGTGCCTACCTGAATAGAAATCCAATGTTAAGTGTTCTTATTCTATAGTAGTGATTATTATGGGTGACCTTCTAGAATGATTCATAGTGTGTGTGTGAGTGAGGACAAAGGACACTAGAAATCACAAATGATGTCATACGGGTTTTGTCAATAGTCATATGACCCATTTAGGAATGTGTGTGGGGGCCATACATTTTCAAGGACACTAGTGGTACCTTAAGAACAAGAAATGATGACAATGATAAGGTGGGGTGTAAGTGATATCACCAAGAGGCAGTTATTATAGACTTATTCAGAGTTGGTTCCTTGCCTTAAGTAAAGTGCACTACCTGGGATGAGACATATGGACCTCAACGAGGGAGTTCTGCTCTGATGGGGATTAATGTAACACAACGTAATGATAAATGGTTAAATGACTATATGATATGACTCTTGTCAACAAGGTCCACCTTCCATTTTAGGACCCTAACTTATTATAAATCTACAGTTAAGAGTGCTTGGCCTGGAGTAGTTATCAGTATGGGTGACCTTCTAGAAATTTTATCCACGTGTGTGTGATTGAGGAAAAAGCCCAATATAAAGGACATTTTTTGGCCTGTGTGGAATTTCAGTATTCTGATTACTCATTTTGGCATGTTGGTGAGGACCACATGTTTTCCATGTAACTAGTGGTACATTGCGGGCTAGTATCCAATGTCAATGATAAGTTAGGGTGTTTTGTGTTGTCACTATAACCTAGTTGTAATAACTATCATTCCTCAAAAAAATTGATTTTAGACTGATGTCTTTAATAATTGGGTGAATATATCATTGTAACTTCGTGCATTAGTTATTAATCTAACAGGCTCATTCTTTCAAGGGTCTGAGGGACTAGATCATTTGAGTGGGTGTACCTTCAAGAATTCTATTACTCAGTTTATGTCAAGAGGGTTTAAGTAAAATTTGGATTTAGAATATAAGGATTCACCATGGACTATTTAACATTTATGGATTTGTTGGGATATGAGCTAAGTATCCTCTCCTACTCATCTATTATATTGATGGTTGATGAATGTGATATAATCATGGTGGTTTTTGAGCATTAGTAATGGCAATTTTTATATTAAATACATGTTATGATTATTTATTTTTAGTACACACCATCTTCATAAACTTTTCATGGTAAGAACATATTTTTGGAGACCTTATAAGACTCATTATCACACCCTACATGGGAAATTCAAGACCCATTTAGATTTTTTATTATTGTTTAGTGGTAATGTTGTGTTCTCTGAATCTATATCTTAATGATATAGCTAACAAGGGAAGGAAGGGAAGAGACCCTAGGTTTTTTCCTTAGCTCAAGATCTCATTCTTTTTACATATCAATATCATCATACTTATATATGTATCTATAATGGTCATACATTGGAGAAAATTATTCTTATTGATATGTATTAATTTTCATGATATGCATATTTAGATACAAATGGAATGATTGGATGTTATAATTTATTTCTCCGCTCTTATTGATTACGCTTCCCATATTGACTAATGTTGATTGTGCTTCCACCATTAGAGGGAAATTGTTTGAGTTCTTATTTTGTTCTCATTATATTTATTTATTTTAATATCGAAGATTATCATAGGATCGCTATATTTTATAGTTACACCACATTAATGAATCTACAAATTCAATACTACTCAACATTCTTTAGGGTATGAAAAAGTGCACATATGGCGAGTGACACATGATATGAAATTGTTTTTCTGGTGGATAAAAACAATGGGGCGCTATATTTTTCAGTACATCAATCCATGTGATTATAATATGTTACACACAACACATTTTATGTTATATATTACACACAACACAATGTTAATCCTACATCAGACACAACAAAGTGTTGAAATGAAAAATAACATAATATTAAAATATTATTTTCTAATACGATAGTGTTACATAGTCAATAAAATGGTGGTTATGAATTTCATTGACGAAGTTATGAAAATATAGTTTACAAAATAATTTTAATTGTATAATTTTGAGAATAATTAATTATAAATATTAATAAAACTAGTTTGAAAGTTCATGGAAATCATTATTTTAAAAACTTTTTATTATAAAGGTAAATGCATTTTATATCATTGAAACAACCAAATAAAATTATTTTAATGATTTTAATATTATATATAGGTTATATATTTGATCAAAATTTTAATATTATCTTATGTAGTATCAATAATAATAATAATAATAAATCCAATTTTATGCTTCAAAACATTTTCTTTCTAACAAATAGTTCAGTATCATTTTTATTCATGTATAATAAAATTAATTTATTAATAATTTATAAAATTAATTTGATAAAATATAAATCATTTTTTATTTCATAAATTCAAAATTTTCATAGGCATACTTTTCTAAGTTATTATGAAATATTTCATTTTTTGATGAATATAGAAAAATACTAAAGTATAACTGAAAACTACAATTTTGCTAAATTTATTTTCAAAAGAATAGTTTTTTATAAATATGTCATTAATGTATAATTACCGCATTTATATATCTATTTATACAATTTAGGATAATTTAATAATTTTCAAAATGAAATTAATATTATATATTGTAAACTTTTGATCATTTTTCTCATTAAATCCAAACTTTGTCGTCACATAAAAGGGATTAATAAAAAATTTTGATTTTATAAATTAGTGAATGTATTTTTGAACAAATGATTAATGGTTTAGAATAAAATTAATTTGTAATTATTAATTAGTTGTATGTAAATTTTTATTAAAATTAATTTTTAATTACGTAGTAGTTATTTCTCATACTTAAGGTAAAGATTTTCTCCCTGTTGGTTAAACTAAAATTATAATGGTATAAATAATATATAAACATGAATAAAAACAAATAGAAAGAAAATTGTCAATCATTAATACTTTAATGTTCAATAATGTTCCGTTTTGGACCCTTTTAAAAAATAAAACCATGGGATCACACAATTCTTTTAAAAAAACCATGTTCTAATCCCTAACTCTTAAAAAGAGAACCCATGATCTCTAATTCACACATTCATACCTTTTATTTCGGACATTAATTGGAAAAATCACTTTCAAACATAAAACCCCTAACCATAGTATTCTTGTTTCTATATTAGTACACCCATGGAAGACTTTTTGTGATAGAATATGGAGGATAACCAAATATGATGTAACGATCATCAATAAGAATTTTTGTTTCAGTTCATCATCCATACCATCATTTGTTGTTATATAATGATATGATAATATATTCATTATCTTAAATATAATGATATGTTTTTTAATTTATGTTATTTACTAAAAACCATATGAACTTCCTTCCAATTGGTTTTGAAATCATCAATCAAGTGTAAGGTGTATTATTGCATATTGAACCATTATCAACCATTGTTCCATATCCACCTAATATGATTTGAAAAATGATGGATTTAATGTTTATATATGATATATATGATACATATGAATTAATTTTTTCATTAATTATTATATTCCACATAACAAAATTCATTATACTAATTGGGAATAAGACAATTTCACCCGTGTGAACAACGTAATATCACCTCACAAAGCAATGAAAGTAGTTCTTGGTTTAAATTGAATTTGTTAAAGAATTTTTTATTTAAAATAAAAGATATATATGAACTAACAAAGAATTTGGAATGATAATATATATCATATAATTTTCAATCTTTGAATCTAATAAGAAAATGGAAAAACACACCATTCATATGTATGTACAGCCTACCGTCTCCGTGAATGGTGTATTTAGTTTTATATACATAAATTTCATGGATTATAATAACAACATATGTAATGAATATATATGATATTTATATCCTGGTAATGATTATTTAGACTATGTAAAACTGAAAAATTAATGAGAAAAAAAAACAAATCAATAGAAATAAGAAAATAAAATGGAATATTACCCAAAATGTAATAATAAATTGTAATATTTAGAAAATTTGAAATAAAAGTACATAATTAAATCATTCATGGAATCTTATAAATGAATAAAATTCTGTGAAACATTTATTATAAAATAATATAAATTATTAAATATTGTTTAATGAGAACAATATAGGATGACACATAAGGTAAGGGTTTTATCCACTTAATTTATTCAAATGATATGTATGCTATATTTTTGGACTTAGAAACTATATTTCTATCTTTTACATTACATTAGTTTTGGAAATGAAAAACACATTCTTTAAAAAAATCAAACAGTTCATATCCAAGGTGATTTATAATTCTTTTTGTATGATGACATATTCCTTTATATCACATATAATTAGTACCGATGAACTGAAAAAATATTATTCATAATAATGATTATCATAACGAGTCTTTGTTTGATTCATCAAACTCAAAATTTTCAAGATGATAAGTAAAATTGTTTTCCATGACTGTCTACTTTTTAATGTCCTATTAATCATACTAATACATGTACTGGTAAATTTTGGACTGATACTCATAAATACTATCAAAATGATCTTTGTAAGGATATACATTAGACATACATAATATTATATCCGCATTTTGAAGAGTTAGTTCAGTTTTAAGGAATATGTATTACAATATTATTATGAAAATAAATATGGAATCCTACATTCATTTATTCCATATCATTTTAATTTTTAAGTGGATGTTTTCCAATAGGTGTAATAATGTTGTAGAAATATAAACATTATAGAATAAAATATGACCTTTGAGAAGATTATTATCAATACTAGGTCATTAAATGAGTTATAATCATGATGATTTCATTTTGGTTTTCAAATTTTCTGATATCTCTATAGATTTCTTAGCATTAAAATATTGTTCATTGACTTTGTAAATTTTTAAATCTTTTGAGTTTTAAGGAATGCATATCTAGTTTTATTTTAATAAACAGTTGAATTGTAGTATAAAAATTATCATGGTAGTGATCAAAGGATTCTGGGGATAAGAATACATAAATTCTAATCAAACAGATCGAGGACTTATGTGGAAAGGAAAATAGAGAATATGATCATTTTATCAATGCCTAGCAGGTATATTAAGATAGATCCATATATATATTCATATCGAGGGATTACCTGGTAATGGAAGACATACATTCTAATATACATAAAATAACGGATTCCATTATTCTGTGTCATTGACTACCTATCTCTTAAGGAAAAATTTGTTAATAATATTAACATCATGTATGTAATTTTTTTGTATTCTATTTTATTACTTGTTTTTTGTAGGTTTTTATATTCCATTGATATTTTAATAAAATTTGAATAATATTATTTATTTTTCTATTCTGATTTATTGATATTCATTAATTTCAATATAATAATAATTATACATTTTAATTAATAATATTCATCATTATTTTCATTCATAAACATTGATAAATCATATCTATAGTTACTCTTATATCGTACAGTTTTATTAATCATATTATTTATAATTATGATAGTGGTACTTTTTTATATTAGACTATGGGTTGAGTTTGATAACATTACATGATGAGACACATGGTTTATTTATTATAATTATTTTAAAAAAATTATAAACACTAAAATTCACCCACCCTGATATTAATCATATAAATTTATTCATATTCATTTGATCCTAATCATAATAACAGGTATACTGAACCAAAAATTGGTATCATAGCAGTACACCACTACTGAAACAATTACTGGAATTTTTACATTATTTATTATTGAATATTTTGTTAAATAATTTCAATATATAATAATTTTTATAGTATTATTTTCAATGGAAAAGAATATTTCAATTGTTTTAAAGAAGGAATGAGTTAATTTTGGTTCAATGTACAATTTAAATCCAAATGTACAACTAGCTTCAGCAGTGATGACTTTAGGTATGGGGGAGATACGATGAAGTCATTTGTAATCGATATTAGAGTTGATAATTTTTTCATTGTAAATGATGATTACAAAACTCATTATAAAGATGGTACGTCTTTCACGAATCAATAAAAGAAGGAATATATGTTGAGTTACCAGGGTAGAAATACATTGTTATACTCCATTTCAAGGAGTAGTTATAGTTCGAAATCATAATTTAAGGCTATTAATAGTATTATTAAATGATTTAGGAAAAAAAATTTGGAACATCAAAAGTTGTTGAGACTGAGGGAGCTATATTAAGATATAAATTTAATTATTTTAATTTATTACTAGGTGAATCCATTTCAAAGATAAATTAGAGGCTCATGACTATTATTAATATTTTACAATCTATTTATGATTAATTTATAGAATATGATATTATTATATAGAATATATTTGATATAATTCATAATGAATGAGAATTAATGATGAATGATGTTGATGTGAATAGGAAGTTAAATAATATTACACTCTATTATATTATCGGAACCCTTATAAAATATGATAGATGATTAAAAATAGACACAACGAAAATGAAAATAAAAATGATTGTACGGATTCTGTTTCAATATTACCCTTATTTTATAATGATCAATCATTAGAAAAAGTTGTATAAACATTAAAAAAGAAGAAAGTTGATATTAAATATGATTATAGACATTATGATCACTCTGATTATAAGGTATAAAAAATTGAAAGAATAATGATTAATATAGTTGTAAAATTTATTTTAATATTGATAACAAATTTTTTATTAAGATAATAGTGATTAGAAATATGAATTTACATAATAAGAATAAAACAACGTTGGGTACATAAGGTTTGATAATCTAAATATGATGTGTAAATAATTAAGTGAAATGATTTTATAAGGGAATTCATGGAAATATTATAAATAAAAGGGAATGAATGATCTAAAGGCTGTTGACACATGGATTTAAAATAGATTTGATTCATCGTAGAATTAATTATATAACAAATTTTCAAGATAGATGATCATATTTATTTTTTGAAATATACCTAAGGATAATAATTTTAATATGGGTATGGTAAAAACAAATAATAACATTAGAAATATGTATTTATATTATTATTATCATAATTAAAAGTATTCAATATCTACTGATGAGAAATCCTCCTCAGTATAAGATAATTCATTACCCTCTTAGGAGGATATAGCACATTTTGGAACTCTTATAAAAAATAAAAAAATGATTTTTTAATTCATGTTAATTCAATAAATAATCAAGATAAGGCTAATTCATGAATAAATGTTTTGATAAATAATATATAATATATTCTATAATATATTAAAGAGACTACATAAAAGGAATATTACCTTTAAATTTTTTTGGAAAATTAGATTATCAGAATAATTGTTTTCAAACTATTTTTGATGAACATAATTCTAAGGATAATACTATATGGGATATTACTTTTAATAAGAAAATAAAATATATTATTTTTTCATTAAATAATATTTTATCAAACATTACTAATCATAATGAAATTTTTTATAAAATGTATAGAAAAATCTAACCTCATTGTTATTGTTCATGTGTGGTATTTGTTTATAAAAACTGATTGATGATAACATTTTTTTGTTCCTAAATGTGCTAATTTTTTTCCAAATTTTCAATGTGCTGGTCGTTGGAAAAATAATTTTTATTTTATCAAATTCAAATCCAATGGTTTTCACAAAATCAATTATATCAAAACAAATGTAGAATCCTACTATTTTTATTTCTAACATTATAGGAACCAAGAATGTCAGGGTGCTGAGTGTATAATATTTTTTCCAAAAAAATAATATATTAAAATCTACAATAATACTTTTTATGTGGATAATGGATTTTCTAGAATTATTTTTGTTAAGAAATATTTTATTCAAATGATAATAAATATGAATGGTGGAAAAGTTTTTTTAAGAGATAATTATCAAGGGGAGATTATCAAATTAAGATAAATTGTTCTGTTTCGTAAAGAACTTATTTAAAAAAATTTATTTATACAAGGGAATAATTATATACATATATGAATAATTAAATTATGTGATGAAGGATAACTTGAAAACACTCAAAATGGTAAATGTTTAGTAAATTATTCCAGGGACAAAATTATTATTTCAACCAATAAGCATGAGAATGTTTACACATTTTTCTTAATAAACCATAGTATCAAAGAGATACCATGACAGAGTAAAATTTAAGACAAATCGTGGTTATTTAAAAGATGGTCAGAAAATTTTAACCTTATAAATATATCTAAATTTCATATGAAAATAATAGTTGAGGATCTACTAGAACATATGTTTGATACATAAAAAATATGAAACCCTTGTGAATATGGTATGAAAAATATGTCATGTTTTAATTATATTAGTTAATTATCAACATTTGATGTTTTACATATGGTGAAAAGTGTCTTATTCTACACAACAAAAATTATATTTATTAGTGGAAAATATAATGTATATGTTTTAGTAATTGACAAACCTATATATAAATGGGGTAATTTTCTCACAATAAAATTTGATGCATTTTTTATTTTTATAATTATATAAAAATGTTAAATTTTTTGAAAAATAATCCTTTGATAAATATTCATGTGATCATGCTTTGTATTTTTAAATTATTATTTTGAATCCTTTTTTAGCAAGAATGGTACTGAACATTACATTCCATTACATAGAAACCCCACAACAAAATGTTGTCGTTGAATGTAGAAATATAATTCTTCAAGTAATAAGTATAATCATATTAAGTGAATATTTATTTTTTAATATTTTTTTTGACGAATTAGATTGTACATTCTTCTATACTATAAAATGGGTTTTTAGTATACCATTTCGTAATAAAACTCCCTATCAGTTGTGTACAGTATTAAAACAAATTTATTCTCACATTAATTTTTTTAGTTAAGACACTTTCATCCCAATTTCAAAAGGTATCTTACATAAAAATGAAACAAAATCAATTGAAGTAATATATTTATGTTATTCCAATACTTCTAATGAAAACACAGTTTTAAATATAAATTCTTATACTGTTTAAAAAATAGTTTGTGTTATGTTTAATGAGGCTAACCATTTTTTTAAAACCACCTCATGATAGACCACTATTAGTAGATATTTCTAAAATGGATTTTCAACCATTTTTCGAAAACTATTCTCATAAGGTTATAACTTAATAAATTGTTTTTGTAGTTATTCCTTAGGATGATTTTCAAACTTATGTTAAAAAAATCCTTTTAAAGACTAAATATTTCTGGTTTTTATTAAGATTCATCCTTTTTAAAATGATATTGTTGATTTTTATTAACTAGTTAGGAATATATGTTATTTAAATAATGAAATTAAAATTCTACATTTTAAATACTATATTGTTATAAATAATTTTTATGACTCTATATTTTATGAGGATTAGATTAATTCTATAAAAGTTAAGATCAGTGATTTTTTGTGAAACAATCTTTGGATTGTAGTTTAATATCCAAAGGAAACATCTTTAATTTGATTAAAATGGGATTTTATAGATAAATTCATTGAAAATAGAATATTTTTTAAAAATATTTATTAACTAGTTAATAATATTTATAGTCTCCAGGATGGCCGAGACTATAATGAAACCGATTCATTTCTACTGAGATGTGATATTACTTGTATGATACTACCCTTTGTAGAATTTCTTTAATTTAATCCATTTCAGAAGGATGTGAAGTTTTATTTACTAAATGAATATGTTCTGGGGGAATTATATGTTCAACAACACCCTGGTTTTTAGAATAGAAATCATAATAAAAACATTTATACACATAAAAAATAATTATTTGGATATAACCATGCCCCTAGAGCTTAGTATTATTGTATTATATGATATTTATTACAAAACAACATTTTAAGGGATTTTTAGATAGAAATATTTTTCTAAAATAATTAATTGAAAATATTATGATAGTACAAATTTATATTGATGACATTGTATTTGGATGAATTTATTATTTTTCGGTATTTTACTTATAAAATATTATTAGGTATGAGTCTGAAATGAGTATGATGGGTGAGTTAATATATTTATTTATTTTCATATTTCAAAAAATATAGAAATAAATTTTCTATCTCTAAATATGTATAATAAAGGAAATAATTATATATTTCATTTTTACAATAGTATAATTATTATTACTACTTTTGGTACCTCTAATACACTTGGTCTCGATAAAGATGGGAAAAATATTGATCAGAATACATGTAAGGGTATGATAGTAATATTACAGTACTTAACTATTACACAAAAATATGAATTTTTTTTTGTATGCCTATGTTAGAGATAACAACAAAATCCAATAGAGTCCTAATTAAAAATAGAAAAATGATATTTTCATTACTTAAATGGAACCATGGGTTTGAGTTTTTTATTAGTCTGGAAATGTATTTGAACTAAAAATTATTTTGGATTCTGATTTTGGTTTTTGTAGAATAGAAATACAAAACACATCTACAAATCTTCATTTCATAAGAGATTATTTAGTTTCATATACATATAAGAAACAAAACATAGTATAACTTTCCACTATTGAAGCATAATTTATGGAAGATGGAATTATTGTATCTCAACAGTAGTGGTTAAAACACACACTCACTTATTATTGATTTAGTTTCAATAAACTAAAATGATTTTTTATTACATATGTTATATTTATACATGAATGAACTAGACATTACTCCAATTAAAAAACATATATATAATACAACATTTATTTTTAGATCAGACCATTAAAAGAGGTATCATTTTATAATTCATTAGGGCATAATATCTAAAATCTGTCATATTCACAAAACCACTTCCTTCTTATAGAGTAGAATATATTAAAAGAACTAGAAATTTTCAATGTAATGTAGTAATTCATTTTGATTTATTGTTTAATAATATAAAATCATTATATTATTATTTTTTATATGGGTATTACTTATGATTTTTGTTTTAGGAAAAAATTATTTTGAAATGATTTTGATTTTCATAAAACAATAATTCTAATGATTTATAATGGACTCATATTTCTGTATAAATTTTTGGAGTATTAATTATCAAATGGTTCATTAGACACTATCAATGTAATAATATATTTATACGCAATGATTCTTAAAAAAAATTCTATTTAGAAGGTTTTGGTAATATTTTCTTGTTTAAATAATATAAAATTTTATTTCTAAAAACTATAAGATCGAAAATTTTAAATTGTGAAATTCAAATTTTTACTATAACTATGACATTCATCATTTTTTATATAATAATAATCAGTTTTTATGTCAAACTAATATAATTTTCTTTCTGGATAAAATTACTGTATTTTATTCTTACTCAAGCTATAATATTATGTCTCTCAAAACTATCATATTACATTAGTTTACAGAAACCCGAGATGAATTAGTAATGAGAATAATAAATCTTACTACTCTAAAAGGAATTATTTAATCTCTTATTCTTATATACTATGTCATTATGATACTTCTATTAATTTCTATTCTTACTATTCATTATAATATGTAGAAAATAATTTTGATTTTGAAATTTTTTTTATAAATATTACTTCACATGTCTTATTATTTCTCAAAAAAAATTATTTAAAACATTGATTGTCAAATTTTTAAATTAACTATAAATTTAATAAATTATGTTAGATTAGAATGGAATGAATAAAAAAATTGATATATTTGATAAGATAAACTAACACCCAATGATCCTATATAAATATGAACACCCCCTTAGGTCCCACATTTATTTTTGTCTTCTTCACTTAACTTTCTATTTCATTAATGTCACTCAATATGAATGATTTACCTATTGTACAATTCATAAAATTAATCTCAATATGATGAAAAGAGCTAAATATTACATGAAATGGTTCATATTAATGTGAAGGATAGTATACAACTATTTTTATAAGAAATATTAATTCATTGTTAAGAAGATTATATAATTCCAAGGATGGGGATGAGTATGCATAGAAAATAATGACAAGGATTTTAATATATTATATCATGATCATGATCATGTTTTTATGCCTCTATTATGTAATTCAATGAATATTAAAAATAATTATTCTATTTCTCAATGTACAGAAAATAGTATAAGTTATCCAACCATAAATGTTATAGTTTTTTGGAGTACATTTGGAAGGAGAGGAATATTCTCCTTAAAAAATTCCTTATGATATTAGATCATTTATCAAGATATAAGTTAAATATTATTTGTCTTATAATTTTGAGAATATGAAAAAAAAACTCACATGTAACAAAAAAAATTTAGTGGCCATGTAGATGAAAGGGTTTCTTATTCCAAGGAATAGAGATAATTATATGATCAATATTCCATATTATTTCAGATGTTATTTTATTAAAAACATAATAAAGATACACCATTACCAATTAATCTTTAACACCATAAACTACATCCGTATAGGTTCCATCAAATTTGATATCATTTTGATAACAAACATGATTAAAAAATTGTTAGTTGTGTGCATGAAATTTTTCCATAATTCTAATAAATTCATTCTAAGTAGAAACAATATATCATTAATTAGTTAGGACATAATAATTCATATGGGATTTTCTTTGATGGAAATACAGTGAAGTATTTTTTAAAAATGTTGGAGCCACATCGAAAAAATAACTAATAAGGAGGGAACATAATGATTTAATATATAAGAAAATAATTGTTGGGACCTTCCCACTATAGAATTTAAATAACAAATCAGGTGAATTTAAGGATTAGTGGATGAAAATGAAAGAAGAAAAGAAAGCAGGAGATCCAAAGTTAAGAATATACCCTTATAAAGCGTAATATTTTAAAATAAACGGTTCTAATACAATATATAAAGAAGAATATATGAAAATAAAAATATGATGTTGAATGATGTAGAACATTGTGAAAATATTTTAAATGGAGTGGACTGATCATATGAGGAAGTTGATCTACTCATTTCTCAGATCTATCATGTTAATCTGGTAGGTGGACTAGTGATTCAAGAAATAGGTTTGGTTTTTCATGACATTCCTTTGATCATTAACAATGTAAAAAACAATGTGATTGATGAAGAATCGATAAAATTGTTCAATAAAAATAATTGGAATTGCAATTCACTAATAAAAGAGATCTTGTAACTACATTGTTGTTAGATGAAGAATATCAAAATTATCTTGGAGAGTAATTTCTAGAGGAAAATTTTGTTGATAGATAATAAAAATAAAAATATGGAACAGAGAGAGAAGAAGATGGTGAATAAGAGGATGTTGTTGAATATTATGAAGAATTTGTTAATGAAGATTATTAATTGGATAAGAATGAATAAATAAAGAATGAATAATATGATGATAAATTAGAAACTCTGTTTGAAAAAAAATCATCCTTACCATCATAATATCTACCTTCTATAATTTTTATGTAAATTAAATAAGGTAGTTCAACATTGGAGGAAGTCGAATCATTATTAAATAAATAAGAAGATAAAACTTTAAAACCCATGGTTGATGACAAAGATAACAGAGATAATATGGATATTTTTAAAGTATCTAATAATTACATATTTTCAATGAATGACAAAAATGATTTTTGAAATCATAATGAATATAAATTCTTGAGATAAGAAATAGAATCAATCAAATTAAAACCACCTAACGTTCATCAACACTAACTAGATTTAGCTAAAACTCTTTGTGAACAAGGTCTAAAATATATTTTTCATTATTTTAAAATATTAGAAGGAACCATCCCTTATATTCCTGATCATGAATATCGGTGTCACCTCATTCAAAAAAATATATATAAAAAATTAAAATCATTCAAGTGTAAAGAGATAATGTTATTCGGTTGGAAGAAAAACAATAATATTATAAGAAATGTTCCAAAACTCATTGAATATAATGAATTCAAATGGTAATATGGTCTTATCAGGACATTTCTGATCCTAAAGATCAAGATGATAATTTTGACGATGTGATGAATATTATAAATGAATAATATTTTAAACTCCCAGGTCTAGTCATCGCCAAAAGATTCCTCGAACATGGTTGGTCTACAAACATCATGCACATTTCACTAAATGTGAAAGGCTACTAACTAGTAGTGAGGGTCAAGTTATGAAATTATGGAAACTATGCCTTCATTGGAAGAGTATTAAAAATAGAATCATAATAAAAAAAATAGTGGAAAAAGTAATACCATACAACAAAAGTAAATATAAATTTTTTTATAGTATAACAACTCAATAATATATATGAATAAATTATTAATGTTAATAGTATCTATGAAAGAATCCAACCAAGTAACAATTATAGATATACAATATTGAATCCAAGGTAATGAAAAAAAAAAACTAAAACTGCATCACAAGAATTATCTTGGTCCCTTCCTCTCTAGCACCAACAACTATAATATACATAATGATGAATGGAACATTCCCTTATCTGTACCTACAACCATATATTCTGTTTGGGTGTAAAATCATAACCCAAACAAGATGTGAGACAAATCCCAATAGGAAACAGCAAAAATATCTATGCCTAATAGTCATGAAATTTATATAGTAAGAAATTGGCAGATATGAAGCAACAAGCAAGGAAGTACTCAAAAGTAAACAATCCTACAGTTTTAAATTACATTCATTTTTGTCTATAATTTATTCAAATTGTTGAATAAAATATGATTGGGGTATATCCTATGATATGTATCCCTTGTATAATAGTAAAACTAATTCCTCAAAATACCATAAAATAATCAATTATGACTGAGTCCAAGCTTGTGCATTGTCTTGGTAGGATTGTCACATTCAATAAACATGCAAAAGACACCCTCTGGGAAGGATATCATAGTAGAAACCCTCTATTTTAACATACCATCCATCAAATAAACAAGTAACCTCTGGGAAATCTCACAGATTCTAACCCCTTTGGTCCCACATATCACTAATCATTTACAAATGACCTCCTGGGTAGCACTCAATGGGGAAACCCCCATGGTTTTTATACCAACAATATAATATAATTTCACCCTTTAAACTCTCACAATTAATTACATATGGTTCATTATAAATTTAGTAATGACCCTCGGGGTTTCTCTCATGGTCTAATCCCTCAGGTAAATGCCCACCCGACAGTGGTTGTATTCAATACCTCTGGGTCAAAATAACAACAATTATACATAAATAACCCTATCCTGTGAAGTTCTCTCATTTAATTCCCATTTTCCCAACATTCACAATGTGAAACACATGAATATAAATATAAATAGTAACTCCATCCTAACAACATGATGAATGGAAACAAATAAATCATAACTAGATATTCAAGTCCAAATAGTCATAAACAATCAAACCTAGGAAACAGGTCATTAGTAAAGTTAGTGAAACTTTTTCATAATCCATAAATATACTTCAACAAAACACACCATAGTACATCTTAATCAAGGATAAATTCCATAACACTGAAGACCCTAAACAAGGGAATTTATCACTTTTAGCATATATAATCCCTTGAAAATCAAATAAAGGCACAAAGAACCTACCTCAATGTTGAACGAAGAAAATTCTTAACGGTCATCTCTTGATTTTTCCTAAAATGATATATATCTATGAAAAGATTAAAAACTATAAACCCTAAATAACTAATGAGAGATGAGAAATTCTGAAGAGAGGCTCAAGTGGAAGACATAACTCACCAGTGGGAATCCAATGCACCTAGAGACGTCTCAATCAGAGCTCAGACGGAGGAATGGGAGGATCTCTATGTTTATTGGTCATTATTCACTATCCTATTTGAGACATAAGGAGTTGAAGAGCATTCTAGAGATTAAACATGTCCCTGATCCGATTAATCAATTAAAAAGAAATTTATATAGCTAGTTCATTTAATGTAATTGTTGTGTACTAGCCTCAACCATCTCACACATTAGGTTGTCTTACAGGTACCCTTCATTTACATGTACATATCCATGCCATAACCTGTACAGGGCTACATCTAAAACGAGGTACACAACATGTACCAAGGAGTACATGGCCTCTACTTAGATAATTTCTCATTTCTCCCTTTTTATCAAAAAAACCCTGAAATAAAGATACATACCATAAAAGAAGATTTGGGTTCTTATGATCTTCCACCTTAATGAAATTCTTCCCCAAAATTTCCTTACAATGGTGGAGAAGATGAAAAATAAAAAAAATATGGCTATTGTGATTGTATGTCGGCCTCCCTCTCCCATGTATTGTCTTGTACTTGCACATGATTCTATAGGCACATAACAGTGGAATAGACCGGCCACTGAGAACCTTCGTTCTATAATCCACAATGAGAATTAGGTTATCCTCAAAAGAATCATACACCTCCAACTCAATCTCCTTAGTTTGAAAAATAATAGATGTGTCTGAAAAGTAACAGTGTAGCTCGGAAACATTGATGACTCTGTGCATTGATTGGTACCTCTGAGGTAACTACAACCAATAAAAAACTGTCCCGAATCTCTCTAATACATAAAATGGATTGACATATCTCATTGGATGCTTCCCCTATCTCTTAATCCTCTTGAATCCCAAAATAGGCGTGACACATAAGAAAACCTAATCACTAACCTCGATCTCCAGAGGTCATCTCCATCGATTAGCATAATATTTCATCCTAGACTGTGTAGTTTCCATTCTATTCAAAATCTAATCCACATTCTAAGTGGTCTCTTTTAAAAGGAGAGGTCCCATTATAGCTACCTCTCCTACCTTCATTCAATATAGTGGTTATCGACAAGTCCTGCCATAAAACGTTGTGTATGGTTTTATCAAAATCATCACTTGGAAACTATTATTATTGAAAAAATCCACTAGGTGTAATTGTATCTCCAAAGACCCCCCAA
Source organism: Viscum album (assembly GCA_963277665.1). Lineage (NCBI taxonomy): Eukaryota > Viridiplantae > Streptophyta > Magnoliopsida > Santalales > Viscaceae > Viscum > Viscum album. Next base: position 2,048,514,699 of record OY728147.1, on the reverse strand, counting down.
AATATTGGTCATTTTCTCATAGAATGTCCTCAAAAAATTAAATCGTGTACTTCGATTGGCTGTCTGTATGGAAATGGTAAGTTGTACACAGAATTACCTATGTATCGAAATCTTTCTATAGTCACTGCAAGTCACAATATTTAATCTTGGCATACCTGTCTAAAATGATAGAGTGGAACTCCATGAAAATATAAAATCTCTATAATGTACATACAACAAATAAAATTATCACTGAAGTTTTCCATGATTATGAATAAATGTCCATCCTTCATTAATCTATCAACAATAACACAAATGACATTGTTTACTCAAGGTGACCATGGTAAGCCCATAGAAAAATGCATCGAAACATCACTCAACTTCCACTCGTGAATGGGTAAATGATGTAAAAGCCCTTCTAGTCACTCACAAACCACCACCACCTGCTAACATGTGGAATATTTCATAAAGAAACCAGAAACAACATTCTTCATACCTAGCCACCAATAATGATTGTGTAACTCTAGATACATCTTAATGAAATCAAGATGAACTACCCAAACTATGGAATGAAAATCTCATATCAACTCCTCACATATGTCTATTGACATTCATACACACCCATGAAAACCCAAAACCTCATCACCATTTTTGGTCCACCTAGTAGTAGGGTCCTCCCCTAACACAAAATCCCATAAGTCTATTCCTTTAGAATCTAATTGCTACATCATTTTCACTCGATACAATAGATTTGAGGTAACACTTATAGAATAAATAAACACCTTCCACTATGCATCTTCACATACGTTTGGTATAATATTTGGTGTCAAGACGAGCATGACGGTTGGATATATCGGTAGTCCTTGATCTACCAATTTGGGTTTCAGGTCATTTCACAAAAGCTACTATACATTGAGATGAGATCTATGTGGAATGACTCTACAAGGTAAAGTTCACACCTCAGTTCATGATTTTCATGGACAACAACATAGAAGTGAAATAATGAATCATTTGAAATAAAGAATTCAATTACTATAAAATTGGGGTACATGGAATATATACCCACTACACAACATCTTTCCTTATTATTTTATCATGGAATGTACCTCTTTCCATACCAGTCGTATAACACACCTACACATGGTGTGTTCCTCCTGAGACATGACAATTACATGATCTTCCCTCATATTAAGTACTTCTACAACATTATAACAACATAGTTCTCTTCTGGGTAACATAACACAATGTGTTAACCGAAGACACATCATGTATTTCTTATGTTATAAATGCCTATATCATTAGTCACATGGTTAGATACACTGTCTACTCTACTCGATGTACATAAACAAGACTCGAAATGTACGACCTATGTTTCATCCACCCATTCCATTGGTCACATGGTTGCATACACAATTCCTAAAAATAACGAGTTTACAATATAGACATTATATGTTTTACAAAAAGTTTTCCAACCTCATGTATCTTCTGAAACATTCATTCACACAATAAAAGTATACATACTGTGTATATACGGTACACAGTGAGTACATATTAAAAGTAGTTTCTTCCATAACTAAATAACACATGGAGTGTGTTGATAACATCACACACCATGTTTTTTGGTTTCCAGACAATAATCTTATAAAAATTCACTTGAACCATTAAAAAAGTAAAAAAAATTCAAGGGATAACAAATTTGGATCTCTGAAAGCCCAGACACCAACAAATCAATACATGGCATCCTTATTCAGATAATAAATTGAAAAAATTCAATTAATGTCCAAATGTGATCCACCAATTCAAATAAAAGAGGAAAGCTAACACCTCAAGGACCAATATTTGGCACCCATCCAAATGAAACATTACATATTCCGGTACCCTATCAAAATACAAGGGATTATATTACAATATCTATCAAAATAACATGAATATCTAGCACAACAACATGATTTCATTAATTCCCCTTTAATGGAATGACAATAATGAATGGAATGTGATCTCTATTAAGCTACTATATGATGTATGATATATAATACCCTCATCACATCGGGTTGTAACAAAAATAGAACCAAAATGATACAAATCATTACATAACAAAACAAGTGCACCACCTAACAGTAAAATCATATCAACATTAAAAATTTCAAAATTAGAAAAATTGAAATATTCAAGGTAACTTGGATTTTTCGTATACATGGGTTAGCTACTCCTAAGAAAATCTTATTAAAAATTAGCCATACCTTCATGTACCTATTTATAATCTCCATATATTAAGACAAATAGTAAAAAAACTCCTCTAATGCCACTATGTAATGTCCTGGTTCCGGGTTCTGCCCAAAGGGGCCCTGAACCTGGATGGTCACAAAACATCAACAACATTTCCTTAAATTCTAGAGGCAACCAACTATTAATGAAGCCAAGGAAACTCATTTGGGAGACTATTCCCTAATTGGAAGAGTATGTATATTTGAATCTAAATATTAAATAATAATAGGAGCAGTAATATAATACAACTAAAGATAATCGCAATACATTGGTAGTATAACAACTATTGTATGTATAAAAATAAGTGATCCATTTAAAAATTATATAGGAATTTATCGAAACAAGTCACAATACTAGAAATACATTTCTAAAACCAAGGTAAATAAGAAAAAAAGTAAACTCCAATAGCTTCACAAGCCTCCACATGGTCCCATGCTATCCAGCTCCAACATAAAATCATGTACATGATGAAGAAGGTTGCTCGCCCGTATCTATACCTACAACCATATAAGCTTCTTGGTACTAAAAGAATGACCCAAATATGGTGTTTGACTAATCCCAATAGGAATGCTCCAAAATATATATTCCTAACAGTCGGTTAAAATAAATAGTAGGAAATATTTAGAAATAAAAATAAATCAACATTGAAGGGCTCAAATGTAAATAATCCTATAGTTTCTAATTACATTCATTTATATTTATAAATTATTCATACTTTTTAATAATGTAACATTATAATTCAGACAATGATATGTATCCCATGTATAATATAAAATAATTTGTCTCAAAATACCATCTAACAAATAGGTAAGACTAAGTCAAAGCATGTGATTTGGCTTTACAGGCTCGACACATTCATCAAACATTCCATAGAAACCCTCTAGGAAAGCTTACAAAGTTCAACCCCTTAGGTCCCACATAGCACTAATCATTTACTCACAACCTCTAATGTAGCAATCATAGGGAATACCCCCTTATCCTGTAGAGTAAAAATATAATATAATGACCCCATGGTAGCTCTCACAGTAAATTCCATGTGGTTCATTATTCATTTACTAATAACCCTATGGGTAGCACTCATAGTCTAACCACTCTGGTCAATGACTACCTGACAGTTCATGCAGTCAATACCTCTAGGTAAACATAAAACCAATTATACATAAATGACCATACCTCAAGATGTTTTCATTGTGAATTACCCTTGGTCAAACATTAACAATGGGTAACACATGAATCTCAAAATAAAAATTAACTCCATCCAACAAACATGAGCCATGGAAACAAAGAATTCCATACAATAATTTCTATAAGAAATAGATATATAAAATAAAATATGTAAACACATCCATTAATAAGGTAATGAACATTTTTTATAATAAATAACCATTCCTCAATCAAACACACCGTAATTGGTCTTAAACTGGGTTAAATTCAATAATATGCAATACACTAAACATGTGTGTTCTGTAATTTTAGCATATATAATCCTAAGATAATCAAATAATGGCACAGACCACCAACATCGATGTTGTACAATGAAAAGTCATGAACTTTAGCCCTTGAGTCGGACAAAAAATTACATAGATCTATAAAATGGGTAAAAAATTTCAACTCTTGATAACACATGAGAGAAGAGAAATTAGGAGGTGAGGATCTAGGAGAAAAGATAACTCACCAGTAAGAATCCAGTGCACCCAACGACATATCAACCAGTTCTCGGATGGAGGAACATGAGGATCTCTATGTCTCTCATTTGTTCATATATCTCATGTATGAGACACAGGGAGAAGAAGAGCATTCTGGAGATTTATTGTGATCCCACTCTGATTAATCAGTTAAAATAAAAAGTATACAATGTGTTTATTTAATGTACATTTCGTGTACTTGCCTCAATACGCTTAGGATTTATGATGTTTTTCAGGTCACCTACACAGTTACATGCAACGACCAGTTAAACGGTGTGTACTCAGGAGTAAACTGTGTGTACTTAGAAAATGTCTAATTTTTTCCTTTTAATTCAACAAAATAAAATAAAAATCCATAACAAAAAATAAGATATGGGTTCTTAAACATATGAATCCTTTAATCATTTATTAAAATAAATGTATGATATATTCTTGTTTATGGGTGAATTCAGGGATTCAATTAATAATAATACTGAAGAAAAAAATAATCTAAATGGAATGATCTCATATATGAAGTTATAGTTGACTATACTGAAATATTATAAAGAATAAAATAAAGTATTGATGAATGAGAACATATAATTTTATGAGAATATCTAGATTCAATGAGAATTACTTGTGATGTTGATATAGATTTCATGTACATGATGTATATTGTGGGAACCGTCATGAATAAATATTGATCATTTTTTATTTGAACCAAGGTTTTAATTTATTTATAAAAAATCTAAAATTTTGATTATGATTGTATTATTAGTTTATAAAATTAAATTTCTTATAAAATATTACAAATTTTTATTGGTTAAATGATCTGTTATATTTCATTTCTGGATGGTGAGTTAGTTCATTAAATTATGTTGTATATTTATTATGCTCTAATTTTCTGGACATGTCAAATCCATACTGATTCCCTTTTTTGATATAATGAATATTGTGATTAATATTCAAATTGGATATATTCATATCAATGGAATAATACTTAACAATTGTGTAAAATTTTGATAAAGGAGTATAATTTTATATTAAGAGAGGGAATATGTTCTTTAGTGGACGATTTCATCTAAAGGGAGCATTAATCATATTAAAAGTCATTCTTTCCATCATATTTAGATGACTTATAACCATATGGGGAGTTATGGTTTGATGATTAGCTCTGAATATGATACACAAAAAAATGATTGTGTATTTTTCGATGTTATTTTTTATTTATGATTTGGGATTTATGATTTCCCAACAAGGGGAGATCATAGAGTCAGAAATTAAATTTCCCACTTTTCCATTCCTTGATTTTTTGAAATCAAAATCTCCTTTATAAATAAATTTTTTAAAAATATTCATTTATGAAATATTTTTGAATATTTTTTTAACAATACATATTAATTTTTCATAAATAGAACAAGTTATAATGAATTATATAAATAAACTAATAATTCAATATAAAAATTATTTTAATAAATATTTATATGATACATCAGAATAAACTTTATCAAGGCCATAAGTTATACAACTATAATATCTATAATATTGAAAAGTTCTTAACAATCAAACTGATATGGATAATAATAAACATCAGACTAATACTCATAATGATTATGGTAATTAAAATTTTAATAAATTCCATCAGATAGTCTTATCATTATAATATAATTCAGAATATATATTTATAATTTAAGGAATATCATTTAAATAGTAATTGTGTAAATCATATTGAAATCAAAAATACAGTTATGGATGATCAATTAATCGAACCCTGTGACCATGTCATTGAAAAAATTGGAAATATTCTTTTTTGGAAGAAAATACGACCCCTAGGATTATGAATATAAATACTAGTTCATTTGAAGGTTTTAGAGATATCTGATATCATTTGAGTATTCTCATTTTATTAGAGATATTAATATTTCATAGTGTAATAATATTGTTCTTAGTATTTATATTGTTTAGTGTTTTTTAGTTCTATGTGAACCATATCATGTTTCCAAATTAAAATCATTTTCATTAAAATCTGCATCAGGTCATAATAAAGATCAAGGGATATTAGTGGAAGGAAGAAAGAGAATCTGATCCATTAGATCATGGGCTACTAGGTTTAGGTATATAAATAATATGGTCATCATAGAAGGTACTGCATTTATAATAGAAGGAAAACATTATTTTATGTATAAAACATGGGATACCTTTAGTCTAAATTCTAAACTACCTTATACTTAAGGATAAAATAGGATATGTTTCTAATATATTTATTTTCATTGTTTCTTTTTAATGATATTCTGTAACTTTTTTCATTCAAGTTCTTATATTCCACAATTATTTTAATATAAAGTGAATTAACATATTCCTAATTATTTTCTGAATGCTTCATTTGTATTAATCATGTTATGATAATAAAAATACATTTTAATTAATTATTTTCATCATGATAATCATTATCATACTCTAATAAATTGTATCCAATATGATTATTATCTTTTATAATTTAATTAAACATATTGTTTTGGGAAATTATAATGTGACTTTGCTAATCGAACTGAGTGTCGAGTCAATGAGTATTACATAAAGAGACATTGTATTTGTTTAGATAAATTCATTTAAACTATTTTTTTAAAAATATAGTTTACCCCTCGTTTTACGTATATACATATGTAGATATTCATATAATCCTAGTCATTATTATATATATAACGATCCAAAAATATTATTCACTGATTTTTTGGGGCTGTATTTACATCAAATCAATTTATTTTAGGATTTTTATCCCTTAAATTATTGGGATTTACATATAAATTTTTGGATATCTCATTTATTGGATTTACGATTAAAATATAACCAAATTAATAAGGTATTTTTTGTCACAATTATCCTACATTGTGATGTATAATATATTATGAATCTATATTCATTCATGAGGTGTATATACAAACCCTCTTACATGTAATAGCTTTAATTTTTTACATCCTATCAATATTTGAGGTATCACTTTATATTATTACTTCATAGGTCTTGTGATTTAATTTTACAAAATTTTCAATGGTTTTATGGTACAATATCATTATTTACCATGATTGATTGTTTTTTTTGTTTCCAATGTTCAAACAACATGATCTATCTCTCCGAAAACATCATAAATTATCATCCTCTCCTGTTATTCATGATATCTTCATGTAATGGAACTATTTTCCATTATCATATAATTAATATACTTTAAAAAATTATTTTATGAAAAGTTGAACAAATTTCTCACTTCGGTCGAAATGTGTTTTACTCCAAAAACATGTTGTTAAAAAATGATCTAAATTATGTTTATTAATATCTTTTGATTTCTAAAAGTCATCTTTACACAATTTTTACTTTTTAAACAAAAGAATCATTATATAGTTCTCCAAATTATACTCCTATGGATTTTAAATAAATTTGAAATAAATATTTTTATTTAATATGCGTAATATGATTAATATTTATATATTTTATTACCTCTCAATGAATTAATGATCTCTTTAAATATTTCAATTTATTTTTCAATGGAAATTCACATCTTAATATTTATTGAAAACATATATATTAAGTAAATTATTTCAAATTGAAAATTTTTCATAATGTGTTTTATGTTTTAATAATCATTTTAAATAATGAAATGTTTCTTTTTCAAGAAAAAATTTTCCTAAATTTTTAAAATATTTTCTTTTGTGTTTTCAATGTTATTTCTGAGGAAAAATAATTCATAATGGTTTTTTTAAAACTGATATTAAATGAAAAAGAATTTTCTTCAGAAAGTGTCCCAATTAGACATTCAAAAATATTTTCCATCTATTATTACATTTCTCAAGGTATCATATACTTTACTAGGTATATGATCCATTGATAAAAAAATTATTTTTTGTATGGTTCTTGTTTAGTATCATAATATTCATATGAAAGTTACTTATTTTCTAAAACGTTTTTCGTTTATGAAATTATTTAATGATTATGAAACTAGTTTTTTTCCATGATTATGTATTATGAAATGTTAATGAAACACATTTCATTACATGGGTTATGATATGAGGAATCTTTTCTAATCTTTTTTAACAGATATATATATGATTTTTATTGTGTGACGGTGGCTACGTCATTACCAATAATGTATGTTATGAAATAAACAAAGACAAGTGGTAGCTAATTTCACTCTAATTAATTTTGTAATGAGTTATAATCCTTGATATAGAAGTGAATATAATGGAATGTGATCCTTGTTTGGTAAGGGATTTGTTTGCAACAATGGAATCAAGATTGATCCTTAACCACTATGATGTCATTTGTGGACCTGAATTTCCTGTTGAAATTGTTATGTGTGATCCACAAAACTTTTTCGTAATGTTAGGTGTGAAAATTATAACAACATAACTATGTTAATAATGGATCTCTCTTTCATTTTGATAATGTCATGTGTTGACCTGGTTTAATGTACAAAAGATTATGTGAGGGAATAATTACATTTTTGTTTCATCGTGACTAAAATTGTTTGATGTTATACATGTGGAAAATGTTATATGCATATCTAGATTAAATAAATCAATGTATTATGCCAAACTTATACTCTCATGGATCATGTTATTTTAAATCATTATGATTCAATTCTTTTAAACTACACATCATTATTCTATGACTCGTGATTCTATTCATTGATATGTTGGTTATGTGATTGAAATGTTATGGTTATGTTTACATAACCTTATTTTCATGTTATTCTGTTGTATCTCTAATTTATTCCCATACTGAGCATCTGAGCACACCCTTTATTATGTTTACATTCTCCTAGGTGATGAAAAATGGATATATGTGGGTTATATATATGGGAAGTAAATTATGGGTAGATATTTATGGGATCCATCGAAGATTAATTATGAATTAATAATTTTGTGTTCCATGATTCTAAAGGATCTAAACTATTATCTTACTCTAGTGTGTGAATATTTAATATAATTAATATTCATCAAAATAATGTAATATCCCTATATGTGAATATGGTTTCACTATTAGCTACTAGGGTATGTAGAAATAAATGTGTAATTACTATAGATGATGATAGATTTTCTAGAAATTTTGTGAATTTTAAATATATTATTCACTCTAGAAGTGAAAGAGTTTCATTTGATTCAATTGTGACCCATTCATTTAAATATAAATAATTTTAAAAATTTATCACAACACAAATTCCAAAAATAAATTTGGATATGGAAGTAAAAAACTAAAAATGTTTGGATAACCAATTTTAATTATTTTATCTCTTATAAGATATATGTATTGATATATGAGTCCCAAAAAATATTTTCATTCTACCTCTTGCTAAATATCATGTAATTTTTGTTCAAAATTGGTACTATTAGTATATGAACGATATCAATTTATTAAGGAATAGATGTTACATTCAATATTCTGAATCAACCAATAATAGAAATCATTTTTGAGGATGTTCTTGAACTCCCAATGGAAATTCCATCCGTCATATTGGTCATTCTACCAATTTTCGAGGGATATTTATCTTAGACAGACGGGGAGAATTAGAAAATTAAATAGATTCTTATACTAAATAATTTTTTTCATATCTGTCTACATGAGTTACCAATTCCACCCCTAAATATTAATCATTATACCATAACAGAAGTAATATATGTTATTCTTGTATCTTAAATACGTAATATAGACTGGTCATGATTTAGTTGATATAGATGAATAAGGATCTCTATAAAAATATTTATAAGGGATTCATTCAGCATAGTTCATCATCATGGGTAAACCTATTATTTATTTTAATGAATAATGATGTGTCAATGATTTTGAAAATTGATTACTAAGAACATTAAAAAGATTTATATTTTGGAAAAAATTCATCTACTACATTATGATAATCTATTTGATCAATTACGAGGATATGAACATTCTAAAATAATTGATTTTTAATAATGATATTATCAGCAATGGTTCAAAAAGATGAATATATGAAAAAAAATGATTACATATATGGTGTGATCATTATGATTTCATAGTAATGAACTTTGAACTTACTAATAATCAGTTTTTTAGCAAGGATATAATAAATAGATTCTTCATATGTTACCATGAACTATATTAATGATAACTATGAGATATAATCTTATAAATTTAATATTAAATGGCATGTGTTACAAAAATTTGAGAATTGAGACAATGATAATAAGGATGTATAATATATATGAAAAAGGTTCCATCTATGAATTTTCGCAATAAATGGCTCATTATTGGGAATATAATTTCAGGTTAATATATTTTGGTGGATTCTTCAATGATGGAATTTAGTGAATAATGGTCTTAGGAATCCATTATAATATAGATCCATAGTATTATTTGGATATATTTTCACTTCCAACACATTGTGATATATTTTTCATTACTATTATAAACACACACAATGTTGACTTGAAAGGGGGTTATTTTGAATTGATAGATTAATGTGAAGGAAATGTTAAAGAAATTAATATTTGGTTTTCTACGTCACTATTATTTTAATACACTATACTGGAATATGGTTTTTCAAATATAGGAATGAGATAAAAGGACATAGATTAATCCTCATATATAATTATATAATTATATATTACAGATCTTGTTAATTGAAAACTCATGATAAGAATTATACCAAATTTGATATAGGGATGGAATCAGTATTATTTGAATTAATGATATGGATGAGTTATAGTAATAGTAAAATATTTGATATGAATAATTATTATTTATTCTTGAAATATTTATTTATATATAATGAACTAAATATTCTTTAGATGATGAGGTATAATGAAGAATCATGGAAGTTCCACATGGATATGGAAACCAAGGAGAGTATTTCTGTATGTCTGAAATGTCAATATATTGTTTTTTTTTTGTGAGGATTGAATGTTATCTAATATATATATATATATAATTTTAGATGTTGTGAAATTAAAACCCTTGTAGATGGGGAAAAACCTTTAAATATCAAATTAACGTTGAACCACCCATTCATGAGAGTATATATAATGTTATGAAGGAAGATGTTTAATTATATATGATGTTTTTTTATTTGAACTATAATAATACTTCAATTAGATATTTTATGAACTAATTATACTTCCCATAAATATCTATGTTGATGATGGATATTTTGAATGATACACAAAGTTAACTATTCATTATTCATCATTGATGATATTAAGATTCATAGTGACCTAAAAGAATATATATGGTTGTATAAATTTAAAATTGATATTAAAGAGTATTTATCCTAACTCATGATACATTTATATGTTTATTTATGAGGTATAAGTCTAAGTATTTGTTTTAACAGTTTTTTATACATTAATCTTATTGGTAAATCATTATAATGGTTTTATTCATCGATCACTGCAAATAAACTAGATGGAAAATAATTATTGTGAAATATTTTGGTTCTTAAGGAATTCAATTCATTTTTTTTCAATTTGAGAATATATATATCTTGATTTGGTTACATTGTTTTTAATTAAGGATACATTGATATTACATGGTGTACCTCATTTAGTAATATCTAACTAGTGATTGAAATTATTGTTATATAGATTCCTTAAATAACATCTAGATAACTATTTTAGTGTCAATAATTAATATAATCCACAAATATTGGACCTACCACATCGATAAATTAAAATATTATAGGACATGTTAATACTTGTTTTATTATATTTAAATGGTGCATTTGGTCAATACCATCATTTTTTAGAATTTTTATGTGAAAATATTATTTATTTGATAAATTTTTAAGATCCATATATATTTCTATATGAAAGAAAGTGTATACCTATAATCTGCTGTGAATATTTTTTTGAATGAAAACTGATGGGACCTGATCATTTTAACAAATATATATAGACGATTAAAAATATTAAACATTACATGAAAGAAGCTAAGATCCAATAATGAATTCTTGACCATCATTGTGAGTAATATATTTTGATTGAATGTAGGGAGATATTGTTTCTATAAATATCTCCTTGGAAAAATAACATATTATTTGAAATAATGGGAAACCAAAATCTTTTATATAAATAGGTCACTTGAAAAAACAGGATCATATTAGTAAAGTAGTATATCAATGGAATATTCCACTGAATATTACTTTAGTTCCAGATGACTTCTTTTTTTCAATCAAGAGAAGTTATATATCTATCCCTTTAAATGTATACTGATTAAAGGTAATGACAATATAAAATGATCATATATAAAAGGAAAAAACCTATCAAGATTATGGATAATCAATAAAAGCTTCAATGAAACAATGCCACAAATCTCTTCAAAGTATTTTGGTGAATCAGAAAATTGGTAATGCTTCATGGGAACATTATTATGTTTTGAGGAAATTTTATCCTTTGTAATATTTTTATGTGAATGATAAAATATTTTGGAAAACCTATTAATAAGGTCGAATCTAACAACTTTAGATTATGTAATACATTCCTCTTTAAATAAAATACATTGATACATTGACTGAAACATGTGAAATTGATCAAATTATCTATTCTAGTGTATAAAAATATAACTAGTTAGAAATTATTAATTTTTTAATTCATAACATAAATATTACATAAGGTATAATATATGTATTTTTGTTGAATGAATGGTTTTTCTATGAAAATTGGAAAAATAAAGTCTTTTGTAATATTGTATCTTAAATGAAAATACCCCATAATTATTTTTAGTTAATACTAAATTAAAATCATTATATTGGAATTATAAATATTATTATTAGTTATAGTTAAATACACATTATTCCAAATTCTTGTATTAGTTCCCTATTGGGTTAAAAAAACATTTTTAAATAGTACTGGGTTTTGTTGTTATTTTATTTTTATATTAAATAAATAAATGATACATATTAAAATTTAATTTGACAAACTATATTAAATATATGAACTTAGTTGGTTCATGTTTTTGAAAATATGCACTTTATTAATTTTTGGACATTGTGAATGTTATAAATAATGAATTGGTTTCACCTCAGAAATTGTAAAATGGGTAATAAATGGTTAAATTTATTGGATTACAATTTATTTTTTATTTAACAATTGAATTCATCATATTTTATTTAGGGATTTTATTATTTTCAAAACAAGACTTTAAAATATGTAAGCATTATGCAATTTTTGTTTCATATTGACCTTTTATACATAAGAAAAGAATACAAAAAATATAGAACACTAACCCCTTTAATATCATTAATATCTTTCTTTAAGGATAAAACAATATTATTTTTTATATTATATGTTAATTTTAATTATGAATTTATTTTTTTTATAAATATAATTTACGTTTAATTTTTAGTAATTTTATAATTACATTAAATTATTGTAAAACGCAAATATAAATATTTTCAATTAATAAATAAATAATATAAATTATTTAAAAAAATTTAGATCTAATAAAATTAAAAAACATTAATATATTAAATTTATTAATGAATATATTATATTATGGACGTGTGAAAATATATAATTCAATATACATATTTGTGATGGTTTCATTTCTGTCATGTTAAATAAATAATCTACAAGTAATATTAATGATAATTTTTAAAAATAATATTACAATAAATAATTAAAAATAAAATTAATCATGAAGAAGAATGATGATAATATATTTCTAATAAATTCATCCATTTGATAGTTATGATCAAATTTTTACAAAATTTTTTATAGTATTATTAATTTTTCAATAAAAAATCAGCACAATGTTAATAAAAAAATTTATAGTAAATGTATTAATATATAACGATTATAACTAAAATAATATTTAAAAATATTAAAATTTTATTAGATGATTTTATTATGATCAAATATTTTTTATCGTTAATAATATGTTTATTTGGATTGATCTTTCATGAGTTAGAAATATTTTATATTATAATATTTCATGAATTTCCAGAACTATGCCTCCCAGGACTGATAATGGGACACCAGTAAATGCACTATATAATTTGATATATTACCCTATAATATTTCAATGTTTTTAGAATGATAAATTTTAAATATCTTATTTCATTATTATTTTTCTTCCATTTTACATTATGATTCATAGTACATGATTTTATTCTAAAAAATATGTTTCTAATGAATTTATTTCTATCATTTATCTCTTAATAATTTAACAATCATTATCATTATCTTGAAGAATTCAAAGTATTCTGATCATTTTAAATCGAACAATATTTGTTTCTTTATTATTCATATTATGTTCCTCATTTATATGACTATGGGCTAAAATGTGAATCGTTTTTACATATTTTGTTTCAATATGAATGTTATATGGATGACTTGGGAATTTTAATTTTATATATTCTTTAAAAACTATATATATTTATTGGAAAGTTATATAGTAATTTTATTAAAATGAAAATTCAATATATGGGGAATGTATTAAACATGTATAGATGGATTTGTAATAGTGGAAGAAATACCCTTGTGTATAAAATAGTTTTGTGAGAGAAACCAATTTGAAAAAATTGCTAAATGGGTTTTTAGTGTGTACCTACACATCAAATAAACTATTTTAGAACATGTCTTTGATAGTCAATATATCAAAATTCCAAATATATAATAAAATATAAATAATTTCTTTTCGTTAAAAATAAATTTATTGTTGTTACTGATATTAATTCATTGATGTTATACATCGATACATTTCTCTGTCTTGTTATTCATTAAATGGAATTTGATTTCGGATATTTTACTTTACATATTGGTTGTCATGTATTTACATTTGATATATTTTGTTGTACGTAACCCTTCATGACCTTCTGAAATCACCTATTATTATAAGACCTCATCCTATGAAATCTGGAGTTTTTTTCTTACTATATTACAATTTAATAAGATATATGGAATCAAATCCCTGAGGAAATAGTATTTTTTTAGTCCTGATAAAACAAATCATACATAATTTTCATATAATATTGGAAAATGAAAATTACCACATAATTATTTGGAGAATAGATTTATTCCCTCGAGAATATATTTTTATATCCATAATATCACATTTTATTGATTCTTGGTAATATAATAAAACAAGGGTGAGATAAAATGATCATTAGAGGTTCTATAAAGTGGAAGCTATCTTCAATAAATAAGAATAATTAACATGTAAAGGTAAATAAGTGAACACCCATTCCATTGAAAAAACATGAGTATTATGATATGTTAATGGAATGATATATATGGCATGGTAAATAACTAAAAAAATGACCATTTAATTAGTAAACTGAGAATGAAATTCATTTGACGATAATTTCATTTTGAAAATTTCTTTAATAATATGATATAGAATAATAAAAGAAAATGGTAACTGACTAAAAACACATGAAATATAATCATAAAAATGAGAATTAAATGAATCAAAAAACAATATCTTTTTAATAATATCTTGGAAAATATTAATTTTATTATTAATGGAGGAAATTCATAATCATTGGATCTCATATTCTTATCATTGTGATTCCTCAATTATTAAGAGCACTCATAAGGTATTAAAAAATACATGTAAAATCTCATTAAATTGTTTATTATTGATTATCCTCTTGAGAAAACTAATTCATCATTGAGATATATAATTCCATGTACCACCAACCAATTTATGTACACAACATTCCTCAATATCAAATTATTTATTAAATACATGTAAAATGTTTTGTTTCATCAAATATACATATTGAGTATAAAATACAAATTTATCAATATATTCATAGATAATAAAATAAAATTTAATATATAACCTCGTATGTAGAATCGATATTAGTTTTTATAAATAAAAATATTCATGATAATTATTATTTTTATTTATGGGAATTTTTATTTCTAATGATCACATGAATGTGATTTTACCAAAGGAAGGTCAATAAATACAAAAAAATTTAACTACATTTGTGATAATAATACTTGACCAAAATAAATATTTTCTATCTGGAGGAAGAACAATGATTGTATCAATAAAAAATATCCATAATTGTGTCTATGTAAAAAAAAATTTATGATGAAATGAAATACCATAATATTATCTATAAAAACATTCATGAGGAATATGCCATTATTATTTTTGAAAAAACCTAATAAAACAAAATGATCAAAAAAAATTAAAATAATATTCCATCAAAATAACCATATAAAAACTTATAATAATAATTAAAATATTTAATTTTCATGATATATGTAAATTTGATACATGTCTTACCCATTTAAAAAAATATTCATATTACTTTTCCATGTAAAATCCAAATGAAAATTATTTGAAAAAGTAAATGATGATTCCATTAAAAAAACATAAATATAAAAACATGGAAAATATTTCATCAAAAATCATTATGAAAATGTTTAAAAAATTGAATACCGTCTTAAAAAATGTGGTTTTTTGATGGGATATTATTTTTGAGAGAATATTAAGAAGTTGTATGATTTGACTACAGAAATTTCAATAATTTTACGTACCAAAATATTACAAAATTGTACTATTAATTGAATGTTCAATGAATAAATAGAGGAAATTTAAATTAAATCTGATTTTTATAAAATTATATATATATTATTTCAATTAATAAATAAATACAAACAATCCTCATTGAAATGAGAGTGTAATATAAACCCTTAAAAATATCATGGCATTGAAGTGAGAATTAATCAATGAATCATTTACGTGTGTCAAATGAAAATTAAATTATTAAATGACAAAATAAAACATAACATAATAAAAATTAAATACATTCATATTCTTATATTATCAAAAACAATGATTAAATAATATATCCCAATGAAATGAAATTGGTTTTCGAAAGTCATTACCACATGCTATATTTTGTGTCAAATCCCCTTGGATGCAATAAATATAATTTAAAAACATAATTCCATGAATTATGATAAATTAATGATATTAAATTTAAAATTATAGTTATATATATCATATATATAAAATTAGGTTTGTAACATTACAATGTGCCTCAATAAAAAGATGTTAGGATGAGGATTTTTATAGTTAGTCTAACACATCCCTTGTTTTAATTATCTTATTAAATAATAATATTATGTTAATTATATAATTTATTAATAAAATTTCTCATATTTATTATCAATTTTAATTCACTTATTATCATTATATATACAATTTGAAAATACATCAATTTTATGTTGTGTATTTGGATTATATTATACGTATGTTTCAAAAATGACTTCGGTTTGTTGATTATCTTTCTAAGAGTCCAATGTTTCACCATTTTTAGAATTATAATCAGGACATTATACCAATCATGAAATATTTTTTTCAAAATTATGTACATTATGATCATCAAGATAGTTGGCTGAAGGTTTTCATTTGTAATTTTTCTATTATTTAAATATCAATTGGGAGAGAAGTTAAGTTATTTGTTCTCATTTGGAAAGATAAAAACTCATTGGTAAAATATTTTTTGATTAAATATATAAATATATAACATCCATTTTTGTGGGGATTAAAATAGAGTCACATCCTTTTGTGAAGGTGGTAGTAAACACGTACAAGACTGTGATTATCATAGTTTAATGAGTGAAAATTGAATAAATAAAATGAAATATTTACATATTATAATTCTATTTATGATAGTTATATAATAATTATTTTTTATATCACATTAAATAAATTAATTTATCCAAACTCTTATACATGTAATGATTTATTGAAAAATTTAATACATCACCTCATAAGGCAGTAGCTAGATATACACACGAGATACATTTTTGTATACCCTGCGGAATGGAAAGTACAAATGTTAAATAGGATATTATAACTGATGAATAATAATTATTTTATAAATTTAATATATATAAATAATAAAAAACATCATACAAAACCATGAGAGGTGTTTATCAAAAGCATGTCACATCAGTTTTTGAGGCAATAGACCACCTCACACAGAAGTTGAATTATCATTTATATTTTATGGATGTCGATATTGATAGAAGAAATTTAATTACCATAATATCCCATTAGTATCTTTAATATAATATTTCTTATTATGTAATGAATATTTAATAATATTTTCAGGAAAATGAAGAATGAATAAAATAAAAAGTAATTATTACTAATATTATCTATCCTTAAGCCACCTCTTTCAAATTATAATGAGTGTGGTAATAGAATGGATTCGTGAAAAGATAAGGTATCTGGAATGGATCAATAGATTTTGGAATATAATTTAGTATGGTCTTCTCCAAACCAAAATGGTTTTACGTATTGAAGAAGATAATATATGGGGTGGCCTTTTATAAGGGAGGTGAGTGGAATACAAATAATATTTGAAAACATACTACTATAACCATGTTTTTAACATTCAAAAATAGTCCATAAAAGATTATTATAAATAAATAAATATTATAAGTCCAATATATAGTAATAGAAAAATATTTATAACAGTTTATAGAACATTTTAATACTTATCGTTTTAGAATTAACTTCCCCAGCAAACCCATATTTACATTAACCATGGTAATTAATTTTTTATATTTCAAGTATTAATTATTATAAGAAAATATTTGAACATAATTTAAATTATAAATAAAATTTGCCTCATATATTTAATCTGTTTAATAAATTCAATTATCATATATATATGAATTATAATTCCAATAAAACAAGTAGATTCCATGGAAATGTGGGTTTTCATGAAAAAAAATCTCATATGTATTAATGGTATTAATATCTATAATCAATATGAAATAATTAAAAAGGTATAAATTGAATTAATAGGTATATAATTGAATTAATAATTCCTTAAAATTAATTTATAATATTATTTTATTTTGGGTATTATTTAAAAGAAAATTTAGTTTTTAATAACATAATGTTATCTTTCTGATTCATTGTAGAAATAAATCCTTTTAAAGAACCATAAATTCACAATAACTAATTTTGATATTAAAATTTAAAATTATATTAATGTTAGAAAGTTAATTTCCTAAACGTGGTAATTATTAATTTAAATTATATAACAGAAAGAACAATTAAACATCATTTTATAAATCATATTGTTTCTTATAAAAAATTATTTTTTATTAAAGTGAATCTTATTTTTATGTAGATAACCAATGATTATTTGTTTTAAATGATTAGTCCATATAAACTTCCAAATTTTGTTTTTACTTTTTATATACACCTATTTAATGGAGTTGTTATAAAGGTATACTATATTCACGGTTTTTTAGACTCAGGATTGTGTGTTCTACATGCTATCAAAAAGATTAACTTTATATATATATATCTCATTGTTTTTTAATGTTTGGTTTTGAGTTTAGAATAAAATATCAAAAAAATATTATTTTATTATTTTTTATTTTTATATTCTTCCACATTAAATAAATTTCATCCACATAATTTGATTCTGAACATATAAATCAATGGTTTTATATTTGAAATTTCAATTGTTGAAAACCCACACTATAAAACTGATTAATGTAATATATTATTAAAAATAGATGATGTAATTAAAAATTATATGTGTCATAAATTATAACAAGGATTCTATATATAATAAAATATTTACTGTGTGGAGATTTGTACATTGAAGATATGTATAAATAATAATAGAGGCTAATATAGGTATTGGATCCAAGAAATTGAATTATCAATAGAATAATGGGTGCTTAAAAAAACAGAAATATGTTATGATTTAAAATTAAATTTTATTAATAAGATATGAATTAAATAGAGAAAATAATTGGTTTTAATGTTCATTCCAAAAATTACAGTAATTTTTTTAGTGTCTTGTAATAAATGAAAATATACTTACTTGATATATTTCTCATTTCTAATAATAATTTTATCAATTGTTTTTTGCTATAGTAAATTTCAAATTCATTAGTAATTCTATAACATGAATAGAAAATAATTAATTCTATTTGAAAAAAACTAATATTGACTATTAACAGATCATATAATCCATACAACAGTGATAATTCATTTCATCATTCTTTAATTAATTTAAATAACCAATATTATTACTACATGTTTTGAAAATGAATTCATTAATCTCTAAAACTAAATAGAAACACCATTGGTTTATAATTAATATTTATTCAGATGTTTTTTAAACTAATTTTAATGACATAATAACTATGTTATCATGTAGACCATTTGTATGTACAAAACCATTATTTTTCATAATATGTGAGTTCGAGCACCACATCCTTCATTAGATGAAATGAGTTATCCTTTTTAAAAATTATATTTATATAATTACATTAAAATTACTAAACATTGTTGCACCATAATTACAACACAATTAATGAAATAATAAACATCAAAGGATACCAATATATTTAATCTCATGTTGAATATCTATATTTATTATTCCTCAAATTCATTTCTCATATAATAACCAATGAGAAATATAACCATATATGTATTCCAAAAATAATATTATTCTTTGTAAACATTATTATATTAATCCTAATAAAGGGTGATTAATAATTTTCACATATGGTCGATCTTAAAAATAAAATCAAATTATGTTATTCACAAATCTTTTGATAATGATTAAATATAAGATTCTAAAATTGGAAAATGTACACATATGTTTCTTGATTCCAATTATAACATTAAAATTTTAAAAATATACTTATAAATTTTAATTATTCTATAATAATTGATAAATAAATTGAAAATTTTATTCATATATAGTTGACTCCTTAGTCTATAGGTTATCCATTATAAGAGTTAATTTACTTGGGAAATTCTGAGATTCTACACATTTATGGAAATGAACTATAAATAGGTTTCTGCTGTTAGATTTATCTCTATATACAGTACTGATTATATTTCCTCTTTAATTAATTTCATAATTCTTTAATTTTATACACATGGATAATTTTTATATTACTTTGAGACACATTCATTGGAGCCTTATTCAATATTTATCAATTGATGGATACTGAGCCTTTATTCCAAAACATGAGCTCTTAAGAGAATTTATCATTATCATATTTGGTTAGACCAAATATGGATATGGTAAATGTTTTATATCATATTCCCTGATAAATGGTATTCATAATAATGATATCATTAACTAATATTGACATCCCATATGGGTTTTCAGAGTTACCACCTTGTCCATCATATTCAATTTCAACATGATTTATTTAGTTTATATCCATTCGATAAGAAACAAAATAAAAAGTTCTAGCAACAATAATCATAGTTCAGAATCATATAATTATTCATAATAATTATAAATCACGACCCCTTATTATAAATATATAAAAAATAATTTTTATCTAAGGTAAAAAAATTTCATTGTACATTAAAATACATCATAATATTTTGTAAAATAAATTTTAATTATCCAACAAATATCCATAGGGAATGTCAAACCTGGTGCATTGTAAGGCATATTGTCAGGCACTATGTGGTAACCGGGTCTATCCAAATAAACCCATTTTGGTATTATAAAACATACGTACAATTATTTTTTGGACAAAATCAACATTTAATGTCAATACATGAATATAATACTATGAAAACCCATATTAAATTTTCTTTAACAAATATTTAGGATTACAGTATATAAATATCCTTAAAACTTAAAAAGGGGTTATGGTCCCACCTCTATGTTTTCCAAAATCTAGTTCTCAATTTCAATATTATACATCCACTAATACCAATAAAAACCTACCTGACCCTAATAACATATTAATTCCATCAAACACTTTTAAATTGTTATAAGATAGAGGGAATTTCATACAAAAGGACCAAATAGTATTGTAGTATTAGTAATATATATACACATAAGATCACAATATTATATATGAAAAAAATGAAACATATTTATATTCATCAAAAAAATAGTCAATATATAATATCCACTAATATTAATCGTAGTAAACATCATATATTTCTAGTAAAGAAAACAAAATTAGTGTTATCCCAAATTCTAAATATGGGTTATGTATAGCCGAAGATATAATGAATCGATAAGAATAATCAACATGGAAATGTGTATAATCTTACAATAATTCCACATAAATATATAAATATCATGGAATGATAATTCATAATATAAATGTAATGGTATGTAAATGAAGAAAAATCCATTTTAATATTAAAATATCAATGAAATTCATATATAGATATAACCATTAAAATTTATCATGGAAAGTATCATATAACATAATAAATATGAGAAGGTAAACAAAAAAAATTTGATTCTATATAGTCAAAAAACTATGAATGAATGTACTGAAATGATTATATCATTTTGAAAATATTATTTATAATGAAAACAGATTTATAAATGAGTGAATTTATTATTCATTTGATGAGAATTCATCATGTGCATGATAACTCTAATTTTAATACATTTTTATTAGTAGTTTAAGATAAACGTATTAACTCATTTAATTTCAGATTTCTAACTCTCCTCATGATCCTAGAAATGCATCATGGTGCTATATAATTCTAGGAATGACCTATCATTAAATTTCCAAATTATTCATCGTAATTCAATTAGTGGATTCAATTCATTATCAATGCATATTATCCTAGAATATATGTATTTTGTAATGTAAATGGATTTATTAATTATTATATAGATAATAATATCGCATTAATTACAAGTCTTTGTTTTTATAAATGATATATGTTTTAAGGGAAAACATACCTATGATTAATAGTATGAATATTTAGAAATAATTTAATTTCTAATAATCACATTATAGTGAATAATTGAAGGAATACATAATTCCTAGACCAATGCAAAAAATAATTTAATGTATATACTTCCATTGGTTGAAAGGTTTATGGACCATGAAGAAGAAAAATATGGATTTATCTATATAATATATCCCAAGTGATTTATATGTATAATAAATAGATGTTTTAGTGGATAAATATATACACCACAAAATAATATTTAAAATCAATTTTAGGATAATATGCTTATCATTTTGAAAATGACTTTTGGAAACTAAATGTTCAATAAAATATTGAAGATATAAAAATATTTAGTGTAACCATTTAAACATACAATTTAATAATTACATCATTTAATTTTGACTATTTTAGGAAGTTACATATATTTTCTACTCATTAAAATAAGTATTCATTCATTTTATTTGTTAAAATCCAAACTATTATTGTTTGGAAAATATTGTGAAGATTACATATAAAATGATTGTAAATATTTAAAACATGTGTAAAATTGACTGGAATAAATAATTTTCAAGAATTTTAATAATAAATTTACAAAATATATTTATAAAACAAGGTTCTGGTTGAAAAAGTATCTTTGGCCGAATATTAAAATGATGTTTTATTTTAGTAAAATCATTATCTGAGTGATTTTAAGAGATAAAAAGAGGATAAATGGAAATATTACATGGAAATATCATAAATAACCATATGTGAATAAAATGAATGTGGTTTATTATAAAATTGTCAAATAATTTTTTTTGATAGAATCTTTGGTATAAATAATTTTGATTAAAATAAAATTTGTAAATAAAACCACACAAAGATTACAATTTTTAAGTGATATTTAATCAAAAAATAAGTTATGTGTGTAAAATTTAAATCATCAAAAAAACAAGTGAGATAAAATATAATATACCCAAAATTATTTTAAAAAATATTCTTAAAATATAATTGTGATTGAAGAGGTAATATAATATAATTAAATGAAATATATTTATAAAATTCATTATAACTTGATTATTTTCATATAAATCCCCTTAAATTAAATAATTAGAAAGAAAGCATAAAATATCATAAAATATGAGTCATTTATGATATTACATGTAAAAAGGAACTTTTATACACTATATAAATGAAATTAGGTGCATAAAATTACATTATGCCTCAATGATTATAAATTTAGAGGATTTCCATTACCTTGACCCCAACTCATCACATATGTTCTTTATCACCCTGAATTCTATAGTTGTGATAATTATTTATATTTTTCTTTAAAATTCATACATTATCATTACTTTCATTTTAATTATTACCATTTTATATAATATTATTTAACAAAATACATTTACATTGTGTGTTTTCATGAAATTTTACATCTATGTGAAGAATGACTTCAGTATGTTGACTATTTGTTCAAGAGTTCATTAATTTAACATCTTCAAAATAATAATAATGACATTATTATCTTATTTATACATACAATATTCTTTTAATATATATTTAATCATTCCATTTTTTCATATTTTTACATGATTTTTAGAATAATTAAACATAAAATACAACCCAATTATTATAAACTCTAGTGTCTTTGGATGATTAAGTACATTAAACTAAAATAAATTAAAATATAATAAAACCTATTTATTATAATCATCCAAAAATAGATATTATTTTAAATTGAGATCCTAAATGTTAATATGATAACTTGGGTAATATATGAAAAAATTGGATGTTCTAAAAATCTCAGTAAGGTTATAAACATATGAATACAAAAAATAATATGGATTAAGAGGCATGCCATAAAGACAATAACAGGATTGGAACATAATGAAACATATATAATCATAAAATACTGATGTAACACCCTAGGTAAATAATGAATATGGAATTTTTATATTTATCCATATTTTTGAATAAAATATTAATATTACCTTAAAGGGGACACTATGCTCGATGGCATACCCAATACGCAACAACTAGTTTCTTGGGAATCTTACGTTGGACTCTAATAATAAAATAATATTTTTGTAAATGTTAGTTAATGCCTAACTATTGTAATAGCGGGAATGAACAGAACTATCTAAAAAAATGATTATATATGTTTGTCAAATATTTTTACTCTTTACAATAAATGTTAGAGGATTAAAAATGCGAATGAATCCAATTTTAAGCGTAAACATTCTAATATTCATTAAAAGGTTGATTAACCGCCTTTTGATGGAGAACCTATTTTAAATCAACTTTTTGACAATTTTATGTGTTATATTTGACAAAATAAATTCTTCTTTATAATTGGGACATCAAAATTTACATTGTGTAAATTTTTGGTATTTTTCGGATAAAGTTCATTTTTTAATGAATAGTGAAAAATGTTGTATTTTAATTCAAAACCACTTTTTAATATAATTTATTTATATGATTAGATTATATTTTCAAATGGTTATAAATTTCAATTAGAATATATTTTTACCATTTAATCCAATTGTGGTCGTTGTAATTAATTTCACTTTGAAATCGGACTTAAACTATTGTCAATCTTTTGATACTTATTGTTTCATAATAACATGCTATTTTCTCTGACAGTGGGAATTAATTATTAAATTAATTAATTCAACCTATATGTTTTTACTTTATTAAAATAGACTTCATTTTCGAATTCGGAATATCAAATATAGCTTAGGGTGAAGTTTTGGTATTTTTCGGACTAACTTCAATTTTTGATGAATAGTGAAACCACTAAGTGGTAGTTAAAGAAACTGATTTTTCTTTTAAATGAAACATTGCCACCTCTGTGTTTTGAATTTCAAAAATCTGACATACATGGTTTTCATTAGTATGTAAAATGTGGTTCAATGGGATTAAATTTTTTTTTTGGCGAATGGTATCTTTTATGTTCTTAATCGCGATTAGAGGTAATTAGTGTAATTTAAGATAAAAATAATATTTTAATAATTTGAAATGACCTAGACACATTTCCTACCCTAATTGGATGTGTCATGGCCGACCAAGACAATCCATGGGTCATCTTGGGTACCCCATGGAGCCACTTTGGTTGGAAAATGACATAAATAACCTTTTATATAAAGTTAAAATAAAAATGTCATAAGCATGAGATGTTTCACTAAAACAATAATAAATGGGGTTATATAAGCCAAATTTTTTACTATAAATATTCATTAGAAATATAAAAAGATTTTCTACATCAGGATATTTTTTTATAATTTTTAGACATTAAATAAATTAAATTATTTATGACATCATGATGATGCAGCGATTACCTCATTATTTAATGATTTAAATAAAATGAAAAGATAATGTATAAACTAAAACATAAACTTGTCAAAAACCTATTTGATGGGTATATTTCAAACCCTTATCACCTTATCCTCGAATTATATCAATTTGGGACCTTTTAAATCTGAAACTCATTTTCAAATAAAGTAACATTTCTTTACTTTCAAAGAGTGCCCCTCTTCTCCTCTTATAAAGGGCCCCCACCTCTACCTCCTTACCTGCACTTCCAAAGCCAATGGATCGGCCAACCCCGGTCCATTGTCCCTCTACACATCCCTCTCTTACTCTTATAGGCCTCACTTTGGGCATAAATCTTCCCAAGGTAGCCTTTGAGCTCAAATCAAAAATAGTTACCTTATTTTAAGGTAATGTCTTCACTTGTGTTCTTTGGTTTAATTTTGCTTCTCCAACGCCATAAACTCCTTTTATTCATTTATTTTGTAAAAAATCCAGTATCTCAAATATACTAGGATTTTGTTATACGAATAATTCGATCTACACTTACATACACCTACATCAAACGGATAAAGAACATACTGTTTTTGTGGATGGCGAATTTCTACCTCACGAAACGATGATTGTTCAACACTCATATAACACCTTAAAAGGTGGCCATTAAGATGTCACTATATTTTTATATGATATATAATATGTTTATGTTTATTTAAGCTTCTGTATTTTTCTTTTGTGCCATGCATTTATGGTTTCCATTGTGGGTAAACATGATAATTTCATTTTAGGAAGTGCGGACCACCGCCCCCTCAAAGTGATTTGATTCGTTAATGCCATATGTGGGATGTATAATGGATGTATTTAAAGTGATTATATATGATTTATGTTACATATAAATGATTAATATAATTATGGAATTAAAATATAAATACCTCTCATTTAGTTTTAATTCCATTAATATGACATAGAAATGAAAGTAGCGTTCATGCGTATGTACGACTTACTGTCTCCACGAACGGTGCATTTCATTTATTACATCAAAATGATCATGTAATATTATAAATACATGTATATTCTGGATATATATGATATATATGATATCTAAATCATGAATATCATTCTGGATATAATCAACCTTTTACCACACGAACAACATGTAATTGTAAGAAGTCCACTTTCGACTTAAGAACCAAATATCGACAAAAGAAACATTATTAACATAAATGAATACATAATGTTTATAACATGTAAATAAGTTATATAAAATGAATAATGAACTCTAAAAAGGTTCTTAAGCATGTAGAAATTAACTCATGTTTATTATTCAGGTTGTTAAAGAACGATCGAGTTAAGTCGGACCCGAGGTAAGGGATCCTACTCCTCTCTTTCTTTTTATGTACACTCTTTTATGGAATTACTTTTAAAGCTCTTATTTCTTGTTATTGGGATGTTATTTTATATTAATATTACCGTAACTTTTATGTTCATGTGATGGGAGACCCTATTCTCTCTCATCAATCCATTTTGGAAGTTTTGAGTGGTGCCGTTAGGCTGCCGAATTTTTGTAAGAGATCTAACCTCTCACTTTCTTTTTATGTACTCTCCTTTATGTCACTTCTTTTAAGCTCCTATTTGTTATGTTGGGGTATGTTCTTTTATATTCCTCTTTCTGTAAACATTATGTTAATATGATGAGAGACCCTATTTAATATCATCAATCCATTTTTGTATGTTTTAAGTGGCGCCGTTAGGCTTGCGAGTTTTCGTAAAGGAATTTTCATCTCACTTTTATTCTCGTGAGATTTATGAAACATTTCCCACAATTTCCTTTGAGTGGTGTATGTACTGCCCATTATTTAACTCATTGTGTAATATACTTTAATTTATGTGTATTTACATAAATTTTTTATTGTCCTTATTTCACAGGGCGTATGTTTCAAAATATACCCATATCAGTAAAGGAACCTTTCACCCTCCTCTTTTTAAAAGACATATTTTGTTATGTCATTTAAATCACATAAAATTATGTTGGGATATGATCCTTTATATCCTTATTGATTTAAATTTTATGTCATTTTGATGATATACCCTTATTATCTCTCATCAACTCATTTTCTGAAATTTGTAGTGACGTCGTTAGGCTGTCAAATTTTGGCAAGGGAACTTCTTATCCCAATTTTCATTATTTGGGATAAGCTTGTACTCCATGAATATGTCGTTCAATTAATATGTGTGAATAACCTCTGATTGTTGTACACTTAATATCCACTTATATTTGGTGTATTTTTTTTTCACACATAATTATGTAATTGATTTATCCTTAATCCATGGATAAATTCTTTGTATGGGACATCATCTCAATCTCCTTTCATTGAGGAATATTTTACATTATACACAACCTTCTTTTATACGGTGTATAAACCCCTTTTACTTTTATGTTTATCCAAAAGGAATATTTTTTTATACAATGCGTTTTACAAAATGACAAAAGGGAATGTTTTTTTCATACGTATGCGGCGACAACAACTTCTCTGCTGCTGTGACCATTATTTGAGTTTCGGCTTCTTCTACAAGCCATACCTTCTTTTTAAAAGAAAAATAAATACCATGTTTTACTTTTATTTTATTTTTGTATTGAAAATGGTTTTCATAATGTTTTCATATCATTGTGTTGTATTGATATCTTGTTATTGAATGGTGGAAATGTTATGTTTCCTTTATGCATGTTTTATGTGATAAGATTATATTATGGTTCTTGGGCATTGTTATGAAGACAGGTGGTTCCGTGATAAACTAATGGTGGGTGAGCCAGATATAGCTCTCCAAAACATTGGGTAACGTGAAGGGGTTAAACGTTAAGGTTTCTCCGAAAATATTTAGGGAATATACTATGATGGGTATTCCAAACTTAACCAAGAGGGTTACTCCCTACGTAAGAATGTTATGAATTCCTCAAGTTACCATTATGTATTATGATTTCTATGATTTATTCGTGATTTTATGAGGTATGTTAAAGTACTTATGTTTTATGGGTAAAGTATGATTTCATTCTTATGTATACATGTACTCATGTTTTCTTTCAATATTTTTATATCCCTTACTAAGCTTTTTATGCTCATCCCATGTTTTTGAAATGTTTTTCACAGGTCAAGGGAAGGTTACATGATATGATAATAGTGTCAAGGAAGTGTCAAGAATGAATCCATGTTTTATTTTAAATATGTTTCCGTTGATGGGAAAAATGAATACTGTCTTTTATGTAACCACTTTGTTTAAATGTGGAATGTAATGCATGTTTTATGATCTAATTCTCTAAAACTATAAACCTGAAAATATCCTCAATGTGTAATCTTGTAATAACACAATATTAAGTATGTTTTAAGGCTGGGGCCTTATAGTTGGTATCAATGGTCAGTTTAGATAACTTCAGGGGTTAGGGTATTCTCTAAGCACAAGTGACATTACCATAATGGTTAGGATTTCAGAAAGAGTCCTAGTTTTAAATAATGTGAATTAGTAAGTATATCTTAGTGTTTACCTTCCTCATTAGTACATGATGGTTTTGTTGATATACTCACACTAACATTTCTATTTTTAGTGAATGGATGGATCTAGTAGGCACCAAAGAGACAACAGGTTTGAAGGAAACGGTGGTGGTTCTCTGATTAAGATATTAGATAAAATGGGGGATTCAATGAGGAAACTCGTGTTTGTTCTAAACCAACTATCAAGGAGTCATGATCTACCATTTGAACCTTGGTATGATCTGTAATTAATCATGTACGAGATGACCAATCGATGTGGAAGTTCAGGTAATAATTATAAAGGTAACCAATAGAGTTTATATGATCCTTACATTTGAGGTATTTATGGGTTATTATATGTTATGATGGAAAATGAAAGGCATGAGATAAACTTGAGGTTAAAATATGTTATGATCATTTTTTAAGATTTTATCTCATTTTGGGGAATGTTTTAAGAATTATATAGTTTTGGAAAAAGGAAACCACGCAGACCGTGTGACAACCCGTCGTGTCGGACAAAGCTGCGGGAATCAAACCCACAACCAAAGTGCGACTGGTATTTATTTCCTACCACTGGACTACGTGAAGTCCTTGGTTATATTGACTAATTCTTTTTATTTAGATGATTTTAGGAATCAAGGGTATGTTTATTTTGGGTTATCTATGGAAATGATTAACCTATCATCGAGGATATGTGATTAGGTTAATTACTTTTCAATATGAGAATTTAAGAGAAACTGATGTTAATTGGAGAGAAAAGATAATTTAT
This sequence comes from Viscum album, assembly GCA_963277665.1. Taxonomy (NCBI): domain Eukaryota; kingdom Viridiplantae; phylum Streptophyta; class Magnoliopsida; order Santalales; family Viscaceae; genus Viscum; species Viscum album. Next base: position 2,048,484,511 of record OY728147.1, on the reverse strand, counting down.
ACCTTGGAAGACTATGTGACTAAATCCTTCAAATATTTGGGTTTCAAAATTAGTTTGGTTTACTTTGAACAAATTTATGGACAAATTGTTTATCAAATGGTCCTTGTTGAACTTTGGGTTTTGTTGGACTAATTTTGGAGATTAAGAATAGATTTTCTTTTTATAAAGGGTTATCCTTTTTTGGATTATCTGATCTTGTACTAACAATTTTGGTTTTGGTTTTGGTTAAAGTATAAAGACATGGGAAGTATATAATTCTCTTTTGTGTATTAGGTGATTCTCTAGAAGTTGATTATATTGAGCATGTCTTCCTAAATACTTATCTTGTGGAGAAAATATGATTTTTTGTAAGAAATATATTAAAAGCTGAAAGTCAACATTATAGGTAATTATGTTTCCTTATGAAAAAATTATTCAATAAAAAAAATGTTTTCTATTAACTTTTCCTACTGGGGAATCGAATACCGTTTAACCCATCACAGGTTTGTGATTTTCTTTTGGTTAACTTTCTCCTAAACATGTTTTCTATCACTCTCCATCAGAACATGACCCTATGTTTTCTCCTCCATGTCCATGTTTTCCTACATGGAATCCTAGTATGGGTTAACTCGGGTGACCTCTATACTTCTCATTCTTTATTTTAAAGTGATTGTTTTACCGACTCTTGTTATGATGTGGGATTATCAAGGATGTTTCCGAGCCCAATTTTAAAATTGTGAGGATGCAATTCCCAAAAGGGTGGAAGGATGTAACACCCCAAGTAAATAAATAATATGTAATTTTTAAATTTATCCATATTTGTGAAAAAATATTAATATTACTTTAAAGGGGATGCTATGCTCGATGGCGTACCCAATACACAATAATGAGTTTCTTGGGAATCTTACGTTGCACTCTAATAATAAAATAATATTATTTTAAATGGTAGTTAATGCCTAGCCGTTGTAATAGTGGGAATGAACAGAACTAACTAAAAAATGATTATATTAGTTTGTCAAATATTTGTACTCTTTACAATAAATGTTAGAGGATTAAAAATTTAAATGAATCCAATTTTAAGCGTAAACATTTTAATATTCATTAAAAGGACGATTAACCGCCTTTTAATGGAGAACCACTTTTAAATCCACTTTTTGACAATTTTATGTGTTATAGTTGAAAAAATAAAATTCTTCTTTAGAATCGGGACATCAAAATTTACTTTGTGTAAATTTTTGGTATTTTTCCGATAAAGTTCATTTTTTAATGAATAGTGAAAAATGTTGTATTTTAATTCAAAACCACTTTTTAATATAACTTATTTTTATGATTATATTATATTTTTAATTCGTTTTAAAGTTCAATTAGAATATATTTTTACATTTAATCCAATTGTGGTCATTGGAATTAATTTCACTTTGAAATCGGACTTAAACTATTGTCAATTTTTTGATACTTATTGTTTCATAAAAACACTCTATTTGCTCTGAAGCGAGAATTAATTATTAAATAAATTAATAAAACTTATATTTTTTTAATTTTTTAAAAAAGACTTCATTTTTTAATTAGGAATATCAAATATATCTTAGGGTGAAGTTTTGGTATTTTTCTAATGAACTTCAATTTTTGATCAATAGTGAAACTTCTAAGTGGTAGTTAATGAAACTGATATTTCGTTTAAATTAAACTTTGCCACCTCTGTGTTTTTAATTTCAAAAATCCGACATACATGGTTTTCATTATGATGTAAAATGTGGTTCAATGGGATTAGAATAATTTTCTGGTGAATAGTAACTTTTATGTTCTTAATCGCGATTAGAGGTAATTAGTGTAATGTAAGGTAAAAATAATGTTTTAATAGTGTGAAATGACCTAGACACATTTTCTACCCTCATTGGATGTCTCATGGCCGACCAAGACAATACATGGGTCAACTTGGGACCCCATGGAGCCACTTTGGTTGGAAAATGACATAAATAACTTTTTATTTAAAGATAAAATAAAAATGTCACAAGCATGAGATGTTTCACAAAAACAATTATTAAATGGGTTTATACAAGTTGTATTTTTGACAATATATATTCAATATAATTATAATAAAATTTCCTACATCATGATTTTTTTTTTTATTTTTTGTCATTAAATAAATTAAATTATTTACGACATCATTATGATGCAGCGATTACCTCATTATTTAACGATTTAAATAAAATGAAAAGATAATGTAAAAACTAAATCCCACACTTGTTAAAAACCTGTTGGATGGGTATATTTCTAACCCTTATCACCTTATCCTAGAATTATATCAATGTGGGACCATTTAAATCCGAAACACATTTTCAAATAAAGTAACATTTCTTTACATTCCCAGAGTGCCCCTCCTCTTCTCTTATAAAAGGCCCCCACCTCTACCTTCTTACCCACACATACAAAGCCTTTGACTCGGAAAACCCCTACTCATTGTTCCTCTACACATCCCTCTATTACTATTAGATGCCTCACTTTTGACAGATGTCTTTCCAAGTATGCCTTTGAGCTCAAATCAAAAATAGTTACCCGATTTTAAGGTAATGTCTTCACTTGTGTTCTTTGGTTTCATTATGCTTCTCCAACCCCATAAACTCTTTTTATTCATTTATTTTGAAACAACAAAAGTATATTCAATATACTAGGATGTTATTATAAGAAGCATTCGAGCTACACTTATACACACCTACATAAAATGGTTAAAGAACATACTGTTTCTGTGGATGGTGAATTTCTGCCTCACGAAACGATGATTGTTCAACACTCATATAACACATTAAAAGGTGGCCATTAAGATGTAACTATATTTATATATGATATATAATATGTTTATGATTTACTTAAGATGATTTATTTTTCTTTTTTGGCATACCTTTATGGTATCCATTGTGGGTAAACACGATAATTTCATTTTAGGAAGTGCGGACTACCACAACCTCAAAGTGATTTGATTCGTTGATGCCATATGTGGGAAGTGTAAAGAATGTATTAAAAGTTATAATATATGATTTATGTTACATATAAATGATGAATATAATTCTGGAATTAAAATATACATACCTCTCATTTAGTTTTAATTCCATTAATATGACATAGAAATGAAAGTAGCGTTCATGTGTACGTACAGCTTACCGTCTCCATGAACGGTGCATTTCATTTCTTACCTCTAAATGATTATGTAATATTATAAATACATGTATATTCTGGATATATATGATATATATTATATCCAAATCATGAATATCATTCTGGATATAATGAACCTTTGACCACACGAACAACATGTAATTGTAAGAAGTCCACTTTCGACTTAAGAACCAAATATCGACAAAAAAAATTATTAACATAAATGATTACATAATGTTTATAACATGGAAATAAGTGATATAAAAGGAATAACGATCTTGAAAAAGGTTCTTAAGAAAGTATAAATTAACTCAAATTTATTATTTAGGGCATTAAAGAAAGATCGAGTCAAGTCGGACCCGAGGTAAGGGATCCTACTCCTCTCTTTCTTTTTATGTATACATTTTTACGTCATTCCTTTTAAAGATCATATTTCTTGTTATTGGGATGTTCTTTTATATTAATCTTACTATATTTTTTATGTTCATGAAATGAGATACCCTATTATCTCTCATTAATCCATTTTGGATGTTTAGAGTGGTGTCGTTAGGCTGCCGAATTTTCGTAAGAGATCTAACCTCTCTCGTTCTTTTTAAGTACTCTTTATTATGTAACATCTTTTAAGCTCCACTTTGTTATGTTGGGGGATGTTATTTTATATTCCTATTTCTGTAAAGTTTATGTTAGTATGATTAGATACCCTATTTGATCTCATCAATCTAGTTATGTATGTTTTATGTGGCACCGTTAGGCTGCCGAGTTTTCGTAAGGGATTTTTCATCTCACTTTTATTCCCGTGAGATTTATGATTCATTTTCCACAATTTCCTTTGAGTGGTGTATGTACTTCCCATTATTTTACTCATTGTGTAATATAATTTCATTTATGAGTATTTACATCAATGTTGTATTGTCCTTCTTTCACGGGGCATATGTTTCGAAAGATACCCATGACGGTAAGGGAACCTTTCACCCTCCTCTTTTTAAAACACTTCTTTTGTTATGTCTTTTAATACAATTACTATTATGTTGGGATATGTTTTTATATATCCTTATTGATTTAAATTTTATGTCCATGTGATGAGATTCACTTTTTATCTCTCATCAACTCATTTTATGAAATTTGTAGTGACGTCGTTAGGCTGTCAATTTTTTGCAAGGGAACTTTTTAACCCAATTTTCATTCTTTAGGATAAGCTTGTACTCCTTGAATATGTCGTTCTATGAATATGTGTGAATAACCTCTGATTGTTGTACATATAATATCCACTTATATTTTGTGTATTAGTTTGTCACACATAATTAAGTAATTGATTTATCCTTAATACAAGGATACTGTCATTGTATGGGACTTCGTCTCAATCTCCTTTCATTGAGGCACATTTTATTTTATACACAACCTTCTTTTATACAGTGTATAAACCCCTTTGACTTTTACGTTTATCCAAAAGGAATATTTTTCTTATACGAATTGTTTTACAAAACGAAAAAAGGGAATGTTTTTGTCATACGTATTCAGTGACAATGACTTCTCCGCCGTCGTGACCATTATTTGAGTTTCAGCTTCTTTTACAAGCCATACATTCTTTTCAAAAGAAAAATAAATATGATGTTTTAATTTTCATATATTTTGGTATTGAAAATAGTTTTTATAATGTTTTCATATCAATGTGTTGTATTGATATCTTGTTATTGAAAGGTGGAAATGTTATGTTTCCTTTATGTATGTTTTATGTGATAAGATTATATTATGGTTCTTGGGCATTGTTATAAAGATGGGTGGTTCCGTGATAAACTATGGGTGAGTGTGCCTGATATAGCCCTCCAATGCATTGGGTAACGCGAAGGGGTTAAACGTTAAGGTTTCTCCAAATATATTTAGGGAATATACTGTGATTGGTATTCCAAACGTACCCAAGAGGGTTACTCCCTACATAAGAATGTTATGAATGCCTCATGTTATCTTTATGTCTTATGATTTCTATGATTTATTCATTATTTTATGAGGTATGTTAATGTGATTATGTTTTATGGGTAAATTATGATTTCATTCTTATGTAGACATGTACTCATGTTTCTTTTCCATATTTTTATATCCCTTATTGAGCTTTTTATGCTCATCCCATGTTTTTGAAATTTTTTTCACAGGTCAAGGGAAGGGTACATTATATGATGATAGTGTCAAGGAAGTGTCAAGAAAGAATCCATGTTTTATTTAAAATATGTTTTCGTTGATGGGAAAACTGAATACTATCTTTTATGTAACCACTTTGTTTAAATATGGATTGTAATGAAAGTTTTATGATCTAATTCTCTAAAACTCTAAACTTGAAAAGATCCTCAATGTGTAATCTTGTGACAATTCAAGATTAAGTAAGGTTTATGGCTGGGGCCTTATAACTGAACATGGTAATTTTTTAATCATGGAATCATACTAAGGTGGAAAAAAATGAAAAACGTGTTATTCGAATTCAATGATCATTTAACAAGGACGATTGTGATTCATGTTAAACCCTAAAGACAGCTACACATAGAGGACGAGTCAAGGCTAACCACCAAGACCATTTCACATAGATTATCATGACCCAAGGATAACTACCGATATTATTTCACATGATGTATATTGAAACTATAAAATACCCAATACATTGAAAATATATCTAGGGTAACCCAACATAACATGTACAATAAAATGAGTGTGTCATAAATAATAAAAAAATAAACATAAGTGCAACGTTTATAAACAAATGGGCACCATAATATTTTCTTACATCATCACAAAAAAAGTATAAAAATATTATAAATAAAATAATGGATTTTAATCATAAATTTACATTTATAAGTAAAATAAGAATATATAATTATATTTGATGTCAAACTGACATGAAAACATGAATAAAGAGTTGTTAAGAAACATTAGAAATAAAAAATCATCAATTTAAGGAAAATAACAATAATAATTTAAGTCAAAAAAGGGTCAATATTTTATATAGTCATAAAAATGAACAATGATATATTTTACTGATAAAATGACTGATTTTACATAAAAAATGGTTTATTCAAATATATAACGGAGTTCACTTAAAAGAGGTGAGAAATCATGATGTTCTCATCAATCAGCCTCACTTATCAGGATGAATTGTGAAGCGAAACATTTTAAAACAAGTATTTACAGATCAAAGAAATATTAACTCATATAGATACATTATTTATCAACATATAAATATAATTTCAAATAATTATATAAAAAATAATAATTAAAATTATGAAAAAGAAGAGAAATAATAACACTAAGGAAAAAATGCAGGGTTAGAAAAAAATCCCTTTCATTAAGTTAAAATGTGTTCTTCAATTGATCATAATTTCATGGATAATAAAAATAAATATATTAATTTGTTAATTTAGAAAAAAATTTGAATTTATTTTATTTAGTATTATTTTATTTTATTTTCATTTATGTGCTTTCTTATGAGTTATAATATACATTTTTTTGTGAGCATTTGGTTCCTTTGATTACAATATATGTTTTCTTGTATATATGTAAAGAAAATCCTATAAAATGAGAATATTTGTCAGAAATTGAAATCATATATTTTCAATTAACTTATATAATATTAAATGGTTTTGTATATATGTTTTTCCATATTTTAGGATGATTAATTACATAAAACTATGATGATTTCATTTTAAATTATTTTGATATTTATTTCAAAATCACAAAATTTCATTGTTTTGATAATTAATTTAATGTATAAATAATTGTTATATAACATTAAAAAGGAAGTAATACAATTATTATAATCTTTTTTAATGATATAAATATTTATATGACCATCCATGAGGGAGGTAATAAAAATTGAACATGTTCCGTCCTTGAATGTGATAAATCAACACATCATGGATAATGTTTCCATTTTGAGTAAAGATAGATTAAGGGAGAGAAATGATGATAATTTTTTATGTTAAAAAATCAATATATAAAATTTATTGGATTCATTTTTTCACTTGGATAAGTGGTTTTTATGAGATAATTAAGATTTAAATTAAATTGAAATTAAATTAAAATAAAAAGAAAGATGTCTTTACCTATTGAATTATTCTCTTTTTGAACTTCTTAAATGGAATTTATTTGGTTCATTAGTTGATAAAAATGTATCATAGATGTGGGGGATATTATTGGTTTCATATTGGGATGTTTTAACTTCTTAAAGGATTTAGATGTGTGATAAGAAGATGTGTTGAGAGGTTGTATTTATAGTGGGAGGAGAGTAGTGTTTTGATTATTTTAAAAATTTGTTTCATATTTTTTAACAAGAATATATATTGTTTTACTTACAATTACCAAATAATAGAATTTTATAATTAGGTTTCATAATTATTCTCATGACTCATCTATACATCATCTATGACTGAATAATTCATGTATTTATCATATACCATAATTTACTGTATATCACTATTCACCAAAAATTCAACTATTTTAGAAAAATCCCCAAAATTCACCCTACACATTCATTAAAACGTAGAATTCATAAATTAACTATCTTTTATTAAAATATGTTTCAAAATATTCTGAATTTAATTTTATGTTAATTTCTTCATTAAGATAAAAACGACAAATTTTAAATTTATAACTGATATTATAAAACATTAAAAGATTAATTTAGGAATCATAAAATTAATAAAATTATATTATAATCATATGATTATAAAATTTTAACAGATGATTATATTCTATGTGAATTAATAAACATTTAAATATTTATATTAATTATATAATTCAAAATTGGAATTTACAGTCCATAAAAATACCAATAGTTAATTTATCATTTTCAAAACATTTTTTAATTTATAATATTTTATAATAATATAATATTTTCATTTTTATGATACTTAATTTTATTTTAAATTTTATTATAATGGTTAGTATTCTATTAGCTAGTTTACTATTCATAAATTTCATATTACCATTCCAGATGTTTAGTTACTATTCCAATGGTATATGTTTTATAATATCTAGAAAAAACACGCTTATTTCACTCATTAAAATTTTATAAAGTTTGTTTTATGTTCCATAATTGATATATCTGATATATAATATACGAGATAAATATAAGAAGCATATTTTATTGATATATCTATATTTCATTACATTTTCCCTCCCCCTTTTGAAATTTCACCCTCAAAGTTTTGTATTACAAATATAGGGGAAAACATGATAGGGAATTTTTCTTTGATTACTTACTCTAATTCCATAATAGAATAATAATTTTTTTTTATCATTTTCTACCATTTATTCGACTATTTGAGGTCTTAGTAGCTTACACTCACCAACCACATCCCAGAATGTCGGTGTTTTGAATCTTTTCAAATAAATGTATTCTTATGGGGCCTTCTTGATGCTCGGGTGGAATCAGTTGTCGAATGTGAAATCAACTAGAGGTAGATGCTAGTCTGATTATCCCATGATGTCCATAGAACGTTCTACAATCATGTATTTTAGTTTCTAAATATTTTATTTATATTGGCATGTTGTTTGAAGGTGATAGGTTGTACTGATGCATAACTTAATGATCATAGCATGTTTAAGATTTTTCAGGAACATAGAGGTGAATCTCAGATTCAGATCGGATGAAATTTGTAGTTTTACTCTATATATTGTTTTAAAATCACTATATTATTTGAATAAAATTTGATCCATTAATATGTAGTCTTGAATTTTGATAAAGTTAGTATTCATTGAAACATGATCAACCATGGACCATTTAGAATAATTCACTCTTGATTTATATGGATGTCCAATGAAACCTACCATTATCATGTTCTCCTACAACCATTTTTTATGGATAATATTTTCATCCTCCCTTTAAATGTTTAACATTCATCCTTTACTTACTGATATACAATTCAAATTTCTGTATATTATGTTACATCATTATTCATATTTTACAAATAATATTTCTCTCAGAGATCTCGATACATCTTTATGCTCCATGGGTGAAAAGTGATGGTTCATGTGTCCTGGTCACTTTGAAGATTGTTCTTTATCCCTAGAATGGATGTTACAAATAATCATGAACCAAATCACACATCCCTTCCTCAACAAGTTTTAACATTGAGGGATTACCCTTCTTCATGTCTTTTGTCTTCTACAGAGTTTCCACATTATTTATTTGATAATCCTTTACTTTCCCAATGAGTAATGGTAGATAAATCAATTCAAAAGGGGTAAAATAATATGGAAACACGCCTTGGTCGATATGTTATGTTATCAGAAAATTCTGACGGTCCTTAATTCAAATGCTCAAGTGCTTCATACATGGAGGGAGGGTAATAAGGTTTCATACTACCTGGCTTCCATGGATTTTTCGTTCACATTAGAGATGTTTTTTTACACTGCATGAATCATCAATGTACATGGGATGAAATTTATTAATTGGGACATTCTCAGGATGTATTATTTTAAGCCACTTTAGAGAGGGGTGATGGCCAAGGTGGGTGAGGGGTTGCGGTTTTTTGTTTCTTTTGTCTTTGGTTTCCTTCTCTTTTTTGATAGCTATTAATAAAAATAAAATGATGATAATGTGTAATGATTCATATTTCAATACATTGATGTTCCATAATGATTGGATCCTTCTAAATTATCACCATTGATAATGTCTCAAAATCAATTATACTTGGATAATCTTTCACGGTATATTCCTTACTAGGATGGTGGTGGATTGAGATGCCATAATCCTTGATAATATCTACGGAAATTCACTATCACATATTATTCTATTTAGGTGTGAATATACATTTAATACTCATATAATCATTTTTTATATCTCACTTATCCTCATATAGATAATTAATCTATATTATCAACTCAAATATCATAGCTTCTAAATATATATCATGCACATTCTAGTTTTTCTAATGAAATTTAAACGACGATGAGTTGTAGGCTATCACAATCTAATTTTTCATCATTACACTTCTTAATATAATTTTTGATGATGCACTACATACCACAATGAGTTATACACTTTCCATTGTTTGAGTACAAGTATAGGGATAAAAAATGATTTGAACACTAATAAGTAATCATTGCATTCACCGGTCTATATAAACTTCACTCCCTTTAGAGTCATCATTGATACAATGTTTGAAAATATTGAGAATTTATTAAAATGTTTTTATGAATACTTTGATATACCATGGAATCTATGGATCTTGATTATAGATGTGGGATTGGGCTATTATTTTATTTCCTGTTTCATTGAAGGGTCTATATATATTCTTTTTCGTGTTATGGCATTGTTAATAAATGATCCATTAGGAACTCACATCATTTGTACATTTTAGATATTTTATCCCTATAAAATGTTTTAGAATATTAATAAAATTACCTTTGTGTTCCTCTATTCTCATGGATTATATATGACTATATTAAATAAAAATAACCTAAAATTAGTCGAGGTGATCTTTAAATACTCTATCATTTAAATCCATGAAAATAATGGGATAATTAATGATTTTAATTGGAATCACTATAAACTCATATTGTTCATACCACATTCAAAATGCAGTCTTGGGGATGACTTCCTTCATCACCTTTATTTAGTGATATCAATACTGATGTTATACTTTATATAAATACTTGACCTTTCATAGTTGATAGAACATGTCATTGATCATTGTAAAGTGATACTTTTAAATCGTCATGATTTTATTAATCTCAAGATAGATATTTCAGTGGCGTATAGATTCATACTTTTCATGATGAAAAGTAAAGTTTCTCCCCATGGTGATGCACTCGGGTATATATTACCCTTGTCCATATTATCATGTGATCAATGACATGGTTATTCTAACTCAACAGTGTCCATTCCATATGTTGTATTTTAAATAAGCATATATCAATGAATATGTTCAATTGGGAACTTGGACACTTGATTTATATGTTGAAAATGTAACTCTTTTGGGAATATATCAGTGCAGCCCCAAAAATGGTCATGTCTTAGAGCATTATTTACTCCTTTATCCCTATAATTTTACCTATGTATGATGTATTATATAGTAATAATATTATGAATTTATAAATTTATTCTAAATAGATTAATCTTATTTTTTATATTCATATGGATTTGGAGAAATCTATTGGATGTGATGATTTATATCCCTCCACAAAATTTGATGTGGATCTGAATAAATATATCCCACAAATGCCCAATATATCATTAAACTCCACCAAAGGATGCAACATGAGATTTAATGGGAGTCTCAGTATGCAAACATTATCTAATGAAGATTTATAATCATTGGATGAAAGAAATTCTCCATATTCTATTCTCAAAGGTAACACAAAATCTATATTTCTAGGTTGTGTTTGAATAGTTCAACTAATAATGACATCTAAAAAATATTTTCATGAGCTAGAGTCCAATAGTACATTTGGTTCTACTGATTCAATAACTACCATACTTATCACCATATTATTTTCAGGATCCACCTTATAATTTGGGATAGCATATGACCTTTCTTACTACATAGGAGGTTGTTGTTGTTGATTACCTACAACAAAACAAAGATTAAATAAATTTCCTGTATAATTCCCATTCTCATTTTAGTAGAAATATTGTATTAAATGCACAGTGTTAATTTAAAATTTACCTTCTTCTTCAACATTCTTAGGATTATTCATATCCTTACCTATTTTATGAGAAAATTCCAAATTTTTTCACAGTTTATGAATTTCTTATATACCTTTAGATACTTTCAAAGATACTCTTCACACTACTATGAAACTAGGTATGTTGAGTATTCCTTACATCATGGGATTTATCTATTGATCCTCCAATAATGAATTATATTTTACAATTTTTATCCCCCGGACCATGATACCACTGAGAATATATGATTTCCATTTCCATTATAATGAAATAATATGAAATATACTCATATATATATATGTATAAAATCATAAATTATTTTCATAGCCTTATTATTATTATGCTAAATAAGTGATCCAACTTCATTTTACTATTCATGAAAAATACATAGGCATTTCCAAAAATCCTTGACAGGTTTTCCTCATATTCCCCGAATGGATCGTCTCTCTTTTTCATCAATATTTGGAATTCCATATATATCATAATATTGAGGGTTCATGGTAAATATTTGCTAAAAAATATTTCCCAAAAACATCTCATTCCACATGCACAATTTTCTATTTAGAATTCATGTTCTTGTTTAGTGACCACAACTGTTAATATTCCCCATAAAAACGATTGGATTCCAACAAAACATTCTCTTAATTTCTATGCATTAAGGAATATTATATAATTCCAATGGATTTAATTAACTATTCTATGATAAGGCGATCATAAGATCCACTAAAAATGGGAGGCCATGGTCGTATAAAATATTTTACTACAACTTTCTCTTTATTTGGACAAGTATGTCATTTCATGTGAATTATGTTATTATTCAAAACAATATCCAGTTGATAATGTAATATTATGATGTTTTGAGAGCCCATTCCAATTATATATTGCATTTAATTAAGGAAATCATCACATTTACTATCAGGATGATTGTATTAATATTGTCTCTTATTTCGATCCATTACCAAAGGAAAAGAATGTCAAATTAATGATCTTCAAAACATAACAAAAAGGTTTAATTAAATTATAATTTGATCATAGAATGGTTAAATATTAAATGAATTTTTTTTATTACTTTTTATTACGTACATTTCAATTTAGGTTTTCCATGGTGGTATAATTATCCCTAGGGTTGATACTAATGTGCAATAATCCTAATATGAAAAAATAACTAGATTATCTTATAATACATTCTATAATGAACCTATAATTTTAATCATATTATTACATTATTTGAAGAATTATTAAACATAAAATAAAACCATGGAATATTAAATTATAGTGTATTTTGAATATTAGCTACAAAAAATAGATAAAATGTAAATAAAATACAAAATATTTATTGTAATCCCCCATAATGAGATCCAATATTCCATTTAGCTCCTACATTTTTAGTGTATAACATAGGAAGACATGATCAAAATTGAGGATATAAATATACTAATAAGGTTATATTCATTGGAATAATGAAAATAAGAATAATTAATGGGATTATCATGATGTAAAAAGGCAGGTAATATCAATAAACACATTGAATCTTAACATAGAAACATGGGATCAAAAAATCCTGGAATCATAGAAATATAGAAATAATTTAAACAATTATTGAATAATTATTGAAGGATCATTTCACATAGTTGTGGATGATCCAAGGATGGTCACCAAATATAATTCTTGTAGAGCACTAGTAATGGCTAACCACTGACACCGCCGCACACAGAGGATCATGAGTTAAGGTTAACCACGAATTCCATTGCACAATTCAAATCATGAGACTAAAAATTACCTAATGCATTGGAGTTATATATAGGAAAAACCATCATAATATGTTTAGGAATATGTGTGCTACACAAAGATTCAAAAGTAAACATAACTGTTGCCCAAGGAATGAAATGGGTATCCTAAACATGTCAGAATGAATAATATATTGGAGTATCATAAACATACCCTTGAAAGAACATATTTAAATAATATAGGGATATAAAAAAATTAAATTAGGAATTTATCATGATAATTTTATTCAAACAGAATTTAAATCATATAAAATGAGTGGTTAGAAAACCTTAAAAATAAAACATTTTAGTGAGGGTTAAGAATAAATTTAGAAAAATTATCCAAAACAAGGTGAAATATTTTATATAAAATAAAATATTAAAGTATATAGTTATTAAAGTTATAATTAGGGAGTCTATATATATAATTTTTTCTTAATATGTATTATTATGTGAACTAGATATTTTGTGAACAGTAGGGAAGTTCACTTTAATCAAGCTTTTTTACATTGATGAAATGAGAAAAAACCTTTTTATATCATTAATTTCCCATAACATAAGGATAAAATGATCTAAATAAATGATTTTGGAAAATATAACATTAATTTTGAATATTTATATAAAATTAAATAATAATTACAATTGGGTATATAGAGAGAAAGCGTAACCTGAAGGACGCCTCAAGGTTTAAAAAGAGTCACGTACTAGATGTCTAAAAGTGTTATGTTTCTGATAATAATTTCCTAGATTATAAAATAAAATCCTTTAATTAAAAAAATTATAACGTATTATAAATGAATTTTAATTTTTTTTAATTATATTATGTTCATTTATGTCATTTTTTATGAGTTATAAGATACTATTTTATTATTTAGGTGAATTTATTTCCATGGTTTTCATGATATGTTTTCTTATTAACATATCGAAAATGATTTATGATGAGAATATATTTCAAGAATTTAAATTATGTTTTTATAATTAACTTACATTATATTAAATAGTATTATATAGTAATATTATTCTGGATGTGTGGATGTCTCATGAGATAAAAAATTAATGATTGTCATTTTGATTATTTTTTAGTTTTTAGTCATTAATAAACAGTTTTTTATTCCTAATTAATATAATTTATATATAATAGTTCCAAACAATTATATAGTTATTAATAAATATTTGAGATTAAAATTTCACATTAAATTAATTTTACTACCACCATTGAAGGAGGTATTAGAAATTAGAAACTTTTCATCCTTGAATGTGATAAATCAGTACATAATCGATGGTGTGTTAACTTTTACCACTATATGATAGATAAAGAAAAATGATAATAGTTTGTTCCCCTTACAAAATAATACTCTAGTATATAAATTATAATTGTGTTATCATGTATTTTGGATAAGGTGAGGTGAGTAGATAATAACAAAACAAATGAAACTAAATTGATATTTAATGAAAAAGAAAGATGTTTTTTCCTATTGAATTATACTCCTTGAGAACCTTCATAGGGGAATTGGAATGCTATATTGTAGAGACAATGAGATCATGGAAAATGGGGTAGTGGATTGGGTGGGTATGGGTAATAATTTAGACAAGCATTAAGTATTTAGATGTGTGATGATTAGAGGTATTGAGTGTAGATGCAAACCAGACAACCTACATGGAACAAGTTACAAAATGAGGATGAGCAAGGTGCTTTCAGCATATCATAATATAAATAGATTTCAAGAATGAGAGGGTATGGAACCTGCCATCATTAAATACCTATGCATGCATAGGAAAGCTTATTTGAACAGCCAGGAGAAGGTTGAGAGTTGATTTCACGATGCAGATGTTGGGGTAGAGCAGTTCCAAGTAGTTAATATGGGTTGTATGTAATGTTTTAAGCCTATAATAAATGAATTACTCTAAGGCCTACGAGCCATGTAATTCTTATGCCTACATGCCTTGTAAGTGTTCCACCTCATCCCTTGAAAGGTCTATTATCAAAATCAATAAAAAATGAAGGCCTTCGGGCTATTGGATGAGGGGTGGTATTTATAGTGGGGAGAGAATAGTGTGTTAGATTATTTTATCCAATTGTTTATTATTTTGGATAAAGAAAATGAGTATTTCTGATTACAATGACTAAGTAATGTAAATAGAGAATTTGGGACAAATATTATTATCTTACATCATCCATAAATCATCTATGAATCAATAATTCATTTATTTAGATTATATTGTAATTTTTTGTATTTCAGTATTCACTAGAAATTATCATATTAAAAAAATTTAAAATATTTACCCTAACCCTTTTCATATTTATATTTATAAAATTAACTCTATTTTGTCAAAATATTTTTTAAAATATGGAAAATATAATTTTTAATTAAATTCACAATTTAGATGAAATATACCATTTATAAAATTATAACTGATTTTATAATTATTTTTAAGATCAATTAAGGTGTCTCAAAAATAAATTATATTCACAAGAAAAAAATATTAATTTATGATTAAATTTTATAATAAAAAAATATTTTCTAAATCATAATATTAGTTATTTAATTGTAAATTAAAAACAATTCAATACATAGTTTGTCATTTTCAAAACATTTATTTACTTATAATGTGATATAATTATATAACATTATCATTGGAATGTTTTCTAAATTATATATATAATTTACTATGCAATCTTTCTATTATATTGGCTAGTTTACTATTTTTGAGGGCCATATTAAAATTCCCAAATTTGAGTTTCTATTCCATTGGTATAGGTTTATGAATTCTTGAAAGACATCTTATTTCATTTTATTTTTCATTTATAATGATTGATTTTTGATCACTATGTGATTTAGTTTATTTAAACTATATGTGATAATTACAATAAGGAAAATTTATTTATATAATTCTAGTTCATTTAACAATAGGATTCATGAATATGGGTTTTGGGAGATAATGTATGTTATGATCTTGGAGTGGGTGGGCCATACATACACATGAGAAACATTACCATTTTTTAACTATAAATTTAGAAAAAACGTATTTAATTTTTTATAATTACATAAATATAATAATATATTATATATAGTATTAAATAATTAAATATACAGATATATTTCATCCATTTTTTCATATGATTGATATATATACACAAAGCATAATGAAGGTGACAATCAACACATACATGAACGAGGTTATTATCTTTATGTGGGTGAAAATGGATGAAATATTTTGATAGATTTCAATTTAATTATGATATATATGTAATTAATATGATAATTATTTTATTTGACCTGAATGGACCAAAGTCCTTCTTCTTAATTGATTTTTTACAACCCCCCTTTCATTGGATGATGGGGAACCCTTACAAGGCCTATAGTCTTAGAAATTGCATGACCTGTAGGTCTTAATAAATATACAAACTATACATAGAACTCCACCTCCCTAGATTCTTCATCTTGATATCAGTTATCCACATTATCATGGATTCTTCATCTAGGATTCCCATGAATAGATAGGAAGGTCCCAATGGAAATTTCATACCCTTTATTTTTGAAAAAAATGCTTAGATTCTGCTCGGGTGAATGCGCCTACTCTAAGTCCTCATCTAGAGTCTTCTCTGTGTAGATTATGTCTAATCATTTATATATAATTTTAGGTGGCCTTATGGCCTTGATTTGGACCAAAGGCCATAAGGTGGCCCAAATGGCTTACTGGCCCAGGGTATTGGGTGTACCGAAGTCCTTATAGAATCGAAGGCCCAAACCGGTGGCCCAAAAGTCCAAACGGATGAATAATTTTTTCTGTTATATTACCAAATATTTTCTCTTACAGTACCACCTATAGTATCTTCTACAGTAATGATATTGTACCCAGAAATTATGTCTCTACCTGTTTTTTAACTCAGGTATCTTGGATGCACTTGCTGAGTCCTCATAAGCTGGGATGAAGCACTTGAGAATTATTTAATTTAAGTAACATATATTTATAAAAATTATTCTTAATACCTTCCCTTAATTTTTTTAGTTAAAACTGAAAATTATCACTTCGCGATGAGATTTTCTATCGTGCACACGTGCAATGTTATTATATATTCTACATAATGGAATGTAAATATATATCATATATAAATAAAAAGTTATAATTATGGTGTATATATTTATATATACATTATTCATCTTTATAAACATCTATAAGTAGTTTTGATGATAAATTTTTCACTTCACATTATGATATGTTAGTCCTTTATACACACGAGTGACGTTATCATTACCTGCTTTAGGAAATCATAGATAGGGATGGTTCGTTATTTATATGTAGTAACATCATATTATATGATATACACTATTTTCATTATATAAGAATTATTAATGAATATTTTAAGGTGGTTAATGAAGAATTAAAAAAATTCATAGTTAATAATTTTTCCTCTCCTCCGACCAAATCATTATGGTTATACATAAAATAGTAGTATTTTTTCTTTATTAACCAAAAAAACAAACCATTAGGAGTGTATGGAATTTGTGATGTTAATTTATTGGATATTTTCTAATCGAAAAGTGTTTTATAGTTTTAATTAGATTAGTGAAGGGTGGAATTTTAAATTTGTGGTGAGTGGAAATTTTATAAATTTTTAAATGAAAATTGTCACAACCTGACCGGCGCTTTATCTTAATTTAATTATTTTGGGTCCTTCTTTGAGTTGCGGTTTGAATCGATCCTAATGTAAAAAAGCGATTTGGGATCTTATGTGGGTGTCCGCTCGTACGCACGACCGTTCGTAGCGCCAAATCGTAGTTTGGGTGATGTTTTATTATTTAATGTGTTATTATTTGGGTGTGCAGCCTTGCGCATTACCGTGCACATTACCAGACCTGACTTGAGTTTTTGCGTTTTGATGGTACATGAGTGTTTTGGCATGGTAGTGTCCGGCGCACAGGCATGGAACGGGCGAAGCCACATGGCTTCGTTAGTTTTTTGTGCACCCTGCCTGGTACGTGGTGATTTAATTAATTAGCAAGCTAAACATTGAAGTGTTCAAAAAATAAAATAACAAACAAAGAAAATAAGATTATTTAAAAGTTTTCTTAATGATAATGATAACAATAATAATAATAATAATAATGTTGGGATTGTTATTATTTCAATTGATACATTAATTTGGTCATGGATGTTAAACTAATTTATATTTATAGAATTACTAACATATAATTATTATTATTATTTTTAATGGCCTATTTTTTTTGGTTTATATTTTGTTTTCAATTTCTTTTTATTAATTTTTTTTCTACATTTTCTCTTTATTTTATTTCATTTTTTAACATCACTTTCATTTTTCCCTCCTTTACGCTCCCCTCCCCCTGCACAGCTCTCCCCCTCCCCTGGTTCGCGCAGAAACACCCATCCTAAACCCTAGCCGACCCTCCTCTTGGCCCCCTTCTCCGGTGAACCACACCGTCGCTCACCCATCCCCTTGCTCCCTCCAGTCAGCACCCCCCTCCTTCTTCAGTCCGCCGCCGACCCGCGTCCCTTATAGCAAATCATTCCATATCCCATTCTCTTTGGTCATGTAGGACCTCTCCCTTTCCCCCTAGTTCGCGGCGCAACCTCACCCCTAGCTCGGAACCCTCCTCGCTGGCGTCCAACATGTCCGGCGCTCCCACCATCATTAGCTCAAACGAAGACCAGACATCCCATGCGCACCCTCACTATAGGTGAGGCTTTATTCATCTAATTTATTGCTTCATCTGAAAATTTATCAGGTTAGAGTGTAATTAGAATTTGGTTTGGTTTCATTGTTTTGGGTTCCTTTTCCTGAAAAAAATGGTTCGCATTAGGTCTTTTCAGGTGCGATGGTCGTGCGGCCAGAGTTTTGCACTAAACTCGTGAGGTTTCCTACAATCCAGGTAGTTGGTTCCATGTTGAATTATTATTTGATTAATTAATTTGTAATTTTAATTAGTTTATGGTGTTTAACTAATTTTTGTGGAAAAAATTTGTTTCTCTTTGAAGATTAATATGAATTGAAATTTGTTTAGTATCGTGTTGTCATATTATGTGTACTTGCTGATGAATTCTCATTTCTGTTTAATTGTTAGTGTGTTTTTTTTTTGAGGTTGGCTTACTAATTAGTTTTTCTGGTGTAATTTGATTTTTTTCTAGATGTTTGTATGTCTTAATGTGTTTATTAGTGTATTTATGTGATATGATAAAGTTTTTGATGTGAAAATCCATGTCAACCTATTCACGAGTGTTTTATGAATTATGCAGTTACATTTTTAGGATGTGCAAGGGGTGAAATTGGTGTTTTTGGATAGTGTCGGTATGTGTTCTGTCATAAATGAGGATTTGAGTGGATTTTCGTTGTTTTAGTCATGCGACGTATTTTCAAATGGGTTGGAATGTTTTTCCGGTGGTTTCTTTAATCGCATGCATGATGCAGATTTGGTTCCAGGGGAGGCGTTGTGTGTGTGTGGATATGTGAGGGGGTTTGGGACGGTCTAGTGTGTAAAGCGGTGTTTTTCTCCTTAAAATTTATTTATGAAAATTTTAATTGTTTTATTAAATAATTAATAAGGGTGGAAATTGTTTTGGGTAAATCGTCTGAATATTTTTTTTGGTGCATAATGTCATGCGATTTGTGTGGAATTTGTTTAATAAATTCTGTTAGTGGTGTGTTTGATAATGAATGTGATTTTTTGATAGTCCATTTGTTTGAATTGGTGGTGTAACTAATGCGGATTTATCTTTTATATATTTTTAGTGTGCTTCTTATTTCAAATGGATTTTGTGTGTGAAAATGGTTGTTTTTTTTGTGTGTAGGATTTTGTCTGGTTTGAGTATATCGTTAAGACATGTGACATGAACTTGAAATTTGATTGAGCACAAACCAGGAAGCCTGGGTAGCTGGGAGGGTGGACTAGACTAGTGGGTTAGTGTTCCGGAGGTGACTCGACCTAGTTTCACTGACAGGACTGACGATTGCAACACTAACTAAACATGTGCTTTTCTGAGGGTCGTGGCCTTCTATGCTATGTTTTCTAAGGTCCGTGGCCATTTAAGCCACGTTTTCAGAGGGTCGTGTCATTCTAAGCCACGTTTCACCAAGACATGAAGATCTAGGGTCCCACGCTAGCTAACACCAACACAGCCTCTCCCATACTAGTGCTCATTGGTTACTTTACACTATTTAGTGTGACACTTTTGTTATTTTAAAAGTAAGGGTGTGTGTGTGTGTTTTTTTTAATTTAAGTTGATTTTTTAAACTACATTAAGAAAAATTGTTTCCTCTAAAGTTGTTCTAGTTTTCAGTTCATTTATTTAATGAAAATTGAAAATGTATTTGTCATTTAATAATTGTGCGTGGAAACTTTTCTCGCTGGCATCCTACTGGGCCCTTGGCTCACACACAACATACACCATTGGGTGTGTGTAGGTTATGTTTCCTCTGCATTATAGGTTGAGTCATCATTCACAGCATTGGTGGTTCGTGTCGTCAGCGACATCCTCGTGTTGGTTTGGTGAATGTAGCTTGAGTTTGTTACACCTCATGGTGCTTGGAGGTTTGAGTTAGTGTTTTTAGTTTTCCCATTATTACAGTTTTTTTGGGTTTTGGTTCAAGTTTTAAACATCAATATTGACTTTAGATTAAGGTCATGTTTGGTTATCTGTTTTTAGTTTTAAATTATTCAGCTTGTTGTTTTTTTTATGTTTATTTGTTCAGATAAATCATTCCTAAGGTTTCATTTTTGATACCCGGGTACTTGTGCCAGCACGCGGGGATCAGGAACGCCCTTCAGGTCGTGCTGCGGACCGGGTGGGGCGCCGTGTCAGATAGCGACACGACATGGTAAATGAAAAAATGGTATCAGAGTAAGGTTTTTGTTCTTGTTGTTTGGGATGTCAGGTAGATTGGAGATAGGGCTTTTGGTGCTTGAGGGATAGGTGTGAGAAGAGCGTCGTGAACTTTTACTCATTCTGATCCTTGAGTAACGAGGTGTAGTTTGGGATTTATGTATTTGGTATTGCTCTGTGTGGATGGGGGATTACAATATGAGTAAACTGGTATTGCACGCAGTCTCACATGGAGTAGCGACCCATGTGATGCCCGAGAGTACGGTTCGACACTCCTATTGGTCAGTGCTTTCCTAGAGGGCTTGGACAGCTAAATCATGTATTTGGATTAGACACAAACACTAGTCCTCCGCACTAGTGCTTTAATGTTTGCGATGTTTTCCTTCAGTTTTGGGGATTGGCGCGGAAGTACATTCCTTTTAAAAGTGAAGTAGACATTGGTGTTGCCCATATTTTATTTTGGTGTGCGTTTGACATGATATTTAGGGTGCATTTCTCTTGGAGCTTATTTTTGGAAATGTGGAGTTTGATCTGTCAAAGTCTAGTTTATAAAAGGATGTTTTTGGGTCATTTTAAATTGAAGTGGGTTTTTTATTAAATATATAGCAATTTTTAAATTTTTCTTCAGTTTATAAATAGTTTTAGAAAAAGGTATTTTCTGAAAATTGGGAATGTGTTGTTTTGAAAGCGGGGTAACCTTGTTTCTTTCTAGTGGTATTCCTATGGGTGATCGCATGTGAATGTGGATGTGATTAATGGATATTTGGTGAATTGTGTGGATGGGTTCCTGAGTGGCATGAAAATGAATATTTGCGAGGCACTATAGAATAGCAGTGGTGATTGATTTATTTCTAAGGTTGCTTCTTGTTTTCTAGAAAGTGGGCCTTTTTCTTAAATGGGTTTATGTGCTCAAATGTTTTCGTAAATGGAAAAAAATGACATTTCATTTATAGTAAAGATGGATTTTCAAAATATCTTTAGGTCTTGTTGTGTGGTGATTGGTTTTTGAAGTGAGTGTTTTTCTTTATGAATGAATTGATGTTTTAAATTGGAATTACTAGAAATTGTTTCTTAGGCATGGATTCATATTTTGTGATGTGTATGGATTTTTGGAAGACTATTTTGTGTTTCTTGTTTAGGATATTCCCCCTAGGAATGTCACATGGGTTTCCAAAAATTCTATCTTCTTGGCTCATCCCAGACTCCCAGTGGAGTGGCGGAGTTGGGTTTTTCTCGGTTGTGTCAATTGTTCGTAGATGTCGAGGTCAGTTGGATGGATTTAGTGCTTTAGGAATGCTGGAAGTGTCTCTCTTTTTGGAGGAACTCTAGATGTTGTTTTTGTTAATGGTTTCTCGTGTACATCTGGAGGAGCGATACTAAACCAGCAAATGGTGATAGTTTCATTTTCGTTGCGAATAGCGATGTCATGAGCAACCCTCAAGACTAGTCACATTCTGTGGTTTTACCAAAGTGAAGGAGAAGGAAGGTGGTGGATCTCGTAAGTGCTTGACTAGTCAACAGAGGGTGAAGGAGGTACGTTGACCTTTCTGATGAGCTAGTTTCTTGTTCCCCAATGGTAGTGTGGAGTAATCATTATAAAGCTCGTAATAGTTGTTGGTCACGTTTATACTATGGTAAATTAATGTTCTTCATCTGATGAAGAGTGTGAACTAAAGGTACTTGTTCTTGGAGTTCCCCCTCTCGTCATTTTGTGTCGCGCGTTTGACAGACTGCTCAATCCCCTTCCTCTAGTGTGGTCAGTTGGACACACTAAGTAGTTTGTGGTAATTAATAGTTGGTATGTTGACGAGGTGGCCACTTAGGACATGAGTAGAAGTACGCAGGTTGCTTTTTCAGCGAAAGAAGTTCAAGACTGAGGTTGTCAACTAGTGACTGCAAGGCGGTAGATGCTTCAGACATCAGGGCCCCAACCATTGGTATCAGGGTGAAGCCTGTGCGCAGTCAAAACTTATCGGATGTGGGGTGGACTTGATCTTACCTAAGTTCACAGTGACGGGATGGAGAAAGATTAAATTTCCTTATCATCGTACCCTCTCTGAAGGCTTCATTTTTGTTGAGATGGGAATAAATGTTGTGTATCCTTTTTGCACTCTTAGTTCGTGGGAGTTCCTCTTGGCCCTTAAAGAGGTTTAGAAAATCTGTATTATTGTAACGCCAGCTGGCATGCCCGGTAAACCTTATTGTGGATGGAGATGCTCATTTCTTGTGGAATTGTCATGTACCTATCTTGTTTTCCTCCTGGTTAGGGGTCTTCGCTACCAAGACTATCTCATGTGGCAGAATATCAGCCAAGGTAGGAATCATTCATGCATGTCGACCTGTGTTGGTGGGTTCGTGATGAAGGGTTCAATCAGTGTTGTTCAAAGTCAACTGGGAATGCCCGCGCAGGTTTCGTGGTGTTAGGAAATTTTAAAATGTTGGGTAGACCTTGTGCGGGTCTCGCCGAGGTCCCCTCTTGTGTTGGATAAACATATGGGACTTTTAGGGTTAAGCTACTGTTAGAGGTAGTATGAGCTGTGAGTTGTTTAGTTTTGAAGAACCAATGTTTTATTAGAACCCTAATATGGTGGGGAGGGCACCATAGGGTGAACTTGTCGAAGACCACTATTTTCAAAGTGCGTTTGGTGGAGAAAACCCTTACTTTTTCTATGCCTGGCCTCGACCATTCTAATTGTCAAGCTTGAGTAGTAGGTCTTCTGATGAGTATTCTTGGAGATCTCGATCTTCCCTGGTAATCCCTATGTTAGGGGTCAGGGTGTTCCATGGTGTGGCTGTGTTTGGAGGTGAGTTCTTTGTTGTTGGTTATTTTTCGTAGTGATTCTGGCTTTTAATTCATTGATGTTTTAGGCCATGGGTGTTTTGAATTTCTGATCTTTGGTTGATTGAGGTTTTGTTTTCGGTGTCTTCATGGTCTCACTTGGAAACCTTGGTTGACCTAGTCTTTTGGGACTTTCTGGGGGAAGAATGTGTCACGGTCGGGAGAATTGCCACACCCTAGCCGACAATTTATCATAATTTAATTATTTTGGGTCTTTCTTTCAGTTCCGATTTGAATCGATTCTAATTTAAATAGGGATTTGGGATCTTATGCGGATGTGCGCCCGTACGAGTGACCATGCGTAGCACCAAATCATATTTTGGAAGATGTTTATTAGTAAATGTGTTATTATTTGGGTGTCATTCCTTGTGCATGACCATGACATTGCCAGACCTGACTTGAGTTTTTGCGTTTTTGTGGTACATGAGTGTTTTGGCTTGGTAGTGTCCGGCGCACGTGCGAGGAACGGGCGAAGTCACATGGCTTTGTTAGTTGTTCGTGCGCCCTACCCGGTACATGGGTAATTAATTAATTAGTAGTGTAAACATTTAAGTGTTCATAAAATAAACTAACGAACAAATAAAATATGATTATTTAAAAATTTACTTATTAATAATGATAATAATAATAATAATAATAATGTTGGGATTGCTATTATTTCAGTTGATACTTTAATTTGGTCATGGATGTTAAACTAATTAATATTTATAGAATTATTAACTTATTATTATTAATATTATTATTTTTAATGTCCTATGTTTTTTTGGGTTATATTTTGTTTTCAATTTCTTTTTATTCAATTTCTAATTTCTTCATTTTCTCTTTATTTTATTTAATTTATTTATTTTTATTTCACTTTATTTTTTTCCCTCCTTTGCGCTCCACTCTTGCACAGATCTCCCCCTACCCTGGTTCATGCAGCAACTCCCCTCATAAACCCTAGTCGACCCTCCGCTCATCCCCCTTCTCCGGAAAACCACACCGCCGCTCACCCAACCACTTGCTCCCTCTGGTAAGCACCCCCCTCCTGCTTCAGTCCGCTACCGACCCGCCTCCCTTCCAACCCTTAGTTCCGACTCCCCCTCTCTTTGGTCGTGTAGGACATCTCTCTTTCCCCCTGGTTTGCGGCGCATCCTCACCCCCAGCTCGGAACCCTCCTCGACGGCGTCCAGCAGATCCGGTGCACCCACCCTCTATGGCTCGAACGATGACCAGACATCCCCTGCGCACCCTCCCTATTTTTTTCCACACTCCCCTTCTGGAAAGCCTCCAGCCGGCGTGACCCCTTTTGGCAAGCCTCCAACTGGTGCAGCGCACCCCCAACACCACCCCGTCTCACTCGGCCAGCTTTCTGCACCCTCTCCTTAGGTGCGGCTTTCTTCATCTGATTGATTTCTTCATATGTCAATTTATCAGGTTAGGGTGTAATATGATTTTGGTTTGTTTTCATTGTTTTGGGTTTGTTTTCTTGAAAAAAATGGTTTGTGTTAGGTCTTTTGTGGTGCGACGGTCGTGCGGTCGGAGTTTTTCACCAAAATCGCGAGGTTTCCTACATTCCAGGTAGGTGGTTCCATGTTGAATTATTATTAGATTAATTAATTTGTAATTTTAATTAGTTTTGGGTGTTTAAATAATTTGTTCGGCACAAAGTTGTTTCTATTTGAAGATTAATATGAATTGAAATTTGTTTAGTAGCGTGTTGTCATATTATGTGTACTTGCTGCAGAAATCTCATTTCTGTTTAATTGTTAGTGTTTTTTTAGTATGGCTTACTAATTAGTTTTTCAGGTGTAATGTGATTTTTTTTCTTGAGGTTAGTATGTCTTAATGTATTTATTACTGTGTTTAGGTGATATGAGTAAGTTTTCACTGTGAAAACCCATGTCAGAACATTAACCAATGTTTTATGAATTATGCAGTTACTTTGTTAGGATGTGCAAGGGGTGAAATTGGTTTTTTGGGGCATCGTTGGTATAAGTTCTGTCATAAATGAGAATTTGAGTGGATTTTCGTTGTTTTAGTCATGCAATGTATTTTCAAATGGGATGGAAATTTTTTCCGGTGGTTTCTTTAATCACTTGTGTGATGTAGATTTGGAACCATAGGTGGCATTGTGTGTGTGCGGTTATGTGAGGGGGTTCGGGATGGTCTATTGCGTAAAGTGGTGTTTTTCTCTTTAAAATTTATTTATGAAAATTTGATTTGTTTTATTAAATAATTATAAAGGGTGGAAATTGTTTTGGGTAAATCTTGTGAATATTTTTTTGGTGCTTAATGTCATGTGACGTGTGTGGAATTTTTTTAATAAATTCTGTTAGTGTCATGTTTGATAATGAAAGTGATTTCTTTGATTGTGCAGTTGTTTTAATTGGCTGTGTGACTGATACAGATTTATCTTCGAGATATTTTTTTCTGTGATTCTTAGTTCAAATGGATTTTGTTTGTGGAAATGGTTGTTTTGGTCTGTGTTGGATTTTTTATGCTTTGAGTAAATTGTTATGACATGTGACATGAACTTGAAATCTGTTTGAACACATACCGGGAAGCCCAGGTAGCTAGGAGGGTGGACTAGACTAGTGGGTTAGTGTTACCGAGGTGACTCGACCCAGTTTCACTAATAGGACTAACGGTTGAAAAAATAACTAAACGTATGCTTTTCTGAGGGTCGTGGCCTTCAAAGCCACATTTTCTGAGGTTTTTGGCCTTTTAGGCCACGTGTTTTGAGGGTCGTGGCCTTCTAAGCCATGTTTCACCGAGACACGAAGATCTAGGGGCACAAGATAGCTAACACCCACCCGACCTCTCTCATACTAGTGCTCATTGGTTACATTATTCTCTTTAGTGTGACACTTTGGTTATTTTAAAATCAAGGGTGTGTGTGTGTTTTTTTCATTTAAGTTGTTTTTTCTAAATTGCATTCACAAAACCTGTTTTCTCTAAAGTTGTTCGAGATTTAAGTTCTTTTCTTTTATTAAGATTTCAAATGTATATGTCATTTAATAATTGTGAGTGGAACGTTTTCTCAGGGGCATCCTAATGGGCCTTTGGGTCACACCCTACAAACACCCTTGGGTGTATGTAGATTGTATTTTTTATGCTTTCCACGTTGAGGAACCCTGCACAACATCGATGGTTCGTGTCATCACCGGCGTCCTCATGTTGGGTTAGTGAATGTAGCTTGAGGTTTTTACACCTCATGGTGCTTGGAGGTTTGATTTAGTGTTTTTAGTTATTCCTTTATTGCTATTTCTTTTTTGGGGTTTTGGTTCATGTTATAAACAACAATTTTGACTGTAGATTTTGGTCATGTTTGGTTATTTGTTTTTAGTTTTAAATTATTCATCTTATTGTTTGTTTTATGTTTATTTGTTCGGGTAAATCGTTTCCAAATTTTTATTTTTGATACCAGGGCACTTGTTCTATCTCGTGGGGATCGGGAATTCCCTTCGGGTCTTGCCGCGGACCAGGTCGGGCGCCAGGTCGGATGGCGACCAGGCCTGGTTTATGACAAAAATAGTGTACCCATATTTTTTAGAAGCACTAAGGGTAAAAAATAGATTATTCAAGAGATTTATGTATTGTTATATCTATAGAGGTATTGAAAATCTAATTTAGAAATGTGTTTATGTAGTTTTAATACCTGTATTTTTATATTAACAATTCAGTAATACAATTTATACATTAATAATGATTACACTTTTTTAGTTTTTAATTATTAATTATTATAAAAATATTAATTTTAATTATTAAAGAAAAAATTATTATTTGAAATATTGAATCTATTTACATTATAAATTCACTTATATTGAAAATTTACATTCAAAACAAAACTGGGAGATGATATGAAAAAACATGATTTCAAGTAGAAAATTCTCTTATATAGGTGTTTTTAATTACAAAATTCAATATAAAAATGATTACAATTAAATTAATTATATAAATATATATATAATATATTTTTTTTAAATCAATTTTATATTTAATTTTCATTTTGATATAATGAAAATTTTAAATTTTACAAAATAAATCATTATTTTGACTATTCGTTGAAAATTATTCATTTAATAAAAAACAAAGATTAAACCTAATTTAATATTGATATTATGATTTAAAAAATGCAGTTTAATATTTCATTTAATATATGAAAAATTATGTTAATATGAATTTTATATTTATCAGTTCAGCATGACAGAACAAAATTTTACAAAAAAATGATTTTTTTGAAAACATATTTTCTTATGGAAAATGAATCATATTTAAAAATTGATTAAAAAATTAATTTGTTATTACATTTCTAAACTATATATTTTCATAATTTTATCATTTCAATTGATACACAACAATGTAATAGCTTGGTTGTAATGCTATACTATATTAAAGATTATTCAGAATCAGGGTTTCGTATTCCAAAGGGTATCAAATAGATTACATTTAAATAAAAATATTTATTATGTTTTTTATTATTGGTGTTTCAGGTAGAAAAATATATCAAATATATTTTTATTAATTTATATTTTTTGGGGTCACACACTTTTTTCATTCCCTAAGACAAAAATAATTATAATATGAGTAATACAAAGGTTATAAGAATGTTAATTATACTACGTAATTTTCATTTCCAATATAATATGTGAGTCATGTAATTATTTAGTTCACAAAGACTACTAGACAATTTGGTAATTTATGATTTCACCATTTATATATTATTACAATGTATTTTTATGGACATAATAAATGGGTTTATAGATGTGGGGTTATTATAGAGAAATATTTCTCCAGTGACTTCAACACATTCTATAGTATTCATATAATAAAATACAAAGATTTAACAATCCCAACACTCATTATTTTTTTTATTTTTTTTATAGTTTGGGTCTGAAGCCTCGTTTATTATTAAAAGAAAATAAAAGACCTATTTTATCTAGGCAGAGGGAGACCCATTATAGTGCCTGAAGGCTTAGTGGTCATTTAGCCCATTACATGGCCCGTAAGTCCAAATTTTTGGCCCAAGGCTCATTATGTGAATAGTACTACTATATTACTCTTCATACTACAGTACTTCACAGTATCTGCCGCTACTTTAGTACCCTATCACCGCTATAGGGCCCACCGCTGCTACAGTGCGCTATAGTACTGTTATACTACCTGTGCCTAGTGGGTTTTGAACCCCCATTTTTCATGAAGTGTTACATGGTTCTTACCACTAAGCCAAACCCCAACTACTCTTCCATTTTTTGAAAATATGATTGAACATGGGTTAAAATTTAGTATCTTTCAAAAATAATTATATTGAATCTTATTGTCTTTGAATGTTTCCAAAAAGAATATTGTTATGTTATTATAATGGAAGACTCAAAAAGGTACCTCAAACATTATACTCATCATGAGATTATTTTAATTTTGGAAAAATTATTGATATTATTTATCATTTCTATATATTTATTACATGCTATTTTTAATGAAATTAAATCTCTGTCAAAATTGATATCAATAATGTAATAATATATATGCCTAGAAAAACAATGAAGATAAATCTAGAAATTTATCACTTATTATGACAATGTATAGACTTGACATGGTAGGGCATATAGAAACCATCTTCAAATATGTGATTTTAATGAAACAATATCTATATTTTATATTCATTTATTACTTTTTATTATTGTATAAATCCACAATATATTGATACAGATGAATCATTAGGCATGATTCATATTTTTATTTGAATAAGGATATATAATGTAATAAGATGGAAATGAATTCTCAATATTTTGTAATGAATTTTTGTTGACTAAAATGTATATAAATGGAAGTTCATGATTTATGGTCTACTATTATTTTTGTTTAATTATTTTTATAATTTATTATTATCATAATTTTTATAATTTATTATTATCATAATTTTTATGAATTATTACTCTTTTTAAATTTAATATTGATTGGCGTACTTTTAGATAATTTATTGATTTTTAATCTAAATTTAAAATATAAGATAACCATATTATTAAATAGTTATTTAGTTATTTTTTTATTTGATGAGGAAGGATTTTATATATTAGTGAAATGAGATTAAACATATTAATAATCATTATGGTTTATAATACCAATTATGTTGATGGAATTGTAGTTAATTGGGATAAGATGGTTATGACATATTTAGTTCAATTTTTTATCTGATAGATTACTATTGTGTTGAAATATTATTTTTTGAATTAATTAATTTATATTTTTTTAGTTTAACAATATTTGGAGAATTACGTGACTAAGGAAATGAAAAATTGTTTGGCGAAAATGTGTTTTTATTGAAGGATATAATCTGAGTTCTATTTCTGAATCTCATGTTATTTTTATCAAGGATTTATATTGATTCAATTTATTTATGAAAATTATTTTCATACTAAGTGTATGAAATTTTTAAATAATATTAAATTTTGGGTATATTAATTTATCAGTGGTAAATGTTGATTTGAGATAAATATTAAATTTATCAGAGATTAATATGTGGTAAAATCATTCAAGTTTATTGTTTATTAAACTTTATAAGTATATTTAAATGTGTCTTAATGTTATTTGTTGGAGTAATTATTTTTATAAAAATTCGGTTTCATTGACTATTGTTAACATATTTATTTAATATTTCATCAAAATAAGGATTATTAATATAGGATATTATATTAAAATTTGAAAAATATTTTATCATTTTATTAATAATATATAAAAGTATGAGAAATGATGTTTTAACACTTTGTGGATCTCAATGTCCATTATGATACGGTTAAATCCTTAATTAATGAAAATTACTTCAGGAATATTTATATAATTGTATATGAGATGTGATAAAAGTGAAAAACTTTTGTAATCTATCCAAAGGATGAAATTTATCTTACGAAATAGAATTAAATAATAAAATAATATTTTATTTTTTTCTATATCATTATGGTACCTTACCATATAAAATCATAAAAAGGATTGTAAAAATGAAAATTTTATCATTTGATAACAATTTAATATTATTTTATGGATATGTTATTTATTGTAAAAGAATAATGATATTTCAATAATTCCACTAGTTTTATGACCATATTTTAACATTATATTAATTTATCCTTATTTTGGAATACAATTTCTCATATTTCATACAGAATATCTCATCTCCCAATTTCTTTTTTCCGAAGTATTTTTATTATCCTTTATTATGATATATATTTTCAAAAAAAATTGAATATAAATATTATTTTTTATTTTAGTATCATATATTTTATCGTTAACTCCACGGTATGATGTTTCTTAAAATAATTTAAATGGTTCTTTTGGAAAACAAAATAAAATATTTAGAAATAAATTATTTTATGGTGTTCTGTACTTTAACAAAGCATTATTTTAGAATTTATTTTTATTAAATAACATCTTCGACATCATGTGGTATACAGAATATTAATTATAAAAAAATTGTCATATACTATTAAGTATTATTATTTAAATTGGAACATTATTACAAGGTCATTGGTTGGTGAGAATAAATGATACTAATAACAATAAGAATTATATGTTCTTTTAATTTAATTAAACTATCAATCAATAGTACATTTACTCTCACTTAGGTTTAAACAATGATAAAAACTATTTGAATATTAAATAAATTATTTTATAATAATCTATTTAAGTACGTAATGAATTTTTATCTCTATTGACTAAATTGTTCACTATTCATAAATTATAATAATTAAATACATATATAATATACTAATTTAATTGAAGAATATTAATTTAATATTGGTTATTGGGAATGAGATGATAATAATGGTATTTTATGCTTGAGAAAAATAGTTTCTTCCAAAATGAATTATATTGGATTTTTTTAAATATATTATAATTAATTCATAAAAAGTATTGAAATAATATTTGAAATAGTGAACATAATTTCTGAAATAATATTTTCATAATAATTATCCAATGAATTTTTTAATTTACACAAATTTATTGATTTTCATGCGAAGAGGGAAAATGAATATTTTATAAAACATGTCATTTATTTTAATTAGATATCATTGTATAAATGTAATGTTAGGTTTTCATAAAGTATTAATGTTAGAAAAGTACATTTTAATAATAAATAATATAAATGATAATATTTGAGTTAGTATAAT
Source organism: Viscum album (assembly GCA_963277665.1). Lineage (NCBI taxonomy): Eukaryota > Viridiplantae > Streptophyta > Magnoliopsida > Santalales > Viscaceae > Viscum > Viscum album. The sequence goes on along the minus strand of OY728147.1, from coordinate 2,048,452,135 downwards.
ATTTAAATATTGTGTAAGATCAATTTATTAATTGAAATTGAAATTTTCTAAAAAAATCTTTTGCAATACATTTTATGGGAATATATTACATATACATTCAGAATCTTCTCCTAACATAATCGAGAAAAATATACTTCAAATTTGGAATAGTTATTTTGAAATTTACCATGGTGGTTTTTTAATTTTTTTTCATTATGAATATTATCCATGGGAAACACTTCTCACTATAGTAAAGGGTATATCAGGTTAGTTAGGGAAAATTCATTTTCATAATGCCAAAAAATAATTATTGAACCTTATAGATTACATGTTTTTACCATTATAAAATTTTATATGAAATTGAATTTCATTAATATATATTTACATTTGTATTACATTAATAATTTTGTAATAATTGAAAAATTACATGTTTTCTAATTTACATACATTTAAATAGAAAAATTCTCTACCTACTTACTGACACCTTTGGAGAAATATAATTCATCTAATACCTATCCAAATAACACCCAAAACCCCTCCCCATGACCTAGTGATCTTAGTATCTTGATAAACCCAATCCTATAATTCTTTTGGTTCAAAAAATAATGACTTCTAATGATTATGTATAACTCATGGCCATGTGTGTTCATTTATTTTTCTTCACCCAAATCAAAAAATTATTTAATTAAATAATATAATATTATGTGAATTATCCATATATTTTACTGTTATTATTTCATTTTGAAAGATTTTTTTTATTATCTTTTTCATCAAATGGGAACAGAAATCCTCACTCATTTATATATACAGAGTATTGTCCACACATAGTGATGTGTGTCAGTATTCATCACTACCATATACGAATTATCAAAAAAACATAGTGAATGAATATATATGTTATCTATGATTTAATTATTATTCTAGAGTGATATATATTACATGTCGTCTTACACATCCATTTGTTGGAAAATCATTGCATCATTCAAGTTTATCTGTTGACAATAATTACCATAGAGTTCTCTGATTCATTTGACCATACAGTCGTACAAAGATAGAACGAAATATGAATATAGTTAATAAATATTAGTTTTTTAATATTATTAAGATTATATAATCTTAAAATAATAATAAATGTTACTAATTTCCCACCCTTTAGTAATCTAGGAATATTTCTCTTATTTACTTCTAGAATATGACCATTGTGATATAATGTATTATATTTTTCATATCCACCTTTCATGAAAATAATAAAAAAATAATTTAATATAATCATGTTATTTATTATTATTATTTAAGAAACACAATATGGTGGGACTAGGACCCCTATAACCATGGTCATCCTTCTGAAGCAATATTGAAATTATGATTCAAATGTCTTAATATAATCCAATATAAAAATATTTTTTTATGTATATAAATAATAAATTATAATAAATGGAATAATATGTATCATGATAATTTATTTTATAAAATAAGTTCTTAATAAATTATATATAAATTAAAATAATTTCATTCAAGATATAATGAATGTATGACATTCATGACATGACCAACAGGGTCCTTCCAAGGTAGTATATAACCTTGTTTGACCACCCAAATCCCACATCCAATAAGATATGTGATAGATACAATCATCAATAATGAATTACTGAAATGGTGGCCTCTACATATGTTACATTTAGAAAAAAAAATCAACCATCTATATGAAATATATATTTGAAATAATAAATGGCTTAAATTTCTAGAAAAAAATATTTTATTCAATTATACCTAGGGAATACATCATAGTATGATAGTAAAATTAGAATGTGAAAGGGGTAAAATACATTCCTTTCTGATGAAAGTAATCCCAAAATTATAAAAACTAGAATATAAAGGAAAAACGAAGGAAACCTGGCTTGTGATCATAAAATGAATCAAATGTAGATGGATATTGCATCAAAATATCCCTAATCCCCACTGATTTCACCAATGATCATCTAGTGATATTTATAAGAAATTTATATTTTGGGGAAATCACATGAATGTATGAACATATACATGACCAATAACATGCCCTGAAAACAACCAATTAATTTATATAATTATAGAACATAAGTCTTATGAACCCATAAAAATATATATCAAAAACCAAATAGATTTATATATACACAAAATTAATCCATTACAAGAGATACAATAGCTATTTTTTTCCACATTAAAATATCATACATAACCATGAAATAATCTTTTTGGATGGGCCCACTTCTGTCTAATACGTTTCACAAAAGTGGGATACAGAACCATAGTTTGGGTTCTTCTCCACACTAAATCTTTAATATTGATGTTTTACAATCCTTAGAAATTAGAATCACACCTTTAACATTAATTTGGGTGTTTCCAAATAAACCTTACTAATGATTATTGGGTAACCAAACTCTACATTGGGAAGTGGGTAATGAACTTTTCATAACTCTGATGATCTAGCCTAGTTATTTCAATCATCAAGAAGAACATTAAATAACATTATTATTTAGAAGACAAGACAACATATCATGTATAACACAATAGAGGACACCACCACATTCCATATAATATATAAGTTAGGCTGGTAAGACAAAATACAAGTATCAATGAAGGTTATAAAAAGGAAGAAGATGAGGGGAGAAGTACATGATGTGAATGTGCAGTCAAATGTCAATTTACGTTGCCTTATTGATTAGATGATTTATCCCTTTGTCTTTTCTTGGAAATACATTACTCAGTAAAATAAATGTATTGGTCATATATGGAATGATGTATGCACCTAGTTTATGCATGTTCTATATTGTTTATTCCCATGTACATGGTCTTATCTATGTTTTTGAACTATGTATGTGTACTTGTTCATGATTACATACTCTTGATTTGATTAGACCCATATCTCTGGCCATTCCCATGCTTGTTTACTACTAGAGTAGAATCTTATCAACCATCACAATATCAAAAAACATGTATAACGATATACACAATGGGTTGTATTAATTATTACTAGAATCGAAGCACCAACAGCCATGGTACTACACTTTGTGGTTTCATCAAGAAAACATGTTCTGTTGTAGGGTTTTACAATAGATGAAAATTAATGAATCATGAAGACTACATAACAACACAATATTGAAAAAAACTAATTTTTATCCCAAAAAAAGATTTAGTTGAAATTGAAAATCAATTCATAGCCATCAGGGGTCACATGTATCATTATGTTCACATAGAATTGACTCGCCATGAACTGCATACCACCCCTTTTTGGTACGTAAGATCAAAGATACCTGGAGGAAACCCCTCCAACACAAATTTAATCGTGTTCTATCCAAACTCACCATACATTATATTTTCCACACAACCATCATGATTCATGGGGATCAATTTATCTCAAACCCACCCCAAAAATGTTGAGAAGTGAGTCATTGGAAAACATTGTAGAACAAAAAATGTGATGGGGATAAATGACATAAAAAATAGATGACATTTTTTGGAATAGTGGTATCAATAGAAGATCATGTGAAGGGGTACAAAAAAATTATATCATAGAATATATAATATAAATTGGATCATAAAATTCCTTTTATTATGAAAAACTCTTGTAAAGGGTCTGGGAATATATCCCCATAAAAGAATATACAAAAATCTATGGTAATCAAATGAAAATAGTTGGAGGTCATAATTAAATTTATAAACCTTAATTAATGATTGGTCATTTTTGAATGTTCGGTTCTTTATCAATGAAGAATATCTATTACATTTGATCTATACCACTCAATTCCCCTTAATATGATCATTATATTTATCTGCTCATGATCATCTAAAGAATAATAGTCTATACAATTCTAAAATATCCATGGGTACTGTTGGTAAGATTATATATTTGTTATAGAATAATTTTATATAGATGGAATTTTATTAGGTAATTTAATTAAAATAAAATAATAATTTATTTATTTTAATAAATGCACCGACCATTGGTCACCTACCATTGAATTATTGATACTGAATATACTTTTCCACACCTAAGTTAAACCACATATACATATGTCATCAGTGGTATTTTATTTTCCCTATGAGATCAATAAAAATGGGAAAATATTTTAAACCTATATTATCTGTTCATGGGAATTTAAATATATTAATATTTTTAACTTATTAATTATAGATTTATTTGAAGAAACCACCACATCAATTTCATGGATAAATCCACATACACAAATATAAATATTTTATGGACTAATCCTATGAAACTATTGTAATTATATTATACCTTACATCAATGTATTTATCCTATAAAATAACACTATAATAAAAATGATTGGGTACATTAATCACATATGACTCTCATCATCACTTTATATGTCAAGCATTCTCCCATATTTCCAAATAATGTGAACTAGTGAGATGTTATTTCAATGAAGGATCCTAACTAAAAATCATCAATAACCACTAGGTAATCCATGAAGGTGGCTCCATCATCAATATCCAACTCTCCATAGTTAATAAAATATATATTATTGTTCATTTATAATATAAACTATAAAACATGGAATATTATATGAACACATAACCACTACAAGAGAGGTTCTAGGTGGTACACAACCATACTAACTACCTGTAGGATCTTAAATTTGCTGATGAAACTCAATGATTTCTCCACTCTATAAAAAATAACTGAAATAATCATTATTCGAAGGTAATTTGGAAAACAATTTATCACTACATTAAATAAAATACCCTATGGCATTGATCTATATATGATTTGTGTCTCCCATTGTTTGTCTTTATAGACTTGTAGATTTTAGGAACCTTCTCCATATCTAATTACATTATCTCTTAGAAAATAAAATATTCCTTGAAGATATTCATTCACCATACAGTAACAAACAAAATCTCACATATAGGGAATCTAATGTTTATATTGGTAAAGTATAGTTATTTATTATGTTATATGAAAACTATGTAAAGGTACAACAATCCTATAGAATCTGAATGAAGACCAACACACATGCCCTCAATATATACTCCCATGCCAATGTAGTCCACTCCATTTTTCCATCCTTTTATGGTGAAATCATTTACACATACAAAATAAGTTAGCAAAATCCTATAGAAGTAATCTCCACAACAATGATGAAAATCAAGAATCATGGTCATGGATGATTATTATAGAAACCACAATAATCAAGAAAAACCCCCACATGTAGAGAATCTCTAAAAACTCACCAGACCACTTTTATCAAATGTAAATGAAGTGTTTTAAATTTGAATGTCTATAAAAATTAATAATAAAATAATAATTTTATCTATTTCTAAATATAAATTAATAAAAAATTACATCGATATATCATCCCACTTCAACTATAGGATCAGATGAGGATGTGAACACCAGGGTGAAAACTGGTTCCTAGCCTATTCCAACAGACTAGTATTAATAAAAGAGATGAAATTAGTGACTATCCACCTAATGATTATCAAAAAAACAATGATTAATGTTTTTTGTACAAATTTTATAAATTGGGACGGACATCTATAGGGAGGTGTGAAACTCCCTTATCACATCCTCAAAGAAAAAGGATGAAATTACTATCAACCCATCAAAAATGATGTTATGGTACCATCCATTAGAAAATCCACTATGTACATCTCATGAAGATATATAGAAATAAATAACCTCAGTTTCATTATCTATTAAATTTTCCTCTAACAAATATTGAACAAACTGAGGTGTCAACACCATCGAATAGAATAAAACTATATCACCTCTCTCTTTTAGGACATGATGTAGGGAAGACAACTACATAGATGCCTAACCCGTTAAGTTATAACAATACTTATTACAATGTAAATATTACATACATTTCCCCCTGCCATGATTATATACTACATCAAAATCATCATTACATAACAACACTGTACATCACCTTTATCTGAAGTTATTATCTCTATTAGAAAAGAATTACATGATCCTTTAGTGGTAAATGAAAACAAAAAATAGTAACTATAATGATGGTGGATCAAAATCATAGAATAAACTACCATTTATTACACTAGGTCATAGGTCATGTAGTTTTTCTTGATTGGCCATAACAATCATGACCCATATGTGATCAATACATGTATCTAAATTAAAACACTACTGAGCCCATATCTAGAGGAATTGAAAAATAATACATACCACATTCCCTCCATTTATATACTAAACATGATTTTACTTATCATACACAGACGTAGCTCCATGAACAATCTCTAACAATAATTAATATAGATAAAATTATACCATTTCCAAGTTAGGTTTTTTAAATGTATTGAAATCCTTGTTAATATTCTAGAAACCACTTGTAGTACCCAACTAATCCAATGAAACTAATCTCCTATAACACACTATTAGGTGGATCCTAATAAAGAATTGAATCAATAATTCCCATGCAAATATCTATCCTATTAATAGAGATTAAATATTCCAAATATATACCATACATATACATGATGATAAAGATTAGTGATTAATTAAAATATGGTACTTATATATTGAGTCTAGGATTATCCTGTGATTCTCTACATGATCCTCCACTATCATTGATTCATTAAATATTTCATTATTGAATACAACCACTATGTTATCAATATATGAATGGAAAATAATGTTATTAAATTCTATTAAAACCTTTAGGGAATACACCACATTAATTGATTTCAGGGAATATATAGTATCCATAGTGATATAAGAATTACTCCTTCCTAATAACATCGTCAAGAAACTATATATTTCACATGTGCATTGTGAAGGGTGTAAATAATACTAATTATGTAAAATAATGTTATATTATGGATAGGTTTTGGGATCTCTTTACTTCATAGGTCTACCATCTCCCCTTCTAGTAATTCTCCCTTAGGTGCTTCCAAAATCATGGAATGAATAATCTTTGTCAAGGTGTTTCCTCTAATGTTTTGGTATGTTCACCATAGACTTATACTATGTAATAAGATAAATTGGGTGAAAATTTCCAATATAACCCTCCCTTAAAAATCATAACATACACACTCCAATGGTTGGATGGATCCTCCATGATATTATAATTTCATAGATCCATGCATCTGAGTCATAGAATGAAAATGTATCCATTGTCGAGAAATAGATATATGATTAAAAAGAAATGATATGAAAAACTCAATCATATATTGTACACCTCTGCCTCAAACCATCACGTATTCCTCTACTAAGACTATCATAGACAACAGATCCTTCGCTACTAAACTAAAAAATGCCCAAATGCACAAGGAGGCCATGGTTGTAACATCCCAGGTAAATAAAGAATAAGAAATATTCATATTTATTAATATTTGTGAATTAAATATTAATTTTACTTTAAATAAGATTCTATGTTTGATGACTTACATGATATGCAACAATATAATTTTTTGAAATCTTATGTTGCACACAATGCTGATTCATACTGAATAATAAAAATAATATAATATTATTTTTAATGGTAGTTAAAACCAAGCCATTGTATTGAAGGGAAATGACCGGAATAACTACAATATGAATATAAACTTTTGGTTAAATGTTTTTACATTTATCCAATACATATTACAGGCTTGAAATTAGAAAGAATATGATTTTAATCATAAATACTCTAAATTTCATTGAAATGTAGATTTACCACCTTTTGAGAGAGAACCCTCATTAAATCTAGTATTGGTCACTTTTTATGTTCTATTTGACAAAATAAAACTCTTCTTTATATTCTAGAAATCCAAATTTACTATGGGTAAATTTTTGTTATTTTTCTGATAAAATTCATTTTTAATGGATAGTGAAAATTTTATATTTTAATTAAAAAGTGCATTTTAATATAATTTATTTATAGGTTTAGGTTATCTTTTTAATTAGTTTTAAAGTTTAGTTAGATTATATTTTTACAATTTAATCTATTTTTGGTCATATAAATTAATTTCACTAATAAACTAGACATAAACAAGTGTCAATCATTTTAGAGTTATTATTTCTTAAAAACAGCTATTGTTTTGGCAACCATAATTAATTTTAATTTAATTAATTCAACATCTATGTTTTAAACTTTGGTAAAATAGTCATCATTTTTTAATTCATAATATCAAATATATCTTAGGATAAATATTTGGAACTTTTTCTGAAAAACATCATTTTTTTATTAATAGTAAATACACTGAGTAGTAGTTAACAAGTTGACATTTTCATTTAAGTGAAATATTACCACTTCATTGAATTGAATTTCAAAAAATCCAACATAATTGGTAGTAATTACTGAGTAAAATTTTCTTCAACAAGATGAAAATTATTTTTGGTGAATACTAACTTTTAACCTTTATTTACCGCGGTTGAACATAAATATATTAATTAAAGGTAAAAATAATATTATAATAATATTAAATTATACTAACATGTGTCATAATCTTATGGGTTGATATATTTCTGATCATTTGTATCCTTGGGTCGATTTTGGGACCCTATAGAGCCACTTAAGTGTGATATTGACACTTTATATTAATTAATTTAAAGTAAAGACAAAAATGACTTAAACATATATCTTTAAGTCAATAAATTCATACATGGGGTTTTATAAGTTATATCTAAGACTATAAAAAATTTATTTTGAAGATAAACATAATTCATACCTCATGGAAATTTTTTTTATACATCAAATAAATAAAAATAATAATGACACAATAATGATGTTGTGTTTACCTCATTAATTAATAATTTAAATAAATATGATTTTAAAAGTTAAAACAATTTCCAAAACCAATAAAATAATTATTGGATGATTTTATTTCGAACAAGAGTCATCTTAAATTTTTCTTTAATACGTTTTGGACATTTAGACACCGAAAATTATTATATAAAAAAATAATATTTTCAAACTTTCCTAAAGAGCCCCTCCTCCCCCTTATAAAAATCCCTCAACTCTAACTCATTAAACAGACCAATAAATCCCATTGTGTCATCCAAACTCATCCAAATTAAGCTTCATATATCGCTCTATTAATTCTATAATAATTAACTTAGGGATAAGGCACTTCACGAAATCCTTTTTGTTCAAACAAATGAGTTTTACCCAATTTAAAGGTAACGTCTTCTCTTAAGTTATTTTGTTTTATTTTCATTATCCAACCCCCTAAACACTTTTTATTCCATTATTTTTTAGAAACACCAGTATCCTCAATATACTAGGTTTTTTTTATGATAATTATTTTATCTAAACATACTCACACCTCCATCTAATGGGTAAACAACATAATGTTTCTATAGACGGCGAACTACTGCCTCACGAAACAATGAATGTTCAATTATCTTCAACTGCCTCTCATGGTGGCCATTATTATGGAACTATAATTATATGTGATATATATTATATTTATATTGTCTCTACGCATCTGTATTTTTCGTTTATATCATACCTTTGTGGTATCCATTATGGGTAAACGTGATAATTTCATTTGAGGAAGTGCGGACTACCACCCCCTCAAAGTGATATGACTCGTTCATGCCATATGTGGGACATAAACAAGATGTATTTAATGAAATTATATATATATATATATATATATGATATTATAATGGAATTATAATTTACCTATGTATCATTAATTTTTCCTTCCATTAAATATGAAATCGAAATTAAATTTGCGTTGATGCGTACGTACGGCTTAATGTCTCCATGAATGGTGAATTTCATTTCTTACCTCCATCTTTTATGTAATATTATAAATACATATATATTCCAGATATATATTATATATAAGATATCTAAATCATGAATATAATTCTGTTGATAATGGAATTTTGACCATATGGACAATTTATTTTTATAAAAAGTTCTTTATTAACTCAACTTCATAACATCAACATAATGTCTGATATGAACTCAAATAATGAACTAATTATTTATAACATGGTAATAAGTGATATAAAAGGAATAATATAGTTGAAAAATTTTCTTATGAAACTATAAATTAACTTTAGTTATATATTCAAGAGATTAAATAATGAATGAGTCCAATCGAGCATGAGGTAAGGGACTTAATCTCAATCTCATTTCATTGAGGCATACTTTGATTTATACATGACTTTATTTTATACGGTATATAATAAAACCCTTTTAATTTAAATTTCATTCAATGGAAATCTATTTTCTATAAATAATTTTACTAAATTACAAAAGGTTTGTTTTTTACTTTTGCGGCAACAATGACCTCTCTGCCGCCATATTCGTTAGTTGACTACCTCTATAAGACTTAATGTTTTTAAAATGAAAAAAACCCATATTCTATTTTTTGGTATTTTGGTGTTGAAAATGGTTTTTGAAATTAATTTATTATTTCAATATCTTGAAATTATTTATTTTTATTTCCAATGAAATTTTATTAGTGAAATATTTATATTTCAATATTTTATGTATTTTGATTTTATAATAGTACATAAAAATTTGATGGGTGGTTACATGATAAACCAAATGATACGTAGTTCTGTGATAAAATAGGATGAGTGGTTACATTATAACATCCAATGCATTCAATATGTAACTAGTTCATGTGGTTATTCCATTCAGTGATAAGTGTGGATGTCTACCATATAGTTATTCCATGTAACTATGTTTATGTCCCAAGTTACCTTTATATGTTATTTGTTCTTTATATCGGTTTTTTGGCAATATTTTTGTTAAAAAATGGTTAGCAATGATGTTTTATTTAGTGAAGAGTATTATCTACTTCATGAAAGTGATAATTATTAATTATGATAAAGTATTCATGGTTTACTTGTTGTTTTGAAAAACTAACAGTTTTCCTTCTTTCTGTATCCCTTAATGAACTTTTTATTCTAATCCCATGTTTCTTTTTTAAAATGTTTTTTCATAGGACATAATGATGAATAGGTTCAAGGATTGGATCATGGAATATTAATGCTGTCTAAAATATAGAACAAGACATGATGATTTTTTAGAGTTTTTATTTTATGAAAAAAATGGAAACTGAGTAGAAGTGTCTACATTGTAATTTTTGAGAAGTATTGTAATAGTTATGGCCTAATTATCTAAAAATATAAACCTGAAAGGATCCTCAATGTGAATTATTCATTTAATTCATGATTTTGTAATTTTTAAGGCCATGTCTATATACTTGGAATCAGACTTTGGTTTATACAACTCTATGAGTTAGGATATTGTTAAATTAATGTCCATAAATTAATTTATGGTAAGATTAAAATGATATAGAATTTCCATAATACCATGTTTCATCATCTATTATATGTGCTTAAAGAAGTTTTTTCCATAGAGGAAACAAAGGAGCTGCACTGGGAAGTCATACATAGGGATATGACCTTCCAAATCAGCATCTTGAGATGGTGTGAATCAGCATTGAGCAATTTACTATAGTTATGGCTATGTTGACATAGGTGATAAATTGTGATTCTATTTATTGATGATATTTTGGATTATTCCAAAATTTAATAAGAACATTAAATTAATTTAAGGGCTGTCTTGAAAACGTTAAAATACATGAAATTGTCTGGGAAATTTAGCATGTGTATGTTTTGGTTACAACATATTTGATTCCTTGGTCAAGTTATTTCAAAAAATGGCATAACAGTTGTCCTTGAAAAAAAACCAGTTGTTGAATAATGGTCAATAACCACAAATATAACTAAGATTCATAGTTTTCTTGGTTTTGTAGGTTATTTCCATAGGTTTTTTTGAAACTTTTTCATGGTTATCTAGTCCAATGACTATGTAAACTCGAAAAGATGTTATGTTCATCTGGACAAAATAATGTGATAATTTTTTTCTGGAATTGAATAGATGTTTGGTGAATTGAATTATTTTGGTATTACCTTATATTAATGGTGTGCTTGTTTTCTACATTGATTTTTCATTGAAAGGACATGGTTGTGTCCTTATACAGAATGATCTGGTAATTTCTTATGCTTCACGTCATTTGAAACCTCATGAGTAAATTTAACCTTCACATGATTTGGAATTATCTATTATTGTTTTTGTTTTAAAAAATTAGAGATATCATTTTTATTGAGTAAAATTTGAAATATATACAAACCAAAAAATATTAAGTATATATACACATAGTAAGAATTGAACATGAGACGGATGTGATGGATGGAGTTAATCAAGGATTCTTATTGCATGATTAATTACCATCCGAGAAAATTAAATAAAGTGGATGATGATTTGAGTCAAAAAATTAATGCTACATTATCTATGATATGTTTTGAATGAGATCCTTTGGTTTTAGATTTGATGAAATTTGGCATAAAAGTTGTTAGTGTTGGAAATTCCTCTTTTTTGTTTCAGTTGTAAGTGAAATAATCTCTATCAAACAGAATAATGAAAGTGCAGAAGGCAGACAGTGAGCTATAAAAAAGGTTGAGTTGGTTCCAAAGGGTATGTTGTATGAATTTAAAATTGATAAAGATTGTTTTATTAGGTTTGGGAAGAGATTATGTGCTCATTCTGATTCAAAGATGAAGAAATAGTTATTATGTGAAGCTCCTAGTTCCTCGTTTTATATTCATACTGACAGTAATAAGATGTACTAAGATCATAGGGAGTATTACTAGTGGGACGAAATGATGAGAGATATTGCTGACTTTACTAAGAGGTGTTTTAGTTTTTAGTAGGTTAAAGTATAACGGTAGTTACTGAATGGGATGCTTCATTCTTTACGGGTGCCAGAGTGGAAATGGAAAAATATATCCATGGACATAGTTATGGGATTACCAAAGACATCTGGAGGTAACAATTAAATAGTAGTTATTGTTCATTGATTGATTAAATATTCTCATTTCCTTCCTATTTGAGATATTTTGTATTTAGATCAACTATCTCGTTTGTATATTAAAGAGATATTCAGGTTACATTGAGTTCCCTATTCCATTGTATCCGATCGTGGTCCCATGATTACTTCTAACGTTTGGAAAAGACATCAGAAGTTGTTAGGTATTGGATTAAATTTTAGTACATCTTTTCATCCTCAATCTTATTGGAAATCATAACAAACAATTTTGACTTTGGAGAATATCCTACGTGCTTGTTCACTAGATATCTAGGGATGTTGGGACCAAAATCTTTCATTGGTTGAATTTTCTTATAATATTAATTTTCATTCCTATATAAAAATGCCTCCATTCAAGGGATTATATGGTTAGAAGTGTCGAACTATAGATTTTTGGGATGATGTAGGTGAAAGGAATATAATAGGACCAAAATTAGTATAATATATAGTATAAAAGGTTAAATTTATTTAGAAGCACATGAGAATAGCTCAGAGTAGGCATAAAAAACTTATGAATGTATGTTATTTCTTACATTTATTTTTTAAACACCTAAGCTATATATTAATGTTTTTTTAAAATTCACCATGTGTGTCTTAAAAAATTAAATTTTATTATTTGTCACTTGAAATTTTCCATATAATTATATTCAAATATTTTGATTCAAATAATTATTAGTAAATATAATATTAAATTACTCCCAATATTTTACATCCTTTTCATTCAACATCTTGTGATTTTTTATCACTGTACTTATTTAATAAGAATCCATTAATAATTAATAAATGTCCATATTTACATTATATTTTTGTAAAAAAATATGAGGAAAAATATCCCCCTTAGATATTACCAACATATCCCTGATAATGGATCAAAAGATACTCTAAATTTCATTGGATGTTAAAACATGAAGAAATCAATCAATAATCTAACATTCACGATTGGAGAATTATATTACACATGGGTCATGTTAATTTTTAGAATTTATGATGGCTGGGTATATACTATAATGTTTTTTATCCTCCCCCATCTCATCTAATTTATTATTATTTTTTTCAATCACTATATTTTCGACAATATGGTTTATTGTTTTTATTTATGTTGGTTTAAATAATTTTCTTCAATATAATTTTTTTAAAAGGTAGGTCATCAAATCAAAAATAATTAATTTATTATAATGTAAATTTTTTTTCAAATGTCATACCTGATGGGAATAATTTCATTATAATATATTTTAATTTAACTAATTATTATGAAAGATTCCATATTTAGTCATATATATCCACCAATCCCTACATTGAGAGAAATAATTAAATTATTTATATATCATTCATCAAGGATCATAATGAAAATTCCCTGGAAAAAAATCTCAAGGGACTATCATACCGAGGCTATATTTAGTCTTACTTTTTACTGAAGATTTTATGGTCATGTAAAAACTACACCAACGTTTTTTAGAGTTATTACCTGAAGGTTCATATGTATTAGTCCCAACATATTTTTTACCAAAAAAATTTATTTTATTCTATGAAATGATGATGACAAATACATAACCATAATTATTGTATTTTTTCTTATTTCTCATGTTATCCCTAGAGAATTTTGTAATGTTTTATATTCTAGTATCCTAAGTTAACTAAAAATTATTTTGATTAAAACTATAGAGGAAATATTTTTTAAAAAATAATTATTACATTATTTCTTCTAAAGAAATACATAATGATAATATCCAAATCTTAAATTTATAGGTTTTTGTAGATTTGAAATCATATTTTCATAAATTAATATTACAAAATCAAATAGGAACAATATTTAAATCCATAACCATTGGTTTCCTAAAAGAACATATTTTCTGTATAGTACATATATTATCCATTGGATTAAATAAGAAAAAATGAGACAAATTCATTTTAGGTGAGTAATGACAATTCAGGAATAAGATCCATTCATTAATAGATTATGTGTGAGAATAATAATAACAATCATATCATAATAATAAGTTTGTTATCATAATAATGAGAGAACCATTTTATATTTCAATAAATTTAGATTATATTTAACAATGAAGTATCATAACATAGTATTAAAATTCCCTAGATATTTTGTGTACAATGCATGAATTGGGTTTAGGAAAATATTATAAAAAATATCATAAAATAAAATGTGTGGAAAATAGATGCATCATGGTCAAAAATAATTAAAAAAATAACATGAGATATAAAAATTTACTTAATACAACCTATGGATATTTATTTCCATGTTTAAATGTCACATAATAATATTCTCCTAATAAATCATACCGCATTAAAATAGAATATAGGATAATCATAGGAATGAAAATAACCCATGGAATAGAATTTGAAACATAATAAAGACATATTGAAAATATGAAATATTTACCACTATTATTTTTAATAGATGAAGGGAATGTAAAATAATTTGATATTAAATTTATTCTTATGGAATTATAGGTCATCGCTAGAATACAATGTAATGAATGGTGAGCCAAATAGATGTTTTGGAAATTACATTCCATTTGGAAAAAAAATTATGGTGGATTTGACACCATCAATATAATGAAGAATAATTCATATCTTAAAGGAAGGGAAACGATAATTAGATGGATAATTTAATTTTTTTAGAATAATTTTGTTAAATAATTGTTATATAGAGAAAAGTAATAAATTGATGATTAATTATTATGTTTCACCTTACTATATAACTAATGGTAATATTCTTGAAAACATGTATGAGGGACTGGGGAAATGGAAAAAAGAGGATCACTAATCTAGGAAGATTAATTTTTTAATATATGATTCACTAAAGAAGCAAGTGATATGGATGGTAGGTTATGGTTTGATTAATTTCTGGAAGGATAAATCAGAAGGCTTAGATCCTTTATTCTTCTGTGGATACCCAGACCATAAAAATACTTTTAGATAATAAAGATGTTATCTCAAATTTATTAATGAAATAGTAAAAATCGGTCCTATGGATTTGTATGTGAGAATATATTAGTGACTGAACCCGATATGTTTGTATTTTGCATTCATCATCTGGTCAGTTCTATGGTGGGACCATTCACGTGGGGAACATAAAAACACTAATACATATGAGTTGGAATCCATGTCATGGTTAAAAGATGTTATAATAAGAATCAATTTTGTTTTATAAAATTTGTGGAATACTAATGTCCCTATATATGATAATATAAAAAATAAATTGGTCCAGATAGCCACACAATGTCATTGTTGTACCTCCTTATGTTTAGATATTGTGTGGGACCACTTCTATAGAGGTTTCAGGGCTCTATTAATGATTCTTTTTCTGGGGTATTGCATGGGGATAATTCCTTAGGTGGATTCCATTTCCAGTTTCATCTATTCCTAATTAAATAACATTTGACAATCATTTTTCAATGTAGAAATTTGTTCCATAGTTTTTAAAGATGTATTTTTAATCATATGATATTCCAAGAAATTATATAAGGATGGTATGAAGCCCCCACTTCTCTGTATTAAGGTCAGAATGAATTACTATAGGGCAAAGCTTATTTTCCTTAATGATGGAGGTGTTTCATTAGCATATCATAAGTGTATCATATAGAGGACTCTTTCTACGTCCCATGGGTTGATGAAAGGAAGGAAGTGAAAGATAGATCAAATTGTCAAATCAATGTTCTATATTAATTATAAATGTGGTGGGGTCATCTATAAAAGGGGTGATGTGATGAGGATCTTTTTTTCGAGATGAAAGGGGATTTTGTTTCAAATATTTAATCTATTTTATATCTCGAGTAATTATATTAGATTAGATTAGAGGTACATTTATAGTCGTGTCTCTCCCTATAAATATGATGAATCAATATACCATGGTGTTACGTCTTGTGGTACCAATTATGGAGGTCCTCCCACTAGTATAGTATCACAAAAAAATTTAGTTCCTCTACATATTAGACAATATCAATATCCTATATATTAGAAAAAAATTCAATTATAGACCCCACCCCCACCTCCAAGTAATATAGTTTCATCAAAGAATCAAATATATAAATATAACTATAATTTTGAAAATAAATAATTTTTAATGTTTCTTTCATAAATAAATAGTGACTCATTTCAGTGGGTGTAAAAGTCAATACAATTACCATTTTCTCCCTTCACAAGATATTTAATTTATATCCTTCCTAATATGAACCAATTGGAAATAATGGATAGAAAATGATATCTATGGTTTATAACATCCAATAATCCACCCATCAAATATAAGGAAGTTTAGAAAATAAATTGGAGTAACTATCAAATTATAAAATAATATTAATTTATTTCAAACATATTATATAAAAATATTTGTTCACTATTTCCATTCATAGATAATTAATATTATTTATCTTTAATAATATATAAATAATATTCAACTATATAAAGCCTAGGACCTTAATTAATTATGGTTATACTCATTACCATGAATCAAATTATTATATATTAAAATATATTGACCTTATTTCCCTATTAGAATTGTGGATTCCATAATGCTAAAAACAAAATATCATCCTATAAAATACAATATTTAATAAAATTAAATTATTAAAAAATAATATAGGTTTATTTTTAGCATATTAACAGCCAATGATTTCGAGTGTTCAAGGAATTTCATTTTCCCACTCAATTATCAAATGATTCAATTGTACAATTTTGTTTATAAGTTTAAATACATAACTCCCTCCATGAATTTAATGTATTTATATACTAGTCATTTTTTAGATATATTTTGATATGTAATATCAATATATGGGTTCAAATTAATGGAATTTATTATGTATCATTATATCAATAAATATCCTAATAAATATAATGAGGACATAAACCAATAGAGGTAAAAACTATAAAGTAAAAAAATTATAGAATCACATGAAAAATAATAAAAACACTATGTACTAATTATGTACTAATTATGTACTAGGGGACATGGTAAGTGGAGGGTGGGGAATATTAAATTGGGATAACATTCTGATTGATGTATTTCACTGCATATCAATATTAGTATCATAATTGTAATATACAATCTTAAATAGGATTATAATTTGTAACTACCTAATACATATTAATAGTAATATTTTACATTAAATATATACATAATTGTTTAGTTTGATTTTGTGAATCTCCAAATTTTATGAATATAGATGGGTATGTAGTACGTGTTGGATATATATTTTTGAGAATTATGATTTTTTTCCATATCAGTGATTAAAATATTCATTATGATAATTAGTATCATAATGTTTATTCATTATAACAATATTTCCCTCTTTCTTAGATACTTGAGGGATAAATAATTATTTAGTATCAAATATGTGGCCTCAAATTATAATCCAAATTTAATCTTCTATTTCCAATTTCTCAATGTAAAATACAAATTGTAAAATTCATTATAAAATCCATGGAAACTCATTAACATTAAATTCATATAATCATTAATGATTGTA
Source organism: Viscum album (assembly GCA_963277665.1). Lineage (NCBI taxonomy): Eukaryota > Viridiplantae > Streptophyta > Magnoliopsida > Santalales > Viscaceae > Viscum > Viscum album. The sequence goes on along the minus strand of OY728147.1, from coordinate 2,048,433,836 downwards.
GGAAGATAACCCTATTATAGAAAACATCACAGAATTTCATAATAATTGATAATGATGTCTCCCGAGAAATATCAGCATTTATTATGATTTATAATCCTAATAAATCAATATATTGTTTCATTTTACATTGAATATATAGAGTAACAATACCAAAAAAATTATAATGAGCTACCTATAAAACACAATACCACATACACTCATTCAGTAAATCACAACACTAATCCTTGTCTAGTTATAAATTTCTAAAAAATCATCAATATTATGATGAAATAATACATTTATGTTATGAATTATACTCTTACAGATACTAGATCCCACAATTAATCCGTTAAATGAAATTGAAGAACATTTTGGATGAACACAACCTGAGAAGAATACTATCCGGAATGCATTCAATTTTCCTCATCCTCATGAAAACATTATAAATCCATATTAATAATCATTTAATTATAAGGGATACCAAGAGAAAAGTATTACCCATTTTTCATTATAGTGTCACATAATTTGGATGACCCATAATTAATAAGATAATTGATTTTTAAATATTTTTGAGTTCAATTTACAATGTCCTTCTATTATCTAGTGTTAAACAAGTGGACATAAATTTATCTATAGCTTGGATGATTTCATAATAGTAAATCCATTACTATTTTAATCTAATTTGGAAACAAAATTTTTTAAAATTTTTGAATGAGTAATTTTACATATAAGTGAATGGGACAAACACATTTGCAAGATATATAAATTCTGTAATTCTAGTTATTGTAAATTTTATTGGACTCATAAAATGGATAGTTGTAGAATATTAAAATATCATAGATATATTAATGTATATTTCAATATGTTTAAATATTACTTTTCAATTTTATTGTTTAATCGATCAATATAAATCATATAGTTGACTAGTTCACCATTCACTAACATGGGGTTCATAAAATGAAGTAGTTGATTGCATGATAATTAGGTTTAAGAAAGTTCCCCCTCCTGATTCATGAAAACTACAATACACATGACCCAATCAGATCATAATTTATGTATAAAATGAGAAAATACATCATGTTTCTAATAATAATAATAATTGGATGAAATAAAGATATACTTATTACCATTAAATTCATTTTCTTGACACCATAATGTTTTTTATTAAACAATCACTTGTTTTGAAACCTGAAAATTTTGTTTCCAAAATTCAACTTAAATATTTCTCCTAAAATATAATTTTTTTATATAATAAAATATTATTATTTTTTCATAATTAAATCTAATAAATTATAATAGTATTAGTAAAATGTTGGATTATGAAAGTCAAGGATACATTTGAAATGTGTGTCTTTTACATTACTATATTTAAAAATAAGATTCGATTGAGGATTTATATTGTACTATGTATAAATTTGATAATTTTATGATTAATATATCATTAAATAATTTCCATGAAATCATTAGGGAATGCCTAAATCAACAAATAATAATTATATTTCACTCTGTATCCCATATGGTGACATCATATAGTACACAACCGATAAAAAGTTAGTGAATTATATTCTTATATCGTTAATAGTATGTATTTTATATCCTAATTATATATAAAAAAATTCAAATTATTTTGGAATTCATTCCTTTTAATTAAAATGTCATTAAATATAAAACTAAATGGGATCCTCCATAATATAGGATGGCCTATTGATATCTCTTTTGATCATTCAACAAATGAATATATGTTTTTTGTAATAAAAAAATTATTGACAACAATAATCATGATATTCTTCTAGAAGTATATGGTGTATAATAATATAAAAAAATGAAATAAGAACATGTTAGGATTTTGTCCATGATAAAAATGATATCTAATAAAATAAAAAGTTGAAATAATTTTTTTTGGTCCCCTATGGAGCACTAATATGATCAAGAACCCTCCATTTCTCACCCTTATTATACACATCTAAAAAAAATTAGGAAACATTATTCACCATTTTAGTTTCAAAATATATCAGTATTGACAATAAAAATAAAAAAATAATATTTTAATTCTCATGTCACACTTGTACAGTTCTATATTCATTAAAAACCCATCCCTTATTTCATTGAGATTATGTATATTAAAATGATATGAAATGTTTGAAATTATCCCTGAGTTCTAAAATATTGATGAATCTACCCATACATATAATGTTATCCTCAATATTATAATCCCAATATCTATATAATGAACTTATGGAATCCTTTTTAATGATTTTTAATCTAGTAGAGAATTGGTATTAATGTGTATTCATAAAAACATTTCGCGTCCACGCTAATTTGATGAAAATTAATATAGTCATATCTATTATATAAAAGAGTATAAAAACAATAAAATTTTATGTTATACAATTTTATATTCTTTTATTATCAATGTTTTTTACATTCATTGATACCCAATAGATAGGGATTTTGGGAATTAGTGTATTTAGAATATAGTACATAATTACATTTAATACAAGGAAGATTAGTTTTTTCATTCATATTACATGAATTGATTTAGGTAAGGAGAGAATATATACAGTTAGGTAAAGACATATTGAAATACCAACAATATGATATTGTTAATTTCTGTAATTTAATGCGATTTTATAATGAAAATAGCTTTAAAAGTTTATTTGGATAGAAATGGATTCATAATCATTTAATAATTCCATATTCATATAATTCATTAAAAATTAATCTATTAGATGATAAAATAGTGTGGTCAATGTGGAGAGTTACAATAGAGAGTTCTAACATTATAATTACACTGATCGGGGATATTATAAAAATTAAAAAATGTTACTATGACTGGAAAAAATTATATTTTGAATCCTTAAATGGATTAAAACCCACTCTTACATGCCCTTTTAATAATGTGACTAATGATTACTTTATTCTTAGATATTTTTTAATATAATGAAGATAGGTTTAAAAAATAAATATCCATATCCTATCAGTGGTAATGATACTATAATAAAACCATTATACTATTATGGTATTATATTTATATTTATTGAATCATCTGAATATATAAATCACATGATGAATATTTATCAGTGAACCATACAACTTTATCTATAAATATCGAATATCTATAAAAAACATTATAAATAATATTCACAAGAAAAAAAATAATTTACTAAACTAATAATAAATCACCACAAAGATAAACATGTATGAAGAATAATAATTACTATTCATTTATTTTCATTAGGGATAATTCATTTTTTTCATTTAAAAAATTTATGATTTTGATAAAAATTATTCCATTTTCGGTTTTTAATAAATTTTTATAACGGTTAATCTATCCCACGTTAATTATATTGGTGTAGAATATAACATAGAAACCCTGATAGTGATTTATTAATGTGTATCAATAACTATTGACCAACCAATGAATGAATATACTCGTACATAGAAAGATCCATACCCCAAAGTGATCATTACATCCATATATACTATTGAGATAGATGTTTATATATTATACCATACGAATGATCCAGATATATTTTAATTTAGTTACATAGAAATAAATGGTGTATACCCTAATTTATTAATTTAAATACTATGATTACCAAAAAATAACTATTTTTACAAACATACAATGACTAGAATTCATACACCCATTAATAATATTCAAAAAACATTAGTGAATGAGTTAATTAAATACATATTCATGAATGATGTTTTGAAAAATATTTAGTCAATTACTTTTACCCTATCAATATTAAAAATAGAAAAATATATATTTATATTGATATCTAGGTCTTTATTTATGATTATCTAAAGGATTCTTTCTAATATAATTAAAACAATTATTTAATGAACATGAAAATATGATTACATTCCCCCCAAAAAATATATGGGTATTTTTCTAAAACCAAATACAAATGGTAATGAATTTTGATTCAGAATCTTTGTTTAGGATACCTCCAATGAGTATAATATTACAAAGATAATTCTACTTGATATACTTATAATTAGAGAATATTATTATGAAGAGATAAACCACATTTTTATCCCTTATCTATGGAGAATATCAAGATTATATTTGATTTATCTAGTTGTCATATCATGTAAGTTTCAAATTGATATTTTTAATATTGTAGTGTCTATTAAAACATTGTTCATGAAATATTATGATTGGTGAACTGAAATTTAAAATAAAATTGTGTATAAGAAAGTTTAATACATTTGATATTCCATTAAGGTATTAAATAATTCTATTATAAATACAATAAGGTAAATTAAAATATTAAATGTTAAAATATTTTTTAATGTGTAGGATGGAAATTATACTTTTCCTATATCATGATTCTAATTTTAATTCCTAATATAAAATTACTATAATTAATGATATAAATTAAAAATAGTAATTCTTATTAATGGGAATTAAACTGTAAATGGTCATTTTCTTATCCTCAAGAATAATTTATTACATCTTATTATTTTAGTTTCATCCTATATTTTCCCTATGTTTATCCCTTATATTTCATCTTTATAATGAATGATCATCAAAATATTAATAAAATAAATATATATTAGTGGATAAATTATATATGAGCTTATCCTAGTTATGTTTGAGGAAAAAATTAGTTGTACTCCTTTGTTGGAAAATATAATTTCATTCCCATTCTCATTAATTGATTTTTTTCATTTATAATATCATTTTTTTGTTTTTTTGTTCTTCCAAATACACAATTTATGATAAGTCCATAGTCACCCTATATTGACATAATGATTACAAAACGTGATTTTATACATAAATAATTATACAAAATGTTTTTTACTAATTAAGTGTCATATGGGTAGGTGTTTGATCATGTAATGGTTCCATGTAATTTTGAAATGAAATTACAATTGGATATTGAAATCCCAATTGAGTATGTTTTATCTTTGAATGAATTTTTAAAATAACAGAATTTTAATTTTATTGATCAAATGAAAGTAAAACTATGATATTAATGGAGGTGTTGATACAAAATTATGATGATGAGTTATATTTTTTCAGTACTAAATTCACATATACCATAATCTTTAATACATTATAGGGTTACACTAATAATATTATTTAATACTAATCCAAAATTATATGTCCACATTTTATCATTTAAATACATTTCTACAAATTTAATATAAAAAAATATTCTAAATAGTGGATCAATTAGATCAAGGAGGAATGTGTTTCAAAAAAATGTAAATATATGAATTTTAAAGAAAATAAAAATAGTTAATACAATATAATCCCTAATAATTAAACCTATATTATATCACAACTATATGTATTGCTCAAAATTCAATTTCATCTATCATTGATAATTCTCATGAAAAACTATATTTTTTATGAAATAATCATTCTTATTTCACATAAATGAATTCTATTTTTTGTTATCAAAATATACATTGACTAAGATGAATTGGATTATAAAATCATAGACTATGTTAATCCACATTCAATAAAATAAATTCATTCAATTTTCTGCACATTTTTAATGATTAAATATTTCCAAATTATACTTTAATCTAATGAAAATTCTACAGTGGAGCATATTCATCGACATGGAATACAATTTCCTAAATTAGAGAATAAACTCGAAAAAATAATCTATTATAAATTTGTATTTTATGTGGTCCTACTAATTTTCATCAATTGAGAAGATTATGTTATATATATGATAGAATTCTAAATTGGATCATATTATTCATATTATACACAATCCATGATCCAAAGATACATTTAGATACTTGAAATTACATTATCCTCTACTATATATGATTATATGAAATTAAGAAGAATTTTTCATGATTTTACAGTGCACAATATAATTCTTCAACCGTCAATGGTTTAATAAATAATAATGTACTATTTTATATTTAACACATGAGGATATTATTTATATGTTAATATGCTAAAATTATTATTATGTTTATCTGATTCATTAGAACTACTACTGATTTCATTTAAAAATATTTATAATAAAAACTAATAAAATAGATCGGTGTGAAATTTGTGATCTATATTTAATATTAAAATATAATGAAAATAAATTATATCATATAATATGGAAATTAATGAATAAGTTTTTTATGATTTAAAAATGTTAAATTAAAAATAAAATACAAAATCTAGACATTATTTTTGATATCTTTCTAAAATAAATGGAAATATTGTGGCCTTATGTAGAGATTTTTAAAATATTTTATAAATAATTATTTAATATCTATGAATCCAAAGAAATATAAAGCCATATTTTCATACTGGGAATTAAATACCATTACACATACATAAAAAATGATACTCTATGTACACATGTATAACAAATTCATGTATTAGTTCCTATTTAACCTCAACTAATTTTTTTTTCAAATTTCAATTTTAAATCAATTAAATAATTTTTAATAAACCCTAAATTTGTTAGATAAGATTTATGATCATATAATTGAATGTATATAATAATTATAACTATTTAATTTCTTTAAAATCTTTGAATCTTGAGCATTCAAGGAGAATTTTGATCACTTATAATATATTTAAGAACAAACTCTGTTGGAATTACAGACACAAATAAAATCAACAATAAAGAATGAAATATCAGAGGTCAAATGGAAATGATAGTAAATTAAATATATGATATATTCTAATGGATTTAAATCATTAATTACCAAATATTGAATGTATATCATGAATTAAAATTCTTTAATGTTGCTTAAAAAGTAAATTTTCAAATAATTATCAATGTATACAAATGTAATTACCACATTATTAATTATAGTGTAGTTTATAGTAATCGTAACCTAAAAATATTAATCTTAACATAATTTCCCATTAATATGATAAAAAATAATTTAATGGTAATATTTATTTTTCTATAAACTATATGAAACATTTATCATCAATTACATAACTCAATATTGATAAACAGTTGTGACTATACACATCATTGAGTGGTTTATCCTAAATATCAAAACAAATTAACCCACCCAATATATGATATTATTTTTTATATTATTAATATTTTTGTATGAGACTTAATTTAGATGAACACATTTTCCAGATTCTATTTTGAGGTTAAAATAACCAAAGAAAAAAATCAATGTGTTATAAATAAAAAAGAATTATATTTTATTATCAAATAATATATAGTGATTCTTGAATATAAATAAATTTTACAATAAATAATTCTCATATTTACATCATATATAATTATATAATTATATTTACAATAATTAAAAATGGGTTTAAGATACTTTATCAATTTTATAACCCTCCCCAATTAACATTCTAGACATATTTCATTTAAAAAACTATTTGTGGGTTAATTATTATTTGAAAAATAGTCATTATCATTATTTAGAATACTATCTTGATTCTATCTAGGTATACATTCCATGCCCTATTATCATTTCATACATTAACATTTCAATATACTACTCATTCATATCATTTTTATAATGTATGTGTGTATATATATAACTCTATATGCCTTATTGTTTATTAAAAATATATAATTTGATAAACTAGTATCTTCGATCATTGTTATAGATGCATGATTCTAATCCAATTTACATCCCAGAAAAACTATTGTTATTTACATCAAGTTAAAACATTTTTAGATTGAAATATCACTCTTGTAATGGGGTTTCATGATTTTATATAGCTACATTCTTCATTATACATAATTTAACTAGATATGTAGTGATATTGTAATCATTAATCCTTAAACCTATCATTTTATACAAATATCATATTCTAAAATAAAACCCTTAAATCTTAATAATTTTATTATTATTTTAATGAATATTAGGTCTGTGTAATATTTTTTAGATTTACATGTGACTTGGTTCAATTAACTCTTCCATTTATAGGATTATATATAAGAGTGATGCTTTATGAAAGAATTAAATAAAAGTTATATTCATTTACATTAGTCTTTTTTATACTAGGAAACATATCTTCCATTAGAAATGTTTTTTAATGTTTTATTTTATTTTATGAATATTTGATTACATAAGATAAATATTGTATTATGTTCATAGATTACCATAGAAACACTGCGGTTATTTCTCCGGATTTAATAAGATCTTTAGGAAGACTATTTATAATGATGTTTAAAATGAGAAATTACAAATCCTAACTATATACACATAATAGAATTCATTTTATTAATGTTATATAAAATTTAATATAATATTCTATTGAGAACATTAAAGGGAAACATATCATTAAGATAGAGTTAACATTAATCCCCAATATACATATATATTATTATAGTAATGGTCCCATAATTTCAATATAATCCATTTTTCCTAAATAATGTTTGGTATTTTTATATTATCTAATTAAAATATTTTCTTCCACGATTTAATAAATCTAATATTTTTTAACTGATTATAAATGTTTCATATTTTCATTCCTTCACATGGATATCAAAAATTAAAAATAATTACATTCTAAATTAACATTAAAACATTCCTTAAATTGTATACACATACCCATATAATAATAAACAAATGAAAATTAAATGATATTCTCATAATGTGAATGACCTATAAAAATTTAAACCATTCCTTATGTCTCATAATTATAAATTATTGGAAACAATGATGAAATTTATATGACTATAAACATCATGTCCCTGATTTAGTAAATATCTTACTTCACTATCAAAATATTATAAATTAATTGTGAGCAGAGTATTCATTAAAAAAAATTTATTTAAATATCGAAAAATTATATTATAGAAAGAAGAAGAAAGCTATTAAATTTGAACACCTATACAAGAAATATTTTAAAAATCTAATCAAATATTAATATATATATTTCATTCGGGTTTAATGAATTGGGTATAAAATACAATGAGTTTGAATAGAATGAATGGATGAGATTCTAAATATTCTTCATTTCTCATTATATCATATAAAACAATTTCATCTATTAGGGAAATGATAATGAGTATAAGAAAATTTGGTGAAACATTTCTAAGTAGATAACCCACAATGGGAAACCTAAAAATAGTAAATACACATCCCACAAATCTTATCACATTTATAGATAATTATAATGATATATATTTAAAGAAAATTTTAATAAGATCATTGAAAATTTCATATCTCTAAAAAAAATTATTTATATGATCATATTTATTGGATCCCCATTATTATGTCATGACATAATATATTTTTATTTTTCAAGCAGTTTATTGAAATGATAACTCTTCAACGTAGTGTTCCCCTTCCATGAAATTTCACAATAGTAAATATATATATACATTACTAAACACCATAATAGTTAACAAAAAAAATATACAAACCCATTGGTTTTATAACAACTATTTTCGTTGGATCCACACTCACTATTTTTCGATTCATTAAATGAGTTTCATTTAATTTTTTAACAAGTTATGAAATCATTTATTAAAAATTAAAAATTCCATTCAAAATTTTTTTGGTATGAAATAATCATTTAAAACAAAAAAAAACCCATAATAGGAATATTATTTGGAGAATAAATCATCACTTAAGGCCCTGTGTACAATTTATGTATATATCTAAATGTTTATTAAATACCCATCATGGGAACTTGTACTAAATAGAAATACTCCTTGTATTCTAAGTACAAATACTCTAACTACATGTAAAAAAATGAATAATTGAATTTTATCTATAAATTCCTATCCAATATATACTCCGTTGAATAATTTGAATACATTAAGGAACCGATGTATGTATAATGATGTTGTAAAACCACATGTTTTTCTATGACCCAAAGTGAAAAAAATAATTGTGAAATATTGTCCCACCAAAATACCCCATTTCACATCATGAATATTAATATTAGGATTTTATTCCCAATATATTTTCCATTCCTATATTTACTCAAGAACAAATAACGTTATACTATCAAACATCATTCTCATTTTAACAGAAATATCATGATAAATCACTCTCTCAACACACTACAATATAAAATATTCAATATATTTTTAGGAAATGTAAAAGATATTATCCAAATATGAAATTATTTAATTTTTAAACCACAATCATAGAAAAAATATGAATTAAAATTTACCATATAATAACAAATAATAATAAAGAAAAGATGAATTTGATACCATAATACATCAAAAATATTTTTTTGATCATTATAGGTAAATTGATTATTTTTATCAGTAACGATAATATTTATATAAACCTAAATTCCATATAAAAATAAATTAATTTTATTATCATAATTTTTCATCCTTTATAAAATATCCTTATAATCACATCATGAATCCTTTTGTTTTTTAATTATTTATAACCATTACCTTATAATCAATGAAACTTAAATAATTGTTTCTTAATATATTTACCTATTATGAAAATTAATATTGGTATCATGACTACTTCTACATAGTATGCCCAAAAACCAATAAATCATTTTCTAATTACACTAATTATAGTACCAGAATATTTTCCTAATATATATATATATAGATTGGGACACCATCCACTATTAGGAAATGAATTTTATATGATAGTTGAACAAATTATTAGATAATAACATTCACAAGTGAATATGCCTATAAATAAATAAAAATATTAGGAAAACATTATGTCAATCTTTATTAATGGTATTTTAGTGATCAAAGTGTATAAGTTGGGAAAGTATTTATAAATAATTTTTTTATAGAAACAAAAATATAAAAATTTAATTCAAATTCTAGAACATGAATACCATAGGGAAAAAATATCTTATATAAGGACACCTCTCATTACCTTATTTTAATATAATTAGACCAAAAATTGATTTATTGTAGAATAATAAGGTTTTAGTAAAGGATTAATATACCCTACAAGATCACCATCAAACATATTATTTTGTACATTCTCAAGGAAAGAAAAATACTTATGATAGAAATAGTGAATATTATTAGATATTAGTCTCCCAAAAATTGTATTATATTACATCCATGGTGGTCTATGTGTCAAAAACTAATTTCATTATTATGAAGACCACATCTTATGACTGTTACAGTCATGAGTTATGGTTTTAAATTAATTATTTCTTTTAATACTATCTATAATGTATATCAATAAAGTGATATATAATAGTTTAATTTTCAAGTTATATTGATTTATCACAATTTTTATTGAATATTATATTTCTCCTAGATATATGTATGTTTTAAGTCATTGGAAAAAATTTACAAATTTTTTCATTGGTAATTACAATTCCACATATTTAATTTCTCTTTAGGATTTTTTTTGAAAAACCACCACCTACCAGGATTACACATCCCATCATAGACATATTCTTGGGTGGCCCTCGACATAGGTAATCTGTAACTATTAATTTTGTATAATTATTTCCATCTGAGGTGAATCTTATTAATGAAATGAAATTTATTTTTGTAATGAATTCAATTTAATCATGGAATATTTTTTGTCACATTTATATTATATGTAAATTATATAATTAAATAGAAAATTTTTTATGATTTTATTTTTATTTAAAAACTTCAACAACAACTAATGCTTCTACATTACTATAGGATATTTACCTCTATAAATTATATAGAATTTTGATGGGTTGAATCGTTTTAGACACATAAACTAAAATGGGAACAGATAAATTTAATAAGTATCACATATAATTTTATGATTAATTCAAGATAAAATGAAATCATTTTAGGAAAAAACTATATAATAAAATTATAGAAATTTTTTTTTCCTATGATAATCCATAAGGGAAATTCAAATGAGATAAATTTTGATCATTAGTTATATATTATTACACATGTAAAAACATTAATTCCAATGATCATCCAATATTTTTTTGGACGAACATAATATTATATAGATCTAGTTTCTTAGAAATGTAGTATATTTTTTTAACACCCAAACTCCAATTTTTTTCAAACAAAAAGTTTTCGACAATATATTTTAGATAAGAAGGACCGTGAATCCTCCCCTGATTGAATATTGAACCACATATGATAGAATAGTGATAAAATATCCCACTAGTGGTTAATAAAACATTATAGTTAATTGTGAAAAAATATTGTAGAATATCATATTCTTACCCATGTGTTACCAACCATTATTGATAACATCAACACAATAAGGGTAATTTAAAGGAAACATACTAATAAAATATTTGTTTTGGATTTTCAACTAAGTCAAAAAACAAAATTTTCATGTAATTCATCTTGTAAGTCCTTTTTATATATCTTCTCATATATATGGAAGTTTCATGATGAACAAACCATTATGAATTTAACTTCATTCTCCATTCCACGACATTAAATGAAAAAAATTAGACATAGTATATTAGAAGTTTTAGAAGAAGTATATCACTCTCTATCAGAGGGTCAAAATATATTTTAACACAATCAATAGAAATATTTTCTTCTAATTATCACCAAAGATATTTAATGTTGGGTGTAATATGTCATACTTATTATTAACAGTTGCAATGGCACAAGTCATATACATATAAAAAATATTGATATGAACATCCATATAGAGTATATATATGATGCGAGATTATGTGAACTAATAACTCAACTGAACTATAATAATACATGAAATGTGTAAAATTAAATATTTTGAAAATTAGAGCACAAGATATATAACAACTACTATAAATAGTAGACTAAAATATGCATATATTTTGGAACTAGAATATGCCAAAAAATTATTTTAACTTGATTTTCCCATTACATATGATTGTACTAAATTTTACATCATTTACACTACTATTTTATCAATTATAATACACCCATATATTAATCAAATATGATTAGATCATTTACATTTTATTGATTTACCATTTTCAATATGAATTTTTAAATCCTCTATGATTCTATATTTACAGCCTCTTAAATTATTTTATCATTGATGTTAATTTTTTTCAATACATATATTAGATAAAAACCAAAATATATTTATATTAAAATTATGTTAAAAATAAAATGTAATTTAAAAAAATAAACACATAAAAAGAATTATAACTAATTATTATTACTTATAATAATAATGTATCAGGGTAATGAATATTTCATAGTAGTTATGTAAAATAAAAAATAACGCATTACCATCTCTATTTTTTATAAATAATTAAACTTATAAGTATAATTCATGAAATTATAATAAAAAAAATATTGGAATATAAAATTAGAATGAAAACTCATGAAAAATATTATTCTATTGAAATAAACAGAATTATTAAAAAATAATCTCATTTAGATTACTAAAAATATTTGTATATTAACCTCTCAGTAAGTTTCCTATTATTTATGGACATTAAATGTTATGGATTTTGATAATATTTAAATGATTCTTATGTGAGTATTTGTAATTCCAATATAAATATAAATAACTTTACTAAAAATAATTATAGAGGTATTATATTAACTATATTATTGGTGGTCCTCATTTTCATATTTATAAAGGTACATATGATCTAATAAATTCATTAAAATAAGTACTATCCATTTTTCATCAAAAATAGATATTTGTTTCGAAATATTTCCAATTAAAATGAGCTTCCTACCAAACAACATTAGCATTTGATAGTTTAAAATAATTCCCTTTTACTTCCATCAAATGACAATAAATTAAAATATGTATTGATAAATTTATTTACATCTATTAGAATATTTTAATAATTCACAACATTAAATATATATATATATCATGTTTCTAATGGTTATAAAATTGCAAAAAAAATATTCCTTTTTCTATTCCTTGGATTAATAATTCTTTTGGTGCCTTGAAGAACCATTTCAGTTTGTTATTTTTTATCCCATCACTAGTAATATGAATCATCCTCAACATAGTGGCCACTATCTGGTTCCCTGATCTATATAATCACATGAAATCTGATGTGCCTCCCCATACACTAGAGGCTATCGACTATCAACACGGGTATATAGAGGAACAATGGGGAGACTATACCCACATTTCAATGTAATCCACAATTGAAAATAATATGAACATATAAAAGGAATAGTACAAACTAATATAATGGATTTAATTAACCCCCAAAATGTTACCATGTACGATCTTCTACACAATATGATGAATATACTACATGTCATATAGTCAAAAATTATTTTATAAATCCAAAACCACTGAACAAATATCAATTGTATACCTGATTCCCAACTCATTATTAATGTACCATTCTCCACTCCAAACTACTCTTACATGAACCATAAATCAAGTCTTGGTACTAAAAAAATACTAAAAACAAGTAGCATCATATAAGGTACCTAGGTTACTTGGTGTCCCAAGTAGGGCGTGAGTACCATTCAGTAGGCCATCACCAACGTTGTCTAAATAGTTGACCATTTTATACAATGATGTTTGTAGATTAAAAATTACAAAATTAAATAGGGAACCAAGTAATAAATTTATTTAATTATCTGATATTCATTTTATTCATTATGTCCTCTAGGATCTACCATTCATCAAAACTAATTTTGATCACATATGTAGTATAGGACAAGGTACATGCACAGACATTTTACCTCAATGGATTAATAAAAAAACCACATGAAATAATCCAATTAACTACAATAATCAATTAATCCATTTTCATCAGTATTTACATTTTATAATTATGCAACATTCATTAATAAATTAATCTTCATAACATGTACACTGGTTTAGTCATTTATATCATTTACAACATGGCCAAATCCGGTCTATTATCAAGCATAAGGGAATAGTCCAGTCAATGTTTCATGATGGATGGTCACATCACACACATATACTCCTTACCCTTAATCCTTAGTCTAGGTGGAATGAAACTATTAGGGTAATATAGCTATATCCCCTTCCCTAACTCATGCATTGTGGGGTTGAGTTTTGAGCCTCAGTTTAACACAATCCATTGGCGTAGAACCTTAATCAATACCCCAAACTACTAATCCATGTGTATAGGAATATTTATTCGTACACCATGTGTACAACATAACAATCCATATCTGAAATTATACATAATAATCAGGATCCATGACAATCAAAATTGGAATTTATATCGTGCCCTAACCCAATAACTCATTTACTATTTACATTACATAACCCATTTATCCCAAATTCTAACTATCATTCTCTAACCTATTAATGGCATGTAATAACTCCTTTATCATCCCATTTAACATATACGTCAATCACCTTATGAAAACCAATTTAATATATTTCACAATTCATAATCTAATACTAATTTATCATATTCACCATTTCAAATGTTCTCGCCTTCCAAATAACTTCTATGTATTTCATAATCCATTTTACACATCCTTACATTTACCATATTAACCAATTATCATACCATGCCAAAAAACCCATTTAAACACACAATGGTATAAAAAACCTTTCAAAATACCCATTCGAAATATCTTGGATACCACCTATTAAAACACAGGTCTTCCACTATGAAAACTAAAACATTCCCCAATGATTCATTTTCATTTAAAACCATTCTAAACAATCGCTATACATTTTCTGAAGAAGTCGCCGCACCCCCATTTCAAATAATCATTTAAAAATAATAAAAACCCCATTTCTTAAATAAATTTATTTGAATACCTCATTTAAAAATTCTCACCACATTCAATCACTAATTTTTCCATTAAAACTCATGGATTGGTCAAAATACCAAAACACATATTTAAATCCTTTTATAGTTCCCCATTTTATAAAAAAAAATAAAAACAATAAAAAAAATATTTAACCAAGACACATAAAAAATAGAAATTAAAACCCATTCTCTCCCATATTTCCCTTATCGTACTATTTACCAATTTGTTTCACCATTTTAATTGCTCGATACATGCCATGGGTATCACCAGGTTTGGTCCCCCATTATCAAAAAACATAATGGGGTTTGTTAAGGGTTTCACACCTCAATCTAATGTCATAATCTCTTTATGTTACAAAATATATGGGAAAACAACAAGATAACACATTGAAATAGCCACATGCACAATATAAATCATCACTATTATGTGTGACTACTTAAAAGGACACGTACCTCATGTTCAAAGATGACAACTAGTCCAAATTAAACCCTTGATTTTAAATCCAATTACATTTAAATCCGAAACATATAATCATTTTGAGAATGTGGTTTTTTAGGGATTTATGAGAAGAGGATACATTATAGAATATATAATATAGAAAATAAATCATATAGGATAGTTATAATCACTTAAACAACATCCATGTTTTTTATAATGGAAGGATAATAATTCCATTGATGTCATGGAAGGTTTTTTTGTAACCCATCATGTATGAGACCAAATAGGATAAAAAATAATTAGATAATGAAATATTAATGTGCGGTGAAAATAAAAAATTCCCAATTTTTTAAGGCTACATGGGTTGAAAGATTGTGTGGTAACAATCCTCTATCCAATACCCAAATATGTCTCTATACTTCATGGTTTCATGTTCCATCCACAAGGTTTGATATAATTGTGCACCATCTATCCTCCTCACAATGTTTGACCCATTTGTCTCTCCCATCATGTCCCAAACACCCTATGAAATCCCTAAAACTCATCATACAACAGAGAACTATTTTTCTATCCAAAACATTAGAAATATAAAAAAATCAAGCAATGATGTTCCTTCCTGAATGGTTGGGATATTAAAATATCCCTACCTTATAACAGCTCTTCCTTGAGATATACATCCAACAATATTGATCATGAATGAACAAAGGTCATGCCACAAAGCTATCATGTAAATTTCATTATCTAATAATTTTTTTCAAGACATGTCCATGCCATAACCATAATCGAATCAAAGGACTTGTCCTTCCTTGAATCATTTCTCCCACCACGATCCACAAATAGAACCTGATTCTCATCACATGCACATCGATAAGAACATAAAGATACCAAAATAAAAAAAGGGAGAGGAATAGTAATATCTCTTAAATACCACAGTATGAATACCGATAAGGAATTACATTAGACTTGGATAGACAACGAGGTCACCCTTAGTCCTATCAACTCCACAATTCATGGTTCAAGCCACTTGGAACCACGAAACCGTGTTTCAAAAACCATAATAAGGAACTAATCACACTCCTCAACAAAAATTGGTTTGCAACACAGGGTACAATGACCTCAACACATTTTTGAGAATCCGGATGACACCCAAGTATAACCTTTAACTAAAGACACAATAACAAAAAAAATCCATGCAGACATTTAATAATTATAAAGAAACACTAAAAAAATGTTCACCGAATCCCATTCAACCTGTACAACCAACTACATCACCAATCGATCACTTTCCCACTATGCTGCTCCACAACATACTCTTTAGATCTCCACCACTTCCAATGATGACACAAAATGAACGTTATCTCAACTTTCACAACACACTAATCAAATTTTCCAACTAAAAAAATAAAAAATATCCATAGAAACACTACGCAACCACAACATTCCCCATTTTCATTGCGACAAACCAGTTCAAAATGCTTCTATCATTCCTATCTTAACTAATACTGTGGTTATTCCACTGATCAAATATCCCTTGTTGAAGTGTAGATATCGATAAAACATTAACTGAAGGAAACTTACATCCCACCATGTTTGTACCATTTACCAAACTGAGTTAGACCTTCGGAGCTGAGTCACCCTATTGATGCCCCATATCTACTACTGGAATTTCGTCCTATACCTAGACATGATAACTTCTCATTTAAGGTATGTCACATCATATACAAACACTTATCTTATTAAATTCACATCATCCGGTGATACTTCATCGTTGTAACATCTGCTGCACCACAAAACATCATTTTAATTATAGAACCCACCAAGAATCCATTTATGGAAACACTAGTATCACCTATAAAAATAGACCGAGCCATGTGATGTTGCTCATCTTGATCTTACAGTACATATATGTCCCACTTGGAAACTAAAAATCCAAACATACCTTTACAAATATAACATTATCCTCACAATGTCACCACATCCACTCCACATATGATACATACATCCATGACTACCATACAAGTCCCCACCTTAGTTGTATTTTTATCACCACTTTTCCCTTATCCATTACAATTATTGCAACTCTTTCATTGATCACACTTTGAACCTAATGGTTGGATGTGGATGTCCATATTTTCACAAAATATCCATACTAATGTTAATTGTAAACATATATGGTTTCATAGAGCTGTATCCATGTCATTTTTCAAAATCTAGTCCATTATAATGAACATACCCATAATTTATTGATGGTTTACTCCCCATCAAACGACTATACATGCCTCACCCTATGAGAATATACACTATGGTGTCCCATAACTAACCAAACAATAATCATGTATCTAGGTGTATATAAAAAAACATATAAGTTTACCTAGGATGATATCATTTTATCATCTATAATGAATGGTTTCCTAAGATGTGATTGAAAAAAACCACCACAAACAATCCATCACCAAGGTTGCCTCCCACCAGGGGAACACCATAACCTGCTGCAAACCTTAGGATCCCACGCTTTTCACATTATAATTTACATACAAATGCCACAACCAAAAAGGGTAATTCTATCTAAAATTGATGACCATTTCATGACCCGAAACCCTAATACCTTGTACATATCCCACACCACCCATTGTTATCGAATGGAAATATAATAAGTACTTTTCCAGAGAAGCCTTTTACCCCATCCACATGATATTGTTACTTTCCTGTGTGATTCCACAACTATAAATCCTCAAATCCCTCATGGTAACATGACTTCATGTTCCCACACACTGAATTTTTATCTTTATCACATAGATTACTCCTCCCCCATGCTTGTCCAAACACCTTCACATTTATCATACAATGCATTCTGGTCTGTCAGTCTCATTGGACTTAATGAATTCCAAACATTCTCATCCAACAGAATGACCAATCAAACACCGCACAATCATACACATCCACATCACCACCAAAACAATGGATGTCACTTCTATACCAAAGGCATCCATCCATGCCTTGATCACCATTGTCTTATTTAACAAAGATTAACAACAATCTCCCATCAAACATCATAAATGGTACATGTCAAGGATCCTGATAACCTTTCGTATTTCTAAGATGACCTTAACACAAATGAAATGAACATTGATAACATTTGATAATAAAAGTAAATCATATAAATTCACTTTTACAAAACATGATAGCACCAACCATGACCCAATCCCACCTCCAAATCAATCACTTGTGATTTACATCACATGGAAAATTCAACACTAGGACAAAATTTAGTGATGCTTCCCTCGATCTCCCAAATCTATTAACTCATAACTTCCACTCGAGTTGCATTTATTGAACTATTATCTATTCACATTATACATTTATACAATCTCGTACTATGATAAACTCTTTATGTACCACAACTATGGTCCAAAATGTATTCCAATTTCATGTACACCAAAGGATAATAACAACCCATACAACTGACCTCAAAGGTCATCATCTATGATCTAATGGTACCAACTCCATAAAAAATATTTGCATCAAGAAAATGTCATTGGATGGCTCTCCCTAGACCACAAACATTAGAAATCATCCTAATTGGAGCTCAAAGTAGAACTCATTCCCTATTCTAGAACAAGCTATGTTTAATGCACGCTAGTATACATTTACTCTAGGTAACACCCAATTAATATCTACACACATACGATGGAACTAAGAGCCAAAAACCCATCCTAGAGTCCAAAACACAACATGTATAATCACTACCCATGAAGTTTTCTGTACTCACATTACGAAGAGAAAAATCAAAATCCAAAGTCACAGACCTACCGTAGGAATAATAAGAACATAACATTTTCCCACAAGACACAAGGAAAGAAAATATCATGATAAAATATTAAGGCCGCATATGAGGGTGATGTCACTATTCATACCACCCACACATAGGGTCTGATCACAATAGTTGATATTCCCAATCCATTACACCTACTAGGACAATCAAGTTTCATATCCCATATTAAACAACTCTACAAATTAAAACCACATGTTTCATTTCATAACATTATATTTTTACAAAAACCATGGATTTATATTTTATGAAACCATTGTTATTACTGAAAATTTCAAAAACCAATTTAATTTCAAAATCAACTTTGAAAACGTTTCCATTATCAAAATTTTCAAAGATAACCCAAAAGAAAAATTTAATATCTGAATAGTACACTATCATCATATGAACCCTAATGGTATATCAATCACATGAAACATGTTTATTCTCTACCAATCCTATGTGCCTAGAATTATTCATGAAATAATAAACACACTCTTTCTAGAAAAAGATGAGATATTAACCTCATAAACCAATACCATCACATCCATGTGTACCATATCCATCTCAAATGAAAATCAACTATAAAATCACAAAACCAAACATAAAGTCCTACCACTGGAACTTTTATTTTACATTATACAATGTGTTATAAGAACCCATGAATAAGATAATTACTATTACCTGAAAATATCATATTATATATTCTACCATTCTATATATCATAATGAAAAAGATGTTCTTTGATACAACTTTATAACATCACCAACATAGTTTCCACTATCCGGTTCTCTAAGACGAGTCATCACATGATCCCAAGAGTGTCTCCCCATACGCCAGAGGCTACCAAATTGTAGCGTGGGTCTAGAAAATAATTTTTAGGAGAAATTACACACTTTTTGGAGTAATTATATAATTGAAATAATATCATTAGATATAATGACTAACAAAAACCAATAAAATGGAAAACATGTGACAATTCCATAGAGTAAAAAAATTGAACATTCTATAAAATATGATGAATTTACAACATGTTTGGAGGTCATACAAATATTTTCTAAAACCATAATCACCAAACATATAAAAAACCTAGAAATGATTCCAAACCCAGTCCTGAAATTCGATGCTCTATCCAAACTAACCATGCATAATGCACACAAGTCGTTCTTGTCCTAAAACTGTACCTAAAAACATGTACCTTATCATTGGGTACCTAAGAGCCATGGGGAGCCAAGTAGGGTGTCAGTACAACTCAGTAATCCCTCACTAATGATTTCTAAAGAAATGAACAGTTTATACAATGTTATATATAGATAATAAGGATATAAAAGTAAACATGTAAACAAGGAATTCATTTAATTAATTATATAATATCAATTTTATTCATTAATCCCTCTAGGTTTAACCAATCCAAAAATTTAATTTATATCAAAAAATGAGTCTACAATAGGGAATAAGGTAATTTAAACACTTTTAACCAAATGAGATTTAACAAATCACCACATGGCACATTCTTATTGACTATAATATTCACTTTGTCCATTTTTGTTGTTATATCCATTTCAAACCTTATTTAATATTCATTACGAAATTCATCATCATGAAAAGTTCCATGGGATAGTTATTTATATCATTTACACCACGGACAAAGCCCTTTAATTAGCATACATAATGGAAAATTCTATTTCATGTCTCATTAGGGATAAACACATTAGATCAATGCATGTTCATCGTAGTGAAACCTCAGTCCGGGTGGAATGCAACTATTAGGGGAATAAATCAATATCCCCTTACCTAGACTATGCATTTTAGGATGGTGTTTAGAGCCTCAGTCATCCTCAACCAATGGGAATATAAACTTAGTCAATACCCCTCACTACCATTCCAAGTGCACAAGAATATTTATTAATCCACCACATCTACCACATCACAATCCATATCATTCATTACATGTAACAATAGAAATCCATGAAAATCATCATGGGAATTAATATCATTATGTAATACATTAATGTAACACCATGAACCCAGTTACCAAGATTCGGTGCATTATTTTAATACATTGGCATGTTTACAAGGAATCAAGTCTCGATGGACCGATAAGTTTAGCAGTCTTGAAAAAATAGATCACAAATATGAATGTTACATTTCCACTTTATAATGTTCAAAAAAAAACATAAATAATATTTATGAACGCCATTATTCCCTTAGTTTAACCCTGCATATCAATCACATTACACATATTGGAATACTGGGAAAAATAAAACATTGAAAGGGGTGAGATCAAATGCCCAGTAAGGATAACAATATAGCATAAACTTTCATAAATAAGAATAAACATTTAAGGCAATGTATAACTAAAAAAAATCCTTTTAAACATGAACTTCCACATAGTATAGAAAAAATAAAATGAAATAATTCCATTTAGTTATTCAAATGGATATTCTACTAATCGAATAATCACATGAAATATCACTAACCACATTCATAATGATGGAATGCATAATGCCAGACCATCATAACCACATAGCCAAGGACTCGTGCCAAAACTACAAATAATATTTTGTCAAATCCTTGTTCCAAGACACTAGTTTGTCTAATGAGACCTACCGACGCATCGAGGAGCTATAGCGGGCTCCACGTATCACATATTAAGTCCAATGTGTTCCAATATGAAAAGGTTTAAACATAACATAAACATTCGTATTAAAACTAGAATACAAAATGTAAAACTTCATCCATAAACCATGAATGGTATAAAAATAACACATCCACAGTCAAACATATCACAAAACATTCAATACAACAGAGAAGTTTTGTATCATAATAAATTAACTTCGAATAAGCGTAAAATCCCTCAAAGGATGTTGACATAGATGAAATCAAGACTCTTTTTAGAGAAATATCTCATTCCCTTTTGAAATCATTTAAGAGTCATATATTTATAAAATATAAAATTTTAATTGAAAATATTATTATAATATTGTAAAGGGAGCTTCAACGATTTTATAACGGCCGAAAATAGCCGTACTCACCGTATAAGTTAAAAAAACATTATTACCTTAATTCTGTCAAAAACATTAAAAAGCAACTTATTTGGAAAATGAAGGAAATATTCTTTTATAAACCTCTTATAAAAAGTCAAACAAGGGTATAAATGACTTTAACCCATATTATAGTAAATAGTAAAAATGTTTTGAAATACATTTTTAAAAAACATGGATGTGGATGATAAAGAAGTCTGTGTAGATTATTACATATAAACAACCTCGGATAATGAAGAGGTTTTGAAATAAACCCTTACCTTGTACTTTTCCTTTGTTGGGGGTAGGTTAACCTCCTGTATAATATTGAAATAATTGTTATTAAATTATACAACAATCATATATATTAATATGATATCATATATGATCTTTTAACATTGATTTGTTAATAATATCATTGTATTATTGTTGTTTCAGGTGATAACTTACGCGTTTTATTTTATATGTTTTGTTATGGGAGACATGTTTGTCATGGATATGATGTATCTTACTAATATCAAGATGATATCAAGTCCTTAATAATTATTTTTAAATCATCAAATGATAATTATACTTAAATGGATACGATGGATAATAAATCTCACCGCGTTCGTGGAGACGGTAGTCCGTACGTACGCACGAGCGACAATATGATGTGAAATCCTCAAATAATTATGAACCTATACAGATAGTAGCTGGAAACCCCCCTGCTCAAGTTGCTGTTTTGGTTCATAACCAGGCCATTTCTCCTATAAATTATCCTCCTGCTCTGTCTAATCCAGATCAAGGTTCACCAGATTCTAATCATTCTCTGGTTGAATTATATATAACTACTTCAATTGAACACAACACTACTCATGGAGCTATGAGTGATACCCCCATGGACAGTACTGTCAATACTCCAATTCCTGAACATAGTCTAAAATTTGTTTTGAAAACAAATGCTCTTAAAAGTGATGAAACTTATGAAAACAAACTTAAACCTACTTCCTCCCCTATAGTCACACGATCCCAAGGGAAGAAGGGTTTTGGAAAATCAAAAAAAAATTGAACGGTTCCAACCCAAAACACATATAATTATGAATCTTCTTTATTGGAATTGTCAGGGACTGGCTAATAAGGATAAATTCACAACTCTTAGGAGGTTTTTAAATAACCATAAGCCTCATCTCTTTTCCATTTCAGAACCTAAAGTCAATTTTAATACAACATTCATGAGATTTGGATCTCTTAACTACAGTTTTCTTAGCTCTTGTCAAAATAGTCCTCCGATGGACTCCATGTGGACCTTTTTTTCACAATTCCCTTCATAATATCAACATCATTAGAATTTATATACAGCAACTCACCTGTGATTTCTCGTGGAATGGAAGGCACATTTTTTGCACTATGGTTTATGCCAGGATTAGATATCAAGATAGAAGAGTTCTATGACATGATCTTATTGATTTAGCCAATGCTATTACTGATCCTTGGGTAGTGATGGGTGATTTCAATGACATCCTTAGCTCTCTTGAAAAAATTTTCCCATCGCATCTTTCCATATCTTATAGGGAATTTAGTTCTACAATTGAAAATTGTATCCTTTCGAGATCTCTCTTGTTGGTGCTAAATATACTTGGTAGAGGAAACACTACAATAAAAATGTTCCTAGTAAGATTGACAGAGCTTTCATTAACATGAAGGCTCTTGATAACTGGGATAAAATATCCAGCATTACTCTCCCTAGACTCAACTCCGATCATCATCCCATCCATGTTAGCTGCCTTATGAATGAACGTAAGCCTATTCTCCCCTTAAAATTTAATAATGCTTGGTCCACAAACCCGGACTGTGTCACTTTAATCATTAACACTTGGAACTCTATGAATCACCATAATGATTCCTTTTCCTGTTTACACAAATTGAAAATTCGTAAATAGGCCCTTAAAGATTAGTGTAAAACTATGAACTCTCAAATAGATCTTGATATCTCGTTCTTGAATGTGAGCTTAACAGGGTTCAAATTCAAAATACGAATTCAGATTTCAATATGGATCCCCAATTGGAAGCAATAATTTCCCTCAAACTTAACTCCTTTCTAACTTTTAAGGATGATATTCGTAAGAAAATGTTTAGGAGTAATTGGCTTACAGATGGAGATTGTAATAGCAAATTTTACAATTTCCTTCAAAGAATCAGAAAGGTCAATCATCCTCTTTCTAAGCTTTTCCATAATGATTTAATCATTGATTCAGAAGAGTCCATTATGGACCATGTTACCTCTTACTTCTATAACATCTTTAATGTCCTGGATATTAATACTGAGCTTAAACCTGAAATCATTCCCTTAATGGTGGATGAAAGGGAGAATGTAATGCTTTTAAGCATTCCCCTCGACCATGAAATTAAAGACACTATCTTTGGCCTTAATCCAGACAGTTCACCTGGCCTAGATGGGTTCAATAATGGTTTCTTTCAAAAGCATTGGGATATTATTCACAATGATGTTTGTAAACTATTCAGGACCATCTTTATTCATTGATCTTTACCACATGGGATCAATGCTCAATTTCCAACCCTAATCCATATTGTTTAATATTCTTCTCAGATCCATCAATTTAGAACGATTTCCCGGATTTACACTCTTTATAAGATTATTACCAAAATTATTCCGAATATACTTGCTCCTATTTGTAATAAAATTGTTTCTTGGAATCAATTTTGCTTCATTAAAGGTAGGTCCATTCAAGACTACATTTGTCTTGCCTCCGAATGTACCAACAGTCTAAATAAAAACACTAGTGGAGGATGTGTGGCTATTAAATTAGATATCAGAAAGGCTTTTGACACCATAGAATGGAAATTTATCTTCAATGTCTCAAAAAACTATGGGTTTAATGATACCTTTATTGGAATAATTAAGACTCTTTTTTAATCAGCTTTCATCTCTATTCTCATTAATGGCAATCCTAGAGGTTTTTTAAATGCTCTAATGTTGTTAGACCGGGAAACTCCCTTTCTTCCATCCTTTTTGTTATTGCTGAGGATTACCTAAGTAGGCTTCTCAGTAGTCAGGTGGATCAAAGTAAACTTAAGCCTATTGAGGTTTCTAGAAACTTAATGGCCCCTACTCATCTTTTATATGCCGATGATATTATTCTATTTCTTAAATGTGATCAAAAAACATTCAAGTTTTCAAGAAATCCCTAACCCACTATGAGGAAGATTCTGGTAAAGCTATCTCTTGGAATAAATCTCATATTTATTTTGGTATGAACATTACGGTTAGAAGAAAATCTACCATTACCACTTATCTGGGTATCAAAGAATGTCTCTTACCTTTCTATAATTTAGGTGTTCCTATCTTTTGGGGTAGACCTAATGTTATCCACTTTTCTTATATCATAGATCAAATCATTATCCAACTTTTTAATTGAAAGGGTAAATCCCTTTCTATGGATGAGAGAATATGTTTGGTCAAATCCACCATTTTTTGTAAAATGGTCTATGTCCTCATGATTTATAAATGGCATATAAGCATCTCCAAAAAAATTAATTCTTACATTACAAGCATTATTTGGACTGGAAGTATTTTTGAAAAGAAGCTTCTCACTATCCCTTGGAATTCTTGTTGTAAACCGATTGATAAAGGTGGAATTGGCATTAAAAATCTAAAGTTGTTCAATAGCGATCTACAAGCCCGTCTAACATAGAGTATTATCAATTCTACTTCTAAAGTTTATGATTTTTTAAATCATAGATTTCTTCATAAAATTTTAACGGGTAATTCGACTTTCATCAACTCTTCAATCTGGCCTTCTATTAGAGACTCTTACTGTAAGATCATGGAAAAAGCTAAATGGATGGTCATTGATGATTCTTCCATTAATTTTTGGTGTGGAAAATGGTGTGGTAACCCCCTGATCTCACTGTTACCACCCAATTTCATTCCTGTTGATACTAGTCAGTCCATAAAAGATGTCTTACATTCACATAGACATGATTTCCCTGAACATATTGTGCAGACTATTGATAATTATCCCTTTTCCTCTGATGGAGACTTCCTTGTTTTGGAACCTGCTCCAAATGGTATGCTTGAATCAAAAAACATTTATAAGTATAACTTTTCTAATGAGGAATCTAAGTATCTTTGTGTGATTCATTTCTATAATCCTTGGATTAAACCTTCTAGGCTCACCCTTATTTGGCATATTTGTCATAGTATATTTCCCACTGAAATTATTCTGCAAAATTTTTGCATTCATCTTTGTTCTAAATGTCGCTTGTTTAATCAACACAGGGAGGACGCCAATCATCATTTTCATTCATGTGCCACGACCTCTACTTTATGGAAATATGTTTTTGAATTATTCAATTGCAGATGGATCTTAATTGGCTTGATTTCTTCATTTTTCAAAAATTTCATTAGACATGAAGCTTCTTCATAGGTTAAAAATATTTTTCATGTGGCTGTGGCGGAACTCCTGCATGAGATTTGGTACGCTAGAAATGATCTCATTCATAATAATCACTCATTTAGTCTCAATGTAGGAAAAGCTCAAATTATTATTTCAATCCATGAAGCCGCCTCAATTCAAAAAGTCTGTTGCAACAACTTGGTTGGTGACTTTGAGATACATCGTCATCTCCGTGTTCCTGGAATCTACCCTACACCCAAACGCTCCTTTGATGTTTTCTGGAAATCGCTGATACCGGGATAGATCCAAGTGAATGTTGATGGTGCTTATAAAGGCAATCCATGACCTTCCAGTTTTGGTTCTATCTTCAGAGACTCAGCTGACCAATGTCAGGGTTGCATCTATGTTGGATGTGGTCACTCTTCATCTCTGGAGGCGGAAATTCTTGGAGTCATTCACGTTGTTGAGTTTGCGCTTCAAAAAGGATGGAGAAAGCTTTAGATTGAAAGTGATTCTACCACCATCATTCATGCCATCTGGAATGGCATCCTTCATCTGGCCTGGCCTTTCACTATACGCTAGATGAATTGCTTGAAGGCTCTCCATGGGATTGATTACATTACTACTCATGCCTAACGTGAAGCAAATGTTATTGCTGAGGCTCTTGCTAACAAAGGATTCCATCAAAGCATGACATGGTTTGACACTCTTCCAGCTGATTAATCTTATCCTTTCGACAGATATTGTAAAAAAATATCATCTTTTCATCTATTGTAACCTTTTTATTTTATATATTGTTCTTTGACCTTAAAAAAATTACACCACGACGTGGAGACGGTAAGCCGTATGTACGCACGTATGGTGACATGTTAGTCAAAGGATGGATAGAATACTGAAATATGGTTGTAAAATGTTTATAATAACATAAAAGTATATAAAATATACTGGATTTATTATTTTATAATGGTAATAACAAAGAAAGAAGAAATGGAAGAAGAAAGGATCTTGAAAAAGGGTGGTGAAATCATTATCTCTTCTTCGGGTTCTTCCATTTGATTTGATCAAAAGGGCTCCATAAGAGTCTTTTTGACTAAAGGAAGGCCTCTATGATGAATTGAGAGAAGTTGAGAGAGTATTTGGGCAGATTTTGGCTGAACCAAAAGTCTTTGAAGGTGTGAATTAATGAGAAGGGAGAGTGCCCTTTTATAAGAGTGGTGAGGGGCACCTTTGGAAAAGCTAGAAATATTATTTTATAATAAATTCATATTTGGTATCTAATAGCTCAAAAGTGGATTATTTAATGTTTATGGTGGGTATGGGTCAAAAACCACTCAAACAATGAAATTTAGATAGGTTTGGGTTACTATATTAACCATATCATTATGTATTAACTCTTAGTTAATTCGTTTCACTTTTACAATGTCTCTTTGTATTTTTATATTATATGGTCAAAAACATACTATAAACATACAAGAGACCCCCAATTGGTCCCTTAATTATACACCTATCATGATATAAGTCTCTTTTCCGATCCTTATATTTTTAGGAATTTAATATCAATTAATAGTATAATATTGTTTTAAAAAACTCTTTTATGTCAATTTCGACACTATTCAATAATTGATTTTTGTGAAAATAATAACAGAATGATTAATTGTAAAAAGGTTACTTATGTAAATCCTAACATGTCATATTAACCTATAAAATTTTTTTAATTGATAAAAAGTCTCAAATTATATTTATTTGGGTATTTATAATATCAATTATTCTAATTTTTCATTAATTAGGTAATTACTGCATCAGCTTTGTGTCATAAATAAATTAAATTATTTAATGTTTAAAAATTATAAATAAAATATCATTATGTAGGGAATTTTTTTATATTTATAATTAATATTTACAATAGAATTTATCTTATGTATAACTATATATTAAAAATGATTTAGTAAATAAACTTTTATTTTAACTCTTTTAACTCTTCTTTAAATTAAATAATAATAAATATCCTAATATAATCCAAGTGGTCCTAAATGATAATATTTTATTACTAAGGTTGTTTTGGGTCTAGAGAAACCTATCCAATAGAATTAAGACATGTGTTAGGAAAATATTAATATCATTTTTACCGTTAATTACCCTATTTACTTTTAACCGTGGTAAATAAAAGTAAAAAGTCACAATTCACCAAAAATTATTTTCATCTCATTGAAACACAATTTACTACTTGATATTAATCATGTCTCTCGAATTTTCGAAATTCCATTCACAGAAGCGGTAAAATTAAGTTTTATGAAAAATTCATTTTTTTAACTACCAGTTTGTGGTTTCACTATTTAACAAAAATTGAAGTTTTTCAAAACAATGCCAAAATATCACCCTAAGATATAATTGATATTACGAATTAAAAAAATGATTTATATTTTACAAAATTACAAACATATAAGTTGCATTAATTAATTTTATAATTAATTCCCGTTGTTACAACAAATAGCGTGTTCTTAAGAAACAATATATATCAAAAGATTGACAATTGTATATGACTAATTTCAAAGTGAAATTAATTCTAATGAACACCATTGGATAAAATGGTAAAAATATATTCTAACTATACTTCAAAAGCACTAAATAATATAATTAATCACTATAAATTATTTTAATTAAAAATGTTGTTTTTAAGTATTTTTCACTATTCATAAAAATTGGAAGGTCTCAGAAAAATACCAAAAATTCATCTTAGGATAATTTCGATATTCCAAATCCAAAAATGATTTCCATTTTGGGAGATAAAATTTATAAAATTTTAAAAAGTAGATATTACTATTCATAACGGCTACGTTGATTGGTCGTGGTGTGTGTTAGAACTCGAAGTTGTGTACAACACATGCTACTTGTCATGGTTCATAAATAATTAATTTGGTATAAGATTATAATGTTTTTAACTCAGTAGAGGAAATTAAAAATAAATTTCGATGATAATTTTAATCAAATTTTCCACCATTTCAAAATATTTCCGAATGGAATGAATTCCCTTAGAGAAGAAATGGTAAATTATGTACTTTTTGAATGACTCCAAACTTCTTTATCAAATTAATAGAACCCGATGGTGATCTTCGTTGATTAAATAAATAACATCAAAGTGTAGACTATTGATGAAGAGATTGGGAAACAGGTTAATTATGAACTGTAAATGACGAAAATCACTGAAATGGTGATAAAAATGAAAAAATTTGTAGATTTCAAATATTTTTTACTGAACCTAATTATTTGAAAATAAATTGTAATAAAAACAGGATATGGATCATATTTTATTTAAATTCTAAGGATGAATGAAAAAATAATGTAGATAAAGACTACTTTTAATGAAACCGTAAAAATTATACACATAAGGTTGATAACACTATAAGTACAAAAGCACATGATTATAGTGGACAATATAGTAATTACAATTAATCGACTAAATTATTCATACTTTATTTAGAAAATATGGTTAGTGATTGATGTTTTATTCCTAGATATCATAGTGTCTGTTAATTGTGTTGAAAATATAAATGTATTATAATTAAATAAATAAATTTAATGGATGATAGTAGTTTATTTCAAATCAATTTATTTATATAATAAGAATCATTGAAATAATGATAATGTACTTTTTGAATCTATTTTTATTTAAAAATAATAATTAAAAAAATGCATCTTATTATCATTATAATGTTAATGATAATTTGAAATATCCACATCATATAAATGAAAAAGTGATAAGGGATGAAATAATAATTATGGAATATTTATCATCATTTAATGAAGTTAATGAAAAATTTCATAAAATGATGTATTTTAATTATGTAAATAAAAATAATGAAGGTATTATATATAATTCGATATATACTCAAATGTGTAAACAATAAATTTTTAAAAGTAAAAAAAATACTTATACATTTACATGTTTCCAATGTGGCATGAATGGATATAATGAAAATTATTGAGCATATAGATTAAAAAATCACTACAGATCAAAAATAACCATTATTTAATATTTTTTATCTAGATTACCAATCAATACTAGTTTTAATTTTTTTTTGATCCAAAAAATTGATTAACCAATATAATTTTTCACAAAGTATCCTAGCTACTAAAATACTAAATTTATTTATCTTGTTAAGAATCATTATTTAATTCATCAATAATGAAATATAGTACATGTATAGGGGACACTCAATGAATATGTTGAGATACTCATAATGGTTTATTACTTACAAAAAAAAATGATAGAGGAACAATAAAAGTTATAGATAATTATTAATGAAATGTAAAATTATTTTCATATGATAGTATCTATAATTCTAATTTGTTTAAAAAAATATTTATTTATGGTTTAAAACATAATTTTTTACATATATATCAATTATGTACTGATTTAATGGAAGTTATATATTAATATAATAAGTTATTAGATATTAATGGTGAATATTTATTATTATATGATAATACAATGGAATATATTTATAATATTTATTTTTATAAACTAACAATTAAATATCTTACGTGTTTAAATGATATGTTGAGTTATAGTTTTTTTTTCAAAAAATAATAGGTCATGTAATTTTATAAATAAGGAATAATATCTATAAACATATGTTTGGGCTATATTAAGACACATTCAGATAGAAAAACATAATTTTTTTATTCTTTCACGAAAGGGAAACATAATGTTTTCTTAGACAAATCAATGATATAATTAAAAATACAATTTTTTTGTTAGTAAATCTTGATCAATTTGGAAATATTCAAAATTTTATCTTTGGAATAATAAATAAACAATAATAATTGTTAATAATTATAGTAAATTTAAATATTTTTACTTTCATTTTCCTAAAAATGATACGATACATAGATTTTTTTATTTTCATATTTTTTTATGAATGATAAAATGTTGTCAGATTGTCTTTATTCATTGTTATAATGGAGTGTATTTTCATAATTCATAATTTAGAAAATATATATAATTGAAATTTTCATAATATTTTTAAGCATAACAAATTAATAATTGAAAAATATAACTCTTATCGAAATAACCATAACTATGTTATTTGATTATAATATTATTAGGTATTTTTGGGAAGAAACCATTTTTATCATTTTTATAACTAAAATATACTCGTTTTTAGGACATTTTGAAATAATTTTTTAACTCTATAAATGAATAGATATTTTTTTTTATATTTTAGATATTTTTGTTTCATGTATTTATTTTGAATTCAAATTATAATTTAGTAAAATATCATGTTATAAGTGATGATGTCACTAGTGAAAATGTTGTTTTATCATATTATATTTCATTGATTTTTGACATAAATTTATACATAACATTATTTCAAGATACATTGAAAATAAATTCTTTTCATTTTTTAAATTAATGAAATAATAAATGATTTATTGATCTGGGTTTTCAGGACTATTATATTATAAACGACATGTATACCCTATCATAATTGGCTTTCACTTAATTTATATATTATATGATGTGAAAAACCATCACAATTATTGGGTTTTAACATTAGTTATCTGATTAGTGATGCGGAAAACCATTTTTTTAAGAAATCATTTTTTACCACTCCTATCCACTTTTAAAAATAAGAAAAAAAATAAAAACCAATAACACCCATGTTATAAAAGTAGAAACAAGAAAACCAAAATCCATTTACAATATCAACATTCAAAATTAAATTATATCATAAAAAAAACACAAAACAAATGTAATATTATATTCCCATGAAAACACATTTGGAATTACCACATTCAAAACTAAAATACAGAGTACAAACATACTAAAATAATAAAACACCTTCAAATTGATTTTAATATTTATATTGTATGTTTATTAGATCCTATTACCTATACATATGAGTGTCATCCAAAATGTAAAAATTAAAAGGAAATAATATAAAATTTACTATGAAAAAATGAATGAAATATTAAGGAAAATAATATTAATAAATATAACCCTGTAAAACATTATAACAATCCCATTTGAAAATATTTCATATGTAAATCATAAAACATAAATTTTTTATTATTTAATTCATTTTTGATTATGAAAACATTATTCAAATGTGTTCATAAATAATAAAATGATCACTATTATATAAAATATCCAAAAGTAACTAATTATAAATTAGAATTCACCTTTAATTTTACATATTTTATATTAGTTATCTTCTTCATTGTAGTCTGTTGAATGATATTCCATACTTTGTTTAATAATAATTTGAATGAAATAAATTTAAAATACCTTATAATATAATCATTTTTGAAAAAATGAAATCATATCTGTCAAATTATTCATGATTTTTTCTCACACATCCCCATAGATACAACATAACCCTTAAAGTGACTTCTCCCAAGGAAAGAGACACATAACATCCAATGTCCACTAATACAAATAAAAATTTTATTTTATTGGTTATTAATTAAAAAGATATATTAAATTTTTTGAGATTTATGTTTCTTACTCTTAAAAACGTTGAATTATGTAGAACTGAATAATTTCAATTTTTGAATTGATTAAGCAGTATAAACTATTATTTATACTTTAGTCATTATAATTGCTAATGGTGAAGTAAATTGTGGGTCTATACATCCATATTCATTTGTATTATCATAATCCTTACCCACTATATAAATATACCTATTAAGAACAAACATAACTATATATTTTCTAATAATTAAACATTCAAAATGATTTCAGATAAGACTTATAAAGAAAAAATGCATCATGTTAATAACCAACTGATTTCTAGTTAGAATCTCAGTTATATCATTTTTTTTAAAAACTATAGTCATTACACTCCCACAAAAAACTAGATTAAATTGGAATCTAATTAACATCCAGTACATTTTTTCAATATGTTTAAAATCCATCATGTTTACCAAACCTTTTAGGCGATTTCATCACACATTAAACTTGTTATTTCCTATAAAATATTTCTTTACCTTAAAATTATTTATATAAAAAATTGTTTAATTGAAAAAATAAATGGAAAAAATTAATACCAAAATGAAATAATAGATATAATATGCACATACTTATAAGGTAAAATATTGAAAAATTCATCATGGAATCAATAAAAATTGGATGATACTTTATCCATCTAGACTCACCTCATCTGTAGGTAATGGAACACAACTAATCTATCTATATTATCCTATAATATGACCCTATGATGATCAATATCACTCTTTTGATGATGAATACTATATGTAATAAAAAATATCATCAGAC
Source organism: Viscum album (assembly GCA_963277665.1). NCBI lineage: Eukaryota > Viridiplantae > Streptophyta > Magnoliopsida > Santalales > Viscaceae > Viscum > Viscum album. The sequence goes on along the minus strand of OY728147.1, from coordinate 2,048,399,313 downwards.
ATGTAGTAATAAGATATTAAGGATCATCAAATTATGACTCAAATTTACTAGGAAGCTCAAGGTAGGGGATGTGGGTGGAACCTATGCATACCATAAAGGCTTAACTCTCAATTTTTGAAACATTCATCCATCAATTGTTCTTCAAAAACATATACCCTCGTTGAAAAAATATATGATAGTATGTTTTTCTAAATTATATCTCATGATGAAATATCCTCTATTTCAGTAATTTTTTAACAATAAAATCATTATTAAATTATTAATAATATTTTTAATATAAGAAAATTATTCTAAAAGGTAACATTGTGCATAAAAAATGTTTCATTTATTCTATACTCAAAAAAATATTACATGTGTCTTTTTCAATAATGGGATATATATCACATGGATTATGATGTTTCTAATTCCCAAAAATTAAATCTAATGTGAGAGATTATTTTAAATCTATTAATATCCTATCAAAAAATGATCAAAATATCCTCCTAACTCCTCTAGTATTAGGTATAACATATGTAATCTTATTAGAGGGAGAAATTATATATTACAATAAATATTTCAGGATAACTATGCTAACAAAAAAAATCATACAATCTTTTCCATCGGTTGAGATAATATATTTTTTTCAACACTTCTCAAATCAAAAATAAAATTATAAAAATTTATTTTATCATGAACTGATAAAAGTGTATTAAATTGATTTGAGTTTGTACATCCTGGGATATCATTATCATTAATGTCTACCATTATCCTATTTTACTCGATAAAATCAACTGATATTTATTTTAGACTAGTTATACCATGTTTTATTACCCTCAAACGCTTTTTTGGACTTGTAGGATTACATGCCTCTATTTTTCATTAACTGTCCTTGGGGCCCATGTCGTGACTACCCCAAGCCCACCTTTCATAGGCCAGGGGCAGGGGACTAGCACCAAAGGCGTAAATCCCAATGAAAGGGATCGAATTTCCATTATTAAAGTAAACAACACAAAAGAGTACACAAGTGATGTAAGCACAAAGTAAAACTGAGTAAAAATGTAAGTGCTCAAATGTAAAAGGGCTAGTATACAAACCCAACAGAATGTACAGTATAGCTGAAAAAGAAGTACAACAGCAGTAAGTAAAGCAGCAACCAATGAGTCTTCCTCCAGATATCCCACCTGAAGGGTGGGTACGGATGGTCTCTTCGACTCCTTGGGTTCGGCTATCAGCTCCATGTACATCCCGCAAAGTGGTCCACCTCTGGGTACCGTCCATCTCAATATGCCTCCACCTCAGTCAGTTCTATCTGTCATCTGTATCCAACACAATGTAGTACTGGAATAGCCTATGCTGGGGTGAGTATATGATACTCAGTAGGGACCCCGAGACCCCCAAAGGTCTCCCAGAATCCACGAAGGATAAACCACAATAGAAAGTTAAAATCAAAATGTATCAACTGACTCTACATAGGTATATTCCCATAAATATACTTCGGTCATCAATTCCGATTTGGCTCCAACTCAAGAGCCCAAGCACAACCCAGTCCACACAAGAGAGAAGTCAATCATATTAAAGATAATAATTGAATATCAAGACTCATCTCACACCAGAATAATAATTTCGAAGAGGGATGGAGATGATTAGATGTACCCTCTGAATAATATCCCTTACGAACCCACGTAGGATCCTAGTATAGAAGTCGTTGCTGCCGAACCCACATAGGATCCAAGTAGAGTAAACATCATCATCGATCCCACGTAGGATCCAAGTACAATCGTCATCATTTCTGAACCCACGTAGGATCTATGTACAGTCGTCATCACTGCCGAACCCATGGAGGATCCATGTACATTCGTCTTCACTGCCGAACCCACATAGGATCCAAGTACAATCATCACGGTCACAGCCAACTCTATGGTTCCCGCACACGGCATGTTCAATTCTGGGAGGGTTAGGAACTCAAGCCAAGGGTTCCATACATCAACTATCACAAAGTCCAGAGTTGATGTATTCCAATGTTCTGTCTCATTAATAGGAACTCAACGCGATAGATGGCACGTCAATCGGACGCCCGGTCTGAGAGATATTGGATTTTCCGTTCTAGGTGCCCGGTTGGAAATACGCTCGTTCCAAACCCGGACAATTTCCAAATTCAACAAAAACTCACATAGAGTATCATAAAAGGACTGTCTCGTCGTAAGGGCCCCAGTACTACAGATGGATCATTGATCTGATGCGTAGTTTTAATGTTATTCATGTTTATGTTAGAACAGGCCCTGTCTGTTAAGCCCAGTGGGCCGACGGGTCGGTTTAACCTAGTTTTGGTGGGTCCGACCTGGAAAGGGTGTCGTACTGGCCCGAAGAATCATTTGGCCCGGCCCGACGAAGCGCGGATCGGCCCAAACCGATGTGACCTGGTAGGGTGCATCCCCACTGGCTCGACCAGTTGGTCGAGCGGCTCGGCAGGAAGGCCGAGCGGTCCGGGGGGGGGGGGGGGGTGTATCCCCCCACCTGCCCAAACGTGTGGCGCCAAGCAGAGCTCCCCTCCCTAACCGGCCAGCCGAAGTTGGCCGGCCTCCTAGCACAAGAAGCCCACTCGGGCGGGCCGCTGTTTGTCCGACTGGATGCCCTACAGGCGCCGGGACTCTCCCCTACCCGGCCGGCTGATGGGCCGGATGGTTCTTTCCCCGCAGTGGCCCACCCTATGCAGGACGCGGTTCCTGTAGCGTGGAACCATGGGGAAACGTTGTTCCTCCCTTTTGGTTCGACTGGCTATTGTTGGACGGTTCTTCATGAGTATAGTGGCTCGCGGTTGCTGGCCGTGGTTCTTCCGCAAGCGGCCAGTGCACGACCGCCGCCTTCAACCGTCACCACCTCTTCTGTCACGCCTCAATTGTTAACAAATAAGGAAAACATCGGAGGGTCTTTGGGTTGTGTTCATTCAGCCCGCGACCTCCACGTTAGGTTGTAACAATTGGACAATGATTAAGCATAGTCCAACAAAGAACGATTAGTCAATTTTATTCAATAAAATAATAGGACAAAACCCCCTACCTCGTTTAAGGTTTTTCATGATAGACACGGAAAGCGATATCATTTCATCAACGTCGGAGAAAGTACCGTCATCATTGGAAAGTTCCCCGCGTCGGTTTCTCCTCCCTTGAAGTAGAGGAAGAAGGGGATTGAAGATTCATGGAGCGTTCTTCACTGTGAGGAACGGTCAATATTAGTTGGAGAGTTTGTGTTCTTCAAAAACTCAAGAGCTCTCCCAAAGATTTTCCATCACTACAATTGATTCCCATAATAAAATAATATCTCATGCTACTATTTTTATTCATCCAACAAACAGATTTAAAATTCAAAGCCTTCATTGATTAACATGTATTGGAAACATTAAAGAGGGAGAGAGAGAGAGGTGAAAAGGTCTCTTAATTAAGGGGGGGGGGTGTTTCCAAATTATTGAAGTGAGTTTAAGAGAGTTTAGGCTGGAGTTGAATGGTTGGGGCTCATGTTGTCCCCACATTTATAATATCAACACCTATGAAGTTGGGTGGGTGAGGGTCCCCCTAACTACTTCCCATTGGAGGAATTGACTTATATAGATATAAAATTGTTCTAAAAATTTTATTTGTCTCCTTAACTAAACCCCAATTTTAACTTACAACTTGCACAAAACGCAATTGCGTTAAAGGTCCCTTTATAAAATTACTTGTATTGATAGTTCATTGGTGCCTCCGATTTCAATTCCGAGCACCGGTATAGAATATTGAAAAACCCGCTCGTTTTATCACTGAACATACCCGATCTAATCTTTAGAAATTGATTTCGGGCACACTGGGCCTTGGAATCATGTGCTGTCAGAAACTGCGTAATCGTAAAATTCAAAATAATTTAAGAAAATTTTTTTATGGAAATTACTGTGTCTTTACACTATTAAATAAGGATGAGGTTCTTCTAGGGGATTATTTGTAAATTTCTACCTATAGCTATAAATATGATCATATGTAAAAGTATGTGGTGGAATAGTTTATTTTTCTTTCATTGTCGTATTAATAAAATTAACAAACCATTAGTACATAAATATAAAAACTTAACTATTATATAGTAATGAATATTAAAAATGAACAATTATCAAACAAAAAGTCAAAATAAATTAAACATAACACATATTTTATTATTTTTAACAGTTAACTAAAATGATAAAAATAGTAATGATATATTAAATTACATATAAAATAATGAAGAAAATACAAAAATGGTGTGAGAATAAAAACAAAATTCAACATATTAATTCATTTTAAACTAAGGATAATATTATTTTAATAGACTTTCATACAAATTTTTTATATTTAATTAAAATATTAGATTTAAAATAATTTTTTTTTACAAAATCTATAAATAGATAACATAAATAAGTGTAGAAATATTAATCTAAACACAAATAAACTAATATAAAGAAGAAATTTAACTTATTAGAAATAAAACATATTCTAATCAATAAAATAACATTGAAATATGATAATTTTTTTGAAATATAAAAAATTAAAAGAGAAATAAACATATGTAACCTATAATCATAGGAATGTACTCAATGATTTTTTTTCAGAAATTTCATTATTGCAATAATTTAATATTAAAAAGACATTATCTAAAACATGATCTTCAGTAATATCTATTAATATTTCCATGGATGGAGAGTTCTCACATAAATCATCATCTTCACCAGGTTTATCTTCACAAAAATACTTGTTTTTATAAAATAATAAACCACTTCCTATTTTATTAGTGATGAAAATATAATTTTTTTCATCAAGTTCTATTATAAATGGATCAAATGTGTATTTTAATCAATTTATATAAACTATTGTCATTCAAAATTCATCGTTTCTAATGTTATTTTTTCGGATAAACCATTTCCAATTATACACTAAAACATTATATTTAATGTAATCAATATCCCATATTTCTTACACTCTTCCTTCAAATGCACATGATATAGAAATTGTTTTTTCATTTTCACTCAAAACGCATTGCTTATGTGAACATCAATAAACTATAATTATCACATGCACTTATTTGGTCTTGATTTTTCATATGAATTGTACATCCATTAATGTCATACTCAGACCATTGTATCAATTTTAATGATAGACTACCCGCTGACAATTTAAATATTTCTGATTCATATGATGTACCATGAATGGTCCCTTTAAACCATTATAAATTTTTTTATTATTTGCATTCAAATTCTACATATATTTTCTCATTTAATAACATTTTTTGACACATTAATAAAAAAATTATATTTGGTTGAGCATAATCTATGTTTTTATTTTGTATAAATGTAAAATCATTATATATTCACCCTTCAATGATATCACTTTTAGTATATAGGTCCCATTTTCCCCATTATTATCTCATTCTTCATTTGATAGATATAACCCATTTTGCAAAACTAAAACCCCGTTGGTGGAAAAAAACTTTGCAACCTCCTGATAAATAAACTTTTCAAAAGTGGTGACTTTGGGTTGGAATGTATTCCTAACATATCCATTCAATATCTTCATATAAATTTCAAATTTATACATCCATCATAGATATAAATTTATTTAAATAATTCTTTCTCACAAAAAAATGAACCATTAAATTCTATTAGATATCAAAAAAGCCTTGAGGAAAATAAATTTTCAATTAACAATGTATAGAAATCACTAAATTCAATAATTTTTTAATTTAATTCAGATCAATAAAAATATTAACAATTTAATTGAAAAAATTACACAACGTCATAATAGTCATTCTTACATAGAAGGGAAATATTCAGGGAAATACACTTTCTGGGAGTTATAGAATCAAAACATGAGAATCCTGGTATTTCAGACATATCAACATAAAATAAATTTAAGACATAAATTTTTTTCATTTGAAGAATATCCCGGAAGTAATTTGATATCATGAAGACACTAAAAATATAATTCTATACCTCTTTGATAATGTACGATAATCTAGAGGTTGGATTTTTCTCCCTTATTAGGTGTTGGAGCTAACTCCAATACTTATTCCCATTGAGAGTAATTCCACTATTTCATTAAATACATCTTTATTCATTCCTTTAATATATAATAATGTTCATATCAATGTATTTTATATATTCTCCACCATGTTCCTAACATCAGTGTTATTTTTGGTGAAATGACATCTCTAATATCATAGCTCAAAAAATATTTACATTTTCTTCCATGTAATTTTATTATTTTACTCTTTATGTGTATTTCTAAATTTCACATAAATTTTTAACCCTCTAAATATAATAATACATGGAAAATTATTTGGAAAAAAAATAATTTTTTTGAGACATTGAATTCTTTTCTTAGTCTTCAATAAAAGTGATCTATAGGCAAAAAGTTTCTCTTACCCATGAATATCATTTTTCTAAAATGATGCAGTTGGAAATATAATGTCTTTTGGATGCATGTTGGATATAAATTATGACCCTTAACACTATATTCAGTCAAATTTCTATCTTTTGTGAAGTCATTTATTTTGAAAATAATAACAGCATGAAGTTGTAGAAATCCATTTTATAATAATCATACACCCTAATAACATCCTCCCATTTGTGTTTAAAATCACCAATTAATGGTGACAAGAAATCCTAAATATCATTCATGGACAATTTTTTTCCAAAATTTATTAAACACTACATGATATAAATTTTCTTCATACAAAATCCATGATATTAGTTATAAATTAAGAATAAAATAGGGCATTAACTATTCTACTAATAACGATTCTATATAGATTCAATCCAACAATGTATATTCTAAGTAATAGGTTTAAATATTACCTTTAAAATGTAGGAAATTATGGATCAATTTTATTCTAATATGTATAGTCACCTAGATAGAACTATTTTCCATTACATATACACTCAAAAGCCTGACATAATTATGCTTTTCATTGTTTGAATTTTCAAAAAAATAATTATTAATGAGGAATTATAGGAAGATACCAACATACCATGGTAGTTTTATGTGTAACTTATAAATCAGTATGTAATTATTCATTATAATTATACCTTGACATCACATATTTAGGACACTTTGAAATAAATTCATAATGCTTCTAATAAAGTAGACAATAATTTGTGTAGGCATGTATTGTTTTTATACCGTAGTATTATTGGATATAATATTTTCCTCTCATTATAAAATGATTCTAGAAGATCATTGTGTTAATGATGAATATCATTCTACAATTTTTTAAAATTTATACAACTCTTTTAAAAAAACCATTATTCACCATATATTTAATCAATCTTATCATTGATGATAAAAGAAAAAATAGTTTACAACACATATATAATGGTTTTTTAGCATCACCATATTGATTCAGCTTTTTTGGTTCTTTTTAAATTTTATCTACTTTAAAATCATGAATAATTTATTCAATTACAATATATTTTTAATCATTTAAATCATAATCATAAATAGATATAAAATTTATATAAATTTCACCATGAAAAATCTATGGAATTTAAAAAAGATTAGAACTATGAAAAATTAAATGATCTTTGATCTCTATTCCATTCAGTAACATTATATATAAACATTCTAGGCGTGTATAGTAAAAAATTTCATTATTTGGAATATAAAATTTTGAAAATTAAAAATATAATCATCACCTTCCTTGTATACATCACATATTCAAAGTGTTTTAATCCAACATGGACTCATTTCTATCATTAACTAATATAAAAAATAAATAATTTTAATGAATAACATAGTTTCCATAAAAGTGAGAATAAATTATTCATGTCACAGCAGGTTTTTTTATATAATAAATATACCATAACATGAAAATAACAAAACATTGAAATTTTAAAAAATTCACACGCATATTTGAAAATAATAATTATAAACTAATGAAAATAATTTAATATAATATTAAATATAAATTCTAAATCAAAAAAATAAATTCATGGAATAATTTAAAAATGAAAATACAGTTATACCAATCTCTCATTTTTCACTTCCATCCGAATGAAATTAGGGAAGACATGAAATTGGGGATTATTGACTAGAATACAAATCAAGTACACATTTTACATTCGGATTTTCATTTTAATCATTGATTTAAAAAAACATAAAAAATCCAACAATTATTAGATGAATCGTTAATTATTAATATTATATAATCATATAATATATTTCAAATAAACAAAATGAATAATATTTAATGAAGTGAATACTTATATATAATTTATAATATCTATTTCTTATTGGAAGTGTATTATATTCCTGAATGGACCAAAGGAATTTTTTTTTTGATTTCTAATAACCCCCCTTTATAGGGATTAGTGGGAACACATAAAAGTCACATAGGTTTAGAGATTACATGGCCCATAGGTCTTAGATAAAATAACAAGACTATAACTACAAAGAACTTATCCTTTATAGCGTACACATCATGATATCAGCTTTATACCTTCACATGGCTATTTATCTTGGATTTTCATACAAGCACAAGTTGGTCATACTGGAAACACTATACCTTCTCTTTTTTCTACATTTGTTAGCTTATGCTGGGATGAATATTCCTTCTCTGAATCCTTATCTGAAGTCTACTCCTTGTAGAATATGACTAGTCCATTAAGAACAGTTTAAGGTGGCCTGAAGGCCTTTGGGTGGCCCGAAGGCCTTACTGTCACGAAGGATTTGAAGGACCTCAGTACAAAAAAGGTGTCCTAAATTCCCAAATATTTGAATTTTTCAGGCATATATATTACCACAATGAACTATTACATTTCTTCTATAGTATCCCAGAAGTATGACTCCACCCAGATTTGATCTCGGGTCTCTTAGATACACTTTTTGAGTCCTCACCATCTCGGCTGAGGCATGTGTGCCCATCTGTATTATACAAACTGTGAAAATATATTTATTTACTGAGTATTCTATGAAAATAATTTTTATTTTAACATACCACACTATTAATATATATTATAAATATTTCATTGTACTTCAATTAATACAATAAAAATAAAAATTATTTTGAGAATATTATGTTATTGTGAATACCATGTAATGTATATTTAATTTCATTAAAATATAACAGATAAAAACACTAGCCTTATAGTGGGATAATCCTCTAGATTTAAAAATTATTCATCCCAAATGTATTAATAGGGATAAATTATGAGTTGGGATAATGTACGACTTGGGATAAATTATTAATAGGGATAGAAATGAGATCAATCTTTATTATCATTTTTAAAAAATAGATTAATTAATCAAAATAGAGTTAAAACATAACATATATCTATCAAAATATAACAAATAATTATAATCAAACAAATTTATAGTTTGTATTTTTTATTCACCAATACATTCCACATTATATTGGTAGAAACTGATAATATGTATACATAAAATTTAATATATTATTTTTCATGATAAGAATATTTTTTCATTACACGAAATGTGTTGATATGCATATAAACTGTGTAATGGATATTTCATATTGAATATAATATAAATTATAGTATATGTATATATTAAATTTTAATATTACAAAGTCACTAATACATTAAAAAATGTGATTGAATTTTTTCCATATTAATGGTATTTTATGCATAATTAATATATTATTCACAAAAATCATCAAAATAATAAAAATTTAGAGATTCAATGTATAAATTTATGATGTGATATAGTATACATGTCTATGAAATAATTCATTAAAAATTACCTTCTATATATTATAAACACAAATAATGTTGAGATATAATGATAAATTTAGGATATATCATATAACATTATGATATAATGAATCCACTCCATTTCTCTTAAATAAATGGATTACTAAGATATATGAAGATGTTAATTATATATTTTTGATGATGAGATCATTATATGAATGTGTAATAGAGAGAATTACAAATCATAATGATTTTTAATTATTAACATTTTATATTTCAGAAAGAAGTATTATAAATGATAGAATCAGCGCATCAAAGAAATTGATCGATGAATAAACAAGGTCAATGTGTGAGGATAACTTGGGAGTTGAGAAATAAGAAAATAAAATTAGAAACAATGAAAAGAAAAAAACATGAGAATGTTTGAATATATAAAATTGATATTAGAATCCACTATGTCAATGAAATAAGACTAGGTATTCCACACATTGGAAATGATTGTCCTATCGTTAGACCAAAAACATTGACATTATTCAAAATGACAATTAATATTATTTTAAAAATTATATCACATATGTTATATAATAAAACACATGATAAGAAAATTATTATTATTATATCATGTTAATTATATAGTAATCTACCTTATAAATCTACATCTTCATGTCAGTAATGAAACAAGTGATGTATTAAAGAAATTGAAATTTCCTCATCACATTAGTTATAATCTAACCGACATGAAAAACATTATAACATCAGTAATTATATATTCCATAATATAAATCACGATACATGTTTTATTCATATTTTTTAACTGATAACTAATGTAAAAAAGGAAATATACATGGATTTTTCATTTCATTTATAAATAACCCATGTTAAAAAATCAATGTGATAAATAATTTTTATAATAGTGAGTTTATTTTCATAGTTATTATAATAATAGTAAATAATTTAATTTTTTTTAATAAAATAACTATAGTGATTGAATAATCTATGCCTTTTCAATTTGAGAAAATTAATGGTAAATTTAATTATGATTATAATGATTTTTATGAAGAGTTTAGTTATTTTAAAATGTTTTAGAAAAAGATTCACGATAATGATGAATCAATTCAGATGTATCATACCCTTTTTAGGATCTATACAATATAATATAATATTCATAAAGAACATTCCGTTGGAAACATTATTAGATGATTTGCTTTTGGAATAAAATTAGAATCATTACTTTTATATTCATTTATGACATTATTATTGTCTATGACCCTGTTATTGATAATTTTGTTGATGATTTAAATGAGAAAATATATTTTTGAAATGATATACTTGAATAGTCAATTTATTATAAACAATGTTTTGAATTTAGTTCAGTTTCATGTAGATAAGATGGTAAAAAAAATTATATAGATCATTATAAACATGATGGATGAATCTAAACTTTAAAAAAACCATGATTGTTTCTTATGAATACGGCCAAAAAAATTATTTAATTGGATGATTTATTTTATCATGTTTCCAATTTACATGAAATTATATTATTGTTATAATTTTTCTATTTTCAAGGATTTATTTAATTTAAATTTTATGTAAAAATTACATTCATAAATTGTTTTTTTAATTGTGTCTTATTTTTCCATCCCCTTGGTTTTGTAAATATAAAATTTTCTAGTCATGTTTTTAAATTATCTAATTATTTTTATGATATCAAACAAGAACCTCATGATTTGTATAAATGAATATCGCTATTTTTATTGAATAATGGTTTCATTAAAATTTATTTTGATCCTATAATTTTTATTAAAATTAATTTTATGTTATCTTTTGTGTATATTTATGTTGACGACGTATTTTTGGTTCCACTTGTGAATTAGTTTTAAATGAATTTTCTACTCTCATGTCATCTGATGGTTATATGAGAATAATGGGAGAATTTATGTTGTCTCTTGTAATTTATATTTTTCAATGTAATGAAGGTGTATTGTATAATCAATCAATTTATTATAATTATTGGGTTAAAAATTTTGTTCTCAATTATTTTAAATCTATGAATAATTCCTTGAGAACTGATACTAAATTAGGCGTTGATGCATCCTGATAATATGTTGAATTTTTCGGTTCAATAGGGTAAAGATAATTATTCATTTTTATTTAAATTATTCTACTCTGGATATCATTTTTACTATTTTCTTACGTTTATGATTTAATTTTAATACCAAATGGATTGATATTGAGGAAATAATAAGAATAATTTTATAAGTTAACAGTTATATTAACATTAGTTAGTTTCTTAAAAAATAATTAACTTCATTTAATATTGTATTGTGAATTTTTTTGAGGTTATAAATTTGATAGAAAAATAAAATCATTTGGGTTTCATTTACATGAAATATATTAATATATTGGTATTTATTAAAGAAATTATTTGTTTTATTATGTAGTGTACAATCGGGTAATGTATTTTCTTATAGTTGATGTGATCAAAGACTATTGATTTAAATAAATACATTAATTTGTAATTTATCTTGATAAATTTTCAATTTACTATTATAAAAATCATCAATAATAATTTCAATTAATATTTTACAAAATTGTAGAATAAATAATATCGATTTTAGATGTCATTTTAATAAAGGTCATGAATATAAGGGAATTGTTGATTTACAGAATTTGTCTACTATAAATCAATATGAATATATATTTATAAAACTATTAGTCATTACATAGTTTGAGAATTTAATGTTCTTTCATTAAATGGTGTAATATTAATATATTTATATTTTCAAGTGTTTAGGTTGAGTATGAATGTAATAATATACAAAATATTCATATTTACATGAAATTAGTTATATATGGATTAATTTTTGTATTACTATTTTTTAATTCTTGTATATATATATGTTTACTATATAACTATTTAAAAATCAATAATATATAATATATTATCTTAAAATACTATTTAGAGATTATATTTTCCTAAAATATTAAATACTAAATTTTTATCATTATTTTTTTCAACCAACATCTAAACATTCTACTTAGTGTATTTTTATTTAATTTTTAATTGTAGGTTACATAATAATGGATCATTGATATATAGTTTAAAAGTGACTAGTTTTACATATTAATTTTAAATAATTGATATTTTTCGTTATGTTATATCTTTATATACTTAAATAAAATATTTTTTTGTGGAAACATATCAATTCGGATAATTTCTAAAAGGAGGATATGGTTTTCCAATTATATTTGGTTTTGTAGTTATGAAAATGTTGTAGAATTATTAGTGGATCCTTAAAAAGAATCATATTTTGATAATAAAAAAGATTAATTTCTATTATTTATATTAAATGTATTCATAAAATAATATAATTATATATTATAGTATGTTAAACATTGATTGTATCATTATATTTCCTTGATTAATATATCTTTATATTTGATGTTTTGAATAGTTAAAATTTTTTCTATATGTTTTCTATTGAGTTCATAGGCTAAAAAGAAACTAGAAACTTTAATAATTAATTTATTATTTTAATTTAAATGGAATGATTATTTAAAAAACATTAAACTCTATGACTCATAATCAATGATGAGTTTTATCCCATGTTCAAATGATGTCAAATAACATGGTGTTCCAAAATGATAGACATAAAATTATAGTCCATGTTTATAATGGATTATATAAATATCTATCATATAATTCTGTAAAATATCCTTAATATAAATTGAAATTGATTTCATATAATGAAGATTTATATAATGCAGTATCCAAAAACAATACATAAACCATTATATCTTCCACCTCTCTCCAGAATCATTTTCCCCATGATGACATAAAATGCCCATGTAACTCTCTATGTATTACAACATTACATTAAACAATTTTGTTTCAATTTAAGTGTCCAAAATAATATCACAGCCATTATAAATAACTATAATCTTTGGTTATATGATGAATCTACTTTTTAATCCATTTTAATTAATTAATGGAAAACTCTTTAATAAAGACATGTTTTCCTATCTAGATAGAACTTTAATCAATTAAACACACTCCACATACTTGTATAGAATGAAAATATTGATAATGATATTATTTATTCCATTATGAAAATATAATCCATCACAAACATTATAAATTCCATTAAGAAGTTATACTAAAATGTAACAATCTATATCTTCCTAAATGAAATCAATCTCTAGGGTTATCATTCCATCACACTAAGAGACAATAGATTCCATTATTAAAAATAAATACATATAAGATAACATATAAGATCATAATATCGTTAATGATATAGGAAAATATATAATTAATTATTTAAAGGATTTTTAATATTAATTTGAGAGCCAATGCAGTATAAAAATATTATGAAATTTTTAATTTCAATAGTGAAATATTTTTTCATAAGAAGTTTTCTTATATGGTATTAATTCATAAAATAAAATTCTAAATTTTTTAATTTAAAATATAAAACAGTAATTTCTTTTTTATTCCATTATAGCAAAATTAAAATGGGGTGATATTTTTATAAATTTTTAGAAAATGTTTTTTTCAGTAAATAGTGAAAATACTAATATTTTTGTGAAAAAAAGCATATTATTTTAAAACATTAAGTCAATTAGGGACATGAAATGTTCTGAATATTACATAATGTAACACAATATTTTTTTAATATTTCTTTAATATAATTAATTATTTTTTAATCATCATTATATTATATTTTAATATATAATTTTTCTTTATTTTTAAAATAGAATATTTTCTAAAATATATTTTAAGTGCATAATGTTCCTCCATTTTAATTAATTTTAAAAATACCTATGTATTAATATTTTTATTTTAAATTATTAATTATATATTAATATATATTAATTTTTTAGTAAAATATTAATTATTATTCTTATATTAAATAAAAAATCATTTTTTGCTCGAAAAATACACTTCCTCAAATAATGCTTTTTCGTTTCGACAACAGATTTTGATTTATATTATATATTACTATTATAATGAATTTATTTGGAAAATTTTATTTATTATTTTTAATCATAATATGTTATGTTATATAAAAATTTTGAAATAATTTTTTAACATGATTAATAGTGAAAATAATGAAAATAATTATTACTATTGAGGTAAAAATTGATTTACCTGGGTGATATACTGAAATGATATGCTTTTTAATTACATAAAAACAGTTTTAAATAATATTTTATGTAAAAATTTTAACCGTGTCATTTATAAGGATCTATATTTGTCCATTTGATACCTTTTTTGTTTGCAAAAAACCGTGGGTACACATTTCTCATTTAAATAAATATTAGTGCGTCACTCACCTCAATTACTAAAGGCCACCCCATATTTTATCATATTAATAACATAAAAATTATTTTATTCGAATAATAAATATCATTATTGCCTCTATAATTATCCCCCAATGGATTACATGATCAAGAATCAATTAAACAACGTGTTTTTTCATTACATAAGAATGATGTTTGAAGAAGTGGTATCATTGATTTTTGAGAATCATTATTTTATTTAAATATCAACTACACTCAAATATTTATTAATAATTATTATAAAAAAACAATATTTTATCCATTATAATTTTATATCATCATGTTAATATGATCTGCTATATACCTATATTCATTTATAAAATCTCATATTAAATCCTCAATCATTTGTGTGACAGATTACCGCCTTATGAACCGATGTTATTAATTATCAATAATATCCATTAATTATTAATTTAAAATGATGTATTTGAGGTATATATATGGTATTTATGACACATAAATACCCTTTGTCTTCTAATATCACATATACCTTCCTAATTTCTATTATGTGGAAGATACGATAATGTCACTCTTGTGTACTATGAACTACATCCTCATAAAGCTATGTGACTCTTATTTCACTAATGGATTAAATATAATTTAATTTGGATTAAATTAATGATAACATATAATGTGAATTCGATAATTATGATATTCAGGAAATATTTATAATTTATAAATGATAATGCATCAATTTCATTCTTATACTAAAAAATGATTATGTCATTCGTGTACGTATGAACTATAGCCTCCACGATGTGATGTTATTATTTGTTTCCATAACCACATCACCAGAATAATATATATTAGTTTTCTTATTGATATAATATTTTATATATTATTTTATTATAATTATGTAAACAAAAAATATTACTCACATTCTTTTAATAATGATCGTTGAAAATGAAAATGTTACTCATGCGTACATATGACATGTTATCTCCATTATCATAACAAAGACCGCATTTCATTATATTATTTCATTATTTATTTTAAAAAAATTATTTATATAAAAACTTTGAACTAATTTGTGATTATTATTCTATAGATATTCAAATAATGAGCTGTCAGACCGATAATCAACATACTGATTTCATTTTAAAACAAATTCCAAATATCTTCAATTCAGTTATGGTAAACATAAATTAATAATTATTTGTATATGAAAATATAATAAGTTAAATAAAAGAGACAATAAAATTGAATAAGGTTTTATTCATATAAATAACAAAAATATATTTTTTATTCATGAAGAAAAAAATGAACGTGATGAATCAAACTCTTGGTAAGGGGCTTCGTCTCATTTTTAATTTTATTCATGAATAATTTGATTTAATGAAACTATATTCATGAATGAAGTGTCTATAGATCCTCATTTACATGATATAAAATTAATTTAACTAGTTTAATTCTTTTTATAGATTTATTTTGTGTACATATATAATGGGGATTATGATTTAAATATTCTCAATGATATAAGGGACATTTCAATTAAAATTTTGTTTTCATTATATTTTGATAACTCTCTATATCTTCCATGTCAATGCCTTTTAAATTATTTTATTATTTAAATTTTCTTTTCTTAATGAAAATTTAATTCATTATTTTAATTTTGTTCAAAAAAATTTAATGCGTGTATGGAGTTTTATACATTATTTACAAACAATAATAGAAACATTTTATTTTAAATTATACGATGAAGAATACCTTTCAAGAAAAATAATATGTATATGAATCATGGAATACGTTGAAATAATTTTTTTACACAAATAATAACCATACATACCGTATTAAATGAATATTTTGTAAAAAAAATGGTTTTCATAAATAGTATATTTGGGGATGGAAAATTAGTTTTTAAAAGAAATGGAAATTTTGATATTTGAAGTTGATTATAATTTGAGATTAATAGAGCATAAAAAATTATATATGATGAAAAAGTAAAGTTAAAAAATGTTTTGTCCATGATATCATCCTTGTAAATTGTTTATGAATTATTAATCCACGTTATATCTCATGGATTTTCCTATTAAAGAATATACTATTGGTGTGCTGAAATATCTCTCTATTGTATTAGGAAATAATTCATTTATTCAGGGTTTTTGTTTGGAACTTGGACATAAGGATTTTCCAATTTTTTACGGTTCAGTAAGAATTATATAAGGGTTTATAGTGATGATGTTTCAAGGAATAAAAATGTATTTTCACTTTTTAGTAATTTTATTTCATGGAGATTATTTAATTTTAAGAGAACTGATAATGATATTTTTTAAGGAAAAATTATTCCCTTTCTGGGAAACATGTCTATTTTTGTAAATACATTTTCCTTGTTTTTCATGTCATTAAAAAACTAATGGACTTATTGTTTTGTAGCATACTACAAATATTGTACTTATCCCATGCTTTTAAAATTATTTTCAAATTCTGCGAGGATTTGTAAAATAATGGACAATGTTTTTTTGAAATTCATGTTGTTGGTCATGAAATGAAATAATAGTTTATTTTCAACGTTTTATATTATGGTAAAAATTTAAACTAATTAGATGTGTCTACATTTTATTTTACGTTTTTTTTGTGCATGATTTCTGACCTAATTCTCTAAACCTATAAAATTTATTTAGTCAAAAAATGTAAAATATTGAAGTGATGACATGAAACTCAATATTATGTAATGTTTAAGGGTGAGTCCTTAATTTTTGATTAAAATGACAGTTTTGATAACATTTCAAGTTCATTTAATACAAATAACATGGTCTATAGATATTATAAATTATGATTATGTTGAAATGTCAAAAAATTAAAATATTACCATGATTATTCCTTAAATCTATTTATGATCATAATATCACTCCATAAAGTAAAAATGGATTCTATAGTGGAAGTGAACCATAATAAATATATCTCAAACTATGAATCTTGATATGGTTAGAACTAAGGAACCATAATAAATATCTCGCTATGTGAAACGAGGCTAAACCCAACGGATTTACTAGATTACTAGTACACGTCCACCCACCTAGATACCTGAGTTTTGCCTTTGTGCTAAAACATGTTCAACAAGTCATGAAATAGACATTTCACATAAAAATATCATTTACTCATGAAAAATTCACCAAAAATCCCACATTTATACCACACAAGTCACAAAAGACAACTTTTCATTCAAATTAATTTGAAATCCGACTCACACCAAAATAACCCACAACACTTTCCACATTTCATTAACACTTCCACAAATCCATTAAAAAATTTTATAAAACCATAAAAATATATTAAAACTCACATAACATCTCAGTCACATGTAACATAATACACTTTTTCATAACCAAAATCTATTTATTACATCACACTCACGGAAAACATCCAAAATCACTTTCACATCTCTTACACACTTTAGTAAATCCTTCAAAAAAAATTAAAACATTTCAATGATGGAAGACATCACAAAACAACCCCTATCACATTTAAAATTTACCATTTCATAATATACACACTCTAAAACATTTTTCAAATATGGTTTTACCACCTACATAAATCATTAAATCAATCAAATCTTTCATAAAACAATTCCAAATATTATATCCAATCATTGCTCATAAAACCCATTTCAAAACCATATTTCAAGGACACAACCACACCAAAACGCTACCAAAGTATTTTTTTTCATATAAAGAGACATTTATAAAACTATTTTAAAGTGTTATATAATCACCTTGGTTAATACCACGAATGATACAAATGAAAACACCCATTTTCATAAAACGCTATTAAGAAGAATGACAAAGTTTCACATAAAAAACCTATTCAAAAAACCCTATTTTCAAGACCACATGACAATAATACATTACTAAACCATAATTATTAAGCCAAAAAAAATTTAGTAAACCAATTCCATATGTTATAAAAGACACTCTAATAATACCCCATGAGTAACACCTGAAAACACCCAATTTCATGTAAAAATAAACAATAAAATTAAACACTTAACCAAATAAATCACAAATTGTTTTTACACCACATCAAACATATGATTAATTTTAAAAATGAGTAAATACAGAATGATAACTCATCAATAATTTTTTACATATAGAACCACCTACCAAAAGTGTCGAATCCCTCAAAACATGGTGCAAAACCTAAACTGCAACACCTCAACACAACAAAAAGAAAAATCCAGACCTAGACCACAATATTTGACCAAAAAGACACAAAATAAAACCATAGGTTTGAACACAAACTTTTTGGCATTTTAGAACATATTGAATGAGGGAGGAAACCCTAAGGGAAAAGGAAGAAACCTAGAAAGAATCACTTACCTTGAAAAATATTGAAGAAATCACCCCAAATACACTAGTATCTGAATTTTCAAAATAGTTATCCATTCAAGGGAGATTATTTAAAGGATTAATAGATCATCTAGGAACTATAATGGGGGAAAAGGATTGAGAAATTAAGGAGTTATGAAATAATCAATTTACTTCTTCTAATCTGGGAGATTTGAGAAATTTAGAGAAGTTTCATCCAAATTCGTGATGAAAATGAGATCTTATGTGGGAGAGGAGAGCATGGGGGACGCCTTGGGTATTTGGGCTTATGGGAGAGTTGGAATAACCAAAAAACATAATTATTAATGGAGATATTAAATAACTAAAAATATTTTTAGTCCAGGATATGGGATTTTGGGCAGGCCCAATCACTTTAATAAATAACATATATCCACCGTGATTATGGATTCTTGAATGGACCAAATTAATATGGTGGTGTTAATAGGTCATAGGATGAAAAGTATAAATTTTAATGTATGAAAATTGTTTAAAAATGAAGGAGTTATAAATAAATTAGTAATTATTTTTAAATCTGGAATTGGGCACACGCTTTGGCCTAATTTATAAAAACTCACCCATTCCACCATAAAAGCTTGGGAAACCCCCAAAACAAAGAGTGAATGGAATTTAAATGAAATTTACCTTTAAAATAAGTCATTTATGTGAAAATGGATGTTTGTTTTCCTGAATTTATATGCCTATATTATATTCATGTAATTTATTTTTTGGGTTCTCCTTGAGTATGGTGAATGCCCGATGTTATTTGGGTTTTCATGTAGGAATGTTATGTCTTTTAAATCTTGTTGGAAGTTAAATATTTTGTAATAGAAATAATTTATGTGTAATTTTCACCAAAATCATTTCAATTTCTAAGTAGAAAATTTTAATGGTTATATGTTTTGTTAGGATTAGACACCAGATAATTTTGAATATTGAGTTTTTAATAAAAACATAGAGGGTTTTCGGTGTTTATGAACACCGTGAATTATATGATGTGTAAATTTGTTACATGTCAGTTAAATGTTTCTGAAATGGATGTTAGGGTTCCATAAAATTGATTTTTTATTCATTTAATGTCTATCCTCCTTTCTCTCAACCAGTCTAGAAATGTTTTGGATCCAATGTTTTTTCTTGATAGATTTGTTAGGCATTGCATGATCAGGGTTGTGCATGGTGTCTCTCTAAGGGAATCATCCTTTTCAATTCATCATTTTATATTATCATGTTATTTTCAATTCATGTTAATATAATAGTCTATGTCCCACTGTGATTAATATCTTGATTCCTTTTTAGATATTTTGTACAATCTTTTTCTAGGGGCCAAATCCTTGTTGGTTGTTATAAGGAGGATACATGTTCTTAAGGTATTAGTTGTTTCCTCTTCTACCCTAAACCCAATTTTAAACATATTAAATAAATTGATATATTGATTGGTTCTAAGGACACCATTATCATTTTATGTTCATCATTATTGGTGGATCCTATTGTATTAATGTGCGACCCAATATTTGAGGTAGATGGTTCCATTTGTAACACATATTGGTGAACTACATTTCCCTAATCATTATTAATATTGGAATAGGGATACACATCCATTAAATATTTCAAATGATTCCTTACATTCTCTATGGGAGTATCTTGACTTTTAGGCTTCTATTTGACAAGTCAATGATGCCAAAAAAAGATTTGAATTAGGAGTTATAGACATTCAATGTTGGGCTGGAAAACTGGTTCACAGATCCCATTCGGGTAGATCCATCTATGATCACAATATAGAGTAACATGATGGAATCCTATGCAAACATTGTAGAGGGAATGAAGGAAGCCTCTCTTCCATGGATGGTTTGACGATCAACACCATGGTTAATATGAAATTGACGCAACTACCTTCGGTTACAGAGCCGATTTCATTCATGGTGTCATTTTCTATTCAAAGTGCACATTTGTTCTCTAGGATGAGCTTCACCAACATGTATCACCTATAAATAGCCAGATCACCCCATTTATATGGACGTTTGTGATACCCCATCTGCTGCTAATCTCCCATTTCATGGTTCTCCTGATCACTATGAAGAGATTCCCTTCATCAAGGCCTCCTCCCTTTGTGAAGGTGGGAGCCCTATTTGGGTTTCTAAAGGATCCACGAAGCATCAATCCATTAAAGAGGACTCTCCTAACAGTGCACCTTATTCTATGAAGACCACATGCTTCATGAGAATATTTCATTCGCAATGATGCTTTATGATACTCCATGCTCTATAAGAAAAATTCCTCACAACGCTACTTCATGAATCCATATCCTTCGTTAAACCCTACCTTTGTGCCGACATGTCCATACGGCATGGGTTGTTCCCCCACAGCCCCACTCGAGATCACACCAGAGATGCTATCCTGGCCAATTGGGTCCATCCCTTCACTATCATCCCTGACCCTAGTGAAAATTGCATAGTCGCACCGTAATATTTTCAGGAAAGGACAATGGCATTTTCAATTCACCCTTATGCACACCAACCATCCAACTTTGTAATCCATGATTTGACATACTCTTATGCACACTATGAAACACATTAAGGTGATATATTTTTCATGGTTCATTTCCAATGTCATGAGATGAGATTACGATCATTAATTCCTTGAGTACCTTGAGTCGTACCATTTCTCATGCAACTCATCCAAACCCCATCACCTGACTTCTATACTTGGTGGAACAAGATGGTCCCTCTCTTGAATAATTCCCAGCACCAACCATTTCTAGGATCCTTATGCCTAATAGTCATATCTATATGATGTTAAACTACAATACACCATATATAACAAATATAGGATGCCTCTTATTTTGAATATGAGATGACATATGAGCTAGGGATATGATGACAACCATCCACTCTACATGAATATAAAATGTAGTACTCTTTATGTGAAAAATGTAGAATGTATTTTAATCTAAATAAGGAATTCCTTGGGCACCAATCATAAGATTTCAATAGTCCACATTACATGACATAAATCTATATCATTCCTAGTCAATCAAAAATAGGATCCCTGTTGACTAAAATAAAATATGGATTAATTGACAGGCATAATATACCTCATGCCATTATTAAAGTGGAGTAATTTAATGAGCATTAGAATCAATTAAAAAATTATATTAAATTACCTCATTATTTTCATATACTATTTTTGGATATTTATCCTCTTTCATGTCTGATGGGTCCCTTTAATGGCCTAGTCTCATACTGCCTCGTCTCACCTACCGTTCTAGACCAACACCCTGGAATACTTTGGACAACACATCAATTTTGGCACTCTGTTTCGAAAACAGTCAGTGTTTGGCCCTAGTTTGATTGTTTCCATCTCAGGCTAATGTGATGTAGATGTTGTGATTTGAATATAGTCAGTAGTTATCTCCCTTCATCGTGCCACCATCATTGTGATTTGAATGGTGGGAATATGATTCACACTTTTCATATCCATTTAATAAGACTAATTCCAACTCCCATGGAATTATACCTCTTAGGAACTAGTTCATAGGTGTAGGCCTCAATTATATGCCTCACCCACTAGAGAATTTTGATTCCCTCATGACAATACATGAGGGTGACATTATGGGAAGCTTTCATGCGTAATCCCCTTTCACTATTGTCTCTCCTTAGAAACACCCGATCAACTTCTATAAATAAGACCCTTATCACTATTGTTGCTCTTTAGCTGGACCCAGGAAGCTTCCACGCATAAGCCGCATCCACCATTTTCACTCCTTTTTGCACCCGATCAACTTCCATGTGTATATTCCTTTACCAATTGTCACTCCTTAGCAGCACCCGGGAACCTTCCATGTGTAAGCCCCATCCACCATTTCCACTCCATTACTACACCTAGGAAGCTTCCATGTGTATGCTCTATCCACCATTATTTCTCCTTAGAGACACCCTAGAAGAATCCATATGTAATCCCCTTTTATTATTTCAAATCCTTAGCAGCACCAGGCCAGTTCCCATGTATAATCTGCTATAACTATTGTCTCTCCTTAGAAGCTCCTGAGCATCTTATATGCATAATCTCTATTCACCATTTTTGTTCCTTAGCAGAACCTGGGCTTCATCCATGCATAATTCCCTTTCATTATATCCATTTATTAGTGGAACCTAGGATATTTCCATGTGGGATCCCTATTCACCACCCATTGTGTTGACCCATTTGTGCCACAATCATCAGGTTTGTTGTTGCCTCTTGTTTCTCACACCAGGCATGACTCACATGGGCTTAGAGTAAGCATCTACCATGGGATCCTTCTTTTGATACTTTATCTTGTAATCCATAAGGTCCCATGATGAATTATGTGGACCTTGATCCTTCCCCTTTCCAATAAAATTACTTCATATGCCTCTCGGATGTTCAATCCCATCACCCATCCGTCCCAACCACCTCACGTCAGTTCACCAGCATTACGCATGATGTTAAAAATTATTCCCCTAACATCCTGCATGACTATAAACTATATTAATAAAAACTTTGTGGGTTTTTATCTCTATCTCCTAGACAGTGTATGTAGTAAACATCCTTGATGTACAATCTCAATCTATGGTAAGCTGTTCAATTCCCCTTTGCGGGGGCCTGATTCTCTAGTCTGCCTCCTTGGGGTTATATCAATATTAGGCTTCTAAACATGTGTAAGCCCCTATAATCTTCTTTAGATCACTATCCTATGAGTTCACCATTATCTTATACCTCACTTGGAACTATGTGGGGGTTTTATCCCAATCTCCTAGACAGGGTACATAGGAAGTCTCCCGGATGATCAACAACAAACACTAGTAAACTTCAGTGTCAGATTTGTTGGGACCCACATCTTTGTTCCAACCTAGTGGTGCCAAACCAACCCTTGGGATACTTGTAGGACCTCGGCACACCCTGAGAGGGGAGGGGTGAATCAGGGTGTCAAATTTTCTTTTAAACTAATGTATCTTGTTCTCACATTGGTAGGAACTAGTTAAACCTGTATCAAGGATATGATCAGAAATCCATCATTCACATGCAAAGTTATGACACAACACATTTCACATGGTTCACCACTATGGGCTACGTCCCACAAGCATATGCCAACAGGTTTTCGGTCGTACCTAATTCCACTATTCTTCAATAGTTGTGGATAAAAATGGTTCGGGAACAATCACATTGTCCCAGTCTCACTACCTTTAGAAATGTTCAGGGATATACCACTACGTCCCTCATGCCACTCTTGTTGACCCCCCTATCTCACATCCATTGGTGAAGTCCCATTTTGTTTATAGACATGACAGTCTCTTCAATAGAATCACACTGATGTATTTTCCTCTACTTAGCACGAGACTATGCTGGCATCGATGTCCAGAATGGATTCACTTGAACACACTGAACAACTAAACTAGATAATCAGAATGTGCTAACAGGTTACACTGATGATTTCATGCTGCACCTACCCTTTGTGTGCAAGTTATCTCTTTTGCGTGCAATACATGATTTTCGCATGGAAAATATTTTGCGCAACACCATCATTACGCACAAATTTCACTTTTTCACAGAGTCTCCAATTTTACACACATCATCACCTTTTTCACACAACATCAACTTTTTCGTGCAACTTCAAATTTTATGTTCATATTCTATTTATTCATGCACCTTCATCTTTTTCGTATAACTCCTACTTTTTCACACATCTTGGAGTTTTTCGCACAACTACTTTTACGTGAACCTTTTACGCGCATCCGCCCTCAGCTCTTCTCTAATTCTTCAATCATTAGGAATTTCGGGGTCACCTATTATTTATAGACTTCCCTGACCCTCATGTGAAAAACACATATTGGCATGACAAACCTCTCATTTTGCGTCTAATACGTTTCTCATAGGAACAGTTTTCCCCGCGCATATCCATGTTTTTTCCGCAGATCATTCCTTTGCCATTTTCCAACATTCTAATTCTAAAACAGCTCTTGAGCAAAAAAATCTCGCTCCACTATTTCATGCAGCACGTTTTTTTTGTGCACCATGCTATTTTCCATGCACCATGCTGTTTTTCGTGCACAAATCACCTATTTCTCACACCACTTCATCTTTGCACGCAACTCTTTTTTCCAACAACCTATGACTTCATTTTATGATTTTTAGATCCAAAAAATTGATAAACACTAGAGAATAGTGCCACCTTCAATATTATTGTCTTCTTGAACTGTATGATAACATTACTAAAACATATTCTAGACATCCATAAAGGATTGAAAACAAACAAAACCCATACTCTAATTCACACAATGAACGACCATGATTCCAACAATATTCCCCTTTGGGTTTGTTGGCAATCACTAAATAATTTCAATAGAGCACCAGCCACATGAAAACCAAAAATTCAAGAATCAAATCAAGAAACACTATAAGCCTTCGTGATCAATTCTTGGTGTAGAAAATCAAAGGGGAAGTGTGAATTGAGATCACATGTTTTGGAATTCTCAATGATACCCAAGAAAATCTCTTAATTAGTCATATAATAATCACATGTGTAGAATTTATTACTTCCACCCCCATTGAAAATAAACCCAATGACTGGTAAGTATTCATTTTTAGTTCAAAACACAATAATCCCTGGATAGTATCTCCCCCAAAAACTATATTACTTCCACAAATAGATTAAAAATAGTAAGTATAGCTGGGGGGAGGGTAATTTTGTAACCACCTTATGCACTGGAAGGTGTTTGAACACCAAGGTTCAGTTGATGTTTCTCAAACACAGCCGATGATAGTTGCTTGGTCAGGATATCAACCACATTCCCATTAGTTCACACATGATCCATTCTAATCACACCTTGTTCAACATTATCTTTGATAAAGTGATGCCTGATTTCAATATTTTTTTATGAGAATGTTGAATAGGATTATTTGTAAAATTATTTTCACTCTTGATATCAATGTAAATCACCATTTATTGTTTCACCTCATCACCAATATCTTTCATTTGTTGCTTCATCCATAGCAGTTGAGTGAATGCCTTTGTAGCAGAGATATTATTTCCTTTAGTAGTACTAATAGATGTACATTCATGTTTCTTGATCAACCAGCCAACACATTTCTACCCAATATAGAATGCTCCACCACTGGTGGACTTTCTGTCCACTACATCACCAGCCCAATATACATCATAAAACACTGATGATTCACTATTCCTTCTTGTAGTAATGTATAACATGAGGTTTTGTGTACCTTGAATATATCTCATGATTCTCTTTACTACCACCATATTCTCCTCCTTTGGATTACTATGAAAGTGGGCCACTAGAATGTTTGAAAAGAAAATATCTCGTCATGTCACTATTAGGTATAGAGGCCCCCAATTATCCTCTTATACATTGTGGGATCTATATAGGTCCCATCCTCATACATTAAAATTTTTCATCCAACTAAAATCAATGTTGACATTGGTTTGGAGTTATTCATATTAAATTTCTTCAGTATCTCTCTTGTATACAATTCCAAATAGATGAAAGTGAAATCTTTCATTTGAGTCACCTGTAGCCCCATGAAATATGTGTGATCCCAAATCATTGACATTTCAAATTAGGATTTCATGTGGTTGGTAAATTCATCCAATGATTTCTTCCTACATCCAACAAATATAATGTCATCAACATAAACTAGAACCATGAACTGATCTTTTGGGGAATTCTTCACATAAATATTGTGATCTACTCTTTCACTTGTGAACTCTAGTTTCGTGAGATAAGAATTTAGCTAGGAATACCATTCACTTAGTACCTTCTTCAATCCATAGAGGGCCTACATTAGTTTACAAATCATTGTTTTATCCGTACCAAGAAGGAACCCCACTGGCTATTCGATGTAGACTTCTTCTTCAAGAACACCATTCATGAAAGGTGTCTTAACATCCTTTTGATAAACTTTATATCCTCTTTGGATATTCATATCACGAATTATACAGATTGATGCCAGTCTAGAAACTGGTGGAAAAGTTTCTTCAGCATCAACACCTTCAATCTGTGAATATCCTTCACAAACCAGCCATGCTTTGTTTCTGATAGTACTTCCATTCTCATAAAATTAGTTTTTGAAAATCCACTATGTACAAATAACAGTATGACCTTCATGCCTATTAACTAGATCCCAGGATTGATTCTTTGTCAATATGATCTATCTATTCATTCATGGATTTCACCCATGATTCATCTTTTGCAGCTTCTTCAAATGTGTATGGTTCCAATGTAGATAATAATGCATACTGTTCATTACTTCACATTCTCCTAGTTTTTGTGGGTTTAGTACAATCCCTAATGATGATGGATTTATCAATTTCTGCTCTTTGATTCATCCTATGAGGTTTAATTGAATTATCTCTAGCTATGGTTTCAACATCAGATTCTTCTTCTGATTCAACATCACAATGTGAATTCGGGGGGTTTTGTATGCCTTCCTTCATATCTATATGTTCATTTACTCCATGTTCAAATTCATCCTCATCTTATATCTCATCATCATAGGAATTATTTTAAGCATTTATGGATTTTCCTTCGATGATATTAACATCATTACTTTACAAAATCCTCCCCATGCATTTATTAAAACACCTGTAGGCTTTGATGTTCATTGGATACCCAAGAAAAATTCCTTTATCAAAATTGTAACCAAACTTCCCTTGATTTCCTTCTTTATTTCGGATGAATAATTTTCTTCTGAAAACAAGAAAGTATTTCAAATAAGACTTCCTTCCATGCCACAATTCATATGGTGTCTTCATTTCTCCCATATAATGCCCTGTTCGATTTGGAATGAGCAGTACAACTTCAACAGCTTCTTTCGAGTAATGGAGAGAGATACAACTCTCATTCAGCATAGTCCTGGCCACAATGTTGACCTATAAATTTTGGCCCTCACCAACTCCATTTGGTTGTGGAGTTCTCACAACAGCTACCTTGTGCTGTATTCCATGTTTTTCTAGGTAATTCTCAAACTCAATGGACATGTATTCCCCTAAATTGTTAGATTGCATGAATTTTATTGTTCGTCAATTATCATTCTCGGCAATCCGGTGATAAGTTTTCATGAAATCAAGTACTTTTCGCTTCCTATGAATAACCATTATAAAATCAATTCTACTATAATCAAAAATGAAAAGCCTGAATTACCTCACTCCATGAGTTCCGACAATATTTATCAGGCCACATACATCTGTGTGTATGAGATCAAGAAGGTGTGATTCCATTTTCTTCTATGGATGATATGAATTACAGACTAGCTTCTTCCATATGAAAGAATAACAAGTATTTTTCTTGTTCACATTTCATAATGGGGATATCCATAAAAATATTCATCTTAGATATATTTTCCATGTTTTGTTGATAAATGTGTCCCATCCTTTGATGCCAGAGGTTGTTTACTTCCACAATAGACAAATAGCAAGAGTTCACTTTACTGTCAAAATGATATAAGTTTCCATCTTTTCTACAGACTTTAATAATAGGATTCGATATTTTTTCCTTTATAGTGCATCATTTTTGATTAAAAGTTACTATAATCCATGACTCATAGCGCTGAATCACACTGAGGATATTGTGGCGTAGACCATCCATATAATGAACATCAATCTTTTTCATCACTCCATTGGAGAGAGCAGTATTCCCACTACCATTAATCGTCAATGCACCATCATTACAAAACATCAAAGTTCCAACAAACTTTTTTTTATTGTTCTTAAAATGGTCATCATTTATTTCCATATGTAAAGAGAATCCACTATTAATAATTAAGGTGCTGCAGCTCTTTGTTTCTTTTAAGGCTACTTCTGCAAGATTGGATTTCTCGATATTCTTCTTTTATTTCCAAGAGAAATTGGATTGAGTATAAGATATTGATGGACTTATAATTATTTCTTCCATATAGTCAAATTATTTGTAGCCATAATCTTCTTGCATAGGAGAAAACCTCTATGTGAGAACACCACCATCAGGAGGGTAAATATTGACCTGTCTTGGAGAGTTATATGAATCTATCCTATCATACCTTACCCTTAAATACATAGATTTATGGCCAAACATAGAAAAATGAAAATTGTATCCATAGAAACTATTTCTTCTATAAGGTGGAGGATATGAAATCAGTCTCTTTTGTTGACATCCAAAATCATCACCATTCATGTAGCTCCTTGCCTCTTCACAATATGACATGGTATGGCCCAGATAGCCATAAAACAGACACTTCCTGATAGGAAATGACTTCTCAATTGAATTTCTCCTCATTCCTTCTTCCTTGGAATAATGTTTGGACTGCATGTCATTTCTGAAAGTTTGAGGATAATTTTAGGTTCGTCTTTTAGTTTCTATTTAGGGTATCTTTTTCAGAACTTCAGGAATCGTTTCAACATTTCCAATTTTCATCATGTATTACTTTTGGATCTCATCACTTCAAACATTTGAGGTATCATGTTCATAGCCAATTCCACTCTTTCCCATATAAGAAGGTCTTTGATCACTCATGATTCTTCTAACACCATCTGAACCACAGTTGTATCTTACTAGTAATTCTACATCTGAGAATATTCCAAAATGAATTTTCTTCTAACCCTCATTTTGTGGTAGATTGACATTCAATTTTACTTCTAAGAGTAACAACTTCTTCTTCAAAACCCTCAAAATTATTGTACATATCTTCGAGTCTGGATGAATGGTCATTTATGACCTTTTATTGTTCTTCAATTCTAATATTTAGTTCCAGGATGTAATTTTTTCTTTCAAGGATTGAAGACTAAACTCTCACTAGACTTCTAGTCGTTCAATTTCTACTTCAAGTTCATCAACATATCTAAGGATTTTTTCCACCAATTCCTTATACTGATTGTATCTCTTAAATTTACACTCAATCATGGAAAAGGCATCCATGATTTGAATATTTGGATCACCATTAGGATTAATCTGATTATCTCTGGCTTTATTGATCGAGGGTTCTGACTTTTCAATGGTAGTTATCATGGAATCATGGTATCATGTTTTAAATTCTGGTTCTTCATCTTCAAAATATTCAATATCATCATCTCCCTCTTCACTAAAAATAACATTTATTTTTTACTTCCTTTCTATATTTGATGTCTCCCTTTTGGAAAAACCTTTTTCGAGACTTCCTGATGCCTTATGCTTCGCTCTAATCATCATAAAACTTTCCTTGGCCCTGAGAGGTAATGTGTACAACTCTTCCACAATGAAAACATGCCAGAGGTAGCTTACCTTTAAATTTACATTTAATTTATTCATCTTCATGGTGATGAGAGAATGATTTTATTTTTCTTCATCATCATAACCACCACAATATTATGATGTTTTTTATTTTTTCCATGGATTGAATTCTATTTCCTTGATTACATGAGTCGTGGGATCATTGTGTTTGACTCTCATCTCATATGCCACTAGACTACATAGAAGATAATCCAGAGATAGTTTAGATAGATAAATTTATTCAAGGTATGACACATTTTCATTATACATAGGAAGAAGCATTAACAATATTTTTGTTACGATATCAATGTCTTTTATTTCCTCTCCAAGCCCACGAATTTCTCCCACTACATTAGTAATTCGATTGAAGAATGAATCTGCATTCTCATTAGGATGCATCTTCAGATTATAAAACCATTTGTGTAAGACTTGAAGTTTTACCTCCTTCATAAATGTTTTCATGTTTATCGCACATATACATTGCTAAGGTGCAACTCAACAACTTTAAATAGTTCTGATCTAAAAGAGATGATGTGATAACATTCTGAGCTTTAGCATCTGCATCAAAAACATTCCTTTATGTATCAGTCATGGAAATACCTGTTGGATCGGTAACTTGTATTCATTGCACAGTAGAAAAGAGGAATTTAATTCCAAGGGATATTAAATGAGATTTCATTATGTTATTCCAAATCAGATAATTACTTCCATCGAAGAGAGGTATTCCCCTAGAATTGACTGCATTCTCCATGATGATAAAGGAAATATCTAACCCCAATATCCTTTATCATTTTATACCACTTGTAGGAGCCTAGGACACCCTGAGAGGGGAGGGGTGAATCAGGGTGTCAACTTTTCTTTTAAACTAATGGATCTTGTTCCCACGTTGGTAGGAACTAGTAAAACCTGTATGTAGGATATGATCAGAAATCAAACATTCACATGAAAAGAGATGACACAATAATTTTTTCATGGTTTACCGCTAAGGGCTAAATCCAAGGATCATATGCTAACAGTATTTCGGTCATACCTAATTCCACTATTCATCAATAGTAGTGGATTACAATAGTTTGGGAAAACTCACTTTATCCCATGCTCACTGCATTTACAAATGCTCAGGGATAGCCCACTGCATCCCTCAGGTCACTCTCATTGACTCCCCTTGGCGCACATCCTTTGGTGAAGTCTGAGTCAGTTTATAAACATGAAGGTCTCTTCAATAGATTAGCATGGAAGTACTTTCCTCTGCATAGCACAATACTATGCTTGCATTGAAGTCCAGAATTAATGCACATGAACACACCAATCCACTAAACTATATAATTAGAATGTTCTAAGTGGTTACACTAATGATTTAATGCCGCACCTACCCTTTGCACCCATGATTTCCCTGTTGTGTGCAATACATGATTTTCGCGTGGAAAAATATTTCGCACAACACCCCCTTTATGTGAAACTTTCACTTTTTCGCGGAGCCTCCACTTTTACACACAACTTTGCATTTTTCACATAACGTTAACTTTTTCACACAACCTCTAAATTTTTGCACAACTTCTACATTTGCGTGCACCTTCATCTTTTTTGCACAACTCGATATTTTTGGCGCATCTCGGAGTTATTCGCTCATCTCCCTTTTTGTGAACCTTTTACGTGCATCAGCCCTCAGATTTTCTCTAAGTCTTCAACCATTATGAATGAGGGGGGTCACCTCTTATTTATAGGCTTCGATGACCCCCGCGTGAAAAACCCCACTTGGCATGAAAACCCTCTCATTCTGTATGCAATGCATTTCCCCCAAGAACCTTTTTCCACACACATCTCCATGTTTTTCGCGCATCCCTTGCCTTTACCATTTTTTGATGTTTTTATTCTGAATCACCTCTTGCATGAAAAATTCTCACTCCACTATTTCATGCACCACACTATTTTTCACGCACCACGCTGTATTTGGCACACCACACTATTTTTAGAGCACCACAATATTTTTCGTGCACACCTCACATATTTCTTGCACCACTTCCTCTTTTCACGCACCACCTTTTTCCAACATCCTATATCTTCATTTTTGATTTTCATGTCCAAAAAATTGGAAAACCCTAGAGAACAGCGCCACATTCAATACTGTTGTCTGCTTGTACTCAATAATCACTTTATTGGCACATGTCCTTGACTTCCATGGAGGATTGATAACAAACACAACCCATACTCTAATTCATGAAATGAACTGCCATGGTTCCAACAATACTAACCATGGTTAAGCCCCAACATCATATTCATGTCACTTTTCTCAGTGGACACCCTGATTCATCAACCAAAACTACATGGTCATTGATCTCAGTCTCCTTGTAAGGGTAAAAAGGAAGGCTCCATGAGGTTTAACCCCAATCACTAGTAATCATTACAGTCCCCTTTTATGGGACCCACATCGTTATTATATCCCACTAGCATCAGACCAACCCTTGGTCTGGTAACCATGTGTAAGACCCAGTATGTTGCTGGTTCAGTATCCTTTGTGTACAAGCAGATTCCATGAACCCACCATGAACTAGGTGGGTTTTTTCCCCGTCCCCTAGATAGGGTACGTAGGAATCATCCATGAGGTTCAACCCAAAATTGTGTAAAACATATTCTAACTATATGGGTTTTGATCCCTACCTCCTAGGTAGGGTATGTAGGAATCCTTAATAAGATTTACCCCCAAACACAGGTAATCTTCGTTGTTAACATTGCTAGGAACCACATCCTTGGTTAGTCCCTTAATGGTCGTAGACCGTCTCCCAGAAATATAACAATATGGAATCCCCACAGACAATTCGTACTCCACAAACCAAAAGTCTCCTTCTTGCAATGGGTTGTTGACCATGCGTATCCCTAGAATGACTCTGGTTTTCTATCCTTCACGTACACCATGAGGTTATGCCCCTTCCTGAACTATATGATCTTTTATTCCCCACCATATTGATATGTTGGAATACTCCATGAGGTTCCAACCCATAAATCATATCTCATCCTAGTATCTCCCTTGATCCCATTGTGTTTCGGTAGGGTCATGCCCCGACTCGGAGGTTCTAATTCATTCCACTCCCATCCATGCATCCATTATCATGGCCTGCCTCTTTAGGTATCCCATTTCCATGCCTAGCTACATGTACATCGATTCCCTACCATAGGAAAATTTAGGAAGACTCTATGAGGACTAATACTAATATTACCATCATCTTTACATTATTTAAATTACATTCCACTCTTCCACTTTTCCCAACCATCGAGCATCCATCTTGATTCCTACCTGGGTTACCACATCCTGGTGAGATCACACTATCCAAATTGGCATCTAACAATGAATTATCCCCACCTAATCCATAATAATCAAACCAATAGTGTTCCTCTTATGATGGGCCACTATCAATGCGTAATTACCAACATGTCTTTGGGTCACTTTCCTCCATGTACACCCCAATCCTATGCCTCACACCTTCAAAATAAGTGGATTTTGATCCATGGAGTCCGCGCATGGTACATAGGAAACCTCCATGCAGTTCAATCCCATCAAATGGTAAACATTTGTGTTACCCTTTCTTAGGATCACTTTCCCGGGTTCACCCTCAGTGGTGTCTTGATCAGACATTACGGTGAGATATCATCCCATTATGGTACACACCACACTAGATCTGCTCTCATTGACCATTCTGATCCATCCACCTAGTAAACACTTTAGTTGCTTCCTCCTAGTGATATACCAATCTAGTCTTTCTCTATGGGTTTTTCTAATCACTCTTATTCCATCTCCACAAGATGTAAAACTTGCATCCTACCCTATGTTGAACATGGGATGTCTAAGGAAAACCTTAGAATATATGCCTTTTGTATAACCGTATCCTCATGATTTTAAACTCCAAAAATACCCCATACCAAACAAGGGAAGACGAGGAAATCCTTCGATACATGCCTTCGGGACAAGACAGCTCCCCAATAATGTGGGATTCCTCAGGTTTTTCACCCTTGATATACCCCACTATGGGGAAGAATACAGTTGACCAATTTCCACACATCTAGAGATGCCCAGACATTTATGATGTTATGATATACTTATACTAAAGGTTTTTGACCTGTAAAGACCCCTTGGAATTTCTAGATAGAAGCAATGTAATTAACAGGTGTCCACAATGATATGGCAGTGGGAATGAGATTCATGAACAGCAACTCAAATCTATGATGGAGAATCAGACTAGGTGATGAATTCTGAGGAGGAACCCATTGAGGGAGAGACTGACATCCCGTTATACTATTTCAATAGAAGAGAAAATGTCCCTAAATAAGCAATGGATGCGGCCTACCTTTAGAAGTCAAGAATGTGTGGAAAAAGATGTGAATCCTTGATAGAAAGATGTGTGCCCCGAAAAATGTGTGGGAAATAGTTTTATTTGTATCAAATCAAATTGATATTTTAACTAATTTCATTTTTTGGTGTGGAAATAGTTTTTAAAAATGATGACCTTTATATGGTTTAGTTAACTGAAATAGTGGTTTTAAATGAAATTTGAAATAATTTTTTATATGAATTTAAAATCATGGTTTGATGAAAATGGATTAATGAATTGGATTTGAAAGTAGATAATAATGGAATCATTGGGTACATCGATGTAAAGGGTATAATTATCCCTCATGCACATTCAATAGTTTTTCATAATGGAATTTATTGTACTCCATAGGACTATTGTTCTAGGGACTTTTATGACCTATTGTTGGGGTCACATTCTATGGTGTTCTTATTCTCTATTTTGATGATTCATTATGTTTAGAGGCTTGATGAATACATGATTTTAAGTGATAAGTTTCGAGTGACCTTTCTATCATTAACTTGGGTTATTCTAGGTATGACATAAAATGCTCCTTTGTTTTGTATTTTACTATTTTTTGTACTTGCATTGATTTGAGATGATATGTGGTGCCTTGTTTGATATTATATATATATATATATACATTTATATTGGTATGTTAATTTATTTGATAAAAATTTACCGCATTTTTTTAGAAATTTTGAAAAGTGGTATATAATTTTTTATTCATTGGATATTAAAACTGTTAAACTAAATATCATTCCTTGTATTATTTAAACATGAGAAATCTTGAATTATTGTAAGAAAATGTTTAATGGAAGGCTTAGGTGAGACCCTAATAATATTATTAAGTCACACCCTGAACAACCATTAGACAATACCAAGACGTCATTATATATTTTTATATAGGGAAATGAAAGACATTTTAGTGAAGTGATGAGGTTTTCTCCCTGATATGTTTCAGTTGGTTGATCTTGAGATGATACGATTCTTCACAACCAATCACATCGAGAATGATGGAGTAGTAGTTTATATTTTTATTCTTTTTTAATTAGACTTCTCCATTGATGATATTATTTCTATCGTTTCTATTTTTTATTTTTTGATGTATTCATTTGGATCATATATATATATATATTGATGTTTTCATAAATTTTATCCTTATTTACTTATATACATGTCTTTTTTATAATTCATGTTGGGTGAAATTATTCCTTATGTTTTTCGTTTGTTTCCAAGATGCCTAAAGACATCCCATGAGAATCAGGAACACCAATCGAGTATGCTGAAATATAGGTTTGTTACCAGTCTGAGAGGGTATCTGGGTAAGATTATTCATAGTTCCGTAATAATTGAGATCATTCATCAATATTTATTGTCTAAATATGTTTTATAGGTATAATATTAGATTTTTATAACATTATATGTCAATTATGGGGATTTATTAGATAACACATGGAATTATTAGACTCATGATAACATTTCATGTTCGGATATGTGTCTCATTTTTTAAGTTATTTTTGTTAATCTCAAGTTTTAAATTATGGTTTTTCTATTTGAAACTAAAATTATCTATTGTATGATAATTTCCATTATTTTCGTGGGAAATAGTAATCATCTGAGACATGTTATCTTAATTAAATAGGAGGGTGATGATAATGCACCTCTTGGAAACCCACTTATGGATAATAATTTTATCGATGGTATGATTTTGGATGTTCATTATGTCGATCAGAATATACCATAACTTCGTAACACAGTTTTGGAAGTTAAACCATGAGTTTTATGTGATAGGGATAGATAATGATATTGGTTTTGTGAGAATACATAGTACATTAATGTAACAAATGAACATCAAGAGTGAATGAAAATTATTTATATGATAAATAAATATTTAAACATTCTAGATATATTTGTTATTATCCAGGTGATTTGTCTGGCATTTAGACATTAGGGTCACATCAAGCTATGGAAGAATTTCATGGTATAGTATTACAGGTTTGTGGGATTGGGATAGATGGGTTTTAGGACTCTCTTCTTCCATAATTTTTTCACCATTTCTCTAATGATCGTAATACATATAGGGTTATTATATTTTCTACATGGATAATGTTTATTGACATTATAAATTAATCAGTTGGAAGATATTGTTTATTTTTTAAAATTCATTGTAATGGATGACTAGTAAAATGATCATATGGTAACATTATGTTTTCTAATGAACATCAGATCATAGATGTTAATATTAAATATATTTACCAATTTTATGATTGTATATAGGTCTATGGTGGAATAATTGAACAAAAATGAAAATATTTGATATGCTTCCTCTTATCTTCCACCTAGTGGTTGTTTCAGTTGTGTTATGGAAAAAGTGAAAATATAATTTCATTTCAGGGGTGGTGGGGGTGTTTTTTTAGCATGACTCCTCAAAACATTCAATTATAGCTTTTTATGTTTTTATAACTGTATATTATTGTGGAACTTTTTATCACATACAGAATTATTTCCCTTCACATGAAATTATGTATAATGTTTTTTGGATGATATGATCATAAGTTAAATTTCTATGAGTCCATGTCTACTCATGGATATGTTCAGTATCGTCAAATCTAAAGGGTATTGATGTGTAGTTATATGCATTAATTATTATAGGGATGTGGCTATAAAAATCATCAGTGAAGAACCTACATGTAGTAGATGATTTCATGGTTGAAAAAGATTTGGTTCTAGTGATACTGATGGGGAAATATTTAATTCATATTTTGTAGTGATAATTTTATATGATACTTATGATTCATAATAATTTATTACTGGTTGGTTTTTAATATTTCTATCTTTCCAATGGATATAATTTTCCATTTTATGGATTTAATGAGACAACATAGAATGTGGAATAAATCGGGGGTTTGGGGTCCTTCTTATATGCTATTGATAGAAAATAAAGTGTTTGTCTATGTTTTTTTTGTTCACTTTTTTTTCAACATCATTAAGATAGATTGTTTTCTTGGTCATCATATGGAGGTTGATTATTTTCATCCATGTGTGTTATTTTTACCATTGATTAAATCTCACAGTTGATTCAAAGATAATTAGATCTGATGTATGGTCATGAATGATCATTCCACCTAGTTCTCATGAGGTTTTTTCTACCATAATAGATGAAAATGATGATTTTTCTTATGTTTTGGTTCATCACATTTTAGTTCAGGATTTTCCTGACATGTTCACAGAATAATTCTCTAGGATTCCCCACTAGACGTTGGTAGAGGATATGATTTACCAAGTTCTAGGCATGTTACATGTTTTGATGCCTTCACAATGTGTGGTACTAGTTACGTTGAAGGTGATCAAGCATATTTTGGTAGGCATATTGGAAATGGTTTTTCATTATATTATTTTACCGTTGGAAGACTTAGTACTCTTTTCCTGGAAGGTAAATGAGTCTATTTGAATGTTTTTGCATCAGTTAAAGTAGAAAAAGTGTTTTTTTAGGATTGATATTGGGTTAGGTTACTGTCATCTTAGAGTATGACTATTTGATATACTAACAATGTAATTTTGGAGTAGTTATGTCCAAATTGAATATCAAAAAATGTAGTTTGGTATGAAAATAACTCATGGATTATTTATGGATTTGATGAATCATATATTCCATCAGTATCAATACTCTTTTTGGTAGTGTTACTGAATGATATTTTGGTATATTTCAGATCCAAGACTTATCACAATAACTATTTATGTTTCATGTTTGGAAATAGTGATGAGTCACCATCTGTAAGAAAATATTTAAAAATACAATTTACTAGCTTATCGAGTTTATTTCATGGAGAACATTATTTTCATTGGATGGCTAATAATTTGATCATGAGATAGTGAAAAAAAATTTTCCTTGGGAAGAACCACAAATTTTATTTAATATTCAAACTGTTAATGGTCATGTTGAATATTTTTAAAATTATTCAAGGATTTCTCAAATTTTGGGTCACCATCGACTACTTTTACTAGGAAATATGTTATTTTCATTTGCGAAACAATGTTTAATTTTTCATTCACCGTGTTTAAATTACTTATAACATAGGATTCTATTATGATCTTACCTTAATAGAGTACGGGGTATGTTTTTCTATGAATCTTCCAGAGCTTGTTTGGTTTGTTTTCTAATGTTGAATGATCATGAAGTAAATTTAAATTCACTCCATATTCAACCATATGATATTGATATTCCATACCTATGATTTATATATTTTTTCAGTTATTGTATCGCTTAAGTGTTGGAAAAAATCCCTTTTTGGGGAGAGGATCATAATCATTTATACCATTATGATTTTGAGTATTGTTTTTTAACATAATGAATTGAAACACTTATATAAGAGGTGGGTAGAATACCATCAGATATTTAACATTGAAATAACCTACACCACAAGGAATGTGAATTTTTGGACGATGCCCCCTGCCAGAATGTTCATTAACAATCTATTCTAGAATCAAAGGAAGAGTGGATCCTCTTGGGGTTTTTTCTCATCTTCATCTAGATACAAAAGGAAAAAATTGGTATTGTTATAGATATTATTCATTTATCATCATTTCTCATTTAGTATAAACCTAAGGGTCATCATTATGATGAAGCATTTAGAGAAATTCAACAAACCCTATATAGTGTGGCAACCATTATGGGATGGTCTTTCACTTTAGATGGTTTTCACAGCTATTTTTGGAATGGATTCTCATCCCATAATTTATTATGATATTATTGTTTTTGTAATTTTTCTTCATGGGTTGTTCATATAGTCATTATAAATAGGTATTATGAAATGATTTGAATATATTTGTGTATGGGTTTAGAGTGTGACATTTCAAATAATGTGTCCTACTGTTACACCTTCTATCCAACAAATGTAGAGAATATAATGTATTTTGGTGTTCAGTTTCCAAATTTAGTTCCAATTTGGAAATGGGATGATGTGTTTAAATTAATCATAGTAAGATTACCATTGACTATCTGAGGGAGGAATGATATCTAGTTGGTGACTGATTTGATAAAAAATGGTGTGTTTAATTAATTCATTTTAGATATATCACAAATGAGGAAAATATGGGTAAGATGTATACACATGAAATTATTAGTTTAAATGGAGTTCATTTCTCCATTTTTTTGGAAGTATATCCAATGATAACATCAATGTTATGCAGGAGTCTATAGAACATTATTTGAACATGGGTCAATTCTAATGAATCTTATCCTCAATACTAAAATAGTCATATTAACAATATTATTCATATTAACAAGGATATTCTCTATTTTTTTGTTTTTTATTTTGAAGGGTATTAAAATCTTCATCTTGTAACATCCAAGTATGAAAATGGTTATTAGTCATCAATTACAATTCCACATTTTGTGGTTTTTTATAGTCACCTGTGAATGTTTCTAGTTATGTGGTCTGAGGTGGTGAATGATTGTTTGGTTGGATTGAACTTTTTTTGTGAGAAAATCGTAATTATTTATGATATATGTCATTAAGTAGTGATATAACAATGAAAATTGAAATCTCTTGTATATCAATGTCATCATCCTTATGATTTATCAATTAGAAACAATGTTTTATCAAACTTTTGTCCTTGATTGTTTTATCCCCATCTTGGAAATCATGTAATTTTGGTTCTGAGTAATTTAGCACTATTTGAGGTCACTATGAATATTTGTAACGTATTTTATGGGTCTTTATTGTCATGTTAGATAACACCAATTAAATATGGTTTCTATATATTTTATCTCATTAAATGACATCAAGAACCTTCTAATTCTCTGATATGGGAGGATATTGAGTTAGTGATGGGTGTTTATATAGTGGATCATCCAGTAGAGATCACTAACAATCAAGTGAGTGTCTATCCTCGGAAGTCAATTCTATTAGGTGGATTGTATTGTTAAAATGGATTATAATATCCTGATACATGGTAGAATGATTCATTGATTATATATTAGTGGACACAACACATTACTAGAAATCATTATTCCACATGACTTCTGAGGAACAAAAAGACTTCTGTTGTAGATTTTGAAATACCCCATTACTATATTTTGAGTTATTCCCATAACATTACTTGTTTCTCTCTTCAATTGGGTTAATATTGGTAATAATAAAGATAAAAACTATATTATGGGTAAAATGGAATAATTTTCATGGTTGTATATTTTTTGAATTAAAGGAGTCTTTTTATAAACATGTAAGGGCGTAGTGGGGTTCAACCAATGATAAGATAACAACAGAGGCCAATTGGTTTATCATTTATGAATCTGTTATTTTCTAAGTGTAATGGGAATTTATATTCCATGTAATAGGTGTACATTATTTGTAATTTTATACAAGATCATTTTGATAAATGATTACCTTTCATGATATATTATATTCAATGTACAGATTACATTTTTATTAATGTATAAAATGAGTTCAAAATAAAATAGAGATGGTGATTTAAGATTCAAAAGACCCAATGTATTACATGATGTTTAAAGGGGTTAAATTCAATGGAATTGTCACAAATTTTTATTTTATTCCATTTATGATTAATTTATTATTCATTTAATGTGTAGCCTCTGTATGCTTAATCAAGATCTACCCTCCCATTATTTCTATAGACACCATTAATTGTAGATTGAATTTTTTAACAATGTATTATTAGGGTTTTTCAAATAATCTGTAAGGTTAATTAATTTTCCCCTATCATCCCTACCTTCTTTACTTTCAATGTAATTTAGTTGAGTTATTTGATTCGTTGACATATAGTGATTTATATCATGATTCTAATAAATATATGTTGTGTGATATTGTTTTGGGGACCAATTATTTATTGTTTATAGTATAGATATTTTTATTTAAAGAGGTATGTGCTGTTTTTTCTAATCCTATTGCCCTTATATTAATCTAAATCAATTTAGATATGTTTTTATTGGTTATTAGACGTCCCCATCCATGGGTGTTCTTCCTTGATGGTGGATCTAGTTTTCTGCTTTTGCGACTCTAGTTTTGAAGTAGGTGGTTCCATCTCCAGCATATGATCGGGAAATACATATCTTGAGTATTTTATTTATTATTTATTAATTGATATTGCGGTATTTACTGAATAGAGATTCATGTGTAGAAAAATATTTTTAAAATACATGGGTTTCCCCGTGTATGGTTAAATGAAAAAAAAATTAACAAAGAATTGTGAAATGGTTTTTTGAAATTATTTTCAAATAATTTGTTGATAATAATGGTGTGATAAATTAGTTTGAAAAATATAGAACACGGTAAGCATTGGGAACTTAAGGAGTACTAATAATTCTATTCATTTTCAAGGTGTTTTCTCATGGGCCATTCTTAGTCTCCCCAGGGATGCTTTTCTATGGACTTGATCGAACTATAATGTGTCAATTTTTGGAGTTTTCTCTTGATCTTTAGGTTGAATGAATATTTTTAAAGGGTATGTCTAAACATGATTTTCAATGATTATATAAATCTATCCTAGCTATCTTCACATATTTTGATCACTATCATAATTTTACCCAACCATTCTATTTTTTCCTATAATATTCTTATTGTATTTTCATAAATTTGAGAAGATATGTGATACAGTGTTTTGTTATATAAATCTTCATTGACATATGAATATGAAATTAATGTGGAGTCAAAACAGAACCCATATCACTATAGCTGGTGAAAAAAATGACATAAACACTGATGATTATCCATATTTCCATAAGATCGGCACATAATTGGGTTTCTCGAAAAAATGTGGCCTTGTATGCCTGATCTTCCTGCACTGGTAGCATACCAACAAACTACCTGAAAAAGTATCTCACCTAGTTGGTTCTCCATGCGTAGAATCCCTGTGACTCATCCTACTATCATATGGAGGATTAAAAACTCTATATTCTGAGCCTCCTTGGCTCAATCCTCTATTATCCCACAGGATGCACTCTGTGATCAGTTCCTATTTGACTACATAAGTTATGGAATTCATCCTATAGATGTTCACCTGATATCTGATGTCATTCATTAGACCATCCTAAAACTTCCTCTCCAGAAACAAATCACCACCCCCTAAAATGGGTGTGGAGTGTTATAGCTCTATGTGGTGAAAAAAATAATACATCACTATGAATGTACCATGATCCAAATTCGTTATCTCTTGGTATCGGTCGGCCCTCATATTCTATGGGTAAAAGTAGTCATTGAACGTACTTTGGAACTCATCCCAAGACAGAACTCATTGTAGTCCTAAATATTATATCACACTCAACCATCTCTTGGATGAATCCTCAAGCATTTATGTAGTGAGCTTCATCCTACTATCTGGAGGTGACTCGAGATGCTTGAAGATTGATAGCATGACTTCTAAATATGAATCTATAGCCTGAGATCAACCATCCCCTGGGAATGTGGGAGGATGTTGCTGTTGAAAAACACACATCAACTCTTCCATAGACCAGGCAAGATACAGTGCTC
This sequence comes from Viscum album, assembly GCA_963277665.1. NCBI lineage: Eukaryota > Viridiplantae > Streptophyta > Magnoliopsida > Santalales > Viscaceae > Viscum > Viscum album. The sequence goes on along the minus strand of OY728147.1, from coordinate 2,048,355,885 downwards.
CTCGAATGGTCTACATCATCCTTGTGAATCATTCTAGGAACTGTGCATTGACACTTATATCTAAAATTAGGGATGGTTCCAATATAGGAACAACGAAAGGATCTATGGTAGTCCCTCATCTATCATGGTAGGTGCCTGGTCATTTTCCTATATCTGGTGAAAAACTGAAGGATGTCTTAGTGTCATGAATCTGTACGGTCAAGCGCAAACCTCAATTAAAGATTATAATTGACTGAAACATGGAAGTGAAAGAATGTTACATGATGAGTAAAGGTGTTCTTCAAAACATGGATACATGGAATGTATGACCCATACATGATGTGTTACCTTAAGACATTACATGGGTGTGCACTTTTTCCAACCATAGTAATGTAACACCCTATACACACAAAATGTTATCCTATGAAATGACATGAACTTGAATGTTTCCCCCTACCCATGTTCCAAAGCATGGCTAAACCACACAATTCTCCAAGATCAAAACTACATAATGTTTTTATGCCAAACATGACATGTACTAGAAGGATTTCCCTGACCCGTGTCATTAGTCACACCGTCAGATACATGGTCTCTAAAACAAAGTGTTTTCTCCCTAGAGATAGTGTGTACCACTTATGTTTCATCAACCCATGTCGTTGGTCACGTGGTCAGAGACAGAGTCGATTATACACAACATTCATGAACTGGACACGTCCTGTACCACTTATGATTCATCAACCTGTGTTATTGATAACATGACTAGACACATGGTCCTTACAACATGTTCTGTACTCCTTGTACCCAGCATGTTCCAACAAACATTTTTCAACCTCGTGTATCTACCCACACAGTGAGTCACATGGTTAAAGACTCAACGATTGGTAAATAAAAGACATAGTGTGTACTAGAGAAAAGATAATCATTTCTGAACTGAAGGATACATGGCATTTATTCATCATTACACACCATTAATTCATGATTTTTCCAGACAGTGAGCATCAGAAACTATATAAGATCCCCAAAAAAACACTAAAACAAAAATACAATTTCCAAATTATGATCTATATGGGGGGGCCATACACCCCAAAAATCAAATATTGGAATTATATTCATATATATCTCAAAGTATAATAGTAAAATCAATCACATGATCCACCAAATTCCAATTCATGAAGGCCCATAACACCTCAGGGGACAAATTTTGGCACCCATCTAGAAGAAACATTACATATTAGCAATACACTAACATATATGCAGGTATATGGAATCTATCACAACAACATGAATATCTAGAAAAACATCTTACACAACAACATGCTATCATGAATGATCCCCAAATGGCCTAGAATGAATGCATGACATGTGATCTCTAGAAAGTTCTTATATGATGAATGACATGGAATACCCTCATATCATCGGGTTGAAATATAAATATAACCTTTATAATATCAACGATAATAGCACAGAACATGTGAAGCACCCAATAGTGAAATCAAATCAACTGTAATGATTTCAAAACAAAACAAATTTACAATAATATGAGTATCTTGGCTTTTACCTATACACATGTTAGCTACTCCCGGGAAATGATTATTAAAAACTACATATTTCTTCATATCTCTGTCTATTGGCTCCAAACATTAAGTCAATGAACAAAATAATTCCTATGATACCAATTTGTAACATCGCAGTTCTAGGTACCACCCAATGGTTCCCCATACCTAGTTGGTCACATTTCCTCAGGAACATTTCCCTGAATGCCAGAGGCTTCCGACTAGTAGTGAGTACCTTGGCTCTGATAGAGGGAAAACTATGCCCTCATTTCCAGAGTAACACAGTGGAATACAAATAATATACAACAATAGAACCAGTAATACCATAAAATAACTAAATATTGGATTAATGAAAATAAATAGACAACTAAATCACATATATAAATGATGTAGGTCACATATGTCAAGGAAAGAAGCCGAACAAGTCACAATTCTAGAAATACAGTACTAAACCAAAGAAAAAATAAAACAAGTAAACTCCACAACCATATCAAGCCTCATCTTGTTCCCATGCTCCCCAGCTACACAGTACTAATGTATTGATGTAGAATGGTTCTTCCACTTATCTATACCTACTAAAATATAATATGTTTTGGCCCAAAATCCTGATCTAAATAGGGCTTGAGACAAATCCTAATAGAAATCACCCAAATATATGTTCCTAAATGTCAGTGAATTTATATAGTAGGTAATATGAAAAATGATGTCATAACAAGGACCTACTTAAAAGTAAACAATCCAACATTTCAAATACGTTCATTTTCAGTTATTAATTATTAACCAATCATTCACAAACAACCCTATTTTAATTTTATCACAATATAACCCCTATGGTTTCACAAAGTCAATGACTCTATGGAATAACAAACCATCAATTCCCCATTGTTGTATTTAAATGATAAATATAGTCTCCCTTAGGAAGAAAGCAACATCTATTCCCTCTGTGGTCTTGTAATGGTATACTATATACACTCTTATGGAGCACTCACCATCCATCCCCATATGGTCTCACAATGTGAAAAGTATGACAGACACACTGGGGAATCCCTCAAAGTAAATTCCCCCTATGGTCTAACATCACCGGTTTCTCGTAGCTCTATGTAATACAATCATTCACAAGTGTTATCCAGTATCCAAAGTAATGTAAAATACTAAAAGGCTAAGAATATACAAAGCATAACACTTTCATCTCATATAATATAAACTCCATCCTAAAAAAATTATGTATATAAAACAAAACATATGAACATGCAGTTCTAGACCCAATAGCCAATATCCAACAACCATGAAAAAACACATACATAAACAAGTTAATAAACCTAATTTATAATCAAAATACTTTCTCAAGAAAACAAACCTTGATTGGAATGTAAAAGGTTAAATTCCACACTATGCAATATATTAAAACTAGGGTATTGGTAAATTTTAGCACATATAATCCAAATTAAACTATGGGAAGGCACAAACCACCAACCTCGACATTGTACAATAGATATAGTTGAACCCTTCACGTTTAATCAACCTAGAATGTCATAGATCTACAAAACCTGAATAATTATCAACATTGAATATCTCACGAAATAAGATAAATCAATAAAAGATTCTCTATAAGAAGGAAGAACTCACTGAGGTGATTCCAATACAATTGACAGTGTTCGGTTTGGAGAACTGATGATGGGTCAGTGGCTCTAAGAAGAAACGTCACTCTTAGTCGATCTTGGATGAGACAAATCTAAAAGAATATGTTTTTGTTGTTGAGACATGACCCTGTTCCGATTAGTAAAATATAATGAAAATTAGACGAATGTTAATTTAATGTACACACCATGTACAAGCCTTAACTGGACCCCACCATAGGTGGTCTCAAAGTCATCTCACAATACCATGTACATGGATATTACATTGCTAGTAAATAGCTACCCACAACAACCAGGTACATGTTGTGTATTCCTATGTACATTACGTAAACATACTAATTTTCCCAATTCTCTCCTTTTTTCTCAAAAAACACATTAAATCAAGATCCATAGCTAAATTTAAGATAAATATTCTTATATTATCACATGGATAATATAGGATTAATTTTTATATGTGTCTCCATTTATTGTTGGAATTTTCTCTTGAAGATTTTTTGTTGATTTTTCAATTGTAAATTTATTTTTTATTCATTATATTATTTCATATATATATTCTAGTTCTCATGACCCGTTTCCTTTTTTACATGTATATATGTGATTTTTTCTACTTAAGGTTGAAAAAATATTTATATCCATGTTTGTTTTTATTTCATGGGTCCTAGAAACCAGCCTATAAGAGATGGTAACACCCATCAGGTTTGTTGAAATTGGATTTTGTTATAAATTTGAGTGGGTATCTGGTTCGGGTTCTTCACAAATACCATTAAACCATTTATTCATTTATGGGTTGAATGAAAAATTTCTATACACTTGAGTGATATGACTTAATTTCAATATCATTCTGGACAACCATGTTGAGCCTTGTTTTACTTTACCAATAACTTATTCATTATCATGCGAATAATATATTTTTAGTACCATGGGGTTCAGAACAATATATATAAATTCCAAAGGTTCTTATCTTATTGAAAACCCAATTACTATTTTCAATATAATATATTATTGAAGGAGACGTACTACTATTGTATCTCCCCAACATGAATCATATCTATGTCTAGAGGAGTCCGATATAGATAGGTTCGAAGGTAATAAACATACAATAATTGATGTAATGATTAGTTACCTAGGTGAATTGGGAAACATGATAGGTTAATTGGGTGAGTGGTGCACCCTATTACATGACCCATTTAGGTAGACATATAATATCATCACAGGGGGAGACTTGGGTTACATGTAAATTAGTGTATGTAAATTGAATGAAATTTTTAACTAAAGGAATGAAAAAAATAAGAACATAACTATGTAGAAACTAGGATTTGAACTTTCATTTTATGTATAACATTATTTCACCCCATGAAGTCTTCATATGGTTCATGGATGGAATAAACGGGTCCATTGATGAACTTATTTGGTTGGATCTTTCACCTATGTATTGATGATGTACTTGGAACAACTATATTGGAATAGTAATGTCTACTAAAAGATGTCATTATAATTTGCCCAAATATTTTCCCCCTATTTTATATGAAAAAACTTATCCATATAGTATTTTGGAGATGTTGGGGATCGATATACTACACTCAAGGGGTTATTAGGAATTCTATATCTTGATTGGTTAAATTTTCCTTACACTACATTGAGATATAGTGGGCCTTAGGGTTGTAATATATAAAATAAGGGATAGGAACCCAATCGGTGTTTGTTTCATCCTCAAGAACTGAGGATACATAAAGATACATGATATGAATTATTTTAGGGTGCGAATAATATTAGTTATATAATAATAAAACAAACACTAACTTTTGGAGAAATGAACTAGATGAGATGGTCACCAAAAATTATTCCTCTCAAAATATAAAAATATTTCATCAACTCATGGTGTTCTAAAATTATTCCTTTGTATAAATTATACTGGAAATAAATTCCCCTATTATATTTTTATCTAATTAGTTTTATGAAGTTGAAATAATGAGGTAAATATTATATCAACCCTGGCATTTATATGTATAATTTCCATTTGAAATAATCATGTGTACCATATTTAGTAATATAGTATAATACGGAACCAATTAAAAAAATAAAAGATATAAAAATTTCATAATAATTTAAAAAAATGGCATTTCGAAAACATATAAATGAAATAAAATTTAATATAGTACAACAAGTAAATAAACACAAGAAAAAAATAAAAAACCATAGTTGAATTTTGTGGACCATATTCCTCTCCAAAAATAATAACTATCACAACCAAAATTGTTAAAAAGAAACAAAAAAATTATAATATAATCTAAAATTATTATAAATATTATATTGTGAATATATTAAATTAATTATATGTGAAATAAATATGATATGAATGTAAATAAATTAGGATATTTGGATATATGATTTTTGGAATAGTAACCTGAAAAGGTAGAATAGTTACCTGGAATTATATTACTAACAACAATAATGGAATAGAATATTAATATATTGGGTATATTTTTAAATTTATTATATTAAATTTATATCTAGATGAAAATAAAAGTTAGTTTTAGATATGATATAATAAATATTTGAAACAAGAAAAACAAAATTATATTGTTAGTATAATTATGTGTATTGTTTTATATGGAATATATAATTAAATATATATTAAAAATTTGAAATTGAATATTATTCCATAATAAATTTTTATAATAAAAATGAATATTTTATATAGTGATTGAAAATGTTTAGGAAATTATATTTTTTTTATCTATTTATCATAATTAAATATTTTCATAAAAATGATATTTTGGAATAACTATTCATTATGTTAATAAATAAAATTTCATAATTTTATCAAATTATTGTTGTAACATGGATTTCATTTTTCAAATCACTCCTTCATAATTAGATTTTTGTTATTTTTTTAATCATTGGATATAGTTAATGTTTTTATAAATAGTGAATTCTATAAAATATTATATTTCACCTTATATATTTAACTCATGATTCATTATATTTGGGATGATGTTTGGAATAATATATAAAGACATATTAGAAAAAAAAAATTATAGTCACACAATAAATAATCCATTTTGGTAGGATTCAGAAAAAAAGCTTAATTTAGTGAATAATGTTTTTAAAAACATCAATATCTTCCCCTTAAAAATACCACACATCCCCACAAAAATTATATTCACAAAATATTTTTTATATTTCTTTAAATAATCTACATTATTCACTCCTAAAATTGAAAAATCATATTATACAGGATTGCATCTCATCAGCTGACCTCACTTCAATGGCATAATCCTTTTAGAGGCGAGTCATCCCAAAGAGTATAGTAGGAACTAATTATCACCCATTTCCATTTTATTCTACTAAATCTTCTTATTCCCCATTATATAAATCTAATACTTCCATTATAATATATAAAATTCAGTATCACATTTAAAATAAAAAACATTTTACAGTAATGGACAATCTATTATAATCCTTCCTAATTTTTTTTTCTTGAATTAAATACATCACCCATATAATGGTTGATTAATGACCTTTATGTATAACATATTTAGTATATTATCAGTTACATTATTTATAATTATTATATGAATTTAATTTTAATGAATTATATAAATAAAATTATTATATTCTATTTTATATTTTATAATTTTAAAATAATCACAAATATCAAATGATACTAATTTTGTTAAATATTGTTATATTAACCTCCAAAATGAACTGATGAATAAATTATAATATTTAGAATCTATAAATTATTATTAATTTTAATGAATATTTTAAATATAAAATAATTTTTGAATATGAAAATATGTAATTTTTATAACATTTTCATTCGATATTTGTTGGGACATTTCATAAAAAAACATAGTTAAGGATATGGATGGATCCTTTAAAGCAAAAATAATATATTACATGGGTGTTGAACATGAAAATAATATCTAACTAAAATTATAAGAAATTGTCATAAAATTATTGTAAAATAATACATATAATAAAAATATTCCAAATCATTTATTTAATATTGTTTGATTATTCAATGGGTTAAACAGATAGAAAGTGAGTTCGAATAAGGGTTAAGTTATAATAGAAACCACCCACATTGGGTTGTGGTTATTATTTCTCATAAAATAACACAATTATATATATATATATATTATTCACATACATATTCATTATATATGTTACATAAATATATTCATATGTTATCTTACAATTAATTATTTGGAAAGTAAATTTATTTCACTTTCCCTTCTCACCTTTTATTAATTTATTCAAATTTATAGGTAAGGTTTTTCAATTATCCCATATCATTTATCAGTCTTTCAAAAACTTTTTTCTTTACTTATTTTTGTAAAAATACATATTTTATGTTTAATCCATTTCATAATATTTTATGATATTTATAAAACATGGTCCAAATTATTTCTATAGGGTACCATACTATTTATACATAAATATTTCATCTGATTAGTAAATATTAAATATATAACTTTCTGATATACTCTATAATTTTATAGTAATAGTTTATTTGGAAACATTGAAATATAAACATCATGTTCAAAAAAGTCTACATCATATCCCCCTATTTAATTCACAAATAGACCCTTCATTGAATAATGATTTTTAAATCATTTATTTATGACCTAGAAATGAGAAGATAATAATGGATTAGCTAGAATTGTCATTATGGGTTAATAGTGGATATATCAATGTTTACATAAAATAGAATGAGAATAATTTTATGAATATTTGAGCTTAATATTTCAACACACTGCCTATCATATCATAGAACACAATAATGAATCATGAAATGATGATTGACTACTTATAATAAATGAATCATAAAATATTTTAGGAACAATGTCCATGATAACATATCATTATAAAACAATATAAGGTTATATAATACATGTAATAATATAAAATCATTTCACTAGAATAGGTCTCAATATTGGGATAATCATAGTAGATTTGGTCTGCTTCTCATTCCATCTAATTTTAGTCAAGGTTCCCTCCCAATACTATCACAGTGAACATTTTCCCTTACTATTTAATTCTAAATTCCCATTATACTCCTTATTATCTCATGATATATCAATCATTACACAATTATTTTAAGCATATATAATTAAGGGTTTGTCTTCCAAATAATCATAATCGAATAATATGTTTTCCACATGATCATATTTCCTTCATTATATACCACAACTTGTTTGACCGAATACAAGTTTCGTAAAAATGTATAAATATCATCATTTCATAACCCATGGAAGATAAATATGTTTCATAAACATATGATCCTAGAATTTATAAAAACCCCATAACATAAATTAGGATTTTATCCTTGTATTACACCAAAAATAATTTATAAGTAACACCAAATAAGTTTTTAATTAATGAAAAAATTCCTAAAAATATCATTTGAATAGTTATTGAGCGAAGGAAATTTTCATTTTGAAATTACTTATTCAAAATCAAAAAATTTCCCAAATATTATGAAAAATATTTTAGTAGAAATGAAATTGTAATCATATAATAAAATCAGAAAATAATTGATCATTCATGATGGGGGAAATTATGTTCTAGTTTTTTATGTCAAAACTAATATTATCTTAAAACATTCAGTAATTAGTTATTGGTACATCATTCATAAATATACAATAATAAAAAATTATTAAAAATTATTAAAAATAAAATCATTGGAAGATATAAATTTAAATATTTATTAGATAATATTAAAATCATTATTGGAAAAGTATTTTAGAAAAAATTAATATTGAAGAATAAGGATTTTTGGTAAAATATATAAATATTGTCAGGTATTCTAAAAACTCTACCGTCGATATATTTAGTAAAAAAACTGATGGAAAAGAAATTAAAACTTCTATTATCATTAAATAAAAATATAATATGAAATTTAATAGTAATATTGATAGGTATATTTTTAATTTTCAACATTGGAAACTTATTCAAAAATAATCTTCCCAAATATTGAGATTGTAACATAAAATACCTCAAAAATGTTAGACATTCATAGAAATGTCTATAACGTATTATGTATTAAATTAAAATTTATTTTAAATTTATACCAAAATCAGGTAAATATAAATAATATCATTTATGATCCCCTTATATCAATTCAACACGAATTTAATAGTATTACCTAATAAAATCACTATTTCATAGAAATTAACTATTTTTTTTCAAGAAAATTTATGTTTAGTAGTTTTTGTGCGTGTACATTGATCATTATTAAATCTTATATTAAATATTAATGAATATATATATCATATAAATTCATTATATTTATATATATTCTTCCATTATATTTATAGAAATAAAATGAATTACACTGTATAGGGAGACGGTAGGTCGAATGTATGCACGAATGTTGTTTTCAAATTTATATATATAGAAAAAAATATTGGTAAATAAAAATTAGCATATTCATAATGATTATTATATATTAAATATCGTATATATTAGCGAAATATATACATATTTACATCAATTTAATGTGGTAACAAAAAATTCATCACATCACTTCATTGTGGTCATAGTCAAAACAAATGCACGAACGATGTTATCATTTCTCAAAGGAACACAATATAAAAAGAAATATATTAGAATATAAGTAATGAAGAATAATTATAACATGGATATATTATATAAATAATATATATAACAAAATTATCTTTCTTAAAATATATTGTCTAAAAATTAATTATATTACTTTTTGGAATATGTAGTCCACATATACATATAAGAAATATTTTAAGTTATCAGTTGATGGGATAAAGACAAGATATTTTTGGTTCCTTAATAATTATAACAAGTAAATATATATTTTATTTTGTAGTATATATATTATGATTAATAAAATATATTTTTATGAAGTAAAAAATTAATAAATTGAAATATGCCAGGTAAGAAAATTACATCTACATTGACATGCCTTTGTTAGATCATTTTTTAATGACACATTGAATGATCCATAAGAAAAAAAAACTAATAATAAATCCCAAGGGATGGTTATAAGATAATTAGGTTGGTTTCGTTCTGTAAAGATGTCTCAATATGATGTAATATTGATAAATTAGGGTTGTAATTTTATAAGATAGGCAGTGGTAGTACTTGGAATTTCATAAAATATTAAAACATAATAAAGTCATACTCCAGAAAATAAAATATAAATGGTTAGAGGAATGTCGTTTGGAAAATATTAGGTTTATATATTGATATAAAATAGATTTAAAAAATTTTAATTTCTAAGCACAACGTTATATATTAGTTAACCCCCCCCCCCTCGATGTAGCGAATTTTACGTAAAAAATATTGAGAATTATAAATATTTATTATAAAAAAAATGAAATTTTCCTCCCTAATTTAATTAGAAATGATGATTTGAAAAAATTCATTCCATTTTATACAATTAAATTGTTTTAATATGTAATCTTAAATATAATTTTTGACCACCAAATTGACATTTAATGTATTTTACATAAAATAATTATTTTCTAAAGCCTAAAAAATATTATAAAAAAATTATAAACATTAATAATTACTAGGACATTAATTGTAATATTTAAAATATAAATTACAAAATTTTACATCGTAAAAAATTTTAATATAAAAGTATATATTTTAATACTTTATATTAAATATAATTGTTTCAATAAAAACCTTTACATATATCTATTCATTGAAAAATCATTCTATTACAAACAATTAACAAAATTTATTTCTACATTAATTTTTTCAAGATGATTTCACAACTTATGTTCATATTTATAAATAAATTCACAATAATTGAATTAAATTAAATATTTTATTTCTTAAAAATTTCGAATCGAAATGTATTTTTAAAGATTATAATAACATAAGTAAAAATTTAAAAATTATTTATCAATATATTCAGATTATTTTAATCCTTTATATAAAATTTTTAAAATTTGAATATTCCAATTCAATTATATAGTTTAAAAGGATATGATTTAATGGGATATTATTTTATGGTAAATTGATATATTGGATAGAATATAACACTTGGTATTGTATAAATTCAAATTATTTGGTGAGAAATATATCATCTGATCTAGGGGGTTTACATATACAAACACCTAAAAAATGAATTTCTACTATAAAATTCCATCAATCCGATATAAATAAAGAATGATAAGATTGTTTCATCCCAACTTTGGATACCCAACACACATCTTCAAATTTTTGATTCCTTCAAAGACTATTAACTTTTTGAGAAGTCTTGTTACATATCACGTTATCATAGTGATCTATAATTTATACTAGTTATTAATTGTAGAAATTTCACAAATAATAGTAAAAACTATTGGTTTTTTTATGTGATGTATTATGTATATACATCACTATGAGAGATATATGGAACATATCATGAACCTTAGTAGGTTAGGTGGAAGGATCATGTTATAAGATACCATATATATTCAATCAAGAATCAAATAATGAAAAATATACATAGCTATCATAATTCCATTCATTTCAAACAAAATAACATTTTTCAATGTATAAAATAACATAATTAAATTCTCATAAATATAAAATTATAATGTTCACTATCATTTATATATATATATATATATATATCTTTTTTTAAATGATATTCCATAATGTTCATCTTAATGGTTATAACAATCTCAGTAATTTAATATTCTAGAAAATATCTCAATAGGTTTATTTATCAATATTTAACCCAAAAAATTTTTGGTATTCACTTTTTTAGGGTGATTCATAAGTAACTGTCCTAATGCCTGAGTACATTCAATTAGTGTAGGATAATTTTACTAGATGATATTGTTGATCCCAACCATCATTCCAAATCAGTAGTAAAGGATATCTGAATATTCAATGTGATTTTAATAGTTCTATTAGACCCAAAATATATCTAGGGATGATATGAAATTTAAAAAATTAAAACCCAATATTTATAAATACATTTTTAGAACAATGAGGTAATCCATTGATCACTATTAGATAAAATAGAATATGTTGATCCAAAAGAACTAAAAATAGAATAATATATTTTATATCATGACGATCAATAAGGAATCCATCTTTGATAGTAATGAATGGTGCCGAATATTTAAAAAGATCAACTAAAAGATATATTGAATTAAATAATTTATACATTTTTTGGAGTTTGATGATAAAACCCCATTTTGATGTCTTCCATTTTCTATTCTTGTATGGTTAGTGTTTATGAAATTCAAATTGAAATAAATCTCTCATACTTATCTTTTTAGATAAATTCAATGAAATATGTGCTATGAAATATATCTCATTATTTTTCCCACCATAAATAATAATTCTAGTATATATAAATCTTCATACTTCTATGTTGAATATAAGATACTATAATATGTTTTTAATCCATATATTCCTTCTTAAAATCTGATACTAATAAGGGTTATACTATTATACTAATCTTTATCATTCCATTACAATCTAGGGTGAAATTAAGAACATTTCAAACCATAGTTTCTCAATGATAATTATTCTATTTTCACCTAATTATTATTAATTTGGATATATTGTTTAAAAATCATGTTAAAATTCTTTTATTTCACCCATTTATAATTATTTAATATTTTATCCATTGTAAATCCAAATATAATGGATCTTTTTTGGTCATCTTCATTAATTTTTTAGAATGAATCTTTTGAGAAAGTGTAATGTAAAACATGTACTCATTAATAGGGTTATAATGTAATGAACTTTTATAATCCATAATAAAAATAATACATATTCAATAGATCATTTTAAAATAATTATATGTGATTACTTACATCAAAATTTCATTATCGGTATATATTTCACACCTTTCTCCAAAAATATATATCCTTTATAACAATATCACAAAAAATGAGGCAGTTAAATAAAAATTATCAATTAGGTAATTTTATTCATGAACATTTCTTTCCCACAAGGCATAATAAATCACCATGTCTTTCTTCATGAGGAATCCTCCTTGACCCTTACATGATTCATTAATATTTGGAAAAAAATACATTGTCATCATCATTGTAATTTAAACATTAATATGATGAGTAAAATTCCCTTCAAATCCATTAAATATTCTTCATATTAATCTATATAAATTTAGTTGGATCACTTTTTTGTTTACATGGTGAGTGGATTAGAAAATTTGGTTAGTGTTTCCCCAAATAATTGGTAATATATATATATAAAGAAAACATTGTACATATTGTTCATCATTGATGTTATAAGAGAACATTCATCAACATATTCCTCTGGTGGATCAAGTTATATACCACTGATTCCAAATATGTGATACTTAAATAAATGTCTTTGCAAGAAGAATTAATAGAATGAAAAAATTTCATATAATTTCTCATTCATTAAATTCATTAATACAATCCAAAAGAGCTATTATTTCTCTTCGTTAGTCATGAAATATATTAAGATTCCATATATAGGGACTACAGAAAACTGATTAAATAATGTTCCATACACTCTATTCATTAAATCCACGAAGGAATTGTAGGATTTAATAAGATAAAAATGAACCACTATATATAAATAGTGTTCATAGGTCATGTGGATGGAAATAATGTGTATTTCATAACTTTTTAACCAAATCAGATAGTATCCATATTGAATATCAATTATTAAAAAAATAATATACTCATTAATAATAAAAATAAATAAATAAATACATATTAGATGATACATATAATTTATTATGATCACGTTATATTGCTAATAATTTATTCAGTATCACATAGATAAAATTTTCAATATATAAAAAGTATAGTGACACCATAAGGGTATAGACATTGTAGAATTAATACATTGTTAAAATTCCTGTGGAGTAGCTTCTTTAATTCCTATAACACAATTGGGGAACATCTATATGGAATTCTATAATGTAGTGTTGCACTACGTATATGTTTTATTGAAACTCAACTTTATGATTTGTTAGAAGACTATGAATATATTCATGAAAAACATAAAAAATTCCACATAAATTAGGATTATATATGATGTTTATTTTTTCTCGAATCATCATATATTAACACAAAATTTTAATAAGAAAATAAACCATGTAATTGATTAAATTTCCTTAAAAGATAAATTTTATTATTACATATATAGAAATACATATTTTAGTTATGAATATAAATCATGAAATCACTAACTCTACAATTCTTATTGTTTGTATTTAATGAAAAACAATCCATTCTAATTATAACTTCAACCTCATTTAGATGGAGAATAAAAATATTTATAATAAGTTCATTCCCATAAACATCAACCATAGAAGACTCATACAGATGAGATGTGATCATAATACCATTACAGTTTTTCAAAACTAATATATATATAATCATTTGGATGGAATTATGAAGACCTTAAAATTTTCATATTATAATAAAAAGTTGGAAGATATAGATTTAAATAATATATCACCAGTTCTGGAGTGAATGTGTATTATACCATTTACCACTTTTTTCATACCCCACTTTTAAAATAGTGATTCCATTGGATTTCATGTTTTCACTAGTCATAAGAGTTTACCAACAATACTCATCATCATTATCCTTTATTGATTTTTTTAATGGATATAATAATTCATATAAACGTTTCATTTGAAACAATTCAGTGTTGGGGATGAATAATGTGGAGATAATTCCATATTCACATAATTTTTAGAATTATTTCCATAAAATATTCATTATATTTCTCAATAACCTTTCTTCACACACAAAAAACATTTAATAGTTCGTTTTATACAATTTAACTGATATTCCATTCACATTATGTCCATAATAGAAATATAATCTTTTATCCAAGATGTTTTTACAATTTATATTGAAATTTTTCCTTCTTTTGTTTTCAAAAGTGTGAGATTGAAATGTAACTACAATCCCTATTTACATTCTAATATGAAATAGAAATATTTATTAAATTCTACTAAAATCCATTATGTCTTACACCATCCATATATATTATTTGAAACAACTGATCAATCACTTTACCATATATTCATGTTGGATGATTATTATATAATAGTACAAAAAACATATTGTATAATTTAGAGAAATGTAATAATGAATTAATCATCCTTCAACCTTACATAATTTAATTTATTTTATATTTTTATAGGAATAATAATACGAATGTATAAATTTAAAAACAATCTCATAAACTCATCCCACTCTTTGATGCCAATTCCATCCAGTTTCCCTATTTTCTAGTTATGATCGCACAATTTATCAACTTATCTATCAATAATATAGTCATCATAAATGAATTTATAATTTTATATACAATGGATAATGTAATTTAACTCACAATTGTTAATGATTCATATCTTAGTAACTAGTGGATTAATGAAACCCCAAAAATAATGTGGATGGTTCGACATGAACGATTTAATATAATGGAGTAACCCCATTTACATTTTTCTTGATCTTTATGATTCATGGAATTATATAGTTTATAATCCGTATAATGAATATTTTTCAATTCTATATCCCATATCAATTTGTTTTTAATGGGGTTATTATTTCAATATTCATCACATTCAATATTAATGTGTTTCACTATGGATACATCCATTCAAAAAAATAAACAATCATAGTTTGAAAATAAATACTCAAAATTGGGATACATATTATCATGAGAAATCATTTATGATATATAAACCCTGACATGTTATTTTAAATGGAAAACACATTAGGAATAAACTTGGTCACCCAAATTCAAAATCTATTCAAGCCCCTTATAATGTTTCATAGAAAAAATGTGACTTTACTAAAACATATCCCCATTAGTGTCAAAATAGGTGGGTATTAATAGTACTATTATCATGAAATAGAATAATAGAAATGATATAAAAATCAATGAACTTTCTTGTTTATTACCCTTCGATGATAATGTTCAAATACCATATAAACATGTAATATCCATTCATGTATTTTTATAATAACGTAATCCAAATATCATTCATTATTATGGGATATAATGTTTTCTTATATATGGGATTATCATAATATATTTCATATATGTTTATCATTCATGTTTATAATGTTATAAAAAAATTATCTAACACCATATATAGAGACCCATACTTTTAATACAAATATATTACATATTGTTATATTAATATTTGATACATAACATTAAGACCCACTAGAATCATATATGTTTCATTTCATTAGAATCATGGATAAATAAAATACTTTTTCATAAACTATTCATCATGTGTCATAATTTTATTTAAAAATATAACCCATCATAGACATGTCATACATAAAACATTTATTTATAACCTGATGATAGCAAACAAATGAATTTGTAAGATTAGATGCTCCGAAAGGAAAAAATAAGAGTTTTATCAATGATCAACTGAAAATAAAATTATAATAATTTTTAGAAATATTATAATAACATTTAAAAACTATTAATAGAATATCACAGATAATAATATATATCTATCAAATAATTATTGGATGTTCATAAGACATGAATCAAAAAAGAATCAATAAACAATGGAAATGATAGCATAACCATGGCATAAAAACTATTTTTGAAACACACATGATCATAGAAGCCGATTTACTTATTCAAATATAAAATCAAGTAATATAACACATTATTAATATCACTCACATTTAAATTTTTTCATTAGTAATTTATATCTCTCAAGACTATCATAGTAGATACAATCCCATTTTAAACATGGATCACTACACATTCCAATTCATACTATCTCGTGAGATATCCATCATTAAAAAATATATTGGAGGGGTATATAATAATATTTTCACATATAAATTAATCATATCCATTCATATGTGTTTTTGATAAAAAAGGAATATTAACATATGACATTACATTTTTAAAGTAAATAGTTTTCCCAAATATTTAATCATATCTTTATGGAATAACTGAAGGAAAATAAATGACATTCATAAAAATATCATAATTGTAATCATATACAATCCATATAAAGGATATGAATTTATCATTTGATCATTACCAACATAAAACCTAAGTATCATCAGAACATTTAATCATAAATAAAATATTCCTTCAAATTTTAATTTGTTTATTTATTGGAAAAATAATTTTTTTTTGTTAAAAATAATATGTATTAAAAATCAATAATTTAATAAATTGTAATGAATTTATTTTTTTAAAATATCATTGTAATATTATAATATATGATATAGTAAATTCAACATTCACTAAGGTATCAAATTATGTTCATGTTGATTATGTTAAATCAATGACTCATTTACCATTATTGGCAATTAGTCGATAGTTTCAAAATGGAAATAAGAAAGAAAATCTAAAAAATTTATTTTTATACGATATCGTTAGTAAAAAATAATTTTAATATTAATATGAAAATATTAACAAAATTCATTAATCATTTTTATAAAACATATATATATATATAAGATAATTTATTTTCTCAAAAATAGATTAATAGTTTTTATTTTTCTTTTAAATGATTTCCATTATAATGGGTACATAATGTGTCAGAAATGAATGGAAGAAAAATTAATCTTCATAAAGATTTATTTAATGTAATGTAAATGTGATTATTGACTTAAAGATAATTATATTTCATAGAAAAAAAATACAATCATAATAAGGGATTGTAAATAATGTGATTGTAACACCAAACCATTTCTTCTAGTTTAACATGATTCAAATGATCTAAATATCCTAAATAATATATTTAAATTTGTTATAAATATATAGATAAATTGTGTAAGTAACTATACTATAAAATTATATCCACTTAAAATGTTTCAATAACCGTTGATTTATAATTCCTTATTTAAGTGAACATTTCATGGTGTTAGCTATTTATGTAATGATAATTTATATTCGGTAGTTCAGGTCCTTGAATAAATATCATGGTTCTTTCATCTTCATTATTATAATATTCATTCATATGTCATATATATTTATTATATACTTATATATTTTTAGTAAGTTATAAAAACTAGCGATTGAAAATTGTATTTCACCATTTATGAGTACAATCTGTATTACGAATTCCTGAAAAATGTTTTTACTTTTCACCATATGGAAGAAAATAATGTTAAATACAAAACTAACATACATGAATCATTATTATATATTATATAACAATCATTAAATATATCCTTATAAATATCTGTCAAATTTTTTTAATGAAAAACAAATCACATAACTTTGTAGAGGTGATAGTGCACACCTACGCACAACCGACATTAGAATATTCCAACAGATTGGAAGGTAATAAAAATATATATGATATTATAATTTTAAAATAATAATATTATATCTAATATCATATAAAATCAATAATAAAATTATAATAACCATCCTGGAATGATTGAGGTTGAAAATGAAATTTGTATCAACATGTATAATGTTGCCCACACAAACACATGAGAAATACACTCACATCCCATTTGATGGGATAAGCAGTCGATATTTGTTTTTAAATTATAAGAATTAAATTTTAGTATATTTATGATTGTGGATTAATTTTTTTCCTGATGAATATCATATAATTATTGGATAAATATGAGTAAAATAATTTAAATTGGTTAGGTAAGACGATTACCACATTTTTAGTATGCATACTTTAGATATTTTCATAAGGACCCTGAGAATGGTATATTATGAAGTAAAGAGCCTCTAATTTGTCTCTATTTGAAATTATAATTATTATTTTTTAATTATTGTTATATAAAAATTGATAGATTTTGTGGAATGAGAATAAATGAGTGGTGTCCTTTTTTAAGAGTGGGGGGGGATACACATGGTTTGTTATAAATGAAAAAAACATACTCAATAAAAGTAATTCCAAAAGGGAAGAGGATAAAAGGTGATTTATAATTAAGAAATAATATTTCAATAATATTTTATTTATAAATATTAAATAGATATATATACCACATTATCTTAATTTAACCCCCAACAAACTAGTTTTAACATTAATCATGATGAATTTTTTAAATTTGATTACAATTAAATTTTATCAAGAATGAATATGAAATCATTAAAAAAATTATATTATTTTCACAAAAGGGATCCATTTTATGAAATTAAATTAACTACTATGGTTAAATAAAATTTAAAATTACACCCAAAAAGATCATAGAAAAACAATTTTCTTAAAAAATGACTTCCTATAAGTAATTTCTTTTTACCAAAATCAAACATAATACTATGTTTTTTTAAAATGAATAATAATAAAATAAAATAAATAATTTTACATTGTGAATAAAATATATTCATAATTTATTTATTAAAATTAATTGAATGAAAATCATTTTTTCAACTAAGATAACTAATTTCAATATTCATTAAAAAACACTATTTTCTAAAAAATAATAAATTTCACACTATTGTTACATTTATATGATTATTTAATAAATTATGTTATTTTTATATTAAATTTTATAAAATTGGTAGAATTAAATTTTATTATTTCCTCTTAGAAATCAATAAAATTTACTTTGAGTATAAGTGAAATTTTATGGCATGTACTGAATTTATTAAAAAATGATTAATTATTTTTAATATTTTTTAATTATCTAAAACATTGATATGTAATTAAAAAAATTGGTATATTACTATTCATTCCTCAAATTTTATGTCCAGGTTATAATGGTTGAAATGGTTATTATTTATTTATATTTGGGTTACCATGTATCACAAGAAATTGATGAAATTTAATTTATTTGAAGATAAATATAAAATAAAATATCGAGGTGTTAAATAGTCTCTAAAAATTATGAAGTCAACAAATAATATATTATTCTTTATACCGACTTATCCATGCAATTCTTATGAATGATTCTTTAAATAATATTCGTATTATAGACCTATGAATTATTATTCAATTTTTAATGATAACAATTCATTAACAAATTATTTTTGTTTAATTCATCATGGTATACCATTTTCTTATGCTTTATATATAGGGTTATGTACCCCATTATCATTTCATGGGATTTTATCTTGTTATTATTTTATATGAGTTTTTTTTTATTTTTTTCACCTTTATGGACCTATATATTATAATTTGATAGTTGGGTATAGAATTTTAAATCCACCAAATGAATTAGGTATAATTTTACACTCATTATATTCCAATATGGTTTATTTAAAATATTCCCACAACACAACATTATATTCCGTAGTAGTCGGTTTTTTTATATTCTAACGATGTAATATTTATTATTGTTTCAAGATTTGTTTGATTCCATTATCTTAAGAGCTATCATTATTTATTATATTTTTATATTTGATTATCTTTATGAACCAATGATTTTTTAATTTCTTGATATCCCCCTTTACTCCGATTTTATATTTCATGATCATGTTTATTCTATTAATATAATATATATCTCCCAAATTTTTATTATAGATTTCTTAAGGGTATATAATGAAATATTATTAGATTAATGGGATCTTGGAAAACTATATATATTTTAATAAAATTATGATTTATTGATTTAAATTAATTTATTGTCTATATAATCTCTAAAAAGCCAGTGTTTGTCGATTTTTTATTTTTTCAGGATTTTTTTAATAAAAATCATGTAATTATGTTCATATTATTATCACGATTCTATTATTGGTATAAGATAATGTTATAGTAATACTAGTGAATACCTGATAACTAAATACAAAATAAACCCTGAATAACCTATATTGAAACAAAAAATTCAAAATTATAGGGAATATATTCCATTTATTCATTAACACATCTATGTTTGTAGTTTTAAATTTTTATGAATACAAATTTATGAATTCTCATCTAGTATTATACAATGTTTTAGTTAATGTCTATAGAATTATAGTATAATAATAAAAAATATATGAAATAAAATATAGGGATTTACCAAATAAGACGTGTAATGTTAAAAGAGCATGATATGAAAATATTGTTGAGGAAAATTAAAAACAAACACAATATTGAAAAAATAATATGGAAATTTTGTAATTAACCCCATGCCACAATTGAAAAAAATTAATAGTCATTTATTTTGAAATAATCCTCCCAATTTTAGATAATAACTTCATTCCCAATTCATGAAATAATATATTAATTCATTTCATAAGATATTCATAGTCCATTAGTGATCGACTATAGATAAAACTATTTTGGACATGTTTTACTTATATAGAGAAGCATATTGTTGGTTGAATATTTTCATGAATAAAAACCCCAAAAGAATATATATAATCAGTGGAGTTGGGTGATTTCAAGAAGGATGAATCGTTCTTTTCTTAGGAAGAAAATATCCAAATGATCTAATAGTAATACATTTCATTTTTCCATATCAATGAATATAAATTGGACTACATAATCACTATACTAATCCCAAGTATTGAAATTGTTTTTTACATTATATATAGATATATCTATGATAAAATAGTCTGATATCCACTTAATAATGATCATGTTATTATTGAATCATAGTGGCCTCATAATGTTGGAGATAAAAATAGCGGAAGTATGTATAACATTTGGTACCAGTAAATAATTATAATGGATGAAATAAAATAAAATCCCACACATTTCATATATTTGACAATAAACTTATAGATAACATCCCCATGAGAATCATTAAAAAAAATTTACGGTTAAAATTATGGTAGTCATTCAAATGAATATAAAAGTTGGATTAATATTCCAACTAATATAATGGATGAGTTGAATTTTTTTATCAAACCAACACGAGTGGTAAAATTACTAACCATTCAGTAACATAGTAACCATGATATTTGGTTTAAAGATACAATGTTCATTGAGTATAAATAACCATGACAACATATAATGGTAAGAGAAAATGGATAAGATTATATAATCCCCACTACTATGGTGGATCCAGAAACTAATATTGTGAAAAATAAATTAATTATTAATTATATAATAGTTAATATCCTATTTGATTCATTGTATATATATTATTTCATATCATTAATGTTTAGATAAAATATTTGAAAAAAATATTCGATGACGTAGAATGATATTTTTGGGAAAATTTTAAGAAGTTATGTCACATAATATAACATATATAAAACATTCCCAATTAAAAATTTCAATGGGATGTCTAAAAAAATAGTTATAAATCATGTATTTTTCCCATATGTTATCATGGGTATGAATCTTTTTTATATTTTTATTGTCCAATATTGGTAGAAATAGATCAAATTAGATATCCCTAGTCACACTTTGATTATATTCATCCATGAGAAGAATGTTCAATATCATTTTTAAACTCATTCTCTATAATTAATATTAAATATCTATAATTAATATTTTTTTTTCATATTATATTGAAATTTTTTATTATTATACATGAAGATATTCACATTATATTAGAATATAAAGCTATATTCAATTGTGGGTTTCATATTTAACATCACAGTTGATAATATAGGTTCATAAAATAAATTATACCAAGAGAATTGAAATGATGTAATATTACATATGGAATAACTACTATATAATAGAAAAAAAATAAAAATAGAATATTAAATCAAAATAATTCCTATTCACTAGTTTATTCTCATGGGGTGTAGTGTCCCTATTCTTTAAAAGGAATTAGTGGCCAATTTAACTATTCCTTGACTATCATGTACTTAACATGATCACATTAAAAACCTATTATCCTATTAATTGGATTGATTATTTTTGGATAAACCTTAATGGGACTTCTAAATCTTGATTATAGAGACTATTTGATGATATCACCAAATTATTGAGAAGGAGGAGGATTATCTGTTTGGAAAAATCCCTCAATGTAGAATTGAATCATTTTTGGGTTGGTTGTGTTTATTGACAAAGAGGGCCTCAATGTTTTGTTTATTGATAAAGAGGGAATCCATATTTATTTTTCAGGTTATAGGGTTGTTTTTGGCAATCCATGATTGATAAAAGTACCTCGAAAAAGGAATGGATGATCTAGAAGCAGTACAAAAAGAGAATATTCAAGGTGGCACTGTTTTTCTGTGTTTGCCAAATTTTTGGGCTTGAAAATCAGAAAATGGAAAGAGGTATAATTTGGGGAAGGATGGTGGTAGAAATATTAGAGTGGTGCACAAAATAGTGGAATGGATTTTTTAACGAAAGTTGATTTTTGAGATCAGAAGCTCAAAAATTATTAAAGGCATGAGGTGCACAAAATATTGAAACAGTGCGCAAAAATTGAATGTTGTCAAAAAGATTTGTTTTCTACACTCGAAGATGATTAATCCCTTTAGGAGGGATTTTTCGTGCATGGGTATAGTTTGCCTATAAATATGATGTGACCCCTCATTCGAAGGTTCTCAAGACTTAAATAATATCTAAGATATGGTGCACATAAAAAATACGCATAGGAAGTTGTAGGTAAAATTTGGTGTTGTGTGCAAAAAATGTTGTTGGGTGTAAAAATATATATTTTGCACCCAATGCAAGGGAATTACACGCATGGTGCAATGAGGGCTGTGCATAAGATTTGAGGTTTCCCAGATCAATTCTGAGGCAATGTGTGTTTATTCTGAGGGTGAAATTTGTACTTTAATTGAGAATATATCAATGATTATGGATATAGAATTTTACCATGATAATG
This sequence comes from Viscum album, assembly GCA_963277665.1. Classification (NCBI taxonomy): domain Eukaryota; kingdom Viridiplantae; phylum Streptophyta; class Magnoliopsida; order Santalales; family Viscaceae; genus Viscum; species Viscum album. The sequence continues at coordinate 2,048,332,089 of OY728147.1, read as the reverse complement.
AAGGGACCTATAATTCCATAAACTATGAGTGGGTCTTTTCCAGAGTAGTGATCAAAGGAAGAGGAAGAAAATGATCCTTTCTACTGGTAGTGAACCAGAGCGAGAAACAGTGAGTGACCCTAGGTAAAGTAGTTATCTGACCCTAAACATTATAAAGGCATCATGCTTATGCATTGAAGTGATCTATCCCAAACAATGTAAATTGGCAGTGAGCTTTAGTCGATTTGGTACATCGGTAAATCGTCATTGTATAATCCATGTAAATAGCTAAGTGAGGGAGAACCAAGTAAAAAAAAATTTATAAGTCTTCTAGATTTTCTACATCGCATTCAAAGCATCATCATCAGATAATGAATGGAAGAATAAGATAAAAAATAAAAAATAATTTCAAACAAAGTGACCCTCATAAAAAATAGTTCAAGGTCTAGTTGGGAGGGAAAATTTTGAAAAACATATCCATACCCTGATCCCCCCTCTTAGGGTACCATGACATCCATTTTTTGTATATAAACTACGAGGTCTTATTTTTTCATTTTAACTCCCAAATTCTAATGAAATTTTCTTTAACACTATGAAAAGTGTCCATATTGATTACATTGAAAAATGATCGGGGTGTTTGTTTATTTTATATTTACCTACACAAGATAAAAAGAGTAACATGAGTATAATTTGAGTACATTGACAAACGTTATCAAATGATAAGTTATAGTCATTGTATAGTAATTTTGAGTAATTTTGGGTAATGTACCATTATTCGGTTTGTTATAACATGATAAAGGTTATCATTGGATCCTTTAAAGACAATTGATTTTAATGAATTGGAAAGAACGTAATAAGAAATAAAGATTCCTAGTTTAATATAAATACTTATGTACATTCGATCAATTTAGAGGAACATTTGATGAATTAAAAACAAGTAATCATTTTAACTAGAAATAGAGTAATTAAATTTCGGAGTGATGAAAGTTATAGAAATTAATTTTAGTGAATAATTGATAACTACATAAAATGTAATCAAAATAAAATCCTTCATAAAATATTTTATCATATAAAATGATTTATTTAAATGGGTATTTATTTATGAACTAATGGAAAATGATAAATTATTAACATATTCCTCAAGATTATTGATTGTTAATGAGTAGAACAACACAATCCAATTTCAAGAGATGGTCACAGTAATATTTTCATTAGTGATTTGGTGGTGGTATATCCATGGGAAAGGTTTAGAATAAATAATTACATATATGTATCCAAGGAAACTAATATATATATATATATATTCAATTATAAAGATATCAACATGAATAGATGGCAATTATTATAGATAATCAATGATTACCATTTCACATTCCATTACTATCCTTAAAAGATTGATAATGAGGTCAATTTTCTATATAGAAAATATAATATATCTTTTTTTATAATGGGTATTTATGTGGGTCCAATCCTTATAATCATATAAGGTATGGAAATATAAATTTGAATGAAATGAATAATAAACTTCCTTTTATAAATTATTGCTTGACCATCCATTTTGAAAAATATATATAATTATAAAGGTGGGGGATATTGAAACAGAAGAAGGTTGATGATATAATAAATGATAAATACATATTGTTATTTATTGAATAAGTTGTATATTTGACCATTTGTAACCATATCGAGGTTACATTGAATCCTAAGATAAGAAATAAGTTATTTAATTATTCTCTTAACTTCACATTATCTCTAAAATGTTGGATAACAATTATGTACAATGATCTCAATGGTCACATATCATGGGGAAATATAAAGTACATTGTTTAAAATTCATCAATGTTTATTGTATTCCAAAAAGTTATAGGATAATGTCGAATTTCTAGTTTAATGGTAAAACTATTACACAAACAATTTTACAAATGGGATAAGATCAATATATTATTTTTAATAAAAATAGTAAATAAATAAAAATGATATAATGGATTGTTGTTTTCAGTGGAATTTCATAAATTAAAGTCTAACATAACTACGATTTGTGTGATCATAAATATATATAACCTTGTAGGGATACACATCGATTATGTGATAGGTCTTAATTTAAAAACAATATCTATTATATCTATTAGAGATCCATGGTTCACATAAAATATTTTAAAAATTATTCTACATTCCTTTATCATATAGTCAAACATTAGTGTGGACTATCATCCCCACCCTGAAGGCCTATATGGAAGACATATAAAAACAATTAATTCAATTTTAAATTTTTTTGTTGAAAATAATCAAGATGGTGACTAATATCATCCCATTATTAAGTTCTAATTTAATAATATCATGCACTAAATAATATTTTGGGGTACTTATTTTGAAACATTAGGGATGAAATATAAAACATTATTATGTATGGATGAATTTTAAAATGTAACATATTCAAATATGAAACTAATGAATAAATTGTATAAAAGGTTATAGAAAACCTGGATCATATTAGGTTATTATGGGGTTAATATTATTTATATTCCAAAAATCATATATGAGACATTGAGAGTGGAGAAACAATATTCCATTGTATATAACCATCAAGATATTCATTAGTATTTTCGAAAAGGTAATGATAATACCTATATATGAAAAAAATATTGAGATTCATGATTATAGTGGAGTTGGGGAATTTCATAATGAACTTAGAGTAACCAATTTCAATAGTTTGATGTGTTGTTAATATCCATCTTGGGGATTTTTAGTCATGATCCTTCTCGTATACTCAATCTATATGTCATTCATTATGACCATGATTTCTCTTAGGATGGGAACATAGTGATGATCGTAGAATATAGAAAGAGTTTTGTATAAATATATTTCAATAACCACATAAATATATATTGGAAAATAGAATGTAAAAATGGTCTAATATATTGTCATCTTCGTGAAATGGTATTTTTGGGGTATAATTTTAAAAGCGGTAATTGTTTTAATTATACAATCATTTATATTTTTTTCCCTTCCTAAAAACATTATAGACATTTTTTTTAATAAAATAATATTTGAAACTAAATAGAAACATAATAAACAATAATAAATAATTATTATAATTTCAATCATTATATTTAGAGAAAAAATAAAAAAAAAATTAATATAGAAAATGGGGCATGAATACCAGAAATATAATATTACTAGAATTGGAATATTAAATTCATATTATCCACCGTTAATAAATAAATTAAATAAAGAATTTTTGAAAATTAAAATATTTAATTTTTAATAAAATAAATATTTTATATGAATATAAATGTTAATGAAATATAAATTAATAATGATTTATGGAAATAATATGTATTTACAAAAATATTATAACTATATAAAAATTTATATATAATTGTGGAGATAGTTGCATGACCATTGATAATATTACCATGGGAATTACATAATTAATGAGATTAATAGAATAATAATATTATATATTCAGTCTCCAATGAAAAATTTATAAATAATCTTCTGAAAATTTAGATGAGTAAAATATTTTTCTCTAACATAATACATATTTTCTTTAAATCATTATTTTATTTTATGAATACAAATTTTTTTCTTTTTATTAAAATTAATGATTAATAATTATTTTTAATATATATATATATATATATATATTCATTTTTGAATTTTCATTTAAGATAAAAATTAATTTTTACAAAAATAATAAAATAGTTTTTTCAATTATAATTATTTTGTAATTAACTATGAATTTAAATTCTGTGAGAAGATATATTTTCAATAAAAATGTATTTTATAATAAAATATAAATATAAACAATTATTAAGAAATAATTTTTTAAAATATATGTAATTTTCTTCATTATCACCTCAATATTATGTTACTGTTATATTTAGCCTATTTTAAAACGGTTATATTTGTAAAGAATATTGTAATATGATAAAATATGGTTTTATACATGATATGTCAATTTCATAAAAAAATTAAAATGATATGATTTTAGAAACCATTTGATCAAATTCATTTTAAAAAAATTATACTTATACTTATATTAATGTAAGAAAAATCAATGTTTACCATATATAATAATATACTTAATATTATAATAAAAACATTTCTTTCCTCTCATGTTAAATACCACACAACTTCTAAAAAAATATTAAGCTATTGTCACATCCATATTCTCCCAAAATACCTCTGTATCTCTCTTACAAGCATCTTATATGTTTTGGTTTCAACAAAATACCACACATACAATGAATAATCCATTTATCAAGGGATTAATCCAAAAGGTTTATGTAATAACTATTATTCACCAACCTATATTTCTTTTCAATTAAATATTTTTATTCAACATCCTCAAAATTTATTTCATCTATTCTAATATAGTGAAATATATATCATAAATGTAATAAAAAAGTAATCCACCTTCAATTAATTTGTTATTAAATGAAAAAAACATATATATTATAGAGGGATCTAAACTTATATGGATGACATATTTAATTTTTCATTGACAATGTAATGGTTGGTTATAATTCTCATTTAATTGGTTAGTATAATCCAATTATGTATATTCATTTGAAATCAATATTTGTGAATTTGTAAATAAATGGGATAATTAAAATAAATAGTTTATGAGCATTGCAGCTAACAAAAATTCCAAAATAGACCATCTAATAAAATCATTATTTTTTCTGTATAAATGATTTTTATTATTATTATTATACATTTGATATTTATATCATATTGAACATGTAAATAATATTTACCTATCTATTTTATTTTCAATTACTAATAAGAATGTGTCACCATGGAAACATGAATAAAAAATCCCTAAGATGGTGAACATGATCATAATGTCTAATTAAAAAAATCATAAATGAATGAAAAACATATGTAATTAACAATATATACGTCAAGAAAATTTCGATTGACTGTATTTAATAAATTTGATTACTTAATTCATTAGGTAAAACACAAAAAACATGTGAGTGAGGTCTCGAGGTAATGGAACATCCTAACCACAATATTATATTATGGGTTATGATATCAAAAATAGTATTATATATATATATATATTTGAATAATTATTATATTGAATGTATATATATATACTACAAATGATTACGGATTTTATTTTCAAATTTATTATATGAATTTATATGTTTTTAATCTTCAACTATAAGAATTTTCCTTAATTACAACCCAATTATAAGAAAATTTAATTTTCCACATCAAATATTAAAAAAAGTTCAATAAAAATATTAAAAAAAAATAACATTATAATATTTTTTATGCTTTATTTATATATTTAGTGAAAAATAAGCACTTTACTTATATAATTATTCTTTACCCATTTAAAAATTTAGATTTTATGAGGATGCTATTTATTCCTAATATTCCAAACCATTATTATGTAATTTTAATTACATGATATAAACTCATAAGATGTTATTCATATATAATTAATTAATTTCAGTAATTAATTGATAACTTATTTCTATTAAATATATAAAATAAAACATTTGGTAACACATAAAGACATGATTATGTAGGCCTTCAATATTTTATTGTAATTTCATGTGCTTAAAATTTATATAATATTTATATTAATTATATATCACACATGTGAATATATGTATTATGATATTATCCCTAGTATGAGAAATATATTTCCCCCAATTTAATGGGAAGTATTTTATTCTCATGAGGTATCATATATGATGCATCAAAAATAAACCTAGTACACTTTTTTCATGGTAGTGACTCTTGAATTAGACATATGTTTTCTTCTTTTTTTATTTTCCCATATTATTATGATTACATGAAATTATGAAATCATCTTCTTCTTTCACTGATTTCATGTAAAAATATTTATAATCTTCCTACACTGTGATATAATGATATTATATAGAAAACATATTTTATAATTCATTACTATGAATACAAAGTTATTTTAAATTATGGCTCACCTAATTTATTTATGATTCTATATAAGGTGTCATATGTAATACTAGAATATCAATGTTATTTAATAACAGTTTTCATATAATTAAAATTAGAAAAATTGTTTAATTTTATGTTGATGTTTACATATCTAATCCCATGAATACATTCTTACAATATATTTTTACAATGGTATTTTATATTATTATAATAAAACTACCATAAAAATTCATGTATTAATATAAATTTTCTAAAAAACATATTAGAATGGTGTCTACTAGGTTCACCACACATGAATAGGTGGTTGAGCTACCTTATGATTTATCTATAATTTAATATTTTTAAAACTCGGTATGAGGTTGTTTTTGGTAAATATTCTATAAATATAACTACATATTCAATGAACAGTTATTGATGGTTTGGGGGAACATTATAAACATTTAGGACCATCCCAAAAATCGTATTTCTTATCATTCTCTACAAATTTCCCTTTAGAAACCATGATTATTTGTATCTGTAATATTTATACATCATGATCTTCCACATATAATTTAAATTTATATTAAATAATTTATAATTATATCAATGTGTAATTCATTATTTATATAAGATTCTATTGACCTTTTCTTTTGATATCTTTAATTAAAAGAATATTTATATATATATCCCATGAATTTTTAATTCAAAAATGTACATTGATAATTAAAATATTTCCATAGAATCATTGGGTTATATTGTAAATGATTATCACCTCATGTGTTTTTTGTTGTTTTTCCCATAAAAAATTATCTAATGGTTGAAGTTGTATTTTAGTTCACTTAGAAAGCTACCTAATTAGAGGAGGATATGTTCTCTAACAAATTAGGATCATTATATAGTAATATATCTATGTTATATAAAATTATATTGAATTTATTCATTAAAAAATTACATCTATTATAATTCGATTACGAAATAAAAAAAAATATTAATAGAATCATCTAAAAAAATAAAGTTCACATATGCCCTATTTGAATCACTTAATCCTTATTTATCTTCACATATAAAAATTCTTTTTTATTTTCATTAATATTCCATTGACTTGTGAATGTCTCACATGTAATATCAATAAACAATGTAATATTTATTTAAATTATATATTTTATATTACTCCAAAAAACGTGTGAATTTGATTTCCAATAATATCAATCCATTATGGTATTTAATAAAACTAGAAAATATATTTAAAATAAATATCACTTATTTATTCATTCAATTATAAAAAAAAATTATTTACTAAAACGAATACAAACATATGATTTTTAATATTAAACCAAGATATATATTGTTTCAAATATCTTATTGTTGAATATTAGTTATGAAACAAACATGATAACTTATAATTTCATATGATAAGATATTAATAAGTATTCTAATTTTAATTTCTTATTAAATTTAACATATTTTATACATACACTTACCATGTCAGACTCCTAACCACTAATTCATTCGAAATAGGAAAATTCTTTAAATGACGAATACAACCATAAAGAAACATGGAATGTAACCCATAGTGAAATAAGACTATTTCATGGTATCCAAAACCTCTAAAGAAGATTCACTGTATATTATTGTCATTTTATTAAATACCATCATGTAGGTTACATTTAATATGTCATCAAACAATATACTTGATATATTTTATTTGTATTTCATTAAAAGATGATTCTATGAAAATAAAAATTTCAATAGGATTTAATGAATATATTACATTCCAATCAATGGGATATATAGAAATAAATCTTTTAATATAGAAGAGGAAAATCCATTGATGACTTATTAAAAAAAATTAATTTATATATGTTTCTCATGTGATATAGGTAATAAACCTCATTTTGGTTAATATTTATTATAACTCATCAATATCTTGTAAATATATATACCTGGACATAATACATTAGGTATCTTAGATATTTCAGGGGTCATCCTGATACCATGAATTTAAGAATCTTATCCCATTTTGATTATAATGAATTATTTCTTCAACCATGTCAAAAATAAATATAATAATAGAATATTATTTTCAATAATTAATATATCATTAACATAATATATTAGTAAAATAACCTCACTCTAACAAAACATCTATTGTGATTAGTGATCTCTTTCATTATTAATGAGTCAGAATTAACATGAATCTTCAATAATTAATATATTAATAGATCATGTCTCATAAATGAATCCATAAATGGATAGCTACAATATTTTTCTACCATATTTGTATCAATTTTATTCACAAATCACACTCATCTAGTCAAATATAGATAAAACATATGGGTTCAATTAATGAAAATTGTAATGTCCTAGAATTTCGATATATATTTTTTAAATTATATATAATTATTTCGAGACTGTGAAATCTGAAGGCGCATGATTCAGAGACATGGAGTGCCCTGAATGATATGTCAATGTTTTTTTAGTCTTTAATTATCATGCATAACCAGTTTTCTAGAAAAAGTGGAATAACTCATATAAGGATTCCCATATCATAATTCTGAGGGAACCATTGCTTTCAGGATGGCGGGTTTACACTAGGCATGACTTATGTTTAATCGATGTAGTCCACCTATGAGGAAACCAGAAAATGGCATAACTATAAATAAAATTATCAAATAAAGTTATTTTATTTTTCAAATGCATATAACTCACGAACTATGACTCAGAGTGAAAATATGAGACCGCCATTGAGCTCGTGAGGGTATGCTCTCTTTAGGTTGATAAAAACATTTTCTAGCGCGGGAAACCAGTGAATGTTAGTTTTTTGCTGTCAATAAAATAAATAAGTGACAATTATTTTATTGTAAAATCCATAACTTTTAAATGGTATCTCATATTGAAAATATGAGTGTACCATTTAGATCATGAGGGAATGTTCTTCTTAAGCAGAACCTAACCTTGATATATGCATGTTGAGGGTGAATATTAAAAAATTTATGAACTTTTTTTCATGTACATTTAGAAAATTCATGAGCGGCATTTCCTAATATTTGAACCAGTGCTCGGGTTTATAATATGAGGGAACTGTTGAATCAACCCCTTAAGTGAGACATTACATTGACCGCATTAGTTCTAGAGATAAAGATAAGATTTGTGAATTTTTAAAAGAAATAAAATAAAATAATTTTATTTTCATTCTTATCCTCCAATGGACAAGAGAAGTGTGGGGCAATCGATGTTTAAAGAGAATAAATGGATTGACCCTTCAATCTATGTAACCGAAACATTGGGGAATTAAAAAGATTTCTAATTAATGAGTCAATATTAATTTCTAACATAGTTACTTAACCTACCCCTGTCATATTTATATGGAGCTTGGGGAGGGGTATCAGCACAGCTTCACCATGAAAAGAAGTGATGACCAAGTTCCTTGTCGCCAAACCCTTGGAGATCGGAGCTAGTTCTTACGGGAGGTGACCAGCGACACTAAACCACAAAACGACGATCGACATATGAGAAGCATCATTGGAAACAAGATGTGTAGGATGGCGAACACCGACCTGCTCCCAACAACATGCACTCACCATATTTCTTGAGGTAGCGTTGTAATTCCTTTTTAAATTCAAGTGAATTTCATGAACCCTTTAATAATCCCTATTTATTATGATATGACGCAGAGGGAATGAGCCTAACAAACTTGGCACAAACCCTCTGGTACATTGCTACCCTTGCACCCTTCATGGAATATTATCAACGCAATGGCACATACCGGTTACGATGGAGATGGTGCAACAATGCATGCCACAAGAGTAGGTCATATCCTAATGTTTCAATGTTCATTGGAGCGCCTAGCACCAGCTGACCATGGAAGAGGTGCACCACATCCTCATGCACCACCGGTGAGCAAGGGGTCGTGGTTCTTCAGTCGTGGAAGTCGGAGAAGATGGCCGACACATCGTCCAGCTACAGAAGGGGAGTCAGCATGACCCGCATTACGCTATTGAGCTGGGAGGTGGTGTGACTAGCATGCTGTCAAAGAGCATAGGGACATGGCTGAAGCCGCGATAGAGCAGAACCTACACCTCCTATGGGTTCTCCCGTGACTGGGCGACTCCAATGTGGCACCGCCGTTTCACAAAAACAACATTCCTCCAGGGCGTTTGGGATTCCGGGGAGAAACATCCCCTATTTCTAGCTCAGGTGGAACACAACCGAACCGCCTGCCCCGCGGGCCACCTACCCCGCGAGCCGGGTCGCCTGCCCAGCGATCTGTGCGCATGGCGGGCTATGCCCCCTTGCAAGACAGGTTGAACCACTTGTGGGTTGGGATGGACAGCGACCCATCTCTTCCGGGTCGGACTGGGACCGGGTCGGTTTGACCCAATCTTGGGCGGGTCAACCCTGACCGGTTCGGGTCGGGTCTAACCGGACTTGTGCCCCAGCGGACCCAAAAATACTTAAAGGGCCATAACATGACATCCAGATGTCCATTTGAAGAACTTTATGCAGCGTTGGGACCCTTGATGAGAGATGATACTTTTGGTATACATCACATGTGTTTTTTAGATAGTTGTGTAAAGGCCGGGTTGGATCGAACCTGAATCCAACCGGGCCCCCGGAACTAAAATGCTTATAACTCATAGACTATGCATCTGATTGATGCACCGTATGTCGCGTTAGAACCCTTAAAAAAAGAGTACCATTGGAATACTCTTTTGTGGAGATTATTTGATGACAACATATGAAAAATATCTTGAGGATGAGATTCTACATAACTCGAACACACCATGTGCAAGGAATCATATGGCTAGCTATAATGTGAAGAAAGAACATCGATCCTATGTGGGACTAAATCTACCAGATCCTATGTGGGTCAACTCTCAGCAATCTTGTGTGGGTCAATGCATACCGATCATGTGTGGGTCAAATCCTATGTACTTCAACCATATTGATCTTGTGTGGGTTAGTGCATACTGATCTTATGTGGGTCAGATCCTGTGTGGGTTAGCGGGGGTTAGTTACCTATTGATTATTTGTGGTTCAGAATCAGTGTTGCTTAACATAATAAGATTATCTATCTTACAACTAATCATTTTTACTTCTATACATAAGTTATACCTTGTGTGAGCAGATACTTTTACCTCTGTGGTGTTATCTACGTGATGTTACATGTGTGGTAATTTTACCTTCATGGTGTTTTCTGTGTGGTACTTCTATCTTCGTGATGATACATGGGTGGTACTTTTATCTTCATGGTGTTACCTATGTGGTACTTCTATCTTCGTGGTGTTGCCTATGTGGTACTTATATCTTCATGGTGTTTCCTATGTGGTACTTATATATTTGTGGTACTAAATGTGTCATACTTCTATCTTCATGGGGTTACCTGTGTGGTACTTCTATCATCGTGGTGTTACCTGTGTGGTACTTCTATCTTCATGGCTTTACCTGTGTGGTACTTCTCTCTTAGTGGTGTTACCTTTGTGTTGATTCTATCTTCATTGTGTTACTTGTGTGGTACTTCTATCTTCGTGGTGTCACCTGAGTGGTAATTCAATCTTCATGGTGTTACCTGTGTGGTACTTATATCTTCATGGTGTTACCTGTGTGGTACTTCTATAATTGTGGTGTTACCTGTGTGGTACTTTGATCTTCACGGTGTTACCTATGTGGTACTTCTAGCTTCATGGTGTTACATGTGTGGTACATATACCTTCGTGGTGTTACATTTTTGATCTTCTTCCTTCATGTATAAGATGAGTATATCTTCATAACATAGGTATATGTATGGGAATATACGTATGTAGTGTTGATTTATATAACATTGCGCTTGGATTTTGAGGTCTTGCATTGTGGATTTTCCTTTGTGAAACTCTGAGAGACCTATGGGGGTCTTGGGGTCCCTATTGAGTATTGTTATACTCACCCCTTCACGAGCAACACCCGAACCTTATTATGCCTTGTGTACATGACATACAACAATGATCGATGCTGCGTGATCTAGGACCGGACATGATCAGAGGTGGAATATTTGGTGTGATGCATAATAGGGACTACTGATTTTGATTTGTACCTACCCATCGGGTAGGATCCCTGGAAAATGATATAGGATTTGTCCTAAACTTTTCAGTTGTACTTATACATTACATTTGGGCTAGTACTCTGGACCCTTTTACATTCAGCACACATTTACTACATCATTTTACCTCGTGGTTGCTTATATTTGTGTTCATGGACTTTGTGTCTTTACAGGTTAAAAATGAAATGCCTTCCCATGTTGGGTTATGCCATTCTAGTGCTCGTCACCTGCCCCTGGCCTATGGAAGGAAGTATTGTGGTAGTCACAGTATGGGTCTCGAGGGACAGGTCCTGAAAAATGTTTTCTTGAAATACCTCTAAAAATATCAAAATAATGGGATTGTATTATGGGTAGTATAATTGTGATTTATTATTTCATGGAAATGGTGGGAATGATACATTAGAGTGTGTGGATTTATTTTCCATATTAATTTAATTTAATAGTAATTCCCTAAAGGTACTAGCAATATTTTCTATGAACAATTCCACTATAAATACCTATTTTGAAAAGTTTGAAGTTAAATGTTATAGTGGAAGGAATATATCCTAATTTTTTTATAATAAAAATAACCTATTTTAATATTCATGGAAGTTTTCCATCATGAAACATCAAAGATACCAACCACATTATTGTATTGGATAGTTTCATCAGTCTAAACCAATAATGAATAATCATATTTTACTATAAAACTATATTAGCCCAATTTTCAATTTTATATATTTTATTTATATTATATAGTTCTGAAGAAAAAATTATTCAATATGGAAAAATTTAAAATTTTCCTATTCCAACATGACATTATCTTAATTATTAACTGCATGAAATTATATTTTGCTCTAAATATATCATGTATATATTTTCTCTCACTCGGTAATATTACATGTAATGCCACTATTACCTTCCTGCATGATGTGTTGTATAGGAAATATCCCCTTGGTTCATTTTATAATACTATAAGATCACAATTAGTGCCCCAGGTCCTAGTTTGTTTCTACAGGATTCTTCTCCAAATTCCTCATAACCCTATAAATTAAAATGTTATAAAACTAATTTCATCTTATACATTAACAAAAATGTAATACTATTTTATAAATATATATAAATTTTTATATATGTTATTCCATTTCATGAAAAACATAAACTAACTTGGATATTTTGAGATCAATATGACATAATGATTGTTTAAAAAATATCCATAATGGATTGGTTCTTTCTAGGAAAACATCATTCCAGTGTGATATATAAGGTGGGTTGAATTGGGAGAGAACTCTAAACTAAGATAAATTCTCAATTGCACCTTTGTGATTATATTCTTTATATTGAACAAATAGATGATTTTTTATCTTCTAATAAAGCAGATTCTATAAATGAAATATTAACTACATAAATTTTATAATGGATTCTTTATTATAATATTTTTGTATAAAAAACATATAAATTATAGTCATAATAAAAGTAATCCAATATGATTATCCACCACACTATTTAAAAAAATCATTTTCAGAACATACTATGTAACAGTTAATTAATATAATTTTTTATTTTACACATATAGTGAAATATATGATTGATAATCTTATTTTAGAAACAATTAAGTAATAAAAAATTCATATTTAGTTAAATAGAATATAAATATATATCACGATATGACATTTTCAAAATATTACCATTTTACCTACCATGTTGTTGGAGCCACAAATGGGAGGTATGTGTGTATTTTTAAAGTTATTGGTATTAATATCCAATTATAAATAATCATCATCTAGGGAATAATGATAGTTATTGAGATGTTACCTTCCAAAAAATATGTTATATTTGTTAAATAATCCAATTTTATTTCGATATTCGAAAATAATTCCATTCATGTTTAAGATCGTCATATATATAATATATTTTGTTACACTATGCATTTAATAAATGAAGATCAAGACTAGTATAATTCATATTTGTAATATTTGGTGGTAATATAGATTGTATTATGAAACTAATTTTTTTTAGTTGTTCATTTGAATATCAAGCTCCCCAATTAAAATATTCTTGAATCTAAATTATCCCAATATTTGGAAAAAATTTTGAGATCCGTAATTTATCAATTATACCCAAAATGTATTTATGGATATGTTATATTCAATAACAATTAAATTATAAGTTTCACCTTCCATCCATTTTATGATGTTAGTCCACTTATAGTGGAAATTCTCCTACGATTTAGCAAAAAAAATTCTTATTCAATTCCATAACTCTAGATATTTTTCATCTTGGAAGGGATGTTATAAAAATACATTAAAATGGAATGAGTATTGGGGCCTATTTGTTAGCCATATTATTACTAATAATAATAACTATATGGTTTTCATGGTTACCAAACATGTATACATGATGAATAAGAGTAAAATTATTAAGAGGAGACATCTAAATATTATTTATCTATATTAAAACTAATGCTTTAAATTATCATTGGTTGTTTTGTATATACATTTGTTAATTAAAATAATCTTTTTTCTTGATGCCAAAGATTTCATAATGATCAATGTACTAATTATCTATAATACAGTTAGAAATACTGATGAACCCTCAAAAAATATGACATGGAACCATTATTGTAATTCATATATTGATTATTTTTTCACTTATACTAATAGAGTACATGAATATGATACAACATGTAGTAAGTAATCCTTTTTCATTATTGATACCAAAAATCAATACTCACTAAAGATAACAGAAATCGAATGATCTATAGTACCCCATATATTTTTTTGTTAGTTAAAAATAAATTCCATAAAAAATTATTGAGGGATATATATGTATATTGGAATCTATAATTAAATTATTCTATTTTAGTCATTGTAAAATATGCTACAATATTTTAGATTTTTTGATGTCAATTCCTACAATGGTATATTAATTTCCAAAAAAGAATGATATTGATTATGTAAAAGCTTCATTTAATGTAATTTCCTATAAGTAATTAATTAATATTTTAGTAATTTATCATATTTAAAATTTAGGGATAATATATTCTAATTTACTAATCATCCATAATTTTGTAAAATAATAATAGTAATCATTGTTAGATTCATAATATTATATCATGAGGATATACTACCTAAATCTATACATATTTAATATCATAAAAAGGTGGAGTAATATCACAATATTTTATTTTAAATATATAATAAGTAAATATTATTTTAATTACCTAATTCACCATTTTTCCATTGAGTATACAACCCATTCATAAAAACATGGTCATAGAAATGATCAATGCTAGTCTAATTATAACATACCAATATTTTATGAAATATTTTCATTAAAAAAATGAATTATATTACATCATTAGTTAAATTCAATAATCATTTTAGATTTTTTTATATTCAACACAATGATTATCCTTCATTACATGTATCGTTGAGTTTTATCAATAAATTTTGTTATATAGAAGGCCATTAAATAATGAACAATAATTTATTATTGATATTATAATTTAATATGTAACTTATCACCTAAATGTTATATATGAGAGTGTGAATAAGACAAACTATTTTATTTTTAAACATGTTTATAATTTTTTTTAATTCATGCATTATTTTTTATAAGAATAAGGGAATAATATTTCTATTTTTACGCTAAAAAACATGATTTTTCTAAAATTATGTTTTCACCTTTTAATGGATGACTTCGTTTAAAACTAAATTTTGACACTTTTATAATTATTATTTGATATAATATTGTAATGTATGAATATAAAATATCAATTTTTAGTTTTGATTATTATTTCGTGGTTTTTGAGAATTGTAATTTATTTATGAATAGTGAAAAACAATACATTTAAATTGAACATTGATTTTTCATCTTATATATTTATATAGTTAAATTATATATTAAATCTAGTTTACATTTCTATTATTAAAATTATTATTAAATCAACCATGTTGTTTAAATGGATTCAATTTCACAATGACATTGGATATAATGTTTTTTCAATATTTTGATCTTTTCTCTTTAAAAACCTGATGCCACGTAGTGTGAGGAAGAGTAATTTTATGTTAATTTTAAGAAATTGAGTTAATTCAATTTTTAAAAATTTATTAAAATTTATGGAATGATAATTATATTTTTAACAAAAATAATTAGTGAGATCTGTTAAAATTACTTACACTGATTAAATTAAGAGAAGGCATAATTAATGAGTAAAATTCGAATATAAGGTTTATAAATGACCCAAAACATGTCGAAAAACATGTTTTGAACATATTTAAACATATTGACTTATTAATTATTTCAATTAGTTATTAGGATACTATTCTTTGAATTTTTCCAATAAAATATTTTATTTATGGAAAAATAGATGGAAATTGAATCATACATTTCTTTGACACTTATAAATCCTTTTACTATGGAATAAGATATATATGTTTGGTTATAAATATTATTTTTTAATAATAATGAGTTCTTTGTATCATAATAATTAAAATTTAATCTTTAGAGATGATATAATTCCATTAAATTCTTATGGAACAAAAACACAAGGATTATTTTGTGTAAAATTACATTAAATAAATTATATTTCGTTTAATGATTTAAAATTACTAAAAACATATCTTCATCAATGTGATTGTGATGTGTCAAGAAATATAAAATATTGTGCATTATTATTCTAATTTTTATTTTATAACGATCGTATTGAATGCTAAATTTTAAAAACATTGTTAGCGAACATAGGTTTAAAGTAGTGTTTTTTCATGTTACAAGTGTTTATGTTAAAAATTTTTTCCATTAAAATATTATATTTTAATTTTATTAATTTTATTTCATGAAATAAATTCAAGGGAAAGGTCCTCACATTTCTTCAAGGAAAAAAAGAAAATGGGATTCGACACTCAGATAAATATATTATGCTCCACAGGAAAAGCCAATGGTACACAAGGATTAATCCCTCATGCCAAAATTGATGTGGACTAGGGAATCCCAGAAGAGCATTAACAAGGAAAAAAATCCCACAAGAATTGGGAAGGTGAAGAATCAAGTAATTATATAATAGATATGGATGAATCTTATGATGAGTTCTTGAAACTCATCATGCACTCCAATGAAGAAATGTGAGAAAAAACTATCCGACCCACTGTATCGTAAGAGAAGATTAAAAAAATTGAGAGAGTTTAATGTATATTCTAAATAAGAGAATGAATTTTGGATAGAAAAAAAGATAAAATCATAGCCCATGGATTATATAAGAATAAAATCAACATAGGGGAATATATTTATAAAATGGACACAATGATTACTAACCTTGAAAATCATATCAGATAGGATCAAAATATCCGGGCTATTACGTTGTAATGGGAACTATATAGGTTATATTATTCAAGTAATATTAGTCCTGTGATCAATCATTTTGTGAGATCATTCTGCATGTAGTAATTTTTGTTTGCAAACTATGGTTAACCATTATTCTTTAAAATGTCTTAAAAAAATTTAAATATGGATCGAAAAAAATAACAAAAAATATGCATACATAGACACTAAGAAAAAAATGAAAAAATTGATTTTATTATTTGGTTGTGTGAGTGTTTGTATTCCATACAAACCCTCTAATCCATTATTTTTCATTTTTTATGGACATGATGTATGAGAGACCTCCCAATACTATTTACCATATTATATTATAATAATGACACTCCCATCCACTATAATGAGGCAATCACCCTCCATATCATATCACACATCTAATTCCCATGTGGATCTTAAAAAACATCCAAATTAACCTACCAAAATTGGTAATATCTTCCAATATTATAAAATATTTTCATAAATAAATCCATAAAAGTTATTTGGTGTATACTAAAATGAGTGACCAGAAATAGTGGTAATATTTTTCTATAATCACATCTATTTTGGATATTTTTCAATCCACATCACATTTTCCAATTACATTATTATATAATATCCAATCTATCTTATATATACTAATATGTTTTGATGTAAATGGTTTTACCTTCATCTATACACACATCCATCAAATGGGATCCAAAATCATTATGTGTACGACTAACAACCCCCGGGAGAACTGATATCAATCATTCTTCCATTACCACTACTCAAGGACAGGAATAATGATAGAAATATTTTTTTTATAATATAGTTCAAATATTTATGATATATAACTATTTATATAATTTTAAATAACACATACATTCATGATTTTCACTTTTTTGGGAAAACCCTAACATCATTTGTGGAAGTGTGGACTACCACCTCCCCATAGTGACGTGACACAATCACACATTACATTGAATATACTAATGTTGTTTTAGTTAAACCATATGATGCATAAATAAAGTATAAATAATATTCATTACATAAATCATTTTCTTTAAATATCACATATAATTTTCTTTAGAACATTTTTACACACCTAAAAAGTGATAACGTTGTTCATAGACATTTGGAATACCGCCACCTCAAAGCGATGTGAATCCTTTTACATCACATTAATTTTTTGTATAAGTATATTTGAATATATAATTGTGCATTTATTATATAATATTAAATATGGAAATAAAAATTTTAATTAACTTCATTCCAAAATGATTATTTCATTATGGATATTTACTCAAGCGTCTGTAAGACTTACTCCCTCTATAATTATAACATTGGATCATTTTAAATAACCATATTTTATGAGTTTTTTTAAGTATTATATAATTATAAATATTATAATAATTTTATGACTGTTAATCATGATATTTTTTTTTGTAAGTTCCTACTTGACCACATTCAACCATCCTTAGACATTTTGATACATAAATTGAGTATGGTTAAGACACCATACATAGACATAATTTCCTTTTTAGTATAAACAAAGTGTAATAAGTGAAATAAAAATAATGATAAACATGAAAAGGATCAAAATAAAGTTAATAATTAACATTATCTTATTTTTTAGGAATATGAATAAACAAGTGATAAGTCGGACTCATGGTAAGGGATTTCATCTCAATCTCTTCTCATTGAGTCATATCATGAGGTTCGAAAATATTATTTTTTTATATATTGTATTTACATCCTATTAGACATTAAATATCACGACTTTTGTCAATTTTCATGATATATACGGGTTTATTAATCTTATTCTTAATGATTTTTGTGATTAAAATATACTTAACTGGTATAGAACACTTTTATTTAAAGATATGTTTTTTAAATTTCATTATTTACTTTCAAAATAAAATCTACCAATATAATATTAAGGATATTATTTTATATGATTATTTTTTCAAATGGATTTCAAATGATTTTTTTCAATATTTAATTTCATTAAAAGTTTTTCGAAATTTCTATTTTAACATTTTTATGAAAGGAATGTTTATTCGAACAACAAATCAAATCTAATATTTTTAATGTATGATGAGAATGACGATAAATGTTATTTAAAATTATATTCCAATTCTATAATCCATTTTCAATATTAAATTTTTTCATAAATTAAACACCCATTTTCCTTTTATTTGGGGTTTTTTTAAAATGTGGTTTCAATGAAAATGATGTTTTGGTATCGAAAACATGGTTTTAAAAGAAAATGGTATTTTTATCTGAAATTATTTTTTTATATGGGATTAAAAATATTTTTTAAAAGGTATTTCTGATGGAAGTGCTTTATTAACTATATTTTACTTCAATTTTATATAAAAGGGGTGGCTCATTACATATTATACATGGGGTGTCCCATAGATAATCAGGTGATCCTGTCACATCATATATGTGGGGTGGAGTAGATTGTTCCAGATTAGCCCATTATAGTTTATATGTGGGTTGTAATATAGCACTCATAGTGATCTCATTAGATATTACACATGGGGTGTCCCAAATATCATTGTATCGACATTTAGTAATTTAATTCATGGATGGTTATTTGATATCTCTCCAATTCATTGGGTATGAATGTCGACCGTATTATTTTTTCATTTGTGAGGGTAAAATTTTTAGAAATCAACTATATGATTATTAAAATTAAATGGATTTTGAAATCGATTAATTAATATTATGATCTATATTTTCTAAAAGATAATTAATTTCATATAATGAGGTTTAATGATTTTCATGGTGTAATTTTTTTTTCTATTTATGTGAATGTGTTTTATAAAATGTTCTCAATGAATAGTACTGATACAGGTGACCATTATATGAGTTTTTATGTTTATATTGAAATAAAAAATTTATTTGTTTTTAAATCTCTAATATATATTTTTTTCTTATCTAAATTTAATAAAATGTAAACATTTGGTTTATGATGTTTTTGTGAAAGGAAAGAATTATATTTCAATGTCTGTGAAATTCTCCCTAAAATGAATTCATTCTTTATTTTAAAATTTTTATATTTTGGGAAAAAGGAGACAGATATGAAGTTTAGGATGTTTATATTATGTTTTTGTTATGTTTGAGTTGTCACCTAATTTTTTGAATTTTAATTATCAAAAATATAATTGATGTAAATGAATGTAAATTATTGAATAAACCCAAGATTGTGTAATATTTATTACTCGGTCCATATAATTGAAATTAATTAAATTGATTGGAATAAATTAGATTTTATGATTGTGTTAATCTCAATACCTTAGAATATTTTACATTTTTTATGTTGGAATTATAATGAATTTCATGATTTACATAATGCTTCACCTAAACTATGTCTACTCATAATGGTTTTCCATAGATTAAATATCAATTCTATAGAATGAAGGAACTATGGTGAAAATTTACTTCCACAACAACATACCATTATGGTTGTAATCTAAAAAATTATTGCAGTCATGGATAAGTTGAAAGATGATATTAATGGTGGCTATTTCTATACTTGATCGGAACCTGATATACTGTAGATGAACATGTGTATAGTGGATGATATTATGAGACAACATCCACTGTAATTTAATTAATCATCTGACCTCATGGTTTCTGAAGGATGGATGAATTCCTTAGATAATATATTTTATGCCATGGGATGTTCAAAACATCATGATGTAACCTATGAAATTTATCATTTTTAATATAAAACTGATTTATGGTGGTATTTGGTAAACATTATTAGAATTAAATATGATCATGATTTTGTGTTTTGTGAAACATTTATGAATATATTCAATGAGAATTTTTTCCTTAAATTCATCAATCATAGGACGAAGAAACAATTATTGGAATTTAATAAAAATGATGACAATTTCTTCACAAGGTTCATGAACAAATGGAATACTGCCCTAAAAAATCCAAAAATGAGATAAAATATATCCATCCAATAGTCATATTATTATTAGAAATCATTTGGGACATTTTATTATTGTGTTTTAAATAAAACATACTCAATGTTAAAATCATCAAGATATGAAAAAATAAGTATTGGTAAAATAAGTTTTTCCTATATCAATAGATTTTCTTTGATCTACTTATGGGTTGACATCTCATGTGGGATCAATATTTTTCTTTGTTTAACCATAATTCCATGGTTTTATAAACTCATTAAGATGTAATATCTTATATGATCATAAAGTGATTAAGGAATATTTTTAGATTATTTTTATTGTTTATGTCTATGTATGATTTTTGGTATATTTTTTAAGTGTTCCATTTATTATGAGATTCATTATTATGGAATTGATAACCATATTGGTTAATATGATCTTTGATTGTTATAGTTATTTTTAGGGTTGTTCATTATATTTTTTGGAATTTTTTGAGCATGAAGATGTTTTTATAAATAAATATCAACTATGTATGTTACCTTATACTCATAGATAGTAATATAATTCATAAACATTTTGAATATGACCTTTACAACAATTGAAATTTCAAATTTCCAACCATTTTTCTATGAAACAACATAATCATTTTTTGGACACAAATTTTTAATGGTTATATGATGTCACATCGCATTATATTTTGAAATTTATTCTTTATAATTTATCTATATTCCTTTATAATGTCATTTACACTCAATTCACAGTTCATATTTCATAATTCACAACACCATTTATATATTTTATTTCACATATCAACAAGTTTCTTTGATATATTGTTTTACACACAAGGTGCAGTTTTAAAAAACAATAATATAACATTAATAAAATTATTTATTATGGAAGCTACCACCATTAATTTATATTGGGTGATGTTAATAAGACAGTATATATTATTTTTCTATAAATGTAATAAAAATTTACATTTAACCAAAATATTTAATAGGCATAAGAAAAGAAAAAGAAATTTTTGAGCTTAGAAATTATATTTTTCTAAAATGATGTTTTTCAGCCTTTTAATGGATATTTATTTTTAAAACTATATAGTGAAACATGTATAAATTAAATTTTAAAAATAATCATCTTTTTTATTAATAATTACAAAATTTTACATTTGCTGAAAATTTTAAATTTATCTATAGAGTTTCAATATTTGATTAATAGTGAAAAACACATTATTTTAATTGAAAACTGCATTTTCATTTTATTTATTGATACAGATAAACTATATTTTGGTTATTTTTGAGTATTATTATATAATTTATACTAAAATAATCCCAATTTATGTTAATGAATTAAATTTTACAATGGAATTGGATATAAAAATATTTCAACCTTTTGAACATGTCTCTTTAAAAATATTTGGCACGTGGCATTTGTGGGATTAATTTAAAATAAATTTTATGCACTTATGTTAATTTAATGTTTAAAAATTGATATAATAAATTGAAATCTTTATGAATTTTTATTCAAATAAGGTCCACTAAATATTTTTAGTGAAATTAATAGAGAAATAACATAAAATTAATTACAGTGATTAAGGTATGTTCCACCTTACATAATGATTTATCATAGAATATTCTGTTTATATAATACCCAATAACATTTAAAAAAAATTATAAACATATTTAGACAATCACCACTATAAAATAAATTTTTATTAGTTATTGAGATTATATCATAGAAACAGACCTATATAATATGTTAAGGAAAAAAATAGCATTCCTTACCTTTAACAATTACAAATTTTTGAATAATGGAAAAGCTTTATAAGTTGGTCATAATTAATATTTTGGTTGATAAATGTTTTAATTTTTTAATAATAATTTATAATTCATTATTAGATATTATTTATTTACAATAAATTCTTAAAAAACACAAACTCTTTAGTAAGTAATTAAATAAAATAAATTATATTTAATTAAATGATTTAAAATTACTATAAATCATTTATCCTTCCATGTGATGTTTACATGTTAATAATTCTAAAATATATCCCATTAATTGTCCAATATATCATTTAAAATTAACATATTTAACCATTAATAGTAATTTAAATTTTAGTGCAATTACGTTTAATGTATTCTTTTTGCACATTATAGGGTTTTAGGATAAAATTATTTTTAAAATCATCTGATATTTTTACATTATAAATGACATGAAATATTTCATAATTATTGGGTAAACTTTTTATTAAATTTAGTTTTAATGGATTAATTTAATATGTTAATATACTAGTTGCCTAAATGAAAGACAGAAATTAAAAATAAATAAAGTAGAAATAATAATTAAAAAATGTTAAAAATTATTATTCATTATTTTGTGAGTGTTGATAGACTATAATTCCCCTTTAATACATTATTTTAAATTATGGAATTCCATTATGTATGGGATTAAACCCTATAGTGTTTACCTTTTTATATTTGTCAGAATACCACTCCCCTTACACTATAAAAGGGGTCTAACACTCCCCACATATTCACACCCATCATGACCATTTTTTCAGGTCAAAAAACTACCCAAATAATATTCCACAAACTCACATATAATCTTATATGCCTCAGATTGAGCATAAATAAATCTAAGTATGTCATTTGGTATAAACCAAAACAAGTTACCTGAAAATATGTAACATCCTACAACTATCACTCTTTTTCTTTCATTATCAATCAACATATATTACTATTATTAAATGATTATATAATAACCATATTATCATAAAAATACTGAGTTGTTTTTATGTTATTGTTTTGACCTACACCTAGACACAGTTACATCAAATAGGATACACAATCGTCATTCGTGTGTATGGTGGACTATCACATCGGCCACCAATGATGTTATTTCTTCAATTAGACCCTATTAAAATAGGGAATATAGATATAAAAAATATTTTTATATTAGAAATTCATAATATATGATTAATGAATACTTATATAGTTTATATATAGAACATAACTTTATTTTTTCATTTTATAGGTATATGATAACATCATTAAGGGGTGTGTGGATGACCGCCTCCTCAAAATTATGTGATATGTTCACATTTTACATGGAATGTATTTAGGAATGTTTTTATTGAATGTTTGAACATAAATGAAATATATATTATATTAACAGCATAATTACTTATCTCTAATTATAAAATATCATTTTTCAACAGGTTTTCACAAACTAAAAATGTGACATCGTCGTTCGTGGTTTTATGGACTACCACCTCCTCATAGTAATTTGATTCCATTTAAATAAAATGAAATATATATATATAAATATATGATTAAATAATTTTTTATTTCTGATATATTTATAAATAATTAAATATAAATTTTACATTTCTTCCTTCCATAATGATCACTAAAAAATGTGAACATTACTCAGTCGTACGCATGGCCTATAATTTATATAATTATAAAGTTCGTTCATTTTTTATAACCATATTCTTTGAGTGTTTTCAAAACTATATTAATATTTTAAATATTATTATTAATTCATTTGTATTATTAGGTATATTTCTATATAATGACAACCTTGAAAATATTCTTCAATCCTTAGTAATTTTGACATTAAAACCAAATATGGTATAAATATCCAACCTAGATTTAATTGTTTCTGTAGTTTTATGAATTAAATGTAATAAGTGAAATGAAAATAATAAAAAAATTATTAATATTATAAATAAATTAAATAATTAACATAAGTTTATTATTTAGGAATAAAAATACAAAAGTGAAAATTTGGACTCAGGTTAAGGGACATCATCTCAATCTCCTCTAATTAAGACATAACACGAAGTTAGGCACCATTATAATTTTATGTGGTTTATATATGTCCCCTTTTATGTGTTATATATTGACTTTTCACTATTATAATGATATTTCTATTTTTTATGTTATTCATTAACGAGTTTAATTAATCAGATATTTTAATGTGGTATTGTTAGTTTGATTAAAAAAAATCCATTTTCCATAATTTAAATTATTTATATAAAAATAATTACCTCCATGTTAATATTTTTGATATTATCTGATATTATTTTTAATATAAAATGATTATATAAAAAAATTATATCAATTTTAAATTTCATTCAATTGTTTTCAAAAGGAATATTTTTACATGTTTTAATAGTAATGTTTCTAAAAATGAAAAATAAAATTTCCCCTTAATAATGTATTATGATGATGAACTTTCAGGTTTTCACATGTTTTTTTATTTATATCATCCTTTTAATGATTACATGCTTTTATAAATGATAAACCATCTTCCCTTCTATATGGTTATTTTGGTTTTGAAAATGAATTTTCATATAAAAGGGACTTCTGTTATTAATAATGGGTTATTAAAGGAGAATAGTATTTTAATATGAAATTAGTTTTCAAATGGGCTTTAGAAGATTTTTTCAAATGGATCTACAATTACAGGGTTTTATTGGTAAAATTTTAACATAGAATTATATAAAACAGGTGATCATTATATAAAATATACATGGTATGGCCTAGACAGTGCCGAGTGAGCATTTTTTTCTTATATGTTGGGTATCCTAGATACCAATGGGTGAGCCCTTTACGGCTTACACATGGGGTGTCTTAGATAGCATTTGGTGATACCATTATATCTTATTAATTGGGTGGAATAGATAGAAATGGGTGATCCTATTATTCAATAAATGATTTGGTTAAACATGAGATCCCATTAATGCATTGGGTATGGAAGTCGAACATATGTTATTCCATTTGTAAGATATACTTTTTCCAAAGTTGTTTATATGGTAATTCAAATTAACATTATTTTGAAACAGTTTAATTAATATGAATATATATGTAACCTAATAGATTTTCAATTACTTGTTATGGTTTTTAATGATTTTCATTGAGAATATTGTGTGTTTTTTCATGTGAAAGTGTTTTATTTCATGTTCATAATAGACATTGAAGATAAAGGTAAACATGAAATTAGTTTTCATGTTTTTATTGAACTAATGGTTTCCATAATCCATATATCTCTTACCGCTCGTTGGATCTCATACCGATATTTTAATATTTTTTTATATGGTTTATAATGGGAAATGAAAATGAAGAAGTATGGTTGGATGTCCTGGAGATTATCCATGAAATGAATTCAAATTTTTTTAAATTTTTATTATTATTGTAAAATTGATACTAATCTGATGTGTTGACATTGTATTTTAGGGTTTGTTATGTATGATTTATGGACTAATTATACAAAACTCTAAATCTAAAAAGATCCTCAGTGTAAATTAATTTATGTTCTATAATAAAACTCATGACTATATAATATTTATGGTCATGTCCTTATACTATGAATAGAAACAAGATTCATAGATGTGATAATTACTGGATGTGAACTAGATTGTGTCCTCCCATAAATTTTTTTAAATATTCCCTAAGATTTAAATCACTCTAATAATGGTTAATCATTTACATTGAAATAAGATTAATCATAACCCTGGTAATGGAAGGATTCATTAATTAATTATTTTCTTAGGAATTTTTTCATTTATATTAAAATATTTTTTATATTATTTTATTCTTCTCATATTAATATTATTTGGATTTTTTTATTTGATTAATTATATTTGGATAAGTGCTTTATAAATAATCAAATATAGTATAATTTTTTATTTCCTTATTTTTAATTCATTGTATATATATGATGATAATAACTTATCATTTATTATTTATACAATAAAATGACCGAAATGAAATTAATAATGATGCATAATAATAAGTTTCATGACATAATTTATTGAATGGTTTATTAAATAACCCCTGAAAAAAGGAGAATGATTCTTGTAATCATAGTATGGTTGGAGTTTCATCATTTAACAACTAAACTAATGTATCTACTGGGTATTTTCCACATAAACAGCATTGTTCAAACACCACAATTTAATTAAAACCAATATATTTTACATAATTTTTAAATAAAATGTAGGTGAAAGATATACATGAGGTCGTAGATATATTAAATTTACTACATTCATGTATACTATTACATAATAAATATTATGGGATAAAATTTATATCATTATTTTCATTTTATAAAATTTATTAAAGATCATGTCATCAGAAAAAACATAATATAATTCAAACACATGCATTGTTCGGTCAACACCATTATATTCCACAAATATTTGATGATTTTTTAACCATGTTACTATTCATTTCCATCATATCATTATTATGATAAAAACCTGTAAATTAAATAGTTATTTTATAAATTTATTTAATTTATTTATATTTATGACGATTCAAAATTTCTTAAACGTACTTATAAAAAGTATTTTCTAAAAAACTAAATAAATTAACATTATTCACTATTTAATTATGTAGAAATTTTTATCTTAAAATAAACATTTCATGTTCCAGTATTAATTAACATTCATATGTGATGATTATGTATTACACACTCACAAGGAATGTATCTTACATAAAATGTCACATAATTATAAATTATTTAATATTTATTCATAACACATAGATACATGATTAACTATGTGTAATCTATACATTTTTATTCACAAAATTTATACAATATATAATTATATTACAAAACCTCTAAATAAAAAACTAATAATTAAATTATTTATAAATTTATTATTCCAAAAACCTATTGATATTCATGTTTAATAAATTTATGAATCACATATATGTGATTATATATATATATGATGTTATTATTGTTCCCATTATTTATAAACATAAAATAGATACATGTTGTTTATAATCCATCCTAAGGATGTATATTAAACTCATTCTCTATTCATTATATATACATTGGTATGTGGTGTGTATTTCTATATTGACTATTATGAGGTAAAAAATAGTTATTGTAACTACACACTATGTAAGATCCATTATTAATGTCCATTAGTTTTTAAGAACCATGAAATGAATTCAATAATCTTACAAAACCACATTGATTCTCTGAATTTTGAAATGAAATAATGATTTCTATATAGTGTGTTCACAAGTAAAATGAATTTGTATATTTAATGAGAGATTCTAGTTCCACAAGATCAATAATTTTCATTTAATATAGTGAATTTATCGATAAGATTTATTTCATGGAATTTAATGGTACGCATCTAGAATCCACATCATCTCCCGATGGGTAGTGAGAATGTATTTTTTCTATTTTGGACGTGTTAATATGTGTATAATGTTAACAGATAATATATCATGATATTTATATTAATGAAAAAATGAATAATAAATGATAATTTTCAAACAAATTCCCAAAATAAAAAATTATCATGTTATACATTTAAAACATTTTTTGGATATGTGGAATAGTGGAAGTCACTGAACCCATTCCTAATATTGGTTTTTATCAATTTTGGAATATTGATCCTCCTAAAACAATAAATATTTTCCCCATAATCAAGGAAATATGGACATTCAAATCTAAGTTATAATCAATTTATAAAATATAGACTAGCCTGAACATTTAATTCATTCTTCATTTTTTAATTAGTTAACCTCTTTTTGATGTCCCATTATTATGAAAAATGAATCATATGTTCAATCCACACGTGATACAAGAATCCATGGGAATTATCCTAGAATCACTGGAATATTGGATGAATGATTCTCACCATTATATCACATGTTGTTCAAAAAATGAGTTCATTTATGGATGAAGAATTCTATTAGTACTCAAAAAAAATATCTATCAAGGATAAGAATATGATATTTAAATTTTTATATTGTTCTAATGGATGTTATTTATAGTTGATATAATTATATTGATTGTTCTCATGTTTACCAGTGATACTTCTTATTTCTCCATTTGGTAATGATATGACCATACATATATAGATATATGTAAAATATTTTTAATTTCACCTAGGATCCAAAAAAGTCACAAAATCAATATTGAACCACATGTGTATAAATATTATTATTGTTTTTTTCAATATTTTAATTATTATTATTTTTATTATTATTATTATTAATTAAAATGATATTTTTTTTATCATCCCAACAATGCCCTTTAATCCATCAGCATGTCACTTTAATCATCTTCTGTATTTTTCGAACCCAGAATAGTGGCAATCCATTTCATTAAATATTAATGAATATTAAATCAAGTAAATATTTATTTTCATTATTCATTAAAACATATAAAAATATTTATTTAATATTCAACACACATATATATTCATTATAATAACACGTGGTTTATAATTTGTGATCAACACAATATAAATTATTATCATTTGTACAAACTGAAGAATAATATTTATTTTCACATAAAAATATCATATAAATTATCTAATTTTCTCAATACACAAACTATATGACCCAAATTTCCACCATCTCTTTAGAATAATTCTATTCTACCGAAATTACATTATAAATAAATTGAAATATGAAAAAAAATGAATGAAAAATCAATTTAATTAATTCATTATAATAACACCATGTGTATGTTCATTAGTTATTTTAATAATTTTATGTCAATTTTTCATCAAGAATGTAATGTCACCTGACTCATAAACAAATTTTCAGGAGATATTTTCATTGAAATTTATGAAATAATTATTTCAATTGAACTAAAATACACATAATCATAATCAGGAATTTGTACTCTAATAAAAGGGACCATGAAATTGATTTCCTATAACTATGATGTTATTGATCCATTCTTAACATATTATTTAATTCCACATCCCTCATGTTTCATACAATATATCCTACCTCACCATAACAATATTTCATCTTAGTATTCTTCAATTCCTCAATGTACGTGAATCATGATAAGAATTAATAATAATCTAAAATTAGTTGAATAATAAAAAGGTATAATTTTTTATATCCATTGAAAATTTACAATTTTGAAATTAATATGGGAAAATATGTTTTCATAATCTCCACTAGTAGATATTTCTTTGAATGATCTAAATTTGAAGATATATTGATATCTTATTATCCCCATATCCATGAATGATTTAATAATATGTTTTTACATCATTTATGTCATCATAAATCTAATTGAATATTAAATAAATTATATATACATGCTATAAAAATTATATTGAATCTTGTTTTGTTGATCTAAATCATATAAACAACCCAGAACTGTAGATCCAACCAGTAAAACATTTGCTTTTACTAAATATCACTTTATAACACTACTTCAATGGAGATATGTATTTAATCAAAAGTTACTCCATATTCACCTCAAAGGAACCTCAACTCACTATTATTCCCCATATAAGAAAAATCTCCCATGATATAATTTTATTGATGCAGATTCCATTAATATGGAATATGGATACTTTTTGATGATTACTGATTATTATTATACCAATATAATATACCATTTATTTTACAATTATACACCTCAAATCTATCACATGTGAATTTGGATATCGATTATACATTATCAACAATGTCAGAGTCCATAATGTAGATGAAATGTAATAATAAATGGATACCACATCAATTTTTATCTCTTATTTCCCTCAACTAATTTGTTTATGTCAGTGAAATATCCAAACATTACATAAAGAAATCTTCATATGTTCAGAAATTATAATATATATAACACCAGAAAAATATATCTTAACCTCTACAGTATAACAAGAATATATTCAATGTTTTCCTCAATTAAATTGTGATTTTATGGATTTCCATATACTAGTGATCTACTACATTAACCCCACATATACAAACCACACACCTGGTGTATGTACGATTAATCATACTATAATGAATGTAAAACATGATTGATCCTATAGATAGTGTGTATAGTATCATAGTCATCTATGATTTATTTCGTGTCTTTAGGGCCACATTTTCTTGGATTGATGCCTATAATGTGACACAATCAACAATCCCCAAGAAGATTATTTCATACTGAAACTCTTTAGTATCAATTCAATATATTTACTATAACACCATGATTTCGTATGAATATTTCTTAGAATAATGAAAACATCATTGATATCTTTAATAACACACAACACCAAGTGATTCATTTAATACTAGAAACATTTTGTTAGATTTAATTACACATGACATTGTGTTTTATCAAAACCAGTATATATTATTAATATATTAACATAAATGTGACCATTTTAAAATACAATTGAAACCTAATTTTATGAATATTAGAATCTATTTTTTAAATATTACATATAACTTTTATACATAATGGATGCGTAATGATAATAAAATAGATACTTTTTTGATAAAGTTATTAAATTTTAAAAAAAATAATTTTTTCTATAAACTTAATTTTATCACTTTTTGATAAATAATAAAATTAATTTTTTAAATAATAAAAAAATTAATCTGATAAAATGAGCTTTATTTTTGAAATCACAGAATCAGAATTATCATAGAGTGAAATTTTTGTATTTTTTGGAAAAGTATATTTCATTGTTGAATAGAGATATACACTAAATTATAATAAACAACAACCATTTATTTAAAATTATTTATAATTATATGTTATATTTTAAAATGTTTTTGATGATGTTTTTACCTTATCCACATCATATCCTATTTACACAAAGGTGGTGTGGGATGGTTTTCCCACGGGGACTGAGAAGTGTGTATTTTTTTTTATTCTGAAGGAGGTGCTATAGTTGAATTGTCCCAACAGTCAATTAAAAGGGGTTATTAGTCCATTAAATCAACCCATATCAAATACTATTTACTTTTATTGTATCTAACGAGTTCATTCATGGATACAAAAACATCCAACATACAGTTAATCCATAAATCAAGGACATATATTCCAATGGCATGTTCTCGTTGGATGATTTGGTCAAAGAAACTTAAGGACTCCATTGGTTGAGAGGAAGGGAGGTCAGCCTACTCACACCATTTTTGGGGTATTTATTGCATATTATAATACTTCATTATATATTTAATCAATGTTCATATGTTAGTGAATCCATGGAACGTTTCTAAGAATGTTTTTACATATTACCTGTGGGTTGAAAAATAAAACATGGATGTACATGGATCAAAAATTTCTGAGAAAATTCTAATTTAAGACATGAGATTATGTGTTCTAGATTTTATCGTCATCCAAGGGGGGAAAAGTCATTTTCAATTCAGGATCGAAACCATAATATTGTATTCCCACATACACCTTTTTGTGGGATCAAAACCCATGTAGTTCAATGCGGTATAACAAGACACATCAACATTTAAGGTCGTGCATTGATGACCCATACATATAGTTTAACATCATTTGGAAAGGTCATATTGGAGGAATAGTCTAAGTCATGATCACATGTGGGATTCATACTGATGTGGCCCAATATTCCCAAATGGGATATGGTCTACTAGGTAGATATGACCCTACTGGGAGAATCACCCAAAGAATATTATGGTGAACCTGATATCGGATTTCTACATATGGGAGGCTCTATAAGTATCCCAATTAGTAGTGAATAAAATATCATGTCGTTCGGTTTGGTTTGAGACTTTCTCCCTTGAGGTCACCCATTTGTGGGGGAATGATTGGGGCTTACTCCTTGGAGCTTTGAATTTGAGAGAAAAATGACGGGGCATACTCATGAAGAGGATTTCCTAGTGAATTTGTGGTAGTTTTGTTTGTTCTAACATTTAAGGGGAATGTTCCTTTAGTTCAGGCCTTATACATTCATCCTACATATCACATTTGGGGTATGAATCAGATTTATCTTAGTTAATTTAGTTTGGGGCTTACACATAGGAGGAGGACCATGCTTTGGGGGTATATGGATGTCATGATAAACACCTACCTCTTAGACAAGGTGATTGATTTTTAGTATGAACATCAATATGAGGTCGTGTATATGATGATCTCACATCCCACATCATCTGTTAATAAATAGTACTAGATCCCAAAGGTAGAGTGAGAAATAGGGGGTTTATAAGTGCCATTATCCTCTCACATTTTTTATCCATGATAGTCATTTCTAATGGTCTATGAAGAAATTTCTTGGGATGAGCCTATGAGGATAAGGAGTTCTACCTCTCATAGAATTTGGAAGGACTAAAATATGGTGGACTGACTATAAATGAGTTCTAGGAAATGGGAGAAACATCACTCCGTTTCAAAATGAAAGGAAGGAATGATCCATTTGACTTATCATTTCACCTAATTCAATGTAAAAGAAAGTGATTACCCTTGATCTCCAGAATGATATGTTCACATCAGTTTCCCAAATATTTACCATTTATCACAATGTTAATGTAATCTTATGAATATTAAAGGGTTTATCACCATTATAAGGATTACCTATGTGAATCATATAACCATGGGTATGTAAACTCAAATGTGTGTGTTGATGTGGCTGGTGGTTTTACCATTAAGTTCTTTTGGATTTTCAAGAGGATTTAGACTAATGTATTCAAACTAGTTCACAGAGGGACTATATATAGGCTTTTTGAAATGGAAATAGATGATTGAGACTGGACAGTGGAACATCTATGTTTACCCCCATATTTGTACCATTTCTTCATGCAGGATGGGGACCTCCCCACATAATATGTTTCTATGTTATTGGATGATTCGTCCACACACAAACATGGTACGCAAACCTTTACTCAATCACATAGTGTTTTTATAAGTGGGTCATGTTTTTGGTAGTTTAGAATTATGATATGTGGTGTTGAATTCCATTCACTTAATGAGGTTCTATGTATCCAAAGGTTCCATCTGCGTAGATTATTCCAAAGTGTAGCACCACAGTGAATAATGGGAATTTATCCTTCGATTTGCTGGAAGTTCATCCTCCACTAGGATATACTTCGTGGTTCTCGAATTAGGTTTGTATTATACTAATTAATATTATGTTTTCCTATTTTTATGATATGCAGTGGGTTTATACTAGTGGAAATTCCATAGATGTGGTTTGTGAATCGTCCATCGATATCTTTAGAAATCTGTCTCACATATTAATTCAATCTTATAGAGTCTATTCTTTTCTCATCTCCCCTTACGGTCCCCTTATAGAGTGTCGAGGGAGTAGGATATATTGATATCATAACCCCTTTTATAGTGTCCCATGGGGATATCAACCTTCCTACAGATGACTTAGTCAACATAGTCTTGTGGGTTCACAATTCATAGTGGTGGAAACTACCATATAAATCCCACCAACGAATCCATCATGTTCGAGGGGCTCTTCCTATTGTACGTAGTCCATGAGTTGTCATGTTCATGGGGTTGGCATAAGAGGGTGGAACAATCTGTCACTATTTAGCCAACATCATAGTTTGCTGGGGTAGTACGTTGGGGGTGATATTATCTACATTGATTCTTCCAACGATATGGTTCGTGATGAGAAGTGTTCTTTTCTTAATTCCAAATACAAATTGCTTCCCATGTGATGCATTATAATTATCATTCCCAAGATTCAGTACATGGATGAGTTTACATTAATTTTCTAACATTTAATTCTTCAAAAAATTATCTCAATCCTTTATTCAATTTTTCTTCTTATCTTTTCCAAAATTATTGGAGTATTTAATTTCCCATTAAAAAAATTTCAAGACCCTAAAAATTTCCCCAGCTTGAATGCATTCTAACAAGGATGAATATGTAGCTATTCTAATATAGATAGTGGTCTTCACACGTACTATTTGTGGTAGAAATAAGGTCCGATTTGGATACCACACCTATATATAGGGGATACCTAGGACATTTTTATATTACTAGACCTCTCGGTGAAACGAGCTCCTCGTACTACTCTCATATCTCCTTTATTCCTCATAAAGAATACAATTCTCAAAATCCTTCATCGTGAACCATGCCTTGAATTCAATGAACTGATAATCCATCATGGTCATAAATATCTAAAAAAATTAATTTTTATATCTTTTAATTGGAGTTTTTAATTGCGAATTAAAAATTATTTAATCACACTATAAACTTTTTGTAACGGCATAGCAAGGATCATTGAATTGCTCAACCAATCCATGAACTATTTAGTTCAATAGAAAAGGTTTAATAGGAAAATTCTTCATAGGGAATTATGTGGAGTATCAGTTATCTTTGAATATATTCAATGAATTACCTTCATGATTCATCATGTGGACTTATTTATTTTAGGAACTTCATTTGGTCATTTTCCAATATTGGCCATTTCTCAAAGACTATTGGAATGACCTTTTTTATGGTGTTTTTTAGTGAAATGATATGACTCTTCTACTTACCTTAATGGAATCGACCTAGAAAAAGGATTCTATGGTTTATAACATTGAATACATCCTCCATTCATATATCATTCCTCAATAGTGAATCCCCAAAGATCTCCTCTCTCCAGAGTTTATTGATTATCCACTATCGATCCAGTTGCCTCCTTACAACATCGGCCTCTAAGACAACATTCACTTGCCATCGATTGACCAAAGTGGCTTCACTATTCATCTTGAGATATCTTTAGGGTATTTCTGGATGAATATTAATTCTTTGGGGGAGATCATGAATACTTAGATAAATGATGACATATTTTTATTGAATGAATCCATGTAAACACAGAGAAATTAGTGGTACTATATTACATCTTACAAATTAGTTATTCTGGACTACCCAAATACTATTAACATGACACAAATCAATCCCAATAGAGGCTAGAATTCCAAATGGGATATTATATCAAGTGGGTGATTCTTTGATCGGTGGGTCGGGGCCATCGAGTTGCAACAAAACTTATTGGAGTTCCCAAATTAGTTGGAAGTTGTCAGTCATTGTCATGCAGAATGGGTCTCTTATTTATACATATATTCATTAGGTGAAATGAATCATGAGATACTCATCTACTAGTGTTTTATAATTAAAACCTTTCACTAACCCCATGGTGAAGTGGGTATAAGTTTAATGTTGTCAAATAAATAGGTAGACTTCCTATCATTGGAGAAATGTATGATGTGTTTCTCCATGTGGCCAATACTTGGGAGAACTCTGAACTACTATCTATATTGGTGAGGGTATTACTAGTCCATGTACAGTGACTACTTATTTATCCTTTTCATACTCATTCACTGATTTCATTTTTTTTCTATATAGGATTTTTATTGTAGGTGAGTAGGCCGAAGCTAAAAATCCACCGTAGTCTAACTAATCCAACATAACTATTCTAGAAATTTTTGGGCTCTTAGTATTCTACCCATGAGGGGGGCCGATATACCACCATGGGTTATGAGGTCCTAATAAATTTATATCATAATCTTAGACTGGAAGGCTTTCTTCCATGTTCATAAGTGGCTAGATCATTAATTTACATGATGTTTATACTACTATTGGGGAATGCACATTTATTTTAGAAGCCACATTAGTTGATGAACAACCCATCAACCTAAAAATCCCCACCCATTTCTTGAATTTATGATTTATTGGGGAAAATATAGGATTGTAGGCTTCCACTTCATCTATGTGGTCCATTTTAATTTATTTGGTTTGGTATTATAGTACTTTCCCAACTATGAATATAGACATACCACAATGGTACATCATTCTAATTTCCATTTTGATCCTCTAAACATTGTTGTTATTCGACCCAAGTCTCTAAGTGCTAACCACATAATATAATTGTTGAGTGATATTTCTTATTTTATCTGTGTGCCTTACTCTAGGCCTTTTGTTGTTGTATTAGGTGATGGGACGGGTTCTTCAGAAGCACGTTCATATATTATCATTCTTTGGGATGGAATCTGGACCACTTGAATAGTTTGGATAACTATATCTAATCCTTTATTTAGGTTTTCTATACAATTAAGATGGATGTAGCGATTCAAAGCACACTAAGTCACCCAATTAAAGAGGGAATATAGTCCAGTAAAACATCACCAAAATTAGAGTATGATGATGTGGGAGGATACTAGCCATTCCATTCTCATTCCTTCTACAGGGGACTAAGCTTCCTTGTCTCTAGAGTATGCTCAAATGTTAGCAGACTCTTACTCTAATGAAAACCTGGACAAACCAGTCTTACTACTGCCAATTCCCTTGACTGCATTTGGACTCATTACATACACACTAACTTCACTATCTCTATATATAATTTTTTCAAAGAGTAATTTCATCTACCATTGCATGAGTTCATAGGGGACTTCATCTGTGAAACCAGTATTTATGGAGAGTAACTCAATGCCTCTATCTCTACGTGATATGGTTCTTAGTCCTACCACAACTGTCCCTAATGGAATCTCATTAAGTAACCCTGAGGCCATGGTCCACCCTGTAAACTTGGATTCAGATATAGAATCGCCTATAGATCGAGAAGAAACCACTGCTTTGGTGACCCACATTAGGGTGGCTCTATCTGTTGTGGTGACATTCCACAACTATATACATGTTTTGATAGTGTAACATATTCAGGTTCCAATACTGTTAGGAGACATCAAATTGTTTGGATACATTCATGGCTCAGAATATGTAATATTTTTATAAAACTCCTCTAATATAGTTTACTGATGATGTGGATATCCTTCTACACCAATTTACTAACTAGGGTTCTTAAGGATGTGACTACCGACATCTGCACCGAATCACATACCAGATTATCCTAGCATGAGGGGATCTAGCTCCTTTTTAATACAACCTCTCCCAATTCAATTATTATCACCAAGAAAAAATATCCTTTTGGGATCATAACAATGATTTGAAAAAACTAATAGTTGAGGAGGTAAATTCTCTTGATCAGGTGATTACCCAAACTGAGAACATCAAGAGTGTGAGGATCATATGTCCATATTTAAGGAACAAATGGAATTTTCAGGTACCAATTATGATCTTTCCAAATATAATTGGTGATACTCCATGACTATGGTGAAATGAGTACGCCCAATGGTTGAAGTATAAGATATTTAGTGGATTTATTTGAAAAAAGATATTGGCATCCAATGTCATAAAATTTTATATTTTCTAGAAAGATATAATCAAGACTCATTTTAATCCTTTGAATTATCTTGTGCTATTGTTTTATTTTCATTCACATTGGGGAGATACTTGAGGTTGTAGTTATCCTAGTAATATTTATATAATAGACAGAGTAAGTTTTTCATTCCTAGGTTTCTTCTTCATTTTTTACGTTCAATTCCAATAAATCATGATCAAATTTAATAGACACTAAAATCTAAACTGGATGTTAACATGTGTCACAATTCGGTATAAAAAATAATGAAATCATTAAATAATTTTATTCTACCATAATGGTGCTTAGCGAGCATTGTTTTAAAATTTCTATGGTTTCATTAAAAACCCCCCAATCTTTATATCCTACTCTATTATAACCATAATTTTTTATAAGATGGTTATGATTCAGGATTACTGGGTAAAATATGAATTTTTCATAGGTAAAACTTTGAGAGTTTTTGACCTTACTAAAATTATGTCTCTTTTTATTCTTAATTGATAAATATTTTTCCTAACCATATGTAATGTTGGTTTAACGAGTTAGCGCTCATCTTTTTCAAGGACACCATTTAAGGGATTTCATATTGGCGAGTTTTGTCTCTTTCTTGGGAATTTTAATGTCTTACAGACCAGACTACCATTACTAGTGTTTTAGGTCAAACATCATTGTCCATGACTGATTTTTCAGGTAAAACTATTTGGACAATCATTTGATGGGCAAGAGGACCAATTTAGGTCCCGTTAACTATGAATCTCACGATAACATTCATATGTGGATAAGAGATTTTTATTGATACTAACTTATGTTTTATGGATATTGGGATATGAAATTTCATATATAATTCATTGGTCATATTGAATTATAGAAAGCCTATCTTAACGTCAAAATTTTCTTTTGTTAATAG
Organism: Viscum album; assembly: GCA_963277665.1. Taxonomy (NCBI): domain Eukaryota; kingdom Viridiplantae; phylum Streptophyta; class Magnoliopsida; order Santalales; family Viscaceae; genus Viscum; species Viscum album. Next base: position 2,048,293,033 of record OY728147.1, on the reverse strand, counting down.
AACAATTTTTTGGGCCACATATGTATATCCACCATGGGATTTTGTGCATAGATTAACCTTGGTTACCTTGAGATATTCGCCTCCCATTTCCATTGGCCATGAAATGTTATGGAAATTTATTTTGGCTGAAAACCCTAGTGGTTGACCTATTAAAGGAATTATTTTTTTCTGTTATGGGGGTATTTACATTTTTTAAGGTCTGAAAAATTCTCCCCTGTGAATTTGACTTGTTCAATGAGGGATAATTCATGGTATATTTTATCATCCTATAATTGGGAAATTTTAGACTTATGATTTATAAGTTTGTTCACCAACCATAGGGGGTAATTAATTTTATTTTTCCATGATATTATGACTATAATTGTTTTATCACCCTTAGGAAGGAGGGGGGAAAGATGATAAAAAATTTAATCTAGGGGGTTTTTATACAGAGGAATGAGTTCATACATAGACTTGATATGGATGTACGGTGGTAGGAACAACCTATCATGAAGAATAATTTTCCTTTGGATGACATTCCATTTTTTTACAATATATGCATAGTCATTGGGGAATGTTGTCCACAGTTAAAAAATAGTTTTTGTAGGACACCAGCTGGCCATTTTCGATGTCCATGGATGGTTACAAGGATTTAGAAAAGTCTGGACACAAATATAGTGTTTGGAAAAGGATTCCTGAACAAAAAAGGTGGAATTTCAATATGAACATTACCAGGAATACTAGGAATAATATAATTAATTTTTATACGATCCATGTGATTAGTTTCCTTACACAGGTCTTACAATTTTGTAGGCATGGATGATACATTTATGTTTCATGGATGGAACTGAAATATGAAGTTCAAATTTCAATATATATCCTATGATTTTATGAATCAAGGGGAGTATAGCTCGTTTAATGTTCATCATTATGTGTTCTGGTTAACACCTATGAAGGGGACACTATTTTTTGGGCAGAGGGTTTCCAATGAAGAAGGACCTACATTAATCAGTACTATGCTGATTCATTTCATTCATAGAAACATGAGGGGTCACATTATTTATCATTTAAAGGCCCATTAATGAATATTGATTATCGAGAGTCATGTATTTTTAATTTCATTTGATTTTTTTATTGATGTAAAAGCCCTAATTAACAGGAGGATAATCATGCCAATGTGTTCCAACATGTTCAATATGTAGATAGGAATGAAAGTGTAAGCTGTGGAATCAAGGGATCGTAGATCAAAAGAGAACATTTGGGGAATGGAAGTTTTTGAATTTATAGATATAGAAAATACTATCTTGGGGATGAAAATGTATTTGGCTTACAATCCCATTTGTGGGAAACATATTCATAGTCACTAGGTCATTTTGAGCGTAGTCAATAAAATGTGTCTGCAGGACACTGACCTCCCATATCTGATGGTCGGGGATGTTAATGAAGATCTAAAATCACTCATATCACAGAGTTTGACAGATGGGTAAGACATGTCAGGATATGTTGGAAACGTTCTGGCTATGACCATCCATAGTGTTAGGAACTCTCCTATAAGGATATAACTAACGTGTAGTGTGCGACATTTAGATATACATAGTTGATAAAAAACCAATTTTGATGATCTAGGTTTCCTGAAATTAGGATTTCTATGTAGGTGATGACTATGCAAAGGAAGTAGGGAATTTTATCTATTTTTTGGATACCTTGTTGTTTAATGTCATGTAGCTAAAAATTACGATTCCCAACATAAAGAGGGAATCTATAATATTTCATTTAAATTTATTCTAGTAAGATCATATATTTTGGATTGATCTTCAATTTAATTATTTTGGAATCCCCTAGATAATTTCCTTAGATCATTAAGTTTTTCGTAGTGTGAGAAACAAGGGAAAATGGAGTTTCACTCCACCACCTAGGGATGGTAGGATTAAATAAGAGAGAATTTTTGGTCCATATGTTTTGGCATCATGTGGTGGGGGTGCAAGTGACACGACATGAGATATATAGTCATTGTGGATACATGAAGTTTCAAGTCTTGTGGAAAGTACATCGACATTAAAATTTATCATAATGTTGTAGTGATGAAATATCAATGGAATCATGTGTAAATATGGGATAATTAGGTCTGGATGTCCCAGGTATGCCGCAGATGTGAGAAGTATAAGAGAGTGAAAAATGGGTTTTAGGGTGACCACTAATCATGAGGGATATTGTGAGCCTCATGAGCCAATGTGGGTATGGTAGTTGAAAAAGTCTCTCATGTGTAAAATTTTCCTTTGGCTAATAGGCCATTTTGTGGGCAACATATGCAGAGATTATAGGGAATTGTGTGCATTCTAAAACAATGGTGTCTTCAAAACACTAGCCACCCATATCTAATAGTCATGGGTGATTAGGGTGATTTAAGATTTCCCGGATCATGGAGTTTTATGGATGAAATATGGATGTGTGGGAATGTGATAAATAACTAGACCATGATTATTCTGGTGGAATCAGATCTTATTCATAAATCTGATTCATATGTATAGGAATTAATGGCCTTTTAATAATTTTTGATTGTAATAATCATTATTTAGAATACCCTTCATCTATTTGTATTTCATACGTATAACATTGATAGATTTTTTTAATTTTATTCTGTGTGAATGAACCAAGGATTTCAGGCCTGAGTGTCCCTATGTATCTCTTCATACAGATAATCAAGCCACACATAGTTCGCGAGATACATGATAGTTTAATTTTGATTTCTTAATACTTATTTTTTGACACAGCTTAATGGAATTTGGTTGGAAATCATGATTTTTTCTGTGCAAGTCTGACCTATACATAGGGGAAGAATTCATTCTCATGGAAGCTATACTGGGATATGAGATTGAGTAATCACTATGTATCCTTTAAAGGAAGAAATTAAGCCACATGTAGTTTGGTATACCATATTTATTGACATCACGTGGTAAGGATGATAGTAAACTGACATGAAATAGATTAAGTGGGTATAAAGTTGGCAGTGAACCTCTGGGAGGTTTCATGCATATCCTAGTAAGTTTTGAATAGAAGTACATATAGTACATATAACATGTTCCATGTACCAGTATGACCCATGTAGAGGGAGTGGTGTTTAATTTTATTAATGGTGTCTAGACCAGGATGAATAATTTTTGTGTCACAATGTAACCATTGAAGGAGGGAATCAATCCACATGTAGTTATTTAAGTAACTTTCATTCATAGGATTGATTCATATGAAGTGGAAATGGGTAATGTTTTGGTTCCTAATAAATTTGGAGGGATGATCTAGGTGTCACTTTGTATCATGTGGGAGAATGAATTAATACACACGTTGTTCTTGAAAAATCTATGTTCCAGTGTGACGTGTGCACAGAGAGGGGGGAATTTGTATCATGTGGTGGTTGGACCAAGACTTTGGGTCAAGGTGTATCTATGTATCATGTAGGGGAAGGAATCATTCCATACATAATTATTGATGTACATTGCAATTTAACATTGTATGGTTAGGACATTACATGGATTCCACTACGCAAGTCTGAATTAAATGTTGGGATATAGGCAATGTACGATTTGACTTCTATATCGACTAGGATGTAGTTTATGGGCTTCATTCCGTATAAGAAACTTGCTGCACTCTTTATGTAAAAATACACCCCCTCATTAGATATGGACTTATTCATGGAGGAGGTCATTTTTTTTACTAGTGGATGGACCAGGATAATGAATATGGGGGTCACTGCATATCCTTAAAGGGAAGGAATGAATCAACATATGGTTTTAGTTTACATGTTCCATGTACAAGTCAGACATGCACACAGGTAAGTGGGTTATTTTTGGTTTCTGATGTTTTTGGGTAGACAAGGATATAGGATTTTGGTGTCACTCTATAACCATTAATGAATAGGTATCATTCCATATATAGTTCTCGAGGTACATCACAATGCTATTCTGAACCACACACAGAAGGGGGTGTATTTTTTTCCTTCCCTTGCATGAAATTGGCTCATGTGTGATGAATCACTATTTTTAAAACAATGAAATATATTTTTTTTAATATCATGGGGTTGGGAAAATTTTTGATGTAGTTTTATGTCGTGTAACTATGAAGAAGGTGTCAAGTAATTTATCTTCCTTCCGTATGGATGTAGGTGGGGCTATTTAGTCTAATATCATGTAGATTTGAAAGAGGTTTTATAATTACACCAACTATTTATTCAAGAACCTACCATTGATGGGAGTTGTTGTTAGTTTTCCATCCATTTGAATTAAGAAATATTATCCATTAGAGTAAACCATGTGTCTTAAATATGGTTCATCCAATTTTGGCTACAATTTCAGAGGTTGTTTTTTCATGTATGATCATATTTATGGGGACTAAGACCATTTATCCTTGGAGTAAAGATCAAAGGATAATATTTTGGTTGAATTCACATGTGATATGATTTAGGTAAACATCCAAATGGTCCATGGTATGAAATATTACCTCATATAGAAACTCCAACACATAGAATCATTTCCCGGATTGTTTGTTTTTATACATTTGATCATATATGGAGACACGGAGCGATCATAAGTTAATTTCAATGGGTAGCACCACTTCTATACTATATACTAATGAGTATAATGTTTCTTGAGTGGCTTTGTGAGTCATGGTCTGGTAAGCCTGCAGAGCATTGAGGATCTTATCCATCCATGATTCCTTGTTATTTTCTACCATCTTCTAGAATTTACTAGACATGGTCTTGTTTAGGGCCCTTATATTCATGTTTTCCACTATATAGTAGCGGGATGATCATTTGGGATTGATGACAAACTCCTGATATAGCTTTTCTAATTAAATATAGTTGAAATTAGTGCCATTTTCTATTATTATTTTATGAGGGAAAAAAATCTTGTGATGATTATGGAACTATCATATTTGACAATTATTCTTTACCTATCCTTTTTATTTGGAACAAATTCTTCTCATTTAAAAATAAAATGGGTTTTCTTGAGAATTTCATTGAGTTTTCTAGCCGTGGATTGAAGGTATGATCCCACATTGTCCATTCCCCATTTATAAAATGGCCAAGAGCATTTGGTTGTGTGATTTAAATTCAGTGGATTGTGGATGAAATTTTCATGAACATGGTAGGAATGAAATTATTTGGTGAATTTGGTGAAATCTTGTGTTGTAGTGGGACAGTATTACTAAATCCTTCGAATCTACTGTGAGTGTTTGTAATTTCATTTATGAACTCCACAAACTCTATCATGCACTTCCATCTTGATAGTGGTTTTCTCTTATCCATTAATTCACCTGATAAGGAATCCATCGAGGCATCACTCATAGAGATAGTTAACTGGATTTCATTATCGTATAAGAGGAAGTTGGTTTCCCATCTCCAAATTTGTTCCCTTCTACTTTGATCATGTGGGATCTCCCACCGATGAAGGTAACCTAAAATAGAATTCATTTAACTAGTGGTGGGACCATATATCATAGATATGGGACTTCTTTCATTGATTTCTTATATGTTAATATGAATTAATGGTAATACCATCCATCATTGTTGATACTAATGACTGTATCTTTCATATATGGAGAGTAGAGAGCCATGCTTATATTTTCCAATTCATGGACTTACACATTATGTGATTGGGGGGCACAATTCAAAGTTGGATCTCAAGAGAATTCCTCCATCAGTTCTCAGACATTGTTCATTAAAGGAATTAAATCCTATTTATTGATAGAATAGTCACCATTTACATGATTGTTAAACAGTTATGAATCCCCTTCTATCTTTAGGTGCATGTCATTCACTTTGAATGGTAACTCTAGGACTATGATAAGGGCCCCATATTACAATTTTTTTCATTTTTTATAGTAAAAAACTATAAGGAATAACTAGTTTTTTAGGGATATTAATATGACTCCCAGCCCTACATTCATGAGTATGATTTCCTTCGTTATTTTTCTTATCTGGCTTATAGAAGCATCTTCAAAGTGAATATCCCACATCTAGGAGTTCAGATGAATATAGAAGAATTGCTCATTAGGTTGATCGACATCTAATAGTTCCACCTCTGTTGTCTGATATTCATCCAGGAAACCTGCTATTTCTAGACCATTAGTGGATTTTTGTGGTATGAACCATAAATTAGACTATTATAGGAGGACCACACACTATGACATGCATCCACATAACATTGGACAATAGAGAATATACTTTAGTGGGTTTCTAGGTGAGACCAAATGGTCCTCTTGGGGATTCAAGAAATGCCTCATCTTTTAGACCAAAAATATTGTTGAAATTTGGCTTTTATTGATATTTTAATAAATATTCTCAGAATTGATCATGGGTTGATAGAGGTAATATTGAAAATATTCATTGATGTCATCATTCATCTGTGTGAGGATGGTGCCTAGGGATCACTCCATTGAGGTCACATAAATAATGAGTGGTCTTCCTTTGAGTAGATGAATTATCACTGGTGGAATTAAGATATATTTCATTATTTCATAAAATTATTCATAAAAATAATCATTTCATTGATATTATAACCCTTTTTCATCAACCTAGTGAATGGAAAAAATTCTCCTATGAGGTTGTCTATGATGCTCTGAATTTTGGATAGGTGTCCATAGATATTCCTCTCAACTCATTGAGGTTTCAAAGAGGTTGAATGCGAATGATATCATATTTTTTTCAATGTTTGACTTCAATACAATGGCGGTATATTATGAAGCTAAGAAATACCCCAAATGTGATGCCAAAATCACATTTCATGGGGTCCATTTTAAGATAGTGTAGTCACTATTTTTGGAAAACTATTTCTCGATATGATAGTTGATCTGAGAACTATCATGAATTGAATACTAAATCATCCACATATTATTTAATGAACATTATAATAAAAGGATTTAATATGATGTTCATTGAGCATTGATTTGTGGTGAAAATATTTTTCAAATGAAAGGTAATTATATTGTAGCAAAATACTCCCTGATGTACCCTCAAGTATGTATCTTCTTCTTCAGTTAGGTCCATTTGGATTCATTATATCATGAATAGACTTCCATTAGTTAATGAATATAATATAATAATGTTACATTGATCATGAATTTTGTGATCAGGACTAGGAAATCGACTTTTAGAAAATCCCAAATGCGATCTCTGAAAACGATGAAGTCTCTGATAATTTCATTTTTTTATTGATGGGGAAAATATTTTCTATCCATATGAGGTATTTTAATTATTGAATAATGTTATATCTTATGATCTAGTTATCATCAGCTTCTATTTTAGAAATACCTTTTGTGTCTATCCATCTTACAGTTTACTTGTAACCATGATGGTCTTTCGGTAGCCCCATATGGTGAGTGGCCACCTATTGATCATGGTTGGACATTTCTGTATAGTTCTTTGAAAATATATCATTATAATTATTCTGAAAATAGTTTTATAACTCTTATTCTTCCAAATTCATGTCCTCACTAATCAAATTTGGTCATGATACTTCTTTCATTTCCATGTTTATTTTATTGAGATCAACATTAGTGGTAATGATGCCTTCCTCAAATGATAGAGGGTCTCCTCTTATGTATCCTTCTTCCTCATCTACATCCTTATTATCATCTTCTCCAAATTATAATTGGGAAATAATATGTTATATTATTTTTCCATAGATGATGGAATAGATTCAATTTTGGTGTGTGGGAGTATAAGCCGCCTCTTCTACCCCAGGAATATTTGGGGGAATCTTTGGAGAAGATGTATAGGGGGTAATAGATTTTACTCATATTTATTCAGTGATAAGAAAATTAAACATTTCCCAATGGGTGAGGTGGGTATTTTCAGGAATTATGATGATGGAGAGGAGGAGTTTTTGTCAAAACCCTCACCATTATCTTTGTAATTAGTGACCTTTTCAACATTATCAGGTTCAATGGTAATGACCAAAATCATGAGGATTTCTAAATACACATCTGAATCAACAATTGTGCACTCAGTCTGATTGATGGGAAGTACGTATTGTTCCCATAACATCTTGATGGGATCAGTGATATCTATTTCTAATGTAACTGGGGAATAAATAAAATCAAAACCATCAACCAAAAGTCCCTTTTCCCTTCGACATTTATTTCCTTGAATCCATATAGTTTTGTTATCAGAGGTTTAATGATCCCTAATATGTATTTAGAGTCCCACTATGTCCATTGATTCTATATTTTTGGAACTAATGGTATGAAGAAGGGATTTCTACAAGTTAATGTAGTCATGGCCTCCCTACCAAGGCATTGAAGGACATATTATTTCCGACCACCAGAATTTCTGGGTGAGCTACGAGGTCACCAAACTAGTTTTTGAGCATGATTTGGCATAAATTATTATAATATCATTTTTTGTAACCCAACAAAGTTATGATGTTGGGATTCATGTCATTCTCATTGTAGACTAGCTTCTAATGCGTCCACAGTGGGAGGAGATTAAATCCAAATCAATTATTGATGGATAATTTTTTGATATCAACATTGTTTATCTTCCAACACACATATAAGGGTTTGATGTGTCTTTTCATGATGGAGTAATCATCATTATACATGATGGAGATAACTGTATATAGTTTAGTAGGATTAATCTTTATCTAGTTAACATCAACAGCAGTTACCTTAGCTTCGAACTTCTATAGACAAAACAAGGATTTGATGAATTCCTCCGTGAGATTTATTGATAGATTCAGTGCATCGAAGATTGACAGCATAACTGGTTCCAAAGCTAACTATTTTAGAATATCAAATTTCAGATCTAAAGTCTAGAACATCCCATTTCAATTATTATCTTTCACATGTGTTTTAGGGACTTTATCACTTAATGATGATGGTCTATCCTTTGGGATAAGAACTGAAGGATATTCAGTCCTTTCTAGATTAGTTCAGGCATTTATTCACACATGCTAAGGAAAATTAGCCATGTGTTCTTATTTTGATGGATATTCCACAAGTATTGGACTGGGGTGGCTTCTTGTGGGGTAAGAAGTATTTTCATTTCCTTGTTGTATCTACCGGAGAGTTCGTCTTTGGGATTCTCAAACAATGATGGTTTGAGCGTAGGCGTGTCCATAAGCTTGGTTTATTCCTTGACTGTGTCTCCCTTGATACCCTAGTATTCCATGGTTTCATCCTATAGATCTCCAATTGGGTGTTGTAAAATCTGTTTGATAAGAAAATTCATCATCGGAGAAGGGATCCATTATGTGGATTACATTTATGGAGAAAAAATCAGATATTCTTTTGATGATGATGTTGCACAATCAACTTCCTCCAGTGGTTCCATTTGGCGGGGCTGAGCTCATACTCTTCGATTTGATGGAATGAAATCCAACAGTTTCAAATCCAAATCATTCTTGGTGCAATTTCATCATTTTTTTCATTCATTATACCATTATTAATAGATTTATTTTTTGGTGGTCAAAATTTAGAGGATTATGGGGGTGACGATATAGGTTGTTTTCCCTCAGGGGTTGTTAAAGGTATATCTGGTTTCTTTAACTATTCCTAGAGGATACCGTGGGGTCAGTTGATTATTTTCTAATTCATCCAACAATCAAAAAGTGTCTCCTTTTTGTAGAAAACTATTTTCCAATCCCCTTCCTCATCCGGTTCAATGATGGAATTGTAGGCCCCTTGTGATGGCGGTGGTCCAAAAATGAATTGTCCGCAATATATCATCCTTTGTAGGATTTCCTTATATAAAAATAACTCATGGGTGATTTGTCCCAATATTAAATTGATGGGATAGTAATTTTTTCTTCTCATGAATATATTCTTTATCAGGAACCTTCAACTATAGAAGATGGAGAATGATTCAATTCATAGTGGCTATGAATTATCCATAGAATTGGTCATCCCAAAATGAGTAATGTTTATTTCCTCATTCCTCGAATTGATTTCTCTAATCCCCCTCATTGAATATTTTCATGGAGGGGGTGGCTACTGACATGCAAGGGAAACTTCATGGTTTGGTGTGGTCCCTAGAGCTAAATATAGCACACGGGGTGGCTTAAGGGTGATAGAATAAACATCATCTCTTCCCGATATTTTGACTGGGGATGGAGGGGCTTCACATAACATGAGAAAGTACTTTTTCAAGGAATGTTATATTCCATTAGTGATGGAATATAATTCCCTAAACCCACTTGTATATTTCACAAGGATGAGGGGTGCCTATAGATCATCAAAGATATTTTTTATACACATGGAAAACATCTCATCATAGGGGAGTGGCTATTTAAAAGGGTATATTAGATGTTTCCTTCTAGAAATTAATTATTAAACACTCTCATTATCTCACTATTTTCATTCCATGAGGTCACTAATTATTGTTTTGGAAACTTCATGTTGAACAAAAACTGGAATTGACATCATAGATCCTCCAAGCCTGTAATCAAATTAGCTGGAAAACAAGTGTACCTCACAATGGATGAATCTTGCCTCATTCTCACAAATCATATGAGATTCACAAATTCTTATTTCTCTTAGGTTACCATAATTTTGTCACAGTAATAATTTAAGTTTATTATATGTTTTTACATGTCCCCTGATCTATTAAGAAATGAGAATACAATATTCCTAAAATGTGATTGTGGCATAACATTGCTTAACCATTCTGGGTATGGTTACAATTCTGGTTATATCATAGAGTGCCACCATTTAATGTATTCTAATACATTAATCAATGAATTTATGGAATTCATGATCCATAGATGCATGTCCTGTTGAACTTGTGCATGAGCAGGTGCAGCAGTGGAATGGATTTTATATTCCAATACTACTAGAACATGAGGCAGATACCCAACTGGGGGAATCCTTTGTAGATTCATGTGAATCAGTTCTGGTTGATTCCCAATGGAGGGAAATATGGATGTCTTACCAGGATTGTGTTAACCTATATTGATGGTCCCAGAGCTACTTTGCATGTGCTTTCAAACATTTTTTCATCTGTTGGGATGATCCCATGGGGAAGAGGTACATCTGATGGAAGTGTGTTTTGATGCATCACCTGGGGAACATACTTGGTAAGAAGGATTTCTTGTAGTAGCCCAAAAATTATTCTACATAGAACTTTAATTTCATTATTATTATGAGAGAATATATCTTCATGTGTGAGAGAAAAAATCTCAATGGTAGGAGGCAGTTGGTTCTATGAAACCTCATTATTATTCTTCTCTTTATTGGGGAATCACAAAGGAGTAATGGATGGATTAGTTGTGGGAGAACCCAAATTTATAGAAGCCCAATTCTTCGGGGTATGCACACCTTCATGCTAGGTGTGGATGCTCTATGGATGGGAACCACATTCAATTATATTCTACTTAATTGGAATACCATCCTTATGGTCCATGGGATTGACATATACAACGTTCATCGATGCAAACCACATAGGGGGTGGAATACTTGGTTCCAAATAGTTGTAGGGTGTCTCGTATCCCTTATCAAATCTTCTCCTTCTATTATGGGACACTAATCGAGTTTCATGGTGAAGGGTAACTCAAAAGGATACTTGACATGATTGGGCAGTACACCACTACTCTATGTTACATGACACATGAGATATAATAGAATAAGTGAACTCTTGATTTTTTGTCATCCCAAGGAGATAAAAGACTAAATTCTGATAGGTATGTGGTCGAGGTAATAATTCATCCAATCTTGATGGCTAGGGTATCTCTCATTGTCCTATTAATGTGTCGTGGGAATGATTTGGTGGTCCTATAGGTAATATTTTTGTTGAAAATTTCCCATCTCCTGGTGGATGGGATTACTCTTGTACTAGGACTGTCAGTCCTCTAATAACCACCTTCTTGATCTCACACATTCCAATGTACGAATGTGGTGGTAATTTTTTCAAATATATACAGTAATTATTTTCTTCTGATAACATGATCAGTACTCTTTCTTTCTCTTCCCATATACAATAATCTCATTGATTTTTTTTCAATGGCTTGGTTCATGAGTTCTCGATGGATTTCTCTCGTCGGTGCTAATGATTTTGTGACATAATAAAGATATCTAGGGGACAACATTTACATAATAGTTACATCATTTGGCTTCCACCATGGGATTATTACATAGTAAGATTTTGTTTCTAAAGGGTTCTCCTGGTGTAAATTTGTGGTAAAGTATGTAGCTCCATGTTCTCTACACCATTGTATGTGAACACTGGACGAGGTGTCATCAATGAGGCAACACAATTTGTGTAGCGCGTGGAGGCAAGAAAAATCATGGTTTTATTTTTAACATTTTAATTATAGATATCATAAAAAAATAGGGTATTCTAGGTCAAATTTATAATGAACCTCTCCCAACAAACAAACATTGTCTACAAACTATTCATAGGGAAGTAATTTCATTTTAAACAAGCCGATAGTTTTCCAAGTTTTTAGGAAACTGTTATGCATGAATTCTTATGAAAACCTTGTTAGGATTCTAAATAATAAGAAGATGTGGGAAAAATTAACAATGTTGTCTTACCTAGCTATCTATTTTCTCACAAGAAGAATAATGTGTTGTTATTCTTCTATGGATTCCACTACTTTTTGTTCCAAACATGAATGATTTGGGATGAAATCTTCAAAATTTGCAGGGCTGGTAAGGGTTTCATTGTAGTACGAATGATGTGGGGTGGCTCAGAGGATTGGAATGGCTCTGGGCCATCTCTTGGTTGATAAAGGATGTCACTTGACATTGATAGAGTGTATAATTTATTTGAATGTGTCCTTTTATGTGCCTCAGAATATGAGGGCCTTATCATATTTAGACCAGTGAGAGAAGGACCTTCCCTTTGGTGTGAATGTCTACTGTTGGGAGTGCCTTCATAATTGGTTTAGTGGTGGTAAGGATGACCATGAAGGATTTATTTCTGGTTTTAGAGTGAGTTTCTAAAGTGAGTAACCGAGGGAGGGTCTTCATGGTGGTCCTCAAAAAGGGGAGAACATTATTTCTTCCAAGATCTATTGAGGGGGGTATTAAAAATAACTACTATTATAGCGAGGACCTACATCATATATATAGGTGTAGAGAGAATATATTAAGTGTAAATTTTATGGAGGACCTTAAGGACATACTTCAGTAATGGGAGGACCTTCTCGTTTCCTACTGTCACTATGGTGAGGGTCTTCACTTTGAATGACAACAGGGTGAGGACTACCATGACATCTTGACATAATACTATTTTGATAATAATACATGTAGTATATACCTTAGGGAGGACCATTAAGGTGGATGACAGTAAGGTGAGACCTTCTTGTTGTTCAATCATCTAGTCATGGGGAGGGCTACCCTGACATGCATTAAGAGATAGGCTCTTGTGATAAATTGTTCATGCCCCATGTTGTAGTCCCCCATTGTTTCTCTGATGAGGACCATCAGAGTTGTTGGTGGAAACATTTTGGGGGTAAACATTGAAACTTATACTATCGATTTCATAATTTGGTATTGGATTTGCAGGATATTTAGCCTATATTGGTAGATTCATTATAGAATCATGAACATCATATTCCAGTAGAGAATAATCATGAATGAACTCTTCATTTTCTAGTTTATTTGGCGCCATTCATTATTTGGTGTTATCTTGTGAGAAAATGGGTTCGCCTAAGATTTGTAAAAACCTTCATAAATGGGTTCCTAATTGGTTTTCCCCCTGATTTCGTCGGGAAATGTTGGCAAGCAACTTGTGTGTTAAAATGGATATATTCCTGCCCTGGAGCAGCCACCACATTGGATTGGTGTCCCCTAGTTTTTTTATAATACATTTTTCTCCATTTTAAAGGATTAAAAATATGGTATAATTAATTCTTTTCAAAAAAACTACACGTGTTCCACTAACCTCACTTATAGAAGACCACCATGTATCCTCTAATACCCACACCATAAAAACCATTTTATTCAACCCATACTTATCTAAATAACATCCCAACATACCTTCTCTCTTCTTATATGCCTTATACTGTATATAAATCTGACCTAGGATATATTTTGGTGAAAACCTAACAAGGATACATCAAGAAGAGGTAATGTTCATCAATATGTGTTTTTGTTTTATTTCATCTTCCACCTCTATAAATTCATATTATGAAAATTTATTATGATAAAACCATTATCTAAAATAAAATTATATATATTAATTTTAATAAAATTATCTAAAATAATAATCACTTCAATCAAATTGCTTAGAAATCAATATTTGTGTCCATGGAAGACTACTGCCTTGTGAACCAATGTCAATTTTTATTCCATTAATACCTCTAAAAGTTAGAGATAATAATGGATAAATAATATATATATGAAATTTATTATATTATTATTATTATATAATTATTATATCATACATACCCCCATTTATTAAATTTTATGTGAGTTGAATAATCTCCCTGTGTGTATGGCAGACTACCACCTCACAAAATGAATGTGATTAATTCCTAATGTAAATAAAAGGTAATAATGATGGTTTTAAAGAAAATAAATGATATATATTACATAAAAATTATTTTGGAATAATAATATATCATTTAACTCCTTTTCATTCAATTCAACTATAATATAAAATTATTGTTTATACATATCCAAGTCCTACAATCTCCATGAACGATGAATTTCATTTTTTGACCACTATATTACATGGATTAGTATGAATAGATATATGACATAAAAATATTATATTTATATATTTATTTAAATTATGTATGTGAATATATTATAATAAAACAAATAAGACCAAAAATAACCAATCAATACATACATAAAGAACATAGAAGTTATAACCTGAAACAAGACTTTATCATGGAATTGTTAATGAATAGGTTATAAAAATTCATAAGTAAATAATTTATGGTATTTTATATATATAAATATGTGTGGTTTAAAAATTATTAATAAGAAAATTATATGAATTATAGATTATTTTTTAATGTGTATAAATGATGTTATGACTTAATGTAATGGAATTATTTTATCCCTTTTTTCTGAGACACAAATAAAAATTCAACATTAATTAATTATTTGTGATGATTATACATCCCCTTATAAGATTTATATCATATGTAACATTTATTTATAATATATAATTTTTAATTTTATATTATATTTTTTGGGTAATGATAAAATTTATTACAAAAGAGGTAAGAAATTTTCATCAAAAATTTTTTCTTTGGGATGTACAACTTATTATGCACCAATATTCATTCACAAAGAATATATAAATCACTAATGATAGGTAACATCATAAATTTATTTAACCATATGATATTTTATGTTCAATTGTATGTTATTCCTTCATGGTTATTATGATTCAATGTCACTAAAATGGTAATTATTATTTTTACAATCTCATAGTTTATCCGGATTATATATAATTACTTTTTCTCTGATAAAATAGTATGATCCTTCTCTCATAGAACTCATGAATTATATTTTACATAATATATTCATGATGTATTCACCTAATAATTCCAATTTCCACAATTTAATTAAAAATCCACCCTTATTCTCATCACGGAAAAAAAATTCATTTTGGTACATATGTTTTATAAAATTATTTTAAAAATGCTTATTTTTTATACTATGATTTTTAAAATACATTATTTACCATGTGGTAATTTTAAAAATAATTATAACCAATTATCATGTTATTTTACAAAAAATTAACATTTTTATTTTAATAAAAATATCAATAGAAAAATTTTATCATATATGACAGAAAATGATTATTCCATCGGAAATAAAATTGTATTCATTGAAGAATACTTTAAGTTTTATCATGTTTATTTTAAAAGATATATTTTTTTTAAAAAAAAATTATTCTTTTAAATTTTTTTTAATTTATATTTTCCATTTGAAATTCTTTAAATGACTTGTTGAAATATTTTTCCATATATGATGAAATCTATTGTTGTTATTTATCCATCACCAGGGATATGATCTGAGGATACCAATACTACTCTTTATATAAATTTCATATGATGCCAATATGTTAATGAAACTTGTTTTACTTCCAATTATTATACAATGATGGACTAATTATGAAAACCAAATCATTCATATCAGTAATGATAAGATGTAATGATTGATGAAACCCATTTAATTTCATACATTATGATGGGATAAGTATTTTTTGATCCTTACACCAAAATACATCATAATATTCGTTATATGACAAGTGGGGCCTATGTCTCCCCCAAATTCATTAGTTCTAGTTGGAAAATTCATAAAGAAGTATGTTATGTTTGATCTTAACTATATGTTCACAATTTAATACATGAACCATATTTCATGTTTAGGATGATAACTATCAATACGATGTCATGTTCATAGTGTTATGTGTAGACTTGTATTTCATGTCCATAATGGTATTCATGGATCAAGGTTCATGTCCGTAATTATATCTGAGGGATTGATTTCATGTCCTAGAATAATAAGTGATCATGTATGAATTGAATAAATTTCCCAATAGTATATATTGTTGTGTGTTCAAAAAATATAATTCTTATTTCAATCTTTTCCTCTCAGGAGTCATGTTATCTGATTTCCATATGAATAGTGTCTTATTAGTTGACAATATTTATCCATTGGCTCAGGGGTATGATCTTATATATACAGGTTATGGGTTTCAATTTCTATTCTCATGTTCTCATACTATTATGTTCATGTTATTCATATATATCTCCCTTGATTATCCTTAATGAGAATCTGAGATCACGCTTTTTTTGCTTCCATTCACAAGATATAAAAATAGTTTTATATAGGATATTTCTATGAGAAGTACTAAATTGGAGGATAATTTTTTGTAATTTTGATGGTATTTCATAAAAATATAATATTTTATACCTAGTATCAATATACAAAAAAATTATTGTTCTCAAGTGTGTGTTTGGGTAATGTGTAAAATATTCATATAAAATAATCTAATATATATGTTTGAAACATCAGGGGATTCTATATATATCCTGACTTAGTCCCATTAGCCTTATGGATCTATCTGTATTTATATTGATTCCATGAATGATAGTGGCCTCACATAATACCTTCATATAGACGAATATGTCCAAACATTTCCAATAATTCTATAACCCCAATATCTAATTTCTAAACACTAGTATTTTGTAAATGATTATATTAGGAAAACATAAAATTTACCACTAAACATATTGTAGATAGAGAATCTCCATTCATATATAATGAATAAATATTTCTTTATGTATAATTAAATGTGAATGTTATATTATATATATACTTGATTCAATCATTGATGATATATTGTTAACTTTCACACTTTAATGGTGTTTGATAGATTCAATAACTCCTCTTTTTTTGTTATATATAAAGCCTCAATGGGGTTTCCATTTGGAAATGTTGATATTGTAACATAAATGACATATTTTAATTTTAAATTTTATATAATTTCCATTCTTACTTTGTTTTGAGGATTTCCCAAGCATTTATGGAGGAATGGGTGAGTTTTTATGAATTGGGCCAAACCGTGAGCCCAATTCCAGATTTAAAAATAAATTTTGATTGCTTTATAACTCCTTCATTTTTCAACATTTTTCATCCATTACAATTCCTAATTTTCATCCCCTGACCTATTTACACCACCATATTAATTTGGACCATTTATAAATCCATAATCATAGTGGATATTGGTTTTTAATTTAAGGGATTGGGCTTGTCCAAAATCCCATTTTCTACATTAAAAATAAATAATAATTATTTATTATCACCTTAACTATTTGTATTTCTTTAGTGATTCCAACTCTCACCTGAGCCCACTTACCTAAGGTTCTCCCCCATTCCATCCTCCCACAATTTGGATATTGATAGAATCATGAAAGTGGTCGAAACTTATCTAGATTTTAGAAATCATCCATATTTGGAGCGGTAAATTGATCCTTTAATAACTCATTCCATTTTTACTCTTTTCTCCCATTCCAGTTCCTACAAGATCTCATAATTTTTGTTTGAACCTCCAATGAATGGTTGGATGATTTCAAATTCAGATACTCGTAGATTTTGGGTCGTTTTCTTCAAGAATATTGTGGGTATGTGTTTCTCTCTTCAATTCCTTCCTTATCTTTAGGTTTTCCCCCCACATTCATTAATTTATAAAGTTTACAAAAGTTATGGTTCATACCTAGGGTTTTATTTGGGGTATTCTTGGGGAAATATTATAGTTTTGGGTTCATTTTATCATATATGTGGTGTGGCAGAGGTGCCGTTGTGGTTTCACACCGAAATTCAGGGTTTTTGTATCAAAATGTAGGTGGTTCCATGTGTAATCATGTATTGATGAGTTAGCTTTATGTATTTAACAATTTTTTATATTCCTCATATGTTTGGTGTTGTGTAAAATCTTTTTATGATTTATTTGTTTATGAGTTAAATTTTATAGTCACTTCATAACTTGAAATTTTCTGTTTTCATGTGTAACTCATGGGGTTTTATTTGGGTGTAGTTTATAACATATAAAATTGGTTTATTAAATCATGTTTTTCCTGAAAATTCTGGTTTGGTAATTTATTAGTGTCACGTTGTCCTAAAAAGAAGGTTTTTGAATAGGTTTGATATGTAAAACATTGTTAAACTTATTGAGTTCATTTTATGAAAATGTGTGTTTTCATTTGTATCTTTTGTGGTATTATTAAAGGTTATTTTATAAGACTTGAATGTGTTTTTATAAATGTATATAGAGATTCCAATTCGGTTTTTGATATTAATTGGTATGTTTTTAGTCATAAATGGTTGTTTTGAAATGGGTTTTGTTTGCAAGACAAAGTTTCACCCCATGAGTTGTTTTATGAATATTGTGCATGTTTTGTTTGGTTAAATAAAGTGGATAAAAGGGTTTATATGTACTTTTTGGGGGGTGTTTTCACCTAATGTGGGTTTTTTAAAGGTATTGTGGTTATTTAAGATTTCAAATTTATCTTTAGAATGTTTTATAAAGTGATGAGATGTTTTAGAAAATGGAATAAGAGTTGCAGAACATGGTTGTAGGCTGTTTTGTGTGAGTCTGTAGTGAAAATTAAAATTTTTTGATGAAAGAGGTATTATATGTTATTTGAGTGGACTGTTATATGAGTTAGAATGTCTTGAAATGGTTTATAAATTTATTTTAAAGGATTTGTGGAAGTGTCAATGAAATGTGAAGAGTGTTGTGGGCTATTTTTGTGTGAGTCGGATTTCAAAATCAATTTGAATGAAAAGTTTACTTTTATGAAATTTTTTGTATACATGTGGTATGTTTGCTTAATTTTATATATGGAAATGATATTTTAATGTGAAAAGTATATTTCATGAATTTTTGAACTTTTTTTAGCACAAATGGAAAACTCGGGTATCTAGGTGGGTGGACGTGTACTAGTATGCCAGTAAATTTGTGGGGTTTGGCATCTGTTTCACTTATCAAGATTGACGCTTACAACTCTAAATAAACTATTATGATGATGATTTGGTACCACTAGGTTATGGTTATGTTCCCTAATAGTGGATAGTGTACAATAATTGATATTTTTGTTGGTTACTCTCACCGAGATACGAGGTACCTGGGACCCACAGCAAGCTAGTGCCTAAGGGTTATTTCCCATTGCTTGTGCTCACTGGATATTTTGTTATTACCATCGGCATACGTTATAAGAGGCTGGAAAATTCAGTATCTATGGTATTTATTTTAAATGTTTTTATTATTTAAATTATACCATCTAAAAACTATTTTTATTTAATGTTTCCTCTTTTAGAAATTTTAACTAGCATCTCATGGTTTTGAAATATGGAATGCTATTCGTCATTAAATATTTATCACATAGAATCTATTAGTGGTGCTATCCTACTGGGATTTCGCTCACAAACTACATACACCCTTGGGTGTAAGTAGACTTTGTTATATTTGTTGTCGCAGGTTGGGTACATTTTTTAGTTCTAGTGGTTCGGGTTTCTGGTAGGTCCTTGGTGGTGAGGTCTTTTGGAGATGGCTTGAGGGCAGTGCCCCTTGCCATGAGGGTACATGGGCTATCCTTATTTGGTTTTTTTAACTTTATAATTGTCTTTAAACATAGTTTTAACTTATATAATTATGTTCAGAAATTTTGTAAAAGACGGTTTTAGTTGAAAAATCCAGATTTGACTTATTGAGTTTGTTTGTTGTTTATGGTTTATAAAATCGGGTAAAACGTTCCCAATTATCATTATATGATTCCCGGGTAGTTCTTCCAGCCCGTGAGGATTGGGAATGCCCTTCGGGCCTTGGAACGTCTAGGTTTGGTGCTGGTTTGATGGCGACTAGATCTGATTCGTTAAAAAATTGCATCAGAGGAGGTTATGGTTAACTCTTTGGGTCACATTATTTAGGGAACAATCAGGATAGTCCAATGTTAGGATTGTTAGGACTTGGTAGTTCATTTATGGGTAGTGTTCCTCATCACCACACCTCATGATGGGATTCGAGTCTCCAGGGGAAGTCGGTATTTATCTTAGTCCTTTGGTTTTCTTGGTTTAATGATGATTAGGGGAAATGAAACGAGAGTTGGGTTAATGTTCTCAGTGAGATCGCAGGGCCTGGCATGCCATGTGGTGTCGAGGATATTCCCTAGAACACTATTTGTGACGGTGAAGTGATTGAAATATGGTCCCAAACCATATTTCCAAGTCACCCACTCAAACTAGTTTCCTCTCACATTATTTTGTGCTTTAGTTTTGAAATCTTAGCACTTCGGTTTTAAAGAAGCGTAATGTTTTTGTGAAATGATTTTCAAATAAAGAGGTAATGGTTTTGTTTATGAAATTTCAAAACTGAATTTTCAGAATTGTTTTGAAATGGGAAATGGTGTGCTTACACCACTTTTGGAAGCAGGAACTATAATGAAGTTGGTTTTGAAAAGTGTTTCTAATAGAGTTTTCTAAACAATCAAAGTGTGTTTTAATGGGATGATATGTTTTGAAATTGAAGTGAATATCTTGAAAGTGAGTAATTTACAAAAAAAAATTCCCTTCTGAAATGTTTTGTAAGATGTGGGTTGACATTTTGATCTCATGGTTAGCAGTTTTGAGAAAAGGATGTGTTGGTTGACCGTTTTGGTTTTGAAAAGTGGAAATAATTTTTGTTTTAAACATTGGTATTATCGTGAGCAACCACATGCATGTGGTTATATGGAAAGATGGATAGTTGATAACAAGAATCGATGAGTGTCAGGATGGATGAGAGGAGGGTGTCCGGTGTAGCACAGAAACATGCATCTGTAAGGCCCATGGGGTACCATTGGAGGATGCGCTAACTGCTAAACCATTTGTTTTCAATGAAGTGATTTTAAAGTGAAACATGATGTCTTGATTAATTTATTGGGATAGTTTATATTATGTGTTTTTTGAAAATGTAGATGTTGTGGTATTTTTTCAGTCCAAGAACCCCTCCTGTTCAAACTGTGTTTTGAGTTTGTGTTTGGTCGGTATGATGGGTAGATGGACTGGTTAGTAGTCTCCTCTGAGATATGTTTTAGGACACCTTTATGGTGGATCCAGTCATGTGTTTTGATCTATTTTGTGGCACTTTTTTACCAATGGACCATCTTGGTTGGGTCTTTAGGATCTATTGTTGGATAAGGTATGCCCCCATTAATGGTTAATGCATATCTGAATTGCAACCCAGATTGTATTTCCATTAGAAAATCCTCCAGTTGATCGGTATAAGGAATATTTTTTTTCTCGAGATCTGTAGATTGATTCTACACCCATTCCTTTCATTTATTTTTAGATCCTCTTGTAATGGGAGAGTGCTCCTGGAAGGCTGAAAGAGACCTTAGTTTATTATGTTTTCTAATTCGTCGAAGGTGGATGTGGTCTAGGGTTGTTTTTGTGGTTGACTGTCTCGATGGTGTCTAAGAGGGAATTTGGGTTCGTCAAAGATTCTATAAAGCATGAGATCATGTTAAACCACTGGTGTAGGAAATATGGTCATGATAGGATATTGTATCCACTTTCTAGAATTGTGTGTTGTATGGGGATGTTGTATAAGGTCCCTCTCTATGCATTGTTTATGTCATTCGGAATGGTCATGTTCGGTGATGCCTTATGATGTCATGTACTCGATTGACCGTATAGGTGAATGTTGTGAAATCCTCCAAGAGTCCCTATTATGTTGGGAGATTGTCTCCCATGGAAAAACATCAAAATATTCCATTTTAGAGGAAGGTTAGTGTAGGTGTTCTTTACTTCTATTGTTTCTCACCTGAAAAAACAAGGTGTGATGTGTGTGCATCTTCTTAGCCTTTGTTTCAGTGAAATATCTAGATAATGTAAAGTGAGTTTGGAATTTGTTATGTCTGGAAAACTTATCTGGGATTTCGGTGTAGTTTTTGGTGGCACTGAAAGAATAATACTCAATCATTGGGTTTCGAAAGACTAACTGCGAGGCCGAAGATGCTTCAATCAATTGAGATCCATCCATAGGTCTCGGAGAGATGATGGCTTGTAGTTAGGGAAATTCACAGGGTCATTAAAACCCTTGTACATATTCGTATCCTAAATTTGAATGATAAGAAGAGTTTAAACCTTTGGTATCATCATCTTTCTTCAGTTTTTCATGTTTGATGGAAATAGGTGGAGGGCCTTGTACCCATGACATCGCCCAATGTCATTCCCTCTGCCTTTGGTTTCCATTGATTCTTTAGAAAATGGTTGGAAATTTGGATAGATAGGCTGAGCACATGGTTTGTGAACGATTAAGAGAGACTGTGTGCATGGAATCCATGCAGGAAGGTTGATCAGCATAGTTAGTTCACGGTTTCACAATCTATGTGGACTAACCGTGTGACCTTCCCAAATCTTGAAATTTTTGGGTTTTTCTGTGTCGGACCATGCTAGTCGGTTAAGATGGTTTGTTCTTTTGGTGGGGAGAACCAATATGATTCTCATGTATGTTCTTTCAGAAATTTTGAATGCAAGTCTACCCTATGTACCAGGGAGTCTGTTCATGCCTCCCCCTATTAGTGTCCTGATTCTATCTCAAAAAAAATTATTGGTTGTCTCTTATGGTGGGGAGCGTACTTGTGTCCCCCCGTACTAGAAACATAGATTTATCCATGGTCTTGGATTGGTGTATATAGTCTCGTTCGTAGCTATCTAGATACAAAAATTTTCCTTGCGTAAACATTGGGGCTGGAGAGTGCCCTATGGTTTAGTTAAAGTAAGGTAAGTGTAACCTTGTTCAAAGTTGTTGTTCGTTTGGGTGAATTGCTTGAGTCTTGTTCGGATAGTGTTTGAGGAGTTTTATTTTGGGATAAAGTATGAATGTAATTTATCATTTCAGGAAAGTGGTTTATGTTTTGGTTTTGAGAGTAATCCTTCCTTAATTTATTACTGGAGGTGTTTTGGGTATTGGGGGTGAATCCTGGCAAGGGAGTACCTCTTGGTTTCTCAGTTGGGTTTGGTTGTTGCTTTGGACTTTATGTGACTTTCCGAGGTATAATGTTTTCATGGTGGGGAGAATTGTCACATAAATGACATATTTTAAAGTAAAATTCCGTTTAATTTCCATTCATTCATTGTTTTTAGGGTTTCCCAATCATTTATTGATGAATGGGTGAGTTTTTATGAATTGGGCCAAACTGTGAGCCCAATTCCAGATTTAAAAAAAAATTGATTCCTTTATAACTCCATTTTTTTACATTTTTCATCCATTCCAATTCATAATTTTCATCCCCTAAAATATTAACACCACCATTTTAATATGGACCATTTATAAATCCATAATCATGGTGGATATGGGTTTTTATTTATGGGATTGGGCCAGCCCAAAATCCCATTTTCTACGTTAAAAATAAATTTTTATTATTTAATATCTCCTTCACTAATTGGGTTTTTCAGGGATTCCGACTCTCACTCGAGAACACATAGCTATGTCGCGCCCCCATACCCTCCTACCACAATTTTGAGCTCGATAGGATCACGAACGTGGTCAAAAAATCTCTCGATTTCATAAATCGTCTAGATTTGGAGAGATAAATTTATCCTTTCATAACTTCTTCTATTTTTAATATTTTTCCCCTTCCAATTCCTAAAAGATATAATAATAGTTTTTCATACCTCACATGAATGTTTGGATGTTTTTAAATTCAGATGCTGGTGGAGTTTGGGTCATTTTCTTCAACATTATTTTCGGTATGTGTTTCTCTCTTCAATTCCTTCCATCTCTTTAGGGTTTCCTCCCACATTCATAAATTTATAGAGTGTCCATAAGGTAGGGTTCATACCTAGGGTTTTATTTGGTGTATATGTTGGTGAAATATTATGGTTTAGGGTTAATTTTCACATCCTTGTGGTGCGGCGGAGGTGCGGTTGAAGATTCACACCAAGATTCAATGGTTTAATGAAATGGTAGGTGGTTCCATGTGTAAATAGTTATTGATGCGTTAGCTTGATGTATTTAATCATTTTTCATATTCCTCATATTTTTTTTGTTGTGCGAAAACTCTTTATGATTTATTTGGTTGTGAGTTAAATTTTATAGTCACTTCTTAACATGAAATTGGGTGTTTTCATGTGTAACTCATGGGGTTTTATTTGGGTGTAGTTTATAACGTATAAAATTGGTTTATTAAATCTTGTTCGACCTGAAAATTCTGGATTGTAAATTTATTAGTGTCATTTTGTGCTAAAAATAAGGTTATTAATAGGTTTGATGTGTAAAACATTGTTATACTTCTTGAGGTCATTTTATGAAAATGTGTGTTTTCATTTGTATCTATTGTGGTATTATTCACTATTATTTTATAACACATGAATGTGTTTTTATAAATGTATCATGGGATTCCAATTCTGTTTTTAATAGGAATTGGTATGCTTTTGGTCTTAAATTGGTGTTTTGAAATGGGTTTTGTGTGCAAGGCATAGTTACACCCCTTCAATTGTTTTACGAAAAATGTGAATGTTTTGATTGGTTAAAAAAAGTGTAAAAAGGGTGTATATGTACTGTTTGGGGGGTTTGTTCACCTAATATGGGTTTTTGAAAGGTATGGTGGTTCTTTAAGATTTCAAATATTTCTTTAGAATGTTTTGTAATGTGCTGAAATGTTTTAAAAAATGGAATGAGAGGTGAAAAACATGGTTGTAGGCTATTTTGTGTGAGTCTGTTGTGAAAATTGAATTGTGTTGATGAAAGAGGTATTGTATGTTGTTTGAGTGGGCTTTTATGCGAGTTATAATGTCTTGGAATGGTTTATAAATTTTTTTAAAGGATTTGTGGATGTGTCAATGATATGTGAAGAGTGTTGTGGGCTATTTTTGTGTGAGTTGGATTTCAAAATCAATTTGAATGAAAAGTGTACTTTTGTGTCTTTGGAGGTATACATGTTGGATTTTTGGTGAATTTTGGATATGGAAATGATATCTTAATGTACAAAGATATATTTCATGAATTTTTGAACTTGTTTGGGAACAAAGGGAAAACCCGGCTATCTAGGTGGGTGGACGTGTACTAGTTTTCTTGTGAATCTATGGGGTTTGACATCAGTTTCACTTAGCATGATTGACTCTTACAACTCTAACTAAACTATTATGATGATTATTAGGGACCACTAGATTATGGGTATGTTCCCACCTAGTGTCTCGTGCACGATAATGGATATTTGTGATGGTTACTCTCACCGAGATACGAGTTACCTCAGACCCAGAGCTGGCTAGTGCCTAAGGGTTATTTCCCATTGCTTGTGCTCACTGGATATTTTGTGCTTACCGTCGGTATATGGAATGAGAGGATGGAAAATTCAGTATCTATGGTCTTTGTTTTAAATGTTTTTATTCTTTAAATTAGACCACCTGAAAACTAGTTTTATTTAATGTTGCTTCTTTTAGAAATTATAACTAGCATCTCATGTTTTTGAAAAATGGAATGATTTTCATCATTAAATGTTTATCTCATGTAATCTATTAGTGGTGTTATCCTATTAGGATTTATCTCACATACTACATACACCCATGGGTGTAAGTAGACTTGGTTATTTTTTTTGTCGCAGGTTGTGTACAGTTTTTTGTTCCAGTGGTTTGGGTTTCTAGAAGGTCCTTGGTGGTGAAGTCTTCTGGAGATGGCTTGAGGATGGTTCCCCTTGCCATGAGGGATCTTGGGCTGTCCTTATATGGGTTATAAAAATTATAATTGTCTTTAAACATAGTTTTAACTTACGTAGTTATGTTCAAGAAATTTTGTAAAAGACGGTTTTAGCTGAAAAATCCATATTTGTTTTATTGAGTTTGTTTTTTGTTTAATGTTTATAAAATCGGGTAAATCATTCGTAATTATCATTATATGATACCCATGAACTTGTTCTAGGCTATGGGGATCGGGAATGCCCTTCGGCCCTTAACACGGGCTGGGTTTGGTGCCATTTTGATGGCGACCAGATCAGGTTCGTGACCGATATGAATTCTATCTATTAAATATCATAATGAAGGAATATGTATATATTAATTATAATTTATTTGGGTCATAATTTTGTGGCTCATGATATGGATACCTTATATTATATTCAATGTCTCATTTTAAACATGTTCTCCACTAGTCATTCATTATATGTACTAGTATTAAATTTTATATGAAATTTATTCTTTATTTAACATATACATTTTGATAAAACCGAAATGAATGGAATTTGTCTCATCATTCAAGAATATATTTCATCTTTTATTTTACAATATGTTAGTTTCATATTTATAATATAAAGATATATCATTCGTACAAATACAATTTTTCAAAAAAATTAATGAAAAAATACCACATATATGTTCTTTGATATCCTCATTAGATCTCCTTCATAGAATGTATATCATTGTAACATATTCTTAGATTAAGACCAACAGTATTTATCTTATTATATCTCTATTATATCCTGAGTATTAATTACATTGAAATCAATTTTTGACATACTATATAATTTGGATATTTCCCACGTTTTGTAATATCGTATGAATGGAATTTATTATCTTCAAGTTTTAAGGGTTGTGGAGGTAATATTCCATTTTTGAAATTGAGTATATTATAAATATAAACTTCATATTATAGGGTTTTATTTTTTCCCATACGATGCCTTAACGAACATCATGTAACACTATCCTTGATCATGTAGGGGCACTGGTTTTTCTTATAAATTAAATCTTTTGGAGAACAACATTCATTGTTATATGGATGGTGGTTTAGCTAGTGTGGTGTAGAAAAAATTAATATCCCAAAAAAAGATAATAGATGATATGATTGAATCATCATCATCATCAAAATATATAAATAATTTGGTTCCCCCTTTCGATAACACCATTAAACCATGGTGATTAATGAGAGGTGATTTGAAAAAGATTAAAAAACAAATATGGGTTATCGATATAATCATGGTTATGTTATTAACCCCATTGATAAAATCATGTCAAATATCTTACTTTTCAAGTATTAGTATCAAAATCTTTATATAAATCCATAAATTTCTCAATGAAATCCAAAATATATCAATTTTTTATGAATTTACATGTATACTAATTTACATGGTATTATTAATGATTCATGAGTATCTACTTATAGCTTCAACTGTATATGTATTGGAAACATTACTATGTACCAATTCAATAATATGTTAGGCAATTAAAACCTATAATATAAATGGGGGTATGGATATTTCTCTATGAAATAACACATGAAATCATTCAAATTTGTTTTCAAAAATCTATATATATTCCATGATATTTATTTTAAAGATACTCCTCATTTACAGATGAAAATAGTGATTCCACAAGTAACTTTGAAATTTGTCATCCAACATCGATTCATTATCTATTTATAAAACATTTCAATCTCATTCTAGAAATGAACGAACATTACTGATATTTTTGATACAATGAAAAAAATTATTTACAAAATTATATTTAATTATATTGAAATATTAGTGAAAATACATATGTTTCTAATTTCAGCATAAATATAAATTTATTTATTATAACAACCACATAATAATACTACATTAATACTAGTATCGTATTTTAACTGAATTCTACTGTTATTTTTTTTCTATATCCAATGTTGTTAATTATAACCTCTTAGATGTATTATTATAATCCTCTCCATTTATAAACCTTTTGAATCAAAATTTTAATGATTATATTTTAATATGTGATAACAATAATATTTATCTAATAACTAGTATATATATATATATATATGAGTTACAAATAATAATAAAAATTATGTTTCCCATGATTACATGTAGTTTAGTGGTTCACCTTCAAGAGGACATTATTTTGAGTTGAAAAAATATTATACTTTAGGTTTCATTGTCTGCCTCTTGATCATCTCCTTTTTGAGTGGGAGATACACAATATAATTTCATATAGAGTGATTCTTTGGTTCCTTTTTATATATCATAGTATTATTCACAATAAAGACCATATATTATTCAAACATAATTTCCCTTTCACCAAAGAAAATAAGATTAATTTGGTCTAGAATTGATATCTATTTTTTTTCTTTTGTTGAAAATGAACACAAACAAATATATCATCATTGGGAGTGAATTAACTATATGTTATATTTATAATTTATATTGATTCTTGAATCCTATGATATCCAAAAATAGTAGGTTTCTAATCATCCTAACTATATGATTATTTACTGGTAAAAAATCATAATGATTTCATCTCTATGGTGCCTTTGGTATCTCTAAAATATCATTTATAGATTTATAACAATAGTGATCATAGATATTAGACGTCCTGAATAAGAATACATGTTTAAATGTTGCAACTAGATCTCACTACTTATAGAGTATAAAATAAAACTCATCATATAATATTCATCATCCATTTTTTGGTAGACAAAGAGGATTTCCACACACACCTCCTATGAATTTTCATTTTTATACGAGTATTGTATAATATTCGACTTGATTTATGGAATACTAAAAAATTGGTAAACAGTTTATCTATCTCCAAACTATAGCACAATGACAACATCAATATCATGTCAAATTATATATTTTCCAACAAAAAAAAATAGTGTTTTCAAACATTATTATTATTATAAATGTAGCATAATAAATATTGAATTTTTAGACTTCTATACCTTTACCAAGTGTCAAAATAAATCATCATTTGATTCATAATTTAATATATTTTTTATAATATATTATAATGTATTTTCTTCTTGGATTGTATAGTATTCTTTTCCAATTATTAAATGTCATGAACCAAACCGGGTCGACCCTAAAATGGTCACCTGAGCAGGCCCATGAGATGGCCTCAAGTGCGTCTCCCATTATGCCGGATGATACCGACTAGAGGTGAGGGTGTAAGGTAATTCAGGGGGAGACTATAACCACTTATATAAGTAAATAAAAGAGAAAATATAAAACAACAATAGAAGTGGTGTGAATAATAAGAAATCTGCAGAAAACATTTTCATTTTTAATGTTTGAATAAAATGGCGAACGTCAGTTTATATAGATGTTGCATGCATGACATGCTAATGATACATTGTAATGAGTAAACAATGCAACATACATACACATCAATTCAATAAGTAAATAAACAAAAGACTCATGCCCGAGGAAGATCTCCATAAGCATCCCGAGCCTTAGCTATAAGGCCCCAGCCTTAAACCTTAATTAATATTGATTTAAATGAGTAATTCACATTGAGGATCTTTTCAGCTTTAGAGTTTTAGAGAATTAGGACATAACTATTACATCTCAAAAGATTACAAAGTAGTCGCTTCTACTAAATTTCCATAAAATAAAAACTCTATAAAAGAAACATGTATAGTTCCATGTTTTAGGTAGCATGACGTTCCCTTGATCCCATCCTTGACCCTATTCCACGCTATGTCCTGTGAAAAACATTTCAAAAACTTGGGGTGAGAATAAGAAGCTCAGTAAGGGATACACAAAGAATGAAAACTGTTAGTTTTTCAAAATCAAGTAAACCATGTATACTCTATCAAAGTAATACCTTCACCTTCATGAAGTTGTAAAAACTGTTCACTGAATAAAGTATCATTAGTTACCTTTTTGTAACCAAAGGATTCCCATAAAATCCATAAAAAGAACACATAACATTTATAATGGTAACTTGGGACATAAACTTACTTAAGTGGAATAACCACATGGTCGACTTCCACACATATCACTTAATGGAATAGCCATACGGCCAATTTCCATACATACTTAATGGAATAGCCATACGGACGACTTCCATACCCAATGCATTGGAGGTTATAACGTAACCACCCGTCCTGGTATTCACGGCACCACCCGTCATATGGTTTATAATGTAACCACCCGTTAAAATGTCCAAGTACCAATATAAAAGCATAAAACATAAAACCAATATAAAGGAATGATAACATTTCTACATCACAATATATCATAATAGAATCCTTTATCAAAACCATTTTCAAAACCATTTAAAACATTTAATAAAGAGATTTTTGAATCAAAGTGTCCCATACCACCTTGAAGCTTAAAATTTTCAACCATTTATATCCATATAAATAAATCCTTAAAACCGTTTTGAAAACATGGATATTAATATGAACAAATAATTAAAACATATAAAATGACATTTTGATTAAAGGGGTTTTACCAAAATTAGAGACACTTGAATATAATAATTGAGGAATAACATTTAGTTAGAAATTTATAATATCATGATAATAAATGGATTCATGATATAATACTCCAAAGGACAGTATATACACCATATAAGAGTGAATTGGTGCATAACAACAATGAACCCTCAATAGAAATGTCAAATGTGATGAAATCCCTTATAAAGAAGGTATCCTTAAATTAAGGACAAATCAATCTCAAAAATATGTGTGAAAAAAATAAATACACCCAATATAAGTGGATATTAAGTGTAAAACAATAAAAGTTCATTCACACATATTCAATGGATGACATATTCAATGACCACATGTTGAACCCAAAGAAATCGAAATTGGGTTAAAAAGTTCCCTTGACAGCCTAACGACATCACATCAAAATGAGTTGAAGAGAGATAAAAAGTGTGTATCATCACTTGGACATAAAATTTAAATCAATAAGGATATATGATAATATATCCCAACATAACAATATGTAAATTAAAATACCCACCAAAAGAAGTCTTTTTAAAAAAGAGGAGGGTGAAAGGTTCCCTTACCGACATGGGTATCTTTCAAAACATACACCCCATGAAAAAAAAACAATAGATCATTGATGTAAATAATCATAAACTAAATTATATTACACAAAGAGTATAATAATGGTCAGTACATGCACCACTAAATGGAATTTGTGGCAAATGTAGCATAAATATCACGGAAATAAAAGTGAGATGAAAAATCCCTTACGAAAACTCGGCAGCCTAACGGCGCCACATAAAACTTCTGAATATGGATTGATGAGATCAAATAGGGTATCTCATCACATTACAATAAAATTTACATCAAGAGGAATATAAAAGAACATCCCCCAACATTACAAAGAGGAGCCTAAAAAAGTGACATAAAGGAGAGTACTTAAAAATAAAGAGAGATGTTAGATCTCTTACGAAAGTTCGGCAGCCTAACGGCGCCACTCAAAACATCCAAAATGGATTGATGAGAGAGAATAGGTTATCTCATCACATGAACATAAAAATTAAATTAGGTGTAATATAAAAGAACATCCCAATCATAAGAAATATTAGCTTAAAAGAAATGACATAAAAAAGTGTACTTAAAAAGAAAGAGAGTTGTAGGATCCCTTACCTCGGGTCCGACTTGACTCGATCGTTCTTTAATCTCCTGAATAATAAACTTGAGTTAATTTATACTTCCTTAAGAACCTTTTTAAAGTTCATTATTCCTTTTATATCACTTATTACCATGTTATAAACATTATTTAATCATTTAAGTTAATCATGTTTGTTTGGTTGATATTTGGTTCTTAAGTCGAAAGTGGACTTCTTACAATTACATGTTGTTCGTGTGGTCAAAGGTTCTTCATATCCAAAAATGAAATTCCTGATTTGGATATCATATATATCATATATATCCAGCATATACATGTATTTATAAAATCACATAATCATTTAGAGGAAAGAAATGAAATGCACCGTTCATGGAGACGGTAAGCCGTACGTACGCATGAACGCTACTTTCATTTCTATGTCGTATTAATGGAATTAATACTATATGAGAGGTATGTATATTTTAATTCCAGAATTATATTAATCATTTATATGTATCATACATCATATATATCCATTATATATATGTACTTATAATAGTACATTACATTTGGGGATAAGAAATGAAATCCACCGATAATGGAGACGGTAAGCTGTACGTACGCATGAACGCTACTTACATTTCTATCTCATACTTTAATGTAAAGAAATAATAATGATATAGAGGTAAATAATAATTCCAGTATAACATCATATATAATAACATTAAATCCATCCTTTATATGTCCCACGTATGGCATTAACGAATCACATCACTTTGAGGGGGCGATAGTCCGCACTTCCAAAAATGAAGATATCGCGTATACCCATAATGGAAACCATAAAGTTAAGACACAAATGAAAAATAAAGAAGCATAAGTAAAACATAAACATATTATATATCATATATAAAAATAGTTACATCATAATGGCCACCTTTGAAGGTGTTAAATGAGTATTGAACAATCATCGTTTCGGGAGGCACAATTTCGCCATCCACGGAAACTGTATGTTCTTTAACCATTTGATGTAGTTGTGTGAGAGTTTAGCTCGAATAAATCTTATAAAAACATCCTAGTATATTTCAGTTACTGGTTTTGTTACAAAAGAAATAAATAAAAAGAGTTTAGGGGGTTGGAGAAGCAAAATAAAACAAATGAACATGAGAGAATGAATTACCTTTAAAAGTGAAACTCCTTTTGATTTGAGCCTAAAGGCTTCCTTTGAAAGGATTCTGCCCAAAGGAAATCCTCTAGGATTAGGAGAGGGATGTGGAGGGAGTACATGGGCAGGGGTTGGCCGAGAAAAAGGCTTGAGGAGTGTGTGAAATGAGGTAGAGGTGGGGGCCTTTTATAAGATGAGAGGAGGGGCACTTTTGGAATGTAAAGAAATATTACTTTATTTGAAAATGTGTTTCGGTTTTAAAAGGTCCCACATTGATATAATTCGTTTATAAGGTGATAATGGTTCGAAATCCACCCATCCAATAAGTTTTGGACATGTTTAGTTCATATATTTTACATTATCTTTCCATTTTATTTAAATCGTCAAATAATGATGTCATCGCTGCATCATTATTATGTCATAAATAATTTAATTTATTTAATGTCTAAAATTTATAAACAAACTACTATGATGTAGGAAATCGTTTTATCTTTCCAATGACTATTTATAATCAAAAATCTGATCATTATAACCCCATATAAAAATTCTTTTTGTAAAACATATTATGTTTGTGTCATTTTTACTTTTACATTAAATAAAAAGTTATTTATGTCATTTCCCAACCAAAGTGGCTCCATGGGGTCCCCAAGTTGACCCATGGCTTTTCTTGGTCGGCCATGACACAACCAATAAGGTTGGGACATGTGTCTAGGTCATTTTATATTATTAAATCATTATTTATACCTTAAACTACCCTAATTACCACTAATCGCGATTAAGAACTTAATAAGTTACTATTCACCAAAAAATTATTTTTATCACATTGAACCACATTTTACTTCTTAATGACAACCATGTATGTCAGATTTTTGAAATTCAAAACACATAAGTGGTAAAATTTCATTTAAACAAAAAAATCAGCTTTTATAAGTACCACTTAGTGGTTTCACTATTCATCAAAAATTGATGTTTTTCAGAAAAATCCCAAAAAATCACCCTAAGCTATATTTGATATTCCGAATTCAAAAATGAAGTCCGTTTTACAAAATTCAAAACATATTAGTCACATTAATTAATTTAAGAATTAATTCCCGCTGTCAGAGCAAATAGCGTGTTTTTATAAAACAATAAGTATCAAAAGATTGACACTAGTTTAAGTCTGATTTCAAAGTGAAATTAATTCCAAAGACCACTATTGGGTTTAATGGTAAAAATATTTTCTAATTTCACTTTAAAACCAATTCAAAATATTATCTAATCATATAAATAAATTATATTAAAAAGAGGTTTTGAATTAAAATACAACATTTTACACTATTCATTAAAAAATGAACTTTATCGGGAAAATACCAAAAATTTACACAAAGTAAAATTTCATGTACCAATTCTAAAGAAGAGTTTTATTTGGTCCAAAAGAATGTATAAGGGGGATCAAAACTATATTTATTGACAGTTCGTCATCAGAAGGCGATAAGTGAACCTTTAGTGAAAATTAGGTTATAAAAGCCTAAAATTGAATTCTTTCCGTATTTTAAGCCTTTGGATAGATGTATAAACATTTAAAAAAACATATATATTCATATTTTAGTTATTTCTATCCATTCCTGCCAATACAAAGGCTACATGTTAACAGCCATTTAAAATAATATTATTTTATTATTAGAGTGCAATGTAAGATTCCCAAGAAACTCGTTGTTGCGTGTTGGGTACGCCATCAGACATAGCATCCTCTTTAAAGTCATATTAATATTTTATTCACAAATATGGATAAATATGAAAATGTCCTATTTTTTATTTACCTGGGTTGTTACATCCTTCCCCCCTTTTGGGAATTGCGTCCTCGCAATTTTTAAAATTGTGCTTGGAAACATCCTTGAAAGTCCCACATCGGAACAAAAGTCGGTAAAACAAACACTTTAAAATAAAGAAAGATAAGTACAAAGGTCACCCGAGTTAACCCATAATAGGATTCCAAATATGAAAATATGGACATGGAGGAAAAAACAAAGGGTCATGTTCTGATGGAGAGTGATAGAAAACATGTTTAAGAGAAAGTTAACCACGAGAAAATCACAAACTTGTGATGGGTTAAACGGTATTCGATTCCCGAGTAGGAAAAGTTAATAGACAACATTTTTGTTTTAAGTTACTTTTTATTGAGGAATTCATTCATAAGGAAACATAATCACTTATCATATTGACTTTAAAGTTTTATTAGATTCCTTACACAAACTCATATTTTCTCCAAAAGACGAGTATTTAGGAAGACTTGTTCACATTAAGAGTACTATAATCAACTTCTAGAGAATCACCTAATCCATAAAATAGAACTATATACTTCCCATGTATTTAGACTTTAACCAAAAACAAAACCAAAAAGGCTAGTACAAGATCAGATAATCCAGAAAAGGATAACCCTTTATAAAAAGAAAATCTATTCTTAATCTCCAAAATTTTTCCAAAAAAACCCAAAGTTCAACGAGGACCATTCTATAATCAATTTGTCCATAAAATTCTTCAAAGTAAACCAATATAAGATTGAAACCCAAATATTTGAAGAATTTAGTCGCATAGTCTTCCAAGATAAATCGTAACATTTATCTCTAAACAATATCAGTTGCTCCTAAAGTCTCGTTTTGAAAAGTAATTAACCTCATCACATATCCTCCATGATAGGTTAATCATTTTCTTAAATAACCCAAAATAAACTTATTCTTAATTCATAAAATCATATTACTAGAATGAATCAGTCAAACTAACCAGGGACTTCACGTAGTCCAGTGGTAGGCGATAAATACCAGTCGCACATTGGTTGTGGGTTCGATTCCTACAGCTTTGTCCGACGCGACGGGATGTCACACGGTCTAAGTGTTGTCCTTTTTCCAAAACTATATAATTCTTAAAACATTCCCCAAAATGAGATAAAATATTCAAGAATAATCATAACATATTTTAACCTCAATTTTATCTCATGCCCTTCATTTTCCATCATATCATATAATAACCCATAATTACCTCAAAAGTAAGGATCATATAAACCCTAATGGTTACCTTAATAATTATTACCTGAATTTCCACATCGAGTTGGCCATCTCGTACATGATGCATTAGAGAACTCACCAATATTGAAGTGGTTGATCATAACTCCTTGATAGTTGGTTTAGAACATCCATGAGATTCCCCATTGAATCCCCCATCTCATCCAGTATCTTAATCAGAGAACCACCACAGTTTTCTTCAAACCCATTGTCACTTTGGTGCCTGCTAGATCCAGATATTTACTAAAACCAAAAATTTCAGTGTGAGTATATCAACAAAACCATCATGTACTAATGAGGAAGGTAAAAACTAAGATATACTTACTCATTCACTTTATCTAAAATTAGGACTCTCTCTGAAATCCTAACCATTATGGTAATGTCACTTCTGCTAAAAGAATACCCTAACCTCTAAAGTTATCTAAACCGACCTTTGATACCAACTATAAGGCCCCAGCCTTAAACCTTACTTAATATTGAATTAAATGAGTAATTCACATTGAGGATCTTTTCAGGTTTAGAGTAAACTCTTTAAAAGAAACACGTATAGTTCCATGTTTTAGGTAGCATGACGTTCACTTGATCCCATCCTTGACCCTATTCCACGCTATGTCATGTGAAAAACATTTCAAAAACATGGGATGAGCATAAGAAGCTCAGTAAGGGATACACAAAGAATGAAAACTGTTAGTTTTTCAAAATCATGTAAACCATGTATACTCTATCAAAGTAATACCTTCACCTTCATGAAGTTGTAAAAACTCTTCACTGAATAAAGTATCATTACTTACCTTTTTGTAACCAAAGGATTACCATAAAATCCATAAAAAGAACACATAACATTTATAAAGGTAACTTGGGACATAAACTTACTTAAGTGGAATAACCGTACGGTCGACTTCCACACATATCACTTAATGGAATATCCATACGGCCAATTTCCATACATACTTAATTGAATAGCCATACGGCCGACTTCCATACCCAATGCATTGGAGGTTATAACGTAACCACCTGTCCTGGTATTCACGGCACCACCCGTCATATGGTTTATAACGTAACCCCCCGTTAAAATGTCCAAGTACCAATATAAAATCATAAAACATAAAACCAATATAAAATAATGATAACATTTCCACTTCACAATATATCATAATAGAATCCTTTATCAAATCTATTTTCAAAACCATTTAAAACATTTAATAAAGATATTTTTGAATCAAAGTGCCCCATACCACCTTCATGCTTAAAATTTTCAACCATTAATATCCATATAAATAAATCCTTAAAACCATTTTGGAAACATGGATATTAATAAGAACAAATAATTAAAACATTTAAAATGACATTTTGGTTAAAGGGGTTTTACCAAAATTAGAGACACTTGAATACAATAATTGAGGAATAACATTTAGTCAGAACATTATAATATCATGAGAATAAATGGATTCATGATATAATACTCCAAATGACAGTATATACACCATATAAGAGTGAATTGGTGCATAAAAACAATGAACCCTCAATAGAAATGTCAAATGTGATGAAATCCCTTATAAAGAAGGTATCCTTAAATTAAGGACAAATCAATCTCAAAAATATGTGTGACAAATATAAATACACCCAATATAAGTGGATATTAAGTGTAAAACAATAAAAGGTCATTCACACATATTCAATGGATGACATATTCAATGACCACATGTTGAACCCAAATAAATCGAAATTGGGTTAAAAAGTTCCCTTGACAGCCTAACGGCATCACATCAAAATGAGTTGATGAGAGATAAAAAGTGTATATCATCACTTGGACATAAAATTTACATCAATAAGGATGTATGAGAACATATTCCAACATAACAATATGTAAATTAAAATACCCAACAAAAGAAGTCTTTTTAAAATAGAGGAGGGTGAAAGGTTCCCTTACCGACTTGGGTATCTTTCAAAACATACACCCCATGAAAGAAGGACAATAGATCATTGATGTAAATACTCATAAACTAAATTATATTACACAAAGAGTAGAATAATGGTCAGTACATACACCACTAAATGGAATTTGTGGCAAATGTAGCATAAATCTCACGGGAATAAAAGTGAGATGAAAAATCCCTTACGAAAACTCGGCAGCCTAACGGGGCCACATAAAACTTCTGAATATGGAGTGATGAGATCAAATAGGGTATCTCATCACATTAAAATAAAATGTACAGAAAGAGGAATATAAAATAACATCCCCAAACATTACAAAGATGAGCCTAAAAGAAGTGACATAAAGGAGAGTACTTAAAAAGAAAGAGAGATGTTAGATCTCTTACGAAAGTTCGGCTGCCTAACGATGCCACTCAAAACTTCCAAAATGGATTGATGATAGAGAATAGGGTCTCTCAACACATGAAAATAAAAATTACAGTATGATTAATATAAAATAACATCTCAATCATAAGAAATATGAGCTTAAAAGAAATGACATAAAAGAGTGTACTTAAAAAGAAAGAGAGTTGTAGGATCCCTTACCTCGGGTCCGACTTGACTCGATCGTTCTTTAATCTCCTGAATAATAAACATGAGTTAGTTTATACTTCCTTAAGAACATTAGAGAGGAACGCCATGTCCAAACCAAACTTTGAAATCTGTCTAGAATGCAATGTCTAGGAACCAAAATCTCCTTAATTTATTACCATTTATCAACTAATTAATCAATCGACCCAGTTCCCATTTCATAATTAATTCACATTTAATCACCCAAATCTGTCCTAAAATTTTCCTAATTAATTCTAATAATTAATTTTCTTTAATCATCATTCTTCACTTTCATGAGAAATAGAAGGTAAACAAAAGTTTATGGAATCAACATGCCTCAATGATAGGTTATTAATTACATTAAATGGTAGAAGATAACGAACTAGTTAAAGAAATTATTTCAATTCAAACTATCATGTTACATTTATAACTTAAAGAACATGGAACAAGGGGTGTTTAGGTGGGGCACACCCAAGGGGGTAGCCAAGAGGCAAAGCGGGCACCCAGCATGAGCTTCACCCTAAAGAAAGGCCACAATGGCCATGAGAGAACCACCCAAGAATTTCAATAGGAGATAACGAGGCATCGCCGAAAGGTTGTGACAAGCAGCACATGACGTGGCATGTCATAAGCGCCGAAGTAAAAGGAAGAGGGTAAACACACTTCACTAAAAGTTCTAATTACATGTTAATCCATGAAAATATGAGGTTTCTTGGATCATTTATTAATTTTCAAGAAGAAATTTCATTTGAGGTAACCAGTAAGGTACATGTACAAGCATGTCGTTTATCAAGTATAATTTCAATAACAACAAGTCATAAGACATTTTAGTAGGCAAGCATAAAAATCTACTACTAAATTTTTATATTGAAGACAGCTCACATACATTAGAGGAGTTTTATTAGAAAACATGTCATTAATTAATCAAAAAATTCATTTAGTGATATTTATCATTTATTTTAAAACTCATTTAACATTTAACAAAATTAACAAGCCATGAAATAAGGAAGGAAATCATGAAATGATATCACTAGATTTTTATATTTAAGGTAGTGCACCTCAGAAGATGGGTTTTATTATAAAACCACGACCTTCATTATGAATCAATCATTTATTACATCTACCACTTCTAATCTATGATTAATTTAAGAACATAACTGTATTAATTAAAACAAAAATTATGTTAAAGACATTGCTGCATTAATTATAATGTAATAAAAATGCATTGAGCAATAAATTAATGCATTCTTTAAATTAAATTGGAAAAATAAAGGGATCCTACCATAAATGAAACTAGGTTGTCCGGTCCAACTCTTAATGCTTTGTAACTACGATCAGCTGCTACCCCACTAAGTATATTCACTTTCACACATCTGCATGGATGCCTATCCCCTTTTCACACAACTGCATGGTCATGGGAATGTGAAAGGGAATCATTACACATATGCTTATTTGCATACACTGGCCTCCACTCACCAACGCATGCATTTTATATGTATGTATATAGGCACACCTTGCTCAATACATGCATGGGTGAAATTACAAGTAATATGGGAACCTACATACATATATATACTTAATTATGCACATGCAGTGAGTTGGCATTGAATTGGTGACTCGAAACTGACAAGAAGGGACCAACACTCTACAAGATAAACACTAAGAACTATAAAAAACCAAAGAACAACAAATATCATGGGAGAAACCAAAAAATAAGTATACAACGTTACCTTGGTTGACAGGGATGAACCAAATCACCCCAAAACCACACGACGAAGTTCAACTCACTATAAACAACATGCTACAGATTCATAAAAACTAAAAGACCTCAAAAAAACAGGTGCAAACCAAGAAAAAACAAAAAAACCTTACACTGAAGCAATGTATGTAGACCGGAACCACCGAAACCACCTTTCCTGCAACTGTGGTTGACAGAACACTCATCAAAGAGTCCCAAGGATTCCTTCACATTCCCTAAAACCAAAAGAATTCCAAAAATTCGGGTTACCACAAAACCCTAAATTCGGCCAAACCAAATGGGCATTGAAATTGGGAAGAATCATCAAGGAGAGTATGGAGGACACATCTAAAGAACATACTATGGAAGATCTAATCATAAATAAGAATAAAACCGTACAAAATCGTTTGCGAAAGTGGTAGGTCACATTTCGGTTCGTCGCTTGCTGCAGCGGTTCGGCTCGAACCCCTTTGCGCGGCTGCTTCGGGGATGGCCGAGGGAGGAGGGGAGGGAGAGGGGGGGCATTGCTGTTACGACTACTGCAGGGTCGTCCGATCTAGGGTTGTAGGCGGAGGGGCTTGAGCACACATCACGGTAGAAGAAAGGGGGGTTCATTCCCAACTCCATTGTTTTCAAAAATAATAATAATTATTATAATAAATAAATAAAACATAATATAATATGATTAATAATTTAAATTGTAATATTATTATTTTTCAATAATCATCCATTAATTTCATCTTACCCAATATTAAAAAAATGCTTCTTCATTAAATTATGAAACTCTCTATTTATAATTTATTTGATCAATTAATTAAAATAACAGTTCTACAAAAAAATTATGAAACTCTCTAATAAATTTAAAATGCTTTGATGACCATCCGAAACTCCCCATTAATTAAACATTTAAACAAAAATTTAATTATTTCAATGAATTAATTTATTTTCAATTAATTAATGAAAATAAATTAATTAACTTACAAATTAATTACTTATGTCCTAACTCATTAATAAATTTTTAAAAGATTCAATATATACATTACACAAATTTAATCAAATCTGTTTTCATTTTATTTAATTAAACTATAATCCAAATTTTAAATCTGGATAAACCGCACGTCTTGACTCACAACGTTTGATAAACTGTGCGCAGCCCGTGCGCCTGCTACCGGATACCCGGGGTATCCTGCATGGATGACCCGCACGGTTAAACCTTCTACACGCAGTCTGATATCACGGCTTAAAATGATTCTAATTCTCAGGACCTTTTTCAGAAGCTCGGTTTTAAAACCATCCATTTGATAAAAGAAAATGATAAAAAACACTCGTATTTTATCCGGTTCAAAACACAGGATTTGACAAACTTCCCACCATAGAACTTCTCATCCCTGATAAGCCATTGGGAAAATTTTAACCCACACCCATCTAACATGATTCAGGAAGTCATTCAAAAAGGGTTCATGTTTCATCTACAAACATCTAACACACGATCAAACATTGGTTAGGAAAGCGACACATAAGCCATTAAAATCTGATCCAACACTCATTTCTCAATCAAAACACCACAACGACACTTACATGAGATTGTTTAACCTTATGGAAAGGATCACTACATGATTATCAATCCTCAAACAAAGGTCACATAATCCATGACCACACAACCCAACAAAAGTGTCAATTCAGGCTAGGAGAGTCTGACTAGGGATAACAACATGTGAGAGGTTGTGCTCCAAGGAGACTCAAGTAGAAATCTAATCTACCCTTATATGAGGGTCTTAAACAGAGAACATCACAATAGATTCCATTTCCTAGCCCTTTATATTTAATCACATTTAATATTTAATCATCAAAATATTTAATTAAAACCTCAAAGGTCTATTTTATCAAATAAGAAAACAAGGTACTTGATCTTAAAAAATTCCCGGACGAAAAAATAGTAATGTTTTATAAAACATTAAGGTGACCTACAACGGTCTTACTAAGAAAACATGGTTTCATTATCATGCAACCCAAAAGAAATTTTATAAAATTATTAAAATTAAAGAACCCAAATGGTTCATCACATAAAAACATTCCCCAACCAACCAACTTTGGTCCAATTTCATATTAAATGATAATCATTATTATTACAGATCCAAATTAAACATCTCTCACATTTATAAGCATTTCATACAGCATCGCCATCACATTTAATATGGGTTTCCATTTCCCAACTCATGAAGCGCCCAAACTCTTCATGGGTTGAATGTTCAATTAAATGATTTACCCTTTTCCCAAGATATAAGGCTCCCACACACCTTACAACATGAAAATAGGTTATGTCATAATTTCAAATAATAAATTCATTCAAAGAAATTAATCATTTGTTGACAAGCTACCATGTCTTTAAAAGTAGCTAACACAGAGAAACATGTTGAAACTATTAAAAACATCCTATAACACATAGGCATGACATATTATCACTCAAGAATGTTAGATCTACAACTAAAACATGTTATCTAAAAGGGAATGATAAACAAGTACAATACATGGCACATTGAAGGCACAAAATACATATCAACAAGCATACTACTAATGCAACTACATGGAATGATATATATGCATGACATGTGAATCCCTAAGTTCCTATTATGATATATTCAATTCTTTTCCTTTCCCATAATAGGTTAATGGTTAAATAATCTAATGTTTATAAACCATAAGCAGCAGAAATTATACCAATCACTCAAGGTGAAATCAATTCAAGTGTAATATCAAAAAGCATGAACAATAATCCTAGGCCTTGTCACATGGTCATTTCCTGTAAGTGGGGTGATCAGTCCCAAGCATAGCTATTAACGCAAGTGACAACACATTCCTAGTCTATTGTATACCAATTCCAAAAACATCAGGACAAATAAATAGAAGGTCCTCTGATACCATTTTTTCACAAACCAACCTGGGCTGACCCTAAAACTGTCACCCGACCCGGCCCGGGACATGGCCTCAAGCGTGTTTCCCCTTACGATGGAGGTTTCTGACTAGTGGCGAGGGTGTAAGGTAAGTTAGTAGGAGACTATACCCTCTCATCAAATTGAATAAAAGGGAAAAAATACAACAATAGTGGAAGCAATGTGAATAATAAGAAAGTAGTGGGAAACATTTTTCATTTATAAGGTTTGAAAAAAATTGGAAAACGTTTGTTTATAAGGAATTTTAATGCAAGACATGCTAATGATACAATGATATTAGTAAAAAATGCAACATACATACACATCAATGCAAGAAGAAAATAAAAAAAGACTCAGCCCGAGGAAGATCTTCATATGTATCTCGCGCCTTAGCTTAGTCCTTTTCCCCTAACTCCACGTACAAGAAATAGGAACGACAAGGTCCTACATCCAAATATAATCTACTCAGGTACCCCAGTGCAATGGCATCCCATGTAGGGTGTGAGATATAAATCTCATTAGGCCAAAACCACTAGGTTCTAGCCCACTCTAGATAATGAAATATAATTAAATAGTGTATGCACATAAGTATATGTGTAAGGATTCCACTTGTGATTTTTATCTTGAGGCGTTGTGTGTTCAGAGGACACAATTCAAGGGGGTTTCACACTATAAACACATCATTTACATAATTTTTTTTATCCTAACAATGTTTAATTTCACTAAAAATTGGTAATCCCAGACAATCATTATGTTGTACAATTTATCCAAACCCAGGTGATTTAGGGTTTGATTTCTATAATCAATCTCCAAATCAGTTTCTCTATTAAATTATCTATCTCCATCGTGATTGAATAACCTCACATTGATAAGTGGAATTTTTGTGAATTTAATTCCATTGATCATGGAAGCACCATGGTGCGGTGATTTTTCATATACTGACCATGTTGTGATGTTATGGTTATATCCTCATATATCCACAATATGATAATCTAATAGAGGATCACCCTCATGTGGGTTGTGGGGAAACATGTAGGATTATTAACTATGATACATTTTAAATTTCTTAATGATTTATTTTCTTATTAGATTGATTCTATGATGTAGGAATCAATTCTTGGTCCTT
Organism: Viscum album; assembly: GCA_963277665.1. Taxonomy (NCBI): domain Eukaryota; kingdom Viridiplantae; phylum Streptophyta; class Magnoliopsida; order Santalales; family Viscaceae; genus Viscum; species Viscum album. The sequence continues at coordinate 2,048,248,777 of OY728147.1, read as the reverse complement.
TGTGGTTATCTTTGCATTCATTAATTACTGGTAAATACTATTATGAGTGTGTGAAACACAAGATTGTGGTTGGCCATTATATATATGCCTTAGTTTGTATGTATTGTGATTTCACTATTTTTTTATAAATTATGTTACTAATTAATTGGAATTATTTTTTAAATTTCTTTTGTGAATTAGTTTTTTTAGAAATTGTGGTTTTTCCAAATTTTTATATAAGAAATGGTTTTTAAATGAATTGAGTAATTGAATTATGAAATGGTTTTCGATGAACGGTTTTAATAAAATTATGGGGAAAATATTTCACATGGGAATCCTTTTCTAATTAGATGGATAATGTACTAATAGACCCCGTATATTGTTACTATTGATGTGTGACAATAATTGGGTGTTCCTTTTCTCAGTGTAAAAATTCCCTAAAAAATTGTTACAATTTATTCGTGGATAAATTTATAGTTTTTGGATCTACTATCATGATTAAATGTATATATCACATTACTTGATGTGCACGATTTTATATGTTTTGGAACATGTATTGTAGTTTATATTAATTATAGTGATTATCATTATGTTATACATTTTCATAGATTTCCAATTAGAGTATTTTATTGTATTCATCAATATATACGATATTCATTGAAATACTTTTTACTAGATTATTTAGGACTATGTATTATGTGTATGTTTTCCACATTAATTTTATATAAAAACCATTTAACTAATTATCATGGACATTTCTCTATTAATTGATCATATTGGTATTTTTGTATAAATACATGATTTTGAAAAAATTGGTGGGGTCCTACTATTCTTGTTTATCTGAAACCCTTCCCACCCCTTTAGTAGTGTTATACCTTTTTATGTTTTTTATGAATAAAAAAGGTAATTAACTGTAGTAGATATGTGAGCTTTTTCCCATCTAATTATGTATTGTTGGTGGGGATATGGAGTGGCATTTCCCATATTATCACACCGAGTAGGCAATTTCATTTTTTTATAATTGTATATTAGACCATTACATTATTATTCCACTAGAATCATAGAGTTTTAAAAGTTTTTTAATATCTCATTATTATAGAATGAATTTATTCCCAAATACTTTCTTTCTATTTTCCCCTTCAATGTATATATATTATAGGTTTCAAGATTAGATTGCGAGAAATAATTTCTTATATTTATTGTTTGATTTCCATGAGATACTTAAAATCCCATGGGGATTAGTAACACCCTAAGAATATGTCGTGAATTGTTTATAGTTCTAGTTTGGTAAGGTATCTTATGTCAGATAATGAAAATTTGGATTTAGAGCATGGTTATGATCAGTCTTATTAAGTTGGAAGACAATAGTTCTTAATTTTAGGACCTGTGATAATGGTTTTGGTGTGTTCGTAGACATATCTATCAATGATGTGACGAATGTTACCATGGGATGTTGGGATGTCAATATCCTGAGTTTATTTATTGACCATCTTCTTAGTTTCTACATAATGATTTTTTATATAAGATTAGCTGGTTGGATTACTAGTTTTTGTATTATTGGGGTGAAAGAGTATCCCTCTGAGCCTTTTCCCACAATTCTATAAGAATGTTTAAATAAATCTCATCAAATATTTCCATAATTATATTATAATATTATATAGGGTATCATGCATGTTGTTCATGATGTGGACTAATTTGCACCGCATGATCTGAAATTATCGGTGGAGATACAAGTAGGATTCATAAGAGACATGGATTGGTCATTAGAGTTCTTATATGAGAAGAAACCATCCTTTAATGATACGAACGGTGCCTAATTGTGGGAGGACTAGAAGTAAATTATTTAACAAGTCATTGAAATTCTAGAAACACCTCAAATATTCAATGTAATGTACACATTTATCATTCTTGAGAATCCCAGAAAATGATGAGGGTTATATGATATAGGAAGATCAAAATATGGGCTTTGATAATAAGGGTATAAATACACACATCTTATAGATTTTTTTCTAGAGAGATTTATGATTTAAATGTATATTGAGTTCATCCATTATAGGGATAGAGAGAATTCATGGTTAGCATACACAAATAAAATTTCATATTTGTGTCATTTTTCCCTAGAGGATGTGGATAATAAGCAACTAAAGGCCCAAAAATTCCATCAAGTCATGTGACCAGATATCAGATCATAGTTATTTATTCTTCATTATTTCTTCCTATGTGGAGAAATTATGGATGGTTTTAGTGTCATAAATAGATCCAAAATTTTTTATTAACGTATATTTTCCTTCTCTTCCAACCAGCATATTCCTTAGTGACACATCGGGAATAAAATAGAATTGGCCTTATCATTATAGGAGTAGTGGATATTGTTCTTTGTATTGGGACTCCTCATTTCCATTGGTAAGATAAATTTGTATTCCCAATACATGAAAATATTGTGGCATGGTAATATGCACCTGGGATTATTTTTTTATCACTATAATTATGTTTAATGGTAATGATATCTACAACAATTTAATAATCTGTTCATGCAATTTATATGCCTTGTTGTGGTCTTGGATCATCATTTACAAAAGCTACTACGATATTGTCAGATTAATTAATTCCTATATGGATCTTGAAACAGTATTCAATAGACATGCATCATCATAATGTGTATTATTTTATGATGTGGTTGACATGTGACAAGTGATAGTAATATTTACCATCTATATTACATTTTATATAGTGAATGCTCTATTTGAAACTAGTGCCTCTCAATCATTTATTTTTTTCATTTTTCTATTAAGATATACAAGGGAGATAATTTACTTCATTTTGGATATATAGGCATCTTATAGATATAGGATTGTGTGGGTATTTCATTTTCCTTCAAGATCGATATTGATTGTTGATTTGGAGTTATTATGTGATTTCTTCCTTCATGATCAATATCTATATTCTATCATATACAAGATGGATTGGATTATCTCTCATAATGAAAAGGTTTATTTTTATCATAGAAATTTGAAGATCCTTTATTACAATTGGTGATCTCAACCATTTCACGGGGAGTGGATTCCATGGTCAGGTTATACAATACAATTGGTCCCCACATTGAGGAGTATTTTTTCTACCATATCATTTGTTCCTGATGTGGTTTCTTCCCTTTTTAATCTTACCAAATTTATTCATGGATATCCTATTGATTTTACAAAACAATTATCAATTATTCCTCTAAAAGGGATGTAGATTTTATGGTTGATTTGTTTTCAGGAACTTAACTGATCTCAATACCATCTTGTCATATGAAACCATATGAGATGAATGACAACAAAATTTAGATGGTTGCGGAAAAGTATGTTGGTTTTCCCCTAGTTTTTCCTCATGGAAATACCGTATACACATTCTTAGTAACCCATATTGTTCAATCAAATTTTTCATGGACTATTGAATGTTGAACAAGGTAAATGATAGATATTTTTGTTTGTTTCCCTGTGTGGGTTATTCATTGAAACGTGAATGGGGAAAGTAACTTTTCAATATCACTCATTGTTTGGGTTTTCACCATCTTATAGTTAATGAATTTCATAAGTAAAACATGAAATTTAGGATATATTATTTCCATTAAAAATATATTATGATACCATTTGGTCTATGAAACCATCATTATTTATTATGTGTTTCATGAATTGGATAATCCAAAAATATCTTGACACTTTTTTGGTAGTGTTGATGGATGATATTTTTATTCATTCGAGATATATCTGTGATAATGATAACCATATGTGTTTTGTTTTTAAAATATAGAGGAGTCACCATTTGAATGGAAATATTTTGAAATGGTTATGATAGATACAAGAGGAGATGTTTTTAGTGATAATTTTTTCTTAGTGTGTCATAGTAGTTGATCAAAATAATGATTACACTACATTATAAAGGGATAACCGAAAATTCAACTTTGGAATTCTAATATTACATGATCTTAATGTATAATTCTATATTTTTCTCAATGATTCATCAAATATATAACCACTATTGGAATCTTCTATAAGAAAATTTCTGAAATTCATATAATATGACTATTGTTAGATTATTTTGATGAACTAAAACAACTTGTGACATAAAATACTATTTTTATCATACCAGATCCTAGTTAGGGGTATATGGTTTTTTTATAATTATAGTGCTATTTTTTGTTACATGCTTATATAAAATAATCAATTTTTGGATTATAGCTCTCATTAGCTTTAATTGATTGAAATGAATCACCCCACTAATGATTTAGAGAAATAACAGTTAATGAATATGCATAAATTTTAAAAGGATTTTCATTTGGGAGAGATATTCAATTTATTTTATAATATTAACAATTTTAAATATATATATATTAGAATTAGATGAATATTATATATAGGAGGTTCTTTGAAAGCTTTAAAACATTTTACTTGGATATCTACGACACCCCAAGGAAGGGAAATGTCATTTTGAATATACTTAGTCGAAATGTACCATTGTATTTTTTTTGTAGATTCAATATAAGATTGGAACCTTATAGTGATCATCACTAAGTTTCATAGATTCTATGAGGGATGTTTCTGGAATGGTTTTAACATGTTTTATGCTAAAATATCATCTTTGTTAGTATATTATATACATGATTATACTGTATGATGATATCATGGGAATTCAGGATACCATATATGGTGGTGATGTCATTTCAAGTTTGTATATCACTTCACATAGTATTATCCACATTAGTGTATACATTTTATCCCAAAAACTGTCAAGAGATCAGTTTTTTTTATTGTCATAATCATTTTTGAGAATTCCCTCTAGGAAATACAATGCAATATTTTGACATGAGAGAGTGATTCTATTTTATTATTATGAAGTGAGACATTGCAGATTATGTGTCCTAATGTGACACCTACAAGAATATAAAGGCTATAAATCTAATGAATTATGGTTTTCATCATCCCCATTAATTTCTAGTTTAGAAATATGATGATTTTTTCAGGGGTATTTTTTTGGAATTAAATAGGCTACCAATTGGAAGAACTCTATTTAGGTGGTGATTGATTAGTAGATAAAATCTTATAAACTTATTCTTATCACGGAAATCACTAATATTTAATATTTCACTATGATATTTCTACAATAGATCATGACGATGGATGGGGGTCCCCCTCTTATGGTCATGAGAAGTGTTCCTTGTTTACATTTTGATTTTCTTAATTTCAAAAAAAGGCAATGAGGACTCATTTTGGGATGAATACAATATACAATCCATAGAAAGTTTGTAAAAATAAGATTCATATTAATATTCATGAAGATATTCATTATTCCAACATCATGTATTTTTTTGGATCATGGTATAGTCATCTGGGACATGATGATTTTTACCATTATCAAATCTATTAGTCGTTGAGCATAATGGTGGCCTTTTATAAAATATCTTATCACCTTTTCAGTTCACCTCTTTTTCTGGTAGTGGTTGGAAGGTCATCTCTTGTGGGACCAAGTCTCATTTAGGATATTTTAGTGAGAATTTCATTTTAATGTCAGTGTTTGTTAATATCTAACATTTATATGAAATTTCATGTGAATCATCGATGTCATACATCTTATTTTTCCATATATGAATTGGTTCCCATGAATTAGTGTACATGGTTTGGTCACCATAACTTGAAAAAAAGAAGGTTGGCTATAATAAATGTTAGGAAATTTGAGGTTAATAAGAATCATGGGAATATTAGTTTTCAAATATAATTTCGTGTATATTTGATTGGTATACATGAATTATTTCACATATCTCATATAAGAGGTTAATGTTTCAGTTGAAGATAATCTAGTAGGGATCATTGATTCTCAATTCAATTTCATTCACTGTAAATTTATCCAATTATTATCATTTTTATGTATAATGGATCGTATTTTAATTATAAATGAGAGAGTAAAATGTCAATTAATGAGTAGAGACTACACCCCTTTTCAGAGAACCCTTCTCTAACATGACCTCATAGTGTGTGGATGATCTAACATCCAATATATTAAGCAATTATAATTTGATTTTTATGAATGTATCTTCTAGTTTAGAGGGAATACATAATTATGTTTGTATCCAAAACAAAATATTTTATATGTATTTCCTATAGGACAAAATTACATTGTAATTGTGTAGATTAAGGTGTGAAAATGTATCTATCTGCATTTTATTAAAATACATTATCCTAGAAGCCTAACTTATGTTGTAAAATTCCATATAACACTATAAATTGAAATTATTTAACAACAACATCATTTTATATTGTAAAATCATCATGTACAATTTTTAAACCAAGGAGATGTGTTTTCCATACAATATTATTCAAGGTAGTATTACACTATAACAACCTATATGAAAAAATAAATCATTTCTCCAATTAATCATTAATCAAACTATATGTTGGAAATACATGTAATTAATTTTTCAATAACCCATCTCCATCCATATAAGATTGTCAGTGCGGTTTGGTTTTTTTCCACTCCTTCTAAGATCCATCAATTGTCCTTTTATCTTAGTGGAGGTTACATCGCTTCCACCTAGTGAGACCCATTTGTTCTTCTTCATTACCATTTTTTATGGAAGTGGTGTCAACCAATATTTTTGGAATAATCAGCCATGCAGTGATGTTCTAGGTTATTCCATCTAGATCTGTTATGTGATCTAGCCATCGAGGCTAACCTATCTATAGGTTGTGGGGTGACATGAAGTCTATTCGATGCATGTTTTATTTTATATAATTATCCTATAATTATAATTTTTGGATTGAATCTATGATATGGGAATTAATTTCAATGTAAATTTGGTTATCTATGAGATCATTCCATGTTGGTCAGTCCCCTTGCAAGTATGTGAGATTTTTGTCTGAGTTAGGTAGTTCTCCATTTGTCCTATGTTTGATAAAACATGGTTTCCCTAGTTTTCACAAACTTTCTTATAAATGAATTGTAATAAATTGATTATTTTTGTGTTAATAAGTATTTAGGAAAAAAAAATTCCCCCTATTTTTATAATTTAAAAGGAAATTTTAAATTCATTTTAAAATGGATTTCAAATATTGGGTATGATAATTTGATTTATAAAATTTATCAAATTCGAAGCCTTGGGTATATAGGTGGAATGAGTAGTATTATGCTTCATATGATGTTAATGTAAGGGGGCTTCCAAATGGGGTTCCACTATTCTCCCTTGGAATAGATCCATCATGATTTGGGAGACACTATTGGGCGGTTCACATTTATTGTGATCTCTAGTTTGTTGCATATGTATAGAGAATTAATGTGTCCAATTGTATATATCATTGTAAAATTGTTCAAGATAGATTGACCTATAGTGATACTAGGAATTTTTTACATATTCCTCAGTTTGTATTGCATGAATTTGATTAAATGATATTATATATCTGATAAGATTTAATTCTTTTTTACCTAAATATTTTTTTTGAAAAGAAGGATATATAACATTAATAACAATGATCAACAGACATACAAGAGAAAATCCATGAAGGGAAATTTTGCAGCCAAATCTGGTTGACATCGAAGGGGCCTGAGGCCGCTAGCTGATGGGCCACATTGTATCCTTCCATTTTGGTAAAGGAGAATGTACAACAAGAGAATCCTTGGCGAAGCGAGCAAATTATCATGGTGATGAAGACAATTGACTAGAGTCTACTACAGTTGCTGTTAATAGCATCAATTATCGTGAGGCATTCAGATTCAATGATGATATCAACCCATCCACAAAAAAATGAATTACAAACACCATTCGGGTATGTATAAAATTTTCTTGGATTATAGTTTTGGAAGGTGTACTTGTTTTATTTGTGATAACAGATTTCAAATTTTACTCCCATAAAACAAACTATGATCACTCAACCTATTTGGAGATATTTAATTATGAATTTCAATGTGACTACATTAACTCACATCTACATGAATCACAAATCCAAATGTGTAATATTTAAATCCTATACAATGATTTATTGAAAATCATTAATCTATTTCACCATGTATTCCAGAGGAGGTCCTCTATTAATATGAACTATGTTTGGTCTTCTAAAAATGGTTGTTTAATTTCATTGATAATTGAATGTACCTTGGTAGAATTCATTTATGTACATTGAATATTGTTTCATATTAACTAATTTAATTAAAATAATTTTTAATTTTATTAATCATTTTATTTTTTTCTCAATTATATAAAAATATTCATTGTTTTATTTATTTCATTCATTTTTATATTAAATAGATTTTACAGAAATGATTAACGAAACCAGGGTAATGTTTCTGAAAACAATCCAATTGATTTTAATTTTACCCTACATTATTGTTATATTATTTAATATGTGTCATCATAATAAATCAACCTACGTAAATTTACTATGAAATGGGTAAAAATAAAATAAATATTGTGTCACGACCTTGAGCGTTATTATGGTCATTTTATTGAGTGTATCATAAACACACACATTAACCTATAGGAAAAAATCCAAGAACCACACACATGATCATGATAAAGAATTCAAAGTATACTAATGTGTATCTATTTGGTTGGCCTCACTACATATTGAATCATATAGAACCCCAATTATACTTGAGCTTGTAACATTCCAACTTTCACGTTATCTAAAACATTTTTTTTAATTTTTCATAATAAATCACTTTTTGCTTTAGTGAGAATCGTACAAGCCAAAAAACAAAAGAAAAGCATAAAAGGAATGTACATAAATCATTCGGGGACCACACCCACTCCAATAGAAAGAAAAATAGGCCGACCCATGAATCAAATCAAATCCAGGTCCGCCTCAAATTAGAGGGAACCTGTTGGGAACCACACATCTGACACTACACGCATATTCCCGCAACAACCATCAACCAACAAAATGATCCAATGGATCAGAAACTAGAAACCACAGGACATTACCCTTGAACTTGAGGAAAGCCAGACCCGACACCATTACCACCACCGAGATCGAGCCACAGAGCACACCCATCAACAACCCAGTTCAACATAGCCATCGTCTAAACCACCAACACAATCCCAATTCACACATGAGTCCTTAGAACCTGACCATAATCGGGCCATGAGCATAGGGGTTGGGCAAAAAGAGCAGAGGAGAATCATTGGATGGAGGTTTCAGACATGTGGGAGAAAAAAAAATCACCACTAGGCCAGAAAAGAAATTTGTGAGCCCTCATCTGAGCCGAAGAAAACAACAAAAAATCGACAAAAAAACCTACAACCATAAAATAGACAAGGGTCCGCCGAGGAAGTGAATGGAGGGAGGGGGAATATGGTGGTGGGGAAACCCTAATCCCCGATAGAGCTCCCACAACATCTCCCCTTACATTCCCATTTCTCCAATAAATATAATAACCCAACATTCACGAGATATTTTTTTATTTTCTCTTCATAAATTAAATATTTAAATGTTTAATACATTTAGATAATAATGTTATCAAAGAATTTATGAGTATATACTTATATATCCTAATTTTTTCCATATATATTTTTATATTATGATGTTATTTTATTCATTAAAATATGTTTCTAGCTAATGGGTATCCCATAGGCTTGGTGAGAACCGACTTATTCCCTCAGGGCGACAGGGTTAGAATACATTGTTGAAGAGTGATGAGTGAATAATGTCTAACACATGAATTGAATTTTTATTATATCCCACTTAAATATTATATGTATATATGTATACGTATCCCTATTTTGGTATATTGATGATTTAAAAAAAACTATATTACTATTGTTAATTGTTTCATTATAATTGTGTAATTATTATATATTAATTAATAAATTAATAAAATTATTTGATAGTAACATATAAGCATTAAAAATAATTTACTATGAATTTTTATGTGATTCATATGATGAATGGATAAATATCATTTTGACTTTATTATTTTACAATATCATGTACATTAATTTTTATGGGGTTTTTATTCAAATTAAATGAACATATTTTATAAGTCAAAAATTTACAATTAACTAGTTTTGTAAATCGTTTTATGTTAAAATTATATTTTAAATAATGTCTGAAATTTTTTGGTATTTTATAGTTTCTTTTCATCTAAATTTATTTTGTTTTTTTATGATGTATATTTCTGCAATTTGAAATTGTCATTGAAATTCAATTGTGATCATAGTGTATAAAGTCTATTACATGAATTTTGTTCCTAGATTGTGTATTAAAAACATAATTTACATGTAACTAGAAGATTCATATAATTAAATATATCTTCCTTAACTATTAAAATAAATAAATACCAAACATTTAAAAATTTATGAACTGATGAGAAATATTATTATAATAAATTATTAATAAATGCATAGTTTTAATTCTTAGGAATACAATATTTCTTTTTATTATCTAATTTCATGTAATTGTATAATTCTTATATGATTTTATTTTAATATGATCACATTGAAATAGTTTTTAAAATATAATAAAAAAGTATTTTCAACTGTGTGTTTGTATTTTTCATGAAAAGTGTAATTTTTAATGAATAGTAATAATATTTTTATAATTATGTAATGTGTAAGTACATTGAAATCAATTTTATCACTAGTAAAATCTTACTCATTAATATGTATTTCATATTATTAGATTTCATATATCAATATTATGTAATAATATCTCATTATTTTTTTTACAAATAAATTCCGTTACCATTGTAAAAGTATGGCACCATGCTAAAGGACAAAAAGGGAAAAAGCAGAGTCAACATAAGTGATATTACCAAAATTAAAACTAAAAAATGTACCAAATTTATTTTAAGGTAGATTTAAATAATCACAAACAATTTAATGGAACATTTTATTTTATTTTTGTTTCCAATATCCCATGAAAATAATATAATTTAATTTAAATTTATAAATTTTAACAATAGTGTTTCTCCCTATTTCATAGAAGGAGATCATCACGCCCATGGGTCTCTTCACAACATCTAAGCCTTATTTTAGATAATATACTCTCATATGTCATTCTATAATTCTTTTACATATCCTATATGTTCTTTTTTGGATAAAATATCGCCCTATATTTTCATATGGAGAGATCTGATGGAGGATATCCAAGGATGAGGTAAACATACCGACCAAGTTCTTTTATGTTCTCATTATTATTTCACATCAATCAATTCATGTATAAATTTTCAAGGTAATATCTATATGTATCATTATTATAAATAAAATACATTTTGACTATGTATTAACCATTTTCAACTTCCAATCCATCCATTGCAAAACAACGTTTCTGCTCGTGTGTTAGTGTGAACTACCAACTCAATAGACGAAATATTTTATTTTCCATCACCACCTCAGATGCATTGTTATACGGATGTATTTAATTAATTTTTTAAGACTTTATATATTTAAATAATATTATTCAAGAGGGAATTTGAAAATATAATAATTCCTCTAAATTTAATCAATTTATATTCGTAAATTATTCAAAACTACCTCACTATGGATCTCGTTCCTGCGATCCATGCTCATAATTTCTATTAAATGAACACAAGTATTAGTAAATAATTAAAAAATAGTTGATTAAATTTAATATGAATTTTCAAAATTATGAATACATTATCATGGATTGGGATTCTATGATATCAACCCATCCACAAAAAAATGAATTACAAACACCATTCGGGTATGTATAAAATTTTCTTGGATTATAGTTTTGGAAGGTGTACTTGTTTTATTTGTGATAACAGATTTCAAATTTTACTCCCATAAAACAAACTATGATCACTCAACCTATTTGGAGATATTTAATTATGAATTTCAATGTGACTACATTAACTCACATCTACATGAATCACAAATCCAAATGTGTAATATTTAAATCCTATACAATGATTTATTGAAAATCATTAATCTATTTCACCATGTATTCCAGAGGAGGTCCTCTATTAATATGAACTATGTTTGGTCTTCTAAAAATGGTTGTTTAATTTCATTGATAATTGAATGTACCTTGGTAGAATTCATTTATGTACATTGAATATTGTTTCATATTAACTAATTTAATTAAAATAATTTTTAATTTTATTAATCATTTTATTTTTTTCTCAATTATATAAAAATATTCATTGTTTTATTTATTTCATTCATTTTTATATTAAATAGATTTTACAGAAATGATTAACGAAACCAGGGTAATGTTTCTGAAAACAATCCAATTGATTTTAATTTTACCCTACATTATTGTTATATTATTTAATATGTGTCATCATAATAAATCAACCTACGTAAATTTACTATGAAATGGGTAAAAATAAAATAAATATTGTGTCACGACCTTGAGCGTTATTATGGTCATTTTATTGAGTGTATCATAAACACACACATTAACCTATAGGAAAAAATCCAAGAACCACACACATGATCATGATAAAGAATTCAAAGTATACTAATGTGTATCTATTTGGTTGGCCTCACTACATATTGAATCATATAGAACCCCAATTATACTTGAGCTTGTAACATTCCAACTTTCACGTTATCTAAAACATTTTTTTTAATTTTTCATAATAAATCACTTTTTGCTTTAGTGAGAATCGTACAAGCCAAAAAACAAAAGAAAAGCATAAAAGGAATGTACATAAATCATTCGGGGACCACACCCACTCCAATAGAAAGAAAAATAGGCCGACCCATGAATCAAATCAAATCCAGGTCCGCCTCAAATTAGAGGGAACCTGTTGGGAACCACACATCTGACACTACACGCATATTCCCGCAACAACCATCAACCAACAAAATGATCCAATGGATCAGAAACTAGAAACCACAGGACATTACCCTTGAACTTGAGGAAAGCCAGACCCGACACCATTACCACCACCGAGATCGAGCCACAGAGCACACCCATCAACAACCCAGTTCAACATAGCCATCGTCTAAACCACCAACACAATCCCAATTCACACATGAGTCCTTAGAACCTGACCATAATCGGGCCATGAGCATAGGGGTTGGGCAAAAAGAGTAGAGGAGAATCATTGGATGGAGGTTTCAGACATGTGGGAGAAAAAAAAATCACCACTAGGCCAGAAAAGAAATTTGTGAGCCCTCATCTGAGCCGAAGAAAACAACAAAAAATCGACAAAAAAACCTACAACCATAAAATAGACAAGGGTCCGCCGAGGAAGTGAATGGAGGGAGGGGGAATATGGTGGTGGGGAAACCCTAATCCCCGATAGAGCTCCCACAACATCTCCCCTTACATTCCCATTTCTCCAATAAATATAATAACCCAACATTCACGAGATATTTTTTTATTTTCTCTTCATAAATTAAATATTTAAATGTTTAATACATTTAGATAATAATGTTATCAAAGAATTTATGAGTATATACTTATATATCCTAATTTTTTCCATATATATTTTTATATTATGATGTTATTTTATTCATTAAAATATGTTTCTAGCTAATGGGTATCCCATAGGCTTGGTGAGAACCGACTTATTCCCTCAGGGCGACAGGGTTAGAATACATTGTTGAAGAGTGATGAGTGAATAATGTCTAACACATGAATTGAATTTTTATTATATCCCACTTAAATATTATATGTATATATGTATACGTATCCCTATTTTGGTATATTGATGATTTAAAAAAAACTATATTACTATTGTTAATTGTTTCATTATAATTGTGTAATTATTATATATTAATTAATAAATTAATAAAATTATTTGATAGTAACATATAAGCATTAAAAATAATTTACTATGAATTTTTATGTGATTCATATGATGAATGGATAAATATCATTTTGACTTTATTATTTTACAATATCATGTACATTAATTTTTATGGGGTTTTTATTCAAATTAAATGAACATATTTTATAAGTCAAAAATTTACAATTAACTAGTTTTGTAAATCGTTTTATGTTAAAATTATATTTTAAATAATGTCTGAAATTTTTTGGTATTTTATAGTTTCTTTTCATCTAAATTTATTTTGTTTTTTTATGATGTATATTTCTGCAATTTGAAATTGTCATTGAAATTCAATTGTGATCATAGTGTATAAAGTCTATTACATGAATTTTGTTCCTAGATTGTGTATTAAAAACATAATTTACATGTAACTAGAAGATTCATATAATTAAATATATCTTCCTTAACTATTAAAATAAATAAATACCAAACATTTAAAAATTTATGAACTGATGAGAAATATTATTATAATAAATTATTAATAAATGCATAGTTTTAATTCTTAGGAATACAATATTTCTTTTTATTATCTAATTTCATGTAATTGTATAATTCTTATATGATTTTATTTTAATATGATCACATTGAAATAGTTTTTAAAATATAATAAAAAAGTATTTTCAACTGTGTGTTTGTATTTTTCATGAAAAGTGTAATTTTTAATGAATAGTAATAATATTTTTATAATTATTTAATGTGTAAGTACATTGAAATCAATTTTATCACTAGTAAAATCTTACTCATTAATATGTATTTCATATTATTAGATTTCATATATCAATATTATGTAATAATATCTCATTATTTTTTTTACAAATAAATTCCGTTACCATTGTAAAAGTATGGCACCATGCTAAAGGACAAAAGGGGAAAAAGCAGAGTCAACATAAGTGATATTACCAAAATTAAAACTAAAAAATGTACCAAATTTATTTTAAGGTAGATTTAAATAATCACAAACAATTTAATGGAACATTTTATTTTATTTTTGTTTCCAATATCCCATGAAAATAATATAATTTAATTTAAATTTATAAATTTTAACAATAGTGTTTCTCCCTATTTCATAGAAGGAGATCATCACGCCCATGGGTCTCTTCACAACATCTAAGCCTTATTTTAGATAATATACTCTCATATGTCATTCTATAATTCTTTTACATATCCTATATGTTCTTTTTTGGATAAAATATCGCCCTATATTTTCATATGGAGAGATCTGATGGAGGATATCCAAGGATGAGGTAAACATACCGACCAAGTTCTTTTATGTTCTCATTATTATTTCACATCAATCAATTCATGTATAAATTTTCAAGGTAATATCTATATGTATCATTATTATAAATAAAATACATTTTGACTATGTATTAACCATTTTCAACTTCCAATCCATCCATTGCAAAACAACGTTTCTGCTCGTGTGTTAGTGTGAACTACCAACTCAATAGACGAAATATTTTATTTTCCATCACCACCTCAGATGCATTGTTATACGGATGTATTTAATTAATTTTTTAAGACTTTATATATTTAAATAATATTATTCAAGAGGGAATTTGAAAATATAATAATTCCTCTAAATTTAATCAATTTATATTCGTAAATTATTCAAAACTACCTCACTATGGATCTCGTTCCTGCGATCCATGCTCATAATTTCTATTAAATGAACACAAGTATTAGTAAATAATAAAAAAATAGTTGATTAAATTTAATATGAATTTTCAAAATTATGAATACATTATCATGGATTGGGATTCTATGTCTCTATTTTAAATATATATGAGGAAACAATATTAGCATATGATGATGAAAATATATAGAATCTAAAAAATTGAGTTATAAAAATGATTATAATTAAATAATAAAAAGGCAATATATATTATTATTTTTATTATGTAATTAATTAATATTCCTAATATTTTTATAAATTATTGAAAATAGAATTTACAAAAATCAATAGTAATGCTAGGGATATAAATCACTCAAATCTCATTAGATTGAGTTATATTGTTTATTATTAAACATAATTATTCCATGGATGGGTTCTTCAACACTACGATTTAATAATGTAGTAAATTCTATTTATCTCTTGGTAAATTTCATTTTCAATTGAAAAAACATTCCCTGACTAATTTATATCTCACAAATGTAAAATTTTTATAAGAATAATTTTTATGCTTTCAAATAATTTCTTTATCTTCCTTTTTCATGTTTTTTCTTCCCACTAATATTATAAATTTATATTTTGGAATCCAAAAATTTATTATTTGTTTGGATCATAAGATTTCATAAAAATAATAATCTTCTATAATTTTTTTATTTATTTTATTTTTAATATAGGTATTATTTAATATTTAAAATGTTTTTCATATATATATTATTCATTTATCTTAAAATATTCATTTATTAACGTAAAATTTATTTATCTTAATGTATCAATTATTTTGTTTTATTTTCAAATAATGATTCAAAATAGTACACATGTAATCCTATCAAATGTAGCATTTTAATAAATGTCATATATTTATCATTTATGAATTTAATCATGAATATTTCATGGAAACATTATTTGTGGTTCCACATCGATTTAACAATTAATTTTCAATTTTTCTACCTCATCTATCATAATATTTTATGAATAACTATATATCGTCATTAATGAAATATTCATCCCATGATATTGAACAATTCACATAAATCAATTATTTTTTGAATTTTTTTATGTGAAATTATGTTTTATTGTTATAAAACACATTCTATTAATAAGGGTTTCTTCTTATGGGGTGAAATATTGAATTAAAAAGGAACATAGAGGTATTTATTATCATGGGTGAGGTCAAATATTTTCATCAAACGAATTGGATTAGAATTTATATCACATAAAATATTTGATTATGGATAAATGATAATTTTTTAAAAAACATATATAGGGGGATTGCATGATTTGTTAACAATATAATGGACGGTAATGACAGGGTTTTTATATAATGTGATGATTATTTATTCACATATTTGTTCATATTATACTCTTATGATAATTATCAATGAAAATACAGTATCTTTGGTGATATTCCTATGAATATTTTATATTTATAATGTTTATTATCTTACAATTAATCAAAAAACTAACATGTAATATGATTCTTCTTTTGAGTTTTCATGAGCCTATATCACTACATGTATGCATCTCTTATTATGTTGTTCTATTTTAATAAATACATTTATACAATGATAATTGTTTTTCTTCATATTATTAGTATCCATCCATTAATTTATCATTGATATGATTTCCATTACTATTATTTTGATCCCACCATAAAAATAATTTCTTATTTCACTTGGAAGTTAAAATATATGAATATTTTGTAAAGGAAGTATTATTTAAAGATGGTGTGAGATATTCTGAATCATTTTCGCAAAAAATATATTTATCCATCTAATATAAAATGCAATAAACCAGTACCCTCATTTCATGGGTATGTAATTTCTATATTTAATTTTACAAAATGTGAATTATATAAAAATATATTCACATTCATCTTGGATCACCTATGTTTGTATCAACTTCATGATTTATTATTATTTTGACTGGTATTTCAAAATAATTTTGAGAACCCCACATATAGGCAGGGATATATAAAATATTCTAATGATTTTTAATATTATTGAGAGTGTGAATTATTATAATTTTTTTTCATATCAATAACAAACACAAGGATTCATGTTCTAGAATAGAATGACCTAAGGGTAATAACTCTAAAAATGTCTAGTTGCGTAATAATATGTTTGTCACTCATTTCAAGATATGTATTTCCACCTAAACACCTAATTTTAAATTCCTTGGTGATATTATTATTTTTATTCAAATTATCTATAAAAAACATTATTATGGGTGAATACATATTATAAAAATTGATTAGGTCATTTAACCTCATAGGAAAATAACATTTCCAATCCCAAATTGACACGAATAATATCATATGTCCTGGTAAACAAATAAATTATTATTTATTTATTCTATATTCACAATTTTCCATATATGTTTATTATCATATATTATATCTAGTAATTCATGTATATTATCATAATATTTAAGAACATAATTAACATTGAGTAGTAGGGTATGTTCAGTGATTCTCCTCATGAGAAACAAAATTAGATGGGATATTGGTTGTAAAACCACATGAAAATGATCTAAAATATTCATAAATGTAAGTATAATAATGTGATCCTAATGGATCTCATGAATATAGTAATGAAATATATAATTTCTATCTAATCCTTCATGAGTCAAAATATACCATCCTTTATTGCATTTTACAACCAAATAATTTCATAGAAATATATTATTTCAATTTTGAAAATATTTTTGGTTCTCTAACATTCAATCTATGAGTTAATTGGTATAGTTATATATAATTTTCACATTGAGGTAAAATAATGGTGGAACCATATTATTAATTAAAAGAAAAAAGAACATGATGAAACTATTCATTGGGATGTGTTCTATAAATAATTATTTTCCAAGTATTTTCCAGATATATTCATATGATAATGGAATTTGAATTACTCTAGGTGAAATAATAAGTTGATAGTTTTGATTCTTAAATATAATCATAAAACAATAAAATAATTAAAAAATTCCTACTTTTATATTATTAACTCATAATTAAAGATAAATCAATTAATTAGTGGCATAGTCTTTAGTCTTGGAAATTAATTACCAATAAGAGACTTTGGAAGCTCAAGGGAAACTACTTAATGTTTGTTTAATGTGGAGATTGAAACTAGGTATATTAATTATTTTAGGTAGTAATATTTAAATGGATTTATACAAAAAAATAAAATGGTTAGGGATAGAAATTACAATTTCCCACATACTATAAATGTGTGGGGAAGAACATATGTAATTATATCAATGGATCGAGAATTTCTTGTACATTTGTTAATGTATGAAAGTAAGGGAAAATATTGCAGGGTAATGTTTAAGGGCCAATGAATAAAATGGAGAAAATAAAGACCTAAATAATAAAACAACCACACAAAAATTCTTCATGTGAATGTATATTTTGAGTTATGAAAATAAATTTTCTGACCATATTGTTAATTATGAATAGATGAATCGGCAGCCTCATAGACCAAGGGAAAAAAGATCTTGCGAATCAATTATATTGATGTAGAGATTGATAATTAAATGATTAAAGGTAAGCATACTATATAATATAGAAATTTCAATGTAACATTTTATAGTTTCTAAATTCCTTCTTTGAAATCATTCATTTTTCTAATAATGTATATTAACCATATCAAGCATTCAGTATAGAATTATCAGTAATAAATACTTAGTGGTGTGTTTTTTGTATAATAGAAAGTAAAAACTTCTATTATTGAGTTTATAGGGAAGAAAATTCATATTGATATAGTCCTTCTTCCATTTTTATAATTTTATGTGTTATTTGGTATAATTTACTTTCTCTCAAAGTTCTCAATTCAATTGTTTTGATAAGGGAAACTCAATTCATTTCCCAAATCTGGTAATTATCAAATATGAATGTATATTTTAAGTTTATTTAATTTTCAAATATTATAATTATACCATTTTTTTGTTGTGATGGTAACGTGACCATAAATACTTTGTCTAGGGTTGACACATAAATGTTTATTGTGGTTATAAATTGAAAATCCCCCAAATGAACAACATGAACATAACCATTTTAGTACCTAAATGTGTTCTCTAAAGAAAAGAAATAAACGTAATAATTTTAATGAAAATGATCTGTGTATTTTAATTTATCATGAATAATAATAAAATAATTTAATTTTTCATGATAAATATATGAATATAGACCATACTTTTGTTAATGAATTTTCCATTTAAATTTTATTCTAAAAGTTTTAAACTCGTACTCATGTATATTGATTTTCCTAAAAATTTGAATGTTAATATTTATAATTCAATTATGGTTAAATTCATTTTAAAACAATATTAAGAATTTTTTATTTTTCAAAACATGAGTCTCATAAGAATTTACCATACTCGTTATTTTAAATTTTTTTACCAAATTATTTTTTTGTAATGTATATGGATGGAAAACCTAGTATTGGCATTATATTAATTATTAAATATAAAAATTCATCTATATTATAACATATGTTGTCAACGAATATGAAACCCCATCTCTCTATGTTAGTATTATTATTTTTTACTTTTTTTATGGAATGATAAATTTCCGAACAATTTTATGCTAATACTGGTGAGAGATATATATATATCTAATGAATCATGTAATGATATAGTATTAAAATGTTAATGAGTGTAATATAATATAGTTGATTCATCTTATATAATTAACAATTCATTGAATATTTTAAAAATTATTATAAATATCTAAATAACATGTATGAATATAATTCAAAATTATACAAATTTAATGCTTTAATGATGGGTTTTAGGGAAATCATTCCAATTAATGTGTTAAGGAATGATTTTATAGTGAAAGTTCATATTTTCATATGAAAGTTTTCATGAGTTCCCACATGTGTCAGGATTCTGTCCTGTGTTTTAAAATTCAATATAATAGTTTTAATGATTTTCATTGATTGAATATTGATTTTCATATGTGGGACTCTTTAAATTTTGTGTCTAAATTTTTATTTTGATGAATGAAATTTTTTATGGGTTTACATAAATTTCAACGGACTAACGGTGCTATAATCTATTTATGTCCCATTCTGGTATTTTTATTTATAGTAACACATTTTAAATGTTTCTCACTATATATGTAGATGGTTAAAAATGTTATCAAGGTAATCCTTTATCCTAGGGTGACAAATCATAATTGGAGAAACAATGTCTTGAGTAAGACATATATATAATATTAATGTCCAATATTTGTCGAAAAGTAAATATTTATTAAAATATTTCACTTTGTTAGGTAATTTTTTTAATTAATTCTATATATTTCTTATAATAAAATATATTGGGAATTTTGAAATTCCAAATCCTTAGTTTTAAAAAAATATTTATGGATCGTTAATTTATAATATCATTAAATAGTACGCGGGTAATGGGGTAATTCATTTGTAAAGAGAATTGGCCACTGATATCCCTTATTTCGATAAAAACGATCTAATAAAATGTATGTCATTCATGAACCATTATTATGGTTTGTTGTTCCATCTTAACTACATATGGGCCGTGTTTAGAAAAAGTGTGTACCAAAAACCCATAGGGAATTTAATCCAGTTGAAAGTATAAAAAATTAGATCAAGTATGTTCCCTAAATTTGATTTCATGAGGGTGAGGGCATTCTCTATTAGGGTTCAAGATGTATGATTTTTTTATAGTATATTATCCACTCAAAAAAGTAAAAAATATTCCTATCACAAGTGTTCCACTAACATACCATATGAAAGGATCCCTACACCACCTCCCTATTAGACATAAACATTGAGAATCTTACGTCACACAAACTATAAACATATCACATCCCAGTACACCTAGACACATTCTATAAATTTCTTGTCACACAAATTCATACCTATGAAGAATTATGGATAAATCCAATAGAGGATATCTATGAAATAGGTTATCATGTTAATATTTTAATTTCATAAATCACCATCATTAGTATATATTCCTAACATTATATTGTTTAAAGTACCTCCATTATTTCAATTGGTAATTGAAAATGACTCTCCTATATACTTGAAGAATACCACCTCCTCGAATAACATAGTTCAATTTTCCTCAATTCATCATAAAACATGTAATAAAATATATTTATTTTATTTATATGATATTTATGATTAATATATTAAAATATTTATATAATAAAATATATCTTCCTTAACTATTAAAATAAATAAATACCAACCATTTAAAAAGTTATGAAGTGATCAGAAATATTATTATAATAACATAAGAATAAATGAATTGTTTTAGTTCATAGAAATACAATATTTCTTTTTTATTTCCTAATTTAAAAAAATTGTAAAATTCTTAAATGATTCAATTTTAATATGTTAAAATTGAAATTGTTGTTAAATTAACATAAAAAAAATTTCAACTGATTTTTTGTATTTTTCATAAGAAATGTAATTTTTAGAGAATGGTAAAAATATTTTTATAATTATATAATGTGTAGGTATATTGAATATAATTTTTAGCAGTAGTAAAATTTTACCCATTAATATGTATTTCATATTATTAATTTTCATACTCAATATTATATAATAATATCCCATTATTTTTTATATACGTATTTTTTAACATTATGAATGTATGGAACCACACTACTGGAAAAACGAGGGAGAAAACAGGGTCAACATAACTGATAATGCCAAAATTATAACTATAAAATTTAACAAATTTAGTTTTTTGGGTGGATATAAATACTACCACAAATTTTAATAGAACAATTCATTTTTTGGATTCCATTATCACATGAAAATCAGATAATTTAATTTAACATTATAAATTTTAACAATAGTGTTTCTCCCTATTTCATAAAAGGATCTCCTCATGACCTTACGTATCTTCACAAATTATAAACCTTATAATAGAAAATATTCTCTCATATGTCATTCTATAATCCTTTTACATATCCCGTTTTTTCGAAAAAAACATATCACCCTATATATGCTTATGGAGAGATATGTTAGAGGATATACAAGGATGAGGTAAACATATCGACAATGTTATTTTATGTTATCATTATTCATCGACATCATTCAATTCATATTTAAATTTTCAAAGTAATTTCTATATTTATCATTATTATTAATATAATAAAATATGAATATGTATTAACCATTTTTAACTTCTATTACATCCATTGTAACAGGAAGTTTTCGCTCGTGTGTACATGTGAACTACCAACTCATTAGATGAAATATTTTATTTTCCATCTCTACCTCAGATGAATTTTTATACAGATGGATTTAATTAATTTTTTAATGTGTTATATATTTAAATAATATTATTCTAGATGCAATCCAAAAAAATAATGATTGTTCAAAATTTAATCTATTTATATTAGTAAATTATCTAAAACTAGCTCACTATGGATCTTGTTATTGAAAACCATGCCCATAATTTCAATTAAATGAATATGAGTATGAGTAAATAATAAAAACATATCTGATTAAATATATTATGAAATTTCAAAATTATGAATACATTATCATGGAATGGGATTCTATGTCTCTATTTTAAATATATATGAGGAAACAATATTATCATATAATGATGAAAATATAAAGAATCTAAGAATTGAGTCATAAAAATGATTATAATTAAATAATAAAAAGGTAATATATATTATTATTTTTATTATGTAATTAATTAATATTTCTATGATTTTTATAAATTATTGAAAATATAATTTACAAAAATCAAGAGTAATGCTAAGGATAAAAATCACTCAAATCTCATTTGATTGAGTTATATTGTTTACTATTAAACATAATTATTCCATTGATGGGTTATTCAACCCTATGATTTAATTATGTAGTAAATTCTATTTATCTCTTAGTAAATTTTATTTTCAATTGAAAACACATCCCCAGACTAATTTACTTCTCACAAATGTTTAATTTTTATAAGAATAACTTTCCTGCTTTGAAATAATTTATTTATCTTCCTTGTCTATGTTTTTTCTTCCGACTAATCATATAAATTTATATTTTTAAATCCAAATTTTTTTTGATCAAAAGATTTCAAAAACATTATAATCAGCAATACTTGTTTTAATTATTTTAAATTTAATTGAGGTATTTTTTTAAATATTTAAAATGTTTTTATTATATATATTATTTATTTATCTTAAAATATAAATTTGTTAACATAAAATTTATTTATCTTAATGGATCAATTATTTTTTTTATTTTAAAATAATATTTCAAAATAGTATACATGTAAAACTATCAAATTTATCATTTTAAGGATTGTCATATAGTTATCATTTATGAAATTAATCATGAATATTTCACTGAAACATTATTTATGGTTAAACATCGATTTTACACATAATTTTTTATTTATCTACCTCATATATAGTAATATTGTATATATATATATTCATTAATGAAATATTCTTCCCATGATATTGAACAATTACTATCAACCTATTTTTTGATTTATTTTTTGTGAAATGGTTTTTAATTATTATTAAACCAATTCTATTAATAAGGGTTTCTTATTATAGGGTAAATTATTGAATTCAAAAGTAACATAGAAATATTTATTTTCATCGGTGAGGTCCAATATTTTCATCAAAATAATTGTATTATCATTTATATCTCATAAAATATTTGATTTTGGATAAATAATTATTTTTTCAAAAAATATATTTTGGGATTACAAGATTTTTTTAACAGTTTAATGGATGGGAATTACATGGTTTCAATATAATTTGATGATTATTTATTCACATATTTGTTCACAGTATACTCTTATGATATGTATCAATGAGAATACTGTATCTTATGTGATATTTATATGAGTATTTGATATTTATAATGTTTATTATTTAACGGTTAAACACTAAACTAAAATGTATTTTGATTATTCATTTGAGTTTTCATGAGCCTATATCACTACATGTATGCATCTCTTATTATGTGGTTATATTTTAACAATGTCATTTATACAATGATAATGTTTTCTCATATTATTATTATCTTACCATTAATTTATCATTGATATGATTCCCATTAAAGTGATTCTGATCCCACAATAAAAATAATTTCTCATTTCACATGGATGTTAAATATAAGAATATTTTGGAATGGGAGTATTATTTGAAGATGGTGTGAGAAATTTTGATTCTTTTTCGCAAAAAAAAATCTTTATCCCTCTAATATAAAATGGAATAAACCAATATCCTCATTGTATGGGTATGTAATTTATACATTTAATTTTTTAAAAAAGTGACTTGTTTAAAAATATATTTACATTAATCTTGGATCACCTATGTTGGTATCAACGCCAGGATTAATTATTTTTTTTATTTGAATTTTTTTAGAACCCCATAGGTAGGTATGGATATATAAATTATTTTAATGATTTTTAATATTATTGGGAGTGTGAATTACTATTAAAATTATTCACCTCTATCAAAAACACAAGGATTCATGTTCTATAATAGAATTTTATAGGGGTAATAACTCTAAAAATGTTAAGTTCCATAATAATATGATTGTCACTCATTTCACAATAGGTAGTGCCAACAAAACAACTAATTTTATAGACCGTGGTGATATTATTTTTTTATTCACATTATCTATAAAAATCCTTATTATGGGTGAAAACATATTATAAAATCTGATTAGGTCATTTAACCTCATAGGAAAATGACATTTCCTAACCCAGATTGATACCAGTGTGATCATATGTTTTGGTAAACACATAATTTATTATTTATTTCTTATATGTTCACAATATTAAATATATATTTACTATCAGACATTAAATCTAATTATTTATGTATATTATTATAATATTTAGGTACCTAATTAACATTGGGTAGTAGGGTATGTCTGGTGATTCTCCTCATGAGAAAAAAAATTGGATGGGGGATTGGTTGTAAAACCACATGAAAATGATCTAAAAATATCATAAATGTTTGCATAATAATGTGATCCCATTGGATCTCATGAATATTGAAATGCAATATATAATTTCTATCTAATAATTCTTGTGTCAAAAATATACCATCCTTTAGTTCATTTTACAACCAATTAATATCATAGAAATAGGTTATTTCTATTTTGAAAATATTTTTGGTTCTCCAAAATTCAGACTATGAGATGCTTTTTATAGTTATATATATTTTTCACATTGAGGTAAAATAATTGTGGAATAATATTATTAATTTAATAAAAAATGATCATGATGATACTATGCGTTGGGAAGTGTTCTATAAAATATTTTTTTTCAAAATATTTTCCATGATATATTAATATGATAATGGCATTTGAATTACTCTAGATGAAATAATAAATTGATTGTCTGATTTGTAAATATAATGATAAAACCATAAAATAATTATAAAATCCCTATTTTTATATTATTTACTCTGAATTAAATATCAATAAATTAATTAGTGGTATAGTTTTTAGTCTTTGAAATTAATTACCAACAAGTGACATTGGAAGCTCTAGGGGAAACTTTTTGATGTTTGTTTAATTTGGAGATGGAAACTAGGTTCATTATTTAATTTAGGTAGGAATATTTAAATGGAGTTATATGAAAAATAAAATGGTTAGGGATAGAAATTTCAATTTCTCGCATACTATAAATGTGAGGGGAAGAACATATGAAATTATATAAATGGATTGAGAATGTTTTGTACATGTGTTAAAGTATGAAACTAAGGGAAATAAATTGGAGGGTAATTAGTAATGGCCAATGAATAAAATGGATAAAATAGGGAACTAAATAATAAATCATCCGAACATAAATTCTTCACTTGAATGTATATTTTGAGTCATAAAAATAAATTTTCCAACCATATTGTTAATTTTGAATAGATGAATCGACATCCTCGCATACCAAGGGAAAAGAACGATCTCATGAATAAATTCTATTTCTATATATAATTATAATGTAATTATTTAAGGTAAAAATAATATCTAATATAAATATTTCATGGTATCATTTTACTGTTTCTCAATTCCTTCTTTTAAATCATCCATTTTTTTCTAATAATATTTATTAACCATCTCAAGCATTCTATATTGAATTAATGTTAATAAATACGAAGTGGTGTGTTTGTTGTATAAAAAATATAAAACACCTCTATGATTGAGTTTATTGGGATGAAAATTCATATTGGTCAAGTTCTTATTCAATTTGTATAATTTGATGTGTTAATTGGTATAATTTACTTTCTCTCAAAGATCTCAATTCAATTTTTTTTGATAAGGGAATCACAATTCATTTCTCAAATCTTGGTATTATAAAATATGAATGAATGGATGATAATTCATTAAAAAGTAAATATTTACAAACACACACAATCATATATATATTATGGATCCCATTAGTTATACTCATTATAAAATTATAATTAAAAATATTTTACTAATATTTTTTTTGGAGTAGAATGTGACATTCCTTCAATATAGATATTTTGTTTTTTAATATTTATTTTCAAAATAAATACATAAAATATAGATTTATTATTATGAAAATATATGAAAACATTAACCATTTTTTACCATTCATTGCACATAAAAATGATAATTTAACTCTTTTTTATGTGTGGCATAACATGTCCATTTTGTAATTTGATTAATTTTCATTACATGCAATCATTATTCACCATAAATATGATAATAATTAATAAATAATAAACGAATAATATATTTATAATTCATAAAAGGTAATCTATATTATAGTAATTTTCTTATATAACGAGTATAAAAAATTTAAATGATATATGTGAGTATTTATCAACTACCATCTTCACAAAACCAAATCATTTGTTACTAATGAACTAAAAACAAGTGTTTTTTATGTTTATATAATTTTTAAATATAATAATTATACCATTTTTGTTGTTATAATGGTAACAGGACCATAACCCCTTTATCCAAGGTTGACTCATAAATGTTTTTTATTATAAATCTAAAATCCCATAAATGAACTACCTGAACATAACCATTTTAGTACCTAAATATGTTGTCTAATGAAAATAAATAACTGTAATAGTATTAATGAAAATGATCTGAAAATTTTAATTGATCATGAATAATAATAAAATAATTTAATTTATAATGAGTTAATAAATATATTAAGTTAAACCAGACTTATGTTATGGGATTTTCTATGAAAATATTGTTCTAAATGTTTTAAACTCGTACTGATATATATTTATTTTCTTAAAAAATTGAATATTAATATTTAAAATTCATTGTTGGATAAATTCATTTTTAAACTATATTTATATTTCTTTCTAATGTTTCAAAACATGAGTCTCTTATGAATTGACTATACTCGTAAATTTAACTTTTTTTACTAAATTAATTTTTTTGTAATTTATAGTGCCTGAAAAACTAGTATTGGTATTATTATAATTATTAAATATACAAATTAGTCTATATTATTCCACAAGATATCAATGAAAATGAAACCCCACCTCTCTTTATTAGGATTAATTTTTTTCTTTTTTAATGGAATGATAAATTTAAACACAATTTTATGATAATATGGGTGAGATAGATATAGATATCCAATGCATCATGTAATGATATAGTATTCAAAAGTGAAAATGCATAATATAATATAGTTGATTCCTCTTATATAATTAACTATTCATTGATTATTTTAAAAATTATTAAATAAAATTGAATAACATAGATGAATATAATTCACAACGATACAAATTAAATAATTTAAAGATGGTTTTTAGGGAAAACATTTCAATTCATGTGTTAATGAATGATTTATAGTCAAATTTATGATTTGAATATGAATGTTTTCAAGAGTTCTGACATGTGTCAGGATTCCATCATGGGTTTTAAAATTCTATATAATTTTTTTAATGTTTCTCATTGAAAAAATACTAATTTACATATGTGGGACTGTTTTAATTGTGAGTCCTAATTTTGATTTCAAAAAATGATAAATTTATAAGTGTTTTCATAAATTACAGTGGACTTTGAGTGTTTTAATTTATTTATGTCCCATTATGATATTTTTATTTATAGGAAAACATTTTCAAATTTTGTTAATATATATGTGGATGAATAGTAATGTAAGAAAGGTAATCCTTTATCCTAGAGTAACAATTCCTAAATGAATAAAAAATTCCTTTATTGAGACATCTTTATAATATTAATGTCCAGTATTTGTAGCAATGTATATATATATTTATAATATTTAACCTTTTTAGGTAATTTTTTAATTAATTCTGTATATTTCTAAAAATAAAATATCATGGGAATTTTGAAATACTAAATCCATAGTTTTAAACACATATTTATGGATCGTTAATTTATAATATAATTATACAGTTCACAGGTAATAGGGTAATTCATTGGTAAATTGTATTGGCTAATGATATCTCTTATTTCCAAAAAACAATCTTATAAAAAGTATGTCGTTCATGATTCATTATAAAGGTTTGTTGTTCCATCTTCACTACCTATGGGATTTGTTTAGAAAAAGTGTCTCCCAAGAACCCATAGGGCGTTAAGTCCATTTGAATGTATAACAAAATAGATCTAGTATGTTTCCTCAATTTCATTTCATGAGGGTTTGGGAATTCACTATTAGGGTTCAAGCTGTATGATTTGTTTACAGTATATTATCCAATAAAAAAAGGAAGAAATAATAGTATCGGTAAGTGTTCCACTAACCTACCATATAAAAGGATCCCTACACTCATCCCTATTATACAAAATCATTGAGAATATTAAGTCACAAAAATTATATGCAAATCACATCCCAATACCCTTAGACACATTCTATAAATTTCATGTCACACAAATTCCTACATATGAAGAATTATGGATAAATCCAATGGAGGAAATATAAGGAATAGGTAATCATGTCAACATAGTACTTTCATGATTTCTTTATACTCATACCTCCAACAAATATTCTTTATCTATAATGATAAAAAGAAATCAACATCATTAGTATATATTCATAACATTATATTGATTAAAGTACCATTTTCTTCTTCCTTTATTTCAATTGGTAATTGAAAATGACTCTCCTACGTACATAAAGACAACCACCTCCACGAATAACATACTTCAATTTTCATTATTGCTTCCCATATCATGTAATAAAATATATTTATTTAATTTATATGATATTAATGAGTTATATATTACATTAATAGTTTTCTAAAATAATATTTAATGAATTGAGAGTCAATATGATAATGACACATTATTATTTTTAAATTATCTCAAAAAAATTTCTCATGGGAGTTTTTATTGTGAACGATAAACATAATATCCATCAAATAAAAATCTGGATTCCTAAATAATAAAAACACTATGATATAATTGTATTATCTTATATGTTAATAAAAATATTTATATCATGGAATGGAGTTATACATCACCATTTTAAAACAATAAAAAATAACAGGGATAACTAACATTTAATGATGTAAGTGATCATTATGATGCTAATTAATTTAAAATAAATGATTATTATTAAATGGAAATTTTTATATAAATTAATAAATTTCTAAAATAAGTTACAAATATGTATATATTTTTTTAGATGTTATATTGAAGTTGAAAATAAATTTATGGAATATTAACAAATTCACTCTCTTATATTTTAGTTATTATGTTT
The DNA here is from genome assembly GCA_963277665.1 of Viscum album. Taxonomy (NCBI): domain Eukaryota; kingdom Viridiplantae; phylum Streptophyta; class Magnoliopsida; order Santalales; family Viscaceae; genus Viscum; species Viscum album. The sequence continues at coordinate 2,048,218,695 of OY728147.1, read as the reverse complement.
ATTCTTCATAATATAACTTCCAATCTTGGTTTCAACCACCATGATAGTTTATTCTATGATATACTAACTTCCTCACTAGGTAAAATGAATTTTAATTTAGAAAACCCATTCATGACGAACTTTCAATCTCAAAAAAGTAAAAAATTGATAATAATAACACTATTATATTATAATAATTCATTTTTATTTAATTTCCATAATAATTTTCCACCGATGTTGTTTTTTCGTATTTTTTAATATAAAATATTATTGCTTCTTATTATACACCTCGCTATATTAATTTTTTAGGAGAATATTTTGTTCCCTTCAATTGATGTGGGTTTCAATAGTGGCACTATTTTCCAAATATTACAAATTAATTTTCATTAAGAATTTTATATTTTTAATTCCAATTAAGTGACCATATTTCTCATATTTCTGAAAAAGGAATTTTTTGCTTAAAATTGATAAAATAATTTGCATAGATGACATGATATGTCGAGGCCTGGTGAGTACAGAATTAATATTTTAATAATATTTATAATATTTATATCACGTACCCCTTGTTTTCGAAAAAAAGTATAATAACACTTAAATGGAATCTCATATCGACAATATTAGGCTAATATTTAGTTTAGAGAATGGTAATTACCCAATGTGAGATATAATCATTATTGACACCTCGTTTTTTGGAAATGTGAATTCATGGGGGAAATTAATAAAATAACCATATGTTTTTATTTATATTATTATATTGAAATTCTGGCCCTTTTCCTATATAATTAAATGTATATTAATTAGTCTTTATAGATAAAAAGATAACATATATAACTAGATGATTCATTTGAAAGGATTAACTGATGGATCATTGATAGGTGACAAAGAATCGATATCCGATCAAGTATTATTCCCTAAGAGATTTAGTGGGTCATTGAAATGATAGTGAAAGGTGATCATTCTTAGTTAGTGATTGATCAAGAATCAATGTAGGATTTTGGGGTTAGGTGATTCCTTCCTGTTATTATATCCCAATCGAAAGTGTATCAATTCTAGGAATAATACTTAATTCATACAGGGAATTTATATTTCATTAAGGAGGATTTATTTGTTCTTTGGTTATTTAAAACATCATTTGTCTAATTGATTGACAATGGATAGTGGTCAACAACAAAATACCAAGTTGAATTAATCACATTTAATTGTTTATGGTTTACCCCCTTTTTTATTCCCTTGATCATCATGGGTATTTTCTTTGCAAAATAGTTTGAAGAATACTTGGTATTCTATCATTTTGTGACCATTATTCACTATAATGGATCATTGCCACAAGAGCATCCTATGATTTAAGTTGTTATTTGATTATCAATGATGAAAATTTGAGTGTTCAAGGAGGAAGGACACAAAACTATAGGTGTTTCACTTCATCAAGAAGTTCTTAGTGATATCGACGATGGCGATGGGAACCCAGTCTTTTTGGTGGCTATAACCATGAAAAAATGTGATGGAGAGGTCGGTAAGCAATATATCTGATGATTGTTGGTGTGATTTTTTGAAAATATGACAGATAAGGGTTATGTGGAACCTAGGCATGGGTTTCTATAATAATCATGCATTACATGTTTTGTAAAATGAGACAAAACAATACGTGGGACCCTCTGTGTGGCTCTAGGGGTTCCACTAGGAACAAAATTATCACAAATCATGTGATATCTATCACATGTCATGAGACCAATCGTAGTATCGTGGGGATTATCATAGATAATAATACGGAATGTGCAAACCAATATACATATATATTTGGCTAGGTTTACTATTTCAAAACTAGTTATACATGTGCTCGTACAAGAGAATTGATTATATTACACAGGAACATACATATGTCATGAGAAAATTTTCAACCATTTTGTACATGTAGTGTAATTATACACACTTCTTGTGTATTGGGAGATATGAATACATAATGAGTAAGCACCACATTGGAAGACTAGGTGTTGTATGGACATTCCTTGTACCCATAGTGCATTCCATATAACCCCTTGCAGTGTTCGTGGATCCCTTCAATTCATTAATATTAGTCTATTATCTTTTGTGTGTGTTTCCTTGGTCTATCCCCTCGACGATACATTGCCCAATTATTTCCACATATCTTTTTTTATGATCCACTTTGAAGGATGATTATAAGATATATTTTATTGTTTCCATCAATGATACTGATGGTGATCCTCATCATTCATTCTTATACCATATGTAGGGTTTATTAAATTAGTGTAACATTCTTTATCAGTTCATTGTACCTCCATATAGTAGTCTGTTTTAGTAGGGTTCATTATATTGTTGGCATATACCCCCTTACATAGTGGGTTATTCCAAATTGATTTTTTAGTGTCCCCAAGTGGCCCCAGGTGTGTTCACCCACATAAGTATCAAGTTTTTAATAGGACAATGAAATTTATTTTGTGGGACCCATCTATCCTGAAATATCCGATGAGTGTATTTATTGATAGGAATAGTCAATTATTGTGTTCTATCGGAATGATAATTTCATTAAATCATCAAGATTAATCTAGGTGTTAGAAATTGTTTTAGGTTGTCTTTAATAATAGGTTCCTTTTACATAATATCTAGGGTTTAGAATTAATTTCAATATCATTTTTATGAGATTAATATTGTTTATAATATTTGTTTAGTGTTTTTGTGATGTGCCATTGGGTATTTTTATAATCACCAATATATGGGACCTAACCACACATCTCAATTATTATATAGTAAATGAACCATTTCATAGTGTCCTAAGAGTAAAAGGTGCTAGTGGATCATAGCATGAGAAATAAATATTGTGGGGTTTTCCTGGTGATTAAATTTTATAGTAGTCCTCACATTGTGACCTAGTTAGTCTCTCTACAGTTTATATATGGGCTTGTCTTTATCACCATTATTTATATTAATTTATTTTTGTCATATAATGATTGTGGGATTATGGATGTATGATTTCATTAGCATAAGTTTTAAAAAAATTCATTATTTTCTGGGTTTAGAGATATGTGCATGTGTAAAGTTATATTAGGGTTATCCTCCCTTGTGTGTGATATTCCCATTCAATAATGGTCACTATCCCCTATCCTATGGCATTTTGGTTTCAGGTTATCGTGGATTATGATCCATTTGACTTAGGTTTGACAGATTATTATCATAGGGCTTAGTTCTACCTTAGTAATGGAGTATGTGATATTGGTTTTGGTTTTATGGAAACAATTTTAACTTTCTCAAGATTGGATTTCAGGGTATGGACTATTTTGACTGAGAAAAATACAATGTATCCATACATCATGACTATGATCACCTCCCTTTAGACACTATACATGATGATATTGGTGTTATGGATGATATTAGTACATGCATCATAAAGGAATTGTTTTTGGTTTCAATTAACATACATAGTTGTCTCCCCATATAATTTCCTCCCGAAGATTCATCTTCAGGGATCATCCAATAAATGGAGAAGTTTGGTGATACAATAACATGACTAGGAAACTCTATCTTGGTCATACTTAAAGAAGCTATTTAAGGAGTAGATATATATATATCATCATTATTATCAGTATGAATATAATATTATTTTCATCTACATAGGGAATCTTTAACTATGGAGTATTGTTTAGAATAGTTTATTTATCTCACATGGTACTACATTGATATGGTTCATGATATATTATTCAGAGCATAAAACACATAGTATGGAATACACTTAAATAAGAATGATTTAGGTATATCTACATTTAGTCCATCTTGTGATGGAGAATCATAGAGAGACTTAGTGGTGGAGATCTTACTAAGAGATCATGATTTATTAGTGTATTCTAGTAATAGGAAACCAACAATTGATACCTCCTATGTAGGTATCCATTGGTTGTTGCTTGGATTTCGTCCTATTATATGCTCCAAGATATGATCCCAATATTTTGAATTAGTTTTTCACAGTTCTCCATTTTTTTAAGTCAACAATTGGATATTCAATGTTTCTCAGGCAATGGATGGGGATATCTTGCATGATATTATTAGACCCGTTGTACTAATGATCGGGAGATGGTAGACAAACTACCAAGGATAATGAAGTGTAAGGATAAGGGAACATTATTTTGGTGTGGATGGGGAAAAGTATCATGTAATATAGAATGAGTATTTCATAGGTATGAACTATAACCCCCACTACACATAGGTGGTGCATTTCGGGCTCACGCATATGTTGGTAAGGGATGACTCCACTAACCAGCTCGGAAGACCTATGACCCCCAGACTATAGGGAAGATATAAAGTTTGATCTGTTACTTTTATACATAACTTTTAGTAAGTATTATCAAAGGTGTTATTCATTCCATTCTTCCCACTTCTCTTATTTGGACATAGTTATTATGATAGATCCTTTAACTCATCCATTATAAATGGAGATTTTGACATGAGGTGGATCAATTATTTCATACTTCTATAAATGGTGAAATTTGACCCTTTGTTATATGATATCATCATAAATCCAATGAGGAATTATTATTTTTTATTATGTATATACTAGTTATCAATAGTTCATTCCGGGATTGGTATACTGAGGAAGAGGATGAAGTGTTTTCGATGAGATGTTATCCATTTTTACATTGATCCTTAAAAAGAAACAATGGAAGAGAAAGATGGGATCAATAATATTAGTACATATAATTACTCAATCAATACGTATAAGGACTCATGGAGTAGTGGATTATATGGTATTATATTTCCTTATAGTGGTGGTGGAGTATAATAATGTATTTTCTATGGAGATTTCAAAAATTTATTCCCATCAAGAGTTAGAATTATAAATTGAGTTATACCCTAGGTAGGTGATAGAGGAAATATTTTCAATTATTTTATTCTTAAATTCAATTTTTTTAATCCCACCAATGTGTTATTGAATGTTCAATAATCACATTTTATGTTTTAGGAGTATTTTTGAGCTTAATAGGAAAAAATGCTTATTTTGGATTTAAACAGTTTTAATTTTATATAATGTTTCGGCCATAATTTCTTCTAAACTAATAAAAATTAAACTATTATTATTTTATAGGTTTCTATGTTCGATGGGAGTCATTTTATCCTTCTGGACCCAATTCTCAATCCATCATTTGGAAGCTCAAATCCAGCTCACAAGTCCAGCCTCAAAAAAATGTTCACAGAATTAGATAAGTTAATTGTTATGCCCATATATCATAAATGGATTAACCATTAGAACTAATAATTTACTTGAATAAAGAAGACATCAGGAGGAATATGTTTCATTAATATGGAAGCACCTTATTCTTTCATTCTAAAGGCCATAAATTTTTTGCAACTTGATGCATTGGAATACAGAGAGTCTGTTTGGATGAATTAATGATTCATAGTAAATAGATCATATCTCTCTCCACATATGGCCAATAATTCTGAAATTTAGTTATCCGATAGAGGAGACATATTGGAAAAATAGTTATGCTGACTTCTTCCTGAGATTCATCCATTTATTTTTCCAATCAGACCTAATATTTAGGTGGAGTAATTTTGGAGGGAAATTCCCAACTCCAAAAGTATATAAATAAGAGTGTTCACTTCCATTAAAATAGGTGGAAGAAGGTTAAAGAGGGGATGTGCTGGAGGATTCAGTTCTTGGAATTCATTGTATTTCCTATTTTCTATTTTCTTTGTTTAATCATTCTCTCTTCTTCCCCTTTCAACTCTATTACCCTTCACATGGAGGGGTAAAACTTTTGAGTGATCGGGGAATTGGGAGTTTTACATTTGTAATGTCAGAGTTTGGTTCTGAAATATAAAACCCTCTTTTTCTTTTGAATGACTTATACTCACATTGTTTCTTAATTATCTTAATGAAATAATGTTTTGAGTTTTGTGTATTCATTGTTAATAGCTTTGGTTAAAGACTTTTAATCTCCCTCCGGCTAGTGCAATTTGTCTCAATCGAGCATCTGGTGTTAGGTGGTGAGTGTCCAGTGATCACTGTCACGTGTGTGGAACTAGTAAACTTTTTATAGTGTTCTAAGGAGCAACAATTCTCGATCTGGACTTGCCTTAGTTGTTTAGGTATTTTTTATGAACTTCCATGCACATAAGAGTGAGTTCCATTTGTTTCTTTAACCAATGGTTATTGATAACTCGATCGATGAGTCTTTCATTTTTCATTGAAAATGAAGAGAGGGAATATGATATTTATTACTATGATGACATTGAAAAAGTGAATCCTACCCAGACCCCATAAATATTTTCATCCATTAGTGTTCAACCTTTTTTTATTGCTTTCATTATTGTTTTCAACTCAATAAATTTCAAAAACAACCTTTTCTTCTTTCTTAAATTTAAGTGACAAAGATAATTGTTGTGAAATCCTCTCTGGAGAAAACTTATGTTAACCAGTCTGATAAATTTCAAATTAGGTATTATTTGTTTTTTTCACACCCCATGATACGCACTTGTCAAAACATGGTGTCGTTTCTGGGGAAGTAGTGCCAATGATTTTTTTTCTCTTTCTTTACAATTTTTTTATTTTCATTTCAAAGTTGCATGAATAGAACCTCAAACACTAAAACATTCCCCATTGATCCTAAAATTGAAAGAACTTTGTTGAATTGGCTTAGAAACCTCTATTTACAACCAGAATTTGAGGAAATTTCTCTTAGAGACTCAAGTGAAAATTCAAGTGTTCACTCTGAGCCTGTCATTATGGATGGAAATAAAAACCTAACCCTTAGAGACATCTGTACAAAATAATTCGTTAATTAGACTAACAAACATGTTATTATAGTGTTACAAAATGATTTGGATATGAAAACTAATATGATACAATTTCTCCCAAAGATTCATGTCTTGGCAGGGGAGGATCCCAACAAACATATCAAAGAATTCACACATGTCGTGTAACAACTAGGCCCTGATGACTGCACAGACACCCCGCCTTAACATGGATATTGGGTCCTGGCCTTCCAGGTACCACCAGTTGCCCCGCAGACAAGTGGTGCCCACCCTAGGGTCCACCCACATGCCCGAACGGGTCATCTGACTAATGATTGTCCCCACATGCCAACACTTGTCCTTTCCAGTGTGCTTTGTCCTCACTCACACACACCCTGGGAAACTTCCCAGAAGGTCACCCATCCTGATCACTACTCCAGGCCAAGCACGGTTAACTGTGAAGTTCTAATCAGGTAGGCTCTCAAGAAGGAAGGTGCACCTTGTTGACATGAGTCATAACATTTAGTAATTTAACCCTTAATCATTTTGGGATGTTACAATTATCCCCCCTTTAGGGCACAACCCCCTCGTTGTGGGACCTATATCTCAACCTAGGCAGTGCACGACACTTAAGGCTAGGTTCCTCCTCTGATACCAAATGTGACAACCGGGCCCCACCCACCATGAAAAATTTCCGCCCTCGGAAAGTAAATTTGAATCCTGATCAGAGAATAGGAATGGGTACTCCTGCTCAACCCAAGACTTACGCTCCCAGGTCTCATGATCGTCATTCCCATGCTACTAGAGAATACGAACTAATGAATGGACTTTCCAAGAAGCACCTTCTCCTGAGAATCCACTATCTGCACTGGCCGTTCAAACACTGATAAGTCTGGCTCAATCTCTAACTCTCCCAATTCAACACATGTGATGCGTCGGGGTTATACATTTTCAGTTGGGAGACATGAAATACGCCGTGAATCGACATCAACTTTGAAGGTAAAGATAACCTATATGCCACTTTTCCAATCCGCTCAATAATCTCGAAAGGCCCAACATAACTCGGTGTCAACTTCCCCTGCCTCCCCAACCGGCGGTGACCCAAGCGAGAGGCCACTATCAAGAACACTATATCCCCCACTAAAAACTCAAGATCCTAATGCCTCTAGTCTTCGTAAGATTTGTGGTGAGTCTGAGCTGTCAAAAACCACTCCCTAATCAGCTTAACCTTCTTGGACGCCTCCTAAACAAGGCTCGGTCCCAAGAGTGAGGTCTCTCCTACCTCAGCCCAACACAAAGGAGGCCGACAAGGCCGGAAATAGAGCGCCTTGAAGGGTGCCATTATGATGGATGATTGTTAACTGTTATTATAAGAAAACTCAACTATTCCCAAATGGTTATCCCATGAGCCTCCAAAATCTAGCATACAGGCTCGAAGCATGTCTTCCAGAATATGATTCGCCCGCTCCGTCTGGCCATCGGTCTGAGGATGGAATGTTGTGCTCACCTTAATCCATGACCCCAAAGCCTTCTAGAGTCCTCCTCAAAACTGAGATGTAATGTGGGGGTCCCTGTCAGAAACAACATCTAACGGCACACCATGAAGTCTAACCACCTCCTGAACATACAAGTGGCCCAGCTCATTTACCTTCATTGTATCTCCGATCGGGACAAAGTGGGCCGACTTGGTCAAACGATCAATCACTACCCAGATAGTATTCCTCCCTCGAGGTGTACGAGGCAAGCAAATGATGAAGTCCATGGATACATCTTCCCACTTCCATGTAGGAATGGTTAGCGGCTGAAGCAATCTATATGGCCTCTGATGCTCCTCTTTAATCTGCTGACAAGTGTAGCACCTCGACACAATGTCAGCTATGTCCCGTCTCATACCTGACCTCCAGAACTAAAGGTGAACATCGTAATACATCTTGGTGGTACCAGGATGGATGGCCCACTGATATTGGTGACTATCATGCATCACCACCTTCCGCAGAGACAATGAAACTACATCACAGCCTTTGAAGCACAAGACCATATGGTAAGACAAAGACCAATCATAAGGAGTCTCCCCACCATGAAGAAACTGCATAGATCGCTGACACAACTCATCACCAGGCTGCTCCTGCTGAATCAACTCCAGAAGAGCAGGAGTCAACTGAATGCTGGCCATGAAGGTACCTCCACTGTACTCCCTGCTCTCCAAGTGTATCTGGGTGAAGAGCCCCATCAAAGTCCACTCATTGTTGGACTTCCTCAAAGACTACACTGGTACTTTTTTACTCAAAGCGTCAGCTACCACATTACCCTTACCAGGGGTTTAGACAATATCAAAATCAAAAACCTGCAGGTACTCGACCCAGCGGCGCTGCCTCAAATTGAGATCGTTCTGAGAGATAATGTAGGACAGGCTCTTATGTTCAGAATATACCACAAACATCTCCCCAAAGAGATAGTGACGCCATGTTTTCAAAGCATGCTTCACCACTGCCAACTCTAAGTCGTGAGTTGGATAATTCTTCACATGCAGCCGGAGCTGGCGAGAACCATAAGCCACAACATGGCCATCCTGCATGAGCACACACCCAAGGCCCGTACCTCATGCGTCACAGTAAACCACATAGCCCTTTCCTAACTCTGGTAAGTTCAACATAGGTGTGGTGGTCAGCCGCCACTTCAACTCCTCAAATGATGATTTACACTATGGGCTCCACTCAAACTTCACCCCTTTCCGGGTGAGTGCGGTCATGGGGGAGGCAAGCCGCGAGAAGTCCCGGGCAAAGTGCCTATAATAACCAGCCATGCCCAAAAAACTCCTGATCTCAAACACATTTCTCGGCTGCTCCCATAACATCACCGCACTGATCATCTCAGGATCCACTGAAACTCCTTGTTCTGAGATGACATTCCCCCAGAAACTTCACTTCCCTGATCCAGAATGTGCATTTCGAGAGTTTTGTATACAGGCATTGATCCCGCAAGGTGCCCATAACAACTCATAGGTGACGCTCATGCTCCTCCTCAGATCCAAAACAAACCAGGATGTAATCCATGAATACCACTACAAATGAGTCGATATATTGGTGGAACACCCTATTCATGAGCGCCATGAAAACTGCAGGAGCATTCGTCAGTCTGAAAGGCGTGACCAAGTACTCGAAGTGACCGTACCTACTTCGGAAAGCTGTCTTCAGAATATTTGCTTCTCTCACCATGAGCTTGTGGTATCCTGAACACAAATAAATCATGGAGAACCACTTTTACCCCTTCAGCTGGTCGAACAAATCGTCAATCCAAGGCAAAGGGTATTGATTCTTGATGGTTACCTTGTTCAATTTATGTTAATCAATGCACAACTGAAGGGTTCCATCTGCCTTCTTCAAGAATAAAACAGGTGCAGCCCAAGGAGAGACGCTCGGGCGAATTAATCCTTTGGATTCCAAATTATCCAGCTGTATCTTTAATTCCATCAGTTCAGTGGGGGCCATGTGATATGAGGGAAGAGATATAGGTTGTGCTCTCGGTGCCAAATCAATCGAGAACTCCACGTCTCGCTCTGGGGGTAAGCCAGAAAAATCATCTGGGAAGACCTCTGGGAACTCATCCAGTACACGAGGTAACCCACCGTATAAAACAACACCATCATCCTCCAGCACAAGCGATGACAACTGATAAGAAATATTTCCCAGCTCAGGGAGAGGAGGTCTCGCGCGTCCCGAACGAGGATCACATTCTCCGTGAAATAACTGGGGAGTCCCATCTGGTGCTGTAAAACTGACTCAGTGCTGATAGCAATCAATGTGTGCCTAAAAACACACCATCCAGTCCACACTGAAGATCACATCAAATAGGTCCATGTCAAGGACCATGAAATCCCATTCCATGTCGACTCCCGACACAGAGAGTGCGCACAATCGGCACTTAAGGCCTTGCTCCATCTTTTCTCCCTAGCGTTGTTACTAACTCCATGGAAAATGATAACAGCTCGGTTTGTAGGTTCAGAAGATTAACAAAATGAGTAGATATGAATGAAAATGAAGCAACAATATCAAATAAAACTGCAGCTATAGAAGATGCAACCAGAATATTACCTCGAACCGTCGAAGGCCCTGCATCGGATCCCGCTGGTGCCTGATCCACAACATGCAGTTGTCTGGTCCTTGCCTAAGAATGACCGCTCGCCTGAGGCTCTGCCCTGATCTGGCTCTACCCTGAAGACGATTCAGTCCTACCACCATGACCACCGAACTGAGATCCTGTCGTTCTAGTCAGCTCTGACTGAACTGATACCCCTATGGAAGCCAAAGATCCAGCCCCACTCTAGTAAGGGCGGGAAGTTAGGCAGAAGCGCTGTAGATGTCCCACAACTCCACATCCATGGCACGGTCTAGGAGGGTATGGACAAACAGGTCAGATGTGCCCTACCCTTCAGAACTGATGGCACACTACAGACCCTGCACCAGAAGCCCCAGTTGAAAACTACCTGGGAGGATGACCTGAGCTGCCATCGCTCTTCTTCCATTTCTCATCCCTCTTCATGTTCTTCTCAAATGAACTACCATTTCCAAGCCCTAACACTGATCCAGAAAACCCTGAATTTCCATTCTGGTAAATCTCAGAAATTCAAGCACAATCGACCACCTCAGCATAAGTCTTCAGCTTGAATATGAAAACCTGGGAGTGGATTTTTGGTCGAAGGCCCTTCTCAAACCTCCAAGGTTTCATTAATTCGCTCGAAACTATCTTAGGTGCATAACATACCAGTTCAGCAAAGCGGTTCGCATACTCCATGATTTTCATATATCCTCGAGAAAGGTCCATGAACTCTCAAGATCTAGCATAGGCTTGGAACTCTAGACAATATTGCTTGTTAATGATCACCTTGAAATCTTTCCAACTCATGTTCTCAAGTTTCCAAGCCTGTACCACTTATTCCCACCATTTACGACTGCAACCTTCTAACTGGAATGAGGCACACTTCACCCTGACTTCTGCGGGCGTGTCAAGAAAATCGAACATGTGTTCTATCTTTTTGAGCCACTCCTCTGCCTCATGAGGTTCTGAAATGCCTCAGAATGAAGGAAGTTTGTTCCTCAAGAAACTCCTGAGTGATGTCCTTCCTGGAGCCAGATTCTTCCCCTCTATCTGGAAAAGGGGTGGGGGCGGATGTTTCCCCTTTTCCGAAAGCCTGAACATCTTGGACCATAGCCTCTACCAATCTCTGATCAAGCGTCGTGGGAGAACTCTCTCCGAATTCCTCCCGTGGGTGCATGGGAGCTCTCTGGGGAGGCATCTTGTTGCATAGGGCAACATTCAAGAAGGAATACCATCAATATCACATATATCAAAAGGACCTAAATTTTCAACAAGATAAATAATCATCAGTAAACCAAACATGCAAAAACAACTTCGTGCAAAAACTCTACTTTTTTTCTTGATGTCCACGTACATTCTGCAGCCTGCACGTCCCACCTAGAAAATAAGTGAAACAAGAACCCTGACATCCCATGGTGACTCAGTATCTGTCACAAGGTGTGCTGGCCAGGCGCCCTACTCGCAACATAATTTCCAAGCCCCCCGCCAGTCCCAAATTCTGTATAACCAGACTCACCCCAAATAACATAGACCAAGAGTCAACCTCCTCTGATACCATTTTTTCATGAACCGAATCGGGTCTCCATCAACTCAACGCCCGACCCGACCCGCCGTAAGGCCCGAAGGGCGTCCCCGATCCCCACTGGCTGGCACAAGTGCCCGAGTATCAATTTAAACTTTGGGAATGATTTACCCGAGTAGAAAACTATAATTTAGCAAACCAAAGTAAACCAAACAAAAGTAAAAGTTACAGTCAAATGTGTATTTAACCAAAACAGGTTTTTGAGTCACAAGTATTCAAAATCCAAAAGACACTAAAACAATGTGACAAAAAACCAACCTAAGAACTGTCACCCAGTGTGAGGACACCGCCCCTAAGCCACCACCAAAACACCATGTAGATAGGCCAACTAACAACCTGAAACACTGCTCCCAAATGCTGGACCCTTACATATATCAGAAGTAAAAAAATATACTTACACCCAAGGGTGTATGTAGGGTGTGAGAAATCACCCAGAAGGATATCAACAAGAAAAGATTTCATGCACAAATATCAAAAGACAAACTATTTGCAATGCTAAATAAAGAAAGAAAAAGGTTCAAAAAGAAATGGTTTTCATAAAATGACTTCAAAGAAAGGAAGTTCAATATAAACGCAATTGGGTAGTAATTCAAGTGACATATCATGTATCATTGTGCGCACAAAGTAACCAGTAGCACCAATGGATGGGAGAGGCCCAAAAGGGTACTAGAGAATGTGGGACCCTATAACGTCGTGTCTCAGTGAAACGTGGCTTAGGTGGCCACAACCCATAGATAATGTGGCTTAAAAGGTCATGACCCTCAGAACATGTGGCTTAGAAGGCCACGACCCTTAGATATCATATGTTTAGTTAGTACTGCAATCGTCAAACCTGCCAGTGAGATCGGGTCGGGTCATCTCTGGAACACCAGCTCACTAGTCCTAGTATCCCCACCTAATACCCCAGCTTCCCTCCTTGTGCTCACCTAAATTCAATGTTCACATAACATGTCACCTGCACAGTGATATCCTTTTTGAAAACCACACGAACACAAAACGTTTTAAAGAACAACTAAATCTGCACCCCTTACACATTAAATTAAACAAGCTGCAAAACATAACAAAACACTTTGATAATTTAGCAACCCACTAAAAGAAATTATCAAACAGTTTCAAACCTATCGCAAAATTTTTTTAAGGGAAAAAGTCACTCAAGACATTTTTTTAAAAAATTGAACATATGCTGACACACGCCAAAATATAAACTGCGTCATCTGAACATCCTAACTAACACACTGCACAGTTTGTAAACAACAATAAACAGTCCAAAGGGAGTTTTCCCAATAAATTTAACTAGAATCACCTAAACATAGCTCTAACTAAATAAACACAACCTAACTCTAAGTCAGAGGAAAAATTTCACACCATGTAAACAACTGGATAAAGAATTAAATTAATTAAATAGGAATGAAAATGATTGAAAACTAATACTTGTGTTCGGAACCACGTGCAGGTGTGTCACAGGCTTTAATAAAATAGTGCGCAAAAGACACCACACCCAATGCACCTCAAGAAAACACAAATACATCCTAAAAACAAGGCGTTGCAAAAAAACATTAAGATTTAATCGCTCACAATTAAATGACAACAGCAACACATCCAAAAATAAAAGTATGAACAATGGGGGGCTCCGCACCTATGGCGAGGAGTCCGAAAGGTTGGACGGAGGACGACAAGGGCTATCCGGGATTGTGCGGCGCCGAAAAAACAAAGCGAGAGTTGCCGAAAAAAAGCACAGCCAAGGGAGTGGTGCACGCGCGGCTGGACAAAGAGGGAGGATGATACGGCTTGGCGTAAGGCGGTAGGGGGGGGGGGGGGTGTTGCGGCTGTCCGAAAGAGGATTAGAGGTAGCGGAGGTGGCCGGGCCGAATGGAAGGAATCAGGGGAGAGGTTCATGGCGTGAGGCAGGTCGGGGCGAGTTAGGTCGAGGCACGAGGTATGTTGGGTCATGGTTGGGGGGGGGGGGTGTCGCGACTGTCTGAAGGAGGATGACATGTATCAGGGGTGTTCTGTTTTTTTTTCAGAAACTCTCGCTTTGTTTTTCCGGTGCTGCGCAACCCCGGACAACCCTTTTCATCCTCCGGCCAACCTTTCGGACTCCTCGCCGTAGGTGGAGAGCCCCCCGTTGTTCATAATTTTATTTTTGGAAGTTTTTCTATTGTGATTTTATTGTGATTGATTAAATCTAAATGTTTTTTTACAATGCCTTGTTTTTAGGGTGTATTTGAGTTTGCTTGTGGTGCATTGGGTGTGGTGGCTTTTGCGCACCATTTTTGTGAAGCTTGCGACACACTGGTAGGTGGTTCTGCACACAAGTATTAGTTTACAATCATTTTCTTGCTTATTTAATAAATTTAATGATTTACCCATTTGTTTACATGATGTGAAATTTTACCTCTGACTTAGAGTTATTGTGTGTTTATTTAGATAGAGCTATGTTCAGGTGATTCTAGTTAACAATATTGTGAAAACTCCCTTTAGACTGTTTATTGTTGTTTACAAACTGTGCAGTGTGTGAGTTTGGAAGTTCGGGTAATGCAGTTTATATTTTTCCATGTGTCATCATATGTTCTATTTTTATTTAAAAATGGGTTGAGTAACTTTTTCCCTTAAAAAAATTTTGCAATATGTTTGAAACTGTTTAGTAATTTATTTTTGTGGGTTGCTCAATTATCAAAGTGTTTTGTTATGTTTTTTAGCTAGTTTAATTTAATGTGTAAGGGGTGCAGATTTAGTTGTTCTTTAAAATGTTTTGTGTTCGTGTGGTTTTCAAAAAGGATATCACTGTGCAGGTGACTTGTTATGTGAACTTTGAATTTAGGTGAGCAGAAGGAGGGAAGCCAGGGTATTAGGTGGGGAGACTAGTACTAGTGAGCTGGTGTTCAAGAGATGACCTGACCCGATCTCACTGGCTGGTTTGACGATTGAAACACTAACTAAACATATGATATATTATGGTCGTGGCCTTCTAATCCACGTGTTCTGAGGGTCGTGGCCTTCTAAGCCATGTTATCTGAGGGTCGTGGCCACCTAAGCCACGTTTCACCGAGACATGACCTTCTAGGGTCCCACATTCTCTAGTACCCTTTTGGGCCTCTCCCATCCTTTGGTGCTACTGGTTACATTTCGCGCACAATGATACATGATATGTCACTTGAATTACAACCCTAATAGGTTTATCTTGAACTGCCTTTCTTTGAAGTCATTTTATGAAAACCATTTCTTTTTGCACCTTTTTATTTCTTTATTTAGCATTTCAAATGGTTTGTATTTTGATATTTGTGCGTGGAATCTTTTCTTGGTGATATCCTGCTGGGTGATTGCTCACACCCTACTTACACCCTTGGGTGTAAGTAGACTTGTTTACTTCTGATACAGTTAAGGGTCCAGCATTGGGGAGAAGTAGTTTGGCCTATCTACGTGGCGTTTTGGTGGGGCATTAGGGGCAGTGTCCTCACACAGGGTGACAGTTCTTAGGTTGGTTTTTGGTCACCTTGTTTTAGTGTATTTTGGATTTTGAATACTTGTGACTCAAAAACCTGTTTTGGTTAAATACATGTTTGACTGTAACTTTTACTTTTGATTGGTTTACTTTGGTTGGATTCTTTATAGTTGTTTACTCTGGTAAATCGTTCCCAATGTTTAAATTGATACCTGGGAACTTGTGCCAGCCCATGGGGATCGAGGATGCCCTTCAGGACATGCCGTGGGTCGGGTCGGGCGTCGAGTTCATGGAGACCCGATTTGGATTGTGACATGTCTGCTCAACCTTCAGACCACGTGGATTTGGTGAGGAATAAGTAATGTGGAAGGCATTCTCATTTTTATTGGAAGCATATGCTAAAGAATGGTTCTATGTCCTACAACCTAGAGATGTAGATGATTGGAATGACCTAGTGAGATGCTTCATGCATAGATTATTCCCCACCTCCATAAGCACAACCATCATAATAGAGATCTATTCCATCAAACAATTATCTAGAGAAACCATATATGAGTACTGGAAAATATTTAAAAATTTGTGTGCCATATGCCCACATAAACCCATTGAGGATCATCACATTATTATCTTATTCAATCAAAGCTTACTAGATAGTGATATGAACCTTCTTGAAGAATCATCTAGAGGTGCATTGATTGAAACATCACCTGAAGAATCCAAAGGATTGATTTAGAATATTTTTCAGAACTCGCAATAGTTTGGTACAAGAGGTACTGCCACAAGAGATATTCATGTGGTACAAACTTCTCATCCATCACCCTTACTATAAACTACGATTGAAGAGTTAACTAGTTTTTTGAGATAGATATCCTTGAAACATGTGGGCGGAGAAAAAAAACCAGCTAAGGTATGTGGTTTATGTGTATCACCTGATCATTTCACTGAGCAATGTGCTGAAATATAGGGAATAGAAACTTGTGTGGAAAATTTTCAGCAAAGGAAATTCCAACAAAATCAATGATGGAGAGATCCAAACCATGGTCAATATGGTTTTGGAAATCAATAGAATCAAGCGTGACCCTCATTCCAAAAACAATTGAAAAACCCCTATCTTTTCAACAAAACCAATCTTATAGCTATCCTTCTCATCACCAACAACCCACTTTCCTAAAATCCAATTAGAAGCCATCAACCAGGGCAGAACCCATAATTTTGATCCAACAAAATATATCTAATATTGAGGGGCTGAAAGGATTTGTAAAAGATTTTACCACCATTTTTGATGGTATCATGGATGTCCTACACAAAAATATGGGGAAACGTCCTTCCCAATCAATCCCAAACCCAAAGGAGAATTTCAAAATGTTATGAACAAGAAGTGGAAGAGATATCCCACCACCCACATCCCATGAACCTGAAACAAGACCACCTGGGTTGAGGGATAATGATGTTGTAAACTCAAAAAATTCTGTGAAAATGCATTGTGAAGAAGAGAAGAAAGAGGAGGAAGAGAAGGATAGGTCAAGGAAGAAGAGAAATGAAAAACCATTTAAAATGAAAAAGGGATAATAAATACATACCCCCTTAATTTCCATCATGTATGATTGAATCAAAGAAATTGACATAGGAATCACTTCAAAAATAAATTCTCGACATCTTCCAGAAAGTGGAAATCTATATCCCCTTACTTGACATAGTCAAAAAAATTCTAAAGTATAATAAAATATTGAAGGATCATTGCACCAAGAATAAGAGACTTCAAGGGAATGAAAGGATCAACTTGGGATGAAGTGTCACAGACCTTATCACACCACAATTTCCAACCAAATGTCATGTTCTAGGGAAATTTTATATTCCATGCACCATTGGTTATTTAAATTTCACTGATTCTTTTTTGATCTAGGTTCTTCAATTAATGTATTTCCTCACATGGTATACACTTCTTTGTAGATGATATACTTGAATCCCATAAGAGTGGTGGTCTAGCTTGAAAACAAATCCACTGTTTTCCCTATAGGAGTTTTGGACGATGTCCTTGTGAATGTCAATGTTATCTTGTTCCTAGATAACATCTACATGATCAATATGGAAGAAGATAGAAGCCCATTTCACTCACCCATCATTTTGGGGAGGCCATTCTTGAAGACGGCCAAGACCATCATCAATGTCCATGAGGGGACACTCTCCATGGATCTTGGGGAGAGCACTATCTCATTCAAGATTTTTGAATTCATGAGGCACCCATCAGATGATCACTCCCTCTTTTCAATTTCCTATAATGTTGGTGTAGAACCCATTAAGGAATTAGGTATGTTCTATGAATTCTTAGACTTATGAGAGACTACTTCCATTGAAAATATCATTGAACATGTGGATTCCCAACATGCTATAGGTTATGATTTCATTTGGGAGGAAGAGGTAAAATCTGATTTCATTGATGATTTGTAAAATGATGAGGAAGATGATATGGTTTCTCGTGTGCAGGAGGACAAAAATTTGGAAGTTGGAAACGTCAATTTAGTCTCATCCCTTTAGCATTCCCCTGATTTGGAACTCAAACCACACCCCACTGATTTGAAATATGTTTACCTTAGGGAGGGGGAGAAACATCCAGTGATAATTGATAATAATCTCTCTAAAATCCAATAGAAATCATTGATTGATTTCTTGAGAGTGATTATCCAAGTGATATGGTGGGGTTTAGGTGATATTCCAGGAATCAACCCAAAAATATTTTCACATAGAATTTTTCTTGTGGGAGATTCCAAACCTATCAGGTAACCACAAAAGATGTTGAATACCACTTTAATAGAGGATGTGAATAAGGGGATTGAAAAGCTATTGGATGTTGGGATCATCTATCGCATCTCAAATTCATAGTGGGTTATCCAAATTCATGTAGATCCAAAAAAATGTCCTAACCACTGTGAGGAATGAAAAGATTGAATTAATCCCTGTGAGAATTAAAAATAGCCGGAGAGTGTGCATTGATTTTAGGAAGTTGAATCAGGTCACTCAGAAAGGTCATTTCCCCATTCCCTTAATTGATCAGATGTTAGATATATTGGCAGGGATAACTCCTTATTTATTTTTGGATGGATTTTTTGGTTATTTCTAGGTACCCATTGCTCCTGAGGATCAAGAGAAGACAACAATTACCTATCCCTTTGGAACTTTTTCATATAAAAGGATGCCATTTGATTTATGTAATGCTCCAGGTACATTTTATAGGTGCAATTTATGTATATTTTCTGATCACATTGAAGATTGCTTGGATGTTTTCCTGGATGATTTCATAGTTTTTGGAAACACCTTTGAATATTTTACGAAAAATCTGGAAATAGTTTTGAAATCCTACATTGAAAAGAATCTTGTTTTAAATTTTAAAAAGTGTAATTTCATGGTTGAGAGAGTGATTTCCCTTGGCCATGTCATTTCCAAAAAGGGAATTGAAGTTGATAAGTCAAAAATTTAAGTGATATGTTTTTTTCCTTACCCAATTTGTGTGAAGAATGTTAGTTCTTTTTAAGAAATATAGGATTCTACAGGAGGTTTATCAAGGATTTCAGTATCATTTATCTCCCTCTCTCTGGATTTCTTCTAAAAGATGCTGATTTTGAATTCTACAGTGCATGTAGGGAATCCTTTGATGAGCTGAAGAAGAGATTGAGTGAACCACCTGTGATGCAGCCACCAAATTGGGAAGAACCATTTGAGCTACATTGTGATGCTTCCAACCAAGCAATTGGAGTAGTCCTTTATCAACCAATTGAGGGACGACCACAAGTCATTTTATATGCTTCAAGAACCTTGGATGTGGCTCAATTCAATTACAAAACCATAGAAAATGAGTTATTAGCAGTTGTTTTTTCTTTGAAATGGTTTAGATAATATCTGCTTGGAACTAAAGTCACTGTATTTTTTGATAATGATGCTCTCAGGTACTTGATAAAGAAGGATAAATCTATATCAAGGCTAGTGAGATGGATTCTACTGCTACACGAGTTCAACATAGAAATCAAGGATAAAAATGGATCTGAGAACCTAGTGGCTGATCATTTAAGAAGACATCCCAACAATGTTGAAGCTGAAATTCTAGAATAAGAACCATTGAATGATCACATTCTAGGAGAACAGTTGTACTTGGTTGAAGGATAAGTTCCTTGGTATGCTGACATGGTCAATTATCTAGTAACATCTCAAGTCCCATATAATTTAAATTCTTATCAAATGCACAAACTGAAAGATGAATCTCGGTATTACATTTGGGATGATCCATTTCATTGGAAGATTTGCAATGACCAAGGGATAAAAATAAGTTTCCCTGAGAGTGAAATTGGTTCTGTCTTTGATTTTTGTCATAAATTAGCTCCTGGAGCCCACTTTGGACCTCAAAGGACAACACAGAAGGTTTTAGAATATGGACTTTATTGGCCAAAATTTTGTAAAGATTCTCATTAATTTTTCCAAATGTGTCCAAAATATCAGTTTTCAGGAAACATTTCAAAGAGACAAGAAATGCACCAACAACCACTTAATTTTTATGAGATTGTCGAAGTATGGGGGTTATATTTTATGGTCCCTTTTCTAATGTCATTTGGAAATTCTTATATGTTTCTTGTGGTTGTTTATGTTTCCAAATGTGTGGAAGAAAAATCCACCAGGACGGATGTTGCTAAAATTGTTTGTGATTTTTTCAGGACTAACATATTTTGTAGTTTTGGAGTTCCTAGAGACATTAGTGATCAAGGGACACACTTTTTAAATTGGATAATGAAGATTTTTCTGAAGAATTATGGGGTGCATCATAAATCATCAACTCCCTATCAACCATAAACAAATGGTCAAACTGAAGTGTCCAATAGGGAAATCAATGAAATTTTGGAAATGACTGTTAAACTAATCTAGAAGGATTGGATCCAGAAGCTGGAAGACAAATTATGGGATTATATGACATCCTAAAAGACCCCGATTGGAATGAGTCCATACAGACGGATTTACGGGAAAAGATGACACCTGCCTGTGGAACTAAAGCATAAGGCGTATTGGGCTATGAGGAAGATGAATCTGGATCTTGGAAGTGCTAGGAAAGAAAGAAGGATGCAGTTGTAGGAGCTGGGGGGAAATTAGAAGATAAGCATTCGAAAATTCTAGGATTTACAAAGAGAAAACAAGAGTGACTCGTGACAAGCTGATCCAACCGAAAGAATTACATCCTAGAGATAATGTTTTTCTATTCAATTTAAGACTCATGTTGATGCAAAGTAAACCTCATTCCAGATGAGAGGGTCCATTTATAGTTACCCATGTATATCTTTTCGGTGCTGTGTAGATTGTGAAGGATGGAGAGTAGGAGTCGTTCACTATTAATGGGCACAGGCAGAAGAAATTCCATGGGTCCATTCCATCAGATCCAGTGGATGGGATCCTGCTCCTCTAGCCTATCTATCAATAAGATCCATCAGGTTGTACCTCTCCTTTACACTTTCTTACTTCTGTGTTTCATTTTAAAATTTTCATAAATGTTAAATACACTTGAATTCATTGAGGGCACTGCATCATTTAAGTGTGGGGGAGGTAGTATAGGATTTTCATTTGATGATTTTTTTCAAATAAGTAAATAATTTTTGTGTTTTTAAATTTTTTTGTGTTTATTTTTTCAGTTTTTTTGTGTGTTTATGAGAATTTTGAGCTGAAATGATTATTATTACCATTTTTGAAACCCATGTCATTGAGTGAACCAATTTTTTCCAGGAAACTAAGATTAAATAAATGATAAAAATTACATTGTTTCAAGTTCAATTCTTTGGTAATTTCATGAAATGTACTCAAATTTATGAATCTCATGCCACAATTCGTTGACTTTATCGTTGAAATTACATTCTTGCGAGGCATCTGATCCATTTTTTAATATTCCTTTCATTCACCTCACTTCTTGAGAGAACCATAATGAGATTTTCTTAACCAGAATTTGATTTAATCCTTTCAAAACTTGAGGGTTTGGGGTACATGTTTTTTAAATTATTGAGACATTTATTTAGTTTCAAAGCCCCCTTTTCAAGATAATACCTTTCATTATGTCCTACCTTGTACATTTAATCCTATTATCCCATAGAATCCATAAACATCCTGTTAGGTTAGCCACATTACAAGTCAATTTTCCATATCCAACCCATTCTTGAAGTAAAATTGCATGATCTCGTTGAACAAAAGTGTGGAGGAAGCTGTATTTTGTTGTGTTAACAAATTAAGTGAAACTTTGGGTAGAAATTCAACCGCTGAAGAAATGTATATGATGATGAAAAATCATTCTGTTAAAAGTTGTTCCATTTCTGGAGAATTCATGATAAGAGAAGCTGTGCATTTATGGGGCTTCTAATGGAGGAAGAAAGTTGTGCCTTTTTTGGATCCTTCAAGAGAAATCATGTTGGAGAAGATTGAAATTTTTTCTGAAATTTTGAGTTTTTTAAACATTTATTGACTTTTTCTGATTATGTAGATGAATTTATACTAAGGGAAGTGAGGATAATACAACACTTGAGTAAAAATTAGAATTGTGCAATTTTTCATTAAAAAGAGCCAAACACTCCTCATTCGGCCTCAGATTTTTTCACATAAAACCCTATCAACCGAAATCCACAAAACAAACATGAAAAGAACTCATGATAAACACACGACCTTGTCTCACATAGTTTGGAGAAGTAGGAGTTTTTCAATCACATGGTGACCCTTGCATTGGTTTGGAAGAGAGAAACATTGTTGAAAAATGATATTTGTGAGATGAGAGAAAATTCATGTGACGTAGGTGTCTTGTGTGCAAGGAAGGATCAATGAAGAGGAAAAATATTGAATGATCTTATTTGAGAACTTGGAAAAATGGTCATGGATGAGGCATGATATCTTTTATTTCTTGTTGTGGAATTGATAGATCTCAATGGCATGTGTTTTGAATTTGCGTTGATTTAATTTTGATTTTGATATGTCCGGGAGTCCAGGTGATAAGTGTGGGTGAATTTATAAAGGAAATATTTTCAATTATTTTATTCGAAAATTCAATGTTATTAATCCCAAAAATGTGTTATTGAAAGTGAAATTTTCGCATTTTATGTTTTAGGAGTATTTTTCAGATAATTGAAAAAATGGCTTATTTTGGATTTAATGAGTTTTTATTTATTATAATGCTTCGGCCATACATATTTCTAAAATGATCAAAATTGAAATATTATTCATTTATAGGTTTATATTTTCGATGGGAGTCATTTTATCCTTCTAGACCCAAAGCTCAATATATCATATGGAAGCTCAAATGTAGCTCATAATTCCAGCCTAAAAAATTGTGCACAGAATTGGAGAATTTTATTGTTGGGACCATATCTCATAAAAGGAAAAACCATTGGATATAATATTTTACATGGATCAAGAAGACATCCGGTGGAATATTTCCATTAATATGAAAGCACCTGATTCATTCTTTCTCATTGCCATAAATTCTTTGGAACATGATGCATTGGAATACAAAGAGTCTATTTAGAAGAATTGATGATTCAGAGTAAATAGATCATATCTCTCTCCAAACATGGACAATAATTCTGAAATTTCCTATGATGATAGAGGAGACATATTGGAACAAAATTTCTGAATACCCCTTACTGATATTCGGCCATTTACTATTCCAACCGGACTCAATCATTCAGTTGAGTGATTTTGGAGGGAAATTCTCAAATCCAAAAGTCTATAAATAAGAGTGTTCACTTCCACTCAAAGGGGTGGAAGAAGGTGCAAGAGGGGCTGTGCTAGAGTATTGAGTTCTTGAATTTCATTTTATTTTATATATTCTCTTTTCATTGTTTAATCATTCTCTCTTCATCCCCTTTAAACTCTATTACACATCACATGGAGGGGTAAAACCTTTGAGTGATCAGGAAGGGGGAGTTTCACTTTGGTAATGTCAGAGTTTTATGCTTAAATATAAAACCCTCTTTTTCATTTCAATGAATTAAACTATCACTATTTTCCAATTATCTTAATTTGATTTTGTTTTTTGTTTGGTGTATTCATTGTCAATATGTTTTGTTAAAGACTTTTAATCTCCCTCTTCCTAGTGAAATTTATCTCGATTGAGCATCTTATGTTAGGTGGTGAGTGTCCAGCGATCGTTGGCACATGTGTGGAACTAGTAAACTTTTTATAGAGTTATAATGAGGAAAAATTCCTGATAGGGTCTTTACATAGTTATTTAGGTATTTTTTATGATATTCCATGGACAAAGGATTGAGTTCCATTTGTTTATTTAACCAAGGGTGATTGATAACTTGATCTATGAGTCTTTAATTGGTCAATAAAAAGGAATAGAGGGAATATGATCTTTATTACTATCATTAAATTTCAAAAGTGAATCCTACCCTGACCCCATCACTCTATTCATCCATTAGTGTTCAACCTTTCTTTTTATTTCTTTATTTTTTTTTTCAACTCAAACAATTTCAAAAACAACCTTTTCTTCTTTCTTAAATTTAAGTGACAAACATAATTGTTGTGCACTCCTCTCTGGAGACAACATCGTATAACCACTCTACTACATTTTAACATGGGTTATATTTTGTTTTTTTTTGCACAACCCACGATTGTAAAGTGTCAGTAGGCCTCTATATCATTACCATTATATCATATGGAATCCATAGATATTCATGTGCATAGGATAAATATCGAGGTCTTGTAAAGGAAGGGGTTTGTGAGACCCAGTATTTCCCCTATGAACCCTTATTGTTGTTCTTAAATAATGTGGATGATATCTTGATGTTTTGTGCTAATTAACAACCCATTAACTAGGTGACCATGAAGAATAATTATCCCCTACCATGGATAAATGAAGTCAATGATCATTTTAGAGAGGAATATGTCTCATGAAAAATGGCCTTAGATCGAGATATCACCAGAGGTGAGTACATGATGAGGATATACCAAATACTACAATGAAATGTCACAATTGTCACTATTAGTAAAAGGTAATGCCTTTTGATGTGGAAAACCCCAATTTAGAGTTCATGGGACTCATGAACCAGATATGTTATCATTTATTAGAAATGTTTTTGTTGGTCTTAATAGGAAATAAACTAGTCTACTTGGAGTCCTAGAATGATCATGTGAGAAACTTCAGGATGGTCCTGGATAGACTCTTGGAGCACCAAATTTAGTTAAATATATCAGTTTGTTTTTTTCGATTTAATATGTCTAATTATTGGGAACCATCATCTCACAGTTAAGAATAGTAGTGGATCTAGTAAATGTTGTGGTATTGAATTCATGGTATCCACCCAAGAGTGTTACCATAGTGTAGAATTTCCTTGAATTTTCAATTTTATATTTGAGGTCTGTACTTGATTTATTATTATTTGTATAACCAATGATATATTTTTCCTAAATTAAACATCCTTTCATGTGGATATAATGGTTATTTTTTTATTAGGAAGATGAGGTAGAGGTTGAAGAGTGTCCCTACCTTAATATTTCCAAGGGAGGGTGTCAAATAAATAGTACTCTATGATGAATCAAGTATATTTCATGGTTTTTTTTCTGATATAGTGTTTTGTAATAATTTTATATGGGACCAAGGAGTTGGGATATCTTGATAAGAACTATGAGACCTAATATCCTAAGATAGTGATGGCACGCTCTTCCTTGAAAGTGTGATGACAGTACCTTAGGAGTGAGCAGTATATCATCTTCTCTAACCACATGTGATTCAAGTATATAATTTCATAGAAGGATATTAACTTGAAAAGGAGGTGATGGCCACAGTTCCACCAAGACGAAAATTTTATGGTTTTCTATACTATAGGGAATTGGAATGTGGTAGTATACTATCTCATCAAGAGAACATGTACTCAATTTTTTTCCACGGTTTCATAGAAGTCATATTTATTGAACTTGTCCTTAGTAAACAATGATGGTGCATAATTTCTTGATTTGATGTTTATTATCCCACCAATTATACATCATGTTTGGGAACCACGATATGTAGATACTAAATTTGAATCCTTATGTGCTCATATATCCACATGACATCGTCCTGAATAATTTTATGAAGGCATGGAGAATGTTATAAATTTTAGATGATGGATAATAGTATCTTTGATATTTAAATATTATTAGGTGTTGGGGTTTTATATGCACCATTTTAAAGTACAAAAAGGTGTCAAAACAATATTTACCTGAAATTATGAATTTATTTTTAGTGTCATAGAATTAAAATTTGTTTTTTAGAAGTTATATCTTGACGCCTAACAAGTTAGTAAGTAGTGGATAAGTAGTTAGTTCTAGAGGGTTTAGATCAACACATAGAAGTTCCTGAGTGGATGTGGGATGGGATATCCATGGAATTAATTAAGGTGATACCACATATATATATTTTAAATGGTTGTATATGGGTGATGATATACCGAAATGAAAAATATCATAGTTCCTTTCCATTCAAGGGAAGTTTCTAGTGAAGATCATTGGATGCTTGTACATGTAGTAGATAGTTTGGATCGATGGTCTTCTATAGATGATCATTTCACACCATGACCCTCTCTTAATATCTTTATTAGGTAAATGACTAATATAGCTCCTTGCGACTATGTTGCATTTGACCTTTTACTTTCATCACTACACTAAGATCTATTCTGAGAGGACCATTTAAGTCTCATAGGGTATGTTATGGGATTTAATGCTAGATATTATCCATAGTTGGGAGGATCACCTACCCTTGGGTCATTTTTCATGAAAAAACATATAAAACTCCCTAATTATTATGGCACCATTCGAGGTATTGTGTGGGATACCCTATAGGTCATTACATTGTGGGAAATATCATGGTCAGTACTCATGGGACCTTAGTTGGTTCGGGTTAGGATATATAAGCTGAAAATAGTCCAAGAGATACTAAGGACTACATAGAGACATTAGATACCCAATGTTGGCTGAGAATATATACCTATTGAGTTTTTAAAGAAATCAATTAGTTCAATTGGGGCTCAGCACGACATGGATGACGGAGATTTGTCTGGGGAAAAAGATATCACTATTATCCATTTGATATTTCCATATATTGTGTACATTTTGTGAGGTGGTGTACTAGTTAGATAAAAATTTGTATTTATACTGGCTATATGACGTCTTCCATATGTCTTAGGGAAGTACCTATATGAACGAACTATCACATGTTATTTATTGTGGGGAGATAGACATTGACGATGATGCTACAGTTTTTAATTACCAAATGGATATCAAGGATAAGTAGGAGAGTATCATTTGTGAGTGATATATTCTATTAATGTGTTTATACTAATAGAATTGAAAGGCTTATGAAATAAAATAGGAGTGGGAGACCTATATTTGTGCTCAGAACCCTCATCTTGTAGAGTATGATTTTGAGTATTTTGGAGGAAAATCCATAATGTGGGGAGAATTTAATAAATATGTTTTTCCATGTAATAATATGTAATAATATTTGAATTATTTTCTCATCCAATTTCTGAGATGTTGTGATGTTTTAGAGATCATAGCCCATAGTTTATAATTGAAGAATATTAAAAATATTATCATCACGTACCTATAGTTTTCCAAAAAATGAGGAATATCACACAAAATGATGCTGTCATTGGATATTTGATTCACCTTAGAGTTCAGATTTTTCGATTTAGAATAGTTGTGACATTATATTTTTTTAGTGTCGAGTGTTATCATAATGTTCATTAATGGAAAAAATTTATAAAAAAAAATTTATTTATTTCACGCAATTTTAACAATGATTTGTTCCGTCAAAAAGTAAAACACTATGACTCAATCCCAATGGGTAGAAAAATATCCTAGATATTGAGAATAGATATTAGATGGGATCCATTGGAATATCATGGGTAAAATCCCATTATATGGAGATTTGATCAAGGATGATGTTCCAACTAAGATCATATATATTATCAATGATGTCAATGAGAAACAATTATTTGTTAAATATTTATATAAAATCTATGTAGGATTCTTGATTTTTATGACTTCCAAACCATTTATTATCTAGGTAGAATAATGATGAATTCCATGAAAAATAATTGATATCAACATAAATGGTCGATTTATTGTTCATTTATCATTTCAATCTTCATTAATTTATTTGTTTAATAATTTATCAAGGATTAAATGAACAATTGCTAATGTTTATTACTCACATGTTATGTTTTATGTATTAATACCATGTTACATCGCATGATCATTATATTATATTATTTGGATCAAGGTTTGACGAATATAGTATATGATCATAACGTGACTATTCTTCGGTGAATAATATCAATACCAATGGTGTGGATTGTGATGAAATATGTTATTGATTTGTGATGATAATGGAAGACAATAAAATGTGGATCAATATGAAATGAAAATTTCTATTCATCTTAGTATGAAGGAATGGGTTCAGATTATACATGTGGTCAGTTATCAAGTAGTTTAGAAGCCAAAATTGTAAATAACTATGATGGAAATAATATTATGACAATAAATCATTTAATCATATGATTGTTTTTTTGTTGGTTGTGGTGGATGTGGTGTTGTAGAGACCGTATGTGGTTTCTGGAAAATTTCACATCACAGATCATGTAATATAGAGATACTTGTGGTGTGAAATGAACAGTGTGGATCTAGGATTTATAAGGAGAATAATAATACCACAGACAATGTGAAATAATTCATATTCTATGTATCCAATTATGTAATTTCAAATTTCATATTAAATGATACACAGGAATGGGTATCTTAGGATACACATAAACAAACAGTTGTACACAGTGATGGCCAGGTGTATATGGGAATGAGATGTAATTAATACATGAGAAAGGACATGGGGGAAGGGAAGGTTGTAATATGACCTCTACAAATTATACATATAAATACAGAAAATTTATTTTGATTTATATATTCCATGCGAGGACGCACCAGGTGGTTAGAATCAAGATTGGATGGACATGTCATGTACCCCCAGTATACACCATCTATCCCAATTGAAGGTGTTTGGAGCCCTTTATTTTATTATTGTTAGAAAAGTATCAGTTTACCATGTTTCCATTGTCCATAACCACAAGATTACATTCCATAATTATGTCTAAATCTCTATATTTTCCCCCAAGAGGTTGATTCTAAAATAGTTTTTTCGGTTTCCCTTCATGAGACCGCAATGTGACCCACTATCATTAATTCATATACCCTTTGTGGTGTTCATGGTGTTGGTGTAACCTCATTGAGAAGGTAATTAATCATCCATATGAAATTATATTTTAGTAGGTCTTGTGCTATTTTTGTAATATGATCCCTAGAAATGTGGGGTAATCTAAATTTGTTTTATGGTTCACCCCAATGGTAATGTGTGTTATCACATATATGAGTATCATGGTCTGATAGAACATTGATTTGCCTTCGGTGGGGCCCACTAATGACGAACACCTCGATGAGTTTATCTAATGATATCATGAATCATTGAGTGGGTTTCCCAATATTGATTAGTTCCATGAATCATTGATAAGAATACTATAGTAGGCAGTTTGGTTGCGACTTCATAGATGTGCACTCTGCTTGTTGTGTATATATTAGTGTTTTAAATTGATTTTCATATGGTAATTATTATTTGAATATTCTTGATTCAATTTGTTTACTGTTTTCAGGGTGACATATTGGGTTTTTGTATACCCATCCTTACATGTTATCTTCTATGATGTGTCATATAATTTGATGAATTAGTCATATTATACGTCGTCCTTAAAGGATAAGGATTAGGCGGATAATATATTCATCCAGAAAGGCCAATGTGTTTTCTAGGTGTTTTTCATTGACAGTAATCCTAACCTTATTATTATGTTGTACTCCCTTTCATTTTTTTCTTCATATCTATTTATCCCCATTATTTCCTCATTACATTATCATCATACACTGATTACAGGATTAATGATTTTTACAATCATAGGTATATACTTTTTTACATTCTATTATTGTTTGAGATTTGAGATGTCTTAGTGTGTATATGTACATTAGTAAATTTTGTCCCATGTTTTTTATATACCTACTTGGTGTTAGTCACATACCCCTAACCTACTTGAGGTGGGAATGGGTTTCTGATTTTTTTGGCCCTGTTGTGTCGGTTCGTGATAGACTGATATCAATGGAGTGTGTTCGGGCAACAACCAAAGTTTTATTATTTATTAATATATAATAAATTAAATTTACTTGATAACTCTGATTACACATAACCTCTGGTTATGAATGTTCTAGACACAACATTTGGGTAATTTTCATTTTGCATGAAATAGTGTTTTTACAAAACATTATATATTATTTATATAATTTCTAAAATGCATCTCTTATTACAAAGATAGTAAACAATGATATATAAATATTATTAAATACATTTTAATATTTGTTTTGTTTCATTAAAATAAAATATATATATAAACTTTACATGTTGTTTCGATGAAGTCATTATATTTTTCTAAAATATTAATTTATCAAAAATAGAAGTTTTTTTATATTTTTTTCAATAATATAAAAATATTAATTTGAAAATTTTATGGAATTAATTTGATTTATTTACATATTTTTTTAAATAATCAATAAAACATAATCTTTGGTATAATGTTTTAGTATATTCAAATATTTTTATTTTCTTATGAATAGTGAAAAATAAGGAATTATAATTGAAAAACAGTCACTTAATTTTTATTGTTTATCAAATTAAATTATATTTTAAATTTTTTTAATATAAAATTAGATAGATTATATATCTACAAATAAATTTCAGTTCATTCAAATTTAAAATAAATAACATATTATTTATTATAATTTTTAATATTAAACCCCAATATTCTCATCACATCTCCAGAATTCATTTGAAATCAAAAAATTTCAATTATATAAATGTAACTCTGAAAAATTTATTCAATATTTGGAATCATCATAACTTATATTATAAAATACGTACAACTTAATGTTTTAAAAAACTGAATAGTGAGCAAAATAAAATTTAATTTTTTTGGTGAAGGAAAAAATTTATTTACTAGGGGTTAAACTAAAATTATAATGGTAGAAAATGAACAAAAACGTGTATAAACTCTTTTGGATGGATATATATCCATCCAATACGTCCCAATTTTAATTATATTATATTTTTGACACATTTTTAATGTGATTGTCATTATCATTTTGATTTTTTTTTAAATTTCCATGTAGTTTTTATGAGTGTACCTTTCCCCCTATTACAAAATTCCTCCACCCCCAATTCATATATTCACACATCTCAAAATACATATTTAGTCAAAAAACATCCAAAATACCCCCAACATTTTCATACATGGTTTAGAAAATACGGTACTCTCACAATTCCATCACTATGGTCCTTAATAAGATATCAAAATGATATTATTCTAAGAGAAGATAATGGTCTTCCCTAAGATCATTCTTTTTAATTATTATTTTCCCACCATAAATTTGGTCTTTACATATCCATTTAAATTACAAAATTATATAATATATTATAGTTTTTTATGATAATTTAATAAGCTATATATTTTTCCACTTCAATCAAATCGTTGATGAAATCCTCATTCATGTGTACGGGGGACTTCCGCCTTGTGAGAAAGTGTCTTGAATTTTTCAATTTCTGCCTCTAACTGTAGGTTATAAATACATATTAATAGTCAACATATTATATATATGATATTTTTTTAAATATTTAATTAATATATCAAACATAAATTCATACCTTTTATTTTGTGGGAATAAAACACTATCACTCATGTGTATGACGGACCACCGTATCATGAGGAGATTTAATTAATTTAAATATTACAAAAAAGGTATTGAGGATGGAAACAATTTAATATTGTGATATATGAAAAATAAAAATGACTATTATATAGTAATATATCATTTATCTCTTTTTCTTTCAATCAGTGAGGAAACTAGAACAAATGTTCTCATCTTTGTATCGCCTAATATCTCCATGAAAAGTGATTTTCATTTTATATCAATAAATATTTTTTATAATTCTATATACATATAAAATAAATATATAAATGGAATTTATATCATATTTAATATTATGGATATGATTAAATCATGATATAATTTAGAAGAAAAAATTAACAAAAAAACATATATTAAAAGCGAAGCAGTTTTACCGAAAACATTACTTTAACATGGAATTGTTCATAAAAACATTGTAAAAATTCATAATAAAATCATATATTCTTATATATATATATTATTCCTTAATATATTCTTAATAAACATATATTTATTATATTTTTGGTTTTATTTTGTACCCTATATGATTAAACTTACTGTAAGGGGTTATCGTCTCACTTTTATTTTTTGTGATACAAATACCATATTCACAAAATGTTTGTTTTATGTGGTCTATATAAATCCCATGAATTTAAATTATTATTATTTAAAAAACAATTAATGGTATTTACATATAAATTTTTGGATCTCTTTTTCTTGTGTTTTACATATCAATATATAATAAACTAATACTTTCATCTCAGTTTTGATTATTTTGGACATAAGGTATCTTGTGAACTTATCTTAATATATATGTTATAGATAATACCTCTTGAAATGATATATAATGAATATAAATATTTCCAATATGTTAATAGATTCAATTAATGTTATTCTATCAGGGATCTTATTTTCCAATGTTAACAATGTGTTAAAAATTTTATGTAATAATCACATCATTTATAAAGATTGTTTTCTATTATGATTATGATAATAATATATTATGATCCATCTCTTAACAATATAATTAATTTTCTTAAACTCATGATTTCTAAAGATTAAAACAGGCTTCCATTCATTTTTTTTATGTACTCAACTGTTAAAAAATATGTTTTTAAGAAAGTCATACTTTATTTATCCCTTCAGTTGGATATCCATTTCATCCAAACCCCATTATTTATACAAATGTTTTAAAAATTATTCATTGTTATTTTATTTTTAAATTTTTTTACACATATTTTAATTTACTAAATAAATATTTTGATTTATTATTCATTCCTTTTTCCAATTAATAGCCATATTTAATTTACAAAAAGTTCTAAAATAAATCATTGATTTAGTTTGTATGGAATGAAAGAAACATCATACATAATGAAATTTATTTAATTTTAGTCATACCTTTTATGTAATAATTATATTATTCAATGAAAATGATTTAATTTTTTTAAATGTTATTTTAAAATAAAATTTATATGGATTAAGAAACATTCTAAGTGATTTATCCTTCAAAATAATTCTCCATCTAGGATGACATCCACTGATGTAACTTATACATTCATAGGGGTTTGAACCAATGATAAAATTCATATTGTTTATCTTAATGGTTTATTTTTTTGATGGGTTGATTTTTATGAAACTGATTTCTCCTCCACAGTTTATTCCATTATAAAATTCTTATGAAATATGATTCTTTTACGGTTATGCAATGATGAAATAATGAAAAAATATGAAACCTATATATTTACCATGAATTATTATATGATGAAATGTTTATGAATCCAATTTCATTTTAGGGTTTATTATATGATCAATGTTATATTGTATTTTCGAACACCCAATTATAATTTTTATTATGTGATTGATATTCCCTATATTTACCTTAAATAGAATGGGTAAATATTTGTATCAAATGAGGAAACAATGGGAATGTATTTTTTCAAATTAAACCACTATGGGAAATATTTGTGTCTTGATCCACTGTGGGAAACATGTGTGTCGTAATACACTATGGGAAACAAGTGTGTCTTGATCTACTATGAGAAGGAGATGTTTCCTATTCCAAAATTGGAAACATGGGATGAGTCCTAACCCACCATGTTGATCATCATTTAGTTAAGCATTACATATGAACTAGTTTTCAATATTAATTAATGTTTCATGCATTTGTGACATGATGTAATGATTCACGATTTATTTATGGTTATTTATTGAAGTCATTGGACTTGTTTTCCGAAATGATAATGTTATATTCAACAAAGCCTGTTTATAATCTATGACATGTTGGGTATTATCATTATATGGTATGTTCATGATCAAATACCCATATACTTATCATATTATTTCATATAATCATAAATCGATATCTCTTCATTTTTTCCTTTAATAGTCATATAGTGTCACCCATTATTATGTATCCATCCCAATTTTATTAATTATGATTCTTGTAGTCTATTCCAAAGAGGATATCTATTTGAGAATATATTTGAGGGAGATGTTTAACATAGTTCACAAAATTTGATGATTGTGTACCTACTATCAATATATAGTAAAATATATTGGTCCTTAGGCATGTGCTGGTTTAATGTATTTAAAATTCATATAAATAGTGTAATATCAATATGGGTAATGAATAGGTATAATTAGTAGTATATGAATGGTTTTTTAAGCATTTAGATGCTGTGAATATAGAAAATCAATTTTTTCCTAGGGATATTTCAAGGGATATTCTTATGTATATATGTAAGGATGATAAATTTTTAGGAAAACATCCTTCAGTATTAGAAGATGATTCAGTTAATGGATTCCATATAATTAAATCCTTGTATGGATACTATAAATGGATATTTCATTAACATTAAGATACCTAGGGGTAATAAATCTGAACATGGTGCATTGAGATGGAATTTATTTTCACCTTGTGCGTGGAAAAGGGCGTAAATGCACACTTGGTTTGACACTCACGTGAGATATTCTATAAAAATTCATCATCTCATTATAAACAATCATAACAAATTTAAACAGATAAATACTATGAATGAGTTGTTATAAAAATAAGGTTTCATAGATTTAAAATACGGTGTTATGATTTAGATACCATATATGTGATTTTTTACGATTATGTTTTTGTCTACTATGATAAGTTTTTTCTGAACAATGTTTTTGTGTTTTTCGATGGATGGATCCTATAAGAATCCTGATAACAATTTGGATGGTGACTAGAATGATATATATCTTGATTATTCATAATTATCTATGATGGTATAATACTAACAACATGAACATGGTTGATATTAATAAAGAATAAATTAATAATAATATTGAATATTATTAAATTTCATGTGGTAATGAACCGAAATGTATGAATAATCATCTTCCTATATATCAAAAATTAGGTTATAATAACCTATATTAATTTAAAAAAATGGTGAAAGGATGATTTCTATCCTGAAAATAAGGTCATAGAGTGATAAATTATTAACATGATCATTGTCTTATATATAGGTAAAATGAAATATATACAACTCAATTACCTATAATAATAATTACATTAAAGGAAAAGGATTGAAATATTCTATGTTAATTATTAACAAGGATAGATTGATGCATTTATGAATTTAGATTCATGTATTATATTTAAGAATTATTTTACAAATTGTATTTTGGTTGTTATAATTATTAATCATAAAATAATTATGTTATTTTTGGAATAATATATTTCTCATTGTATGATTAATTTAAAATATATGGATTCTATCATTATTTTATACAAGTGTGGATGTTCATATATTCAATGATGTAGAATCCCCCCTATGTTTTTAAAATATTATAGTTCATCAAGATTAAATTTGTTTTTGGAGAAATTTATGGAAATAAATGTTTTTTATCGTAGTAATAACATTTTGAAACATATCATTAAGAAAATTATAATCCTTTAGGGTTCATCTAATATATAATGTTGACATAATTTTATTTATATTAAATCACCTTAAAAAGTTACTACACATAATTGATATCCATGAATATTTATCACTAGCCATCTTAAAGAGGATCCTCCTAAAATTTTCTCATTGTAGGCATGATTATGATAGGGATTCCCTCAATGATGATTATAATAGGGGAGGCCAATATGCCAATTATTCAACATCATCTCCCTATTTACTCTATCCATCCATCTTCCCACCAAACTTATACTTTTCATTTTCCCACCACATGCTTTCTATTGTTCATACTTTCTCCACTATGCCACTCAAATTTGATTTAATTTTCATCTATATGTCCTTTTTGAATCCCTCATCATCTATTTAACTTCACTTTCATAATGGTTTCCTTGTTTCTGACCACATTCTATTCTGGTTAAACAGTTTTCTGAAGTCAATTTTGGTGGTGTTGGTTGAGTTTCATTAGTTTTCTTGGATCACAACTTACGTTATGCCTCAACATTATATAGTCACCTCTTTCAAGGATGTCGTTATTTATTTAGTTTTATTAAATAAAATCAATTCACATATCAGTGGATTCATTGATTGGGGATGGAATTATATAAGAATATGAGTATCTAAATTGAGTCCATTTTCCACATCAGATACTACACTAGCATCGTGTTCCATCAATTCTCTCTCATTTTTAATACCCTAATGGTTTCATAGATGATTTTAGATGTCTTATTTGATTGATTGATGGTTCTATATGAGGTTCATCTATAATTTTAATTGGTTTAAGCTCTAGTGGTCCCCAATAAATGAATCACATTGAGGGAAAAATGGAATCCTCATATTTGATGTATGTGTGTGAGGAATAGTGTGATCATAAGAAATTATTTTTATTTATGTGAAATTACTATTTTAGATGGAGGATTTGGTTTGGTGGATATAAATAATTTCACATTAGCAGTTATTGGATGATTTGATACTGGTGGTAATGTGGCACTAGATTCAACCATTGATGAAACATGATCGAATGGATAGTTTGTCGTGCCGATCGTCCCCCCTATCAAATCCTCAGATGATTCCAACTACTTCTCTTGCTTCTATTGAAATCATTATAGACTCTATATTGGACTATTGTGAGGGTGTTCTGTGGTGTTGTTTAGTGTGATATTAGACTATTACTATTTTTCTAGTGGGTTATTCCTCAGTTGGTTTCTTCATTTGAATTTTGTTTATCTAAGGGTAAATATTAATATATTTCTATTCTTCATAATTGTTGTTCATGTAGATGGTTCTTGGGTGGTGATTAAAAATAGTGTTTGAATGATTTCAATTGTTATGTATTATTCATGGCATCTTTGGTGGCCTTTTTTCAAGTTACATGAATTTGATTTATTTTGGTTCCAAGAAATCATTTTAACTGAAATTTTCATTTTTTGGATATATCCAGGAATATCATCACATGATCTATTAGTAGGTAAATTTACTTTCAATCAGGGAATGGTTTTTTAGATTTTATTTTTTCTATTGGGTGATGTTTGTGGGAAATTGATGAGTCATTTTATAAGTTGATGGATTATTGTTTCATATGATTTTATCACTAATGAAGTGGATGAAGATGATCATTATTGGTCATGTCAGGGTGCAAGGCATGAGGTATATGTCACCTTGTGTTTTGAGGCTAGAGGGAGTGGCATGTTTTGTATGAAATTTTTATTCAGTGGATTTCACAATTTCAATTTCCATCTAAAAATTTAGTGTTTCATTGTTTTCTTGCACATAGACATAGTAATTGTGATTTCCCCCCAAACTATGCATCATATTATTGGATAATATCAAAACTTTGTTTTTAGAGTGAAGATTTATCATTGAATCTTTTATCTAGAATATAAATTAAGAACGTGATATGTTTTCTTAGAGTATAACATTTAATTTTACTTGATGGGGATACGATGTTTAACTTGAAATTTCAGAGAAGTGTTCATTAAACTCTTTATAAAGATTAATATTTCCAAAATACAATATTAGATTAAATCCTAGGGGATATTATAGGATATTTTTCTATGGGTTTCATGTTTTCTATGGATAAAAAACATCCACATGTTCTACTTTTTTACAAAAATATCATTTAATTGACCATTCAAATGGATCCTAATGAATCTTATTATTTAAATAAATGTTTATGTCCAATATATAGGAATAAAGGTGCATAGTTTATGATATTAAGACCTTAGTCATCTAATGAAATTGAATTTAATGATCAATACATTAATCAAAAAAAATCAAAATTTTACTAAAATGTTATACTGAAAATAAACGACCATATCTATAATTTGATGTTCGTGTGAAGGTCCTTCAATAAATTTCCACATAGAAGAATGAAGGGAAAAATAATCCCTATGTATATAATTCATTTTGAAATTATTTATCTTATTGGTTCAATAGATCATATCTTAGTGCTTCCACTAAAACTCTATTAGGTTCACAACGTGTTCTATGTATCTCTCCCATGGAAGAACATACCTAATTCACTATATATACTAACATCAGAGGTCATGCCTCTATGTCATGATATTTTATAAGAGTAACAACCAGTTGATATTCGATATCATACCGATAATATTCTATAAAACAATACCACTCACATGGTCAATGATTTGTGGTGAAACCTTATATTTAAAAAAGATATGTTGTAAATTGAGGAAATGAATAGGCATCATTATCCTCATTTGTTTTTATATGAATGAACAATCACAATGAAAAATTCAATATAATGGATGTAGAATGTAAAACCCAGATTCATCATGAATTATTATTTCTAAAAAAATAAATTTCATTAATATCTTTTGTAATATTCAACCCCATATTACTGTTTCACTGCCCACAACATTAGGTCAGCTTATGATACAAATGACATTGAGTTTAAAAAAAACCAATGTTTGATATATATATATATATAGTTTCTAAAATGGAAAAGTTATACCTTTTTAGTTAAACATAGATATATTAAAGGTAATATCAACTTTTAAAAATTTGTTACTCATTTTTTTATATATAAAGTATATATTTATAAGAAGGAACATAGTTTTTTATAACGTATGTTTGTGTTTCAAAAATACTATATTTTTATAAACATTATATCAATGTGTGTAAAATAATTAAGAAAATATTTTAAACATTTAAAAATTAATTTGATAAAATATAATACATTTTTTAAACAATCATGTCATAAATGGATTCACCTTAATTTTTGAGTTTTTTCTAAGCATAGTTATTAGATGAATAATATATAATACAGAATATTAATTAAAAAATATATTTTTGATTAAATTATTTACAAGGATAAATAATATTTGAAATTATTTTGATGTAATATTACATAAATTAGATATATATCTATAAAATTTATTTCATTTAAAAAAATTTCATTTTGAAATTATATATAAAATCCAAGTACTATATTGAAAATTTTCACATTGAAAACAGTCTTTCTTGTCACATGTGTGGGGTTGATTTTAATTAATTATCCACATCTGTAAATTGAATTTAAAATGTGGAAATATATAAATCAAATATGAATATTTTATATTATACAATAAGGTAGATATAATATTTTCAAAAATGAGTAGCGACAACTGTAAAAATTAATCAATGCGGTTAAGGTAAAAACTAGATTTCCATGGGTTGGAATAAAATGATATGGGTTAACAATGAACCCAAAAAAATATAAATATTATTTGATTGAAATATTACCATCATAGTAATTGAAATTTATAATCTACGTTTATTTGTAATAATTTTTTTCATGTGAATGAATTTAACATTTTGGATTCTTTTGGGAATTATCAATGTTTTTTCCAAATGTATTCCTTTCTTGAACAAATAAAAGGGCACCATCACCCTTCACATATTCAAACCTATGAAGGTAGATTTTTTTTCTAAAAACTAGAATAATTCATCCGAAATTCCATAGAAAAATGTTTTATAGATAATTTTATTCCTAAAATACAAACACTAGGGTCCTTTTTAAGAGATTAAAATGTTGTTCTTCTTATTAAATTTAATTGTATTCCCTAAACACTTTATTTTTATTTAATCATTTTTACAATATATTTTGACAAAAATCATCAAATTTAATATCAATGGTATTTCACTTATACTAATATGTTATTATGTTAATGTAATAACCATTATCCACCTCCACCTCATTGAAATGGGTTACAAAGTCTTCATTCAGGTTTACAACGTACTAACACCTTGTAAAACAATGTCATTCATTTTTCTATTATCACTTCTTATAATTTTTTATAAATATTTATTAAAGGTATATTTATTATTTTTATGATGTTATTATAGTCATAGAAGTATTATATCACACATACATTTAAACATTCCATTTTTTAGAATAATATAATGTCTCTTATTTGTATGGTGGATTACCATCTCGCAAAACGATAATATTTATTCATGATTTATGTTGAATTTATTTGGTGTGGCCCTAATTTTATTCATTTTAAAAAAAATTGTTTGATTACATTAATGAATATTAAAATGTAAAATAATGATATCTGTTATTTATTATAATTTAAAATATTTATTTGTAGATAATTAACAAATTACAATTTATAGTGTTAAAAATAATAAATTTGATGTGTAAATAACCCTACTATGATTTTTTAAAATTATGTATTATATTTATTTTTAAATAGAAATTATAAATCATCTAATTTAATATATGTTTTTTATTATACTATATTTTGTCATTACATATTATTTAATTATGTTTTAAATATTTAAATTTAGATTTTAGTTATATCATCGAAATGTTTTATTGATGTGTAGTGTTGACATATTTAATTTCAATATTTATTTATCATGTTTGTTGGTTACATTCCTTATTTATATTTTCATTAGTATATCGAAAAAATTATTTTCATTCGTCTACGATAATTATTTTCACTATTACTCTACATAAGGTGAAGACATGTTGTGTAAGATTAATTTTGTATGTAAAAGAAATATTGGAGTTCACCATGTGTAAATGTTTACCTATCTATAGAAGATAATTATACATGTACATAAGATAAATAATTTTCTAGAATTAAAATATTTATTGAGTAGTATTGTTATCATATAAGATCTATAACCACGTGTTTTCCAATCATATTGATTCCTACTAAATGGGGACATAATTTTATCCATTTTTGAGAATTATAG
Organism: Viscum album; assembly: GCA_963277665.1. Classification (NCBI taxonomy): domain Eukaryota; kingdom Viridiplantae; phylum Streptophyta; class Magnoliopsida; order Santalales; family Viscaceae; genus Viscum; species Viscum album. Next base: position 2,048,177,906 of record OY728147.1, on the reverse strand, counting down.
AATAATATAATATGTCATGTCAATTTGTTGCAGGGAATGAAACCTGATATCTCTATATAGAGAACCAAAACTATTCCACCGTCATTGTATTTTTTTTGTGTAAATCCTTGAAATGATTTAGATTTAGTTAAATGAAAGGATATTTTAAATAGTGGAGGGTTAAGTATGATATTCATGAGCCACTGGTGTCCAAACATCGTGGATTATGATTTATCCAATCCCTAATTTGTGTGTTTATCCCAATCAATAATGACTTGATTTCATAATTGGTAACTCTTTTGGGCAATGGATATTGATTTTGTAGAAGAGAGGATGGACCTATAAGAGGATTTTCACATTTACGCATGATGAAATCGATCTTGAACTGTTAAATGAACCATAAAAACTTATCCATTAAATAGTATAATATAAAGATCATAGATGTTTTTAATTGTGTTTCCTTGATTTGATGACTTTACCGTAGCCTCTATTGGTACCCAAAAAATGATTATTCGATAGTAGAGGTTGAATATGGTTTAAAAGTACCACGAAATGTTCCAAATTATCTTATGTGTTGCTTATTTTTTGATAAATAATAATTGAACATGTTTTGAAATGTTGAGATTGAATACATAGAAAACATATTAGGGATATGGATAAAACTTAATTTGAAGATAAAAAATAAATCTTTTATATTCAAAATCCAATTCTCTATTATGTTGATGCATTATTGTGAATGATTAGAAATTCTTTTTCAATTATGGTTTTATTTTTCCATGAGAGGGAAAAATTATATAGTTGGAAACAATGAAATTTTTGAGTTTTGTGAAATGACGGTAGAAGTTTTGAAAACAACATATGCTTGATGAAATTTGCATTAGTATTTAATTAAACTCCTTATTTAATTTTAAGAAATTATAAAATTAAATGAATAATATTTTTTTGTTATTTGATTCATATTGGGTGGGGGTGATTGTTAGTTTTATAATGTGATAAATCTCAATAATGGGTTTGGATGACTGGATTTGGTTTGGTTGAGTATTGTAATGTTTTTTTCAGAATGTGGGGGGTGATACAGTTGATGTTTTTAGGTTCATGTTTTAATTAAACATGGGTAATTAATTTTATGAGCATGTGCCTAGATTTTATTGATAAATTTTTAGAGGGTCATCACATGTGAAAGAAAGATTATGTTATGGAATATTTCATTTGACGAAATACTTTCCATTTTAAAAAGTAATGAGATTCATTGAAGAAGAAGAAAAATAATGGATTTGAAGAAAAATTATTTCACTACATCATCATTTTGAAGAATGAATTCTATATTGGGATTTATGGATGAAATATATCCAAGGGAGGAGGACATTATTTGGGAACATGAGTAGGTGATTCATCAATTGAGAGAGATGATGTCTATGTGAATAGAAATTGACTTCAACTCAACTGATGATATTTATACTCTCTTTTATTTTTCCATTTGGAATATCTAAATTTATTATGTTTCTATCTAAGGTTATAACATGAACTGTGGTTAATTGATTGTGTATTTTTTATTACTAAAATAAATTTTCTAATAATAATTTATGAAATAATTATAAAATAGAAATCATATTTTATATATTTGAAAATCTAAAAGTTTTGTATATGAAAAACACCAAAATTAGCTGGTAGTCGGTCAAGAATCTCGACCTATATTTTCGCAACATGGTTGTTATTTATTAGTATTAATATTATATTTCAAATGAATAATTACATGCACCTAAAAACTAATTTCCCTAAATTATATATTTCTTGTTTCTTCTCTTCAATATACATTAATTCTAAATAAAATTAATACTACAATCAATATCTCCACTATTTTACAAAAATATCCACTTAATGAATTCAAAATCTAATATATTTTAATGTTATCATTATTTAGTTTAAAAAACTAAATCCATTAGATATACTCAACATTTCTCGATTTTTATTGACCCTTTTTGTCTCTATCTAGTAGTGAGTAAGAATATAAATTTCTAATTTGACTATGGAATCAATGACTATGACATTGATAAATTTTTGAACCTTGTTTAGAAAAGTCATACACTTATTGACATGTGTTGGATGTTAAATAAAAATGTAACAAAAACATTATGAAAAATTTATTATTTTTTGTGATAACATACTGTATAAATGATTTATCTTCATATTTTTCCATGAATTCTTTTAGATTTATAAACCAGTACTGTTTAAATGTAATCATTGAAATTTAAAAATGCATTGAATGATTGTTTAATGAAATCGGAATTTTATTTAGTTGATTAGTAAATGTTTTATTTTAAATGAAGAGATATTTTGTGTTAATTGAAATAGATTTAATCTACATATTGATCATTTACATCAACATGGATTTAATATTTAAAAACTAATTGAGTGTTTTCTTTATGACATTAATGATCATGATAAATTTTACTTTATAAAGCTAATAGGTGGATTTTTGGTGCATCAATATAATGAAAAAATTGCGAGAGCTATTGAAAAATTGGATTACAATTATATAAATAAATTCTCATAATTATAATTATTAATTAAGAAGTTTTATAAATATATATCCATGAATGAAATAAGTTATCTAAATTTTTAAATTCTGATTTTTTTTCATTCAACTATATATCATTGATCATAAAATTGATTTATGAGAAAAGTGATAAAATAACCAGATTATTGACATTCTCTAATGATGGAATTCTTAAAAAAATTAATGTAAAATTTATCATTTTAAAAATATAAATTTCAAATTCTATAAATTATTTAATTTGATGATATTGAATTAAGATATCATGTTTTCAATGAAAAATCCACACATCTCAATCCTGATTATAAAATTAACAACCAACTTTTTTTAGAATTTGATTTCAAGGAGGTCTAAATGATTTTATTTGATTACTTTTACAATTTAAACACTCCAATTATTCATAAAATAAAAATATATGTCCTTAATAATGAATTATATAATTAAAAATATATGTTAATATGTGTAAAACATAATTCAGATGGATAAAAAATTCAAAATGGATCTTAATAATCTCTTCTTAAAAGTGAATTAGAATACTCAAATCTTAAAAACACTTTTTCATTTCAATTTTTGGGAGATTTTGGTAATTAGGATTTTCCAATAAATGAATAATTTTTTTAATATCCATTTATTCAGCCACCACTTCAAAAATAATAGAAATGTATCAATTATGTCTTAAAAATTAGAATACAAAGCATAGAGGTTTTTACTAAAAATGTTAATAGTCTGGCATGTATCTTTGTCCTTATTATCTCTAAAGGAATAGTGGTATCCTCTAGGGGACATGTATTACAATCTATATTGATATGATCCCATCTGACTCAATTCATAACTAAAAATGGTCAAAACACATTTGGTGGTTCTTAGATGATAAACCATATCCACATAGTAAAAACAATTTAGGAAATTTTCACTCAAGACATTAAACCTAGCGCTTCATGGGATGAAAATTTTAATTGAATAAAAACAATTTTTTTCTATTTTTTAACTTTTGGTAAATAAATTATCACCATATTTTTTATTGAATTATCATATTTCCCCCTACTCACCTTTTCTGGTTCTCACTGTCACGCTCTCAAAATATTCTGTGTTTCATTATTTTTATTTTCAATGTATGAAATTAATGACTTATATATATTATATTTCAAGGAACATTATAGGATAAACCATTTATTATTTAATATTTTTAAAGAGGGAAATTTTTGTTCCAAACAACGTCTTAATAAAGAAATAATTTTCAGTGAAATTATAACTCTAAATTCTTCATTAATATTTTTTTTTGAAATAATTACCTGGTTCCAAGAAATTTTCATTTTAATTTTTAGTAACAATCAAGGTAGTTTTAATGGAGGGTTTCCTATTGGTAATTGATTATAGAGAATGATAAAAAATATTGATTTCCAAGATTTCATGAATATTCCTTTTTAAGAATTATATTTATAATAAATTTAAACCTTTTATAAAAACAGTTTAATTTATTTAGACTCTTTTATCTATTTGATGTGAAATCAAATATTAATGAGATAAATTTTTATTTTATTTAAAACCCATAAATATTATATAGTGTTAAAGCATGTATAATTGTAACCTATATTTTGTAAATTTATTGAGTGTTGTGGAAAATATCTTAATGATTTGTATTTTGACCCTTTATACATGTCACTGAAAAAATAAAATTTCAATTTATTATGAACCCCAAATTATAATTATTTTATTCCAAAATTGAATAAAACTTGGAGGAAAAAATATAGATTTCTATACGGGGGATAAGGTCTTCTTAAAATACCTATATTGTAACGTTCTAGTTTCGAAATCCACCCAATGGTTCCTCGTACCCGGTTGGTCACATGGACTCAAGCGCATTTCCTCCAATTTCATAGGTTGTAGATTAGCACCAAGGGACTTTGGTGTGATAGTGGGGAAAATGTACACTCATTGGCATAGTAACATAATGGAAGAAAGCCATAGAAAAAGTGAAAGTATGAATAATCTATAAAAATGTAAACTGCAGAAGACTAGAAAATAATAAACCGGAGCACACATATATATATTAATGATAAATTATACATATTTCTAGGAAATTATCCAAACAAATTACAATGTTGGAATAAAATAGAACTAATCTCAATTACAAAAGAAAGAAAAGTAAACAACTCCTCAGCATCGTAAGCAATAGCTTGGTCCAATGCTCTCATGCTCCACAGCAAATAAAGTATCTAATGAAGAAGGTTGATTTCCCTTATCTATACCTACATCAATATATTCAGTTTGGTCCCAAAAACATGGCCCAAATATGGTGTGAGACTAAATCATTGTAGGAAACCACCACGAGATATGTTCCTTATAGTCAGGGAATATATGACAGGAAACAATCAAATAAATGCAGTAAACAAGGAAGTACCCAATGTAAAGAATTTATAGTTTCAATGCATTCAGTATAATATATCAAGGAACATATAAAAAACCTAGGTAATCTCAAATAGGTAACCCTCTTGGAAGTACTCACAGCCTATCCCCTCTGGCCCTACCTAAAAAGTACAAGCAACCATCTGGGCAGCACACACAGTCTCACCCCTCTGGTTCAGCTCTAGAATAGACTCTCTAAGGAATCACTCACCATAAATTCCTCCTATATTCTCATATCGGTAACCAAAGGTGCTCTAGAGAAGCACTTATGTCACATTACCTCTGTGGCCTGCGTCGAAGAACTACATACACTCTGAGAGAGCAGTTACATCAATTCCCCCTATGGTCTCACATCGTAAGTAAAACAAACACTCTGGAGAATCCCTTATGTTCATTCTCCCTATGTTCTACAACACCAGGTTATCACAACCCTGTTTAAGTCAAGTAGGTATAGAAATGAGTATCGGCCAAATTAAAACTCAAGAACTACTTATCTAGAAGTCTTCAACATATCAGCATATAAGAACAATCATACAATCCTACAACTTGGCATGGGATCATAAACAACAGCCTAACAGGAAAACTAGACCCAACAATCAAAACATGCAATCACGCATGGGAAAAAACTTCCAAACCATAGAAATTAAACCTATTCACATTCAATCACACTCTAATAAATCATTCAAGCATAGAAGAAAAACAATAGGGAAAAAATGGTAAACACACAATACCCCGTTCATGGGTATTTGGAAAATTTGCACATATAACTAAAAGAATTTTAATAGAAAGGAACAAAACACCTACCTCCGTATTGGGAGATCAATATACTTGAGTATTAGGTCTTGAATCACCTTATAACAAAAAATATCTACAAAAAAATATAAAACTCTCAATAGAGGATAACATGAGAAACAAGAGGAATCACGAAACGAAGCTCAAGAAGAAGAGAGATATTACTGAGGTGATCCCAATGCAATTGATGGTGTTCGAATCAAATGCTCTGTTGGGGGATTAGAAAAAGATCATGGCCATACAGAAGCTCTAAGCTAAACGAGACATAGAATAAGACCTTTTTGGAGATTAGAGGAAGCCACGATCTATTTAATGAAAAAAAAAGAAAATACATTGTGTGTACTTGTGGTTTCCATAACACAGATTAGGCAGACTCCGGGTCACCCCCACATGGCCATGTTCAGGACTTCCACACGACTAACACATGACTGCCTATGGTAACCGAGTTCACGACATGTACTCAGAAAGTACATGGCATGTACTTAAAAAATTTCAAGAAATTACAATTTTTCACAAACATTACCAGATGAAGGAAAACATACCTGAAAAGAATATCTGGGTTCTTAAAAACATCTGCACTTAAAGAAAATCATCCACAAATTTCCCTAGTAAGGTGGCATAGAAGAATAAACCTTAAATTTCTCCGGCCACTATAATCTTACTTCGGCCACCCTCTCCCATGTCTCATCTTTCACCCACCCAGGATGTCGTAACACCCGTACAAGAGAAACAGACCGGCCACAAAGAACCTTCGTACTTCGATCAATGATCTAGATAGGATGCTCTTCAAATGATGCATCCACTTCCAACTAAACCTCCTCGGGTTGGAAAACATGAGATGTATTTGAGAAGTAATGTCAAAGATGAGAAATGTGGAAGACATCATGCATAGCCTGGTACCTCTGAGGTAACTGCAACCGATAGACATCAGTCCCAACTCTCTCCAACACCTCAAATGGCCCAACATTCCATGGTGACAGCTTACTATGTCTCCTAATCCTCTTGTGTCCTAACCTCATTGTTACATGTATAAAAACTTGATGCCCGACCTCGAACTACTATAGTCATATCGGTTGATTAGCATAAGACTTCTGTCGAGACTGTGTAGTAGTCATCCTCTTCCGAATCAACTCAATCTACTCTTAGGTATCCTGAACAAGACAAGGTCCCAAAACACCTGCCTCTCCTACCACCAGAAAATATAAGGGTGATCGACATGTCCTTCCATACAAATCCTCATATTTTTCCATATGAATAGTTACATGGAGACTATTATTATAAGAAAAATTCACAAGAGGAATGTTCTTCTCCCAAGAACCTCCAAAATCTCGAATGCATGCTTGTAGAATGTATTGCAACACCTGAATCATACTCTCAGACTGGCCTTCTATCTAGGGGTGGTAAGCTGTACTCAGAAGAACCTGTGTACCGAAAGCCTTCTGAAGACCCTATCAGACCTGAAATTTAAAACATGTATCACTTTCTGAATCATTGGAGTGTGGAACTCAATGTAAGAACACAATCTCATGGATGTAAAACCATCCCAGATCATCAACATTGAAGGTCTCCTTGATTGGTAAAAAGTGAGAAACCTTCATGAGTCTATCAATGACAACCCAAACTGCATCATTCCTTCGAGGTGACCTTAGTAAACCTGTCACGAAATCCAGTGCGACATCATTCCAATTACACTGGGGAATGGGTAACTGCTGTCAAAGCCCTGCTAGTTACTGATGCTCAACCTTCACCTGATGACAGGTGGACCAACTCATAACAAAACTAGAAACATCACTCTTCATACCTGGTCAAAATACTGATGGTGTAGATCATGATACATATTTGTGAAAGTAGGATGAACTGCCCAAACCGAGGAATGAATGTCCCGCATCAGCTCCTCACGTATGTCTTCTTGAACCCATACGCACCCCTGGAAACACAAGTTCTCATCATCACCTATGGTCTATCCTATAATAGGATCCTCTCCAGACATGCTCTCCCATAGGACTAGGCCTTTTGAATCTGATAGTTGCCTCATTTTAACTCGATCAAGAAGAGTATAGGTAACATCCATAGAAGAAATACACATATTCTCTTTTCTGTTATGAACCACTTAATGTATCTCAGAGAAAAGATCCATAAGCTTCCTCTCACTACTGGCCTTATGAACTACCCGTATATGAGTCCTCCTGCTCAATGCATTAGTTAATGTGTTGCCTTTCCTCGGTGTATAGCCAAGCTCAAAGTAAAAAGACTAAAGGTACTCAACCCACCTTCGCTGTCTCAAAATTCAGATCACACTGAGTGAAGATGTACTTGAGACTCTTGTGGTCAGTGATAAACACAAAATTCTCAACCAAAAGATAATGTCTCCAACATCTTAAGGCATGTACAAAAGCAGCTAACTCGAGATAGTGTGTCGGGTAATTCTTCTCAGGTGGCCACAACTACCAAGGCTCGTACGTAATGACTCATTCTCCCTACATAAGTACAGCTCCTAGCCCGATACCTGAAGCATCACAGTACACAGTATGGCACTTTTCTGGCTTTGGAAAGACTAGTATCAGTGCTGAATTCAACCTCTCTTTCAGATCCTGAATGGTTGACTCACAAGAATCTGACCAAAATAACTTTAAAACCTTCTTATTCATACACGTCAGTGGTGCTACTAAGCGTGAAAAGTCATGAATGAAGCGTCTGTAGTATGCATAAAACCCTTGAAAACTCTGTAACTCAAAGGCATTTTTCAAATGCTCACAGAAAACTACTGCTCTCACTTTTTCTAGGTCGTCTAATACTCTTTTCTATGAGATAACATGACCCAATAAGTGAATCTAATCCACCCAAAGTGGAATTTTGAGATCTTAACATATAACTGATGCTCTTTGAGTGTCATCAAAATGATCTCAAGATAGGTAGCATGGTCACGTGAAGTGTGAGATTACACCAAGATATAATCCATGATGACTACTATGAAATAATCCAATTATGGATGGAACACTCTGTTCATCATTTCCATGAAAACTACAAGCACGTTCGTGAGACCGAATGGCATAATGAAATACTCGTATTGACCATACCTGCTCCAAAACGCTGTAAGAGTTATATAATATGGTCTAATGCACAACTAATGCTAACCAGATATCAAGTCAATTTTCAAGAAAGCAGAGGATCCTCGAAGATGATCACAGAGATCATAAATCCTCAGCAAGGGATATCGGTTCTTGACAGTCAACTGATTTGACATTTGATAATACACACAATACCGGAGGTTACCGTCTGCCTTCTTCGCAAACAGATCCAGAAAACCCCAAGGAGATGTAGTGGGTCAGATGAAACCCATTGCCTACAACTCCCCCCAACTACATCATTATCTCATGTAACTATGGTGTAGCCATCTTATAAAGAGGAATGAACACCAGTGCTTCTCCTGGAACATGCTCAATAGATAATACTACCTCACGATCCAGAGGAAAACATGAAATGTCTTCTGGAAAGACATCTCTGAAATGATCCACCACTGGAGGAAAGTCCATCTGTGAAATCTCTTGGTAATCCTGATAAAGTCTAGAAATATGGGTTGTAACCCATCTCAACCCATGATGCTCGGGTCCCACTCTTCTTGCATGGACATCCCATTCGCCCTTATGAAGAATCAATCAGCCCTCTGGTGATATGAAACTCATCCTATAGCGATTGCAGATGACAAATTCCTGTAAGGGAGCTAACCAGTCTATTTTGAAAATGACATCATAGCCTATTATCTCTATGACATAGAGGTTCCATAAGATTTGACACCCAAAAACCTCTAGGGGATCTTCTTGCACTGATGTACACCTTTCGTTCTATTCCCCAATAGAGTGTCTAGTGTCAAGGTATCAATAGAAGAAAAGATACAGATCCCAAGGATCTCCACAACATCAATAGATATAAATCTATAGGAAGACCCCGTATCAGAATGTGCAAATTCTAAAACCGAGGAAACTATGATCGTACCTCGAACTATAGAAAGTCTTGAATCCTACTCTGGCTGGGTCTGCTCCGCTGAAAAAGTATAGCCTACACCATGACCCTGTGACCCTACCTGACCACTCTAAGGTAGTCCAACCCGCTGTCGTTGAAAGCCTTCCGATTGACTACCACAGGTGCGACCTCCAACTGTACCAGAACGACCAGAAGAACTCTAGTTCCCAGACTGGTGAGAAACTAGTGGTGCTGCTCTTGAACGAAGAGTCATAAATGAACTCTTATCAGCAGCTTTGGGTTAGAAGATCTAACATAAGCACTAAAGATAACCCATCTTTCCACAAGATTAGCACTCCACTGTGTCTCTCGAGAGGTGTGGCCTCATATGCCCGCCATTCCCACACTGGAAGCACACCACATGACTACTAGAAGAAGTACCTCATCTTTTTGGATATCCATGAGAAGACTCCCTGCGATGCTTCTTGTTGTCAGTAGGAGGGATACTTACTCTAGATGCTGAGCTGACCTCACTCACCACTCCAGAATCCCGTAGATTTCACTCAGTTATAAGCACCTGGTTTAAGATAGAAGTGATATAAGTCAACCAGAAGATGTTCACCTCTTATCGGATGTTGTGCCTCATACCATCCTCGAACATCCTTTCCAGGAATAACTGATCATCTTCTGAAATAGGTGTTAAATTTTTTTACTCAGTAAAATGAGAGGAATAATCCATGACCGAAAGAGTACCCTGCTCTATACTCATTAAATTCTAGATTCCATTGTCCATCAAGTTCTTTGGAGAGAAGTAGTCATAGAAGTTACACTGGGAACTCCACCCAAGTCAAGACATCGTAGCATCCCATCTATGAGATCAAATCCCTCCATCTCTTGGAAGAATCCAGAAGCATATATGTTGCAAGCATTACCAGACTCTCTGGAGGGATCTCCAGATGATTGAAGATCGTCATCCTGGCTTCTAGCCATGACTCTGCAGCTTGAGGTCCTCCATCCCATGAGAAATTGGGAGGATGCTACTACTGAAAGACCCGTGTAAAATTTTCCATTGACAGGGTAGGAGGAAATGCTCACTAGAAGGTCTGAATTATCCTCAGAAATCCCTCCCTAAACTATGTATAAGCACCTGTATCAGGTATAACTGCGGGTGAAAAGACTGGAATAATAGGAGGATTTGCAGGAAGTCCCTGATCAGCCATATCCAGCGTCTGATCACCACCTTGTAACTAGAGAACAACAAGAGGATGTCTCGGAGGCATGACTCTATATGGTTAAACACACACCTTATATCAAGATTATCAAGGACTGAGAACCAAAAGTATAATAAGGGAACATGAGAAAGAAAACATTCAAGTTTTTTAGAACATGATTACATGGTGTGTATGTCCCCTACATGGTGTGTTCCCATAATCCAATCACATGGGTGTGCAATTCTTCAAAAAATGGTCGTGTAACACCCCAAACACATGGAGTGTTGTCCCAACACATGGCATGTACATGAATCCACTTCCCCTACCCAGGTACCCTTACACGTCTAAGACACACGATTTTCCTTGAATAAGAATATATGGTGTATTTGTGACAGACATGGAATGTACTAGATGAGCTTCACCGACCCGTGTTGTCAGTGACATGGTCAGGTACTTCGGTTACACCACACACCTTGTTCCAGAAGAACACGACATCTACTAAAAATATTTTTTCGAGTAGTGTTGTTAGTGAAACGGCTGATTACATGGTTCTACGAAATGACATGTACATCCTCTACACAGGGTGTCTTACCAAGGATTCCAAACCCCTTGTCCATGTCCACACAATCTGAGACATGGTTAATGACTACACGACGTGTACATAAAGTACATAACGTGTAATGAAGAAAAATAGTTTCTTACTGAACAAAAGAAAACATGGTGTGTATTCAAAACGACAAGGCATGTATTCTGGGTTTTTTCTGACAGTATGCCTCAGAAACTACTATGGATCCCAGAAAAGCAAGGAAACGACCATTTAAGTGAAAAATTACGATTCGTGAGGGCCCATAACACCTCAGGAACCAAATTTTGGCATTCCATCAATCAAATCATTACACCAACAATACCCAATGAAACAATAGGTATCTTATCAAGGAAACTATCACAACAACATACATCTCTAGAAAAACATCTATCACAATAACATGTAATCGCTAATGCACCATATATGGCATAGAAATAATGCATGACATGTGATTTATAGAAAGTTCTTAAATGATGCATGAGATGGGATACCCTCATCTCTTCGGTTGAAATATAAGTAGAACCTTAATGAAATCATCAATAACAACTCCATACATGTGAGTCACCCAACGTTGAAAATAAAATCAAATGTAATAATTTTAAAACCAGAAAAATTGCAATAAATGAGGTAGATTGGATTTTCCCTGTACACGGGATAGCTACTCACAATCACAACTTATTAACAAGTACTTATTCCTTCATATCCCTAGTTATAGTATCCATACAGTAATTCAAAAAAAAATTCTTCTGATATAACTTTATAACATCCTGGTTTTGGAAGCCACCAAGAGGCACCCTGTAACTGGTTGGTCACATGGCCTCAAGTACATTTACCCTAACTCCATAGGCTGCCGACTAGCAGTGAGGGACTTGGGTGTGATAGTGGTGAAATTATTCCATCATTGGTAGAGTAACACAGTGGAATAAAGAAATAGAAAAAGCAAAAGTAGTAATAATCCATTCAAAAGAAAACCGCAGAAGACTGGAAAATAATAAACTAGAGCACACACATATATATGAATGATGAATGATACATATGTCTATAAAATAATCCAAAAAATCACAATTCTAGAATACAATAGTACTAAACCCAAGTACAATAGAATGAAATGTAAACAACTCCATAGCATCACAAGCCATAGCTTGGTCCCATGCTCTCTGACACCACACCAAATCAAGTACATAAAGTAGAAGGGAACATTCCCTTATCTATACCTACAACAATATAATTTATTTGGTCCCAAAAACATGCCCTAAATAGGGTGTGAGAGTAAATCCCAGAAGACAACCACCATGAGACCTATTCCTAAGAGTCAGTGAATATATGGCATGCATCAAGCAAATAAATGTAGTAAATAGGGATGTACCTATGATAACCAATTTAGAGATTCAATACATTCAATATCATATATCAAGAAACATCTAATCAAAGAAGGTGATCTCAAATTGGAAACCCTATAGAAATTACTCACAACATATCCCCTCTGTTCTTATATAAAAAGAACATGAAACCCTTTGGGTAGCACACATAGTCTCACCCCTCTAGTTCAGCTCTAGAATAGACTTTCTGATGAAGCACTCACCGTAAATTCCTTCAATAGTCTCGTATTAGTAAATAAAGGTTCTCTAGGGAATCAATTACGTCCCACTCCATCTATGGCCCACATCGAGGAACTAAACACACTCTAATGAATCATTTACATCAATTACCCATATAGTCTTGCATCGTAAGTAAAACAGATACTCTAGAGAATCCCTTACATCCATTCTCTCTATGGTCAACTAAACGAGGTTCTCACAGCTCTATGCATATCAAGTAGGTATATCAATGCGTATCGTCCAAAGTGAACCTTAAAAACTAATTGGATAGCAGTCTACAACATATCAGCATATGATAATAATCCCACAATCCTAAAACTAGGCATGGGAAATTAAATAGTTGCCTAACATGAAAACTAGTCTCAACGGTCAAAAAAGAAAATCAAGCATTGTAAAAAACATCAAAATCATAGAAATTAACCTTATTCACATTAAATAAACCTGTACTCAATTATACAAGCATAAAAGACAAACAATAGGGCTAAAATGGTAAACACACAATACCAAGTTCATGGGTATTGGGAAAAATTGAACATATAACTCAATGAATTTTAACGGAAAGGAACAAACCACCTACCTCGACATTGGGAGTCAATATACTTGAGTATCAAGGCTTGAATCACCTTATAATTCCGATGATCTATAAAAACATCTAAAGTTCTCTACAAAGGATAACTTGAGAAAGAAGAGGGATCATGAACTGAAGCTCATGCAGAAGAGAGAGCTAACTGAGGTGATCCCAATGCAATCGATGGCGGTAAATTCGGAGATCGGATGCTCGATTGGAGGATCAGAGGATGATCATGGCCCTATTGAAGCTATTAGCCAAATGAAACCTAGAAGATGACCTTTCTAGGAATTAGATACTACCCTGGTCCATTTAATGAAAAATAGAAAATACATGGTGTGTACTTTGGATGTACACAACTTGTACTTAATGTTTATGTACCCCACATTAGGCGCCCTCCAGGTCACCCCCACATGGCCATGTGCATGGCCGCTACATGGCCTGCATAGGGCTACCCGCGGTAACCGTGTAACTAGCGTGTAATAAAAAAGTACACGACGTGTACTTTGAAATTTCCAAAAATTCCCCTTTTTCTCAAAAATGACCAGAATAAAGAAAACATACCTAAAAAGAAGATCTGAGTTCTTACATAAACTGTCCAATGATTTTAATACCTGTAGAATACCAAAATTTTTTCAACATTTTGAGTTAATAAATATTTTATTATTATTATATATGGTTCTAATTTCATATTAGGTTTGAATATTTTGATACCACTTCAATGTGGTTCATTATTATTACTCCATATATATAATTGAACATATAATTTTTATTTACCTGTTTAAATATTTTTATTTTGTAAAATATGGATGAAACGATTTACATTATTAAATATATTATAACATTTTGTTTTGAATTAAACTCAGAAGATATGCATCAAAATGGGTTATGAAATTTAAAATTCTAATTTTTGTTTAGAAAAAACTTTTATCATTATTTAATTTTGTAATTTACTATGGTATAAGATGGGATATTTATAGAGATTTTAAATATATAAAATTATTATAAAAATATAGAATGTAATTATGATATTATTTAATTATGTGAGTCTTTTCACTTGGAGATAAGAGAAAATTTGATTTTTAGATCAAAGAAAATTTGTACATTGTTTAATTAGTTTCATTATTTTCAGTATCAAAACTTTTTATAAAATGAAAAAAAAAATCAATGGAATTATTTTTATTTTTAGGGTTTAAGAAATTTTTTAACATAAAAATGTTCATGGGAAAATATTACATTAAAATTTGCATTTTGAATATTAATTTAAATTTCATTTGATATTTTTTCAATTGATATTGACATGTTATTTCTTGAGGGAAACCAATGCTTATGTGTGGGGGGAATTTGATCTGGATCTTACTCGATGCATATTTCCACACAGTATTTTCCATTATAAAAAAATATTTAATGGAAAAAATTGTATTTAAATAGTTATTGTATTGTTATAGATGTATTTATTGATAGTTATACCATTATTGATTATAGTGTAAAAAGGATTATTTTTATGTGTAAGTCATCTTAGTGTGTGATTTTTTTATTTTACTTGTTTTAAAATTTTATGATTTATTTTTGAAATCTAATTTTAACTATTCTATTTTTTTTATTTATTTTTATTACATTTAATTATTTCATTACATAGAGTTTATATATGTTTTTAATGTTCTATTTATATTAAAATTATATCATCTCATTGTTTTTTTTTGTATTTTGATATAAAGTGTTTAAAAATTTCATTTAAATTATTATTTTTATTGTTTTGTATTTTAAAATTATTATTTTTTCATTGATAGACGAAAAAAATTAGTATCATTTTTAAAGATATTTTCATTCACTTACAATCTACATAAGATGAAGACTTTTTGCGTTAGATATTTTTTATTTATAATAAATGGAGAAATGAACTTTGTTTAAAATTATTCAAAACTATGATAGAAAATTAAATATTTATTTAAGATAAATAATTTGGAGGAAGATAAATCTTTAACACATAAGATAATTTTCCAACAAGATCTCTAATATTAGGATACACATTCAGATTGGGGCCAAACAAACTCATGCTTGATTTGGGGAATTAAAAATACTTTCATAATATGTTAATATGTCATGTTAGATTTGTGCCATATTTGAACGATATGCTCTCAATGTAGAGACATTCTATCTGTCTCGTGTCCTTGAGATTTTTTTTGCCTAATTTTGACTTGTGATACAGATTTAGTTCAAGAACATACTTCCTCTTATGGTGGAAGGTATAATAGGTGATGCCTAAGACATTTATGGATGAAATTAATAGATTATTATTTTTTAGGGACCATATTCATGTGTCAATTTTGAGTGACATGATGATTTTTTTTGTTTATAGGGATGATTCTATTAATTGGATGTTTATTCTACACTAGATTGGAATAGAATATTGGATATTATCATAGTAAATCATGTTGATGTCATGGTTAATATAATTAATGAACCTGTAAAACCTACATATTCATGGATATGATGTAGATTTAATGCATTTTATTCAAAAAATTTCCTTGAATCGTTAACCCATCCTTTGCCATTGTTTCCAACTGAACTCCATCATATGATATTGGAGGTTGTTGATGGATGTACCAATAATTCAGTGTCAGACATTTTTACTTCCTTGTGGCTTATTTTCAAAACTAAAGATGAAATAAAAATGAAAGGATATGTATAACATGACTTATGAGATATAATATCATGTTTATCGAAGAAAACCAAATTCATAGGTGAAAACATTACCATTTTGGTTAAAAATGAGGGATCTAATATATTGATCCAGTATTAGAGATGATGAATTTTTTTCAATTATGTTTCTATTTGTACATGATTTGGTTTAATTTTAGTGTGTTTAGCTATGCAATTCCCAATTTTTATACAAAATGGTTTAATGTGGGTCAAAAATATGTGATCGATGAAATATACATTACAATGTTTTTGAATCCCTACATAAATAATGATATGTTATATAAGGATTTCCATCAAGTTTGTTTGTTTTGTTATTTATAAGGGGTTTGTGGTAAATTTGGGGTTGTTGATGGAGGTCAATCATGAGATTGAGTTTTGATGATAGGATTTGGTGTAGTTTAAATTTATGATCTTATTGTTGAGAAAGGGGGTCCAAAGATGAGGTTTTAATGTTCATGTTAGTGAAAAACCATGGTAATTAATTTAATCAGAACATGTTAGAGTTTTTTTGAGTAATATTTTGAGTGGAAGAACATATTACAAACGGATTATGAGAGGGAAATGGTTTACGATGAAATAATATTCGTTTAAGCAATTAAGTGGTGATTTGAAAAATAAATTAAAAGAGGGATTTAATGAAATGATAAAGAACTCTTTCATCATTTTGATGAACACATTGAGGATGGGGATATGTGGGAAGTTTATAAAAATAAGTAGAGGAATTTACTCTGGAAAAAATATGAGGCTTCGTAGAATGGTAGAGACAAAGTATATTTTAAGAGATAATGAATTTGACTAGATCGATTAGATTTAATACCCCTTTCACTTTTTCTTCTATTGAATATAAATTTCACCTTTTAAGGTTTTCATAATGTTAAAAAACTTTTTTTAATTGAATATGGTTTTTTATTATTTCAAACTAGCTTCCATTCGTTATTTTTGTGATATTTTTGAAATTTATTTCACATTAATTATTTTTATCAAATGAATGGGTTTAGAATGACGTAAACTAAAAAATTGGATATTTTTCAGTCAATATTCCCAACCATTATTTTTAACACATTTATTTCATTTTTTTATTATAATTTTAATTTTTCATTAGAGGAAATGGATTTAATGAATTAGAAATTTTTTCTAGATTATATAAACAAAGGTTAATTATAAATGATATTAACACTGCATTCCTCTTCCCAATTTTTTTCACACATGTCCACTCCATCAAATCAACATAAAAATATGGTTACTATTCTCATATTTTATATTAAAAATAAATCACCTAGATATACTCACAAGCCATCCATGTGGATAGACCATGCTTTCTGCTATCTAGTAGTGAGTAGGAGTATTAATTTTTCATTTAACTAGAACACCAATAACCTTTCCTTGATCAGTAATGATGATTGGTGTAGTAAATATATGTGAAATAAATATATATAAATGAGTATTCAATGGAAATATATAATTTATCATTATTTTAATCTGAAAACGAATTGGAATCATAATTCATGCGTACGCAAGACCTACAATCTCCTTCAAGCATTAATATCATTTTATATCACAGAATATTATGGATTACTCTAAATATTTATATACATACTATATATATATATATGATATTTATATGATGAATAAAATTATAGATATGATAAATTAATTATAAATTTATGAGGGAAAAATTGACAAATCAAAACATATATAATAAACTAAGTTCTTGTTATCGTAAATGTATCTTTAACAAATATTTTTTTATTAAAATGTATTAAAAGGTCATTAGAAACTCATATATGGAATGATATATATAAATATTTTTCATTTATTTATCTATAATAAACATATATTTAATATACATGAGGTTGGAATGTTTACGATGGAAGTCAAAACATTGTGTAAGGGATTTTCATCTCATATTAATTTCGAATGAGCCAAATTCCATATTCAATACAAGTATGATTAATTTGATGTATATATTTCCCATGAATTTATATTATGGTTAATCTCAAGATAATTTTTTTAATTTATATATCCTTTTGATGATATATCTTTCATCATTTTTACATTTCAAGAAGTTATCAAATATATGTGGGTTTTTTTCTGAATATATCATCGTTTGAACATAAGTTATTCTATGCACCTATCATCTTCTATGAGGTTTATATACTACCCCATGAAAAGATATATCATGAATATATATTTTTATGATATTATAAGTTTCATTTAATATTATTATTTCAAGGGGATTAAATTTTGATTATTCCAAGTTGTTAATGATTTAAAGATAAAATATCATCAATTTTCATTATTGTTTGTGATTATTATTATGATAATAAATTATTTAGATCCATCTATCATGAATACCATGAAATTTATTATTTTTTTCTTATTTCATGGTATTATATTTTCCCCTAAATTATTTTCTCTTTTCTTACTCAAGAGTTCAAAAGAATTATTTTCTTTAAAACCACTCTTTGTTTATCTCTTCGGTTGGAAATTTGTATACTTCCAAAACCATGATTTCTAAAAAAATGTATCAAAACTGTTTGAATACCTTGAGATGATTTTTAAAATAATTTTTTACAAGTGATTTAAATTTTTTATTAATCTTGAATGTAATCTAGATGATTTTTTCTAAATACCACTCTTTTTATTTTAAAAAAATTTGAATGGAATATTTTTATTAATATGAGGGCGACGAATAAAAATGGTGGTAGTCAAGACTATTATTGGGTTTGAAGAATAATTTATAACATTTTAATGATTTTATCAATGGGAATTATTTTTAATATGATGTTAGTTTTAAAAAGGTATTATTTATGAAAATTTATATTCCTTCAAAAACATTAAAATTGATGTATCCTCCAAAAACATTATATATAAAAAATGAAATATGATGATGGAAATTATAGTTTATAGGGAATATTAACCAAGTATACCATTAATATTATATATCTTAATGGTTTAAATTTATCATGTAATGATTTTTATAAAATTAGTTTCTCTTCCATGAGTTATACTATCATAAAATTCATTTCAAAAACACTCTATTTTACATTTTACCTGGAATAATGAATCAATGAAATTATATTAAAACCCATCAATTGAATGTGATATGATATTATATAATGTTCATAAATCCCATTTCATTTCATTTTATAATATTTTATACTCATTTTATGAAATTTTTGTGAACATTATTATGATTTTCATAATATGATGTGTGGAACTTATATCTCCCTCCAATGAATTGGGTAAAGATTTATATCACAATAGATTAAAATGAGAAAACAACCAATGAAATTTATGTACTATGGTAAATATTTATACCCATATCCACTATGTGAATCATGTGTGTTTTGTGGCACTATGTGAATTCTATGTGTGTTGATCCACTATGAGAAATAGGTGTTTCCTACACCACAATTGAAAATAGGTGAAACTTATTTATCCAGAATTCATGCTCTAGGTAGTTAACCTTTAAATATTAAATATATTTAAAAATTTATTATAGTTACATGATTTTATGATATGATATTGTGTTTAATGATTTTTCATCAATTATGTGGGTTATTTTTCCGAAATAAAAATGTATTATGTAATGAATCGGGTTTATGACCTTTGAAACGTTGGGTATGAAATATGTAAGTAATTTTCATGGTCTCATTCCCTTATAAATAAATTGATCGTTCAAATAATCATAGTTTTATATGTGTTCTTATTTCCATTATAGAGAATCTAAGCTCAATAATTCTTATATGTCAAAAACCAGGTAATGAATAATGGAATAGGTACAGAATTCCTAAGAATAGTAATACATGAGAAGATCATGGAGGGAGTTATTTATGTTCTTCTAAAAATTAGAATATTGTGGTCCTATTATCTAAATACAATAAAATATTAAAATCCTCGTTCAGGTGTTTGTGTGATGTAGAGAAAATTCATTTTAAAATGTAATATCAATATATGAAAATCATCGGACAATATACATCTACATTAAAAGTAGTGTATGTGAGACTGGTTATTGTTTAATTGAAATACTGATAAGTGTTTTGAGTTTGAATTTCAGTCTAGGTAATCTAGTGTTGGTGTAGAGGCCAATGTATCAATACACTCAAACTCTAATATCATGTCCTTCAACTTGGTACATGTTGACATTGGTTCTAGGGATGAAATTGGTACATGTATCATATAAGAATGTGCTTGGGCTTTCTATGTCCTTCTTGAGTCAACTCCTTGGATATACACTTTGAACATGGTATATATTTTTTATTTTAGGATGATTATTCACATATATATGATAGGATTTTATTGAATGATCAATAGAAATATCTTTCAAGGTAGAACGCAATTGTTCATGGGAATGTACAAGAGATTTTACCTTTGTGTGGTTAAATATCTATATCACCTCCAGTTGAAAACATGTAAGTTCATTAGTTCAATATGAATATTTACACATGTTTATTTCACTTCATGAGTTCTATATGTACATAACTAATTTATTTTAGAGAGGTAAAATACCCATGGTTTATAAAGAATAACTAGAGGTAGTCAATTGACTTTTATTCCTTTTGAGGATGCATACATATATGAAGAAAGTATTTTGTGTTGTGTCTTTATTAGGGATACACTAGGAAATGGTGGTGTTTAGTGAATCAGTCACACAATGAGACTGATCAATCCTTTTTATGCTTTGTGTGCCTCTTTAATAGTACATTTACCTATCCACATTGTGATAAATATTCATCTAGATGATTTTACATCTACCATAGGAAACCATGACCGTGAAGGAGTATTCAGTGCAGTTTATTAATATCTCATGGTATCCCATGATTAATGTTCATGATTATTTGATTGCATTAAATAAATATGTGCATGGTTACATAGATAAATAATGGATTCAGTGATATCTTATTTTCTGCCTAGATTTTTGGATTACTGAACTAGCCAATTGTGGTGTAAATCGTTCTTATAGATAATGATCCTAATGTGGTTGTGGGTAGTTTGTAACGATTATATGAGATCTTGATAAAATTTATTATGGATATCATAGGTATCTAAGAATTATGTCTCTTTATGATTTTATTAAAAAATTGAGTATTAGTGGTGTAGGGCTCTCAGGATGGACTGAGTCATCCAATTTAGAAGCGATGTTTCTTCTCCGATGGTTGGGGGAATCATGAATGTGATTTTCCAACACATCAAATATCTAATAAGAGGTTCTAATAGGGATTAACTAGTTAGAGTAAAATAATTAAATATGAGATCAGTTTGGATTTAGATGGGGTAAATGGATTGGTAAATAATCATGGTGTATCCATTGGGTTGTCATATTTCCACCACCACCTCTAGGTGGTCCATGCTAGGATTTGAATATTAGTGTTCAGGGATGAGAGTAGCAGTATGATATATATTCATACAATCCTGAGGCTATAGGGACTATATGAGGTATGATATATAGGTTTTATACATTTTCTATAGTACAAATAGAAATTGTTTCGAGTCCTTCATTTGATTCCACATCTCTAGTTAAGGATATAGAGATTATAAATGATCCTCGGGCTCGAACATGCCAATTCATGTCACTAAAATGAGGTGACTAAGCCCTTACACACATTTTATAATAGTTCAATATGATGCATGTAGGTGAGATTATTTTAATGGTATATGAATGTTTCAGAGATTCGGCCTTATAATATCATATTAGGTATGGAATTTATAACAATAGTATATTCCTAGAGTGAAAATTGTAGGAATTGGATGTGGTTTATTCAATATTATGGGATAGGGTTTTCCATTTTTGTGGAAAACCTAGATGTAAATGATAAGTTTTTTCATATATAACTAGAAATTGTTGTGAACATGTTAGATATAATGAAATTTTTAAAAGGGGATGTTATTAGCATCCAATTCCATGTGGTGGTGGCAAAGTATGAGGATTTCTTTCCATAGGATGTTCTAGTATTACCTCCCCTTCAAGAGAAAGACTTATGCATTGATGTACACACAAGGATATCCTAGATATCTAACACAACATATTTTATGTATTCCATTGAGTTTCATTATATTATGGTGTATATGAAGGACATGAAGTGGGGGGATTTTCGATTATGAGTCCTTATTCAAGGGTATCCCTAGTATTGTTCTCTACGATGTAAAATTGGATATTGAGGTTATGTGTATATTACTAGTTCCTGAACCATTTGTTTTTAAAATATAAATATCATCTAAAAAATATTGATGATCACATCTATCAATTGAGGTGGGAGCTATAGTTCAATAATATTGAATCTATATCAGGATATCATAGTCTATGATATTAGGATGATGGCATCTCGAAGGAAAAATTAATATATCTCTATAGTCCCTATTAGTTCATGGTGATTTTTAGCAAGATGAACACACCACATGTGTTCATTGTACTCATGAAATGGGTTTTTATTCCATTAAATTAATGGTTTGTAGTGGTATTCATTGACAGTATCCTAATGTAATCGTTGTATAATTTTGATCACACGATATACTTGAGGATGATATTACATATACTCTAAGAGCCCCATATTTTTTGGATGATCCAAAAGTGTCAGTTTTAGATTTGGGTTTTTTACATCATTAGAAAAGTCAAATAAGAGTCTAGGGTGGTACTCGGTATGGAAAATGATGTGGTATTACTAGAATGGGACCCATCCAATATTGTTTTCTTGGTGTTGAATTTCCATAAGATGGAAGGGTACTATTAGATGTATGTACACCAATTATCCATCCATTGAGTTACCTTGATACCATTTCCTAGAAATTGGAATCCTTTTTGTGGATGTAAAGGTGCCATTTATGCTTTTATGAGTTGTGGAAAATGTTGACATTTTCCCAAATTATGATACTTGTAGATGATAGTGTCAAGTACATAGTGCTCTATGATGTCTTAGCAATAGGACATTGTTGTGTCTAGATGAAGGGTAAGTAATATTATTCTTATGGGTCTAACAAGATTATACTACATGGGAAGATAAATAAGACCCAGTAGGATAATCTAGAGGCAGTAGCATTTAGCCTAAAAATGTAGAATAACTACTCTGTTGGAAAATATATTATCTTCTACTCTAACCATGGTAGTCTCAAGTACATCTTATCAAAAAGGGATACTACCATAATATAGAGGTGATGGATATTTCTCCACTTAGATTATGAGATTGATATTTTTTATTATCCATGGAAGTGGAAGATGGTGGAAACCACTCCCATCATTAAATATTTATCATATTTTTTTGAAGATTTATCATAGTAGTTATCCTCATTATTATTTTCCATATTGTAAAAGGATAGTGCTTATTACCTTCAATATATTGTTGTTACATTGCCACATATACATCATTTTATGGAAGCTCTAAATGGAGAAATGAACAACGATACCTAACGTAGTTAAATATCCATTGGACATACTCTTGTTTATTTTAATTAATGTGAAGAGAACATTATACTTTTTAGAGGAAGGAAGGTTGTAAAAGTTATGTTGTGGGAAAATTTGACTAATTCATTTCATAAATCCCTTTTTTGGTACATCTTTTTGTGGAAAAGAAATACATAGACCATTAATATATATTTTGTTTGTTTGGATTGAAATGTTTTGTAGTAGTTTTTTTCTATTTCTTCCCCACTTTTCAACAAGTGAATGATGATAAATATTCCAATTATTTTTTTCAAAAGCATTATGTGATATAGTATAAGTAGAATGGGATAAATATGGAATTCATGATGTAATTACCACACACGTAGAGGTGTCATGATTTCATTTTTGTGATCATAGACAAACTCTCCAATTCATCCCACTCCCTAGTAATTCAATAATATAGTTTGATAGAGTGATTGACACACTTATATGTGCAAGATATAGATTGTCTCTAAGTAGTTCCCTCACATTTCAGAGCATGATGATAACATCATGCTCTGATTATGGAATTGATTGGATGAGGCCTTTTGAATTTAGTCTGGATTGAGAATTGTGTTTCCTCCTAGAAATATAACTAGACTAGGTAAACCATTAAGTTCTTCAGGTTTTTTATATGGGCTTTCATGATTTATTTTGATCATAGTTGGGATGATTACCTACCCTTGGAGATGTTTTCATACAAAATAAGGTATGATTCCACCATTAGTATGGCACCATTTCATTCCTTGTAGTTCCCCACATTGTTTGAATCATCAAGGTGAGTTGGCACACATTGGCTCATAGACGGTTTGGGCATTGACAGAGAAGGAAAAAATCATTCAAGAGATGACGAAAACTATATATAGTCATCATATGTCATATTAAAACCAATGGCGGAGGCTTGTGGCTTTCTAAGAGGGATAAAATGTGTTATTGAGGGTGTCACCATGATGTGGATTATATTGAATTTTTCAAGGAATAAATAAATATCTAATATTATTTTCCCCATTCATGATACTATAATGAGTTGTAGAGTTTGTGTAATCTGAAGTTCAGGTGGCATATTTGGACTAGGTACACGACATCTTCCTCGTGACATAACTGAGGATGCATGTGGAGGACCGATGCCTTTTTATCGACTGATGTGAGTCTGAAATCAAGGATGGGTAATGATTTTTTTTTGAGAAAATAGTGGAGAATGATGATCATAATGATATTAAATTTCTTGGTTGATTTATGCTCCTAGTGAATGTTATTTGGAAGAACATTAATATTTATGAAATCAAATAAGATATGGATATGTAATGTGATCTTTTTACTCACATATTTTATAGTAGATTTTTTCATTTGGTGATGAAATCCTAAAGGTGTAAATAATTTAACAAATATAATTTTTTAGTGAGTTATATCATAATATTAGATGAATTATTATCAAAACCTATCACTACGATAGTGTGAGCCTCCATGGCTTAATAAACCAATAATTGAATTTTTAATAATTTTATAAATATTAATATCACATGCGCATATTGTTTCTTAAAAAAGTATAATAACAATTCATCATGGTCACAAATAAAGTACATGAGATCCTATTGATTTCATACTGGGGGATTTACCCTTGGAGTGTCATAATAATTAACAATTAATTGTGATATGGAGAAGTGCAGTCACTATAGAAATCAATAATATAAATATTTTTATTTATTTCTTTTATTAGACTGACATAAAAACCCATTAAATCAATAAGTAAAAAAACTATTACCAAATACTTAGGGATATCTGCATGACCCATAGACTAATAGGATACATTATAGAGGAATTGTTGGAGGATTTTTTTCTAGAAATCATCAGATCAAGAGAAAATCGATTATCATTAACTTGTGCAGTTCATGGATCACTCCAAAACTGGAATGAAATGACTATTCATCATCAAAGTTTGACCCAAAATCCATATAGAATATTTCGTTTCTGTGATTTCAACATTTTATCTAATCCTAGATGAATGAAAATCAATTCTATAAACATGAAACAATTTTTTCATCAACAGTAGATTTATTTATGGGGGATTTATTTATTCGTTGAATATTTTGGTCTTTTTTTGTTTAATTTTTGGAATACAGATCGAGGATAGATTAATAATGTATTAGATTAATTTCTCACATATTTTTAATTATTCTCCCCACATTTTCATCACTCAATCATCGTTGATATTTTTTTCATCCATTCATTTGATAGATGCCTAGTATCTAGTTATTGTGTGATTGTTCGTTGGATCAATGGATCATTAACATATATATGACTATATAATTATTCAATTATTTCTGGATCAGTGGTTAATGAGGATTATTTAAGGATGAATGAGACATTAATTTAGGAAATTGAATTTCCTTAGTGGTGACTGGTGACATGGATTATGGGGGGAGTGTTCCTGACCTGCTTTGATATTCTAAAACCAGAGATCAGGAAATTGCGAGGCTGGTTAAAAATAGATTTTATGTGTATGGTTTTGATTTTCGATGGAGTTGGTTTGACCAAGGTGATACATGAATAAGGTTATGTTTTCAAAAAATTTATTATCTCACGGAATGTAAAATAGGACTATTCTCCATGTGCAACCCTCTATGTGGTTCTATGGTTTTCACTGAGAAGAAAAATATCACATTTCTTGTGAAATCAGTCATATTACACATGAAACTTGATTGAATATCAATGTATATCATATAATATGAGTGGAAATAAGAATTCTATTACATATAAACTTTCCCGGGTGAACCCGACTAAAACTCGGTGTATAAAGGATAATATATAGGCATGAATCGTAGTACAAGGGAATAGAAATATGGAACATGAATGGTTATAGTAAGGCCATAAATGGTTTTTATATATACATGCATGATACATAATTGGATTTATACATTCCATTTGATGCAGAACACATGGGGAGACTAGGGGTTAGATGGACCCACTTTTCACCACAAGTGAATTATTTAAACCCCATTTTGGGGTGTTTTAACCATTCAATTCTTCATTACTTCACTTGTATTAGTTTAGTGTGATCCCTTTTTCCATCACCTAAGGGGTATAATGATACATTACATTCATATCTCTTTTCTGTGATACTCTTTATAGGATGAGTCTCATAAGGCATATATGTTGTCCCTCTATAATATTGGATTGTAATCCTATATCATTACTACTTATATAGTAGTTTTGGATTATGAAATAATCACATCCACCTTCAGTAGGGAACTATTCCTATATCTATAATTCCATTTCAATATGGTTCACATTTTCATTGGAATGTAATCCCATACAAAGAGGGTTGATCAAGATTTTATTTTTGGTTCCCAAATGTGGGCCTAAGTGTGATCGTCATTCTATGTAAAGGTCTACTGAGACCAAAGTGTTTTTATGGTAATGTAAAAATGATCATTACCGCATGGATGCATGTCTCTAATTATATCATCAGTCAGATAATGGGTTCTCACAAATGAGATTTTCTATGAATCATCAATAATAATATTATGTCATTAAGTTTGGTTGTGAACCACTTGTGGCACGGTGACCATCATGATAATATCTTCTTTTTATTTATTTTTACGTGTATTACCTTATTATTAAATAACCGTTCATCATGATTAATTCATCATATTTTTAATGTATACTATTTGGAATTATTATAATCACCAATACATGGGATCTTACCTCACATGGCATGCCTTATAAAGATGAAAACCCAGTTTATGATGTCCGGGGATGACATGGATATGGTGGAGCATAGAAATAAAACAACTAAATTTTTTTCCTTATTGAATAATTTTCTATTAGTACTCACTGGCATAGAATTTTGATCTCTTTACAGTTTTTTGGGTCCTATAAGGCCCCTTTATAAAAATAGTAGTTTAATTTAATTTATTAATTGTGGTATTTTTCTATATGAATTCATTTGATTCATTTTTTTAACATTCAACATTGTTTGGATGTAGATATGTGGGGGTGTGTGTTTGATGGTATATTAGGCCTATTCCCCCCATGTCTGTGATCTTCCAACACACCACTACTCTCCATCCTCAAGTCTATTTTATAATGGATTGGAGTCTTAGAGCATCAGGCTTGGTTGGCCTCATCAATATAGAGTGGAATAAGAGATTGTTAATACTTCATTAATACAATAGTCTGTGACATATTTGTGGACTCGATGGAAATGTGTTATGTGTATTCAGTTCATTATTTAGGATATGGACTACAGTGATGGTGTAGAATATTACATATCCCTACACCAGGACTCTGATAGTCATCTATTAAAATCAATACATTTAGGGACTAGATTTTGGCAAACATTGGAACACTAGTCATGTAGGAATGTGATGTGGTCTCTATTACATACATGTGTCACCTTCCAATATATACCATTGAACATGGTATATCTTGTTTATATTAGGATTCCTCCGTATAGACATTTAACTAGGATTAAACTCTATGATCAAAAGGTTAAATAGAATATTAAATAGGTTTTAGTTCAGGGGAATGTACTAGAGAATGTAGAATCGGGTAGTTTAGCAACTATATCACCACCCATTGAGCTAATGATAGCACGTTCAGTCCCAACTGAGGAACGCACTATATGAGTGTTTGATATGAGTTCCATAGAGAGATAACTAGATGGTCTAGAGGTGATCCAAAATCCTAAGAGGATGAAGACTATTTACAGGTAGTCATTTTAGTTATTCACCTTGTGAGGGAACCACTATATCAGATGGGGGACATCGTAGAGAGTCTCATTTTGGGATCCTCTATGTGATGTAAGATTCTAGTTACTATGTCACATAAAGAAACAACTATCTCCTTTTAAGACAACTAAAATCTATTGTGGGAGATGTTATATCTTGAAATTCTATGATTACTACACATCCAGGTGCTTCTGTATTTGTATCTTTGTGAAATGATTGTGGAGAAATATTCATTTTGCCTTAAAAATCTCCCATTGTACTCCTTAGATTAGAAAATGGACCTGATCATTAGACCATGAACCATTGTGTAGGGATTTAATATATATATATATCATGAATTCCAATATATCTATTTCCATTCCCATTTACATTGGAGATCAAGTGTGGATCATTATAGGTGGAAGATTCCTAGAATATTAGTAAGTGACAATGTGTTCTGGTAATGGGAATCCAACAAAATATAACATTACTAAAGGTATATGATGGGTGTTTCAAGGAAACAATAATGGAAGCCACTTCAGGAGAAAAATCCAAGAAAGTGTATTTGTTTTTTGGGGCTCCTTGTATGGAAAATGTTAGCCAATGGTTGGGTGATGGTCCTCCTTTGATGGTCAAGGACATATTGATTGAGATTTTCAAAACAATTATACTACTAATCGGTAGATGATTGAGGTACTTTCAGGGAAGATGAATATAAATGAAAATGGAGGGATGTAGGGGGTGGGTGGGAAAATGTTATTTTAGTTTAGTAAGTGTTCGTTGAAGGATTGATTTATTACTACAACCACCCTAAGGTAGTCAATTCCAGGAACAAGGAGCTAGTTATTAGGGAAGGCCAGCTGTTAGTTGAGTCAAGAAATATTTTAGTAGCTTCTGAACTCTATCCACATAGTAGGATTCATTGATCTGGTGAAATCCCTATTTCCCTATGCTACATCGACAATCACTTCTTTAATTTGGAGGGATATTAATTCATTGTCATTGGAGAATCAAACCATAACAATATTTGTTATATTTAAAAGAATACATCGTGATGTAATGGCTGTGGTTAGAATCCAGAATGGAACATTATGAATTGACTTCTCTAGCTAGATTAAAATTCTATCTCTTGGTATAACTTTAATGTTCAAAAACACAGTACTGGATATGTTTATAATATGAATACATATTAATTATAAATGGATGAAAATCAATATTAATGGTGTGGGTTCTGGTGCACTGGGACCCTACTATTTTGGTGCCATCTTCTGCACGTATATGGGATTCATTAAGGATTTCATCTACCACTTCATTGGGAATGTACATGTGATTGAACCTGAGGTATGTTCCATGGTTAAGGTGATAAAATATGCAATTTATAAAGGATGGAGAGACATATGGATGAAATCTAATTCAACTATGGGAGTTATAATTCATTTAAATTTTTCACAAAAGGTTCCATTGAAGATATATTCAGCCTATATTGAAATTATTAGGCATTTGGATCATAATTTTATAGTTATGACACATGTAAATAGAGAATAAAATCAAGTTGTTGATGCCCTTCCTAAGAGATCTATTGAGGAGGACAAATTTATGTGGTCCTTTGTGACAACAACACATTGTACTGAGTTGATTAAGGTGGATGCCCATGGTGATGTATAAACTAATCATTGTAAACCACCTTGTAACTCTTCACTTATTTCATTTATTTTTTTAATATATTTTAGGATTAGTATTTCCTAATTACTATGAATTTGGATTAATTGTGACAAAATGTTTTTAATTCAATGTGAATAGGAAATATTCTAAAATTGTGTTCCTTTAGTTATTGTCCAAATTATGTTTCTGATGGGTATAAAATAATCATATAAAGGATGGATTGCTTTCCATGCATCTGAAGTTATTATTAGTTGAAGATTTATTATCTTACATTCCAAAAAATAAATTTATTTTGAGCCATATTTCCATGAATGTGATGTTAAATAATTGAAATCATTTATGGAATTCTATGTGTCTCCCTCACGTAGCATACAGAAAAAACCTATAATCCTTTATTATTCAAAAAATTAATCATTATTGAAATGAAATTTTATAATACAGAAACAAATTTTAATTATTACCTTAAAATAATATCTTATTGTGTTATCATATGACCAATCCTTCAATGTTTAATGAGCATTCCTATAGAAGACTCTCAAAGAAGTCATGTATATCTTAACAAAACATATTCAATTTTATTTCTTATACTATATCCTATAAACATTTTATATCCATAAAAAAATTATGAGTAGTATAATAAATATACTAATATATTCATTTTTCTATTGATCATCCATTGAAAACTTATCAATCTAATGGGAGATGAATTTGTTACTCATGTGTTTGTAGCATGTCACACAAAAAAATAGAGATTCAACTTATCTTATACCACCTTAAATCATGTTGGGCTATTAATATATATTCACATTAAAAATGATATTTATTTAAAAAGATAGATTATATATATATGACTATTTTTTACCTTTCTTCTATTCCTTCCATAAGAAAAATAAAAATTTCACTCATGCATACATACAAACTATTGTAAACACATGGTTATTTAATCATTTTTCATCTTAGGATTACGTGAATGAGTATTAATATTAATATAATAAATATATGATATTCATATCATTATTAAAACTATATAGATATAGAATCCATGACCAATTTTTAAATACTATTATTGTAAAAATAAAACATACATGAATAATAGAGTATGGAACACTCAAAATGATGATGATAATGAATTATTACTAAAGAATATGTAATATTATTTTAAATGAAAACCATGTATTTTTTATAGAAAATGTTATTGTTATAGTATAATTTTATAATTAATTTGAATTATAATATATGAGTTGAGAGAAAATTAAAATGAATAAAAACTCCACTAAAGGGATTCATGTTAAAATGTCATTTAAATGGGAATTTTTATTAATAATTTTATGAAGCTAAATTTAAATAATATTACTCTCATTAGAATTATTTATTTCCTTCACATATGTTTTTTATGTCGGTTTCAATTTTTTCTATTATTTTACACCCTTTATATACTCATTAGACTAAAACAATATTTTTAAGGACAATAGATAATGTTTTTATCTTTAGTTTACTATATTTTTCTGTAGTCTATATCCAAATTTAAATAATTTCCTGAATGGTTTTAATATTATCCAAATAAATATTGATGTCATTTTTACCCATTATTTACTTTCAATTAATATAATATTTTACTATTTATTTCAATATCCAACAACTGTATTTCTTAATTTTTTCAAATAATATGAAAGGAATTCAT
Organism: Viscum album; assembly: GCA_963277665.1. Lineage (NCBI taxonomy): Eukaryota > Viridiplantae > Streptophyta > Magnoliopsida > Santalales > Viscaceae > Viscum > Viscum album. The sequence goes on along the minus strand of OY728147.1, from coordinate 2,048,146,080 downwards.
TTTTTGTCATAGAAAGCATGAACAACCAACTCCATTTGGGATTCCATTATATGGATGGTTTAAAATAATGATAAAATAATGTTAAGGAATATTAAAAACATTCATTGGTATATGATTTGATAATATTATGAATGATTAATGATATTATAGAAAACAAATATATTTTATTCTTAATGGGAATAATGAGATTGTAATCATATTAACCTCCAATGAATTAGGTAATTAATTATTTCTCATGGGATAATATAAACTATAAAAGAGGGTGATGATTGTTAGAAAATATATATATTCAAATAAGATAGTACTGGGAGTGTACTGTGACTATGTAAATGATGGAATATGGAGTGAAGTCGGTCCACTATGATGGTATTGACAATGATAATTGAATAAGGAAATTAATTTCTATTCTTATGTGCATGACATAATTGTATTTATTATTTTTATAATTTTAGATCATGAATCATGATTTACTATTTATGATTATTTAATTATTGTGTATTATTTCATTTCTTTGAAAAAAAATATACAATGTTTCGTGATTAAAGATCCTAGATTGGCTGTGTTTGATTATTGAATGACATGGTCAAGTTATCTTACACATTTTCGTATCTTATAGCCACTTATGATAATTTATTAATATGTCATATGTTTACATTTACAATACATTTTATCTCACTCATTATTATGTTTTCCATAATTGGGATACAAATATACATTACGTATTATTTTTATGTGAATAGTTATCGTATCAAAAAACATAATACCAAATGATATTCATATTTTTAGTACTAGTTTTATATATATCATTGTCCCCAATGATAATAAACCTCTACCATACCTAGGAATGTATTATTGCGTAATGTGTTTTATGTTAATTTAAAATGACATAATATTTATGTATGAAACATGTAGGTTTCTAGAGTTCCTATCCAAAGTAAGTATTTTTATCATTGGGAATCTCAAATGAGTATAACATAGTGACAACCCTTATTCTAAGACTATGTAAAGGGATGATCCAATGTTATGGTAAAAAAAGATTATGGTTTCACAAAGAAAATATATCCATGTATGTATACAAAAAGTGGGTTAATGAAAAAATAATACATATGGTGATAACCTAGAAACATGTTGGATGAGTATATCATGACCATTATACTGGTGCACAGTAAATGTGTTATTACTATGTAAATAGTTTGACAAACATAAAGAATTTTCATTGGTCAATTAATTTTTTACATTAAGATCCATCATAAATAATTTCAATAGACCGTAACTATGTAATTTATAGTTTAATTCTAATGTGCCATAGATTCAAATGAAGGTGTCTTGATTTCAATAAACTATAAATAATTTTCATGATTTTATTCTTTTTCACTACAATTATTATTCCTAAAACTATTATTTTGTGGTATAGAAAGTTGATTTGACAAGAAAGAACCATGTTAGTAATAAATGTGCTAAAAAATGAAATGATTATCCCACTATTATACCAAATGGTATTAGAGCTAGAAATGATAATACATTTGATTTCCATACTCATAATTTTGAATACATGAATCAAGTTTATATTAAAAATGAGAAATGGAAGGAACAATATACTATTTATTCCTTCATGATTCATAATCCACCAACTTTTAATAGGTTATATTATCCATTAATTTTTTATTAAGGAATATGTTTCAAAAAATTATACTTTTCATTCCATTTCTCTCAAAACATGAAATAGTTATCAAATAAGTTTACCCTTTGGAAGGTGGATCAGATAATTGTTTGACTCTCATCCAGAATACAAGTAATGATGATGTAATTTTTTCAAAGGTAGTGGGATGATTTTAGGATTTATTTTTCAATATGAAATTTCCCAGTATGCATTATATGAAATTGGAAAATTATTTCATTATTCTTAAGCACTATGTTGATGAATATTTTTGTTCCTATGATGTAACTTTTACATATATTTTTTTGTTTTATTATTTTATTATTATTAAATTATAATTTATGATTGGTAGCTAATGTAATAGACTAAATATAATTATTTAAATAGGATTTGATTAAAAATAATTTACATTTTGTGTAGAAAATACATGATGGAAATGAAGATTGTAGTAACCTATAATTCTCATTATTTTGACATGAAACTAATTATACAACTAAAAGGTAATAATTATAAAATATTATGTATATATGAATATAATTCTTCCATTATCCCAGATCTTAGGAATGATATATAATGAACATTTAAAAATGAAATAGGTTAATGATTTATGTGTTAAAGTGGGCCAATACATAATGGAATATTTATTTAATGGGTTTATATTAGATAACAATAAAAATAGAAGGAAATCATTATTGAAATCACCACCCACACTCTAATGATATAATTTAATGGATATAGCCTTAATTATTTCCAAGGCTATAATATAGTGGAAAATGATGATTATTGACACTAGTAACCACATGAAACCATTGATAAAGGGAAATATCATGTGATCGGTATTTCCAATGTGGGGTGTGATAACATTGTATTGAAAATACCACATTTCATCCACCATATAACCCTTAAAGTATTTATTGATTCATGATATACCAAATATTTTTTTAACAAAGAACATTTATATGTGTATCACATTACAACAACAATAGCTACATTTTTTAATAATTTAAAAAAACCTAAATCAATGATTATCACCTCTATGGTCTATATATCTTCACCCATCATTATTCATTAGAATTTACTTCCAATAAATCTTATGAATCATCCCCCAGTTGAATTTTAACGGATTTTGGTCATATATTGTATTTATTTATATAAATATCATATCAATTAACAAGTAAGGGGATTCAAATTTTATATTTTGAACCAATATATAATTATATATAGGTTCAAATATAAATGTGATCATACAATGGTAATTACATCTATTTCATCAGAATTTATTTCAATTAAATGAGGTTATTTATCTCACATGGATATATTGGAACTCAACATTGTTGATATGCTTATTCTATAGGTGGATTTTTAGGTCATTCTAGAGGAGATACATTGTCTCACTCCAAATCATGATGTTTAATTTTAAAGAGATCATATATCCCCTGATACACCTATTTTGTGGAATCCGTATAGAAATTACATGATTGAGTTATAGGAAATAGGGAATCAATGATAATAGAATCTTTATAAAGGATTCATTCATTAAAGTTTATCATCATGGGACACTCCTTTACATTTTTGATGAAGAATAATGGATAAATATATAAACTTAAGAAGATAAAAATCTATAATAATAATCCCAAACCTTGTATTGATGATTTCTTTATCAATTAAAAATAGGTATATGTTTTTACAAAATTAATCTTCATTTTGGAAAATATCAGCTACGGGTTAAAAGTGAATAAAGAACCAAGGTTGTTTTATATTTGAAGAATGGATTGTGTGAATTTTAGTAATTCTATATGGACTTATTAATTCCATTATTATCCTTCGAGATATGTCTGTCATAGTCTATAAATATGTATGTTTTATATATTTCATGGGTATGGAATCACGTGAAAATCACTTGAGGATTGTTTGGGACACCAAATGAAGGAGAAGTTGTACGAAAAATTTACCATGTGTTAATTTTAGATATAGAAATATTCATTTTGGGGGCATATAATTTAGTGGGATTATATACTTGAGGTATAATCTTTTAAAACATAATATTTTAAAAAATGAACCTAAATTGGATTTCATGCAACACACAACACCAAGCATAAACGAACCATTGAATAATATTGTTTTAAATATGGTCATCTAAAACTAGAATGAAAATTGGTGTATATGAATTGGATAAAAGATTTAATGAAATAAACATAAAAATATCTGAATAAATATTATTTTATTGATAAATTATTATTTAATAATCACTTAATTTTAATTAATGAAATTTTATTCATAAAAAATATGTATTTATTCAAAAATATTTTGTATAATTTTTTCTAAGAAAATAGTATAATTACTTTCCAATAAATTTATAAAATTTATTTTATTTTATTTTATTTAAATTATATAAATAGTGTGAATGTTATGGTTTTGGGGAAAATAATTATTTTTCAATGAATAGTAAAAAAATTAACGATTTTATAAAACAATAGTTTCCTTTCATTAAATTAAGCAATTTAAATTTCCAATTATGATATTAATTTGATTTCATTAAAATTACTATTATTTTTTTATAGATAATATAATTATATATATATATATCATCTTGATATTGGATATTAACATAATTTCTTTGTGAGGAAAAAACTATATTTTTTAGAACACTATTATATATTGTACAATGATTCTTCAATTTATTTAATTTAAACATAAGAAATGGTGAATAAATTAAAACAAATATTAATAATACATCAAAAAAAATAATTTAATTCCAAAATATTTATTTACTTGTTTATATATTATATTAAATTATTTTATTCATGAGAAATACACTTTCTAGAAACACATTTTTTCATGTTGGAGGATTTTATTTTAATTTATATTATTCAACATAAATGAATTTAATTTGGTAAAAGTGATTCCATATTCTGAATCAGAATAATTTATATCATCTAATAAAAAAATTAATTAATGGAAATAATTTATAGTTAAAATAGTAAAAATAATTACCAGGATTAGGTTTTAAATGTCTTTAGCTGGGCATAAACTAAAACGATAAGGGTATTTTAGGAAATTAAATATTCAAGAATATTTTAGGATGGCCACATATCAATATTATCCTTCCTATTTTATAATATTTGTTAATTTGGATACCTTTTCCTAGAAATTACATTATCAATTTGAATTCCCTTTTGATTTTTTGAATATTTTCCATCAGGGATCCTTTCAATGATAATAAAAGGCCACATGCACTCCTATCATCATCACACCTTGAAATCACACTGTATCAGAGAAACCCATCAATAATAAATTCTCTAAATCCATCCTCATGTCCTATTTACCTTTCTTTGATCGGAAATCCATCCAATGATTGATTTTTATGGTAATCTAAAGAGGTTGTATGAATAAGAGGTACCATGCTTAACCGAGTGTTTTTATTTATTAGACGGCTATAAATTATTGTAAAATTATTATGAAATAATAAAAATTTTATTTAAATATATTAATATGTTAATAATTTAATTTAATAACATAAAGATATCTCATATATCATCCAATGGTAAAACTAAACAATAATTTGTTTGTATAATGAAATATAGATTTTAAATCCTATGTAATTAATTTTTATTCAGTTAATCTCCTAGACTATTGTAATGATATATTTAAAAAATGAATTATATATTCTAAATAGTTATACTATTTTTGTTTTTACATTACAAACACCTTCTTACATTCAATTTTGGGGGAGATACAATAATTTCCATCATCTATAAGACAGACTACCGCATCATGAAGCGATGTGATTTTTTTCACTATTTCTTCACATGGTAGATCATATGGAAAGTGTTTTTATACATTTAATATAAAAATATATCATTTTAATTTTTACATTTCCATTCGTTGTTAAATTATAACATCATTCATGCGTACGTGTAGACTATCATCTCCACAAAGTGATGTAACACATTTTTCAAAACCATATCACATTAATGATAAATATTATAATGTTTATATAAATAATAAAGATTTTTTGATATTATTATAATTATGGAAAGGTAAAATAAAACTTCTATTATTTCAAAAATTATTGTTGAAAAATGGAAACATTACTCTTATGTATGTGCAACGAAACATCTCAATGATTGTGAAGTAGATCAATTTTCATAACCATATTTTATTATTTTTTAAATTTGTAGTATTTTTTAAAAAATTATTCTCATATAATGATTAATATTTTTTTATGATTAAATAATAACGATTTTTCCATAGTATCCTTATAAAAATCATTTTTGGGATACAATCCAAATATGACCAAAACTTCTAAAGCGAAGTTTATTGATTAAGTAATAATATTTAACATAGAAATAATTAAAATAGAAGGAATAAAAAACATAAAAATGTTATTCAAAATGTTAATCATTAACCTTTTTTTATTTTTATGGAATATATACAATATATATGAGGATTTGAACTCAATGTGGGGGACATCATCAAAATTTCCTTCCATCAAAGAATATTTTTACTATATACAAATATATCATCGTATGATGTGTATATACGGACCATTTTACAGGTTATATCATGAATTCCATTGTTTTATTGATATTTAAATTTTTTATAATTAATTTTTTTCATGGGGAATATCACTCAAATATTTTTATATTTGTCAGATAATTTCATTAAGTAAAAACACTATTTTAATGTTTTTGTTACAACACTTTCTCCTAAACATCCTTGTTTTTAAAATGATTTCATCAACTCATTATTATGTAAAAATAGATTTATAATATATAGTTTAAGTTAATTTTGAGTATATTTATATTTCTTTCAAATTGAAAACGTTTATATGTTTCATACAAAAACTTTTGACAAAAAGACTAAAGGAATGTTCTATTTTAATTTAAACGTAGTAAATACATTTTCTCATTACATTAACTGTTATTTTATTTCTAGATTACATTAAAATTATTAATAATTTATTTAAATATTATGTATAACTCCCATTTTTAGGGTAAATTTGTTATCAATTATTAAATTGAAATTAAAATATAATTTCAATATCTGAAAATGATTTTTAAATGTGTCCAAAATTATTTATTAATTTTATTTAATAAAAAATAACAAGAATAAAAAAAATATAATAGGGAACACCGAAATTATATTAAAAATATATAAACCAAATATATATTATACATCAGGTTGGTCCTCATTATATGTCATGTGTGATCTCGATAAAATTAATTTAATAGGATATGGTCCATTATAACTCATGAAGAAGAAGCGAGGCTAATGCAGTTCAAAAAATTAGTTATCCACATTATATCTATCTAATTAATTTGGTTATGATTATGTTATATGGTTAATTTTATTTTATTAAGCTTATATGTTTATTCTAATTACTTGGGTTTTGAATGGGTTTTATGAACATAATTCTCAATGTTTCGAAATAGAGTTCTTATTTTCATTATAGGGTTATTAATTGTATATATTGAGAAAAAAGTGTCTCTTTAACATGTTAAAATGTTTTATTTCTTACACTTAATGAAAATTGATGATAAATCTATGCATTACATGATTTTTTTATTTTTTTTACTTGACTTACTATTTCTATCATTCATTATTCCTCACCAAGCATTTTTTTCACATCCAATGTAATTTAATATTTTTTCATAGGATATATGATTGTTAATGGAATAAAATAATTTAAGTTGAATTTACTCATAATTTTCATGGAAAATAAATAATGATTTATTATAGATATTTTACATTATTTAAAAAATGTATAATGATCATAAGTGTACTTTTTTATGTTGATTGGTTATGTATAACTTAACACCTAATTATCTATAACAATAAACCATACAATTCCCTAAAATATTGAAGTCATATTTATTGATGTAAAGCTCAAAATTATGTAATGTTCATGTTTTACACTCAGATTTTCACTTTCATAATTTTCATCAAAATATCATTGGTTTTTAGTTTTTCTCTGGAATTTTGGATGTTTTTGGTTTTAAAGTTTTCCAGTATTCATGAAATAAATTTTGAGTCATATATATTTTGGGTTGGTTTTAACTTTTTCATTGTTAGTGTGAAGGTATGATGAAAAAAAATTTAGTGGAGTGTTTTTTAAACCCTGGTGGACCTTTTCTATGGGGTATGTTTGTTGGAGGGTCTATCCCCTTGAGTTAGATGTGTTTTTTAGTGAAAATGGTGAATTTTGGGGACTTTCTCTAGGTCACACGGTTAAGGGGCATGGTTATTATAACTTTATAGGTATGTTTGAAGGGGTTCATATAGTTTTTCGATGGTTTAACATACCATGTATCCAATGTTTTAATCCCATCCCAGACTATATGTTAGATAATATCATGGTTTGTGAACAGTTTGTTAAACCGTGGGAGCTAACCATAAAACCCACATATGAATGGGTATATTGGGTAATTATATTTCTATTTTACTATATATTCTTCCAATGAGAACCCCACTCAAACTACCCTATCCTAGAGTCCTCTCATAGATAATTTTGGCTCTTACAAACCCATACATGTCGAATTTGAAGTGTTTTCTTGGGGAATCATCACCTATATTTAATGGTTAAGGCTCCCCTTTCCTTATCTGTTGCTGTTATTAAATCCTACCTTTCTGATATAAATATCTAGTGGAAATGTTTTACATAATTTCATTCCTATTTTGGTTCAGAAATTGGGGGTTTGTACATTTAGGGTTCTACTTGATAAATCATTGATATTGGAACCCTAGTGGGGAACTTTCTGGTGTGCATCGTTCATGCACCATGGATCTGATGTAGGATTACATTCAGATGTGATGTTTTAATTTAATATCCATTTGTTTATTCCATTTAAATATTTTCATATATTCTTAATAATGATGTGTGATTTTTTGAATGATCTATTGTTCTGAAAAGCAGTCATATTTCCCTTGTTTTGTGATAAGTGGAATTGTTTTATAAAATGTTTCCCACTAAGTGACCGTTGAAATCCACGATTGGAATTTACAGGTTATTTTTGGTACATTAATCATGGTTTTAATTTATAAAATTTTAATTTAATGTTAAATTATATTTTTTTATTATTAAATGAGTTATCAATGTTATTTTTAAATTAACATAATCATGTATATGGATTTGTTAATGGGTTTGACCATGATGGTGGTTAATGGTACGTTTGGAATTTTAATGAAAATGTATTTAGATTTTAAATGTGATATGGTTGTTTAAATGGTACTTGTTTCCAAATTATTGTGAAATGGTAAATGGTATATTTTCAACTTTTGGTAAAGGGGGTTATTTTCATTAATAAATAATGTTTTTTGGTGGAATGTTCTTGAGGCCTTTTTGGAACCATTGTGAAAATGGAGAAATTTTTTTGATGAAAACATTACAAGGATGATTATCTTTCCATGCTTATGTAAATGGGATGTATATACTCAATTTGGAATCCTAGTTACCCATTTACTTTTTTGAAATGGGAGATACATTGTATGGAATCCTTTTTGATATATGATTTTTAAGGAAATATAAAAATACATGGGGTGGATCTTGGTGAGTCATGTTTTTGAAATATTATTATATATTCATGTGATTTGTTACTCATTTGGAATTGGATGGCTCTCCCCCTATATATTTGCGAGACATGGTAACAATGCATAGTAACATTATTTTTGAGAAAAATTGATGCACTTATAAGATTACACACTAGCTAGTGGACCATATCACAAATATACATATTGAGTTCTATTACTATGGGATTTCACCAAGGTTTTCCCCGAGTTAGGTTGTCATGTTTTATTTAGGAAACATTGATTTTCTCATGTGATTCATGATTTTGAGGATTTGTCTCATGTTTTAGTATATTCTTTACTATTCACGATATTCTAGGTTCACCCATTTCTATTGGCACTTGGTTCCTTGTAGTGATGAATGATATGGTTTTTACTAGGTTAATTTGGTGCTCTTAAACTCATTTACATTTTTATGCTAATTTTTTAATGATCTAATGTTTAGTGACTTCGTCGGAAAGTGATGGGTTTGGTCTCAAAGGATTATGGAAATTGTCTTTAAATATAAATGTTTCATAATCCCAAGATCCATTTGAAATGAAAAAATCACTTTCCCATTTAAAATGAGAATCCTAATTTAATGAAAATGTAATTGGATTTCGAACAAAAAATGGAAATTGAACGTGTGTGGTTATAAAGTGAAAATTGTGGAAAAACATATATGGTATACTATAATTCAATCATTAGGTTTATGTTTCATTAATTTTAGAGGAAGTACATTGTGAATAGATTGTCCAGGCTAGCCTAATGAGTTATAGTACTTAGGACTATAGTTTATTCATGATTTTATATTGTGATTCAGGTCCCATGTTTGCTTAGATCTCCGCAAGTAATGTTTCTTTTTCATACTAGAGTATGACCTCAAGGGTCACATGAGGGTTTTTTGTTGTTAGGTTTTATTTTTATATTATATAGATTATTATCTTTTCCTGATTTGTGTAACAGATGTTTAGTTGGATACTTCAATCCCAATTACGTAAAATAACCTGAGTTGGGGGGGGGGGTGAATCATGGTATGACATATTAAAACAACTACCCCATAAAATGTTGTTTCATTGTAAAATAATTGTACTCTCTCTACTTCCCATAGAAATATATAGACCTAAATGAAATAATGCATTAGAAAAACTGATTTTTACTTGATTCACACACATTGGGATATATAAAAGGATCATACAATGATGATGTGATGATTATACCGAATCCAATAAAGATCACATAAAAATTACAAGGTTCATGATAGATCACTTCTATCCCCATGATGACTACCTTTAAAATATGTTGGGTCTTCTCACATAATTCACAAAGGACACTCCCAACATCTTTTTCTCTTGCACAATGTTGGTTGAAAAGATTAATGTTTTCCTCTTTTATTGCTCACTTATCCATGAAGGGATCCACTCCCAATTTATGGAATTGTAGGTCCCATAATTTTCAGGAATTTATGAAGCCTCAACTATAGATAGATGATCAGTTCAAGGCCCTATTTCACCCATAGATGAAATCCATTTTTATACGCACAATTAGTTAGAAGAATTTACATTTTTGAACGGTTTAATCCCATTAAGAACAACATACTTCCTCCTAAAATATCACTACACAGCGTAGTGAATATGATTCCTGGAACACCTCTCCTAAAAAGACTACATCCACATCCATGATCCATTTATCCATTGTGGAACACTTCTTCCTCAATGGAACAACCCATCATATTCAAATTGTATGTGCTTTGAGGAAGTGTTATTCTCCCACAGAATGCATCACCTCTATGAATGATTTGGTTCTATATAGACCACATATTCTTCCATGGGTAATTATTATTTTTGGGTCTATTGTTCCCTGCAAAACTCCTTCACAAAACACTAAAAAAACGCATTCCCCTTTCATAGAATTCACCTTATGATCCTCTTCTCCTTCATGGAATCCACGAAAAATCATTATGTCTTATCCTAATTTCATCTCGATGTGAAGATTTTTTCTAAAGAAAAACAATTTCATTTAATGATGGGATTATTGATCTATTAATGTGTAAGTAGGTTTGAAAAAATCATTAATATATTTTCATTAAATCATAAATGTGGGTACGCCATTCACTATGTAATGTGATCCTATGTGAACCATTTTTTCCTCCACGGTGTTCATAGTGTCTTCATTCCTTAATGTCTTCCAATATAATCAATGAATGAATCCGTTCTTTGTCCAAGAATCACTACCTCACTTCCACAAATGATGAGGCATCATGTGTACCACATACCTTTTGGGGAAATCATTCCACCTGTGAACCATCTTCCATGTGCAGTCCACATTCCATTCATCATAGTCCTTGTACTGTCCATTATAGTCCCCATACCATTGTTATGTAGAAACCTGGAATTTTCGAATTTTACTTTACCAATCCTTGAACACCATTCCAAAAATTAATTATTTTTCAAAAAAACCCAACATTTTATTTTATGGCCCAATAATGTAGAACACACTAGGAAACTACACCACCTAAAACAAACAATTATGAAATAAGAAACAAAACTCATTCACATTCATATAGATTTTTTAACAAATAAAATAACTCCCAAAACACTGAGTGGATTAATTGATGTACTGTTTCCCAAAAAATATTTCCTTTTGTTTTTTGATAATTCTTCTCATTTTTATATTTTATTAATTCACTTTCCTTCTCCCATCAAAATTTTCATCTTGTGATTATGATATAGATGAATAATTTACTCAACATATACTCTAATCCCACATGAGAAATGTTCATCATGAGAAACAAGAGTATAATGTATATTTCATCAATTTAACACATCATTTCATTCGAGAACAAATATTTTTCTTTCATCATGAACATAGGTTGCTCTAATATGTATCCAATGATCTTTCACCATTAGCATCATCCAATTTAACACTCCCCTTATCTCATCGCTCCCCCTAAAAAATTCAACTCCCTCTATATCACTCCACCATCTATCAGCTACTCCTCATGTATTGACTAAGTCATTTTATCCCTTTGATTATCTACAATTTATCCCCCACTCTGAACGGACATGAATTTCACTTCATTATTGTATGTAATAGGTTAATGGAAACACATAACTATATTACAATTTACTAACTAATGTTGTGATTCAATTATCTACTATTTTGGATCAATATGTAAATGTGTAGGATAAAAAAGCTTGCTGAGATTTTCATTGTATAGAAAAAAAAAGCCATTATTCCCTTAATATATTGATGTATTATTTTCACAGTAAGAAAGTGGATTTATTTGGGATTTTCTTTGATACCATTACTCTTCATATGTGGTAAAAAAATATCTTTTTGTTCCATTATAATGTACCTGGTGATTCTAATGATTTTCTTGTATTTGTTGACATTAACCACTTTACCATCTTCATCCCGGGATAGTTTCATCTCGGTAGACACTAGAGTTGTTTTATCCATTGATTTATCAATTAAAAGTATTCTCAAAACTACCGTGGAATACTTGGATTAAGAAATAAATGACCCATTCATCCCTTGTGTTACCTTTAAATTGATTAAAAATGTCAATTCACAAATCATAGAATTTTTAAGTTCACTTTTACTGAATTACTTGAATATCATTCTTTGAGCTTCATGTGATCCCTCAAATATAATTTCATCGACATATACTAGAACCATCATCCTTTGATTACCATAATGGTTTACATATAGATTTTAAAACCCTCATCCACACTAAGAACTGGTATTATTCCTAAATTGATATACCCTTTAATACCTTTCTGTTATTTATTTCTTCAAACCATATAAAGCCTCCTTCAGTTAAAAATCTATTCTTTCATTTTATAAATTAGAAAACCATCAAGTTCCTCAATGTAACATTATTCTTCCATAACCCCATCTTAAATTCATGATTTTACATCCATTTGGATAACATTGAACATTATATGCAGTGCTATGGACAAGAGTAATAGTATTTTTTCTTTCCTTGCGGTGGGTGAAATTTTTTAATAAATATTGATACTCTATATTTTTGAGTACCCCTTTCACACTAGTAGTTCTATCTTTCTAATAACTTCAACATATTGTTTCATTTTTTTGCGAAATACCAAATGAGTCCCAATGAAAATATTAACTATTAACCAAGAAGTAATATCATATGTATATATTCTTCTCAGTTTCCTCGATCTATTCATTCATAGCCTGAACCCAATTCTTATCTCTATTTTTTATAACAATATTTAGTCTCTACCTATTATAAGTTAGATTCTTATCATAGAATCGCCATTCTATTTATTAACACTAGCACTATCTAATCACAAATTTTCTTATGTCTATTAATTTTAGCTATTCACTTCTATTTTTGTGTAGATACTAAATTCTGGTAATCATTTTCATTATCTAAATTATAATCTAAATTAGACTCTAAAAATTAACCATCCATTGGTGTGCTCATTTGTTCATCACTATCATCCCAACACATAAAATATATTTTATAATTATTTTTATCCTTCTTCAATATCATTATATCATGACTTTCAAAAAAATTTCCCCTCTTCTTATTAATGAATTAATATTCATTTATTTTCATTTAGTTGAAAATAAATATACCTTCGTCTTTAAAGGATTCAATCATCCTGTGATTCTCATTATTGATAATGAAACACTTACCTATAAAGACTAAAAAAACTTCAATACTGGCTTCCTTCAATATCATAGCTTATATGGAGTCTTCTATTATTCTAAAAAATAATGATCTATTTTATGGGTATATTGATGTCATTACTTCATCTTTCTAAAATATATATGGTAGGTCATTCTCAATGAGATTTTTTCTAGACATATTTGGATTGTTTTGATTATTCTCTAAATTAATCTATTATACATTATAGTTCTTACTATTTAAACTTGGTGTCTTGTCCAAAGATTCACATGATAATACTATAATTGGAAATTTCTGAACTCTGTTCCATTGTATATTTTGATTTTCTGGATTATCATACACATTTTCTTTTAAACATTCCATCATTATCTTTCATTTAAATACAACTCCTAAAACTTATGGGAGATGACTTATACCCACACCATTCTTCTAAAATCTTCACAGATGTGAACATAATATCTTCTCCATTCAATATAACTTGGTGAAATAGGTTCATATACATCAATATACACCAGTTCAGGGACTCTGGTTAACCTTTTATCTTTTTAATTATATATCCATCGAATGATCTTCTCTTGTATAAAAGAATAACATTTATGTGTATGATCACGTGATAACATTAGTATGTCACAAGAAACATCATATTTCACTGTATCATCAAAGGACATGTAATCAAGTGGCCAAGATGTATATTCCATAACATTGTACCCACCTCCTTAGATAAAAATAATATATCTTATTCTCTAGTTACATGATAGAGATTTCAATAGATTTTCTATCCAAGAAAAACATGTCACCTATCTTTTCTTTGATGAAACATTTTTTTTGAAAATATTATAGATTTTATAGAGTCACACAATTGGATAACACTATGAAAGTTGTGACTATGATAATAAAAAACTTTTACATCATCATTTATCTTGTTTATTCTATGATGCCCCGACCCCATAATGTATTTTGGAAGGATTGAATTTTTATTTTAATGTGAATTATTATATTGGTGTAAACAATGAAACTCAAATCAAATGAATTATTTAAAAAATAAATGAAAAGGAAAACATTTATTTATATATATAAAAACAAAAAAAAACTTTTCAATAAGATTTTCAGGTAACTATTTTATATAATATGATTGATGGTTTTGGTGATTGTCATGAAATTGTATAACTGTTATGTATTTTTATTGTTTATTATATTTTATGTATTATATTTTATTAATGATTTCAATTGTTTTACAAAATTTTAAATTTAATAATGTGTTATATTTAGTTGAATGAGAATATGGTTTCAAATTGAATATGTATTTCTGATTTGGATTTTTATAATATAACCCTAATAACCATGGTGTTTCTTCTAAAATGAGTTAATATGAATATAAATTTACGATATTTTTTAATTAAAATTGAAATTGAGATTTAAAAATTTATTATTTTGAAACTACAAATGAATAAAAAAATATGAAAATAATGGAATTCTAAATAAGAATGTATATTTATATATATTAATTAATATATAAGTAATATTTTTAAAACATTAATGTATGTGTTGTGTTTTTTATATGTTCCTGTGTTTAATAAATATTTTTAACAAAAAATTGGGTGATTTCCCACACAACTGAAGGAAACCTTGAATTCCATTCCCTAAAGGTCTAGTGGGCATCTCATATAGAACCCCTATGTTAGAGAACCCTCAGCCAATGCATGCATGGTCCATGCCAAGTCGCACACAAGTTGTGTATGGTGAGGCCTAAGCATGAATATACCCATGTATACAGCCTGATAAGGTGTGCATAGGGGGTGAGAAAGGTCACCCACCGGCATGAGTGTGTGTGTGCCAAGGCTGGCGGGGTGGGTGTCCCATATATAAGGAACAAGTAGTGTGTGATGTTTCATTGGAATATGGCTGGTACATCAGGGAATATAATGTTGTCTTGAAATTTCTTTTATGTTGATGTGGGACACATTTTTTATGGGGGATCTAATCTGAGCTGTTCAATCTCATCATGCGATATACTCACCGTTCGATCTGATCCAGCCTTCGAACTCCACCAACCACTCAATTTTACCTCATTTTTCATCAACCACCCGATCGGGATGTGGTTGATGATAGCCGATCAACTGTTTTTAAAACTCGTAGTTTCCCCACAGTCATCCAATCAAAGTCAAAATGATCACTGTCATTCATCCATTTTAAAAATTATGGAAATAATCTATTTCATATGATCTAGCTCAGTCAATCCGAACTAACCATTTGTTTCCACATCTTCTCGTTTTCTTCTTCTTGTTCCCCGCGCCGCACTAATAGCTTCTTTCACTCCTCCACGGTGTCTTGCTATCTTGTGGGTCCACTTATCCCTCTCCGCGGCCCAATTATCCACATTATTCTTTCCTCAAGTCTTCATGGGAGAATAACTTGTATATAATCCCAAACCATTCCATGGATTTTTTATATTATATATATATATATATATATATATATATATATATATATTACCAAATGATCAATCCCTTTAGGATTTCCCTTAATTGGGGTTTTTATTTTGTCTAAATAGTTGGATTCGAATTGTTTTAGGTATCTATATTATTATGATTGAACAATTGTTAAATAAATTATATAAATTATAGAAATATATATATTTTATATAACCCTCTTACATAAAACCATTTTTACACCTTGACCCTAACTGTTTTTCGTCTCCCAACTCCTCTCCAACCTTTGCTCGGCTCCACCCTACCATTCAAGTCAAGTAAGGGGTTATTTTGTTTTGTGTTGGATTAAACCATATATACATATATACATATGTATATATTATCTCCTATAAAATTACCAAATCTATTATGTTATTATGATTTTTGAGTGACGATCAATTGTATTTAAATAATGTTCTTTATGCTTGTAAATCATGAAAGGATGTTATTTTGTTTTGGTTGAATATACCCATGTAAACTTATATGTGTATATATGTATATATATATATATATACCAATTTTCTTTTATTATTTTTAATTATTAATATTTTTTTAAAGGATGTTATTTATTTATGTATTTCATGAAAGGGTTAATCTAGCTTCTTTTATGATGTGAAAAAAACACATATATACACATTTTGTATATATGGTTATATGTATTTATTTATAAATACATTAAACTAAATTAGTATTTCATATAATTTATATTAAGAGATGAAATAATGTTTTTATGTGTATGAAACCTATAAGTATTTATCAATAATTTTTTTATTGTGAAAATCCCATGTATACACTTTTTTAAAATATTGTTTTATATAATCATCCAAACCTAATCTATATTGACCCACATATACTCATTGTCTTGAGCGTATAATGAGTCATTACTAGGCCTTAAGCGACATCCCGAAGGCAGCAAAGGCTGGCAATAAATACCAATTGGTTTCAAAACAAGTGGGGGACGATTTACCCTTTTAGAACATACCACAGAACCAACAACCATAACAAAACTAATCAACTAAATGATGCATGATAAAAACCAAGACAACTCAACCATTTATTTTATCATAAACCAACCAAGAGTACCACATCAGAAACCAGCACTTAATCAGGGTAAACAACGGAAATAAAAACTAAAAGAGTACAAGACGACAACCCAACTCCATGCTCCACAGGCTCAATGCTCCAACATCACAAACCACCCCATGTATCACGAAGTAGTTCTATAAACATGTGACACTTTTCCCTTCCCAACATCCTAGTATATGACATCGGAAAAAGCACCAACATTCCAAAGCAGGGAGGAGTATTAAAACTCATTAGGTTTTCCTCAATTACTTCCCACCCGATGCCTCTAGGATAACTCATGCTAGCACATTTATATAAAACAATTTATAAAAAACAATTCCAAAACAGCTCACAATATAACAAGTTCCATTTCAAAACCATTTTCCAACAAAGACCATCTTTCTATAGAAAAGATACCAAGAAATGTTTCCAATCAAATTCCTATTTCCATTTTTTCACCTTCATTCCATTTAACAAATCCACACAACAAATCATGCATGCAACCTCAACCTCCATATACTCGCGAGTGGTGAGTTATCCTTCCACTAAGCTGTCACTTAGTGGACGACCATGATAGGGGAACTTCAGGCCCTTTTCCATCCTAAACTTTTCATGGGGGTACTTCTCGCCCTCATCCATTGCAACCTTTTAATGGGGGTACTTCTCGCCCTTATCCATCCCAATGCATATGAACACACACCACAACCCATAAAAATCCATTCCAAAAATAAGTGTGTTCAAAACTTTTCAATAATGAATAATCATTTTATTGAAAACCATTTCTTTTAAGAAGAAAAATCATAACCAGTTTAAAATCACCATTTTAAATTCACTTCAACAAAAATATACAAAAACACACATTTTCCATCACCTGTTATTTAAAAGGGGTTTCAACCAGTCTATCACAGCAAATAAACAAACCATTTCAATCACAGAAACCAATTTGAAACTAAGCCTTCAAGTTCTAAGAAAGAGGAATCTGGAGTGAATCCACCTACATCAACAAATTAGGTGAAACCAACAAACAGACGAAGAAAGCCAACAAAACCAAGTCAACTACTCCTTCAAACCTCATTAGATTCCTTCCCCTAGCACTAAAAAAACCAAAATCCGACTTAAAATTCATCAAATACCTTAAATCAACCCACCTTTTGCGTATATTTAATGATATATCAAGAGAGAAGAAGGAGATCATGGAAAAATAATGGAAATGAGACTTACCTCGATCAATTGGCCTCTAAATGCCAAGGAAAACCCTTGAATCGCTTCCAAAATGCATGGTAACTGTTCTCCCCCCTTCACCAGAGAGAAATATCAAGTTATAGCCATCTAGGAGAAAAAAATGAATGGGATTAATTAAAAAATGGATTATATACTTAAAAATAGGATCTAAGTTGTCCCCGCGCATGGTTAGTCCACACGGGTAGGCAAATCGTGCGCTAACCACGCAGTAGTCACTGCTTGGAAGGGGCGCTCTGCATGGCCTCCTCTCACAGTTTTCCCAAACCGTGCACACACTGTGCGGTCCCCTCTATCCAAAGTGACCACCACCTGCACGGATTCCACACAGTTTTCACAAACCGTGCAAAGCCCATCTGTCACCACTTTTTTCACTTTAAAACATTAAAAGTCTCCAATCTTTCCCAACAATTTCTCATATGCTGCATGTGCTTAAATATCATAAAACAATGGGTTTATTACTAGAAACTGGGGGGTACTACATTCTCCCCACTATTGGTCTTTCTATCCCATGAAAGTAGAAAACCATCGCTTGGACAAGGCTTGGCCCAACTATTGGCCTTTGCGTCCACTATGTGCTATCTTCGTCCTATTTTTTATCAACCGAATCTTCCTCGTTGTTTCTTGGACAATTCTCAGTCCAACTAGTGAACTCTCACCTATTCCCACAAAAAAAAGTGGAGAACCACAAAGATGCCCATACAATGCTCAATTAGAGCCATGTGTATCGAGGCCTGATAACTGTTGTTATATGTGAACTTTACTAAAGGCACGTGCTCTTCCCACGACCCACCAAAATCCATTACACAAGCCCACAACATATCTTCCAACTTTTGTATCATTCTTTCTGATTTTCCATCCGTCTGAGGATGATACACCGTAATCATATTCAATTGAGTTCCAAAGGATTTCAGTAGGAATCGCTAGAAATGAGGTGTGAACCTCAGATCTCTGTCTGACAAGATTGAAACAGGTATTCCATGTCACTTTACCACATCACGAATATAAATTTTGGACAGATCTCCCATCATATTAGATTCACTAATTAGGATGAAATTAGCCGACTTGGTAAGCCGATCCACTATCACCCATATGGAATCGTGCTTCAGAACCGTTCTTAGGAGACATATTATTAAATCAATAGCTATATTC
Organism: Viscum album; assembly: GCA_963277665.1. NCBI lineage: Eukaryota > Viridiplantae > Streptophyta > Magnoliopsida > Santalales > Viscaceae > Viscum > Viscum album. The sequence continues at coordinate 2,048,126,291 of OY728147.1, read as the reverse complement.
TCCCATTTCCACAGTGTAATTGGTAGAGACTACAACATACCCGATGACTGCTGATGTTCTGCTTTAACTTGCTAACAAGTTAAACACCTTGAAACAAATTCAGCTACCTTCTATTTCATGCCACACCTCGAAAATTGTACCTTTATCCCCTTATTCATCTTCTGTATTCTTGGATGAACAGCCTATCTGGAATGGTTGTAAGAATTAAGGAGTTGTTCCTGAGCAGTTAAAGGTACAACCATCTGATCTTGAAACCACAAAATTGAACTCCCATCCAACTTCTATCACTCAATGGTCTCCCCACCATTGCGTTTTGAACTCATTGCAACACAGTCTACATCAGATGTATGAGTTTCCTTCCCTATCTCCACCAAATTAGGAACAATCGCAATTGAAAAAAAAACCTACATCATCACCTTGGTCATCACATTCCATGGGAATGTCAACTAGGACCAACATAAACTGCGACTCATCTGAAGCTTCCTTTTCCATCATAGCATACAACTTTCTTCTTAATGCATCAGCCACCAAATTTCCCTTACACGGTGTATATATCAAGTCAAAGTCGAACATTTGAAGATGCTCCATCCATATCCACTTCATCAGATTCAAATCTTAATATTAGAAAATATGCTTCAAAATCTTATGATCCATAAACATAGTGTATTTCTCACCAAAGAGATAGTGACACCAGTTCTTCAAGGAATGGACGACATCAGCACTCCAAATCATGTGTTGAGTAGTTCTTTTCATGCACTCTCAACTTTCTTGAGTCATAACCAAAAACATGGTCTCCTTTCATGAGAACACATCCCAAACCAGATCAAGATGCGTCACAATACACCATGTTCCCCTGTCCTGATTCCGGAAAATTCAAGATGGGTGCTGATGTAAGGAGAACTTTTAACTCTTGAAAAGATCTCTGAAATTTATCAGTCCATTGAAATATACTGTTCTTCATTGTCAATGCTATCATAGGCAAAGATATATTTGATATGTCATGCACAAATCATCTTTAGTAACCAGTTAGACCAAGAAAACCTTGTATTTTAAAGACATTCACTGGAAGTTACCTAGAAAGAATAGCTTCTTTCTTTTCTGGATCAACTGAATCACCTTTCTCAGAAACAACAAGGCCCAAAAAGCATACATCTTGTATCCACAAAAATATCACTTTGATAATTTCGCAGACAACTGATGGTCTCCAAAGATTCCAAAACTATCGTGATGTGTTTCTCAGGCTCAGCCCTTGTTCTTGAATACACCAATATGTCGTCCACAAACACCACAACAAAAGAATCTAGATATCACTGAAATTTCTTATTCATCAATTCCATAAATACTTCTAGTTCATTCATAAGAACAAAAGGGATGACTACATATTCATAGTGGCCATATTTTCTTCTGAAGCCTGTCTTCGGAATATCCTCCTTCTAAACTCTCAACTGGTGATACCCTAACTGCAAGTTAATCTTAGAGAACCACTGAACTCCCCTCAAATGATCAAACTGTTCCTTAATGCGTGGAAGTTGATATCTATTCTTTATCGTATCCTGGTTAAGTTTAAGATAATCTACACATAGCTTCAAAGTTACATCTGCTTTCTTTACAAACAGAACTGGTGCTGCCCACGAAGAGATGCTTGGCCGAATAAAATCATTGTTTTCCAATTCTTCCAACTGCACTTTCAATTCATTTAACTCTTTTGGTTCAATCCTATAATATGGATGTGAGATAGGACTGGTCCCTATAAGGATATCAATTGTAAAGTCTATGTCTCTTACAAGTGGTAACCCTGTGATGTTTTTTGGAAAAACAAAGGAAAATGATCTGCGACTACTGGAAAACTTTTATTCATGATATCGTCCATTGATTCCAAGTTTAACGCAACCAAATAGTAAGATATAGTTGCCACTACTATTGCTAACAAGCCTATTACACCTACCTTCACCACTCTTTCTTCTCTAAAGAGATGCTCAACGCCATCCTCAGTCACGAAACTGACCATTCTTCTATAACAGTCGATGTGAGCCCTGAACTCTGTCAACCAATCCATACCCAGGATTATATCATAGACATCCATATCTACCATAGAGAAATCCCACTTCAGTGAAGCTCTATCAACAGTTATAGAACATGCTCTACAAACAAAATCTATACATTTTCTTTCACCGAGAAGAGTTTGATGTTTATTCACAGAATGCATCATTTAATGTTCTAAGTTTATAAAATCAGCAATACGAGAAGCAATAAAGGAATGTGATGCACCAGTATTGAACAATACTTGGATGAGGGTAGAATTTAATATAATCTTACCTCTCACCATAGAGGGTCCATATTGGTCATCCACAATCACCTATTCTTCTCCATACAATTGCTTTATTGCTTCCATTATCTATTTATTGCCCTGTTGATATTCCCCTGCCTGAGGAGTCATGGTATTCCTAGAATCATCATAGCTAGCTCTGTTCTGCTGGCGAGACTGATTTTTTTGTCCTCGCCCTGTTGAATCATAAGATGCTTGCGACACGTCAGAAGTGTCATGAACACCCGACCATGGAGCACTTCGACAATATCGCTGAATATGCCCCATGTTGTTGCAATTGTGGCATGCTCCAAGTGGTGATGTACATTCTCATTTCATGAGATCAATCGTGCCACATTAAAAATAACCGACTTTCATCATGGGTCATGAGGGAAGATTCACTGATCCATCTGTTTGATTCTGCTTCGTACTCCCACCTTTATATAGGTGTCTCTCTTCCTCTTCTTCCCAGCATTAGAGTTCCCACACGTTTCCATGGGTATCATCATACTTCCTCCTCCAATAACTCATGAGATGCCTCATTCATCTACTTTTTCACTATTTACCATCTCTGTATAATCTATAATATAGCAGACCACTATATTCGAGCGAATATACGGTCACAAACATGATTCATAGATGCATGACTTCAGCGATGCACTTGAAGAAAATTCTAGTGCAAAGCGAACTAAATTCATGAATTTATCAGCATACTCCTTGATAGAGAGATTCTACTACTTCAGGATGAAAAATTATATCATCCTCTTGATCTTGAACTTGTGAGGATAGAATTTTTTATGAGAAAATTCCTCAAATTCCTCCCATCCCAGTCCTTGATCCACCTTAGCATGTACCACTAGCTACCACCACTGTCGTGTAAGATCCTGCAGCATATAAGTCACCAACATTAAATTCAATTCTAATGGTGTGTTGATGAAATCGAAGATACAATTCCACCAACTCACCCACACCTCCTCCCATTCTGGTTCAGAATCACCCCAAAAGAACGGTGGATTTTGCTTCTAGAACTAGACAGAATGGTCTACATGCCTTGACTCATCCCTCTGATTCCCCGTGTCCACAGTCTGAAATTCTTGAACTATACTTTGGACTAGTTTTGGTTCACCTCTGGCTCAGATGCGACTACATTCTCCACAACCTCTTCCGTTTGGTTTCTATGACGCCTAACATGTGCCATTTTCTATACATACAATGCACACCATTAGTCTAAAATCCTAGAAACTGAAGGCTTAGAATTTCAATTTCTATCACATCACTATCACAATAGTGATTTCCAACCATCATGATTTTCCAAATTTACCCATTTCTAAAAAAATGTTTTATTTCTTTTGAAAATCAATTTATTTTCAAAATACATCAACATTTTTTTTCAAATTCATTCATTTGAAAACAATTTTAATATTTTCAGAAATCATGGTTTTACATCAGACCTTAATCCATTTCTCAACATGATATATGCACTCATAGTGGTAAGTCATTCCTCTAATGCATTTAATGCTCATCTCATTGGCTAAACCCATAACAATGAGATGTTTTATACTATAAGTGTCTACAAAAAACTTATGTACCCAACTCCCTGGTAACTTGAAGTTCAACATAAAAAGGTTAGAGACTTTTTTTTTGCTTTACATTCCATGTTCTGACAATCCTAATCCTTCCTAAGATGACCACCCAAGGAATAGACATGCAAGAATTCAATGCCAAGACAAACAAAAACGGATGACCACTTCTTCCATAATTAAAGGAACATCAGATTGCATTTATACCCCTAGGACCGAACAAACTGATATCATTCGTAATGACCCACTTATTTTCATTGGATTGAGAGTACAATGAGTCATTACTAGTCCTTAAGTGACAGCACCAAGGTGCCAAATGGTGTCAATAAATGCTGAAGGGTTTCAAAACAAGTGGGGGACGATTTACCCTTTTATAACATGCCATTGAACCAAAAACCAAAACCAAACCAATCAACTAAATGATTCATGATAAAAACTAAGACAACTCAACCATTTATTTTATAATTAAACAACCATGAGTACCATAGTGGAAACCAGCACTAAATCAGAGTAAACAATGAAAAGACAAACTAAATAAGATCAAGATGACAAAACAACTGCATGATCCACAATCTACAAGCTCCAACAACACAAACCAGCCCATGTATCATGAAGTAGTGCTATAAACATGTGACACTTTGCGTTTACCAAAATCCCAGAATATAACATCTTGGAAAAGCACCAACATGCCAAAGCAGGGGGTGTGTAATGAAAATTAGTAGGTTTTCCACAATGAATTCCCAACCCATGCCTATAAGATAAAACATTTTATCACATTTATATAAAAAAATTTCAAAATTGTTCCCAATATAACAAGTTCCTTGTCAAAACCATTTTCCAATGAAAAAAATCATTCTCAAGAAAAGCAACCAAGCCAAGATTCCAATCAAATTCCCATTTCTATTTTGGAATAGTCATTCCATTTCACAAATCCACACAACCAACCATGCATGCAACCTGGACCTCCCTATACTCACGAGTGATGAGTTATCCTTCCACTAAGCCATAACATAGTGTACGACCTTGACGGGGGTACTTAACGCCCTTATCTTTCCCAACCTTTTGATGGGGGTACTTCTTGACCTTATCCATCCCAACCTTTTGATGGGGTTACTCCTCGCCCTTATCCATCCCAATGTATATGAACACACACCAGAACACATGCAAATCCATTCCAAAACCAAGTGTGTTCAAAACTTTTTAATAAAGAAACAACCTTTTATTGAAAACCAATTATTTCATGTAGAAAACCCATAACCATTTTAAAATCACCATTTTAAATTCACTTCAACAAACACTTTCAAAAAATAGACAATTTACATCACCCATTACTTAAAAGTGGTTTTAACCACTGTTTTACAACAGATAAACAGACAATTTCAATCACGGAAAACAATTTGAAACTAAGCCTTCAAGCTCTATGAAAGAGGAATCGGGAGTGAATACACCACCTCAATAAATTAGGCAAAACCAACCAAAGGACATAGAATGCCTACAAAACTGAGTCAAAAACTCCCCAAAACCTCCTTAGATTCCTTCCCCTAGCACCAAATAAACCAAAATCTAACTTAAAATTCATCCACTACCTTGGATCTATCAACCTTGGGCGTAGATCTAAGGATCCATCTAGAGGGAAGAAATATATCTAAGAAAACTAAAGGAAATGATACTTACCTCGATTAAACGGCCTTTAAACGCCACGACAAACCTATGGATCACTTACAAAATGCCTGGTAAGTGTTCTACCACCTTCACATGAGAGAAATCCCGGGTTAGGGCTGTCAAAAAGAAAAAATGAGTAGGTTTAATTATAAAATGGATTAAATCCTTAAAATAGGATCTAAGTTGACCTAGTGCATAGTTAGATTGCACGGATTGGAAAATCGTGTGCTAACCGTGCGATAGACACTTTTTGGAAGGGGTACTCCGCATGGACTCCTCGCACGGTTTGCCCAAACCGTGAGCACACTCTGCAGTCCCCTCTGTACAAAGTAAACACCACCTGCACAACATCTGCACGATTTCGTAAAACCGTGTGAAGCCCATGCATCACCACCTTTTTAACATTAACACTTCAAAAGTCTCTAAACATTCCCAACCATTCCTCATATACTTCATGTACTTAAAAATCATAAAACAATGGTTACTTACCAGAAACCAAGGGTACTACATAATCTATTTTGGAATTTTACATGTAATATTTAGCAGTAATTGGGTAAGGTTTTCATGCATGTATTACATGTAAAAGGGTCTACTAAGAGTGGAGTTGGGTTGGTATACTAATACATAAGTGTATAAGTATATATATATATGTATAATGTTTTTAATCCTACTTTGTTTAAGCTTTATTTCATATTAAGACACAAGATTATCTTAAAATGTGATTCCTATCCTCATACATATTCTATTAATAATGATTTCAAAACCACATGTATAAATAATTACCAAAATTACAATGTGCATGTCTGAATGATCAAAAATGTAATTTGACATTGAAAAACAATATCAAAACATTGTTTTGTTATTGTGTGCCTAATATTTTTAAAATAATTCATCAAATTGATTTTGATATTGATATTAAATGTATCTCAATTTATAATTTTAGGGTAAATATTTGGGAGTATCATTCATTTAAAACATATACACATACATGTATAGTAAAGTGTGTTTAATTTTTTATATGTCAATTCTTCCCATATAATAAATTTTATACATCTGAAATTATTATATATAAATTAATGATGATTCTTCCACAAAACACTATTAATTATTAAAGATTATTTTTATCTGACACTTCCATTTATCAGTGTATGGTTTTAACATGAATGATAAGTATCATAAATTCAAAAACATGTATTTCTATATATAAAATATTTAATATCACGAAAAATGGGTTTTTTTAATTTAAGAGTTATTATTTCATGTTGCAATCCCAAAAAATATATTATAACTTATGATAATTTATGTATTAAGAATTTTATTATTCAATGAGTTATGGGTAACTATGAATAAGAGACATAAATTAATTATTTGTAGTGGTATGTGAAACATTGCATAAGAGACATAATTTAATTATTCAGTGTGGAATGATAAACATTGAATAAAAACGTAATTTAATAAATCAATGTGGGGTGGGACACATTGATTTAATGAAATTTAGACATTCGTGGAATTAATTTGAATGATTTTGTGATTTGTGAGGCATTCTATAGACTCTCGATGCATCTGTTGGTCTCATGAGAAAATCTAGGTCATGCCACAAGTCATTGATAGAATGATTATGTATGGTCTAGGCATAAGGCCTTGAGATAATGTCTATGATTTTTTGGCATAAAATTACCTCAATATGTGATTAATATTTAAACAACCATGTGACTATTTGACTTGTATAATATACTGGGTTTAGAATATTTTACATGTGACAATTTTAGTAAATGCACATGGAATAATGATGAATATACTTGGAAATTCACTTATTAAGAAAGTGTAGAACCTTTTTTAAAACTATGATTCATAAGTTAGTAACTCATATTTATTTAAGAATTAAGATTTATGTTTTATTTGAATCATGATATTGTTACTTATGAAATTGTATGAAAGCGTTTTTTCATATGTTAATTTTTACCTGCATCAATTAGTGTCACCCTTAAATTAGTTTGATCAATTTCTAGATTACATGTAGCATTCCATGAATTTCTGTACAAGTAAGGATACTCTGATATATGTTTTATACATTAAATAATTATATAAATTCTTGAGTATGTGATTTACCTATATATTATTTCATGTAACCTTTGAAATTTTTCGATGACGTGTTACAAGAAATATTTTTTTATTTTAATGAAAATGAATTGAAATTATTTTAAAAGGATGTTCTAAAAAGGCATTTCATTAATTAGTTTTAAAACCCCTTACTGGGAGTTCATGAGATCACCATACATTTTTATTTTATTTGTACAGTATTAGTATATATTTTATCTTTGAGTTCTTCTATTTGATGGAAACAATACAATGTTTGTCTTATACATTTTTAGGAAAACAATCAGTTTTATCTAGTTATCCAAAATCTAGACCAGGAAGAATCTCTATGATTGAATGTGATGTGTAATTGTACCATAAAAGTTTCATAAAAAAATACACACCATTTTTTAGGAACTGACTATGGGATTCTGGGGTTGTGTCCTCACAGTTGTTATAAAAGGAGCGATTTACACAATTCTAGAAAATTAGGACAGAACAAAACAAATTTGATATGACATGCTATGTAGAACTTTTTATTAAAATTTTCAGATGGAAGGTGAGGGTTTACTAACAAACATATTGTACCTCTTTACCAAATTACATGTTATTATAATTTTTAGTTCGTGTTCATAATCATACCAGTCTTTCGTAAACCTGTGTTTAACATACAAACACCTCACCCAGGTGTCAAACAACTCAAACACCCTTTCACTTCACTATGGACTGAGTCATGTCTACTATCTTATTTTGAAAGCACAACATGCATATTATGCACATCAAAGAAGTTACTATCAAGGCACCTTACTATGTTTCACTATATCTGAGGCTTATTTGGCCCTAGAGAAGGTTTGACAAGCTGTAGAGGCGGGCGAACACTGTGAAACCTAATTGTTCCAAATTTTGAGTTTCATCATATATGAGAGACTTAATAATATCTGATTTTTAGAAAAACATGATTTCTGACTGGTATTTTAGAACCAAGTACATTATGATATCTCTGAACACTACACCTCTTGTTCCACCCTCTCTATGACCAACTATTTGTCACATGAGTTCAACTCATGTTTTTCGAGGTGTATCTTGGAAAATGAAATTGAAGAGTTTTACAAATTTATAATTATCAACCTAACTAGAATAACATAAAAATAATTTCTCCGATGTTGGTGGTCATTGTGAAGGGGTATAATAACCAATACATTGCATACATTGATATTAATTGAGAATTGATGTTTATCAATTAGAAAATATAAAAAACCATAACATGACTGTATATGTATAGTTTAATTAAAAAACTAGTAAACATAAAAAACTAGTTCATAAAACATCTACATTGTCTCCCATATATTTTATCATAACTAGAATCCTTTTGGATAGATCGTACATAATACCCTTCTTCCTAACCTGTAGAAAATAAATATATGAAAGGGTGAGCTCAAATTCTTAGTAAGGGTAAACAGATGAAATATCAATCATATATAAAATTTAAAAATATTATCCTACATCTAAGAGATCATAATATCATATACGTGGATAAATCATATAAATGAAATGTAATCCCAATAATCAAAACATAAGAAATGAAAATATGTGGCATAATCATATAAGAATAGAATATCATTTCATATTAGTAAAGGCTCATTTCCAATACCACTAGAGAGGATAATGTCCATTACTCACCTGAGTTAAATCCTCATTGTAGCCATGTATTACTGGACCCGATTTTCATGTCATTCCATCCATGTATATCTCATGAGATATACCATTTACCCAATTAATTGGACGATGATTTATGTCCCACTCCTCTCATAAGAAATCAATTCTTATGTGTTCTAAAATAACATAAATCATTCATCATAGAAAACCCCATGTAATAAAATTGGATTCGTAAACATCATGAAATCATAATAAAATACATATAAGATAAATGAATCTCATGAAAGTAATTCCATCATAAAAATAATCAAATGAATGCAATAATCGGGATAGAAACATAACCTGATGTCATCATAGATGGAATGTAATTTTGATAAATCACTAGAAATTATTTATTGAGGAAAATATCCTTTCTTATTCAGGAACATTTTCTTTTCTCAAAATAAAGTGAAATATTAAATAAAAATAATTAAATTGAAAATAATTCAATTAACATGTATTCAATGCTACATGGAAATAATTTGATATGAAGATGTAAAAACATATTAATGCCATATATATTAAAAAATATTATCCACGTCCTTTTTAAAAAAAAGTCAAAAGTAGCTCATATGGTAAATAAAATAAAGATTCCTTCTATAACATGTAGTAAAATTAAAATGAGGTTAAAAATGAATTTAAATATACAGAAAATAATATTAAAAATTTTATGAAAACATTATTAGAAAACATGGTCATGGATGATAAATATACCCCCAGTAAAAACTGACGAATAAACATTCTCAGATAAAAAAGAGATTGGTGAAGTTATCCCTTACCTTATGTCTGATATTCTTCATATGTATCTGAACCTCTTGTATAATTATTTAAATAATGTTACAGATTTATTCCAGAAAAATAATCTTTTTATGATAATATTTATGATTATAATTTCATCTATTGTATAGTTACATTTAATTTTTACTCCTTATTCAGGCATTAACTACTTTACGTTCTTATGTATGTTGTGTCAAGGAAGTTATAATTATTCTTTTTGATTTAATATAGTTATATAATTCTCATCATGGTATTAGTATAATATATATCATATTTTTTCATTCAATTAATTTATATAATCATTATTTAATGAAGATTATGAGGAACAAATTACATCGCACACTGGAGATAGTAAGTTGTATGTACGCACGAGCGGCATTATCGTTCCAATAATTATTGAGTGGTATTGAATTTGATGTTGTATAGTATCTCAGAATTAGTATCATGTACATTAATCCTATGTATTTATTATTTCTTACATTATACCCATACAAGTAGGGTGATGGTGAAAAACATATTAAACCATGGTTTGGAGACGGTAAGCTGTATGTATGCACATGCAGTGATTTCATTTTTCATAGGATGGATTGAAGGTGAAATAAGGTAGTTTCATATAAATATAACATATCTATATAAAAGTGATACTGATGTTGTTACATTATAATTATACAACTAAATAAGAGGATGTTGGGGAAGAAATAAATTTGAAATAATCAGTAGAAGAGATTACCTATTCCTCGACGTGCCTCCTTTAAATTTCTTCTTAAGGCACTAGATATGGTCTTTTATGAAGACCATAACATCTAGAATGTTACTATAAATGATTATAAGAGAAATGGGTAGGGGTTTTCTAATCTTGAAGTCTAAAAATGGAGTGAATATGATAGGTAGTAGGTTACCTTTTATAAAAGAGGAGAGGGGTACATTGGGAAACACTCAAAAATATTAAATTATAATAAATTCAATTTAGAATAAAAATGGTCCAAAACGTATTTTATTCAATGATATGATGATTTTTGTTCAAATATATATCATAAAATAATACTTAGACATCTTAAGAATATTTTTTATCCTCATCTTTTTGGTTTAAACTTTATTTTACCCTTTTAATCTCACATGGATATTATATTAGTCAAATATTATGGGTTAATTTAACTACTATATCATATACAATGAACCAAAAAGGCTATTTATAAAATATCTAGACATATAAAAATTATTGTTTGAATCTTGTATTTTTAGGAATTTAATATCATTTAATAAACTATTTTATGTTTTACATTTTGAAAGGTGTCAATTTTGGACACTATTCATACATGACTTTTTGAAAATTCATAAAACATTATTCGTTCTAAAATAAAGAATTAATTAAACGATAATATGAAAATTTCATCCATAAACTTATTGGATGGAATAAAAATAACCAAATTTCATTTTTTTAATATTTATAAATTAATTTAAGTAAATAATTTATTAATGAGGTAAACACTACATCATATTTCTATCATTAGTAACACTATTTATATAATCTCTAAAAATTATAAATAAAATAAAATGATGTTGGAAAAATTTATAGATTTCTAATGAATATTTATAATAATAGATAAAATTTATATAAAACTATATTAAAATCGATATAGTAAAACATATATGTTTAGGTTATAATTATCTTTACCTTAAATTAATTCTTATAAAATTTCATCTTCAAATCCATGTGAATGCATGGGATCCCAAAATTGACCCATGGATTTCCATGGTAAAAAATATTTCATCCAATAGGATTAGGACAAGTTTTAGGGTAGTATTATATTATTAGAGTATAATTTGTAAACCTTATTTAATAGATTTACCTTTTAACCATGGTAAATAAAATAATTACGTAATTTACTGTTCATAATGTCCAAAAAAATACACCTATTAAAAAAATTTGTAACTTATAATTCCAAAAATGGAATTTATTTTTCTAAATTCAAAATATAGATTTTTTAGTAGTTGATTTAAAATTAATCCCATTGTTGAAATGAGAATACAAGTTTCAAAAGGTAAATCTTGCAAAACATTTAAATATATTAAAATTTCAATTCAATGTAAAATTAATGCTAATGAAATAAATTTTATTAAATTATAAAATTATATTATATTGATACAACAAAACCATTCAATATTAAAATTTAATCATATAATCTATATTAATGAAAAATGTTATTTTCATTTAAAATTTTGAATTTTTTTAATACTCATAAAAAAATGAACGTTTTCAGAAATATATTAGAAATTTATCCAAAGTAAATTTTTATATCCTGATTCAAAATAACATGTCTCAACGGAATATAATTAACCTTCAAAAAATAGTTTCTTATATATACAATAGGGTCTACTTCATACCCTATGACTAAAATATCAATTGTATGTATATCAAAAAAAATATTTTATTATGTATAAAACACATATATCTCATTAACATCATTACCAAATGTAATTCACTCAAAACAGACAAATATATAATTGATTTATATTTTTCATAAATAATTAATAGCCAATGAATTCACAGTTCTTTTTTATAAGATAGTTATAATTAATCCCACTAACCAAACAACTAGGCTATAATAATAATTTTATATTATGGGAATCTCGTGGTTCATTTAAACTCACGATAGCCTACAAATGAAAGATAATGAAAAATAAAAATTATTTAAATAGAATATTTCATAAAACATTGGGGTGTTTAATTATTCTCCTCTTAAACTGAATTTCTCCCTCAAAATTCATCACATGGAAATAAAAAAAATGAAGATACCTATCACCCATAATATCTTCAAGATCCCTAGTAACTTCTTCAAATTAATGGTTCCTTCATAAAAAATTAACCTAGGAAGTTGTTTTTTATATCCGTTTCACTATGATCCAGAATATTTATATATTGTTATTCACAATAAATATATTTCTCTAGTGGTATGACATTAGATATTAGTACATGTGAAGGATCATGTATGTACTTTCTTACAAGAGATACATATAACACATCAATAACTTGAGAGAGATTCAGGGGAAGAACGAATTTATAAGCTACGTTCCAAACACGATTCAAAATTTCAAAAGGTCAGATATACCTTGGGATCATTTTTCCTTCTTTTCAAATATGATTACTATATTCTATGGAGATATTCATAAGAACACCTTATCACCCACATCAAACTCCATGTCTTTTATTTAGTTGTTCGGATACCATTTTTGTTGACTCTGAGTTGATCTTATGTGTTGTGGAATATATTGGACCTTTTTTCCATTAAATAAAAATATCATCTCCTAATAGCATTATTTCCCCAACATGATCCCAGATAGATGGAGTTCTACACTTCCTTACACAGAGGGTTTCACAATGATCCATCTAAAAACTCAAGTGAAAGCTATTGTTTTAAGAAAATTCCACCAATGGTAGGTGTTTATCCAAACCACCTTTCATATCCATAGATCAAGCTCTCAACAAGTCTTCTAGTGTTTGAATTTCTCTCTCAGAATGGTCATCTATCTGAGGATGATAAGTAGTGATGAAACATAACTCTGTATCCAGGGAACGCTGAAAATTTTCCAAAACATCATGGTAACCCTTGGATCCCCTTCATATACAATAGAAATTCATACTCCATGAAATCTTACCACTTCCTTTATTTTTATCCAGTCAATCGGATCAATATAGAAATGATTTATAATAGAAATGATGGGTGATGACTTTGAAAGGAAATAAATTATAACATTATTGACTTTGGATGTTTTGGGAAGTCTGATGAGAATTTCCATAGTGACATTTTCCAACTTCCATTCCAGTATTGGTAATGGTTGTACCATCCCCTTAGACTTGTGTCACTCAACCTTAACTGGCTGAAAAACCATACATCGAGAGACATATTCAGCGACAACTCATCTCATTCCATCCCACCAGGAGTAAACTTTCTAGTCCATGTAATTCTTCGTTCATCCAAGGTGAATAAGGAATGAATGTCTATGAGCCTCATACAATAGCTCCTTATTTAATTCTATCATGGGAGGAAAAAATCCAGTTCTTAAACCGTGTTATTTCATCCCAATCAAGGTTGAATCCAAGAATGTTTCTAACCAACTTTGGTAAATCTAAATCTTCCATCTTTGCCTTTTTAATCATCACTTGAATATATGGGTGAACATTCATTTGAGAAAAACATGATTTCTCCACTTCCATTATAATTTTAAGATCCATCATTTTTAAATCCCTAAATAATGGATTTTTTGTGATTCACATCATGGAAAAGATTCAATGGTCTTGTCGAGGTAATGCATCTTCGACCTTGTTTTCTTTCCCAGGATGGTAATTTATTGATCATTCATAATGTTCAATAAACCCTAACTATTTTATTTTTCACAAATTCATATCCTTTTGTGTGATAGTATACTTTAAAATTATATGATCAATATAAATATCACACAGTTTACCATAAATATAATGAAACCATATCATTAATGAAAATATTACGAGAGATTACTCCAAAACACTAGTTGGTTAATTTTATCATGGATTATAAATGTTCATGAAGAATAAGCTATAACTATATCATTTTTCATGAGAACACACCCCACCCCCTTCTTGGATGCATCACTATAGATCAAAATTCTTTCTCCACATCAAGAAATTGTGAACACATGTGCACTGTCTAACCTTCTTTTTAGTTCATTTAATTTCTCTTCACATTCCTCCATCCAAAGGAACATAACTCCATTCTGAGTCAATATGGAATGTGGATTAGATAATCATCAAAAATAATTCACAAAATGTGGATATAATCTAGGAAAACCAAGAAAATATCTGATCTTAGTTTCTGTTTTTGGTCTCGACCATCATTCAATAACTTCTTTTTTTTCTAGAACCATAGATATCCCCTCTATTGAGATTATGTGACCCAAAAATGAAACTTTTTCATGCCAAAATTTACACTTAGTAAATTTTTCATAAATCTAATAATTTTTAGGGACTTCAAAATAATTATCGAATGATCTTCATCTTCTTCCTGTCTTTTTTAATATAAAATAATATCATCTATAATGAATACCACAAACTGGACGAAATTTTCTCTAAAGGAATTATTCATTATATCCATGAATATAGAAGGAGAATTAGTATGACCAATAATCATTACTATAAATTCAATGTGTCTTTACCTTGTAACTAATGCTTTCTTCTGTATATCATCTTTCCATACCCTTAATTGATGATATCCTAGATAAAGATCAATCTTGGAAAAATTTTCAGCTCCACGTAGTTGGTCAAATAAGTCATCAATGTAGGGAAGAGTATATTTCTTTCTGAGAGTGATCTTGTTATGTTCTCAATAACCAATATAGTGTCTCATTGATCCATGTTTTTTCTTAACAAATAAAACATATTATCCCCAAGGTCACTCACTAGGGCGTATGAATCCGTTATCATGATTCTCTTGGAATTTCTTCTACAATTCTTGCAACTCAATTGGGGTCATTCTATATGGTGTCTTTGAAATAGGCATAGAACCCAGTATGAGTTAAATTGAAAACTAAACTTCAAAATTTGGTGGAAGACATGGCCATTTATCGAGAAACACATAATCAAACTCCAATAAAATGTGTGTATTAATAATCCTGAGTTTCTCCCCAACCATTTGAGATAAATAACCTTAATTCATTGTAATCAAGACCCATATGATTGAATAAATTTTCTCTAGAGGTTATATTCATCTTTTTACAGATAGATGGTCATAGATTGATTAGGAATATGAAATTTGACTTCACTACATTGAAAATTGATATGATCTCTATATAATGAAATTCCACCCATGACAAGAATCACAAAAAATTACACTATAGGAAGGATCACAAGATTTTAAGGAGTCACATTCCAACAAACATCAATTAGAGAAGAACTGTAAACTTTTGACGCGACCGTTGTGACATTAAGAGTTGTCAAAGCTAACATGACATCTAATTGCTGAGGTAATAAGGAGAATGACTTAATAAATTAATCTGAAATAAAAGAGTGGGTGGATCTAGAATCAAATAAAACATTTTCTACTTTAGATCGGATAGTATGTGAAGCATTGACCACATCGTTATTGTATTCCATGTCTTTGGTACTAAATTCATGCGACTATCCTTTGTCTTTAGACTTACGAGTTTTTTTGACATCGATCATCATCAAAAACCCTTACATTAGGGCATTGATTCACATAATTCCCCATTTCCATGCACTTTTAAAATTGATGTGTAGGAGGTGCATTCTATGTATCCATTTCTTTCTTCGCATTAGTAGACATATTTTTCCCATCACATCAGCATTCAATTGCCCGACGACATTCTTTTCCACATATAAAACATTTACTAGTACCATGAGGAAAATTCACTCTCTATTTATTTCCATACTTTGATAATAAGGGAAAACTCATCTTTTTTTTCAGTGTGGTATTTATATTTCTTTTGTAATTTCATTTTCCTATTCTTATCAAATGAATATGACTTATGGGATACTAAAATATTCGTCTAAACCTATAGAGAACATCAATCAATTTTCTCATAGATATTGATGTGCCTTATGGATTGTTCCCCTTATAGAATTGGTTTAAAGAACTAAAGAATCGATGAATCTTACTCTCAGGTTAGTTAATAATTTTAAAAGAATACATTGAAAGTCATGTAAAATTTTCTTCGTAGGTACCAACATATTAATCATCCTTTTTCTTGAGTTCAATAAACACCTTCTCAATATTTGTTCAAAGAATAAGAGGCATATACTTATTGAAAAATATGTTCTTGAACTCATCCCATTCCATAGACTCACTTTCATATCTTTACCTCGTATTCTTGATAATATTCCACCATTAATTAGATTCACCTTCCAAATGATATAATACAATGATGATTTTATCATGATCAGAAAATTATAGACCAAAAAATATCTTTTCAGTTGTAGTAATCCATTATTCATCCAATAATGGATTAGAAGACCCACTGAATGAAGATGGAACATGCCTCATGAAGGATTCAAAAAATGATTCTCCTTACAATTATCGTTTGGATGTCCGACATGATTCATTTCTTGAGAATGTTTTTTGAGTTGGGATACAAGATTTTTCAATCCATATTCCATAAAATTTGGTTTCTTAGGGGTACAATCATTGCATTTACTATCGTATTAATCTTTAACATGGTTCCGTCGAGTACCACCAATTGACTAAAACCAAGAAGCATCATTTGAGAAACACTAATCATAACAGAAAAACCACATAATCAAGAATAAAATTTCAATTTAGGAAACTTTAGGTTTTCTCTTAGGTTACTCATGTTCGTTTCTAAAACACTAGGATTGTATCATATACTTTGAAATATCATTATGGTTCTAACAAAGGCTTTCTCATCATATTTTCTTAAGTTTAACTATATATTTACTGTGATACCAAATATAACTACCCAAAAATTACATAAATTTATGTTACTTCAGAATTGATGTATATTTAATACAACATATAACAAAAACATAACTTTCCCGTATAGGTGTTGTTTCTTTAGAAATTGGGAAACATGAAAACCCAGTTCATAAAACATCTACATTGTCTCCTATTTTTTTCATCATAACTAGACCCCTTTTTGTAATATCATACATAATATTCTACTTCCTGGCCTATGGAAAGGAAATATACTAAAGGGTGAGCTCAAAGGCTCAATAATGGTAAAAAAAGGAAATATCTATCATATATAAAAATTTAAAATCTTATCGTGCATATAAGAGATCATTATATCATGTCATTTGATAAATCAAAATAGTTTAATGTAATCCAAATATTCATAAAATAAGACATGAATCATAGTGTTTTAAACACATAATCATAGAAAATAATTTCATATTAGTCAAGGATCATTTACAAGACCATCATAGCATTTATTTTCATTACTTAAAAGAGTTCACTCCTCATTACAACCCTGTATTAATGAACCAGATTTACTTCCCCATCCAGCCATGTCAATCTCATGAGAGATAACTCTTTACCCAATGAATTGGAGGGAGATATAGGTCTTTCCCGTCTCATAATTATCCCATTCATATGTGTTCCAAAAGAACATAAATCATTAATCCTAGAATAACCCATGTAATAATATGGGATTCTTAATTATCACGCTATCATAACATTATCCATATAATATAAATGGACTTAATAAAAATAATTCTATCAAAAACATAATCAAATAAAATTAATAATTGAGATAGAAACATAACCCAATTTCCTCATAGATGGAATGAAATTTTCACAAATCCCTTTAAATAAATTCTTGGGGAAAATATCCTTTCTTCTTAAAAACATTTTCTTTTCACAAAATGTCATGAAATTTTAAAAGAAAATAATAAAATCAAAAATACACTTGTAAAAATGTAAAGTAATATTCATTGAAATAAGGTGATATAAAGATGTAAGACTAATTCATGTTGTATAAGTTAAAACAAATAAATTCCTCATACTGTTTCTAGAAATGTCAAATGTGCCCCATATGGTAAACAAAAGAAAGATTCCTTCTATAAAACATAGTCAGAGTAAAAAGGGGGTAAAATTGACTTTAAATATACATAGACGAATATTAAAAAATAAAAAAAAAATTCCAAAAAACATAGACATGGATGATAAATATATCCCCAGTAAAAACATAGGAATAAACAATCTCTGATAAAAAATAAATTGGAAGAGTTATCCCATACCTTAGGTCCAATATGCTTCATACGTATCCTAACCTCATATATAATAATTTGGAAAATGTTACTGATTTACTCTAGAATAAAAATCATTTTTATGATTACATTTATGAATATATATTTTTTCTTTTGTTAGTAACATTTCACTATTACTAGTTATTCTGGCATTAACTGCTTTACATTCTTATGTATGTTGTGTCAGATAAGTTCTTATTCCTCTTTTTTTATAGTTATATCATTTAAATCGTGGTATTAGTATAATATATTTAATATATATAATTTAATTAATTTATATAATCATGATTTAGTTATGATTATTTAAAAAAATCACATTGTATCGTGGAGATGGTACACTGTACGTACATACGAGTGACAATATTGTTTCCATAATTATTGAGTGGTATTGAATTGGATGGTTTATAATATATCATAATTAGTATCATGTTGTATTAATAATATATAGTTATTATTTCCACCATTATACCCATCCAATTAAGGTGATTGTGAAATACAGATTACACCCCGACGTGGAGACGGTAAGTCGTACGCACGCACGTGAAAAAATTTCATTTTTTGTAGGATGGATAGTTGGTGAAATAAGGTTGTTTCACATTTATAATAATATATTATTATATGAGTTATACTTATGATAATAATTTATAATGAAACAACTAATGAAGAATAAGTATAAGAATAATGAAATTCAAAAGAATCGTTAGAATATATTACATCTTCCTCAACATGCCTCCTTTAAATTTACTTTTATGACACTAGAGATTGTCTTTTGATAAGACATGAACCTCTAGAATGTAACTATGGAAGTTTAGAAATGAAATTTTTAGGGGTTGGACAATATTTGTTTCTTAAAATAGAGTGAATAGGAGAGGTGGGAGGTTCCCCTTAATAAGAGAGGAGAGGGGTACTTTAGGAAAGTCTCAAAAATATTAATTTTTAAAAATTTAAATTTTGAGTAAAACTGGTCCAAGACTTATTAAATTCAAAAATATGATTATTTAGCTTCGAATAACCATCATAAAATAATATTTAGAAATATTTAGAATATTTTTTATTCATATCGTTTTGGTTTAACCTTTATTTTACCCTTTTAATCATACCGTGATATAATGTTTTTCACACATTGTGGGTTAATTTTTTTACCATATCATGTAAAACGACCCTAAAAATTTAATTATGACATATATGAACTTATATTAACAATTTGGACAAATATTTTATTTTTATGAATTTAATATCATGTAATAAACAATTTTAGGTTTTTAGTTATGAATTAAGTCAATTTTTGATACTATTCATACATGAATTTTTAGAAATTTATAAAATCATCATTAATTAAAAAATAAGGCATTAAATAAAAGATAATTTTTCAATTTCATCTAGATAATTCATGGGTAGAATAAAATTAACCAAATTATGTTTATTTTAATACTTATAAATTCACATTTTTAATTCTTTCACTAATGAGTTAATCACTACATAATATTTGTGTCATAAATAAAACTATTTATATAATTTATAAAAATTATAAATAAAATACCATGATTTAGTAAATATTTTTATATTTCTGATTACTATTTATAAGATTAGAGATCCATTATATAACCCTATATTAAAATCAATTTGGTAAAACATATATGTTTAGGTTATAAATATATTTTCAGTAAATTAATTCATATAAAATGTCATTTTCATGTCCATGTGAGTCTATCGAATCCCAAAAGAGACCCAAGGATGACCATGGTCATAAATATTTCATCCAATATGATTAGGACATGTTTTAGGGTAATATTTTATTATTAAATTATTAATTGTTTAACTTTTTTTACAAGATTTACCCTTTAACCACGATAAATAAAATAATTACTGAAGTTAATATTCATAATGTAAAAAATAGAAGTTAACTATTACCATAATCTTGAAATTATG
The DNA here is from genome assembly GCA_963277665.1 of Viscum album. Lineage (NCBI taxonomy): Eukaryota > Viridiplantae > Streptophyta > Magnoliopsida > Santalales > Viscaceae > Viscum > Viscum album. Next base: position 2,048,105,512 of record OY728147.1, on the reverse strand, counting down.
ATTCTAAATATGGAATCCATTTTTCCAAATTGAGAATACAGATGATTCAGTGATTTCTTTTAAATTAATACCGTTGTATAAATGAGAATACTAATATTAAAAGTTAAAACAGTGCAAAAGATTGAAATGTTTTTTTAAAAAGAATTCAATATAAAGTTAATGATAATGACATAAATTATATTAAATTGTAATAATATATTCTATTTATACATTAAAACCAATCATAATTATAGTTTAATCATATAAATTAACTCGATGAAAAAAGTTGTTTGTAATTAAAATGTAGCATATTTTTACTATTCATACAAAAAGAAATGTTATCATAATGATATAAAAAATTTATAAAAATAAATTTTTATATCCTTCTACAAAAAAATTTTTACGTTTCATTATATAAATTATTAATATGTAAAAATCATTATTTAAAATGACTTCACCATTAAAAGGTATAAAATTATCCTTTTAAAAAAATAGGTTCTTATACATAAAATATGGTTTTATTCATACCATATGATTAAAATATCAATTGGATGAATATAAAAAACATATTTTATTAAGTATATAACACATATATCTCATTAATCTCATTACTAAATTTAAATCACTCAAAAAATAAAAATATCTATTTTATTTTTATTTTTCATAAATAATTAATAGCCAATGAATTCATAATGAATTTTCATATGTTAGTTATAATTATTACTGATACCCTAATGACTAAACTATAATAGTAATTTTATATTAATAGAATATCACAGTTCATTTAAACTCATGATTGCGTGCAATGAAAGTGATTGAAGATTAAAAATCATTTAAATAAAATATTTCATAAAAACATCTTAGTGTTACAAGGGGTATTGAGGTTAATGGTTGAATTTGGTGATATGGAAGACTAAGAGTATGATCGAATTGCGAGGAAATAATTATTTTGAGGGGGGAATAATGTGATTCCTCATACCCATAATGTATTTTTGAATGAATGATTTTTTATTTTAATCTGAATTATTATTTTTGTGCAAACAATGAAACAAAAATAAAATGAATTAAATGATAATGGAATTAAAATAGAATTTTTATTATTATAAAAAAACTAAAACTATAAATTTTAATAAGGTTTTCAGGTGAATTTTTCATTTAATATTATCATTGGTTTTGGTGACGGTCATTAAATTGTATATCTTTTTTGTAGTTTTATTATTTTAGGTATTTTAAGTATTTATTTATATTAGTAATTTCAAATGTTCTAAAATGATTATATACATATTAATGTGTTATATATAGTTTAATGAGAATATAGTTTGAAATTTAATATGTATTTCATAATTGGTATTTTAAAATATTACACTAATAACCATGATGTAATCTTGAAATGTGTTAAGATGAAAATTAATTTATTTCTTGTTTTAATTGAAGTTGAAATTTAGATTTAGTAATTTAATGTTTTGAAACTAAAAAATAATATAGATATATCAAAATAACAACTTTTCAAAAAATAAAGTGTATATATATACACATTAATATATGAGTTCTATTTTTAAACCATTAAAATATGTGTTGTGTTTTTTATATGTTCCTGTGTTTAATAAATTTTTTGGACAAAAAATTGGGTGAGTACCAACCAACTGAGGGTATCAATGAACTACAATCCCTCAATGTATGTTGGGAATCTCATATAAATCCCTCATGTTAGAGAACCCTCTAGAATCGCATGCATGGTGAATGTCGGGTCGCGCACAAGCTATGCATGGTGAGGACTAAGCATGCACAACCATGTGTATTGTTCCTTATCACGCATGCGTAGGGGGTGTCGTAGGTTTCCCACCATCACGAGTTTGTGTGGGAAAAGGAATGTGGGGTGGGGTTTATGTGTGTAAGGACCCCATGGCGTGAGCTTTGTTATTGGCGTATGGACGATACATTGAGGTGTATAATAATTTCTTGAAACTGCATCTATTTCGATGTGGGATTCATTTTTTACAGGGGATATAATATGAGCAATTCAATCTCACCGTGCAAGATCCCCACCATTTGATCTGATCTAACATTCTAACTCCATCGATATCTCCATTTTACCACATTTTCATCAACCGTCAGATCGAGACACGGTTGATCTCGACCACTAATCCCTTTTAAAAACTCACAGTTCCCCATGACCATCCGATCAATATCAAAATGATCTCGATCAATCTTCCATTTTTTAGAACCATTAAAATCAACTCAATTGCCTGATTAGTCTAGGTTGATTGTAATTTTCCATGTTTTTTCACATCTTCTCCTTTTCTTATTCTTCTTTCTCACGTAGCAACAGCAGTCATGTCTCTCCTCCACTGATTAGGCATGATTATGATTGAACCATTTTATATAAAGCAATTATATATATATATATATAGTTTATATAACCAGCTTATATAAACCAATTTATATTCTTTAACCCTATGAGGTTTTCTCCTCCCTACTCCTCACCAACATATGCTCGGCTCTACCATACTATTGAATTCATGTATGGGATTTTTTTTATTTTATTAAAGCATATATACATATATGTTTTTATAAATGTACCATCCCTATTCCATTTTTATGATTTTTGAGTGATGAACAAGTGTATTTAAATAATGTTCTTAATTCAGGTAAATCATATAAGGAAATTATTTAGTTTTTTATTAAACCCATATATATATATATAAACCCATTCTGTTTTATTATTTTTTTTAATGATGAATATTTTTGTTTTTAAGGATGTTAATTCTTCATGTAATTCATGAATGGGTTAATCTAGAATCATTTTTTATGTGAAAAAATACATATATACACATTCTGTATATATAGTATATGTTTATAAATTCATTAATCAGAATTATTTTTTCATGTAATTTATATTAAGAGATAAATTATTGTTTTTGAAGTCTATGAAACATGTAATGATTTATTAAAAATTATTTTGGTTTTTAAAATCTCATGTACACACTTTGTATATATATATTTTTTTACAATCATGAAAACCAAGTCTATATTGGGAATTTAAAGTTATATTTATTAGTAATTAGGACATTTATTTATGGATTTTTTACTTGTAAAATGGTTTACTAAGAGTATATTTGGGTTTCTAAACAAATACATATATTTATCAATATATATACAAATTTACCATGTTTTTAATCCTAATTTGTTAAAGCTTCATTTATTCTTAAGATAAAAAATAATTTTAAAATTTTATTCCTATCCTAATACATTTTCTTTTAATTCTAATTTTGAAACCTAAATGTATAAATATAGACCAAAAATACATATATCAATGTCTAAATAATCAAAAATGGAATTTGATATTAGAAAACAACAACAAAATATTGTTTTGTTATTGTGTGGCTAAGCATTTTAAATAAAGTCATCACTTTGTTATTTCAATTGATATAACATGTATTTATATTTATAATTACAAGATTATTATTTGGATGTATCTTTTGTTTAATAGATATTCACATGCATGCATAGTGATGTGTATTTAATCATTTATGCATCAATCCCTCACATGTAATTAATATTATATATTTAAATTATTATATTTTAATTCGTCTTGAATTTTCCTCAAAACACTATTAATTATTAAAATTTATGTTTAACCATAACTTTTAATTATCATTGTATGGTTTTAACATGAATGAAAACTATCTTAAAATCGAAACATGTATTTATATATATATAATGTTAATTTCATGAAATAAGGATTTCTTTCATTTACAAGTTATTATTTCATGTGACAAGACCAAATAATATATGATAACTTATGATAATTTTTTGATTAAGAACATAACTATTCAAAGTGATATGGGACACATTGAAGAAGAGACATTATTTTAATATTCAATGTTAAAAGGGATATTTTGAATAATAGATATAATTTTATTATTCAAAGTGTTATGGTACACATTGAATAAAGTATATAATTTAATAAATCAAATTAGTATGGGAAATGTTGATTTAATGAAATTTAGATATATGAGGAATGAATTAGACTGATTATGTGATAGTTTCATCCTTATATAGCCCCTCGATGCATCAGTGTGTCTAATGTGGAAAACTAGGTCATGGAACGAGGCCTTAAATGAATTATTATGTACGGTCTTGGTAAGAGGCCTTGAAAAAAATTTTATGATTTCTTGAAATATATATTCCCAAAATAAGTGATTAATATTTTACCAACCATGTGATTGTTCGACTAGAAAAATATATACGTATAAGAATATATTACTTGTGACAATGGTGCTAAATTCACATGGAATAATAATATATATACTTGGAAAGTCACTTATAAAGACATTTAGCACATATTTTAAGAATTATATTGCGGAAGTTAGTAAAAATTTGTAATTTCATGGATTTCATATAAAGAGTAAAGTGAATCTTGATATAGTTACTTTTTCAATTCTGGGAATTTTTATATTTTTCATGCAAATTTGTACCTGCATCATTGCATGTCACCATTAAATTAGTTTTATCAATTTCTGTCTTATATACCACATTCCATTAATTTGTGTACAAATACGAATAATCTGATATATGTTTTTGCTTTTAAATAAATATATTAATTCTTCAGTATGATATTTCCCTAAAAAAAATTCAGGTAACATTTGAAAAATATTGTTGATGTGATACAAGAACTATTGTTTTCCTTTTATGATTTTTTTGTAAATTTTCTAAAGGGGTTTTTTTAAATGAATTTCATTAATTAGTTTTAAAACCCCTTACTATCCATTCTTGTTCTCAACCTACATTTTTAATTTATATTTTTAGGATTATTAGATTTTTCAGCTTTGCGTTCCCCTCTGTGATGGAAACATTATGAAGCTTATCTTATACCATTTTGAAGAAAAGTATGAGTTTTATATGGTTTTCTAGAACCTAGACCGAGAGGATTATATATAATTAAATGTGATGTGTAATTTAACCATCATCCTTTTATAAAAAAAATACACACAATGGTTTTGGTACCGAATTTAGGCATCTATGGTTGGGTCCTCACATATTCCCCCAAACAAGGATTTTCCTGATCCAACATTCTTCAGACCATCATCATTAAGAACTCATATAATACCTTTCTTAACATATATGATTCTTGTCACCATATCATTATTACATATCATATGAAATGTGAATCTACTATTAATAATCTATATTAAAGTGTGATATAATGTTTTAAATGAAAATTTTTATACTATTTCTTATTCAAATATCTCATTCTCTTCCAAACATATTTTTAAATTCATACCCCGTAAAGATTTATAATCTTGATCATCCTCATATTTTGATGGCCAAATTTATCATGGAAAGCTTCAAATTGATATTTCATTTTTGGATCATTTGATGATACCTTTGGATACTTCTTATGGCTAGTTTCATTATACCTTATAACATTTATCATTATTTTCGATGAGTAGTATATTTTTATGTGCCCAAATATATTACACATAAAACAATGTATATAAAATGATGTCTGGAATATTGAAACCTTTATTGATGTATAATCTGAAACCGATCCCTTATATTTCTCTTTGATATAGAAAAATCAGGTTGTGAATGTTTCCTACTTCCACAATGATATCATCAAATGTGTGGTTCATTTCTTTATTATAATATTACACTACTAGTTATACCTTGGGATCTATGAGTCTTTTGATTCTGACTCATACCTAAATCAATCATCAACATCATATTGGGAGGCCATGGTCTAACATAAACCATTACTTAATTTCCTTTTTGATTAATCATCATATAAGAAAAGTCAATCTAATAAATTTGTATTCTTTTCCTAACATTCCTTTGTCAACTTCACTAATATCAAGAGTTTCTCTTAATATTTCCCTTTTATTTGCATACTGATTTCTTCCACATCACGATATTTGATTCATTTTATTCGATAATTTCTAGTATTAGTCAATATATCAATATATATTTTATGTTATTTAATTTAATTTTGTACTCATCCACCATTTTTGATATTTTTGGCATTGATGACATGAATTTTTCAATTTCTTCATTCAGCTCAGGCTTCTCTTCTTCCTACAGTAGCAAGTAACGTTTGATATCATGAATCACATTGTTGGATTTCATTGTTTGGTCTCTCAAAAATTCAATATCTTTAAGATAAGATTCTAATTCATCCTTATGGTCAACTATCCCTTCTATTTATCCCTCATCATTGTCGCTTTCTTCCTTTGTTTTTTAATTTCCTAGAATATCCACCATTTCATATGCTTTACCATTACTGTGGACCTCCTAATATTATTTCATTGATTCTTCTTAAAATTATTCTTCTTTTGAAATTAGATTCATATTTTTCAATAAATTTCCATTTATACTTATCTTACCTTTCACAATGGATGAACAATTTTTTCAAGTAATTTCACTATTGTCTTCATCATCATCTCCAAACTTCTTTGGACACATTGTAGAAAAATTTACAATATTTTTACACTGTAAGAATTCACGTGGATCTTTACCTATGATCATTATTCATCCTCTTTGAATATTTTAAGAGAGAAATGGAATGATATCATCCAAATTGTCTTCCTCTGGACTTTCCTCAAAAGAGAGATTCTTTATGTCCTTGAATGAATATTTTTTGACTTCCCCTTTTTTATAACATATTTATCTAAATTTCATATTTCACATGAAAAGATAGTACTGTTCTTATTATCCAATTTCTGGTCCATCAATTCTTTATCCTCTAATACATAAAACATTAGAATAAACCAGGTTGGTTGATATCTCAATTGGTGCTTGATAATCTTTATATCATCAAAATCATTCTCTAAGGTGTTACATTTCTTCAGCAATAATATTCAACCAATCAAATAATGTATCAATATAATTATTATGGTGAGTTATAATATCCCTATATTTGGTCCATAGAACATAAACCATTTCATATCCGACTTTTGATATACCATCATAAATGTTCAACAGCTTCTCCCACACAACATGCGATATTTTACAAGACATCAGTTTTGAAAAAATTGCATTGGATAAGGTTCCACCTAATGAATTGATCCCTTTAAGATTATATTCCAATTCCATTATACTATATTTTAATAAAGGTCCAATTTTTATATTGAAATACATTTCATGCATTGATACTATAAAGACATGCATTCTCGGTGATTGGATGTAGTCTTACATCTAATTCTTTTATAGTTGAATATTTCATCAATTTAAGATTGGAATCCCTTTGTGATGGTTGACCTCCATTTATTATACTATGATGGATCCCTTGATTAACATCTTTTCCCTATGATAATTTTTTTCTTAATTAGAATAAATACCTTGGGGGTGAATTAGGGTAGGACATATTAAAACAACATCCCATTTGGATATTGTTTAGTGGTTAAAAAAAACTCTTATCTCTAGTTTCCGTATAATTATATAAATATAAATGAAATCATACATGAGGGATAGAAATTTCTACTTGATTCACCCCCCCTGGGATACGTTTAGTGATAATACAACATTAATATAATGATAATAGAAAATAAACTAAGGCTCACTAACAAATTACAAGGTTTGGTCTAGATCAATTCTATGGCCATTATCACTACCTATAAATTATTTAAGGTCCAGTCACATAATTCCCAAGGTTCAATCCCTATGTGTCATTCTCTAGGTCACTACAAGTAGAAGGGATCATCGTCTTCCTCTTCCTTTTCTCACTTCTATTGGAAGTGATTCAATAACATTTTATAAACATGTATGCCCCTTTTTTTGAACACATGTATCATCAACTCTAGATATATTCTCTGTTGAATTCATTTTTTCACCCATTGATGAAATATAATTTCATCATACTATTAGTTAGAAGAAATTTATTTCACAAACAGTTTACATACTTTCATGAACAACCTAAATTTTTCATGAACTACACTTCACCGCATATCGTGTATGATTCATTTACAACCTCTACTCCATAAACGAACTCTTCTTCCATGAACCATATATTTTTCACAAACCGCTTCATCCTCTATGGACCTACACTTATTCTATAAAATGTCCCTACATTATAGATGTGTTCTTCTTCCATGGACAAATTCTCTTCCATGGACCATTTTATTCCCTAGGGGACACCACTTCTTTTTTGTATCATTCGTGAATTATATAATATTGTGACCGAAAAAAGCCCTTCTCAAACTGTTCATATGAAAACAGTTATTGATTGAATGGCTGGGGGAAGTTTTCATGTTTTGAGAAATGTGAAATGAAATGATTTATTATTCATCATGGTATTATCATGGATTCCCACAAGTTTGGTTATATATATAATTTTGGTTGGGTGACAGTATGTCATGTTTTGAAGGGTGCCTGAGGTGGCATGAGAATGTTATCATGAATTAGACTCTACAGAATGCCATATTTGAGTGTGAGACAAACAAATTTTTTTACATTCGAAAATATTTTGGGAAGGAAAGTAGTGGTGTTTTTGAAAGCTAGTAGTTTTTATGATAATTTTTATTATTGGGATGTACTCTTTATGTCGTTTTTTTAGTTTCAAATCTATTGGTATTGTGTTAGGTTTGATAGATTTTAAAGATTTATTTTTTCTTAGTGATCTCCCCAATTTTGATTTTATGGAATGTAATGGTGTGTCTATGAGTATTTCTTCATTATAAATCAGTCTATTTGATTATCCTAATTAATTCATTCATAATTTATAGATGTTAAAAACACCTCTCTTCAATGATCAAAAGGATCCTATGGAATCAGAATAATGCATGTGGAAAACATAAAAGATATTTGATCTCTATGAGTTTCTTGAATCGCTAAAGGTGATGTTTTCTATAGTTTTTCTTGGTTGTTCTCACTGAATGTGGTTGAAGGAAGTTTCTCCAAACATTCCTAAGGGATGTGTTTCATGGGAGTTATTCAAGGCTTCATTCATCTAATAATACGTATATATGAAGCCATCATTGGTGAAGTGAACAATGTTGTGATGCTTGTAATAGGGCGATGGATCAGTGTTGGAGTTTTATTATTACATTTTGGATCTAATTATATATGACCATTGTATGTTGTGGTTGATTATTTGAAGGATCGGAGTTTTGATTATGGGCTTCACCCATATCTACAACTAAAGGTTTCAATGTAACATTTAACTTTTATCCCAATGTGATAGAGAAATATCTCTATGATAAAGTTATTATATAATGGGTTCTTGATGCCTTCGACATTCCTCTAGTCCCTAGAAGAGATGATGATAATTATAAAAAGTATGTGGGGAAGTGACCTAAATTTTTTGGTGTTGGCTGTCTAATCAGAAGGCCATGGGATCTTTTATAAAAATATTCTGGGAATAAGATCCTTTCGTCTTATTAGTGTGGTTAGTAGGGACATAATAATCCATCATGTCCAAGTTCTCTATGTTCTTACCATTCTTGTTAACTCTTAGGTCTCTTGTAGTTTTCTTGTCCGGGTGTTTCTAGAATGCATCATGGAGCCAATTCCTGGAAGTGATGTGTTGTTTTTGGACTCGTTTATTATTCTCTGTTGTAAATTTACTTCCACTTTTAAGGGTTCTTCTATGGTGGTGGTCTTACAGATGGTGTTTTAAATTTGTTGATTGAATAATATGGGATTTTTTGGATTATTATGAGAAATACTATTTTAATGGAATCATGTTTTCTTTTGAAAATAATGTATTTATTTTGTATTAATGGATGTGACTTCCATGTATATATTTTGAATTATTATCTTGGTGATCGTATATTGATTTCTCATGACTGCAGGGAATAAAATGCTTCAAGAATCAGTTCTCCAACCATAAGTATTGAATTTTTTCTTTTCACAAAGTTAGTAAACCATCGAGGGTGTGTGAAGATTTGGCTTAGATCATGTCTCCACAATTGGAGAGTGTATGGTGTCAATGTTCTTTATGTTTTTTTTTGTATTGTGGGATATTCCTACTTTTGTATTGGTTGGTTTTTTTCTGTTTGTATTGGTGATTCATTCATTTCTCTCCCCTTCGTTCCCTTGTGGTGGTGGTATTTTTGACCTTTTAGAAGAGTTCTTATGTTTTCTCATGTGGGAAATTCAGTATTAGCCCATGTTTTCAGTTCAACATAATTTTTTCTTAATGGTATGTAGACCCACTACAGATCTCATTGATGTTTCTTATGATACTTATGATTGTTTGTTGCTTCCTAATGGTGGGAAGCCTTTTGTGGACTCCCATGATGATAATTCTATTTAATTTCATATATTTTTTCAGTATGAAATGGTTTTAATTTACTGCACTATTTTAGGAATGAGAGGTATGTTTTAAGTGGCTGTTGTTGATGTGTTCTTAGTTTGAGTGGTCAGATTATGTGGATGTGTAAATCCTTAATATTTGATCGATAAACTATAAATTTGGTTGATTTTAAGGGGAATAAAATTAATTTGTGGGTAGAGTTTTCAAACCGATATTTTCATTTTCGTCCTTTGCTCTGAAATGTCATTCATTTCACAGTTTTAATCTCAATTTCTAGGTGTTCTGGGTTCAAATTCTGTGTTTTCATTGTTCTTGATTATCCTTTTCTGTTGATGATGTCTTGGGTTGTTTTTGTCCTAGTTAATTGTTAGAGTGATGGTATGACGAGTAAATGACTTATTAGAGAGTTTTTTAAACCCTAGTGTAACCTTTTTATGGGGTTGTTTTTGGATGATTTACCCCCTTGAGTTAAATGAGTTTTGGGGGTAAAAATGGAGTTTTTTGGGGAATGATTATTGGTCGCTTGGTTAAGGAGAACTATTAGTTTAACCCTATAGGTAAGTGTGAAGGGTGTCTCATGTTTTTCTTGTAATGTAACTAACTATTATACTAAAGGGTGTAGCCAATTTAGTACTAAAAAATAGTGAATTTCATACTTTTTTAATTTTTTCAAAAATCATGAGAGCTATCCATAGTACCCAGTGGGGGAAAGGGTATTTTCAGATTTTGTCCTACTTTTTACTTGAGGCTTCTTCCCTTGGACACCAAACTCAAACTCCAATGACCTAGTCACCTCCTATGTAGCATTTTGGTTCCCTTTATCTCCTCTAACAGGATTGGGATCTTTTTTCATGGTGAATCCTAACCCAGATTGAAAGGATAGTGTTCACCTCTCTTTTTCCATTGCATTTATTCCATTTATCCATTCTCCTCTAACCATATTGGTCATGTTTGTATTATTTTCATTCCTAGGGTAGTTATAAAGTGGGGTTTTATCATTTAGGTTTCAACTTGATAGATCATGGATATTGGAACCCTTGTGGAGGAATTTTCAGGCATGCAACGTTAATGCACTATGTATTTTAGGTAGGATTCCCTTCTCACATTTCTTTTTAATTTATGATTAATTGGGTTCTTTCTTTTCGACGAATTATAATATTCTAAATACTGATATGTTATTTTTGGAATAATTTATTCTTTGAAATGTCGTGATTTGTCCATTTCTTATGGTAAATGTATTTTTTTATAAAATTTCACACCAAGTGATCAATGAAATTCTTGGTTAGATATTATATGTGAATTGAGGTATATTAAGTATGGTTTGACATTATAAATGTGTGATGGAATTTGAAATGATAGTTTTGGTTTCTTAAATTAGTTCTCCATGTGGATTTGAAATTAAAAAATGCAGGTATTTTTTTGTTAATGGTTTGGAAGATGGTGGTGGTAAATGGTATATTTGTAATTTCAATGAAAATGTCATTGCATTGAAAATGTGATTTGGGAATTCAAATGATATTTCATTATAAATTATTATAAAATTGTAAATGGTATATTTGTATCATTTTGGAAGGCTTATTTGGTTCTTTGATAAATAATGGGTTTTAAATGTTATTCAGGCCATGTTAGATACTTTATGGAAAGGGTGATAATTTTTATTATGAAAACTATCCTTGGATGATAATCATTATTTTTTTCATAATGAATTGGATTTCCTCACTATGAAATCACAGTGACCTATTTACTAGTTTGGAGTGGGGGATCCCTGGTATGGACTCCTTTGTGATCTATAATTTTAATGAAATTGATAGATACTTTGGGTGGCATAGGTTGATGCCTATTATTGAATTAATACTAAATATGCAGGTGATTGGTGCCTCAGTTAGAATCTATTGGATCACCCCCTTTATATGTGAGACATGGTAATATGACTCAGTGAGAGAATTCTCTAAGATCAATTGTTGTACTTGTCAGATTAGGCACATGCTTGAGTCCCATATCACAAGAATATATTTTGTGTTTTATTGCTATGGGATTGCCCATCGATCAGACATAATTTCATTTAGTTGGCTGTATTTAGGGAAGTTTTATTTCTTCATGAAAGTAATGGTTCTGGGAATAGAGTCTCATGTATAATCATGATTTGAAATATTAATGTTCTCCTAGGTACACCCATGCATATGGGAACATGGTTTCTTGTATTTAGGACTGAGATACTTGTAACATGGTCACTCGTGTGCACTTATTTTAATTTCCTTTCTTTTGTTACTATTTTAATACTCTCATGTGTGGTGTCTTTTTTAGAAAGTAAAGGTTTATCTCCAAAAAGACTATGTAAAGATGATTTATAGTAAAAAAATTATACTCCCTTATTCCATTTGAAATGAAACACCACTTTCCCCATTAAAATGGTGAATCTATATTAATATAATTGAAATTGTATTTGGAACAAAAAATTGAAATAGACCATGTTTGGTTTTAAATAGAACAATTTAAAAAAGCATAAATTGTATATTCTATTTTAATATTGAGGTTTATTTTTATTTTATTTGAATGTGAATTGGTAATAGATTATTCAGGCTAGCCGATAATGTTTAAATACTCACACCTATTGTTTCTTCTTGTTTTTAGTTTTTTGGTGCAGGCCCCATCTAGTATTATATAACCCCAAGTAATGTTTGATTTTGGAAGTGGAGAGTTACCCTTTTGGTAACATCTAGGTGTTTTTTTGTCCGTTTTAGTTTAAGTTTATTGTATAGTTTTTTTTTATTTTCCAACATTTTTTATATACGATTTAATTGTATATTGATATATTTATTATTCTATTTCATTATACATATTTTTGTCCAGTTTAAAAAATTTATTATTGGGATAAAGTGTTCCCTTTATTCACTATGTTGATGCCTGACACTTGTTGCCATCCCACGGGGATCAAGAATTCCCTTCGGACCGTTTTGTGGATCAGCTCAGGTGACAGGTTCAAGGTTGACGCGGCATAGTTTGTGACATTATGGTTTTATATTGGTATTTCCTATCACTTTTAGTTTTAGATTACGTTTGAGGTTCTGATTTTATTGTATAATAAGTTAAAAGTCATATTATACAATAATGGTTTGTATGATATGAACAATTATATTTAATTATTATACCTAAAATTTGTTTAACATATAATTGTTAAATATTTCATACTAATTATATAGCATATAATATAGTTTATTATTATTTTATTGATATTCAAGCACATCTCATTTTTTAGTAAATGGATGGATGCAACAGACTATAATGTAACAATTTCTGTACATGAATATCTAGTGGTTGTTATAGTGATAATATAAATATAAAGGGATATTTAATAAAAAATCATAAGGTTATTCATAACCCATTCGGTTTTTGGAACAGGAAATGAATCAATGATCAATGAGATTAGAGAATGTTTTTTACCATATAGATAATAATGGGATTGAAAACTAATTTATTGACTACTTGATTAATCATATTTTGAATTAAAAAGACTATTTTTAAAAACATATATGATTATGATAAATGAATAATTAGTGTATTTTTTGATAATAAATTTTGAATTATATTTTATTACTATAGATTTTTGGTAATCTATATTTTCAATGGAAATAATTACTATATAATTTAGATTATATGATTATAGCCTATGTATTTTTGGAATTAAACATTAAAATTATTTGGTGTTATTTGAAGATAAATGTTAACTAACTCTTGGAAGATATATGATAAAACCCATAGGCTTTGTTAATTTCAATATTAGTTTAGAATGGTTTATATATTTTAATGATTTATATTTATCAAATAATATAATATAATCAATGAGAGTTTTTTAGTTATTGTGATAAATTTTTTATATCATCATATGGTGGATTATTCATTTGGGAAAATATATTAACATTTTAAAACTATGTTGTTTGTGTTTAATATCTAAATACTAATGGAATATATAGTTATACTTTTATGGTTATGTTATACTATAATGGGATTTTAGTTTTTTAGGAATGGTCAATTCATCTTAAATGTAAATTATTATGAGAAAAAATGTTGATATTATGATGGAAATCAATTTAAGGATTGAATTAAACATATCATGTAAGTATATTTCCTTATGTTCATAGACTAAATTGTATAAAATTCATCATCCCTAGAAAATGATCCTGAAAATGAAAACATTATACATTTATTTTAATTTATTTATGAAATGATGGTCCTTTTCACAAATTGTTAGTTTATGGTTTTGTGGATGTTGGCTTCCTAATGATCATTCTCTTTCTTCTCATCAATAATCTATTTCCTCTCTATAATAATATGGAAAATAGTATTTTCATTAGTGTATAAATATTCACATATATACAATATTATGATATTTTGAAACATAGTATATGTAAATCATGATAGCTTTCACACTTCATTATCTATCTTTAGAAATTGAAATTTTATTAACCATTTACATGATGTGGGTTTTAATCATATGTATTTTAAAACATGAATAATAATATAATTTAGGTTATCTTAGAATTATGGGGTTTAAATTTATTAAACTGGTGGAGAATATATCACACTGATATTAAGAAAATGGAACATTTGCTCAAAGGCATGTAAGACATGCAACACTGAGCATAAAAGAACCATGAAATAATATTATTTTAAATAAAAAACTATATAATAACCATTAAATTAGATGTTATGAGTTTTATTAACAAAATAATTAAATATAATTAAAAAATTACTAATAAATTTATTTATACTTATATATTATTATTAAAAAATATCTAAATTATTTTAATATCATTTTATTCACGAAAAGTATTATTTCATAAAGAATGATTTTTATTACTTTATATTAGAATATATTATATTATTTTTTCACAGAATTTAAAAAATATATTATAAAAAACTAAATTCATTCATTAAACTATAATATAAATATTCACAAAGTTTAATGTTTTTCGATTTTTTAAAAAATACTAATTTTTTGTGAAGAATATATAATTCCGATTTTTATAAAACTGTCATTTATTTTCTGAAAATTATGAAATTTAAAAGTCCCATTATGATATTTTTTGTATAAAGTAATATTTTTGTTATTAATTTATTTTTTTTTGAAATTAAATAAATTTTAATTTAGTATACATTAACTTTTTATGAAAATTATTATTTTTCTGAAAGCTATTGTAATTGAATATTTTTTTCTAAATATTAATTTACTAAAAAACTACTATGGAAAATTATTTTAAATAAAATTTATATATAATATATAAATTAGATTTATTTAGAATTAATTTAAGGATTAATAATTTTTAGATCATTAATATAATTTCATCTTATGCTTTAAAAATACACATCTCAAAAAACAAATTTCATCACATTTATGGGTTTTAATTTAAATTATATTCTACCACATATATGAATTGAAATATTTAAAGTTTCTTCAATATTTTTAATAATAATAATTTATAATATTAATATGTTCATCATAATTTTTGGACATAGGGAATTGTGAAAACAATAACAATATTTTAGCATATTTATGGTTAAAACCGTTCTATTTGGGGTAAAACATAAAATAAGGGGCACATTTCCCATTTAAACATGTCAAAATATTATTGGATTTATATATTTTATTCTTATACATATAAACAGCATATATTTTGAATTTTATAAAATATTTTAATTGTAATAAATTTATACATTTGTATTCTTTTAGTAAATTTTCATGTAGTCTCCAAGTGGCTACCCATCTCAACTTATCAAAGGCCACCCAATATACTATGGTCTTCATAGTTTCAAAATCCATTGGATCAAGCAAGACATCATTGAATAACGTACCTTGATAT
Source organism: Viscum album (assembly GCA_963277665.1). Taxonomy (NCBI): domain Eukaryota; kingdom Viridiplantae; phylum Streptophyta; class Magnoliopsida; order Santalales; family Viscaceae; genus Viscum; species Viscum album. Next base: position 2,048,089,423 of record OY728147.1, on the reverse strand, counting down.
ATCTCCATGAAAACTACTCTTGGTTAATTCGTAATTCCATTTTATGACGGTTTTTAGTTCAAACCTAAGGTGGCTTTTTGAATACAAAATGTTATTAACCGAGTGTTTTATTTCATTCATCATCAAACACCTTAAAATTTTCTCAAATTTTTATGATATAATAACAAAATTATATAACATAAAATTTAATATTATATGAATAATGTTTTATCCCATATCCATATCTTCTTCCATCATGTGAAATGAAAACCTTATTTCTGTGTCTAGTAGATTACCACATGAAGAACTGATGTAATTAGATTTTTATTATCAAATATTAAAACATTGTAATGATTTATCTATTGTATATATATATATATATAATATTTTAAACAAAATAACAATTCTATAGTAATGATATAATATATATGTTCTTAATTATAATTTAATGTGGGATATGATAACATCACTCGTGTGTATTGAGAACTGTCTCCCCATGAAGTGATGTTATTCATTAGTCACTAACACTTTAAATGTATGTAATTAATTATAATTTTAATGTTTATATGTGATATAAAATAAATTATTATGAATTTAATTATATATTTACAATTATTTAAATATTATATAACATCTCACTTTTTACCTTTCCATTCATTGAGGAAAGATAAAAGAGTTCATGTATACATGTGGACAATTGACACCCAAAAGGGATGTGATTATTTTTTCATAGATATATAAATTGTCTTATATATAAAATTATATTTAAATATATAATTTTTTATATAATGAAAAATCTTGATTTATAAGTTAAAACATACATTCATTCCATAAAGATCATTAGGAATTGAAAACATTTCTCATGCTAAACATACAACCTATATTCTGAAGGATCAAAACATAGTTCATTTTTATTAGCAATAATTAATTATTTTTTATATAAATATAATTTAGGTATAAGATTTTAATAATTTCATTATAATTATTCCAGAAATATGTAAATAATGAACTTTTTAAGCAAATTAAACCATTAAAATTTTGTTTTCTTACATAAGGCGAATATCATCAATGCTTCAGACATTGAATTAACGTATTATTTAATAATATATCAATCGGTAATAATAAATATTAAATGAATGATAAAACGTTAAAAGATTAAATTTTATGTAAAAAATTAATATATTATTATTATGATATATTATAATGAAAATAAATGATGATTCTAACTCATGGTAAGGTACATTGTCTCAATTTTATTTAATTGAGACATATTTTTATGTCATGCACCAATATTCTTATATGATTTATATATACAACCTCAATGTGATTTTATATAAATAATTCCATTATTATATTTTTAATTAAATTCTTTTAATTTTATTATTTCCTTGTGGTTACAATTCAAATGTTGTTAATGTGGTAAGGGACATTCATTAGTTTAAAAACTTTCACAGTTATAGTTTTCCATCAAATTATTTATCTCTCATGTTAATTTTTCTAACAATTTTTTATGATTGGTTTTATATGTATATGAATGATTTATAAAAACCGCATTATTTGTAATTTTATATTATGTGAATTGTTTTTAAAAATATTCTTTTGTTTTGTTTTTTATAGAAAAATATGTCAAGAAGAATAAATTGGTTCTATATTTTAACTAATAGAGTGAAAATGATTATTTCAAACAATATAAAAGGTATTTTATTTATATATTCCATTGAAATCATTCATGTTTTCTTAAAAAATAGTATTCCCTTTTTTTTGGGTATTGTGGTTTTTAAAATATATTTTAAAATTAAATAAGATTTCAATATCTGAAAAAACAAGTTCATATAGGATCAGAAAAGATATTTAATAGGTTTTAAGATTAAAACATGAACAAATAAAATGATTTATTAATAGTAAGTTAAATGGGAATTATGTAAAGAATCTATTTTCTTGTTATATCTTATATGATTTATTACTCTCTATTTATAGCTCATAGGTAACCCAAAATTCATATATGAGTGGTTGATCCCCAATATAGATCATGAAGAATGGGTGAGCCTAATATATATTATATTAAAGGTGAGGTCCATGAATTCGCTCTAATGAATTGGGAAATTATAATGTTCTCAACATAGTTACATTAGATGTTGTTTATATGATTGTTCCAATTTTAGTTCTTTTTAATGGGTTTTATGAATATCATTCTCTATGATTCCAATTATGGGTTTTTATTTCCCTGTTATGGGTTTTAAATGTTCTATAGGGTAATATACTTATGATGTATTTCATTTTGAACTTTTTAATTTACTATGCCCAAAAAATGTTTATGATAAAGGTTAACATTACATGGGTTGTCATGTTTTTTAATGGACTAATGAAATTTTCCTTTTTATTTCCCATACTATGCTTTTTTGTACTCATCATACATTTTTATAATTATATCTATTGTATTTTTGGATTGTAAATAGAATTTATTATGCCATTTTGAATTTCATGTAATTTTTTATGATTAAATTCATTTTTCGATTTAAATGATTTATATTTTATGAAAACTGGATATTAATCAGATGTGTCCACTTTGTATTTTTTTTATTACATATGTGTTATGACATTATTTTCTGAAACTATAACACAAAAACATCAATAAACCATAGAAAATGTATTATTGAATTGAAACTCACAATTTCATACAGTTTACAATCGGTGCGTTATATCATCAAAGAAACATGTAATATAACATTGGGACAAATAAACCAATATGAGTAAAATACTTACTACTCATGGATTTTATGGACATTGTCAACAAATTTTGAATTATTTATTATTGTAATATAACATACACACCATGTTAATTCATAACGGGTTTATGTTTCTTTTGAATGATGAGTGTGAATAAAATTTCATGGAACTAAAGAGATTTTTTGTCAGTACACTAGGCTCCTAATTCACTACATTATATAATGGATAATTATTTATTGTGATTATTCATAAAAAATATTGGTTTCTGATACCATGTATAATTCTATGGTGATAGATTATTCCTCACTCCAATATATTGTCCATGAGGGGTATTTCCCTACTCATGTTTCCAATTTAGTAGGGGTAATCATTTGATTAATGATATAGTAGAATTATATTTACCAAAAAATGCATGACATATATTCTTATTAAAAATTTATAAATCCTTTATTCACCTATAAATAGTTGAATGTGTATAGAATATGTTAGTTTTAGTGGATTATGGATTGGTATTGATAAATAAACTACAACCAAGAGAAATTGAACAATATTGTTGTTGTTTTTTGGGTTGAAATGTTCAATCAATATTTTATTTGATAAGGATAATTACAGATAAAATATTTTAGGATTTTAAGAGTGTGAACGTTGATATCAATATTGGAGGGGAGAAATATTATCTTTCTCAAATGACTGTTTGACCATTTATACATGTAAATTTTAATGGTGAACAAAAGGAGGTTGTTGATCTATAAGAGAATGTGATAAATGTTCTTGATATAAACATTAATTATGAAGGAATTTTTATATATAAAAATTTGCAATATTTCCAATAAATAAATTAGATTAACAAAGAAATATTTGAATACGTTCTTTTGTTATTATTCAATATCCATCGTAGAGTTATGATTATTCCTATGGTTCTTCTAGGGTATTTTTTTTTCAGAAACATATATAGGGATAATGTAAAAATATATATCTTATTACATGGTATGATAGTTAGTTGAACCTAGGATATATAATCATAAGGGAATTTTATATCCATTTCCAATACAATAATGTGTAATGGAAAACAAAATAATTTAATTAAATGTTATACTATGAAAATAACGAATGGATGGAGTTATATTAGGGTTGTAATCAATATTCTTATGATGTTAATGTAGTTAATTAATACCAATGAAGATTAATTTCTTGATTATTTTTCAAGGATATAAACTATTAAATTTTTTTATATTGCGTAATAGATTTTTTTGTATATGATAAAGATCCTAGGATTACCTCAATGTTTTGGATATTTTTTTATAATACATAGATATTGTGTTTCATAAAAAAACACATATTATCATCCATATATATATTTTCAATCATATAGGATAATTTAAACAATATTTTATTTTTGAAATCCATTTCCATATATATTAAATGTGGTTTGGATCAAAAACAATTCTATTAATTTTTATAGAAAATAATATATCACACTTGAGAATTATGTAGGCTCCCTATGAAGTCCATTAATGAACCATGAATAAAACTATAACATAAAAGGATGAGTATTGACGTTGAATTATTTAGGTACATTAGATAACTAATTAAATACTATATAAGGATGTAACAATTCATAAACGTTTAATAAGAAACATAGTTTCAAAAAAAATTAAATATATTGAATTCATAAGGGGGAGTGTAATTTCATGTTAATGTGATGGATTTACAATATATTAATCATTTTATAGATATTATGAGAATCCAAAATAATGAAATTCTATTCCCTATGAATATTGGACCCATTAAAATTATTTGTGTGGTCGGGAATATATCATATCCACTAGATCCCCCATCAAATAGATGTCAACTTCATGATGGGTTCCAGGTATCACTCCTCATGAAGTATATACAAGATCCTTTACACATATTGAACCTTGAGTTTACACTTGTAGAGCATGAACATTCCTATAATTAACATCAAATTTAAACCATGGATAATATAGATTAATTTCCATAGAACAAGATTACCAACTATATTAAAGTAATGAATATAAATCATAAATTTAAGGAATTAACAAGGGATCCTAATAAGATTATGAATTAGAGATATATTAATTATTTATCATAGTTTTAAATTATATCATGGTGAAAATAATTTTAACTATTTTAAATTATAGCTCAAAATTTTATATGTATTTCTTTAGAAATCAATAATGTAGTATTCGATAAATTTTCTTACATCCAATCTTGAGTCTATAAAAACAATGATATAGTAAACCCTCATAATCAATATGTGGAATACAAAATTATAAATATTATTGAATATATTATAAAATATATTTATACTGGTATTTATTAATTAAAATTTGTTGATTAATAAATACCTTGTAAGTAGTCAATTTTGAGTAATATAATATTATAGTTTAATTTTTTCTCCCAAAATGAAATTTATAGGATTTTTGAAATAGATTTTTAATGTTAATTTCAAGAATGATTATAATGAAATTTAGGAAAAAAGTAATTTTTTCAAATCAACATGCATATATTTTAATAGGGATAATTTTCTACTTCTTCTAAAAACTATTATTTTTTGTTGACTAGTTAACAAAAATTAAAAAAATAATTAAATTTCATTTAAAATTAATATGCCTATATAGCTTGAATTTTATATTTACATATATTTAGTCTCCCATTTTTGGATATATAACAATTTATTACAAATGAATCATCAATAGAATTGACTTTTGAATATGTTATTTGTCTTGTTAAAAACTTGTTTTTCATAAAAACCATTTTCAGCGTACAATGTGTTTTTGTCATAGTTTTTTTATTTATTATATATTAAAAAATTTTAAATGAAATTATTATATTATATATAAAATACAATATTTTTACATAAATTTTTTTATTCTGACATGGAAATAAATTAGTGTAAATCATGTTTTCTGTTTAAAAGTCATTTTAAAAAAGAGTTTCACTATTATTTCCATTTATTAAAATTATAATTAAAAACATACTAAAATTCAATCTAGTAAAACTGGTTCATTGTTTTCAATAATTATAATTAATGAAATTTAATATGTTCAGTATAAATTTTGTTCACACTAAATAGTAAAAACAATAAAAAATGTCGCTCGTGAATGATAAAATAGGTATACCGGGCAGATAAATAAATATATGAGGGTAGTATTACAACCAAAAACAATATAAGGATATTTTTTAAATATATATAAATATTTAATTCTCTTGAAAAAATTATTCCTAAACATTTTTAGTAAGGTTTTGATAAGTGTTACCTAAACGTTTTGAAATCTTTCAGAAAATTTCATGTATACCCCACCACTCACATATGTAATGGAACTTCAACTCATCCCTTATTAACATAACTTTAGAAACATATATGGAAAATAATTAATATATAACATTCATATAATCCTTCCATTAATAATATATCTTATGTACTTCTTATAATACCAATCTTTTGAGGCCTAAATAGTATAAAATAGTGGTCTCCTAAAGAAGAGGTATTAATTTTAACCTGTCTCATTTAATTTAATTTTTTTATGGATTCTATGATCATTTTTCATTAATTAAATATGTATTAATATAGTATATTTAACATTAATATATGTTATTATGATAATGTAACATTAATTTCTCATTAATTATTAATCATGTGTTAGATGACAGATTCACTTGTTTGTAAGACTGGACTACCACTCCCTATAAGGATACAACCCATTTTACACAATGATCATTCATTGATTGATATTATAATTGATATAATGTTTATGAATAATATTTTTATTTTAATAATTATTAAATATATATTATTTCATATTTAAATTCCCTTCATTTTAACCATTAAAAATGTAAAACATACTCTTTTATATGTATAGATAACCGTCTACACAAAGAATTGTAATTCATCTAAAAGAATTTATTTATATAAAAGGTTATAAAGATGCATATAATGAATATATATTTTAATAATATCCAAGATAACATTATTTTTATTAATTAACATTAATAAAAGTGAAAATATGATAATAGTTATACCAAAGTACACATGAATAATGATGTAGTTAATACATGAAATGATGATGGAAATGAATGATTCCATATAAATTGGAGATAATATGTTTTACATATCCCATTCATTTTATTATATCTATATTTTTTTTCTATTAGAAAATAATATTAAATTTAAATTTATTAGATTCTAGGTTATTTATGATGTAATGAAATATATACATATGAAAAAAAATTTATGTTCTCAAATCAATTTTTCATTGACTATTTCTGAATATTTTTTTGAAGAAATGATATGCTCTATATATCGCATTTTTTTGAAGTTTCATATCATCTAGTTACTTTTTTCATTTTTAGTTTTTTTCCTTTATTATTCCTCTATTTATGTACTCAAAAAACTAAACGAATGTAATTAATGAATACAAATAATTTTTTTCTCATAATTATCGAATCATTTCATATGGGTACATAAATTATTTTATTTATTTTTTCTATTTTTCAATGTTTTTTTACAGTAATTTTCACACATGTATGACTATGTAGGATAATATTATAAAGAAATTCGTTCCAAACATGGTTCTTGTGAATTTTTACCAATGATGTTAATGAAATTTCTCTTTTAATATAAAATGAAACGATTAAATCACCATTCATCATGATTAATACTTTATTTTTATCATACCCTGTAAGTATCCTTCCACATTTTTAATGAAAAATTTATCTAAATTTTTTTGGTGTTTTCAATATTCTAAATATGATTTTTCATATAATATGGGTTTCTATATTAAGAACCATTATAGGTATGTTTTAATGGGGTTTTATTAATAATAAAATACAACGATGTTTGATAAGATTAATATGTATATGATTCAATTTCTCTATCATTATTGATTCTCTAGATGATTAACGATTTTGATGATGATATATTTATAAACACCAAATGACTTCTATAGGATATGATTTTATTATCTGAATAATTTTTTAGGATCTTGGGTAACACATATGAATTGTTTTTTATAATGAAATTTCTTGGAAAAAAATTATATATACATAAAATAATGTGGGTAAATAATAATATTTCATGAAATAATAAAGACTATATTGGGGAGTGATCCCATGTTAGGAAGGTTACGTTTCCAATAATTTTATATAAGGATTGATCAAAGTCAATGGAAATGATGGAATGGAGAGTGAACCAAATGTATTATAATTTTTTTGAAGTGAGCCCTACATAAATAAATGATTTTCTATTATTTTCACTATGAAAAAATTAATATAAGTTATTCTAATAAGTGTTTTGAAAAATCTTGTATTTATATTAATGAATCCAAAAAAATATATGATATATTTTATTCTTGATTAGTATTTTATTATAGGTTTCATGATTTAGGATCATTATATAAATGTGTATGACTATTTTATAAATTTTTATTCCCTCAGTCTATTATTTTAAATCCCAGATATTTTTTTGAATTTATATACAAATAATTTTAACCATTAAAAAATTCTTTTCTAAAAAAATTAGTTTATATTCTGTTACACACAACACAAATATAATATTTAATTTCATGTAACTCCATTTAATGTTTTAGTTACACGAAACACCAAGTTAAGAATATGATACACTCAATACTGGGTAATCTCACAACACTGTGTTTGAACAAAACCATGATATATTATAGAGTTATTAATATTGAAATTTATTATGTATCAATTAAACATAGATATATAAATATTAATAAATCCTATTTAAATATTATTTATAATTATTTTATATAAATAAAACATAGAGATAAAAATGGACATCTAAAAAAATCCCATATATGCTTATAAATTACTATTTATTTAAAATTGCTTTTTATTTCATATTTTAGAATAGATTTTAATTAATTAATTATTATTTTTGAAAAAAAAATTTATAAAAGAACATAATTATTGAAACTAAAATTTCAAAATTATATTATGGTCAATTTTTGATATTTTCATGAAATGTTTTATTTTTTTATGAATAATGAAAAACATAGAATTTTATTTGAAAATATATTTTCTATTAATTTATCATTGATGTTATATTATATTTTAAATTATATCTAATGTATAATTTAATATGGTTTATTTAATAAACAAATTCATGTATTTTTAATCCATTTTATTTTTACATTTTATATAAAATCTTTGTATATCGTTGAACATATTCTATTTAATGTATTTATTTTTTCATCATTTGTATGAGATTAATATTTAATTATTTTTTTACACATCCATGAATAGAATATTAATAAATTTATTTCATAATTTTAATTATAATTATAAGTAACTTATAATATGTTGAAATTAATTTTTCTCTAAAATGGTTAGAGAAAAGAATAAAATATAATTAGTGTAGTTTTGATCAAATGGGTATTCCAATGGTAAAATATAAAATACATGGGTCAGAAATTTAATAACTACATTTTGAACACCCATTTAATGGTCATATAACTTCCTCATCCAATAATTATTTTATAATGTCTTATTTTTAAGTCATGGTGGATTTTAACAATATTGTTATGATTGAATCTTGTAAAAACATTTCAACTGTTCTACTCCACTCAATTATAAAAGCCATCCCTCTCTCCTATATTCTTCAAAAAATCATATGTATTTTATTCAACCAATAATAGAAAAAATCACATTAAATTTTCTATACTATCATACAAAAATTTACTTATTTAGAAATCCAAAAATGTAAGTATTTTTCATTAGATTCATAGGAAGATACCAGAAAAAGAGGTAAACTTCATCAATGAGTGTTTTGGTTTTATATACTAACCCCAATACTAGTATTATTATTATTAAATGATAATATAATATAATTATTATATTCTATATACCTAGTTGTTTTAATTTTATGGGAATGAACTACATCTATTTCCCCTTACAATAAAGTGGTTATAAAATCATTGTTCTTGTGTACTGTAGACTACCACATAATAAAATGATGTTATCTAATTTTCCATTACCACATCACATAGATGGAAAAAATTATGGGTATATTGTGTATATACGATAATTATGATATTATTATTATTTTATAATTTTTACATAACACATACCGTCAAGCTTTGTATTTTTTAAGAATACAATAATGTGGCATTTGTGTACAACATACAACATCCTCGCAAAGCAATGTGAATCATAAACACATTACATATAAGGTGATAAGGATGTTTTTAATTATAATATGTTATATATATGATATATAAAATATTATATAAATAAAATATATCAAATAAAATTATTTTATTCAATTAAATAATAAAACATAAACAACATTTATTCCTATGTACGAAATATCATTTAAATTTATAGTGAATATTTTTATCTATAACTATGTTGGATTAATATAAAAATTTAGATCATGAATATATAAAATGTTTATTTCGTGGAGAAAAATATTTTTTTGATGATTCCATGATTGATGTAACAGAACCTAAAATAATAAGAAAAAACATACAAGAAAAAAAGAAAAATTTTCTTGAAACCTGATAGTAACGTTGAATTGTTAATAAAGGGTTAAAAGAATTAACACCATATAAGGAATGAAATATATGAATGTTATTCTCTAATATTAGTATTATGAACATATATTTAGTGTACTATAGGTTTTAATCAGTATGAAAGAAGTCAATAATTATGGTTAGGGCTTTTCAACTAACTGTTTACTTGTGTGAGAAAATGCAATTTTCATCACCAAATATCATTTATGAGGTGCATTTAATTACCATTAATGAAATTTATATTTATTATCCTTAAATTTATTCATATATATATATATATATATATATTATGATATATTTTTAATTGTTTTACAACTCAAAAGATACCAAAGTGGTAATATATTGTTGTCTTAATTTTCATTGTTTAAGATGTATGTTGTGTTAGGAACCTACATTTTGAACAAGGTTTATATAATTCACTATTTACATATAACTTAATTACATAGTTTTACAACCCGTCAATTTAATTTTTAGTTAATGTTTTTATTTTATGGGATTTACGATTTAAATTTACCAATGTGGTATGAGTCTTATGTTACTATCTCATCATATATCATGATTTTTTTACTTTATACTTCCTAATATATAATATTATGAACTATACCTCATAAAACTAAATAATTTTTATCTCATATTTTTATTTAAAGATAATTAATGATTTTTATAAACTATCCTCTCTTTATATACTTAATATTTAAAAATTAATTTTTTCTACTAAATGTCATCTTTTCTGCCGAAAATCAATTATCATCAAAAGAAATGTTTTCTAATTGTAATTTGAAAAAAATTTATATTGAAATTAAAAATAATAACCACGTTTGACTTCTTACAATAAAAATATAAATGGAATCATCGCATTATTTTTATAAACAACGCCCATTTCACCTTTTCTAAAAATGAGAAAGGTATCATTATTTAAATTGTATGGAATGAATGAAAATTCCCACCATCATGCCCATTATATTCTTTGAATATTACTTTATATGATTCAATGTTTAATTTCATGTTATTTGTTTATAGAATTTTTTCTATTTAAATATTGTTTATTCAAATTTGAAAGTATTTTTTCATTAATAATTTTTTTAAATAATCTATAAAAAAAATTTTTTATCTATGTTTATATCCTTATATGTAAATTATTCTTTTATTTGAATATAAATCAAGGATACCATTTTTATTCATTCATGTAATGGGTTTTCATTAAAATATGTTTAAAAAACCCATTTCTATTCTTTATTTATACCATTATTGAACTCTTGTTACACTAACTTCATTTTTAAGGGTTATTCTATAAAGGAATGAATAAATAATTTTGAAAATATATAATTTTACACATGTTATAGAAATCTGTGACCACAAAAGCTAGGATCCAGTGCATTACATTATTCTATTTGAAAATATAAATTCATAGAATCCTAATGGACGGAAAAAATTAACAATTTTGGAAAACCAGATTACATACATGATACATAAAAACATCGGTAAAATAAAATAAAAATATTAAATTAAATTAAATTTAGTAAAGAGGATCCCGAAAACTCATTCAATATAATATCCATCATAAATGAGCTAAATGAATCACAATAAGGGTGAGATCAAATTCCTATTATGTGTACGTAATGATAAAGAAGTATTCCATCAATTAACATACACAACAACGAAAAGATAAATAATTGAGAAAACATGGTATTTAAATAAGTGGAAAAGGGAAAATACACTTGAAAAGGTACATTGATAAAATAAAATAAATTTAATCAATGGACTATAGATTAACTATATCCATATATAATGTCAACTAAATAATCGAAATGAAAATTTATAATGGAATTAGATGGAGAGAAATTATTAATCATTAGAAACCATATCTCCAAGGTAAATATTACCTTGAAAATCATGTTTTATTCTCAAATAATTAAACTATTATGATTTAGACATATTATTTGTCTCATGGGACTACTGATTCATTAATGGGATATCTATAATATTGCCTCACTTGGGATGTACATGTCCAAAGAATTCCTCTTATATCAAATAATCCATTTGATTCCTGAACAATATGCCTTATCATAAATCAAAATTCTATATGAGATATAAATTTATCAGTAATTCATCAGTAGAGGATATGTAAAATTGATGGTGGTTAAAATTTATGAATTTATGTACTATATAATTAACATTAAAACATTATTACAGAAATTTATCTTTAATCATTCCAAAGAGGCCTATAAAAATTGAAAACATTTCAATCATAATCCTAATGAAGGAATAATATAAATCGTAATCTATAATAAAATAATAATATTAATATCCATGATATTACATGTCATATGGAATTATTAGGAAAATATGAATTTTAATTGGTTTATAACTATAAATAACCGTCAATGGAATGCAAATTGATAGGAAATCCCTAACTATGGGTCAGACATCTCACCTCTATCTTTATATTATGTAATAATAAATATATGTTAATTATTTACTTGATTCATAACAATTCTCATTTTTATCATTATTTTTATCTTACTGAAAACAATTTATTAAACAACTACATAACAAATTAGGTTTACATTGGGTGTTTTGAGTTTTTTTGTATTTTGTATAAAAATGAAATTTGTTTAAGAATAATGTTCAAAGAGGTAAACAATTCTTGAATAAATTAATTCCTTATTTAGAATTTCTATACATAAATAGAACTTTAAGACCAATCATTAAATATGATTACAAAAATTGTACTTATATTACCATCGTTGGAATGGTAGGTCATACGTACGCATCTGTAACATTTACATTTTTCAATGATCATTTAGGAATTATTGTAACTAAATATATCCATAAAGAGTTATCATTATATCATAAATACCATATTATTTTGTTTATATATACTTATATATAGAATTATTGTGATGTAAAAAGAATCAAATCATGTCATGGAGGCAGTAGTGCACTAATCCATAACCGATATTATTACCTTTTATTGTGTGAAAAGGTTAATAATGAAATGATATATTCTATTTACAAAAATAAATTTTTTATTTATTATAATATATATTTTATTTCTATAATATATTTTTAATAAAAAACCATCTTTTATACATTCTATGTATTGTGTGAATGAATCACATGGCTTTTAATAGGTAGTGGACGACAATTATATGAATGTGGTAATCGTATTCCCACAAAATGGTAACAACAATGGAATGATATAAATAAAAATTATGGAACATTACTGACATTATAAGTATCATATATATCATATATATACCAAATTATCATCATTATTACCACCATGAGAAGTGTAAATCAAAAATCTAATTACATTATTAGTGAGGAATAGTTTGTTATACACATAAATGGAAAGTTCATTACTAGTAAGATGAAAGTGTGTGTACGTATAAGTATAACATCTATAATTAAAAAATATCACCATATATAGTATAATTATGTTATTAAATTATTATGTTAAAAGAATATTTTAGTGGATGGATAATTAAAATAAATCTAAAATACTTGAGGATGGATGTTACGTCTTATTTGGGTAACTCCCCTTGGTTTGTAGCGAATGGAATACTTGGATAAATTTATGACCAATGTTAGGATTATAGGATGAGGGTTTTTATGTTTGTGATCTATTTTGTAAGTTATAGTTTCACTAAAATTCATTTGAGTGGTGTGATGATGTGGGAGGGGTGAGTACATTTTTTAGTAGAGGTGGAGTGTCATTCTTGGGAATTTTTTGAAAGGAAATTCCACCCATGTGTTTTCTATAGAATGTTTATACCATAATGGATCAAATTATATCCACTAGTGTATAGGGTATTAATTAGGCCATAACATGTACTCTAGACATGATTATATGTCATTTTGACTTTTAATATTAAGGATTAGTTCACTGTGAAGCTAATTTTTCTCTTATTCGTTGTAATTTATTTTAATCACATTCACTATGATTTTTAATCAAAAACTAATTTTTACTTAGTAGAAATTATATAATTATTTGATTCCAATTTTTTAAACTAGGTTTCCAAATTCAAATCACCTATGTTTCAGAAAATAATTTAAAAATAATCTGGTAGATAAAGCGACATTGAAGGTTTTTAATGGAATTTTTTTAAAAGAATGTCATTTTTTTCAATTTCAAAGTGATCTTTTTTCCAATGAACATAATTTTATTAATTTATATAAAATTTATCTATTTAATATTCAGAAAAATCTATGAATATAATATATCCTTATAAATAAATTATATGAAAAAGAAATATTGAATTAAAATTTATTATTTTTGACTATTCATCAAAACATGAAACATTAAAGGGAAATAATGATAAATAAACCTAATATAATTTTTATTTTATGATTTAATATATTAGGATTATTTTTTAATATTTATTAAATAAAATTTCACAAAATTTGAGTTAAAATAGGTTCCCCATTAATGGTAATAAAACTACTTTTTAAAAAATATAGGTTTTTATTCTAAAATTGGGCTTCTTCCTTTATTGGACCAATCAATTCTATTGATTGCGTATAAAATTAATTTTTTAATATATAATAAATTTATTATATTATTATCAGTTAGTAATTTTATTTAATTTAATTTAATATGATTAGAGGACGTTATGATTATAAAAATAGTTAATTTTAAAAACATTCCCATTATATTAAATTGGTTCTTATATTAATTTAAAATTAATTTGAAACCAATTGAATTAAACTGTATATTTCAAAATTTTAGTTTATTATATTCATAAATATCAATTTAATGTAGGTGTTTTAAATTATTATATTAAATAATTAATTTTTAAATAGTATATTATTTTATAGTATAAATCTATCTTCTATGTCATGTAAGCTTACAAGGAATTTATGTCTTCAATGTAACAAAAGAAAACCATCATTTTAATTATTGAATAAGCTAATGATTATATTGTTAGAAATGTAAGATTAAATTGTTGTTTAATATTATAAAATATAAGAAAAAAAATATGTTTATTCTAAAAATAAAAATATTGAAAAGTCATGGGTGTTACAGGTTATGATATGATGACATTTTTATGAAATCCATTTCATTACATGTTTTATGTTATGATTATTGTTTTCAAATACTACTATTTTTTTTATATTTTTCATTGTGAGATGTGTGGGACCCATATATACCTCTAATTCATTATGCATGGACTAATGTAGAGAGCGTACCAAGTTCAGTAAGGGGTTATTTCCTCTATGATTGTCTTTGGAGAGAGCATTATCTTCAATGTTATTATTCTTAGATGTATATTTCATGCCCAAAATGTAATTTATTCACAAGATTACATGTTCCCATTGTTATGGGTGGACATGTCTTTCTTGTTCATAATTTTATGCACTAACCTAACTAGCATGTCTATAATGTTATGTATGGACCTAGTAACATGTCCTTTAATTTATTCAGGGGTATGATTTCATGTCTTTAAAATAATAAATTAATAAAGTTCTAAATATCTGTTTTCTGAATGTTATAAGTATATGGGTATTCCAAAAATATATGTATTTTTTCATTTTTCTACTCTCAAGGATCATGTTATTTGATTTATTTATCACTCATGTCCTATGAACATCAAGGTTTATTCCATGCATCAGATTTTTATATTTGTTTTTCAGGTTATTAGGGTGTCCAAACATAAACCAAACATGACCATCCCGAACTAGCCGATCTGGGATTAATTCGGATGGTGTTATTTCAAATGAAAATATACATGTGTCGGGTTACATTATGTTGACCCGTGGATGGGTTCGATCAGGTCATGGGTTGGAAAAAAATTATCCGACCCAGCCCTAGAAACACAATAACCCCATGCACATATCATCCCTCCCACTCAACCTCTATACATCTCATCATATTGTACATTCCTCTACTCCCTCGGTACCCAACGTCCCCACAACCACTACCATATTTTTTTATTCCTATTTCATCCATTCTTCTGATAACCAACATGTGTCATCACCTTCATGCATCACCAATGCCCTTAATATTGATTCTAAATTACCTAACCAAATATTAATCACCTCTCTACAATCACCCACCACTCCACCACATCGATTCCAAGGCTTTCTCCCTCACTTTACATCCACCCATATTTCTCCTAAAAAACTCCATCAAACCTTTATCCACTACCTCAAACTCCACCATGTTTGTAGCCACAGGTCTTCCATTGAATTGTTTCATCCCCATTACACATCAAGACTTTACCATTAATAACTTCAATTAATTGGAAAGACTATCTTGACACCACTAACGATCCCTCTTTTTTGGTTCAATTTATCGAAGGGATAAGGCAGATCCATTTTTGTAAAAAAAAACGAAAAACCAGATAATTTTAGACATCATGAGATATATATTTGGAGAAAATTATTTTTATTACAGTATCTATGTCAACCGGACCCATCATGACCCTATTTTTAATGGGTTGTGTTTCAACTAGAAACCATATCGGAGCTAGTCCAACCGACCCTACCTCTTTGAATTGGTTCATGAACAAAAAATCCTCCAACTTTTACCTTATACACTCATTATAGGGGATATATTTAAAAATTAAATTTCATGTTCTCATACACATATTATCATTTCATACATATGTGATCTTTAATATATTACATTGTTAACCATATTAAGAATTTGAGATAACACTTTTTTCTATATCCCTAGGTATTGAAGAATGGTTTTAAGTTGGATATTCATATAATGAGTACTAAAGGAATAACTATTTATGCAAGATATTTAATATATTTCAACAAATAAGAATATTTCTTTCCCATTTTTCCAAAGACACTAAACAATTACAACCCTTGTGAATTTGTTTGTGTACTGCACTAATTATTCATTTAAAAATATATAATTTCAAGGTATGTCATGCCTCATTCTCTATAGTTGGTAGTAGATGAAATGATTATTTAACCACTAGGAACTAGTATAAAAATAATTTAATGACTTCCCTGTGGGTATTTATAATTATTTTTCTGTGTATATTTCAATGGACTATTATATTGATGTTTTAATGTATAAGAAAAAGTACTATTTTTTTAAAGGGATGGATCAAGTGGTTTCTATGAAGATAGATACCTATCTAGACAGTGCAATAGTATATAGATAGAGAACAATGGTAACTATGGGTAATAAATCTCAAAAGGGTGAATTTATCTTGAATTGATCATCACCTATTGATTGAAATTGGTCCATACAACCTAGATGGTTCGATACTCCCATGGGGATATTATATTGAAATTCAAGAACTCATTATTATCCACCATTAAGGAGATAAAAGCATTATATCTATGAATGACTGAGGATAATACTTTGGAGTAATAGGTTAAATACAAGTTTTCATGATTTGGAAATCATTTATGTGATTTATCATGATTATTTGGATTCATGTTGTGATTATAGTTTCTTACAATTTTTATTTTTTTATTTAATCACTAAAATAAAAAGGAATCATCATAATGGTGAAATTTATAGAAAAAATAATAATGATTCTATTGAGAAACATATTTCTAAGAGATATGAAATATAAAAACTTGTTTCTATTCACACAAAACATTTTCAATATATTATTTATGATATAATTCCAAAATCAAAAAAGAGGTAACAACATTTTTTTGAGTCCTTCATGTGGCAATACCCACCATCTTTCAATGGTTTTTCTAATATTCAATTTCCTATGAAGTGGATTAGTACCATTGAAAATATATTATATGTTCTATAGTGTTGAAATCACTAATTTTGATTATTTAAAAATTATATTTTTCAATATGTACATTCCCCACAATCATTGTTCAGAAATAGTGATAGAATTCATAATGTATATGAAAAATGATGATGAATATATTGATACATATGATTAAATTTGTATTAGGTATGATAGGTTCTCTCCAATATTAAAATTTTTCATGAATATAAGGTTGAAAGATTCATGTATGTATTGAAACCAAATATTAGTAGGGTTTCAGCAAAATGAGAGTTTGGATGCTAGGAAGAAATTTTTTAATATGAATTAAAATTGGGAATAAATATTTGAAACCCTCCTCATTATAATTATAATAAAATATAAATTGGGTTCCATGGAGAATACAATGGTATGTCACATAGGTGTAAGATATTATTTCAAATCAAACTTAAAAAAATTATAGAAATGATTACTTTGGTGAGTTTCTAAAATTATCTCGGAGGTGTTTCTTGTATGGGAAGCATGGCCAATAAGAAAAATAATTCTAATGTGATTTGAGGAGTACATTAAATATAATGAATGAGGAGAGATCTTAATAGAATGTCCCACCCACAATTTAGTGTATCATGTTCAAGGAATCTAGGAAATATATGAATAAATAATTGGTGAAGTAATATTTGGAAGTATATATGTATCCATTTATTATTAACTTATATGTTATTGATACCATCATGGGTTCACGGGTTTAATGATTTTTAAATGTTAAAAGTCATTGACACCCCTTTTTTATGCTTTAATTGGTGAGTGTTTATCTAGAATAAGGATATTCTAAGATACATATATTTCAATACAAGAACATGGTTTTATATATGATTCCATTAAAATGTTATTTAATGAGAAATTAAATTTATGGATATATTAAAGGTATTATAACTCATTATGTTTTTTATTATCATGGATATCGAGGTATTTCATGGCTCTTGTTGGTCACCTTCTAAAGTCAGCACACATATATTCTACTTATGATGATTTCTCATTTTATCATATTTTTATAATATACATTAAGGACATCATATTGTTTCATGGGACAAAATAATCAATTTGTAGTCAATATGGATATAATGAATATCTCATGATTTTTTTTAGTATTTGGAGTTTTCTAGATTTTTCATTGAGTTTTAGTATTCATATCACCCTCATTAAAATGATCATTATTCAAGATCAATTAAAAATTGTTACATTATTACATGATCTAGTTCCATGTATTTAGAATGTGTTTGGTATCAACACATTGACCAAGATGGGTTTTCTTTCTAAAATATCTTTAACACAATCATTTAGATGGATCTAGAAGAATCCATTAATGGAATTACATGTCTAATGCAAATGTATAGGAATGATGTTTCATATAGAAATTTATTTAAACATGGTAAGGATGATAGGATGGTAAGAGAAGATCATACCATTTATGGACCATGTTTGGTCACAACTAATTTGAAATAAATTTTATGTTTTTAATCATGGGTGAGATATAGAATTTGATGTTGCTGAGAATATATTTCTTCTAATTACTTTATTGAATAATGATGTGAAAAAAAGACCTATGTATATCAGTCCATTTAAAATACATATGCATATCATTAAAATATCTTATTTTATGGTGCTTACAAAAACCCTCTCCTGGGTTTAGATATGTTCCATGTACCTATCATGGGAATGTATATACATGATTAAAAACATGTACTAAACTTAGAGGTTTCACTAATGGTGTAAGATCCTGAATTTCACCATAAGGTATGTTATACATACATTTTAGTTTAGTCCCTTTATTCTAGTTAATATGTTCTTACCAAAGTCCTTTTTGAGTCTCAGGGTTTTTCCGAGGTATTGGGACATCAAAAAGGAGAAAATGAGGGTTTTTTGGGTAGACCGGACAATCTGCACATAGTTAGTGGTAACCATGTGGACAACCCAAGTAAACCATGTAGGATGTGTGATTTTGGATAATGGAATCCAACCAGTTTGTCAAATCATGTGGGGAAATCGTGCGACTGAGCAACTTTTAAAAAATTTAATTTTTTCTACTCCGGTATTTTCATACCCAACTCAGGATTTCGTCCACATTCACCCTCTTCAGCCTAGCAACGAACCAAATCTCCCAAGATCTTCAAAAGATTAATATCCCTCATTTCAAGGTCAGTTTGGGTGTTGTTGGTTGATGATTGATGCTCCTTGTATGGTTAATCCCATACTTTCTTATCTTTTGAGTTATGGGTTTGTATATTATTCTCCTTTATTTCCTAAGCTCTAAAACCCTACTATTTGGGTAATCTCTATGTTTAAGTTTTAGGTGTTGGTTGAACCGGAATATAAGGGTCTCGATTAATAGTTCCTTCATCTTGGTAATTGAGGTTCGTGGTCTACAAGTTATATCCGACGGTTTATTTTTTGATTTTTTGATATGCGGTTCTAACATTGGGTGTCCCTTGGTATGTTTTGGTCACCCATAGCATGTTTAGTTAAAATGGTTATTAATAAGGTAAATGGAAACCCAAAAAATCCCCATGGGATGCGTTGAGGGTGATGAGACAAATCTAAGGCCACCCATGCGGTGTGTCGACTTCCCCAAACCTAGGGATTTGTGATGAAAAAATGATATTGTAGTGTATTTATGCATGGTTGTTGATAAACATGTTGAGGTGATTGATTATGTTGGGTAGAAGCTAAGTGATTCACCTAGGCTTAATAATAACCTAAGAGATATTGGGTTTGTATGGAAGTGGTTTATAGGGGTTTAACCTAGTTATGTTTGATGAATTGTGAATAGTGTTGGAATGTGTAAATGGGCTGACACATGAGAATGATGAATGGATAAATGGGTTAATTTGTTGAAATGATAAAGGACCATAATGGAATGAATTATGAGCATGGTATTGAATCATAATGAGGTAGGCATAATCATCTAATCTTATATAAATAGGCATAATGAATGAATGCTTAGTGAGATATGCATAATAGAAGCAAATTGCACTAAATAGATAAATGATGTGAACTATGGTAATTTTATTAATGGGTTAAGGCATGGTATTAAAAATAATTTTATTGTAATTATTTATATTTTCCTTCATAAATGGTTGTTATATTGTGAGAATTGTTGATGGATATATATATATTTATATACATATATATATATCATGTGAACATGGCTTGGAAGATTGTGGTATTGACTTGAGGTTATACACCCACATGTCTAGTTAGAATGAGGGTCTAAACTCCACCCATAATGCTCAAGATAGGGAAGTGTACTGAGGCACTATTCCCCTAATGATTTCATCCACCCAAACTGAGTCTTTGAGGTAAGGATATGGTTGAAATTAAGATGTTAGTCTTAGTGATATTGGATAGCAGCTTGTTTTTTATCATACATCTTATTGTGTACTTTAATCTCGTGTAACTTTTTATGTTTGATGAACCCATGATAAATGAAACGGAAATGGTAATTAATGGGAAATGGGATGAAATGGTAAGATAAGGAATTGTAATAAATGATGGTAATGGACCTAAACTAGTCAAGGGAACTAAATATTTTCTTTTCCTTTATTATTCCTTTATCTATTGCATTCAAAATTGTTTATACTAGATATTTTTTTGTCACTGTTGGTGGTGTCCTATAAAGTTGTACTCACACCCTGCTCAAGCCACTGTTGGGTACTTGTGTAGACATCATGTTTGTAGGTTAGATAAAGGGAAAGGACTCTTGCTAAGGATATGGGTTGGCATGGACGTGAAAGAGGACCCAGACATGGTGTCATGACCATTTTAGGGATTTTTCAATTTTTTTGTATTTTGTGGTTTGGTCAATTTTTTACTTGTAGCCTGACGTGTAATATTAACATTTGGACATGGTTGAACCCCATTTTGGGGAATGGTTTTTTATGAATTCTTTTATATTATTGGTTATTATTCATCTATTTCGATTATATATTTTTTGATTTACTCTGATAATAATGGTGTGTAGTCTCCCAATTGACCTTTTTGGAACCCAAAATCTAGTTGGCATCCTTTGGTATACAGGGAGGCACACTTAAGGTCATGTTACCACTCTAGTCAGAGAACCTGTTAAGTGGATTCTGAATCAGGGATGATATAAATTTGTATCATAGGAGATATTTCCTCTCCCTCTCTTGAATATTGTTATTTGAGAGGGTCGATGGGAGTTAGGATGTGTTGGGACATGGTATTGTACTCATTCTTGGGAGTTTTTGACCCATCTATTATGGAAAACCCATGTCACCTAGGGTGAGAATTGTTGTTCTTAGTTGTAAAATCTTTCAGTTGATGATATTTCACCATTGGGTGATTCAAATATTGTGTGATGTGATGGTTTTATGATATTTGGCTTGTGGCCTCAATGGAATGAGGTTGTGCATTCATGAATAATTAATGTAACCTAGATAGATATGTGGAATTCATCATAGTAGGCACACACGGGATGTGTGTGTGAGGCACTAAAGATAGAATTCACCTTGCATCTTGGTAATTGAAAAGGAAAAATGTCGTAAATGAGTCAATTATATGGGGTAAAGATAAAAGAATGATAAGTGATGATTAATGAAATATGAGTAATTGTGGGTATTTAATCAATTGAAAATGTGTTTTGTAACATTTGGTGTGAGAACCATGGTTGTGTATAATATTTTAGCACTTTGGGACCATAGACCACAATAGGGATGGTCGAGGATATGTTTTTGGAAAGTTATAGTTTGTTCAGATGATGCATTTTTAGCAGGTTATTGTGGCTAGTGAAGATTCTTATTGTTATCTAGTTGTGAATGTTTTATGGTATATTTTGTAATACTCATGTTTGAAATTTACAGAAATAAAACAATGATGGGGAGCACTGGTTGGGAAACTAGAGGATGTTTCAGAGAACACTCCTCTAGTAGAGGGGAAAGTGAATGTGGTAATCCAAGAATGTAGTGACACAATGTTTTGAGAGAACCAGTATCATTTTATGCAGATGATGGGTTGGGACCCAGGGCGGGTTGCACCGATTATTTTTGAGCTGGCCAGAGAGTTTCAACAAAGGAAACCTCTTAGCATTATTAGATAGGGTGGGTGAGAGGTAGCATAGTTCTCTATAGAGTCTGTCCAGATGAAACATGAACCTCTAGAGACTCTTATTGAGAATCAAGTCATGTTGGAAGCTTATATGTTCTGTGTCCTGGAAATGTATTAGTGGGACATTTTAGATGAGACTAAGTTTGGTGAGGGGATGTTGTGGATGGATTTCCAAGAAAAAAATTTGGATCATTTTTTCCAGATACTTTGATGCGAGGGAAAGATGAAGGGTTCATGGAACTGACTCAGGGATCAATGTATGTGATGGAATATGATGGCCCCATTAGTGACCTACAATGATTTGTTCTTGTTTTGAAGGGGGATGAGGTAGTAGTTATGAGGAATTTCAATGAAGTGATGAGATCCATGATCCGGTCAAAGGTGAGTATATTTCGTTTGAAGAGGTTTATTGAGGTAGTTAATCAAGCGTTGATCTCAAAAGGGAACCTGAAGGGAGATTCAGGTAGTTGGATTGTCATGCCAACTGAGCGGAAAATTGGTGTGGCTTCTGAGGTCCAGAAAAATCGTTTTGGATGTTTTGAATAGGGCAGATGCGTGTATGGTTGTCAGAGGAGTGGTCCAACATCTATGGGTGGTGATCTGGGGTTCTACTATCATTTTGGTAGGTCAGGGCACATGCATTGCCAGTGTCCTCGACCTCCAGTCAAGTGATGTTCGTGCGGCAGATTGGGGCATGATAAAATGTTCTTCTGAAAACCTCAGTAGGTGAGCATGAATTTTGGTGACAGGATGATGCCATGTAGATGCAAGGGATTAGTTTCTTCATATCAGGTAGGAATTTAGTGATCCACGGGCTGTACTTGCAGGGGGTGGGAGTGAAACTATGGGGCATGATTGCCCACATCAGTTGGGCAGTGCTGTGCAAGGAACATGTGTTGGAGCCCATGGTAGAGGGGAAGGTCGGCTTCATGTAGTTCAGTCATCACCCGGTGATTGCGAGGCTAGGCCATCGACTGTCCGAGGTATGATAATTATATATTATACACTTTCTAGAAATTTTTTGACACAGGTGACACAAACTATTTTACTTTTTAACATCTTTTGGTTGTTTTGGGTTTTCAGATGGAGAGTCTGTGTTGGGTTATGTCAATTGACACACCATTGGGGGTATGGAATGAAGATTTTAAGTAGTCTAAGGGATGTGCTCTAGAATTTGGTGAGTATCATTTTCTGTGGGACATGTTCATTCTCAAGATGTCGGGATATGACCTGATCTTAGGTATGGACCGGTTGGTGTTGTATCAGGCACACATTGACTGTTTCAATTGCATGTGTATCATTCAGGTAAAATGAGGGTGACCCTTATTTTCATCGTGGAGAGTGATATGTTTGAGCAGGTCAAACGGGACCATTTTTTCCGCAGTTGGATAGGATTACGACTCAAGTAGCACATCATGTGCTTAATGATGAATTATGGAAAATTATGTCTTTTATCTAGTATTATATCAGTTTTAGAATTTTTATCTTGTGTATTTCTTGGGGTTTCCACCCGATATGGATGTTGAGTTAACGATTGTATTGCTATCGGGAGCAGACCCAGTTTCAATTCATCTATACCAAATGGAAATGGAATAAATCCAAGATACAATGGTTTATCTTGAAGAGTTTGAGTGTTAGAGTTTCATATGTCCTAGAATGTATCCTTGGGGATCTCTTATTCTTTATTCAATGAAGGATAATGGATTATTAATGTTGTGTGTTGATTATCGGAAGTTAAATAAGATGATGGTGAAAAATTGGTAACATATTCCAACAATTGATTACATGTTTGACCAGTTAAGGGGCGAATCCATGTTTTTTATGATTGATATAAGAATGGGGTATCACCAGAAAATGGTGAGGCCTTCTATCATACCAATAACAAAATTTAGGAGTAGATACAGGTTGTTTGAGATTATGGTGATACCATTTGGTTTGAACAATGAACCAGCCATGTGAATGGATTTGATGATTCAAATTATTAATCCTTATCTATATCAGCTTGTGGTTTTATTTGTTGATGACATCTTGGTGTACTCAAAAACTCAGGATGATCATGCCCAACATCTTTATATCATTCTGAGTACACTAAGACAACATCCACAAAATGGAATGTTTTCAAAGTGTCAGATTTGAACTGGAGAAGTGAATATTCTAGGACACATCATCTCTGAGGATGTTTTTTCGTTGGATCAGGAGAATGTGTAGGTTTTTTATCTTTATATAAACCACATAGTGTTTCATATGTTCAGTGTTTTCGGGGTCTAACAATGTATTACTGAATGTTTATCCAAAATTTCTCTCACTTAGCAGCACCACTGTTAGGCTTGGGGCTATGTTGTTGCAAGATGAGAATGTTGTGCCTTATGGGTTGAGGAAAATGAGACCCCACGATTGTAATTATTCTAAACATCATCTTTATTTGGTTTTAGTACTATATTCCATAACACGATAGAGGCACTAAATACTTGGGGAATGATTCATGGTGTGTACTGATCAAAAGAGTCTAATGTATTTCTTTTTGTAGTAGGATTTGAATATTTAGATGTGATGATGGGTTGAGTATATCTATTCTTTTGACATTGATATGGTATATAAACCAGGGAAAGGGAATAGTGTTTCAGATTCCTTGAGTAGGAAGGCTAAGAACTAAGTGGTTCATGAATCCAGCATCGAGTGGAATGTGATGTCTTTGTTCATGGAGATTCACCTGGAGGTGTGGGATGAAAATGGTTAGGTGACTCTTACATTCATAGTGATTAAGTTGAAGTTGTTATGTCGAGTTAGGGAAAGTCATATTGGTGATCCTGGATTCTTCACCATTAAAGAATGACATAAATGAGGGGATCCACCTTTAGGATAGGTCGTCATTATAGATGAGTTTGTTTGTGTTCATGGTCGTGTGGTCTTGCTGGTATTCATGTAGGAAGAGTTGATGTGGGAGTTCCATGCATATAAATGGGAAGTTCACCCTGGTTTTACCAAGATGTATCATGATCTACATAGATCGTTTTGGTTGTCAGGAATGAATAAATAATTTTTGGATCATGTGGAACAGTTCCTTACCTATCACAAGGTGAAGGGTGAGAATCAATTCCCATGTGGTTTTTTACATCAATTTCCTATTCAATAATGGATGTGGGATGATGTACGATGGATTTTGTGGTTCATATTTCAAGGATTCCTTAGAATAATGATGAAATATGGGGGGTTCTGGATCAGGTAATGAAAGTGGATCATTTATAACCAATTCAAGAGAATTACACAGTTGAACAGTTGGGTGAGTTCTATGATCGGGTAATAGTAATATTGTGTGGTGTATCACAGATTATAGTTTCAGATTGTTATACTCATTTCAAATCACTCTTCTGGAAATGGTTTCAAAAGGTACATAGTACACAAGTGATTTTGGGAAAGAAATTCCACATGTAGACACACACACATTCAGATCATACAATCCAAGTGTTGGAATACATGTTGAGGACTTGTGTCTTGGATTTTGGTGGTTCTTGGTAGAATAACCTATTGATTGTTGAATTTTCCCACAAAACGGTTTTCAGGATATATTTCAGATGGAAGCATTTGAGGTTCCCTTTGAGAGGCTATGTATATCTCTGCTATATTGGTTGGAGGACGGTGAATTTGAGCTTTTGGGACTGAGTCTCATTTAGGATACTTCATAGAATGTGGAGTTGATTCGGAAAAGGATGGTAACTACTCAGAGGAGGAATAATTAATATGTGGATTAGAGGTGTATACGTATTTAGATTGAGGTGGGAGATAATGTGTTCTTCTGGGTGTTGCCAAGGTTGGTCACCAATGGATTCATAAGCAGGGTAAGTTGGGGCTGAGTAATGTGGGGATATTTGATATTGGGGAGAGGAACATGCTGGTGGAAAACCTTTTGGATCATCCATAGTGTTATAGTGGGATGCATGATTTTATTCATGTGTTTTAGCTTTGGCTCAATCACCCTGACCTAGGCCACATGGTGGATGTATAGGATTTTGATTTTGTGGCTGATGCATCCATTGAAGAGCATGTAGTGTGTGTGGTGGATCGTATCGATAGATTCAAGCGGGGAAAGGTTGTTTCATTATTTTTAGTGCAATGGAATCATTGGAATGTTCATTATGAATATTGGGAGTGAGAATGAGATATGAATGTTTAGTGGGCCGATCTATTTTCCATGGACGTGAAATAAATCTTGGGAACTCGGCTCATGAAAATGCTGTTATATGGTGGGGAGGTTGTAAGATCCTAGATTTCCCTTAAGATACATTCTACTTAAGTTTCATTTTAAGCCTTTCATTTTGGTAAATAAGTGTCTACGCAAGCCCTTGTGGAGGCTCGGGGGTGTTCTGAGGTTTTAGGACAAGGGAAAAGAGAAAATGGTAGTTTTATGAGTAGGATGCATGGTCTATGCATGAGTAGTGATAACAGTGAAGGAAGACCAGAGAAAATCATACTAGAGGTGGGATTTTAAATAGTTGAATCTTCACGCATTGCGCTTGGTTTTTCAAAACTATGCTGGTAAACCATATGTCCCAGAAACGTTTCGAAATTACATGTTTTCCACTCTAGGATTTTAATACCAAACTCAAGATTTAAACACCATTCACCCCTATTGACCCTAGGAATGAACCAAATCTCCCATGAGTTCTATGAAATCACTCTCCATCATTTATATGGAGTTTTCGGTGCTGTTGGTTGTGGATTAGAGCTCCACGTAAGGCTAATCCCATCCTTACTTCTCTTTTGAGTTTATGGTTTGTATCATATTCTCCACTATATCTGATGCTATAAAATCCTACTCATTGGGAGAGATATATTTTGAATCTTTAGGGTTTGGTTGAAGTAGAATATAGGGTCTCAATTAAGTGTGTGTTCACACATGGAATCTAGGTAGGTGGGTTACAAGTTATATCCCATGGTTTAGTTTCGGAGTTGGGGATGTGTTGTTTTTTCCTTGGATGTCTCTTGGTATATTTTGGTCACCCCTGTCATGTTTAGGTAAAATGGATCATAAGAAGGTAAATGGAAATCCTCATGATCCCAATGAGATGTGTCGAGGGTGTTCCAAAAAATATAAGTCCATCCATGGGGTGTGCATACTTCCCCGGACCTAGCGATTTGTTAAGAACAAGTGAGATCGTTTGGTATTTATGTAGTGACCTAGATAAAAATGTTCATGTGATTTATTTTGTGGGGTAAAAGCAAGGTGATGTAGCAATGGTTAATAATATCCTATGATAAATTGGGTTTGCAAGGAAATGGATTATATTGGTTGAGCATGGTTATTCAAGATGAATTTTGAAACGTATAGGATTGTGTAAATGGGTTGAAACATGAGAATAAAGAATGGGTAAATAGGTTAATAGGTTGAAATGATTAATGACTATAATGGAATAAATTACGCTCATTGTAAATAATTCTAATGAGTTAGTTATAATGAATGAATCATAGTGATATAGTCATAATGAATGAATTATTAGTGATATAGGAATAATAAAAGGGAACTATGCTCAATGGATAAATGATGTGAAATGAGGTAATTGTGTTAGTGGGTTATGAAATGGTATTAAATCTCATGTTATTGTTATAATTTATTTTTAATTGGCCAATGGTTGTGATGTTGTTTGAATTTTTGTTGTATATAAATATATATAAATATATAGCATGTGCATATTGCTTGGTTGAGTGGGGTTTTGGGATTGATGTTCTATGACCCCGGGTCATGTTGGACTAAGGCTCTAAACTCCACCCCTAATGCACGGGTTAGGGAAGGGCACTGAGGCTCTGTTCCTCTAATGGTTGCATCCACCCATAATGAGGTTTGGAGGTGAGGTTATAGAAGACATGGTAATGTTATTCCTACTGAGATAGGATAACATTTTGTTTTTTCTCATGCATGTTATTGTGTGCTTTATGCCGTATTAACATGTTATGTTTGATAAAACCATATAATTTCATTGGAAATGGTACATAATGGTAAAAGGGAAAAAATGGTATGATATGGGACAATAATAAATGTTGTTAATGAACCTAAACTGGTTAATTGAACTTAGTCATTTCTTTTCATTTATTATTTATTACCATATTGTATGCACCATTGTTTATACCAGATAATTTATAGACATCATTGGTGGTGGCCTTATGAGTTGTACTCACACCCTGCTTGGTCTACCATTGGGTACTCAAGTAGACATCATGTTTTTCATTCAGTGAATGGGAATGAACTCTTTCTAGGGAGCTGGATTCGCATGGTTCTACGTGGAGGATGACCAGATAGGGTGTCAGTATAACTTTGGGGATTTTTTATATTTTCTTTATTTTGGGTTTTGTTCACTTTTTCACCTATATAATGACATAAAATATTCAATCTTAGACATTGTTGTACCCCATTTTGGTAATGATTGTTTATGAAGGCTTTTGTATTATTTGTCATTATTCTTCTATTTCATTTATCTTCTCTGGTATAATACTCTATAAAAAAGGGGGTATAGTCTCCCCAATTGACCTTTAGAACCTCCAATGCTAGTCGGCATCCTTTGGCGTATGTGGAGGCATGCTTAAGTTCATGTAACCACTTAGCTCGGCCTACCGGTTTAGTGGCTTCTGGGTTAAGGACATTCCAACTAATGAAAGATATTTTTTATGAGGAACAACCAGTAGTTATTCTAGATCATAAATGGAATGTTATTTGAAATAAGACCACTCACCAAGAAAATGTTTCTCCATGAAACAACCATTTTAGTGAAGTTGAATTGTAGCTAGAGTACATAATTATGATGACGTATCCTAATTTTTTGGAACTAAATTGATACATTTTTAGAGGGAAACTCATTCTATGGTGTGTGGAATGTAACGCACTGAGATTTTGTTAAATATTGATTCAAATAAATTTAATTTTTTCAATATTTATTGATACAAATGATTCTATGTATATTTTTGAGTACAAAAAACATCATTTTAAAAAAATTCAAATAAAAAACCTTGTTAATATTTTTTTACATTCACTAATAAGATATTCATGCACAACAAGTAACACTAGGTAATCGAGTGTCACTTAGTTTTAACAAAAAATGTCAGATTATATATTTATTGAAACACAACAATCACACCCATGCCATTTTACATAGATATATTATTTGTAATAACTAATTTTTAATTATTATTTATGATTGTTTCATAAAACGAATACATAATGATGGAATGGTACTTAATAGTTAATATAATTATTGATATGCTTTAAAAAACTATTTTTTCAAAAAATAAATTTTATTTTCATTTTGAAAAAAATTATAGAATTATTTTTCTACACATTTAAAAAAATAATTTCATAAAATAACATTACCTTTGAAAAAGTAATGTATGTTTCTTTAAAGATTTTTTTTTGATATTTTTTGAAAATATTAATTTTTAGAAAATAAATAGAAAATAATGTTTTTTAATAGAAACTAATTTTTTTATTTTTTTATAAATATATGTTATTTTAAATTATGTATAGGTAATATTTGTTTGATTATATATTATTTATTCTAATTTAGGTCATTATAATCAATTTCATAATGAATTTTCAAATAAAAACATTGCAATCTTTTGTAAATTTTATCTTTAGAAACAAGTTTTCTCATCACGACTATGGGATTAATTTTAAATTATAATTTTACCCATAGGTGAATTTAATTTTTAAAATGAAATAAATATTTGGAATCATGGTAATTTATAAAATACAATTATTTAACCATACTTTTTGAAACAATGGTTAGTGATAATATTAAAAAATAATTATTATTGTTAAGTAATCTTTGGATTTACTTGTAGGATAAAATAAGAAAATAATAAATAGTAATGATCTAAAATTATTATAAAACCAATTTGAATAATATATTTCTACAACATAACTTCTTTTTAAAATAATGGACCATTTTAAATGATTTTTTAATGAATAAAATTTTGTTAATGATCATATAACTTCAAAAAAAATAGAAGTGTGCCCCTCACCCCCCCCCTTATAAAAGGAAACACCATCTCTAATCATTATCACACCTTCAAACCATTTTGGATACTCCAACACATAACCAATTATCTTCCATAATTCACTCTTATAGTCTAGGAATCCTATGTTTTTTATATAAATTTACTATGTAATGATTTTAGTGAAAACCTAATAAGGATACCATAAGAAAAGGAAAAGTTCCCCAACAAGCTTTTATTTATTTCAACCACCACAAACATAAATTAATATTTTTTCATTAATTTTATAATAGAATAATTATATTAAATATACTGAAATATTTTTATGTAAATTTAATGACCAATATCCACACACACAATTCATTCAAATGGGTTACGAAATCATTATTTATGTTTGTGGTGGACAACCACCTTGCTAACTGTTGTCATAAATTTTTACATTACCAACATTCAAGGAATGAAATAATGAATGGTTAATTTTTAATATATAAAGTTTATGATATTATTATTTTAATTAAATTATTATATCATACACACCTTTATCCTTTCCTTCTCGTTGAAATCCGATAAAGGCCCTCAGTTGTACGGTGTAGTACCACCTTGAAAAGTGATATGTTTAGAACACACGTTGCATTGAAGGTAACGAGAGTGCATTTAATAAATATATTATATATATATATATATATATGACAAAAAAGTATTTTCTAATTATAATATGTCACATTAATTTATAAATTTCATTTAAACATTAAAATAGAAACAGTTTTAATGTGTATGCATGTCGTTTCGACTTCATAAATATTGCATTTCATTTTTATATCTCTATATATCATGGATTCATATAAATATTAATATCCTAAATATATATGATATTTATAGCGTGATTAAAATTATGGATATGATAAAACCATTAATTAATAATGAGGATAAAACATAAAAAGACAATAAATAAAGAAAAATAATTGTTTTTATAAAAGGTGACTTTAGCATGGAATTGTTAAAACCCCTGTAATAAAATGTCATAAGGAAACTATATATGGAATGATATATATAAATATGTATCTACAATAGATATATTATACAATTATAATTATTAAATGGGAGTATTGATTTTCTTTATGGATAAAAATTCACAATATAAGGGATTTTTGTCTCAATGTTTACATCTACGAGACACATGCCTTACCCACCTTCTATTGATTCTATTGTGAGGTTTATAAATCCAATGAAGGTATTCTATTATTAAAATAAATAAATATAAGTATTTACATATCCAGTTTATGATTCCTTATCATGGGTTTTATAATTTAAATGACTCCAATGTAGTAAGGGATTGTTGTCTAAATTTACCTTCATTGAGACATACATTGTGTTATTAGACTATATTATTTAATGAGGTTTATATAAATCCTATATGACATGTAATATAATTTATTTATTTATACTCATTATATTTTAATGTCCATTTAAAACCATTTTTCCTTGGTATTATTATTCAATTTTTCGAAATTATTATGATTCTTATCTTACAATCATATAATTTATTGGAATTGTTTATGTTTATTCTTCTGATGAAGAAATATAATGATATATATCTTAATGAACTACTCATTTTTCTTATAATATAGTTGTTTAATTGGAATAATTTATTCCCTTTACTACATCTTCTTTATATAATTATGTGTTAAAAATGATTGTGTTTAATAAAAATCTTATTTTTGGTTAGAAATCTATTTTCTTCCAAAACCATATTTTAAAAAATATATATATTAATCAAATATTACTTTGTTTTTTAAGGAAAATATGACCCATGTGTCAAATATTAAAAAAAGTAAAAGGAATCATCATATATTTTCCAGAAATTAATCAGCTTTTTTATTTTACCCAAAATTAGAATGGAGTCATTTTTTTAATGTGTATGGTCTGAAGGAAAATTAGAATCATCTAGAAAAATTATATTCATCATGGATATCTTTATATTTATTAAAGGTTCTTTTCAATAATAATAGGATTTTCTAAATGTTTTATGTCGGAAAAAAGTGTTTTTCATAGTATAAAAGATATATTCTTAATTAAATGATTTAAATGATATAGGGGAATAATTTTCCATCTTAGATGATATATATTGATGTAAATTATTATTTTTAGATGATATGAACTGAGGATACACTTATTTTTCTTTATTTTTATGTTTTATTGTGAAAATAATTTTATGAAATACATATATCATTAATAGTTTACATCATGATGTAATTATACTGAAAACCATTTTCGTATGGGTCATTTTATGATGAAATAATGTAATGATGATTATTGAAATATCTTTTTAATAGGTTGTGATATTATGAAATATTTGTGAACCCCACTCATTTTGTAGTTTTTGGTATGTAAAAATTTTAGGATCTTTTGGAAAACATAAGTTTGGATTTCATTATGTGATTTTATTGACCTATATTTCCCTCCAATGGACTAGGAAATTGTTTATATCTCATTATATGGATAAGATTATAATAGAGTGTGTACCCAGTTCAGAAAGGAGATTTGTCTTCTATGATTTTTATAGGAGTGAACCATGAGTACTATAATGATATGTTTCTAACTTTAATTTATATTCATAGTGTTACGTGTGAATCATATTAATTTCACACAATGTAATTCATTGATCTATCTTTAAAATAAATAATGTTATGCATAGACCAATCTTTCTTGTCCATAATGTAATACATATACCTGATTTCATGTCTCTAATTTATTTGATGCCCAAAATTTCATTTACATAACATAATGAGAAAAAATATTTATATTATAAATGATAAAAATTATCTAATATGATGTGTATTTGAAAAATACATATCATATCCAAATTCTGACCATTCACTGATCATATTCTTTTCTATATTTATAATTTATGTCTTCGGAATTTTTTTAATTTTTCTATTATTTATATTATGATCGTTATTTTTAATGGTATATTTTTAAATGATAAAATAATATTATCAAACAATTATCCTCATTACATATTTATGTGATAGTTGATATATTAATTTCATACCATTATATAGAAAATGAGGTCTCCCATTCCTGTGTTTACTTTCCCCAGTTTATGAATAATTATTTTAACTTGTGTATGTTTGTAATGAGTAGTGAAGGGGAAAATATTTATGTGATATGTTTAAGATCACTGATAAAAAACAATTTTATTGAATATTTTATTTATAATAGATGATATAATTTCCTCACATTATGCTAAATGTGTTCAATTATGAAATATTTGGGATTAGATCAATCATTTTCAAATTTGATGAAAATTCCAGTATTACCCATTAAATTTCACTATAGTATTTTGGGGATAAATATTTTTCTGTAAATTATTTTGACTTAAAAGTTTGTAACTATGTTTCTACCTTAATGGAATAAAAATTATATTCTGGACATTTGAGCTGGATCATGCATTTGTGTGGAGTAAATGTGTCATGAAGACAAAGTTGGACTGAACTATACAGATTGGACATCACTTCACTATTTAGGCTGTATCGTTTTCATCCCGGCATGGATTGAGCCCCAATTTTAAGATATGTTCGGGGACATGATTATGCACAAATCATCCTTATAGAAGGATGGAGAATTCATGATTTGTGGAGGTCAAACATGTGGTGAAAATGGGAAAAAACTATTTTCCCGAATATCCCTTTCATATTTGATAATGTTTT
Organism: Viscum album; assembly: GCA_963277665.1. NCBI lineage: Eukaryota > Viridiplantae > Streptophyta > Magnoliopsida > Santalales > Viscaceae > Viscum > Viscum album. The sequence goes on along the minus strand of OY728147.1, from coordinate 2,048,054,650 downwards.
GTAACCCTAGCCCTCCCCAATGCTATTTAAAGGATTTTTTCACTATTTTTGATGTATGGACAAGGCTTTGGTAAGGTGTGGGAGAATGGGTGTCTCTTGGGAGCCCATCACAACTCCTATAAGAAATAAGGCTTTGTGAAAACATCTCTTCCAAAAAGGTTATCTTCTCTCACCTCCTCTTTGTGCTTATTTTCTTTCATGATGGTATCTTAAATTTTTCATGAATTAATCTTCTATGTTCTTCGCTTTTCATCTTATATTAATATTCATAATTATGTTGGAATCAATAGTGGATACGATATTGGGTTCTATTCCATCAATCATTTCTCATGCAAAACGTCTCCATGATGATCACACCGCCCATGGAAGATTATATTTCTTAGTGATTGATCTATCTTATACCATAATTATTTTATTATTTTGAATAATTCAGCTACTATAATTCACTTAATCTGATATATCAAAAAAAAATTCAAATTTTACGAAACTAATATAAAAATTGAACAATTAACACAAAAACACGAAAGGTCGAGATTTTATTAAAATTGTTAGAGTGCTATTTTAATCAGTAATACAAGACCACAAAGGATAAATTTGTAGAGTTAAAATATAATCACTAAATACAATTCATCCTCATCTTCATAATGGACATGTTCTCTAATTTACAACTGACAATAATCTATCCTTAAAACAACAATCAAAGCAGGGTGTTATGATTGCGTGTTCAGAAACTAGCCTAGGGTTTAAGTAATTTCATCTTTGTGGTTAAGTTAACAATCGTAGGATTAGAGGGTTAACAAATTAAAGGATCATAATTAAGTGGATATTGATATAAATGATAATAATTAACAAGTAAAATAAGAGGTAGATTTATATATATTAAACCATTTAAAAAATTTTCTAAAAAAATATCTTCTTGTTGTGTCTTTTTAATCAGACTTCATATCAAAAATAAAAACAAAAAAAATGAAACATTCTTCCAAGAAAATTCTTCAAGTTTTAAAAAAGATAAACAACCACCCCCAGACATTCATGTAGTGTTTTAATTCTATTCTATTTTTCTTTTAGAATACCATTAAGAAGTTGTTTTAATTTAATTCTACTTTGAGACACGACCTTGGTCAGCCACTCTACTGCACCTATGTAACCAAAAACCACCAATCATTTGTGGGCACCCATGATAGCACCATTCAAATAGGAGCCATTTCTGGGGAGGAATGTAATTATTTCAAAAAATTAGAGGTATTTTTTTAATATTTAATTCTCTTCCTCTCTTCTTTCTTCATCCTTTAACCAATCTGATTTGTTTCTTCTTATTTTATTTTATTCTACTTCTTTTTGGGTAATAAACTCAAACTTCTAATATTTATTTTACTATTGTACAATTTCTTTCTTTTAATTTTTATTTGATTTATGACATGAACTAATCCTGAATATCTCTTAGATCTTGACCCGGATATTGAATTTAGCCTTAGGGATCGAATTAGAAATTCTCATTCTACGGGAATTTTGAACATTCAAATAGTTAGAGAATTTCTCCACTCTAAGAACATTGAAATTTGAAACACATTTAATTCAAAAATAAAACAAGATCCAATAGATGAAAATAATGTAAATGAACTTAATAAACTATTCAATAATTGGCCGCACCGGATATTAACTATCAACCAAATTGTATTTCATACCCGAATATCGAATCTGACTTTTAACTGAAATTTGGGTTAATTAATCTTCTTCCAATGTTTCATGGATTATCTGGTGAGGATCCAAACAAACATTTGAAAGAATTTAATGTGGTTTGATCTACTATTAATCCAAAAAATATTTCTGAGGATCAAATCAAACTAAGATCATTCTCATTTTCACTTGATAGATCTTTGAAATATTGGATGTATTGTTTACAACATGAAGATGTAACATGTTGGAACGATTTGAAATAACTTTTATTGCATTGATTTTTCCCTAAAATCAAGGACCTCTTCCATTCGTAAAAAGATATTGGGGATTAATAATGTTCAAGGGGTGTCAATGTATGAGTAATGGGAGTGATTGAAGAAGTTGTATGCAAGCTACCCACATCACCAAATCAGTGATAAACTCTTCATCCAATACTTCTATGAAGGACTCACACCTAGGGAGAGTAGAATGGTGGATTCCACAGCTAGAGGAGCAGTGGTGGAAAAGACACCAGTAGCATTGCATGCGTTGATTGAAAAAATCGCCCAAAACTCCCAACAATTTGGCGATCGGGGTACACCACATGTCAGAGGTTTACATCAGTTATGTCCTTCTTCTCTTGAGAGTCAATTGATTAGCACCAAGATAGAGGAATTGAAAAATTTTGTGAGGTATATTTCTTTGGCATAATAGACATCCCACCCCCCTCCTTCAAGGCTTTGTGGCATTTTTACTAAGACAAGCCACACAACTGATCGTTGTCCACAACTACAAGAGACAAAGGATTGCGCAACAATATTTCCAGGGAAAGCATATCAGCATCAAAAAGAGACATACCCCCCAAAAAAGTTTGATTCATTTTCTCCAACATACTACCAAGGTTGGAAAGTTCAATGAGATATGATGTGTGGATCTAGACAACAACATATGCCCCATTTTCAACAAAACTTCCAGTAGACTCCGCCTTATCAATATGGTTTCCAAAATCCCCATAAAAGGTTTGAAGCCCAACCATCATCAATCCAACATCAAGGGAATCCCCCACCAAATGTATATTATAACAATGATGACCTTTTTAAGGAAATTTTTCTTATTCAATAGAATGAGATAAAGAGTCATGGATCATAGCTAAGGGAGTTGAAGACTCAGATAAGCCAGATTGCCACTACCCTCCATGAACTGAAGCTGCATTCCATACCGACTGATGAGAAATCGAAGGAGAAAGATAAAGGTAAGAAAAATATTGATGATTTTAATCCTACACCCCTTCCATTTCCATATAGGATTATCCAAACCAAGAATATGGCTGAGTAAGCGATGAAAAAATATGTTTTGGATACATTCAAGAATATAGAGATCAACATCCCATTACTTGAAGCCATCAAGAAAATCCCATGATATGTGACGTTCGTAAAATAACTTTTTACGAATCAAAGAGGGCTCAAGGGAAATGAATGGATAAATCATGGAAGGAATGTTTCAGCACTCATTACACCAACTCTAGGAATGCCAAAAATGTGTAGGGATATAGGGACATTCACTATCCCATACACCATAGGGGATTTTTTCTTATCTGATGCACTTTGTGATTTGGGAGCTTCCAGAAATGTGATTCCTTACTCTGTATTCGCTTCATTATAGGATGGCAAACATAAACTAAGAGAGTAGTGGGGCAGTTGGAAAATAGTGCTACGACATATCCAGTGGGAGTCCTTGAGGATGTACTTGTCCTGTTAAGAGACATGATCGTTCCAGCAGATTTCTACGTTCTTAAAATGGAGGATGATATGGTAAGTTCTCATGATCCCATTATCTTAGGTATACGCTTCCTCAAAACTACAAGAAATATCATAAATGTCAACTAGGGTACACTTTCTATGGAGTTTGTGGATGAAGTTGTGATATTTAATGTTATAGATTCCACTAAATACACCTTATAGGATCATTCTGCATTTGTTATCTCCAATTTTGCACCACCAAATAAAAACCCCATGGAGTTTGATTTTCCTATGCTTTGGGAAATTATGAGTATTGGTTATAGTTTGATGTCTAAGTGTACATACACACATAATTCTAATGCAAAAGACTATCTTAGATTTTATTTTGAAATGGAATCATATTCTTGATTTTGATCATGTGACCTCTAATTATGACATGGATGTTGAGTATGCTGATGGATTTGATGATTTATTCTATGATTTTGAAGATGTATTTTCTGATACTGATGCTCTTTGTGCACATATTTCATTTCTTTCTATGCCTCCATCCAAACACCACCCCCCTACAATATAACTCATGCCATTGCCACAAAATCTCAAATACTCATTCTTGTTAAGTGGTGAGAAATTACATGTTATCATTGTTAACAATCTATCTTTTGAACATGATGAAATTTTTTTGAATCTTTTGAGGGATAACATAAAGGATATTGTGTGGACCTTGGATGACATATCAGGTATTAGCCCCTCCATTTTCATGCATAGTATTCTTTTGGAGAATGGGGATAAACCGGCTTGGCAGCTAAAAAAGAGACTCAATCAAACCCTTTTGGAGGTTGTCATAAAATATGATGAAAACTTGCTTATGGTAGGTATAATCTATCCCATTCCATATTCCCAATGGATGAGTCCTATTCATGTTGTACCTAATAAAAGTTGTTTTATAGTTATAAAAAATGATAGAGGAGTTAGTTTTTTTGAGGGTACAAAATAGTTCGCATGTGTGTATTGATTATAGGAATCTAAACCAGTCAACTCACAAAGACCATTTCCCCTCCCATTTAATGGTCAAATGATTGAGGGAATAGCGGGGAAGACACACTATTGTTTCTTGGATATATTTTATAAATATTTTCATGTTTCTATAGCTATGAAGGATCTGGAGAAGAATACATTCACATATCCCTTTTTCACTTTTGCCTACCGAAGGTTTCCATTAGGAATTTGAAACACCCCATGTACCTTCTAGAGATGCATGGTGAGTATTTTTACTGATTTTATTAAGACCTGTGTTGAGGTATTCAAAGATGATTATATCGTTTATGGGTCTTCATTTGATGAATGTCTAAGTAGTTCGAGAATGGTGTTGAATCATTGTATTGAGAAGAATCTAGTCTTGAACATTGAAAAGTGTCATTTCACTGTAGAGCATGACAATGTCTTAGGGAATGTAGTGTCAAAACATGGGATAGAGGTTGATAGATCTATGGTAGATATTATTTCATCCTTACCATATCCTTCATCTGTATGTGATGTTAGATCTTTCCTATGGTATATAGTATTTTATTGGTGCATCATCAATGATTTTATTAAGATTTCTCTTCCTATGTCATGATTACATCAAAAGGATTATGATTTTGTGTTTAATGATTTAGGCATGACGTCCTTTGTTAAGATCAAGAAGTGTCTGATCACTCCATCGATCATACTAACCCCACAGTGGAAAATTCCTTTTGAGATTATGTGTGATGCCTTAAACTTCACGGTTGGAGCTGTCTTATCTCAGAGGGTGGAGGGACGTTCAAATGTGATGACCTTTGCATTGAGGAAACTGGATTCAGCCCAATCAAACTACACAACCACGAAAAATATGTTTCTTGATATTTTATTCTCTTTATATAAATTTCATTCAAATTTATTGGGCTCTAAAGTTGTTGTTTTTTTACCATTCAGCTCTCTGGAACCTCTTGGAGAAGCTAGATGGAAAGCCCATGCTAATCCAATGGATTCTCCTTCTTCAAGAATTTTAACTTGAGATAAATGAAATAAAGTGGTTGGAAAACCTAGTGCTATACCACATGAGTAGGCTCACACACACACACTAGAGGATGCCACCTTGGACCAGGTACCACTTCACGACACTTTCCCTGGGGAACATGATTAGTCCATCTCAGGTATGCATCCTCGGTATGTGGATTTAGTGAACTAACTTGTTGCATCTGAAATCAATGAAAATTTAAAGAAACATCAAGTCCAAAAGTTAAATAGTGAGTCTAGATTTTATGTGTGGGATGATCCCTACATATAGCGCATGTGTATTGACCATGTTATTAAGAGGTGTGTTCCTAATCATGAGTTTGAGTCTATTCTACTGTTATTTCATACACATGCTTGTGGTGGACCCTTTAGACCCCAAGGGATAGCTAGGAATGTTTTGGACTCTAGATTAAATTTTCCTATCTTATTCCATGATGCCCATGTGTTTTTTATGTCATTCTCTTGTTTCCAACTCACTGGAAACATTTCTAGAAGACATGAGATGCCCCGACAACCCATACTATTCTTTGAGATTTTTGATGTACATGGCATCTATTTTATTGGTCATTTTTATAGTTCCTTTGGATTTGTGTACATTTTGGTTGTTGTTGATTATGTGAGTAAATGGGTGGAGGCTAAGGCCCCCAGAACAGATGATTCTTATGTTGTTGTGGACTTTGTCAAAGCGCATATTTTTTCAGTTTTGGATTATCGAAGGCCATCATCAGTGATCAAGGGACACACTTATGCAATCATAATTTGGCTTACCTCCTTTAGAAGTATGTAGTGACACACAAAACATCAACACCATACCATCCCCAAAAAAATGGCCAGGATGAGGTTTCAAATCGTGAGTTGAAACAGATTTTAGAGAAAAATGTGAAACCAAATAGGAAGGGTTGGATCAAGCACTTGGATGATGCGCTATGGGCATATAGGACAACATACAAAACTCCCATCAGTATATCCCCATTTCAGATTATTTTTGGGAAAGCATTCCATCTCCCTGAGGAAATTGAGCATCAGAATTATTGTGCTATAATGAAATGAAACATGGAGATGTCCCAAGCTGGAATCCAAAGGAAGCTACGAATTCTAGAGCTTGATGAGATTCTATTTTCTTCATATGATAACTCAAGGATATATAAATAAATATCTAATGTATCTCATAAAAAATGATCCAACAAAGGGATTTTAATGTTGGAGAGAAAGTCCTTTTATATTGTTCACGACTGAAGCTGATTCCTAGTAATTTGTGTTCTAGGTGGATAGGTTCTTATGTTGTGACTAATGTTTTTCCTTCTGTTGCAGTGGAGATCACAGAAGAGGACACATGAATGAGCTTTATAGTCAATGGGAAATGTTTGATGAGATACATTGAGGGACATCCTACAGATGTAATAGATTTTATCACACAACATGACCCCATCTTCACTTGAGCATATCAGGTTGTTCCTAACACTTTCACTTTTATATTATTTTTACTATTTAAAAGGCTGCATTTCATGTGAATATATCATCTCATGGGTTCACATTGAGGAAAATGTAGTATTTTATGTGTGGGGGAGGGAACCTTTTAGTTTAGTAATTTCAATTTTTTTCCTATATTTTTAGAATAAAAAGAACAAAAATTTTTTTTTTCAAATTTTGTGTGTTAATTTTTCAATTATTAGTGTGTTTTTAGAACTTTTGAGTTGAAATTATTATCATCTCCATTTTAAAATCCATATCAATAAGTTAAAGAATTTAACCAATGAAACAGAGCTTAAATTAATGCTGAAACTATCATTGTTTCATGTATAAAGGTTTATTAATTTCATGAAATGTAATCTGAATTTTGAATCCCATGCCACATCTCACTATATTTGTATTTGAAATAAATTTCTTGTTGGGCTTCTAAACCATTATTATCATATTCTTCACATTCACATCACTTCATGAGAGAACCAAATCATTCCTGGTTTAACCAAAATTTGATTTATTCCTATCAAAACTTTAGGGTTTGAGGTATTTATGTTTAAATGATTGAGGCATTTGTTTGGTATTAAAGACCCTATTTCAAAGAATCCATTTTTTATAATGGACTAACTTGAACATTTAATCCATGTAGCATTTAGAATCAATGAACATGCAATTAGTTTAGCCAAATTACAATCCACTCTTCCCTATCTAACCAACTCTTGAAGTGAAATTGCATAATCTAGTTGAACATATGTGTGGGGGAAGTTATATTGTATTATGCTACGACATTCTGTGATACATTGGGTGGATGAATAAATTCTGAAGAGATCTGTTTGTTTTTGAAAAAAAAATATATATTGAATACTGTGCTTTTTTTGTAGCTTTCATTATAATTGGTGATGTGCCTTTCTATTGATTCTAAAAAGAAAGAAAGTTGTGCCTATCTGGAGCTTTCACGAAAAAATATTTTAGAGAATATTGGCATTTTCTATGCTGAAATGATGAATGGTGTAAAATTTAAGTTAATTTTCATGATGATGGTGCTGAATTGATGATAAGGGGGTCAATGATGAGACCACATTTAAGTGAAAATTAGAATAATTCAATTTTCTTCAAAAAGAGTCAAGGCCTCCTCATTCAGCCTTAGAGTTTTTAAATCTAAAATCCTACCAACAAAAATCCACAAAACAACCCTGAAAAGTTCACATGATAAACATATGTCCTTTACTCACATCAGGTGGTGATGGAGGAATTTATCAAGCCTATTGTGACCCTTTTAAGAGTTTGTTTGTGAAAGACATTGCAAAAAATTGACATTTGTGTGATAAGATAATATTCAAGTGAGGTAAGTGTTTTTTTCATGAGAGGATAAATGAAGTGGAAATATATTGAACAATATAAATGAATAACTTGAAATAATGGTTTTTTATGAGTATGATATATTTTGTTTATTGATATGTAATTGTTGGATCTCAAGGATATGTGTTTTAAAATTGGATTTGATATGATATTGATGTTAACTTGATATGAGGTTTTCCCTAGGAGTGAAAAAGGGTATGTGTGGGGGAGTTGACATAATAGAATTTAATTGAATATTTTTTTGATTATAGATGATATTATTTCCTCACAATATTCTAAATATGTTCAATTATGAAATATTTGGGATTAGATCATTCATTTTCAAATTTGATGAAAATTTCAGTTTTACCCGTTTAAAATTTACTGTAGTATTTATGGAATAAATGTTGTTCTTTATATTATTTTGACTTAAAAATTTGTATCTATGTTTCTTATATAATGTGATATAAATTATATTCAGCACATGTGAGTTGGATCCTTCATTTGAGTGGAGTGAATGATCCATGAAGACAAATATGGACGGAACTATCCAGATTGGACATCACGTAATCATTTGGGCCATATATTCTTCATCCGGACATGGATTGTGCCCAAATTTTAAGAAAATCTTGGGGACATGATTATTAAAAAATAAAACTAATATAAGACAATAAATTTAACAGGTTTTAAGGTCAACTATGTGGTACAATTGGGATCAAAAAATTTTCTGAATTTTCCATTCACATTTAATAATGTTTTGTAACCCTATCCCTCCCCAACAATATTTAAGGAATGTTTTCACTCTTTGGGAGGTCTGGTCAAGGCATAAGGAAGGTGTTGACGAAATGGGTTTTCTTGGAAGCCCCTAAAAAATCTTTGAATAAGTAAGGCTTTGTGCAAACATCTCTTCCAAAAAGGCTCTCCTCTCCCATATCCTCTTTTTATTTCATTGCTTTCATGTTTGAATCGTAAATTTTTATTCAATTAATCTTTTGTGTTATTCTATTATATTATTATATTATTAATCCTAATTGGGTTTTAATCAAGATTGGAGATGATATTGGGTTTTACCGTTTCAATCCTTGCTAATGTAAAACGTCTCCACGATGACCACATCACCCATGGAATAATAGTTTTTTAGTGATCAATATATCTTCTATACTATTTATTTAATTATTTTAAATCATTGATATACTGTAATTCACATAATATTATCCATTAATTTTGTTTTTAAATTATAAGAAACTAATAAATCTGTTGAAAAAATAACAGAAAAACACGTGAGATCGAGATTTTGTGTAAATTGTGAGAGTGCGATCTTAATCGGTAATACAAGACCTCAAATTATAAATTTGTAGAGTTCAAATATAATAACTAAACAAAATACATCCTCATTTATATATTGGATATGTTCTATAATTATACATTATCCATAAACTAAACTTATAACAATAATTAAAGTAGGGTTCTGTGATTGTGTGTTCCGAAGTAGGCCTATGGTTTATGTAATTTCATCTTTGTGGTTTAGTTAACTCTTGTAGTGTTAAAGGGTTAACAAATTAGGGGATCATAATTAATTTTTTATTGATATAAGTTATAATTATTAATTAGTAGTTGAAGGGGTAGATTTATTTCTGTTATTCCTTTTAAAATATTTTCAAAAAAACATCTTCTTGTTGGGTCTTTTTATTCAAACATCATTTCAAAATTAAAATAAAAAAAATTAAATCTTCTTCTAGAAAACGTCTTAAAGTTTTATAAAAGATAAACAACCACCCCCATACTTTCTTGTATTGTTTTTATTATATTCATTTTTAATTTTATAATACCTTTTATAAGCTGTTTTAATTTACTTTCTCCTTTGAGAGACGACCTTGGTCCGCCTCTCTTCTGCACCTATGTACCCAAAAACCACTAATCATTTGAGGGTGTCCACAACAGACTCATTCAATCACTTACCAAGATAGAATATTTTTTTTTTCATATTCTATAGATATACTAAACTATTATGGTCTTTTGGAATGTGTTTTTTATAATATGTTGAATAATCCTCTAAAAATAAGTAATATCAAAGAATGGGAATAATGGATTACTATAAGTATGTTTTTTATTTTTTTCCTAACATATACTAATTGATTGATATCCCTTATGAGTATACCTGAAGTTTATTTAAACTCATGATTTCTTATATTTCTATTCCATAGGTTATCATGAATTATTTCAAAAATTATAAGTTTACGAAGTGTTCTACTTATTAAAAGATTATTCGTGAATTATGAAGATCTGTCATCTACAGGCTATTTAAGTAATTAATTTTCTTCATTTGTTAATACTATATGGTATATATGCATGTATTATATTGAAATGTATTTATTATTATTCTATTATGAAGTAATATATATTTATGAACTATATAGGTCACTATAACATGACTCCTTAATATTGATTAAATTAAAAATATAACAAATAAAATAAAAATATAAAATAAAATAATAATATTTAAAAAAAATTAGGTAGTTTATGATAATGGCCATCCATGTATGTAACAGATATAAATTTATAAACATTGTAAAAATAATTTAAATTTGATCAATATTTCATGAATACATGCATGAATCTATATGTTATCTATAATTTAAATACTTCATTTACCTAAATTTATGTTTTATTAATCTATGATATTATCATAGAATATTAATTATAATTAATAAAATAAATTTTTCTTTAAAATTTAGTGATTAATAGAGCTTATAATTGATGTAATGATTGAATATACCTTTCCTAAATCCCCAGTGGATGTGTTGGAGATATAATGTACACTAACACAATATATAAGAAGCACATAATTTTATATGTTTACAGATAATGTATTTTTGTTATACGAAACATGGGTTCATGTTAAATGAATGGGAAATTACCTTTATTAATTTACTTGGTGTACAAAATTTTTAATGACAATATAAAATATACATTTAATAATATAAAATCGAATAATATTAAGGGTTTAATATTCATAAAACCATTAACATGGTGAATAATATAAAATTATTTATCTTATAAAATAATTAATTAGGATTACCAATTTAGTAATTTTTTACACCTAAACTGACAATATATGAGATACATGACATGTATAGGCCTTCAACACCAGAGTAATTTCACTTATTGTATGTTTGTAATCCATGAAAAAAGATGAAAATCATTATTTCTCAATAGAAATTTACGCGGTCCAATATGAATATAATATATAAAAATCAAATGAAGTCCATTATTCATTGGTTTCATTCCCTATAATGCACATAATAAATACATATAATATATTTTATCTTTTGAATTCCATGATATTTTTCTTTAAACTATGATAAATGTACAACATGAATTCGAGATTAATGATACAAATCCAAATAAAACATGAAATTTTCTACACTGGTCAATAAATAGAATACAATAATTACATTTAAATTTTTTTTACAATTCATATAAATATGTTTGATACCAATATCTAATAAAATAACATTGATACACCACATGTACCTATTGGAAAAATTCCTTTTAGTTCTTTTTTACCAATCCAAACACCTCAGATCCTTTGTATTACATATTCAGAACTTTTTAATCCATTAATAACTTATTCGTTATCATGTATAAGTCAATAAAGAATATATATATACTATTAGATTAATAAAAAATATATTTGAAATGAATAAAAAAATTTGTTTTTTAATTATGTCAATAATTAATAAATTTTTATAATATCATATGTGATAGTATTGATACAACTTGATGGTTCTTCAAAGTATAAAAAGAATTCATGCCAATTCCCATCATTTTTTTTTCAATCACATTCTTTATATTTAACCATATAGAATAATTAATTGAAACTCTATAATCCAAAATATTGGTTCATTCATAAATATTATATAATTAATTTCTATAATAGGGTATTATCTTTACATTTAATTCTCTCTTTAATAATGAAACAGTTGACTCATTATTTTTATATCACCATTGGGAATAAATATTCATGTGTATAATTCCTTTATTTTTAATCCACAGATATTGTACGAACCTCATATCATCATTTCAAAATAATTAGGTTATAACAACAGTTATTTTTATTGGTTTAATATTCCATTGTTGATAAAAATTAATGATTTTAATGAAAAGAAATATTTTTTTATCATAAGAACATTAGGGGGGTTTGAATTTTATTTCACTTTTAATTATAGTTTTATAGAATAATTTATATAGGGATGATGTAATTATCAAGAAAGGATTCATTGTGGGAAATGTTGTCCCTTAAAGGAATTTTTGGGAAAACAAACTAGTATATATATAGGGCAATGTTAAAATATTGAAATTTCACAAAATGCCTTTCACATCCATTAATATATTATGAACCATAAATATAGTAATATTTATATTTTTATAACAATAAATATTATTTAATTGATCGGAACAAGTCATGATGATAATATCAATAAATTATTTAGTATTAATTAATGTGATATATTAGTAGTTTATTCCCACTGGGCCCTTGAATCAGCCTACAAATCATTTATTCCTTATTTGTATCTTTCTAAAAATAAATAATGAATAATTATATATGTAAATTACCTTGAACTATTACATTAAAAAATGAAAAGATTCCTTGTTCTCTAATACTATAGAATAAATATTTATTTATTATTCAATATTAGTGATATAGATGACATGAATAATTATTATTCCTGAAAATAGGGAATTATATTTATTATAATGTTAAATTCATAGATACCATAATAGGTGTTCTTGATATACGGAGTCTGTAACCCAATATTCCTCTATCATAGTTTAATTAGAATAACTTTTGATGTCCATGAACATCTTATTGAATCACATCAAGGAACCCATAGAGAATGATGTTAACCTCATGATAAAAACAAACTTATAAAAACATTAAATTTTAATATAATATCTTTATCATTGTATATCTTCATGTAGGGTACATAGAATATGTTGTCATCATATTTTGTTTTTTAATTTTATTTTATTTATTTTAAATAATCGCGATGAAAAAATATATGTGGCCCTAGAATTTAAAATTAAATTTTATTCAAATAAAATAACCCAAGGTAATTAATTCCTACTATTTAGACGATAAATAACCATTCTTGAATTATTCATTAATTACATTTCATTTATGAGTAACCCAATGTATATTACATCACTATGAACATATCTATTCTCTTTTTTCATAAATATATCAAGGTACCTGAATCATGAGATGTATTAACCACAATCTCAGGTATATATATCAATACAAAATTTTTAAATTTAAATATATAATGAAATATTAACCATGTAGAATTTATACAGCATGATTATTCTGATATAATAATATCTTTAGGTTATGTGTGGGAAAACATTAATTGATTCATTTGTGAATTATGATCCTCATTTCACCAATGGACTATTTCATATAGGTATATTAATAATATTTAATCTAGATATATATAATGTATTTTTAGAACTTATACATAAAAATTTCATGTTTTCAATTTACTTAGAAATTGTAATAAAATTTAAATAAGACATATATTGAAATGAAATGATAATTTATTATGTTAGACAATATAAATTGTTTAATGTTTAATTGTTTTTATAAATAATCAATATAAATGAATATACACAGATTCAAAATTACAATTTTGTTGTTTCAATTGAAACAAATCCATCACCTATTATATGAGTTAATATATTAAATGAAGATATACCATTACCCATAATTCATGTATAGAACGCAGTAATTCACCAGATTTATATATTTTATGTTGATAGGTGTGAGTTATAGAGAATGAAAAGAGGGCATAAGTGGCATGGTGTTGATAGATGGGAACAATTTTTTTATTATAAAATATATAGGCACATTCTATTGGGTGAAAATGCATAGACAGTTACCTATATATAGAAATAATGAAATGGGAATTCTACATTATATTCATGAATTGAGTTTAAGTTGTTGGTTTAATGTTTATACATAGTGAGTTTTTTGTCCATCATATATTTAATACTTATCTCATGTCCCCACACATTAATTTCATGCCATCAAAATGTTCTATTTCTCATAATGGAAAATACCATTATCATGATAATATATGAAATTGAGTGGAACCTAGAATATAATCCATATTGTGGTTGGATCCACTATCAATAGTGAAATTCCAATGTAATTTATTTTAGGATAAAATTTGTAATTTCATCCAAACATTTTAGTCGTTTTTTGGATGTCTCTCCATTAATATCCCGATATAACATCAAATGATGTTTCTATATAGTGGATGTTCCTCCTATATCAATAAATAATTAACAAAATTAAAAAAATTATATGGTTTTAAATTTCATTAATCATTTATTTACTCTACTTATATACAAATGAAGATATAATGATTTTATAAAGAGTAATATGATAACATCAAAACCCACTTGGGAATTGTTTATAATTTGAATAGGGAAATCCTATCATCAAAATAAGTGATTAAAATAAATTTTTAAAATAAACGAATTATATTTTAAGAAATATAAAAATATATTTATATATAATTGGTCCATATATTTTTGAACAAATGTCATAACTATAATCCAAATAATTTTTATATAAAAAGGAATTGTTTAATTTAGTTGCCCAATGTTCATTTTCTCTTATATGGATATTGGATTTCTAGGTATGGATTCAGATATTCTATCCCCACAATCATTGGTTATTCAATACCAATTAGATTTATAGAGTTGACCCAGCCTAGTGAAAACAGGAATGTTTATTTTGAATGAGGACTCAAAAGAATAAAAGGTTTAATGTACCCAAAAATTATAAATATGTTCATGTAAAATTAACAATCAAACATGATATGTGATAAATATAAGTGTTCTATAATTTTTTTTCTAAAATATGTACCCCATTATTAACGAATGAATTTTTAATGATATTATTTTTTTCACTAAAAATTGAACTTATTTTTTTATTTTCACTAAAATAGTTTCATATGTTATTTTTTAAGTTTCATAGAAAAGAAGATATTAGAATGTGGAAACATCTCCCTTTCTAGGTTTTCAATATAAATTTTGTTCCATTTTCCAATTTAATATAATCAATTTTATCTTTATGAAACCATGTTCCAATCATATATTTTGAACAACAAACATTTTCCTTTGTGAATATTTCAAGGTTTTTATCCTAGGGAGTGCTATGTATCATTTGTTGGGAATTTTATATTTATTGAATCCAGATCAATAACGGTGATTTTTTTGGTGAACCATGGATGAAGAGATAGTGGATGAATGGTATGGTTATATAGAATCAACCAATAGGTGAGATATTATACCATTAATAGTAAATGTACACCCAATATGAACTGATATTCCACTAATAAAATCAATTATAATATGTATATGGGAAAAAGTTATCCTCATAGTGTATGGACCCATTGTTGATGGGGTTTAACATCATAAAGATTTTACTAAATGGAGAGGAGGTATATATAGTAAAATTGGAGAGTTGATACTGACATTATTGGAGATCCTAATAGTAGTATAAATGTCCACATAGGGATCAAAAACATATATGGACATTTGATATGGTTTAAAAAGACATTGTGGTTTCAGGATATAAATCGTAGATTAATTGAAAGAAGGACGATATGTATGTTTGATATAGTGTAATTTGTTTTCCAAAAATGAATATATGAACAAATACATTCATAAAAACACCCATAAAATGTGAACATTCACATTTATATCCTTTTTCATAGAGAAATAGTTATAGGGTGTTACAAATAAAGTGTGGTTAATTGGTTGTGAGTTCCAAATCACCTTTGAACATGGGACATGAATAAATTAAATCATAACATGAAATATTTGAGTCAAAATGTGATGAAATAATAGAATAATAAATTGGTTGAAAATTGATCGCATTAATGTTAAAGGTTCTATTTTATTATTTTTATTAAAAAATTGGGTTATAATAACATCTCCATATGATGAATAAGACCTATGATTAAAAGGATGGATACGGTATAATGAAAATCAATAATATAAAATTATTTCTTAATAAAATTAATTGTTATCACTATTAATAGAAAAATTATTTATAGTGAAACAAAACTCTAAATATAAGAAAACTGGTAATTGGGAAGAGGATATCAATACATTAATTGAACACATCGTTTAATAAAATTCCATGAATGGGATTTCAGAGAATTATAATGTAGAGTTGAAGTGTATAATCATTAGTTTTTGTATTGAAAATATATGGTATATAAGTCACTAGGTATCTTGAAATAGTAGTAATTTTAAACATGTAGTTATAATAATATAGCATGTAGTGTATCTGATCTCTAATAAATTTTCCCTTTATATATAAGAAATACTCATATGTGAAGTAATTTCACACATAACAGTTTATAATCGATCATTAAAAATTGGTGTGATGTATAATTTTATAGAAAAAATATACACTGAAACAACATGAATATTTAATGTTTTTAAAATATAAATCCAAAGTAAAGAAATTTAAATAAAGGAATTAGAGGATTTAAAATAAACATTTTTTATTACTAATTACCAAATTGGAATGAAAAGATGTGTATTGTGTTTTAAAGAGTCAAGGGGGTTAGGTGACATCTTTTCAATAGAAAACATGCCTATAATTTTTGGAAAGATATTAAAATCATGTATATAATTATCTTGTAGATATTTAAATATGGTATTAATACACTCGTTACGAATACCCATGGAATACTTATGGTGATTCAAATTCTTAAATAAAGATGTTGGTTGTTTTAGAATGATATATTCAAGATATTTTTAACCACCCTAATGTTTACATAGATTTATTTTTAACAAACTATTAGGGTGAAGGGAAATGGATGAATGATTCTTGAGTATATGTTCAACCATGTTGAGGTATCTCACTCCAACGATAACACATAATATCTGAGAAAAAAAATTTATGGAATATTTTATTCCCACTATAAAGGGGGAAATAAGATCTTCTCAAACATTATCCTAGACAGGTGGATCCCACAACTATAACATGAATTTTTCTAGGGTAAATTTTTTAAATCATATTGGTTTTCCATAAAATTTATTTTGAGAATTGTTTTTACCATAATCTGTGAAAAAATATATCATAGTGAGAATCCAATTTATTTTATTCTCCTTCCAACAATTATGGGGTTTCAACAAGATGAGTCTTTATGATTCTATTTTTTTTAGTTTAACAATATTTTTTTAAGCTCTAGTTTGAATGTTCATATAGAATGTTTTAATAGTGGAGGATGATTCAAGACAACCAACATCAAATATAGTGAGGTGAAACATTCCACGGCATGGGATTAAGTGACAAGATAATAATAAGGACTCACAATCAAGGAATAAAACTAAGCTAAATGAAATGAAAAGTAAAAATATGATATACGTCATACCTATGTATTTTACCCTAAATCCCTAATATGAATGGAATATCAATACATGTTAAGAAAGTGAAATAATATATATTAATAGGTGGGACCATGTTATGTTACTTGAAAATAATTCCATCTCCAGGGATAATAAAAATCATGTGATACATAGTTCCCATAAGTGTAATTATTATATTTTGTTGTAATATAAAAACTAGAAGAGGATTTACGGAGGTGTAGATAATAGGAGGCATGAGTTTCTTCACATAGTGTGCTACTGCATTATTGGGGTTAGAAACATGATTGAATATCCCAACCCCAAACACAGGGACAAAATTCATCTAATTAATCTATCATATCCCATCATACATATAATTGAACTCTCAATGCGCTCATATAATTTACTCGAGGCTTGAAACAAGCACTATATAATCTTGTAAAATGATTGTAGGAATTACCTCTTCATATAACATTCTACTTTAATGGTGAAACATTATGAAATTTAATATAATTCAACATCCACTATTCTATCAATTATGTTTAATTTTATGTTAGGGGGTATATAGTTTTTAAGGACATGTAGATATTCTGATCAGGTAAAAATGGTAATGGATTAGTCTTATAGTTTCCCCAATAGGGTGAATCTCAAAAGTGTATTGTTTAGGCACTATAAAAATGAAATTGGGATTTACTATGATATAACATTTGTTTACGTCTATGATATGGTATCTTTACATCACTATGTAATAAAATGAAACTTGAATTATGATATTAGTACTTTTTAATGGTATTCATAGAGATAAGACTCATGTTCATGGATTTCTGTAATGAAATCGATGAATATGCAAGTGGGAGAGGGTAGGAAACCTTGATGAAAAAATATTTACACCACGTTAACGTGATATAGTACCACCAAAATTCATGGGTATATGAATCAAATATGTGATATTCTTTAAGAATTTTCTTGTAGGAGAGGTTTCTCATGAAAAATTTATCTATCAGTGTTTGTGAACTTATTGATTTGGGAATAACTACATATCCTACAGAAAAAAGAAATCAATACAAAAATTTATATAATAATGATATCATTGTACACATTTTTCTAATAAATTGGGGATATAGAGTTAAAATAGGTAATCTCCAATGAATGTAAATGCAATAATGTAACAGGAATTAGTAAATTACTCATCAATATATTATAATTATCCATTGAAATGTGATATAGATCATGACATATATTAGAGTTTTCCAGTGTCATATAGAAATTCTTCATAATTTTATAAAGAAAATTACTATGAAATATATAATAAAATATTTATTAATTCTATTGAATAATGATTAGTTAAATTTGATTTCAATAGACATGGTTAATCCATGCTTGATTTAAAAATGAAATTAAAAAAATAATATTTCGTTGAATCCACCACCTCAAATGAATAAATGTTATTTGATTGAGAAAGGGCCACTTTTTTGGATATTTGATCACTTCTCCCATTATAAATTTCGGGTCTCTAAAAGGATTTCAACCAAAAAACACCGAAAATAAAAATGAAACATAATTATAACTTATGGTATCAAAACATATAGTGAGAAACAAAGAAATGGGGTAAATAAGGATGATCAGTGAGAACTCACTAGAAATTGAAGAAATCATCTTGGACCATTGTGGAATGATGATGGAATGCCATGAAAAATCAACGAGGTTGAAATCCCAAATATTAAATTTCATTTTGAATCACCACTGAAAATTTATAGTCTCAATAATGGATTTAATGAGGATATATGATTTATATGACATTTATAACACACTATATATGTCATAATATAATCATACATATACATTCCTTTAGCCATTACATCATTATAATACCTCTCCATATGGGCCAACATAACCAAATATTTAAACAATGATATAACAGTTATGTCATAAATTTTTATGAGATGTATTATAATATCAATATTATTTAACAATGATATATTTCATATTATATTATTATTATTAAATTGTTTTTATAAAATTAAAATTATTTATTAATATGTCACATTTGGATCATTAATAATGTTGAACACATATTCATTATGATTTCCATATTCCTAATCCATGTTCTTGTATTTCACATTCTATAAATTTTAATTTATTTAAAATTGAAAAATATTTACAAATATATTTTTAGTGATATTGTAATGTTTGAATTTAAACCAAAAAGTGATATTCAAATCCATGTTCATGATATTAGTATGAAATAAATAAATAGGATGTGTTATCACTCAATATTGAAAATAAACTATAATGGGTTAATATGAAAAAAATTTATTAAAAAATAATAATATAATGGTTGGTATTCTCATAAAATGGTTATGATATAATTTATTATGAATGATATCTTCATTATATTTGAAGAAAGTTCATATTGGTGATAGATAGAATATATATTATTATTTTTTGTTTGAAATTACTCGCTTAGAAAAATGTTTCTATTGTGAAACTTGTTCCACATTGAATAGTGTATCAATATCCCATGTATCTATAATCGTAATACATTTTCCATTCATTGTAAAATTCAAGACAGCTAAATTCATTTTCATCAAATTGATGTTAATCAATTATTACCCAAGATAATATTAATTTCAGTTACTCAATTTTCATTCATTGGGTTATGATCATCATATTCATCATAAAATATTTCCATAATAAAAGAATTGAATATATTATATGGTATTCCATTTCCTTCAATGAATTAACATTTCTATCACATAATAAAAAATTTTAAATACGTAATTCATTGTGGAGTATGATTCTCATTAGTGATATTGGTAACAGAATCCTAATTTTCATGAGTTATATTATCTCATCCTGAACATATTTCTTTCATGAAAGGATTATCCATCCCAAATGAGTAATATTATTTTAATTTATCTTTTTAAAGTCTGATGAATATATTTTAATGAAAAATTATATTTTGTAACTAATCCTATATGGTGATTTTTGGAAAAATATTTTTTCTAATCAATACAAATATTTTTTTCTATTCATATTAATTTTTTACATTTTCAACATATTTCTCCCAGAAAACCCAAATTTACAATCATGGCCCAATTGTCAAAAAAAATATTAAAATTATTTAATATATTGATTCTTCACATCATCATTTGAAAATGTCTTCTAGATTTGAGTCATAACATAATATTTTATGTCAATATGTAAAATATTTTTTTATATATTTTTTAGTTTCTCACCTCAATTTTACATGTACATTTCAAAAATGATTTATCATAATTGGTGTTATTTTTCATTATTTATCATCTATTAAATATTTAATATTTATGGGGTAGAACACGATATATTAAATTATTCAATTATTGATCCTTTATTCTATGATATTCATCAAATAATTTTTTTTAAGGGATTTAATAATTATGTCGAATAATCCTTATATTCCTATTTTACCCCCCAACATAGGTTTCCATCTATCTTTACTATTGATCATGGCTATGTCTTAAATTGTTTAATGACCCGAACATTTTATATAAAAATTTGTTATTGAAAATTTGTGTAATATTATTTTGTAATCGACATAATTATATCTATTTAATAATTAATTGAGAATAATTTTACATCTTACCATTATATATCCACATTTATATGATCATATATCATTTATGATTGTTGGAAACTACACTATTAATAATTATTTTAACATTGTAATTATTGCTTATAAATAGGAATGATGTTCGAAAATTAATGAAAAAAAGGGTTGATGGCCTAATCCAGTAGTGTCATGGAATACGAAGCCCATTTTGTAGAACATGGGAGGGAGTTATTAGCACCAGTCTTCAATAATGACCAATCCCAATCCAATCGAGAATATGTTAAGCTTGAATGAAATCTCTTATGGGTGATGTTTATGTTAGTGGACATTATCACTCAGGTGTTGTTATCTGAGCTTCACCAAGAATCTATCTTAAATACAAAAAACACCCTAAGTTTATCTATGGCTATTATATGGTTTATGTTTTGAGGCCTTATTTACTGAATATTTAATCCCTTTGTATAATTTTTTTTATTCCATCACATCCAATTTTTGAAATAGTTTTTCTTAAAATATGATAAATTTGATAATTTTATTTTCGGTAAAGAAATTGAACTATTCAAAAAATATTTAAATATTTATTATAAACTAATGTATAATTAATAACAATGATTTTAATTAATTAGTTTGATTAAACCAAATTTATTTCACTTTATATGATATAATAATGTTATTTTATTAAAGTGTGATAAATATTTCTTTTCATTTTACTATTTATTTTCAATCTATAATTACAATTAATAAATATGGATTTTTAAATTTAAATGATAAATTTCACATTTATATGTAACTATTATAAAAATATTACACATCATTTTTATAATCCTCATGTCAAAATTAGGATATGGTTAATTTATTATAATAATCCAAATTATTTTATTATTCGTTGAATTGTAAAAATACAATTTGAGTTTTCCTGTATGTTTGGTGGCATCATAATATTGTAATATGTTTAATAAAAATCTTGTAAAAAATTTTGGATTGTAATATCATAATAGTTGTCCCAAGTGGGAAATAATATGGTAAAATACCATGGGAAATCCCATGGTTTTGTACATACCACTAATGGAGCATCCAAGGAAATAAAAAAAATATTCCTCACTTTTCCTATTAATACCAAACCATTTCATCATTATCATTCATAAAAAATTCATCACCCCTGAAAGTCTCATATTTATACCACCAAAAGAGTCATCCCTTGTTTTATAAAACCCCTCAATGTCTCAATCATCTTGTTTTAGGAATTACTCATCCTGGTAAGGTAAACATATACTACAACTTTTTCCTTTCATGATTACTTTCTATTTCGTATGTTATTCATATTTCCATATAATGTTCATGTGTCGATATTAATATATCCATTTACTATATTAATATTATTTTAGGAATTATATATCCTTTTTCCCTAACAATTTATGGTTTTCTAAAACCATGATTCATACCCATTATGCTGCCGAATTTTCTTCTAAAAAATTATTTATTTTTCTCATAAATTAATTTATTTTATTTTTATGAACATAAAAATAACATTATATTCCAATTTTGTTCACCAAGATTTAAAATTATTTATTTTATTCTTTAATTGACCTATATACATTACTCGTTCATTTTTCATGGGTTATAAATGAAAAAAATTATAATTGTAAGCACTTTTTAAAATGTAGTGATTTTGATATGAAACAAATTTCATTAATTCAACATGGATTATTGAGGATATATATCATATTATATTTATGTATCACATTAAAATTAATAAATATTCAAGGTTCTCCCTGATATTTCTCTATTTAATCTTGTAAATAATTTAATCTCTAGATATGACATGTTTTATGATACCTTGGTGAATATCCTTGGTAATGTTCGTAACCCATGGGTCCAAACCTTGGTGATATTCAAATGAATGTATAAAAAAAACTTGTAGAAAAATTACATGTTATGATTAATGTTATATTATTTTTGGTATGCCAAAAGTTCTCTTTTTCAATCCATAATGACATTCTTCATATTCCAAATCAATTTCTTCAAGGTCACAAGTTAAAGATTTACCTTTTTTTCATTTTTTGAATTATGCATACCCTTACCATTGATGTATGTCCCTAGGTAATGAGATGAAATAAATGAACATAGTTTTAACTATGATTAATTCCATCAAGTGTTATATAATAATTTTGTCTATTTTCATGTATTATGTTCCTTGTATCCATCAAACAAATAATTAAATGTTCATTTGTCAGTAAAATGTAATGAAATGTTTTGTAATAAAGGGTAGGGATGAAATAATTGTAATAAAAGGATAGTTTAATTATTTATAAATATTTGTAATTGAAAATTTTAGAAAAACCCTATATACTCATTTAAAAATATGAAAATCGTCATGATATTTTGGTGAGTAGTTATGTAATTGGTTTATGATAAAATAAATAACTTTCTTATTACAAATAAGTTTGTTTGGATCTAGAATAGATGTACCAAGGGGTAACAACATTGAAAAGGTATATCATACCTTTATCAATATAACCTAGAACAAGTCAACGGGTATCGTTGGACCCCTTGTTTTACACTCTTGGGGGCTATGTCTGGTTAATCACACTAATTTTATTAGAAATTATGAAGGACTTGGATTAAATGTTATTTTTGATCAAGAATCTCATATTTAGATGTGTTGTTTTATGAAATTAAATTACATTAGAACTATAATATTAATAAATTAACCACATTTATCAATAAGGTTTTCGTTTTTATTAAAATGGAGGGAAATATGAGAAACATCTTAATTGATTAGAGAAATAGGATAAGCACTGATGACCTTACTATGGATTCAGTAATAGAAACATTCATGAGAATTATAAATAATCATGCTCATTTTATGAGCAGTAACATAAATCAAGATAAGGGACATGATTATAATTGAAGTGATCAAAATTTCTTCGATACGTTTATGTGTAAAAGACCACATTATTTCTGTCAATCTACTGACCCATTAAATGGTGGACATTGGATAAGCTCTATAGAAGTGATCTTTTCAGTTAACTGTTATTTGGAAAAAAGAGAAAGTCACCCCAGTATGGTACCTCTTAGATGGAGAATCCAATCTCTAAGGCCCCAGCCTTAAACATTACTTAATCTTGAGTTATTACAAGATTACACATTGAGGATCTTTTCAGGTTTAGAGTTTTAGAGAATAAGAACATAAAACATGCATTACATTCCAAATATAAAAAAAGTGGTTACATAAAGATATTATTAATTTTTCCCATAAATGGAAACATATTTAAAATAAAACATGGATTTATTATTGACACTTCCTTGACACTATCATCATATCATGTACCTTTCCCTTGACCTGTGAAAAACATTTCAAAAAAACATGGGATGAGCATAAAAAGCTTAGTATGGGTTATAAAAATATGGAAAGGAAATATAAGATCATATATACATAATAATGAAATCATATTTACCCATAAAACATAAACACTTTAACATACCTCATCAAATCATGAATAAATAATAGAAATCATATGACATAAAAGGTAACTTGAGGCATTCATAACATTCTTACAGAGGGAGTAACCCTCCTCGTTATGTTTGGAATACTCATCACAGTATATTCCCTAAATCTCTTCATAGAAACCTTAACATTTCACTCCATCGCGTTACCCAATGCATTTTAGAGCTATATCGGGCTCACCTGCCCTTAGTTTATCATGGAACCACCCGTCTTCATAATAATGCCCAAAAACCTCAACATAATCGTATCACATAAAAAATGAATATAATAAACAAAACATTTCCACCATTAAATAACAAGATATCAATACAACACATTGAAATAAAAACATTATGAAAACCATTTTCAATACCAAAACAAAAGAAAAGTAAAACAAGGTATTTATTTTTCTTTTAAAAAAGGTAAGGCTTGTAGAGGAAGCCGAAACACAAATAATGGTCACGGCGGTGGAGAAGTCGTTGTCGCCTCATATATACGAAAAAAACATTCCCTTTTGTCATTTAGTAAAACGCTTCGTATAAAAATTATTTCTTTTGGATAAACATAAAAGTCAAATGGATTTATACACCGTATAAAAGAAGGTATTTTATAAAACAAAATATGCCTCAATGAAAGGAGATTGAGGCGAAGTCCCATACCTCGGGTCCGACATGACTTGATCGTTCTTTAATCTCTGGAATAATAAACTTGAGTTAATTTCTAATTGTTTAAGAACCTTTTACAACCTCATTATTCCTTTATATCACTTATTTCCATGTCATGAACACTATGCAATTATTTAAGTTAATAATGGTCATTTTAACGATCATTGGTACTTGAGTCCAAAATAAACCCTTTATAATTACAAGTTGTTCATGTATCCTTTATATCCAGAATTATAATCATGATGTACATACCATATATATCATATATATAGAGTATATACATGCATTTATAATATTACATAATCATTTAGAGGTAAGAAATGAAATGCACCCTTCTTGGAGACGGTAATCCGTACGTACGCATGAACGCTACTTTCATTTCTATTTTGTATTTTATAAAATGGAATCATAATGATATAAAGGTATGTTATAATTCCAGTGTAATATCATATATAATATCATAACTCCATCCTTTATACGTCCCACATATGTTATTTAATGAATCAAATCACTTTGAGGAGGCGGTAGTCCAGACTTCCTTAAATGAAGATATCGCGTTTACCCATAATGGAAACCATAAAGGTATTCCAAAAATGAAAAATACAAAAGCTTAAGGAAAACATAAAAATATTATATATCATATATAAATATAGTTTCATATTAATGGCCACCTTTGAAGGTGTTAAAATAATGTTGAACAATTATCGTTTCGGGAGGCCGAAATTCACCATCCATGGAAACAGTATGTTCTTTAACCATTAGATGTACGTGTGTGTAAGTGTATTTCGAATCCTTCTTATAACTACATACTATTATATTGAATATAATGGAGTTGTTACAAAAGAAATGAATAAAAAGTGTTTAGGGGGTTGGAGAAGTTAAATAAAACAAAAGGACTCAAGTTAAGACATTACCTTAAAATCGGGTAACTCTCTTTGGTTTGGGCTCAAAGGCTTCCTTGGAAATACTTATTCCCAAAGTGAGTCTTCAAGAAGTAATAGAGGTATGTGGGGAGAAAGAATGGGAAGGTTTTGGCCGAGTCAAAGACTTTGGAAGTGTGGTTAAGGAGGTAGATGTGGGGGCCTTTTATAAGAGGAGAGGAGGGGCACTCTTGGAATGTAAAGAAATGTTACTTTATTTTAAAATGAGTTTCGGATTCAAAAGTTCCCACATTGATATAATTCTAGGTTAAGGTGATAACGGTTCTAAATCCACCCATACAATAGGTTTTGGACATGTGTAGGTAATAGATTATACATTATCATTTCATTTTATTTAAATCCTTTATTAATGAGGTAATCGCTGCATCATCATGATGTCATAAATAATTTAAATTATTTAAAGTCTAAAAATTATAAAAAATTACTATGATGTAGGAAATAATTTTATATTTCCAATGACTATTTATAATCAAATAACTGACTTGTATAACCCCATCTAAAAATTATTTTTGTAAAATCATTCTTGTTTGTGTAATTTTTACTTTAACGTTAAATAAAAAGATATTAATGTCATTTTCCTACCAAAGTGGCACCATGGGGTCCCCAAGTTGACCCATGGATTGTCTTGGTAGGCCAAAACACATACAATAAGGGTAGGACATGTGTATAGTTCATTTCATATTATTAAAACTTTATTTTTACAATAAACTACACTAATTACCACTAATCGTGATTAAAACATAAAAGTTACTATTCACCAAAAAATTATTTTAATCCCATTGAACCACATTTTACTTCTTAATGACAACCATGTATTTCGGATTTTTGAAATTCAAAACACAGAGGTGGAAAAATTTCATTTAAACGAAAAATCAGTTTTTTTAAGTACCACTTAGTGGTTTCACTATTAATCAAAAATTGATGTTTTTCAGAAAAATACCAAAACTTCAACATAAGCTATACTTGATATTATGAATTCAAAAATGTTGTCTATTTTACAAAATTCAAAACATTTAAGTGCATTAATTAATTTAATAACTAATTCCCGATGTCAGAGCAAATAGCGTGTTTTTATGAAACAATAAGTATCAAAAAGATTGACACTAGTTTAAGTCCAATTTCAAAGTGAAATTAATTTCAATGACCACAATTGGATTAAATGGTAAAAATATATTCTAATTACACTTTAAAACCAATTAAAAAGATAATATAATCATATAAATAAATTATATTAAAAAGCAGTTTTGATGTAAAATGCAGTATATTTCACTATTCATTAAAAAATGAACATGGTCAGAAAAATACAAACAATTCACACAAAGTAAATTTTGATGTCCCAGTCATAATGAATAAGTTTATTTTGACAAACATAGCTTATAAAATTTTCAAAATATAGATTTAAAAATGGTTTCCCTATCAAAAGGCAGTAAAACAATCTTTTAAAAATATTATTGTATTTCATGCTTAAGCTTGGATTTATTTTCATTTTAAGCCTATAAAACAATATCTAATTAATTAATAGACATAGATAAAAATATCTATTATTCATTACTTACTTTGGACGTTACATCCATCCAACCTTTATAGAATTGGTTCCCCGCAATTTATTTACTTATCGAATAAATGGGGGTACTTATCCCTAATTTCATTTTCAGAATCCCATGTTGCATCTTCCATAATGTGGTTTTTTCCACAAAACATTTACCTGATTAGTTACCTTATTCCGTAACAGTTGCTCCTTGTGGTCATGAATCTAGACCGGTTGTTCCTCATAAGATAGGATCTCTTCCAGCTGAGCTACCTATGGACTCAAAACATGAGATGGATCTGACATATACATTCTCAACATCAAAACATGAAAAACATTCTACACCTGAGATAAACTCAGAGGTAAAGCCACTCGGTAAGCAACTGATTCAACTCTCTCCAGAATTTCATATGGTCCAATGTACCTTGGATTCATCTTTCCTTTCTTACCAAATCGCAACACACTTTTCCATGGTGATACTTTGAGAAAAACATAATCACCTACCTCAAAAAAGAGATCCTTCCTCCTGTTGTCCTCATAACTCTTCTGCCTACTATGAGCTGTTCTCATCTGTTTCTGAATCAGCTGAACTTTTTCCACCATCTCTTCTACCAATTCTGGTCCCATCAACTTCCTTTCACCCACTTCATCCCAGAAAGCTGGATTTCGACACTGCTTCCCATATAATGCCTCAAATGGTGCCATCTATTTACTGGAATGAAAACTGTTATTATATGAAAATTCAACCAATGAAATATGTTGGTCCCAACTTCCTTGATAATCCATAGAGAAAGAATGTAGCATATCCTCCAATGTCATAATTGTTTGTTCTGACTGCCCATCTTATTGAGGATTAAAATTTGTACTAAAATTTAATTCAGTACCCAACGACTTCTAAAGGCCTTTCCAAAAGTTAGAAGTGAACCTGGGATCACGGTCAGATAAAATGGAGAGGGGAAGTCCATGTAACCTGACTATCTCTTTACGATACAAATGGGAAAGTTGATCTAGGGATAAATAATCTCGTATAGCAAGGAAATGAGCAGATTTAGTCAAGCGATCAACAATAAACCTTATTTCATTATTACCCCGAGGTGTCTTTGGCAATCCTACATTGAAGTCCATGGATATATTCTCCCATTTCCACTCTGGCACTAGTAAAGGATGAATCATCCCTTTCGGTAACTGCCTGTTTTCTTTAACCTGTTGACATGTCAAACACTTCACAGTAAAATAAAAAATATCTATTTTCATTCCATCCCACAAGTAATACTCTCGCAGATCTTTGTACGTCTTAGTACTGCCAGGATGAACTGAAAACGGAGAACTATGAGCCTCACAAAACAACTCTCTCTTCAACTGTGAATCACAAGGCACACACAATCTCTTCAAAAATCTCAAAATGCAATCATTATTAATGTGGAATTCAGGCAACTTACCTTTCTGAACCAGCTCTACCTTTTTCTGCAACTCAATGTCTTGTTTCTATGCTTGCTTGATACTGTCTGATAGAGAATATTTCACTGATACATGAAACAAAACATAATAACATCCTATTCCAACAACTTCTATGCCAAATTTCATCAAATCCTTAACCAATGGATCACGTTCCAAACGCAACATTGCTATTGAAGCATTACTTTTTCAACTCAAAGAATCAGCCACTTTATTTGATTTTCACAGATGGTAATGAATTGTACAATCATAATCCTTGATTAATTCTATCCATCTCATCTGTCTCATTTTCAATTATTTCTGAGTGAATATATACTTTAAAATTTTGTGATCGGTATATATTTCAAAGTTTACTCCATACAAATGATGCCTCCTAATTTTTAAAGAAAAAACTACAGTAGCTAATTCCAAATCATGTGTAGGGTAATTTACGTCATGACTTTTCAACTATCGTGAAGCATAAGAAATTACATGATCATTCTGCATTAGGACACAACCAATTCCTTTCAATGAATCATCACTGTTGATAACAAACTCACCATTCCTGGAAGGTAGTTCCAAAACTGGAGCATTCACCAATCTTCTTTTCAACTCCTGAAAACAATCATCACATTCGTTTGTCCAGATAAACTTCACACCATTTTGAGTTAGCTTAGTCATTGGAATAGATAACCTTTAGAAAATTCTAACAAATATTCGGTAATAGCCGGCCAAACCATGGAAGCTACGAATCTCAGTAAAATTTGTGGGTCTTGGCTAGTCTTCCACAACTTTTGTTTTTGTAGGATCAACAGTTATCCCATCTTTTGAAACAATGTGACCAAGGAATGAAATTTTTTTCAACCAAAAATCTCACTTTATAAATTTACCATACAATTTTGTTTTTTTTAAGGTTTGAAAAATAACCCTTAAATGTATTTCATGATCCTCTTTACTTTTAGAAAACACCAAAATATAATCAATGAAAACCACCACAACCTTATCCAAGAACTCATGGAAAATTCTATTAATTAAGTCCATGAATACAGCAGGTTCATTGGTTAGACCAAAAGGCATTACTACAAATTCATAATGGCCATATCTTGTACAAAACGCAGTCTTCGGAAAATCTGCTTCCTTTACCTTCAGCTGATGGTACCCCGATCTCAGGTCAATCTTTGAAAAATACTAAGCTCCCTAGAGCTGATCAAACAAATCATCGATATGAGGAAAAGGATATTTGTTCTTAACAGTGATGTTATTCAAGGCTCAATAATCAATGCAAAGTCTCATAGAACCATCTTTCTTTTTAACAAATAAAATAGGAGAACCCCATGGTGACATGCTTGGTCGAATAAAACCTTTCTCTAATAAATCTTGCAATTGCTCCTTCAACTCTAAAAGTTCAATTTGAGACATTCGATAAGGAGGTTTTGAAATTGTATTAGAATCAGGAACTAAGTCAACAGTAAACTCATCATCCCGATCTGGTGTTATTCCAGGAAACAAATCAGGAAAAACATCGGGATACAAATTTACCACTGGCATATCATTAATCTGAACAGTTCCTTTATTTTCAATGATGTGTGCAAAGTAACATTCATTTCCATCTTTTACAAGTTTCTCGGCCTCTTGATATGATATTAAAAGTAAGGGTTCATTCTTGTAGACAAACTGAAAGTATTTCTGAAATGAAACTTCTTTAGCTCTACAGTAAATCTTAGCATGGTAAATAGAGAGCCAATCCATACCTAGGATAACATCAAACTCTACTATAGGTAGAACAATAATGTTTGTAAGTAGGTTCTTTCCACTGATAAGGATATGATTATTCTTATAAATTCTTTTTGCCTCAACATTTCCCCCATGTGTTTTTACCAAAAGGTTTGGAATCATTTCTGGAGTTGGTATTCCCATTTTACTAGAAATGTTTTCAGAGATGAAAGAACATGTAGACCCCGAATCAAACATCACACTGACATAATCTGAAAAAACAAACAAAGTACCTGATACAACATTATTTGATGGCCCGGCCTCTTCTGAAGTAGTTGCAAAGGATTTCACCACCCCTTTCTGATTGTAGTCTAACTGCTTCCCATTACTCGAGCTCTTTTTCGGACACTCGTTTGCATAGTGACCCATTTCATTGCACTTAAAACATTTCACTAACTGTAAATGAAATTTGAACTTACCATCACCTTGATCTTTTTCAGTGAAATCACAAGCCTTATGTCCCATATTAACACATCGATAGCACTTTCTAGAATTCAGAAGACATTCCCCAGCATGCCTTTTCCCACATTTATCACAAACTGGAAACTTAGATTTCTTACCATCAGGCTTTTTTTGAAGAATTATTCTATTTCTCATGCCACCTCGGTCTCTTCTTCCATTTTTTGTTATAGAAGACTTGATCATCAGCAAAGTCCATTTCCACCTGCTCAGTACATTGAACAAGCTTTTCATTACTTTTAAACTCATGGGAAAGCTAATGCCCTTCGATATTTTGGCTTTAATCCTGAGTAAAAATGATTTATTTTACTATCAAGGTCTCGGATAAAATTTGGAGCATACCTTGCCAATCGAATGAACACTTTTTCATAGGTAGCCACTAAGTCTTTCTCTTGACTCAATTCCAAGAATTGTTTTTCCATCCTAAGTCGAACAACCTTAGGAAAATACTTTTCAAGAAACATACCTTTGAATTCATCCCAACCGAGAGCATCAATCTCATCAGCGTCCTTGATATTTTTAACCATCGAGAACCACTAATCTGCTTCACCCTCCAAATATTAAATAGAAAGACTAACCTTTTGATTGTCTGAACACCCTTCAGCTATCACAGGGTCAGATGATCCTCTGAATGATGGGGGATGTTGCCTCATGAAATGTTCCACCACTGACATCTTCCTCTGTGGTTGATCTGGCTGATCTCGTGCATGGATACCACCACCATTTATTGCTTGAGTCAACTACGCCATTACTGCAACAAACTGTTCAGTTCCAATTCTGACCATCTTAGGATGCTAATTCGGAATGTTATTTCCTTCTATATGCCTTCCTATCACTTCTTCCCTATTTCCTCTGCGGAAAACCATTCTGAACAAACATGTCTTAGGTGAAGCAACAAGGTAATCTTCAAATTCCATAACATTTTAATTTGACCATAAAAAATAATTTTTGGATAATAATTTAATAGAATTTTTACTCCTAAAGTTATCTAAACTGGCCTCTGATACCAACTATAAGGCGCCAGCCATAAACATTACTTAATCTTGAGTTATTACATAATTACACATTGAGGATCTTTTCAGGTTTCGAGTTTTAGAGAATTATAACATAAAACATGCATTACATTCCACATATAAACAAAGTGGTTACATAAAGATGGTATTCATTTTTCCCATCAATGGAAACATATTTAATATAAAACATTGATTTATTCTTTATACTTCCTTGACACTATCATCATATCATGTACCTTTCCCTTGACCTGTGAAAAACATATCAAAAAAACTTGGGATGAGCATAAAAAGCTCTGTATGAGTTATAAAAATATGGAAAGGAAACATAAGTTCATATATACATAAGAATGAAATCATATTTACCCACAAAACATAAAGACTTTAACATACCTCATCAAATAATGAATCAATCATAGAAATCATATGACATAAAATGTAACGTGAGGAATTCATAACATTCTTACATAGGGAGTAACCCTCTTGGTTACGTTTAGAATACCCATCAAAGAATATTTCCTAAATCTCTTTGGAGAAACCTTATCGTTTCAATCCTTCGCATTACCCAATCCATTGGAGAGCTATATCGGGCTCACCCGACCTTAGTTTATCGTGGAACCACCCGTCTTCATAATAATTCCCATGAACCTCAACATAATCGTATCACATAAAACATGCATATAGGAACATAACATTTCCACCATTCAATCACAAGATATCAATACAAAACATTGATATAAAAACATTATGAAAACCATTTTCAATACCGAAACAAAATAAATGTAAAACATGGTATTTAATTTTCTTTTAAAAAAAGGTATGACATGTAGAGGAAGACGAAACTCAAATAATGGTCACGGCAGCAGAAAAGTGGTTGTCTCCGCATACATACGATAAAAACATTCTCTTTTTTCATTTAGTAAAATTATTCCGATAGAAAAGATTCCTTTTGTATAGACGTAAAAGTAAAAGGGTTTTATACACCGTATAAAAGAAGGTTTTGTATAAAACAAAATATTCCTCAATGATAGGAGATTGAGACGAAGTCCCATACCTCGGGTCTGACTTGACTCGGTCATTCATTAATCTCTTGAATAATAAACATGAGTTACTTTCTAATTGTTTAAGATCCTTTTTCATGATTATTATTTCTTTTATATCACTTATTGCCATGTCATGAACACTATGTGATTATTTAAGTTAATAAAGGTCGTTTTAAGGATCATTGGTACTTGAGTCAAAAATAAACCATTTATAATTACAAGTTGTTCATGTATCCATTATATCCAGAATTATAATCATGATGTAAATATCATATATATCATATATTTCCAGTATATAGATTCATTTATAATATTACATAATCATTTAGAGTTATGAAATGAAATGCACCGTTCATTGAGACGGTAGGCCGTACGTACGCATGAACGCTACATTCATTTCTATTTCATATTTTATAGAATGGAAACATAATGATACAAATTTATATTATAATTCCAGTGTAATATCATATATAATATCATAACTACATCCTTTATACGTCCTACATATGGTATTTAACGAATCAAATCACATTGAGGGGGCGGTATTCCACACTTCCTTAAATGAAGATATCGCGTTTACCCATAATGGAAACCATATAAGTATGCCCAAAATAAAAAATACAGAAGCTTAAGGAAAACATAAAAATATTATATATCATATATAAATATAGTGTCATCTTAATTTCCACCTTTGAATGTGTTAAAAGAATGTTGAACAATCATCGTTTCGGGAGGCCGAAATTTCTCTATCCACTAAAACAGTATGTTCTATAACCATTAGATATAGGTGTCAGTAATTGTAGCTCTAATCCTTCTTATAATAACATCCGAGTATATTGATGATTCTGTAGTTGTTACAAAAGAAATGAATAAAAAGATTTTAGGGGGTTGGAGAAGTAAAATAAAACAAAAGGACTGAAGTGAAGACATTACCTTAAAATCGGGTAACTCCCGTTGGTTTGAGCTCAAAGGCTTCCTTGGGTAGACTTCTTCCCAAATTGAGGTTCCAAAGAGTAAGAGAGGGATGTGCAGAGACAAAATGGGCAGGGGTTGGACGAGCCAAAATCTTTGGAAGTGTGGGTAAGGAGGTAGAGGTGGGGGCCTTTTATAAGAGGAGCGTAGGGCCACTCTTGGAATGTAAAGAAATGTTACATTATTTTAAAATGAGTTTCGGATTCAAAAGGTCCCACATTGATATAATTCTAGGGTAAGGTGATACGGGTTCAAAATCCACCCATACAATAGGTTTTGTACATGTGTAGGTCATAGATTTTACATTACCATTTCATTTTATTTAAATCCTTTATTAATGAGGTAATCGATGCATCAACATGATGTCATAAATAATTTAATTTATTGAAAGTATAAAAATTATCAAAAGAAATACTATGATTTAGGAAGTATTTTTAGATTTCCAATGACTATTTATAATAAAAAATCTGACCTGTTTAACCCCATGTAAAAATTGTTTTAGTAAAATAACTCATGTTTGTGTCATTTTTACTTTAACAATAAATAGAAAGATATTAATGTCATTTTCCTAAAAAAGTGGCTCCATGGGGTCCCCAAGTTGACCCATGGATTTTCTTGGTCGTCCATGACACATCCAATAAGGGTTGGACATGTGTCTAGGTAATTTAATATTATTAAAACATTATTTTTACCATAAACTGCCCTAATTACCACTAATCGAGATTAAAAACATAAAAGTTACTATTCAACAAAAAATTATTTTAATCCTATTGAACCACATTTTACTTCTTAATGACAACCATGTATGTCGTAGTTTTGAAATTCAAAACACAAAGGTGGTAAAATTTCATTTGAACGAAAAATCAGTTTTTTAAGTACCACTTAGTGGTTTCACTATTCATCAAAAATTGATGTTTTTGAGAAAAATACCAAAACTTCACACTAAGATATATTTGATATTACGAATTCAAAAATTTTGTCTATTTTGCAAAATTAAAAACATATAAGTTTCATTAATTAATTTAATAATTAATTCCCGCTGTCAGATCAAATAGCCTGTTTTTATGAAACAATAAGTATCAAAAGATTGAAACTAGTTTAAGTCCAATTTAAAAGTGAAATTAATTCCAATGACCAATATTGTATTAAATGGTCAAAATATATTCTAATTTCACTTTAAAACCAGTTCAAAAGATAATATAATAATATAAATAAATTAGATTGAAAAGCATTTTTGATGTAAAATGTAGTATTTTTCACGATTCATTAAAAAATTAAGATTGTCAGAAAAATACCAAAAATTCACACAAAGTAAATATTGATGTCCCAATAATAAAGAATAAGTTTATTTTGACAAATATAGCTTATAAAATTTTCAAGAGATATATTTAAATATCGTTTTCCATCAAAAGGCAGTAAAATAATCTTTTAAAAATATTAGTGTATTCCATGCTTAAGATTGGATTTATTTTCATTTTCAGCCTATAAAACACTATCTAATTCATTAGTATACATAGATAAAAATACCTATTATTCATTACTTACTTGGCATGTTACACAATCAGCGGTGGAAACCAATGAAAAACATGAATCCAAGAGGTTATATTGAATCTATGGAATCTGATGATTTCAATGGAACCCTTTTCAAAAAATATTTCCTCATTCAATGTGAAAGTAAAGAAGAATAAATTAATATAGACAAAGAATAAGAAATATGAATCTACAGTTAGTTATGAGATGAAATTCAGTAGACATTCTGGTTACACTTGTATTAATGTCATGTGTCATAATAGGAAGATTAATATATTTTTCCATCGAATAATCCCATAATTGTGGAAGAATATACCAACCCAAAAACAATGATAATTGATGAAGAGATAATGAGGAGTGATATAAAGGTTGACATGGAGTTCAGAGAGATGTATTGGATGGATAGATAAATTGAAAATAATTTATATTTAGAGGCAATCTTTGGAGGAGATTATATCCAAGAATATGAGGAAATCGAGTTCCGCTTCCCACATCAGACAAATGTGGTAAGAATGTTTCCGTGAACTACTTCCTCAAGAGTGGGAAATATTAACTGTTTGGAAAAGATGTCCATGTTTCTCGAAGCATTCATATTGAGGTGAAGTCTCAGCATCTCAAAACTAATGAAAAAATGGAATATGGTGTAGGACTTACCAGAAGTAAAATGCTTCATGGGTGGACATCTTGGGAACAATTAAATCACTTTCAAAATATAATGTTAATAGAGTGAAATCAATATAAACCTTATCATAGGACAACAGAGAAAGGTTTTTCTTCTTCTATCATGATGGCTGATGATTATTCTCCAACTCATGTGGTTGTAGGAACTGTAATTTTTCTCTCAAATAAAGAAAATATTTTTTTAAAATGTTTGGTTATATCCAATCATTTATTTCCTCCATGTTTTCAATGAATAGATAATCAATTACAGAATTAAAATAAGTATAAATATATTTTAATACCCTTAGAGATATTATCCACATATCAATAGTGTATAGAAACTCTATTATTTACTTTTGTGAGCATAATCTTATAAAAAATCATGTACTAATTTCTATTCATGAATTTTTATTAATAATAGGGATGGGATGACCGTAAAAGTATAATAATATTATCAACTATATATGTAATGAAATCATAATATCTATAAATGGAAATGCAACATTTGATCTCAAAGGATAGATATCTCGAGCTGAATTTCGTAATGATGTACATCCTATAGATGTTTTTATCAAAGTGATTGGTAAAGATGAAGAAAGAAATTAATGTTTATAAAAATATAATTTCCACATTATTCATGATTACATTAATTTATTTCAAGAATAATTATAAATAAATCCTCCAGAAATTGAGTTGGAGTTCTCTATATAGTTCATTCCTTGTACCAAGACAATTTTATTGACCCTTTACAGAATAAAAAATATAGATCTTAAGGAATTAAAGAAGAAACAAAACGATATTTTGGTGAAGGTATTTGTCTTAACATGTGTGTCTCCATGGGGAGAAATTATTCTCTTTTTAAAAAATATTTATTGATCAATTCAATTATTCATTTATTATATATTAAATAATGAGATCACAGTGATGAACAAGGACCCTCTTCCTTGAATTGATGGATTATTTTGCTAGCTTCATGGGGAACATTTCTTTAAAAAGGTTGATATATGATATGGTTATCATAAATTCTGGGTCAAGAAAGAATACATTATAAATAATGCTTTCAAATCACTATATGGACATTTTGAGTTTTTTGTTATTCCCTCAACCTGACTAATGTCCATCTATTTTTATGTATTTTTTAAATATAGTTTTTAAGAACCACATTGATTAAATTTTGGATGTTTTTATTGATGATATTATGGTATATTAAAAAATAAGTGAGGAGAATATTTTTCATCTAAGCATGATATCTCAATCTATAAAAAAGGACATGATTTTTGAATGTAATGAAAATTTGAATTTGGGTTACAATATGTTTCATTCTTGGGGATCATTGTAACCGATGAAAGAATCTCATTTAATCATGTCCTGAGATTTTTTGTTGAGTAGTGTCATCATCCAACCATAGTAACTAAGATTCTATATTTCTTGTATTAACTTGATTTTATTGGATTAATGTGGAAAAACATTTATCCATTCTAATACACTTACCATGTTAACTCAATAAGGGGACAAGTTAATCTAAAAAAAGGTGAGTGGAGACTATTTTCAAGTGATGAATAATTTATTGGTTAAAAGACCCATGTTAAATATACCCTTTATCAAAGAAGGAATCATTATTTTTTGGTATGATTCTCGAAAAGTTATTAGGAGTGTCCTCATTAAATACGACGAGGAATTTTCTAATTCATCATGACCTTTGAAGCCTCATGAGTAGAACTACCATATTCATGACCTAGAGTTAGATAAGGTTGTCTTTTATGTAATAATAATTAGGATATATCTTTATTTTAATACTAAAATACTTTTTTATCCATTTCATGGTTTTTAACAATTCTTTCTAAACATGCATATAAAATCCCAAATTCCCAGTACTAGAAAAAGCGTTGTTAAAGGGCGTCTTTAAAAGAGACTTTTTAACACTGTTAATGTGGTGTATAATAGAACTAAAATAGAACTATTATAAGGGAAATTTATCAATGGTTGTAAATTGATATGATAATGTCCCACTGTTTATCAATTTCATTAAATAAATTACCAATAAAACTAGAATTTATCATCACTTCTAACAAATTAATGATAAATGGTGGATTTATCATTAATTATAAAAAGGTGGTGATATAAGAGAATTTATAATAATTGTAAATTTATAATCCATAATAAATACCCCCATCAATGAATTTAAACTAGAACTGATAATTGTTATATTTCAAAATATATATATTTTAGTAACAGACATCCATAGTAGAAGTTTCAACTGCTAAGAGGCATTCAGGTACTTTTTTCCCTTAATTGAGGTGGTCGAGGGTTCACATGCATGATCATAGGGGTATATAATGTATAAATATTTTGATTTGATATGTGGTAGAGGAAAAACATTGGGTTGATATGTTATGGCATTCTTAATGGACTAAGAAAGTGAAAAACCCTTAAATCCCTAAATACACTAAAAATCCTAAAACCCATAAAAACATTTAAAATATCATATTGTTTGATTTTTGAGTATGTTTCAGCACCAAAACCCATCAAATTGATCCTTCTAGCCAATTATAAAACAACATGAGACTTAAATCATGTGATAATCAAAGGAATATAATATAT
Organism: Viscum album; assembly: GCA_963277665.1. Taxonomy (NCBI): domain Eukaryota; kingdom Viridiplantae; phylum Streptophyta; class Magnoliopsida; order Santalales; family Viscaceae; genus Viscum; species Viscum album. Next base: position 2,048,015,289 of record OY728147.1, on the reverse strand, counting down.
TATAATTTCAAAAAAGTCATAAATAAAACTCAAGAATCAAAATATCATATCTTTCCATCCAGGTGTATGTTTCATATACACTATATGTCAAATCGATGCATGCGATGAGATATAATATAGATGGGGTTTGAAACTGAGGCCTATGATATTTTTCTCATTTCTCAACCCCATAAATTCTCAGAAGGCCTCCAAATCTATTCTCTCTATCGCAGAATGTAGTTCCATAAAATTCAAACTTCATTAACATCAGATTCAGGTCTTTGTTCTCCCTAAACCACATATCTTATCAAATTTCAATTCATTTTCGTCTATTTTAAATGTCTGTGGTGGTAAAAAATGTAAAGACCTGGAAATTTCAAGGAAATTTTTTTCTTATTTTCTTTAGGATTTTATAAGAACACAGTTTTTGAAGGCACCTGATTCCTAGTCCCGGTGTGCCCATAATCAATTTCCCAAGTTTAACTCGGGTCTGTTCAGTGAACAAACGATCACGTATTTCTAAATTTTTAACTGGTGCATGGAATTGAAATCTGAGGGCACCGATGAACTCGCAACACCGGAAATTTCTTATGGGGACCCTAAGCGCAGATGCATTGTGTCACATGAGGTAGTTAATTTTGGGGATTCGATAAGTCTTAATTAAATTTTAGTGTTACAATTTTATTTAGTGGAAGTTAATTTCTCCATAGAAAGGATGGAGGTGGGGCCACACCCCAACTAACTTCCCATGAGAGGGTATGACCAAGGTTGGTGGGGTCCGCATGAAACCCCAACCATTCACCTTCCATTTAACTCCCATGAGATTTTCCACATTTAACACCCCTTGTGTTTAATTGTATAACCCCCTAACTCCCCCATTATTTGGGTAACTCCTTATCTCCCTCTCTCCCTCATAAACCATGCCAACTCACACTTTAATTAATTTATTGAAACTCTTAATCAATGAAGTGTTTGAATTTGAACTTTTTATGCATGGAATGGTTAAAATAAAATAAGGTAGAAACTGTATTTTATTTTTTGGTTGGGTTGTGTAGAGATTTTGGGAGGAAAATCTCTTAAGTTGGGAAGAACACCTCATCTACTTTGTTGAATAACTTCATTCAACAGCAAGAACGGTTCTTCATCCTCTTCTTCCTCTGTGACAAAGGAGAATTCACTGACCGCGGTGATCATCGCCAACGACAACGTATTTCCCTTCTTCAACTCCACAACAAGTGAGGAGACGACGTTTCCTCCTCTGATGCACCCCGACGTCCACAAAATCTACGTCCAACCCCCGTTACCTTCTTCAACCCCACAACAAGTGAGGAGACGACGTTTCCTCCTCTGATGCACCCCGACGTCCACAAAATCTACGTCCAACCCCCGTTACAACATTCTCTGTGACGCAAGACATACGAGGTCAAAATATCCAAGTAGGGGTTATTATCTTGTTCGTGAATATTTTTCCATGTGTTGATAGTATTATTCTTGTGCCACCAGTTATCATTATAACGGGAGGAGGTCGGACCGCACGAACACGGCAGACTCTCCTCCTCCATCGATGTTGTGTTTGTCGGGGCATAAACAAAGGTGACGTGGGGCCATCGCACCGCCCAAAAACAAAGAAGAATGGGAAAAGAACCGCAGTGTCGTCGCGCCGCGCAGGAAAACCACAATGAGGACGTAGATTGTTTATTTGACATACGGATAGACGGGAGATGAATAAGCGGGCCGCAATGGCGTTTTAATCTCTTCACAGTGAAGATCGGGTCCCGGGAGGACCGTTTGCAAAGACGGTAGGAGAAACGGACCACCGGAGCTCGTCCGGTGGTCCGCTGAAGGTGGCGGTGGTGCGGCACGCCGGCGATCGGCGATAGCAGCACACCGCCGGAGAAAACCGCCGCAGCTGAGCCGCGGCGGTTGTGCGAGAACTGGAACTTCTTTTCCCATTCTGTATTGGGCGGCACGACTTATGTCGTGCCGGTTTGTCAACCACGGGGGGTTGTACCACCCCCCCCCCCCGCACCCGATGGCCACGCGTGCGCCGGACCAGCGCCAGGCTGGCCGGGCCGAGCCGAGCCCACCGTCCTGGGCGACTACCTATTGGGCCGAACCCGGACCTAGGTCGGGTCGCCCGGTTCGGGCCGACCTGGGGGGGCATCGGGCCGGGTCGGACCGGGCCCGAACCCCCTAATTTCGGACAGATCCTTTCAAACGTCCATAACATGGGCTACGGACCTCCGATCGATGCCCCATCAGTTTCGATGCGATCCTTAGATCAAGATAGTCATTTTGGAATACTACACTCAAGGTTTCAGAAAACTTTGTGTATGGCTGGGTTTGTTCGAACCCGAAATCAACCGGTCCCTCAGAGCGGAAACGCTTACAAATTGAGCTTCGGACGTCCGATAGACATGTCGTCGACTTTGTTGGATTCCTCTTGGTGAGACGAAACTTTTGGTATACTTCGCCTGAGGATTGGACGCAGTTGGATAGTGGACGGGTTGGATTGAACCCGAAATCCAACCGGGCCCCTAGAACGGAAAAGCTTATAACATTCAGACCGGACGTCCGTTTGAGAAACCGTCAATGGCATTGGAGATCACATTGAGAAATGTTCCCTATGTGTATACCATATGATATTTCGGGGTTCAATTGAGATATGACTGGGTTGTTTCATACACGAAACCAACCAGGCCCCTAGGACGAAAAGGCTAATAACTCACAGACTGGGCACCCGATTGACGCGCCATCTGCTGTGTTGAGACACCTATGAAGAGGCGGTCCTTTGAGATACTTCTTCGTTGGACTTGTGATACATGGAGTATCGACCTATAGCTCGTGGAGCGGACCCTCCTACAGAGGAACATATGGAGTATGGAGACCGTGTAGCTGGCTGAGACCTAACGACTGCTTGACCGACTCGACTTGGAGTGAGTCGACTAGCCGAGTGGATGGAGCACTACTATGTTTGAGTGCAGACCGATGGAAGATGCAGAACTACTGTGTTTGGGTGCGTACCCGCGGTACTGAACATAAGGGGTACCTTTGCATGCTATTATGGTGGGTTCACTACTGTGTTTGGGTGGCAGACCCCGGCAGGAAGCACTAATGTGTTTGGGTGGCTGAACCATGGTACTCGACAGGAGGAGTACCTCAACAGTCTTAGGTTAGTGAGCAGTACCTCGGAGTCATGACAGGATCACTGTACTCATCAGAGACGGAGCTCTTAAGCAGTTGCAGTTTCGATAATGAAAATCCTGGTTTGAGCTGAGTTTATGACCATTGTGTTTACCTCATAATTGAGATGGGTCACTTGATAACTTAGGTATATGTATGGGAATATACCTTGGTAGTGGTTATCTGTTGATTTCATAACATTTGTGTTTCCTCATGATTGAGATGGGTTACTTGATAACTTAGGTGTAAGTATGGGCTTATACCTATGTAAGGGTTATCTGATGAGATCCTTATTTTTTGTTATCCTTGTTGGATTTAGTGAGACCTTGAGGGTCTCGAGACCCCTACTGAGTATCGTATACTCACCACTGCACGGGCTATGCCCGCACCTCATTATGTTGGTTGCAGATGACGGGCAGCGCTATCGGAGGCCGAGTGTTCGAGGACTGGACGGTATCTGGAGGTGGACATCACAACGGGACAGTAATCATAGGAGGAAGACGGTGAGAGCGTTGTGTAGGATATCTGTACCTACCCTTCTGGTAGGATCTGTGGTGGACGATCCAGGTGATGTTCTATCTGTACCTACCCTTTACGTAGGATCCAAGGTGGACGACCCAGGAGCTGCACTATCTGTACCTACCCTTCAGGTAGGATCCGAGTTGGACGACCTAGGAGATGCTTCTATTCTTCCAACTATTTGTCTTTTTAGTTTTACTTCCTTTCAGTTTTTGTTGTACTTTTCAGTTGGGTGTGTATTCTGGCCCTTTTTACTTTTTAGCACTTTCTTTTGTAATTTGTGTATTATATCCGCTTTTACAATGTTGTGTTTTTTTTTACTTTTATAAAGAAAAGTCCTTACCAGTTATCGGGATTTACACCATTGCTTCTAGTCGCCACACCCTTGCCTATGGAAGGCGGGCTTGGATAGTCACGGCACGGGCCCCAAGGATGGGTCGTGAAAAATCGGTATCAAAGGAGTCGGTTCTACTGCAGAACTTATAACTCTGATATTTTTCTTTACTATGAAGAAATAGTGTTAATGGTACCAAATACGGTTTTTCGTTCAGGGAGTCCAGTGTTGGTATGGGTGGCCGATGTATCCATACACCAGGACCCTGACTCCTGATTTCCGACTTTGTGCACGAAAACACTGATTGTGTGTGTGTTTTCAAAGTTTTTCCCATAAAATAGCGCAATCCAGGCCAGGTTACTAGGTATAATCGTTTGATCGTGTCACGTATGTTTCATTCAGGATGTCTTTCCACGGAAGACTAGCTAGAGCCTAGAGGGTTGTACGTACTGACAGCCTGCCGAGCGACAAGGCTTCGGTACATGGCCCTCTTATAGTTGAGGCACCAATGGAGGCACCAGCAGTACTACCATACATTGGGACACCGATGCCACCAGCCCCAGCATCAGAGAGTGCACATCGATGGAGTGCACTGCACGAGTTCCAGTGCCAGTGGCCCCCCAGGTTCCAGGGAGAGACGGACCCGCATGCAGCTGAGGATTGGCTGGAGGCTGTGGTGAGAGTTTTCCTGATAGTGGGTACACTAGTAGACTTCATGGTGATCTTTGCTGCCAGCCTATTTCAGCCAGCATCAGTCAGGTGGTGGAGCCGGATGCTCCAATTTTTCAATGAGGTTACCTTCACTTAGGAAGAATTTGAGACCTTCTTCAGGGTGATGTTCATAATAGTGACTCTACACCCCGAGCATGTTCAGAAGTTGTTGTATTTACCGCATGATTTTCCATCAGTATTTGAGTCATCTGTAGGCAATAGACAGATGATGTAGAGGTCCAAGATGACCAGAACAGTAGATGGGTGATCTTGGGTTATAGGGTCGGTAGTGCGAGGCTCCAAGGGGAGTAACAGAGCCAGACCTACCATACTGTGTAACACATGAGACCGACATGGTCACATGTCTTGTGACTGTCTGAATCCCCGCACAGTTGATCCGCAGGCATTGGAGGAGCCACCAAGATAGAATTAGCGGTGGGTGCTTGAGCAACAGCTGAGCAGTGGACAAGGCAGTAGAGCTCCGGATGCAGGTGGACAAGAGCAGAACTGGTGGATTCCTTTTTTTTTCTTGGTACTTCTAGTTCCTTGTTCTTTTGTATTTTTGTTTTTGTACTATAAGATTGAATATCAAAAAGTCACTTACCGTTGTGACATTTTCATCCTTCCTTTTTGTGTACTGAGTGGTCCCAATTAAAAACTACTGACTTGACCCTCACAATCGAGATTCCTACTGGAGGAGACCCAGTTACCTCATGCTGATGCCGATAGTGTGACTAGAAACATAGAGGCGAGAGTGATGGTTGGATCTCTTGGTAGTACGTTGAGGCCTTATGACGTCGTCCATGGCATGAATGAATCACTCATGTCTGGATTGACTGTATTAGGAAAACAAACGTGGTTCATCTAGGGGATGAGTCCGGATTTCTCTTATCGGAAAAGATGAAATCATAGCATCTCTTGTGGGACTATAGATGGCCCAGGCCACAATAGAGAAGCTACAGGACATCTAGGAGTGGATGAGGACAGCTCATAGCTGAAAAAAATCATATGTTGATAGGAGACAGGACCACTGGAATTTGAGGATGGTGACCACATTTTCTTACGGGTATCACCTCGACGAGGTCAATGGAGTTTTGGGTGAGGTGACAAGTTATCTCTGCACTTCATCGGATCTTTCTATGTCTTCCGAAAGGTAGGCGAGGTGGTTTACCGCTTGACCATTCCACCTCAGTTGCACCAAGTGCACGAAGACTTCCACGTATCACAGCTGAGGAGAAACGTGCTTGACCTGACGCATATCATCGACCATGGTAAGCTGGACTGTGGCGATGGGGTGACTTTTACGGGGTTCCAGTAGAGGTTGAGGATTGACAGAAGTGGATCCTATGAGGAAGGTTGATTCCTCTTGTACGCTTTCATTGGCAGCACGGGAACCTCCAGGAGAGCACATGGGAGTGGAAGGCTCAGATGCATGCTATGTACCACTTTTGTATCCCTAGTTTCTGTTATTGATTTATGGGGACGTAAAGACCTAAGGTGGAATAAATGTAAAGACCTAGAAATTGCAAGGAATTTTTTTTCTTATTTATTTTGGGATTTTAAAAGAATGTAGTTTCTGAAGGCACCTGATTCTGAGGCCCGGTGTGCCCAGAATCAATTTACGAAGTTCAGCTCGGGTAAGTTCAGTGAACGAACGAGCGGGTTTTTCAAAAATTTGAACCGCTGCTCGGAATTAAAATCTGAGGGCACAGATGAACTCGCAGTGCTGGTAATTGCTTAAGGGGACCCTAAGAGTAGATGCGTTTTGTCGCATGAGGTAGTTAATTTTGGGGATTCGATAAGTCTTAATTAAAATGTAGTGTTAAAATTTTTTTGTGGAAGTTAATTTCTCCATAGAGAAGTTGGAAGTGGGGCCACACCACACCTATCTTCCCATGAGAGGGTATGACCAAGGGTGGCGGGGTCCGCACGAAACCCCAACCCTTCACCTTCCCTTTAACTCCCATGAGGTTTTCCCCTTTTCACACCCCTTGTGTTTAATTGTATAACTCCCTAACTCCCCCATTATTTGGGAAACCCCTTCTCTCCCTCTCTCCCTCATAACTCATGCCAACTCACACATTAATTATGTTACTGAAACTCTTAATCAATGAAGTTTTTGAATTTGAACTTTTCATGCATGGAATGGTTAAAATAAAATAAGGGATAATCCTTATTTTATTTTTTGGTTGGGTTGTGTGGAGATTTTGGGGGAAAAGCTATTGATTTGGGAAGAGCACTTAATCTCCTTCGTTGAAGAACTTCATTCTCCAACGAAGAACGGTTCTTCATCCTCGTCTTCCTCCGTGATAAGGGAGAAGTCGCCGACCAAGGTGATCATCTCCAAGGACAACATACATTCCTTCTTTATCTCTGCAACAAGTGAGGAGCCGTTGTTTCCTCCTCGAAAGCACCCCGATGCCCACAGAATCTATGTATGACCCCCGCGACGCCATTCTTCGCGACGCCTGACGTCCGACGTCAAAATATCCAAGTAGGGGTTATTTTCTTGTTCGTGAATATTTTTCCTTGCCGTTCATCGTATTATTCTTGTGCCGCATATTATCATTATAATGGGAGGAGTTCGGACCTCACAAACATGGCTGACTCATCTCCCCCTTTGATGTTGTGTTTGTTGCAGCATGATCGAAGGTGACGCAGTGCCATCGCACCGCACAGAAACAAACAAGAATGGGAAAAGAAGCACGGAGCTGTCACGCCCTGCCGAAAAACCACGAAGAGACCGCATATAGTTTATTTGATGTGCATATAGACATACGACGATGAATCAGGCCGTAATGGTGTTTGAATACCTTCACAGTGAAAATCGGGTCCCAAGAGTACCATTGGCAAAGACGACAGGAGAAATGGACCACAGGAGCGCGTTCGGTGGTCCGCAGAATGCGGCGGCAGAGCTCCGCCAGAGCAAACTGCCACGGCTAAGCCACAGCGGTAGGGGGGAGAACCGAAATGGCTTTGGCCATTCCAGATTTGGAGGCGCAGCTTATGTCGCGCTGTTACATCAACCGCGGGGGGGGGGGTTGTAACCCCCCCCCCCCCCCCCCCCCCGCACCCGCTGGCCACGCGGGCGTCGCGCCAATGCCTGGCTGGCCGGGCCACCCAGGCAGTGCCGAGCGGGGTAGTGCCACAAACTAATGGGCCAGACCCAGACCAGGGATGGGTAGATCCAGTTCGGGCCTACCCGGGGGGGTATCGAGCCGGGTCAAACTGGGCCCGAACCCCCTAATTCTGGAGAGATCCGTTCAAATGTCCATAACGTGTGCTACAGACCTCCGATCGATGTACCGTTAATAGTGATGCAATCCTTGGATCGAGGCAGTCGTCTCTTTATATTACACCCAAGGTTTTGGAGAACATTGGGTACAGCCGGGTTGGTTCGAACCCGAAAACAACCGGGCCCTTGGAGTGGAAACACTTATAGCTTGAGCTCCGGATGGCCGATAGACGTGTCGTCAAATTTGTTGGATTCCTCGTGATGAGAAGGATATTTTGGCATATTTTCCCTATGGATTGGATGCAGTTGGATAGTGGTTGGGTTGGATTGAACCTGAAATCCAACCAGGCCCCAAGAACGGAAAAGCTGATAACTTTCAGACCGGACATTTGTTTGACAAACCGTCAGTGGCATTGCTGATCACGTTGAGAAACGGTCCCTATGATTATACCCATTGGGATTTCGGGGTACAGTTGAGAAATAGCTGGGTTTGTTCGTACACGAAACCAACTTGGCCCCTAGGATGAAAAGGCTAATAACTCAACGACCGGGCACCCGATTGACGCGACATCAATTGTTTTGAGAACCCTATGATGAGGTAGTCCTTTGAGATACTTCTTTGTGGGACTTGTGATAATTGGAGTATCGACCTGTAGCTCGTGGAGCGGACCCTCCCGGAGATGAGCATACAATGTACGGAGACCGTGTAGCTGGCTGAGACCTTACGACTGCTTGACCAACTCGACTTGGAGTGAGTCGACTAGCCTAGTGGATGGAGCACTACTATGTTTGGGTGCAGACCCATGGCAGATGGAGCACTACTGTATTTGGGTACAGAAATGTGGTACTCAATAGAAAGAATACCTCTGCAGGCTATTGTAGGGTCTTCTATTGTGTTTGGGTGGCTGACCCCGGTGGGAAGCACTACTGTGTTTGGGTGGCTGACCAGTGGTACTCGACAGGAGGAGTACCTTAGTAGTCATAGTTTAGTGAGCAGTACATCAGAGTCGTGACAAAATCAATGTACTCGTCAGAGACGAAGATCTTCAGCAGTTGGGGTTTCGATAACAAAAATCCTGGTTTGAGCTGAGTTTATGACCTTTGTGTTTACCTCATGATTGAGATGGGTCACTTGATAACTTAAGTATATGTATGGGAATATACCTAGGTAGTGGTTATCCATTGATTTCATAACCATTGTGTTTCCTCATGATTGAGATGGGATACTTGATAACATAGGTGTAAGTATAGGTTTATACCTAAGTAAGGGTTATCTGATGAGATCCTTCATTGTGGTTTACATTTTTGGATTTAGTGAGACCTTGAGGGTCTCAGGGTCCCTACAAAGTATCGTATACTCACCCCTGCATGGGCTATGCCCGCACCTCGTTGTGTTGGTTGCAGAGGACGGGCAGCGCTGTCAGAGGCCAAGTGTTCGAGGGCTACATGGTATCCGGAGGTGGACATCACGACGAGATGATACTCGGAGGAGGAAGACGGACAAGATCATTGTGGAGGCTATCTGTACCTACCCTTCAGGTAGGATCCGTGGTGGATGATATGGGAGTTGTGTTATTTGTACCAACCCTTCAGGTAAGATCCAAGGTGGACGACCTAGGAGTTGCGCTATCTGTACCTAACCTTCAGGTAGGATCCGAGGAGGACGACCCAAGAGTTGCTTCTATTTTTCCAGCTGTTTGTCTTTTCATTTGTACTTCCATTCATTTGTAGCTGTACTTTTCAGTTGGGTTTGTATTCTGGACCTTTTTACATTTCAGTACTTTCTTTTGTACATAGTGTATTACTTCCTCTTGTAATCTGTGGTGTTTTTTTTACTTTTATAATGGTAATGCCTTATCAGTTATCGGGATTTACACCTTTGGTGCTAGTCTCCAGCCCGTGGCCTATGGAAGGCGGGCTTGGGGTAGTCATGGCACGGGCCTCGAGGACATGTCGTGTCAAATTGGTATCAAAGGAGTCGGTTCTAATGCAGAACTTATAACTCTGATATTTTTATTTACTGTGAAGCAATAGTGTTAAGGGTACCGAGTGTGGTTTTCAGTTCAGCGAGTCTAGTGTTGGTTCGGGTGGCCGACATATCCATACAACAGGTCCCTGTCTTATGATTTTCGACTTTGTGCACGAAAACACTGATTGCGTGTTTGTTTTCAAAGGTTTTCTCTTAAAACATCTCAATCCATGTCAGCTCACCAGGTATAATTGTTTGACCGTGTCACGTATGTTTAATTCATTATGTATTTCCACGGACGACTAGCTGGAGTCCAGAGGGATGTACGTACTGGTATCATGCCGAGCAACGAGGCTTCGGTATAGGGCCCTCTTATAGATGAGGCACCAGCGGAGGCACCAACAGTACTACCATATGTTGGGACACCGATGCCACCATCCCCAGCATCAGAGAGTGCACGTCACTTGAGCACGCTGCACGAGTTCCAGCGCCAGAGGTCACCCATGTTCTGGGGAGAGACGGGCTCGCAGGTGGCTGAGGATTGGCTGGAGGTTGTGGTTAGAGTTTTCAAGATAGTGGGTACACCAGAAAACTTCATGGTGATCTTTCCTACCAGCCTCTTTTAAGCAGTAGTAGGCAGGTGGTGGAGCCGGATGCTCCAGTTTTGCGATGAGGTGACCTTCACTTGGGAAGACTTTGAGACCTTCTTCACGGTGAAGTTCATACCATTGACTCTACACCCCAAGCGTGTTCATGAGATGCTGCCTATGCTGAATGATTTTCCATCAGTAGCCGAGTCTTCTATATGAAGTAGATAGATGATGCAGAGGTCCAAGAGGGCCAGACCAGCAGATTGGTGATCTCGGGTTATAGGGTCAGTAGTGTGAGGCACCAAGGGGAGTAATAGAGCCAAACCTTCCATGATGTGTTACACATGTGGAGGATAGGGTCACATTGTGTGGGACTGTCCGACTCCCAGCACAGTTGATCCATAGGCGTTGGAGGAGCCCCCGAGACAGAAGTAGCGGTGGGTGCTTGAGCAACAGGTGATCAGTGGACATGGCAGTAGAGCACCGGAATAGGGTGGACAGGAGCTGAACTAGTGGATTCCTTTTTGTTCATGGTACTTCTAGTTCCATGTGCTTTTGTATTTTTTTTGTACTATGATCTGCAATAATCAGAATACACTTACCGTTGTGACATTTGGTTCCTTCCTTTTTGTGTACTAAGAGGTCCTGGTTAAAAACTGTTTACTTCACCCTCACTTTCGAGATTCCTACTAGAGGAGACCCAGTTACCTCATGATGATACAAATAGTGTGACGTGACCCGTAGAGGCGAGAGTGACGGTTGGATCTCATGGTAGTAACTTCGAGGCATTACGATGTCATCCATGGCATGAATGCATCACTCATGTCCGAATTGACAGTATTAGGAAATGAACGTGGTTCATCCATTTGATGAGACCTGACTACTCTTATAGGAAACGAAGAAATCATAGTAGCTCTTGTGGGACTAGAGACGGTCCAAGCCACAATAGAGAAGGTCCAGGACATCTAGGAGCGGATGAGGATAGCTCAGATCCAACAGAAATCATATGTTGATAGGAGACAAGACCACAATAATTTGAAGATGGTGACCATTTTTTCTTACGGGTCTCACTTTGACGAGGTATAAAATGTTTTAGCTGAGGCAGAAAGTTATCTTCGTGCTTCAACGGACCATTATAGGTCCTCAACAAGGAAGGCGGTTGGGTTTACCTCATGACCTTTCCACCTCAGTTACACCAGGTGCACGACGACTTCCACGTATTTCAGCTTAGAATATATGTGCTTGACCCAACGCATACCATCGACCATGGGAAGCTGGACTTTGGAGATGGGGCGACTTTTGCGGGGTTTTAGTAGAGGTTGAGGATCGATAGGAGCGGATCCTACGAGGACGGTTGATTCCTCTTGTATTCTTTCATTGGAAGCACGAGATCCTCCTGCAGAGTACATGGGAGCGGAAGGCTCAGATGTTTGCTCTGTACCACTTTTGTATCCCTAGTTTCTGTTAAAGCATTACGGGGACATAAATCCCTGAGGTGGGAGTAATGTAAAGACACAAAAATTTCAAGGAAATTTATTTCTTATTTTCATTGGGATTTTACACGAACGCAGTTTCTTGACGACACCTAATTCTGAGGCCCGGTGAGCCTGGAATCAATTTACGAAGTTTAGATCGGGTACGATCAGTGAACGAACGAGCGGGTTTTTCTAAATTTTGTACCGGTGCTCTGAATTGAAATATGAGGGCACCGATGAACTCGTAGTGCCAGTAATTGCTTAATGGGACCCTAAGAGAAGATACGTTTTCTTGCAAGAGGTAGTTAATTTTTGGTATTCGATAAGTCATAATTAAATTGTAGTGTTACAATTTTTTTAGTGGATGTTAATTCCTCTATAGAGAATTTGGAGGTGGGGCCAGACCACACCTAACATCCCAAGAGAGGGTATGACCAAGGGTGGTGGGGTCCACACAAAACCCCAACCCTTCACCTTCCCTTTAACTCCCATGATCTTTTCCCCATTTAACACCCCTTCTGTTTAATTGTATAACTCCATGTCTCCCCCATTATTTGTGTAACTTCTTCTCTCCCTCTCTCCTCCATAACTCATTCCAACTCAAACATTAATTATGTTATTGAAACTATTAATCAATGAAGTGTTTAAATTTGAAAAATTTATGCCTGGCATGGTTAAAATAAAATAAGGGAGAATCCTTATTTTATTTTTTGGATGGGTTGTGTAGAGATTTTGGGGGGAAAAGATCTTGAGTTGTGAAGAGCACTTCATCTCCATTGTTGAAGAGCTTTATTCTCTAGTGAATAATGGTTCTTCATCCTCTTCTTCCTCCGCGACAAGGGGGAAGTCGTCGACCGCGGTGATCATCGCCAACGACAACATACATTCCTTCTTCATCTCTACAACAAGTGAGGAGACGTCGTTTCCTCCTCGGACGCACCCCGGCATCCACAGAATCTATGTTCGACCCCGACGATGTCATTCTCCGTGAATCTCGACGTGCGACATCAAAATATCGAAGTAGGGGTTAGTTTATTGTTTGTGAATATTTTTCCTTGTCATTCATCGTATTATTCTTGTGCCGCCTGTTATCATTATAATGAGAGGAGGTCGGACCGCACAAAAATGACCGACTATCCTCCCCCTTCGATGTTGTGTTTGTCGCAGCATGAACGAAGGTGACGTGGTGCCATCGCACCATATAGAAACAAATAAGAACATGAGAAGAATCGCGGCGTCATCGCGCCGTGCCGTGTAGTCCAAACAATACTGCGACGCCGTCGCGCCACGCCAAAAAACCACAAAGAGGCCGCAAATTTTTTATTTGACATGCGGATAGATGAGCGCTGACGAAGTGGTCCGCAATATAATTTGAATACCATCTCAGTGATGATCAAGTCCATGTAGGACCGTTGGTGAACACAGCAGGTGAAACGGACCACCGGAGCGCGTCCGGTGGTCCGCAGAAGGCGGTGGCAGCCCGTCACCAGAGCAAACCACCATGGCTGAGCCACAGTGGTGGGGGGAGAACTGGAAGGGCATTGTCCATTCTGGATTGGGCGGAGTGTCTTATGCCACAACGGTTCGTCAACCACGGGGGGTTGTAACCCCCCCCCCCCCCCCCCCCCCGCACTTGCTGGCCAAGCGGGAGCCGCGCCAGCGCCAGGCCGGCCGGGCAGCCCAGGCCGGGACACGCCGGGCTGGCCAGACTAGGCCCTGCCCTCCAGGCCGGGCCACGCCCTATTGGGCCGGACCCAGACCCGGTTCGGACCGACCTGTGGGGGTATCGGGCCAGGTCGGACAGGGCCTGAACCCCCTAATTTCAAACAGATCTGTTCAAATGTCTATAACATGGGCTACGGACCTCCGATTGATTCACTGTCAGTTGCAATGAGATCCTTTGATCGAGATGGTCGTTTTGGTATATTACACTCAAGATTTTGGAGAACATTGGTTATTGCCGGGCTGGTTCGAACCTGAAACCAACCGGCCCCTCGGAGCCGAAATGCTTATAGCATGAGCTCCGGACGCCCGATAGATGTGACATCGACTTGGTTAGATTTCTCTTGATGTGACGGAACATTGGTCATACTTCGCCTAAGGATTGGATGTAGTTGGATAGTGTCTGGGTTGGATTGAACCCGAAATCAAACCGAGAACCTGGAATAGAAAAGTTGATAACTTTTAGACATGATGTTCGTTTGACGAACCGTCAGTGGCATTGGTGATCACGTTGAGAAATGGTTCCTATGAGTATTCCTTATGAGTGTTCAGGGTGCAATTGAGATAGATCCGGGATGGTTCGTACATGAAACCAACTGGGCCCCTGGGACGAAAAGGCTAATAACTCACAGACCGGGCCCCCGATTGGCGCACCATCTATTGTGTTGAGACCCCAATGACGATGCGGTCACATGAGATACTTCATCGTGGGACATGTAATAATTGTAGTTTCAACATGTAGCATGTGGAGCAGACCCTACCGGAGACGAGTGTACGGAGTACGAAGACCGTGTAGCTAGCTGAGACCTGACGACTACTTGACCGACTGGACTTGGAGTGAGTCGACTAGCCTAGTGGACGGACCACTGCTATGTTTGGGGGAAGACCCATGGAATATGGAGCACTACTATGTTTGGGTGCAGACCAATGGTACTCAACAGAAGGAGTACCTCTGTAAGCTATTGGGTGGGTGCACTACTGTGTTTAGGTGGCAGACCACGGTGGGAAGAAATACTGTGTTTGGGTCGCTGACCAGCGAGACTCGATAGGAGGAGTACCTCAGCTGTCTTAGGTTAGTGAGCAGTATATCAGATTCGTGATAGGATATCTGTACTCATCAGAGACAGAGCTCTTCAGCAGTTGCAGTTTCGATAATGAAAATTATATTTTGATATGAGTTTATGACCATTGTGATTACCTCATGATTGAGATGGGTCACTTGATAACTTAGGTATATGTGTGGGCATATACCTAGGTAGTGGTTATATGTTGATTTAATAACCTTTGTGTTTCCTCATGATTGATATGGGTTACATGATAACTTAGGTGTAAGTATGGGCTTATACCTAGGTAAGGGTTATCTGATGAGATATTTCTTTGTGGTTATCCTTGTTATATTTAGTGAGACCTTGAGGGTCTCGGGGTCCCTACTGAGTATCGTATACTCACCCCTGCACGGGCTATGCCCGTACCCCGTTATGTTGGTTGCAGATGACGAGCAGCGATGTCGGAGGGAAAGTGTTTGAGGACTGGACGGTATCTGGAGGTGGAAATCACGACGAGACAATACTCAGAGGAGGAAGACAGGTGAGAGCGTTGTGGAAGCTATTTTACCTACCCTTAAGGTGGGATCTATGGTGGATGATCGAGGAGCTACACTATCTGTACCTACCCTTCAAGTAGGATTCGAGGTGGATGACCCAGGAGTTGCACAATCTGTACCTACCCTTCAGGTAGGATCCGAGGTGGATGACCCATGAGCTTCTTTTATTCTTCCAGTAATTTGTCTTTTCAGTTGTACTTCCTTTCAGTTATAGCTGTACTTTTCAGTTGGGTTTGTATTATGGTCCTTTTTTACTTTTCAGCACTTTATTTTGTACATAGTGTATTACTTCCGCTTGTAATCTGTGGTGTTAATTTACTTTTTTAAAGGCAATGTCTTCCCCGTTATCGGGATTTATGCTTTTGGTGCTAGTCGCATGCCTGTGGCCTATGGAAGGCGGGATTGGGGTAGTCATGACATGGGCCCCGAGGACAGGTCGTGACAAATTGGTATCAAAGGATTCGGTTCTAATGCAGAACTTATAGCTCTGAAATTTTTCATTACTGTGAAGCAATAGTGTTAAGGGTACTGAGTGTGGTTTTTTGTTCAGGGAGTCCAGTGTTGGTACGGGCAGCTGACATATCCATACAACAGGTCCCTGACATCTGATTTCTGACTTTGTACATGAAAATACTGATTGGGTGTTTTTTTTTTCAACAGTTTTCCCTTAAAACATATAAAACCAGGTCATCTCACCAGGTATAATTGTTTGACCATGTCACATATGTTTTTTCAGGATGTCTTTCCACGGACGACTAGCTGGAGTCCTGAGGGATGTACATACTGACATCCTGCCGAGCGTTGAGGCTTCGGTACAGGGCCCTCTTATAGTTGAGGCACCAGCGGAGGCACCAAAAGTACTACCATACATTGGGCCACCGATTCCACCAGCCCCAGCATTAGAGTGTGCACGTATCTTGAGCACGCTGCATGATTTCCAGCGCCAGAGGCCACCGAGGTTCCGGGGATAGATGGGACCGCATGCGGCTGAGGATTGTCTGGTGGTTGTGGTGAGAGTTTTCAAGATAGTGGGTACACCAGCAGACTTCATGGTGATATTTGTTGCCAGCCTCCATTAGGCCGTAGCAGGCAGGTGGTGGAGTAGGATGCTCCAGTTTTGCAATGAGGTGACCTTCACTTGGGAATACATTGAGACATTCTTCAGGGTGGAGTTCATACCAGTGACTCTACACCCCGAGCGTGTTCAAGAGATGCTGCCTTTGATGCATGATTTTCCATCAGTAGCTGAGTCATCTATATGATGTAGACAGATGATGCAGAGTTCCAAGAGCACCAGACTAGTAGATGGGTGATCTTGGGTTATAGGGTCGGTAGTGCGAGGCACCAAGGGGAGTAATAGAGCCATACCTGCCATGTTGTGTTAAATATGCGTCAGATAGGGTCAAATTAATCGGGACTGTCTGACTCCCCGCATAGTTGATCCGTAGGCATTGGAGGATCCTCCGAGACAGAAGCAGGGGCGGGTGCTTGAGCAACAGTCATGCAGTGGACAAGGCAGTAGAACTCCGAAAGAAGGTGGACAAGAGCAGACCTAGTGTATTCCTTTTTTTTCTTGGTACTTCTAGTTCCATGTTCTTTTGTATTTGTGCTTTTGTACTATGAGCTGCAATAATCAGAAGACACTTACCTTTGTGACATTTGGTTCCTTCCTTTTTGTGTACTGAGATGTCCCGGTTAAAAACTGTTGTCTTGACCCTCACTTTCAAGATTCCTACTGGAGGAGACCCAGTTACCTCATGCTGATGCCAACAGTGTGACTCGACCCTTAGAGGCGAGAGTGATGGTTGGATCTCTTGGTAGTAACGTCTAGGCCTTACGACATCATCCATGGCATGAATGCATCACTCATGTCTGGATTGACTCTATTAGGCAATGAACATGGTTCATCCAGGCCATGAGACCGGACTTCTCATTTCAGCAAAGAAGAAATCATAGTAGCTCTTGTGGGACCAGAGATGGTCCGAGCCATAATAGAGAAGGTCCAGGACATCTAGGAGCGGATGATGACAGCTCAGAACTGACAGAAATCATATTTTGATAGGAGACATGAACACTGGAATTTGAGGATGGCGACCACGTTTTCATATGGGTCTCACCTTGACGAGGTCTACAGTGTTTTGGCTAAGGCGGCAAGTTATCTTAGCACTTCATCGGTCCATTATAGGTCCTCAGGAAGGTAGGCAGGGTGGTTTACCGCTTGACATTTCCACCTCAGTTGCACCAGGTGCACGACGACTTCCACGTATCTCAGCTGAGGTGATACATGCCTGACACGACGCATATCATCGACCATGAGAAGATGGTCTTTGGTGATGGGGTGACTTTTGCGGGGTTCCAATAGAGGTTGAGGATCGACAAGAGTGGATCCTAAGAGGACGGTCGATTCCTCTTGTACGCTTTCATTGGCAGCATGTGAACCTCCAGGAGAGCACATGGGAGCAGAAGGCTCAGATGCATGCTCTGAACCACTTTTGAATCCCTAGTTTCTGTTAAAGCATTACGGGGACATAAATCCCTGAGGTGGGAGTAATGTACAGACCTGTAAATTTCAAGGAAATTTATTTCATATTTTCATTGGGATTTTACAAGAACGTACTTTCTTGATGGCACCTGATTCCAAGGACCGGTGTGTCCGGAATCAATTTACGATGTTTATCTCAGGTACGATCTGTGAACGAACGAGCGGGTTTTTCTAAATATTTAACTAGTGATCAGAATTGAAATCTGAGGGCACCGATGAACTCGCAGCACCAGTAATTGCTTAAGGGGACCCTAAGCGCAGAAGCGTTTTCTCGCATGAGGTAGTTAATTTTGGGGATTCGATAGGTCTTAATTAAATTGTAGTGTTACAATTTTTTTTAGTGGAAGTTAATTTGTCCATAAAAAATTTGAAGGTGGGGCCACACCCCACCTAACTTCCCATGAGAGGGTATGACCGAGGGTGGTGGCGTCCTCACGAAACCCCAACCCTTCACCTTCCCTTTAAATCCCATGAGCTTTTCCCCATTTAACACCCCTTGTGATTAATTGTATAACTCCCGGACTCCCCCATATTTGGGTAACTCCATCTCTCCCTCTCTCCCCCATAACTTATGCCAACTCACACTTTAATTAAGTTATTGAAACTCTTAATCAATGAAGTGTTTGAATTTGAACATTTTATGCATGGCATGGTTAAAATAAAATAAGGGAGAAACCTTATTTTATTTTTTTGGTTGGGTTGTGTGGAGAATTTGGTGGAAAAATCACATGAGTTGTGGAGATCACTTCATCTCCTTCATTGAAGAGCTTTATTCACTAGAAAAGAACGGTTCTTCATCCTCTTCTTCCTCTGCGACAAGGGAGAAGTCACCGACCGCGGTGATCATCACCAAAGACAACGTACATTCCTTCTTCATCTCCAAAATAGGTGAGGAGATGTCATTTCCTCCTCGGATGCACCCTGACGTCCACAGAATCTACGTTCGACCCCCGAGATGTCGTTCTTCACGATGCCCGACGTGCGACGTCAAAATATCCAAGTAGGGCCTATTTATTGTTTGTGAATATTTTTCCATGTCGTTCAATGTATTATTCTTGAGCCGCCTATTATAATTATAACGGGAGGAGGTCGGACTGCACGATCATGGCTAACACTCCTCCCCCTTCGATGATGTGTTTGTCGCAGCATGAACGAAGCTGACATGGTTCCATCACACCGTATGAGAATAATGAAGAATGGGAAAAGAAGCATGGCACCGTCGCGCCGCGCCGTGGAGGCCGAACAAAGCCACGGCGCCGTTGCGCCGTGCCATAAAACCACAAAGAGACCGCATATTTTTTATTTGACATTCGGATTGATGAGTGATGACGAAGCGGGCCTCAATGGTGTTTGAATCCCTTCGCATTGATGATCAAGTCTCGGGAGGACAGTTGGGGAAGACAACATGTGAAACGGACCACCAGAGCACGTCCGGTGGTCCGTAGAAGGCGGTGGTGACGCGCCGCCGGAGAAAACCGCCACGGTAGAGCCGCAACAGTGGGGGTTGAACTAGAATAGCATTGACAGTTCCAGATTGGGCGGTGCGGCTTCTGCTGTGCCAGTTCGTCAACCGTGGGGTGTTGTAACCCCCCCCCCCCCCACCCCACACCCGCTGGCCACGTGGGCGCCGCGCCAGCGCCAGTCCGGCTAGGCCGCCTAGGCCGGGATGGCTGGGCTGGGCCCCACCCTCCGGGCCGGGCCACACCCTATTGGGCCGGACCCGGATCTGGTTCGGGCCTACCCGTGGGGGTATCGGGCCAGGTCGGACCGGGCCAGAACCCCCTAATTTTGGGTAGATCTGTTCAAATGTCCATAACATGTGCTACGAACCTCTGATTGAAACACTTCCATTTGAAATGCGATCATTGGATCGAGATGGTCGGTTCGGTATATTACACTAATGGTTTTACAGAACATTGGGTATGGCCGGGTTGGTTCGAACCCGAAACAAATCGGGCCCTCAGATCGGAAACGCTTATAGCATGAACTCCGGATGTCCGATAGACGTGATGTCGACTTTGTTGGATTCCACGTGATGAGACGAAACTTTTGGCATACTTCGCCTAAGGATTGGACGCAGTTGGATAGTGTCCAGGTTGTATTGAACATGAAATCCAACTGGGCCCCTGGAACAGAAATGCTAATAACATTCAGACCGGACATTCGTTTGATGAACTGTCACTGGCATTGATGATCACGTTGAGAAAAAGTTTCTATGAGTATACCCTATGATAGTTCGGGGTACAGTTGAGATATGGCTGGGTTGGTTCGTACACGAAACGAACCGGGCCCCTAGGATGAAAAGGCTAATAACTCACAGACCGGGTGCCCGATTGATGCGCCATCGGTTTTGTTGAGACTTCAATGATGAGGCGGTCATTTGAGATACTTCTTCATGGGACTTGTAATACATTGAGTATGAACCAGTAGCTCTTGGAGAAAACCCTCTCGGAGATGAGCATACGGATTACGGAGACCATGTAGCCAGCTGAGACCTGAAGACTACATGACCAACTCGACTTGGAGTGAGTCGACTAGCTCAGTGGACGAAGAACTACTATGTTTGGGTGTATACCCATGGTGGATGGAGAACTACAGTGTTTGGGTGTAGACCAATGGTACTCAAAATAAGGAGTACCTCTATAGGCTATTAGGGGGGGTGCACTACTGTGTTTGGGTGGCAGACCCTGGCGGGAAACACTACTATGTTTGGGTGGCTGACCCGCGATACTCGATAGAAGGAGTACCTCAGCAGTCTTAGGTTTGTGAGCAGTACATCGGAGTCATGACATGATCTCTGTACTCATCAGAGACGGAGCTCTTCAGCAGTTGCTGTTTCGATAATGAAAATCTTGTTTTGAGCTGAGTTTATGACTATTGTGTGTACCTCATGATTGAGATGGGTCACTTGAAAACTTGTGTATATGTATGGGCATATACCTAGGTAGTGGTTATCTGTGGATTTAATAACCTTTGTGTTTCCTCACGATTGAGATGGGTTACTTGATAACTTAGGTGTAAGCATGGGATTATACCTAAGTAAAGGTTATCTGTTGAGATCCGTCTTTGTGGATATCCTTGTTTGATTTAGTGAGACATTGAGGGTATCAGGGTCCCTACTGAGTATCGTATACTCACCCTTGCACGGGTTATGCCTGCACCTTGTTGTGTTGGTTGCAGAATACGGGCAACACTGTCGGAGGCCGAGTGTTCAAGGACTGGACGGTATCCGGAGGTGGACTTCACGACGAGATGATACATGGAGGAGGCAGACGGGCGAGAGCGTTGTGGAGGCTATCTGTACCTACCCTTCAGGTGGGATCCGTGGTGGGAGATCCATGAGCTACACAATCTTTACCAACCCTTCAGGTAGGATCCGAGGTTGACGACCCAGGAGATGTGCTATCTGTACCTACCCTTCAGGTAGGATCTGAGGTGGACGACCTAGGAGCTGCTTCTATTCTTCAAGCTGTTTGTCTTTTCAGCTGTACTTCCTTTCAGATGTAGCTGTACTTTTCAGTCGGGTTTGTATTCTGGCCCTTTTTTACTTTTCATCACATTATTTTATTCTTAGTGTATTACTTCTTCTTGTACTCTATGTTGTTTTGTTTACTTTTATAAAGGCAATGTCTTCCCAGTTATCGGGATTTACGCCTTTGGTGCTAGTCACTAGCCCCTAGCCTATGAAAGGCGGGCTTGGGGTAGTCACGGCATGGGCCCCGAGGACGGGTCGTGAAAAACAAGACTACATTAATATAAGTTATAGTCATTTCAATTTTATAGGGGTATTAGGGTTTTCAATGTTAGATAACATTTTTATGTCTTTGAAGGGTTTTTTGAGTAAATATATATCTGAAAAAAATTAAAAATATATATGTATTTAAAAATATTTATATAACACTATATATAAACATGTATATAAAAATATAATAATATATAGATATGAAAATATATTGAAATATATATTAATATATTCATATTTCAAAAAGTATAAAACTAATTCTTATAGGGGTGTGGAAAAGGTATTGGTGTATTTGTTGGAGGTATCAGGTTTCGAACTCACTAGAGGTAGGGGCATGAGCTAGGTTGTGATTATCAAATGCATTGATAAAGGGACCGGGGAAGTTCTGATAATGTGGGGAGTGATAATAAGGGGGTGTGAAAAATATAATATCCTTTATTAGTTAAGGATTTATCATCACTTTTTTAGTAATGTTCCTTGTGGGATTTAAAAGTGGTGACAAACGAAGCCATTAAATATGCTGAAAAATAACTGATAAAGGACCCCTTTAGCAAGAACATTTTTAGAACTGTTAAAGGGATAAATTGTCAAAAAAATTTATTCTCACTATTAATGATAACCTTTTAACACATATTACATTATAAAAAATTCTATAGCACTGGTAATGTCACTTAACATGCACTATTAATTGCCTGATTTATAGTAGTGTTGAGAGAAATGTTCTATATATTCAGTCTATCGATGTTTGATATATATTTTAAAAAAATATTAATTGAACATAAGTCATAGGTGATGATTATATATTATTAAAACCTATGATTTTATGATTAATTATCATATTGGAAAATAATACAAAGTAACTAAAGCATTGTGTAGTAATAAACCTATTGTTTGGGAAATGATGAAGATTCCAGGAAGTTCATTGATCAAATACCTAGTAAAATTAGATTTGTAAAATTTAAGGGAATGGAAACCATCATCCATAACAAGAATGATTTCTCAACAATCATTACTTGATAAGATCAAGAAATATTAACGATTATATCCTTTTATATAGGAGAAGTTATATGCAGTGATGAATGAGAATTATCCTAAGTTCATCAGGGATCATGAAGGTGTACTAAAATTTCATACAAGTATATTTGTTCAATATATTCTGAAAATAAATAATGATCTAATGGATGTCGATTTTATCCCTATATTCTCTATACATATTGTATTTACATAAATTTATAAGGAAATTCTTGATCATTATTAGTGGGATAACATGAAAATGGTGATTGTCAACAACACAAAATGCTTTATTGTGTGTCATCAATTGAATGAATAATGACAATTTACTAAAAGGGGAATTACAACTACTATCCATACCACATGAAAGTGGGAGAATATCTCTATTGGAACTGTTCACTGGACTCCAAAAATAGTCCGAAGGAAATAATGGAATATGTGTTATGGTGTATTGTCTCATCCAGATTTCCCATTTTATCACTATTTGGAATATTTCTATCTCAACCAACCATCCATTATTTATGTAGAGGACGTGGAAAGGAAAGATGAAGTTCCAAGAACCATTATATCTAATCATGATCCAATTATCATATCAATATTATGGATTATTATTAATCATTATCTTACTACCAAATTGAATTTCAGTATGACATATCACCCTAATACTGATGGTCAATCAGAAATGACTATTCAGATACTCAATGATATTTTGAGAACATGACCAATGAAATTTATAGGTGAGTGGGATCAACATAACCCATTAGATGAGTCCACATATATAATAACATCCATTTTAATATAAAATGGAACCCTATGAATAACCATATGGGAAGAAATGTAAAACTCATACTTATTGGAAAAAATATGGTGAGAGAATGAATTTTGGGCATGACCTTCTGCAGGATATTTCAAAAAAGGTTCATGTCATCCATGAACACAAAAATTCTCCTCAGAGTAGGAAGAATAGTTATGATAAAAACCATAAAATGGACATTGTGTTTGATGTTAGTGATAATTTCTTACTTTTAATTTCACCACGTGATGGAATATTCTGGTTTGGTATGAAAGGGAAGCTCATCCCTAAGTTTGAAGGATCCTAATAAATTCTTGATCTCATAAAAAATCATATATCACCTTGTACTTCAGCCATATATAGACAATGATCATGATTGATTTCAAATATATATCTTAAATAGTTACATACCTGAACCTTTAAATGTACTAAATATGGATGTGGTAAAACTAGAACATGACCACTATATTGTAGAGCAGCCGGTGGAGATCTTGAATATTGTAGAAAAGGTTCTATGCAAAAAGACTAATTGAATCATTAA
Organism: Viscum album; assembly: GCA_963277665.1. NCBI lineage: Eukaryota > Viridiplantae > Streptophyta > Magnoliopsida > Santalales > Viscaceae > Viscum > Viscum album. The sequence goes on along the minus strand of OY728147.1, from coordinate 2,047,991,340 downwards.
TGTGATGTGGAGGAAAAAAAATATGAATAACCCATGTGGGAATCAAAAGAAAAAATGAAGAAAATGTACCAACATAAATTCTCCATATAAATAAAAATTTTATATTTTTTAGATGAAATTACACATGTGGGGAATAATTTAACTACCCAACCTTTTTGAATAATAAATTTTTTCGGAAAATATGTGTTATATTATTCTGTACTCAACATATCTATATATAAGTAATAATTATGTGAGTATAATTTTAAATGTGATGATGGTTTTTGATCATTATATAACCACTGGTGAATATTAAAATTTGAAACTATACTCTTAAAAATTATTTTAATATTGTAATTATGGTGTACAAGTAAAAATGACAGAAGAAAATTAATGAAATAAGGAAGAGTAGATGGCCTCATCTAGTAAAGTCATTCCATAAAAAAATTGTCTGAAAATGTTAAGAAGTTAGCATTATTGGGATTTTATCTTTACCAAGGTCAATCCAATCTTCATCAAGATAATGTTAAATGAAATTTCCTTTAGGGGAAGGTTTATGTTAGTGTATATTACCACATGGGTGATGTTATCCAAGTCGCCCCATGAATATGTCACCATCACACTCCTCTCCCTTAGGTATTATGCATGTTATACAAAGGGAAATCTGTTAGGGCCTTATTCCCTTAATTTATAATAAATTTTTATAAATAAATTATTTATTCCATCAATTCCATTTTGGTAATAGTTTTTCTTTAAAGGATGACGAATTTGATAAATTAATTTTTCTGAAAAAAATCATACTTTTCAAAAAAGATATAAAAATTACCTTTAAAAAATGATATTATTAATAATTATTATTTCACTTAAATATTATGAATAAAAGCATATTATTTAAATTTAAATGATAAAATAATTTAATTTTTTTTTCTAATTGCTAGAAATTTTACTATGCATTTTACTATGATTTTTTTATGTACTATTATTTTTGTTAAATAAGGATTTTAATATTTAAAATTTAAATTTATTATAAATATAAAATTATAATCATAAAATAAATATCATTTTTTATATTGTAACATCAAAATTTGGTTATATTGAATTTATGAGAATTTTATAAAAAAAAAATTTTCTCATTGAATATTAATAGCACAGATTTTGTTTTTCATTATCTTTAATAAAATAATATGTGTGTAATATTTAATATATAATTTTGGTCTAATAATTTTGATTATATAACATAATTGGATTCCCATGTTCCCAATAACATGGGAAAAGAACATGGTTTATCTAATAACACTAATAACGTGTTCAAGGAAATCAATAAAACAACTCACCAATTTTATCATAAATACCCTCCAATTTATCAATAAGAATTAATTAAAAATTATACCCCCATTAAGATACTATATTTATACCTACCAAGGTTCCCTAAATCCACAATGGTCCTAATCATTTTCTTATCCAGAGTTACTCGAAATCCCAACTTCTCATTTCCTTTCATGATAACTTTCTATGTGGTATATCTTTCAAATTAACATAATATGTTATTATGTCCAATTTATACTATCAGTATACATTATTGAGATTTTTTATCAATGGGATGCCTTGTTACTGTCTCTTTTAAAATGTTTTTTAAAACCATATCTGAGACCTGTTATATTATTAAATTTTCTTTCTACAATATCTCTCTTTTTCTCAAGGGATTTTTTTATTTATGTGAATACCCAAAACTCTTTCTTTTATGGGGGTGTTAACAATGATGTAAAAATTAATTATTTGATTCATTATTTACAAACATAAAACATTCATTCCATTTTAATTTGTTATAAATTACATGATGATCATTATTTTAAGCAATTTTTAATATGTCTATAGTTTGATATAGAACTCATTTATTTTATTTCCAAAAATTATTTAGGATATGTTTGTTTATAATCTATGTGGATAAAATTAATCTTAATTAATGTTAATGTTTTTCTCGTATGTCACTCGAATGCATTTGGTAATTAATTTAATGTCTTGAGATGACATGATTTATGATAACTTGTTGAATAACCTTTGTAATCTTTGTGACAACTTGGTAATATTCTTATGAATGTATAAAGTAAATTTTGTAGCCACATTAACAAGTTATTATAGATGTTATTTTATTGATGATATGGCTCAGGTATTATTTTTCATTCAACAATTATATTCTTCATGTTATTATTAAATTTCCTCAAGATCACATGTAAATTCTTTTTGTTATTTTCCCAAACTAGGGTTTATTCTAACACATTATATATATGTATGTACCATGTTTATGGGATAAAATAAATTAAAATTGGATAATCCTTCAATAATAGTTTTTATTTTAATAGAATAATGTTTTATTTTTTCATGTATAATGTACATTCATCCATGAAATTATAACTTTATAGATCCTCTATCTATACAATGTAATGAAATGTTATGTAACAAAAAGGTGGGATTCCATATACTGAATGGAATTTATGATCATAATACTCTATAAATTAGTAATAAATAATCAAATAACTTCTATAATAATTATTTTATAATAATAATAATTATCATCATCCACATCAACTGAAAATACTAACTTAATAAAAACCATCACTATTATTACACTTCTGAAGCAGTTAATGTAAGTTATTGAACCATATCAAGTGTACCAATATATTGTTTACCAGAAACCTTTATTTATAGTGTGTCAAGGGTCTATTATATGGATTTTATGCCTCAATGTGGAATTAAAAAAATATACACTATGCCTTTCGTATGATAATCTTCCATTAAACATGCCACTAAAACCGCATCTTCCACAACTAAATAAAGAATTTCCATTACTATAGTTATAAAAAAGAGTTCTATATATACCCCTTGGGTATATATAGTGTCTGATCTAAAATTAATTTTTTGATCCCTTTATCTTTTAAATGTGTCTACTTTATATGGAAAATTAGTGTTACTATTTGGAGTGAAAAAAGAAAGATTATTTTTAAGATATTATTTTTCTTTGAAAGGATACTAATTTATGAAATAATATTTTAAAAATGAAAAATATTGAAATAAATCTAATGGGAAAAAACAATAATCTAGGTTATCAGGGTCTTAAGATCCTCATAATCTCCGTGATCAATCCATAGAAGTAATTATCCTCGTTCCCAATCCATTAAATGGGACATGTACAATTTTATATATTCATCCATTCTATAATCATATTGGCTTAAATTATATTGTAGTGTAGGACATTTAGGGTGTTTTTGTTGATTCACTTCTAGTTCTCCCATCATACTCATCCATAGTACAACCTTCTTGATATCCTTGGTTTCCAATTTTTTTATTTATTACCATATGAATCTTAATAAATAATAAACCATCCCATCACAAGTAAACGAACACCACTAAGAACCATATTTTATGGGGATAAACTCTTCCATGATCCTTAAAAACACAAACCCATTTAAAATCTCCAAATTTTCCACACATATTAATTTAGAACACATTTAATCAAAATTCAATGACTTTGAAAATTTAAAACAATAGAACTATATTGAAACTCCTACCATTAACAATGATATCACCATTAATCGATTGGATACCACATGGAAATATGTTCGGAGTTATTATGAATGAAATAATACACTACTAAAAATAGAAATAAATCTAAAAAACATATGTTCAATCCAATCTACGCCACGAAAACACTGAATATAAGGGAACATTCGAATGAAGGAAAATTATTCCAAGTGGAGAATAGGGAAGAAAATTAAATGGAGGTAAAAAAAGAACCATGCTCTAATTACCAATGAAATGGATCAATCTAGGATGTTGGGTATAGGAGTGGCATACATAGTAATATATGAAATCTAAATTTAGTAATGAGGGGTAAAATAGATGAAAACATAGTATTGAGATAATTGAAAAAATCATATTTTATTAAAAAAAATTATAGTCCGCATTGTATTATAAAACCATGCTACAAACATGTGGGTGATTATATCTCAATAGATGAAATCAGTATAGTTTATTCTAGCAAGGTTACTAGAATTGGTACATGTTTTACACTAAACATTCTTCAGCCACTTATACCCCAAAAAGTCAATTTTTATACAAAAAAAACCATGGAGTATCTATGTATCAAAATTAAGAGAATAAAATAAAAGAAAACCTCCTAAAAGTGTCACATTTGATGTGGTAATTCTCTGATCCATGACACATTACTCCTTCAAAAGTTCAACCTATATTACGATGAGAAACGTTTATGGTTTTTGATATTATATTAATGAAACCCATTCTCCCATATCATTATCCACATTATCATACAAACTAATGATCCAAAAAATAATACAGATTTCATAGGAAACAAATTCATCTAGGAATCCACTATGTGAACAGGATTCTGTTCAATGATTGATCGGGTTAAATAATCATGATCTTTCTAAATCAATATATTTTAATGTTCTAGATTAATCCTTTTCAACTACGATATGATGAAAATAATGTGAATCAATAACTACATAGAATGTAATGGAAACCATTAGTTCAAATTATTTATCCTCTCGATATTCTTAAATGGATAGACCAATCATAGTGTAAGATTACCCTACATGAAATCACGGAGCTGAACCAATATATTCATATAGATAAGAAAACCATTCAACAATTTATTACTATAAAGTGTAGTTTCATTGATATGGTAGGATTTATATTATATTTAATATGTTTTCATATGTGGTCTGATTTTCGAGATCGTATTGGTACTCTCTTCAATGATGCTTTATCCCATAAAGGATGCATTTCCAACTAATTTTATTAATAGAGGATTTTAAAAGGGTTAAAAAATAGATAATTAAAGTTCTATTTTATAATCATTTTTTAATTTAATAATATTAAAATTTAATTCTACTTATCCATGTTGGTTTTCCAACTATCCACTACCATCAAACCAATTGGCACACCTCTTATTATCCAAATTCATATATACCCATTCCATTTTCCATCTCTATTTAGATGGTATGGAATAATAAAATTGAACTACATCCCCATTAATTTTAATTACATCTTTTAAAAAGAGTTTAAATGGTTCTCCCTGTTAGGAATGATAATAAGAAACTCACCATACTACATTTTTATATCCTCCAGATACAACATGAACACATTTTCATCATTGGTTGTTATTTTGATCAATATAAAATGCATCTATTTGGTAAAAAGATTATTAACCACATAAACCATGTCGATCCCAATGGGTGTACAAGGTGACCCAAAAATAAATCCCTAGATACCACATCCCACTTTATGGTTTGCATAAGAAGTTGTTATAACTATATTGAGGGTATCTAGTGATCATATTTATCACAATGATAATTGGATCATCGATAAACAATTTCATTAATATAACACCACATACATATCCACTAGAATAGAAAATTAAAATCATAGAAAATTTTGGTTTCACTACTATTTCTGATCTAATCGGTTTAATTATAGTCCTATATCACCACTTACCTTGATGATGGAGAAACAATGGATTTCCACATGAATTGAATAATTCCATCAAAATATAATGATTTATCACTGGTCACCTAAACACTAATTAAAATATAGGTATATTTATAGTATAAGTCATCATTTTGTTGCACATGAAAAATCAATTCTATAATAGAATGTGAAACTATATACAAGACAAATAATGTACCTCCACAATGTTCCTTGGCCACCAGGTTCCCCTAAATTATGATCCCCATTAGATCAAAAAAATCATTATACCCCTTTTGAGCCTATGTTGGCTTCTTCATTATTAGGTAACTCGATACCACATTCCCATTTAAAATACAGTATATAATTGGTTTATATTGAACCCTAATATATATTAGATCTATTATCACTTCATCATAATGAATTAACTTTGGGAGAAGGTATAACATAATCTCTTATAGTCTAAGTAGAAAACAAATATTTTTTCAAAAATAGGGAGGAATGAAAATATATGGTTTGTGTCATTAATATGATATTTTAGTCCTTCTATGTATAATTATTCTTAATTTTTTTTTTGAGTTTTAAATAACGATAATTCACCACATGGTAACCATAAGAAATATATCATCTAAATACCATGCCTGCTAAATCATAATAGACCATGTAACAATATTTATCCATGTATACTATCAATATGGGGGATGTTGTCAACTTCCAAGTAAGCTCCTCAAAATATTCCTGGAATCATGGACTCCATGAGAGATTCTCTATTTCTTGGGAGATATATTTCATCAATGATGGATATCCCGTGAAATATCCATCAATCCATTTATATTAATCTTTTAATACTAGAAAAAATCATATGTTAGATATATACCATATCTCTTCCCATGGAATCATTATTTTGACAATTTACGGGTGAAATGATTCCATATGATCAATGGTTACTTATCCCTAAAACCTAAATTACGGGTATAATATACTTCAAATCAAAAAAAGATTCATAAATATGGTGGTCATGTAGTTTAACCATAACAATACTAAAAACAACTCGTGCCCCACTTTTGATCATAATTAAACAAGAATATCATTTAAAAGAACTATGAAAAAGTGGATGAGTTGTCTTTTCAAGACCCAATATATAAATTAATTAATAATATAGAAATAATAATCAATTTTTTGGGATTTAAAAATACTCCATATGGTCATACAATCACTAGACCTGGGTCCTAGAAGCATTCATTTCTGTCACCCTAACCTGGTGATACCCTGAACGAAGGATGATATTAGAAAACCTTTTTTATTATTTTGATCAAGAAAAAATGATTATCCTTATGTAAAATGGAAATTATTTTTTATTTTAAATCTTTTTACCTTATAACAGTTGATACAAAGATGATGGGATCAAACAACATAAAAAAAGAATTTTATTTTCTTAATAAGGGACACTGGTGAAAATGATGCATTTGTATTCCAAATAATCTAGCTATTCCATTAATATATTACATTAGTGGGGGAATATTTCATTAAATTATAGATATTAGTTGTGTTCCAAATTTCAAATATATGGTGAAATCCACATTATGTTTTAGTAGTAATCTTGGGAAATCATACCAGAATACCTAAGAGAAATCACATATCATGGACGAAGACTCACACCCCATGAAATCCACCTAACCTTCTAATAAGAGGAAGAAGACCTGAAAAGGGGAAAAAACCTATCTATCAAAAGTCTTTCTCTATTACCATATTGAGAAGTGTAACTATATCTATAGTAGGTGATGTATGATGAGTTGATTCATTCAAAAAATCCATAAATCGATCTGAAAGGAACAAATGATAAACACCTGTATAACACTCTGGAATTAATTAATATGATGTAATAAGAATATTACCATAAATAATTAGAGGCCCTTTAACCAATTCAATAGGGTCGTATTCCATAGAATAAAATTTCTTAATCATTAACTTTTTATATGGTTTAATACTAAACAACAGATCTTCCTTAAGCGGAATTTACCCATCATAATATCCATACATACCTCAACATCCACCAGGATGATACCCTTATCTATGGATGGATTGTATAAAATATTGTTTACCCTATGAACACTATATCATGCAATACTCTGATATAGTGGAATAAAACTATAAAAACATATCATACGGCCCGTGCTTTCACACTAGAGGAATGGTTATCGTGGGAATATATATGTGGTATGAATATTTCCAAATTTCCCACACTAATGGACCAAAATAGACTCACAAAATATAACTATTAGACAAGGAATTTGAGGTGGATACACAACATACTACTATGTTTACTCTCAATTTACTTATGATTCCTCCGAAATATAGTTGTTTCCATTCCCATAAAACTCTATTCTAGATGGCTGCCATATAGAACTATATTACTAAACCGATTGATTTTCTCCATCATTTTAGGGATAATTACCTCAGTATAGTTATTAAAAATAAAAAATAGCAAATAAGATGAAATATCATGCCTAAACCTCATTACAAAGAAATTAATTAAATATATTCATTGGTAATGAGCTCAGGTGAGAAGAACACCTCTCCATGAATCAGTTTGAATACTATAACAATGAAATCTCTTCATGATGGTGGGATAGTAACTCCTAAGACATGTTGAGGAACCATGTCTCAGGGTTTTACTACTTGATATGGACGACCTTTATGTAATTCCATCCCATATTCTCTTACTATACTACTGGAACCACTGAATCCCCCACCTATCATTGTGGTATTTTAAATGTAATTAAACACACTTTCCCTAATAAATTCATGCATCTCGAGGATGTAAAAATTATTTTAAATGTCCAACACCGAGCTATCCACTTATTAGAGATCACTGTATCCCCAGATTTAATAGGGTTTGTTCTTAAATAACACCTTATAATGATCTTTCTTTAGACCCAATTTAATTTCAATATCATGAGTAGGTCCAAATACCACTCCCAAATATAGTTATTGGAGAGACCAAACCACTCCCTTTACTAATATTTGATCAATGTGGAACTATCGTTATCCTCATATCATGAATATATTGTTGGTAACTAGCGATTCAAGACACTACAAGAGATAATAAATAAAATAGAAAAAAAATTATTTCCTCCAACCATATAGATTAATGTAAACTAAACGATTAAAAAATAATATATACTAGACTAAACCACAACAACAACAAAAAATTCAAAACCACACCAACTGACCATGGTTCCCATTCCTAGTATACGAGCTTTGGATTTCCCTTAATGGAGGAGTCAAAATATATTCTCTAAATCCCTTGGTAAACTAAATCTTATTCATAAGGATTTTTGAATAGACACAAAAAATAACTATATCCTAAATACACAACAATCATATATAATTTATATTTAAAAAATATCAAATAAAAAGACTCAATGAAAAGGTAAACTCGCTTTAATACTCATTTTTAATGAATAGACCTGTGTTTTTATCTATCCTGACACCTATCATAGATAATGGATTGGAATTTAGGCTGTTTCATATCCCCATGGACTTGAAACAAACTCCATGGAGTCAAAAAAAACAATGGGGATTACATTCCCTTAAGAATAATGATTAATATCTCAATCAATTGACATTACTACATTTATAATAATATTTAAAATAGTGTCCATTACAAGCCATACAAAAAAAGAATCCCCAATTATAATGATTATGATCAAATTTATAACAAAAAACCAATATGAAAAAAGTGGAAGGGAATAAAAAATTGAACAGAAACCTATAATTTTATTTAGTTCCAACACCCACAATGTATCAACTATAAAAAACAATAAAAAACCCCACTAATAAGACTACCCACCAAATTCAATTTGGGACTTTCATTTACTAGAGTATGAAAAAAAACTATATATAACTATAGTGTATGTTTAGGGTGTGACATCACTTTACCAGTAGAATTCCACCATAGTTTCCATGCATGGACATGTACAATAAATAAATGTTATTATTTTTAATGGAAAAAATTGATAAGTGATAAATTATAATTTATCAAAGAAGGAAATTTAAATGAAGAAAGAATAACTAAAGTAGGTAAAACATAGAATAATAACTATTCTAAACCACTATATATAAGGCCCCAGCCTTAAACCTTACTTAATCTTGAGTTATTACAAGATTACACATTGTAGATATTTTCAGGTTTAGAGTTTTAGATAATTATATCATAAAACATACATTACATTCCATATTTAAACAAAGTGGTTACATAAAATATTGTATTCATTTTTACAATCAATGGAAACATATTTAAAATAAAACATGGATTCTTTCTTGACACATCCTTGACACTATCATCATATCATGTACCATTCCCTTGACCTATGAAAAAACATTTCAAAAACATGGGATGATAATAAAAAGCTCAATAAGGGATATAAAAATATAGAAAATAAACATGAGTACATATATACATAATAATAAAATCATACATTACCCATAAAACATAAGAACATTAATATACCTCATCAAATCATGAATTAATCATAGAAATCATAAGAAATAAAGGTAACTTGAGGCATTCATAATGTTCTTACATAAGGAGTAACGCTCTTGGTTACGTTTGGAATACCCATAACAGTATATTGCCTAAATACCTTAGTAGAAACCTTAACGTTTAACTCATTCACGTTACCCAATTCATATGAGATCTATATCAGGCTCACCCACACTTAGTTTATCACGGAACTACCCATCTTCATAACAATGCCCAAGAACCACAACATAATCGTATCACATAAAACATGCATAAAGGAAACATAAAATTTCCACATTTCAATAAAAAGATATCAATACAACACATTGATATAATAAAAACATTATGAAAACCATTTTCGATACCAAAATAAAATAAATGTAAAACAAGTTATTTATTTCTCATTTATAAAAAATGTTATGGCTTGGAGATGAAGCCTAAACTCAAATAATGTTCAAGACGGCGGAGAAGTCATTGTCGCCGCATACATATGACAAAAAAAACATTCCCTTTTGTCATTTAGTAAATTCTTTGTATAAAAAAGAAACCTTTTGAATAAACATAATAGTCAAAGGGGTTTATACACCGTTTAAAAGAAAGTTGTGTATAAAACATAATATGCCTCAATGAAAGGAGATTGAGACAAAGTCCCTTACCTCATGTCCGACGTGACTTGATTTCTATTTAATCTCATGAATAATAAACTAGTGTTAATTTATACTTGCTTAAGAAAATTTTTGAAGATTATTTTTCCTTTTATATAACTTATTTTCATGTTATAAATGTTATGTAATCATTTAATTTAATAAAGTTCATTTTGTCGATACTTGGTACTTAAGTCAAAAATGGACTTTTTACAATTACATGTTGTTTATGTGGTCAAAGATTCATTATATACAGAATGATATCCATGATTTTTATATCATATATATCATATATATCCAGCATATATATGTATTTATAATAGTACGTAACATTTAGAGCTAAGAAATGAAATGCAGCGTTCAGGGAGACGGTGAGCCGTACATACGCATGAACTCTACATTCATTTCTATTTCATATTAAATGGAGTGAAATCATATTGATATAAGGGTATATTATAATTACATTATAACATAATATATAATAACATTAAATCCATCTTTTATACATCCCACGTATGCCATTAACGAATGAAATCACTTTGAGGGGGCGGTAGTCCGCACTTCCTAAAATGAAATTATCATGTTTACCCACAATGGAAACCATAAAGGTATGCCACAATTGAAAAATAAATTTAGCATAAAGAAAAAATAAAAATAATATATATCATATATAAATAGAGTGACATCTTAATGGCCACCACGAAAGGTGTTAAAATAATATTGAACAATCATCGTTTCGTGAGGCAGAAAATCGCCAACCACAGAAACAGTATGTTCATTAACCATTAGACGATGGTGTGTGTAGGTGTAGCTCTAATACTTCTCATAACGACAACCTAGTATACTGAAGATACTGTTGTTTTTACAAAATAAATGAATAAAAAGAGTTTATGGGGGTGGAGAAGAAAAATAAAACATAAGAACACAAGAGAAGACACTACCATTAAATCGGGTAACGCTTTTTGATTTGAGCTCAAAGGATTCCTTGGATAGACTTCTGCCCAAAGTGATGATTCTATGAGTAATATAGGGATGCAGAGAGAAAAAATGTGCTGGGTTGGATGAGCAAAAGGCTTGAGAGGTGTGGTTAAGGTGGTAGAGGTGGGAGCCTTTTATAAGAGGATAGGAGGGGCACTTTTGGAAAGTTATAAAAGGTTACTTTATTATAAAATTATTTTCATATTTTAAAGGTCCCAAAATTATATTTTTATAGGATAATGTGATAAGAGTTCGAAATCAAACAATACAATAGGTTTTTTAGACGTTTAGGTCTTATATTTTACATTATATTTTCATTTTATTTAAATAGTTAAATAATGAGGTAATCGCTGCATCATCATGGTGTCATAAATAATTTAATTTATATAATGTATAAAAATTATAAAAAATATATAATTATGTAGGAAAATTTTTTAGATTTATAATGAATATTTATAGTCAAAAACATGACTTGTATAACCCCATTTTTAATTTTTTTTAGTAAAACAACACATGTTTCTGACATTTTTATTGTAACATTAAATAAATAGTTATTAATGTCATTTTCCTAGCAAGGTGGCTCCATGGGGTCCCCAAGATGACACATGGATTGTCTTGGTCGGCCATGACACATCCAATATGGTTAGTACATGTTTAAAGGGCATTTCATATTATTAAAACATTATTTGTTTACCTTAAACTACACTAATTAACTCTAATCGCGATTAAAAACGTAAAAGTTACTATTCACCAAAAAAATTATTCTGATCCCATTGAACCACATTATACTTATTAATGACAACCATGTATGTCATATTTTTTAAATTCAAAACATAGAAGTGGTAAAATTTCATTTAAACAAAAAATTAGTTTGTTTTAAGTACCACTTAGTGGTTTCACTATTCATCAAAAATTGATGTTTTTCAGAAAAATACCAAAACATCACCCTACTATATATTTGATATTCCAAATTCAAAAATGATGTATATTTTACAAAATTAAAACCATATATGATACATTAGTTAATTTAATAATTAATTCCCGCTGTCAGAACAAATAGCGTGTTTTTGTGAAACAATATATATCAAAAGATTGACTCTAGTTTCAGTCCAAATTCAAAGTTAATTTAATTCGAATGACCACCATTAGATTAAATGGTAAAAATATTTTCTAATTTACCTTTAAAACCAATTCAAGATATAATATAATCATATAAATAAGTTATATTAAAATGAGTTTTTGAATTAAAATAGAACATTTTCCACTATTCATTAAAAAATGAACGTTATCGGAAAAATACAAAAAAATTACACAAAGTAAATTTTGATATCCCGATACATTAGAATAATTTCATTTGGTCCAATATAATGTATTAGATTGACCAAAACTATATTTAATGATGGTTCTCCATAAAAAGGCGATAAGTGGACCTTTAGTGATTATTAGAGTATATATGCCTAAAATTGAATTCTTTCTATATTTTAAGGCTTAATATTTAATTGGATAAATGTAAAAACATTTAACAAACATATATAATCATATTTTATTTATTTATATTCATTCCAGCCAATACAACAGATACGTGTTAACTACCATTTAAAATATTATTATTTTATTACTAGTATGCATCGTAAGATTTCAAAGAATCTCTTTGTTGTGTATTGGGTACGTTATCGAACATAGCAACCCCTTTAATGTTAAATTAATATTTAATTTGTAAATATTAATAAATATTAGAATGTATTATTTTTTATTTATTTGGGATGTTACATCCTTCTCCCCTTTTGGGAATTGCTTCCTCGCAATTTTATTCACTTATCAAAATAAGTGGGGGTATTTATCCCTCATAGAATTTTCAGATTCCCACGTTTCCTATTTAAAAAAATGGGGTTTCCACAAAACCTTTACCTAATGAATTACCTTATTACGCAATAGTTGCTTTCTATGGTCAAAAACCTAGACTGGTTGTTTTTCATATGAGAGACTCTCTTCCAACTCAACTACCGCTGGGCTAAAAACCTGAGATGGATCTTGCATATACTTTCTCAACATCGAAACATGATAAACATTGTGTACCTAAGATAAACTCGTAGGTAAAGCCACTTGGTACACAACTGATCCAACTCTATCCAGAATTTCATATGGTCCAATGAACCTTGGACTCAGATTTCCTTTCTTACCAAATTGCATCACATTTTTCATGGTGAAACTTTGAGAAAAACATGATCACCTACCTCGAAGGAGAGGTCCTTCCTCCTATTGTCTCCATAACGTTTCTGTCTGCTCTGAGCTATTTTCATGAGTTTTTGAATCAAATGAACTTTTTCTGCCATCTCTTCTGCCAATTCTGGTCCCATCAGCTTCCTTTCACCCACTTCATCCCAAATAGCTGTAGTTCGACACCGTCTTCCATATAATGCCTCAAATGGAGCCATCTGCATAATGAAATGAAAACTGTTATTTTAAGAAAATTTAAACAATGAATGTTGTTGGTCTCAACATCCCGGATAATCCATCGAAAGAGAAGGTAGCATTTCCTCCAAAGACTGGATTGTTCGTTCTGACTGCCCATCTGATTGAGGATGAAAAGCTGTACTAAAATTTAATTCAGTACCCAACGACTTCTGAAGGACTTTCTAAACATTAGAAGTAATCCTGGGATCATGATCAGATACAATGGATAAGGGAACTCCATGAAACCTGAATATCTATTTAAGATACAATCTAGAAAGTTGATCTAGAGAGAGAGTATCTCGAATAGGATGGAAATGAGCAGATTTTGTCAAGCGATAAAAAATAACCCAGATTGCATTATTACCTCGAGGTGTCTTCGGAAATCCCACAATGAAGACCATGGATATATTCTCCCATTTCCACTCAGGCACTAGTAAAGGCTGAAACATCCCTTTCGGTAACTGCCACACTTCTTTAACCTACTGACAATTCAAACACTTCACAGTAAAATCAACAATATCTATTTTCATTCCATCCCACCAGTAATACTCCCTCATATCTCTGTACATCTTAGTACTGCCAGGATGAACTAAAAACGGGGAACTATGAGCTTCACATAATAACTCGCTCTTCAACTGTGAATCACACGGAATACACAATCTCTTCCCAAATCTCAAAACAAAATCATTATCAATGTTGAATTCAGGATACTAACTCTTCTGAACCAGCTCTACCTTTTTCTGCAACTCGCTGTCTTGCTTTTGTGCTTTCTTAATTCTCTCTGATAGAGAAGATTGCAATGATACCTAAAACAAAATAGAAGTCCATCCTGCACCAATAACATATATGCCAAAGTTCATCAAATCCTTAACCAAAGGATCATGTTCCAAACGCAACATTGTTAATGAAGTATTACTTTTTCGACTCAAAGAATCAGACACTTTATTTTCTTTTCCCATATGGTAATGAATTGTACAATAATTATACTTGATTAATTCTAGCCATCTCCTCTATCTCATGTTCAATTCGTTCTGAGTGAATATATACTTTAATATTTTGTGATCGGTATATATTACACACTTTACTCCATTCAAATGATGCCTCCAAATTTTTAAAGCAAAAAAAACAGCAGCTAATTCCAAATCATGTCTAGGGTAATTTACCTCATGAGTTTTAAACTATATTGAAGCATAAGAAATTACCTGACACTACGGGAAAAAGGGGTATTTGCAACGAGGATAAATCCCATCGCAAATAGTCATGTTAGAAACTTATTTGCGACGGGGAAAGCTCACACATCGCAAAAGGTTTGGCATGCAATGCACACCAAACCACGGGAATGTTATTTGCGAAGGGGGGTTACCGCCCTTTGAAAATAACTGGCGGCAGAAAAAAATATTTGCGACGGGAATATACCCCCATCGCAAATAGTATCTCGATAGGTTATTATTTGTGACGGGACTAGTCGCAAATAACTATTTAACTGTTGACCGTGATAAATGCAGGAAAAAGTATTTGCAACGGGTAGCATCGCAAATAATACTATTTGCAATTGTTATCCTATCGCAAATAGTCCCGTCGCATATAAGTTAACCTATAAATACCCTCATCTGTTTTTTTCCATTTATTCTTAAACTCTATCTTCTACTTCTCTCAAAACTCTATTTTTAGAGTTCCGAGTTTCTTAAGAATAATTTTTATTTCCGGAGTTGATATTGATGTCATCAACAACTATCATATATCAACCTCATATCAATTTTAAAAGTATTTATTTTCATTTTCATTTAATATTTATTTTAAATTTTTTATTGGTTTTAATTATTCTTAATTAGTGGTAATTTAATTATGTTTAGATTGTTTTGTTATTTAATAAATTTAAATTATTAGTATTCATTGTTCATAGTTAATGGTAATTAAGAATAATTAAGAATAATTAAGAATAATTAATAATAAATAGGAATAATTAATCATAATTAGTCATAATTAGGAATAATTATAAATAATTATTCATGATTAAGAATAAATACTAATAATTAGTAATAAATACCAATAATTAGGAATAATTAGTAATAATTAGTAATAATTAGTAATAATTAGTAATAATTTAGAATAATTTATAATAATTAGGAAATAATTAGGATCAATTATGAAAAATAAGAAAAAATACTAATAATTACGAATAATTTCTAATAATTACTAATAATTACTAATAAATACTAATAATTATTAAAAAACCTCCTCCATGCATGCATTAACCTTTACAATTAATCCATTTCTTTATTTTATAGATTTAATGATCTATCTATATATATATATAGATATATTTATTCGTATATTAAAATATATTTATATTAATATAGACATATTGGTTATATGAATAAATATATATATATATATATTCATATATTAATATATATATTTATTCATATATTAATATATATATTTATTTGTATATTAATATATAATTATATCTATTTTTATACATATATATAATTATAAATTCTTATTCGTATATTTATTTGTATATTAATATATATTTATAAACTTAGTTTTAAAAAAATTTATAAAATATGTTTTTTATATGTATTTATAAATAAATAAATACATACATACATATATATATACAATACACACACACACACATTTATATATATGTATAGTTATGAATGAATACATAGAAATGAGGGGGTGAAAATCCAGAGAGAATGTTAAAACGGCTATAACTTCTAATCTGTATGTTTGTTTCAACTCCACAACCAGTAAAATTGAAGAACATGAAATGATATTCGATATGATATGTGGTACATGCCAAACGGACATCCGGATCAGAAGTTATATCCATTTGAATGTTAAAAAGACCATAACATCTAATACAGGAGCCTGTTTCAGCTTTACAATCAGTAAAATCGAATTACATGAAACGATCTTCGATATGATATATGGTACAGGTTTATCGGACATCGGGATTAGAAGTTATAGCTATTTTAATGGTAAAAAACTGGGGTACCCCGACTAAAAACTCAGTTTTAGAGGCCTTTTGGGCCTTTTTGTCCTCGAAAATCCCTTGACTAAGGTCCCCAGGGACACAGAGATGTAGAGCTCATCACAGGCTTCGATTTGATATTCTTTAGAGCTCAAATGGAGTCCCAGATCAAAAGTTATAGACGTTTGAAGTTTGGGTTTCATTTTCAACTTATATTTTATCTTTCATTATTTTTTTATTTTTTTATATTCAAAAAGTTATTAAATGACAATTAATTGATAAAAATTACATAATTACTAATTAAAAATATTTTTTAATTTATTTTATATTCCCCTTTTATTAAATATCTTATAAATTAATATTATATTTCCATAGATCATTTCAATAACATATTTATAAAATAAATATTATATTTATATCAATATAAATAGATTAATATATTTAAATATTAATAAATAATTTTTTAATTTTTTTAATTTTTTTTATTCTTATTTGCGACGGGAATATATTCCCATCGCAAATAGGCTCTTCGAAGAAACTATTTTCGTTGGGAAAAGGGCCCGTCGCAAATACATTGTTGTGACGGACACGTCGTAGAATTGTTGTTTTTTAACCACAAATCTACTTGCTACATCGTTTTCCGCAACGGGTCATTTGAAACGGGGCCCCATCGCAAAAGGCCATTTGCGACGGGATCCCATTGCAAAAGGCCATTTGTGACGCGATCCCGTTGAGAATACCTGTATTTATAGTAGTGTGATCATTCTGCATTAGGACACAACCAAGTCCTTTCTATGAAGCATCGCTGTAGATAACAGACTCACCATTCTGGGAAGGTAGTGCCAAAACTAGAGCTTTCACCAATCTTCTTTTCAGTTCCTTAAAAAAATCATCACATTCTTTTGTCTAGATAAACTTAACACTATACCAAGTTATCTTAGTCATTGTACTAGATAACCATGAAAAATTTCTAACAAACCTTCGGTAATAGCCTGCCAAACCAAGGAAGCTACAGGTCTCAGTTACATTTTTGGGTCTTGGCCATTCTTCAACAACCTTTGTTTTTGCAGGATCAATAGTTATCCCATATCTTTAAAACAATGTTACCAAGGAAAAAAAATTGTTGCAACCAAAACTCACACTTCCTGAATTTCCCATACAATATCATTTCTTTTAAGTTTTGAAGAATAACCCTTAAATGTCTTTCATGCTCCTCTTTACTTTTAGAAAACACCAAAATATAATAAATTAAAACAAACACAAACTTATACAAGAACTCGTGGAAAATTATATTCATAAGGTCCATGAATATAGTAGGTGTATTGGTTAGCCCAAAAGGCATTACCTAAAATTCATAATGGCCATATCTTGTTCGAAAAGAGATCGTCAGAATATCTTCTTCCTTTACCTTCAACTGATGGTAACCCGATCTCAGGTCAATCTTTGAAAAAAACTGAGCTCCCTGGAGCTAATCAAACAAATCATAGATATGAGGAAAAGGAATTGTTTTTTAAAAGTGATGTTACTCAAGGCTCTATAATCAAGTAAATGTCTCATTGAACTATCATTGTTTTAACAAACAAAACATGATCACCCCATGGTGATGTGCTAGGTCGAATGAGACCTTTCTCTAGAAAATCGTGCAATTACCTTTTCAACTCTAAATGTTCGGTTTGAGCCATTCAATAAGGGGGTTTTGAAATTGGCTTATCATCAGTAACTAAGTCAACAGTGAACTCAACTTCCCGATCTGGTATTATTCCAGAAAACTAATTAGGAAAAACATCAGGATACTCATTTACCACTGGCACATCATTAATATGAACAGTCCTCTTCTTTTCAACGATATGTCCAATGTGACATTAATTTCCATATTTTACATGTTTCTCGACCTCTTGATATGTTATCAATTGTAAGGGTTAATTCTTGTACACAAACTGGAATTATTTCTGAAAAGAAATTTCTTTAGCTCTACATTCAATCATATCATGGGAAATAGAGAGCCAATCCATACCCAGGATAACATCAAACTCTACTAGAGGTTAAACAATTAGGATTTCATGTAGATTCTTTCCATGGATAAGGATAGGAAGATTCTTATAATTTTTTTTGCGTCAACATTTTTCCCAGGTTTTTTTACCACAAGTTCATGAGTCATTTCTTGAGATGGTAATCCCATTTTACTAGAAATGTTTTTAGAGATGAAAGAATGTTTAAACCCGAATCAAACAACACAATAGCATAATATGAAAAAACAAACAAATTACTTGATACAACATCATTTGATGGCTCGACATCTACTGAAGTAGTTGCAAAGGATTTCACCACACCTTTTTTCTTGTAGTCTAATTACTTCCCCTCACTCGATCTCTTTGTCAGACACTCATTTTCGTAGTGACCCATCTCATTGCAATTAAAAAATTTCACTAAATGTAAATCAAATTTGTTCTTACCATCACCCTGATATTTTTCAATTCAATAATGAGCCTTATGTCCCATCTTACAGCATTGGTAGCACTTTCCAAAATTCATAAGGCATTCCCTAGCATGCCTTTTACCACATTTATCACAAACTGGAAACTTAGTTTTCTTACAGTCAGACCTTTTTTGATGAATTCTTTCCTTTATCCTGCCACCTCGGTCTCTTCTTTTGCTGGTTGTTATAGAAAACATGATCATCAGAAAACTCTATTTCCACCTTCTCAGCACATCAAACAAGCTTTTCATAACTCTTAAACTTGTGAGAAGCTAACGCCCTTTTATATTTTGGTTTCAACCCTGAGAAAAAACGATTGATTTTACTATCAAGGTCTTGGATAACATTTGGAGCATACATCGCCAATCGAGTGAACCTTTCTTCATAGGAAACCACTGTGTAATCCTTTTGCCTCAATTCCAGGAATTCATTTTCCATCCTAAGTCGAACAGTCTTAGGAAAATACTTCTCAAGAAACATACATTTGAATTCATCCCAGTCGAGATCATTAATCAAATCAGCATCCCTGATATTTTTAACCCTCGACCAAAAATGATCTGCTTCACCCTCCAACCGTTTAATAGCATGACAAACCTTTTGATTGTCTAAACACCCCATGACATAAAAAATATTCTCATGTTCTTTAATCCACCCTTCAGCTAGCACAGGGTCTGATGATCCTCTGAATGATGGGGGATGTTGCCTCATGAAATGTTCCACCACTAACATGTTCCTCTGCGGTTGATCTGGCTAATCTCGTGTATGGATACCACTACCATTTATCGCTTGATTCAACTGTGCCATTACTGCAACAAACTATTCCGTTCCAATTATGACCATCTCAGGATTCTAGTTCGGAAGGTAATTTCCTATCGTATGCCTTCCAAGCACTTCTTCCCTGTTTCCTCGGCGGGAAACCATTGTGAACAAACATGTCTTAGATGAAGCAACATGGTAATTTTTAAATGCTATATCATTTAAATTTGACCATAAAAAAATATTGTTGGATAATCATTTAATATAATTCTAACTTTTAAAGTAATCTAAACTGACCTCTGGTACCAACTATAAGGCCCCAACCTTAAACCTAACTTAATCTTGAGTTATTACAAGATTAAACATTGAGGGTCTTTTCAGGTTTAGAGTCTTAGAGAATTAGTTCATAAAACATGCATTACATTAAATATTTAAACAAAGTGGTTACATAAAAGATAGTATTCATTTTTCCCATCAACGGAAACATATTTAAAATAAAACATGGATTCTTTCTTGACACTTCCTTGACACTATCATCATATCATGTACCTTTCCCTTGACTTGTGAAAAAACATTTCAAAAACTTGGGATGAGCATAAAAAGCTGAGTAAGGGATATAAAAATATGGAAAGGAAACATGAATACATATATACATAAGAATGAAATAAAAAATTACCAATAAAACATAAGCACTTTAACATACCTCATCAAATCATGAATAAATCATAGAAATCATAAGACATAAAGGTAACATGAGGCATTCATATCTTTATTAAGTAGGAAGCAACCCTCTTTGATATATTAGGAATACCCATCACAGTATATTCCCTAATTATCATCGGAGAAACCATAACGTTTAACTCCTTCGCATTACCCAATGCATAGGAGAGCTATATCGGGCTCACTCGCCCTTTGTTTATCACGGAACCACCCTTCTTAATGACAATTCTCAAGAACCATAACATAATCATATCACATAAAACATCCATAAAGTATACATAAAATTTCCACATTTCAATCACAAGATATCAATACAACACATTGATATAATAAAAACATTATGAAAACCATTTTCAATACCAAAATAAAAGAAAATTAAAACATGGTTTTTATTTCACATTTTTTTAAAAAGTTATGGCCTATAGAGGAAGCCGAAACTCAAATAATGGTCACAGCCACATAGAAGTCATTGTTGCCGTATACGTACGAAAAAATAACATTCCATTTTGTTTTTTAGTAAATGATTCGTATAAAAAAGATTCCTTTTGAATAAACATAAATGTAAAATGTGTCTATAAACTGTATAAAGGAAAGTTGTGTATAAAAAAATATTCCTCAATGAAAAGAGATTGAGACGAAGTCACTTACCTTTTGTCTGACGTGAATCGATTTCTCTTTAATCTCTTGAATAGTAAACTAGTGTTAATTTATAATTGCTTAAGAACCTTTTTAAAGTTTATTATTCCTTTTATATAATTATTGCCATGTTATAAACGTTATGTAATCATTTAAATTAATAATGTTCATTTTTTCGATATTTGGTACTTAAGTTAAAAATGGACATCTTACAATTACATGTTGTTTATGTGGTCAAAGGTTCATTATATCTAGAATGATATCCATGATTTGGATATCATATATACCATATATATCCAGAATATACATGTATTAATAATAGTACATAACATTTAGAGGTAATAAATGAAATGCATCGTTCATGGAGAGGGTAAGGCGTACATACACATGAACGCTACATTCATTTCTATTTCATATTTAATGGAGTGAAATCATAATGATATAAGAGTATATTATAATTCCATTATAACTTCATATATACTAACATTAAATCCATCTTTTTTACATCCCACATATGGCATTAACAAATCAAATCACTTTGAGGGGGTGGTAGTCCGCACTTCCTAAAATGAAATTATCGTGTTTACCCACAATGGAAACCATAATGGTACGTGAAAAATGAAAAATACAGAGGCATAAGGAAAACATAACCATAATATATATATCATATATAAATAGAGTGACATCTTAATGGCCACAATGAAATGTGTTAATAGAGGATTGAACAATCATTGTTTCGTGAGGTAGAAAATCGCCAACCACAGAAACAGTATGTTCTTTAACAATTAGACAAATGTGTGTGTAGGTGTAGCTCTAATAATTCACATAAAAACATCCTAGTATAATTAATATACTTTTTTTTGTTACAAAATAAAGGAATAAAAAGAGTTTAGGGGGTTGGATAAGTAAAATAAAACATAAGAACACAAGAGAAGACACAACCTTTAAATCGGGTCACTCTTTTTGATTTGAGCTCAAAGGCTTCCTTGGAAAGACTTATTCCAAAAGTGAGGTTTCTAGGAGTAATATAGGTATGTGGAGAGACAAAATTGGCAGGGGTTGGCCGAGACAAAGGCATGAGAGGTGTGTTTAAGGTGGTAGAGTTGTGGGCCTTTTATAGGAGAAGAGGAGGGGCACTCTTGGAATGTTATAAAAACTTACTTTATTATAAAATGCTTTTCAGATTTTAAAGGTCCCAAAATTATATATTTAGAGAATAAGGTTATAATGTTCTAAATTCACCCATCCAATAGGTTTTTTACAAGTTTACGACTTAGATTTTACATTATATTTTCATTTTATTTAAATCATTAAATAATGAGGTAATCGCTGCATCATCATGGTCTCATAAATAATTAAATTTATTTATTGAATAAAAATTATAAAAAAATATCATGATGTAGGAAATAATTTTATATTACTAATGAATATTTATAGTCAAAAATATGACTTGTATAAACCCATTTCAAAATTGTTTTACTAAAACAACACATGTTTGTGACATTTTTATTTTAACATTAAATAAAAAGTTATTAATGTCATTTTCCTAAAAAAGTGGCTTCATGGGGTCCCCATGTTGACCCATGGATTGTCTTGGCAGGAAATTACACATACAGTAAGGTTAAAACATGTTTCAAGGTCATTTAATATTATTAAAATATTATTTTTACCTTAAACTTCACTAATTACCTCTAATCGCGATTAAAAACATAAAAGTTACTATTCGCCCAAAAAAATTTATTTTGATCCCATTGAACCAAATTTTACATCTTAATGACAACCATGTATGTTGGATATTTGAAATTCAAAAACACAGAAGTGGTAAATTTTCATTTAAATGAAAAATCTGTTTTTTAATGTACCACGTAGTGGTTTAACTATTCATCAACAATTGAAGTTTTTCAGAAAAATACCAAACCTTCACCCTAAGCTATATATGATATTCCAAATTAAAAAATGATTTCTATTTTACAAAATTCAAAATATATAAGTTACATTAATTAGTTTAATAATTAATTCCTGAATTCAGAACAAATAGCGTGTATTTATGTAACAATATATATCAAAAGAATAATAGTAGTTTCCGTCCAAATTCAATGTGAAAATAATTTCATTGACCACCATTGTATTAAATGGGAATATATTTTCTAATCTAACTTTAAAAAAATTCAAAATATAATCGAATGATATAGATAAATTAGATTAAAAAGCAGTTTTGAATTAAAATACAACATTTTCACTATTCATTAAAAAAATGAACTTTATCGGAAAAATACCAAAAATTTACACAAAGTAAATTCTGTTGTCCCAATTATAAAGAAGAATTTTATTTGGTCCAATAGAATGTATAAGAGTGCCCAAAACTAAATTTAATGATGGTTCGCCATCAAAAGGTGATAAGTGGACCTTTAGTGAATATTAGAGTATATATGCCTAAAATTGAATTATTTTCATATTTTAAGCCTTAATATTTTATTGGATAAATGTAAAAACATTTAACAAACATATATAATCATATTTTAGTTATTTCTATTTATTCCCGCCAATAAAGTGGCTACATGTTAACTACCATTTAAAATAATATTATATTATTACTAGTGTGCAACGTATGATTTCAAAGAATCTCTTTATTGCGTATCAGGTACGCTATCGAACATAGCAACCCCTTTAGAGTAAAATTAATATTTTATTCATAAATATTAATATATATGAGAATGTAATGTTCTTTATTTACCTGCGATGTTACACTATGCATCTTGTTTAGTTGGGTCTAAAGATCCTTGTACTCTTTTTGTTATTTCCAAATATTTAGAACTCCGCATACATGATCCTTTAGAGATAAAAAAGACAACGTTTTAGTAGTTCTCAAAGTGTCACATTTTTTGACATATTATTTTTTTATTATATTACTTCTATGGAAACTATGAAGGGGACCATTTGGATCTCCAAACATAATAGTAAATTGCCTTCCAACATTGGTACCCTTGGTTCCCAAGTATGTTATCCAATTTTAATGCCATAAAAAATACACATTGGGAGAAAAAAAATATCATAACATTCCAATGCATAAAATTTCCAACCATATTCATATGGTATTAAAAAATTCCTAATACTTACACACACTAAAAACATTGAAATAATCCATTTTCACATGAATCATAATTTATAATTGATTTAGATATAAATGAATGAAAAATTAAAAATTAAAAATACATCACATCATCGAACCCCATTTCATTTGCATTGAAATCTCCACCAACCAGTTTGAAATAGAAATCAAATATGTCTTGATATCGTATTGAAGATATATACCTACAAAAACCTGAAAACCCAATAAATACTATTTATATATATACCGTTATATTTCACCAAAAACACCTTCTAGATCGATACTCAATAAATAAGGAATAAGTGTCCACGTGGAGATGATTGGAGTCACTTACAAAGAGTTACCCTAAAAATCAAGATCAAATAACCCAGGAAATTTATACAATAGATAGTTTAATAATAGTGGAGCTATACCCATTGATTAAGAAATACTAATTATTAAAAAGGGGGTAAATTAGAAAAAAATTATATATGGTAAAAATTGTGAAATTATATATTTCATTAATAATGATTTAAGATTCCAAGGCTGACCATGTGATTTTCCCAAATGTGTTATAAATGTGCAGGTTTATCAATATCAATAGATAGAGGTTGAATAGATTCATGAAAATTTAAACATATCCATGAAAGAATTCATGTTCCACATTCAATGAGATATGGTTTTTTGGAGTTTCTACAATATTGTACATAAAAATGCACCGATCGTGATCCAGAAAATATCTCCCAAAAAATACATATTTCAATCATATAAAAACTCACAGAGATCTTTGGAATTAATCAATTTCCAAAAATAAATTAATTATAACTATTTATAGAATTATTAGTGTAAAAATATACATTTTTTACATAGTGATTATATTTTAATAACAATACATGTTCATTATATGTATAAAATTTGGTCATATTTTCACATTATATGACAGTGCAAAAATCATTGGCTTTGTATATATTTTTATTCATATATTTAATAATTGGGAAATGTTGATTATTTATTAAATATCCATCTACCTTTATCCACATAATGTGTTTTCTTCATTACAACATATTAATATAACTTTTTGATGGTATTGGTGTTTCTTGTTTTGTTATTCCTATGTGGATGATTATTATATATGTTTATTATGAATTTTTAATTAGTTTCTCCCTTTGTCAAGGCATTTTTAGTCACAAACCTACCCATGTAATCATCAAACCCACCATCACCACATCCATCTTGTGACAAGTCCTGAGAGTCATTCACGATCCACTAGGGATCACAACATGTTCTATGCATTAATTAAACTTAAATATGGATTCTTTATCCCATAAAAATTGGAAATTATCTAAATAAAATGAAAAAATTGAACTATTTTTAGAAAAAAACTAAAATATAAAGTAACAATTTATAACCTTTATAGTCACCTCCAACCAAATAACCAAATTCATTTCATATAGATCGAGACCTAGTTGGATTCTGCACTAGATACTCTAAATAATGAAATTTGTATTGGAGGGAGTAA
The DNA here is from genome assembly GCA_963277665.1 of Viscum album. Taxonomy (NCBI): domain Eukaryota; kingdom Viridiplantae; phylum Streptophyta; class Magnoliopsida; order Santalales; family Viscaceae; genus Viscum; species Viscum album. The sequence goes on along the minus strand of OY728147.1, from coordinate 2,047,965,101 downwards.
TAACACGTATTAGTTGTGAATGACTAAACTAAACCATATTCCATACCATTTAAAATAAAACTATTTCATGAAACTTTGAAAATAGGATATATAAATATGTATATATAAATGTCTTTCTACGCATTTAAAGGAAATAATAAATAAATTACCATTTTATGAAAAGTTTCATTCAAATATTTTTTTCAAAGAAATGTTTTAAATGCATGAAAAATCTTTCAGAAACATCCTAATAAATGTTAAACATTGAAAAAAGACTATCATGATATTATAATTAATCTATAAAATCATAGAAATCTACAAATAAGATAAATTTAAAAATGGTACTATGAATAAAATTTGTAAAAGATGGAATGCATGATGGGAAATCCCAATGGATCTTTGAAAACTGATTCATGGGATAGATATACCTCAGTGATAAGAGAATATATTATAGTCTCATTCATGATCTCCTACAGATGTCAAAACTAATGTTCTAATAGTCCCAAAAGCATCATCATTCATTTAGTTTGTTTTATTTTGAAACTTGTTTGGGATCTCAGGTCATTGCCATGTTGGCACAGCCAGTGTACAAGTCTATAACAAACTACCTTGGTACCTAGTGTTCCTAAGTTATATAATTTTTCAGATTATTCCAATTCCATGTTTTATTATAATCTAATCATTAAGATCTATAATTCCATTTCAAACCACATCTATTGGAAATAATCCAGTTCCAAAACCATACAAAAATGAATTCCCTAATGAAATTTCCATTATAAAAAAAACAAATATAAAATTTTAAATAACCCATTTAACCGAGAAAATATTAATAAAATACACTCATATTTATGATGGTATACATTTAAAAATAATCATGAAATCATGATTAACAAACGAAAATCACGTGAATGGCTTTTGTAAAATATGGGAAGTGAGTAAATAATTATTTCCATGACTCATAATTAACTATTCACAATGTTTATGATAATATAAAAATGAATAAATATTTTTAACGGAATAATGAAATTATTGATTTAAAATTGAATGGTTGGGAATATTGAACCTTCCTTAGAACATGATATTTTGAAGATTACTACCCAAAAATGATTTACACTTAAATGCATATGCAAATTCAGACTTATATATATACACATTGAAGAAATATATATATTCCTCCATTCATGATTGAAAATGTATAACTTATATATATATATATATATGTATATAATCTTACCCATGTATACTTGTGTAAGTCAACATCAACAAAATAGGTCCAAAGAGAAATAAAAATATAAAATATAAAAAATTACAAAAGACCTATTTAATATTTAGAAATTATTTAAAAAGGAACAAAGATAGTATAAACTTAGAGTGAATGTAACTAACAAACCTGGGATGCCTTCAAACCTGACACATGACCCATTCTGTCACATACCCAAATGGCATTCCTTATCCCTATGGGATAGCAACAAGATCCTATGCTCTGAACAACAAAACTGAGGGAACAATTTCTCCCAACCTGCAGAAGCACATAGAATATACATACATACATACATATACATACACACACACACACACACATTCACACACATATATATATTTCGAGGAGAAATATAAGAATAAGGAAAAATTTATAATACACGATTATAAGAAAAATAGTTGAAATAGAACAAAAATAATAGTATAACAAATCCCAAAAAAACACGTCCAACAGCAAAGGACGTCAACCAATAACTACTCCAAGAAATGGCATGGGAAAACACACACTATCTCACCACCAGCTACCCATCTAACTGACATAAACCTCACCACCTCCATTATGGGCCTTGCATTTCCCTATAGTAGAAGATAAATATTTGTCTATGTATTACTGAAGATGTGTGTAGGGAGTGATCTAATAGGTTTATTGGGATCCCACCCAGGTGTTCCAGGACATGTATCTATGTAAAAAATCATGTATTATCACTTTATAATATAACATTACATGATATACAGATAATTAGTTCTATATAAAACATGGTAAACATTTCTATTTTCCATAGTTCTAGATAGAAATAGGTATATAAGTTTCATGGATTATTTTTCCATATCAAATTCCACAAGAATAAACATACATATAATTGCTAACTCAGACATCTAGGTAGTACTAAACAGAAACACAAGTATCACAACAATAATGAATACTATAAGACCTGGTCGTAAACTACTCAACCATAATAAAAAAGATCAAAAATCTGATCCTAGAACAATGGGCCTGCGACGTAGAGAAATACCCCATTAGTAAACCACCCAAAAAATCAATATCGTTCAACAAGAACATTGAGACTAGGAAACTGTGGAATAACCCAGGACAAACCTCCATGATAATAGAAAAACAATGGATTATTGACTCAATCTAATCCTTCCACCACTATATCCAAGGTAAACCATATCCACGTTTTCACTATTCATTTCAATTCATTGAAAACCATTGAAAACTACTTCAAAAATAAATTAATCAAAATCCTAGGAAAACCCATTTTTCATTCCAAACCCTTTTCAAAATATTCATAAATTCATTGAAATTTCATAAATCACTTTATTAATCCATAGAAATTAGGATCAATATTATTGTGTAATGACTAAAGCACCTACCTCAAAACTCAGGCCACACACACCCACAGCAGAATCCCAATCCAACAAAACCCAACAACAACAACTATGGTCTAAAATAAATTCCACATAATGATTGATCAAAGCCTAAACAAAAGAGGTCTTTAAAAGATAGGTATCCCACACACATAAATGATGAACACCTACCACCCCATGAACAATGAAGGAAAAGGCTTCTTGAATGATATTTCACAATGAATCTTGAAGAAAATTACATGGATCATCTAATATTGATAAATAGATCTGGTAACTCAAATCTACGACACTACCAACATCATATTCAATGAAGGACTGGAAAGAAAACATACCTGGATAGATGCATTGTAGACGCAATAATGATACATTGCTAATCATTTTGTTTAGGATGGAGGGTATCCTATAAAAATAAAATAGGAGTAGCCTAGGTTTGAGAGAACATATATCTTGGATAAAATGTTAAAGAGAAACTAACAAATTCATGAAATTAACATGGGCTTGGTCCGAGTCATGATTTGTAACCCTTCGTTGCATCTTGTAGGACACGCTAGATATGTATGCTGGAAAACCAATCACATCAGGTTAAAAACCCAATATTTAAACACTACACTCCGTGTACCTCAGGTACATGTTATGTACAAGTTCACAGCCGCCAGTACCCGACATATACATTCTTTGTTGCCAATAGAATGTCCACAGACAATAAAACATAGGGACTTTGAACTAAAATATAACATAAAAAAATGAAAAAACATACCTAATCAAGATATCATGAGGTCACAAAATCCGCAACATAAATTATTTTCATCCATTTTTGGTCATTTGTATTATTTAATCCATATAAAATGATGTTGCCACTTCTCCCTCATCAATGACTCCCAATCCCAAGACCCATGGGGATTGAAACCTTGTTTCCGTAAAACTCTGTCAAACCGAATCAAATTTCTACAAAAGACATTCTTGATAGTCACAGATCTCAACTAGTTCATCCAACAAAAACATCTAGCTCTAATTGAATTTCATTTTAATAGAAAATGTGAGCAAGATTAGTGTGATACCTCTTGAGTTTAGATATGTGTAAAACATTAGGAAAGTTTGTCAGCTTAACTAAAAATCCTAACCAATAAGAAACATGTATGATCTGTTCCATGATATCCAATGGTCCAACATATATTGGATCTAGCATTCCCAATTTTCCATGTAGATAGTCACCCAAACGAGGAGAAAAATTCAAGATAATCCAGTCAACAATGGAAAACACCAATGCAAGTTGCTGCTAATCAGCATATGATTTCTATCGACTTTGGGCTATAACTAGTCATCTTCTCATATCTTAAATCATTTAAAACATATCTTGAACCAAATTTGGCCCAATAAAATATACTTTACCTACATTTTCCCAACAAAGAGGTGATCTACATGGGTGACAATACAACACATCAAATGTACTTTTCTTATAAATAACTAACAATTATCGGTGTAAACAATTTCAACCAGTTTCTAAGGACTATCCCATTATCCTCCAAAATCCAATATGAAAAAATGAAGAATATAAATTATTATATGAATTACATTCTCTATGTAAATTTCTTTCTAAGGATGCTATGCTATACTCAACTTGATCTCAGATCCCATTGCCTCATCCCAACTCCTCCAAAACCTCAAGGTTAACCTAGGATTCCTATTTGAAACAAGAGAAGAAATACTCCCATGTAACCTCACAATCTCTTGCACATATAGCTTACGCAAATATTCAACTTTAGTGGTGTATTTTATCGGAATGAAATGAATATACTTCATTAACCGATCCACAACGACCAAGATAGAATTTTTACATTGGGTTGTATATGGAAATATAACAACAAAGCCCATGGATAATTCTTTTCAATTTCAAACCATCACCATAAGTAGGTAAAGAATACCATAAGGCTTTAAGTGATTTTCCTATATCTGTTGGTAGGTGTAATAGAAGGACACATAATATTCTATGTCATGCTTCATACTCAGTCACCAGAATCTTCTTCAAATGTCATAATACATCATTGTAGCTCCTGAAAAAATGGCCAATGATGAATTATGATGATAAAACAATAATGAACTTATCATTGGTACTACGATGACAACACATATTCTAAAGTGAAGTATGCGACCTAAAGAAATAGACAAACCAGAAAAGGTATCCACATCATAATACATTATTGAGTCCTCTGAAAATCACCATCCTATAGCTGACATTACATAATATACTCCAGGGGAGATGATGATAATTGAACACTAGTTATGACTATAAATGAAACAAACTCCTTATCATCATTGTGTAACTAATAACAAAGCCCCCATAATGTTCCACTCTTCCTTAGATTCTAGAATATAATGTGGTTATACATTCCTTTTAAGAACATATTAAAAAAAATCATTTTCCCTAGGGTGTTGGCGATGAAAAAGATAAATGTTTGATGGTATTCTATACATCATCTCAATCTATGATTTTAGTCTTTCTACGAAAAGATATATCTCAGACTCTTATGATCAATGAATAAAATGAACATCTTCCCAAAGAGACAATTCCAACAACATTTTAGTGCATGCATACCGACATCAAGAGATAAATCACATGTGAGGTCACTCTTATCATGCTATCAGAGTAGAAGATAGATGTAAGATACCATGTGATCATCATGCATAACCACACATCCCAAATTAGCACCAGATGCATAAAAAAACAACAAGTACACCTTACTAGTATTAGTTATGATCATAATAGTAGCTGATGTTATAAGTCGTTTCAGTTCAACGATGGTAGACATAGAATTCATATCCCAAGAAAATTTCACTCCCATCATTATAAGATAATTAAAATGATGTTACAACATAGATATATATTTAACAAACCTTCGAAAGTACCTAGAAAAACCAAGGAATCATTGAATTTAAATGAAGTTATGTAGTTCTTTCCAAGGCATAACAACCATCACCTTCTAAGGATCAACTAATAAACTAAGCTCATATATTGTATGCCCTAATAAATGTACTTCTTGATTCTAGAAACTACATTTTTAAATCATTCCAAACATATACTGATTTATTAGATGTTTCAAAACCAAAATTAATTGGTGCTCATTCTCATGTTCAAAATTTTAATAAACTAGAATATCATCCACGAACACTACTACAAAATTGTAAAGATGTTGACGAATTATATGATTTATCAAATATAGGAAAACTAAATGAGTGTTAGTCATACCAAAATAAATCACATGATATTCATAATGGCCATACCTACTCTTGGAGGTTTCCTTCAGTGTATCAGACTCTTTATCTCTTAACTAAAGATAACTGAACCGAAGATAAATCATTGATAACCACTTTACTCCTTCCTCTTATCAAAAAAATCATCCACACAAGGACAAGGATTTTTGTTCTTAATCATAACCTAGTTCAATATCTGATATTCCACACATAATTTTAGTGAACCATCCACATTCAAATGAAAGTTAACATGGGATGACATGGGGAAACCCTAGGGTTAATGAAACTCATTTTCAATAGGTTGTCTGACTGAAGATTGAGCTATTTTATCTCTACTGGTTACACGAAATAAGATGACATCAGTATCAACTGTGTACCTGGAACCATGTCAATCAAAAAGAAAACATATCATTCTGGAGGGAGAACCATGAATTCTAATGGTTAAACATTATTGAAATCCTAAAAATAACAGGAAGGTCATCAAAAGATGAATCTTCATCAGGATCAAATAAAAAAGAAACCATCAAACTATGGAACTTTGGGAGATAATGTCCTATACGACCATACATCGGGTCCCACTCTCCCAAAAACACACAAGAGATCCCATTGATAGCATGAAAAGAAACACATTAACAATAAAAATCAACATCATCTTGATAAGAAACAATACAATCCATACTGATGATGACAATAAAAAGATCTCGATTGAGAATAAAGATATGATATACCATCACCAAATCGATATTGTTAACGAAAAAGAAAGACCATGAAAACCCATACCTTTAATAGTTCCAAGAGCTATTTATACCTCCATTATAAATTGAATATGTTCTGATTGATGTTTAAGAACATCAACAGAGAGTTCAGATACAAACGAGTGGGGGGAACCCGTATCAAAAGAATAAATTGCTACTAATGATTCAATAAAAAGTGTAACTCTCAATATTGTTGAACATGCATCATCACCCATTGGACACTCATCTACTGTATGTAAATTATTCACAACTAATTCCTATTTCTAGAGCCCTGTAGGCTTTGAGGATTCTGATAACACAACAATAGCCTTTGGATTTGGTAAACAGTGACCATATTGATGTGTATTCATAGCCTGACAGAAACACTATAGAGGAAAAACACTTCTAACGAAATAGCAGGACCTTACATGAATTTGAAAAAAAACTTATGGTGTTCACTGCCTTGGCACACTAATTGGAACTTAGAAGAAGACTACAAGATACAACAGGCGATATAGAGGAGGCTCATAGTAGACCCACATCACCACTCTTATAATGTTCATACCGCTTCCTCTTCTTCCCATGAACCCCACTAAAGATGCCACCAGTTGGAATATAATTGTGGGTAACTCTGACCATTCCTTACATGTTCATATATACCATCATTTCTATATCTACAATCTATGCATAGGTATAAAGCATAAACATGAACACATGTTATATAATATCTGGTCGCAGACCCTGTTGTTATTTTTAATCCTTTAGCTTTTTATTCATTACCACATCCAAACAAAAATAGACAAGCTAAGAAAATTTGTTGGTGTGTTAAAAAATTGAATTCTCTTCTTATTGCAACAATAAAACTCTAATAAATTTTAATGTATCATATACTATGGAAAAACTTATTAAAGAATCAGGTTTTGAAAACCTTCCAATCCAATCTCACATGTCTGCTCCGGGGACTATAGAATCCCACCAATTCATTCTGAACCCTTGAGTCTGAACTCTGAAAACCTCACCATGATATTATCTGCTGTATCTAAGAAGATGTAAATTAGTTCAATTTTATCTAGCCAATGCTCCACCTTATGTGGTTCAGTTGTTATTTTTAAAGGATATTGGATTCTCATTAAGGGAATATTGAGATCAATATCTCTATAATCCAACTCCTTGTTGTACCTCAACCATTATGTTATAAACTTGTGGAATAGCCAGATATAAAGTATAGACTTCCCATACAATATTCAAAATAACTTTCTGTTCTATATGTGGAATTACATGAAGAGCAGTAGCTCGACCTTCATGAGGAACCACTAGAAGACGTATTAGAGGCATACTACTACACATTAAGACAACAAAATAATCATAAATATCAGTCCACAATAGAAAACCCATTAGAAATATAAGTATTTAATAAAAACCAACACTAGAGACACACATCCCAATATATAATGGAATCTTGAGTCTCTTTATGATAAGAGTTGTCCATGAACATATCACAACATACCTATAAAGTCATGAAAATCCGTTATTCATTCTGACAGACATCCCAAAAAAATGATTCTTGAGGACATACCTCATCTAATACAAAATATTAATGAATTGGGAAGGTTTTTCCTATAAATAAGAACCCAAACTTATCTGTCTTGTACAAGAAGGGCGTTCCCAATCGCTAGGGGCTGGAGAGAAGAACATGAGCCTCGAAAAATAAAACCGAGGGAATGATTTCACCCAACCTAAAAAAACCACATTGCATATATATATATATATGTATATATATATTTATTTATTCCAAGAATAAATATGATAAAACTAACAAATATATATTTCATAATTGTATAAAATTCAACAAAAGCATGACAATTAGAAGAGTAGTATAAATTAAAAAACACATGACCATATTCAATGGACTACATCCAATGGTTACTCCAAGATATGGTGTGGAAAACTCGTCACCTTGACACCACCGGCTACCCAATCAGCTAACACAAAACTCACTGACTAACTATGATTCCTTTCCATTCCCTAAAATGGAAATAATGATTATGCACCACTAAAGAGGTGTTCATGTTGTGATCTAATAGGCTCAGTTTGATCACCCAGAGGTGTTCCACAACAAGTCTCTGTTTAAAAAATCTTGTATACTCAGATTTAAAAAAAACATTGTATGATAAGAAAAAAATTATTGATAAATGGAAAGAATTTCTCTTTTCCATTGTTTTGAACAAAATCAACTATATCAGTTTCAAATAATATTTTTCCATATCCCGTTACATATGAATAAACATGAATAAAAAGGTAGACATAGAAATAAAATTTTAAAATTAAAATGAAAAATTACCACAGTACCAAAGAGTGCTACCAAACCTGGATACAAACTACTCATACATTAATAATCAAGTGCATAAAATTTATTCAAGATAAACTGTCCAAGGAAGCATTGGAATACCCCATGTGTAAACCCCCTAAAATGTCAATATCAGTCACATTGAACAATTCACATAGTAAAAAGAGGAATGAACCACAATAAACCTTTGTAATAACAAAAATAATGGACGATGGACTCTTGATGAACCATCCACCTAAGTACCAAACGTAAACCATGTTCTACTTTTCACGCTTTATTTTGATTTTCAGAAAAACATTCAAAATCCTTAAACAAATCCATTTATCAAAATTAAGGTAAAATATAATTCTTTTTCAAAACCCTTTTTGAGAACTCACAAACAATCATGAAAATATCTTAATGCAATTTATAAATTAATTAAAATTAGTCTCATTATGAATGGATAGACAGATATCCACTTACCACAAAAAAATGGGTCGCACATGGCGGTAATGGAATCCAAAACCAACGAAATTCCAACAACACCAAAGAAGGACCAAGAATCAAATTTAGGTCGATATTGATCTAAAAATAAACAAAAGTGGTCGGAATAATAGAGGAAACCCAGATTACAAGATTATGAATGCCTTACACCCCATGAAAAATGAAATAAAAGGCTTCCGTAATAGAATCTCACAACATATCTAGAAGAAGACAACAAAAATCACCCAATATAGTTCAATTAATTTCATAACAAAATGTTAGGGAAATACAATGATCAAAAACAACATATAACAGGAAATAACACATACCTGGAGAGATTCACTACATACATCATGAATATCCAAGGCTGATTGACTGATCGTGAAAGTGGGGAACATCCTAAAAAAGTAGCCTTCAGTCAATAACAACAATGTCTACGAATAAAGGGTCAAGAAAAAATTTCAAACATGTGACATTAAGCAGGGCATGGTCCAAGTCATGACGTGTACCCCTTGGTCATGTCGTATATTCCATGCTGGATAAGTACGCTGAAATACCTATCATCTCAAGTTTAAAATATTATATTTAATCATTACATGACGTTCACCTCATGTACTTGAATTTTGCTGGTTCACATCAGCAAGTTCTAGATGTGTACCTTCTCTGTAGCATGAAGAAAATCCTTAAAACAACTCTTATGGTTGTTGAAACAAAATAGAACATATAAGTAGTGAAAAAATTACCCAATAAAGTTAACATGATGTTATAGTGAATCCACAACATAAAATGACCATGGAATTATCTTTCCTACAAATAACATTAGAACACATGGAATCAAGAAATTACTAAAATATACACCCAAAATCTTGATAGAGTTGGATGTGTCATTTGAACCATAGATTGGAGAATTAAAAATAAGTAGTATGAATAGAAATGGAGGAGGAGAAGAGGGGGGGCTTAAAAATGGAGTCCAAACCAAGATATTTTTGGTGAAAATGGTTATATATCATGTTGGAATAGATGAGGGATCCATGTGATGTAGATTCACACATGGGCGGTTTCACACAATGCATATGAAGGGGGGATGTTTCTTTGTTTTTATAGGGACGGGGAGATTATAAGAAAATATAAAAAACACAATAATAATAAGAAAAGAAATAATAATAATAATAATAATAATAGAAAAACTATAATAGTAATAATACAATATAATTAGTAAGAATAATAACAATACTATTGTAATTGTAATAAAACAAAAACAACAATAATAATAATGGATCATTCCTTTTTGAAGCCTGGAAACCATTCATTGTTAGGCCATATGGTTGGAAACACCAAACAACAACCATCTTCCTCTAATGGAGGCCCATTAAAGCCCACATGATAGGTTTCAGGTTTAATGATTCCATGCACCGAATGTATGATTAGATATTATATAAATTATAGACACCATAACATTGTATATTCAAGGTTTATACTAAACATGCGATATCATTGCGCCTATCCTAAAACAACAAAAATTAAATTTGTAAAACTTGGTCCAGGACAAAATTAAAATGTGTGGGTAAGTATAGTTAAATAATGAAATATAATTTATATTATAGGGTTGGGGAATAAAAATTCCCCACAAAATGAAACTTTGTAGACCAATAAAATCCTAATGATTTAGTTGGTCCCATTATTATATAAAATAAATCAACAACATGAGATGTTGTTTTGGAATACCTATGACCAAGAGTGAATACACACTCTCCTTGTGAAATATTGAGTCCCAAAAGAGACTAAATAGGTTATCATCAATGAAACAGACCTACAATTGAAGGGAAAATGTGAAAGACTATAAAGCATCAACCATCCAATAATAGACCCAATAGTAAAGACTCAAACAGTCAATCATAACCTCAAAACATAAATCAACAAAACTCATAACAAAAAAATGAGATAGGATATAATCAATAATCATTTTTGGATCTCTAGAATTATATATCACATGACCCATTATCTTGGTTAGGAAACTACAATGATCAGGGAAATGTGAGGTGGAAGCAAAGAATCACACCATTGAAAAGATTCAAAATTACCAATGAAGAAACATACGAACTTTCATACGATATTACACATGAGTTTTTCTTTTTAGATTTGTCTCCAAAATATTATAGGATTTTGGAAAAACATTAATTTTCTAAAATCTAGAACAATGTAACCATCCAAAGAAAACTCTAACAAACCTATGATATCAAATATTTTAAACTAACACTTGACCAACTTATTAGAGGATATCAACAAGTCTCATAGTGGTTCTCCCCACAAATATGTAACTTACTAGAAAAGAGGATTAGATATGGTGAAATATCAATGGACTTTACTCCACTAAAAAAGGACCCCACTGAGGAAAACCTAAACTGGGAATCAAACCAAACCAAACATCAAAATTTCTTATCATAACTAATATCCAGACATGTGCCACCCAAAACCAAAACCTGTCCAAAAATATTAAAGAGTTCCAATTACCAAGGAAATTCCATAATAATATATTTAAAATGGGTACATCATGTTCTCCCAAAAATGTTTTTCAAGAAGTTAAAAACGTTGAAAGGATAATAAATAACATTTTCCACTCTACCATTAGAGACAACTAGTTGGGCCAACCTCAACCACACCCAAAACACCTTAAAATTGTAAAAATAATCACATTGAGACATTTTTCTATATCGATGATGTCGTGATGAATCTATTTTTCTATATAGAAGAGTTATTCATCCGGGAATAAAATATCTGCCTTCTGTAGCACAACTTACAGAACCCACTTATGGTTACCCAAGCAGCCATAAAAACATAAAATCATTCCTTAATCCAACTATGAACAAAGTCGTCTCCACTTGCATTATTGAAAATTGTGGAAGACCACCCAATATGGCCTAAATGTGGTCTCATGTCTATATGGGAGCTATCCTGACAACTCGATCCATATTTTGGGTAGAGATATCAATGGGAAAACTCATAGAATTTCTTATTCATTATTTTTCTAAAAGACTCTAGGTACTTAAATTTATTTAATGTAAAACCACTAAATGAAAACCATCAGTAATTAATGTTATTAACATTCACATAGATAACCCTAGAGGACACCATTGTGACCAAACATCTACACTTGCCTGAAACTCTTCTGGGGCATACATGAAAAATAAGAATAATAAACCCAAATAATATCACATTACAAAAAAAATCCAAACATAAAAAAATGATCTATACTCAAAATACCATTAAAAATAACAAATATCACAACTATAATCCCATGAATGAAGACAATAAAAACGCAAATAAAATAATAAATAATTTCTCCCTGAGTTGGTAAATAGAAAAAAAATCCCATGTTTTGAAACAATTAATAGATAACACAACAACCCTTATAATGTTAAGCATAAACCATTGTCATTCCATGAATACCTGAATGTTCACATACTTTTTCTAGATGAAGTATCCATAAAAAATAACAATAACCATCCATTTACACACACAACACCATATATATGAGAATTCATAAAAATACCAAAGGAAAAAAACTAGACATTTCCACTACCAGAACAAAATGCCCAACATGGATATGAAATAACATTTTAGATTCAAAAGTACCCTATTATCATTAATGAAACATATATCCAAATTCCCATTAATCTTATTTTTAATATTTCAGAAAACATTTCCAGAATCCAAATTTTTCTCTCACGTATTATATAATTCAATTTTTATAAATCATTTCAAATAACCTTATTAATTTCCCAAAACACATTCAATTTTCAGAACAACCATTTCAACATCAGAGAAACCATATATATCATTAGGGAAAATTAATTTTAATTTAAAAAAACACCATTTTAAAATCCAAGGGGAACAATTCAATTTAATCTGAAATAAATATGTTAAACAATTAAGAGAATCCCCTTTACTAAAAAATGAATATTTGAAATCCCCAAAAGAAGTACATATACAAACATAATTATGTAATAGTATTGTAGGTCAGGAAATAAATGAGTGAGAACATTAGAAATCATTAGAGACAATTTCATTGGTACACAAGGTTTTTTAAAACATGCATTTAAAGATGATCCACATTGAATTCATTCATGTGAACCACTCTAAGCCTTGGAAATTCTCAAAATAATTCCTCAATTCCCATTAAAAACAAATAATTACATAATAAATAAAAAAACATGGAAAACATAGAATCACGATTAGATATTGAGGAAAAGACATTCCATATGAACTTATATATTTATGTGTACTTTAAAATAGAAGGATATAAATAACATATCCAAGAGTAAATAGTATAATCACACAATCCAAGCTATGAACTACTGGGTATCCAAAAATAACATGTAAAAACCACCTATGATACAATATGTTCATGATCTAACCTAGGTCAACCATAGACTAGAACTCCATGTTGGACTCCGAAAAGGCCTTATAGTCATTCCTTTTCCCCTTGATATTGAAACTAGTTTTAGGAATCAGTGTAACTTAAATGGGAATGGTTATTCAATAGAAATTAGAAAAATAAGTAAATAAAAATATAAGCAATAAAAATTACCTAGAAGTGGAAAATAGAAAATATCATATGAACATATATGTGACCATGTTTGGAACCTCCAACAAAATAAACAATGTAACTATGTGGAAACTAAGATAAATATAGAGGCTACAATAGAAGATAAATGCAATGATAGATATATTGGGGTGAGTACAAAAACAATATTGGCATGTTTGAATATACTAATCCATTTTCCTTACCATTAAAAATAAAACAAAATCATGATTGTTTGAATATAGGATAGAGATAAAAATAGGTTTTTCTACACAATTAACTGTAAGAAGTAACAATATTCAATTTTTCATAAAATCGGCTCTGTAATATAATTAAAAAACAGTTTTCAAGGCATGCAAAATTCATTATAAAATTTTTAATAAGAGATAAAAAATTAATAATAAAAGTAAAAATATAAAAAAACCATTAATTCCATTTAGTAATGACTCCAAAATGAAACGATACATAACATCCTTTTAAAATATTACTACAAAAAATGAGTAGAATATAGTGAGAAGCATGCACAATTCGTTAGAGGAAACATAAACTGGGTTCAAAGATCCTATTACCCTAATGATAGAACCATATGATATTTTCTCATGAATGAGCCTCTAGAGAGGAAACAAATAAGGTTCTAGTTGTCTACAAAACACCACCATTTATTTGGATAATGTTGTACAATGAACATTATGGGGAGACTGGGTAACATACTAACTAAACTGAAATAATTATCCATAGAAACATGCTAGGGTACTCTAGGTTCCCAAGTCTACTAATTTTAAAAATAATAATATTTCCGAATTTTTACGATTAACTAACCATATGAATATATCATTCCATTTATATCCACATCCATAGTGAAAAATCCAATTCCATAACTATACACACATAAACTCCCATTGTAAAACACCATTTTCTCACAAAAATAAAAAAAATACTTGAAATCACCCATTTAACATTAAAATTAATTAGGATAACACATAATCATTAAATATGGTCTAAATTTTTAGATGGTAATGAAAATAGGATTAAAAAGTATTCATATGGTAAAATATTTATTATAATATTTGAAGAAAGTTAAATTTCATATCCAGGAATCAGAAATCACTTTGCATAGAAAACAATTATTATATAATAATGATATCCTATTTCTAAAATAGTAATGAAATTATTTATTTAATATTAAATTTTTAATTATAGAGAAAATACCTCAAACAGAATGTATTGTATGTTGGAAACTATAATCTTCTTCAAAATTACAGACATACACCCCTTCACTTATAAATAACCATTAAACTAATGTAAATATTTCCATATCCATGAGGTAATATATATGATGATGATATATATATATATATATATATATTATTACTCATGTATTAACTTGAAAGTCACCATCAATGAAGGAAATTGAATTCCCAATAGAAAAATTCTAGAAACACAAAAATTATGAAAGACCAAATCAATATTTTTCCCAAATAAGTAAAAATAGAAACATCCATAACTATAAATGAATGAGAACTAACTTCCTTTAATTATTAGGGAATGAGATGACATTAATCTGACTCGAGAACCATAGGAATCAAGAAACCATGAAAATAAACACCTATAATCACATTATGGTGTGGATGGGTCAGTCACACCACACAGAGGAAAATGAAATCGATAAAAAGGGTAGAGAACGAGGAATAGAAATCAACATGAAATTGGTGTAAAATATGTATTGAAACCATGGAGGATAAGAGGAGGGAGGAACGTGAAGGGAATTTGGTTTTCGGGGTGTCGCATGATGAATGTAATTATAGGGTGAGATTTCACTTGGGGAATATGGATGTGGAGTTTACTAGAAAATATAATAATAATCAAACAAAAATAAAAAAAATAGTAAATTTTTTTATGTGAATAAAAACATAGAAATTATTATAATTATTATTATTAAAAAATAAAAATAATAAACAATTTTGGTTTTCATGTTTTAGTTTTCTAGAAACCTTGAATAGTTTGTCGTCATAGATGGAAAAACAATGTTCCAAACATGATCCTCTATTAGAGGCCATGAACACCAAAATTGTTAGGACACATGTTCAGTGAAACCATGTGGTTTTCTCTACTAGAAGCTACAACCACTTTCACAGGGTCAATGCATGGTTTTTAAAACAATGTGCACGTCATAAACCTATTCCAAAAAGTAGAAAAATAAAAATATTAAATATTAATCCATCCTAAAATAAAAAAACCAAAGAAAAAAGATAATTAAATAAGTGACCAGTGGTTCATAAAATTATATATCCCATATAAGAATTAATTGGTCTCACAATACAATCATGTTTGGTTATTGTCTTGTATGCCTACCTAGAATAATGTAATTCGTTGATGGTAAGATCATAATGTCTATGATCCTGACCTTTTTGATTATGAGATGAAATTAGATGTCTAAAATTATTTATTTCCTCACCATGTGACTAGTTATTTAAATCAATGTGAAATAATTATTTACATTTTAATTTATAGATTTATTATTTAATAAATTTCATACTATTATGGAATTATATTGTATTATCTAATATATCCATAATATTTATCCCATTGTATTCTATTATTTCCTATGTTGTATGTTTTCCCATTATGATAATTAGAGATTTTCCTATCTTATGTTTTCATTTCCCCATGTTATAATGAATTGTATTTTACATGTTATGTCTTACATTATAGAAATTATAATGAGTTTTTTAGTGACTTAAAAGTATTAATATAAATTAAGTGAGTACTATATAGAAAAAAGAAATATATATTAGTTGAGAAAGACATGGGATTTGTTAGTTTATGTTTTTTTCTATTTCTATATATCTGTAAATTTAAATTCTACATTGAATTTATATATTGTAATATTTACATCAAGACAATAAATTGATATTATATCAATGAATGAAAATACAATCTTGGTATCTAATCTAGTATTAAATGTGTCTATCTATGATAACCATATATGAGAAACTAGGTCTTAGGCATCGCTGTTTTTATCAATGGAAGGTTTAGAAAACTATATATGTTGTGATGTTAGTTGATGTTTACCCGTGGTGTGATATTTAATGAATTGTCTTAATAGATAAAACATTTGTATTTTTTATAATGTCTATGGTATGTGGTTTTCCTAAAAAGTTACCATTGGATGCATATGAGTAAGTGGATGTAGCTTCAGAATTGAAACATCATTTTTTAATTACCAAAAATGGATGATTGATCATTGAATCTATCATCACTACGGTGAGTAATAAATTGGCCAATGACTGCATTGTTAATTGGACACTCATTGAGGATATTTTATGGCCAATAAAATAATATTTAGGTTACATTTTGATGAATTTATTTAAATATTATTTCCAGGTGTTGTGATAATATATATAATATAATCAAACATAAATTGATTTAGATTAAACTAGAAGTATCAGTGGAAAAAATGGAGGTTCCACTAGAGAAAATATTAGAATCTGGTTTTCAAATAAATATGATATGATAATATTATTATATTGATTAAAGTTTTAAATTTAACTATTTGGTGTCAAAAGATAAAAATAAATGAATATGAGAATATTATTCACCAATAAACCCCTATGTCCAGTAATTAAGGAGAGAAACATAATTAAATGGTTGATAATATTTTTATTTTCATGTAATAATGTAAATAGTTCATATGATTGTCTATCACAATATAGTGAAATTTATATATTAAATGAAATTAAATATTTTGTGAAATAGATATATTCATTAGTGGTTGATATTAGATTATTATCTTATTGTGTATTCAATATTTTATCATGGTTATGTTAAACTTCTTTTGATTTTTATTTAGTAGGTCATTATTAATTATTTAGAGATATATATTAAATTATATGAATATCCGTGAAAAATTATTATAGGAGAATAATGTATATTGGGGGGCTTTATTTCAAAACACATGACTGAAGCTTAAATAGTTATAGTGTTTAATATATGCTTAATGTTTTGGAAATAAATTGTTGGTATATTTTGAGAAAAGTGAGTAAGATAGTATTGATGGAAATGGAATTTAATATTGATTAAAATAAAATGTAACAGAAGATATTTTTGTGGATGTTCATATATTTTTTTTCGGATTATTAATATATATATATTAATGTATGAATTTATGAACTAGTAATTGATGTGAAAAGATAATTACTAGAGGAATATTTGATATTTTATGGTTTA
The DNA here is from genome assembly GCA_963277665.1 of Viscum album. Classification (NCBI taxonomy): domain Eukaryota; kingdom Viridiplantae; phylum Streptophyta; class Magnoliopsida; order Santalales; family Viscaceae; genus Viscum; species Viscum album. Next base: position 2,047,946,893 of record OY728147.1, on the reverse strand, counting down.
TATCGTGGAGAATTAGAATGTTCTTTGAAATATATGTTACTGATAATATATGATTTAGTCATATAATAATATGGTTATATGACATTATAAATTATCTTTGTTGTTTGATAAAAGATAAGTCACATAATATAACCTATTTGAGTGTGATTGTTATCATATAAATGGATACCTATCGAATGATGAATATGATAAGGATACATATTCCAACATTTATCAGTGAGTAAAAATAAAAATTTAGATGATTTATTTTATTTAATGGGGTAAAATTCAACCCCATAGATTTTATGAAATTATTTCCTATAAATAAGTTAATCTATTTGATAGCTTGCTCCATATAAAAAATTGAAAGTAAATGAAACTATCCATTATTTTTATAAAATATAAATATTAATGTATGATCATTAAAACCATGATAATCAATTATAAATAATTAATATAACTAACTAGTTTATGAGATATTTTTATTAATCAAATAGTATATACTTGCAATGTGTATGAAATTAAATAATAATTCATTAAATCACATCTATGATCATTTATTTTCTATAAAATTATTTTTCCATAAATTTTCTTTCTATGTGATAAATATTTCTACATAAATAAAAGAATGACTAATTAAAAATATTTTTCTTATATTAAAAAATGGTAAAAAATTATTTGGTAAATTATATGAAATAATAATAATGATATTTAAAATTTGAAAATTTCATTTTCTAATTAACGTTTATTTTTAATTATAATAAATTTTAATTTTATTCAAAAAATGAACTTCTATGATTAAGGTTTTGAGTATGAGAATATAAAAGAATTATTTTATTTATAATAAAAATTTTAGTTTCAATTCATTTTTTATAATTTTTCAAATCGATTTATTTTCATCCGAACTATAATGTTTTGAAGAATATTATAATTATTGATATGTTATATTTATGTAAGTGTATCCTTGATGTTAAATAAACATTTTTTTTTTGAAAAATATGTGTTTATTGAATAGAATTATTCATTTTTATACATTATTTGAGTTTATAAATTTTTTGTAATTTTTTTTAAAAACTATTCATAATTGTTAGGTTAATAAAAAATATTTTCTGTTTACTTTTTCAGATAAGTATTATCAAGGTGATATTTTTTCCTATTTATATTAATTATTAAATTTAAAAAATAATTACTTTTGTCAATGTAAATTAAGAAAAATTGTTACTAGTTTAATGAATACTTATAAAATAACCAGGGTTACCACCAATATAATTTTAGGTGGATATTTTACACCCACAGTATCATTACCATTATGTTTTTCCATTTTGTTCCATTGTCCTTGGAATGTAACATTACATTATCGAAAATGTAGTGTTTTTATCAAAAAACTACCCTTCAATTCAAATTTAAAAATGTAACACTGCCACAACGTCATGATTCACCTAACATTAGATTTTTTTTGATGATTTTAAAATTTCATAATCCTAGTATCATCTTTATATTCCATAAGGATACACTATAATTTAGTTTTCATATGTGCTTTGTTTCCAAGGATCATCCATGAGAATGCTCACGCTTCTAATTTGAGTATTACATTACCTTTATATTATATTTTTATCTACACCATCCAACATTTTATTTATGATTGTTAATATAATAAAATATGTAATATGTAATATTAATTATTTAATGATTTTTTATTGAATTTTTTTTTCATTTCCTTCAATTGAATATGAATACAAATAATATCTTCAATGATTTGAATTTTTGGAATTCATCCTATAAGAAGTTATATTATGAGTTTCTCATCACATTCTCTTTGGGTTGGTATCTAATATGTATTTGATAAATAAATACTAATTATATTTTAAAAAAAATTTGAAACTATTAATTTTTATATTATTTAATGTTCTTCATCCATTGAGAAATTTGGTCCTTAATTTTTTGTTTGATGAACCACTAACTCCCTGAACAATTTGTTTTCTTAGTCCTTACCACTCATCATCAAGAGACCCCAAAATTGATTTAATGAATATATGTTATTTTCATTAACTGCTTCATCCTATATTTTTTCATATTAAAAATCTATAAACAGCTTCATATATTTTTTAAATCATTATAACTTGTTAAAATAATTGTCGTCTTAACCACCTATGTAAATGCTATTATAAATCATATATTAAAACGGATTATTGGATGTCGTTTAATCTCAATATAATGTAATAATTATAAATTTACATTGATTCCATTACTCTATAATGGTGTTTAAAATAAGGAAAATATTTTTAATTTATTTACCAATTGATTGTTAAAAAATGGAAGAACAAGTATATCATGACTTCGTTTTTTAGAAGACGTATTTATTTATTTCACCTATTTAAAATGAGAAATAATTATAAATTGATAAAATATGATTATTTTATTATTAAAATCATGGGAATGATGAACATGAAAATAGTCAATGATATTTTATCTCGTCTTCTTGATGACTATATGAAATAAGAAAACAAATTTTATAACTCTTGATAACGTAAATAATAAATAATAGAATAATATATTTTTAATATACTATTATAATATATTTATTGATAAAAAACTATAATTATTTTAATTTTATAAGGAAACTAATTATGATATTTTTGTATTATATAGTTGGTTGGAGCATGGTTGAGTAAGCATGAAATTATTTTAAGAGTTTTCATGTTAATTTACTATCTTTACGAAATATATATATTTTCAAACTTGTTTTCCATTTAAAATTTTATTCATATCCCATTAAGTAATATTCATAATATGTTATTGTTATTAATTGGGAATATTACTCTAACTCAATTCATCTTACTCAAATTTGCTTTACTCAATTGTAAATCGATTTGTAATGATTTATGGTAACTCAATTTTCAATTATTGGGTAATGATCATCCATATTGAATTAAATGTTTGTAACATTACATAATAATGTAATATTATTGGAAAATAAATTTTTTATGAATTTACATTAGAAATAGAAAATATTAATTTTTGATAAATTATGTACTTAATACAGTATGTTTCTTATACAGGATATTGATAACTAATGCCTCATTTACTTGAGTTGTATTGTTTCATAATGGACTTATTTATTCAATCATTTGGTTATCAAACCGTAATAAATTATGTTATGATAATTTATCTTCCTAATTGAGATAAAATGTATTCATATTGAAAATAATTATGTTTTTTTAACTTCATGAAATTTATGTTTCAATCAAAATTAATTTAAAAATTATAAAATCACATTTTCATTTAATTTTAAACATTATCAATGACACTACATAATTTCGACATGATTAACATAATTTAATTTCATTAACCAAATATGAAATATTATTTTAAAAGTAATACTTCTCAAATAATTATCACATTTATTTTAAAAAAAACACATCTCCAGTGACCCATTACATCATATTTTACATTAGTGTTAAAAATAGGTAATAAAATATTAGTTATGTCATCAAATAAGTTATAATATATTTTTTTAAATACTTTTCCCTAATAAAAATTTTGTTTCATGGTTTATTATATAATTTTTAATTATTATATGAAAATTTATCATTTTGTATCAAACTATTGAATTATTTATCATCTCTTTTATGATACAATTCAATGATATCTTTTTCAAATATGTATCTGATATTTTCAATGTCAAAACCTAATCATATCATTTTATTAAATAATGGGTCCATATTTTCTAATAGGTTAACACCATAACAATTATTGTATAAATTATGGGAATTTAATATCATTACATGGCTCGAAGACTAATATTTTTTTTCCAAATCCCCTCTAGTGAAAAGTATTTCTACATTAAATTGTCTACTATAGTACCCACTACAACACTTCCAGCACTAAAATTATTTATATAGTCAACCCAACTATTATAGTGTAATCAGTGTTATAGTACTTCTACTTCAATTTTTATGATATAATACCACTATAGTTCTATTATAGTAACTTGCTCCAAATGGATATTGATCCACCAACCTTGATGTATTATTATGACATGCTTATTACTATGAAAAACCCCAAGTACATATTTTTCAAAAATATCACCATCATTACTAATTTTATATATTACATTGGTTTTATGATCATTTTCATATATCCATCATCTTCTTCATGATGTGTTTTGATTACTTTTACCAAAAATTTATATTTTGAATTGTACAATCATTTTGTATGATATTTTCCAAAATGGATCAATATTGGAATGTTTCTTATGTATTGTTCAACTATCAAACATATTTTTCTAGATTGGTTATGATAATTATATCCCATTAATTAACAATGGTAAATTTTTTATAATTCAATACATTCTTTTCCATTAATAATGACAACTAAAAAAGTGGATTATGATTTTTATAATCATTTTCTCATATGAAGAATGCATTGGACATTGAAAATTGGTGAGTGTTCCAATATTTATATTTCCCATGGATGCATTAATAGACCACATGAGACAATCATGTTTGGGTATTTATGTGTATTTTTTCATAATAAATCATACATCATTAAAGGATATATAACTATATCTAAGATTATGAGGTATTGTCTTTTGTTATTGAGTTAAATATCTGACATTATATATATATATATATATATATATATATATATATCTGGTAAAGATATAGTAATCAAAAGAAATGTGATCTTGTTTATTCATTTTCATATAGGGATCAAATATGCTTTCAATTTTCTTATATTATATATTTTTATTATTATATTATTTGAATTTATATTTATTATATATTTTCAATATTTTAAATAGTTGTATATTCTCACCAACTGAGCATTTGAGCTCATCCGTTATTATGTTTCATTTTCCCATGTAATGAATAAAATTATTAAACATAATTTTTTAATAGGATATCCAATGATTAGTGTAAATGGTTGAATTATATACCTTATAATATTTTTTTTATTCTAATAATGAAAAAAAAATTATCCATTAGTTGAGAATGACATGGGTTAGGATATTTTATGTTTTTCCATATTAATGAGAATCTCTTGACATATAAGGTCATTCGAATATATGTCATTCATTTTGTGTTGATTTTTTAATAAAATAATGTGATAGTTATATCTAAGAATCTAATTATAGTATTGAAGCATGTTTTTATATTAAATTTTAATTATCACTATATCCAAGAGTATGTTAATGTGCATCACAAACAACATATCAATAAATTTGAATTAGTTATGGTTATTTTTTGTCAACATCCCATGGAAAGGCTCTTAAGATGGGAGATCATTAAGGATGAAATAATTAGGGATAATTATCTCTAGTATTTTCATAAATTTATTTTCATTAGTTGGGATGAAAATATAAAACCACAATGTTTCTTTAGATAATTATACACTATTAAAACAGTCCTTGAATTTTATTATTCCATTAAAATACTACTGTTGAGGGAGTTATTGAATATAATATTATTCAAGAGAAGGAATCAAATGTGACTTATTAATTATTGGTATTTGATATAACATTTCATTAGATTTAGTGAGACTACCGCAAATTCCATTTTTCTATTTTTAATCCCCTACCATAAGGAATCGATAGATACATTTCACTAGAGAAATGATTAAATTCCTATCTTCATTTTATTAATGTTGTAAACTCTATTAAACCACAATAATACATTAAGGTAATGGTTGGTCATATCAACAAACAATATATACTTTATATAAACTTATTTAAAACATTTACTGATAAATCAATGTTTTTTAATATTATGTGTTAAATTCCCAACAATATAAAATTGTTTAAAACCTATATTTTTCAGAAATTTTTTAATTTGAGGGGTTATGTAAAGGACACATATTCATTGTATAGATGAGAAGATAAAGGAATATTCATCATAGATCTTCCAAATTAATATTATAAAATTGGGTTAAAATGTTTTACAAGAAAAAAATAGTACCTCCAGGGACTACATAAATCACATTAATTTATCCTCTTATTTCTATTTTTTCCCCTCATAGGACCACATAAATAACTAATGTGATGGAGATTATTCTTCATGTATCATTCACTATATAATAACAATAATTTGCTATTCCTGAAGGTATATGGGATGATTCATGTATTCTATTTTAGGCCATGACACCCTCTCTAGGTATAGTAGAACACATCATAAAATTATGGTTTACATTCATGTACAATGGGCCTCAATATAGTCATGAAAAACTGGGAGGACTGTTTCCATAGCCAATGATCAATTTGATGAAGTAGGGATAACCCCATAGAGATTATTTTAAAATAACTATATTTGATATTAATAATAATTAAACATGGGGTATCATGGTTCAAATATTGTTGTTTTTTCTATTATATGAGGATACAATAATATAATATGATTGATTATGTTATAGAGAATAGTTTTGTAAACAGTTTTTTAGTAGTCTAACTGGAATAGTCTATTCATAGTTTTGTAATACCTACTTATTGATAGTATTCCACTAGAGAAAACATGTTGGAAATGTATTTGATGTCACACTCATTAGGTATATTTCCTTTATGTAAATCAATATGAACTGAATTTAGAATATCTTTTATAATGTAATAATAAAAATATTATCCATAGCAGAAATAGAGTTAGCATATTTGGGTTGTTAGTGAGTTTTAGATAAAAATTTACCATTATCAATGATCATGCCTCATTGAATATATGTGGGGGAATCTGTTGGGGGTCCAAGATCATGAGTCTATATTCTATATTGTGTATACACACTTTAAATTGGTTTGGTTTTAACCACACCACGAAATGATACTTCAAAATCCACTTCTGCACTATCACTATTAGAGTATATATTATTCATATGGACTACCACCTAATCATTTATCGACCTGAATCATGTTATAGGAATGAAATTGTCTTCAACATAAAATATGTTAAGGGAGTTATAATCCCATGAATAATATGTATAAAAATTTTAATCATCATTTCAATTCTCTATCTTATTAGACAAATTTGTCTTAATGGACTTATATGTAATTATATTTTTTCATGGATGTTCCTTAAGATATGGAATACAAAGGATTATCTTTTGAAATCCTCTAATAAGATTCAAATAATGTATTCATAGTGAAGGGTATGGGTAATTATTTGGGAAAAAATTATGGTATTTCATTTCATGATCCTCATAAAGAATAGAAGAGTGACATCCGTGGAGGTGGATGGGGATGTTATTCCTACAATACTATGGGATCAGATAGTCTCTATTTGTTACAACCCATCCCCTGGGGCCTGTTCCGTGACTACCCCAAGCCCGCCTTCCATAGGCGAGGTGTTAAAGACTAGCACCGAAGGTGTATTCCCTAAAACTGGGAAGGAATTTCCTTTATAACCTGTAACACGAACAACCAAGCACATAGAAAGATACAAACTCAAGTAAAATGAATAGAAAACAGAGTGTGTTCATTATGTAAAAGGGTCCAGAATACAATCCCAATTAGAAAGTACAAGGAAAACTGGAATGTACAAGGAAAACTCGAAAGTAAAAGAAGATAGATAGGTGAAAAGAAACTCTTGGATCATCCAACATGAATCACACCTGAAGGGATGGTATAGATCATGAACGACCGTCTCTGTGGTTCACCACGTATAACGTCCACCTCTGATCCACCTCTAGTCCTAATAATCTCATCCTCAGTCAGTGTTGTCCGTCTTCTACACCAAACACAACAGGGTATGGGCATAGCCCATGCAGGGGTGAGTATAATGATACTCATTTGGGATCCCGATATCCTCAAGGTCTAACAAAATCCACCATGGATAAACCACACAACATGAAATAATCTAATAAACCTACTTTGGTATATGCCTATACATATACCTAAGTTATCTCGTATACCCATATAAATCACGAGGAAACACAGAGTCCAACTCAAAATCCCAAAGATCAATTGTTCCACAAAGGATGGAATACCTCATAGGTAAGTTCCACATTGGTACTCCACGTAGAAGAATACCACCAAGGTATTACCACCAAGGAAAGTACCACACAGGTACGGAAGCAACTCACACCAGGTATAACTGGATTACAATATTAGATATGATTAGATGTAACTACTGAATCATCTTCCGATGCTAACAGTCAGCCCCACGAAGGTTCTCCAATCATCATCAGACCCACATAGGATTTGTTGGTGCTGACCCATAGAGGATTTATCGGTGCTAACCCACACATGATCGCTTCGTGCTAAACCACACAGGATCGCTCAGTTCTGACCTACACTGTATCAATATGTGTTGTCCCACAAAATATTTCTATGTGTTGAACCACACAAGATCACTTGGGTAGTCCATCATGTAATCCTATAGGGTTTCCATTCGGGTCCCTCAATCATAGACCCATGAACAATCTCTTCATCAAGTCACAACCAGCTATTGTGTTTCCATGCTAAGCATTCTCATCTCCGGGAGAATCCTCTACTCAATCCATTGGTTGATACTCCAGCTACCATGATGTCCCACAAAGATGTATCCCAATGGACTGCCACATCATAGGGGTCTCAATGCAATAGACCGTGCGTCAATCGGACACCCGGTCTATGAGTTATTATCCTTTTTGTCATGAGGTCCCGTTTGGATTCGTGATTGATATAACCTGACCGTACTAAAAATTTATCCAAATCTCCTATGGAATATACTCAATGGGACTGTCTCACTCCAAGGAATCCAGCGCCCCAATGGTTCATCAAACAGATGTCTGGTGCCAAAGATATGGCCAAAGGAGCGTAAATGGGTTGAAGTGGGTCCTGGTTTGGTCCGACCTTGTCAGACAGACCTAGCCTGACCTGTCCTGGGCCGAACCAGTTCGGGTCGACCCGACCCAACCCGGTTTGGGTCAACCTATCCCGGCCCACTAGGTCTAGCCTGACCAGCGGTGCGGCATGTCCTGCTCCATGCTTGGCGGTCCAGCCCGCTATGTAGCCCGACATGGGAGGCAGCTCGCAGGGCGGCGTGGCGGCCACAAAGGCCACAAGGGTCCGCGAGAGCCACAGGGAGGCACGAGGCCACAAATGTCACATAGAGGTAGAGTTTGCGGGAGACAGATCACCACGGGGTGGCGGAGGGAGGTGGGGCGCAGAACGAGGCAGGATGCCGAGGCCGCGAGGCAGCAGAGGCCGCAAGGTGATGGAGGCCATGTAGCGATGGAGGCCGCAGGGCTGCTGAGAAACGAGGTGCGGAGGTAGCAGGTGGAAGAGTGACGAGAGTGCCATGGGGCAGCGTGGAGGCCATGGAAGGTGGTGGCCACGGGGCGGCGCCGTTGTGCCTTCGTCATCGTCGCGGCTGGTGGTTGTGTCGACCAATCTTCTCGAGATCCAACGGTGCCAATGGTCGGCACCAGTCGTCATCACCATCGTGGAGAACACACCAATAAATATGAATTGTGGAGGGGTCGGGAAATGTTTGTTTGGCCCACAGCCTCCGCGTTAGGGTTATAGTATGCAGTTCAACAAAATCATGAATCAAGAGCTTCAATCTCTAAAATTTCATACAAATCATGGATCAACTCGTTTTGGTTGATCGCTATTCACCATGCTTTCTAAGAACAAGGAATTTAATCGAGAAATTTCATGAATTCCATAACAACCCCTACCTTGGAGGATTTTTGACGAAGATCGTGAGATGCAAACAGTGAAATTGAAGAGAGTTCCAACGATCATCACATTCACAGTCATGCTTCCGATGTCCGTTCGAACAAAGTCCACGTTCTTCAGTTCTAGAGTGTGTTCTTTGTTGGAGAGCTTTATCCTATGTTCCCCCCTTCTCTTTCACTAACAAAAAATCCCCTCCCAAGAAAACAGATTCCAAATTAATAAAATATGTTTGTCCAATTTTAAATTGTTTGCAATTTTTAGGTTAGTTTAATTAATTAAAGGAGAGTTGGGTTAATTAATTTAATGGGAGTTGGCATAATTAAATTTGAGAGTTGAGAGGTTTTTCTCCCAGTTGGGTGGACCTTACCACCAAGCATTTAATTGTGGGTTTTACTAGCTCAGGTGGTCTCCACCACCAAGCATTCAAGTTGGGAGGTTTTAACCCCTCGTGGTCCCCACTGTTGTACCTCTCGTACCCCTCGTGGTTTAATTTTCATGATCACAATCACTCTCCTTTTTATCTAATCTTGTTTTCAAGTTTTTTGTTAATAGGCATGATTTCAGGAGCAAGAAGTGGAAAAAGAAGAAAAGTGGACTGTTTTCATGTCCACCGGCCGACCGGTGGCTTCACCACCGGCCAGCCGCTAGAACCCAGACAGAAGGATGAGCCACTGCCTCAGCACCGGCCAACCGGTGGCCTCAGCACCGGCCAACCGGTGGCCTCAGCACCGGCCAACCGGTGGCCTCAGCACCGGCCAGCCGGTGGCACCCAAACAGAATAGTGTTTGCCACTGCCTCAGCACCGGCCAATCGGTGGCCTCCTCACCGGCCAGCCGGTGGTGCCTGAGCCCGATCCCCTCCCATTTTCAAAGCACCGGCCAACCGGTGGCCTTGTACCGGTCAGCCGGTGGAGCCAGTCAAACTAGCCGTTGGGCCTTTGACCAGGCTGGTCCACTTGCCTCCCAACGGCTCCAAAGCCTTTTCCAACGGCTCCGAAGACCTCCAAAGGTCATATGAGGGTTCCCCCTCTATAAATAAAGGACTAGGAAGCCCCAGAAATACACGGAAGCCCACGGGACACATTTTAAATCATTTGGCGAACCTCCGGCGGATTTCTTCAAAGAACCCCCAATTGCTCCAACTCAATTCCACATCCAAGGAGCACCACCAAAGAAGTTTGGGAGCACTCTTCATCAACTCCTTAAGTCCATTGGTGCCCAGGGCTTCTCCACATTACGGGTTTTATTGTTTTATCATTTTGAGCTTTAGTTTGGGTTTGTGCCTACAAACCCCCCACTTATTTCATCTCTCTTTCTTTGGGTTTTCACGCCACCTTCAAGGTGTGAAGAGGTTAGTCAAGCCTTCCCTTTTAAAAGGCTTGAATCATAGGTGAGCTAGCCTTCACCTGTAAGAAGGCTAGTGGGGTCTTTCTCAACCATTGAAAGCAAGTGGGTTCTTGCATAACCAACAAAAACAAGCTGTAATAGGTTCTAGACTAACCTTAAAGTGTAGTGGGTTTCTTGATAAAACCATTAAAAAGAAGGCGGTAGTAAATCCCTCAACGGTTGAGTTGGGAGCGGAAAGGTAGGCTTGGGTTTAAGCCAAACTCCGTTATCAAGTTGTGTGTTTTTCCTCTTTTATTTCCACTGCCCTTTCACTTTGATTTTAATTTGTTTATTATTTTTAAAAAAAGGCAATTCACCCCCCCTCTTGCCATCACTCCTTTCTTTCTCCGCCCAACAATTGGTATCAGAGGAAAAATTTGAGTAATACCCTCACCTGTTTCAAATTTAAGATCCATTGTGATGGCTTCAACTTCTTTCGCCCCCGAAGGATATTCTTTGGGTCGTGCTCCATTTTTTGATGGAACCGACTATAACTATTGGAAAACCCACATGACCACTTTTCTTAGAAGTATAGGTTATCCTATTTATAAAATTCTCATGCATGGTTATTCTCTCTCCTCTCCCGATGAATCCAAATGGACCCAAGCCGATATTAAAAATTTCGAGCTTGATGGCAAAGCCATGAACGCTCTACATTGCGGCCTTGATCGTAATGAATTCAATCGAGTTTCCACATGCACCTCATCACATGAAATCTGGAAACTATTGGAGGTTACCCATCAGGGGACCAACAAAGTTAAGGATACTCGATTGGACATGTACCGTCAAGATTTTGAGTCTTTTTCCATGCATCCATCCGAATCTATTTCTGAAATGTTTACACGTTTTACTGATGTTTGCAATGGGAGAAAGTCCCTTGGTGATGATGTTTCTGCAGAGACGATGGTTAAGAAGATCTTTTGGATCCTACCAAGCACATGGGCTCCAAAAGTCACAGCAATCCAAGAAGCAAAGGACATCAAGAACATGCCGGTCGAAGAGCTCATCAGATCTCTCATGACTTATGAGATTACCATGAGGAGGCAAGCTGAAAAGGAAGGAAAACCGATCAAAGCTCCAAAGAACATTGCCTTCAAAGTTCAACAAGAAGAAAGCTCCTCCTCCTCATCGTCTCCCTCTTCAAGCGGCGATTCCGAAATGGAGAATCTTGCCCGCAAGATGCACATGTTCATGAAGAAGCACAAAAAGAAGAAATCCCGCAAGGCTCGAAAGGAAAAACACGACGAAAAATCCGAGCCTGAGGTAACATGCTATGGGTGTGGCAAGAAAGGCCATTACAAGCCGGATTTCCCACTCAACAAGAAAAAGGCCAAGCAAAAGGAGAAGAAGATGGCTTTCAAGGCCACATGGAGTGATAGCTCCACATCCTCCTCCTCCTCCTCCTCAAGCGACAACGGTAACAAATGCCTAATGGCATTTCATGAGGTAACTTCTTCCGACTCCTCTTCCTCTAGTTCTTCAAATTCTTTCAATCATCTATCATATGAGGATCTCCAATATGTTAGAGATCAATTGGAGGAAGGTTTTCACGAAATTTCTTCCAAATTTTTTGCTTTAAAAAAGAATTTCAAAAAACTCTCTTCCGAAAAAGAACAACATCTCAAAGAGAAGGAAGAGTTGACCATCAAAATCCAAAACCTTCCCGATATTGATTCCATGGAATCAACTATCAAAGATTTAAGGGAATCCTTAGCTAAGTTCACCCATGGCGAACAAAATTTGACCAAACTCCTAGGTTACCAATGCATATCTAGGACCACCCAAGGGCTTGGCTATTCCAAGCAAGCTTCCTCTTCCCATTCTCCAACTATTTTTGTAAGGGGGAGATCCCAATTTAAATTTTGTAATTATTGCAAAAAATCAGGGCACTTAATTTATGAGTGCAATTGCAAAAATGCCCGGTATGGAAGGCCCAAAACCATTTTCTTTAACGATGAATTTTATAGTAGAAGACCCGCCACAAGACAAGTGTGGATTGAAAAATCCCTCTTGGCGAGTCTCTCCGGGCCAAAATTTTTCTCGGTTTCAAACACCACTCCCCGGTGATTTGTTGTTTTTATTTAGGGGGAGTTAGGATTGTTTAAGCTTTTTTTCAAAACTTTCATTTCAAAACATTCAATTCAAAATTTCAATTCAAAACTCTCAATTCAAATTTTCAAATTTTTGTTTCAAAACATTCAATTCAAATTCTCAATTCAAAATTTTCATCTCAAAATTCTCAATTCAAAATTTTCATTTCAAAATTCACTTTTCAAAATTTCAATTCAAAACTCTCAATTCAAATTTTTAAATTTTTGTTTCAAAACTTTCAATTCAAATTCTCAATTCAAAATTTTCATTTCAAAATTCTCAATTCAAAACTTTCAATTCAAAACTTTCAATTCAAATTTCAAAAATTTCAATTGGTTTAAAATCTCTACCTTGTTTTTCAATCATTATCCCTCAATCATGTTTTATGCCCCGTGCTATTTTGATAATCACAAAGGGGGAGAAATTCTTGGTTGATTGGGGGAAAAATCTTTTAAATCATGCCTCTCATTTCAGTCTTTTTACATTGTTTGTTTTGGTGATTGTGATCATCAAAATAGGGGGATATTGTTGTACCTCTCGTACCCCTCATGGTTTAATTTTCATGATCACAATCACTCTCCTTTTTATCTAATCTTGTTTTCAAGTGTTTTTGTTAATAGGCATGATTTCAGGAGCAAGAAGTGGCAAAAGAAGAAAAGTGGACTGTTTTCATGTCCACCGGCCGACCGGTGGCTTCACCACCGGCCCGCCGCTGGAACCCAGACAGAAGGCTGAGCCACTGCCTCAGCACCGGCCAACCGGTGGCCTCAGCACCGGCCAGCCGGTGGCACCCAGACAGAACAGTGTTTGCCACTGCCTCAGCACCGGACAACCAGTGGCCTCCTCACCGGCCAGCCGGTGGTGCCTGAGCCCGAGCCCCTCCCATTTTCAAAGCACCGGCCAACCGGTGGCCTTGTACCGGTCAGCCGGTGGAGCCAGTCAAACTAGCCGTTGGGCCTTTGACCAGGCTGGTCCACTTGCCCCCCAACGGCTCCGAAGCCTTTTCCAACGGCTCCGATGACCTCCAAAGGTCATATGAGGGTTCCCCCTCTATAAATAAAGGACTAGGAAGCCCCGGAAATACACGGAAGCCCACGGGACACATTTTACATCATTTGGCGAACCTCCGGTGGATTGCTTCAAGGAACCCCCAATTGCTCCAACTCAATTCCACATCCAAGGAGAACCACCAAAGAAGCTTGGGAGCACTCTTCATCAACTCCTTCAATCCATTGGTGCCCAAGGCTTCTCCACATTACGGGTTTTATTGTTTTATCATTTTGAGCTTTAGTTTGGGTTTGTGCCTACAAACCCCCCACTTCTTTCATCTCTCTTTCTTTGGGTTTTCACGCCACCTTCAAGGTGTGAAGAGGTTAGTCAAGCCTTCCCTTTTAAAAGTATTGAATCATAGGTGAGCTAGCCTTCACCTGTAAGAAGGCTAGTGGGTTCTTGCTCAACCATTGAAAGCAAGTGGGTTCTTGCATAACCAACAAAAGCAAGCTGTAATAGGTTCTAGACTAACCTTAAAGTCTAGTGGGTTTCTTGCTAAAACCATTAAAAAGCAAGCGGTAGTAAATCTCTCAACGGTTGAGTTGGGAGCGGAGACGTAGGCTTGGGTTTAAGCCGAACTCCGTTATCAAGTTGTGTGTTTTGCCTCTTTTATTTCTGCTGCACTTTCACTTTGATTTTAATTTGTTTATTATTTTTTTAAAAAGGCAATTCACCCCCCCTCTTGCCATCACTCCTTTCTTTCTCCGCCCAACACCCACCTCTGTAGCTTTCACATGGGTGGTTTATTAGAAATAAAATAAATGTTTATTTTATTTTATTTTCTTCATTACCATAAAAAACCCCAAAAACTATCGTTCCCCTCGGCCTACTACAGTCGAGGTGAAGGACTTTTTAAAAGAATATTGGCGTTGTGAGTTCAATAGTGCCCTCAGATTTCAATTCTCAGCACTGGTTCAAAAGTTAAAAACCTCACTCGTATGTTAACTGAATGTACCTGAAAAAAAATTGGAAATTAATTTTAGGCACACTAGGCCTCAGAATCAGGCGCTATCATTTTTTGCATACTTGTGAAATTCCCATATATTAAAAAAAATACATGGAAATTCTATGCCTATACATTCCCCCCACCTCATAGATTTACATCCCCTTAAGCCACAATTCAAACTAAGGGAACAAGTGGGGGTACTGATCATGAATCTGGTCCTCCTACTTCCATGTGCTCTCCTGGAGGTTCTGGTGCTAACACCATACATGCACTGGAGGTATAGACCTCCCATGAAGGGCCCACTCCTGTCGATCCTCAATCTCTATTTGAACCTCTGTAAAAGTCACCACATCATTGATGTCCAACTCTCTATGGTCAATGATGTGAGAAGGGTCTTGCATGTATCTCCTCAACTGTGATACGTGGAAGACGTCGTGAACAAGGTGTAACTGAGGGCGAAGAGATAACCAGTAATCTACCCCGCGAACACTGCTGAGGACCTGAAAAGGTCCCCTGATCCTCAGTGATAACTTTCCACTGTGGCGAAATCTCCATAATCCTCATCAAGGTGAGACCGGTAGAAAGACATGGTTGCCATCCTCAAACTCTAGATTTATCCATCTCTTGTCGGCATAAGACTTCTAGATTATATATGTACTGTTCATATGCTCTTGGATGATCTACACTTTCTATGTGGCAGCCCGTACCATCTCTGGACCCACTTCTGCTGACTCCCTTGGGTCAGTCTAGCACAAAGTTGATCTGCAAGGTCGCCCATACAATGCCGCAAAAGATTCCATCCCGATGGTGGAGTGATAGCTAACGTTTTATGAAAACTCCAACAAAGTCATGTGATCCTCCTAGATATGACTGAAGTCATATATTACAACACAAAACATGTCCTCGGGGGTATGAATGGTCCGCTCAATCTAGCCATCTGTCTGAGGATGGAAGGTGGTGCTCAAGTGAAGCTGCATACAGAAATCCTCCTACAACCCCTTTCATAATCGAGAAGTAAAATGTGTATCACGATCAGGGAAAATCGTCAGGGTTACTCCAAGTAGCCGCAAAATCTCCTGCACATAGAGGCATCCCATGCTCCCTACTTAAAACTGCTCTCTAATTGGTAGGAAGTGGTCCAACTTGATGAGTCAGTTGATGATCACCATAATTGGTTCATTTCCACTGGATGTACATGTATGAACTATCATGAAGCCCATGGATATCTCATCCCACATTTACTTTTGGACCTCTAAAGGCTAAACCAAGCCTTCTGGAAACTAATGATCCGCCTCCACTTGCTGAAAAGTGAGGCACCGAGAGACAAACTCTGCAACTGATTTCTTTATTCCCTTCCACCAGTGCTATCGTCGAAGATCCCGGTATATCTTCCCCACTCTTGGATGTACAGCTAGAGGGGATGTGTGGAACTCTCTCACCACATCCTCCCTAAGTTACACTGGTACCATTGTATATCCTCTAATGAGGATGACGTGCTACCCCTCATCAAAAAATCCACCAGGTGCCAGACCTATGTATATCTAAGCATGTCGATCCTCGCAGTTAGTGTCCCCATGTTGTGCCTCCCTGACTCACTGAAGAAGTGGCTGAGTGAATGTAAGAGACTGAAGGAAATCTTCTCCATCTCATTCCACAAAGGATATCTGCAATGTAGCCAGCTGCTCTATCGCCTCACCTAGAAGTTGTATACTAGACCTATTGTTGAGTTCATCTGCTACAACATTCCCCTTACCAGGAGTATAGACTATCTCGAAGTCATAGTCCTAGATGAACTCAAGACAATATTGCGGTATCAGTTTTAGGCCCTTCTGAGAGAAGATATACCCAAGACTCTTATAATTAGAGTAAACTGTTAAAACTTCACCCATCAGATAGTGTCGCTATATATTCAAGGTGAAGACCAATGTTGGTAACTATTAGTCATGGGTAGCGTAGTTCTGCTCATGTTTTCTCTGTTATCGTGAACCATATGTTATCATTGCTCTCTCCTACATGAGGACACTTCCGAGCCCATTCCCTGATGCGTCGCAGTAGACTATGTACCCTACAACCTCTTTTGGAAGCCTCAAGATTGGGGAACTAGTCAGCCTCTACCTCAGCTCTTGAATACTCCATTGGCATCTCTCTGACCAAATGAAGGGATTCCCCTTCTTCATCAAAACTAATAATGGTTCTGCAACTCTAGATAAATCTAGCACAAATATGTGGTAGTATTCAGCCATACCCAGGAAACTCCGTATCTCCGTCATGCTCCTGGGTGGGTCCCAACAAAGTACCACCTCAATATTTGTTGTATCAAGTGAAACTCATACCTCTGATATGACATTTCCATAAAGTGAACCCTCGGATCCAAAATAGGAACTTCAAGAGATTACCATAAAGCTCGGGCTCTCAAAGTGTGTCTAGTACTACCTGCAAATGATAGACATGATCCTCCTCATTATTCTTGTAGATAAGAATGCCGTCGATGAAGAATACAACAAAGAGATCAAGGTATTGATAAAATATCTTGTTCATGAGTCCCATGAACACTACTTTAGTGATTTAATGCCAAATGGAATAACCAAAACTCATAGTGGTCATACCGACATCTAAAATCCATATTCTACACATTGTCATCTCGTACTCTGAGCTGGTGATAGCCTGATCTGAGGTCTATCTTTGAGAAACACCGTGCTACCTTCAGCTAATCAAAGATGTCAACAATCCTCGAAAGTGGGTACTTTTTCTTCACGGTCCTCTGGTTCAGGCGCTGATAGTCTACATAATGTCTCAAACTTTTATCCACCTTCTTGGCGAACAAAATCGGGGCTGCCCAAGGAGGTACACTGGGAAGAATGAATCCCTTCCCCTATAATTCCTATAGCTGTACCCGCAGTTCACGAAGCTCTGCATGAGCCATCCTATACGCTGGTATAGATATCGGTGTCATTCTGGGGTACAAGTCAATGTAAAATTCCACCTCTCTGCGAGGAGTTATACCTAAGACAACATCAGGGAAAACATCTGTGTACTCATCTTCCACTATAGGATAACTTGTAATATCCACATCAACTGATATGGGGGGAAGTCTAGCCAACTGATGAGAGATCGACTTCACTCTCCTCTGGGTAAGTCCATCTTGTTCTGTAAAGGCTCCCATCTCGCCAATGAAGGTTATCCTAGTCCCATCCGTGCGGACACACCGTACATTACGCCTAATACAGTCAATATGAGCATGGACTGCAGATAACCAGTCCATACCCAAGATGATGTCATAAGGCCTCGACACTGCTACTAGGAGATCCCAGAAGAAGCTCTCATCTCTTAGAGTATGCTCATACTATTGGCACCAGTGCGTAAATGTCAAATCTACACCCATATGAGTCTCTAGCTATAAGGGTCAGGCCAATGACTCCATCAGATTCTTCGATCTCCGAATGAGGGTAGTAGATATAAAACAATGACTGGCACCTATGTCTATGAGTAATGTAGCTAAGGTGGAGTAGATATATATCATACCTCATATCATATCCGGATCACTATGATCATATGCCTCAGCTTCTTGGAGCTGGGATCTCCCCTTTCAACCTTCTCCCTGTAGTTTGGGTGGACCACCTGGTGGTGGTGGCGGTAACATCTCGAAACGTCGCCCACTTCCAGCTGCACGACAAGCTCCTATTCCACATCTGCATGCTCCCTAAGGTCCTTCTTGGTCGAGTCATTTTCTTTGACTGGGTAGTCCTCCAACCGTCTGCTGATCATCCGTATAACGGGTCAGACAGTCATAATCCATGTGACCCTAGCTACTGCATGCGTAACACTGCTCGCTCCGAGCATGACTGGCTCTGCCTCATGTTCCCCACACAACTGAACCTGAATCCTGCGGCCATCCACCAGTAGGTTTGGTAATTTTGGACATCTATGTCATCTCTCTGCTACCAGCTACAGAAGACTCTTCTATGTGATGACTGGTAGTGGATCTCACTGCTGGCGACTTCACAGTAAGAAAACTCTCCACTAGGAGTGCTCTCTCTAACACCCCTGCCTACGCCGAGATGCTAAGTGAGATCATCGAAGCCCTGATCTCACTTCTGAGTCCCTGATAAAAGGTTTGGGCCCTGAATAATGGGTCTTGCACCTTATTTTGTGGATTACATTGAGAGGTTAGTGAGCATCACTGAGTACTGAGTCACATTCATACATCCCTATTACAGTTGAAGTACCTCCTGTATGTGCACTACGCGAAGAGTATCTAGGACAAACTCTTCCCAAATCAAGCTCTTGAAGTCTTCACATAGAAGTGTCACCTCATCTTGAGCCTAGAGCATCAAGATCTACCATATGATAGCTGCTGCCTGTAGAGGACTGTCAGCAAGGATCACCATGAGATCAGCTAGGGTCCCTGCCAGTCGGAAGACTCTCACCATGGCCTCCAGTCACTCCTCAGCCGCCTATGGGTCTATCTCTCCCCTGAACCTGGGTGGCCTCTAGTGAAAGAACTTGTGTAATGCCGTCAAGAAGCATGCACCCTCTATTAATGGGGATGGTGGAATTAGTGGAAAAATGGGTAATGGTATGACTAGTGCCTCCACTGGTGCCTATAATGGAAGAGGGCCATGTATCAATGCCTCATCACTTGGTGTGATGTCAGTGCGTACTATATATGGAACCCTAGATGTCTGTCTACATGGAGGAATCCATAAAGGAAATAGGTGCACCAAGGTCAAAATGTTAAACCTAGTGAGCTGACACAAAAAAAGGTCACTAAAAAACTCTTCAAAACAAACACGCAATCAGGGTTTTTGTGCACTGAGTTTGAAATCATAAGTAGGGTCCTGGTGTATGGATACGTCGGCCGCCACACCAAGACTGGATTCCCTAAACTAATAACCACACTCTGTACACAAAACACTATTGTTATTAAAAATAAATATTAGTATAACGAACCATACATTACATACATTTTTAATACATCAAAATTGAATCATATATATTACAACATATAACAAAACAATGAAAAGACCGTATAGGTATAGTGTCTTTAGAAACTGGGAAACATAAACAACTGGTTCATAAAGCATCTACAATGTCTCCCATTTATTTCATCATATCTATAGTCCCATTTGGAATATCTTACTTAATGACCTTCTTCCTGACCTGGGGAATGAAAACATAAAAAAGGGTGAGCTCAAATGCTCAGTAAGGGTAAACAAAAGAAATATCAATCACATAGTATACAAAAGCACATAACTTTTGGAAATCTTAACCTGCAAAGAGATTATAATTTCATAACATGGGATAAATCATGGCAGTGAAATGTAATCAAAATAATCATAACTTAAAACATGAAACTTTGTGGCATACACACATAATCATAGAGAATCATTTCTTGTTAGTATAGACTCATTTTCAAGACTATCTTAGTGGACAAAGTCCCTTTCTGAACCGAGTCACCCTCGTTTCATTCCTGTTCCACTGAACCAGTATAACCTACCGTTCCAGCCATGTCTATCTCATGAGATATAAAATCTTTACCCAATGAATTAGAGGGAGATATAGGTCCCACCCATTTCATAATGATACCATTATTATGTGTGCCACAAAATCATAAATCATACATCATTGCATAACCCATGTAATAAAAATAGGAATCTTAAACATCGTGACATCATAAAACAATTCATATAAGATAAAGGGACTCATAAAAATATAATTACATCACAAAATAATCAAATCAATGTAATAATATGGATAAAAATAGAACCCTTTATTATCTTATATGGAAAAATAATTTTGATAAAACATTTGAACTCCATTCTTGAGGAAAATATCCTTTCTGCTTCAAAAACACTTTTCCTTTCATAACATTTCGTACAATTCTAAACTAAAAAAAGTTGATTAAAAATAAACATGAAAAATTGTTATGTAAGCTTCTTGGAAATAATGTTTTAAAAATCCATTCATGCCGTATAAGTTAAAAAGACATTCTTCTCGTACTTTTGTCGGAAAAGTCAAAAAGTACCTCGTACGAAAAACGACAAATGATTTCTCTCATATCTTTTACTAAAAACTCACCAAAGGGTAAAATTGGATTTAAACAATTGTAGGTGAATGGAAATAATATTACATATTGAGGAAACATGGATGTGGATGATAAAATACACCCCAGTAAATACCAAAGTATAAACAATCTTGGATAAAAATGAGATTGTGATATTTCCCTTACCTTAGGACCGTTTTGCTTCGTAAGTGTCTGAAACTCTTGTATAATGATTGAATTAATGTTATTGACTTATTCCAGAATCATTCTTATTTTTAGGATATCATATATGGTCATATTCGTTGCTTCATATTAGTAATATTTCATTGCTACTTGTTATTCGGGTGTTTATAATTTTTTGTTCTTATGCATGTCTTGTCGAATAAATTATTATTCCTCTCTTTAGGATATAGATACCTAATTTCCAGAATGGTATTAGTTGAATATATATCATATTCATTCATTAAATTCATTTATATAATCATTATGAAATGATGATCATGTAGAACGAGTCGCATCACATCGTAGAGACGGTATTCCGTACGTACGCACGAGTGATGATATCATTCCTATGACCGTGGAATTGTATTGGAGTGTATGTATACTATTTCAGAATTAGTATTACATTATTATTGTCATATATAGTCATTATTTACACCATTATACCCATCCAAGTAAGGTGTTGGTGGAAAATAGATTACACCACGGCGTGGAGACGGTATTCCGTACGTACGCACACGCGGTGATTTCCTTTTCCATAGGATGGATAGATGGTGAAATAGGGTTTTTTCATACTTATAATAACATATCAGTATATTAGTGATACTGATGTTATTACTTCATAATGAAACAACTAAAGAAGAAGAAGTGGAAGAAGAAATAAAATGAAAGAATCAGTAACGGACATTAGCTCTTCTTTGAAGTGCTTCTTTGAGACCTTCTTTTAGGGCACTGAAATTGGTCTTTGAAGAAGTCCAGGACCTCTAGGATGTCTCTAATGAATTGGAGAGGAGAAAGTGTCAGGGGTTGGCCGATTATGAAGGCTCACTGTGGTGTAAGGAAGAGGGGGAGGAGGTGCCCTTTTATAAGGGAGGAGAGGGGCACGTTTGGGAAAACTAAACATATTATTTTATTATAAAGTCATGTTCGGTTTTAAATAGCTCCAAATTGAAATATTTCAAAGCTAAGGTGGGGATGGGTATAAATCCTCTCATCCAATAGAATTTATACAAGTTTAGGTTCCTATTTTAACATTATCATTTAGATTTAACATTAAGTTAAATAATTTTACTTTTACCTTGTCTTCTTGTGTTCTTATACTATAAGGTTAATAAACTTACTATATGCAGCCAAACGAACCCCAAGTTGTTTACCATTAATATATATAACCTTATCTAAGTCATTTGACAGATCCTTATATTTTTAGGAATAAAATATCAATTACTAATATAATATTTTTTTTAAAAAACTATTTTATGTCAATTTTGAAACTATTTAGTAATTAATTTTTTGTGAAAATCATAACATAATGATTAGTTCTAAAAGGGTTAATTAAATCAATACTAACATGTCATATTAATCTATAAAATTAATGGAATTCATAAAAAGTCTGAAATTATATTTATTTGGGTATTTATAACATCAATTATTTCAATATTTCATTAATAAGATAATTACTACATTATCTTTGTGTCATAACTAAATTAAATTATTTAATGTCTAAAAATAACAAACAAAATACCATTATGTATGAAATCTTTTTATATTTATAATGAATATTTATAGTCGAATTTATCTTATGTATACCCCCATATTAAAAATTATTTAGTTATTAAAATTTGATTTTAACTATTTTAACCCTTCTTTAAATAAATTAATAATAAATGTCCTAATCTAGTCCAAGTGGGGCAAAATGGTCATATGTTATTCCTATGTTTGTTTTTGGTCGAATTACATTTGTCCAATAGAATTAGGACATGTGTTAGGGTAATAATAATATCATTTTTACCCTCAATTACCCTATTAATTTTAACCGTGGTTAAAAAAAGTAATAAGTTACTATTCACCAAAAATTATTTTCATCTCATTGAACCACATTTTACATACTGACAGCAACTGTGTCTCTCGGAATTTTGAAATTATACTCACAGAAGCGGTAAAATTATTTTTTATGGAAAATTCAGTTTTTTTAACTACCACTTAGTGGTTTCACTATTCATCAAAAATTGAAAGTTTTCAGAAAAAGACCAAAATTTCACCGTAGGCTAATTTCGATATTTCGAATCCAAAAATGAAGTCCATTTTGAAAAATAAAATTTATAAAATTTCAAAAAGTGGATATTACTATTCATAACGGCTAGTTTTAATAATATTTTAATAGCATATCGTTGTTTAGTGAAACTCTGTATTGCGTATGACACAAACTATCGAGGAAGGTCGCGATTTCGTTTAAAGAAAGCCAAGAAAGTGTAGAAAAAGATTCCTTTGATGATTTATATAACATAAAATTCTCGGGTGTTACATTCTAGCCCCCATAAAATGAATTTCACCCTTGAAATTTGTCACTTTGTAACAAACAGATGAGGATACCTCTCCCTAATCATATCCTCAAGACCCCATGTAGCTTCTTCTAATTGGTGGTTCCTCCATAAAACTTTCACCAATAGAGTGGTCTTGTTTCGTTGGACTTTTTCGATACGATCCAAAATCTCTATCGGTTGTTCTTCATAAGAAAGATCTTGCTCCAGCGGTACAACTTCTGAGCTGAGTACATGTGAAGGATCAGGTATGTACTTTCTCATGAGAGATACATGGAACACATCGTGGACTTGAGAGAGATTGGGTGGAAGCGCCAATCGGTAAGCTACCTTCCCAACACGATCCAGTATTTTGAAAGGACCGATATATCTAGGGCTCAACTTCCCCTTCTTTCCAAATCTCATAACCCTCCTCTAGGGAGATATTTGTAAGAACACTTTATCACCCACTTCAAACTCTAAGTCTTTTCTTCGGTTGTCGGAATAACTTTTCTGTCGACTCTGAGATGCTCTTATGTGTTGTTGAATAGATCTGACCTTTTCTGCCATTTCATCAACGATATCAGGTCCTAATAGCTTTCTTTCCCCAACTTCATCCCACCAAGTTGGTGTCTTGCATTTCTTTCCATAGAGAGCTTCATAAAAATCCATCTGAATACTGGAGTGAAAGCTATTATTATATAAAAATTCCACCAAAGGTAGGTGTTGATCCCAACCACCTTTGAAATCCATAGAGAAAGCTCTCAACATATCTTCTAGGGTTTGAATTGTTCTCTCAGACTGATCGTCTATCTGAGGATGATAAGCAGTGCTGAAACTCAACTCTGTATCCAGCGTATGCTGAAGACTTCACCAGAACATTGAGGTAAATCTCGGATCCCGATCAGATATAATAGAAAGTGGTACTCCATGAAATCTTACCACTTCCATTACATATATTCTGGCAAGCTGATCCAGAGAGAAATCATCTCTAATAGAAATGAAGTGTGCAGACTTTGTACGACGATCAACTATGACCCAGATAGCATTATTGCCATTGGATGTTTTAGGAAGTCCTGTGACAATGTCCATAGTGATGTTTTCCCATTTTCATTCTGGTATGGGTAATGGTTGTAACATCACCTTAGACTCCTGTCTCTTAGCTTTAACTTGTTGACAAACCAAGCATCGAGAGACATATTCAGCAGCATCTCTTTTCATGCCATCCCACCAGAAGTACTCTTTCAGGTCTCTATACATCTTCGTTCTTCCAGGATGAATAGAGAATGAAGAACTATGAGCCTCATCCAGCAGCTCCTTCTCTAATTCTGGGATGGGAGGAACACAAACCCTATTCCTGAACTTTATTATCCCATCACAATCAAGGTTGAATTCAGCAACATTTCTCACCTTCTTTTGTAACTCGACATCTTCTTTATGTGCCTCTTTAATCTTCACATGAATAGATGGTTGAACATTCATTTGAGAGAGATAAGATTTTTCCCCTTACATTATAATTCCATGATCCATCCTTTGTAAATCCATAAATATTGGATATTTTGTGATTCTCATCATCGATTAATTTGCATGGTCTTGTGGACATAATGCATCTGCCACCCTGTTTGCTTTCCCAGGGTGGTAATGGATTGAGCAGTCATAATCCTTAATCAGATCCAACCATCTTCTTTAGAGAATATTCATCTCCTTTTGTGTGAAAATATACTGTAAACTTTTATGATCAGTATAAATATCACACCTTTCACCATAAAGGTAATGCCTCCAAATCATTAATGCAATGATTACAATAGCTAACTCCAAATCATGTGTTGGGTAATTTTGCTCATGGATTTTCAACTGTCGTGACGCATAAGCTATCACCATATCATTTTGCATAAGAACACACCCCAATACCTTCTTGGATGCATCACTATAGATCACAAACCATTCTCCACTACAAGGCAGTGTTAGCACAGGTGCACTGGATAACCTTCTTTTCAACTCCTTGAAATTCTCTTCACATTCTTCCATCCAGAAAAACTGAACACCTTTCCGAGTCAACTTGGTGAGTGGATTAGATAATCATGAAAAAACATTCACAAAACATCGATAATAACCATCCAAACCAAGAAAATTTCGGATCTCAGTTAATGTTGTTGGTCTCGACCATCTTTTGATAACCTCCGTTTTTGCTGGAGCCACAGATATCCCCTCTTTTGAGATTATGTGACCCAAAAATTCAACTTTTTGAAGCCAAAATTCACACTTGGTAAATTTGGCATAAAGCTTCTCCTTTCTTAGGGTCTTGAATATAATTATCAAGTGATCTTCATGTTCTTCCATGATCTTTGAATAGATAAGAATATTGTCTATAAATACTACCACAAATTGATCATGATAGTCTCTACAGACTCTATTCATCAGATCCATGAATATAGCAGGGGAATTAGTAAGACCAAATGGAATCACTATAAATTCATAGTGTCCATACCTTGTACGGAAATCCGTCTTTGGTATATCCTCCATTTTGACCCTTAATTGATGATACCCTGAACGAAGATCAATCTTGGAAATGTATTGAGCTTCGCGTAGTTGGTCAAATAGGTCATCAGTGCGCGGGAGAGGATATTTTTTCTTGATAGTGATCTTGTTATGTTCTCGATAATCAATGCAGAGTCTCATTGATCCATCTTTCTTCTTAACAAACAGAAAAAGTGCTCCCCAAGGTGACGCACTAGGGTGTATGAACCCCTTATCAAGATTCTCTTGGTGTTCCTTCTTCAATTCCTGCAACTCAATTGGGGACATTCTATAAGGTGTCTTTGAAATAGGCAAAGCTCCCGGTACAAGTTCTATTGAAAACTCAACTTCACGATTCGGTGAAAGACCTGGTAATTCATCCAGAAAGACATCATCAAACTCCCATAAAATGGGAATATTCTTAATCGTGAGTTTCTTACCAACCATTTGAGATAAATAACCTTCATTTAGTGGAATCAATACCCATAAAATGGAAGAATTTTCCATTGGAATGTTATGTTCATCCTTGCATTGATAGAAGATCATAGATTGATCAGGAATATGAAATGTGACTTCCCTTCTTTGGAAATTGATATGAGCTCCATATAAAGAAAGCTAATACATGAAAATAATCAAATAAAATTCCACTAAATGAAGGATCACAAGATTTGCAGGAAGCACTTTTCTACAAACTTCGATTGGAGAAGAATTATAAACTTTTGATGCGACTGTTGTGCCATTAGGTGTTGTCACAGCTAACTCAACATCTAATTGTTGAGGTAATATGGTGATACCCTTAGAAAATATTTCAGAAATAAAAGAGTGGGTGGATCCAGAATCAAATAAAGCATTTTCTACTTTAGAGTGGATGGTAAGTGTACCTTTCACCACATCGTTATCGTACTCCACATCGCTGATAGAAATTTCATGTGACTTTCCTTTGTCTTTAGCCTTAAGTGTTTTTTGACGTCGACCATCATCATCAACCCTTGGGATAAGGCATTTATTGGCATAATGTCCCATCTCCTTGCACTTGAAACATTGAAGTGTAGTAGGTTCATATTGTGTATCCCTTCCTTTGTTGGAATCAGTAGACATCTTCTTCCCATCATCGCGACATTCAAATGCCCGATGACCTTCCTTTCCACATTTGAATCATTTACTTGTCCCTTTAAGACAACTCCCTCCATGTTTCTTTCCACACTTTGAGCATAAGGGAAATATCATCTTCTTTTCAGTGTGCTCTTTATATTTTCCTTTGAAATCCATTTTCCTCTTCTTATCAAACCCATATGACGGATGGGTTACTCCAATATCCATCTCAACTTTGAAATCACATCGAACGATTTCCTCGTAGCTATTGAAGTACCTTATGGCTAAGTCCCTTCGAAGACTTGGTTTTAAGCCACTAAATAATCGATCGATCTTACTCTCAGGTTAAATAATAATACCAGAAGCGTACCTTGAAGGTCTTGTAAAATTTGCTTCATAGGTACCAACAGATTCATCATCCCTTTTCTTCAGTTCAAGAAACTATTTCTCCATCTTTGTACGTAGAATACGAGGGAAGTACTTATTGAAAAATAAGTTCTTGAAGGATCTATACCTCAATTCACAGCCATCTACTGGTTTCCCATGCTAAACTTACTCGTCTCCAAGAGGGTCTGCTTCCCAAGCCACTGGTCAACACTTCAACTTCCACGAAGTCCCATAAAGACGTATACCAAAATACAGCCACGTCATGAGGGTCTCCACACAATAGATTGTGCATCAATCGGATGCCCGACATGTGACTTATTATCCTTTTAGTCTCAAGGGCCTGATTGGATTCATGCTCAATCCAACCCAACCATACTTCAACTATATCCAAATCTATTGTGGAAAATACTCAAAGGGGAAATCTCACTCCAAGGACTCAAACTCCCATGATAGTTCCTCAATCATACGTCTGGGTCAAATCTTTTGGTCAATGGAGTGTAAATGGGCCGATATGGGTCTGTGTCCGGTCTGACTCGGCCTGAACTGTCCTAGACCGACCCGGTTTGTGTCGACCGGCTTGACACGCTGGGTCTGCGCCTGCCCGTGGTGCGGCCAGACCCACGTGGGGCCGCCCGGCCTACGTCGGGCGGTGCAACCCCTGCTGGGTGGCTCGACATGCGCTGAATGGCCCAACCCACATTGGGCGGCCTAGCCCACACTGGGTGGTCTGACCCGTGGGGAGGGTCGGCCTGGGCAGTGGCCTGCAGAGTGGCATGGCGACTGCGAAGGATGCGGTGGGCCGCGTGAGCAGCGGGGTGGTGTGAGGCTGCAGGTATCGCTGGGAGGTGGAGCACCGTGGGTGTCGCGGGGTAGAAGAGGTCGCAAGGTGGCGGAGGGAGTATGGTAGTGAAGCTGTGGGATGCGGAGGCCAGGGGTACGGTAGGGAGGCGTCGAGGCTACAGATGGTGGAGGCCGGGGATGACGGAGGTCGGGGATGGCAGAGGATGGGGACGGCAGAGGCCGTGGATGGTGGATGCCTCAGGGCGGTGCCATTGTGTCTTCCCCTTATTTGCGGCTGGCGATTGTGCCAGCCACCATTCTCTAGTTCCACCAGTTCCAAACACCAACACTGGTCACCGTCACCATCGTGAAGAACACACAAATAAAGAATAACGGTAGAGGGGTAGAGCCATTTTTGTTTGGCCCACACCCTCTGTGTTAGGGAAGTAGCAAGAATTTCAAAAAAATCATGAATTAAGAACCTCAAACTCAACAATTTCATATGAATCATGGATCATCTTGTTTTGGTTGTTCCACATTCGTCGTGCTTTGCAAGAATGATGAATTTAATCAAGATATTTCATGAATTCAATAACAACCTCTACCTTGTAGGATTGTTGACGGAGATCGTGAGATGGAAATGGTGAAGGCGAAGAGAGATCCAACAATCGTTGCTTCTGTAGTCATGCTTCAGAAGTCGGTTCGAAAGTTGTCCACGTTCATCAATTCTAGATTGTGTTCTTCGTTGGAGAGCTTTCTACCAAGTATTCCCACTTCTCTTTCGCCAATAAAAAACCCCCTCCCAAGAAAAGTGATTCCAACATAAAAAATTATGTTTGTCCAATTTTAAATTGTTGGAACAAATTATGTTAGCTTAATTAAGTAAAGGATACTTGGCTTAATTAATTAAAAAGGAGTTTTCATAATTAATGTTGGGAGTTGAGAGTTGTTTCTCCCATAATGAGGGGTTTGGGTGTCTCTTACCACCATGCTTTTAATTTGAGATTTTACAAGCTCGGGTGGTCCCCACCACCGAGAATTCATGTTGGGATGTTTTAAAACCTCATGGAACCCACCTCCACAGCATTCACAAGGGAGGGTTATTATAAATAAAATAAAAGTGTATTCTATTTTATTTTTATCATTCCAACAAAAAACCGCAAAAACTACCATTCACCCTCGACCTACTATGGTTGAGGTTAAGGTCTCTTTAAGTGAATATTGGTGTTGTGAGTTCAACGGTGACCTCAGATTTCAATTCTGATCACCGGTTCAAGAGTTAAAAATACCCGCCTGTACGTTAACTGAATGTACCTGAAAAAATGTATAGAAATTCATTTCGGGCACACCGGGCCTCAGAATCATGCGTTGTCAGTTTTCACAGACTCATAAAATTCCCATATATTAAAAAAACTATACATAGAAATTTCAGGTCAGTCCACTAATGTATTATAATAACACCAATGATATATTTTTGATGTGATGATCCTAAGGGTAGTGGTGGTGATAAAATGTGCCACAGTCTATATGGTTAGTGCTTCTCATATAATGTTTTTGAGGAAAGTAGTATCTTGTCTATCATGAATTCTTGGGGATTTATTCAAGAATGAAGTAGAAGAAAAATATGTTCATTTTTTGATTTGATGAGAATTGATTATTTATCTACAGTTATAGGATTCTGATTTCATATATGGGAATCGATTTTGAAATTTATTGAAACATGATGGTGAATCTTATACATATAACATTACCACTATGAGCTCCTCATTATATATTTTGGAAGGAATTTTTTTAGAGCATTATATATATAATAATAAAAATATAAATTATATTATATTAAATAAGAGGAATTCACATTACAATCTACATTATAGGTTAATTGAAATTTTATAGTAGTACGAGGAATAATATGATTTCTATATCCACTCCACCCTGTGATATTCATGTCAAGATAGGTGTATGTTACAATCTATCAATGTGCCTCCACATTATTGAGATATGCATGTTAGAGACACTCATATTATTTCTTTCATTCCTTGGTTAAGGTAAATGAGAATACATCCATGAACTATTGGGATCATATATATATATATATATATATATATATATATATTAGTTACTTTCCATAAATATCTTAACAATTAGTGATGTTATGGTTAAATTAAACATAATTGGTTCTCTATAATTATTCTTTGTATAGGGAGGATGTGTCTTTAGTAGAGTTGAGATTAGTCCTCTACAATGGGAATCTTATAAATCCCTATAATGGTAATAAAAACCCATGTATATTAATGCATAATTGGAAACACAATGATAATTAATTTCATGTGACAAAGACCATTTACATTACTTATTGTATAGACATGACCATTTAATGTTCACTTTGAGGTCATGACTTTCTGACTAATTGATGTTCATTTTAATATCATCTATTCTGGATGTGTAGGATATTTGTATTGAAATAAAACAAAATAATGATAACCTATTTATAAAAAATCGAAGCACATAGGTTTGATTTCTATATTTTCAGGTTGAATTTATGTGTTTAAATATTTATACAATCATCATCTATTACATATAATATACTATGTGGTATAATTTCTTATAGAATAGAATTCTAGGTGAATGGTTTAATTCAATGGTTTGAATGTGACATACACATGTTTCTTCCTTTCAGGATAACCATTGTAAAAGACTATGTTGAATGTTGTTTTTGAGTATTAATCTAAGTTAGAGGATCATATATATGAATGTATAACCTACTATATCAATAGTGAAAAGAGGGAGACATAATAGAAACTTTTTGAATATAATACAATGAATAAGGGATGATTTATTAACTATATAGGAACAATAAATATTAATTTTGACCACATAACTATTAGTAACAGGATATATTGAGTTTATTGGAATCTTGAGGAATAAGTTCTACATAGTAAAAGATTGGATTTATACCTAATAGATAGACCAAAAACATCACTATATCATTGATTTAAGTATTTTTTAATAGATTCACAATATCAATTGATATTATTTGGGAGCAGTCAAGATAATCATTTTTAGTCTTTGGTGGTTCCACCAATTTCCTTAATATCAAGTCCTTTTTTAATAATGAATACATAATTTTTAATATCATGAGGGTCATATATGTTTTGTAGGATCTTCTAATGGTTGTCTCTTATAGAAAAAACAATTGTTATTATCAAAGTAACCATTTATTATAGGGGATTACACTAATGTTCCGACATATACAAAGAATCTCATAAGGTCATGGAGGTGGCCTAAACAGATAGCCTTATAGATAACTAACATGGTTGAATGAGTTCCTAGTCATATGACTAAGGAGGATTGGTTTCCATTTTTTGTGACCTTAGTGAATGGTGTATCCATATATGTGACCCTAGCATGTACATTTTGTGATAACATAGGCATAGAAATACCCAATGAAAATTGATAACAATATTAATCAGGTTTTGGAGATCAAATATTCTTTCATCCATAGGTCTAGAAAAAAGTGGTTGTTATTAAGGCTAAATCTATAAGCTCATCAAGAAAACTTTGCGAGAAAAATGTGAACCCCTACATGAATAGACATAAAATAAGCTTTAAATTCACTTGTACCATGATTACACCAATTTAGATTTTCCATTCACATCATCATTGATGATGACCTAGGAAATTTTTCTTATAATAGTCATATTGAAAAAAAACAAAAAATTATATACTTTTTTTTCTAATTTTTGGATGTAAAATTCATTTAATAGAGATTAGGGAATATTGGGGTTTAGAATTTAAAATATTATTTATTATGAAGTATTATACTACATGAGCATTTTACCCTCCCCTACACTTCATTTTAATATTAGCAGTTAATGGTCCCCTGTATAGCTAATGATTCTTTTTCAACATTTTTATTCAAATATTTACACTATTCACCAATCTATTATTTTTAGTTCAGACAATGTATCTATAGATGAGGTTGTGAAAATAGGTATTTTATAATTTAGTTGTGTTGTTAAATGTAGTCTATGGATTAGGGTGATATGTGTGAAAGGCACAACATAAAATCACATGATTAAAGTCAATATTTATATGAAATATTATATTGTTCAATTGAATCTACATTAGAATGAAAATTTCCCTCTTTTTTTAAAAATATATAAATTTATTCAAACAATTGTGGAGTGTATTTCCTTTATCTTGGAAAATTTTATGTAAAACAATTCAACATCATCAATATTTATCAATAAATCTTGTATCGTCAATAATGATCATAAAATTAAAAACGACATTTTAAACACTAAATAATTTAAATATCTTCATCTAAATTAGTTATCCTATAGGAAATTTCATTCCATAAATCAATAAAATTTTGAAAAATATTGATACTATGTCACTTCGATAATCTACTCTAGTATAAAATACACAATCAAAAATGTAATGGTATACCATTGGTGCAATACTTGTGACCAACTCATGTTTGATACTTTTTTCTTTTGAATCATTTTTTCATCCGATCAACACCCATAATTTTCCTCAAACTTAATCCTCTCTACATAAGAATTGTTTTATTATTTCATTTAATATAGAGAGAAATTTAAGATATTTTAATATATTATTCTATTTTAATATAAAATTTTTATGATATCCTCAATCCCTAATTGAAATGGTTTTCCATTTTTTTTTCAATGGTTGTTTTATTGTTCATGATTTTGGTTTCTAGATGTAGTGATCTATCGACGGTGAAAAAATATAGTCCTTTTCATCAATTGAAACACACATTAATCTCTTGAGGAACATTTTTTATTTTAATTACAATCTATATAAGAGTTACATGGATTCCTAACTATGTTAATGTATTTTTTAAATTAGATATTTCTTTATATGTTATCTAGCTATGCCTTCTCAAGGAATTCCATGACTGGTTGTGGTTTCCATTGGAAAAGTTGTTTATTTTCAGAGTTCTATTTTAAATTGATATAAAAAAATTAACACTTATTTTTTTTTGATAAAATAATATTGATTATTTTTATCAAGAAAATAAAAAATTTCATGAAGTTTTTATGAAGAAAATTGGATTTTAAAAGTGAAGCATTCATCTACTTAAATGGATTTATATATTTTTATAGAGTTATCATCTGAATTGAAATTTTTTTCCTTGTCTTATTATAACAGTGGTGTTTTATCTCAAGGATGGATTATTTTGATTTAATATTTTGGCTAATTAATAATATCAATGATTTGGTGATTTTATTGTTTCTTAGTAAATGTCATTATTTTCAAAGGCAGTTATGAATATATTACTTGAGCCATTGTGATTAAAAAAATAAATAAAGAGGGAATTTTTGTATCATGTATAAATAATGGATTTCATTAAATTTTGATTACAAAAGTGTTTTAACCATGTGAAATTTTTTGTTTGTTGTCGTGTTTATACATTAAACCATTAATGAATTATGATTCTTTTTATATTTTTTGGTTATGGAATCATTTCCAATGTTGTGTGTTAGTGGTGGAATGTATATTATCATGCATTTTTACTAAATTTGGGAATAATATTTTTCATGTGGTTTACATTGGCTTGGAAGGGCCCCACATATATTAGATATGACAAGAGGAACCATAATTTACTATGTGTGGAATGAAGGGTTTTTCTTTTAATAGTTGAGATTTATGCAATATGTAGTATCTGTTGGAAGATATTTACAGCATGGATAGTGTTTGTAACTTATCAAACAATATAGAGTGGTTATGTTTATGGTTATTTCAAACCTTCATTATCCATTAGTTGGTTCCACATTTGGAGGACTATTACATCTCTAGTTATATTCTGTGGTATTTTCTCATGATTTGTATCACATCTTCTGTGACATTCCTATATATCATATTTGTATTATTTTGTCTTCCTGTTATAATTATTCCCATTTTTATAACTTCCACTTATTATGGAATTATATTGAAATTGTTATATTATTCCATCCCATTATTCATTTCAGATTTTTAAGTGGTTTTGTGTTAACGTTTTAAAAAGGGAATGTAATTGGTTGTCTTGTGTGCAACACAATTTATATTTTTTATGTGTTCTAAACCTTGTGATGGATTCTTTAAAATGATTTTTAAATGAAAATATTGGGTTAAAAATGTTTCTTTTTTAAATCAATGTTCTTTGAAAACAAGTTTGTTATTTGAAACTATGTTACATTTTAAACCCACTTTTAGTAATTTCTTATCAACGATGTGTTTTATGGAATGAGATTTGGGAATACTGTGTCTATATCAGTTATGTGTGAAGGTAATGAAAAATTAATTTGATATTATTTACAAATTGGACTTATATTCATAATAATATTATTGTAATCGAATCATTATGGTATTTTACTAGCCTTTGGTTTAAACCCCACATAGTCATATTGGTGATAATATAACCATAAATTTTTTTAAAGGATACGAGGTTTTGGATTGTATGTTGGATTGTTACAAATCAACATTTATAAGAGGGTTTTTTTGTTAAGAGGTGAGTTGAGAGTCACATCTTGATCATAGGTTGTCATGTCAAGATATGAAGAACATTTTGTACTTTTTGGTTTATGGTTCTCTATAGATTCCGTCATTTATTTTAGCTTTTTTAATTAGTGATAACTCAAAATCGTTTCTAAACAGTGTTTTTATTTATGTATAATAATGTTTTGGGGAAAAAACATTTATTTTTTATTTTATTTAATAACTTTTTTTTGATATAAATCTATAAATGAAAATTATAAATTGGAATTAGTATCCAATTAATGGAATCATGCTGATATTGACTCAATTGAATCCAATTCTGTATTCTACTTTCTTT
The DNA here is from genome assembly GCA_963277665.1 of Viscum album. Lineage (NCBI taxonomy): Eukaryota > Viridiplantae > Streptophyta > Magnoliopsida > Santalales > Viscaceae > Viscum > Viscum album. Next base: position 2,047,911,626 of record OY728147.1, on the reverse strand, counting down.
GGTGGTTCCATCATTACAAAGAGTTATATTGGGAAACCCTTTAAATTCCCACAGTCATAGAATGATCATGAATTTTACATATGCATTTTTGTGTAATTCCATAAATAGAGGGACTGCTAATCCAAGTATAGTTAATAACAAAATGGTATTGTAGGGATAGTTTTATTTCGATGTTTTCAAAATAACCGGGTTATAAAAGTCATAAAAAGCGTGGTGTGAGTGGTAGAGTGACTATTTTATATAGAATCATGAAACACCTCATAATAAAATTATATTGAAAGATGATTTAATCATTGAGATACTAGATTAAGGTGAAAACTCTATAAAATAGAGTGAATACTGGGAGTAAAATTATATAAAACATCTATTTAAACTCAAAATTTTGGTACAAATTATATGAAACATGGATTATAAACCACAAAATGATGATAATGAGGGGGAATTGTTTTCCCCTTTATTGACTACATTATAAACATTTATGATTAACAATTTATATTGTGATTGATCAGCTGAATATTTATATCTATTAAAACAATTTAGGAAAAATTATAATGATACATTTAATAATTTTGTATTGATGTTTTTTTTGATAAAAATATTCATTGTTCATCTATTTTTTTGGAATATTATTTTACTCTAGAAGAAAGTATTTCATTATCTTAAAGGAATTTGGTCCTTTAGAGTTTTCAACAAAATAATTAGGTTGTTTTTAGGCTTTATAGAATTCCTCAAATCATATTAATTTTTTCTAGTATCGAAAGATTACTATATTTTTTGATGAATTGTAAAAGGGGGTAATAGTTCTTAATAAGTAGTATTCAACATATTTTTATTTAAAAATTATTAAATATTTTGAAGAAACCATGTAATATTTCTGTAAAATTGGAATAATGCCTTACTGTTCATTTTTTAATTATAATTAAAATGGTGTTTTCTAATTATATTTCATTAATTTTTTATTATTATGATTTTCTGAAATATTTTTTTGGATATGGGATGATTCGAAAAAATGATATGTTTTATTGATATTTTATAATTTGATATTAAAATAAATAATCAATGGGTTATGAATGAAATAACATGACTTTTCATTCTAGTGATTATGATATTTTTATAACATTTTTTTAGTATAATTATACTCTCGATCGAGGTCTATGGACATGTTATTCTAAGATCATGGATCATTTATAATAGACTATAAATATAAATTATCCCATGTTTTTTGGTGATCGTGGATATAATGAGGTGAAGGAGTATCTATATATAGTCAAAGAGATATTCACATCACTCAAACTATAATAACTTAATTGGTGGGATGCAATACTCTACTATTCATGGTATTAGTTGGGGGGGGGGAATTATACTATCCAATATTTTTTTTGATGTATTACGTGATAACATTTAAGGTTTCCATTTCTTATCAATTTTTTACAAAATGGTGATAGCTTTAATGGTGATGGAATTATTAACCATCTATCTATCTAATCACACTGTAAAGTAAAATTTTGAATGTTTCTATGGCCTAGTCCCTTTATCATTGTGTTGAATAATGGTGATTCAATGGTGGCCTGATTCCCCCCAAAGGGCCTCCATATACATATTAGGACATTTTTGATTCATTTGTGGATAAATATAATTGTGGATGTTATTAATAATCACATCATCACTACAGCTTTATCATTGGGGAATCATTTGAAAATTGATGCTTTGTCCCTATAATCTCTTGTAATAAATGATTTTCCTTGTGTGGTGTCTCCATTGATGGAATTTCAGTCACATAATATAATATTTCATAAAATATATAAATAAATATCTTTACTGTGGACATATTTAACACATTAAAAGGTTTTTCAGATATTAAATGAAGTTATAGGAATTCTTAAACTCTAATTTGATCTGATTTGTAGATTATGAAATTACATACACATGGGAGTCATGATATTATTTGTTAGCATGGACATATGATATTCAATAATACATTCTTTTCCAAGAATTTTCCAAGATTAAATGTACATAAAATTAATTTTTTAGTGGATGATATATCTTTTATCCACATGTTCAATCATATTTATTTGTTCATAAATCATCAATGGTTATGATTTCTATAATCTTATATGGATTATAGCATCTTATTGATTTTTTTCTCATGGTTTATTTGGGATGTTTTACGTTTGGGTTTGGATAAATGGATATATAGCTAGTTTTAATGTATACTATAAAAGATATACAATTTATGTTTCATTGTAGTGTATCCTAGAGGGGTATTTCCACGTTTTTCCACAATAGCCCATTTCCAATATTTCTTTATATGAATTTAGTGCTGTGTAATCCATTTTTAGAAATTTTTCATGGTTTTTACTCCAATTTTTTAATAAGTTGTCTTATTAATATATTTTAATTATTGTGTTTATTATTTTGAAGTATATTTAGTCTTTTCATGTTTTATGCTAGTTTTATATTGTCAATGTAATATTTTTTATTTATCTAGAGAATATAGAAATCATGATTTCATTAATGATGGTCATTATACTGAGAAATTATATCTATTTCATCATAATTTTAGATCACTTCTAAATTATGGAAATACCATTGTCTAATTACCTTGGTGGTGTTCTTGAATATCATTAGTTCGGATGTTTTTCCCATGTGGATCTTATTCCCTCGAACATGTTGGATGTGTAAGATATCTCTTATCATATGGTCTAGTTCAAGATTTAGAATGAACATGTGGGTTATATTACATTCATTTGTTAGTCTTCTAGAATTCTATAAAGAACAATGTTGTATTTATCCAAATTATTTAATTTTTGAGGAATATTATGTTATGAATATTTGCGCATTGATAATATATAAATCAACCAATATTATAAGTATTTTTCTCTAGGTGTAAGACATTTTTATCATGTATAAGGACTATGGGTTCATGATTTTTATGATGTCACATCATTTGGTTCTATTCCATCGATGAGTTAGTATTGAACATGCAGTTGATCAATTCTGATAGGAAATTATCAGTGATAAATCCTTCATCAATAGAAAAATTATAAAAAAAATGGTACTTTTTATTTTTTTTCATTATGATTAATTAATACATTTATTTAGGGGAATATTTGGTTGAAATTTATGAGTTTTTTAAAGTATATTATGGAAATAGGACATATGACATGGGTTGGGAATTAGTTCAATGGGAACCATGTAACCTGGTTAGGTTTGGATAGTGGTGACAAAATTTAACCCATATACTTGTAATCCATGAATACAAAAAATTAAATCGATATGGGGTTAATGAATTAATTCATTTTAATTAATTTTATTTTGATATTATCCTATATACATCCACCACTCGATCCACTCTACCAAGGAACCTCCCAACGAACTCTATCATTCCTTGAGATCCATGCACAGTAGGACCATAATTTATTCAATGTGGGTTTTCATCTTGATCACAATTCATAAGAACATATTTTCTTCTCAATCTTTTTTCACTTGTTACTATTTTCTCTACTAACCGTATTGGAAAATGTGATTTGAATTTAATCATTTTGGAAATTGTAGTCATTTGTATCTTGGTTTATAATTGTTTTTAACCATCATATGAGACATAATATAGCCATTTACATTGATTTGAAATGTTTTCATCTCTTGATGTAGTTGCTTTTATTCAATTTCCCATTATATTAGAGTTACTAGAATTATTAATTTCATAAAATAGTTTTTGAACATAATTAATGATGTTTTTGATATCTAGAATCATATATTCAATGGTTTTCCATGATTGGGTTGGAATTTCCGAGGTACTGTTTTTGAATTTTTAGAAATTTATTTGTGATATTTTTTAAAATATAGAACAATGAATTATATATGTTTTATAAAATAATTTTTATAAAATTATTCAAGAAAAACGATTAGTTGATGATTTTTTAGGGAAATGTAGATTTATAATGTTTACTACACAATGTTTTAATGGGATTTTCAAATATTGGAAATCAATTCCATTGTTTTGAAATATTTATTCCTTATTTAATTAAAATGTGGATGTATTCCATCATGTTTTGATTATTTTTTGTAAATACCTTTTCTAATTGGTTATATATATAGAATGGATATTTCTAATTGTTTTGTAGAAATATCCATGTTTTAAATTGGGGATTTTAATAAAAAATCAAAAGTGTAATTTATTATTGTAAATAAAATGATTTTTTTCATTTTTTGTAGAAGATATATTTTATTCAATTATTTCTACAACCATGTGGGGCCCATATTTTATCTGTTTTTATAATTCCTTTCATTTTTAAGTTGTTTAATTATTTATGATAGTTTATATGTTCTTTTGGTATATTTATTATTGTTCAAGGAGGTTTTATTGAGGTGGGATGTATAATAATTTAGTTTTATACTTACATTGGTTTTTGTGAATTTCATGTGATTGGTATTCTCTTGATATTGTCCCTCATTTGATAAATATACCCCAATGATATATGAGGAATTATTTGGGGATTTAGTTGAAAATATCTATTATAGCTGATGTTTAATCACTTACTAGGAGACCATAGTTGAATGTTATGGCTAGGATAAGTGGTATCACATATGAGATATGTTATATTGATTCTAGTGATGGATTATGTTGCCCTCATCCATTAGGTATTTGGTTATAAATTTTCACATCTAATTGAAACCACATTTGTCCATATTATTTCCCTATGTATATGTATCTTATATTATGAATCACTATTAAAAATGTGTTATTAATTATTTAGAGTTAATTTTGATAACCTATCCCTATGTAATTATGGTATGTTGTACTTTATTTCTATGGCTTGATTTTTATTATACATTACATTTTTTCGTAACTCATTTTGTGGTGTGTGTGCAAATTGTTCAAAAAGAGGAATGTAAGTGGTTTTTTAGTTAAATAATTTATAAATATTGTTTTTTAATTGCATTTTATAACAGTTTATTATATTTTTTAAAAATATTGTTTAAATGAATATTTGTGTATATTTTATTTTTCATGAAATAAATGTAGTTTAGAATGGAATTTTTCGTATTTTAAAATTACTCCAACTTTGTTGGTCCTTTTAGAGGGAAATTTTATAAATGTTAGCATTTATGAAATTGTATCATATATTTTATTTTTATATTTTTTTGTATAATATCAATAAAATTATTTTTTTTCATTCAATTTTTTTTACTTTTTTTCATTATAAAAGGAATGTAATATGTTGTTGGTGGTATCCTTTTGTCCATCAGATCAATCATGATGTAATCTCATTGAAGGGTAGGCATAATTAATTTCATTTGAAGGTTCATATATCGTCAATTGTAGATTATATTTCTAATTCTCTCAATTAGGATGTACGTAATGATTTTTATGATGTTTAATCAAGAGTCACATGGCGGTTTTTGGATTCGTCTTACAATTTCTTTAGAGTGAAATGGGTTTTATGATTTATCAAACCTTTTTCTCTCTTTTTTTGATCTAGATCAATTTTTATGGTTTTGATTGTAAATTCAATAAATAAAAAATGTATCATTTATGGTATTGTATATTTTAGGTAAATATTTTTGTTAAATTAATTTCATCATTCCTTGATTGTAAATTCTTATTTTAGGACTACATATTTTACTTTTTCAGGGTGTCATATTGTGTGGATTCCACAATCCAAGTTTTGTAATTGAACATATTGTCGATCCTTAATTAAATTGTGGGTTAAATAAATTATCCATTCCCACATGTGATTCATTGGAATATTCTCTCATCCCGAGGAGTGTAAAAATGATCCTCTAACATTGTGTTGAAATAACAATGGTTATGGGTTGGGTTGTATTAGGCTTATTTATTAGAAGATATTTGACCTCAATGTATTTTTTATGATTGTATGATAACCATTAGATATTGATAAATTTAATAATTATCAATATATTATTCAGTAATACATGTAAATATTATTCATAAGACTCTTTCATATTAATATTTACCTTTATGTATCTCAATATAGCTCATCGCTTTTCAAAATATAAATGATAATTACATTACAAATGATCGAGGTAAACAATACATATTAAATTACATTTTTTCACATCTCCACAATTTGACTCAATGTAATCCTTATGTCTTACACATATATAACAATGAGTCCTCTAAATTTAATCACCCAATAATATCACATGAATATAATGTATTCACTATAGAATTAGATATGCCTTTATATATCCTATAATATACCCTTACCTATTACTGTGGTGCTCTATAAATTGAAAATATTTAATATAGAATTTTATTACTATATATATATAAAGAAATTTCATATATATTTTTATGAATTTTCTATGATAACTATTAAATATATTATATTTTGTAAAATTTCAGCTCCAACTCAAAATTATGTTGATTCTAAAAATGAACATACATCAACATTATAATTTCAGATGGAATCGCAAATCACTCAATAACATCAATAATTGAGTTAAATTGCTTTAATAATTTATCAAATTTTCTTTATTCTCAAATAATCAATTACAAAATCTTTTACAACAAATAAGTGATTGCTCCAATGGATGAGTAAGAACCAATGGTGTCCAATAAATAATGAAAATTGACTTATTATTTCTATGATCATAATTAATGGATCAATCATGTAAAATTTATAATTATGTTTTTTATAATCAGACAAAATTGGTACCTCTTCTTAAGTATTTCATCTGATGAATATCTTATTGAACATCCAACGACCCTATTCCAGATTACATTAATTACTATTTAAGGATCCATGTGTATAATCTATCCACTTGATATCTGTAAATGCTCCATTGTTTTTGAATGATGATAATATATTTTTTAGTACTGGTGTGGGGAATCAAATATCATGAATGATTCATTTTGATCCCATAAAATTACTCTATGATTGGTTTAATCACTATAGTGAAAATCATTATAGAGAGGATGATAGTAGGAGGAATATATAGAGAGAGAGAGTTCTTTCTTTAAAACTATTCTCAAATATTTATTAATACAACATAACCATCTACTCAATTATTTTAGGATTTATTTCATATATTACATAAATTCAATTAAATCAATATAGAATTTATTTAAAATTATTAAACGCCAATCCATATAATAATAATAATGTAATTGTTATTTTATGGTATGTGTGAACTCGCACCGTGACACATATTTTATATTGAATTGAAAATAATTATTCATTTTCATACACGATCACGGTGTTCAATAATTCCTCTACATTCACTAACAATATAAATAAATATTAAAATAAATATTGTATTCTTAAAATGGAAGAATAAAATTTTTTCAACCAGGGAACAAATATTTATTAAATATTCACATAATAAATTATTTATGACAATTTATATATTAGTTATCAATATAACCTGATTAAAACGATTTATTGTTTTTAAGAATAATATTTATTCAAAAATTAATAAAAATATAACTTAATTGTAATCAATATAATTGCTTATTTTTTGACCCAATATTATTTATTCTCATTATCATTAAGTGTGATTTCATAAATTTCATTATTTATTTCTATAAATGGGAGAAAGAATTGATGAAAAAGAACTTATTGTTTTAACGATGACAAATACATATGAACACTATCTATGTAATATAACCCATTTGTCTCAATATATCATCAGACATGTTGTAAATCCTTATCATCGAAAAATATGTCCAATGCATGTTTCATTGAAATTATTTAATGAACACGTCATTTCATCATGGAAATTGAATTTAATGTGATGTTTAGATTACAATCAATGGTTTCAGATAGAAAAATCTATAATTTTTTAAGGGAAAATCATTCCCCGAATTATACATTTATAACATTTCACTCATGATTCACTAAATGAATCCATATTCAAAGTGAACTATATCCACAATGGTTATAAAATACATCTATGTGTATGAGTTGAAACATACATTTCTAATAAAAATTAAATTAAAGTAGCATTATAGAACCTTTTAGATATGAATATTCAATGATACCAAAATATATTGAATTCCTACTATCATTTATTATATCATAATATCCCATATGGAAGTTTCCCATCTATGCCTTACATTATAGTAAGTCCATTACATTTACTAGTACCCATACAGAATGGTCACATTCTATGTGGCCCATTATAAAATATTATCAAATCATAAAATTATACTCAATAATATTTTCCTTTCATTTTGAGGTTTATTCAATAGAGGGTAACTTCTATGACCATTCAAATGTGAGAAAAGAACTAATAAACTAATACATTAAATATATTCTTATAAAATATGTACCAAAAATAATTTATTAATAATAATAACATTGAATATTGATGTAATGCAAGTATAATTTTTTTGGTCCTAAGACTAATACTCTAAACCTCTCAAATATAATAGATCTAATGGCAAAAAAATTATGCCTACTTGACCTCACATTATAACCTTGTTTCTTCTGATTCAAGGAATTATTAATGTGGTGTACCACATTGTATTCTATGTTTGTTATTCTATTTATTAGGTCAAATATTTCAAAACAATCCAATTAATGATCATACCTCTAATATGTGTTCTTCATCTGCTTCTATAGACATGGATATTTTTCATGGATGACCATTATAGTACTATTAGAATAGTGTGTTATATGTTATTTAATTCTAGGTAACATGTCAGTATTGTTAAATAATTTAATTACTATACAACATTACAAGATATAATAGAAGTGATAATATACATTGAATTAAATTCACGATATCTTACAATAGACAACTTTGAGTTATTTTATCACACATATTCTCCATTTAGTGTTAAAATGATTCTGATCAATGATTTGTAATCTTATTTATTTGTCTGAAAACCAGAGTATGTATAGCCTCAAATTATAGGTTAATTTTCTCTTCAACATAAAAGGGTAATATTTAAAGTATTTCATAGATAATTATGGATAGCCTTAACATCCATTCAACGGTCATCACATAGGTCATCTTGTTATCATCAAAATGCACATAAGGTGTAGGTTAAATCAAATGAAATGCATATCATATAATACTATAATGATCTAATAGTTTTCATATATGGAATCCATCCCATTCTATGTCATTACATATGGGGCTATTGATATATATTCCTGAGAAGATGAATTCTATGTAATATTTGGAATATTACCCTCTTGGAATTTTCTATAATGATTCAATTCTATATCATGTTAATATATATAACATCACTTTGGCTGACCAGATCATAAATATATTATATTGGATCCTAATCTAATAAAATTATACTGATTCATGTAATTCATCTAAGGAGAAAAAATTATTCCACCAATCCCTAAGATTTTGCAATAATGTTATCTCATATCAAATAATTAATATAATTTAAACTCAAAAGTTTATTTGAAAATGAAAATGCAACCACTAAAACCCTAGAGGACTGAAGGTTAAAATTAATTCTATACGACACAAAATATTTTTATTGACATTTATAAATGAATGTCACATGACTTTTATACTTATATTAATCCATAAATTAATCGTATAAATTTATAAAAAATATTGGGATATGTTATAGTCACAAAAAATCAGGTTTCAGAATATAATCATCTTTATGATGGTTTCCATTATGAAATATTTATAGACATTAATTTTAAAAAAATAACATCATCATGGAAATACATAATGGAAAGTATAATTGTGATGGATATTAGTAACAAAACTTGTCAAATGTTTTCACTATATTCAATTCCTTGATGTGATTCAAACCCTTTGAACTAGTCATTCCATATAAGAGAAGACATTACCTTATATGTCCAATTCATTTATAAATACTCATTTAATTCCAATTAAATTTTCATCCACTTGATATTCTTTAAAAATCCAAAATTGGTTTTGGTACATGTAATAAATTTCCTAATTCAAGGATTCATTCCACTTGAAAAAAATATACACCACATAATATATCTATATAGGTTAAATGGTCATTAATACAAACTAATAATGAGTCATCATCCTTGGTGATGTGAAACCCTATAATCATTTTTCACAAGCCTCACTTGTAAAAATATATAGTACATGTTTCTCTAGAATATCCTCATCCATGGGTATTTGTGTAGTCAGTTTAAATACTAACTGTCACACTCATTATCTATTTTTTAGTTGTGTGTGTATTTATTTTTGGACTAGAATTTTTCCCACAATGTTTGATTTCGTTATTTCATAAAAATTAGAAAATTTGGGTACATATAAGGTGTTACAAGATTGGAACATGGTATGGAAATATGTCTTCCCTTTCCAACATAATCATGTGTACAAGTTGTGTTTTTTGATAAAGTTAAATTTCATGGCTAGCACATGATTTTTTAGACATTACAATATATCCCTTATAGATATTGGTGACTACACATTTGCTGTACGATTTGGAAAAATGTATGTAAAATCTATGAGGGTAGTATTGGTCATTAAAAATTGGATTTTGTTTTTCTTTTCCCTCCCACGGATTTTTAAGGATAAACCTCCATAATCCTCCCCCTTCGGGATTCATCAACCTAGTTGCCTCCCCTATCCCAATTTCTCCCATGGAAATATACTTTTGGTGAAATTTGGTGTGGTTTCTCCTCTATTTATCACATAAGTCGATGATTTCTTGGTTTATCATTTTTTATAGGGTTTTCATAATATATCATTCCAGTTTCATATCTATAGTGGGTTGTCTGACATTTTTATGGTCATAAATTATTCCTTATGGTTCGATATTTATTTTTATGTTTTGATCATTTAAATGTTAATTTTATTTTTGGTGTGTTTGGGGGTTTCCACCAGATTTTAGAAATTCGTTCACTTAAGGTAGATGGTTCCATGTCTAAACATTATTTCACGTTTTTAATATTCATTCTTCATTTATTGAATATTTGTTATGATTTATTTGTTTGATTTTAATGGTGTTTTTTGATTTTTTTTGTTATGAACAAATCATGAATGTTAGTTTTCTAATAGAAATTGGGTTTTTTTCATGTTTATCTACTTTTGTGATTATTTATTGTGTTTTATAATTTTTGAATGCAGTTTAGTAATATGTGACAGTGGTGTAAATACTATGTTAAAGTGAATTTGTTTTGTGTATAATATTTAAAGAGGTTTTCGATTATAATGAATGATTGTGTTATATATGTAGTCGTCTTTGCTTGTGTCAACATGTGAATGTGGTGACCTGTAACATCCCAGGTAAATAAAGAATAAAGAATTTTCATATTTATTAATATTTACGAATTAAATATTAATTTTATTTTAAAGGGGTTGCTATGTTCGATAGCGTACCCGATACGCAACGACGAGTTTCTTTGAAACTTATGTAGCACACTAGTAATAAAATAATATTATTTTAAATTTTAGTTAACATGTAGCCATTGTACTGGCGGTAATGGATAGAAATAACTAAAATATGATTGGATATGTTTTTAAATGTTTTTACATTTATCCGATAAAAGCTAATGGCTTAAAATACGGAAAGAATTCAATTTTAGGGCATATATACTCTAATTTTCACTAAAGGTTCACTTATCACCTTTTAATGGTGAACCGTCATTAAATATAGTTTTGATCACTCTTATACTTTATTTTGGACCAAATATAACTCTTGTTTAGAATCGGGACATCAAAATTTACTTTGTGTAAATTTTTGGTACCTTTCTGATAAAGTTCATTTTTTTATGAATAGTGTAAAATGTTGTATTTTAATTCAAAACCTCTTTTTAATATAAATTATTTATATGATTAGATTATTATTCTAATTGGTTTTAAAGTGAAATTAGAAAATATTTTTACCAGTTAATCCAATGCTGGTCATTGGAATCAATCTCACTTTAAAATTGGACTTAAACTGGTGTCAATCTTTTGATAGTTATTATTTCACAAAAACACGCTATTTGTCATGACATCGGGAATTAATTATTAAATTAATTAATTTGACTTATATGTTTTGAATTTTTTAAAATGGACTTCATTTTTTAATTCGGAATATCAAATATAGCTTAGGGTGAATTTTTGGTAATTTTCTGAAAAACTTCAATTTTTGATGAATAGTGAAACCACTAAGTGGTAATCAAGCAAACTGATTTTTCAGTTAAATGAAAGTTTACCACTAATGTGTATTGAATTTTGAAAATCCGACATACATGGTTGTCATTAAGAAGTAAAATGTGGTTCAATGAGATTATAATATTTTTTTGGTGAATAGTAACTTATTAAGTTCTTAATAACGATTAGTGGTAATTAGGGTAGTTTAAGGTATAAATAATACTTTAATAAAGTTAAATGACCTAGAAACATGTCCCAACCTCATTGGTTGTGTCATGGCCGACCATGACATGCCATGGGTCAACTTGGGGACCCCATGGATCCACTTTTGTTGGGAAATGACATAAATTACTTTTTATTTAATGTTAAAGTGAAAATGACACAAACATAATATGTTTTATGAAAACAATTTTTATGTGGGGTTATACAAGTCCAAATTTTGATTATAAATAGTTATTGGAAATATAAAAACATTTACTATATCATAGTATTTTTTTATAATTTTTAGACATTAAATAAATTTAATTATTTATGACATAATAATGATGCAGCGATGACATCATTATTTGACGATTTAAATAAAATAGAAAGATAATGTAAAATCTATGAACTAAAAATGTCCAAAACCAATTGGATGAGTGGATTTCGAACCCTTATCACCTTATCCAAGAATTATATCAATGTGGGACCTTTTAAAACCGAAACACATTTTCAAATAAAGTAATGTTTTTTTACTTTCCAAAAGTGCCCCTCCACTCCTCTTATAAAAGGCCCCCACCTCTACCTCATTTCACACACTCTTCAAGCCTTTGGCTCGGCCAACCCCTGCCCATTTACTCTCTCCACATCCCTCTCCTCATCCTAGAGGATTCCCTTTCGGCAGAATCCTTTCAAAGGAAGCCTTTAGGCTCAAATCAAAAGGAGTTACACTTTTTAAGGTAATTCATTCTCTCATGTTCATTTGTTTTATTTTGCTTCTCCAACCCCCTAAAATCTTTTTATTTACTTATTTTATAACAACACCAGTATCTTCAATATACAAGGATGTTGTTATAGTATTTATTTGAGCTACACTCTCACACAACTACATCAAATGGTTAATGAACATACGGTTTCCGTGGATGGCGAAATTCTGCCTCCCGAAATGATGATTGTTCAACACTCATTTAACACCTTCAAAGGTGGCCATTATGATGTCACTATTTTTATATATGATATATAATATGTTTATGTTTTCCTTAAGCTTCTGTTTTTTTTCATTTTAGGCATACCTTTATGGTTTCCATAATGGGTAAATACGATATCTTCATTTTAGGAAGTGCGGACTACCGCCCCCTAAAAGTGATTTGATTCGTTAACACCATATGTGGGATGTGTAAAGGATAAAGTTAATGATGTTATATATGTTATTATACTGGAATTATAATATACTCTTATATCATTATGATTCCATTCCAGAAAATATGAAATAGAAATGGAAGTAGCGTTCATGCGTACGTACGGCTTACCGTCTCCATGAACGGTGCATTTCATTTCTTACCTCTAAATGATTATGTAATATTATAAATGCATGTATGTACTGGATATATATGACATATATTATATCTACATCATGAATACCATTCTGGATATAATGAACCTTTGACCAAATTAACAACATGTAAGTGTAAGAAGTCTATTTTTGACTTAAGAACCAAATACCGAAAAAATGAACATTATTATCTTAAATGATTACATGATGTCCATAACATGGTATAAAAGGAATAATGAACTTGAAAAAGGTTCTTAAGCAAGTAGATATTAACTCAAGTTTATTATTCAAGAGATTAAAGAACGGTCGGGTCAAGTCGGATACGAGGTATGGGACTTCGTCTCAATCTCCTTTCGTTGAGGCATATTTTATTTTATACACAACTTTCTTTTATATGGTGTATAAACCCCTTTGACTTTTTCATTTATTCAAAAGGAATCTTTTATATACGAAGCGTTTACTAAACGACAAAAGGGAATGTTTTTGTCGTACATATGCGGCGACAATGACTTCTCCGCCGTCGTGACCGTTATTTGAGTTTCGGCTTCCTCTACAAGCCATACCTTTTTTTTAAAAGAAAAATAAATACCATGTTTTAATTTGGTATTGAAAATGGTTTTCATAATGTTTTTATTATATCAATGTGTTGTATTGATATCTCATGATTGAAATGTGGAAATGTTATGTTTCCTTTATGCATGTTTTATGTGATATGATTATGTTATGGTTCTTGGGCATTATTATGAAGACGAGTGGTTCCGTGATAAACTAAGGGCAGGTGAGCCCGTTATAGCACTCCAATGCATTGGGTAACGCAAAGGAGTGAAACGTTAAGGTTTCTCCGAAGAGATTTTAGGGAATATACCGTGATGGGTATTCCAAACGTAACCAAGAGGGTTACTCCCTACGTAAGAATGTTATGAATGCCTCAAGTTACCTTTACATATTATGATTTCTATGATTTATTCATGATTTTATGAGGTATGTTAAAGTGCCTATGTTTTATGGGTAAAGTATGATTTCATTCTTATGTATATATGAACTCATGTTTCCTTTCCATGTTTTTTTTATAACCCATACTCAGTTTTTATTCTCATCCCAAGTTTTTGAAATGTTTTTCGCAGGTCAAGGGAAAGGTACATGATAAGATGATAGAGTCAAGGATGTGTCAAGAAATAATCCATGTTTTATTTTAAATGATTTTCCATTGATGGGAATGAAGAATACTATCTTTATGTAACCACTTTTTTTATATGTGGAATGTAATGCAAGTTTATGATCTAACTCTCTAAAACTCTAAACCTGAAAAGATCCTCAATGTGTAATCTTGTAATAACTCAAGATTAAGTAAGGTTTAAGGTTGGGGCCTTATAGTTGGTATCAGAGGTCGGGTTAGACAACTTTAGGAGTTAGAAAAGTGTTAAATTATAATATGATTGAAATGATATAGCATTTACGGATTACCATGTTGCTTCGCCTAAGATATTTCTGTGTTCAGAATGGTTTTCCGCAGAGGAAACAAAGCAGCTATGTTGGGACGACATCAGGAGGAAGATAACCTTCCAAATCAGCATCCTGAGATGGTCGGAATCGGCACTGAACAGTTTGTTGCAGTGATGGCATAGTTGACTCAGGCTATAAATGGTGGTGGTATCCATGCACGAGATCAGCCAGATCAACCGCAGAGGAACATGTCAGTGGTGGAACATTTCATGAGGCAACATCCCCCATCATTTAGAGGATCATCTGACCCTGTTCAAGATGAAGGGTGGATTAAAGCACTGGAGAAGATTTTTGATGTCATGGGGTGTTCAGAACATCAAAAGGTTAGTCTTACTATTTACCGTTTTGAAGGTGAAGCTGATCAGTGGTGGTCGATGGTGAAAAATATAAGGGATAGTGATGAGATTGAGGATCTTCACTGGGATGAATTCAAAGGTATGTTTCTTGAGAAATATTTTCCTAAGGTGGTTCGTCTTAGGATGGAAGAACAGTTCCTAGAATTGAGGTAGGAGGATGATTCAGTGGCTGCTTATGATGAAAAGTTCACTCGATTGGAAAGGTATGCTCCAAACTTCATTCGAGATCTTGATAGTAAAATAAACCGTTTTTACTCAGGGTTAAAGCCAAAGTATCGAAGGGATTTAGCTTCTCGTGAGTTCAAAAGTTATGAAAAACTTGTTCGATGTGCGGAGAAGGTGGAAATGGAGTTTTTCGATGATCAGGTGTTCTATGAAAAACTATAGAATAAGAGGACTAGTTGGCAGGAAAAGGCGAAGAATTCATCAAAGAAGCAAGGAGGTAAGAAAACCAAATATCCATCCTATGAGAAGTGTGGTAAAATGCATCCTAGAGAATGTTTCTCCAAGTCTGGTAAGTGCTTTCGGTGTGGTAAGTCTGGTCATATTGCTCGTAACTGTAAGGAAGATGATCAAGCAGGAAATGAAAAGCCAACGGTAAGATGTTTTAAGTGTAATGAAATGGGTCAATATGAAGATGAGTGTCCGACAAGGAGCTTGAGTGATGGAAAGCAGTTAGACTACAAGCAGAAAGGGGTGGTAAAATCCTTTGCAACAACTTCAGCAGATGTTGGGCCATCGAATGAAGTGGTATCAGCTCCAGGGAGCTCAGTATTTTTCGAATATTGTCCTAAGATCGGGGTACCATCAGTTGAAGGTAAAGGAGGCAGATATTCCAATGACCGTGTTCCGTACGAGATATGGCCATTATGAATTTTTAGTTATGCCTTTTGGTTTAACCAATGCACCTGCTGTATTCATGGACCTTATGAATAAAATTTTCCATGAGTTCTTGGATAAGTTTGTGTTTTGATGTTTGGGAAGAGGTTATGTGTGCCTTGTGATTCACAGTTGAAGAGATAGTTGTTATGTGAAGCTCATAGTTCTCCGTTTTCAGTTCATCCGGGCAGTACTAAGATGTATAGAGATCTGCGGGAGTATTACTGGTGGGATGGAATGAAAAGAGATATTTCTGATTTTACTGTGAAGTGTTTGACTTGTCAGCAGGTTAAAGCAGAGCGACAGTTACCGAAAGGGATGCTTCAGCCTTTACCAGTGCCAGAGTGGAAATGGGAGAATATATCCATGGACTTTGTTGTTGGATTATCGAAGACATCGCGAGGTAATAATGCAATCTGGGTTATTGTTGATCGCTTGACCAAATATGCTCATTTCCTTGCTATACGAGATACTTTCTCTCTTGATCAACTTTCCCGTTTGTATCTTAACGAGATAATCAGGTTACATGGAGTTCCTCTCTCCATTGTATCGGATCGTGATCCCAGGTTTACTTCTAACTTTTGGAAAGGCCTTCAGAAGTCGTTGCGTACTGAATCAAATTGTAGTACAGATTTTCATCCTCAATCAGATGGGCAGTCAGAACGAACAATTCAGACATTGGAGGATATGCTACGAGCTTGTTCTATGGATTATGAGGGAACTTGGGACCAACATCTTTCTTTAGTTGAATTTTCATATAATAACAGTTTTCATTACAGTATACAGATGGAACCATTTCAGTCATTATATGGGAAGCGGTGTCGAACTCCAGCTTTCTGGGATGAAGTTGGTGAAAGGAAGTTGATGGGACGAGAATTGGTAGAAGAGTTGCCAGAAAAAGTTCAGCTGATTCAGAAGCACATGAGAACAGCTCAGAGCAGGCAGAATAGTTATGCGGATAACCGGAGGAAGGATCTATCTTTCGAGGTAGGTGATCATGTTTTTCTCAAGGTTTCTCCTTGGAAAAGTGTGATGAGATTTGGTAAGAAAGGAAAGTTGAGTCCAAGGTTCGTTGGACCATACGAAATTCTGGAAAGAGTTGGAGCAGTTGCATACCGAGTGGCTTTACCTCCGAGTTTATCTCAGGTACACAATGTTTTTCACGTTTTGATGTTGAGAAAGTATATGCCGGATCCATCTCATGTTTTGAGTCCAGAGGTAGTTTAGCTGGAAGAGAACCTATCTTATGAGGAACAACCGGTCCAGATTCTTGACCACAGGGAGCAAGTGTTACGGAATAAGGTGATTCATCAGGTAAAGGTTTTGTGGAAAAACCATGTGATTGAAGAGGCAACGTGGGAATCTGAAAATGCTATGAGGGATAAATACCCCCACTTATTTTGATAAGTTAATAAAATTGCGAGGATGCAATTCCCAAAAGGGGGGAAGGATGTAACATCCCAGGTAAATAAAGAATAAAGAATTTTCATATTTATTAATATTTACAAATTAAATATTAATTTTATTTTAAAGGGGTTTCTATGTTCGATAGCGTACCCGGTACGCAACGATGAGTTTCTTTGAAACTTACGTAGCACACTAGTAATAAAATAATATTATTTTAAATGTTAGTTAACAAGTAGCCGTTGTACTGGCGGTAATGGATAGAAATAACTAAAATATGATTGGATATGTTTTTAAATGCTTTTACATTTATCCAATAAAAGCTAATGGCTTAAAATACGGAAAGAATTCAATTTTAGGGCATATATACTCTAATTTTCACTAAAGGTTCACTTATCACCTTTTAATGGTGAACCGTCATTAAATATAGTTTTGATCACTCTTATACTTTATTTTGGACCAAATATAACTCTTCTTTAGAATCAGGACATCAAAATTTACTTTTTGTAAATTTTTGGTACCTTTCTGATAAAGTTCATTTTTTTATGAATAGTGTAAAATGTTGTATTTTAATTCAAAACCTCTTTTTAATATAAATTATTTATATTATTAGATTATTATTCTAATTGGTTTTAAAGTGAAATTAGAAAATATTTTTACCAGTTAATCCAATGGTGGTCATTGGAATCAATCTCACTTTAAAATTGGACTTAAACTGGTGTCAATCTTTTGATACTTATTGTTTCACAAAAACACGCTATTTGTCATGAAAGCGGGAATTAATTATTAAATTAATTAATTTGACTTATATGTTTTGAATTTTGTAAAATGGACTTCATTTTTGAATTCGGAATATCAAATATAGCTTA
This sequence comes from Viscum album, assembly GCA_963277665.1. NCBI lineage: Eukaryota > Viridiplantae > Streptophyta > Magnoliopsida > Santalales > Viscaceae > Viscum > Viscum album. Next base: position 2,047,893,015 of record OY728147.1, on the reverse strand, counting down.
GGGTGAATTTTTGGTAATTTTCTGAAAAACTTCAATTTTTGATGAATAGTGAAACCACTAAGTGGTAATCAAGCAAACTGATTTTTCAGTTAAATGAATGTTTACCACTAATGTGTATTGAATTTTGAAAATCCGACATACATGGTTGTCATTAAGAAGTAAAATGTGGTTCAATGAGATTATAATATTTTTTTGGTGAATAGTAACTTATTAAGTTCTTAATAACGATTAGTGGTAATTAGGGTAGTTTAAGGTATAAATAATACTTTAATAAAATGAAATGACCTAGAAACATGTCCCAACCTCATTGGTTATGTCATGGACGACCAAGAAATGCCATGGGTCAACTTGGGGACCCCATGGATCCACTTTTGTTGGGAAATGACATAAATTACTTTTTATTTAATGTTAAAGTGAAAATGACACAAACATAATATGTTTTATGAAAACAATTTCTATGTGGGGTTATACAAGTCCAAATTTTGATTATAAATAGTAATTGGAAATATAAAAATATTTCCTATATCATAGTATTTTTTTTATAATTTTTAGACATTAAATAAATTTAATTATTTATGACATAATAATGATGCAGCGATGACATCATTATTTGACGATTTAAATAAAATAGAAAGATAATGTAAAATCTATGAACTACACATGTCCAAAACCAATTGGATGAGTGTATTTCGAACCCTTATCACCTTATACACGAATTATATCAATGTGGGACCTTTTAAAACCGAAACACATTTTCAAATAAAGTAATGTTTCTTTACTTTCCAAAAGTGCCCCTCCTCTCCTCTTACAAAAGGCCCCCAGCTCTACCTCATTTCACACACTCTTCAAGCCTTTGGCTCGGCCAACCCCTTCCCATTTACTCTCTCCACATCCCTAGCCTCATCCTAGAGGATTCCCTTTGGGTAGAATCCCTTCAAAGGAAGCCTTTAGGCTCAAATCAAAAGGAGTTACACTTTTTAAGGTAATTCATTCTCTCATGTTCATTTGTTTTATTTTGCTTCTCCAACCCCCTAAAATCTTTTTATTTACTTATTTTGTAACAAACCCAGTATCCTCAATATACAAGGATGTTGTTGTAATATTTATTTGAGCTACACTCTCACACAACTACATCAAATGGTTAATGAACATACGGTTTCCGTGGATGGAGAAATTCTGCCTCCCGAAACGATGATTGTTCAACACTCATTTAACACCTTCAAAGGAGGCCATTATGATGTCACTATTTTTATATATGATATATAATATGTTTATTTATTCCTTAAGCTTATGTTTTTTTTTCATTTTAGTCATAACTTTATGGTTTCCATTATGGGTAAACACGATATCTTCATTTTAGGAAGTGCGGACTACCGCCCCCTAAAAGTGATTTGATTCGTTAACACCATATGTGGGATGTGTAAAGGATAAAGTTAATGATGTTATATATGTTATTATACTAGAATTATAATATACTCTTATATCATTATGATTCCATTCCAGAAAATATGAAATAGAAATGGAAGTAGCGTTCATGCGTACGTACGGCTTACCGTCTCCATGAACGGTGCATTTCATTTCTTACCTCTAAATGATTATGTAATATTAGAAATGCATGTATGTACTGGATATATATGACATATATGATATCTACATCATGAATAACATTCTGGATATAACGAACCTTTGACCAAATTAACAACATGTAAGTGTAAGAAGTCTATTTTTGACTTAAGAACCAAATACCGACAAAATGAACATTATTAACTTAAATGATTACATGATGTCCATAACATGGTATAAAAGGAATAATGAACTTGAAAAAGGTTCTTATGAAAGTAGAGATTAACTCAAGTTTATTATTCAGGAGATTAAAGAACGGTCGGGTCAAGTCGGATACGAGGTTTTAGACTTCATCTCAATCTCCTTTCATTGAGGCATATTTTATTTTATACACAACTTTCTTTTATACGGTGTATAATCCCCTTTGACTTTTTCATTTATTCAAAAGGAATATTTTTTATACGAAGCGTTTACTAAACGACAAAAGGGAATGTTTTTTTTCGTACGTATGCGGCGACAATGACTTCTCCGCCGTCGTGACCGTTATTTGAGTTTCGGCATCCTCTACAAGCCATACCTTTTTTTTAAAAGAAAAATAAATACCATGTTTTACATTGGTATTGAAAATGGTTTTCATAATGTTTTTATTATATCTATGTGTTGTATTGATATCTCATGATTGAAATGTGGAAATGTTATGTTTCCTTTATGCATGTTTTATGTGATATGATTATGTTATGGTTTTGGGCATTATTATGAAGACGGGTGGTTCCGTGATAAACTAAGGGCGGGTGAGCCCGTTATAGCTCTCCAATTCATTGGGTAACGTGAAGGAGTGAAATGTTAAGGTTTCTCCGAATAGATTTTAGGGAATATACCGTGATTGGTATTCCAAACGTAACCAAGAGGGTTACTCCCTACGTAAGAATGTTATGAATGCCTCAAGTTACCCTTACGTATTATGATTTATATGATTTATTCATGATTTTATGAGGTATGTTAAAGTGCCTGTGGTTTATGGGTAAAGAATGATTTCATTCTTATGTATATATGAACTCATGTTTCCATTCCATGTTTTTTTTATAACCCATACTTAGATTTTATGCGCATCCCAAGTTTTTGAAATGTTTTTCACAGGTCAAGGGAAAGGTACATGATAAGATGATAGAGTCAAGGATGTGTCAAGAAATAATCCATGTTTTATTTTAAATGTGTTTCCATTGATGGGAATGAAGAATACTATCTTTATGTAACCACTTTGTTTATATGTGGAATGTAATGCAAGTTTTATGATCTAACTCTCTAAAACTCTAAACTTGAAAAGATCCTCAATGTGTAATCTTGTAATAACTCAAGATTAAGTAAGGTTTAAGGCTAGGGCCTTATATGACCTATGCGACACGTGAAATTAAAATTAATCAGGAGGGGAATAATAGGTATCTAGGTGGGGAAAAATATGACAACTATGATATATGACTCAAAAGGGCATTGTCAATAATTCTTTAAGCATTATTGATAACTACAACAATAACTAAATTCTTGATGGTGATTAGAGACCACTAAAATTTGGTATTTTTCTCCTCTATATTGAATCATGCACATGATATTTGTTGTTGTTTTTAATATATCATGTTTCACTAGGATATGATGTACCATGTGTCCCATTAGAGTAAGTGACTTTAGGTATTTCTATGACGTGGACCTCTCTTATAGTGTCATTCATATGTCAGCATATGGTGGAACTTGAGTATACATACATTTCAATGAACTCTTTTTTGTAGAAAATGGGTTTTCACTAAAAGTGATTTATTTTAAAATAGTTTTCAATAAATAGTTTTCATAGAAATTATTCAAACTGTTTTAAAGGAAATGTTCATTTTAATTTTTATCACAATGTTTTATCATGGAATATAATTTTTTCTGTGGAATTGTACTAGGCTTTACCACACACACTACATACACCATTGGGTGTAAGATGACTTGGTTATATTTAATTCATTTAATGGAATGTTTTATCATGATAGTGGATCAGGATTCTAGTGTTCATCCCTGGATGGTGTTGGTGGATATGGATTTATAATGATTATCCACTTGTCGCATGGCGGTTTTTGGGAGTATTTCATTGTTCCATTTTTATTATAACCCATTTTTTTGTTTCCTTTAATGATGTATTCAATGAATGTGAAAAAATATTATTCCATTTTTGGTTGTTAATATTTAGATCTATTGTATTCATATAGATGTGTCTTTATGATTATTTATATGGTTGAAATTATTACATTGTTTTAATGTTGATAACTAGTCACTAGATGCCACCATGTGTCGATCATAATAATCATTCGGGCCATGGGTTTGAATTGTTACTTATGATGCTCACCTTGAAAGGGATGAAGTTTTAAAGGTATTATAAATGTCCAGCTTACTTTGAAGAGCATAAACGATGGTTAACAATAGCCCCTATGTTGACCTATCCCTGAACTAGGAAGGGTTATGTGGTTTATTGAGATTACTCATGTATGGGTATAGGGAATGTATTAGTAAATAATTATCATGTGGGGTCATATGGATCTCACCAACTGTGACCACACAAAAATAATTACCCAACCCAAGAACTAGAGTTACAAATAGTGATGCATTCATGAAGACATGATGTCATTATCTTTTCAGATAGATTTTTTTTATTATGATCATAAGTGATTTCCATATATTTTATTTCAGAAGGATTTGAATTATAAATTGTGTTGTTGGGTTGAGTACCTTCAGGGGATATATTTTGAAACCATTTATACAATAAGAAAATGTAATGTAGTGGTGTAAGATTTGAGTAGAATTTTCCCAGTGAAGGATTTGAGTTTGTCCAGTGATGAGTGGATGTTTATGGGACTTTTTTTCCATTTTTTACATGGAGAAAAAATGAGCATAGTTGAGTGGAATTATTTTCTAGTGTTCTGCGGTCTCATTTTATTCGGAAGGAGTAAACTGATGATAAGTTGTTTCACCAGTACATGTAGATTATTCATGTGGAATAGATGCTCATTGATATCTCATTGTCTCCCAATTTTGTTTTATGATTGAAGGGTCACATTGTGGTGTATTTATCTTTGAGAAATGAATTTATGAAGGATACCCACTAGTCTCAGAGGTTTGTTCATCCAAGTTCTACAATGATGTAAAATCCCATGAGTATATATTTAACTTGGCCTTGTATGAGGTGGGATGAATATTACATTGTGTAAAGGTGTTATATGTGTCAAAAGGTGAAATTAGATCCCAGAAGAACTTCCGGTTTTCTTTATCTTCTACCAATTCCTACCTATAAGTGAGTTGAGATACCTATGAATTTTATTGTAGGCATACATTTTACACCACAAAGAATGAATTATATTTTGTTGACAATCAATCAAAATACCAAATCAACCAAATTCATTCCAATAAGAGATTCAATGAAAGTTGATGAGTTGGCCCAATTATATGTTCGGGTGATAGTGAGGGTTAATGGTGTTACATTAGAAATCTTTTATAATAGAGAACCTCATTATACCTCAAATTGTATTGGAATGCCTTTAGAAGGTAATGGGGTCGCAGGTCATGTTAGCATGATATTCCATCTTCAAAGAGAATTACAGAAGGAGTTGAAAAATCAACTTTTGGAAGACATTATATGTGAATGTTTGTAGGATTTTTGAGGATCATGGGATAGATATTTGTGATTGGTTGAGTTTTAATTTCTTAATATTTATAAATACTCTCTTTGAATAGATACTTTGGAAGCACATTATGGTCACCTTTGTCGATCCCCTTTATATTGGCCTATGGTATGTGTGACCTCAATATTGGGGCCATGCATAGTCCATTAAACGTGTGAGAAAGTTAAAATGCCCTTGAAGTGGTTTTTGGCATCTCATAGTCACCAAAAATTTTATGTCGGTCAATGAGGCTTAGTTCATGAGATTTCATTGGGTGACTAGGTTTTCTAGAACGTGGCACCTCAGTTGTGTCATTCCCATCTAGGCAAGTAATAAAATCCAAGGTTGAGGTATGTCCAAAATTTCAAGAGATCAAAGTGGATAACTATGGTGGAATATAGGATAGAAATACCAACATAATTGAAATAAATTCATGATGTGTTTCATGTCTCCTAGTTTAATAATTATAACCCATGTCTCTATCATGTATTTAATTGGAAGGAGTTAGATTTGGGACCCGATTTTTCTGTGTTGGAATGGATGGTTCATATTATATATTTTCAAGAGAAAACGATTTAGGGGATGTCTATTCTACTAGTGTAGTTCATTTGTAATCATTGTATTTTTGATCGAGCGAATGGGTGTCTAATTTTGATGGTTAAGAAAGAGTATCTGTTTTAATCATTAAACAAGCATCAGGATGAGTTTTTGGGGGTGCAATGTTTTTATGGTGGGGAGACGTGCACACACATGATTTCTTTTAGAGGTATTTTAATATTTATTTGTGGTATACAATTTTTTTCATTTGTAATCCATTGAGTTTTTTTCAGAAAAAATTAAAAATTTGGGTAAACAATAGGTGGCGCATAGTTGGAAAACAGTTTGGAAAACCATTCACCCTTTCCCAGGTAAATATGTGGCCATGTGGTGTTTTTGATAATGCTAAATTATAAGTAAACATTTTTTAAACCACGTAACTAACCATGTAACATGGACCTTTTCGATATTGGTGAGCACATTATATCCATGAGGTTTGAAAAAACATACAGAAAAACATTATGGCATGTTAAGGTCATTAAAAATTAAAATTTTATGCTTTCTATCCACCCAATGTTTAACCCTAAAACACCATCATTATCTCAATTATGGATTCGTAACCGTAGGTTCATACCCTCATCTCCCATTATCCCTTTTACAACCATTTCTAAGGCTATTTTGGTTTTCTTTATCCTAGATTCTTCAAGTAAGTCACTCATTTGTTGGCTTCACCATCTTTTTTAGGGGTTTCATTTTATTTATTTCGGGTTTTATATCTCTATATGGATTGGTGAAATTTTTAGTGCGGAATCTTTTTCCAGAAGGTTTTATATTTTTTATTAAGATCAGTTCATTCAATTGTAGGGTTCTATTGAGGTGCAGTTGTGGCTTTTCATATAATTTTAAAATATCTACACTTGAATAATTTTTTATCATTTTTAACAATTATTTGACCATTATATATATTTCTGATGTGTTTTAATGTGTTTTGTGATTTATTTGGGCTGTTTGAATGTTTTTTACTAGGTATTTGATATGAATATGTCTCAAATGTGAATTTTATAAGGAAAATTGGGTGTATTTTATGTGATTCCCCATATCTATAATCCTGAATACAATTTATAAAGTGTAAAATTAGTTTAGTAAAATGTGAAAGTGGGGAGAAAACCGTTTTAAGGGGATTTGGAGAGTACATGAAAATGAAATTGATTTTGGACAATAAGAGTTGGTGGATTAACATTTTTATTCTTATTTATTATGTTTGAATGTGAATGTGTTGACCTATGTGACATATGATATGGAAAATGGGCATTAAGGGAATCCTAGTTATCTAGGATGGTAGACAAGTAATACTATGCCAGATGATGTGGATTCAACTTTTCTCATATTTATCTATTGAAATTGGAGAATAAAACAGTAACTATAAACTTCATATTGATTGGAGTCCACTATAATTTATTAATTTTCCCTTCCCTAGTTGCTCCTGCAATTGAACAATGTTGGTTTGGTCAATATACATTGTTTAAATAAGATACGATATACACAGTGTCCCATTAGAGCTAGAAAATACTATTAATTTTCATTACATAGTTCTCTCTTCTGATGTGGTGTCAACCATTAGTATACGGTGTACCATGACTATACTTTTTTTTCTTGGAATTCATAGTTTGTAAAATTGTTACTCATTAAAAAAAATTCATTTAAAATGAATTTTCCATAAATATTTTTCTAATAAATGTTACAAACATTATTAGATGAAACATTCATGTTAATTTATCTTATAATATTTTAGCCTGGAATTTGTTTTTATGGGTGGAATCCTACTGGGTTTCATATCATACAATATTTACACCATTAGGTTTATGTAGGCTTGGTTATGTTGTACTCAGGGAAAGGAAATGCGAATCATGATGGTGTCTTCTGTTACTAAAGGTATTCCCTTGGAGGTGTTGATAGTGGTAGCATGAGGATGATGTAACTACTCTATAAATAATGTTTTTGAGTTAGTGCCATAGTTTTCTATATCTTTTTATCCCATTTTGGGTTTTTGTTTTATTAAATAGTCATTGAATCTGAAATATTTTTATTCCATGATTGGTCGTCATTAATCACTTTTTATTTTTTCATTATTGTTTATTTTTAATTATTATTTATAGGGGTGAAATAGATATCATTTTGTAATATTGATTCTAATAGATTAGGCTTCAGCCTATGGGGTTCAAGAACACCCCTCATTACATTCCACATACCATGTCATGTGTCGGGTTGGATGGAAATCCATATTGTTTCATGACGTAAAAACATAAATATCCTAACACAAGACCTCATTTATGTCTATTTCACTCTAACTATCTATTTTAGGGATATGAACCTTCTTAAAAATTGTTGGATTCAATTCTTCCAATACAATTTTATATTATAGAGTATCCCTTTGTTTCCTTTCATTATCCTGTAAAGGTAAACATTGTTCCTTGGCGTGTATGTTTTTTCATTAAGACTGCATAACAAATTATTCCCATAAAAACCATATAAGAATTGAAAAAGTGTTTCTTTCCATTCCAAAATATTTATTGGATACTGACTGCAACATAAGTTGGAACTTGGTTTACTATGTATAGTATTGTTTGTAATATGTATCCGTGGAAATATAATTGAATAATCACATGTCTCATCATTGATATCATCATGTTATAAAATATATGGTTACTACTTTATGTGAAACCATTATATTGAGTTGTATAGGGTGGGATGAGTTAGTATACAATACAAAAATTCCATAACTAATCATTGAGGTGTTGATTTAGATATTCTCCACCCCATTCTGTTTGGATTTTATGATTATTCCTAGAGAGATGGTTCTCAAAACAATTCATTTATTCATTAAATATATCAATGTAATAAAACCTATATATCCTTTGTTATACCTATCAATATATAACAAAATCTCCAATAATAATTCTTATCTATGAAAAATCCACAATAAAATCATTGGTAAATTATTAACAGACATTCACATAAGTAAATTTATGATTCTCTTTCTTTCTATACTATTTTCCACTAAATGTGAATTTTTTAATTTTTCCCTATTATCATTTGTGACATTCACCAAGTGTATTTATTTTAAAAGAATCTATATATAAAACACTAAAAATTTTTGTCAAATTATTTTCAACAAGATGATAAATATGGTAATTCCATTGATGAGAGTGGTATGATTCATTTATAGTTGTTTTCATATTGATTTTCCTAACATTGTCCTGGTCATAAAATAAATAAATATCATTATTAAAATTTGAAATATAATTACAAATAACATATTTATAAGAGAGTAAAAAATTTATTCCCAATCATGAAAATAAATCCATATCATCAAGAATTTATATAGAACTCGTGTTTTTTTAAATGGTGGAATAGAATAACAATATTTTATAAGAGATATTATTCAACATTGAAATGTGAGGTGGTATTCACTAATAGAAATAAAATCTTGTTCAACTATATTTATTTCTCGTAGATTTACCTCCCCACAAAAAATATTTTTGAAGCAACATGGATCAAAAAATTTCATATATATGTGACAAGAAAAATCTGTGTCTAATATACCCAGTTTGTGGAAATTGATAAATTTAACTTAGTGTGAAATATCAATTGAATCATACCCTAACATCATTGGTTGGATATAGTTTTTCTCGGATTTTCCCTATATTCCACATATAAAAGAACCAATTTCCACCACCCTTCCATGCCCCATAATCTTCTTCTTTATAAAAGGCTATGAAGTATATCAGGGATTAAAGCTATTTGATTTCCCAATCGATTTTAACTCTATGGACAGTAGGATTATCATTCATTACCAGTATATATACACCATGATGCAGACTAATAAGTTCATGGAGAGACAAATAATTGTGTTTCTTATTAATATGGACAAAAATAAATAAATAATCACTGATAGATTATTTAAAGAATGATATATGTTAATATATATTAATGGTTTTGTAAACTATAAGTTTGATGCACTCAATAAATCCAATAATATTACCTATGTCTGGATTAGTTAGCTCAAACTCCAAAATATTACCCTTAATGATCAATTAAAATATTTAAAAGAAATATTTTACTGATCTCTCGTAATATAAACCATTAAGATATTTGATAATAATAAAAGCATCCATGTTTTCATGTGACTACTACAGTTCACTAGAAATAGATGATCAAATTAAATATTGAATATAGAATATGTTATTGAAATGATTATTATATTCAAGAAACTCCTCATCCATTTACTCAATCACATAAGGATCAGTTTATAGGGACTCTAGCATATATGATTTATGTTAATAAGAAAACACATCCCAAAGGAATCAAAAACAATTTTGGATGTTACTAAGAGTAAGTAGATGGTCTTTATCTCTAATTTATCCCAGATACAGTGTGCATGATTAACCTTAAATTTTATTGTACAATTATAAAATATAATATTATTAGTACTTGGTTTGACTAAAAATTATGTGAGACATAAAAATAACTAATTTAATTAATTCTCCATTTATTTTATTCAAGATCAACACCATATAGAAATAAATTATTTTCATATATATATATATATATAATATTTTTAGTTTAATATTAAATACATTGAACAAAAACGTTCCCAAGGACCTTAAATATTTAGTAACTTTAGAGGCTAGGTAAACTATAATCAATCATAGTGAAAAACCATCAATATCTCCCTAAATTATATTTCCCTTTTGTACGCTTAAAAAAATACCGCACTAAGAACCATTCTTCATGACTCAAGGAATTGAAACATAGGAAATGGTGATCTCATATTCTTAGTAATGGAAAATATTTGAGATACAAATGAGTAAAATGAACATAATTGTATTAAATAATAAGCATAACATTTGGAAACCATATTATTCATATATAAGATCCTCATCCTGAGTTATAGAATAGTGATTATAAATTTATAAGATATGAATAATGATGAATTAAAATAACATGATACATGATATTATTACATTATCATATGAAATGGAATTGGTGAAAAAAATAAATCATTTAAATAATTTAAATTGTATTAAAGGCTCACCGTGATGTTTGCAATAGTGGAATGGGTTCACTACGAGAACAATCATAGTAGTCAAGGCACACTCCAAAAACCATTTTATCGGAAAATATACATTACAAAACATGGTTCAATCAAGATATTAATCTATTATATCTAATGATATATAAATATTTACACATTTTGTTATAGGTATATATAGGTTTGACACATATCATAATGAAAACAATAGTTATTTATGCCAAAATATAATATATAATTAATCATATAATATCACATGAAATGAATTGCGTTTCAAAAAAAAATCAGAATATCATAGCCAATGTAATAGTTATCAAAATAATAAATATTGCATCATTTCATCATATCACAACCCATGATTAGAATCATGTTTCACAATCTTTTTTCATGGTAAAATGGGTGTAAGAGAAATTAGTTTTATAATCTTATTTTCATTATAATCATATACCATGAAAATAAGAAATGTGAATTGTATACATGGAACATGTCCCTAATAAAAAAACATAAAATAAAAATATTTCATCTTATATGAAATTATATTTTTAAAATACAATTCAAACATTTCTTAAAGAAAATAAAATTTAATTAAAACCCAATTTTTATAATAAAAAAACATAGTTTGTTTTCAAAATCTTATTACCTGAAAAAAACCTTGAAATAATATAACATAATCTTCAATAAAAATAATGGATATTATTGAGGTAAATTCTGGTCAAACCATACATTTGATAAAAATTATTCTTCTCACATTATCAATAAAATTCAATCATGAAATTTTTTTGAAAAAGAAAAAAAGGTGCATTTAAAAATAAATTTTAAAAATTAATCATTTATAGAAATGTATTTAATAAATAAATTTATGAATTTTATAAGTATTTTTTGAAATATTTTATAGAAAACATGGTTTTTTAATAAAAAATCATTTCAACTAAAGAGAAAAATAATGATGATTTCTCTTTAAAACATTTTTGGAATTATTTTATCAAAAAAATAGTGTAAAATTGTACTATTACAATCAATTATCATGAATAAATATAGTTTAACAATATTCATGAGACTTCAGGATTGGTAGATTATAATATTTCTACATGAGAGACTCAATCATAAAATATTACAACAAAATAAGTGATGTGTAACATAAAATGATTTCCAATTTTTCAACATTAAATCCTTATTACAATGAAATAAAAATAAAAATATTGGAATTTAATCCCCATAATTTTCATGTAAAAATCAAAAAATATATTCATGTTCAATATATACATCAACATATTAATAGTTATTTAATATATCATGTGTTTCAAATTTATAAAATGTGATACATAATTCCCTTTCCAAAAGACTTAACATCATTAATACATGATTCCAAAAATTATACACTAAATATATGTCTATTATACATCTATTATTTAATCATATATACATATATTATAGAACATATTACATTATTATTATATATTGATACCATTTCTTAATTATTCCTCGTTAATGTAATGTTACCTCCATTAACGGCTTGGTTTTTAATGTATGTTTTGATTTTTTATTTTCTCAATTTTACATTTATCATATTTGTTTAATATCATTAATTTTATCCATTATATATATATATATTCAATATAAATATATAAATATACTTATAATTATCCATAAAAGTTTAATATTGTAAATAAAATACACAACTCATGGAGAGGATAGGTTGTACATAAGCACACACATTGTTAATATTTTCTAAATGGATTGAATGAAAGGTAAATAACATATTACCATTAAATAATAAATATGTATTTCATATATATTACTTATGATAATTAAAACAATCATTATTACCTTTAATGTAATGCATGAATGAATATTATTGATTCATGAGGCAATACTCTACCAGGCACACGAGCAGCGTTATCTAATTTCCACAAAATTTTTTGTATTAATGTACCTATGATAAAATTATAAGATAAGTACAATAACATATTTAATATAATATATAAACATTTTATACCTCATTATAACCATCCATGGGAGTCGATATAGAAAAAAATATCTGACATCGGTCCCTGAGGTGATAGTCTTTCATACACATGAATGACATTTTTTAACCAATTTCATAGAAGTGGATATGGTTATATATCTTTTAATTAACATAAAAATTTTCCTATATATTATATAATGGTGTTATTATATTCTCTGAATTAATATATAATCTAATGTGTGTAAATAATATATAAAATGATGTATCTTAGAAACGAAAGTTTCCTACTATTATAAGATCCTCTTTTAGATCACTTATTAAGGAAACTAGTGTTGGTGTTTTGGGAGGAATATAATAATTAAATTATTGATAAATATGTTGGTGAGGTATTTGGAAGGGTTATTAAGAACTAAAATTATTTATAAGAATAAATTTTTATTGGTGTTAGTGGCCTTTTATATGTGGGGAAAAAGATCCAACATGGAAACAACATGGAAATTTTTTAAAAGAATCCACAATAATAAATCCATTCCCAAGAATGAATCCTACAAATAACAATATATCATATTTTTTGGAGGATAATATTAAAATTATTATATATAATAATTATTATATAATTTATATTTCCATTTTATACATTCTCTTTTTAGTTTAAACCCCAGTAGACCTATTTTTACCTCAACTTCATTAATTAAATTTATATATTTTCACTATTAATTAGAGTAAAATATTATGTTGGACATGAAAGATAATTTAAATTATTATAATTACAAAATTTTAATACATTTATCAAAATTAATTTCCCCAATGTGGAAAATTTTATTTTAAAATTAATCCAACACACACGATGAGAAAACCGATTTTCAAAGAGAAAACGATCAAAAGTTTATAAAGTAATCATATATTAAATTATTATTATATTTTTTAGGATTTTCAATATTTGATTAATTGATAAAATATTTTATTTATTTTATATCAAAAATAATTTTAAATAAAAATTATCTTCATAAATAATTTATACAAAAAGTCAACTGTTATTAAAAATTCTTCAACTGTTACTATTAATAAAATATTAATGTCTTCATAAAATTTTAATAAATTCAACACAAGATAATTTTGATAAATTGATATAAAATTGAGAATATTTATGAGTAATAAATTTTTCGAAAGGGTAAAAATTAGTTTTCATAAATAATTTTGAAAAAAGGTGTTAAAATATCATATAGGAAAAATATATTTTTAAAAAATAAAATTTGATTTTGTATCATATAATGGATATAAAAATAAAATGATTATTTTTAAATATATTATAGAATATTTAATAGTTAAATTTCTTGAAACTAATAACTAAAAAATTACTATTTAAATTTATTGGTGAAAAACAATTTTTGTCATAAAATAGTTTTTTCAGAAATGATTTCCATTAAATTTTTCTAATTATGTTGTCACTAAGGAAAATATTTTATATACATATTTAAAAATGAAAAATTTAATAATACAGTTAATAATAATCATACCCTCCATTATAATCAATATCGTAAGGCTATAATAAAATTCTATTAATATTTAATGCTTTGTTTAATATCATTCATTCATGTAAGAGAAGATAAACTCAATGTTTAATTAGACATGGAGAGTTAATGATATTTATATATTATATTTCAATATTCATGTGTTTAATAGTACATAAAGAAAACATTTTGGTTATTTTATAAATTGAACTTGATTTATCATCACATGTGCAATTAATGTTTAATGTTAAAATTGTGGCCCCATAAATCATCTACTTTTGGAATAAATTAATCTAATTATTTTAATTTTTAATTTTGGGAGATGATTACTCACATTATTTTTAATATTTTTTTCTTTGATGATCATTTTATTAATAATAAGGGAAATGTGAATTGTTGGGATGATTACAAAAAATATCTAATCTTATTATAATGGGTCATATGCCCAACAAACAAATATGTGCCAAAAATTCGAACCAAATAAAGATAAAAATTTAGCATTATATTTATAATTTTATGGGAATCATTTAATATAACACTTTTCAGATCTAATTCAATTATATTCATGGAAATCCAGGCAGCCCATGTTGAAGATTAAATTTAGGGGTAGATTTGAAGGACCACAAAATCATCCCACCATCTTGAGCATAACACCTGAATGGATAATTAAATTTTCCTAATATTTTGAAAGATATATATATAAAACATGTAAGAAAATATATATCTTATATTACCATCAATTATTCCATCATCATCAACTCTAAATTTTAAATAAGGAAAGGTGGATGGATATGGGAAAATTTCCAGTTCAACATTGAATGACTCCAATTTATTTTTTCCAGACCATATTTTTGGCTCCCCAAATTATTATAAATATAATTAAATATTTGGGGGTATACCATAGAATCATAATATTCCTATTTAGGGATCTTTTGGTGAATGAATTGATTATAAATGTTTTTATATTCAACTGTATTTTCATGCTATAAATTTTTAATTACATGTTGAGTTTCCAATATGTATATTTTACAAATTATTTTTATTTATTATAAAAGGTATTCTTATTCACTTTATTATAATATATTTCATTTCAATTTTATCATATTTTCCTTATAGAGTGAATCTATTCAAATTATCATTTTTTAAAATTCTTCACATAATGGTGGAGTGATTTTTTTCAATTATTTTCTTCTTCAATTTTCCTATTATAAGTATACTACAATCTATGATCTATAGAATATCTTGAATGAAGTAATAAAACTCTAATGGATAGATCAATGGAGATATAAAGGGTATATATTGGCTATTATTTCATATTATTTAATATTTTAAATGATTTCCTTATTTTATAATTTTTATTTCATGAGTTATTTTCTTCTTTATCTTCGCCAACATTAATGATTGAACATATTGAGTGCAAATGAAATCCAATTACATGGATTTATCAAAAAAGTTATCCAATAAGTGAATCAGTTATTAGAGATAAAATTTAATAAGGAATAAATTAATGAATTAGTTTGTGTAATTAACTCATTGTTGGCTTACATTTTGAATTAGTGATATAAAATAGTATAAGAAACCAAATACATAGAATTTTTTCGTAGATATATACTAGGAACATCTCACCGTTATTAATTTTTTTCATTAATATCATTAGTAATTTTTCTTAAATTTAATGAATTTTTATAGTTAATTTTGTATTAATCTACAGAAAGTTCCATCAACAATAATGGTGGATGCTTTATAGCCTATCATTACATCAAATATGAGTGTTTATAGTTCACCTATTTGGTCCTTGGGGATTTGACCCCTAATTTTACTTCATTTACCTATTATAACTATAGAGAAAATTTAGGCTAGACCATGTTTTGGCTTCCATTAAGGGGACCCAAATCAGCAATCTTATAATATCACCATCTTATATCTGCAACTTCCCTTTTCTCACCACCATTTATCTTGTCACATTCCCTTCTATTTTAGTGTGTATCCTGAATATCTAAAATATAAATTTATATCTACCACAAGGTATTATCATCAATATTACTCCAAATTATACATATTATTGAACTAAATAGAATACAAATTTTGATAATCGCCTAACTGAGGGAATTTATTTGATAAACCCTTAAATAAAGACCCCTAACCTAGTGAAATGTGGAATCTGTTGGACTATGAATGTTAAAATGATAAATTCTCATGCCTCTAAATAACGGTTAAATGGATCAATAATAATGATTTAAATGATGTCCAAGTTCGTATACAGACTAATCCACAATAACATCTTGAACATTTGTCTGATGAAATAGATAAAATTTATTCAGAATTTTCATAATTGATATTATTACTACAAATCATGGATAATTTTTATGAACCAGCTCCCACTCATTTTCCCTTTTTTCAACATATATAGAAGAATCGTATAAAAAAGAAAAGTATCATGATCAAATCCTTAATGTTACTACTTCCAAGAGTGGGAGATCTAATGATAAAATTTAACCCTTAATTATCAAACCATTGATTGAACCAAAATCAAGATAAAATGAAAATGCCAACATTAGAATTTGAGAAATCACATATGGAAAATGATGTTAAATGTTTAGTAAATATTAAAAGTAATCATAAAAAACTAGATGAAATTTTTGAACGGTATCTATATGATTATGATTTTTTTTTTCTATTTTCACATATGGAATACTTTTATCCAAGTATTGAATCAGTTTTAAATATTTTTGTTAAATATTTTTCATCAAAAATATTCTAAACCACTTGGGAAAATCAAAATTTTCGAGTCTGTACCGATTCATGTTCATGATCTGTCCTATTTGGTGGTTAAATATTCTAATCAAAACGAGTTATTTTTTTAATAAAAATTAATATAAAACCATGTTCAATTTAATTTCATAATATATGACTAAATGTTCTAGGAACCCTTAGTCTAAATTCAATTTCCATATATCCTATTTGAATATAATCAACATGGGGGAAATTCAATAAGGTTATTACATAATTTAACCATCTATATTATCTAAGAATTAGAAAATTATACTTTAATTATTATGAATGTTTTTGAATTAAATTTCATGGAACATTTCTTATATTTGTGGTATTGTCCAATTCACTAATACCTATAGGATTTATCATGAATCAATTTCAAATACAGCTCGCTAATTCTAAAGAACACTTAATAAAAATAAAATTTATGTGGTGAAAATTGTGGTCCTAAAAAATGACAATTGGTTCTGGAAAATATGGGGGGGGTTCCAAGTGAAGCTAATTAAATTAAAATTCACTTTTTAGAATGCATACCTTCTTCTTCATTTTTTATTTTATTGTTATTTGTTTCTTTGTAAAGTGAAATATATCAAGGATTCCAATATGATGTAATTATTATTTGTGAGATATAATTGTCAAAGAATATTATTATTTGAAAATTAAATCCATTCCTTATAGAGTTTAAACCCGTCGTTAAATTATACCTATGGAGTTTACATGTAATGTAAATCCAATGTGATTAATTTCTTATTGATGGATCAACAATATCAAAAATCTGCGTTAATTCCATGATTTCAATTCAATTAATTTATCCATTTATTTATTCCCTATTATAATGTTTATCTAATATTCTATTTGAACACTGATAGAAGTTTCATTCTATGTTGGGGGGAGTGAAAATCTAAAAATTTGAAGAATTGTTTTGGGAAGTTATGTTAATAATTAAATTAAATTAAAAAAGGGATTTAATATCATTTCATATGTTAATGTTCACTATAAAAAAAGAAATATCAATGTAAAATGTTTTTGATTTCCTTGATTATGAATTTATTTTATGTTTGTCATATTGAGATTAATTTTCGGAATGTGATAATTTCCAATGTGATTTTTCCATGTCTGAATTTTTATCATCTTAATAAATATGCCACAATTCATATCCATTAATTATTAGGTATATTTTTGAGTTCATGGGTCCCTTTTCTCCTTGAAAATGGTTTGGATAACTTTTAGTTTGATTTGAGTCTACAAAAAAAAATTAATGAAGACCACTTATATACTAGTTTTTTCCAAATGTGTGTTGTCCGACACATCTGGATCATGACTCTATAGTTTCCTATCCCATATTTAGGATTTAGATCTCTAATTTATATCATGAAATTGTCAAAGAAATTTGCATCTGGATGTTGACGATCATGAATTTATAGTATTATTTCCTAGAGTTTTCATTTCATCTCAATTATGGTTAAAAAAATTAGACACTCATCCTTAAGATTAATCTTATTCCATCCTAGAGCTTCTATTTTCCCCTTGAATAGGAAAATGGGCCCCATATCATTTGAGATACACAACACATCATCATGATTTATTGAAATTAAATGGAATGTGGAGATGAATATGATAAAAATAATGGGCATTGTATTGGGGTATTCTTGTGAACCTAGTTCGCGTTAAATTATTTTTATAGGTTTCATTATTATTTTTCATGATGTCTTTTGATGTTCATTGTTTGTTAAATTTTTTTTCAAAAAAATAAATTCCAAATCATCTTTTTGGATTAGTTTCTTCTCAGAACTAAAAGATCTCATGTTTGTGGTGTTACAAGACACTAATTTAGGATGGTATTTTTTTATATTTTAATATTCATTCTTTTTAATTATCATAAACACAAATTATTGTTCATTTAAAAAATTGAACTTCATTTCTCATCACAGCTGCCATTGATGTTTAATGTGAATATTTGTTCCCAATAAATAATATGTTTTTGAAATAAATAATTTTCATTATTTTTATTTGAAATTTTGGGATATGATTTTTAACATTGTTTATAACCTTTTTTCTTTTGGGTTGATTGATGAATCAAAAATTCATATAGCCAATTTTAGAAATCAATAATGAAATTTAGGGACAAATAATAACAGGCCTTAGGCACATCAAAAAAGTGGGTTCCCCAATTCAAGTACAATGAAGATGAAATTTTAATAGTATATATATAATTGTATGGTGATGATATAGTTAAAATGTAACCATATTGTTGTTTGATTTTATCATGGAGATTTTGGGATCCACCATTTTTTGGATTAAGTTAGGACCAAATTTGATGGCCCATAAAATCAACCAATAATTTTGAGCATAAAATTTGAATGGATGATTCATTTGTCTAGAAATTTTTAAATAAATTATATGAAAAATTATATAATATATTTTAAATCTACATTAATCAATTATTTTTCCATAATCAATGAATAATATAGAAGACCAAAGAGAGATGAATCTGTGTGAATTTCATGGTCGACATTAAATGAATGAAATTTCCTTTTTCAACTCACCATCCTTTTGATTACCCTATGTTATAGGGAAGGTATTAAATGATTAGGGATCAACCCTATTATACTAATATAAACATTTGAGGATTTTATGTTAAAAAAACGAGGATTGATATATTTCCTTTCAATTATATAGTTACACTGTCAATTTTTAATAGCTTTTTCAATTTCTCTCATGTATGTTTCTCAAATAATTTAAATTTATTAATTAAAGTTCTTCATATTTAAATTTTATATTATTTTTAATATAGTATTGATAAAGTTTCCTTAGGTATTAAATAAATTAACATTATCTTTTATTAAAATTAATCACACAATAGTTGAGTGATTGTTACATAAATGATTTACTTCTTCAATTCTGTCATCATAAGTTTACTACCCACTTTCATTCATATAAAAGACTCAAAAGAAGAATACAAGAATAATAGGTTTATTCAATGGCATATAAAGGGTATGTATTGGATTTTATTTAATATTATTTAATATTTTATTTATTTCATTATTTTAATATTTTCATTAAATTAGTTATTTTGTTCACCAACTTGACCAACATTAACAACGATACATTTTTAGTTCTAGTATGATACAATTCCTCTGAGTGATATTTAAATTTATCCTCTAAATTCATTTTTTATTATCCATTTAGTTGTCTATGTATTAAAGTTATGAATTTTTTAGGGTATTACATCCTTTTTGGAATCATTTTGAATTACAGGTCTAAATTTTCGAGGAAAACAAATACATCAAATCGTTGACATCCTAGGATTAACTCGTAATTTTTATTTATTTCCCTTTATAAAATTATGATTATTTTTTAAATTTAATCAATTCTCATTCGTAATTAACTATTCTTATATACAAATTGTAATCAAACTGAATTTTCCAACTTTATATCCAATCATTTCAGCAAATCTAAGTTTCTCATGTTCACTTCTTCGGTCCCAATGGATTGGACTCCTACTTGTAAATAAATGAACACTTATACCAGTATAGTAAATATTGGTGAAACAATTATTCTATGTAAGTATTATATAAAAGTGTATATATTAATACGAGAAAAAAATAATTCTCAATAGCTCATGGTGTTACATTATATACCCCATAAAAATATTTTATTCCTTAAAAACCATCTCTACATTAATTGGTTTAAAAATTAAAAATTCCATCACGGAGATTCGTATTTTAAAGTGGGTAAAAAAATAATTATCCTGAAAAATAAAATGGGATGTGAGAAATTTATCTGGAATAAGTAATTATATGTTTCCATATAGGAGAAAATAGGTTTACATGAAAACATGGAAATATAAGAGAATGATAACCCCAAATTATTGATAGAGAGTGTTAGAGAACATAAACAAGAGAATGTTATTGACCAATAAAAAACAAAGCATTGAGATGTTAAAAATGAGATTGATATTATAAAAATTGATGATATGAGGATAAAATGTATTTCTTATTCCTTATCCAAATGTTGGGGAATTATTTATTTATATAGAATCATAAAATATTAAAATTTACCTTTTATATTTTTATTTCATGGAAAAAATTGCAATCATTGGTTTATCCAAAAACAATTTCCACATAATATCTTACTCGATGGATGAATTATGTCGATGTATGAAGCACTAAAAAAAATAAAAAAATAATGAAAATTTAATCATTTTATCTTATGTATAATAATGTTATCACTAGTCATCTGATAAGGACAAATCATAATACAATGTAGTAAAAATTAATCTCTAAAACCACATTCAAATATCTACATAAACCATTCAATAAATTATAAACATCATGAACCTTCCTAAATTCATAAAATTGATGGATCCTCAATAAATATTTGAAAATTAACATAACATTAATACCATATATATATATATATATATATATATCATAAAGTAAATCATGTTTATCACATACACAACATTTGAATACCTTTTTCATTTATTCTCTTAAAACATGGTAATAATACGAAGTACTATACAACCTTATTTAAAACATCCATTCTTATCCATTACTTGAATAATACCATAGATTATTAATTATATTTCATAGACCCAATAATGTTATAAACACTATCGATGATAACATAAAAAACTTCGTTATTAAATTGTTACCAGTTCAGAGTTTGTGAATACAGTCCAATTTTAATTATCCATATCAATAATATTTTTATCCTAACTAAACACCATTTTCTAAAAATCATAATGTTAAAAGCTGTTAGCTTCCATTAATCACATATTTCCATTAAATATTATATATCCCTTCAATATATTTTCTCGGATAATAGAACACTTCATTATATTCTTGAAAAAACATAATGAATGACATATAATAAACAATCATTACATATTTCATGATTCATATAATATAATTATTGAATTCCAATAAAAAATCACATATAATAAACTTATTTCACAAGACATTAACCATGAGTCATCTTCATATACCATAACGAATCATTCCTTACAAATGTCATTCACAGTTTCACAATCATAAACAATATAAAACATTACACATACAAACATGGTTATTCTTGTCAATAGTTTTCCACATAGGGCATCAATTTATATAATTCCAGTAATTTATAAATTTTGTGCATTCAACTATATATGACAACATATGGAGACCATTTTTCTCATCCACTGAGTCAATGAAACATTTCATTTTTTCTATGGTAGTTACATGATTTTTGTCCTTCTTTTCTACTCACAAAACAAATTATCATCACTTTTATTCATTCCATTGATAGATAATTCTCATATTTTAATATTGTAGGAAAACAAATATTCCATCCTCCATTGAATCCACTACCTGAAATCTCAATGAACTCTATCATTCTCTACTGCATTGAGTTTGAGGGTTGGTTATGGTAATCACAATGTCATTTAATAAATTTATCATCTAATTTTACCCCTAATAAAAAAATTTACCATCACAACAAATGTTTACCTAGTTACTTTTGACTCCGTTGATTTACACTACACATAAATCATATTATGGGAATGAATAATCAGGGTGGTAGACCACATAATCATGAAACTAATGTAGTGGATGATAAATACCTGACACATTTTTTTTAATGTAAAACACCATAGTTTTATCCTTGGTAATTAATATTCATCATCTACATAAATATTTTATGAGGATTCATTAATAGTTTCTAGATATTTAAATAATATCACAAAATTATTTCAAACTAGGTGTGTATCAAGGACCGTTGCTGAGCACCATGGGGAGATCATGTCCCACTCAATTTTTCCATTTCATAGTTATTAATACTATATAACACTTTCCCATATCCATATCCAAATTAATATCTTGGTAGGGATGTAATATCTTGGATACCACTTTATATATCATTTGGAAAATCCAAAATATTTGCCAATATGCAAACTTATATTTAGTATTATCCTTAAAGACAGAAATAGACATATCATATGAAATAACTTTAGTAATATCACTAATTTTATTTTCATTCTCATTTCCAATAGTTAATTAATATTATACACTAGTACCATTTATAGAAAATCAGTATTTTTAAACATGGATATTATATCATTTGAGATTAATATTCTATAGATTGCACAAATACAAGAATAACGAACATCATTGACTATTGTATTTGAAGACTATGAACACAGTTATCGTATTTGGTTAATTATATTCAAAATCACCCATAAATATTGTTTCAATTATTAAAATTCATAAAATAAGCTAATTCATAAAATTATTCATAACCTAGGGAAATGAAACATAAGAATGGGTGGCATAATATAATCTATAAGGGTAAACAAGGTAGATATGTAAGTATTAAATGAATATAATTTCATGAAAACATGAGAATAATGTTTTAAAACCAAAGCCTACATATCAATTATCACTACATTGGTTCATTTTATATTAATTTCATGCTTATATTGAATAAATCCTAATGAAATCAATGAACATGATTCTTGAGACCATAATATTTTCATAAAACATGTAATTGTTTCACAATAATATGTATAAAAAATTAATTCAATTGTATTCATGGATCACTTCATATTATATCATATTGGAATTAGTATACTTTCAAATCCTTCATAGTAGTAATGGTTTACTATGAATACCCTTATGATGGATAAAGTAACTTATTGAACCAGGTTCACTACCCATTCTTGTCCAAACTATCTCATGAGATATAAATCATTACCCACTGCATTAGATGTATATATAGTTCACACCCATCTTATAGTGAAATTCATAATAATGGGTGATATAACATAATAAAAAATTAACCCAATAATACCGATGAAATTAAAATGATTTCATAAAAATCAATTCATATTATATCTTAGAGAAATTAGATAGGATTCATAAACATGCCATCATTTCCATATAGCATAACCGATGAAAAGAAACAGGATTCAAAAACGTTTTATCCTGTTATATCATATGTAAGAGAAATGAGATTCATAATAAACATTTCATTGAAAAAATATATCATTTAGAGAAATATTATGAATGGTATCTATGGATGACATTCCCAGTTAAAAAAAGTAACTTCATTGGGGGCCATATGATACATAAAATGGCTTTTAAAACACATAAGGTAAATTTCTTGAGGAATGTAAATTTTAATTCAAAATATATTTTTAAAAATAATTTTTTTTACCATTTTTGAAAATAATTCTCTATTGATATATCATTTAAAACATATAAATGATATTCAAAGAAAATAATGGTTATTTAATTAAAAAATTTGGATCACTCTATATAAATTTAAAAAATAAAATCAATAAATTTTTTAATAAAACCCTAACAAGGTCTTTTTTGAAATTGAAATGATCATTCCATTAAAAAATATATTAAATATTTAAAAGGGGCAATATTTTTTTATAACTAATTTTATTATATTTTTAAAATATTCAAAATACATATTTTTTAAAATATTCTATTGGAATAAAAAAACCATTTCACCCGAATAGGTAAATATTGACAAATTTCCAGAAAAACATTTTCTATATTATTCTAAGTTAAAAAAAGTTGAATAGTTGATACATTTCTTCTAAATTTAATAAATAATAATAAAACAATAATATTCTTGAGAATTATTGAGAGTGAGATAAAAATATATCCACATTATAGATGCAATCATGAACAATCAGGATAAATTATTATATTGTTAGATAAAACAATTAAAAATTTGTTAAAATTTGAAAAGCAGTCCCCCTTAAGTAGATATCGTAAATTGGGTATTTAATGCCCGATATATTCGTGTAATTGATCATAAAATTTATTCATGGGATTTACATATACAAATGATAAAATAAATAGGTGGTGAATATGTAATGTGTTTCACAGAAGTAAAAATTGAAAGAGAATTCCCTTAACTTTAGTCTCGAATTACATATTATGAATTTTAAAACACTATATAAAAAATACTTTTATGTCATAAATTAATTATAGATCATTAATCATATATATTATACCATATATTACTTTCTTATGATCTTTTATCACCAATTTATTTCAAATCAATGTAAAATTAACATTTTCGTCAATAACTCCTTTATCATGTGTTTCTTAATTGTTTTGTTTCATAGTAAATTATCCATGGTAACATAATATAAAATATTATTTTATTGATATTAATTTCATATTTACTTATTATAAATTTATTTAAAGTTTTACATTAAATTTATTGATAGAAAATGAAATTCATCATTAATGGAGAGGGTAAGTCATTAAAATGCATGAATTTTGCTACCGTTTGAATCAAAAGATTAAAAGAAATAATTTAAAATAATTAAATTAAATTTTTGATTAATTTTTATGTCATATATATATCATATGATTATTAAATTTTTTTTTATCTTCGATGTAAGGCATTTGAGAATCACATTTCTTTTTAAGGTGGTAGTCCACCATACATACTAGCAAGGTTACTGTATTATCAAGGAATGGAATGTATTACGGAAAGTGTGATATAATAATTGAATAATTATAATAATTCATGAAATATAATATATAAACACTTAATAGATCATTATAACCACACATCATAGGGGTTACTGAAAAAATGATGGTATAGTTTTCTGTGGCGGTAGTGTGTTGTGCACATGAATTATAATTTTTTTACCCATTTTATGGAAGTGGTGATGATTAAATATAATTCCCAAAAAATAATGAAATAAAATTATATATTATATTTTATTAATAATATTATTTTATTTTATTTTTTTTAAATATTATTGTTGGGAGATTAATTGTGAAAAAGAAATAATTTACTAATAGACAATTATCTTCGTATGGAAGTACCTCGAATGGAAATATTATAAACTACAGTAGTGGTAGTCTCTTGGGAGGAAAAAAATATATAAGTAATTTCTAAGGATAATGGGGATGTATTTCAGATATGTTTTTAGAACTATATATCTTGAGTTTTTTGAATGAGTAAGGGGTTATTGTGGATTTTTTTGGCAGGGAAAGAAACCCAGATGTGAAATTAATTGAAATTTCCCAAATAATTCAAAAATTAAAAAGATATTCCAATGAAAAATTATTTAAAATTGTCATATATTACCTCTTTGGAAGCATAAAATTAATATATGTCCATCCAGTATGAATTTGTTTTGGAACTTTTAACAGTTCTCATATTAGGTTAACCCCCAGTAAACCCATTTTTACCTTAATCGATGTAATAAATTTTCATTATTTTAACTATTTATTTGGGTCATAATTTATGTTTCCATTATATGATTACATAAATAAATCCAATTCCAATTGTGGTATATATTTTAAATTTACAAAAAATAATTAATTAATTAAATATAAATATAATATAGTAGATGTGATGAGAATGATAGCTTTCTAAGAGAATATGTTGAAAAAGATATAAATGTATTATATAAAAAATAATTATAAAAATTATTCCAACGTGTTAAATTGTATTAATAAGTATATAATTAATATAAAATTTCAATAAAAACATTTTAAAAAATAATTCAAATCATAATAAAATTAAACAAATTTGCCTTTTCTAATTAAAATTCATAAATTGTTTTATTCATCAATAATTTATATTTTCCAGAAAATATTTAAAACTCACTATAATATATTTATGATATTATTATTTAAAAAATTACTAATATTCTATCAAATAAGTTTCTAAAATAATTACTAACATATTTCTAAAAAATATGTTCCCAGAACAGTGACAATATTACTTTTTTAAAAAAGATTATTTTAAAAATAAAATTATATTTATTATTATTTATTTTATAGGAAACTAATAAGATTAATTTTATATATTTAATTTATTATATAATATAATAATTTCAGGAAAAATAATAACTGTTTTTAATTTCATGAGCTAAATAATGTTTTTTCATAAAATAAATTTTCAAATGAATATTTCTGTTTTTTCAGTTTAAATTAAATGTTCAACAAAGAATTAAATTTGTATACATGTGAAAAAAAAATTTCTTAATTTGTTTATTACTATTATAACCTTCCATTCTAATATCTATTTTATAACATTTATAATAAGTTAATAATAAGTAACATTTGTTTTTAAACTCAATGTTTCAAGCATCACAATATATTAATAGTGTTGTGTGTAACGTAAAATATTGAATGAATAAATTCATTTGAGAAATTTATTTCATAAAATCTAAGGCTATTACAATCAATCTACATTGAAATTCGCATGTCATGACACACATGACATACTAGTGGAATGGAACCAAATTTCCCATAATTATGATCTAGAATATGGCTATGAATGATAAAGAACAAAATTAAGTTGATAGTATTTCCAATTGATTGAATTCATCTCATTGATCTTTTGAGTGTACTATCAAATTCCATGATCCATAAATTTATTTCCTCAAAATATTACTCTAAATTCGTATGAAACAAACATTGTACATTAATTAAATTCATATTCTGTTAATTCATCACCAAAATATCATGATAACTCCTCAATAAAAGAATGTGTCCATACTTATTCCATGTACACTCTTAATTATAATATAGGATTCCCAATCATGTACTAGATTTTATAGTCAAATGTAATAGTAATTGTAGTTATTTAAATTTATTAGGTATAAATATTTCTTGTATTTTCTTTTACATGTATTGTTAATACTTAAGGTATTTTAGTTATTTTATTAATCATTTGTTTGAAAAAAAATTATGTGTAATACATTTATTGATGTGATAAATGATATGTGACCATAAAATAAATATTTCATCGTAATGAAATAAAAAAATAATTATTTAACATAATCATGATCTTTTCTAATGGTTTGTTTACTATGTGGATAATAATTTAAATAATTACCTTGAGAAAAACTATAATTTTCGAATATGTATCATGATTTTCCTCAACATGTCAAACTCTATATTAAAAAAGATTGATTCATCTTGTTTTTTTCCTTCATCCACCTTTACAATCCTTAGGATACTATAATTATAACATGTACATCTAACTCACATGCAGTTGAGGGGAACCATGAATATTGGTCAAAGAAAATACGTAAACTATCAGGGACATATATATCAAATTTAATAATGGGTGGATGAATGATAGATATTTAATAATTTTAATATAATAATTTATAATTGAAACCTAATGAAATAAATTAAATAATATTATTTCAACACATATTTAGAAAATGGTTTTTTCAGGAAGAGGTATAAACATCAAATGAATTAGCAAAATAAAAACATGTAATCAATTATTTCATATTAGTTCTTTACTATTATGATAATCTTGAATTAATTAATTAATTATTTTAATAATTCTATTTCATCATAATGACAATAAAAATTATCTTATATATATATATAACTAAAATAATCATGGAAAATATTTTTTAAAACAAATAATTACAGATAATTACTATAAGCTAATTAATTATTTAGTAAATATTTAAAAAAAAATTTAAATTGTCAATCACATATAGTTTCCATAAATATTATAATAATTTAATAATGTAAATATAAATATAAATTAAATTAATTCTATACATTTTTGGGAGAATACACGTTGTGTATTTTTTTGCGACACGCCATGTAACTTGATGGTTGTGTAACTGGGATACACACCATGGGAATTCTTGTGTATCATGGTTGGACTACATGTTCTGAAAAAACCATTTAAAAATTATGTATCGAAATTTTTATGGTCCAAGGATACAGTTCTTTTCCTTTAGCATCACATATCTCTTTATTAGATGGTGTACACTAACAAGATAAATTTAATATGGTACAAATTACTTCTGTCTATGTAACCCATAAAATGACTCGATGTTTTCAATTGACACTACACTACATGACATGTTAAATACAAATAAATGATATGTATCTCACATAATGCGTGTTTTCAAAACTAACAAAGCGGAATGGAATTTATATTTTCAAGACATGTAAAGCAGTAAATATCATGTACAAATGTTTCTTCTCATTTACTTCTTTAATGCTCTATCTTATATTCCTTATACAGTTTAACCTTGAATTTGACCATATAGTTTTCATGAATTTCATTATTAAACAATGTAGAATGAACACCATGTATTCTAGATACATTCTATATGCCCTGATATTATCTGTGGAAGGGTGGATGATTAGTAACAAGGTATTCGATAAATTCATCACATGTAGGTTTTCCTTAGAGAATCATTTATCACATGACATAGATAACTGATGTTCTCTTGGATACAAGACATGTAATTTGGAAACATGCCATATAATCCCATGTTATCAGAAAAAAATACATGAAACCTCTTGATATCATATCTATGTTTTCATTGTCTTGCCTAATTCATGTATGAAAATTAAAAATGGAAAAATGATTATTAGTAATACCAAAAAATGATTATTAAATTTGGATAAAAGAAAAATAAATATTGAAATGAGCATCTAACTACTAGTGTACATATATAACAATAACCACATAAATGATTACTAATATAAAATATGAATACCCTAATATATGTTAATGGTTTTATGAAAAGTTTAAGAGATTATTTATTTTGATAGATAATAAATTAATTAGATAAAAGACTTTATAGAACCTAATAAAACAATCATTCAATGTAAATTTACTATAATTTTATTGAAGGCCAATTGAAATGGTGAAATTTCTTAAGAATATTATCCATTGATGATTTTGTTAGTAATATGAAGTTATTTTTCTATATTATGTTAGTTCAGATATAAATAATGATCCACATTATCAATTTATTGTCTATCACAAGGGAACATTTTTCTCATAATGATTCTAATTGATTCTTGGGTACAAGCACAGTTAATCAATTTTAATGCCTTTTTGTGATGATTGCTTTCATTACCTTTCAGAATGAAGGAATATCATTAGAGTTTCTCATTCATGAGAGGATGATATTTTTTTGATTGGTGAGAGATATCGATTGTGATCCGTGATTTAAAACCATCAATTAACAGAACATAATAGAAATAACCCTTTTTTTGGAGATAATGTTTTTATATTAAAATAAAACTTAACTACATAACATCCATTAAATAAATTATTAATAATTACTAAACCTCATTATTTATAATAATAATAAGAATAATAATATTATTATATGTCATGTGCTAACTGTTTTCACGAAAAATATTGCACACTATCTTGTAAATAAATTTTTTTAACAGAATCTTAGCTTTCTATAATTCCTGGATATTTTTTCAATACCCATATAAATATTTAAATAAATATTTTATTAATCCTAAAATAAAATAAATATTTTATTTACTATTAAAGTCTAAATTTATAATCAAATATAAATGAAATAAATTATTTATTACATTGAAAATATTAGCAATCAACAAACCATCAATACAATTATTCCTCATCCGAGATGATAATATGTTTATAATTAATTAAATTAAAATAGTATTTATTAGAGATCAATGGAAATGGAATGTTTATGCCACTGTAGGGTTATCTCTCATTTTAATTTTATGGGATTTTCTAAATACAAATATTACTTTCTTGAAAAATGTCAACTCAACGAAGAGAACATATTTAATGTTAATATGATGAAAACCACATATGAGTGATATAGGTCTGATATAACACATTTTTCTCGATAACCCATAAAGAAGGATACATATATATTTCAAAAATTTATTCCATTTATATATATTTCATTAATTATATAATTTTTTTTTATTTCTGTTAGAACCAATATGATAAAGATGATTGTATTTGGGTTATGTATTTGGTTTTCAAAGAAGTGTTTTTAAGAATTAGTACAAATCACCTCACATTGTATTTTTTTAAAATAAGAATGACATTAATTTCCACAAAATAAAACACAAAATTCATGAAAAGGTATATAAGATTGAGGATATTATTTCATGATGAAGTGGTTAATCAGACTCACCATGAGTCTGGAATGAAATATTCGATCATAATGAGGATGAATCAAAGTATGCATGACTAAAATATAAAAATGATGATTCATTTCTATTTGGTAATTCCCATTTATCATATGTTTTTTAAAAAAAATTATGAAATATTGAAACAAAGAAGGGGGAAATGTGTAAGAAATAATATTTAACTTATTCCTACTCGTTTCAATAGTATTCTAGATGGGAAATAAGAAAATATGTCAATTAAGTTATTACAATAATTGTCCTCACAAATGTGATGATGATAAGGAGGATCTTTCTTGGAATAAAATTCATGAAGGATATCAATATACAAGATGATGTTTTTTAAAGTAGGCAATTTTTAAAGCTGATGTTTTCCGATGTTAGGGTCATCATAATATGTTTGATCTATTCCAATTAGTTTAAATGAGGAGAAATAAAATAATAATTATGAAAATAAAAAATTAACTGAATTCGATGTTTCTAACAATGGTCAATCATAATAAGTATGTTATCATATTCATTAGAGGAAGAGATGTATTTGTAATAAATGCCAGTGGAATCTTATTCATAATAGAAATAATCTACATAAGATAAATCTACTGATACCATTCCATTAGACATGGTATCACATCAAAATCATTAGAGTAAGAACATTTTGGAACTGATCATTAAAAATAAAATGAAATTAATGTGGTGATTATTATGAATAATAATTTCATAGTTCATCAATAATTCATTCAACCAAATTCAAAAGGATTAATTACGTTTTTTATCATTCATGTGGGTAAATATAATATAAAAAATGAATCCATTGTTTTACATTTATCTTCATCATGATGAGATATATCATAATGATAATTCAAATGGAGAATCAGAATTGATCTAATTTTCAGGAAGAATGTTAGAAGAAATATTATACTGTTATAATATTTGAGAGGGATTGATAGGAGATGATAAGAGTTTATAAATGTTGAAGAAGTAAGGATACACCTGAAATTCTAGTTAAATACTTGATTCAGGTAATTTAGTTGTGAATTAAAAATTTCATGAATCTCAACAAAACCATTTTTAGGGTATAAATAAAGATATCTACATTTTAATTACACATGTTTGTATTATTCATGAAAATGAGGATATAAGGAAGATATGTGATGAAGTTGTAGAGAGAATAAATGGTTTATGTATTATCATTCTGGTAGCAGTCGCCTCCGAAAAGGGATAAAGGGGAAGAGATAAGATTAAAATTTTTCAGTTGATCATCATATTCAAATGATTATCATATTCAGTTGATTAGCATATTGGGATAGATAATCCTATTGGGGAAATCATATTGAGTTTTCCATACTGAAGAATATGTGGCCAATTATTTTTCCACAATATTATGATAGAGGTATATATTTTTTGTATTAGGCAGTCAGACTAGGATAATCAGACTGTGATATACAGACATAGAATAGAAGTGTTTAATAATTTCCACAATTATATTATGAAATAAAATATTTATTTTCATTTTGAGAAAAGAAGACTAAGAAATATGACTGGGAAATTAGAATGAATTTTATTAAAATGTATACAAAAGTTATTAACAACATTCGGGTAAGAAAATGAGTATTTTTTTTGAAAACCGTATATCTATGAATATTGGTCATAAATTACACTATCATTTTTGTTACAAAGGTATTTTTATTAAATAATTTTTACTAGAAGGATCCCACACACTAATTGATTTTTTAAATAGTGATACATGAATGAAAGGGAATAAAATACTCATTGAGTTCCAAAAAAAGTATTTATTTATTGTGGATTATACTGTATTGGATCATTTACAAACTATAGCAACTACATAGATATTATTATTAAATATTTAACATTGAAAATTATTATGTTCATTTAGATATGTGTTTCAATTATTCTCAATAGGTAAATTAATCATTAATAGGAGAGGAATGTTGTTTCATATAAAATAAAACAAAAAAGAAAAATATAATACTAATTCACCCCTCCCCCTCCCAATTATACATTTATCATGAATGAGAAATTATAATTAGTATCAAAGGAAATAGATCCATTTATTGTTTCATTATTGATGTTAATAAGATATCTTTTTGGATAATCTGAATTGTGTCAAAATTAATGGTATAATTGTTTTATATGTTAATAAATATCATATCTAGAAATATATAATGTTTTATTATCTTATGTCTATTTGGTATGTTGTTCCTAAAGCTATAATTTATGAATTTACTTCTTTGTATGATAAAATTCATCTTATATATATTTATAATATGAACAATGAGAATGATTGAAGGGAAAATAATTATTTTCTATCATCACTTTTTCAAATTGAATTTATAATGGTGAAGGGTGTTGACATAACCAAAGGTATATACGAAAAGTAAAAAAACATATATGAAGGAAACACAAAAGTGATTAACAAAAAATTACTAATAAAGAGGCTAATGGATAAATATTTAAAAATAGGTGAGAATGAATCCATTAGGTATTTTTATACCAGGGTATATGAAATTTTTAGCACTATCAGATTACATTAAAAAAATGAATCTACTTTTGTTGAAAATATTTTGAAAATCCTTCCCCGCAATATTGATTCCAATGTTTCTTTATTAGATGTTAAGGATCCTAAATCATTATCTCTTGATTATTTTCATAGTAGTATAATCACTTATTAAATGATAAGGGTGAGGATATATAAATAAAAATAAGAGATGATAGTGAAATATATTTCATTGATCCCATGAAGTATAATTCAATGAATATTCATATTGAAGAAGAATATGGTGATTCTGATTCAGAAATTGAGGTATGTAATAATATTGCTCGTATTTCACCCATGATTTCAAAAAATGTTAGAGAAGTTAAAATTAAATGAAAAGGGATACATCCCTATAGATTCTTTAAATGTGGGGTTTTTGGGAACATTGTATCTAATTTACCTTGAAGGGAAAATTAATTAGTTGGGATTGAAAACAATACGAAAATGAAATGTATGATTCAAGTAATTAGTTTGAGTGGGAAAAATTTTAAGAATCCCACCCAAAAAATTTTTTGGGAGATTTTGAAAGGAAAAGTACATTGTAATTTTTTATGTACTTATTGATCATAAAAATGAATGTATTAGTCAGAGCATGGAGTATATTATAAAGAGAATAATAGGTGTTTGGATTATCTTTAATTAAAATTTTGTGTCGGATTAAATATAATGGAGAATATACAAGATTGTAATGTTTTATTTTATCATCAAATTCACCAGATTATTATATTAATATGATTATTATATATGGTATGAATAAAATATTAGTGAACTCTTATTGATTTTTCTTTTCTGAAAAATAAGTATTCTAGAATTTTTTCCAGATTATTCTGATAGTGCAATATATATTTCATATTGATGAATCTGACTAGGAAAATCAGACATGGATTTATAGACTCAAAATAGATGAGGTTCATAAATTCATCAATAATATTATGATAAATTTATGTTATTTTATTATGTAACTATAAATTGGGAATTAAAATGGGAAATGGGGATGATTTTTATTAGAATTTTCATTAAACTTATAAACAAATTCTGGGTAAGAAATATATGAAACTTTTAAAATATTATTTTCTTTGAATGTTGTTCAAATAATTCATAACATGGTTAACCCAAAAAAACATCTAATAATTCATTTGGGAAAGAAAGGGAATACAAACTATTGGAATACTTAAAGAGTGCTGCACAAGTGATAGGGCATATCATACTCATTGTATTCCTCACATAGGATTTTTTTCTAGTGGATTGTGTGTATTGGATCATTTCTGAACCCTACCAAGGACATTTCCATTTATATTAAATAATCATCATTTAATATTATTGTGTTCCTATTGATGTTTTTTTCAATTTTTATTAGGAGGTAAATTTATCTTTAAGAGAAGGTGATGGTTATTTCATATAAAATTAAACATATAAGAATAATATATAATTTATTCACCCCTCCACCTATCAGTGATACAATTACATTGATTGGTAAATTCCAATTCCAACAGGGCTATAAAATTTAATGAGACGGTTCTATTATAATTAAATGGTTGAGATTTTACCATCCCTACATTTCTATGGGATTATCCATCCTTGAAATATAAAAAATGACACGTGAATCATGACACAACTAATATATCAAAACTAAAAATTTATTATATTAAAATGGTTTGTCAAAATTATATAATTGTGTAGATTGTATGATGAATTTTTAATAATGTTGATATCTATGAAACATTACACAACCTCAATTATTGGAATACTTGATAACACCAAAACATGATGTATTCATAAAAATAGGTTTTTTATCTTTATATATTTTCTTAGTGGTTACCAGAAGTAAATATGATAAGAATAATTCTCATCCACTTATGAGTAATCACACCTAACAATCATATTCTACGTTTACCATCCTAGAATATTATATGATGCAAGAACTATATTTATGAATATTATCATATCATATAATTTTCTCAGCATTTAGTAGAACTGATATATTTGTATCAATGGGAAAAATACTATGGGACATTAATATGTTATATTTTTGAAAAATGAATAATATGTATCATGATATTTTATTTATAATAAAATAATGTAATTTACATGTATTAAAGGTACAAGTTGATGGTCCTAGCACACCAAATCCTACAATAATTACCCATTTGATTAAATAAAATATCACATAATTTCTCAACAAACATCATATATTCATTAATAATCATATCCATTTTGTCTTCTCATAATTTCTATAATTTCCATTTGAAGACACACATGAATGATTTTATCATCTCATATTTATAATTTTCCTCAAAAATAAAATATCATAAAATAAATACATCACCTAGACAACGTTTCAATATATCAACTAGTTCAAATATTACAATTCTAATTATTCATGAGAAACTCAGGGATATTATTATATTTGATATTAATTATTGTACATGTAATATCCATGTAATAATTGAAAAAAACTCAGCATAACAATTTGGCCATGAGAATAAATAAAACTCAAAAAAATATCATTTCTATGTGAGAAGAATGTTTAATAATATATTCAACTGTAAAATATTATTTTATTTTATTTTTCAATAATTCATATATGAGACTTATATAGTATATTTTTCATCATGCTAAACATCAGTATATATTATCAAATATAAGGGAAAATATTATTTTATGATTT
This sequence comes from Viscum album, assembly GCA_963277665.1. Classification (NCBI taxonomy): domain Eukaryota; kingdom Viridiplantae; phylum Streptophyta; class Magnoliopsida; order Santalales; family Viscaceae; genus Viscum; species Viscum album. Next base: position 2,047,856,738 of record OY728147.1, on the reverse strand, counting down.
ATGGGGTTCTCTACTCAGTAAAATTTAAACACAAATGTGTATGGAAACCTCCAACTTCATCTCAAATTTTTTTTTGGGAACATCTAAAGTCATTTAGCATTATTATTGATCAGTAAATATTGATATCATGTTTATTTTTATTGTGACTATTGGTGAAAAATAAAAATCAACAGTGACTATGATAATCATTCAATCTATTTTTAATTATATATGTTATCATAACAAATGAGTACAATTAGAGAACATAATTCATTAATACATCTATCTATAAAAATTATTAAATGATTTATAACACATTTACTTTTTTAAAACAAAATAATATAAAAATTTGAAAACATGAACACAGTCATACTAACCTAGGAGCACTCCTAGATCCCAAGGGTGAGGTCTGTAGCATCATATGTATAAAAGTTTAGTTGGGGAATGATGTAACCACATCAGTTATGATACAATATATTGGCTATTCTCTACTACATAACTAAAATTACACATATATGTGTCAAACATGAAATCATATGTCAGGAATCAATATATGTAACAAGGGAGGGACGTAGAGTCAAAATGAATCAATAAGTCCATTTATGAATAAAAATCATTTCAAATTTAATGAATCATAATGCATATAAATATTATTTTAATTTTTAGGCCATTAAAATACATTAAATAATGATATTTTGGTGTCATGTTTGATAAGACTATTTATGGTTGAAATCTGATATAGTTTGGAAGATGACTTTTAGAGTATACTTGATTCAGGACAAAATTATTTAGTTCATATAATGAAGTGTGGTTCCTAACATTAATGTGGTGGGTTATGGTGTTATTTGTTTTCGGTTTGATCTGATGAAATTATTTAATGTCAATCAACAAAACATGAAGCTGAAATTAATGGAATTAATGACAAAAAGGATTTTAAGATATTATTGCACTGATTTTTTGATGATAGGTTCAAATCATATTGCACCTGAAGGAACTATCCATTTCATGAATTAGAGGATTTTAATATTCATAATTGAATTAAATATCATTGTACACAATGAATGGGTTCTCATTTTTAAAATTAACTATAAATATTCGTCAAAACATGAATTTGTTTTTTCATTATATTATCCTCAAAACATAGGAATACTTGTGTTCATGTTTTTATTACATTAATATACCTTTTATATTCGTATTAAAATTCATTTATAGATCAATTCCTTGTTATCTGGGTTATGTTGTCCCCTATTTTCTTGTATTTAATTCAGAATCTACTTGGTAATATCATTGTAGTGGTATCTTTTCATGATGGGAAGTAATAATGATAGTGAAATTCTAAAATGTAAACTCTTTAGAGTTCGACTAGTGTGGATCTGATTAGGTGGATTTGATTTTTATTTTCTTATCTTAAACCCTATTATTATTTTTAATCTATGGTTACGGTATATGATCAATGAAATTATCATTCATATATGAGAATTATAATTTTATTATACTTTCTCCGATTACTTCTGATCATCCTAATATAATCACCTCCTAATTTTTATTTGTGATTTTCATTGAGTGATGATAAAAAAATATATTTAATGAATAAATATAATGAGTTTATTAAATGTAAAATTGAAGCATGGGTTTATGGGTCTAATATAACAGATTAATTTCTATGATTGTTTTTTTCTGATGAATTGTTCTTGAAAAATATTTTGATTAACAAATATTTGATAATATTGTTTTTTAAAAAATGGGATTTATTAAGTAACAATACCAACATAAAGATGAATCAATTAATTTGGCTACTTAATAAAAAAATTTATGGTTTGATGGTATTGATTGTGTGCTAGAAGGTAGGTTTGAGGGTCTCTATCTTGGTTTATGTTACTCTGTGCATCTTTGTGGCCTTGGATGGGTTTGCATCAGTGTTCATGGTTTCATATGATTGTATTTTTTTTGGAATTTTTTATATGTTTATAAAATTATATAAAATTTATCTCCTAGTAATTTAATAGTAATTGTTGAGTTTAATAATAAATAAGTGTCTTTCGGTGAATTTGGGATGATGACATGATATTTATATTATATAAAAAGAATTTATTGATTATATATTTATTTGAAAAATAAATAATTAAAACATGATTTTGATAATTTAATTAAATAAATGTAAATGAAACATTGGTTTTGGATAATTATGTAATTCTTGTGGGTTGTTTTATTTATTTGTGGAAATTAATGTTGGCATATTGATGATTATATGGTTTGATAAAATATTAATTATAATGACCCATACTTTACATAAATTGTTAATACTTCTAAATTGAAGCATGATTATTACAACATATAACAAAACCATGAAAGGGCCGTATAGGTATAGTGTCTTTAGAAACTAGGAAACATAAACAACTGGTTCATAAATCATCTACGTTGTCTCCCATTTATTTCATCATATGTAGAGTCCCTTTTTGGAATATCCTACTTAATAACCTTCTTCCTGACATGGGGAAATCAAAAATACAAAAGGGTGATCTCAAATTCTCAGTAAAGGTAAACAAAAGATATATCAATCACATCATATTCATAAGAACATAACATTTTGAAATCATAACCTGAAAAAGAGATCCTAATTTCATAACATGGGATAAATCATAGAAGTGAAATGTAATCCCAATAATCATAAAATAATACATTAATCTTTTTGGAATACACAAATAATCATATAGAATCATTTCTTAATAGTCAAGAGTCATTTCCAAGACTATCTTAGTGGACAAAGTCCATTTCTGAACTGAGTTCACTCCTCGTTTCAATCCTATTTCCCTGAACCAGTTTAACCTGCTGTTTTATCATTGTCTATCTCATGAGATATAAATCTTTACCCAATGCATTGTATGGAGATATAGGTCCCACCTATCTCATAATGATACCATTCTTATGTGTGCCACAAAATCATAACTCATACATCATTGCATAACCCATGTAAAAAAAATGGGATTATTAAATATTGTGACATCATAAAACAATTCATTTAATATAAAGTAATTCATAAAAATAATTCCATCACAACATAATCAAATCGATGTAATAATAGGTATAGATACAAAACCCTATCTTATCTTAGATGGAAAATAATTTTGATAAAACACATGACTTCCATTCTTGAGGAAAATATACTTTCTACTTCAAAAACATTTTTTCCTTTCTTAACATGTCATAAAATTTTAAACTAAAAGAAGTTGATTAAAAATAAACTTGAAAACTTGTAATGGAATCTTCTTGTAAATAAGGTTTTAAAAATCCTTTCATTTTGTATATGTTAGAAAAAACATTCTTCTCAAAATATGTCAGAAAAGTCAAAAAGTACCTCGTACAAATAACAACAAAAGATTCCTTTCATATCTTTTACTAAAATCTCACCTAAGGGTAAAATTGGATTTAAAAAATTTTAGGTGGATAGAAATATTATTACATATTGAGGAAACATGGATGTGGATGATAAATATTTCCCAGTAAATTCTAAAGTATAAACAATCTCGGATAAAAATGAGATTGTTATATTATCCCTTACCTTAGGTCCGATTTGCTTCGTAAGTGTCCGAACCTCCTGTATAATGATTTAAATAATGTCATTGACTTATTCCAGAATCATACTCATTGTTATGATATCATAAATGGTCATATTCTCAGTTTCTTATTAGTAATATTTCATTGTTACTTGTTATTCGGGTGTTTATTACTTTTTGTTCATATGCGTGTTTTGCCGAATAAATTCATATTCTTATTTTTAGGTTATAAATACCTCATTTAAATAATGTTATTAGTGTAATACATATCATATTTATTCCCTCAATTCATTTATGTAATCATTATGCAATTAAAATCATGTAGAACGAGTCGCATCACATCGTGGAGACGATATTCCGTATGTAGGCACGAGCCATGATATCCTTCCCATGATTTTGGAGATGTATTGGAGTGTATGTATATAATTTCAGAATCAATATAAATTTACATTAATCATATATTGTTATTATTTACACCATTATACCCATCCATGTATGTTGGTGGTGGAAAATAGATCACACCATTGCGTGGAGACGGTAATCCGTGCGTACACACGCGCAGTGATTTCATTTTCCGTAGGATGGATAGATGGTGAAATAGGATTGTATCATACTTATAATAACATATAATTATATGAGTGATACTGATTTTATTACTTCATAATGAAACAACTAAAGAAGAAGAATTGTAAGAATAAATAAAGTTGAATGAATCGGTAACAGACATTACCTCTTCTTTGAAGCGCCTCTTTGAGTCCTCCTCTTAGGGCACTAAAATTGGACATAGAAGATGACTAGGCCCTCTAAGATGTTTCTTGGGATGTTTAGAAGAGTATTTTTCAGGGGTTGGCTGATCATGAAGGCTCAATGTGTTGTGAGGAAGAGAGGGAGGAGGTGCCCTTTTATAAGGGATGAGAGGGGCACCTTAGGAAAAAATAGAAATATTATTTTATTATAAAGTCATATTCGGCTTTTAATAGAACAAAATTGATTTATTTCGAAGATAAAGTGGGGATGGGTCGAAATACTCTCATCCAATAGAATTTAGAAATGTTTAGGGTTCGATTTTAACCTTATCATTCAGATTTAACTTTTTGTTAGATAATTTACATTTTTTCGTGTCTTCTTGTTTTCTTACACTATATGGTTAATAAACGTACTATAACAAGCCAAACGAACCCCATGTTGTTTATTATTAATATATATAACCTTATGTAAGTCATTTTTCTGAACCGTAGATTTTTAGTAATAAAATAACAATTAATAATATAATATTTGTTTTAAAAACTATTTTATGTCAATTTTGACACTATTTGGTAACTGATTTTTGTGAAAATCATAACAGAACGATTAATTCGAACAAAGTTAATTAAATCAATACTAACATGTCATATTAAAATTTCATATTATTGTAATTCATAAAAAGTCTCAAATTACATTTATTTGGGTATTTATAACATCAATTATGTCAATACTTCATTAATAATATAATTTCAACAACATCATTGTGTCATATATAAATTAAATTATATAAAGTCTAAAAATTACAAATAAAATACCATTATGTAGGAAATATTTTAATATTTCTAATGAATATTTATAGTCTAATTAATCATATGTATAACCCTATATTAAAATTGATTTACTTATTAAACTTTGATTTTAACTATTTTAACACTTCTTTAAATAAATTAATATTAAATGTCCTAATATAATCCACATGGGGCTAAATGGTCATATTTTCTTCCCAATGTTGTTTTTGGTAGAATTACACTAATCCAATAGAATTATGACATGTGTTAAGGTAATAATAATATCATTTTTACCCTTAATTACCCAATTTACTTTTAACCGCGGTTAAAAAAATGTAAAAAGTTACTATTCACCAAAAATTATTTTAATCTCATTGAACCAAATTTTTATTATTGACATCAACCGTATCTCTCGAAATTCTGAAATTTCATTTAAAAAATCAGTAAAATTATGTTTTATGTAAATTTTCAAATTCTCCTAGGAGGTGGGTAAAAGACGGCCAAAAGTTCAATAAAACATTTTTAATATCTAAAATTATTATAAAATGACTCCAAATAATTGCATTGAACTTATAAAGGTATTATGTATCAATTTTCACCAAAAATAAATTTAAATAAAATAAATAATTATTTAAATAAAAAGTCTGTTTTTAAATAGTGACCTAGTGTTTTCACTATTCAGCAAAAACTGAAAGTTTTCAGAAAAATACCAAAATTTCACCCTAGGAAAAATTCGATATTCCGAATCAAAAAATGATGTCCATTTTGAAAAATAAAATTTAAAATTTTCAAAAATTGGTATTAATAATCATAACGGCTAGTTTTATTAATATTTTAATAACATATCATTGTTTAGTGAAACTCAGTATTGCGTACGATGGAAGCTATCAGGGAAGGTCGTGATTGCATGTAAAGTAATCAAAGCTAGTGTTGTGTGTAGTGAAATATTCCTTTGATTATTTTTATAACATAAAAACAAAATAGTTCTAATAAAAGTATCGGGTGTTACATTCTACCCCCCTTAAAATGAATTTTCCCTCGAAATTCATCACTTGTAACAAACAGATGAGGATACCTCTCCCTCATTATATCCTCATGCTCCCATGTAGATTCTTCTAATTGTTGGTTCCTCCATAAAACGTTCACCAAGAGATTGGTCTTGTTCCATATGACTTTTTCGCTATGATCCATAATCTCTATCGGGTGTTCTTTATAGGAAAGATCTTGCTCCAGTGGTACAACTTCTGAGTTGAGTACATGTGAAAGATCATATATGTACATTCTTTGAAGAGATACATTGAACACATCGTAAACTATGGAGTGATTCGGCGGAAGTTCCAATCAGTAAGCTGTCTTCCCAATATGATCTAGTATTTCGAAAGGATCGTTATATCTAGGGCTCAACTTTCCCTTCCTTCCAAATCTCATCACTCTCTTCCAAGGAGATATTCGAAAGAACAATTTCTCACCCACATCAAACAATATATCTTTTCTTCAGTTTTTGGCATAACTTTTTTGTCGACTCTGAGCTTATCTTATGTGTTGTTGAATAGATCTAATCTTTTCTACCATCTCATCAACAAGATTAGGTCCTAATAGATTTATTTCCCCAACTTCATCCCAACAAGTTGGAGTTCTGCATTTCTTTCTATAGAGAGCTTCATAATGAGCCATCTGAATACTGGAGTGAAATATATTATTATAAGAAAATTCTTCCAAAGGTAGGTGTTGATCCCAACCACCTTTGAAACCCATAGAGCATGCTCTCAACATATCTTCTAGAGTTTGAATTGTCCAATCCGACTGACCGTCTGTCTAAGGATGATAAGCAGTGATAAAAATCAACTCTGTATCCAGAGTATGATGATGAATTCACCAGAACATTGAAGAAAATCTTGGATCACGATCATATATAATGGAAAGTGGTACTCCATGCAATATTACCACTTCCTTTACATATATCCTGGCAAGCCGATCTAGAGTGAAATCCTCTCTAATAGCAATGATGTGTGCCGACTTTGTAAGACGATCAACTATGACCCAGATATCATTATTTCCTTTGGATATTTTACGATGTACAGAGACAAAGTCCATAGTGATGTTTTCCCATTTTCATTCGGGTATTGGTAATGGTTGTAACATCCCCTTAGACTTCTGTCTCTCAGCATTAACATGATGACAAACCAAGCTTCGAGAGACATATTCAGCAAAATCTCTTTTCATGCCATCCCACCCGAATCACTCTTTCAGGTCCCTATACATCTTCGTGCATCCAGGATGAATAGATAATGATGAACTATGAGCCTCATCCGGCAACTCCTACTTTAATTCGGGGATGGGAGTAACACAAACCCAATTCCTGAACTTTATTATTCCATCACAATCAAGGTTGAATTTAGGAACATTTCTCACCTTCTTTTGTAACTCTACATCTTCTTTTTGTTCTTATTTAATCATTACATGTATATATGTTTACAAATTCAATAGAGAAAGATATGATTTATCCCCTTCCATTATAATTCCAAGATACATCCTTTGTAAATCCAAAAATATTGGATCTTTTTTGAACATCATCATGGATAAGCTAGCACAGTCTTGTCAACTTAATGCATCTTCCACCTTGTTTGCATTCCCAGGGTGGTAATGAATTGAGCAGTCGTAATCCTTAATCATATCCAACCATCTTATTTGGTGCATATTCACCTCCTTTTGTGTGAAAATATACATTAAACTTTTATGATCAGTATAAATATCACACCTTTATCCATAAAGATAGTGCCTTCAAATATTTAATGAAAAGATTACCGCAGCTAACTCCAAATCATAAGTTGGGTAATTTTGCTCAAGGTTTTTCAACTGTCATGAGGTATAAGCTATCACCATATCATTTTGTATGAGAACACACCCCAATCCCTTCTTGTATGCATCACTGTAGATCACAAACCTTTCTCCACTACAAGGAAGTGTGATCACAGGTGCACTGGAAAACCTTCTTTTCAACTCCTTGAAATTCTCTTCACATTCCTCCGTCCACAAAAACTTAACTCCTTTTCGAGTCAACCTGGTGAGTGGATTATATAATTGTGAAAAATCATTTACAAAACATCGATAATATCCATCCAAACCAAGAAAACATCGGATATTTGTTACTGTTGTTGGTCTCGACCATCTTTTGATAACCTCTGTTTTTTATGGATTCACAGATATCCCCTCTTTTGAGATTATGTGACCCAAAAATGCAACTTTTTACGCCTAAATTCACGCTTGGTAAATTTGGCATAAATCCTCTACTTTCTTAGGGTCTTCAATATAATTCTCAAGTGATCTTCATGTTCTTCCTTTCCCCTTTGAATAGACAAGAATATCATCTATAATGACTACCACAAACTGATCAAGATAGTCTCTAAAGAAACTATTCATTAGATCCATGAAGATATCAGGGGAATTAGTAAGACCAAATGGCATCACTATAAATTCATAGTGTCTATACCTTGTACAGAAAGCCTTATTTGGTATATCCTCCCTTTTGACCCTTAATTGATGATACCCAGAATGAAGATCAATCGTGGAAAATTATTGAACTCCGCATAGTTGGTCAAATAAGTCATCAATGTGTGGGAGAGGATATTTGTTCATGATAGTGATCCTGTTAAGTTCTTGATAATCAATGTAGAGTCTCATTGATCCATCTTTTTGCTTAACAAACAAAACAGGTGCTCCCCAAGGTGACACACTAGGGCGTATGAATCCTTTATCATGATTCTCTTGGAGTTGCTTCTTCAATTCCTGATACTCAATTGGGACCATTCTATAAGGTGTCTATGAAATAGGAAAAGCACCCGGTACAAGTTCTATTGAAAACTAGACTTCACGATTTGGTGAAAGACCCGAAAATTCCTCTCGAATGACATCGTAAAACTCCCGTACAAAGGGAATATTCTTAATCGAGAGTTTCTAACCACAAATTTGAGATAAATAACCTTCATTTAGTGCAATCAAGACCCATAAGATGGATGAAATTTCCACTGGATGGTTATGTTCATCCTTGCATCGATAGACGATCATAGATTGATCTGGAAAATGAAATGTGACTTCCCTTCTTTGGAAATTAATATGATCTCCATATAGAGAAAGCCAATCCATGCCAAGAATCACATCAAATTCCACTATAAGAAGGATCACAAGATTTGCAGGAAGCACTTTCCCACAAACTTCAATTAGAGAAGAATTATAAACTTTTGATGCGACTAATGTACCATTAGGGGTTGTCACAGCTAACTTAACATCTAATTGTTGAGGTAATACAGCGATACCCTTAGGAAATTCTTCATAAATAAAAGATTGGGTGGATAATAAGTGTACCTCTCACCACTTCATTGTCGTAATCCACATCGCCAATAGTAATTGGATGTGACTTTCCTTTGGCTTTGGCCTTATGAGTTTGTTGACGTCGATCATCATCATCAACCCTTGCATTAGGGCATTTATTGGCATAATTTTCCATTTCCATTCACTTGTAACATTGGAATGTTAGAGGTGCACTATGTGTAGCTTTTTCATTGTTCGCATCACTAGATATCTTCTTCCCGTCAAAGTGGCATTCAAATGCATGATGACCTTCCTTTCCACATTTAAAACATTTACTTGTCCGTTTAAGACAACTCCCTCCATGTTTCTTTCCACACTTTGAGCATAAGGGAAAACTCATCTTATTTTTAGTGTTCTCTTTAGATTTTCTTTTGAATTCCATTTTCCTCTTCTTATCAAACCAATATGACTGATGGGTTACTCCAATATCCATCTCAACTTTGAGAGAACATCGAACGATTTCCTCATATCTATTGAAGTCCCTTATGGATAATGCCCTTCGAAGACATTGTTTTAATCCACTAAAGAATCGATCGATCTTACTCCCAGGTTGGATAATAATACCAGAAGAATACCTTGCAAGTCTTATAAAATTTTCTTCATAGCTACCAACAGATTCATCATTCATTTTCTTTAGTTTTAGAAACTCCTTCTCCGTATTTGTTCTAAGAATAAGTGGGATGTTCTTATTGAAAAATAAGTTCTTGAGCTCGTCCCATTCCATGGACTCAATTTCATCCCTTTGCCTCGTATTTTTAATATGATTCCACCATTGATCAGCATCACCTTCAAAACAATACACTGCTAAGATGACTTTATAATGTTATGAACATTGAAGAACTAAAAATATCTTTTCAGTTGTACAGATCCATTGTTTAGCCACTAATGGATCAGAAGACCCACTGAATGAAGGTGGATGATGCCTCCTGAAGGATTCAACAGAATGTTGCTCCTTCCTTTTCTCATTTGGAAGTCCTACATGATTCATAGCTTGAGAATGTTGTGTGAGCATGGATACATGATTTTGTATTCCATCTCCCATAACCTTTGGTTGCTCATGGGGACAATCATTTAATTTCCAGTCCCATTCTGCATTAACACGGTTCCTTCGGGATCCAGTCATTGACTAAAACCATGAATAATAGTGTGAGAAACCCTAATTATAATAGGAAAACCACATAATCATGAATAAAATTTCACACATAAAGTTTTATCATAGGTTGTTCATGGCCGTTTCTAAAACACTAAGATTGTGTTATATGCTTATACATATCCTTAGGTTTCTTACTAAGGCTTTCACATCCTAGTTTCCAAAGGTTGACTATACCTTTCCTCTAATACCATCTATAACGACCCATAATTTACATATATTGTTAATAATTCAAAATTGAAGCATTCTTATTACAACATATAACAAAACCATGAAAATACCGTATATGTATAGTTTCTTTCAAAACTGGGAATCATAAACAACTGATTCATAAATCATCTACGTTGTCTCCCATTTATTTCATCATATCTACAGTCACTTTTTGACATATCCTACCTAATAACCTTCTTCCTGACCTGGGGAATGAAAACATACAAATGGGTGAGCTCAAATTCTATGTAAGGGTAAAAAAAGAAATATCAATCACATTATATTCATAATAACATAACATTTTTGAAATCATAACCTACAAAAGAGATCATAATTTCATAACATGGGATAAATCATAGTAGTGAAATGTAATCCCAATAATCATAACATAAAACATGAAACATTGTGGCATACACACATAATTATCTAGAATCTTTTCTTAGTAGTCAAGACTCATTGCCAAGACTATCTTAGTGGAAGAAGTCCATTTATGAACCGAGTTCAATCCTCATTTCAATCTGGTTTCATTGAACCGGTTTCACCTGCCGTTCTATCCATGTCTATCTCATGATATATAAATCATTATCTAATTCATTGGAGGGAAATATAAGTCCCAACCTTCTAATAATGATACCATTCTTATGTGTCCCACAAAATCATAAATCATACATCATTGCATAACCCATGTAATAAAAATGGGATTATTAAACATCGTGACATCATAAAAAATTCATATAAGATAAAGGAATTCATAAAAATAATTCCACCATAACATAATCAAATCAATGTAATAATAGGGAAAGAAACATAACCCTATATTATCTTATATGGAAAGTAATTTTGATAAAACACTTGAACTCCATTTTGAGGAAAATATCCTTTCTACTTCAAAAACATTTTTTCCTTTCTTAAAATGACATACAATTTTAAACTAAAAGAATTTGATTAAAAATAATCTTAAATACTTGTAAAGGAAGCTTCTTCTAAATAATGTATTAAAAATCCATTCATGCCGTATATGTTAAAAAACATTCTTCTCATTCTTATGTCGGAAAAGTCAAAAAGTATCTCGTACAAATAACAACAATTGATTCCATTGATATATTTTACTAAAAACTCACCAAAAGGTAAAATTGGATGTAAAAAATTGTAGGTGGATGGAAATAATATTACATATTGGGGAAACATGTATGTGGATGATAAAGATTCCCCATTAAATTCTGATGTATAAACAATCTCAGATCAAAATGAGATTGTGAGATTTTCCATTACCTTAGGTCCGATTTGATTCGTAAGTGTCCAAACCTCCTGTATAATGATTTAAATAATTTCATTGAATTATTCCATAATCATAGTCATTTTTATGATATCATATATGTTCATATTCTTAGCTTCTTATTAGTAATATTTCATTGATACTTGTTATTCGGGTGTTTATTACTTTTTGTTCTTATGCGTGTTTTGCTGAATAAATACTTATTTTTCTTTTTAGGTTATAGATACCACATTTCACGAATTTTATTAGTGTAATAAATATCATATTTTTTCACTCAATTCATTTATGTAATCATTATGCAATGAAAATCATGTAGAACGAGTCACATCATATCGTAGAGATGGTATTCCATATGTATGTATTAGTAATGATATCGTTCCCATGATCATGGAGTTGTATTGGAGTGTATGTATACTATTTAAGAATAAATATCAATTTAAAATAATCATATATAGTTATTATTTACAGTATTACACCCGTCTAAGTAAGCTGGTGGTGGAAAATAGATTACACCATGGCGTGGAGACGGTATTCCGTACGTACGCACGCGTGATGATTTCGTTTAACATAGGATGGATAGATGGTGAAATAGGGTTGTTTCATACATATAATAACATATCTTTATATTAGTGATACTGATGTTATTACTTCATAATTAATCAACTAAAGAAGAATAAGTGTAAGAAGAAATAAATTTAAAAGAATTGGTAACAGACATTACCTCTTCTTTGAAGCGCCTCTTTGAGACCTCCACTTAGGGAACTAAAATTGGTCTTTGTAGAAGACCAAGACCTATATGATGTTTTTAGGGAAGTGGAGAAGAGAATTTTTCAGTGTTTGGACAAGCTGGAAGGCTCAAAGTGGTGTGAGGAAGAGAGGGAGGAGGTTCCCTTTTATAAGGGAGGAGAGGGGCACCTTAGGAAAATCTAAAAATATTATTTTATAATAAAGTCATATTCGGTTTTTAATAGATCCAAATTTATTTATTTCTAATATAAGGTTGGGATGGGTCCTAATCCTATAATTTAATAAAATTTAGACATGTTTGGAGTTGTATTTTAACCTTATCATTTAGGTTTAACTTTAAGTTAGATAATTTAACTTTTACCGTGTCTTCCTGTTTTCTTACACTATAAGGTTAATAAACATACTATAACAAGACAAAATAAACCCAATAAGTTTATTATTGATATATATAACCTTATTCACGTTATGTTTCCAAAAGATGTATTTTTAGGAATAAAATAACAATTAATAATATAATATTTGTTTTAAAAACTAGTTTATGTCAATTTTGACACTATTTGGTAATTGCTTTTTGTGAAAATCATAACAAGAATATAAGATCGCAAAAAGTTAAGTAAAACAATTATGAATGTCATATTAACATATAAAATTGTTTTAATTCATAAAAAGTCTAAAATTACATTTATTTGGGTATTTATAACATCAATTATGTCAATATTTTAATAATGATATATTTACTCCATCATCATTGTGTCATTAATAAATTAAATTATTTAAAGTCTAAAAATTACAAATAAAATACCATTATGTAGGAAATATTTTTATATTTCCAATGAATATTTATAGTCGAATTTATGTTATGTATAACCCAATATTAATAATTATTTACTTATTAAACATTGATTTTAACCATTTTAACCCTTCATTAAATAAATTATTATTAAATGTCCTAATCTAATCCATGTGGGCCTAAATGGTCATATTTTATTCCTATGGTTTCTTTTGGTCGAATTACACTTATCCAATAGAATTAGGAAAAGTTTTAAGGTAATAATAATATCATTTTTACCCTTAATTACCCTATTTATTTTTAACCGTGGTAAAAAAAGTTAAAAGTTACTATTCACGAAAAAAATTCATCTCATTGAACCACATTTCACTTACTGACATAAACCATGTGTCTCGGATTTTTGAAATTTTCCTTCACAAAAGTGGAAAAATTATGTTTTACGTAAATTTGAAAATTCTCCTAGGGGATGGGTAAAAGACGGTGAAAAGTTCAATAAAATTATCATATATCTAAAATTATTATAAAATGACTCCAATGAAATACATTGAACTTATATAGGTATTATGTATCAATTTTGACCTAAAATAAATTTAAATAAAATAAATAATTATTTAAATAAAAATTCGTTTTTTAAATAGTAACCCAGTGTTTTCACTATTCATCAAAAATTGAATGTTTTCAAAAAATTACCAAAATTTCACCCTATGATAATTTCAATATTCCAAATCCAAAAATGAAGTCCATTTTGAAAAATAAAATTTAGAAATTTCAAAAAGTGCGTATTACTATTCATAACGACCAGTTTTATTATTATTTTAATAGCATATCGTTGTTTAGTGAAACTCGGTATTGCGTACGACACAAGCTATTGAGGAAGGTCGTGATTGCGTGTAAAGCAAGCCAAGATAGTGTTGTGTGTAGAGAAATATTACTTTGATGATTTATATAACATAAAAACGAAATATTTCTCATAAAAGACTCGGGTGTTACATTAATAATTTGAACCTATATGTTTTTTATTTTGTTAAACAATATATATATATGTGTGTCATCAATCTAATTTTATTTACACCGCACTCAGGATAACCTCACCCACATTCAATTATGTAGTGGTGTTTTTTAGAAACATAGTTGATGTGGATGATAAAAATTGATTATTATCCCTTCTTCCCTGCTCTCCCAAAATTGGTGGATCATTTTTGATAACATTGAAACAATATTGGGGATGGTACTTGATGATGTTCATTCATAATGAGGCACATTGGGGATGGGGTGGTTATGAGTATCATTTACTTTACATTTATGAAATTTTAAAAAGGTTCTTTATGAGATATGTTCTTCGTTCCATGAGTTATAATTTTGTGTTTGGTTTTATAAGATGTGTCATGTGGTTGGTGATGCATAATGTGATATTTTGTTATTGTTGTCAGCATGATATAACAAATATGGAGTTATTTTTGGAAGTGGAAGGGATGGGTGAAATGTTTGTCTTCTCACTATTTAAGAGAAGAATAATTGATGTTTATTTTGAAGCGTGTAATAGTTTACATATTATAATTAATATACATTACTACCCAAAAAGACATTATTTGATGATTATATCAATGATTTGTTATAAATTTTATTATATTTATTATTATGTATTCAGAATTTATATTTTTATGAATGTTTATTCCTTTTCATACCCGTTTACAATTTTATGTTCTAACACAAGGATTTATACCGATATATATGGATAATACTACTATGTACTAAAATAGAGATATTATGATCATAGATTTATTTTTTTTATAAATATGTATATATATGATTGGAGATTGTTTTTGGTATATAATAGTTTTTATTGTATAATAGAGGAGTTTTCATAGCTTTTCATATATTTATTTTATGATTATTGTTTTATATTTACATGAAATAAGGGTTATGTGACCCAATGTAATGGGATATTGTTTTCTATACATTATATTGAGTTATCATAGTTTATGTTCATTACATATTCATTTTTTTTGAATTAAGAGGGTAATTTCTCAAATCATTGTTTGTTATTCTCTTAGTGATAGTCACCAAAGTATGGACTACTATAAGCTAGCCTCTGGTGCCAATTTGTCTCATCACTATCATCATAGGAGGGGTAATAAGGGTGGTGTGTCATGAAAATGTGTTATTAAAGGTATTCATTACGAGAAATTGAAAGGATTGAAGTTATCCATGGGTATGGTAGTATGGTAATGGAAGATAAATAGTCAGACTCTTGCCTATAATGTAATTTACATAATGGTAATTTTCTAGAAAAAAATAAATTTTTGGGACCCATAGGATACAATGAAAGGAAACTTACAACAAAATTTATATATTTAGGTAACACTATAACCATTGCAGGGAAACAATTATCAGGTGGTATGTGAGTATATATCTTGCATTCACAAGAATTTATATACTAAAATGTATGCCTTTTAATTTTTGTATTCAAGTGTTTCATTTTTTGATGAATGATTTTTTAATAGTTTGTGTATAATAAAATAAGAAATTAAAGGCTGATTAATAGATACAAATAATTTTTTAGAACATTCGAATGACATCAATTATTTGTTTACATTAATTTCATAAAATGTTTCCCTAAGAATTTATTTTTTTCTCCTATTCATGTGAAAATAATTCTATCCTATATTCAAAATTTTAAAAAAAATTTATGGTATAATTCTTACTGTATTTTTTAAGATTACATTATAAATTTTCGAAACATTAGAGATCATTTTACCATATAAATACATCGTATTTATATACTGAAATGAATTTTTTTTCAAATCATGTGAATATTGTTTTTCCGATTTTCTTGCATGTTGATATTCCATGCATTATTTTCCATTTCATATTAATTAATTGTAATTTTTTTGGATTTAAATTATATAATTTCTATAAAATAGCATGCATGTTTATTGATTGTGCATTTTAATATTGAGGCTTTTATATTAATAATCATTACATTTATGTTTTTTCATTATTTTAGTGTCATAGTGTTAATAAAATTTTCAATTGTATACCACTATTAGAAGTTCAGTTAAATTCTAAATTTTGGGTGTCTCTTATGTAATAATTATTTCATTTTATTATCAATTTATGTAATTACTATTACCTATTTTAATTTTTTTCAAATAAAAAAATATTTCTAAATTTTTAGGCTATGATAAATGATTTTTCATGATTATTTTTAATACTTTTAGTACCATAAAAACATAAGATTCATTACACATATAACTATTTTCATTATATGTAGCTCCAATGTGTTAGAAATTTATTATAGGACCAGACAATGATTATTTGTTATGAAGTGTTTATAAATGATGAACATGGTGCATGGAAATTTTTTGTAACCTGAATCTATTTTACATTACTCAACATATTCTTTTAGGCTTGAAAAAATTTTATAGTACTCAAAATAACTATTTTTTTATGTCTATGTCATGATTATAATTCCATTATTATATATCAAAATTTATAGTATCATTTAATAAATAATAATTAAAAAACCACTTCATTTAATGTATCATGGGATGGAAAAATAATATTTAAAACATTTTTCTGGTTTTTATGAAATTGAAATAATGTAATTGTTAATAATTTTTATATTTATTATGTTGTATTAAAAATATGAATCTTAATAATTTTATGATCATGATATGTTTAGATATTAATGTATTTCCATTTTACCATATTTTGGTGTATAATCATGTCTTTAAGAGTGACCAAATGATTGAAGAATGTATTATTATAACTTCTCAATAATTATAAAGTAGGTAAATCATGTACATTTTTTGTTTTGATAGATTAATGATTCCCATAATATAAACATATAAAAATGACTATAACATGCATTAATTATTATATCAATACATTTTAATGAATAATTTTTAAAATTAGACACATTTTAGATATTATTAAATGCCTTATATGAAAAATTCTAGGAGAATAAAATGAGAATAGAGATTTTTTTTTATGAAATTGTTTTTAGATTGAATGTTTTGAAATGATCTAGTTACATTATTAAAATAATCTACAAAATTTATAAAATGTTTTTTCAAAATTCTAATCATAACATGTTTTTTTATAATGAAGAATAATCCCCAAAAAATTATATTTCATTAAATAGAATCTACGTGGAATGAAATGTGAGATAATTTTTCATCATATTATAATCATTTATCAAAATTTTGATTTAATGTTGGGGTGTGTTCTTATCGATTTAATCACCTAATTCCCATAAATATCTAATTAGAAATATGTGTTAATGATTAAGAGTTGTTTTTAATATATGGAAATTTATAAAGGTTAAATTATTTTCTTCTTTAGTTATTTTAAAGAAGTAATGAAATTTGAATGATTTTTATAACATGTTAGTTGAGTTTGTTGATATTTATCTTATATTAGAGGCATGTGATAAGGAATAAATTTAATTCATAGAGGGAAACCATTTCCCTCATCAAGATGAATTATTTTTATAATCATTTTAGAAACTATGTGGATGAGTCTGGGCCACTCAAATAAGATATAATATTGATACAATAGACATGTCAATCGATTTTTTTGATTATTGAATTGGTGAATTCAAGGATAGTGTAAGATGTGTTGGTAAAATTTGATGCATCAATATTTATTTTTGATTATTAGATGTTATAATATTTCATTGTATAGTGGTAGAAGGAATGTTATATTGATCAAAACATCTCGTTTTAACCATGGGGTTGATTAATTTTTTATTTATTTTCATTCCCGATTTTTAAGACATGTATTTCAAGAGAGGGAACACCTCCTCTAATAGGGTGTTTTAACATTGAAGAATTTGATTTTTTTGGGAAATTTTCAATGCCACATAACGTTGATAATATTGTTGAAGTGTGGTAGTGTTTCTCAATTTTTACACTTGTAGACTTCCAATCAGTGTAACTGTATTCATTGATAATTGGAATTAACTGTTATATTTATACATAACATGTTGATTCTTCCAAAATATTATTCATTATAAAAACATCATACTTCATTTCAAGAAAATGTGCTGTAGGATTCATTGGAAAAAAAATTGCTTAAATTATAACAACATGAATTACTGAAATTATATGGTGGATCCCTCATCTCTAATTCAGAGTATAGGTTTGTGTATGTACATGTTTTTATGGGTTTTGAATGTACCTTTAGTAATTTAGTGACTATATTTATGATATTGTTTTTTAAATAGTATCAGATATGGTGGGAGATTATGTGATGTTATTTAGGAGGGTCTTCTTAGTATGGATTTTGGGGAATATTTTAAGAAGTGATTGATTTATTATGGGAATATATGTTGTCATACAATGGATCTCCTGGAGTTCAAAAATGTGAATGAGTTTTTAATATATTTTTATACTTTTATGAATTGGTGTGTTTTTTATACATTTCATTTCAAATAGAAATATAATTGAAAAACTTTTAGAATCCTATGTTGTGGATTATGATTTAATGACACATTATTCCTCTTGAGTTAGAGTATATAGAAGAATTAAGAAAAAAAGTTATGGTTTGAGAGATCAGTTTATATATGTAGTATATTTCTAATGGATATCCCTCCTATTTGGTTTCTATGTTGGAGTTAAATTCTATACGGTATGTGTACTCGGTTACATGAATGGGAACAGTGATACAGTCTTATATAACTATGTTGTGGCTTCATTACATGGAAATACGTGGCTTATGGTTTCAGTTGTCTAGAAATACTATCTATTTATTTTACAATGTTGTTGTGTATTATTAGTATGATTATACAATTATTGACCATGTTTCACAGTCTTTTTTGGGATGTTAATGTAGTTGAATGGTATTATTTTTAATTTTTATCTATTTATTGATTGATTACAGTATAATTTTTAATTTTTATTGAAATTTTAATGAATAATTTTGAATCATATATTTCATTCATTAAATAATTTTTAAATATCTCCATTTTAATAGAATGTAAAATTCAGATGAGGGGTGGTAAATTTTCCAATTTTGGCTATCCAAAAAGCTTTTTAATGTTTATAGATTTTTTATAGAAATATGTATTTATGATGGAGGATGATTAATCCACTTTAGCCTCATCCTATGTATTTCCTATTCTTGTATGAGAGTCATATTTCATTATTAAAGTGTTTTATTGGAAAAATATCTCTATGGAAAATGTATGTCATATGATAATGAGACTGTCAGTGCTGAGGTTGTCCTATATGAGAGGATTCCATTGAGATAGAATTTAATGGTGTCTAATGTTTTCCACATTCAATATTAGTTT
Organism: Viscum album; assembly: GCA_963277665.1. Lineage (NCBI taxonomy): Eukaryota > Viridiplantae > Streptophyta > Magnoliopsida > Santalales > Viscaceae > Viscum > Viscum album. The sequence goes on along the minus strand of OY728147.1, from coordinate 2,047,836,834 downwards.
TAATTGTTGGGGATGAAAATTTTTTAATTGGTTTCTAATGTTATGGATAAGACCATCAAATCCAATTTCATTTTCGGATTTGTGTCTTGGTGGATTTTATAGTACTATTGATATACATCAGATGGAGGTTTGAGCATCGGTTCTACTAAAAAAATCCATTCATTTTGATATTTTTTATTTCACATCATGATTTTTTGTTCATAAATTTATTTATAATGGACCATCAAAAATCTACAGAACCAATTGAGAGTGCCATATGGGCTCATACACACTGCCCAAAATAAATTCAACAACTAAAAAGAGTTTATGTGTTGTCAAAAGGGACAGTATACCCTCATTATCATGTGGGAAATTGATAAATAAAATAATAGATAAATATAATATAATATATATGAAAATATTTAATAAATGACATTTATAGAACTTCAAGATATATATAATAAATAAACAAGGTCCCCATAAGTGGGGTTTTAAACAATAGTATCAAAATGGTAAATAATTATATAAAATTGATCTTGTAATTTCCTTAAAACACCATTATACATCCGAAAAATATTTATTAGATTATATTTTCCATTCCTTCATACCATAATCATGAATTCATCGCAAGAAATGTGATTTCCTTGAACTAATTGATTTTATACCCAAAATATCTATATGATGGCATACTTAGCATATGATCACATGATATACAATTTTTAATGCCATGATAAAATGTAAATTAATAAGAAAATATGAACCCACATAAGCACCAAGTCATCATGAGCTAAACATGATTTAAAAAACACAATACCCATCCCCTCACTATGATATTGGTAAGGATGTTAGTGTAACTCACATCATATATGAAGTTGTATAAAATGTGGTCGAATATGTCAGAACCCTACATCTATAAGTCAAGTCATATGGTTCCACAGTTGATGAAATGTTACACACCCCCACCATAATTTATGAGATAATGACGAACACATCATGTACCACCTTATTTGAGTAACTATCATATGATTATGTTAAGTACCACATGAAATGTATGAGGTTATTAGATAAACACATTACCCAAACATGTATTCTACCTGATCTACTATTAGAAAAAATATTCCCATATTCCATTCATGGTCCTCTAACATTTTTATCATACATTTCCAGGATCATACCCATATCATAAATCATATTTTAGTCTATATAAATAATTAATTAATCATTCCCACTCTATTATTTTATCCAAATGATTCTAAGAAACATGATTTTCCTAATAAAAAATTTTAGTGTTCAAAATAAGATTAAATAATAGAAGTAATACATATAATAGAAAGGAAAAATGAATAATATCAATAATATTTACCATGTGGCTATATAAAATAAATGATAACATAAAAAATATTGGTCTCAAATGATTCTGAATCAACCATTTAATGTTACATTCCATGCATGGGTTTCAGGAAAATCAATTAATCCTGAAAACTACATATATAAGGCCTTATATGGTAGTGAACATGCTAACATAATAATGAAATAATAAACATATAGTTTCACTAAAATCATCATCATATAAACCATGTAGTAATACCAAATGGAAATCTTACATGATAAAAACTACATGAATTGATTAAAATACATCATGATAGACGATATTGAGTAAGGTACAGAAGATGATCAATTTATCATAGAAGAAACACATTCACTATAATTAGTTACAATAAATTATTATCATTGAATCCATTTGAATGAAGATGAAAATAATCACTCATAGTATATTAAAATAGATGAGTTTCTGTAATCCCACAAGTTTTAATCACAAAAAATAACACCATTCCCTGATAATTTAATAGATAATAAATAATATTATAATAAACCAATAAATGTAATCCGAATATCTACATTGATTCACCAAAAACCTGAATCACCATCAATGGATGATCAAAAGAAGCCTCAGTTCAGCCAAATAGTGGGTAGAGTGATAAAAATTAATGTACTAAATTTGGATTTGAAAAATATCATACATAAATAGAACATAGATCTTATTTTTATTTATAAATTAGCAAAAAACACAGTTCTGTTATGAGAAGGCTTGAGATTTTGATAATATGGGATGGATGTGATTAATAAATAAATTTACTGTAACACCCCGAATGATAAAGGATTAATTGACTAAATGATATCACTCATGCTAATAAGGTGCACCTTTCTTTTCCAAAGCCTGTTTGATTATAACTACATAATTAAGAGAGCTTGGAATGGAGTAGTTATCTGGATGGGTGATCTTCTGGGAAGTTTCCTAGGCCATGTGTGAGTGAGGAAATATCACACTAAAAAGGACATGTGTTGGACTGTGGGGATATAGTCATTAGTAAGATGCCTCGTTTGGGCACGTGGGTGGGCCCCATGGTTGGGACCACATGTCCACGGAGCAAATGGTCGTACCTGGTGGGCCAGGACCTGAAGACCATGTTAAGGAAGGGTGGTTGTACTGTCACTGGGACCCAGTTGTCACATTTGGTATCAGAGATGGAACACAACCTTAAGTGTGGTGCATTGACTGGGTTGAGATGTAGGGGTGATTGTAACACACAGAATGGTAAAGGGATACATGACTAAATGAGATGAATCACGTCAATAAGGTGCACTATCCTTCTCTGGAGCATGTCTGATTATAACTCCATAGTTAATCGTTCATGGACTGGAGTAGTTATCTGGATGTGTGACCTACTGGGAAGTTTCCTAGGGTGTGTGTGAGTGAGGAAAAATCACGCTGGAAAAGATATGTGTTGGCCTGTGGGGATATAATTATTAGTCAGATGACCCGTTCCGGCACGTGGGTGGACCCCAAGGTGGGGACCACGTGTCTGCGGGGAAAATCGTGGTACCAGGCTGGCCAGTACCCAACGACCATGTTAAGGTGGGGTGGTTGGGCTTTCACACGGAACCATTTGTCACATTTGGTATCAGAGGTGGTACCCAGCCTTACGTGTGGTGCACTACCTGGGTTGAGATATAGGGCCCAAAACGAGGGTGTTGTGCTCTAAGGCCGGAATGGGGGGTGATTTTAACACCCCGAATGATAAAGGTTTAAATAACTAAGTGATATGGCTCATGTCAACAAGGTGAAACTTCTTTTTCAGGAGCCTTTCTGATTAGAACTTCATAGTTAAGAGTTCTTGTACTATAGTAGTGATCAAGATGTGTGACCTTACGGGAAGTTTCCTAGGGTGTGTGTGAGTAAGAACAAAGCCCACTAGAAAGGACTTGTGTTATCCTGTGGGGATATATTCTTTAGTTTGATGGCCCGTTCAGGCATGTGGGTGGGCCCCATGCTGGGGACCATGTGTCCCCTGGGCAACTGGTGGTACATGGAGGGCCAAGACACGAAAACCATGTTAAGGCGGGGTGGCAGTGCTGTCACTCGGACCCAGTTGTTAAATTTAAAACCAAAAAATTAATCAAAATAAATTTACCCTATGATTTTTTCAACCTCAAAGATGAAATATGACAAATTATATGGCTTGAAAAACATCATGATCATCTCCATAACCCCCAACATGGGCTGGCCCTAGTTTTTGTGTTCTTGAACTCGCAATCCTGAAATGGAATCCTCTACTAAGGGTTATGAAACTCCATTCCATTTCCACTCACCATTCCTCTTCGAATGTGTACGACGGGTTATCATTGTACATTAAGAAAAAAATTAAGTTTGCGGTAGAATCCCCATAGTAGGGACCAGGTGTCTGCGGGGGAATTGGGGGTACCTGTTGGGTCATGACTGGACGACCAAGTTAAAATGGGGTGGTTGTCCTATCACCAGGACCTAGTGATCACATTTGGTATTAGAGGTGCTACCCATCATTAAGTGTGGTGCACTAATTGGATTGAGATGTATGGCCCACAACGACGATGTTGTGCTCTAGGTGGGTAATTGTGACACCCCGAATGATAAAGGGTTAAATAACTAAATGATTTGACTCATGTCAACAAGGTTAACCTTCCTTTTCAGGAGCCTGTCTAAATAGAACTCCACAGTTAAGCATTATTGGACTGGAGTAGTGATCTGATTGGGTTACCTTCTGGGATGTTTTCTATGGTGTATGTGAGTGAGGAAAAAATACACTGGAAAGGACATCTGTTGGCCTGTGGGGATATAGTCATTAGTCAGATGACCCATCTGGGAACATGGGTTGGACCCATGGTGGGGAACTCTTTCTTGCGGGGCAACTGGTGGTATATGGTGGGCCAGGACCCGACGGCTATGTTAAGGCGCAGTGGAAATGCTGTCACCGGGACCTAGTTGTTACATTTTAAACCAAAAATTTTATCAAAATAAATTTACCCTCTGATTTGTTCAACATAAAAGAAGAAATATGACAATTTATATTGTTTCAAAAACATAATGATCATCTTTATAACATACACCATGCTCTGGATGGGGTTTTTGTATCCTTAAACATGCTATCCTGAATGGGTTCCTCTACTATGGGGTATAAAACTCCATTCAATTTCCCCTCACAATTCCACTTAGAATGCATATGGTGGGTTATCATAATAAATTGCCATTTTTTTAAAAGTTGTGTCTGAAGCCTCATTTATTATTAAATCAAGGGAAACACTGCTTTAATTGGGTAATGGGAGACCCATTACATAGCTTGGATGCCTTGTGGGAATTTAGACTATTAAATGGTCTGTAGGCCAACTTTGTTTGGCCCAAGACCCATTCTGTGAATAGTACTGCTATATTACCCACCTGCTATAGTACCATATGTAACACCCCGAGATTTTATGAAAATTATTCTTTTCATTAATGTCTTGTGTTGTACACTACACCAAAAAGATCTTTCACAACATGCATCCTTGAATTGCCCTGCATTACACGCAATCGCGACCTCCCTCGATAGAGTGTGTAGTACGCAATACCGAGTTTCACTAAAAAACGATATGCTATTAAAATATTATTAAAACTAGTTGTTATGAATAGTAATAACCAATTTTTGAAATTTTGTAAATATTATTTTTCAAAATGGACTTCATTTTTGGATTTGGAATATCGAAATCAGCTTAGGGTGAAATTTTGGTACTTTTCGGATAACTTTCATATTCTGATGAATAGTGAAAATTACTATATTTTAATTAAAAAGAACTTTTTTAATAGAAATAATTAATAGTGATAAATTATTAATTTGAGTGGTTTTAAAGTATATTTAGAATATATTTTTACAATTTAATACAATGTTGGTCATTGGATGTAATTTCACATTTAAACCAGTTATAAACAAGTGTCAATCTTTTGATAGTTATTATCTCTTAAAAACACGCTATTTGTTTTGACGATAGGAACTAATTTTTAAATTAATTAATGCAACTGATCTGTTCTTAATTTGTTAAAATAAACATCATTTTTTAATTCTTAATATCAAATATTTCATAGGCCTAATTTTTGATATTTTTCTGGAAACATTCATTTTTATGATGAATAGTGAAACCACTAAGTGGTAGTTAAAAAACTGAATTTTTCATAAAACATAATTTTACTGCTTCTGTGAGTGGAATTTCGAAAATCCGAGAGACATGGTTAATATCAATGACTAAAATAGGGTTCAATGAGATGAAAATAATTTTTGGTGGATAGTAACTTTTTACTTTTTTTTACCACGGTTAAAAGTAAATATGGTAATTAAGGGTAAAAATGATATTATTATTACCCTAACACATGTCCTAATTCTATTGGATAGTTGTAATTCGACCAAAAACAACCTTAGGAATAAAATATGACCATTTAGGCCCACATGGATTAGATTAGGACATTTATTATTAATTTATTTAAAGAAAGGTTAAAATAGTTAAAATCAAAGTTTAATAAGTAAATCATTTTTAATATATGGTTATACATATGATAAATTCGACTATAAATATTAATTAAAAATTTTAAGAGAGTTCCTACATAATAGTATTTTATTTGTAATTTTTAGACATTTAATAATTTCATTTATTTATAACACAACGATGATGCAGTAATTATCTTATTAATGAAATATTGACATAATTGATGTTATAAATACAAAAATAAATGTAATTTGAATCTTTTAATGAATTAAACTAATTTTCAAGGTTAATATGACATGTTATTATTGATTTAATTAATATTGTTCGAACTAATCATACTGTTATGATTTTCAAAAAAATCAATTACTAAATAGTGTCAAAATTGACATAAAATAGTTTTTAAAACAAATGTTATATTATTAATTGTTATTTGATTCTTAAAAATAAATGGTTTGGAAAAATGACTTATATAAGTTAATTTATATTAATTATAAACAACTTGGGGTTCGTTTGGCTTCTTATAGTATGTTTATTAACCTTATAGTGTAAGAAAACACGAAGACACGGTAAAAGTAAAATTATCTAACTTAATGTTAAATATAAATGATAAGGCTAAAATAGAAAACTAAAATTGTCTAAATTCTATTAGATGAGATGACTTCAACCCATAACCACCTTAAATAAATCAATTTGGAGCTATTTAAAACTTAATTTGACTTTATAATAAAATAATAGTTTAAGTTATTCCAAAGGTACCCATCTCCTCCCTTATAAAAGGGCACCTCTTCCCTCTCTTCCTCACACAACATTGAGCCTTCAAGATCGGCCAACCCCTGGAAAATTCTCTTCTCCACTTCCCTATAAATATCCTAGAGGTACTTGTCTTCCTCATTGAACAATTTTAGTGCCCTAAGAGGAGGTCTCAAAGAGGCGCTTCAAAGAAGAGGTAATTTCTGTTACCGATTCTTTCATCTTTATTTCTTCTTCGGCTTCTTCGTCATTAGTTGTTTCATTATGACGTAATAACATCAGTATCACTAATATACTGATATGTTATTATATGTATGAAACAACCCTATTTCACCATCTATCCATCCTACAGAAAATGAAATCACCGCGCGTGCGTATGTACGGAATACCGTCTCCACGCCGTGGTGAAATCTATTTTCCACCACCACCTTACTTGGATGGGTATTTTGGTGTAAATAATAACTATATATTATTATTTTAAAGTGATATTGATTCTTAAATAGTATACATACACTCCAATACAGTCCCACGATCATGAGAACGATATCATCGCTCGTGCGTACGTACGGACTACCGTCTTCACGACGCGATGAGATTCATTCTCCACTTTAACCATTCATGAATGATTATAAATTATATATAATAAGTAATAATAAAATATATGACATAATAATGATACTGGATTTATGTGTATATATATGTATGTCATCTACTTAATTCCATTCAACTAAATAAGGAAACGAAAACAGCGTTCATGCGTACGTACGGCCTACCGTCTCCAAGAACGATGTATTTCTTTCCATTTACTGATTTATTATATATATGTATATTATGAATATATATATTATATATAAACAATGTTTTATATTCTGGAATTACGTAATCATGATCTAAGTAATAATATGAATAATTACATGTTAAATCACGAACGACAAATGAGACGATTTTACCCAAAGCGCTACATTAACATGAATTTACAAAAGAACGGGTAATATAAAGTAATAAGTGAACCATATATGATATAATAAAAATGAATATGATTTTTTAATAAGTCAATGAAATTATTTAAATAATTATACAGGATAATCAGACACTTACGAAGCAAATCAGACCTAAGGTAAGGGAAATATCACAATATCATTTTTATCCGAGATTGTTTATACATTGGTATTTACTGGGGTGTGTTTTATCATCCACATCCATGTTTGCTCAATATGTAATATTTAAATCCTTCTACAATATTTTATATCCAATTTTACCCTTTGGTGAATTTTTAGTAAAAGATATGAAAGGAATCTTTTCTCATTTTTCGTACGAGGTAATTTTTGACTTTTCCGACAATAGTACGAAGAATGTTTTTTTAACTTATACGACACGAATGGATTTTAAAAACAAAATTTCCAAGAATCTTCCTTTACAAGTTTGCATGTTTATTTTTAATCAACATGTTTTAGTTTATAATTGTACGACATGTTAAAAAAGGAAAAGTGTTTTTGAAGCAGAAATGATATTTTTCTCAATAATGGAGTTCAAGTGTTTTATCAAAATTATTTTCCATCTAAGATAATAAAGGGTTATGTTTTTATCCATATTATTACATTGATTTGATTATGTTGTCATGGAATTATATTTTTATGAATTCCTTTATCTTATATGAATTGTTTTATGATGTCACGATGTTTAAGATTCCCATTTTTATTACATGGGTTATGCTATGATATATGGTTTTCTGATTTTGTGGCACACATAAGAATGGTATCATTATGAGATATGTGGGACCTATTTATCCCTCCAATGCATTGGGTAATGATTTTATATCTCATGTGATAGACATGGCTAGAATGGTAGGTTATACCGGTTCAGTGAAACAGGACTGAAACGAGGGTGACTCAGTTCAGAAACAGACTTTGACCACTAAGATAGTCTTGGAAATGAGTCTTGAAAAATAAGATATGATTCTCTATGATTATGTGTGTATGCCAAAAAGTTACATGTTTTAAGTTATGATTATTGGGATTTCATTTCACTACTATGATTTATACCATGTTATGAAATTATGCTCTCTTTTACAGGTTATGATTTCCAAAATGTTATGTTCTTATGAATATGATGTGAATGATATTTCTTTTGTTTACCATTACAGAGCATTTTATCTCACCCTTTTATGTTTTCTTTTCCCCAGGATATAAATAAAGGTTTTAGGTAAAAAAAGAAGAAGATCTTTATGGGAGATGTTGAAGATCTTTCACCATGATTAGAAGATTATATTCCGAGTTTCCAAAGACACTATACTATTATGATCCTTGTGTGTGTGTTTTTGATATGTAATAAGTATTCTACAAATGTAACGTAATGGCCATGTACTTAAAGCTTCGGGTCTCTACAGTTGGAATTAGAGGAATGGTTTAGTCAACCTTTGGAAACTAGGATGCAAAAACGTTAGTGAGATCCCTAGAGATATTTCTAAGGTATGTCTAGGGATGTCCCTATGTTTAAGTATAAGTATAGGCTCTAGTACTAGAATTACGCTAACGATCAAAGAATTAAACCTATGATGTTAGATATTTAAGGTACTCCCCATTTATTATGTTGTTTTCCATATCATGATTTTTTCCTCTCACACTATTCTTTATGGGTTTTAGACGATGGCTGGAACCCGAAGGAACCGTGTTGATCAATGCAATGGACAATGCAATGATTGTCCTCCTGAACAAACAAATGTTATTGGAGGTTGGGTGAAAAATCTTATTGCTATACTTACACAAGCTATGAATCATTCTGGACATCCAAATGAGTAGAGAAGGGAACAATATTCTATTGAGTCCTTCATGAGGCAACATCCTCCTTCTTTTAGTGGGACTTCTGATCCACTTGTTGCTGAACAATGGATCAGTACCACTGAAAAGATATTTTCTGTTCTTCAATGTTCTGAACATGATAAAGTCATCTTAGCAGTATATCGTTTGGAAGGTGAAGCTGATCAATGGTGGAATCTTATCAAGAATATGAGGCAAAGAGATGAAATTGAGTCCATGGAATGAGACGAGTTCAAGAACTTATTTTTCAATAAGTACTTCCCTCATATTCTTCGAACAAAGATGGAGAAGGAGTTTCTTGAACTAAAGAAAAAGGATGATGAATTTGTTGGTGTATACGAAGTGAATTTTACAAGGCTTGCAAGGTATCCATCTGGCTTTATCATCCTACATGAAAGTAAAGTTGATCGATTCTTCAGTGGCTTAAAACCAAATCATCGTAGGGAATTAGCTATAAGAGACTTCAGTAGCTATGAAGAAATTGTGCATTGTGATATCAAGGTAGAAATGGAAGTTGGTGTTACTTATCAATCTCATAGTTTTGATAAGAAATTAAAGATAGAGTTCAAGGAGAAATCTCAGAAAAATGGTGAAAAGAATATTAATGTTTCCTTATGCTCAAAGTGTGGAAAGAAGCATGGTGGAGATTGTCTTAAAGGGACAACCAAATGTTTCAAATGTGGAAATGAAGGTCATCGGGCCTTTGAATGCCGCAATGATGGGAAGAAGATGTCTAATGATGAAAACAATGTAAGGGATACAGAGAATGAACCTACTACACTTCAATGCTTCAAGGGCAAGGAAATGGTGCATTATGCCAATAAATGCCCTAATCCAAGGGTTACTGATGATTGAAATGAGCAACCACTTAAGGTAAAGGAAAAAGGGAAGTCACATGCGATCACCATTGGTGATGTTTAATATGACAACGATGTGGTGGAATGATTAAATGTTTATGTAATGGGATTCAGAAATAATGTTCAGTATTGGAATATTTATGTATTGGTCTATTGTGGTCTTCAATAATTTTATTCCGGTAACCATTGAAGGTGATTGAGATATTTTTGGAAAAAAGATGATATGCGCATAATGAAGGGAAAACGAGAAAATGACATATTTGATAGTATCAATGAGCTCATGATTGATATAAGGACTAAGTGATATCATGGTTTGAGTATATAGAATTTTGAGGATTTGGGTATATGGAAAGTATTAACTTTTAAATGCATTAATGTTTTCACTAAGGTTCAATGGGTATTCATTTTTCAAGAGAATACATAATTAAGGCCTTTGAATGGTTTGAATGTGACCAACAATACATATCTTATGATATATGGGGATCAACGATGGTATTAAATCTCTGGTAATCATTTTCACTATATTATGAGAATGTAATGCAGTATGATGGATAACCCTAAAGATTGGAATGGATTATGTTGGACATAAGTTAGTATTGTTTAAGTATAAATTTTTTTGATATTGTTGATGGGATGTTACAGTAATATAGCTTTAGGAAAAGGACAACCTGCAGGTTGGGCGACATCCCATCGCGTCGGACATGGCTGTGGGAATTGAACCCACAAACGAAGTGCGACAGGACTTTATTGCCTACCACTGGCCTACAGGATGTCCCTGGTTAGTGGAAACTACTTTTATTTTATTACGCGGTATGATATATGAAGTATAAGTTCATTTTTGGAATCGTATACGATTAACTTCACCATTGATGGTCTTATGTATTTTTGATAAATTTTGTAACCATTTGTTTGAGACAGATGGAATGACCCATCATTCAATCACATGATCTGCTAACACTTCACGAATGACAAATCCAACTTCATTTCCTTAAGATATGAAGTGGAAATTGTCCAAATAATGACTAACGGTGACACAGTACCAAAATCACGAAATTATTTCATCTAATTCCAATTTCATCAACTTTAGTGAAATGATCTTGAAAACAAAAAATGTTGTCCTAGTGCTCTTATATCTGATGAATTAGATGGTACCTTAGATCTTCACAAATTTATGACTTTGTGATTGCTGGCTTTTCCATTGCCATGTTCTCTACCACTCTCCATCAGAACATGATGGTTAGATTTCTCTTCCATATCCATCTTTTCACCTATGTGGAAACCCAATGATTAGTTTATTTGGGTAACTGTTACGTTTCATACTTTTGTTTTTAAAGATAGATTTTGGTATTCCTTTTTACGATGTGGGTTTCTATTAAAGAAACTTTCAAGTAGTAAACCATTTATAACCCCGACGAATTTCGAGTGTGAAATTCATTTTGAGGAGGATAGAATGTAACACCCTGAGATTTTATGAAAAATATTATTTTCATTAATGTCTTGTGTTTTACGCTACACCAAAAGGATCTTTCACAACATGCATCCTTGACTTTCCTTGCATTACACGCAATCATGACCTTCCTCGATAGCGTGTGTAGTATGCAATACTGAGTTTCACTAAACAACGATATGCTATTAAAATCTTATTAAAACTAGCTGTTTTGAATAGTAATAACCACTTTTTGAAATTTTGTAAATTTTATTTTTCAAAATGGACTTCATTTTTGGATTCCGAATATCGAAATTAGCTTAGGGTGAAATTTTGGTACTTTTCGGATAACTTTCATATTCTGATGAATAGTGAAAATAACTAAATTTTAATTAAAAAGATATATTTTAATAGAAATAATAAATAGTGATAAATTATTACTTTTAGTGGTTTTAAATTATATTTAGAATATATTTTTACAATTTAATACAATGTTGGTCATTGGATGTAATTTCACATTTAAACCAGTTATAAACAAGTGTCAATTCTTTGATAGTTATTATCTCTTAAAAACACGCTATTTGTTTTGACGATGGGAACTAATTTTTAAATTAATTAATGCAAATGATATGTTCTGAATTTGGTACAATAGAAAACAATTTTGAATTCCTAATATCTAATATAGCTTAGGCCTAAATTTTGGTATTTTTCTGGAAACTTTCATTTTTTTGATGAATAGTGAAACCACTAAGTGGTAGTTAAAAAACTAAATTTTTCATAAAACTTAATTTTACCGCTTCTGTGAGTCGAATTTCGAAACTCCAAGAGACACGGTTAATATTAAGGACTAAAATGAGGTTCAATGAGATGAAAATAATTTTTGGTGAATAGTAACTTTTTACTTTTTTTACCACGGTTAAAAGTAAATAGGGTAATTAAGGGTACAAATGATATTATTATTACCCTAGAACATGTCATAATTCTATTGGATAAGTGTAATTCGACCAAAATCAACCTTAGAAATAAAATATGACCATTTAGGCCCACTTGGATTAGATTAGGACATTTATTATTAATTTGTTTAAAGAAGGGTTAAAATAGTTAAAATCAATGTTTAATAAGTAAATCATTTTTAATATAGGGTTATACATAAGATAAATTCGTCTATAAATATTAATTAGAAAGATAATGTTATTTCGTACATAATAGTATTTTATTTGTAGTTTTTAGACATTAAATAATTTAATTTATTTATGACACAATGATGATGCAGTAATTATCTTATTAATGAAATATTTACATAATTGATGTTATAAATACCCAAATAAATCTAATTTGATCCTTTTTATGAATTCAAATAATTTTATAGGTTAATATAACATGTTATTATTTATTTATTTAACTTTTTTAGAACTAGTCATACTGTTATGATTTTCACAAAAATCAATTACTATATTGTGTCAAAATTGACATAAAATAGTTTTTAAAAAAAATATTATATTAGTAATTGTTATTTTATTCCTAAAAACTAAGGTTCGGCCAAATAACATAGATAAGGTTATATATATTAATAATAAACAACTTGGGGTTCGTTTTGCTTCTTATATTATGTTTATTAACCATATAGTGTAAGAAAACACGAAGACATGGTAAAAGTAAATTTATCTAACTTAAAGTAAAATATAAATGATAAGGTTAAAATAGAAACCTAAACTTGTCTAAATTCTATTGTATGAGATTAATTTGACCCATCCCCATATTATATTTGAAATAAATCAATTTGGAGCTATTTAAAACCGATTTTGACTTTATTATAAAATAATACATTTAGTTATTCCAAAGGTACCCCTCTCCTCCCTTAAAAAAGGGCACCTCCTCCATCTCTTCCTCACACAACATTGAGCCTTGAAGCTCGGAAAACCCCTAAAAAATTCCCTTCTCCACTTCCCTAGAAATATCCTAGAGGTTCTGGTCTTCCTCATAGACCAATTTTAGTTTCCTAAGAGAAGGTCTCAAATAGGCGCTTCAAAGAAGAGATAATTTCCGTTACCGATTCATTTATATTTATTTCTTCTTCCGCTTCTTCTTCATTAGTTGTTTCATTATGAAGTAATAACATCAGTATCACTAATATACTGATATTTTATTATAAGTTTGAAACAACCCTATTTAACCATCTGTCCATCCTACAGAAAATGATATCACCGTGCGTGCGTACGTTCGGAATACCGTCTCCACGCCGTGGTGAAATCTATTTTCCACCACCACCATACTTGGATTGGTATAATGGTGTAAATAATAACTATATATGATTATTGTAAAGTGATATTGATTCTTAAATAGTATACATACACTCCAATACAGTCCCACGATCATGAGGATGATATCATCGCTCGTGCGTACGTACGGACTACAGTCTCCACGACGCAATGAGATTCATTCTCCACATTAACCATTCATGATTGATTATAAAGTATATATAATAAGTAATCATGAAATATATGACATAATAATGATACTAGATTTATTTTTATATATATGTATGTCATATACATAATTTCATTCAACTCAATAAGGAAACGAAAACGATGTTCATGCGTACATATGGCCTACCGTGTCCATGAACGTTGTATTTCTTTCCATTTACTGATTTATTATATATATGTATGTTCTGAATATATATTATATAAAAACCATGTTTTATATTCTGGAATTATGTAATCATGATCTAAGTAATCATATGAATAATTACAAGTTAAAACACAAACGACAAATGAGACGATTTTACCCAAAATGCTACTTTAACATGAATTTACAAAAGAACAGGTAATATAAATTCATAAGTGAACCATATATGATATAATAACAATGATTATGATTCTTTAATAAGTCAATGACATTATTTAAATCATTATACAGTAGGATCAGACACTTACGAAGAAAATCAGACCTAAGGTAAGGGAAATTTCACAATCTCATTTTTATCCGAGATTGTTTATACTTTGGTATTTACTGGGGTGTATTTTATCATTCACATACATGTTTCATCAATTTGTAATATTTATATCCATCTAAAATATTTTACTTCCAATTTTACCATTCGGTGAATTTTTAGTAAAATATATGAACGAAATCATTTCTGATTTTTCGTACGAGGTACTTTTTGACTTTTCCCACAAAAGTACGAAGAATGTTTTTTTAACTTATACAGCACGAATGGAATTTTAAAACAAAATTTCCAAGAATCTTCCTTTACATGTTTTCAAGTTTATTTTTAATCAACTTAATTTAGTTTATAATTTTACAACATGTTAATAAAGGAAAAGTTTTTTTGAATTAGAAAGGATATTTTCCTCAAGAATGGAGTTCAAGTGTTTTATCAAAATTATATTCTATCTAAGATAATAAAGGGTTCTGTTTTTATCCCTATTATTACATTGATTTTATAATGTTTTGATGGAATTATATTTTTATGAATTCCTTTATATTATATGAATTATTTTATGATGTCACGATGTTTAAGATTCCCATTTTTATTACATGGGTTATGCTATGATGTATGGTTTTATGATTTTGTGGCACACATAAGAATGGTAACATTATGAGATGGGTGGGAGCTATATCTCCCTCCAATAAATTGGGTAATGATTTTATATCTCGTGAGATAGACATGGCTGGAACGGTAGGTTATACCGGTTCAGTGAAACAGGACTAAAACGAGGGTGACTTAGTTCAGAAATGGACTTTGTCCACTAAGATATTCTTGGAAATGAGTCTTGACTAATAAGATATGATTCTCTATTATTATGTGTGTATGCCACAAAGTTTCATGTTTTACGTTATGATTATTTTGATTTCATTTCACTACTAT
The DNA here is from genome assembly GCA_963277665.1 of Viscum album. Lineage (NCBI taxonomy): Eukaryota > Viridiplantae > Streptophyta > Magnoliopsida > Santalales > Viscaceae > Viscum > Viscum album. The sequence continues at coordinate 2,047,821,306 of OY728147.1, read as the reverse complement.
TATTTATCCAATGTTATGAAATTATTCTCTCTTTTTCATGTTAAGATTTCCAAAATGTTATGTTCTTATGAATATGATGTGATTGATACTTATTTTGTTTACCCTTACTGAGTAATTGAGCTCACGCTTTTATGTTTTCTTTTCCCCAGGATATAAAGAATGGTTTTAGGTAAAAAAAAATAAGATCTTTATGGGAGATGTTGAAGATCTTTCACCACGATTAGAAGATTATCTTCTGAGTTTCCAAAGACACTAAACTATTACGATCCCTGTGTGTGTGTTTTTGTTATATACTATGTATTCTGCAAAAGTAATGTAATGTCCATGTACGTCAAGCTTCAGATCTCTACACCATACATTACCCACTACCGCTATAGTGATCTGTCGCCGCTACAGTGACCTGTTGTCACTGCAGTTCCTGCCATTGCTACAATGTTGCCACTGCTATAGTACGCTACATCTGCTACAGTGCTGCTACAGTGTGACCTCTATTTTTCTATGTTGTAGCCAATCCATTTAACCTTTCCCAATTTACTTAGAGAGAAACCAGTTAAAAACATATTCAACCATTGTTTCGTATTCTATATTTTGGATAGTGAGATCATATATGTAACATCCTGGGTAAATATAGAAAAAGTAATTTTCAATAATTATTCATATTTTTGAAGTAAATATTAACATTACTTTAAAGGGGATGATCTGCTCGATGGCGTACCCAATATAGAACAACGAGTTTCTTCGAAGTCTTACATTGCACACTAATAATATAATATTATTATTTTAAATATTAGTTAATGCCTAGTCATTTTATTATAGGGAATGAATAGAAATAACTACAATATTATTATACATGTTTTTTAAATGTTTTTACATTTATCCAATTAAATATAGTGGCTTAAAACTGGAATGAATATAATTTAAAGCATAATTTACCTTAAAAGGTTAATTTACCTCATTTTGATGGTGAACCCTTTTTAAATATAGTTATTTTCACTTTTATATGTTCTAATTGAACTAATAATTTTTTTTATATATTTGGGACATCAAAATTTATTTGGGTAAAATTGTGGTATTTTTTAGATGAAATGCATTATTTATGAATAGTGAAAAATACTGTATTTTAAATTCAAAAGTGCCGTTTAATCTAATTTATTTAAATGGTTAGATTATATTTTTAATTGGTTTTTAAGTGTAATTATATTATTTTTTCACCATTTAAACTAATTTTGGTCATTGTAATTTATTTCACTCTGAAATTGGACATAAAAAATATCAATATTTTGAAAGTTATTATTTCTTAAAAACTAGCTATATGTATTGATAATGAGAATTAATATTAATTAAATTAATTAAACATCTATGATTTTAAATTGGTAAAATAGGCATAATTTATGAATTTGTAATATCAAATATAGCTTAGGCTAAATTTTTTGTAGTTTTCTGAAAAAAATCAATTTTGGATGAATAGTAAAACCATTAAGTAGTAGTTAAAAACTAACATTTTCATTGAAAAGATACTTTAACACTTCTGTGAATTTAATTTCAAAAAATCTATCATACATTGTTGTTATTATTTAGTAATATTTTGTTCAATAATATGAAAATAATTTTTGGTGAATAGTATCTTTTGACTTTTATTTACCGCGGTTAATTGTAAAAAGGGAAATTCAATGTAAAAGGAATATTATAATAATTCAAAATTACATTAACACATTTCATAACCTTATTGGTTGAGTCATTTATTACCATGGTCATATTTGGGTCGATTTTTTGATCCCATGCTTCCACGTGGGAGTGATAGTGACACATTATTTTAATTTACAAAAAGTAAAGGAAAAAATGACATAAACAGATATCTTTTAATAAATAAATTTTTACATGGGGTTATATATGATATATATTAGAAAAAAATATCCATTGGAAAGATAAAATAATTTCATACATTATTTTATTTATTTGACAATTTTTAGACATCAAATAAATTAAATTATTTATGACATAATAGTGAGGTAGTATTTACCTCATTAATAAATGATTTAAATAAATAAGATTATATATATTTAAAAAATATCCAAAACAAATCCAATTATTGTTGTATGACTTTATTTCTATCTTTATTCATCTAATATTTATCTTTAATGTGTTTTGGATTTTCAGAAACTGAAAATAGGTTTACAATAAATTATATATTTGCAACCATTCCTAAAGAGCCCCTCCTCCCCCTTATAAAAATCCATCACTTATAACTCATTCCTCATACCTTTAAAGCCCCTTGGATCGTCCAACCCCTTCCCAAATTAGCTCTTAAGATTCCTCTCCTTCTCTTATAAGCCTTAACTTAGGTAGAATACACTTCAAGATGTCTTTTTGGTTCAAACCAAAGGGAGTTACCCAAACTAAAAGTAACAGTTTCTCATAACTTATTTTTTTTATTTTACTTCTAAAACCCCTAATATCTTTTTGTTCAATTATTTTTTAACAAAACAAGAATCATAAATATACTGGGATGTTTCTTTGATATGTATTAGAACTATACTTACACACACCTCGATCTAGTGGTTGAAGAACATACTTTTTCTGTGAATGGAAAACTAACACCTCACGAAACAAAGATTGTTTTATTATCTCCTACTACCTCTCATTGTGGCAATTAAGATGATACTATATTTATATATTATATATATTATGGTTATTTTTTCTTTATTATTCTATATTATTCTTTTTTATCATACCTTTATTGTTTCCATATTGGGTAAACACAATAATTTCATTTGAGAAAGTACGGACTACCACCCCCTCAAAGTGATATGACTCGTTAATTCCGTATGTCGGACATATAATGGATGGATTTAATGATATTATATAGGAAATTACACTGTAAATATAATATATATATATGTATCATTATGTTTTAATTCCATTAAAATATGATGGAGAAATGAAAGTAGTGTTCATGTGTACGTACGGCTTACCGTCTCCATGAACGGTGCATTTCATTTCATATCTCTAAATGTTATGTACTATAATAAATACATGTAGATAATGAATATATATGATATATATGAAATCTAAATCATGAATATCATTCTGGATATAATGATTTTTTGACCATGTGATCAACTTTAAATTAAAATAAGTCCATCTTTGACTCAAGTTTGAAATATCAACAAAACAAATGTTACTAACATAAATGATTACATAAATATTATATCATGGTAATAAGGGATATAAAATGAATAATAAACTTAAAAAATGTTCTTATGAAATTTGAAATTAACCTTAGTTTATTATTCGTGAGATTAAAGAACGAACAAGTGAAGTCGGACATGAGGTACGGGACTTTATCTCAATCTCCTTTCATTATTGCATATTTTTTTATTACATGACTTAATTTTATACAATATATAAACACCTTTGAATTTTCATTTCATTCAATGAAAATCCTAATTCTATAATGCATTTTACTAAAAAAATAATGTTTCTTTTTAACGTAAGTGGTGACAACATCCTTTCCCCTACTGCGGGTATTATTTGATCTTTGGATTCCTTAACATGATGTAATGTTTTTAAAAAGAAAATAAAATACCATATACTCTATGATGTATTTTGGTATTGAACATGGTTTTGATAATGGATTTATTTATGTCAATATATTCAAATTATTTATTATGATTAAAATGTGTAAATTGTATCATTCGTTTATGTTTGATTTATGTGTTACAAATATGTTATGGCTCTTGGGAATTGTGGTTCCGTGATAAACCTAGTGTGGGTGAGCTTGAGATGGCTCACTAATGAATTGGGTAACGTGACGGAGGTAAACGTGAATGTTTATCGTAATTGATTTTGGGAATATACTGTGATGGGTATTCCAAATGTAACCCCCTACGTAGATGTGATAGCTACAATGCAAGTATGATATGAATGCCACAAGTCACCTTTATTATTTATGTTTTCTATGTGTTATTCATAAATCTTATCATTTCATGAGGTATGTTAAAGATCTTATGTTATGTATGCAATGATAAACTAGTATTTTTATTTCATTGTTTTATATCCATTACTGAGATTTTTTTCTCAACCCAAGTTTTGAAATGTTTTTCACAGGACCTAAAGATGTATAGGGTCAAGTGTGGGATCAAGGAAATGTCTTGCTATCTAAAACATGGGTCTATAACTGACTCTTTTATTAAAGAGTTTTAATTTTATGAAAAAAATGGAAAATGAGTGTAAGTGTGTACCTTGTATTTTTTGAGATGAAATGTAATAGTTATGGCCTAATTCTAGAAAACACTAAACCTGAAAAGATCCTCAAAGTGAATTATTCATTTAATTGAAGATTATGCAATGTTTAAGGCCAGATCCTTATAGTAGTTATCAGAGGTTTGTTTAGATAACTTTAGAAGTTTGGGTATTGTTAAATTATTATCCTTAATTTAATTTATGTTAATATTGAAATGATATTTCATTTACTTATTACCATGTTTCTTTGCCTAAGATATTTCTATTTTTAGAATGGTTTTTCATAGAGGAAATAGTGAAGCTATGATGGGACAACATCAGGAGGAAGGAAACCATCCAAATCAGCAACCTAAGATGGTCGAAATCAGAACTAAATAGCTTTTTTTAGTGATGGAACAACTGAGTCGAGATATTAATGGTGGTGGTATCCATTCATGAGATCATCAAGATTAACAACAGAGGAACATGTTTGTAGTGGGGCATTTCATGAGGCAATATCCCCCATCATTTAGAGGATCATCTGACTCTGTTCTAGAAAAAGGGTGGATTAAACCACTGGAGAATTTTTTTTGATTTCATGGGGGGTTCAGAACATCAAAAGGATATCCTTGTAGTTTATTGATTTGAAGGTGAAGCTGATTAGTGGTGGTCGATGGTGAGAAATATCAGTGATAGTGAAGAGATTGATTCTCTTGATTAGGATGAATTCAAAATTATGTTTCGTCATTAATATTTTCCTAAGATGGATCATATTATTTTGGAAAAACAATACCTATAATTGAGGCATGAGGATGAGATTCAGTGGCTACTTATGAAGAAAAATTCACTCAACTGGCAAGGTATGCTCAAAATTCCATATGAGATCCTGATAGAAAAATCAATTGTTTTTACTGAAGATTAAATCCAAAGTATCGAAGGGTTATAGCTTCTATTGAGTTCAAATGTTATGAAAAACATGTTCGTTGTGTGGAGGAGGTGGAAATGGAGTTTACTTATGATTAGGTGTTCTTTGACAAATAACAGAATAAGAGGTCAAGGTGGAAGATAAAAGGGAAGAACTCTTTGAAAAAGTCTCATGGTATGAAACTTATTTTTTCAGTTTGTGAAAATTTTGGTATAAAGAATGTTATGGGACTATCTTTTGAATTATGGTAAGTGCTACCAATGTGGTAAAATGGGAATAAGGCTTGTAATTGCATAAGAAAATTATCAAGTTAATGGTAATACAAAATCTGATTTACAGTCAGTAAAATATTGTTAGTTCAATGAAATGGGTCATTATGAAAATGAGTGTCCAATAAAGAACTATACTAAGGGAAAGTAGATTGACTACATGTAGAAAGGGGTGGTGAAGTCCTTTAGAACTATTTCAGGTGATGTTGGTCCATCGAATAAAGTAGTATCAGGTACACTATTTGTTTTTTTAGATTATACCAATGTGTTGTTTGATTCAGGGTGTACACACTCTTTCATTCCTAAGAAGTTTTCTAGTAAATTGGGAATTCCATATCAAGATATGAATCTGGACCTTTTGGTAAAAATACAGAGAAGAAATTTTTTGACAAAAAGAAATTATAAGAACCTTCTCGTCCTTGTGTGTGGAAATAATCTACATTCAAACCATACTTTTTTGCCTCCAGTATAGTTTGATCTTATTTTGGGTATGGATTGGATTTCTTGTTATTATTCTAAGATTGAATATAGAGCTAAAGAGGATTCTTTTCAGAAATATTTTCAGTTTGGGTACAACAATAAACCCAAACTTTTGATAACATATCAAGAAGCCGAGAAACTAGTAAAAGATGGAAATGAATGTTTCATCGAACATATTGTTGAAAAGAAAGAAACTATTCCGATTAATGATGTGCCAATGGTAAATGAGTACTTTGATGTTTTTACTAATGAATTTTCTAGTATTATAACTGATATGAAAGTTGTATTTAATGTTGACTTAGTTCCTGATGTTATGCCAATTTCAAAACCCCCTTAGCGAATGGCTCAAATTGAACATTTAGACTTAAAAGAAATTGTAGGAGTTTTTAGATAAAGTTTTTGCTCGACCTAGAAAATCACCATGGGGTGCTCTTGTCAAGATTGATAAAAAGAAATATGGTTCAATGAGACATTGAATTGATTATAGAGCATTGAATAACATCACTGTTAAGAACAAGTATCCTTCGCCTCATATTGATGATTTGTTTAATCAGCTCTAGGGAGTTCAATATTTTTCGAAGACTGATTTGATGTTGGGGTACAATCAATTGAATGCAAAGGAAGAAGACATTCCAAAGAACAAATTTTTTACTAGATATGGACATTATGAATTTGTAGTTATGACTTTTGGGTTAACCAGTGCACCTTCTATATTCATGGTTATTATGATTAGAATTTTCTGTGAGTTCTTGGATAAGTTTCTGGTTGTGTTCATTGATGTTATTTTGGTTTTTTATATAATTAAAGTGAATCAGGAATTTCATTTAGGGGTTGTCTTGAAAACCTTAAAAAAAGATAAATTGTATGGGAAATTCAACAAGTGTGAGTTCTTACTACAAAAAATATCCTTCCTTGGTCACATTGTTTAAAAAAATGGAATAACTGTTGATATTTCTAAAACAATAATGGTTAAATAATTTCCAATACCCACAAATATAACCTAGATTTGTAGTTTTCATGGTTTGGAAGGTTATAACCAGAGGTTTTTTGATAATATTGCATGGTTATCTAGTCCAATGACTATGTTAACTCGAAAAGGATTTAAGTTCATTTGGACAAGAGAATGTGATTATTTCATTCAGGAATTGGAAATAAGAATGGTGAATGCTCTAGTTTTGTCACTACCTTTTAGAAATGGTGAGTTTTTTATTTTCAGTGATGCTTCTTTGAATGGACTTGGTTGTGTCCTTATGAGTAATGATTAGATAATTTAATATTCTTCATGGTAGTTGAAACCTCATGATTTAAATTACTGTACACATGATTTGGAATTATCTGCTATTGTTTTTTCTTTAAATATTTGGAGGCATCATTTGTATGGTGTAAAATATGAAATATATTCTAACAAAAAAAGTATGAAGTATATATTCACTCTGAAGGAATTGAACATGAGATAGAGGAGATGGCTGGAATTAATCAAGTATTATGATTGCTTGATCCTTTACCATCTGGGAAAATTAATTAATGTGGTTGATGATTTGAGTTGAAAAAGTAATTCTTCATTAACCATGCAATATTTGGAATGAGTTCCTCTTGATTTTGATTTGATAAAATTTGGCATAGATATTGTTTGTGCAGGAAATTATTATGTATTGTTTCAGGTGTTAGTGAAATCATCTCTATCAGAGAGAATTATGGAATCATAGAAGAAAGGGAGGGAGTTAAAAAAGTTAGAGTTTGTTTAAAATGGTAATTTGCCTAAATTTAACAATGATCATGATTTTTTGAGGTTTCAGAAGAGATTATGTGTACCTTATGATTCATAGATGAAGAATGAGTTATTATGTGAAGCTCATAGTTCTCTGTTTACAGTTCATCCTAGAATTACCAAGATGTACAGAGACCATTGTGGGTATTACTGGTGGGATGTAATGAAAAATGATATAGCTGATTTTACTATGAAGTGATTGTCATGTCAACCGGTTAAAGCAGAGTGGCTGTTACAGAAAGGGATACATCAGTCTTTACAGGTTCCATAGTGGAAATGGGAAAATATATCTATGGACTTCGTTGTGGTATTACTGAAGTCATCTCAAGGTAATAATGTAATCTGGGTTATTGTTGATTAGTCTCCTAAATCATATCATTTTCTTCCTATTTGAGATACTTTGTCACTTGATAAACATTCTCGGTTGTATGTTAAAGAGATATTAATGTTTCATAGTGTTCCCATTTCCATTTTATCTGATCATGATCCCAGGTATACTTCTAACATTTTCAAATGCCTTGAGAAGTCGTTAGTTATTGAAATAAATTTTAGAGCAGCTTTAAATCGGCAATCAGATGGGTAGTCAGAATGAAAAATTTGGACCATGGAAGATATGCTACATGCTTGTTCACTAGATTACTAGGGACGTTGGGACCAACATATATATTTTGTTGAATATTATTATAATAACAGTTTTCATTCTAGTATATATATGGGTCCATTTGAGGCATTATATGGAAAGTGGTGTTGAACTCCAGCGTTTTAGGATGAAGTTGGTGAAAGAAAGCTGATGGGACCAAAATTGGTCGAAGAGATGGCAGAAAAGGTTCAGTTGATTCAGAAGCAAATGAGAATAGTTCAGAATAGGCAGAAACATTATGTGGATAATCAAAGGATGGATCTTTATTTTGAGGTATGTGATCATTTTTTTCTCAATGATTCTCCCAGGAAAAGTGTGATGCATTTTGGTAAGAAGGGAAAGTTGAGTATGAGGTTCATTGGACCCAATGAAATCCTGGAGAAAGTTGTATTAGTTTCTTACAGAGTAGATTTACCTTCAAATTTATCCTAGGTACATAATGTTTTTCACGTTTCCATGTTATGAATATATATGTTAGATCCATCTCATGTTTTAGGTCTAGAGGTAGTTCAGTTGGGAGAAAATCTCTATTATGAGGAACAACCAGTCATTATTCTTAACTATATAGAGAAAGTGTCGCGGAATAAAGTAATTCACTAGGTAAAGGTTTTTTAGAAAACCCATATGGTTGAAGAGGAAATGTGGGAATCTGAAATTGCTATGATGGATAAATACCCCCCTTTTTTGATAAGTGAATAAATTTCGAGGATGCAATTCCCAAAAGGGGGAAGGATGTAGCATCCCAGGTAAATAATGGATAAGACATTTTCCACAATTCTTCATATTTTTTAATTAAATATTAACTTTACTTTAAAGGGGTTGATATGATCGATGGCGTACACGATACGCAACAATGCGTTTCTTTTGAATCTTACGTTGCACACAAATAATATAATATTATTATTTTAGATGCTAGTTAACGCCTAGATGTTGTATTGGCAGTAATGAATATAACTAACTACAAAATGATTATACAAGTTTTTTTAAATGTTTCTACATTTATTTATTAAAATTTAGAGGCTTAAAATGTGAATGAATCTAATTTTAAGCCAAATTTACCTTAAAATGTTGATTTACTGCATCTTGATGGTGAACCATCATTAAATATTTTTATAATAACTTTATATGTTTTATTTGACCAAATAAAATTATTTTTTTTGTTTGGGACATCAAAATTTTCATTGGGTGAATTTTTTGTATTTTTTTTTGACAAAAATCATTTTGATGAATAGTAAAAATATTGTTTCCTTAATTCAAAAGTGGCTTTTAATATAATTTTTTTATTTGTATAGATTATCATTTAAATTGGCCTTCAAGTGTAATTATATTATTTTGTTACCATTTAATCCAATTTCGGTCTTTTGAATTAATTTATCTTAGAAATTGGACATAAACATGTATCAATTTTTTGATTGTTATTGTTTCTTAAAAACATGCTATTTGTTTTGATAATGAGAATTTATTTTAAATTAATTAATGTGACTTCTATTGTTTAAATTTGGTAAAATAGACATTATTTTTTAATTCATAATATCAAATATAACTTAGGATGAATTTTATGTTTTTTTCTTATAAACTTCAATTTTTAATGAATATTGAAACAACAAAGTAGTAGTTAAAAAATGAAATTTTCATTTAAATAACATTTTACAGCTTTTGTAAATAGAATTAAAAAAATCTGATATACATGGTTGTTATTAGTAAGTAAAATGTGGTTCAATAATCATAGGACACTACAATTGATTCCTGAATGATGATATAAACACAATAGGTTTCATAAAATCACATAATAAAATATAGTTGATAAAAAACATAACAATCAAAATAAATTGTGTTAAAATTCTCCCTAAATATGTAAATCACTTCCCTATGAATTATCTCTAAAGATGTACCCTAATTACATGGACTATTTCACCTAAAATAACACTACCACTTCTAAGTATCCTCCACAACATTTTAATATCTCTATATGATCTACTAATGATCCACTATATTACCTCCTAAAACATTCTCTCTCCTATTTATAAAATTCAATGGGTACTCAATGAATGATTTAAATTCTTTGAACTCAACAACTTCATAAACTATAACATGGACATTATTAGGAATGTAAATATGAGATGACATTACATGGAACACATCATGAATAAATCATTAATCTAGAGGAAAACCCAAAAGGGATTCTACTGAACATATATACTTGATGATTTAAAAAGGTTTGAAAAATATAGTAGCCATCATTATTTTATTATGAATAAGTGGTTCCACCAATTAAAGAGTTTCGCATAAGAAAACTTGGAAACTATTAGATAACTCAAATGGTATCCTGCTATTGTCCGTAAAATATTTCACTCTACACTGGTCTATGACGAAACTCTTATTAACTACTTATTCTCCATCTGAGTACTATTATTCCATACTAAATTGATAAATAATTCAACCAAGTTACCTAGAGTCATTGGTTGCATTATAAAACTGTCATATGATATAAGGAATCATGTCATAAAAGAAATATTTTTTATTACTCATGGTACCCTAGATACATACTAGAATCTCACACAACAATTTATAAAATATAATAAAATATAGTGAATCTTTTGAGAACATCATAATTTTCCATGATTTACCTTACATGTCAGTCACAATATACATCATGTAAGAATAGGGAAAAATAAAATTTAATAAATGGGTGAGGTGAACTACTCATTAATGGTTTTTATAGAATAGAATCTAAAAATTAACTATAATTGAAATTTTAAAAACTAAATTGTATTCCATTAAATCAATAAATTTACCATAATATGGATGAAATAAAAATAATCAAATAATTATATATAAAAATCCCATGAACTAGAATACATATCCTTAAAAATTATACCAACTGAATAATCACATGTAAATTAACAAATAATCTCATAATGATGGAATCAATAGTTCTAAACATCTTAAATATACAATTGAGTCCCTGGCTAAGTCATTTGAAAATAAATGGGTAAGGCATCAGCCAAATCCATGTCTAGTTTTCATAAAAAGAAATATCGACTAACCGAGTGTCTATAGTGTGCCCCTACCATAAAATAATAATCCAAATGAATTCTTTATATTAATCGGGTGAATCATATACAACATATACATAAAAAATGTTAATGACATCTCTTAATTAGTGAACTAACCATAAAATATTCTGTGCAATATGATGAATGGAATCAGAATATAACATACACAATCATACAGATAATAAAATATTTAATAATATATAGTTTTAAATATCATAATATATCAACATCAGTGAATAATAAAATTAAAAAGGGTGTTTATATATATGATAATAGTCTAATAACATCATTGAAAATGCATGAATGAAATTAATGTTTTACATTGAAATATTTTATCATAAAAACTACATAATTATAAAAATAAAACATTTCTCTGAACTAATCCATTTAGACATGTAATGTGATATTAAAAAAATCAATGTTTTATGATTCATATAGAATAATTTTATGAAACATAATTTAATAAATCATTCATTTCATATTTTTATAAAAAATGTCATAAAGTACCTCCTTTGAAATTAGAAAAAAAAATATTTTTCAAATATTTATTAAAAAAGTATAACATATATGAAATACATTAATAATTTTCCAGATAATAGTAAAAAAATAAATAACATTTTAAAAAATCAGGTATATAGAAGAACAATGAACCCCATTGGATACATTAACATAAATAATTTTTATTAATAGTGAGATTATGAATTAACCCATACCATAGGTCATATTTCATTTTCACAAATATAAAACTTCTATATAATGGTTTGAATTGTGTTATTAATTTATATCAAAAAAATATTCTTTTTTATTATATCATATACAATCCTTATATATTATATTATAACTCATTTGTTAGTAATATTTATTTATTACCCTTATTTTGGGTTTTAACAACTTCATTTTCATATGCGCATTCTATCACGTAAGTCCCGATTCATGTGCATAGGATATAGTTATATCATACCTAGAATTATATTTATCATATTTATATGTTTTTACAGTAATTATGCAATGGATATCATTGAAAATGAATCGTATCACGTTGTGGATATGGTAGCCCCTACGTAAGAACGAGGGATGGTATCATTTTCTTATTTGTTAAAGGGTAAATAATTTTAATGTATATAAAATTTTCTAGAATAACTATAATATAATAATTATCATATATATCTATTATTTCACTCATTATACCCATCATTGTAATGTGGTAATAAAAATAGATTACACCACGACGTGGAAACAGTAAGTCATATATACATATGTGTGGTGCTCTCGAATTTCATAGGATGAATTAAAGGTCGAATATGGTTCAACCGTAATAATTATAACATATTAGAATATAAATGATACTGTATTTATTAATTTAGGAAGGAAAAAGAAGACTATGTTAAGGATGAAGAATAAATGAACTATGGTATGTTGGAAAAAAAGATTACCTCTTTTTTAAAGGACTTACTTTAGTCTCTTCCCGAGGGGTCTATGGTTTTTCATTCTGGAATACAAGGATGTAAATAATTTATCTAAGGATTATGGAAAGATAAATATTTATTTGTTATGTGGGATATAAGCCTAAAATTTGTCTGAATATGTGAGGGATGAGGTTCCCAATTATAATTGTTTTGAGAGGCAATTTTGTAAACTGTAATCTTATTAAATTAATATAAATTTATTTTTAATTAAAAGTGACTCCAAAGTGATATAGTTCATATATAATATCAATATGTGTATAAATGAACTTATAGAATATTCCATATAGCTTTTAGATAACATTATTACCCCTACCTTATAGATTTAACACATAGTTAATTTGTTTAACTCTTTTCATGACAAAAATATTTACTCCTTAAGAGATAATATATATACTTAAAAATTTCAAAAGAACAATAAATGAATCCTTGAATATATTTTCATCGTTTTTGAAATAAATTTTTCTCATATTATAATTTTTAAATTTTAAACAATTTAATAAAATATTATTTATTTTAAAATATCATTATTGTAAATTTAAAAATTATTCATTACTTTAATTTAAAAAAATTGTCAAAAAACATTATATCATCAAAATGCCTCTTTTATAACATCAATAACATATTGAAATCATCAATCAAATTATTTTATTACCTTAATTATCTCAAATTTTATTTTAATTTATTTTTTTAATATTATTTTTTTATATTATCATTAATTTAAAAATTACTACATCATATTGTGTATGGGGTGAAGGAAATTATTTATTACAAAAAAATTATTAAAAAGGAACCAAGAAAAATTCAAATATTTATTATTTCAAATTACTATTTATATATAAAATTCTATTATTAAGAAACATATAATAAAAAAGTAATCCTTATTTTAAACAGGAGTATGTCATATTTGACTTTTCCTAGAATAAATTATAATAAATGTCATAAAATCATCCAATTTGATATATGAGGCCATAAAACTATCCCAAGGATTATTTAGGTCGACATTCACTCATCAAAAAAATTATGACTTGTTTTAAAGTAATGTAATTTATATTTATAATATTATTGTTTTCTTATAATTACACACCTTACCTCTAACCGTGGTAGTAAGAATTACTCATGTCATCATTCAAATTTTCATAAATTAAAAAGAATATATTTACCAATTTATGGTGTTTTAATTCCAAATATTGAATATATGTTACAAAATTCAATACATAGAACTGGTTTAAATTTATTTAAAATTAATATTGTTGATGAGGTTAGAAGAATGGTTATAAAAGAGAAAGCATTCAACATATTGAAATATTATTCTTTCCAAATTCAATTTGAAATTGAATATAATGAAATACAATGGATTAAATTAAAAAAATTGATATAATTATACATTGAATTAATACCAATCAGAAATATAATTTGATACAATAAATTGATTATATGATTTTTTTTAATTAAAATAAATAATTCATTTACTAGTCAGCATAAATGAAACTTGTCAAATAAATACCAATAATTTAACCAAATTTTATTATCAAATTAAGCTTTAAAAATGATTTTTTTTATTAATTTAAATTTTAGAAATGTGTAAAATTTTATTTTTAAATAATGTATTCCATTAAGAGGTTGTAAAAGTATCATTAGATTAATAAATCCTTTTAATGATTAAATTTGGATTCATTGTTATTTTATTCCAACAATATATTTTTTGATGAATGTGAAATCATATTATTGAATATCTAATATATAAATTTGATAAATTGGTAATTCATATTTATTCCGTCAAATTTTACATCATGGTTATTACAGTCAAATATTAAATAGTGTATCATGGTTTTAAAATCAATGTTTCATGCAACTCAAGCTATGGATGATGCCTAATTTAATAGAAACAAAACAAAAAATCATGCAGTGATACATTATTCACCCCATCAATTAATTTATTCCTCATAATTTAAACATGTGATCGATAATCATGGGATTTTTATTATAAAATTATCTTATGGAAAAATATCATCATAAAAGATTATTAAAAACATCATCTTGAAAACAATAAAAGTGGAATTATAAGTTCATGACAAAACATGGATTCAAAAGTTTGAGAAAAATAGTGAAAATATGATCAAATATATCATATATAACTGTCACGTTATGATGGAGGCAAATAGAGAACATGTCCATTTGAATGTCAACCATAAAAGACCATAAATTTGTGATAAGATAAAGGGCCGTTGATTTTATACTATAAAAAGTAAACGAATAATCATTCTGTTCAAAAATACTTATCTTGTATTTGAGGGATTATTTTACTGTCCTAAGAAACACTAGTGAAAATAATATTACATGATATTGTCCAATTTATTTTTCATAATCTCAACCATTGGATTTTATTCTATCTATTAACAAATAATTCCATACACTACGAGATGAACTTTAATAATGGATTTATTGATGTATGAAGTAGTTTAATGAATCATAAATACAGAAGACATTCCATAAACCAATAAATGATTACTAATGCCAAATTGTTATATAAAAGATATCCAATATAATATATCATACTATAACCTCAATAAACTATTCAATTTTCCACTAAATTTATTCCATTTGTTAATAATCATACGATTCATCCACAATATTTCAATCTAAATTTAATGAAAAAAATTTAGATGGAATGTAACTAAATATAAAATATAAAAATATAATTATAATTATCATAAAAATTATGTAAATCTTAATCTCTCATGACAAATATATTAAAAAATTTACCTCCTTAAAACATTCATCAAAATATTCATGCTTTGAAAAATAAAAGACCAACTTGTCGAATATAATCCTTCAATCAAAAAAGGTAGTATACCAAAAAATCACTAACCACCATCATGGTGACAAGTACAACCCGTTAAAATTTATTTATTTAAATCTCAACATCAATATCACAGATAGGGTTATCTTACACAAATCAATTTTTTTTCAAATGATTATCATACAACAAAATAACATCACATAGTTACCCGTGTTGCACACCAAAACCATTTAATTCATTATAGAAGGAGTACTATAGTTCATTACTTTTATATATCATGGTTCTTTTAACTAGATAATTTTTGATAAAATAATAAAATAAAATAATTCATGAATCTAAAAATGGACATATTAATCATTCCTCAATGCCTTTAGTAGTATAATAAGCTTAACTATGATCTATTATCCTCTTTTGGGGTATATTCCTTTAATTAATTAGACACTAATTTGTGAAGTGTACCATCACCAGAAAGAGAAATCACTCTACATTCGAAACCATTGTATTACCCTTTAAATCATACAAATAGTTTCATTTCTGAACACACTAGTAAAAAACTCCAATTACTTTTATGAAATTGCAAGGGTGTTTATTTCCACAATTATACTATGTGGAAAAATAAATATTTCTATAAAATCCATTTTCCATAATTATATATGTTTGAGAAAATTTATTGTGATTTACAATAACCCAATAATACTAATAGTATTATTTCATTTTCTCATAGTCTCGTGATACTATGTCGTTGTTTGATGAAAATTTCTTTGATAGTAGTTCGTTATGAAATATTATATTATACCCATCAAAGACACTAATATTATTATGCTTTAGATAATGTTAATTTATATGGTCTCCCTTTCATTATACTATTAACAATTTCTAAAGGGTCTATTATGCAAAATTATATCACAAAAATTTGAAACATAATTTACAGTCTCAGAACTGTTGAATCACATAAGAAAAATTAAGAATATAGGTATAAATAAGATCTAAATAAATATCATAGTTTATTTGAATATATTTCCAAATTCTATCATAGAGTTTCATTATATAATCAAACTAGATTTGAAGGATTATATTAAATATTATCTATTACCAACTTCAAAGACTTCGACCACAGAAGCCACGGGTTAATGGTAACTTTTTTAAATTGGCATACGATACAAGGTACCAGATCACAATGGACCAAATAGTTTAATAGTCATCATAAAATATATATAAATAATATAATATTATGTTATATTTTAAAATATAAAATACACAACCATGAATCCATTATAACACCATTATTCTCATTTATTCCCCATTATTATTAGTCATAATTTGCACCTTGTCATCATAGGAAAAATAAATCCTATGGTATTTGAGATCTGGGATATTTATTAAAGGATTGTATATAAAAATATAAATGAAATAAAAATTATGTAAAGGAAAATTACAGAAACAAATTGCATTTAATCAATACCTTGATAATAATATGTCTAGTATAAAGTATGATCAAATAATTCCATACAAATAGAGTCATGGACACGAAAAAATATATATGTAAATTCTATTAACCAAATTATCATATAGAAATTAATAACTAATATCATAGTTATGGATTGTATAATGTTGGACATTTGAATCCTAATATTGAATCTTCTTCCAAGACATCTGATAATAAATGGGTGGGGACTTGGCCAAATCTAGAATTGGTATATCTCATGAGACATATAGATGAACCTAGTGACTATAGAGGGAATTCACTATAACAAACTAAGACCAATGAATTTATAATATGAATGGAGTACAATATAAACCATATATAAATTGAAAATATAAATATCTGTACTCAATAACAAAACATAATGAGAAACCATACTGAGTGATATATTGAATGGTATTATAATACCACATAAATAGTCAGAGTATTCATAAACAATATAATAAAATATAGTATATGATATTATAATTCGTTAACCACAATGAAAAATAAGATTCAATAATGGATGTTTACATATAAAAAACCCTAATAAAATCCATGAAGATTCAAGAGTAAATACAATTTTTTACATCTAAATAATTTATATAATATGATCTGTGTTTATAAAAGAAAAAATTTTATTTAAAGAGAAAATTTTAAACTTGTAAAGGAATCATCAAAACAATATGTTGTTATAATGATGGAAAATTCATCTCATGTAGCATAAGATAAAAAAACAACTTTTATATTTTCTATAAAAATTAATAAAGCGCATCATTTGGATAATTTCAATAAGAATACATTCAAAGAATTTATATAAAGTTGAACATGGTTAAAAACATTAAAACAAATAAGATAATATTAAAAATAATGAAATAATTTTAAGAAAACAAGGCCCTAGATAAATAATGTATCCACGTGGAGACTTAAACATATGTAATCCTGAATTACAATTATATTTTGAAATAACCCTTAGCATAGGCCTGATTTAATTTTTATATATCAAATGTTATTATATAATGGTATTAGTAATGATATAAATTAATAAAAAAACAACATTAATATTTATGGTTTCATATATTATCCTTTTTTTCATATTACACATTTGAAAATAATATTTCACTACTACCATTGTTTTTTGGGTTTTTCTAATTCATTTTAATATGAATTTTTTGTCATATAATTCCTGATTTTTTGCATATCATATCTTTCCATTATATACATAAATTTACTATGTTCATATATATTATAGAAATTATTTATAAAAATTTTCATTATCATTATTTAATGGTGAACATAGAAAATGAATCACATCGCATCATAGGGATGGTAGACCAAATGTACACATGAGTGATGGTATGGATTTTTTATTGGTAAAATGGTAAGGTAGTGGATGGAATATAAAATTTTACTAAGTAAATATAATTTCAATATTACAATATATACCAATAATTTTCATTATAATACCAATCCATGTAATGTGGTGATGAAAAACATATTACACCACTGTGTGGAGATGGTAATTGGTATTTACGCATGCACAATGCTTGTTATTAAATCGGATTGATAAAAGGTAGAATGAAGTCATCCAATATTCTTAATAGAATCTCAGAATATAGATGTTACTAATCTTATTACATTAGAATGTAAATAAAACATGTATTGGAATAATAAAAATAAATGAACTTCGATGCGTTGGTAAAAATGATTAAC
This sequence comes from Viscum album, assembly GCA_963277665.1. Lineage (NCBI taxonomy): Eukaryota > Viridiplantae > Streptophyta > Magnoliopsida > Santalales > Viscaceae > Viscum > Viscum album. Next base: position 2,047,802,506 of record OY728147.1, on the reverse strand, counting down.
ACTTCTTCAGAAAACATCCTTTTGATATCTTCTTATGATATCTACTGATGGTATTTTTGGAAGACTAAGATCATATAAATTTTTCTATGAATGGAGTGATGAAAAATATGATTTTTTTGGTTCATCTAGATGAAACAATGTGATTTCATTAGGTGAGATAGAATGTCCCCTTTTATAGTTGTGGCGAATGATAGTTTATGACACTCCATATATATTATATTAATAAAAAATATTTTCAATTACAAATGGTTCAAAAGTTATTTATTTAAAATCTAAGTTGTTTATAGGTATAAATACACTCATCCATTTATTTCTAGACATATTTATGGATCATTATTACCCTTATAATTTTTCATTAACCCTTATTTAGTGCACTAAACTCGTACTATGACAACATGTCTTTTTACGACTTAAGGGTTAATATAGTTACTTTTAAATGTTAAATGAATCATAAATGGATCATTAATTATATATTCAATACTATCCCAATGAAATGGAAAAATATTGGACTTATATGAATTATATAGAAATTAATAAAAAAATATAAAAAATTATCATAAATGACAAATTTTTTAATAATCATTACTTGAATTTATTAAAAATATCATAACAACATGATATATTCGAAAAAACACTATTAAAACATCACCAACAAGTGAATTTAATCAATTAAATTCATTAAAGACATTAATTATCTCATATTATTTTTCAATTAATACTTCAAATATCATTTATTTTATATTTTATTATTTAAATTATTATTGAATCATCATTGTGTTAGACTTTAAGGTAATTATATATTTAATTAAAATAAATAACAAATCGCCTTGATGAAGATAATAATATTTTATTTCAAATTAATATTTTAATTGAATGATATATTCTGAATATCCACATATAAAAAATTTAATTCTGATTAAAATATGAGTCCAATATATTTTACATTGCTTAAAATAAAATACAACAAAAGGCATAAAGTCATCTATGTGGCTCTAAGAGGGAATAAAATATTTCCATGTATTATTTTTTTCATTAATAACTCATGAAATAAAATTATGACAAGTTTTAGGGTGACATTCCTTATATTAATAATATTATATTTTTCTACTAAATTACCTGATTTACCCTTAACCATGGTAATAATAATTATTAATGTTTATATTCATTTTTCCAAAAAAATATAACTATACTATTTAATAAATATATACCTTTTCATTCCAAATATGGAATCCACTATAAAAAATATATTTTGGATATTTTAATTCAAATTTATACCTCATTATGGGGTATGAAAAAATGTTATTTAAATGAAAACATTCAAATGATTGAAATATTTTTCTATAAAAATTAAATGTTAAATTGATTCTAGTTACCAAGACTGGATTAAATGGTGTAAAATTGAATTATTTTAATTCTAAAACAAATCTAAATTATAATTTAACAGTATAAATTCTTTATATGACAAATTATTTTCAATTATTTTGCACAATTTTTTTATTATTCATCGATAAATGAATGTTATCAGATATATAAAAAATAATAATCAAAGTAAATTTTCAAATTAATATTTAAATAATGAATTTTAATTTTTAAAATATAATTTCTAAAAGTTTCAATGATTAATTCTAAAAAAAATTCACCATTAAAATGTAGAAAACTACCATTTTAAAAATATATCATTTTGTGCATAAAATTGGTATCAATTATTATCTTATTCATAAAATATATCTTTTGAATAATTTAAAATCATTTTATTGAATATATGAAATATAAATCGCATTTTTTATTACAATTTATTCACACAAATTTAAATTCTAGGTTACAATGGTAAAATTTGAAATAATATATTGCATTTTTAGACTTAGTGTTAAATTTAACATAAGAAATATAATATGATAAATTGAAAATGGAAATACCATAAATTAATGCAGTGTAACAAGACCCCAAAACTACATCCTCACAAGTGTCTATCCAATAAATCATTGAAAAACATGGAATAAAATAAATACTCTCATAAGGTTCAATATTAATTGAATCCTAATAAATATTTTTATATTCCAACTCAACGAACGCTTAGGGAAAATCCCGATATTGTTCTATCTCTGGGAAACAATTGTATTGCATATCCTCTATTATATATTTTTTACTCATAATTTCTTTTTGTATATAGATTGTACAAAAGTTAAATCTCAACTATGTCTCAACATACCTATATAAACTATGTTAAACCACCACATAAAACTTATCTCTTAACTATATACAATTCAATTGGTAAAAAATAGAATACATATAGTCTCCTATAAAAATAAATTTATTCAATCATCTACTGAGTATGGATCATGCATTGCAAAAAAATTAACATTCATTACTGAATAAAAAATCATCCAAATAAAATCAAAAATACATGAGGTACTTGTAACTTCATCACCATTTCAAAAATTATGTCCACCAAACTCTACAAGTTCATGTGAATTAGTTGTATAACGACACTAGGAAACTAGTTATAAACCAGTTCCTATGTCAGGTAAGGCATTCTGAAGAAAAACCTATGATATCCCTCTCCATACCTATTAAACAAAAATACAATATGATTTCATGAAGCAACATTATTGACATGCGATGTATAATTCACCATATATCATGGTATACTCTTATATAATTAAAAAATAACTAAATCCCACCAATGTACATAAATCATTTCTTCCTCATTTATGGATCAATAGTTTTCTATATCATCTCCCACAAACCATTATCTCAATACAACCCCTTATGAATCATAGTAATGGTTGGTATTCACCAGATTATCGAATGATTGTATAAAAACAAAATGTGTAATCCTGACTATCACTCAATCCACTATATAATACATCCTCCAATAATCCAACAGCCACATCATATAAAATTCTTCCTCTGAATTCTTGTCAACATGATCTTATGAAGATGGCATATTTTTACCAAGAGAATATGAAATAAAAGTTCCATAACTTGTGAATAATATATCGTAGTGATGAAAATATTTAGATACTCTACATATTTCCTCAAATTCAAATTCAATAGACATTTTTGGACAATTCTCCCCATTTGATAAAATATGGAAAAACCCATAATATACTACTTTACATTTTTATATCATCAAACATCCTAACCTAAAAAATAATGCATCCCAAAAGACTATATATCCCATTATATGTTTTTTGAATATATTAGAACTAGGGATATACCAACCTTCTATTAAGATCATGTAAATCTTCATCATAATGATATTACCACCCAAAATTCAACCATTTTTTATTAAGAGTTATAATGGGGGTTATAAAACAAATTATTATTTTTTCCTGAAAGGCTATTAGTTACTTCCAAAATAATTAATAATATTAATTGGAAATAAATTTAATGTGATAGATTAAGGCATCACCAACTCCAATTTATTTGGATCAATTTTAATTGTATAATTATTCAATATATTCATTTCATTAACCATCCACCAGGGCCCCTTCAATGACTATGTATTCCAAAAGATAGGGGATGGAGAATATCACTAGAAATATATATCCCAAATAGCGGAAGGAATTGCCTCAAAATAATAACACACAGAGACAAGGCACACAGCAGACAAGTATAACAAAAAGGATGAAAAATTGTACGACCACAACAAAAAACTCAATTGAGTGTAAAAGTAAGTACTGGAAGTAAAAGGGGCTAGAATACAAGCCAAACTGAAATAGAAGTACAAGTAAAAAAGAAAAAATAGATCCTGAGGTTTCCCTCCAAGGATTATTCCAGAAGGATTGGTTCATCATGTCACTGAAACACTCCACATCGACCAGTCACCTTCGTATCCCATTAATTAATAGCTCGTCGAGTCTTAGACAAATTTTCTGATCATCTACACAAGAGAAATCAAGGTGCAGGTGAAGCTCATATGTGTGTGAGAATAACAATGCTCAGTAGGGACCCCAAGAACCCTAATGTTTCTCAAAATTCCACAAAGTAATAATCACAAAGCATGATCTCAATGAAAAAGCACAAAGAAAAAGACAACTCACACAGGGCATAAAATAAGTACATAAATATAGATTATTAGTCATAATGCTAGATCATCATATTCTGTTAAGAGTCTCTACTGCAGAACCACAGAGGATCGATATGAACTGACCCACAAAGTATTGCGGAGTGCTTACCCAAATAGGATTGATGGGCACTGGCCAACATAGGACCGCTGAGAACTAACCCACAGAGAATCGATAGGTGCTGAAACACAGAGGATCGTTGAGAGAAGACCCACATAGTATCATTATTCATTGATCCACACAATATCCCTCAGTTCTGAACCACACATGATATGAACCACATCTGATCGATATGTACTAACCTACATAGGATCACCCTTAATTATCTACGTCACAGCCAGCCACTAGATTCCCACAATTAGGATTCCTGATTCCAGGAGGATCCACACCTCAAGATGTAAATCATATTTCAACCAAAACAAGGTTCCATGATAATGGGACCCAATGAATCCCCATGTTATAAGGTTTCAAACGCAACAGATGATGCACCAATAGAAAAACCCGGTCTTAAATTTATAATAATTTTATTGCTGAGGGACTGGTTGGATTCGGATTTCATCCAACCCAGCCACACTCCAACATTCTACAACACTCAGGTGGAGTTTCTCAAAAGGATCGTCTCATTCTAAGTGTTCCAATTCCATATAAGGGTCATCAAATGGACTTTTGTTTTAGGAGATAATCTCATTTATGTGAAACTGGGTTGTAGGTGGGTTCAGGTCCGGTCCGACTAGGTTAGCCCTAACCGAACCACCTGGCTGGTTCTCCTTGACCGGTCATCTACAGTCCCACAGTCATGGGTCTACCTTTTTCCATGGACCTACTTTGTGGTAGGAAATTGGAACCTGCCCATGTACAAAGCAGTGCCTTCGGGTGCCGTCGTACCTTAATGACAGGCAGGAGAAGGCCATCGCCTCCTCTGGCCGCCTCCTCCTCCTATCTCTGACACCACTGCTCTGATGGATCTTCCAAGTGCCATCAGTGAATCTCATGTTGTCTGATTTCCTTCACGTTTTCCCCTATAGCTCATCTCAGATGGTACCTACACTGCGTGACCCTCGGTTTCACATTTCTGCCACATTTTTCAGTCTACCATGAAGAATACTACTAATACCGAGATCAAAGGAGGTCTACGCCTTGTTTATTCAGCTCACACCCTCTACGTTAGCATTAGAACATATGATGGAAATCAAGAAGGATCAACTCTTAGTTAAACAACAAAACCCCCTACCATGGTAACGTTGGTAAATTGTACACATGAGGTTTATGGGTCCACATTCAAAGCATGTTCTTTGGTGTTTTTTGTTCTCCAGATATAATCATCAAAGGCATCGATGCTCCATTATATGATGATGGATGACATCACTAGAACGTCATCCTGAATTCTCTAGTGGGTTCCCAAAACCCCTGTCAACCTCTTGTTTAAATAAAATAAAGGGTTGTTTAACTTATCGCACAAAAAATTTGGTTCATTATTGAGATTTATTAAAGCAAAAATTAATCTCATGATGGTGCGGTTACACAACCAAATGTAACTAAACGTTAAATGATCTAACAACCCTACGGTCCTGAAACCGTCTCTAATCGGTTACACTAAAATAAATAAAATTACTAATTGAGTTATTTTTATTTTATTTTTTTCTTGTAATGTCCAAAAATTTACCTTTTCATCCAATCCTTGGAGGTTGAATTTAATATTTTTTCCTAAGCGAATCCTGGTGCTACGAATTCAATCTTGCCCTACGATTTTTAATCCCAGAACAAGTTCAAAAGACATAAATCACCACAAAAACATTTACTGAATGTACCTTAAGAAAATGTTAAAAATTATTAACAGTCACCCTTGACCCGTGCCATTATATGTTAGGCTCTGCATAAGGGGAACTCGCCCTCACAATCTCAACAGTACTATCATATTTCCAATCTGAGATACAGTTCAAAGGTAAAATAATTTTTAAATAAAATAATTTTTTCATAATTATTTTATTTACGGAAAAAAATAACTTCCACTGATGGACCACTCCATCCAATGTTAAGATCTACCTAATGAAATTTTACCCTCACGAGCTCAATGGTGGTCTCATATTTTTAATCCGAGTCACTATTCATGAGTTATTCAAATTTGAAAAATAAAATAATTTTATTGTATTATTTTATTTTTGGTTATTCCATTTTTTGGTTTTCTCATTGGAGTCCTATACTGACTAAAATTAAGTCTCACCTAGGATAAACCCACAATCATAAATACAACGGTGACTTCATATTTTGGATATGGGAACCCATTTAATATTTATTAAATTTGTTCAGGAAAACTGGTCACATGCGCTATTTAAAGAATAAGATTTTTCGACTGATAATTCCAGGAACTCTGGGCCTCAAAATCACCTGTCGTCAACATTCACATACACTTAATAATACCAAATAATTAAATCAATTATATAAAAATTTTGAGCCTTTAAATTCTCCCACCATTAGTGATTTACATCCCCAAAATCCACAATGAAATAATGGAATGAAAAGGGGTATTGAGCAAGTATTTGAGCCGCCTTCTCCCATGTGCTCTTCTGGAGGTTCTTGTGCTACCACCGAACTAGCACTAGAGGAATCTACAACCCATTGAAGACTCACTCTTGAAAATCCTCTATCTTCACTGGGAACTCTGCGAATTTCACCCCATCATCAATGTCAAACTCAACATAGTTGATAACATGTGATGGATCATTCACATACCTCTTTAGCTACGACACATGGATAAAATTATCCACCTGGTGCATCTGTGGGGGAAGTGCTAGATGGTACCCCACCTCTCCTACAATGCTGAGAATCTAGAATGGTCTGACGAACCTCGAAGATAGCTTACCGACCCAGATAAATCTCTACAAACCTTTTTGGGGTGAGACCTATATGAATACATAGTCTCCCTACACAAACTCCAAGGGCCCACATATCCTATCAGCAGAAGATGTCCTCTGGCTCTGTACAGTCTTCATTTTCTCCTGGATGATCTACACCTTCTCAGTGGTAGCCCATACCAACTCCAGACCCATAACTACTTAATCCCATGGGTTTTTCCAACTTAGAGGTGATCTGCATGGTCCTTCCTACAAGGCCTCAAATAGCACCATTCTGATGGTTGATTGATTTCATTAATTGAATATGAACTCCACCAGTGGTAGGTGTTCCTCTAAACTACATCCAAAATCAAGGACACTTTCATGAAACATTTCCAAAATCATATGTATGGTTTGTTTTGTCTGACCATCTATCTGAGGGTTAATGGTAGTGATAAATCATAGCTGAGTCCCAAATGCCTTCTATAATCCCATCGACAACTATGATGTACAACATACATCATGGTATGAAACGATTGTTGATGGAACCCTGTGAGGTTATACAATTTCTTTTATGTAGATACATCCCAAGCCTTCTACTGATCCCTACTATCAAATAGGTAGGAAGTGGTCCGACATGGTGAGTCAGTCAAAAATCCACCAGATGGAATCATGGCCTCTAGATGTATGTGGAAGTACTATCACGATGTCCATGGAGATACCATCCCACTTCCTTTATGGAACCACAAGTGGTTGTTCTCTGCTTGCTAGAACCTAATGCTCGGCCTTTACATAGTAACATGTGAGGAATCGTGAAATGAACTATGCAACATTTTTCAACCATGTACACTAGTACAAATGATGGAGTACATTTACATATTATCCACTCCAGAATGTAACAAAAAAGGGGATGTGTGGAACTCTCTCAACGTAACCTCTTATAACATCATGGTCACCATGGTGTATCCACTTAAAAGGATGAAGTTCTCCCCATCCTCATTAAATCATGTAGAAGTCTGTCCTAAGGAAATATGAGCACGTCGTGTCTTGTAGTCCATGTCCCCAATATATTCCTCCCAAAATCACTAAAGGAGTGGGGAAGATAGAGTCATTTAGTGGAGGTAAGATGCTCCATCACTATCCAGGAAGGATATCTGCAAAGTATCTAACTTCTATAACACCTCATTCTGCAACTGTAGACCAGACCTCATGCTATGTGTGTATGCTACTAGGTTTCTCCTCCCAATAATGTAGATCATCTCAAAGTCATAGTACTAGAAGAACTCCATACATCACCACTGTCTCAGGTTCAGGTCTTTCTAATAGATGGTATACCTAAGACTCCTGTCATCATAGTAGATAGTAAATTGTTCCCTAAATAGAATCTCAGCACCCAAGGCTCAGCAGGAGCCATCCAATATGCATTTGTCTATATTGGTGTAATCCTTTGCTAAAATACAATGCATTAGTCCCTCAATCAATGGGGATATAATCCTAAAAACATCTTTTGAATGTATGTCCATGAACACTGCCACTACTATTGGGAAATGAAATCTCGAAACACCTGCTTTCATGAGGGTAAGGCTGGCCGACTCAAGAGTGTTCAAGTTAACCCTCCTATCAATGTGTTTATCCCATGAAGAAAGGTATTCCCTTTTCACTGACCAACAAAAACCTTATTACAACGATGTAGATACACCTTATCCTTTTTTCCTGAAACAATCAATCTGAGCATCAACTATGGTTGACCAGTCCATACCCAAACTAACATTCTAAGGCCTCAATGATTCTACAAAGATGTTCCAACCAATACTCTCACCTCATGGGTTAGATCACACCGTTTTAATAAGTTGGAATATTGAGTATCCTCTCATAGGTATCTCCTGATATAAGGGTCATGTGAATGATTTAATTGGAAACTCTATGTCTTGATGAAGATTCATGAAAATAAAGAATGATTTTTACCTAGGTCTATTAATTACGAAATCTAGTAGTAGTCACACACCATATCTCAAATCATACATGGAGATCATTGTTCATACTCCTTGACCACATGAATCTACTCCCTTAAGCTATCCTTTAGTGCCCTAAGACTGGTGGGGACCACATTGGGGTGATGGTTATAACATGTCTAAATTTACCCCACCACATGTTGCTCTCGAAACTCCCCTTCCACATCTGCTACCCTGGTGATTCATTTATCCCTATCAATTCCTCATCCCAAAACATTTTACATATCTATTTTATTGAGGATCACGTTAGTTTCTTGATTTCACAATTTTTAAATTCACTAGAAACATTTACTCATCAAATGAATTTTCAACCAAAAATATTCTCTCTAGAACCCTATCATAAGTAGGAATTCAATGAATAATAGTGCTAGCACAGATGTCCCTAAACTAGTCTTTCTTGGAGGTCCAAGACATGAAGCACTGGTCATATAGTATTCATTGATTAACTATAATGTTTGGTACACATTGATTAATACTCAATTAACGAAATTTATTCCTGTCAAAACTGTAGAAACAAATGGGAACACCAACCACTTAGCATTTCATGGAAAAAGAGCCCATTTATTGAGGAAGGTTCTCACGCTATATACATGAAAAATGTCACATCATCGTAAGATAGGGGTAATCTAAACCCTTCCATATCTCTAATAATCCATATATAATCCTCTCTACTAGGACCACAATCTGATATAATGGAGCCCTAGCTAGATGGAAACTCAGTGACCACCTTAAGCCAGTCCTTAGCCACCTGTGAGTCATGCTCACCTCGGAAGCTGAGGGGTAGCTGTCACTGAAACACATGTAAGTAAAAGATTCAATATGTGTCCTCTAACTATTGTGATGGTAGTACATAATTACCAATTGGAAGTGGTATCACTAGGACACCCCCCGAAGGTACCATCTCAGGCCACCGTTCTTGTACTGAAGCCTCATCACACTGTGGACCATCCTCATGGTCATGAATTGGAATCTTGGCTAGCTGTCTGCATGGAGTCATATTATAAGAGAACCAATATGAACCAATATCAGTAAGATATACCTGGTGAGATGAATCATAATCAATCATAATAAAAACATTTCAAAAATGCATGCAATCCGTGATTTCTTGTACCATATATGAAAATAGAATTCAAGGTCCTGGTGTATGGATACGTCGACCTCCACATCACTACTGGACTCCCTAGACTGAAATCCAATCTCAAGAAACATAACAATATTGATCAATTGAAAACATAGAATCATAGTTCTTCTAGTAGAACTGGTCTCTCTTTGATACCACTTTGTCACGAAAAGGACACACTGTGCACAAGTATAACTCAGCAGAATAATAAAGGTAAAACCACAACTAGAAATCTCAACTGAGTGTAAAAGTATGTATAGTAAGTAAAGGGGTACATAAAAAAGCCCAAATTAAATGGATGTATATGTAAAAGTAAAAAAATAGATCATGAGGTCGCTCACCAAGGATCCTACCTAAAGGGTAGGTAGAACTCGTCATTGCGGCTCTCCACCTCAACTGTTCACCATTGTACATCATCAAGTCATAGCTCCCCGAGTCTCAGTCAATTATATTCATCATATTCACAAGAAAATACAATGTTCTGGTGAATCCTATGTTGGGGTGAGTATAAAAATACTTAGAAGGGACCCCAAAACCCCCGAAGGTCTCTTAGAATTTTACAAAGTAATAACCACAAAGCGTGATCTCAATCACAAATCACAAAGAAAATGATAGCTCAAAGAAGGAATAACTTAATAACATAAGCACCGATGATTAGTCATAAAGGTGGTTCATCTTATTCTGTCGAGATTCCTTCCATATAGAACACAGATGATCGATATGAGCTGAACCACTAAAGATCACTAAGTGCTAAAGAACACAGGATCGATAGGCACTGAACCACATAGGATCAATGAGTGATATCCCACACAAGATTGTTATGCACTTACCCACACATTAATGCTAAGCACAGACCCACATAGGATCTGAATAACACATGATCAATAGTTTTTAACCCACACATGATCACCATTCATTCTCCACGTCACAGCTAGCCCTATGATTCCCACACTTAGCGCATTTGATTCTTGGAGGATCAGCCCTTCAAGTAGTTGATAAAATTTTATCATGCACAAAATCTCATGAAGAAAACCCGGATGAACCGCCATTTCATAAGGTTTCCAACGCAATATATGGCGCATCAATTGGACGCCTGATCTGAATGTTATATTCATTTTAGTGTAGAGGGCCAGGCTGGATTCAGGTTTGATCCAACCTAGTCATACTCCAAGATTCTCCAAAACACATTTTGAGTATCTAAAATGCACCATCTTGTCCTAAGGTTTCCAGTGCCATATATGGTTTGTCAAACGGTTGTCTACATTAACAGAAAGACTCATTTAAAAAACATAGGCCATAAGTGAGTTTGGGATCAGTCGGACCTAGTCTGGGCCACCTAATTTGGGGCTCGGGTAATGCCTGCTATTCCAAGAGCTTCATGGGCCACTGGATGGTGTGGGGGTATGCTCCCCTCCAGAATGGCTTAGTCATTCGGGTCCTTCAATCAGTGGTGCATGTTGGTGCTGCTCCTCCTGGCCAGTCCACGTGCACCGGTCATCTACCAACCTTAGAGCACGGGTCCTCCTTCTACCGTGACACACTACAGTATTGTGCCACCCAGATTCAATGCGGCCAGTAATGGACGGCCACCCCTATCTTCCATGGGGCCTTCTAGCACTGCCTTCCCTTCATAATAAGTGGGATTCAGTCGCCTCCTCCACCGGTAACTGGTGCTGCCCCACCGGCATAGCTTCCTCAGGCCACCAATGATGCTTTGGTGGTCTTATTTTCATCCTGTATGCTCCTAAAGCCCTTTCGAGATGGAACCTACACTATGTGGCCCTCGGTTTCTCCGTGACACTATATTTTTCATTCGTCCATGTACAACAAAACCAATACTATGATCAGCAGAGGGTCCGGCCAATGTTTGTTCGACACACGCCCTCCAGTTTAGAATTATAACATGTGAATCAATTCAAGAATGAACAAATCTTAGTAAATCAATAAAACCCCCTACCTAAAAAATGTTTGTAGACGGTGTGGATGAGGAAGACATGTCCAGATTCGAAACGTGTTCGTTGGAGTTCATTGATCACCAGATTGAATTCTCAATGGTGTCGAGGATCCATTCTACAATAGTATAAGACGTCGCTAGCACTTCTTCATGAATTCTCATATGGGTTCCCAAAACCCACTCCATCCTCTTATTTAAATATCATAAAGTAATGTTTGACTTGTTTCACAATTTATGTGGTTCATTAATGACTTTAATTAACAATCCCATTAATCTCACAATAGTGTCGTTACACAACCACGTGTAACTGGCCATTAAATGATCTGATAATCTAGTGGACCTGCCACCATCGGTCATCGGTTACAAAGAATGAAATAAAAAAACTAATGGTGTTTTTTTGTAAAGTTCAAAAATTTACAATTTTTTCCCAATCCTTGCCGGTCAAATTTATGCTTTTCCTAAACAAATCCTAGTACTGATAATTCAACTATGCCCTCAAATATCTAATCATATAACTGATTCAAATGATAAAAATCACCACTCGCATGATTACTGAACGTACCTCAGAAAATGTTAAAAAATTTCTTATAGTCATCCTCAACCTGTGATGGTCGAGGTTAGGCTTTGCCTATGGGAAACACACCCTGACGAGATCAACAGTACTATCATATTTTCAATCTGAGTTACTGTTAAGGATTTGAAGAATTTAACAATATTTTTATTTACTAAATTTTTTTTATTTATGACCAAAAACTAACTTCAATTGTTGGATCCTGCCGGCCATGGATATGATCTGTCCAAGGAAAGCATACCCTCACGAGCTCATTGGTGGCCTCAAAATTTTAATCTGAGTAACTATTTGTGAGTTGTAAGGATTGGAAAAATAAAATATTTTTATTTATCGTTATGCCATTTTTTGGTTTTCACACTGGAGGATTGTACTGACTAATATTAGGCCGCATATTGGGTAATCCTTCCATACAAAACACAACGGTTCCCTCAAATTTCTAATTCGGGCACCCATTTAATAGTTAATCCGCTTTTTCAGCAAAACTGATCATGCATGATATTTAAACCTTAATAGTTTTTCGATTGATAATCTTTGTCACTCCGTGACCAAGAATCACATGCCCCCAATATTTAAAGACTCATAAAAATAAAAAATAAATAAAAATATATATGGAAATTCCGTTTCATTAAATTATTTCCACTTTAGAGATTTATTTTCCCGAAATCCACCACAAATCTAGGGAATCAAAACAAGGCAATGAGTACGTATATCAGCCTCTTGCTCCCATGTGCTCATTGGATGGTTCCCAGGCTTCGACCAAACATGCACTAGTGGAACCAACCAACCATGAAGGACCTGCTCCTTTCGATCATCTATATCCATTGGGAACTATGCGATCAATCCCCATTCATCAATTTCTACCTCTCCCTAGTCTATTACATGTGATTGATCATGAACATACCACCTCAACTTCAATACATGGAAAAAATTATGAACCTAGTGCATCTGTTGGGGGAGATCTTGATTGTACCCCACCTCACCCACTCTGCTGAGAATCTAGAAAGGTCCGATGAACCTTGGAGGTAGCTTTCCACCCAGACCAAATCTCTGTAATACTCATTGGGTGGGACCCATAGGAAGACATGTTCTCCCTCCTCGAACACCATGGGCACCCGTATTATGTTAGTATAAGACTTATGCAATAGCTATGAAGTATTCATCTACTCTTGGATGATATGCACCTTCCTAATGGTATCCCATACCAACTTTGGACCCATATGTGTAGACTCCCTTGGGTCAGTCCATCATAGAGGATATCTGTATAGTTACCTGTAAAAGGCCTCAATGGGAGCCATGCCGATAGTTGAGTGATAAATATTGTATCATGAGAACTCCACCAGTGGAAGTTGGTCCTCCCCGCTATGGATAAAATCCTAGAAACCATCATGAAGCATGTCCTCATGTGTCTATATGGACTGTTATGTCTGACCATCTATCTGAGGGTGAAAGGCGCTGCTCAGGTTTAGTAGAGTCCAGAATGCCTCCTTTAATACTATCCACAACTGAGATATTTAACAAAAATTATGATCTAAAATGATCATCGATAGAACCCCAGGATGTTGTACAATATCTTGTATGTAGAGACGTCCCACGCCCTCTTCTGATCCCTATTCTCCGATGGGTAAGAATTGGGACGACTTGGTGAGTCAGTCAATAATAACCCAAATGGAATCCTAAAACTTGGATGTACATGATAGTTCTATCATGAAGTCCATTGGTATACCATAAAACTTCCATTATGGCACCTCTCGTGGTTGTGCTAAGCCTACTGGTTCCTGATGCTCATCCTTTATTTGCTGACATTTGAGGTATCAATAAACAAACTCGACCACTTCTTTCTTCATCCTTGGCCACCAGTACTAACCCTTGAGGTCCTGGTACATCTTCTCCACTCCATGATGTACTGCCAAAGGGGGTGTGTGGAACTTCCTCAACCCCTCATCTTGTAGCATCACTGGTACCATGATGCGTCCTCTGAAAAATAATGACGTGCTCACCACCTTCATAAACACCTTCAAGATCTTTTCCTGGGGATATCTGAGCACATCGGGTCTCGTAGTCCACATCCCCAAGCTATGCCTCCGTAACTTGCTAATGGAGTGGGGGAGTGACAGGTGTAGACTAGAGGTAAGATGATCCATCACTATCCATAAAGGATATATGAAATGTGTTAAACTACTATGTCACCACATTCAACAATTGTCGAGAAGACCTCCTGCTGAGTGCATCTGCTACTATGTTTTCCCTTACAGGAGTGTAGACCATCTCATAGTCATAGTCCCCGAGGAACCCCAGTCATCGTCACTACTTCGGGTTCATATCCTTATGTAAGTAGATATACATGAGACTATTATGATCGAATTAGATAGTAAACTATTCTACCAAATGTACTCTTAGCACCCAGAGCTCCACGAATGGCATCTGATATCCAATGGATGATATTGGTCTCATATTTGGGTACAATTCAATGATGAAATCTCTCTCCATATGAGGAAGTAATACTGGAAACATATTTTGAATGGATTTTTATGAATCCTTCCACTACCATTGGGAACTGAAAACTCAAAACACCTTCTTCTACATGGGTAAGGATAGCAGAGTCAAGAGTGATTAGCTGCACCCTATTATGCATGAGTTTATCCCGTACGGACTGGGATTCCTTTTTCTCCGACTACGGAAAACCTCATTCCAATTTTGTATATATACCTAAAAAGAGTTTCTAAAATAGTTAATATGATCATGAACATTAGATGACTAGTCCATACACAAACTAACATCGTAAGGCCTCGAAGCTTCCACCAAGAGGATCCAATGGAAACACTCATCTCAATGTTTAGATCACACTGTCATCATATGTGTGATTATCGAGTCTCCTCTCATTGGTATATCCATACATAACTGTAAAGTCAATGGATTAACAAAAAAATCTAGGTATTGAACAAGATTCATGATAAGAAGAAATGATTACTACCTATGCCCCTTTAATTTGGAAAGATAGTCGTAGACATGTACTATACCTCGAATCAGTCATGGAGCACTTGGGTCACACTCCTTTGCTGCATGCATATACTCTCTTCCCCTATCATCTATCTCCCTATACTATTGGGGACTACATTGGGGTGGTGGTTATAAAATGTCGAAATGTACACCACCTCTTACTGCTCACCTATCTCCCCTTCCAAGTCTGCTACCCTACAGATTCATATGTACCTATCACATCCTCTTCCAAAACATTTTACATGTCCAAGTCTCTAATACTAACGTCAGTTTTCTACTTTGAAACTGTTGAAATTCACTTGATGCATCTAATCTGACAAATAATTTTAAACCACAAATGTTCTCTCTATCACAATAACATATATAGTAATCTACATAATAATAATTATATCTGATATGTTCCTAAAGATGTCATGATCAGAGGTTTGAGCTATGAAGCACTGGTACTATCTTATTCATCAAGTACCTGGAAAAGTCAGTTCACCTCGATGAATATTCAGTTAATGACAAGTTGTCCTGTCAAAACTGTAGAATCTCTTGTGAACACAAACCCCTTATCTTTTTCATGGAAAAGAGTCCCTCTTCTTTAAGGGTGGTTCTCATGCTCTGTCCACAGGAAAATCCACCTCATCCTATGATATTGGTAATATATTCCCTACCATCAACCAACTAAGACACGTAGAATGATCACTACTAGGACCACCGTATGATCTAATGGTTCCCTAACTAGATGAAAACTCGATGACCACCTCATTCCAGTCTGTAGCCCCCTGTGAGTTGGGCTCTCCTAAATAACATGAGGGGTATCTATCAATGAAACTCATGTAAGGAACTGAGCCTATATGTTCCCTATACCAGTAGTCATGGTAGTAACTACTGACCAATGGGTAGTGGTATCCCTGAGAGACCACCTGATGGTACCATCTCGGGTAAACGTCCTTGTACTGATTCCTCGTCACACGGTGGACCATCCTGAGGGTCAAAAATTCGAATTATAAGTAGCTATCTTTGTGCAGTCCTCTTGAACGAGAATCAAGATGAACCCCGATCATTAAGTTATTCCACGTGAGTTGAATCAATATAGATCCAATGAAAAACCTTTCAAAACCCCATGAAATCATTGTTTTCATGTACCGAGTTAGAAAATAGAATTCATGGTCCTGGTGTATGGATAAGTCAGTCACCACACCAACACTGGAATCTCTGAACTGAACTATAAAATCAAGACACATAACACTATTTATCCATAGAAAACAATGAATCTTAATCTTTCTGGTAGAACTGGCCACCCTTTGATACCACTTTGTCACGACCCTTACCCCGGGGCCGATTTCGTGACTACCCCCAGCCTGCCTTCCATAGACCAGGGGTTGGAGTCTTACACCCAAAAAGAATTTACCTAAAAAAATGGAATTTCCAAAAAACATGCACTCAAACAAAAATTGAACACTATGAAAATTTATAACACAACAAAAGAATAAAGGTACAACCACAACTAAAAACCTCAACTAAGTGTAAAATTATGTACTGAAATTAAAAGTGTCCATAATACAAGCCCAACCGAAATGGAAATATTTTAAATGGAAAAAATGCTCCAAATATCATCCACCAAAGATCCTACTATATTGGTAGGTACATCTCATCACTTTGGATCTCCACATAAACCGGTCACCTTCATACACCATCAAGTCCTAGCTCCCTGAGTCTAAGTCAATATCCCCCATCGTCTACACAAGACACAACAAGGTGCGGGAAAAGCCCGTGTAGTGGTGAGTATAAAAATACTCAAAAGGGACCCTAATAACCCTATTGGTCTCTCAAAAATCCAAAAATTAATAACCACAAATCATGATCTCTATCAAATATCACAAAGAAAAAGTTAGCTCACAACAGGCATATCTTAAGTATAGAAGTCCAGATGATTAGTCATAAAGCAAGATTAGCTTAGCCTATTGAGAGGCTCTACTACTGACCCACACATGATCAGTATGTGATAACACACAAACAATCGATGAGGGTTGACCGACATAGTATCGATAGGAACCTAACCTCACATGATCTCTCAACGGTGAGTGACAGAAGATCTAACCCACATATGATCGATTGGCACTGGCCCACACAAGATCGGTGAGCACTGACCCATATAGGATCAGTATGAGCTGACCCACACATGATATCTAAGTGTAGACCCACATAGTTTCTGACCCACATAGGGTCGAAAGGAACTAACCCACACATGATCATCCTTCACTCTCCACATTACAGCCAGCCACTGCATTCCCACACAATGCACGCTTCATTCTGGGAGGATCCGCTCCTCAAGACATCCATAAGCATTCAACCAGAACGATGTCCTAGGAAGAATAATCCTGATAAACCGCCCTTCCATATGGCTTCCAACTCAATTGACCGCTCACCAATCGAATGTCTGGTTTGAATGTTATATTAATTTTAGTGCCTAGGGCCCGGTTGGAATCATGTTCGATCCAACCTGGCCATGCTCAAACATTCTTAAAAACTCTTAAAGAGTATCTCAAAAGGAATGTCACATACTAAGTGTTCTAGTTCCATAGAGAGTTCAAAAAACAAACGTTAGTTTAAATGATCACCACATTTAAGAGAAACTAGGTTGTATCTGTGTCTCTGTCCAGTCTGACCAAGTAGTACTGACCAAATACGGCCCACTGGACCCATCCAGAAGGGTTGGGATAAGCCCAGATCAGGTGGTCCTGGTCCGGGCCGTCGAGCTGGGCCTGCTAGTCTGGGGGCATAGGGCCACTGAACACATGTTTTCCCTGCTAGGCCGCCGAACCGCCTGACCTGCTGGCTGTTGTGGGGGTCTGCTCCCTTCCAGAGTGGCTCAATCATTTGGTTCCTTAAATTGGAAGTACTAGTTGGTGCCGCTCCACTTGGCCTATCCACGGGGATATGTGATTAGTGGACCCATGGGTGTGGGTCTACCTTCCACCGTAGAATGGAGCAGCGGCGCGCAACCACATTATGACACCCAGATTCCATGTGGCCTTTAAAGGCATACCGCCCCTGTCTTCCATGGTGTCTTCGGGTGCCACTATCTCTTCGCTACTAGTTGGAGACGACCACCACCTACTTTGTTCGCCGCCTCTACCGCATCGGCGAAGCTTCTGTAGGCCACCTATGAAGCTCTGATGGTGCTATTTTCTTCACGGCTACGCCTATAACACTTTCAAGGTGACTTTGTCACATTGAGGCCCTCAGATTAACCTTTCAGCCGTATTTTTTTGTATCCCACAAAGAATAAAACTAATAAAGAGATCAGTGGAGGGTCTGAGGCTTTTTCGTTCAGCCACCAGCTTCGGAGATAGCATTATAACATGTGAATCAATTCAGGAATGAAAAACTCCTAGTCAAAAAACAAAACACCCTACCTCAAAAAGATTGGTAGATGTGTGGATAAGGATGACATCTCTGCATTTTAAGTGTTTTATTGGTGTTCAATTATCTCCATATTGAATCCTCAAAGTGGTCAAACATCAAATTTATGATGGTTGAAGACCTTTCCAGCACTTCAATAAGAATTATCCTATGGGTTCCCAAAACCCACGCTAACCACTTGTTTAAATAAAAGAAAGTGGATTTTAACTTGTCGCACAATTAATGTGGTTCATTAATGATTTTAATTAATGATCCCATTAATAACCATATGGTGAAGTTACACAACCAAATGTAACTAGCCATTAAATGATTTGACAACCTAGTGGTCCTGCCACCATCGCTTATCTGTTAAAAAGAATGAAATAAACTAACTGATGGTGTTATTTTATTATCTTTTTGCAATGTAAAAAATTAAACATTTTTTTTCTGATACTTGCTGGTTGAAGTTCAATGTCACCTAATAGAATCCTTGCACTGTGAATTCAACTGTGCCCTTGGATTTTTAATATGATCACTGGTTCAAAAGATAGAAATCATTGCTCGCATGTTTACTGAACATATCTTAATCCAATTAAAAAAATTATTAACAGTCACCCTCGACCCGCACCGGTCGAGGTTATGCTATTCATAAGGGGAAAAATCTCTCACAAGCTCAGTGGTACCCTATGATTTACAATATTAGTTACCATTTAGGAGTTGATGAATTTAACAATAAAATAATTGTTACTAAATTATTTAATTTACGGCAAAAAAATAGCTTACACTATTGGCCAATGTAGTGCAAGGATATGATCTATCTAAGGAATGAATTCCCTCATTAGATCATCGTTAATATCATATTTTTTATCCAAGTCACCATTCATGAGTGATAAAAATTTTAAAAATAAAATAATTTTATTTAATTAATTTATTTTTGGTTATTCAATTTTTAGGTTTTCTCATTAGAGGCTTGCGCCGAAAAAAATATAAGTCACTCTTAGGGGAAATTCTCAATCCAAATTGCAATGGTTCGCTCATATTTCTGATCCATGACCCATTTATGATTTATTCCAATTTTTTAGTAAAACTACTTATGCACGCTATTTAAAGCTTATTATTTTTTCAACAGATCATTCTAGGAGCTCCCGGCCTAGAAATCACATGCCATTAATTATTGAAGGCTCGTAATAATACCAAATAATTGAAAAAAATTATATAGAAATTACAGGTCTTTAAAACTAAACAATAATCACACATCATGAGAACAATAGTCCAAGATTTTAATCATAGAATCATTTTTGTTTGATCGAAAATTTATCATGACTATATCAAGATTTCTATCTTACAACATTGAGGTCAGTAGATAGATAATAATGTCACCCATGAAAAAATGAATGATTTGGGTTATGGGTTAAGTATGTTTTAATGATGGTGATGGTCACCAAAATATAATTAATTAAACCATAAAACATCAACAATAACAAATAAAGACAATAATCCCACCTAAATAGTTTATTAGTCATGTGTTTCTACCTAACCCAAAGTGAATTGCCTATATAACACAAATCAATATTATAAAACTACTAGGCTCCTAACCACTGATAAAATATGTCATCAATCCTAGGAAAAAGATATTGGACCATCACATTTATATGGTTATAAATTCTTTAATTTGGGTTGAGTAGAGGGGTATCATAATCTATTTTGACGAAAAAAACTTTGTCAACCCAAGTAGATCTTCATCGTATGATAAATCAAATCTATTCCATGTCATCAATCTAAAAATTGAGTTTCCTAAAAATAGTGTTCACCATAATAATGATGGTCTCTACAAAGGAAAAACCATTTGAATGTTTTATATTCCAAAATAAATCACTCTATCAAAATGTATACCTAAAATATAATTTGTAAACACCTCATAAGAAATACAATCAATTGGAGGAAAAATTAGTGGGGCTAACAATGATCCAATAAAAAGTGACAGTACTAAATATTTATTCAAAAGTGGTATCATATAACTCAAATGTAGTCTTAAAAAACATCTCCAAAATCCCACTCACTGGTTATAATATTATTTTCATCCATATCTAGTATTATAGAAACACATCTATGATTGAAATAAATGTGTACATGATAGATTGTAAGCCTATACATTCCATTGAAAACATTAATTCTAGTCATATCTAGGATCATGAAATCCCACAAATTCATATAGACAGTGATCTCTATAGTACATGAAAAAAACCATTAATATTGATCTACTTTAGTCTTTCTGGTCATGTTGAGTGAAATCACCTATAAAGATGATTTAACATTTACATCCAAGAAACTTATAAATTTAGAAGAGATAATTTAATGGGAAGATATAAAATTATAAAATGTTTTATCTAGAATAGTGGGGATATATACCACATTAAAATATACTTATGGTCCCTCACCACCATGATCTATATCCCAATTCACTACAAAAACCCAAATTTTGTAAACTATATTCTCTTACCTCTAAGTCGACATAGGTAGGGAATTTTTCATACTTTGATAACATTATCTACCTCAAACGTGACTTGATATCATAGAAACCAATTCAGAATCACTCAGAACCCCCAAAGACAACAAATGTAGATGAATTGGTTGAACTCCATATATGGATTCCTATAACAATCATTGAAAAGAACAATTTTTTAGAAATGAATTCATGTATTATAATCAAAATCTTTTTAAGGCATTAAGGATTTCATAATCATACATATATTCTTCCTTCATCACTTAACTTTATCATATTTTAATTTCCTACTACCAATAATTTCATCCATGGTATTTTCAGTATTCTTAGTCACCTTTTCACTAGAAAAGTACATGTATTTTATCTATCTTACCTTCTTCTAGATTCTTCTCAACAGATAGGGGCTTTTTCAACACCCACGAGTATTTATTATTTTAAAATATATAGAACTACAATTTAATATTATGTTGGAAGGATATATTGATTAGTTGGGACTTTTTTGATTTCATTTCAACTCTAAGAAGGGTGGGGAATATAAAATCCATAACGAAATAAATGTTATATATATATAATCAATTTTTAAAATCCATGAACATCTAGTAATTTATCAACATCATCATCCTAGGAATGTACGACAAGATGACCAAATCATGTAATATTATGCTACTAAGAACCTCTCCAATACTATAATGATTCATAGTAGAGCATGACCTCTTGGAAAAACCCTAGAATATGAAGGTCACTATAACCACATTCTGATCCATAGGATTATATGCCAAATCATAAATGATAGTAATGATGCCTTTATAGTCCACTGTAACATGTGGACCTAATGTACACAAAATATATGGTTTATATTGAATCTAAATATCAGAAACATGATCATTTATGGTGTTCTTATTATTTCCTCCCTGAAAATCTATAGTAATAAAAAGTCATGGTTAAACCATTATAATGATGTCTTATATTTGGAATATAAACATGATGGGGAATTTCCCCTTGCACCATTGGGGGTTTGAAAAAACTGTTCTATATAATAATAGAATTATGGGATATCTCTTATGGAGCTCACATCAAATGTCATTATTGTGAAATTCTATAAATATAAAAATAAATTTTATGATTCTTGAAATATTTAATTTATGGTATATCCAAATCATTCTATTGTTTAAAAAAAATTATATCTATGAATTATAATAATAACATAAGATATAACCTATCTAAGACTAACCATATCCAAGGCCAAGTTCTTCATAGCTACAAATTAGTGACAATAATTTTTTTTCGATTTATTATATAATAAAAATGTTCAATTAATTTATTTCAAAAGTAATATATCACAATAATAGAGAACATTAATAACTATCACAATTTTGAAATTAATCCTTATTGAAATATCTGTATAAATAATGAAATTTAATCTAATATCTAAAATGAATCACAAAATAGAAAAATATATGTAACGTTCCGGTTCCAGAAGCCCCTAGAGGAACATCGTACCTGATTGGTCACATGGCCTCAAGAGCATTTTCCTGCATGCCAGAGGCTGCTGAATAACAGCGAGGGCTTGGTTGTGATAGTGGGGAAACTATGCCATCATTGTTATAGTACACAGTGGAAGTAAAAACATGAAATAGTGGAAGTAGTAAATATCCAACTACATTAAATATTAGAAGACTAGAATAATAAACAACTGGAGAACATATATATAAAATGATGCATTATACTTGTATCTATAAAAGAAGCCAAACAAGTCATAATGCTAGAAATACAAACATTGCTAAACCAACTGACCACGGAAAAAGATAAATAGATCCTAATCATCTCAATCCTAGGCTTGGTCCCATGCTCTCCATCTCCACAGCAAGTCAAGAACCTGAACTAGAAGGGAACTTTCCCTTATCTATACCTGCAACAATATAATTTTTCTGGTCCCAATAGCATAAACCAAACCGGGTGTGAGACTAAATCCTAGTAGGAAACCACCCGGAGATCTGTGCCTAGGAGTCAGTGAATATCTGGTAGGTAAAATTTTAGAGAACAGTAAATAGGAATGTACTCAGCACCTAACAATCCACAGTTTCAATATCATGCAATCAAAAAAAACAGATAGCTAAACACAAACAGGTAACACTCTGGGGATTACTCACAGCCATCCCCTCTGGTCCTACCTATGAAGTATAAGTAACCGTATGGGCAGTGAACTCAGCCTAACCCCTCTGGTTCAGTCATAATAATTCATAAATAATCTCTGAGGAAACACTCACAGTCAAATACACTTATAGTTTAAGGTATTTAGGGACTATCTAAGGAAGCTCACATGGTCAATTCCCCTTAAAAACTCATGTTCAAGGACTCTCTGATTAAGCTCACTCAGTCAATTCCCCTTATAGACCTATTCATTCAAAGTCTCTCTGAGGAAGCTCACCCTGTAAATTCCCCATATAGTTGAGAGTAATCAAGGTAGATCAAATAAATCAAAGACTCTCTAAGGAAGCTCACATCGTCAATTCCCCTTATAGCCAAAAGTTCTCAAAGACTCTATAAGGATGCACACTCAATCAATTCCCTTTATATCCTACTACACCAGGCTCTCATAGCCCTGTGTAGGTCAACAAGAATTTAAATGCAGTACAGCCAAAGTAAACCTACAAAACTACTTGGATAAACAGTCTACAACATATCAAGAATTTTAGAATACAAACTCACTATCCTACAACAACAGGCATGGAAAATAGGCAAGGAGGGAAAACTGGATAAATAGGACCAACCGGTCATAAACAGAACATGCGTCGGAAAAAATCCAAATCATAGCAATAAACCCCATTCATATAAAAATAACGTCAACACAAACATGAGATCATGGAAGGAAATCAATTGGGGAAAAATGGTAAACACACAATACCCCATTTGAGGGTATTGGTGGAATTTGCACATAATACTTGAAGACATTTAAAGGAAAGGCACAAACCACCCACCTCGGTGTTGTAGGAATGATATACAAGATCCTCAAAGCATGAATAACCCTAGAAAACTGATTATCTACAAAAACACATAAAACCTCCAGACCATGATATCTCATGAGAGAAGAGAAATCTGAAGATACTACTCTAGGAGAAGAGATAACTCACTAATGTGATTAAAACGCAACTGATGGTGTTTGATTCGGAGGACGGACACACACATGGGGGCTTGTCGAAGATCTGAGGCCGTATGGAGCTCTCAGTTAAAAAATACTTAAATGAAGAGGATTCTAGAGATTAGACATGACCCCGATGTGTAGTGAAAAAAATGTACTTGTCCTTTACTTTTTAATTACAATGTGTGTACTCTCCATTTCCATACTCCGCTTTAAAAAACTCCAAGTCACTCCCACATGGCCGTGTGTGTGGCTATTTCATAGCCATCACATGAACTCTTGCATCAAGGCAGTACATGGCATGTACTCATAATGTACATGGAATTTACTTCAAAAATTTCAAGAATTTATATTTTTTCTAAAAAACAACCAGAAAAAGAAAAACATACCTGAAATAAAGATCAATGTTCTTACAAACAACCCCCCATAATGAAATTCATCCCTTAATATCCCTAGTGTGGCGTAGAAGAAGAAACATTGAAAATCATTGGCCACTGTGATTGTACGTCTGCCTCCCTCTCCCAAGTCTCGTCTTGTACCTGCCTGTGATTCCAAAGCACCCACACCAAAGGAATAGATCAGACAGGGAGAAACTTTGAACATCGATCCACAATCCAGATAGGATTCTCTTCAAAGGATGCATCTAATTAAATCTCAACCACATCGGGTTCGAAAACATGGGATGGGTATGAAAATTAACGTCAAAGCTGAGAAACGTTGAAGACGTCTGTATATCATGGTACCTATGAAGTAACTACAACTGATAGAAAAGCAGCCCAACTCTCTTCCACACCACAAACAACCCGATGTACCTCAGCTAAAGATTACCTTGTCTCCTAATCCATTAGTCCCCAACATTAGTGTGACATACAAGAAAACATGATCCCCAACCTCAAACTCCAAAGGTCATCTCCTCTGATCATCATAAAACTTCTAACAAGACTCTACAGAAGCCATCCTCTTCTGAATCAACTCTATCTACTCTGTGGACTCCTGAATAAGATGAGGTCCCATGAAATATTCCTTTCCTGCCTCCAAATAATATAAGGGTGATCAGTGTGGCCTACCGTACAAACACTCAAAGCTGCTATCTGAATAGTTTCTTGAAAGCTATTATTGTTGGAAAACTCCACAAGAGGTATATGTTTCTCCCAAGAACCTCTAAAATTCAGAATGTATGCTCGGAGAATATCCTCAAGCACCTAAATCATACACCCAGAATGGCCATCTGTCTGAGAGTGGTAGGTTGTACTCAAAATTACCTGTGTACCCAATGCCTTCTGAAGTCCTTTCCAGAACCAAGAATTAAAAATGCATCCATGTCTAAAATGATGGAGTGTGGAACTCCGTGAAGACGTAAAATCTCTCGGATGTACAACCATCCCATCTCAAAAAAACTAAATGTCTCTTTGATCGAAAAGAAGTGGGAAACCTTCGTGAGTCTATCTATGAAAACCCAAATTGCATCATTCCATCAAGGTGAGATCAGCAAACCGGTAATGAAGTCCATCATGATGTCATTCCACTTCCACTCGGGAAAGTGTAACTACTATAAGATCCCTACTGGCCGCTGATGGTTTGTCTTCACCTAATTACAGGTGGAACACCTCATAATAAAACCAGAAACATCCCTCTCCATACCTAGTCATTAATACTGATGGTGTAGATCACGATACATCTTGGTGATACCAGGCTAAACTACCCAAGTTAAGGAATGAAAGTCCCACATTAGCTCCTCACGTATGTCTGCTGGCACTCATACACTTCCTTGGAAATTCATGATCTCATCCCCACCTATTGTCCATCCCGGAATAGGGTCCTCTCGTAACACACTCTCCCATAAGACTAGGCCATCAGAATATGATACCTACCTCTTTTGAACTCGATGAAGAAGAGTAGAGTTAACGACTATAGGAGATAGAAATGACTACCCCTTTCTATCATGAAACTCCAAATGCATCTCAGAGAACAGATCCATAAGATTCCACTCGCTGCTTCCCTCCTAAGCTGCAAGTATCTATGTCCTCCTTCTCAACACATCTGCCACTGCATTTCCCTTCCAAAACATGTTGGAAAGATCAAAGTCAAAGGACTGTAGGTACTCGACCCAC
Organism: Viscum album; assembly: GCA_963277665.1. Taxonomy (NCBI): domain Eukaryota; kingdom Viridiplantae; phylum Streptophyta; class Magnoliopsida; order Santalales; family Viscaceae; genus Viscum; species Viscum album. The sequence continues at coordinate 2,047,775,805 of OY728147.1, read as the reverse complement.
CTCCATTGTCTTATATTCAGATCACACTGAATAAAGATGTACATTAGACTTTTGGGGTCATTGAAAACCACAAAATTCTCTCCCAAAAGATAATGTCTCCAACAATGTAGGGAATGAACAAAAGCTGCCAACTCCAGATCGTGTGTTGGGTAATTCCCCCCATGTGGCCTCAACTACCTAGACCCGTACGCAATGACCCCATCTCCCTGAATAAGCACGACCCCTAGCCCGATAACTGATGCATCACAGTAAACATTATATCACTTTCCTGACTCTGTCATGAATGGTATCAGTGAAAAATTCAACCTCCCCTTCAGCTCCTTAAAGGCTGACTCATAAAAATATGACCATAAGAACTTCACACCCTTCTTATTAAGACCTATCAGTGGTGCTGCTAAGCATGAGTAGTCATGTATGAATCATATTTAGTATCCAAAAATCCCTAGAAAACTTAGCACCTCAAAGACGTTCTTCGGATGCTCCCATGAAACTACTGCTCTCACAATCTATGGGTCTATTAAAGAACTTGTCTCTGAGATAACATGACCCAATAAGTGAATCTTGTCCATCCAAATGTGGCATTTTGAGATCATAGCATATATGTGATGCTCTCTCAGTGTACTCAAAACTATATCATGATGTGTAGCATGGACATGTTGAGTGTGAGAGTAGAGAAATATGTCATCCACAAACAAAGTCATGAAGGAATCCAAGTATGGATGGAACACTTTGTTCATCAGTGCCATGAAAACTACAGGCGTGTTCGTGAGACCGAAAAACATAACCATACACTCGTACATACCATACCTTCTTCACAAGGCTTTAAGTGGTATATTAGATGGTCAAACACACAATTGATGATAAAAAGACCTCAATTCAATCTTCTAAACAATAAGGATCCTCAAAGATAATCAAATAGATCATAAATCCTTGGAATGTGATATCAGTTCTTGACGTTCAACAGTTTAAGATTCTGATTGTCTACACAAAGCCTGAGAATTCCATCTTCCTTCTTTGAAAACAAGACAGGCGAACCCCAAAGAGAAGTACTGGGTCGGATGAAACCCTTTTCCTGCAACTCCCCCAACTGTTTCATGAGATCCTACAACTCTAGTGTATCCATCCTATAATAAGAAATGGTCACCGGTGCCGCACTTGGCATAAGCTCAATCGAAAGGTCTACCTCGTGCACTGAAGGAAAACCTGAAAATTACCCTCGAAAGACATCTCTGAAATGATCCACCACCGAAGGAAGGTCCATCAATGAAGTCCCATGTTCATCAATATATTTAATATAAATCCAGGAAGTAACTCCTCCTATCCCATAATGCTCTAGACCCACTCTGCCTTCCTGGACATCCCATTCTCCCCTTTGAAGAAAGGATTCACCCTCTGGTGATACAAAACTCACCCTACAATGATAACAATCTATGACTACCTGGAATGGAACTAGCCAGTCTATTATGATAATGACATCATAACATGTCATCACTAGGACATAGAGGTCTCATATGAAGTGACACCCAAAAACTATAGAGGGAACTCCCTGCACTAACATACACTAGTCTTTCGAGTCCCCAACAGTGTGTGTAGCATCAAAATATCAGCAGAGGAAATGATACAGAGACCAAGGATCTCCAAAATAGTGACATAGATAATTCTATATGGAGCCTCAATACTGAAAAGATTATAAGATAAAAATAATGCTACTAAGATCATACCTTGAACTGTGGAGGGTCAGGGATCCTGCTCCTGCTGAGTCTGCTCCAGTGCAAAAGTCTGGAATATGTCATGACCATGTGACCCCGCCTGACCACTCTGAGCTAATCCAACCTGCTATCGCTGAAGAACCACAGACTGACTACCACAGCCATGACCTCCCCCTCGGCCCAAAGAGCCTGAAGATCTCCAGTTCCAAAACTAGAGAGAAACTGGTGGCGTTGCTCCAGAATGATGAGTCATAGAAGTACCCATGTCACCTGCTGCTGGTGAGAAGAAATGGAAAAAGTGCTAAAGGTGACCCATCTTGAAGCAATATCTTTATTCCACTAGGTCTCTTGAGAAACGTGGACACATATGCCCGCTATTCCCACACTGTTAGAATGCCACTTGGCTACCAGAAGGCGTATCCCACCTACTCTGATCTCCTAATGAAAACTACCTAAGGCGCTCTCTACTATCAGGAGGAGGGATACTAAATTTGGATGCCGAACCACCCTGGATCACTCCTCCAGAATCCCTTAGATTTTTTTCTTTGATCATAACTTAGTTGACAATAGAATATATCTATGTCAACCTGAAGATGTTCACATTTGATCAGATATCGTGCCTGAGACCATCCTCAAACTTTTGTGCAAGGAACAACTAATCACCTCCTGGAAATGGAGTGAAACGCTGTAGCTCTATGAAGCAAGAGGAATACTCTATAACAGTTAGAGTACCCTACTCAAGACTCATGAACTCTTGTGCTTGATCATACTTCATGGTCTTCAGGTAGAAGTAATCATTGAATATGCGTCAAAACTCATCCCAAGTCATATTCTACTGGTGGCTCGGCTATGAGATCACATCCCACCACCTCTTGGCGGATTCTTGAAGAATGTAGGCAGAGAGCCCCACCATATTCTATGGAGGTATCTTTAGATGATCGAAAATTGTCAGCATAGCTTCTAGCCATGACTCTGCATCCTAGTGTCCTCCATCCCCAGAGAATGTAGGAGGATGCTGCTACTGAAATACGTGCATTAATTCTTCTATTGACGAGTCAGGAGGTGGCGCTCCCTGAATGGTATGCATCATCCTCAAAAATCCCTCCATGAACTATGAATCAACACCTATGTCATGTACAATGGTTGGTGCCATGTCTGGCACAATAGGAGGATCCACTGGGAGTCCCTGATCGGCCATGTCCGATGTCTGATCACCTCCTGGCAAGTGGCATGTAAAAGGAGGACGTCTTGGTGGAATGACTCTATGAGGTGAAGTGCACACCTTGGATCATGTTTATCAAGGACTGAAAACTAGAATCATATGACAGGAAAAGGAGAAATAAAGAATTTTTGTTTTACAAAACACGAATACAGAGTGTGTACAATTCCTATGTGGCATGTTCCCTAAAGTCATTTACATGGGCATGTACACCTGCCCAAACTGGTCGTGTAACACCCAAAAAACACGTCATGTTGTCTTAACACACGATATGTAATTGAATCCCCTTTCCCTTCCCAAGTTCTTCTACAAGGTTAAGACACATGGCTCTCCTAAGATAAGACTACATGTCATGTTCAATGTAGACACGGCGTGTACTAGACAAGCTTCACCTGGCCCGAGTTGTTAGTGTCATGGTCAGACACATGGCTTACACTACATGTCATGTTCCATATGAACATGGAGTATATGTGAAAGGATAACACCGGCCTGTGTTATTAGTCACACGGCCGAGAACCTGTGTCATACTACATGACATGTTCAATACCGACACTCTGTGTATAGATTATGTTTTACCAATCTTTTTTCTTAGATACACTAGAGGACACAAGATCAAAGCTACATGGTGTGCTCACCTTGTACATGGAATATTCCCTCAAGGGATTCCCTATCTCGTGTCTCTTCCCACACGGACTATGACATTGGTACATACTAAATGGCATGTACATAAAGTACACGGTGTGTACATAATAAAAACAGTTTCTTCTCAAATAGAAGAACACACAACATGTAATCAAAACAACATGACATGTATTCTGGGTTTTTCAGGATAGTAATCTTCAGGAAACTACTCTGGAACCCAGAAAACACTAATAAAACACTAAAGTGACAAATTCCGATCTTTGAGGGCCCATACTCCCCATGAATCAAAGCTTGGCATCTTAAACATGTTTTAACCTAGGTAATAATGTCAATGAACCACCAAATTCTGGTCCATGAGGGCCAATAACACCTAAGGAACCAATGTTTGGCGTTCATTCTATCAAATCCTCACACAAACAACAACTTATCAAATAATAGGTATTTTATCAAGCCATATATCACAACATCATGCATATTCTACACTAAATCTATCGTAACAACACACAATCTCTAATGTATCCTAGATAACATGGAAAGAATGCATGACATGTGATTTCTAGAATGTGCCTATATGATGCATGAGATGGAATACCCTCATCTCATCAGGTTTCCATAGAAATAGGACCTCAATAATTTCAACTTAAATAACACAAAACATGTGAGGCACTGAATGGTGAAAATCAGATCAACCGTAAACTTGAAAAACTAGATGAAATTGAAATAAATAAGGACGATTTGATTTTCCCTATACACAAGTTAGCTACTTCCAGGAACAACTTATTAATAAGTACCAATTCCTTCTTATCAGTAGCTAAAGGCTCCAAACACTGAATCAAATTAAAAGAACATCCCTTTGATACCACTTTGTAATGTCATAGTTCCGGAAGCCACACAGAGGTACCCTGTACCTGGTTGGGCACATGGCCTTAATTGCATTTCCCCACATGCCAGATGCTGGTGACTAGAAGTGAAGGCTTTGGTGTGATAGTGGGGAAACTATGCCTTCATTGGAAGAGTACACAGTGGAAGTAACAACACACAATAGTCAAAGCAGTAAATATCCAACAATAGTAAACAAAATAATACTAAAAAAATAAACAACTAGCGCACATATATATATAATGATACATGATACATATGTCTTGGATAGAAGCCAAACAATTCACAATGCTGGAAATACAAATAGTGCTAAATCAATGTACAAAACAAAAAGAAAAACAGCTCCTCAGCATCACAAGCCTACGCTTGGTCCCATGCTCTCCAGCTCCATAACAAGTCCAGAACCTTATGTAGAAGGGAACATTCCCTTATCTATACCTACATCAATATAATCTGTTTAGGCCCAAAAGCATGGCCCAAATATGGTTTGAGTCTAAATCCCAGTCGGCAACCACCCGAAGATCGGTGCCTAACAGTCAGTGAATATATGGTAGGTAAAAGTACAGAGAACAGTAAACATGAAATTACTCAGCATCAAACAATACACGGTGTCAATATCAAGCTATCAGCGAAACAAAAAACATAACACAAATATGTAACCCTCTATGAATTACTCACATCCATCCCCTATGGTCCAACCTAAGAATTACAAGTAACCATCTCGGCTGTGCACTTGGCCTAACCCCTATGGTTCAATCATAAGAATTCATAAAGTCTCTCTGAGGAAGCACTCACAATCAATACCCATTATAGTATATGGTAGTCAGAGACTCTCTACAGAAGCTCACACAGTTAATTTTCTTATATCCCCAAGGTCAAGGACCCTCTAAGGAAGCTCACTCAATCAATTCCCCATATAGCCCAGGTCGTTCAAAGACTCTCTAAAGAAGCTCACTTGGTCAATTCTGCTTATAGTTTAGAGTAACAAAGGTAGTTCAAAGTAAAACAAATACACTATAAGGATGATCGCACAATAAATTCCCCTTATTTTCTAATGTGCTCAAAGACTCTCTGAGGAAGCTCACTCAGTCAATTCCCCTTATAAAATACTACACTAGGTTCTCATAGCCCTGTGTAGGTTAACGAGCATAACAATGCAGTACAACCAATGTAAACCTACATAACTACTAGGCTAAATAGTCTACAACATATCAAGCATGTCAGAGTACAAACACTCTGTCCTACATAAATAGGTATGGAAAACAGGAAAGGTGTCCAAACTAGATAAATAGGATGAAACGACCTTAAACAGAACATGCATGTGAAAAAAAATCCAAAGCATAGAAATCTACCCCATTCATATCAATATAACCTCTTCACAAACATGCGATAATGGCAGGAGTTCAACAGGGGTAAAATGGTAAAAACACAATGACCCATTCAAGGGTATTGGTGGAATTTTCACATAATACTCAACTAATTTGAACAGAAAGGCACAAAACACATACATCGGAGTTGTAAGAATGATATACATGAACCTCAAAGTGTGAATCAAACTATAATGATAATGATCTAAAACAATTTCTAAAATGTTCAACCCATGACATCTCATGAGAGAAGAAAAATCAGAAGATGGTGCTCTAGGAGAATAGAGAACTCACTAATGCGATTCCAATGCAACTGACGGTGTTCGATTCCGAGGAAGGACGCACACTTAGGGGTTCTTTGAAGATCCAAAGCCGTAAGGATCTCCCTGTCTAATGAGCCCTAAAAGAAGATAATTTTGGCGATTAGACGTTACCCCGATGCATTTAAGGGAAAAAAATAAAGTACACGGTGTGTACTTTTGAATTATACGGTGTGTACTCCTGTTTCCGTAATCTTCTTTTAGCAGCCTCCAAGTAACTCCCACACGGTTGTGTGTGTGGCTACTACATAAAAAGCACACAACCTCCTACGAAAAGTCATTTCATGGTGTGTTCTCATAAAGGACACAAAGTGTGCTTTAGAAAATTTCCATAATTTCCTCTTTTTCTCAATAACAACCAGAAAAAGAAAAACATTCATGAAAAGAAGATCTGTGTTCTTACAATATAAATGAGATATTATCTAAATTACTCTTCATAGTTAATGAATGCATCTTAATCCCATAAATAGTTACATCAGCATGCACTCGAGTAAATCATGAAACCACATAACCATAACTGTTAAATTAGACCCTATAATTGTAACTAGGAGATATGCTACACAAGTGATGGCCTATAGAACATGGAACTCATTTTCAGGCCCCAAATCGGCTATATAATTTCTATCATTCCAATGAACATATTTAATAATAAAGAGGGTGAACATATGATTTGAATCACCTTTTAAATTACATATATCAAATAAATGCATCTCATCTATATTTACACATACCCTCATGCAAACCTCCCAGTATATGAGATGATGCAGACTAGCAGTGATGATCTATATATCATCAATCGGGAGTTATTACCAATAAAATAAATAAAGAAAACTAATAAATATTAAAAAATGAAAAAGTGGAATAATGAAGTAATGATATAAGAAATAAAATATCAACTACCTCGTATCATATAAAATAACAATGCCAGGACCGCCAATGTGTCCGCTGAAACAACAGTAAATGAAAGATATGGATGTAATTAAAAAACTATATCATTATTCAATAATTTTCCATGATACAAACACCAAACATCATGATTCATATCCTACCTCAATTATTATATTCCTTTTTTCATAAAAGGTTACCTAATTAGGATGTAATCAGAAACATCGATATTCTCTTATAGAGTTATGTATAAAGATGATAATACACCTATAATGTGTCCCTAACATGATTTCACATTACATACAATATTTTATGTAAAAATTAAACATAAATAAGCACATTCTCTGAGTCATCATGCAATAACAATGATTCCATGAATCCCAACGTCATATGTTTATCATGATTTTTCTATGGAAGTCAATGAATATCATATCACATCACATTGTATTCTGTAAATCCTAGAAAAATATTCCACCCTACACCAGTTACACATATCTTCAATCTCCAACAATACTTAAATTATACCTTCCCAACCCAGATGATGGTTCTTAGTATGAAAATCATATGCACCATGATGACTGTTGTAATTTTCCTCAAATGAGAGAATGTCCCACCTAATTTATGTGATGTCACTGGATAAACAAATCACTTAGGAAATGAAATTCCCCACTCTATCCAATAGAAAATAGATTCTATATTCCCATGGGTGCTCTCTTTACACTTAAATAGACATTACTTTTATCTAAACCATACCATAAAATTATTAAATGTCCATTTCAATTGTCATATCATCTCTATCCCCCTATATGGGTTCAACGAAATGAATCATAGAATCTTGACCACCATGACAGATAAAACATGAATTTTTAGTAAAGAAAATTCCCAAAGTATTATATATCCAATAGAAAAATTCCAAATATCAAGACTAGTTATCAAGAGGCCACACATTAAAAAATGATCATATATCAAACATGAGTATCATTGGACACACAATATACAAAATGAAAACAAATATCAATCATGAGTATAAAAATAACAATCAGTCCTTAAAACCTAATTTAAATTTTCATTTGTAGTAAAAAAAGAGATCATGAGTTTCTCCTTTAATGTCATGGTTCATAAAGAGAGTCATCCCTTGATCCTAAATTTCACACCAATAGAAAAGAATTCATGCCAAGAATAGCATAAGCATGTTCAAATACCATGAACAAATGGTTCTTCAATACTTCATAGATTTATAAAAATCAGTCGGTGTATTAAATTGTTACAGAATATTGAATTATCATTAATGGTTATCACTATTTTATGGTTTAAGGATGAATAATTTTTTCTCTCCTGGACATTGATAAGATAACGTAGTTAAGGATCCTATAAGTTGTAATCAATGAGAAAAACAGTATTAAATGATCATTCAATATGTAATGATAGAAACAGAACCAATCGAAGAATAACTCATTATATTTCTATAACAAATCACACCAAACCAAATTACTAATAATGGATGATTATCAATGGTTATGGATAATCAAAAGAAATAAAAAATTCAATCCAATCTAGGAAGAAATAAAGCTCAATTAATTATCACATGACAAAAAAATCTAGAACTATAGTTCATATTGAAATTCATTGGAAAAAATGATGAATCTATATGATAAGGGTATGATCCAACTAATATGTTTTAAAAAATATAACTATACTCATTAAAACCACATATTAATTACATAAAATTTACACACATTGATTTTATCAATATCATAGTATAAATATTTCTATATTGGATCATTCAAATCTATCCCATTCATTGAAACTTACTATATGATTTCTAGATTATGGATGTGGTGTCCATAAAAATTCCATCCTGAAATGGACTCACATATGGTGTTCCTCCAATGTTGATTAATATTCCCCACAACATTACCTCAAAAATGGATATGATTGGGCCAAAAAATTCATGGCTGACAGTATTCTATCTCATACTCTATGTATTTTATTTAGGTTAGACAATTCATTTTCCCACATATTGATTTTACTTAGAGATAAAACATTGATAAAACAGATTTTACCATGATGTGGTGCTTACCATTCCAGATAGGGAAATATCTAAAATAAAAATTATGTTTAATAAATTGAAATTATACTCTCCTAAGATCCTCAAATCTATGATTCAACATTCCCAATGATTAAAACATCATATTAGAATATAAAGTACTTCATCAAACATAACAACCCCAAAATGAAGGAGTTAAATGAATTGTGTGGTTTACTAAATCGATGGTTTCTGGGAGGATATAATGTTATCCTATTTCATGAATCATCATAATGGGAAAGAAATATTCATATCATGCATTATATTTTCATTATATGATCTAGGAACATTGTATTTTTGTGGATGTTAGTTAGGAATCATTAATTGTGAGGAGGATCATTTAACACTGTAAACTAGTGGTCACTAAAATATTTCGAAGAATCAAAGATCAACTCACATCCTGAATTGGTGTTTTCATATTCCCTATAAATTCATGAAAAAATTTGAATTGTATTATTTTTTATTATATATCATGAATCTCTAGGTGTCCTACGGTGTTGTTTTAGATGTTTCTGAGCCAACAATACCTGATCCAATCCATTTTCCCCATCAGATTGATTCCTTGGGATCTGCTGGGAGTTCTCCACTCAATTTACATTAGAATCATTTCATCCATTATTTGGAAAATAATTGGTTTTGATTTCAGTTCATGTTTGGATGATATTTAGATTAATGCATTGTTTTGAATTTTTTAACTTCCCTGCATGTTGATATTGTCAAGTTTCATTTTTTATTTTTCTTCTCCTCTTAAACCACATAATTATAATGATTTATTAATTGATGTAGGGGATCTTTTAACTTCTAATTCATCTTCTAAAATTATATATTTTTATTAAACATATTTTTATATTGTCAAAAACATAATAATATAATAACCACTAATAATGTTGTTTTGATTACTATTAATTTAAATGAATGTGTAGTTAGAATGAATAAATATAATAAATTTCATAAATGTGAAATTGAAGGGGGTCTTTCAGGGAATTGTGTATTTTTATGACATCAATGATATTGTGGTTTCTCATCATTGTTGTCATCATAAAAACATATTGATTATTATTCCTTTGATTTTTTAAACGATGCTATATTTAAATAAATTGTATGATAATACACGAAATATTATTATAAACATTCTAATGGTAACAAAAAAATAATATATTTTTGGATTGGTTGTCTTCACCATGTGATGATCAATAGACTTGTTTTTGTGCATCTTGGTGGGTATGATTGTGTGAATCATGGTGGAGTTTCATGCATTCATCCTGTTGGCCTTGGTTATGTTCAGTTCTAGTATTTCATTAATGGGGTGATTTAACCTATAATTCTACAACATAGAAAATATTCAAAATTTATGATAATTGGTGAAATTTTTAATAAATATATGACTATATAAAGAACTCGGATACAAATATTTGATGTATGTCTTGGATTATTATTTTAATAGCATTAATTAATTATAATAACTGTATTATTAATCCTTGGTGGAAAATAGTTGAATTAATGGATGGGTAATTGAACCATGGATGTGGCCCTTTATATGATGATTGGATTTCTTGTATAGATTGAGTGGTAACCCTTAGTAACATATTGAAAAAACCTTATGAGATATTGGATTTATCATGTGAGATAGTCATTAAAAATTTGTACAAAACCATAATATAAATATATATATTTATAAATATTTTATATTTCATCACAACCCTCCAATGTCGGATAAACATACAATCACTAAGTTATACATTACGACAATTTTTCATCATCCAGTATGTGGAGGATACACATGGCTGACTACCACAAATCCCATATTCTACGATTAATAATCGAACTTAATGACATTGGTGATACATAGCTATGGTGAGAACCATGTTCCAGATATTGAGGCATATAGTGGGGGTAATTTCTGTTTGGAGTACAACATGATGATGTTGTCCACCATTTTCAACATAACTTATTGACCTGATTATGTGAAATGTGGATTGTGTCGTGAGATGAGTCATGTGAAAAATGATTCTAAATGAGATATGTGGTTTATTCTATGAGATATTATAAAAGGTGGCTTCCACATGACATGATATAAATCTAGTGATATTATTTGAGGATATTGAAGGTATACGTGAAAACGATGTCTTCACATTCAGTACAATGAAGGACCCACTACAATGTGGAAGAATCAGATTCAATATTTTTTAAAATAATTTGATCAAGCTGTTATATGTATCATAAAATTAGTCTCTCAAGGATATAATAAATAAAAATCACATAAATAATGTTTTATGATAAATATAGCTTCAAAAAATGATATTAATATTTATAGTTCATGAGAATATATAGTGAAATAAAACTATAAAAAGAAATATTTTTAAGATTAATAGATATTGGAAAACTAAATAATACCCTTATATGCAATGTTTTTTATAATCTTACATGTTCACTTTTTATTATTATTGTATACATATGTTGGCCACATTATGTAAATGACCCTAGTCAGTACAACAAATATGATCACCATATTACTATTATTCAATGATTTCATGATTGGAAGATAGAAATTGGAGCTATTGTTTCATTTAAATTGATTAAATAAGAGCCCATTCACGATTTATTGGAATTTGATTCATGTTATCTATTATTTTTACATGAAATGAACCTAAAATTTGGGTCTTGGGAATGGATATGATGGATTTTGGTTCACTGTTATATATATTTCTTTTACTTGGTGGTTCTTTATATCATATTATTTATTAAAATAAGGGGGGGGGGATTTAAACCCATATAAGAGTTATATACCATCATTTCTAGTAGGAAACTAGTGGCCAACTAGATTTGGGACTCAATGGTCATTCCATGTTGTCATTACAAACTTCTGAGGGGTGAGAGTGGATTGGGGTTGTAACAAGTGTATATTAACATTAAATAAGAAATTACAAGGAAATGTGATATAATATGTGAAATATGTGATTGGATAACAAAAACAAATATATACATCATTATAGTGGAAAACATTATTTTTCTATTTCAAATTATAATAAATACTAAATGATACATAAAATATAAATTTTATCCTTTAAATATATTAAAAATATAAAATATAGGACATAAATTTAGAGATATTTCTTTTTTCGGAATGTGTATATAGAACATTCTAGGATTCCAAGAAAGATATATCAAAATTATAGTAAAAACGTTATCTGTGCATAAACATGTATACACAATTTTTTTAAATACAGTAATAAAATAAGAAATTACATGAAATTGTATATAGAATATGAGTAGTTAGCTAATTAATAAATCAATGTATGATATATTCAATAACACAAAATATAAGGATGGTAAATATGTGAACTACATTGTTATAATCAAGGCCACAATATAAGACGAGACACCAAATTCATCTTCTAATGGAACAAGTAGGGAGATCCGTATATAATATATAATATATCAAATTCTAATCTCAAGGTAAAAGTAATGTTGATATAATGTAAAGGATAAGGCTCATGTTGCTGAAAAATAGAAGTGGTATACAGTTTTAATTGAAAAAAAATCTCGATTCAACCCCATAATTGAATTGTCACTATACAATTTAAAACAATTTATAATATAAAATACAAAATAGTTTCATTTTAAATATTTAATCCATCCTTTTTATTATATAAACTATACATTACATGGTACAAAACATAGGATTGATTAAGGTTTATTTCCATGTAAATTTGGTACATAATATAGGTAATAATAATGCATTCGTAAAATATATTTTATTGAATAATAATTGGTTGATGGTAGATTAATTTAACATCATGTCATATCATAGGGATATACATCAGAGGAAAGGGCTGATAATTAAACCTAGTAATGGAATAAGAAAAAGGGAAAAAATCATGTTATCATGATACATCTCAATAAGAACATGAGGCATTGAAATTGGAATAAAAAATAGGCATATCATAATAATAATAACATGAGTTATAAACTGAAAATGTGGTTACATAATTTATATTATAGAATCATAAGCATATCACAATGGGCTATCACCAATGTTTTATAAATCAATATTACTGATTTTATTCACCAATGTATCATAAAATTGTCATATCAAGAGATTATATCACTCAGAAAATGAATTTAATAACTATATTGGAACAAAATACATATGTGTTAATTAATCTGAGACACTTAGATCATGATAAATCAAATCATTAATAACCCATGGTGAATTAAGTACTGGTTTCTTATCAAAACCATTGCATTCAAAACCGACTAAATCCATGTTTATTATATCATTCTTACCACATGAAAAAGAAACACATTTTCCATAAATTTAAATCCTAAAATAAATAAATCATCATACATATATGAAAATACACATGGAAAAGTTAGTGTTTTTGGAATTAAAAAAAAAAATAAATGAAAATTTATCGGGTTCAAGAGGGAAATTTTAAGATGAAAATTTAAAAATGTGATGGGTATAAAAAGTTGTAAAACTAGAAAATGATATTGTAAAATGGAATATTATTTATAAATATATTATTCTATAAATAATGGGTTAAGAGAAATTGGAAAAATATAAATCATTTTGGACACTAGAAGCATTCCACAAAAAAAATTATTTAATGGAAAAGATAAGTGAATATATCCATTACATTGAATAGTTTCTCTTAAATATTAAGGATCGGATTATTAGGGGTTAAGGACCCCTTGAAGGACTCTCATTAAGTAAAACTCCCCACACTATAATGAACGAATGATTGGGGATTAAAGTGGAATCAATAAAGGGGTGGGTATTTATAGAAAAGGTGGAGGAATAATTAATGAATTTCTAAATACAGGTCTTGCACATTTATGTTGTTGAATATGAAAAAAATATTACGCATGGTTTCTTATAATGGGTTTTGATATATTAGTATGATTTTATGATATTCTATTTTATAAAAACTGAACATCAATTTTTAGTAATTCTTTTGGAAAGTAAACTTTAATTTCCCACAATGTAGTTTTTTAAAAATAAAATATTCTATTTTGGAATTTGGAAAGTCACATATAGTTTTAGAAGATAAATAAAATATATTATTAAACACAATATTAATATAATAACATATTATCGAACTTCGATTATGCTCAACAAAATTTTACATCATTATGAAATAAATATTAATTCATAAAACATATCTGAAAACCTATAAACTATTTATACTATTCATGAAAAAAATAAATAATTTTATAAAGTACTCTTAATTTCCAAATAAACTAATATAGAAATTTTGAACTAAAATATAATGTTTATTTAATTATAATAAATTGAAAATTATGAGAAATATTATTTATAACTATAAAAAACTATTTTTTTTAAAAAAATAGAAGTTTTTTAATGCATAACCAATTTTATGACACTTATAAAATTTTCATAGGGAATTATGTAGTCGGTAATATGAAAAAATGACACAATAGACAAGGATGCAGTCAAAATTAAATAGTACTACAATTTTTAATTATATTCATTTAACATTCTTTATTCATCTGTTGAATCATGTAAACCATAGGATATAACCTAAGCTCTGTATCCCCTATTTAATAGTCAAAAAAAGATGTCTCATAAGACCATATATACTATCAGGTAAGACTGAGTCCATGATTGTGATTTGTCTTGGTATACTCATTACCATTATTTAATGATTCAAATAATGACCCTCCAAGAATGTTTTCATAGTCTAACCCCTAGCCTAACAAAAAAAAATATTTAATAACGAACCAATGGGATGCTTTCACAGTCTAACCCCTTTTTCCATAACATAAAAACAATCATTTACAATCGACCACCTATTCATACTGTCTCGATCTATACCCGTTCGTCTAATATACTATCAACTAATTATAAGAAACCACCTAGGATATATCTCACAATATAAACCTTTATGTAAACGACCACCTGGGAGCTCTAATGTCTGGTACCCCTAGGTCACATAATAGTAAAACATAAAAAAATTACCCACCCTTTGGAAGATCTCAAAGTCAAATTCCCATATGTCAAAATTTCAAAATTCATGCCATAATAATGTCATATAATCAACGAATCCATCATAACAAGCAAGGCTTGTAAAACAAGACAATATAATCATGCATCCCAAACTAAACTGCCAAAAAACAATCAAACAAGGGACACCGACACATGATGTCCCATAATTAAGTTATATAACATTATAAATAATAAACTACCCTTTATCAATCATGTAAACCAATACAGGTGATAAATAAGGTTAAATTACAAATCATGAAATATCCCAAATGTGGGTATGCAACACTTTATGCATACATAATACCAGAAAACACAACCGAAGGCACAATCCACCTACCCTGATATCTTATGTTTTATATTCTTGGACGTTGGACTTTATATAATCTTACTACAATGTAGATCTACCAAACCATGAAAAACACTCAACAATGAATAACTCAAACGAAATGAAATATCAGGAAAAATTGATCTTGGGGTTTTGAGACCTCACCGGTGAGATTCCAATGCACCCGATGACATCTCAATAAAAACATGTACAAAGAAACTAGAGGGGTTCAATGTTATCAGCCATTATGTAACTCTCATTTACAAATCATGGGGAGAAGAAGGTAGTTCTGGTCATGAGACTCTATGCTGCTCCGAAATAACAAATAAAAATTAAACTACATATTTTTTTCAATAAATTTCCACACTATGTAATATCCTTAACTGGACCCCACCTTAAGAGGTCTTCCAGGTCACCTACACGACCATGTAATCGGCTATTACACGACTAGTACGTAGTAGTACACACTATTTAAATACGAGTTATGTTATCAGAAGTAATGTATTGGTAAAAAAAATTATCAATTTCTTTTTTAATCCTAAAAAAACAAAATCATGATCCATACCAAAAATAAAGATCCAAGTTCTTATAAAAATACCACCTTAAAGTAATTTGTCCCTAAATATTATATCCAAGGATCATGAAGAAGATGCTTCAAATAACCCTTTCCAATGTGATCATACATCGTCCTAACTCTACTATGCTTGTTTATGAACTAGATTTTGCTTCCATAACACTTTTACCTGAGGAAAAAACAAGGCATAGATATGCATCCTATTGTGATCCACAATCCAAATTGGGTGATTTTTGAAGGATGATTGTAGCTCCCACTGATCCTTTTTGTGATGAAAAAAGTTAGAAGAGTCCTTTGATTAATGTCATAGTTGAGAAACATGAATGATTTTATTCATATCTTGTAATTATAAGGTAACCATAATCGATATAAAACCGACCAGACACTCTCCAAAACCTCAAATGTCCCAACTTATCTCGGTGAATGTTTCCCCAATCTCCCAATCATCCGGTGTCCCAAACTCAATTTGACAGATAATAAAATCTGATATTCATCCTAAAACTATAGAGGACACCTTCATAGACCATCGTAAGATTTCTACTGAGACTGTGCAATAGCTATTTTCTTCCAAATCAACTCCACCTTCTTAGTGTTATCCATGACAATACGAGGTCCCATCCTAGAAGACATGCCTACCTCTAGCTATTACAAGGGTGTTCAGCATAGCCAACTATGAAATTCCTCCTATGGTTACATTTGAATCCTTTCATAAAAAATATTACTATATGAAACCTATACTTTTGGTATATGTCTCTCAAAATATCCCTCTATATCTAGAATGAATGGTCGATGAATGTCTCCAAAACCTAAATCGTGCAGTTGGATTGGCCATCCTTCTAGGAATGGTTTGTTGTACATAGAATTAATTGTGTACCCAAACCCCTCTTTTTTCCCTACCAGAAATGATATTTAAACTAAGAATACCTCGTTATAAAGATAGAATGCGGGACCCCAGAAAAATGTACAATACCTCAATTGTGAAACCTCCCAAGCTCATCAACACTGATGATGTCCTTAATCAGTAGAAATTATGCATCCTTTATCACTCTTTCATAAAAAACCCATACAACATCATTTCCGTTGGGATTCCTTAAGAAACCCATCCTTCAATCCATCTCCACATCATTACCCTTCCACTCGAAAATGGGTAATTTCTATAAAATCACTACTAGTCAATGATGCTCAGCCTTCACATGTTGATAGGTGGAAATTCACATTACAAAACCAGTTACATCTCTCCTTAATATCTGGCCACCAAAACAGATGGTGTGAATCTCGATATATCTTGCTGCCACTAGGATGAACATTCCATACTAATGCATGAAAATATAGGATCAAATCATCACTTATATATGTTGAATCCCATAAACATTGTTGAAAATGAAAAACATAATCCTCATATATGGTCCACCCAGAAGTAGGTTCATCACCAGACATACTCTCTCGTTGGAGTAGATGGTGTTTTGCGGAGATGGCGACTCACAACGACCCGCGGCTTAGCAATGGCATTTTGCGGCGATGAAACCCATGTTGAAATAAGGGGATGACTTCCCTCCCCTTCCATGAGGTGGGAGGGGGGAGAAGGAACGGGTTTCAAAACCTCCAACCCCACGGAAACCTTTTATTCCTTTCTCAAACCCTATCTATCTCCCAGATTTCCCAATGATTTCATTATGCTAGAAAGATCTTGATCTTCATCCGGGTGATCCTCAGCTCCCAATCGCTTAATCAGAGTTCTTGGAAGCATCGAGTCACTTGTAACTAATGCTGGTAGCATGTTTATATCGGAGAAGGCCTTTGGTCGATGATTTCGACCTCTTAATCTTTTGTTAGTGGGACTTGCAAGAATGTGTAGTTGTTCGGCTTCTTGAAAATTGCAAATTCATGAAACTATTTTCCTTGGAAGATGATTTGATCGGAGCCTGGTCCAGTTCCCCTCGTAGATGCAACAGATGTCGTTTCTTCCTTTGTTGCTGGTTGTATGATTTATGCACGAATCACTATCTTTCAACCATTATGCCATGGGTTAGTCTTCCTCAACACCCTCATCATTTCCAAAATCCAGCAATTAATCGCATGATTGGTAATATGGTGGGTGATATCTCTGTTCTGACATCCGAACTTCCACCGTAAGTCATCTGGTGAATCCTCGTCTCTATGTGGAGGTGGATGTCACAAATTCCTCAGTCAATTGTGTATGGATTACCATCGGGGAAGAGTTCAGATGGATGCAGCCTGTGGTTCTCAAATAATGGGTTGGTTACTGTAATACCTGTTGTTTTCTAGGTTATATGGCTTCGCAGAGTCGCTCTGAGGTGCTAAACATAAATTCATCTAATCAGATGGAGAGGGTAGGAGAGTCCACCAAGCCGAGGGTGATGTCTGTTTGAGGTGTGGCTTATGGAACTGCTGATGATGCAGAGAATCGGGATACAGTACCTTCGAGGAGCTATGTGGCCCCTTGAAATCCAGAAGTGTCTGCGGTGTTCAGTAGGTTACGCCATGATCTGTAGTTGGGTGATGGCGTGCTTCAATCTAGTGTAAAGGAGGCCTTTGGTTCTGTCAAAATGGGATGTACAGTAGGTGTTAATTCTATTGTGAGGGAGTTACAACTTGAGGTGTGTGTGCCTGTAACTATTGAAAAGTTTGGTAATTGGTGTAAGATAGTAGTGAATGTGGGTGATGGAATGCCAGATGATGTTGGCGATGGTAGTGGTCCTATGGAGGATTCAGATGTTAGCAATGGGGCGCAAGGAAGGGCTGTGATTAATGTGGATGTTGGATTCACAGTTGCTACTGGAAATCAGTTCCAGTATTTGGAGCAATAGCATATAGAGGAGGACTCTCTAATGATCGAGTTGAAACATGATTCTCCTTTACAGGAGGGTGGAAATGGATCAAAAGATGTGCAGTAGGTGACATTGGTCAATCAAGAGTCCCCGGAATAGCCATGGTGTCTTGTTGTGATTGACACTAATGGTCAATTCCAGAAGAGTAGTAGAGGGAAAGATAAATTTCAGAAGGTGATTATCCATGGGAAATGGTTGAACTCTTCTGAGAGTGACCAAGGAAACAATGGTGGCATTGTCAAACCTTCTTTTAGTGATGTGGTCGAAGGAGGGAAGATGAAGGTGATTGACACAAAAGAAATATTGACTGCCCCACCATGATGCAAGTCAATGAAATATTACTCCTATCATCCAGAGCCGTTAGACACTAGGTCCTCCCATGGCAACGAGGAGCTCTTATCCTTGGAATGGATGAATCTGCGAAGGAAATATGCTCAGTTTCTAAAGCATTATGACAGCATGGAATGGGAAACGGCTACTCTGGAAGAAGATTATGGAGATGGGTTTGGTTTTTGTGACATGTAATTTCTTTCGTTTTGTCTTATGGTGTATGATTTCTTTCCTTTTATTTTATTTTAATAAATGGTCAAGTGGTTATCCCCTGGCTGAGCATTTCTCTCACGTAGGATTAGGACTTTAAAATCTGGAGCTTCCTCATTATCACTTGATCTAGTAGTCTATGGATAATATCTCTATAATAAAGAAACATTTCCACATATCTATCATGCACCTAAAAAGGCATTATAGATAACATATCTATATGCTACCACTCACTACTGGCCTCCTGAACTACATGTATACGAGTTCTCCTTCTCAACACATCAGCAACTGCATTGCCTTTCCTAGGCATATAGGCAAGTTAAATGTCAAAGGACTAATTGTACAGAACTCACCTTTTCTATCTCAAATTTAGATCACGATGAGTAATGTCATACTTGAGGCTCTGTGGTTTGTGTAAACCAAAATATTCACTCCCAAAAGATAATGTCTCCAATAGCACAAATCATTCACAACTAAAGATAAATCGAAATTGTGCATCATGTAATTACTCTCATGTGGCCTCAACTATTGAGACCTATATGCAATGAATCCTTCCTCATGAATAAGAACTACTCCAACCCTGATACCTAATGAGCCACATTAAACTGTGTAACTCTATCCATGCTCCAAAAAAATAAATGTATATGCTGATGTCAACTTCCATTTGAGATCTTAAAAGGTCCTTTCACAAGAATCCAACCACAAGTACTTCACACCCTTCTTATTAAGGACCATCTGTGGAACTACTATGAATGAAAATTACTAAATAAAGTTTCTATATAACCAGATGACCCTAAAAAACTATGTACATAAAAGAAGTTCATCAGATACTACCAGAAACTACTGCTCTTACATTCTTTGGGTCTACTGATTCTTTTTTCTCTGAGATGACATGACCCAAAAAGTGAATCTAATCCATCCAAAAATGGATTTTTTAGATCATAGATTATAAATGATTATCTGTTAGTGTACTGAAAACAATCTCATGTTGGATGGAATTATCGTTTCGAGTGTGAGAGTACACCGAGATATCATCCACGAAGACTATAAAAAATAATCCATGAAAGGATGGAAAACATGGTTCATTAGTGCCCTGAAAACTACTGGTATGTTCATGAAAATGAATGACATTACCAGATAATCTTATAGACCATAATTTATATGAAATCCTATAAGAGGTATATCTAATGGTATATCGTGAAATTGATGATAACCAGATGTCAATTAAATCTATGAGAAAACACGAGCTCGTAGAAGATGATCAAAGAGATCATCAATCCTTGGTATGGAATATCAGTTCTTGACCATCATCTGTTTTAGCTTCCAATTATTTATACAAATTTTAAGGATACTATCCACCATGTTCACAAAAAGGACAGACGAACCCGAGGGAGAAGAAATAGTTAAGATGAATCCCTTTACTTGATACTCCTCAAAGAGCTTCTTGAGCTTCTATAACTAGGGTGTAGTCATCGTATTAAGAGGAATGGACACCGATTCCACTCCTAGAACAATATCAATTGAGAAATATACCCCCTGCTCTAGAGGTAAACTTTAAAATTCATATAGAAGGTCATTTCAAAAATGATCCACCACTATGGGAAATTCCATATATGAAGTCCCCTGGTAAAAAAGATATAAACTAAAATTTTCGTTATGATTAATCTGAACACATGATGATCGATTCCAACTATGTTCTCCTGGACATCCTGTTCACCCTTCTATATATATGACGCACCCTTTGGGGACGTGAAAGTCACCCTATGATAATAGAAGTCAACAAAGGCCTAAATGGTGTCCAACCTGTCCATTATCAGAATTACATTGAATAATATGTTCTCTACGACATAGAGGTACCATATGATGTGAATCCCACAAACCTCAAAAGGGAACTCAGTTCCTTGACGTGCACTGGGTATCATAATCCCCTATAATGTTTCTAACTTCATAACATCATCATAAGTAAAGGTAATGTTTCCAATGATGTCCACAATGGAAACAAATATTAACCTACAGGATACCCTTGTATCAAATAAATATGAATCTAAAACTAGGGAAACTAGAATCTTACATCTAACCATATAGGGGTTGAGATCCTTCTCCAAAGGGGTTTGTTCCATCACAAAATTCTTACATATACTAAGTCCATGTTACCCTGCCTGAATACCCTAAGATGATCCTCCATACATTCCCTAAAAATCATTCATATGGATACCATGTCCACAACCACCTCCTCCACATAAATTACCTGACAAACTCTAGTTCCCAGACTGATGAGAAATTAGTGGTCCTGCTCCTGAACATGCAGTCACAAAATAACCCCCCTCACTCACTGCTGGTGAGAACTTCGAACTAAACACTTAATATATACCTTATTCCCAAAATACTAGAACATGTCTAGGTCCCTCAGGAAATGTTGTCTTGTATTACAACTCCTTCAACACACGTAGCATATTACTTGGCAATTTGAAAAAAAAACTCTGCTACTACAAGAACCACTATGTGTATGCTCCATAAGGTTCTTCCTACTATCGTTTGACTGATTTCCAAACCTAGATCTTGAACATCCCAGGCTCATATCTCATAACTCCCTTTAAATTTTCATGAAAATTAGTTTCTAGTTTACTATATTCATCATCGAATTCAACCTGAAAACATTAACCTAATATATAATGTCATAGCTGAGACCGTCCCCAAATTTATTAGCTAGTGATAACATGTCACCTCTCAAAACAAATGAGAACTACTAATGAATTATAAATCGGGAATAACAATCCATTACTAAAAGGGCACCCTTATACAAATAAAATAACACCCTGGATCAGTCATCCATAAATGTCTTGGGGAAGAAGTAACCTTAGATGGTCTAATGAAACTCTTCTGAAGTCATATCCTGATTAAATACCACCTTTGAGATAACATCCCACCATATCATGGCGAAATCACGTAGAATATTAGTCGTGAGCTTCACAATCTTCTAAGGAGGTTTCTCTATAATCTCTATGATAAAAATAATGGCCTCCAAACATTACTCTCTAGATATTGGTTTACTATCCCTTGAAAAAGTGGGATGCTGCTGTTGTTGGAACACCTGCATCAGTTCTTCCATAGTCGGGGCAGGATGTGGTGATTAAAAAAAAGTATGCATCATCCTCATAAAGTGATCATGGAACTATGCAATAGTACCTACGTTGAGTGTAATAGTTGGTGACATTATGATCATAATGGGAGGATCTGGTGGTAGTCCCTGATCTAACATTTCTATTTTCTGATTATGGCCATTCATCAGGAGTACAAACGGGGGATGTCTTGGTGGCATGAATATGCAAGTTCTGGTGCACACCTCAGTATATAATTATAAAATACTAAAACATAAATGTGAAACAATAGAACATGATAAAGAAAACATTGATGTTTTTCAAAAGAGGGTTACACGGCGTGTAGAACCACTACATGACATGTTCCCTTAATGATTTACATGGGTGTGTACCTCTGCCAACCTAGTTGTGTAACACCCTATACACACAGTTTGTTCCTCACGAGACACATTTTGTACTTGAATATCCCCCTACCATGGTACTTCAACATGGATAGAACGACATGATCCTGCTGGTGTAATATTATATGTTGTGTTCACCATATACACATCGTGTTTTCAAGTGATATATCCAACTGTTCATTCTATCACACAGATGGATAGATGGAATTTTATAGCATGGTGTGTACTCCCAATACATAACCCGTTCATGCAAATGTTTTACCATCCCCGTGTCTCTAATCACATAGTCAATCATAGGGTTAATAACAACCTGACTTGTACATATGGTACACATAATGTACTTATGAAAAAAAAATTCTTCCACAACTGAAGAATTCCTGATGTGTTTTCAAAATATCACATGATGTGTTTTCTTGGTTTATGTACAGTAAGGCTATGAAAGATCTCTTTAACACCTGACACCATTAAAATTTTGTCTATGTCATGCAATTATCTGAATAGTGAGATCCATTTCTCCCCATGAATTGATGTTTGACATCCTTATTCATATCACACCTCAAAATAATTCAATTAATTTTCAATCATGATCCACCAATTTATGATCCAAGAGGGCCTATAACACCATATGGACCAAAGATGGGCGTCCATAAAAATGAAACTTTACATTCACCAATAACCTATCAAAATAGTTGGTATCTTTTCATGGAATCTATCACAACATCTTGCATATCTAGCACAATAATTATCACAACAACATGAAATCAATAATGCACCATAAATAGCATGACATGAATGGATGTCATGTGATCTCTAGCAAGATCCTATATGATCCATGATGTGACATACCCTCATCTCATAGGGTTTAAAGAGAAATAGACCCACACTGATAACAGTCATAACAACACAATACATGTTTATCACCCAATGATGAAATCAAATAAAATGTAACAATTGAAATAATAGAATAATTTCATTATTCGAGGTAACATTGATTTTCCATGTACACGGGTTAGCTACTCCATGGAACTGCTTATTACCAACTACTGATTACTTCCTATCCAAATATATTAGCTCCAAATAGTATGGAAAATCAGAAAATAATTTCCTTTGATACCACTTAATAATATTATAGACTCCGGAAAAGTCTGTTGTTCCCAAATGAAGCTCCGGATGCGGAAAGCGAGGTCATATTTGGAGTCGGAAGAATGTTTCGGAGGGCCCGGAGGCCTTGGGCGGAATTTCAGAGGCCTGCGCGCAAAGATGATGATCCGCGCGCAAAACCCCCGGGATGCGCGCAACTCCCTTGCGCGCCGTGCCCGATTCCGCGCCCGCGAGGAGAATTCCGCGCTCGCGCCTTGGATTCCGCGCCCGGGGTTGCCTATAAATACTAGGCGACCCCCAACGTTTCAAAGGTTGCTGGAAGTCGAACGGTCTCCCGCGCGCGTAATTCAACCCCTTCCGCGCGCAATGCCGATCTTCAGATAACCTCCTTTCTTTCGCGCAATAGAGCCTTGGGGGTCCGCCTTCGCGCGCAATCCCCTTGGCTCATTTCCTTCGAATAAATTTCAACCCGAAGGCCTTTGCGCGCAAAAGAAGCCTCTTGCGCGCAATTGCCCCCCGGGTGCACGCAATCCAGCCTGATTGCGCGCACCCCCCCATTTTCAAAGTGGCCATTCGTAAGAGAATGAGCCGTTGCCCCCGCGCGCTACCCGAAGCCCGGTGCGCGCAATCCCAATCATCCGCGCGCAAAGCGCTGGCCCAATTGCGCGCCAGCCCGCCATTTTGCGCGCCGACCCGCGGTTTTGCGCGCAAAGCTCCTCTTTTGCGCGCAGTCTGCCAGGGTCGCATCCCTTGACCCCCTGCGGGTACCTGCCTGCGTGGCGCCCGATGGTCTTCATCGCAGGTGCCCGCACCGTGCGCTGTCTTCCCGTGCAGCCTTCCAGGCTCGTGCGAAGTGACACGGACCCGTCAGCGGCAATCATTCGTCCAGCATGACGTTAAACTGCATATTCGTCCTGCATGACGTTAAACTACACATATGTCCAGCATGATGTTAAACTGCATATACGTCCTGCATGACGTTAAATTGCGCATTCGTCCAGCATGACGTTAAACTGCCCATACGTCCAGCATGACGTTAAACTGCACATTCGTCCTGCATGACGTTAAACTGCACATATGTCCAGCATGACGTTAAACTGCATATTCGTCCCGCATGACGTTAAACTGCACATAGGTCCAGCATGACGTTAAACTGCCCATACGTCCAGCATGACGTTAAACTGCACATTCGTCCGCGCTGCAAGACGTTAAACTGCCAAGTGTTTCGTCCTCAACAGACGACGTTAAACTGTACTTCGTCCGGCAAGACGTTAAACCGTCCGCTTCGTCCTCAACACACGACGTTAAACTGTACTTCGTCTGGCAAGACGCTAAACCGTCCGCTTCGTCCGATCCCGTGCTCTGCACGCAGGGTCTCCCCCGGTTTGGATGTGGCCCCCACCCGCTCGTCTCTGCAGGGATGTCGGGATTGTCCCCCTTTTGGGACGATTTAATGGGAGTGGCTTTTCCCTACGGGGGCAGGGTATTACAAACCCCTAGTTTCTCATGGGAGGCTGCACATGTGTATCTCCATTGTGCCTCCCCACTGCCGAAGCCAGTAGAGGGTGTGACTGGGATCGAGGTGTCTTCTGCTTTCGGTCCAAGTCCCTTCCAACTGAGTTTTGCCGCATCCGGGCTGTCTCAAGTGCGTAAGTCCTGACAGAATGAACTACGTGGACTTTGATCCCTGTCTTCTATACAGGGTACATAGGAAGCCTCCCTGAGGTCCAAGCCCGCCACCTGGTCGTCCCGGTCGTATTTACGTCGGTTCGTCCATCAGTGGACCCCTCCAGGGTTCACGCTTGCGTCGATTCACCTATGAATCCGCCCCTGTGGGAGACTGCCCGTGTGTATCTCCACTGTGCCTCCCCACAGCCCCTTTTTCCATTTCTCCTTTTATCGTCCAGCATGACGTGAAATTGTGATCCACCCGGCCGTTCCACCCCCCTCTGTGCGAGGTGGTCCGGTTCAATCCTCCGCCCGGCGGCCTAGACCTCTTCGTGAGTCGGCTTGCCGACGTCCAGCATGACGTTAAACTGTATACCCGAACTACGTTGACTTTGATCCGTGCTAACGCGCGGTACGTAGGAAGCCTCTACGGGGTCCAAGCTCTTCACTCCATCATCCATCCTGATCCTTACCTGGGCCGCCACATCCCGGTGGGGTCATACAACTTCACTCCACTCCACGTTACTTGGGAAGCCGCCCATGTGCTGGCCCCAGCGTCGGAGGTTCCCCGCAAGGGGTTCTGTCATCTGATCCACTTTTCGTGTTGATCGGTCTGATGCCGTCCCCGCTGGACGTTAAACTCGCGGCATACCCCGTGTTAAACATGAGAAGCTGAGGAAAACCTCAGGTGACACAGTTCCCCGCACCTAGTACGGGATGCCTCAGGCCATCAGGCCTTCGAGAAGCCCTATTAGGGACGGAAGACAGACGTGCAGAGCCGCAGTGCTACGACACGCCCCCAGCACCCAGAGCCACCCGGCCTTCTCACCGCAGGTTGCTGCCCCGACTAGATTCCTTGGAGCGTCCGGGCGGAAGCAGCGTAATTAACCGGTGTCCATGAAGATATGGCGCCGGGAACGAGATTCACGAACATTCTTAAGTCTATGAGGGAGACCCGGATTAGGCGACGAGTTCCGAGGAGACGTCCAAGGAAGGAGGAGCCGACATCCCATCATCCCGGTTTCGATCAAGGAGCAGACGCCCCTGAATAAGGGATGAATGCCGCCCGCCCTTGGAAAGCGGGACTGCGGGACCACAAGCCGCGCGCCCATCCCCTCGGGTTGACGGGTGCACGCGCGAACGCGTCCTGGCGGAACAGCGTAACCCGACGCACATCCGCACCGAAACAGAAAAATGGTGAACCCGACGTGAATCTCTTCTCCTCGATACGAAGACCGATGGCTTTCAGAGGTGTTGGAAGACCGGCGTGTTGCCCGGCCAAGCATTCAGTCTTACCCGCCAGGGGTTGGGGAAGTGAAATCGGGCACTCCGTCTCGCAACGTCGAGGGCCTGGGTTCCCCCCACGGAAGGCGTCGTGGCACTAATGGTTGGTTGTCGATTCCTTTTTCCTGTCAGTGTTAATGGGTCATTCTCCCTGATTTCAGAAATCAGGTCGCCCGATCCAGTGCCCGATCGCCACCCGCCCACTGGCGCAGGGGCCGGGGAAACACCGACGCGGCTACTCCGCGTGGTCCCGCCCGTTCCACAGCCGTCCCAGCAGCCGCAATTGCGGGACGACCACGCCCTCTCTCCCCCTCGGAGGTCATCCAGAGAAGGGTGATCAACACCCTGGTGCGGAGATACGAGGAAGAGGGAGTCATCCCCACTAGGGAAATGGCTCGCCTAAACCTTGAGGAGGCTGCGCCTCGCCACCACCGCCGCCCCCGAGGGCCGCGCAGGGAGGCACCGCTGCCTACCTCAACGTCCAATCGCTTCGGGAGTTTATCCCCGGAGCGCTCTGACAGTTCCCTTCCCTACGCGGATGAGGTGGAAGAGGCCCGGGATCACCCTATCCGGGATTCGCTCCAGAGACCTACGGTAAGGACTCCCGCCAGGCCACGGCGACACCGCCGCCAGGCCTCTCCAGTCGAAGAGCGGGCTCTCCACCTGCCCGCGCCGCTCATCCCGACTCGTCTGTCTCGACGCCAACGTCGGGCACGAGCGGAAGAGGATGCCCACCTTGGGGCTCTAGCAATAGCGGCCGCATTGGCCCAAGCCACTGCTGGCTCCAGTCGCCAGGCCTCTGCGCATCCTGAGCAGGGGAACTCCTATGCCTGACCTGGATCGAGGCCCCGACCGCCCCAAAGGTAGGTTGGGTCGACTCTCCCGGTTGCTGGCACTGGCAGTAGCCACCGCAGACCACCTCGCGGTAGCGCTATTCACCGGCCGGATCTACTCTGTGTGGCCGATCCAGGAGGCATGGGTCATCCCACCTTCCGATCCAGGCCCGGAGTCCTGCCCGGAATCATCTCTCCCCGCGTCCCCTTTGATATCTGTCCCGGTGCCCCTCGCACCTTGGTTCCCATTCCTCTTGGCCCCAGCACCAGTGCGGCCGGAGGACGCCAGGACAGAGATCAGCCCTGCCCCGAAGAACCACCCAGGGGAAGGAAGGCAAGGCGTCGACGCCGAGGGAAGAATGTTACGGAATTCCGGACAGAGATCCGACCGGTTTGCTTCTCTGACTCAGAGGCGGAGTACGATTCGGCGACAGAGCCCCTTCCCCAATCCCGCCAGTCAAGGGCAGGGGTAGGAATGCGGCACTTCAGCCTCGTGCTCCCCGAGAGCGAGATCGATGTGATCCCCGCGTCTCTCCAAAGGTATATCCGGAGTAACGAGGGCCTGGTAGACCCCCAGGGATCAAGCTTGCGGTTGGTACCGGCCCCTCCGGAAGTGCCTTCCGCCTCGATCGGAGAAGCCGGAGACTTTTTCTGGGGACCGACGGTCGAACCACGATCTAGTGCACCCTCGGAGAGCACCGATGCTACGGCAGGATGTTCGCTCGCCGGCCCGTCCTATCGTGATGTGGTATCCAGGGCACCGCCACCCTCAGAGGGCGGCCCGGGATATGGAGGCCAATCGGCCTGTTCGCCGTATTCACCGTCGGCCAGCCCGTCGGCCCGGCGGCCCGCCTCGGCACCACTACCAGTTCCCCGTCCGTTCCCAGCCATGGAAGAGGACCAAGGAGATCTGGGTCCCGAGTTTGAGTCGTGGAGCTTCTGGACCGTCCTAGCAGAGGGCCACTTCCCTGAGAAGTTTTGGCCAGTCGCAGGACCGGGCTTTGATGCACCCGAATCGCTCACCCCGGATGAGTTCGAATGCTTCCACCGAACTCTCCGGGAGACTCGCTCCTGTCTTCACCGCCTACAAATGCCATACCCCGGGAGTCAAGCGCACCTGGAGGATATTGGTGAGCAGTGCCGTCAAATTGACCTGGCCATGCTCCCCGCGGTTCGGCACCCCGGGTCATTTGAGCGCCACGAGGCCCTCCAACAACGATGCGTTGAGTGCTTTCAAGTACTCCGCAAAGTTATCGAGGAAGCCACTCCCCACGTGTATATCCGTGGATGGGGGCAGTACGCTGCCATACGCTTCAGTGTGATTCGCCGACAGCCCGATTCACTGGGTGGCCCTGAGGGTATATCTCCAGGGACAGAAACAGTCAATATGGCTGACCTGTCGGGAGAGGGGAACGACTTGGAACTTCTCGACGGGGGCTTCCCCCCCGAAGACAAGCCGTCGTCAGATCCATCAGTGAGAGTTACTCGTCATCAGAGAAACCTCCTGGGGCTCCCCACACCCACTGAAGCACTGACGTTAAGCCGAAACGTCAGCAAAGGAAAAGAGCACAGCGAGGCTATAAAGCCCGCCGACCCATCTGCCTCCATGCAGAGGGCAGAGGAGGATCCCGAGAAGGCTACGCTACGTCAGCAGCTCGCCGAACAGAAGAGGCTGGTTGACCAGCTCCTCGTCGAGCGCGCTGCAGAACGGCGGCCTGACTACGGTGATCCTAGGCCAGGACAGCAGGGACCGGAACAACCGCTCCTCGACGAGACTCTCCCGGGCAACCGTGATTACGCCGTGTTCGCCGACAGGAGAGAGGCCATTGCCTATGGCAAGAGGGCGCGGTATGTTTCGACACACCCTCCCGAGCGGCGTGACTACCTGAGAGATCCCGCTCGGATTCCTCCCGCTGCCCCAAGGGCCGCTCCGCCCGCCATCCCACGAGCTGCCGAGTTCGACGACCCGGTCGACGACCCGATTGAAGGGCCATGCAATGCGCTCGTGGTTAGAGATCCTCACCAGGACTGGAACCCATGTCCGGACGATCCGATGGCGGCACTCATTGCCCGCTTGGAAGCCTTGGAGACTCGGCAGGTGGCGATCCCACCGGACGGCAAGCCCTACCCAGCATGGGTGGATGACATGCCGGCGCCTCCGGGATTCGGGAATCCCACTTTTGCCCCCTTCAACGGGACTGGAGATCCGCCACAGCATTTAGCCCACTTCAACTCGAGGTGCGGGCCTATGTTGGGGACTCCTGCGCAGCAAGAGGCCGCTAAGCTTCGCTGCTTTGTTCAGACACTGGAAGGGCCAGCATTTGTCTGGTACAGCCAGCTCCCTGTCGGGTCGGTAACCAGCTGGGAGGACCTCCGTAGACAGTTCCTCTACCAGTTCAGTTCCACGACCCAGAAGACAAGTATCGCAGACCTCTTCAAGTGCAAGCAGAGGCCTGATGAGCGCGTCGCGGACTTCGTCGCCCGATGGAAGGGTCTCACGTATTCCCTTGACATGCCATTGACTCAGGAGCAGTTGCTGACAATGTGTGTCGGGAACGTCAAGACCGAGCTGGTCCCTTCCCTGATCACTCAAAATTACCCCGGAGGGTTCAGGGACTTCTCAGACAAAGCTCAACGTCTTGAGGAAGCCCTGCAACAGGCCAGCCAGGCACACCCGCTGCCTCCTATGATTCCTGCAAGGAGAGTCAGCAGGGCTGAGCCCGCTGCTGTTGCCCAGATAGAGGCCCCCAGGCCATTGGAGCTGCTGCCGGCGAGGCCAGCTCCACAGCCTCACAGGAATCCGCCTCCACGGGCTCAGTTCCCGGCCCAGCAGCGGCAGCCTCAGAACCGGCCGGCCCCTCCGCGTAATGTACCGCCGCAACCCAGGCGAGATAATCAGGGTCCACCTCCTCGGCAGGCCCCTCCAGCCCCTCGTCAAGACCACGCTCCCAGGGGCCCGCGACACCTGACTTACTCATTCCATGAGGATCAGGTCCCCGGTTATTTCCGGAGCGCCCTGGAGCAGAGGATTGTGCGACTGCCTGAGTGTTGGAAGCCAGAGGAGGCACATCTTACGAATAACCCCCGCTACTGCCCCTACCACCGGGCCCTGGGGCACACCATCCAGCGGTGCTATGTGTTTAAGGATTGGCTCCAAGACCAGATTAACAACAATGTAATCAGGTTGGGCCCAGCTCCAGCACAAGTGGCGGGCGTGTTCGTGGGATCAGATGACGATAGTGGCAACGAGGACGAATGGCAGCTGGTCTCCAACCGCGGATCCCAGAAGTATAATAACTGGATGGCCCGCAAGACGACCATTCGCGCCCATGGAATCATCCGTGCGCGCTTGAATCAGCCTGAGCCCCCAGAATCCGCGGGTGCTGCTTCGGCATCGTCGTCCCAGCCTGCCTCTTCCAAGAGGAGCAAACGGCGGCAGCGCAAGAAGGAAGAGCGCGCCCCGCCGGTTCCGCCACTATCCCGCACTCTCGGCGATTTCATGCCCCCGGAGATGGGGGTCCCTCCTCGGATCCGCCCGGTGATGGATGATTCGTCCGATGATGGTATTGGGTACGCTTCGGTTAATACCGTCGAGCTGGTAAATCCCTTTTCGGTTCCCGACGTTGAAGAACACCAGGTGGACCTCCCTAGTGTCCCCGGTCGTCGCCACCGTCGGAAGAACCGCAGCAACAGGAGTCGCCGGGGCACAGCCGTTGGTACCTCCAGCCAGGCCGTGCACGCCACCGAGACTAGGCAGCAGGCTCATAACCGAGCTCAGCGCACGCAGCCCCCCCATCCGGGGATGACGGATTCGCCTCCGCCACTATTTGTGGTGTGGGACCAGGCAGAACCGCCTCAGCCGCGTCGCGACCAGCTCCGCCCTGCCACGGGTCCATCCCGGCCTCCTGACTCCAGTACGGTGACCATTTCCCGAACTGCGACCAGTGAACAGCGAGATGCGCCAAGTACCAGTCGGCCGCCGATCCAACCGGCAAGGCCCGTCATGCCACCAACCGCAGAGCAACCTCCTGCAACCAGGGGCTCGCGCTTGGCCAAAAAGTATGATGTCCTGAAGCACTTGGCCGACATCCCAGCAAGGCTCTCCATCCTAGAGGCTCTGCGCATGTCATCTGAGATGCGCGAGACACTCGCTGAAGCCCTGAAAAGCCCCCTCCAGTTTGAGACAGAGGTTGCGGCTGCAGAGGCCTTTCACGCCGAAACGATCGAGGACGCCGAATGTCAGGCAGTTATCTCGTTCTCTGGTAAGGATGAAGACCCTCCTATACAGGGACACATTCGTCCGCTGTATGTCACTGGCCAGTTCAATGGACTTGAAGTCCGGCACTGTCTTGTCGACACGGGGTCCGGGATTAACCTGATTCCAACTCGGACGCTCCGGAGATTGGGGTTGTCTGAGGATGACTTGATTCCCTCCGACCTCAGGATCCAGGGGTACGATCGCACCGAGCAAACCCCGGTCGGCAAGATACGTTTGAAGACCCAGTTCGGTGACTTGGTTGCCAACACCGAATTCATGGTAGTCTCTCAGGACACTGCGTATAAAGCATTGATGGGCAGGCCATGGCTTCACCTTCACGCGGCGGTTCCCTCGTCATACCACCAATGCCTCAAATACTCCCTTAATGGTCGAGTAGGCGTGCTTCAAGGAGATGCCTCTCCTTTTTCCTCATGTGAAGCCCGCTATCTGGACGCGGACTATTACAAGAGAAAGGATAAGCAGATCCTGGCAGGTGAGGTTGAGCCTGTCGCCGTTGCAAGTGATCCCTGGGCAAGTCTGGATGACGCTTACGTCCTCCCGATTCAACGGTTGGACGTCGCCATGGTCTTGACGGTCCGCGAGTCTCCTGATGAGATGGCCGCGACCGCCCGCGCCAGCACCAGTGGCCCAGCAGGATCTGGTAGCCCCAATGCAGTTGCCAACGTAGTCTCTCCCGTGGATGATCCCTCCCCGAGTGGAGAGGATATGGAAGATGCAACCCCAGCCTTTGAGGAGGGCGTCCCCGCCACGGTCGATGAGTTAATACAGGTGAACCTTGGAACCGAGGCCGATCCAAGACCCACATTGGATAGTGCCGCCATGCCCTCTGAGGAGCGGCAGCAGTACGTGGACTTTCTCAGGCAGCACCGTGATGTATTCGCTTGGGGCTATGACGAGATGTCGGGGCTGGATCCTCAGGTAGCCGTCCACCGCCTTGGTCTCCCGGCGAACCATCGCGGGTTCAAGCAGCCTCCCAGGAAGATGCACCCATCCCACGGTGCCATGGTTGAGGCCGAAGTTGACAAGCATATCAAGGCCAACTTCGTGAGGGAAGTTCAGTACCCCAAATGGCTGGCCAACATTGTGCCGGTCAGGAAGAAGAACGGGCAGATCAGAGTCTGCATCGACTTCCGCGATCTCAACCGCCACTGCCCGAAGGATGATTTTCCCCTTCCAGTGACAGAGCTGTTGATGGATGCCACGGCAGGGTTCCAAGCCCTCTCCTTCATGGATGGATACTCCGGATACAACCAAATTCGGATGGCCCCTGAGGATGAGGAGTTCACTGCCTTCAGGGCCCCCCAAGGTACCTTTTGCTACCGGGTCATGCCTTTCAGCCTGAAGAATGCAGCTGCCACCTATCAACGGGCGATGCACCACATATTCAAGACAATCCTCGGCACACTGGTGGAATGCTACGTCGACGACTTGGTGGTCAAATCGCGCCAGCGTCAGGACCATCTCAAAGATCTTGAGAAAGTGTTCAGCTTCCTCCGGTCTCGCTACCTGAAGATGAACCCGTTGAAGTGTGCCTTTGGGGTCACCTCCGGAAAGTTCCTTGGATTTGTGGTGAGATACCGGGGTATTGAGATCGACCCAGAGAAAATCAGGGCGATTAGCCAGATGCCTCCCCCAGGTACCGTCCGGGAACTGCAAGGGTTCCAAGGCCACTTAGCCTATATACGCCGATTCATCGCGAATCTGGCCGGCAAGTGTAAGCCCTTTTCTCGGCTCATGAAGAAAGGTGCCACCTATGTATGGGATAAAGAGTGTCAGACCGCTTTCGAGGAGATCAAGCAGTACCTGCTTCAACCTCCGGTCCTGATGCCGCCCGTATCCGGAAAGCCGCTGGTCCTTTATGTGACCGCCCTGGAACGGTCCCTGGGTGCCCTTCTCGCCCAGAAGAACAACGAGGGAACGGAGAATAGACTCTATTACCTCAGTCGCATGCTCCTCGATGCGGAAGTTAGGTATTCCCCCATCGAGAAGAGCTGTCTGGCGCTCGTATTTGCCGTACAGAAATTACGACACTACTTGCAGCACCATGAGGTACAGTTGGTTTCTCGGGTAGACCCGTTGAAATATATCCTGAGCCGACCTATGTTGACTGGCCGCCTAGCGCGGTGGGCTGTGATTCTCCAGCAGTTCGACATCAGGTATGTGTCTCAGAAGGCCATCAAAGGGCAAGCATTGGCAGACTTTCTGGCAGCTCACCCGACCTCCGCGGATCAGCCGCTGGATCTAGGCTTTCCTGATGAGACCATTCTCTCGGTTGATCGAGCCGATCCATGCTGGCAGATGCACTTTGACGGTGCCTCCCGGAGCCCCACCGGTAGAAGACTCGATAATCCTAAGCTCAACAGAGTGGGCTTGGGTATCGTCTTCATTACCCCGGAGCGAGCCGTGCTGCCATACTCTTTCCTATTGTCAGAGGGCTGTACCAACAATGAGGCGGAATACCATGCCCTCATCACCGGCCTCGAGTTGGCTCTCGAGATCGACGTGCCCCGTCTGTGCGTGAAAGGGGACTCCGAGCTGGTCGTTAAGAAGATCAATGGCGACTACGTTGTCAGGAAGCTGGAACTTGTGCCATTGTTGGAGTGAACCCTCCTTCTGATGGCCCGGTTCCCTTCTCGGCCGGAAATTGTCCATGTTCCCCGGTCGCAGAACGGTCGAGCAGATTCTTTGGCCAGCCTCGCTGCGTCACTTGCGGAGCCTGAACAGGACAACCTGATCGTCCGCGTGACGCGCCGCAGGCTCATCGCTCCCGTTATCCCGGAAGAAGATCGCGGCCCGTTGGTAAGTAACCTCACCACGGTTGCCCCTATGCCCGGAGCCCCGAGTACCCCAGATATGACAGTCGGATCAGCCCCTGATTGGAGGACGCCTTTGGTTGAGTACCTCCAACATGGCATTCTTCCATCGGATCGGGCCGAGCGCGAGCGAGTTCGACGCCGTGCATCGCAGTTCTTCCTCCAGAGCAGTCCCGACCTGGAGCAGATCCTCTACAAACGCGGATTTGATGGTGTTCTCCTCCGTTGCCTTCAGGGAGTTGAGATCCCACGAGTCATGCAAGAGGTTCATGCTGGTTCATGTGGCGCCCACCAGACTGGGCCGAAGCTGTCCCACCAGATTCGGAGGTTAGGATACTTCTGGACCTCCATGATCCATGACTGCATCGAGTATGCTAGGAGGTGCCATGCGTGCCAGGTTCATGCGATCTTTGTGCATCGGCCGCCGGAGCCTCTCCATACCACTAGGTATTCCTGGCCCTTTGCAGTCTGGGGACTGGACGTTGTGGGACCTTACCCGCCGGCGACAGCTCGCCAGTGCCGGTTCATTCTGACCGACACGGACTTCTTGTCCAAATGGGCAGAAGCGATTCCACTCAGAGAGGTCAAATCATGTTCGATCGCTGACTTCGTGACCTCCAACATCATCTATCGATTTGGAGTGCCTCACGCTATCCTCACGGATAACAGAACCAATTTCCGAGCAGCCGAGTTGAAGAAGTTGTACGCCAAGTATAACATTCGCTCGAACCATACATCTCGCTATCATGCGCAGGCGAATGGACAGATCGAGGCGTTTAACAAAACCCTCTCTAACATTCTGCAAAAGATGGTTGGTCAGAACAAGAAGAGTTGGCCGGACAAGCTCCCCAACGCCCTCTGGGCTTATCGGACGACGACTCGCAATTCCACCCAGATGACCCCTTATTCCCTGGTGTATAGAGCTGAGGCCGTCCTGCCCATCGAGATCCAGTTGCCGTCCTTGCGCACTGCGGTCTACGACCAGCAAGCGCCGGACAGAGTTGCTGAAGCCCGTATTGTCGAGTTGGAAGCACTGGATGAGAATAGACTTCGCGCTTTGCACAACTTGGAGAGGCATCAAAGCAGAATGGCTCGAGCTTTCAATAAGAAGGTTCGCCTCCGCTCCTTCCTGCAGGGTGATCTAGTGCTAGCCCTATGAGCGCCGATGATCCCCGGCAGGAAGCAGCCCAAGTTGGAGCCCAAGTGGGAGGGACCGTTTGTTGTCCACAAGGTCTATCCCAATGGCGCATACTCCCTAGCGACTATGGATAGTGAGCGTGTCACTCCTCCCACCAACGCTAGGTTCCTCAAGCAATACTTTGCCTGAGTGTTCATTCGTCCCGCATGACGCTAAACTGCACTTCGTCCTGCATGACGTTAAACTGCACCACGTCCAGCATGACGTTAAACTGCACATTCGTCCCGCATGACGCTAAACTGCACTTCGTCCTGCATGACGTTAAACTGCACCACGTCCAGCATGACGTTAAACTGCACATTCGTCCCGCATGACGCTAAACTGCACTTCGTCCTGCATGACGTTAAACTGCACCACGTCCAGCATGACGTTAAACTGCACATTCGTCCCGCATGACGCTAAACTGCACTTCGTCCTGCATGACATTAAACTGCACCACGTCCAGCATGACGTTAAACTGCACATTCGTCCGGCATGACGCTAAACTGCACTACGTCCGAGCTACAAGACGTTAAACTGTTCATCATTCGTCCTGCATGACGTAAAACTGCCCCTCAAGAACTACGTGCGGCTTGATTCCCATCCTTATGGGATACGTAGGACCGCCTGAACATTCATGTTTCAGGCCCAGCCCCATCCTTCGGGAATTTCCATCCCATCTCGGGCCCTTGGCCCAGTTGCCCCTGGGTGTGCGGCGTATGGTGTGAGTGCGGGGCTATGCCCTCATTCACGCCGGTTTGCTCGTCACGCTGTACGCCCCCCCCCACGTTTGGGGATGCCTTCTGCTCCCCCCTTCTTTTCCCCTCATCGTCCTGCATGACGTTAAACTGCACTTCAAGAACTACGTATGGCTTGATTCCCATCCTTATGGGATACGTAGGACCGCCTGGACATTCATGTTTCAGGCCCAGCCCCATTTCCCGGGAATCTCTATCCCGCGTTGGGCCTCTGGCCCCAGTTCCCCTCCTTTTTGTGCGAGGCGTATCGTGTGAGCGGGGGATTATGTCCTCATTCACGTCGGTCTACTGGCCGCGCCGTACGCCTTCCCCGTGTGTGGGACCACCTCACACCTCTCATCGTCCTGCATGACGTTAAACTGCCTCTCAAAGAACTACGTATGGCTTGATTCCCATCCTTATGGGATACGTAGGACCGCCTGAACGCTTGTGTTTCAGGTCCAGCCCCGTCCCTTGGTTGATCACGGGAATCTGCCCTCTTTTGGTTGCTCTCAGGGTGAGTCCTCCGACCCTTTCCGGAGATCTGTTAACATGTTTTGGGTACTTCGGTCTATGACTCGTAGTGTCAGATTCAATCCCGACAAGTCCTGTGTTGCTTGTCAGGCCTCGCGCTTCCTCTTGTTCGAGCCTTCACTCAAAGGGATCCTCGTTAGCGGTTTGGGTACGATGCCTCAGTGCTCTCCTACCGCTCCGGGTCGATTTACCGGCGGGTCTTGGGCCGCAAATCGATATGAATCCTGCGATTGAGCGGTCGATGCTCGTTTCCTTGCCCCGTCTTAGGCTGACGCGATCGGATGTTGTGTTGCGAATGCGTCAGCAACATCCTTGATCGCCATGTCAGCTCCTTCAGGCTCTGAACATTGGTTGCGCAGTCCTCATCACACTCCGCCTTTATGCGTTGTAGTGGAATCTGGACACTCTTTTCATACTGACCTTCAGTACACCTTTACACGTTAGGCAGACCAACCAAGGTAATGATGTCGTTCGAGGCTCCCATGATCTGAGCACCAAGGATATATGCGGATGTTCTCCCCAAGGGACATGGGTAGCTGGACCCTCGTCCCCATAAGGAGGGAGGAGTCGCTCGAACAATCGCGTTCTGAGCCCAGTATGCCTGGAGGCTAGCATCTCTGCCCCTCGGGTGATGGACATACGCAGGCCCCTATCCCAAGACTCTTTTCCTGGAATCGTGCGTGACCGCAGGGCTGGGTATGTTCCCACCTCTGCCGTGTCCGCCGTACCGCGATAAGCGGATTCCTCCATGGTCCGAACCACACGACCTTAAACTGTGTTGTCTGGTCCTACCACACGACCATAAACTGTGATCGTCTTGGCCGCCCGACGAGAAACGGCACTGCATCGTGATGTTCCCCTCAGGGGGCACTCATGTTGGGCGCTGGTTAATAACCACACCATTCATCAATGCCTTCCATGGCTTGATCATTGTGGCGACGCCATAGATTTCTCAATCACAGGCATGTCGCCGCACGAAAAACCATTCATCTCTAAGGACAAACAAGAAATATCAAATGCCGCTCCTTTTGTGTGCGAGGGTCAGACCCGCACACTTCCCCGCGCTGGTGCCCGATTGTGTTGCGCCGCGCTTCAAGAACTACGTGCGGCTTGATTCCCATCCTTATGGGATACGTAGGAACGCCCGGATGTTTGAAACTTCGGGTCCAGCCCCCCACCTCTTAGAGATTCCCCCTTCTCTGGGGAATCCGCCGCCTTCAGGTCACCCTCAAGGCGCGTTCCCCGACCCCTTGCAGTGGTCCACCGGTGTCAAGAGTACTCTGGTTTATTGCCAGGAGGGTCAGGATCTGCTTGGTCAGGTTTCCTCCGCTTTTCAGGCTTCGTGCTCCCTTTCATTCGGACCCATCGTCTACGCCCTGGGTGGAGCCCCCGTGAACGGTTCGGACACAATGCCTCAGTGCTCTCCCACCGACTCGAGCCGGTACCCCCAATGGCCTCGGGCAGCAAATCGATATGAATCCTGCGATTGAGCGGTCGATGCTCGTTTGCTGCCTCATTCCACCAACGGTTAGTGCGATATTGATGCTGCTTTTCCGCCACGGTCGGCAGTACTCCCATATCGTTACTCCGGTGCCCCCAGTCCTTGAGTGAATGGCCGCATGATTCACATTTTCCACCTCCCATTCTGACCAGGCGAAACCTCGGCACTCTCGACACTATCCCTCAGTGCATCTTTGCA
Source organism: Viscum album (assembly GCA_963277665.1). Lineage (NCBI taxonomy): Eukaryota > Viridiplantae > Streptophyta > Magnoliopsida > Santalales > Viscaceae > Viscum > Viscum album. Next base: position 2,047,736,776 of record OY728147.1, on the reverse strand, counting down.
TACCCGGGGGATGGGACCACGATGCGGCGTACTTTGAGGTCCTTATGGTCCGAGCTCTAAGACCTTAAACTAAGATCTCTCTTTATGGTCCGATCTCTAAGACCTTAAACTAAGATCTCCCCTTATGGTCCGAGCTCTAAGACCTTAAACTAAGATCTCTCCTTATGGTCCGAGCTCTAAGACCTTAAACTAAGATCTCCCCTTATGGTCCGAGCTCTAAGACCTTAAACTAAGATCTCTCCTTATGGTCCGAGCTCTACGACCTTAAACTAAGATCTCCCCTAAACGGGATTCTACGTCCTGCATGACGTTAAACTGCACTCTCAGAACTACGTGTGGCTTGATCTCCAGCCTGATGGAGTACGTAGGAACGCCCGGGCATTCCGACTCGGGTCCAGCCTCAGGGATCGTTAAGTCCCGCCCCTCCTCGTCGCCGGCCGTCTGGCCTGACTTTGGGTAGAGTGGTGCAGTTGTGATATTCTCCCCGATTCAGCTCGGGATGCCCCATCGCAAGGATGGGAAGCGACGGTTTCCTCGTCAGAGAGGTGCTGTCTGAGAATTGAGGTGACTCACGGCCAGGTTAGTGCATCCACCTAATACGCTTTCCCCACGGTGGCGCAATTTTGAGAGCGTTGGATTCTGTCCGAACAAATCGTCACTTCGCCCCACGCTTCACATGCCCTGTTGATCTGGATTTCCACCCTTGTGTCTGAAGGAACCCCAAAGCGGTATTCATGATGACATGTGGTCCGCCTCCTGCAATATGAATGATGGCCTTTTTCGGTCCGTCTATTGCAGTTGTTATGGTCGATCCACTGTCCGCCTACCGTCTTGGGCATTTCCTGGAAGGCCGACCGTTGTGGATGTCCGGATTCGGGACACGCGATTCACCCTTTCTCATTTCCCTTTGTTCGGATAAAATCTCAACGCCCCTAGCGTTGTCCCGCTCGTGTGTTGGAACAAGTTGGGGGGATGATACATTGATTAGGTCTGAGGTCTCCTTTCCTAGGAATGACCTCCCTCTTTTCTCCAGAAACCCAGTGCCCCTATTTATAGGCGAGGCCGGGGTCCGCGCTGCGCGGAAAGCGCTTTGCGCGACCGCAGCGGCGAATTTCGCGACCGGCGCCCCTTTTTGCGCGCCTAAGTCCCGCGCCGCCCAGGACTTCGGCATTCCGGCGTCTCCCTCGGAACCCGATCGTTGCGACCTCTCGCCGATCCGATTCCGAGGGGGGGCTTTTGTAGACGCCGGAAAAGTCCGTTGTTCCCAAACGAAGCTCCCGATGCGGAAAGCGAGGTCATATTTGGAGTCGGAAGAATGTTTCGGAGGGCCCGGAGGCCTTGCGCGGAATTTCGGAGGCCTGCGCGCAAAGATGATGATCCGCGCGCAAAACCCCCGGGATGCGCGCAACTCCCTTGCGCGCCGTGCCCGATTCCGCGCCCGCGAGGAGAATTCCGCGCTCGCGCCTTGGATTCCGCGCCCGGGGTTGCCTATAAATACTAGGCGACCCCCAACGTTTCAAAGGTTGCTGGAAGTCGAACGGTCTCCCGCGCGCGCAATTCAACCCCTTCCGCGCGCAATGCCGATCTTCAGGTAACCTCCTTTCTTTCGCGCAATAGAGCCTTGGGGTCCGCCTTCGCGCGCAATCCCCTTGGCTCATTTCCTTCGAATAAATTTCAACCCGAAGGCCTTTGCGCGCAAAAGAAGCCTCTTGCGCGCAATTGCCCCCCGGGTGCGCGCAATCCAGCCCGATTGCGCGCACCCCCCATTTTCAAAGTGGCCATTCGTTAGAGAATGAGCCGTTGCCCCCGCGCGCTACCCGAAGCCCGGTGCGCGCAATCCCAATCATCCGCGCGCAAAGCGCTGGCCCAATTGCGCGCCATCCCGCCATTTTGAGCGCCGACCCGCGGTTTTGCGCGCAAAGCTCCTCTTTTGCGCGCAATCTGCCAGGGTCGCCTCCCTTGACCCCCTGCGGGTACCCGCCTGCGTGGCGCCCGATGGTCTTCATCGTAGGTGCTCGCACCGTGCGCTATCTTCCCGTGCAGCCTTCCAGGCTCGTGCGAAGTGACACGGACCCGTCGGCGGCAATCATTCGTCCAGCATGACGTTAAACTGCATATTCGTCCTGCATGACGTTAAACTACACATATGTCCAGCATGACGTTAAACTGCATATACGTCCTGCATGACGTTAAACTGCGCATTCGTCCAGCATGACGTTAAACTGCCCATACGTCCAGCATGACGTTAAACTGCACATTCGTCCTGCATGACGTTAAACTGCACATATGTCCAGCATGACGTTAAACTGCATATTCGTCCCGCATGACGTTAAACTGCACATAGGTCCAGCATGACGTTAAACTGCCCATACGTCCAGCATGACGTTAAACTGCACATTCGTCTGCGCTGCAAGACGTTAAACTGCCAAGTGTTTCGTCCTCAACACACGACGTTAAACTGCACTTCGTCCGGCAAGACGTTAAACCGTCCGCTTCTTCCTCAACACACGACGTTAAACTGTACTTCTTCTGGCAAGACGCTAAACCGTCCGCTTCGTCCGATCCCGTGCTCGGCACGCAGGGTCTCCCCCGGTTTGGATGTGGCCCCCACCCTCTCGTCTCTGCAGGGATGTCGGGATTGTCCCCCTTTTGGGACGATTTAATGGGAGTGGCTTTTCCCTACGGGGGCAGGGTATTACAAACCCCTAGTTTCTCGTGGGAGGCTGCACATGTGTATCTCCATTGCGCCTCCCCACTGCCGAAGCCAGTAGAGGGTGTGACTGGGATCGAGGTGTCTTCTGCTTTCGGTCCAAGTCCCTTCCAACTGAGTTTTGCCGCATCCGGGCTGTCTCAAGTGCGTAAGTCCTGACAGAATGAACTACGTGGACTTTGATCCCTGTCTTCTATACATGGTACGTAGGAAGCCTCCCTGAGGTCCAAGCCCGCCACCTGGTCGTCTCGGTCGTATTTACGTCGATTCGTCCATCAGTGGACCCCTCCAGGGTTTACGCTTGCGTCGATTCACCTATGAATCCGCCCCTGTGGGAGACTGCCCGTTTGTATCTCCACTGTGCCTCCCCACAGCCCCTTTTTCCATTTCTCCTTTTATCGTCCAGCATGACGTGAAACTGTGATCCACCCGACCGTTCCACCCCCCTCTGTGCGAGGTGGTCAGGTTCAATCCTCCGCCCGGCGGCCTAGACCTCTTCGTGAGTCGGCTTGCCGACGTCCAGCATGGCGTTAAACTGTATACCCGAACTACGTTGACTTTGATCCGTGCTAACGCGCGGTACGTAGGAAGCCTCTACGGGGTCCAAGCTCTTCACTCCATCATCCATCCTGATCCTTACCCGGGCCGCCACATCCCGGTGGGGTCATGCCACTTCACTCCACTCCACGTTACTTGGGAAGCCGCCCATGTGCTGGCCCCAGCGTCGGAGGTTCCCCGCAAGGGGTTCTGTCATCTGATCCACTTTTCGTGTTGATCGGTCCGATGCCGTCCCCGCTGGACGTTAAACTCGCGGCATACCCCGTGTTAAACATGGGAAGCTGAGGAAAACCTCAGGTGACACAGTTCCCCGCACCTAGTACGGGATGCCTCAGGCCATCATGCCTTCGAGAAGCCCTATTAGGGACGGAAGACAGACGTGCAGAGCCGCAGTGCTACGACACGCCCCCAGCACCCAGAGCCACCCGGCCTTCTCACCGCAGGTTGCTGCCCCGACCAGATTCCTTGGAGCGTCCGGGCGTAAGCAGCGTAATTAACCGGTGTCCATGAAGATATGGCGCCGGGAACGAGATTCACGAACATTCTTAAGTCTATGAGGGAGACCCGGATTAGGCGACGAGTTCCGAGGAGACGTCCAAGGAAGGAGGAGCCGACATCCCATCATCCCGGTTTCGATCAAGGAGCAGACGCCCCTGAATAAGGGACGAATGCCGCCCGCCCTTGGAAAGTGGGACTGCGGGACCACAAGCCGCGCGCCCATCCCCTCGGGTTGACGGGTGCACGCGTGAACGCGTCCTGGCGGAACAGCGTAACCCGACGCACATCCGCACCGAAACAAATATCCTGGATCTTGGTGTTGCGTAAAGGTACCTCGTACATAGATGGTCACATGACCTCAGGATGATTTCCCTAAACACACAGAGGCTTCTCACTAGCAATGAGGGACATTTTATGATATTGGGGAAACTATTCCATCATTGGAATAGTATACATAGAGGATAAAAAATAGTAAAAAAATACCAGAAGCTGTAATACCCAAAAGAAATAAATATTGGAAGACTAGAGGTAAATCCAAAAGAGGCCAAAATATATAATTTATGATGCATGGCATATGTATGTAAAAACATCAAAAAATGTAACAATGCTGGATTGAAATACAAAAACCAAAGTAAAAAATGAAACAATAATCTTTTGTAACATCGCAAGTCTCATCTTAGTCCCATGCTCCATAACACCAACAACAATCAAGTATTAGTTGAAATAGGGAACTATACCTTATCTATAATTGTGACCATATAATCGATTTGGGTCCAAAATAATGATCCAAACAGGGTGTGAGATGAATCCCAGTAGGTAAATACCACATGATCTATGCCCAACTATTAGTAAATATATATACATATATATATATATAAAGTAATATATAAACATGAAGCAATAAAATAGGAATTACTCAAAAGTAAACAATATTACATTTTTCAATTACATTCATTTGACATTCATTATAAATCTGTTGAATCATGTAAACACTGGGATCTAACCTATGGTCTATACCTCTACATAATAGTAAAAAATAGACATTTCATAAGACAATCTAAAAAACAATGTAAGATCATGTCCAAGCATGCGCTTTGTCTTAGTATACTCTTCAACATCAAACAATTATTTAAATAGAAACCCAAGAGAGAAGTTCTCACATTATAATCACCCTGGTTTAACATAACAACAATTCATTTAATAATGACCATGTAGAATGCTACCATGGTCTAAAACCTCTGGTATAACATAAAAATAATAATTTACTATCGACCACCTAAGAATGTTCTCCGGGTCTCAAACCCTTATTCTAATATTGTATCAAACAATTATAAGAAACCACATGGGAAAGCTCTGATTTTGTAAAATACTTGTTTGAAAACCACCTGGAAAATCTCACGATGAATACCCCTAGGTCTCATAATAATAAAACATACTAATATGACCCTAACTCAGAATGTTCTCATAGTAAAATTCATCTCGTTAAAACTTTCACAATGCAGATCACAAGCATATAATATAATCAACAACTCCATCCTAACAAGAACGGCCTGGAAAACACAACAATACTAAAATTAATCATAAACCACAAAACAAGAATATATTCAAACAAGATAAATTCACCCATGGTGTCCCATAATCAAGGTATGTAATGTTATTCATGAGCAAGTACACTTAATCAATTAAGTAAACAAATTAAGGAGAATAAATTGTTAAATTCATAATTAAGAAGTACCCAAAATGTGGGTACGTGGCCCATTATGCATTTATAATCCAAAACAAAAAAATGAATGGCACAAACCACATACCTTGATATCGTACTATAGATATACTTCAACGTCAGACTTAGAATTGGCCTTGAACAACATAGATATAAAAAATGTAAGAAACTCACAACCATGAATAACATATGGAACAAGATGATTTTGAAAAAAAGGACCAATGGGTTTTGAGAACCCACTAGTGGGATTCCAATACACATGATGACATCTCAATCAGAGCTCAACTGGAAAAACTGGAGGGGATTGAAATCAAGGACTATTCTATATCTCTCCTATGTGATCCACAGGGAGAAGAAGATAGATCTCGACATGAGACGTGACCCCACTCTGATATAAAAAATATATATAAAACTACATGGTGTTTCATTAAAATCACATGTTGTGTCATAGGCTTAACTAGCTCTATTATTATGTGGCATTCCAGGTCACCTACACGACCATGTTCACGGTCATTGCACACCCATTACATGGTTATACATGGTACCTGAATACATAATGTGAACTCAGAAGTACACAGTGGGTACTTTTAAATTTTCCCATTTCATTATTTATCATCAATAAAAACTTTAAATCATGATCCATACCAGAAATAAAGATATGGTTTAATGCACCATGTCCCTTAATTTGTTCAAAACATGACACATTTTCTTATTATAAACTTTTTTTATATGTTTTTTGTATGGAATGAAATTTTTATAACATACATTTCACAAGATCATTACCAAGTAACTTTATCACACAAACTTCATCCAAATAAGTAATAGTTCTACATTGCTATCAATATAAGAAATAATATGATATCAACTGAATAATCAATTGATTTTTTTATGAGAACACCAAAAATATGAGGATATTATCACATTAACCTTTAAATTATATAGTGAATGTTCTAACCATGCCCAGAAGTAAATAAATAGTCCTCTCATATTGGGCAACTGTTTGGGGTTGATAGATAGACCTAAAATTCAATTTAGAATTCAAAAAATTTTGAAGACTTCATCAAATGTATGATTTAAACTTTAGATCATGATCATAAATAATATAAGCTAGTTCCATGTGACTCATCTCCACTTCCAATATGTATATCCTAATTTTTAGTTCATTATAGGTGTAAATACCTGAACCCACACATTTGGATTAAGTACTAAAATCTGCTCTGATTGTTTTAATTAAAATATAAAAAAGTACATTGTTCATTATACAGCCAATGTCATTTTATGATAATTCTGTTAGATAATAAGTCAATGAATTATATATATATATATATATATTAAATGATATAATAAAATATTAATTTCAATATAACTAATTGGATTCATCTACAATATCACATTAACTATACATTGAAATTCTAAGGAATCATATGAAAAACATTTTCAAAAACATTAGATGAGCATAAAAAATCAATAAGGAATATAAAAATAACGAAAAAACCATTAGTACTTGAATTATAATAACGATATGAAATCATTTTCACACAGAAAAAATTTTCACCCATAAATGATAATATACATACATTTTGAAAGAAGAGACTTCCATAAATCATATAAAAAATAAATTGGGAATAAAAATTTCGTGGTCCAATACATATATAATTTTGTAACTCTAATGACTACTTAATGATTGGAAACCCTCACATATACCTTTACAATAAAACCCTCACAGTTACCTTATGTTGTAACCGTCGCAGTTACACATGGAGTAACCATACAACCGACCTCCAACACACAAATACCCAATGCATTGGAGGGAGATATAGGTTCTACCCATCATCAAAACAATTCCCAATAAGTAAAAAATAATCATCAAATAATAATACATGCATAAATATATTAACAATGACTTTTTAAAAAATATAGCTGTAAATTATGATTTTATAAGAAAATTACCTAAAAACATATATTTGATATGATAATAAAATAGAATGAATGAAATATGTGTATAAACTACAAATACACGTAATATAAAAAAAGTCACTACACGAAATAATTTTTGTACCACATAATTAATAAAGTATAAGGGTAACTAAATTATTTGAAATTGGGTTAATAGTTTCCTTCTCTCGAGTTAGTATTACTTAAAAAATCTATAAGCCACATGCATAATGTTTGAATGAGATTTATTAATATTTTGAAGAAAAATATTATTATTAATAACACCTTATATCGACATTTTGTTGCATCATTGGACGTATTTATTTTTGATAAATTGCATTTTTCATTGTTTCAGGCGCATTCTTTACATGAATTCCAAGGTCAGTTCTTAAAGAATTTCCTTTGTTGAAAAGATATAATAAAATATATGTGATACCATATATATATTTAAGTCGTTTTACAAAATTAAAGTTTAATTTATAATTTCCAACACTTTGGTAAAAGGGAAATGAAAACTCATCCTCCATGAAGGTGGGGAATTAATGAACCATTGACAACGATTTAATTATTTAAGAAAAAATAGTGAAGGTGAGAGTTTTTATGATGAATGTGCCATAATAAAAACAATACTATAATATATATGTGATACTTTAGTTTTCCTAAAACATTGTACAAGAGGATTGGATAAGGTATAAGTGAAAAAAACATAAAAGAGATGAAAATGGAACCTCAATTCTTCAATGTTCATCTTTGAGAACCTCTTTAACGGTATTGGATGTGGTCTTTTTCTGAAACCAAGAGCTAAATAACATGTCAACGGATGGTGAAGATGGATGTTGTTAGATGTTAGACAAATAATATGTCTTGATTATAATTAAAAATGCGATGGAGGGAGCCACCTATTATGATTGAGGTGTGGGGTAACATAGAATTCACTCAAATTATTAAAATATATTAATTTTATTAAAGGTTGTAAAACTTAAAAAAATCCTAAAATCATATTATATCCCCTTTTAGAAAGAAATGATTCATTTTTATTCATGATCACGATTATTTTATTTTTAAGTAATTTAATAAAATATTTTATTCGTCGAAAAAAGATTTACTGAAAATAAAAATTATTCAAAATAGAGATATTAAAAACATCAAACAAAATTCATACTATTAGAGTTTTATTTTTTATTATATCTCATAGATATTAAAATAACTAATATAAATAACGAAATGAGTTAAAAATATAAAACTATATTTATTTTACTATTATTCAAATCATTAATTTGATTTATTTTTTATCTAATTATTTACTAATTCAGTATTTTTCATGCCATTAATTTAATTATTTATTAAAAAAATTATAATTAATAATTAAATGAGAAATATAAATTTATTATATTTCAATTATGTATTCAGTTTATAAATACTCTTCTATAGAAAAATTCATTAAAATATTAAAATAATTGAATGTTATATTGTGAACACGTTTTCATTATTTATAATAAAATCCTGTAATGTGAAAACTATGATCGGTGTGGTTCCAAAATGTCCCAAATATGACCAATAACATGATATGGGTTGAAATTTTCATATATGAAAGGTTTTAGACACCATTTTTTCATTTAATAATTGTTATAATTTTAAAAAACTATTTATTTATTTTCTTATGCTTGCATAAGCACTTCATTAGCATTGCACATAAATTAATGTTAATTATTTCTTATATAAAAATCAGAAATAAATAAATATTAAAAAAAATTATTAGGTTCAAAAATAAATTATACATTCAATAAATATATATATTCACATTTATATATGTTAAAATTACTTATTAAATTTTTTTATGTCTTTTCTTGCTTTATGTAGGTGTTGCACAGATATCTAAACAACATAATTGTTATATTACTATAAAGTTCTTAATTAATACCTAAAGAAATTAATAATACATAAAAATTATTTAATGAATAATTATAATAATTTTTAGCTCTCATGTATTATTTATAAATATCCAAAATTTATATTTTCATTAATGTGTATGCACTACATCAACATTGAAAATAATTTTTATATATATTATGAAATAAATTATAACAAACAGGTTCTGAATATTTTCATCAAAATATTACTCTCATAAAACAATAATTTAGTTATTAAATAAATTCAATAGATTTTATATCATAATTATATCTTCAAGACTTCATTAAAAAACATTGTATTTTATAAAAATCTTAATTTTTTTACTATTCAACAAATATAAATTATTTTATAAATTCCCAAAAATTCACCCTACACTTTTTTTAAATGTATAATACAAAAATTAGTCAAAATTAATCAAAATTATTATATATATATGATAAATTTAATTTTTATATATAATAATAATTTATTAAAAAAATAAGGATTTTAAAACTATAACACATTTTATAACAGCATGAAAAAGTAATCAACGCCAAATAATATTATCATAAAACCATAAGACAATAAAATAATTTATTATAATTTCATTCTATAAAAATAAAATTTTATGTTATTTAATTAAACAATAATATTGAAATTAAATATTTATGACCTACCAAAAACACCTACACTTATGTAATGATCATATTGTCACTTATAAGATTCCTTTTCATTATATATTTATTTGTGAGGTAATTTATATTTTTTCATTTTACTATTTATATGGGTCCTATTACTATTCAAAAGGGTATATAACTATACACCAATATTTAAGATGATCTTGTCAGTCTCAAAATAACTTACTGATTGAAATCATGTATATATGATTTCCTAAAATAAAAATACAAAAGAATAAAAATTATATCTAATGGATACATTATAAATGTCACATATTACTTAGTAGTTTATTTAAGCATGATGTTGCATTTTGATTACATTTAAAATATCTGTATGTTACATTCTCCCATCCTTAATTGAATTGTGCTCTCGCAATTCATTTATTATATATGTAATTCTGTATTTAGATATCTATAAATATGAAAAACTAGTTTATTCTATATAATTAATCAACTGGAAGATAAAAATTAAATTTTATAGCTACAATTATTCTAATAAAAAGGACCACATTTCTTGTCCAAAATTTTCTAGATCGTTCCTCTGATACCAATTGTTAATCTCTAAACCCACACTTTTGGATTCAGTATTAAAATATGATATTTATTTTTTAATTAAAACATAGAAGAAAAATTCACATTAAATTATACATATGATGACATTTTCCAGTCTTGTTTTTTGTGAATTAGAGAACAACTTACATATAATGAATCATAGATTACAAAAATAATGAGAATATAACAAATTGTATTCATATGTATTAGCACCTTAACAGTTCTTCGAAATTCTATGGAGTCCTATGAAAAATATTTTCAAAAACATGGTATGAGGATAAAAACTCAATAAGGGATATAAAAATATGTATGGAAACCACTAGTCCTTGAATACTTATAAATATATGAAATCATTTTTGCAAAGACAAATTTCTCACCCATAAATAATCATATTTATAATTTATAATTCATGGGATTACAATAAATCATATAATAAAAATTGAGATTAATTGTGTATTGGTCCATTACTTAATTATTTTTTCAACCATCATGCCTCCCTTATGATTTGTAACCCTCATGTCTACCGTACAATGTAACTCCCAAGGCAACCTTTTGGAGGGACCATAACAGTTACACATTGAGTAATCATACAGATGACTTCCAAAATACCATAACCCAATTCATTGGATGGATATATATGTCCCACAAATAATCATAAACAATTTAGTAGAACCATAACATAATCATTAGACAATAATACTTGAATAAAACCTTTCATATTGAATTTTCTTAAACAAGAAGTTTAAAATAATATTTTACAAGAAATGTCTGTTAAATAAAATATAATTGATATGGGAATAAAATGTAATGAAATTAATATGTATATAGACTATAAATAGAAAAATATAAACAATATTCATTACAATAAATAATATTAGTAACCCAGAATTATTGATGTATAATGTTAACCCAAATAATGAGAAATGGGTTAATAATTCCCTTACCTCATGTTCGTCATAAATAAAACATTTTTAACCCCAATATATAATGGTTAAAATAGTTCTATTAATATCTTAAAGAATAATATTCATTTTTATGGCACCATATATGATCATGTTATATCATAATTAGACATATTTATTAATAATATTTTCTTTTTTCCACTATTTCAGTTGGGTTCTTTACATAATTTCCCCAGTTCGTTCATAATGGATTTCCAATTAGAAATTAAATATTAAACCATAATTGATACCATATATATATATTTATTCAATTTTAAAAAATTAAATTTAAATTTAAACATTCCATGATTTCAATAAAAAGGAAACGAAAAATCATCACCCTCGAAGGCGATGAATTAACGCACCACGAACATCAATTTTGTTATTTGAAAAAAAGGAGAATATGAGATATTTTATGATGAATATAATAGAAAAACAACAAAAATATAGAAAATATGTGACAATGGAGTTTTCATGAATCATTGGACTAGTGGTGGGCATAAGGTATAAGTGAAAATGATCTTAACAGAGATGAAAAAGGAACATTACTTCTGGATTGTTCCTCCTTCAGAACCACTTTAAGGATCTTGGAAGTGGTATTATTGTGAATCCAAAGGCACATTAATGTGACAAGGTATGATTATTATGTAATATTAATGATTTTATATCGACAATATGGCTTAAAGTGATGATAATATGTGATGGAAGGAGCCTCCTTTTATAATTGAGGTGAGGGGTAACATAGAAATTAATGAAATTATTAAAATATAATAATTTTATTATAGGTTTTAAGACATCCAATAAGCCTAAAAATAATATTATATCCCATTTTATATGGTATAAAAATACAATTTGGCATTTATCACGAATATTTATAATTTTTAAAATTTAAATAAAATATTTTATTAATGGAAAAATGATTTTGTAAAAATAAATACAATTCACAATCATGTCATTAAATCTATCCAAATAAAGTTTCAAATTTGAGATATATTTTCTATTATATCTTCTAAATATTATAATGACCAATATAAATCATGACATGAGTTAATATAATCAAATTATATTTATTTCACTACTAAAAAAACAATTAATTTGATTTTTTCAATAATTAAATATTTACTGCTTCAATATTTTTCATGTCATCATTATAATTATTGATTTACAAAAAATTAAAAATAGATATTCTATCGAAAGTAATTTCTTATCTTTATATATAGTATTTATTTTCCAGATAATATTCTAGAAAACCATACATAAAAATATTAAACTAATTAAACGTTATAGTGTGAAGAAGTTATGTTTATTTATAATAAAATATATATAATTCGACTAATGGGATTTATGTGCATTTGAAAAGTCCTAAATCAAAAAAAAAAGATGATTAGGGTAGAAATTTTATTAAATAAAATGTGTTATCTAAAAATTAGGTAATTTAATAATTTCTTTTATTTTTAATACAAATTTTGTTCTTCTTATGCTTGCACAGGCACCACATCATAGTTTCAGAATCATTAATGTTAATTATTTCATATATAAAATTTAAAAATAAATCATTACCATAAAAATATATTAAATAGGTTAAATATGATATTCTATATTCATTAATTAATTATATTCCCTCGTATATATGTCAAAATAACTAAATAAATTTCATATTTTCTTTTTTCATGCCCGTTGCCAGCGTAGCATAGATAATTGAAAATGATCGTCATTTGGTAGCTATATATTATGAAATTAATATCCAAAAACATAAAAAATACATAAAAATTTATTATTGAATGTTTTAAATAATTTTTTAGAACTCAATTATTATTTATAAATATTGAAAATTTACACTTTCATTACTATACATGCGCTGCTTTGGCACTTACAATAATTTTTATACCTATCATGTAATAATTTCTATAAAAAATGTTGTGAATCATTTCTATAGAATATTTCTCCTATAAAATATGAATTTTGTTATTAAATAAATTTATTTGGTTTGATATCATAATTATATCATCATGATTTCCTAAAGAGATACTATATTTTAAAAAAAATTATTTTTACTATTCATAAAAAATTAATGTATTTCAAAAAAATCAAAAATATTCCGACTAACCATTTTTGACATGTACAATTAAAAAATTAACACCATTTTTTCAAATTAATTTTAAAACTATGAAAAATTTAATTATTAAATAAAATAATAAATTATTCAACAAATATAAATTTTAAAAGTATAACTCATTTTATAACACATTGAACAATTATCAATGGTCTGAAAAATTTATATTACAACTAAATGAAAATAAAATAATAATATATGATTATATTTTATGAAAATAATATTTCATTGAAATTTTTTAAATAATAAAAAAATTGTGATTAAATATTTATGAACTACCATATATACCAACACAATATATAACGATCATATTGTCACTTATAAGATGCATTTTTATTATACATTAATTTCTGAGGATCTTATAAATTTGGCAAATTTACTACCCATAAGGGTCATATTAGTAGTCATTACTGTAACATTAATATTTATAATTGTTAGATGCTATACAATAAAAATTAAGTTGGTCCTATGAAACTCTAAATGACTTAAAGATTATAACTGTGTATGGTTTTTTTAAATTTGAAATCAATGAATTAGAAAAATTATGTTTAATGGATAGATTATAATGTTCACATAACACAAAGTATTAAAGTTAATCCTGATGCGAAATTTTGATTTATTTTAAAATTTTGGGATGTTACAATATAAATCTCCCTAAATAAAAATAAAATGGGAATTCTGGGTGATTCGATCCAATATAGATCTTATCACATTGTTTCCATTGGATGTAAATGAGAGACCATAGATTAATTCTATAGTGATATTTTCCCACTTAATTGTTACAATTATTATTGGTATTAATACCCCTTTAATCATTATCATTTGGAGATATGATATTCAACCACCAACTCATACATTATCTCAAGGATATATGTGAATCATATCCTTGTATGGAATACTTATTCACCTTCTTAATCAATATTAAACATGGAAAATATATCATTCTTCATATCATCCATCTTAATTATAATAAATGGTTATTATATTTGTGATATATTGATATTATATAATATTTATTATTGAAAATTGATTTATGATAGGATTTAAGACATTTTTCCTCTTATAATTTCCATGTCGATCCTTCCTAGGGCCTTTATCAATGGATCTCGGTGAATCCTCATCATTTCCATCAAACCATGGTCTTTCAAACTTAATACATCTTTTAATTTTTTTTCAATTTTGGGGAGAAATTGAATTGAACAATAATACTCTTTAATAATCTCTAACTATATCCTTTGGATCATGTACAATTCCTTTTATAGGAATACATAATTTGAAGTATTGCAGTCTGTGTATATATCACATTTCTCCCCATAAATATAGAGGCTTCATAACATTATATAGAAAATTACTACCACTCACTCTGGGTCATGAATAAGTTAAGTATTATAATAAAGATTTATATATAGACATTATAAAGAGATATAATTTTCATTTTTCATTATGATTCAACAAAGAACATTCTGAGATTCATCGATATAAATATAAAATAATTCTCTGACAGAAGGTAGAGTTCAAAAATGTTCCACAACCAATATCTTTTTCAGTTTTTGGAATTTTTCATTTCACTCTATTGTCTAGATGAACTTAACTACTTTTCAAGATTACCTTTTTAGTGAATTATCATGTCATTAAATTATTTTTTCAATTCTTCTATAATATCATCTAATAAAAGGAAGTTATGAATATAAATTACTATTATAGTAGGAGGAAACTCTTCTATAACTATTGTCTTTGTAGGGTCAAATAAAATTCTTTATTTGGTTAAAATATTCCACATGAATGCATATTTTTAATTCCAAAATTATTATTTTTATAATTTCAAAATAGTATCTCCATCCTCATAGTTTTTGACATAACCCTATGATGATCCAAATTATATTTTCTCTTTTTAGAATATATCACAATATCATAATTAAAAACAATAAAAATCTATCATGTTATCCCTTAATGAAACTTTTCAATAAATCCATAGATATGAAATGATCATTAGTCCAACCAAATAGAATAACAATAATCTCATAGTTCCATTTTCAGGATTAGAACATAGTGTTTGGAAGATATTATTTCATCACCTTAATTGGATGATATCCAGATTAGAGGTTATTCATTTAGATGTACGGAGCCCCAAGAATATGGTCAAATAATTCATCAATCATAGGAATAGATTAATTGTTCGGTATTATGGTCCAATTGAGTTTTATATAATCAATTCATATATATATATTAATCCATCAAATTTCCTTAAAAAGAAAACATTTTTTCCTGGTTGCACCCAAATTTACCCTACTAGTAAAAGCGGTTGATGTAGTACATGTTGGGGTCGAATCCACAGAGACCGAAGAAGTAACCTTGAGACGCTTTTATTTTGTGTAGGATGGGCTATGAAGTATCCAACTATGGTTTTGATTTTGGATGGTTTAAAGAACACTAAGAAAACTAAGTGACTTTAATTAAAAGAAAATGGGTTGATCTTAGTATTATGCTCGAGGTGGATTGAATGAATTTTACTTATTTAGACAATTTTGGTTTTATTAATTCTTGATGAATCCATTCTTCAAAAATAACACTACCTTCATCATTTTATGGTTTGTTGCTTACTAAAAACAATTACTAATCCCCTATGCACTTATAGAACCAAATTCATGATCTCTCTAAGGTATATGGTCATTTAGTAAGAGAATTTAGTTTGCTCAAACACAGTAAAGATGAAGAGTAGAAATTAATGAAAAATGGATGTCTTAAATTAATTACCCAAATAACAACAATTCGTTCATAAAATAAAATTCAATCCATCCTTTGCATCCTCCTACGTTCAACCGATTAAAGGGTTATCCCTCCATTGATGGTATACTCTCAATGGTGGGAGAAAGATGACTAACAAGAATTGGATTGAAGAAATTAAAACCATGGAAATAAAAAGCACTCCTCCGTGTGTGTGAATGAAATTCACACCTATGTGTGAACTAATTCACAAGGACATAGATATATCACTGTGATTTGTGATAATAAAGTTTTAATAAATGAAATGGAAAATATATAAGAGAAATAAGTAGATTAATAACTTAAAGATACAAAAAATAAACTTACATGGAAATGGAAAACATTACAAATAAAATTTGGAAGCATAACCTTACAATGAAACAAGCTACAAAAGATGATAATAAAAATATCCACCCATATTACCTTAAACACTAGCTCCTTATATAGGCATATTAGGATCCTTAGGTCCATCCCAAAAAAAATTAATTCACCCCCAAACAATTAATAGAGTAAAAAGGGGGGTGAATAATAAAAAGGAAATTTATGTTTCTAATTTGATCCAGAAAACAGTCCGGATTCTTCCACCATATTTACGTGTGGATTTTTAATTTAAGAAGGACGAATCCTGAGGGCTTGTAGAAGAGAAATATCTTAGTACATATGTTCTCTATGAGCTGTAAACATTTCAAGAAATTTGTCTCAGCTGTTTGGAGGTTATTCTCGAAATGGTGGGACGGATTTCTGTGAATTAATGTCGGGTCCACCATTTAAATCTCAACTTCAGACCCCTTTATCATCATGAAAACATCTGATTTAGCTCCGGCCACAGTTGAATAAAATGATCCTAATATTTTTTTCTTTCTACTGTATATATTTGAGAATCATTGTGCTTGGTTTCTGGGCCTCACATTTGTTTGATGGCCCATAGGCCCATTATGCTTTTTCCAGCATGTTTCTGCTTTCAGGTGGAAAAATATCCATCTTCACTTATGATTCATCCATAAGACCTATAATAAAAAATGTTCCAAATAAAGTGATGAATCATATACCAAAATATCAAATTAAAATGATGAATATTGTAATTTCCACAAAAACAATTATTGAGTGGGCCTAAATTGAATCTTTAAGCATGAATTGAACAATGGTGAGAAATGAAGTTCAATTTCTGAATTGGACTAAAATTGATGTTTATGAAAATTTTAACACATTAATATTAAGATCATAACAATGAATATTATCCACATTCAGTGACTAATCACACCCCCAACATGAGTTTTTCTAGTCCTGAGAAAAATATATTACAAATATGAAATTCAAATCCCTTTTTCCAAAAACATTTAAATACACATTGCTCACCCAAAAACATCATACCAAAAAATATATGGAACCCATCAAAATCATTTAAAACAAGCTAGGTCCATAAGCATATCCCAATCCCAAGACCATTACTTTGTTCAAATTAATCGCCACATTTCAACCAATTTCAATTAAGCATGATAAAGTGTTGTGCATCACAAAATATATGGGGCCCATTTTATTGTTCAAGGGGAAAATTGGAAGCGCTAGGTGGGAATCAAATTAAAACTTAATATGATTATCCTTTTTTTTATTTTTTTTATCCACAATAGATATGAAAAGAATAACTCTGGGAATGATAACTATGGAGTCATGATCCCCAAGTGTCGGACACCACACATATTGTCAATTTCATGCTCTACAATAGAGATATAAAGCCTAAATCTGGGAAAGACAACTATGGAGTCACGATCCCAAAGTGTCGGACGCCACACATTTGGAAAAAACATTTCTCTATGTAGTCATATATGTTTTTTTTTCGTTTTGGATGCTCAAATTAAACTAAAAGTGACCCCAGAACCCTATGCTATAATGAAAGGGACCAAAGAACTCAAATTTATACCCACGATCTAGTAGACGTGCATTGTGGAATTTTTATTAAGAGGATGAAAATGTAAACATTAAAAAATCACATCGGACAACCGCACATTCAAAAAATTATGCTCATGAACAAAAACTTGCATTAAAATCCGAATCAAGGAATGAAAAAATTATTTGATATCAAATTTTAGAGTTTGCAATGTGTGTTATCATGATTATGGTTAATGGAATTTTTCTTTTAATTCATGTGTTTATTCACAAAAAAACCCATTTTTATCTCCCCCCAACTTAGAATAACACAGTCCCCAGTGTTTATAAAAAATAAAAGTTAGAAGGGGAAGGAATGGAGTTAAAAGACGAAATTGAGAATGATAAACATGGAAAAAATTCACCAGGTTTTTGAAGTTGATGTTCATGATGCTCCAAACTACTCCTTTGATCTCTTGGGGGATGTAGGCACCTCCTTGATTGAACTTCTATAACCCAAAATAGTTCCTAAACCATAAAAATAAGGATAATGCAGACAGAATAGACAAAAAAATGATTTATTTAATTCCAAGTACCATCATTTTTATGGGTTTCCATGTTTTTTTAAATCAAACTAATGATACATTGTCATCTTTATATTTTCTGGGTAAGGTATTACTTAGGGATCACACTGCATGACATGGATGAATATGGTGCTCCCCTTTCATACCCATCCATACTCATAAAAGAAGAACAAGTCAAGAGCCTAATTTTTTTTAACCTACAAAAACATAAATAAAATAAAATAAACTAATGATACATTGTCTTATTTATATTTTTTGGGTATGGTATTACTCAGGGATCACAACGCATGACACAGATGAATACGATGCTCCCCAATCATACCCAACTATACTCATAAAATAAGAACATGTCAACAGTCTATATAATAAAAAAATGACAAAACGAAACAGAAGGAAACAAAAGATGATTCACAGTGATTGGAAACATGAAAACCACAGGTTGCCTCACATGCATCGCTTTTGTTTAACATTGATAGCCAAACTTATACCCTAAATCTATCCATTATTCTCTGGTACATATGTTGGATGAGTTAACTCATCATTGGTTTCTTGTTTATTGAATTATTCAATGAATGGTTTTAACCTATGAGCATTGACATTGAAGACATGATCACATATGGGATCCTGAACCTATATTGCCCCATGAGGGTACACATGATGCACTAGGTATGGACCAGACCATCTGGACCGTAGCTTTCCTGGGTGTAGATGATGTTTTGAACTATACAAGAGCACATATTTTCTTAGTTCAAATTGGTTTACATTGATATTCCTAGATTGGTAGGCATGAACTTTAGATTTATTGACCCTTGAATTTTTATAATCCTTCATCCTGAGTTCGTCGAGTTCATTGAGATCTAATTTCCTTTTTGTTTCAGCCAAAGAAATGTTAATGTTCATTTTTTTATTGCCCAAAATGCCTTATGCTCAATTTCAACAGGTAAATGACATGCTTAATCATAAACCAATCTATACGGTGACATGCCCAGGATAGTATTGAAAGCAGTTTGATATGCCCAAAGGGAATCTAAGAGTTTCTCGAACAAATCTTTCCTAGAGGTATTGACTGTTTTTTCAAGAATTTTCTTAATTTATCTGTTTTCCAACTCAGCTTTACTATTGGTTTAAGGATGGTATGCAGTGGAAACATTATGAGTAATACCATACTAATACATGAGTGAAGATAATGGTAAATTTCCGAAATGGGTTCCACGATCACTGATTATAGCCCTAGAAATTCCAAATCGAGAAAATATATGTTCTTTTAGAAATCAGATCACAACATGATGGTCATTGGACTTGGTGGGAATGGATTCAACCCATTTTGAGACATAATCAATAGCTAAGAGGATGTAGAGGTATTCCTTAGAGTTTGGAAAGGGTCCCATGAAATCAATTCCCCAACAATCAAAGATGTCAACGACCATAATGGGAGTGAGAGGCATTTGACTCCTTTTGGTAATGGATCCTAATTGCTAACATTGAGGAAATCTTTTTCCGAATTGGAAGGAATCATTAGTGAGGTTTTGATAGTAGAAACCACATTGGAGGACATTTTTAGTGGTTTTCTTTGTAGAAAAGTGGCATCCACATTCCTCTCCATGACAAATTTTTAGAATGGGCTCTTTCTCAGACTCTGGAATACATCTCATGATGATTTGATCAGGACAGAACATGAAGAGGTAAGGATCATCAAACACATAGTGTTTAGAATCAGAAATTAATTTACTCTTAGCTTGGGTCCCTAGGAATTTTGGAATGTCACCCATCACCAAATGGTTTTCTACGTTATCATACCAAGGGCAATCATTCACAGAATTAAGGTCCTCGTCGGGAAATGAATGAGACACAGAGAGGTGGTGTGAGTTGTCATTTAATTCCATCCTAGAGAGATGATCAGCTATAATATTTTCAACACCCTTTTTTCCTTAATGGTTAAATCAAACTATTGAAAATGAAGGACCCACCTAATCAATCTAGCCTTGGAATCTTGTTTTTGGAAAATGTATTTTAGGGCTGAATGGTCAGTGAAGGAAATGATGGGTGGTCCTAAGAGATACGACCTGAATTTCTCTTAGGAAAAGACAACAGCAAGAAACACTTTCTCAGTTGTGGTGTATTTTAATTTTGCATCATTTAAATAATTTCTTGCATAACAATGAAACATGGAGTTTTCTCACACCGTTGTCTTAAGGGTGATCATACAGCGAAGTCACTTGCATCACACATGATCTCGAAAGGATGTTTCCAATTTTGATATTGCATGATAGGTGGAGATATAAGAGTTGACTTGAGTTTAGAGAATGATTCCTCACAACATTCTGTCCATAAAAATAGAGAATCTTTTACCAATAGAGCACAAAGTGGTCAAGAAATAGAGCTGAAATTCCTAATGAGCCTTCTATAAAAACCAACATGTCCTAATAAGGACCTCACTTCCTTAACAGTTTTAGGAGAGGGAAGGCGACGAATGATTTGATCCATAGATTTATCAACTTAAATCCCTCTACCAGATACCAGATGTCCTAGAACAAGTCCTTATCTTACCATGAAATGGCATTTTTCCTAATTTAGTATGAGATTCTTATCCTCACACCTTGAGAAAAACATTTCAACATTTATAAGGCATCCCTGAAAAGTATCCCCAAAGATGGAGAAGTCATCCATGAATACCTCTAAAAAATCACCCACCATATCCGAGAATATTCCCATCATGCACCGCTGGAAGGTACCAGGGGAATTACATAACCCAAAGGGAATGAGATTGAAGGAAAAATTACCGAATAGACAAGTGAATGTGGTTTTTCATTGATCCTCTAAGGATAATTCAATTTGATTATACCCTGAGAATCTATCAAGGATGTAATAGAATTGATGACCCGCCACTCGCATGAGGACTTGATCAATAAAGGGTAAGAGGAAATGGTCTTTCTTGGTACAAGAGTTGAGCTTCGTATAATAAATACAAACTCTCCATCCACTACTGACCCATGTTGTGTGCATCTCTCCATCCTTGTTGGTTATTACTG
Source organism: Viscum album (assembly GCA_963277665.1). NCBI lineage: Eukaryota > Viridiplantae > Streptophyta > Magnoliopsida > Santalales > Viscaceae > Viscum > Viscum album. The sequence goes on along the minus strand of OY728147.1, from coordinate 2,047,714,943 downwards.
TGATTCCAGCCTTCTTTGGAACCACATGGATTAGGCTAACCCACTCACTCTTAGCTATAGGATAGATGATACCATCTTTTAGCAATTTCAAATGTTATTTTTCTCACAAATTCCATGAGATTAGGATTGAGTCACCTCTGAGGTTGATGACCTGGCTTTTACTCAGATTCATGTATAATTCTAGGAGTCCTGATAAGTGGGATAATCCTAGGAATATCAGATAGGTTCCATCCAATGGATTTCTTGTGTCTTCTAAGGACATTTAGAAGCATCCTTTCATGATCAGCTTCAAGAGAGGAAGAAATGACAACATGAAAGGATTGATTGTCCCCTAAGAACACATACATTATAGATGAAGGTAAGACATTAAATTCAATATCAGATTGGTCATGACTTTTTCAAGAATGGATGAGACTTTGTATTGAACTGAGTTTCTTTGTTCAGATTTCATGAAAAAATTGGTTCTTGTGAACAAAATTTTCATCCACTAAATTTTCCAGAGTAGTGTAATTAAAGGCTATGGACTCAATGTTGTTTATTTCAACCATGTAATAACTTATTGGTGATTCTAGAAATTCATCAATAGAGCTATATGAAAGAGATTCAATCCAAGGAGACAAATTTCCCACATGTGAATAAAGAAAATCGATATCTTCTTAACTTCACCATCCTTCAGTAATTCATTGATGTTCATTGAGTTCATTATCAACACTACCAATCCTATTAACCTCATAGATCTCTTCATCATCCCCAATTTGAGAGTTTTCATTGTAGATGTTCAAGTCTAGACTCATGTTTCCAAAGGTGAAGGTCATGTTCCCATTTCGGACTCGGATAACAGAGTTGATTGTTGCAAGGAAGGGACAAACATGGATGATTGGGGTTTTCTCCCTAGGACCTAAGCTTGGGTGATTTTCTAGAACAATGAAATCAACTGGGTAAATGAAATTTTCAACTTTCACCAAAACATATTTTAAGATCCCCTTTGGAACTTGAACACTACGATCAGCAAGTTGAAGAGTGAAAGATGTGGGTTGGAGTTCTTAGAGACCTAACTGACAATACATGGCATAAGGAATGAGGTTCACGCTGGCACCAAGATCACAAAAGGCTTTGACATATTTATTCTCTCCTAGTTCATCATTTATGTTGGGGCATCCTGGGTCTTTCAACTTTGGGGGAATGGTCCCTTGAATGGTGGTACTCACATTAGCAGCCAAATGGACTTGGTTTTTATGTGAAACTTTTCTTTTAAAAGTGCACAAGTCCTTAAGGTACATTGAGTAGGAAGGTATGGTTTGGATGGAATCAAGAAGGGGACTGTTCAACTTGACTTGTGAGAATATTTCCCTCAATGTGTCACTCAATTCAGGCTTGGTTTTCCCCCTCATGTGTTGAGGAAATGGTGCAGGTTGTTGAGTTGTTTGTTGAAGTGTTGTTTCTTTCACATTGTTATCAGTTTCTTCAGTTTGAGCTTGTGTTTCATTTGAATTTTCTTTAGATTTTGAAGCTTCACATGGTTTCAAACTTATTTGTTCAGGTTTTTCAATTGATTTCCCACTTCATAAAACTGTGATAGCCTTTAGTTGTTTGTGAGTTGTTTGAGTGAAACTTGTCTCTCCCCTTGATGTTAGTTATGGAATGGCCTGTGTGGGCATGGGTGCCTTTCCAGTTTTGATGGTTTTAAGTTCTTGTTTCATGGATGAGAATTCTGAGTTCATTTTGTCCATTTATTTGCACAATTGTTCTAGTAGGATTTGTGGAACATTTAGGGTTGGTGCTTGATCTTGTGTGTTTATTCCAGGAGGATACTTTGGTTGTTGGATAGGTTGTTGATTGGGTTGTTGTATAGGTTGTTGTTATTGGACATGAGGATGTTGGAATTGGACTAGTTGTGGTTGGAACTGATTATGAGGTTGAAAGATTTGTTGAGGGTATGGGTTGATACATTGTTGTTGTGTTGGTTGTTGATTGTCCTTCCAACGAAAGCCTGGATGGTCATTATACCTTAGATTGAAGGACTTCGTGAATTGTGGATTTTGAAAGATCATTTCATTAACTTCTTCTGGTGGCCCTTATAAAATAAAATCTTTTATGGAAGGATTGGTTGGGCAATTATCAGTATGGTGGTCATTTTTGTCACAAATTGTACAAACAAGCTCAATAGTTTGGGTTTTGTGGACCTTCCTAAGATCAATCTCCTCAACTTTCCTTGTGAGTGCAGCAAGTTTTTCTCTAAGGTTTTATTATTCTCCAAGATTTTACATTCTACCAGATTTTTGTGGATTCTCATAGTATGGTGATGTTCCCCTTGTTTGGTTTTGTTCAGCGAGATTTTCTAGATACTCGTATGCATCATTTGGGGCTTTGTTTTTGAAGGTTCCATTACACATCATATCAATGAATTGATTGTTTCTGGGACCCAGCCCTTCATAGAAAATTTTCACTTGCTCTAGGATTAAGAAACCATGGTACGGTACCATGTTTAAAGTGTCCTTGAACCTTTACCATGTTTTATAGAAAGTTTCTCCCTCTCTTTCAAAATATTTTTGTATTCTCTTTTTAAGTGCAATTATTTTGTGATGGGGGAAGTATGTTTTTATAAAATTCACGTTGATGTTGGTCCCAAGATTGAATGGATGCTGGTCTAAAATTGATTAACCAATTCTTTGCTCGGTCTTTAAGAGAAAAAAGAAAAAGGTCTAATTTTAGAAGATTCAATTTGATTTGGTGGGCACATGGTTTCGATAATGTCATTAAATTCATTAACATGAAAGGTAAGGCATCTTAGACTCCATCACATGAATGTTTTGAAAGTGGTTCCGGACATGGGTTTTGAAAACATATTGGGCATATCCTATGTTATCATGCCTAATGCATGAGGGTGCATTGGTCTAGGTTTGTGTGAGGTAGTCATTCATGGTCGGGTCTGCAACAATTCCCAAGTTAGGGTCTTGCCCATTATTTTGGTTCCCTCCCCAGTTTATGATATGGCATTGTGGTAGATTCTCCATTGTATCGAACTCAACGTCTGAATTTGGAGTATTAAAAAGATTCAGATCTAAAGGAAATATACCTCTTTTAGTTCTTGTCTCCCCATCCCTAAGAGTATCCACCCTAACAAATCAATTTGAGTTATCACGGGGTGTAGGCGGACATGCGCCAAAAGAAAAAGAAAGAGATAAAGGGGAACGATAAGAGAATTGGGATGAGAATAGAATAATGGGGGTAATAAAAGAATGTTTTTGGTCTAAGGAACTTACATTGTCCCCGAAAATGGCACCAAAATTTGGTTGCGCCCAAATTTACCCTAATGGTTAAAGTGGTCGATGTAGTACATGTAGGGGTCGAATACATAGAGACTGAAGAAGTAACCTTGAGATGCTATGATTTGGTGTAGGATGGGATATGAAGTAGGCAACTTCGGTTTTGATTTTGGATGGTTTTAAAGAACACAAAGAAACTTAAGTGATTTCAATTAAATAAATGATGGTTTATCTTAGCATTATGCTCGTGGTGGATTGAATGAATTTTACTTATTTAGACAATTTTGGTTTTATTAATTCTTGATGAATCCATTCTTCAAAAATAACACTACCTTCATCATTTTCTAGTTTGTTTCTTACAAAACACAATTACTAATCCCCTATACACATAGAGAACCAAATTCATGATCTCTCCGAGGTATATGGTCATTTAGTAATTGAATTTTGTTTTCTCAAACACAGTAATGATAAAGAGTAGAAATTATTGAATAATGGATGTCTTAAATTAATTATCAAATTGACAACAATTCATTCATAAAATAAAATTCAATCCAGCCTTTGCTTCCTCCTAATATCAACCCATTAAAGGGTTAGCCCTCCATTGATGGTGTACTCTCAATGGTGGGTGGAAGATGACTAACAAGAATTGGATTGAAGAAATTAAAACTGCGGAAATAACAAGCACACCTCCGTGTGTGTGAATGAAATTCACACCTATGTGTGAACTAATTCACAACAACACAGAGATATCACTGTGCTTTGTGATAATAAAGTTTTAATAAATGAAATGGAAAATATATAAGATAAAGAAGTTTATTAAGAACTTAAAGATACAAAAAAGAAACTTACATGGAAATGGAAAACATTACAATGAAAATTTGGAAGCATAACCTTATAATTAAACAAGCAACAAAATATGATAATAAAAATATCCAACCCTATTTAATTCACCACTAGATCATTATATAGTAATATTAGGAGCCTTAGGTCCATCCCTCAACAATTAGTTCACCCCCAACAATTAATAGAGTCAAAATGAGGGTGAATAATCAAAAGGAAATTGATGTTTCGAATTTGACCCGGAAAATAGTCCAGATTCGTCCACCATATTGACGTGTGGATTTGTAATTTAAGAAAGCCTAATATGGAGGGGTTGTAACATAGAAATATATTCTTCCATCTGTCCTCTATGAGCTGTAAAAATTTCAGGAAATTTGGCTTAGCAGTTTGGATGTTATGGTCGAAATGATGGGATGGATTTATGTGCATTAATGTCAGGTCCACCATTTAAATCTCAACTTCAGATCCATTTAACATCATGAAATCATCAGAATTAGCTCTGTCCATAGCTGAATAAAACGATCCTCATATTTTAATATCTCTTCTGTATAAATTTTAGCTTCATTAGGCTTGGTTTTGGGGCCCCACATTTGTTTGATGGGCCTTAGGCCCATTATGCCTTTTCCAGCAAGTTTCTGCATTTAGTTGAAAAAATATCCATCTTCACTTGTGATTCATCCATAAGACCTACAAGAAAAAATGTTCCAAATAAATTGGTGAATCATATACCAAAATATAAAATTAAAATGATGAATATTGTAATTTCCACAAGAAAATTATTGATTGGGCCCAAATTGAAACTTGAAGCATTAATTGCACAATGATGGGAAATGAAGTTCAATTTCTGAATTGGACTAAAATTGATGTTTTTGAAATTTGAAAAACATTAATATTAATATCATAACAATTAATATTATCCACTTTTAGTGACTAATCATATCCCCATAGGGACAAAATTGTGTTGATATATTTCTTCTCAAAATGATATTGATGTTTTTTATTTATTTTTTATAACTCCACATCTCCCATTCTATTTGTGATCTCCAATTTCAGCATTGATATAAGATTGATTTCAGTTGATAAATATACCTATCAGTTTAAAGATTTCTATATAACACATTAGGAAATACTTTAATGTAGTACTGAATAATGGGAACATTTTCATTAAATATAGTATCATTTCTTTCTCTATGTTCATCGATTATCTCCATAATGAAGGACATGGTTTGTCATTATTGAAAATTATCAGGCTATGTTATCTTTAATTTTTAAACAAATTTATAATTTTCATTAATGTATACATAATTTTTCTATCTTCTATATATGAACTTTTTATTATACCATGATTTTCATTATATCGTTTTTTGTATTAATTCCACCATTGTAATGAATTCTATTGTTTTAGAGATATTGTACAAATTAATTTTTATACTAGAGTTTCTATGAAAAGATTATTTGAGGATAATCCCTCTAGGAGTCTTGATAGATAACTATACTTTTAGTAGTATTGGGTTTCAATCTATACTATCTACAAAGTAGGATGAAATAATTGATTTTTTAGAACTAGAATAAATCACAGTATAAGCTATCATTGAAATAGTAACTAGTATTCCAACCACCACATCATTTAGAGCATCCACTTCATCTTTTGTGATAGAAAATTCTTGACCATTTTTTGTTAGCCTATGTTGATATTGATGTTGGAATCCCTCCAATATATTTTTATTTTGACACTAACTATAATAGATACCAATATTTCCAAAGTATAATAATTGAAAATAAGGTTGTGAATATACTATCATTCCCTTATTATTAGTATTCATTGGTTGAGGCTTCACATCACAATTAATATATGGAGCTATATTCACATATCATCCATCGTTGTATAAAATTCCACTATAAATAAATTATGTCTCCAAATTATTATTCCCACATTTATTTCAGAGTTGAATTTGAACATTGTTTCTTCATAATTAAGAATATAAATTCTTCCATGATCATGTCTCAAATTATATATTCATTTCATTCAACTAATGTCAAAATCATAACTATCCAAAATCTAATTGAACATTCATAGAACTCTAAAATATATACATTTTAATTTCATTTTCAAAATTTTAAATATTAATCCATGGATTGGGTCTATTCTCAAAGATGAATATATCGTCCTTTCATTAATGCTTTGTAATAAATATAGAGGTGTGTCAAGGAATTAATCTAATGTTCATTTCATATATTCTACTGATTTCTTTCCTTCATCTTCTACTATAATAATTAGATCTCTATTTTTTCATCGAATGGTGAATATATTTATTGAATATGATTACCATGAACTCTTACCACTCTATAGAATTTTTCACCCTTCATGGATTTGGGGTTTTTAACATTTCGAAACACTAATCAACTTCTCCTTATAAATGTTATAATTACATGGTTAATTTCTATAGTGATGGATAAATTATAACATAAAAAATAATTTCCATATATGTAATAGAATTTTCATAAATCAATGGGTTGGTATATAAAATAAAATAATGTTATTGTTGAAGAAAGAAGGAATTATGGTAATGTTGTTACCATCAAGGTAAATCTGGTAGCTAAAAATGAATCATGTTATCATTTATAACTCTAGACTATTGAATGAACATAAAAATTATACTTTACATTCCTTAATCAACCCAAAGTCTTTCAGTGTATCATCTATTATCATCATCCTTTACATGGTTCCTCATACTTGAAGAAATATTTCTAAAAGAAAAATAAAATTTCGAAAAATGAGTAATATTTAGGTATCTTATAACTCTCAAGGGAGTCTGTGTCTTAAAAATTCATGCTGGTATTTTTTTATTTTCTTCTATAAATAGTTAAATATTCTATACAAATTTCAAAAAGTTTCATGGAACGATTTTTATTAACAAAAAATGTCCCTCGGAAGTGTCAAACTTGTTGCCCCGTATGGCCCATTTTCATGCACCAGTTCCTAATTGAGTCTAGGTCAATAAAGTGTTTTTTGTTGTTACCTTAGGCACATCTATTCCAGAGCACCATTTATATTTTGTATCTAGATCAGAATTTATTTAAAAAACACCATTGTTACTCCTCAAAATTCTAGGATGTTTTCATATATTTAATTTTTTTTCAAGGGTTAATTCTAAGTATTATTAATTCATATTTCCACAAAAAAAGTAATACATCCTCTAATACCATGTATGGAATCTCGTCATTTGATTACATATATATTTCAATACATGGTACACAAATTGATCTTTTAAATATTAGTTTCCTATAAATTTGGTAGATAATGAAAGAAAACATAAAAAGGTATTTTAATCCACATGAATTTCATCTTCATGGGTTAAACCTATGTAAAATTTATTATATATCATATCCTGTGATAATAAATCAATGGTAAGGGGTGATAATGAAGCCTAATATTGGAAAAATAATGGTAGAGATAGAGCAAATGATCATGATACATATCAAGAATCCTGTAATGCATAAAAATAAGGCATGAATAAAGGACTTATAAGTGTAATATAAACATGAGAAATAACATAAAAATGTTCCTAAAACATTTATGTGATACATTAATAAGATAATAACTGTTTCTTATCACCATGGTGTCAAAAATAATAATTACCATGGTTATTGACCAAGGAATTGTAAAACATCTCATCTTTAGAGATTAAATTAATTCCCCAATGCATTAGAGAACTATTCTTGAGATCAATTCATATTTATTAATTAATGTGTGCCATAGAAGTCCTTAAAAATGTGTTTTTATAACATGAAGAGAATAAATAATCCCTTTCTTATCAAAATTAAGGTGAAAAAATTGGAAATAAATTACTATAAAATAATTATTAATAAGACAAATTTTAATTCATATTTAATATATGAAAATCGATGAATAGATAAATCATTTTATATATATGTGAATTACTAATTAAAATTAACATGCACGGGTATTCATAAACAGATAATAAGTGATAATATCTCATGTAAATAAGGGAAATTTTTAGAAGTATATTTTGTGGCATAAAAAGTACAAATTTAGTTTCATAAAAAGTATAATATGTGGGGAAAAGGGCCCCCAATTGATACAAATAGACTATTACATTAATGGGATAATTGAAATTTAACCAAAGTTATTATTTTTTAAATTATAATACATAGTATAAAAAATAACACTTAAATAGAAAGGGGAAGTATAGATTCTCGTCACCGTGATGAGTTACACCTAAATAATAAGGATTGGAACCATGATGATTGAGGTCATAATTGGGTAATACATTCGAGGAGAATTCACAAGACCATCATAGAGTATGGAATAGATGTAAATGGTAATTGGATGTGGTTGGGTAATTATAGCATAAGTCTATGAATGTTTATTAATTTCGATCTATTGGTATTATAAGTCTAAGTTGTGGGAAATAAAAACCATTTTTTAATTAAGGATATTAATCATGGATTTGGAAATTTGATATACATTATAAGATAATTTAATCCATTATAACAACAAGACTTTTTTATTATTTCTTTTTGAATGAGAAATATATTTTCCACAATGTAATGTTTTTTAAATCAAAACGTTTATATTAATTTTGGAAACTAAAATATAGGTTAAAAAATTTATTGAAAAAGAATAAAAATTAATAAAATTAATAAAATAACATATTTTTAGGTTTTGGATTGTGGATAAATTATTACTTCATCAATATGACATAGATATAAAGTCACAAAACATATTGAAAACATAGAACTATATTAATCACTATTCATATACAAATAATATATTTTAGATATTTCTCATATATTTAGCCTATAAAAATTTTGACATTTTTATTTCACATATAATTGTTACTCATTTAGAATATATTTATGAACATAAAATTATTATCTTTTAAATATAACTAATACTAATTTATTGAGAAAATATTATTTCTTTTTTATAATGAATTTTTGAAAACTTTTCATAACTGTTAGGTATGATTAAATTAATTTTATCATTCATATTTAAATAAGATCATTTTAAAATTTTATTTCATTAAATTATATATTAATTATAATACCTTATTTCATTGTAAAAATTTATATCTTTTCTAAAAAAATATTTTTAATTATTTGTTTCAATAAATTATATTAACTGATTCACCTCAACTAAACATATATTATTATGAAAAACCATTAAAACAATAGAATTTATATAATATAATTTTATTTAAACAACGAAAATTTCAATATATTTAACTATAATCAAGACACTTAACTCCTTATTACAATCAAGTACACTAAAAGGGTAAGGTGTACGATGGTTTTAGTCTCATTGGGTTGATAGAATAACATAAAACATGTGTTAATCTCCACTAACATGAACATGTACCATTTCAGATTTAATTCAAGATTCAAAAATTGAAGATTTACTTTGACTTGGTCAAGGGTGGATCCTAGTGATGGTACCTCCCTCCTATGTTCAACAAATGGTCTTCAAATATCATGATTTTACTATTTGGTTCCATGGATTCTCCTTTATATAGAAATTTTTCATGGTCATTACTTGTAATAACAATAATTAGAATAAAAAATTTATTACCAATGTGAATCTCTACCAATGGTCAAATAAACAGATGGTTATATTGACCAATGTTCATATATGAAAAATGTTCATCTTAGTATTTCAATGGTCACATTGCTCCATATAAATAACACTTCATTTTTACACTAAATATTATTTACAATTCCTCCTATGATAATATTTTTATTTTACATGTTTTTTATTGTTTGACAAAGATTATGTTTAGGTTTTTAGTGATTTAATTGGGGGATATGAATCTTACATAATGAGACAATATATTTTTTCACATTTTATCTTTTATATTTTATTTTTCGTTTTTATTGTTTTTTAATTTCAATTTATTTCATAGTTAACTCATTTAATGGTCATTATTAAAGGGAGAATGTTTTGTTGGTTTCTCTATATTTTTGGTTTGTTTGATATTATATAACATAAAATAGATCAGGATAAATCAATTAAAAATCCTGGTTCATTATTTTAATAACATCATTTAATAATCATTATATATTGATAAAAGGATTCAAATTTTTTAATTGGTTTTAAAACTACATCTATCAAGATCATTCTATATAAAAACAATTGTTTAACGAAATATAATTTAATAAGTAATTTCCATTTTTATTCCTAGAATAAGATATAATAAAATGATCATCATAATATATTTATATCCATACATATGATATAAATCATCATAATATTATTTGTGAACAACAATAATCAATATTTAATATAATAATGGATTAAAGAACTAATCTAATAATTAAAATTTTAATAATAAGTTTGTAATATAACATCATATAATTATTCAAAGAGAACCCATGTTATATTACATTACATACTCTAATGAGAGAATAGGAATTTTCTAACTATTTTAGTAATGAATTCATTATAATAACTCTGATAAAGTATATGCAAATTAATAAATTTAATAAAGTCATTGAACAAATAATTACACAACTAACATTTGAAGTTTATATCCTATAATAAGAAGAATATATTTGTATAATATTTTTGGTCATTTATCCAGAGATTTAATGTTTCCTATAAAAACACATTCTATACATGGATGTTTATAACCAACACATGAGATAACATAAATTTTATTAATTATACAACGATTCATAATTACATGCGTCAATTGCATTAAAAACATATATATGGTAAATAATTAAAATAATAATATAAAAAATAATAAAATTAATATATATTGAGAGGTATTGAAAATGAAATCCTTTTAGAAGATAATATTCCCATATAAAAAATCAAAACACGCAAACCCTTATAATACAAACCCTGTTTGTTTTAATTGGAAAATACAAGATAATTATTAATAAAATTAGACATTTCATGTTCAATCACTTATTACTATACCCATAAACTGAACCATTATATCACAATCAATAAAACATTTTAACTATATTCATGTGTGGTTGGATAATTTATTTAACATTCTGGTTTGGTTCAGAATGAGTGATTGAGATTATATAATTCTCATATGGTAAATGATGTTCATTTTACTTATATAAGATTAATATGATTTAGTTTTTAAAATACAATGAATGATAACTATTAATATATATTCATGATGGTTTATTACCATTAAAAAATCAATGGTTTTTTTCAAAATATTAATTATAATTTAGGAATGTGTTAGTCTTATTGATACGATGTGGTTTACAATAAATAATATTTCATAGTTTGCCAAATTAAAATGATGGGAGATTTATTAAAATGTACCAGTAAATTAAAAAGACCACTAACAACTATGTATTAAATAAATATTATTATTTAACCAATAGAAATAGGGTTTTCAATAATTAAATTCAAAACATAATCTTTGAAACCATATAATTCATACTAATTTTTTTTTTCTGAATTCCATTCATCTGTATTTTCAAAATACAAAATGATATATTCATTATTTTCGATTAAATAATGTTGTAATGATGTTTATATATCTATAACCTTACCTAGAAATTAAGAAACAACTATAATTAACTTTTTTAGCATACAAATTCTAAAAAAATCACCAAATAGTTCCTAAAAATAAACAAAATGAAGAAAAATCAGAAATAAGATATTTATACCATAACCATTATAGAAAATGACTGATTTATTGAAAATGAAAACTAGTTGTGTTCATACCAAAAATTCAATTAAAAATATACCATCAGAAAACCCAAATATATTCTAGTAATATCAACCACATATTTTGGGATTACATTTTATAATCCTAAAAAAATTTATTCCCCAATCCCTGAGAATCAATATAAAATTGAATCCTTAATTTCAATACATATGAACCTCTAAAAATAAATAGAAATTTAATCCCCATGGTTTACTATGAAATGACCATGAAACATATGTAATTAATCTCAAAAACAAAAAAAATCAAAGGCATATTAGATTAAATGGGAGATAAAGAAAGGAAAATTTTGGATGAATGATTACCATAAATTTGAAAACAAAGTCCCATATATAACCATTTTGAATCAAAAGGGAATGTGGGAGTGGAGGAGGAGATAAAAAATCGAGGTCAAGATAGGATACTACATACTAAATGATTGCAATATGCTTTTCAATTAGCATTTTTTTTAAAAAACCTTACATAATTAATTCTTTAAAAATGACCATTAATCATTTCAAATTACTTATTTTATTTAATTTAGGTAAAAATTAAATCTTAACATAATACACCATTACCAAAAATCAATTTTAAGGATTAAATAAAAATATATATTTCAAAATCCTTATGTCTTTTAGAATTTAGACTATTATATAGATATATATTAGAAAATTTGGAGCTCAAAGAAAATTACATTTAACAAAATAATTCCACATAGTTTTTTAAATTCTTTTTTATAATTCAAATGAATCTGTAAGGACCTAGCCATATATGTTAAATAATAAATTTTTTTAATAAAAAATTAATATTATTTAATATTGATGATATTTTTATGTTTATAGATTTATTAAAATATGATGTAATTCATACATATGAACCAATAATAATATAATGTGTATACTAATAAAACAATATTAATTGTTTTTATAAAACATTAAATATATTCATGAAATGTCCTCAGAACATTCATCTTGGAATCTCCTTTCCTCATACCAATAATTTAACACAGAGAAAAACATTTTATAACATAGGATGTGTATAAAAATCTCAGTAATGGATATAAAAAAGGATAGATATAGTTAGTACATGAATACTAATAAATATAAAAAATCATTTTCACAAATACAAACTTCTCACCAAATATGTATCATATTATTACATTTTGAAAACATAAATTTTACATAGAACATATAGAAAATAAATAATACATATAAGTTAAATGGGGGATTAGTTACATGAAATAATAACCATAGTGTCTACCATATGATTTGTAACCCACACAACTACCGTACAATGTAACCCTCACATCTACCTCATTGTGTAACCATCATAGTTACACATGGAGTAACCATACGGTTGAAGTAAAACATAAAAAATAAAAATTCATTTGAGCTAGTAACTGGATCCACCATAAAAAAAATAAAAATTTCCAATAACCATTATATAATAATAAAACATGAACATTTAAAAAAACAGTCATTTTGATTTTTGTAAAAATTGAAAATTAAAAGATGATTTTTAAATAAGATTCCCTTACATATACCATAAAATTAAAGAGTGAAATAATAAAATAAATAGAATATATAGTCACTCTAAATACACATAATACAAGTTAACATATTAAAAATTCATTCTATAAATAATATTACCACGAACAAATTAATGAAGTTAAATGTTAACCAAAAGATTGGAAATTTTTCTATGAATTCCATTACCTCTGGATTTTTCTTACTTAATAAGTTTTTAAACAGTCTGTATAATGGTTAATAGAGTGTTATTATAATTTTATAGAAACAAATTAATTTTTAGGACACCTTATATTACCATTTTATAACATCATTCTAACCATATCTTAATATCATTTTGTTAATTCCATCATTTAAGATGCCTAATTTACATGGTTTACATGGTCATTTCATAATTGATTTTCTTGTAAAATGGATGTGAAACAATAGAATTAGTATTTAATGGTAATAATATGATTTTTAATATTATATTATACCATAAATCATATTTTTTCATATATTATGATGCATCATTAAATAAAAAATGAATTATATTTGTTTAAATCATTTTAATAGTTCTTTGATAATCAAAAACTTATTTCATTATATAGATTTATATTCTGTATATAAGTTATTTATAGATCATAAAAGATTTTATATAATAAAAATAATAATAATTTTCAACCAATAAAAGAATTTTATGAATATAAATGATGCCATTAATAGAAATTGAACACACATCGTCCACGATGTCGGTAAAATGACACATCACATATGTTGTTTTGATTTTAAGAACAAGAATGATAGGTGAAGAAGTATGATGATGAATTTCTCCAGAATAATTATAAAATTCCATTTTATATACTATAATGAAGTTTTCATGTCCCTTGGATAAGGTAAGGTGAAGATGTTTTTTGAAAAGTGAAATAATTAAAAAAAATTAAAAATGAATGAGGATTTTTACCTCTTGAATTATCCTACTTAAGGCATTTAGATTTGGAATTTATGTAAATATATGAGTTTGGTAATGTGTTTTAGAGTCTTTAGATAAAATTTGGGAAGAAATTGGACAAGGATCAATGCTTTAGAGGGGTGAAAAGAATTGGTGGTGGGGGTGGTATTCATAGTGGAGGAGTGGAGGGGGTTTCCATTATATTGATAAATATTTTACTATTAAACTCTAGAAAATAAATAGTGTTGGTTATTTTCTATATATATATAATTTAGTATTTGTGAGTTCTAACCAAAGGTGATTATCTTAGTATAACATCATCCATGAGTTGAAAAGTCATGTCTTCTTCCTATTTGTAAAAGTATCATATTTCACTGTTCATGAAAAACACATGTATTTCATAATAATAGAAAAAATACCTCCTATACATTTATAATAATGTATCAATATAATTAGGAATACATTTTTTTAAAATAATTTTATAAATATGATAAATTAAAAGTTTTACAAAAATTATAAAATGATTCGATACATTTTGTTAAAAATTATAACCAATTTTATAACACCTTGAAAATTTAATCAATGTCTCATAAAATTATATCATAAACATAAGAAAATAAATTTTTAATTTATGAATCTATTTTTATGAAAGAAAATTATATTTTAAATTATTATATTTAGACTAAAATAGTATGTAAATATTTTTGTTTTACGAACAAAACAATCACTAAATCTGTAATTTTGAAAACATTTATTTACTCATTCCAACATATAATTTTATCATATTTTTATAGATAAGATAAATTTAT
Organism: Viscum album; assembly: GCA_963277665.1. NCBI lineage: Eukaryota > Viridiplantae > Streptophyta > Magnoliopsida > Santalales > Viscaceae > Viscum > Viscum album. Next base: position 2,047,699,871 of record OY728147.1, on the reverse strand, counting down.
TTTATTTATACATTCATAGGTGTGGTTAATATTCTATTGGATTTTTTTCGATTCATAAGGTTCATATTACTATTCTTTGGGTCCGGTTACTATTACATCAGTAAACATTCCTTAATTTATATAAATATCAATAATATAATTAAAACTTTATAATTTATTTAAATATATAATTCATAAAGGGAATTGTTTTTTAGTACCTAGTTTGTAATATTATCCATAGATTTATAAAATAACATCCTTATAGTTTGTATTTTCTTATTAAATAAGTGAGGGTACCATTCCCATATAGAAGTTTCTCATTCCTATGTTGTTTTTTCAAATGTGTGGTTTATCCCCATATCCTTAACCTGGTTGACAACATTATTACATAATAAGTTCTCTCTACTGTCAGTAATCCGAATAGGTTAATCATTATAAGAAAAAAGTTGTTCTAGCTGAACCACTTATGGGCTCAAATAATGAGATGAATCTGGCACATACATTCTCAAAATCAACAAATGAAAAAAATTATTTACCTGAGATGAACTCAATGTGAAGAAACTCAGTAGGAAACAAGTCTGGATTTCTCCATTATTTCATAAGGTCTAATGAAATGTGGAATGAAATATCATTTCTTACCAAAATGCATAACACTTTTCTATGGTGAAATTTAACGAAAAACACGATTACCTATCTCAAAAGTTAAAACATACCTCCAGTTATCTAAATATATTTTCTACCTACTTTAGTAGTCCTCACATGTTGGTGGATCATATACACCTTCTTAGCCAGGTCCTATAGTAATTATGGTCCCATCAATATCATTTCCCCAACATTATCCCAAAAAATCTAGAGTTCGACACCCCATTCTACATAATTCCTCAAAATGATTCATCAGTACACTGGAACAACAAATTTTACTATAAGAAAACAATACTAAATAAATATTTTGATCAAAACTTCCATAGTAATCCATTGAACAAGAATTAATCATATACTCTAAGGTCCAAATTTTTATATTGGTCTATCCATTATATTGATGATGAAAATCAATGTTGATGATTAATTATATGCCCAAAATACTTCTATAGGCCATTCTAAAAGATATAAGTCATCTTGAAATCATGTTTAAATTGAATTGAGATAGAAACTCCATGAAACCATACAATCTCATTAAGGTATAATAGGGAAATATGTTCTATATAAAGAGTGTCCCTAATAGGTAGGAAATGTGTAGATTTAGTGAGTAAATCAACAATATCTCATATTTCATTGAATTATTGAGAATTATTTTGTAGTAACACTACAAATTATGTTGATATATTTTCCACATTCCATTATAGAAATTGAAAGGGATTAATCGTCCAATTTGGTAACTACGTCTATAATTTAACTTATTGACCAGTCACACATTTAATCATAAAGGAAAGAATATATATTTTTATTCCATCACACCAGTAATACTATTGATGGTCACTATATATCATTTTGTTGTAAGGATGAACTGAAAATAGAGATCTGTGAGATTCACATGACAAATCTCTTTTCAGTTTAGAATAATAATGAACTCATATTTTCCTTATAAATCTTGACACACAATCTTTATCAATGATCAATTATAGAAACATTACTTTTTTAACCAATTCTACATTTTTAAGGAACTCTAAGTCCTCCTTATGTGCTTGATTAATTATATCCAATAGATATGACATTACTGACACCTAAAAAAGTGTAATTTACTTCACTAAAAACATCATATCCAAAATCATCAAATCGTTAATCAATGGGTGTGACCCTATACAAAACATGTTTAATGATACATGATTTTTTTTACTTAATAAATCTACCTATTTGTTTTATTTTCCATGATAGTAATTAATCATAAAATTATAATCCACTATCAACTAAAACCATCTTCTCTGCCTCATGTTTTATTCCTTTTGATTTAATATATTCTATAGACTTTTATTATTAGTATATATTTCAATGGGGATGTGTATAAATGATGATTCTAAATTTTCAATAAAATCTCCACAAAATATAATTCTAAATCATTTGAGGGATAATTTAACTCATGTGGTTTTAGTTGACATGAAGCATAAGAAAGTACCTAATCATTATGCCTCAGAACACAACCATGTCCCTTCAATGAAGCACCATTGTACATTAAAAACTCAACATTTATAGAAGGTAGCACTAAAACTATAGCATTCACCAATCTCTTCTTTAGTTAGTAAAAACATCACATTATTTTATCCAAATAAATTTAACCAATTTTCATGTTTACACAGTTAGTGAGATAGATAATCAAGTAATGTTTTTAACCAACCGCTGAAATAATATACTAATCAATGAATAATATGAATATCTGTAAGATATTTTGATCATTTAAATTAATCAGCCACTTTGTTTGGAAGGATAAATTCCTATTTCATTTTAATTTATAATATTTCCTTGAATGTGAATCCGTTTTAGAAAAATATCACAGTTAATAAATTATATATATTATTTAATTTCTTTGAGAGTTTTCCAGAAAATACATATATGTTTTTGAGGATCCTGATGTATTTTAAAAAATAATAGAATATTATCAACAATAATATTAACTTACTTATCCAAATATTCATGGAATAATACATTAATTGTACACAGGAATACAACAGTGGAATTTTCCAATAAAAAGGTCCTAACAAATAACTCATAATTCACAAATCTAGTATAAAAATATATTTTTTGGAATTTCAACCTCTTTAACCTTTAATTGATGGTACCCAAACCTCATGCCAATAATTGAATAATACAGAGAACCCAAGAGATGATTGAAAAATTAATTGATATTACACAAATGATACATATTCCTAATAGTTATTTTATGAAAATCACTATAATCAATTGAATATTTAATTGAACCATATTTCATTTTAATGAAAAAAATAATAGCACCCCATGGTGATGTTCTAGGATGAATGAATACTTTATCAAGAAACTCATACAAGTAATTTTTCAATTAAATGAGTTCCATTTTTTTCATTCAATAATGTGTTTTTCGAATTTTCTTAGCATCATGAAGTAATTAAATTGTAAATTCAACTTCTAGATCAGGTATCACACAATGAAATCCATTAGAAAAAACATACAAGTAATAATTTACAAATAGAACATCATTAATCTGAAAAATTCCATTGTTTTAAATAATATGTGAATGATAACATTAATTTACATGTTTTAATAGTTTCTATGATTCTTGATATGTAATCAATTGTATGAGTCCATTCCTGTATGAAAATAGAAACTGTTTATGAAAAACAACTTTCGTAGCACTATAATCAGTCATATCATCATATACAGATAGCCAATCCATACCCAGAATGAAATCAAACTCTACCAAGGGTTAAACAACATGGTTTGAAGAAAATTTATTTCTATAGAAGAATTATGAAAGATTCTTATAATGCCTTTTTTAATATATCCCATGATGTTTTAACTATAAGTCCTACTCAAATTTCATTAGTTGAAATTTATAATTTACCCGAAAAATTATCAGAAATAATGTAATGGGTAATCCCCAAATCAATGATGAAATTAGAAAATACTATTTGAACAAACAACATACCTGATACCACATTATTAGATGACTTGAATTCTGATTACGTTGTCACATGTTATCACACTACAAATTTTTACTTATTATTTGATTGATTTCCATCATTCAGATCTTTTATCAGGAATGTATTTTCATAATGAAACACCTCACCACATTTAAATCACATTACCGAATTCTTATCTGAATTAATCTTAATATAATTTACATGATAATATTGGACCATCTGTCCAAACATACCACACTGAAAACGCATTCCAATTTTGTTAAGGAATTCACAATGGACATTTTTACAACTCTTTTCACAAACTAGTAACTATACATTCTTAGCTTATTTGATTGATTATTATCCAGTGAATTCCATCTGGAAATTTTTTATGCTTGATTCGAAGAAAGAATGATCATTATTAAATTAAATTTCAACCCCCTCTTCACACCAGACAAAAATTTAATCAATTTTGAATTCACTAGAAGTTAATTCCCTTTCATAATATTAGTAAATGGCCACTAGTACCTACTATAATGACACAACCATATAAACATTACATAATATTGAGTTTAAGTCATGATTTTAAATTCCATTAAATTGAGGATATTTTAACGTTTATAGAATTATAAAATTAGAAACTAATTCATATATATAAACCTATAATAATATAATGTGGACTCTAATAAATCAATTTCCTTTTTTTAATAAAACATAAAATCTATTTAGGAATAGTCCTTAAAACATTCATCTTCGATTCTAATTTTCTTTAACCAATCTGTAATCCCTGTGATTTTTTCAATCATGGATGAGCCCATGAAAATCTCAATAAGGTATAAAAAAATATATAGGAAACTCATTAGTCCATGAACACTTATAAAAATATTTAATCATTTTAACAAAGGTTTAATTATCACCCAATATTTATCGTATAGTTACTTTTTAAATACATTATATTTACATAGAACAACAAAAAATAAATAATACATATTTTTTACATCGATTAATTACATATATAAAAATTTTACCATCCCAACTACCAGATGATTCGCAACCGTCATGGATACCTTAAAATGTAACCCTCACATCTACCTTATGGATTAACCATCACAGTTACACTTATAGTGACCTGAAGGCCGACCTCCAACATTAACAAACCCAATTAATTTGATGGAGATATATGATCCACACTTCATTATAAAAAATTCTCAAGAAATATAACATAATAATAATATAGGAAATATATCATAAAAAATATTCCTTCTGAAATTTTGGAAATTGGGATTTTAAAATGGTATTTTTAATGAATATACACTTATGTATAAAAAATTATTGAAGTAAGAATAAATATAATTAGAGGAATATGTATAGTATCTGTAAATACACATATTACATGCTAATATATTAAACATTCTAAAAATAATTATTTCATGAAAAAATCTCTAAAGTTGAAGCTTACCCCAATGAATGGAAGTTGGGTTAAGAATTACCATACATCCATTTATTCTTACCTAAGAATGATTTAAACCATATGTATAATGGTTAAAATACTGTTATTATTATTTTATAGAAACATTTTAATTTTTATAACACCATATATGATCAATATATAATATTTTTCTAACCATTTATTAATAATAATTTTTTAATTTCCATTATTTCTGTTGTGTTCCTTACATGGATTCCATAGTCAGTTTGTAATGAATTTTCATTTAAGATAAAAGAGAAATTCCAAATATGGAATGAAGTGGAATTAATATTAATCCATAATACGAAATGATGACATACTAACGTTTTTTATATATTAGGTTGAATCATTAGATAGAACATTAATGATATTTGATTAGATCATTTGTTTAGTTCATTGATAATAAAAAAATAGTTTTGTAATGTATTGTGAAATAATGTATATATATTAATTACAGAACATATATTAGGTTATAAAATACAATTAATAATTTTTACTGACAATTAAAATGGTTTTATGACCAGAAATGATGGTGGTAATGAAATGAAAAATAGATCTTCCATGATGTTGGTAAATCAACACAAGAAGTACAATGTTTTTATTTTTATAATATATTGGAGATGATAAGACGTATGATGATTAATCTTCACATAACAATGATAAATTTTTAGTATATATATGTTACTTGAGTTTTCATTCCTCATGTATACGGGTAGGTGAAATGAATTAAATAAAAGAAAAAAATTGAAAAAAAAATTGATAGAAGATTTTTACATATTGACTTATCTTACATAATAACCTCAATACGACCTTGGGGTTTGGCCTTTGGGTGAGATAGGGAAGCTTATTCATGGTTGAGAGGCTTGGGAATATTTTTTGGAATAAATTGAACAAGTCTTAATGCATGAGAGGTGTGAGTATAAGAGGGGGTGATTGTTGGAATTTATTGTGGATGAGAGGAGTGTTTTCCCATTATCTTAATCATCATATTATTATTTTACTCCATATAAGATATAATATTGGTTAGTGTAACTAAATAAAGAAATTAGATAATTTTATTTTGATCCATTTTTATTAACACATTATAAAATCTTCCATTTCTCTATAATTCATGTATTCTTCTTATTTAAAAATTATCATATTTCACTATTCACAAAAAATATATTATATTTTAGAAAGATCTAAAATGTTAAACCTAACCATTTTAAAACACATAAAATTGAAAAATTATCTCCATTCATGAAAATATTTTTGTAAATATTATATATTTATTTTTTATATAAAATAATAATTTATTTGATAAATAACATTTTAAAAACAATAACATATTTTATAACACCTTGAAATATAAATCAATGTCTCATAAAATAAAATAATAATCATAAGAAAATATAATATTAATTTATGATTATATTTTTATGAAACAAAATTTTATATTATATCATTATATTTATTATAAAATTGTAATTAAATACATATGTTTTATAAAAACCGGCACTTAATCTGTCATTATCATAAAAAAAATTTATTCCATAATATATATATATATATCATATTTTCACATATATGATAAAAAAAATTTATTTATACCTTCATATGTGTGGTTTCTATTCTATTGTACACTTTACTAATCATAATGGTCATATTACTATTCCTATGTTCATGTTACTATTTCGTTAGTAAATATTCTTAATTTCTATAAATATCAATTATTTAATTTTAAATTTATAATTGATTTTAATATTTAATTCCCAAAAGATATAATGTATTTTATATGTATTGGTGCTTTTATAAGAACTTTAAAAATAAAAATAAATTTTCTTACCATGATCATTTCCATTTAAAACCTAAGAAATAATTTACCATTTTAAAAAATAAAATTTTTTCACAACAAAAACGGCATCAATGAAACGGTATATAGAATTCCTAATCCATATTTGAAAAAATATTTCCCATATTTTCATATTAATAAAAAATCAAATAATTTATATATGATAACCTATATAACTCTATAAATTTATCTACATAATGCTTTAAAATGATTCATTTTATGGATTTACTTTTAAAATATAACACCAATTGACTTTATATAATTTATCATTATAAAAGGTAATATATTTATTTGTTAATTTAATTATTCTATATCTTACAATATATTCTATAATGAAAAATATCAGAATTTATTTAATTGAATCGATAAAGTACAATTTATTAATGATATAAAAATATGACATTTTTAATAGGGTGAATTTTATGATTTTTCTCAAAAATTTATTTTGGAGTGAATAATGAATAATAATTATTTTTATTAAATCATTCATTTCATTTCAATTGTTTTAAAAGTATTAATATATTCTCTTTTATTTTAATGTGACATTTTTCACATTTTAATAAATAAAGAATAAAAAAATCCATAATAATAATCATTAATTTTTATTCAAATATAAGAGACTTGTAATGATTGAATTATAAATTTTCTATACCCATTTTAATTTCATATTTCTTTTAATATTAACATTAAGTTTTAGTAATTCTTGAAATTTAATCATGAAAAATTTATTTAGTATTCTGAATTTTTGTTTTGAAATTTCTATTTTTCATCAGTTCCATTTTTATTCATTAGGAATAGTTTCCTTGGTTAATAATTATCACCCCAATAAAGGTTAAAAGTTGTAAAAAGAGTTAATTATGATAAAAAATAAGTGATTAGGCAAAAATTAATTTTCAAATTATTATTAGATAATGGAATTTGGACCCTTATCACTTTATATTTCAAATCATTTTTTATTTTTCAAGGTTATCTAATATTATGATATTATATTATTTTAAAACATTAAATAAATATAAGTCGTACACTCCCATTGAATATAAACGGGAACACATTCTCATCACTTATCAACACAATATAATAAATATAACATCACCATAATATTTTAAAATAATATTCTTGCATCCTCCAAGATGTCCTAGAGTTTTTGGTCTTCAAGAAATGTTTAAATATATAAGAATTTATGTGAAAATCAATGACATAAATCTATGAAGGATGAATATAAAATATATGTCCTATTTCATGTTATTTATTCTCTTACCCCTTCAAATAATTTCAACCCACTACAATATAATAAATTTTATTCCTTATCTATAGTGAAATTTCATTATGTTGATGGATCTTAAGTGACTAAAGATTTGCGATCCTTCAAAATAGATTTAATGTGTTATAAAAAATACTGGAATGTATAATTTCCAAAAAATATTATATGATTATTATTAATAAATAAATAACAAAAATATATCATATTAATATATAATAAATTCTATCAATTTGGGTATAGATGATTTATATGATTTAATATTGAAAATGGTAATTTTAAATATTATAAGTTTTCATTATATTTTTTGTTTTCTTTTAAAATATAATATTTATAAATAATAAAATTTTTATTTTACACAATAACCATTAATTGTTTAATTCTTCAAACATAATATTAAATTATTCAGATATATCTAAAAAGGATTGGGTTTAGTGAGAAAATATAATTTTATGAGAAATTATGTTTCTATAAATAAATCATTATAAAAAATGTCCTCAAAATATTTTAAAACAATATTTGGTGATAAAATAATAATAAAATAAATAATAATAGTCATTTTCAATTATTGAATTAACATAGAAAATATATGTAATACATTTTAATAAAAATTACTATGTTATAATAATAAAAACTATTATCTCTTTTTCATTGAATAATTTATTTTGAATGTAGTATTTATAATAAATATAACCCCATTATCTCCATATAGTTATTGATTTATTACATTATCACACGGCAGAAGTGATTTTTTATCGATGTGTGGAAAATATTAGTTTTATCTGTAAAATAGATAAATTAATGATTCATATATTATATTTTAATACAAAAAATTTGACATATTTTTTACATAATATCATTATTACAATTTGAACATCATTGCATGCCATTCTTATTAAACATATTTAATTACTAGGAAATGAAACAAAATATGAGTGTTATTAGATTATTAGTAAGGGTTATGTAAAGTGGAATCTATCATGAATCAATATGTATAATAAATATTTCATGATAAATAACTAAAAACATATGTCCTTTAAATAATTTGAATATCGTGATTAGATAAGGTAAAATAAAAATGTAAAGGTAAATATCTGAACACATATTATGTTATATAAATAAATTGAATATCATGAATAGATAATGGATATTAAATATTGGATGTTTAATAAATAAAAAAAATATATTTCATAAATAAATGAGAATGAAGTGAATTGAAGGACAATACTTGTTTAAAAATATGATTTAATGTACTAAATAAAATATTAATCATTGAATTGATTAATTATATGACTTCATGATCTCAAGATTCAAGATTCCACTACTTCAAATACCTTCCAAATGACTGTTTCATATTATGTGTAAAAACCTATTTACAGATAGCTTACTACATCACCTTATTCGAAAAAAGATTCATCAAGGAGAAATATAATTATGTGCCACACCCATTACATCTTGTAGAATTCACTCCACATATATAAAACAATGGATTTTAATCATGATCAATGTTCCTTATCATCAAATGTCAATATTTTGTAAACTATAGACATCTAACTATTTCCGCAGATAAAAAATAATATTAAATTTATAACACCATATGTAGAAATAATATATCATTGAAAAAATAAATATATCTATGAAAAGTAATATGTATATTTTGGGGAAATTCAATGTCCAATTATCCTAGGAAGGTGATTATTTTATGGGAATTATAATGACTATCGAAATAAATAAATAAAGTGAATGTTAATAATTTTCATGGTTCGTGAGATCATGATGTAAAATAATTATTAACAATTATATAAATAAAAATATTCAATGGTTTAATATAAGTAAAATAAAGGGCTGTTTTCTATGATGAATTGAAACACCATAAAAGAGATCTTTAGAAACATTATTAAGGATGATGATATCATTAACACAGTGAAAATGTATATTTATGAAAGTGAAATTTCCAAAAATATTTGAATTTTTTTTGAATATATTTTTGAAGCGTATAAAAGGAAAATTAAATTATTTATTGGTAATGATGGACAGAAATTGCATTCAGTTATTACTCATTAAAATAACATTTGATTCACTTTTTTATAAAAAACCAAACATAATATGTCTTTAAAACACTATGAAGAATATTTTTGAATTATGTAAATAATTTAAAAAATGGGGAAAAAATTAATTTATGATTCTTTTATAAATTTTAATAAATAATGTTTTTTAGAAAATATGGGTTTAAGAACAAAATTGATTCAACCAAAAAGATAAATGAAGTTATATTTCATTAAAATTATTTTTCTAATAAATTAAAGAACCAAATATAGGAGAAATAATACAATTACATGAAAAATTTATTAATATAAATTTGACTAATATATTAGTTTTTTTTTTGGAAAATAATCAAATATTTTGATTAAATATAAATTATCGAATAATTTTTTTTGATTAAAATGATTTCCAGAAATAATCCCATATAAATACATAATAATGAGGTCATAATTATCCAATGAGTAAATTATATATATCAAATGTATGTACACAAAAGACTATTGGATATAGAACATAATTCACATAGAAATTAAAGTCAAACATAATCATTGAATATCAAAGGCAATGAGGATGTAATTTGTTCCAAAGAAAATAAATTGAGTTATGAAATTCAAATCCACTTGGTAAATTTCAATTCAAAACCCTTGGATGAAATATTTCAAATTAAAAAATATTAGAATGGATTATTAATGAATCATTATATTAAATATCAAATGTGAATTATATAAAATATATTTAAATATCACGTGAATAACATTATAGTATGCCTCAATGAAAGGAATTGAGTCCAAGTACCAAACGTCACAATCCTTTTGGTCAAACAAGATTTATCCACATGTTTATGTTTTTAAATCACATTATTAAATTATAATGAAAAATCACTAATATTTATAATATCACATATGATTCAATTATAATATCTTATCCCCCATTCATATGTAATATTTTAATATTTTCTGTATTTTGGGTCTAAATTGCACTGTTTTTTCATGCATGTTTTTTCATCTTTATACCATTTATTGAAAAATAAATAGTTATAAATTATCTATAATTATAATAATTTTATATATAAAAAATTAATATTATATTCAATTTAATAATCTATTTTTACATTTAAACACAAATGGTGGATCACATCATTTAATTGGGTCAGTAGGCCATATGTACGCACTATACATGTGAAAGGGTAAGGAAGTGGGTAATATATTAATTTTAATGAATCAATATATATTCAAAAATCACATATAATAACTAAATTTATCCTTATTACCTTCTATTTAAATTGTATCTAAAAATTGATTCACATCATTTCGTGAGGCGATGGTTCATCGTACACAAGAGAAAATTTATTGTATTTTAAATGAAATGGCATGTTAGAAGATATATGTGATATTAGAATTATATATGTATAATAATAATTTAAATAATATATATTAAATAAATAATAATATTCACCCTTGAATGATTGGGAGTGAAAATGAATTACATCATTTCGTGATGCGATAATCCGCCATACACACGATCGACTATTTTGTTTCCCATTTAATTGAATAAAAATGGATATGGGTAAGGAATTATTCATAATTACCTCTTAGTATTTTTAATAAAATAATATTACTATTTAAACAGGTTTTAATAATATTTTATAATGTTTTAATAATATGAAAACATGCACATTTTAGAATGATACCTTTTCTTCTGTTAACTTATTTTTGGTTGTTGTGAATATGTATTAGATTGTAATTTTTATTAAAAAAAATATAGTATTTTTCTATTGGGGTAATTACTATATATGGTTTGGCCTATAATGAATCAAATTGATTTTTTTGAGTTAATAGAAGAGGAGAAAGGTAAACATTTATATTTGTTGGAGAGGACACATATAGATGTTTTGAAATGAATCAGTTAAAAAACGTTTTTCTATTTCAAAAATCTATACAAATGGGTCGATAATATTCTATAGATGATATAAATTTGTAATGTGTCTATAAAATACGTTTTTACTTGTTTTTATGTTATTTTAAAACATATATTTTTAGTTTAAGACCTCTGTAAAGCCTTTTTTACCTTAATAAACATAATTAATTATTACATTTCTATCTATTAATAATGTTTTAAAATTTAGTTTAAATTATTAGATAATATAAATTTTTGTAATTAAAAATATGGATTCCATTTTCATTAATTAAACACATATAATTTGAATAATCCAATTTAATATTAAACCTATAAATGCAATAAAAATGGAGTTTCCATAGATAAAATTCCATAAAATAGAGAATTTTTTATTACAAAATTCAAATATGAAATTGATTCAAATGAATATTTTAGTGATTACAAATATAAATTAATAAATTTACTTTAAAATAATTTTAAATATAACATAACTATATTAATTACTTAAAAAATGATGTTTTAAATAAATATAAGTATATTTCTTTATTCATCAATAAGTGAAACATTTCATAAAAATCAAAAAAATCCACTAAAGACAATATTGATTTAAATATTTTAAAAATGGTTTTATTTATTTAGAATTATTTATCTAATATATTTAAAAATTAATTTAAAAGTAACATTGTAATAGAAAGGAAAAAACATTTCTTCGAAAAATACAATTCTTTGGAAAAGTTATTTGTTGAAATCCCATATAATAAAGGGTTCTAATAAAATATCATCATAATATGAGTGAAATTGACGTACAAATAATATATTAAATAAAACATAACATGTTTTCAATGTATAATATAATTGGTGGAATGTGAATTTATGGACATGGAAGAAATGATTATAAAATATTAATGTGTGGTAGAGGTTATTGAAAACAAGAAAATGAATGATAAATGGAATATTAAGGACCTAAAAACCATAAATCTATGATGATTTAATATACTATTTGATTCTGAAAATATTAACTTGAAATGGATACCATTTTTTATCAAGATAATTTTCATAATGTTTAGAAATTTATTTTACTGTCTATGACTATATAGTAATGTACATACTTCATATCATTAAATTTCAAACCACAGTTTAATACTTTGGTTATTATTTAATCAATTTCCAATTCATATATTCCTCCAATATATTAATATCTATATATTAAATTCATATTCATGAAGAACTAAAATACATATTGAATGTTAAGGAAGATGAATAAAAGTGTTAATCTTCGTTCTATATATAACTGTTTTCCAAAACCTCCATGGTTAGGAAAAGTAATCCAATATAAAACATTATTATTTAAAACACAAATTTAAAAAAATTGGTTTATAATTAATATTTTCCCATTTACTAATTTATGTTAATTTAATATCATATTAAGTTGAAAATCCCAAAGGCTAACGGTAGGTGTTCAACCCTTTTCACCCTTTGGTAATGGGTTCGAGCCCTGCATCCTTGCCAAAATTGATTTCATTTCACCAGAAATGTATGTTTCCATTTTCTAAAACCACATTAATATAATTAATATAATGATCCTATTGTATAATATCTTATAATTTCATCAACATACAATATATCAGGAACCAAAAGGATACCTATACCTTTAAACTGATGACCAAAATAATTAGTGTAATTATTCCTTAAATATGTTTTCACTCAAACATATACTAAAGAAAGGGTTTGTATTTCCATAAATGTCATTTGAATTATCCTAAATAATAGAACTCTCCAATCACATATATCATAAAAGGGGGAATTTAAGACGTTGAAATGTTTACCATTCATTAACTCATAACCCCATTTTGGTATCTATAAATATTAGGTTTGTGAAGACATATATGATTCTAATATTTAAAAAATCAATGAATGTTTCATGATCCTTATAGAAAAAAAAACCATTGATAAAAATCCTTTTAAAATATAATAATTAAATACCAATACATAAATACTTAAACTATTTTATTTCAATGAATTTTATTACTTGTTCTATAGGTTTATGTTTATAAGCGGTTTTGATGTAGAGAATTCCCATATTACCAACTTTAAATATGTTATGACCTTATGTTTTTCAATGGAAATTCCTTCCATATTTCATAATAACATGAAATCCAAACACAATGAACTACTATGTCCTATATTCTTTTAAACATATTTCTATCACTTCTATGATTTGAATTTTAAAAATCTAATATACACTGTTTTAATCAGTAAGTTATTTTGAGTCTAATAAGAAAAACATAATTTTTGGAGAATAATAACCTTCCTTTATGAATAGTAACATACCATTATGAATAATGATATACCCTAATCAATATTAACCTTGCCTATGATAGTATAAAAATAATATTCAAGTTAAAGTATGTTGTACCTATATTTTAGAATAATTAAATGAATGTTTTTACAACTCCTTTTTAATAATAAATTGTTATTTTAATTAAATATTAAATTAATCATATTTTGTAAATTATTTTTGAAAAATGGAATTCATTTTTTGAGTGTACATGTCGAAAAATGGTTATGGTGATTTTAAAGGATTTTTATAAAATACAAGAATTTTTAATGAATAGTAAAATACAACAATTTAAGATAAATGATAAATAATTAATTTATTGAGTCTTTGATGATGATATTCTGATTTAATTCCAATTGGATCAAAATAACATGAATTTATTACTATTCTTGGTAATTGAATCATCACTATTTCTGGTATTGAGGTAAATTAATAAATTAATGATTATAAAATTATGAAAAGCCTCATCTCCTCCATTATAAAACCCCCCTCACTCCATCTTCTATCAACTCCTCTCAAGCCTTGTGAATTTCAAATATTCTACCTAAATCTCTCCCCAAGCTCCTCCATCACGTCCAAAATCCTCTGTTCTCATTAAAATACCAAAAACTATCCTTTAAGAGGTTATAAAAGGAGATAAACTCAAGATGTAAATTCAACTTTCAAATTATTTTATTTATTTTAAGTTCATTTCTTTTCTTGTTTCATTCCTCACATCCCTTCACCCAAATAGTATAATTATTTTAGAAACATACATGTAATGGAATGTTTTTAGGCTAATGTTATATTTCATTATCATTATCCCCTTTCCCCATAATTTTTAAATGAAATGAATACATCGTTTGAGATGTGTAAATTTAACACATTCAAGGACAACTATTTATCAATTTCTTTTGTCATCATTAATTATTGTCATGAAACCATTTCTGTTAAGGATCAACCAAATTATTATATTTTTATTATGTCATAGTTAAGGTTCTATAATCCTTTTGTACAAATGGAATTATATTATATTGAAAAATATGTTCATGGTAATCAAACCCCCCGATTAACAAAAACAGTTATCACTAAGTTTTTATATGATAACAAATCATCACTCCCAATAACTAAGTGAATTTTTATAAACATGCATTCCCTTGGATGTTCACTAATAAAATAAAAAGTTAATTCTTTACAACCACATTCATCTTACATGTTTACCCGAACATGAATATAAGTGAACCGATCTTTAAAAACTAAGTAAGAAACCAGACTCAAACAATGAAATTGAAGCTTATAACCAATCAAAAGGGATTTAAATGAACTTAAAAAATGTTATAATATATATTTTAAATATATAATAGGATCTAGACTTATTAATTAATTGATATAATTTGTTTATTTAGGTCATTAATAACAAGTTGAGAACACCACCAGATTTAAGTTAATGAATCCTCTCCATTTCTCTCTTAATCATGATTTTTCTACATGATATTACTTTTTATGTGTAATCCCAAATGATGGGGGTATGTTTTTGTTCCTATAACATAATAACCTCATGATTTATAAGTTATTATGAACCCATTTTTTCTCTCACCAAGACCTCATAGGTATGCCTGACACCATGACAATAAACTGTAATGAATTCATCACGAACCCTTCTTGTTTTTCAGGTTGCCTTATCTTTATTTATATCAAAATAGAGGTATCATATATATTTATGTATATATTATTAAATCTATTTAGTTTAAAAAATTAATTTATGAAGACCCTTTCATCACTCTATTTCGGGGATATACAGGTTTTTAAAAGATTCCCCCTTATAACTTTCTGATAAGCAAAACTATTTTATGAGAACATCACAAATTTTTACCCAATTTCAATTACAATATATCCTCTGTTATAATACATCACTGTATTTATAAAATCATCCTTTTTATTATGAAGAAATTAATTTTCTATTTCTATTTTTATAGTAAATATTGTCTTTTTTTCAATCTTAATGGTTCTATAGTATTTTCCGTAAAATCACAAAAAATGATTTGATGATAATGTTTCTCAAATACATTTCTTATATGTTGTCATTTTTTATATAACATACCCTGTTATATTTCTATTTTACCTTATGAACATCCATGTATGATCAAATCCCATTGTTTCATGGAACCATTCATGATACACCCATTGGTATTCCGTTATGTCATGATTATGGTACACAATTATTTACATGGGTACCCTTATGATTATGTATGGTTGATTATGTATGATTATTTATGTGGAACGTATATTCATAAATATTTTGTGATTGGTGGTCCCGTATAGCACTCCTATTCATTTGGTAATGTTAAGTCTCATGGGATGTGAGGTGTAATAGGATTGATGGTTAGCCTTAACCTGTACTAAAATGGGATTATGGATTGGTAGTTATCCTTGACCTATACTAAAATGGGATTCAGGATTAGTTGTTACCCATTACCCATACTAAAATGGGAAACAAGATTGGTAGTTAGCCTTGACCTCTCCTAAAGACATATTTTATTATTCTCTCACATTTATATTATTCCATGTTTATATGATCCAATGATTATATGATATGATTTTATATGTTCTGTTCTTTTAATATCATTATGTTATGCCTCGTAACTCATGAGATTATGATTTATCCTTAGGTTCATTCCTTTACTAGGTTTTTTAGCTCATCACATTGTTCATGTGTTCCCAAGGGGACCATGTACTGATTTATGGGTTAAAGGATGTTATGACCACTTTATAAAGATTAAATAAAGAAGTGTTTTTATCCCCCTGTAATATGTCCTATGTACCAAGACTTCCAAGACACTAGAATTAACGATCCTTGGATTGTACACAAATGTATTATTATGCTTAAAATCATGTAATCTTATATGTAAAAGGGTCAGGATGTTATAGTTTGTATCAGAGGTTGGTCTAGTTATTTTTGGAGATTTGTAATAGAGAACATTTGTGAAAACCTTAAGAATTAGTCTAAGGTTATGAAAATATTCCTAAATTTTTTTGAGTATTGAGTAAGTAGTTTATCAAGAAAATGCATCCTTATATGGATATGAGTAGGTAAAGGAAGCTCTGGAATAAATGTATCTAGGGTTATAACCCAAAAACATCACATTGAGCTAGACTGGAATGGGAACTGGGGCACGACAACAGGCCTTGGTACACTCTTGGTTACAACAATCCCAGAGGATATGCTTTGGTAGATTCATGAGGATAATACAAACCATTATTAACGGACAAAAAACCCTAGAACAATATATTTTATGAAATAGATCTAGGATAACCTAGATTAAAACCTAAGGAATCACAAGTTAGGATATAGTTATTCTTCATATGTTTATTCTTTTATTATAAAATATTATTTTTTATGCTCAATATCTAAGATTTCAATCCATTTATTTATACATTTTTATTCTTAGTTAATGGTGGGAAATAGAACAACATGATCCAACAACCAATGTGATAGGAAATGTGAATATTTCCCTAATGTTATTCTTCATATGATGAGAGGGGGTGCTCAAAACATCATTACAGTACTTCCTAATTTGGGTTGATTTAAAAATAATAAATTCAATCATGCGAAAATCCCTCATCCTCTATTGAAATTGAAGGTTGTCATAGAATATTTCATGTGGAAATGGCCTCCCATGTTCAGTAGATCTTATGATCCCCTCCTCGTGGAAAAGTGGATTAACTGCATTGAAAAGATATTCTTTGTCCTCCAGTGCTCACAAAAAAGAGAAATTTGTACTGATGGTCTATCATTTTGATGGGGAAGATGAGCAGTGGTGGGCACTGATCAATAATAAAATGTCACAAGATTAAATTGATTCAATAAATTTGGAGGAATTCAATAGGAAATTTTTTAATAAATATTTTCATCAAACTGTCCATCGTAAGATGGAAATAGAGTTCCTTAGACTCATATAGATGGAAGATGAGTCCATCAGGGTGTATGAATAAAACTGTTCAAGGCATGCATGGTATGCTTATAGCATTGTCCTAAACACCTAATGCAAGGTGGATCACTTTATTAGAGGACTAAATCCAATTATACTAAAAGATTTAGATATTAGAGGCTTAAAAATAAATTATGATATTGTATTTTGTGCCCTCAAGGTGGAACTTCAGTTGATATATCATCAATTAATGGCGAGTAATGTAGTTATTGTAAGAACCTTGATCTTTTTTCAAGGTATGGTTTTCTCTTTTCTACTGTTTTGGAGAAAAAGCAGAGTTTATGGAAATTTTTGAAGTACACACTGTGAAAAAATTGTACACATAGTGTACTCAGTTATCACATGTAGCTATGTGCGGGCTGTGTAACGGCCGAGCAGACAACAATGTGTGGTGACCTGGTGCCATCCTAAGGAGGGGCCTAGTAAGGGAAAGTACACATCGTGCACTTATAAAGTACAAGATGTGTACTTTATTTTTTTCATTAAATGGACTCTGGTCGCGTCTAATTGGAAAAAGTATCTTCTTCTTTGCCTTTTTCGACTGAGAGCATCTATATGTTGCCTTTCCTTCCATGATCCCCCGATTGAGAAAAGGTTGTCCATTTAGAACGTCGTCGATTGCATTGGGATCGCCACAATAAGCTCTTCCATTTTATATAGCTTAGTATCTTGATTTATTCACTTTATCATGTTATCTGGGTTTGAATGTTTATGATTTTTTTGTAGATATACCACGTTCTAAGTCCATCCAAGGGCCGATGAAAAGGTATATCGATCTAAAAACCCTGAGGTAGCTATTTTGTGCCTTTCCTTTGATTGTATTTGATGTTTATGTCCAAAAACTCCCAATACCCTAGAATGGGGTATTGCGTGTTTACATTTTTAAGACTATTATTTCCTACTATGATTTTTGGGCTTTAGTATATGTCAATTGAATGTGAAAAGGGTTAATCGCTATGTTATGGATGTCTTTCCAATGTTTGTATTGTTTATGACCATTTGGTCTTGCTTAGTCTATTAGGATGTTTTTTTTCCATTCCTTGTGCAGATAGGATGGAGTAATATTATTTGCATGACATGATTTTTTTCTATACACTATTTTGCAATGTAGTTCTTATGGTATAATTTGTCCTCTATATATCTTTGTGCACGATTGAATTACACAGGGCCGTGAGATCTGGGTGTAGTAAACCGTTGGGGGAATAGACCTTGAGGGATTCTTCATAGTATCTATTTACTATTCCAATATGAGTCCATAGGGGGAACAAACATAAGTTCTTCCTCAGAGTGTCTATAGTTCCTCAATGTGGGATGAAGGGGGAATTTAATGTTGTGTGCTTCCCCAGATTGACTTTTAGTTTTTGATTCAAGAATATAAGGGGAATTGACGTTGAGTGCATCCTTAGAGAGTCTGTGCAAAAGATAAACCATAGGGTTTAAACTGTGTGTACATCCCAAAGGGTTGATTGTGTTTATTTTGGTTGAACCAGAGGGGTTAGGCTGTGAGTACTTCTCATAGGGTTCCCAACTTATGATTAGATACTTACTTGATATCTGATAATTGAATGATTTTGAAACTATAGATTTGTTTACTTTTTTGTACTTCCTTATTTAATGCTTCATTTGATTTTAGCCTGCCATATATATTCACTGACTGTTTCGAATATATATTAGAATGGTTTATTAATAGGATTAGTCTCACACCCTGTTTGGGTTATGCATATGTTCCCAGATATATTATATTGTTGCAGTTATAGTTAAGGGTTAGAGCTCTTCTTCTTGTGGTACTTTTTTTCAGTGGAAATGGGGAGTATGTGACCAAGATGAGGCATGTGATGCTATACAGAATTTTATCTATTTTCTGTTGTACTTTGGTTTAGTATTGTATTCCATTATTTTGAATTGTTTGGATGATTTCCTAGACATATGCATCATGCATCATGTGTGTGTGTGTTTGTGGTCCAGTTGCCTATTACTTCTACTGTTTACATATTTCATGTATTATTACATCCGATATTACTATCTATTTTACTTCTGTTGTGTTACTCTACCTATGAAGAGAATATTTTCCCCACTATCACACCAATGGCCCTTACTTCTAGTCGGCATCCTCTGGCATTTGGGGAAATGCGCTTAAGGCCTTGTGACCAGCCGGGTACGAGGAACCTCTCAGCGACTTCAAGAACCGGGACATTACAAAGATGTATCAAAGGGAGGTTCTTTTCATTTTGGCAAACAGTTTGAAGCCTATAGTTGGAGATAAAAGAAAATTGGTACTTGGTAATAAGTTGTTCCTGGGAGTATCTAACACTTTTACAAGGAAAATCCATTCTACCACTTTTATTGTAATTTCTTTTTCTTGTTTTTCAATTTTATTGTTTTTTTGATTTCACCATTGGGTGATTCCTATGTTTTATGTTGTTATTATTAATGTAATTTAGGTTCTATTTTTATTTCAACCTAATGAGATGAGGGTATGACATCTCATGCATCATATAGGCACTCGTTAAGCATTACATGTCATGCATTCTTTCTAAGCCATTTAAGGTAAATTAGTGATTTCATGTTGTTTTGATAGGTGTTGTGCTAGATATGCATGTTGTTGTGATAGATGATTTTATAATAATACATGTTATTTGATATTATATTAAATTGGGAAAGGTTTCATTAAAATTAATTCAAATCATTTTTTGAGGTGTTATGGGCCCTCTTGGACCATAATTTGGTGGGTCATTGCTCTTTATGTTTAAATATCACATGTATAAGATTCCATGCTTGGATTCACATGGAGTATGGGCCTTCATAGATCGAAATTTGGCACCTTAAAGTTCATTAAAGTGCTTTTCTGGGTTTTCAAGTTGTTTATGAGGCTTAGTTTCTGGAAGAACCCAGAATACATGGAGTGTTATGACGAATACCAGCCATATGTCCTTTTGTTCAGGAATGAACTGCTTTTATTGAACACACACCGTGTACTATATGCATTTCATGTGGTCTCTAAATGTGTCACTGGCTCTGTGGGTAGAGACATGGGGTTGAGAAGTCTTTTTTGGGACACGCTGTGTTCCAAATGTTCAAGCCAGGTTTCCTAGATCATGTGTCCACCCATGTGTCTAACGACATAGATAGATTAAACAATAGGTTGTACACGTCGTGTCAAGCTTTAACATGCCATGTAGTGTAACCTTTGTGTCCATATGTATAATTAACAACACATGTCAGTGAGGTTCGTCTAGTACACATCGTGTCTGGCACTAACATGATGTATAGTCTTGTTCTTGGTGAGCTGTGTGTCTTAGCCCTGTATAAGTACTCAGGAATGGAAATTAGATTCAAGTACATTCCATGTTTTTTGAAAAAACACCATGTGTATGTTGTGTTAAACGACTTGGGTTGGAAAAAGTATACGCCCATGTTAAGGCTTCAGGGAAACCACAGTGTTTCCATGTTTTGAAAAACATGAATTCTCTCATTCTCCTGTTCCCTTTTCGAACTCCTAAGTTTCATCACATTTTAATCATGATCTAAGGGTTGCGCTTTACTATGCAAAGTCATGCCACCAAGACGTCCTTCCGTTGTCTTCCGATTATAGGGAAGTGACCAAATATCAGATATGGCTAATCAGGGAATACCAGTAGATCCTCTAGTAGTGCTAGTCTTGGCCCAGCTTTCAATCCAGACATAGGTGTTGAAGCATAGTTCTGAGAGTGAATTATGAGGTTTATTTGTTATTATTAGGAGTACCAAATTATTCCCACTCTATGGAAGAACTGACACATGCCTTTCAGAAGAATCATCCTCCCATTTTCTCATGGGACGAAGGACCCCATGCAACAGATTCAAGGCTATAATCTATGTTGATGATCTTCGAGCATCTGAAGTTGCCACTAGAATGAAGGTTGAAACTTGCAATGTATATTCTTCGAGACACTTCCAAGAGATAGTGGAATGTGATCTCACAGATGGGACGCCAATAGGTTATGGAATGGTATGAGTTTCAGTGTGCCTTATATGACTACTTATACTTGGAGACTTTGAAGTCCGATTGAGCCCAAGTGTTAATGAGTATAAAGCAGGGTACTCTTTCTGTTATAGAGTATTGTTATCGCTTCGCAGATCTGCAGTGCTTCATGCCTATTCCATGAGGTGATGAGTTGTTTCTTGAAAGAATGATTGAGGATGGTCTTAGGCACGACATCGTAGCTTAGGTGAAAATATTCAGGTTTACGTCAATCACTTTTATTGTCAACCTAGTGCTGATCACAGAGTACAATCAGAAGTAGTATGAAGTTAGAATCCAATGTGAATCGACATACAGAGTTGGTATCACTCCTACTGACAAAAGTAAGTGACATAGGGTGTCTACGTGTGGAGATCTTAGGAGACTAGATTCATCTTCTAGTAGCATGGTGGTGTGCTACAAGTGCATAAA
Source organism: Viscum album (assembly GCA_963277665.1). Lineage (NCBI taxonomy): Eukaryota > Viridiplantae > Streptophyta > Magnoliopsida > Santalales > Viscaceae > Viscum > Viscum album. Next base: position 2,047,677,071 of record OY728147.1, on the reverse strand, counting down.
GAGTTGGCCTACGAGGCCACATTGCCTGAGAGATCTAGTAGAGTGACAATCATGTGGAAAGATGGACCATCTTCAGTGTTTTTGTAAGTTTTTCTCACTGAAAGATGGTGACATGTGTGCTTCAATGACACCTCATTCAGGATCATCACCACTAATTTCTCACCAGTATGGGAAATGGAGTTCTTCCAGGCATTTAGGCCAAGTTGGAGGTCGTAGCCATGGTAGCCAGTTTCCCGGATTTCAGTGACAATAGGTCAGATCATCTCAGAGTGGTTTGGTAGGGTCATATGAATGCATTGTGGGTCATACTTTTGCAGTGGAGTTGACCCAGTATGAGAAGGATCATGAACCCTCTAAATTTCTATATACGATTTTAGATGCCTTAGTTTTAAATTCGTAACTTTTCAATATGGTGTCTTTTAATAGCTTTATATCTATTATTGTTGTGGAGAGCCTTAGTGTATGTATCTTTTATTCTGCTAATATATTGAAGCTAGAAACACTATTGGGGACAAGAGTGAATAGTGTTGTAAAATGAACGGATTTACCAATAGAGGTTGGTGGGTGTCACATCATCTGGGTCTTTTATGTCATAGAGATCACTAGATATGATATCATTCTTAGAATGGACTGGTTTGTTCCCTTATATGAATTTGTTGATTACTATCTCTATAGGGTGATATTTACATCATCGAAGGGTGGATCATTTCTTCATAAGGGTGAATGAGATGCCCAGGTGAGCAAAGAGGGACTCGAGAATCATGGGTTGGGAGGAGTTACAGCTTAAATTTCTAGTCTATATCTTGGTCAATAGGGGACTTCATAAATGGAAATTCCTCAAGAGGTGGATCATTTTAGGGATGTCTTTCAAGAGGAATTTTCAGGTTTTCCTCTAGAACTAGAGGTTTACTTTTCTATAGAACTTGTGATTGGAGGAGCACTAGTGTCCATTCCTCCTTATAGGATGGATACACCAGTATTATAGGAGCTCAAGATGAAAATGTAGGAGTGAATGGAAAAGGGTTTCATCTGAACTAGTACTTCTCTTTGGGGTTCACTTGTCCTGTTTGCAAAGAAGGTGAATAGTACCCTCAGAATTTGTGTGGATTATTGGATGTTGAACCAGTTGACGGTCAAGAACCAATTTCCTTTGGTGAGGAATTATGATCTCTTTGATCAACTTCGATGAGCTCGGGTGTTCTCGAAGATTGACTTGGGAAACGATTACCATCTGTTGCACGTTAAACCATCAGATTTACCCCTTATAGCCTTTCAGAGTATGTATTTTCTATGAGAGTATGTGGTTATTCTGTTCAGTCTAATGAACACACCTAAAGTTTTCATGGAACTAATGAACCGATTGTTCCATCCATACTTCGATTATTTCGTGGAAGTCTTCATGGACGATATCTTGGTGAACTCTCACACTCGACATGACCATAACACACATCCTGAGATCATTTTGAGTACACAGATATAGAATTAGTTATATTCTTATCTCTCTAAAAGAAAATATTGGTTGGACCAAATTCACTTCTTGGGACATGTTATCTCAGAGGCTGGAGTATCAGTAGACCCAGAGAAAGTGAGAGCAGATGTTTCCTGGGAGTAGCTGAATAATTCCTTTGAGGTATAAACTTTTCTAGGGCTAGCTGGTTACTATAGACATTTCATACAATATTTTTCATTTGTATTAGCAGCATGGATGGGCCTGACTAGAAAGGGCGGGATGTACTTGTGGTTAGATTCTTATGAGTCATCATTTCAAGAGATCAAAGGGAGGTTTACTTTAGCACTGATAATAATATTTTCAGAGCCGGAAAAAAGCTATATTGTGTAATGTGATTCATTAGGTATCGATCTGGGAGTATTTCTTATGCATGGAGAAGGAGTTGTTGCATAGGATTCTCCATTATTGAGGACACATGAGATGAACTACCTGATGCATGATTTCGAACTAGCTATAGTTGTTCATGCCTTAAGTTGTTGGAGACATTATCTTCTCTAAGATCATTTTGTGGTTTTGATTGACCATAAAAGTCTCATGTATATCATCACTCAGCGTGACCAAAATTTTAGATAGCATATCTGCATTGAGTACCTTCAGTCCTTTGACTTTGATCTTGCCTATACGCCTTGGATGGGCAACACTGTGGCTAATGTGTTGAGTAAGAGGACTCAAATACATGCGGTTCAGGAAGGAAAAAACGAGTTGCATCATATGGATATGTTCTCTAAGATGAATTTTTATGTTCATGAAATTCAAGGGAGGAATTTTCTTTCTTATGTGGCTATTACCTCTACCCTACATGATTGAGTGAGAATGAGACAACTATCAGATTATAAAGGCCTAGTCCTAAGGGAGAGTGTTTCAGGAGAAGACGTTATTCCTGGATGGATAGTAGGCGAGGATGAGATCTTTTTTTTCATGGACACATGTGGGTGGTAGAAGACATACATGAATATTTGATTCGATGCAGTCTTTCCTCGGTTTGGGTAGTTCATCATGATGTCAAGAAGATGTATCGTGATCTACACCGTCAGTATTGGTGGTCATGTATGAAGAGAGATGTTTCTGGGTTTTTAATGAAATGTTACACCTGTCAGCAGTTGAAGGTAGTGAATTAGCGACCATTAGGGCTTTTTTAGCTATTACCCATCCCCTAGATGAAGTGGAATGAGGTTGTGATTCATTTTTTGACAGGGTTGCCGAGGTTTCCTCAAGGGAATGATTCATTTTGTGTTTTAATTGACCGAATCACAAAGGTTTCTCACTTCTTGATGATTATAGGGTACTTCAGTGTTGATGAGTTTGGTAGACTGTAAATCTATGAGATTTTACATCTACATGAGGTTCCACAGTCCATTGTTTAAGTTATAGACACATATTTTACTTCTTAGGTATGGAAAAAACTACAGAAGTATTTCGGTACACATGTACTTTTGAGTACAACTTATGATCCTCAGACATATTGTCAGTCTAAGTGTACAAATTAGGTGCTTGAGGACATGACTCGATCAAGAATCCTAGATTTTGGAGGTTTGTTGGAGAATAAAACACCTATGGTGGTGTTTTCCTACCATTATTTTTTTCATGAAACTCTTCAGATGGTACCTTATGAGGCATTATACAGTAGGCCATGTTGATCACCCTTATGCAGGATGGAGGTAGGATAGGAAGCTATGATGGGACCTTGACTTCTGCAAGAGACCATAGAGCAGATAGAGTTGATGCAGAAGAGGATGGCTACTGCACAGTCATGACAAATGTATTATGAGAATCGAAGGAGATGACCTCCAGAGTTCGAGGTCAATGATCATGTTTTCCAGCATGTCACACCAAGGATGGGACACAAGAGGATTTAGATGAAAGGTATGATTTCACTGAGGTATGTCAAGTCATTTAAGATGTTGGAAACAGTCGAACCAATTTCATATCAGTTGTTGTTTCCTAGGAGGTATCACCTATGCATGATGTCATCCATCTCTCTCATATTTGACATTACTTCTCAGACACATCTCATGTATTTCATCTGGAAGAGGTTGAGTTAAAGGTGGAATATTCATTCCAGGAGAATCCTATCAGTATTGTTGATCTAAGTGAGAAGGTTCTTCGTGGATGATCTATTCCTCTGGTACGAGTGCTATGGAAGCACGGGCGAGTAGAGAATGAGACATGGGAGACTGAGGCCGATGTACGATCACAGTGGCCAGATATTTTTGAGGATTCTTCTTCTACACTGTCTTGCTAGGGAAATCTGGAGATGAATTTCTTTAAGGGTGGTAGTTTGTAATAACCCAGATCTTCATTTTAGGTATGTTTTTCACTTTCCTAGAGTTTTTGAGAAAAAGAGGAGATTTTAGAATTTTTTTAGTACATGCAGTGTACTTATATGCACATGTCGTGTACTCAGTTTCCACATGTAGCCGTGTGCTGGCCGTGTAACGGCCTAGCACACAGCCATGTGTGGTGACCTGGAGGCTGCCTAAGTCGGGTGCCAATAAGGGTAAGTACAATTCATGTACATATAAAGTATATATCATGTACTTTTTTCATTAAATGGATTGGGGTCACGTCTAATTAGCAATAGTATCATATTATTCACATTCATCGACCGAGGACATCCATACGACATCGATCCTTCTCCAAAGCCCTGATCGAGAATCAGTTCTCCAATTTGACACTCGTCTATTGCATTGGGATCACCACAATATGCTCTTCCTTATTCAAGAGCTTCATCTCTTGATTTCTCCTATTTCTCAAGATAACCTATGTTAAAAATTTTAGGTGTTTTTTGTATATCTACCACGTTCTAGGACAATCTAAGGACCAACACTTGGGTATATCGATCTCACGACATCGAGGAAGGTGGTTTGTTCATTTTCATAGATATTCTTTGAATTTTATGTGTAAAAGTGCCTAATACCCTAGAACTGGGTATTGTGTCTCTATAGTTTTAACCCTGTTATTGAATGATATGATTTATTTTCTTGAGTAGAGGTTAATTGAATGTGAATAGTGTTAATGGCTATGCCCAAGATGTCTTGCCCATGCTTGTATTGTTTTTGACCGTTTGGTCTTGCTTATCCTGTTAGGCTGATTTCTTTCAATTCCTAGTGCTGATAGGATGGTGTAATATTATTTATCTAACATGCTATTATGCTATAGACTGTTTATCTATGTATTTATTGAGTTATAATTTGGCCTTTATATATTATTGTGCTCTATTGACTTATATAGGGCCATGAGAACCAATTATAGTATAAAATAGGGAGAATGGATGTTGAGGGCTTCTCTAGAGTGATTGTTTACTATTACGATGCGAGACTATAGAGGGAATTGACATAAGTACTTCATCTCAGTGTCTGTAGTTCATCGATGTAGAGAACATGGGGATTTGGATGTTGAGAGCTTACCTAGAGTTCCTTTTATTTACTGATACAAGACTATTTAGGGAAATGACAGTGAGTTATTCTTTAGAGAGCCATAGAAAAGAGTAACTAGATGGGTTAGACTGTTTGTAATTTCTAGAGGGTTTCTTGTGTTTGTTTTGGTTGGACTAGAGGGGTTATGTTGTGAGTACTTCCCATAGGGATCCCTGCTTGCGATTATCTTATTAGTTGATATCTGATAATTGAATTCTTTTGAAACTGTAAGATTGTTTTCTTTTGATTACTTCCTTATTTATAACTTCATTTGATTTTTTCCTACCATATATATTCACTGACTATTAGGCACATATCATTGGGTGGTTTCATAATGGGATTAGTCTCACACACTGTTTGGGTCCTAAATTTGGGCCTAAATATATTATATTCCTCCTTTTATAGATAAGGTAAAGAGCCCTTATACATCAGGTACATGATTGATACGGAACTGTGCTGCATGGGACTAAGATGAGGCTTGCGATGCTGTGGAGAATTTATCTCTTTTTTATTGTACTTTGTCTTAGTATTGTATTCCTATGTTTTCAATCATTTGGATGAATTTCTAGACAAAAGTATCATTCATCACACACACATATATATATATATATATGTTCTGAATTTGTTTATTACTTATTCTATTTACCTATTTCCTGTTTTACTGCTACCGCTATTGCTATCTGTTTTACTTCGGGTGTGTTACTCTACCAATGAGGGGATAGATTCTCCACTATCACACCCAAGGGCCTCACTGCTAGTAAGTACCCTTTGGCATTCAGGGAAATGCACTTGAGGCCATGTGAGCAACTTGGTACGAGGCACCTCTCTATGACATCTAAAACTGGGACATTATAGATATTCCCAAGATTTTCTTTATAATGAGGTATAAATGCTTTGAGTTCATATTGATTCCCTTTAGACATAGTAATTCTCTTGTAATGTTCTTGGATTTAATGAATAGACTCTTTATATGTTACCTAGAAAAATTAGTGGTATTTTCATTGAAGATATTCTGATATACTACATGATCAAGGAGCATCATGAGGAGCATTTGAATACTTTGTTAAAGAATTTTTGAAGGGATATGTTGTATGAAAATTATAATAAATGTGAGTTATAGATAGAGAACGTATCATTCATGGGGCATGTAATCACCAACAAAGGGATATATGTGGTCCCTTCTAAGACTAAGGCAATTGAAGAGTGGCCAAGGATAACATTTATAAGGGTTTTACACATTGTTTGGGGTGAAGATTTGTATTATCGACAATTTGTGAAGAACTTTTCATGATTGAGAAACCCAACTACCAATCTAACACGGAACGGGGTATAGTATTTCTAGATATAGGACAGTGAATACTATTTCACAGTATTGAAAAATAGGCTTATCACTGCGCTAGTAGTCACAGTCCCAATAAGTGGATAACTCTATTTGGTGTACAATGATGCTTAAAATAAGGTATTAAGATTTGTACTAATGAAAAATGATAATTTGATAGCTTATTCTTCAAGGAAACAGAAAATCCATGATAAAAACTATCCATTGCATGATCCGTAGTTGGTGGCAGTGATATTTGCATTAAAAATATTGATGCATTTTCTATATGGGGACAATTGTGATATATATACTGATCACAATAGCCTCATATATATATATATTCACATAGAAAGAGTGTAATATTTTCCAGCGAATATGGATAGATCCCATCAAAGATTATGACTTCTCAATAAACTATTATCTAGGTATGTAAAATAAGGTGGAATATCCTCTCCGTAAAAAGGATCCCACATCTTTATCAATGATGAGAATTTAAATGGATCTGATCTTCTTAGATTTGTAATGGATGGACATGGAAATAATTAATGGAGGAACATAATCAATTGTTTTTAAAATTATTTCTCAACCATCCCACATGGAGAAAATAACGTATGCTTAATGAAAGGATGAGGAAATTCTAAAATGGGAGGAAGATATTAAAAATGGGAAATACTATGAGTGCATGATTTATAAAGAATTATTTGAAAGACATTGGTCAGGATTATGTGTACCATCCAATCCAGAGATAAAGAAGGAGATTTTGAATGACGCAAATTGCTCAACCTTCTCTATCAACCTAGGGAGCATAATGATGTACCATGATCTTGGAGAAGGATTTTGGTGGGACAATATTAAATGGGAGATTTCTGAATATACATCAAAGTGAATGGTATGTCAACCAGTGATAGATGAGAGGGAAATGATGAAGGGGATGAAGCAACCACTTCCCATACTATAGTTTAAGTGGGAGAACATTACCATTGAATTTTTCAGTAGACATCCAAATACATCCAGAGAAAATGATGCTATATGGGTCATTATAGATCATCTTACAAATACAACTCACTTTATCGCAATTCAAGAAGACATATCATTGGATAATCATGCACGGATATACACCAATGAAGTGGTAAGGATGCTTGGAGTAACTCTATCTATTTTATTCGATCATGATCCTATATTCACATTGATGTTATAGAAAAGAATCCAATATTATTCAAGCACTGAACCAAACTTCAGTATGTCCTATCATCCTCAAAGTAGTGGTGAATCTATATGAACTATTCAGACACTGAAATATATGTTGAGAGAATGTTCTATATAATTGAAAGGAGGATGGGATACACATATTCCACTGGTTTAATTATCCTATAATAATGGTTTCCACTTGATCATCCACATGTCACCATATAAAGAACATTATTGGAAAAGGTGATGAATACCAGTGTGTTGGGATGATGTCAGTTAGCAGAAGTATCTATGACCTGAAATGGTTGAATAAAAGGTGGATAATGATAAAACCATTCATCATCTCATCAAGGACGCCTAAAGTCAACAAGAGATTTATGCATATAACTGTTGATGAAACATTGAGTTCAATGTTAGACAAGTGGTATTTATACGCATATCTCTATAGAAGACGATCATGAGGATTGGATGGAAAGGGAAGTTATGTCCTAGGTATATCATCCCCTTTGAGATTATTGATGGTGTAGATGATGTGGCCTATCAACTGGCACATCCTCCTACCATGTCGAATGAACATTATTTCTTTCATGTATCAATCTTAAGGAAGTACATTCCAGACCCTTCACATGTACTCTTTTTAGAGGTGGTACAGTTGGAGGATGATCTTTCCTATGAGGAGCAGCCAACAAAGTTATTGGATCATATATATAAAGTTCTACGTAACAAGACTACTAACCTAGTTAAGGTACTATGGTGGAACCATAAGTACGAAGATGAAACACGGTAATTGAAAGAGGAAATTATGTAAAAGTACATGCACCTGTTTACAGCTTATAAAGTAAAACAAAATTTGGAGGGGATGTTTTATAAGGAGGGGAGATTGTAATGACCCAATGTTTTTCAATGGAAATTACTATCATATATCATAATCACATTAATTCACAAAAAATGAACTAATAAGTTATATGTGCCTTTAAAAATAATTTTTTTAGTTCTATGATTTGAATTTTGAAAATCTAACATACCCGATTGTGATTAGAAATATATTTGGAATCTAATATGAAAAACATATATTTTGTTGAGTAGTAACCTACCCTTATGAATATTAACAAAAACATATGAATAGTGATATAACCTAATGAATAGTATCCTTAGTTATGATATTTTAGTAATAAACTTCAAGAGAATGTATGATGAAACTATATTTTAGAGTAAGTAAAAGAATATTTGAAAAATAGTTTTTAATAATAAATTATGATTTTAAATAAATATGTAATTAATCATATTTAGAAAATTATTTTGAATAATGGACTTCAATTATGGACTCTACACATTGAAAATTGTTTAGGGTCTATTTTTTGGAATTTTCTAAAATACATGAATTTTTATTAATAGTAAAATTCGAAAATTTACGATAAATGATAATTAACAGATGTATTGATTCATTAATAATGATTTGCTGATGTAATCCCAATTGGATTGAAAGAACCTGAATTTATTACTATTAATTGTCATGGAATAGTCACTATCTATGGTCTTGCGGTAAATTAATAAACTAATGATTATAAAATTATGAAAACCCTCCTCTCCTCCACTATAAACCCCCCTATCCCTATTCTCTCTACTCCTCTCAAGCCATGTTCCCTAGAAATATTCATCCCAAATACCTTCCCAATATCCTCCCTCATGTCTAAAATCCCGTAGACTCTTGAAAATACCAAAACCTTTCCTTTTATGTGGTTCTCAAATGAGATAAACTGAATAGATAAATTCCTCTTTCAAATTATTTTATTGCGTTTAAGTTCTTTTCTTTTCTTGTTTAATTCCTCACCTACCTTCACCCAATTAGTATGATAACTCAATTAAAATACTTATACTAGAATGTTTTTATGCTAATATAATTATTCATTATCATAAGCCCTTTTCCAATTTTTTTTGAAGGAAATGAAAACACAGTTTTAGATGTGTAAATTTAACACATTCAACGATAATAGTTTATCAATTTATTTTTTCATCTTTAATTCATGTCATGAAACCATATGTGCTATGGTTGAACCAGATTTTTATATATGTATATATCCAAGTCACCATTCTATTATACCTTTTTAGAAATGTTATTATGTTATAATGAAAAACATTGTCATTATAATCAAACCCACAGATTAACCCAAGCGATTATCACTAAGGATTTATATCATAACTCAACTTCCCTACCAATAAATGAATGAATTTTTATAAATATGAAATCTCTTAGATTAACAATAATAACATACAACTTTAATTAGGTCTAACCAATTTCATCTTACATGTTTACCTGAACATGAATATAAGTGAACTGGTCTTTAAAAACCAAGAAAGCTACCAGAACCAAATAATGAAATTGATCCTTTTAACCAATCGAAATGGTATTGAATAAATATAAAAAGTTTAAACTAAATATTTTACATATAAAAGAGGTTATATATTTTTTAATTAATAAACGTAATTTTTTTATTCACATCACTAGTAACAAGTGGAGAACATCTCCTGATTTTCATTAAGGGAACCTCTACTTTTATATTTTAATCAAGATTGTGCTCCATGCTAGGCCTTTTATGTGTAATAAAAATGATGGTGTCCTATTTTCGAACCTAACCCATAAATCCCTCATGATTTATAAGTTATTATAACCCCATTTTATCTAGAATTAATTCCTCTTAGGTACACCCGGCACCATGTCAATAAACCATAACGAATTCTACCCGAAACCTTTCGGTTATTTTGTGTTGACTTATATTTCTTTATATCAAAATGGATATATCCAATCTGTTTATGTACAAATTATAAATGTTTGTTAGTTCAAAAAATTCATTTATTTAGACCCTTTAATCACTCTCTTTTGGGGATTTACATGTTTTTAAAATAGTCCATCCTTTGAACATTACTATAAACAAACATATTTTAAAGGAAATTACTGAATTTTTACCTAATTTAATGTTCACTATATCCTCTGTTATAAGCCAACATTGTATTTATAAAATCAGTTTATTTTTTATTAAAACCTTCTTGGTTCAATTATTGTTTTATATAACAGATTTTCCTATATTCTATTTTAAAGTCTCTATAGTATTTCTCTTAAAACTGCAAAAAAATGTTATAATGCTAATGTTTCTCAAACACATTTCTTATATGTTTTCACTTATTTTTGACATAAATTACAATGTTATATGCCTATTTTACATTATGAACACCCATTTGTGTTCTAATATCTTTCTTTCATGGAAACTTTATGATATGCCCATTGGTTATGCTTTCTGTCGTGTTTGTGGTACCAAATTGTTTCCATTGGTACCCTTATGTTTATGTATGGTTGATTATGTATGATTGTATATGTGAAATGAATATTCATGAAAATATTGATTTGGGTGTTCTCAGATAGCACTCCAATTCATTGGGTAATGTTATGTATCATGATATGCGAGGTGAAATGGGATTTTTAGTTAGCTTTGACCCGTACTAAAATGGGAATCAGGATTGGTGGTTAGCCTTGATGTGTACTAAAATGGGAATCAAGATAAGAGGATAAGCTTAACCCATAATAAAATGGGAAATGGGATTTGTGGTTAGCCTTGAACCATACTAAAGACATGTTTTATTAATATTCCACATTTATATGATCCCATTATTATATAATATGATTTCATATGTTCCATTATTTGGATATCATTAAGTTGTGCCTCCTAAATCATGTGCATCAGATGTATCCTTATATTCATTCCCTTACGGGTATTTTTAGATCATCCCTTTGTTCATGTATTCCCCAAGGTACCCTATGATAATGTAAGGTCTCAATAAATTTTAGGATATTTTTATAGATATTAAATAAAAACATGATTTTTTATCCCCATGTTTTATATTCTATGTACATAGTCTTCAAATACACTAGACTTAATGATCCTTGTCTTGCACTCAGATGTATAGTTTTTCCTAAATTCATGTAATATTATATATTAATGGATCAACCCTATAATATACATTACACTATAAATAGATCCCATGGATGAAATCTATTACCATTGAGGTCTCCATTTTCATCATGTAAGAAAATCACCCTTATTTCCATGGGGGTCTCCACCTATCGAGCTCATAGAAACAACATCCTTATAATAATTAGTGAGTTTTTTTGTTGATTAATGTATACTTTATTAATCATATTCCTAGAAAACATATTAGGAAAATTTCCAACATCTTTCACTCCTATCATCATACCATATAATTCCTCATTCTCACCATATTTTTACTCATATTATCTAGTAAAAAATTTATTTTAGGTTCCAACTGTTGCCTAAAACCAAAAATTATATTGTGAGAAAAAAACAAAAAAAGTGGGAAAACCATATAATTATTTATAGGATGTCTAAATCATAACTCCTTATTTTAAATATATGTAACATAGGTATACCGTATTTCATTCATTTTAATCATCTATTTAAATCCTTAATAATGGGTTGTAAGAAAAATTTGAATTATCCCAATTGTATTCTTTTAGAGTGTCTAACTATGTGCGTAAAAACATCAATTTTATTATTCCACATTACAATCAAGGGATGATTAATGATCTTTTTAAAAATTAATTACCTCTAGATAAATTTCTTACAGAGCCATGTCTATTAGTAGTATCCAAAATAGGATTTATTTCAAAGAAAACCACATAATATTTACCTTACCCCAACATTAAAATGTTCTTATATACTTATCCTCAATGTATACTATATGCTTATGTTCAATAATCATTGATTTTATAAATCATGTTTCCAAATATTATAATAGACTTCTTCTATTACTAACTATAATATACCAAATTATAGTATCCCAAAGATGAGGTCTTATTTTATAGTTTGGAACTATATAAAAGATATTGAATCCCATAAGGCAAAAAAATTTAGTATTCTTATTAAGAATGATTCATACATGATTCTTATATTGATGTTCAATATGAAAATTAAAACATAAGTTTCAATTGATTATATAATTATTACTTCTAGAATATCCTTTCAAATAACTCTTAGTACACTTCTTAGATTACTTGGAAGGGAATGATAATAAGGGTGACCCCAAATTATCAATACGGTTATATACAACTGACGATATGATGAATCAATGGGCTTAATCAACATAGAAATGTAAATAAGTGAACATAATTTCCGTTTAAATAAATTGAGAATCATGATTAGATAATAAAAAAATATTGGCAAGGTAAATAACTAAACACACTTTCCATTTAATTAATAACATGAATATCATGAATAAATACCAAATAATCAATATGTATGTTTAAATAACACAAAACAAATATCATTTAATCAATAAAATAGTTTCGAATTAATAATTATATAATATAATTTTGAAAAACATATGGATAAAAATAACTAATTTATTAATGATCGAAAATCATATTTTTTGAACCTCACAAGTACAAATTTAGGCTACAATCATGTTTCAAAACTGTGGGTAAAGGAATCAAAGTTGTGGTTTGAAGCTGTACACATAGTTTTATTGGTCATGGAACATATTTGTGTGGCTATAGAAAAAATTAATAACCATTGTTTTAAGAGTCTACAGTCGTATTTTAAATTCTGTCTATAAGGTACATTGCAATAGTTTTGGTAATCAAGAAATAGATTATTTGTTTGTCCACCCTAGATATAGGTATATTACCATAGTTTTAGCCATTTCTATAGGGTGTATTACCATTATTTAAAGTCATGGTTATAGCCCTTGTGAACCGTGGCTATAGATTTTGAAATAAATAATTCCCAGCCATATTCAATCTCTTAATCTGTACTATTTAAACATGTCACTATACCACTACACCACAAATGACTTTGAGTATATATATATATATTGTTTTATATATTAGTAAGAATTTTGGATGTTGTATGTTAACTGTGGCTATATAATATCCCACCATTTTTTGTATGTTAATATTTTCCCACATAAGGGCAGGAGACCTATAGCCATAGTTTCGATGAACCGTTAGTATAGTAAATAAAACCAAACACTATACCCACTTTTTTGATAGACCGTGGGTATATCCATTGAAACAGAAACATAATTACACTACTTTAATAGGCTATATAAATGGTTTAAACCATTGATATAGGGTGTATTGCGAGGTTTTTGAAAACTATGGTAATAGCTCATATAATTGACGACCAAGAATATAAGTATATATCCACGGTTTAAAACATGGCTATAGGGTCTATTTCAATTATAGACAACTATGTATATATACCATGTAAACAGTGGGTATAGTGTTGGTATAAATTCCATTATCCATTTGTTTGGAAAATAATGAATATAACCCATTTTTATTATAGTGTTTCATGATCTATGGAATTAAGATACCTCCACTATTAAGACCTTTCATAAGATAGTTTAACACTATAGGAAAAACACCATTTAATTATTGCATACCAATTCACCTTATAATACTATTGATTCATCAAAGGGCGATATAACTTCATCTCCACTCATCACTACCTATCCAAACAATTACTCAATATCGAATAATAAATTTAATTCATAAAAAATAGTCCTTAACTTTAAATCATTGTATTTATTAAAGAATATTAATATTTCAATATTTCATCAAATAAAAATGAAATTCAATTTAGAAAACCATATGGAAAAATGTTATATGTTTTATCAAATAAATCTATTAATGTCAAATAAAATGTTAATATAGAGGAAATTTAGTGTCAATGGATCATATGAATGTGAATATTATATAAAAAAAATAATGAATTCAAAAAATGAATCCACAAAAAATTAAATACATTCAACGGTCAAAATTATCCAAAACCATACATAGAAATAATAATTAAGGTATCAAATACAAATATCCTCAATGGATGTTTATTAAAATAAATATTTTTTTTTATTATTTCATATAAATACCATATAAGATCTATAAAAAATTATCTTTGGAAATATAATTTTCATTATGAAAAAATAAATTTAAATAAAAAATATTTACAAATTATTTTTATGATAACCATTAAAAATTATAAACAATGATTTATAATATAGAGTGAAAATGATTCTTATAAACTTGGATTATTCCATACACATTAGAACATATATTCTGTATGCTTTTACTATAATAGGGAAATAAGTTTTTTTTTGAAAACTACATAATGATTATTTAGATATTATTTTATCAAAATTAAAAAAAGGAAAAAGATGATCAAATAATCAGATTTATTAATTGTAAAAATTTAATAAATGTTTCTTTAAATTCATGGATTTTTAAGAGAAATTATTTTCCACTTATGAGAGAAATGATCTTGGCTTTTATGAAAAAAAAATTTATTTACCAAAGAGTGTGAAAATGATAAATTAATTTAAAAAATCATCGATATCAAGATGAAAATAAAATGAAATTAGTTTAGTATATAATGGTAAGATAATTTACATTAATGGAAATTCATGTATAAATAATCATGATTAAAAGGAGATTTGGAAACAAACCATTAAAATGATAATAACATTGAATTGAAAATTAATAGATGAATTGAATATGTGTATTCATCATAAATATATAATATAAAAGTAGATATGAAACATAGTTTATTTAACTATCAATACAAACATATTCATATAATATCAATGATAACGAATAAGTAATACAACTCATTGAAAAGAAACTAATTTATGAAATCCAATACCACTTCTTGTTTTTTTCCGTATAATCACCTTGGATGAAATAAATAAAATTTAATACAAAAATATCTAGAATTATTGATCAATCATGATATTACATTTCAAAACGGTCCATGTATGCACCATATAAAGTAAATTAACCTCATAACATTACTATATGCCTAAATAAATGGAAACTGAGATGTAGTCCCTTACCCCAGACATCCTTTTCATCGAACCTACTTCTCCGTCATGTATAATGGTTTTTATAATTCTATTAATATATTAAAAAACCATATTCATATATATAATACCATATATAATTATCTTATAACACCTTATCAGTCATTCTTCAATAATATTTTATTATTGTCATTATTTTGGTTGTTAATTGCTTTGTATTCTCAAGCATGTTTTGTCAAGAAAATTATGATTCATACAAATTGTATATTTTTAATAAATATAGAATGAAATTAATGTTTTATATATCATGTACCCATTATACAAATGTTTTATTTCTTATTCAATTTTGAACATTGATAATGGATCATATATATTTTTTTTGATTCCTTATTCATACACACAGGTAACATTGTTATCTCTTTAATAATTGCTATAAAACTAGTGTTTATTAGAGATGGTATTTATTAGCTCTAGAAAAAATCACTGATATATATCATCTTTATAATCCCTAAAGAAATCAATGATAAATTTTACCCTCTATCTATTATTTTTTTAGCACTGATAAAGTTACCCTTTATCAGCAATTTACTTTTAGAACTGATAAATGGTGTCAATTCTTAGCACATTATTTTTAGTGTTGATAAAGGATTCCATTTTTCAGTGCTATATTATTATTAAACATAATGGAGCTCGTTATCAATTATTTTGTAGCACTAATAAATAATCAAATAAATAAAAATAAATAAAAAAATATTAAAAATTAAAAAAATGAGTTTCATAATGAAAATATTAAATATATAAAAATTAATAAATTGTGGATAAAATTGAATAAATTCATTATACTATATATAAATTATAAATACTAATAAATAATATGTATTGATGATATTGGTATGAAAATGATAATTAAACAAATTATATATATAAATATGATATTTGAGAAAATGTTAAATATTTTATTAATTGGATGATTATTTAAATTTTTAAGAAATATTATATATGAAATATATAAATATAAATTACTGTATATAAATGTGATTTATATATTAAAAAATATGAATGTGCATTATGTTAAATATTCATATATTTATTAAATAATCATTTGTAATTAATAATTAATAAGAATTAGGAATAATGACTAATTAAATTGGGTAATGGACATATACTTGAATGTCATTTTATTTTTCAATTTAATTTATACCAAAACTGTAATATTTAATTAACATATATGTTATTAATTCATTTTTAATACAATTCATACACACATATCATATACATATTTGAATATTAATAAAATGTATTTATTTTTAGTTTATTTAATTTCATTTTTTTACATGCACACACTTAGAATTATATATAAATTAATAATCTTAAAAAAATATGTAGAAAAATATTTATGATAAAATATTTTTAAATAGATATATTATTAAGAGTATTTATTTAATAATACATTTTTTATATAATTATTAAATTTTTTTATAATTTCATATATATAATGAATATATTTAATATATTTATATTTATATATATTTAGTAAATATATATAATTAGGTAAATGTTATTTTTAAAAAAAAATATTCATCTAATCACAAATAAATAATTAATTAATAACATACTTATGAATTTATAATAAATATTTTCAAATATAGAATATATTTACTAGAAATAAATTTATATATATAAATTATGGATATATATATATATATATTCAATTTTTTATTTCTAATAAAAATTTTAAATCCACTATCAGGGGTAAAAAATTATTGATAAAAGTCATATTTATAAGTACTAAACCATTAGCACGGATGAATATTGATATTATCAGTGATTTTTTAACAATAATAAAGACATATAATTATTTGTGCTAAAAATGATGATAAATATACAATTTATTAGTACATAAAAAATGTTCAGATATAAGTGTAAAAATCTAATTAAAAAAAACCTAACCTCTTGCGAACCAATCATGATATTAGAAGCTTTCAATGGTGGCCGCCCATCATAGGTGCTTCTCCTCAATGATTTGAATCACGAATCACAGAAACCCACTTGAATAACATAGACCCACTACCACTAGTTTCACATACATTATCTGACATCTATTGTTCAGTTGAAAAAGGGTTTTCAAAGAAAACATTGAGATCGAGATATGAGGGTCTCATATTTTCATCATCCTAGTGATATATGCCTATGTTTTCAATTAGAGTATCTGATTTTGTATTTGTATATGTCATTTCTATATCTAGATCCAAGGGTTTCTGATCTTCCTTTGAAGGTTTTGGTTTCTTTTAATTACTTCTTCCCCAGTTGTTGAATACTGTAATGTTTTTTTATATAATATATTGTTGGGTTGAATATATTTTTGGATATCCCATTTTTTCATTTTAGTTTTTTTATTTTAATCAATTTGATTCACTATCGACATATATAACACAACTTTCCCATGAAGATTAATTTTTTCAGTATTTTGAAATCTTAGTGAATCACTAGTACTCTACAGATAAACCAATTCAATAAATATGTATTCGAGTATATAAATAGTGGATTTTTTTGATCTAAAAAACATAAATGAATCAGAAATTTTATTTACCAAGACAGTTAATAATATGATGATGGTGTGAAACAATAATAGAATCTAATTTTATCCAATTCATGTAGGGGATTTTATTTATTTAAATACAATTTTACTATTTCCGTGTAATGTTATTTCCTTAAATATTTATTTTCATAAAATTTCAATATTTTATTTTATGTCAAATATTAGAAAGGTTTATACCATATTTATTTATTTTCAATGGGTCTCTGTTATAAAAATTATTGTGGGATTTTATTTATTATACTATGTTGTGATATTATACTTTAAGGGGTTCATATATTGCTCAAAATTGTGTTGTTTTATATCTTAAAAAAATACTTTATGAAACTCCGTAAAATCTCAAGTATCGGTCATTGCGTATTAGATGATCTCCCTATAATCCACTATTTTATACATTATTTGTTAAAAAAATCGAATGCATGTTATCAATTTTTATATATTAGAAATTATTTTTATGTATTCATAACTTTAATGTCTATATATACAATTATATCTCGAAATACATTTAATTAATAGTAATATAATTTTAACATATATAAATAAAAAAAATAGTGAATCCTTGTGTTACATAAAAAATAAGTAAATTAGGTAATTATATATTCATTCATTTGAAATAATTATACTTTTTAAACATTAACTAATTTTATTTTATACAAAATTACCCAGAATAATAATTATTTATAATTAATATTATTTTAAAAAATTTATTAGTATTATTTTATTTGTTTAACTAGAAGAAAAATTATTATATATATATACTGAATAATTTATTTTACATATAAATAAATTTAAATATAATTAATATTATACCCACTCATATATAATTATATTAAAATAATGTTACTAATATAATACATATACAAAAATCATTATGTAAAATATCTATGTAGATTAACTATATTTATATATGTTTCAAATTAGGTTTGAGCTCTATTTTATAGTTTTTGATAGTGAAAGGTTCGAACTCAGTTTAAGTTTATTAACTATCGAGGTATGTGTGAACAATGTAGATTCTACCATAGACCTCTTTTTTCAATCATATATAACCCTATATTTTTTCAAATAAAATAAAACATATTAAAAGACCTAGATTTGTAGAAAAACATTACAAAGAAATGATGACTTAATTATTTTATTAAAAATTTATTCAGACCATGGGGAATAAATTTTAGGATTAAAATTAAATTAAAACATAATTAACTCTACATCCAAATCAAATTAACTAAATTATTTTCAATAACATACAATAATTATCTAAAATTATATTATAGAAACCCAAAACCCATGATCTCTACAACAATATAGATATGTATTTTGAATCTTTTATCTCCACCCTATCCATTTCTTTTCGTCCCATTACTATATTGTTTTTATGGTTGTATGAAGCATTTATCTTGAATGATTTGGTGACAATGGACATGTTGAGTTAATAACTAGTTCCAATGGTGTAATTCTCACAAATGGGAGGCATTTCCCATTTTAGAGAACCCAATGAAGTATAATTTTCATCCTCCTAAACATCATATCTTGAAGATTAATTTATTAATATTGATTCCATGATACTCATCCCACATCTATTTTATGTTTCACGTACTACACTGATAATGAGTTATCCCCTGGATGACTACTACTCAGTATATTTTAATGCAACATAGGATCATGTCTACAAGAAATGGATTATATGTGTAAAATAAAAGAATAAAAGGATAAATTTTCAAGAAATGACCTGATAAGGATGAATATTTTCTCTAACTATCACATTTGATTGAATTTTGAGGATAAAACTGGCCTTTTTTGAGAAATTATCTTCATCCTCCTCAATCATAGATTTATTCATTTCCAAGATCTATTTTTGTTTTTTTCTTATCATGATTTCCTTACTGTTAGTATATCTATGGGGTCGACAATTTTTTCCAGGTAAAATCATTATTCATATAATTAATATATTATGTCATGTTAATGTTTAATTTCTTTTATTAGTTATTATTTATATCATAATTGTTTCTTGTATAATTGTATAATTTTTTCGAGAAATCAATTTAGATAATTACAATATGAAAATGCATCAAGAATGCTTATAATCATCATAAAAAAGTAAAATTCCTATTACTCGTGTAATTAATTATATATTTATTTATCTAAATTTTTTTATTTCATGTCTTTATCATTTTTATCTAATACTTCTTCAGTTTTTTATAGATCATTTGGAATGTCACATTTTCCTTTAAAATTATTTAATAAGTCAAAAAAGAGATAAAATTATTATATCATCAAATGTCATAAAATAATATAATTTTATTTCATTTTTTAAAAAATAATAACACTAAATATTGATTTTATATTATTTTATGAGAAACCATACTCATGGATGAATGTATCCTCTCGGAAGACTATAAACAATGAGAATGGTTTCTCGGTTACCTACATCGAGCCAATATGCACTGTTGAAAGTTTAATATATAAGTATAATGGAATCATGGTGACAATGGAAGTTAGGTTTTTTATAATTTAGGACATTTATTAATAAGAAACACATCAATCTGACACACTATGAGATCGGTATGACTCTAAGTTATTCTTTTTATTTAAAATTGCCATTAAAAATTGTAAAACAGAAAATATACATAGTAAAAACCATGAAGTTATTTATGATTATTTTTATAATTTTATGAAAAAATAAATATGTAATTTGAAATGTGTATGAATTAGTCCCACCTCAAGTCGACATGTGGTGTGACTGCTATGACCTAATGTTTCTGTTATCAGTTAAAAATGGGCTATTTAGTTTAAAACATTTCACTCATTGAAAACAAAGTAATCGGAGAATTATTTCCTACATAATTTTTTAAAATGATTCATAAGTCCATTGTGACAAGTAGGAATTATTATCATTTAAAACTGACACTTAATGTGATTTGTATTGGTCAAAGTGTGTGTTTATAGTTTAAAATGTCATTTTAGTAAAAGAAAACAAGGGATGTACTCAAAACCAGTAAAAAATTATTATTGTTTTTATACATTAGGTAAATGATAAATATGTAATTTTAGATGCATAGGAATCAAAAATACCAATATATGATGCACTTTGTGAGCTTTATGACTCTAATTGTATATTTTTTATTTAAAATTAATATCAATTTTAATAAAAAAAAACTATCCTACTCAAAACCATGAATACACATTCAGATTGATTTAATAATTTTGAGAAATTATCTTTATGTCATTTGTGAGATGTTGGAGTGATTCTCACATCAATATGACACACAATGAAAAATGTATGCCAAAATGTGTCTTTAATTAGTTTAATATCAGAAATATTGTTAAAAAATTTCACACATGGAAAACAGAGAAAAATCGTTCCGTTTATCATGATAATTTAGAAAATTTATTTATAAGTCATTCATGACAGATATTAATTATACTCACATAAAATATATATATATTACTTGATCATTATAAGTGAGAGTTTATTTTTTCAGTTTAAAATTACATTTTAGTTTGTAAGACAAATGGCGCACTCAAAACCAAGTTAATGCATTCATATTGTTTTGATAAAAAATTAAAACTATCGAAATGTAATCAATGGAAAGTTAGAATAATTCACAACTCAATCTGATGCATGGTGTGTCCGATATGACTCAAATATAATATTTTTATATAAAATTGACATTGATTTTAGTAAAAGGGTTTCTCTCCTAATTATAGGCATGAAAACAGATTCAGATTGTGTTGATACTTTTGGAAAATGATCATTATGTCATCTGTGATGTGTAGGAATCATCCTCACCTCAATATGATACACGATGTGTGTGGTATGAATTAATGTTCTATTATTAGTTTTAAATAATAATTTTACTTCAAAAAGTTTCACTCCCTAAAAACCGTGAAACGATGTCAAATTGTATTTATATATTTGGGAAAATGATTCAGAAGTCATTTGAGATGTGTATGAATAAGTAAGACATCAAAATGACACATGAAATTAATATTATGTGTTAATGTATGTGTTCATAGATTAAAATTACATTTTGGTAAAATATAAATGTGATGTACTCAATAATGAGTAAACACATTGAGTTAGATTTTTATTATAGGAAATTAATCCACAACTCATTTGAGACACTTAATAATTATTCATAGCTCAATCTGATGCATAGTGTGACTGGTATGAATACAAGTGTATTTTTTAAATATATAAGTATCATTTTATTTTATAACACACATCACATTGACCATACAAGGGAGACATTTATATATTGTTTTCTCTTTATTTAAATTCTGTATTCATACTTTATTATTCATATTTCATAGTGTTTTCGTTGTTGTGTTGTTATCTTTCATTACACTGTAATATTCCCCATTTTCAAGTCTTTTAGATTCACCTATAAATCATTCATTAGAATAAATTATTTGGCATTGATAAAAAACTGATTCTTGTAACAGTGATATAGTTGTATGGGCTTCTCTAGCACTAATAAAAGCCATTTTTAGTGCTCTTAAAAACATATTTTGTAATAATTAGTGGGGGAGTGGTTAAGGAATTAGGTGTCATATTAAATTCATGTAGTCAATATAATTTCATATATGTATAATATATTTAATAAATTTATCATTATTAACTAATATTTTATAGGTATGTGAAAAATAAATCACATGTTTTTTCAAGACAGCTGTCTTCCATACACATGAGAGATGATCTAACATTTGAAAAGAAATGAAATATAAGAGGTTATATGTGATTTTATAATTCTAGAAGTATAATATTATAATAAATATCAAATACATTTGTCAACTCTATAACATTCTCATTCCATGAATGGTGTATATGGATAAATATTTACATTTGTTCCCATGGTAATAGTCCACTATACACAGGATCGATAGATTCATTTTCCATTTGATGGATGAGCTGATTGATTTGGGTCATGAAAAAAAAAATAAAATAAATAATTATATTTTATACATTTAATATATCATATAATAATTTTTTAATGATATTTCAATGATTATAATGAATAAATAATAATACATTTTCAATTTTGAATGTTAAATCTTCTTCAAATAACATCTAATGTTTTGAAATAAAAGCATCCCTTCGATGGATTTCTGAAAAAAAAGAGAGATATGGGATAATTTTAGGGTAGAATGAAATTATATATTTTCTGGATTGTCCATAAAATTGATTTTGTGGGGTAAATAGTGGATGAGAGAAGGTGAACTTTTATTTGTGTGGTAGAGGACACAAAGTGAATTATTCAATAGAACCAATTACACCAACATTTTTTTCTTTCCATAAAACACATAAATGGATAATTATATAACCATAGATTCAATATGGTCTAAATATGTCCATAATGATTTTTTAATGACTTAAGGTCCTTTAGAATATATCTTTTTAGTTTAACCACTAAAAAATTAGTTTTTACCTTAACCGTAATATTGAATTTTTACTACATTTACTATTCATAAAGTTCAAGAATTTAGTTGAATTTTTTATATAAGATGAATTATTCATAATCCAAATGTGTTTTATATTTTTATAAATTCAATTAGTAGATGCTTCATAATCCAATTTAAAAATATACCCATATATGTGATGAAAAAATTTGTTTCCATATGGTAAATGCTCAAAAATATATATTGTTTTAATATAAATACTTAATTTAGAAATTCTTTAAATGACCTAAATTATTAAAATTTTAATATAATTTATCAAATATTACCTTTAATAGAATATTAAATATAAAGTAATTCTGTAAATCATTTAAAAGAAAATGTAGTTCTCAATTAATATTAGCATTTTTCACTATCCACTAAAAATTGAAACTGTCCAAAAAATAAATAAAATCACACTAAGAAAATTTTAAAATGAATAATTAAGAAAAATATTTTATATTTTTTAATATTAATTTTATACATCTGGAAAAAAATAATACATTGTTGTAAAAGTGTGACTATAGTTATCTTAGAACAATACTATTTTCCAAAAAAGATTATTTTTTCTTTTAATATGTTAATATTTTATTTATTATTAATAGATTTCCATAAATTTCATAATTAATATAGTATTATTCGTATCAAATAATTTAATGGAAATATTATAATGTTATACTATATTAAGGTTCATATAGTATCTATGTCTCGTGTTCCAAAATCCATCCAATGAAATAAAATTCATGAAATATATTTGTTGGGTGGCTTGAGATCAATGTTTCCTATAATATACAATATTAAATACAAATATATTCTTTCATAATTTTGAGATTTTATGAAATTTTGTTTTTTATTACCACAAAATAATGAGAAAATTTATTTTATTTCTAAAAATTAAATATATATCATTAAATTTTTTAAAAATAAATAATCTATCTTATATATAAATTGAATAATGAAAAAATTATATTTAAACTATTTTTTTACATGATTGATTGTGTGCAATAACCATTATTTTTTATAACCGTATTAAACTTATTTTGGTAAATTAATTTTAAACATAAAATATATTATTTCAAATTAAAGAATTCTTTTTATTTTTATTTTTTCCATTTTAGTTAATTACTCTGAATAATAATAATTTTATAGGGTAAAAGTAAATTAGTTGAAACGGTTTTATGATAAAAAAAAATGTATAAATTTAATCATAGTTTTGTACAAAATCACTATGTGAGGAGAATATCACGAAATTCAATCATTCTATAAATAGTTTCCTTTTTAAGGAATATAAATATTATTAGTGTCTATACATTATTTAAATTGAATTGTAACTTCTAAAACCATTATTTCATACACATGTATGATATTAAAAATTCCATATATTCACGTAACTCAAATAATTTTGTTTCCCCCTCAAAATCAACCACATAACTCCTCATAGACCCCTATCCCACATTAAAAAGAGTTTGGTGACCATTATTTTGCATATTTTTGTTATTTATAGGGATAGTCTTAAAGAAACTTATAGTCTATAGCATGAGTAATATTTACATCAATGATTCATTAAACATAATTCTTTTAGTAACCAATCCATAAAATGGTTATGTAAGGAATGCTTTGTCCTTATTATACAGTAATTTTATTATATTTATTGGACAATTTTTTTTCATTTTCAACAAACAATAAAAACAATTGTTGTTTAATATCTTGTTGGGAAGATAAATGCCTAAAACAAGAAATATTTTCCTTTAGCAGGTATTTATTTCATCATCCTATCCATATAAAATAAATTATACTATGATTAAGAAAGAAATATAGTGTCATTATTCTTTTTTTTATAATGAATTTACAGACTTCCTTAACCATACTCACCCATCGGGATATTTATTATTCATGTTTGGGTTAGTTTAAACACCAACACAAATAATACTATAAAACTACATCTCTAATGAGTACAAGAACTGAAATATTTTTTTTATATGTTATGTAGATATTAATTACATAAGTTTTTTAATTTTAAAAATATATATTTAATTTATTATTAATATATATTTATTGAAAACTATAATCCCCAAAAATATGATTATAGTGAATAAAATATCAGTGAACAATTAGAAAAAACTACATAATAAATAAATATAATATGATATTAGAATTTATACTTTAAAGGAAATTTAGGCGAATATGTATTTGAATATGTTACTTAATTAAAATAATTTTATTATTCATATATGTAGGTGAATGTTCATACTTAATCTTTAATATGTTAAGGGTTACATCTAAAAACATCCTTCTTTAATTCATATTTTTTCATATACCAAATTTAAATTTAATGGTGTATATATTACATAATAGATTTATAGCATCGTTAACTATATTTATCCTTCTTATTTAAAATTCAACATCAATCCCTATATTTTTCAATGGGTTTTATTTAAATGTTACTCACGAAATTTCATTTCTAGTTCCAATAAAATTATAAAATTCGTTCCTCTCAAATACGATGACCCTTTTAGCACTGATAAAGGTTGTCAATTCTTAGAAAATTATTTTTAGTGTTAATAAAGGATACCATTTTTTAGTGCTATATTATTATTAAACATAATGGAGCTCATTATCAATTATTTTTTAGCACTAATAAATGATTAAATAAATAAAAAGAAATAAATAAATATTAAAAATTAAAAAAATGAGTTTCTTAACGAAAATATTAAATATATAAAAATTAATAAACTGTGGATAAAATTGAATAAATTCATTATACTATATATAAATTATAAATACTAATAAATAATATGTATTGATGATATTGGTATGAAAATGATAATTAAACAAATTATATATATAAATATGATATTTGAGAAAATTTTAAATATTTTATTAATTAGATGATTTATTTACATTTTTAATAAATATTATATATGAAATATATAAATATAAATTACTGTATATAAATATGATATATATATTAAAAAATATGTCTGTGCATTATGCTAAATATTCATATATTTATTCAATAATGATTTGTAATTAAAAATTAATAAGAATTAGAAATAATGACTAATTAAATTGGGTAATGGACATATACTTGAATGTCATTTTATTTTTCAATTTAATTTATACCAAACATTTAATATTTAATTAACATATATGTAATTAATTAATTTTTAATACAATTCAGACACACATAACATATACATATTTTAATATTAATAAAACGTATTTATTTTTAATTTATTTAATTTCACTTGTTTTTTACATGCACACACATAAAATTATATATAAATTAATAATCTTAAAAAAATATTTAAAAAAATATTTATGATAAAATATTTTTAATAGATATATTATTAAGAGTATTTATTTAATAATACATTTTTATATAATTATTAATTTTTTTATAATTTCTTATAAATAATTAATATATTTAATATATTTATATTTATATATAATTAGTAAATATATATAATTAGGTAAATGTTATTTTTTTTTAAAAAATATTCATGTAATCCCAAATAAATAAATAATTAATAACATACTTATGAATTTATAATAAATATTTTTAAATATAGAATATATTTACTAGAAATAAATTTATATATATAAATTATGGATATATATATATATTCAATTTTTTATTTCTAATAAAAATTTTAAATCCACTATCAGGGCTAAAAAAGTATTGATAAAAGTCATATTTATCAATACTAAAACATTAGCACAGATGAATATTGATATTATTAGTGATTATTTAACAATAATGAAGACATATAATTATTTGTGCTAAAAATGATGATAAATATACAATTTATTAGTACTTAAAAAATGTTCAAATAAAAGTGTAAAAATCTAATTAAAAAAAACCTAACCTCTTGCGAACCAATCATGATATTAGAAGCTTTCAGTGGCGGCTACCCATCATAGGTGCTTCTCCTCAAAGATTTGAATCACGAATCACAGAAACCCACATGAATAACATAGACCCACTACCTCTAGTTTCACATACATTATCTGTCATCTAGTGTTCGGTTGAAAAAAGGTTTTTCAAAGAAATCATTGAGATCTAGATATGAGGGTCTCAAATTTTCATCATCCTAGTGATATATGCCTATGTTTTCAATTATAGGATCTGATTTTCTATTTGTATATGTCATTTATATTCCTATATCCAAGGGTTTTTGATCTTCCTTTGAAGGTTTTGGTTTCTTTTAATTACTTGTGCCCTAGTTGTTGAATGCTATAATGTTTTTGTTTATAATATATTGTTGTGTTGACTATATTTTTTGATATCCCATTTTTTCCTTTTAATTTTTTTTTATTTTAATCAATTTGATTCTCTATGGACATATGTAACACAACATTCCCTTGAAGTTTAATTTTTTCACTATTTTAAAATCTTAGTGAATCACCAGTACTCTACAGTTAAACCAATTCAATAAATATGTATTCGACTATATAAATAGTGGATTTTTTGGATCTAAAAAACATAAATGAATCATAAATTTTATTTACCAAGACATTTAATAATATGATGATGGTGTGAAACAGTAATAGAATCTAATTTTATCCAATTCATGTAGGGGACTTTATTTATTTAAATGCAATTTTACTATTTCCATGTGATGTTATTTACTTAAAAATTTATTTTCATAAAATTTCAATATTTTATTTTATGTCAAATATTATAAAGGTTGATACCATATTTATTTATTTTCAATGGGTCTCTGTTATAATAATTATTGTGGGATTTTATTTATTATACTATGTTGTGATATTCTACTTTAAGGGGTTCATATATTACTCAGAATTGTGTTGTTTTATATCTTAAGAAAAAAATTATTTATGAAACTCCGTAAAATCTCAAGTATGGGTCATTGCGTATTAGATGATCTCCTTATAATCCACTATTTTATACATCATTTGTTAAAAAAAATAGAATGCATGTCATCAATTTTTATATATTAGAAATTATTTTTACGTATTCATAACTTTAATGTCTATATATATAATTATAACTCGAAATACATTTAATTAATAGTAATATAATTTAAACATATATAAATAAAAAAATACTGAAACCTTGTGTTACATAAAAAATAAGTAAATTAGGTAATTATATATTCATTCATTTGAAATAATTATACTTTATAAACATTAACTAATTTTATTTTATTCAAAATTACCCAGAATAATAATTATTTATAATTAATATTATTTGAAATATTTTATTTGTATTATTTTATTTGTTTAACTAGAAGAATAATTATTATATATATATACTGAATAATTTATTTTATATATAAATAAATTTAAATATAATTAATATTATACCCACACATAAATAATTATATTAAAATAAAGTTACTAATATAATACATATACAAAAATCATTATGTAAAATATCTATGCAGATTAACTATATTTATATATGTATCAAATTATGTTTGAGCTCTAATTTATAGTTTTTGATAGTGAAAGGTTCTAACTTAGTTTAAGTTTATTAACTATTGAGGAATGTGTGAACAATGTATATTCCACCATAGACCTCTTTTTCCAATCATATATAACCCTATATTTTTTCAAATAAAATAAATCATATTAAAAGACCAAGATTTGTAGAAAAACATTACAAAAAATGATGACTTAATTATTTTATTAAAAATTTATTCAGACCATGGGGAATAAATTTTAAGATTAAAATTAAATTAATACATAATTAACTCAACCTCCAAATCAAATAAACTAAATTATATTCAATAACATACAATAATTATCTAAAATTATATTATAGCAACCCAAAACCCATGATCTCTATAACACTATAGATATGTATTTTGAATCTTTTATCTCCACCCTATCCATTTATTTTCCTCCCATTACTCTATTGATTTTGTGGTTGTATGAAGCTTTTATTTTGAATGATTTGGTGAAAATGGACATGTTGAGTTAATAACTAGTTCCAATGGTGTAATTCTCACAAATGGGAGGCATTTCCCATTTTAGAGAACCCAATGAAGTGTAATTTTCATCCTCCTAAGTATCATATCTTGAAGAGTAATTTTTTAATATTGATTCCATGATACTCATCCCCAATCTATTTTATGTTTCACGTACTACACTGATAATGAGTTATCCCTTGGATGAATACTACTCTGTATATTTTAATGCAACATAGGATCATGTCTACAAGAAATGGTTTATATGTGTAAAATAATAGAATAAAAGGATAATGTTTGAAGAGATGATCTAATAAGGATGAATATATTATCTAACTATCACATTTTAATGAATTTTGAGGATAAAACTATCCTTTTTTGAGAAATTATCTTCATCCTCCTCACTCATTGATTTATTCATTTCCAAGATCTATTTTTGTTTTTTTGTTATCATTATTTCCTTACTGTTAGTATATCTATGTGGTCGAAAATTTTTGCCCAGTAAAATCATTATTCATAGAATTAATATATTATTTTTTGTTAATGTTTAATTTATTTTATTATTTATTATTCATATCATAATTTTTTCTTGTATAATTGTATAATTTTTTCGAGAAATCAATTTAGATAATTACTATATGAAAATGCATCCAGAATGCATATAATCATCATAAAAAAGTAAATTCTTATTACTCATGTAATTAATTATATCTTTATTTTTCTAAAATTTTTTCGTTCATGTCTTTATCATTTTTATCTAATACGTCTTCAGTTTTTTTTAGATCATTTGGAAAGTCACATTTTTCTTTAAAATTATTTAATAAGTCAAAAAAGAGATAAAATTATTATTTCATCAAATGTCATAACATAATATATTTTTATTTCATTTTTTGTTAAAATAATAACACTAAATATTGATTTTATAATATTTTATGAGAAACCATACTCATGGATGAATGTATCCTCTTTGCAGACTATAAACAATGAGAATTTTTTCTCGGTTATGTACATCGAGCCAATATGCACTGTTGAAAGTTGAATATATAAGTATAATGGAATCATGGTGACATTGGAAGTTAGGTTTTTTATACTTTAGGACGTGTATGAATAAGACACACATCAATCTGACACACGATGAGATCGGTATGACTCTAAGTTATTCTTTTTATTTAAAAATGACATTAAAAATTGTAAAACAGAAAATATACATTGTAAAAACCATGAAATTTTTTATGATTGTTTTTATAATTTTAATAAAAAATAAATATGTAATTCGAAATGTGTATGAATCAGTCCCACCTCAATTCGACATGTCGTGTGACTGCTATGACCTAATGTTTCTGTTATCAGTTAAAAATGGAATATTTAGTTTAAAACATTTCACTCATTGAAAAAAAAGTAATCACAAAATTATTTTCTAAATAATTTTTTAGAATGATTCATAAGTCCATTGTGACAAGTAGGAATTATTCTCATTTAAAACCAACACATAATGTGATTTTTATTGGTCAAAGTGTGTGTTTATATGATGCATGTTGTGAGCATTATGACTCTAATTGTGTATTTTTTATTTCAAATTAATATCAATTTTAATAAGAAAAAAAAACCTACTCAAAACCATGAAAACACATTCATATTGATTTAATAATTTTGAGAAATTATCTTTATGTCATTTGTGACATGTTGGAGTGATTCTCACATCAATATGACACACAATAAACAATGTATCCCAAAATGTGTCTTTAATTAGTTTAATATCAAAAATATTGTTAAAAAAATTTCACTCACAAAAAACAGAGAAAAATCATTCTGTTTATCATGATAATTTACAAAATTTATTTATAAGTCATTCATGACAGATATTAATTATACTCACATAAAATATATATATTACTTTATCATTATAAGTGAGAGTTCATTTTTTCAGTTTAAAATTACATTTTAGTTTGTAAGACAAATGGCACACTCAAAACCAAGTTAATGCATTCATATTGTTTTGATAAAAAATGAAAACTATCAAAAAGTAATCAAGGGAAAGCTAGAATTATTCTCACCTCAATCTGATTCATGGTGTGACCGATATTACTCAAATAGAATATTTTTATATAATATTGACATTGATTTTAGTAAAAGGGTTTCTCTCCTAATTATAGGCATGAAAACAGATTCAGATTGTGTTGATACTTTTGGAAAATGATCAATATGTCATCTGTGATGTGTAGGAATCATCCTCACCTCAATATGATACACAATGTGTGTGGTATGAATTAATGTTCTATTATTAGTTTTAAATAATCATTTTACTTCATAAATTTCACTCCCTAAAAACCATGAAAACAATGTCAAATTGTATTTATATATTTGGGAATATGATTCAGAAGTCATTTGAGACGTGTATGAATCAGTAAGATATCAAACTGACACATGAAATTAATATTATGTTTCAATGTATGTGTTCATAGATTAAAATTACATTTTGGTAAAAAATAAATGTGATGTACTCAAAAATGATTAAACAAATTGAGATAGATTTTTATTATAGGAAAGTAATCCACAACTCATTTGAGACACTTAAGAATTATTCATAGCTCAATCTGATGCATAGTGTGACTGGTATGAATAAAAGTGGATTTTTTAAATATATAAGTATCATTTTAGTTTATAACACACATCACATTGTCCATCCAATAGAGAAAATTATATATTTTTTTCTCTTTATTTAAATTCTGTATTCATACTTTATTATTCATATTTCATAGTGTTTTCATTGTTTTGTTGTTATCTTTCATTACAATATAATATTCCCCATTTTCAAGTCTTGTAGAATCACCTATAAATCATTAATTAGAATAAATTATTTAGAATTGATAAAACACTGATTCTTGTAATGGTGATATAGTTGTATGTGTTTCTCTAGTACTGATAAAATCCATTTTTAGTGCTCTTAAAAACATATTTTGTAATAATGAGTGGGGGAGTGGTTAAGGAATTAGGTTTATATTAAATTCATGGAATCAATATAATTTCATATATGTATTATATATTTAATAAATATATCCTTATTAACTTCTATTTAATGGGTATGAGAAAAATAAATCACATCTTTTTTCAAGGCATCTTTCTTCCATACAAATGAGAGATGATCTAACATTTGAAAAGCAATGAAATATAAGAAGTTATATGTGATTTTTTAATTCTAGAAGTATAATATTATAATAAATATCAAATACATTTGTCAAATCTATAACATTTTCATTCCATGAGTGCTGTATATGGATAAATATTTACATTTGTTCTCATGGTAATAGTCCGCAATACACAGGATCGATAGATTCATTTTCCATTTGATGGATGAGCTGATTGATTTGGGTCGTGAAAAATAAATAAAAATAAATAATTATATTTTATATATTTAATATATCATATAATAATTGTTTAATGATATTTGAATGATTATAATGAATAAATAATAATATATTTTCAATTTTGAATGTTTTATCTTCTTCAAATAACATCTAAAGTTTTGCAATAAAAGCGTCCCTTCGATGGATTTCTGAAAAGAAGAGAGATATGGGATATTTTTAGGCGAGTAGGAAATTATATATTTTCTGGATTGGCCATAAAATAGATTTTGTGGGGTAAATAGTGGACTAGAGAAGGTGAACTATTATATGTGTGGTAGAGGACACAAAGTGAATTTATCAATAGAACCAATTACACCAACATTTTTATCTTTCCACAAAACACATAAATGGATAATTATATAACCATATATTCAATATGGTATAAATATGTCCATAATGATTTTTTAATGTTTTAAGGTCCTTTAAAATATATCATTTTTGTTTAACCACTAAAAAATTAGTTTTTACCTTAACCGTAATATTTAATTTTTACTATATTTACTATTCATAAAGTTCCACAATTTAGTTGAATTTGTTATATAAGATGAATTATTCATAATTCAAATGTGTTTTAAATTTTTATAAATTCAATTAGAAGATGTTTCATAATCAAATTTAAAAATATACCCAAATATGTGATGAAAAAATTTGTTTCCATATGGTAAATGCTCAAAAATATATATTGTTTTAATATAAATACTTAATTTAGAAATTCTTTAAATGACCTAAATTATTAAAATTATAATATAATTTATCAAATATTACCTTTAATAGAATATTAAATATAAAGTAATTCTGTAATTCATTTAAAAAAAATGTAGTTCTCAATTAATATTAGAATTTTTCAATATTCACTAAAAATTGAAACTGCCCAAAAAATAAATAAAATTACACTAAGAAAATTTTAAATTTAATAATTAAGAAACATATTTTATATTTTTTAATATAAATTTTATAAATGTGGAAAAAAATTATACTTTGTTGTAAAAGTGTGACTATAGTGATTTTAGAACAATACTATTTTTCAGAAAACATTATTTTTTCTTTTAATTTGTTAATATTTTATTTATTATTAATAGATTACCATAAATTTCATAATTAATATAGTATTATTCATATCAACTAATTTAATGGAAATATTATAATGTTATACTATATTAAGGTTCATTTAGTTTCTATGTCCCGTGTTCCAAATTCCATCCAATGAAATAAAATTCATGAAATATTTTTGTTGGGTGGTTTGAGATCAATGTTTCATATCAAATACAATATTAAATACAAATATATTCTTTCATAATTTTGGGATTTTATGAAATTTTGTTTATTATTACCACAAAATAATGAGAAAATTTATTTTATTTCTAAAAAATAAATATATATCATTAAATTTTTTAAAAATAAATAATCTATCTTATATATAAATTGAATAATGAAAAAATTATATTTAAAATATATTTTTACATGATTGATTGTGTGCTTGTACCATTATTTTTTATAACCATATGAAACTTATTTTGGTAAATGAATTTTTAAACATAAAATATATTATTTCAAATTATAGAACTCTTTTTATTTTTATTTTTCCCATTTCAGTTAATTAATAGGAATAATAATTATTTTATAGGGTAAAAGTTAATTAGTTGAAACGGTTTTATGATAAACAAAAAGGTGTAAATTTACTCATAGTTTTCTACAAAATCACTATGTGAGGAGAATATCACAAAATTCAATCATTCTATAAATAATTTCCTTTTTTAGGAATATAAATATTTTTAGTGTCTATACATTATTTAAAATGAATTGTAACTTCTGAAACCATTATTTCATACACATGTATGATATTAAAAATTCCATATATTCACGCAACTCAAATAATTTTGTTTCCCCCTCAAAATCAACCACATAAATCCTCATAGACCCCTATCCCACATTAAAAAGAGTTTGGTGACCATAATTTTTCATATTTCTGTTATTTATAGGGATAGTCTTAAAGAAACTTATAGTTTTTAGCATGGGTAATATCGGCATCAATGATTCATTAAACAATATTCTTTTAGAAACCAATCCATAAAATAGTTATGTAAGGAATGTTGTGTCCTTATTATACAATAATTTTGTTATATTTATTGGACAATTTTTATTTATTCATTTTCAACAAACTATAAAAACAATTGTTGTTTAATATCTTGTTGGGAAGATAAATGCCTAAAACAAGAAATATTTTTCCTTTAGAAGGTATTTATTTCATCATCCTATCCACATAAAATAAATTATACTATGATTAAGAAAGAAATATAGTGTCATTATTCTTTTTTTATAATGATTTTACAGACTTCCATAACCATACTCACCCATCGCGATATTTATTATTCATTTTTGGGTTAGTTTAACCACCAACACAAATAATGCTATAAAACTAAATATCTAATGAGTACAAGAACTGAAATATTTTTTTATATGTTATGTAAAAATTAATTACATAAGTTTTTTATTTTTCAAAATATATATTTAATTTATTATTAATATATATTTATTGAAAACTGTAATCACCAAAAATAAGATGATAGTGAATAAAATATCAATGAACCATTAGAAAAAACTACATAATAAATAAATATAATATGATATTAGAATTTATATTTTAAATGAAATTTAGGCGAATATGTCTTTGAATATGATACTTAATTAAAATAATTTTATTATTCATATATGTAGGTGAATGTTCATACTTAATCTTGAATATGTTAAGGGTTACATCTAAAAACATCCTTCTTTAATACATATGTTTTCATATACCAAATTTAAATTTAATGGTGTATATATTACTTAATGGATTTATAGCATAGTTAACTATATTTATCCATCTTATTTAAAATTCAAAATCAATCCCTATATTTTTAAACGGGTTTTATTTAAATGTTACTCACGACATTTCATTTCTAGTTCCAATAAAATTATAAAATTTGTTCCTCTCAAATATGATGACCCTTTTAGAGAATTTTTATAAAGATAAATTATTATATGTTTTCTATTAACTAGTTGTTAACCAAGGGGACATTTTTCTTATACTTAACATTTTTAAAACTAGATGATTTACAATCATTTAGAGTAGTGTTTCTTTAAAAAATGTTTTATCATTTGGGATGCCTTTTTGGTTTATGTAATATTTTTTTATCCTAGTTGTAAACATAATAAATGAAAATTTTAATTTTAAAATTCCATGAACATAATTATAAATTAATTAATTCAATATAAATAATTTTTTCCCATATTTTTCATTTTCAACCTAAATAATATCTAGTTTACATTTATTTTGGTGACCTTTCTGTCTACCTCCTTTTATATTTTTTTGAATAGTATCTACATTTTTATGGGTTATAAAAAAGAATTAATTTTCTATTATTTATAAAAAATATTTATTTAAAAATTATATTAAATTATATAAATTATTTTAAACTTAAAATTATATTTTTCAAAAAAATCATCATGATAATTCTCTTTTGGAATATATTATGATTGATCAATGATATTATTAAAGAGATACAATCCAACTTTTTTCAGGGATGGATAATGAAACATCTTATTAAATTGTTTAAATGATACATCATCACCATTTTCATGCATATCCATCCAATATGAATATAATAATTTTTCTTCCAATGCATTTTTTTTGTGAATAATATTTTTCCTTTTACTTTATTGGAGGTTGTTCAATTAGATAGCATACTTCGATTGAATAGAGAAAACTATTGACTAAAAAATATATTTTTAATTTATATATATTAGATAACCTATAAATGATGTATTTAATTTAAGGGTTTTTATATATTTTATTATATTCTATTTTTGGATTTCCATATATTCCCCATTTATTTCATAGTTTATAAATATTTATGAAATTGTTAAAGGTATTGAATAAGATATAAAATCCATTTCCATTCCATCTATTATTTATGTTAATATGAATGAAACCCACTATCATTTAATGGGTTATTTATAACAAGATGAATAATTTTTTTCATGTGGAATTCATATATATGGATAATAACTAATAGATTTCTTTATTTCCCATTATAAAACTGGTTAAATATTTACGTGGCGTAAGATGATGAAGTGTTGTGCGATTAATATGTGGGAGTACTTTTTCAAAAAATTTTATTACTGGGATACAATATTAATTTTAAAAATATCATTATGTTAATTAGATATTATAATAATTATTTAAGAGTTTTATGAATTAATTATTAATAAGAATATTTTTCCACAGCAGAGTTATGATAAAGGGATGTGAAATGAATTGTTCAAAATTTTATTTGTAAATATTATATTTTATTATTTTTTCAAATTATTTCCCATTTTAATTTTTGTGATACGTTTATATGATATCATTTACTAAATATTATGATAAATGACATTGTGATGTATAATTTTTTTCCATTTTCTTGTTATAATTTTATGCTCCTATAGATCGTGATTATATATCCATTCTTCCATATACATTTGAATTATGTATTATATTATTCCAAGCCTTATTCAAATAGTTATTATATATACATTTTTTGATATAACATTCCCAAATATAATTATTACACCTATATGGTCATCTTATGCTCACTTAATATGTTTGATACTTATCATTTAACTTTTCATTAAAAATAATCATATCTAACTCAATTAATATGTTTCTTTTCCCCAGGATATCATATAATGTAATTCATATGATGTTTCAGGAAGATTGTATTATGAGGATGACTTTTGAAGGATATTATATGTCTTATTATGCATTATTAATTTTCTTTTAATATGGAAAATTACTTTTTAATGCAAATAAAATGAGTATTAATATTAAATTTTTAATAAACGTTCATTATAATAGTGAACCTAATAGTGTTTTTGATCTTGCAAATTTTTAATTATCATATACATTTGGATTCATATAAGATCCATTGTTTAATGTTTCTATTTCTAGTAGTAGATGTGGTGAAACACATCTCACGGTGTCATAGTTTGTATGAGAAGACGGAATAAGAAAATTTATGGAATTTGAAGCTATCGATTGAGGATAATTTTATTAAAAATTGATATGTTTTGTTAAATTAGAATTTTAGAGGTGTGGATTAACCTTTAGGTTTGTTAAGGTAATTGTGAAATATATATGGATAAGTCTAAGAGATAATTTATAGTATATGATTACATAATTAGACAGTAATAATGTATAGATTGTGTGGTTTTCCTTGAAATTAAAACCATGAATAAAGAATCACAATTGATGCAAGATCTACAATATATATTCCTATTTTTAAAATTCATGAAAATTGAGGATTATGTATTAATCCAATTATCACATGGTCCCTGTAATAGAGGCCT
This sequence comes from Viscum album, assembly GCA_963277665.1. Classification (NCBI taxonomy): domain Eukaryota; kingdom Viridiplantae; phylum Streptophyta; class Magnoliopsida; order Santalales; family Viscaceae; genus Viscum; species Viscum album. The sequence goes on along the minus strand of OY728147.1, from coordinate 2,047,639,037 downwards.
TAATACTAACCTAGTTTGAAACTAATTGGGGGAATATATAAGTCAGTGAAATTTTATTATGGAGCTATTATAAATATTTTATTTCATAATTATATTAAGGGATAGGTTGAGAGGTATGGAAAAATAAACTGTAATATAACATTGGATAAACTAAATAAAATATATGATTCATGAAAAATGTGACATTGGAGAAGAAATATTTAGATTGACATAATAAGAGTAATATTTAGAATATAAAAATAATAAATCATTGTTTTTTATTTTTTTTGAAAAAATTGGATCAAGAAAATGAATCAGAAAGTGTTTTGTATATATGAAGCATTTGTATTATAACAAAATAAAGATGAAATTATAAATATATGAATATTATTATATGAATATAACGGGTTAAATTTAGTTTTAATGTTATAAAATATTTAATGAGGTAAATGTCATTGTATAAATTTTATGATGATTATCTTAGATATGTTAATAAGTGATGTGATATTTAATAAATATATTTTTTTATATTTAAGAATGTTATTAGGGATTGTTCTAATCATATCTAAATAATTATTTAGTTTCTTCATTAATAGTGTTAAATCATACATATAATATTATCAATAACCTTGAGAAATGACCTTACTGTATAAATAACATTAAATGGTGTTGTGAATTTAAAAAAGTATTTTATGTAGTATCAATATCCAATGGATTGACTAAAATTAAGGATATTTTTGGTGAAGTTCATCAGATTTTTTGTATTATGGTATATATTTCATTATGTGTAGATTTATGAACTAGTGTTTAATAGAATTTATGGATTTATGATATGTATAGTTTTTGGAAAAATATATTATTTCAATAAGGAATAATGAATTGGAGTATAAGGATGTTTTTTTTAAATTTAAACTCTAAAAAATATGTGATTATATTATAAAATATCATTCTTATCTGAGGAAATATGGCTATATGGATCTTGTTTAATATAGAAAAGGAGATGTCACATTTTATGTAATGTATAGTAAAATTATAATTTTAATATTATCCTAACCTATATTAATATATGATTAATAAATAATAATGTGAGGATATAATATTTTAAAGAGAGTAGGATGGATGACCTTGGATTTTGGATCATTCTATATGGTTTAAAAAAGACCAAATATATTATTTCAGAAACAAATTAATTGATGTATATTAATAAAAATATGATAAATTATTTTATATTGTAATAATTTATATTCATATATATTTATTTGGTAAATTATTAATATGATTTATTACTGATTACTTTTATTTTTATTAGAAGAAATCTTATTGAAATATTTTTTTATATTTAAATATAAAATTTTAAAAGTACATATTATTTATTTGATAGAATAAATATAACATTTAATTCCTCATTTCTAATTTTACTTACTATGAAATATTTTGATATTTTGGGAAATACTTATTTTAGAATAAAATAATGGATTTCATGAAAAAGATTTTTTTTAAGACCTTATAATTTTATGAGATCATCTAAAATGATTTAAAAACCTTTTTGTGGTCAAATATGAATCCAATGAATAAGAATTTTAATTTTAATTTTTTAATTTATCTTATAATACCTATTTAGATCATTTTTTAATCTAATATAAGATGTTACATTAATAAACAATTGTATAAGGCATTCATTGATTTATGTATTTTTATTTGGATATTTGGTGGTGGATTAGAAATAAAATCTATAAAAATTTATTTGATTTATAATAAATTAATTTCATTTAATAATATTATTATAAATTTTAATGTTATATTATAAATAAATTTTATATTGAAACACATTATTTTCCAAAAAAATATTTCATAGAGATTAAATATTCTAATTTATAATTACGATTTCAAAAATATCTAAAATATTATTCATAAAGTGATATTATAATTTAACATCAGGTGGTCCTAATTAGGTAAAATTGATAAATTCAGTTTTAATTATAAAATTTAATAAATATTCTTGAAAATTTATTTCCATGAAAACATAATGTTGGGTAAAAGATTATATATTAAAATAAAAATCTTTTATTCAATTTATGTTGTATAGAGAATGAGTGTATGAGTGTTATATCGACACACACACACACACATCCCAGTAACTTTTTATTTTTCTTTTGACCAATTTGACATAATATATTGATGTTTCATTATTTAATGTATACTGGTTAATTTGGAAAAAAACCCTTCCCATCACTTTTAAAATGGAAACTCTTCCACTATTTGAAGCCCCGCATATCCTTCAAAATTAATGTGCATAAAATCCATTATTAATAATTATAGAATCAAATCTCATGATAATAATATTTATGTAACTATTATTTAGAAAAAGGCATTTATTCCAGTGTAGAATTATAATGAAAATTTATGTCCCCATGTTGAGTTTTATTAACTAGAATGTTTTTATTTCAAATTTCATATTATAAAAACCTATCCTAACGATATAAATTTTATGAATATTGTATAATTATGAAACTGAAATATTATATTATTAATGTAAGAACATTTATATATTCATTTCCATCCAAAATAACAAAAGATAATTTTTATCTGGTGTTTGGTGACCTTCCTCATCCATGATGTATAATTTTTTTTATTTTCATCCTGATTATAATTTTTAGTCAAAAACATATTGAATATGATTATAAAACTAAATTATATAATTGTAACTATTTTAAAATGTAATTATACACTTCTTAACCATACTGATCCATTATGTGATAATATGTGTTTGTATTTATTATAAACCACATGAATACTGATATTAAACGTATCCATTTATTTCTATGGTAACATCTATACGATTATTATTTAAATTTCATAAAAAAAATAAACATTGAATTTTTAAATTTTATTTTTTTAATATATAATAATAATAATATTTATATATCATCATTAAACACTAAATTCACTTAAATAAGCTAACATGAATTAAAAATTAATGGAATATAGAAAACATAATACATAATAAAGAAATAGAATATTATAATAAATTGTATATATTAATGTAAATATATTTGAAAATTGTTTCATAAATATTTTCTAATAATCATATAATTATTATTAATGATGTTATCTGAATGTGCAGTAGAAATATGATACATGGAAAAGGGTTTCATCTCAAAACATCCATCTTTCAGAAAAATTTGATTTTATTAAACTAATTTAATTTTAATGTAGTTTATAATAACTATGAATATAGTATCTTGAATTTTCCCTAATAAAAAAATTTCATCTTCAATGTCATGATCTCTCAATTACAAGGTTTTTTATTTAAACGTCACATGAGATATAATGTTTTAGTTTCCAACCTCATTTTTAATATGATATATCTCAAATATAATAACCCATTTAGTGAATTTTTATATTGATTCATTAAAATAAGACAATTATTTTATTATCCTCTAGTTATCCATAGTGAATTTATTTTATTAATATTGACTCTAATGAATATATAATAATAATTTAAGGGGATTTAATCTTCAAAAAATTTTATCAAAAAGTGAAATTAATTTTATTATAAAATCCACATTATATAGGTATCCATATTTATATGTCAATAAAATAAAGGGTCATTTTCCAACAAAGAAAACATTTGTTAATATTTATTAAATTAAAATCATTTAATATTTTATGTATAGATCATTTTCAACAAAAATAAAATGTTGTGAAAATTTTACATGTGATAATTTTTTTGTTCACCTTTTACATTATATTTTTATCTTCCTATATAAATTATCATATATTATAAATGGAATAAATTTTTAGATATTTTTATATAATTTTTTCATAACTTTATTTCAACATATCAAGGGTATTTGGAAATAAAAATTTTATTTTTTCAAGTGAACATAATTTTTATAATTTAATTCATTATCCTTTGAAAAATCTAATTCTCATTAAAGGATATTATTCAAATGTTACAATAATAATTCATCCTCAATATTTGTTATGAAATAATCATTTCTATTATAGAAATTATAAATCACAACCTTTTTTCCAAACAACTCACCAGGAATATGCTTACTTTTAAATCAATTGATATTTTTTTATTACTATATTTTCAACTTCTTCAATTAATGGGTGTTCAACTCGATTTCATAAACCTATTTATTATTATGAAATATTTTCAAACCTGAAAAAAAAATATTTATATGATTTACATAACAAAATCTTATTGTATTAATCAAATCATATTTACCTATATTGTAACATAATTTATTTTCATACCCATTTAATTTCCAATTGTATATCTTGTTTTTTTATTGATGGAATTATAAATTTTAATAAAAATAATATAAGTACAATTTTATTTACATAGGATCATAATTATGTGTTGTAATAAACCCATTTTATACTCATATTTGTTATTGTAAGATTTATAATTTTTTAATTTTCCAATAATATATATGGAAAATAATGGGTGGGGTTTGATATATCGATATCATGAAAATTATATAAATTCAAATGAAATGAAATGATTATATATTACAAGAATGATATGGGGGAATATTTTTTACATGTTTTCTGTGTGAAAATAAATTTAATATCATTTTACATATTTTTTGTTTGAATGATATATTTGAATCATTGTTCACTATTTTTTTTGTGTAAATGAGATGTCAGAATCCTAGTTCATATGTTTTATTTATAAAACTATGTGGGGTGATTTTTACGTTATATTTTATATGATTCTTGTTATTACCCAATACTATGATTACATTCATTGTATGATTTTATATATTTTCTAATCATTTCACATGTTTTATTTTTTTTCATTCTAATGTTATTCTCTCATGTAACATTTTTATTGACTCATGCTTCCTCGTTCTTTGGATTAATGTATTATGTTACACTATGGATTATTACATTAATTAATATATATTATTTATTACTAATATTATTATCATTATTCATTATTATACATGCATTCTCATATTATGATAACTTATGATCTTTGATTGTTATAATAGATGTTGTAATGTACCTAATTCTCCTCATTGACATAAGGAGGAGGAATGATACATGACCTTAAGAGACATACCCATGACACCCAAAGGTGTATATTAATTTCTATGTGACTAAATACATGTGGGGGTGATTTTATAAAAAGAATAACACATCTATCCAACATTTCATAACCAAAAAACCAATATATTATGCATTATAACAATGAATGAAAAATTCACATATCACTTATCAAAATCATAAAAAAAATAATGGACCACATGGAATGACTATAACATCAATGTAAATAATGGCAGAAAAATATAGTTGGGATCCAATTCTCCACAATCATCATGCAAAAAATTCACCAAATATACCAATTATCATGAGGTAGTGATATATACATGTTATATATTACCATTGCTTATGTCCTAGTAGATGACATATATAAATGCACAAACATTCCATAAAATTTGTGAATAATAAAACTCAATAAGATTTCCTTCAATGACTTACCTCTCTATGCCACTATGATATAATAGATTACAATCATTTATATAGAGTTGTTTATTTAAAAAATAAAAAATAAATTTTAAATAAATATAAAAAAGAAACAATTTTATCAAAAAAACAATAAGTAAAATGGAAAAAAACCAAAAAATATCTTAAATAATTTTACAAGTTTCATTTTGGAATAACTAATCCGTTACACATATCCACAAAACCAACCGTGCATGCAAACCTTGACATCCCTATACTCATGAGTGTCATGTTATCCTTTCAATAAGTCATTAATAAAAAAACATTTTATGGGGGGATCCCTAAACCTTATTCATCCGAAAAATAATGAGCGAGACTCACTAACCTTATCCTTTCTAAATCTACATGAATTCACACAATCATTATGCTAAAATCAAATGCAAAACTTTAATCTCATCCATTTAAGTAACACTATTTTTTAGTTTAAAATATTTCAGACAAACTAATTCAACTCAAAAATTCCAATTATATTCAAAAAAATAGTCCCTATATTGAAAAATTATTTATTAATCCATTTAATACAGTTCCATAAAAATTAATATTTTATAAATCTTCATTTTAATATGAAGAAACAAAACACTTTCTATAAAACACCCAATTCCATTGTTACCAAAAAATGTCACACAAAATGTTTTTAAAAAATAATTTAACATCAAATCAATAATCAATTTTACACAAAAGGATTAATATTAATGAAATAGTTCATATTATAAAATATGGGAATTGACAGTGAAGCCACAAATCACGGGTTATATGGAGAAATGAAGAATGGCATGAAGAATGTCCATTTATCCATGTTAAATCTCTAAGATCTCCCTTAAATATTGTCCCCTATCTTAATCCAAATCATATATAATCATATTTGTTATCCACTCCCTTAGATCCACCCACATCGGGTGTAGATACAAGAATCTGAGATAGAGGGGAACATTGATCTATGAAATCCATGAAGAATGATCATGAATGATGTCTTGACAAAATAATATGGTTTCAAATCACAGTGGGAAAGATCCAAATATCTTTCAATACAAGGGGGAAGAGGATCTCCAACCATTGAGACAATAAAATATCTAGTAAGGGTTTATTAATCAAAATGGGTAATTTATAGTTGAAAACGTTTTTGATTTACAATTTTTGAAACTAAAATTTGTAATTTTCCAAGTTTAGACACATGGTTCGGAAAATTGTGAGTTCACCGTCCTCCCACCTCTTCTTTAAGGGATACCTCATATGGTTGAATCACATGTTTATCAAAACATACACTGACCATATCGAAGACAATGTCACAAAAATTCAAATCCACCTTTAAAAGTAGACATTTTATTCTTGGTTGATGCACGGTTTGGGAAAATCGTAAGCTACATTTTGGTCTTACCCTTTTCCCACTTCTAAATCTACACTATATTCTTCACGTGTTTCATGTTATTCCCCTACTATGAATGGACCATGTACACAATAAAATGGCCCGAAAAATTCCAAAAGTTCCCTAAACCTTCCCAAACATAACCCAAATGCATTATATATATAAAAAACTTAAAAATGAGTTAATTAATTGATACAAAAGGCATCTCATTATCCCCAACATTGGTCTCTCAATCTATAGAAATTATAAAACCATTATGTACCTAAAAGAGATTTGTCCATTTCACTATCATATCTTTCTCAAATTCAAAAGTCTCTTCCAAAATCTGACCATACTACCAGAAAACCCTCATTAGACTAAATATTTGTCTACATAATACATTTAGTTTCTTATCCCCAATTAGCACTCAAATTTTCACCAATCAATCATCCGACATAAGGTCAACATGATCCCATAAGATCACATATTTAGGATCATACTGAATGTTTTTCATGTGAGATAGATGGATTTCAATATTCGCCACACAAAACTTTTGTTGTAATGACATCCAATAAACCACCTCTCCAAACCATTACAGTTTCTCAAAATTTCATATATATCATGGATATAATATTTCTTATATTCCAATATGTTGTTGTCCAATCATTTCATAGATTATCAAGAATTCATGATCACTCACTCCAAATTAAAACAACCATAAAAAATGATCCACATAATATTTATGATGACTCTGATACATTTACAATCATTTTATGTTCAACTAATTAGTCTATATTGTATCTTAGACCAGTCTAATCCCAACAACATAATTCATGACTATTTCCTACCAAAAATGTAGAAAACGGCATGGACACCCATAAAAATATTCAAATAGATCCATATATATTGATTCCTGATAGGTATTGTTCTATGAGATCTGATACAATGGAACATTCCCTTCTTATAAGCATAAAAAATCCATTACACAATCCCTCAACATATACTTCAATGATTGTATCATCCTCTCATATTGTTCGTTTTTTATATGATTGTACACCACATCAAAGTAAAATGAGTTCCAAGGTATTTCTATTAGTATTTATATAAATGGTCCATGAACCCAAGATATCAGTCTAGCATTGTCGAAACTAGTATGAAATACGTCTTTACCACCTCTCATATATTGATTTTTCATAGTTTTTCCTCTGTTTGGATTTCATGAATATGTATGAAAGGGGGTAACATTGTGAGTTGATCCATAATAACCCATATATAATCATATTTCTAAACCACTCAAGAATTACTGTTACAAAATACATAGATAACATCTCATATTTCCATACTGGGATGGGTAAGGAATACAACATCCTAGGTGGCTACCAATGCTCTTTCTTACCTTGCAGATAATTCAAGAATCTATAATGAACATAGCCACAATAGCTTTCATGTCACACCACCATAACTATGATTTCAATTCCTTATACATCATATGTGTTCCATGGATAAAATCCCATCGAGAATATTTGTTTACATACAAACTATTCTTAAAATTCCATAGGAATGATTATCCAATTTCATGTCCAAAACACATATCTATAATCCAATTTTCACCCCGCAATGGTCTCCACACCATTCAGTTTTGACCTCATCATCACACAATATATGTTTCATTTTTTTCATATTTAACCATATTTACCAAATTATAAAACAATGATACTGGTATTAATGATGCAACATCACCTTGGTCCTCAAATTAAAAATTCATTTCCATTATCAACAAAACAAATACCACTGGTTCGAAGCCTTTTTTCAAACTAAGCATATAAATTTATGCTGATTTCTTCTGTCACTGAATTTCACTCACTCAATTTATAAATATAGTAAAATTCAATCTTTTGGAGATACTCTATCCATATTTTTAGTCGCATATTCAAATATCATTGTGATAAAATATATTTAAAACTCTCTTGATATATAATGATAGTAAATTTCTCACCAAAGGGATGATGACATAGTTTCATAAATGCATACACAATGGAATAGAACTAAAAATCACGTGTTGGTTAGGTCTTATCATTACCTCATAACATCCTTAAGCTATATGAAGCATCATGGTCTCATATCTTGAGATCTCACCCCAAACGAGATCACGAATCATCACAATACTCCACATTCCATTTTCCTTATTCTAGTAAAACCAAGATAGGTGATGATGTAAGATGAACGTTCAACTCTTAAAAACACATCTGTAATTCCTTATCCCATTGTAATGATAAATTATTCATTGTAAATGCTATAATTGGATTAGCTCTTCATTAGAATTTTTGAAAATAGCATTGGTAAAAACTCGTTATACCGAGGAATATTCTTATCTCAAATATGTCCATTGGAATTTTCCATGAAGTTACAATATCTATCATCTATGGATCCACTAAATAACCTATTTCATAAATAACATGTCTATGAAAAAGACCTCTTGTATCAAGAAATCAATTTTTAAAATTTTTAATACAAATAATGATATCATAGGAATCCCCACAATACAATAATTTTTTTTCATCCTTTTCTCTTATCTGTGAATACACAGTTATATCATCCACTAATACCACCAAAAAATAATCCAGTTATATTTGAAATATCATATTTATCCAATAAATTAATACAAAAGTGTCATTTATAATACCAAAAGCCATTATCACATATTCATAATGGCTATATCTTATTTTTAATAAAAATTTAAAATATCCTCCTTCAAAATGTGTAATTGGTGATATCATGATCGTAGTTAAATTATAGAGAACCATTGAGATTGACAAAAAAGTTAAATAAATCATAAATTAATGGAAGTTGAAATCTTTTCTCTATTGAATGTTGGTTTAGTTTATGACAATCCACACACATCCTTGGAGTTACATCTAGTATTTTCACAGAAAAGACTAGTGCACCCAGATGTACCTGATATGTAAAATGAAATCATTACATTCATGATCTTCTATCATTACATTCAAATCCCATAATTATGTTGGTTACTTAATATAATATGGAAGTGATATAGGTTTGTTCATCTGGCAGATATAAATAATAAAATACACATACCATATAGGTGGTAACCCAATGATGATTTTAGGAAAAAAAATATGGAAACTGATCTTCAACCATTAGTAAACCATTACTCTCATTATCTTCCATTAATACCAAATAATATGATGAAAATATATATGAGATATGTCCCACTATTGGTGATAAGAATTATGTCCCACCAATCCTTCCATAACATTCCATTTTAAATAAATGCATTATACCATTATCTATTGTGAAACTAACTATTCTATAGTAACAATTTATGTGAGCAATGATAATTTTCAACCTATCCATATACACGATTACATCATATATATTCAAATACACTAAATAAAAATACAATATTTCAATGATCTATCAATAGTTATAGAACATTCTGTATGCACAAGGGATCGATATAGTCTATGACCATGAGGGGTTTAATGTTTTCTCACAGAGGGAATAATCTCATGTTTTAATCTAAGAAAATCATAAGAATAATAAGAACTAAGTCAATGTGATTAACAAGTATCAAACAACACTTCAATATGGTTATAATTAAAAATAATCAAACCTGTTACAATAGAAGGTCCATCAGAATCGTCCAAAACAATTATCTCAGCTCTATATAATTTCCATGTCGCTGCATTTTGTTATGTGTTTACCTTATTATTTATCCATTTATAATAAGTCCTGGTACCCCTATATTACATATGTATTTCTCTATTTTAAATATGATATTGATTCAACTTCCATTTCCATATCATAGAATACAACACCTCTGATACCTTATAAGTGTCTTAAGCTCCGTACTTCATAGGGATACGACAATAGCACTCTACATGAATCATCTTAGTGAAATTATGGAATATTCATAGTTGTTCTATGAATTTTAGCTCAAAGTGATCTGAGGACCCATAGTTGAAATATCCTGGACGACTCTTCAAATTTGTAGGTAGATTTACTAATCCCCCTATTTGATTCGAAGTAATGTTCCCACTTTTGAAATAGGTGTCCCTTTTCACCTTTCCCCTAGAATAAGAGTTTCCACCATTTCATATGGGTATAAAAATTCTTTCTCCTCCCATAGATCTTAATATGTCCATTTAATCTATTGTAGCTCTATTTACTATTTTTGTATAATCTATGATATAGTGTAATGAGATATTCAAACATATTTTCAACCAAATGACTCCTTCAAAACATGTGGGCCATTACATAGCACTAGAAGAATATTCTGGTGATAATTTTACTATAATAATGAACATGGATTCATATTATACCACAAAAATATTTTCAGGTTTCAAGCTAGAGAAATTTAGTATTCATTGAATTCTGAATCTATGAGGGTATATTTTTTTGTTCAACCATTATTCAAAATCCTCCCATCGAAGCCATTGATCTAATTTATCCTAAATAGCTATATCCCACCACTAGAATGTAAGATCTACCATGATATAAACCACAAAATCATCCATCAGATTTGTTGATGTGATGAAGAAATTTAATATACAATTATTTCTATTATGCCACACCTTTGTCTTATCTGGTTCTGAATCACCCAGAATGATAGGTGAATTCTTCTTTTAAAACTGTATGGAATGATTCACTTGTCTTGGATCATACCTCTATATTGTCGTTTCTATTTCCTAGAATGCTTTTATGATTCTCTGAACCAGCTGTTGGTTCACTTGTGCCTTAGGTGAAAACACCTTCTCCACTGCTTCTTCTATTTGGTCATTATGATTCATACTAGGTTTCAATATCTATAATCACAAAAACATACATATGTATCACTCCCTAGTAAATTAAAGAATAAAATTTATAATTATATCTCATTAACTATCATAATATTGCTTTACCAAAATTATATTTTTTGCATTCAACCATTTTTTTACAAATCTACACTCTCTTTTTAAAATCAATCAATATTCAAAATATGATAATCATGATATTTTTTAAAATCATTACTTTTAATATAATTTCAACATTTTTCACAAATCAAAATGTTTTAAAAAATAATATATCATTAATGAAAATAAAAAATTCCATCCTAGTGGGTTGTCATTCTACAAATGCATTAAATTCCCATCTAATTGGATAAATCCATGACAATAAGATTTTTAAATCATGTAATTATATCTAAAAGACTTAGGTACCCAACACCTAGGTAACATAGTGTTCATCCTAATAAGTTTAGACACATAAATTTATTATTTACTTTTCAAGTATCAACCAACCTTCTCCATTCTAACAAATCAAAAAAAAGGAATAGACCAAAATGAATTCAACTCCGAGGTAAATAATATTGATGACTACTTATTATACATTGTAAGGAATAAGATAATACAAAATGTAACATCCCTATTTCTCATCATTTGCATCAGAATCCAGTGTAACGTTATACAGATTTAAGTGACATCTCCAATATTCCAAAGGCTATAAATAATGTCTAAAATAGTAAATAAATGTCTTGGACAATATTCCAGTTATGAATAAGGAAAATAATAATCAATTTATATACAAACTCACTACTATATGAAGTATGATAATAATTAAAGAAGAATAAACATTTCATTAATCAAATTCAAACTAATATAAATAACCATAGAGGAATACTAATTTATCAAAATAAATATAGGAATAAAAATTATTGATATATCAATATAATTATAACACCCTCATGTATTGCATTCTCCATTATACAACTTCACTTAATAATTCAATAATAATGTGGGATTTCTAAAGATGTGTGACACTTTAACATTTACCATGTCATAGTAGAATAAATCTATATAATCACCAACGTACCATTTAAGTTGTGAGTAATAAAACTAAATTGGTTTTATCCAATGAATTCCCTCATGGAATAGATTGCTCTTGTTCGAAAAATTTATATAAAATAGTTTATAGAAAAAATTTTCTAAAACATTATATTAATAAATATTGAAATTTTCTAAAGAAACCATTGTTTCAAAACAACAAAAATATCAAACGAAAACAAAAAAAATACATTAAAACATTTATAACGACCCATTTTTGTATAATTATTCAATTCCACGTATCAACACAACTAACTAGGCCTGAAAATCATGTCAACTCAATACTTACGAGTGGTGAGTCATACTATAACTAAGTTTCCAATTAAAGAATCATTTAAAAAGGGATATACCTAACCCATCTACATCCCACTAATTATATCTGACACTCTATACAATTATCTAAACCAAATTCTCATGAATACATGCAATCATTAATAAAAAATATAATGGAAAACAATTATTTAATCAAAATGAATAAACTTGTTTTATTATTGAAAAAAATTGATACTATATAATTAATCTCAAACATTCCAATTAATTTAAATAAAAAAACAACTTTATAAAAAGAATATTTATTACTAAATTAAAGTAGATCCCATAAAAATTATATTTTAAAAATCCCCATTTTAAACTGAGGAACCCAAGAACCTTCAATAAAAACATCCAATCCCTATGATTCCACAAACCATCACTCAAGAGTGTTTTCCAAAAAAACATTTCCCATAAAATATTCAATAAATTTCTTATAAAATGATCATTTTGATATCAATAAGTCATATTTTAAAATATAAGAGTTGATAGTTAATCCAACTACAATGGGTATTATAGAAAAATAAATAATATGACAAAGAATGTCCATGAAACTGGTTTAAATATCCACGAACCAGCATTAAATATCATCCCCTATCACAAAAGAAACCAAATCATATCATATCTAAATCCCCATCCTTATATATTCCCATATCAATAATAAATCAACAAAATTGAGAAATATGGAAAAATTTATTTAATAGACCCCTCAAAAATGATCCATAACAAAAGCTTCATGTAATAATCTTGTTTTCAATCACCATGGGAGAGCTTCGGGTAGCTTCCAATTTATTGGGGAGAGGATCATAAACTATTGAGAGACCAAAATATTGAGTTAGAGACATTTTTGGTCAAAAAATATCTTTACATGTGGAAATGTGTTAGATTAATTATTAAAGGTTCTAAAATTTCACCAGCACATGGTTTAGTTGTATATCTAGGAAAACCATGGGCAAACCCTTCTCATGCCTCTTCCTTCAGAGAGACATCACATAGTTACCAATATTTGTACTGACCATGCCAAATGAACTATTAAAAAAAGGATGAATCTACAATTAAAAGAACATGGGTTCTTATTGGAAAATACATGGTTTGGTAAAACAATGTAACACCCATGCACCTCCTCGTTTTCCCATGTCTCATGGTGCGTAGTTTCCTACATGTGTTGGATTGTTTTGGAAAACAGAGTACCTAACAAAATCCCAAAAAAATTTCCAAAATGTCTATAAAACTTCCCTAACATAACCCATATCTGTTAAATATATAATATGAATAAATGGTTACTTACATGAAATGGGGGGGGGGGGTACCCTATATGTTTTCCCTTTCAATCAATGTAATCAAATACCGTTCATATTTTTTCACTTAACCATGTTATAATGAAATTTAATATGTATAGTGTATATATAACCAAATACATTTTTCAAACTTTTTGGGAGATATTGAGGACATTATATGGAATATGTAGTTTCATATATTAGGTATTTTTTGTAATACAAATAACATATGATTCTTTTGTAAAACTATTGTCATTATTTACTAAAACTCAAAGCCTATAATGTTACATCCTTTTTATTTTTTTAGATTTCATATTATTCTGGAAGTGTATCAAGGATACTTTGAAATGACTATGTTTTCAAATGAAATAGGATTACATTTCATTGTGGAACCTCAGAGATACTTTTTTATATCCAACCTCTATCTTATGAGATATGAAACCATCACACTTGCATATATACAGAATACCAAATCAAAAAATTTATCCCTTTCATTTTCCATATCCACATCACTTGACTAGTTGTAATAATATTACTAATGAACATTGAATATAATAAAAACATTGTTATGATTATATAAATCTATGTTATCAGTTTCATTCATAAAATTTCCATTCATGGTAAATTGAAAATGATTCTCTTTCATTCATTTGGATGACCACTTCCCCAAAATGATGTGATTTATTTTTCATTACTGGCCAAAATGGTCAATAATTATTATGGAAACAATTAAAAATATGGGACTGAAAATATAAATTTTTTTATTGAAATTTAATATATTATCTTCTATTTTTATTTTCAAATAATTAAGACATGTAATTGTCATTTATGCGTATATAATAACTACTTTATCAATGGGTTAATCTGATTCATTTTCTATATCAAACATAAATGGTTTATTTTAAATGTATATTTACATTATAAATATAATAATTATAAAACATTTAAGATAATGTAGGTTATATAATCACAACCCATTTGACCATTTTCAATAAATTGTGGTTGTTTTGGTTTTATGAACTTAATTACACAAAAACATCTAATGAATACTTAAATTGTATAGTAACAAAAATAATTCATAGTAATATTTGGTTAAAATTAATAATATAAACTAAATGAAATAAAAATTCCATTATTAAAATATAAGACTTTTAAATTATATTTATTTAGGATTTATTAAACATACAATTCTCGACATGGATTATGGTATGTTATTTTTTTATCAGCCCATATTTTAATTCATTCATTTCAATACATTCCACTCTGGACAGAGGTACTAAAAACCTGACAGTAATTATATTACTTATAATAAAATTTTGGAAAAATAAATTATAAACAACATTTTATATATTTTTTGGATTAAAAAAGAATTTATAAATTTATAACTTACTATTAATATTGATATTTTTTCCAAAATGGTAAAATAATATTTTTTATAGTATACGGTTTGAAATAATTTTCCAACTACCATAAATATTATTAATTATAAATATTCATCTTCGTGGTTCAAAATTAATTTTTACAAATAGAAATTTTCTCTATATTATATTAATTATATTTTTCAAAGTATATTTCATCATCAAAAAAAGATGAATTTTTATTGGTTATGAGATTGAATGAGCATTCAAATCGGTATTATTACTAGTGGGGAAGAAACATTTATTTTATTTATTTAATAGTTATTAGATATATTATATTAATGATATGTGATCATTGTTTATCCATCGTATCACCCCAAGATATTATAATATTTTAATTGCTCGGACCTCTCTAGCCCTTTCCTTTGTCGAAAAAAGGGTCATGAAGTGTTATAGAGGGTAGAATGGATTTTTCCCACTCTTTTCAAAACGTTGTAACTACACACCGTGTAGTGTGGGTGCACATAGTGTACTACCTTTCCAGGTGTACCCCATGTTAAAGCTGATTCCTTGCCATGTGAAATAAATGAGTACACGCCGTGTAGCCCATACTACACGCAGTGTAGTTCCTCCCCACGTACGTATTACCCTCAAACCGTGTGTCGACCAGTAAATGATTATGTGTCGTGTTGAGGCCATGTCCTTGCCATGTGAAATAAATTAGTACACGCTGTGTAACCCATACTACACACCCTGTAGTTCCATCCCACCTACACGTTACACTCAAACCGTGTGTTGACCAATCAACGACCGTGTGCCGCATTGAATGCCGTGTTGGAAGCCGTGTGGAGACCGTGTGAAAGGGCTGAGTACACATTGTGTACTAGAAAGTACATGATGTATAATTTATTTTTTCTCACCTATAAATAGAGGGGGCCTCTACTTCTTTTCAAATCACTCCTCTCCTCCCCTCTCCTTCGAGCAGAGCTCTCCCGAGAGACTCCAAAGATCCTTTCCTCCATAACATCTTTTTTACAAGCTCAGATTTACGATCCGTCAGTGGCCACGAGATCATAACAACCCGACAGAACATCTGAGCTTGGATATGTTGTTTTCCCTTTGGCCTTTCCTTCCCATCACCCTCTCGAGGTGGTTTTTCCAGGTTTAACAGAAGCGACAGACGTCGACAGATGTCTTCTAAAGCTGATCCGGGGGAGCGTTGTGATCACAACCTATTGAGGTATTGATCTTACCTTCATCTCTCTCTTTTGTGCATCATGTGGGGTGGTTATCCTCTGGTCTCAATGAGATATAGTTGAACTAATAAATAAAGATAATAAATGTCTTAATGAATAGGGATGGGGAAGTTATTATGTTTATATTTATTTATCCTATTGTTATGTTAAGAATTGAATAGGATTATGCCTACTGAAAATCACGGTCGTTGGGGGCCTTTGCTTGAGAAATTAAATGTTTCCCTATATTTCTAAACTGTTTTGTGAATGGAAAATTGTAGAATTTGGAATTCGGTTAATCATGTAATGCTGGCTGACTTAATATCAGGAATCCTTATGTGATCCCCCCAGTTGAACAAAATGGAATAATGAAAATGTGGGTGTGGTGATGATGTGGCACGAGCATTGCTTTGTGATACGGTGGTGGATATGTGGTTATAGTGGCAGCATGGCTGCAGTAATGGGTTTTTTATTAAAAGAAAGTGGATAGTTTATAAATGAACTATGGGGAATGATAATGAACGCGAGGAAAATCAATGGGGTTTGATTGAAGGATGAGTTGTGTTGCTTTTATTTTATCTAATTTGATATGGTTGGTTGTGGTTAATTGCCAAGTAGTTAAGGAAATAATAAACTAATTCTGTTGAAATATGAAAACCTAAATGGGGATGGGGTTGTTTGTTGTATGCATGCTTCATGATAGCAGTGTCATGGAACATGCTCAGTTCTCTGTCTAGAAGCCATAGGTTGGGATGTGTGTTTTTTATATATAGATATTTGTATCTTTGTGTTTTTTTCACCCCATCCATGTTGAGCACTTAGTTTCAAACACTCCCATTTCATGGGAGAGGGTGTTTTCCCCTTATTTACTAGCTCCTTCCTTCTCCATCATCAATAGGCTGTTATGTCTTGAGGCGAAATTACACCCAAGACTCTTTGGGTAGGTATTGATTTGGGTTGTTTTAGGCCAAGACTCTTTGGGTAGGTTTATTGATCCCATGAATCTTCAGGATGAGGCCCAGGTGTGTGCGGGTGGGATACGTGGTTGTGAGTCCCAGGTGTGTGCGGGCGAGATACTTGGTTGTGTGGCCCAGGTGTGTCGGGGTGTGATACGTGGTTGTGTGTCCCAGGTGTGTGCAGGCGGGAAGAGTGTGGTAGTGTCAGGACGTTTTCCGTTAGGATGAGTAGCTAACTAGTGGGAAATGTTTCAGGGTACCCAATACTTGTTCTTATATACTAATACATGTTGTTTTGTCATTTTGGTGTGTGTGGTTGGTGAGGTTGGGTGGCTATAATTCCTTTCTAGTTTTTGGTTTCTTCTGTTGTTCTCATGGGACATTAGGATGTCTCCCCATCTATGAACGAGAGCTTTAGGTTTCCCTACTGAGTATACTTGTATTCTCACCCTATGTTTACATTCAGGTTTCCTGGAGGACTACTAGGGCCGTGTGGGACCCTACTAGTCTACACAGTTGGAGTTTTTGCAGTTTTTGTACTCTTGTTTCTTTTGGTATTGTACTTTTGAGCTTCTTGTACTTGTACCTTAGTTCAAAATTGTTTAAACATGCATGTGGGATTGGTTTGGGTTTATTTTCATTTACTAGTTCCTTTTTCTTTTGGTGTTTGACACATCCAATTTGCCGATCTTAAATAATAAGAGGGAAATGCCTCTCATTTTCGTGAAAACTCATACCCCTGGTGCTAGTCACCATGCCGAGGCCTACTGAAGGTGGGACTCGGGGGGTCATTACCTCCCTTTCACCATTGCTAGCTCAGGATGGGCCTTTTTGATTGATAGGGGTAATGACAGAATGGTATCAGAGCTGATAGTTGAGAGATAGGATGGAGTCATGAGTTAGGCACAGTGAGGATTGCATGGGATGGTAGGGCGACAGTGTTGGATGATCGTGGTTTGTGACATAGGACAGGGAAGACCGGCTAGGACATGGGATTTTAGGGCCCCCCATTATCCGATGCAAGGACTCTTAGCATACCTAAAAACCAAGTGATTCTACATTGAATGATGGGTAGAGACCCTAGGGACGGTACATGTATCATCGTGATTGTGTTTTACTTGATTTGGGTGTTCTGGGAATGAAATAAAGTGCTACTTGGGCTTAGGCGATCTTTGTTTATTGTATAGCTATGCCACCTGGACATCGGCCCTGGGTGGCTCAGACAGCCGAGGCCCAGTAGGTTCAGGTGGTCGATCAGTTGAAGATTTACCGAGAGGAGGAAGATAGCCAGTGGTAGAAGAAACTCCATTCTTTATAATGACAAACCCTGAAGAAGTACGAGGGTAGTACTTCAAATATGGAGATAGAGGGGTGGATTTAGGAGTTGTGGATCATTTTTGCTTTGATCCATGCTCTAAGAGAGTAATTGGTTCCCCTAGAAGTCAGCTAGCTGAGAGGTGCGGTGCACCAGTGGTGGACGCTCTACCTTTGGGAGAGGACAGAGGAAGAGGTTCCATGGGCTGACTTTGAGAAGGAGTTCCGAGAGGAATTCTTTTCTTCCATGATAATAGCAGAAAAGTGGCAGGAGTTACTATCCCTCTTGTATGGGAGAATGTCAGTATGAGAGTTGGAGATCAAGTTCAAGAATCTCCAACACATTCATCCGGATCTATTTCCGGATGAGGAGTCTCGGGAGACACGTTTGGAGGAGGAGCTTCATCTTTGTCTATAGTATGTTGTCACCCCCTTCATCCTTCCGATGTACATGGCCATATAAAAGATGGAAAATGTTGTAGAGAGGATTCAGTTGCAGGGAGGATCACCACGAGAGGGGATCCAGCCGAGTTCGTCGAAATAGAAGGCAGTCAGCAGCAGCTCTCCTACGACGAGACCATCTAGATTCCGGCCAGTGGGGACCAGGCCCCAATAGTTCTAGTTCATTTTTTCGGGTCCTCTTCACTTTTTCATGAGCCCATGACCAATATGTTTCTTTTGTTGAGGACTCAGGCACATCCAGAGTCGGTGCCTGACCCGATCTCAGTACGGTGGAGGTGGGAAGGTTTAGCGGCCGCCTCAATAGCAGCAGTTGCCAGCGAGGCCCTTCCAACAGCAGTAGGACCCTGCTCCTCTGAGGGCAGACTTTGCAGGAGGAGGATGACCTCAGGGTGCTCCTCAGGGACCTTGACCAGGGCATGGATGGGGAGGTGGTGGAAATCATAGAGAGAGAGGAGCAGGGTATGGATATTTGTACGAAGCAGAGTTGGCAGCTCCAGCATGACCAGAGGTGGTGCGAGGAATGATTTTTTTTGTTCATCACTCTTGTTTCAGCTTTGTTCGATTCGGGAGCTTCGCAATCCTTTTTTGCACCCGGTATAGCCCATGCTTTGGGTCTAGATGTAGAGAGACTTTCCGTACCCCTGGTGCTGTGTACACTAGTTGGAGGTCAGACCAGATTATATTGTGTTTGTTGGGGATGTGGGCTAATGTTGGGACCACATTAATCTAGTGGGGACATTCTTTTGCTATAGATGTATCCCTACAATGTCATCCTAGACATCGACTGGCTGTTTTTTGTTAATTCCATTACCAACTGCTTCTGAATAGGAGTCGTGTTCTCCGACATGGATGGGTAGTGTGTAGATTTTGTGGGCGAGAGGAGCTATCAGGTTGGAATCCGGCATTCGAAGCCTCTCCTTTCTTTATTAGGTACGTTATCAATGGTTCTAGCTGATACAAATATGATGGATATTCTAGAGGTTGTTGGGGACTTCCTCGATGTCTTTCCCAAGTAAGTTGTGACTCTACCCCCCCCCACCCCCGACGTGATGTTGATTTCAGGATAGACTTACAGCCTGGTGCCCATCCGATTTTGATGGCCCCTTATCGGATGGCACCTTCAGAGTTACAGGAGTTGCGGATTCAGAATGATGATCTAATAGAGAAGGGTTTTGTTCAACCCAGCGTTTAACCATGGGGTGCTCCTGTTTTGTTCGTGAATAAAGAACATGGTGGTCTCAGGCTATGCATAGATTACCAAATGTTGAATCAGGTAACAATCAATAACTGTTACCCTTTCCAAGGATAGATGATCTCTTCGACCAGCTAAGGGGATCAGGTTGGTTTTCTAAGATTTATCTGCGATCTGGATATGATCAGCTGAGGAGTAAAAGACAGTGACATCTCGATGATAGCTTTTAAATGCAGGTATGTGTAGTTAGAGAATTTTGGGATTACGTTTGGAGTTACGAATGCACTAGTTGTGTTCATGGGACTTATGAAAACTGTCTTCTGAGAGATCCAGGACCGGTTTGTCATTGTTTGTATCGATGAAATCATGATGTACTCGAGATCAGAGGAGGATCACGTTGAGCATCTCAGGGCATCCTTGGATGTCCTTCGTCTCCACCAGATTTATGGGAAATTGTCGAAGTGTATGTTCTTGACGTAAGAAGTACACTTCCTTGGCTACGTGGTGTCTTAGTGTGGAGTGTCAGTGGACCCATCGAAGGTGGAGGCAGTTGTTTCTTGGGTGGCACCCAAGATCGTGGCAGAAGTTCGTAGTTTTCATGGGGATGGAATGCTATTATAGGAGGTTCGTTTCAGAAATATCTCGAGTTGCTTCTCCATTGACAGCTTTGACTAGGAAGAATCATGTCATCCTATGGAGCGAGAAGTGCCAGGAAGCATTCGACTACCTGAAGGAGAAGTTGGTCAGTGCTCCAGAACTCAGGTTTTCAGAGGAAGGGTTGTTGTATGAGATGTTTTTTGAATCTTCTGGCCTTTTTTCGGTGTCCATACTGATGATGAAAAAGGGTGTGATCTGTTATGATTATAGGTAGTTACACCATCACGAGTGAAACTATTCCACCCACAACCTAAAGCGTGCAGATGTAGTTTCATCACTGAATTTGTGGTGACATTACCTCTTTGGGGAGTGATTTGTGCTCTTATTAGATCACTAGATCTTATGTTAAATCTTCTCCCAGCATGACCTGAACTTACGACATCGGAGATGGGTTGAGTTTCTCCAAGACTATGAATTCGAGATCTCTTACACTAATGGTAAGGGAATCGTTGTGGATGATGCCATGAGCCGGAAGTAAAAAAAGGAAGTGGTTCGAGAATCCACAGATACTTGTAAAAAAATGGGAGAGTTGGCTGCCTTGCACTTTGTTGCAAGGGTAGAAGGTGTTAGAGGATGTTTGTTTCAGATGACGGTGCAGAACTAATTGTTGCAGCAGGTGGAAGAGTCTCAGGGGGGAGACTCTGAGGCAAAAGTAATTCGGGATCATATCGATAAGTGGAACACTCCAGAAGGATGGTCAGAGGACAGCCGACATCAGATGCTCTTTAATGGAAGGTTGTTCGTTCCGGAGGCGATTCATGAGGTAGTTCTCCGTGAGTTCCATGGCTCAGCCTTGGCAGTGCATCCGAGAGTTTCAAAAATGTACCAAGGCCTGAGGTAACAGTTTTGGTGGCCCTGGGTGAAACGGGTAGTGGCAGTGTTTGTGACTAAGTTTCTTGTGTATGAGAAATTAAAAGTTGAAATCTGTGTTCCTAGTGGTTTTTTGCATCCTATAAATGTCCCTAAGTGGACATGGGATGACTTTTCAATGGACTTTGTCATAGGACTACCCAGAGCTCAGGGTGGTTATGATGTTATATAGGTAGCGGTGGATCGACTGACGAAATCAGCTCACTTCTTAGTAATTAAGGAGTCGGTTTTGGTGAGTACCTTCGCACAAAGGTACGTAGATGAGGTTGTGTAGGTGCATGGAGTTCCAAATACTATCATCTTGGATCCAGATACTCGGTTCACCTCATGAGTCTGGAAGGGGTTACAACATGATTATGGCACCCAGTTACGCCATAGCACTGCTTTCCACCCCCATACCAATGGGCAGACAGAGCGGACTATCCAGATGTTAAAGGACATGATGCGAGCATGCGTTCTGGATTTCGGAGGATCATGGGTGAGATACTTTCCTTTAGTAGTGTTTTCCAACAACAACAGCTTCCACTATACTATTGGTATGGGCCATTTGCGGCTTTGTATGGAAGGCCATTTCACTCAACCATTTGATGGTTAGAGTTTGGTTAGACAGGTGCTCTTTGGCTAAGGGTAGTATAGAGCACCACAGAGAAAGTCATGCTTTTGCGTGAGATGATTAAAACAGCTCAGGACTGACAGAAGACTTATGTTGATCGTCGGAGGAGGCCCTTGTTGTTCAAGGTGGGAGATCATGTGTTCCTAAAGGTTTCCCCTCTATGGGGGCTGCAGAGGTTTGTGAAGTGGATTAAGCTCTACACTAGATTCATCCGACCTTTCGAGGTGTTTAGGAGAGTCAGCGAGGTGGCATATCAGTTGGTCCTTCCCCCTCAGTTGTAGAAGGTTCATGATGTCTTCCATGTCTCCCAGCTTCCTTTGTACGTACACGACGACTCTCACGTTATCGACTGGGGAGAGTTAGATATGGGAGACAACTCGACCTTCGAGGACCGACCAGTCAGAATCAGGGATCGTAGAGAGACGGTGCTCCGCGGATGAACCATCGCCTTGGTTCGTGGGTTGTGGAGGCATGGCGGCCTCTAGGAGAAAACTTGGGAGTGGGAAGCTCAGATGTACGCATAGTACCTGGAGAATCTTTGACTTGTGTTTTGTATTTTTATTTTGAGCTTTGTTTTGATCTTATTCTATCTACCTTTGATATATGGAATGCTTGGCTTGTTGTTCATTAGGCATTTTTTTCCTTGTTCTCTGGAAGTGAGTGATGTGTCCTGACGTGTGGGAAAGGGAAAAACCTAATTCTTAATTGGGACGCATTAATGCAGATGCGATTAAACCATTTCGGGTGAGTCAGTGCCGCCTAATGAGGATAATATCTCGACATGGGAGAAGGAATTTTCCTAAGACACATGTTCGGAAAGTGTGGTGGTTGTACGGTGTTGGGGGTAGTGTAAGTAGAAAAATCCTAATATATGGAGGTGTTACGACCCAATTCTTAATCGAGAAACATTAATGCAGATGTGATTATACTCGTGCAGGTGAGTCAGTGCCACCTAAATCGGGTAATATATCGACATATAGAGGGAATTCCTAACAGATATGATTAGGGTTGTTGGTTGGGTTCCTGTTATAAAGTGATCCCTAAGAGTTATCTTATTGGGATACTCTGGGTTGGTTTCTGAATTCTCGGGGATGAGAAGGTTTTAAAAGGTATCTGATGTAATGGATCGGAACTCTCTGGGCCTTTACTTTGTCGAAAAGAGGTTCATGAAGTGTTCTGGAGGGTAGAATGGACTTTTCCCACACTTTCTAGAATTTTGTAACTACACACCGTGTAGTGTGAGTACACGTCGTGTACTACCTTGCCAGGTATACCCTGTGTTAAATCCATGTCCTTTTCATGTGCAATAAATTTGTACACTCTGTGTATCCCATACTACACGCCGTGTCCTTCCTCCCCACATACGCGTTACCCTCAAACCGTGTGTTGACCAGTCAACGACCATGTGTGGTGTTGAGGCCTTGTCCTTTCCATGTGAAATAAATGAGTACACTCTGTGTAACCCATACTACAGGCCGTGTAATTCCTTCCCACGTACGTGTTACCCTCAAACCGTGTGTTGACCAATCAACGACTGTGTGATGCGTTGAATGATGTGTTGGAAGCCGCATGGAGAAAGTTTGAAATGGCCGAGTACATGTCATGTACTTTAGTTTTTCTCACCTATAAAAGGAGGGGGCCTCTCATACTTTTCAAATCACTCCTCTCCTCCACTCTCCTTCGAGCAGAGCTCTCCCGAGAGACTCTAATGATCCTTTCCTCCAAAACTTCTTTATCCGAGCTCGGATTTTCGATCCGTCAGCACCCACAGGATTGTAATGACGAGGTAGAACTTCTGATCGTGGATCTGTTGTTTTCCCTTTGGCCTTTACTTCCCAGCTTCCACCTGAGGAGGTTTTTCTGGGTTTTAAAGAAGTGACAGATGCCGAAGGATGTCTTCTAATGCTGATTCGGGGGAGCATTGTGATCAGAACCTGTTGAGGTAGGGATGTTACCTCCGTCTCTATCTTTTGTGCATCATGCAGGGTGGGTATACTCTGGTTTCCATGAGATAAATTTGAACCAATAAATAAAGATAATAACTGGATTAAAGAATGGGGATGTGGAAGTTATTATGGTTATCGTTTTTTAACCTATTGTTATGTTAAGAATTGAATAGGCATATGCCTTTTGAAAATCACGTTCATTGGGGACCTTTTCTTGTGCAATTAAATGTTTCCCTATCATTGTAGACCATTTTGTGGATGGAACATTGTGGAATGTGGAATTTGGTTAATCACGTAAAATTGATTGATTGAAAATCCGAAATCATTTTGTGATCACCCTGGTTGAAAAAAATGGAATAATGAACATGTGGGTGTTGGCTTGGTTATGTTGTGTTAAATGGGGGGGGGGTGGATCCTTAGTTGTTATGAATAGTATGGGAAACGGGGTTTCGGTAAATGATATTAAAGGGGTGATGATGTTGCACAAGCCATTCTTTGAGATACGGTGGTGGAGATGTGGTTATAGTGGCAGCATGGCTGCAGTAATGTGTTGTGTTATTAAAAGAAAGTGTAATGTTGATAAATGAACTGTGGGGAAATATAATGAACATGTGAACAATCAATGGGGTTTTATTGAAGGTTGGATTGTGTTCCTTGTGTTTTATCTAATTTTATATGGTTGGTTGTGGTTAATTTCCTAGTAGTTAAGGAACCAATAAACTAATGATTTTGAAACGTGAAAACCTAAATGAGGTTGGGGTTGTTTGTCATATGAATGATTCATGATAGAAGTGTCGTGGCACATGCTCAGTTCTCTGTTTAGAATCCATAGGTTTGGATGTGTGTTTGGTATATATATATCTGTATCTTTGTGTTTTGTCGCACCCCACCCATGTTGAGCACTTAGCGTCGAACACTCCCATTTAATGGGAGAGGGTGTTTTCCCTTTACTTACTAGATCCTTCCTGCTCCTTCTTCCATAGGATGTGATGGCTTGAGGTTACCTTACACCCAAGACTCTTTAGGTAGGTATCGACTGGGGTTGTTTTATCCCAAGACTCTTCGGGAAGGTTTATTGTTCACAAGAATCTTCGGGATGAGGCCCAAGTGTGTGCGGGCGGGATACGTGGTTGTGAGGCCCAGGTGTGTGTGGGTGTGATACGTGGTTCTGAGGCCCATCTCTGTGCAGGCCAGATACATGGTTGTGAGGCCCACGTCTGTGTGGGAGGGAAGAGTGTGGTAGCGTCAGGACCTTTACCATTAGGAAGAGAAGCTAACTATTGGGAAATGGGGCGGGGTACCAAATACATGTTCTTATATTCTACTAACTGTTGTTTTGTGTTTTTGGTGAGCGTGGTTGGTGAGCTTGGATGGATATAATTCTTTGATAGGTTTTGGTTTCTTCTATTGTTCTCATAAGACATTATGATATCTCCCAACCTGTGCATGAGACCGTTAGGTTTCCCTACTGAGTATACTAGTATGCTCACCCTACGTTTACTTTTAGGTTTCCCAGAGGACTACCAGGGCTGTGAGGGACCCTACTAGTCGGGACAGTAGGAGTTGTTGCAGTTTTTGTACCCTTGTTTCTTTTGGTATTGTACTTTTGAGCTTCTTTTACTTGCACCTTGGTTCAAAATTGTTTAAACATGCATGTGG
The DNA here is from genome assembly GCA_963277665.1 of Viscum album. Lineage (NCBI taxonomy): Eukaryota > Viridiplantae > Streptophyta > Magnoliopsida > Santalales > Viscaceae > Viscum > Viscum album. The sequence continues at coordinate 2,047,612,463 of OY728147.1, read as the reverse complement.
TATTGGTGTGGGTTTATTTTCTTTTACTTTTTTCATTTTTTGTTGTTTGACTCATCATACTTCCCGATCATAAATAATAAAAGGGTAATGCCACCAATTTTTGTGAAAAGCCATACAGTTGGTGCTAGTCTCCACCCCGGGGCTTACTGGAGGAGGGAATCGGAGGTCATTACCTCCCATTCAGAATTTCAAGCTCAGGAGGGGCATCTTTGATAGAAGGGCTCATGACAAATATATTCATTGATAAATAATATTTTATATTTTTTGATATCTTGTATGATACATGATGATGTGCTTAAAAAGAACCAGAATTGATTATATAATACTAGTTAAATATATGGATTGGAATTGTAATAACAAATTTTCAATTATATATTAATATTTATTTTTAATGTAATTAAATTTTTTTAAATTTAATTAACAATATATATGTATACTATTTTTACTAAAGTCATATTATGTTTTCCAAATATATTTTCTTGAAAAATGTTCTCTATTGCATAATATGTGTGAATATTATAAATAATGTCAAGAAAATTTATGAAATTTAAATAGATAAAAATGCTAAAATTTATGATATAATAATATCAAATTTATCGAATGTTGATTTTTAGGGATTCTCCTTAAAACTTTTATTTTTCAGTGAATTGGGTTAATAATAATCATTGAAAAAAAATAATTTTTATTAATTTCATGGTACCACTATGAATTTAATTTCTCCATAATAAAGAATATGACTCTAATAATTTCATATATTTTTGTTAATTAAATTTTAATCATAATTTAACATGACATTAGACAAATTTCATTTTTTGGCTTTAAGAACATTTTTTTTAAAAACTATTTTTTAGTGTGTGAGTTTCTTTTATATTGGTTATTTTAAAAAATTTAATTATTTATTAAAAATATAATTTTAAAATATATATTACAAGATTTTATTTAAAATTTATTTAATCGATTATTCTAAAAATGGAATTAAATTAAATTATATTTTATTATGGAATACTAATTGTTCCCAAAATAAATATTGTTGCATTTTTCACTTTTATTTTAAAAGTGAAATATAACCATATTAATAATTATATCCTAAAAATAAATTCAATGTTTTTAATTAGTATTATCATATATCATTAATAATGACCTTTTTATTTATAATTAATAATAACCCAGATAAGTTGTTGCCACCCCAATAAAGGTAAAATTGGTAAAACTGGGTTATAAAATTGGGATATGGTCTTAAAATATCCCTATCACAATACATTAACTAATTTTATTAATTTAGGTCATAGATTCACATACATGTATTAAAAATACATATTTTTTAGGAAATTTTGTTTCATAATGATTCTTGTATTAATTTAAGAAATTTATAAATAATGAATGTCACTCTGGTAATTTTAAAACTCTATATTTTCATTACAAGAATAAAAAACTGATAATTTTTGTTATAAATGTATATTTTATATGTGAATTATTATATTGTCACCAGTTTTATTATATTTTAGTGATGAAATAATGACAATTGTTTCTCATGAATCATCAACATTAAATTTATACAATTATGGGAAAAATAATTTTAAATGTATTAATATTTTGATGAATAATTGTTTAAAAACTTATTTACAGAAATATTTAACATATTCTAGTTTTTTGAATGGTTTAAATTTGAATATAATATATATCATAAAGTCTTTAATATTAATTTAATTTAATTGTCTAAAAAATTTCTTTAATTTCTATTTTTTAAAATATTTTATTCAATTTTGTTAAAATAAAAAATATCTAGAAAGATGATTACTATGCTGAAATACTATCTAAAATTTCGTTACTTTTCATTAATGATCATATTGTTTTTGTATAAATAAAAGAATATCCCTTTATTATTAAATGAGTTGTTACAATCGTTAAGGAACAAATTAATAAAGAGATTAAGCAAAAATATAATTATTAAAATGACATAAAACAAATTCAAAATAAAATTTTATAATTATAAATTGAATATATACTATATTTATTCAAATTTATTTATATTTTGAATCATTATACATGAAGAATATATTCATGATTTTAAATTGTTTTTGAATTTCATGTTCGTAATTTCCATCCACATTAAAATAATGACATGTATAATTTATTTACAACTCATTGATCTATATAGCTCACCCATAATTGAGAAATAATACTATTAACTCAAAATATTATTATCTAATTTTTATGGTCTTTAGGAAAATCAATTCCATGCGTCGTTATTAATAGATCTAAAAAATTCCATAATAAGAAAAATATAACTGTCTTACCTAACCACTTTTAATTTGTTTCATTTTCTATATAATATAATTTATCATTATTCACAATAACATGATAAATTCATTACACTAAATATGATGAAATATTATTATGGTTATTTAACTACCATTATCCACCCTCTAGTATGTGAAATCGGATGTGATGTATCGCTCATGCGTACATGTGGACCACTGCCTCCATATAATGAGAATGAATTTTATGACACCATATTTCATGGATTGTAAATATTATGTTATTTTATTGTATAGGATATGTATGATATAATTATTCTAAATGAATAATTATAACATATTGACATTCATACCTTCCCTTTTTTGGAATAAATATCATCGCCCAAGCATAAGTGTGGAATGCCACCACCACGAAGTGATACTATTTGTTTTTCATTTATATATTATATGTTTATGGTAATAATGATATAATTAATAATTATATATGATATATATGACATTATAATGATTCATTAATTTTGAAATATTATTTACCGTCTTACATTAAATTATTTGAAAAATTTAAATTGAATTCACTCATGTTCACGACCAAACATTTCCATAAATGGTGTATTTCATTATTATATATCATAATATTATGGGTAAATATATATATATATATATATATATTAATTTTATTTAAAATAAATATAATGGTTATAATTATCGATATTATGGATCCATGATAAAAATACAATGATCGGGACTGCTAAACCAAATAATGTATGAGAAATAAAGAAGTTATCAACTTGTAGAGTGTTTTTGGTAACATATTGTTAATAATTAAGAGATAATATTTAATAAATATATATTAAATAAAATAATATATAATATATTTTTTAGTTAATATATGTTTAATAATTCCCTATTTTTTAAAATCATCTTTATTAATGCATATAATGATAGACAATACATCAGGTATGGGATTTTTTAATCAATCTCATTTTAATCATGTTTTCTATAATTAAATTTCCATTGATGAATATTATATATTCCTTTTATAATATAACTAAATTATTTTTCTTATCTTATGGTTATTTCAATACAATTAATTTTCCTATTAATTTTCCTCAAATTATGTTTGTATAATAATGAAATATTATTTTTATGGAAACAGAAACATAATTCTCTCATCAAGGAAAAATACATATTCATCCATATCTATGTGTTATATAATGTTCTAAATCTTTTACTAATAATTTTATTAATTTAATCTTCTATCATTTCATAATTATTAAAAAAAATTCATTAGAATAACATTCATTTATTTTACATAATGTGAAATTATTACATTTTTTAGAAATTTGAAAAAAATATCATTGAAATTTATTTAGAATTAATAGAATTTCCCACCATATTTACTTATAAATGAATTTAATATTAATTTAAATATTTTCTATGTTTAAATTAATATGAAATCACTTCCATAATTTGTTATATGTTTATATTTTAAATTATGTATTTAAAAATGATAATTTTTATACTTATTAAATGATCAATGTTATATATTAAATTATTTTTTATTTATGATGAAATAATTTGATGTCACTTATGTTTCTCTTGGTATATTTTATCTCGAGACAAAGACCTATTTTATTAAATGAATGTAAAAAATGAATGTTTCTGAAATGAGTTTAGGAAAATCATGTTTCACATGGTAAATGATTCTATAATATATTAATTATTCTTTCTATTGATGGAATTTTTTAATTATTATGATATTTTTATGAATACCATTTTATTTTCAATATGATATATTTTTATGAAATTATAAATGTGTTTAAGATAATGTAATGTAAATATGAATGGATTATGTTTTTATGTCAAGTGGGTATTTTATTCACCCTAATGAATTATGTAATGATGGATAACTCATAATATAAGTGTAATAAGTGTGATCCTGATATCATGATCTCGATTTTATACAGGGTTGTGATTTCCATGTCTATAATATTATGTGTGGACCTAGTTTCCATATTAATATGATTATTATTAAGAAATTTTATTTTTTCCATAAGATTATGTATGGAATGGTTTCAAGTCTATACGTCTAGGAAAGGGATTCATTTTATGTTCACGACTTAATGTGTGAAAATGTTTCTAATTATTCATGTTTACAACTTTATATGTATTTATTTTCCCACATCAATATATCAATATTCGTCTAACAAGTCTCATGAGAGACTATTAGTGATTCCACATTGTAATTATTATTTTCTATTTTTATTATAACGTTATATGACATGCCACATGTTTATTATCTTACATATTTTGGGTATTAACATTCATATTTATGGCCATGATATGATACCCTTATTTTTATCTTGTTATCATTTATGTGAAATGAATGATGTGTCCTATGTTTACCCATGTTAAGGATTTCATATCACCATTTATTATTTATTCCCTTTAAAAAATAAGGATATATATATTAAGTATCGTATAACAAATTTGTGTTCAATGTGGGAAATATTGGTAACCATTAATAACATAATAAGATTAGGCAAGTAGGCTCTGATGAAACAAAAACTATTTTTTTCTTTCATGGATAACAATTTTATCAATTTAGTGTCCATCTAAAATTGTTATTATTTATGTGTGTAAATAATGGGTTATTTTAGTCGGTATAATTGAAGGATTTAATCAATATTTGGATATTCAGATTGTAGAACACTGGAAATAAATCATGGGAGAAGCCTACATATAGGATTATATCAAAAATATTTTGTATGATAAAGATTATTTAGTTTTACTAATAATATATCCCTTCCTTAATTCTAAATGTTGTTACTATTTAGGAACATATTAATCCATGGGCAATGACATATAAATATATTTTTAAAGAATATATCAACCATAGTACAAGTTGGGTGGGTGTCTTCCTTTAATATTCTTCTAGAATGACACTCTTGAGGGTTATGCATGGGATTAGTCAAATTTTCATTATAATGAATTATAATGGACTTCAATAGATTATATCCATGGAAGGCCTCAGTTGAAACTAAATATTCATATATTGAATGTAATATTTCATGATTTATACATATTGTCATTGACTTTTTATTGTTATATAATTTTTCAAATTAACTATTGTAATGACTCAAAATGTTTTTACTTCAATAGATGAAACAGGAAGGAAATGAAAGATAAATGAAATTGATCGGAAGACATGATCATCTACATGAAAATCAAAATGTCTTATAATAAGGGATGAAATATTTTATGACAACACTCTATCAACTCTTCCATGTTTTGGCTTGTAACATAAATCATGTTGGTACTCAAAATTTACTATGGATGGGGATAAATTCCATATAATATTTATTTCACAACATCAAACATCAAACTTCAAGTCTTCTGATCAACTTGTTAATGAGAAATGGATCAATGTGATGTTTTTTATAAATTTTTTCCTTCACATCTCAAAAAATGAATAGTTTTTTCACAACTATTTATCCTTTATATGTATAAGATTCTATATTAAGGATCATTATTAATAATAATATGAAGTTGGATATTTATAAAGGGACGTTTTTATGATAGAATTATTTAATATTTTATGACAATGAATTATAAATATAAAAAATGAGATGTAATTCCATGATCATAGAAGAATGATGATGAATCAAGTGGTTCCTAGGACATAAATAGTACAATCCAAAAATATTGTGATTTAGTTATAATCATTAACCCTAAAATAAAAATTAGAAAATTATTTAGTGGTTTGAAGCCATGTCTTTAGATGCCATTATCCATTAGATACTTTGGAATCAATAAAAAACTTGTTCTATGTGAACACAATGTGATAATGTAAGTTGAAAACAATCATAGTTATGGTGATATAAAAAGTAAGATATAGTTTCATTTATTATTATATAGAATGTAATGTGGATGAAATTAAATGTTTCAAACTCTTAATTTTTAGAAATTCGGGATGGATCACTCAGTTTAATTTCTAAAAGGATCACAATATTTTTACATGTTTAAAAATGAAGAACATAGAGAAAGAAAATGTTGATTTCATGTATATAGCATAGTTAATGAAATGAATTATGAGTGTTACAAATAGAATACTTCAATCAAACTTTGGTTATATATATTATAAAAGGTTGTGAATTATATGAATCCATTATTTGATACGTGGGAAAATGAGTATAACAATCAGCAAAACCACTTATGACAAAGTAAAAGGAAATGAATATGAAATCACAATATCTATAGTGAGTCATGATAATAATGGAATAGTTATCCAATAATACATATTCAGGGATTCCATACTGATGTTTTTATAAATTAGCCCTTGGGATATCTAATTATTCATCCAATAGTGAAATTATCTTTTATTTTGATCATTGATTAGAATTATACACATATATCCAAAACCATTTCATGGAAAAATTACATAATATATTATATTATTCATCAACCTATGATATTATATTAGTTAAATATTGAACCTTAACCTAAAATGGAAATATTATTGAATGGGATATTAGATTATTTCTAGAAAAGAGGGTATATTTTAGTATTGACGAATATGTTATTTTATTATGAAAAAATTTTGTGAAATTTTTGGAAATTTTTAGATATATTATTATCAATGTAAATAAATTTTCGTATATGAGATTATGCGGAATTAGAATTATTTCAGGATAATTAGAAAGATTATAATGAATGAGTAGAATATAAAAAACATTTTAAAAGTTGGGATTCAATCGTTATCCAGCTTATTTTTTAGAATCCATAACGATAAATAATCATGTAAAAAATGTATTTATATTTTGATGTGATTATATAAGTTTTAGAGTTAAAATGTATTATATTTATACATAATGGATAAATTATACTAACCATTTTTTAATTAATATTTAGGTAATTAAGTAATTAAAATTCATTATTTATTGGACCTACGATCCATTAGATTGATATATTATTATTGTAGGAATAAAAAACTTCGTCCTTAATATTAATTTCATGATGATTTAGGTGATTTGGAAATTCATAAAAACCCAAAAATGATGAAATGTTTTTTCTGGATTTTTATGAAATTAAGTATGAAAATTTTCACATGGTCCATATCTTTAATGTGAAATAACCCCTCAACGTAATGAAAAAGTTATTGAAACTAAAATTTTATATTTTAACCAAAATTTCATTTGAATTTATGATTTTATTATCACTTTTTGGTTTCTAGATGTTGTGGACATTATAATTCTAAAAAAATGGTATTTATCACTCTCAAATAGTCATTTGGAGTTTTTTTGCTCTATTTTTATTATTGTTTGTTCCATAAATGTTATCCTTACCTGAGAACCACAATATGTGCCATATTTCGTATCCATTAAATTTCTCAAAACCACTTTTCAAAGGGAATTATATTATACATATGTGTGATATGGGTTTTCAACAATGGATTTTTTTTATTTTAAACCACAGTTTCAAAAGAAAAAAATTGTAAAATTGAAATTTTAATTAAGGGGTTGAATTCAACACATTGAGAATTTAGAATATATTTCACTTTAATTTTTATAAAGTGTTTGGATGAATTCTTCACATGAATACTTGAGCATGAAATGATATAGAATAAATTATAATATATTAGATAATTTTATGGTATTTAATATGATTAACAAAATTAATAAATTAATATATTATTTTTTAAATTTTTAAATTTTATTATTTAATGAATAAAATATATAAACTCGGTTTTTAGTAATGATATATTAGGTTCAAAAATAATTCTTCATTAAAATTTAATTTGATATAATTTTTTGTTCACATAAATTGAATAATTTATTCCCCTTTTAGAGATTAAAATACATATAAATAATATGATCTTAAAAATATTAATTTCAATGTTATCATTCGCATAATTTTTTATTTTTCTAAAATGATTGATTTTTCATTAAATAGTTAAAATGGTTTTTTTAATATTGACATTTCATACCATTAAAAGAGGGTATTATGAATTAAATTTGATATTATTGTAAAATATTTATCCATTAAATTAATATAATATAAATAAGTACGTTATAATAATAATTAAATGTTTTTTTTGGTATAAGATCATTTTTCGGATTGAAAACACATTTTGTCTAAAGAAAATTACATTTGTAATGATTATGTTTAATAAAAAAATTAATAAATAAAAAAAATTCTTGTTTTTAAATTTTATAGATTATGTATTCAGTAAAAATAATGAAAATTTATTTTATGAAGAATCAAATAAGAATAAAAAAATATTAATAATAAATATAAATTATTTGAGAAATGATTTTCATTGGTTTTTACCCAATAATATAATTGGTTATTATTAAAAATAATGAAACATAATCATTTAAAAATTTGTTCCATATTTAGAATCTATATGATCAATTTTGTTAACTATTTCAATTTTTTTCCTTATTAATTGTATCTATAGTAAATATATGCAGCCTTAATAAGGATAAAATGTGAGAAACATTTTTTTAACATTGGGATGAGGCTTTATATTTTAATTGAATCTTACTATACGATATTGTTTGAATGAAATTAAAATATACTTAAACTTTTTTTTGATAATATGGAAACTTATTGTAATTTTTCTGGTTATGAACCACGTATTTGTTTTAGATAAAAGTAAAAATAAAAGATATCAGACTCATGATTTACACTACTGTATATTATAATAAAAATTATATAAAGTGGATACATTCAATACAAAATAACTATTTTAAATATGGATTATTTTTTTAACATGTTATTTTATTTTTTATTGTTAGTAATGGAATAATTAAAACAACTTAACATTCAACACCAACCCAATTTATTCAATTAATCGAAAAATTAAAGAACTGTTTTTCATTATATTAAATGTAAAATTATATGGATGAATAATAGTGTTCCAAATAAGATTCTGTTAATATATCATTTTTTTAAATTATTAAATGATTACATTTAAATTCCTTAACCACCGTAATGAATTTAAATTGAATTTAAATGAATAGTGTAACAATGAAATTAATTATAATTTATAAAAAATGATATTTTAGTAAGTTATTTAAAAATAAAAAAAATTAACTAGTAAAATTATGATGAATATTTGTCTAAAATGGAATCTCATGGCCATTAATGAGATCATTTTTTATATATAATTCATATATTGACCCTTTTATAATAAAAAACATGGTTACATAGTTAATGTTAAATTTTTTACTACATTGTTAAATCCATCTGATGTGGTTTAAAATGTCTTAAAAAAACTAAATTATAGTTTATAATTATATTTCATATATAGAATGATTTTATTATAATTCACTAATTTTTCTAACCATTATAATTTTTAATGCCATAATTATAATTATATTATTTAGAAGATTCAGAGTGTGTATTTTCCCTCTTAAAAAAATGACACCCTTTCTATATTTTCACTACACATACTTGGGAAATATTTTCTAATAAATACCAACATATTCAAATTCTAAAAAACCCAATATATAAGTTAAATCATTTTTCATTCTATAATATCATTATTATGGCCCATTATGTGGCATCTAATGGAGTCCAACCAATGATGGAGAAATCATTGTAACATAAATATGACAAATTATATAATAATTTAGTTCAACTAAATCATTAGTATTTCCCATAAAATAATAACATAAGTATCATAGATATACAAAAAATGTTAATATAGTTATTTGAAATCTATTATCGATCATAAATTCTATCAAATGTGATGTGAATGAATCTTGAATTAGTACGTTCCCAGTATCAACTCCTTGTAGCGATATAAAACATTATTAGTGACATTCATTAATAGATTATCATTATGTTGAGTTCAGTTTTTATATATTATATTTATCATACATTTCATTTCAATATTTATAACATCATGTCTACCTTTTTATCTTCCTATCTACAGGAAAATGATACATTTTCACATGAGTACGTCCGTACTACAACCTCCATGAAGCAATACGATTCTTTTGTTCATTTCCAATTTATATATTAATAATAAATAATTAATTAAAAAATATATATGGGGTATATATAATAATAAAATTTCATGTAGATGTTTATTATTATTTATCATTCTTCCATTGAACCCATTTAATAGTGTAAACAACATTTATTCATATGTAAAACCTACTGTCTCCATAAATTATGTAATTCATTTTAACATATCCAACCTTTTGGGTGACATTATATATATATATAAAATAAATATATATAATATTTATTTCATTATTAAAATTGAAGATATGATATATCCATGATCAATGTAGAAGCACATGGACTGATGAATATAAACATACATGAGAAACGATGTAGTTATCATCTAGAACAATGATATTAACAATATTTATTGTAAAAAAATAGATACATGATATAGGATTATAATAAATGTTATGAAATATAAATTTTTATTATTATTTAATAAAAATATAATAAAAATATATTTATAACACAATATGATAGAATGTTTTTTTTTGAAGGAAAATACTTACGGTAGGAGATTTATCAAATAATCTTATTTTAATTAGGATTTTTTTATTCTCAAATTTATATCGATGTAAATTATATGATCATTTTATAATAAAAGACCATTAATTTTCATCCCCTATAGTTATTTCTATAGATTACTTATTCTCCTCCCATTGTACACACATTACAAACTCTATATATTGAATGAATTATTTAAAATTTAATCTGACATTAAATCCATCTTCATTTCGAAATCACTTTCCTCCCATATCCATGTTTAATATATATTTTTATGATTGTTTTCACTATTCAAAAATGGATTTCAAAAATAAATGTTTACTCATTTTTTACATTTTAGTAAAATGTATCAAGGAATCTTCTTACTATTCTTCAAACAGGGTACCCACGACATTTTACAAAAATTGAGAAATGTATATTTATTATAACATATATGAAAAGAAAATCATATCCCACTATTATAGAAGGTCAATTCCTTTAATATTCATTTAATATTTGATAATCCACTTCCAAATAATAAAATATCATAAATATTTTTGAAATCATTTTTTGTGAAAGATGTGGATTCAAAATTAAAAGGATATTTTCACCTAGAAAGGTTCTTTGTGGAATTTTTAATGAAGTGTGAAAAATGAGGACATCATATTATATTACTTATATTTGCAGAGGGATATTATTCAAGGATATCATCTATATTATTTATAGTGTTTGTTTATTATTGTGATGATTTGTTAAGAAAAAATATTCTCTTTTCAATGGGTAACATTAATATTAATTGATAATTTTTTCACGGTTTTTGAGAATTCATATGGATGGATCATGATTATGTGGTGTTTGGATCTATTATATCCCTCTAATTTATTATTAAAATATTTATAACATAATAGATAAATATGTTAGGTTCCAATCCAATTTCCTTTTCACATATTAATGTTTGGAACTAGTTTTCATGTCTGTATGATTAGGAATTCTAATATTGATTATATAATTTTTGATTGTTGTATTCATATCAATAAAATAATTCATGGACATTGATTCATATATAAATTTTTATTAGAGGTCCTAATATCATGTTCATAAAATATTGAGTGAATTTGTTTCTATTAACATTGGTTAAAAATTATATAAAATGATTTTTTAACAATTTCACATGTTAGTGACATCCCGACATGGTTAATGATTGATTATTTATGATTTAAAACTCTTATGATTTTTTCATTTTTATGATAATATGTTATTCAATGGTTAATGTTTACTATTTATGAAGTATTAGGTATATAATTTTAATTTTATGTTCATAATCTATAACACGTATGCTAATATTTAACTAATGTGTGATCATTTATTGATATCTCTTATATTTACCCTTACTAAGAATCTATGATCACCCATTCCTTAAATTATTCTTCCCCGTATTATGAAGACCGTTTTTATGTATGGTATACCTCATAGTTTTTTTTTATTTTTTGAACCTGACACTGATACACTATCAAACTAGTAATCGAACAAAATATGCACATACATGAAGGATGTTCTTAATTGAAAATGGTCATTTATTAGGACCCGAGAATCAAAAAACAACCAAAGAGAATGATTTCTCCAAACCTATTTTAACAACATGAAATTCATATGTAATAGATTGAAATGACATAATAAATAAACATATGACATAAAATAAAGTGGAAAACGATAAGGATAAAACTAAAAGAATTTACAACAACCCATTGTATAAGTCCAACATCAAAAAAATTATAAATAAACCAATTACTCTATATGATATAATGAGAAATCACCACTATTTTTTCCACCAACTGCCTAGACACAACTGATAGAAAATCTATTCTACTTAGTGTAGATCATATTATTTATTTACATCAAAGGAAATAAAAAATCATCACACAACTTAAGGGGATTATATTGTATGACATAATTGGATCAGTTGGATATCACCCATGTGTTCCATAGAAAGTATCTTTACAATAGTCCACACAATTATAAACTCTAGTTAAGTAAATGAGTTATAACAGTAACAGTTTCTAAAACAAAATCATTGAAGAAAAAATTAATTTTACCTTTTATAAATTATCAAAAAAATCCATATAAAATAGTTTCAGATCATTTTAAATACGTATATCATAGTTTATATATCTAGTTAAACCAGATAATATATAAAATATCATATAAAATCCATGGATTTGAAACTAAAATAGAACAAGACTTAATATCAAAAATAAGTATCCTTCTAAATCATCCAAACCACATGTAACATCACTTAATAGATTAAGACTATTCAGAATAGACAGTATAATCATAATCAAAACATAAATAATCATTTTCATGTCAAACACCAATAAAAATTAATTGAAACTAGTAATTTTTGGATCAAAACAGAATGTTAACCTCCCAAATGTATTTATAAAGTCACAAGAATGAAAAATCATAGGTGAAGATGAATAATCCTTGAGTGTAACCCCTAACAATATCAATGGATGACTATTATTACAAAACCTTACACTTATGTAGCTAAGTATTCCCATGTTCCACATTTTCCAAACCATTTCATTCAAAACCATTATTTGATAACCATTTTAGAAATCTATTTCTCAATTCATTAAAAATATCATTTATTTTGAAAAAACACAATGCAACCAAATTATATTGAAAATCAATTTCAACAAAAAAAATACTTCAATCAACATTTATACTTTATTTATATAACAATTTATCAAAACAAAGTAAATTTTGTTCTTCCAATATAGGACAGAGAAAGAACAGACTACATCAAAAATGGTTTTCACGTTTCTCCCAATAGAATCTGAAAAAAGATAGAACAAAATGATGAAAAAAGGACCTAGAATCAATAAAATAATATTAATATTGATTCATATTTTCTAAAGGGTTAATAAATAGGATATATCGTATAATACCTCAATGAACATGCACACCACACTACAAAAACTCAATGGAAATCCAATGGAGGATGATCTTCTGATAGAACTAGAGTGAAAGGAGATACTCATCACATATGATCAAAATATTTTAATGAAAAACAAAACAAAATGGCACTTATTATATCTATGGAAATGAATAACTAAATAGAAATTCTCTCTTGGGGAGATTCAAACCAACTGAAATAGAGGAAAATCACTAAATGAATCATTTAGGATAGAGAGATTCTCTGGTACACTATGTAGAATACCCTGGGCGTGAATTAGGGTGTTGTAGATTGATACTTTCTCCTTTTTGGATCTTGTTTCTTTGTTAGTCAAAACTCAATTCTATTTACCACGTGTGGCAATAAACAGACTGATATAAAATTATGCTCATGACATAACTACTTTTACATGGTTCACCCTCACTGGACTAAATCCTTAGAACATACAAAGAAAATGTGGTGATATACCAAATTAACTATGGCTCGCAGAAAATAGTGAGTAAAATTTTTGGGATATATCTTCTATGAACAGGATCACTACTTTTACATGGTTTATGTTCTACTCCCTACATTTCCGAGGATCTCTCTCTATGTATCCTTCTCTAGCTCATTTCCAGTGGAAAGGGTCATCATCTTCCTCTTCCTTTTCTCAATGTTCTTAGAAAGGAAACTACTCACTATTTGTGGAAATTTAGGTCAAACACAGTATATGTAAAGGTAAGTCCCTTCATTTTCATGAATTCTAAAATCCACAACTATAGGTAGATGCTATGTTGAAGTTCTTTTTTAACCCAAAGAAGAATTCCACCTTCCCAGGTACTGCTAGGTACCAAAAAATTATTTCAAAAAAAAGATTTGAACCTTTTACATGATTCATTGTGCAAACCGTAAACCACCTTGTCTATAGCATATTGTGTAGCGAGTTTGGTACATGGGACACGTTCTTTACATTGCGTTGTTGCTGCTGCAAAACGCCCTTCATCTACAGGCTGTCTCCACCTTCACGAACGTGTATCGCTACCGCGTACAGATTCTACGAACCACTTCTGTGAAACCCCTCTTGTCTGTGAATTGTTCTCTATTCACGGACTGCCTTCGCTTCAACGTACCCTAGATCCCCCAGTGCATACCACATGTGGAAATCTCCCTCTCACGTACTGGATATTCCTGTTCCATGTACCTAGTAAACTTCTTCGGCATACCTATCATCCTCTTCTATGTATTGTACATTCTTTTTTGGGTTATGAATCCCTGCAAAAACCATCAGCATGAACCACAATAAGACTTTTCCAAATTCTCTAAGGAAAATTTTATTTCAAATAATGTTTAATAATTATAGTAATCGATGGGATTAACAGTTCTTATATACGCAAAGATATCTGTCTAATTTTCTGAATCAAGATCTACCAAATCATCAAACCAGCCTCCACTACATACAAATCCTTCCACCGCCGCGAGCTAGAAGCCATCCGTGAACCATATTTCCATGATACCCATGTACCATCTTGGATCCAACATAGTTTATCACTTCCACAAACACCAATCCATCCACGTATCACACTGCTGCTCAGCCATGAACTATTTTTGGTTTTTTGAACCACATACACATACCGTTACTGCTTCTCTGTGTACCATTTCAAAACATGGATTATGGATCATGAATTATGGTACGAGGTTCTCACCCATTGTCGACTTTCTCCATAAATCATCATATAGTTAACTCCTATAAAGAAATATTTCTTTTTCCTACATCAAAACGTTGATTATGTGGCACAAAAATTTGGTAAACACTTGGAAACTATGCCACCTTAAATTCATGTATTCAGTAAACACCAACCATTCTGATGATGGGTTCTCTGGCATTGTCATCAAACACAATCACACTCATGAATTTTGGATGGGACACCATGATGGTTTTTATCCCAACCTAAATGGTCCCCAAAATTATCAAAGAATTATTTGTGTTCAATTGGGGAGATGGATTATTAAAAATGAACAAAAATAATCTTTTAATCTCCATAAAAGACAATCTCACAATACAAATATGGCATGTACCCCAATTACACCTTATGTAATCTACAACACTCCTGTACATTGAAAAACAAATCACCATTTTATAATAAGAACCAATACTTTACCATTACGTAGATTTAAAAAATACCTGTTATAAAATAAATTAACCATTTTATTCCAGATACATGAACTCTTCTAAAAATAAATTACATAATGTGTAAACACATTATAGGCTGAGAATTTACTCTATAGAATGCGAAAATTCCAATTCATTGTAGAAAAACACCAAACCATCTTGATAGTTTTTTAAAAAAAGGGATAACCCTAGAAATACCTTAACATTTTAATACATTTACACCATTAATTAAAAAAAACATATAACCATAAAAATTAGTTCATCATCCCTCACAAATTCTCTATATCCTTAGGATTTTAAAGGCACATTCATATAAAAATTATAATGAAAAATAGTTGGAAATTATCTATAAGTGTGTTACTAGATGTTATAAAATCTCCATTATAATAATTTACATCCCAAAGAATAAATGTTGTAGAATGATGTCCATCATACAGAGGATTCCAATTATCCCTCATAAAAGACACATGCTCCCATGTGTTTTGAGAATATGATCAATCCTTCCACAAAACTCCGACCAACGAAATCAGATACCGAGGTAAGAATTTTATTTGAGATTCCATGATCTATAGTTTATTTTCCAAAAAACAAACTTTTGTTTCTTCCTTTATCTCTTCCTATAGGATAACACAATAGGAATCAATGTTTTTTTCCAGAAGTTGTGATATGTGGAATAATTAAAGGATTTTTTTTCATGTAAATAGGATATTATAACTGATAATTTGTTGTCCCAAGACACATTGTTCCCCCAAATGATTCAACATATATCATAGTAATATTTCTCTATTTCACAAGTTGATGGTGAACCCAAAATTTGCTAAAATATCTGGAAAACCCAATAACATTCGGAAAACTCTGACAAACGACCTCACAGATTCGCATAAGATTTCCATTGACACTATACATTATAATGACATGGACATATATCCATAATCCTCCCTGCTATTTTATGAACCAAACGTGGTCCAACCAAAAATAAATCTCCCACATCTACCCAAAACAGAGTTCATCTATATGGGTGGCCATGCAAAGCCTCTAAAAGAGCTATTATTTTTGACAATTGAAAACTATTTTTCTCTAAAAAATCGACCATTCAAAGATTGATATCCCATTTTCAACAAAAAAATCCATATAGAATATCCACAATGACCTAAATAAAATTCTATACCTGACCATCTACCTATGGATGATATGTTTTATAAAAAAAGAACTAATTCGCAACAACCTATTGAAAAATCCTTTATAATATCTATTTGATCATGGGATACCTATATGATAAAATAACAGATAGAAACCCATATAACCAAGAAATACATTACATATAAATGTTACCAATATCATCAGTGTTTATATATCTGATTAGAGATATATAAACCAACATTTTCAACTGATCTATCCACAAAAAGATAGCTTTACTCTCTCAGGGAGTCTGTTGTAATCCCAAAAATGTCTATGGAAAACTCTTCACAATTATAAATTGGCACATAATGAGGGAAGAGAAACCAAAACATTAAAGATTATATGAATTTATATTTATGTATGTGTAAAAGTGGGACTCATAATCATAAATGGAATGATTCACACCTGAACACTAGAATCACCATCTCATCATAGTTCTTAGATGAACATGAAACTAGGAATATTAAATGTAAAAAAACTAATATCCTATCTCAAGTTGGTAATTAAATTTTGTCATCAAAACTGAAAATTCCATCAAAAGAGACAGTCCCAAAAGAAACAGTCTCTAAACAAAAAAGGGTTTAAAAAATTCCACTGATTTTTTCATCTTATTGATAACCTAGTAAAATATAATAAAGGTGATTTATAGATAACTAAAAACTATTCAAGACATGCACAAAAAACCCTCTTGAGCATCAAAAAGAAAATCATTGAAGAGTCGCAAAATTTCATACACATCATTTATTTTTCGAACATCCTATGATAGAACAATCATGCATACATTATTTGATACGAAATTATCAGTCACCATGTTAGAGGTGATGTCGATGTCAAATGTATTATTATATTCCACTAATCATCTCTATTTGATATTAATGTGTTTTTGAGAAAATATAAATATCATACTCTTATAGTCAGAAATTACTATAAAACTCAACAAAAAATACAATACTTTAACACATAAATGCATTCATAACTATATAAAATTTGAAATCAAAAGTGGGTAAATTACCCTCATATAATTTAATATACAATTATGAAACCACATTATCATCCTTCGGGATAAAACAAACCAAAAAAAACCAAAAAAATCATATAGAATCACATAATCATGACTTGGATCAGGGATGATCAAAAGAGAAGGTAGTGTCAAAAGTCATTTCTTCTCATTGATAGATGACTAAATAATTAAATCCTATAAAATATTCACCCCTTTATTGGTATGTGTAGTCCAATATAACACCCACATTGATAAATACATGATGAAATGTGTAAAGTATTCATAAATACAATGGAAGATATGAATGTAAAATAAATTTATAATCTCTTTCCAGGATTAGAAAACATTCACCACGCAAAGGTGTGTTGAGTATACATTATAAAAAATAAACTACCCACAATCATCACTTCCTCGTTATGAAAATATCATTTTGATAGATTTTAAATACCAATGGAAAATCCTAATGATTTCCAAAACCAACCCCAAATTATTCTCATGATCACGTATTTATTTCAAATAAACAAAAACGTCATCCAAACCACTATCTAAAATGTGTCAATATAATAATATCATATATGATTCTTTAAATTCAAAAAAAAATACAAGAGTGTTGGTAAGACCAAACAAAAACACTTTATATTATTAATTTCAATACCATCTAAGTAAATATATCATTATTATATCATTATACCATAGTATAATCTCATAATAAAATAAACGATGATCAATCTTCAAAATGAACATTCCCCCCATTAACTAATATATAAAATCATACAAAAAATAAAATGTTAATAGTTCTTAACTGTTACTTGATTAATCTTCTAATAGTCCACACACAATCATAGTGAACTGTCATCCTTTTGGAAAAGAGGACCGGAGCAACCCAAGGTGATACACTAAATTATACAATACTATTTTAGATCAGATTATCCAATTGATTTATGATCTCATATATCTCCACTATCTCTATAAGATAGAAAGTTATCAAATTCAGTTACATACCTCACGCTGGATCAATCATGTAATATACATCACTATCTAGAAGAGTCCTTATAATATAATTTAGGAAAATATTAGTAAAATACCTAACCAAAGTGAGATTATCAGAAAGATAAACAACATCATCATGATTAAAAAATATAGTAGGAAAAAATATTAATATTGGGGAAGGATAGTCTTTTATGACGATACAGTGACTCCCAATATCACTCAAAACAAACATGATATCCCATATTTTTTTATAAATGTTTTAGGAAAATGATAATATGAAACATTATTATTATTAGAAATTAAAAAATACAACTCAATGATGACATCCAATAGATATATATCTAGAGTGATAAAATACCGAACTATGTCTCTATCGACTATAGATTGTATATAAGTATAAATGTAAAACCCATTCTCTTTATACTTCCAATGAGTTGTTTATAACTGCATAAAAAAATTAATGATATCCATTGGGGGCCTAGTAATATAAAAAATGTAAATAAAATAATTAATTGAAATATGCATTATAAAATAAGGAAATCACTATTGAAAATTATATATGAATAGTTCCCCTCACTACTACTGGACCTAAATCTACATTCACTATAAACTCTTATAATGCTTAAAGATGATTCACATCTATGATCGATGGATGGAACCCAATTGTATTTGAAGTGTATTACTCGGAGGTAATATCGATTAAAGCCAATGATTGATGACCATATCAAGGTATTGACATATCCTTATAGAAACTCTATAGAAGAGGATAATGTCATGAATGGTTTCATGTCATTTTACGTGAGTGAAAATAAATATGGCCATATTAAACCATTAACTAGTGAATGAAATCCATCAGATCACTACCTACAATAGCTAAAACCTCTAAGGATGACTACCACGAATAATCACCTCTTCCACACAAATGTAAATATTTCCACCTCATAAATTACCACGACATTACATTAAATCTACAACTTTGTGGTAGAGAATCATAATAGTTTCCCACCATTTATTTCATGTTAATATCATTAATTAAAACATGTTCCAAAATATCTACATAAGTTGAATCCTTTTACATAGAAACATAAGATCTGATATACAATATAAAACCATATAGGTAATATTGTTCTTTCATATCAAAAATCATTACTATAATTTTCATAAATTGAATCATCTCAACAAGAAGATTTTCCTACAAACACATTAATCTCTCTACCTACTAAAATGATATGTACTCTAGAGACATTTCCATCTTTATTGACTCTAGAAGAAATTTTTTGTAACAAGGTAGTCATTACACTCTTCCAGTCCAAAACAACATTTCTACACATTTGTACTAGGGAGTACCCCCTTTTCATTTAAGGACCATCATGTTTTATCATCATATATTTAACCATGAATCACTCAGGATTATCCCATATGTTTCATATATGATTTATCATGTCAAGAAAACCCTACAAATAATGAGGTTCATTTATACCCTTAATGGAGGGTGTATTCTCACATAAGAACTCCCAATGTGGATCTCTATCCACTAATGCTCCTCGTTGTACCATAATAATTTCTTTCACGAATTACAATGCGTTTTGGTCAGTATCACGAAGTGCTCATACGAGAACCTTAATAAAATTATGATTCATTTAAGGATTCCATAAAAGACCACTAGTTATATGATCATGTGGAACATGAGGAACCTGTGTAATAGATATACTATTTAATATTGAAAAATAACAAATGATTAGGGATGATACTTGTCTTAGATCAAACCAATAATCCTTCAGAAAAAAAATGAGATTATGATCAATAACACAAAACATGAGACACACCTCTTAGTCTGTCAAACTAAATTGAGTATTGTTATGGAAATATATAGCTAGACATTCACAAAAAAAACTGGAAACCCTCTCCAAATTGTACCTAAAATGAATGTACATATACCCAAGGGGAATTCCAAATCCACAGTAGCTAGAAACTATCTACCACGCATCATAAAAAATTATTGTGGAAACAATTTCTCCATCCCTAATGATAACATATGGCTTATATATATAACAGAGTTAAATAATGGATAAAATAAATATATTTTATACATAAAATAAACAAATGGAAATGGTATAACTCAACAAATTCAGAATAACTGAAATATCATGTCCAATAATAAAGTACTTCTAAAAATGAAAAAAACAATCCCACGTGTGTAGTGGAAAACTACATCCATCTAACCAACATCTGCCCAGACACAACTGATTGAAATCATAACTACTGCATGATAGCGCCTTTCCATTCCTAGTCTCAAAAGACATAAAATGGTCTATGAAACACTGAGGAGGTTCACTGGGTGTGAGATAACATGCTCAATAGGATCATGAAATGGTGTTCCATTATATATTTCTATACAAAAAATTTTAACCATGCTATACAATAATTAAAATAATGAATTATAACATTTTATTGTTTTCACATCAAAAGTATGGGAAACATTAGTTTTTTCTTTTTGAACATTTATATATAATTTCAGGTAATAAATAATCAAACCATTTCATATATATATATATAATAAGTAATATCAAATAAATCCAAACTGTGTATCAAAAATATAATCAAATCCATGACAATACAACTAAAATTGTATAAGAAACAATGGGAAATGATGGAATAAAGCCAAAACATCACAGCAATAGGTAACAACACATCAATGATCAATTTTTTTAGAATATATAATAAAATACTACCTGAAAATATATAATATATCCAATGAATATATCACATAGATATATTTATTGAAAATATTTAATATAGAAACATCCTAGAAATTGATCCTCCCAATAATGTCTACAAATTCTATTGAACATCTGTTATAGAGAATAGAGGAACACCCCATGAGTCAACCCCTTACTATATCAACAAAATAATCCTATTAATTAATCTTCCAACTATATAAATAAGGCCCATATGTGATATGTTTTCCATACAAATTTATTCAAAACCATTATTTGTAATCCATTTAAGAAATCTATTTCACAATTCATTGAATAAAAAAACAATTTCCAGACACACACAAATTCATATATCAATTATTACTTTTAAATTTATTACATGATTTTTCAAATCCATAAAAATTCATTTAATCATACATAGGTTAGAGTCTGAACCATGTACATAATAACACTTCACAGAAACACCTTCAATGGGATCCACTAACATGAAAGAACATAATAAAAATAACAGAGGATATAAAATCAAAAAACATATCTCAAAACTAAATCATTTTAGAAAAATTGTTATAGAATATGATATATCACAACATACATCAATGAAATCACCTAATTCACCACAACCAATGTATTGGTTAGCCTCTAAAAGATGATCCCACAATAGATCTTGAAGTAAATAAAATAATTCTATCCCTGGATCAATGTATTCAATAATGTATTGAAATAAAAAAATGCCATTATCAAAGGAAAGGAAGAAGATAAATGGATTTCCCACTAAAATATAAGAAACTAAATGAAAATGGATATCATTCATGTAAGTTTTCTATTTATATAGAGAGGTTGTCCCCAAAATCATTAGAGTATGATTCTTTGTTGATATGGGAGAGGGATCAATGTTAATAAGTAAATAATTATCAATAAAATTCCATAAAATACAAATAAATTGTACTTAAGTGGATTGTAACACTATAACAAGTCATGTAATCCATGTAAGTCATTTACATTGAAAAATTCGTCCCCACTTTTATTTAAAACCATACATTCACCAATACATATAGCATGAAAAAATACATAAGGTGATGTCCATTAACACTATGTAGCATACTTGTAGCATCTACCAAAAATAAATAATATGATGTAAATAGATTACATGGTGTACATTTCCCTTTTAGACTATGAAATGTCGTGTTATTATGAAAAAACACCAAACTACCTCATATGTTCTATGAATATTGGGATAAGCCTAAAATTACATTATCAAATTTATACCCATACACTACTAATTAAAAAATCATCTATTCCAAAACATTAAGTCATTTTCCATGGAAAATTCTCTCAAACCTTGATAGTCAACAGATTCAAACAAATATAGAAGAAAGCGAATAAATATAAGAAAATAATGTGAAATTAGGTAACGAGATGTAACATTTTATATGATAATTAGTGAAAATATTTCATCATACTAGCATATTATTTTCGTAATCTACAAAGAAACTAATACATTATGGTTCTAGAATGAATCATAAAGTTATCTATTTAATATTCAAATATTAATATGTAGTATTTATTTATGCAACTGTTCTTAAACTATAGATATGATGATGGGTGAGGCCCGTATATCTTTTAATGCATTCGGAAAAGTCTTCGAGTTTCCATGTGATAGGATACTACTATTGGATATACAACGTTTTTTATTTGGTGAATCGTCTATATGGGTTCCTATAAGGTTGAATTTAATTTTAATTTTCCAACATTGAAATATAAAATTATTGGAATGTTTTATAAATTAAATTTAATTTATAAAAAGTTATGAAATTATTATATGGTTTTAAGTATATTTTATTAATTTGATTAAAATTAAGTTGAAAGGATTACTTTTAATGTAAAGGTATTTGATGTTTTTTCATGTTTTCCAATAAATTCATTTGAATATTATTTTAAATTTATTATTTTATATGACATAATTATGAATGATATTAATGAATTGTGTTACTTTGATTAAATGTAATTATATATTTGATATAAAATGATTATTTTGAAAAAGAAAATAATTATATTAGACTTTTATGGATTAAAAATGGGATGTTATTTTCTATTATTTAATATACCATTCTATGAATTGTTTTACTGATTTCATTATTTATAATTATTTGTCACAAAAATTAAGGATGATTATAAATAATAATAATTTAAAAAATCTGGTTTTGGGTACTATTAATAATTAATCTTTTGTGTATTTATAAAGAACACGTATTGAGTGAAAAAATGGATAATGTTATAATATCCACAACGTTATGAAATTATTTTAAAATTTTATAAAATATTAAATAATAAACATCCTTTAAATGTTTTAATGTGATATAGTTATTACAAATATCTATTTTTCAGTTGAATAAGGTATCCTTCATTACTACAAATATTATACGAATATTTTAGATAATATTTTAGGTTCTCATCATTGAAGTAGATAATATTTATTAATTATTATATGTGCTTATATTATTATGAGATTCATTTTTATACTTCCATGTGTATTTATCTAATCCATGTTTTTTCATAATGGTGTTCAATTATGAAAACAGTACAGTAGGGATATAGTGTCATCAAGAGTATAATGAACATCTGAAGAAGATATATGGATTGGTTATAATAGATTTGTTTTTGGTTAATTCAAATGTAGGATATTAATGAAAGAAACCTTATGTGTGAGTGATTGAATTTCCCCCAGAAAAAAATGTTTGTTATTAGTTACTTCTGACAAAGTACCTACTACCTTTTAGTGGATAATCAAACCTAGTAAAAGTTAAAGGATTGATTAATACTTTATGGATGATATATTATGTTATAGGATTTTTAGAATAATGGAATACTTGACATATTATATATTATTTTTATTATTAATGTAATCAAATTTGTTCTTCAGTGATAGAAATGATGGAATATAATGAAATTTATGAAATTTAATTGATTGTATTTAAATCTCTCTATATGGAACTGTATATTCCTTAATTATTTTTATATGTAATTTATTGGCGATTTCTGGAGAAGAAAAAAAAATAAAATAAAATATTTATTTTTATGATGTTAACTATAATATATTATCACTGTAAGTGATGGATTTAATTCTGGAAAATGATTTTAAAATTCATCAATATGATTTAGGATTAAATCCATATTAATTAAGAAATTTGTTTACTCCAGATTTGAATCTTTGTCATTAAATTTTCTATAATTATATTAAATTCAACTTATATTATTTTTTATTAACAACAATATTGATAATAATAAATCCATGAGGTGGTAAATAGGGATGAATTCTTCCATGAAACCTAATGTTAAGAGATTTCATTTTCCATATTGTGATACTTCTAAAATGTGGAATTATAGACAATAAATTATGAAATCATGGATGTGTAACAATTATTTATTTCTAGAAATATTTCTTCAGAGTTAAAGAAATGAACCATTGTAATTATCTTACATGTAAAATTCTCAAATATGTAATATTATAATCACAAAGAGTTATGATATTTTGTTAATACATTTCCGAAGATAGTAACTTCACATGAGAATAGATTGGATAAAAATATAATGTTATGAAGGAATTGTTTTATTATTAATATGGTTGATAAGACACCCTCAAATGAGGTATTGTTTTGTAGACTTATTTTAATTTAAAATAATGAAAATTATTAATTCATGATAGACCGACACATACTTTTATATTTCATAAAACCACATACAAAATGGAATAAATTATCATCGAATGAATCAATAATAATTTGTGAAAAATAATTGGGGGTTGTATAATGGATACATTAATTTATATAAATATTATTATTATAATATAAGGAGTTATTTTTCCTACAAACATATTCATAATTCCAATTATTAGTTTAGTGGTATTTATTATATGGATTGGATTTTGTTTTATCATGATATGATATATATCATAAATAATGATGTCATTTTTTAAATATAGAATTATTTTTTTATACAATAAAAATTTAATCTCATTAATAACTAATAAATATTTTGAGAAACTAGAAAAAGATGAAAGAGTAAAATATTTTGCACATACAAATGAAAATAAAGGAAGCAATAAAATTTGTTGTGTTCCAATAGGATAATATATTATATATTGAATTCATGGTGAATTTACTAGTGTTATTCTAAATAAAGAACATGAGTATAAGGGTGACATAATTTTTTATCCAAAACCAATTTCAAAACAATCTTATTAAATGGAATCCATTTTAATTTTATAATTGAAATAAAATTTAATTTAATTTCTTGATAAGTTTTTAATAAACCCTATAAAATCAATTTTGGTTACCATTATTCTATTATTTAAAATTTAAGACTGTTCTATTTTATTTTTATTTATTTAACAAAACTCAATATCATAATTATTAAAAACATCTATATATATGTATTCATATTGACGACATGTTTGATTAGCTCTAGTGAGTGAATTGTTTTTTTTTTAACTGATCTTAGTTTCAGGTACCATCAATTAAAGGTGAAGTAGGATGATATTTTAAAGATAGATCATAAAATACAGATTGGAATTATGTACTTTCAGTTCTAACATTCTTGATAAAAATGACCTATTGTGTTATATATCTAATCAATATAGTGTTCTATGAGTATTTATATAATTTTTTTGTCATTTTTATTATTTATAATCTAGTGTACTTCAATCAAAAGAATATCGTGATAATGGAAAGTGTTGAGTGCTTCTATTAATTGAAAATACTATTTGTTAACAAATCAGTCTTATCATTACCAATAATAAATTGTGAATTTTTTATTTATAGTGAATATTTTACTATGGTACGTGATTTTTTATTGATTTTGAATGATAATGTTATTTCAATTTTAAATCAACAATTGAAACCCCATTAATAGTGTTATCACACACATGACCATGATTTGGCTATGATATTTATTCTATAAAAATATGTAGGAATCATCAATAAGAGGATAAAATTGAAATATATTTAGATTGTTATTGTTTTATGTATATATATACCCACATGACAAGACAATCCACTATTATACCTGAATATTTGATAAGTTAGTTTATAACTAGAGTATAAATTAAAATAAAATATTAAATATGAAACATATATTTATAGCCCATTAGTTAATGATTCAAAAAATTATTCCATTTAATGTTTGAATATAAAAACTCTTTCCCTTTAGACAATGGTATGAATGAATTCATCATTTTTTTCTATTATTATGATATCACTGATATAAGATAATGTTTTTTAATTAATTGTTAAAATTTTCACATAAGATACATTTCAAAAATTTAATGTTGTTAATAATGTGTTATTAGATTTTAAAAGATATTTTGTGTTCTATGAAATTTCTAATTGAGGAAGGAATTCTTATGTGAAAAATATAGACCTCTATTTTATATTCATCCAGGTCACACTATAATGTAAAAATACATTTATGAATTTCTATGGTGGTTGGATAATAAAAAGGGTTTCATTGGTCTTACCTAAAAAATATTGAATTTTCATTATGTTAAACTAAAAAAGAACTACATAATGGGATCCATCGTCCATTATTAGTGATTGAATTAATGTCAGAGGGAATATCCATAGATTTCATGGTGCGATTAAAAATAAAATCGAGATGAAATAGGGTGATTTGGGGTTTTTGATTACATGGATAAATATATTCATCTTCAACCTATTCAAGAAATGAGGTTATGATATTATATTTATAGAATTTATTTTTTGTTGATAGCGTGGTTAAATTTAGTTCCCAAAACCATTATATCAGTTAATTATCCCATGTTTAAAATATTTTTTCAGAACATATGTTATAAATTTTTCCATAATGAATTAAATTTAAATAAATCTATGTATCATCATTATTATGGAAAATCTGAGCATATAATTATGGCTATAGTGAAATTTCCTCAACATTCAAATTTCATAATAAAGGATATTGTGAGTTTTTCTATACTATTGGATTTTTTATTATCGTAGTCATATTTCCTTTGTACTGATGTCCCTATTTGTGGAATTATATAGAAAATGGGTGCAAGAAATAGTATTTTACGATGGATTTATTTAAGAGAAATTGATGTGATAATCATTTTTAAAGGATATTATAGAAATGTAAATGATTATTTAACACCACATGAGGTAAAAATATCATAATAAAAGGATTTATCAATATTATTAGAGTAAATTCCTTTTATTTTAGGTAGGTGATCATGACGTTCTAGGTAGGTGATCATGACGTTCTAAAAATATACACACTGATTCTTGAAATTTTTGTTAAAAAAATGAAATTTGAGTGAATAATTAAATATAACCAATTAATTTATATGGAAAGTGGGATTAGATTCTTTCTAGGTATTATTATCTTTGACATTATCTAAGGTAGATGATATATATTATGATTTATTTCTATGTAATTACATACCTATTCTAACTCAAATTTCGATCCCTAATGTAGTAAATTTAGAGGTGAATAAATCATATAGAAAAAATTCTGGTCATATTTTAATTCACAAACATTAGATAATATGAAATATATTGATTAATTAGGATACAATTTTTTGAATTTATCACATGATTGAGAAACAATAAATGGAATATATAAAATGGAAATAAGTATAAATATACTTGATTATTTATAAATTGAGAAAAAAAAATTAAAAATATTTCATAAGTGTGAAGAATTTGAAATATTAGGATTTCATTTGAATAAATATAAATTATGATTTCTAATTTCTTATTATAGGGATTCATATTCATCATTGTTAAATTAATGACATTATATAATTCATCACATGAAATATGAAATTTTTATTTAACTAAATTGTTTAAATTTATTATATTGCATTATTTTCATGTAACATTTAATAAATAAATAAATAAATAAATAAAAATATATTTATAAATAATTATTAATTTTTTACATTATTTTATCATATTTTTCTTATGGTGAATATTTGGTATTTTTCTGAATATAGTAGTTTTGGTGTGAACATGGAAATTTAATGGTTTTTATTTAAACTATCATTTCATTTATTGAATTTAACAAGAGAAATTTTTAAGAACCACCGAAACATGTCCCTAATCTAGGATGATAGGTTGATTTTGAAACCCCAAGAAAGACTCTAGTATACTATGGTCTTGTGAGAACCGTTGAGTAGGAAAATCTCAGAAATGGGGTTCCCTATAAAAACTACTTAGTCACACAAATATGTCTCCGAGTACCCATAAATATTTGAATGGTAAATCCCAAACAATACAAAAATCAATGAAAACCATTTATCCCATATCATTTTATTAAAATGTAACATGAGATTGTAATTGAAAAAAAAGAAGTCCAACAGAACTATAAAAGATTAAAACCTACTCAGATTTAGGGGAATGTTGTCAAATAAAACACATGGTAATTTCCATGGTTTGTCTATATCAACGGATGATATTATTCAACTAGTCTATCTGTGACCTCAATGAATTACCTATCATCTAGAAACCACATCATAATTGAGGGATGTTCTCTATAGGGGTGAGTGTATCAATACCTAGTAGGAGATGACAAAATCCAAAAACATAAATCATCATGAGTGTAGTAATTTCATTAATATGTATGAATGTCAATAAGAATATGAGACATACAATAATTACAATGATAAATACAAATGGTAGACACTATGTATTTCTGAATGGTTACAACAATAAAACCAACCTATAGTTATACTATAGGTATTAAGACATTCTTGTATGGGATAACTCAGTCAATGATCATGGTAACATGGCTAGTACTCATT
This sequence comes from Viscum album, assembly GCA_963277665.1. Taxonomy (NCBI): domain Eukaryota; kingdom Viridiplantae; phylum Streptophyta; class Magnoliopsida; order Santalales; family Viscaceae; genus Viscum; species Viscum album. The sequence goes on along the minus strand of OY728147.1, from coordinate 2,047,582,902 downwards.
TGATAGTTCATCCTAAAAAAATTAAATGAATTCATTCATTATGTAACTCAAAATACAATCATACACAGACAGGGGATCTCCCCCAAGGGTTGGGGGTTATTCCAAACTATACGTGGAATAACCTGCTATGTAATGGACCAATGCTCGGGTATGTTGGTGCCATCAATTCATAAAACACACACATTGGAAAAATATATGATAGAGGATTTCATCCTATGACCCATGAAAGATCTTGAAAATATATTGTTGATTGATTTCAAATAGGGGACAAAATCAATTTATCAATCAATGATTGGTCACTCAACCCACACGGGGATGGACCGATGTAATACACCTTAAGGAAACAATTCCACACTTATGTGTATAAGGGCCTCAAATATCAATGGACAAAGTCCATAATGTGCAAAGAAACTACATGATTTTTCCTATTTTCACTAGGACTTTTTTAGTATAATTCACATTCATGGTTCTACAGGTCATGCTCGTGTAATATTGTCAAGCCTGTGAACAATTGTGTTGTTTGTGTACCAAGGCATGCTTGAGTACATGGTCATACATTTGTAATTTATTTGTCCAAATAAAATTTTCCACATCATTTCTCATATACCTTGGGGTTGAAACCATGTCACTAGTCATGGGTCACATTTTGTGTGGTTGGTAGCACACAACACGTGATACATTTTTATTATAAACCTCCATCTCACATATTAAGGGGACCAGTAAATGGGTTTTCATTGGACTAAAATCCATGAATTCAGTATTTTTTCTAGATATATAACTCCTTCATGGGTGTTAACCTTATATTACAACATTGTCAATCCATCCACCATTAATTCATGGATATAATGGATTTTTTTGGCCTTACCTTTTTCCTTGGTGACTGGATTCCTTATATTAAATCCCCTCAACAATATCATATAGTCTCACTATTCCATCACCAATCTCCAAACCATGAAACATGAAATACCAGTTTGATCCACCAATAATAATTGACTATCATTGTGGAAACATGATAAAATCATCGATTATGAAATAAAACATGAGTTGGAAATCTATTTTTCCAAAAACATCTGAGCAATGATCATCTACCAGGTATTAGAAACCATTATGTCCAAGAATATACTAGTAATGAATATTTCATTAATTTAAAATGAAAATAATAAAATATTAAAAGTGTAATGAAAAATTTCCATTACCGTGGTAGGACCCAATTCATTGTTCATGGAATGTTGATTGACGAACCAAATATCAATTCAATATCAAAACTTAAACTCTAGGGAGATATAAACATCAACTTTAATGAACCATTAATCCATTTTCAATATTTTTAATAGGATAAAATCTTGTTCAAAATGAACAAACATGGATAAAAATGATAAAACCATCTTTCAATGGGTTTGTATCTACCACTGATAAATAATGGTTGAATGATGTAGTCTTTGGAGTGTTGCAAAAATTATAAGGGGAATAATGACTTCCAATCCTTGTTAAATCATTGTAAATCCATGAATAGTCATCCATAAACTACCCTCACATGATTAAGTGTTATGTGTCAACCCTAAGGGAATTTCCATAAGAAGGATTATATTAGAAATGAATATGTTAGTGACATTAAATCCCAATAAATTAAATCATTAAGTTATCCTTCCATTAATCCACCCAATAAATCTATTTAATAAAATGCCCAAAGCGGACAATTATTATATTACACCGATAGTAAAAATGAAATTATAAATTTTTGGGAAGTTTCAAATTTTTCAATCAGTGTCTTTCTTTAATATTTATTTAATTATTTTAAAAAAAATTAACTTGTATATTAGAATATATTTAAATTTTTTTCATATAAATTTAGAGAATCTGTGAACCCTAAAATCTTTCACTATGATAGTGAATTGTCCCAAAAATATTCTAGAAAGTATTCAAAAAATTTAAAATTAAAAAAAATTATTTATACTCTTCCCAATATAAGAATTTTTTTTTCCAGAAATGAAAAAAAATCATTAATTTAAGGGTAATGGGATTACATCTTATTCTACTACTAATTAGTGCTCTCCAAAATCTTATCTTCGTTCCATTAGACATAAACCATGTGAATCACTCACCCATGGAGGTTCTTATCCTAAAAATATAATATCTCTATTGGATAATCCTTTAATTAACATAAATCCCAGATGTTGAATTCACGTAAGTTGATAACATGTTACATTCCATGAATTTACCTATTTGGCTATAGAAAATTGAAAAAATAATGTATTAAATATATCTATATTTTATGTTATAAGAGTCAATCTACCTCAGTGAGACTATTGTGTAATTTAGAATAACTGATAAACCTCACTAAAAACATTATGCACATAAAAATCTCTATAATTCATAGTGAGGTGTAACCTTCAAGAACACATTGTCTCCCTCTTCAAAATCCAAAGGCACCAATCATTGGTATACATTAGAATTATAATTTTTATGGGATTTTCACATCCACAACAATAAAACCAAAAACAAATATATTATTTCTCACACCTTCATTGGGACCATGAGAGTTCAATCACCTGGGTTTTCCAAGCATAGTGTTGACCCTCATGGTCTCTCATACAAGGTATCGAATGGTTGCACACAGATGGATGAATGGATGTCCTTTTATTATGTAATTATCACAACGAGTATCTGATCCTTATATATATATATATATATATATATATATATTCAAATTCCAAAATAAAATCCCCTAACGTGTCCTTTAAAAACCAAATGATCCAATCAATCTATAGATCATTTTGGCGATGGAATGATATGATTATATACAACTAAATCCCAAAGGCCTACAACAATCCTCTACATAATCATTTCATGAAGCATGTGTCCCAGTATTATAATACTCACACATTAACTCTTTGTAGAAATAATATATTTTTCATGTAAATGATTCCAAATATATCTACTGAACACTTATCACTGATAGATAGGGATTCTTATAATGTGGTGAGTTAGAACATGATCACCCAGATAGAATTATTTCCTATATATTATTATGGGAACCTCAACCACAATTCTATAGATATATCATCACACATCTAAGATGGAAATATAAGGTGTTGATGTAAAAACCAATAGTACCATGTTCTTATCCTTTACCTTATAAAAAGTTTCCAGTCGAGAAGAAAATTCCTCATACAATTCATTATTCTAAAAAACCATTACGGAAAATAATAGTCCATGAACATTATTTCCATTCCTAGGAATACCATTAATTGGGATGAATGAATATCTATCAAAGAATCATCCTACAATGTCACAGGTACCTTCATCATCACTAGGAAAAGGATGTTGTAAAACCCACACTACGAAAATCCATAAAGAGCATTTCCATTTAATATTTAATAAACAATCTCTCACATTTGGTATAACCAAAAATATCATCCATAAATATTTTTAATATATAATATTTAATAATCAATGACAAAAGTGAGTAACATCCATAATCATCCAATATGTACAAATAAAACAAGGTTTTATTCTTTTATGCCTTAGTCACCTACTGGAAAAAACCCTTATATTCTTCTGTGATTATAAAAAATTAAGACTATTGTGTTTAAAATATTTAAATAATAACTCACCCATAAGATAATTCCACATCATTTTCGTTTGAAAGACCACAAATTCTATATTTATATCATGGGGCATGTATTTAATGTCTCAAAAATCCTGAACCATAAGATATATCATCAATACTATGCATGAGGACACATCTAATCATGTTCAAGGTTGAATAAAAAAACTACATTCTTAACACCGTCATCTAGTATCAAAATCGAGGGACTCAACACCCTATATTGGATTTCATTAAAAGAGTAATGAAACATCTTTGTGTAAAATAACAGTTCCCAATTAAAATTAAATTTTGGAAATGGTGACGATATAAATTATAAATAATGAATGAATGTATTATTGTATTATTTTTGGATCGAAATAATAATGTATATTCTCAATATACAATAGGGGTGGGGGTGAATTGTACACTTTAGAAAATCATTTTCAACCTTTAGAGTTGGTTAAGGATAAATATGTTTTCCTTAGAAAAGAAAAATTCTAAGTTTAACAAAGTTAAACTAAGCAAATTCACAACACTTCTAATCACCAACTGGAAAAACGGAACCAAGGATTTCAATATACGATTCTACCTTAAAGCCTATTGAATCTTAAAGTAATTAGAGTACAAGTGTAAGGAAATAAAAGAAAGATGTACTTTCATTACAATACAATATGCATTGGAAACAAACAAGTAGAAAAACTACAAGTAACAAGATATAAGTATTCTAATCCAACGAGAAGGGTATCCAACAACCTTGGATAAAGGTCCCTTGATTTATACTTTCAAGAAATTTTGTCTTACCCACACCAGGGTAAGCCCTCAATATGAAGATCAGAATCTCTGTCTTGCTATCCCCGCAAGCCCTCAACTTCAAGGTAGTTGGAACCTCTGTCTTCCTCAGCATGGAAGCCCTCGAACATCAAGGTATTCGGAACTTATGTCTTCCTATCCCTGGAAGTCCTTGAATGTAATCACCAACATCCGGAGATACACAAAGCAATCTGAACGAGCGGTTCAGTATGCACAAGGCATGGAAAGATTCTCTCTCTATAAATTACCTTAACAGCGTGTGATCTCTAGATTGATCAACCTGTTCATTTCTCTTTTTGAGCTATTTCAAATGAGCTCCTATTTATAGGAAAATTTCAATGGTCGGATCACTCTTACAACGGTCATATTTTCCATGAAATTCAGAGGTACCTGTACATGTGTAACTCAACCAATAGTTAATTAGATACAAAATAGATGTCATCGTTTTATAACAAACCATGTAAAACTGAATGCACAACATCATTTTGAAAAAAAATCATATTTAAGTAAAAGATAATCAATAGTTCGGAGTGTAAGAAAATTAATAGTTCGGAGTCTAACTAAAATGAAGTTTGGAGTCTATGTTAAGAAATATTCGGATTCTGTTTTATAGGAATTCAAAGTCTGGTTTCACCAGAGATAGGATTCTGAACTTGCAGAGTTCGGAGTCGAACCACTTAAGGTGTTCGTAGTTGAACTTATTAAGAGTTCGGAGTCGAACTACTTGAGTTTTCAGAGTCTAACTTCTTCAGAGTTCGGAGTCGAACTACTTGAGAGTTCGGAGTTAAACTTTTTCAGAGTTCGGAGTCAAACATGTTCAGAGTTCGGAGTCAAACTTCATCACAGATCAGAGTCGAACAGCTTAAGAGTTCGAAGTCGAACTTTTTCAAAGATCAGAGTCAAACTACTTGATAGTTCGGAGTCGAACTTCTTTAGAGTTCAGAGTCGAACATCTTTAGAGTTCGGAGTCGAACTGCTTAAGAGTTCGGAGTCGAACTCCTTGAGTGTTTCGAGTCGAGCTTCTTCAGAGTTCGGAGTCGAACTGCTTAAGAGTTCGGAGTCGAACTGCTTCAGAGTTCAGAGTTGAACTGCTTAAGAGTTTGGAGTCCAGAATTCGGATTAAAACTCCATTACAGATCACATCCAGAATTCAGATCCTAAAAACAGAATGCTCCAAATATTTTCATTATATGGCTCTGGATATTTTGTAATGAATCCGGTTTTTGAATTTAAGAATAATATTGTTATGTATAAGAAAATCTAGGTTAAGGTAAATTTCCTTAAAGAAGTAATTTTTACTTATGGGGATAAAAATAATATTTTCTAAAGTATAAGGTGTTTGTGAATTTCAAAACAAGAAGGAATGGAAAAGTCATAAGGAAAACTTTATTGACTCAACAATCTCACCCTTTTTGGAATGCAGAAACATCCTTTTGAAAAACCATATAAGGATTTTGAAAATTTTCACTAGACTTTGAAAATTAAAAATTATCTACCTTTGTTCATGGATAGAAGTGAATACAACTAACACCCCCTTAGGAATTAAAACTCTAAGGATTTCATTCTGAGTTTCCAGATTATATTTTTCATTATTGTAAGAATGAAAAACTTCGTAGTGCTAAAATCCCAATTTCTTTAAGGATATTTAGAAATTTTTCCTTTCTCCTCCTTAGGAGTAGTTCTTTTGCGTTCTCCCCCTTTGTGATTTTCAAAAAGAATTGAAGGGAATGAAAAACAATGTATGGTGCCTAAAACATTATTATATAAAAATATACAACCAACGAGATAAAAATTTCATTAGAGTTGGGAAAAAAATTACAAGGAAAGACAAATACAACAATAGATCAGAGTGGGATCATTTTTCTTCGTTTTCCTTCGGAATGAGCTGCTTTAACAAGGCATTGAGTTTCTTAAAGTCTATTTGATATTCCTCCCATTGCCTCTCCAAATATTTTTACCTTTTCATATTATGATTTTAAAGCCTCTGCCTGAGCTTCCAAGTCTTCTTTATACAGCTTTATTATCTCATCTTGATTTTCCATATTCTACTGAAACTCCATCTGGAAATATCTTTCAGTTTTACAATTTTGACATACTGAGTTATGCATCCCATTCAGATCCCTGGCCTGTTGATTCCAGAAATTTTGATCATGGGTCAACTTCTCAGAAATCTCATTAACCTTTTTATCCTCCATTTCAAAAGTATTTTGAACATCAGCCTAAAAATTATCAAATTGAAATAAATCTTCATCAACACTATTAAACCACTTGGTTACTTTACTGCAGGACTTCCTATGCACATCATAATCGATCATGAAATTTTTCTATTCAGCTTCTAACTTCACAAACTTATCCATTACCATGGATAAAGAATCTGATTTATGATTCAGAGATTATTACATAAACTGACATCTATAATCTATTATTGGAATAATCAGAATTCGTTACACCAACATTATCAGAGATTGAACCACAAAGTCATGCCTGTGGGATGATGATTCCGAATCAGAAACTTCTTTTTGAGATTCCTCTTCTTCAACTGGCATCAGTTACCTTATAGAGTTACCAACAACCTATTTCCTTCTGATGACATCATTAATAGGTGTCTCTATGAGAGTTTGATTCCCTTTATCATCTCTCAAAAAAAGGTTCCATATTAAGGGATACTTCCTCGGATTCAAAAACATGAACGATCTGATCTTCATCTGGTTTCTGACTTTCTTGACCTTCCTCAAGAAAATTCCTCTCATAGGATTCTTCTTCATCATAAAACACATTTTCTTCTTCTTCTTCTTGATGATTCTTTCTCTCTTCCTCATCTCCCTTACCTGAGGTAACTATATTTGTGGATTCAGCCTTATCTTAATAATTATATACTTGCTTGATCAAAGTATCTAGATCATCACTCTCCCCTTCTTCATATTCTTCTTCTTCAACTTCTTCTTCTAATGCTTCATCATCTTCATTCTCAACTTCTACTACTATTTCATTACCCTTTCCCTTTTCCAGAGTGACATAGTTTTTCGCAAGAGTTTTTGGTAAAGAAGGTTGAAGACCAAAAGTTTCCGGAACATGAAGCCTTTCGGAAGCCAACTCAGTATCTTTTAGCCATGATCACACTAGTTGTGCATCAGATATCTTCTTTCTCAATTTATTTTCCTTCGCTTGCCTCTCTAGCTCCTCAGCAGCTTTTTCCATTAATGCTTTAGCCTCAGTAAGGTCCAGTCCGAATTGAGGATCCCCTTCCTTCCTCATTTCATTTTCATCCCTCCACTTTCCTGCTACTTCATCTGTATATGTTTTTTGCTTCTTCGGCTTGGGGGGAGCATATTCAGTTTCCTTAGGCTGAGGAACTTCTTCACCAGTAACCACATCCTTATCATTTCTCTTTTTCCTTTTCTTTTTTGAAGGTTCCAGAGATTGTTTTTCTTTTTCAGCTACTTCAAACTCCTCCACATATAAGGGGTAGATTTCTCCGGATTCACTGGAAAATCCCATCTTCATCCTATTAAGAGTATCATCACTGACAAGAATGAGCTTGAAATTACGGATCATTGATTTTCATGCATCCTTGAAGGATTATAAGCATCAAACTATCAACTTAGAAAATAAGCCAGGAAACATAATAATCTAAGCTCTCAAATTCCCTTCTTTGATATTCTTGATCGTAACCAAGACATGCCTCATCAGATTTTTCTTGCTTAGATTTACCAAAAAATCTAAGACATAGATATCACTCTTCTTCATATTGTCTTTATCTCCTCTTCTCGGAACCAAAAAACCTAGCACCAATAGTTGAAGTATTCTATTGTTTGGAGTGAGCCAAGAATTCTTAATTGTTGAATCATCCTTAAGCCCAAGACACTTCAGTTCCTTCTCCTTATTGAATCTTCCTTGCACATTGGGAAGTTTGTGAGAATAGAATTCACCTTCTCCCTCATATGCTAAACCAACCAGGCTCGCTGCCTTAGTGTAAGAACGTTTATAAGTCTTCCTATAAGACTTGAAAGAAAACCTTTCTCTTCCATCTTCCACCAAGAAGTTAACAGACTCATAAAACTCTATCAACAAATCAATATAAACTGGATCCTATTTATCTGACTTTTCTATGCATACATATTCCCATCTATTCAGTCTAATATTCTTCAAAATAAAAGAATCAAGCTTATAAAAATCTGGGTGAACTAACCTTTTACTGAAAACTAACCACATTGAGATAGGTTTCACTGTTTAAATAGCTTGAGAAGTTGTTTCAACAGACATTCGGAGTGAAGTAAACTGTAGGATTTGGATCAGCTTCACAAGGTTCGGAACCAGCATTAAGAGGAGCAGCAGAGCTTCGAGAGGCAAATGCTTGAAAAACCGACGTGGGATGAGTCTCGAGGTCCCCTTTATATAGGAAAAGAATTTGACCGTTTGTCTTCCAAAATCCATCTAATGGTTGAAAAATCTCTGATATGATCTGACGGTTGAGAATAATCCCTTAAGGAAAATTTAACTCTGATATTTTGATATTTTTAAAGAATACATTTGGATTTGAGGAAAAACTAGAATCCGAACTTTTAAAAACAAGTATAATACCATTAAGCAATAGTTGATTACAAAACTATAAGTAAGAATATAATAACTTACGGATTAACAAGAAATAATATTCCTAATTGGTAATATTCTTCCAAAAATAACTTCATTACAAAAACCTCGTTACGAAAACTCTTGTCCGAAAATCTCATTAAGAAATTTATCAGTACGAAAATTCTATTCCAGAAGTTTTTAGTACGAAGATTTCCATTCTGGAAGTTCTCATTCTGAGAATTTCAGTTCTGAAAATTTCAGTTCCAGAAAGTCCAATTCCAGAAATTTTAGTTTCAGAAATTTTTTTTCCGGAATTTCAGTTTCGAAAGGTTTTTTTAAAAAAAACATTACTTACACTATCAATCAAATGTACCCCCCAATAAAGAGGAGTTTATTACTATTAGGAGAATTGTTCAACAAGATGTTAATGAAGAATTATTATCATATAGTTATCATTCCTACATTTTGTTTAATGTATTTAAATCTATTAGAGGGTAATGATTTTGTGAAAATATCAGCAAGATGATCTTTCTTTCCGATAAACTGAAGAATGATATCTCCTTTAAGTGTGTGATCCCTATAAATGTGATGCCTAATATATATATTCTTTGCATGAGAGTGATATGTAGGATTATTACTTAGGTAAATAGAACTTTTGTTATCACATAATATTTGAGTCTTAGTAAAACTCAGGTCATAGTCTGTGATTGTGTGTTGCATCCACAACACTTGAGCACAATAACTTCCAGCTGCCACATATTCGGCTTCAGCAGTGGAAAGTGCTATAGAATATTGCTTTTTTCAGGACCAAGAAACTAATGAATCTCCTAAGATATGAAAAGTTCCAGATGTACTCTTTCTATCCATTCTACGTCCACCAAAGTCAGCATCAGAAAAGCTTTTTAGAACAAAATCATTTTCAGAAGTATAAAACAATCCTAGACCCATGGTTCCATTTAGGTAGCGAAAAATTCTTTTCATAGCCTTTAGTTGAGATTCCTTTGGATTGGATTGATATCTTGAACATAAGCACACTGAAAACATTATGTCTGGTCGACTAGCTGTTATGTAATGTAGACTTACTATCATACCTCAAAAAGTTGTTTGATCTACTAGTTTCCCAGCTTCATCAAGTTCAAAAGAATTTGAGGTACCAAAGAGAGTACTTATACTCTTAGTGTTGTAATAACCATACATTTTTAGAAGATATTTAATATACTTATGTCAAGATATATAGGTTCTTTCTGGTTTTTGAGAAATTTGAAAACCAAGGAAAAAAGTTAACTCACCCATCATACAAATTTCAAACTCAAGAATTAATCATACTAGTAAAAGAATCAGTTAAAGATTGCAGAGTTGAACCAAATATGATGTCATCAACATTAATTTGAACAATGAAAACATTTTTCTTATCTTTATAAAAAGGGTTGGATCTACATTTCCCATAACATAGTTATTTTGAAGAAAAAATCATGTTAGTCTATCATACCATGCTCATGGGGATTGTTTAAGACCATACAAATCTTTGGTAAGTCTAAAAAAATGATCATGATATTTTGTATCTTCAAAACAGGAGGTTGTTCAACAAAAACTTATTCTTGAACATAACCGTTAAGAAAATAACATTTCACATCCATTTGAAAAATTTTAAAAATGAAGAATGCTGCAAAGGCATGTAGAATACGAATAGATTCACGTCTAGCTACTGGAGCATAGGTTTCTTCATAGTCTATTCCATGTTGCTGATTATAGCCTTTAGCAACGAGTCTAGCTTTATTTCTTACTATGACTCAATTTTCATCACATTTGTTTCTGAAAACCCATTTTCCTCCAATAACAGAAGTTTCCTTATGTCTTTCAACCAAGGTCCAGACTTTATTCCTCTCAAATTCATTTAGTTCATCTTGCATGGATTTGATCCAATCATCATCCCCTAAAGCTTCATCAGTGCTTTTTGGTTCTAATTGGGAAAGAAATGCTAGATGTTCTACTTCATTTCTTAAGGAATTTCTTATCCTTACATGTTGATTTACATCACCAATGAAACTATCACTGGGATGATTCTTAAGAAACACCTAATTTGGGTTTTGTAAAACCTGTTCATCAACATAGGGTAGAAAGACTTCTGGGGTAAATATTTCAGAAGTATCTTCTTGAACATTTTCCCTATTATAAGGATCTTCTATCAAGGGTTGACAATATGTTTTTGAAAATACATCCGAGGATGTAGGTTGGGATAGTTTAAAAAAAAAGGATCAGACTCATCAAACATTCAATGCACTATTTCTTCAATGGTACAATTATTTTTATTAAAAACTATATAAGCCTTAAAATTTGTGGAGTAACCTATGAAAATTACTTCATCAGAATTTTTTGTGAATTTATGTAAGTTATCATTAGTATTTATAATGAATACTTTTCATCCAAAAACCTTGAAGAATGATCGTCTTGGTTTTCTACCATTCCACAACTCATAAGGTGTTTTATTAAGAAAATCTCTTATCAAAACTCGATTTATAGTATAACAAGCAATAATTATAGCTTCATCCCAGAAATTTCTAGCTATATAATATCCACTCAACATGGTTCTAGTAACCTCTTGAATAATTCTATTTCTTCTCTCAACTACACCATTTTTTTAGGAGTTCTAGGTGATGAAAAATTGGGAGTAATATCATTCCTACTTCAAAAAGATTCAAAATCAGAATTTTGAAATTCTCCTCCATGATCACTATGAATAGTTTTCAATGGAAGGTTTTTCTCATTTTTAACTTGAGCTCTAAAACTTTTAAAATAAGAAAAATCTTCAGACTTCTTGTCTAGAAAATAATCCCAAGTAAATCTAGTGTAATCATCAACTAGAACAAACACATAGTATTTTCCTCCAATACTTCCAGTCTATGTTGGACCAAAAATATCCATGTGCACTAACTATAATGCATTAGTTGTTGAGACTTCAACGATTGATTTAAAACTAGATTTATGTATCTTTCCATATTGACAAGGATCACAAACTTTTGAAGAATAAAATCTAAGCTCTGGTAGATCCTTAAATAGTTTCTTCTTAAAGATTTTACATAAATTTATAAGGTTACAGTGTCCTAGTATTATATGCCACAACCAGGAATGATCTTCCATTTCACATAGGCAAGGTAAATCTTGGCTCCTTAGGTCTTCTATGTTCAAAGTGTAAACATTATCTTTCCTATTGGCTGAGAGAATAAATTTTTCCTTGGAATTGTGTATTAAGAACTTATCATTCCTAAAATTCACAAGGTACCCTTCATCACATAACTGACATATGCTAATGAGGTTGTTCTTAAGACCCTTACCAAATAAAAAATTTGAAGTCAAAGTTTTACCTAGAAGAACAATATTACCAATACCGACAATTTCTCCATGTGCATTATATCCGAAATATACCTTTCCTCATTTTGTTTTGATAATCTTTTAAAAATAGATTTTGTTACCAGTCATGTTCCGGGAACATCCACTATCCATGTACCATGTATTGTTGTTGGTACTTCCTCTATTTTCCTGAAAACAAGAAAATAATTAGACTTTATGAATCCAAACTTGCTTGTATCCAAAATTTAAAGACAAAAAAATTTTAGGAACCCACATCTTCTTAGAGAAATATGCTTTGTGAAATCTTAGAGATTGGGTTTTGTTTAGGAACAATTCTTTGCCCAGTTACCACCACATTGACACTTGGTACAAAATGGGGCATTCGAGGAAAAAAATAATTATTACTGAAAATTGGTCTTTCATGGGTATAACCAAATCCAGATTTATTTCTTAAAGGTCGTATTTGGGAATACATTTTATCAAAATTTTCCATACAAAGGGTAATTTTTTATAAACACTTCTTTATGGAAAATATTTAGGACATGAGTTTGATAACCAAGTGCTTATCTTCAAAATCATTAGATTTAGAACAAGAGCTAGACTCGAAAATACTTTTCATAGAAATTACTTTTTCTGACTCTTTCGAATGTTTGTTCCTCTCAAAACATCATTCCTCAAGATTTTTCGAAATACTTATAAAATCAGAATTTTTCATATCAAGATCTTTAGAAAGATCTGATATCTCTTTTTTAAGAATAGAATTCCTAGAGTTTGCCTTATCAAGTTTCTTATTGAATTTAGAGTTCTGAATCACAAGAAGTTCAACAAACCTAGAAACTTCTTCATAGGTAGGTGAAGTATTTTCATCATCAGAAGAAGATTCTTTATCTGAGGAGTTATAATACTTACTATCATTAGGATTGAAAGATACATTGGTCAATGATTCAGCATTTCGTACCTCAGCCATATAGAAATGATTGTCAATAGGTAATCAGGATCTAAGACCAAGATTCTTCTTTCCTAAAGATTAATAATCAGAATATTCATCTGAAGAGTCACCACCACTGGAACTCCAGGTGTCATTTTCTTTAAGAACCTTCATAGCTTTTGTTTTGTAATACTTCTTCCTGCTTATTTCATAATGCCTTTCGTTCTATTCATTCTTTTTGAGTAGAGGGTAATCTGGTCTAATATGTCCAGCTCTCTTGCATTCACAACAAGTAACTTCTCCATCTTTCCTTTCTTTCCTTTAGTTTTTCTTATACTTGGATTAGAAATTTCTCTTGCTGGCTATCTTGTTCATCCTTCGAGCAATATTTTCTAACTCATTTTCTGAGATTTCACTTTCACTAGAATCTGATTGAACAACCACCTTCTTAGACATGGATCTGGTTACTCTCTCAAGAGTCTTGGATTTCATAAGATTTGACGTAGTTGTAAAAGCAACAGTACCATTCCCATTATTCTATTTGATGTTGTCAGCAACTCTCTTCATTCTGGTTTCATGTTGGAGAAGAGTTCTGAATAGCTCATCAGGATAAATTTGAGTGACCTTCCTGTTCTCATCTATGGTAGTTCTCTTTGATTCCCACTCATTGGGCATAATATTAATTATATTATCTATAAGGGATTCATTATCTAAACCTTTTTCTCCCATATAATGTAAGATTTTGACTATAGTCATTAACAACTATTGAACTTTGCAGATTGGTTCACCATATAGAAAATTGATTCCATGGTATTCACCTCAAAGCATAGCTCTCCTAGTCTGAATCACTTTAAAAGTTCCAAAGTGTGTAATTTATAACTTCTTCCAGATACAATTAGCAGCTTCACAAGAAGAAATTTTACTATTTATATTACTAGTCATTAAACAACGTAAGGTATTGTGTACCTTATAATTGAGTTGATACTCTTGATTTTCCAGGTTAGTGAAAGTTCTAACTTCTTTATCAGGAATTTTATAATCTCCAGAAAGCATAACAAAGTTTTCAACTCCAGTGTTGATGAAAAAAGTCTTCATTAGATCTCTCCAGTATTCATAGTCATTACCATTAAAGATTGGTGGTCTTGTAGGATTTAGATTGTCTATAGAACCAACATTGATTCCTGCCGTACTAAAACAACATGGGAAACCAAAATAGTTAGTAGAAAAAGTTTGTAACCACAAAGTTCAGAATGACAAATTTTGGAATGACAATGTTCGAAATGAAAAAGTTCGGAATGACAATGTTCGGAATAAAAAAGTTTGGAATGACAAATGAGCAAGAAATAATTATACGTGAGTATGATTATATCAGATACCTTCTCTGATACAAAGTTTAGGATCAAAATAACAATGTAGATGATCAATATACAAGAGGGGGGGGGGGGTGAATTGTACACTTTAAAAAATCCCTTGAAACCTTTAAAGTTGGTTATGGATAACTATGTTTTCCTTAGATAAGGAAAATTCTAAGTTTAACATTGTTAAACTAAGAAAATTCACAACACTTATAATCAAAAACTGGAAAACTGGAACCAAGGATTACAATATAAGATTCTACCTTAAAGCGTATAGATTATTAAACTAGTCAAAGTACAAGTGTAAGGAAATACAAGAATGTTATACATTCGTTACAATACAATATGCAGCGGAAAAAAACAAGTAGAAAAACTACAAGTAACAAGATAAAAGTCTTTTAACAAAAAGATAACAGTATCCAACAACCTTGGATAAAGTTCCCTTGATTTATACTTTCAAGAAAGTCTGTATTACCCACACCAGGGTAAGCCCTCGATACAAAGATCAGAATCTTTTTCATTCTATCCCTGCAAGCCCTCAACTTCAAGGTAATTGGAACCTCTGTCTTCCTCATCAAGGAAGCCCTCGAACTTCATGGTAGTCGTCACCACTGTCTTCATATCCACGAAAGTCCTAGAATGTGACCACCAACATCTGTAGTCTCACAAAGAAATCTGAATGAGCGGTTTAGTACGCAAAAGACATGACATGATTCTCTCTCTAGAAATCACCTTAACAGTATGTGTTCTATAGATTGATCAACTTTTTCATTTCTCTTTTTGAGCTCTTGCAAATGAGCTCCTATTTATAGGAAAATTTCCAACGGTCGACTCCCCCTTCCTACAGTCATATTTGTCATGAAATTCGGAGGGACCTGTACACGTGTAACTCAACCAACGGTTCATTAGAAATAGAATAGATGACATCATTTTATAACAAACCATGTATAACTGAATGCATGACATCATTTTGAAACAAAGCATATGTATGTAAAAGCTAATCAATAGTTCGGAGTGTAAGCAAATTAAATGTTCAGAGTCTATCCAAAAAGAAGTTCGGAGTCTATGTTATGAAATATTCGGATTGTTTTTATAGGAATTCGAAGTCTGGTTTCACCATAGATCAGATTCGGAACTTGTAGAGTTTGGAGTCGAACCACTTAAGGAGTTCGGAGTCGAACTGCTTAAGAGTTCGGAGTCAAACTCCTTGATATTTTAGAGTCGAACTTCTTCAGAGTTCGGAGTCGAACTACTTGAGAGTTCGGAGTCGAGCTTCTTCAGAGTTCGGAGTCGAACTTCTTCATAGTTCAGAGTCGAACTTCTTTAGAGTTCGGAGTCGAACTGCTTATGAGTTCAGAGTAGAAATTCTTCAGAGTTCGGAGTCGAACTACTTGAGAGTTCAGAGTTGAACTTCTTCAAAGTTCAGAGTCAAACTTCTTCAGAGTTCAGAGTCAAACTACTTAAGAGTTTGGATTCGGACTTCTTGAGAGTTCGGAGTCGAACTTCTTCAGAGTTTGGAGTCGAACTACTGAAGAGTTCGGAGTCGAACTGCTTAAGAGTTCAGAGTCCAGAATTCAGATTAAAACTCCATTACAGATCACATCCAGAATTCGGGTCCTAAAAATATAATTCTCTAAATATTTTCATTATATGGCTCTAGAAATTTGGTTATGAATATGGTTTTTAAATTTAAGAATAATATTGCTATGTATAAGAACATCTAGGTTAATTTAAATTTCCTTAAAGAAGTAAATTTTCCTTATGGGGGTAAAAATAATATTTTCTAAAGTATATGGTGTTTGTGATTTTGAAAACAAGAGGGAAGGGAAAATTCATATGAAAAGCCTTATTTACTCAACAATTATCCAATCAAAATGAATTTTTTAACCATTTTCATTTTCATGGGTGGCTCCCAATCATATACTACCCAAAAATAAAAAGGGCCAGGACCACAACATATACATAGTTGAAATGTCACATAATGTGCCTATATGAAATCATATACTACACATTATAAAGATACATTTAAATATGGTTCACCCAATGATAATCCATGACTATCCTCAATTGTCTCACATACTCCTCCACAAATACCTATTACACTATAATTTCCTAAAAACAGAATGATGTTGTCTATGAATGGATGATTTATCATATTTACTTGTTCCATGAACACTCCTATGGAATTATTCATGCCAAAAGGCACACCCATGTGCTCATAGTTACACTAGATACATTGGAATTAAATATTCATTGTGTATTCCACTAAATCTCATAGATTGAGATGGCCTTATCAGAGATAAATTATCAACTACAATCACGTCCTTCTAAACCAGTTGAAAATTCAATTGAACCAACTTGTGCATAAATATTCATCACTATCAAAAAAATATAGTCTATAGTAATCATGAAACAACCTCATGGACCTACTTCCTACTTGGTAAAAATTATATGAGCTTCGATGGGGGAGACACTAGGTCTGACAAATCCAATCCTATGTTACACCTCCAACTACACCTTCAGCTGACAAAGCTCTACAGTAGCCTTATGATATTGTAGATAAGATACCATGATTTTATTTGTGTGTGTATACACTAATAAATCTATAATTATAGGTGAAGAAAAGTCAAAAAAATCATCAATATATTCTTCAACATTCTACTCCACCACTATAAGAAACTGATGGCTTATAGAATCAACAACTCCTAGTGTCATACTAGTCAACTAGTGATTTATTGGGAGTACACTTATATTTCTGATCTCATCCTACACTTCTCGGGTCTCTTTTACAAATAATAAGGAAAAAATCATCATTGACACACACAAAGAAATAATCTTACACATTAAATAGTCAATATGTGCATAAAATATGTATATCCAATCCATACGTAGTATGATTTCATAAGGCCTCATCGCTAATATAGAGAGATAGTAATGGATGTTTTCATACCATCAGTTAGTTCACACTATCAACAAAAGTTTGTGATTTCTAAATCTAGTCTATTAAGAGACTGTAAATATAATTATCAAGCCAAAGTGTCAATAATAAGATCTATGTATCAATATTCAAATATCAAATGAAAAGGGTGTATCATGCCCATGTCCATCTGTATTGTATCTAAAAAATAAATTACCTAAATCATACATATAATCATATTTGGAGACACTAGGTCACATTTTTCATAATAATGTAGCTATCCCCAAACCACACCACTAGACCCCTAATTTTTGTAGATTTTCCATAAATGTTGTGGTGGTGGTAGTTTAACAAATCTGGGACCTAAAACTAGTTTTCAAACTCCTCCAACCTATAGTCTAACCTATTTACCACTCTAATCTGGCTTTTATCCTTACATGGTTGTTTTTTTACCATATCTTTGTTAGGTATAGGGTGTGTCAGAAAATCCCTTGTGAGATGTCCCCACCCATCATAAGAGGTGAAAATCCTTTTATTATGGTTACTAGAATCATACTAAGAGCCGTGAACTAAAAAAAATACTAAAGATAACCTCGTAATTCAACTCATATTCATTAATTCATTATTATTCTATAAGTTATCCACTTATTATTTATAGACTCACGTGTTACCACTATCACCATCGACTATTTGAACCCTCTCATCCCAAAATCACTCTACTACCAAATCCAAATCCATCACCCAACTATAGGTCAGAATGTAACAATGTATAATAGTATCCAAAATGTCCATTTACAGAAATAACAAAAATATACATTCTTAAAATAATCTATCATGAAACGTATATATAGAGTATAATAAGAGGTTGTTTAACCACATCAAACACTCTGCCACCACCTCTCTACCCTGCAAAATCTATAGATTCTCCTCTATACACGTTAATTTAAAAATACTATGGGAGAAGCACTATATATAAATAAGTTGAATATGTTTCTATGAATATTTCATCTCATCATATCATAGAACAACCATACTCCACTATCACCAAGTTATACTAGGAAGAAGGCTTGTAGCTAGGACACAACATGATTTTCTAGTGCTCTATCATGGAGAAAAACTCAGGTGGATGCCTTAATCATGTCCGCAACTACATAAGATTCTAGCTAGTCTGAAAACTATAAGGGTCAGTACATATGGAACTCATGATGTGTGATCATCATGGAAACCTCAACCTTGGGTAATTTCATTGAAACATGATATTTGATGGTTGAGTGGAAGATTTGAAAAAACATAGTGGTTAAATTTTTTGAATAGGTCCTTGTATGAAGACCTCATCACTGGGTGGATCATCCCCATGATATTACATTAGAATCATATCCTTAAATTATCATATAGAAATCTATAAATTCCCATGGTGTACCAAAATCATTAGTATATCAATCTAGTTGACTCAAAAGGATCTTAAAACAAATTCCTATTAAAATATGAATCATGCACCAAATTTTTTCATCTAACCTATGCCTATTTTCCCTAGGTAAAAAATAATGTTAATAAAGTTATATTGAATTGATGCATCTCCCACTACACCTTAAATACATTCTATAGGCTATGAAGTAATTTCAAAACACATTGACAGATTAATATTGTTTCCCAAATTCGGAAACCAATCCCGAAAACTAGAAAATATTAATTTTCAATCAGTATAATGAAATTTATCTAATACCAATCGATCTAGAGATGACCCACTAGGCCCAACCATTTCTATGAAATTCCATGAATCACATACCAATTCCATGTTCAGTTGTTCATGTCACAACCCCCTCCCCACAAAGTGTACCTCTCTTGTGCCGGCAATGTGAGAAGGGATATAATGACGCTGAGTCCTACCTCTAGTAGGCCCCGGGTTGGCGACAAGCACCGAGGGTATTGTAACACAGAAATGGGAGGCATTACCCTCTAAGAGAACACATGCATAAGAGAGAGATAATATAGACACCAATAAACTACATCTTAGAAATAAAAATATAAAAGAAACCCAAGTGTACACCTGGAATGTGATCAAAAAGTACCACAACAAAAAAGGTGAAAAACATCAAGTACCCAAAAGAAAGTAAAACAGCTGGAACCACAAGCCTAAAAAAGCTCATGCAACCCCAATATATTAGAAACCGGCTTGATCTAAAACCTTCTCCATATGACCTGAAAAATAGTTTATATATACATAGGGTGAGTATAACAGTATAATCAGTAGGATCCTCCCCAAAGCATCTCGTGAAAAGGTCAAGAAAGCATGCTAAATCATAGTGAACAACAAGTGAAACTAACTTGTCACCTAAACAGGTATACAATGTTCCCAACCTCACCATGGTTAATCTCAACAAGTAATGCATACAAGAATCTAGAATATAATAAAGAATATCCAGGGTACCCTGCTACTACTTCCCCATTGGTTTTCTGCTTTTCCCAAACGTCGCGCGTCCTATAAATCTCTCTCCAAAATGGATTTCCCACAAAAACCTCGGTAAAGCACCAAAATTTTCACCTCATGCACCACAACGGTTTGCCTACAGACACCACATCTCGCATAACATGTATCATACGTATGTTATTATTCCTCAAGCCATTACATCCCATACACCGAGTAAGGATCTTCAAGCCACCATAGCCTATGCAGGTTAAGCCTATAGTAGTCCATGGGATACTGTATCAAGAATATATGTGTGTGAATAACCACAAGCCATTTCATTCCTCTACACAGATATATGGGAAAATATAATCGTCGTCACTAATGGCACAAGTATCTACCAAGAGAAGAGTGTGGGGCCAAAGGGGGCATAACCTAGTCTTGGACACAACTACAGCTAACATTTCTCGGACTCCTGGCTGCCACATCTAAGACTATGTATCCTATAAGCACACATCAATTTAAAGAGATTTATTATATTACTTCATTCCCTTTTTATCAATTCCATTGTATGTTAATTAATTATTTAAACATTAATTAACCATGAACAAATCCACATTAAGTTTCATTAGCATCACACCTAGAGTCCATTGTACCATTAAAATTATATCACCATCATTATGTTTCAGCAAACACCAACCTCATAGGTTAACACCATTTAATCACGAATTCATTACAGAATTACTTTCCCATATTCCCAGGCATTCTAGAAAAGCATTCTATACTACTAAACACAAAGGGGCTCAACACGGTGAGTAGATGTACTACAGGTAGATCCATTTCCACCTATATCAAGAGCATATACCTATAATACCTTGATTATCTAGACATGTAAATCACATGGCATACCCCGCACGTCTTCACCTCCTTTGAAAGAAGTGTAAGCAAGACCATCTTCCTTTAGCGGTGGGGGGAAGTAAAGCAGACAATCAACAAAAAGAAGTAGCAAGCATCCAACAATCACATCCATCCCCTTCCATCATCCTGGGTGTCCTCCCTAACACCCACATGCATAACCAAATGCATCTCACTACCCTAGGAATCATCCTCTGCCACAACTAAAAGTCCTATATTCCCCCATATATCATAAAAACCATCCAAGATCACATCGCAACACATGTTTTAGGAAAGCAATAATCACATCAATTGGGCTATTGTACCTCTCAACAATCAAGAGGGTAACTCAGAACCCTTCAAGGAATTATCAACCAATAAAATCTTTAAACAATCTTGAATTAATAGATTTATAATCAGTTGGTTCCAAAATCGGGGATCTAACCAGTAAGATATCACAAATAATTATACATGATTACTATCCCAATTTGATTAAAATCAAAATACAACAAGAACCTGATTCATTATCATGCCTTTTTATCTTTAGAAAAAAAAATATCAATTAGTCATGGATTACTTTCTTTACCGATTTTCATCAAGAACAACAGCTAAGAAAATCAAGCATACATATCACACTATCTAGCAAAACAAGAGGCAAATCATACGAGCGACACAATTTATTTCTCTGATTAAAACTATTTATTAAGTTAATTACATTGTCATTAAGCGGGATTAAACAAGATGACATAACAGTTTCACGTAAAAGAAAGAGAACAATGAATCCCATCCCTCAAAGGTTTTTGACGAAATCCACAATGGTCGAAGAATGCTCAAGAAACCAGAGCCGATTCTTCAAAACCCCACCTTATATCTCTACTCCTAGAAAGATCAAGACCAAATATCATCATATTTAACATCCATACCCTTAGATCTACACCTAACTAGAATAGATCTATGAAACCAAGAGAAGAAGAGGGGTAGATCTAAGTAGATATAAGATACCAACCATGAATGAAGAAGAATGATCACATGCCTCAAGAATACGGCTTCGATTCATCAAAATAAGACTTCATATTGCATCCAAAATGCTCGAGATATGTTCTCCTACCTTCGAGGAAGGGTAATCCTGAGTTATGGCTTCTTAAGGGCTTCAACCAGCATGTTAGCGGCAAAACAGTTTAGATCAACAATTTTACGATCTAGATTTAAGTGTCAGCACGGTTTTCTAGCATAGTTAGACAAACCGTGCACAAACCGTGTGGTCACTACTTCCTCGTCAAACACTCCTCGCATGGTTAGGACGCCCGATTAGACAAACTGTGTGCTAACCGTTTGTTAGCCACTGCCTCCAACACTAACCTCGCACAGTTTGGCCGCATGGTTTAGACAAACCGTGCACATCCCATGTGAAAGATATAGCCAGTTATTTTCCCTTAAAAGTGAACCCTAATGCACCCCAAGTCACCTTAACCTCCGAGAACACCTCTGACACAACATTTTCAAAATGTATTGGATTGGAGAGATCTGAGACATTACATCAGATACCTCTCAAAACTTTCTCGTCCGTGAGAATCTAGAACCCACCTACTGTGAAAACGAAATAGGGTTTGAAAAACCACCCTACGAGATACCTCTCAAAAGAGATCATGCCACAAAAGCAACAATGGAAGCCATATCATAAACATGAATGTTTCATAACCACATCAGCTACAACAATACATGAAAAGAGTTAAACATAAAACAACTCTGGGTACACATTTCTGTGACTCACATTCCCATGTACTCTCCTCCAAGCCACAGCGTCGCCAGAAGACAAAAACTAAATGAATAGAACGCCCATGAAACACCTTATCCTTGCGGTCTTGGATCTCCATAGGTCGCTCCTCAATGGTTTCATAATCATCAACATCAATCTCTCCCCAATCGATGATGTGAGATTATTCATGAATATATCGATGGAGTTATGATACATGGAAAACATCATGTATCCGACTCATTTGAGGGGGATGTGCTACTCGATACGCGACAGCTCCAACATGAGATAACACCTCATAAGTCCCAACAGACCGGGGAGAAAGCTTACTTTCATGTCCAAACCATCACTACCCATGACGAGGAGTCACCTTTAGAAACACATGATCCCCAACAATAATATCTTAGGGTCTTCTTCTTTGATTGACATTTGGTTTCTGACAATCCTGTGCTGTCTTCATCCTCCCATGAATCACCTAAATCATCTCTGTTGTATTCTGCACTAGTTCCAGTCAATGAAACTCTAAATCTCAGACCCCGGTCCAAAACGACAGAGAATGGAAAGGCCGACCATACAAGGTGACAAACGGTGCCATACCGATGGTGGAGTAAAAACTATTATTGTAAGAAAACTCCAACAAGGGTAAGTGCCTCATCTATGAACCTCCAAAATCAAGAAAAAAAGAGAGAAACATATATTCAAGAGTTTGGATAGTTCTCTTAGTCTGACCATCCGTTGGAGGATAAAAAGTAGTGCAAATGCATAACTGAGAACCGAAATCATATTGGAGACCTCTCCACACCCTGGAGGTAAAACAAGGATCATCATCAGAAATGATTGTCCTAGGGACTCCATGAAGTCTCAACACCTCCTCTAGATACTGCAATGACAAAAAATCCACTGAGCATGACTCCATGATCGCTATGAAGTGGGATGATTTTATTAAAGGAACCACTACCACCCAAATAGCATCATATCCTCCCGAAGATCGAGCTAAACCAGTATAGAAGTCCATTGAGATGTCCTCCCACTTCCACTGAGGAATCAATAATTTCTGAAGAAGACCACCTAGAACACGGTGTTCAGCCATCACCTTCTGGTAGACTAAACATCGAGACACAAACATCGCAACCACACGCTTCAGCCCAGGCCACCAAAACTGACTCCACATGGATTGGTACATCTTTGTCCCAATATGATGTAATACTATGGGTGATCTATGGAACTCTTGGAGAACTATCTCACACATCGTCAAGGGAACAAAAATCCTTCCACGATGCAACACCCAATGTTGTTCATCCTCAGACCAACCATCGGGGGCATCACCATAAACAACTCGGTCACTCTAGGATTCAACCTCTAGATCCCCCCAACTGTGACTCTTCTACCTTTGGCATTAGGGATGACTATACCGTCATCTGAAAAAGATAGCCTCTACCCCCAAAATCTCTTATATCAGGATTTCATATTGAATGTTCTTCCATTACTCACCAGGAATTACCGTATTCACATACAGCATCACTAGGCGACTTTAAGCTCAATGCATCAGCTACAACATTCCCTTTTCTAGGAGTATACGATATATCGAAGTCGTATTCCTATAAGAACTCCATCCACCGATGATGTCATAAGTTCATGTCACACTGGGTGAAAATATACATCAAACTCTTATGATCGGTGAAAACCACAAAATGCTCACTAATGTGGTAATGTCGCCACAACATCAGAGAAAACACCACGACTGCCAACTCAAGATCAAGTGTGGCATTGTTGCATTAATGGGGACATAACTGACGTGACCAATAAGAAACAACTGACCTCTAATGCATGAAAATAGAGCCCAACCATAGATGTGAAGCATCATAGAAAACTACAAACTGGACTCCCTCAGCTAGAAGACAAAGGACTGGAGCACTTACTAACTTCTCTTTTAGATACTCGAAAGCTCCCTGACACAGATCGGTCCATATGAATGCTGATAATTCATGGTTAAATCTTTCAAAGGAGTTGAAACTTGTGAAAAATTGTCAATGATCCTCCTGTAGTAGCTTGCAAGACCAAGGAAACTTCGAACCTCTGAAATTGTATTGGGGGATGCCCAAGAAACAACCGTTATTTCTTCGATGGATCCACAACAACTCCCTTTTGGGACACAACATGCCCCAAGAAACATATTCTCGAGTCCAAAACTCGCACATCAACAACGTTCCAAACATCTGATGTCAACGAAGAACTACCAAAACGTCTTGTAGAAGCTCTGCATGCTCCTCTACAGATTTGGAGTACATAAGGATTTCATCGATGAAAACTTCCACGAACTTGTCCAGAAATTCACAGAACATAGCATTCATCAATCCCATGAACACAGATGGAGCATTCATCATGCCAAACTGCAGTACAACGAACTAATTATGCCCATGACGACAAAGGAAAGAAGTATTCAGTATACCCTCATCCTTCACATGCATATGATGATATCATGTCTGCAAGTCAATCTCCGAGAACGAACTTGCACCCTTTAGTTGATTGAATAAGTCATCAATCCATGGAAGAGGATAGCGATTCTTTATTGTCACTTTGTTTAAGCAATGATAATAGACACACAACCACATCCCTCCATTGGCCTTCTTCCCGAACAAAACTAGTGATCCCCATGGTGGCACTCCCGGCATGACAAAACTGCACTGCAACAGACCATCAAGTTGTATACGTAGCTATCCCAACTCTGATGGGGCCATCCTATATGGAGACATAGAGATAAAAGAAACTCCTTTTTGTAACTCAATCCCAAACTAGATCTCTTGACGAGGGGGTAATGCTACAACCTCTTCTAGAAATAAATCAGGGTACTCCTCTACGACCCAAGGAAACACCAACTACTGAAACTATGAAGAACTCATCATCATCTCATCCATCATTTAAGATAAGAATGGAATGATCCTATGACCCATCCATGGATTTCACTCACCATCAAATATCACTTGTTCTCCATCCACACCAAGGAAAACGACCTTCTTCTTGAAGAAATCCATGAAAGACTACACTGGATACAACCAATCAATGCCAAGGATGACATCATATGGTTGTATTCATAAACATAGGAAATCTCCCGAAGAGCGGTTTTTCCCCAACAGTAGCTCTCAGTCTCTACATATTTCAAAAAAGTCAGCTCGAACTCCCACTGGTGTAGTCAATGCCAATGGTATTGGAAGCCTCTATACCTCAAGTCGCAAAGAAGGGAAATGGGTAGGTTATATAAAGGAGTGTGTCACTCCTAAATTGAAAAAGTCATACACCATGGTAGAAAACAAGAAATGGGTACCTCAAACAACATTTATCTTATCTGGTGATGGAAACGCTAGAGCGTGAAGCTCACCATGACCTCCTCCATGACCTCTATAACCATGATGACGACCACCACCATGGCCGCACTATAATCTACGAGGTCGAGGAGAGTCATAGGGTTGTCCTATGCCTACACCATATACCCTCTGCTGATCTATAGCTGGTACAACTGGCTTCTGCTGCCTTGGCTGGAATTGCCTCAATGGAGGAACCTAGAGAGTAGATCCCGGTGCACAATGACCACTCTAAATGGTCAGACACTCCTTCTAGTGATTACCATGACCAAAAAAGGAATGGAAAGTGCCTGATACTTTGGCATATTCCTAAGAGTTTATGCCTATGGAGAAACGAGATGTGAAAGGCTGGGATCTACCTCCAGCTGAACGAAAACTCTTCTACCATAAACACCCAGAACCTCAGACCACATCTGTTCTTCATGAGGGATCATGATGATCCCACTATTGTGATGATCTGGTCCTGAATAAATTCCTCTTGATATCCTCTTCCCTTACCAACACCTCAAGATGTGTCTTCTGCATAAATGGGGTGAACTGGCACTGGATCTCTGGATGTAAGGCCTCCTCGAAATGCCTCTCCCTAGCCTCCTCATCTCGTAACAGGTCTGCAACATATCGTAAAAGGTTTCTGAAATGGATTCCAAACTCTCAAATAATGGAGCTCCACTGTCAAAGGGTAAGAAGATCATGCCTACTAGATGCCTTCACATTTGAAAAAAAGAACTCAACTCTAAACTTGTCTCGGAACTCCTCCCATGAGATCACTCATTCCTCATGATCCCCAAGGAATAAGAGCCACCACTACCTTGATTCATCACGCAACATCGTCACAGGTAAGGACACACAGTGCTCCTTCCGAGCATGGATCGAACTGAAGCCTATGTTGACCTCCTCTAACCAGTCTTCCGTGAATGAATCTGAAATGGAGGCCACATACTTCTACAGATTTTAGAGCTGAAACACTCGGGGTTTCATCCTCCATGTATCATCATCATCAACCTCTACCCTGCAGCGATATACTGGAACAATCTGCTGGACATTTTCTGTGCACACATGACGAGGACGTCGATATGGAGCCATTCCTATATAATAACAAACCACTAGAGCTCCTAAACCTGGAATATTGAATACTCAACATTAATTAATTAATTGTTTTCTTTTATTAAATTTAGTTAAACATATCCCATGGTCTAACCATTCAATCATTTGTTCAAAGAAGAATGATTAATGATTTTTTCCTAGGTCTCTATGCTGCAACTAGTATAACCTTGTTTTGTAGACATTGTATACATAAAGGTCTGTACATCCGATCATAATGGGCCCTAAACTCCTATGTATCAATGGCTCTCCAGTGTTTACCTCACTTGCTAAACATGAATGACACAATTTCCCTACCAACCCATGCAACCTCACATGTGAATAATTCCAAACTCCATCCTATCCCTCAACCAGACCTATGATACCACTATGTCACGACCCCCTCCACACAAAGTGTACCCCTCATGGGCAGGCAATGTGAGAAGGGAGATAATGTCCCCCATGTCCCACCTCCAGTAGGCCCCAGGTTGCCGACTAGCATCGAGGGTATAGTAACACACAAATGGGAGGCATTACCCTCTAAGAGAACAAATGCGGAAGAGAGAGATAAGAGAGATACCAATAAACTCCAACTCAGAAATTGAAATATAAAAGAAACCCAAGTGCACAAAGTGAATGTCATGAAAAAGTACTACAACAAAAAAGGGGAAAAACTACAAGTACCCAAAAGGAAGTAAAACAGCTTCAACCACAATAACGAACAGCTCTTTCAACCCCATGCTAGTAGAAACAGGTTTGATCTCCGACATGCTACAAGTGACCTAAAAATAGTTTATATATACATAGGGTGAGTATAATAATATACTCAGTAGTATCCTCCCCAAAGCCTCTCGTGCAAAGGTAAAAAAAAGAATGATAAAGCATAGTAAACAATAAGTGACACCAACTCATCACCTAAATAGATATACTAATTTCCAAACCTCACCATGGCTAGTCTCACCATGTAACACACACAGGAATATAGCATATAATAAAGAATATCAAGGGTACCTCACTACTACTTCCCCATTGGTTTGCTGATTTTCCCCAACATCGCACGTCCTAAGCATCTCTCTCCAAAAAGGCTTTCCCGCAGACACCTGGGCGAAGCACCACAATCTGCACCTTGTGCACCACAAAGGCTTTCCCGCGGAGGCCTGGGTGAATCACCGCACCATCCTCACAACCAAATGTAACCAGGTAGTTTTAGGGAGCCACCACAGCTCGCATAATGTGTATCATACATTGGGTATTATACCTCAATCCATTATAGCCCATACACTGAGTAAGGCTCCTCAAGCCATCACAACCTATACACGTTACACCTATAGTAGTGTATAAGATAATATATCCAAAATATATGTCTGTGAATAACCACAATCCATTACATCCCTCTACACACATATATGGGGAAAAATAATCGTTGTTTCTAAAGGAACATGTATCTACCAAGAGAAGAGATCAGGGCCATAGGGGGTAGTCATCCATTCATCTTCCCATCAGAATGTTGGGGAAAACACCCCCAGGGCTCAGAACCCCCAGGGTGTTAGTTTCCCTTACTGACAGGGTGGAGTAGAGTATAGGATCAAAAAAATTATAGAATATATTATAACTCACAACTACACTATGGGCATAACCTAGTCTTATACACAAATGCAGCTAATGTCTCTCGAACTCTGGGCTGCCACATCCAGGACTAGGAATCCATTAAGCACACAACCATTAAAAGAGATTTATTATAATACTTCATTCCATTATTATCAATTCCATTGTACGTTAATTAATTATTTAAAAATTAAATAACCATGAACAAATCCACATTATGTTTCATTAGCATCACACCCAAATCCCATTGTGAGATTAAAATTATAGCCTCATCATTATGTTCAAGAGAACACCAACCCCATTGGTTAACACCATTTAATCAAGAATTCATTACAAAATTACTTTCCCATATTCCCAGCCATTCTAGAAAAGTATTATATGCAACTAAACAGAATGGGGCTCAACAAGGTGAGTAGATGTACTACCCGTCGAGTCTTTTCCACCTATAGAAAGTGTGTAAATCCATACTCCCTTGAGAAGCTAGACATGGAAAGAACGTGGCATACCTCACAAGTCTTCACCTCATTCAGAAGAAGGGTATGTATGAACACTGCCTTGAGCAGTGGGGAAATGTAAAGTAGACCATCAACCAAAAGAAATAGCAAGCATCCAACAATCACATCCACCCCCTTCCAACATCCATGGTGTCCTCCCCAACACCCACATTCATAAACCCATGCTTCTCACCACCCTAGGTGTCATCCGCTACCAAAACTACAAGCCATCTATGCCCCCACGTATCACAACAATCATCTAGGATCACATCACAGCACAAGCTGCAGGAAATAAAACATCACATCAATTGGGATCTTGGCCATTTAAACAATCAAGAGGTTATCTCAAGACCCTTCATGGAATTATCAAACAATAAAATCTTTAAACTATCTTTAATTAACAGATTTATTATATGTTGGTTCCAAAATCGAGAACCCAATTAGTAAGATATCACAAATGATTAATCATGCATACTATGCCAATTTGATAATCATCAAATTACAACAAGAACCAGATTCATTCACATTCCTCTTTATATTTATCTGAAAAATATCAATTATTCATGGTTTACATTCTTTACTGATTTCCATCAAGAACAACAGCTAAGCAATGCTAGAATAGATATCACACTATCTTGAAAAACAAGAGGGTATATCATACGAGTGATACAATTTATTTATCTGGTTCAAAGTATATATTATGTCAATTACATTTTCATCTAGTGGGATTTAAAATTCTAACAATACAGTTGCACGTAAAATAAAGAGAAGCAATGAATCCCCTAAATCAAAGGATTATGACAAAAACCACAACTGTCGATGAACGCTCAAGAAAGCCGGGTCGATTCTGCGAAACCCTGCCTTAGTTCTCTCCTCATAGAAAGATCAAGACCAAGTTTCATCATATCTGCCCATAACGGGCGTTGATCTTTGAAACCAAGAGAATAAGAGGATTAGATCTATGTAGATATATAAAACCAACCAAGAACGATGATGAACGATGAAATAACTCAAAACACGGCTTTGATTCATCAAGAGAAGCCTTTAGATTTCCTCTAAAACACTTAGGAGAGGTTCTCCTACCATCGAGGAAGTGTAATCCAGAGTTATGGCTGCTTAGGGGCTTAAACGAGC
Source organism: Viscum album (assembly GCA_963277665.1). NCBI lineage: Eukaryota > Viridiplantae > Streptophyta > Magnoliopsida > Santalales > Viscaceae > Viscum > Viscum album. Next base: position 2,047,552,660 of record OY728147.1, on the reverse strand, counting down.
AAGTTAGAGGCAAAACGGTTGAGATCCCCAATTTTAGGATATAGATTTCAGTGCCTGCATAGTTTTATCACACGGTTAGACAAACCATGTGCTAACATTGCGGTCGATACTACCTCATCAACCACTCCTCGCATGGTTAGGCTACATGGTTAGACAAACAGTTCACTAACCGTGCATTATCCACTGATTCCAACACAATCCTCACACAGTTTGGCTGCATGGTTTTGATAAACCGTGCACCTCCCGTGCGGAATCTATAGCCCTTTAGTTTCCATTAAAAGTACACCTAAACACACCCCACATAACCTTAACCTCCTAGAACACATCTAACACTTCATTTTCACAATGTATTGGACTAGAGAGGTTCGGTCCATTAATGGTCATGGGTTGTGTTAATAGATGAGTATACATATCTCACATAGGGAAATCCTTAAACTATGTCCCCATAAAAAGACTCCCATGTCTCCAAATACCAATACAATGATGGATGGAAAAAAATTTGATATCGTAATGTATGTATAACATCAACACTCTATATGTGTATTAATAAACTAATTGAATGAATAAATTCCGAAATACATTCCCACTAAAATTACTAAAGAATCCAACATGTCATGAAGTATGGAAAATCTATCAATTTAAATAACATGTATGAACAATTGTCTATCTAGAACATATAATACACTTTTACACCTCATCCACTCTGACCCAATAAAATTGACTATTATCTTTTTAGAGATGTCTTGTGTGGTGATATCCCATGATGGGGTAAGTATAAAAATATCTAGTAGCAAACCATGAAATCAAGAAACATAAACACTAATGAGATTATTTATCTCACCATCAAAAGGGAATGTAAACCATAAATTGGGTTTTAAAATAATAACAATCAAATATACTAATATTAGAGACAATGTCTCGGGCTATATTCACTACAATAATTCTAGAATTGGATTCTAATTAATGGATTTCAACTATTTCTTGTCCAAAATAACTCACTCAATGAGCTTGATAATGGTTATGAATCATATATGAGAAGTCATGTTTTTAAGTCCTCCCTGAGAATATGTGTGGTCGGAAAATCTCAAGATATCGATGCACATATTGGGGTTCTCAGCACATTCGTATTGGGTATAGAAGAAACTAACTGGAATTTTCCTCTAGGTTGGAGATCAATTACTAGGTATGTTTTTTTATTGGCTCCAAAACCCACACAAAATAAAGAAGATATGATAGAGAATCTAAAATCATGGCCTCATGAGGGATTCATAAAACAATATCTTATATTTTTTCCACAGAGTGGATCACAGTCAATGCTCATAACATGATTCCTTACTCTACCATTTGGAAGATGTATAAAGGGAATACATCCTATGAAAAATCATCCACAAGAATGAGAACATGTTCCTAATATTGCCATGTATAATGAATATAGAAAGTACTGGGAGTACACAATATTTTATAGGATTACAATATGTATCATTATAGTCATAGGTCAAACAATGTTTTTGGAATGTTTTCATGTACATTAGTTTGTTATGGTGTAAATGTTTAATGCATGTGTTATTTAGACATGCTTATATTCTTTGTTGTGGTCATGTGTCAAGTTGTTCAAGTGCACTATGGCTATTTCCCTATAGCTGGTTATGTCCATACCAATGTACCATGATGGTACATTATGATTCCCCAAGGATGGGTTAATAGATATGTGGTTGGCACAACATGATGTGAGATAATTTATATCTCTAAAACTATGTTAGCATGAGTATCAGACTATAAGGAATGCGTTATTAGGACTACATGAATTTTTTTATGAATTCTCCCCCAAATCCATATTTATAAAATTTATTCTTCTTGTAAAAATTCCTTCAAAAATCCATCCAGAAATCCATCCTAGAAATAATGGATATTGGTTAAGAAAACCATTCAATAGAATGTGGATGGATTCCAACTGTCCAATCCACTTGGGAATCGTCTCACATAACACTACACCATCATGGGACATGAAAATATGTAACAATAAACATTAGTATAATCTGATACACCACCAATCATCCATATTAATTATCAAAACATCATCTTTCCATCATTCATGTACCAAAATATGCATTTATTATCCTTTTTTCCAATTAATGACTATTGAATGGCCTTTTCATTGGTATTCATCAGACCACGAACCAACTAAAAAATGATTATTAACATTAAAAAGGGGGAGTAAAAGTATAATAATGAAGAGGGGAGTGAAACATATATATTGATAAAGTCAAACTTCACTCTTTTGAAAAAAAAATTAATGATGAATTGAATATAAAATAAATATCAATTCATTACCTCTATGAATATAAAAAAATATGTTGCAATAAAACCTGTTTTCATTAAAAAATCTTGTTATCTAGATTGACTCATGATAAACATGGGATTAAAATTGTGGATAAAATAATTAAAAAAATACCTATATTTTGGTTCGATTAAGGATGATGGAAATATCCTTGATGTATTCATTAATGGGATCCATAAGTAAAAAATTTCATAATTATTTCCAATCAACGATCCATTGTCATTCCTCTATGAATTTTCCTAAAATGGCTCCTCTCTCAATCCCTATTATTATGTGGCTAACCCAAGGAATTTTAAAGAAGAAATTTTATATAATAGAGTACTATGTTTGGAAAATTAAATACCATGTAAATAATTACTTGGTTTTTCCTTCAATTAATTCACCCACATCTTCTACATAACAAAATGATTGATGTCAACTAAGGTTATGTCACTCACGGGCTAGAACACATGATCAAAATTTATTGGAAGTCCAAAATTTATAATCTAATACCTCATTCCACATAAATTTTATTGTTTAAAAAACAACAAGAATGAGATATAATATATTTAATATTGTTATCATTTAAAAATGAGTCTCTAAAACACATAGAATTTCGTGTTCATTCAATATATCAAGGAAAAAATATTCCCTAAAATATTAAAAATATTTACATGTAAAAGATTGAGAAGTTGTAGATATTTTATTTGGGATTGGTTTTATGATAAAATTAATGAAATTTTAAAAAGCATAATTGAATAATTGTAATAATAAAATCTATGTGAATAAGACTACAAATATTACCTTAACTCTTAATTTATGATCATGTTTAAACCCTTATCACCATAACATAGAACGTATATTTTTTTGGTTTCACATTTCCCTTCTAAAGATATTATATTATCCTAAATCATTTAAAATTTTAATGTTTTCTACTACCCACACATAAAAAAGAGAACATCCTCTATGTACTTATTAACAAAAAATGATAAATATATATTGAACAAACATAAACAAATAATATACAAAATACTAAACTTATTTCATTTTAGAGCCATATGAAATGTAAAATCATTAAATTCATTATGTTAAACACAAAGGGAGATATCTGAGAAGAATTTATAAGTTCTAATCTACCTATTTCAATTTTATTTCCTTTTCTACATCTGTAAAATAAATTATAAAAACATTAAAAAAAATTAAATTTATATATTATAAAAATAAATTTAAATTTTTATATAAATATGCTTTTAACTTTTTTCCATCCTCTGGTAAGTGGAAACATCCCTTGTTTATAGGGTTGGACTACCAATTCAATGAATGGATATGATTCATTTTCCAAAAAACACCTCACAGAATTAGTATTAAATATGGATTAAATTAATATATATAAAATATATGAAATTATTAGTACTATAAAATGATATTATATTACTTATCAAAATAAAATATTTGACATTTTGTAAATTTATAACATCACATGTTCATACATTTGAAATTCCACCTCCCTTAAACAATGTGAATAATTTTTCAATACCGCCATACATTAATGTTCATTAGGATGAAAATAATGAAAAATAATGATATTTATGAAATATGCATTATAATATAAATTTAAAAATATATCAATATAAATTATTTTACACACAAAATCTATATAAAAACATTAAATATTCATATGTATAGACTACCATATCCATGAAATGATAAAATTCATTTTTTATGTCCACCTTTTATCATCAATTATAAAAGTGTATATAATGTATAACAATAAAAAATTATAACACAATTTATAGTGTGCATGTGATGTAACCGCAACCATTTTGATAATGGTAAATTATCCACTCTTTTTGTAACATATAAACCAAACTACCCAAAAATGCTTATTATAACATAACCATTTTGATGGTAATAAAATAATTTAATTAAATAAGAATAATGAAAAAATAGGAATATATATATTAAAAAAGTAGAAAACTAATATAAATTTATCAATCATGTGTAAAATAATCTATGAATATTTATGAGACAAAATTTCAGATATTTTTCATTACATATTTTATTATTAATATTTCATTTATATATTTCATCTCTTTATCCAGGTTCATGAACATTTTCCTGAATATTAATTTTTATATACAAGGGACATTAGAAAAAACATTTTCCGCCATTTTCAAATTTTATTTGAATGGATTGGAAAATTAATAATTTAATCCATTTAAATTCATTTCATTTCAGTTTTTTAATAATGTAAATAAACTTTTTAATAATTTATATGGCATGACTGATTATTCCAAATTCCATATCCATATTCATTATTAGGTTTCCACTATAAATTTTCATTATCAGTTTAAATGTATACAATTCTAAATATTTAGGATTTTTTTTTTTTGAAAATAATTTTCTATTTAATTCCAAACCATTTCTATTTTATATTAGATACTTTATATGGTTAACACATATAGGAATGAAGGTTTTTTCAAATGGGTTTAATGGTTAATGTGAAAGATATATGGGTTTTATTAATTAAATTGTACATGAAACATTTATTGGAATAATGGTTGATTATGAATCCTCTCTGATTAAGGGTGACAATAAAATAGTTTTCCAATATAACGAGTAATGATATGGAGTTCACTGGTTATATGATAATAGGTTGAAATTTATTAATTGTTGTGTTAGGTTATTCCATTATAAGGAACATTATATATACAAATTTAATTATATTTTTCCTTAAAAGAAACATTTTCTGCGTTTAATTATTTCTAATGTAACTATTTATATTTCGAATTGTAATCATGTGAGGTTTTTTTGGAAGGAATGTTTCATACTATTTCAAAGTAAATGAGAAACAGATATTTTTAGGGAACATTTCTCATGAGAATTCATGCTTTCCAAGAATCCCATTTGACTCTAATTTTTTATTATGATTTTATATTATATAATTTATGAATTCTATACTAAAACATAGTTATGTTAACAAAAAATAAAATGGATATTTATAGGATGATATATATTATGAAAAATAAAAAATAGATATTTTAGATTTGTTTATGGAAAACATGATTTTAATATTATTAATAATACTAATATGTTTTCCACATACAATTTTTATAAAAAATAATTCTAAAGGATTATAGAATATTATAATTCTTAATAATGTTTGATATATATGTATTAGTGTTTCCATTAATGAAGTAATTTTTACATTAGTAATGACTTGTTTTGTTAAAAAATGGATGCATTGTGGAAATGTAATTGATTTAAAATTTTATATTAACATCTAATAAACTCAATCAATATGATTATGTAAATATAAGATAGTGAGACCTTTGATTTAAGTCATGTATTTATTCAGATAATATCACATGCCTCATTATATAATAATATAATACATAAAATTTTATCGAAATTTCAAATTATCAGTTACACTAAAATGAACATCATTGGTACACATACAAAATGTAAATAATTTATCAATTGAAATGATCAAAAAATAATTCCTATGATCCTGAACCCCTTCACTGTAGAATAAATGTCTTCAAACATGTTAAGACAGAAGAAATAAGAAATACTTCAAATATTATTATATAAACATGTTTTAAAATATAAAAAAATCAAGAAGGAAAAAACATGTTCAAAAGATAATAATAATTAAAAAATTATTTTACATAATAGATAAAAATATATAATTACTGGAAATTGAAAACACTCCATTGTAAGTATATAATAATGAATATAATATATTTTTCGATATGTAAAAAAAAATTGGGAAACTATGTATCATAGAAATAAACATGTCTATAAAAATATATGGAATGAACTATTTTTTTATATTGACATTATTTCAAAAAATATATTTATAAGAAAAATATTATATACTTATATTTTTTATGGATTAGTAATTACAAATATTAATCAGTTATAGTAATAATATAAATATACGAAGTCATATTTGAAGTAGGGAATTCCATCGTAAATGTGTTTACCTATTGATACCCTAGTTTATTAATGATGCAAAATAGTTGTAGAGTTCTTGTTGATCCATATATCAACACATCTTATTTCATTATATAATACATGATTCATGATTTTCAATTATCACTTCTTCCTATATTCCCTATTGAATAGTTGTAAATTAATAGTTGATATGATCTTATAATATAAATATATCCATGAAAAATTTTCATATGATATTTTCAACTAATAATAATTCAGAATAATTTATAAATAAATTTAAAAAAACCCTTAACTCAAGTATTAAAAAGATTACATTTATTAGAAACCCTATCATATACACTTATATAACAACGAACTGGAGTGTTTCTAAACCATGTTTTATACATGTTTCATAGATTTCAGAATGTTGATCCATAGTTCATGAAGACTTTTTTGTGATTATTTATCAAAATTATTTTAGATCAAAATTAATGACTTAATTATTTTAAAAAATTGACTTGTATTTTCCCTATTTCATATGTTCCAAAATATATTATGATTCCAAAACTTCTCAGAATGGTGTGAACGTGATTTTAAAACAACCATAACACTCAAAATTAATGAAAACTAGGCTATAATCAATATTTCAACGATTATAAATTTATAATCATTAATGTCATGGAAATTAGGGGCACTAGAAGGGGGAAGAACACTGTAAATTGGTGATGGTTTCAAATAATATGTACCAAAATAAGGGATATATGGCCTCTATAGTTTCCATAAATGGTGTGATCATATTCTAATTTAATTGTTACTACCTATGGAATCTCCATACATTGATGGAAAAAATGTATTCCCTTAAAATGATACACTAGGGAATCGTTTTTTACATTTCAAGAGGAGAAATAAAGATCTCATGGAATGAAAAAATTGTATAATATATGGACCTATGATTCTATTTTGGGGAATAGAGGAATTAGTTTATATTAATAAAATATAAAACCCATCCCAATGGACTTGGTAAAATAATGTTAAGAGAACCTTATTAAAATATGAAATTGAATAATAAAATAACAATATATTATATAATTAATGATTTGATCCTGATCAATACTAATTGTAAATTTTGTTTCATTATATAAATTTACTATGAAAACCCTTCTATCATGATAATAATCTACAAAAATAGTCATGATTCTCCAGATGATAAAAAATGTAATATCAAGTATATTTATTAATATAAAAATTGATAACATTCAAATTATTTGGGATATGCAATATTCCCAAAAATAAAATTAATCATAATTTTTTTTTCTAATAGCTGAATTTATTAGGGAATGTATGGAAAAATTAAATAATGTACTAATTCAATAAATAATTACTTTATATTTTTTATCAATCATGTTATGACCATTCAAATAGAGGTCCATGGGGTTGAATGAAAATATTACCCAAACATACTAGTTAATATCAAATTAACGATGTATCAAATTCATTATAATAAGTCAAAAATGTATTACATGAACCAATCATGGTTTTATACTAATAATTAATACTTTTGGATATCTTTATTCTATGTGAAAGTTATTTCTTATAAAAAATTGAGTAAAATAAAAAGTGAATATATATTAGGATTATAGTGGATGATTTATTCCAATTATTATCCTCTTTATAAAATAATATTCCAGAATGACACATGAGATAATGTAATTATTATTAAGGTGAAAACGTTTCAAAATGGGAATGATTGATTTCATTGAAAACATATATTATAAGAAAATTAAATTATAAAAAATAGTACATGGAGGTAGAATATATTTCCAGAACAATTCTAGAAGAAAAAGAAACAAAAATAATGTTTTTTTGAAAAAAAAATTCCAAATCCTGATGTAATTAAAAAAAATTATAGTTGACATGTTTCATGTTACGATGACCGTATGAAAAGTAATTTAATATTAAATAACAAATTATGTACCATAAACCCATTCGATACACTCTCAACGAAGCCTCCTTTTACTATATGTTATGTATAGATCATTGATATATAGATCATTCTAGTTTTATTTGGAATTATTAAATATTAATTTTTGATTAGTTTTCTTACATGTAATTCAACATTATATATATATATTAATTTTTTAAAAATATACAACCAATGATGTATTTATATTTCAAAAATTGTACAAAATTTTTATGATGTTAATTGTCTCTTCACATGGATGAATTCCAGTTCATAATTTATATCAAGGAAAAAGATCAAAATATCTGGGAAAAATGATTTTAGAGGCAGTACATTTGTATTTCTACTATACCCAATCCTAAAGAGAATTTTAGAATATAAATTACCAAATACACGTGAACCACTACTCACAAACCATTAAATTACTGATTAAATGTAATCAAAATAAATGTTGGTTGTCATCAAATAATTCCAAATGAATCACATTAAAATTATTTAAATATTCATCTTAATATATGTTTAAAAAGACTGATTTATGTATTATAAATAACAAAAGGATTAATTAAAAATTAACAACTATTTAAGGTTGTACTAATTCATCTATGGACAATGAATCAATATATATAAAAAATTGAGTACCGTTAGTATTTCAACGTATCATTAATCACTAATAACTATGAAAAATAACCTAAAAATCATTAAAATAAAACATATTATGCTATTACGTCAATAAAATCATATAAATAATAAAATATTATTGAAATATTCCTAGACAATATATAATTGTTTTTTAATTTCCCTAAAAATTATTGCAGTCATATTCAGAAATTATTTTAATAAAATGTAATCCCTAGTATAAAACCAAAAATCTAAAAACTCATAATGTAAAATATTTATCATTCACCAGTAATAAATTTAAGAAAAATTTGTGACAATTCAACACACATGATCAAACATCGAATAAGAGGAAATGAATCCCAGATTTTTATGTTGACTTTTACTAACAATTGATGGAATATAATGAACCATCCATAAACATTACATAATCCTGAATTATGATAATAATTAACATTTAGGGCCTCTTTAGGATTACATTTTTATAGAATTAGGTCATAACTCTTACATTACATTTAAAAAATTACAATGTAGACACATATACTCTATCCCAATTGTTTTCTAAAATTATAAAACTCATTAAATAAAACAGGAGTTATTTTCTTGATATTAATCCTTTTGAATTATTCCTTTCTCTTATCCTTACTTATAATCTGTGCTAAAAATTTCAAAAACATGGTTGAGTATAAAAAGCTCATTATGGGTTATAAAACAAAGAATGTAATCATTATTCCATCAATACATACAAATCAATGAAGTCATACTTTTCAATCGTTAACATACAACAAAAAATCATATGTTTTATAAATAAAACATTGAAATCAAAAATCATATATGTAACATATGGAATCCATAACATACTTACATTGTATCTTTCACTATAACATAGAGAGTTACATTGGGAATACCCATAATACTATATTTCCTAAATCTCTTATGGGAAACATTAATGTTTACCTCCACCATGTTACCGAATGCATTAGAGATTTGTCTCGGGCTCACCCGCACTATATTTATCCCAGAATAACTTGTATGAATAAAAAATTCCCATAAATCATAACATAATCATAACACATAAATCTAGAATAAAAGAAAAATAAAATTTTCACATTTGAATCACAATATAATATTTCAAGACATTAACATAATCAATACTCTCTCGAAAGCATTTACAAAACAAAAAATCTGTTAAAAGAGTAAATGGAATTTATTTTCCTTTTAAAACATTATGGATTGTTAAGGAATCCAAATATAAAAAAATTCTTATCTAGGAAAAATGTTCTTTGTCACCGTATAAGTTAAAAATAAACACTTATTTTTCCATTTAGTAATAATCTTTATATAAAACGACTCGTTTGGAAAACCATTTAAAACATTCAATAAAGATAACTTTGAATCAAAGTGTCCCATACAACTTTGAAACATTTTAAAGGAATTTAATGTTTAAAACACTCATGTAAATATAAATAAATAATTAAAATAATTTCTAAAACCTAGAACTGAAAGAGAAGGAATAATAACAGTAAATCTTTAAAACATTTTAAATGTTTTTTAGTTAAATTATCTTTTACCACTTGAGAAACAATTGAATAAAACTCATAAAAGAATAACATCAAAGAAAATTATAAATATAAATAGAATATAGTAATTCATGATATAAATTTTCAAAATTGTTGTATATACACCTTATGGGATAATAAATGTGCAAAATATTAAGATATTCCTCAATGAAAGGAGATTGAGACATAGTCCCTTACAAATATTGTACTATTAGATTAAGGAAAAATCAGGACATAATTATGTGTGAAACATATAAATACACCCAATATAATAGTACATTAAGTGTAAAACAATCAGAGTTCATTCACATGTATTCATAGCATGACATAATCAAGAAGTAGAATTTTAACCCAACGAATGAAAATTAGGTTAAGGAGTTCCCTTACCTCGTGTCAAACTTGACTCACTCTTTCATTAATCTCATGAGTAACAAACTAAAGATAATTTATAATTGATTAATACCCTTTTGAAATTTTATTATTCCTTTTATATTACTTATTACTACATAATAAAAATTATATAATCAATTGTGTTAATAATGACCCTTTTATCGATATTTGGTACTTGAGTTAAAAATGAAATTCTTATAATTTCAAGTTTTCCATGTGGTAAAAATTACGTTATCTAAATAATGATTTTAATTTATTAAATATCATATATATAAAATATATACATTATATATATGTGTATATAATAGTACATAACAACTGTATATACTAAATGAAATAAACCGTTTATGGAGACGGTAAGCCGTACGTATTCATGAACGCTAGTTTCATTTATATATCATATTTAATAGAATTAAAACTTAATGATAAATAGGTATATTTTAATTACTGTATAATATCATATATAATATTAGTAACTCAATTCTTTATACGTTCCATTTATGGAATGAACGGATCATATCACTTTGAGGGGGGAAGTCTGCACTTCTTCAAATGAAATTATCAAATTTACCCATTATAGAAATCATAAAGGTATACTATAAATGAAAAATAAATAATATTATAGAAAATATAAATATAATATATATCACATATACATACATTTCCATCCCAATGGACACCATAATAGGCTGCTGGTGATAATTGAACAATCATCGTTTCGTGAGGAAGTAGTTCACCATCCATAGAAAGTGTATGGTCATATCCATTAGATGGAGGTGTTAATAATTTTAGTTCTAATAAATGACCTAACAACATTATAGTATAATTAGGAAAATTATTTTTTTATAATATAATGTATTAATGATAGTTTATGGGGTTGGAGAAGAAAATAAAAGAAAATAACATAAGAGAATTCATTACTTTTAAATTCGGTAACTCCCTTTGGTTTGAACCAAAAGGCTTTATTTAAGTTCATTATTACTCTGTTAAGGATTATAGGTGAATGATAGAGAAGTTGTAAGCTTAATTGGGATGATTATGGATGAGGCGGGTGGGATTTAGTGGTGTGAGTAAGGGTTATATGTGAAGGCATTTTATAAAGGGGGTGAGGGGCTCTTTAGAGATATTAAAAAATATAATGATATTATTATGTGAATATAGATTTAAAAAGGACCCCAACTAATATAATTACAATATAAAGTGAGTATTGTACGAAAACATCTAATAAAATTGTGTTTAGACAAGATTTGTGCATAAAAGTAACCTTATCATTTAGCATTTATCTTTAGTTTACTAATTTAGCTTTTACCATGTCCCCTTGTGTATTAAAACTATATTGTTAATAAATTTACTATAAAATTCTAGGAGACCAAAAAATGGATCATTAATGAAATTAGTATCATCATATATGTAATTTGGTAGAATGTTACATATTTAGTATTATTTTATAATTTAATAAAATAGTATTCATTTAAAAACACATTTACGTCAATTAATAAACTATTCATATCATGTTTTTTAAAAAATATAAAAAAAACTTTATTTGTTCAAACAACATACATTAATTCAAATATAACATGTTATACTCGTCAATTAAATATTTGGATGGCATGAAAAGTTTCAAAAGTAAATTTATTTAAATATTTATAATCTCAATTATTTAAAACAATCATTAATGAGGTAACCATTACAAAATCACTGTGTAATAAATAAATTTTAATATATGATGTATAAAAATTATATATAAAATAAAATGATATAGGAAATATTTTTATCTTTATAATGAATATTCATTTTCTAAAATCTCACTTATATAATCTATTAAAAAATTGGTTTACTCAGAGATATATGTTTATGTTACATTTTCCTTAACATTAAATTAATTTTTATAAACTGTCATTTTCACTTACAAGTGGCTCAATGGGGTCCCCAAATCAACCCAAGGATTCCCATGGATGGAAATTTTTCATCCAATAGGACCAGGATATATATTATATTAATTTAATGATATTAGGAAATTATTGTTTACCCTTATTTACGAGATTTACCCTTTAACCATGGTAAATTAAATATTTACTGAAGTCACTATACATAATGTATAAAAGTAAAAGACAAATATTAAAAAAAATTTGACCCCATGATTCCAAATACAGAACTATTTTTCTAAATATATAATCTAGACATTACATAAAAAAATTTATAATTAATTCCCTTTGTCAAAACCAAAAATGCATGTTTTTAAGAAATACTCAATATCAAAATATTAACAATTTTTTATGTGTAATATAATTGTGAAATTACATCCAATGATGAACATTGTATTAAATGGTAAAAATATAATATAATTACTCTTTAAAACTAATTAAATAGATAGTATAATCACATAAATAAATTAGATTAAAATCTAGTTTTGAAATGAAATGCAGTGTTTTTGAATATTCATCAATAAAATGTACTTTAAAAAAAAAAACCAAAATTTTACCGAATGTAAATTTTGATGTCACTATTCTAAATAAGATTTTTATTTTTTAAAATGTAATATATAAAAGTGACAAAAAACATTTTAAAAGGGTTCTCCATCAGAAGTCAGTATTAATACCTTTTAAAAATATTAGAGTATGTATATTTAAAATTGAATTTATTATCATTTTAAACCTCTAAATTATAATAGATAAATGTATAAAAAATTAACAACCATGTCTAATAATATTGTAGTTAGTTTTACTCATTACCACCAATACAATTACTAGTGGTTTACTATAATATAAAATTTTATTAATTTATTATTTTTAAGTGTGACTCAGCCTTATGTGCAACTAAAGAATATGGAGAAACCCACTTTTGTGTGTCGGGTGCAACATCAAAAATAGCATCCCATTTAAATAAAAATTACTATTTAATTCAAAAGTATTAATAAATATTAAAATTCAATGTTATTTATTTATATGGGATGTAACATCCTTCCCCCCTTTTGAAAATTTCATCCTCGCAATATTAAAACTGGGATGTAAACATCATTGAACGTCCCACATCGGAAAATGAGTCAATAAAATAATTATATTAAAAGAAATTAAAAGAAGTACAAAGGTCCCTAGAGATAACACATACTAGTATTCCAATTATGAAAACATATATTTGGAAGAGACACTAAGTTTCACGTTCTGATGGAGAGTGATGTAAAACATGATCAAGATAAATTTAACAACAAGAAAACCACAAACCTGTGATAGGTTGAACGGTTATTGGCTTCCCAGTAGGATAAGTAAATGGAAAACGTTTTTCTGTTATTAATTTCGTTTTTATAAATTTGGATTATTTATTTATGATATTGACAAATTATATAAAGAAATATATATAATTTTAAATTAGAGTTTCATCTTTTATAAGTTTATACAAAAAATCCTAATCTTTTGTCTAGATGATGAGTATTCCAGATGAATTGGTCAGACCTGAAGTTCTAGATTAATCCTCAAGAAAATAGAATGATCCATAATAAATAAACCATATATTTCCCATACTTGTAGAAATAATCCAAAACCAACAATTTTAGTAAAAGATCAGATAATCTACCAAAAGTATAATACATCATAAAAATAAATACTAATCATAATCTCAAAAATTGAACAAAAAATACCCAAAGATGAATAAAGAAAATTCCATAAACAATAGTACATTAATTACTTCAATATAATCCAAACTAAGATTGAATCCCAATACTAAAAAAAATTCAAAAATTCATCAATTGTAAATCATAACATTTATCTCCAAATAACATCAGCTACTCATAAAGTCTCATACTTAAAATTAATTAAACTAATAATGTATTCTCCAAGATTGGTTACTAATTTCTATTAATAACCAGAGTCTCTATATACCCACAATAAATACCTTTATTATTCAAATTAAATTTTCAACCATTACTTCACAAATGAAATCCCATAGTATTTCATTTTACATAGTCATATAGTGATTCCAATAGATAGAATGTCTTCCAAAATAACATTAATCACTTAATTGCCAAACCAATTTTTTTATAATAAGGATATCCATTTTATAAAACATAATATCCCAAATCAAAATATTCTTTACCCATAAAATAATTTAACAAACAAGAATAATTCATACAAATCAGCAGCTTCATGTTGGCCTGTAGTAGGTGACGTTCCACTGTTTCCCTTTGGCTGTGGGTTTGATTCATGCAGCCTTGCCGGATGTGAGCAGTTGTCAACCATCATGTATGTTGTACCGTTTTATAAAAATAAAAAATAACCCTAATATGATTTAGCCTAAATGATTTTATTATACCTCCCATTTTCATAAAAACTCATAATGACCTTAATATCAAAAAACATGATGTCTTATTAACATTTGTATACCTCTATAAAATAACATTATTTCCAATGAAAGAACGTAGTTCCTTGATCATGGTTTCTACTTGGTTTCATCGTCATCTTGTTCACGCAGAAAGATGGTTCATTCATTAAAATTATTATCTAGATATAAAGAAAAATAATATTCATCCTTTATCAAAATACACATCATACAACATGGGTCTTATTGGTTCTCATAGAAAAATTGTTTTGGAAAATAATCAAGTATGAAAAATAATTTCCAAACATCTGATAAAACATTCTTTTTTTAAAATAGAAAGATTGAGTTTACGTTGAATCATTTAATCAATAGTCCTTTTAATATACCATAAGTATGTTCAAAACGACTATAATTTAAAAGAAAATATAAATAGGTTGCGCAAGGGTATTCTTCTTCAGCACCTTTTTCAAAATCACAATATGCTTCAAAAAGTTGTGATAAGGTAAAAAATTTAAAAATTCCTTTATAATTTTTACCCTTCTTGAAAATTTGAGAATATTGAAATTATAGGTTTTTATCAAATACAAACCATGATCTAGAAAGGGTGTCATGGTATAATATAGGTGTTTGACATCTCAAACTATTTTTTATAAGTGAGTTGTATGTTAGAAAATGTTTCTGAATCTTCTGGACATGATTTTTCAATAATTATTCCAAGCATGTAATTATGAAGAGATAATAATTTCACTTGATATCCTCCTAATTATATTTTTAATATACAATACATGATCTGAAACAAGTTACAAAATAAGTATTTAACTTAATGAGTAGATATAAATACTAACTAGGTTTCTAATAAAAACTCATAATCCCTAAAGTTGTCTAAACCGACATCAGATACCAACTATAATTCCCATGTCTTAAACATTACATAATCTTGAATATAGTTAATAATTAACATGGATGATATTTTTAGGATTATTTTTTTAGAAAATTAGGTTGTAACTATTACATTACATTTCAAAAATAAATAAGTTGACAATTCTATTATATCCAGTTTATTTCACAAATAATAAAACTCCTTAAATATTACAAGAGTTCATTTCTTGAAATAAATATTCTTGAATTATTCCATTCTATTAATCTTCTGTATAGCCTATGAAAAATAATTCAAAAACATGGGATTAAAAGTAAAATCTTAGTAAGTTTTGTAAAACAAGTAAAAAAACATTATTCGATCAATACATACAAATCAATGAAATCATACTTTTCAATATTTAACATACCACATAAAATAATAAGTTTTATGAATAAGATATGGTATTAATAAAACATAATGTTAACATGTGGAATCCATAACATACATAAATTTTAGCTTTTATAGCTTCATAGGGAGTTACATTTGGAATAACCATCATAGTATATTCCCTAAATCATTTATGAGATACATTAATGTTTACCTCTGTTATGATACCCAATGGTTTAGAGGGCTACCTTAGGCTCACCCTCATTAGGAATATCATATAACCACCCGTATGCATAATCAATTACCATGAACCCTAAAATAATCATATCACATAAAAAATGCATAAAGTAAAGATAAATTTCCACATTTCAATCACAACATAACATTTCAAGACATTGACATAATCAATACTTTCTCACAACAGTTTTCAATACCAAAAATATTTAAAAATATTATGTTGTAATTATTTTACATTTAAAAACATTAAATATTGTTAAGGATTCCAAATATCAAATAATTCTTTTGGTGGTGGAAAGGAAATTTTCACCATGTATGTTAAAAAGAACCATTTCATTTTTCATTTAGTAAAACGCTTTGTAGAAATGTATTCCATTTGAAACCCATTTAGATCATTTAATAATGATATTTTTGAAACAAAGTGTCCCATACCAAATTGTAACTTTTGAAAATAATTTAACCATTAATACACACATACCCATATAAATAATACTCAAAATCATTTATAAAACATGTATAATAAATATAAGTATTTAGAAGATTAAATTATTAAAACATTTTAAATGATGTTCTAGTTAAAGAATCCTTTACCTATTGAGAACCTCTTGAATAAAACTCATTAAATAATAAAATCAAAACAACTAAAAATATCATAATAATATAGAAATTCATGATATAAAATGCAAAAATGGTTGTATATAAACCATATAGGATAAGAATGGTGAACAATATTAAGATATTCCTCAATGAAAAAATATAGAGACGCAGTACCTTATAAATATTGTACCATTAGATTAAGGATAAATCCATTAAATAATTTTGTGTGTTAAATATAAATACACCCAATATATGTGGATATTTAGTGTAAAACAATCATAGGTCATTCACACATATTCATATCATTACATAATCAAGAATTTGAATTTGAACCCAAAGAATGGAAATAGGGTAAAGGAGTTCCCTTACCTCATCTCCGACTTGACTGGTTCATTCTTTACACAACTGAATAACAAACTAAAGTTAATAGCCACTTGATTAAGAACCCTTTTTATGTTTATTTTTTTATATTACTTATTACCACATTATAAACATTACATAATCATTTTTGTTAATAACAATCGTTTTATCGGTATTTCGTACTTGAGTCAAAAATGAACTTATTATAAATACATGTTTTCCATGTTGTAAAAATTACAGTATCTACAGATTTATATTAATGATTTAGATATCATATATATATATTATATATATGTATTTATAATTGTACATTACATTTGGAGATAAAAAATGAAAGTCACTGTTCATGGAGACGGTAAGTCGTACGTACACATGAACTATACTTTCATTTCAATTTCATATTTGATAGAATGAAAACATAATGATACATTGTAATATTATAAATAAATAATAATATCATATATAATTTCAGTAACACCATCCTTTATACATTACATGTATGGCATGAACGAGTCATATCACTTTGAGGGGCAGTAGTCCACACTACCTCAAATGAAATTATCATATTTACAAATTATGGAAATCATAAGGGTAATATATAAATGAAATATAAAAAAGAACAAAGACAACACATATATATAATATATCACATTTAAATACTGTTCCATATTAATTTCCACCATAAGAGGCAATAGAATATAATTTAACAATCATTGTTTTGTGAGGTAGTAGTTTGTCATCCACAGAAACAGTATGTTCGTATCCATTAGATGAAAGTGTGTGGAAGTTTATTTCAAATACTTCTCATAAAAACATATTAGTATATTCGAGATATTGTTTTTTATAAAAATATGTAATAAATAGATTTTAGGTTGTTCGATAAAAAAAGAAATATACTTGAGAGAAGACATTACATTTGAGTTGGGCAACTCTATTTTGTTTGAACCTAATGGATTTATTGAAGTGACTTATGCCTATTTTAAGGATTCTAAGAGGAAGATATGGATTTTGGGAGCTTATTTTGGCCAAGTTTGGATGAGCCAGTGTTGTATTAGTGGTGTGTGTAAGGGTTTGATGTGGTGACATTTTATAAGTGGAGGAGGGGATCTTTAAGAATGATTGAAAAAATTATTTCATTATAAACTGAATTTAGATTTAAAAAGGTCCCCAAATAATTTAATTCAAAGATAATTTGAGTATTTTTCAAATTCCTTCCATCTAATGGTTTTTATATAAGATTATTGTATAAACATAACCGTATCGTTTAGCATTAACCTTTAGTTAATTTATTTAACATTTACCATGTCTTATTGTATATTATTACTATATGGTTAAAATATTTAATAAATAATTTCAAGAGACAAAAAATTAGATCCGTAAGGAAATTAGTAACATCATATATGTCAGTTGGCCAAATCATAGATTTCTAGGATTTTTTTATCATTTAATAAAATATTAATCATTTTATGAACTCATTTATGTCAATTTATAATGTATTCATATCAAGACTATTAAAAAATATATAACAACTTCATTAATTTAAAAGAAAAATATTGAATCAAATATAACACATTATACGGATCCATAAAATTCATTGATGGCATAAAAAGATTCAAAAAAAATTATTTTAATATTTATATTCTCATTTATTTAGAACATATATTAATGAAGTAATCATTACATAATCTTTGTGTCGCAAATAAATTTATTTATTTGATGTATAAAAAGTATAAATAAAATACCATGATATAAGAATTTTTTCTATATTTATAATGACTATTTATATTTGAAGTTACACTTATATAACCAATTAAAAATATTGTTTTACTAAGAGATATATGTTTTGGGTACATTTTCCTTAAAATTAAATTAATTTTAATAAAGTGTCATTTTTAGGTACAAGTTTCTCAATGGGGTCACAAAATTGACCCAAAGGATCCCATGGCCAGATAAGTAACATAATATAGTATTCAAAAATGTTTTTGGGTAATTTAAAATTTTTATAATATAATTTTTACCTTTATTTACCATATTTACCCTTTAACAATTGTATATAAAATATTTACTGATGTTACTATTTATACTACCAAAACAATAATATCACCTATATAAAAAATTTGAGTCTCTTGATTTTAAATACGAATTTAATTTTTCAAAATTAAAAACATATATTTTAATGAAATTAATATTAAATTAATTCTTGTTGTCAAAACCAAAAAGCAGTTTTTTGAGAAATAATCACTATCAAAAGATTGACGTTTCATTATGTATAATTAAAAAGTAAAATTACATCCAATGATAAAAATTATGATTAAATGGTAAAAATATAATCTATTTACCATTTAAAATAAGTTAAAAAGATAGTCTAATCATATAAAAAATTATATTAGAAGGTAGTTTTGAATTAAAATATAGTATTTTTTAGTATTTATAATAAACATACTTTATCAGAAAAATATGAAAATTTTATCCAAATTAAATTTTGATGTCCTGATTCTAAATAAAAAGTTTATTATTTCAAATTGAAGATATTAAAGTGAAAAAACTATATTTAAAAAGGATTTTCCATGAAAAGATGGAAAATATGTGTTTTTAAAATAATAGATTATTTAGGATTAAAATCAGATTCATTATAATTATAAGCCACTAAATTTTATTGGATAAATTTAAAAAAAATTAACAAAACATGTATAATCATATTATAGTTATTTATATTCATTACCACTAAAACAATGAATAAGCATTAAAAACCATTTAAAATAATATTATATTATTATTTTTCTTGTATAACACAGACTTATGTGAAGCATAAGACTTCGGAGAAACCCATTTTTGCGTGTTGGGTACACCATAAAACATAGAAATCCTTTTAAAGAATAATTAATATTTAATTCAGAAATGTTAATAAATGTGAAAATTTCATATTCATTATTTGCGTTGGATGTTACATGGAATTCTTCTCAAAATCTTAAAATTGTCAAGATATATTTGTTGAAAAATATTGAATATGGAAAAATAGTTCTGGATGTTTTGAATAATATTTATTAAGGAATTATACCATATATTCTTATAGACTAATGGGAGAAAAGTAATATATTAGTGCTGATGCACTGTGAGCCAATGGACTACTCTCATATGGTTGTTTGAATTTATGGTTCAATGGGAAGAAAGATGAATAAATATGGATAGAGGAGAAAATAGATAAAACTACCCCACTATAAAAATTTAATGGAGCATGGATAACATTGAATAAGGCCACGGGGTACCCGATAGACTTATGTGGCCATCCTAACCCCAACCCATCGAACTGGAATCTAGATACCCACCCTTTTTTTATATGACCCATATAAGTTTAAAATAATTTTTTTTTCATCCTTTAGTTCATACGTGAGGAATAAAAATCCTAGAATAATATAAATGTATATATAATTATTTAATAAATACACACTTACACAAAAAACCAATCATGAATACTAAATAAAAAATTGATCCCTTAATTATAATTATATATGAAAATAATCATGTGCATTATACATTACAATATACACAATTAAAAAACTTATGATTTCATAATTATGGTGTCAGAGGATGGGGGAAATTCATTTAACAAAGAAAAAAATAATATAACAAAAACAAATTTTGTGTCAATATATATTAGAAACATTAAATTTTTTTGTTTAATTGTGATATTCTTGACATTCTTAAAGAAACATACAAATTTGAAAATTTTATCATGTCATATAAAACCAACCTATTATTTATAATTTATATTTAGTGGTAGTAATTTTATCGATGTAAAATGATATTTAACCCCGAAAAATAATACATTAAATTATACCCAATCTATATAAAACATATATATTTATAAATTATTATAACATGAAAATATATGAATGTGTTATGGATTTTATAGAGATTTTTTTTGGACAGTGAAACAAAAAATGAGTAATATGTTTTTTATAAACCTTAATTTTTATGACATAGTGTATCACACGGTGTGTTATTTGTATAGTTTAGGAAAATATTTCAATTTAATCTACATTCCCTTAGGGAAATAGTTACATTTAATATAATCATTCATATTTTCATTTATTAATTATATTATCCTCATGGAGTCGGAAATAAAGGATTGAATATTTTTTTGACAATCATGTGATATTTTCTAATCATTAGATATAGTATTTATTTCTTTCTTTGAGGGATTTGATATTCATGTCTAATAATTAAATGCAGTTAACTTTTTTTTATATGTAAAAATCTATGACACCTATGATATTATTATATACTAGTGTGAGAAAAATCTAATGTGCTCATTTACATGGGAGAATGAAATGAAATGAATATCACCATATTTTTATATATTTAATTGGATAATAAATAATATATAATCATGTAAATATATTATATTCCCAATACATGAATCATTGTTATTATATATTTTTTAAAAAAGGAATATATTATTACACTAGATGTGTGAGATATAATTGATCCATGATGTAATAGATATACACATGTTTAATAGAAAATAGACCAAATTCCCTTATAATTTGTGTAGCACTGATTATTTGAAAATTTGAATACCATTTTTATGATGATATAATATATATTGAAATTATTTTATTAACACTATAAAGTATTATATTGTTACAAATAATGTTGTTGGATTAAGAATTATGTTTTATGTAATGTATTAGGATTAAATATTACATTTTTATAACAGCTTACATAAACAAATTTGAGTCTATCAAGGATATTTTTTGGAGATTATATACAATGATGTGTAATATTATGTACTAAAATGTGATAAATGAAACATTTCAATGAAAAAATTTATGTAATGTGAGATTTATAGTGTTTTTAAAAGATAATATATATCATAGAAAATTTTTTATAAATAAAACTGTTCCTTTGCGTATTATTTTATTATATAGATATAATTGTTACCTCAGTACTATGAATCAAATTTTTATTTAGAGTACCAATATATTTTCTATATCACTTTTTAAAAAATAGTATGATATATTCAATATATTATTACAATGTAATTATTCTTATACTATTAATGAGTCATTTATTTCATAAAATATTATGTCATGAAATTTAAATTATTCTTGCGAAATTTTGAAAAAAAACTTAACATTATTTTCGGTTTTAATATCACAATATATTTGTAATGTCTTACCTATTTTTAATGTTTTATAAATGTTTTTAATTATGATACTGATTCTAAGAGATTAATGGAATTTGGTAAATAAATATCATTAGAGAATGAATGTTTATTCAAATCATGAATTTTTTAAATAATACAATCCGTATATTTTTATTCTTTTCCATTAAAAAAATGTTTTAGAATGTGTAAGAGTGATATGATGTACGAATTAAAAACATTATATATGTCCATAAAACTAATGAAAAAAAATTCTAGATTATATTTATGTAGATTTGTTATAGTTATCTCCCTTATGATTATGTAACCATTATTATCATCGTTAATAAAAATGATTAAATTTTTAGTTTCAAATATAATAATCTATATTCATAATATATTTCATATAATTACTCTATACAACACTTTTTTATAAATTGTTTATATATTTTATTTTTTAATTATTCAATGTTTTATAATGAGATTTAAAGCAAGGATTAATTTTAATTTCAATGTAAAATAATTACGATTTGTTGGAATAAAAGGTGTTCTGAATGGATTATTAGTGATGAGGAGTCTCATAATGAACAATGAAATTTTTTTTATTCCATTTGGAGGTATTTGCGATTGTTAGGTCATGTCATGTGAGGTTTATTAATGTTTGGAGGTCAATGGATGTTATATTTTAATTCTATTGAGAAATTATAAATTAATCATGTGTTATTTTATATAATATAATATAACCAAAAATAATTTATTTGTTATAAATATATAAGGAATAATTTTCTTCAAATTATAGCTGATTAATAACAATAAAAATTCAGACATGAAATGTTAGTAAAATAAAATTCATGGTCCTATAAACTATTTTGGATACAGTTTGTTATTTTCCCATCTTTTACAAGTGTTTTAAAATCTAATATTTCAAAATAATCACCGCCTATATTATCCATTTAAATCATATCACATGGGGGATTACACATTAATCCCTTTTAGTTCATTAGCCTCTTAAATTCATCTCTCATTAGGATAACATGATGTTGACATATAATTAAAGTTATGTTGTTTCTCCATGTTTGAATTATCTTTAATTGTCATTCCTTGTTAATTCATATGGAGTTGGTTATATACATTCTTATTATAATAAATATGAATATTAATTGAAAATATATATTTCTTGTGCATACCATAACATTTTTCATGGAACATTTTAATATTATTTTCCCATCAATAATAATTTTAATTCAAAATAGCAAGTATTATATCTTTTTTGTTTCCATTGAGATATTTTTCAAATATTATCTAGGAATAATATATGGTGATTTGATAATATGGTATCATGAATGGTTTTTAATTATTGTAATACATGTAAATAATATAACAGATGTAAATTATATAGATATGTCATATTACATATATTATATAATAATTTTCATTTCAATTTATTATTGTTTTTAAAATAAATCATGTACAATTATTTAATATGATTTATGAAGTTAAAATATTCTTGGGGATAATTACATTTTTATATGTATATTTCAATGAACATAATTTTATAGTTATATGTATGTGAGTGATATATATAAAATATTTTTTTTCTTGAATGATGATTCATAATTTATATATTAATTTTTATGATATCATATTATATTTTTTTATTTTTCTTTATATACAATTGAAATAAATATACTAGTAATGGAATTTATGGGAGATTTTGAAAATTTTTGGGATCCATCATTAGGGTGAGTGCTCGTTGACACTACACAAGAATAGAAAATGATTCAAGATATAGTATGGTGTATTTTAAGTAATAGAAGTATGGATCTGTGTGTGGGTAATTAATATTTTTGAAATGAGGGTAGATTAATTTATGATTGAGTTTAAATGGTGTCTGAGTCAGTTGGTTAGAAAATTATTTATAGAATAATTATTCCTAGGTTTCTTAATCTGTAAAATGTTTTTCTATTTTCTTCATACTTATATTTTTTTCGTATCTCAAATTAAATGCACTGTAAAAAATTTCAAATAAAATATGTGATATATATGTCATTCAAATGAATGGGGGTCATGGAAAGTAATTACAAAATTCCTAATGTGTTTTCTAATAACCACATGCACAAGACGTTCACTGTACAATGTAAATAATGAATTAATAGATTTTTTATGGATAATACCAATTAATTGTTTTCCTAAAGGGAATAACGAATTATATCTAGAGGAGATTATTATATGATATATTTTTTAATAGAATTCTTATTATTATTATAATTATTGTAGTTATACTTAAGTATTTATTTATAACTTTTTGAATTTTATTTGATTACATATACATAAAATGTTTAACATGATATGGGGTTTTTGGTATATAGACTAGGGGTTTTTCTGGGTTTAATATTATTACCCTTGACATGTGTTAGTTATTTTATAATATAATTGACCATTTAAAAGTTAAGGGATAGTTATAAATGTACAATAACATTTATATTCATCAAGGTCTATGTTTAGGTAACATATATTATTATGTTATTTAATGGGATATTATTATGATTTTTTATGATCCAATATGCTTGGAGATTGGGCCATTCATGAATATTATTTTTGGTAATAAATTATTAATTATGAACATATTTATCATGATACCTTATTTTCAATAGATGTGTGGGAAGTTGATCTATAATTTGAATTATTCTATGATCATCTATTTTTCCTTGGATAATGTAATTGTACTATTATAGAATGATATCTTACAGGAAGTGAATCATAGTTTTGGAATTCGAAATATTCTCTAAAATTATTCAATTAAATATAAAAAACTGTATTTACACATCAAATATTAAAAATTAAAATATTAGTTAGAATAAAATATTATTTTTCTTCCATCAATATTTTATTTAGAAATTAAATAAATTGGAAATGTGTTGATGTAAATGTTCCACTATATGTGTTTCTTGAATATGTTTTATATCAACCACATTCTTTTCTTTTCCTATATCTAATAAAATTATATGAATCACAAAAAATATATATAAAAATTATTCACTACCTTACAAGAGTATATGTTATTAACTCAAAAATAATAACATAGTTATGATTTATCAGGGTACCAATAAACTCCATAATCATCCAAATTAATTATCTTAAATTTCATACCACAATCACTCACTATGTCTATCAATTGTAGCAAATTACCATCTCTTTTCTAATGAATATGATTATATAATGTCTCAAATTATTACATATTATACATATATATATATATATATTACATCACCACTTTTTATTTAATTAATGTATAACATATCTCGTAATCATTATAATTCACCAGATTATGACATCCATTCTACTAAATTATTATATTGTATATTGTATGCAATATAATTAAATTAAATAATTATATATTTTCATATATCCTCTAATATTAATAGATTATAATAATTAACATTCTTGAAAACTAAAATGTAATCCATTAAATATAATAAACCCATCAAAAATAATTTATTAATGAAATATTTACTTTAAAAATTATTTTATTAAAAAATTAAAAATATATACGTGAGATTCATTAATATATAAAAATAATTATAATGGTGATATATCTATTTTAAATCTTTCAATTATTGTGTGAGTAATGATTAATAATGAAGAGTATGAGGTCCTATTTCATTGAGGATTATATTAATTTTAAAATTTTAGTGTAAGCCTAAAAATTAACTAAAAAATGGTGGTTTTGTTTTAATTTTTATTAATATTTATGAGATTCTATTCATATTTTGGAATGAGTCATGAAATTATAAGATTTAAATTAATTTTATATATATACATATTTTTAGGATTAATATATAGTTTTGGGGATTCCTAAATAAAATTAGTTAATATTACAAAAAATGTATAAATCAATATATGGAATTGGTTAGTACATTACAAGAATTATGCACCACATGAATTTTTATGGAATGGGACATCATAGTTGGATCTACTGGACACAGGGTGGTGCTAAAATATGTCACCAAATAAAATAAAAAAATTTAAATATTACTATCAGAAATTTTTCCTTCTCTTTAAAACTATTTTAACCCCTATTTATATCCTTTATGAAATCATTTTAACAAACATTTATGAAGCCTCTTATATTTTTAATTTTTTTTATTACTCTCCATTTATCTTATTATCTATAGATATCACATGGGTGGTTATGATTTTTGATCAATCATAATCCATCCGTTTTCAACACACACTTCATTTTGTATTTATTACTATAATTAATATTCATTGAATTATGGATTCATTCCATACTTAAATTGTATCATGGTTGAAATTATCTTCAATGGATGACACTCATTTTTTTTAGATATAATTATAGAAGTATTATTGCGTGTAGGTTATAATTCTAAAGATGTATGATATATTAGGGAGGTTTTATTTTTTTATATTTAATAATTTAATTATGACAATGAAGGATGTAGAAGTTTATTTCTCTGGGTAATTCAACTGCAATAATATTTTTTTTTATGTTATACGTCATAGTTTTCATTAGTATTGGTAAAAAATATTTTTAAGTGATTTAGTGAAATAAATCAATTAGATATATAATTTAATTTCTTAGATTTAGTATTATATTTTTTATTTATCAATTAATAAACCATTCAGATGGTTATGGAAGGTGGTATCAACACATCATGTAAAATTTAAATATATATTTGGATTATTTCAACTAACTATATTATAATATAATAATAATAATATTAGGGAACTATTTTTGATAATAGTAATGATTTCTTTTAAATATTATTTTCATATAAAATTATATTCTTTTTTCATAGGGATTCCATATATTCATATGTAATGCTCTTCTATATTGTTTTGCTATAAAACAACTAATTGAAACCATAGGAAATGAAAGAATTAATAATAATTATTCCATTTATATGATAATTTCATTTTAACATGTAAATTTTATTGTATTTTGTATTTATATTTTTTATACCATGATTATACATTCTTTTATTATTTTTCGTTCTTGATTAAAAAGTATTTATCCACATACAACCTATTTAGAAAGTGTATTAATACAATTTTTTTATATTATGCCCACTAAATGTGACTTTTTGGTTCTTGATTATGGTTTACTCGGACATAAGGACTTCCCTTATGATTTTTATCAAATATTTTTATTCATGGATTTCTAGTGTTTGTAGTTTTAAAATGATCTAATTTTTTTAAAAAAAAAGTTTTGGATGATGTTTTCTGATTTTATGTTATTTAACAAACCTATATTTAGATAGAGTAACATAATTTATTACAAAAACATATAATTTTTTGTAGACATTGTAAATTTAAAAAAACATTCATAAAAAAATAATTCAATAAGTATTCCCCATGGAAATATTTAAATTAATTTTAAATAATTATAAAACCTAAATGGTAATACATTAAATTTCTAGTCATTCCCTATAGTTTTTTTAGTCATGTTTTATTATTAATTATTTTCATTGTACATATTCTAGAAAATATTATAAATCAATAATCATAACATAACAACATAAATTTTTTTCATTTGTGGTGAAATTACTATTGGGTTTACTATGTGGTGTGGAAGGATATTGTTGGTTAACTTGTTCATAATTTTCTTTATATTTTTTTATAAAAACTTCACTATTTAAAAATGAATCATAATTTGTTATTAAAGTGGGAAAACATGATTATATGGAATATACAATAGATTTAAATTTTATATTCCACCTAAAAACCTACATCATATTTTCATTCGTTTCATAAAATTATTAATATGTCCATATTTCTTTTAAAAATTTATTTTCATACATGTTATTTTTGAAAGATATTATTTTGATTGAAATTAAATTTTTTAATAATTTATGAAATATTTACATCATTATATAAAATTTACATTTCATAACTATAAATTTCTTCCAAAAATTACGATTTATGGTTTTAAACATATTTAAATTTAGGAATTTAATTTCTATATATATATATATATATATATATTATTAAGTGATTGAGTCTCACCATATACATTTTTTAGGTTAGGGTAATATATTTATATAATATTCTACACATAGTTCTATTTTTTGATTAATATTACTATTCAATGAAATTCACTTATACTAGTACCTATAATTTGGTGAATTTATATATGAATTTTTTAAAAGTTTTCTATTATAATACTTTCCTTGTATGGATTTTTGTAATTATTCATAATTATTTTTATTTAATTCATTATCCAATATATTAGTTTAAAAGATAATTTTTGATTACATGTTATATTAATTACATTGATTTTATTATGGTTATTGTATTTTTACATACTTGAAAACGTTATGGAATTTTTATTCTTCTTGTATAACCCCATTAATATGAGATATATAAATATTAACACATAGTATGAATTGATAAATAAAGCATTAAAAAGTTGTATATATATCATTATTATGAAATTTAAAAATAAAAATTCCATTCATTGAGGAGAAATTTGATCATTTGAGATGGTATCTAATTTAGTAGAGACATTATTAACATTCCCAATACCCTTGGGATTAGATCCATGATTTCCCTAACTGAATATACATAATTCTTAATACCCTATGATTGAGATTGTATCCTAACCCATATAAAATGACCCCTAATCCTAGAATTGGTACTACATATTAACTCATTATATTCTATAATGTTTTATTATAAAATAGGATAAATATTGATTTTATTATGTAAGGACCTTCATTTTATAGGATGATAATAATTATAATTATTTTTGGTCAATAATTTTATTATCTTCACTTTGTTTATATATTATTTTTACTAATAATTGATATAAAATTATTATAATGTAAAGTAATTTATGATATTTAAAATACACATCATGTTCTATATCTTCAGTCACAAGTGGCACCAACCACAAAAAAGGTATGACATTTGAAAAATAAATTTTAAACAAAACATCAATCATAACTATACTTGAAAAGAATTAATATTTATTTTATTTATATGGAATACAATTAAGAATTGTAAAAATTAAAAATATTTGTCAATAATATTCATTAGTTATATATTATATATTTATTTCTAAAAATATTTTTTAAATTATGTTTACAATTTATTATTTTATTACAAGAATTCATTTTTTAAATCCTCTCAAAAAATTATCCGTCGTTGAAATTTGAGACTTTTATAAAATAATCGAACTGTAAGTGAATAGTGAAAATATATATTAATTTCATCACATAATATAATCATATTATATTACATAAATATATGTAAATTTTTTAAATTATTTTTCCTAAATAATTATATAATATAAATTGGATTAAAATATTTTTAAATAATATTTTGGTTTTATAATCCCATGCTCATCACTTTGAAAATTCATGTAGTCTTTTAATGAATATTTTTTGCAACTATATTGTATAATTATTTATAACACGATGAAAGGAAGTTTTATATATTGTTCATTGTTAATGAAATATGGTTTTAGAGAAAATAATTATGTTAAAATAGTTGAAATCAATGGCCATGATTATTAAATGAAAATCAAAAGTATTTTTCCGTGAAAATAATATTTATAATGATAAATGGATTCTTACCCATCACATGTGCTAAACATATAAATAATTTCCCTAAACATTAGAATTTTATTTGATGAAATAACAATTATATCTTATAAAAAACTCAAGATATTTTATGTAACTAGTTAAATTTTTAGAAATCAAATATAGATTATTAGGATTAATGATAACTATGATGTTAATGATGAAAAATAACTTTATAATTATTTTTTAACAATATGAAGGAATTTATGGAAAATGAATAAATTTTAAAACATTAAATAATTGATATTATAAAAATTATAAAAAACATAAATGTTGGTATTAATATTCATTTATTTATTAATTAATGGTAAATAAATTTAAGGTGCCATAAAGGAAAAAATGTCAATTTTATACTAAAATTATTTTCTTATAAATTATATATTTATATTACAAAGTAATTTTACTATAGTTATTTATTTTATTTTATTAAATAATGGATATATTTATTTCAACAACACCCAAAAGATGTTATATCGGTTATGTTATATGATTATGAAAATAAAATTTCATTTTGATGAAAACTAGTTAACTAGTTTAGAATTAAGATATTAGAATGTCAATACATAATGATAAAATATATATAACGTGTATGAATAATTTTTTGAAGAAAATAGTGTTCCATTATCGAATCAATTACACTACACACTCAATAATTTTACAAAAAAAAAATCAAATGGAAATGAAATTGTGTCATTGATTTAATAATTAGTATGGTTGTTTCAAACAGTTCCATTTTCCTCTTATAAATGGGGATAACTAAAATCCTTTTCCAAAAACAAATGTCTATATATTTACCCTATTAGAATATTCCATTTTATTAAATTTATAATCCACATATTAAAAAAACATTTTGATTTATTCCACCTCAATGCACCATTTATAGGGTTGTTACCCTGAGGTAAAATTGTCTAATAGGAACATCCACAAGGACTATCCGAGTATAGATATAATTTCATAGAACCCAATCACTAAATACATCGACATTATTAAGGTATATTTTTTCTATATATATATATATATCCTTTAACTTATCCTATGTTTTTTCACTTAATTATTCTATATGTAATCCCAAAAAAATATCTATAACCTCATCTCATATTAAATATAGCCGCCCATTCCTTTTATGAAATATATTTCAATATTTTTATCATCATTAATCAATAATAAAAAAACTTATTTAAAAATATTTGTTTATTGGGAAAATAATGTTTATAATATATTAAATTAAAAATATAACATGACATTTTTCTGAAGTATCCCTAGTGTGATCCAAAATCTATATGAGGTTCTAAGTATGAAAAGGACGCCTTGTAAAAATTAAATAAGATAGGGGTGATATAAAAACCTCAGTAAGATAAATAATATAATAATGAAACATATCATGTTATTCAAATGTATAAAATGATATAAAAATAAATACTAATGATTAATAACTGGGGAGAATAACATAAAGATCAACGTTTCACAAGATCATTATAATGTAACAAATGTGACAGAAAAAAATAAAAAAACTTCATAAACAATATCATATCATGGAAAGATTTTCATTATGGACATGGATTACTCTATAACCCAATACATGATGTATTATGAAACTAATAAATTATCCAATAAATTGGTGGGATAGATAATTTTAGTCCCACCCACCTCTTTTATATCATGAACATGAATATGTGTTCTATATAATAAAATAATTCATGAGGAATAAAAATAATTATTACATATGAAAAAAATGATTGGATGCATAATATTCCATCATATTAGAATAAACAAAGATTTCATAATGATGTAATTTAGAAGATGAACCTAAGGAATGTATTACCCTATAAAATGAATTGATAATAAGAGATATATATGTGGTGGACTAATATAAATAATATAATTGAAATTTATAACATTAATGATTATTATCATTGATATCATTTCAGTAAAATATTACATAAAATTTTTCATGCGTGAGAGAAACATTTCACTTCGATATTAATGAATTAGAATAAACAAATAAATTTTAGAAGAATAAATATTCAATAAAAATTATAGAAACCTATAATATAGTATTCATATAATTGATTGATCATGGAAATTTTTAATTCCAATCATTCAGTAAAATTTTAAAAAAATCATTTCAATCTATTGATAAATAAAATAAAGATCTTTTTTTGGAAAATGAATAGAATATTAATTTAAAAAGTTTTTTTAAAAGGGTAATCATGGGTAGTTTTTTTTTCATAAATTATATTTATATTTTTAAAAACATCCAATTAATTTTTTTAAGAAAACAATTATATGGATGAAAATATTATCAATCAATGAGAGAATTAATGTCATCTTTTCCTAAAAATAATCTCGATAATATTTAGTAAGAAAGAGAATTAAATTGTACAATGACACTTTATATGTATTAATGAACATTTCAAATGATAATATATTGGTCGTATTATACAAATATCATTCAATTAATTCAAGGGGTCTTAAACATAATCGATCTTATATAATTATGAGGTTGTCGAATAAAACTTTTCCACATTATCAACCTTTGAATCGTAAACCCATGATAGATATATATACAAATGAATCCTTGATTAAAATTTATATATATATATATTCATGATATAAAATTCAATGTGGAAGTATATACCCCACAAATATAGATATATATTTTTTAATATTTTTTATGTATCGTGGAATTGAAAATCAGATGATAAATCCCCTACCATGAGTCTACACTTCTCGTGTATGTTGTTTATCTCATATATAATAAACTTATATGTTTTTATTAATAAAAATTTCATTCTATAATATATTATAAAAAAATATATTTATTTAATTAATTTTATGGAATTATTAAATCATATAATTTTTAATTTATACACTTCCTATTTTTGAGGATGCATAGTTTATAACATCAAAATTGAATTGTTGTGATGACTATGGTTCATGTTAACATTTTCCCATCAACGATAGAATTGTATTAAAAAATAATTATTATATTTATACATAAATTATTCTTATAAAAATATAAAAGAATTATGGATATGGAAAATGAGTTATTTTACTATCATGGAGATAGTAGGCCATATGTACGAATTTTTAACATTCCCATTTTTCAACAGTCATGATGGAAAGAAGAAAAGTAATATTTTGTCATTATATATTGATTGTAATATAACAAATATCATATAAATTATTTATATACACATAAATATGCCCAACATTTAACAGAGTTATAAAAAAGAAAATTTATTTACATGGTGTTAGTCAAATGTACACATAAATGAAATTATAATTTTTTCATGGATGTCAATGTAAACAACTATATAATATATTAATTTTTTAGAATGATAATTTTTTCATGAATGGAAAATCAAAATATTTAACCTATTATCATATATATATCCATAATAGGTGATTATGGAAGAATAATTACATCGGATAGTGAGTAATTACTCTACTTTGAACAAAAATGATAGTTTTTTTATTCCCATTTTATGGAAGGGGTTATTGATTTATGTAATTTATCTAGTGAATGAAAATCATATAATGTGGTAGTTAATAATATTATTACACCATAAGTGTAAAATTATATGGGAATTATATGTATTAATAAATTAAATTAATCTTCTCATTTTATAATGAAATATCTTCTTGAGACGAGCTCATTAAGATTATATGTAACGCCTATATATGAGATATTTTTTAACCAAAAAATGATTCTAGTAAGTTGATTGATATGTATGTATGTTACATGGGTAGTACATTTCTGAATAACTGGGATATAGTGGTCTAAACATGATAAGATACAGTTTTCCATTTTATATGTTGTGGAGAAGGGACACATAGAATTTATTAAAAGTCATTGTTATAC
This sequence comes from Viscum album, assembly GCA_963277665.1. NCBI lineage: Eukaryota > Viridiplantae > Streptophyta > Magnoliopsida > Santalales > Viscaceae > Viscum > Viscum album. The sequence continues at coordinate 2,047,518,514 of OY728147.1, read as the reverse complement.
ACACATTTTACAGTAGATACAAGGACCCAAAATGGATCATTAGTTAAAAATATATGAATTAATGTCAATATATATAAATAAAGTTTCATTTGGACTTTTATTGATTATTTTTAAAACTATATAATTTTTATTTAACCCCCGATAAAATAGTTTTAACAATAACAATGGTAATATATTTTTATTCTTTTACTATTAATTATGCCAAAAAAATATGTTTATATTATTATAAAATATTAATTAAGTAAATTAGAAATATTAATCCACTTTTCATAATTAATTTTATATAATGTCTAAATTTTAATTTAAAATTAACCCAAAAAATGTGATGAAATAAATTTTTTTTAAGAAAATGTTTTCAGAACTATAAAATATTTTTATATCAATCTTTTACATGAAATTGATAATACTGACTTAAATTTTAATTAATCATGACACAAATTAACTAATTTAACATTTTAAAAAATATTGGTGAAAACATAACTTTTGAATAGATTTAAACAAAAGAATGATTTTCAATAAAAATCACTACATTCCATATTCATTAAAAAATTAATCATTTTATAAAAATCCAAAAACTGAACCTTAGATAATGTTTACATGTTTATTGAAAAAAATAAAAAATTTCATGTAAAATTTAAAATCTGAAAAAACAAATTTTATTATTTGTTATGATGTAGTAATAAAAATAATTTCATTGAGAAAAAACTTTTTTTGAGGCCTGTTTTATCTTTACAAAATATTTATCTACTTATTTATAAACATGATTTCTAAATCCATCATATATAATTATAAAATTTTGTTAGTTACTATTCATACCACCAAACATAATCTCCCTGTTATAACATTGACATTCAAAAAATTATAATTTAATAATATCTCATGATTCATTTAAATTTAGTTATGAGTGTTGTACACTCCATTGAGAATACAAATATATTAAAATAATAGTGTGATATATCAGTAATCTACTTAATATATTTATAACATAATATAAGTGAAGATATAGTATATCCATAAATTGATAAATATGGTGTCTTCAGTGATAGTTGTTTCCATAATAAAATCCATTATAAATGATTCTATAATGGGTTATTCCTCTTGTGGAATGGAGGAGAAGAGAGCATCATGAATATGAATGAAAATATATGTTAGTAGAGGTTGAATGCATTAAACATGAAACAAAATCATCACATAATCGAGAGAATTTGGTACATTTTGAACATTATGATGTACAATGTCATCCAATGAAAAAAAAATTGATACATGTTATGTGAATGACAACATCATTCATCATTCATCAATGTTTATATACATGAAAAACTATTCAGGTAGAATTTTCATAATGGTAATAGTTTTCATGGGACCATAATCTCTAGTGACCATTATGTAGTTCTAGTTTATTAACACTACCAAAATTTCCAGTTTCTAATTGGATAATTCTATATACAAAATGGAGATAGGAATGGAAATCAAGATCAATTTTTTGACATGTAATCTCATCAAACAACATGGATATTATTTTATTATACGCATAAATAATTGAATATATTATATCATTTCTATTTAAAAAAACTATCATTTGAATAATAATATATGCTCACTATTCAGTCATTCATGTATGTTTAAATTTTTAAATTATGTCCTTCATAAATATTTATCCATTATAATAAAAATGATTATGGTTAAACTGAATTATTCATAGTTATATAATCTACTCAATGACTTATCTGACTAAAATAATTCACTAAATGTACTCGTATACAGGAATAATTGGATTTAATAATTTATTTGGTAAATGTTTTGTTTATTATTTATGGATAATTTAATTATCATCAAAAGGGTATTTTTAATAAATTTTATAAATATGACCAATAAAATTATTGTTTATATGTGATTGATGAACATGAAAATTGAAGTTTTCATATTTCCACTTAATCCATGCATTCCATGCATTTAATAGGAAGAATAGGCAAGGAACATGTTACCTAAAAAATGTGGTTGTGAATATATAAACTAATGGTGTCATAATTTAAAATGAGAAATTGGACCTAGATTAGGAATAACCCAAAACAATATATAATATATTCTCTAAAATAGTGTACTTACCATTAAACCCATATCATTATCGAGTAGGTATTTATTAATTGTCTTTAACAAAAGGACTACATGCACCACACCTCTTCATAGTGGCCTGAAATAATGAATGCTCACGGTGTCCCCTATAATCAAGTTGACCGCCTCATGATTAAGAGACATTATATTATGAATGAAAAAAGGATCAGGTCTAAGAACCTTAAAATAAGAAAGGTGGTCTGCAACTTTATTACCCTCCATCAATGAGTGCACCACATTGGTTCTACTATTAAGTTGTCTCCTTCACATTTTGATGGTATAGATGATTGAATAGGGGGAGGTATAAGGACCATTAAAGATGTTATGGAGAATCTTGGAGTCAGTTTTAGCCTCTTAAATATCAAATCAATCCTAGTTTCATAGAATAATACCATGAATGAGGGCCTTTGCCTCAGCATGAAGGGATCATCCACTACCCAAACATGCTGAAAACACAATAATCATTGACTCCTGGGAATCCTGAACTACACCCCCACTTCTAATGACCCCATGATGAAGGAACCATCATTGGTGATTTTAAGACAACTGTAGGGGGTTTCCAATGAACCCAATGGCCTCTGGAAATGTTAGTATCATTATGGGATGGATTGGAGGCTCTCTGAATTAGGATGAGACAAATAGCCTCATGCCATTTTCTAAGGAGTGGGATGAGGTCTATAAGAAGATTTTTGGTCCTGAGGATGATGGAAGAGTGGGAGGAGAGGACATCATCCTGCCTATACTTGTTTCTAGATTTCAAAATGCTCTAGAAGCCTGTGTAGAGAATCATGGTATGAGCCTCCTGTTAGAACCGAGCAAGAAGCACAAGCCCCAATCAGGTGGGTTTTTAAAAAAACTCAACCGATAGTTGATGTAAACAAGAAATCATCAGAGAAGTGAAACCCGGTCCTAGATGAGGACCGCGTGTGCATGATTTTAAGCACTATCATAAACCGTAAAATACCTGCTTTAGATCCGAAGCCACACATGACGTCTACTCATCGTTGGTGATCACTACTCGAAAAATCGGAAGCCTAATTCCTCTAGATCATCCTAACGTGCTTCAAGGAATCCGAAGGAGCGCTGTTTGTCATAGTTCGGGATCTAGCACGTAATACTGATGATGCCTTAGACGTTCCAACGATCACTACATCGCTTCACTATTGATGCCCGAGAGAGAGCTCCATCCGAGCTCCTTGGATCCAGATCATCTCTCTCTAGAGTGTGGGAGAGAGGAGAAGAGAAAGATTCTCCATGAATAGTGTTTGGAAAAAGCCCCTCCTCTTCTATTTATAGTGAACAATTAAAATACCTGGTATCGCCTCGTCGACCCGGAAAACTTAACGCCCTATCAATGACATTTATGACACTTAAACTGAGTAATAAATATTATAATCATTTACTTGTAATATATTAAAATATATTATGTGATAATAATTGAGTAATTAACTCGACTCGTCACTCCCATAAATATTAATTGAAGATAAATAATTTATTATTAGTCAATTAATATTTTTCTTATATTTAGTTAAAACTCATAAATACATTTAATATATAAATTCGTTAATATTTATTCTAAAGAAAATTATTATGAATTTATTTATTGAATTGGTGATCATTTAACTTTAGAAAAATCCCAGACCCCTATGGCAGGGTCCTCCTGTACAAAACACTTATTCAACAGAATATGGCAGATTCTTGATTATTCTATTGTGTTTGACCCTCTAGGCCCTTATTTCAACAGCCGTGAATAGTTTTCACAGACCAAGAGCGGGATATAGCAACCCATCATGGCCCCTGAAGAAGTATGGATTTTCACAAAAGCAAGAACAAACCTATGAACATGCACTGTGTAATTTAATCTATTTGTCTGTAATATATCATAAAGAATGACGCACTCACGTGTCATTGCCCTTTTCTTGCACTATTTTTTTTTGATTTAACTGGATGGATTTAACCTTGACTTCCATTTCCATGGTCTTATAACGGTACTTCCAACCATATCAACATGTCCTGAGATATATTACCTCCATAACTTGGAAGAAAAAAAATCCATTCTTGACTATTCAACCAATCTCATGCCTCCAATGACGCACCCGACACAAATTACCTCACCACGACTTCATCGCCATGGTTTTATTCTTGTATCAAAGTACACAGTCAATTGAAATACATTGGTAATGATATCATGTTATGAGACCATGACACGTGATCATAGATAGGAACATCCAATGACACCCGAAACATGTGGTGTTCTAATTGGCGGGTCAGTCCTCATGATCTCACTACTAGAGATCACCAAGTGCGAACATCACAATAAGAAGACTCAATGATTATTAGCCCCCAGAACCATATGGTTAGACATCTACTATGTATAATTAGTAATATGTATGTATACCATAGAACATGAATATTTATGATTAATGTAATAGTATATAGAGGTTCTCATTAAATCTTGGTAACAACTATAACCTTTCGACACGACAATTAATCTTTGGAAATTACCATTTCAATAGTAGACATAGAAAAGTCTACGCTATAATAGTAAGATGACATCATGCATACCTTACTGTATACAGGATATGGTAATAAAAAGCACATAATAGTTGGGTCTAGGGCACGCACTATTTTAACACTCCCACTTCCACTAGAGGCAACTTGCTAACCAAACAAGTTAGATACTCACATGATAAGCATCATGTTTCTTCTGAGTAACGATATTAGATAGTGGGTCCTCCACGGTTTCGCCATGTGGAAATTCTACTATAGCAACCACATCTCTTTGAGTAAATATTCTCAAGAGATGGTATCCTGAGTATATCCCATTTGTCCACTTTCATAACATGAAATCTTGGCTAGTAAGAATATCATAATATAGATTATGATAATACTTTTCTCACTAGGTACGATTTGATGAACTAGAACAAATTGTTAAATATCTGCTTCTTAGTTACCTTAGAAGCTGCAACGTACTCGGTCTTGTAGGTATGGCCACCACTGAATGATATGTGCTTGACTCGCTCATCGCCATTAGCCTAACTAGAACAATATATCATATTGATAAAATGGAAGACTAGTTCATATCCCCAAAACTAGTATAATTTCTTCTCCACAAACCGGGTCTATATCTTTTGTACTTGCCGAAGTACAATTAGATTGTTTTGAATTCACCCCTTGCAGTGCTCCTGGATATAACTGATATTTTCTTATTGTAAAATATACCTTGGAAATATCGGTTCTTGTTCATATCATGGAATATGTGATTGATCCATCGCTCCAATGTATGGATTTCAACTCACCGCAATTATCACTTCTCGTGTCACGGACAGGTCAACATGGAGAGATTATTCCCTCTGACATAGGTAACAATTCATCTATTGAATTGTTCCAACATGTATATTACAATATAATGTCACTATATGTACAATTTACTAGGACCAAACAACCTATAGATCTAACTTAGTAGATCATGTTTCCTTGAACATAGGTTGCTACTTTAAGTCAATCATTAAAGAGGAAATTTGAATTTGTTCTTAACTAACTGTGTGACCAAATATCTGTTTTCCATATATTTTCGAAAATATTTCATAATGGAAAACTGTATCACTACCACTAACCTCTTGTTGACACATGGAAAACATTTTTGAAAATGTGTGTTCTATGATAATGTTTCTTACTTTAATCCTAAACCATATTATAGTAACATACAAAATTTATTAGCATTCTGTGACGTGAATATCCCTTTATGGTTGTGTCGTATAAACACAATCCAAAATTGGTGGTCATGGAATCCAATTTTAAATATATTGTTCACAAATATTAGTTAAGATAAGTAAAATTCTAACGCATTTAGGCATAATTACATGGTCAAATCAGTCAAGCCTTATTGGTACCAAGCTCATACCATCAATGTATCAACTCACTTGAATACCAACAGCAGTATTCAAAATAATAGGCCCCTTTTGTACTTTGATACATGGAATCCATTAATTGGATTTTAGTTGGTCTTATCAATTTTAGTTAATTGTCAAATACTTCTTACTTGTTGGAAATATTATTCACATTGAATAATAGATCACCGACCGCGGTGAATATAAAATCCATCACCATGGTTTTATCTTTCCTAAGCAGTATGTGTCTCCGGAACATACTTTGTTCCACATGTGCTTGTGGAACTAGATCCTATGCCAACTACTTGTGAATTTTGAGCATTTATTAAACACAATTCAATATAACTCCCACTATCTCTAATAGAGATGTGAACCCTTATATAGAAGTGTAGTCTGTTTCTTGACTACCTACTCTTCTATAATAGGGATTTATGTTATATCCCAAACAAATGTTATGATTATTACACTAAATGGACAATTTGATTGTATTGATGCAAGTTTATTTACATTCAAACAAACTCCAAACACATGTTCTTATGAAATAATGTGTTTAAATCATACTATGACTCGTATGATATCCATTTGTCATTATATTTGGCATATTGTTGTGGGATATAGCTATTATTTGCAAAGCATGTCATCAAATATAATGGAATGTTCTGCTAGTACCAACATTTATATTAATTACATCAATACTTTGATGTATAAAATGTGCTTTTATAAATTTCTACATGCTACATTTTTTGATCAATGCTGATTTTTATGACTTCATCATCAATTCTCCCTATTAACATCAATGACATGATGTCAATAAGGTAAGGTGCGTTTTGGAATTGCTCCACGCTACATTATCATGATTGATGAATGCTTGATCAAGATATTCTTCAGTATCCTAATCAGAATAAACTCATATTGACTAACCATGTACATAATTCACTTTGATATTCTTTAATTACATGATTGAATATTTTGATGTATATATACCTATCGCTTATACTTGTAATAGTTCACACATTCGTGTTGAACTATTTTAAAAAGATTTGTGATGTACCTGTATTTCTAGAGGCTCCTTTGTCCAAACTAAAGTCATCGATAATAACATAAGTATTTAGGTGTGTTGATCCTGAATAACATACTTGGTATATTCATGATGTCTATTTTTAGTATTACTTGAAAATGAATTATCATGTCACAACTGGGTATAAGTCTTCCATTTATATTCATCACTAATTGCCTATGATTCATGTATTACTGAAATAGTGACTGAGTTTACCAAAAACAACATTCATTGTAGAAACTGAAAGAATGTATCCTTGCGTCCAAGGAAAAATGAGATTAATTTTTGTGGTTGTAACAAACAATAGTTCCACATGAATCTTTCATTTTGAAATTAAAGAAGTCGTGTACTTCTCACCACTGTCCTAGGTATCACCCTTTTACAACCACAAGAAGAATACACCTGACTACTAGTAATGTTTCTATATATATTGGTTATCATATTCAAATACACATATGTAACCAACATATTGTGATTAATACCCATGTAGTAAAAGATAAACATTAAATTGATGAATACACTTGACGTAGGAGCGTCAACTTGCTCTTTTAAATCTGGTTATTGCTTTTAAACATCCGTAGTATTATTTTATAATATGCAATGAAAATAACCTCTGTTATTACATCATTAATTAAAGGACGTCACGAATGTGTCACTGGAATTAAATTCCTTTGAACATTTCATATTGTCTTAAATTCTTCCACAAAAAGATTTAATGATTAATTGTCTTTTATTCTTATTCAATTGGTGAACCATACGTAAATTGGTAATGAAGTGTTTACTAAATACTTTTTCATTTTTTAACATAAAAAGAAACTTGAGTAATGTGGTGAAAATGATATTTAAATATCATGATCGATATTTTAAATTAAACATGTTGGTGTAAACTTTTCCTTATTCATATCGTTGTTTCACATTCTCATTGCAAACATCTTAGAGATGAGACATTATGTTATATCATATATGTCTTGGTGTAGTGACCGCAACTAACATCAGATGTTGACGAAAACATAATTATATAACTATCATATGCTTTTTTCATTAGTCTCATGTATGAAATGTTTCACCCTTGCTTCTTGAGGTAGTTTAACACTGTCGGGGACACTGACACTGTGAGTTTCCTATATCATAGTACTACGCACATGAACTTGTACTATTCATAGATACTCGTGTCAGTGTGGACATATACATTTTCCATTATAATATTGCAGTTTTAATCTTGTTGTATAACATACCATTTATCTACAAAAATATTTTTTAGCAGATTAGTGCCTTTTATCTGCATTACCAGTTTAGACATTTTTGATTAATTACTTAAATCAATTAATGTCTCCCACTATTTTATCGGAATCTAGGAACCCTCGGTTCTAGAATTGGAATACTCTATCTCTGGAGTATTCTAGTGGAAAGGATCCAGAAACCACCCATCATAGTCTACATGCTAAGGCTACGCCACTACTTAGAGGGTTATAGGTAGGCTTTTGGATAGCCGACCGCTTTAACTTGAGGTTCCTTGATCTATTGATAGAAGTCCCAGCTTCTTAAAAGGAAAATTTTATTTACTCAATACTTTCCTCTAAAATGATAGCAAGTTAGCTAGGGATAATACTTACAAGAACTATAGTTATGTCAACCCATCATTCTTATAAGGACTCCCTAGTAGTAAGAGGCACCCTTAGCTATGGCATGCTCGTCACCTCAAACAGCTAGTTTTGTCCAAATTTTAATGATGGAAGGCGTTTCAGGCTTAATATATATTTGAGGGTTTTATTATTTTTAGTGTGATAAAAGAAATCGTTTTCCATTTTTTATAAGCACGTACTATGTGATCGCAATCACAACTAACCGTGCATGAAATAGAAATTTCATCACGTCACATGTTCATTTTATCTTACATGCTTGTTTATTATTATACCTTGTGATCACGCAATACATAACACAAGCACAAAAAAATAAACCATGTAAAAAATAAAATGAACACTTGATCATGAGTCGGTACTATTTGTTGATCCAGTGAGTGAATAACGGACCAACTGAAACCCTGGGGGTAAATACATGTAGTCACGTGGCTTGCAATTTGAATAGAAATGTTTGGTCATCCAATGCATCCAACTCTGGTCTGGTGCATCACAGTCACATGGCGTGAAGTGCGTCATTTGTCATCTCTTCATTATCCAACAATACTTGCACGCATGCGAGGGGGTCTCGGGAGTAAAAATGTACAACTCTAAGAATCAGCACGGAGAACCATATACATATAACGACCCTTGAGCCGACATGCAGATCATGGTTTATTTAATTAAACTAATAATTAAAATACCATGCAATAAATAAATAAATAAATTAAATAAATAAACATTAGGCATAAATTAGTTGGTCCACAGCCTATGACCAATATACGCTTTAACTCACGTATATATAATTTACATACAATAATACAATTAAACTAGCATTAAAATGAACTTGAGGTCATTTTAATGGAATTATAAATTCACAATTATTTTTAATTAAATTATCACATCGTTCGGTCCGGATTAATTAATTTAATTTTAAAACTAAAATTAAATTAATTAATCTCCCAATTAAATTAATTAAGGCACATTAATTATAAACCAAATTTAATATTAAATTAATTTAATTATAAACCGAAATTGAATTAATTTATTTTATTAACATTTGATTCAAATAAAAGTATCTTAGCCCCATAAACCCCGGGCAGGGCCTATGCAGATCGGTGTGAACCTGTGCAGGCCCATCCCGTGGTACGCCGACCCTGTGCGGGTTTGTTCTAGTCTGAGATATCCCACCCACGCTTGTTCCTAGCTAGGCAGACCCACCCGGTCACCAAGTGAATCAAAACAAACAGAACCCTCACCCACACACACAATAGGGTCCCTAACGTTGGTGTGCACCGCGATGCGGTGGTGCACCCATGCGCGGGTCTCTGCAAGAGAGTTCGGAAAAGGGGTCCGGGGCGGATCGTGCCAGGTGGTCCGGCATCCTAGGAGCTTGAACACGGAGGCATAGAGCGGTGATTCATGCAGCACGTCCGAGATGAATCCTGAGGGCAGTTCGGTGCACCACGATATGGAGGTGATGGAAGGGGGCTTCTGCATGGTCTCAAATCACCTGTAGGGAGATGGTGTTGGGTTTTGTGTGGCCAGAGCTGGTCATGCACATCTCTACCAGAAGAGATACTGAGGACCGATGGGTAGCACCTGCGTGGGTAGGGAACTCCAGGACCACGGGAGTAGGAGGTGGCCCGGAGTGGCCGAGAGGTACCTTGCGGGTCCAACCAGTGGAGGAGGAGTCGTGGGGAAGGGAGAGGTGGACTACAGGTGTTGAGCGATGTGGCTGAATAGGGAGGAGGCAGCTTGGGCTACGGTTAGGTTGCACTGGCTAGAGGCAGGTCGGCACGCTGAGTACGCCGGTTCAAAGGCAAGCAAGGATGTCTTTTCCTAGTCTCCCCAACTTTACTCCTTTGTTTTTTTCCATGACTTGCAAAGTGAGGTCTATTCCCACTTTTTTTTAAACATTACCCACTTGAGTAAAGGTCATCCTTTCTTTTCTATCTAAAGCCTATGTGCTTGTCTTGAGAAAATTATATTCTTATATTATTATAACAATATTATCATTATGATAAAGTAAATAATAATATTACAATAATATATTAAAATAATTTTTACTATAATAAGAATATTTTATTATAATAAAATAATTATAATGAAAATAATAATTTTTTTTTGAAGAATAAGGTCGCAGAAAACACTATTATGGTGATTAGAATTCCATCGGGGTGAAGGAGATCTTCCGATTTAATACTTCGGATGGCTGCAGATTGGCTATTTGATATCAGATTTAGATGCGGTTTGTGGAATTTGAGTTGAAACGACGCCATCATCATTAATTAATTCAAATTTAATTTATTTGGCTTAAAATCAACACGCATCCCTATGATACCAATTGTTGGAACTGTTCATGAAGCGGAAGCCCCAAACAGTTGGGTTTTTTTAAAAATTTCAATCGATGATCGACGTAAACATGTCCACATTGGAGAATAGAAGACTGGTCTTAGATGAGGACCACACATGGAGGATTTTAATCACAAACATAAACTCTAAAATACCTGGTTTATATCTGAATCCACGCTTGACATCTTCTCACCATTGGTGATAGCTGCTTGAAGAATCCGAAGAATAATTCTTCAATATCATCCACACACACTTCAAGGAGTCCACAGGAGCGTCATTCGTCATAGTCCAGCTGCTAGCGCGGAATTCTAATGATGCCTTCGATGTTACAACGATCACCGCATCGCTTCGCTAGTGATGCCCGAGAGAGAGATCCATCTGTGCTCCTTGGATCCAGAGCATCTCTCTCTAGAGTGTGGGAAAGAGGAGAGGAGAGGGAAGCTCCATAAATAGTGTTTGACAAAAGCCCATCCTCTTCTATTTATAGTGAACAATTAAAATACCCGGTATCGCCTCGTCGGCCTCGAATACTTAAATCCCAATCAATGAAATTTACAACTACTAAACTGAGTCATAAATTTCATAATCTTTTACTTGATATATATTAAAATATAGTACGTTATAATAATTGAGTCATTTCCTAGACTCATCGCTCCCATAAATATTAATCGAACCTAGATTAATTTAATATTTTTCAATTAATATTTTTCATGTATTTACATAAAACTCGTAAATACATTTAAATATAAATTAAATACTAATTATTATAATCTTTAATAATATGAATTTATTTATTTCATTGGTTATCGTCTAACTTTGGACAAATCCTGGACCCATGTGGCAGGGCACACAATGTCCCAAACTCGTATTCATTTGAATAGGGATGATTCATGAATACGCTATTGTATGTGACCCTCTAGGACCTTATTTCGATAGCCATGAATAGTATTCACTGACCAGAAGCGGGATGTAGCAACCCATCATTCCCCCTGAGGAAATAAGGATTGTCACATCAGTGACAACCATCCTATGAACATGAATTGTGTAATATAATCTCTTTGTATGTAATATCTCATAATGCATGACGCACTCACGTGTCATCAAACTTATCTTACTTTATAGTTTGTTGATTTAACTGGATGGATTTACCCTTGACTACCATGGCCATGGTCTTATAAAGGTACTGCCATCAATATCAACATGTCCCAAGATATATTACTTCTCTATCCTAGAAGCGACCAATCCTTTCTTGAGCATTCAACAAATGTCATGCCCCCAATTACGCACCCAACAAAAACTACCTCACCACGGCATCATTGCCATGGATTTTGTCTAGAATTAATGTACTCAATCAAATGGAATACCTTGGTAATGATCTCAAGTAAGGACACCATTACACATGATCATATATAGAAGTATCCAATGACACTCGAAACATGTGGTGTTCTTGTTGGAGGGTCAGTCCTCATGATCTCACTACTAGAGATCACCAAGTGCGAAATTCATTTCTATAAGTCTCAATGCTTATGATCCCCCATCACTAGATGGTCAGACATCTTGTATGTCCAATTAGTAAGATCTATCTAGATCATAGTACATATATATTTTAGATTAATGCCATAGTATCTAGATGTTCTCATTATAGCCCGGGAACAACTATAACCTTTTGATGTGACAATTAATCATTGGACATTACCATTTCAATAGTGGACGTAGAAAATTCTACAATATAATGGTAAGATTAAATCATGCATACCTTACTATATACACGATATGGTAATCAAATAAACATACTAGTTGAGTCTAGGGCACCCATGATTTCAACACCTCCCTCTATGGACCCCTGTATCCCGAGACATGAAATCACCTCTACACAAAAGTGAGACCTGCTATGATACTATAGGCATGTGACATAATCTCATAGGGAGAGCCCCACATCACACTCAACTAGTCACCCCGAAAGAAAAGGTGAAAAACATATTCTTTATGACTATTCATTCAGTAGGGACATCGTGAAACCAGCGAGATCCCCCATCGGTTAATATTTTTTCTATAGAAATTGCATTATTTATTATACGCCATGAAAAGAAAATTTTACATCGAGGGAATGAACTTTGTCTGGAGGATCTCGTTTCGTCTTTAATAATTGTCAGGGGTGCTCAAATATCAATGATAATCTTAATATTTGAAGGCCCTCATAGATTAGGGGGTGAAAACGCATTGGTTGCACTCCAGGGATAATTAAATTAGGTTAAATATGGCCTAATGATCTTTGTACAGCACCGCGTGGATAAACTCAGGGTAGAAACTATCTTCTATAATAAATTTGGTAGGGGTTGGGAATCCTGGAATCCCGATAGCCTCCCCAGCTTAGTAGTTCTTCTATGAGATGATATCTCTGTTCCCCCCAGCTATTGGGAGTGAGGATGAGATTGAAGATGATGGAAAAAATACTAGACCAGAGTGTAGAGAACCAGATCATCCCCAATGAAGGGTCATCAAGGGGATATGAGTGCATGTTTTTACCCTATAGCGTTTGATTTTATAGGCCTCCCATGAATGTTTCACATGAGTGAAGTTGATGGTGTCCTCAAGGCCACAGACATTGATGTCACCTTCCTTGACTAGCCATTCCTCCATGCGCCATGATGCCCAATGATGTTTCCCTTCCAAGTCAGGGTCCCCGATGAAGGTTGCCAGTATCATTTCAATGTTGTAAATTATCCCTAGTGGATCTTTGATGGCAGAGTGGGCATGAACCAGGGTAGCGAGTCAATCACTGTTGATGATAGCAATATAGACACCAAAATAAAGGTATTTGTTCTTCTAGTTGAAGAAACATTCAATAATATTCTAGGAGAAGAAATCACAGTCTCTAATCCAAAGACATCGAGGGGAGATGGGATCCCCAAGATATTCCATGGGGAACTCCCCTATTTTCATTTTTTGTTTCAGGTAGATAGAATAAGATTGACTATAAATGCATTTGTTGGAAACATATATTGTAATATTTTCCTTGTAGATCACTTGAACACTCCACTGGGAGTAACCCTCATCCACCTTCATGAGTCCTTTGATTGATTGGATTCCAACATTCATGAAGATGAGGGTATCATCCAAAAAAATTTGGTGGGTGATGGGTTGGACTCTCATTCTTCGTCTAAAGGAGATCAACTCACAATTGTTAAACCTCTTGTCGAAGGATCGGCTGATGACATAATTGAAAATAATGAACAAGCTAGGGGAGATAGGATCTCCTTTCTTGAGTCCTCGAGTCGCCTTGAAGAACCTGAAAGTCTTCCCCAAAATATCAGTCTCTATCCAAGAGGAGCTATAACATCTAAACAGGATATCCACATTCTAAGTATCAAGACCCAAACCTTCCAAGACCTAGTTGATAATTTCTCACTACAAGTGATCATATTCTTTGTCCATTTCCAGCTTGATGGCCATGTTGGGACCACAGGATATCAGGTTGTTGTATCTAATCATGTCGTGGGTAAGGGTAAGGGAACCTTGCATCGAGCATCCCTTGACAAACATGTGATTCTATTTAAGGAACTAATGATGGAGGTTCATAAACCCTCTTATGTTGATGAGACTGGTTAGGATTTTGTTTCGAATGTTTCATTGGCACACTAGGCGGTAGTGCAGAACATATGTAGGGTTCATAAATTTCAGAAGGAGGATAAGGGTTGTGGTGAAGGAAATCCATATAAGGCTACCTCCTCAAAATATGTCTTGGATGGCCTTAACAAAATCTTCCTTCACAACCTATCACAGGGCCATATAGAAGATTCTTGGAAAGACATTTGGTCCTCATTGTCCTGGACAGAGCACACTGAAGGGATAACCTCGAAGAACCATGTGTCAAGTCCCAGGAATCCATTTGACCTCAATTAATTAGGGCCAGTAAGAAACTCTTGAAAGAAGGAAAGGGCTTGGGAACCCAACATGTACATATCATTCATGTAAGAGCCATAATCTAAAAGAAAATTTGGTTTGATTGGCCACTTTATCTCTTTTATGCAGGCGTGGAAGAACACAGTGTTCCTGTCTCCCTATTTGAGCTAATTGAACCTCGAGGAATATCTATACATGTGTTACTATTTCAGATGGAATTCCTCCAAGAGTTTTTTATTACGAGCAAGATCCTAAAATGCAAGATCATCCCAGTTCTCCTCTTGCTTCCCCTATAGACTTTCAACATGCTATCAGGCACACTAAACATCAGTTTCAATGGGGGAATTGTTCTTCCACCACCCCCGCAAGAGATCCTTGCTCCGTTTGAGATTATTTTGAATGGAGACACATGTATAACCATGGGATGGCTCCTTGTAAGCACCACTGAATATGGATTTGTATCCTGGAGTAGTTTTCCACTAATGAATGAAATAAACATCCACTAATATATTCATAATAACAAAAAAATAATAAATAATTAATGAATGTAGAAGGAAATAGAGAAATATGTGCATGGTAATGATGTTATACAAAGACATACAACCACTAGTCCTATAATAATTCCACTCAAGGGGAAAAATATTGGGAATATATTTTGGGATTCACTACAATACCTAATCTATACACCAACAGCATTCCACAAATTTATTTGAGAAATATCATTCATTCACATAATATTTGAACTGAATTCAATCTAAACCATTGGATAGTTATGTTTGTTCTGGAAGCCAAAGGCCACATTGCATTTGAATGTAGTGAGTCAAATATAGTAGGTAACCATTAAAATGACCAACTACATAAATAGTAAAATATGTATATTCTCATGTGACATACTTAGAGAAATAAATTACTAAATCCTGAAAAAGAAATTAAGAATTTTGATCATTAGGCCATAATGTAACACTTAAATAGGAGAATAAACTATTCTACCAGAGTCATAGTATATATGAAAAAATAAAAAAATCCTTCCAATGGAAATCCCTTTGTAACAATGATGTATATAATGCAACAAAATCAATATGGTATGACACTAAGAAATCCCATATAATAAATAATGAAAGTTATTACTATGGGTGACACTTGAAAATAAAAGTGTAATGTGTTGCACGATTATTTATTTGAGAAAATACTATGTAATATATATTTAGACATATAATCGATTCAGAGAATAATATCAATGATAAAAAATAGAAAATAATCATGATTCACAATTTCATAGATGTTATATATATTCCTCGATATTGAATTCAAGGGGGTTTTCCAAGGGATACAAAAAATATAATATAAACGTATTGACCCTTTGATAACATCTCATGATATGAATTGTATCAAAAACAACTAATTAATCCTAGGTTAATATCGATATGGATTCCATTTAGAAAAACAACTATTTTTTTATTGTACCAACTATGCATTCATCTTTAAGTATCAAGGATTGCGCATCCCTTGTACATATCTCATAACATAAATATCAAAATTGTTATCCATATACCAAAACATACCACAGATAATTGTTTTACGAATATTACGTTCATTAACATTACTTGTAATTATAGCCATATCTGGATCACATCATAACATTCAGTTCAAGGTGACCATCATAGATGTCATTACACACTCATAGAGGAAACCTCTCAGGAGTAGTCGGGTCACTATGGGACACAACAAGGTCTAATAGGTCACATCAAAATATAACTACTCATATAGGAACTATTATTTCATTATCATATCATTCGTTAATACATTTAACTCGGAAGAAGTTTGAGCAATGTTCATATCACATCCCACTATGTATTAATATCCTATTTTTGGTGGAATGCTTCTTCCACGATCAACTCAAATATCACTCAAGCTACAAGTCATCGCACAACTCAACCATGAATAACATACGAAAATACTTCTATTTTTACAATATCTTATATAAATAGGTTTATAGGGATCCAAATGTAGTTCTAGTATGTTACAAAAATAATCATTTCAATTATACCTCACCTAGTCCTTGTTTTATTTAGATTAAATTTTTTTTAAGACCATAGCGATCTGTGGGAAGGAATCATACATGTTCACAAGGGTATATCATGTTCTGTTATTAATTTAATAATATAAAAAAACCATTTAATTTCATGTTCAGTCAGAAAAAAGGGGTGTGAATACATATTAAATTGCATAATTAAATTGAAATAATAATCGTAAAATTTTGAATGAACCAGTTACCTCAAAATAAATTCATTCCCATTTAAACCCTGTCCAACTACCATCATTGAAACTTGTCATAGTTTTATCAATAAATAACCAAACCATAAAAGATATTATATCAATCAATATAGTCTACTAATTAGTAATAAGGGACTTATAATGATTTAATCTAATCATTTATAATTTTTATTAATTAATTCACATGTTAATATAATTTTTTAGTGTGTCAAAAATTAATCAATAGATATCCTCACAATAAAACATAGACCAACTAGTCACAGAAGGACCCTGGAATAAACAGAAACAATTAATTAATAAGTATAGCCAACTACATAAATTTAATATAATTGAAAAATAATTTAATTATGAAAACATTTAGAAATTTTTTATTTTAGTGTAACTTCATCAAAATGGTTTTTTATGTTATAATTTTTACATCTTGGGATGTTCTCTATCCACGATGAGAAAAATCTGAGTCATATCATAGGATTTAAATTAAATTATAGGCGAAATTATTTGAAATCCAAATTTTATTGTCACAAATATTATAAAAGGAACAAAGTGTAATTAAAAAAGAAGGAAGAGATGAAATATTACCTATTGTATCTAATTAATCACCAACAAAATCCACTGTAATTAATGGGTATTAATTGATGAAATGCACCAACTACCGAATCTATCACGTGTGATTAAGGGTAAGGAAATTGGGATATATGCATAATAATTTTAATAATATAGGTAAAAAATAATCACTAAAAAATAAACACATCCATGTAAGGAACCACTACATTCACTATGACATGAACGACACTATGGTTCACCTCCATACTGCACAAAAAATACTGAAATTTGAATAAAACACCAGAAATGTCCAATTAGACATTATCTTATCATCACCCACCATAAAATCCTATTTTATATCATGGTTATCACCATTTTAATATTGTGATTTTACCACTGAACCATGAAATCCTTGTGGTTTTTTGTTTCATCTATTTGTATGAAAATTAGAGTGGAATGCCCTGGTGGTCACCAAGACCTTGTTGTCATTCGGTATTTTGGTCATTTCATTCTCCCTTGTTTCTAATATATACTCCATTTCATGGTGTTCTCTATTTTCCATCAATATAAACAAACTATCATTACCATGGTGCGGTCTCCTGATCATTTCCATAATTGATAATTTAAATGCACAAAAAAACATGACATTCATGCTTTTTGATTTTCATTTTATCTGACAACCATTGTATAGTTTATTCCATTAGGAGGTATAATCCAACTATCCCTTGAAATCCAAATATGTGTGGGATGTGGGTTGTTTCTTGGCCTTATTTCATGAATAAAAATCCCTTATTTCCACCACTATATCCATGCACACTACATAAGGATACATCATGGTCTTGAGCCTGTAGAAAATGTCAATATTCGGGACACCGTGAACATTCTAAAATTTTCACATAATAACTTAAAAAAAATCCATATCCCATTCCATGTCCAAATACACATAAAATAGCATTACAAAAACACCGAGCCTCAATATGGGTCTCTAATCTCAAAACAAACTTCTCTTTTACTATGTAAAAAAGTCCCCTAGAATTTTTAATCTTCTACAGATTGGGTTTTTCACAAAATCACTACCCCTAAACATCCCTTAAATATTATTTATTAACAATCATAAAATATAAATTCAAATCCACTGAGGTATCCAATTGGTACCAAATTAATCACATTCTATCCTAAAAAATTGAAAATCCACTACACAACATCAATCTCGTGGAAACTTATACACCAAATCATGATCCATGCACACATTAATAAAAGTCAAGATATTTCTCAAGAAATCATGTTTGGCCAATAACACAATATTTTCATTAAAAAATATATATATATATTGTCTTAGAGTGATTTTCACAATAGATCACCACTGAAAATGCTTGATTCTGGGCCATGGATCTCCCCACCACGAAATTTTTTTTTCTAAAAACATTTATAATATTCCAATAACCCATTTAAGGTAGTTTTTATCTCACATACCTAAATTATGAATACCTATATCAATAAATTATTATATTACCAATTATTCATAAAAATTGTATAGTCACACCCATTGACTCACTATTACATAATGCGTTCATGATTAATTTAATCCTGAATACATACAATTACCCAAAAAATACAAAAATAGATCAATGAAACTAAAATAATATGTGATTCCCCAATTGGTTCATCATAAAACAAAACAATCCTTCATGTTTTCATGTAGGAACTCATACAATATAAATATAATAAATTCATGAATAGTTTTAATTATTAACTATATTATTTTTCCATTTCACTGAATTCATTTATGATTTAATTTGGTAAAAAAATATTTATTTCACTTGATAACAATATATAATCATATTCATCTACTCACTAAATTTTAAATTCCATATCATTTTTCCAAGGATCGAACTCGTCATTCCCATTAATTTATCCATACTAGCTTATACCTCAACTACTCAAATTCTATCCACTAAAATATTAAATGATTTGATGGGGAAAAATAAATAAAATATCAGTTTTTGTTGGACACGTAAACCAGTACACATTCATGAAAACCCGGAACATCCTCCATGACACTTTTCTAAACTGATGTATAATTATGGTCACACCTTATATAACCAATAGTGCCCCACACAATATGTATTTCATTATAACACACATTAAGTGGAACCCCAACTATCCTGATTATCATGTACAATTATCTCATCCCAAACAACATCAATCCATGATGAAAAATATTTTTTTATATCATATATTGTATTAGTTTCAATATAAAAATAATAATTCTCAAAAAACAAGGAATCCAATATCATGAGTATTTCATCAACAACTTCGATCATCATCCCACCAATATAATTTCTAAATTTACGAATTTAAATTGAACTAAGAATAATAAATCATTACCACTTTGATCTCATATAACCCCAATATTCATACATACTAGTACAACTCAATTTCAAAAACCAAGTAAAGATTGAAAGAGTCACCCACCAACCAGTATCATTTTAAAAATAAAATGTGAATACCAATTCCTTATACATACAATATATAATGGGTTCGAATTATAACCCAATATCTAATTGGGGTTTAATAATTAAATTATGATGTTTAGATATCTTACTAATCTCACCTTAAAAACCTATCCTTGATAACAATTCATATCATGTTAATTTCGTAATAAGGACCATGATATATCTATATATATATTAAAATTTTAAAAATATATCAAATATAAAAATAAAATTTCTAAAATAATATTATAAATATATTCATGTATAGGGAGATAATAAAATAAATATAATAAATTTCTTGTGTTTCCAATAAACATGTCACATCTAATTATTTACACAACACTAATCTCACAAATATCTTTAGCAGCATCACAAGTTGCAATGATTTCTCACATGTCACATAATGATTTCTCCAATAATATCACAACTCACAAGATACCTCTATGTTCCTATCTCAAAACCTCCAAAAACTCATCTTCCCAAACAAACCCACAATATATTTTTTATAAATATAATATTATCATGTATTAAACTCATAATAATAACCCTAAAAGGGTAATAATCTTCATTAGGAATCCATATATGGGTCTAACTCCATGGGGTTTGTGATCTAGTAAATAATTGAATAATGAAATGATATTTTAAATTTTAGTAAAATATAAACCAGGATGACATAGTTCATTTACGTTTGATACCATCAAAATGATATTTTGGAATAAACGATATAGGTTTATACTAACACCTCAAAAAACTAAAATAGTCTTTTTTAGACGTGGTTCCATAATCTCTCACAATGTTTCTATCAGTAAGGAATAAAATCCATGTACTGACATAGTAAACCCAGTATACAAACCTTACACTGGAGAACATTATAATTATCAAAAGATGAATCACTCTATATATTCCACCTATCATATCATTAGATTAAATATACAATATGGTAGTATTTTACAATCCCTCTACAATTTTACTTGTGAAACTTCAATTTTGTTATGTTGAACAAATAAATAGGCGAACCATTTTTCATTAGTGAATTCAATCACAAACATTATAGTCTATTTCATGTGAATTCTACATTCCAAGAATTATAAATTTTAAAAGGCCTATTTCCAAATATCCATGGACAAAAATTAACAAAAAATAAATTTTATAATCATGATCTTTACACTGGTTTAAATAATAACTCCAAAAAAGAATATTGTATGAATTGAATAACTTGAACCCCTGTGATCCTAACATCCCATTAGATATGGTGTTCAAGGTCTACTAGTTCATGTCATATCATAGTATTTTACTTCATCTGATATCATATATCTTATGAAACCCCAAATAACAATGGGAAACAAAAACTATTATAGAACAAGCTTATACCCCATCCCTATAATAGAAAATGGGTTATTCATGTAGATATTTAGGATATATGGCACAAACTCCCATATTCAAGAGGATATAACAATTTTTATAGGTCTATGTTGGTACTGTTTATAAAATATACTAAAATATTAGAGTAAAAATATTGAATAATTACTAGCATCATCCAAAAATAATCATCATCTTTCATTTTGTTGATAATAGATGAAAAAATATAAATAATAAACTAATATAAGAGGTAGATTTCAATCATAACTATGATTGTGATAGGATACAGATACAGTAACCCATTTGGCTAATCAATATACATGAAAATAGATATTGATATTTTATTTATATTGTATACCACTAAAACCACATATCTATACCCCAGACACAGACCCATACTATATTTGAGTTGTCTAACCCAATCATGAAACAAAAATCACAAAACCAACCTAGTTCTATGAATAGTTATGCTTTATTTGGAACCCATGTCCCATAAATTCAATTTTATTATTCGATTATAACTCTATAATGAACCATGACAGTGGCATAGTGTATCATTGTTAAATTAAGTGTATTTTCATGATAAATTCTCACCCAAATATTTAAATATAGTGAGGTATAATAAATATTAAAACATTTAATGTTAAAAGTATTCTAACATGAAACCAAATATTGATTATATAAACATTTTGCAATTTCAGGGTTTCTATGGGTATTCCACATTAACATTACCAGAAATACTAATCCAAATATGACAATGTTATTATGGAAATAATGGTACTAATGGGGTAACCCTAGGAAATCGAATAGTATGATTCCTAACACATATTCCTAGGGTGATGAATCTAGTTAATCATGTATAATCGACAACATGGATGATTCAAATGATTATTCTTGATAAAAACCATTTTTATCCTTGTAAATTATTTCGAGAACTAATTCTAAGGAAATAATTTATTCTCAAAAATCCAATCATATCACAATTTCAATTCCATATAAAACCAAACACATAAACTATGGTTTTCAGAAAATTCATACATATATTATCAAGGTAAAAAATGGGACCATATTCCAATGTCCTGTGAATCCAATTGTACTATGCTTAATATTTGAATCCAATGTGATTAGCTTGATGCATTCCATTAAAGTAAAAAAATTTAAATCTATGGTAACTACAATGGATTTCGACAAAATATTCTCATAGCCTATGATTCCCTCCATTAAATCTCATTTAATAAATCATGAAATATTTTTCCATTTTCCTATACCAATATCACATTTTCAAAGAATCCTTCTTATGTGTGTGACCTATCCCCATCACAAAAGAAATATCTAGATCAGATCATCAATGTAGCTTCAAAGGTGACATCTACCATAACAACAACTAATTACTACATGAACACTCATAGGGTTCATTATTTCATTAATTCATCAACAAGGATACTGTAGGTCAAAAAAATCATTCTCCTTACATAATATCCATTATCCCATTCCAAACACATGGATAGACATCCATCACTCATAGGCAGTATTTTCTCTAAATGTTACTATTATCACAACCCAACCTTAAAGTCAACATTGGGAAAGCTCCAATAGAAACATTTTATAAAGATATCAAAATTAACATATCACATCACTGGTCATGGTTATTAATACTCTCCCAAAGAAAAATCAAGTCCCAAAAAATATTCTCTATCATGATGTCAATACCCTAGTAGGGTAAAAACACTCAGACCATAGTTATATTAACTAGGACTTCTTTTCTAAGGAATATCACAACTCCATCATGACCTTTATTATCCAATCATCACTATTGGTAATATTACCCTACAAAGTGTTATATAACGTTCCTAAAATATGTACATTATATTATTCCCACATGATTTTATTTATTTTTTCTATTATCTACGTGTTACATGGAATAAAATTATAATCAAGGTCTTGGTCATCAGTTGTTGAGTTATAAAGCCTTTACTCAATGGTTTATCATTTATCTTCGCAATATATTTAGTCAATTATTTATAAATTCATATATATTAAAATATATTTAATATAATGATAAATAATATATTTGGTATATACCATAAATAACATTCAACAAAAATATTAATAAATTATAATAAAATGAAATAGTTTCCACAAACAACAAAATGATTGATTTCCCCAATGAAGCACATCCAACTCCACTGATACCTATATACGCTCATATCAGACATCCCCAATCAATTCTATATCCAAAATCACCCCTAATTTTCATTATACAATTGAAAATAATAAAAAATCTAATCAATTAATATATATTACATTAATTTTGAATTAATTAATGTATTATATTAATGTTGTGTCAATACTAAACCTCAAAAGGTGTCCCTGTAACAATGAAATGATGAAAACCCACCCATGAATAATCATTGGTGTATTCTGAATACCATTTTAAAAATGTCACAAACAATTTTCATAAATTATTTCTCCAGCCTAATATAATTAAAAAAACATGGATACATTGATATAGTGTCATTCCTTCCTCGAAATAGTGTTTGATGTTGTGTGTTCATCATATCATGAATCCATCTAGTCATTTAATGTAATAAAAATATCATATAAGATGACTAAAACTATTATCTAAGGGATATCATCACTATACCCAATTTGGATCGCAAAAAAATTAGATATGGAATAAGTGGAATGTTAAACTAAAGGAATATATAATATCTTTCCTAAAATATAAAAATAATAAACACATTTATATTAAAAAATGCATGGGGGTTAATGGATAAATGTATGGGAACCCCTAGACATCACACAATATAGAAAATAAAGGGAGGAAAAAAAACTTAATTTTCATGGTGGTGAAAAAAATAGAACTCAATAATATTAACATAACTATTCAGGGCACTACAAAATGCATTATGGAATGCTAAAAATTGATGGTTAAGCTAATGGTATCTAGTTAATATCAATTAATACACCTGGAACCATAGATAATTCCACAATCCCATCATAGGACTAGTATTCATAATGGATTTTGGGAAATCATTGTAGTTCCTTCCCATTTACACCAGAACTTATATCACTTCAACATGGATAGGTCGACGATGTGGATCTCATAGTGGTAAATATAAAATATGTTTAGAATATCCATTTTGATCAAAATTTCTAATTGATCACGTGGATTTCAAAATAGAGATATCAAAAATGTCACCTCATAATTCCCAATAGTGTAAATATATATTTGGTCCCTCAATTATGAATCAAAACAACATTCATATCTTGTTATCCATTAGGTTTATGATAATGATAACCTATATCTGTGACATCATCCTCCTAGATTCAATTCCAACCAACTAGGTGGTTAATTGTACCATAAATTTTATAATCTCTGCATGTGATACTAGACCTTGCTTAACCTTCAATAGAAACGATCATGCAATTCTTTTGTTTTAGGATGTTCACTTTCCTCATGTAAATATATGTAAAAGAAAATGGGAAAACCATATTATAACACATAGGGAAATATTGTGGACTTTATAGTCTACTAAAAATCCCCAACTATGTCACCTTAAACCATTTATATTATTCATATGAGGAATGAATCCATAAAATATGTCTCATTCAATGTCCCAAAACACCACAATATAAAGTCCAAACCCTCATAGTTAAAATTTATGTCCATGTTCTAAAATTAACCTATGCTATTTTAATAATAACTAATATTACCCTCTAATTTCCCATAATTCATGTACATAAGTATTTAGATTATTCACTTTTTCTCCTATGATAAATCATATATACTAAAAACCCCATTTCACTTCCCTGAAAAATATCTTTTCTATTAAATTTTGCGTATTGATTCCTATTAATATTGGATGCATATAGATACTCTAATATCTAATCTTAAAATCATCCAAATATTTCATTCCATCTAATATTCTCATAAAATTAACTAAAATTTCATTTGAATATCTATTCATGATAAATCACTAATGTGAAAGACATTTATAGAATTATGTCTGACATATTTCTTGTTTTAACAAGAGACACAATTACATCCATGCAATCACTTCTAATACTAGTAATAAGAATCAATCAATTTTTATTCTACCATTACACTCTAGTGTCTGGTTTCATATAAATCATGTAAGGTAGGAATGGTCAAACATATAGTTAGTTTCCGAACATGTATAAAAGTACTTGTGTCTTGATTTCTATTATTATAAAAAATTAACGGATACATGAAACCCCTATTGATGAATAATAAATTTTTTCCTACTCATATTTTACTAAATTTACATTTAAAATCTTATTAATTGACACATTATTTTCCTGTTTAATATTTTATAGTTTATAATTATATAATTATTTGTTGTTATAATAAAAATCATCATAATGATATGTCACTAACAATTTATGTCATCTTTTAGTTAACCTTTCATGAATATATATCTATTTTTATTATTAATTTATTACTTTACATAATATAAATTTGATTAATATAAATATATTGTGTTATGAATTTTTTATGGATGATTATTTGATAAATAAAAAAACATTATACTTATAATTTTATATTTTTTTTGAACAAATTTTGTTATAGTAAATGAGTACATATTACTTAAAGGGGAACCATTTACTATTACAATTTATGTTGTATTGTAGTATATCCCATCGATATCCATCCATTCTCAATCATTTTTCTTAAAAAAAATAAGTCAAATATAGTATTCCATTTACAATATTATAGAAGAACATATTATTCAATCATTGTTCACAATCATTTATAGTATAATGATCCTACAATAATATGATGATCCCTTTATTTGAATAAGTTCAGTGGTTATAATTAACAATTCATTCTATTTCTAAAATTTATAATTAAAATATACTATTTCAATATTTATATTTTGGAATATTTTTTTATTAAATAAATTGAAATATATGTTTTATTCCTATATTAAAAAAATTTAAAACATTATCAAAATAAGTACATTTGGAATTCTAAAAAATTCATTTCATTTTTTTCCAGACAACAAATTCATGCCATGCATATATTATTCTCATAAACTAAAACAAAAAAACCATTTAAATTATAGATTCATGGCACATTAGAAAATTCTATATGATTTTTTTGTCATTTTCTTTATGAACGTAATACGTAAGGGCCCAATTCCATAAATTTTGTAAAAAAATAAACATAATGTTTGATATTTGGTCAAATACATGGGAATATATTCATTAACATAGCATGTTTCCTAATTTTGATGAAATTAAAAAATGTAATTAAAATTATAGAATAACATTACTATTTAAGACATTTAATTGGAAACCGTTGAAAATTTCATGTATTAAATTTCATTGTAAAATTGCATATTTGATTATAAAAAATATAGCCACCAGAAAAAATTTCAAGTTCTTATTAGTTAGAACATAATTAATGGGAACCCAGAAAAAGTATTCAATTCTAAATATCTTAATCTCAAGACTTAAATGTTTCTGTAAAATTAAAGAGTAAAATAAAAAAATTCATAATAAGAGAGCACAAATTGAAACTAGAAAAATGTGAAGCATCAAATCACTAGGTACATATCATTCATTGATTTATTAAAATTGGGATCATTATATAAAAAGATTAAAATGTCAAGTTGAATGACATAAGTCCCTATAAATTTTAGGTTAAATGATATCCAGATTTATCATTAATTATAAAAAGTTTTTCTGTAAATCTATTTACTCAAATTGAATGTGATATCATAAAAATTTGAATAAAGGTAATAAAAGACTAAATGAAATCTTTTATCATCCAAACATCCACTTCACACTATTTATTTACAACATATTCTCATATCCACTTATCCAAATAGTTATTTATTAGGATACAATAATAGAGCATATGTTTGTCTATATAATGGTTAAAACCCAATAATTGCAACCTAATAAAAAACCCATGACCAAAAATATTCAATGTAAAAAACCAAAACCACACATAAATTAATAAGGAATTTTTATTTCCCTTACAATGAATAATTATATTACATTATGATATTTAATCATTGGGGTTGATAATGATCACTATGATGAAATAAATGCAATTTTCCCTCCATCATGTGTCCAGTGGTTGAAGATAAATTTACCAACAAATGAAAGAGACTACACATTAATAATGTTAACGTTCTATCAATATATGAAAATGTGATAACATATAAAAATCAAGACTTAGGAGTACTATATAAAAAAATGTCTGAAAAAATAACTTACACAACTATAGAACTCATTTCATTTGATTGGTGTTCCTTTTAATGCTTGTACTGTATATATGAATTAATATATATGTTCCTATTTTTCTAATATAGGATTACATAATATTATTAGCTACAATTATATGATATTGATCGCTTGAATTTCATGATAGGGAATTGTTTATAAATGATGAACATAATGGGTGAAAACATGAATATTATTACATTAAACATGAATTCCTAATCATTTCACCATACTTCATATGAAGTATCACTTTTTTTAGTGAATTATGATGTTAACATTCATTAAAAATATGAAATTAATAGGCAAAATTCATGATATATTACATAATTCCTAAATAATATTTCCTCTCATATTAAATTATTTACCAATGTATACATGTTATGTATATGGTTTGGGGGAATTTAATTATCAATACCCTAATTTATGAAGTCATCATATATATAGATTTAATTTTCTAGAATTTTTTTAATATATAATATGTTATGAATACATATTTAAATCCCCTATGGCATATATACCAAAAATATTTAGAAAACCTTCATCATATAAAAACAATACAACATCAATTGAAACAACCTATGAATACCTATCCAAAAATACATTTGGATAAATTCTAAAACGTAATTAGAATATTAATCTATGTAATGATCATTAACAATTTAGTAAACCAATATGTATGAAAATACATGATTTATTGGAATTCAAAAATATGTGTCCATAAATTTTTGAATATATGAATGAGCTTCCTGGGGAAAATAATCAGTGTTACTAAATAAAAAATTGCATCTAGTGTGATCTCGATCACAGTCATGGGTCTCCATAACTTTGAAAATTATTTATATCATATTCAAGAAAACATTTGGACATTATGATTTTTTTGTAATACATTACGATTCAATTGTTCATATTGTTCTAAATTCCATTATAACAACTAAAAATTTATTGATTCTATAAGTATATATTGACATGTTTAAGAAATACATCTCAAGACATTCACCTTTGAATGCGATCTCATCATATTCCCCAAAACCAACTATTATGTCCATAGGATGAATTTCCATGGTATGTCTGTACAATTTCTTATACCCTCTCAATTGAATCCCTTCATGTCATACTCATCATTTAATAAAAAAAATAATCTTGGTCGAAATACAATATAGTTTTCGATTATCCACATTCCAAACAACCAATTTATTAACTAAAACATGAGGATTTCCTATGAAAGGTATTAAAGAAGGAAAATTCATATTTTATGAGTCTCACAATTATTATGTATGTGCAAATCCAAATATGAATTACACAGTACAAGTATGTAAAATAAAAACTGTTTCACAACAACTATGCTTAATCCGGGGTATTTTCAAACACAAAAATATAATTTTCATTCTCATAAGAATATTTTGTAACTATATATTAAATCATATACATAATCAAAAATGTATTTTTTTCATGTAGTGAATTATTCAGTGATTAATGTTAGTCAGGGATAACTCAAATTCATTCATTAATATGTTAATTCATAATATATATATGTGTCTGTGTGCGAGTGCAATGTGACTAAGTATGTACTATATTTTATATTTACGTGATGTAATTATTATTCTAAATATCTGGTAAAAACATTATAAAACCATACATAAGCACACTTCAAATAAAATTACATTCTAATAAAATATGATTTTGACAAAAAATGTTCTATATTTTTTTGAATTTTTGGTAAAATTATTATATATCAATATAATTCATGCCCAATATCTATATGATAATCACATAAACCCCCATCCCCACTAAAATAATTTTTCATTTAATATTTTTGAGTAACACCATTTTGAATAGATGTTATAATAACAAACCATATTACTTATATCCAATTATATCAACATAAAATTAAAAATTCTAACTTCAAAACATAACTATTTTTTATGTCAATAACCAGCTATTGGGTATTTAGAATATTTTTTTTCTTTATCGTAATCCTCATCCATAAAACCCATTCCATAAAAAATTTCCCTGAATATATATTGGTAGTAAATATCTCAATTTTCATTAATATTTACTAATAGACCCTAATATTTTTAGGTTATAAAGAAACACTAACCATTTAATAGTAACAAAAAATTTTATTCATATAAATTGATCTTTTCACTATATAAATAGAAAGTAACTAGCCTCTTAGAGCCTATATTGATATCATAATATACTTCCTTGATTCACAATTATCATTGTAAAAGGAAATTAAATTCATTACAAATAGTGGTAATATATATCAAATAAATTATTATATCGATAAATTATATGGATTTATTTTTCTATAGAACGATTTCTTAGAAAATTATTATTCATTAAATTATTGGACATGTGTTGGGATAAAATCACTTATAATATGAAAAATAAATGGATAAAAAATATTATACGATATAAAACAGTTTTATGTTTTTATTCTTATCTGAGCATAATTTAAAATTTAGTTATACGTAAACCATTTTTATAAAATCAATAATATTATTTTTTTAGAAGAATAAAATTATTAATAAATAATCTCCATTCTAATATATGAAAATTACGATAAAAATATATATCAATATTATTTATATATAGAATCATGATATAAATATTTTTATTTTTATTCAAAAAGTAACATTGAAATTAATTTCATCTTCCCATTATTGAAATCTACATAGTAATTTAGTTATTAATAATAAAATCAAGTCACATTTACTTAAACTTTCTGTAATGTATTCATTTAGAATCAATAACAATACAAAATAGAGAAATTTATTTCTATAAAATTATCAACTAACACAAATATTCCATATACATTCTCTATCTCATTCATGTATCCTAAAAATTATACATTATAAAAATATTTTCCTTACCTCTTAACTGTACGTTAATATTTCAATGTTATTTACTAGCTCTGGAAGAAGCAATGTCAGTATCTCCATCAATCATTGCTTGTTCGGGATTTAATTTTTTTCGCATGAATAGTAAATACATAATTAATACCCTTATCTCTCATTCGTTAGTATCTCTAAAATCATAATTTTATTATATTATTCTTAAAACGAATTTAAATAATTCACATTGTTATAACACTTCAATTCATTACTTGAGAATGAATTCAATAGCTGAAATAGAACATAAATGACATCTCTAGCCTCTCCAAATTAGTAATATAACCAATCATGCTGACTACATGACTGTATATAATTTTTTTGAATGTATTCATACATATCTAGCATTCAAAAAATTTAATTAATCAATATATTAATCTTAGTGAAATATAATGTTAGCTGTCGATAATATTTAACCTTATGTCACTTAGGATTGAGTCTCCCTAAAAAATATTTTTCCCATTATTGGTTATGAAAATGTCAAAATTGTTGCAAAAGTATAAGAAGTATAAATTATTATATTTCTTATTATAGCATCCCGTATTTTTATAACATAACTTTCATTTCATTACACGGAACTGAGGATCTTTAAGGATTAGTGTCTTGGAAACAAGGAACATAATACATGAAAACAACATAAAACATTATTCATAATCACTTGAAAGCCTTCTCCTTAAGATCATCCTAGGTTCATATCTTCATCTCATAACCTGGGGACATACATCAAAAGAAAGGGTGAGCAGAAGGCCCAGTAAGGGAAACAGGAGAAACATTTTACATGTGAACTTCTGATACTTCAATAAGGACATGAAATGAACATTAAGGCATGAGAAAGAAATCATGAGATACATCATAATAAAAATAACATTTTTTATAACTTGAAGATGTGGCTACAAAATTTAATATTGACAATTTTTTCGTTTCACCAAGGTCCATCCTCAAGGTTTCGTTAAAAATTACCAAGGTTATTCACCAAGGCGTCGTTAAAAATGGTCATCTCTAGAGATTATGTCTATACCCAATGCATTGGAACGCTATCTGGGCGCACCCTTGACATGTCTTTATTATCATGTGAGCCACATATATCATCATCAATCATTTCATCAACAACCCATATAGTATAAAAGAAATGGGTTTCATTTCGTAATCATAACATTTTAAAAACATCTTTAAAGACATGATCTTTATGTCACTTTAAACCCACGGAAAGGGAAAGAAGATTTCATGTATGTAATTCCTAGAATTTAAAATAGAACATTTTGATATATATGTGAATACCCTTATAGAAATAGGATCTTTCAGAATTCACTTTATGACATAAAATAATTTTTAGTAAAGAGAGAGGTATTTTGAGACGAAAATTCTGCAGCATAACGGCTATGTTTCGGGGTTTTAGAAAACATTGAAAAGAGAGGGGACATGGGTAAAAAATTCATAAATGACCCATAAAATAGTAGAGGTTCAGAATAATAAGGATATATGAACAATTTAATTAAATTTGAAAGACATACCATTTGAAATGAAAAACATGGAAGGAAGACAAAAATTAGATTTCTCTTATGAAAATTCGGCAGCCTAACGGCGTCACTTAAACTTCAAAAAAAATGATTTGAAAAGTTAAAATAGGGTCCCTTATAATATGAACATATGAGTTCAGTATGATAGATATAGATATCATACCCCAACATAATTAAAAAGGAACTTGAAAGACTTGACAAGGAAGTAGAACTTTGAAAAGAATGAGAAGGGTGAAAGGATCCCCTTAAAATTTCGGTAGCCTAACGGCGTCACTTAAACATTCATAAAATGATATGATGAGAGTAATAGGGGATCTCTCATTCATATAAACATGAAAAGGGCAGTAAGAGGAATATAAAAGAACATCCTCTCACATAAGAACATGGATCATAAAAGGAATGACATAAAAGAGATTACATGAACATAAAGAGAGAGGTCGGATCCCATACCTTAAAACGTAACTCTTAAAACTCAAAGGTTTGGACCTTGAGGGCTTGGGGGCACCTTGGGAGGACTCCTTGGGAGGTTAGGAGACCCGAACATCATTGGGGGAGAGTTGGGAGTTAAAACAAAAGGAGTAAAGCGTGGGTATTTATAGGGAATGTGAGGGGACAAGGCATTAATGGCCAAGGGACACCTCACAAGTGCTTTTGTCAAAACCATGTGCTCTACCTTGGCATTTACCATGGAGTTAGGCCACATGGGGCCCCCAAAACAATAATTCATCACCCTTGGACGGCCAACCCTTAAAATATGTCATGACATCATCATGACACAGGTATGATGTCATTAATCATACCGAAACCCTAAAACTGTATTTCTACTATTCATGGAAAATTCAACTTTCTCAGAAAAATCCCAAAATTTCACATTAACCAAATATCAATGATCTGATTTAAAAAATAAACTCCATTTTATAAATAAAAATTAAAAAAAAAATTAATTTAATTTTTAAATAAATACACTATTCACCAAAAATTAAAATTTTTCAGAAAAATCCCCAAAAATTACCATAACATAATATCAATGCTCTGAGTTCAAAAATAAAGTCTATTTTATAAAAATAACTTTCTAAATATTTTTAATTAAATTTTTAAATTAAAAAACACTATTCTCCTAAAAAAACTAATACTTGACTAATAATTTATGAAACCGTTATTTACCCATTTTATTGAATCTCATTACTTAATCAAGGTGTCTAAAATATATTAAAACATTGTTTGAGATAAATTACAAATCCATTTGGTCACATTACTAATCATAAGCATAAAATCACTATTCATAATTTACTATTCATCAAAAATTAAGTTGATCTTATTAGACTCCAAATTCCTTACTGCACACTTTTGCAGAAGACCATTTTTTGAAACTCATTACACATCATTAATTATTTAGGGTTTACATAAATATTTTAAAATATCTTTTTTTCAAAATTCATTAATAAAATATATCCTAAAATTATCGGAACAATTGAAATTTCACAAACATCACTAAAGGAAGACATCTCAATTCATTCATCCTAAAGGATTATACAATGAAGCTAGGGTCTCGTCACATAGCCCCTTATAACACCGGCATATGACCTAAGTGTAAGGTGTGCTATGGTGAGAGAATCTGAGGGAGGCCGAGATAACATTTCCCTTGTAGTAATCTCTACTAACTTGAACTTCTCCCGTTGGCATTTCTGTTCAAGCTTGGAATACTGGAGTTCGGCTTGGGCTTGGTCCAAAGCGAAGCCCAAAGATGCCACCTCCTTCCCAAGCTTTGATAAGTGGGATTCATATGGTTCGAGTCTACTGGATGAAGTCATCGACTACTCTTTCTGTATTAACCATTAACATCTTATTAAATCATTATGAGTATGTTAATATACTACTCAAAAATATTGGGTCGTTACATTCTTCCCCCCATAAGAAATTTCATCCCAGAAATTTATACTTGAGGCCTAGTCAAAAATGTGAAGGTACTTTTACTTCATTGTTTCCTCAGGCTCCCAAGTTGCTTCTTCATATTTATGATTCCTCCACAACACTTTCACAAGGTGGGTAGTCCTGTTTCATAGAAGCTTGTCTATATGGTCCAAGATCTCCACTGGCTGCTCCTCATAAGAGAGGTCATGTTCCAGTTGTACCACCTCTGGTTTTAGTATATGCGGAGGGGCAAGTATGTAATTCTTCAAGAGAGATACATGGAAGACATCATGAACTTGAGCTAGGTTCGGTGGAAGTTCTAGACGATAGGCCACTGCTCCTATGTGATCAATGATTTCATAGGGGCCAATGTACCTAGGGCTGAGCTTCCCTTTCTTCCCAAACTGCATCACTCTCTTCCAGGGAGAAATTCAAAGGAAGACTTTATCACCGACAGCAAACTCCAAGTCCCTTCGACGATTGTCAGCATAGCTCTTCTACCATCTCTGAGCATCCTTTATGTGTTGTAGGATGGCATGAACCTGTTATGTCATCTCTTGCAGAAGATCAGGCCCAAGAAGCATTCTCTCACCAGTTTCATCCCAACAAGTAGGAGTTCTACATCACTTTCCATACAGAGCTTCATAGGGTGCCATCTAAATACTCGAATGGAAGCTGTTGTTATAGGAGAACTCAACTAATGGAAGGTGTTGATCCCATCCACCTTTAAATTCTATTGAGCATAATCTCAGCATGTCTTCGAGTGTCTGAGTAGTCCTTTCACATTGGCCATCAGTTTGGGGATGATAGGCCGTACTAAAATTCCATTCAGTATTCAGAGCATGTTGATGACTTCTCCAGAATTTTGATATGAATCTTGGGTCACGATCAGAGAAAATGGATAGTGGTACCCCATGCATCCTTACCACTTCCTTCACGTATATATTGTCAAGCTGGTCCAGAGAGAAATCTTACCGAATAGAGATAAAATGGACTGTCTTGGTGAGATTGTCCACAATAACCCATATCGCATTGTTTCCTATGGATTTTTTCGGGAGAACAGTTACCAAGTCCATAGTGATATTATCCCACTTCCATAATGGTATGGGTTGGGGTTGTAATACCCCCTTAGGATGTTGTCATTCTCCATTTACTTGCTGACACACCAGGCACCTTGTAGTGTAATCAGCAATCTCCCTCTTCATGTTATCCCACCAATAATGATCACGAAGGTCTCTATACATTTTAGTGCTTCCCGTATGTATAGAGAAAGTAGAGCTATGAGCTTCATCCATCAGTTATTTATTTATCTCTGGAATAGATGGAACACATAGTCTTGTACAAAATTTCAATACACCTTCTGGATCAATATTGAAATCAGGGAACTTACCTTCTTTTATAGCCTCCAACTTCTCCTGCAGCAAAGGATCTTCTTTTTGAGCCTTCTTGATCTTCTCTAGTAATGAAGGTTGAGAAATCATTTGGGATAGGGTTGATGATGTCCCTTTCCTCAAAATTCCCATGTCCAGTTTTACTAGATCATTAATTAAGGGATCTCCTAGGATCCTCATTATTCCTATAACTATAGGGTCTTTCCTTCTTAACGCACCCACGACTTTATTTGCTCTTCCCGGGTGATAATGAATTGAACAATCATAGTCTTTAATAAGCTTTAACCATCTCCTTTATCTCATGTTTAATTCTTTTTGTGTGAAAATATACTTTAGGCTTTGGTGGTCAGTGTATATATCACATTTCTCCCCATAAAGATAGTGCCTCCATATCTTTAGATCAAAAACAACTGTCGCCACCTCTAGATCATGAGTAGGATAATTCTCCTCATGAATCTTCAACTGCCGAGATGCATAAGCAATTACCTTGTCATTTTGCTTGAGGACGCACCCAAGCCCTTTCAGAGATGCATCACTAAAAATAACGAATCCTTCTCCGATAGAGGGTAGTGTTAACACAGGTGCAGTAACCAATCTCTTCTTCAGCTCTTGGAAACATTCCTCGCATTCCTTTGTCTAGATGAACTTAACCACTTTTCTAGTCAACTTGGATAGTGGATTATAGATCCATGAAAAGTTTTTCAAAAACCACGTATAATATCCCGATAAACCAAGGAAACTACGAATCTCAATTACTGTTGTGGGTTGAGGCCACTCTTCCACAACCATTGTCTTTGCAGGGTCAACCGAGATTCCTTCATTGGTTATGATGTGTCCCAAGAAAGCCACCTGTTGTAACCAAAACTCACACTTGCTGAACTTTCCAAAGAGCCTCTCCTTCCATAGAGTTTTCAAAATAACCCTCAAAAGATCTTCATGATGTTCACGACTTTTTAAATATATCAAAATATCATCAATAAAAACTACCACAGAGTTATCAAGGTAGTCCTTAAAGACTCTATTCATCAAATCCATGAAAATAGCAGGAGCATTAGTCAAGGCGATGGGCATAACAGTAAACTCATAATGCCAATATCTTGATCGGAAGGCATTCTTTGGAATATCTTACTTCTTCACCCTCAGTTGATGATAACCAGATCGAAGGGAAATCTTAGAGAAGAATTGAGCCCCATGAAGTTGGTCAAATAAATCATCAATTCTTGGAAGAGGGTATCTGTTCTTCACTGTGATCTCGTTCAGTTCTCTATAATCAATGCATAGCCGCATTGATCCATCCTTCTTCTTCACAAAGAGAACTGGTGCTCCCCATGGAGACACACTCGGTCAGAAAAACCCCTTCTCCAACAAGTCTTGGAGTTGTTTCTTTAACTCTTCTAGCTCCACATTTTCCATTCTATATGGGGTTTTTGATATCGGTTGTGATCAAGGTAAGAGTTCAATGGATAAATCTACCTATCTTTATGGGGGAGGTCTAGGTAACTCCTCAGGAAATATATCCATTTATTTCTGAATAATCAGAACATCTTCTATTTGTATGATCCCTTTTCCTTCTTCATCATCACCGATTAACTCCATAAATAAAGCTATAGGAGGTTCTTCTATAAAGGGATCAGTTCAGGAAATCTCTCCTTGGAAGATAACTGTAGGTTGTTTATTCAAGACTACTGATATTTCCTTAATTCTTCATTTGATCTTCGCATTATACTTTTAGAGCCATTCCATCCCTAGTATAACATCGAATTCTAACATAGAAATGACTAGTATATTTGCGATAATATTGTGCTCAGTAATGTAATCACTAGAGTCTATAAACACTGTTGATTCATGGATAATCCCACTTGGATTCCTGACTGAAAACTCTACCTCATGAAATTCCGGGATTGATTCTATATTCTTTGGAAACTTGGAAGAAATAAAGGAATGCGTAGAACCAGAATCAAACAAAGTAGTTTCTAGTTTTGAGAGGACAACAAGAGTACCTGCTACCACGTTATTCAGAGATTCAACTTCAGTTGTTGTGATAGAAAAAGTGCGACCTTTCTCCCCTGGCCTTTGCTGAGGTTGATGGTTATTAACCCCCACTGCCCTTGGATTTGGACAGAGATTAGCATAGTGCCCAAGCTGTCCACACTTGAAGCAATGGACTTCAGGTAATGCCAGAACCATCATTCCTCTATCATTAGTGTTGGGGAGTTGAGGCTTCTCCTCACTACGACAATTCTGGTCAATATGGGCTCCTATTCCACACTTTTAGCACTTGCCACTTCCATTCAAGAAGTTCCCTAGATGGGTTTTCCCACATTTATTGCATGTGGTAAGTTTCATTTTCTTCCCACCTCTTCCCTGGTCAAAAGTCGTCCCTAAACTGGGCTCCAAATATCTCTTCTTTTCATTTGATTTATGATACCAATGCATCTCACCAAACTCCAGATCGACTTTCATTGCACTCCGCATGATCTCCTCATAGCTATCATAGTCCCGGATGGCTAAATTCTTCCTCAGATGAGGTCTCAGCCCACCGAAAAATCTATCAACCTTCCCACTTGGATCCATGACAAATCTAGAGGTATATTGTGAATGTCGGGTGATTTTCATCTCATAGCTTCCGACAGATTCGTTCTCCTTCTGATTCAGCTCGAGAAACTCTTTCTTTATTCTCATTCTCATAAAACGAGGGAAATACTTGTTAAAAAAATATTCCCCGGAATTCTTCCCACTCTATAGCTTCCATCTATACTCAATGCTTCGTGTTTTTTGACTAGTGACCACCACTGGTCAGCTTCTCCCTCTAGGCGATAAACAACAAGGGTTACTTTTTCTTGTTGCAAACAAAGGAGTACAGAAAAGATCATTTCAATGGAGCTTATCCATTGTTCTACAACCAAAGGGTCAGTAGATCCACTGAATGATGGTTGTCGTTGACGCATGAAGGACTCAACAGAATGTTGTTCCTTTCATGGTGAGGTCGGCCTCTCAGCTTGATTCAAGTTATTTCTCATAACTTGAGTCAGTTGCTTCATCATTCGCATAAATGTTTCCATTCTGGCTTCCATCGAAGGGCCTTCAGCACATGGTGCATTGCAGTCACCATCGACACAGTTCCTCCTATTGCCCGCCATTTTCTAAAAGAATAAAACCATAGTGAGAAACTTATTTCATTTATGAATCTTTTAAATAAGACATCATTCTTAGACAATTACACTTCTCTATAATTCCTTCATAATGATTCATAAAAATCTTATGATGAACCAAACATATCTCCCGGGAGTCTCGTAACCAAGAGTGCAGCAAGGCCCGTTATCGTGCACTAGTTCCCGTTCGAGTCTAGTTCAAAGCGGTGTTTTTGGGTTTTACCCCAATGTACATCTATGTCATAGCCGCCTCTACCTGCTCGTATCCAGACATTGATGTATTTTTTTTGATAAACCACTTACTCAATACTTACCAAAATACCAGGAATTTTTCCTATATTTAAACTTTTCTATAGGGTTCTTCCAAAAGTTTTTATATCCTAATTTCCAAAAATAACTAAACCATCCTTTGATACCAACTATAGAATCCCGTCTTTTTATAACATAACTTTCATTTCATTACACAGAACTGAGGATCATTAAGGTTTAGTGTCTTGGAAACAAGGAACATATTAAATGAAAACAACATAAAAAATTCATCTTAAACATTTGAAAGGCTTCTCCTTAAGTTCATCCTAGGTTCATTACTGCATCTCATAACCTGGGGACATACATCAAAAGAAAGGGTGAGCAGAAGGCCCAGTAAGGGAAACAAGAGAAACATTTTACATGTGAACATGAGATACTTTAATAAGGACATGAAAAGAACTTTAAGGAATGAGAAAGAAATCATGAGATACATCATAATAAAAATAAAATTTTTCATAACTTGAAGATTTGGCTACAACATTTAATATTTGCAATTGTTTCGTTTCACCATGGTCTATCCTCAAGGGGTCGTTAAAAATTACCAAGGTTATTTACCATGGCGCCGTTAAAAATGATCATCTCTAGAGATTATGTCATTACCCAATGCATTGGAGCGCTATCTGGGCGCACCCTTGACATGTCATTATTATCATGTGAGCCACATATATCATCATCAATCATTTAATAAATAGACCATATAGCATAAAATAAATGGGTTTCATTTCGTAATCATAATGTTTAAAAAACTTCTTTAATGACATGATCTTCATGTCACTTTAAACCCACGGAAAAGGAAAGCGGATTTAATGTATGTAAATCCTACAATTTAAAATAAAACATTTTGATATATATGTCAATAACCTTGTAGAAATAAGAGATGTGAGTATTCACTTTATAACATAAAATAATTTTGAGAAAAGAGAGAGGCATTTTGAGACGAAACTTCTGCAGCAAAACGGCTATGTTTCGGGGTTTTAGAAAACATTGAAAAGAGAGAGGACATGAGAAAAACATTCATAAATGACACATAAAACATTAGAGGGAAAAAATAATAATGATATATGAACATGGTAATGAAATTTGAAGGACATAACATTTGAAATGAAAAACATGGAAGGAAGACAAAAATTATATTTCTCTTATGAAAATTCGGCAGCCTAACGGCGTCACTTAAACATCAACAAAAATGAATTGAAAAGTTAAAATAGGGTCCCTCATCATATGAACATAAGAGTTCAGTATGATAGATATAGAGATCATAACCCAAAATAAATAAAAAGGAACTTGAATGACTTGACATTGAAGTAGAACTTTGAAAAGAATGAGAAGGGTGAAAGGATCACCTTAAAATTTCGGCAGCCTAACGGTGTCACTTAAACTTTCATAAAACGAAATGATGAGAGTAATAGGGGAGCTCTCATCATATAAACATGAAAAGGTCAGTAAGAGGAATATAAAATAACATCCTCTCACATATTAACATGGAGCATAAAATGAATGACATAAAAGAGATTACATGAAAAGAAAGAGAGAGGTCGGATCCCTTACCTTAACACGTAACTCTTAAAACTCAACGGTTTGGACCTAGAGGGCTTGGGGGCACCTTGGGAGGACTTCTTGGGAGGTAAAGAGGCCATAACATCGTTGGGGGAGAGTTGGGAGTGAAAACTAAAGGAGGAAAGGATGGGTATTTATAGGGAAAGTGAGGGGACAAGGCATTAATGGCCAAAGGACACCTCACAAGTGCTTTTGTCAAAACCATGTGCTCTCCATTGGCATTTACCATGGAGTTAGGCCACATGGGGCCCCCAAAACAATAATTCATCACCCTTGGCCGGCCAACCCTTAAAATATCTTATGACATCATCATGACACAGTTATGATGTCATTAAACATAAGGAAACCCTAAAACTGTATTTTTACTATTCACAGAAAATTCAACTTTCTCAGAAAAATCCCAAAATTTCACATTACCCAAATATCATTGCTCTGATTTCAAAAATGAACTCCATTTTATTAAAATAATTTTCTAAATATTTTTATTTTTATTTATAAATAAATACACTATTCACCGAAAATTCATTTTTTTTAGAAAAATTCCCAAAAATTACCATAACATAATATCGATGCTCTAAGTTCAAAAATAAAGTCCATTTTATAAAAATAATTTTCTAATTATTTTTAATTAAATTTTTAAATTAAAAAACACTATTCACCCAGAAAACCTAATACTTGACTAATAATTTATGAAACCATTATTTACCCATTTTATTGAATCCCATTACTGAATCAAGGTGTCTAAATTATATTAAAACTTTCTTTGAGTTAAATTACTAATCCATTTGGTCATATTAATAATCTTAAGCGTAAAATCACTATTCATAATTTACTATTCATCAAAAATTAAGTTGATCTTATTAGACTCCAAATTTCTTACTGTTCACTTTTGCAGAAGACCATTTTTTGAAAATCATTACACATCATTAATTATTTAGGGTTTACATAAATATTTTAAAATATATTTTTTTCAACATTCATTAATAAAATATATCCTAAAATTATCCGAACAATTGAAATTTCACAAACTTCACTAAAGGAAGAAATCTCAATTCATTCATCCCAATGGATTACACAAAGAAGCTAGGGTCTCATCACATAGCCCCTTATAAAACCAGCATATGACCTAAGTGTAAGGTGTGCTATGGTGAGAGAATCTGAGGGAGGATCAGATAACACTGCCCTAGTAGTAATCTCTACTAACTTGAACTTCTCTCGTGGGCGTTTCCATTCAATCATGACACGCTGGAGTTTGGCTTGGGCTTGGTCCAAAGCGAAGCCCAAAGATGCCACCTCCTTCCCAAGCTCTGATAAGTGGGCTTCATAAGGTTCGAGTCTACTGGATGAAGCCATCGACTCCTCTTTCTGCATTAACCATTAACATCTTATTAAATCATTAAGAGTAAGTTAATGTACTACTCAAAAATATTGGGTCGTTACACTTATTTCAATTAACTTATAATAATTTCATGTTTAATGATGATGATTATATTTCCGTTCACAATAAAATAATTTTTTCAATTGATAATAATGTTCTAAAATAATTTAATAAAGTATCTTTTAAAATATTCTGCTCATAAAAATAGTGATACCCTTTTAGAATATATCATATCTATTCATATGCCAATATCATTATTTCACTAATCAGTTAGTATGATTTTTTTGTTCCTCACACCACTAGGATATTAAGGGTGGGATTCAACCCAATCATATTATGTAGGAATAACGGATGATAATGAATAAAACTATTTGTTCTGCATATCATGTTGATATACACAACACCATTTTATGGTATCATTTATCATAGTTTCTTATTTATGTGTAACTAATATCACACTAAAATATATTTTCACATATCCCCAATGGTTAACCATTAAAACTAATACTTACACAAGATAAATCATGGGCCTCCCACGATGGTAAAAACATCTAGGTTGAATTATCATAGTACTAAAATGAATTTTCTTTCAATGGAGAATAACATAGTTTATTTCAAAAGG
This sequence comes from Viscum album, assembly GCA_963277665.1. Taxonomy (NCBI): domain Eukaryota; kingdom Viridiplantae; phylum Streptophyta; class Magnoliopsida; order Santalales; family Viscaceae; genus Viscum; species Viscum album. The sequence goes on along the minus strand of OY728147.1, from coordinate 2,047,475,921 downwards.
GATATAATCTCTCCATATTTCCTACTTTTATCCATTATATTGTAAGCATTATTCTAATGATTTATAATTAATCCTATTACTTTCACCAAATAAATCTATAAAAATCATATTTATGTATAACTATTTTCCAACACAATGAATTTTTTACTATCACACGTTAATAACCATCTGTATTTATTCATATACCAATGTATCCAATGAAAAAGTTACAAGAAATAACTTCCATAAAATGGATTAAATTAATTTATATTAAAAACCTTATAATAATTATACATGGTGTGATTGAATCCCCCCAAACACTTTTCTATAATTGGAATACACTACTAGGGAAACTTATTATACAACAAAATTTTCCTTTACATAACTATAATTTAATCATGATAACTCTAAAATATAAAATAATTACAACACCTAATATGTAGTAATCATAATTAAATACATAATTCAGGAATAGAAAATAGAATAAAAAATTAAAAAAAAGGAAAAATAAATAAGATATTTTTCCTAACATGTAACTCCTTAAATACTCAAATGACCATTTATAGATGTTGTTTGACTCATTTGACTAAAATTTACATACTTTTATAATAGAATAAATTTATATATAAATAATAACCATGTAATTAAACTAAATAATGAAAAAACTAAAATAGTAAAACATATGATAAATGATTTATGATCAACTCATAAAATAATTAATGTTAAATACATTATAATTTAAATGTACTTTCTTAATTTTAGATAATTAAATAAATTAAATAATACTATATATATAACAATCATCGAAAAATGATTCCATAGATGGTCAAAAGAAATATAGAACTACATAGTGGAATAGTTTATTTCTCATGATTTATGTTGACTATTTATGGAGTTAATATGATATAATTTTATGTTAAAAGGGGGTGATGATATAGTTAGAGGGGGGTGGGGGTGAGTCAGGGTATGCATATTCTTTTTAGTTAATTTTTCATGTACCACTATAGGTCGACATCTTAATTATGTGGGTCACATTGTTTTCACTAGTTTTCAAGTATTATCTCTTCTTTTCAACATTATCTTATGATTATTCTTTAATAGTAATGAAAGATTGAAAGAAAATGAACACAATGATTAATACTTGGTTCACCCCAATTAGGCACATCCAATAATCATACAATAGTGACGTGTCGATATAACAAATTAACTAAATAAAATTTTAAATTACAAGGATTGGGTGAGATCACATCTTTTCCCAGTATCACATCCTTTATAATGATTCGGGTCTGCTCACTACATTCCCAAGGGTCTCTCCATAGGTTACTTCATCTAGCACACTACTGGTGGAAAGAATCAATGTCTTCCACTTCCATCACTCACTACTCTTGGAAGGGATCAAATGTGTATTTAAAGACTATTAAGAATACATCATGATCTAAAATTAATGCATCCTTGATTGTAATTAGATCCTCTATTGATTTCCAACCCTCATATACTGATGAATATGAATTTACCACATACTCAGTGGGAATCCCATTTAATATACTATTATTTATTCACCCTACCATCATTTAAATTCCCCTTTTATGAAGCTCCATTGAAGTGGTATTATTTAATACCCTTTCCAAATATCAATAATACATTACAAAACTCATTTATATTTCTAAAACACAGAATGTTCTATTTTCTTTTATGGCCTTCACAAATATTTTTATTTTCTCAGATGCTCACATTGCATTCGAAATGAAATCCACTTTCACGACGAATAGAAAATTAATTTAGCTTTTATATACATCGTGAATATATTTTCATTCCACCTTCGTGAAGAACTTCATGAATCCAAAGCCTTAATATTTTCATTAAGTCTCGCTGCTTATTCTGAAAGGGATGTATTCCAATTTATAGGAATTCATCTGATACCATAATCTTCTAGGCCACATCATCACTATTTCATGAAGCTCCTTCATTTTCTTCATGGTGATCCCTATTTGATGATGATCCATGGAAACTTCCCATTCTCGAGGATTATTATAACCATATTGAGTTCCATAATAAACATTCATAGTTTTTGTGAATCATGTTCTTAACCATGTTGGCAATTATAAGAAATATTCACATCTTTGCGAACCTCCCTTTTTGAACACCCATTCTAGGAGAAACTAATGAATTTTCCAAATTTTCGTAAGTCCTTAAGAGAAATCCATTTTTTGCAAGGCACATCATAATCATGGTGGATTCTATAATGAACCTTCATGCCTTTTCGAAACACCATTCGTTAAAATCTAGACATTGTGATATACATGATTTTTTGATATGTAGACTTGGCATTCTTTGAAATCCACTTTTTTTAATGTTATTTGTAATCATAGAGATAACAAAAAAATGCATTCCTTCATGAACCACCATGTATGAAAATAAAGTCATCTCGAAATTCATTCCATTGACATATCTTTAGAATACATTCATTGAAATCTAAATTTCACGACGACTTCCATAATCATGAAGACCATCATAATAATTCATTGATTCTTCCTAAAAAAAATAATTAATTCAATAATTATGATATTAAACCATGTAACATATTTTTATGAGATATTAATGAAAATGCACTTCTCATGATGCTTGTCCAAAATCTAAAATTTGTTCACAAAAATTTGGCAAACATCGGGAAATGATGTCACCTTCTGTATGAAATTGTTTATACCACTTCTAGGGAATCCATTCCATTATTTTGGATTTTTTTCAACATACCACATAGAAAATCTCATTATACTCCAAAACACAAATTTTAAATCCACTTTGTCCAAAATAAAATCAACCCAAAATGTAGTGATGTTACCTAGAAGTGTTTTTTCCCAACATTTAGAGATCATAATATATGTTCTTTCAATGTTAATATTATAAAAAAGTATAGTTGAGGTGATATTTTGGAAAATTATATATTTCACACAAAAATTAAATTACGTACAAAACACATTTTGGGATGTGTAACTAAATTTCATAACAAAGGTAAAAAAATAAGATCAATAAGAATATTTCAGCTAATTTCCATAAAAAAATGAACATACACAAAAAACAATTTGGGAAAAAACTCAAATATCCACAAAACATGCTAAATTTTTTGATACAACAAAAATGACAATAAATAGAACATCAATCCCCATTTAAGAGTGAAAATTGATGATTCATGTGTGAGATATCTCAATAATAATATATACATAGTGTTTCGTGCTTCATGCTACCCTAAAATCCACAAAAAAGTAAAAAAAACATTACTTGAGAATACCATTAATGTATGAGAATTTTCTTGAGAAAATTTCCTGAACCTTTCTCCATTGCTGAAGATATTTTTATAAAATTCTTAAACAATTATTCAAATGTACTTGCATGAAAATAAAATGATTCCCATGAAAATTTAATATAAGATCAAATTTAATTTCTATTAAATTGGAAGATTACATATTACATAACTATGTTTGTTTTATGACATAGTGAAAAGTTCCTCTAATATTCCTAGCCCCCTTTCTATAATCTCTGAATATGATATACATTTGTGTGTTGCAATACTGGATTTTTAAACTAGGGAATTCACATTTTGGGTTTTAACATTTATAATATCAACATCCATTCATACCAGTACCATGTTTTTAAATACTAATACACATTCCATGAGTCATATTGAGTCTAAATATTTCTCTTCATCCCTTTATCGCACCATTAGTTGAGATACACCTCTTTTGTTCTTCAAACATCTTGAGTCGAAATAATCCTCCTGATATTTCTAAAATCCCACAACCTAACACCTATTATGGTGAATAATAAAGGGTAACATATTTTAATGTCTCAAACTAATAATTTATAATAATCATCATCATATGAATCTTAATTACATATTTTTAAATAAATCATACCCTATTTTATGAGCATCGGATTCCCCACGTGATAAAAAAATGATGTCCCATGCAATGAGCTGGAGATTAATTGTGTAATGAGCGCATGTTTACTTGTGTGATGAGTATGAGATGACCTCTTACAATCTACAATATATGATTTTAATGTGTGTGGTACCAGGGTCCTAGATGTATCACCATAATATGAACTTGTTCTGCTCATGGCTGCATATCATTAAAATTCACCACAATGATTCTTCTCATGCGACAATTAAATTTACAAAGTATTATGTTTTGTGGAATCTGACTACCATGGGTATAATTTCCCTTAATGGGAATAATAATAATTCCAACTCATTGGAGCAATAATATTCCAACAAAACCTTTAACCACTATTTATTGTGACAAGATCTATGTGTTCTTCCTACGGAAGACTCCTTCAGTGTCAGCAGTTATGTAACGACCCAAACATTTATCAATGAACATTTCTAGTGTTCTGACTAAATGTATTATTATGTGAAATGGTTATATATCATATTCAATTATTGTTTTTAAAATTTTTGGATCTCAAGTTACCATTATGAATTGTTACCATTTCTAATATAGTCATTAAAGAGTGAACCCTGGATTAGTATAAATATAGGGATTTAACAAATTTAATTTACTCTAACAAGGGAAGTAATGGCCTCATCTAGTATAATTCCTCTTTACAAACCCAATTTTTCAGCTTAAGGAAATGATTTGGCATAATTTGGATTGGCTATTGACCAAGCCCAAACTGATCTCCAATAAGTTATGCTCAAATGGAACCGCTTACGAGAGAAGTGGAAGTTGATAGAGATTACCACCCATACAATAGTCTTTCACCATCACACACATCACCCATTGGTCTTATTCTTAGTGTTATAAGGGGTTATATAAGGATACGCTAGAACTATAATTATGTAAATTATTTTTTATGGATAATATACATTAATTTTATTATTGTTTCTTTGTATATAGTTTTTGAAGAAAAAATTGTATTTTTAATATTCAATCATGAAATCTATTTAGTTAGATTAATGGATTTATCAATTAAATAATAACATAATTAAATATTATTACTGAGTCACTTATTATTAAATATAAATGATTGTATAATTATAATGAATACATTTTTAATTTTTATTATGGTTTACAAACATATTTATTTCATAAACTATGAACATTAAATAAATGAAATTTGTAATTTTAAAAATAAAATATCAAATATTTAGAATGTTATTTATAAAAAACTAATATTATTTTTGGAATCATCACATCAAAATTATCCAATGATTAATTCTTTTTTAATTTTATGAGACAATCAAATTTTTCGGTACAAATTAAATATTGTTTAATTGTATAATGTGTTTTAGGAAATAATAATGACTCAATAGTTATGTAATAAAATAATATAAATGAGATGTTCTGCCAATATATGTTTACAATTAAAATAATTTTATTTCTTGTTTTTATTTATTTATTTTACATATATTTAGTGGACCCTACAATACTTATAAAACATTTTAGCTTTCTATATTGATTTTCTTGAGAGTGTGAATCAACTAAACATAAGAAAGCCTATTATTTTAAGAAATTAGTCCATTGTATTTATAAAATAATGTTTTCCACACCTATTTTGAAATAATCCTAGGAAAATACAATTGGCTGGTTTTTTGTTCAGATTAGTTTAATGTGTTCTATACAAAACATATATAATAACGAATTCCTTCTCTTTTCCTATATACAACCTACCAATATCCCAGTTCCTCTTCAGTGAAATCCTTGATAGATTGAACAACCTATTCCATAATCTCTTTATAATCATACCAAGGTTCCCCAATCTCATAAGAAGCCTCTCTAAAACCAATACCAAGCCTTTCAGATAACACTTCAAAGGAAGAAATTTCTTCCTTTCTATTTTGTTTCCAAATTACATTATGTCGCTATACAATTTTATGTTCAATCTAAAATGTTGGGATATTATTATTATACTCCCCCATATGTTCCTAATTATGTTTTAATGATTTGAGACCTCTTTCTCGCTCATTAATGCCTCCCAGGTACCCCTGTTACCATGATGATAATCCGTAATGGATTTCTTCCTTTCTCATTTTGTCCAAATTTATTTATAATGTTACAGCCTTTTATTTTCAATTTAAAATTTTGGGGTACGATTTATAATCTCTCACATAAATACCTCTTTATTTTTTTAGGATTATAGACATATTAATATCTCATTAATTCCACCCATGTACACTAATTACCATGTCGAAATTCCGTAAGGGATTTCTCTCTCCTCATTTACATTCAAAGAGTTCATTTTTATTATGAATCTAAATTCCATTAATCATTTTGGTAAATGTATCTATATGACCGCCTTACTATCCTTTTCATTTAAATATGATGATACACCCCTTTATCACTCATTAAACATTTTTATGAATTCTTATGTCAGGTCGTTATGTTGCCAAAATTGCACCACAATTTTCAAAGTTGAAGTCATTGTCTAGTGAGTACCATGCCAATTTATCTATCAATGGTATTCATATTTATGGAAATTTACTTATTTATAATCTTGTTTCATGTAGTAATTCAAAATTTCATTAACATGGAATAAGTGATGATGTTTAATGAATCCATGGTATATGATCTTTATACCAAACATAGGCATGAAATGTACTAATTAAGATGGGTGTGCCCAGATAGAGCTCTAATTCATTGGTTAAAGATTAGTATCATTATACATCAAGTAAAATGAGGTTATCCCCATATATAACTCTATTTCCAGTTTAATGTTTCCCATGTACATTCATTACTATGCCAAAATTCTGTAACAGATTTATCCCTCCTCATTTACAATCATGATATTATTTTGTATTATGAATATAAATTCCATTAAATATGTTGGTACAAATATCATATAACATGGATTCATTAAATAACATCACTTATTCCATTAACATATTTATGCTGGTGAAATTGCACCATTATTTTCGATGTCAAAGTCATTATTTATTGAATACCATGTCCATTTCTTTAGCAAGGTTATTCACATTTAATAAAACGTACCTATTTGGTTTAGAGTTTCATGTATTAATTTCACATTCCTTTTCCATGGAATAAGTGATTATGTTTAATGAATATATGTTATATGATCCATTTTCACACTTATGCATGAAAAAATTGATTAAGATGGGTGCACCCTAATAGCACTCCAGTGCATTGGGTAAAGATTAGTACAATGACACGCCAAGTGAAATTAGGGTTTACTCAAGGAAATTCAACTGAAATGAGTGTTTACTCATGCTCTATGTGCAATTACCCTTATCTCAAGCTAATATTAAGTTAAATGTTGTTTCAACTTTTCCGTGTAAGGTTAATCATGTTATTTCATGCCATTATGTTCATGTTCCTCTTTTGCTCAATTGATATGACTATTTTCTAACATGCACTATATTTTCATGTCATGCCTTGTTTACTCCCTTTCTAGGGTTTATAGAACACACTTTTTATCCATATCCCCATGTTATCCTGTGCAATTCAATGTATGAAAGAATTTTGTGGTCATATAAAAGATGTTTTCACTAGGATTCTGGGATTTCTGTTATAAGTTGTTATATAATGTCCCTAATCCCCAAAGACAGAAGACCTGTCGATATTATATGTTGTGTCATGTAGAATTTAAATGTAATTAATTATGTTTATATGTGAAATAAAAACAACATGATTGTTATAGTTAGTATTAGAGATTATTTTTTTAATTTTTCTATTTTTGATTAAAAACCCTAGTGAAAGCCTTAGGGATAAAACTATGTATAATAAAAACGTCCAAAAAAATTGGTGACTATGGATTAAGTGTTTTATCAAGAAAACACAACCCTGTAGAGAAACAAGCAGGTAGAGGCAGTTGTTCCAAAAATTTATCTAAGGATAAAACCCAAAAAAACCGCTATGAGTTAGAATTTAAAGGGAATTTGTGCATGATAATGAACCTTTCTACACTTTTGGTTATGACACTCCCGGAGAATATGATTTATTAAATTCATAATATTTTTAGGAACCATTATTAAGGGAATATAAAAAATTCCCATAATATTATATGATGGGATGTAGATCATGGATAACATTGATTGAAATATATAAATTCATAAGTTAATAAAATAAAATTAATTTATAATTCATCCATTTTTGTATTCAAATTAACCTTTATGTGTTTCCCCATACATTCCTTTTATTCCAGGTAATGGCTAGTAATAGGAGGACTCAAGCTGACAACTGATGTGAAAATCAATATGATGACTACTATAATGAGATTACCAATCTGATGGGAGTGAAAATCAAGAACATTGTCATGATACACTCCAATTTATCTCATGTTTTGAATAGAAACATAGGCCTAGAGGAAAATTAAACCACCCTAATAAAGAATAAGTTGAAATATAGATCATTTTGAGAAAAATTCTGCCTAATTTTAATGGATCATCTGATCCTTCAATCATCAAACAATGGATCAACTCAATTGAGATCCTTCAATGTTCTAAACAAGAGAAGGTATTTCTTGCAGTTATCTTATGAGGGTGAATCTGATCATTGCTGGACATTGATGAAAATACAAAGCATGTGTAGGAGAATGATGCATTTGAATAAAAGGATTTGATGAAAAATGTTTTCTGAAAAATATTTTTCTCACACCCTCCAACATAAGATGGAAAGGGAATTCCTAGACATCAAGGAAAAAAGAAAACGAATATATAATAGAGTATGAGGAAATGATTACAAGACTTACAAGATATGCCATTGTATTTGTTTTTAACTTTGAATGCAATGTTGACCACTTCATTGGTTGGATATAACCTAGCCTACGGAAATCCCTTGCGATCCGTGACATTGAGTGTTGTGAGGAAATTTGATAATGTGCCCTAATGGTAGAAATAGAGATTGAATAATCTCAGGTTTATTATAGGGATAATAAGTGGAAGTTGGACTTTAATTATATTTGTTAGATTGATAAATATTTACGTTTTAAGAAAATATAGGACCCCACGTGCCAAAGGTGTCGAAATTTGAACTTCAAAAATTGACTAAAGGGGATGAGGAAATGTTTTAGGTGTGGAAGATAAGGGAACCATACTATTAACTATCGACATGAAAAACCAAAGGATTTGATAGAGGAAATGAATCCTCTTTTTGACTTTCAATGCGTTCTTCCTATATTCAACTTCAATGAACTAGGGCACTTTGAAAACTAGTTCTATAATCCATGTGTTTTTGGAGTCAACCAACACCCTTTAATGCAGCAAGGGAAATAGTTTTCCATTACTACTGATGAAGTGAACCCTAAAAAAGAAGTGGTGACTGGTACTTTAGTAATTTATTGAAAAATTTTGAAATCACTTCTTGTGTCTGGTTCTACGCATTCTTTTATATCCCAAATGTATAGTGGAACAATACCAACACCATCACAAATCATAGAAGTAAAGATGTCGGTGAAAATGGTGAATGGGGAAATCATTTCAGCCTAGGAATATAACACCTGCCCTGTAATAATTTGAGGATTTAAATTCTTGGAGAACCTCATCATACTTACTTTGGGGGAATTTTATGAAATTATTAGCATTGATTGTATTTATCTACATAGAGCCAATGAAACTTGTTGTTTGAGGGAAATCATTCACCATATAGATAATCAACCCCTGATTTTGTACATGTTAAAGTAGGATGGTGAATATCCCTTAGAAACATTATATAAAATGTAGATATTACTTTTCTATGAGAACACATATATGTATCTAAAGATTGAGTCAGAAACAATCATCCTTGAAGACATGCCTATTGTGAGGGAATTCACTGAAGTGTTTCCCAAGGAATTCTCTGGTCTTCCTCCAAGATGATATATTTAATTCTAAATTGATCATATACCGGGGGAATTTACAGTACCCAAGAATCTTTATATAATTTTTGTTTTTAATCTTTACAAGTATAAGAATCAACTATAGAAGAATTTGGATAAAGTGATTATACGCCAATGTGCTTCAACATGGGGTGCACTAGTCCACCTCATCAATAATAATGATGGGTCAATGATCCTCTGTGTTTATTTTCATGACCTCAACAAAATCATGTTAAATAATAAGTATCATATTCCATGTATTGATGACGTTTTTTATAAGCTATATGGAGCACAATACTTCTCCAAGGTGGATTTTTTGTTGTGATATTAAAAAGTAAGGGTGAAAAAGGATATCCCCAAGACTCTTTTCGTACAAGGTACGAGCACTAGAATTTATAGTAATGCCTTTAAAACACACTATTTCTCTATAAGTATTATTTTAATTAATGAATATAATCTTCAATGATTACATAGAAAAATTTGTGTCATTACTTATAGAAAATATTTTTACATAATCCATAAATAAGGAGGAGCATGGGAATAATATAATGACTATGTTAGAGACATTTGGAAAGGATAAGGTCTATGAAATGTACAAAAAATGTGAGTTCTAGTTGATGTAAGTCACATTCATGGGTCATATAATCACAAGTAATGGGGTATCAATAGATCCCTCCAATACAACTGTAATTGAGGGATGACCTAGGCCGACATCGGTAACAGATATCTGTAGCATCCTCGAGTTAGCTGGATATTATCACCGAATTGTGTGAAATTTCCCATGATTTTCCAACACTCTTACCAAGAGAAATGAGAAGGGAGTAATATTTTCTTGAAGTGATGAATGTGAAGAGAGCCTCAATGATTTGATAAGGAGTCTTATCACTGCATATGTGCTCAATCTACCCACAAGTGGAGAACATTTTGTGGTATTTAGTGATGCTTCGAAAAAGGTCTTGTGCTGTGTGTTGATGCAAAATAACAAAGTCATTGAGTATTATTCAAGGCAATTGAAATATTATGAGTAAAAATATATAACACATGAACTGGAGTTGGATTGAGTAATATTCGATTTAATAATCTGGAGACATTAACTCTATCGAGTGAAGTGGGAAATAAATACGGATAAAAAATGCCACAACTATATATTCACACAATAAGAGATGAACATGTTTCAATAAAGATGGTAAGACCTGATCAATGACTATGACCGGTCAATCCATTACCACAATGGGAATGTGAACAAGGTGGTTGATGCTCTTTGTAGAATGTTACCAACAATTCAATCATTGTTGGGAGTTGAAAAATATCCAATATTCTTAGATTTGGTGATGATGGACTTGGGAATCATATAGAAGGGAACATCATCAATTATTTCAAATATTTTTTCAAAACCGTAGTTTTTGGAAAAGTTAATGGATTTTTCAAAAGGATGATGTGGGAATTCCAAAGAAAGTGGAAACTATCAGAAAATGGAAATCCTCAGAGTTCAATATTAGTTAGGAATGAATTTTGAGATTTTGGACAAGGCTCTATGTCCTATAAAATACGGAGTTAAAGAAAAAACATTTCGATAATGCACATTGTTCGAATTTATACATTCACTCAGGAAACAGAATGATGTATCAAGATACCTGAATGCATTAATGGTAGGATAAAATGAAGAAAGAGATCATTGAGTATACATAAATGTGCTATGTATGTTAGGAAGTAATGGTTTAGTGGAAAAAGTTTAGGGGTGGGATGCATCTATTACCCATACCAGAATAGAAATGGGAGAATATCAACATGAAATTTTTCATGTTACTTCTGAGGACATCCAAAGGTAACAATTCTATATGGGTTTTTGTGGGTTTTCTTATAAAGATTTCACACATCATAGAAATCTTAGAGTATTTTTCATTGGATAAACCGGCACGAATATACATCCGAGATGTGGTAATGAGGCATGGAGTACCACATTTGATTGTATTCGATCGAGAACCAACATTCCCCTCCATGTATTGGAAGAGTCATTAACATGCTCTAGAAAATGATTTTAACTTTATTACGGCTTATCATCCTCTTACAGATGGCCAAACTGAGTGGAATATCCAAACTCTTAATTAAATGTCGATATCATGCTCAGTGGACTTCAAGGAAGACAACATCAACATATCAATCAATTTGAGTTCTCTTAATAAAACATTTTCCACTCAAGCTCCCAAATGGCTCTTTATAAAGCCCTTTAAGGAAATAGTATTCGAACACCGGGATATTGTGATGAAGCTGGAGGGAAAAAACTCCTAGGTAATTAAATGGTCGAAGAAATGGTGGAGAAGGTTAAGACCAACCATTGGCACATTAAATATTCTTAGAGTTGAAAAAGAGATATGAAAATAATTGTCGACAAGACATAGAGTTTGATGTTGTAGACATGGTATTCCTAAGCATATCACAGTGGAAGAGAGTTATGAGATTTGGGAATAAAGGAAAGTATATCCCTAGTTACATAGTCCCTTTTGAGATAGATGATCACATTGCAGCCATGTCCTACCAACTAGAAATCCCACTAAATCTATCTCAATTACATGATTTATTCAATGTATTACTATTTAGGATGTACATTCCTAACCCATCACTTGTACTCAATCCATAGGTGGTACCATTGGAGAATTACCACTCCTATGAAGTGAATCATGTGAAGATATTAGATCATAGGGAAAATGTTCTATGAAATTATAAATTTCCCTACATGAATGTGTTGTGGAGAAACAATATGTTTTAAGAGGCAATGTAGGAATAAAAGGAAGTGATGATGCATAGTTACCCACATTAATTTTAGTGTGGGAAAATGAAAATTTGAAGGTGAAATTATTTAAAGTGGGAAGATTGTATCAACCCAACATTTTATAAATCAAAATTCCTATTGATCTAACTAAATGTATTGTAATGTAAAATGGTTATATAAAATATGCACTTCGTTGGTTTTGTGATTTTTCATTTCAAAATACCTTTAAGAATTTTTATTGTTTCTAATATATTCGTAGAATAGGGATCCTATGATTAGTATAAATATCGGCCTTTAACCTATCCAATTGCTCATATAAAGTAGTTGATGGTATCATCCTCTAGAATTTCTCCATACTACGCCCATTTTTCAGTGCTTATAAAGAAGGTGGTGTCGTTGGAATTTTCTCTTGATCATGCCCAAGTCGAGCTTCAACCTGTTAAGCACGAACGGAACTTCCTACGGGAGAAGTGTAAGTTGACATAGATTTCCACCCGAGTGATGTTATCTAAGGTACCCCAATATTCTATCAAAATCACACACCATACCCATATGAATTATGTGGGAATAATAATTGGTTATGTAACAAGATCCTAGCAATATGACTATATACATTTTTTTTACAGATAATATACATTTTTTTATTTTTAATTTGTAAATAGTTTTAAAGGAATTTTTTTTAAATATTCAGTTAATAAATCAATTTTAATGAGTTAATGGATTTTCAAATTGAATAATATTTTAATTAAATATTATTACTAAATCACTTTTCATTAAATATAACTGACGGTATAATTTTTATAAATACAAATGTAATTTTTATTAAAGTATGAATGATTTTGTTTTCAAAACCAATGATTTATATATAAATGTCAGTTTTATTTTAGAAGAAAAAATTAACATATATAGAAAATTATTTAGATAAAATAAATTTTATGATTGGAAGAAGGACATTGAAATTATCCACTGTTGAATTTTTGATAAATTTTTGAGACAGTCGAATTTTTTGGTAAAAATTAAATACAGTTTAATTATATAATGTGTTTTATGGCAACATAATGACCCAATAGTTATTTAATAAAATAATATAAATTATATTTTGGGAAAATATATGTTTTAAAATTAATATATTGTAATTTTTTATTTGTTTTATTTATTTTAAAAATTATTGGTTGTCCCTCCAAGACTTATAAGACATTTCAACTTTTTAAATTGATTTCTATGAGAGTGTCAATCACCTCTACATAAGAAAGACTAATATTCTAATAAAATGAGCCTTCATTATTATTAAATAAGGATTTATAATCCACTTTGGTAAAAACCATGGGCAAAAAAATGGGCTAGTTTGTTTTTTTATTGGTTTAATGTGGGAAGTTCAAAACCTAAATAATAAAGAATTCTCTCTCTTTTCCTATATAAACCCACCTAAGCTCTACCTTAATATTCACTCAATGAATTTATAAGTCAAAAAAACTATGAACTCATCTCTCTAGAATCCTCCAAAGGTTCCCCAAGCTCAAAATAATCCTCTATCTAGCATCTCCCAAGCCTTTGGGATCACACTTCCAATTAAGGGATTTCTTCCATTCTCATTTTTCCCAAATTTCTTTATGTTGTTATACCCATTTATTTTAAATTAAAAATTCCGGTGTACTATTTTTAACCTCCCCCATAAATCACTCCATATTTTTTAATTATGTGAGACCACATTCTATCTCATTAATGTTTCCCATGTACATTGTTACCATGCATAAATTCCGTAAGTGATTTCCTCCTTTTACATTTCATCTAAATTTATTTATGATGTTATACCCTTTTATTTTTAATTACAATGATGGGGTATGATTTATAACCTCCACCATATTTACCTACTTATGTTTTAATGATGATAGACCTCTTTATCTCTCAGTAATGTCTCCCATGTACACTCATTACCATGCCTAAATTCCATAATGGTTTTTACTCTCCTCATTTACATTCATGAAATTCATTTGTATTATGTATAAAAGTTCCATTATATATGTCAGTAAATGTATCTATATCACCCCCTTTAGGTAAATTTAATGTACATATGATGAGACACACCATTATGTCTCATCAAACATTTTTATGATTTCTTATTTCACATTGTTATGCTATTGAAATTGCACCGCAATTTTCCATGTAAAATTCACTGTGTAGTGAATACCAATCCCATTTGTCTATCATGGGTATTCACATTTACTTATATTTACTTATTTATTATAAATATTCTTTTATTAATTCCACATTACTTTATCATTAAATAAGTAATTATGTTTAATGAATCCATGTTATATGATCCATGCAGAAAACTTATGCTTGAAATTAATTGATTAAGATGGGTGCACCCTGATAGCACTATAAAGCATTGGGTAATGATAAGTATCAGGATACAACAAGTTCAATGTGGGTATAATCATGATAATTCATGTGAAATTATGGTTTACTAATTCTCAATGTGAATTGTGCCTTGTCTCATGCTAAAATCATGTTAAATGGTATTGCCACATTTCCATGTAATGTTAATCATTCTATATCATGACATTATGTCCATGTTCTCTTATTCTCTATTGATTTGACTATTGCCTAAAAGGAATTGTATTTTAATGTTCTGCCTTATTTACTCCCTTACTGGGATTTATAGCTCACTCTTTTTTAAGGCGTATCCCCATGTTATCTCATGCAATTCTATGTAAAAAGGAATGATGTGGTTATGTAAAAGAAGTTTTAAATAAGATGTTGCATTTAATGTTTTAAGTTGTTATATAATTCCTCTAAGACCTAAATACACTGGACCTCTCAATATTCTTTGTTGTTTAATGTGACTATTTTATGTAATAAATTATGTTAATGTGTGAAATAAAAAGGGCATGGTTGTTATAGTAGGTATCTAAGGGTAGGTTTTGTTATTTTTCAGATTTGGATTAGAAACCCTATTGAAATACATAAGGATAAGACTAAGTATATAAAAACATCCCTAAATTTTGGTGAGTTTAGGTTAATTGGTTTATTAAGAAAATAAAACCATGTTTAGTTACATGCCTCTAGAGGTGGATTTCGCACAAATGTATATAATGGTAAGACCCAAAAACATCGCTTTGAGATATACTTGACTGGGAAATGGTGAATGAAAATTGGAATTTCTACACCCATGGTTACAAAACACACGTGGGATATGCTTTGATAAATTCATAATACTAGTATGAATCATTAGTAAGGTAATAAAAAAATTCCACTAAGAATATATGTTGAGAACTATATCATGGATAACATTGATTGAAGCCTATAAATTCAGAACTAAAGGAAATAAATGTTATTTATAAGTCTTCCATTTTTGTCTCTGGATTAATATTTGTTTTTATCCCTATATTTTCTTTTATTCCAACTAATTGAGGGTAATTGGAGGACTCAGGGTAAAAACCGATGTGAAAATCAATATGATGATTATTATAATGAGATTCCCAATCTGATTGGAGCAGGAATTGTGAACTTTTTCAAGAAACTCTCTTAGTTAACATGTGTTTTGAATATAAACATGGGTCAAGGGAAACATTCAACCTCCACCCCCACCCCAATTAATGAACATATCATAATCGATAGTTTCAATAGACAATGTCCTCTTACTTTTGATGGATCATATGATCCTTAAATTATTGAAAAACAGATCACCACCATTGGAAAGATCATATCCATCCATTAATGCTCTAAACAAGTGAAGGTACTTCTATTAGCATATCGCATGGAGGGTGAAGCTGATCAATGGTGGAAATTGATAAAAAATATAAAGCATGAGTTGGAGATCGAGGTGTTGGAATGGTAGGATTTGTATAAAATGTTTTTCAAAATATATTTTCCTCACACCCTCTAACATTAGATGAAAATGGAATTCCATTACCTCAAAGAAAAAGACAACGAATACATCAGAGCGTATGTGGAAAAAAATTAATAGGATTCCATGATACGCCTCCGGCTTTGTCATTACCCCCGAATGAATGGTTGGCTGCTTCATTGGAGGTATAAAATCTAGGATACAGAAATCCCTAGTGATCCAGGAATTAGAGCACTGTGAGAAAATTTTCCAATGTGCCCCAAAGGTAGAAATTGAGATCAGAAAATCCAAAGGGTATCATGGGGATAATAAGTGTAAGGTGGAATATAATTATGGTGGTCAGATGGATAAATCCTACAGTGCTAAGAAACTTTAGCACCCCACTTACCAATGGTGCAGAAAGAAGCACTCTAGAAATTGCCGGAAGTGGATGAGGAAATTCTTTAGGTGTGGAAGATAAGGGAACCTGGCCATTAACAACTGACAAGATAAACTCATGGATACAACAGGTGAAAGGAACACTCTATTTATCCCTCTATGTCTTGTTTAATGCTTCTATTATAATGAACTAGGGCAATTTGAAAACCATTTCCTTAAGAGAATGGGCTTAAGAGGCAACCGACAACCTCCATGTAAGTAAGGGAGAGATTTTTCCATCAGTACTACCGAAGTGAACCCCGAAAACAAAGTGGTGATAGGTACGTTATTTATTTTTACTATAATAGAGAACACACTTTCTGATTCTGGTTATATAAATTATTTTATATCTAAAATGTTTAGTGGAACAATCCCCTCACCATCACAAATCATGGAAGTAAAGATTTTGGTGGAATAGTGAATGGAGAAATAATTTCATCCCATTAATATAACTCCTTCACTGTCTTAATTTGTATATTTAAATTCTTGGAGGACCTCATAATAATTTATTTGGTGTAATTTTATGTAATTATTATCATGTATGTTCTTTCTCTATATAGGGCCAACATAAATTTCCGTGAGAGGGAAATCACTCTCCATAGGGAGAATTGACCACTGATTCATTACATGTGCACGGAAGAGGATGAATCTTTCTTAGAAACCTCATATAAAGTGTGGATATTACTACCCTATGAGAAAAAATATTTGGATCCAATGATTGAGTCCAAGGAAGCAACCATATTTGAAGACATATCTATTTTGAGGGAATTTGTTGAAGTGTTTCCCAAGGAATTTTCTGGTCTTCCTCTTATAAGAGATGTTAAATTATAAAATGATATTATACTTAAGGAATTTAAAATATCTAAGACACCATAGAGAATAAATGTTGTGGATATTGATAATATGATGAATCAACTATAGGAGAATCTGGATAAAGTGTTTATATGCCCACGTGCTTCAACATGGGGTGCACCCATCCTCCTCATCAACATGAAGGATAGGGTAATGTGAATTTTTATTGATTATCATGAGCTCAACTAAATAACAATAAATAAAAAATATCGTCTAACACGAATTGATGAATTTTTCGATGAGCTACATGGAGCACAATACTTCTCCATGGTGCATTTGAGGTTAGGATATTTCCATGTAAGGGTAATGAAGGAGAATATCTCCAAGACTGCTTTTAGTACAAGGTATATGCTCTATGAATTCATAGTCATGCCTTTTGGATTCATTAAATCTCTAGAAATATTCATGGCCTTGATGAATATAGTCTATAAATATTACCTTTAAAAATTAGTAGTTTTCTATATATATGTTATTATAATATACTCCAAACCCAAGGTCAAGAATTAGGGGTATATAATAACTGAAATAGAGACATTGAAAAAAGATAGTCTCAATGAAATCTAAAAAATCTTTGATTTCAGGTTAAAGGAGGACTCATTCGTGGGTCATATCATTATATGAAATGGGATATTTGTGGATCCCTCCAAGACATCTATAACTGTGGGATAGCTAAGGCCAACACCGGTAATGGATATCCATAGCATCTTCGGGTTAGATGGATATTGTTTCCTATTTGTTAGAAATTTTTCACGATTGTCAAACTCTCTTACCAAGATAAAATAGAAGGTATTAAATTTTTCATAGAGTGATGAATGTGTAGGGATATTCAAAATGCTTATAAGTAACCTTATCACTGTGCCTGTGCTCAAACAACCCACAAGTGGAGAAAATTTTGTGGTATTTAGCGATGCTTCAAATAAGGTCTTGGGATGTGTGTTGATAAAAAATGACAAATTTATTGATAGTTTTTCAAGGAAATGTAAATATGATGAGTAAAACTATCCAACACATGATCTGGAGTTGGCTGTAGTAATATTTTATTTGAAAATATGGCAACATTACCTCCTTGGGGAGAAGTGTGAAATATATATGGACCACAAAAGCCTCAATTATATATTAACACAGAAAGGGTTGAACATGCACCAACGAAGATGGATAGAGATGATCAATGACTATGACTTCTTAATCAATTACCACCCTGGAAAAAAGAACAAGGTGGAACATCCTCTAAGTAGAAAGGACCTAGAAATTATATCATTGAAGAGTGTTGAAAAGGATCCAATCTTCTTAGATTTTATAATGATAGTCATTAGAATCAAATGAAAGGGAACGTCATTAATAATTTAAAAAATGTTTGATCAAGCATCTCTTCTGGAAAGGTTAACATATACCCAAAAGTATGATATGGGGATCCAGAAGAAATTGAAATCTATTAGAAAAGGTAAATCCTCACATTTCAATATTAATACAGAAAGAATTGTGAAATTTGGGAGAATACAATGTGTCCCATAAAATATGGAGTGAATGAAAGGACTTTTTGATTATTCACATAGTTCAAAATTACCCATTCACCCAGGAAACAATATGATGTATCGGGATCTTCGATATCATTATTGGTGGGATATCATGATGATGGAGATCGTTGAGTATACATCAAAGTGTTTGGAATGCCAGCAAGGTAAGGATGAGAGGAAAACGTCTAAGGGGATGACACAACTATTACCCATACCAGCTTGGAAATGGGAGAAAATCACTGTGGACATTGTCACCGGACATCCAAATACATACAACGGAAACAATTTTATATGGATTACTGTGTAGTGTCTTACAATGATTTCACACTTCATTTCAAATCAAGTGGATTTATCATTGGATCAACTGGCACAGATATACATATGAGATGTGGTAAGGCAGCATGAAGTACCACTATCTATTGTATCCGGTCGACAACCATGAATTACCTCAAAATTATGAAAGAGGATTCAACATGATCTAGGTACTGAGATGACCTTAGGTACGACTTATCATTCTCAAATGGATGTCCAAACTAAGCTGACTATCCAAACTCTCAATAACATGTTTAGATCATGCTCAATGGACTTTAAAGGAGGATGGGATCAACATTTATCTCTAGTTGAGTTCTCTTACCACAATAGTTTCTACATAAGAATAAAAATGACTAATATGAATCCCTTTATGGAAATAGGTGTAGAACACTGGCATGTTGGGATGCAGTTGGAGAGATAAAACTCATAGTTTATGAAATTATCAAATAAATAGAGGAGAAGGTTAAGACCATCCAGTGGCACATCAAAGATACATAGAGTCATCAAAAGAGCTATGCTGATAATTGTCAAGGAGACATATAGTTTCATTTTATGGACATGGAAATCCTCACCATATCACCATGGAAGAGAGTTATGATATTTGGGAAGATGGAAATTCTTATACCTAGGTACATCAGCCCTTTTTGAGATCCTTGATCGCATTTAAGCCATGCTGTATCAACTAGAACTCCCACCAAACCAATCTAAAGTACATAATGTATTCCATGTATCACTTTTGAGGAAGTACATACATGGCCCATCACATGTACTTAATCCAAATGTGGTATCATTGGATGAGTAATTCTACTATAAAAAGAATACAATGAAGATCATAGATAATAGGGAAAAAGTTCTACGAAATAAAAAAATTCCCCCCAGGAATGTGTTGCGGGGAAAAAATTTTGAAGAGGAAACATGGGAATCAGAGGAATTGATGAAGCATAGTTAACCGCTTCTGTATTAGTGTGGGAAAATGAAATTTCTATTTTGAAATTTCTTGAGGAATGATTGTAATGGCCCAAAATATTATCAATGAAAATTCCTCTTGATTTAATTAAATGTCTTATTAGGTTAAATGGTTATTTAACATATAAAATTATTTGGTTTCATTATTTTTGATTTTAAAATACCTTTAATAATTGTAAAAAACTTCTAAAATAGCCATTGAACAGTGCTCATATGATTAGTATAAATATAGAGCTTTAACAAATCCAATTTACTCTTACAAAAGAAGCGAGTTCCTTATCTAGTATAATTACTCTGTATAAAGCGTATTTTCCAGAAGTCGGAAATAAGGAGGCATCATTGGGCTTTTCTCTTGACCAAGGACAAGATGATAATCATCACATAAGTTCAAACAAATACACCTATGATAGAAGTGGAAGTTGATAGATATTACCTCCCAACTGTTGTTATCTAATCCACCCGAAGAGTTTGTCGCCATCACACATCATAGTCTTATGTCTTATGTGGGTGTTATAAGAGTTTATGTAACGAGATGCTAAAGCTATGATTATGTAAATTATTATTTATGGAAAATATACATTAATTTTATTATTGTTACTTTGTAAATAGTTTTTAAGGGAAAATTAGTATTTTTTAATATTTAATTAGGAAATCTATTTTAATGATATAAGTAAATTATTAATTAATGAATATTGAAATTAAATATAATTACTAAATTATTTTTTCCAAATATAACTTCTTATGTAAATTTTATGTACACAAAAATATTTTTTATTAATGTTTGAAAGCTATTTTTGTCAAATCCTATGAATTTTTTGATGAATTTCGTGTTTTATTTTAAAAATATTAAAAAAATTAGAGATTTATTTAGATAAAATGAATATTACTTTTGGAATCAATAAATAAAAATTATCCAATACTGAATTTTTATTAGTTGTCTGAGACAGTAAAATTTTTGGGTAAAAATTATATACTGTCTAATTGTATAATGTGTTTTGTGACATCATAATGACCCAAGAGTATTGTAATAAAATAAAATAATTGAGTTGTTCGTACAATATTTGTTTTACCATTAAAATAATGTTATTTATGGTTTGTTTTTTATATTTTACATGGCATCAGGGGACCCTCTAAGACTTATATAATATTTTAACTTTTTAAATTGATTTTCATTAGAGTGTGACTCACCTCCAAATAAGAAATCCTATTATTTTAAGAAGTTCAACTATTTACCTTATAAAATAATTTTTCCCCTAAAATTTTAAAAAATCCATGGGAAAAAACAATGGGTTGGTTTGTGGTTTGGATTTGGTTAATGTGTGGTGTCCAAAACATAAATAATAATGAATTCCCTCTCTATTACTTTACAAACCAAACCAATCTTCAACTTCCTCTTCACTTAAAGACTTTGGATCTCTACCAAAATTTGACTCCTCTCTCTAAAATCCTCCCATGTCTCCCCAAGCTCCGACGAAGCCCCTTTAAATCCTCTCCCATTCCATGGGGATCACATTTCCATGTATGGGATTTCTTCCATTATCATTTTTTTCCAAATTTCATTATGTTGTTAATCCATTTTATTTTCAATTAAATATGTGGGGGTATGATTTAACACCTCCCACATACATATTTACTTATGTTTTAGTTATTAGATACCTATTTCTCTCTCATGTATGTCTCACATGTACACTTGTTTCCATGCCAACATTCCGTAAGGGGTTTCTTCCTTTGTTATTTTTATCCAAATTTCATTATAATTTTATACCCTTTTGATTTTCAATTAAAAATGTTGGGGTATAATTTAGAACCTCCCCATACTTCCATACATATGTTTTAATTATTATGGACCTCATTATCTTTCATTAATTCCTCCCATGTACACCCGTTACCATGGTGAAATTTCTTAAGGGATTTCTCTCTCCTCATTTTCATTCAAGCATTTATTTTGTATTTTGAATGTAAGTTCTATTAAATATGTTGGGATATGTATCTATATGACACCCTTACTGTCCATTTAATTTAATTATAATGAGACACCCCTTTCTATCTCATAGATCATTTTTATACATTCTTATATCACGCCATTTTGATGCCTAAATTGTTCCAGGATTTTCCAAGCCAAAGTCATTGTGTGGTGAATACCATGCACATTTCTATTTCAATGGTATTCACCTTTATGTAAATTTACTTATTTATTATATATTTTCATGTATAAATTCTACATTACTTTATCTTGCAATATGTGATGATGTTTAATGAATCCATGTTAAATGATCTATACGGCACACATATGCATGAAATGAAATGTTTAAGAAGGGTGTGCCCTCATAGTGATCTAGAGAATTGGGTTGTGATTAGTATCATGATACATCTAGTTAAACGAGGGTTTACTCATGGTAATTAAAGTGAAATGAGGGTTTACACATTTTCCATATTCAATGAGCCCTGGCGCATTTTAATATCTTGTTAAATGTTGTTTCCATTTTTAAATGTTATGTTAATCATGTTATATCATGTCATTATGTTCATGTTTCTCTTATACTACATTGATACTACTATTTCCTAAAATAAACTATATTATTCATGTTATTCCTTGTTTAATACCTTACTTTACTTTATAACTCACCTTTTTTCTTAACATTGTCCTCTAGTTATCCCATTCAATGCTAATTATGAAGGAATAATGTGGTAATGTAAAAGATGTTTTCAATAAGATGTTGTGTTTTATGTTTTATGTTATTATGTAATGTTCCTAATCACTAACTATAATATACCTCTTGATCTTACATGTTGTGACAAGTGAACATTTTATGTAATAATTTATGTCTATGTGTGAAATTAATAGTGCACAACTGTTATATGAAATCATATAACCAGATACACTAGTGGGATGATTTTCCCTTATAACCCAATATTTGTATGACAAAATAATAGTTTTAGTGAAAATTTCCCATCAGATTCACAAATTCACCATACTAACTTCTATGTTTCTCTTTCTCCACTATATACCGAAATCAAATTATTCTACCCAATGGTATTTCTAGAATACATCAAGGACTAATATGAGGATGAAAGAATGACTATCACAATATCAAGGCCGAATAATCTTTTTTTGGGATTTATGAAAGGAAACTATATAGATACCATATTCAACACGTGAAATTAAAATAAAATTTCCTAAAATATAGAAGTATAACATTCTATCAGTTACAATCCTATTATTTCATATGTAACAAATATTGGATTTCACAGGTAATATTTTTCATCCAATGAATGTGAGATTTTCAAAAACCATATTGGGAAGAACATTCATTTATGAACTACACATACTGTCCCTTCTCTTTTATAGAACCATATTAGTTCACAACAATATGCCCCCCTCATACCATCCCATATTCTATGAATCACTGTACAGATGCATTTGCATATTCCATATTCATATCCCCAACACTTGTTAGTTTCTTCTTTGAAGTAAATATACACAACCCATTTTGATATACATTTTACCCCTTATCTACACCAATGAAGAATAATACCTTATGCTCAGATCATATCCCCTCTTCTCCTTATATTTACCCAGGTAGAGCATTCAGGTAAACCATTTTCATGCCATCACTACTTCATAGTAACATCAAGATAGTATACTCTCATAATTCTTATACATTCCTTCACTTCACATTATCCACACCTAGTATGATCCACATGTAATCCCCCAAACCTAATTTAATTCATTACGACAATATATACCATATAACCAATTTCATTGTCAACAAAAATTTAAAGGAATTAAAACAACAACAATACAAGATGTTAAACTATATACTTAACATATGTGAAAATAATAGGCTTCCCTATGTAAAAAACATGGGATTCGCCCATAAAAATTTACATCCCAATTTCATAATATCCACTACATCCCATATAAAAACACTTTTCCAGACACATGCATCATTATTGCATGATATTAAATAACATGGACTTATACACCACATTAAGATAATTAAGGAAATCATGATACATGGTTTTTTATCCATTTCTCCCAACACGTTTTTTAGAATATATTTTAACCCATGAGTTTCATATTCTGAAAATACATCACATTTGAGGAATATTTTTAATATTAAACACTAACACTCTGAAATAACGTATTAGTTTAGTGACTTTTGAAACATGGGACAGATTCGTTAATTCAATGAAATATCTTAAACAAACCCCATAATAATGTTCCCCTTTAGATTTCGTAGATAAAAATGTTCTTTAAAACCTCATGAAAAATAAAATATATGAACATGGTGTGCTTATATGCTATATAAGTGTGGATAAGGAATGATATTTAATCACATTCAAGAGAAAAAGGGTTTGAGATCATGATCATAGAAATAAAATATCATACCATGTGTATCAATAATCATAAACAAGATTCAGGGATGAATGATTGGTAGTTCATAATACATGAATCATAATGAAATAAGGAACATAATCCAGGGAATGATAAAATTGGAATAAGACATCAAATTTTTGGAAGGCACATATGTATATAAATTGATTTCCATAGTTTTGATCACACTGCTTACAAGGAAAACATTGTTTAATGGGTTTAGTAAATACCCTCTAATTATCATTGGCTTGAGAATACAAAAAGTCCTTACTAGTTGTAGCACCCCGACCTGAGTTACCCATAGTCGGTGCATTATTGAGTAACATTGGCATGATCACAAAAGATCAAGTCTTGAAATACCGATTAGTTTAGTATCCTTGGAAACACTAGATACATTCATAAATGTTACATTACACCATAATGTGAAAAACTACAATAACAAAGTCTCTATAGTAGACACTTCTATCCTCTTCAGACTATCCCTGCAGGTCATTCATAAAATACTTCTTCACATCCTGGAAAATATTAAAACATTGAAAGGGGTGAGTTCAGATACTCAGTAAGGATAACAATATTGCGGAAGCTTTCGTAAATAAAAATTAACATTTAAGGCAATGTATAACTAAAACAAAAGCCTTTTTAAACTTTAACTTCAGCATAATATGGCAAAAATAAATTAAATAATTCCATTTACTTACTCACATGGATATTCTAATAGACTAATAATATCATGCAATATCAATAACCACTTTCATAATGATTGAATGCATAATGCCAGACTATCATAACCACGTAGCCAAGGCCTAGTTCCAAGACCACAAATAAGATTTTGTCAAGGCCTCGTGCCAAGACACTAGTTTGTCTCACGAGACCTACCGATGCATCGAGGATCTATAGCGGGCTCCACCCATTACTTATTAAGTCCAATGGATTCCTCATATGAACAGGTTTAAACATATCATAAACCATAACATAATTGCATCAAATAAAACATGCATAAAGGAAACATAAAATGTCCACATCTAAATCACAAGATATAAATACAACACATTGATATAATAAAAACACCTTCAAAACCATTTTCAATACCAAAATAAAATAAAAGTGAAAAATGGTATTTATTTTTCTTTTAAAAAAATGTTATGCCTTGTAGAGGAAGCCGAAACTCAAATAGTGCTCACAGAGGCGTAGAAGTCGTTGTCGCCGCATACGTATGACAAGAAAAACATTCCTTTTTTGTCGTTTAGTAAAATACTTCGTATAAAAAAGATTCCTATTGAATAAACGTAAAAGTCAAAGGGGTTTATACACCGTATAAAAGAACGTTTTGTATAAAACAAAATATGCCTCAATGAAAGGAGATTGAGACGAATTCCATACCAAGATCATTTGTTTAAATAAAATAGATATATTATGTGTATTAAATATAAGTACACATAATGAAAGTACAAATACAAGATTGGGCATAATAATATCATAACATAATTTGAAAGTAGGAGATTAACCCAAAGAATGGAAATTGGGTTAAGAAATTCCCTTACCTCGTGTCCAAATCCGCTCGACCATTCTTTGATTTCCTTAATGATAAACTAGAGTTACTCTCTACCTTCTAAAAATCCTTTTTCATGTTAATTATTCCATTTATATCACTTATTACCATGTCATGAACATTATGTAATTATTTAAGTTTATAACAGTCGTTTTGTCGATCTTAGGTACTTGAGTCAAAATTAAACTTCTTATAATTACACTTCGTTCATGTGGTAAAATATCCATTATATCCATAGTTATATTCATGATGTATATATCATATACATCATATATATCCATTATATACATTCATTTATAATATTACATAACATATAGAGGTTAGAAATGAAATGCACCATTCATGGAGACGGAAAGCCGTACGTACGCATGAACGCTACGTTAATTTCATTTTAATATTTAATGGAATGAAGTTATAACTTATAAAGGTATAATATAATTCCAGTATAATATAATTTATAATAACATTTACTCCATCCTTTATACATCCCATATATGGCATTAACGATTCAAATCACTTTGAGGGGGTGGTAGTCCGCACTTCCTAAAATGAAATTATCGCGTTTACCCATAATGGAAATCATAAAGTATGCCGTAAATGAGAAATAAAGAAGCATAGGGAAAACATAAACATAATATATATATCATATATGAAAATAGTGTCATAAAAATGGCCACCAATAGAGGTGTTAAAATAATATTGAACAATCATTGTTTCGTGAGGTAGTATTTCGCCACCCACAGAAACAGTATGTTCTTTAACCATTAGACGAAGGTGTGTGTATGTGTAAACAAAATCCTTATCATAACAACATCCTAGTATATTTTAGATACCGTTGTTGTTACAAAAGAATGGAAGAAAAAGAGTTTAATGGGTTGGAGAATCAAAATAAAACAAAACAACATTAGAAAAGTCATTACCATAAAATTGGGTAACTCTTTTTTATTTGAGACAAAGGCTTCCTTGGAAAGACTTATGCCAAAAGTGAGTCTTCTAGGAGTATGAGAGGGATGTTGAGAGAGTACTTGGGCCCAGGTTTGCCGAGCCAAAAGGCATTGAAAGTGTGAGTAAGGTGGTAGTAGTGGGGGCCTTTTATAATAGGAGAGAAGGGGCACTCTTGGAATGATTGAAATGTTACATTATTATGAAATGAATTTTCGGATTCTAAAGGTCCCACACTTATAAATTTCTAGGATAAGTTGATAAGGGTTCTAAATATTCTCATCCAATAGGTTTTTGACAAGTGAAAGTCTTAGATTTTACATTATATTTTCATTTTATTTAAATCGTTAATTAATGAGGTAATCGCTGCATCATCATGGTGTCATAAATAATTTAACGTATTTAATGTCTAAAAATTATAAAACAAATATGATGATGTTGGAAATATTTTTATCTTTCTAATCAATATTTATAGTCAAAAATATGACTTAAATAACCCCATTTAAAAACTGTTTCAGGAAAATAACTCTTGTTTGTGACATTTTTATTTTAACATTAAATAAAAAGTTATTTATGTCATTTTCCTACCAAAGTGGCTCCATGGGGTCCCCAAGTTGACCCATGGATTTTTTTGGTCGTCCATGACACATCCAATAGTCGCAGGACAAGTGTTAAGGTTATTAAATATTTTTATAATTCTATTTTTACCTTAAATTTCACTAATTAACTTTAATCGCGATTAATTAAACATAAAAGTTACTATTCACAAAAAAATTATTTTAATCCCATTGAACCAAATTTTACTTCCTAATGACAACCATTTATGTCAGATTTTTTAAAATCAAGTCACAGAAGTGGTAATGTTTCATTTAAACGAAAAATCAGTTTTTTAACTACCACTTAGTGGTTTCACTATTCATCACGAATTGACGTTTTTCAGAACAACGCCAAAATTTCACCCTAAGATATAATTGATATTCCAAATTCAAAAATGATGTCTATTTTAAAAAATTTCAATTATATCAGTTGCATTAATTAATTTTATAATTAATTCCCGCTGTCACAACAAATAGCATTTTTTTTAGAAATAATATATATCAAAAGATTGACAATTGTTTATATCTAATTTTAATGTGACATTAATTCTAATGAACACCATTGGATAAAATGGTAAAAATATATTCTAATTATTCTTTATAACCACTCAATAGTATAATTTATCACTATAAATTATTTTGATCAAAAAAGTTGTTTTATGTATTTTTGACTATTTATAAAAAATAGAAGTTCTCAGAAAATAACAACAAATTCAACTTAGGATAATTTCGATATCACGAATACAAAAATGAAGTCCATTTTCTGATATAATATTTATATAATTTCAAAAGGTGGGTATTAATATTCATAACTGCTATTTTTATTGGTCGCGGTGTGTTAGAACTCAAACTTGTGTACAATACACGATGCTCTATTATTCAAAATGAAGCATACCATGTAATCTTGGGGTGTTACATTCCACCCTCCTTCAATAAATTAACTCCTCACAATTTGAAATTTTTCTTTGAAAATATAAGGTTGAAAATAGAAAATACCTTTGGGGAATACCCACATCGGAAATAAGGTTAATAAAAATATAACTTCAAAAGATAGAAAGATAAGTACAAATGTCACCCAACATATCCCATACTAGGATTCTATGAAAATATGGATATGGAGGAGAAAAAACCCATCCAGGTCTGATGGAGAGTTGTAGAAAACATGATTAGGATAAAGTTAACCATAAGAAAATCACAAACTTGTGACTGGTTAAACGGTCATTGAATCCCTAGTTGTAATAGTTAATCGAAAAAGTTTTTGATTTAAGTTACCTTTCATAAAGATGAGGAATCTATTTAAGAGATTTACTAATAATTTAAGGAAATATACTTACTTGTCGTGTAGACATTCATTCTTTAATAAATTTTTACCACAAACCCATCTTTCACTCCAAATGGTAACAGAACTCAAAAATATTCTATTTATCCTATTTGTATAAGGTTATAAATATTACCACATACCATTTAGATTAGGAAAAATATTTTGTAATAACCAGGGACTTCCAGTAGGATAGTGGTAGGTAATAAAGGCATGTCACACTATGGTTGTGGGTTTGATTCCTGCAGCTTTGTCCGACGCGACGGGATATGCCCCACCCTACAGGTTGTCCTTTTCCTAAAACTATAGTATTATAATATACCAAAAATAATCATCAGAAATGTTTTAACCTTAAACAATACTATTGAATGTTCAAATTAATCCATCCCAACCTTTATAGTTATCCAAAATACCTCTGTCCAGACATTCTCTAAAAGGTCTCTTAATTGCAAAATCATTTTATCAGATTCCCCAAACAAAGTAATGTTTCTCTTATTGTCACATACTAAAAATATGATTACCTTCATCATATTAAAACCTTAATGAAAAAAAACAAGTACTGAAGTACAATCCATATATATATATCACATTATCCTTATAACCAGAATATAATCCTTGAGTCCAAAAGCACCAATACATTAATTATTCCACTTCTACTGTAGTAATAGCATAAGATTTTCCTTGATCCCTTGTCCTTTTCTGATGTAAGTTTCCTTGACGCTTAGGACATTCATTTTCATAATGCCCCATTTCCCTATAGTTGTAGCATTCAAAATTGATAGCCTCTTTAATTCCCTTACAATCATGAGCCTGGTGACCTTTTTCTCCACATTTGTAACAAACTCCCATTCCCTTTCGGCATGTACCAGGGTGATTCTTCCCACAATTATCGCATAATGAAAAATCATTCTTTCCTTTTTTCCCTTTATCTGTCTCTTCTTCCACCGTTCACTTATTCTCTTTCTTTACTTTAAAGTCATAAGACATAGAGAATTCCTTTTCTGTGTTGATAGCACACGAGACAATATCTTCATATGACGAGAAGGTTTGTGAGACTAATGCTCGATGGTGAAATGGTCTTAATCCATCAAAGAAACGACCGATCTTACTTCTAGGGTTACGTATATAATCTGCAACATGCCTCACTAACCTTGTAAAGTTGGTCTCATACATTGCGACATTCTCATCCTCCTTCTGCCTCAAACTCAGAAATTGCCTTTCCATATCTGCTCGATGGTCATGTGGAAATTATTTTTCTATGAAAAGATCTTTGAACTCTCTCCATTCCATATTTGATACTTCATTATCTTACTTTGTGTTTTGAATCAACGACCACCATTGATCGGCATCTCCAGTGAGGCGGTAGACTGCCATGACAACCTTCTCCCTTTCGTTACTCCCCAAGGCATGGAATATTTTCTCTAAGGTGTTTAACCATTACTCAGATACTAATGGATTTGTACCCCCATTAAATTTTGGAGGTTGTTACCTCATGAAGTGGTCTAACATTGATCCTCCACGTTGCGGATTAGGGTGCTCCATACGAGTAAGGTTATTATTTATAACCTGAGTGAGTTGTCCCAGTAAGGTAATAAGTTGATCAGCACCAGTTATATCTCCAGATCCACAATAATTATCTTGAGCAGGAGGGAAATCCCTACATGGAGTGCGTGCATTGATACGGTTTCCATTCCTTCCACTAGGCGCCATTTCTAAACAATTGCATAAACTAGATTAGTTGAGGAATCAAAATACATAATTCCATAGTTGTAAAATACTTAACATAAATTGACCTATTTATGGATATAATCTATAATCATAAAGGTGTTTTCTTTGAGGAAGTATATTCTCATAAACCTTCATAGTGGTTTGTAATGAAAATGAGAATTATCCTAAGCATATCCCCGGGGAGTGTCGTAACCAAGAGTGCAGCAAGGCCAGTTTCCGTGCACCAGTTCCCGTTCGAGTCTAGATCAAAGTGGTGTTTTCAGGTTTTACCCCTAGGTACATCTATTCCAGAGCCACCTCTACCTGCTCGTATCCTGACAAGGTTTTATTTCTTGGAAAACTCACAAAATCTCTACAACAACAAAATTATAGGAAGTTCTTCTATACTAATCCTCAAAGTCTATCTTTGGGCTATGTGATCTAATCAGAGTTTATCTAAATCTAGCTTCTAAGGTTAGTACTAAACTACCTCTGATACCAACTATAACAACCCAACCCCAGTTACCCAGAGTCGGTTAATTATTGCGTAACATTGGCATGATCGCAAAAGATCAAGTCGAGAAAGACCGATTATTTTAGTAGCCTTTGAAACACTTGATACATTCATAAATGTTACATTACATCATAAAGTGAAAAACTACAATAACAAAGTCTCCATCGTCCACACTTATATCCAATTCAAACTATCCTAGTAGGTCATTCATAAAATACTACTTCACATCCTAGAAAATATTAAAACATTGAAAGGGGTGAGCTCAGATGCTCAGTAAGGATAACAATATTGCGGATGCTTTCGTAAATAAACATTAACATTTAAGGCAATGTATAACTAAAACAAAATCCTTTTTAAACATTAACTTCAGCATAATATGGCAAAAATAAATTAAATAATGAAATTTACATACTCACATGGATATTCTACTAGTCGAATAATCTCATGCAATATCAATAACCACTTTCATAATGATGGAATGAATAATGCCAGACAATCATAACCACGTAGCCATGGCCTCTTGCCAAGACCACAAATAAGATTTTGTCAAGGCCTCGTGTCAAGACACTAGTTTGTCTCATGAGACCTACCGATGCATCGAGGAGTTATAGCGGGCTCCACCTGTCACTTATTAAGTCCAATGCATTCCTCATATGAATAGGTTTAAACATATCATAAACCATAACATAATCGTATCAAATAAAACATGCATAAAGGAAACATAAAATGTTCACATTTCAATCACAAGATATCAATACAACACATTGATATAATAAAAACACTTTCAAAATAATTTTCAATACCAAAATAAAAGAAAAGTAAAACATGGTATTTATTTTTCTTTTAAAAAAAGTTATTGCTTGTAGAGGAAGACGAAACTAAAATAGTGCTCACGGAGGCAGAGAAGTCGTTTTCTCACATACGTATGACAAGAAAAACATTCCTTTTTGTCGTTTAGTCAAATTAATCATATAAAAAGGATTCCTTTTGAATAAACGTAAATGTCAAAGGGGTTTATACACCGTATAAAAGATAGTTGTATATAAAACAAAATATGCCTCAATGAAAGGAGATTGAGATGAAGTCCTTACCAAGATCATTTTTTAAAATAAAATAGATTTATTATGTGTATTCAATATAAGTACACATAATGAAAGTACAAATACAAGATAGGACATAATAATATTATAACATAATTTGAAAGTAGGAGATTAACCCAAAGAATGGAAATTGGGTTAAGAAATTCCCTTACCTCGTGTCCAAATTCACTCGACCGTTCTTTGATCTCCTGAATGATAAACTAGAGTTAATATCTACCTTCTTAAAGACCTTTTTCAAGTTCATTATTTCTTTTATATCACTTATTACCATGTCATGAACATTATGTAATTATTTATGTTTATAATGGTCGTTTTGTCGATCTTAGGCACTTGAGTCAAAAATAAACTTCTTATAATTACACTTAGTTCATGTGGTAAAATATCCATTATATCCATAATTATATTCATGATTTATATATCATATAAATCATATATATCCAGTATATACATTCATTTATAACATGACATACCATTTAGAGGTACGAAATGAAATGCACCGTTCATGGAGACGGTAAGTCGTACGTACGCATGAACGCTACTTTCATTTCCATATCATATTTAATAGAATGAAGGTATAATTATATAAATCTATAATATAATTCCAGTATTATATAATGTATAATACCATTTACTCCATCCTTTATACATCCCACATATGGCGTTAACGAATCAAATCATTTTGAGGGGGCGGTAGTCCGCACTTTCTTAAATGAAATTATTGTGTTTACCCATAATGGAAATCATAAAGTATGCCATAAATGAGAAATACAGAAGAATAAGGAAAACATAAAAATAATATATATATCATATATTAAAATATTGTCATCAAAATGGCCACCATTAGAGGTGTTAAATGAATATTGAACAATCATCGTTTCGTGAGGCAGTATTTCGCCAACCACAGAAACAGTATGTTCTTTAACCATTACATGAAGGTGTGTGTAAGTGTAAACCAAATAATTATCATAACAACATCCTAGTATATTTTATATACTGGTTTTGTTACAAAATAAAGAAATAAAAAGAGTTTAAGGGAATGGAGAAGCAAAATAAAACAAAACAACATTAGAGAAGACATTACATTAAATTCGGGTAACTCTTTTTGATTTGATCCAAATGCTTCCATGGGAAGACTTCTGCCAAAAGTGAGGCTTCTAGGAGTAAGGGAGGGAAGTTGAGAGAGTATTTGGGCAGAGGATGGCCGAACCAAAAGGCTTTGAAAGTGTGAGTAAGATGGAAGTGGTGGGGCCTTTTATAAGAGGAGAGAAGGGGAACTCTTGGAAAGATTGAAATGTTACATTATTATGAAATACTTTTTTGGATTCTAAAGGTCCCACACTGATATATTTCGAGTATAAGTTGATAAGGGTTTTAAATATACTCATCCAATAGGTTTTTGACAAGTGTAAGTCTTATATATTACATTATCTTTTCATTTTATTTAAATCGTTAATTAATGAGGTAATCAGTGCATCATCATGGTGTCATAAATAATTTAATTTATTTAATGTCTAAAAATTATATAAAAAAATATCAGGATGTAAGAAATATTTTTATCTTTCTGATGAATATTTATAGTAAAAAATATGACTTGTATAACCCCATTTAAAAATTGTTTTAGTAAAACAACTCTTGTTTGTGACATTTTTATTTTAACATTAAATAAAAAGTTATTTATGTCATTGTCCTACCAAAGTGGCTCCATGGGGTCCCCAAGTTGACCCATGGATTGTCTGGGTCGGCCATAAAACATCCAATAGTGTTAGGACAAGTGTAAAGGTCATTCCATATTTTTATAATACTATTGTTACCTTAATTTTCATTAATTACCTTTAATCGCGATTAAATAAACTTAAA
This sequence comes from Viscum album, assembly GCA_963277665.1. Classification (NCBI taxonomy): domain Eukaryota; kingdom Viridiplantae; phylum Streptophyta; class Magnoliopsida; order Santalales; family Viscaceae; genus Viscum; species Viscum album. Next base: position 2,047,441,496 of record OY728147.1, on the reverse strand, counting down.
AACTATTATTCACCAAAAAATTATTTTAATCTCATTGATCCACAATTTAATTCCTAATGAAAACCATATATATCGTATTTTTGAAAATCAAATCACAGAAGTGGTAATGTTTCATTTAAATGAAAAATTAGTTTTTTAACTACCACTTAGTGGTTTCACTATTCATCAAAAATTGATGTTTTTTAGAACAACGCCAAAATTTCACACTAAGCTATAATTGATATTATGAATTCAAAAATGATGTCTACTTTACAAAATTCCAAACATATAAGTTTAATTGATTACTTTTATAATTAATTCCTGTTGTCACAACAAATAGCATGTTTTTAAGAAACAATTTATATCAAAAGATTGACAATTGTTTATGTCCAATTTCAAAGTGAAATTAATTCTAATTAACACCATTGGATAAAATTGTAAAAATATATTCTAATTATACATTAAAACCAATCAATAGTATAATTTATCAATATAAATTATTTTTATCAAAAAAGTTGTTTTAAGTATTTTTCACTATTCATAAAAAATGGAAGTTCTCAGAAAATTACAAAAAATTCAACTTAGGATAATTTTGATATTACGAATACAAAAATGAAATCCATTTTGAGATATAAAATTTATATAATTTCAAAAGGTGGTTATTACTATTCATAACTTCTATTTTTATTGTTCACGGTGTGTGAGAACTCAAACTTGCGTACAATACACGATGCTCTATTATTCAAAGAGAAGAATACCATGGAAGATTGGGGTGTTACACTAGGCCTTAGGTGACACCCCCAAACTCTAAAGTATATAAATAATATCTGAAGGGTTTTAGTGAATTAGCGGGATTATTAAACCTTTAATTGTAAAAATAATAACCAGGAAAAACATAACCGAAGAAATCACTATTTGATGCATGAATAAATTCAATAAATCTCAACTACATTATTTGTTTCAAAACAACTCCAATGTATTTAAAAGCTGAAGACTCAAAAAATATCAATATAAATAGTAGAAACCAATTAAATACTCTATGAAGACCACATGACTCCATAATATACATTCCCCATGTTCCAAGATTAGCAAATAGCCTGAGCATCACAATGTGGTCCTAAAAATCTATGACATGTTACCTTTTCCTCAATCATGGAGGACAGCAACTGAAAAAGAACAAAATATCCAAATAAGCGTGTAGTATAAAAATCAATAGAATATCCCCCAATGACATTCATACTCACAATACCAGTGTATAAGAGTTAGAAACATTATTATAAAACAATTCACAGAAAACAGTTTTCCAAAAAATATTGTAACTAAATTTAAACTAGTTCCTAATGTGTCTGTTACAAATGCATATAAGTGATATTAAAAAAATCCTGAAAAATAATATTTCATTAAAATACAAAATGGTAAAAAAAAATCAATTTACTTTTTTTCATACCCGAACCACTCCACAGACCCATGCAACCCACCATACATGCTACATTATGATAGTTCCTTACTCATGAGTGGTTTCACGTTGATCTACAAAGACATCACAATGTAGTGGTATCCCTTTTTCCCTTAACCCATTTGAACCAAGAAAAATGTATTATTTATACCAAGACCTATAAATAAATCATTAACACACACACACACACCACATATTCCCAAAGATCATTCCAAACCAACCCTTTCAATATAATGAAAATTTTATTGAATTTACTTTTTAATTAAAACCATTACAATTAAAACTAATATATAAAAAATACATTTTATTAATACCCACTTATCAATCAAACCAATTAAATGTTCCAGAAAATTGACCATTTAAAATCAAAATTTTTAATTCATGAAACTAAAACAATTTTAATAAAAAATTATCAAGATTTAAAAAATCTACCAAAAATTATAAATCATCAATAAAGAGATTCATTCCATTTATCAAACCAATATTAAATAATACATATTATAAAATTTATTAAATTTGAATCTAATCCAATAAATTATATAAAGAGGATATAAGAGTGAATCCACCTACCTTGAAGGTTTTGATGAAACTCGACATCGAATAAAGAACACCCAAGAAGTCTAGTAGATTCTTCAAGAAAGGATTTGGATCATTTATCACTGAAAGATCACGACTAAATAATGAATAATTTGGAATAAAACATCGTATATCTACCCATTATATCTATAGATCTGTGAATCAAAGTTAATCATATAAGTAGATCTAATCATATCTATGTAAAAATGAAAAAATTGGAAAAAATGGTGACATACCTCAAAAATCAGATCAAGATTCCAACAAACATATAAAATCACATTTTCAATTAAAAAACTCTAAATATTTCTTTATTTGATGTTAAAGGAATTAGATCTCTGAAAATAATGTGTATATTTATGAATAAATGTTGATAGAATACAGACATCTAAAAAAGGAATCAAAATCAAAGATAATGAGGAACATAGAATGAGAATCTGGATTCAATTCAACAAGGTAGGGGACCGAGTTGGCTCCAAATCATATGGGAAATGTTTTTTAACCTTTTAGGGTGTTAAATATCGAATTAGATGTGTTTTGATGACAAAAGTAAATAATTATAACAAAAAAGAACAAGATCATAGAATGTCAGACCTATTTTTGAAAACTGTTCAAGGTTTGAATGCACAGTTTGAGTCAACCGTGCATAGACCATGAATCCTTCCTCATGGTCCCAAAAATCCTTCCATGTCCTCCCCAAATCACTCTAATCCTTCTCCCTTACAGTTTTTTTGGAAAAATATTTTCTATGGAACACTAATTTTTTTATAGAAACTCTTTCTTTTATGGAGGCAACATATTTAATAGAAACACGTTATTTAATGGAAATATATTATTTTATGGAAACACCCCTTTTTCTGTAAAAAATATTTTATGGAAACACTCACATTAATGGAAATATCTACTTATATGGAAGCACCCTATTTAATGTAAACACCCTATTTAATTCATCTAACCCATTTACAGACACACCATTTCAATAAAACGTTGTTTTATATAGAAAACATAAGGAAATGGTTACGTACCCAATACTTGGGGTACTACAGGTTTAGTCCCAATGACCACTTTATAGTTATGGTTCACTCCCATGGTCATGTCAGTAGAATGTGTTCACTGCCTATATTATCTTGGTAGTCATGGTTCACTCCCTTGATCTTCTTAATAGTCGCGGTTCACTCCCTTGTCCAGCTTATTCTATCCCACGAGGTATAAATACTTACCCAATTAATTGGAAGGAGATATATGTCTCACCTATAACAAAATTTGGACCATAAATATCTATCCAACAAGAACATAAATCCTACTACATATTATAGCCCACAAAAATAAATTGATTCATAAACAATATTCAATAATATTATATCCCAAAGTAGATAACTAGATTATTAAATAATTTTTTTTTTACAAATAACTCAAAAAAATAAGAATGGTATCATCCATGAAACAATAATCCATTAAATCATACTTAATATTTGAAATATCAATTGATATTAATTCTTGTGAAAAATATCCTTTCACAACTGAAACTATTTTATATTATTAAAATGAGATGTATTTTTAATGAAAATATTTTATTTGAAAATAACCATCTAATATTATAAGAAAAGAATATAGTAATTATGGTTTTATTAACGAATTAAAGTCCATTTCTTCCATACATATTAAAAACAATCCATTGATACTTTTCCAAAAAAAATACAAAGCAACTTATTCGGAAAATGACAAAAAATATTCCATTATAACTATATATTAAAAAGGAAAACATTAATGATTACATTAAAAATACAGAGAATCATATTATAAATTTTTTATATATATTTATTAATAACATCGACATAGATGATAAATATTTTCCAACATATACTTAAAATGAAACAATCCCAAAAAATTATGAGATTATGAAATAAATAATCATCCCATTATTATCTAAAGATTAATATGCCCCATTAAATAATTGAAATAATATATATATTCAAAAACCATAATCTATTATATAAGTCTAGTAAATTAAATTCATGGGTAGTATATACACAATGTAGAATAAACAAGTTTTGTTTATGGAATGTGTCAAATAGAGATAAAATGAGACATATATCCGTTAAAACTTAAGTAACTTTAGAATCATGATCTAAAAGAGATTTTAAAATAAATTAATACTTTTAATATAATTAAATAATGCAAATTAAGGATATAATATTTCATAGTGGAATATAAACACCACACAAAAGGTTCTGGTGGTGAATATTCCATGAATCTCACAAAAATGAAAAGTTACATGAAATTATGTTACATTGAGTTACATTAGTGGAAAATGATTTAACATCATGTATAATGGTTTTAGGAATTTTATTAAATTATTTAATAACCTTATTCTTATATATGATATCATATATTATCTTCTTATATCATTTTTTTCTAATATTTCATTATTATGGTTTTTAGAGTGTTAACAATTTCATTTTCTTATATTTATTTTGTCATGTCTGTCATGTTTCTTATGCATAAGATATATTTCCTACAAATACATAATTATATTAAGATAATAAATATTATGGGTCTGCATTATAAACATTTTTATAGTCATTCTTCAATTATTAACATGGAGAATGAATATTATCGCATCGTGAAGACGATAGGTCGTATGAACACATATGTGATGAAATCGTTCCCTTAATTGTAAAATAGTATGAAATTGTATGATATATCAATTATTAAGAATCAATATCATGTAATATTAATTATTTATATCCATTATACCCATAATTACACCGATAAAAATAAATAATTTATGAAAAAAAATTAGTCCAATATATGAAGATAGTAAGGCATATATACACTTGCATAGTGATATATTTTTCCATAAGATGGATAATTAAATAAATATGGTTTTAAAATAATCATAATGAATTCTAAAAATATATATGATATTGTATTTATTACTTTGGTGAGGAAAGAACATATGAAGTTTAATTAGAATAGGAAATTAAATTATTTGAATTGGTAAGAAAAACTACCTCTTCTTTGGTGAACTTCATTTGGATAAAATATTAGGAAAAATATGGTTGGACTTTTAAGAAGACCAGGTCCTCCATTAATTAACTAATAATTTTGGTATGAGAAATGTGAATGTTTTTTTTCTAGCTATAATGGTGAATGTTTTGTGAAGAATTTAGGAAGGAATTTTCTCTTTCATAATTGAGGTGACGGGAACATTAACAAATTCTAATATTAGATAATTAATATATATTAATTTACTTTTCAAAATGGCTAAAAATTTAATTATGTATAAGATAATATTGGGATGGGTCTAAATCATTTGAAATAATTTTTTACCTATTTTTAGGTCAAAATATTATCCTTATATTTTGGCTTCAAGCCTTAGTTAAACCCATTAACACTTGCCATGAAAACATTCCTTTTTTTCTTTTAAGGTTTAAATAATTACTCTTAAATGAAAAAAACCCCCAAAATAGATCATTGTTTAAATATTTAACCTTTTTCTAGTATGTTTTCATAATTATAAATTTATATGAATTTTATATAATTTAAAAATATATTATTTATATTAAATAATTATTCAAGTCAATTTTAATACTATTCAGTATTTGTATTTTTATAAATTACCTGAAACATAATAACATTGAACAAAAACTTCTAATATATTACAAAAAAATTATTGTTTTAATGTAAAAAACAATTTCATTTATTAAATTAAATTATATTTAATATTATAATTTTCATTTAATTTATTTGATATTTACATTAATAAAATAATTACTACATCATCATTATATATGAATTCGATTAAAATATTTATTCTCTAAACATTAAAAATACATTTTCATGATGAATAAATAATTATTAGATTTTAAATGACTATTTTTAGATAAATTTAACTTATCAATAACCCTATATGAATAATGGTTTACTTATATTAAATATAAGTATGAAAATTTTAACTTGTGATTAAATAAAATATAATAAATTTATTATTATTAAAAAAGTGGTATGAAAAGGTTATAATTTCCTCCAGAAGTTAATTTTGGTCAAAACCCACTTATCCATCGAAATTAGGATAAGTGTTAGGGAAATTTTATTATATTATAATATTATTTTTACTATTAATTTCCTGATATTTCCTTAACCATGATGAATCAAAATTTACTAAATTTAATATTCATAATATCCAATAATTCATCTATCAATATTATAATCTATGAAATCATACTGATTTCAACTCTTTATGCCCATTCATTGAAACATTATTCCACGTGTTAGTATAATTTTGTTTAATGCTAATCCCATAAACATGTCAAAAAGGTGGGTAAAAAGGACATTCAAAAGTTCAATAAGTATTCTTATCCAATTTAAATATAAAAAATGAACTAAATGTTCTAAATTGTATTAATATATATAATTTATCTATTGCAACATTCAAAAATAAATTCCAAATATAATAATTATTTAAATGAATTTTTTAACAATAATGTTGTATTTATTATTATTCATCAATAATGACATATATTAGAAAAATCCAAAAAAATATCCCTAAGAAAATATGGAAATTATGGATTTAAAATGATTTTTATTTTATATATTTCAATTTCTATTAGTGTCTAAAATGAATTTTTTTATTTTCCATATAACGATATAAAAATATGCATCGTTAACAATATAGTATATTTAAACATATAATTAATATACCCTCATTTATATATTTCATTATCAATATGTTTTATTTATATGAAACAATTATAAATAATTTTTTAAAATAAGTTATTTTTTCAGATATTACTTTTCAAAATGTCCATTTTATAATCATCTCATTTTAATAATTATAATAATAAATTCTAACTTCAAAAATACTATGTGTTATGTGTAATTAAAGGAAAGTCATTGTTTTGTGTAGTGTAATATTAACACAGTGTTTCATATGTGATAATATCAAATTAGTTATTTAATAGAAAAACAAGCATCTATATTAAATTATTCTTGAAATAAAAAATATGAAAATATTAACTTAATTAGAAAATTATAATAATAAGAATTCACAAAATCCAAGGGATTTTATTCTAGCCCACTTAAAATTTATTTAACCCAAAAAATTATTCTCGTATATCAGAGCTTTAATACATATATTTTTCTTTCATAATAACACACATAATAAAAATAATACTAAAAATTCCATAAAAACATGTCTAAACCATATCACTTACCAATTGTAACTCACAACTAGCTTCATGGATACGAGAACATCGGTAAGAAGTGAAAACACGAACATTGAAGAAAATTGTTAGTATCTAGTTATAATAGAGAATTATATACATAATGGTCATGAGATTTTAACAATCACAATCCCATAAATCTTCAATATTCTAAGGGGCCATCAGATTCAACTAAAATAAAGGTACTGGGGTTAATTTTCTTGTTTCAAGATTATTTTTCATAATGTAAATTTATTTTAATGAAAGTATATACATATATAATTTTAGAAAATCCTATCCCTTTTTTGTTCCTTGATCCAATTCACCTCTTTCTCCAAAAAAAAATTGAATTTTTCATTCATTAATGGCTAAGAGATCATGATATCATGATATTCCAACCCATCTATGATTAGTTATTATCAAAAAATGGTCTTAGAACAAGTTTTCTAATATTCATAAATTCTCATTTGGTGATATAATAAATTAATCACACAAACTTCATAAAATATTAAACATATTATTTCAAAAAATGGTTAACCTTATAACTTATTCAAATGATGAAATTATAACACATTAAAACGAACATCATGAAATCATAATAACATTGATCACCCATAAATCACATAGTATTTATTATTTTTTACATTCTAATCATCTGAATACCCCCATTTTATATTCTCTTTAATCATATTAATAAGTAGATATACCACACCTACTTATTGAAAATATTAATGTTTCCTTATTCAAAAGTTAATTAGAAAAATTAATTAAGTCAAAAAATTTGTAAACATCATTTGTGATATTATGGCCCACATATAAAAAAATATTTAATTAGATTCAAGGTAACTAGTATCATCCAATTAATCATATCAAACATATATTTATCCAAACATAATTATTATAAAATAATGATAATATTATGTGTTATCATTAATTAATATTGTGTTTTCTAAAAATACCACCACACCACTATAATCTCTTTTCAGGGTTATTAGTACCATATTCCTTGAAACCCTAATGTAATAAAAACAATAAACCAATAATTATATAATTAATTACTCTATAATACCATAAAATTAATTCTTCAAAATCAGTCCTGAATCTCATTACAGAAAAAGGAAATTATTCAATATCTTCTTTATCATACTCTACAACAGTAACATCGATTCCATGAGATTTCCCATTTTCTATTGGCTTATATGGTTGATAACATCAACAATCATCAATAGATATAGGTTTTTTTAATTAGTTATCAAAACTCACATTCTCCATAAAAATATATAACTAATTTTGTTGAGTTTCATTCTGTTAATCTTTCTATCTAGTCACATTGTTTACAATATTCTCCCCATCTCTATGGCTGTCAAATTTTTATCCGCCTTCACTTCTGCACAAAAAAATATATTACAAAAATTAATAAAATCTCACCATTTCTTATTCTCCCACATAGATCACAAAGTAAATATCATTTTTTCTTTCAACATGGTTTTTAGATTTTCTTATGATCTTTACGTTCCACTATTTATAAATAAAATGATATTGATATGTAACTACAACCTTTATTTCAACTGAGTTTTCACCAAACACAATATCTTTATAAATAAAATTTTATCTTGTGAATAAAACCCTTTTTGGACTTGAAATTAATCCATTGAATAACCTATAAAAGTTACTTTCTGGTTTCATGATAACTCAGAAGCACACATTAAAATTATTGTAAAATTTCCCTTGGTGGTACCAATAGATTCTTCATCCATTTTATAAATATCAAGGAACAGAATTTCCATATCTCTATAGAGATTACAATAAATGTTCTTATTTAATAATATGTTATTCAAATCATCCCATTTTATGGATTCAATTTATTTATGTTGCTTAATTTTATTGATTAGAGTCTACAAGTTGTTTTCTTTTCCATTCTAAATGTTAAACAGAAAAAATACATTTATCATGTTCTGAACAAATAATGACAAAAAATATAGTTTTATTATTAACAATCCTTTGTTCAACAATAAGTGTATATGATGAACCACTAAAATAAGGTGGATGTTTCCTCTGTAAGGACTAACAACATGTTTTCCCCCTTAACTCTTTGGGATTTCTACCATGGTTCTTTTCATTTGTGAGTAGTGAGATATATTATTCATTACATCCCCCCAAAAAATTTGATTTATTTGGAGGAAAATCAATAAATTTACCATATAATCCATCATTAGCATGGTTCTTTTGGGTTTTATACAATAACTAGAATGAGATATCTTGGGGTGGGAATAATTAATCTTACTAGTATTACCACATAACTAAGGAAACGTAATTTTAATATTTCAATATATGAAACCATATGTTTAATCAAAGGCTATTTATATTCAAATTTTATTTCAATCTGTCATGATATTTCATGAAGATATTGGGAATTCCAAAAGCATATCCCCCAAGAGTTTCAAAATTGGTTTGAAGAATGGCATGATGTCATATACATGGTTACACACAAGTCATGCCTGATGCAACTATTTTCATTTTTTACCACCAGGTTATATGTTCAAAATCTACAACAACATGTAGTATCCTAAATCCGATGTATTTCTAGGGAGTCCCTTAGTCCATCCTTTATGAATTTTATAGCACATTTTCAATATCCTTTGACTTATAGTTATACATGTACATACGGTTATCATAATGATTTTCTCATCCATATTTCCAATGTCTGAATAAACCTTCACCCATATACCAAATTTATAGTCCCACACAATCCATACATTGACATTACATTACTTGTGTGGAACATTTTATAAATAACCCAAAACACACAAAATGACCATATCAGTTTAGTGACTTTGGAAGCATTGTACACATTAAACTAATTTGGTGAATCGTCAAAAAAATAACCCATAATTATCTTCCTATTTATTTATTGAAACTAAATCATTTTATTATATACTTGGTAAAAATAATACATATTAAATAATATGAGGTCAAATGCTCAATAAGGGTGAAAAATGGATACATGTAATCTTATTAAGAATAATAAGGGTATAAAAAGATGATCATTAAATTGACGATCAATACATGTATATTAATGATCCTTAATAGGAATAATGTAACAAATATTGAATGTTCATTAGACACGAATACTTAGGAAATAAATTACATAATTTATGAAATCATAACATATGAATCAGGCATGATATTTTTGGTAGACACATAAGCATATAAAATCTTTTCCATAGTAGTCAATGCACAATTTTCAAGCCCATCGTAATAGTATGTGTTACCTCCCTATACCATTTGGGTGTTAATGGCTCACTACCATGACAATATTTGTAGAAGTAGTTCACTCATCGGACCATCATGGTAGTCATGGTTCACTACCATGGTCATCTGAGTTGTCAGGGATCACTCCCACGACCATATTATTATATCTCATGATAGATAAATCATTATCCAATGAATTGGAAGGAGGGATAGGTCCCACTGGTCACATAATGAGAACCATACATATGTGTTCAACATAAACATAAACCATTCTTTATAGTAGATCTGATAAAAATAATTATTTTTCATAAAATACATTCAATCATAACATAAGACATGTAAAGGAATGAGATTCATAAATAAATTACCATATTAAATATGTACTAAACATATGAATAATATAGATATAGTCCTTTTAAATTATTTCCATTAAAATATAAGTAATATTTCAAATATCACATGAAAATAATTCTTAAGAAAAGTATCATTTCTTCTTTGAAAAAAATTTATATTCTTATAATGTTGTGAAATTTTTTAAGAAAAATATTTATTCGAGTGTAACATTTTAATATTTTATGGAAATCATGAAGTCAACAAGGTGTTATGAAACTTTAAAAATATGTTCATGCCTTAGTGGTTAAAAACACTGTTTTCTTACTTTTTTCATTAATGTTACAAAGTACTTTGTTCGAAAAATTTAAAAAAAGGACTCCATTCAAACCATTTATGAAAAAATAAAATATAATTAATACTAAATATAAGCATATATAAGATAATCATAAAAAAAATTAGAAATTTTTTTTAGAACATGGACATAGATGATAAATATTCCCCAATGGAGACTTCAAACGAAACAATCCCATATATTGGAGAAATTATTAAATAAATGATCATAACTTTTTAATCACTAGAATCATATTCCATAGGAATGAAATTAAAATAAATAGAAAATAAAATATCAAAATAATATAAATAATATTCATAATGAAAAATTGTCGGATTTATATACACTATATAGAAGAAACAGTTATTGTCAAAGGAAAGTGTTCCCCCGATATAAAAGTGAGAAATAAATCATTAAATACATGAGTAAAATTAGAATAATGATATATAAGTAATATCAACATAATTAAATGTTAAAATACCATACAATAAAGTAATTTAATTGTGTAACATGTAATATGAAAGTATATACACCAGAAAAATAAAGCGAGTGTTGAATATTGCATTTATCTCAAAAATCTGAAAAGTGAGATGAAATTCACATACCTTATGCTTCTTTTAGTAGAAAATGATATCACCCACTGTATAATTATTTTAATAATTTTATTAACCTATATAAAAAACATATTAATATTTATAACATCATATATTCTCCTCTTCTATAATTTTGTTAATCATGATTCATTATTACCATTGTTTCGGGTGTAAACTGCATTATTTTATTATTTTTGTATTTTCATGTAAGTCAAATTTCACATGTATAGTATAAATATTATTAATATAAATAATGATATTATATTAATAAATATTATATTCACCAATTATTTATGTTATAATAATAATTTTGTAATGGTTATTATAGATTATGAATCTCATTGTGTTTTAGATACGGTAGGTCATACGTACGCACGAGCGACACTATAATTTTATTAATGTTATAATGCTATGGAATTGAATGGTATATTAATTATAAATAATAAATATAATTTGATATTTATTATTTATAACATTTATACCCATCATTATAAAAATCAAAATAATGTATTTATGAAAAAATAATTACACCACAACGTGGAGATGGTAAGTTGTGTGTATGCACAGACAATGAATTATTTTTAATATAATGGATTAAAGGAGGAATATGGATGTCCAAAAATTATAATAGAAACATAAATTATAAATTATAATTGAGTTATTAATTTATTATTTAAAAAAACATAGATTAATTATATGAAGAAAAAAATTAAAATGAATTGGGAAAAAATTACCTATTCTTCGGTGGACATCCTTTGGATCACATATTAGGGACACTTGGGATGGTATTTTTTGAAAACCAAGAACTGCATAATTTATAAATGGATCAAAAGAGATTTTTTAATAATATAAGATTATTATGTATCAAAATACAATCAAAAATTAATTTTATAAATTTTTAGGTCACAATATTATCCTTTTCTTTTAGCTTTAACCCATAGTCAAACCCAATAACTATTATAGTTACAATTAGTTTTTCTACACTATAGTGTTAATATATTTACAATAAAATTACAAAAGATCTCAAAATGAATTTCTGATTAAATATTTATACTTATTATAGTCAGTTGGAATAATTTTTTATATATTTCAATTTTATATCATTAATTTAATTTTTATTTATTTTTAACTATCATTTATATATATAGTGAAACTATTAAATATTATACTTTCTAATAATATCCTACCAAAATGATAACTTCAAAACAACACTTCTTATATATCAATAAAATATCCAAGTTATCTACAAAATTATTATATTTTATTAATTATATTATGTTATATTTTTTTAATATTTTTAGTAGAATTTATATTATTTTTCATTTAATGAAACAATTTCAGCAACATCAATATACTAGCCATTAATTAAATAGTTGAGCCACTAAAAAAGAAAAAAAAATTTCACTATGAAGATAAATTTATTAAATTTCATATGATTATTTATAGTATAATTTATCTGTTGGATGGAAATATAATGTAGATGGTAAATATACAAGAGGGGATATAACAACCCATACTTTACATACATTGTTATTACTTCAGAATTGAAGAACACATATTAAAACATATAACAAAACCAGGAAATGACCGTATAGGTATAATGTCTTTAGAAACTGGGAAACATAAACAACTGGTTCATAAAGCATCTACTTTTCCTCCCATTTATTTCATCATATCTATAGTCCCTTTTGGAATATCTTACTTAATAACCTTCTTCCTGACCTGGGGAAATAAAACATACAAAAGGGTGATCTCAAATTCTCATTAAGGGTAAACAAAAGAAATATCAATCACATCATATTCATAAGAACATAACATTTGGAAATCATAACCTGGAAAAGAGAGCATAATTTCATAACATGGGATAAGTCATAGTAGTGAAATGGAATCCAAAAAATCATAACATAAAATATGAAACTTGGTGGCATACACAAATAATCATAGATAATCATTTCCTGTTAGTCAAGACTCATTTCCAAGACTATCTTAGTGGACAAAGTCCATTTCTGAACCGAGTTCATTCCTCGTTTCAGTCCTATTTCAATGAACAGGTATAACCTATCTTTCTAGACATGTCTATCTCATGAGATATAAAATCTTTACCCAATTAATTGGAGGAGGATATAGGTCCCACCCATTTAATAATGATACAATTCTTATGTGTGCCACAAAATCATAAACCATACATCGTAGCATAACCCATGTAATAAAAATGGGATTCTTAAACATCGTGACATCATAAAAAAATTCATATAAGATAAAGGAATTCATAAAAATAATTCTATCACAACATAATCAAATAAATTTAATAATTGGGATAGAAACAAAACCCTTTATTATCTTATATGGAAAATAATTTTGATAAAACACTTGAACTCCATTCTTGATGAAAATATCCGTTCTAATTCAAAAACATTTTCCTTTTTTAATATGTCTTACAATTTTAAACTAAATAAGTTGATTAAAAATAAACTTGAAAACTTGTAAAGGAAGGTTGTTGTAAATAATGTTTTAAAAATACATTCATGCCGTATAAGCTAAAAAAACATTCTTCTCGTACATTTTTCGGAAAAGTCAAAAAGTACCTCGTCAGAAAAAACGACAAAAGATTCCTTTCATATCTTTTACTAAAAACTCACCGAAGGGTAAAATTGGATATAAACTATTGTAGAAGGATATAAATATTACATATTGAGGAAAAATGGATGTGGATGATAAAATACACCCCAGTAAATACCAAAGTATAAACAATCTCGGATAAAAATGAGATTGTGATATTTTCCATTTCCTTAGGTCCAATTTGCTTCGTAATTGTTCGAACCTCCTATATAATGATTTAAATAATGTCATTGACTTATTAAAGAAATATATTCATTGTTGTGATATCACATATATGGTTCACTTATGACTTTATATTACCCATTTTTATGTGAATTAATGTTAAAGCAGGGTTTTGGGTAAAATAATCTTATTTATCGTACGTGTTTGGACTTGTTGTTCTTGATGTTATTATTACTTATATCATGATTTAATTACCTCAAAATTTAAATAATGACTTATATATCAAATACATTCATTATATATCCAGAATATACAAGCATTTATAATAGTAAATAACATATGGAGGTAAGAAATGAAACACACCGTTCATTGAGATGGTAAGCCGTACGTACACATGAACGCTACTTTCATTTCTATTTCTTATTTTAATGGAATTAAAACATAATTAAACATAGGTATATTATAATTCCAGTACAATATCACATATAATATAATTAACCACATCCTTTATACATCCCACATAAGGTATTAAGGAATCACATCACATTGAGGGGGCGGTAGTCCGCACTTCCTAAAATGAGATTATCGTGTTTACCGAATATGGAAACTGTAAAGGCTTGATATAATTAGAATTTAAATAAGAATAAGTAAATCATAAACATAATATATATTATATATATAAACAGTGCCATAATAATGGCCACCATGAGAGGCGGTAGGAGAAAATCGAACAATCATCGTTTCGTGAGGCGTTAGTTTGCCATCACAGAAACATTTTGTTTTTCATTCATTAGATGGAAGTGTGTGTAAGTGTAGTTTGAATACTTCTCATAACAACATCCTAGTATATTTAGGATATTTTTTTTGTTACAAAAGGAAGGATTAAAAAGAGTTTAGGTGTTGGAGAAGTAGAATAAAAGAAAACAACTTAAGAGGAACTGTTACCTTTAATTTAGGTAACTTCCATTGGTTTGAACCAAAAGGACTTCTTGGAGAGTCTTCTGCCTAATGTAAGGCTTCAAGGGGGAGTATAGGGATGTAGGGAGATTAGTTGGGCAGAGTATGGACGATCCAAAAGGCTTGAGAGGTGTGAGTAATTGCATAGAAGTGGTCTCCTTTTATAAGGGAGTGGAGGGGATCTTTAGGAAAGTGTGAAAACATTATTTTATTATAAAATTATATTCGGTTTCATGAGGTCCAAAACACATTAATGCTGAATTTAAGATGACTCATATTCTAAATAAAATAATCCAATAGGAATTGGACAGGTTTTGGATGATATTTTAATCATTATAATCTTATTTATTTAAATCATTTATTAATGAGTAAAACACTACATAATTATTGTTTCATAAATAATTTAAATCATATGATGTGTCAAAATTATGAAAAAAATACCATGATGTATGGATTCTTTTTATCTTTCCAAAAAATATTTATAGTCGAAAATATAACTTATATAACCCCTTGTAAAAATTAATTACTAAAAGAGTTTTGTTAAAAACAATTTTGTCTTTACATTACATAAATTAATCTAATGTGTCATTTTCTTTCATAAGTTGCTCCATGGGGTCCCAAAATCGACCCAATGATGCCCATGGTCGGCCGCTACTCATCCAATAAGTTTAGGACAAGTTTAAAGGTAATTTTGAATTATTATAATATTCTTATAACCTTGAATTACCCTATTTACCTTTAACCGTAGTAAATAAAAAAAATATCGTAGTTACTTTTCATAATATCAAAAAAATAAAAGAAAACTATTAACATAATTTGGACCCACTGATTCCAAATATGGATTCCATTTTTCAAAATTAAAAATACAGAAGTTGCAGTAATTAATTTAAAATTAATCATGTTGTTTAAGCAAACAGGTTTTAAAAGTTAAAACATTGCCAAAGATTGAATTTATTTAACCTATGAATTCAATGTAAAATCAAGACTAATGACATACATTATATTAAATGGTAAAAATATATTCTATTTATACTTTGAAACCTTTCAATATTATTATTTAACCACATAATTTATTACTACGAAAAAAGTTGTTTTTAATTAAAATATATCGTGTTTTTACTATTCATTAAAATTTGAAAGTTATCAGAATAATATGAAAAATTTATCCAAAGTAAATTTTTATATATTGATTCTAAAGAATAATTTTATTTTGTAAAATTTAACTTATAAACATTTCAAAATCTATATTTAATGTGGGTGCGCCATCAAAAGGCGGTAAAACTGCATTTTTTGAAAAAAACTTATTTTACCCGAAAAATTTATTTTGTTCTCTTAATACGTTCTAGAAATTGTATATGATGAATAATAATGTTATAAAATTAAAAATTTAGCTAATAATACTCATAACAGCTAGTTTTAATAATATTTTAATACCATGTCATTGTTTCGTGAAACTCCGTATTGTGTACGACACAAGCTATCAAGGAAGGCCGCAGTCGCGTATAAAGCAAGCCAAGACAGTGTTGGTGAAAGTTTCCTTTTATGATTTATATATCATAAAAACAAAATATTTCACATAAATGTCTCGGGTGTTACATTCTACCCCCCCTAAATTGAATTTCTCCCTCAAAATTCGTCACTTTGTAACAAACAGATGAGGATACCTCTCCTTCATCATATCCTCAAGCTCCCATGTAGTTTATTCTAATTGGTGGTTCCTCCATAAAATTTTCACCAATCGAGTGGTCTTGTATTATAGGACATTTTCGCTATGATCCAGAATCTCTATCGGTTGTTCTTCATAAGAATGATCTTGCTCCAGCGGTACAACTTCTGAGCTATGTACATGTGAAGGATCAGGTATGTACTTTTTCAGGAGATATACATTGAACATATCGTGAACTTGAGAAAGATTCGGTGGAAGCGCCAATCGGTAAGCTACCTTCCCAACACGATCTAGAATTTCAAAAGGACTGATATATCTACGGCTCAAAATTCCCTTCTTTCGAAATCTCATGCCCTTCTTCCAGGGAGATATTCATAAGAACACTTTATCACGCACTTCAAACTCTAGTTCTTTTCTTCGGTTGTCGGCATATTTTTTTTGTCGACTATGAGCTGCTCTTATGTGTTGTTTAATAGATCCAACCTTTTCTGCCATTTTATCAACTATATCAGGTCTTAATATCTTCCTTTCCCCAACTTCATCCCAGCAAGTTGGATGCCTACATTTCTTTCCATAGAGAGCTTCATAAGGAGCCATCTTAATACTGGAGTGAAAGCTATTATTATAAGAAAATTCCACCAAAGGTAGGTGTTGATCCCCAACACCTTTGAAATCCAAAGAGCAAGCTCTCAACATATCTTCTAGAGTTTGAATTGTTCTCTCAGACTGACCATCTGTATGAGGATGATAAGCAGTGCTGAAAATCAACTCTGTATCCAGAGTATGCTGAAGACATCTCCAGAACTTTGAGGTAAACCTCGGATCCCGATCAGATATAATAGAAAGTGGTACTCCATGAAATCTTACCACTTCCTTTACATTTATCCTGGCAAGCTGATCCAGAGAGAAATCCTCTCTAATATCAATGAAGTGTACATACTTGGTAAGACGATCAACTATGACCCAGATAGTATTATTGCCTTTGGATGTTTTAGGAAGTCCTGTGACAAAGTCCATAGTGATGTTTTACCATTTCCATTTGGGTATGGGTAATGGATGTAACATCCCCTTAGACTTCTGTCTCTTAGCATTAACTTGCTGACAATCCAAGCATCGAGAGACATATTCAGCAACATCTCTTTTCATGCCATCCCACCAGAAGTACTCTTTCAGGTCCCTATACATCTTCGTGCTTCCAGGATGAATAGAAAATGAAGAACTATGAGCCTCATCCAGCAGCTCCTTCTTTAATTCTGGGATGGGAGGAACACAAACCCGATTCTTGAACATTATTTTCCCATCACAATCAAGGTTTAATTCAGGAACATTTCTCACCTTCTTTTGTAACTCGACATCTTCTTTTTGTGCCTCTTTAATCTTCACATGTATAGATGGTTGAACATTCATTTGAGAAAGAAAAGATTTTTACCCTTCCATTATAATTCCAATATCCATCCTTTTTAAATACATAAATATTAGATCTTTTGTGATCCTCATCATGGATAAATTGGCATGGTCTTGTCGACTTAATGCATCTGCCACCTTGTTTGCTTTCCCAGGGTGGTAATGGATTGAGCAGTCATAATACTTAATCAGCTCTTACCATCTTCTTTGACGAATATTCAGATCCTTTTGTGTGAAAATATACTTTAAACTTTTTTGATCAGTATAAATTTCACACCTTTCTCCATAAAGATAATGCCTCCAAGTATTTAATGAAAATATTACCGCAGCTAACTCCAAATCATGAGTTGGGTAATTTTTCTCATGTGTTTTAAAATGTCATGAGGCATAATCTATCACCATATCATTTTTCATAAGAACACACCCCAATCCCTTATTGTATGCATCACTAAGATCACAAACCTTTCTCCACTACAAGACAGTGTGAGCACAGGTGCACTGGATAACCTTCTTTTCAACTCCTTGAAATTCTCTTCACATTCTTCCATCCAAACAATCTTAACTCCTTTTCGAGTAAACTTGGTGAGTGGATTAGATAATCGTGAAAAGTATTTCACAAAACATCGATAATATCCAGCCAGACCAAGAAAACATCGCATCTCAGTCACAATTGTTGGTCTTGACCATCTTTCGATAACCTCTGTTTTTGCTGGAACCACAGATATCCCCTCTTTTGAGATTATGTGACCCAAAAATGAAACTTTTTGAAGCCAAAATTCACACATGGTAATTTTGGAATAAAGATTCTCTTTTCTCAGGGTCTTCAATATAAGTCTCAAGTGATCTTCATGCTCTTCATTTCTCATTGAATATACAAGAATATCATCTATAAAGACTACCACAAACTGATCAAGATAGTCTCTAAAGACTCTATTCATCAGATCCATGAAGATAGCAGGGGCATTAGTAAGACCAAATGGCATCACTATAAATTCATAGTGTCTATACCTTGTACGGAAAGCCGTCTTTGTTATATCCTCCCTTTTGACCCTTAATTGATGATACCCTGAACGGAGATCAATCATGGAAAAGTATTGAGCTCCACATAGTTGGTCAAATAAGTCATCAATGCGTGGGAGAGGATATTTGTTCTTGATAGTGATCTTGTTAAGTTCTCGATAATCAATGCAGAGTCTCATTGATCCATCTTCTTTCTTAACAAATAGAACAGTTGCTCCCCAAGGTGACGCACTAGGGCGTATGAATCCCTTATAAACATTCTCTTGGAGTTGCTTCTTCAATTCCTGCAACTCAATTGGGGCCATTCTATAAGGTGTCTTTGTAATAGGAAAAGCACCTGGTACGAGTTCTATTGAAAACTCAACTTCACGATTCGGTGGAAGACCCGGTAATTCCTCCAGAAAGACATCATCAAACTCCCGTACAATGGGCATATTCTTAATCGTGAGTTTCTCACCAACCATTTGAGATAAATAACCTTCATTTAGTGGAATCAATACCGATAAAATAGAAGGAATTTCCACTGGATGGTTATGTTCATCCTTGCATTGATAGACGATCATAGATTGATCTGGAATATGAAATGTGACTTCCCTTCTTTGGAAATTGATATGAGATCCATGTAGAGAAATCCAATCCATGCCAAGAATCAAATCAAATTCCACTATAGGAAGCATCACAAGATTTTCAGGAAGCACATTCCCACAAACTTAAATCAGAGAATAATTATAAACTTTTGATGCTACTGTTGTGCCATTAGGGGTTGTCACAACTAACTCAACATATAATTGTTGAGGTGATATGGTGATATCCTTAGAAAATTCATCATAAATAAAAGCGTGGGTGGATCCAGAATCAAATAAAACATTTTCTAAATTAGAGTGGATGGTAAGTGTACCTTTCACCACATTGTTATTGTACTCCACATCGCTGATAGAAATTGAATGTGTCTTTCCTTTATCTATAGCCTTAAGAGTTTGTTGACGTCGACCATCATCATCAACCCTTGGATTAGAGAATTTATTGGCATAATGTCCCATCTCCTTGCACTTGAAACATTGAAGTGTAGTAGGTTCATTCTGTGTATCCCTTCCTTTATTTGCATCATCAGATATCTTCTTCCCATCATTGTGGCATTCAAATGCCCTATGACCTTCCTTTCCACATTTGAAACATTTACTTGTCCCTTTAAGACAACTCCCTCCATGTTTCTTTCCACACATTGAGCATAAGGGAAAGAACATCTTCTTTTCAGTTTTCTCTTTAGATTTTCCTTTGAATTCCATTTTCCTCTTCTTATAAAACCCATATGACTGATGGGTTACTCTCATCTCCATCTCAACATTGAGAGCACATCGAATGATTTCCTCATAGACCATGAAGTCCCTTATGGCTAAGGCCCTTCGAAGACATGGTTTTAAGCCTCTAAAGAATCGATCAATCTTACTCTCAGGTTGGATAATAATACCAGAAGCGTACCTTGCATGTCTGGTAAAATTTGCTTCATAGGTACCAACAGATTCATCATCCTTTTACTTCAGTTCAAGAAACACTTTCTCCATCTTTGTTCGGAGAATACGAAGGAAGTACTTATTAAAAAATATGTTCTTGAACTCATCTCATTCCATGGACTCAATTTCATCCCTTTTCCTCATATTCTTAATAAGATTCTACCATTGATCAGCATCACCTTATAACCAATACACTACTAAGATGACTTTATCATGATGAGAACATTGAAGAACTGAAAATATATTTTCAGTAGTACTAATCCATTGTTCAGCAACTAATGGACTAGTAGACCCGCTGAATGAAGGTGGACGCTGTCTCATGAAGGATTCAACAGAATGTTGCTCCTTCCTTTGCTTGTTTGGAAGTCATGCATGATCCATATCTTGAAAAATTTGTGTGATCATGGGTACGAGATTTTTCATTCCAGCTCCCATAACGTTTGGTTGCTCAGGGGGACAATCATTGCATTGTCCGTCACATTCCGCATTAACACGGTTCCTTCGAGTTCCAGCCATTGACTAAAATCAAGAAACATAGTGTGAGAAACACTAATTATAATAAGAAAAGAATAAAATTTCACACTTAGGGTCTTATCATAGGTTGTTAATGGGCATTTCTAAAAACACTAAGATTGTGTTCTATGCTTAGACTTATCTTTAGGGTTCTTACTAAGGCTTTCACATCCTAGTTTCTAAAGGTTCACTATAACTTTCCTCTGATACCAACTATAACAACCCATACATTACATACATTGTTATTACATCAGAATTGAAGCACACGTATTACAACATATAACCAAACCAGGAAAGGACCATATAGGTATAGTGTCTTTAGAAACTGGGAATCATAAACAACTGGTTCATAAAGCATCTACATTGCCTCCCATTTATTTCATCATATCTATATTTCCTTTGGGAATATCTTACTTAATAACCTTCTTCCTGACCTGGGGAAATAAAATATACAAAAGGGTGAGCTCAAATGCTCAGTTAGGGTAAATAAATGAAATATCAATCACATCATATTCATAAGAACATAACTTTTGGAAATCTTAACCTGCAAAAAGAGAGCATAATTTAATAACATGGGATAAATAATAGTAGTGAAATGGAATCCCAACAATCATAACATAAAACATGAAACTCTATGTAATACACACATAATCATAGAGAATCATTTCTTGTTAGTCAAGACTCATTGCCAAGACTCTCTTAGTGGACAAAGTCCATTTCTAAACCGAGTTCATTCCTCGTTTCAGTCCTGTTTCAATAAAACGGTATAACCTACCATTCCAGCCATGTCTATCTCATGAGATATAAAATCTTTACCCAATGCATTGGAGGGAGATATAGGTCCCACCCATCTCATAATGATACCATTCTTATGTGAGACCCAAAATCATAAACCATACATCATAGCATTACCCATGTAATAAAAATGGGATTCTTAAACATCGTGAAATCATATAACAATTCATATAAGATAAAGGAATTTATAAAAATAATTCCATGAAAACATAGTCAAATAAATGTAATAATACGGATAGAAACATAACACTTTATTATC
This sequence comes from Viscum album, assembly GCA_963277665.1. NCBI lineage: Eukaryota > Viridiplantae > Streptophyta > Magnoliopsida > Santalales > Viscaceae > Viscum > Viscum album. The sequence continues at coordinate 2,047,418,869 of OY728147.1, read as the reverse complement.
TTAGATGGAAAATAATTTTGATAAAACACTTGAACTCCATTCTTGAGGAAAATATCCTTTCTACTTCAAAAACATTTTCCTTTCATAACATGTCTTACAATTTTAAACTAAAATATGTTGATCAAAAATAAACTTGAAAACATTTAAAGGAAGATTCTTGGAAATAATGTTTTAAAAATCCATTCATTCTTTATAAGTTAAAAAAACATTCTTCTCGTACTTTTGTCGAAAAAGTCAAAAAGTACCTCGTGATAAAAAACGACAAAAGATTCCTTTCATATCTTTTACTAAAAACTCACCGAAGGGTAAAATTGGATATAAACTATTTTAGAAAGATATAAATATTACATATTTAGGAAACATGGATGTGGATGATAAAATACACCCCAGTAAATACCAAAGTATAAACAATCTCGTATAGAAATATGATTGTGATATTTTCCCTAACCTTAGGTCCAATTTCCTTCGTAAGTGTCCGAAACTCCTGTATAATGATTTAAATAATGTCATTGACTTATTAAAGAATCATATTCATTATTATGATATCACATATATGGTTCACTTATGACTTTATATTACCCATTCTTATGAAAATTAATGTTAATGTAGGGTTTTGGGTAAAATAATCTTATTTGTCGTACGTGTTTGGACTTGTTGTTCTTGATGTTATTATTACATATATCATGATTTAATTACCTTAAAAATGTAAATAATGATTTATATATCAAATAAATTCATTATATATGCAGAATATACAAGCATTTATAATAGTACATAACATATGGAGGTAAGAAATGAAACACACCGTTCATGGAGACGGTAAGCCGTACATACACATGAACGCTACTTTCATTTCTATTTCTCATTTTAATGGAATTAAAACATAATTATGCATAGGTATATTATAAATACAGTATAATAACATATATAAAATCATTAACCACATCATTTATACATCCCACATAAGGTATTAACGAATCACATCACTTTGAGGGGGCGGTAGTCCGCACTTCCTCAAATGAGATTATCATATTTACCGACTATGGAAACTGTAAAGGCTTGATATAATTAGGTATTAAATAAGAATAAGTAAATAATAAACATAATATATATTATATATAAATACAGTGCCATCATAATGGAAACCATGAGAGGCGGTAGGAGAAAATCGAACAATCATCGTTTCGTGAGGCGTTAGTTTGCCATCACAGAAACATTATGTTCTTCATCCATTAGATGGAGGTGTGTGTAAGTTTAGTTTGAATCTCTCTCATAACAACATCATAGTATATTTAGTATATTGTTGTTGTTACAAAAGGAAGGATTAAAAAGAGTTTAGGGGTTGGAGAAGTAGAATAAAAGAAAACAACTTAAGAGAAACTATTACCTTTATTTTTGGTAACTTCCTTTGGTTTGAACCAAAAGGACTACTTGGAGAGTCTTATGCCTAATGTAAGGCTTCAAGGGGGAGGAGAGGGATGTACGTAGCTTAGTTGGGCAGAGTTTGGACGAGCCAAAAGGCTTTAGTGGTGTGAAGAATTTCATAGAAGTGGTCTCCTTTTATAAGGGAGTGGAGGGGCTCTTTAGGAAAGTGTGAAAACATTATTTTATTATCAACTTATCATCAGTTTCAAGAGGTCCAAAACACATTAATTCCGAATATAAGATGACTCATATTATAAATAAAATCATTCAATAGGATTTGGACAGGTTTGGGATGATATTTTAATCATTATATCTTATTTATTTATATCATTTATTAATGAGTTAAACACTATAACATTATTGTGTCAAGAATAATTTAATTCATTTGATGTCTAAAAATTATAAAAAAAATACCGTAGTTACAATTCATAATATCAAAAAAAATAAAAGTAACCTATTAACATAATTTGGACCCACTGATTCCAAATATGGAATCCATTTTTCAAAATTCAAAACAAAAAAGTTGCAGTAATTAATTTAAAATTAATCCCGTTGTTTAAGCAAACAGTTTTTAAAAGAAAAAACATTGCCAAAGATTGAATTTATTTAACCTACGAATTCAATGTAAAATTAAGGCTAATGACATAAATTATATTAAATGGTAAAAATATATTCTATATATACTTTTAAACCATTAAATATTATTATTTTACCACATGACGTATTATGATGAAAAAAGTTGTTTTTAATTAAAATATAGCGTGTCTTTACTATTCATAAAAATTTGAAACTTATCAGAATAATATGAAAAATTTATCCAAAGTAAATTTTTATATCTTGATTCTAAAGAAGATTTTTATTTTGTCAAATTGAATTTATAAACATTTCAAAAACTATATTTAATGTGGGTGCGCCATCAAAAGGTGGTAAAACTGCATTTTTTGAAAAATACTTATTTTACCCGAAACATTTATTTTGTTCTCTTAACACATTCTAGAAAATTTATAAGATGAATAATAATGTTAAAAAATTCAAAATTTAGTTAATACTATTCATAACGGCTAGTTTTAATAATATATTAATAGCATATCATTGTTTAGTGAAACTCGGTATTGCGTACGACCCAAGCTATCAAGGAAGGTCGTGGTTGCGTGTAAAGCAAGCCAAGACAGTGTTGGTGAAAGATTACTTTGCTGATTTATATAACATAAAAAAAATATTTCACATAAAAGTCTCGGGTGTTACAAGGGGGTTAATTGTATACATTAAAAATTCATTTGGAACATTTAAAAATGGTATAAAAAATTCTATTGTTTAACAATGTTAAACAAGGTAAATTCACAAGACCTCTTAGTTCTACAAACCTACTAGATTCCAGAAATATGGTTTTGAAAATGAAACATAACAGAAGTTTAAAAAGAAAATGATCCTATCTTAATGAATTTATAATCTTACTAATAAGATTATACAAGTATGATAATGAATAAGATATTTATACCTTCCTTAATAATCAAAATGCAGCTCAAAAAACATGAAATAATTATAGTAACAAGTATAGAATCTTTTAACCCAAAACGTAGGGTATCCAAAAACATTGGATAAAGTTTCATTGATTTATACATTCAAAAATGTTTGTCTTACCCACACCAGGGAAATACCTCTATAAGAATATCGAAGTTTGTCTTTCAATCCCCAAAAGACCTCGAACTTCAAGGTATTCGGCACCTCTGTCTTCCTTATAATAGAAGTCCTCAATATTTTAGGTAGTTGACTCCTCTGTCATCCTATCCAATGAATTAATTGATTGTACATAGAAAAAATAGAATTACTATAAAGAAATATGAACAAGATTTTTAGTAAGACTAATGCATTAGAGTCTCTCTCTAATAAATTCACTTAAGTAGCATGTAATCTCTAGATGGGTAAAAATATATATTTTCTTGAGCTCATTCAAATGAGCTTCTAATTATATGAACATATCCAATGGTCTGATTCCTCCACCAATAGACTTATTTTTCATTGAATTTTGGAGGAATCTATACATTAGTCATTCAAAAAATAGTTAGTTAGATGCAGAATGCACAAAATCATTTTATAACTATAACAAGTGTAATTAAAATATAGTTGCTCAACCAAATCTATTTTTAAGAGTCTATGGAAAAATAATGTTCGGAGTCTAAGAAGAAAAAATTCAGATTATGTATTACATGGATATTTGGATTATATTTTAATGGAATTCAGAAGTAAGATTTTTGTAGACATTGGAGTCTGAATTATATGGAATTCGTAGTCTGAATTAAAAGGAATTCCGTACCTGAATTCTGAGAAATTCGGAGTATGAATTGTATAGAAATCATAGCCTGAATTTTAAAGAATGGGGAGTCTGAATTCTAAGGAATTCAGTGTCTGAATTCTAAGGAATTCGATGTCTAAATTCTGAGGAATTTGGAATCTGAATTTTAGAGAATTCAGAATCTGAATTTTGAGAAATTAGGAGTTAGAATTTCAGAGAATTTGGAATCTGAATTTCTGAGAATTGGGAATCTGAATTTCTGATAATTCAAAGTCTAAATTAAGAACATAAAAAAATACTCTATATCTAAGTATTTAGTATATTCTGAGGTTTTAGATATGAAAACGGTTTTTAAACTTTATAAATTAAATGGGTTAGATACTAAATCATGAAAAATGAAAACAAAGGTAAAGAGAAAATTTCCTTGGGGAAGGACAAGTTTCCTTATAAAAAATATTTTTAGGAAATAATTTTTTTTCTTTTGAGATACAGTGTTTGTGATTTTCGAAACATAAATGAATGGGAATGTGATAAAGAAACCTTATTGACTCAACAATCTCCCCTATTTTAAAATGAAAAAACTATCCTTATTAAAAAAATTCTAAGGACATAAAAATTTTATGGACATTAGAATAAAAACATATCTCCATTTCATATGGATTAAAGTGAATACAACTAACTCCCTGTTAGGCTTTGTATCATTAAGTATCGTATTATAGATTTCCTGAATGAGAGTTTGCAATTTATTACATTTGAAAATCATCATGGATAATAACATTCCTCTATATGAACTCCCTCTTACTCAGAATATTCTCTTCTTTACTTTGGATTATTTTTATCATTCCTTTCTCCCCCTTTCTATTTTTGAAAAAGTAATAGAGAGAATGTAAAAAATTAGTACCTAAAACATTAGTAATAAATAACCAAAAAAATATGTAGAACAACATAAATTTCACTAAGTTTGGAAGTATTCAAACAAAGAGGAAAATACCACAAAATATCATATTGTAATGAAATTATACCTCTTTGTATTTCGATATCATCTTCATTACAATAGTTTTTAGCTTCTTGATCTCTTTGTGATCATCTTCTTCTCACTTTAGCAATTGATCCTGATCTTCACTTTTCTACTCTAAGACATTAAGTTTCTCTTTCTCATCCTTAAAAAGGTATGCCTAATATTTCAAGAGTTTTTCTTGTTTAACAAGATTCTCTCCAATATATATTTTATGATCTCTTTCTCTTTTCCATTTCATGGCCACAAAGTTAATCTATCCATTGAAATCTTTAATTTCATGCTTTCAAGTAGTCTGTTCAAGAGTTAACTTTTCCTCAAAACTATTTGAATGATATTTAATATTCCCATGATTGGTATCAAAAGAATCAATGAAATTATCAAATAATTTATCTAAAATTTTCATTTCATCAATAATGTTCTTTGACAAGCTTGCAATATTCTTGAACGAATGTGCCTCATAACTAATGAAGAAGGTCTTGAAACTTGCCTCTAGTGAAACATATTTATCGATCACCATAGAAACTGATCTTGACATCTGGTTAATGGTATGCTAAATTATTTTTCATATTGAATCTATTCTTCGAAATAAAGGAATATTACTACCATCTTATTTATTTACTGGACAAAAAAATCATGTCCATGTGTAGATGATTAAGAATCCAAATTTTTGGTTAGTGAGAATTATTTTTCTATATCCTCTACTTTCCTTTTTAATAATGCACTGGCATCTTTCTTCTTCACCATGGATTCACTCGCTGAATCTTCAACCACCTGATTTTGCTTATATAGTCTTCGAATGATATAATGTTCTTTAGGTGATTTATGCTAACTATCAGATAGCTGAAAAATCTTTTCTTCTACAACATCTTCTTTCTCCACATCATCCAATAGATATTCCAGATCAATAAAGTCATTATTTATACTTTCATAATCTATTGTCTTATTCACTTCTTCTTCACCCTTATAATCCTTTCCTGGTGTAGTATTTTTTGAGGATTCATCTAGGGATGTCCAAATTTATAGTTTTACAGATGGTCTTTATTTCTCATGGTACTCTTCAAATTTTCTTATGATATTATCATATTCATTCCCTTCAACATCCACCTCCTCTTATTCATATATTTCTTCTTCCAATTATGGATAAATTTATTATTCTTGAAGAGATTTTGTATTCACCACTTTCTTACCAGAGTATTTGGAAAAGGTTCTATCAAAAAGGATTCTGGTAGCAGAATTTTTCAATGTATCTTTTAGTAGCCTTGATAAGATGTTGAACGACTTCAGTTTCGGATAATTTTTTCATTTTCTTATTTTCTTTTTCTTCTTTTTCAAGATTCTCGACAGCATTTTCCATCAATGCTTTTTATTTAGCAAGGTCTAAGCCAATCATAGGATCCCATTCCTTCTATTTTTAATTACCCTCTCTTCACTTAGCCACTAATACATCAGGATAAGCTTTTTTCTTCTTTGGATTTGGAGGTGATGACTAAGTTTGCATGGCCACATGAGGTTTTGTTTTCTCCTCATGCTCCGTAGACTTTATCTTCCTTCTTTATTTCGTAGAGGTTTCATCCAATTCTAACTTCATTGACAAAGCTTGTAATTTATCTTCTGAAATATCATAGAATTATTCTGATACACCGGAAAATCCAATTTTCATTCTCCGTAAGGTGTCATCACATAGAAACATAACTTTGTAATTTCTCGACTTGGAACGACATGGGATTTTGAATGAATAATGGGAAAAAACAATAATATTTGAACGAATTTCCAGATATATTATAATATGAGACATCATATTTCCATTATTAATATTTCAATCCTTACCACTATATACTTAACCATGTTTTTCTTCCATAGATTCACCACGAAATCCAATACATTTATGTCACTCTTCTTTAGAGTGTCCTTCTCCCCTTTCCTTGGATTTATAATTCCATGAACCCACAATTTAGGAATCTTAATATTTCTAGGAAAATTAATGATCTTTAGAGTCTTCACTAATATCAAGCCAAGAAATTCTATTGGCTTTTCCTTGTTAAAAGATACTGATTCATTGGGTAACTTGTGAGTAAAAAACTCTACTTCCCCTTCATAAGGGATACCAATCAGACTCACAACCTTCCTGTATGAAAGAGAGTAGGTCTTTCAATAACACATGAATGAAAATTTATCTTTCCATCCTTCATTGATTTTTTTTTATAAAACTCCCCCATCAATTCGGGATACACCGTATCATGTGCCATTTTATTCAAAATACAACACTCTCCCAACCATTCAACTTAATATTTTTGGAAACAAAATAATCATATATGTCAAGGGATTTCTGATCAACTAGCCTCTCTCGATATATCTTCCATTCAGATATTTCCTTTACAGTTGAAATTCTGTTCTAAGGAAAAGCATCAGAAGACATCCATAACTGAGGAAACATTTGAGGATTCTGAATGACCTTAAAATACAAGGGCATAGATTTACCACACAAATTCATGAAAAACCAATGTTGAAAAACCATTGTTGGGGCTTTATATAGATGATTTAGGCAATGGTTCAACATCCATGGATGATCCAACAATTGTAAAATTTTCGATCTCATCTGATGATTGAGATGATAACCAAAGAAGGAATTTGAAATGTTCTGATATATTGAGGTTTTTTGAGTTAAAAACTTTAGAATTTAAGATAAATATATCTGAAAAAGTATCTTCAATAAGATAAAAGTATCAACAAGTAAAAAGATGATTAGGATAACTGAGGAAAGAAAACATACCTTCCAAATTTCTAGGAAGATTATTCGTAATGAGAACAAAATTTTTGAAAAACATTAGATTTCAACATGTTTGATTGCAGGAAAATTTTATTCTATGACAAAAATTGATTATGAAAAAAAATTTAGACCATGGAAAAATTTGGTAACGAAAATTTTTCACTACGAAAAAATCTAAATACAAAAAAAAATTTACTATGGAAAAATTTGATTACGAAAAAATTATGACTATAGAAAATTTTGATTATGTACGAAAAATTAATTTTGACTAATAAAAAAATGTAACCCCTATGAAAATGAGTTTTATAGTATATGAATATAGGTTTCAACAAAAATTTAATATGGATGATTTACTTATGGTTATCATTCCTAACATCTTTTTAATGTTCTCAAATGTATCAGAGGGTAAAGATTTTGTGAAAATACCAGCATGTTGATAATGTGTTCCTATAAATTGAAGAATGATATCTTATTTTTGTGTGTGTTCCCTATGTAAGTGATGCCTAATATCTTTGTGTTTTTCACGAAAGTGATGTTCATTGTTTTTACATAAGGATATGGCACTAGTATTATCAAAAAATATTTCTGGTTTGGTAAAACTCGTACCATAGTTTGTGAGTGTGTGTTGAATCCGCATTACTTGAGCACAAAAACTTCCAACTGCTATATATTCTACTTCTATTGTGGAAAGTGCTACTGGGTGTTGATTTTTTCATGAAATAGAAACTAATGAGTCTCCTAAAAAATGAAAATTTCTGAATGTACATTTCTTATCCATTATACATCAACCAAAATATGCATCAGAAAAACTTTTCAAAACAAAATCATTTCTTGATTTATTGAAGAGTCCAAAATCCATGGATCCCATTAATTAGAGAAAAATAATTTTCAATTCTATTAAATGAGATTACATGGGATTTTATTGATATCTTGCAAACAAGAAAACCAAAAACATTAATTCTGGATGACTAACTATCAAGTAAAGTAGAATTTCTATCATACCACTAAATGATGTTTGATCAACTCATTTCCCAGCTTATCAAGATCAAGTGAATTTGAGATACCAATTAGAGTACTTATACAATTAGGGTTTCCATATACATACTTTTTAAGAAGATATTTAATATAATTATTTTGGTATATAAAACTTCCTTCTTCTTTTTTGAGAAATTTGAAAACCATGGAAAATTGACAACTCACCCATCATCCTCATTTCAAACTCAGATTTCATTAGATCTGCAAAGGAATTAGTTGAACGTTGCTGAGTTGAACCAAATGTAATGTCATAAACATAAATATGAACAATAAAATCATTTTTCTTATCTTTCATGGTAAAAAGGGTTGGATCCTAATTTCTCTTAACATAATTGGTTTTTTTATCAAAAACCCTATAAGGAGATCATACCATTCTCTAGGGGATTTTTAAGTCCATATAAAGCATTGGAAAGTATTAAAACATGTTTAGGATGTTTTGAATATTCAACACCAGGATGTTGATCAAGAAAAACTTCTTATTGAACATAAAAATTATGTAAAGATCATTTGACATCCATTTGATAAAGTTTGAAGTTGAAGAATGATAAAATGGAATGTTTTATACAAATGGATTCAAGTCTAGTTGCTAGAGAATGGGTTTCTTCATAGTATATTAAATCCAGTTGATTATATCCATTACCAACCAATATAGCTTTATTTATTACTGTGATTCCATTTTCATCACACTTATTTCGGAAAACCCATTTTACTCAAATAAAAGAATTTTTTGTAGGACTATCAACCAAGGTCCTAATTATATTCCTTTTGAATTAATTTATCTCAGCATGCAATGCCTCTATCCAATCATCATCACCTAAACATCCATCAGTGCTTTTGGTTATAATTGGGATACGAATGCAAGATGTTCTACATTATATTTTAAGGAACATCTAGTCCTCATTGGTTGATTTACATCACCAATTATACTATAACAAGGATTATTCATAAGAAACAATTGATTTAGGTTTTTAAAAACTATTTCATCAACATATTGTAGGAAATATTCTGGGGTAAATACTTCAGAAACATTTTCATGGACATTTTCCTTATCAGAAGCATCTTCTATCAAGGGTTGATAATCGGTTTTTGAAAACACATATGAAGATATAGGATGAGGTTTTTTAAAAACAAAAGGATCAGTTTCATCATATTTTACAAGTACTATTTCATCAAAGTTATAAGTATTTTTATTGAAATATCTATAAGCCTTAGATGTTGTCGAGTAGCCCAAGAAAATTCCTTCATCATATTTTGGTGCGAATTTTGTGTAGGATGTCTTTAGTATTCAAAATGAATACCTTCCTACCAAAAACCTTGAGGTGGGAATGTCTAGATCTTTATACAATTCCAGATCTCAAAATGAGTTTTATTAATAGAATGTATAATCAAAACATGGTTTATATTATAACAAGCAATACTTATAGCTTGAGCCCAAAAATGTTTGGCTTCCGAATATTCACTCAACATGGTCCATGTTATATCTTGAAAAAATCTGTTTCTTATTTCAATAACACCATTTTTTAAAGGTGGTCATGGTGCTGAGAATTTATTAGTAATGCCTTTTCTACAACAAAAAGTTTCAAAATCAGAAATTTTTAATTTTCCTCCATGATCACTATGAATAGTTATCATGGGAATATTTTCCTTATTTTTAACTTGGGATCTAATACTTTTGAAATAATAAAATGTTTCATATATGTTTTATAGAAAATAAACCCTTGTGAATCCAGAGTAATCATCAAACAAGACAAATACATAATATTTACCTCCAATACATCCATTTTGTGTTGTACTAAAAAGATATATATGCACCAATAATAATTCATTAGTGGTTGAGACTTCACTGACTGATTTAAAACATGATTAATGTTTCTTGCCATATTTACAAGATCATGAACTTTTGAAGAATCAAATTTGTACTCGGGTTGATCCTTAAATAATATTTTATTAGAGAGGTTCCATAGGATCTTATGTTTATAGGTTCCTAACCTTATATTCCATAACCAAGAATGATCTTCCATTGCACTATGATGATGTATACCTTGGCTTTGAATGTCTTCTATGTTTAGACTGTAAACATTATCTTATGTATGGGTAGAACGAATAAACACATCCTTGGAATTTTGTACTAAACACTTATCATTCCTAAAAATCACAGGTTAACCATCATCACATATTTAAATTATGCTAATAAGGTTGCGCTTAAGACCCTTAACGAATAAAACATTTGAAATCCATGTTTTTTCATGAAAAACGTTATTACCTATCCTAGTAATTTCTCTCTGATCATTATCTTAGAATGTTACTTTGCCTCCATTCATATTTATAGTCTTTTAGAAGACATTTTCATTACCAGTAATGTGCCAGAAACGTCCATTATACATGTACCATGTCTTGCTATTGGTACTATCTTTACTTCCCTAAAAATAAGAGTGGTAGACTTTTGGAACCCAAGCATTCATGGATCCAAAAACATTAGAATGAATAATTTTAGGAATCCACATTTTCATTGAAAAATAATCTTTAGGAAAACCTAATGACTGAGTTTTGTTTAAAGAACAATTTTTTCCCAATGCCCAACACACTGACACTAATTGTAGAATGGATCACATTGAAGTACAAAATAATTGTTACTAAAAATCAGTTTTAAATGAGTATATCTAAATTTATAATTATTCATTAGATGTCTATTTTGGGAATAGAACTTATCAAAATTTTTCTTAAATAAGGAAAAGTTGGAAAAACAATTCATCAAGGAAATTATTTCTGACATTAGTCTAATAAATATGTTCTTATCCTCAAAAACATTTGTTTTATCACTACAGTTAGTCTCTAAAACATTTTTCATATAAATTAATTTTTCTAGTTCCTTAGAATGTTTATCCATATCAGAAATAACGTCATCAAGGGTTATGGAAATATTTTCAAAATCATAAAATTTCTTATCAAGGGTTTTAGAAAGATAAGATACTTATTTTTGATGAATGGAAATTCAATAATTTTCCTTAGGATGATTTTTCTTGACTTTTGAATTTTTATTATCAAGGAGCTTAGAAAACCTAGAAACTTATTCATACGTAGGTAAAGTATTATCTTCATTATACAAAAATTCTTAACTAGAGGATTCATAATATATAATGTCTCTGTAATTAGTGTTATAGGATACATTGGTTATGGATTCAGAATTGTGTACCTTGGGAATTAAACATTGATTTTCAATTGGTAACATGTAATGTAATCCAAGATTCTGTTGACCAAAAAGTTCATACTCTGAGGATTCATCAGAAGAGTCCCCATCACTGGCACAATATGTGTCATTAGAATTAAATACATTCATAGATTTATCTTTGTGATATTTCATTCTATTCTTCTCTGAATTCTTTTCCATTCTATCCTTTCTTAAAAGAATTAGTCAATCTGGCCTTATATGGCATACTCTTTTACCCTAATAACAAGTGACTTCTTTGTATTTTTGTTTCTTTATTCATTTCTTAGTATATCTATAATGAATGTATTTATTCCCAACTATCATTTTCATCATTCAAGCAAGAATAGCTAGTTAATTCTCAAAACATTCACTTTCACTTGATTCAGATAAAACATTGACCTTCTTCGACTTGGATCTAGTAACCGATTCAGGAGACTTGGCATTCATATGATTTTAATTGGTTATAAAAGAAACACTTCAATTTCCATTATTCTTATTATTTATATCAGAATCATTTTTTCATTCTTATATCATATTGAAGAAGAGTTTAAAAAATCTCATCAATAGTAATATGAGAGACTTTCCTATTCTCATCAATAGTTATTCTCTTCGATTCCCACTCATTAGGCATGATATCTATAATCTTGTCTACATGATTCTCGTCATCTAAACCTTTTTCACCCATGGATTGTAAACTATTAACAATAGTAATAAACCTCTATTGTACCATACACACAGGTTCTCTATAAGGAAATTGAAATCCATGACATTCTGCTCCATGCAAAGCTCTTCTAGTTTCAATAACTTTGGAAGATCCAAAATGAGTAACATACAATTTCATCCAAAAATAATTTGTAGCATCACAAGAAGAAATAGGGAAATATATATTCTTGTTTATGGAACACAAAAAAGTATTGTGTACCTTTTAGTTTAGTTGATTTTCTAGCTTTTGTTGATTAGTAAAAGTTCTATCTTCCTTATCAGGAATCTTATAATCTCAAGTAACCATAACAAAGTTGACCAATCAAGTGTTAATGAAAAGAGTATTCATATGATATCTACAATATTCATAATCATTCCCATAAAATATAGGTGGTCTAGTATGATTAAGGTTGTCAATTGGACTAATATTCATTCATTCCATCTATAGGAAAATACATTTCCACAGAATCTTGTTAGTAATAATGGTTTGTAAAAAATGATAAAAATCCTATGCTTGGAAAATATAGAAAAAAGGAAAAATGATCAAGAAAACTTATATGTGAATATAAGTATTTCAACTCCCTCCTCTGATACCAATTGTATGATGAAAATATGATTTAGATGCTCAATATACAAGATGGGGGGAATTGTATACTTTAAAAATTCCTTTTGAAATTTTAAAGATGTTAATGAAATCTACAATTATTTAATAATGTTAAACAAGGAAAATTCACAAGACCTCAAGGTTATAAAAACATGATAGATTCCATGAATATGGTTTCGGTAACGAAACATAAGAGAAGTTTACAAGGACCAAGATTATTCCTTAAAGAGTATAGAATCTTACTAATCATAGTATACATGTATATGAAATTATAAGATTGTTATATTTTCCTTAATAATAAAAATGTAGTGGAAAACAAACATGAAAAATACAATTAACAAGTATTGAATCTTCTAACCCAAGGAGTAGGTTATCCAACAAACTTGGATAAAGGTCCCCTGATTTACATATTCAACAAAGTCTATATTACCCACACTAGGGTAATCCCTCGATAGGAATATCAGAGTCTATCCTTCTATCCCTGCAATCCCTCAAACATCAATGTTTTTGGAACCTCTGTACTCCTTATCAAGGAATTCCTCAAGCTTTAAGGTAGTCAACACATCTCTCTTTCTATCCCAGAAATCCATCAATTATACACAGCAAAAATAGAAGTCGCACAAAGAAATATAAACAAGATGTCTAGTACACACAAATCATTAGAGTATCTATTTCTATAATTCACATCACCAGCATGTAATCTCTAGATTGATCAACGTATATATTTTCTTGAGCTCATTCAAATGAACTCTTATTTATAGGAACATCATCAACGGTCGACTCCCTCCTCCAATGGTGATATTTTCCTTGAATTTAGGAGAGATCTATACACATGTCACTGAATAAATTGTCAGTAAGAAAAATATTACATGACATGGTTTTATAACTATAACATGAGTATGTAAAATATGGGTTCTCAACCAAATATATTTTTCAGAGTCTAAGAAAAAATAAATTTCGGATTCTAAGAGGAAAAGATTTAGATTCTATATTAATTGATATTCAAATTTTATTTTTCAAGGAATTTGGATTCAGAAATTTGTTGACTTCAGAGTCTAAATTCTCATGAATTAAGATCTTTAATTACTAGGAATTTGGAACACAAATTTTGAAGAATTAAGAGTTATAATTCTATGGAATTTTGAGTCTGAATTGTAAGGAATTTGGAGTCCGAATTATAATGAATTCGGAGTATCAATTATAAGAATTTGAAGACTGAATTCTAAGGAATTCAGAATCCAAATTTCAGAGAATTATGAGTCCGAATTCTGAGAAAATCCGAGTCTGAATTACTGAGAATTTAAAATCCAAATTTAAGAGAATTTAGAATCAAAATTTCAGAGAATTCAGAGTCTGAATTCAGAAGATAAAAATAGAATACTCTATATGTAAGTATTTATAGGATTATGAGGTTTAAGATTTGAGACCAATATTTACACATTATATATAAAAAGAGTTAAAAACTAATTCATGAACAACAAAAATAAAGGTAAGGGGAAAATTTCCTTTCAGAAGGAAAAGTTCCCTTATAAAAAAATATTTTCAGTGAAATTAATTGTTCCCTTAGATAGATTGTTTGTGATTTTAAAAACATAAATTAATTGAAAAGTCATGAGGAAACTGTATCGACTCAACATTATGTTCTGTATAGAACTATATGAAAAAGTTATTTACTTATTAAGAATATGAGTATCCCCTTTTTAACATATCATTAAATAAAATATAATAAATTTTATATTTATACAAAGATAGATTAACAAGGTTATAATTTAGGATTAATGTTAATTTTGGTCAAAATATATTTATCTAATGAAATTAGGAAATCATTTAGAGTGATTCTACAATACTATAATATTATTTATAACATAAATCACGTGATTTAACATTAATTGTCATGAATAAAAATTTACTAAAGATAATATTCAAAAAATAAATAATTTATGCTGATCCTATTAGATTACTAATAGTATACTAATTATGACAATTTATATTCATTTAAAATAATCAATTAATTTCATAAGAAATTGTTTTTTGATGAAAATCACGAGAAATGGAGAGATGGTGGGTAAAAATAACGTTAAAAAGATCAATATGTTTTAAAATCTAATTCCAAAAAAATACTCCCATGATAAGATTTGATTAATATAAGTATAATTTAACTTTTTTCTCTTCAGAATATATTCAAAATAAAATAATATTTTAAATAAAATATTCAATTTTTAACTATAATGTATTATTATTTACTATTCATAAAAATTTGAAACGTATGAGAAAAATAAAATAAATTCAGCCAAATGTAATTTTGAAATTATAATTTCAAAAATACTGTTTTTTCTAAAAAATAAAATCTATATAATTTTATATATGTAGTTTTACTATAGTTTATTGAAGTAAATAATAATTTTTTCCTTTATGGAAATAATATCTTTTAATATATAATGACATTAGCAAAAAGTAAATATTTAATGATAAATATTTTTTTATATGAAAAAATATAGATAAAATTAAAAAACTAGTTATTATTATTTTTATTAAAATGTTTAATTTCTAGGTTATAATTATCTCCTTTAAGTAATTATATTAACAATGTGATGATTCCAAGAAACTCGGTGATGCGTGTAATGTAAGAAAATTATGTGTTGTGTGTAGCCCAATCCAAATTTGGGTTTTCAAATAATTTAGTATAATCTTTGTAATTATATATATAATAACAAATTCTATATGCAGTGTTTCATGAAATATAAAATATAGAAAATATTAAATTAAATAAAAATAACAATAATAATTCAAAAAATCCAAGGGTGTTAAAGGATACCTCTATGTGGTTCAATTAATAAATCCTATAATTATATAAAATCCCCCCCAATAGAGGTTAAAAATATAGAATTTATAAGAGTTCACTAAACCCATCACCGTCAAAATTTGAGGTCCCTAATATACTTCCTCATCAATATAACAGGATGACTAATAAGTGGACTAGTAACCAAAAAAATTTGTGCGAATTTTCCAATGTAGTATTTCATCATTTGATCAACCCTTATTTGTTGGGGATATATAGGATAATGTGTACTAGAATCTATATATGCTAAATTCCCACACATATATTTTAAAATACTAACCCCTCAAGATGCATCAAAATCTCAAATTCTTGTGATGGGTATGATATGTTTTAGTTATTAATCTGAGTAAACCTTATGAGACCCCATGTTCCATAGTGTTAAAATAATTCGATGTCTGAAATAGAAAAATTGAGTCACCCTATATCAGAATCATATGATTCCCAAGGAAACGAACCATGGATTTAATACACACTAAATATGTCGCACTTTATATAATTCATGTTATGGATCAAGATTCATACCTAATATTCCTTATGTAATTAGTTTTAGAAGCCCTAAAATCTCAAATTAAAAAGACTTTTCGATTCGTAACATAAAAAATAACATCATCATGTCTAACCTTATGTATCTTCCAATTCATTTAATAAAGATTAATATTTAATAATTTCCCACTAGAATATAGAATGAGGAATGATATCCATGAACATTTTTAAGAATAGTAATAATGAACCAAACTAGTTGAAGAAATACATAGAGGAAGACCTTGTAGAAGAATATCATATATTGTTATATCCTGTATATGTAGGATCGAACATTCTTAACCACAATGGTAATGGATGACATCCTTTGGAAATCCGGAATTAAGGTAAACCAAGAAAGGATGTGAATTGTCCAAATAATTGGAAAACACAAAAAACTATATATAATAATCCTCATGAAAGTTATAAATATATATAAATAAATATATATATATATATACCATGGGATGGACCTTTCATACACACCCTGAATTTTGTGTGAGAAAAAACTATTTACATTATATGGTTCATATGAACTAATGAAACCTAATTTTAATATAAAATTATTATAGTATAACAAATAATAATTCATTCCCTTAAATATAATATGAATTTAATGTCTATAGGTTTAAACAGTTATAAAAAAATATCTAAATTATAAAACCCATGTAATTTCCATCAATAGATTATTTTAAGTACAAGAGAAAATATATTATCCTTCGTTAGTTTAAAATATTTTCAAAAAATTCTACATATATTCAAATATTCTATTCAAAACATATGTAATACATTTCTCAATATCCTAGGGAAATGGAATCTAATTTAGGGTGAAATAAAATTCATGTTTAGGGTAACATATATAAAAAAAAACCCAAGGGATAAAAACATCATGAATAATATATCGTTAATCAAATGATAATAAAATAATTTATTATAATAGATTACATTATCATCAACAAAAATATAGGGTTAATAGTATAAATAAACACCTAGATAGGTATAGTTAAATTCGACATGATATAATACATAACAATGAAGATCATTTAAAATAAAATTATCAACCATGAAATTATTCATACAATCAAGGTAATTGAAATTCTAAAACAATGTTCACAGAGGCCACATAAAATACATCAATATTTTATCTTTCAGAAAACAATAAATACATAAACCATTTTTCTCATGTGACTATCGAATATATTGGGGGTTTATATAATGTGGGAACCCACCCATCACTTTATTATTACCAACAAATTCAATATATAAATATTATTAATTTTCATATAGTGCATAATTATCTAAAATTATGAGTCAATAAACATATATGTTAATGTTTAAACATATAGAACAAAAAAAATATGTGTCAACAATTTGGATAACATGGACGTAATAAATCAAAAAAACATATGTGGATAGTTAAATGACAAATATCCAATGTATAATAACAGTATATCTATTTTATAAAAATAAAACTATAAAAATTTTAAACAAGATCTGAATCCCTAAAAACATTAATATAGAGGGAATCCAGAAACTATTTTTCTAATTCTAACTGTACACACTATATAAATGAATTTAGTTGATCTATCAATACATTACCCAAATGGATAAATTTTCTGATGAATCTCATATCATGATGACAAAAAATCATTAAAACTCCGTAATAAAATATGATGTTGAACAATAAATATCATTAATAGATAATTAATTAGGATATATTATATGAAAATTCTATCCATAGACCATAAAATTATTCAAAGTGAACATAATGAACCATGTCTCATGGATATCCAAAATTGAGATAAGGAAACCTCTGGGTAAATGTCACAAAATTATTAATAGAATATTATATGAACATTTAGAAATAAAAATTTAGAAAAAGTGAAAATTTTAATTATACATCAATTTTATTTTTATTTCACTATAAAATATTAAATAAAATATGGTGTGAAATATCAAATCATTCACATGGAATTGTAAATGTAGAAAAATAACCCATAACTATTTAGTGAAATTTGAAGCAATCCCTAATGAAGTATATAATTTAGAATGTAAAATTAAATTCATTTAATAAATAGAGAATTGTTTTACAATGAATCAATAGGGAGTTTGGTACAAATTTAAATAAACTACATTGTACATAACAGAAACATGCCACAGGGAATTAGGACTTGGGACAAAAAACCCATGATATTAATTATTAACACCAATTATATTATTTGAGTTTCATGTATATAAAAAATATCTATATCAATCACCTTTTTTATAATGATTTTAATTTACATAATAATTTATAAACATTGAATATATTAATTTTCTACATGAATATTATTAAATGATTATCCATTTTCATTATCAGATGTGAGTGATCTTGATTTTTTTGAACAATTTTTATAATAGAGCAGATGTATTCAATTTTCAACCATATTTTATAATTTCTAGATAGTAAAATATATTAAAATGTATTTTTTAAATATATATTATTTCATAATTTATTTTAATGGGATATTCATTTATGATCCTTGATGATAACATCACCGATAAAAATATTGTGGCGATATTTTATGACTAAAACAATTTTTTAGTATACTGTGATATATATAAACTTGTTTTTTTTGTTTTATAATATATATTATCAATAATTATTTTCTTATAGTCATCTAAAATATTACTTTGTGACATCTTGCAAGTAGCAGCTTAGACCGGCCATAAAATGAACATACAATAATTAATAGATGATGATGATTATGAATTTGGTTTCTATTATATATAATAACATTAATAAAATAATCATAATGAAATTATTTCTATAAATTTATACTGGGGACTCTTATCTCAATAATGATAAATTTTTTTTACTAAAATATTTTAACAATAAGATATGAATCATCGTAGATTCAGTGGTCCACTTAGTGAATGCATAACATTTTCTATTTGGAATGAATCAAAGGTATGGAAGTAATATTATAATTTATTCCTAGTTATCCTAATTTCATTTTAAACATTTTAATTTGTTCATTAATTTTATTATTATGACTAACTATTTGTGGACATAGTGTAAAAAATTAATTTGTCACTTCGTAGATGCGATGCTCCAGATAATCCTACAATAAAATTTTTGAATATCATAATAGAAAGGAGATGTATGGTTAATGGTTATTACATCGGAATAAGAAAAATTCATTTTAAAACTATAATAAAACAATTATATAATCATTATATAATTAAATTATCTGGAGTATGAATTTAAATGATCTTGTTAGGAAAAAAGTAACCATGTTGAGGACTTATTCTTTCCACTAGAAGAATACGTTGAAATATGGGTATTAGGAAAGTAAAATTTCCCTAAATTATCAAGGAAAATGAGTAGGATTATTAATGAAGATAAATTGTTGATATTTTTAATGAAATGTAATTATTTAATTTTGATTATATAATTTTTGAGAGGAAAATTTTTTCAGTTGTGAGAATTATTTTATAATATTTGATATTAATATAATGATTTCACATATTACAACATTCATGGTGAGTAAAAAATATAAAATAATGATATTATCATAAGAAAATATTTTTAGATCCACAAAAATTCATTGGTCACACATTTTGATCTTTTTTCTATGTAGTTAACTATTTGATTTTTTACTTTTACCATTTTTGGATATAAAGATGAAAATAATTTCTATAATATAATATAGATTATAATATCTAAAAATAAAAATTTACCTTATTAGATTAAATTATTCATAATAAATCAAAATAAAATAAAAATTTATAATATTAAATTTCTATATGTAGCATTGTAAAATTTTAAGATTATCACATTTTACATGAAAAATCCATTTTATACAAAATTTTTTACTTTAAAAATAAAAATTATTGTTAGGATAAATCTGTTGACTTTTTTCCGGATATAAATTACATTATTATATAAAGATTATATTTTTGCGGGGTTTAAACAAAACCAAAACCAATTTTTATAAAAATATTTATTTTATTAAATTATAATGAAAAAATATTTTCTTCTATAAGAAAGTATTAACTAATTTAATAATATCTAATAAAAGAGTTTTCTAAATTAGTATTGGCATTTAAAATTCAATATATTCACTAATTAAACAAAAATGTTGTTGAATAAATAGTGTCCAAAAATTTTCGGTATTATAATATAATTCTTGAATCGTAACATCAGATGCTTTTGTATAAACTATATATTAATTTATTGACATAAAATTTTGTTTCGTAATAAATATAAAAATTTATCATATTTAAATATTGAAATTATGAATATACAATTTAACATTAATTTTTTAAATTAAAATTCTTCAACTTGATATTTTTTCTATCAAATTAAATCACAAAAATATGTAAAAATAATATTTTCTTAAGTATATATGTTTTATAAAAAATAAAAAATCAATAATTCTAAATGTAATTACTAATAAATTATTATTAACATTGGGTTACAAATGTTATTCATAATAATATAATGGTTTATCAATAATATTTTATGTTTCTTCAAACACACATAAAAATTTAATTTTTTGAAATACCAATTTCTTAAGAATACATTTTCCTTAATAAATAATTAACTAAGAAATTTTATATATTAATGAATTAGCAAGGATAGTGGCCTATATTTTCACACACACACACACAGATATATATATATATATATCATATTTAAGTTAAATATATCATTTCTGATAAATTCTATTGGGACATGTTATTTTTTAAATAATTTTTATTGGTTATTTTGGGTTTGGTTTAGCATTTATGACACAATATTTAATAAATTAGTTCATAATGGAATATATTATTTAAATTCAATAAGTGTTAAATTATTCCCCTTTAAATAAATTGAAATAACATATTTTAAATTATAAGTCACTATTGAATATAGGTGAGGGTATTCATCAAAAAATAATAATTTGGTATATAATATATAGTAAAACATCTACCTTTCTCACATGGGAAAAATTAAGATACTTTTCTTTCAAAAAAAACAATAATCATTCATATAATCATATAATGAGGTCTATTTCTACCATATTTATATAATCTCATAAAATATACATTCCCTAAAACATTTCAAATGTGTAAGGACTTAAACTATTGATAACCACATATCCTTGGAGATATTAAAATTATATTAATCCTTCATATGTTATCATAATATATATTATAAGTTTAGAAACATACCAATATGTACTTAAATCCATGAAAATGGGAGAAACATTAAATATAATATCACGATTTCAATATCAATCCCATGTTTACAAATAATATCATTCTAACTTTTTTTGAAAAAATCACCCCATTATTATGTCGACCATAAATTTATGTCAAACCATAGTGTTATAAAACCCTCAATCGTATGTTATTCAATAGTTATCTGCAAAAATACATCAATTTTTTATTTTCACTACTAAATAATATTGATACCATTTAATATATGTTTCTTAACATTTAATGATAAAATACTAAATAAAAATTATTAAAATTTTCACATAATACCCATAATGTTTCGAATATACTATAAATTCATATAATATTTTCACCTTGTAAAAAAAATATCTAAAAGTGTATTGATTAAATTTATATTGAGAAATAAAAATCACAACCATATGTAAGACTATGAAACACTTATTTTCCATAAAAACATTCATATAATACTATGCTCAATCATTTTCATAGTCTCAAATAATTTGGTTATAAGACATAATATTTTGTAAATAAATACCTTTATAAGATTAAACATTGTGAACAAATTTTGAGAAAAAATAATAAAACAAAAAACAATTTGATAATATTAGAAATGGGAATAGTAAATCCCTAATAGAAATATGCCTCCACCGATTACACATTAATTTTTAACATATGATTACATCAATTCATTGTACTATTATCTTTGTTCAATAATTTTTTACCCAATGTATTATATATGTAAGGTTCTCTATCATAATAATATATCATCATGCTCAAGTAATTTAGAATGCTATCTAATGTGAATTTTATTAAATGAAAATAAACACTGATAGTGTTAAATGAGATATGAAATAAGAAAACTTTTTTGTTAAATAGGATATAATGGTCCTAATACAAAATATTCCATTTCCATGGCAATAAACCCAATGAACAAATCTACCAAAGACTACATAAACATTTATTATCAGTAAATGGATATAATTTCTAGGATACCCACAAAACCACTACATTTACATGTTAATTTTGATGTTATCCAATATATAGACTTATCCCTTTGTCATATCTAATGGTTTTCATTAATGTTTTCATATTATAATCCCAAAAATATTCTTCATTACGAAACTAACATAAAGTGTTATATACAGCTTTGAATATTGTATCAAACATAACATATGAACCATTAATTTATCCTTGTCACGACCAGTCCCTCGGGGCCAGTGTCTTTACTACCCCAAACCCACCTTCCATATTCTAGGGGCTAGAGACTAACACCGAAGGGGTATTCCCTAAAACTGGGAAGGCATTGCCATTATAACCTGTAACATAGACAACCAAGCTCCCAACAAGATATGAACTCAAGTAAACTGAATAGAAAACAGCGTGAGTACAGTAAGTAGAAAGGGACCAGAAGGGTAGGTACAGCTCACACACAACCGTCTCTGTGGTTAGACTCGTCTAACATCCACCTCTGAGCAACCTCCAATCCTAGTACTCTCCTCCTCAGTTATCACTGTCTGTCATCTACACGAATCACAATATGGTGTGAGTATATCCCATGCAGGGGAGAGTATAATGATACTCAGTAGGGACCCTGAGACCATTAAGGTCTCATCAAATTTACTAATTATAAACCACACATCATGGAATCAATTGGAAACCCTACTTAGGTATATTCCAATAAAAAAAAGTACCACCCAGGTACGTACTCATATCACACTAGTTATTTCATAGGAACATTACTAAAGATGATTAGATATAACTACTGAATCATCCAAAATTGTAAGGAGACTCTGCTGCTAAGCCACACAGGATCGCTTAGTGTTGACCAGCACAAGATCACTTGGTGATAACCCACACAGAATCTCTAGGTGCTGACCCACAGAGGATCTCTCTTCATTCGTCATGTCACAGCCAGCTACTGGGTTCCCGCACTAGGCATGTTCATATCTGGGAGTATCCTTTCCCCAAGCCACTGGTCAATACACCAACTTCCATGAATTCCAATGAAGAAGTATCTCAAATTTAATCCACATCATAGGGGTCTCAATGTAAATGACGGTGTGTCCATCGGACACCCGGTCTGTGAGTTATTAGCCTTTTTGTCCAAGGGGCACAATTGGATTTGTGCTTGATCCATCCCGACAGTTCCCCAACCTTATCCAAAACACCAATGGGGGTATACCAAAGGTACCGTCTCACTCCAATGTTTATGGTTCCATACACTGTTTTCCCAATGGACGTATGGGGACAATATTATGGTAAAAAAAGAGTAAATGGGTCGAAGTGGGTCTGGGTCCGATCCGACCAGGTCGGACCAACCCGACATGGCCCCCAGTGCATCCCAGCCCACTGGGCGATCTGGTAGGCCACGGGGGATAAAGAGGCATAGAGGTCGCGGGTACCATAGGATGGTGTAGGCTACAGTTTCGCGGGGTGGCGTGAGGTCATGGGTTCCACGGGGGCAGCGAGATGTCTTTGGTGCCACAGGGTGGCCAGGCCGTGAGGCGGCACTGAGGGATTTGGGGCGGAAAATCCCACAAGCAGTGGAGGATGAGGCAGCATGGTGGCCACGGATCGGCGAGGTTGTGTTGTGGAGTGGAGGGTTGTGGGGCGACGAAGGAGGCAGGTGGTGGAGGCCGTGGCGGCACGAAGACCTCGGACAATGGAGGCTATAGGGCGACGGAGCGCCATGACATCAACAACGGCTAGCATGACCATCCACCCTTCATTCGTCACCTTCATCATGGTTCTTGAGTTCCACCAGTGCCAACCACCAGCACCGGTCACCATCCCCATTGCAAAGAACACACAAGAGAACCAATATTTGCAGAGAGGACTTTGCATGTTTGTTTGGCCCACACTCTGCCTATTAGTGTGATATCAAGATGCAATAATTTCTTCCTTGATTCACAAAGAATTATCCAGAACATGAATGGTACAATTTCAAACATCCACCCTAGCTCGATGATTTAGTTGGAGATTGTCCACAGTTGAGACATTTTTGCATTTGTAGATCCCGCAATATGTATCCTCCAACAACGTCAGTGATGAGAGGAAAATATGAATTCGGTGACGACATAGTTTCCTCCATCATTTGTTCATTCATCATTGGAGATCCTTCATAGAAGTTTGGATAATGGTTCGTTGAAGGATATGAGTTCTTCATAGGCGTTCTTCATTTTTGTATGTGTTCCTCCAAGTTCTCTTAAGCTCCCACTTTTTCCAATTATTAATTTCCCCATACCCACCAAAAATAAAAGGAAGAACATATAATAGAATAAGGTGTTTAATTTCAAATTGGCACAAAAATAGGTTAGCTTAATTAATTTGTGTAGAGTTGGATTAATTAATTAAAGGGGAGAGGGGACATAATTAAATTAGGGAGTTGAGAGGTTATTCTCCATAATGAGGTGAGTTCAAGGGGTTTTTTTTATCGGGTGGTCCCGACCACCATAACCTCGCATATGTGGTTTTGTTCAAGTGGTCCCCACATGTGAAAAATACTTATGTTAGTTTCAAAATAAAATAAAAATAAAATGTTACACCATTTTTTTATTCTCTCACAAAAAAGTGAAAAAATGACTTCCACCATCGACCTACTATAGTCGAGGTGATTCTCTCCTTAAGCGAATACCAGTGTTTCGAGTTCAACGGTGCCCTCAGATTTCAATTACGAGAAATGGATCATATGTATGAAAAAACTATTTGCACTTTTACTAAACATACGGGAAATAATGTTCAGAAATTCATTCTCGGCACTCCGGGCATCAGAATCACGCATCGTCAATTTTCTTGGACTCATAAAAATTCAACATATTTAAAAAATTACATGTAAATTCTAGGTCTTTACATTTGCTCCACCTCAGAACATTACGTCCCTGTAATCAACAACTCAAAACTAGGAAAACAAGTTGGGGTACTGTGCACGAATCAGAGCCTTTTGCTCCCATGTTCCCTCCTGAAGGTTCTCATGCTACCAACGCACACACACTAGAGGTATAGACCACCCACAAAGGACCCCACTCCTTTCAATCCTCAATATATATGGTAACCTCTTTAAAAGTCACCCCATCATTGACGTCTAGCTCGATATAGTTGATGATGTGAGAAGTTCCATGCACGTATCTCCTCAGCTAGGATGGGTGGAAGAAATTGTGCACCCGGTGCAACTAAGGTGGAAGAGGTAAGCGGTAAGACAACTCTCCAACTCTATTGAGGACCTAAAAAGGTTTGATGAACCTATAAGATAACTTGTCACGTCGGCCAAATCTCCAAAATCCTCATCATGGTGAGACCTCTAGAAAGACGTGATGTCCATCCTCACACTCCAAAGGTCTCTGCCTACTGTCGGCATACAAATTTTTCATTCTCTATGCAGTCTTCATCTTCTCCTAGATGATCTACACCTTCTCTGAGGTAGCCTATACCATCTCTGGTCCCACTAGTGCTGACTCCCCTATGATAGTCTAGTACAAAGGTGATCTGAATGGTTTCTTGTATAACGCCTCAAAGGATTCCATCTTAATGGTGGAGTGATAGATGTTTTTGTATGAAAACTCCACCAAAGGTTTTTGATCCTCCCATCTAGGACCAAAGACGAGGATGCAAGCACACAACATTTCCTCTAGGGTTTGAATGGTCTGCTCAGTGTGACCATCCTTTTGAGGATAGAAGGTGTTGTATAAACGTAGCTACATCCTGAAGGCCTCCTGAAACCCCTTCCATAGCAGGGAAGTGAAATGTGTATCACTATTGGAGAATACCATCAAGGGTACTCCGTGAAGCCGCACAATCTATTGCATATAGTGGTGTCCTAATATATCTATTGAACCCTGCTCTCTGATCGGTAGGATGTGGGCTGACTTGGTGAGTCAGTTGACGATCACCCAAATCATGTCATGAACCCTATATATATGTGGAATTCCTATCATGAAGACCAGGGATATCCCATCCATCTTCCACTTTGGGAACTCTAATGGCTGAACCAAACCTGCTGGTACCTGATGCCTCTCCTTCAATTGCTGACAAGTGAGGCACCGAGCGACAAACTCTTCTATTACATTCTTCATTACTTGCCACCATTGTTGTCGTTGGAGATTCTGATACATATTATCCACTCGTGGATGTACCAATAGAGGTGTTTTGTGGAACTCCCTCAACACATCCTCTTGAAGTGACACTGCTACCATATTACGTCCTCTAAAGAGGATGACATGCTCCCCAACGTCAGAAAATCCATTATGTGCATGTCGTATGGATATCTGAGAACATTGTGTCTCACAGTCAGTGGCCCCATGTTGTGCCTCCCGGACTATTGATGAATTGGGGGGGTCATTGTAAGAGACTGAAAAAAATATGCTCTATCCCGATCCACAATGGATATCTTCAAAGTGGCCAGCGACTTCATCACCCAACCTAACAGTCGTATACCTGGCCTCTTAATAAGTGCATCTCCTACAATGTTCACATTCCAAGGAGTATAGACTATCTCGAAGTCATTGTCTGAGAGGAACTCAAGCCAACCTCGATATCCTAGGTTTTAGTTCCTTCTGAGAGAAGATATACCTGAGACTCTTGTGATCCGAGTAATCTGTAAAATGCTCGCCCATCAAGAAATGTCCCCACATATTCAAGGTGAAGACCACTGCTGCTAAATCTAGGTCGTCATTAGTGTAGTTCTTTTCATGTTGTCTCAACTATCAAGAACCATATATTATCACTGCACAATCCTAAATCAGGACAAATTCTAGCCCAATCCTTGATGTGTCGTAGTAAACTATGTATCATTTTCTCTCCTACGGAAGCCTTAAGATGGGGGCACTTTTCAGCCTCTGCCTCAGCTCCTGAAAAATCTATTGGTATCTCTCTGACAACAAAAAGGGTTTCCCCTTCATCATAAATGCTGATAGTGGTGCTTCAACTATAGAGAAATCTGGAAAAAACCTCTGGTAGTATCCAGCCAAACACAAGAAACTTTATACCACCGTTACACTCCTGGGTGGCACCCAAGGAAGTACCACGTCAATCATCACTGGATCCACTTCCACACAAGCATCAAAGATGACATATCCCAGAATGTGATCCTCTCAGATCCAAAATTTGAAATTAGATATCTAACCATAATGCCGGTTCACTTAGATTGTGTCCAGTACTACATAGAAATGATTAGCATGATCCAAATCAGTAGCGGAGTAGATCAAAATGTCATTGATGAAGACTAATACAAAGCAATATAGGTATGTATGAAAGATCTTGTTCATGAGTCCCATAAAGGCTGATGGAGTTTTGGTTACGCCTAATGGCATAACCAAGAACTCATAATGCCCATACCAACATCATAATGATGTCTTCTGCACATCCTTGTCTCGAACTCTGAGCTAGTTATAGTCTGATCTGAGGTCTATCTTCGAGAACCATCATTCTCCCTTTAGATGATCAAAGATGTCATCAATCCTCATATTTGGATACTTGTTCATTAAAGGTAACTCGTTCAGGTACTGATAGTCGAAAAAAATTCTCAATCTCCCATCCACCTTTTTGGCTTACATAATCGGGGCTGCCTAAGGAGATACAATGGGATGGATGAACCCTTTCCCCTATAAGTCCTCCAACTGTACCCGCAGCTCACGAGGCTCTGTGGGAGCCATCCGATATGATGGTATAGATATCGATGTCTTTCCGGGGAACACGTCAATGTAAAAGTCCACCTATATATGAGTATGTTGACCCAGAACATCATCAGGGAAGACATCCACAAGCTAGTCCAACAATAAAGGACTACTCGGACTCTCCACATCAATTTCTCTAAGGATAAGGCTAAAAAACTGATGAGTGATCAGCGACACTCTCCTTCTAATATGTCCAATATTTTAGGAAAAGGCTCCCTTCTCATCGGTGAAGGAAAACCTGGTCCAATATCTGTGGACACAAAACACAATGCGCCTAATACAGTCAATATGAGTATGAACTATAGACAACCAGTCCATACCCAAGATGGCGTCGTAAAGCCTCAACACCACTACTAGGAGATCCCATCAAAAGCTCTCGTCTCCTAGAGTAAACTCACACAGATGATACCAGTGCATAATCATCAAATCTGATCCCGTATGATCCATTAGCTGTAAGGATAGAGCCAATAGATCCCTCAGAATCTTCGAACTCCGAACGAGGGCAGTGGAAATAAACGGATGTCTGAAACCTGTGTCTATTAGTACTGTAGCTAAGGTGGAGTTGGCACATATAGTATTTTATCATCTCTAGAGCTCCGTGATCAAAGGCCTCAGTTGCCTGAAGCATAGCTCGCCCCTATCTACCAGCTCTATGTGGTCAGGGTGGATCTCTTGGTGGTGGTTGCATTAACATCTCGAATAATCGCCCACCGCCAGCTACACGGAAAGCACTTATGCCACATTCTCTTTCTCCCTTCAGATCTCCTCGGTCGAATCTCTGTCTCTTCCAGTGAAATATTTCAACTTTCTTTTGATCATTTTTATAGAATATTAGACAGTCACGAGCAATGTGTCCCTACCCATCGCATCAGTAACATTGCTCGCTCCACGCATGACTTGATTTGTCTTGGGTGCCCCACACAACCGAACCTAAATTCTATAGTCATCCACATATAGGTTTGGTCCTCATTGACCTCTGAGTCATCTATCTACTATCAGCTAATGAAGAGTCTACTACGTGATGTCCGGTGGTGGGTCTCGATACTATTGACTGATCATTGAGGAGACACATCCCTAAGAGGGATCACTCTAACACCATCACATAAGTTAGGATGCTATATGAAATCATCGATGCACTGATCTCCCACTCGAGTACCAACTCAATGGTCCGGGCCTTGATGAATGTACCCCACATGATATCATTGGATTAGAATGAGAGTTCAGTGAACCTCGATGATTACTGATCCACAATCATGCTTCCCTGCTTCAAATGAAGTAGCTCCGGAATGTGCACTGCATGAAGTGTCGCTGAAACAAAATCTTTCCAAAATATTCTCTTGAAGTCTTCCCAGAGAAGAACACCTCACCGTGAACTTGGATCATCGGGCTCCACTATCTGCCTGCTGCTGACTATAGAAGAACGACAAAAAGGATCATTATGAGATCGGCTGGTGTCCCTACAAGTCAAAAGACTCTCACCATGGCCTCCAGCCAATCCTCAGTCACCTATGGGTTCGTCTCTCCCCTGATCCTGGGTGGCATATGGCACTGGAACTCTTGAATTGTGATCATGCGGCGTGCACCCTCCAATGCTGGGGCCGGTGGAAACAGTGGCCCAATGTGTAATAGTACCACTGGTGCCATCGTTGTTGACACTATTGGAAGAGGGACTTGTATCAAGGCCTCATTGCTCGGTGGGATATCAGTGCATACTACTCTTTGAACCCTATCTGGTTGTCTTCATGGAGGCATCGGAAAAAAAACCGGTGCGCCACAGTTAATAAGTTATACATGGTGAGGTAACTCAAAGAGTTAAAAAAATAAAACATATGGTAGCACACATTCAATCAGTGTTTTCATGCACTGAGTCAGAAAAAAGAAGTCAAGGTCCTGGTGAATGTATACATCAGAAGCTGCACCAAAACTGGTTTCCCAAAACTGATTAGCACACTAACTACACATAACACTATTAATGTTAATAGAAATATCTGATTCTAATGTTATACAGTAGAACCGACTCATATGATACCAATTTGTCATGACCTGTCCCCCGGGGCCTGTGCTGTGACTACACCAATCCCACCTTCCATAGGCCAGGGGAAGGTGACTAGCACCGAAGGTGTATTCCCTAAAACTGGTAAGGCATTGCCTTTATTACCTTTAAAAAAACAACCAATCACACATCAAGATTTAAACTCAAGTAAACTGAATAGTAAACAGAGTTAGTACAGTATGTACAAATCGGCTACAATACAAGCACAACTGGAAAGTACAAGGAAACCTAGAAAGTAGAAGACAATTGATTGGTAAATATCATCTCCTGGATCTTCCACCAAGGTTCCTGCCAAAAGGGTACGTACCACTCATGAATGGCCATCACTACGATTCAAATGGTCTAACATCCACCACCATGCTACCTCATGTCCTAGTACTCTCATACTCAGTCAGCTCTAACCGTTGTCTGCATCAAACACAACATGGTGTGGGCATAAATCGTGTAGGGGTGAGTATAACGATACTAAGTAGGGACTCCTAGACCCTCAAGGTCTCTCAAAATCTACCAAGAATAAACCACACATTATAGAATCAACTGAAAACCCAACTTTGGTATATTCCCATACATATAACTAATTTATAATGTAATCCCATCTCATTCAGTAGGAAAACACAGATTCCAAGTCAAAACCGAAAGCACCAATGTTCCACAAAAGAAGGAAAACATTGAAGGCATGCACCACATAGGTACGCCACATAGAAGAATTCCACCAAGGTATTACGATAAAGGAATGTACCACACAAGTACAGACTCAGCTCACACCAGGTATTTCTTTAGTACAGTAGTAGAGATTATTAGATATAACTACTCAATAATCATACTCTGTTAAGAAGCTCTACTGCTGACCCACTCTGGATCACTCGGTGTTGACCCACACAGGATCTCTAGGTGCTTACCCACACCGGATCACTCGATGCAGACCCACACATGATCGCTAGGTGCTGACCCACACACAATGGCTCAAAACTGACCCACACAAGTTCTCTAGGTGCTGAACCACACATGATATCTAGGTGTTAACCCAGATATGATCGCTCGGTGCGGACCCAAACATGATCGCTAGGTACTGAACCACACATCATCACTCAGTGCTGACCCACACAGGATCGCTAGGTGCTGTCACACAAAGGATTGCTCTTCATTCTTCATGTCATAGCTAGCTACTAGGTTCCCACACTGGGATTCCTCCTCTCTAGGAAGATCCTCTCCCAAAGACACTGGTCAATACTCCAACTCCCATGATGTTTAATGAAGAAGTATCTCAATGGACCACCACATCATAATGGTCACAACACAATAGATGACACATCAATCGGATATCCGGTCAATGAGTAATTAGCATTTTAGTCTCGGGGGCCTAGATGGATTTTTTCTCAATCCAACCCGACAATTCCCAAAAATTATCAAAAACACTATTGCGCATATACCAAAGGGACCATCTCACTCCATGGATTTCGGCGTCGTAGACGGTTTATCAAACTGACGTCCAGTTCCAACATTATGGCCAAAAGAGCGTAAATGGGTCAAAGTGGGCCCAGGTCTGGACCGGCCCTATCGGATCAACCCGGCCAGTTGGGTCTGGCCTAGCCCACGTTGGGCGGCCCAACCCACAGTACGGTCTGGCAGGCCCTATAGGCACGGAGTTTGCATGGTCTGCGGGGAGGCAGAGGCCGTAGGGCAGAGCGAGGCTGCGGGCGCCGCGTGGCGGCGGAGTTCGAAGGTGACGCAGGGCGGCACGGGGGCAACCCGATGCCATTGGTTCTACGGGACGGTGCAAAGGGCCGTAGGGTGGTGAAGGACACGACATCCTTGGAGCGGTGAAGCTGTGGGGCATCACAGACGATCACAGGGTGGGGGACGCTGCGATAGCCATGAACGGTAGAGGCCACGCTGCGGTAGAGTTCCACATGGTGGCGGGGGCCACGGGCGACATAGGTCGTGGGGTGGTGGAGGCCGCATAGCGGTGGAGGGTCGTGCCTTCGACGGTGACCGCCTTGACAGGCCGCCCTTCGTTCGCTTCCTTCATCGCGGTTCTCGAGTTCCACCAGTGCCAACCGCTGACACATGTCGTTGTCACCATCGTGAAGAACACACAAGAGAACCAATATTTTCGAAGAGGGTGGGCCTTATTTGTTTATCCCACACTCTCCGCATTAGGGTGGTAGCCAGAAGCTATAATTTATTCCTACATTAATGAAGAATTGTCATGAACGGGAAGGGGAAAAATTCAAACATCCACCCTTCCTCGATGATTCTGTTGAAGATTTTCTGCAGTGGATATGGTTTGGCGTTTGTCGATCCCACAACATGTCTCCTCCAACAATGGAATAGAGGATAGGAAAAGATGAATTCAGTGACAAAGACATTTCCCCGATCGTTGATTCGTTCGTCATTGGAGATCCCTTGATGGAGTTTAGAGAAAGGTTCATCGAAGGAGAAGAGTTCTTCGTTGGCATTCTTTATTAGAGGATGTGTTCCTCCATGTTCTCCCAGGATCGCACATTTTCTAACGATTAATTTCCCCCAACCCACCAAAATGAAAAGGTTTCCAATATAATTGAAGAAGTTGTTTAATTTCAAATTGGAACAAAAATAGGTTACAGTAATTAATTAGAGGAGAGTTGGCTTAATGAATTAAAGGGGAGAGTTGGCATAATTATAGCAGGGAGCTGAGAGGTTTGTCTACATAATGAGGGGAGGTCATGGAGGTTTTTGTCTTGGGTGGTGCCCACAACCAAACCTCTCGTGGGAGGATTAGTTCAGGTAGTCCCCAATTGTGAAAACTCCACAAGGGAGTTTCAAAATAAAAATAAAATAAAATGTTACATCATTTTATTTTATTTTATTCGCTCATGAAAAATTGAAAAACTAGCATCCACCATTAACCTACTGTCGTTGAGGTGAAGGTCTTGTTAGGCGAATAGCAGCGCTGCGAGTTCAATAGTTCCCTCAGATTTCAATTCCGAGCACCGGTTCAAAAGTTATAAAAACTTTTTCACACGTTTGTTGAATGTACCAGAAATAATGTATATAAATTAAATCTCGGCACTCTAGGCCTCAAAATCTTGCACCGTCAATTTTTTCGGGCTCGTAAAACTCCCATATATTGAAAAAAATTACATGGAAATTCCAGGACATTACAATCCTCAACTAATTCCATAACGTATAATGTTATCTAAACCATTCATTAATAGGAATAGATGCAAACCAGACCATAAATTTATGGATATGTTAAGAATGAAAGGATTATTTAAAAGTAAGAATTGAAATTAGCTTAATTTATTAAATTTTGGCAACAAATAATTACAATATAAGTCACAAATAATTAATCACATGTATCTATAGGTGTATTTGGATATAATTTTTAAGGAGTTAGAAATAATTTTTAACTAACAATGCTCTAGTTTTTCTCATGAAATTGAATTTTTTCCTTATATATTAGAAAAAATATAATATATATTAATTATTCTACATCGAATAAAAACATTTCGAAAAATTATAAAATTTTAGATATTTATATTATAATACAATTATTTATACATAGGGAAATTGAAACATATTAATGTTGATCTATGTTTATCGGTATAGGAAATAATTTCTTTGAAGCTATCATGAAATAAACATGACTTGAATAGTATATGACGAATCCAATGATATAAAATAATACTGTATAATGGATTGAGTAAGCATCAAAATATTGCACGGTTTAAATTTTGAATAAACATGTAGTTAAATATAACTAAAATCATGGGGTTAGAATTCATAATGATAAAAATAATTTAATGATAAGGTATCAATCAAGACATAATTTGATTCAGCATGTCCATACTCATGACCTAATTCTTGTCATCAATTTCACAAGGAATCTATCTTACATGGTATATGCATGATATAAACACCCAAAGCCTTAATCTCCTGACACAAAAAAAAATAATTATGGAATATATACTTCCAAAATCCACCTACCATATCTTTATATTTAATTCAGTCAAAAAATTAAATTTTTTAGTATCAAAATAATTCATAATCAACACACCATAAAAATAAAGAAATATTATTATTTTTTAACATTTATATGGACTGTAATTAAATTATTTATCATGAAATGGGGTAACATGCACATATTAAATCACTATAATGAATTATGGTGAATTAAAAATACATTTTACAAGTTTAAAACAAAGAATGACCAAGGGTTTTGATGTTGATGAATAACAAAATAAAAAATTTTAAATTTTAAAAAATCAATCAATTAGATGAACAATGATGAAAAAAAGAAATAATGTGTCAAATATTATCATTATAAAACATATTAAATATAGTAACTCTATTGATAAAAACATATCATAATGAATGAGCATTAGAGAATAAATGTTTACAAAATTGATAAATATGCAATAAAAATCCCATGGTAGAGGAAACATGAAGAGAATAATTGAAAATAATGAGTTTAAATAAAATTAGGTTATAATATTTAAGTATCAGATTCTTTGAAAAACTAAATAAGGTTCACAATATGGATCATATCACAAGGAAATACAATAATGAGACAGTGATCCCTTATGGTAAATATAAAATGATAATGAAAAGAAAATTATAATAACAATATGAAATTATAATTTATAATAATAAAATATATTTATTATAGTTGAAATAAATAGGTATTTTTAATACACAATATAATTTAAAATATAATTCATTATATTAAACATGTCTCATAGAATATAAAATAGATTAATAATACATATTGTTTGAGAAAAATTTGAATCATAGCATAGTGAAAATAGAATATGAAATTGAATATTAAATACAATAAATCATGATCTAATAATGAAATAAAATATAAATGGGTCATAATGTAAACAAAAAAATATAGATCCTTTCTTACAACATAAACATTTCCCATGAAATTTAAATTTTTAAAACATAAATACGGAAATAAAATTCGAGATTCCCAATAACCCATTTAAATATCCTATATAAAAATAGCTATATTAGACACATATAACAATAACTAATAATATTGGTAAACTTTTATCAGAATAATTTCTAATTATTATATTCAGGTATGTTAGTTTTTTATGATCTATTTTAAATTTTAGGATTTTGTATTCATGTTTTTTAAAATAGTATTCTAATAGTGGTATTGTTCTTTATTCCTCAGTCAGTGTTAATAATTCAATGATCAAACAAGGTACTATAATTTTTTAAAAAAATTATAATTAATTTTAAATTTTTATAATTTTCTATTTTTGGTTACAATTTATAAATAAGCTATAACCAGTAAGAAAATTTCTGTGATTTTTCATGAATGAATGTTGGTATCAAAAATTATTAATTAATTTTTAAATATACAGTGACAAAAAATAATATTTTCCAATTTATATATTATATTATAATTATTATATTCTAATTTTTATCCTTCATATTATTTTATAGCATCGATCAAGTAGGTGGCGAGACCAAACCATACATGAGTATATAAAAATTAATGGATAATATTGATTATGATAGTTGATTCATTTATAAATGTGACCATTAAAAAAAATAAAATTTTTATTTTGATACTTTTATGTTGTGAATCAAATTTTAAGACATTGAAATAAATAATACCTATCAAAAAAGTGAGAAATGTATATGTTACTTGATGGAGGAAATTATCTGTACAAAACATGGTATTTATTTACATTGCTCATATATTTAGAGGTAAAGATAGTGGAAAAAACAATGAATCCCAATAATCATCATTATGTAATATATTTCACATTTGATATTCAAATTTTACTATATTTCACACAATTATAGGTGGTGGTGAATAACATATGTTTCCGCTCATTGGGGGAGGCAGTCCTCACAACAGACGAATTACTTGTTTGTTTTTCATAATTAGAAGGATAATTTTGGAATACATTTATATGAATATAATAGTTTTTCTATGTATAAAATAAATATTTAGGAAAATATAAATTAATTATAAAATTTTATTTCTAAAAATAAATATGAAATGATATTTTGTTTGGACTAAAGTACTCATGTGGAAGTTTTCAGCTTTTTGAAGGATGAATCATTAGAGATAGTGGTATTTTGCAAAAAAAAAATCATTAAAGTCTCAAGAAATTGGAATATTATTTTATGGGAAATAAAAATGTCATAGTTTCTATAGTGAACCAACATCTATTACTTTTCTTGATGTTTGGGTGATATTTTATATTATAGGACATGAAAACATCATTTTTGTTGATATATTAGGATAACATAATGCCAACACATTTTTCCCATTTGATGAAGAAAACAAATATAAAATAATATACAACTGCGAGTAATGTTCATTTATCCACAAACCAGTCATTATTTATCATGATTTATCAATATTTTTATCGACATTACACTTATAATGTTAAGAGTTAACACTTTTTATATTACTTTTTGAAAGATGTTTTGTTTTATACCCATTTTTTTAATGACTAAGACATAAATGGGATATACTAGATAATTTTATTCCTTCATATTATAAACATGAAATTGGTTTTATCAAATATAATTTGAATGTGTATGAAATTAATATTTTTACAATACTTTAGGTTTCAAGTAAAAACTTATTTTATGAAAATAATGCTTTTTTACGAATACAATTTCTGTATAGGATAAAATTAACTATATTAATTAATTTAATGAAATAATTTTTTTATTATAAATTTTCTAATTTGTTTTATTTAATGTAATTGCATTTTTAGCGAAATAATTGTTAATTAAATGCAATGACAAATAATAGTTTCTATTTCTAGAAAATATTACTTATGTTCGTTAAAAGATAATCATAGGATTTATATAATCATAGTGGTACTTATAAATTTTTTTCACTCAAAATATATATCAATAATCAATTGAATTTTATTTTCAATAGTTATCCATTTTTTATATATGGATAAAGTCAATATATTAATAGTTTTTTTAACAAATGTATTTTTCACAATTCATCTAAAAATAAACTATCTGTGATAAATATCAAAAAACCATAATATACTTTTCATATATTTAATGTAAATAAGATTTTTTTATAATTACAATTATAATGTTTTATAATTCTACTCTTACACAGGGAAAACAATTTACTATATACTGGTAAAATAACTTTAAAAAATATTAACTATTATTATTATTTCTTATAAATTACTTATAAAATAAATTTTCAAATATTAATCATCTCTATATGATATTTTTTCTGTAATATATTTAGTTTCATAAAAAACAAATAACAATTAAATTTTTTGAAAACATTAATTTTAATGCCTAAATTAGTTTTATCAAATGTCTAGTTGTAATTAATTATGTTTTTTTATTTTTCACTGATAATTCCCTATATTTTTTTTATATATATTTCATATTTATGTTATATATATTTTAACGTAGAAAATAATACATCTCGAATTTAATAGTTATATATAGGCCCATGGTTCATTGTGGTTTGGTGTCATGAGTTTCACATGATATCAAACATAGTATTACCTAATATAACATATTATCAAATATAACAAGGTATTACATATCTAATATGAACACATTCTTATTTTACATTACATTTCATCCAAATTTAATATATGATATGATATTAAATATAAATATTTTAAATTCTAATTCTATAATGTATAAAATTTAATAAATTAAAAGGTCATAGAATTATTTTTATTAAATAATGATCATATCTACTACTAAAACCATTTTATATTATTCTTACACATTTATAAAATATATCTATTACTATGAATAATTACAAAGATTATTTTTTAACAATTTATAACATAACATATAAACCAATTTTTATTTATTATTATCATATAGATTATAATAAACAATAAATTCCATTTATAATTTCCATGTAATACTCAGAAACCTAAATTATAAGAGAGGACATATAATAATTTTTTTAATATATTAATATATTTTATATTTTATATTTATTCAAAAAAATTATCAAACATATAAAATATAAATAAAAAAAATTAATTACCTTTTAAATACATATTATTAATTGAAAAGTATCCTAAAATTCATTTTTATATTCATTAATAATTTATCTCTTACCAAATTAATTCGAAATTTAATTTATGTAAAATAAATTGATTGATAGAATATAAGTTCATATTGGTTATATTTTAAACTATGATGTGATGTATAGAGATCTATAAATTTTATTTGTAGATATCATATCTTAATAGATGAATGTTACTTAAGAAACATAACGATCCATGTGAAAAACATATATGTATACTACCTTTTGATACTTGGATACATAAATATCTAGTTTATATTGGACTACACGATCTCCCTAGATTTTTTCATTACTAGAACCCTAATTAAACATGTAATAAATAATACATTTCATCATAACCTATAGAATGGAAACACAACAAAGGGTGACGTCTAATGCTTGGTATTGTTAAAGAAGAGTGATTAAAATGATAAATTAAACATAACATGAGAATAATGGTTTGGAAATATGAAAAATTGTATTTTAAAACAATACCTTATATCTCATGTATTATATCCTTGAGTCACTGAATAAATATTGTTAGATTATAATACATTAACCATAATGGAATCATGAATCCTGAGCCTTGGGATCATAAAATTGGCATAAGTCATAGATTTTATAAGTAAACATTGGTATATAAAATTATTCCATTAGATGTAATGGAT
Organism: Viscum album; assembly: GCA_963277665.1. NCBI lineage: Eukaryota > Viridiplantae > Streptophyta > Magnoliopsida > Santalales > Viscaceae > Viscum > Viscum album. The sequence goes on along the minus strand of OY728147.1, from coordinate 2,047,379,833 downwards.
CAAATTTAATACTAATGTAGTGGATTAGGATCACTCCAAAATCCTCATAGTAGTCAAGGATCCCTGCCAATAGAATCATAGTTGATAGAGTCTATTAGTGAAAATTGATCACTCTAAATTATATTAATATTTATCTCAATAGAAATCCTTATTTTCCCAATTCATTTGAGAGATATATAATTGCATTCCCTAAAATAAAATAACATAAAGATATTATATTTGTTCGAGAATATCTTAAATCATTTATCCTATCACAATAAATGTAATGGATATGATTTTCATAAAAATTTAAACAATTATTTCTTTCATAACCCATGAAAAATAAATTGATTTAATAACATAGATAAACCATGGAAATGAAAACAACAATATATAATCATCCTCAAATCATAAAAATCACAATATAAGAAAATAATTCATGTGGATGGTATAAATTGAAAACATAGTTAGTAATGCATATGTAACATCATAGGTGATCAAATTTAATGAAAATACCATTAAAATGTATTTGGAATATTTTTTCAGGAAAAATGTCATTTTAAAATAACTAATAAATAATATTAAAATATCCAAAAATATATGGAAAATAACATAAAAAATATTGTAACATATTATTTAAATCATTAAACTCTTATAACAATGTTGATGTATATACATGTTACATTGGTTAAAACAAATCATTCCTTTCATTATTTTGTTGAAAAGTCAAAATGTACCTCATTTAGAAAATGAAAGTATATTCCATATAATTTTTTTAAAACTGGTTCATGATTTAATATTACTATCAATAATAATACAAAAAATTTAAAACAATTATTGAAAACATTTGTATACAACAAGTACATGGAGTAAAATGTATTTTCCATCGAAGAGTGATATAACATCTATATTCCTTATATACACTTATTCAGTTTATTGGTTTATAAAGGGAGGTAGATTAGTCATGAAAATGAAATCATAATAAATAGCTAGAGGATAATGAAATTCATGTATTTTTTGGGAGCTATATCATAAAATATCTACATAGTAAAATATAATCATAAATAATATTGGTAAATAAGGATATTATAAAATAAAAACATTAACAAAGTTTAGACAAACAACATATATGTTAGAAACTCAGAAATAATAAATTTATTTTTATCATAAATAAATTTTAAAATCATAAAAATTTATATCATTACATATATAATATACTTATAACCTTTTATCAACAATTTATAATCAATGTTTAACTAAAATAACTATTTTGGGTGTTAATTTATTTGGGTTTCATGTATGTTTTGGTTTAGCAGTTCAGGGCATTATACATAGATCATGGTTCTATCATCCCAATAAATTTAATTAGGATATATATAAAATATATATTCCATATATACATATTTAGAGTCATCAATTAATGTTATAGATATAAAAAATGAGTTACACAATCCAAGGAGACAATAGGTATTCTGTATGATTGGATGTTTTATACATTTTTAGTGGATGGAGATAAATAAAGCTAAATAATAATAAACCATTCAGTATTTATTATTTTATAATATTAATCATGTATATACATAAAATAATTCCTTATTATCAAACACGTAAAATGGAAATAGAAAACGAATCGCATCGCTTCGTAGATATGTTAGTCCACACGTACGCACGAACGACATTTCCATTTTCCAATAGTAATAAGGTACGTAATATATATGTGATGACATAATTAATATTTTTTAATTTCTACACAAGTATCAAAGAAAATAAATAACTCTATAATTATTTGTATATATTATATGGTGTTATGGGATCCAAATTCCAAATGTTCGCAAGGAGGCAGTCCACCACCCCTACAATCAGATGTTTCATAACTCATTAAATAGAAGAGGAGATAGATATTGGTTATACCATTAATATAATAAGCCTAAATCTAAAGATTATACATGATTTATTCTTTCATCATAGTTGAATATATTTTCAAAGAGGTAGAAGAAAAAATAAAATTGAAATGCAAGGTTAAGAACTATACATCTTCTTTGGACAGCCACATTAGGTTTTTATAGAAAATAATTATGGATATCAGATCATAAAAGGGACTATATATAATTTATAGGGAAATAGTGAATGGGTTTTGGTAAGTAATTTATGAACATAAATGGTATTGAATTGTAGATTGGAGGGGATATGGGGTTTCCTTTCAATAGTGGGGAGAAGAGCCACATACAATTATTGAATGAAATAGAATATATTAAAATATTATTCTCAATAAATGGAAACATTTTTACAATTATATAATATTAGATTAAAACAGAATGAAATATATCAATACAATATAATTTATAAAAGTTTTTGTATGTTATATAACCTTTATCTCATTAGTTTAAAGACTAGGTAAACATTTTATTTCGTTATGCAAAGTAACTAATTTTTACTGATTTTACAATTCATTATGGAAAAAAAATTTGTCAACCTTATGAAATAAATATTTTAAATATAATAAATATATAATCAATTTTATTAAATTCTATTAATTAAGGGGGAGAATTAATTTTAAAATTAAAACAATACATGTGATGAACAAAGCTTTTCAAATAAAATCGGTTTCAAGTGTATACAATTTTTATTATCAATGTTCATCATAATAATTGATTCCAAAGAACATAAGTAAGATAATAATAATATAATTTAAAATTTTTTGTATTTAAAACTTTTAGAAAATAAAATATTATGATTAAATTTCATTTATCAATAAGGCTATTTATATAAAAAAATAGTAATTTTCAATATTCATTAAAATTTTAATCATTTCAAAAAACTCTCACAATTTCAATATATGAAAATTATAATATAATGAATTTCAAAAAAATGTTCATTTTTTCAAATTAATTTTCATTACATATCAAATTTTTATTTTAAAATTATAGTGGAAAACACGACCAAACCATTTTTTGGAAAAATACATATTTTAATAATAAAAATATATTTATTGATATATTATCCTAGAAAAATATTATATGAATGAAAAAAATATTTTATGGAATGTATTAAATATAAGTATAATTAAAATAAATATATTATTTCATCTAGTTTTATTTATTTTGAAAAAATAAACGTGTACACAAAAAACGGTATTTCCAAAAATCAATTCTTATTCATTAAATTTATTTTCAAATTCATTATTAATAATTTGATTAGAAAAAAAATTAAATTATAAATGATAATAATAAATTGTCATATTTTATTATGTTCTACTCACACTCACCAATCAAATTGTAAGGAGATAAATGAAAAAGAAATTTGTTTACAATATATCATGATATTGTAAAATTATTATTTCACGTAATGACAAATATTAAAATATAATTAAATTTATTTGAATAAAAATTATTATTAAATCATTGGGAGAAAAATTCTATTTCCCCTAATATGAATTTTATCTTCTAAATTCCTTTACTATAATAGAAAAATAATGATATACTAACCCCATCACATCCTAGAGTTCCCATTTTTGTTTTTATAGTTTTTAATTTCTCTAGATATCATTAATTATATGAGTAGTCTCGTTTTGTATCACATTATCCCTATTATATCATATTTATAATGGTTTTACATAATATGAAATATCATTCATTAATGATATGATGATGTTCTTGTCATAGGGAAGTTCAAAAAATAATTTATTTTTCAAATGCATCACATAGGCTGACAGAGTACATCAAAATAAAAGATTGTTTAAATTTATTAAATAACTAATAATATTCAAACAAATGTCATTAATTCAGAATTTTTTATTATTTATGACAAAATTTGTATTTTTGAATGATTAATGAAAATAAAAAATAAATTAAATGTGACAATATATTTAAAATTCATGTTATAAAGAATGATCTTCATCCTATGGGTTGGGTAAGTGGTATCCTTAATTATATAATTCAATTTTACCATCCATTACATTCCATATATGGATTAAAATTTTCTACCATTAGTAGGAAATTTGGAATTCCAAAAAAACTTTTTTGGATAACCAAATATCTCTATCCTTTATACAAAATAGAAATAAAATTTCTATAAGGGGCTTGGTGGATTGAATCAATACATGTAAAATAGACTATATACCACCACAAATTATAATCATTACATTTTAATAGAAATATCAATAATTTATAATTCATTTAAGCTAGACCTAAAGCTAATCCTTGGGTGATTCACATATTATTGTTTTGTGATATTTTGTTCATGGTGGAAATACCAAATGGATAAAAGTATTGAGTGAAAAAGAGAGATGAATGAAATGGGGATTGGAAGAAAACAGAACACTTGAATTGATAATTGGAATATGTTATAAGTGATAAAAAATTCAAAATAATAAATGAAATGAAAAAATGAGCCATAGAATCTCCCCAACAATATGTCGAATCAAATCTTAGGGATGTGATAATATTTTAAACTCCCCAATTCCATTTATTTATAGTCTTTAATACTCACATAGTGGTTTCTATTGTTAAATTAATGTGTTTTGGGTTGTAATTGGGATTTTTGAGTCAAAAAAATATGTTGCTTCCATTAATTTATATAGACATAATATTCTATGATAATTTCTCAATAGTTTGGCATCATAAATGGGGTCCATAACACGTGATTTTTTGGGGACATTTAAAATGGATTATTTCAAATCATATATTCTATTATGATACAAATTTTTACAATAATAATTAACATGTAATGTTTTTTATAGATTGTTTTCCCCACATTCACCCCTTTTCGTTAGTTTCATTCTTTGAAATTGGCCCTTCATTTTTCTTCATCACGCATTATCATTTACATAATCAAATCATCATTATTTATATTAATTTTTTTAATCTCTATTTCATATATAATCATAAAAATTATACTTTCATACATATTAATTCATTCTTTATGTCTGTATTCTGAAAAATATCATATCTTACCATAAAACAATAAAATAATTAAATAGTGAAAAATTTAATAATTTGATATTTTAAAATATAATGTTTTGCATAAATAAATATGTTCCAAATATGAATCTATATACTCCCCCACACACAAAGAATGATTATCCATAGGCATGTATGATAAAAAACATTTCAATGTAATTTATGTTAACCAAATATTAAACTTATTAATCCAAAAATGAAATAATTTATATTTAAAAATAAACATTATGATTCAAAAAAACAAAATAATTCCATCAATTCCAAATTATTAAATGAAAAAACATGAATCATTCATTTTATATTTCCTATATAATAATAAAAAAAATTTCCTTCCATCAATTTTTATTTCTCAGTTTATTATTAACACGCATGACAATTGCAATTCACCAATCATTGAATTTTTTTTTCTTGTCTCCAGTGGTATAAAATCATAATAAAATTTTTCTAATACCGCATGTATATTACACATATAATAGAATTTCACACCCTCTAACATCACCACTAGGTATTGAAAAATATCAAAATTAATCATGATGGTTTTTCATTAAGGTTCAACTGCATCAATCCCTTAAGGATGGTTTAATAAATGATTTAAAATAAATCTAAAATAACTGTTTTTATGATAAATAATGTGTTTTATATAAAAACCTAAGAAGAATAAAATACATTAATAAATGTCATATCACATCCAAAATACTCATAGATGGTATATGATACATGTATTCATAAGGAATTAATTTCCCTCTGGTAAGTTTTTGTTGAATGTCAATATTTTTTTATGAATTTTGTTCATCAAATGAATCTCACATCCACCATGTAGACATAAAAATTAAAAATAATTTTATTCTACATATTTTACTTCGTTATACTCATATTAAAGAACATATTTTTTCATTTTTATTTATTTATTTTTAATTTTATAAATATTGGTGAATAATATATCTAAATGAAAATATGGAATCTCTCTGAATTTCTTGTGAACACCCAAAACATGGTGTACATACCATTCTACAATGGACAACCTACCCCCCTATATTTTTACTGAATCATAGTAAATTACATTGAGTGGTATACGTGGGAATATATTAGGCATTTAACAATGGTCATTTTCCCAAATTTTCATTCATGTATTCTATGGGAAAACTGATTTATATCAATGTGGTTACAAAAATAAATAGAACCATAAACAGAATGAATGAATCATAAAAAAATGATATTTCACAACAAATTTTCTATGATATTCCATGATACTTCTATAATAAAACATTTCATGATCTCTCAATAAATATAATATAAAAATGGGGATATATATGGTTTTGATTTTTTATTTGGTGTGATAAAATATGAATTTTGAATGATTACCAGTGAAATTAAAAAAAATATCCCTATAAATTTCAATAATTTAAAACAATCCATATCTAATAGTATGTAAATCATTAATTATCAACTAATTCTAAAAATCATGATTTAAAAAATTCATCCCCCAAATATAACATTATAAATTTATTTTACTATTTTCCTCATCAAATTTTGTTAATAGAAAAAATTAAATCATTGATTAATTATTAACCTATGAAACTAATATCTCTAAAATCATTAATATAGTACAATGGTTCAAGTGGGGCATAAAATTTATCTTTTCAATAGTATAAATCTTTGAAAATGGTATCAGTCTAAATAAATAAGAAATTAATACATATAATACCCTTTAAACGAGACTTCATTTTGGTTGTACAGTGTATGTTTTGTTTTGTTCTATTTCATTTAACATTGTGTATCATTTTCATGATGTGTATATTTTTTTACTGAATTTTTCTGTATCATTTTCATGCTGAATAAACCATTTATTATTTGAATTAAATTTATGATGATAATTCCAATTATAATCCCCATAAATTTCCTCGTAAAATTTTTCCATTTTGATGAAACCACTAAATAAAACAACTCCTCAAAGTATAAGTTTCTATTTAATTTATGTAAAACACTTCATTAGGGTTAATGAATACATACGAATTTAATCCTAAAATTAGAAATTGAAATCTAATTTGCTAAAAAAATAGAAAATAGATGCTTGATAATTATTTCTTTTATACCCCATGTGGTTTCAATATTTTTACATTCTATAATTCGGAATTACAAGCTATTATCCATAGTCTGTTGGTTGGTGTTTTTTCTTAGACATGAACCAACACAAGTAATTCATTTGAGAACATACTTATTATTCTATTCCTTTTATGTCCCAATGAATAGTATACAATATATCCCCCCTTCAAAGTTTTTTCTAGCTTGAATGAAATAGGTTGGACGATGTATGGATCCACTAGTTCATGTGTTGTTACTTGAAGAAACATTATTTGACTCTCTAGTGATTTCTCAATGACTGTGGCATAAAAATATTAATCAAAGAGAAATTTATAATCTAATTATGCATGAAATAAATTATTATATAAAGAATCACAATTAAAATCCTCCCTTTTAAATCGATAATCATTTGAATTGTCTTCAAATTTAAAAACCACTTGTATATCTTCATTGGATTCCTCCATAAGGTGTTTTATATCTTTATAGAGCTACATGAAATCCTCAAATTGTATATTTTGATGTTCATCTTCTTCCATCATAGAATTAAATGAGTTTTCTCACACTATAAAATTAAAATATAATTTGGGTGATTCTCAATTTAGTTTCAATGATGTTGTATGAGATAGAGATCAATAAATTATTATCTCTTTTAGTTGGGTTGTCTTCAATTAGTTCTTCATTTTAAAGAACCTCGTGGATTTGATTGGTTCTGTATTGAACCAACCTGGGTTTCCCTCCAACCTAAAACCAGACCCAATTCATCCCATACCCAAAGGGAATTATGGATCCCCACAGGCCGGTGGAAAGAACACTTGCATCGAACGAAAAAAATGAAGGAAAGATTTATCCAAACGTGAAAAACAACATGAAATATATATACATCATGGAAGAAATAGTATATGGAAAAAATATATTTTATATATCTATAGTAAAGATATCGAAAGCAAAACAACTGTAATAGTATAAAAAATCCCAAAAAATTCCAACTGTAAGGGAATACAACCAAAAGTTAATCCAAGATATGAAATGTAAAATCCCCCAAAATATCCCCACCAGCTACCCACCATAGCTGATAAAAACCTCGCCCCCACACTACAGTACCTTGCATTTCCCTCAACTAGAATACCAACAATTGTCTACGCACCACAGAAGTTATGCGAGTGGTCTGAGATAGTAGACATAATAAGATCCCACCCAGGTGATCCAGAACATGTCTCTATATAACAAATCATGTATGATCATTTTAAAATAAAAAATGGCATGATAATATGTAAATAAATTTTATATAAATCATGGTAAACATTTCTATTTTCCACAGTTTTGAACAAAAGAAGTCATATCCAGTTCAATGAATGGTTTCTTATGTATCATTCCATATGAATAAACATTCACATCAAGACTAACCCAAATAACTATGAAGTACAAAATAGAATCACATGAATACCAACTTTAAGGAATACTATTTGAAAAGGATATAGACTACTCTGACCACAATAATTATGTGCACAAAACTGATTCTGGAACAATAGATCTAGGAATTAGAGTAATAAACAATGAATAAACCCCCAAAATAGAAATATTGTCCTAGTTGAATAGTAGTCCTAGTACATAAAGTAAATACCCAAGACATACCAACTCTATAATCACAGAAAATGAGTGATTGTCTCAATCTCAACATTTAATCGATGTACAAAGGTAAACCATGTCCTATATTCCACAAGACATTTTTGTAATGTTATAATCATTTATAACCATTTAGAAACCATTTATAAAAATCCATTGAAAACCCAATTTTCTTTAAAAAACATGACTCAACACAAAATCATTCCAATTTCATAATTCAATTCAAAAATAAAATTGAAACTAAACTCATTATTATAGGCATGATACGAAACCAACTACATCAATAATCAGGATGCAAACGCTCGAAAAAAAATCCAATATCAATGAAACTCAAAAATTTCAATGATGGAACAAGAATTAAACCCCCGAATATTAGGATTGATCCAAATATAAACACAAGTGTTCTATCAAATAGAGAAAACACACCTACCTTGAGGATGAATGCCTCTTTCACCATCACTAATGAAGAAAAAGGCATGTAGAATGAGATCTCACAACACTTATAGTAGAAACAAATAGGAAAAATCAAACAAAAATAATGAGATCTGGTAACATATATCTAGGAAGCTATCACAATCAACTGTAATGAAGAGCTAAAAATAACACTTCCTTAGAGACATGCACCTTGGACACAATGGATATTACAAGACAATCAGATCAATCTAGAAGGAGTGAACCTCTATGAATCACCTAGGGTGAGTAATTGTTTGAGAGCCAAGAGGTATGGAATGAATAGGATGAGAAAAACTACAAAACATGTGTCATAAATATGGGAATGGTCTGGGTAATGACTTTTACCTCATGTACATGGTGTGTAGTCCATGTTTGAGATGTTAAACAGAGCAACACATCACCATTGGTTAAAAACATAAATTTAACCCTATAGGATGTGTACCATAGTTACGAGTGTGTACTTTCTCATAGATTGTTTTCATCATTCAGGACATTCATCCAGCAACTAGTACATGATGTGTACCTCTAGTACAAAATGTGTACCACCAGTACACTACATGTACCTCTAGTATACTGCTTGTACATACTCTGTAGCTAGTTGAAAATCCATAGATCTTCTTCTATGGGCTTTGACCCATATGGGAATTTGAAAAAAAAGGAAATAAATTACATGATCTTGGTAACAATATTTTAAAAACTCACAACTATAAATACATTTTTTCTTTGGGATGCCTTTTGAATGATGTAATCCCTAGAAAAAATAAATCTATTTCCCTCTCTGCAGCAACTCTTGTTCCCAATCCCCATGAGAATTTAATCTTTGTTTCTATAGACTTTTGACCAACAAAATAAATATACCGTGAAATACATTTGTATGAAAATCAACAATCTCCACTAGATTATGCAAAAGGAAAGCATCTTTCTCTAACTCAATTCCATTCAAATTTATCATGAACCATACATGGGCCAACCAAATCTACATCTCCCTCCACCCCAAAAAAGATGTGATTTGAATGTGTGACTATAAAACACCTCAAATGATCCATTCTTGTCAATTATTGAAAAATACCATTATAAAAAACTCAATGGTCCCAGTTGGATACATCATGATCCACTAAAATACAAGAAGCAGACACAAATCATTTACTCCGGATGTGAATTTGATGATCCATCTTTCTATATTTGTATGGATGATAAGATTTAATTAACTTGATCAATGTTTTCATTGACTCTTGAAGACATCTACAGATCTTTGAGAAAAATCTTGTATCCCTATCTCAAGAAATGAATGTTGGAATCCCATGTAATATCGTAATCTCCTACATGTTCCTGTAACCTAGATCATCAACATTAGTGGTTCCATTGATCATAATGAAAGGAGAAAACTTCATCAACTGATCAAGTAATACCAGGATAGAATTTTTAACTCATGTCGTCCATGGTAACCCACCATGAAAATCCATTGATAACACATTCCATTTCAAAACCAGCACCAGAAAAGGCTAAAAAATTAGAGGTTTTCAAGTGATCTGCCTTTATCTATTGGTTGGTGTAATAGTGGGACACAAAACCATAAAGGTCATGATTCTTACCCATCCACCAAAATTTCCTTCCTATGTCATAAGAAATCATCATAGTTCCTGGATGAATGGTCCATGATAAAACATGACAATCAACCAAGACTGAAGTTATCATAGGTTTGGTAAAACATTCATTTTCTGAAAGTGAATCAGGACATATGAAGAAAGAGAATAACATGAAATAGTATCCCAACCATATTGGAATTTCTCATTATTCTCAAACACAACATCCTATTTCAGACATTTCCAAATAAACTCTTGCAGATATGATGAGAATTTTGGACTATTCAAAACCAAAATTGAAACATCCTATAGGGATTCGAAGTTAAAATGAGTCAAAATCCCAATAATATTCCACTCCTGGTGTTATTCCAAAATAGCATGTGACGGTACCTTCCAGTTTATAGAATCAACAACAACATTCCCTCTCCTGATGGTGTAGGCAATTTAAAAGTCAAATTTATGATGTTATTCTATTAATCCACTCTATCTGGGAATAAATTCCTTATATGAATAGATATGACTCATATTCTAATGAATAGATAAGATCTTGGACATATCCCAAAATAGATAGTGTCACCAACATTTAAGTGCATGCATAACCACAAAAAGATCTAAATCAAGAGTCGGGTTTTTATTCTCATGAGATCAGAGCTAAAGATACTTGTATGCTACCACATGATCATCATTCATAATCATGCATCCCAAATTAGAAAATGATGCATCACAAAACACAACATACCCCTTACAGGGATCAGGTAAGATTAGAATGGTTGTCGTTGTTTGGAGTCTTTTCAGTTTATTGAATGAAGAATGACACTTCACATCCAATGTGATATTTACCACTGTATTGCTAAGAGAATTCAAAGGTGATTCAATACAAGATAAATCCATAAAAAACTATTGGTAGTACCTAGGAAGACCAAGGAATCTCGGTAATTAAAATGCATTATGTGGTTCCTTCCATGTTATAACTCCCTTTACCTTCTCTAGATCAGCTGATAATCCATGATCAGAAATACTATTCCCCGTGAACATCACCTCTCAAATCTAGATATTAAATTTCAAAATCATTCCATAGAATTGGTGGCTTATGATAATTTTAGAAACCAAACTCGTATAGTTCCCTTTATCATGCTCATATTTTGAATAAAATAGAATTTCATCCAAGATCACTACATCAATAGAGGATATATATTGATCAAATACTTGATTCATCAAGTCCGTAAAAAAATAGGATCCTTATATAGACCGAAATGTATCACATGATATTCATAATAGACATACCTTTTAGAGAAGGCTATCTTCATTATATAATACTCTTTATCTCTTGGATAATGATAAACTAACTGAAGATCAATATTTGATAACAACTTTTCCCCTTCAAGTGATCTGACAATTAATCAACACAAGGAAAGTTATATTTGTTCATAAATATTACCCGGTTCAACTTCTAATAGTCCACACATAAACAAAGTGAACCATCATCTTTCTAGTATTGAGCATTGTGGATTCCCAAGGTGAAATGCTACGGTGGACCAAACCATTTTCCAATAGGTCATACAACTAAATCGTGAGCCTATTAACCTCTTATATTTACATATAATAAGATGGTATCAATATCCCTGAATACTTGGATCCTTGTAAATAATAACATCCACCTCTCCCTCTAAATCAGGATCAGGGAAATTCCCAGGAAATAGTTATGGAAATATCTAACAACAAAAATAAGATCATCAACTGAAGAATCTTAAATGGGCTCAAATATTGTAGTAACAAAAAATATCAGACCTCTAGGTGGGATAGTACTATATGACTAGAACATGGGTCCCGCACTCATTGAAACATGTGATATCTCATGTGAGCTATAAGAAATGAAACATTATAACAATAACAATAAACCTCATATCGATGAGTGACATTCTAATCCATACCGAAAATGATGTCAAACAAATCTAGAATAAGAATGAGAATATCGCAGACTAACTCTATATTGGTTGTCGTTAAGGAAGAAAGACATTGGAACCCCTGATCTTTTATCTTGTTATGAGGTGTTTCTTAATCCATTTTAAATGAAATAAATTTCATTAGATGTTTAATATAATAAAAATTTTGTGAAGATAAAAATGAGTGGGACTAACCAGTATAAAATAAGGAAATTTCTATCGAAGATTCAATAAGAAGTTTACCTCCCGTTATTATGAGATATTCATAAACTTCCACTAGACACTCATCTACTACATGTAAATTATTCACCGCATAGTCCTATGGATAAATCCCCATAGTCTTTGAAGATTCACACTGCAGCCCCATAGCTCTTGAAGCTGACAAACCCTATCCATTATGAGGGCTAGTCATAGCCTGAAAAAAATTTTGTAGATGACCAGCACATCCACAACTACTGCATGACTTCATAGGCAGAGGAAAAGATTTTTGGGGTGACCTATCTTTTCAAAATGATAAAATTTCAGAGTAACACTATGTGTTTAAATTGATGGTGAAGAAGAGGCTCACTACAGAGACCCACATGCACCAATTATGCATCGGTCCTGCCACTTCCTCTTCTGCCCATGCGTGCCCCTAAAGCATTCACTAGTTAGAAGAGAAGTGGTGGTAATTTTAACCTGGATATCCATATTCATCTCCTCCATAATGTATATATATACCATATCCAAATATTCATAATGTTTCAACATGAAAATATGGGTTTAGATATTTGGTCACAAACCCTGTAGGTATTTCTAAACCATCAGCTGGTCATTGTTCACCGCATCTGGGAAAAAATGTACATGTGTAGAAAAATCATCGGTGTTTTCCGAAACTGAATGATCTCACTGTTTCAAGTATATTAACACCATATACATCACCAAAATTAGGTACATTGAAAAAAAAATCTGAATGACCATGGTTTGGAAGCCCTTCAATTGTAAGGCCACATGTCTATCTTCATTGATAATATAATTCCACCATTGATTGTCAAATCCCTCTAGTATGAATGCAGAACACATCCCCATAATATTCTCAGGATTCACTGAGAATTATAAGATTTGATTGATTATATATAGATAATACTATGACTTTTGATGTTCGGTCATTACTTTAATGGATGGTTACTCCTCATGCTTGAACTCCCTCGATTGGTCTCTCTCCTTCGAATCCAAGATATACTTTAACATCCACTTTTTGAATGCGTAGACCATCTTGATAGACATCACAGACCGTTCACATGATACTCTCAATGATATTCTGATCCATAGATGGATTCCTATGATGGGAATCATCTATACAATCATAATGAATCTATGGAATACATCTTGGAGGCATTCTACTGCACACCGAAACAACAGATCGATCCGAAAATAGAACAAATCTCATTCAAAAATCGAAAACCCATTATAAAAAAATTGAGATTTTTAAAACAAAAACCTTTACTAGAGAAACATATTATAACACCCAATTTAATCTTGAGTCTCATTACAACATGATCTGGATATGTACTTATAAAAACATACCTCTCGTGTCCTGAAAATCATATCTATAGTCTAATAGATGACCCAATACAAGGTGTTTTGAAAAAAGACACCCTAAGATACCAAACTATATTGAACCAGCCTATGCTTCCCTAAAACCCAAAACCCAACACACTCTTTCATGTTACCAAAGTGTCATCTTGATCCCTTTGGTCTGGCGATAAGTACACTGACATGGAATGCCAAAACCGAGAGAACAATTTTTCCCAACCAGAACAACCCCATTGTATATATATATATATATATCATGGAAGAAAAATTTAATGATTTACAAATATATATTCCATAATTATAAGAAAGTCATATGAAACAGAAACACTATACCAGTAGAAAAAACCCTATAGATAATTCCAACTACAAGGGACTAGAACCAATAACAAATCTAATCAATGGAATGGAAAAAATTCCACCATCTCACCACCAACTAACCATCCCAATTGACATGAACCTCACCGCCTCATGAAGGTTCCTCGACATTCCCTAAATAGGAAGTCCAACGAAGCAATACATATAATTGAAGAGGTGCATATGGTGGGAGATAATATTCTATGTAGGATCCCACCATGGTGTTCAAAACCAATCCTCTATATAATAAAAATATTATGATAATTTTTAAATAAAAAATGGAATGATATTTAGTAAAGAAATTTTATAGATAACATGTTATTCATTAACATATTCATCACATCTAAACATAATCAAGTATATCGGTTTCAAATAAATTTTTTTCATAGCACATTCCACAAGAAGAAATTTGCATATCATGGCTAAATTAGTAATCCAAGAAATAAAAAACAGAATAAAAGGTATCAAAACACCACGGAATACAATAGGAACAGGCCATAGACTAGTCGTACCATAATAATCCAGGGCACAAAAATTGATTCTTGAAAAAAAAGATTATGAAGTAAAGGAATACCCCTTCAGTGAACTTCCCAATGTACCAATACTGTTTTACTTGTATAATATTCATATAAAACATAGGCAACCCCAATACAAACCCCCTTGATAATGACAAACAATAGTTGATGAAATCATGATAAACCTTACACCTATGTGGCCAGGGTAACCCATGTGATCTTCTTCAGAACTCATTTTAATTATTATATAATCATTTAAAACCATTTAAAATCCATATATCAAAATCGTGGGAAAACCCATTTCTCATTCAATCAAATTTTCAAAACAAAAGCAAGCCACTTCATAAGTAAATTTATAAAGAAAATAGAAATCAGGATCATTCTCATAGGACGTAGATGGAACCACCTACCATAGTATTTTGTTTGCACATGTCCAAAATGATATCCATGATCAATAAAAACAAAAAAGGTCATAGATGTCCCTAAAAACAAAAACACATATCATAGAATTGATAAAAATATCAACCCAATATGTTGGTGGAAGGGATGAAGCCCTCCAACCATGAGGATGAATTCCCTCCACACCATGACATATGAAGGATAGGGGCTCCCGAATGAGATCTCACAATGAATTTAGAAGAAACCCAGAAGAAAACACCATCCAAGATCAACATGTTCAGTACTACAATCCTTAGATGTTATCAAAATGAACATCATAAAGAACAGTAAAGAATGATTACCCAGAGAGATGCACCATAGACACAATCAATATTTGAAGCTGATCAAATCGATCTGGTAAGAGGGAATCATCTAAAAATCCCCTAGCTATAGTTCTGGTTTGAGATCTAAGATGTCTAGAAATAATAGATAGAGTGAAACTTCTAAACACATGACATAAATCTACGCATGGGCGAGTCATGATGTGTAACTTTTTTACATAGTGGGAAGTCTATGATAGATATGTTACACCTCAAAAACGATCACCTAAAGTAGAAAAACTAACATTTATACCCTACATGCCGTGTACCTCAGGTATACAATGTGAACCTACTCACAATATGGGTTCTCCATTCATCACATGAATCCAGCAACCAGTACGCAGCGTGTACCTCTAGTATACAACATGTACCTATAGTACATAGTGATTAATTTTTCTACAGCCTGCAGAAAATCTAAAAGACCAATTCTAAGGGAATCAAGCTAAAAGGGGTCCTATAAAAATGAGAAAACATAGCTGATCAAGGTAACATGATAATATAATTTTCATATAGAGGAGGAATGTTATGTCCTTTTTCCTTATTTAAATTCAACCACACCGATGGTTTTATCAATATAAAACACTACCAGTAGGTGAAATAAAGTTGAATATTCATTTTCATAAAGAGATATACTCTTTTTTTCAATTTATATCCATTTATCAAAATTTTATATAGGTTTACTTGATCTCCCATTAATAAATGACAGTAGTGGTCACGTTAATCTGTCTCTTATAATTGTGGTTACTCATGGGTGAAGGAATCCAAATGTACATCCTCTTCTACCACTATAGATATTTGAACCTAAAATATGTATTAGTAAATAACTTCAACCACTGGATCAGGTTATTTATCTAATATAGGTTCATGATGATTTTTGGATACATCGATATTTGCAATTATCAAATATATTTTTCAACAATGATATTCTATATATTATTTCAGATAATTTACAAGATGTATGCATTACACATAGACTGATTCAACATCTTTTTAATCTATGGGAATTATATCCCGATATTATAATATAAATGTGAATACACCATGAAACATTTTTATATACATTTTATTTCAAATAATACATTGAAAAAAATTTATAAAAATTATGAATATATGAATTAAGAAATCCAATAACTCTTTCTCTACCAAAAAAAAGATTATTTTTATCAAATTCATTTCATAGGGCTCTATAAAAAAAAATTTATTTTCCCAATGTAGTATAGAATATTTCAAATATCATATCACTTGGGTATCACCCCAGTTAATTTAATCTCTATTTCTATTTAACCATACGTAATTATTTTTGTTTTTTGAATTATATATGAAAAAATAATTTTTGTTTTTTAATGATCAAGGTAATGAATGAAATTATTACAAGAAGATATAGAATACATAATGGTATGAATGAAAGACCAAAAACATAGTGTATTTTATGTGAGTTCCTTCATTGTTGAATTTATATTGACAATCCACTTATTTTCATACAAGGATATCTATTATTTGCCCACATTTGGATTTTTCACATTCCCTAGAAACATGTTCATATTGGAATATACCCTATCCTTTATAGAAAATGAAAATGAAATTTAAATCCAATCAATGTTGTTTTTCATTTACACCATTGAAATTCACTCTCATCAATGAATCCTTAAATTGAAAAAATTTGAACACAATTAGATGTAATTAAGAACCCCACAAAGACACCCCCATGGACAAGCCATAGGTAGTCACATTACATTTGAATGTAGAAATGTATCATGGGGGAAGTAGATAAATTTGAGTGATTGAGAGCGAGGTGAAATAAATTATTAATTGAAAAATAAAATGCTTTAGTAGACATTAGGAATGAGTTACCTGGGAAAATAAAAAGAAAAACTAGATAGTATATGCATCAGTATACCTAAAGCAGAGTGAAATTGAAGATCCCTGTAAACAAACATTATTTTCTAATACGCTTAGTCCATGTATTTATTGGAATCAATACCCCTTAGGGAATCATAAATATACCATTAATAGGTCTCATGTAATATTGTGGATTTTTGAGTAGTTCAATGGTGAGTCTGTAATTAATTTCCACCAATATCACCATTTAAGGGTCTTACTAATAGATTCTCATCATTAATTGCTTTCACAATTTCTAATGTGTGCATGAAGAACATTTCTTGAAATTTGTTTCACCTCTATAATTACATAAGTATATACATTATGAAAGTAATTCATGATGTTTAATGTCGTTTTCTAGTATATTTTTCTGAGTTTTATATGAACTTTTGAATTTTTTTCATAATATGTTCTTCATAACTATCCATCATTAACATTATAAATTATAATCTTTGAGATTATTTTTAGTCATCTCTGTAAGAAATTACCTCTCCAATATTCTAGTGTTTTCATTATTAACTCATTATATTTGTATGTTTACTTAAAATTTGGTTTATCCAGCAATTAAAAATTATATTAATTAAGTAAGGAAATGTCTAATCATTTAATATTAAAAAAACATCATGTTTTATAAAACAAAAATATACTAAAAATATGGCTCAGTCATATGACCTCTATTTTTTTACCATGTGAGGGGTGATGAAAGTGATTACTCAAGAGAGACGCATGGATCAGATGATAAACATGAAATATGATTAGTGGAATATCCAATCGTTGATCAAAAATACTTTAGTGATCAAGAATATAAAAAGTCCCAATTAAACATGGTATTATATTTCCATTATTTATAAATATCATTACCTTATATCATATAGAATTCCATGAATATTCTTCTCACATTATTCATTGTGTAGTTCTCGTAAATGATTATCAACATTATTTTATTTCATCATTGAGTTGTCTTGATGTACTATTGATTTGATTTTACCATCACTTGGATTTCCACATCAAGATAATGTCCCAATTGATATGTTTTATTAATTTATCCAAACACATAGGAGTTCTAAATCTATATATATATATATATATAGTGTTTAATGAAGATCCATCTTAATTCTTGATTTGAATATAATTTACTAATAATAAATTGGAATAAGAAGGCGATGATCTGAACCACCATTAAAACCCATAGAACATGAAATTTTCAAATAGAATCGGTTTTAATAGTATATATTAGTATTTTTATATTAATTTAATATTTTTAAAAAATTATCACATGAATTTTTAACTAAACACGATTTAATTACATCCTAGTGATCCTCTGACTTGTATCATTAGTATAATATATACATTAAACATCGAAAGAGAAAAATAGAGCATAATAATTTTTATATTACATAGTGAGCTCTTAATTCTCTTTATGATCCTAAAAATACTTATGATGACCGGAAAGGACATTAATGAATGGGATGCTCTAAATGAAAGGAGAATAAATATTATTGTGAAAGATAATTGTTCAGATATAAGATCAACATGATATCATAAATGATAAGGCTAGTGAGTAATCACATAGAATAATAACATAAAATCATGGAATCATAATACTAGGTAAATATTTGAAATATGGATGAAAGATAAAAGATTACATAAACATTATCCAATGATAAAATCCGAGAAAATATAACCTTGAAGAAAATCTTCTATAATGGATTATGTTTACTCCCTAATAACAAAGATAAAATCACATCATACAAAACCATTACCCAATAAAATTAGAGAACTATCTATATACACCCATCATAACATTTTTAGGATAATGTGTTCCATAATGGAAAATCAATATAGACTCATAATCACAAGAAATTACAATGGAAATAAAATGTGTTTCGTTATCTTCCATCATATCATTAAAAAATAAATATTTGTAAAGAAAAAAATTGAGGGATGATAATAGGGAATATATTACCCCATAAGATTAATATATAATAATCTAGGAATATTTGTGAAATTCATGTATAAATAATTTAGAAATAATCCATATAATTTTATTTTATAATTGTTGAGCAAAATGAATTCAAATATTATATGTATTATTTCATTAGAAAAATACTCTTTTCATACTGAAATCAAAAAAATAAAAAATAAAAATATAATAATTATCTTTTATCAAACATTCTTTGAAATAAACTAAGTAACTTTTGAAGTATGATTCAATTAATTGTGTGTTCATGGGGGCAAGAAATTCCATAAAAAATATATAATCTAAAATATAAAATCTCATTCACTAGAATGATCCTAATTTCCAAAATGACATTATTTATCCTTTCAAGGAATTTTAAAAAATGTTAATCCCGGGTAATAATGAAATTACAGAAATATGAATATTCTAAAATACATCTTCAAACATATTTAGAATAAATTTATATTGAAAAAATAGGTTGTTCGACCGATGAAAGAAATAAATACATTTCAAAAAATATTTTATCAGTCATTATATGTAAAAAATAGAAAAATGGGAATATTACTCTAAAATACAATTAATAAAAATATGTGATTAAACTAAAGGGGTTTTATTAGAAAATGAATATAGAATTTCCATCAATGTAAATTCAATCATTAATAGTCTCATTTATCATGTGATCATGAAATAATACTTTACTACTAGGATAAAATTTGAATCATAATCCCGATGAAAATATTATAAAAAATAGTTTAATCATATACAGTAAATATTATGATATTAAAAACATTACATAGATAAAGGGAATTATATATACAATATAAAACTCTTTTCAATAATCATAATAAAATATAACTCAATGATGGAAAATAAGGACTCAATCCCCTTAAAATATGTATAGATTGAAAAGATAATTAATAACATACAATATTATGTTTTTAATGTTTAAGATCACATAAAACAATTTCATATAAAATAGAAAATAATAAAACATAATTGAACACATAACATTTGAAAATCAAATACAACGAAGATTTTATTTATCCCAATGAATAGAAATCGACTTATAAAATCATATACCAATTCCTAAATTTGAATTCAAATCCACATTGATGAAATAAATAAACTTGAAACATAGTATGAAAATATGTCTTATTTATTCATGATATATCATGTCAAATAGTATGTATATAAACAATGTAATCTAAATTTGTTCATAATTTTAAAATCAAACTCAATTAATGGGAATTGAGATAAAATAGCTTACATTTATAGAAGACCCAAAATAAGAACTTCTTTATAGAGAGAGTGATATATTCTACAGATAAAATATCATGAATAAAAATAATAGATTATGTTAGATGTTAAATTTTCATCATATATACCTTTACAAATAATTTTTTGTTTAAAATAATATGTTTCTTAAAGATGGATGTTTCGATTTTAAAACCCTATCCAAAAGTCCATAATTATTGTGTATGTACATTATCAAATGTGTGATAGAAAAATCATATTTTTCAAATAAGAACTTGATTATATTTGATAAATTATAATTATAACATTAACTTCAATTATTTTTATAACACAATTAATTACATAATTAGTTATGTTTGCAAATAGTGATTTAAGAATGCTCAGTTCATAATTTCCAAATTACATCAGTGTGTGGATTGTGGTAAAATTATTAATGATTCCATAATATCTATAATAATATTCATTAAATAACCATTTTTATACATATATTATAATTATTAAGCCAACCATTAAATATGGTTATGTAAAATGAATCATGTTATAATCATAGAGATTTTATGTCATACATATGCATGAGTAACCATTCCATTAGACAATTATAATTATTAAAATATGTTAAGTGGTAATTTAGATATAAAAAATGTATCATAAATATAATATAACATCATTAAATAAAATAATATATACGTTTTAGGTGTTGTAGATATTGAACTCTAATAATATCACTATTTGAGGCAGTAGAGTGTCTTATAGATGAAAGACAATAAAATTTTTCAATTTATAGTATGGTATAAATTATATGGAATATTAATCTCCATAATTTTAAATTTTTTGTAAAGACCCGTAAATTTCATGGAAATTTTTTTCTTAATTTTCTTTGAAATTTACAAGAACACAGCTTCTGACGGCACCTGATTCCGAGGCCCGGTGTGCCCGGAATCATTTTCCGATGTTTGGCTCAGGTACATTCAGTGAACGAAGGAGCGAGTTTTTCTAACTTTTGAACTGGTTCTCGGAATCAAATTCTGAGGGCATCGATGAAATCGCAGCGCCGGTATTTGCTTAGAAACACCTCTTCCAGAGTTGTGTTTTCTCGGTTTTGGTTTTTAATTTTTGGGTTTTATGTTAAGAAATAAAATAAAAGTTGTGCGACAATTTTAATTTTATTTTTCACTTAAAGACACTTATAGACCACTTCAAGCTGTTTATGCTGAGTTGATGCGGATAGGGTGCTATCAAAAAATATCCTACCCTCTTGGTAGGATATTTGTGAGGTGGGCCCGCACGAGCCCCCAACGTTTCTTTTCCGCTACGTAACGCACCCACGAAAACCCGTCATTGTGAAAGTCAACTGAAATGTTTTCTTAAATACTTAACGTACCATTTAATTGGGCGGTTTTATTCGTTGAATTAATTCTAAGAATTAATGGGTCTTTACTTACCTCTTTTTCGTTTGTTGGCATGTTAATAAAATAAGACCAACACTCTTTCTCCTTAAGTCTTGTTCGTTGAGAGGATTGGCAGAAACCTCAAGTTCTTCATCGTCCTTCAAGAATAACGCGAAGAACGCGAATAACGTCGAGCCCTCAGAGATCGACGATGCGACGCCAAGTACCGTGACGCAGACGATTCTTCTTCCACGACGGTCTTCCGCGATAATCCAACCCTGCGGCAACCTTTGATCGACAACGACAAGGTAGGGGGTTGCGCTTATTTTAAATATCTTTATGAGTTATAACAACCATATGGATTTAATTATTATTAATTAAATCTGTTTTTTCTTGGTCCTCGGAGTTCTTCGATGCAACGCCGGATACTGCAACGACGCGACCATCCCCTCCATCTGCGACGATCAATTCCGTGAAGAACGCGCGTGCAACAACTTAATGAGGTAGGTTTTTTTTAATGTTTTATATTCCCGTGATTGTTTCTTTTTAAATAAAAAACCCGGTTACGTAAGAACAATTTTAATTGATTAAAATTTTGTTTGATATGTTGATTATTCTTCCCGGTTCTTATCGCCTAATGCGTAGGGTGCAGGCCGAACGAACACGGCCCGACAACCCTCCGAAGTTCTTCATTGTTGTACGGATTTGGAAAGCAACGGCAAAAACGTGACGCAAGGGCGATTTAATGATCCCACAGTGAAGAACGGGACCCGGGTGGAGCAACGGCGTAGAGGGGAAGGAAAACGGACCACCGGAGCAACTCTGGTGGCCCGTAGAAGCCTCTGGCCGCGCCCAGGGTGTCACCGGGAAAACCCTGCCACGGCTTGAGCCACGCCGGCGAGGTGGTTCCGCGGCCGCGTGGAACCGCGGTCCAGGGACGCGGCCGCCCGGCCGCGTCCGGGTGATCTAGGGCATCCCCCCGCAGGGGCCGCAGTGTTGTCACGCGGGGGCATGCGCGCCCCCTGCGTTGCTCGGCTGCTCGGCTGAGCCGAGCCAGACCGGCCGGCCGAGCTGGGCCGCGCCCTGGCCTGGCCGGGCTGGGTCCAACCAAGTCGGAACGGTTCGGGTCGACCCGGTTTGGCCGACCCAGCGGGGGGGTCGGGCCGGGTCGGCCCGGGCCCAGACCCCCCCGTTTCCGATCCTTTTCGGTCTTTTCCCATAACATGAGCTACGGGTCTCCAAACGACTTGCAGTCAGTGGAAAAGCGATCCTTGGATCGAGACGCTCGTTTCGGTATATTACACTCAAGGTTTCGGAATACTTTGGGTTCATCCAGGTTGGTTCCAACACGAAAAAAATCGGGCCCTCAGAGCGGAAACACTCATATCTTGAGCTTCAGACGTCCGATTGACGTAACATCGACTTTGTTGATTTCCTCTAGGTGATACGGATCTTTTGGCATACTCTACCCGAGGTTTGGATGCAGGTGGAGTATGGTCGGGTTGGTTTTGCCTTAGAAACCAACCGGGCCCCTGGGATGGAAAAGTCAATAACTCTCAGACCGGGCGTCCGATTGACGCGCCGTCTGTGACGTTGAGTTCCTATTGTCCATACGGAACATTTGGATACATCAACCATGGACTTTGAGTCAGTTGATGTATCATCCTCTCGGCTCGTGGAGCGAACCCTCCAGAACGAGCTTGCTGTGTGCGGGGACCCTAGTGCTGGCTGCGACTTCGACGACGATGACTGTACAGAGATCCTCAGTGGATTCGACTACGACGATGATGAAAACCTTATGGGAATCCTCTGTGTTTTCGGCAGTGACTACAACGGTACATCTTGGGATACATCAACTCCGGACTACATGTCAGTTGATGCATCGAACTCTTAGCTCGTGGAGTGGACCCTACCGGAACGAGCATGCCATGGGCGGAAACCCTAGAGACGGTTGAGACTTGAAGACTGCTGATCGAACGACTCGTTATGTTACGGATAGCCTAGTGAGGAGCGCTTGGTTGTAGCGGCAGACCCACGACAGAGGTGTGCTTGGTTGTAGCGGCACAGGGGAGCGCTTGGTTGTAGCAGCAGACCCACGAAAGAGGTGCGTTTGGTTGTAGCCGCAATGGGAGCGCTTGGTTGTAGCGGCAGACCCATGATAGAGGTGCACTTGGTTTTAGCGGCACAAGGGATCGCTTGGTTGTAGCGGCAGACCCACGACGGAGGAGCGCTTCGTTGTAGCGGCACGGGGGAGCGCTCGGTTGTAGCCGCAGGCCCACAGTACCCGATTGGTGGAGAACTATAGCAGACCAAGGTAAGAGGAAAGTGTTTGGTTGTAGCGGCATAACCACGGTACTTGATGGAGAAAGAGTTTCCCAATAGATTTGGGTTCAATTTCATGATCGATCCTGTGTAGGTCATTGCGGGGGTTAGTCCCTACCGATCCTTTGTGGGTCTGACGGCTTAGATGAATCAGTGGCTACATATGATCATCTCTATCGTCATTTGAAAGAAGTATACCTGTGTGAGCAGAATCTTGTGTTACTCTCCTTTGTGGATTGTGTTGAGTTATCCTGTGTGGATTTTATGTTTTTCTTTCCTGTGTAAATTAGGTTGTGTTTGGGCTCGGATTTTGGATCCAGACGGAAATTGATGACTTAGGTATATGTATGGGAATATACCTAATCAGTGTCGGATGTTACTTCGCGATTGTATCTTTCCTCTGTGGTTTATCCTTTGTAGATTCTGGGAGACCTTCGGGGGTCTCGGGGTCCCTACTGAGTATCTTATACTCACCCCTACACGGGCTAAGCCCGCACTACGTTGTGTTTGTTGTAGACGACGGACAGCGCTGATCGTGGTGGAGGTTTGCAGAGCAGGACGGTACCTGGAGGTGGATCACTGGGCGGGGTGTACTCGGAGCGGACAGCTGGACCGAGGAGTTGTGGAGGCTATCTGTACTCACCCTTTAGGTGGGACTTCAAGAGGACGGCTCGACGTGGAAGCTTTTCTTTTCAGTTGCTGTTTTTTCCCCTTTTTAGTTGTACATTACAGTTGGGTTTGTATTTCCGACCCCTTTTACTTTCAGCACAGCTTGTTACAGTTTTTACTTACTGTTTACTCTATTCTGGTTGCTTACTATGTGGTGCTATTTACTTTTCAAAGGAAATGCCTTCCCTTTTTCCGGGATTTATGCCTTGGTCCTAGTCGCCAGCCCCTGACCTATGGAAGGAGGGCTTGGTGTAGTCACGGCACTAGCCCCGAGGACGGGTCGTGACAAATTGGTATCAGAGGAGATCGGTTCTACCGCAGACTCTGATCTTTCTTCTATGTGAAGGAATAGTGTTAAGTGTATTGAGTGTGGTTATCAGTCCAGGGAGCCCAGTTTTGGTGCGGCGGCCGACGTATCCGTACACCAGGACCCTGGCTTCTGATTTTCTGACTTAATGCCCAAAAAAATTGATTGCATGTGTGTTTCAATTTTTCTGTGTGATTACTTTGTGTCAGCTCACCAGGTACACTGTTCTGACCGTGGCGCACCTATTTCTTTTCAGGATGGCCCACGATGGCAGCCAGCTAGGGTTCCGAGCGTTGTGCATGGCGACAGCCCGCCGAGCGACGAGGCTTCGGTACAGGGCCCTTTGACAGCTGAGGCACCAGCAGTACCTATACCTGCCGATCCACTGATGCTACCAGCCCCAGCCGATGACGATCCACGTCGCCTTAGTGCACTACATTAGTTCCAGTGCCAGCGACCGACCAGGTTCCGTGGGGAGACGGACCCCCAGGCAGCCAAGGACTAGCTAGAGGCAGTTGTACGAGTTTTCCGGTTAGTGAGGACATCAACGGACCTTATGGTGGTCCTTGCAGCAATCCTCCTGCATGCTGAAGCAGGAAAATGGTGGAGGTTGATGCTCCAAGTGCACGACGAGGCATCTCTTCTCTGGACGGACTTCGAGAGCCTCTTCCGCTCATAGTTCGTCCTGACCACCCTCTGAGCGGTGCGCATCCATGAGCTACTACAGCTGCGGCAGGGCAGCATTATAGTGGCCCAGTACTCGGTATGATTTACTGATCTCTCGTGCTGCTCCATGGATATGGTACGGGACCCGTTCTTCCAGGCTCGGACAATCGAGCAGGGACTGAGGCATGAGATCAGGGCTTCGATGATCTCCCTCAACATTCTGACATAGGCATAGGTGTTGGAGAGAGCCCTCTTAGTGAAGAGTTTCCCTGTTGAGCAGTCTCTAGAAGCAGGACCCACCACTAGACAGCATGCGGCAGAGTCTTCTACAGCGGGCAGTAGACAGATGACGCAGGGGTCCAAGAGTACTAGACCTACCGGTGGTCGACAGCATGACTCTGGATCATTTGTGTGAGGCACTCGGTGTGGACAATGACTTGCCATGAGAGGACAGTGTTACTACCGCGGTGGGGTTGGTCACATGGCTCGTGACTGTTCGACCCGCCATACGGATGACCAGCAGATGAACGAAGGACCCCCCAGGCAGTGGCAGAGGTTCGATCAGGGCGGGCCGCAAGGAGAAGGCACCCATGGAAGGGGAGATGGCCGTGCAGCTGGAGGTGGACGATGCTGCGGGGTACTGCCACCACCACCACCAAGAGGTCCACCCCGACTGCAGGGAGTTGGTGGACATGCGAGAGCTTAGCTTCAGGCAGTTTAGGCCTTCGATCATGGAGCTCTGTGAGTAGATGGACAGGAGCGGGACTAGTGGATACGTCTTTTGTATTTCTAGTTCCTTGTTGCTATACTATAGTGTCTATGTATTATGATCTACAATAATAAAAGATGAATACCCTTGTGATGTTTTTATTCCTGTCCTCTTTTGTGTTGTTACTAAGAGGTTCCAGTTTAGACTGTTTACATGACCCTCACTTGTGAGACATCTACTGGAGGAGACCCAGTTACCACACACTTATGCCGTCATTGTGACTCAACCCTTAGAGGCGAGACTAACGGTTGGATCTCTTTGTAGTAGAGTCGAGGCCTTACGATGACATCCTTGGTATGGATTATTAACATCCATGTCAAAATTGACTGTATTAGGAAAAGGAAGTGGTTCATCCAGGGGATAAGACCAGATTTCTCTTATCGGAAAAGAAGAAATCTTAGCAGCTCTTGTGGGACCGAAGATGGTCCAGGCCACGACAGAGATGTTCCAGGTCATCCAGGAGTGGATGAGGACAGCTCAGAGCCAGCAGAAGTCTTTTGCTGACAGGAGGTGGAGGCCACTTGAGTTCGAGGATGGCGATCACGTCTTCTTGTGTGTCTCACCTCGACCTGGATTACAGAGATTTGACCGAGGCGGCAAGTTGTCTCCACGCTTCATCGGACCCTTCCAGGTCCTCAACAGGATTGGAGATGTGGCTTATCGCCTGGATCTACCACCTCAGTTTCTCCGGGTGCACGACGTCTTCCACGTAACTCAGCTGAGAAGATACCTGCACGACCCGACGCACACCATTGACCATGGGTCGACTTTTTCAGAGGTCCCAGTGGAGATCGAGGATCGACAAAATCGGGTTCTACGTGGATGATCAGTTCCTCTAGTGCGCTTCAGATAGCAGCTCGGGAGCCTCCAGGAGAGCACTTGGGAGCGGGAGGCTCAGATGCGTGCTCAGTACCGCCTTTCTATCCCTAAGTTTGTGGTGAAGCTTTACAAGGACATAAATCCCTGTGGTGGGAGTAATATAAAGACCCGTAAATTTCAAGGAAATTTTTTTTCTTAATTTTCTTTGGAATTTTACACGAATGCAGCTTCTGACAGCACCTGATTCCGAGGCCTGGTGTGCCCGGAATCATTTTCCGAAGTTTGGCTCGAGTACGTTCAGTGAACGAACGAGCGTGTTTTTCTATCTTTTGAACCGGTGCTCGGAATCAAATTTCGTGGGCACCGATGAAATTGAAGTGCCGGTATTTTCTTAGAAACGCCTCTTCCAGAGTTGCGTTTTCTCGGTTGTGGTTTTTAATTTTTGGGTTTTATGTTAAGAAATAAAATAAATGTTGTGCGACATTTTTATTTTTATTTTTCACTTAAAGCCGCTTAAAGACAACTTTAAGCTGTTTAAGCTGAGTTGATGTGGATAGGGTGCTATCTAAAAATATCTTACCCTCTTGGTAGGATATTTGTGTGGTGAGGCCCGCACGAGCCCCCACCGTTTCTTTTCTGCTATGTAACGTACCCGCGAAAACCCGTCATTATGAAAGTCAACTGACGCATTTTCTTAAATTCTTAACGCACCATTTAATTGGGCGGTTTTATTCATTGAATTAATTCTAAGAATTAATGGGTCATTACTTACCTCTTTTTCGTTTGTTGGCATGTTAATAAAATAAGACCAACACTCTTTCTCCTTAAATCGTGTTCATTCAAAGGATTGGCAGAAACCTCATGTTCTTCATCATCCTTCTCGAATAATGCGAAGAACGCGAAGAACACAAAGAACACGAAAAACGCGAAGAATGTCGAGCCCTCAAAGATCAACGACGCGACGCCATGTACTGCGACGCCAACGATTCTTCTTCGGCGACAATCGAACCCCGCGACAACCTTCGATTGACAACGACAATGTAGGGGGTTGCACTTCTTTTAAATCGCTTTGTGAGTTATAACAACATTATGGATTTAATTATTATTAATTAAAACTGATGTTTCTTGGTCCTCGGAGTTCATCGACGCAACTCCGGATACCGCGACGACGCGACGATCCCCTCCTTCTGCGACGATCAATTCCGCGAAGAATGTGCGTGCGACGACTTGATGAGGTAGGGATTTTTTTGAATGTTTTATATTCTCGTGATCGTTTCTTTTAATATAAAGAAACTAGTTACGTAAGAAAAATTTTAATTTATTGAAATTGATGTTTGATATGTTGATTATTCATCTCGGTTGTTATCGCCTTACGCGGAGGGTGCGAGCCGAACGAACACGGCCCGACAACCCTCTTCATTTCTTCTTTATTGTACGGATTTGGCGGGCGATGACAAAAACGTGAAGTAAGGGAGATTTAATGATCCCGCAGTGAAGAACGGGACCTGGGAGGATAATCGGCATAGACGGGAAGGAAAACGGACCACCAGAGTAACTCCGGTGGCCCTCGGAAGCCTTCGGCGGCGTGGGTCGCCGGCGCAGCGGCGGCGCCCAGTGCGCCTCCTTGAAAACCCCGCCAGGGCTTCAGCCACGGCGGCGAGGCGGTTCCGCGGCCACACGGAACAGCGGTTCAGGGACGCGGTAGCTCGGCCGCGTCCGAGTGATCCAGGGCGGCCCCCCGTGGGGGCCGCGGTGTATTCACGCGGGGGCATACATGCCCCCCGTGTTGCTCGGCCGCTCGGCCGAGTTGAGCCGGACCGGCCGGCTAAGCCGGGCCGCGCCCTGGCCTGGCTGGGCCGGGTCCAGCTGGGTCGGCCCGGGCCCAGACCCCCCGTTTCCGGACATTTTCGGTATTTTACCCGTAACATGAGTTACGGGCCTCCAAACGACTCGCCGTCAGTGGAAACGCGATCCTTGGATTGAGACGGGCGTTTAGGTATATTACACTGAAGGTTTCGGAATAATTTGGGTTCTGGCGGGTTGGTTTGTACACGAAACAAACCGAGCCCTCGGAGCGGAAACGCTAATATCTTGAGCTTCAGACGTCCGATTGACGTGCCGTCGACTTTGTTGTTTTCCTCTAGGTGAGACTGATCTTTTGGCATACTCTGCCCGAGGTTTGGACATAGGTGGAGAACGGTCAGGTTGGTTTTGCCTTAGAAACCAAATGGGCCCCTGGGATGGAAAATCCAATAACTCTCAGACCGGGCGTCCGATTGGCACGCCGTCTGTGACATTGAGTTCCTGTTGTCGATACAGAACATTTGTTACATCAACCCTGAACTTTGAGTCAGTTGATGTATCAGCCTCTCGGCTCGTGGAGCAAACCCTCCTGAACGAGCTTGCTTTGTGTGGGGACCCTAGTGCTGGCTGCGACTTCGACAACGATGACTGTACAAAGATCCTCAGTGGATTCGACTGCGACGATGATGAAAACCGTACGGGAATCCTCTGTGTTTTCGGCAGTGACTACTATGGTACATCTTGGGATAAGTCAACTCAGGACTACATGTCAGTTGATGCATCGACCTCTTAGCTCATGGAGTGGACCCTCCCGGAACGAGTATGCCATAGGAGGAAACCCTAGAGACGGTTGAGAATTGACGACTGCTGATCAAACGACTTGGTATGTTATGGATAGCCTAGTGTGGAGCGCTTGGATGTAGTGGCAAACCCACGACAGAGATTCACTTAGTTGTAGCGGCACATGGGAGCGCTTGGTTGTAGCGGCAGACCCACGACAGAGGTGCGCTTGGTTGTAGCGGCACAGAGAAGCGCTTGGTTGTAGCGGAAGACCCATGACAGAGCTGCGCTTGGTTGTAGCGGCACAGGGGAGCGCTTCGTTGTAGCGGCAGACCCACGACGGAAGAGCGCTTGGTTGTAGCAGCACGGGGGAGCGCTTGGTTGTAGCAGGAGGCCCACAGTACTCGATAGGTGGAGAACTACAACAGTCCAAGGTAAGAGGAAAGTGCTTGGTTGTAGCAGCATAACCACTTTACTTGATAGAGAAGTATTTTCCCAATAGCTTTGGGTTCAACTTCATGATCGATACTGTGTAGGTCATTGCGGGGGTTAGTACCTACCTATCCTTTATGGGTCCGACGGCTTAGATGAATCAGTGGCTACATCTGATCATCTCTATTGTCATTTGAAGAAGTGTACCTCGGTGAGCTGAATCCTGTGTTACTCTCCTTTGTGGATTGTGTTGAGCTATCCTGTGTGGATTTTATGTTTTTCTTTCCTGTGTTAATTGGTCTGTGCTTGGGCTCGGATGTTGGATCCAGATGGAAATTGATGACCTAGGTATATGTATGGGCATATACCTAAACAGTGTCGGATGTTACATCTTGATTGTATCTTTCCTTTATGGTTTATCCTTTGTGGATTCTGGGAGACCTTCAGGGGTCTCGGGGTCCATACTGAGTAGCTTATACTCACCCCTGCACGGGCTATGCCCGCACTACGTTGTGTTGGTTGCAGACGACGGACAGCGCTGATTGTGGTGGAGGCTTGCGGAGCAGGACGGTACGTGGAGGTGGACCACTCTGCGGGGTGTACTTGGAGCGGACGGCTAGACCGGGGAGCTGTGGAGGCTATCTATACTCACCCTCCAGGTGGGACTTCCAGAGGATGGCTCGACGCAGTGGCTTTTCTTTTCAGTTGCTATGTTTTTCCCTTTTTAGTGGTACTTTACAGTTGGGTTTGTATTTCCGTCCCCTTTTACTTTCAGCAC
Organism: Viscum album; assembly: GCA_963277665.1. Taxonomy (NCBI): domain Eukaryota; kingdom Viridiplantae; phylum Streptophyta; class Magnoliopsida; order Santalales; family Viscaceae; genus Viscum; species Viscum album. The sequence continues at coordinate 2,047,348,185 of OY728147.1, read as the reverse complement.
ACCTTGTTATAGTTTTTACTTAGTGTTTACTCTTTTCCGCTTTCTTACTCTGTGGTGCTTGTTTACTTTTCAAAGTCAATGCCTTCCCTTTTTCGGGATTTATGCCTTGGTTCTAGTCGCCAGCCCTTGGCCTATAGAAGGCGGGATTGGGGTAGTCACGACACGGGCCCTGACGACGGGTCGTGACATTTTTCAATAAAATCCTATATATTTACATAAAATCCACCAACATAAACACCTATTATTAGTCATGATAGAAAATTAATTACATATAATGACCCATACTTTAAATACATTGTTATTACTTCAGAATTGAAGCACACTTATTACAACATATAACAAAACTAAGAAAGGACCGTATAGGTATAGTGTCTTTAGAAAATGGGAAACATAAACAACTGGTTCATAAAACGTCTACACTGTCTCCCATTTATTTCATCATATCTATAGTTACTTTTGGAATATCTTACATAATAACCTTCTTCCTGACTAGGGGAATGAAAACATACAAAAGGGTGAGCTCAAATTCTCAGTAAGGGTAAACAAAAGAAATATCAATCACATCATATACATAAGAACATAACTTTTGGAAATCTTAACCTGCAAAAGAGATCATAATTTCATAACATGAGGTAAATCATAGTAGTGAAATGTAATCCCAATAATCATAACATAAAACATGAAGCTTTTTGTAATACACACATAATCATAGAGAATCATTTCTTATTAGTCAAGACTCATTTCCAAGACTGTCTTAGTGGTCAAAGTCCATTTGTGAACTGAGTTACCCTCATTTCAGTACTGCTTCACAGAACCGATATAACCTACCGTTCTAGCCATGTCTATCTAATGAGATATAAAACCATTACCCAATGCATTGGAGGGATATATAGGTCCCACCCATCCCATAATTATACCATTCTTATGTGTGCCACAAAATCATAAACCATACATCATAGCATAACCCATGTAACAAAAATGGGAATCTTAAACATCATGACATCATAAAACAATTCATATAAGATAAAGGGATTCATAAAAATATAATTACATCACAACATAATCAAATAAATGTAATAATAGGGATAGAAACATAACCCTTTATTATCTTAGATGGAAAATAATTTTGATAAAACATTTGAACTCCATTCTTGAGAAATATATCGTTTCTACTTCAAAAACACTTTTCCTTTCTTAACATGTCATACAATTATAAAATAAAAGAAGTTGATTAAAAATAAACACGAAAACTTGTAAAGGAAGCTTCTTGGAAATAATGTTTTAAAAATCCATTCATGCCGTATAAGTTAAAAAAACATTCCTCTCGTACTTTTTCCGGAAAAGTCAAAAAGTACCTTATACGAAAAACGACAAAAGATTCCTTTCATATCATTTACTAAAAACTCACAGAAGGGTAAAATTGGATTTAAAAAATTTTAGGTGAATGTAAATAATATTACATATTGAGGAAACATGGATGTGGATTATAAAATATACCCCAGTAAATTCCAAAGTATAAACAATCTCGGATAAAAATGAGATTGTGATATTTCCCTTACCTTAGGTCCGATTTGCTTTGTAAGTGTCTGAACCTCTTGTATAATGATTTAAATAATTTTATTGTCTTATTTCAGAATCATACTTATTTTATGATATCATATTTTGTCATATTCTTAGCTTCGTAGTAGTAATATTTCATTTCTACTTGTTATTCGGGTGTTTATAACTTTTTGTTCTTCTATGTGTTTTGTTGAATAAATTCTTAATCTTATCTTTAGGTTATATATACCTAATTTCCAGAATGGTATTAGTGTTATATATATCATATTAATTCATTTAATTCATTTATATAATCATTATGAAATGAATATCATGTAGAACTAGTCGCATCACATCATGGAGACGGTATTCCGTACATACGCACGAGAGATGATATCATTTCTATGATCGTGGAATTGTATTGGAGTGTATGTATACTATTTCAGAATTAGTATCACTTTATAATAGTCATATATAGTCATTATTTACTCCATTATACACATTCAAGTAAGGTGGTGGTGGAAAATAGATTACACCATGGAGTGGAGACGGTATTCCGTACGTACGCACGCGTGGTGATTTATTTTTCCGTAGTATGGATAGATGGTGAAATATGGTTTTTTCATACTTATAATAACATATAATTATATGAGTTATACTTATGTTATTACTTCATAATGAAACAACTAAAGTAGAAGAAGTGGAAGAAGAAATAAAGATGAAAGAATCGGTAACAGACATTACCTCTTCTTTGAAGTGCTTCTTTGAGATCTTCTTTTAGGGCACTAAAATTGGTCTTTGAAGAAGACCAGGACCTATAGGATGTCTCTAGGGAAGTGGAGAGGAGAAAGTGGCAGGGTTTGGCTGAGCTTGAAGGATCAATGTGGTGTGAGGAAGAGGGGGATGAGGGTCCCTTTTATAAGGGAGGAGAGGGGCACCTTTTAGAAAACTAAAAATATTATTTTATTATAAAGTCAAGATCGGTTTTAAATAGCTCCAAATTGATATATTTCGAAGATAAGGTGGGGATGGGTCTAAGTAATCTCATAAAATATAATTTAGACATTTTTAGGTTCCTATTTTAACCATATCATTTAGATTTAACATTAAGTTAAATAATTTTACTTTTATCGTGTCTTCTTGTGTTCTTATACTATAAGGTTAATAAACTTACTATACGCAGCCAAATGAACCCCAAGATGTTTATTATTAATATATATAACCTTATATAAGTCATTTGGAAGAGCCTTATATTTTTAGGAATAAAATAACAACTACTAATATAATATTTGTTTTAAAAACTTTTTTATGTCAATTTTGACACTATTTAGTAATTATTTTTTTTTCAAAATCTTAACAGAACGATTAGTTCAAAATAAGTGAATTAAATCAATACTAACATGTCATATTAATCTATTAAATTAGTTTAATTCATAAAAAGTCTCAAATTATATTTATTTGGGTATTTATAACATCAATTATGTCAATATTTCATTAATAAGATAATTACTGCATCATCTTTGTGTCATAAATAAATTACATTATTTAATGTTTAAAAACTACAAATAAAATACCATTATGTAGGAACGATTTTTAGATTTCTAATGAATATTTATATTCGAATTTATATTATGTATAACCCCATATTAAAAATGATTTAGTTATTAAACTTTGGTTTTAACTATTTTAACCCTTTTTTAAATAAATTAATAATAAATGTCCTAATCTAATCCAAGTGGGCCTAAATGGTCATATTTTATTCCTAAGTTTGTTTTTGGTCGAATTAAACTTGTCCAATAGAATTAGGACATGTGTTAGTGTAACAATAATATCATTTTTTACCTTAATTACCCTATTTACTTTTAACCGTGGTAAAAAAAAGTAAAAAGTTACTATTCACCAAATAATTATTTTCATCTCATTGAACAACATTTTATTTACTGATATCAACCATGTCTCTCGAATTTTTGAAATTCCACTCATAGAAGCGGTAAAATTATGTTTTATAAAAAATTCAGTTTTTTAACAACCACTTAATAGTTTCACTATTCATCAAAAATTGAAAGTTTTCAGAAAAATATCAAAATTTCACCCTAGGCTAATTTCGATATTCCGAATCCAAAAATAAAGTCTATTTTGAAAATTAAAATTTATAAATTTTTAAAAAGTGGTAATTACTATTCATAACGGCTAGTTTTAATAATATTTTAATAGCATATCGTTGTTTAGTGAAACTCGGTATTGCGTATGACGCAAGCTATCGAGGAAGGTCGCGATTTTGTGTAAATCAAGACAAGCAAGTGTTGTGTAGAAAATGATTCCTTTGATGATTTATATAACATAAAATTCTCGGGTGTTACATTATATCTGTTCATGAGGCAGTTGTCCTCCGTACACAGGTTTGATGGTTTTGTTTCCCATTTACGGGAAGAGGTGATATATTTGGGATATCCCCATAAAATAAAAAATATATTTATATTTTATATAATGATCATATTATATTATCTATTTTGATGATATTTCAAGGAGTATGAAAAAGAAATAAAATTCCTTATAATGAATGATACCCCTTCCTCAAACATCATCTTTAAAATTATACAAAAAACATCCAAAAACATATTAAAATTAATTAAGAGGAATATATGATTTGATTAGTTAATTATGGTTGGGTTTGGGAATGTATTTCACTAAACACAAGGGTTTTGATGTGTGGAAATGATAGTATAAGAGGTGATATTTTATAAGTGAGAGGGTGTGTCAATTTTATAAATTGAGAAATCAATAAAATAATGTGAAGTATACCTGATGAAAATATATTCCAAAATATATGAATAAATTATTTTATGGATGTTGTTTTCAATCCACACATCCACCATAAATAATATTTCTTTAAAAATTTAATGCCCTTTAATTATATTGTTACTCACATTCACCATTTTACTTTTCACCAATGTAATTATGTTTTACCAATGTAATTTATTATTTATGTATAAAAATTAAATATGTAAAATTTTATAACACATAAAACTAATTTTAAATATAATGTTAAATTTATCAAAAATATCCTATGTCTATAGAAGATTAATTTTAATATAATAATGTTTAATGTGAAAAAACGTGTTCTAACCTAACTGTCAAAATTAATATACAATAATAATTTTGTATTTCAAAAATGAATAAAATAATATTTTAATATATCACATATTTAAGAAAATTATAACAATATATTACTCTTTCATTAAAATGATAACCAAAAAAATCTTACCACAATTTAGTATAACATCCATAGTCATTATATTGATCTCCAATGCCAAATTCAAAATTAAATAATTCTGTAAATAAAAAACCCAACATCCTAATTATCGTCAAAATTTAAAAACTTATTTATTTTTCATCCAAACAAATCATTCATGTTAAATAAATTTTTTGGACTAATGGTAATCAAAACTTCTTTTGAATGAAACATTTCCCATAATATTAATAATCACGTATATGTGGTAAATTTTAAAATCTATTTGATTATAAAATATAATTCAAATAATAATATTAATTTTTATCCCTCAAATTATTTTCAAAAAAGACTTATTATAACTATTTTACCATACAATCTAGTAGTATGAACTAATCATTTCCCCCTTTAGGTTGTGGGTTCAAGCCCCAAGACCTTGATGAATGCGATGAATCATCGTACGACCTGTTGGTTTTCCTTCTCGAAATGTATATTAATATAATCCCAATATAATTCACAAAAATATGATTAAAATATTCAAAATCCTATTAATCATCAAATCAATTAGAAATAATTATGGTTTATATATACCTTATTTTGTTCCAATGTCAAGAAAACCTAATTAAATAGTATTAAATTTTCATAAATGATATGATAAACCCTAAATATTATCAATACCATTATTTTATTCCACATTATACAAATTCTCCATTCAATAAATATAATTATTTATTAAAACCTAAATTCATACTAGTTGTTATACTTCGAAAAATCTCTTAAAAATTGTTTTAATAATTTATGAATGATGTAACATAAATACTAAAATTTACTATTTATGCCATTAACCATATAATAAATATTAGAAAGATAAGCCCAATAAATATTAGGTTTATCACAGAACATCAAATTTTATCATCTATTGAATTCCATATTGATGGTTCATAATGTGTCCAAAAATTTCCAAAATATATCCCTCATGAGTTATTATAAATATGTGTAGTAAGTTCATCTTAATAAACTATATTATTATCTTTCAAATAACCAATGCGATCTTTTCGAAATTATTTACCCTAGATTAAATAGTACTATACACAAATTCAAATATATTATTAGTCTTGGATATATTTTCATTGATCTCACTCTCTTTATGGTTCCCAAATTTCCATTATATTTTCCAAAAAATAGAACTATCCCTATAGTTCTCAAAAAATATTATTTTTCTATTCCCAAATAATAAATTATACATTACTCTCGTAAAATTTATAGTGACTAAATCCATTTTATAAAATTACTTCATTATTTTGCAAATATACATCCTTAAAATACAACCCTAATAACATGGACCTTCTATCTCTTTAAGGTGGGTGACATAAAACATGAAAGTAAACTATAACATAACATATTAATTTTCATTCTCCTTATAGATCATATCAATGTATTTTATATCATATAACAGTATTGGATACACTGGAGAATACATAAAATAAATTGGCGATCCTGTAATCATTGTAATAGAATCAATGTGATATGGAAACATCAGATGTGAGTCAATGTGTCATGACACCCTCCCTCCAATGATGACCCTCATAGGGTGGTAATAAAAAAAGAAGCTAATGACCAAAGAGACACACCTATAATAGGCCCAGGGATGTGGACCAACACTAAGGGTATAAAAGTCTCACAAAATAGAAGGCATTAACCTTTTTAGAGAAAGATGATAGGGAGATAATATTTTTTATCCAAAACAGCTCCATGATATATATTTATATATATATATTAAAATGACCCATCATGTTTAAATTAATATAATAAAAAAACTCTCCAAATAAATTACCAAATGTATAGAGAAGTGGCAACATAGAAACTATCAAGATCCAAACTAGTAAAGTCCAACACGATCTGAGAAGCCCTATTTTAAATTAGAATACATTTTTATATACAGATGGAGAGATTACAGTAATAATAAGTTTGAAAACAAAGGACAATTTTTCAAATGTCAATGTAGCATAAGAATTCCCTGATGAGAAAAAATAAGATCAAACATCACCTAATCATGTATACTAACCACCCAAAACTCATTAAGTAACTCTCACCAAATAATGTAAGTCATGTAATGTAATACAATGCAGATCAATATTAGGTTACCACACACCACTTCTCCAATAATTATCCACTCTCACATACAAATAGGAAATTTCATTGAGCTCCCACCTCTTATAAACACACCACATGATAATCCACCAACACCCACCTGGGATTCACAACCACATCTAAACCATATACACATGGTCCACATACCACATCACACAAACCCATAGACACATGATCTATATACCACATCACATATCTCCCTTAGAATCCTAAGACACATACAACAACTCATCTCTCCCGAAGACACGTGTTCCACTTACCATTTAACATAATTAAAACACTTAGGATAACACAACACATTTCATCCAAAATACACCTAGGAAAACACAACACATCTCATCCAGAAGGCACATGGGAAATCCCAACAAATCATCATCATAAATACACTTGGGAAAACACAACACACCATCACAAACCATGCACCAAAAAACCAAAATTTTATTGAGGAATCGTGGGCTACCGCTACCTAGAAGTAGAACCAGATAAGAGTGGATGTCCAACCATCCATTCTCCCATACAGATTATTAGGAATGAAACCCTTACTCATGAAAATGGGGGTGTTCATCATATAGTTCTAAATTAAGATGGGGTTTGTATTGAAATAAAAAAAATTTAAATTTATATATAGGTCTAATTCCAATCACTAATTCCCAGCCTATGGGCTCTCAAACAAAAAATCATATCTCAAAATTAGAATCCTTATCACTACCTCTAAATACAATCACTATACAATAAGCCAAAACTTATTTCTAATTACAATCCAATTTAATTTAACCATTACTATTCTTAATTTAAAATTCATTTATTCTTTAAATTTACAAAACAACCCATGAATGTCCCAAATATTATTAGTCATTATTTATTAATCAATTCCACTACAAGTTGGAAAACTACACATCAAAATACATAACAAGAAACTAAACTATGTCTAATCAGGAAAACATTCAAGGAATTTACCTATAAAAATAAAAACAAGTCCACTAATGTCAACCACATGAATCAATACATCAAAAAAGAATCCTGATTGTATCCCCAATATGTAGAACTAATCATCCAATCCATAATCAATCAATATATCAATCTGAGATTCCATCACCCCTTTTGAACTGTCCCACCACACACAACCAAGAAAGACACACACAACATACAACCATTCTTAAAACCATATCACAACACAACAAAAAAAAAATATAAATACAATATTTAATAAGGAATCCCTTATTTACTCTGCATATTAATTCAATGGTTATCACAAAATCATTAAAATCTTTCTATATCCGATCATTAGTTAGGTGAATGTGATTTACTAGTTTCCATTTAGTGTCATACCATAACTACCACTACAAAATTAGGGAACACATCTTATATAACATGTGAAAACAAATCCACCAACATGAACCATTTTAAACAATGCATTTTGCCTATAAAATCACAGTATCCCAAATAATGAGAAAAGATGTGAAAATATTGCAATAAACCCAACTTACCTTTCAATAGAATTTCCCAGTTTTTTATATTTGATTAAGTTGGAACAACCATAATCTATGGGTAAAAAATGAAAAACCACTCCAACATGACCCAAAAATAAATAGGGGAACAAGAATCACCCCCTCGAAGGGGTTTTAACATCCACTACATGAAAAAAGACCACCTAATGACACTCCGATCACTTATCCTGCATGATATCCATCCATCCAAGGATGTTAATTCACTACCACACCAACAACAACCAAGATACCAAATTAAGAATGATAAACAAGAACAAACCATTGAATGAAGATGATATATGAAAGAGGAAGAGACACAAATAAGGGAAAATTCTACAAAAGAATGGGTTAACATACCATGGATCACCACAGATTTCAAAAAATGATCATTGAGATCAACAAATAGAAGATAGATGAAGAGGGTTTGAATAACTTTTGGGGGTGGCTAAGATATGTCCCGAATGATTGATACTGTTATAACTATATGATATATGAAATAAATAGTAGTCACAATGTTATAAAACCTTACAATGTTAGGGGAATAGAAGATGTGAAATCCCATTTATCATCGTGAAATCCATCTACGTGATATTATTCTGAAAAACATGTCACCTCTCAGTTTTTTTATTTTTGAAACCTAGAAATATTTCATGTTGTGAAACCCTTGTTTACACTATGTAAAATTATTCACATCATGAAGATCCCTATGAAAAGTTGTGAATCCAGACGTCCTGAGGTGAAATAATGTTATGCAACATAAAACCACAATGCTTACAACTTTTAACAACTAAAAACCTCTAAACATTTTCATATCCTTCTCCATGAACTTACAATGACCAAACACACAATTTAACTGACCATGAAGGCACAAATTGTGACATTAAATTCCTCTCATACGATTATCATATTTCATATTCCAAAACAAATCCCATATGAAATAGGTGTCTATAATGACCCATACTTTACATAAACTGTTAATACTTCAAAATTGAAGCATACTTATTACAACATATAACAAAACCACGAAAGGACCGTATAGGAATAGTGTCTTTAGATACTGGGAAACATAAACAACTGGTTCATAAAGCGTCTACACTGTCTCCCATTTATTTCATCATATCTATAGTCCATTTTGGAATATCTTACTTAATAACCTTCTTTCTGACCTGGGGAAAGAAAACATACAAAAGGGTGAGCTCAAATGCTCAGTAAGGGTAAACAAAAGAAATATCAATCACATCGTATACATAAGAACATAACTTTTGGAAATCTTAACCTGAAAAAGAGATCATAATTTCATAACATGGGATAAATCATGGCAGTGAAATGTAATCACAATAATCATAACATAAAACATGAAACATTGTTGCATACACACATAATAATAGAGATTCATTTCTTGTTAGTCAAGACTCATTTCCAAGACTATCTTAGTGGAAAAAGACCCTTTCTGAACCGAGTCACCCTTGTTTCAGTCCTGTTTCACTAAACCGGTATAACCTACCGTTCTAGCCATGTCTATCTCATGAGATATAAAATCATTACCAAATGCATTGGAGGGAGATATAGGTCCCACCCATATCATAATGATACCATTATTATGTGAGCCATAAAATCATAACTCATACATCATTGCATAACCCATGTAATAAAACTGGGAATCTTAAACCTCGTGACATCATAAAACAATTCATATAATATAAAGGAATTCATAAAAATATAATCACATCACAACATAATCAAATCAATGTAATAATAGGGATAGAAATAGAACCCTTTATTATCTTAGATGTAAAATAATTTTGATAAAACATTTGAACTCCATTCTTGAGGAAAATGTCCTTTCTGCTTCAAAAACACTTTTCCTTTCATAACATGTAGTACAATTCTAAACTAAAAGAAGTTGATTAAAAATAAACATGAAAACTTGTAAAGGAATATTCTTGGAAATAATGTTTTAAAAATCCCTTCATGCCGTATAAGTTAAAAAACATTATTCTCATACTTTTGTCGGAAAAGTCAAAAAGTACCTTATATGCTGACCATAGGAAATATTCAATTCATAAAATGTGGTAAAAAGTCAATAAAGGGAAAAATTGACTTTAAACATCCATTAAAGAATGTTAAATATTTTATGAAAGAATTTTTAGAAAACATGGTCATGGATGATAAACGTAACCCCAGAAAATACTTACGTATAAGCAATCTCAAATAAAAATGAGATGGAAAATTTATCCCTTACCTTAGGTTCGTTTTTCTTTGTAAGTGTCTGAAACTCCTGTATAATGATTTAAATAATTTTATTGACTTATTCCAGAATCATACTTATTTTTATGATATCATATATGGTCATATTCTTAGCTTCTTAGTAGTAATATTTCATTTCTTCTTGTTATTCGGGTGTTTATAATTTTTTGTTCTTATGCGTGTCTTGTCGAATAAATTCGTATTCATATCTTTAGGTTATAGATACCTCATTTATAGAATGGTATTAGTGTAATATATACCATATTCATTCATTAAATTCATTTATATAATCATTATGAAATGACGATCATGTAGAACGAGTCGCATCACATCGTGGAGACGATATTCCGTACGTATGCAGGAGTGATGATATCGTTCCTATGATCGTGGAATTGTGTTGGAGTGTATGTATACTATTTCAGAATCAGTATTACTTTATAATAGTCATATATAGGAATTATTTACACCATTATACCCATCCAAGTAAGGTGGTGGTGGAAAATAGATTACACTACGGCGTGGAGACGGTATTCCGTACATACGCACGCGCGGTGATTTCTTTTTCCGTAGGATGGATAGATGGTGAAATAGGGTTGTTTTAGACTTATAATAATATCTCAGAATATGAGTGATACTGATGTTATTACTTCATAATGAAACAACTAAATAAGAAGAAGTGGAAGGTGAACAAAAAATGAAAGAATCAGTAACAGACATTACCTCTTCTTTGAGGTGCTTCTTTGAGACCTTCATTTTGGGCACTAAAATTGGTCTTTGAAGAAGACCAGGACCTATATGATGACTCTAGGGAAGTGGAGAGGAGAAATTGGCAGGGGTTGGCCGAGCTTGAAGGCTCAATGTGGTGTGAGGAAGATGGGGAGGAGGTGCCCTTTTATAATGGAGGAGAGGGGCACCTTTGGGAAAACTAAATATATTATTTTATTATAAAGTCATGTTCGGTTTCAAATAGCTCCAAATTGATATATTTAGAATATAAGGTGGGTATGGGTCGAAAGCATCTCATCCAATATAATTTAGACAAGTTTAGGTTCTTATTTTAACATTATCATTTAGATTTAACAGTAAGTGAAATAATTTTACTTTTACCGTGTCTTTTTTTGTTCTTATACTATAAGGTTAATAAACATATTATAAGCAGGAAAACGAACTCCAAGTTTTTTATTATTAATATATATAACCTTATATAAGTCATTTGGCCGAGCCTTAGATTTTTAGGAATAAAATAACCATTACTAAAATAATATTTGTTTTAAAAACAATTTTATGTCAATTTTGACACTATTTAGTAATTAATTTTTGTGAAACTAATAACAGAATGATTAGTTCGAACAAAGTTAATTAAATCAATACTAACATGTCATATTAATATATAAAATTAGTGAAATTCATAAAACGTCTCAAATTATATTTATTTTGGTATTTATAAAATCGATTATGTCAATATTTCATTAATAAGATAATTACTGCATCATCTTTGTGTCATAAATAAATTAAATAATTTAATGTCTAAAAATTACAAATAAAATACCATTATGTAGGAAATATTTTTATATTTCTAATGAATATTTATAGTCGAATTTATATTATGTATAACCCAATATTTAAAATGATTTAGTTATTAAACATTGATTTTAACTATTTTAACCCTTCTTTAAATAAATTAATAATAAATGTCCTAATATAATCCATGTGGGCCTAAATGGTCATATTTTACTTCTAAGTTTGATTTTGGTCGAATTACACTTGTCCAATAGAATTAGGACATGTTTTAGGGTAATAATAATATAATTTTTACCCTATTTACTTTTAACCGTGGTTAAAAAAAGTAAAAAGTTACTATTCACCAAATAATTATTTTCATCTCATTGAACAAAATTTTACTTACTGACATCAACCATGTCTCTCGGATTTTTGAAATTCCACTCACAGAAGCGGTAAAATAATGTTTTATGAAAAATTCAGTTTTTTAACTACCACTTAATGGTTTCATTATTCATCAAAAATTGAAAGTTATCAGAAAAATACCAAAATTTCACCCTAGGCTAATTTCGATATTTCGAATCCAAAAATGAAGTCCATTTTGGAATATAAAATATATAAAATTTCAAAAAATGGTTATTACTATTCTTAACAACTAGTTTTAATAATATTTTAATAGCATATCATTGTTTAGTGAAACTCGATATTGCGTACGATGAAAGCTATCGAGGAAGGTCTCGATTTCGTGTAAAGCAAGCCAAGAAAGTGTTGTGTAGAAAAAGATTCCATTGATTATTTATATAACATAAAAGTCTCGGGTGTTACATTCTACCCCCCTTAAAATAAATTTTTCCCTCGAAATTCTTCACTTTGTAACAAACAGATGAAGATACCTCTCCCTCATCATATCCTCAAGATCCCATGTAGATTCTTCTAATTGGTGGTTCCTCCATAAAACATTCACCAATTGAGTGGTCTTGTTTCGTAGGAATTTTTTCCTACGATCCATAATTTCTATCGGTTGTTCTTCATAAGAAAGATCTTGCTCCAGCGGTACAACTTCTGAGCTGAGTACATGTGAAGGATCAGGTATGTTATTTCTCAAGAGAGACACATGGAACACAATGTGAACTTGAGAGAGATTCGGTGGAAGCGCCAATCAGTAATCTACCTTCCAAACACGATCCAGTATTTTTAAAGGACCGATATATCTAGGGCTCAACTTCCCCTTCTTTCCAAATCTCATAACCCTCTTCCAGGGAGTTATTTATAATAACACATTATCACCCACTTCAAACTCTAGGTCTTTTCTTCGGTTGTCGGCATAACTTTTCTGTCAACTCTGAGCTGCTCTTATGTGTTTTTTGAATAGATCTGAGCTTTTCTGCCATTTCATCAATGAGATCAGGTCCTAATAGCTTTCTTTCCCCAACTTCATCCCAGCAAGTCGGAGTCCTGCATTTCTTTCCATAGAGAGCTTCATAAGGATCCATATGAATACTGGTGTGAAAGCTATTATTATAAGAAAATTCCACCAAAGGTAGGTGTTGATCCCAACCACCTTTGAAATCCATAGAGAATGCTCTCAACATATCTTCTAGGGTTTCAATTGTTCTCTTAGATTGACCGTCTTTCTGAGGATGATAAGAATATTTGAAACATAACTCTATATCCAGAGTATGCTGAAGACTTCGCCAGAACATTGAGATAAACCTCGGATCCTGATTAGATATAATAGAAAGTGGTACTCCATGAAATCTTACCACTTCCTTTATATATATCCTGGCAATCTAATCCAGAGAGAAATCCTCTCTAATAGCAATGAAGTGTGCAGACATTGTAAGACGATCAACTTTGATGCAGATAGAATTATTTCCTTTGGATGTTTTAGGAATTCCAGTGACAAAGTCCATAGTGATGTTTTCCCATTTCCATTCGGGTATGGGTAATGGTTGTAACATCCCCTTATACTTCTGTCTCTCAACTTTAACTTGTTGACAAACCAAGCATCGAGAGACATATTCAGCAACATCTCTTTTCATGCCATCCCACCAGAAGTACTCTTTCAGGTCCCTATACATCTTCTTGCTTCCAGGATGAATAGAGAATGAAGAAATATGAGCCTCATCCAGCAGCTCCTTCTTTAATTCGGGGATGTGAGGAACACAAACCCGATTCCGGAACTTCATTATCCCATCACAATCAAGGTTGAATTCAGGAACATTACTCACCTTCTTTTGTAACTCGACATCTTCTTTCTGTTCCTCTTTAATATTCACATGTATAGATGGTTGAACATTCATTTGAGAAAGATAAGATTTTTCCCCTTCCATTATAATTCCATGATCCGTCCTTTGTAAATCCATAAATATTCGATCTTTTATGATACTCATCATGGATAAACTAGAATGGTCTTGTCAACTTAATGCATCTTCTACCTTGTTTTCTTTCCCAGGGTGGTAATGGATTGAGCAGTCGTAATCCTTAACCAGCTCCAACCAAATTCTTTGGCGCATATTCATCTCTTTTTGTGTGAAAATATACTTTAAACTTTTATGATCAGTATAAATATCACACCTTTCACCATAAAGGTAATGCCTCCAAATCATTAATGCAAAGATTACCGCAGCTACCTCCAAATCATGAGTTAGGTAATTTTTCTCATGTATTTTCAACTGTCGTGAGGCATAAACTATCACCATATCATTTTGCATAATAACACACCCCAATACCTTCATGGATGCATCACTATAGATCACAAACCTTTCTCCACTACAAGGCAGTGTGAGCACAGGTGCACTGGATAACCTTCTTTTCAACTCCTTGAAATTCTGTTCACATTCTTCCGTCCAGACAAACATAACTCCTTTCCGAGTCAACTTGGTGAGTGGATTAGATAATCGTGAGGAATCTTTCACAAAACGTCGATAATATCCAGCCAAACCAAGAAAACTTCGAATCTCAGTTACTGTTGTTGGTCTCGACCATCATTCGATAACCTCTGTTTTTGCTGGATCCACAGATATCCCCTCCTTTGAGATTATGTGACCCAAAAATGCAACTTTTTTAAGCCAAAATTCACACTTGGTAAATTTGGAATAAAGATTCTCCTTTCTCAGGGTCTTCAAGATAATTCTCAAGTGATCTTCATGTTCTTCCTTGCTCTTTGAAGAGACAAGAAGATCATCTATAAAGACTACCACAAACTGATCAAGATAGTCTCTAAAGACTATATTCATTAGATCCATGAAGATAGCAGGGGCATTGGTAAGACCAAATGGCATCAATATAAAATCATAGTGTCCATACCTTGTATGGAATGCCGTCTTTGGTATATCCTCCCTTTTGACCAATAATTGTTGATACCCTGAACGAAGATCAATCTTGGAAAAGTATTGAGCTCCTCGTAGTTGGTCAAATAAGTCATCAATGCGTGGGAGAGGATATTTTTTCTTGATAGTGATCTTGTTAAGTTCTCGATAATCAATACAGAGTCTCATTGATCCATCTTACTTCTTAATAAACAGAACAGGTTCCCCCCAAGGTGACGCACTAGGGAATATGAACCCTTTATCAAGATTATCGTGGAGTTTCTTCTTCAATTCCTGCAACTCAATTGGGGCCATTCTATAAGGTGTCTTTGAAATAGGCAAAGCACCCGGTACAAGTTCTATTGAGAACTCAACTTCACGATTCAGTGGAAGACATGGTAATTCCTCCGGAAAGACATCATAAAACTCCCGTACTATGGGAATATTCTTAATCGTGAGTTTCTCACCAACCATTTGAGATAAATAACCTTCATTTATTGGAATCAATACCCATAAAATGGAAGAAATTTCTACTGGAAGGTTATGTTCATCCTTGCATTGATAGATGATCATAGATTGATCTGGAATATGAAATGTGACTTCCCTTCGTTGGCAATTGATATGAGATCCATGTAGAGAAAGCCAATCCATGCCATTAATCACATCAAATTCCACTAAAGTAAGGATCACAAGATTTGTAGGAAGCAATTTCCCACAAACATTGATCGGAGAAGAATTATAAACTTTTGATTCGACTGTTGTGCCATTAGGTGTTGTCACAGCTAACTCAACATCTAATTGTTGAGGTAATACGGTGATACCCTTAGAAAATTCTTCAGAAATAAAGGAGTTGGTGGATCCAGAATCAAATAAAACATTTTCTACTTTAGAGTGGATGGTAAGTGTACCTTTCACCACAGCGTTATCGTACTCCACATCGCTGATAGAAATTGCATGTGACATTCCTTTGTCTTTAGCCTTAAGAGTTTGCTGACGTCGACCATCATCATCAACCCTTGGATTAGGGAATTTATTGGTATAATGTCCCATATTCTTGCACTTGAAACATTGAAGTGTATTAGGTTCATTCTCTGTATCCCTTCCTTTTTTGGCATCATTAGACATCTTCTTCCCATCATTGCGACATTCAAATGCCCGATGACCTTCCTTTTCACATTTGAAACATTTACTTGTCCCTTTAAGACAACTACCTCCATGTTTCATTCCACACTTTGAGCATAAGGGAAAGCTCATCTTCTTTTCAGTGTGCTCTTTAGATTTTCATTTGAATTCCATTTTCCTCTTCTTATCAAACCCATATGACTGATGGGCTAATCCAATCCCCATCTCAACTTTGAGATCACATCGAAATGATTTCCTCGTAGCTATTGATGTCCCTTATGGCTATGGCCCTTCGAATACATGGTTTTAAGCCACTAAAGAATCGATTGATCTTACTCTCCGGTTGGATAGTAATACTAGAAGCGTACCTTCAAAGTCTTGTAAAATTTTCTTCATAGTTACCAATAGATTCCTCATCCTTTTGCTTCAGTTCAAGAAACACTTTCTCCATTTTTGTTCTGAGAATACGAGGGAAGTAATTATTAAAAAATATGTTCTTGAACTCGTCCCATTCCATGGAATCAATTTCATCCCTTTGCCTCGTATTCTTAATAATATTCCACCATTGATCAGCATCACCTTCCAAACGATACACTAATAAGATGACTTTATCAAGCTAAGAACATTGAAGAACTGAAAATATCTTTTCAGTAGTACTAATCCATTGTTCAGCAACTAATGGATTAGTAGACCCGCTGAATGAAGGTGGACGCTGTCTCATGAAGGATTCAACATAATGTTGATCATTTCTTTTCACGTTTGGAAGTCCTGCATGATTCATAGCTTGAGAAAGTTGTGTAACCATGGCTACAAGATTTTTCATTCCATCTCCCAAAACGTTTGGTTGCTTAGGGGGGCAGTCATTGCATTTCCCGTTGCATTCCGCATTAACACGGTTCCTTCGGGTTAAAACCATTGACTAAAACCAAGAAGAATAGTGTGAGAAACACTAATTATTATAGGTAAACCAGATAATCAAGAATAAAATTTCACACTTAAGGTCTTATACTAGGTTATTCAAGGCCATTTATAAAACACTAAGATTGTGTTCTATGCTTATACTTATCCTTAGGGTTCTTACTAAGAATTTCACATCCTAGTTTCCAATGGTTGACTATACCTTTCCTCTGATACCAACTATAACGACCCATAATTTACATACATTGTTATTACTTCATAATTGAAGCACACTTATTACAACATATAACAAAACTAATAATGGACCGTATAGGTATAGTGTCTTTAGAAACTGGGAATCATAAACAACTGGTTCATAAAACGTCTACACGGTCTCCCATTTATTTCATCATATCTATAGTCTCTTTTGACATATCTTACTTAATAACCTTCTTCCTGACCTGGGGATAGAAAACATACAAAAGTGTGAGCTCAAATTCTCAGTAAGGTTAAACAAAAGAAATATCAATCACATCATATACATAAGCACATAACTTTTGGAAATCTTAACCTGCAAAAGATATCATAATTTCATAACATGGGGTAAATAAAAGTAGTGAAATGTAATCCTAATAATCATAATTTAAAAAATGAAACTTTGTGGCATACACACATAATCATAGAGAATCATTTCTTATTAGTCAAGACTCGTTGCCAAGACTATCTTAGTGGACAAAGTCCATTTCTAAACCGAGTTACCCTCGTTTCAGTCCTTCTTCACTGAACTGGTATAACCTACCGTTCCAGCCATGTCTATCTGATGAGAAATAAAATCTTTACCCAATGAATTGTAGGGAGATATAGGTCCCACCCATCTCATAATGATACCATTCTTATGTGTGCCACAAAATCATAAACCATACATCATAGCATAACCCATGTAACAAAAATGGGAATCTTAAACATCGTGACATCATAAAACAATTCATATAAGATAAAGAGATTCATAAAAATATAATTACATCACAAAATAATCAAATAAATGTAATAATAGGGATTGAAATATAAACCTTTATTATCATAGATGGAAAATAATTTTGATAAAACATTTGAACTCTATTCTTGAGAAAAATATCCTTTCTGCTTTAAAAACACTTTCCCTTTCTTAACATGTCGTACAATTCTAAACTAAAAGAAGATGAATAAAAATAAACATGAAAACATGCAAATGAAGCTTCTTGGAATTAATTTTTTTAAAAATACATTAATTCCGTATAAGTTAAAAAAACATTCTTCTCGTACTTTTGTCGGAAAAGTCAAAAAGTACCTCGTATGAAAAACAACAAAAAATTCCTTTCATATCTTTTACTAAAAACTCACCGAAGGGTAAAATTGGATTTAAAAAATTGTAGGTGAATGGAAATAATATTACATATTGAGGAAACATGGATGTGTATGATAAAATACACCGCTATAAATTTCAAAGTATAAACATTCTCGAATAAAAATGAGATTGTGATATTTCCCTTACCTTAGGTCCAATTTGCTTTGTACGTGTCTGAACCTCCTGTATAATGATTTAAATAATGTTATTGACATATTGCAGAATCATACTTATTTTTATGATATCCTATTTGGTCATATTCTTAGCTTCTTAGTTGTAATATTTCATTGCCACTTGTTATTCGTGTGTTTATAACTTTTTGTTCTTATGCGTGTTTTGTCGAATAAATTCTTATACATATATTTAGACTATAGATACCTCATTTCCAGAATTGTATTAGTGTAATATATATCATATTCATTCATTTAATTCATTTATATAATCATTATTAAATGAATATCATGTAGAACGAGTCTCATCACATCGTGGAGACGGTATTCCGTACGTACGCACGAGTGATGATATCGTTCCTATGATCGTGGAATTGTATTGGAGTGTAAGTATACTATTTCAGAATTATTATAACTTTATAATAGTCATATATAGTCATTAGTTACACCATTATACCCATCCAAGTAAGGTGGTGGTGGAAAATAGATTACACACGGCATGGAGACGATATTCCGTACGTACGCATGCGCGGTGATTTCTTTTTCCATAGGATGGATAGATGGTGAAATAGGGTAGTTTCATACTTATAATAACATATAAGTATAAGAGTGATACTGATGTTATTACTTCATAATGAAACAAATAAAGAAGAAGAAGTGGAAGAAAAAATAACGATGACTGAATCAGTAACGGTCATTACCTCTTCTTTGAAGTGCTTCTTTGAGACCTTCTTTTCGGGCACTAAAGTGGGTCTTTGAAGATGACCAGGACCTGTAGGATGTCTCCAGGGAAGTGTAGAAGAGAATGTGGCAGGGGTTGACCGAACTTGAAGGCTCAAAGTGGTGTGATGAAGAGGGGGGGGGAGGTGCCCTTTTATAAGGGAGGAGAGGGGCACCTTTGGGAAAACTAAAAATATTATTTTATTATAAAGTCAAGTTCGGTTTTAAATAGCTCCAAATTGATATATTTCGAATCTAAGGTGGGGATGGGTCAAAATACTCTCATCAAATAGAATTTAGACAAGTTTCGGTTCCTAATGTAACATTATCATTTAGATTTAACATTAAGTTAAATAATTTTACTTTTACCGTGTCTTCTTGTGTTCTTATACTATAAGGTTAATAAACATACTATAAGTAGGCAAACGAACCCCAAGTTGTTTATTATTAATATCTATAAACTTATCTAAGTCATTTAGCCGAAACATATATTTTTAGGAATAAAATAACAATTATTAATATAATATTTGTTTTAAAAACTATTTTATGTCTATTTTGACACTATTTAGTAATTAATTTTTGTGAAAATCTTAACAGAATGATTAGTTCTAAAAAGTTAATAAAATCAATACTAACATGTCATTTTAATCTATAAAATTAGTGGAACTCATAAAAAGTCTCAAATTATATATATTTGGGTATTTATAACATCAATTATGCCAATATTTCATTAATAAGATAATTACTGCATCATCTTTGTGTCAGAAATAAATTAAATTATATAATGTCCAAAAATTACAAATAAAATAACATTATGTAGAGAATCTTTTTAGATTTCTAATGAATATTTATAGTTTAATTTATCTTATGTATAACCCCATATTAAAAATGATTTAGTTATTAAACATTGATTTTAACTATTTTAACCCTTCTTTAAATAAATTAATAATAAATGTCCTAATCTAATCCAAGTGGGCCTAAATGGTCATATTATATTCCTAATTCTGTTTTTGGTCGATTTAAACTTGTCCAATAGAATTAGGACATGTGTTAGAGTAATAATAATATCATTTTTACCATTAATTACCCTATTTACTTTTAACCGTGGTAAAAAAAAGTAAAAAGTTATTATTCACTAAAAAATTATTTTCATCTCATTGAAACACATTTTACTTACTGACATCAACCATGTTTCTCAGATTTTCGAAATTCCACTCACAAAAGCGGTAAAATTACATTTTATGAAAAATTCAGTTTTTTAACTACCACTTAGTGGTTTCAGTATTCATCAAAAATTGAATGTTTTCAGAAAAATACCAAAATTTCACCCTAGGCTAATTTCGATATTCCGAATCCAAAAATGAAGTCCATTTTGAAAAATAAAATATATAAAATTTCAAAAAGTGGTTATTACTATTCATAACGGCAAGTTTTAATAATATTTTAATAGCATATCGTCGTTTAGTGAAAGTCGGTATTGCTTACGACGCAAGATATCGAGGAAGGTCGCGATTTAGTGTAATGCAAACCAAGAAATTGTTGTGTAGAAAAAGATTCCTTTCATAATTTATATAACATAAAAGTCTCGGGTGTTACATTACATCAGTTCATGAGGCAGTTGTCCTCCGTACACAGGATTGATGGTTTTGTTTCTCATTTACGGGAAGAGGTGATATATTTGGGATATCTCCATAACATAAAAAATATATTTATATTTTATATAATGATCATATTATATTATCTAGTTTGATGATATTTCAAGGAGGATGAAAAAGAAATAAAATTCTTTATAATGAATGATACCTCTTCCTCAAACATCATCTTTATAATTATACAAAAAACATCCAAAAACATATTAAAATTAATTAAAAGGAATATATGATTTCATTAGTTAATTATGGTTGGGTTTGGGAATGTATTTCCCTAAACACAAGGGTTTTGATGTGTGGAAATTATAGTAGAAGAGGTGATATTTTATAAGTGAGAGGGTGTGTCAATTTTATAAATTGAGAAATCAATAAAATAATGTGAAGTATACCTGATGAAAATATATTCCAAAATATATGAATAAATTATTTTATGGATGTTATTTTCAATCCACACATCCACCATAAATAATATTTCTTTAAACATTTAATTCCTTTTAATTATATGGTTACTCACTTTCACCATTTTACTTTTCACCAATGTAATTATGTTTTACCTATGTAATTTATTATTTAATTATAAAAAATAAATATGTAAAATTTCATAACACATAAAACGAATTTTAAATATAATGTTAAATTTATCAAAAATATCTTATGTCTATAGAAGATTAATTTTAATATAATAATGTTTAATGTGAAAAAACGTGTTCTATCCTAACTTTCAAAATTAATATACAATAATAATTTTGTATTTAAAAAATGACTAAAATAATATTTTAATATATCACATATTTAAGAAAATTATAACAATATATTACTCTTGTATTAAAATGATAACCAAAATAAAATTTTACCACAATTTAGTATAACATCCATAATCATTATATTATTCTCCAATGCCAAATTCAAAATTAAATAATTTTGTAAATAAAAATCCCAACATCCTAATTATCATCAAAATTTAAAAATTTATTTATTTTTCATCCCAAAAAATCATTCATGTTAAATAATTTTTTTGGACTAATGGTAACAAAAACTTCTTTTGAATGAAACATTTCCCATAATATTAAGAATCATGTATATGTGGTAAATTTTAAAATCAATTTCATTAGAAAATATAATTCAAATAATAATATTAATATTTATCCCTCAAATTATTTTCAAAAAAAATTTATTATAACTAGTTTACCATAAAATCCAGTATTATGAAATAAACATTTCCCCCTTTAGGTTGTGGGTTCAAGCCCCATGACCTTGATGAATGCGATGAATCATCGTACGACTTTTTGGTTTTCCTTTTCGAAAAGTATATTAATATAATCCCAATATAATTCACAAAAATATGATGAAAATATTCAAAATCATATTAATCATCAAATCAATTAGAAATAATTATGGTTTTATATATACCTTATTTTTTTTCCAAAGTCAACAAAACCTAATTAAATAGTATTAAATTATCATAAATGATATGTTACACCCTAAATATTATCAATACCATTATTTTATTCCACATTATACAAATTATACATTCTATAAATATAATTATTTATTAAAACCTAAACTCATACCAGTTGTTATACTTCGAAAAATCTCTTAAAAATTGTTTTAATAATTTATTAATGATGTAACATAAATACTAAAATTTACTATTTATGCCTTTAACCATATAACAAATATTAGAATGATAATCCCAATAAATATTAGGTTTATCACATTACATCAATTTTTATCATCTATTGAATTCCATATTGATGGTTCATAATGTGTCCATAAATTTCTAAAATATATCCCTCATGAGTTATATTAAATATGTGTAGTAAGTTCATCTTAATAAACCATATTATTATCTTGTAAATAACCAATGCGATCTTTTCGAAATTATTTACCCAAGATTCAATAGTACTATACCCAAATTCAAATATATTATTAGTCATGGATATATTTTCATTGATCTCACTCTCTTTATGGTTCCCAAATTTCCAATATATTTTCCAATAAAAATAACTATCCCTAGAGTTCTCAAAAAATATTATTTTTCTATTTACAAATAAAAACTATACATTACTCTCATAAAATTTATAGTGACTAAATCCATTTTATAAAATTACTACATTATTTTTCAAATATAAATCCTTAAAATACAACCCTAATATCATGGATGTTCTATCTCTTTATGTTGGGTGATATAAAACATGAAATTAAACTATATCATAACATATAAATTTTCATTCTCCTTAGAGATATTATCAATGTATTTTATATCATATAACAGTACAGGATACCCTGGAGAATACATAAAATAAATTGGTGATCCTGTAATCATTGTAATAGAATCAATGTGATATGGAAACATCAGATGTGAGTCAAAGTGTCATGACACCCTCCCTCCAAATATGACCCTCATAGGGTGGTAATAAAAAAAGAATCAAATGACCAAAGAGACACACCTATAATGGGCCCAGGGATGGGGACCAACACCAAGGGTATAAAAGTCTCACAAAATAGAAGGCATTTACCTTTTTAGAGAAAGATGATAGGGAGATATGATTTTTTATCAAAAAAAACTCCATGATATATATATATATATAGATAATAATAAAATTCCCCATCATGTTTAAATAAACATAATAAAAAAACTCTCCAAAGAAATTACCAAATGTATAGAGAAGTGGAAACATAGAAACTATCAAGATCCAAACTAGTAAAGTCTAACATGACCTGAGAAGCCATATTTTAAATGAGAATACATTTTTATATATAGAGGGTGAGATTTCACTAATAATAAGTTTGAAAACCAAGGACAATTTTTCATATGTCAATGTAGCATAAGAATTCCCCGATGAGAAAAAATAAGATCAAACATCACCTAATCATGTATACTAACCACCCAAAACTCATTAAGTCACTCTCACCAAATAATGTAAGACATATAATGTAATACAATGCAGATCGATATTAGGTTACCACACACCACTTCTCCAATAATTATCCACTCTCACATACGAATAAGAAATTTCATGGAGCTCCCACCTCTTATAAACCGACCACATGATAATACACCAACACCCACCTGGGATTCACAACCACATCTCAACCGTATACACATGGTCCACATACCATATCACACAAACCCATAGACACATGATCTATATACCACATCACATATCGCCCTTAGAATCCTAAGACACATACAACAACTCATCTCTCCCAAAGACACGTGTTCCACTTACCATGTCACATAATGAAAACACTTAGGATAACACAACACATTTCATCCCAAATACACCTGGGAAAACGCAACACATCTCATCCAAAGGCACGTGGGAAATCCCAACAAACATCATCCTAAATAGACCTGGGAAAACACAACACACCATCACATACCATGCACCCAAAAACCAAAATTTTCTTGAGGAATCATGGGCTACCGCTACCTAGAAGTAGAACCAGATAAGAGTGGATGTACAACCATCCATTCTCCCACACAGATTATTGGGAATGAAACCCTTACTCATGAAAATGGGGGTGTTCATCACATAGTTCTAAATTAAGATGGGGTTTGTATTGACATAAAAAATAATTAAATTTATATATAGGTCTAATTCCAATCACTAATTCCTAGACTATGGGCTCTCAAACAAAAAATCATATCTCAAAATTAGAATCCTTATTATACCTCTAAATACAATCACTGTACAATAAGCCAAAAATTATTTCTAATTACAATCCAATTTAATTTAACCATTACTATTCCTAATTTAAAATTCATTTATTCTTTAAATTTACCAAAACAGCCCATGAATGTCCCAAATATTATTAGTCATTAATTATTAATCAATTCCATTACAAGTTGGAAAACTACAAATCAAAATATATAACAAGAAACTGAACTATGTCTAATCAGGTAAACATTCTAGGAATTTACCTATACAAATAAAAACAAGTCCACTAATGTCAACCACATGAATTAATACATCAAAAAAGAATCCTGATTGTATCCCCATTATGTAGAACTAATCATCCAATCCATAATCAATCAATATATCAATCTGAGATTCCATCACCCCTTTTGAACTGTCATACCATACACAACCAAGAAAAACACACACAACATACAACCATGATTACAACCATATCACAACACAACCAAAAAAATATAAATACAATATTTAATAAGGAATCCCTTATTTACGCTGTATATTAATTCAATGGTTATCCCAAAAACTTTAAAATCTTTCTATATCCATTCATTAGTTAGGTGAATGTGATTTACTAGTTTCCATTTAGTGTCATACCATAACTACCACAAAAAAAATTAGGGAACACATCTTATAAAACATGTGAAAACAAATCCACCAACATGAACCATTTTAAACAACGCATTATGCCTATAAAATCACAGTATCCCAAACAATGAGAATAGATGTGAAAATCTTTCAATAAACCCAACTTCCCTTTCAATATAATTTCCCAGTTCTTTATATTTGATTAAGTTGGCGCAACCATAATCTAAGGGTAAAAAATGAAAAACCACTCCAACATGACCAAAAAATAAATAGTGAAACAAGAATCACCCCCCTCGAAGGGGTTTTAACATCCTCTACATGAGAACAGACCACATAATGACACTCTGATCACTTATCCTGCAAGATATCCATCCATCCAAGGATGTTAATTCACTACCACACCAACAACCACCAAGATACAAAATTAATAATGATATATAAGAACAAAACATGGAATGATGATGATATATGAAAGAGGAAGAGACACAAATGAGGGAAAATGCTACAAAACAAAGGGTTAACATACCATGGATCACCACATATTTCAAAAAATGATCATTGAGATCAACACATAGAAGAGAGATGAAGAGGGTTTGAATAATTTTAGGGGGAGGCTAGGATATGTCTGGAATGATTTATACTGTTATAACTATACGATATATGAAATAAATAGTAGTCATTATGTTATAAAACCTTACGATGTTAGGGTAATACAAGATGTGAAATCCCATTTATCATCGTGAAATCCATCTACGTGAAATTTTTTTGAAAAACATGTCACCTCTCAGTTTTTTTATTTTTCAAACCTAGAAATATTTCATGTTGTGAAACCCTTGTTTACACTATGTAAAATTATTCACATCATGAAGATCCCTAGGAAAATATGTGAATCCAAACTTCCTGAGGTGAAATAATGTTATGCACATAAAACCTCAATTCTTACAACTTCTAACAACTAAACACCTCTAAACATTTTTAGATCCTTCTCCATGAACTTACAATGACCAAACACACAATTTAATTGACCATGATGTCACAAATTGTGACATTAAATTCCTCTCATACGATTATCATATTCCATATTCCAAATCAAATCCCATATGAAATAGGTGTCTATAACGACACATACTTTACATACATTGTTAATACTTAAAAATTGAAGCATACTTATTTCAACATATAACAAAACCACGAAAGGACCGTATAGGTATAGTGTCTTTAGAAACTGGGAAACATAAACAACTGGTTCATAATGTGTCTACACTGTCTCCCATTTATTTCATCATATATATAGTCCATTTTGGCATATCTTACTTAATAACCTTCTTCCTGACCTGGGGAATGAAAACATACAAAAGGGTGAGCTCAAATGCTCAATAAGGTTAAACAAAAGAAATATCAATCACATTGTATACATAAGCACATAACTTTTGGAAATCTTAACCTGCAAAAGAGATCATAATTTCATAACATGGGATAAATCATGACAGTGAAATGTAATCAAAATAATCATAACATAAAACATGAAACTTTTTGGCATACACACATAATCATAGATAATCATTTCTTTTTATTCAAGACTCATTGCCAAGACTATCTTAGTGGACAAAGTCCCTTTCTGAACTGAGTCACTCTCGTTGTAGTCCTGTTTCACTGAACCGGTATAACCTACCGTTCCAGCCATGTCTATCTCATGAGATATAAAATCCTTACCCAATTCATTTGAGGGAGATATAGGTACCACCCATATCATAATGATACCATTCTTATGTGTGCCACAAAATCATAAATCATACATCATTGCATAACCCATGTAATAAAAATGGGAATCTTAAACATCGTGGCATCATAAAACAATTCATATAAGATAAATGAATTCATAAAAATATAATTACATCACAAAATATTCAAATCGATGTAATAATATGGATAGAAACAGAACCATTTAGTATCTTATATGGAAAATAATTTTGATAAAACATTTGAACTCCATTCTTGAAGAAAATATCCTTTCTGCTTCAAAAACACTTTTCCTTTTTTAACATGTCATACAATTCTAAACTAAAAGAAGTTGATTAAAAATATTCATGAAAACATGTAAAGGAAGATTTTTGGAAATAATGTTTTAAAAATCCATTCATGCCGTATAAGTTAAAAAAACATTCTTCTCGTACTTTTGTCGGAAAAGTCAAAAAGTACTTTATATGGTAACCATAGGAAAGATTCCATTAATACAATGTGGTAAAAATTCAATAAAGGGTAAAAATGACTTTAAACATCCATGAAATAATTTTAAACATTTTATGAAATAATTTTTAGAAAACATGGTCATGGATGATAAACGTAACCCCAGTAAATACTTACGTATAAGCAATCTCGGATAAAAATAAGATTGAAAATTTATCCCTTACCTTAAGTCCGTTTTTCTTCGTAAGTGTCTGAACCTCCTGTATAATGATTTAAATAATGTTATTGACTTATTCTAGAATCATACTTATTTTGATGATATCATATATGGTCATACTCTTAGCTTCTTAGTAGTAATATTTCATTGCTACTTGTTATTTGGGTGTTTATAATTTTTTGTTCTTATGCGTGTCTTGTCGAATAAATTCTTATTCTTCTATTTAGGATATAGATACCTCATTTCCAGAATGGTATCAGTGTAATATATATCATATTCATTCATTAAATTCATTTATATAATCATTATGAAATGAAGATCATGTAGAACAAGTCACATCACATCGTGGAGACGGTATTCAATACGTACGCACGAGTGATGATATCATTCCTATGACCGTGGAATTGTATTGGAGTGTATGTATACTATTTAAGAATCATTAATAAATTATAATAGTAATATATAGTCATTATTTACACCATTATTCCTATCCAAGTAAAGTGCTGGTGGAAAATAGATTACACCACGGCGTGGAGACGGTATTCTGTACGTACGCACGCGCGGTGATTTCTTTTTCCGTAGGGTAGATAGATGGTGAAATAGGGTTGTTTCATACATATAATAACATATCAGTATATTAGTGATACTTATGCTATTACTTCATAATTAAACAACTAAATAATAAGAAGTGGATGAAGAAATAAAGATGAAGGAATCGGTAACAGACATTACCTCTTCTTTGAAGTGCTTCTTTGAGACCTTTTTTTAGGGCACTAAAATTGGTCTTTGAAGAAGACCAGGACCTCTAGGATGTCTCTAGGGAAGTGGAGATGAGAAAGCGGCAGGGGTTGGCCGAGCTTGTAGTCTCAAAGTGGTGTGAGGAAGAGGGGGAGTAGGTGCCCTTTTATAAGTGAGGAGAGGGGCACCTTTGGGAAAACTAAAAATATTATTTTATTATAAAGTCATGTTCGGTTTTAAATAGCTCCAAATTGATATATTTCGAAGCTAAGGTGGGGATGGGTCTAAATACTCTAATCCAATAGAATTTAGACAAGTTTAGGTTCCTATTGTAACCTTATTATTTAGATTTAACATTAAGTTAAATAATTTTACTTTTACCGTGTCTTCTTGTGTTCTTATACTATAAGGTTAATAAACTTACTATAGGAAACCAAACGAACCCCAAGTTGTTTATTATTAATATATATAACCTTATCTAAGTCATTTGGCCTAACCATAGATTTTTAGTAATAAAATAACAATTACTAATATAATATTTGTTTTAAAAACTATTTTATGTCAATTTTGACACTATTTAGTAATTAATTTTTGTGAAAATCATAACAGAATGATTAGTTCGAACAAAGTTAATTAAATCAATACCAACATGTCATATTAATCTATAAAATTATTGGAATTCATAAAAAGTCTCAAATTATATTTAATTGGGTATTTATAACATCAATTATGTCAATATTTCATTAATAAGATAATTACTGCATCATCTTTGTGTCATAAATAAATTAAATTATTTAATGTCTAAAAATTACAAATAAAATACCATTATGTAGGAAATCGTTTTATCATTCTAATGAATATTTATAGTCGAATTTATCTTATGTATAACTACATATTAAAAATGATTTAGTTATTAAACATTGATTTTAACTATTTTAACCCTTCTTTTAATAAATTAATAATAAATGTCCTAATCTAATCCAAGTGGGCCTAAATGGTCATATTTTATTTCTAGGTTTGTTTTTTGTCGAATTACACTTGTCCAATAGAATTAGTACATGTGTTAGGGTAATAATAATATCATTTTTACTCTTAATTACCCAATTTACTTTTAACCGTGGTAAAAAAAGTAAAAAGTTACTATTCACCAAAAAATTATTTTCGTCTCATTGAACCACATTTTACTTACTGACATCAACCGTGTCTCTCAGATTTTAGAAATTCCAATCACAGAAGCGGTAAAATTATGTTTTATGAAAAGTTCAGTTTTTTAACTACCACTTAGTGGTTTCACTATTAATCAAAAATTGAATGTTTTCAGAAAAATACCAAAATTTCACCCTAGGCTAATTTCGATATTCCGAATCCAAAAATGAATTCCATTTTGGGAAATAAAATTTATAAAATTTCAAAAAGTGGTTATTACTATTCATAACGGCTAGTTTTAATAATATTTTAATAGCATATCGTTGTTTAGTGAAACTTGGTATTGCGTACGACGCAAGCTATCGAGGAAGGTCGCGATTTCATGTAAAGCAAGCCAAGAAAGTGTAGAAAAAGATTTCTTTGATGATTTATATAACATAAAAGTCTCGGGCGTTACATTCTACCCCCCTTAAAATGAATTTCGCCCTAGAAATTCGTCACTTTGTAATAAACAGATGTGGATGCCTCTCCCTCATCATATCCTCAAGCTCCCATGTAGCTTCTTCTAATTGGTTGTTCCTCCACAAAACTTTCACCAATCGAGTGGTCTTGTTTTGTAGGACTTTTTCGCTACGATCCAGAATCTCTATCGGTTGTTCTTTATAAGAAAGATCTTACTCCAGCGGTACAACATCTGAGCTGAGTACATGTGAAGGATCAGGTATGTACTTTCTCAGGAGAGATACATGGAACACATCGTCGAATTGAGAGAGATTCGGTGGAAGCGCCAATCGGTAAGCTACCTTCCCAACACGATCCAGTATTTCTAAAGGACCAATATATCTAGGGCTCAACTTCCCCTTCTTTCCAAATCTCATAACCTTGTTCCAAGGAGATATTCGTAAGAATACTTTATCACCCACTTCAAACTCTAGGTCTTTTCTTTGGTTGTCGGCATAACTTTTATATCGACTCTGAGCTGCTCTTATGTGTTGTTGAGTAGATCTGACCTTTTCTGCCATTTCATCAATGAGATCAGGTCCTAATAGCTTTCTTTCCCCAACTTCATCCCATCAAGTTGGAGTCCTGCATTTCTTTCCACAGAGATCTTCATAAGGAGTCATCTGAATACGGGAGTGAAAGCTATTATTATAAGAAAATTCCACCAAAGGTAGGAGTTGATCCCAACCACCATTGAAATCCATATAGCAAGCTCTCAACATATCTTCTAGGGTTTGAATTGTTCTCTCAGAGTGACCGTCTATTTGAGGATGATAAGCAGTGCTGAAACTCAACTCTATATCCAGAGTATGCTGAAGACTTCACCAGAACTTCGAGGTAAATCTTGGATCCCGATCAGATATAATAGAAAGTGGTACTCCATGAAATCTTACCAGTTCCTTTACATATATCCTGGAAAGTTGATCCCGAGAGAAATCCTCTCTAATAGCAATGAAGTGTGCATACTTTGTAAGACGATCAACTATGACCCAAATAGCATTATTTCCTTTGAATGTTTTAGGAAGTCTTGTGAGAAAGTCCATAGTGATGTTTTCCCATTTCCAGTCGGGTATGGGTAATGGTTGAAACATCCCCTTAGACTTCTGTCTCTCAGCTTTAACTTGTTCACAAACCAAACATCGAGAGACATATTTAGCAACATCTCTTTTCATGCCATCCCACCAGAAGTACTCTTTCAGGTCCCTATACATCTTCTTGCTTCCAGGATGAATAGAGAATGAAGAACTATGAGCCTCATCCAGCAGCTCCTTCTTTAATTCAGGGATGGGAGGAACACAAACTCGATTCCTGAACATTATTATCCCGTCACAATCAAGGTTGAATTCAGGAACATTTCTCGCCTTCTTTTGTAACTCGACATCTTCTTTATGTCCCTCTTTAATCTTCACATGTATAAATGGTTGTACATTCATTTGAGAAAGATAATATTTTTCCCCTTCTATTATAATTCCAAGATCCATCCTTTGTAAATCCATAAATATTGGATCTTTTGTGATCCTCATCATGGATAAACTGGCATGGTCTTGTCGACTTAATGCATCTCCCACCTTGTTTGCTTTCCCAGGGTGGTAATGGATTGAGCGGTCATAATACTTATTCAGCTCCAACCATCTTCTTTGGCACATATTCAGCTCCTTTTGTGTGAAAATATTCTTTAAACTTTTATGATCAGTATAAATATCACACCTTTCACCATAAAGGTAATGCCTCCAAATCATTAATTCAATGATTACTGCAGCTAATTCCAAATCATGTGTTGGGTAATTTTGCTCATGGATTTTCAACTGTCGTGAGGCATAAGCTATCACCATATCAGTTTTCATAAGAACACACCCCAATCCCTTCTTGGATGCATCACTATAGATCACAAACCATTCTTCACTACAAGGCAGTGTGAGCATAGGTGCACTGGATGACCTTCTTTGAAACTCCTTGAAATTCTCTTCACATTCTTCCATCCAGACAAACTTAACTCCTTTCCGAGTCAACTTGGTGAGTTGATTAGATAATCGTTAAAAAACATTCACAAAACGTCAAAAATATCCAGCCAAACCAAGAAAACATCAGATCACAGTTACTGTTGTTGGTCTCGACCGTCTTTCGATAACCTCTATTTTTTATGGATCCACAGATATCCACTCTTTTGAGATTATGTGACCCAAAAATGAATCTTTTTGAAGCAAAAATTCACACTTGGTAAATTTGGCATAAAGATTCTCCTTTCTCAAGGTCTTCAATATAATTCTCAAGTGATCTTCATGTTCTTCCTTTCTCTTTGAATAGACAAGAATATCGTCTATAAAGACTACCACAAATTGATCAAGATAGCCACTAATGACTCTATTCATTATATCCATGAAGATAGCAGAGGAATTAGTAAGACCAAATGGCATCACTATAAATTCATAGTGTCCATACCTTGTACGGAAATCCGTCTTTGGTATATCCTCCCTTTTGACCCTTAATTGATGATACCCTGAACGAAGATCAATCTTTGAAAAGTATTGAGCTCTGCGTAGTAGGTAAAATAGGTCATCAATGCGCGGGAGAGGATATTTGTTCTTGATAGTGATCTTGTTATGTTCTCGATAATCAATGCATAGTCTCATTGATCCATCTTTCTTATTAACAAACAGAACAAGAGCTCCCCAAGGTAACACACTAGGGCGTATGAACCCCTTATCAAGATTCTCTTGGAGATGCTTCTTCAATTCCTGCAACTCAATTGGGGCCATTCTATAAGGTGTCTTTGAAATAGGCAAAGCACTCGGTACAAGTTCTTTTGAAAACTCAACTTCACGATTTGGTGGAAGACCCGGTAATTCCTCCAGAAAGACATCATCAAAGTCCCGTACAATGGGAATATTCTTAATCGTCAGTTTCTCACCAACCATTTCAGATAAATAACATTCATTTAGTGGAATCAATACCCATAAAATGGACGAAATTTCCACTGGAAGGTTATGTTCATCCTTGCATCGATAGACGATCATAGATTGATCTGGAATATGAAATGTGACTTCCCTTCATTGGAAATTGATATGAGCTCCATGTAGAGAAAGCCAATCCATGCCAAGAATCACATAAAATTCCACTATAGGAAGGATCACAAGATTTGCAGGAAGCACTTTCCCACAGACTTCGATCGGAGAAGAATTATAAACTTTTGATGTGACTGTTGTGCCATTAGGTGTTGTCACAACTAACTCAACATCTAAATGTTGAGGTAATACGGTGATACAATTAGAAAATTCTTCAGAAATAAAAGAGTGGGTGGATCTAGAATCAAATAAAACATTTTCTACCTTAGAGTGGATGGTAAGTGTACCTTTCACCACATCGTTATCGTACTCCACATCGCTGATAGAAATTGCATGTGACTTTCCTTTGTCTTTAGCCTTAAGAGTTTGTTGACGTCGACCATCATCATCAACCCTTGGATTAGAGAATTTATTGTCATAATGTCCCATCTCCTTGCACTTGAAACATTGAAGTGTAGTTGGTTCATTCTGTGTATCCCTTCCTTTGTTGGCATCATTAGACATCTTCTTCCCATCATCGCGGCATTCAAATTCCCGATGATCCTCCTTTCCACATTTGAAACATTTACTTGTCCCTTTAAGACAACTCCCTCCATGTTTCTTTACACACTTTGAGCATAAGGGAAAGCTCATATTCTT
Organism: Viscum album; assembly: GCA_963277665.1. Classification (NCBI taxonomy): domain Eukaryota; kingdom Viridiplantae; phylum Streptophyta; class Magnoliopsida; order Santalales; family Viscaceae; genus Viscum; species Viscum album. The sequence continues at coordinate 2,047,314,000 of OY728147.1, read as the reverse complement.
TTCAGTGTGCTCTTTAGATTTTCCTTTGAATTCCATTTTAATCTTCTTATCAAACCCATATGACTGATGGGTTACTCCAATCTCCATCTCATCTTTGAGAGCACATTGAACGATTTCCTCGTAGCTATTGAAGTCCCTTATGGCTAAGGCCCTTCTAAGACTTGGTTATAAGCCACTAAAGAATTGATCAATCTTACTCTCAGGTTGGATAATAATACCAGAATCATACCATGAAAGTCTTGTAAAATTTTCTTCATAGGTACCAATTCAGTTCAAGAAACTCTTTCTCCATATTTGTTTGGAGAATACAGGGGAAGTACTTATTGAAAAAAAAGTTCTTGAACTCGTCCCATTCCATGGGCTCAATTTCATCCCTTTGCCTCGTATTCTTAATAAGATTCCACCATTGATCAGCATCACCTTCCAAACGATACACTGCTAAGATGACATTATCATACTCAGAACATTGAAGAACTGAAAATATCTTTTCAGTAGTACTAATCCATTGTTCAGCAACTAATGGATCAGTAGACCCGCTGAATAAAGGTGAACAATGTCTCATGAAGGATTAAACAGAATGTTTCTCCTTCCTTTGCTTGTTTGGAAGTCCTGCATGATTCATTTCTTGAGAAAGTTGTGTTAGCATGGCTACATGTTTTAGAATTCCAGCTCCAATAATGTTTGGTTTCTCAGGGGGACAATCATTGCATTGCCCGTTGCATTCCGCATTAACACGGTTCCTTCGGGTTCCAGCCATTGAATAAAACCAAGAAGAATAGTGTGAGAAAAAATAATTATAATATGAAAACCACCTAATCAAGGATAAAATTTCACACATAAGGTCTTATCCTAGGTTATTCATGGCCATTTCTAAAACACTATGTTTGTGTTCTATGCTTAGACTTATCCTTAGAGATCTTACTTAGGATTTCACATCCTAGTTTCCAAAGGTTGACTATACCTTTCCTCTTATACCAACTATAACAACCCATAATTTACATACATTGTTAATACTTCAAAATTGAAGCATACTTATTACAACATATAACAAAACCACGAAAGGATCGTATAGGTATAGTGTCTTTAGAAACTGGGAAACATAAACAGCTGGTTCATAAAGCCTCTACACTGTCTCCCATTTATTTCATCATATCTATAGTCCCTTTTGGCATATATTACTTAATAACCTTCTTCCTAACCTCGGGAAAGAAAACATACAAAAGGGTGAGCTCAAATGCTCAGTAAGGGGAAACAAAAGAAATATCAATCACATCATATACATAAGAACATAACTTTTGGAAATCATAACCTGTAAAAGAGATCATAATTTCATAACATGGGATAAATCATGGTAGTGAAATGTAATCACAATAATCATAACATAAAACATGAATCTCTGTGGCATACACACATAATCATAGAGAATAATTTCCTATTAGTCAAGACTCATTTCCAAGACTATCTCAGTGGACAAAGTCCCTTTCGGAACCGAGTCACCCTCGTTTCAGTCATGTTTCACTGAACTGGTATAACATACCGTTCCAGCCATGTCTATCTCATGAGATATAAAATCGTTACCAAATTCATTGGAGGGAGATATAGGTCCCACCCATCTCATAATGATACCATTCTTATGTGTTCCATAAAATCATAAACCATACATCATTGCATAACCCATGTAATAAAAATGGGAATCTTAAAAATCGTGACATCATAAAACAATTCATATAAGATAAAGGGATTCATAAAAATATAAATACATCACAACATAATCAAATAAATGTAATAATAGGGATAGAACCATAACCCTTTATTATCTTATATGGAATATAATTTTGATAAAACATTTGAACTCCATTCTTGAGAAAAATATCCTTTCTGCTTCAAAAACACTTTTCCTTTCTTAACATGTCGTACAATTCTAAACTAAAAGAAGTTGATTAAAAATAAACATAAAAACTTGTAAATGAAGCTTCTTGGAAATAATGTTTTAAAAATCCATTCATGCCGTATAAGTAAAAATAACATTCTTCTCGTACTTTTGTCGGAAAAGTCAAAAAGTACCTTATATGGTAACCCACGGAAAGATTTCATTCATACAATGTGGTAAAAAGTAAATAAAGAGAAAAAATGACTTTAAACATCCATGAAATAATGGTAAACATTTTATGAAAGCATTTTTAGAAAACATGGTCATGGATGATAAACGTAACCCCAATAAATACCTACATATAAACAATCTCAGATAAAAATGAGATTCAAAATTTATCCCTTACCTTGGGTCCATTTTGCTCCGTAAGTGTCCGAACCTCCTGTATAATGATTTAAATAATGTTATTGATTTATTTCATAATCATAATTATTTTTATGATATCATATATGGTCATATTCTTAGCTTCTTAGTAGTAATATTTCATTGCTACTTGTTATTCGGGTGTTTATAATTTTGTGTTCCTATGCGTGTCTTGTCGAATAAATTCTTATTCTTCTCTTTAGGTTATAGATACCTAATTTCCAGAATGGTATTAGTGTAATATATATCATATTAATTCATTAAATTCATTTATATAATCATTATGAAATGAAGATCATGTAGAACGAGTCGCATCAAATCGTGGAGACGGTATTCCGTACGTACGCACGAGTGATGATATCGTTCTTATGATTGTGGAATTGTATTGGAGTGTATGTATACTATTTTAGATTCAGTGTTACTTTATAATAGTCATATATAGTCATTATTTACACCATTATACCCATCCATGTAAGGTGTTGGTGGAAAATAGATTACACCACGGCGTGGAGACGGTATTTCGTACGTACGCACGCGCGGTGATTTCTTTTTTCTGTAGGATGGATAGATGGTGAAATAGGGTTGTTTCATACATATAATAACATATCAGTATATGAGTGATACTGATGTTATTACTTTATAATGAAACAACTAATTAGGAAGATGTGGAAGAATAAATAAAGATGAAAGAATTGGTAACAGACATTACCTCTTCTTTGAAGTTCTTCTTTGAGACCTTCGTTTAGGGAACTGAAATTGGTCTTTGAAGATAACAAGGACCTCTAGGATGTCTCTATGGATGTGGAGAGGATAATTTGGTAGGGGTTGGCCGAGTTTGAAGTCTCAAAGTAGTGTGAGGAAGAGGGGGAGGAGGTGCCCTTTTATAAGGGAGGAGAGGGGCACCTTTGGGAAAACTAAAAATATTATTTTATTATAAACTCAAGTTCGGTTTTAAATAGCTCCAAATTGATATATTTAGACGCTATGGTAGGGATGGGTCGAACTCCTCTCATATAATAGAATTTAGACAAGTTTAGGTTCCTATTTTAACCTTATCATTTAGATTTAACATTAAGTTAAATAATTTTACTTTTACCGTGTCTTCTTGTGTTCTTATACTATAAGGTTAATAAACATACAATAAGAAGCTAAACGAACCCCAAGTTGTTTATTATAAAAATATATAACCTTATTTAAGTCATTTTTCTGAACCTTATATTTTTAGGAATAAAATAACAATTACTAATATAATATTTGTTTTAAAAACTATTTTATGTCAATTTTGACACTATTTAGTAATTAGTTATTGTGAAAATCATAACAGAATGATTAGTTCGAAAAAAGTTAATCAAAAAAATACTAACATGTCATATTAATCTAAAAAATTAGAGGAATTCATAAAAAGTCTCAAAATATATTTATTTGGGTATTTATAACATCAATTATGTCAATAATTCATTAATAAGATAATTACTGCATCATCTTTGTGTCATAAATAAGTTAAATTATTTAATGTCTAAAAATGAAAAATAAAATACCATTATGTAGTAAATCGTTTTATTTTCTAATGCATATTTATAGTCGAATTTATCTTATGTATAACCCCATATTAAAAATGATTTAGTTATTAAACTATGATATTAATTATTTTAACCCTTCTTTAAATAAATTAATAATAAATGTCCTAATCTAATCCAAGTGGGCCTAAATGATCATATTTTATTCCTAAGTATGTTTTTGGTCAAATTAAACTTGTCCAATAGAATTAGTACATCTGTTAGGGTAATAATAATATCATTGTTACCCTTAATTACCCTATTTACATTTAACCGTGGTAAAAAAAAGTAAAAAGTTACTATTTACCAAAAAATTATTTTCATCTCATTGAACAACATTTTACTTACTAACATTAACCGTGTGTCTCGGATTTTTGAAATTACACTCACAGAAGTGGTAAAATTAAGTTTTATGAAAAATTCAGTTTTCTTAACTACCACTTAGTGGTTTCACTATTCATCCAAAATTGAAAGTTTTCAGAAAAATCCCAAAATTTCAACCTAGAATAATTTCACTATTCCGAATCCAAAAATGAAGTCCATTTTGGAAAATAAAATTTATAAAATTTCAAAAAGTGGTTATTACTATTCATGACGGCTAGTTTTAATAATATTTTAATAGCATATCGTTGTTTAGTGATACTCGGTATTGCGTACGACGCAACTATCGAGGAAGGTTGCGATTTCGTTTAATGAAAGACAATAAAGTGTAGGAAAAGATTCCTTTGATGATTTATATAACATAAAATTCTCGGGTGTTACAGTGTCTAAAAAACCAACCCATGAGATAATGATCAAGGATCTTAATAAGATTTAGACATCACTAAAAACAATGAAAATATGATTTCAGTGATAAACTACCATGTGTTGTTCGAATGATAGCGTGAAAACCCCTTAATTCAAGAATACCTCCCCTGAAACCTAAAAATATGATTTATCACATCAATGAATATGGGAAGAAGACACACTACATAAGAACAACTACCACACTCTCGAAACACACAGACCATAAAATTACATCCTCCATGTCAGAATACTATCCACATAGGGGGGGTAGTACATACTCGTCTACACAAGTGTAATCATATCACAATAAATGTTCCTCGATTAAGAATTAGGCCTTCCACTATCCATGCATCAGGACAACACCACCCATTTCAAACAAATGAAAAACAACTCATTCATATAACAAGGTTAAAATAGTATAGGAAATACAAAACTGAACAGGGAATATTTATAAAAAAGTAGATTAATGGGCACATATCTTCATTTCTCTCTCTCAAGTACACTCCTATTAACCACCATGACTCCAAACAAAACAAACCAAAGGAAGGGATCATACATGAATTACAATATCATCATGACCATGGATCTCTACATTCCGATCTAAATACATCTGATAATCCCCAATATGCAACTCTTCACAGTCATTGATGTGTGATTCATTGTGTATATAATGACAAAGATGAGAGACATAGAAGAAACAGTGGACCCTCTCCATCTAATATGGAAAAAAATACATGTTTTCCACTTCACCAAATCATGCCAACACGTTATAGGGTCCATTAAACCATTGATTAATATTCATCCCTATACCTAACCACCTCATCCTACACTGATGGGAACCCTTCAAGAACATGTGGCCCCAAAATCAAACTACATAGCCCTCATCTAATGACCATCATACGATGAATGCGAGTATTTCTCCAATTTCATCCACTCATGAACAAGATAAACCATTTCATTAATGCTGTACACCATGTTTTCATAAGGAAAATGTTTCTCCCCAACCACCATCCAACACAATGATGAATTAAATGGTCTTCCATACAACACCTCAAAATATGCAATGAAAAATAGAATATTTATAGCTATTGTTGTAATAGAACAATAACAATGGTAATTGTACTAACCATGATATTAAAATATCTATAATGAATACACACAACATATCCTCAAAGATAGAGATAGTCTATTATGTATTCTCATATGTTTGTGTGTGGAAAGTTGTGTTGGGGTGTAACATGGGGCCGAATCATGATGTAATCACCTCCAAACACATGAGGTAAACTGTACAAACATATTTGAGACATTGTACATCCGAACACTATGGAACAACTACACTTCATCCACATACCTCATTGATAAGGCTTCCACTTCACTCCAGTACCTATCGATAAGAAGTGAATCAATTTCATGAGCTGATCCACTACCACACTGATGTAATTGTATACTCATTAATCATTGGGTAACCCTATTATGAAATCCAACAATATTTCATACCACATACACTCAAAAGGTATCCAGCAGTTACAATATATTACAAGAAACATAGTGCTCATCCATTAACTACTGGCATACCAATCATTAATCTATGAACTCTACTACAACCCATTTCATCTCGAGCAACAAAAAATGCATCATCAAGACATAGTAAATGTTAAAAAATTATTGGTGTACCGTTAAAGGTGAATAATTAAACTCATGAAGAAATCCCTCATTACATTATACCAAAACAATAAACCTCCCATGGAGAAGCATATTATTTCAAAAATCTTATGAACATACCTCTAGAGAATTAAAAGGGATAAAATGATCACGCAAAACCTCTCCAAATGAGTCTCCCCACTAAGACTCCTCTATTGGACACATCAGAGAAAACTACACTATCATCCAGAAAAAATAACCTGTACCACCATATATTCATGCATATTATTGTAAGGATTCAAAATCCTCCATCTCTTTCTAAGAATCTGTAGATTCTAGAAAAACAACATTCTTCAAAATTCATCTCAAATAATCATCCATGATATTCTGGTTTAATTAGGTGTTTGAGATTGTAAAATAGTTGTCCTGAAGAATTTCCATCGTACTCTGAGATAAAATATTCATACCATTATGGGAAAAAAGATACCTCTAACTCTTGTGATCTTTACAGACCTCAAAGAACTCTCTATTAGGGTAGTACCATGTCAACTTCAAAACCAACATGGTCACTACTATATACAGATCCTTTATGGAACTGTTACCCTTATGGAATAGTAAATTCCTAGAACCATAAGAGATCATTACTCGCTTCTGCATCAAGATTCATCCCAATCCCATATGAAAATCATCACAGAACAATATAGACATCTCCTATTATTCTAGAAAATGGAGCAAAAGATCACTAACCAACTCCCCACTCGTATACAAAAAGGATTTTGGCATGTCTCACTTTATAAAAAATATTGTTTCCTTGAAGACATAGAAACAAATCGCGATACATTTGTTAGAAACCTCAAATTTTATATTCATATACGAAGAAAAAGGAGATATTTTCCACATTTTTTTTCTTCCCAAGAAATAATCACTTCACCGTTTAACATGTTTCCATCCATTCTGAACCAAGACACCACATATAGAATCAAATGAACCTATGGTTTCAAGAACACATGATTTGAAAACATTCAACAGAGATGGTGTCATAAAAAAAAATAAGGTTCTGAGATGCTTAGCGTTCTCATCTTCTGACATCGATTAGATCATGATATCATTAATGAATACAAAGATGAACCAATACAAGAACTCATGATGGATGGAGTTCATAAGACCCATGTACACGGTTGGTGCATTTGTTACCCTAAATGTCATGGGTACGAAACATGAAGTTACCATACCTTTTGAACTAATATGTACATATATCATGCTAATTCACCCTCTAATGGTGATATCCAAACCATAGATCGATCATAGAATACAAAACCACCCAAACCAATTTCTCAAAAAGAACAATTATCCTCAGAAGTGGGTAACTATTCATTAATGTCAAATGATTCAACATATGGTAGTCTATGTAACACTTCATAATACTATTAATATTCTATTCAATGAACAGTAGAGAACACCATGGTGACACACATGGCTAGATAAATAAATTCTTCAACATATCATTAATCTAAATCCTCACGTCCCAAAACATAGAAGGCACCATCCGATAATGAGCCATCAAAATTAGAGAGTCACTACTCTGAAATTCTATCCCAAAATCAATGTCACTTCGAGGGAAATAATTATAAAATTCTTCTTAAAAACAATCAGTAACTCACCAATAACTATGAGAACCTTCACTATCCCATCATCTATTGATTCCATAGACAACTCATTAAACATGGAAAGGTGAGGCTCTACAATTAGACCACCCACATGATGAATACACACACCAATGAAAGCCACATTATAACCATCTATGTATGAAAATAAAACTCTTATATTGAATCATTGGATAATAGAATGCATAGAATAAAATATTTTGATGCTGACAATGACATAATATTGTCTCATCTATAAAATGTAATGATACCCCTTGGGCTAATGTTTCCTCATCAAAAATATACATCCACAACAGAAATCATAAAAGTTAATCAGCCCTCCAGCTATAATACTCAATGTTAGGTCTTATATAACCCCCTAAAAATATACTGCAATAGTATGGGGTATAGTGGGTGAAAAAATGGAGTGTTGGGATCTTGAATCCCATAAAGACCAATAAAGGGTACTAAAAATATGATCTTACCACTAATGATATCTGGTACTTTTGAAATTGATACCTATAATATGTGAAACTAAAAATTCCCAACTCTTGTACCCCTCTATTGAAGACCACCACTAAGACCATGCCCAGGAAGAGGTTCTTGAGGAACACCCTAAGTACTTAATCAACCTACTCTATGTCCCCTAAAAGAATCATGAGCCTACAATCCATGCTACTAAAATTTCCTAGTTTGAAAATTCTATTGAAAATACCACTGTACCTACCCACCTCTACCGTGCAGAGTTCAAACAGACTGTAGAAACTAATTCTCAACAAGGAAATGATCCCCAAAATGGAAAAAAATCATAACCAAGAATTTTGGAAAGGCACAATGACTTTTAGAACCATAAGTTTGAAAAGGAAATATGTGAGGTCACCTCCCAAAACAGTCAAAACCTTGAAGGTCATGGTGCCTGAGATATTTCATTGGCAACCCTACCTCTCGAGGAACTCAGTTAGCTCCCCTCACAAGGAAATAAACCTCGTGAGTGCATCCTCTCCAAAAACATTCCCCTTATTATAGAACACCAGATACGTTGTTAACATTAACAGATTCACATCATATCGGAATAAATTTTGGAGGGCCTCCTCATGCTGTCACACATGACAATCCTCATCCAGAATGAGATATGGTGTGGAGAGAAGAAGATCGGTGATATTTATCTCATGTTCCCTCACTGAAAAACTTTACTAGATAATGGACAGTAGCTCCTGCCTTTTCTTAGACATCATTGATGATGTATGAAACTCCACCCAATACTCCATTAGAAATTCAACCCACAACAAGTATTCCCCAATCATCTACCCTAGATAAATCCTCCAATATTGACGCACAAATCCCGAATCTATCTAACTGAAAAGGAACCCATTAGTTTGTCTTATACTTGATCAAACTGAATATTATCACAATCTCCTCAATCTAGATCTATGTCTCCATGACCTAATCACTTCCCTCATACATTTCTGAGGCCTGTAACTATAAATCAAATAAATTCCCTGTCACTAGTCATTATCCCCAAAAAATCATCCATTTTTCAGTTATATAGATCAGCCTATTGATTTCCGACCACTAAAGCCACCTGTAGAGGATGACTAGACACTATAGATAGAAGTTATACATGTAATTCATAATCCCAATTAGTATATAGTTTTTATCTAAGATTAAATTTAATTTATTAATTTCATATACACCATTTTCAACTTACCAATTCTACACAACACCAATAAGAACTCGAGTCATTATTATTCATGTACCTTTCCTAGATCTCTATCATGCAAATGGTTAAGCCTCAATTGGTCATTCCGTAGGCTTAAATTCTCTTCCTCGGATCACGGGGGTACCTAAAATAATGTTTCTTAGCTGGTCTTCCCTAGACAATGTCAATACCAAATATCAACTAATACACTATCCTTGCCATCCCATGAAATCCTCTATATGACTAACTCAATATATAATCCTATATCTCAATTATAATCTATGATACCATTATATCATGGCTCCTCCATCCAAATGTACCCCTCTGAATCTTAAAATAAAGAGAGAGGGATAATTACCCCCATGAGTCTCACCTCCAGTAGGCCCCAAGGTGGTGACCAGTACCATGTGTATACTAGTATCACCAGATGGTATGAATATAACTTTTAGAGAAATAATATATGGAGATAAGATGTTATATACTAATGAATCATCGAAATATATATTGATATGATAACAAAGAAACCATCCCACATGCTTGTTTAAAATAGAACTAATACAAAACCAAAATCTCCAAAGTAAGTACAAAAAGAATTATTACGTAGAGTCATAGAAACTGTAAAGATCTTATCTAGTAAAATCAAACATGGTCTATGAAGTAATTATAGAATCCTAAAAAAAATTATTTGTATAGGGTGATCATATAGTTGTTGTTATGAGGAAACCCAATGTAACTAGTGAACTTGTGAAAGAATCATGATAATTCCTCTGCGAGAAAACAGTCAAACAAGACATCACCTAATCATGTATATTGCCCACCCAAACCTCACTATGTCATTATCACCAAATTACACAATACATATAATGTAATATAATTCACATGGTTAAAAGGTTACATTACACAACTTTCCAATGATTACCCACTCTCAAATACTAATTGAAAACATCTTGGACCACCCAACTCTTCCCGACACACCAGATAATAACCTATTTGTGCACACACAGGCCTCGCAACTACATCTCTCCCACACAATCCTGGGCCACGTACCACACTACATCACACCAGAAGACACCTAGGCCACATACCACATCACATCTTTCCCAAAAACTTTTGGGCCCCATATCATACCTCATACAACCCACAGACACTTGGGCCACCTACCACACCCCCTCCTGAAAATATCCTGTAAATTTGAACATGTCTCATACAGAGGAAAATGGGAAGACACAACATATCTCTTTCGGATGAAACCTGAAAAAACACAACAAATCACATTCGAAATACAACTAGAAATCACATCCTGAAAAACCCAGGGAAAACTAAACTTTCTTGGACACACCTTATACCCACAAACCACAACCCTCTTAAATTATTTTGGGCTAAAAACGCCTATATGAATGGGTAGCATAGATCATGTGTCAATATATCCATCCTCTTACTAGGATGTTTGGAAAATATAACCTCCTCCATGATCATGGGGGTGTTCATTACATAGTGCTCAACTAGGGTGGGATGCATATTGAAATCACAATGTAAATACATGATTATATAAATATAATACAAAACACTCTTTTCAATCTATTGGTTCTCAAAAAACCAAAAAACTCTCAAGACTTAATATCTTTCTACTACCTCTAATATTAATCACAAAAAAAAAATCATATATTCTTCCAATTCCAATCCAATTTAATGTATCCATTACCATTATTTATTCACAATTCATTTATTCATTATGTTAACCAAACCAACCCCATCCGGACTGAAACACTATTAATAAAATATTTACTAATCCATTCCATTACTGTTTAAGAAATAACCATTCATAACACATAAAAATAAACCTAACTAGTGATAAACATGGAGAAAAATTGAGAAATTTACCCATACAAACCAAAACAATCCCCTAAATCTAAACCGCATCAATTCTCATCCATTCAACAACCATTCATTATTTCAACCTAAGATTCCACCATACATTTTAAACCACCCTACCATAAAAAACTATTAAACCCGCACACAAATCCAAACCATTCATAAAACTGAATCACCACACTACCAAACAAAACATAAATTCATGATTTAATAAGGCATCCCTTATTACCACTTTGATCACTTTTCAATCGTAAATTCTGTGAATGAAATAACATCAAACCAAGCATTAAATAACCTGAATATAAATAGATTCATGATATAATATGTATAAAGGGAAGTATATATATTTTATAAAATAGATGTGGGGTATAAAAATAAATCATTCCTAAATAAATGGAAAATTAGATCAAATCCCATAAAAATATTGTTTCATTAAAGATAATATTATTTAATGAAGTTAATGTACATCCAAATAAAATAACATAATATAAAACATAAAATATAAAAAGATAAATACACTCATAATAATTTAATAAAAAAGAAAATAACATTATAACTCAGCACCTTGAAATGAAAATGATTTATGAAATCCCTTAAAACATGGTAATATTCTGGTCAAATACCCCTGGATGAGAAAATTCAAAATGAAACATAAAATAAATACATCTATTATGGATTAAACATAACACATGTAATGGTGTTAGTTGTAAACCATATAATATAAATTGGTTCATATTATTATAATATGCATCAATGAATGTAAATTTTGATGAAGTCCTTTAAAATTAATGAAACATATTATAAAAAATCCTGGAAAAGTTAGATATATTGATTAGAAGTTAATATACTAGGAATAATAATAATAAATGATGTAAAATAATCAATTCAAATTATATATTATATTTATGAAAATATATGTTTATAAATGAACATGTGTCTCACAAAAGGATGTTTTGGTATGAAAACTCTTACCTCGTCTAACAGCACAAGCTTGACATACATGTACATTGCATTACTTTAACAGAATACATAATACATTATAAAAAAAAGAAACATAAAGAATGTATTAGTTTTGTTATTTTGGAAACATGAAACATAGAATTCTTGTATTGTGAATGAACTTTAATGTTCAACACAAAATTCTTCCCCTTTTTTTACTCCTACCTAAAACCATTATTTATTACATTGGGAAAAGAAAACATTAGAATAGATGATCTCATATTCATAGTAATAGTAATCATGGGTTATGTGAAAATATAAACATAAGTATAAAGGTTATGGGAACATTATCATAACATTTTAATATCACAAAGTTCATATAAAAGGAAATCGTAAATCATAAGTGATTCGAAGAACATAATCCATATGATAATAAAAATAATATAAGGAAAGAAATTGTCTCATACACATAATGTTATAACATTTTGAACATGTATAAATAAAAACCGGTTTACTCATTAAATTGTGACCAAGAAATAAAGCTCTTTAATAAAAAAATGGACCTGAAAACTAAGTCCATACATAAAATTATGGATATGAAAACTTGTTCCACACATATAATTGTGAATATAAATCAAATTCATGGACAACATATATACCTCATGAGTTTCCATGTTTACCCAACACATTAGATGGTGATATATGTCCCACACATCACTTATTAAAAATGTTATATATGTTTTCCAAAAGAATATAAATCATATAATAACATATAGAATAAAATGGGTTTCATAAACATCATTCATTCATATCATAACCCATGAAAAATAATTGGGTCTTCTAAATATTTTACAATTATAACATAATTTAGAAAAAATATTATCAATTAATAAATACCAATTCATCATAAAAATTATTAAACCTTATAAAATATATGTATAGTATAAATGAAGAATATACATATTATAGAATATGAACATTGATGGTAAATAATATTGAGTGAACAATTGAAATTAATTCTTGAAGAAATGATTTTTATTTTTTTAAAATTCGGTATTTTCATAAAATGAAAGTAAATGTTTAAATAAAAAATTTAATTTAAAAAAAAAAGTTATAATTATATATGATAATATTAAATTTAATAAGAAGTTATACAATTAAAAATATTTTTTCATTTCGTATATGGAGAAAATATTTTTCTTGTAATATTCCTTAAAAGTCAAAAAGTAACTTGTTATGAAATTGAATGAAATATCTGTTTCAAACTGGGTAGTAAATAGAAAAAATTTGTAAAAATGACATTAAACATGAATAGGATAACAAAAAAAATTTATAAAAACTTTCATAGAAAACATTATCATGAATGATAAATATACCCTAGTAAATACTATTGTATAAACAACAATATATAATTATGATATTGCAAAATTATCCCTTACCATAGGTATGGGTTCCATCATACATGTCTAATATTAATGTATAGGGGTATAAATATTATTATTATATTATTCTAGAATCATATTAATTTTAATGATTTCATATATTTTCATATTATTATATTATTGTTAATAACATTTTATTATTATTTCTTATTTAGTTATTGACTGATTCATTTTCTTATACATGTTTTGTTGAATATGTTACGGGTATCCATCATAGTTTATAATTATATAATTTCCAAAATTATATAAGTATAATAAACATCATATTTATTAATTCTGAATATTTATATAATCATTCTTTAAGGGATATCAAGTAGAATGAATTACATCATATAGTGGAGACAGTAGGTCATACTTATACACGAGCGACGATGTCATTAAAATAATATTCCTATTTAATAGAATTTTATGGTATATATATTGTTCATGAATACATATCATGTTATAATAATAATATTTGGTAATTATATAAATAGTTATACCCATTTATGTATGGTTGTGGTACAAAAACACATTACAACATGATGTGGAAATGATAATACGTACGTACGCATGCGTGGTGATTTCATTTTTTTTAAGGATGGGTAGAAGGTGGAATATGATTGATCAATTTTTATAATAACATCTCGTTATATAATTTATACTAGATTATTTTTTTAGAATATAAACAAGTCATGAAGTAGAAATACAAGAAGAAATAAGTTTGAACAAATCGTTAGAGTGGAATACCACTTCTTTGACAATCTCTCTCTATGTATCCACATAAAGACAGTAGAGTTTGTATTTTTTGAAGATCATAACCTATATATTTTTAATTGAGAATAAATAAGGTAAATTAGCATGGTATCGCTTATAATGAAGGCTCAGGGTGAGGTGAATAATTGATAGAGGTGGTGTTCTTTATAAATTGAGGTGGGGGGCACTTTTGGAATATGTAAAAATATTAATTTATATGAAAATGAAACCCCATCCAAAAAACTACCAAAATGTTATAATATATATTATTTTATGAGAAATTTTTTTAATATCATCAAAAAATAAATGTTACACAATTGGTTCTAGAATTTTTAAAAATATCATTTTAATTAGCCCATAGTTAACATATGTTAATTTTAACTAAGTTAAAAAATGATTCAATAATAAAGAGTATAATTTTTTCTTATATTATTTAAATTATAAAATAAATGAAATAAATGAAATATTTTTAGGCATATAATAATAATTTTATATTTAGAAAAACTATTTCATTCTTTTAATATTATATCATAAAATAATATCTTGATAATAAATCAATAGTGTCAATAATAAAACTATTTATTTCATGGATTTTTAGAAATATCCAGATAATATGACAACTAAAAAAATTAATTTATTATATCCATATGGTGTCAATGTCCTGTAAAAAATCGTTTATCACAATATTTACCCAAATATAAATTTATAATTATAATTTAATAACATTTGTTTGATTTTTCCAGTAATAAAATAATTACTACATCATATTTCTGTAATTATTTAATAAATACATTTATTTGAATAACAAAATAAAATAAAATATAAATATGAAGTTAAATATTTTATATTTTAATGTAATATTTATAATCAAATATATCCTTAGTGAAATCCTATATTAAAAAATAATATTTCTATTAAAACATTATTTTGACAACATTAACATTACTTTAGATAAAATATTATCAGTGTCATAAGCTTTTCTATATTGATAGAAATGATTAATAAATAGACCCCTATATGATTGTGATTGAGATATACTTGACAAATAATATTTTATCATTTTTTTAATGGTTATTATAATTTTAATACATATTGTTTTATTTATTTTTCATCAATTAATTAATTTTTTTCATCATCACTATATTTTTTTATGTGAAATATTTATATAATATAAATTAAAAATAAATTACAATGATAAAAATATATTTCATATTTCAATTGGTTTTTCATATATAAACTTCTGTTATGTATATCCTTATATTAAAAATGATAAATTTATTAAAATTTGAGTAAGGAATCTTTTACTCTTCTTTAAATAAAGTATAATAAATATCATAATGATCTAAATGTGGCTTAAAAAGATCCTAATTTTAGAATAAGATTAATTTTGGTACATAAAAATGAATCCATTGAGTTTATAAAAACTATTTGGGTAATTGTATAATATTATTATGTTACTTTTACCTTTAATTACATGATTATCCTCAAACGAGGTAATTTTCTTTATTAACTTTACTATTTATATGCCTAAAACTAAAGGATACCTATTTACATAATATAATCCCTCTAATTAATAATATGGAATCCATTTATCAGAAATCAAATTATAGAAGTATCATTAATAAATTTAAAAAATAATTATTGTAGGGATGAGAAAACATGGTCTAAAAGATAAAATATTGCAATAGATTGGAATGTTTTTACATATAAAACTAAATGTAAAATTTATTTAAATAGACTAAATTATATTAAATGATAAAAATATAATCTATTTATACATTAAAACTATTCAAATATATAATTTTGAAATATAAAATATTTCTATGTAAAAAGATATTTTTAATTAAAATTTAGTATTTTATAACTATTTATCAAAATATGAACCTTATCAGAAAAACCCAAAACATAATCCAAATTAAATTTTGATAATATAATTTTAAATATTAAATTTATTTCTTAATATATAAAATAGGAAGATTTCAAACCTTTATTTAAAAATAGCGCACCCTCAAAAGTTTACAATAATACATCTATTTTTTTGGAAGTTACTTATTTTTTCCCAAGAAAAATAAAATTTTTCTTATATCATGTCTAGATAAAATTAAAATGAATTATATACACTAAATTGAATACATTATATATATATATATATATATATATATTTCATTAAAATATCCATTTAATAGTGATTTTATTATTTTATAAACAAATTTATTTTCAATTAAATAGTTTTTTTAAAATAGTATAATTAAAAATTGATTTTTTTCATTTATAATTAATTTTTTACCAATGAACAAATTATATAACAATGTGAGAAGCATGTTTTTTCATAATTCAGTTATTAATATTCATTCCTACAACTATAATGTCTGGGTTATAAGTTAACATTATTAAATTTTGATAATTTCTTAAACTCAGCCATGAATGAAGTGAAATCTATCGAAAGAACGAGAAATTAAGTGTAAGAAAATCCTAGGATAGTGTAGTTTATACATAATGATAATATATATTTTTATATAGAAAAATATTTACTTAGTGAATCATATAGCACAGGACATCAAGGAAAATTTAAATAAAATATTTACCACATTAAAATCTCAGGGACATTCTATCACTTTGTACTGAATTTCCCGCTCAAAATTAGTCTGGGTTATAAAAGGACTCACACATGAAAGTTTCCTTCAAATAAACCCACACCGTATAAAAATACTAATACTTATTTTTAAAAAGTAATTGTTGGAAAATAACATTTGAAAAAATTAAATCATAACTTAGTCTATGCGTATGAGAACATAAGTGATGATTTGGGTATGGAGGAAAACCATTAATAATAATAGGGATTAATACAGATAACTGATCATGAGAAAGTGGGTTATTAAGTGAAATTTAATAATTAAAAATCCAAAAACTAAATAAGTGTGAATTATTTCATTTATATCATCAAACATAATTAAAATATGACACGTTTTGGAATCACATTCCCTTTTTCATAAGAAAATATTCTTACTTGATTTCAGTACTATCTAACCATTGGTCCTGCCATGAAAAAATTAAAATTCATGCCCTATTCAAATAAATGAAGTTGAATTTTTAACTCCTTAATAACTAGAAGATCATGTGATACATAATTATAATAATTGGTAATTCCATTTATATTTATCATAACAAGAAGGTTCACACATGTTATCAAATTTGCAAAGGTTCATCTTGTGTGAGATAAAACATTAATATAATGAAATTCTTCTGATGATTAAATTATAATATTCATAAATAGAATACCGTAAAATCATTCCAAAAAATAAATAAAAAACATTAAAATCCGGTGAACTAAATCGTCTTAATATTTATCACCCAAATCTCATAAGGTATATATTGTTGGTCACATTACAAACAAATGAATACCATCAACATTTATTTTCTAGAAAAATTGAAATAACATTAACCACCTTATTGAAGACATGAACACATTAAAAAATTAACTCTTTTACTCATACCATAAATCCAAAAATTCTAATTCAATCCATGATTTCAACTTAATAGTCTAAAGGTAATTAATAATATCAGACATCTATTTATTTCCATATCCCAAAATTATGCCAATGTTATGGGTTATACTTGATTTAATCAATTTTTCCCAAACATATGTGAATCAAATTTCATGGTTACTCGTACCATTCAATATATTCTATTAAATACATAGTGGAAAACAAAAATGGACCAATTATTAAATAATACCATAATGTTTTTTCAACAATATTATTCCAGAATCCCATTAGATAACCAATAAATCATTCCAACACATTTTTTTCATACTATAAATTTTTAGTAGTAAGGATATGTGATTTCCCATTGCCTTTTTTTATAAGAGGTTACAGATGACGATCATCCTCGATAACCGTTGGATTACAAGATTGGTTAAAATAATTCAAATATACTAAAACATATAAAATTCACGACTGTGCCGTGAATTTCTAGAGTTTTATCTTCATTTAAAGTTATTTTTAAATAACTCTATAAATAATTTCTTCAATGGCTAGGCATCAAACACTTGAAGTATCTTCTAGTTCATTTTAGTAATTCCCATCACATCACATTTCTTCATTTGTTTGGATATTATGTAGTTTAATCTTTTTCATCTATCTTTTTAAAAAACCAGTAGTGTTTCCATTAAGTTACATAATCATTTCATAATCTATAAAAACCTCGAGATTAACTAAATTCCATTTCAAATTTTAGTAAAAAATGAATGAATTCTTATTATCTTCCAGTGTCCCTTATGGAGATGTACATTCAAAGACACAGTTTTTGGGCACCAAAGAATCTGTCAATTTTTCTTTCAGGGTTGATGATTAAACTAGATGTGTACCTTTCATGTCTTGAAAATTTATCATCATAAGAACCAATAGATTCATCATCCTTTTTTTTAAACTCAAGTAATTCCTTATCAACCTTTTTTCATAAATTAGAGGGATTTACATACAAAAAGTATCTCTTTAAAATCTTACCATTCTATTGATTCAATTTCTTCTTTATGACTCATGTTCTTAATAAGATACCCACACTGGCCGAATTCACCTTATAGATGATAAAAAAACTAACAATATTTTTTCATGTTCATAACACTAAATGGTAGAAAATATATCTTCCATGGTACTGTTCCATTTTTCAGAAAATGGATCAAAAGTGCCATTTATATAAGGTGAATGTTTTCATTTTAAGGAATTAATATAAATTTATTCGCTCCCTTTTAAATATAAACATCCAACATGATATACATCTTATGGAAGTATAGTGATAAGATTTTTCATTGTAAATCCGAAAAAATTTGTTTGATTAGAAGGAAAAGTTTTGCATTTACCATTGAATTCATCATCAACACAGTTTCCTAAAGTTTATACAATTATCTAAAACTAAAAATTATAGTGTGAGAAACACAAATTATACTGTAAAAATACATATTCAAGGTAAATTACCTTCAATCTATAAAATATTATGTTTAAACCTAGGTAATATGTGATCTTTAATAAATTCTAGGACTGTAACATCTACATTGACTTATCCTTAGGGACACCTTTAGATATATAATTAAAAATATCTCCTTAGATCAAATTAAATTTTTACTCATCCTAGTTTAAAATGGATTACTAAACCATCACTATGATATCAACTCCAATTAACAACGTTTAACATGCATGGAAATTACATTACATTGGTAGAATGCATAAAAACTTATACAAATAGAAGCCTAAAGACAATATTAGTTCAGTTCCTCTGTAATCAGATGTCAATTACATATAGTTTATTTAATGATATTGAATATTCTAGACCAATATCTTCCCGATTTCATAAACCTACCTGAAATGTTTCTTTATTAAATGTGTAAAAGAAAACATATGAAAGGGCGAGCTCAGGTGCATAGTATGAGTAAAAAATGGTGATATTTAATGATAAACAAGAGAATAATGGGTATGAGAATGTTATTATAAAGTTATATTAGAATATACTTAATATCAAATGTAAACATGAATAATAAGTACATTAATGAACATAATCTATAATATCATTAAATTTAATTATGATATGAAATTGTGGCATACACATAAAATGGTAACATATTGAAAAAGAATAAATAGTAACAGGTTAAATAATTAAATTATTTACTATAAATCAGTCCCTTTAATAAATATATGAACATGAAAATCAGCTCCAAACATCAATATATGTACATGAAAACCATGTCCATGCATATAATTGTGAATATAAAATAAGGTTCTCATATAACAAATATGGAATATGAGTTTTCCATCATTACATAATGCATTAGAGTGAGATAAAAGTCCTAACCATTATATAATTAAAACCATATAATAACATAAGTTGAATCATAACCCAGGGAAGGAAATGTGTTTAATAAACATCATTCATTAAAAATATAATCCATATAAATGAAACGGGTCTCATAAATATCATACCACTGTTATATAATCCATGAAAAATATATGAATTTCATAAATATCATTGCATAATAAAAATTATTAAATCATATAACTAATAGGGATTGTATTAATGAAACATATCACTATTATAAAATATCAACATTGATAGAATATAATTTTCATTAAACACTTGATATTAATTCTTGAGGAAAATATCATTTCTTATTCGAAAACATTTTCTTTTCTTCGAATGAAATATAATTTAAAAATTAATTTTCTATGTGATAATAACTTTCTAATATTCCGTGGGAATCATCAAGGGAATATGGAAAAATGATTGTGTAAAAATTTGTTCATTCTTTGTAAGTTAAAAAATTATTCTTTTGTTACTTTTTCAAGAATAGTCCATAATAACTTGATCGAAAAATGAATGTCGTATCCCTTTCAAACAATGTATAAAAATGTAAAAATGGGTAAAAATGATTTTTATCATCAATAATAAACTATACATTAATTTAATTTAAGCATTATTAGAAATCATGGAAATAGATGATAAGTATATGCTACTCAATACTTACATATAAACAATCTCAGACAATAATGAGATTGTGAAATTATCTCTTACCTTATGTTGGGGTTCCTTTGTACATGTCCAAACCTTCTATATAAAGATTGAAATAATTTTATTAACTTCATATAGAATCATAGTCATTTTTATGATAACATATGTGATCATATTATCATCAATTATTAATAATATGTCATTGTTACTTGTAATTTTGGTATTATCTACTTTATTTTATTATGCATGTTATAGTTATGTTTAGGATATCTTTATTTTCTATAGATATATCATTTAAAAAATTATTTTAATATAATATGTATCATATTTATTCAGTTTATACGTTTATATATTCTTTCTTTCTTAGATATAATGTATAATGAAATGAATCATATCGTGGAGACGACAGATCCTACATAGGCACAAGCGACAATATCAGACCCATAATTGTGAAATGGTATCGAAGTGGATGGTATATATTATCTTCCATAATCCATAACATGTTATGATAATCCTATATAATTATTTTTCCAATTATTATACCAATCCAGTTATGGTGGTGGTGAAAACAATATTAAACTATGGAGTGGAAGTGATAAGCCATACACACACAGACGTGGTGATTTATTTTTACGTATGATGGATATAATGTGGAATATAGTTGTTCCATGATTATAATAACATATCAGAATATACCTGCTAATGGATTTATTAATATAATGTAAAATACTCATGAATAGGATGTATATGAATAAATAAGATTGAAAAAAATGTAGATGTGATTGCCTCTTCATTCATGATCTTTTTATAGTTCTCTTCTTAAAGAAACTAGATTATGTATTTTGGGGAGAAAAAAACATTTACATTGTTATTAAGGGATTTTAGAAGGTAAAAGTCCATGTATGGCTTAGCATGAATATTAAAAGTGTAATTAGTAAGTGTGGTTTGAGGTTCCCTTTTTTAATTGGGTTGGGGTAACTTTTGGAATCTCTAAAACAATTACATATAATAAAATAAATCCCCATCCAAAAACCAAAAATTGCCACATTTTATATTATTAGATGATATTTGGTCATAATATCACAAACCAATATATTATATACTAGGTTTTACATCAATTTGATCATTATCATTTTAATTAACTCCTAGTTATTCTAATTAAATTTTAAATTTTATATCAAATGTTTTAATATTAAAATAATATAAATTTTTACATATTTTATGTGAATTAGACTAGAAATGTTCAATTAAAAAATATAGTAGACTATATAATAATAATATTAGTTTTTAAAAAAATTTATAATTTTTAAATAATTTAATGAAACTTTATTTTGAAATATTGTAGATAGTATCTAAATAAATATGTTTTTAAAAATTATTTTATGATTTTAAAATAATATAATAATAAAATATTTATATGAAATTTCAATAGTGTAAATATTTACACTATTCATTTCATGGATTTTTTAAAATATCAAGATAAGATGTTAAAATCAAACCAAATATTTCATTACATTCAGAAGTTGTCATGTTCATCTAGAAAATTTGTTAATCATATTAGTCATTTGAAAATATATTTATTTTATTAATTTTAATAAAATCTAATTGATATTTAAATTAATAAAATAAATACTACATTTGTTTTGTGTAATTATTTAATATACATATATTTAGACAAAAATTTTAAAAACTAATACTAAAATGAATATAAATACACTTTATTTTAGAGTAATATTTATACTCGAATATAGCCTTTGTAAATGACTATATTTAAAATGGAATATGTATTAAAACATGAATGTGACAACATTAACATAACATTAGAAAAAAATAAGTGTCGTGATTATTCCCATGTGGTTCAAAATGGTCAATAACTCTATCATTGGATGATTATGGTTGAGTTATACTCAACCTATAATATTTGGTCTAGGTTTTGGGTCTTGTAATGGTTATTTGAATTTTAAAAAAATATTATTATATTGATTGTTCATGAATTAAATAATTTAAGAATCATAATTATATAAGTATTTAAGGTAAATATTTATATCCTAAAATATGAAAATTAATTATTATTTTAATGAACAAAATATTATTATTCATATGAATTTTTATTGTTGAACTTATCTTATTTATAAATTATATTAAAATAATATAGTTATTAAAATTTGAGTAATACATATTTTACTAGTCGTTTATCAAAATATAAAAAATATCATAATCCGACACAAGTGGCATAAAATGGATCATAATTTCATGCCTAAATATGGTTTTGGTTGAAACCCATTTATAAATTAAATTTATGACATGTTTTACTAGAATTTGATAATATTTTAATATTAATTTTGCCTTTAATTAGGAAATTTACCTTTAACTATGCTAAATTAAAATTTAATAAATTTACAATTCATATGCCTCAAAATTTAAAAAAATAACTATTTACATAATTTTTACCCAATTATTTAAATTATTAAATCCATATTTAAATTTCGAAACATGGATTACGTAGTAAATAATTTAAAATTATTATCATTGTCTGATTGAGAAACTGAGTTTTAAAAGTTCAAACATTGCAAACCATTTGAATGTTTTTACATCTAAGTAAAATTTAATATTAATGTAAATTGTAAAAATTATATTAAATGATCAAAATATAATATATGTTTATTTTATATCCATTCTACTATATAATTTTATAATAAAAGTTAGTAAAATGAAAAAAGACGTTTTTAATTATAATTTAGTATTTTTTAACTACTCATCAAAATTTTGAACTTATTTGAAAAATACCAAAACTTCAACCAAAGAAAAATTTCATACTCTAATTTTAGTATATATGTTTATTTTCAAAAATAGCATACTAATAAATATCAAAAAATATTTTTAAAATTAATTCACCATCAAAGGGCAGTAATACTGCAAATTTTGTTAAAATACATCTTTTATATGAAAAAATTGATTTCTTCTAACATCGCGTCTATAAAACATATAAGTTTTATTTTGACCATTATATTTATAAAATTATATACATATATAAATATATCATTAATAAAATAATAAAATAGTAATTATTTTTTTATTTTATAAACTCGCTTATTTACACTTAAAATTACAAAAAAAATCAATTTATTTAAAAAGAGTTTTATGTTAATTTAAAAAATAATTATTCACCAAAGAACTAATTATATATATGTGTGTAAATAATATTTGTATAATTTCATTAATATGATTCATAACATACATTATAATGTATAGGTTATATTGTAATATAATAATATTCTGTTTTTTTCTTAAACTCTGTCTTTCGTGAAATGAGATATTTCAAAGGAACACAAAATTATGTGTCACAGAAGACAAGAATTGTGCTATTTATACTGTAATCTAAGCTACTTTTTACTTTATCACAGTATTATCTTAGTGTAGAGAATATGAAAAGAACTGAATAAAATAACAAATAAATAATATATATCCCATAAAAATGTTTGTGTGTTACAAATTAAGTTTAGAATTATAGTGTATATACATTACATCTGGTATGATAAACATATATCAATTATTTATCACCTTAAAAACATTTTCATATTTTTATCCATATATAATAAACCATTTAAATCATTAATTTTAATGAAAATATTAAATAATTAATGAGTTCCATCCATGCCTAGTGGTTTATAGTTGGACAGTTCAAAATTTCAAAATGGCTTCATGGTGGTTACAATGGTTAAAGAGTGCACTGTAAATTAATCAAAAAAATTTAATAATAATAAAATTAAAATATTTATAAATAAATATAATTTTAAAACATTATATGAAATATCTATATGAAAAATAATTTTTTTTTCAATCATTGTGACTATAAGTCACACATAAACATGAGTAACTTTTCAATTTTTCATCAATCAATAAGGTAAGAAGGTATTTTTTATTTCATCATTAAAAAATTATTATTAGATAAAAATATCTAACTATTAATTTAATTATACAATCAAATACCATTCATGTAATTCAATGTGGTTAAGAGAAACACATAATATGGAAATGATTTATTCAGTCATACACATGGACAATGATGTCATTATTCATCAAGAAGTAAGTTAGAGATTTAATGGACATTATAATTTTCCAAAATATAAAATATTTCATAATTTTATTATATATATATATATTAAATTCATCATCATAAACTTAAATTAGATGTGAATATTGAGAATGAATTACATTGGTTTAGGGGGTGGTAGTCTGCTACCCACATGAACGACAGTTTCATTTCACTTTTTAAGGAAGATGAAATGGATTTATGTTATTCCATTATGGTATTAAAATATAATTAAATGGGTTATAGTTATTAAATTATATAAAACTCATTTTAAAATATTTAATGGTGGTGAAAGAATAAGGAAAACATAACTTCTTAGTTTTAAATGATAAATATTCTTCAGATGACATCATTAAGGTTATAAATAATTTCTTATGTGATTTTTTATAATAAAAGAGCCCTTTAGGAATTTTGGTAAAGAACCGCCACACGAAACAATGTAGATTTTTTATGTTTACCACCTCTTGTGGTTGGGAAATATGATGGAAACTCTATATATATATATATATATTATATTTATGGTTTATTTATACCTAATTATTTTTTATATAAATCTGACCATCAGGCTGTCAATTTTTTTAAGTACGAAAACTTCTTTTGCGGATGTTTGGACTACATCCTCTTAAAAGTGATTGAATTATTTACACATTACAATAAATATATTAATTATTAGTTTATTAAATAGATATGATATATATTTTATAATAATTATTATTGTATTTAATTATATATTTATATAAATATATTTGATTTACCTTCAATCTTTGAATACTGAAATTAAAACGGAAGCGATGTTTGTGCATACGTACGACCTACCATCTCTGTGAAAATTGTATTTCATTTAGTATTTAATAATATTATTTATTAATATAAATATTATTTTAACATATATATATATTGTAAAAACATTATGTTTTACATTATTGAAATAATTAAATGATGACCTGAGTATATGGAGGAAGAATAACAAGTCTAAATACAGAAGATATATAATGTGGTTATTACCCGAAACATTACTATAAAAAAAATTATTTTTCAAAAGGTCATATAATGTATTAAGTGAATCAAATATGGTATTATATAAAATAATATGTTTATTATGTAGATTTATAATAAAATTATATTTATTATAATGGATTTTTGAATGTTTATAAAGATGCTCAAGACTTGATATATTGGAGTTTCATCTAACATTTTATTTTAGAGACATACATTAAATAATAACCACATTATTATTTTTGTGGTTTATATAATGACCTATGTCATGATATATCAGAAATTTATTATATAAATTTATTTAAAATTATTTTACTGATTTTGTTATTTCAGGGGTATCATGATTCATATGTTACTCAAGGATTAAGTGTTTTCTCATTTGACATTTAATTTCTGTGAGGCACACTCAATTTTCACCAACACTATATAAATAGTGTTGGGTGTACAACCCACGAATGTATTAAATTATATTTATACATTAACGTATGGGTATTTATATATCCATTTGATGAAAATTTCATCATGGGGTTTATCTTTAAAAAGATACCATGTTAGTAAAGTAGTTTTGTCTCAGTTTTTATGCATTGAGACATATGTTTTTATATAGCTATATTATTTTACGAGGTGTATATTCTTCCACCTAACATGATATATCATGAAACTCATTATTTTAATTATATTTTATATTTCATGTAATTTAATTTTATTACATGGTGAGTGTAATTAAATGTTACCAATTGGTAAGAGTTTATGGAAAAAATCTCATCATTTATCGAGATTGATTATGAATATCCTTACATTGATGAATTAACATGATCCATCACTCAATAAATGTCATTTATCCCCGTAAAAATGATATATTCAGGATATATTCATGTATTGGTACCATTTTTTCACTATATGGTACACAAGATGTTAAATAAAGAATTTTAATGACATTTCAGTGTTACACCTCTCTTCAATTGAAAATACGTATTCTTTGAAAACATTATTTTCAGAAAAAAAATGTTTTAATTAAATTAAATTTTAACCAAAATGTTTTGAAATAATTTTTAAACAATTGTGCATTTGTTTTCTAATTAATTTTCCATGAAATGGTTCTCAAAACATTTTTAGGATTTCTTTATATGTTATAAATGAATTTCGAATGAAATGATTTTCAAAACATTATCAACCATTTTTATTTGTTTTTACTGTATTTTAAAATATTTTTTTTTAACTTTTTTTCAATCAATCATTATACCTTTTAATGGAAATTTTTAAAAACTTCAATATATTGTGATGATTGTTTTATAGCTTTATCAATAAAAAAGTTATAATTTTTATAGCATATTTTATAATATTTCAAGGATATATATTTTCATAATTCAACTAATCTTTATTTATTGGATTTCATAAAAAATGAAAAATGTATTATTATTTAAAAATATCATATCAAATGACAAATTATATATTTATCATATAAATTTTCAAAGGAGATGCCTAAATTATTTTCCTTCTACTGTAATATCAGTTGGTTTTTCTTAATCATTTTAAGGAAATTAATCTCACGGTTTGATTCAAATTTATTATATCAATGATTTATGATTTTATTGCATGATATTTATAAAACATGTTTCTCCTTCATGGGTAATAAAATTATGATACATGTTTATCTTCTACTGGTTTTATTCTTATGAAACCAACATAATTTCATGGTTTATACTCCAATGAAATGATTTTGAAAAACTAAATTTTTCATAGGTTAGGATACGATTGAATCTTTATGAAAAAAATTTAATTTCTTGGATAAAAAATGGATCTTTATGATACCCATATATTTTTATTGGTCATGGTATGATGAATGTTTTATTATCTTATATAAATCATAAACTATATAAATATGGTTTCTAGTTTTTTTTCATTATGTATTTTCATGATTCTTTTAAATGATACTAATGAAATAGAAAATTGATTGAAATTAAATGTGATATTTTGAAATTAACGCAATTTAACCCTTAAAGTGTTCATGATTTTTACAGAATTGTGTTTACCATGTATTAATAGATGAATTATTTGGATATATTAAATTGGATATTATTTATGACCTTATAATTGAAAAATGATTTGTTGAAAATGTTGTCTATGATATTTTGGATGAATTTGACATCTTCTTCAATTTAAAGAATATATCTATTAATCATTAGAATAAAGAAGTATGATTGATTTAGAATTGGATTTATGGTATCCTAGGTAAATACCTTGTTTGAAGAGAACATATGATGTGGTTATTCACGTGATTGGAATGTGACAACCAATATCTATATTGTGTTATGGTTGATCATTTTTTGGATTATTTCATGACTTCATTTCAATGTTTTTGGTTTTTCCTATTTCATTTGGGTATGAAGATTATTCATTTATGACATGTTTTAGTTTTACTCCATATGATGATTATTTAGATTAATATATTATCTCACTATATAAGGATTTATTCATATTGGAATAATTGTTCTCAAAAAATTATTCTCATGATATTATATGATAGATGGTATGGATTATCAACGATCTCGGGTCTCATAGTGATTCAGGAATAAATAATTCACCTTATTTTTTGGTGAAAGGGTAGAAATGGAAATTTATCAAGTCACAAAAAAGGTGAAATTATACATCACCATGTATGTATCTCTTTTCATGATAATTATTCATATGTAGGGAAAAAATAATAAAACTAAAAAGTTTAATCAAGAACCTTCATTTATGATGAATCAAATGACAGATTAGATCATTATACATTTTGGTATTTGTGATTTTTTAATTTCTCCTAACTTTTTTATCAATCACCCTTAATAAGAATGTGATTCCATATTTCTCTTCAGTGTCCCTATTTTCACTTCCCACCTATGTTCAAACATATGTAAACCTAGTTATGAGTTACATTGGGTAAAACCTCTGGTCCCATCATTACATTTTAATGGAGTTTTATTATTGAATTTTATGATGGGGGTTTTTATGAATGTAAATTTCATGTATTAAACATTTAACAAAACATATGATTTTTTTGGGATATATTAATTTTAATTGGGGTAGAACATTAATCCCTGATTTTTTTAACACCATTTCGAAAAAGTTTTATTTTATTTTATATAATTAATTAGACACATAACTAAATCAATATTTCAATGTAAAATGTATAAATTTTATCACTCAATACATGAAACAACAACTTGGTTTGCGTTAAATGAAAGATTTAATTTCTACGAAACATGATTTTATTATTATATTGATTTAAATGGGATAATTACAATATTGATTTTAAAAATTGTTATGTTAATTATAACAAATTTTTAAATATTATTTATTCTCTTTTTATATATTCAAATAATTTTAGTAATAAGACATTAATTTTTTAGTAAATTCAATTTATGTTTGAAAATATTTTTCTATAAATATAACTATTATTTTTTCTTCTATTAACAATAATAAAACTAATTTCAAACACATATTTATTTTAATATTAAAATATAAAAAATATTTTTGAATTAATAATTTTTTTTTTCTAATGGTATATATTTTTGGAATATTTTTAGAAACACAATTTTAGAAAGAATATTGAGAAGTACTAAATTTTAATTAAATAAAGTTTATATTATAATATATTTATGTAGTTATAATATATTTTATGTTTTCTAAAGTAACTATAGGGAAATAATTATTTTAAAAATCTAATTTAGGTCATTGGTATCATTTTAATATTGAATTTATATATAAAATCTTAAATAACATTTTAACATTCTCCCTTTAAAACCCCACTTTCTCAAAACATCTACAGGATTGGTATTAAAATAAATTTGACTAATAAATTAAAAATAATATTAAAAAATATACATACATGGTTTCAGTATGTATAATACTTTTTTTATAATAATATCAACTAAATATTTGACCAAAAATATTACAGAATAAAATTAATATTATGAATAATAATAATGCTACAAATGTGTCCCCTCCAACCACTATAAAACTTCAACACCTATCCCACTTCGTCAAAAAACTCAATTGAAACTAGTTAAAAAAATATGAACCAAATTAACTTCCAAAAATACCAAAATGACTTCTTTACTCATCCATTTGTTCATAAGTCATAACAAGGAGGACCTTTAGAGATGTCTAAAAGGATTTACACAAAGATGATGTTAGGTCCTTCCCCAATCCCCATTCATTTATTTTCTTTCTCCATCTCCTAATTTTATCCTCTTTCATGATAATATTTAAAAATATTATCTAAAAAATATAGATAATTAATTATTAAAGGGTTTAGACTTAAACTTACAAAAACTTCCATCTAATGTGTAATGTACTATCTATTTTTGTGTACAGAAAACAACCACCTCACGAAATGATTTTTTCATTTTAACCTTACCCCCATCCATAAATTATAATTATGATGTGAACATAGTTTTTTATATGATATATATGACATTAATGATTTATAAATTCCTATTAAGTTATTATACAAATTCTAGAATCATTCTATATTTTTTGCAGAAATATGATTACTTCATTTGTGGAAGTGATGACTACCGCATCCTCAGAGTGATATGGTTCGATCACACATTAGATGAATGTTTTTAAGGATTGAATTTGTATATTATATATTATATATTTGACATAAAAATTATTATGTTATGAAAATATATATTTATATAGAAATATTTCCTTTATAAGTAAACAATCAATACGTCAAAAATTGGAAGTCTTGTTCATGTGTATGTATAGTCTACTATCTCCATAAAATGTCTATTTTGAATAATATTTCAATAATTAATATATTACTATAATTATTTATAATCTAAATATAAATATATTATATATAAATAAATTTTTTAATTGGAGAAATATGTAAATTGTGATCTATGTAAGAGGACCGCGAATAACATGTCAAAACGCGTACGATAAACAATGCAGTTGTTACCCGAAACATTTCATTAACATGGAATTATTAATAAAATAGTAATATGTAGTCCTAAAAAAATAATATATATGTTACTAATTATGATAATATGTTTACTTAGACGATTTATAATACAATTATATTTGTTATACATGTGTTTTTAATAAGTAAAATGAAAATCCAGACTTAAGGTTTGTAAATTTTATCTCACTTTTTATTTGTCAAAGATAAATGTAATATCTACCACTGGATTTTTTTAGTGTATATAATTTCATATGGAATTTTATTTCATTAGTTTTTTATACCTAGTGAAATTTAATAACTTAATTGATTTTGATCTTTCATGGGGGTCACAATTAAATAGTTTCTCAATTATTATGTATTTTCTCATATCAATTAAAATTTCATTGAGGGACAAGACAGGTTAAAATACTATTACTTCTATGTGGTGTTTATACTACCCATGGATTTATTATATTATTTTTATTGTTGAATAAATTTATATTTAAATTTCCATTTGATTAAATTTATTTCATGGTGTTTATTTTTTGAAAGATACCAAATCGGTAAAGCAGTTTTGTGTCAAATTACATTCTTTGAGAAACATGTTTTATTATAAACCTATATTGTTTTACTAGGGGTATATAATTCCATGCGACATGTTATATGATTAAAACACTTCATTTACATATATTTTATTCCTCATAAAATATCATTTTCATGCATGGGGAGTATAATTCAACATTACAACGTGGACAATGTTTATGGAATCAATCTCATAGTTTATTGAAGTTGTTTATGATTATGATAACAATAATGAAATATAATGATCCCTACATTAATAAATTTCATGAATTTTCTTCTCATAAATTTATTAATGATATATTGATGTATTGATTCTATTTTGTGCACATTGGTTCATTAGATGATAAAGTAATCATTTCTATGAAAGTACAACTTTAACTCTTCCTTCAGTTTGAAATATGTGTTCTCTCAAATAAATGTTCTCTAAAAATGTTTTAAATATATATTTTCGATTTTTGATATATTTTCTAAGAAATTAATTTTCAAATGTGTTCTAGAATTATTGATATTTTTTTTTAATAATTTTCAATGAAATTTTTTTCAAAACATATTCTAGATTTCTTAATAAGATTTCAATGAATATTTAGTGTAATGGTTTTCAAAATGATTCATGATTCCTTTATAGATTTTCAAATAATTTTCCAAGAAATTTGATGGAAATTGTCTTCAATATTTATTTATATGTTGACAATGTTTTTTCAATGAAAATGGATTTCTATAATTATGGAATTTTAATTTATATGATTTCATGGATAAATTATTTAATGTTTCTCATTATTAATTGATAATTATACAGTGAAAAAGGTTTTACAATTTGATTCAAGAAAATATTAAAAAAATCATGAAAAATATAATAATTTTTTTTATATTAAAAAAATATTTCCCAATAATAAATTATATTTTCCTCAAGAAATGATTACAATGGACCTTTCTAAATTTTTTTCCATTTAATGTGAAATATGTTGGTGTTACTCATGAATTTATGCAAAAATTATACAAATATTCTTTGCATATTATTTCTTATAATTTTTTACTTTTTGATGACATGATCATTCATAAACATATTTCCCTTTCCTGGGGTATATGATTATGAAAATTGATTCTCTTCTATTAGGTTGAGATTTGATTAAAATTTTTTTTCACCAATTTCATTTCATATGTCATGATAGAATGTTTATGAAACTAATATTTTTAATGGGTTACTATATGATATAAATTTTATTACCTTGTCCCATGTGGATGATTGATTTTAATATGAGATTGGTGGTACATATATCTCCCCAAAAGCATTAGGTAATGATTTATATAAAATGAAATAATTATGGAAATCAAGTTGATGGGATATTTCCACTAATAGATTATGAGGATACATGATCCCTCATTTGGAATTGATTGTGACTGGGTATGAAGTTGTGTCCTTCCATGTATGTGCAGTAACTATAATGATAAGAAGATTATTAAACCTGATCCACTCTGGGAAAAATGGGAAACGTTCTTCTCTATGGGAAGATGGGAAAAATGATAACTTACAAAATAATGACTATGATTTGGGATGATGGTGTGTCCAATATAGTTTGTGATATCCTTTAAAGTTACCAAATTTGTTCTAGAAATTCATATTTTATTATATTTAATGATTTTACATGTTTATGTGAATTAATAAATTACATGTATTATTCCTATATTATGATTTCATTGGGTATGTTCTTTTTTGTTATTATTCATGTGGTACAAACTTATAATGATTATGTAATGATTAATTTTTAGGATCATTTATAAGTAGGGTATGATCTCCTCAACTTATTATCACATTCTCATACCATTATGCTCATGTTTATGCTTACATATCTCTCTTTTTTACCATGTAAGAGAATCTGAGATCACCTTATTTATTTATTCATCCCAAGGTTATGATGACATATTTTCTGTATGATAAGTCTAATAGGATTTCTAGTCATGGTGAACCTATTATAAGATAATGTACCACACTCATGTATCATCATTTATGTTTACATGTTTTTGAAGGCCATAAAATAATACGTTCATTGGGAATTTTTTATGATATATTTTAAGTATTCCATATAAATTATGCAATTTCTATGTACATAATTATAGTATTATTATACTCCAAATGTTTTTCCTGTAATTTTTATGATTTTTGAGTGTCGTAGTCTTATGATTTGTTTACAATATATCAAAAATACTTTATTTAAAAAAAATTATTGAATCCCTAGGACGTTATGAGACCAATAAAGAATCATTATAAATTCATTGTACATTATGAGACCTTGTTAAATTGACACACAATGGGTGTTCCAATTTACTAGAACTGATAATAGTGGAATGAAATCCAAGCATTTTATAATTGATTAAATTAAATCAATGGTGAATGTGATTATCTTGAAAACTTGTTATTAGTGATTATTTGAATTTATATGGATGTATTCAGAAAATTCATGATGATTAGTGGAATTTGGGTTATATTGTTATGAATACATTATCATTTTTATAATGTGTTTAAATAATGTCAACTAGTTGTTTTGTAAATACAATGGTATAGTTTTTTATATATGATAAATAATCATTAATGTTGAACCTCGATATGATTCAATAATGGAATGGAATTGGTGATGGAATTATTCTCTACATACATGTAATGTTAGTGCTAAAATAGTTATCTATATTCTTGTGATAATTCTGATGGACTGATGATCTAGTTGCCAATTTATTTTGAGCTAGAATTATTCTTTGAGTTCAAATGATACAAATAATGGACATAAACTCCATTTATCAGTGATATGATACCTTGAATGATGCTCCATGCTACTAAAATGAACTAAGAATTTAATGATATTGAAATACTAGGGTAATTTTATTGTTAGTCATATGATATATGGTTTTGACTCCTAAGCAAGTCAATAAAGGTATGATTGACTTGGGGGTCACTATGAAAATGAGGGACAGTTTGATTAACTGAATAATATTAATCATATATGATATATATTTACTTCCATTGACCTATTTATTATCTGTAAAATACTATGTTCACTAGTATAGAATTGATATTTCATTATACACTAATTGGTTGACTGAATGAGTAGAAATCACACCTTATTTGGGCCACTGATTGGAAAATATATATACATCATGTTTTCATGTCAAGATTAGGAAAATTCCATATTTTTTATGACTGAACATGGATTTATAAAGGACGATGTATTAGGGAACCATAAAATTATGTTGGGACCCATTTCAGAATTTTCGATCGGTCATTATTTTATTTGTTCTCAGTTATTATTTCACTAATATATATATAATGAAATATTTACTAATTTAGTTTAGATTTTGGTTTCCAGTTTTTAGAGTTAACTATGTGATGAATGGTCCATGTTGGTTATGTTTTGTTATTATCTTGACTTTTGATATATTAATTTATATTGTAATCATGGATATTCTAAGAAGGAATAGTATTCCCATGATTCATATTAAACCATCTCTACAAATTGGGGACCTCTGGTGTATGGAAAGACGTAGATGATTTTGTTTAGAAAACTAGAATAAGAAGATGGTATATTGAACCATGGTCTATTTATAACAATATATGTGCAGAATGATGTTCGATTAAACTATCTTTATAAATATTATTGCCAAAATTAATGGATAAATGAGATGATTTAATATCTATCTTTATACTTTTAGTGACATAACACCATTAAAAAATAGGCGTGTCTTGGGATATGTGCTTTTAGAGGTGGCTAATATATTGATAGTCATAACTCATGGATCGTGACTGAAATAATTGATCTAGATAGGATTCAGTATATTATC
Source organism: Viscum album (assembly GCA_963277665.1). Lineage (NCBI taxonomy): Eukaryota > Viridiplantae > Streptophyta > Magnoliopsida > Santalales > Viscaceae > Viscum > Viscum album. Next base: position 2,047,278,461 of record OY728147.1, on the reverse strand, counting down.
CTACTCTATTGGAATTAGATTAAATTTTGTAAATATAAAAGAGCATCACAAAACTTTTTTGAAATATAGTTTGTTCATTAGAGATGTATGTTCTGAGGACATTACCTTGACATATTACCAATAACACCCTTTATGATATAGAAGGTCGATTTCAATGTAATGTTTCATGTAACTATATATTGAATTGTGAATAATTTGTCGAGTTATTTTTTATTACATAAAATTTTATTTATTTATTTTAATGTTCCTTATGGAATGTTAATTATTATATCTATGTATGATTTATTGATTGAGTACATGAGGAAAATATTTTCAACTATTAATTCTTTGGGATTGACTATATTTGTGTGTTGTTGGTGTATTTATAAATATGATTTTTAGTGGTTTTATTATTTTTTCTGTAACATATATTGTTTTACTTCATGGAAAGTAGATTGATATGGTATGAATGAAAATTTGAATTTCGGAACATAGTTAATCCATTTTATATATATGGACACACTATAGAAATCTATTTGATACTATTTAATGTATGATAAATTAGTATACAATGAGAATTTTAAATTAACTACACATATCGTGATTTGAGTGTAATAATTTTGGAATGTATAAATTAGTTTTAATGATTGTAAGAAAATTTTATATACAATATTTTATAATCACTATATGGATTTAAATTATTTTCCAAAATCATTAAATGTATGGGTTTACACGTATAATTTTTGTACAAAACATTAAGATATTTTAGATTTATCAAGTAGTTATAAATGTTATAATCCTTATAAAGGGTCTTAAATCAGATTAGAGGCTTATGGTGTGTACTTTTAAACAAAATTTTTTATATTATATATTTTATTAACAACAAACTCTTATTCTATTTATCTTTACTATGATGATTGGATTCTTTTTTAGATTTGTAAAATTAATACTTATTTATTTGTGAATGAGAGAGGTCAAATATGGAGGGAATCTGACCCTGGTAGAAATAAATTTTCATATAACTATAATGATTGACTTTATTTGTTCCAAATATTAAAAAATATCATGGTATGTTTGTTTTAATTATCAAATAAACATAGAGGGTTATTTTCACAACAATTATAAATATGGGATATTATATAAAGTGATTGTAATGGGTAGTTTGAAAAAAATATTTGATTTTATAAAGATGATTAGGATAAAAGTATTAATATAATATATTGGAAATGTAGTTCATATATTCATTTTAATAATTCATTTTGATAAATGATATAGCGGGACATGATATTTTATATATAACTTTCATCCAATAAATAAACATAATTTTTTACAAAAATAAATGAATTATATTAGAATAATATTTTTAAACTGATTTCTCATGGAAGATAATATACAGGTCATGATTTGATTTCAAGGTCAATATTTTGAAATGATTGTTAGTGGTTTTGTTAAATAATCTGATAATTTGGATGATAAAAACATTGTTAGTGATGACCATAATAGGGTTGGAAATATGTTTTTTTATTATATATGGAAGGAAAAATGTTTACAGTTTCATGCCCTCAAATATATTTAAATATGAATTATGATCCATTATATTAAGGGGTAATTGATATTTTTAATTCCTATGTGATTGGAATTTCTATTATATAATTTATATTTTTTTTATGGGGGTAAAAAGAGATATAATTGGTATAATTATATTAACTTCAAATTTTGTTAATAATTGAAAAATTTATTAAAAAAATTCTTTTCAATAATGATTAAATTACAGGATGAATATTATTATGAGGAATTTTTGTTTAATAAAAGATAAATCATTAGGTTCATTTTGGATATATAGTGGATGTAGGGGTTTTGATGGTGAAGATTCTTATAAGTAATAATATAACATTTTTGGAAGGTGGATAGAGGAATTACGTTGATATGGATTGTTTATAGAATGATATAGAAGTGTCTAATTATGGTAAGACGTGAAATTTAGAAGAAAAAAATAAAGGCATGGTCTAAAATATATTTTCATTGACCAATCAACATCGTCATCCATCTTACATTTTTTTAGTTCAAATAAAATGGTGATTTAAATAGTTTTCTTGAACATTCTATACAGTCATTCCACCAGGGAATCATGATTGAAAAAAATATAATTCCATAAAAAATCTAGTAGTTTCAGAAATTTATCTGATCATATTTTAAAAATCTCCTAAAAATAAAATTATTATGACAAAAACATCTCGTATATATATTATTTCTTCACCAATTCATGTTATGGAATTCCATGGGAAATTTTCATTGTATTATTATCTCCAATACTCAGCACTCATAAACTAAATGTGATTGGGTTTTGGGATAGAGTGTATCATCTAAATTTTTTATATTATTATTTTTTTCTTTCAATCATTTGGAAATATAAATTGAATCAATTTACCAGCCCCACTATGTAATTGATGAAACTAATGTTTTGATAAAGAAATTATCACGAAATCTAGATGGGTATTTTTTTGTATTGTCAGAGTAATTACAATAGTACTTTTTATTTATATATAACATGGATTTGAAGTCTCAATTTTTTCCCAAATTTGTACATCATTAAATTTTATCATATGAAAATTTGATATCATTAAGAATTGTATTATATGGGATTTTTATTGCATATGATATAATGAAATCAAAATATTCATGTGATCGAGGAATGTGTATTATCATTATAAATATTATATGATATGTTTTATTAAATTTAATATGAAATTTATAATAATTTTAATGTATTAAAATGTATTTATATATGCAGTTTATGAATGGAGAAATACTGTTTTTTTATGTCCCTGAAAGAAAATTTGGATTTAAAATAATGTATGTATATTAAAAAAAGTATTATTTTTGGGATATTTGTTGGTACAAAATGATATTTTTTTTGGATAAGTTTGATATGATGGTATATGTCATAACAAATAACATGGAATTCATTGGTTGAGAGAAATTTTTGAGTTTACAAATTGTTATTGGAATCATACAAATGTGCGATATTTACAAATTATAATATGGTAATGGATAGTGAGTTACAATTATTTATAATGTTTTATTAGTTAGATAGTTATTGATTTGTGTCCGAGAGCCCAATGGTTTTTTAATGTGAATAATGTCACTACTAGTAGAAAATTTTCGGTAAGTGTATGTTGGATGTTTGATATAGACATGATGGAATCCATTGTAATTTTTACTATTTAAAATAATATTCTTTTGATATTTTTATTGGGATTTTTTATTTTATAATTTCCAATTGAATTTTTTTTTCTAGCTCATATTTCCCCAAATAGAAGCATAATATAATTTTTTTTTCAAATTGAATTTTCCACAAAACTAGTAAAAAAATTACTGTAGTATTTAAACAGATAATTTTTTTCAGGGTTTCATGATTTTGAAAAAAGGATTAAAATACTAGGTAGTGTTTTTAAATTATTTCGACAAAGTTGTATTTTATGAAATAAATAATATTCATTTACTAAATAAATATCAATTCATTCGACACAAATGAAGATAACACCAAAACTGTATTTCATATAGGGAACCAAAAATCACAATTGTGCCAAGAATTAGATGTTTTCCCCTAGCATGAAAAAATATTTCTTCAATAATTTCAAGCACTGTAATAATGAATATCAAATTAATATTTATGATACATAATTTTATGATACATGGACTATTATCTATAAATAAATTCAACGTTATGTCTCATATCTTGGGGAAACTATTAACAGTGCAAATAAAATTTGATAGGATTATCTATTCTTGGAAGATTCTGTTGTGTTCTTAATGGTGGAATAAATGATGGGGAAAATAAAAATGATACCAATGAATATCCTAATATGAATCAATGATGTATGATGTTTTATAACATAATAGTATTCTTCACCATTCTCTCGATCTTCTTATTATATAATGTTATGATTTCTTTACTATGCGAATAATAAAATTTATTAAAATAATAAAAATTCATTTATAAGGTAAATTTCCAATTATCCTAAAAAAATAAATTATGTAATAAACGTTTTACCAGGATTATGTTCTCTTCATGAATTAATGGATAAAATTAGAAACACAATTTTAATATATGATATCAATTAATATATATCAATTATTAATTTTTAAGAATTTTACTATTTGTTTACACTATTTAATTTATAAGTGAATAGTGAATATTGGGTTAAAATAATTTTTAATTGAATAAAAATGAATTTTTTATCTATAAAATGAAATGATTCAATTAAAGTAAATTTTATTCATTACAAAAAATTAATATTAATTATAGTGATGAATAAATAATACAAATATTAATTATTATAATAATAGTAATACAATTAATATTATATATTTTATTGTTGATAATAATATGCATCAAAAAATCAATGATAGAAAATAGGTCACTAGTTAATCAAAAAATATTTATTTTTTTATTCTATCATCGTGTGTTTTTCATGAATTAATGTATATTTTAAAAAAAATTCAAATGATTCATCAATTTGATGTTGTCAAATTATTTATTCAAATTATTAAAATATTTTATTTCTTTATTTGAATATTCAACTAAATGATTAGATTGATAAAATAGTGGATCCAAGTGTATCAGAGCTATTTGGTGTGCAATGAATAAATGGACACTGCTTTATGTGGATTCAATAATGGATGCAATGTAATAATATATAACCCTAAATGAAATTTTAAATATTTATTATGTTCATACATTATAAATTATACTCATTCAATAGTAAAGGGAGGAATTGAATATACAACATGGGATTCTAGGTGTCATATTGTGGTGAAAACCAGTGAGGAACATAAAAGAAATGTTTTCATAATATGAAGATAATCCTAGAGTTAATTGTTTGTCTAAATTACATATAGTCAGATGGAAAACACATAGTGTATTTCACTATCCATGATTGAAGGAATTTATGCCCCATAAATATTTCATTTTTTGTCACTCGATGTCTTATATCATATATTTTATGACACAAACCTATATCGTCTTATAGTTTTATATACTAAATAACATATTCAACCAAAAAAATCATAGGTCCCTTCATAGAAAATATTGTAAGGAAAGGCTTGACATGTATCTATTATACATTCTAGAAATTTATCATAGTTTTTCATATTCGGTATTATAAGTTAATATCTTGTATTATGATATATATAATGAAATTTTCTATAGATGTATAGAGAAATCAACTCCTTGGAATCATATAAAAATATAACTTCATGAAATATTCGAGGGTATAAAATTCATATGATAAGGATGATGAAAAAACATTAATAACTTCTTGATGAGTTCTTCAGATCATGTAAATTATAGGAAAACACCCTTCCCTCAACAATTTAAATATTCCTTATATTTTTCCCTTTGGTGTTATAAATTGATACATGAGTTTTCCATCTATAACGAATACTTATTTATAACATTATTGAGAAGGATACAATAATGTTTATTTATGATGATCTTATAATAGATGGTTTTCTAAAGAATTGGTCACATTATGTAGGTGTATGAGTGAGTTTCCATTATCTGAACACAATGTTGGTAACCCAATGGAGTTGATCACGGTAATTTTTATGTGACCTTAAATATTTAGATGAGTAGGTATTCATCCAACATGATCATTATGTATAAAATCAATCATTGTATGTTAGATAATCCAATAGATTAAGGGTCTGATGTACCCTATTCCCTGATGATTATTTGGTCCCCCATTCTATATTGAGTTTCAGTAACTATATCATGTGATGAGATTTGGGTCCTCAATCTATTTAATTTGTTGTTTCTATATTATATATTCAGTCAGTTATTCTCACATAAGGGTTCTATATAACCCTTGAATAAGATTCATTCTCCTCTAATTTGTGACACCATTATTATATTAATTGTGTGGTCACATGAAAATTTTTAGATAAGTGTATTTTCTGAAAAATTAGATTTGAATTACAATAATCCAAATATGATAGTAAAATTTGGTTTCCATTAAGATATGGATTACACATTTACTAATATTTTTTGAATTTGAATAAAATATATAATTTTTTGTCTTTTTTTAATTTCAGACATGATGTATCATGGATCTAAGTATTCAATTGTTAGAATCGATCTATATCATGGTTTATATTATAATGTTTATGTTTTTTCCTTTTTGAAACCCCCTTTCCCCCACAAGTATTTTTAGTTGCCATGGTATTGTATAAAATCCTATTTTACTAAGACCATTAGTATAAATATATATATAAACATTACTATTTATGTTTTATACTAACATGTACAATATCTATAATGAAATCACATGGGTTGAAATTATTTATGGTGAAATCTCATCTAGTAATGATGGTGGTGTTTATGTGTAACAGAATAATATAGTTATTTTTAGGAGAAGTTGATGGGGGAGTTATCAATATTATACTACATATAATGGATTTGTATTCAAAATTTTAGATGCATTTTAAATATATTTTATTTCTATTTATTACATTATTTTCACCATTTATTATTTTTATTTATATCATTATTCTTATGAATTAATATCTCTCACATGAATTGAGTATATATTCTATTAATTATATAATGAGTTTTTTTCTATTGATAATATTGTGTATGGGTAATTCATATTGGATTTATGTCATTTTATTTTAAATAATTTAATAAATTATTATTCTTTTTTGGATCATGTTGTCATCCCCAATGCTATTTTGATTTGGAAGGTATGGATCTCTCCCCCTACTGGATTCCCAATTTGGTTCTTATTTTATTATTACATGTTAGATGATATTGGACAAGTTTTAATTTGATGGATATATTTTATATTTTAAAAATTTAATGATGATTTGTAATTTATGGTTATTATTGTATGATAGTCTTGGGTTCTATAATGAAACAGAGCATAATGATCTTTGTGTGGTAACTGATGTATCATTTAAACAAGAAATTTTAAACATTACAGTCAAAAAATATCTCAAAAGCATCAGTTATAGGGTGTAGTTAAATTGACACATGATTCATATAGTGGATGGATATGTTAATTTTATATGAAATTCCTCTCTTAATTTAGCCAAAATAAAGTACATTGTTTATGGCTTGCAAAACATTACAATATTTTAGAATATATTTTTATTTAGTAAATTTATTTATTCGGATATCTTATAAATCATGAAACACAAAGATAATGTGAATAATTATTTTTTATAATACAAACTTAAATATGTGATAAAAAATGAAAATAAATATATTTGTTAAAATAAATTAATAAATCACTAGAATAATTAATTAATTAATCATGAATGAAAAACTAATTATTTAAAATTATTATATTTATTATGTATTTTATATTTTATATTTCTTTTGAATTTTATTTTTATAAAATGAAATTTAATTCCAAATTTAATATTTCATTATTATCTTAAAGTCATTTTTTTAATTTTTTTAAAATTGTTGATTTTTAGGTGATTTGTAAAAATGTATCATCATTAAATATAACATGAATTATATGAAATAATTTTTAAATTGAATTAAATAAAAATATATTTGACATTTTACTAATAAATTATATGTTTTCAATTTGTATAATAAATAATTTGAAACTATTATATTGAAATTTGAAACACAAGATTGACATTTTAGAACCTATGTTATGATTTATTTTAATAAAAATATGTTTTTTACTTTTTCTTAATTAAGAATAAAAAATCTTAAAATATATTATTGATATATTTTATGGTAATTAAACTCTCTACTCTTTAACAAAGACTAATTAATTCAATGGGAATCTATTTGTTAAATGTGTTTTTGGTAAATTAATTTTTCTACATAAAAATTTATTTTCTAAAAATTGGGTTTCATTGAATTTTTCATAATTATATTAAATGTTATATTTGAAGCCTCCAGAAATTGAAACAAAAAAATTGTATTATAATTTTTGAATTAAAATATTTATCTTTGGTTACAATATCCATTTACTTTTCTAATAATCGTGATTTTCCAATGTAATCATTATGGCATAACATTAAAGTATAAAAAAGGTTAAATCCGTTTAAGTGATGGATAAGACATTAAATTACTCAAATATATTATATATATTTTATTTAATCAATGTATTTATACCTTTCAGTGGATTTAATATGAAATAATAGTGATTTGTATCCACTTTAACATGAAATTTAATTATTTTTTCTTTAATATTAATATTATTTATAAGAGTTCCACACTTTTAAATTATAAATGGTGGACTCCACTCCTCAAACATTCAAAAATAGTTGGAAAATTATACAGACTAATATATTACAAAAATACATTTCCAATCACCTTATAATTACCCAAAACAATTCTCTGGAAAAAATAAATTCCAAAGAATAGATAGAGAGTAATAAAAATGAGTATAGTTGAGTAACATTTAATTGTATTAACCATGTTCTATTATGTTTATTTCTTTTTCATCCCATTTTGAATATATTATATTCATCATAATTATTTGACTTAAGTATCATAAATAAAAATAAATTTTATTTCGTATATGGAAATAATGTAGTGCCCCGCCATGGATAACATTTCAAGGTTCCCCGAGACGGTGGCCATAGGTCCTTCAGTGTGCCTCAAAATACATTGAAGTCTACCAACTAGAATAAGGGGACTAGGTTTTTTCTGTGGGGACACTATTCCCTCATTGTTTATATTGGAGAAAAAATTATACTTATTTACATAAGTTATATGGTACAATATCAACTTTAACTACAATAGATATTATTGGATGAATTATAATAAAAAATGAATGATTATAGTAAATAAGTGGAATTTGAAAAATAACAGATACAAGTGATGATTACAAAAATGTATTTACCATAAAAAATGAGTATGAAAGGGGTAGGGTACACAAACATATACGACATTATAACAAAACATTCAACAATGGAAATCTGTTATAAGTAACATTTTGAGAATAGGATTGATCCTATTCTCCCAACTCCATACTAGAATGACCAAAGAAGTATTCGATGGAAACATCATCCCTTTATTGTTACCTACAACTATAAATTCTTATCAGGTAAAAATGACAGACCAAGTAGGGTATGTGATACAATATTATTATGCAGCTACCCAAGGTTTCAATATCATTCCATCTCATGTAATAGAATATAAATCGCTTTCCATATGAAGTAAATGGATTGTGGAAATAAATAAATAAATACAACAAAATTGGATTCACATGGAGACTTGTCTAATTTAACTGCTTTATCCTAAGCCAGTGCATCTGAACCTAGGGATCCAATATGGGTAATGTTATGGGATTAGACAACAAGATGATGGACTATCCATTTCATGTGATTGGTCATGTAGGAAACATACCTATATTTTCAAAACCAATGGATTAATTATCATGGAAAAAGTCAATTTTCCATTGAATTAATTTATAGATTTGTTTATTATTTATAATGAGGAACCTTGAGAAAATCCACAGAAAAATAATTTTAATTTAGAAGTATCTCTCAAGGTTTCATAAAAAGTATAATTTTAAGGAGTTCATACATGGTCACCCAACGATGAAGTACAATGTATCAGTCCTAGTATGGGGTGATAAATATCAATTAATAACCATTGATGTTGCATGAATTATCTCATATAAGGGCCCAACTATCTCTTGAGGGATGCCTCAATGAACATCCCATCGATCCCATCCATGGGGGATCCCCTAGTGAATATGTGTAACATATCTGGAGGAACTTTTGGATAACACATGGTGAGCCTATCACATGTATAATTTAGGTCATCCCTTGTATGATGACAATGAATTAATAATTCTAAATTAGATATATTAGGGTCTTTCCGATGGGTCCTTAATTTGGAACACCTTTTATCACCCACGACACTATATTGAAGTGGTCAAACAAGAATCAAATATATAAAATGTTTAATTTAAAGGAATTTTTTTTAATTTCATTAATTATACCACGTTAGGGATATTGAACATGGAATATTTTTGGTAAAAATGACATGGAAATCAGAATGTTTTTATTAAGAACTTTTCTATTTAATTTAGTTTATACAATTAATTTAACATAATATTAATATGTATGAACACATGTATTATCACCCATAACCATTTTTGTAGACCAAGGCATGGAAAAAAACCCAAGGGATTCATTTTCCACTAGCCGGGTTCACTAATGGATAGGTAAGGCATAAAATTTAATTTATGTGTTTAATTAAGAGGCATATCCAAAAGCGTCTACCTCACGACACCATCAAGCATTTTAAAAAATTAAATGAAACAAGGGAAACTGATATAGACCATCCCCATATCCAAGTAGAAAATTCATTGACCAGTGTAAACCATTGATTTGATGATGCTTGGATGAAATTGAAGAACCCATCTATTTCCAAATAAATGTGGAAAAAGAGATTCCACCTGGATAGTTAAATAGGGGGAATGATTAACTTCAAATAGAAGCATGAGGATAAGTGATCTCACCTATAACTTTTTGATGGATATGGTGTGAAAATTATTGGATGAAGAACGTATCCAATAACATGATCTCTATAGTGAGAGGTAAGGTATCTCATACATGTGGAAAGGAGTAGAAGAAAACTCTAGATAAAGGGAAAAAAAGAAATAGTGTATAAAAAAATTAAGGAGGGTTAGATTGGTAAATTACCCCTCAACATAGTTGTCAATAATTTGTTTGAATGGTTGGCCAAAAATTTTTCCAACTGTGGACCAAGACACTACTTTAACTGGGAACACTATATAGTTAGGAACCTCTATTTTCTAAAGGTGCATAGAAAATGAAAATTGGATCTATCTAAAATGTTTTATGCACAAATCATGTGTTTTCACTAGGTCTCATGGTTGTAGAAAATCCATGTGACCCCCAGGTGCCTAGTATATGCAACCATATGGTTTAAGGAAACTGTATAGGCAGGGTATACCATTTCTCCAAATTGTGTGGCCCAGTTGTTTCTCTTCATTTGGTGATCTAGTCCTTGAATGATCCTAAAATGAACCATATTCCTCATTTCCATCATTTATAAACATTAGAAGGGATATTTTATGGAAATCAAACAAAAAAAATGGTTTGTGCCTTCTGAAAAATAAAGGGCGTTAAAATGATTAATCCATAGGAAAAAAATCCCTGTGTTCGCTACCAATTATGGGAAAAATCATCCTAAAATAGTTCGATATACATTTCAGGTACATTATCATCTCATTCCCTTATATCATCTTATACATTTATATATTTCTAATGAACCATGACTATTGGAACTGACCAACTGCGGGGAACCTTTATTCTCTAATCAAAGATATATTATTTAGTACTTGTATCACATTCTCAGATTTCTTATTGGTCTAAAGGAGATATGTCATACTGAAGAAGACATATGAACACAGTTCCATATTCACTTATTTCCCAAACTGTTAATTGAAGTGGGCTTCTCAATTTGATAATATAGAACATTGGACACTATGAATTCCATATATTTATATCATATGTAAATACTTTTAATACCATCAACATATATGGTCTCCTATAATAGTAGGAAGTGCAGAAACATATTCATGCTATCAAGTATCTCGAATTCTACATCCCTACCTCCATGGTAGCTCAGTAAGTGAGTCGCGAAATCCATGGTGAAATCATTCCATTTCAACTAAGGAATGCATAGAGTATGTAAAAGTACTACATGTCACTTGTGCTCTTCCATCTCCTACTAATATGTAGAGAAATATGTGATGAAGCCCAATATCTTCCTCTCCATATCTATCCATCAGTACAGATGATACGTATATCAATAAATCACTGTAAAAACCAGATAATCTAGGAATTTATAAGAATGATAATTCCTAATTAATTATTATCGTATGTCAGTAGGATCCTTTATACATATCTGGAAGAGAAGCATTTCACTCCCATCACTGTAAAAATAGGATGTGGATTAACATCGATGATTATATACCATAGGGTGAGGCCTTATTAATCTGATAGATTCCTAATGTAGGATTTCTCTAATAGAGATTATGTAAATGCAACTACTCATAAAACTATATTTTTGAGTTGATCAAAATCCTCCATGAGAAACTCCAAAAACATATCCACCATCTACCACTCACAACTGGCCTCGATGATGAAATGTGCATGATTCTTCGGGATTAAGGAATAATCCAATTCATTGATATTTTCAGGTGTGTAATAAAGCACATAGTCGAATGATTATAGGTATTCTACCCACCTAAGCTTCCTCATATTCAAGTATCTTTATGTAGACATGTATTTAAGGATTTTTTGATCGTTATAAACAAAAAATTCACTCACCAAATATTTCATGACTCTAATAGGATATATTTTATAGAATATTTTATATATTGAGTTCATGTGTAGGATATTATCACAAATGAGGCCCCATATGAAGGGTTCCAAATGCCACGACTCGATCACCATGCGTCAGAATTGAACCCATCGTAATTCTTAAAGCATAAAAGTGTCCATATGGATTCTTCCCAGATCTGGAAGAATAAATAATGGAACTGGAGTGAGTATTCTGATTAACTGTTGAAAACATTTCTCACAATACTCATCCCAGTCAAAATACAATCCATTTTTAATCAAACCCCTATGTTAAATATCTACATATTATATGTCCTAGATGAACCACATGTAATATCCTTCCATCGCATGGTCTCAATGTATTCCAATCACATTATTCATATTCTCTTTGGAAATCACCACACTCTCAATCCAATTGTAACCTCACACAATTACATTTGATATGATAAATCCAATTACACAATCCTTTCTTATCCAAATGTAATTTTTTTGATTACCTGATATAGTTGGTGGTCTCACAACATATTCCTCATGATCTCAAGATGGATACCATGTTTGTTTCGGGTTACATAATACCCTCAAATATGATATATGAGACCAATAAAAATGAATGAAGAAACTTTTGAAAATAATACTCATTATAGCCATGATGACTTCTATCTCATTCATCAGACTGAACAGTATAACCAAGTTCTTATACAATCCATATCATATAAGTAATGATGTTTGTGGAATGATCAATGTCCTCACATGAACCTAATGATATCTGAACATAAAATATATCTTAATGATAATATTTTTTCCTATGATGTAGTTAAATAGGTCATAAAAAATTAAATTGATTTAATTTCTTCATTATTAGTTGGTTAAGATGGTGTAAATATATGAATAGTGTAAGGGTGCCTTCTAAATTAGTGTTGGAAATGATTTGAGAACCCCCTGATGTTGTTTTGGGTCTAATAAAACCATTATCATATTGATCATCCATCTACTTCATGTTATAAAGGTTTGGAGAACACCTTACAGGTATGATTGAGGGTTTCTTGATTTCCCTGTAGACTCCATTCACAATTATGGATATACATGTTTTTCTTGAGTGATTTAGGAGTTACCTTTTACGGAAAGTAATCCACCTAGGATCAATAAGGCACAAGGTACATGATACCAAGAATGATGTTTAAACTAGTCATGTAGAGGATAAGGAGACTTTACATAAATTGGCAGCCACGTATTTAATTCGGTAACTCCTTGCAATATCATATATCGTTTTCTATATCTACCAATGGTGTGTCAAGAGTCCTTAAACCAGTAGAATAGTTTATAATTATTCCCTAAAATCCAATAGTTGTAGTATATATAAATTGGAATGATTAAAATATATTTTACATGGAAGATAATTGAGTAGTGGTTACCATAACAGTGCCTCTATCAATAGATGGCACAAGAATCTGTCCCAATGACGCATGATGGACAACATAGCTATGGCCAATACTGCTACCCTGATATGCTTCCTATGTAACCTGAGGCGGCCCTCTATAATAATTTTCACCTCTGAGGCATGAATTCCTTGTCCATGACCTCATTATCTAACAAATAATATTTTATTATAATTGAATCATACATGATGGGGATTCACTAACCATTCATTAGAATGTAATGCTATCATAGAACATCTCTAACCTGGAACCAAAGGAATATACTGGAAGAAAATCTAGAGGCGTCGCATCCTACATCAAACCTCATAATCAATTGGGTCCATGAACAAAGGTGAATGATATGGTTGGGGCTGCCAAACCTGGGATACACCACAATTATATCAATTCATCTCACCATGCTAGTACTACCAGCATATGTATCTTCAAACTGTCTCATCATATCATTGGATAAACAACATCTATTATTAGAGGATACCTTTCCACATTTCATGTCACCTGATTCCCTCAGTATCTTCTCAGGGATGATGGTTTGGTTCACTATCATTGAAATAAAAATCATTAAAAAATGTTCACTTATGACCAGATGCCTTACAAAGTAACATATTACAATATCTCTACAATTTTAATCTCATCACTAGTAATGGATAGTGAGAGGCATTGTAACATAGTTAAGAAATCTGAATATTATTTCACTGACATGTCGCCTTGGTCATGGTTTATGAATTCCTAAAAAAATAAGTTCTTTGGGTTTGGGGGAATATGTAGTTTAAGAAGGCTATATAGAAGTACTACCAATACATAACATTGTTTCAAACATCATGATTCATAATTTATCACAAACTATTGGAAGAGTCTAGAAGAAAGAAGGTCCTGGCCATGACCATCTAAATTAGAGGTGTCTTAATGTGTATAATGTTTGACAGCAAAACCTCTGACCAATATTTAGTATTATGAGGTCTACCACTACTGTTGAAGCTTAGAGGATGTCGTTTCTGGAACACCTGAATCATTTATTCCCTATATAGAAGAATTTCTTGGAAAACCATTAACTAATTTCATGAACTAGAGGACAGTATTAATAAACTGGGCAACAATACCAAGTGTATGATCTAGTGGAGGATCCTTATATTGAACTAAAAGATGTATCATAGGTGTTTCAATGCCAACGACCTCTAAAGTGTGATTGTATGCACATTTACTAGTGTAAAAATAATTGTTTTTAGTGAATAGATCTATAAATTCTAATAGAATTACTATGAAAGGATTTAATAAAAATTGGGAATGAAAAAAATGTGAGACATGTTCAAGCCATCCTTTAAGTTGGCTACATCCCTTATCCTACCCTAGGTGGTTGGTATGGGTGATCAGAATACGCCATAGAAGATACATGGGAGACATGGGCTACAACCCATAAATGTGGTCGGGGCATCTCAAGTCCTCGTGTTAAACATATGAAGGCCCATTTTATTTTTTGGATTAACCATTTGTGATTATTTATATATTTATTTATATTTTACTTGTTGAATTGGATGATTCATCAACTACAATTTATATGGTCCCATACAAGATATAAATTGCATGGTGTTTTTCATTTTATCATAACAAAATCACATTCTACTCAATTTCATCAAGGGTCCATGGATCAAAATTCCATAATTGGATAATTACTGTATCTTGTTGAAACAATAATGTAAAATGATGATTGGTTAATATAGAAACATTATGTGGTAATTGTATTTTCGTAATTTTACAAGAAATGTTAAAACATTTTTGTATATAACTATCATACACTCGAAGGAATAAAAAATATAGATAATTTTAATCCCTTTAAAATAAGGGAATGAATGATGAAATTAAATATGGAATGACATAACTCATATCATTTTAAGACCAATAGTATCTAGATTGATGAATGATTAATTATATCATCATTAAATCATAAATTTTATAAGAACCCAATTTCAAAAATATCAATATCAATAACTGCAAAAAATAGGCTAATCTACAAATGGGGAAATCCAGTGAAACCATAACAATATAAGAAAAAACAATATTCATCCATGTAAAGACCCGTAAAATTCAAGGGAATTTTTTTCTTAATTTTCTTTAGAATTTTACAAGAGCGCGGTTTCAGACGGCACATGATTCCGAGGCCCGGAGTGCCCGGAATTAATTTCCGAAGTTTGGCTTGGGTACGTTCAGTGAACGAACGAGCGGGAATTCTTTACTTTTGATCCGGTGCTCGGAATTGAAATATGAGGGCACCGATGAACTCGCAACGCCGATATTCGCTTAAAGAGACCTTTTCAGGAGTTGCGTTTGTTGCGGGTTGTAAGTTAAGTTTTGGGGTTTTCAGTTGAGTTAAATAAAATTTGTGTAAGACAAATTTTATTTTTAGTTTGTTAAAATCCTACCAAAGGGGGTTGGAAGTGGGACCCACACCCACTTAACCTCCCTTGGGAGGATTAAGTGTGGTGGGGTCCACACGAACCCCTAGACTTTTCAAGTTCCCTTAACCCCCCTCTTAATTGACTTAAGTTACTTAATTAATTTTGGGGGTTAACTCCTTTGAATTTCAAACTTTTGAAATTCTTTTATGTTTTGTAATAATAAAATAAGATGTTATCTTATTTTATTATGGGTTGTTTGTTTGTCCCCTTGAGAGCTTTTTGAGATCTTCCTCTTCATCTTCAAGCTCTGACGAAGAACGAAGAACGCTTAAACTCCGACGAAGAACGACGCCTCTCTTCTTCGTCCTCGGTGTCAACAAGAGGGAACGCCACTTCCTCTTCGGACCTTCTTCGTCGGCATACGAAGATTCGACAACGACTCTTCCTCCGCGACACCGATATTTCACGACTACGTCAACGTGTGACTATCGAGGTAGAGGTTCTTGAGTTCGTTGTTTTCTTTTTATTTTGACTTTCCTCAAGACTTGACGAGGAACGCTCTTTTTCCGACGAAGAACGCCACACCTCCTTTCTTCGTTCCCCGTGTCAACGAAGGGGACGCCACCTCTTCTTCGGACAACCTTCTTCGGCATACGAAGCTTCACCAACGACGTATCTCTTCGGGCATATCTCTTCGTCAACGGATTTGACGAACGACGACCGCGACGCCCGACCTCCGCGACGCCGTCTTCCGCGGAACGTAGACGAATCTTCGAATCTTAAACCCGAGGTAGGGGTTGTTGATTCATTATTTATTTATTCCTTTTTCTTGAACGTGGATCTCGCATGTCTAACTTGAGGCTTGAATGTTTAAGTTGAGTTGTTTATTTTTTCTAACGTGAGGGGGGGGGGGGGGGGGGGCGGACCGCATGAACACGGCCGAACCCCCCCCCCCTCCATCGTTCATTTTTTTTTGCGGAAGAAAGAAAGTGGCGTGGTGTCGTCGCACCACGCGGATGAACGTGCTTATATTTTACGCGGCGCCGTCGCGCTACGCCAAGGAAAAATCTTCAAGAACGCGACGTCGTCGCGCCGCGTTGAAAGGATTCATGGCACGGCGAAAGGGGCGCGGTGCCGTCGCACCGCGCCGGACGACGAACACCGCGGCCGGTTCTGGGCCGCGGCGGGACGAGAAGACCGCGGCCGGTTCCGGGCCGCGGCGGAAGAGAAGACCGGCGGCCGGGCCGCCGGCGTCGGAAGCCGAGGAGGGGACCGGAATTTCCGGTCCCGTTGGAGAAAACCGGCCGGCCAGCTGGCCGGCTGGATGTCTTTAAACCGGGGGAAATAATTCCCCCGGCCAGCACATAAAACCCCCCTCTTTAATATCTCATGTTTAATTCTAATATCTTTACAATAATTCTAGGACTATAAATTATATATATACTAAACCTTAGGAAAATCCATAGACATGCCCTAGAAATATTTATAGGGATCTCATTAAAGTTTTCGCATCGTAGTTTCCAATAGTTAACTAATATTTTTATATGATAACAACTGTAAAGACCCATGCATGGAATACATGGACATTACATTACTTTTTAGAAATATCTAATACATAACAAAAACAGACACCAAAGGACCGTAATAGTTTAGAGTCTTTTGAAACTCGGAATATAATCTTCTAATCTTAGTGAATGATCATCCACACCCCCCATAAAGATCACCCATTTTTTCTTACCAAAAAAATTTAATTATAACCTGGGGAAAAGAAAACATATAAAGGGTGAGCTCAATTTATTTATTAAGGGTAAGCATGGAGAAAATAAAACAAACCATATACATTTGAACTTCTGAACAAGAACATAACATTTAAACATCAAAATCTTGAGCAATGACATAAAACATGGAAGTACGTGAGGTATAGATCATAATGGATCATCAATCACGATAAAACTGCATTGTAATAAAACATTTAATTATGAAAAACCATTATTCACATGATATTATTTACATAATATCCAAGGCATTGCTGCCAATACCATCTTGGTGGAAAAATTAAATTTCTGAATCGAGTTCACTACTCATTCCAGTCCTGTATCATTGAACCGGATTAACTTACCATTCCAGCCATGTCAATATCATGAGATATAAATCTTTACCCAATTCATTGGAGGGATATATAGGTCCCACATATCTCCTAATGAAATCATTCTTAAGTGTTCCACAACATAAACATAAATCATTCATCATAACCCAAAGAATAAAATGTGTTTCATAAAAATCATCCCATCATAACATAATCCATATTAAAAATTGGATATTATTTAATCATAAAATAAGTGAAACCATGTAAATAATAGAAACATTATATTTGAAACATAATCATACTAAATAATATCATTTTAGATGGAAGACATTTTTGACAAAACACTTGAAATGAATTCTTGAGGAAAATATCCTTTCTTCTTAAAAATCATTTTATTTTCACAAAATTCCAGGAAATTTAAAAAGGAAAATATTTTTTTGAAAATAATAATGAAATAATGTAGAGGAATATACATGAAAATTAGGCGTTTTGAAACCATATAAATCCGTTCATGTTGTATAAGTTAAAAAAACATTCTTCTCGTACTTTTGTCGGAAAAGTCAAAAAGTACCTCCTATGGTAAAAATAGAAAGATTCCTTACATACCATGTTGTAAAAGAAAAAAATAGGTAAAAATGACTTTAAACACAAATGTAACCATTTTTAGAAAATAGGTACATGGATGATAAATATATCCCCAGTAAATACTTAAGAATAAACAATCTCGGATAAAAACAAGATTGGAAAAGTTATCCCTTACCTTAAGTCTGATATGCTTCGTACGTATCCTAACGTCCTATATAATTATTTAAATATTTTAATTGATGTATTACAAAATCATATTAATTTTTATGATATCATATATGGTTCACTTATGACTTTATATTACCCGTTATTTTGTAAATTTCTTGTTAAACCAGCGTTTTGGGTAAAATCATTTGTTTATTGTATGAGTTTGGACTTGTTGTTTTTGATATTATTATTAACTATATCATGATTTAATTAATTTCAAAATGTAAATAATGATTTATATATCATATATATATATAATAGATAGATAATTGAAATGAAATAGAATGTTCATGGAGACATTTGGCCTTATGTATGCATGAACTATGTTTTCTTTTCATTATTGACTTGAATGGAAGTAGGTAGATGAAATATATATACATACATACACAAATCCAGTATCTTTATCATGTAATATATTTCCATATTATTAATTATATATACTTTATAATCATTCTTGAGTGGTTAACATGGAGAATAAATCTCATCGCGTCGTGGAGACGGTAATTCATACGTACACACGAGCGATGATATCATTCCCATAATTAATGAATTGAAATGGAGTGGATGATATAATATCTCAGAATAAGTATGGTGTTATAATAACAATATATAGTAATTCTTTACACAATTATACCCATACAAGTAAGGTGGTTGTGGAAAAATAGATTACACCACGGCGTAGAGACGGTATTTCGTACGTACGCACGCGCATTGATTTCATTTTTCGTACGATGGATAGAAGGTGAAATAGGGTTGTTTCATATTTATAATAACATATAAGTATATTAGTGATAATTATGTTATTATATAATAATGATACAACTAATGAATAGTAAGTAGAAGAAGAAATAAATTTGAATGAATCGGTAAGTGATATTACCTCTTCTTTGACATGCCTCTTTGAAACCTCCTCATAGGGAAATAAAATTTGTCATTGAAGAAGACCAGGAACTCTATAACGTTTCTAAGGAAGTTAATAAGTTAAATGGGAAGGGTTATGCTGAGCTTGAAGTCTCAAAATTGTGTAAAGAGAAGAGGGAGGAGGTTCCCTTTTATAAGGGAGGAGAGTGGCACATTAGAAAAAACATAAAATAATATTTAATAATAAAGTCATATTCAGTTTATAATATCTCCGAATTGATTTTTTTAGAAACTAAAGTGGGTATGGGTATAAATCCTCTCAACCAAAACGTTTCAGAAATGTTTAGGTTACTATTTTAACCATATCATTTAGATTTAACTCTAATTTAACTAATTTAACTTTTACCGTGTCTTCCTATTTTCTTACAATATATGGATAATAAACATAATATAACAAGAAAAACGAACCCCAAGTGGATCTTTATTAATATATAAAACAATATCTATGTCATTGGGATGAACCATATATTTTTATAAATATAATATCAATTAATAATATAATATATTTAAGAAAAACTACATTATGTCAATTTGGCACTATTTGGTAATTTATTTTTTTGAAAATCATAACAGCATGATTAGTTCAAAAATATTTAATTTAATCAATACTAACATGTCATATTACACTAAAAAATTAGTTTAATTCATAATAAGTTTCAAATTACATTTAGTTGGGTATTTATAACATCAATTATGTTAATATTTAATTAATAACCTAATTACTGCATCATCATTGTGTCGTAAATAAATTACATTATATAACCCCTAAAAATTATAAATAAAATACCATTATGTAGGAAATATTTTTATCTTTCTAATGAATATTTATAGTCTAATTTATCTTATATATAACGCTATATTAAAATTGATTTAGTTATTAAACTTTGATTTTAACTATTTTATCTTTTTTTGAATTAATTAATAATAAATTACCTAATCTAATCCATGTGGACCAAAATGATAATATTATATTCCAAAAGTTTTTTCTGGTCTTATTATACTTATCCAATAGAATTATGACATGTTTTAGGGTAATAATAATATCATTTTTACCCTTAATTACCCTATTTACTTTTAATCGTGGTAAATAAAAGTAAAATGCTACTATTCACCGAAAATTATTTTTATCTTATTGAACCAAATATTACTACTAGATTTTAACCATGTCTCTTGGATTTTTGAAATTAAACTCACAAAAGCAGTAAAATTATGTATTCTTTACAATAACAAATGCTTCTAGGAGGTGGGTAATAGACGGTCAAAATGTTCAATAAATTTTTTATATATATCTATACAATTATAAAATGACTCCAATGAATTACATTGAACATATATAGGTATTACATTTCTATTTTGACCTAAAATAAATTTAAATAAAATAAATAATTATTTAAATAAAAATTCAGTTTTAACCTATAACTCAGTGTTTTTCAATATTCATCAAAAATTGTAAGTTTTCCGAAAAAATACCAAAAATTCACCCTACGATAATTTCGATATTCCGAATCCAAAAATGAATTCCATTTTGAAAGATAAAATTTATAAAATTTAAAAAAGTGGGTATTACTATTCATAATGGATAGTTCATAATAATATTAATATAATATATCGTTTAGCGAAACTTTGTATTGCGTACAACACACACTATCGAGAAAGGTTTTCTAGAGTACAATAAAAGCCTAGAATAGTGTTTGTGTATAATATAAGCTAATAAGGTGTTGTTTACAACACAAGATAATCTTGGTGTAGCTTACACCACAAGACAACAAAGTAATTAAAATAGTATTTCTCGTAAAATGTTAGGGTGTTTAAATTTTTTGGTGCCATATTTCATACAAATTCAAATGAATCACATCTTATTTCTTTCTAATGGATTTTTAGATATTTAAATGGAATAGTTTTTCAGTATCTTCTTTATCCAAAAACGTTTGATTTTAATTAATTATCATATTCTAATGTAGATTTTAGTGGATGTAGATTAATTAGAAAAATAACACTAAGAACCTATTCCTTTTAAGGAAAATCATTAGTGGCATGGTAATGAATTCAACAATCAGTTTCACTGTCAATAGCCAATGTAGAGTATGTATTTGCTGGAAGATTCTCTACATAAATGTTGTGGATGAATAACAATCTAATAGAAATTAGACTAAATTTTAATAACTCACCAATATTATGTGATAATAAAATTATAATAAACATTCCAAAAAATACAATATATACTTCTATAAATAAGAATATTGATATTAGAAGTTGTTTTATTAGATATCATGTTCATATAAAGGGTATATATTTAGAATTTTTTAACACTAAATATCCTTTAGCTGATATTTTTACTAAACCACTTCCCACTTCATGTTTTGATTGTATTAATGGGGTGTTAGGTTTATTTACTTTTTTATTAAATAATATTAAAAAATTATTTTATATACTTTTATTTTATTTTAATTTTTTCTCTCTTAATTTATTTCTTTAAATCTAATTGTCTTTTTTTATTTTTATCTTATGATATTTTTGTTAATATATTTTATCGTAAATCTATTTATACTGCATAATTATTTAACAAATTAAATTTATTATATGAATTATGAGGTGAGAACAACAATCAACCGTCAGAAATCCCTCATCTACATTACCCGTCATTTACCCAAAAATAGTTTCACCTAAACCACAATTTTTTTGCATCCTTACAAAACCTAGAAGCATATATCCTCTTAGTTTTAGTTCATTGTAAATTACAAATCCCAATAGAGTCGATGAAGGAGAAGAAAGAGACCCAAAAAAACAAGGAATGATATGTAGACAAATTCATTAGGGAACGACAGATGATGTTGATTGGTTGTATCAGATAAACATACTCCAAGAAACAAGATTTATATTTTCAAGAACTCATGATATATTTCAATGACATAAACTCTTAATTTATAAATGAGGTATAATTGAACTATTTTTAAAAAAGATTAATGTTTTTTAGATATTCAGAGGATATGATTTTTTTCAAGTATCAAATATTTTTAATTCACTTTTTTTCTAATGAGGCTGAAAAAAATTGAACTACCCATAAGAAGGGTTTTTCTATTTCAATACTAGATTGATTGGTGATTGGAATGTTACTTATAAAGATATCCTGTATTTACTGTTCAATTCAACACACATCATAAAGATGTATTTTAACTATTTAGAAGGTGACAATAAGATTATGGTAAAGTTTATTCAGACATGAATTGCACTATGTATGGTTGAGATGGAGAAAATCCATTACCCAAACATATCTATCATGATTCTTTTTCAAAGTGATATTAAATAGAATTTTCCATGGTATTTATTCTGTTACCTTCATTACTGTAGTTCACAAGAAGAAAGAATGAATTTCTATATATGAAGATGAATAATTTAATGGATTTTATTTAATAATGACATGATTAAACTAGTTTATACAAGAGTCAAATGTAATCATTGTAATATATTTATTATTTGAATGTTATGAATGTTTATATTTTTCTAGGGCACTTTAAGAGGAATGATTATTCTTAATGTAGTTGAGGAAGAATAGACCTTAGGATTTTTTTCGATGGGGGTGCGAGTAGGTGTTCAAAAAGATGGTCTACCTGAATCACAAATAGATACAGTTTTACAACCATCTAGGAGATGGATTAGATTTATCACTGAACAAGAAGAAGTAAGTAAATAAAAAAGTCAAGAATGACTTATTATGACACCATGGATCATAAACACTCCTCCAGTTGAAGATAAAATATTCGCTTCTAGAGATAAAACATTCCATGTTTATTAGGAAGAAATAGTTATTGAAGAGGAAACTCTTGTGTAGAGTCAAGCTTGAGAGCTTACTATTGTACCCCTAGTGAATCAACTGGTACAAGATAATATTCTTGTAGAAATAGTTCATGAAAATAATTCTCAAACTGAAAATGTTCAATTAGATATTTTTAGAGAAGAATTAAATGAACAAGGAGGTGTTTTAGAATTAAATTTTTTTTATGAATCATTTATATAAATTCAAACCATGATTTTATATTAGACTATGAGACAGTCAGATCATATTTCAGGTTCTACAACTGATGTTTTAGGTAATCACTCTTTTTCTGGTGAATAATTTATAATGAAAACAGTGTCAGATCCTTTTCCTACTAATGGTGATGATTTGGCTATGATTTTAGATGAGGGGAAATATGATTAATTATATCATCATATAGTGGATATTGTTGTTATGTATAACAAATCTCAGGAGAGAATGCAATTATAAGGCTGGATCATGACCAAGCTAAGAACAAGATTCATGAACTCTATGAGGGTGTTGTTTCTAAAAGGTGTTTTGATGCATTTAAAAGGGAAATGATGGATGGGTTTGGGAAAATCATGTCTAAATAAATTTGAAATACAGATTTTACAAATTTAAAGTGGTATTAGGGAAGTCAGTTTGAATCCTTAAAGAGAAGTTTGTGTCAATATATTATAACTTTTTGTATACCTTTTACAAGTCTAGATTTAATTAGAATATTTCAGTCCATTACATCAGTTATGGAAAAAATGAACATTGTTCATGAATATCTATAGTGTAACAGTGCACCTCTATCAGTTCTTCTAGAGAATCAGAAATTTCTTGTTGGGCAGTTAACTCATGGGGATCCTAGAATTATATTGATGTTGAATCAGGTTTTAGTAAAGTTGGAGTTGTTCATGATGCAAAAGGAGTGTATTTTTTTTATGATGGTCAACATAGTGGGTAATCTTCATGTCTATGGTGACTCTTGGAAATTATTGTTACCTATGAGATAGTTTCATGATGAAGCAAAGATTTAAAATGGTTCATCTGAAGGAGATGTTTGAAGACATTCAAAATTCAATCCCAAAAAATCCTTAGAATTTTTCCTACATTGAACCATGAAAATGAATGTTTTCATTTCATAGTCAAAAACATTATTATATTGATGTCTTTATTGATCAATAAACTTGTTTGTGGTCAATATGTTACATTCCTTTTTTTATCTATTTTTTGTATTTTTTTCTGTTATACAAAATCCAATTTTAATTATTCATTATAGTTACATATAACATTCACTCATCATTCTGTTCAATAATAATTGTTTTTTAATTTTTTTCTATACATTTATTTATATATCAATGAAATAGTGATAATTTCAGATCATAAAACATTTCTTTTATTTGAAAAATTTAGATAAGCATTAATATTTCATTGAAATTTACCTTTGGGGGTAAAATTTTGATATTTCATCATTACCGAAATAATTCTCTCCGATCAAAATTATTTTCATTTAACGATTAAAATATTCTAAATTATATTATTAATATTATAGTTTTAATTTTTGGGTTTTCTGTTAATTAAAAGGGGGGGGGGGAATTAATGGGTATGTATTGTCTCTAAAATAATCAACAAATATAATTGATTTTGATGCTCATGAATACCCTTTTTTTAATAATGATTTAATTTTTCATGTATTTTATGAAATTTATATTATTAATAATTCTTATAATGAAATAATATTCAACTATGTATTTATAATAAATATTTGTTAATGTGTTAGGAATTCCCTCATGCATATTCTTGAAACATTGTTCATTAATTTTCTTTTAATGGAAATACTCTTCATTCAATACATCGAAGAAAGTAACATATCGAACAAAACATATGTTAATGTTGAAGGATAAGATCATATGGATAATAATATTTACATTTGATGAAATATATAGATAAGGATCATTACATTTGGATAATATCATTATGTTTTTCAGAATGAAAATTTATGGTTATAAAACCCTATGTAATTATGGAACTTTTCAAACCTATGGATCATCAACCTTACTTATGTAATCAACAATACATTTTCAACCATACATTTGTGTAGGTTAATTAATTGATAATCAATGATAGGTTCAGAGATCTATGAAAACATGTATAAACATATAGATCATCAACCTTATATTATGAAGTTGAACCCTACATTAATTATTTGGTCATTTTGTGAAATAACCTTACATTTTACATTTCATCACTGAAAACATGAAATTTACGTCTTATTTAGAGCTTATTTTAAAAGACATTGTGGACTATCAAGGAGATTTAAAACTTGATTTTGACTAATTAAATGACTGTCTTAAATTATTTTAAGATTCATTTACTTTAGATAGTTTTTTTATATTCTTAAGGGACTTTATGACTACTCTGATATGTATTTTTGGAATTTAAATTCACTTGATTTTTCAGGAATCTTTTAGGGATCTGAAATCATTCTGAAATATATATCGTTATATATATCTATTATACATCAAATGTTATATTGATATATATATATATCATAGCTTTGTTGATAGTTGTTATTCATCTTGTTTATATATTCAAATTAATTTTCAGTGCAACAATGATCAAGAATATCAGAAAGAAGAAATTTATTTTGGAGATATACATTTTCAAATATAGAAACACGATGCTCTGTTTTTTATTCTATTCTTAAAATTATAGATCTCTAGTACAACAGGATCTCATCAAATATATTTCATTGTTTATTATCATCAAAAGTAAAAGATGATTCTTTTATTAGGTATGTGTTTCCTCAACCGCTAGCTATATTTGTTTCTCAACATACTACCTCTTATCTATATGTAGTTCTGGTGGAGTGTCAGCTTCTCACACTATGTTGTGATTTTATCATTTCACTCTAAAATAACTAAGAGGATCTTTTTTATATGTCTTTTTTTATAAGGTTGACAATTATATGCACTCAATTTTGGATCGGTCATATGATACAAGGACCTTACAAGTAATATTTACCAAGCCTACAGATCGGGTTTTTGGTGGAGTGGACTCAGGGATCTTTGTGCCCTGAAAAATTAAAAATTGTTGTGATTTGTTTTATTTTCATATATTTTACATATTCTAAATTAAAAAAATATTCCAATTATTATCAACTATTAATCAACAGAATCATAAAATTTTGATAAGTAAAAAATTTACCCATTCTTCTGTCATAACTATTCACATTCTGACCTAAACACTAAGAAATTAAAACATTTTTCACATGATTTTTGAGGGAAAAACATCACATCCATGTAAAAACTAAACAAGAAATAACTACAAATTTCTTATAATAAAGTTATTTGAAACATACATACAAGTATCTTGTTTATTACTTCAAGAAACCAATAGTTAATAGGCATAGGTGTGCCCGAGATATCAATAACAATACAAAAAAATTATATTACATGATACCCCATTCTCCATATCAATCCACACTTGATAAAATCAATACACCAAAATGCTCATCCATCATAACTCATGACAGAGTAAGGGGCCAAAACCCATAGTAATAAACCCAAACATATCCACCAACTATAGGCCACTATCGAGAACCTAACTACAAGTGTTTCAATAATTCTTAGAAACTTATATCAATATTCTAGGTTCCCATGTATCGTTAATACAATTACTATCATCCAACTGATGTTAGCTGATAATCCACTCGCAAATATATAATAATAATTCACAAAAGGCCTCTCCTCGAGTTACCCCATGTACCAATCACAATACATAGAAAAACTAGAACACGTTGATTTAAAACTGAAAAAACATAATGAAGGACTATTTTAATTCCACAACATTAAAATTCAATCCATTATACATAGACAATTTATGAGAAACAGACAATGCATGTTTTTTAATTAAAAAGTATTCTTCATTTTAATGATGTCGACAAATGGGACTTTAGGAATATCTCAAAATCAATACTTTTCATTGATATTAAATCCAATTATAATACAGAGGTGTAAAAAAACCATTTCCACCTCAAAAGATTTCAATTTTCTTTTTAAAACATTCATGATACACTTTCAAAACACGCCATTCATTACTAAAGTTTGAAATTGGACATTTATGAGAAACACATTCCAAAATGATTTATATTTCATTACAATCTTCATTATAAAACCCAAAATATATTTGGAAACCCATACGAGTCACCTAATACATCATTTCACATGTTAATGATACATTTAAGAGTCTGGACCATTCATTTTATAACCTAAATTACATATAAAATCCAACAACGCATTTTATTGAACACTTGGTGTGCATTATCTAACAAAAAAATTACATTCATCATAAATAATGGAATCAAAATCCAATTTTCACTGCAAATTAATAAATAAAAAATTATTCATTTTTATTAATAAATCAAAAAAAGGTGAAAAAACCATGAAAAAAATGATTCTTATATTAAAAGGAATGTTCATATGAAAACCTACATCGAATCCCTTGTAGATCAATAACACCCCACCCAAATACTCCAGAAATGGTTCCAAAAAAGTATATAAATGAAGATAAACCCTTAATTCCAAGAATATATAAAATAATCAAAAGGGAAAAATAATAACCTAGTGTAATATAACTATAAGAACAGAAAAAACCATGAAAAAATGAGAGGAGGAGGAAGATGGAGTTGATAGGAGGGATTTGCCTTTAGAGATCTGAACATAACCTTGATGATTCCAAATTTTAATCACCCCAGATTGAGGTTGGTGGCTTTAGGAAAATGGTAGAGGTCCCATAGGGCCAAACGAAGCAAATAGGGGGAAAATGGGGGGTTTTGGATTAAAATCCTGACAATGGTATACTTGGAAAACCCCAAAAATTTAAAACTATGAAATTCACATGGTTACCTATTTAAAAACCACACAATATGTTCTATAACATATCGCATGGATTCCAGGACTGGACATATGATTGTCTCTAACTGGGCTCCAACCGTGTGCCAGGGTCTTCCATGACCAAACATCAATATTTTCTCCAACAATTTCTAGAAATTCAATGTCCATGTGTTGGGACAAAATTAGAAAAGGGGACACGAAAAAATAAACACCATTCTCATATGGAACCCAATAAGATGTTCAAAATTCCCACAAAATTGGTCCCTAATCCAAAACTAGATAAACTAGGTGTGATATAAGGATAAGAAATGTTTTTTAGTTGAAGACATTGACAACTATGATGAAATCATTAATTGTTCTGTAAAATTCAATATTGAGATCACCTAATCTCAAGAATATCAATTGGTTAGGTATATGAAAATGGATTTCACCAATGTTGGTATGATCTGGTTATGTAATGGTGTTAATAAATTATAGAACCCCATTTGATGAAAGTGTCGGAATAAGATACCTGAAAATTCAATAAAAGGGGATGTGGAGTGATTTAGGTTCAGGATGGAAGAAAAACACACATGGGAGTGTTGATAGGATAAATACACTAATATAATGGAATAATGTAATGATCCCACCATAACTCATCCAATTCTACAATGTTACATATGTAATTATATAGGACATTAATATAATGTAACGAGCTAAGTCTGGAGCCACCCAACTGGTCCCTGTACCTGGCTTTCCACATGACCGCATGCTCATTTCCTGAAATGCCAGAGGCTGCCGACTAGTAGTGAGGGCCATGGTGAGTCATTGAGGAAACTAAGCCCTTATTTGGTAAGGTATACAAGGGAAAGGAAATAACTGTCAATAGAGGAAGAAGTAAATAACATAAGATAACTGAAATTACAGAGTGGAAGCAATGAATATTTATAGTATTTATGATAAAGATTCAGCAGGTACAAGTATCTATGGAAAGCCTCAAACACTACAACGTCCTGAAATACATCTGAGAAACAAAGTACAAAAGTAAACAGAAACTCCAATAGCATCGTAATCCTAATCCCAGTCCTATGATCTCTATATCAAACCAGAAATCATGCACCTGAAGTAGAAGGACCACAATCCCTATCCCCACCTACAACCATATAACCTGTTTGGGCCGAAATGCAGGACCCAAACAGGGTCTGAGACTAATCCCATTCGGCAACCACCACATGATATATGCCCTACTATCAGTGAGCAATATAGAAAAAGTAATATAAATAAATTCAATAGAGAAATATGAGTACACTAATGTAAAATATCCTACAAATATCAATTCACATATATTTATTAATTTAATTCAATAATTTAATTAAAAACTAAGGAATCTAGAAAATAGCTCTATATCCCCCACAACATTTCAAGTAACAAAACTCAAATCTCAGCAGACTACCTAAAATACAAGAAGTACAAAATCCAAGCTTGTTCGTTGGCTTGGTGGACTCATCACAACCAACCAACCTAAATTCACCCTGACTCACTAGGTGGCTCATACTAGAAGACCCCTCTAGTCAAGTAATAATTCAAATTTAGAGACACTCTGAGAATCTCTCACTATCAATTCCCTTTTGTTCTTGTAACGATCTTTATAGACACTCTGAGGAAGCACTTATGTCTACAATCTCATATAGTCTTGATATGTAACTAAGAAAACTCCAAGGAATCACAAATTACAATTCTCGTAGGTCCTTCGAACGATACTAATTTATAACAGACTCTTTAGGGACACCCATAATTGTCAATTCCCACTTTAGTCTATCGCACCAAGTTCACAGAACCCTGAGAAGTCTATTCATGCGTAATCGACTGTCAGTATACCTATGTAAGTTCAACAACTTCTTTGATAAAATCTACAATTCATCAAATGCATATGAATAGTAGGAAATACATGCAATAAATTATATCAAGGCAGGCAATCAAAGTAACAAGGTCTGCCTCCCAGGAAACCTAAGCCAAACAGCTATAAACAACTAGAACAAGGGAAACACCCATGGGTTGATTCTATAGCATGGTAATAAGAAATTATTATTAATCTAAAGGCCTTAATCCTACATGAAATATAAGGAAGATAATAATTCAGGATCAAAATCCTAACTCGAGATACCTGATACGTGTGTATCCGGCACTTTTGCACAAAACTCATAGACATTAAACATAAGTCATCAAACCACATAACTCGATCATAGGAGATATATATACTTGAATCTTAGCCTCTGAATCATCATAGAATATAGTATATTTTCAAAAACGACTTAAATGTTCAACCTAAGATAAGTCATAAGAGAGAAAGAAATAATGAACGTGGACAAAGAAGAATCAAGACCTGACCTCCACGAATCTTTTGCAACTGACAATGTTTGATTCAGATAACTGGTGACAGATCAGCGAGTCGGAGAAGATCTGTGGCTGTGACCTCGCTCTTGGTCAAAGAAGCTGGAGAACAATACATTTTTGGGGTTCAGACGTGACCCCGTTCCGTTAAATGAAAAATAATTACACGGCATGTACTTTTGGAGTACACGGTGTGTACTAGGCTTTTCCATACTCCGTATGAATCGGCCTCCATATTATCCCTACACGGCCTTTTGTGTAGCCATGACATAGCCAGCACATGGCCTCGAGCATCATCAATGTACATGGCATGTATTTATAAAATACACGGTGTGTACTTCAAAAATTTCTAAAAACTCTTATTTTCTAAAAAACTCTTGAAAAAGGAAAAAAAATACTTGAAATGAAGGTATGAGTTCTTACAAACTTCCCTCCGTAAAGAAATTCATCACTGAATTTCCCTATTGAGGAGTAGAGAAAGAAACCCCATACAGATCCGGCCACTGTGATCGTTCCTCATCCTCCCTCTCCCAAGTCTCATCCTGTATAGGGCAGTGATACCATAGCACCCGTACCAGAGGAACAGACTGGCCACAAAGTACCTTTTAACTATGATCAACAATCCTGATCAGATGCTTCTCAAAAGTTGCATCCTTCTCCATCTCAACCACCTCAAGTTGTAAAACATGAGACGGGTTTGATAAATAGTGTCAAAACTGAGAAACATGGAAGATGTCATGCATAGCCTAGTACCTCTGAGGTAACTGCAACCTTTAAGCAACCATACTGACTATCTCCAAAACCTCAAACGGCCCAGCATATCTCGGTGAAAGCTTACCCTGTCTCATGATCCTCTTATGTCCCAACCTTGGGGTAATACGTGTGAAAACATGATCCCCGACATTGAACTCCAAATTTCATCACTGCTGACCATCATAAGATTTGTACCGAGATTGTGCAATAGCCATCCTTTTTCAAATCAACTCCACCAGTTCTCTGGTCTATTGAACAAGACGAGTTCCCAACATAGATGCCTCTCCTGGCTCCATACAACACAAGGGTGATCGACACTGCCTACCGTAAAAGGCCATGTAAGGATCCATATGATTAGTGGCTTGAAAACTATTATTGTAGGAAAAATCCACAATTGGTATATGTCTCTCCCAAAAACCTCTATAATCAAGGATGCATGCTTGTAGCATGTCCTCTAGAACCTGAATCGTGTGCTCTAACTGGACATCTATCTGGGGATGGTAAGCTGCACTAAGAAGTACCCGTATACCCAAATCCCTCTGTAGCCCTTTCCAGAAAAGCGATGTAAATCGGGTTTCCCTATCTAAAATGATAGTACTTGGAACCCCATGAATACTTACAATCTCATGGATGTACAACCATCCAAGCTCATCAGCACTGAAGGTGTCCTTAATTAGGAATTAGTGAGGAACCTTCGTGAGCTTGTCAATGACAACCCATACCACATATTTCCCTCAAGGAAATCTCAGTATCCCTGTCACAATGTCCATCGCGACATCATTCCACTTCCACTCGGGAATGGGTAGCTGCTATAAAATCTCTGCTGGTTTCTGGTGCTTCGCCCTCACCTGCTGACATGTGAAACACCTCATGAAAATACCAGCTACATCTCTCTTCATACCTGGCCACCAATACTGGCAATATAGATCACGTAACTTGTTGGTGATGCAAGGATGAGCTACCAAAACTGAGGAATGATAGTCTCGCATTAGCTCCTCACGTATATCCATTGGCAACCATATACATCCCTGGAAACACATGACCTTACCATCGCTTACGGTCCATCTGGAATGAGGGTCCTCTCCTGACACGCTTTCTCGTAGGACTAGGCCTTCAGAATCTGATAGCTTCCTCATACGAAATTGGTCAACAAAGGTAGAGGTAACTGTTACATAAGAATAAATGTCTGAACCTATCAGTCATGCACCTCCAAATGCATTTCAAAGAATAGAGGCATAAGCGGCCAATCAATGTTGGCTTCCTGAACTGCATGTATCTGTGTCCTCTTGCTCAGTGCATCTTCCACAGTGTTGCCTTCCCCAAGAATATAAGCAAGCTCAAAATCGAAAGACTGTAGGTACTCAACCCACCTCCATAGTCTCTTATTTATGTCACATTGCGTGAAGATATACTTGAGGCTCTTATGGTCAGTATATACCACAAAATGCTATCCTAGATGATAATTTCTCCAACAATTCAATGAATGAACAACTGTAGCCAACTCCAGTTCGTGCATAGGATAGTTACTATCATGTGTCCTCAAGTGTCGAGATCCATATTCAATAACATGATCTTCATGCATAATCACTGCTCTAAGCCCGATTACAGATGAAACACAAAAAACTGTATATCTCTTGCTGACTCTGGAAAAACTAGAATCGGTGCTGAAGCAAATCTCCCCATGATATCTTCAATGGATGAAACCCATGCTTCTAACAAAACATATTTCACCCCCTTCTTATTCAAGACCCTAAAAAACACTGATATGTGTGATAAGTCTTGTATAAACTACCTGTAGAAACCATCCAGTCCTAAGAAACATTGTACCTCAAAGACATTATTCGACTGCTCCTATGTAACTACTACTCTCATCTTCTCTGGGTCTAATGATACTTCTATCTCTGAGATGACATGACCCAGGAAGTGAATATTTTCCATCCAAAAGTGTCACTTTTTGAGCATAGCATATAACTGATGCTACCTCAGAGTACTCAAAATGATTTTAAGATGGGTTGCATGGTCATGTCGATTGTGAGAGTACACCAAGATATCTTCCATGAAAAACACCACGAAAGAATCCTTGTAAGGATAGAAAAGTTTGTTCATCAGCACCATGAAAACTGCTAGCACGTTCGCGAGACCGAACGACATAACCATATACTCATTCAAACCATACCTTCTCTAGAAGGATGTAAGAGGTATATCAGATGGTCTGACATGCAACTGATGGTATCCAGATCTCATGTTGATCTTCGAGAATACCTTGGCTCCACGAAGATGATCATAAAGATCATCTATCTGTGGAAACAGATACCAGTTCTTGAACGTCAACTGATTTAGCTTCTTATAGTCCATGCAAATCCGTAAATTACCATCTTCCTTCATTTCAAACAGAAAGGGAGAACCCCAAGGAGGAGTACTAGGTCAGATAAAACACATTGCCTACAACTCCTCCAACAACTTCTTGAGATACTGTAACTCAATTATATCCATCCTACAAGGATGTATGGATTCCAGTGCTGCTCCTGGAACAAGATCAATAGAGAAGTTAACCTCTCACTCTAGAGGCAAACGAGAAAAGTATTCTGGAATTTCATCTGGAAAGTGATCAACCAATGGATGAAAATATATCTGAGAAGTCCCCTAGTCATCCAGATGTAAGCTAGAAATCTGGTCCATAACATTGCTCAACCCATGATTCTCTAGTCCAGCTCTGCTCACCGGGAGATCTCATTTGCCCTTGTAAAGAAAAGATCCACCCTACGGTGAGGTGAAACTCACCTTACAGTGATAGAAATCGACAAAAGACTGAAAGGGAACTAACAAGTCCGTCACAAGATTGACATCATAGCCTATCATCTCCAAAACAAAGAGACTCCATGAAAAACGACACCCACCAACCTCAAGGGGGTAGTCTAATCACAGACGCACGCTAGCTATTAAAATTCCCAAGGGAGTGTCTAGCATCATCATATCCTCAGAAGTATAAATAGTAAGAATAATCCATTCCACAGTATGCACAGAAATAAAGCTATGATAAGCTCATGTATCAAAGAGTGCAAAGTATAAAACTGAGGCTAATAAAATCATGCCTCGAACTATAGAAGGTCCAGGATCTTTCTCCTGATGAATCTTCTCTACCGCAAACATTTGGCCTATACCCTAACCTTGTGTAGCAGCTTGAGATCCCTAAGTTGTCTCTCCCAGAGCCTAACCACTGTGTCCACAGCTTCTACCCTGGCCTGAACGACCTAAATAACTCTAGCACAGAGTCTGTTGCGGAACTGGTAATCTTGGTCTAGTAGGTGGAGTCGAAACCGATCCACTTTAACCAGCCGCTGGAAGGAGAACCCTGAAAAAACGCAGCAGATTACCCATCTTACTACAAGACCGGCACTTCACTATTTCTATCGGGCATTGGGGATTCTTATGTTTGGTTTTCAAACACTGATATCAAACCACATGGTTACAAAAATGAAGATCTGGTTTAGCAGAAGAAATACCTCGCTTCCTTGAGTCACCTCATGTAGACTCTGGGTGGCGCTTCTTGTTGCCTATCTGAAAGGAATCATCCCTGGATGCTGAATCTCCCTAGTTCATAGATCCAATATCCTACGGATTTCTCTCTGTGATGAGAACATGGTTGACTATCAGAGTAATAGAAGTTAACAAAAATACATTCTCCTATGATCTGATGTCTGGTCTGAGGCCTTCTTCAAACTTCCTTGCTAAAAGTAGCTCATCATTCCCCAGAACGGGAGTGAAAAGTTTTAACTCTGTGATGCAGGAGGAATTATCCATAGCTGTCAGAGTATCCTGCTAATGGTTCATGAACTCTTAGGCTCTCTTATCCCTCAGCGTCGCCGGGTATAACTAGTCATAGAACGTATGATGAAACTCATCCCAAGCCATAACATCTTGGCGCCCTGCCTACGAAACCACATCCCACCATCTTTTGGATGAATCTAAAATCACATAATTCTTGAGATTCACTCTCTTATTTGAAGGTGTCTCCAGATGCTCGAATACGGATTGCATTGCTTCTATCCATGAGTATGCAGCCTCTAGTCCTCTAACCCCTGTGAACATCGGAGGATTCTGCTTATGAAAAAACTGTGTCAGCTCTTCCATAGATAGGGTAGGTTGCTGAGCTCCCTGGAAGGTCTGTATAAATTTCATGAAACCCTCTCTAAACTGATCTTCCATACCAGTTTCTGGAATCAAGGTATGTTCCATGTCCGAAATGATAGGCGGAACTACTAGTAGTCCATAATCTTCTATATAAGGCATACACTCACAATGTGGTTCCTGAAATACAACCAGAGGACGTCTTGGTTCCATAGCTCTAAAAGGTCAAAGCCACACCTCAGATTGAGGATTAACAATGAAAGAAAACCTGAAGGCATAAAAAGGAACAAGAAAAACAATGCATTCAAGTAATAAAAAACATGACTACACGGCGTGTTATTTCCCTATATGGCGTGTTCCCTTAGGTCATTTACATGGGAGTGTACTTTTACCTAAACTGGTCGGGTAACCCCCAAATACACGGCGTGTCATCCTAACACACGTCATGTAATTGAACTATATTCCCCACCTGAGCCCTTCAACACGGTTAAGCCACATGACTCCTATAATAAAAAACAACATGGCATGTTCAAGGAAGACACTATGTGTACTAGACATGTCATACATGGCCCATGTTGTTAGCTACACGGCCTGATACACGGCCGACACTACACGGCGTGTTCTAGATAAACACAACAGACTGTGTGGTCAGCTACATGGACGACTTCATGGAAGAAACTACATGGAGTGTTTCAGGAGAACATGATGTGTAATAGAAAGGATAACACTGATCCGTGTTGTCCGTGATAGAGTCAGGTACCTAGATCTGACGACACGGGGTGTAAGATTCAGACACGGCGTGTATGTGAAAAGATAACATGACCTGTGTTGTTAGTGACACGGCCAGAGTGCCTATTTTATACTACATGGCCTGCTAAACTAGTACACGACGTGTAACTAAAAGATTTTTCAGAATCCCGTGTTTCTGCTCACATAGTCAGTGACACACGTTAAAAACTACACAGTGTGTCCTAAAGAAATACATGCCTTGTATTCTAGGTTTTTCCAAGTTGCTGCCTCAGAACTACTATGAAGCCTAGAAAACACAGGAAAAATAAGCGTTAAGGTGCCAAATTCTGATCCATGGGGGCCCATACTCCCCGTGAATAAAATATTGGAATCATAAGAATGTATATAACAAGTAAAGAGTTTAACAGACTCATGATCCACCAATGTCTGATCCTCAAGGGCCCATAACACCTCTATGTCCAAATTATGGTATCCATGATAATGAATCTCTAAACAGATGATACCCTATCAAAATTGTAGGTATTCATTCACACTAGTTATCACAACAACATGTATCTTCTAATGAAATTTAGATGGCATGAAAAAAAGCATGACATGTGATTTTATAACAAGTTCCTATACGATGCATGAGATGGCATACCCTCATCTCATCATGTTTCATCAAAATAGAACCACGATCATATAAAAACTAATATCAAAAAACAAGTTCACTACCCAATGGTGAAATCAATTAAAATGAAACATTTGCAAAGCTCGAAAATTTCAATATTCAAGGTAACCTAGCTTTTTACATGTACACGGGTTCTAGAACTCCCGGGCACAACTATTTACCTACTTTCTATTCCTTCCTATCCATTTCTAATGTCACTAAAATGTTTGTCAAGAGAAAAGAAAAGAAACATCCTATGATACCACTTTGTAATGACTTGAATCCAGAGCCACTCAACTGGTGCCCCGTACCTAGCTTGCAACATGAGCTCAAGCACCTTTCCCCAAATGCAAGAGGCTGCCGAATAGCAGTGAGGGCCTTTGTGAGTCATTGGGGAAACTATGCCTTCATTTGGTAAGGTATACAAGGGAAACAAAATAATAGTCAATAGCGGAAGAAGTAAATAACATACAATAACTAAAACTAAACAGCAAAAAAATGAATATATATTGTAATGATGATAATTATGCACAATGTACATGTATCTAAGGAGAGCAGCAAACAGAAAAACGTGCTAAAATATAATTGAGAAATAATGTACTAAAATTAAACAACAACTCCAGAAGCATTGCAAGCCTAATCTCGGTCCTATGATATGTAGCTCCAACTAGAAATCATGCACATAAAGTAGAAGGCTATAATCTCTATCCACACCGACAACCATATAACCTATTAGGGATAAAAAGCAGGACCCAAATAGGGTGTGAGACTAATCCCAGTAGGAAACTACCAGAAGATCTTTGTCTTAATGTCAGGGAGCAATATAGAAAAAGTAATGGAAATAAATGAACCAATGAAATAAAATTACACTAAAGTAAAAAATACAACAAATCTAGACTCACATATATTTGTTAATTTAATTCAATCATTTAATTATCAACCAAGGAATATAGCAAACTGCTCTATATCCATATAGCATTGCATGTAACACAACAGGTATCTCAACAGACTTCCTAAACAACAAGCAGTACAAAATCCAAGCTTGTTCTTTGGCTTTGTGGACTTAGTGCAACCAACCAAAAAAAATTCACACTGACTCTCTGGGTAGTTCATACTGGCATACTACACTAGTGATGTAATCATAGAAAGGTACATACACTCTAGGAAGCTCTCACCGTCGATTCCCATGTGGTCTAGTAACGATATCTATAGACTATATGATGAAACACATACGTATAATTACTCCTATAGTCTCAATAAGTAGCTAAGGAAGCTCTGAGGAAGCACAAATTTCAATTCCCATAGGTCCTGCGACCGATACTAATTTATAACAAACTTTTTAGGGAAGTCGTTAATCGCCAATACCTTCTTTAGTCTACCGCACTAGGTTCACACAACCCTGAGTGGTCTAGTCATGCGTAATCGACTGTCAGCATCCCTAAGTATGTTCAACAACTACATGGATAATAGCTACAATGAATCAAAATAATATGACCAGTAGGAAATACATGCAACCAATTATATCAAGGCAGGAAATCAAACCAACAAGGTCTGCCTCACATGCAACTTAAGCCAACTGGTGATAAACAACTAGAACAAGGGAAACACCCATTCGGTGATCCTCCAGCATGATAATAAGAAATTATTATTCATCTAAAGGCCTCAAGCCTTCAATCAATCTAAAGCAGATAATAATGCAGGATCAAAACCCTAACCCGAGATACCCGATATGTGGGTTTCTGATACTTTTGCACAAAACTGAAAGACATTCAGTTTAAGGCAACAACCTACCTACCTCGATCCTAGGAAATCGTTATAATTGAATCTCTACCTATGAATCAGAATATAATGGGATAGATCTACAAAAACATCTTAAAAGTTCAACCTACGCTAACACACATGAGATAATGAAATAGGAAACGTGGCCAAAGAAGAACCAATAACTGACCGCTACGATTCTATTGTAACTAAAGACAATCGATTCAGATAACCAGTGATGGATCGGCGGTTTAGAGAATATCTGTGTTCATACCCTCACTTTCGGTTGAAGAAGTTGGATAGGAAGATGTTTTTTGTGGTTAAGACGTGACCCCTGTCATTTTGATGAAAAAAGAAAGTACATGGTGTGTAATTTTGGTGTACATGACATGTCCTAGGCTTTTTTGTACTCTGCATTAAAAGGCATCCACATCACCCCTACATGTCTGTGTGTGTGTCCATGACACGTCTAGAACATGGCCTCGAGGGGCATCAATTTCCACGACGTGTACTTCAAAAATTTCTAGAAACTCTTCTTTTCTCTAAAACTCTAGAAAAATGAAAAACATACCTGAAAAAGGGTCTGAGTTCTTATATATAACCAATGCACAAGTCTAGAGGTTCTTGATGAAAATCGATGTTAAAAATCTCAAATTCCTAAAAATAAAAATATATTTGTTTTCACTATAACTATGAAGGTGGATATTGATGACAAAGGGGTGATAGGTAAACTAGTTATTCAATCAAAAATAGAAAACCTAAATTTTTTCTAGATTAATGAACTCCTTTTTATATTGAGTGTTTCGTAGGACTGTTCAAACAAGACTTCAATAAATAAGGGTTGATCTATCTATGAGGACAAAAAATAGGGATTTGGTTTCATAAAAATTATACAATACCTCCACTGTTACACAATGAGATTTTGTGAAATATGTTTTCCCATTAAGTTTATGGTTTCGAAATTTTTTCAATTCACACAATATTGAATGTGGATTCTATAATAAAAAACACTATTTTTTTACTTTCATTGAATGAAATAACAAGACAATATTTCACTATATAAAACAAATATATTATCTTCAGCTGTACATGACACCATGTTTTCCTTATGTTACGTAAGACTTCAAGTTCTTTAATAGCATACATTAATTGTAATACCATGTATTTCCAAACAATAATATATTATTAAATTACAATTATTTAATATAATATTTTTAAAAATAGAAATTAAACTAGAGGTTATGAATATTAGTTACTAAATTATGAAAATATATGATTCATAATATGAAATAATATTATACAAATCAATTATAAATTAATATTTATACAAACTATTTATAAAAGAAATTATTTATTTTAATTCCAGAAATTAGTTTTGTCTTAAAAGATTAAACTAATTAGTGTTATTGCATGATATTAATAAAATATATATCATTTTTATTCTTTGAAATACATTTTATATTCATCCAATACAATTTTTGGTCATAATATAATGAAAAATGAAATTTATCCATAAAAACTTATAATTTTCAGAAGGGCAATTGTATAGTATTTTAATGGATACCCTTTTCTAAATATAAATATTGATACTATTTAAAATTTTATGTTTAAAAATAAAATAATTAATTGAAATTAGTATTATGAAATTTAATTTGGTTGAAGTTTTTTTTTGAAAAGATTAATGTTTTAATGACTTGAAAAATAAACGAAATTTTAATTGAAGACTACTTTATTCATTAAAATAATTTATATTGTTATAATAATTTTTATTGGTTTTAATCTAAACAATTATAAATTATTTATCCTTAAATATAATCAATGTTAGAGAAACAATTTTAATATTGTATTTATATTTAAAAACATTTCAATATTTTTCATTTTTAGACTTTATTAACATATTTTGGCACCTCATGAATAAGATTAATTTTAAACTAAATCCTACATATTCTTTGAATTTAATTGTGAAAAAAGAATTCCAAATTTTGAATTAGTGGGTCAAAATTATGGAAATTTTATTCTTTTATTTCTTTCCATGATGAATACTAATTATGGTTCTTTTTTATTTAAATTGTAAAACAGAAATTGGTTAATTAAACTTTAAAAATGTTTTAAATATTATAAAATTACAGTAAAGAATATAATAATTTCATTTTATGAGATTTTTTAGACCAGAATAATCTTTAGTAATAAATTATATCCTTTTCAACCCACTTGGATGAGAGTACGTCATTTGTAATATTTTATTTAAAGAAATGTTCTATTTTTCATAGTCATATTTTCAATAAATATTTCATTTTAAATATCGTGTTGAATAGATGATATATTAGACTATAAATATTAATTTAAAATCTAATATGGTTTTTATTTTTTATTGGAATTTATTTTTATTTATCATTCAACAAATAAATACCTTAAATTATTATACAATGATGATGTAGTAATTGTTTAGTTAATGAAAATACCAAATAAATGATACCCAAAATAAATCAATAAATATAATTTGATAAAATTTAACTCATAAAATAATTTTTTTGGATGAATTTAAATTTTTATTTATTATTTTATATTTTATTTTTTAGTATGTCATGTTATTTTTATATTTTTAAAAAGACAAATAACAGATAGTGTCAAAATATAAACTAATTATATTTTTTAAAGGTAATGATTTATTAAACTATTTAAAATAAATAATAATATAAACAAATAATAGGGGATTATATAATGTCTAATATATAATAAAGTTTCCATTTATTTTCATATTTACACATTATATGAAAAAATTACATCCTATTAACAGTAATAGAATTTTCCTAATTGGAAAAATTCAAATAGTTTAACTAATGGTTAATAAAAAATGAATTGTTTAAAATTAAATCCAAACCTATATAAAATTGGGTAAGAAATAATATTATGACAGTTAATCAACTTAGTTTATAATCCATTAACTTTTGGGGAATTTGGATTGAGATTTAATTTTTTATAAATTAATATTTTCTCAAATTCAAAAAGTAGCCTCACCAAAATTTTAAAAGAGAACCTCCTCCATCACTTCTTCATGGAACATTAATCTTTCTCAACTGAAACACACATGAAAATGTAATTTTTCAATTTCCTTATAAATTTTATAGAGGATATGGTCTTCCTCATGGACCTACTCTAGAGTTCTTGATAGGATATATAAAATAGTTGTTCCAAGGAAGAGGCAATTGCTCTAACCAATAACTCTCTTTCTCAACCCTTCTACACCTCCTAATAAGATGTGACATATAATTAAATAATAAATTCATCATCATCAATTTTTTTAAATATTATGTTGATTATGAACATAAAATTATACAAACCCTTTCATATCAAATAAGAAGTGAAAATGCAACTCTTGGGTACATACAACATACAGTCTCCATGTAGCGATGCAAACCATTTTCCATCACCATCATTGATTAAAGGGAATTATAATTTTTTTAGTTTTTATATATGATATTTAATATGTAATTATACATATAAAATAATAATATCATTTCTTCCTTTTTACCATCTTTTATTGGAAAAATGATTACGTCGCTCAGTCATAGTATGGTTTACCATCTCCCCGATAGGATGTGAATTTTTATTCAACTATATTTCACATGGATGATAATAATGATTAATTTACATAACATTTATGTTATATGTGACTTAAAAATTATTCTGTAATGATAATATTTCATATAAATTAATTTCATTTGACCCTATAATAAAATGAAAATAGTGTTCATAAATACATACGTCTTACCATCTCCATTAATGGTGTAATTTTTTATATCTCTAGAATTTATTTGACAATTTTAATACATATTTAATGAATATATATATATATATATTTATTTGTGATATTTATATCCTGATTATCATTTTTTAGTTTATGAAAACATGATCTATGTCGGATGATCAGTGAAGAAAATTGAAAACATGACTGAAAAAACGAAATATATCACCCAAGGCATAACATTAAAGATGAATTGTTAATAAAAGGGAAATATAAATTCCCATGTAAATAATATATGGAATAAATATATGAATCTTTTTATTTTGTAGATGAATAATAAACTTATATTTTTTAATAGGTTTTAATGTATGATAACGAAGTCAGCACATAAGGTAATGGATTTATGTCTCATTTTTTTAAGGGAACATTCACTATACACTACGTTTTCCTTATACATGGTGTATATACATCACATTAATACATTTTTGTGTATTTTCCATAATATTATTTTATTTCTATTTCCATATAAAATTATTTCTATCATAGGGAGTATGATTCTACATATTTTCGGGTGATGAGTATTTATTTCACAATCTCATCATTATTTGGGATTGTTTCCTTTTAAATAATTTTATGGGTATATTTAACACCCACATCCAGGATTTATAAAAATGCTTTAATTTTTTTTTAATATTACTCAATGTATTTTTAATTTTATTTTTACCCATTTGTAATTTTTACGATTTTTTTTGACCGGGATATTTTTTTGTTGATTTTCAGAATGAGGTACTTAGTGACTTTTCCAAATAATAAATTAGTACTATGTATTATAAAATAATATGGAATATAATTTTTTTTAAAATTAATGATACCTTAAATCACTCAAATTATTCCTAAAATTTTAAAAGTTTTTTTTTTCAATGAAATGTTTTTCATTTAATATTCTATGTAATATAATGAGAAGAAAACATTTTCGAAGATTAAAGAATATTTTCGACAAGAATTATTTTAATGTAATATATTAAAATTATTTTCAATATAAGATAACATTTATTAATGTTACTTAAGTTATTATTTAGATATTTTTCAATGTTATTATCCCAATTATTAATAGTTTTTGTTTTTTGTTTTTGATGGATTTATTTTTAAGAAACCAATTTCTTTTCAATGGGTTATGTAACGATTAAACAATGCTTGTTAAACCCATTTAATTACTTGGGTTCAAATATTATGAATTTTTAATGTATTTTTTGTATAAATATTTATAGTTATCATTTTGATATTTGTGGGACCATTATCTCTATCCAATTAATTCGGAATGTATATATATATATCATGAGGTAGAAAGGACTTGAATGATGTGTATACTAGGTTTAGTAAAGGGATTTTTCCATCATGATAGAACACAGAGTGACCATGACTACTAAGATTGTTATGGATGTGACACATGACTACGAAGATGTTATGGGGTGTGAACCCATACTAAAATGATGGATTTGGAATGATTCCATAATTTCCATGGAAAACATTTTATATGTTTATTTGTCTTACAAAAATATAAAGTATTATTATTATATTCTGATTGCATGGATTATTATATTGATTACATTATGATTCATGTCTTATTAACATCCAATATTTCTTCCATGATTCATGTTAGCAACATTTTATATACATGGTATGTTCTTTTAATGTAATTATCACATCCTCGTACCCTTCTAATAATCTTAATGCTTATGTACCTATCTATTTTACCATTACTAATCATTTGTTTTTTTTCTTTTTTCTTTTCTTTTACATACGTTATATTTAATGGTTTTAGGTAGGGGTTTTAAAGGGTATTTTTTGCGGGAAACACTGAATATATTAAACAATATTAGATGTTT
The DNA here is from genome assembly GCA_963277665.1 of Viscum album. Taxonomy (NCBI): domain Eukaryota; kingdom Viridiplantae; phylum Streptophyta; class Magnoliopsida; order Santalales; family Viscaceae; genus Viscum; species Viscum album. Next base: position 2,047,233,785 of record OY728147.1, on the reverse strand, counting down.
TCTTCGAAATATCCAATGGAACATAAATAATACTTTCTTTGGCTATCAATTTATGTAATGTTTGAAATGTTCTTCAAAAATTCTATAATTTCTTTGTATGTCAAGACTACATTGTAAGAGTAAGTATCAGAGAAAAAATTATTTATCTATTGAATACTAAGAGGTAAAAACCATAGTGGGAAGCCTATGTTCATGTCTAATGAAAAGTCTATGTATAAGAAATGTTTTCTTGAATTTTTTTAATGGATAGAGAGAGTTTATTTTTAGAAATATATCACTATCAGAATATTACAAGTTTATATTTCACTGGAATAAATGCATCTAGGGGTGAAACATTTGAAAAATTTTATTGGTTATGACTAGAGTTTAACATAGAATACAAAATTAGACTTTAATTAACACATGGTATAACACTCCATGTTTATATTCTTTTACAATTAAAAAACACTTCAAACAAATCATGAATTATTTAAATATAAGTTGTGTAGAAGAAAACTAGATTAACATAAGGTGTCATAGATTACTGATGGTGTCAAAATTAAGGCATCCTCTATGTTTTCCCCATGATTATGTCATCACCCTCTGTGATAACTGTCTCTTACTCAGTTTTTTAGTCGATGGATGGAACAAAATATACCATGTTAATAATTAATGTAATGGGAAATGAAATGAATGTCTTCCAGAGATACTGAATTATAAGGGTATTGAAATAAAAAGCATTTTATATATAATTAGTGAACCTTTTCAGGGCATAAATCTTACTGTATATCAAAATGACGAATGGATGGAATATAGTTTTTCTAAATAACATTTAAGGAAAAGTCCACCTTATTTTAGTGGAAAGAGCAATAAAATAGTTACTGATAAATAGATATGTACAATTGAAAATATATTTTTCAATATTTATTGTTCATAATGTCATATTGTTATGTTTAAAACTTATCACTTGTGAGATGATAAAAATCAGTGGTGGAATATTTTCATGAATAAAAGGAATCATGTTAAAATACACCTGATGGATTTGGATGAGTTCAAGACCATATATTTTAGTATGTACCTTGATCTTATTACTAACAAAAAGGTAGATAGATATTACCCATATACATCAAGGTTATGATTATAATATAATTATAGAAATAAAATGAAACTCTAAAGAGTATTGATATAATATGATTATATTCATTTTATTCTAAATGTGTGGAAGGGAACATGGAGTATAAATTTTATGGGGATTGGTAAATTTTATACTTGTGCAAAGAAGTAGTTGAGTGAATTACAGAATGGAAAAACCTAGGGTAATAAGATTGGATGTGAATTTCATCATGTGGTTAAATATCGAATTGATGTGAAGAAAGTAGATAATTATGTAAATAATTTGAAAGATCCAAAATATACACCCCCAAAAATTAAAGTTTTCAATTTTAAGGAGTTTGGGAATTATGCTATCAAGTCTAAAAATCCATGGAATAATTTTGAACATAATACACACAAAACAATAATAAAAATTAAAAAGTGAAAGGTTATGTTATCATAATAGATAATGTGAACCATGATAATTAGTGACACACTAGTGCAGAAAACATTTTTTACGTCGGTTATTTTTTATTATTTACGTCGGTTTTTAGGCGACGTTAATACGGACGACGTTATAAATAACGTTTTTTACGTCGGTTATTTAAAACCCGACGTAATATCCCTAACATCACGGTGGTTATCACGTCGGTTCATATAATAACCGACGTGATAAATATGCGCAGAGGGGCTTTATCACATCGGTTATTCCCTAAACCGACGTGATAAAACGTCTGGGATATCGTTTATCACGTCGGTTATGTCATAACCGACGTGATAAACCCTTCCCCTGGCCTATTATCACGTCGGTTTCTTAAATAACCGACGTGATAAAAAGGCTGGGAAACGTTTTAGCACGTCGGTTATCCAATAACCGACGTGGTAAATCGATTCCCAGGCCTTTTAGCACGTCGGTTATATTAAGAAGCGGCGTGATAAAAGCCCCGGGAACGGTTTATCACGTCGGTTCTAGAAAAACCCGACGTGATAAACCCCTACTGATTTATTTACCACGTCGGTTATAAAATAACCCACGTGAAAGAAATTATTATTTTTTTAAATAATTGCACTGCTCTCACCAAAAAGCAACCAGAAAACAAACAAAAATAACCATGCCAGCCCTCCCCCAAGCCCCAACTGAACCCCACCCTCATCTATACCCACCTAACAACCTGGCCAGCCCTCCCCCACCACATTGGAGCCCCACCACAACCCTTGGACACCCCCCCCCTTGGACAGCCCCCCCCCCCACCCTCATTTACACCCCCACGACCCCTAGTACAGCCTCAAACACCCATTGGACACCCCTCCCATATCCCTTGGACACCCTCCACCCCTTGGACACCCCCACCCCGTGGACATCCCCCCCACCCTCATTTACACCCCCAAGACCCCTAGTACAGCCTCAAACACCCATTGGACACCCCCCACACCTTGACAGCCCTCCCAGACCCCTTGGACACCCCCCCGACCCCTGGACACCCCCCCGAGCCCTTGTACAGCCCTCAAACACCCATTGGACACCCCCCCCCCACACCTTGACAGCCCTCCCAGACCCCTTGGACACCCCCCCCCCCAGACCCCTGGACACCCCCCCGAGCCCTTGGACAGCCCCAAACACCCCTTGGACACCCCTCCCATATCCCTTGGACACCCCCTCACCACTTGGACACCCCCCACCGCTTGGACAGCACCCCCACCCTCATTTACACCCAACCGGCCCCTTGGACAGAACTCCCAGACACCTTGGACACCACTCCCATATCCCTTGGACACCCCCCCCCACCCCTTGGACACCCCCCCACCCCTTGGACAGCCCCCCCCCCCACCCTCATTTACACCCAACCGGCCCCTTGGACAGAACTCCCACCTCATTTACACCCCACCGACCCCTAGGACAGCCCCAAACACACCTTGGACACCCCTCCCATATCCCTTGGACACCCCCCAAACACCCACCCACCCCCTTGGAACCTCTCCCCCCATACCAAAATCCAGACCAGAAAAACCATCAACAGTAGACCAAAACAAGAAGTAGAGAAAAATTAAACATTCACTTATATAACATTCAAAACTTACACTGTCAACTTCCAAAAAAACTAAATCCAACCTAAACGACTACGAAATACACAATTAAATTGACAATATTCAAAATTACATTTTACATTACAAACAACTAAAAGTCAATCAAACCTGTAAAATAATTTGACCACTCCACTTGTAAGTGTTTGATATCTTCAGCAGTAAAGGGTTGAGGGTCATCAAAAATCTACAAAGGAAAAGGATAGTAGTCAACGTGTATAATGAATAAATCAAATTGAAATATTATGAGAAAGAGGAAATCTTACCAGGTCAAAACTCAGAACTGTCCCAGTTGTTATTATTTCATACATAAATCTTAACATGTAATATCCGCATTCGATGATGCCTTGTTGCTCATGACATTTCTGTTTGAATGAGTGTAAATTCAATATATTATTTTTATGTAATAAATCAAAATGTACAAATTATAAATGGATATTTACCTTCTCATGTACATATTTGATCTTGAAATTCCTTTTCTTTGCGCTTTTTCGAAAGTAGACCCATGCCCTGTTAGAAAATAATACGAATGGGGTAAATTTAAAATTCATTATAATATATAAAACTATTGTGAAAATAAAACTTACGTTTCCAATATATTCTTAAAACTTTCTCGCACATCATCATGGAGAGAGCATATCCAATAAAGTGTTTTCTCCCTAGGGCAAAAAACCCCTAACATCCAATGATCCCTGATAAAAGGAAATTTAACGTTAGTGGTTTTTTATGTTAAAAGATAATTAACTCTTTGAGAGGGATGTGTTTCATACCTCTCACAAAAATGCATCATCCAACACTGTGTGATTACATTCTTTACAAATCTATCAGCAATATAAAGCATTCTTTGTTCCTCATCCAATGCACATGCTTCAGGGGAAATCAATTGTGGGTCCACGAATCCATATACATCTGTCAGCTCATTCCTCTCACAAATTTTATACAGAGACCTAATACAAAGCAGACATAAGTATACATTTTTAATAAATATAACGCAAGGAAAAGGTGTTAAGACTTACATGATAAAAATTTGCACCACGTTGATGCCCAACTTATCTCTAGTGACAAACTCCATGATATCAGTTTTCATAATCCCCACACATAGTTCACGTCCACAGACATGAGCTTCCATTGTAAAGTCATAATGATCCGCCAACAAATTTGAATATCTTGACAATTTGTCAAGACTGCTACTATCTGCATCTAATGTCATAGCTATCTGTCTTTGTTGTTGTCTATACAGTATTTCTTTTCCTTTGAAGTATTCCTGTAAAAATAAATTGAAAAATATATTAGTTTTCAAATGATAAAACATTAATAAAAATATAAAATAAAAGATATAACATCCATACCTCTATGGTAATGAGTCGAAGAAGTCTGGATGGCCAAAGTAAAAAATGGCCGATACTATGTCCAACTGTCGTCACCTCATCTGTAGGTAATGGTATCCGAGCTGATCTATCTATAATATCCTGTACAGTGACCCTATGATTCTCTACCTCTAACTGTTAATGATGAACTGTATCTCCTATACAATATACCATCCCATATGCAACTATATGATGTTGAGGATCATCAACATACAACTCACAATAAGTAGGTAGCTGTGGCGGAGGAGGAGGATCAAAAATGGGGTCCGCAGGCTGAGGTGGGGGAGTGGGAGATACTGGGAGAGGTGGAGTGGGAGCTGCACCCTGAAATTGTCTTTGCAAGTCTGCAAACATTAACTGCACTGATGCTCTAGTCTTGTCCTCCATTGTCGCATTAATATTATGGACTTCAGCCTCCAAGGATTCTATTTTTTTTTAGAAACTCCCTCAACGTTAGAAGTTGAGGAACGTGGCAACACTTTTCTTACCGATACACCTGCCAGATATCCTCTTACACGGCTAAGATGTTCGGGCTTTCCCAATGCCACAGATAAAATATCTTCCCTCCCAGATGGTGTAAATGTCCCATGTGAACTCTGCTCCTCAAGAGAGTCCTGTAATAATTAATTGAACATTTCTGTAATAATTGGAAATATATGATGAAAATAGTAATCTTAAATAAATAAAATAGATATCTTACAATCCTCTCAACTACGAGTCTCGATTCTTCCGAAAGATATTGTCCTTTTTTGCCCTTCCGAGCTCTTTTCCATTTCTCATGTCTAGATGGAGGGGATGGAGGGGCCACCTCTACAGAGCTTGAAGACTCAGCTCTCAGTTGTTGAAATTTTTATGCCATCATTTGTTCTTCCAATAATGCATACCCTCCCCGAGATAAACTATGAGGGTATACATTTTTAGATTGGATCTCTTGATGAGCTTTCCTTGTTTGCTGTAAATTAAGAATAAGTAATCATTAACAAAACAATAATAAGATCATTTATATAAGAAAGCTTATAAAAGTTTACATTGCCCTTACCAAAAATGATTCTTTTCTTCTATTTTCAAAAAATTGTCTCCATCTGTCTTCATCTATAAAAGGATATATACGACATGGATTCTCACGACTCCTATGACCATAAATGAAATCAGATGAGAGGGTTGATTTGAAATCCCTCCATCTCCTAGCAGCCAACGATAAGCATTTCTTCCTGACTCCTCCAGTGTCAGGAATATCAAATGTCATCTGATAAAAAAGAGGTTAAAAATATTATATATACTAGAAACATTTAAAGAACAGTCAAACAATAGCAAAAGATCTTACCAAAATGGTCTCCCACAGCTGAGAAATTATCGCCTTATCCACACATCTCCAATCATCATAGAGAATGCTTACTTTGCTCTTAGCCTGAGTTGCTACAAAACCCTTAAAATCTTTAGCATTTGGACCTCTAGGAAGATCATCATCATCAAACTCCACGACTATCCTCTCCTCCTTTGTACGGGCAAGTGATAATTTTGGTAAACGTGTGGACCCACGCTTACCAACCTTTGAACTCTTTTTTGTAAGAGGAGCATGTGAATGTTCCTCCCCAGATGTATGACCAATATGCTCATCTCCATAATCATGTGGCTGATCAATTGATTGATCTGTTATTTTCCTTCAAATCAAAAAAACAAACATTAGTTCACAAATAGAAAAGTGTACTAAATTACATAATAGTAAACATTGGTAATGTGGTAAGCATGTTAAACAATGATAAACATGGTAAACACAGGCAAAAGGTTTCCAAGGAGTTGGCCCAAGAAAGCTGAAAAGTGGACTCACTGAGTCCATCGGTCCGCCGGTGTGAGCTCACCGGCCAGCCGGAGGACCCAGGCAGTGGACTTGCCCACTGCCTGGTGCCACCGGCCGGCCGCTGGATCACCACCGGCCGGCCGCTGGTGATCCAGACAGAGAGAAAGGCTCTCTGTCTGGTCCACCGGCCGGCCGGTGGTGATCCAGCGGCCGGCCGGTGGACCAGACAGAGAGCCTTCCTCTCTGTCTGAACAACCGGCCGGCCGCTGGCTCAACACCGGTCGGCCGCTGGTGATCCAGACATAGAAGAAGGCTCTCTGTCTGGTCCACCGGCCAACCGGTGATCCACCACCGGCCAGCCGGTGCGCCCAGGACTTCTCCTCTTTACGGTTTTTATTGTTTTATCGTTTTGGTTTGATACATGTTTTAATAAGTAAAAAATTTACAGTATCTAACATTATATGAAAACACTAAATGTAAACAAGAAATAAACTTGTGTTACCTGTAAATTTAGGAATATACAGTTGGATTGTTTTCCCAAATTCCTTCGTCGTGATCGTTCCTTATGGCACAAACCATGTCTTCAACATACTCATCATTATGTTCTGTTAATCTTTCCATGGAAGTAGGGATCTCACATAAATCAGCAGCTTCATCAAATTCATCCTCACCAACATATTGGTTTTTCCCTTGTAAAACAACAGCCCACTGCATTTCTGATTGATCTACTACATAGAAAATTTGTTTGGCATGTGTTGCCATTATAAAAGAATCAGCTGTGTCTTCCAATCTATTCATATTAACATGTGTCATTCCAAATTCATCGTGTCTGACACTGTTGTTACCGATAAACCATTTACAGTTAAAAACGGGAACTTTAATTTTAAAGTAATCATCCTCCCATATGTCTTCAATCACTCCATAATATGCACTTGATGCCGAAATTGGGTTTCTGTCCTTAGCACTCGAAAAATGCATTGCTTCTGCAAACACCAATACACCATTATTCTGAACTGCACTTCTGTTGTCCGGAGCTTTCGTATGAAATGTATAGCCATTAATGTCATAAGCGGACCATGTTATCACATTTAAAGATGGACCACCCACTATCCATTTTAATGTCTCTGATACATCTGATCTACCAAGCAAGGTCTTTTTAAACCATGGCAAAAAAGTTTTGTTGTGCTCATTCAAAATCCACATTTCATTCTTCTTTGGATGACATTGTTTCAACTCATTAATATGCAATGTGATATACGGTTGAACATAAACTATGTTATTCAAGATGTATGATTCTAACTTCTTCATATGTTCAGCTGACAGTGATTTGACTTTCAAGCCACGAATCCCCTTTCCCTCATTATTAACCCGTTCATGGCGAGATGGAGGCAAAACTATGTGTTGCGCCGTAGCCATGTAGCTCGTACAAAACTCTGCTACCTCCTCAGAAATATACTTTTCAATAATGGAGGCTTCAGGTCGATATGGATTTTTAACATATCCCTTTAATATTTTCATATACCTTTCAAAAGGATACATCCAACGAAGATATACAGGTCCACAAATACTTATTTCTCGAACCAGATGAATCATTAAATGCACCATCATATCAAAAAAAGTTGGAGGAAAATACATTTCCAAATGACAAAGTATAAAAATTGCATCCTTTTCCAAAATGTTCAAAGCATTCACATCAATCGCCTTATTGCAAATTGAATTGAAAAAATAACACAACCTCATTATAGTTTTTCTGACACGGATGAGCAATATTCCACGCAGTGCAACTGGTAGAATTTGTTGCATCATGACGTGAAAATCATGTGATTTCATACCTATCAACTTCAAGTCTTTCAATGAGACAAAATTTTTTACATTTGAAGAATAACCTTGAGGCACTTTGATATCATGAAGACACTGACAGAAGCTACTTTTCTCCATCTTCGATAATGTATGACAAGCCGGGGGAAGAGATGTTCGTCTTCCTTTAGGAGTGGGAGCTAACTCCAAACGTATTCCCATTGACAGTAGGTCTAACCTTGCATTCAACCCATCTTTTGTCTTTCCTTTAATATCTAGCAATGTTCCGATCAAAGAATCACAGATATTCTTCTCCACGTGCATGACATCAATATTATGTTTGACTTCATGATACCTCAAATATGGTAGCTCAAAAAATATTGACCTTTTCTTCCAAATATGTCTATCATTACCAGATTTCCGTGTCTTTCCCAATGTCACATCAAGGTTTTTCACCCTCTCAAAATACAATTCTGGGGATAAAGGTTGAGGAGCAGTATCAAATTATTGTAAGCCATTGAATGCCTTTTTTAGTCTTCTATAAGGGTGATCCATAGGCAAAAACTTTCGATGACCCATGTACACTGTTTTCCTCCCATGATGCAATTGACAATATGACGTCTGTTGTTCGCAAATTGGACATGCTTTATGCCCTTTAACACTGTATCCAGACAAATTTCCATATGCTGGGAAGTCATTTATAGTGAATAGAAGCACTGCATGCAGTTGAAAATATTCCATTTTATAAGAATCATACACCCTAATACCATCAGCCCATAACAGTTTCAAATCATCAATCAGCGGTGACAAGTATACATCAATATCATTGCCGGGTTGCTTTGGACCAGAGATCATGATACTCAACATGACATATTTGTGCTTCATACAAACTTCAGGAGAGAGGTTGTAAATTACCAATAAAACAGGCCATGAACTATGTGTGCTACTGAGGGTTCGGTATGGATTCATTCCATCTGTGCACAAGCCTAGTCTCAGATTTCTAATTTCATTTCCAAATGTAGGGTACTGGGCATCAATTTTCTTCCATTGTGGACAATCAGATGGATGACGTATTTTTCCATCACATACCCGCTCATCAGCATGCCATCTTAACCTTTTTGCATCATGTGAATTAGCAAATAAACGTTTGAAACGAGGAATTATAGAAAGATACCAAAATACCTTTGAAGGGAGCTTTGTAATCTCTACATCAGCTTGTGATTTTTCTTTCACCTTATACCGTGATGTCCCACATTTAGGACACTCTTTCAGAAATTCATATTCCTTCCTATATATAATGCAGTCATTCGGACAGGCATGTATTTTCCTGTATCCCAATCCCATCGGGCATAATATTTTTTTGGCCTTATAATGTGAATCTGGAAGATTGTTATCTTTTGGAAGAATGTCTTTCATCAATTGTAGCAGCTCTGTAAAACTTCTGTCACTCCATCCATGTTTCGCCTTCAGGTTAATCAATCTTAACACCGCCGACAAAACCGTAAAATCTGTACAACCAGGATATAATGGTTTTTCGGCATCACCTTATAGACGTGCAACTATCGGTTCTATCTCAATTTGTTCTGCTACAATATCGCGAATCATTTCTTCAATTCCATCGGAGTTACCATCTTGCGATTCATTATCATCAGTGACATTCTGTCCAGTTTCGCCATGCCAAATCCAATGGTTGTAACTCGGATTGAAACCATGACAAATCAGATGATCTTTTATCTCTCTACTTTTCAACTTCTTCATATTCAGACATTTCAGGCATGGACAGAAAAAAATGTCACTACTTGGAACATTTCGTTTAGCAAATTCCATAAAGGCATCAACACCTTCCTCATATTCATTTCTCATTCGATGTGCCGTAATCCAACTTCGACTCATTATTACCTATAACAAATAGCAAAAATATATATATTTTTTAGATAAGACAAATATATGTTTATATGAAAAAAAATCATAATTTGAATGTAAACAATTTTGAAATATAAAACAAATCGATGTGTAAACCCCCCTGGACACCCCCCGACCCCTCTGGACAGCCCCCCACCCCTCCTGGACACAACCCCCACCCCCGACCTACTTGGACACCCCCCTGGACACCCCCCAACCCTCTGGACAGCCCCCCCACCCCTTCTAAACACCACCCCCACCCCCTACCCCCTTGGACACCCCCCTGGACACCCCCAACGCCCACCCACACCCTTGGACAGCCCCCCACACCCACCCACCCCCTTGTAAACCCCCCTGGACAGCCCCCGACCCCTCTGGACAGCCCCCACCCCTCCTGGACACCACCCCCCCCAGCCCCTACCCCCTTGGACACCCCCCTGGACATCCCCCAACCCTCTGGGCAGCCCCCCCCCCCCCCACCCACCCGGACAACCCCAAATACCCTCTGGAGAGGCCGACACCCACTTGGACAACCCCCCACACCCATCCACCCCCTTGGACAGCCCCCCACACCCATCCACCCCCTTGGAAACCCCCCTGGACACCCCACCGACCCCTCTGGACATGCCACCACCCCCTTGGACAGCCCCCCACACCCACCCATCCCCTTGGACACCACCCTGGACACCCCCCGACCCCTCTGGACAGCCCCCGACCCCTCTAGAAAGCACCCCCACCCCTCCTGGACAGAACCCCCCACCCCCGACCTGCTTGGACAACCCCCTGGACACCCCCAACCCTCTGGACAGCTCCCGACCCCTCTGGACAGCCCCCCACCCCTCCTGGACACCACCCCCACCCCCCACCCCCTTGGACACCCCCTGGACATCCCCCAACCCTCTGGGCAGCCCCCCCACCCACCCGGACAACCCCAAATACCCTTTGGAGAGGCCGCCACCCACTTGGACAGCCCCCCACACCCATCCACCCCCTTGGACAGCCCCCCACACCCATCCACCCCCTTGGACACCCCCCTTGGACACCCCACCGACCCCTTTGGACAGGCCGCCACTCCCTTGGACAGCCCCCCACACCCACTCATCCTCTTGGACACCACCCTGGACACCCCCCAACCCCTCTAGACAGCCCCCGACCCCTCTAGAAAGCACCCCCACCCCTCCTGGACACAACCCCCCACCCCCGACCTGCTTGGACACCCCCCTGGACACCCCCATCCCTCTAGACAGCCCCCGACCCCTCTGGACAGCCCCCCACCCCTCCTGGACACCACCCCCACCCCCTACCCCCTTGGACACCCCCTGGACATCCCCCAACCCTCTGGGCAGCCCCCCCACCCACCCGGACAACCCCAAATACCCTCTGGAGAGGCCGCCACCCACTTGGACAGCCCCCCACACCCATCCACCCCCTTGGACAGCCCCCCACACCCGTCCACCCCCTTGGACACCCCCACCGACCCCTCTGGACAGGCCGCCACTCCCTTGGACAACCCCCCACACCCACCCATCCCCTTGGACACCACCCTGGACACCCCCCGACCCCTCTGGACAGCCCCCGACCCCTCTAGAAAGCACCCCCACCCCTCCTGGACACAACCCCCCACCCCCGACCTGCTTGGACACCCCCCTGGACACCCCCCAACCCTCTGGACAGCCCCCCCCCCCACCCCTCCTAAACACCACCCCCCACCCCCTACCCCCTTGGACACCCCCCTGGACACCCCCCAACACCCACCCACACCCTTGGACAGCCCCCCACACCCACCCACCCCTTGTAAACCCCCCTGGACACCCCCCGACCCCAAATCCATGCACCTATGCCATGGTTGTTTGTGAAGAAAGTAGTAACAACTGTAAAAGGGCAACCCATCCAAATGGACACGCCCCAACCCTCTCGGGGATTTATAGAAAACGATGAAAAATTAGTGAAATCATAAAATTACTCAATATTGCAAGTCGAACAAATAGATCTAGGGATGATAAATATGATTATGGTGCCAAAACGAGTTAAAAGGGTTCGCAATCGAAGAATCTTAGCTAGTTTCAACAAAAAAATCACAACACATATATATATACTATCCGCGAAAAAAAACGAACGAGTGGGAGGATTACCTGAGTGCTGCGAGTTTAGATGATTGATCCGAGGAGATTAAATATGAGAAACGATGATCGCAAAACGAATCTAAACCAACGAAATGGACGAGCCGATTCGGGTTTACGCGCGAGAGAGAGGAGTCGCGACTGTCGAAGGTAAACTCGCGAATGAAAATCCGCGGGTCTGGGTAAATTTTTAAATGAGTTATCACGTCAGTTATTCAATAACCGACGTTATAATTTTTTTTAAAACATTTATAACGTCGGTTATTCAATAACCGGCGTAAAAACCTTCCTCCGATTCTTTTTTTACGTCGGTTATTCTATAACCGTCGTTATAAAGGGCTCAAAATCCGCGTTTTATTACGTCGGTTATTCCATAACCGACGTCAAAAACATCTGCGGATTCTTTTTTTACGTCGGTTATTTTATAACCGACGTAAAAAGGCCTTCAAAAACCGCGTTTGTTACGTCGGTTATTGAATAACCGACGTAACAAACGCCCCCTGCTTCTGTTTTTTACAGCGGTTAATGTATAACCGACGTAAAAAACGAAGCCGCACTATTAATAACGTCGGTTATCAAAATAACCGACGTTAAAGGTGTACTAAACACAGGGTTTTACGTCGGTTATTAAATAACCGACGTAAAAAACCTCATTTTACATATTATGACATCGGTTTTATATAACCGACGTAAAAAATGGGGACGTAAAAAACGTTTTCTGCACTAGTGACAACTAGTCATTCTTTCTTTTTTGTAAATTTCAGGTTTGATTTCCTATGAATGAACCCTAGGAAAATATTTTTTTCATCATTCAATGAACATTCATTTGATTATCTTCGTGGATTCTAGAATAATGTAATCACATATTTTATAGGTAAAATGATGAACCCAATCCTTCCATGAAAATGTTATAATTTTCAAAAAAAATTATTATATAAAGAATGAATAATAATATTTTTTTGATAGGTTAATATAAGAATACATTATGAAAATATTTACTTAACTAGTATTTTAAAACTGAATATAGATTATAATATATGGGGTATGAATGCTAATAATTTATAAAAAATTATAGTGAATTATTTCTAAATATTTTTACTATCAACATTCAGATGGTTTTATGGTTATCAATATAGGTAATGGTTTATGATAAACATCAGATGAGGTTATAGATGTTGATATATTATATAACTATTTGAAGACCTTTCAATATTAGACATCCTATGTTCACATTTTTTTTGTTTCAATTTTTTGGTAGATGTAAGAACCAATCATCCAATAGATCTCATGATATTGTAACATAATAACCTTCATTTCATGGAAATAAAGATAAAGGGGAAATTGATCAAGGAATAAAACATTTGAAATTTTTCTAAAATCAAGTATTTATAACATCACATGGAAATTATTCAATAATTTCATGATATTAAATGTTGACATATTATTGACAATATTGAGGATATAAATGTTATTTTTCAAGCCTATTTCTGTTAGGGATTTGTTATTTTTATCTTTATCTCGACCATATTATCTATCACTCTCTATCAAAAAATAATAGCTATATTTTTGTTCCATGATAATGTATGCACTTTATAGTTATTTGATCCATTGGTCAATTCAATGTATGAGTTAGAATGGGTAACTGTTATGTTTCTATAATTACCTATTAAAATGATATAGTAGTATTCATTTCTATGTTGTGGGTTTCATTGAATGAAACTATCAGGTATTAAACTAATGATAACCAAAAAGAATTCCAATGATGAAATTTACTTTAATTGGGGTAAAATGTAAAACAACAATACTTTTTAATATTTTTTGAATTAATATAATTTTAAAATATTTTTCATTTCACGGAATATTGAATATAGATTTTGGTATACTAAAAAAACTTTTTTCAGATTATGTTATATGCAACACCATGTCAAGAGTGTGCTATAAAGAACACTTATGATAGCTTTAGGTATATGTAACACTATTATTTCCTTGTGTCACACACAACGACAATTTCTTTTGATTGGTCGCATTACACCTAATCCCAAGTTTTATCAATCAATAATATATTATTAAAATAAAATTATTTAATATAATAAGAAATAACATAGAAATTAAATTAATAGTTATCATTTGAATTAAATAAAATATGAATGTAGAAGATTTATTATATGAAATTATTTTTGACTACTTATATAGAAGTGAAAATATATATTAATTCATTATTATTGAAATATGTTTAGTTTAATGCTTCCATATTCATTTTTTGTTAATAAATTAAATTATTTAAAAGTATTGATCAATATAATTTAAATATATATTTTATATATTGGATATAATATTTTTTTATTCATCCATTATATTTTATATTCATTAACAAATAAGGAAAAAATGAAATTTATACAAAATCTAAATTAATTAAAAGGGTAATTGAACCACATTTTAATGGAGAACCCATTTTAAATAAAATATTTGAAACATTAAGTTTTTTTACATGAAAAAATAAATTTATATCTTGAATTAGGGTTATCAAAATTTTAAAAGGTCTATTTTTTGGTATTCTAATTATAAGTTGTTTCATTTCATGGGTTGGACAAAAATAAAAATAATTAATTGAAAACAACATTCTTCATTAAAATAATTCATAGTTTTAAAATATATTTTTTTATGTTATAAATTATAATTAGATAATACTTATATTGTTTAATATAATTTATTTCATTGAAATACCTGAATTATTTAAATTAGTTATAAAAACATTCTATATATTGCATATTTTATCATTAATAACAAGTTTTCTCGTCCCATCAACACATTTAAATTTTTCCAATTAATGAAACTTATATGTTTTGAATCATGAAATATGGATTTCATATTTAGAATAATTAGGTACAAATTATTGAAATTTAATTGTTTTATTTTTGTGCATTATGAATAGTAATTTTGTTGATTTTTTATTTGTGTGGTAAACGATAAATTGGGTAATTAAGTGTATAAACTAATATGATTATAAATATTATAAAAACCCAATAAAACATTCCCTAATATCATTTAATGGTAGTTTTTTATGAAAATAATCCATAGAACAAAATTATATCCATTTTAAGAAATATGTATAAGAGTGGGAAATTTTTTATATTTTTTTTAAGGAAAAGATAATGATTCTATAATTATAATTTAAAAAACCATATAATTGTTAATATTGGGTTATATATTAGATAAATTATAATATAAATATTGATTTGAAATAAAAAATGTAATTATTTTTCATGGAATTTTATTTTTACTTTTTGGAATTACATAAATACCATAATGGATTATAAAATAATGACAGAATAATTGATTAATTAATTAAAATACAAAAAAAATGACACTGAAAATAAATGAAATATAATTTGTTATAATGATTTTCGTAAAATATTTTTATGGATTCTTTTTATAATTTGGGGATGTTTTACGGTAGTTTTTTAATATACCATGTCTTATGGGTGTTTAAAAAAATAATGAATATTTGAAAAACTCACACTAGTGATATTTTAAGATTGTAAAATATTAAATAATTATTAAAAAGTAATAAAAATATGAAATTTGGATAGTGGGAATAAATATGGTCGAAAATAATAACTATTAACCATTTATGGACAATTTAAAATTTATATATAAAAATTACAATCTCTTATCATGAAAAACATTGTTATTACACTTAAAATTAATGTAACATAACAAAGGGTCAGTAAAAAAGGTAAGGATTAAAATTACAACAAAATAAATCTAAAATTTATTGGATGATTATATTTAGGCATTCCATCAACTTATAATATAATAAATATAAGTTTGGATGCATATTTTTTGATATTTAATTCTTTATTGATTAAATGTTTTTGAAATTCCAGCACTACTGTCATATCAATCAAAAAAGGAAACCTCCCCCCTCACTTATTCAAACCCAATTGATACTTCTTGATATACCCATCCTTGAATATTTACAGTATTAACTTCTATATCCATATTTTAGATCATTTAGACTCCCTAAAGAACCAAATCTAGAGTTCTTTATTGGAGATCTAATGAATCCATTCTGAAGAAGAGGTAATCACTCTAACTAGTCAACGTATTTTTATACTCTTATATACCTCTTAAAAACTATGATATAAATCATAAAATAATAATTTCAATCATCCCTAATATTATTAATTGTTCTTTTTATTATTAACAAACAATTATAAAACTGCATTCCCATCAAACAAGTACTTAATATAGGCTACTATGTGCGTACATCATGCCATCTCCACAGAGGAATAAAATTAATTTTCCATCATCGAGTTTCATAAAAGGGAATTATGATGATTTTAAAGTTAATATATGATATTTACGACATAATTATAATTTTTTATTGATATTTTAATGTCTACGTTTTTTAAAATTGAATATTATGGGAATATGATTACAACATTCGTGAGTATGTATGGATTCTCATATCCACAATGATATATGGTTCGTTATTGACCAATATTAAGCATGGATCGTAAAAATGATGAATTTTATAAATATATATGTTATATATGACATAAAAATAAATTAGGAATATAATATACCATATATATTCAATTCCATCAACCCTATAAGAATATGAAAGATGAATTCATGGCTACATACGGCCCACTATCTCTATTATAGGTGTATATTATTTCCAATATCTTAATTTTATTAACAAACATGAATAAATATATACTGAATATATATATTATATTTATATAATCATTATCATTTTGGAAATGATAATTTAATTATCTATGTAAGGGGGTGAAGGATAAAAATAAAAAACATGAATGAATTTCAAAGAAGATATTACTTAAAGCATGAAATTAATAACAATATATCAATAAATGGGTAATATTAAGTCAAATTTAAACCATATATGTAATACATATATTACAATGTCTCTATAATATATTAATAGTAAACATTTATTTATTATCATGGTGGTTTTATTTTTTGGAACTATGTCCTGATTTAAAGAATGGGATTTATGTCTCAATTTTTTATGTGGGATATATGCATTATGTACTTTTTATTTCATCAATATTGTGTATATACTTATAATGAATGTATTATATTAGTATTAACCTAAAAAAATTTATATTCCTATCCATATTTTATTAATTCTTTAATGAGTCATAATATCATATTGATTTTAAGTTGATGAGTATTTATTTCTAAATCTCATCAAAATTTGGGATTATGTTGATTTCAATATTTATTGGGGATATTTATCATTCAAAATATTTTTTTATAAAAATGTTTATCATTTTTTCCCATTATCCAATGAATATTTAATTTTATTTTTACACATGTTTGACTTTTTACTAAATGGATTTAATGAAATATTTTAGGAATTTTTCCAAAAGAGTTCATTTGTGACTATTCTGGGAAATTTTTTAGAAGAATGTATCTTAACATATATGGACTGGATGAATTTGTACACTTTCATGAAAAAATAATTACCTAAATATTACTATAAAATATTATAATTTTATTTTCAATGAATTGTTTTTTCTTTTAAAATTTAATATATTTTTATGAAACAAATTTTCAAATAAGAAATGATATTTTTCTCAACAATTATTTTCATGTTATATATCAAAAGAAAATCCAACTAAGATAAAAAAAATTTAAGATTCATATTTTTTTATTTGGGATTATTTTCAATTATATTATACACATTATTCCTATGGTTGGTTTTTTTTATGCAAAGAAATTTTTTAAACCCATTTCATTTCTATAGGTTTTATTATGGTTGAACGATGTTTAAGAAACCCAATTCATTGAAGGGATTGATATCTGATGAATGATATATATTTTTGTGGAGGATATGTGTATATTTTTTATAATTAGATGGGTGTAACCTATATATCTCTCCAATGCATTGGGTAATGATTTATATATCATTATGAATCTATTTATGGAATGCAGTGTAAACTCAGTTCAGAAAAGTACTATGTGTCTATCATGATAGTGTTTGGAGTGAACCATGACTACTAGTAATGTCATGGTAATGAACCATGAATACCAAGATGGTATGGGAATTGAACCCATCCTATTATTATAGCATTCTCAGTGATACTTGACTTTTATGGAAATCATTTGATATTCTTATGTGTTTAATACAAATTTTATATATTATTCTTTTGTGATAATTTAATGGATTATTCTAAAAATTACATTATGATTAATGTCTTATTAAATGCCAATATTTATTCCATGACTCTTGTTTATGATATTTTATATGCATGGTATGATCATCCAATTTTATGATCATGTTCTCATACCCTTATTCTCGTGTTAATTCTTACGTACATTCTTTTATTACCCTTACTGAGCATCTGAGAAAACCCTTTTTCTAATGATTTCATTTCCCCATGTATAAATATTGTTTTTAGATAGGGGTACTGAAGGGGATGTTATTTTTGAGAAATATTGAATATCATTCCAAATAATATAATTTTTATATCTAGGTTTCGAAAGGAAATAAACTAATAAGGTGTTCGGGTGTATTTTTGTGTAATGTATTATATATTTCGCAAAAAAACGATGTAATATCCATGAATATATTGTATTGTTCATAAATGTGGGTATCATGGAAAAATTTTATTTTTCATTTGAATATAAGTATGATATAACTTTAGGGAGGACCCTATATAAATTTATGAAGACAAATTCAAGAATACTGATCATTTCCAGGAATTTTGTTAAAATATATAGTGTTTGGTTTCATATAAATATATCTATTTCAAGATACTAATAGGGGATATGGCTCTATAAAATATTTACCTATGAGTTAACAACTCCTAAAAGGTTTTCTGGTCCTAACTCAAGCATAACTAGGTACATGAAAATAGGCTTTCTACACTCTTTAATTGACACTCATGGGAGATTTGCATTGAGTATTCAAAAAATCTTCAAGAACCATCATGAGGGATTTAAATATATAATGGCTATGAATAAATTATGATTAACCTAAATTGACATAAATTAAATAGTATATCAATATTAATATATTATAGATATTTTTTTCATGATCATGAGTTTTTTCACTATAAAAAACTATTCCATACACTTTGTTATTGGTTTTTGATGATGGCTAGAATCCAATCGATCTGTGATAATGATGAATATGATGGGAAATGAAATTATTTTCATCCTCAGCAACTAAATATTATAGGATCTAGTATGTTAAACTTTGTTTCTAGGACCACAATACCTTGTCAATTTATAAATCCTTTTGTACTTCTATATGAAAAATGTAGTGAATAATGTTTTCCTGAATCCTTTTTATGGAAACATCCACATTATTTTAGTGAAATGACAAATTAAATAGTTTTATAGAACTAGATTGGTACCATTTAAGTGATATTTTTTAATCTCTGATATTAAGGTCATGAAATGGTTATGTAGGGCACTTATCATTTGGAAGGATAAGAAAATCATTGTTGGAACATTAACTGTAATATAACGAGATAAGCAAATATTTACTCCATGGATTGGGATGAGATAATTTATTTATTTTTCAGTACGTAATGTTATTATAGTCTTCTTAAAATAGGGAGATTTATATTAACCATATATCTCATGGATTTGATATAAAAATAAGGATTCAATTCAATGTTAATTTAAAAATCAATGAAGGGAAAAATATTATATTTAAGTTATGCTCAATCATTGGAAAGTAACATAGAGTAAAAAGAATTAAGGGGATTGGTATATGTTTTATGTGTAGTAAAATGCACACATGTGAATTCATGTATGTTTAAAAGGGTGATACATGTGTGTAAGGGAAGTTCCTCAAGTGGATGAATTCTTATGTGATTGGAAGAGTGTATTTAATGACGTGAATATTAATAAATCTCCTAAAAATAAACCTACCTCAATTCTGTGTTTCAATTTCAATTTTTTTGGGAATTATTCAATCATGGTTCTTAGTTCAAGGACTAATGAGGATAATAAGACAAAAAATACTATGAATAAAATAGACAATGATAAATCCTCATATATCACAATGTTTGAATTGAACCATTATAATTATGTAATACATATCCTTGTTTCCTTAGTTATGAATTTCATGTTAGATTTTTTATATATGAACCCTATGGAAATATTATTTTTTCATTCAGTAGTGATGTTTCACATGATTATCAACATGTATTCATGATTAATAAAATCAAATAAATTTTTTTAAAGGATTAAACCAATATTCACATTAAAATTGTTTTATTTTGAAAAAAAATATCGTATATAAGGAGGGAAGAAGAATGCTTGTATTTGATTGGGATTTATAAGAATTAATGATAAAGGTGTTCAAATTTGGGTTATGTGACATACACTATCTACAGAATGATATATGGGGGATCAATGCTATTATATTTTTGAGAAATTAGTGATTTTATTTCTAATGCTTTGGAACATCGACATTCAGAAGTGTTATATGTTTTACTATTTATGAAATGATTTATTTAAATCAAAAAATGAGGATTTATAAGATAAAATATTATATCAATATATGAGGACATAGTAATATTTAATAACCTATGTTAACCTTTTTATTTTTATTTTATGAGTGGTTGAATAACATATCTTCCTATGGATCTTATGATCTTCTAAAAAATTCACCTTCATTTCTTGTTATAATAGATGAAGTATAAATTTTTTAAGGAATAACATAGGGTGAGATGGTAAAGAAATCATGTAAGGATATCTTCTCATGGAAATTATTCAAAATGGTCTTGAAATCAATTTGTTTATGTTAAAATTATATATGATGATATCAATTTCAGTTTTCAAACCTATTTGGATATTGGCACAATGACTGCTAACTTCATCTTAACCATATTCTCAATCACCCTCTATGAGAACATGACAGTTAAATTTCTCATCTATGTAATTTTTATCACCTTCCAGCTATGTTATCTTATGGGTAAACCTAGTTATGAGTTACTTTGGGTAACCATTTTTTTTTATAAATTTTCATTTTTAATGAATGTTTTTCAAGTGATGTATTTGATTTGGGTTTTTATGAATTTAACATTCATGTTTTGTACATTTCATAACCAAGAAAAATATTTATGATTAAACACATCTTATGGAGGGTATAATGTAACACCGATAGATTTTTTAAAATATTTTGTTTTCAAATTAATTTAATATTTTTGATATTTCTCATTTTCGATAATTTAGAATATGTCTTCTTTTATATGGAAAAAATTATTTTTTTAACATCCCATGTAAATACATCCAAAGTAAATAATGAATAATACATTTTTATATTTATTAATATTTTTTAATTAAATATTAATTATACTTTAATGGGGGAGCTATTTTCGATGAAATACCTGATATACAACACTGGGTTTCATTGAAATCTTATGTCGCACACAACGTTGAGCTATACAGAAAAATAATAATTTATTATTTTTTTAAATGGTAGTTAACACCTAGCCATTGTATTAGTGTGAAAAAATATAACTAACTACAATATGAATAAACGTGTTTTTCAAATATTTTTACATTTTTCCATTAAATGATATAGTCTTAAAATTTGAATGAATCTAATTTTAAGTACAAATACTCTAATAATCTTTAATACGCTGATTTAGAGAATTTTAATGGTGAACCCTTTTAAATATTGTATTGGTAAAATTTATATGATATATTTGACAAAAGATAATTTTTTTTAGAATTGGGACATCAAAATTTACTTTTGGTAATGTTTTGGTATTTTTCTGATAAAATTTATTTTTTATGGAATAGTGAAAAATACTGTATTTTAATTCAATTCTACATTTTAATCTATTTTATTTATATGGTTACATAATGTTTTTAATTATTTTTATTTTTAATTAATTTTTATTTTTATAATTTCATATAATATTGGCCATTGAAAATAATTTCTTGTTGAAGTTGGACATAAACAACTGTTAATCTTTTGACAGTTATTATTTTTAAAAAACACAATTTTTTTTTTGACAATAGGAATAAAATTTAAATTGATTAATTAAAAATATCTATTTTTAATTTCGTAAAATAGAAATCATTTTTTAATTTGGAATATCAAATATTTCTTAGGAAAATTTTTTGGTATTATTATGAAAACCTTCAATTTTTTATGAATATTGAAAACACTGAGTACTAGTTAAAAAAGGTGAATTTTTTTAAATGAAATTTTAAGGCTTCTGTCAATTGAATTTCAAAAATCGGACATAAATATTTATTATTACTATGTAAAAGGTGATTCAATAAGATAAAAATAATTTTTGGTGAATAATATTTTTTGACTTTTATTTAATGCGTTTAAAGGTAAATAGGGAAATTCAACATAAAACGAATATTATAATAACATAAAATTATCATAACCGCTGTCCTAACCTTATTTTATTAGCAATGTCTGACCATGGAAATCCTTGGGTCATTTTGGGCATCACGTGGAGCCACATAAGTGTGATAATGACATTTTATATTAATTATTTTAAATTAAAGACAAAAATTAATTAAACATATAGCTTTTGGTAAATAAATTTGTACATCGGGTTATATAACATATCTATTTAACTATAAATATTATTTATAAATATAAAATGATTTCCTATATCATGGTATTTTTTTATAGTTTTTACACATTAAATATATAAAATTATTTACGACACAACAATGATGTAGTGTTTACCTCATTAATGAATGATTTAAATAAATAACATTATTAATATTAAAAAAGTATACAAAACAAGTCCAATTGTTATTGGTTGATTTTATTTCAAAAAATAGTCATATTATCGTCAACTATATTTTTTTGTATCTCTATAAACTGAAAATCATTATATAATAAAATATTATTTTCAAACGTTCATAAAGAGCCCCTCCCCCCTTATAAAAATCCCTCACCTCTAACCCATTACTCTCACCAATAAAGCCCCTTGGATCATCAAAACGTTTCCCAAATAAGCTCTCAAAATCTCTCTCTTCCATCTAGATTCCCTATCTTAGTTAGAAGTCACTTCAAGATATTCTTTTAGTTCAAACCAAAGTGATTTACCTGATTTAAAGTTAACAGCCTCTCTTAAGTTCTTTTATTTTTTTTTCTTCTCTAACCCATAAACTATTTTTATTCCTTTATATTGTAAAAAAATCAATTTGACAAATTTACTAGGATTTTTTATGATATGTATTCAAACTATACTTGCACTCGCCTCTATTTAATTGGTAATGAACATACTATTTATGTGGACGAAGAACTACTGCCTCACGGAACGATGATTGTTCAATATTATCCTACAAACTCTTTTGGTGCCCATTAAGATGTCACTATATTTATATGTGATATATATTATTTCTATTGTTTATGTACTTCTCTATTTTCCATTTATATAATACTTTAATGGTTTCCATAGTGGGTAAAAATGATAATTTCATTTGAGGAAGTGCAGACTACCACCCCCTCAAAGTGATATTACTCATACACGCCATACATGGAACATATAAAGGATGGAGTTAGTGAAATTATATATGATATTATACTATAATTATAATATACCTATTTATTATAAATGGTTCATTCAATTGAAAATAAGAAATAGAAATTAAATTAGTGTCCATGCATACATACGACTTATCCTCTCCATGAACAGTGCATTCGATTTCTTACGTCCAAATGTTATGTACTATTATAAATAAATATATATTTACATGATATATATGATATATATGATATATGAATCATGAATGTTATTCTAGAGATAATGATATTTTGGCCACATAGACATCTTGTAAATATAAGATGTTAATTTTCACTTAGGTGCCAAATATCGAAAAAATGACCATTGTTAACTTAAATGATTACATAATGTTTATAACATGAAAATAAGTGAAAATAATAATAATAAACATGAAAAAGGTTCTTATGAAATTATAATGTAACTTTAGTTTATTATTTAGAAGATTAAATAATGAATGGGTCAAGTCGGACAAAAGGTAAGGGGCTTCATCTCAATATCCTTTCTTAAAGGAATCATTTGATTTATACATGACGTTATTTTATATGGTGTATAACCCACTTTAAATTTTTATTATATTTACAATTACCTTTTTCCTTGTGAATATTTTTACTAAACCAAAAAAATAATTTCTCTTTTAATTTAAATAGTGATAATGACCTTTTCTTCCACCACGAGCATTATTTTAAATTTGGATTCCTTATCATGTTGTAATGTTTTAAAAAAAGAAAATAAATACCATTTACTCTTTTTACATATTTTGGTATTGAAAATGGTTTTTTAATGGATTGATTATGTCAATATATTTAAATGATATATTTTTATTTCAATGTGGAATTGCTATCTTTATTTTATGTTTGTTTTATGTGTAATGAATATGTTATGGTTCATGGGAATTGTTTAAGTATATGGGTGGTTTCATGATAATCAGAGGGAGGGTGAGCCCAAGATAGGTCTCCAATGCATTGGGTAACGTGATGTAGGTAATCATTAATTTTTCTCCTATGAGATTTAGGGAATATATGTGATGGGTATTCCAAATGTAACTCCCTGTGTTGCTATGAAAGCTACAACATAAGTATGTTATTGATTCCTTAAGTTACCAATATGATTTATGATTACAATATGTTATTCATAAATATTATTATTTAATGAGGAAAGTAATATAGTTTATGTTTTTTATTTATTTATGTACTAATGATTATTTATTTATTTTATAACCCTTACTGAACTTTTTTATGCTCATCATAATTGTTCGAAAATTTTTTCACAGGACAAAAAGTTTAATAGGGATAATGATTGGATCACGGAAAAGTCATGCTATCTAAAACATGGATCTAGGCATTACTCATTTTTCCAAGAGTTTTAATTTTATTAAAAAAATAGAAACTATGTATAAGTGCCTACATTGTAATTTTTGAGATTTAATGTAATAGTTATGCCCTAATTCTATAAAAATTCAATCATGATAAGACCACCATTGTGAATTATCCATTTAATTCATGATTATGAAATGTTTTACGGATGAGTCCATATATTTGGTATCAAAGGTCATTTTAGACAACTTTAGGAGTTATAATACTTTTAAATTAATGTCCATAAATTATATTTTGTTAACATTAGTATGATATAAAATTTATATATTTCCATGTTCCGTCACATAATATATTTCTGTGATCTTAATAATTTTCGGCAGAGGAAATAGGGCACTTATGATAGGATGACATCAGGAGGAAGACAACCTTCCAATCAGTAACCTGAGATGGTCAGAATCAGAACAGAACATTATGTTGCAGTGATGGCACAGTTGACTCAGTCTATAAATGGTGGTGGTATCCGTGCACAAGATCATTTAGATCAGCCACATAGGAGCATGTCACTAGTGGAGAATTTCATGAGGCAACATCCTCCATCAATGAGAGGATCATCTGACCATGTGCTATCTTAAGGGTGGAATAAAGCACTAAAGAATATTTTTGATGTCATGGGGTGTTCAGAACATAAAAAGGATAGTCATAATGTTTAATGTTTTGAAGGTGGATTCGATCGGTGGTGGTTGATGATGAAAAATATCATCAATAGTGAAGAAATTAATGCTCTTGATTGTCACGAATTCAAAGGCATGTTTATCGAGAAATATTTTCCTAAGGTCGTTCATCTTATGATGGAAAAACTATTCTAGGAATTGAGACCGGATGATGACTCAGTGGCTGCTTATGAAGAAAAATTCACTCGACTATAATGGTATGCTCTAAATTTCATATGACATCTTGATAGTAAAATCACTAGTTTTTACTTAGTGTTAAACGATTTTATCGATGGGATTTAGCTTCTCGTGAGTTCAAATGTTATTAAAAACATGTTAGGTGTGTGGAGAAGCGGGTAATGAAGTTTTCCAATGATCATTTGTTCTTTGAAAAACAATATAATTAGATGTCTACGGGGCAAACGAAATGGAATGAAACTTAAAAAAAGAATTATGGTATGAATCTTAAGCTTACAGTTTTTGAATGTTGTGGTAAAAATCATGTTGGGAAATGTCTTTTGACTTATGGTAAATGATACCAATGTGGTAAAATGGAAAATAAGGGTTATAATTTCATTGAAAAGTATTAGGTTAATTGTAAGAAAAAATATGATTTACTGTTAGTAACATATCTTAAGTGCAATGAAATGGGTCATTATGAAAATGAGTGTCCTATGAAGAACTCGATGGAGGGAAAGAAGCTGGAATACAAGAAGAAAGGGGTGATGATATCATCTTTAACTCCATCAGAAAATTTTGGACCATCAATTAACATATTATTAGGTACAATATTTGTTTTTTAGATTATGCATATGTGTTGTTTGATTTTTAGCCTAGACATTTATTCATTAATGAGACATTCTCTAGTAAACTAGGAATTACATATCATGATATGAATACCAAAGTTATGGTAAAAACACTGGGGGAAATCTTGAGACAAAAATAAATTATAAGAAACTTATTGTCCTTGATTGTTGAAAGAATATACCTGTAAATATTATTTTTTTTCCTATGGTAGAGTTTGATTTTATTTTGGGAGATAATTGTATTTATTTTTATCTTTCTAATATTGACTGCATAGATAAAGAGGTTTCTTTTCAAAAATATTTTCAATTTGTGTAAAAAAAGAACCCTTACATTAGATAACATATCCGGAAGCTGAGATACTAGAAAAAGATAGAAATGAATTATTCCTTGCACATATTGTTTAAGATAAAGAAACTGTTTATATTAATGATGTTCTAGTTGTAAACGATTACCTTGATGTTTTTTTTGATGAGTTTCCTGATATTATACTTGATCATTATGTTGAATTTAAAACTGACATAGTTCTTTATTGTAAGACAATTTCAAAACCCTTTATCGAATTGATGAAATTGTACTTTTAGTGTTAAAGAATAAATTATATGACTTATTAGATAAATGTTTCATTCGACCTAGAACATCCCCATAGGGTGCTTCTATATTGTTGGTTAAAAATAAATATTCTTTAATTAAACATTACATTAATTATATAACATTCAATAACATCACTATTATTAATAAGTATACTTATCCTCGTATCAATTATTTGTTTGATTAGCTCCATAGATCTCTGTACTTTTTGATGATTGAAAAGTGGTCAGGGTACCATCAGTTTAATGTAATGGAAGCAATCATTCTGAAGATCGCATTTTGTACTAGATATGGAAATTATGAATATGTGGTTATGCCTTTTGGATTAATCAATGCACTTTTTTTATTCATGGATCTTATGAATATAATTTCCATGATTTCATGGATTAGTTTTTGGTTGTGTTCGTTGATGATATTTTGGTTTATTCCAAAAGTAAATAGGATTATGAAAGTTATTTTAGTGTTTTCTTGAAAAACATAAACGAAACTGAATTGTTTGGGAAATTCACCAAGTGTGAGTTTTGGTTAAGAAAATTATTCCTTTTCCATAATGGTTAATAAAATGGAATAACTGTTGATCCATCCAAAACAATAGTTGTTCAAGAATTTTCAATACCTAGAAATATAAACTAGATCCATAGGTTTCGTGGATTCGTAGGTTATTACTGGGGGTTTATTGAAAAAAATTCATGGTTATCTAGCCTACTAAATAAATTAACCCAAAAAGGTGTCATGTTCACTTGAATAATGAAATGTGATGAATGTTTTGAGGAATTGAAAAGAAGATTGGTGAATTATACTATTGTGGAATTACCTTCCTGAAATGGTGAGTTTTTTATCTATAGTGATGTTTCGTTGAAAGGAATTGGTTGTATAATTATGAACAATGATCAGGTAATTGTTTATGTTTAACATCATTTGAATCCTCATGAGTTAAATTATCCTACAAATGATTTGGAATTAGCTACTGATTTTTTCTATTTAAAATATTAGAGGAATCATTTGTATGGAGTAAAAAGTGAAATATTTACTAACCACAAAAGTTTAAAGTATATATTCACATAGAAAGAATTAAACATGAGACATAGGAGAAGACTAGAATTAATCAAGAATTATTATTTCATGATCCATTACCATCTAGAAAAAATAAAAAATGTGGATGATGCTTTGAGTAAAAAAATTAATGCTTCATTAACCATACTACGTTTGGAACGAGATCCTTTGGTATTCAATTTGATGAACTTTTCCATAGAAGTTGATAGTGCATAAAATTCCTCGATTTTTTTATTTGTAAGTGAAATCATCTCAATCTGACAGAATTATTCTAGTGTCGATAGAAGACAGTGATTTGGAAAAAAAATGTATAGTTAGTTCAGAAGGGTATGTTGCTTGATTGTAACATTTTTAATGATTGTGTTTTGTGGTTTGGGAAAAGATTATGTTTGACTTGTGATTCAAATTTGAAGAAAGAGTTATTATATGAAGATGATAGTTTCCTATTTTCAGTTCATCAAGGGAGTAAAAATATGTACATAGATTTTTGAGAGTATTACAAGCGGGATGGAATGAAAAGACATACTGTTGAATTTAAAGTGAAGTGTTTGACTTTACAACACGTTCAAGAAGAGAAGTAGTTACCAAAAGAGATGCTTTAGTTTTTACCGGTTCCAGAGCGGGAATGAAAAAATATATCCATTGACTTCGTTGTTGGAATACCAAAGGCATCTCAAGGAAATAATTAAATCTGGGTTATTGTTGTTTGATTGACTAAATTTGTTCATTTCCATCCTCTTAGAGATAATTTCTCTATGGATAAACTTTCTTGGTTGTAGGTTAAATAGATTTTCAGGTTGAATGGAGTTCCCCTCACCAATGTATTTGATTGTGATCCTAGTATTACTTCTAACTATGTTAAAGAACATTAGAATTCGTTGGGTACTGAATTTAATTTTAGTAAATCTTATCATCCTCAATGAGATGGGTAG
Source organism: Viscum album (assembly GCA_963277665.1). Lineage (NCBI taxonomy): Eukaryota > Viridiplantae > Streptophyta > Magnoliopsida > Santalales > Viscaceae > Viscum > Viscum album. Next base: position 2,047,204,708 of record OY728147.1, on the reverse strand, counting down.
TCCGAAAGAAAAATTGAGTCCTTGGAAGATATTCTACATGCTTGTTCACTAGATTACTAGGGATGTTGGGAACAATATATTTTATTGGTTGAAATTTATTATTAAAATATTTCTCATTCTAGAATAAAGATGGATCTATTTGAAGAATTATATGAGAATAGGTGTCGAACTCTAGATTTTTGGGATGAAGTTGCTGAAATGAAGTTGATGGGACATGAATTTTTTGAAGATATGGAAAAAAATTTAGTTCATTCAGAAGAAAAAGGGAACACCATAGAGTAGGATTAAATGTTATGAAGATAACTGGTGGAAGGATCTTTCTTTAGAGTTAGGTGATCATGTCTTTCTCAATGTTTATCCATGGAAAAGTGTGATGTGATTTTTTAAGAAGGGAAATTTGAGCCTGGGGTTTATTGGACCTTATAAAATCCTGGATAAAGTTTGATCAGTTTCCTAAAGAGTGTATTTACATCAATTTTTATCCCAGTTACACATTTTTTTTCATGTTTCCATGTTGAGAATGTATATTCCAGATATATATCATGTTTAGAGCCCTGAGGTAGTTTAGTGGAAAAAGAATCTCTCTTATGAGGAACAATCATGCCTTATTCTTTACAGAAGAGAGAAAGTGTTTTGAAATATGTTAATTCACAACTTAAATGTTTTGTGGAAAAACCATATCGTTGACGAGGCTGCGTGAAGATCTGAAAATCATACGAGGGATAAATACACCTCCCTAATTGATAAGTGAATAAAAATTTCGAGGATGCAATTTCTAAAATAGGGGAAGAATGAAACATCCAAATTAAATGCATCACAAGTAAATAAAGAATAATACATTTTCATATTTATTAATATTTGTGAATTAAATTATAATTTTACTTTAAACACTATGTTATGTTTGATGGCGTACCTGATACACAACAATGGGTTTCATTTAAATCTTATGTTGCACACAATGTTTAGTTTTTCCAAAATATAATAATATAATATTATTTTAAATGGAAGCAAATTCTTATTTGTTGTATTGGCTGAGATAAATATAACATACTTCAATATTATTATTCATTTTTGTTAATGTTTTTTTACATTTATACAATAAATGATAGAGTCTAAAAATTATAATTAATGTAATTTTAAGCCTAATTACTCTAATATTTTTAAAAAATTGATTTACAGTCTTTTAATGGTGAACCCTCATTAAATCTATTATTTATCACTTTTATATGTTCTATTTGAAAAAATAAATTTTTACATTATAATTAGGACATCAGAAAATATATTTTGAATTTCTTTTGTATTTTTATTATTAAATTCATTTTTAATAAATAGTTAAAAATTCTGTATTTTAATTCAAAACTTCCTTAAATATAATTTATTTATGCGGATATATTATATTTTTAATTGGTTTTAATGTTTAATTATATTATATTTTGACCATTTATTCATATTTCGGACCTTGGAAGTAATTTCAAATTGAAATTGGACATAAACAAGTGTCAATCTTTTGATAGTTATTATTTCCTAAAAACACGCCTTTTGTTTTGTCAATGGTAAATAATTTTATGTTAATTAATGAAACATCTATGTTTTTAATTTGGTAAAATAGACAAAATTTTTGAATTCGGAATATCCAATATATCTTACGCTGAATTTTTGAAATCATTCTGAAAAACATCTATTTTTGATGAATTGTGAAAACTGTGAGTAGTAGTTAAAAAAATAGTTTATTAATTTAAATGAAATTTTACCACTTTTGTTAACTGAATTCAAAAAAATCTGACATAAATGGTTTTTATTATTATGTAAAATGTTTTTCAATATGATGAAAATAAACTTTGAAGAATAGTAACTTTTGACTTTTATTTACTACAGTTAAAGGTATATAGGGTAATTCAAGATAAAAAGAATATTATAATAATACAAAATTGCATTAACACTAGTCCTAACCTTATTTTATGAGTCATTTCCAACCACAGTCATCATGGAGTCAATTTTGGGACCCCATGGAGACACATAATAGTGATCATGACACTTTATATTAATTATTTTAAATTGAAGACAAATATGACTTAAACATATATCTTTTAGTAAATATATTAATACATGGGGTTATATAAGGCATATCTTCGACTATAATTATTTTTTATAATTCTATAACTATTTACTACATTGTGGTATTTTTTTTATAATTTATAGACACAAATAAATGAAATTATTCATGACACAATAATGATGCAGTGTTAACCTCATGAATGAATAATTTAAATAAATAAGATTATAAGATACTAAAAAATATCCAAAATCTTTTTAATTATCATTGGGTGACTGTATTTTGTTCATAGTCATCTAGTCTTTGACTCTAATAAGTTATGGACTATTAGAAACCAAAAATAATTATATTATAAAATAATATTTTCAAACATTCCTAAAGAGCCCCTCATCCCTGTTATAAACAGCCCTCATCTCTAACCCATTACTAAAACCTCTCAAGCCCCTTGGATAAAAGAAAATATACCCAAATAAGATCTCATGATCCCTCTAGTTTACCTTTATGCCATACCTTAGGTAGAAACAATTCATGAAATCCTTTTGGTTCAAATCAAAGGGAGTTACCCGATTTAAAGGTAACATATTCTCTTATTATTCTTTATTTTATTTTAATTCTCTATCCTAATAAACTCATTTTGTTCCTTTATTTTATAACATAACTAGTATCTTCAATAAACTAGGTTGTCCTTATGATATGGGTTATAACTACCCTTACAAACTCCTCCTTCTAAATGGTGACGAACATATTGTTTCTGTAGACGGTGAACTACTGCCTCACGAAATGATGATTGTTCAATATTCTCTTGCCACATCTTATGGTGGCCATTAAGATGGAACTGTATTTTTATATGATATATATTATTTTTACTGTAACTATTCGTCTATATTTTTCATTTATAGAATAAATTTATGGTTTTTGTAGTGGGTAAATACGAGAATTTCATTTGAGAAAGTGCGGACTACTGCCCCCTCAAAGTGATATCACTTGTTCATGCCATACATGGAACATGTAAATGATAGAGTTAATATAATTATACATTTTATTATACTAAAATTATAATATACCTATGTATCATTAGGTTTTAATTCAATTAAAAGTATGAAATATAAATTAAAGTAGCATTCATGCGTACGTACGACTTATCATCTCCATAAACGGTGCATTTCATTTCTTACCTACAACATTTATGTACTAATATATATATATATATATATATACTGGATATATATGATATATATGATATCTAAATCATGAATATACTTCTGGAGATAATTATGTTTTGACCAGATGGACTACTTGTAAATATATGAAGTTCATTTTTTACTCAAGTATCAAATTTTGATAAAATGACCATTATTAACTTAAATGATTACATAATTTTTATACATAGAAATAAGTGATATAAAAAAGAATATTAAACATGAAAAATTTTCTTAATAGTGTATAAATTAATTTTATTTCATTAATCAGGAGATTAAAGAAAGAACATGTCAAGTCAGACACAAGGTAAGGGACATCGTCTCACTCTCCTTTCGTTGAGGCATCTGTTGATTTATACATGACCTTATTTTATATGGTGCATAAACCCCTTTTAATTTTACATTTATTCCAAATGAATATTTTCTATATGAAAAGTTTTACTAAATGGAAAAAAATAATACACTTCTAACGTAAGCGGTGACAATGACCTTTTCCACCGCCACGAGCGTTATTTGATATTTGGATTCCTTAACACGGCATAATGTTTTTAAAAGGAAAATAAATACCATTTACTATTTTTCCATATTTTGGTATTGAAAATGGTTATGATAATCGATTGAATATGTCAATATTTTTAAATGGTGTATTATGATTGTAATATGGAAATTTTATCTTCTCTTTATTTTTGTTTTATGTGTTTTGAATATGTAATGGTCCTTGGTCATTGTTTACATATACTGGTGGTTCCTTGATAAACTGAGGATGAGTGAGCCCGACATAGCTCTCCAATGAATTGGGTAACATGATAGAGGTAAACGTGAATGTTTCTCTTAAGATATTTTGTGTATATAATGTGATTGGTATTTCAAATGTATCTCTCTACGTAGATGTGAAAGCTACAACGTAAGTATGTTATGGATGACAAAAATTACCTTTCTGATTTATGTTTACTATATGTTATTCATAAATATTATGATTTCATGAGGTAAGTAAAAGAGTTTATGTTTTTTATGTATTGAGGGACTAATGATTCCTTTATTTACTTTTTAACCCTTAATAGGCTTTTTATGCCCATCCTATGTTTTTGAAAAAAAATTCACTGGAATTAATGATGAATAGGGTCAAAGATGGCATCAAGGAAAAGTCATGCTGTCTAAAACATGTAATAAGACATGACTCTTTTCTTATAGTTTTTATTTTATTAAAAATATATAATATTAGAATATGCGTCTACTTATAAATTTTTGAGATGTCAGGAACTAATCATGGGCTAATTCTCTAGAACCCTAAACCGGAAAATATCATCAATGTGAATAATAAATTTAATTCAAGATTAATTAATGTTTTAAGGCTAGGTCCCTAGAAATTTTTTCATTATATATATGATTTTCTTTAATTTTTCTTATAGAAAAAATGTATATTATCTTGTTGTACATGAAAAAATATTTTTAACGTGTGTTACACACAATGTTTAGTTCTTTTGACAGCTTTCATTACATGAAATTAAATTCTATAACGAAGAATAATATATTATGAAAATATTATTATATGGATATAATATGATATAACCAAGAATTTAATTTTGAGGTTATGGATAATATAAACTAACAAATGAAAATATATGATTTTTAATATGAAATCACATCCAAATAATTAATTATAAATGAAAATATATAAGAGTTGGTTATAAAATATATAGTTTAATTTTTTTCCCCCAATGACAATTTTCCATCATATATTAAAATAATTACAATTACTGATTCATATTAAAGAAATATATATTTTAAATAATGAATCATATACCTATTATATTCAATCAATTGGGTTTATTGACATAAGATAAGATCAATCCCAATTTTTTTCCTACAAACCAATATTTATCAAACGGTTAATTTTCCACCATTTATTTGAGATCCCATATTAAATTTAATTTCTTACAGTTTTATAATTTTTAGATGAAAAAGATAAATTCTTCTTTGAATTTGGGATGTCAAAATTTACTTTGTTTTATTTCTTGGTATTTTGCTGACATGTTTCTTGTTCGATGAAAAGAAGAAAAACATAATTTTAATTGAAAAAAATATTTAAAAATTTTATCATCATTAATTATATATTATTATTGGTTGTAAAGAATAATTATATCAATTATAAATCACATACATTATTTTATATCTCTAAAATCATTTTTATATTTAATTTAGATATATAAACTTTCAATCCTATCAATGTTTTGTCATTAATACCACTCTTTCTCACCACATCGATGATATTAATTTCAAATTAACTACTATAAATTATGTCTTTTAAATCCTGATAAATGTATTTGTAATTAAAAATTAGTGTGTTCATATTATAAAAACAAGTTTTCGTTTTTTTAGATATTATTAATTGTAACATTTGATATTTTTATTATCATGCTAAAAGGTGAATCAGGTAATATAGTGAAGAAAATAATATTATAAATATTAGTAAACTACTCTAAATTTTTTCATAATTTCAGTTTAAGAGTTTTTTTGATAAAAATCATATTTAGAAAAATATTATTGTCTTTTTAATCCACTTGTATGATGATATGATATTTATTTTATTTAATTTAAATAAATATTAAAGATGTCATACTCATATTTTCAATAACAATATGATTTTTAATATAGGGTTATATATAAGATAAATTAGACTATTAATATCCTTTCAAAATATAATGTTTCTTTATTTATAATGGGGAATTATTTTTGATTTTTATGATATAAAGAAATACCTTTGAGGCTTATAAAACGATGATGCAGTAATTTTCAAGTTAATGAAAATACCAAATAATAGATATTTAAATAATAAAAAAATATAATTTGACATAATTAATTTAAAAAATGATATTTATTGATTACTTATACAAGGTAGTTATGAGTTAATATATATTTATTTGAATATATAATGTTAAAAATTGTATTAAAATAGAAAATAATGAATACTATTTATATTGAAGGTAATGATATTTGGTGAATATACTATTTTATTAAATTATATATAAATCATAAATAAAAATGAATAATAAAAATGTGATTTAATATGGTCTAAAATATCACAAATAGATCATTTTTGGTACAATTTATACATTATATGTAAAAATTAATTTCTCTTAAAATTAATAACATTGTTAGAATGGTTAAAATTAAAATTGTTTAACTAGGGGTTAATCAAAAATATTAGTTTTAAAATTACATAAAATACCTACATATAATTTAGTGTTTGATTATATTACAATATTATCTCATCCTATAATTGAATTCATGGCCTTCTTGAATAATTATTATTGAGATTGGATTTGATTTAAATTAAAATCGTTAGAAATTCTAAAAGAACCCCCACATCAATTATAAAAGGGAAACTTCTACCTCACTAATTAACACCACATTTATAATTCTAGATCATTCCAACACAAATAAATAATCTTATCTACTTTGGTATCCACCTTTTAGTGGTATTGGTCTTCCCGTAGGACCAACTCCAATGTATTTTAGAGGATATCTATAGGAGTCATTCGGAAGAAGAGATAACAAATCTAACAAATCACTCTATTTTACTACTCTTATATACGAATTAAAAAATCTATGATAAATATAATTAACTAATTAATTAATAATCATATAAATTCTTAAATGTCATTATGATTATGAAAATAAATATTTATAACACTGTTTTCCCATCAAACAATAACTGAATAATTTTCTCGTGTGTACGTACAACTTACCATTTCCTCAAAATAATACAATTAATTTTCGATAACTGACTTTGATGAAGTGTAATTGTAATTTTTTTAATGTTTATATATTATATTAATGATATAATTATCCTTTAGTAATTATAGTATCATTTCTACATTTTCTACTATCTAATATTTGGTATAAATGATAATGTTGCTCGTGTGTACGTATGGCTTACCATATATATGATCTGATGTGATTCATTATTCACCTATATTTCACATAAATTTTAATAAGTATGAATTGTATGAATGTAAATCTTATATATGAAATAAAAATTATTATTTAATCATAATATATTATAGAATTTTATTTCTATTAATCCAAATTGAAAATAAAAACAATATTCATGTGTATGTACGACCTACAGTCTAATTGAACGGGGTATTATATTTTACATCTCCAATTTTTATGAATCAATATGAAAATGTGAATACATAATATATATTTATGATGTTTATATATTTATAATCAATCTTGATATGATTAATTTTTTTTCTATGAAAGAGTAAAAAGGATAAAAACTCAATACATGAACAGAAAATAGAGCAGATATTACCCAATGCATAACATTAACCAAGACATATTAATAAATGGGTTATATTATGACATAATTAAATATTATTTGGAACATAAATATATATGTTAAATTGATTATTTGGGAAGTTCATAATAAACATATATTTGTTATACCTTATTTTTTAATGTGTATGAATGAATTCAATATATAATGTAAGGGATTTAATTCTCACTTTTATTTCTGTCCGACAGATTCCTTATTCACTACTTATTTCTAATACATGGTGTATATATATCCCATGAATGTATTTTTATGGTATTATTTATAAGGTAATATAATTTTAATATACATATATATTTTTTATTACATGGGCAATATGATTTTACTATTTTTAATGTGATGAGTATTTATTTCACGATGTCATAAGTATTTAGGATTTTTATTTTAAAAATATATATAGAAATATTTTCCTTCCATGTTCATGATTTTTAAAAAAAATTAAATTTTATTACCATTATCCTAGGATAAATTTAATTTATTTTTACACATGTTTTACTTTTTTCTAAATGGTTTGAAATTAATTATTTTGTTGTCTATCAATAATCGAGGTAATTTGTGATTTCTAGAAAATGTATTAGAATAATGTTTGTAGCATATATGGCATGAAAATATTTTTGATATTTCATGAAAAATTAATAAATATACATGTAACTTAAAATCATACAAGGTCATTTTCAGATAAATAATTTTTTAAATTGTGTTTAATTTTACCAAAAGTATAAAATTTCAAGAAAAACATTTTCCTCAATAATTATTACTAAGAGATATCTAAAAAATACTTTACCTATAAGATAGAATTCTTTGATATCACAAATGTTTTAATGGGCATATTCGGTAATGATATTATTCTTATTATTCATATGGTTGTTTATTTTTATGATGGAATGATATTTATGAAACTCCTTTCTTTTCAATCAGTTATGTGATTATTAAATGGTGTTCATGAATCCAATTTCATTCCATGAGCACTTATATAATGAATTGTCTATGTTCTGGTGTCACACAAATGTATGGTTTTCATTATGAGATGTGTGATAGTCATGGTTTTTTAACACCCTGTCCCAAAAGGACCAGAGTTGATGCATTATTACGTGTCATTGGAATGATAAAAAAAGATCACGTCTCGAAAGACCAATTAGTTTAGTATACTTGGAAGTAATAGATACATTAATAAGGATTACATTACAACAAAAAATAGAAAAATAAAACATCACTGTTTCCATTGGAAACACTAATATCCCATACACTATACATGTAGGTCATTCATAATATACTTCTTCGAATCCTAGGAAAAATAAAACATAGAAATGGGTGAGATCATATGCTCAGTAAGGATAAAAATATTGAGAAAACATTCATAAATAAGAATAAAAATTTAAGGTAATTTATAACTCTAAAAAATAATTTTAAACTTGAAAATAAGTATAATATGGAAATGATAAAATCAAATAATTCCATTTACTTATTCACATCGATATTCAACTAGTAAAATATTCACATGAAATATCAATAACAACATTCATTTTTTTTGAATGCATAATTCCAGTCTTCATAACCATATAGTCAAGGCATTGTGCTAAGAATATAAATAATATTTTTACAATGCCTTGTTTTAAGACACTAGATTTTCTCATTACACCTACCGATGCATCGAGTAGTTATAACAATCTCCACCTATCACTTACTAAGTCCAATTCATTCCTCATATGAAAAGACTTAAACATAACATAAACATTCGTATTAAAAGTAGCATAATAAATGTCAATAATTTATCCATAAATAATGAATTGTTTAAAAATAAGACATCTACCGTCAAACATATCAAAAAACCTTCAATAAAATATGGAAGTTTTGTATCATAATAAATCAACTTCAAATAAGCTTAATATCCTTCAAAAGATGTTGACATAGAAGAAATCAAAAACTTTTTTTGAGAAATATATCTCTGTATTTTGAAATCATTTAAAAAATATTATTTTGGAAATATTCTTATTACCTTTTAATGGAGGCTTCAAAGATGTTATAAAATAAAAAAATAGCCTTACCCACCATATAAGTTAAAATTAACACATTCTTACCTTAATTTTCTCGAAAAGGTTATAAAGGACCTTGTTTGGAAAATGATGGAAGGATTCCTTTATAAAAATCTTCTAAAAGTAAAACATGGATATAAATGAATTTAACCCATAGTATATAAAATTTTAATAATGTTTTGAAATACATTTTTAAGAAACAAGGATGTGGATTATAAAGAGGTCCTAGTAGATAAAAACGTAAAACAACCTCGGATAATGAAGATATTGTAGAATTAACCCTTACCTTGTAATTTTAATGGGTTGAGGGTTGGATAAACTCATGTAAAATGATGAAATATTTTTTATTAAATTTTTCAATAATAATATACATTAATATGATATCATATATGATCTTCTAACATTTCTTTGTTAATAATATCATAGTATTATCATCGTTTGGGGTGTTAACTAATTCATTTTCGTTTGTATGCTTTGTTACATAGGTAATGTTTATTATGGATATGATGTATCTTATTCATATTCATAATTATATTAGGTCTTAAAAATTATTTTTAATCATCTAATGAAAATTAGTCTTGAATGGATACAATGGGGAATGAATCTCACTGTGTTCGTGGAGACGGAAATCCGTACGTACGCACGAGCGAGAATATCAATATTTTGTATTAAAATAATATATAATTGGATGTTATATCATATATACAGAATCATTATCAATTTATATTTATTATTTACAACAACATCAAATCATTATTTTACCTATCCAAATAATAATATATTGAATAAAAATTGCACAACGACATGGAGATGGTATGTCGTACGTACGCATGTATGGTGACATGTCATTCAATGGCTGGATAGAATAATCAATATGGTTGTACCATATTTATAATAATTTCACAGTATTATGAAGATACTGGTGTTATTTTTTTAGAATGGAAATAAAAAATAATGAGGATGTGGAAGAAGAAATGAACTTGAAAGAGGTTATTAAATATTTACCTCTTCTTTGGGTTCTTCCTTTTGATATGATCAAAAGCGCACCATAGGTTTTCTTTATGACTAAATGGAGGCCTCTTTGATGAATGGTGGACAACTGAGAGGGTATTTGGGTTGGGGTTGGCCAAGCCAAAAGGCTTTGAAGGTATGAATTTGAGGGAAGGAAGAGTTCCCTTTTATAGGTCTATAGTTCTTTTACTAGATGAGTCGTCCGGTTTCTCAGCCCTTGTTCTCTTATATAATAATCTTGTCAGGATCTTCGCAATAAGATAGATCAGGTTACAGTTCTAATTTCTCATAGGTGAGTACATGCGTTGGGTCGGGCATGTATTTTCTCAATAGTGAAATGTGGAATACAATGTGAACTTTGAATAGACTTGGCGTCATTACCAAATGGTAAGCTATAACCCCGAATTGTTCTAGAATTTCAAAAGCTCTGTTATACCAGGGACTAAATTTACTCTTATTACAGAAACATATAACACCCTTCCATGGAGATACCTTCAAGAGAACATGATCTCCAATCTAAAATTCCAAATCCTTCCTTTGGTTATAATCATAAATTTGCTGCCTACTTTGAGATGCTTTGATGTGGGTTTTTATTACCTTCACCTATTCCATCCTTTCCTCAACATGTTCTGGGCCTATGTGTTTTCTTTCACCAACATCATCCCAACAAGTCGGTGTGTGACATCTATTTCTCTATAATGCATGATATGGTGCCATATGAATACTTGAACGGAAGATACTGTTATAGGAGAATTATACCAGAGGTAAATATTGATCCAACATACCATTAAAGTCATGTGATCAAGATCTCAACATGTCTTCTAAGGTTTGAATAGTCTATTATGACTGTCCATTAGTTTTAGGGTGGTAGGCAGTGCTAAACTAATGTTTAGTATCCACGGCATTTTGAAGCCTTTTCCATAATCTTGATGTAAAATGGGGATCACGATCAGAAAGAATTGATAGGGGTACTCCCTGAGATCTGGAAAATTCATTAATATACAGCCATTCTAGACGTTCAAGTGGTAATTTATCTCTTATAGCAATAAAATGTTCTAACTTGGTAAGACGATCAACAATGACCCATATTGCATCATTCCTTCTAGTTTTCTTTGAAGCCACATCACATAATCTATCGTGATATCATCCCATTACCACTCATGCATGCTAAGAGGATTCATGAATCCTCTAGGATGATGCCTTTCAGCTTTCACATGTAGACAAACCATACATATTGACACAAAATCTACAATATCCCTCTTCATTTTGTCCCACCAAAAATGTTCCTTCAAATCGCTATACATTTCGGTGCTCCCATGGTGTATAGAGAAATTGGAGCTATGGGCATCATCCAACAATTCACTTTTTAGATCTGGAATATTTTGTCATGACCCGACCTTACTGGTCTCGAGCCACAACTACCCCAACCCGAACTCTATAGGCTAGGGTATGAAGATAAGAGATGAAGGCGTTAAAATCATTGGTAGGCCTTTGGCTATGTACCTCTACCCACAAAAACAACCCACTCAATGAAGAAGTGTAAAGTAAAAAAGGAAACCGAAGTATGGACAATAATATCCCAACCAAGAAGCATGCATCGACCTATAAAAATAGAACTAGTAAATTGATGAAAAGTGGACTGATATATAAACTAAACAGTAAAAGGAAAAACATGCACCCAACTAGAAAGGTGCCACAACCAGACAATAGGTAAACGAAAGTAATGACCTAGAGATTCTCACCCCAGAATGTCCTAATATGACCACTGAACGCAGCACAAGATTATGTGTCCTCTACACTCCTCTGTAATCTTGATCGACCTGTCCATAGTCTGCAATGGCATACCAAGTGTGGGCAAAGCCCAAGTAGGGGTGAGTATAAAGATACTCAGTAGGATGCACCGAAAGCTCGAGGGAGCAATAAAAAAGGTACAGAAATGGTGAGTAGTAGGTAGAACAATGAACATTGTAAAAGAACAATATATAGAGTGCATCTCAACCCAACAAAATAACAGAAGTAGACTCGTCCAAACCAAGAGGAGATGGACATGAAAAGCACATGGAATACCACGCGCATCTTTGCCCCTCCAAAAATAAGAATAACTGAACCCTGGGTGTGGGTAGAAAAGTAGGGAATTTATATATATGCTCAACAAGAACCCCAAACAAGTGTGTAAGGCGATATCTAACTCCATGATCAGCCCATAAAAAGTCACCAACTGTTCTAAGGATATCCATCACTAATTCCCACCCATCCGGCATGTCAAAGTTGTCTCATCTTTAAATAGTAAAACCGAGGATCCTGCACCTATAATCACGGAGAAACTTTTCTGACTAGAATCATAGAAAGGGCTGATTCTGAAAGAATTCATCGGGTAATGTGATGCCCAGCCTAGCTGACGGGTAAACCCTAAGAGTTCATCGGGTAACCCACCACCCATTCCCACTAGAGGGTAAACCCTAAGGTGAACGGGTAACCCACTGCCCAGCCACGGTGGAGGTTAAACTATAAGGTCAACATGTAACTCACTACCCAGCCCTGGTGGAGGGTAAACCCTAATATGCCGGTGGGTAACCCACTGCCTAGCCCTGCTGGAGGGTAAACCTGGAACTGGTCTGATAGCTCTACAATTCCCATGCCATCCCTAGGTGTCACTAACATCGCTACCATGCATTGGTTCAGAGTGCTTCAAAAGAACCTCCAAACAATGCACATTCATGTTTCTACATTTAATGAGATATAAAACGAGGATCTGCACGCCCAAACAGATTACATCGTTGCATTCCTTGTGAACAAACACACGAGATAAAAAATCTAATTGCTTGAAATGGACTCCCAATGAAAAAGTTATTTAACATCACTTTATGACCATACAGTTTCTTGTGGGGCCCACACCTCTGTCCCGAAATTGGTTGGGAGAACTGCGTTGTTGAATTGATCTCATAAAAACATGCCAAATAAACTTTTCATTCACCCCGAATAGAAGTTTGATGTAACAATCACAGCACACAGCTTAAAAGACAGCCCGTGTTGGCCATACATCTACTCCAACTTCAACACCTGAAGACACTCTAGACTAATTAGTCACGATTTTATGGTCACAAATCAGCTGACGACACCTAAAACGGATTCCAGATGTGCTGGTGCAATCTGAAACAACAATCTCGGCGAGGTGCTAAATAACACTAAACGGACATGTCGCACCACCGTCCCCGTATCGAGAATTAAAAATTCCTAAGACCATCTCAAAACCTCCGCCTCGATCTGAGGATCGCGTCTCTGTAGACGGAATGTGATTCCGACAATTGGTTTTCAAGTTAGGGGTTTTTTTATGACAAAGGACGGAGACAGAGTGGGTTGGACCGGTTCGGCCGGTCCACCACTTTAGACCGGCGGTCCGTGGCATGGCCTCCCGGACCGCACGGTCCACAGTGGCCCGTGGTTCACCGCGCAGGCTGCACAACTTCACCCGAACCAGCATGAGCTGGTTCGGATCCTTTCCATGAGGCACGCTCTTCGTGGGTCTATGTCTGCTCTCGGGGTCACGACAACCTCAATATCACGCCGCCCGCCAACCAACGAAGTCGGTTGGCCCGCGCCCCATGCCTCCCGTGGGTGCCACCGATGCTCGAAACCACTCGCTTGAAGCCTTCCATTCCACTGCCTATGACCCTCCGCAACGCCGCCATTCACGACCTCCTTAGGATCCGCCGATGCTGGGACTCGCTGAACCGTCATGCGGAGCCACCAGACTGCCCTGGAACCACCAAAAAACAGGGGTTTTTGCTAGAAAACTACCTTGGCCCACCCCGGACGCCCCAAGACTCATATTTTTGATCCGAAAAGATCGTTGGAAAGATTGGATCGAACCATACACATATATGGACATTTTTGATATATAAAGAGAATTTATAATCTATAATCTGAGTTCAATGAAGATGCTTGAATGTAAAATGAATACACACTACCCTACCTCATAGGGCGTAGCCTATCGCTCCACAAATGATCTGCCAGAGCTGAAACTACCATGGAGAGGGGGGAGAGGATCCTGAAGAAGGTGGATCCTTTCATGGAAGAGCATATTTCAGGGATATTTTAAGGGGGAAGAAGGAGGGGGTGGATGTGTTTATGTAGGGAAAAACTTATTTACAAATTAATTAATTTTAAACACCCACTAGTATGCCTATACCCGAACTCTTGATAGGGTCGTGGTTAAGCCGCTCCTATGGTAAAATCCAAGTTGTGAGCAAAATAGTGGTCTCAGATTTATAATTTGAGCCTCCATTTAGATGTTATAAAATTCAATCCTGTGGCCGCTAAATTATGAAAACACATCCAGTGGCGTTTTCTATAGAAGGGTCATGCCCGTGAAAGTTACTCCCCTCCTAGGGTAAATGGCACGCTTCAGACTCAACAGTTACCTTAGTTATCCAGTCCGAACAACTATTTAAGAGTTATTCTATTTATTTGGTGTGCCCAATGTGAACACACTTAAAATTTAATTCCATCCACACAGGTCCTCGTAATCACATGCCGTCATAACATCTAGCTCTAGAAGAACATTAAGAAAATAATTTCAAAGTTTTACATGCTCAAAACCCGGGTTCTTATATCATTCCCTCCTTCAAGTTGTTCATCCCTGAAAAACAAAACTACAAAAAACAACTCGAGATATTGAGGCCACATCTGGATCTCTTGTTCCCAGGTGATCTCATGCACCCTCCCGTACTGCCTCAACACTCGAACCATATGAATGGTCCATCCACGCAGATTCTGCTCTTGTCTGTCTTCAATCGCCACCAGTTGCTCTGCAAAGTTGGTTCAAACCTCAATGTCCATCTCTCCCAAGTCGATAACATGTGTGGGGCCATTCACATATTTTCTCAGCTACGATATGTGAAAAACGTCATGCACCCTCTCTAGTTGTGGGGGTAGAGAAAGAAGGTAGGCCACCTCACTAACCCTACACGTGATATCAAAAGGCCCGATGAACCTTGAGGATAGATTTCCTACCTGGACGAACCTCTCTGTTCCACAACACATGGAGACTCTAAAAATGAAATGGTCCCCCTGATCTAACACCATTGGCCTATGATGAGTACCTGTGTAGGACTTATGGATTCTCTGAACCATCCTCATCTACTCACGAATGACCTAAACCTTCCCCATCGTTTCCTGCACCAACATTGGACCCATGAGGGATGTCTCCCCAACCTCCATCCTATGCAACGGTGACCTGCTGGGTCTCCCGTATAGGGCCAAAAAAGGTTCCATGACGATAGTAGAGTGGTAACTATTTTTATACGCAAACTCCACCAAGGGAAGGTGATCCTTCTTGATTAAGAAAATGTCTAAGACGCACTCTCTGAGAATATCATAGAACACCTGGATAGTGTGCTCAGTCTTCTCGTCCGTCTTGGGGTGAAAATATGTACTCATCCTTAGGTGAGCCCCGAATGCCTCCTGCATGCCTCGCCCCAATCGGAATGTAAAACACACACTACGTTAAGATTATATCATCAAGTGTACTCCATGAAGGTGGACGATCCCCCAACGTAAATTTCCCCTACACTCTCAACCAAGATCTTCTCCCGAATGTCATGGAAGTGCACCGACTTCGTGAGTCAATCCACTATCACCCAATGGAATCATGTCCCTTCATTGTGAGAAGAATACATATGAATAAGTCCATTGATATGTCATCCCACTTCCACTCTGGGATATCAATGGGATGCAACAGCCCTGCCGAACCCTGATGCTTTGCCATCACCTGCTAACAGGTAAGCCACCGAGAAACAAACTCAGCTACACTTCACATTTTTCCAGACCACTATAACTACTGCTGAAGGTCTCTGTACATCTTCCCCACATAGGGACATACAGTCTGGGGAGAAGTGTGGAATTCCAAAATCACCTCCTCTTTTATCACCAAGGGTTCTAGAGCTCTCCCCTAGAACAGGATCTCATGATTCCCTCCTTCAGAATACCCATCGGGTGTGACATCCGTGAATATATGATCACGTAGTACCTCGCTGCCGACATCCCCCAGCTGTGACTCTCTCATACGCTCATAGAGCGGAGTAGTCAACATCATCAACCGCAAAAATGTAGTACCCTCCTACTCCACCATGGTCATCTGTAGGGAATCCTACTACTCGGAATCTTCCTGCATTAGATTAGCATGGGACATCCTGCTAAGGGAATCTGATAATATGTTTCCCTTCCTGGGAGTGTAGACTATCTCGAAATCATAGCCATATAGAAACTCCATCCAGCCCCTCTGCCTCAGATTCAGATCTCTCTAAGTGAAGATGTACTTGAGTCTCTAGTTGTCTGAGTAGACCACAAAACGCTCACCCAGAAGGTATTTTTTACATAATCTCAAGGTGAAGACCATCGCTTCCAGCTCCAAATCGTGAGTCACGTAATTTTTATCATGGGGCCTCAACTGCCTCGACCCAAATGCAATCACTTCCTGATGCTACATCAGAATGCACCTGAGCCCCGCTTCAGAAGCGTTGCAGTATACCACAATCTCAACACAATCCTCTGGTAGCCTCAACACTAGAGCACTAGTCAGCCTCTTCCTCAACTCCTCGAATGCCTTTTGGAATTGATCAGCCTAGGTGAATGGTCGTCCCTTCTGCGTCAATGTGGTTAAAAGGGCAACAATCCTAGAGAAATCTTCCACGAACCTTCTATAGTACCCTGCCAAACCATAGTAGCTCCACACCTCTGACGCATTCATGGGTGGCTCCCAGGCAAGAATTTCCCCTATCTTTTCAGGATCTACGGCCAAACCATGTTCTGAAATGGAATTCACATGAAAGTGAACCTCGTGAATCTAGAAATGACACTTTAAGAGCTTCCCATACAGCTGGTACTCAAGGAGTAAGTCTAGGACCATCATCAAATGCTTTGCGTGCTCCGCCTCAATCGCAGATTAGATGATTATGTATTCAATAAAGAAAACCACAAACAGGTCCATGTACAGCTAAAAGAACTAGTTCATCAAAGCCATGAAAATGGTGGGGGAGTTCATCACGCCAAAGGGTATCCCCAGAAACTCACAATACCCATACAGAAAATGGAAAGCCATCTTCGGGATGTCAGCCTCATGAACCCACAACTGGTGGTAGCCAGATCGACGTTCAATCTTGGAGAACCACTTCACACCTCCCAACTAGTCGAATAGGTCATCAATCCTCGGCAAAGGTAACTTTTTCTTTAACATTTTCTGATTCAGGTGATGATAATTGACAAAAATCTATAGGCTCCCATATTATTTCATCACAAACATTACCGGAGCTACCTAGGGGGATACACTAGGCCTGATGAATCCCTCCTCATGATGTTCGTCCAACTGATATCGTAGCTCTCGAAGCTCTGTGGGTGCCATCTGATAAGCAACACATGATATCTGGTCAGTCCCCGGCTGCAAGTCAATGCTGAATTCAATCTCTTGCCTCAAAGGATGTATTGGTAAACCCTCGTGAGAAACATCCATATAGTCCTCTACAACGGTGGGGACCTAGGTTCCTATAGCATGTGCTTCTCTGAGAGCCATTCTTTTCAACTGGTGAGAAAGAGGTCATGGTCTCCGGCTTAGAGAACCCGTGTGCTCTACCACGAGGTCTCATTCACCGAGGATGGTGAACCTCGTCCCATCAGAATGCACACATCTGACTCATCTACACTGACAGTAAATCTGTGTAGAAACCATAGAATGCAAATCCATGCCCATTATGACGTCGTATGGTTCTATCGTGATGACCTTTAGGTCCAACGTCAAAACTCTCTCCTCTATATGATAGTTCGCACTGTCTGCAAACAAAGGTCACTAACGAGGCACTTCCTGTAAGAACCGTTAGGCTATGCGTAGGTGTCAACACGTGTACAAGGAGATCCAACTCCCATACCAAAAACAACGATATAAAAGATTGGTTGGAGCAAGTGTATAATAGTACCGAAGTAAGTGCGGAGTAAACACAAACCGTTCCTCAGACAATATCATGTATTGGGGTCACATACACCCATATCCTGAAGCTGCCCGCGACCCCTACCACCATCTCTCTAAGCCTGGCATGGGCTAATGGTAGCGGTGGAAGAACCTAGAAACTTCATCCCCCTCCACCAGGTCCTGCCGCACTGCCTGAGCCATCTCCCTGAGGACCACCCTATCCTCGTCAGGGAGATCCCTCAACATGGCGCTGCCTCTATTGCTATGGGGTGCCCACTGCCTTCCATGATTGCTCGATACGCCTGGTCGGGCAGTCCCGTGCTAGGTGACCCCATCCGTCACAAGCATAGAACCGACTCACTCCAGACATCCTTGGTGCTCTATGGTTCCACTGTGTTGCACGACCCTGCCCCTGAGTCTGTTCACGGAAGGGTCTCCTCAACTGAGTCTATGCCCTTTACCGCCTACTAGCTACTGAAGACTCTACTCGAAACTAGCCACTGTCAGGCCCTACCAGCCGACATCCCTCAACCAAGAAGCTATCTTTAACGAGTGCCTGCTCTAGCACCCCAACATATGTAGGGATGCACAGTGGCACTACACTAGCACATATCCCCCTACAAATACCCTTCCCAAACTTTCTCCCCCAAAGTAACTATCGTAGAACATATCATGCGAGTAGCATGCCAGATAAGTAAATCGGGAAGAGAACTGTGCCACGGTCAACCCCCTTATTTAGCTCTAGAAGATCCTAAATCCAGATGGATCATAAACAAGAGGGGGAGTCATCCTCTCCGAAGAGCTACTGCAAACTATCCCATGTGAGAGACGACTCCTCGTGGGTTTTCATAACCAACCCCCACCAATGCCCGACCATCACAAGAAAGAGGCCGGCAGCTAGGGCTACCATCATGTTCGCTAGTGTCAATACTAGTCTGAATATTTAGTCCACAGACTCTAGGCAGGTTCTCGCTGCATGGGGATCTGGGTCCCCACGGAACATCTGCGGCCGCTAACGCTAGAAGTCTCGGAGCACACTCATCCTGCACTAAACCTCGACCAATGATTCCAGTACTAAATGTTGCTCTCTATATGGAGTGGATACCATTGAACCAATGGGTGGAAGGAGATCACGTGAGGGTCCCTAAACTAATGCCTCGTCAGTCGCTAGGTTGTCATCACGAATTGGAGAGGGTAACCTGGATGGTATCTATCATGGGGGGTGTCCTGAATATTATCAAGGATTATCACGACCAGATGAGAATATATATATATATATATAATAGTAATAACAAAGGATAGATGACTCAACAAGGACTGTCAAAGACCCAATCACACCGGATGAATGTTCTAATGTTCCCTTCAACATGTGTCTCAGTGTGCCGCCTGGGCAAGCGGGTTATCAGGGTCCTGGTGAATGGATACATCAGCTTCCCGTACCATCACTAGACACCATGGCCTGAGATCCACTCTCGATACACATCGAAACTATTGCCTTAAGTCCCAACCAAATCCTTTTTAGGGACTTCCTAAAAATGTCCCAAGGGACGAACCATCCTCTGATTACACTTTTGCATGACCTAATGCTACGAGTCTCGAGACACAACTACCCCAAGCCTGCCTCCATTGGCCAGGGGCTGGCAACAAGCACTGAAGGAATAACTATCTTGGGGAGAACTTTGCCTAAGTACATGTACCCACACACACAGCCCACTCAATGCCGAAGTGCCGTGTAAAAAGGCAACCCAATTATGGACTTCAATATCCCAACCAAAAAACATGCATCGACCTCTAAAAACATAACAAGTAATGTGGTTAAATGTATACTAACTAGTAAAATAGACATTAAAGTGAAAACACACGCCCATCCCGAAATGTGCCATAACCCGACAACAGCTACATGAATGCAAAAAAAGCTGGATTGTCTCACACCTGAAAGTTCAACTATGACCACTGAACGTAGCCCAAGCTCATGTGTCCTCCAGGATCCTCCGTAGTCCCGATCGACCTTTCTGCCTTTAGAAAAGGCTCAACAATTGTGGGAAAAACCCAAGAAGTGGTGAGTATAATGATACTCAGTAGGATGCCCTGAAATCTCGAGTTAGAAACAATAAATGTTATATAATGGTGAGCAGTAGACAGAACAATGAAATGTGTAAGAGTATAATAGAGGGAGTGTAGCTCAACCCAACAAATTAACGGAAGTAGAATCCTCCAAACCAAGTGTAGATAGACACGAAAATCACGTGGCGTACCTCGCGTGTCATCGCCCCACATAGAAGGAGAGTAACCGCACCCACAGAGTTGGAACAAAAGTATATCATATATATATATTCTCAATAAGAAACTCGAACAAGTGTGTAAGGGGATATCTATATCCATGCTCAACCCATGTAAAGTCACCAGCAGTTCTAAAGATATTCGGCACTGATGCCCAAAAGTCAGTCATGTAAAAGGTGTCTTATCACTAAACCATTCAACCAAGGGTACCGCTCTAGTAATCATGAAGAAATGACACTGACTAGCCTCATAGAAAGGGATGAGTCTGAAAGAAGTCATCTGGTAAGCCACTGCCTAGACCAGCTAAATGGTAAACCCTAAGAGGTTGTTGGGTAACCCACTACCCAGCCCTGCTGGAGGGTAAACCCAAAGGTTCACAGGTAACCCACTGCCCATCCCCGCTAGAGGGTAATACTGAAACTACTTCGATAAATCTAAATTTCATGTGTCATCACTAGGTGTCACTAACATCGCTACCTCTCTTTGGTTCAGAGTGCATCAAAGGAACCTCCGACTAACTCCCTTTTAGGTTTCCACATTTAATGAGATCTCGAATGAGGTTCTTCATGACCAAAAAAATTATACCGTGGAAATCCTCATGAAAAAACACGTGAGATAAACTATCTACTTTCCTGAAATGGACACCCGATGAAAACATTATTTAACACCACTTTATGCCCATAAAACGTCTTGTGGGGCCCACACCTCCGTTACAGAAAAGGTTGGGAAAACTGCACCATCGGGATGCTCTCATAAAAACATGCAAAATAGACTATTCATTCACTCCGAATATACATCTGTTGGAAAAGTCGGAGTACGCATCCCATAGCTTAAAAGACGGCTCGTGGGGCCCATGCCTTAAATCTGGCTTCAATGCCTGAAACCACCATGGACTACTTCGTCATGACTATAGGGTCAAAAAACTACATACAAAGCCTAAAATGGACTCCAGATGTGCTCGCGCCATCCGATAAAAGAATCTCAGTGAGGTGCTAAATAACACTAATAGGATTTCTCGTGAAACCGAGCCCCCGTCTCAGGAATTAATAATTACCAAGACCATCTTAAAACCTCTGTCTTGATCCGAGGATCATGTCACCACAAACAACATGTGAATCCAATACTTGGATTATAGGTCATGGGTATTTTAACACAGACTGACAGAGATGGGGTGGGCCGGACCGGTTCGGCCGGTCCACCCCTTTATACCGGCGGTCCCCAGCTCGGTCGCCCGGACCGCCCGGTCCACTGCGGACCACAGTTCAATGTGCGGGCTGGACTACTTCACTCAGTCTAACATGAACTTTTCCAGCTCTTTTCCATGAGACCCATGTTTTTCTAGTCTTGGTCTGCTCTCGAGGTCGCACAGACCCCGGTCTCCCGCCGCCTGCCGCCTGGTGCAGCCGGCCAGTGCCCGCCCCTGGCCTCCAGCGTGCACCGCGGACACCCGCCACCGCTTGCCCGCAGTCGGTCGTGCCCCAGCCTGAGACCCGCTACGTCACTGTCATCCTAGACCTCCTGAGGAGTCGCAGCCCCTGGGTCTTGCCGGATCACCGCGTGGAGCCGTTGGACCACCGTAGAACCACTGGAAATCAATGGCTTTGTCCAGAAAACTTCCCGGGGCCACCTCGGATGCCCAAGGACTCGGAATTTCGATCCTATATAAGTGTTGGAAATATCGGATCGATACCTATGCAGATATGGAATTTTATTGACAATTAAACATCATTTAGATGATATAATATGAGTTAAAAGAGGATGAATGAATTTAAAACGAAAACACATGACCCTACCTTGTAGGGCGTAGCCTGTCGCATCTAAAAAAATCTGTCGGAGCCGCAACCACTTGGGAGCAGTGGGGAGACGATCTTGAAGAAGGTGGATCCTTTTTGGGAGAGCTTAGACTATGAATATTGTAAGGGTGGAGAAGTAGGGGGTGGATGTGTTTAAGTATTGAAAAAAATTAATTAAAAAGTATTTAAAAATTAATTTATTTTAAACACCCACCAGTAGGCTCGTACTCTAATTCTTGATGGGGTCGAGGTTAAGACACTCCTTGGGTAAAATCCACATTCTATGCACAATAGGGGTCTTAGAATTATAATCTGAGCCTTTGTTCAGAAGTTATAAACCTCACAGCTGAGCCTGCCAAATTAAGAAAATTCCCCTAGTAGCATTTTCCACAGAAGGGTAGTGCCTGTGAATGTTACACACCTCCTATGGGTAAACTGAATGCCCCAGACTCAATGGTGACCTCGTTTTTCCTGTCCTAGCTACTATTTATGAGTTATTCCATTTATTTGGCATTCATTTGGTGAACACGCATAATATTTAATTTCGGCCACACTAGGGCTCCGAATTACACTCCATCTGAAAGTATTTCTCTGTTATTACATCAAGAAAAAAAATTCAAAGCCTCACAAGCTCAAAACCTGGGTTATTACATATTTGGAACACAAATAATCTTCCTAAATTTCTAAATTCACTCTTTCTTCATAACAAAAATACTTGGGGCTCCCCATGGAGAAACACTAGGTTTAATAAATCCCTTATTACGCAATTCCTCTAGTTGATTCTTTAGTTCCGATAATTCTAAAGTGGCCATTCTATAAGGGGTCTTCGATATTGGCCTTGATCCAGGCATTAAATCAATGGAATTCTCAATTTCTCATTATGGAGGATGTCTAGGTAAATATTCTGGAAACACTTCAACATATTCATTCATAATAGGTGCATAATTTTTTTGAACATCAATTTCATCGCCCAAAATAATTTATTTCTCTTCCTCCTCAATAATTGAATTAATATGAACTACTGGAGGTAGATCTAGATAAAATTAGGTGATGATGTTTTAGATCTAATGGAAAAATACTCATTATCATCACCAATAATTGTAACCCCCTTCTTTTTAAAATAAATTTTCTCATCATGGTCTGAAATCCAATGAATATCAAGGAATATATCAAATTCAATTGTGGGTGTGGTGATGAGATCAGTAGATAAATAACATTTATATGCCCTAATGGTGACCAATTTATAAAACATTGTCGCAATGATACTTCCCTTAGGATTTTTTACAGAAAACTCCCTCCATACCATATTTGATACTTTATCATCTTCCTTTGTGTTTTCAATCAATTACCACCATTGATCAGCATATCCACTGAGGCAGTAAACTGCCATGATAGATTTATCCCTTTCGCTACACCTCATGGTGTGGAATATGTTCTCTAAGAAATTTATCCATTACTCAGATACTAGTGGATTTGTACCCCCATTAAATTTTGGTGGTTTTTGCATCATTAAGCGATCTAACGCTGATCCTCCACATTGCGGATCAGGGTGCTCCATACGGGTAAGGTTGTTATTAATAACTTGAGTGAGTTTTCACAGTATGGTGATTAGCTGATCCACACTAGTTGCATCACCAGCTCCACTATAATTATCTTGAGTAGGATGGAAATCCCTACATGGAGTGCGTGCAGTGATACTGTTTCCATTCCTTCAACTAGGCACCATTTCTAAACAATGGCATAAACTAGATTTATTTATGAATCACAATACATAAATCCAAACATGTAATACACTTAACATAAATGGAATTTTTTATGGATATAATCCATAATCATAAAAATGATTTCTTTGAGGACATATATACTCATAAAACATTCATAATAGTTTGTAATGAAAATATTAATTAGCCTAAGAATATCCCTCGGGAGTGTCATAACCAAGATTGTAGCAAGGCTCGCTGTTGTGCACTTGATCCCGTTAGAGTCTAGCTCAAAGATGTGTTTTTGAGAATTAACCCTAGGTACATCCTTTCCAGAGCCACCTCTACCTACTCATATATAGACATGGATTTATTTCTTGGAAAACTCACAAAATCTCTACAATACCAAAATTTTAGGAAGTTCTTCTATACTAATCCTCAATGGAAATCAAAGGGGTATGTACTCTAATCAGAATTTATTTAAATATTATTTCCAAGGATTGTACTAAACATATACTAATACTAACTATAACGCCTCAACCCCAGAGGCCTAGAGTCGATGCATTCTTATATATCATCGTCATGATCACAAAATATCAAGTCTCGAAAGACCAATTAGTTTAGTAGCCTTGGAAATAGTAAATACATTTATAAGGATTACATTACATCATAAACTGTAGAACTACAACAACATTGCATCCATATAAAACATTGAAATCCCATCGTCTATCCCTATAGGTCAGTCATAATATAATTCTTTGCATCTTTGGAAAAATAAAACATAAAAAAGGGGTCAGCTCAGATGCTCAGTAATGATTACAATATAGAGAAAACTATCATAAATAAGAATAAATATTTAAGGCAATGTATAAGACTAAAACAAAATCATTTTAAAAGTTAACATCAGTATAATATAGTAATGATGAAATCAAATAATTCCATTTACATATTCACATTGATATTTGACTAGACAAATAATCACATGAAGTATCAATAGCCACTTTCATAATGATGGAATGCATAATTCGAGACTTGATAACCACATAGTAAAGGACTTATGCCAAGACTAAAAATATGATTTTGTCAAGACCATGTTCCAAGAAACTAGTTTGTCTCAGGAGACATATAGATGCATTGAAGCTCTATAGTGGGCTCCAACCATCACATACTAAGTCCAATGCATTCCTCCTAATAAAAGGTTTAAAAATAACATAAACATTAGTATTAAAACTATAATACGAAATGTCAATACTTTATCCACAAACCATTAATGGTGTAAAAATAAATCACCCACAATCAAACATATCAAAAAAACATTAATACAATATGGATGTTTTTTGTCATAATAAATCAACATCAAATAAGCATGAAATCCAACAATGGATGTTGACATAGATGAAATCAAAATCTTTTTTATAGAAATATCTCTTTCTATTTTGAAATCATTTAAGAATAAATTTATTTTGGAGATATTATTATATTCATGTAAGGGAATATTAGATGATGTTATAACAACAGAAAATAGCTGCACCCACCATATAAGTTAAATAAAGACATTCTTACCTTAATTTTGTAGAAATGATCATAAAGGACCTTGTTTGAAAAAAGATGGAATGATTCCGTTATAAACATCATCTAATGGTCAAAAAATGGTATAAATGACTTTAAACATAGTTTATAAAATATATAGAATTTTTATAAATACATTTTGACGAATGATGGATGTTGATGATAAAGAGGTCCTAGTAGATAATTATTTATAAACAATCTTGGATAATGAGGACATTGTTGAATTAACCCTTACATTGTACATTTACATGGAATAAATTAGGTTAATCTCCTGAAAAATGGTGAAATAATTGTTATTAAATTATAAAAGAATCATATAAATTAATAAGATATCATATATAATCTTTTAACATTGCTTTGTTAATAACATCTTAGTATTATCGAAATTTCTGGTGTTAACTGATTTGTTTTCCATTGTTTGCTTTGTTACACAAGTAATTTTTGTTATGGATGGATGTATCTTATTCATATTCATAATTATATTATGTAATTAAAAATTTCTTTTGAATTATTTAATTAAAATTCGTCTTGAATGGATTACATGGGGAATGAATCTCATCGTGTTCGTGGAGATGGTTATCCGTACGTACACACGAGTGACAATATCATTATTTTGATATTAAAATAATATATAATTGGATATTATATCATATATAAACAATCATTATAATGTTATATTTATTATTTAAATAAATTACACATCATTATTATACCCATTAAAATAATAATGTATTGAATAACAATTACACCACTACGTGGAGACGGTAAGCCCTACGTACGCACTTATGGTGACATTTCATTGAAAGGATGGATAGATTAATTAATATGGTTGTACCATATTAAAAATAACATCAAATTATATAGAAGATATTGGGTTTTTTATTTTTTAATATAAAATAACAATGAAATAGGATGTGGATAAAGAAAGGATCTTGAAAGAGGTGACAAAATATTTACCTCTTCTTCAGGGTTCTTCCTTATGATTTGATCAAAAGGGCTCCTTATGTAGGATTTATGAATAAAGTAATGCCTATAGGATTAAGGGAGTACATTTTAGAGGGTATTTGGTCAGGTTATGGCTGAGACAAAAGGCATTGATGATTTGAATTTCATGGAAGGGGGAGTACCCTTTTATAAGAGGGGTGATGGGAACCTCCGAAATGATATAAATATTATTTTATAATAAAATCATTTTCAGTTTCTAATAGCTCTAAAATAAATTATTTAAAGTATAATGTTGGTATGAGTCTAAAACCACTAAAGAAATAGTTTTTATATTGGTATGGGTCACTATATTAACATTATCATTTAGATTTATCTCTTAGTTAAATAGTTTGACATTTACCATGTCTCTTTGTATTTTTATATTATATGGTTAATAAATATATTATATACATCCAAGAGAACCCCAAGTTGTTAATCAATGATAAAACTATCATTATACAAGTCTTTTGGAAGAACGTTATATTTTTATAAATATATTATCAATTAATAATATAATATTTGGTTTAAAAACTTCTTTATGTCAATTTTGACACTATTTGGTATTTTGTTTTTGCTAAATTTATTACAGAATCATTACTTCGAAAACAATTCATAAAACCAACCCTAAAAGGTCATATTAACCTATAAAATTTTTGGAATTCATAAAAGGTCTCAAATTAAATTTATTTGGATATTTATAATATCAATTAGTTTAATATTTCATTAATTAGGTAATTACTGCATCATCATTGTGTCATGAATAAATTAAATTATATAATGTCTAAAAATTATAAATAAAATACCATTATAGAAGAAATCGTAATATATTTATAATGAATATTTATATTGGAATTTATCTTCTGTTTATATATATATATATATTAAAAATGGTTTAGTTATTAAACATTGAATTTAACACTTTTAACTCTTTTTTGAATTAAATAATAATAAATTTGCTAATCCAGTCCAAGTAGAACTAAACGATAATATTTTATTCATAATGTTTTTTTCATGAAATTATACTTATCCAATGGAATTAGGATTGGGGTTAGGGTAATAATAATATCATTTTTACCCTTAATTACCTAATTTACTTTTAACGATGGTAAATAAAATTATAAAGTTACTATTCACCCAAAATTATTTTCATCTTATTGAACCACATCTTACTTAATAATATCAACTATTTCTCTCAGATTTTTGAAATTCAACTTAAAGAAGATGTAAATTTATGTTTTATGTAAATTTGATAATACTCCCATGAGGTAGGTAAAAGACGGTAAAAAGTGCAATAATATTTTTATATATCTAAAATTATTATAAACTGACTCCAATGAATTATATTGAACTTATATTGGAATTTTATATCTATTTTTACCTAAAATTATTTTATATAAAATAAATAAATATTTAAATAAAAATTCAGTGTTAAACTATACCTTAGAGTTATTCACTATTTATCAAAAATTGAATGTTTTCCAGAAAATGCCAAAAAATCACACTATGCTAATTTTGATATTTTGAATCCAAAAATGAAGTCCATCTTGAATGATAAATTTTATAAAATTTCTAAAAGTGGTTATTACTATTCATAACAGCTAGTTTGACTAGTTGTGCTGTGTTAGAACTCAAAGTTTCCTACAACACACGTTGTTGTATTATTCAAAGAGAAGTGTATCGTGAAAGCTTGGGGTGTTACTATTTTCATTGGGTAATGATTTATATTTCATGAGGTAGCTAGGACTAGAACAGGGGGTTAACTCAGTTCATTAAAAGACATTATCTGCCAGGATAGACATGCGAATGATCCTTGACTACTAAAACTATCTAGGTATTGATCCAAGACAACCATGATTATGTGGCAAGTGAATCCATGATAAAAAGTTGTATTTTTTAGTGATTCCTTGACAACAATGGAAAATATTTAAGATGCTTATATGTCTACTACAATTTTTTTTCTTATTCTTATGTTATTCTTTCATGTCTTCGAATCATGATTCCATCATGATTCATGTCTT
The DNA here is from genome assembly GCA_963277665.1 of Viscum album. Lineage (NCBI taxonomy): Eukaryota > Viridiplantae > Streptophyta > Magnoliopsida > Santalales > Viscaceae > Viscum > Viscum album. The sequence goes on along the minus strand of OY728147.1, from coordinate 2,047,175,766 downwards.
GTAAAACTAAAAATATTTATTCCATGTATTATGTTTATGATATTTCACAAGCAAGGTATGATATTCTAATTTTATGATCATGTTCTCAAACCCTTATTATTATGTCATTTCTTATGTACCTCGATAGTTTACCCATACTTAGCATATGAACTCACCATTTATGTTTTGATTTACTTTCACCATGTTATAAATAATGGTTTTAGGTAGGTGTACTCAGGGTTAATATATTTGTGAGAAACATTGGATATATTTCACCAGTGTACAATTTTGTGTTTTATGTTTTCAGATGCACTAAAATAATTATTTCATTGGGCATCTATTTTTGTAATGTATGAAATCTTCCTAAATAATCATGTAATATCCATTATTGTATGCCTTGGTCGTTATATCCCTAGTCATTTTTCTAAATTTATGATTATATAATAGCAAATCTATCTTATTTTATTAGTATTTGATTCATAATTTTTGATGGACTTATTATCATCATATATTACCAATATAAACCATCTATAGAGGGAGACCATTCTTCACGTCCCAAGCCATCCTCCAATTCTATAAAAGTGAACGTAGGATGATAAATCTCAATAGAACTATCTATCCATAAATGAATATCATTGTCTTATGAGCATGCATATCAAACCCAAATGATTGAGATGAAGGAGAGAATAATACCTGATAATGTTCCCATTTTTGACATTATACAGAAATATTTCTTGAAGAGTGTCATAGTCTTACTCCTACATGAGAGGTTGAATTTTCAATAGATGTCATAACTTATTGCATTCAAATATCATTGAATATATATTGAATGACCATTTTGAAACATGGGAACCTCAAGAAGAATCTATAGGGGAATCAAGATAAAGGATTTTTACAACCAAATTTATCCCGTTGGGGGGAATCGATCATGTTCATCAAGAAGAAGGATGGTTACTTCACTACAGAAAATGACTTATTGTGATAAAAATGTAGAACCATCACAAATTGTCCATAATAAATATGTATTTTGGATGGTATGTCACAAATACCTTTTTGCATTGTTCGCACATTAGCACGTGAAGAGTGATTGTGACATGGACTAAAACCTTGCCACAAATACTCGTCCTGGGTTACTATTATTTGTGATGAGGGAGGATCACTATCATGGATAATATCGAAGAAGTATATTATTTTTGATGGGTCATCGGAAATAAATTTTCACCCTGATAGTATTTGAGATATGAGTTGTCAAAAACACTATCATTTGAATCCGCCTCAATTATTAACTAGTGAACTAATTACGATGAGCCCTTTCGCAAAAACTATTTTTTCTAAAGGCTCATCGCAAAAAATTGTGTCAATATGCTAGTATTTGAGATGGGACCTATCAAAAGTAATCTCTTTTTACCACCTCCACAATTCATAAAGGCCTAATTTTTTTCGAAAGGTGTTGTCACAAATACCATTGTCACAACTAATCTAACCTAAATGTAGTTTAATCCAATTATATCTGATTTCAAAATTCTCCCAACTCCTCTGTCATTCTTTATTCTCATAATTGTCAGTATAGATTTTTCAAAATTTTACATTTTACAGAGGATCAATTTCCTGGATATACATCAATAAAAGGATAATTTTTTTTGGTATTTATTTGTTATTTCTATTTTTTTTGGTAAATTAATTTCAATTTTTATGTGTAATAAAAATTATTAATTAACAATAAGAAAATTAAATTACAATTAGTATGTTCTATTTCTCATTATTTTTTTGTACAAATATGATATTTCATTGTGATTTAATATTTTTATTTAAATGTAAATAGTATTAATTTGTAATAATTTTATTCAATTATCAATAATTAATAATATTTTTTTGAAATTAGTATTAATTAGTATTAATAAGTACTAAACAGTATTAATTTGCATTAATTAGAATTAATTATTATAAATTAGTAATAAATTAGTATTATTTAATATATTTTCTCTAAATTGGTATTAATTAGAAACAAATAGTATTAATTATTAATAAATGGTAATAAATAGAAATAAATTGTAATAAACAGCTGTAATTACAACTAAATAAAAATATATAGAAATTAATATTAATAAATATTTTTTAAAGTAATAATTTTGTTTAAATAGCATTAATTAGTTATACTTAGTAATAAATAGTAAAAATTAGTATTAAATAGTAATAATTAGTAATAATTGTTAATAAATAGTAATAATTTCTAATAATTAAAAATAATTAGTAAAAATTAATCTAAATAATATTAATTAGTATTAATTAGTAATAATTAGGAATATTTAGTAACTAATAGCAATCATTATTAATAAATAGAAAAAATTGGAAATAATTAGTAACAATTTGTAATAAATAGTGGTAATTATTAAGAAATAGTGATAATTAGTAATAAATAATGGTTATTAGTAACAATTAACATCAATTACTAATTTATGATAATTATAAATAATTTAAAATAACTTGTTAGAATTAATAATAAATATGAATAATTGGAAATAAATATTCAAAATAAGAATAAATAGAGGTAAATAGTAATGAATAGTAATAAATATACCTAATTAGTAATAAATAGAAATAAATATTGATAATTATTAATAAATAATATTATGTAGTAATAAATAGAATTAATTTGTATTATATAGAAATTAATAGTAATTTTTTTAAAATTTTGTAATAATGAGTAATAAATAAAAATAAATAGTGATAATTAGTGATACTTAGCTACAATTAGTTTTAATTAAAAATAAATAGTAATAAATAGTAATTATTAGTAATAATTAGTAAAAAATAAAAATAATTAGTAATAATTAGAAATATATAGAAATAAATAGAAATAATTAGTAATAATTTATATTAACGATTAATAATTAGTAAAAATATGTAACAAATAGAAATAAATAATAATATATAGTAGTAAATAATAATCATAAGTAATAATTAGTTATAATTAGTAATAATTTGTAATAATTAGTAATAATTAGTTATAATTAGTAATATATTGTAATTATTAGAGTTAATTAGTAATAACTAGAAATAATTGGTATGAAATAGTTTTACAGTGTAATAGATAGTGGTAATTTGTAATAAATAGAAGCAATTAGTAATAAATTGAGGTAATTGGTAATTAATAATACTAATTTGTAATAAATACTGATAATTATTAATAAATAGCGGCAATTAGTAATAAATAGCTGTAATTAGTAATAAATAGTGTTGATTAATATTAAATAGAGTCATTTATTAACAAATAGTTTTAATTAGTAGTAATTAATAATAATTAAAAAAATTAAAAATTATTAAAAATTATTAAAAATAATTAAAAATAATTAGAAATAAATAACTGTAATTAGTAGTAACTTGTAATAAATATTGTTAATTAGTAAAAATTTATAATAAAAAGATGTAATTGGAAACAACTAGTAATAAATAGAGGTAATTATAAATAATTTATAAATAATTGCTTTAATTTGTAATAATTTGTAAATCATAGTAGTAATTAGTAATAATTTGTAATAAATAACAGTAATTATTAAAAATTAGTAATAACTAGTAGTAAATATTAATAAATACTAATAAATATTAATGAATAGTAATTATAAGTAATAAATTATAATAACTATTAATAATTATCAATAATTAGAAATAATTACTAATATATAGATGTAATTTGTAATAATTACTAACAAATAGGAGAAATTTTTAATAACTTGTGGTGATTAATAATAAATAGTTGTAACTAGTAAAAAATAGCAGTAGTTAGTAACAAATTTCTATAATTATAAATAAATTGTTTTAATTATAAATCAGTAGTGTTAATTAATTATAAATTGCTTTAATTATAAATAATTTCGGGTAATTAGTAATAAATAGCTTTAATTAGTAAAAATATTAATAAATTGTAATATTTAGTTATAAATTTAAAAAAAAATAATAAATAGTAATAAATTGAAATATATTATAATATATTGTAATAATTATTTGTAATTATCAGTAATTACAACTAATTAAGATTAATATATTTTAAATAGTAATAATAGTATGAATTAGAAATAAAATTTAGTAAATATTAATAATTTTCAATAATTTAAATTAATTAGTAAAAAATATTAATAATTAGTAATAATTAAAAATGATTAGTAATAATTAGTAATAATTATTAATAATTAGTAAATTTTGGTAATAATTAGAAGTAAATAGTAATAATTAGTAATAATTATTAATAATTGCCGGTAATTAGTAATAATTAGTGGTAATTATTAATAATTATCAGTAATTAGTAATAATTCAAGGTAATTACTATTAATATTCTATAATTAATAATAATTAGTGTTAATAAATAATAATTAGTGGTAATTCATAATTATTATCATTAATTTGGAATAAATAGAAAAAATAAGGAATATATAGTTGTAATTCTGAATAATTTGCTGTAATTATTGATAAATAAAAATAAATAATAGTAAATATGAATAACAAAAAATAGTAATGAATAAATAATAATATTTATTATTAAAAAATAAATAAGAAAATATAGGAAAAATTAGTGAAAAAATTGCTTGTTTTTTGGATATTGGGTTTCTCATATCAAAGTAATCATAAAAATTTAATTATTTTACATTTTTTAGAGAAATATGGTTCAAGGAAGTCGAAAAAAATTATTATTTAATGATCACACTTGGATAAATCATTTTAGGATTCCAAATAGTTCTTGTATAAATATTGTATATATAATGGCATTGAAACATTCTTATCATTTGATTTAACAAAACTAGAATTTGTTTCAAAAGGGAATATTATGTTTACATTATGTAATATGATATGAGGAAGTTAGAAAAATTGAAAACAATCGAGTTTATCTATTTCAATTTGTTTTGTGTTCAAATTATGATTTTGGTATCAATATGTTGAAAGAAGTTCCAGATAATATTCTAATAATATAGTTACTGATCCATCATTATTTCTTAATTTATTACATGATGTTGTAGGTGTGGTTTTTCACAAAATTGAAACTCGGGATGATATTTATTAAAGTATGTATTGTAACTATATCAATTTTATGAGTTTTTGAGGTCCACTATGGATACCATAAATCCTCATTAGAAGATAAATAAATTTGAAGTGGTTGAAAATTTTCTAGCTATTAAATCACATAACAGAATGTCAAATAATTGTATTCATTTGATATTATCTTTAATTAAAACACTATTACCCGAAGTAAATGTGTTTCATACAACATTATATGAATGAAATAGGAATGTTTTTAATCAAGGTATTGGTAATCAAAAGATTCATGTATGTTCAAATTCTAGTATATTATATAATGGTGAAAATGAGTCGTGGTATAATTTTCCCACATGGGTAAAATTGAGGTATAATGAGTCTCAACTAGGCAATTATCAATTGATTCTGGTAAATTAGTTGAGGTATTAACCTCATAGGATTAGATTAAAACATTTATTTATGGCTCAGAATCAAGTGTCATTGATTATCTGAATCAAACTAATATTTCAACATGTAAAATCCTAAATCATAAATCTAATAGTGATTCATGTTAAAAATTGTCCCATTATATCCTTATTTTGATTCTGATGTCTGGCTCACGAGATTGGGTCTTTTTACTGATGATTTTTGTCCATTTGGTTCTTATAGTAGTCAATATTTTCGTTGACCTTTATTTATAACTCCATAAAATTTACCTCCATTGACATTGAAGAGGGAGAAGTATAAATTTTTGATCATGTTTTGTGGAGGAAATCATAAAATTAATATTGATAAATATTTGAATCCATTGATTGATGAGTGAAATTTATTAGGGAGTAATGGTGTCAATACATATGATGTCGTTGTAAAAGAAAACTTCCAACTGAAACATACATTGATGTTGAAATTTACTAACATCCTATAACATGGAATGCCATATGGAGAGATTAAGTGATATACAAAAGCATGTACATATTTTATAATTGATCGAAAATCATTTACGCTTGGTATTGGAAGAAAAAAAATTTGTTCCATTGTTATCACATATTTCTTCTAACCGATCATCACTTTTGGACGAACATGTATCATTTCAAAACAGAAAAAATAATAAATTATAGATTTAAAAAAGTGGAATTAGTTATGGACTAAAAATCAGTTGTATATTTACTACCTCCTATTACATTTGGTCCAACTATAAACCAACACAAAATCAATGGATTTGAAAAAGAACAGAATTAGATAGTTTATTAGGATATTTTATACTTGTCTTATTTATTGGTATCTCACATGTTTAAGGTCATTAATATCGATAAGAAATATTGTTTTAGTAAATTTTATAGAGTTTTGGATAAAATGGGTAAGTTTAAAGATAATTTAATGGAATATTTAGATCATGCAAAAATGTTTAGGCGATGAGAACCTGAACTATTTGAAAATTTCAAATCAAAGAAGATAATGAATCCCAAATAATTTTATAATGTTTCCAAAGAAAATATATTTTTTTTAATTTTCGTGGATTTCATATTTGATACTTCTATATAGCTATGTTTCAAATTATAAAGATGTGTCTAAAATGATCATGTTACTGGAGTAAAAAGTCTTGACTATTATGTTATAATGGAAACACTTATGTAGATTGAATTAATAGGTTTCTTGAATAATGTGATTTGCAATATACTAACCGATATATCACATTTTTATGAGACCTTTATTTTATGAAAATAGACTAAGATGCACTAAATAGAATATAAGAAGATGTTGTTTTAATGCTATGAAAACCAAAAACATTATTCCCACTAAATTTCATTAACTCAATATATCTTTTGAAATTACGTATTACACATGTAAAAAAATTTGAGATTCGTTTAATTTTTTATTTATGTACCTGTTATAGATATTCATGTAAAAATCAAATAAAAAACATTATTACAAATCATCGGTTGAAGTTTCAATTATAGAATTTATTTATTAGTAAAAAAATTATTTTTTCTGTGTTCATTATTTTCAATATGAATATCCATCAAAAAATAACTTCATGGGCCTTAATGAGGTTAATGTTGATAAACACATTTAAAATCAATTATTAGTTTTTAATCATACTGAACATGGATTTTGTGGGGTTAATGAATGATGGATATTAGATTACGAACATCACAATGCTTTAATATATTCTCTTCTCAATGACATGGAAATGAAACAATATTTATTGTGATTAAACCTATCACATATTCAATAATAATTTATATAGTAAGAAAATATTATATTATTTATATATTATATGATAATCATATCATGAATCATCTTCCAAAAATAAAATAGCTTCTCTTGATGAACTATGGTAAATCAATTTTTTCTATTAGTTTAAAAAACTAGTGACATAAATTATTTATGGTTTAACATATAAAATAAATTTATTAAATATAATATTGATAATGTTTTAACATTTTTTTAGTTATCTCTTCATTCTGATATAATTTATAGATGATTTTTTCTATTTAGTAACGCACTATAAAAATGGTTAAATCAGATAATGCATATGTGGTGAATGATTTTCAATTTCATACATGTGCATATTAGGGAATAAAAAATCAATAAAAATTTTTGATTTATTGAGAGTATATCATCATTGTGAAATTGAGTTTTTCTTTTACTTCATGCTGGAAGAAGTAATTGAACTGTGTTATAAGTGAAAAAAGTACACAACATGCTTAAATGTAAGTGATTAGATACTGAGATAGGCTTGAATGTTAATCTGAGCCATAGAATTGATTATATTAATTATAGAAGGTTTTTTGTAGAAAATGAATCATTTTTATAGTATAATTAGGAACATAAGATTTATTTGGAAAATTATTATTCTCTTTTAAGAGATTTTTTAATTGGTGTAGCATAAAAAAATATAATGAAAATCAGTTTATTCAGTGTGAATGCGGTTATGCTAAAGTGAGAGAAATTGAAATTGTTCAAGAGACTACCCCTATCCAATATTTTCCAGGAAGATACATGAATTTCGATGATGACACCCCACAGTTTATGGTTGACGTTGTTGATGATGTTATTAATGTAACAAATTTATGATAAATTACAAGATATGATGATACTGATACTCCTAAAAAAATTGATGATGCTGAGGATGAATATGAATATATTTATAATGTCATATATAAAGAGGATTTAAGAGATGAAGATTGACATAGTTAAATGTTTTTTATAACAATATATAATATATATCATTATATAATAGTTTTTTATCTCTTTTATAACAACATTCAAAAATTATTTTATAACAACCGCCATATCATGTTTCATATAGATGTGTGTCAATTTCAGGAGTTGAAGGGTTCTCATCTACATATTGGCGATAATGATGTTAGATCATCTTACCCTAAAACTTATCACATTTCATATATGACTATGAGGGGTCGTGGTATCTGAATATTGATGATCTGTGACCCTTTTCCAGAGTGAAGTCAATGTCCTGGCTTCAATACATGCATGTAGAGGAATGATTATTTGTGTATGTTAGTTAGTTTTTATTATTTATCATAAACTTATTTATATAGTAATTGATTGATTATATTATACTTTTTAATATATTTTCTCATATTTATGTCTGAGTGGGGATTTAATGACTATAGAATTACTTTTCTAGAGAATGGGTAACATGGGATCATATTTCAATCTATGTTCAGCAATGCATGTTCGATCATTCGATGGTATGTAAATAAATAATAATAATTTTTAAATTTATTTAATTAATAACATGATATTATTAATTAGTTATATGGTTTATGGTATCTCATTTATGATAACATGTGTGACACTATTTGGGAGGAATGAGGGGGTTGTATGTGTGAATGTTCCCATTAGTTTTTACACAATTTAAAGATGGAAACAATGAGGAATGTTAGGGTCAACATGTTTGATCTATCTTCCTACTCCTACTATCCTAATTTAATTGCATCTTGGGTATGTGTTAGATTATGTTCACATTGAATTAGTGTATGTTTTTAGACGATATCATTAGTAGGGCGATATAACTGATGGAAAAAGAATGTTTAAAATCGAGAAGGTAGTTATAAGTTCATCATGTATATTGAATATATTTTAATTATATTTTTAAATAATTAATATTACATTAAATGTAAACAATTTATTTTATATTAATATAGGAAATCGAACAGCCCGATACTGTGGAGTCCAACATTTGTTGAAGGATATGCAATGAGTCTATCACTAGGGAGATTAGAGGTGATTAGCAACGTCATACTATGGTGAATAAATTTTTTTAGTTCAAAAATTAACTGAAAAAACATTTTAAATATTTTAATTTTAAATTAATATTTATGGAGTCCTTATTTGTTGTGATTTATCAGAAATAGACTCATATTCATGCCGAGTCGGAGGATCGGACCATTTGAACAATATTTAATGGGGAAACATGGATGCAGGTGACCTACTTTTCATTTGAGAAAGGCTGAGTTGTTGGTATAGACATTAAAATGACACCTACGACTTATTATGGTAATACTATGATGTCATCATGTAGATATAGAGGAACTCAAAGAGATTCATCATCATATGCTGCACAATATATGGAGAAGCTATGATATAAGGTTTATCTTATATAGAGTATGTGTACGAAGCATGAAGATATATGTTGATAGTTGTAGTAACAGAAGGAAGAGATGCATCAATGGAAACACTAGTAGAATGAATAGATTATGAATTACATTCGACATCTGACTCATAGTTTAGGAACCGCCTTCCCTCCTCCAGCTCATCCAACTCCTCCATATGACCCACCCTTTAAGTGGCTTATGGTTTATTTATGAAAAACATTAGATTGCAAAACTTTTTTGTAATATTTTTTTATTCTATATATTTGTATTACTATATAGTGTGTTTTTATACTGTTGTGAAAGCTCTTTTTTGCATTATTTTTGTAGTTTTATTATACAATTATTTTTTAATTATTAAAATACATTATTTATTTATGATTTTCATTATTAGATGATATTATTTATTATTATATTACTTTTATTATTTTTTTATATTATTATGAATATTGTGGGATCTAAAATATTATTATTATAATTATATATTTACTAATTTTATTGGTTTTATTTTTTAAAATATTAGTATTATTAATTTATTATTATTTTTTCATGTATTTTATTTTATTTTATTAATTTAATATTTTATCAATATTTTTTTTCTTCCATATATTATATTATTATTATATTATTAATATATTATTATTATTTTAATATTGTATTAAATTTTATTAATAATATCTTTTTATTATCTTCATCATATTTTGATTTTTTTATAGGACCATCACAAATAGTTCTTTGCAAGAAATCATTTAAAAAAGGGTATTTGTGATGGGAATATTGTGAATGGTTTTATTTAAAACATGACTACACTATTTTGGATGGACCATCATAAAAAATAATTGCTACGCCATTTCCAGCAACCAGGAAATTATTATGGGTCCCCACCACAAATTACCATTTATAAAGGGGTCACCTCACAATTTCCCTATCACATGTGGTTCAATTTCTAGTTGTGATTGTTCCTTTTCATTGATTATCGTGATCCAAAAAAACTATTAATGATGAAAAAGTTTCATATTCCACTCGTAGAATATAGATTTTATAAATTAAATAGGGCTTAAAATTTCTATATGGTGGAACTTCATTTAGTATACCACCCATTAATGATAAATAATGATGATATAACAAAACTACAATTACAAAAATATATGTACAATATTAATTCATAGTGACTTCATTTAAATTCAATAATTCCAAAAAAATTACTATAGACATAGTAAATTATTTATTTAGTGATTACCTTTTCTATGAATTTATAAAATATATTTTGATATACTACAAGAGAAATGAGAATCATGAGGTGTACTTGAATACCATGTCAATTTCATTTATAACAGATAAATTATATGAAAATTATAGCAAATATGTGTTGTTGATGAAGTCAGTATAATTAATAGGGTATATTTTCACCAAGAAAGATATTTATGGGGACACCTCTATGATATATGAAATTGATCATCACCCTAGAATAAAATTGGTAATAGAGGCACAAAGTTTCCATGGATTAACATGGTACTACCCGTGACTTCTATAAAGTTATTCAATATTTTCAAACCAATTATATAAGATAACCCAGAAGGGAGTAGAGTTTTTTCAGACTACCGAATGTGAATATAGCATTACAGAGTTGGAATAGAGGCTTATCACTAACTCAATTTCCTCACCTCATTATAGTGGAAATGTTTCTCTTGTATACATTTAAATTTCATGGAATGTATTGAGTTATGTTCTAACAAATAATGATTCCTTAAATTTCTATTACGTAAGGTAATTTAATTCTATGTAGAAAAACTGTTACATTCATGACCTATAGATAGGTGATGATATTTTGTTAATGATCTAGGGATATTTCATCTATGGTGAGAAATGATAAATACATATAGATAACAAGAGACTAATTTATATATTAACATAGAAATGGAATAAAAAGTACCAAATAATATGGTTATAGGTGTTAAAGGACTATTATATCTTAATCCATTTCAACAGTTGGAATGGAAACAATGTTTCAGATACACCATGTAGAATGGTTCCATGGATTTTATAAATATTTATAATTGAGTATGGATAAATATTTATCATTTTGAAATTTTTTTTATGATAATCATAAAGTATATTCATCTTACCCTAAATAGTTACCTTTCAAACATTAAATTCATGAGAGGATCATGAAGGAATAGAAAGGGTATGGGGAGCTACAACAAAATGTTTAGAATAAAAAAATTAAAAATATATGAAAATGTCTCTATAAATTTTTTATTTTGGATATGCGTCTCATAAAAACTATAACTCAAAGTGGGAGCATCAATGATTATGTTCATACCTTAATCCTTCTATATTCATCAATGAATAATTAAAACATATAATGTTCTAATGAATAAATTCTTATGGGGTAAAATTAAGAGAGTGACTGTGTATTTTTATCTCGATTTTTTTTCAACAAGTCAGAGATATATAAAAAAGTATAATGGATTAAATAAATCATTTCCAATACTAGTAAAAAAATAGAATAATCCCATGGTTTTTTAAGAGGACCTTCCACGAAACCTAAAATAAATACATCCATTTAGGAAGAAGTCTATCTTCAGATAATGTCAAATCCTTTCATTTAAATCAAGGAAGAATTATACCTACAAAAAATTGATATAATATACATATGGGATGTGGTGATATTTCATGTACTTCTACTCTCTATTATACAAGATCGAGATATGAGGTTTAACTCAATGATCGTGAGAATCTTTTAGCATTAATTAGATATAGATCATTGTTTCAGTACTGTTTACCACCCTATAACAAATGAAAAATAGAAGAGAACTATTCATTCACTATAGGATGTGTTGATGACATATTAAATGCATTTCCATGTATATTGGGATCAACACCTTTCCCTATAAGTGTTATCAAATAAAAATTTATTTCAATCAAGAATTCAAATGGAAACAAATAAGGCACTGTATGGGTAGTAATGTTAGAATATGACATTATAGGTTGTAGGTGGTGAGTGGATGTTAGTGGGACCGAATAACATACATTATATAATAGAGAATTTTTGTTCCATTCAGTGTCACATGAAATCCCTATAAATAAATTATAAAATATATGATAATTAATATTTATAATACCTAGTGATTGAGGTAGGAGAGGTGGTGTTCCAAAATATTTCTCTATGAATCAAAGTGATGAGGCTTGATAATAAGAGAAATCCTTTTCCTAGATACATCATTTTCTTTTATGAACCTTTATCACATTAGAAAAGTATTGTATCAAAATTCACTCCCTCCTAACATGTATCAATTTTTTTATATGTTTTATATATCCCTCGTAAGGATTTAAATAGAATAACTCTTATATATATTGAATCAAAATGTGGAATCATTGTAGAAATAACATTTATATAAGGAGAATAATATGGGGTTTTTGAGAATTGAGATGATTTTATTCATAACATTGAAACTCAGATATTCAAAGTAATGTGGTGAAACCCAAATTTGAGGAAGAGATCTAGGAACATGAACATAGAATGAAGAAAATTTGGATGCCCATGTTTCATTATAATATGTAATATGAAATTTAAAGGTTCAAATTAATTAGGGAGGGAATAATTTAACACCATGAGAATTTAAAATATATCTCCTTCTAAAATATATCTATTTTCTATGATATCATACAATGAATGAAACATGAGGATTAATAAAATATGGTACAATATTAAAATATCTTCTTTATACATGGTTGTTAAAACATAACCAATAATTTGGAGGTTACTAAGAGGTCTTACTATATTATGAAAATTATATTATTTAAATATGTCTAATATAAATTCAATGGTGATATATTAATTTTTTAAAGAAAAATAATTGTCTGATAGAAAAATTATAGTCTTCGGAAAAATCATTCTTTTTATAAAAGGGTGGTTAGTCGTGTTTTGAAGACATAATTATAAATTATTTTTTAAAAATTGTAGGAAAATTATTTTATAAAAATAACCCAATTTTTAATATAATCGTATCTATATTCTCATATAGTGAATATTTTTATTATTATTTAGTAAATATTAATTTTAAGGTCAATAATAAAAAATATAAAAATGTATATAATTTCTATTTCATTATAATAAATTTATTATAATTTTTATATTAATATTCATTGAAAATAAATTAAGTATTATTAATTTACTAAAAATCTATATTATTTTATTATAAATACATTATATTATATTTTAATAGATTTATTTTATTTTTTAAAATATATTTATTTTGATAACTTTTATAATGAATATAGTGTTTATAGAATTTAAATAATTAATATAAACCCATATTGTGAAGGTATTAATGGGTTTTTTTCGTTATAAATATATATGAATTTAATTTTATCTAATTATTTTTACTTGTCACATATTTAATAGGAGATCATCTTTCCTTGAAAATTTAATTTCTGTAAAAATTGATTTCCGAAAAATATGTGTGCCTAATTTTATATTGATTTATTCCAATTCTATAAGATAAATTTGGAAAAATTAATTCAAAATTTTTATTCAGTAAAATTTATATTTCTAATTACAATATCTAATTTTTAACATAATTTATAGTGTAAACAAAAATAATTATTTACTATGATTATTGTAAAAACAAGTTTACCTGGGGTTAAACTAAAAGGAAAAAATTAAAAATAATCCAATACAAGCATAATTATTTATTATGTTCATATTTATACATTAAATCTTCTATTTTTTTAAATTTTATTTTTTAATTCCTTTTGGAGTGATAAAAACATGGGTTTTATTTATTCCTTTCAAAAAATTCATATGTGTTATCTCCATCACATTTAAATGCCAACACCCTCTCCTCTCCCTTCCGCACATCCTGAACCCATTTGTTCAAAAACTACATTACAAAATAACTTCCATTATTCCCTCACCTCATCATATATTCTTTTTTTTTCATAAATTAAATCTACAAAGGATTTTGGTGTAAACCAAAAGAAGTTATCTAAATATGGGGTAATATCATTAATAGATCATTTTAATGTCTTTATTCTTCCATATCATAAAAATATTATAAAAAAATTTATATTATAATGATTATATTTTATATAATTATATGGGTTTATTTTACATTTATTACATTAAAACATCTCCACTATGATAAAATGGGATATGAAACTATTAATTGTGTCTACTACAGACAATCTCATAGGGAAAGGATGTAATTTGTTCTCCATCGCCACTTATCATGTTTGGATATAATAATGGATATAATATTAAAATTTGATATATATTACAAATTTATAAATAAATAATTATAATATTTTATATATTTTCATACAATACATTCAATAAAGAATATAATATTCCTGCTTGTATGTCAGACATTCAACACTCTCCTGAAGTATTGGGATTTGTTTCACTTATGATATATATGAAAGGTGATAAGGATTAATGTAATTTTTATATATTATAATTATTAAATATATAATATTATTTAAATGAAATTTATCATATACTTTCTTAAAAACCATCCTCTGAATATATTATAATGGAATTTGTGTGTACGGAGGACTACCACCTCACCATGCGAAGTTATTCTATATTTATCACATCACATAGATAGAATATGTGAGTTTATTTTAAAAGATAATATGATATTTATGTAATAATTATTAGTAATGATATATAAAATAACACATTCTTTCTTTTCATAATGATCATTGAAAAACAAAAATGATACTCATCTATATTTATGACATACCATATCTATGATTGTAAAATAGTTCGTTTTACAAAACCATATTTTATGGATTATTATAATTATTTATTATCTATAAAAATTAAAATTATTTCAGTGTCACTCTTGTGTATATGATTAATTAATAATAAATATAACTTCTTCCACATACCAAAGTTATTTTGGACATATGACCATCAATCCATATAAATTTTTATTAAAATATAATTTTATAGAACAAGTACAACCAACCCATCAAACACTATAGAACAAAAAATATTCTTAAATATCATCTTGAACCCATGAGACTTAATTTCCTTAAACAGTTTCTAGGAATGATTTGTTAACTTTTTGATGGGTTCGTTAGTGATAATGTCTTCAAAATAAGAAACCATCTTACCCCATGCTCGTAAGAACTCCTCCACAACAATTTTTTTGTTATAGAAATCTCAGAATAAAATTAGGTGTTGTTTGTCAATCCACTCGCTTTGATCCGTAATCATGTCTACTTGAATCGATTGTTCTTCCATCCTTTTTGAAACCTCATTAGAAGCACGGAGAGGTAAAACCTTCTCTACATATATTCCACAAATTGTAATAGCATCTCCTATAGAGATTCCCTAATCAGATCCTCCCCATCTAGCTCCCCATGAATCACCTATTCAACCTCCTTGGCAGGTGATACTAGTTCCCTATCATGAAAATTCACTCCCTCTACCACGACCATAATGGGAATCAGATCAACATCGGTACCCACTGATAGCACCCATGATTTCTCCGCTAGACTATCCTATGGGACATCAAATGGAATAGTATACTTCTTTGTATTTTCATATTTTTCCTTAGACCATGTTGTCAATATTTTTGGAATATTTTTGTAGACCTTGTGAGGCATAGATTGATTAAATCATATAAAATAGGAAATCTCCTAAGAAAATAATTCCCCTCTTCCATTTTTTATTCAGATCCACCACTTTCATACCCCTGGAAGTCCTGCATATCAACCGACTACGACTACGAATCTAGATCATTCCCACTAAGTTCATAATACATAATATAATTTGTTCCATTATTCATCATTTTCTACTTTGGAATCACATTCTTCCAACCTCCAAGATCAACATTAATCTTCTCCTCCATAAACAGATGATTAATACAGTTATAAATCTATAAAAGTATTGATAAATGATTTTTACCAGGAGATCGTTGAGGAGGAGGCCTCAAAAGCTGGTTATAAATAGCATGAAATGGGGACTTTTTACTACTCGCAACATTTCCTATAACTCCCCCATCCATAACTGCTTCCACGAAGGTGGGGGAAGTCATAGAAGGGAGTTAGCCCAATGATTCTTGGACTTGACAGTATGAACTTTTGATCTAGATGTTCTTATTCAATCTATCAAAGATGTTTGTCACCATCAGCATCACTAACACCAAATCCAAGCTCTCTTGAGGAGGCTCAACATTAGAGAGGACGTCACTATACATGGGAGGTACTCTAGAAAAATGGAATATCATCTTTTCCCCTCCCTGAATATTCTGATTTCCATGCCAGCATGAAGATGTGTAATGCCCTAGATGCTTACAAGAAATGTTTAAGTTCATCCAAGACATGAAAACTACCGACTAATATATCTGAATTCCTCCCAAATCGAAATCCATAGCAAATTTGCTGATGGGTTAAAAACATCAACAATAACAGAAAACCCAAGGGGATATCGAGTGATAATTAAACATGATTCTTTAGTAAGAGCATTGGTAATGACCCACCATATTTCACAACAAGAAATTAATAAAAACACCTTAAAGGAAATTAATTAGTTGTGTAATTGAATGTTAAATGGTAATGAAAAAAATAAAATAAATAATAAACATGGAATATATTATTAAAAAATATTAATTAAAATATGTTATTTATTTTTTGAGATAAAAACATGAAAATTTTTGAATGAGGTATGTGATCATTATAACAAACCAGGGATATGACAATTCTATATCCCAATAAATTTTTCTCCATTTAATATAATGGAATGATTATAAATTATATATATTTATCAATCACATACAAACATTTATTTTCATACAATAGTTTTTTAAAATATTTCATACAACCAGATCTCAAATTCCTTATATATATGATCTTTTTCATTATGGTATGATTAATATTATAAAACCTATTTTATGAGTAATTCTTATTCTTTTTCCTCATTAACGATATATATATATATATAGAATTAATATTCATATAAATAAAATTAATGTGATGGGAGGGAAAATTATTATATATCCCTCTAATTCATTTGTTGATTTTTAGTATGATGATGCATCATGTATGGGATTAGGTAGTAAGAATACTCTGTTATAAGACTTAGTCCACCATGTGATGTTGTTAGGGAAGAAACCCCAGGATTTTATTTATGTAATAATTTTTGTATTTATTAATTCCATGATTATGTGAAATTTTTATAACATTACAATTATATTATTATTACACTTTAATACTCATGTAAAAAATTTTAGGATATCATTTTATACCATTGAATCACATGTTATAATTCCTTATTATGATTATTACCTTACTGGGATTTTTAAATCACCACTTTCATTCATGTGTTTCCTTGGTTATCACAAGAATAATTAGGTGATCAATATATGTTTATGATCTCACTATATATATAAAATAATTAATTCCATGTTTTTGTTTCATTTTATATAATATGAAAATATTCTTCCAAATACAGTTTTCCTTTGAAATCTTTGTATAGTAACTATTAGATATTAATGAATTAGATTCATATAAAAATATGTTCAAAAGGCCATCATATCTATAATTATACTATAATTTTCTATATAATAATATTTTAATAATTATAAATTTTATAAATAATTTATAATTTTAAAACCAATCATAAAATATTTTTGTGTGAAAAGAACTATGTTTCAATCAATGAAATAGTAGGACTAAAATACGCCTGAGTAGGATTTCGGTTTCTAAAATTGAATTTTAAAAAACATTATAATATTAACTTAATAGGACGATAATAAAATCATTAATATCATATTAATAATTTAAATATACTTATATATATCATTTAGATGATGTGGAAATGAAAAATAATCCACATCATTTCATTGACGATGTAGTCCATATATATGAAAAATGGCATTGACATTTATCAGTAAATGGAATTATAAATAATGTAATGATAAATTTACTTTAAAAATGATTATTATTTCATTAATATCATATATAGTCATTAATTCCGCCATAATAACCATATTTTTATTGGGGTTATGAAAAACCTCTTACGTCGTTCTGAATGGGGGTAATCTTCCATACACTCTAATAGTTAATTCCTTTCTTATTTGAGGATGGATGCAGATAGATATAGGGTATTCCTTTCACATACTTAAATATCAGTATATATGAGAAATAAATGTAATTATATATTAATGTCTAACAAAAATCCAAAAGATGTGTAACAATAAAAAATTAGAAACAATCAATTTAGAATGAAATCTATTCTTTGGACGACAACCTTTCCATAACTACTTAATACCATTGATTTTGAAATTATTCTATAATTAAGGCCACTAGATAATGTTTAGGGACATTTTGAATGTATATTTTTAGATATTGTCTGAATATATTATGGTTTTGAGTATGAATTAATCTGAAGAATATATTGCCTTTTACATGAAATGGGGTAACTCTATGAATTAATTAATACATTAATTTCATATAATTTTTTCCAACTATAACCAAATTGGTATTAGTTGAGGATAAGATAAAGGTGATTTTTAATCCTTACATCCAATTATTATTCTAAAAGTTAATATCACATTTTTACACTTTTCATTATGTTTTATCCAACTATTAACCAGTTTCACTCATACCATGAGAACACGTGTTTTTACTCTTTGAGTAAAAATATAGTTTATAAACTTCAAAGAAAGAACAATAAATAGACCATTGTATAATTTATAAAAAATTAAATCAAAAAATTTTTGAAAATAAAATTTTAAGGAATTTTATGTCTTTTAACAATATTTTATTTCTTATAAAATTTCTTTTTTGTAAATTTTACAAACTATTCATTACATTGACTATAATAACATCATGAACAAATAAAATTTCACTTAAATATATTGTTACATCTATTCAAAATTATATTAATCTATAAAAATTATTTTTCACTATAATTATCTCATGTTATGTTTCATTTTATATAAATAACTACACTTATTTGATTTCTCCATTAATCGAATAATTCCCATGTTTTCATGGAGTGATCAATTAATGTCTCTATTTCAAGACAAGAAATTAAAAATAAAATATAATATTGAAGATAAGTATTTTATATTTATAATTAAAATTTGTAACTAACTGTATAAAATTGTCATCCACATTGTTCAAAATATAATATTTATAGATAATAAGAGTGTGACATTTTTTACATTTCATTACAGAATATATTTTGATGTTCATTAGTACAAAAAAAATAAAAAAATGGTTATAAATAATTCTTCAATAAGTAGGGATGTGATTGAATGATCAAAAAAATAACACTTAATGTTTTAGTTTAATTTCATAGTCCTTATAATATTTTTAACCCTTAATTATTGAATTAAACCATTATTGCAGTATAAAAAATTACTACAGTTCAATTTATATTGGAAAAATGTAAAAAGGGTTCTATTTAGGAAATATATACTTTGTAATTAAAATATTTGAATCCATTTTATGAAAAATGAATCAAATTTTTGGAATAATTTAATTTTAATGTAATCTATAAAAATGAGATGGAAATTTTTTTTTTACGAAAATTCCATTTAAATATGAAAATAATTACAAATAAATTAATTTATAAAATTAATTTAAAACATATAATTGAATTATATAAAATATTAAGCATCTATATAATTTTAAAAAAAAATATCCAAACGAGTATTTTGTTTTTAAATAATTTAAAATACAATAATGTTTTCACTAAATATCATACATTTTCATTATTCCGTAAAAATAAAAAATTTCTAAAAAATAAAATGACTTAACGGAATTTTTATATATATTGTAATTTAAAAAATGATATTTCTTTGATAAAATTTATTTTATAAGATTTATAAAAATCATTTCTAATATTTAGACAAAAATTCAATAAAAATCATTTTTGAGGAAAACAATATTTTTATTGAAATAAATGAATTTAATAAAATTGGGTTATTATTACCGAATATTTAATCCATACCATTTTTTTCAGAACATTAATATATATTTAAAATATAATTAATCTAATTCTACCTTCTAGTTTAATTTATATATTATAATATTATCATTTAAATAATAATATTTCATAAGTTTTTACACTTCATTTTTTCCTGTTTTGTACACTATAAAACAAATTAACTGTCACGACATGTCCCCCAGAGCTCGTATCGTGACTACCCCAAGCCCGCCTTGCCATTGCCAGGGGCTGGTTACTATCACCAAAGGTGAAAATCCCTAAACTGGGAATGAATTCCATTTATAACTGTAAACAAACTTATAAGAGTACACAACTGGAAGCAAAACGCTAAGTAAAAACTGTATAAAAAAAGTGCGCTGGAAAGTAAAAGGATCCAGAAATACAAGACCATCTATAAAGTACAAGTACAACTGAAAAAGGAGAAAATAGTTGCATGTTAAAGAAAAGATTCTGGATCATCTTCCAGGGTTCCTACCAGAGGGGTAGGTACAGATGGCAACCTCAGCACTCCTCTTTCGTCAGACTCCTCTATGTACCAACTCGTCGTAAGGTCCACCTCTAGGTACCGTCCAATCCTAGTGCTCTCGGCCTCCGTCAGTGCTCTCCGTCGTATGCATCCAACACAATGAGGTACGGGCATATCCCATGCATGGGTGAGTATAAAGATACTCAATACGGACACCGAGACCGTCAAGGTCTCATAAAATCTAACAAGGATAAACCACACTATAAGAAAAAAATGGATAACCATGGAAAAGTTATATTCCCATATATATAAAACTAAGTTATCATGTAACTCATCTCAATCATAAAGAAACACAAAAGTCAAAGACTCAGCTCAAACTGTGATATTTATTATCGAAACCATGGATGGTGGTGTACTCCTCCTCTATCGAGTACAGTGGGCCCTCCACGTCACACAGTGGCACTTCCCACTATCCTTGGACTACTAAGGCACTTCTCCAATCGAGTACAGTGGGTCTGCTGCATCACACGGAGGTTCTCCCCACCGTGGGTATGCTGTGTCACACAGAGGCACTCCCTCCAATAGCCTACAGAGGTTCTCCTCCTATCGAGTACCGCTAGTCTACCGTGCTCACACAAAGGAACTCCTCCACCATGGGTCTTCCATGTCGCACAAAGGAACTCCCCACTGGGCTTGTCGAGTTACTCTGAGTCGAATCAGTCAAGAAGTCCTCAGATCTCAGCCAGCTACTTGGTCTCTATACTCTGTCTACTCGTCACTGGAAGGATCCTCTACACGAGCTACTGGTTGATACTCCATGTTTCATGAAGTCTCACGTAGAAGTATCTCAAAGGACCGCCATATCATATGGGTATCAACATAAAAGATGATGCGTAAAACAGACGCCCGAACTATGAGTTATTAGACTTTTAATCATGGGGGATCAGTTGGATTCGTGTACGATCCAACCTGATCGTATCTCAATTATACCCCGAAATCCAGTGGGGTATTATCAAAGATTTCATCACATTCCAAGAAAACCAGTGTCGGTGACGGTTCTTCTAACGAATGTCTGGTGCCGAAGATATGGCCAAAGTAAGTAATGGGTCAGTAGAGGGATCAGGTCCAGTCTGACATAGTCGGACCTACTCTGCCCAACCCTATCTGGGCCAACCTGGTCTAGGCCGACCCAGTCAAACTCTCTAGGTCTGACCCGTCCCGTAGGGTGGGTCAACCAGTTATGTTTGGCCCGGTCCGTTGGCACCGACCCATAGGACTACGAGGGTGGTTCGGCCCGGATGCCGCCACACAGGCGGCTCAGCCCGAAGGCCGGGGCCATTTCTTCCAGTGTCACGAGGGCTACCGCTCGAGAGGACAGTGGCCGACAGGCCAGCAGGCAGGCCAGTGGCTCACCGGGCAGGCCGCGGGTGCGCCCTGAAAAATGATGGGGTGCACAGGCAGCGTGTGAGGGAACTGGGTAGGGCACGGTGGCACGTGGGCATTGCGCGGGGGTACATGACAGGGCACCAGCGTAGCTGAGCCATTCTTGGGGCACATAGGCATGCAGCACGGGGTGCGGTGGCTCCTGAGCCGGTGGTGCAGGGTGCGGGGTTTCCTGGGATAGCAGCGCGGGGCTCGATAGTGCCCGTGAAGGCATCACGGTGCATGGGGATGCGCGGGAAGGCATCTCACAGGGTCTCCAGGATGGGAACTGGTGGATCCGAGTATGGAGCGGGGTGCGCAGGCAGGGGGCGCGAGTCACAGCTGCCCGTGGGTAGGCCGGGGGGGGGGGGGGTGCGACGGTGGGTCGGCAGGCAAGCACGGGGCGCGGCCGTGCGAGGGCAGCTTGCAGCTAAGCCATGGTCCGTGCAGTGGTGTTCGACCAGAATTATAGGTTCACCATGGTGATGGTGTGATTCGCAGAGGCCACGGGGTAGCAAGACCTATTTCATTTCCACCATTGTTGCTGTCGCCTCATCGCCATGCCAAATAATCATTACAAAAGAACATTAGAGGGAATCGAGCCTTGTCAGTTTGGCTCTCACCCTCCACATTCAGAGATGATATCATTTGGATCATAAGAATGAAGCTCAACAATTATTTACAACACTTGTATCAATTTTTCATTCAATGATGAGAGTAAGAAAAATGGAGCATCAACATGCAATAACCCCCTACCATAATATTTGTCATTCTTAGTTCGTTTACATTTGATGTCGCGGGAAGAAAACGAAAGAATTTGTTGTTTGTCGCACCTGAAATGATCTCTGAATCCCGAGTTGTGTCAGCCACGGAAGGTGCACCACGCCTGTAGGATTTGAGGAAAGATGTCAAAGAAGAAATCTGGCATTCTTCGCGTTCTTCGCTCTTCATTTGGAGGAGCGTTCTCCATTGGGATCACTTTCCTCCCAAGTTCCACTCAATTCCACCAAAAGAGCAATGCCACCAAAATAATATAAGATTAGTCATCTAATATTATCTTGGAACACCAATTCAAAAATTATAATTTAAAACCTTGCTTGAAAAAGTTAAATGTATGAGTGTTGTCTCATTAATTTGGAGGATGCCAAGTGGCTCTCCTTAATAAACCACATGCAATAGCTCGAGTAATTGTGCAGGGTGGTCAAGAGGCTCTCCCTCCTTAATGAGGGAGAGTTGAGAGGTTTCATTCTCCACCATCAATATGGGTGGGGTGGTCCCCACCCCTATCATTAACAGGGAGGTTATGCGGCTCGGGTGGTCCCCACCTCAATTATCCTCCAATGGGAGGTCATGATCGGGTGGTCCCCACCAACATAACCTCTCATGGGAGGTTAGGGTCTGGTAGTCCCCCCAGCAACTCCAAAGGGGAGGATTTAACCAACACACTCAACACATGGGAGCTTAAAAATTAAATAATGTGTTTTAAATTAGTTTATTATGATTATGAAAATCCAAAAACTAACTTTTATTCCTAATTGTCTACCATCAAGGTGAAAGTCTTCTTAAGAGAAAACTAGCACTGTGAGTTCAATGGTGCCCTCAGATAATAGTTCCAAGAACCAGCTCAAAAGTTATAAAAAATCAATCATATGTTTACTAAAAGTACCTGAACAAAACTTTAGAAATTTATTCCGGCCACACTGGACCTCAGAATCAAGCGGCGAAAATTTTTGTGGACTTTTAAAAGTCTCACGTATTTAAAAAAAATTCTGTGGAATTTCAAGGACTTTAAATTATCCCCACCTTAGAGATTTATGTCCCTGTAATCTACAAATCCCTCTAAGTGAATAAATGGGGATATTGAGTATGCATCTGAGCCTCCTGCTCCCATGTGCTCTCCTAGAATTTCTCATGCTGACAAAAAAAGCGCACCAGAGGTATCAACTATCCATGCAGGACTCACTTTTGTTGATCCTAAATCTCTACTAGGACCCCTGCGAATGTCTCCCATCGTCGATATCCATCTTCCCATGGTCGATGATGTGAGAACGGTCGTGAACGTATCTCCTCATCTAAGATATGTGGAAGATGTCATGGACCCGGTGCAACTGAGGTGGAAGAGCTAGGCTGTAAGCCAGCTGACTGACCCTGCTGAGAACCTGGGAAGGTTTGATGAATCTCAGAGATAACTTTCTGACATGGCCAAATCTATATAGTACTCATCTAGGTGAGACCCATAGGTAGACATGGTCGCTATCCTCGAACTCTAGTGGTCTATGTCTCCTATCAGCATATGACTTCTGTCTACTCTCTGTAGTCTTCATCCGCTCCTGGATGATCTTCACCTTCTCTGTGGTAGCACGTACCATCTTTATCCACACTAGTGCTGAATCCCCGGGGTCTGTCTAGAAAATTGGGGATCTATAAGGTTGAATATACAAGGCCTCAATATGTGCCATGCTGATGGTGGAGTGAAGGATTTGTTATACGCAAACTCCACCAATGGTATATGATCCTCCCAATTACGACCATAGTCAATGATACAAGCATGAATCACGCCCTTTAGGGTCTTTATGGTCCGCTCGGTCTGAACATCTATTTGAGGATAGAAGGTGGTGCTCATGTGAAGTTGTGTCCTGGAAGCTCCCTGCAACCCCTTCCATAGCTGGGATGTAAATCGTGCATCATTATCAGAGACAATTGATGAAGTTACTCCATATATCTGCACAATATCATATACATAGAGGAATTTCAAGCTCTCTACTAAGCCCTGTTCACCGATTGGTAGGAAGTGGGCCGACTTGGTGAGTTGGTCAACAATCACCCAAATTGAGTCATGACTCCATGATGTATGTGGAATACCAGTCACGAAGTCCATGGATATCCCATACCACTTCTACTCTAGGTCCTATAAAGGCTGAACCAAGCCTCCTGGTACCTGCTTCTCTACCTTCACTTGCTAATAAGTGAGGCATTGTGAGACAAACTCCACTACATTATTCATTATACCTGGCCACTACTGCTGTCATCGATGGTCCTAGTACATATTCTCCACTCTTGGATGTACCGCTAGAGGGGAAGTGTAAAAATCCCTCAACAATTCATCATGAAGTGACACTGGAACCATAGTACACCCTCTATAGAGGATGACGTTCTCCCCACCTTCTAAAAATCTATCATGTGCCTGCCCTATGGATATCTGAAAATGTCGCATCTCACAGTCATCATCCCCACACTGCACTTCTCTGACTTGCTAAAGGAGGGGGGAGTGACCGTAAGAGACTGTAAGAATGTCACTCCATACCTATCCACAATGAATATCTATAAGACATCCAACTTCTTTGTCGCCTATCATAGAAGATGAATACCAGATCTCCTGCTGAGAGAATCTGCAATAACGTTCCCCTTCCCAGGAGTATAGACTATATCAAAGTCAAAGTCCTGGAGGAACTCAAGCCATCACTGTTTTCTCAGTTTTAGGTCATTTTGAGAGAAGTTATACCATAGACTCATGTGATCAGAGTACATCAAGAAAAAGTTCTCCCATTAGATAGTGTTTCCACATCATCAAGGTGAAGACCACTACTGCTACCATCTGGCCATGGGTAGCATACTTCTCCTCATGCTCTATCAGCTTCCATGAACCATATGCCATAACATCTCACTCTTATATCAGGACACACCTGTGTCTGGTCCCTGATGTGTCAGAATAAACTATGTACCCTACGCCTTCTTCTGGAAGTCTCATGATAGGGGCCCTGAAGGTGAGATCTCACCTGTTAGCCAGCACCCTACAGTTGGCGTGGACCTCTAGGTGGTGGTGGTGGTAGCACCCCGTAAAATTTTCCACCGCCAGCTGCTCGACCAGCTCCTCAGCCACGTCCACCTGAGGCATACATACCACCTCGATCGAATCTCTACCTCTGCTTGGGATGTCCCTCAACTGACTGATGATCATCAGAGTGGTGGGTCGGACAGTCCCGAGCCATGTGACCAAGCCTGAAGCATGATTAACACTGACTGCTACCGGCATGGGTGACTTTTCTATGTGTACCCTGCACAACCGAACCTGATTCACGTGGTCGACCACCTGTAGGTCTTCTCCTCTAAGACATCTGCGACATCTGTCTACTACCTGCTGTAGAAGAATCCACTTTAGGTCGGGTAGTGGTGGGTCTTTCTACTTGAGACTTATCAGGAAGGAAACTCTCTACTAGGATAGCTCTCTCTAACACCGTCGCCTGAGTCTGGATGATATGTGAGATCACTGAAGCTCTGATCTCCCACCCGAGTCCCTGCTCGACGGTATTGTACCGGAAAAACGGGTCCCGTACTATATCAGTGGAGTAGCATGAGAGGTTGGTGAACCTCTCTGTGTAATGAGCCCCCATCATGCTATCCTTCCCTAGATGCAGTATCTCGTGTGTCCACACAGCTCGATGGGTGGCTGGGACATTCTCTGCCTGGAACAGGCTCTTGAGGTCTTCCCACGCCTCATCATGAACATGGAGAATCAGGATCTACCATCTGCCCGTTGCTTCCTAAAAGAGGCTGGAACAAAGTCTCACCCTAATGCCTACGGGTGTCCCTACTATCCTCAAGACTCTAAACACATCCTCCATCTAATCCTTAGCTTCCTATGGGTCTATCTCTCCCCTGAACCTGGGTAGCCTCTGGCACTGGAACTCTTGCAACACGTTCAAGCAGCGTGAATCGTCTGATACTTGGGATGGTGGAATCAGTGGCCCTACAAGAAGTAGTACCATTGGTGCCTCTGCAGGTAAAGGGACCTATACTGAGGCCTCATCGCTCGGCGGGCTATCAGTGTGGATGAATCTCCGAGCTCTAATTGGTCATCCGCGGGGAGGAATCCTAAAAGAAAAATATGTGACACAGTCAATGATTAAACCTTGTGAGCTTACCTTGTTGAGACGACTTAAATAATTCAAAAAGGAAAACACACATGCAATCAGTTTTTTCGTGCACTGAGTCGAGAATTAGTAGTCATGGTTCTGATGCATGGATATGTTGTCCACCCGCACCATCATTGGATTCCCTAAACTAAAAACCACACTTAGTACCCTTAACACTATTTATTCACTGAAAATAAATATCAGAGTCTTATTTTCTGCTGTAGAACCGACTCCAATAATAATAATTTGTCACAACCCATCTCTCGAGGCCCATATCATGACTACCCTCATCTCACCTTCCATAGGCCAGGGGATGGAGACTTGCACCAACGGTGAAAATTCCTAAACTGAGAAGGCATTTCCATTATAACTGTAAACCAACATATCAGAGTACACAACTGGAAGCAAAAAAATAAGTAAAAACTATATACAAAAAGTGTGCTGGAACGTAAAAGGGGCCATAAATACCAGCCCAACTGTAAATTACAAGTACAACTGAAAAAGGGGAAAACAACAGAAAGGTAAAGAGTAGCTCATCAATCGTCCTTCTCAGTTCATTCCTAAGGGGTAGGTAGAGATGGCCATCATAGAACTCAATGTCCATCAGAATCCTCCGGGTACTGACTTGTTGTAAGGTCTAACTCTAGGTACCGTCTAGTCCTAGTGCTCTCAGCCACCATCAACACTGTCAGTCATCTGCATCCAACACAACGAGGTGCGGGCATAGCCTGTACAGGGGTGTGTATAACAAAACTAAGTGGGGACCTAGAGACCTTCAAGATCTCACAAAATCTCACAAGGGTAAACCGAAAAGTAATAAAACAATTCATAACCACATCTTTGGTATATTCCCCTACATATACCTAGGCATTCAAGTAACCCATCTCAATTATGAGAAAACACAATAGTCAAAGACTCATCTCAAACCATGATTTTTATGATCGAAACCATGGTTGGTGGAATACTCATCCTTTATCGAGTACATTGGGTATGCCTCATCACATAGAGGCACTTCTTACATTCATTGGATAGCTAAGGAACTCCTCCTGTCGAGTATCGTGGGTCTGATGCATCACACAGATGCACTCCCCATCGTGGATCTACTGCGTCACATCGAGGCGCTGCCCCGAATTTCCTATAGAGGTATTCCTATTGTCGAGTATCATGGGTCTGTCATGGTCACACAGAGTCTCTCATCTTCCATGGGTCTACCGCATCACACAGAGGCGCTTCCCACTGGTCTAGTCGAGTTACTCAAAGTCGAATCGGTCAAGCAGTCATCAGATCTCAACTAGATAGTAGGTCTCCATACTCTATCTTCAAGTCACTAGAAGGATCTTATCCACAAGCTACTGGTCAATAAAAAAGTGCCATGAATTCTCATGTATAACTATCTCAAAGGACCATCACATCATAGGGGTATCAATGCAACAGAAGGCGCGTCAATCGGATGACCGATCTTTGAGTTATTAGCCGTTTAATCTCGGGGGCTCGGTTGGATTCGTGTACGATTCAACCTGACTGTATCTCAATTGTACCTTGAACTATAGTGGGGTATTCTCAAAGGGGACATCACATTATAAGAATACAAATGCCATTGACGGTTATTAAAATGAACATCTGGTGCCAATGATATGACCAATGTAAGTAATGGGTTAGTAGAGGCATCGGGTCTTTTTCGACCTGGTCGGACTAACTCGGCCCAACCCAGTCGTGGCCAACCCGGTCTGGGTCGACACCATCAAACTTGCTGGGTTTGACCCAGCATGTTGGGTAGGTCAGCCAGTTCTGGTCAGCTCATTTCACGGGGCCCGACCCAGTGGACTATGAGGGCGGTTGGGCCTAGATGTCGCCACGCAGCCGTCTCGGCCCAAAGGCTAGGGCATGTTCGACCAGCGTCGCGAGAGGAACGGATCTGGAGGTTTGAAGCCGAGAGGTCAATCGCCAGGCCGCGCGGGGCATGGGGTGGTCGGCCGGTCACCGGGCATATCGCAGGTGTGCCGGGCAGGGCTCAATGCCGCGCGGGCAGGACACGAGGTCGTCGGGCAAAGCGCGGCGGCGCACATGCAACGAGCAGAGGCACCAAATAGGGTGTCGGCGAAGACGGGAAGTGCGCGGGGTGCAAGAGAAGGTGGCACTGGGGCGCTGGGGGAGTTAGGCAGCGCGAGGCGGAAACACACCTTGGAAGGTGGTGCGAGGCGCGGCGACGCATGGGAAGGTGGAGCTAGGGTGCCAGGTAGGGCGCCAATGGATCTAGGAAGCGCGAGGCTTGACGGTTATCGGTCATGCCAGCACGGAGCTAGGTGGCATGCAGGTAGGTGGCATGGGGCACGACGGCATGCAAGAAGGACGTCACGGGGCACGGCGGGTTGCGGGTAGGTGGGTGCGGCGCGCAGCGGTAGGCAGGCAGCACACGGCTGAGCTGCGGTCCGCGCGGCGGGGCACGGCTGGGGTCGGCAGAAAGTATAGGTGTGCGGCGGGTGCTGGGAAATTCGCGGAGGCCGCAGGTAGCACGGCCTTTGTCATTGTTTCCTTCATTGTCGTCGCCTCATCACTATGCTGAAGAATCCTTAGGAAAGAATGGAGTAGGGAGTCAGGCCATGTTAGTTTGGCTCACACCCTCCACATTTAGAGATGATATCATTTGGATCATCAGAATGAAGCTCAATAATTAATTACAACACTCGTATCAATTTTTCATTCGATGATGAGAGGATGAAAAGGGATGAATTTACATGGAATAACCCCTACCTTAATATTTTCCATTCGTAGTTCATTGACATTTGAAGACACAAGAAGAAGATAAAAGAATTAATCCTTCGTTGCATCCACCACACTCTCTTAATATTGAGTTGTGTTGGCCGTGGAAGGCGCTCCACATCGGTAGGATTCAATGAATTAATTCATAGAAGAATCCCCGTTTTCTTCGCGTTCTTTGTTCTTTGTTGGGAGGAGCGTTCTCCGTTGGGATAATTTTTCTCCCAAACTCCTCTCAATTCCACAAAAAGTGAAATTTAAATGAAATAATATTATATTAGTCATCTAATATTACATTGGTTCACCAATTCAAATAGGTGATTTAAAAACCTATCTCCACCAAATTAAATGCATGAGTGTTGTCTCATTAATTTGGATTTTACCAAGAGGCTCTCCTTAATAAAACACATGTGTTAGCAAAATTAATTGTGCATGGTGGTCAATAGGCACTCTCTCATTAATGAGATAGATTGGAGAGGTTTCATCCTTCACCATGAATTAGGGTCGGGTGGTCCCCACCCCTATCATTAATAGGGAGTTTATGCAGTTCAGGTGGTCCACACCTCAATTAACCTCCCGTGGGTGGTTGTGCTCTAGTGGCCCCCACAAATATAACCTCTCATGGGAGTTTAGGGTGTGGCGGTCCCACCACCAACTCCCATGTGGAGGTTTTAACTAACACACTCAACACATGGCAACTTAGAAATAATATAATGTGTTTCACATTATTTTATTATTTTTATAAAAATCTAAAAACTAACTTTTATTCACGATCGTTTGACAACAAGGTGAAAGTCTTCTTAAGCGAAAACCGGCACTACGAGTTCAACAGTGCCCTTAGTTTTCAGTTCTGAGCACCAACTCAAAAGTTATAAAAACCCACTCGTACGTTTACTGAACGTACCTGAAAAAAACATCAAAAATTGATTTCAGGCACACTGGGCCTCAGAATCAAGCGCCTTAAATTTTCGCAGATTCATAAGAATCCCATTTATTTATGAAAAAAATTTCCATTTAATTTTCTGGTCTTTAAATTAACTATTTGTTAAAATCATTGGATATTACACCTATTAAAGTCATGTATTAAATGCTAGAACTTTTGGATACCATGTATGTTTTTATCAATGTGGTTAATCATAAAAAATTATATAAAAATAGAATATGGTGCAATGAAGAAGAATGCTATAGATAAGATCCACTAACTGTGAATGTCAAGAAGAAACATATTCTTGAGTGATCAATTCAAAAAAATATGGAAAACCCCAAGGCCTGAAAAAATGGAAATTATCACATACATTAAGAATTGTGTGCAATATGTGTAACATAAGAAAAATAATTTAGAATTTGGTTACATTCTAATAATATAATAGATGATAATGAACATTATGAGTTTATTTATTTCCATTCAATAATTGTATAAAAAGATCATGGGAATTTCAAAGTGATATGTGTTAGATCATTATAACAATCTATATCCCTCAACTTGTGGAACATGGATGAACCCCTCTCTCAATATGACCCAAATTATTTTCAAACTATAATATTTTTTGAATACATTTTTTGGGAGACATTATCCCTAGGGTAAATTTAATGAAAAAAATATATGAATATATGAATATAAATCTACATGCCGATAAAAATGGAACTATGGAATATTGATCTTCATTTCTTCAAAATAATTTATTAATATGTTTCATGTAATAAAAATTATGAATATTTTAATTTCATTTTATAAGGATTATTAATGATGAAAATTGTTTGGAAAATAAATTGAACCATACCCCAACTGATATAATCCTTCTTGACAATGTTCTTTAAAAATATGAGATTAATATAATCTAACCACTAAAAGAGGAAGGAATGTTTCGAAAATTATAGGGGAATAACTCAATATTTATATTTTTATATCCAAATTATTTCAATTATTTATTTTGATATATAATACGAGAAAGGCAGGTGAGATAATTGAGTATTTCTAATACACAAATTTTTTATATTATTGGGTTTTAATAGATTAAAACCATGTGGAGTTATTGATCAATAATCAATAATGAAATCAAGATTAATAATTATTATGATTCTTTTATACCTATAATGTATAAATGTAATGTTTTAATTTAGTTGATATAACTGGTCCAATCATTGAAAAATGATATCATGTGTCTTTGATGTGGTATCTCTCAAACATTGTGTGGATAATATTATATATATAATCTTTTTTGTGGGAGACTACTATAAAATCATAGTTGGGGTCTCTTTTGGGATGTGTTAATTCTACGACTATATAAGTATTATTAGAACTATATTCTGACATTGATATCCATTATAGATATTGACATTAAATCTTGTTTCTAATAACAATCCATGACTTGGTAGGCTTAGATGATTAATTGAAATCCAATGTTCTATATAGAAGATTCACTCAATTATATGTCGAGTTCCTACAAGACACAAGGATTCTTATTTTATTCATAAATTTCTAGAACATGTGTATTTCTTACAAAATCCTCTAGTGGTAAAAATATTCCAAATGATTTATATCAATGAATAAAAATTAACAATGATTTTGGGGGAGCCTACTATTTCATCCACACAAATTTTATTAAAAAAATATTATTGATAATAGTTAACAGAAACAAATGAATGTCAATTAATGTAAATCGAAGGTGGGGGAGGGTGATTGAAAATTATATTCAATGAATAAACAACTCATGTTTCGAGTATTTAATTTTAAATAATGTCGGGAAAATAATCCTAGTGGGAGAATAAATCATAAAGGATTATTAGGAATAGAAATAAAAATATTGTAAAATTTCATCTAATTTGATTCCAAAATCAAAATGGACTGATTTTTTTTGGAATCATTTCAAGATTAATGTTGAATTTTATTATAATATGCGAGGTTTCTAAATGGTTTTGTCTTCAGATTATTTTCATTATGATTTTATTGTCATATTTACTATGAGATTATATATATTCTTGGTGGATTTTTATGGATATATTATTTACATAACTTATGAATAAGGTTGAAATGTTCATTTAAATACTGATTGATTGAATATAGTGTTAATATAAATTATGGAAATATTTTATACCACACGAGTGTCATCTATGCCCAAAAAAATTATTTGTTTTATTAACCATATCAAAAAAATTCTATGGTAATGTTATCGAATAATAAATATTGGTTATTATATCTATATTATATGTGTATTGTTAATGTTGTAGATGGATATACATCCATAATAAAGGGATCCTGGGGTATTTATTTCACTTAATCAGTCTTATTATGTCATTTTCAATGATATAATAAATTTGGTTACATGACAATGAATGATATATGATGAAAAATGGACAATTCCACTATAGAAAAAACAAATGATATTCCTCTAAATAAATAGTGGTTGAGACCATGAACCATATAGTTGAGTGTACTAAATAGGGGTGTATTAGTGTGATCACCCACACATGTAGGCATATGGGCATGTGATTATAGTCTATTGTGTTCATAATTCAATGATAAGGCACTATTAACCTCTCAGGTATTGGTAAAAATTTATGGTATTAAGTGATAACTACTACAATTCATACTCAAATGAGACGATGAGATACATCTAGGATTAAATGAAACTTGAATTTCCGTTAAATTTCTATTAGGGGGTTTAAGTTGATGGAAAACACTACACTAATGTGAACATTATTTTTAGTACTATTCATATATTTTTTTGTATTTCCAACAGAATTGTAATATTTGAGGTTTCCATAAATTTCATAGATAGATAAACAGTAGTTATTTTGGAAAATAAGATGACCATTATACATCAATTTCTTTTTTGGGGAGGGTCATGTTGTAATGGAAGTGTAGAGTTTAGAATATATTTCATATAGTGGGACATGATGTAGTTTGTGAAACTGAACCAATATAATTTTTTTATAGTAATGGACACTGAATAGAAAATTTTACCATGTCACAGTGCTAGTATTGTTGACATATAGATACTTTTCTCACAAAATGATGACATTTCTATGTTGTAGTTAGTCATGTGATTAAGTCAATTAAAGGAGTTCAAACATAAAATATTATGCATTGAATATTAATCTACACTATGTCTAAGTCGTTTATATTATATGGATATATCATTGAGAAATTTGAATAGGATGTGATTTAATTGATTTCAATGTGATTTATTTTTAGTTAATGTTACATTATGATTATATTATTAAGGTGAAAATTTTCAATATAAAATGAAATGGATATTATATCCAAATAAATATATTAAGATTAAGTGGAGGAGCTTAATAAAAACATATGTTGGTAGTTATATATATGTTATATGAATTCGATACACATTTAAGATTCATTTTTTCAATAAGGGCAACTAGTCATTGTCATTGAGCATTAAAAATATTATGATAATGATTTTAAGAAAATAATCCATATCTATTGATGGAGAAAAGTTAGGAATATTGAAAAATTAAAATATATTCATTCAAATGAAATAAATATGAGTTCTAGATTTATTTTTATAATAATATAGATATTAAAACATTGGTGAATTTTCCAAACATGAAGAAGGGGATTTCAATATTGTGCAAGGAAGAAAGGGATTCTAGAATCCATACTAAGATTATAGAAGATTATTCCATCAAGTATTGTGGAAATTAGGTGCAAATCTAGGTGTTATTCATCCAAAACACAATAAGTTAAAAATGTATAATCAAATGGAACTAATGTATATTTGGTTAAACACTCAAATAATAGGTGATATTGATATTGTAGTGTGAAATTTCATTATTTTATATTTATTTGAGTTAGTAGAAGGGGTCATTTATTGGTAGTGACTATTGGGATATAGTGTACTTTTTCCAAACAATTTTAGGGTAGTGATCCCTTAAAGGAAAGACCAAAACTAAATCAATAATTATTATTCCATTCCATTTTTGTCTATGAACATAATTTTAGTTGCATTTCACTTGGTTTAACCCATTTTGATGAACCATGTAAAACCCTGTGATGGATTCTATTTATTTTTCATTACATCATCTTAATTATCATTATATATGTTAATAAAGAAAATAATGAATAAAATTTATACTTATAGGATAGTCAAAAAATTTAGTAAAAAAAATTTAATAGAAAAAAAGTGATCCTTTTAGTTAAGAGGTCAATATCCACTATGGATGGAAAACAATGAAAATGTATCAATTTGTTGATCCAAACCACCCTAAGGGTATTAAAGATGATATCATACCTATAAATAAGTCCATTTTTTGATGTAAATTATAGTATTATTTATATTAAAAAAACTATGAATTAATAAGCCCCTTTTATAGAATTTCTATTTTTTCTAAATTAATTAAATATTTATAAAATTTATTGAAAAAATATTAATATGTATTTTAAAAATCAATAATTTTGTTTGGAAAGTATAAAATTATTAATTTTTAGGCCTCCTAATATAATCAAATATACATATATAAATTAATAACATAAATGTACTAATATAAACATTATTTTATTAAAACAAATATATAGAAATTCATACTATTATGATACAAAATTATAACCCCATATAACTCCAGGTAATGAGATAAGGTTGAGATGTGTGATGGTGTTTCATTCATCATTGGTTCAGAAAACATGGATTGTGATGTGATCTCTTTGAGATTGATCTTCTCACATAAACTGGATTAATATATTTTCATTTTTTGAATATTTTCTTAGGATTCACTATATTAGAACCCTATTTCTTCTCTCTCTATCAACTATTCTAATAATTTTAATTCATTTTGTACAATCCAATTATCGAGTTTCATTATTTATTTGTTCTTTTTAAATTATATATTTTAATAAACATAAATCTATATTAATATTAATGGATATAATAGAATTGGTATTCTATTTGTACTTATAACTCATAAAAATAGATTATGTGTGACATGTAATATTTTATAGTGGTATAATATAATCAAGGTAGTGAATGTTATTTATTTAATGAATCTACTAGATAAATCATTCTTCCTTTAAAATGGATTTTAATTTATAAACATTATGTTTTTTCGAGACATGTATGAGGAAAGCCATTATTGGTTGACATTGGAACATAGAGTGTTAGGAGGACTAGGAAAGCCCTTCATAATGCATGGTTTCATGGTGGAACCATTATACTAGTTGTCCCTATAGTATTTTTTCAACCAGAAGTAGAGAAATATAATTTATTAAGAAAATAAACATTCAAGAACAATTTTTATGTGGGATAAAAATGAAATGTATATCATTTATCAGTTGAAAACATATAAGATGTTGAGATGATGTGATCAACATTCTCATAGAACCATGTTTCAGGTCACATCTAATTTAGATCTGTTGTATCTATAGATACATCCCAACATCATCAAAAAAAAATCCTTATTAAATACTATCTTCATGATAATGAGTGGACCACAAGAATAATGGATATTATAATAATATAATATGATGATGTTACTATTTCATCACTAATAGATCATAAATTAATTATTAATACAGTAATATCTCAGGTAAATATTTAATGATTGGAATTCGAATAATGTAATGATATTCTCCATCATTATACAGTATATAAAATATAGAAATATCAATGAATATACATCCTCATAATGTAAAAATAGTTAACGATGATATATTATTAGTAATGAAAATTATAAGGTTCATCATTGGGGATATAATGGAATGTTTATATTTTTATAATATTATATGTGCTAAAATCATTAGGACATATGATAACTCCATTGTGGGACAACATGGTCTATGTATGTTTCAATGTGACATGAATATGAGGAATTTTGAAGATATTATGTATGTTCCAACCACTACAACATATGAGTTATTTTTTAAGAGTTTATTATATACATGATATTTAGTGATTTTAGGTTATATATATGTCATTGCAACATTATATGATTCTTTTCCATATCAAATATACTCTTAATGTAGAAAATGGTAATTGAAAAATATCAAGAATATGAATTCATAAGGATGAAATATAATATTGAATTATGTGAGTTGGGATTCCATTAATATGAAAATTTAATTATTTATTAATTCCTCTAAAGATGAAAATAACAGGGTTAACTATTTGGATCAAATGATTCTATGTCAAGTGGTCGAATTAAAAATATCACAATATTGTAAAACATGAATCTAGAAGATAATATAATGATAATAAATATTTGTGTATAGTTTTTTTATGATGTATGGATAAAACATGACTATATCATTACAAGGATTCACACATCTATAAATTCCATTGATTATGTATTATTATAAGAAATAAAAAAAATAATGTGGTGGTGATTGTATATCTCTATATCACAGGGATACATAAATAATTTTATTTAATATATTTAAAAATATATAAATGTTATACATGAATAATAAGGTTTATATGATCTATTTAATATCAATAATTTATTATAGTTTATGTCTAAGACATATAGAGAATAAAAGCATTGAAATTATAGGAAATTTCGGACATTTTTTTGACTACATAGATACTCAATTATTTTATGAAATAGTAGATGAGAAGATCCTAGATATTATATCCATATTAATAAAATATAATGTATAAAATCTGGACACTATTAAAAATTAATATAGTTTTAGAATAATTGAAAATAATGCATATAAATGAACTACTGACTTAAAAAATGTTGATTGACAATGAAATTAAGCCATGCATGATGTTTTACATTTTTAGGGAAGAAGAAAAAATTTAGAGGGATCCTTTTAGAATTATTATTCTATAATGATTAATGATATGGTGACTTAATTAATATTATTATATTTATAAATAACCTTTATAGTTAATAAGATATTATTCTTGGTTAACATAGAATACATTGTGTAAAATAGGAACAAATGGAATTATATAATTATAGAGAAAAGAAGAATAAATAACCACGATTTTCTCTAAATGAAAAGAGAGGAATAAAATCCCTCCAGTTTATAACAGTAAAAAAAGATGAAGTTGATATGTATAATTAATAGAAAACAAGGTAAATATGTGACTTCCCACTATTCATTGGATGTATAATACTAATGAAGCACTATGTAAAAGAACTAAAAGTGATATATATTGGTGAATTAATATTTAGTTTCTATAACTAATTTTTTATATTATACATGGATAACTATTGTGTAATATTACCCAAAAATATTCAACTATATATAACAAATTTATGTTGATAAAAATATATTATTATTATCAAAATTATATTCTAGTGATTCGAATGATCCTAGTATAATATATATCATACCAAAAATAATTCCCATTTTGACTGTTGAACCTTATAAATTATTTATACCCTATTGTGTGTGTGGTATTAGATATGGTAACAAAATTATGTATCGTGATAAAAAAATTGACCAGTACAACAAAAAATACAATGGTGAGACAATGTTATGAATATTTAAATTAATTAAAAATAATTGGAAAATAATTTGTCCCTATCAGTTTTGATAATAATTCAAAAAAATATATATCTATATTTTTTTACTAAACAACCTCTGTAAGTATTTATGGGATTATTTTATTTATTATATGTTACAATAAACAAATTTTATGTTCTATATATGCTTAAAGATGAGTCTTAATCCTAGATGAATGATCTGGAAGGTGGATAATAAAGATTTATATTGGGGTTTTAATCCATATATAATTGATTTCATAATTTTTTTACATATATAAGAATTAAAAATGAGGAAAGGAAAATATTTAAGAGTGATTCAATGATTCTAATGAAATGTAATATTCATTCTAGGATGTCAATTTCCATCAACAAGTATATATTTTCATAAATATAAAAAAATTTGTGAACTATAAGATTTTAAAAGATATATTTGAATAAAATTAGTGCATTAAATTATTTCGAGGGATCCATTGAGAAATTTTTATAATCACAATTCTTTTGGAAAAAAACCTGTTAATGTTACATTATTATTCATAGATTAAATATCAAGAAGATAAAATCACTATTTAATGTGAGTTTTGGGGATATGATGGATATTTTATTAAGAGTAATATCATTCAAAAATTATGTGTTGAATTTGATGTTGTTCGATAAAAATAAGGGAATATATATTTCAATAATGATTTAATATTTTAGTGTGATATTACATGTACTCAAATAATATATTAATTCAATATGAATTATATAATATATATTTGATACATTTTTTGGCGCATTTGTTTACTAATGAATATGAATATTTTTTTTAGAATTAAAGATGTAAATATATTGTAACAATAAAATATATCATCAGGAATCTTATACCCCATGTTTTGAGGAAGATATTGAGATAAACGGGAAAGTCAAATATAAATTCAATTAATATTATTGTACATAATTATTTAATTACCAATTAATAATTAAATCATTATAAAATTAGATGATATTGTTGAATATTAATGACATTTTACCAGAAAATTTAATATTTAACATAAATATCAATGAGAGTGTGGTATAATAGGGACTGAAAGATTTATAAATTATTGTTAATTTATTTTTTAGATAAATAAATTAAATTAATTAAATAATAAAAGGTTTTAGTATCATGGAAAAATTATGTTCATATAACATATTAACAGAAATAAAATAAAACCTATATAAATACACATTCATATCCATTCTATAATACTTTATGTTTTTTTAGTTATGGTAATCAAATTAGGATAAAAATATAGAAATGGTGAATATAGTAATATATTTTTAAAAATTAGGGATATTACATTATTTTGGATGAATATACATCACACTATAGAAATACATACCCAATAACTATTGTAGATTAGTGTCTTTGAAATATTGGAACCAAATATTCCAACTCATTGATTGATCATAAATGATTCCAAAAAATATTATATCCTTTAGTAGATCTATGTAAATCCATTTTTAATAACATGGAAAAATAAAATATAATAAATTTCTAAGATTACATGATCAATAAATGTAAATAAAGGAGATACCTTAGTGTAACATGAGATTAAGGGAATGAGAACATGAAATAATATTTGAAGATCATAACCTTCATATAATATATCATATACATGTGTCATGGAATATTTATTTATTGTTCATAATACATGAACCAAAATAGAAACAACATCATATGCTAGCAAATCATAACATTAGATTAGGACATAGAACTTGTGCTTCACAGAGAATCATGTAAAATTATTTCCATTATAGTAAAGGAATAACTGCCATGGCCATCTATGTAGTATGTTTCCACTCCCCATATCATCATAGAATTCAATTATCACTCGAATTACAACATTATCAGTCAATTTTTACTCCAATGAAAATCATAGAAGACAAATTCTATTACTAAATCAAAATCATTTCTTATTATCGCAATGTCTATCTCATGATATATAAATCATTACCCAATGAATTTAATAGAGATAGAGGTCCCACTAATCTCAATATGAAATAATACATACATGATCTACAAGATCGTAAATAATAATATCATAACCCATAAATTAGAAAGGGTATCATAAACATGTAATAATATCATAACGTGTGGAGGAAGAGTGTGATTTCATAATCATTTCATCAATTAATAACTATGAA
This sequence comes from Viscum album, assembly GCA_963277665.1. Taxonomy (NCBI): domain Eukaryota; kingdom Viridiplantae; phylum Streptophyta; class Magnoliopsida; order Santalales; family Viscaceae; genus Viscum; species Viscum album. The sequence continues at coordinate 2,047,135,017 of OY728147.1, read as the reverse complement.
AGGAAGCAATTTTCATATGCGTGTAATGCATGAATATGAAATATATTTCATAAACCTATAACCCATAAAATATTGATTTGTTTAATAAAAATAATGTCATGCAAACATCGACCATTCATAGAAAGAATATGAATAGAACATTTGGATAGTTTTCTTTGAAATACAAGAGTAACACCATTAGAGGTAATCATGGATGGGAAATATTAGGGAAGTACTCTTTAATTTTTTTTCAGGAAAGTATATTACCTTCAATTAAATGGTTTTATACATAATAATTTTTTTGAAATCTTTTTTCATTAAAAACACATTGAGGAACATTGATATAAAAGTTAGACTATACATCACAATCATTATAACATGACACTCATCGTACTCATTCAATCAACATGTATAATATGTATAAGTCTACTATACAACTAAAATTAAAAAATAATAATATATATGATACCCCATATTATTTAATTAGGGCATTTTATTAGATAATTTTTAATAACTCCATGTAATGTTATGTTTTGATTAATAACATCCTTGATTTTATTCCATGGTTTGACTTGTCGTTCTTGGTAATTTACCTAGATCACGATTTACTTATTTACAGAATGTAAAACAAGATATTAATATCATATATAATCAATATACTTGAATTATAATAATCAATTGAATATATAATTATAAAATGGAATACACAGTTCATAAAGATGATAGGTTGTGCGTACACTTGAATGACGTTTCCATTTTATTATTGTATTGAATGAAAGAGTATAAATTATATATATATAAATATATATATAATTCATATATACGAACTAGTTCATATGTATCATATGATTTTATTAAACGCATCCCTATTAAAATATATGTAATGTGTGGACAAATATGTATACTTTGAGGATTCTGTAGTCCACACTTTCACAAATGAATTTGTCGTATATACAAAAACTAAAAATTCCAATGTTATTTTTTATATTATAATTATAGAAGAATAAATACATTATACATATCATATATACCATATTTAAAATATAGTTTTTACAACACTGTCCAACTTAGAGATGTGGTAAATGAAAAAACGAACAACATCATTTCATGATGTTTTATTTATTCATATACATGAATGGTATCTGTGTGACCCGTTAGATGGATGTACGTGTAAATATAGTGTTACCCTTATAATAACACCATATTATAATATTTATTATATTGAGGTTATTATATAACAATGTAATAATGTAACAACCCATAATTTCAATGATTTAATGTATCATTAGTTTTTCAATTTGAATTCATTAAAAATTCTTCATTTTGAGTCCATATTAAGTCACAAAGTTCACGGGTGAATTCATGTCTTATTTGGATGCTGAATATCTAAAGTGGAAAGAAAAATATGCCACACAGTCTATCTAAAAGCATGTATCCTAGGGTGTATGGTCATGTGACTGGTTAGAGATTTGGGATAAATCCGTTGTACATTGTTTTGGAATGGTTAGTCAAACCTAGCACTTATCCACATAGTGTTCCCCTCATGGTAGTGACCCTAGAACGTTTTTCACACAGTTTTTGAAAAGAAATGTTGAAAAATAGTTCCCCTAGATATTTTGGTGTGATATCAAAATTTTACCCCTCATTCATGTTTTAAGATCTCTTCTTTTAACTATGTTCTCCTGTGTAAGAAAATGCATTCATTCTCTTTTGAGATAAAAAACTTTTAAAAATAGGAACTGAAGCATATTCTTCATAAAATTTTATTTCATCAATCCATTATAATAACTCGATCCATTTTGGTATTATCCCTTACTCTCTCAACTCCTATAAATGTTAATATTTTAATAATTTTTGCAGTTTAGGTGCATGATCCATTTCCCTATTTTCAGTGTTTTATAATTTTTCACAGATATCTTCCATCATACTTAGAATTTGAGACTAAAATTTATAAAGGATTCATCTATGACCTTGAGGTAGGTGGTATCACAATTTAACCTTTTAGTATTGATTCCTTATAGCTATGTCGTTTTACCACACAACATATTTTTTTCGTGTGAATAAATTTAATGGATTTCATCATATCAAATTGATCATCATATATAATTATGAAAATATTGATCATTTTTCAGTGGGTTAGAGGATTTACATCCCATATATGGTCACCCCATAGTTGTTCCAGGTAAAATTACCCATTTTTGGTCAATTTTTCAAATTCCTCATAACCCTTTTATTCCTTTTTTCATAGTTTCTAATTTTAATTTACCATGGAATATGACTGTTAAATGGAACCCAAATTACATAATAGGATTTTGATCCTCTAATATTTTGATATTTTCCATTTAGAAAATTGCATTGATTGACCAAAGAACACTAAAATTCCAATTGATCCTTATACCTAGATTTCCCTGGGATTAATAAATTAATTGGAAATTGAATCGCATATGATAAATGGAGATGTTGGTTTATGATATCTAACCCTTCATTAAATGAACTATGTGATTTATATTGGCTTTCCTATAAACATTTATTGAATATTATTAAATGATATAAATGTTTTAAAACGGATATTGAATTTATTATATTGTAAAAATGAAACACCTATTATTAATTCCTTATAAAATGATTATACATGTAATAATGAATATTTATTATATATATTGTCTTTGTAATCACAAAACATGGGTGGAATTTCCTTGTGTGTTATGTAATTGTGATGATCATGCATTTATATATATATATATATATGGGATTTATAATATGTATCGTTATTGTATTTTCATAATTCATTATATTATAAATGATACACCTACATAAGGGATGTTTTTTAGAAACAAGTTATTGAGAATGTTGGATAATAACACTCTCTTACATTATGTGTGGATTATGGAATCTCACACTAGAGATACTATATGAAAATTGGTTTGAGGAACCACATTCCATCATTATAGTGATTTCATGGTGGCTCACTCTTCATCTTGACTGTTGTATCACTCTATTAGGGTATACAGAATGTATCATATTATAGGAGCTTATAATATAATTAAACTAGTCATGCATATCAGTATAACTCCCCTGTACTTCTGGCACTTGTATTCATTGTATATAGACACTTACATCTGCATATAATTGGTTTATACAGGTGGATGAAATATTCAATTAAACAATATATTTTATTAATATTATATATAAAGTTAAATGATTAGAAACTTTATAGCCATGAGTAGAAGTCGGTAGACCATCTAGGTGTCCTATAGTAACCAGATAGGTTTGTTTATGTTTTCATCATTTTATTTTCATATTCTATTATACCTAAACACCATTTAGTTTCTAGGACTGGTTTTATTATACATAAACACCATTGGTGTTGGACTTCTATGAATTTATCTCACAGCCTACTCAGGATTACTTTGGTACAAGATTAGATTACATGTCAACATGAAATTATATGTTAATGATTCAAACAACTTGTCTAGGATATTATTAAATTTTGATGAATGATATGATAACAAAATTATGAATAGTCTAGTGATACTTGGTGTTGTTTTTTCGTTCATCCTTTGATACCACTATATAGAATTCATGTATCTACATATTTTTGTCTTCAATAATAGCATTCTAGGATTCCAATTAATGAAATAATGACATTGAGTGTTTTTAATTTATTATTAGTTTTTAATTTATTTCCTTTGGCTTCTTACATATTTAGTAATATGTTTATGATTCCAATGTTAATCTATTCTGTCTATTTTTATGCTTTCATGGTCAGTTGTATATGATTTCTTCTACTATTATAAACTTATATGAGTTTATAATCTACAGACTATACCACCTTTACACCATTTATAATATTTGGTTTTCTCTAGAACATAGGGTGGCATGCTTCAAAACATGTGAACCACCAGATCAGCGTCTGAGTTATGTGGATCCCATCTCGTGTCATTAAAATGTTGTATCATAGGTGTTTCATTTCTTAGATTAAAATTTTCAGATAATATAATAGATACTTCTCAACATTTGGAACTTATTTATATGTGTTTCTTGAGATTCATGAACCCATGTTTTCCTAAAATAATGTAATACTGAATTATAATTATTGTTCTACCTTTTCCTAAAATTGTTGATATCATTTCACTATTAGTTGATTCACATGCTATGTTTTTGTTATTACTATTTTTTTTATTGAGAATTGATTTCATCATTTTCTCGAGGATCAGATGGAAATGATCATTGTTATGTAAATAATTACTAAGAACAATATGACTAATTTTGCGTGTATTCTTCTATGTCATGTTTATTTTCTGGGAACATTTTCTTATTTGACTTTGATTAATTCTTGATTATATTGAATTTTTATAACACATCATATAGGGATTAAGGTAATTGATACATAATGTTCCGTCCTTTCCAAAATAGTTTTCTCTTGAATAGGTTAAAGTAGACACATTAAATATTCAATTTTGGAATGTTGATCCATGGACCATTCATCGCATGGTCAAGAATATTTTATGGGGTGAGTTTAATGGATTTCATTATAAAAAGTATGATACCTTTCAGAAATAATGTAGTATAGAATTTAATTTAAAATTTTAAAATATATCTATTTAATTATTCAAGAAAAAAATCAAAATTAATATGGCATAAATAGTGAAATATGCTTTTTAATAACTATAATACAAAGAGTTAGACACAAAATCGACATTAGTAGTTGGTAGTGGTGTGTCTCATGTGTTCATATGTATTTTTATGATATCTTTTATCATCTAAGTATGGATTTTGAAATAGACCATGATATGTGGATTTGTCTTATAGGAATTTTTTAATATATGTTCTAGATTCTAAAATTAAATCTTCTAAATTGATTAAATATCTTCTAAGGCGTTTTTTTTCAATTGTGTGTGTAATGTCTCTATGTCTTCCTCTAGTCACATGCTCTGAATGTGATTTCATCCATATCCCTATGGGGGTGGGCCCTAAGCCACAAGTCATACCTCCAATAGTGCGACATGCCGGACATCTTCATATACCTAATATGGGCACGTATTCAATGTTTTGATAGTCTTTTATGTGAATGCTTCATAATATGCATGGTGTAGTTTGACCTTCCCATAATATGGAAGAGTTTAATTTTGAGTTATATCTATATCATCATCCCTCCTATTATTGAGATGTCAGACCACATTTTGTCCAATCTTGGATCAGGTCATCTTATATGTATTTGAGCATCTGGATACACCTTAAGGGTGGATGGTCATGCTTCTAATATATATATTATGTGTCTCATCCAAGTGGTGGTGGGACATCATCACATAGAAAGATAATCCTCGTTATATAATCTTTAATGAAATCTACAAAAACTTCTATGATTATTAATTTATCAATAATTTGATGGTTTAGAGAACAAGATAACACATGAACCTATAATTGTAATGATTATATATTATAGAATATTCTGTTCATATGATATAACTAAAAAAATTCACTATTAAATTAGCTAAATATTATCTTATGACTATCAGGATATTCAATGATGGGATGATATACTCCATCCAATTTTAGTTCAATTTTTTCATGTTGAAAACATTTTAAGAAATTTTCAACAATGTCATTGTTACAGAATAGAATCTAAGGGAATATGATGGGGTGATTTAGAGTGTTAAAAAATCAAAATCATGCAGTGGTACATATTTTGGGTATAAGTGTTTCTTCAAGGTTTCTCAGGGGTAGTAGAAACTAGGATCCTAATATTGATATATTATTGATATGTAGAAAATATGTAGTAGGGTGGGCCATATATAGTGTTTTTATAAAACATTTCTAATAGTGACTATAAATCTGGGATGTAAAAATACTCTTTATTCAGGAATAGAGAAAGTAGGATCATGTCCAGCCGGCAGTGGGAAAATCAATAGTCATTCAACTCAAGGTGGTTGTAAAGGTAGTGAAATTCAGACATATAATTGATAGTGTCAGTAGAACGATATTTCATACGGATGTTAATAAGTGACTCAAGGACACAGTACATTCTAGTTACAAGTACTACATCATATGCAAGAATATAAGTGTTTTGTTCCTTTTACATTAGGAGGTACTATTATAGTAACCTATAATTTTGTTTCTATTATATTTGATACTATTAAATTTCACTCTTTTATATAAGAGGAAATCATTTAATTTATAGGATTTAAGAATAATAATTTCTATGAAATTATAATACTAGAAAAACTGATAGGTATCCATTATTAGGGCGTTAGTCAATGGATGAATTTCCCCTAGAGATTGTTGGTTACCTTTTCATGTGGAATCATTACATTTTCATCATGGTGAATTTCAATGTAATAATAAGGATGAACTTGTTAGTTCCATATCGATACCACATGGTCTACAATCATTATAGGGTGACGTTTACCTCACTTGTGGGAGTTAGGCATGATCATAAGGAAGAATGGGATGTGCATGCTACCCGATTAGGACCTGAGCATCATAGGCTAGGTAATGTAATAGAATAGATCAGTAGTTTTTCCTTGATTACTAGGATTATGAAATGATCTCTTTCCACTTATATTATAGTGTTTTAAAGTGTTATTTTCTAATGACATATCTTGTCTACCACTAGTGAGAGAGGTCAATTTTACTATTGAGCTATCCCCAGGACTTTCACTAGTGAAAATTTTATTATTAGAGGATGCCATCGAATGGTATTTTGTAGATAAAGAAGAAATTTAAATATTTAGAGGATAATGGATTTATATACCCCATCACTTCTCCTTGGGTGTCACTAGTCCCTCATTATAAGAAGTAAGATGGTTTTATTTATCTTGGAGGGGATTTCTGTGAATTGAATCATCTCATAATTAAAAAATGATAACCCGTTCCAATAATAGATGACCTATTTGATTAGATATAAGGAAAAAAAGTGTTCTATAAGATGGATATGAGGCTAGGAAATTATCAGATACCTATCATGACATCAGACAGACCTCTCCTAGTTTTCAATATAATGTATGGTCTATATGAGTACCCATTATGCTGTTCAAACTCACAATATCACTTATAGTCTTCATGGATCTTATGAATAGAATTTTCCACATGTATCTACATTCATACGTGGTTTTATTTTTTGATGATATCATATTGTATTCATGCTCTATACATGACCATACAACCCACATTTAGATTTTACTGATACATTGACAGATAATCATATCTATGATAAGATTAGTAAATGACACTTATGGATCAAAAAAGTCCACTTAATGGGTCACATCATCTCGAACTCAAGAGTTATAGTAGATCTAGATAAGGTGAGAGCTATAGATTCTTGGATGCAGACCAAGAAAAAATATAAAATAAATAGTTTTTGGCGTATGCTGTATATTACAAATTTATTATCCTAAATTTCTCATGTATTGAAGTGACACTAAGGGATTGAAAAAGGAACGTGGAAATTTTTTTTGGTTATATTCTAATGAAGCAGCCTTTCAAGACTAGAAGTTCATTTGATTTTATTATTGATAATGATTCTACAGGATTTAGGAAAGAGCTATACCACATGCTATAAAGTATCATGTTTCAGGCTGGGATATATTCCAATGGAGTAGGATGAGAGAGTTATCTCATACAGGTCTCATTGGTTGTGGCCTGACAAGTGGATCTACCTAATACAAGACCTGAAGATCATATTTGTTTTTAATTTTATATGCTTTTAGAAACACTATCACTTGGGAGAGTGTTTTTTGTTATTCAATTATGGTGATAACCTAAAATACATTTTTTGATAACTGGATCTCATCTCAAGCTACATATGTGGGTTGATTACCAACATTCATTTGATTTCAAGTTTGTATACACACCTAGAAGGGAGAATTCAGTTTCCAATGAACTAAAAAAAATGAATCCAATAGATTAGTTTTGAAAAACTATTGACGAATGGAATATTATTTTCTTTATTCATAGAGATACATATTATGGTTCTAGTGGAATGTGGTCAAACTATTCTCACATACTTAGGGGTGACATCTACTATTCTATAATAGGTATGAATGAGATATGTATTAGATAAATAAGGACAGTTCCTCATGGATGGTGCCTCAGTTGATTATACATCTATTGGTTAGAAAATGTTTGGGGACTATACATTATTTTTACATGGTGGTGTATGGGTCCCAAGAGACATTGGATAAGATCTAATGTGGGAAATTCATGCCTCATCACTGAAGGTTCAACCCGATGTCACAAAAATATACCAGTATCAATGATTCCAAGAATCATAGTTTGGTTTGAAAAAGGATATTTTCAAATTCATCACTAGTTATTTCACTTATTTGAAGGTGATGTTAGAACAATAGCTTCAGAATGGTCATCTATGGTAATTATCCATTTTCAAGTTGAAATGGGATGATGATTCGATTAATTTCATGACTGGTCCTCCTAGATCACATCATAAAAATGATATGGTGTCGGTTTCTATTGATCTTCTGATAGACGTCAAACACTTATTTTCAATTCAAGAGACAATCTCGATCGTAGATCTGGTAAATATCTATGTCAGTGAGGTTGTAAATATTTACTATTTTCCTTAATCTATTTTTTTTTCTAACAAATATTTTATTTTAACATTATAGTTCTAAAAGGGGTTGACAATGACCATAGGTATTCATGTTCATTTTATCATGACCTATCACCCACAAAGTTATGGATAGAAGAAGCACAAAATAATGGTGATAGAGGACATTCTCTATACTAGTTTTCTTGAAATTAGTTGTAATATGGACAAACATATTCCTATTTTTATGTTTTATTATAATATTATCTTTCACGATACAATATTTTTTTATCATTATGAATCCTTATATGGTAGGAATTTCCTCCCACATTTATGATGGATGGAAAACATGAAGACACATATTCATGGCCAATATCACATGCAGGATACTACATAGAAGGTCCAGATGATAATAAAATGCATGTCGATTAATCAGTCTAGATATCATTCATGTGAAAATTGATTCTTGTTTCATATTAAGTTTGTGGTAAATGAATGATTTTTATTGTGAATCTCACCCACATTACTGCATATACGTATTCAATCTCTAGGTAAGAATTTAATAATGTTTGTTAGACACATTGTGTTTGAGAAATTTATTAGTCCAGTAGACTACCAATTAAAAAATCATCAATGTTATCAGTCAATGATTTTAGTCTTTAAAATATTTCATATTAACTTCTAATATCCATATGTAACTCATGTCATTCATCCTGATGAGGTTTAATTGGTTGTATATGCTTCCTTCTAGGATTATCTAGTGTGTATGGTTTATCAGTGCATGAAGAATCTCTATGGAATGTATGTTCCTCTGGTATAGATTCTGTGGTAGAATGGTTGAGTATTGGATGACACTTGGGAGTGAGAAACTTGTATACTTTTTCAATGGTTGGATCATTTTTCTAATATTTCAAGTTTATCATTATATGTCCAAAATGAAGATGAGTTTTGTTGAGGGGAGGTTTTAATGACCTATATGTTTAATGAAGGTGTGTATCATTAGTTTCTCAATTTAAATTCCATAAATATTTCAATTTTTTTCTTTATAATTTCACCTAGGTTACAGGTTCATGTATGGCTTGTTTGGTGCCCGGTTCTCTAAAGTGGAAAAAATACTGGGCTACATGTTTTTTGGTCACCGTTTGACCAATGGCACCAAATTGTGTGGCCAGTTGATGATATGTGAGTGAAAAAATATTTATTTTTTTCACACAAATAGTCAAACCCTATGACAAAACACACGGTTTACCCTAAATATTAGTGAACTAATCTTGGTGTGGACATGGATTGGAAAGACCATGCGACCAAACCATGAACCTAGAAATTTTGGAATGAAATTAAAATTTTACCGCTCAATCAAGTTTGAATATATTTATTGTTTTTCCAAGGATATCCAGTTAATATCAACATGTTTACTCCACATTTTTTCTTCTAAACACTTAAATATATGCATTGATGAAACTTCTCCATTCGGTGTCAAATAATTGCTCTATAGGAAGAATATTATTACTCATATTATTCTCCATAATCTCTCAACTCTAATAAATATTAATCATAGAATCTATTTTGCAGTTTAAGTGAGTTATCATTTTTATTATTTTCATGGAATTGAAACCTTTCTCATATATCTTCAAACGTGAATCAAATATGAGGATGATATTGACAAAGGGGGAGCCTTTGACCTCGATGTAGGTATTCACATCATTTTCCCAATGAGTATTGATACCTTGTAGCTTTGTTGTTGTGTTTCATTATATCTTCTGTTGAATGTATCCTTCTAATAATTTACTTCATATGAAATAGATTATCATATATTATTATGATCTTATTGATACTTTTATTATGAGTTATAGTTTTTACATTTGTTATATTATAACCCCATGGGCTTTCCATGTAAATATTTTCATTTTTGGCCAATTTTCAAAACTGACAGGATCTATTTTGATCCATCAGGATTAGTATATAATTGAAAATTATATTGGAACATGAGTGTTAAATGCAACTCAAATCACCTATTAGGTGTTTTTATTTCATTTAGTTATAAGTTCCTATTTTTTTCAGTTAACTCGATTGACCATGGAACCTTGAAATACCAAATGATCCTTATACCTTTAATTTCATTAGCATAATAAATTAATTGGAAATAAAATGGAATCCATTAAATTATATGGTCAGTTTATTATGTATTACCCTTATTTAATGAATTAATTGATTAACATGGAATAGATAATTCATGTGGGTCACTTCTACATAAAGTGGATGAATGTTTTAAAATGTTTATTGAAATGATTGGAGGGTGGAATATTAACACCCATTATTGCTTCTTTATCAAATGGTTATATGTATAAAGATGAATATACAATAGATATATGATTGGGTTGGTATAGAACATGAGAGGCATTTACTCGATTGTATTGTATTATATATGATCATTCCTTGATTATATATATATTTTATTTATAATATGTCACCTATGATGATTTTCCTCATGTCATATATTATAAAGCATATTCTATTATATGGGATGTTTACAACTGTACGAGGTGATGAGAATGACAAATAATATCACTCTCGTTCATCGAGTGATGATTATGGAATCTCCCACTAGTGACACTATATGGATGTTGGGATGAGGTGCCACGTTTCATGATTAGAGAGTTTCAATGGGGGCTCACTCGCATCCTGAGTGTTATACCATGACGTTTCATACATTTTTCGATGAAGGGAATGTACATAATTAAATGATTTTATTGGATCATTATATTGGTTATGGATGTCTGAGTTATTTCCTAGTCTATCCAGCACGTGTATTACGGGTATTTGGCCACTGACATCCACATGTAATTGGTTCAATTTAGTGGATGAAATAAAAAATTTAACTATATATATTTTTAATACTATATATGTATTGACATTATCAAACTCTTTTCATTCATGTGATGATGTATGTATACCCTCTTGGTGTCCTATAAGAACCCGAGTAGGATGTTTATTTATTTCACTGTTTCTTTTGGTAATATGCTATAATCACCCATTTGTTATTTATGATCACTGCATGGATTACATGTTGACACTATTGGGGGTGGCTTAGAGATATTTTCACGCCCACCATACTCTGGATACCTTTGTTATCCGAGAGGATTATCTATTTGTAGGTACTATAAAGAGAATGTGACTTGTTATTGTTATTTATAATTTTAATATTTAGTAAGATCTTAGGTGTAGATAATCAATAATAGGCTCTTTATTTAATGATATTTTTTCTCATTTTCCTTTTGTATTGTTTTGTAACATTCTAGTATCTTCTTGATTTATTTGTGTACTACAACAAGCCAAGAATCAATGTATCATAAACTACCACTGGGGATTTTAATTATATAATTAGTTATTCTGTTTATTACCTTCTACCAGATAAATATTTAGTTATCTCATTGTGACTCTATTATTTATCTTCTCTTTAATTTTAAATTATTTTTCCTTTCTTGATTGTATCAGATTGTATCAATTTTTCTACTGTGATACGAATGTAATGTCTCACCACATTACAACTATTACACCCTTACTTCTAGTTGGAAGCCTCTTCCATATATAGTGGTGCTATTGAGGTATTTTTACCCACTAGATCAAGTAATGGGTTAAGTGGATCAAGGAACAGGATAATAAAAAAATAATAGTAGAGGGTGGATAATGAAAATAAAACCAAGGATCCTAAGGAAGGACGTTGCAAATTTTTTGGGTAATTCCTTTTGATTTTCAACAACGTTCTTCCTTCAATGGATTTATTCCTAGAGCGAGTCTTTTGAGATGAATGGTATAATAGTGGGATATTATTTTAGAGGAGTTTGGGTTGTATAATGGTCTTGATCGTAGTTAATTAGTATGATGTGTGAGTTTCGTTCTATAGTGGATGTGGAGTGACATTCACATAATATTTTGAAAAGTGAATTCTACCATGAAATTTATTATGAAAATTAGCAACAATAATGAATAAAAATTTATTAAATGGATTATAGTGTTGAAATAAGTCCTGCGAATGAATTTTGGACATATCTATATGTCATTTTGGGCCTTAAATTTAATTTTTTGTCATTTGTGAGGCTAATTTCTCTCTTAGTCACTACAATTAATTATAATCACATGCACTAATATATTTTAGTCAAAAATATTTTTATAATATTTTACATTAAATAATATTTTGATTCTATATATGGAATATATTATTCAAAATTACAATCACATATGTGGAATAAATTAATTTAAATTTAATCCTATAAACGAGAAAATAATAAATATTTTTAAAGTAAAATGGTCAAAAATTATCTATGTTTTTATTTCCAATTTCAATGATAAATTATTTACAATGACAAAAATTGGTTAACTTATTGAATAATATATCTAATTAAACATTTAAACTAATAAAAAATAAAAAGTATCCTTATAAATAAATTATATGATAAAATATTTTTCAACTAAAATTTAGTGTCTGTCAACATTCATATATATATTATTTTTTTCATCACAATATCAAAAATTCGACCAACGTATATTATGATACTCTTTTTTCTAAAATGATGTTTATTTTTAAAAAATATATAAAATTGTCGAAAATAATTGTTAAATAGGTTCTCCTTTAAAACGTGATAAAAAGAATTTTTTTAAATTACATATTTTTATACATAAAATATGATTTATTATTATCTTATGAAAATCAAATCCATTGAATGACTGTAAAAATAATTGATTGAATACAAATTATATTATTAATTGTCACAAATAGTGGGTGGGTTAACATATTTTGAAAAACTAGTGTTTGAACATAGAAAAATAATTTTCATAGAAAATAGTATTATTAGTTAGTACATTAATTTATAACAAATTGATAATCAATGTGTCCAATTTATTCAAAATTTTAATTCATATTTTATCAATTTAGTTTATCTTATAGAAGACTTCTATTCTGAAAGCTAGGTGGTATCTGTAATAATATTTGAATGAAAATATTAATCCTATAATAATGTTTGGAAAAACTCGGCCTTGTGTGTTACGTATGTTATCAAAGGAACTTTTATTTAATTATGACATAAGAAAGGCAAAGTGATTCATTTATATCTAGCATAACATGGTGTAACATATGATTCAAGACAATCTTATTGAAAAATAAATATTCGTTGTTGTGTGAAATAAAATGTATCAAAAATATTAAATTATTATGGAAAAAATATTTCATAATATCATGAGGTGTAACAATAAACCCCACTAAAATGAATTACCATTTGAAATTTATCGACATAATAAAATTTTTTTACATTAATTTTACATTAATTTAAACAAACAATATATAAATTAATATTTCAACATTTATTAACAATGGAATGTTGGAACTGTAATAGTTACCCAATGAAACTCACAACTTGGTTTCCACATAAAAGAATGTAGGTTTGGATTGACGAATTTACATGGAGGAACAAAAAAAATTATTATAAAGACTGATAAAGATGATTTATCCCAAGGAAGTGAATGATCAATTCAAATTTAAGGTCCTCATGATCATAAATCAAAGACAATTTATATGACCATTGGTAAATAATAAATGAATGTATTAGGATAAATATTTATCAATATACATTTAAAATAAATAAAGAATTATTTTACTATGTAAGAACATATGAAAATATAATTAAGTAATTTTATTCCTTTTTATATGCATAATATCACCAATTTTTTTTCCTTGACTAATTTTTACTTCATCCTCTACACTAAGAAATGATGATCAGTTTGTCATTCCTGGATTACTAATAGATCATAGTGTAGAGTGATAACTCATTCGTTCTATCTTTAGTAGGAATTAAAAAAAATGTTAATATCGTTCATTCAATACGAATTGGTCCATATGTTGTTATATAATAAGTTAATATCAAATTATTTTTTTGAGGTTTATCTATAACATTCTATAAATGGTTAGCCATATAACCCTTCAAAAAGATTAAAATAAATAAAATTAGAAATAATGTAACTAATTAAAAAATATCATAGATACCCCATATTTATCAATTTAGATATTTGTTTTCACATTCCAAACATGTGATTACTTTTATAGTATATTGTCATGAAACATGGATACAAAATGAATTACAATAAATCATGTTGGAAAACACGCATTTATACTTATTATTAATATTAATGGACATATTTCATAAATGAAACAATTCATATACAAAAACATGATTAATTAATTTTTTAAAAAAAAATTACTTTATTAGTTTTGGTGTCATAAAAACAATCGAATTTGAATAAATCACCTCGTTTTCCAAGCTAATGTAAGTAGTTTCAGGTTTTTTAACAAATTAAGGGTTAAATTCCCTTATTTCAAAAAATCATATTTCTATTAAATTAATTTTCCATGAATCTATCACAATTCATCATATCATTTTTAATCAGTAATAAAATTCTTATACTGATGATACTTCTATATATCATGATTTATATAACATATTATTTTAATTCGATAACATATAGAGTTCAAACTTCCAAATTTATTCTTAATACATTGATTGGGAATCATCATCTCATTCCTTAATACCTCATTTCCTTTAATATGAAATATTAATGAGGGATTAAGGTTTATCAACTTCAATCCGATCATTCTAAATACTTTTAATGTAAAACATATGGTTAGAATATCCTTTAACATTCACATGATGTTTTCATTCACTATATATTCACATGTATAAACAATATTCATAAAACATTATAGATTTTATTTATGGGATCCCCAACATAGAACTTGATATTTCTAATTCCCAAAAATACCACATCATAAACATTCAATTTAAATATTGTTCATTCTACTTCATAAAAAATAAAAACACCAAAAAACATAGAGAAGGAATCAATCATCATAGTGAGCAACAACATTATCATGAATAAAAAACTTATATGATTTCTATATCATGTATCATACATCTTTAAAAAATGAATCTTTTGGATTTTTCATAGTTATTCAAAATAATATTTTATATAAATTTTCCATGTTGATTCACAAATAGTTTGTGTATTCATAATGCATATCCCCTGAATGTATCAAAGAAGGTTTATAGAATGTATTGTTGTCATGTAACAGGTTACGCAAGAGTTAGGGAAGATGAACAATTTCGATTATTTTAACCCTATGTATATAATCTCTAGATCTACATACACTTGTAGTATCAAGATAATGATGTATTTTTAGGAAAACACTCACTCTTCAAAATATTCCATGACATTTAATTATCCTTTTCTTTATCCTTATACATATCCTTAGAGACATCCCTAAACATAAACATATAAATATACATAGTAATATCACTAAACATTTCATTTACTAGAATCTAAATGATTAATAAACCATTCCATAGATATAAATTATAGCAACCCATGATTAGTATAAAAAATTTTTACATCATTTTAGAAGAATATTCAAAACATTATAGATGTTCATTCCCATGGACCATAATATTTTAATAGCTATAGAAACACGAAAAAAATATTATAACTCGGATAAATATCATCAATAATTCCATGTGTGGTATTACACATTAGTACATATACTTGAAAATTTTATTTATAACTTGGGGAAATAAAAAAGAAGAATATTGTGAGATTTGATTATCACTAAGGGTATATAAATAAGATACATAAGAATAACATGATCGTATGGGTATGAGAACAACATAATAACATTTGGATATCAAAACAAGCATATCAAAGATCATAGAATTTTTTAAGTACATATATATTCGCAGTTCATAGGACATTAATCTGAATGGAAACAAAAAAATAATCCAATAAAGAATAACTTAAAAATAAGAATGTTTTTTTAGACATATAATAATAATGTTTTTCAATATTATTTAATCCATAGCTTCCATGGAGACCTTAGTATTTTGGGTTTACTAAAAATAACATATATGCTGTCATGGTTTCCTCCCATGACCATCTAGGTAGTCAAGGACCATTCACAATACTATCTTAGTAGAAAAATTGCATTACATAACTAAGTTCACCCCTTGTTCAAGTAGTTTCTATCTAATTATATATATATCATTACCCAATTAACTAGGGGGAGATATTGTTACACCCCATATCATAATTAAATCATACATATGTGTAACATATGATTATAAATAATCATATCATAGCACATTAAATGATATTTGAATCATAAACATGTAACCATATCATATCCTGTAAAAAAGTGATTGGTTTCATAATCATTTCAGCAAAGAATAACCTGTGAGAATTCATGGTTTTTATAAGTATATAACTAGTAAAAGAAAAAGGTGTTTCCTAAAAATAATACTCATTAAATAGAGTCAGATTCCCAAAACATCATGCCATAAAACATATTCCATTTAATGGAATAATTTTAATGAATATTTTGGATCCTTTTCCATGAATTAAATGAGTTACATATATGTACTTAATATTAAGTGGAAAATAATTTGGAATGATCCATTAATAATATTTCATGAGGAAAATATGTTTATTATTAAAAAATATCAATTTATAACATTAATCTTTTTTAATAACTTTTTATTTTAAGACACAATAATTAGTGTTGAAAACATTTTTATTTGAAAATATATATTAAAACTAAAATAGAGGATTTTAAAATCCATAAATTTTTTTGAAATACATTATTCATGAATGCTAGAATAATGATCATTTTAAAAATGTGTTTGAAAACATTGATTTTTAAAATAATGGGATTCCCGACCAAAAAAGGGAAATAACATAATACATTCATTAAATAAACTTCTTAATTATCATAAGTACCAATGTGTGGAATATAGACCAATATATGATGATATATTAAATTTTTGGAGGAGATGAAAAATCATGAGATTACTTGAGATATGGATCATAAGATTTCATCAATGGATATATAATCATAACTGATCCCGATAAAGGATGAGATTGTTTCAATAGAATCTTAAAACTTCGAAACATTGAATTAAACACCCCGTGTATGAAAATAAAATTACAATAAGCATAAATGTCAGTAAATTATTTATATTCATTATAAAACATATCAACTTGCAGTATATAAATCTCAATAAAGAATATAGGTTTATAATAAAACATGTTTCTAAATGAAATAAAATTGAGGCAAAACTATCTTTATGGTTGAATAATATTTGGTCGAAAACCCCCCATGAAATAGAGTTCATTAGATGGATCTATAAATACATATATGTTTAAGGATAACTATAGCACCCTGACCCCAAAATCTCATAGTCAGTAAATTATTTTATTATATCGATCTGATTAGAAGGAATCAATTCTCAAAGGACCAATCTGTTTAGATGTATTGGAATGACATATTATATACATGATACCAATAATATGTTTTGAAATATAAAATTATAACATGAATCATAATAAAAAGAAATAAATTACATCCTTGAATTCTTATTCAATGATTTATTCTTCGTAGTCGTTGAAAATAAAATATAATAAGGGTGAGTTAAAATTCCTTCTAACTGTATGTAAAATGTAATACAAAATGAGTCATTTGAAATAAAATAGAATATAATGATAAATAACATATGACACATCCCATTAAAATAACTATATAAGGGAAAATCAATATGGAATGGTAATAAAGATAAAAAAATTTCATTTAATCGCTGAACTTATAATTAAATGAATCTATAAATATTTCGACACAAAATATCAATGATTAATAATATAAATTATTTATTATGTAAATAATTAATTATATGATTCCATGTCTTATAAACATTAGAAACTATATTTCAACACCCATCCCCTAGATGGATTAAAATTATACTTAGAAACATGATTAATTTGACCAATTTAATTGTCTCGTGATAACCTATCGATTCATCGAGGAGGTGTATAATGTTTATGGTCATCCCACAATTTCACGGAAAAATAATTATACGTATTTAATAATCAATTTCATCAATAAAAAAAATGAAATATCAAATATAATTATTGAAAAAAAGATTTATATTTATGAATAATTTCTCAGTTAATCAAATAACTATCTAAGTAAAAACTATATATAAAATGGTACATGGATTTGGAAATAATAATATCCATTATATAAAAATATTGATATTTAATGAAATTTACCATGAAAAATGATTTCAATACGGTGATTTTATTATGAAAAAGTTAACAACAAGAAAATAAAGATGGATATAAAAGAAAATTATTAAGACTATTAATGAGAAAAAAAAATATATAAACATTCCAAATGGTCCCATTCCAATTGGAAATATTTAAACATTCAAAATTGTCTAAATAGAATGTAAATTGAGATAAAATTTATTTTTTTATCGTTTAATATTGTTTTTTGGTATTTTTCCTCCAATATAGTGGTTTATAATATTTTAAAAACATTTTAATGACTAATTTTCATGTTTATATTATCATATATTAACTCTATATAATATTTAATTACATTTTTGTTAACACTATTTCATTATTTTTATTATTTCGGGTTTTAATTGCATAGTTTTCGATAGTATTATTTTAATTTTCATTTGTTGTGGATATTTATTAGATAATTATTTAATATTATAAATAATTTAATATATTACATAATTATAATATATTTTTATTAAATATGTATTTATAATAATTCTTAATATTTTAAGATAAAAAATGATGTGCACTATTCATGGAGACCGTAGGTCATACGTACATATGAACACAACATCCATTTCATATATTATTAAAATAATGAATGCTAAATGAAATATATGTATATAATAATTATATTATCATATATATATATATATATCATATGATACTTATTTTCATTAAAATCATCACTAATAAGTTTCATGTATTGTGTGAATGAATCACATTGCTTTGAAGAGGTGGTAGTCCACAATTCTACAAACGATGTTATCGTACGTACACAAAATGTAATGTACATAGGTAAATTTTATATAAAAAATTAATTAGTATAAATAAATTATAAATATCAAATATAACATATATAAATATATATTCAATCATAATTTCTACTATCTGATGTGTTAATGGAATAGTGAATAATCATCATTCCTTGAGGCGATAGTTTTCTCTAAACACAAACAATATGTTGACTATCCATCAGATAATTGTATGTAAGTGAAGGTAAAACAAATCAATTAAAATAGTCCTAGTATATTTATTATAATTTTATTCATATAATAATTTAATAATTATATTTCAGGGGTGTATAAAAGAAATGAAATTAGAGTGTTTGAGGAATGACGTTGCCTATTAATCAGGTAACTTCTATTGGTGTTTACCAAAATGATTATATGGATGTATTTATAAATAATATTACGAATCTAGGATTAGGTGTGGGAGGTTGAGGAGATATTTTTTTAGATATGTTTCTATCCAATGTGTTGGGATTGGTGTCAGGAAGTTGGAGGAGAGGAGGCCTTTTATACTGTAAGAGGAGTGGAACTCCTATAAATTACAGAAAAAGAAATTCAACCCACGTTTTTCCCATTTCATGTGGATCAAATAAAAGTAAAATTGAGACCCTAAAAATTTTATGATGGAAATATGGAATGAAAATATATCTTGGGAAAGTTTATACATCATTTAGGCTTTAAATATTATCTATTAGTCTCTAATTATGCTTAATTTTTCCTTAAGAGTTATAATTAATTATAATAAAATTCACTAATGTTTTTTTTGTAAAAAAAATGTTTATCATATTAGAAATTTTAAATTATTCTAATATAAAATATTTATTACAATTTGACAAATATTATTCATATAAATGAATGAAATTAATTTAAATTCATTCCCATAGGTGGGACAACATTGCAGGAGTTTTTTAAAGTTATAACATACATAATATTACTTTTCTTTTATAATAAATTTTAAACTGAAATTGAATAAAATTAACCATTTTATTTAATTGATAAAAAATTTCTCTAATTAAACATAAAAATGAATTTAAAATATAATTTTACCCAAAAAAAATAAATTACATGAAAAAACAATATTGAATTAAATTTTAGTATTTATCATTATTCATAAAAAATGGAACTTCATAAGAAAATACAAAAATCCCAATATGAAATATTTAATGTACCAAATCCATGGATGCCAATAATTTTTACATATTATATTCATAAAATCCAAAAAAATGGATTTAAAATGGGTTCTCTGTCAAAAAACTACAAAACAATATTTATAATAACGGATTGTTTTATTTGTATTTTTGGGATTTCTCATATATTATGCATATCAAATATATTATATGAATGTAGTTTTTTGGATATAAAATATATTAAATTATTCAATAACACTCAATAATTTAAATTAAATTAATTTATTAGGATAAAATAGTTTTGTGAGAATTAAAATGATTTTCTATAAAATTATTTGCTTTATATTCAGTTGGTTTCTATATTATTTAAAATTCAATTTTTGACCAATGAATTTATTTAATATTTATTTGAACCATATATTTTCATAAGTTAGTTAATCTAGTTTATAAGTACTATTTTAAAAACAATGTTATATCGTATTATATAGAATAATAATATTTTACAATATATCATTTTTTGGTTAAAACATGGTCTCTCATGTAACATAATCTATAGAACATTGACCTTTTAGCATCTATTGAAATCTAAATTAGTTTTTTTAAATTTTGAAGATATATAATATATCAAATATGTTTAAAATATTAAATATATTTTCATTTATAGGGGTATTATATTACTTTAGGTTCTTGGTGATTTGTGTCTGGAATGCTATCGAATATAAGTCTCTTACATTAAAATTTATGGGTTTTACATTCTCCCCACCTTATTATGTTGAATCTTTAAAATTTAAACATGATCTTAGTAATCATAGGATTTATAAATTAAAAATAAACTACTTTTGAAAAACCCAACAATCATAAAACAGGGTTAATAAAACATTTTCTTAATAAGAGAGAAGTGAATGTTCAACAGAGTCATTAATATGATCCCTAGTTCGATAAAATAACTAAGAAACATAAACATTGATAAAAAAATCTAACAGTATTGTTATTATGTAGTGTTTTTGATAACATTTTCAGATAAAATATTTTGATCCAAAACCATACACAATAAGTGTGAATAAAGGTAATTGATATCATAAAACATGTTGATCCTAAGACAATAATTTTTATGGCCATTTTTTAGGGTTAATAAACTCTTTCATTATATATAAGAAAATTTATGTTTCTTTATCTTAAACACAATCATATCCATTATTCGTTCATTTATCTATTTCTAATTCATCTCTTATAACAATATTTATTTTATAATGATGTGACTTATTAATTATTAATTACATATCCAATGTTCAACTTAAAAAATTTCATAAATGGTAAATTTTTTGAAAATATTACAATATTTCTCATTATAAACAATGTTCATTAGATTACCAAAATTAAATAATCGTAAGCCTTTATCAACAAAATTCTCCCTGACATGTTCACATTCCTAACATGCGGATAAATTTATCATGTATCATCATGAAATATTCAAAAAATAAAAAAAAACCATAAAACCTTATTAGAAATACACATTATTCCTTATTACTTATGTATGAAACATGTTATAGGATATATTCCATAAAAATAAATAAGTTGTAAACTCAATCAATAATACCATAGATCACTTTTTTGAAAATTAATTTATCTATTCCAAGGTATACATCACCAATCTAGAAAATCCATTTAATTGTAATTATCTCAAAATCAGTAAAATATAAAGGATTGAATTTCCCTCAGTCATGTGTTTTTTTAAATGTTTAACTTTAAAATGAATAACATTTCTTAGTACCATATATCTTGTGATCAAAATTATTTATTGAAAAGGTTTTCCAATAAAATATGGATATTTTTCATAATTAATATGATCTGAACATCATCAATTAAATACTTTTACAACATATTAATTAGATCCATGTACTGAATCACAGTCATCAACCCACTTCATTTGTGTTAATAACCAATGATTGACCATGATCCCTTAGCTTCTTCTATAGTAAATTACATTAATTATTGGGTAATTAATTTTTATAATTTTGCATCTCATTAAAATTGTATCACTAGAAATCATTGTTCTTTTATATTCCCCTCCATTCAGAAACCTAGTGACCCATTTATCCACACTTATGAAAATCTTTCAATACATTCAAGAATTTACCGTGATGATTCATTCCACAATAATCAAATGTTGGAAAATATTTCATTCCCTTATTCTTATTTTTATCCTTCCATTTTTTCATGGTGCTGAAATGACCTCTTATTTTTTATTCATAAATATATTTTTTATCTGAAATTATTTCTCCTTCATGATTTCATAAAAAAAATTCATCATATGAATAATTTTTTCAGTGGAATAGTGCACTTTAGAGACTTGGCTTAATACCTTCGAAGAAGTGCTCATGATTTCACTCTATTTAGATCATATAGTTCATAGAATACCTAGATAACCTTGCAGAGGTATCTCCCTAATCTATAACACTCTCTTTACAATTTAACTATAAGATAATATTTTTTCTCATTATCTTACTTTTTTGATCAAGAGGGTTGTATTTATTGAAGAATATATTCATAAATATTTTAATTTCAATGAGTTCTATTTATTCGTTCTATATTGTATTCTGGATCAAGGACCATAATTGATAATCCTAACATTGGATAGAATACACTGTAATTGTATCTTTTTTTATTTCACTTCTTCCCAAGGATGTAAATATTTTCTCCAACAAATTAGTCCATTTATCATTTATATATAGATTAGTTGTCCCACTAAACTATGTGAGATTTTTTCACATAATGTGATCTAGTATAAGAAATTATCTCTATGGTATAGGTCTCCCAATATATGAATTTTTATGTCTAATATAATAATTACACTTCACTAATATATCAATAACTTTCTTTCATCCAATAGTAATAGCATTAACATTCATAATAGGGAATCCTCAACATTGAATACAATTCTTGAGAAACATATTCTGCCCATGTGAAATTTATAGACAATGAAATATAATATATTAGATCATATTTTTCTAAACATTGTATAAACTTATATATGGTAGAGTACCTAATATAAATTTATGCATCACAAATACTAGATTCATAAACTTTTTTTACTTTGTGTAAATAATTACATTCAAACCCATCAAAATGGTTTGTAAAGAAAAATGAGAAATATTGTAATAGTACCCCACATGGGTGTCAAATTGTGAGTGTAGTAAGACTCATTATCTTGTACCATTATACACAATGTCAGGTACAACCCACTATATTAGAGTTTTTACTCTTATGTACATCTATTCCATAACAATTTCAACAAGTAGTCTATAGAATCAGATGTATTGCAAAGAATAACCATAGAATATCTACATATCCAACATTCTAGGATGTCATTCTATACATATCCTATTAATATACTATTGGTTCATGTTCCCAACTCTATTTTTTCTAAATCTCGTTTCAAAGGTTCCAACTAAAATTCCTTTCATACTATATGTAACACCTAAACCCAAAAAGCCATGATTCAGGGCATTATTTTATTACAATATCATGATTACTAGGAATAAAATCTCAAAGTAAAAATCTATTTAGTAGTATTAGAAATATATATTTCATTCATGATTATCATAATTAAATGGGATATATAAAATATAAACATGATATATAATAAAATAAAATAAATTTCATCTTGAAAGCTTATTAAAATTTTTATAATTTATAAACACAATGAAAGGAAACATAATAAGGGTGAGCTCAAATTCACAGTATGGGAATGTAAAAAACATTAAATAATGAGTAAATGGAAATATGGCAACATTTAAAGGTAATTAAATAATAACACAATCATTTTAAATAACTATATAAGAAAAAATAAACAAGGAATGGTAAGAAAAAAAATAGATGACATATAATCAATGAACTGAGAATTAATTGTATCCGCATATTTTTTGATAAAAAATATAATGGATAAATAAGAAATAAAATATAAATTAATCAATTTATTAATTATATAATTTAATTTCATAGGAACATAAAATACATATATTGTCATAATCCATTCTCTGGATAACATAAATATACAGGTAAAAACCTATTTAATTTGGCCAACTTAATCATCTCATGAGAACCTATTGATGCATTGATGACCTATATAATGTCCAAGATCTATTCATAATTGCATGTTTAAATAATTACTCATATTGAGTACTCAATTTTATTATTATTTTATATTCCTTATGATAAATTCATATTGAATAAATGATACAAATTTATCAATAATATCCCATCTCATAAAATAATTGTTAAAGTAGACACCAACTATTAAATGATATAAAGTTCAGTCGATAATAATATCCATATTTTGATAATATGGATATTTATGGAAATATAAAAGGAAAACTCATTTCAATAAAATGATATTTTCATGAGAAATTTAAAAATCACAAAAAGGATGTGATATTGAAAAGATAATCATTATGAACATTCTTGATGTGAATAATCATTAATCATTCACAATTGTATCATAAAAAATTGAAATACTTATATCATAATCCAAATGAAGGTATAAAATAATATTAAACATATAATATAATTAGAATCAGGATATTCAGGATTCTTTCTATCAATGGGCATTGTATATTTTTTTATAAAAGTGAGTTTTTTTAGAAAAACCAATTAGTCATAGTGAAATATACATTATGAAGTAATCTTTTACCTTAACATTATTTTTGTTTTCTGGAATTTTTACACCTTTATAGTTTTTGAAATTATGATAATAAAATATAAAATATACATAATAATATTTAAAATATCATATATTAACACATTATAATATTGTATTACATATTTGTTAACACCTTTTCATTAATTTAACTATTTCTGTTTTAATTGCCTAGTTTTCTCAATTATATTTTTTATTTATCATTTATTGTACCTATTATTTATATAATGATTTTAAAATATAAATAATGTAAAATAATATATAATTATATTAAATATTCAGTAAATACATATTTATAACAATCCAAAAAAAGTTGACACAATAAATGAAGTGCACCGTTCATGGTGATAGTATGTCATATGAATTCAGGAACAATACATCCATTTTTATCTTATTAAACGAATGTAATTTATATTATACAAATGTATATAATATTTTACAAGTCATATATATGTAATATATGTTACATAGGTTCATTAAAATCATCTTTAATATATTCCATGTATAGCGTGAATAGATCAAATCCCCTTGAAGAGGTTGTAGTCCATATATCCACAAATGTTGTTACTATATTTACAAAAAATGGAATGTATAATGGTATGATTTATAAAAAAATTACATATATATAAAGACATTATAAATATAATATATATCATATATTGATATATTTTCTATAATAATGTCTTATATGAGAGGTGATAAACGAAAAAGTAACAATCATCATTTAGTGAGGCGGTAGTTCACCACACCCATAAAAAATATGTTCGTTGTCCTTTAATTGAAAATGATTGTAAGTCTTAGTCAAAAACTTCACATAAATACTTCCTAGTATTATGAGTATAAATTTTTTATTATATAATAATTTAATATTTATAATTTATGGGTGGATAATTGGAAGGACACTAGAAATACTAAGGAATGATGTTACCCCATAATAGGGTAACATTGTCTGGTCTGTACAAAAATAATTCCTTGTAAGAATTTATGAACAAGGTGAGGCTTATAGGTTTTTTTCGATTAGTATGAGATATTTTTAAGGTTCCCTTTCAATACAATGTGTCATGAGAAGTGTGAGTAACTATGAGGATATGCGACCTTTTTATCATGAAGTAGAAGTGAAACTCTTGTAAATTTTGGGAATGGAATTCCACCCACGTTTTCCCCATTGAATATTGATCCAATAATTAAAAAATATAGAGAACAGTTACTATTTGGTCTATATAAGTCCATATAAATATTCTTGTAAAAGTTTACTGGTCATTTGAGCCATAAAGATTATGGTTTAGTGCCATATTAAGATTAATGTTTCCTTTGTAATTATAGATAATTTTCATTACCTTCACTAATATTTAAGGTAAAAAACTAATTTCACATTATTGAAATTTATAAAATATTATAATTAAAAATATATAATCCATTATTTTTCAATTAAAAAATAAAAAGGTTTAGAAATTAATTTGAATAAATTCTTGCATATGGGATGTCAATGCGGGTTTTTAGTGTAATAGTGTCAAAATGTTCTCTATATTTCTAAAGTAAACATCGAATTGATATTGATTGAAATTACCTATATATGATTAATTTATAAATATTTTATCTAATTGAACTTTATAAAATTATATTATACAAATTTCCATTATATATAGTAGATGAAAAAACAGTTTTGAATAAAATTTCAGTATTTTTCAATTATCATTTTAAACTGAAACATCACAAAAAATACTTAAAATTGACCATAACCTAATTTTTATTTTCCTCTTCCATTTATGAATATTATTTTGGCATATTATATTTATTAAATTTTCAAAATTGGGATATAAAATGGGTTCTTGATTTGAAGGTGACAAAACTGCCTTAATAAAAATATAGTATTTTATGTGTAATATTGGGTTTGATCTTGTATTATTACTATAAATTATATTATACGAGTGTGGAAATATTATTTTGGATATATAATATATAATATTAATAAATATTAATCAATAATGGTAATTAATTTTATTAATTATGATAAATCATTTTAGTGAGCATAAAAATGAGTTTCTTCAAATATATTTCATTTATATTTAATTGGTTCTTTTTTTAATATATAATTAATTTTTGACCAATGAATTAAAATTATATTTATTTATACCATATATTTTCATTATATTTATAATCTTTTTCAATACTTCTAATATAACATATTGGTTAATTATTATTATATTAAACAATTAAATTTTAATAATATATTATTGTTCACTTAAAACATGGTCTTCTGTGTAACAAAATCTTTTGAACAAGGTCATTATTATGTGAAAGGAATGATGAACTATTGTTTTCATTCACTTTGAGATATATAATAAATCCAAGATCTTTAAATAGTTATCATATTTTAATTTATGAGGGTATTATATTTCCATACATGCTTGGTGTTGCTTTTCATAAACTCTATAGAATATAAGGTTCTTAATTTAGAATTGAGGGGTTTTATATTAATTATCAAATAAACCATCCATGTTACGTATATACCCAAAATGATGGAATTAATGAAGAATAATGCATAAGTGTAGAAGAAATAAAAGTGAGACTAGAAATCAGATACCATATGTATTGATTCTCATCGTACTCATACAATCATACTATATAATAAGTACATGTTTATAATAAAACAAAAAAACCATTTTGATATATATAAAACCATATATTATTTACTTATGACATTAAAAGATCTATTTATTGATAACATCATTCTAATGTTAAGATTTAGTTGGTAACGTTCTTATTTTTTGTACATGTTTTGACTTGTTATTCATAGTTATCTTATATAGATTATGATTTAAATATTTATAGAATGTATAAAATTATATAAATATCATATATATTCATTATATATGTATCATAATAACATATAAAATATATTATTATTAAATGGAATACACCATTCATTGAGACTCTCGGTTTTATGTATGGATGAAATCTATATCCGTTTTGTAGTCATATTGAAAGAATGAAAATAGATTACATTAATGTATATATATAAATATCTTTACAGTATAATTATTATTTCACATAAAAAAATACTTTTATTAAACTCATATTTAATACATTCTATTTAATGTGTGACCATTTTATGTCTCTTTGATGAAGCAATAGTCCACACATCAACAATAGAAGTAATCATATTTACCCAAAATGGAAAGAATGAAGATATATTCTTCAAAATAATTAAACAATAATGAAAACGTAATATATTTCACTTATATCATATATAAACATAGTTTAAATAAAAATTACCAACCATTAGAGGTGATCATGGAAAATAAGAATCAACTTTTCATGCAGTGGTAGTTCTTTATACTTAAGAATGGTATGTTTGTTACCCATTAAATTAATATTTTTGTAAGTTTTGGTATAAACCATAGAATAAAAATGTATCACTATAAATAGTACACTGATGTTTGAATTTAATAATTGAATAGTTATTATTTAGGGTGTGGGAAAGGAAAAAAACAACGGATCTTGGTCAAGGATGTTACCTCTTCATTGGGTAACTCATTTTGTTTGAACCAATGGGCTTCCATTGATGTCTGTATAAAAATATTATTTCATATATGATTATTTTATAGAATTTGGGTTGTTATATAAGATAATTATGGGTGATAAATATGGTATGAGATGTGCGAATATGTTTTAGTGGTGATTTCCTTAGTAGAGTGGAGGAATAGAGGCTTTCTTATAAATTTTTTAAAAAGTAATTCCACACACGTTTTTCCGATTAAATGAGGCTCAAATAATTAACCAAACTCGATAAAATTTGTTATATGAACAACATATATAAATAGAATGTTTTTTGGAAAAAATTATAGGTCATTTTGGGCCTTATTTTTAGGATTTAGTCCATTATTAAGCTAATTTTTTTCATCATCGTTGTAATTAAATTTAATCACTTCAACTGAACTTTTTAAAAAAATTTGAGTGGATAATATTATACATTATAAATTATGATTATTAAAAATATGGAATCCATTATATTAAATTAAAAACACAGAAGTGGTAGAAATTTTATAAAATTAAATCCTACAGATGGGATGGTAGTGTGGGTTTTGAATGTAAAAATGTTCAAAAGATTGCAAAATTTTAATATCTATTTTCAAAGTAAAATTCATTCCAATGGAATAAATTGGATTTATTTTGGTATAAAATAAATAATTAAATATTAAAAAATATATAATTTAACCATATAAATAAAATATACGAAAACACATTTTTTTAAATAAAATTCATTGGTTATAGTATTCATCAAAAAATGAATCTTCTTTAAAAAGTACCAATATATCACAGAAAGTAAATTTTTATATTATGATTTCAAAAATAATTTTTATATTTAAAAAAATTGACGATTCAAATTTAAAATATATTCTCCATTAATAGTTGGAAAAAATACAGCTTGGAATAATATATTTATTTATTTATAAAATGTAATTTATTATAATATTATGGCTATAAAATCTATTGAATGAGTATAAAAATAATTTTTTTCATATATAATATATTGAAAATATTCATAATTTTTTTTTATTTAATTACGATTATATAGTGTCTATACATAGAAAATAAATATCATTCAAAATTAATTTTTTAGATATTACTTTCATTTATAGCTAATTGATAACGAAATCATTCGTTTTATTGACATTTGTAAATAATATTTTAAATTTTTTTTAAAAAATATTCATACATCCATTAAATTTTATTGTTTTAATATATAATAATATTTTTATAACAATTTTAATATTATTTTGAATTTCGGTAAAACTAAGCCTCACACGTTATAAAAACTATTGAAGGAACTCACCATTGTGAGTAACTCAAGATTAACATAGTGTGGCATTTAGTGAATGATTAACGAGGAGTTTAATACAATTTAATAAATTATTATCTAAAAATATATATTTAATGATGTAAGAAAAAATATCAATATGAATAAATTTAAATGAAAAAAATATTTCAATAATCTCAGGTTGTACAAGTGAGCTAAAAACTCACTCAGTGGAGGTCAAAATAAAAAATAATGAGACATTATAATATTGTGGTCAGAAAACACCCATAGTTTAGAATAATGTTAGAATAATGTTCATGCATAACATATGGGAATTAATCCTAACATCCTATTTTTAAAGAAACCAACCATAATTTTCAAATATAACACACATAATATTTTTATATATATCAAAATATTTAATGAATTGGATGCTGATAAAATTAAAAGACCACCTGTCGCATCATTAATTTTTTTCAATCATAAATCTGATATGGAAAAATAACATATAATATTTTTCATAAGATAATCTTGTGGAATGAATTGGTTCCATAACGATGTAATAATCATTAATTTATTTAATTAAATATGTGGATTTCAAATGAGTTAGGGATATAAGTTTTTTCATTAAAGATAATAATTCATTGAGTAAAAAACTCAAGATGAGCGAATGTGATGTTGTGGAAATTAATTACTCCATAATAAAACTTCTTAATTATTCTACAAACATTTAAATGTGGTAAGATAATTTATAACCCTATAAAAACATTTAATGCATAGTGAATGGAAATTTAAAATAAATTTCTGAAGAGGAATTTTTAAAATAATGATAAATGTGAAATAACCCCAAATGAAATAGTTGGCATCAAGAAGTATGAAGACCATAGACCAAGTAATATATTATCACCCATTAAATTCTTGTATAAAAAACATAAATTTATAAAAAAATAAAAACAATACTTGATTTTATCTATTTTTTCATCTTTGATCAATTTCAATCAATATACATTCATTTTAAATTTTTATTGTCAATGGTGTAAGCTATTGATATATCATTAATATATTATAATATTATACTGGATTTTTTGTTATGATTATTTATATTTATAAATTAATAATATTTACACAATAATATATATATATATATATATATATATTGTAATATTTTTTTTATAATTATCTATAATGTGGGTGAAAACTACATATATGAAAATGCAATCACCTATTGTTAACATTACATTGAAAAGAAAGTATTAAAAGATGAAATCAAATATATATAATATATGATTATATTATAAATAAAAGTTCTATACGTGATTAAAATTAACATGATCATGTTATAAAAGTGTTTAATTTTTTATGATGTTATTCATTATAATGTAAGAGAATGATTGGGAATTATAAAAAGGATAAAAAAAATGAAAATAAATTACCTCTATAATAATGTTTCCCCTTTTCTACGACCCTTAACATCATTATATAATGGATTTTGATATCAAAACATACATCCCTAAGGATAAAAATTGGATTAGTAGAAGACAATTTGGAATAGGATTTCATTTACAAATTGCAAGAGAAATTATTTTATAAGGGGATTGAGAGGAGTATTTATACATTAGAGGAGGGGTGTTTTTATTTGAAATTACTGAATAAAATATATGTCCAAATTTATAACATTTAATTTTTTTATTTTTAGCATTATGATATAAATTGATTAGTAATATATTTATTACATTAAGCACTAATATAATATAAATTAATCTATTTATTAAAATTGGATGTGGACAAATGAGGTTTTTAATTGAATATTTTAAACTATATACTTTTGAAATAATTTTTTGGATGGGAATATTGCTTTAATGGGTTATAAAAATAATTAAACAATTTTTATGTTGAAAGAATGAAAATGTAATTTTTTTAATTATTACATCATGAATGAAGTAATTTAGTTAATATTTGTTATAAATAAACTAAATTATTAATATTCATATAGAAATTGATATTATTAAAAATATTACAAAATTATCACTCTTAAAAAATATCATCATGATGATTCTAAAATTTAAAATGATTTTATAAAATTAATTTTTGAACAATGTTATTTTTCTATATTAATTGATCATTACAATTTTTAGGAAATTCATTAAAATATATTTATTATATGATCTTATAGTTTATTTATTATTTTTATCATGAAATTAATTTCATGTTTTAATAATACTAATATATTCTTAAATTATTGATGATAGATATTATTTATAAAAATATTTACTATTTTGAATTCAAATTATGGTTTAAATAGTCAGGTTATAATTTCAATGGTTATATTACCTATTAGAAATTCCACCCAATTACATGAGCCAACATTAACATGAATTATTCATAATTTTATACATTTTCTATTTATAATATGTTTTTTGGAATAATGATGTTTTATTATATTTTTATTGTGTTTTTCTTGAATATAATGGATTAAATGGATCAAGATGATCAAACTTTTCCAATTCATGTAATTTGGTTTTTATGAATTATTTAGAAATTAATACAATTCCAATCCTTAAAGTTATATTTACTTAATAAATGAATTATCATTTAACAAAATAAAAAATTGTGAGTATATTTTTTTAAACTATATTATTTACCTAGTTATTAAAAAAATTATTTATAAAAAAATTAAATATAATAATAAATGTTTTTGATGTTTTATTCCTTCCCCAATTTAAATTCTCTTCACTGAAATTTTAACTCAAATATTTAGTTAATAAATAATTAGGATAGTTATAATTCATTTACTCCAATGGCTACCTTGTTTCATATTCATTGTTATGACTCTTTCATGGAATATTAATGAGAGGAGTTGAGTTAATAAATACAAAAATATATTAGTGGTCCAAAATCTTCACCAACATATCTATATTATAGTTGTTATGATCCAATTATTACAGCTCCAAATTTAGTAAATATATTTTTTAGGTATCTATATCAAACAAGAGACACACATTGAATTAATTATGAACATGCACCATGTATGGTTGATGTTATTACTAATAGAATGTTTAACCTATATGATAAATTATCTCAAAGGACTGATGAACCTTGGGATCATCATTCCCTTTATTCATAACTACCTGACTCTATTCCAATGTGTTACTTAGTGGAAAACACTATCTCAAACATCAATTAAAAGTTTCATTAATGATTTTAATCATTACTCTTTTTCTAAAATGAACATCATTGGCATGTTCTTGAATACCTTAAACCATATTTACCATTTATTATACATGTTCATGTACAAGATAGTTCTATTAATATTTTTATCTTATAATAAAATATTTCTTCATCAGATTCATTTTAGAGCTTCTAGTGGGGCCATTTGAATACTAATGTGGAATATTTTGCAGTATGTAAACTCATAAATGGTATAAAATGATCCAAACATCTTTTAAAATCCATTTAACAAGATGCTATGATGTACATCAGTTCCAAAACGGAAATTTTAGATTTATAATTAGTTAGGGAGTTATAGGCCATAGTAATATATAAGAAATTAAAAAAATAATTCATCAGGATTATTTTATATCTTGACTTATACCATTTCTATTAATGTGATACGATTTAAATTGGTACCCAATAGATATTTAATAATTCATATATATATATTTTTGAATGTTTTTCAAAAATGAAATCCTACAAAATAGTGTTAAAGTGGTGAGTATTTCTTATTTGATCCACAATAAACCAAATCAAATTTTATATTTTTTATGTTTTTGGGAAGATATTGAAAAATTATATGGTGATATTAAGGATTTATCGTTTGGTTTTGGGTATTGTTTTAATTGTAACGTTGGAAATATTTCACATTAACATATCATTCTAGAATACTAATCATATATTGGTGTAATAAAAATCCTCCATCTCTATGATTACAAACCATATATTCTCTCCATGATCATGGAATATATTCAAACATCCAGGATTGAGGTTGAAATATTATATTTTTGAAATATTAAATATCTCTTTCATTTTCTATCATGATTACGTGTTATAAATACTTTTCTCAAACAAAAAAGGAATGCTCTTAATTGATGTAGAATTCACGGGACCTCCCTTATTTCTCTTTGATCACATTTTTTCTATGGAACCAAATCATCCATTGCATAATCCTTAACCGTATGTTAGAAATATGGTTAAGAAATAATTTCGTAAAGGTAGTATTTATTTAAGGAAATTTGGATTTTCTTGATTCATCCATTCCATTTAATGAAGATATGATCCTTCTCAATCTACATCATAGATAGAGAATAAGTATCATTTAGTATAATAGTTACTAAACCATAATTTATTTCCATAGATGGTAGTGAATATTTAAATTGTGGTCTTTAATCAACTCAATCCTACTTTATCAGATCATATTAATCTCTTTATGTGTGAATATATACATTAGAATCTTATTATCTATATGAATTCACCACATATCACCATAGAGTTAGTTCCTCTATATAATAATTATAAAGAACATAAAATATAACTCTAGGGAATAAGTTGGGTAGTTCTTGTTATTTTTCATCAAATATTTTGGAGAATATTGTATCAAATTATAAATATATATGATTATATGTCAATTTTATTCATTGATGTGTCAATATATCTAAAAAATTTCACCTCATGTGGGTTGTGTGATTACATGTGTAGTGATTAGTCTCTTATTTCATTCATTAAGTATTTCCTCACATTTTCACATCCAAACACGGATTACCATATTTTTTGTTAACATGGTATTTTTTGTATAATGTATTCGGATATTTATAAAAAACTACTGGTAGTAACATGAATATACATGAAAATAAATTATTTCTATAATATATGATTTTATAGGAAAGTATACTATTTTGAAATTATTTTATAGTTACATATATATATTTATTTTACATTTTATCATTTATCCAATGAATCATACATTTTTTGTAATGTCCCAGACATTCTTAGGAATTTTCATTTCCAAAACACAGCTCCACCAAAATGGTGGCACAGTGACGGTCACACCAGTCAAGGTGGCACCATAAGGGTGACATCGTGATGGTGGCATTGTGTCCTTACCAAGCCCTTTTTTCTTTTTCTAGTCCCTGACTTTTCTGTTCTCGCAACGTATCTTTTAACATAAATTAATTTTAATACAAATTTTAATGTCATTTAAAACCCATAATTATTTCCTAAAAATACCGAAAAGCCTCCCCAATGGGGGGTATTAAGGAACACCTTAATATCATTGTGGGTAGCTGCCCACCCAAATAGGAAACCATGATCCGACTTTCAAGGCGTTTAAAATTTCATATCCCGTAACAGTATGATCTCCTCTTTATATCTCACACTAGTGTTTCATTCTTCTTCTTATCGACTGGTTTATTTCATTTTTCGTTGTGCTCCTAGAGTCCCAACATCCTGAGGCTTGTGGTGTACTTTTTTTGGAGTTTTTTACTCATCATTGGAGTCCCCGACCATCCTCCCCTGCATGTCGCACACCCATTGTTCTTGTCCCATGGAGAAGAGCTTCGATCCTTGATCAACCGGGTTGGGATTTTCCATTGTCTCTCCTTTCTGTGTATCATATGAGGTGGGTACGCAAATATTTCTGTGGGAATGGATAAGGAAAACTTTAAAGAAGATAACAAATAGACATTTAAATAATGAAGTGGAGGGGTGTGATCGATGTTCTATTGTTCTGTTTTCTCCTCTTCCTTAATTATTATTTTGTGAATAGTGCTGGATTATGCCTACTGAAAATCATGGTCGTTGTTGGTCCCTCATTGTGCACTAATGAACCCTTGTCTTCTGTGATGATTAAATGTATGTAACCTGGAACATGGTTAATCGCATAATCTCTGTGCATTAAATGGACACCCAGTATACATAAATCCTTGTGTGGTCACCCCAGTTTTCCAAAAAATAGAACAACATAATGAATTATGTTCTTGAACATGGAAGTTTCTCTACTCTATTTTTCTTGTAGGTATGTTGTTCTTTTTGGTTTCTTTTGTGGTGATGTGGTTGAGGATGGGATCCTTGGTTTCTATGAGGTTATTAGTTGTAAAAAAAATCTGTGTGGTTGATTTTCTTATGAAACTAATTGGGGTGGAATCCTCTACTGTTGGAAAACCAATGGGGTCGTGGTTATGGCGATGTGGGGAATTATCATGGGGCCTACTTCTGTTCCAATACATTGAGGGATCTCACATTGAATTCTTTTCACGATGTGTATTTACAAGTGAACCAGTTGTGAAAGATTAAATTGTTGTTGGCTGTAACTTTTTCCCCTTGGCTTGTGCTAGTGACTCCTAGTTTCCTAGTAGTGCATAATTTTACTCAAAAAAGATCACGTGAACATGAAAACATGAACGGGTTAAACAGGGAATTGATTCTAGGAATGAGTTGTGACTCGGCTGTGAGTAGTGAGCCTTCTATGAATAGTGACTATGTTGTTCCTGCTCGGGTTGAGTGTGGAACCCTAGGTTGGGATGAGTGATCCTTACCTATATATATTTTTTAGTTCTTACGTTTCTTATTCACGCCCCACCCAAGTTGTTCACTTAGGTCCAAACATCCCCATTTCATGGGGGAGGGTGTTTTCCCAACACATCAAAGAGTGGATGGTTATTAAATCCTTTTCGGCTTCCTTTATCGTATATCCCATGACTCTTCGGGTAGGCTGTGATGGCCTAATGACCATTATTAGCCCAAGAATCTTCGGGCATGGTAGTTGTGGAGGTTGGCCCAGGTGTTTGCGCGCAGGTTGTTTCCAAAGTATCTTTGGGATGAGGCCTAGGTGTCTTTGAGCATGGCAGTGGTTGTTCTAGCCTAGGTGTTGTGTGCATGGTTACATTTGTTTGTTGTGGACCAGGTGTCTATGGGCGGGATGGAAGTTGTGTTTGTGTCCTAGGTGTGTCCGGGTGGGGTGTGGCAGTGGTATAGCGGTGAGAATAGTGGGATTGGTTCATGTGTATGATGTCTTCAATAACCAGTGGTAATGTGGCATGGGGTACACAAATATCGATGTGCTATTACTATACATTACATGACTTAGATATTTTTGGAGTGTGCCTTTGTGAGGCTTGGGTGGATAGTTTTCCATGCTAGGTGCTTGGTTGTATCTTTTCTCAGAGGGAATTAGATTGTCTCCCCACTTATGCCCGAGAGTCTTTGTTTTTCCCTACAGAGTGTACTTGTATGCGCACCTTATGTATATAAACTGCTTCCATGTTTCCAGGAGGACTTCACGGATCATGCAGGGATGTAGTAGCTCGAGTGTTTGGGTAGTTATAGTTTCTATTTTTCTTTATTTAGGTACTTTACCTTTCTAGTCCCCTTGTACTTTGTGGTATTTAGTTTTTTCATGCATATGAGAATGCTTTCATTGGCTATACGTTTTACTCACCCTTGGGGTTTTTGGGTTTTACTATCTTATCTCCCGATCCAATTTAATAAAAAGGGTAATTCCTTCCATCTTGTGTGGGTGATTCTATACCCTTAGTGCTTTTCGCCACTACAGAACCTATTGAAGGCGGGTCTCGGGGGTCATTTTCTCTCCTTCTCCTCAAAAAAGTAAGGTTCTAGAAATCTATTGTCCCTTCCCTCATCTTGGTGAAGGCAGGTTATGGAAAAATTTTTCAAAAGTAAAACATTCATAATATAACACATATTTTATCCTTTCTTAATTTCTCAAAAAATAAACTTTAGATTCTTTCATTTTTTGAACATCATTTTTACATTAAATTACATTTAAATAAATTAATATTTACAAAAATATATTGAGGTATTCTCTAAAGACAATACTCATGTAATCCATAATGATTATAGTGTTGTCATTACACCGAATGGGCTTCTTAATGAACATATACTATTAATTTATTGAATAGAAAATTATCATTACAATCTCTTCTACCTTGAAATTTAGCTGTTGATATATAGAACCCTGATCTACTGTTGATATGTATGTATCTCCAAAAATATGATAAAAAAATTGATAAAATCAATTAAGTGGATTCACATTCTTCATAATGATTTTATTGAGCCCTCAATAATCAATGAATAAGATTATTGATTAAACCATCTTGTTGATATAGAAAATTGATACACCATGAGGGGTGGATGTGGCTATAAAAAATCATTGTACATATTCACTAGTAGTTGTTCATATAACTCACGTATTTATATTGGGAAAACATATAGTGTAATTTATTGATATATGTGACTCTATGTATTTGTTATATAGATTAAACTACCTCATGTCTTGGGGGAAACCCAAGAAACTAATATGAAAATAGATTATTATACTACATCATAATAAAATTTTTTATCAGTTTGATAATTTCATTACCAAAGAAATTGGGAAAGATATGCATCTTAATTTTTATAAACACCCACACAAATGGGGGGTTTAATAATATGGAATCATGATAATCCATTTATTATATCATGAAAATGGGATGGTTTATAATATATAATTCGATTTCCATTTCATAAATATTATTCTACACATAATATTTTTACAGTAAATTAATTCCATGTATAGAATCAAATTTTATATTATAGATTGTTGTGATATTTGACGGAATAACCTTCCAAAAAAATCTAATATGATGAGTCCAGGAATTATGCTTTAATGATTTTTCCATAATGTGTTTTTCCAAATATATATACTTTTTCTTATTAGTTATGTGAAACACCAATTATAATAAAAGTAATGTGTATAATAGAATCTATAGAATGATAAAAAAATAGACTAATTCATTATTTAATGAATAAGATATGTACATCTTTTGAATTCCTTTTCATGGACCGCAACAATGGTGTTTATTGCATGAGATTTTATTTCTCATTCATATTTGCTGGTTGATGATGTTGATTTCACTTGATGACCTGTATTGTATAGTAATACCTTATATATATATATATATATTTATCCTTAATGTGGTACCATTTAATATTGGTTCATGTCATGTGTGGTTCCTTCTATTCCCTCTTCAGATTGTTTGGCTACATAGTGTTTGGTTGACATTTACGACTGTGAATGCCTTATCTTCCACACATAATGATTTTTTTTTACCATTGTGGTAGTAACTTTGATTCTTATTTTTAATATTTAACATTTGTGTTATTGGATATTAT
The DNA here is from genome assembly GCA_963277665.1 of Viscum album. Classification (NCBI taxonomy): domain Eukaryota; kingdom Viridiplantae; phylum Streptophyta; class Magnoliopsida; order Santalales; family Viscaceae; genus Viscum; species Viscum album. The sequence goes on along the minus strand of OY728147.1, from coordinate 2,047,095,761 downwards.
TTTCTCCATTATAATTCAATCCACCCTATTAAAACTTTTTAATTTTCATATAATACCTATATTCGTGGGTCCATTCTCCAAACTCAATATATTCATTGAGAACCAATTGAACTAATTTTTCATTCATCAAAATTCCATGTATACCTATATTATTTAAAATATTTTTTGAATCCATCAATTAATCTCTATATTTTATTGTGCTTATTGGTAAATAAACCTAATTCATACCATGTAGGACATATATTCATTAAATTTTGATCCATGACTGATTCAACCACATTTTCTTATGTACTATAATTTCTCAATCCATCATTTCATGAAGGGTTTAAGAGAAATACATGTTAGTAAATATATCTATAATTACACAAATATTTCATCATTTTCTATTACCAACTACATATTCATGGTTAATTTTCACCATTAATTAGATTTATTTTCTAACTAATAGGAAACTAAAAAAACATTATATTTCCTACACCAGTTGATCATAGAATTTTTATCTCATTTTGTTGTACTAGTGTTATATTAAAGGTAAATTAAAAAATTAATAATATTCATTGGACATTGGAATATAAATATATAAATGTTCTTGTTTTATTTATTAGGTGATGAAGGGTGTTATATATAGATCATGTTATTATTCATTACTTGATACTACGTGGAATACACCTCCTTGATGTTTTAAATTCCTCCACCAATTGAATTGGAAATGTGATTTGATTTTATGATTAAATTATCCCTTCCTTGTGTTATTAGAATGGTTCTTCCAATTTTTTCTATTATGTAAAATATAAATGGTTTCAACAAAACATAAGACTGTAGAGAACATCTAACTAAATTACTCTCTTCAGTATATATGTTATAATATATTATCGAATGAAAATTGTATCATTATACTAAATCATGTAAAAAGCTTCTAGGATCATGAAAATTAATATTTTTATCATTAAAAGTAAAAATTCATTTCTATATTTATCCATAACAAGTATTTTCAATGAGAATATGTTCAACCAAATCATGTCACCTAGGGGTGTCAAAACTTTTTTTTATTATAGCCTGCAAAAAATAAAAATTGTGAAGATATATGTAATAGAAAACCAACACTATTAGTTTTATTATCCCTATATGTATCTACGATATAACCACATTGACATATATCATCCAGACATAGATGTCATTACATAGAGACCACACACTCAATATATTACCAAAATTTATCTTCTATTACTATACATAGACTTACCCTTAGGGTTTTCAGTTAGTATTTTATCATTTTAATTATCAAATTAATAATTTCATTTAATAATATAAACTATATAATGATTTCTTTTTATGAATATGAAATTATATTTATGAAAAAAATATATTTTAATACATTTAAGAATTGAAAGGTTTGGTATCATAGAAAAATTCAGTTGATACATAACTTCTTTTATATAAGTATACCATTTTCTAAATAATGATTCATTTTCCTTATAAAATATCTAATTTTCATCCACTGTGCACACATTAAACTGAGGATATACATTGTGGAAATGGTTCAGATATTATTCTAGTAAGAAGACGAGTAACATGGATGGAATATTGTAAAAGGGTGAAAGTAATAATAATCATCTTAAGAAAAAATATGTTCTTAATTAGATTCATAATGGAATCATGTAAAAATATAAAGAATTTGGTATATTCAAAATAATGAAACAACATATTAGGTTGAATGTATTGGGTTTAAAATTACATAAAACACACACACACATGAAATCATCACACATAGGCTGTATATGCATTTCATAACCACTCCACCTTGATAGCCAACAATTAAAGCCTTATTTAATTTATATTGACGGTATAATGGCCCAATGCACATGAAATCCATACAGGACCCACAAAAATGGACCATAGACCCATGCCCTAGTGGGTCTCACAAAAGACTGATTTACACCTCTGCATCGTGTTCCCTTGAAGTCATGACTCCATGCAAACTTGAATAGAGCTATCACCCCATTTGAAGCTTTCACTATTCGCTGATGACAGTCGGTCAACCACGAATCCCATTTTTCATCATTGTTCACCACATTGATTATCTGACCCCGCCTCATGAAAATATGTGGTGGTACTGCCATCACTAGTCTGAACCCTCCCATATCATACTTTAATGGACCATCCCTGAGTTATTGTTGATCAGTCCACATCACATCCACATCAGCTAGATGCATGCATCCTCCATCCTCCAAAATGCATCCCCCAAAAATTTGCACGACCATCGCCAATGGAAACACCCTAGAATGTTGTTGCTGGATGTCCACCCCGCCTCCTCCATCCACTAAATTATATCTTCCAGACAGATGACTGTCCATCTCTCCATTTCCCAAATAACCCATTTGCACTACTAACATAATGATCCCCACAAATGAGGAAGCCAAAGGTAGATAATGGTACCCTAATAGTAAGATGCTTTAATAAGGTGTTGGTCACCAATTAAACAAAACCCCATTAGAAAATAAAACATTATAACATTGTGGTAAAATACTACCTATAGAACGGATCATTGAAAGAATCATATTCATAAAAAAAATATTTGAACAAATCAAGTCATCCAAATTATGAATACATCTAGTATCATATTCACGAATAAAACATAAATTCTAATGATATATATCATATTAGAAATTCATTAGAGGGATATATAATTTTGGTCTCGCCCATTATAATATAAAATGAATCTAAGCATTCATGGATCATGGAAAAAGAATAAATACCATTACAAGTTATGAATAAAAACCAAATAAACTAATGAATTTCATTAGAATGTCATGAAGAATAAATTTCGGAATATACATTAGGGTATCTTAATGAATATGTTAGATTATATTTTTTTCATAAAATATCATCATTCTTTGAGTGAAGTGAAACCCACACAATAGGATTCAATATGGTTTTTTTTTGAAAATAAATTATCTTTGAAAATAATAGTATACCTCCAAATAATGAAGAGGGAATGGATATTAGTATAAAATTATAAATTAACTAGTTTATAATCATAATATAAATAATGTGAAACAATATATAACCTATATGGAATTAGTTGGGTTCAAGAGTTTTCCTTAACAATGATCAAGGATTCTTTTGACAATTTTCATCCCTATACAGTAAGATTATATTTATTGAAACATTAAAAAATTAAAAAATTGTGTTAATTTTTCTCAATATTTACAAATTATAATAATTGATCTATAATTTTATACCTAATTCTTTAATGGTGTAAATTTTTAATATAATTTTTTCTTTAAAATTATATCATCTGGTTTCTGTTTTGTAATTTTCATTATTTCAAATTATACATTTAAAAAATATACTCTAATATTTCTGAAAATAAATTATTTATGAAATTATATACAATAAATATTTTGTTATAACATCCATAATGTAGATGATATGTATAGAGTTTATAATAACAATTTTGGAAGTGAAATGACCATTGACTAGACATTTCCAAAAGGGAGGTGAGAAATATATAACATATAATTATATTATTAATATCATTATTGATGTATATTTCCATTATCATAATCATTTTAATTTAATAATAAATTATTTTATGAATATTTAGTATTGATTAGATTTTAAGGATATATAATTAGAAATGGAGAATGATAAAATAAGGTAAATGGACAATATTAATTTCATATAGTTGTTCCTTTCCTATGAAACTTCATTCATTTAAATATTATTGAATGATTTGTGTAGATAGAAACTAAAGAATATAATGGAAATATAACATGAAAATTTTGATGTTATTTTTCTTTGATAAGTGTATATGATATTGTTTTCCATGGGGTAGAAAATGTTGTATTTAGGTTTGAAAGGAGGGGTAGTTTATAATAATATTTTGAATAAAATGGATTTTTTATGTTAAAACTCAAAATATATATATTTTATATATTTTAAATTATATATATTTTTTATAATAAATATGTTAATTTCTTCAAATAAAATTTAATCAGAATTCATTATTTTTATATAAAAATAATTTGGTAAAAATAATTTTTCATGGAATATTTAGCAAATAGATTTTTAAAATACTTATTATGATTTATACAAGAATTTGATGGATAAATTAATAGGATATGATTTTTTGGAACCCCATTTTGAAATTTTTTTTATTAAAATATTATATTATATATGATGTAATTTAAAAAATACATGTTTTGAAAAAATAATATTTGTAAAATTTTATTAAAAATTAATATTTTAGAAATATTTTGAAAAAAAACCACACGAAGTTCTATTATTCTTGTTATTAAAATGGAACTATTTTTTCCAAATTAAATTCTCATATAGTTATTTTTAATTTTATTTATAAAAAATAAAAATATTTTTATAATAAAAAAATACATTGAATAAAAATTTCCATATAGTTTCATTGTGTTTTTAACCATGATATTTATTTCATGGAATTAAAATTTATTATAATATATTACATTACTCATGATAAGTGACTCCTTAAACATTTTATCATTTATTATAAGGTGTTTATGTTCTCAATCAATGTTTGAGTATGTAATTATGATTTTTTTGAAAAGGCTACAATAAATATAATTGTAATATCTAAGAAAAACATTCATGATTACTAAGAATGTCATAACCAGGAAGATTGCTAAATTTAAGGAATGATATCTAAATTTTAAAAGTCCAAATTTTATTTATGCTGAAATTATTTACCCCACATCAATAGGAACCATTACAATATGTTATTTGAGACAAGTTTGATTGGTGTTACATAATAATAAGGGGGAATGTGAGCACATTCACATTACCTTGGTAGTTCCCTAAATAAAGCGTCCAAGTATATTTTGTTTCCATTGGATGAATCATAATAATAATATATCATCCATGTGTTTGTGATAACAACATCCATATATATAGAATGACTCATACAATGTTAGTGAACATAAAAATTTCATGTATCCCTTGTTTTTTCTTTCTTTTTTAAACATTTTATAAATGAAACCCACATATGATTGTGTGAAATCAAAAACCCTAACCAATATAGAGTTATAAAGTAAAATCCAAGAATTTTTTGAAAATATATCATCCCTGATTGGAAAAATTTAATTTTGTATTACCAAACATGGTGGAGTTTTTTTCATTTTATTATATAAATTAATAGATTTTCTTGATAAAATGAATTTCTATTGAGTATTGAAAAAATGTATATATACTCATATTATGATGTATGTTTAATGTAAGGACATTAATATTTGTATTTTCACAAGATCATTGTATTCATCAATATCATTTGTCTATTATATTTCATCCCTAATTAAAAAATTGTTTATTCCTAAATACTTCTTATAAATCTCATTATGATTTTATTAATCAGAAAAAATTTTCCCATTATGATTTGATAATTATTTTCAAATCATGAACAATTTCAACATTCGTGATATCACTATTTTTTTAATTCATATTTTTTCTCCCATGTATTTTTCTCTTATATTACATTATTTTGTTAAGAAACTCGAAAAAGTATTTTAATTCATTATTATTTAGTATTATCTATGAAATATTTATTAAAAATTATTATATACAAAAATCTAGTGGGGTTTATATTTATAGATAATATTGAAATTACATTACAAGACTCAAAAATATTTTAATGTTTGATTCATCATGCACCGACACTCGTATGAATTATTTTCCATGATCTTATATAAGAATTCTAAATTCATTACACATTACAATGTTATGAAAACATCCATAAATTGAAATATTATAGTATTGTATCAATAATAACCACTGAAGTTATGTTTTAAAATATTTAATTCACCATTAGATCCCACAATTTTATTAAGTATTTATTACCACTAAAATATTAATTTTTATCTTTTGCGTCATAAGATAATAATCCACATGAAATTGCAGAGCAATGTTCCATTTTATATATTAAATTTATGTTGGGTTTTACAGCATAAATTAATATTTACTCCAAAACTGATTTCACTACCTATCTAATTATTGGTACTATTTTTCACTCTATAACCTGATAGTACACCACATATTAATTGTATAATAACAAAATATATCACATGAAAAAAGATGAATTTGTTGATTTTTAATCATTTAAAATAATCATAATGTCCATTTTCGTTCATTCAAATCCCATTAAAATATACTTCTAACGTCCATGTCTTCATTAACATTATACAAAAATTTATGGGTAATACATACATAATATATATATATAACCTGATGAAAATAATGAATTGATCACATAAATTTACATTTTATACTTATCCCTCTACATTTGAATATTTTGGTTTTATAATAATCTTTTGTGGATTATTGTAAAATGATATTGTATATTATCACACAAAATCACTAATGATATCTCTAAAAAAATTCATATAACATGCATAAGTCAGATTACCTTTTAACAGAAAAATATTTTTTAATATGATTCCCTTAAATATAATTTATTTTTTTGATCCATGGGGATGCATAAAAATCTGAACATTGATACTTTTTAGAAATTAAAATATAGAGTTAAATACATTATATATTTTTAAATGTAAATTAAAAAAATTGACTTTTTAAAAAGGGTCAAATTTTATTTAATGATCTATAGAGACTACTTTCAACTATTTTATTAATTATGTATTATTCATAAATTTAATAAATTTTAGTAATTTAATCAATAACATTGATCCCTTTTTTTTCTATAAAATTTCAATAATTTCAAAAGATGAAATCCCTAAAATTTTTATGTAATTAAAAATAAAACGGGTATACTAATTCTTGGTTTAGCGAAAATGTTTTATTTTCAAACATTTTTATTTATAATTATTTAAAAATTAATTTTATCATAATTAGAGTATTAAAAATATATAATTTTTTAAATATATTGTAATAAAATTAAACTCATACATTGACAATTAAGTTTCTAGAATTAAATATTATTATATTTTACTATAAAAGATATATTTTTTTAATATTTTTTGAGTGTGTAGTATTTTATATTAATATATTAAATTAATCATATTTATAAATATTTTATGTGATATTTCAAGAATATTATTTCAATGAAATTAATTAAAATTAATCAAATTCATTTACATGTAATGAAAATTTAATGATGAAATTTTTGTTTTAATGAAATTTTTTTATAAAAATGATTTTTAGGATTTTTTGTATGTATAATATAATTAATATATACAAAAATATTTAATTGAATATGAAAAATTGAATCCATTATTGTTCTCATAAATTCTATATTTGTTCATATGTTAAAATATAATTTAATTCATAATGTATATTGACCATGGACGCATGTTATTCATCGTTGTAATGCTTAAAATACATAAAAAATGGTTAAACTAAGAGATAATGATTATATTATCACCAAAACCCTATATTTAATTTATTTTATAAAAATATATTGACCACACATCCACTTATATTATATATTTTTTATTTGATAATTGTTTTCCAATGAATATTTAATTTTATTATTTTCTTTTTATCTGTATTTTTATGTGGGACATTCCCCTAAAATATAAAATAACGTTGATCCTCATTTATCCACCCCCTATATGAATTTTAGATCCTCCATGAACAAAAAAAATAACATAAAACTATACTACTCAACATATATAGTGTCATGTATAATGACAAGATCCTCATAAGTTGTCTTAGAGTGTTACACAATATAGAATACACGAGGAAGATGAAACTATCTCAACTACATTATTTTAATTTAATTACATGTTTTTACAGAATTTGAATCAATTATATGAATAATAATAAGATTATATTAATGTAATAACAATATTTAAAGGTTATTATGTTTATTTAATTTCCATTTAATACATTGTAATCATCTAATCGATAATAAAAAGCATCCCTCATGTGTATATGTTAACTAATACCTCTATAAGGTGTTGTTTTTTACTTTTTTGTCAACATATTTCATGGATGATATACATAAATTCATATAATAAATATATGTGATAATTATTAAGTATTTATGATTAAATTTATATAATTTATTTTATTGTTTAATTTCACTTCATCCAATGAAAAAAAATATAAACATCACTTGTGATTTTTTACCTTCTACCACCTTCACAAAAAGATATAACAAATTTTTCATCACCTCTCTACATGTATTGTTTAAAAAGATCAATTAATCTCTAAATATTATATTAATAGTGATATTATTCTTATTATTTTTATTGTTTTTAGAAATTTAGGATCTAGGTTAATGTACATGAATTTTTTAATTGAAAGCTATGTTGAAAAAAGAACAATTTACAACTAAATATTGATTTCAATGAATAATTATTACTAAATATTTTAGTAGTAATTATATGGTAATGATATATAATAATATGAGTATTAAAATGTCTCTAAAATAGATGTATAATAATTATAAATTTATTATAGTGGTGGTCAGGAAATGTACATATAAAGTTAGGACTTTTTGTAGGGTCTTATGTCACAATATTATATTTTATCATAAATGAATATATTTCATTTTCTATTGGAATAATTTTACATTATATCTCCAATAATTTTTTTTCTCATACTATTATATTTCATTTATTAATTATTCATTACATATTAAAATCCTTGTTAAAGAAAAACATTTAATAGGATAATTTTTTGAATAGTAAATATTATTTATCCTTTTTTCTCACAAATAATTTTCAATAATATGCATGTTAATAAAAAAATAGAAGATATTATCTATTTCTAAAATATTTACAAGGTAAGTAACACTATATTTGACTACATTTTGAACACATTTATATTAATTTTCAATCCATTTTCTCTAATGGTACATTTTTTACTTTTATTATAAAATTTAAAAAATGTTTTTTAATGTTTAAGAAATGAATAAAACATCCATCATTCATGTCTAATAATCTCCACAAACATTCCATTACGTGATTAAATTTGACTTAAAATAATGATTCATTACAAATTTTTTTTGTTTTTTAATTGTTACCAAATGGGAATGGTTTTTTCTGATGTTTTATACAATAAATATTTTTAGTGATCAGAAAAATAAATGTTTAATATATGTAAACATCTTTTAATGAAATATATAATTCACTTGGGATAATCACTTATGAAACCAGAAAAATAATATCACATAATAGATTATTATAATTATTTTTTAATTATTATTTCATCATACTAATTTCATTCATGCAAGATAATTATGCGATCATGAAATGATGAATGTTTTTATGATCTTGTGGAATACATATAAATGGTTTTATTTGTGTGATAAATGATAATGAGATTAAATATCACTATAACTGTAACATAATTGGTAAATAATGAATATTACTTTTTCATATTTATCCATATTTGTGAATAAAATGATAATGTTAATTTAAAGCGAACGCTATGCTCGATGGTGTACCCAATACGAAATAATTATTTTCTTTAAAATCTTACATTGCACTCTAAAAATAAAATAATATTATTTAAATGGTAGTTATCTTATTTCCTTTGTAATGGTGGGAATGAACATATCTGACTACAAAATGATTATATATGTTTGCAAAATATTTTTACTTTTTTGCAATAAATGTTAGAGGCATAAAATGCAAACGAATCCAATTTTAATCATAAATATTCTAATATTCTTTAAAAGGTCGATTAATCACCTTTTGATGGAAACCATTTTTAAATATACTTTTTAAGATTTTATATGTTATTTGTGACAAAATAAAATCCATCTTTAGAATCTGGACATAAAAATTTACTGTGTAATTTTTTTTTATTTTTCCGATAAAGATCAGTTTTAGGGAAAATATTGTATTTTAATTCAAACCATCTTTTTAATCTAATTTATTTATATGATTAGATAAACTTTTGAATTGGTTTTAAATTTAAATTAGAATATATTTTTACCATTTAATCCAACAGTGGTCATTGGAATTAATTTCACATCGAAATTTGACTTAAACTATTGTGAATCTTTTAATAGATATTGTTTTTTTAAAAACACGCTATTTGTTTTGACAACGGGAATTAATTATTAAATTAATTATTGAAACTTTTATGTTTTTAATTTTTCAAATGAGACATAATTTTTTAATTCATAATATCAAATATATCTTAGGGTGAATTTTCAGTATTTTTCTGAAAAACATCAAATTTTGATGAATAGTAAAAAAACTAAGTGGTAGTTAAAAAACTAATTTTTCTTTTAAATTAAACATTACCACTTCTATGATTTTAATTTTAAAAATATTACATACATGGATTTCATTAGTATATAAAATGGGGTTCAATGGGATTAAAATAATTTTTTGTTGAATAGTAACTTTTATATTTTATTAATCGTTATTAAATGTAATTAGTGTAATTTAAGGTAAAAATAATGTTATAATAATATTAAATGACATTGACACAAGTCCTACCCTTATTGGAGGAGTAATGACTTACCAAGAAAATCGTTGGGTCATCTTGGGGACCCTGTGGAGCAACTTTGGTAGGAAAATGATATTAATAACTTTTTATTTAAAGTTAATAAAAAATGTCACAAACATGTATTATTTTACTAAAAAAATATACATGAGGTTATACAAGTCATATTTTTTACTATAAATATCCATTAGAAATAGAAATATTTTTTCCTACATCATATTATTTTTTTTATAATTTTTAGACATTAAATAAATTAATTAATTTAAGACACCATGATGATGCAATGATTACCTCATTAATAAACGATTTAAATAAAATGAGATGATAAGGTAAAATATAAAACATACACTATTCAAAAAACTATTGGATGGGTTGATTTAGAACCAATAACACCTTATATTAGATATATATAATTTTGGGACCTTTAATATCTGAAAATCGTTTTATAATAAAGTAAATTTTCAAGACATTCCAAGAGTGCCCCTCCTCCCTCTTATAAAAGGCCCCCATCTCTACCCCTTACCCACACATCAAAAGCCTTTGGCTCGACCAAACTCTTCTAATTTTATCTCTCCACATATCTATCTTTATCCTAGGAGCCTTATCGTTGGCAGAAATCTCTTCAAGAAACCATTTTGGTTCAAACCAAGAGGAGTTACCATATTTAAAGGTAATGTATTCACTTGTGTTCTTTTGTTTTATTTTCCTTATCCATCCCAATAAACTGTTTTTATTCCATTATTTTGTAACAACACCAGTTTCTTAAATATAATAGGATTTTTATATGTGAAATATTTGTTCTACAATTACATATACCACTGTCTAATGGTAAAAGAACATACTGTTTCTGTGGATGGAGAATTACTGCCTCACGAAACGATGATTGTTCAATATTCTCTTAACACATTTCATGGTGGCCATGATGATGTCACTGTATCTTATATATGATATATATGGTATTTATGTTTTCTATATGCTTCATTATTATATATTTAAAACATAACTTTATGCTTTGCATGTTGTGAAAATGTGATAATTTCATACGAGGAAGTGTGGACTACCGCCCCATCAAGTGATGTGACTCATTCATTCAATACATGGAATGTATAAAGAATGAAATTAATGAACATATGTGATCTATTAACATATATATTATACTGAAATTATAATATATATATATATAACTTTCATTTAGTTTTAATTACACTAATTTGCCAAAGTAATGAAAGTAGCATTCATGCGTACGTACGGCCTACCATCTCCATGAACGGTGCATTTCATTTCTTTTTTATCTCCAAATATTATGGATTATGTATAAGACGAATATATACTAGATATATATGAAATTTCCATTATTAATACTATTCGGTATTTGATGTACATACAACTACATTGACAATACTTTTCAAACAAGAACATTTTTGACTCATGTACCGAACATCGACAAACTAATGATATGAACTCACATAATTAACAAATTATTATAACGTGATAATATATGATATTAATTGAATAATAAATTTTAATGTATGTAATTATGAAATTATAAATTGAACAATGATTATTATTCTGGAATATAAAGAAATGAACAAAACAAGACCGACTTGAGGTAAGGGATCCTACCTCTCTCTTTCTTTTTAAGTACTCTCTTTAATGTCATCTCTTTTAAGCTTATATTTCTTTTGTTTGGGGATGTTATTTTATATTCCCCATTATTTAATTTTTATTTTAATATTATGAGATACCATATTTGATCTCAAAAATCAATTTTTGGATGATTTATGTGGCGTCGTTAGGCTATCGAGTTTTCTTAAGGGGTTTTTCATCTCACTTTTATTCACGTGAGATTTATGCTACATCATCAACCATTTCCTTTGAGTGGTGTATGTACTTCCCATTAATCTATATTTTTTGTAATATAATTTCATTTATGGGTATTTACATCAATTTTGTATAGTCCTTCTTTCGTGGGTTGTACGTTCCAAAAGTTACCCAAATCAGTAAGGGAACCATTCATCCTCCTCTTTTTTAAAAGACTTATTTTTTTTACGCCTTATAATTTACATCTTCTTATGTTGGTATATGTTCTTATATAACCTTATTACATGAAATGTTGTGTATATGTGATGATATACCCTCCCTATCTCTCATCATCTCATTTTCATAATTTTTAAGTGACGTCGTTAGGCTGTTGAATTTTTGTAGGGGAACTTCTTAACTCAATTTCAATTATTTGGGTTAAACCTCTACTTCTTGATTATGTCATGCTATTAATATTTGTGGATGACATATGATTGTTTTACACTGAGTATCCACTTATATTTAGTGTATTTATATTTTTCACCCATAATTATGTCATTTCTTTATCCTTGCTCTAACGGTGTGATCCTTGATTGGGATTACCTAACAATTTCTTATCATTGAGACATTTCTTAATGATATGCACTTTTATTCATTTATAAAGTGTATATACAGACCCTTTGACTTTTAATATCCATATTATGTCTATACTAAAGTCATTTAAATGTTTTTAAAATGGTCTAATTTCATGTGGCTTATAATCTAAATGTTCAAAATGGAAAAGTACTCTTTTATTAAATTATTGTTTTAAATGGTTTTAAAGAATTATTCTTTTAAAAATTTCTCTTCCATTTCCATGTTTTAAAAATGTTTTTAAGGATTTATTTATATGGACATGAATTTTTTAAAACCCTTTCAAAAGTTTCGATGTGGTATGGGACAATTTGATTCTAAAATATCTTTTAAATGACATCTTTTAATATTTTCAATGTATAAAGGGATTTTTCTCTCATAGAGTTTTAATGATTTTATTATAAGTTTATACTTATGATAATATCATGATGTGATCTATTGTGATTGAAAGGTGGAAATTTTATGTACCTTTTATGCATTTTTTAAGTGTTATGATTATTTTATGGTTCTTGGGAATTATTTATGAAGACGGGTGGTTCCGTGATAAACTCATGGTGGGTGGTCCCATGATAGATATCCAATGCATTGGGTAACACAAAGGGGGAAAATGATAAGGTTTCTCTGAAGAGATATAGGGAATATACTGTGATGTGTATTCCAAATGTACCCATGAGGGTTACTCCCTAAATAAGAATGTTATGAATGCCTCAAGTTACTTTTATGTTTTATAATTTCTATGATTTATTCATAAATATTATAATTTCATGAGGTATGAGTAATGAATGATTTCATTTATTCTTATGTATAGATGTACTGATGATTCCTTTATATATTTCTATATCACTTACTGAGATTTTTATGCTCATCCCAAGTTCTTTTAATGTTTTTCACAGGTCAAGGGAAATGTACATGATATGATGATGGTGTCAAGGAAGTGTCAAGAAAGAATCCAGGTTTTATTTTGAATATGTTTCCATTGATTGGAAAAAATGAATACTATCTTTTATATAACAACTTTGATTAAATGTGGAATTTAATGCGTGATTTATGATTTAATTCTCTAAAACTCTAAACCTAAAAAGATCCTCAATGTGTATTATTGGAATAACTCACGATTAAGTAAGGTTTAAGGCCAGGTCCTTATTGTATGTATCAATGTTCGGTTTAGATAACATTAGAGGTTAGAGTGTTTTTATGCATAAGTTACAAGTTGTGTATAACCACAATGGTTATTATATTAGATAGAGTTATTGTTATTTTTGAATGTTGGAATGAGTTTGAGATAACATGGATAAGTATATCTCAGTTTTTATCTTCCTCTTTAATAAATGATGATTTTTTGGATATACTCACACTGACCTTTTTTGTTATAGTAAATGGATGGATCTATCAGGCACCCAAGTGACAATGGGTTTAAAGGAAAATGTGGTGGTTCTCTGATTAAGAGACTGGATGAAGTGGGGGATTCAATGAGAAATCTCGTGGTTATTCTAAACCAACTATCAGGAGTCATGATCAAACACTTTAATCATGGTGAGTTCTCTAATGCATCTTGTATGTGAGAACCAACTCAATGTGGAAGTTCAGGTGATAATTAAAAAGGTAACCATTAGGGTTTATATGATCCATACATTTGAGGTAATTATGGGTTACTGTATGTTAAGATGGAAAATGAAATGCCTGAGATAAACATGAGCTTAAAATATGTTATGAATATTTTTTATTATTTTATCTCTTTTTGGGGAATGTTTTATGAATTATATAGTTTGGAAAAAGGACAACCCGCAGACCATGTGACAACCCATCATGTCGGACAATGCTGAGGGAATCGAACCCACAAGTAATGTGTGACTGGTTTTTATCTCCTACCACTGGACTACGTGAAGTCCCTAGTTATTTTGACTAATTCATTATAGTTATATGATTTTATGAATCACGAGTAAGTTGATTTTGGGTTATCTATTGAAATTATTAACCTATCGTGGAGGATATGTGATTTGGTTAATTAATTTTCTATATGAGACTTTAAGATAAATTGATGTTATTTGGAGATAAATGTTAATTTGTACCTTAGAAGACTATGTGAATAAATCCTTCAAATATTTCGGTTTTAATCATAGTTTTGTTTACTTTAAAGAATTTTATGGAAAATTTGTTTATTGAGTGGTCTTCGTTGAACTTTTGGTTTTGTTGGACAAATTTTTGAGATTAAGAATAGATTTTCTTTTTATAAAGGATTATCCATTTGTGGATAATCTTATCTTGTTTTACTATTTTTGGTTTTGGTTAAGGTCTAAATACATGGGAAATATATAGTTCTATTTTTTGGATTAGGTGATTCTATAGAAGTTGATTGTGGCACTCTTAATGTGATCAAGTCATACTAAATACTCATCTTTTGGAGAAAATATGAGTTTGTGTAAAAAAGTCTAGTAGGAGATGAGAGTATACACGACAAGTAATTAAGTTTCCTTATGACTTATTTAGTTTCATAAATAAATTCCTCAATGAAAAGTATCTTAAAAAAAAAAATTTGTCTGTTAACTTTTCCTACTGGGGAATCAAATACTATTTAACCCATCACCAGTTTGTGAATATCTGGTGGATAAATTTCTCCTAAACATGTTTTCTATCAATATCCCTCAGAACATGACCCTTTGTTTTAACTTCCATATCTATGTTTTCCTACATGGAATCCTAGTATGGGATAACTCGGGTGACCTTTTTTACTTCCCTTCTTCTAAAGTGAAAGTTTAATTTACTCCTTTTCCGATGTGGGGATTTTAAT
Source organism: Viscum album (assembly GCA_963277665.1). Lineage (NCBI taxonomy): Eukaryota > Viridiplantae > Streptophyta > Magnoliopsida > Santalales > Viscaceae > Viscum > Viscum album. The sequence continues at coordinate 2,047,080,097 of OY728147.1, read as the reverse complement.
GAATTTTTCAAGCCCAATTTTAAAAATTATGAGGACACAATTCCCAAAAGGAGGGAAGGATGTAACATCCTAGGTAAATAAAGAATATTACTTTTTCATATTTTTCCATATTTTTGAATAAAATGTTAATATTAATTTAAAGGGAACACTATACTCAATGGCATACCCAATACGCAACAATGAGTTTCATTGAAATCTTATTTTTCACTCTAATAATAAAATAATATTATTTTTAATGGTAGTTAAATAATAGTCATTGTAATGGCGGAAATTAAAAGAACTAATTAAAAAACGATTATAGATTTTTGTCAATTATTTTTACTTTTTTCCAATAAATGTTAAAGGTTCGAAATGTGAATGAATCCAATTTTAAGCATAAATATTCTAATATTCATTAAAAGGTTGATTAATTTCCTTTTGATGGAAAACCATTTTTAAATATACTTTTGAAGAATTTATAATTTCTATTTTTCAAAATAAAATCCATCTTTAGAATCTGGACATCAAAATATACTTTGTGTAAATTTTTGTTATTTTTCCGATAAAGATCATTTTTAGTGAAAATATTGTATTTTAATTCAAAACCTCTTTTTAATACAATTAATTTATATGATTAAATAATATTTTTAATTGGTTTTAATGTTCAATTAGAATATATTTTTACCATTTAATCCAATGGTGGTCATTGGAATTAATTTCACTTTGAAATTGGACTTAAACTAGTGTCAATCTTTTAATAGATATTGTTTCTTAATAACACACTATTTATTTTGACGGCGGGAATAAATTATTAAATTAATTAATGAAACTTTTATGTTTTTAATTTTGGAAAATAAAAATATTTTTTTAATTCCAAAAATAAAATATAGCTTAGGGTGAATTTTTTTTATTTTTCTGAAAAACATCAATTTTTAGGAATAGTGAAACCACTATGTGGTAGTTAAAAAACTGATTTTTCTTTTAAATGAAACTTTACCACTTCTGTGATTCGAATTTCAAAAATCCTACATACATGGATTTAATTAGGATGTAAAATTTTTTTCAATGGGAATAAAAATAATTTTTTTGATGAATAGTAACTTTTATGTTTTATTAATCGCGATTAAAGGTAATTAGTGTAATTTAAGGTAAAGATATTGTTATTATAATATGAAATGACCTTGACACATGTACTAACTCTATTATAGGAGTCATGTCCGACCAAGAAAATACATTGATCAACATGGTGACCCCATGGATCCACTTTGGTGGGAAAATGACATTAATAAATTTTTATTTAAAGATAAAATAAAAATGTCACAAACATGTATTTTTTTACTAAAAAAGTTTACATGGGGTTATACAAGTAATAATTTTCACTATAAATATCCATTATAAAAATAAAACTATTTTGTACATCATAGTAGTTTTTTTATAATTTTTAAACATTAAATAAATTAATTTATTTATGACACCATGATGATGAAACAATTACCTCATTAATAAAATATTTAAATAGAATGAGAAGATAAGGTAAAATCTAAGACTTTAACTTGTAAAAAACTTATTGGAAGGGTGGATTTAGAACCATTATCACCGTATCCTAGAAATATATAATTGTGGGACCTTTAATATATTAAAGTAATTTTATAATAAAGTAACTTTTCAAAACATTCCATGAGTGCCCCTCCTCCCTCTTATAAAAGGTCCCCACCTCTACCCCCATACCCACACCTCTCAAGATTTTTGCTTGACCAAAATCTGCTCATTTTATCTCTCCACATCCCTCTATTCATCATAGGAGCCTTACCATTGACAGAAATCTCTTTAAGAAACCATTTTGGTTCAAACCAAGAGGAGTTGCCCGAGTTAAAGGTAATGTCTTTACTTGTGTGTTTTTGTATTATTTTTCTTCTCAAACCCACTAAACTATTTTTATTAATTTATTTTGTAGAAACAACAGTATCATCAATATACTAGGATGTTGTTATGTGAATGATTCATTCTACACTTACACACACCTTCGTCTAATGGTTAAAGAACATACTATTTCTGTGAATGGTGAATTACTGCCTCACGAAATTATGATTGTTCAATATTATCTTAACACCTTTCATGGTGGATATTATAATGTAACTATATTTTATATATGATATATATGGTATTTATGTTTTCTATATTCTTCTGTATTTTATATCTAAAACATACCTTTATGCTTTTCATTTTGTGCAAATGTGATAATTTCATACGAGGAAGTGCAGACTACCGCCCCCTCAAGCAAGGTGACTTGTTCATGCAATACCTGGAATGTATAAAGAATGAAATTATTGAACATATGAGACCTATATAACATATATATTATAATTCAATTATAATATATATATAACTCTCATTTATTTTTAATTCTATTAATGTGCCAAAGCAATGAATGTAGCGTTCATGCGTACGTACGGCCTACCATCTCCATGAATCGTGCATTTCATTTATTTTTATCTCCAAATATTATTGAATGAGTATAAAACTAATACATACTATATATATATGATATTAACTTCATTAATACTATTCTTTATATGATTTATATACAACTACATAGACAATTCGTTTTAAACAATATCATTTTTTACTCATGTACCGAACATCGACAAAACAAATGATATAAACTCACATAATTAACAAATTATTATAAAATGATAATATATGATATTAATTGAATAAAAAACTTTAAATTATTTCCTTAAGAAATTATAAATTTACCAATGTTTATTATTAAAGAATATAAGGAAATGAACAAGACAAGTCGAACTTGAGGTAAGGGTTCCTACCTCTCTCTTTATTTTTAAGTACTCTCTTTTATGTCATTTCTTTTAAGCTTATCTTTATTATGTTTGGGGAAGTTATTTTATATTCATAATTAGGAACTTTTTATGTTCATATTATTATAGACCCTATTTGATCTCATAAATCCATTTTTAAATGTTTTATGTGGCGTCGTTTGTCTGCTGATTTTTCGTAAGGGGTTTATCATCTCACTTTTATTCCCGTGAGATTTATGCTACAATTGCCACCATTTCCTTTGAGTGGTGTATTTACTGACCAGTATTCTACTCTTTTTTTAATATACATCCATTTATGTGTATTTACATCAATTTTTTATATCCCTTCTTTCGTGGGGTGTACGTTTCGAAATTCACCCAAATCGGTAAGGGAACCTTTCACCCTCCTCTTTTTTAAAAGACTTCTTTTTGTTTGGTCTATTAATTTACATCTTCTAATGTTGGGATATGTTCTTATATATCCTTATTGCTATAAATGTTATGTACAAGTGATGAGATACCCTCCCTATCTCTCATCATCTCATTTTCATAATTTTAAATTGACGTCGTTAGTCTGTCAAATATTAGTAGCAGAACTTCTAAACTAAATTTCAATTATTTGGGTTAGACCTATACTTCTTGATTATGTGATGCTATAAATATGTTTGGATGAAATATGATTGTTTTACACTGATTATCCACTTATATTTAGTGTATTTATTTTTTTCACATGTAATTATGTCATTTCTTTACCCTTTCTGCAATAGAGAGATCGTTGATTGGGATTTCATCTCAATTTCTTCTCATTGAGACATTTCTTAATGATATGCAAGTTTATTCTATTATAATGTGTATATAAATACCCTTTGACATTCCATATCCATATTATATCTATACTAAAGACATTTATATGTTTTCAAAATGGTCTAATTTCATGTGGCGTATAGTTTAAATGTTCAAAATGGAAAATGACCATTTTATTAAAACATTTTTTAAATGGTTTTAAAGATTTATTCTTTTAAACATTTATCTTCCATGCCCATGATTTAAAAATGATTTAAGGATTTATTTATAATTACATGAATGTTTTAAAACCCTTTCGAAAGTATTGAAGTAGTATGGGAATCTTTGATTCTAAAACCTCTTTTAAATGTCTTCTTTTAATATTTTCAAACTATAAAGGGGTTTTTCTCTCATAGATTTTTAATGATTTTATTAGGTTTTTTTATTTATGATAATATCATGATGTGATCTCTTGTGTTTGAAATGTGGGAATTCTATGTTAATTTTATGCAAGTATTAAGAGTTATGATTATGTTATGGTTCTTGGGAATTGTTTATGAAGACGAGTGGTTCCGTGATAAACTAAGGGAGGGTGAGCCTGTAATAGCTCTCCATGCATTGGGTAACACAATGGGGTTAAACATTAAGGTTCCTCTGAAGAGATTTAGGGAATATACTCTGGGAGGTATTCCAAACGTAACCATGAGGGTTACTCTCTACTTAAGAATGTTATGAATGCCTCAAGATACCTTTATGTCTTATGATTTCTATGAGTTATTCATAAATCTTATGATTTCATAAGTTATGAGTACTATATGATTTCATTTATTCTTATTCATACACGTAGTAATGTTTCCTTTCCATATTTCTATATCCCTTACTGAGCTCTTTATCCTCATCCCATGTTTTTGAAATGCTTTTCACAGGTCAGGGGAAAGGTACATGATATGATGACATTGTTAAGGAAGTGTCAAGAAATAATCCTTGTTTTATTTTAAATTTGTTTCCATTGACGGGAAAAATGAATACTATATTTTATGTAGCCACTTTGTTTAAATGTGGAACGTAATGATTGATTTGTGATCTAATTATCTAAAACTTTAAACCTAAAAAGATCCTAAATTTTTATTCTTGAAACAACTCCAGATTAAGTAAGGTTTAAGGCCGGGTCTTTATAATAATACATTTAAAAAATTCATAAAATCTCATGAGATAATATAAAATTGAAAGGGAAGTTAACCCATTTATCAATGAGACTATATAAAATGTGTTTTTTTTATGAGGAGAAACCATGTCTACTATATAATATTTACAAATAATGACAGTACTAGAAGTAATAATTTTCCATGTATATGATATTTAATGCTTAGGTTTTTTTCCAAAACATATAAGTTATTATTATATTATTATCTTTCTGGATTATGAATAATTTCTTATGTTTATTCACATTTTCTAATTATTTATTTTTTTATGAAAATTCATTGTTACATTATAGATAATTTATGGATAATATCTTATTGGATATTACATTATTCCCTTATTCATATGTAATTTTTAATTATGTTCATTGAAATATATACATTAATTTTTACCATTTTTAAAATATTATCTCACGCTTTCTTATGGTTCCATATCCCTAGGATATGAAGAATATTACGTAGTTGGATATGTACATTATAAAAGATATATTAGAAGATATTTGTGGAAAATATTGATGTTACTTCATGAAATAAATTAAATATATAAATAGTGTGTAATGAATTTAATCAATAATAGATCATGTGTTTCTGTTATTTAAAAATGTAATTAGTAACATTATAATATGATATAATATATATGTATATTATACTAATTTCTCATCATTTGTCCTTAGAGAATGGATGAGTCATTTTTAGAGTTTGGCGTAGGTGGAATGAGATAAAATATTTTATGAAAACCTATATTGAAATATAGCAACATTTCATGGACCTATAATGGAATGTATTAATGTGAATGTATCATAAGATCAAACATCATAGGAATTATTTTCAAAATCATATATTTTATCGCATTGAATACTTTTTCCTGACTGCCCTTCTATTATTTTATTCAAGTCATTATAAAGAGTAAAGGGGAGTCATTTTAAATAAATGTGACTTATAAAGAATTGATCCTCCTCTTCAGAATCCAAATGGAATAGGTGATGGAATGAATAATCATTTAACCATTATAAAAAACATATCTTTATATATAATAAGTCACTAGAATAATTTATAAAATTCAAACAACAACATGAAAACATAACTAACCTTTTCATCTTGTATTGGAAATTCCTACCATTTTTATGTGGGTATAATTATCCACTTATTTTCGAGAAGTATTTCTAATTTATATAAAACATAATTTCTTCCCTATAGTTCTCAGGTAACCATGTGTTTTTTGTGTCTAAATTATTAGGATAATTTTATCAATGGGATAATAATTTAATGATTTTTATCCAAAGAGAAGAAATTATCTAAATGAAATTATAGGTCATGAATAAAGTATTTTTATATAAATTTTTCACAAAATATTCAAAACAATGTGGTGATGTAATTATATTAAATTATGTATATAGAGTATTAATATACTCCTAAAAATGAGGAAACCATCACCATAAATTTATGTTACACATTGTTTCTTATTATCGACCCTAAATGAGAAACTGATTGATTCATTTGTTTATTAAGAAAAGTAATGAAAATAATTTCCCTATAAATTTCATTGATATTCTTTAATAAATAAATCATTTTTATTCAATTTATTCATTAATAATTTATACTCTCATTGTTCATATGGTTTTAGAGATAAAAATATAAAATTTTATTTTTGAGGAAATTTAAAAGATAAATCCCATATATGAATGATAATTAATCTCCTGTTATACTATAAAAATTGAAATAATAATAGGAGAATTTATTTTAGGTGTTTTGTGAGTTTTATATGTGTGTACTTGTATGTCATCGAGAAAATTAATGTCTATCTAATGTTATGTGATTAAACAATTTAATGAATATACAAAAAAAAACTCAACTAAAATAACCCCTAACATTCCATTACTGTAATTGTAAGGATTTAGGATTGTACACTTCATTTCTATGTAATATAGGGTTAATTTTCATATTTGGTTTTATAAACATCCTAAATTATAGAATAAAGTCTTTTTTTGTGAAATGGTATTTTTTATATATGGTTACAGTAACTAAGTGGGGAAAGGTTCATATATAATCCACTCTATAAATAATAATGTTTTATTTGATTTAGATTATACCGACACCATTATATATGTAGAAATTTCATATGAGTTTTCCACCACCTCATTATCAATTAAATGTTGATTTAGAGGTTAACACTCATAATGGTAAAATTATTCATTTTCTAGTCTATAACTCAACTCATATTGAATTTTATGTGAATTTTATTTGGGAATGTATTCTTATTCTAGATCAAGATGACGTTTATATTATTTTGGTCCTAAAATAACACTGTACATATAAATAATACTAAATAACCATTAAAGGGAAATGAAATTATTTTATACTGAATAAACTTATGATCATTTATCAGGGAGTGGAAGAAATATGAAATTCCAATCTAACCTACATTAATTTTATTTGACATAATATTGATCCATGAGGGGTATTTATTTGAAATGGTAGGTTTGAAACTCAACATTTATTGAATTATTATTTAATGGGACTATATAAATGTATTTATTAAAAAAGTTTAATTTCACCTCCAAAATTAATAAGGTGTGTTTTCAATATGACTTATACTCATTGTATGAATTTTATAAATTCTCATTATATAATGTTCCAAATTGATCTGTAGTTTTTTTAAAAAAAATATGGGGAATCGATAAAATGAATTAATATTTTCTAGTGTGTCACCAAGTGGTTAAAATTTTAATTTTTTGAATAATTATTTATCATGGAGTGTTTTAATTTACAAACGAGAAGATAAATACATCATAATCGAGTATTAGTATCAGCTAACTCGTATTGATGAATTCTTATCTGTAACATCCTAAGAAAATAAAGATTATAAAATTTTCATAGAAAATAATATTTACGAATCAGATAATAATTTTAGGTGAAATACAACACTTTGTTCGATAACATACTCATCACGCAATAATGAGTTTCTTTCAAATGTTCTGTTTCACACAACATTGGGTTATACCGAAAACTAATATAATAATATTAATATTTTAAATGGTAGTTAACACCTTGATATTTTGTTATAAGGAATGAAAATAGAAAACTAAAATATTATTATACATGTATTTTAAATGTTTTTAATTATATCTAATAAATTTTAGTGTCTTAAAATATGGATGTATATGATTTTTTGCATGGAATACTTGAATATTCTTTAAAAGGTTGATTTACCACCTTTTGATGGAGAACACATTTTAAATATAATTTTTGGTCACATTAATATATTATATTTGAGAAAAAAAAATCATTAGAAGTGGGACATAAAAATTTACATAGTGAAAAATACAAATATTTTTATGATAAAGTTCATATTTTGATGTATAGTGAAAAATACTTCATTTTAATTAAAAACGACTTTTTAATATAATTTTTTTATATATTTATAGTTTATAATAAATTGGATTCAATGTTTAATAGTATAATGTTTTAATCTTTTAATCCAACTTTGTCCATTAGAAGTGTTTTAACTTTTAATTGCATATAACCAAATGTCAATATTTCAAATGGTATTATATCATAAAAACACATTCTTTTTTGTCCTGACAATAGAAATTAATTTTAAATTAATTTCACCAACATCTATGTCTTAAATTTGAAAAATGTATTCAATATTTAGAATCAAGTGGTAAAATTGTTTTAATAGTTATCTTTTATTTTTACTCATTATGAATAGTAATTTCTGTAAATATTTTATTGAAAATGGTTAAAGTGTAAATCTTGTAAATACGAATAAAAAAATAATATTATAATAATATTAAATTACCCTAACACATTTTATAACCCTGTTGGATGATATATTTCAGACCATGGGCATCATTTGGTCGATATCCATACCCCACAGAGCTACATTAAAGTGAAAATGTCATTTTATTAAAATTAATTTAGAGTTAATTAAAATGTAACATAAACATATATTTTTTAGAAAAACAATTTTATATGGGATTTTATAAATGATAGTTTTAATTATAAGTATTCATTATAAAGATAAAATGATATCCTACATATTAGTGTTTTATTTATAATTTTTATACATAATATAAATAAAATTAATTATGAAATAATAGTGATGCAATATTTTCTTCACTAATAATGATTTTAAATAAATGACATTATATATTTTAAAATAAATGTAATATTTTAAATATTTATGTGATGCACAATTTTTTTGGATTATATTTACTTGTTATATTTGTATTAAGGATTTTTTTTTTCAATTAAATAATGTTTTTATGTATTTTTAAAAAATTCATGATATAAATAGTGTCAAATTTTGCACAATCCATATTTTAAAATATAAATTTTTTTATTAAATATCATAAAAATCAATAAAATATAATATATAAAAATATAGTTTTAATAAGTCTAAAACTTTATTAATGACCCTTTAATTGGATAATTTTCATGGTTTGAAACTATTTTGACTCTCAATGTGTTAAATGATCGATGAAATGATAAGATTATAAAAGTGTTAAATAAAAAAGATAAGGATTAAAAAAATATCTAAAACCTATCCAATTCTTAATGGTTTATTTTAGGACGAATTTGTTTCACCTTATATTCTAATTTAATGAGTTTTGGATCTTTCCTAATAGAAAATAAATTAATAAATAAATAATAATTTCAATCATTCATAATGATCCCCTCATCCATCTTATAAAAGGAAATCACATATAACCCTTAATCACACCTCTCATGCCGCATTTACTTGACCAAACTCAGCCCAATTAAGCTCCCAATATAAATATAATCCTCTTAATATCCTAATTCTGGGAATAATATTTATCAAGAAAGCCTTTTATTTCAAAGCAAAGGGATTTACCCAATTTAAAGGTAACGTCTTCTCTCAAGTTCTTTTAATTTGTTATTCCTTCTCCACTACCTATGGTCATCTTAATATATATTAATATAACACCACTAGAATAAAAAAATATACTAGTTGGTTTTTATGAGAATTATTAAAACTACACATACCATCACCTCCATCTAATAGATTTATAACATATTGTTTCCATGGATGGTGAACTACTTCTTCACTAAACGATGATTGTTTAATCTTCTACTACCACCTATTATTGTGACCATTATGATAGAACTTCAATTGTATATGATATATATAATATTTATTTTATATCTATTATTATGTAATTATCTTTTATTACATACTTTTATTTTTTTCATGTTGTATAAATATGATAATTTCATTTGAGAAAGTGCATACTACCTCCCCCTCAAAGTGATATGACTAATTCATGGTATACATAGAACGCATAATGGATTGAATTAATGAAATTATGTATCATATATAAAAGGGATAAAATAATAGAATTATAATATACTTATGTATCAATATGTTTTCACTCTTTTAAATGTGAAATAACAATTCATATTGCGTTCATGTGTACGTACAGCTTAACGTCTCCATGCACGGTGCATTTCATTTTTATCTCCATATGTTATGGACTATTATAAATACATTTATACTGGATATAAATGACATATATATTATTAATTTCATGAATATCATCATGGAGATAATGGAATTTTGACAACAAGGACAATTTGTAATTACAACAAGTTTATTTTTGACTCATGTACCGAACATCCACAAAACGACCAATATGAACTTGAATAATTATATAATTGTTATAAAAAGGTAATATGTGATAGAAAGGAATAATAAATTTGAAAAATGTTCTGAAGAAAATATAAATTCAATTATTTTTATTATTTAGGGATATTAATAACTAACAATACAAGTCGGACACAAGGTAGGGGACCCTCAAAACCAAATTTCCATTATTTGGGTTAAACATCTACTACTTGATAATGTCGTGCTTTGATTATGTGAGATATAACAGTGGATATCATATCTATTATTTTTACTTTATTTATTTATACTTATTGTGACTACATATAATGGATCTATTTTATTTACAAAATGGTCAATATTAGGGACTTTATCTCAATCTTTTTTATTTGAGGAATATTTTGATTTATACACATCATCCTTTTATATGTTGTAAAAAACCATTTGAATTTTAATTTATTTAATATGTAATCTTTTATCTACGAAGATTTTTAATAAATAAAAAAGAAGTTTTTAAAATGAATACAGTGATAATGACCTCTCTGCCATTGTAATCATTATTTGGATTCCTCTATAATCTTTAATGGTTTTAAACGGAAAAATAAACACATTATTTTTATTAGGTATTTTGTTATTGGAGATGGTTTTTGAAATGGATTTTGTACTAAAATATATCTCAATAATTTCTTATGATTTCATGTAAAATGAAATTATTTAATGTTGATATTTTTAATAGTACGTGTGTAGTGATTATAAAATGGTAATATGACTTTTGACGGGTGGTTACGTGATAAACCAAATGAAGGGTGGTTCTGTGATAAACCAAGGATGGGTGGATACAATATAAACTCTAATGTATTTTTTATTGAATTCATCTATATGGATATTCCATTTAGTGAAATGTGACGATGTCGACAATATGGTTATTCCATTTATGTATGTTTATATCCCATGTTACATCAATATGATTTATCTTCCTTTCTATAGGTTTTTTGGTAATATTTTGTCACAAAATAAGGGTATGTAATGAGAATATATTTAATGAAGGATATTCTATACATTATTAATCTAAAAATTATAACATTATGATAAAGTATTCATGGTTGAAATGTTTTTATTAAATATAATAACATTCCTTCTTTGCGTATCCCTTACTGGGATTTTTATGCTCATACCATGTTTTTGAAATGTTTTCAATAGACATAAGGTGTAATATGGTCATGGATGGGATGAAGGAAAATTCATTCTGTTTAGAACATGGAACTAAACATGTTTCCTTTCATTTTAGAGTTTTAATTTTGGGAAAAATGGATATTATGTATAAGTGTCAACATGTAATATTCAATATGTTTTGTATAAGTTATGTACTAATTATCTATGGCCTTAAACATGAAAATTCCCTCAATGTGAATTATTATTTTAATTCAATATTATATAATTTTACAATATGGTACTTTATAGTTGGTATAAGAGGCCAGTTTAAATATGATTAGAGGTTGGGGTGTTATTTAGGCATAACATACATAACTATACTGGTTAACATATTATAAAGTGGAATATATATTTTTTAAAAATTTAATGAGTTTAAGATAACGTGAATAAGTATATGATAGTTTTTAACCTCTTTATAAGATATTATATGATGACTTTACTAACATACTCGTACTGAACATTTGGGTTTTAGTAAATGGTTAGATATAGTAGGCACCAAAGTTACAATGGATATGATGAAAACTGTAGCGGTTTTTTGAATAAGAAACAGAATGAAATAGGGGCTATAATGAGAAATCTTGTTGTTATTCTCAAACAACTATCTAGAGTACATAGTGAACACCCAACCCTAGGCTATTTTTATAAGGCATTATATATTCAAGAAACAAATCCATATGGATGTTCAGGTAATAATCATAAAGGTATGTATATTCAAAAAAGTATGTGTCAATGATGTGGAATGAAACACCTAAGAAAATGATTCAATGAGATGAGAAGATTCTATATATGTGGTAATGAAGGTCATAAAGAAAAAACCTTCCATGGAAAAAGGAAGTGTCCAATTGACTCCTGAAAAGGGAAAGAAGTTCATTACAAGGAATCAATTTAATGTTTTTAAAGTGGGGTGTATGGTTATTATAAAGATAGGTGTCCTATGATGAAGTTTCAGAAATGAGATCATATTTACCATACAAATATATGTTTTCCAATGCCCACAATCATTAAAATTGAAGATGAGGAAACGGAAAATGAACTATGAATGGTATGGATTATTTATTACATCATGTTTGGACGTTACTGAAATCATAGAACATTATGCATGATTTTGGTTATAGGAAACAAATTTTAAAGAATAAGACATAAAACAGGGATTAATGATCATGAAAAATGTTAGATGTATAAGATGACAACATTTTTGGAATCTAAGAGTTATGTTGGATCTATGGATGATGATATATTTAAATTAAATAATGATAATATTAATTGGGAAAAACATTTCAACAATTTTAACCCTAATTTTTAATAAGTGGAATTTTAATTCAAGGAATAATTATATTTTATTTTTTGGATATAGTTATAAATAACCATTTTGGTTTATATGATCTTTGAATTTGAGGAAATTATAGGTTATAACTTTTTGGATGAAAAATGTGTGGTATGAGATAACATTTGAGATTAAATTTTGTTATGGTTATTTTTTAGTGAATTATAATTTTATGAGAATTTTATAACAATGGTATGGTTTTTTAGAAAGGACAACCCATGTGACAGGTGAAAAATCGTCGCATCAGGCAATGTCATGGGAATCGAACCCACAACCAAAGGGAGAAAAGGGCGCATCACCTACCACTAGACTATATGTAGTTTATTGCTATAATTTATTATAATTGTTAGTTAAATTGTTATGTGGATCAAAAATAAGTTGATTTGGGAACTTATGTTTTATCAAATGGATATCCTTAATATAAGAAAATGATTTTTGGATTATGTGATAATGGTTAGTTTGGAAGTTGTTTGCTCTTTAGGATCACTATTTGTCTAAGTAAAATAGAATACTATTGGATTACATTTTTTGAGTAATGGTTGAAATTTTATTTTTGATGAATATATGTTTTTATTATGGACATATGTAAATTTGGGTTATTTATTGAAATGTTTAACATATCATAGACAAAATGTGATAAGGTTAATTACACTTCAGTATGAGACTTTAAAAGTAGATGGTGTTATTTGGAGAAAAATGTTAAGATTTAATATGGGAGAATATGTGATTAAATTCCCCTATGTTTTGTGTTTCATTCTTAGTTTGAAATATATTGATGTATTTTATGGAAAATTGTTTATTGAATGTTGTTTTATGAACATTGGGTATTATTTTTAGAATTTTGGAAATTATGAGTTGTAATTATTTTTATAAAGGACTATAATTTTGGGAATTATCTGATCTCGTACCAACCATTTTGGGTTTAGTTAATGTCTAAAGATAGGGGAAATATATAGTTCATCTTTTTGGATTATGTGATTCTCTTTAAGTTGATTCTAGAACATCAAGTGTGACCATGTCATCTTGACTAATCATCGATTGGGGAAAAGATTATTTTTTGGTAGAAAATTATTAATGGATAAAACTATAATTGAAAAGTAATTATATTTGTTTATGTTCATTGTTAATATCATAAATAAATTCCAAAATAATATGAATTCGAATTAAAAAACATTGTATTTTTTATTTTACAACAGGAAAACCAGTGACTATTTAACCCATCACATGATTATCATTTTCTTGTTGTTAACTTTCTCCTAATCAGGTTTTCAATCACTCTCCATTAGAACATGACACTTAGTTTCTCCTCCAAATACAAGTTTTCATACCCGAAATCCTAGTACATATTATCTTGAGTGACATTTTCACTTCTCACTAATTCTTTTAAAGTGATAGTTTTATTCACTATATTTCTGATATTGGACTTTTAATAATGTTTGTGATCCCATATTTAAAATAGTGTGGATGCAATTCCCAAAATGGGGGAATGATGTAACATCCCAAGTAAAAAGAGAATATAAAATTTTCAAAATCATTTAATATTTATTAATAAGATATTAAATTTAGGTTAATAGAAGAAACTTTTTTCGATAGTATACTCAACACACAATAATAGGTTTATTTGAAATGTTATGTTGCACACAACATTGAGTTATACAGAAAAATAATTTAATAACATTAATATTTAAAATGGTTGTAAATGCCTAGCCATTATACTAAAAGGAATGGAAAAAAGTAACAATAATATTATTAAAGATGTTTTTAAATGTTTTTTCTTTTATCAAAATAATATAGAGGCTTAAAATAGAAATGAACCCGATTTTAAGCATTAAAAATGCTCTAATATTTTTTGAAAGGCTGATTTACCAACTTTTGATGAATAAACCTTTTTAAATATATTTTTGCCTCTTTTATATATTCCATTTGACAAAATAATCATCTTATTTATATGTGGGGTATCAAAAATTACTTTGGGTAAATTTTTTGTATTTTCCTCACAGTGTTCATTTTTCATGAATAGTAAAAAAATACTTCATTTTAATTCAATAATGCATTTTAGGCTATATTATTTATTTAGATATATCTTCATTTCAATTTATTAATGTTTAATTTGATTATTTATTTTATAATTTAATCCAATTTGGTTCATAAGAAGATATTTCACTTTGATATTTGATATAAACACATGTCAATATTTTAATAGTTAATATTTCCTAAAAACAATTTTTTTCTGACATCAGGAATAAATTTGAAATTAATTTTTGAATATTATAAGTTGTCTATTTGGAAAAATGGATTCCATAATTTGAATCATGATGTTCAAATTTGTTTAATAGAAAACATTTATTTTTTGAGAATATGAATAGTAACTTCAATAAATATTTTATTTATCATGGTTAAAGAGTAAATCTGGTAAATTAGGGTAAAAATAATAATTTAATAATGATATTAAATTTACCTAATACGTGTCATAACCATATTTAATGAAATATTCTTGACCATTGGAATCCTTTTGTTGATGTTGGGACCACATGCAGCCACTTGTAAGTGAAAATTACATTTTATAAAAGTAATTTAATGCTAATAAAAATGTAAAACAATCATATATCTTTTAGTAAAAAAATTATATGGTGTTATATAACATATAGTTTTGAGTATAAATATTAATTAGATAGATGAAACCATAGACTACATCTTTGTATTTTATTTATAATTTCTATATATAAAATAAATAATTTTTTTATGGCATAATAATGATGCAATGATTTTTTCATTAATAAAGGATTCAAATAAATAATATTATAAATATTAAAATAAATGTAATTTTATTATTTTGATGTCATACAAGAATTATATAGATGATATATACTTGTTATAATTTTATAAATGATTTTATTTTGAATCATTGAAGTTGTTTTAGATTTTTTAACGAAATCGTGATATGACTAGTTTAAAATTTACATAATTGTTAATTTAAAATATAAAATATATCATTTTTGTAATTAAAAAAATTAATATTCATCCAAATTTTAATAATAAATCTAAAATATTATTAATTACTCATTAATTGGATATGTGTTATTTTTTGGTAACTATTTTGGTTCTCAAAGTGCTAAATGCTTGATAAAATGTTAAGAGTGAAAAGGTGTTAAATAAAACAGATAAGGATTAAAAAAATAAATAATACCTATCCAATTTTTATTGATTAGTATTATTTAGACTTTTATTGATCTTATATTCTAATTTAATGAGTTTTTGACCTTTTTAAATAGAAAATAATTATATAATAAAATAATACATTTAAACATTCTTAAAGATCCTCTCTTCCATCTTATAAAAGGGAATCACCTCTTACCCTTACAAACACCACTAGAGCACCCCTAAATTGTCCTACCTCTACCCAAATAATCTCCCAACATTTATCTCTTCCCCCTTGAAGCCTTACCATAGGTATAAGGAAATTCAAGAAATCCTTTTGGTTCAAACAAAAGGGAGTTACCCGGTTTAAAGGTAATGTCTTCTCTCATTTTCATTTCTTTTATTTTTCCTTTGTAACACCCTCTTATCTTATTATTATTTGTTTATATTACAACATAATTATCCTCAATATACTATGATTTTGTTATGATAATTATACTATCTACAAATACACACCTCCATCTAATATATTTAGAATATATTGTTTCTTTGGACGTCGAACTACTTCCACATGAAACGAGGATTGTCCAATGATATCCTACCACTTATTATTGTGGCCATTATAATGGAAATGTAATCATATGAGATATTTATGATATTTATTTTATCTATTTTCCCCAGTAATTATTATCTATAACATAATTTTTTGGCTATCATGTGGTATAAATATTATAATTTCATTTGAGGAAGTGCAGAATAAAGCCCCCTCAAAGTGATATGACTCGTTCATGTTATTCGTGGAACATATAAGAGATGGAATTAATGAAAATAAGTAACATATATAAAAATTTAAATAATAGTGGAACTATAATATACATATGTATCATTATGATTTCATTTCATTAAATATGAAATTGAAATGAATGTTTCGTTCAAGCGTATATACAGCTTACCGTCACCATGAACGGTGTATTTCATTTCTTATATCAAAATGCTATGGACTATTTTAAATTCATATATACTGTATATTATATATATATATATATATATATATCTAATATAGTTATGTAGATAATAGAATTTTGACCACATTGGAAATTTGTAATTATAACAAGTTTATTTTGGACTCATGTACCGAACATCAACATAATGATTGATATGAACTTGAGTAAATAAATAATTGTTATAAAAAGGTAATAAGTGATATAAAAGGAGTGATAGACTTGAAAAAGGTTCTGAACGACGTTTAAATATACTTATGTTTGTTATCTTGTTGTATAATTAACGAACAAGACAATTCAGACATAATGTAAGGGAACTTCTTAACCTAATTTCGACTCTTTTGGTTAAATTATACTTCTTGATTATGAAATGATATGATTATGTTATATAGATATTTTTTGATATATTTTATTGTATTTATAAATTTTTTATCCGTACATATAATAAATACCCATAATCGATCAATCTTCTTTAAAAAATTATCTTTATAAGGGACTTCGTCTCAATCTCTTTTCATTGTGGTATATTTTGATTTATACATGAAATTATTTCATATGGTGTATAAAAACATTTTAATTTTAATTTATTATAAATACAATCTTTTATATATTAATCATTTTACAAAACAAAAAAATTAATGTTTTTAACGTATGTGGAGACCACGACCTTTTTTCTTCAATAACTGGTATTTGGCTTCCTTTATAAGCCATAATGTGTTTTAAAAGGAAAAAAAGAAACCCCTTATTCTGTTTTTGGGTGTTTTGGAATAGAAATGGTTTTGAAATGGAATGAAAATTTCAATATCTTCAAATGATTGAAAATAAATTGTTATTATTAAAATTTTGATATTTTCAATATTTCATTTTTTCTGATTATACAATGGTATATAGAAATTTCATGGGTGGTTATGAGATAAACCAAATGATGGGGTGTTCCATGATAAAACAATCATGGGTGGTTACATTATATACTCTAATGTATTGGGTATGGATGTTAGTCATATGGTTATTCCATTTAGAGATATGTGTATATGGTGATTGTCTAATTATTACATTTTTATATGTATATATCCCATGATACCTTTCTATGAAATATGAGGCTTTATATGGGTTTTATGGAAATCTTTTGGTTACAAAATAATGGGTATGCAATGTGATTATATTCGGTGAAGGGTATTTTATACTCATTTTAGGTAAAAATTAATACTTTATTATAATTTTCCCTTGTGATACCTGGTATTTTGAAAACTAACAACTTTCCTTCATTGTGTATCCTTTACTGGGATTTTTATAGTCATCCCATGTTTTTTAAATGTTTTTCATATGAATTAATGTGGAATAGGATCTAGGATGGGATCAAGGAAAAGTCATTCTATTTAAAACATGGATGAAAAAATGTTTCTTTTCTTTTATGAGTTTTTATTTTATGAAAAAATGGATACTCAGTTGAAGTGTCTACTTGTAATATTCAAGAAGTTTTGTATAATTTATGAACAAATTATCTAAAGCTATAATCCTGATAATATCATTAATGTGAATTATTAGCTTAGTTAAAGATTATATAATATTTAATGATGGGTCCTTAAATTATCAACTCCACAATCCTCAATAAATATCTAGAATTCATCATGTATTTCAGTGTTATATATTAATGGAAAAATAACAGTATATACGCATGATAACCTTCAATATGAGTTATGAAAACTATAAATTTATATATATTATATTGGTTCTAATAAATTTCTCTTCAATTATAGTACCACTAAAACATTTTAAAATCTAATTTTTTTTTCAAATAGCTTGTTTAACATGAAACACTAATATTTAATATATCATTGACATAAAATAAAAATTATATTATTTAAATGATACCATTAAAATGTATCTGTTAAATTTTGGGTACGAATAGGAATAATGGAAAAATGATAATTCTATACAAATATCACATAGTATTAAAATTTTCTTATGATCCAATAATATAGTTTGTTTAAAAATAAATTTGTATTATTTTTTCTAAGTATAATAATTTCATTTTTTATTAGATAATTTTATTAAAAATGATATCATTTTTGAAATAATTATGTCAATATTGGGATCAGTAATGTGTTTTATTTTCAATTGAATACTTAGAAATGAATATTTTATGAAATGTTTTATTTCATTACATTAAATATTGTAATTTCAATTTCCATTATATTTTGTAATTATATTTTATGTAATTTAATATGTAATTTGAATATAATTTAAATTACATTATTATAATCATATTTTATTTTATTTTTTTTTGTTCTTTAATGCTTAAAAATGCAATTGTTTTTTAAACGCTTTTCTATTTAATTATACCCAAATATATTGAAATTGGTTTATTACACATCTAGAAATTGAATATTCTAATATATAATTTATATTTAGAATAAATATATTCATATTTGGTTGATTGGTCATGTTTATATATTTTATTATAAAAATTAATCATGGTAAATCATCATCACCATAGAATGCATTGAATATGAAAAACATAGTTAAACTATAGAAAAACATCTAAAAATCAACCTAATACATAAAATTAATCCATTATATGAGATAAATGGGCCTATATCCATCCTAAATTATAATATAGATAATTTAGGTTCTACATTACTTTTATAAATAAATTTACAATATAATAAATAAAGAATAATATGAAATTGAACTCCCTTGTTTAAAATTTATCTTATTTTTATATTGGGATAAAAATTCTATAAATTATTATAAAAGTTTATTTAATATATTTTTTAGTTAATTGTATTATTTAATTTTAGTTATAATCATAACTGATGGAATAATTACCATAAATGGTTATGAAATGATGACTTATTTCTTGTTCATATAGATGAAAATATTATTATAAATTATTTCCAATATATTTATATAAATATATTTTCGTTTAATTATGACGTTACATGAATTTTATGATTAGTAATAACAAATAATTGATTCTAACAGATTATATTTTCTAAATAAATTGTATTATTTATGATGTCAGTGTCTAATTACATGAATAGTAAAAAATGACGTTAATGATATTTATGTTAAATAATATATTAATAAATGATCATAAAAGTATTAAATAATCAAATAGGGTTTTGGAATGTGATATGGTCTAAAATTAATCAACATACTAATTTGATACACTTTATCAATTATTGATAAATTTTTTCCCCTTAAGGTTTAAAAAATGTGTTACAACATTTAAATTTAAAAACAGATAACAATGGGGTTATCTCAAATGATATAGATTACAATTTCACTGAAAAAATTATTTTTTATTGAATCATTATATTTCATCCATATAGTATATTTCGTTCAGCACATGGCCATTGATAAGATGTTAACTTGAGAAAAACATTTACTATATTTAAATCTGTTAAATTATTTCATATGTGTCCATTAATGGCATTTTATAAGAAACCAACTCTCCTCTCTACCACCAAAATACTAATAACTCTACCCCATAAATTACCTAATAATATAATATGATAATTATCCCTCCCACCATATGACCGAAGGGATTTTGTTTCAACAAAACATACCTCTAATAAGTCTTATAGTGTAAGTCATTAGTGGTTTTCTAAAGAAGAGGTACAACTCTTATCTGGATATTTTTATTTCATGTCTTCTTCTACCTATATTAAATATCTATAATCATTATTGACATAAAAAATATTCTATTATATAAAACATTTATTATTATCCTAGTACGACCAATATTATTCTCTTTTACAATCTTATTGGTTATGAAAACATCATTCATGAGTATGTGTAGACTACCAACTCCATAGAGAGATGAAATTTTTGTAATCACCTCCTTATAAGGGTAGTTTTAATATTTTACTTAATAAATATAAATGTTATTCATGGAATAATTTAAATTATAGTAATATAATTTAATTCATTATTTCATAAACTTCTCTATTTTAAAAATGATTATGTCACTTGTTCATATGTATGGACTATCACCACCACAAAACGATGTGATTTTTTTCTCTTATAAATTTTCCATTTATGATTAAAAAATTGTATCAAATTTATATTATTATAATTAAATCATAATTATTAATCTTGAAATGATGAAACCATGACACTTTTGATCTTGTTTAACATTTAAGAATTGTTTTTTAATTATATACAAAACATCCTAAAAATGACTCACATGAAATTAACTAAGTTAATAAATATATAAGATGTTGTAATAAATAAAATAAGTTGGATAATAATAAGTAAAATAAATAAGGTTTTATTCTTAATCATATATAAATTTTATAAAATTTTATTATACCTGAAATAAAAAATGATTGTGGTGAGTTGGACACGAGAGATGGTATTTCATAACACAGTTTCATTTGATTGGGTTATATGACTTCTAAATTATCAATGCTAATATAATGTTATATTTTTTATGAAATATGATTATTTTTTAGGTATTTACACTTATTTTTTGTTTATTTTCTTTTCTCAAATAATAAATTCATTTATTATTTCCCACCTAAATGTTATAATATTTGTAAGGGTTTCTCTTCTATCATTAATTTTTTAAAACAATTTCAATATTAGCCGCATGATTAAATTATCTGGGCTTTATTAATACCATTTGATAATTTATATCATGAATATTTATATATCCATCATATCAATTGTTTTATTAGTATTTATTCCTTTCAATACTATTATGATTTCAACGTCACTAATGTGGTAAGGGTTTTCCTCACAATTTCATCCTTAAATAAGAACATTTATGATTACATTTACATTGACATAAAATATGTTAAAATTCAAATTTAAAATTAATTATGTTTATTATTCTCTATTGATATATAGTGTTAAATGGTTTTCCTATTATTTCATGGTGTTCTGTATATAATATTATTGAGAAATAGTCTTTCTATGAAAATGTGACCATATTTCCTCTTTAGTTAGTGATAAATTTATTTAATGTTTATGTTTTTAGAAATTTTTCAAGAATTTATATATTTACATTTTAGTGATTTCACAACATAATTATAAATTATATATTGTTATACTATGAAATGACAAATATGAATTTTTCAAACATTTCCCATTTGAAATTTTTTGAGATTCATTAAAACCTGGTATAAAAGGAATGTTATTTTAATGTATATATATTAAATTAATCTTCCAACCATCACTAATAAAATATTAATTCAATATTAAAATAAAATTATCCATGGTTTTTTTATGGATAATTTTTTCAATAGTATTTTAAAAATTATGTGATTTGTAATGTTTTTTTAAAGATAGAAATGTTATTTTCTCCTAAAATGCGTCAATGATATTTTGAAATCATTTTCATCTAAATAATCATCCATTTATTTAAAATATTATTTACCGGGGATATATTCTATTATTTCAATCAACCATAATACTTTGTATAGAATATGATCTTGATATTACATTTTTTACTTATGAAAAATAGATACAATTTGTATGCTATTTTTCGAATATATATAATTATATTAATTTTATATTGTATTTATTATTATCCCATTCTCATATAATTGATTTATTAGAAACATTATGCCACTATATGAGAGTATTATAGACCCATTATGAATTTATATGTCCCACTAGATTAACAATAAAAGTTATTTGGTGTATGGATACTTGATTTTGTAGGAATTGATGTCACGATGCCTTGACAGTATGTTTATGATAGATTGGAACAATGTTTGGGGAATCTTATTATGATTCATAGAATTGTAATATATTTTTATATTAATCCATTTATTTTCTTTGAGGTGATTATTTTTTTTCATATGTTAAACATGGATATTTTCCATCTAACGATAATAGTTATTTGTATTATTTAAAAATTATTAATATATCTAATATTAATTATGAATTTTTTTATTAGAAATCATATATTGTTTTTGTTACTTTATGGAATATCATAAATAAGAATTTTATATATTTTTTTCCATTCCCTATGATACCAAGATGGAAACTATTATTGATTTTATTTTTATACTAAAACTAAAATTAAATTCCAACATATAATTATAATGTTTTTTATGATGTTTTCATACGTAATATTTTAATTGTGGATATATCTTTGTGTTAAAGTATACTAATATATTTGATCCTTTTGGATGTGATTCCTTTTATATTATTCTAATGTGGTAAAAAAATAAATTGATTTGGGATTCTAAATTTTAGTTATAATAGTTGGTATCAAAGTATGATTAGTAGGTCCATTGAAAACAATATTTAGGAAAATATATATTAGAAATCATAATCCTCTGATATATTCATTGGATTTGTATATGAATGGTGTAATATAATTTAGATTTGAAAAAGTACGGATTATATTGTTTATTATGAAAATGAATCCATGTATGCATACTAGACAATGGATGTTGCTGTAGAATAGATGTTCCTTGGGTTAGAAACTATGAATGCAAAAAATTGGGTATTAGTTTGATTTTTTCTAGTGGAATATTTATGATAATAATACACAAGTTAGGACAAACACTCCCATCATATTCCCATCGGAAAATTTAAATTTTCTTTATAAACCACTATAATTAATGAGTATATATAACCTATATAATCCATGAATATTCCATATTGAAATCCATAATGTGTAATTGTTTGATAATATTTCGGTTGATCATATGTTTAATCTCATAGATACCACTTGTATGGTTTTAGAGGATGAGATTTAAAGCTGATTATATATATATATATTCTTAGACCATTAAATTATATAACCATGTGGTTTATTATGTGTTTTCAGAGAAAAAAATAATTGAGGAAGAAATATTTTATATTTTGAGGACATAAGTAGAATGATATTTATAATCACAATGTTTAATATGATATTTTATGTCAATATGAAAAATTAGGATAAATTATTATTACATTTTGGAAAATATTGTTTTATCATATATTTAACCGTGGTATTCAGATGTTTATTGGTGATGAAGTGATCCATGTTACTTCAAGAGATGTTTACAATATTTTTGAGAAGAATTATATTATTAATGTAAATAGATTATTATTTTCTAGGATATGATTTATTTAGAAGACTAAATATTGTGATAAATTATCAAAGATTATATTTTTTATGTAATTTTTTATTTAGTTATTTGGGGTATTTAGGGAAATTATAAACAAATTTTGGTGAATACATGATTATTATATTTACATTTCATAATATGACTAATGTTATTTGGAAAGTAATTTATGTTTATCTTGGAATATTATGTCCTAAAATATTTTTAAAATACATGTTTTAATTTGGTCATATTTATTATGAAGTGATTTAGTTAAAGTTATTTATAATTTATTTATGTTAAACATTGGGTGTTATTTCAATTTTATTGGATATTAATGTAGTATTTATCCTTATGACCCATAATGGCTAAAAATATATTTCATTAGTTAAAGAGAAAAATAATTATCAAAGGGGTAAACCTAAAATATCAATATTAAAATGAAACAAATATATAAATATAAATCTTATTAAATTTAAATTTTTACCATATACCATTCTTCTAAAACTCCATTTCCATTATGAATAATTTTACATCAAAAATAAATAAATTATATTAAATTATTCTATATTGTTCCATGTTACTCCATTAATCGCATGTAAAAGGGAACATCATATCATCTATTCGTCACACATTTGAGTACTCTTGGTGAGACCACCCCTATCAAAATATATTATAAACCTTCCTCAAAATTACCTTGATGATTTGGTCTCATAAAAAATATATATACGAAATATAGTGTAATCAAATTGTGGAATTCTGAAGATGTTGTATAAATCATAACTATTTGTTTTTATAATTTTTCTTATTATAACATCGTAAAATATTTCAGAGACATAATTATATAAATATAGTTATTTATAAACTATAAGTAAATGTTATAATTTAAAAAAAACACTTTTTCATCAATCTTTTCATACTATATTGAAGAAAAAAATTGTTCTTTTGAATGTGATAACTACAACCTGCACAATGATATGTGATTCTTTTTTTTATCACCACCTCACAAGGGTGGTTGTTATTTTGGATTTAATGACTACTTATTATATTGATGAAATAATCATGATTATATAATGATGATATAATACACATCATATTACCATTAGTTCATTTAAAAAATAAAAATATCATTCATTAGTATGTCTGGACCATGACATCAATGAAGAGATATTATTCATTATTCATTTAATAATTTCATATATGATTCTAAAATGGAATTTAATGTATAAAAATTATAACTATTTCATAGTTTTTATTATATTTATTGGACCCATTACCCTTTTGACCAAGGTAATAATATCAATGTTATTTTTTGATTATGTATTGAGCATTCTCAAAACATCATACATTATATTATCTGAGTTAATAAATATGTATGTAATGCTAGTAAATGAAATAAATGGTATATTAATTGTTTGAAATAATTTAGAAGTTTTCTTATGAAAGTATAAAATAAAAATATTGTTATTTTTATTAGGTGACTTATGTATGTTGTGATTCAGACTTGAGGAATGGGGATTTTAACTCAATTTATATTTATCAAGTTTTATTATTTCATTATTTTCTATATTATGAAAATATTATGTTGTTAATTACCTATTATTTTTTTAGGTTTTACTCCAAACAATTTTTTGTGGATTAATATATTATATATATGATCACATAATTTATTAATTATCACTTTAATATTATAATCATTATAAGTGTTTCTCATGAAACTTTTACTTTATTTCATTATCTTCCATATTCACCATTTTTTCTTTTTTATGGGCTTTCTACTTAATATTTGAAAATTTTAATCATCGATATATTTAAATTTATAGAATTTAAATTTTAATTACAATATATTTCTCACATGGGTTTTGGATTTAATTATTATAAAAAGAGTTACTTATTATTTAACAACCTCAAATTTATTATAGATTTTTTTTATAAATACACCCATTAATAGAAATTTTAAGATATTTATATTTGAATCACCATATAAATTATTATATTGTGGTATCTATTTATTCTAAAATTTTAAGAATTTATTTCATCTTTAAATTATGTAATATTATCGTGAAATGTTTTTTTATGAAAATATGTACTTCTTTCCCATTTTGTTGATGAAATTTATCTTCTATTTATATTTTTTAAAATATTTTCAGCAAATTTATTTTTTAAATTTAAATGATTTCATAATTCCATTTGGAACTATATTTGAATTTATATAAAAAGGATTAAAAGTTAATATTTTAAACAGAATATTTATGAAATTTGATTAACACTCAATACAAATTGTAAAAAAGAATATTTTCTAACATATATTTCTTGATTGTCTATTCAATTAATTAGGAATATAATTTTTTTCATTACTACACTATATTTTTAAATGATAATTTCTAAAGAAACTATTTTATATAGTATTCAATAATTATTTAGATTTTAAATTAATGGTTTCAAAATGAAAATGTTATTTTACTGATGAATGTTCTGGAGATTTATTAAAAGCATTTTCATCTATATCAGCATAATATGATTTAGTTTATGAATCAATAGTGATACAATATAATTATCCCATCCACTCTATTACATTGTATTAATTATGATAATGATACTCTATTTTTACTGGGGAAAATATTTTCATTTTTATACATGTTTCCAAATATTGATATTTTTATTGATTTTGTAATGTAATAATTATTAAAATATCTTAATGTTTTGAATAAATTTATTTTATTATGATACTTGTATTGCAGATTATAGACCCATAGTGTATTATTCTGACTTAGTTGAAAAACTATTAGTGGTATTTGAGGAATTCCTACCAAATTATTCCTGGTTGTTTCTTGATGGATTGATGGTATGATTATGATGTATTAGATAATGGTCATAACTTTATTATTTTTATTTGAATAATTATTAATTCCATCATTATTAAATCATTTATTATTATCAATGTGACTATTTATATTCATATTTTATACTTGTAGATATTAAGTATTTATTATTTTATTTATATGGAATATTTGGTTATTAATTATCCCCTTCATACTATTCAAGATTAATATACTTATTTATTAAATATGTTGTAAATTATACCTTAATGATAAAATTATATCACACATTATAATTTTTTCCTTTTCCTATTACATGAATATGGGTCTATGAATTATTGTAATGATATAATAGAATAAATAATAGTGTTCTCACTCGAATATTAAATCTATTTTCATTTTATCAAATGTAACATGAGAAACACATATTTTTCTAATATATAAAAAATATAAGACTATTTGATACTTTTAGAATAGTTCTCTTGTATCATTTTATAATATTGTAATTTAACTACTGTATCTACGCTATTATTGTTTAGGTGTTACAACTAATTTCATTTTTATAATGAGTATAGTATTTAGATATTAGCTTGAGAAGTTAATAGATTTATTTCAAGATGATATTTTGGAAATATTCCAATAGAAAGGAAGATATTGAATATTATTTGAGTACTATACTAATGACCTCGAGAAAAGATAAAATATATAAAAAATTTATCAATTTTGAATTATCTCTATAGATAGTATCGATCTCCGATTTTCAAGTCAAATGTGAGAGTATTTCAGTGGATCCATTTATTCTATTATTTATTGATATATTTTCAATAATAACTGAGGTGAACATTATCCATTGATTTTAGGGTTTTGAAATATAAAATTTTAGGTTTTTGATATCCTCATCAAACAACAAAATCCAATAAACTGGTTGATGTTTATGAGAGACAATTCTGTTTTGAAAGTTGAATGTGAAAAATATTTTAAGAAGAGAAATATATAGATTGTTTCTACAAAAATAATCACTCTAACTTATATTTTTTATTGGTTCCTGATATAGAGTTATTAATTAATTATGGGATTGGAATGTTATATAAATAATAATTAAAAGGTAGTGTCACATTTCTTAGAGATATTGATGGTTTTGAAAAAATATACCTTATTAATAATTTTTATATAGATGGGGTAGTATTTATTTGTTAAATATAGAGTTAATATATCAATGGTGAAATAAATATATATGATTTGTATAAATTAATAGATTTTATATTTTCAGAAAAAATGGAATATGTTCTGTAATATATGGATATAATTTATTGAAATTTAAATTACACAATAAATTAATACCTTGGGAAGGAGACAAATGTTTTTGATACTCTGAGAAGGAAGAACCATTATAGAATTTTTATGAGGAGGATTGAAATAGTTGATCTATATATGTATTTTTATAATATAGAAATAGAATAAATAATGAAAATCGAGAAATAAAAAATAAACTAAAGAAAAATCATATTGATCATCATTTTCTAACTATCTTGGAATCAAAAAAATGAATATAGATATATGTTATTGTTTATTGTATGACTAAATGAATAGAAATATTGTGGTGTATGTATCTCTATTAATAATTTTTTAAAAATTATGGATTTGTGTATTATATCTATTGTATTTCACTCCCATTACAAACACATGATTTGAAATTCGAAAATATACTATTAATGTCATCATAGGAATCCCTAATACATAAAAAATCAATAATTGCAGTTGGGCTATAGTCGAACACCTTAAAAGTCAACATATTTCAAAAATATGAATGAATATTTACCACTTAGTCAACATTCCATGATATATATTTGGTATATAGTAAGGATTCATGGATTACCACACTCAATTTTATTTTATTCAGATATGGGGATTACATTAATGTTGTGGAAAATAATTCATCGCACATTGAATGATTATTTATATAACAATAGTATGTATCACCTCACGAATTATGGAAAATAGGAATGAACCATACATAAACCTGTACATTTGATGAATGATTTCTATGATGAAATTAATGGTTTCTTTGGTTAAGACCTTCCTTTATGATAATTTTTCATAATACAATAGATTCAAATCGAGAATCTAGATGGATCCACAGGAATCCATTTATTTTATAAAGTGATGAAGTCCAATATAAATAGATAATTTTGGAGAATGATGTAGAATAGAAACAAAATGAGTTGAGGAAATATTATAAATGGTTTGATCAATTCAAATAAATTAGATCATATATTATTTAGTGAAAATGATATTCTAATAATTGATAGATAGATCGAGATTTTAAATTTGATTGAAAGGTATTCTTATGAATGTATCTATATAAGAATGATATGTGATTTTGAATGAAGTGTAATATAAGCCCCAATTAATTAAGTTAATGTGTTTGATATCTTCAATGGAATGAAATACAATTTTTTGAATGATGCTACATTAAACAAAAATTTGATTAATATTATTCAAAATTTAAATGAAATTCAAAAAATAATTGAATCTATAAAATGATTCAAATTCCACTATTGTACATGTGAAATGGTTTTGAAATATTTTTTTCTTTTCTGAATATTTTATAAACATATTAGTTTTTAGTAATAATATCAAGATTATATATTGATAAAATGGATAAAATATTTTAAAAAATCATTGATGGAAATCCATTAAATGGTTTGGTAATGATAACGAATACTTGCCATGTATTAATTTGAAAAAACAAAATATTTTATTCTCATTATTTATTATAATATTTTTAACATCTCATTTCATAAAATTAAACATATGGAAAAATAATTCGATACATATATAAAAATTAATTATCAATTATTAATTTATTATAATATTTTCTTTTTTTATAATAAAATCATTTGAATAAAAAAAGATATATTCTAACAAAAAAATTTAATTTATGTAGATAAATTATTTTATCATAAAATATTAGATTCATCACTATATGTAAATATTTTAAAATAATTTCTTATATAATATATATAACTAAATAAATTTAAATTTTTATAACAGTTTTTTTAAGAATATACTAAGAATAAAATATTTTTTATTCTTAAATTAATATTTTTTTATCAAAATATGTGTAAAGGTTTTAATATAAATATTATAATTATAAAATATAAACTTTATAAATTGAATTTGAAAAAATTAATTTCATAATTAGAATTATCAAATTCATATTTTTTATTATTTTAATTTGATTCTTATTCATTATGGATAGTAAAAATGGTAAATGTTAAGTCATTATGATAATATGTAAAATTGGATGAAAGATGATAAACTAAGGGATAAATCCTAAAATTTCAAAAAACCATAAATTTATTATTTTATAAAAATGTAATTCAATATAATGTCACATTATTTTCATAATTTAGTGTAATATATTTCAACATCCAATAGAAACGAATTCGATTAATTCTATATTAAGGGTATTTACAGGGTTTCCATTCCCCTCACATAGAAAACCACACCTTGACTCAATATTTATTCACACACATTGAGAAAAATATCATAAACAATATCATTAAAAATATCTTCCAAACAATGATTCCCACATACAATATGATTAGGTATCAATAAAAGGCCAACCGATGTATATTTAACATGTAATCTAAAAAGTAATTTCCAAGATGAAGAAAATGTATTATCCGATTTCATTCAAGATTATTTCATCATCCACCACCATTTATTCTATAATATCCTCATTAATGTGTTTAAATAAGTATAGAAAATATTCAAAATTTTATTTATGTTGATGGAATAATCAGTATCTACTTCACATACCTATAATTGAATATGATAGTGTCACTCATGCGATCATGTAGACTACCATAGCTATGAAGTAGCATGTTTTGTTTTTTACCACTGCATCTCAATGAAGGTTAAATATATGTATTTATTGAATAAATAAGTTAATTTTGAGATAATTATAATTATATAATTCTCAATTTTCAATTAATATCCTTCCATTACATCAACTGAAATAATTAAAACAACACTTGATCATACATGAATACTACCACTATCACGAAGTGATGTAATTTATTATTCATAAACACATTACATAGAATGGTAAATAGTTTTATATAATGAATAAATAGTTTATTAATGAAATTATTAAAAATATTTATTTGATGAAACCATCATTAATCTTGAAGGACATGATTCTCTAGATCAAAATTTATGTTGATGACTAAACATGTGGAACATGAATAGTTAATTCAATGAAGAAACATTAATAAATTTGTAATTACGAATTTTCTGGGAATGATATATTGTAAAATAATTATTAATATCATTATATTAAATATTAATAAAAATTATAAGATTATTATAAATTATCACAGATCAAATATGAAGAAAGTATGTCCATTATGTGATGGAATATGATACAATTACACTTTTCATTGGGTTTTTTATGTTTATTATAAATTGATATAATCGTATGTTATGTCCATATTAATCCCATAATATTTTCTTTTAATATAGGTATTTATATAAATTTAATGAATTATTTCCCATTTCGCCTTTTTAGTACTCTAACATACCAAATAATGTTTTTAGGAAAATCAAATTTAATTTAAATTTTTTGGATGTAAATATTATTTCTATTATCAATGTTCTTAAATATTTACTAATATAATTTTATAATAATTATATATGATCTATAGATTATATTTATTTGTACATTCTATATTAAATACCATCATTTTAATATAAACCTTTTCCAGTATCCTATATGGTCATTTTTATTATCTTTACAATAATGGGAAAATGATTTTTCATGACGTTTATGACATGAATTTATTTTCTAACTAAAATTTATTTTTCATCAACCAGAATATTCTTATACATTTTTTAATTAATTTTTTAGGAAAATAATACTCATGTTGTTATGGTAATTTTTATTTTTTTAATGTTACATGATGAAATAAATTTTTATCATGTTTTATTTCAATACATCTTCTTTACGCTTTAATAAAAAAAATCATTTATGAAAAAATTATTTAAATAGTTTTACTAATTAAATAAAATATTATCAAATTAAATCTATTGATTTATTTTTCTAAATATATTATGATTATATATTTTGATGATATTATTATGAAACATGTTCTGTTCATAGGGGTTATTTGTGTTATTATGAAATAATTACTGTTTTAATAATCTTATCTGAAAAATATTATTATTTATTTCAATATTTTATCAGTTGTTCTATAATTATATAGTTAACCAATTAATTTCCTAATGAAATAATTTTCATGGAATATTATTACATTAAATGAATATCTAAACCAATTGACTTAGGGACTCCTCCCATGATGATTATGGGAATATAGACTGAACCTCAACCAAATTGGGATTCTATCGAAAATATTTCTCTTGATATTGATAAATTATTAAGAAATTTATTTTATATACATATATTTATGCAAAAAATTTATTTTTATAAAATTATAACAATGATCTTGATTGATTATTTATAATTTTAAATAGTTTTTACATATGTATTTTCTATAGTAAATCCTTAATCCATGACTCAAAATTTTTTGTCTATAAATTTTTGCATATATTATATGTTATGATATCATTATAAAACAATTAGGAAAATATTATATGAAATTTAGATAATCATCTAATATCTCTCCTATTTTCTCATAATGGTAATCTAAGATCACAGTTTCTTATGTTTTTAATTTTCAAATTTTATATTGAATGGTTCTATATATGTTATGTCTAAGTGGGTAACATTGTCTAATAATTTTTGTGATAGATAATAAAGATAATTCCCTAAATAAGTTAATTATATATATATTTTCTAAGGAAAAAAATATTTTTTTGTTACGACATGTGTATCATTGGGTAATGTAATGAATATTAAACTAAACTAATGGTATATTTAATTATGTCATACACATGTTACCTCATAATTCATATTTTATGACATACACATATCATATAATATCAAATTTTATTGTAGGAATATATTCTTCAACAACGACATTGTATAATAAAATTATCGATGTCATACAATTTCACATTATATTATATCATATAAAAATAATCAAAATATATCAATATATAATTTTGGATATATTCCAAAAAAATATATGGAATGAAATCATAAAATTCTTTTTTTATTATATCATATTTAATACCAACTAAATATTCATCTAAAACACATTATGTTAAAACATTAAAACATTGTTTAGATAATATCTCAATGTAAATAAGAAATCCCCAATCATTCGATAGTATAATGTGACCCAACAATACATTGTAACATTGATAAAAAATAAAATTCTAGAGTCAATAATGGTATTTCAAAATTATAATATAGTAATGAATGTATTATACTCATACAATATCGGTATTTGGTGTGATCTCTATGAAACACATGTAACGTTAAACATATTTAGACATTCTACAACACCATTTAACATTAAAAACCATATTACCCAATTTTTATGTATTTGTTTTACTAAAGTAGATGGATAGATTCAATCACATAAGAACACTCATATACTCTTGAAACATTTACTATAGACTACAATGGTCTATGAATCTATTACCAGTCATCTACCATTGTTAATAAGCACTTCCCATGACACTAAAAAAATAGATAAGCTTATCACATGAATTATATTTCTAACATGATCAATTTATTTAGCTTATCCCAAATTTATTTCCAAATTGAAATACCTTTCATAAAAACATGAAGCATCTCATATTTATTACGCTCTAATAGATTATAAGATCATCAAAATACCCATCCAATCCTCAATTATTTATACATAAAGTCTTGTATAATATTTTTGCCTACTTATATATGTTCAATTCCCAGTTATACCATTTTATCATAGGTGTTGAGGAAACCAAAATTTTACTAAAAAACATTATCATATGAAATATGTATTCTTAGATAGTGTATGTTGTGTAATATATGCTTTATACACTGAAAAAGACACATTTTGTTCCTCATTAACATTGTTTTCATCCTTATACATTAATAATACTCAAGACAAGCATAACAATTTATCAAATATTTTATGCATCTTAATGAAAAATTTTAGGAATAACTGAATGTTGATATCTCATAGTTCAATTATCATTTTACATCATCAAAAATATGAATACTATTTAAAATAAAGATAAATATGAAATTTTTTTATATTACAAGAGGAATTTTATATTATTAAACTAAATCATTAATATATATAAAAAAACTTCTTACTGATTTAAAATAATATATACTATATTATTATCTATATGATTGATGGATACTTTTTTAAATATGATTACATCACTCTATGACCCCTACACATAGATTTTTTATATTAAGATGGAACCATCTTAATAAACTATTTTATTCAGTAATATAAATTATTTAATATGGATAGAATAATTTTGAGGCATAAAAATAATATTAATAATTTCTAACTCTTTGAATATAGTATTCAAACCATATTACGACCAGACATAAAATGTTATGTTGCTAAAATTTTCATTATCTGTATTGAAATTCTACATGATTTATTATAAATATCAATCATTTAAGACATTT
This sequence comes from Viscum album, assembly GCA_963277665.1. Lineage (NCBI taxonomy): Eukaryota > Viridiplantae > Streptophyta > Magnoliopsida > Santalales > Viscaceae > Viscum > Viscum album. The sequence goes on along the minus strand of OY728147.1, from coordinate 2,047,045,542 downwards.
CATAAAAATAAATATTTAAATAATTTGGTAACAATATGTAACACATTATATATTTCCAAATTAATGTATTTTAATTTATTTAATGGAGTGTATTTTCATTTATTTTATGTTCTTTTAATAAAAATGTCTATTTTCATATTGAAATTATTAATTCTTAAAAATACTACTATTCTCCTTGAATCATTATTATTATAATATTTTTATTTCATATTGAAAAATTAGATTTTTCTTAATAACTGATGTATATTTCCTATTTTCAAAACAACTAATCCAAAAACTCTTTATTTAAAATGAATGTTTTCATCCCATATACTTGAATAATTTTTCTAAAAATAATGAAACATTTTTTTAAATATTCCACTAATGGGTGCGATAAAATATATCATTTTTATAAATATTCATGAAATATATTATTTTATAAGATAATTTTTTATCTTAATCAATATAATAATTATGATATTGGATCAAATGAATCAAAAACCATGTGTACTAGAACAATAATTTCATATTTATCAACAAAAATTAAAAAGTAGTTTATCTTCTAATATAAAATAATCCTCAAGAAAATAAAAATCATTAATCATATATCCATATGATCTTGGTATATTAAATTCCATGATATTGTAACTCTCACATTATCATTTGAAAAAAATATTTATGACATCTCAATCATTAATATTGTTTGAATAACTATTATACATATAGCATTGTTTATGTACAAATTTGGTATATATACTATTCAAATTAAAATAAATTACTTCTATAAAAAACTTCCTAATATAGAATTTCTATGGTTTTTTATAAAATTATTTTTTCGAATTCATTAAAATGTATCATATTTAAACATTATTCCTCCTCTATAAAACTATCTTATCTTTTTAATTGCATTGATATTGTATTTTGTGAAATATTATTGGACGGTCTAAAAATTATTTATACTCTATGTTTGAACATTTACACACTTGTACATTTAATATTTCACCAAATCCTATACATCACATACCAATATTTTTTTTCATAATAAATTTATCTAATTGGGTAAAGATTTTTTGGTCTCATCCACATCTTCAAAACTTATCCAATAATGAAAACATTATAAAGTAAACAACAACAAAATCAATAAAATAAATGATTACCATTATATGTCCTTAATATTTACATGCATAGAGAATATATGAGACGAGCGAAAGGTTAGTTTTTTCAGTTAATTTCTATGAAAAATTTGTCTATTTCTTATTTTATTATCAAGATACTAAATTTTTATTTTTTGAATAAATAAAATACGTTACATTATAGGAACGGGTACCAAAACGCACAAAACATTCCTTATGAATAACACTTACATTCCCATAAAACAAAAATATGTTTCACAGAGTAGTTATATTTTTATCAAGATTATATCAAGGTCACATTGGATAATGGTGATGTTATTTTACTAAAATTGATGATTTAGATAGAAGAATATAATTTCGTAAATTCATTTAATAATGACAATTATTAAAAATTTCATACTACAATTATATCAAATTTTAGATTTCACACATCAAATAGATGTCTCATATCCCAATTTTAAAATAAAACGAATATTCATTAGAATATATATCAACACATAGATAGTTAGGTCAGGAATTATCTCATTCATATAATATATTAATATTATATAGTTGAGCGGATATATTTTCATATAAAACCATCGTATTGATAAAAAAATACATTATTACTCCTTTAACATTATAAAATTGGGATATTCAAGAAAAGGGTAAACAAAATTAATCTATAGAAATGAAAACCTAGTCATATTAGGGTCTCTCATTTTATATTTTCATTACAAAATATAATCCATGTGCACTTATATTTATCATTACAATAACGACCCATACTTTACATAAATTGTTATTACTTCAGAATTGAAGCACAATTATTACAACATATAACAAAACCAGGAAATGATCGTACAGGTATAGAGTCATTAGAAACTGGGAAACAAAAACAAATGGATCATAAAGCATCTACTTTTCCTCCCACTTATTTCATCATATCTAGAGTCCCTTTTTGTAATATCCTACTTAATAACCTTCTTCTTGACCTGGGGAAATAAAACATACAAAAGGGTGAACTCAAATTCTCAGCAAGGGTAAACAAAAGAAATATCAATCACATCATATACATAAGAACATAACTTTTGGAAATCTTAACCTGTAAAAGAAATCATAATTTCATAACATGGGATAAATCATAGTAGTGGAATGTAATCCCAATAATCATAAATTGAAACATGAAACTTTGTGGCATACACACATAATCATAGAGAATCATTTCTTATTAGTCAAGACTCATTGAGAAGACTATCTTAGTGGACAAAGTCTATTTCTGAACCGAGTTCACTCCTCATTTATGTCCTGTTTAACTGAACCGGTTTCACCTGCCCTTTCAGCCATGTCTATGTAATGAGATATAAAATCCTTCCCCAATGCATTGGAGGGAGATATAGGTCCCACCCATCTCATAATGATACCATTCTTATGTGTGCCACAAAATCATAAACCATAAATCATAACATAACCCATGTAATAAAAATGGGAATCTTAAACATCATGACATCATAAAACAATTCATAAAAGATAAAGCAATTCATAAAAATAATTCCATCACAACATTATCAAATCAATGTAATAATAGAGATAAAAACATGACCCTTTAATATCTTAAATGGAAAATAATTTTTATAAAACACTTGAAGTCCATTATTGAGGAAATTATACATTCTACACCAAAAACACTTTTCCTTTCTTAACATGTCATACAATTCTAAACCAAAAGACTTTGATTAAAAATAAACATGAAAACTTGTAAAGGATTCTTCTTGGAAGTAATGTTTTAAAAATCCATTCATGTCACATAAGTTAAAAAAACATTCTTCTCGTACTTTTGTAGGAAAAGTAAAAAAGTACCTCGTACAAAAAACAAAAAAAGATTCCTTTCATATCATTTACTAAAAACACACCGAAGGGTAAAATTGGACATAAAAAACTGTAGAAGGATATAAATATTACATATTGAGGAAACATGGACATGGATGATAAATATTCTCCAGTAAATTCTGAAGTATAAACAATCTCGGATAAAATTTGAGATTGAGAGATTTCCCCTTACCTTAGGTCCGATTTGTTTCGTAAGTGTCCGAACCTCCTGTATAATGATTTAAATAATGTTATTGACTTATTCCAGAATCATACATATTTTTATTATATCATATATGGTCATATTCTTATCTTCTTATTAGTAATATTTCATTACTACTTTTTTATTCGGGTGATTATTACTTTTTATTATTATGCGTGTTTTGTCGAATAAATTATTATTTTTCTTTTTAGATTATAGATAGCTCATTTCCAGAATGTTATTACTGTAATATATATCATATTTATTCAATATATTCATTTATTTAATCATTATGCAATGAAAATCATGTAGAACGAGTCGCATCACATCGTGGAGACGGTATTCCGTACGTACGCACGAGCGATGATATCGTTCCCATGATCGTGGAATTGTATTGAAGTATAAGTATACTATTTCAGAATCAATATAAATTTAAAATAGTCATATATAGTCATTATTTACACCATTATACCCATCCACGAAAGGTTGTGGTGGAAAATAGATTACACCACGGCGTGGACACGGTATTCTGTACGTACGCACACGCGGTGATTTCGTTTTCCGTAGGATGGATAGATGGTGAAATAGGGTAGTTTCATACTTATAATAAAATATCAGTATATGAGTGATACTGATGTTATTACTTAATAATGAAACAACTAAATAAGGAGAAGTGGAAGAAAAAATAAAGTTGAAAGAATTGGTAACAGACATTTCCTCTTCTTTAAAACACCTCTTTCAGACCTCCTGTTAGGGCACTAAAATTGGTCATTAAAGAATACAAAGACCTCTAGGATGTCTCTATAGAAGTGTAGAGGTGAAATTTTCAGGTTTTGGCCATGACTGAAGGCTCAAAGTGGTGTGCGGAAGAGGAGGATGAGGTGACCATTTATAAGGGAGGAGAGGGGCTCCTTTGGAAAAACTTAAAATATTATTTTATTATAAATTCAAGTTCGGTTTTAAATTGCTCCATATTGATTTATTTAGAAGATGAGGTGTGGATGGGTATAAATCCTCTCAATATATAGAATTTAGACATGTTTAGGTTCCTATTTTAACCTTATCATTTAGATTTATCATTAAGTAAAATAATTTTACTTTTACCGTGTCTTCTTGTGTTCTTATACTATAAGGTTAATAAACATAGTATAAGTAGACAAACGAACCCCAAGTTGTTTAGTATTAATATATATAACCTTATATATGTCATTTGGCCGAACCTTAGATTTTTAGGAATAAAATAACTATTACTAATATAATATTTGTTTTAAAAACTATTTTATGTCAATTTTGACACTATTTAGTAATTTATTTTTGTGAAAATCATAATAGAATTATTAGTTCCAAAAAAGTAAATTAGATAAATACTAACATGTCATGTTAAACTATAAAATTAGTTTACTTCATAAAAAGTCTCAAATTATATTTATTTAGGTATTTATAACATCAATTATGTCATTATTTCATTAATAAGATAATACTGCATCATCTTTGTGTCATAAATAAATTAACTTATTTAAAGTCTAAAAATTAAAAATAAAATATAATTTTGTAGGAAATATTTTTATTTTTATAATGAATATTTATAGTAGAATTTATCTTATGTATAACCCTATATTAAAAATGAATTTCTTATTAAACATTGATTTTAACTATTCTAACCCTTATTTAAATAAATTAATAATAAATATCATAATCTAATCCAAGTGGGAGTAAATGGTCATATTTTATTCCTAAGGTTGTTTTTGGTCGAATTACACTTATCAAATAGAATTAGGACATGTGTTAGAATAATAATAATAACATTTTTTCCCTTAATTACCCTATTTACTTTTAACCGTGGTAAATAAAAGTAAAAAGTTACTATTTACCAAAAATTATTTTCATCTCATTGAACCACATTTTACTTACTGACATCAACCGTCTCTCTAGGATTTTTGAAATTCCACTCACGGAAGTGGAAAAATTATGCTTTATAAAATATACAGTTTTTAACTTTTACTTAGTGGTTTCACTATTCATCAAAAATTGAAAGTTTTCAGAAAAATAACAAAATTTCACCCTCGGCTAATTTCGATATTCTGAAACCAAAAATGAAGTCCATTTTGAAAAATAATATTTATAAAAGATCAAAAAGTGGTTATAACTATTCATAACGGCTAGTATTAATAATATTTTAACAGTATATCATTGTTTAGTGAAACATGGTATTACGTACGATGCAAGCTATCGAGGAAGGTCGTGATTGTGTGTAAAGCAAGACAAGCAAGTGATTTGTGTAGTGAAAGATTCCTTTGATGATTTATATAACATAAAAACAAAATATTACTCATAAAAGTCTCAGGTGTTACCTTCTACCCCCCTTAAAATGAATTTCGCCCTGGAAATTGGTCACTTTGTAACAAACAGATGAGGATACATCTCCCTCATCATATCTTCAAGCTCCCATGTAGCTTCTTCTAATTGGTGGTTCCTCCATAAAACATTCACCAATCGATTGGTCTTGTTTTGTAGGACTTTTTCGCTACGATCCAGAATCTCTATCGGCTGTTCTTCATAAGAAAGATCTTGCTCCAGTGGTACAACTTCTGAGCTGAGTACATGTGAAGGATCAGGTATGTACTTTCTCAGGAGATATACATGGAACACATCGTGAACTTGAGAGAGATTCAGTGGAAGTTCCAAATTGTAAGCTACCTTCCCAACATGATCCAGTATTTCGAAAGGACCGATATATCTAGGGCTCAACTTCCTCATCTTTCCAAATCTCATGACCCTCTTCCAGGGAGATATTCGTAAGAACACTTTATCACCCACTTCAAACTCTATGTCTTTTCTTCGGTTGTCGGCATAACTTTTTTGTCAACTCTGAGCTTCTCTTATGTGTTGTTGATTAGATCTGACCTTTTCTGCCATTTCATCAACGAGATCGGTTCCTAATAGCCTTTTTTCCCCAACCTCATCCCATCAAGTTGGAGTCCTGCATTTCATTCCATATAGAGCTTCATAATTATCCATCTAAATACTGGATTGAAAGCTATTATTATAAGAAAATTCCACCAAAGGTAGGTTTTGATCCCAACCACCTTTGAAATACATAGAGCAGTCTCTCAACATATCTTCTATAGTTTGAATTTTTCTCTCAGACTGATCGTCTGTCTGATGATGATAAGCAGTGCTGAAACTCAACATTGTATCTAGAGTATGCTAAAGAATTCTCCAAAACATTGAGGTAAACCTTAGATCCCGATCAGATATAATAGAAAGTGGTACTCCATGCAATCTTAGCACTTCCTTCACATATATCCTGGCAAGCTAATCCAGAGAGAAATCGTCTCTAATAGCGATGAAGTTTGCAGACTTTGTAAGACGATCAACTATGACCCAGATAGAATTATTTCCTTTGGATTTTTTAGGAAGTCTGGTGACAAAGTCCATAGTGATGTTTTCCCATTTCCATTCGGGTATGGGTAATGGTTGTAACATCCCATTAGACTTCTCTCTCTCAGCTTTAACTTGCTGACAAACCAAGCATCGAGAGACATATTCAGCAACATCTGTTTTCATGCCATCCCACCAGAAGTACTCTTTCAGGTCCCTATACATCTTCGTGCTTCCAGGATGAATAGAGAATGAAGATATGAGCCTCATCCAGAAAATCCTTCATTAATTCGGGGATGGTAGGAACACAAACCTGATTCATGATTTTTATTATCCCATCACAATCAAGGTTGAATTTAGGAACATTTCTCACCTTCTTTTGTAACTCTGCATCCTGGTTCTGTGCCTCTTTAATGTTCACATGTATAGATGGTTGAACATTCATTTGAGAAAGATACGATTTTTCCCTTTTCATTATAATTCCAACATCCATCCTTTGTAAATCCATAAATATTGGATATTTTTTGATCCTCATCATGGATAAACTGGAATGGTCTTGTCGACTTAATGCATCTGCCGCGTTGTTTGCATTCCCAGGTTGGTAATGGATAGAGCAGTTGTAATCCTTAATCAGCTCCAACCATCTTCTTTTTTGCATATTCAGCTCCTTTTGTGAGAAAATATATTTTAAACTTTTATGATCAATATAAATGTCACACCATCCTCCATAAAGATAATGCCTCCATATCATTAATGAAATGATTACCGCACCTAACTCCAAATCATGAGTTGGGTAATTTTTCTCATGTATTATCAACTATCGTGAGGCATAAGCTATCACCATATCATTTTTCATAAGAACACACCCCAAACCCTTCTTGGATGCATCACTGTAGATCACAAACCATTATCCACTACAAGGCAGTGTGAGCACAGGTGCACTGGATAACCTTCTTTTCAACTCCTTGAAATTCTCTTCACATTCCTCCATCCAAACAAACTTTACTCCTTTCCGAGTCAACATGGCGAGTTGATTAGATAATCGTGAAAAATCATTCACAAAACATCAATAATATCCATCCAAACCAAGAAAACGTTCGATCTCAGTTACTGTTGTTAGTCTCGGCCATCATTTGATAACCTCTGTTATTTTTGGATCCTCATATATTCCCTCTTTTGAGATAATGTGACCCAAAAATGAAACTTTTTGAAGCCAAAATTCACATTTGGTAAATTTTTCATAAAGCTTCTCTTTTCTCAGGGTCTTCAATATAATTCTCAAGTGATCTTCATGTTCTTCCTTGATCATTGAATAGACAAGAATATCATCTATAAAGACTACAATAAACTGATCAAGATAGTCTCTAAAGACCCTATTCATCAGATCTATGATGATAGCAGGGGAATTAGTAAGACCAAATGGCATCACTATAAATTCATAGTGTCCATACCTTGTACAGAAAGCCCTCTTTGGTATATCCTCCGTTTTTACCCTTAATTTAGGATACCCATAACGAAGATAAATCTTGGAAAAGTATTGAGCTCCGCGTAGTTGGTCAAATAAGTCATCAATGTGTGGGAGAAGATATTTGTTCTTGATAGTTATCTTGTTATGTTCTTGATAATAAATGCATAGTCTCATTGATCCATCTTTCTTCATAACAAACTGAACAGGTGTTGCCCAAGGTGACGCACTAGGGCGTATGAACCCCTTATCAAGATTCTCTTGAAGTTTCTTATTCAATTCTTGCAACACAATTGGTTCCATTCTATAAGGTGTCGTTGAAATAGGCAAAGCATCCGGTATGAGTTCGATTGAAAACTCAACTTCACGATTTGGTGGAAGACCCGGTAATTCCTCTGGAAAGACATCATCAAACTCCCATACAATGGGCATATTCTTAATCGTGTGTTTCTCACCAACAATTTGAGATAAATAACCTTAATTTTGTAGAATCAAGACCCATAAGATAGATGAAATTTTCACTGGAAGGTTATGCTCATCCTTGCATTGATAGATGATAATAGATTGATCTGGAATATAAAATCTGACTTCCCTTCCTTGGCAATTGATATGAGCTCCATATAATGAAAGCCAATCTATGCCAAGAATCACATCAATTTCCACTATAGGAAGAATCACAAGATTTGCAGGAAGCACTTTCCCACATATTTTGATTGGAGAAAAATTATAAACTTTTTATGTGACTGTTGTGCCATTAGGGTTTGTCACAGCTAACTCAACATGTAATTTTTTAGATAATATAGTGATATCCTTAGAAAAGTCTTCAGAAATAAAGTATTGGGTGGATCCAGAATCAAATAAAACATTTTCTACTTTAGAGTGGATGGTACGTGTACCTTTCACCACATCGTTATCGTACTCCACATCGCTGATAGAAATTGCATGTGACTTTCCATTATCTTTGGCCTTAAGAGTTTGTGGATTTCGACCATCATCATCAACCCTTGGATTTGGGCATTGATTGGCATAATTCCCCATCTTCTTGAACATGAAACATTGAAGTGTAGTAGGTTCATTTTGTGTATCCCTTCTTTTGTTTGCATCATCAGACATCTTCTTCCCATAGTTGCGACATTCAAATGCCCTATGACCTTCCATTCCACATTTGAAACATTTACTTGTCCCTTTAAGACAACTCCCTCCATGTTTCTTTCCACACATTGAGCATTATCGAAATATATTCTTTTTTTCAGTGTGCTCTTTTTATTTTCCTTTGAATTCCGTTTTATTCTTCTTATCAAACCCATATGACTGATGGGTTACTCCAATCTCCATCTCGACTTTGAGAGCACATCGAATGGTTTCCTCGTAGCTATTGAAGTCCCTTATTGCTAATGCCTTTCAATGACTTGGATTTAAGCCACTAAAGAATTGATCGATCTTACTCTCAGTTTGGATAATAATACCAGAAGCTTACCATGCAAGTCTTGTAAAATTTTCTTAATAGGTTCCAACAGATTCATCATACTTTTTCTTTAGTTCAAGAAACTCTTTCTCCATCTTTGTTCAAGGAATACGAGGGAAGTACTTATTGAAACATAAGTTCTTGAACTCGTCCCACTCCACAGACTCAATTTCATCTGTTTGCCTCATGTTCTTAATAAGATTCCACCATTGATCAGCATCACCTTCCAAACGATACACTGCTAAGATGACTTTATCATGTTCAGGACATAGAAGAACTGAAAATATCTTTTCAGTAGTACTTATCCATTGTTCAGCAACTAATGGATCAGTAGACCTGCTGAATGAAGGTGGACGCTGCCTCATGAAGGATTCAACAGTATGTTGCACCTTACTTTGCTCGTTTGGATGTCCTGCATGATTCATAGCTTGAGAAAGTTGTGTGAGCATGGCTACAAGATTTTTCAATCCATCTCCCATAATGTTTGGTTGTTCAGGGGGACAATCATTGCATTGCCAGTCGCATTCCTCATTAACACGGTTCCTTCGGGTTCCAACCAGTGACTAAAACCAAGAAGAATAGTGTGAGAAAAACTAATTATAATAGGTAAACCACATAATCAAGAATAAAATTTCACACTTAATGTCTAATCCTAGGTTATTCATGGCCATTTCTAAAAAACTAAGATTGTGTTAAATTCTTATACTTATCCTTAGGGTTCTTACTAAGGCTTTCACATCCTAGTTTCCAAAGGTTGACTATACCTTTCCTCTGATACCAAATATAACGACCCATACTTTACATACATTTTTATTACTTCAGAATTGAAGCACACTTATTACAACATATAACAAAACCATGAAAATACCGTATAGGTATATAGTCTTTAGAAACTGGGAAATATAACAACCTGGTTCATAAAGAATCTACTTTGCCTCCCACTTATTTCATCATATCTAGTGTCCCTTTTTGGAATATCCTACTTAATAATCATCTTCCGGACCTGGGGAAATAAAACACAATAAAGGGTGAGCTCAAATGCTCAGTAATGGTAAACAAAAGAAATATCAATCACATCATATACATAAGAACATAACTTTTAGAAATATTAACCTGCAAAAGAAATCAAAATTTCATAACATGGGATAAATCATAGTAGTGAAATGTAATCCCAGTAATCATAAATTAAAAGATGAAACATTGTTTCCTGCACACATAATCATAGAGAATCATTTCTTATTAGTCAAGGCTCATTGCCAAGACTATATTAGGGGACAAAGTCCATTTCTGAACCGAGTTCACTCCTCTTTGCAGTCCGGTTTAACTGAACCGGTTTAACCTACCATTCCAGTCATGTCTATCTCTTGAGATATAAAATCTTTACCCAATTCATTGGAGGGTGATATAGGTCTCACCCATCTCATAATGATACCATTCTTATGTGTGACACAAAATCATAAACCATACATCATAACATAACCCATGTAATAAAAATGGGAATCTTATACATCATGACATCATAAAACAATTCATATAAGAAAAAGGAATTCATAAAAATAATTCCATCACAACATAATCAAACCAATGTAATAATAGAGATAAAAATAGAACCCTTTATTATCTTAGATGGAAAATAATTTTGATAAAACACTTGAACTCCATTCTTGAGGAAAATATCTTTTCTACTCCAAAAACACTTTTCCTTTCTTAACATGTCATTAAATTCTATAAAAAAGAATTTGATTAAAAATAAAGCTGAAAACTTGTAAAGGAATATTCTTGGAAATAATGTTTTAAAAATCAATTCATGTCGTGTAAGTTAAAAAAACATTCTTCTCGTGCTTTTGTCGGAAAAGTCCAAAAGGACCTCGTACGAAAAATGAAAAAAGATTCCTTTCATATCTTTTACTAAAAACTCACCGAAGGGTAAAATTGGATATGAACTACTATATAAGGATATAAATATTACATATTGAGGAAACATGTATTTGTATAATAAATATTCCCTAGTAAATTCTGAAGTATAAACAATCTCGGATAAAAATTGAGATTGCGATATTTTCCTTACCTTAGGTCCGATTTGCTTTGTAAGTGTCAAAACCTCCTGTATAATGATTTAAATAATTTTATTTACATATTCCAGAATCATACTTATTTTTATGATATCATATATGGTCATATTCATAGCTTCTTATTAGTAATATTTCATTACTACTTGTTTATTCGGGTGTTTATTACTTTTTGTTCTTATGCGTGTTTTTTCGAATAAATTCTTATTTTTCTTTTTAGTTTATAGATACCTCATTTACATAATGGTATTAGTGTAATATATATCATATATATTCACTCAATTCATTTATGTAATCATAATGCAAAGAAAATCATTTAGAAAGAGTCGCATCGCATCGTGGAGACGGTATTCTGTACGTACACACTAGCGATGATATCATTCCCATGACCGTGGAATTGTATTGGAGTGTACGTATACTATTTGAGAATCTATATCACTTTAAAATAGTCATATATAGTAATTATTTACAGCATTATACTCACCCAAGTAATGTGGTGGTGGAAAATAGATTACACCACGGCGTGGAGATGGTATTTCGTACGTACGCACGTGCGGTGATTTCATTTTCCGTAGGATTGATAGATGGTGAAATAGGGTTGTTTCATACATATAATAACATATCATAATATGAGTGATACTGATGTTATTACTTCATAATGAAACAAATAAAGATGAAGAAGTGGAAGAAGAAATATAGTTGAAAGAATTGGGAACAGACATTACCTCTTCTTTGAAACGCTTCTTTGAGACCTCCTTTTAAAGCACTAAAATTGGTCTTTGAAGAATACCAGAACACTAGGATGTCTCTAGGAAAGTGGAGAGGAGAAATTTTCAGGGGTTGTCCAAGCTTGAAGGCTCAAAGTGGTGTGAGTAAGAGGAGGAGGTGGTTCCCTTTTATAAGGGAGGAGAGGGGCTCCTTTGGAAAAACAAAAAATTTATTTTATTATAAAGTCATGTTTGGTTATAAATAGTTCCAAATTGTTTTATTTCGAAGATAAGTTGGGGATGGGTCGAAATCCTTTCATCCAATAGAATTTAGACAAGTTTGGGTTCCTATTTTAACCTTATCATTTAGATTTATCATTATGTTAAATAATTTTACTTTTACCGTGTCTTCTTGTGTTTTTATACTATAAGGTTAATAAACATACTATAAGCAGACAAAAGATCCCCAAGTTGTTTATTATTAATATATATAACCTTATATAATTAATTTTTCCGAACCATAGATTTTTAGGAATAATATAACAATTACTAATATAATATTTATTTTAAAAACTATTTTATGTCAATTTTGACTCTATTTAGTAATTGATTTTTGTGAAAATCATAACAGAATTATTAGTTAGAAAAAAGTTATGTAAATCAATACTAACATGTCATATTAACCTAGAAAATTAGTGTAATTCATAAAAAGGCTAAAATTATATTTATTTGGGTATTTATAACATGAATTATGTCAATATTTCATTATTAAGATAATTACTGCATCATTTTTGTGTCATAAATAAATTAACTTATATAAAGTATAAAAATTACAAATAAAATATAATTATGTAGTAAATTATTTTATCTTTCTAATGAATATTTATAGACGAATTTATCTTATGTATAACCCTATATTAAAAATGATTTTCTTATTAAACTTTGATTTTAACTATTTTAACTCTTCTTTAAATAAATTAATAATAAATGTCCTAATCTAATCCAAGTGGGCATAAATGGTCATATTTTATTCCTAAGGTTGTTTTTGGTCGAATTACACTTATCCAATAGACTTAGGACAAGTGTTAGGGTAATAATAATATCATTTTTACCCTTAATTACCCTATTTACTTTTAACCGTGTTAAATAAAAGTAAAAAGATACTATTCAGCAAAACATATTTTCATCTCATTGAACCAAATTTTACTTACTGACATCAACTGTGTCTCTTGGAATTTTGAAATTACACTCACAGAAGCGGTAAAATTATGTTTTATGAAAAATTCAGTTTTTTAACTACCACTTAGTGATTTCACTATTTATCAAAAATTGAATGTTTTCAGAAAAATACCAAAATTTCAGCCTAGGCTAATTTCGATATTCCGAATCCAAAAATGAATTCCATTTTGAAAAATAACATTTATAAAATTTCAAAAAGTGGTTATTACTATTCATAACGGCATGTTTTATTAATATTTTAATAGTATATCGTTGTTTAGTGAAACTCGGTATTGCGTACGATGCAAGCTATCGAGGAAGGTCGTGATTGCATGTAAAGAAAGACAAGCATGTGATTTGTGTAGTGAAAGATTCCTTTGATGATTTATATAACATAAAAACAAAATATTTCTCATAAAATTCTCGGGTGTTACAATTACCTTCTCATTTGGGTGTATTGTAATATGAGAACACATCACAGTTAATATTTTTACAAAGAATTCTATATCACCCAAATATATCATTTATTATTCTTATAGGTATTATTTATTATAAATAATGAGTTTGGAATATTATTACATCCAATAAATAAATTTTTTTAAAGCATATTGATATGTAAATCAATAAAAAACTCATAACCATTTTATAATAAAGAATTATTATCAATTTATATTCTTATATATCATAATGTATTCCATGAATATGGTACATGATATAGTTATTTTAATGGAGTTTAAATTTATAAAATCAATAATCCACATTTGGGTACCCATGGTGTGATTGATATCCAACAACTTTTTTTCTAGATAAAAAATAATCTTAGAATAGTAACCAGTCCACCCAAAGTATCTCTGTGGAATGATATGTTACTCAAGAGGCAATTATATTCCACTAAAATTATGACATGAAATATTTATAAACAATAACAACCAACATAATTAAAATAATTACATATTAAAATCCAATTACATGGTAAAAGAAAACTAAATAAAATATCCTTAGAAGAAGGTAACACATTATATAGATGGATAACTTCTTATACAAGTAATTTAACACTTTGAAATAAAGCATAACATCGTATGTAATATAAAATTTATAAAAATGAATAAAATATAAAATAATTTGAATAATTTTTTAATTCATATTTTTAAATATAATACAACAATTTTATAGAGAGTTCATAATTTACAAAAGTATAAAAAATATAATTTCTCAATGATTTACGGGTGTTCGATAAAATAAACACATTATATTTACTTTTAATAAGACAAATTTCATGTTATAAATTACATTGAGTAAAGTATAAAAATATTATAATTATTAATATAAAAAAAAATTATATTATTATTATATTACTTTGAAAATAAAAATAATCTAAATATCACATATTCAATAAAATTTATTCCTTGATCTCTTCAACCAAAATATTCCTTCATCATTTATTTTAATTAATTTATCCAATTAGGAATTTTATTTTGAGATATTAAAATTAAATAATACATATAAATGATAAATTAAATAAAAATAACATTTTTATCATATTGAATTTATAATCATTTTATAAGGTACACTTATATTCTATTTATAAAAATAAACAGGTACATTATATGTCATGCCATTCAATTTGAATATGATGTTTTATTTTTAACAGTAAATATTATAAAATATTTATTTAGTAAAATATTCATATCCATCTAATTAATAATTTAAAAACATATTATAAATAAAATAATTTTGAAAATATTCATAAATTTACTAAAAAACTGAAATTAAATATTCAATAATTTGACAAACATACAAATCATTTCATAATTTACATTGATAAAAATAATTTTTCTTCATATATATTATTTAATAATAAATGGGGAAACTTTGGGTGCTTTATTAGATGATTTATTTCATGAAATAGATAAATTACTATAAATTATAAATTTTCACTGAGAATTTGATTCATCGTATCATAATTTTAATGTAGGATGACATAATAATAAATGAGCTTATAGTGGTAATAATATTCCATAACTGGGGGACTGTGTAATATTAAATCCATTTTTTCGATGATGAAAATGGTTATGATATCCCATGATCTCACATAAGTGGTAAAATTATCAATTTTAATTAATGAGATTTGAAAATATTAAATTCTATTAAATACTAATAGTAAGATGATAATTTAATTAAAACTGATGGAATGGAATAATGCCATCACATATGATATGAAATATCCAATAGAATAACCCCTAAATGGATTACATTATAGAAAAAATTTAAGTTAATCATAATTTAAAAATCACATTAAACCCAAATATACATGGGATGTGCTTTTCCATTATTTTTAACGTGATTTCAAGAATCAAACAACATGTTAAGGCACTGATTCAAGTTTTCTAGTGAAAAAATCTACCATACATGTATATCAAATGTTATGTTAATAATAACATATTAATTCACTAAATTATCCTAATCCAAATGGTGTATGAAAATATTTTCCTAACTAATATAGTTCTATAGTTGTAGGGTAATGTCCCTCGCTATTCATGTGTGAGAGTTTCTATGAATTGGTTAGGTTTTTAATTTTTTCATTGATAAGACTATTATTTTTATAATTATAAATTAAAAATTTATCCAAAAAATTAAATATCATGAAAAATGATTAAAAAAATATACCATGAAACTATAAATAGAATAAAACAATATATCTTTCACAAATGAGCATCAGTGATTACCATCATCATAGGTTTTTGATTAAGATCTATTAGAGTTAGTTAAAGGGCATCCTCATATGTGGTACATTCATTTGATTAAATGAATCAAAAATATAATAAGAAACAATCTCATTTACTCAATGGCTTGCTAGTGACTACTATTATAATTGAGTAATAAGAATATACTTTTCATTCTTTGTCAATTGGATGATCTTCTAAGTAAATTTTATTTTTTCGCATTAAAATTCATGGAAGATCTATAATATAATAAATAAAATATCAAAATGTTTATTCAATTCACAGTCAATGAAATTATAATATAATATAATACTATATAGATTCATGTGGATATCTCAATCAATTGAAAGAATTTCATATGAATAATATTTTCCCTCAATCTCCCATAATTTATTATACAATTAAACTATTTAAATATTTTATTAATCTTCATAAAACATTCAATTATATTATTTTAACCAATAAATATAATATAATAAATATTTTCATCCATATATCTTTGAAATTTAGATCAATGAAAATCAACATGCACCAATCATAGAAAACAAATCCACTTATTATCTATTGGTATACATATCATCCAAATTATTATTTATAGTAAAAGAAAAATAAACATATGAGTTTGATAATATATATGGTTAGGTTTATAATGTTAAATATAATGAACTAGATCCTAGAATCAAAAACAAAGTGGTAACATTATTACATTATCACTTGATAGAATTGACCCCTTAAAAAATGACCGAATAATTTTGTTATTTTAGAGAATTAGATATAAGATTGAATCATACAATTTATTTGATAAAGTAAATTAAATCGATGTATTGTATCATATAAAACCATAAATTTACCATTAATATCCATGAATACCAATCAGAATACACTTCTCGGTATCCTAGGTAATAGATACAACTTATGGTTGGGATCCAATACTCAATAATGCGTACTTAAAATATATGTTATTTTATGTAAATAAACTATATTTATTATGTTAAGGTAATTAACTAATAAAATGATCAATTTAATCAGCAAATTGAGAAAGAGTAATAACATGGTATGAAGAAATCCTGATCATTAATTTCATACAAATATTCAGATTGGAATGAAAAATATCCATATATATCATAACAATATCAATGTTCACATGAACATCAATAACTGATTTAATAATATTGGAATATGTAACAAAAAAATCTAAAACAAAATGTTGAGGCTTTGATCTGAGACATATTATATCAAATGGAAAGGAATCATCTAAATAACCAACCAATTTTTTGTCATGATACCTAATTATACACCAACAAGTTATATATTTTTGGGCCCCACCCATCACTTATTATGTTTAATTAATTTAACATAAAAATTAATAAAAAATAATCAACATGCATTAAAACCCAATAACAATCCATATTATATATAAAATAATAGATAATTTTAAAAACTTATAACCTAAAAATAATCTTAATCCATCTATAAAAATATGATTTATGGTGTCATAAAATTATTTCCCCAATAATTAAATATTTTTATCAAATGTTTTAGATATAAGTGAAAATTATTTTAAAATATCACAAAAATATTTTTGGATAAAAATAATATTTTCATTTCGAAATAACATATTTAAAATAAAATTATTTACAGAATATTTTGCAAAATATTTCATTCAAAATATCCATAGAAAACTAAAAATTAATTATCAAAAAATTGATTGGTCATGAAGATTGTAAATTCTATTCATGTTGAAATTGTCACAAAATATTATTTTTAATCCATCAATAAAACATATATTTTTATTAAAATAACATGAAGATTCATTTTAATATTTTTTATTAAAATGTAAAAACTGATAAAATTTTATTCAATAATTTTTCATGTAAAATTAAAAAAATTATACAATACATTATAATAAAAATATATACATTGATGAAAACTATTCCCAACTGAATATAAAAAAATTATTTTTACATAATAACATTATTTTAATCACTTTTCTATTTAGGTAGTATAAAATAAAGTGGACAATTTTAGGATTATAAAATATATCCATGAAGTGAAATTTTATGGGGTTTTATATAAAAATATCACCAAATTACTAAAATTAAAATAGAATCATATATAATACATAATAAGGATGTGATTTTTAAACAAACCATTTCTATATTGGTAACTTTTGAATTATAACCCAACTAAAATAGAAAATATAACAAATGTTCTTATTATTACACGCTTAACATAAATTATTACATAAGAACGTCACATGATACAACATAGAATATAGATTGGACTAGTTTCTTTGGGACTTAAAAACATAAAATTACAACTTCAAAAATAAAACACAACATCTTATTGAAAACTTTCATTACATGACATATACATTCATTCGTACTGAGCATTCTATGTGATAACCTGAGGACATTTAAAAGAAAAGGGTGATATATAAAGCATAGAAAGGGAGTAAAAAGGGAATAACATGAAGAATAAAATACATGTTATGTAATAATAATATCAATGGATCACAAATAATAATGAACAAAAAGGAATGATAGAGCATGATTATCAAAACATGGAAATGTTTCAGAAACACTTAACTTGGAATTAGAATGCGCCAAGGCTCATTACACATGAAGCATGATTAAACCCTCATTGAACATGAATTAGCATGATTAAATTCTCATTGGACTTGAATTAGCATGAGTAAATCCTCTATTAACTTGACATATCATGACACTAATCTTTACCAAATGTATTAGAGTGCTATCAAGGTGCACCCTTCATAATCATTTCATTTCATGCATATGTGTTCCACATAGATCACACAACATCAATTAATTGAACATAAAACTTTATTCCACAATAATGGAATGTGGAATTAGTACATGTTACTCAATAATAAATAAGTAAATGTGAATAAAGGTGATTACCCTTGGTATATAAATGGGATGGTATTCACTTGGAAATGACATTAGATTGGAAAATAGAAGTGCAATTTCAGCAGCATATAAACGTGACTTAAGAATTATGAAAAATTGTTTATGAGGGAGAAATGGGTGTATCATCATATTAATATTAAATAGATAGTTATGGGGGTCATATAGATACATGTACAAACAAGTGTAGTGGAATTTATATTCATATTAAAAAATAATATCTTGAATGTAAATGAGGAGAGAGACATTCATTAAGGAATTTTGGCATGTTAATAGGTTTAAATCGGAGGCATTAAAGAGAGAAAAAATTGTCTCTAATCCTTCAAACAAAAAAGTGGATTGTTTGGCGGAGGTGAAAAATCCAACCAAAATATATTTAATTGTAAATAAATGGTTATAAGAACCTAATAAAAATTGGGAAAAAATGAGAAAGGAATAAATCCTATACTGGGAAGTGTCATCCCAAAGGCTTGGGAGATGCTTGAGAGGGTCTTATGTGAGCTTGGGGTAACCTTGGGAGTATTATAGAGAGATGAGGGTAGAAGTTTGATGAACACAAAAGGTTTTATGTTAAGAGTACGTGGGAGATTGTGTGGGTTTATATAGGAAAGGAGAGATAATTCTATATTATTTTCGGTTAAGAAACAACACATTTAACTAATCAAAACCACAACCAGACCATGGTTGTTTCTAGGGGTTTTCCACACGGGATTTGAAAACAATTTTTTATAAGGCCAATGGATGAAATTTTTAAATAATATGTTTTCTTATGCGGATGTGAGTCACACTCTCAGAAAAATCAAATGAAAAGGATAAAAAGTTTTATTTGTCTTAGAGGGTCCACTAAAGGTTTGTAAAATAAATATAAATAAAAAAATACTTTATTTTAATGGTAAAAAATATTATCACGATCCACTGCAACCAAAGATGCCCCTCCTGAGCTTGAAATGGTGAAAGGGAGATAATGACCCCCCGAGTCCTGCATCCTGTAGGCCTCGGAGTGGCAACTAACACCAAGGGTATGAGTTTTCACAAATACAAGAGGCATTAACATTTTTATTATTTATGATCGAAAAATAGGATGTTTCAAGGACCAAAATAAAAAGGAACATGTAAATGAAAATAAACCCAAACCAATCCCACATGCATGTTTAAACAATTCTGAAACAAGGTACAAGTACAAGAAAGCTCAAAAGTACAATACCAAAAGAAACAAGAGTGCAGCAACTACAAAAACTCCAACAGTCCCGACTAGTAGGGCCCCGCATAGCCCTGGTAGTCCTCCTGGAATCCTAAAAGTAAATGTAGGGTGAGCATACAAGTATACTCGGTAGGGAAACCTAAAGCTGTCATGCACAGGTGGGGAGTCATCCTAATGTCCTGTTAGAATAACAAATGAAACCAAAACCTATCATGGAATTCAATCCACCCAACCTCACCAGCCAATCTAACCAAAAACAAGAAACAACAGGTAGTAGTATATATGAACAAGAGTATTTGGTACCCCTCACCACCCCCCACTAGCTAGCTGCTCTTCCAAATGGGAAACGTCCTGATGCTACCACACTCTTCCCACCCGCACACACATGGGCCTCACAAACCAGACATCCCGCCCGCACACACCTAAGCCTCAAAACCACATATACCACCCACACACACCTGGGCCTCAACACTAAAATCATGTCCCTGCCCGAACACACCTGGGCCTCAGCTCGATGATTCTTGGGAACATTAAACCTGCCCGAAGAGTCTTGGTCTAAAACCACCCCAATAGAATCATGCCTGAATAATCATGGGTGTAAGGTCGCCTGAAGCCATCACAACCTATGAAAGAAGGAGCGGGAAGGAGCTAGTAACTATGGGGGAAAACACCCTCTCCCATGAAATGGGAGTGTTCGACACTAAGTTCTCCACAAGGGTGGGGTGTGACAAAACAGAAAGATACAGATACATATATGTATACCAAACATACATCCCAACCTATGGATTCTAAACAGGGAAACTAAGCACCTCCCTCGGCACTACTATTACGAACCATGCATACAACAAACAACCCCAAACCCATTTAGTTTTTCATGTTACAATAACATCAGTTTATTAGTTCTTTAACTACTGGCAATTATCAAACCAGATCAAGCATTTCGTAGAAAACCCCTCCTACCACAAATCAATTTAGATAAAACACAATAAACACAAAACCAAACTTTTTATCATCAAACAACCCCATTTATTTCCCCCGAGTTTAATTCATTATCTTTCCCCATAGATAATTTATCAACTTCCAACTTTATTTTAATATCACAAGCCATTACTTTAGCCCTGATTCCATTATAACCACATCTCCAAAACCGTATAAAAAAACAAGGTTCGTGCCACATCAGTTCCCCTTTAATATCATTTACTATATCCCCACTACCTATCCTATATATAACAACCCAGGATTCACCCTTACCCCTATTCACATGCCATGTAACCAAACTAACACCCAAATGTTCATTATTCCATTTTTTTCAACCGGGGTGATAACACAAGGGTTCCAGATATTCATTTAATCATCCAACATTATGTGATTAACTAATTTCCATATTCCACAGAGTTTATATCAACAAAACGTTCTAGAAAGATATCGCAACATCAAATTGTGTAATTAAAGTCCCCCAACGACCGTTATTTTTAGTATGCATAAGCCTATTGAATTCACAACATAACAATAGGATAAACAAAGATAGACATAAAAACATTCCCATCCCAATTATTTAACCCAGTTATTAACTTCATTAAACTAGTTCAAATATGTCTCGTGAAATCAAGAGGACTCCCATACCGCATGGTGTGCAAATTAGAGTGACGAAGGTAATATCCCTACCTCAACAGGTTCTAATCACAATACTCCCCCAAGTCAACATTAGAAGACGTTATTCGGCGTCTGTCGCTTCTATCAAAACCTGGAAGAAACCTCCTCGTGTGGATTCTAGGAAGGATAGGACGATGTTAAAGCAAAAAATCCAAGCTCACAAGATCCGCCTCGTCTTTACGATCTTGTGGCTTCTGACGGATCATAAATTGGATCTCGAACAAATAAGTTATGGAAGAATGGAGCTTTGGAGTCTCTCAGGAGAGATTTTCTCGAAGGAAAGGGGATGAGAGGAATGATCTCAAAAGGAGGATAGGTCCCTCATTTTATATGCATGAAAAACTAACATACACACCATGTACTTTCTATTACACGATGTGTACTCGACTATTCCACACGGTCTCCATGCGACATCCAACACGGCATTCAATGAAGGACACGGTCATTGACTGGTTAACACATGGTTTGAAGGTAACACATATGCTGGGAGGAACAACACATCGTGTAGTATAGGATACATGGCGTGTACTCATTTATTTCATGCCGCAAGGACACGGCTTCAACATGCCACACGACTGTTGACTGGTCAACACACGGTTTGAAGGTAATGCATACGTGGGGTGGAAATACACGACATATAGTATATGATACAAGGAGTGTACTCATTTATTTCACGCGGCAAGGACATGGCTTCAACATGGGGTGTACCTGGCAAGGTTGTACATGACGTGTACTCACACTACACGACGTGAAGTTACAAAATTCTGAAAAGTGTTGGAAAAGTCCATTCTATCGTCTAGAACACTTAATGACCTTATTTTCAACAAAGTAATGGTCCGGAGAGGTCTGGTACATTACGTCAGAAAACTCATAAAACATTCTTGTCTCAGAGTATTAAAAAACAAACCTAGGGGAACCCATTAAGATACCTCTTAGGGGCTCTCATTATAACAGGAACCCATAGAACAACCCTAATCATTTGTGTTTGGAAATCCTTCTCCTATGTCGAGATATTATCCGCTTTAGGCAGCATTGAATCACTTGCACGAGTTTAATCGCATCCTCATTAATGCATCTAGATTAAGATTTTCATCTTCCCACATCGATACATTAGTATTTTTCAACGTTCTCTACCCCCAACACCGTACAACCAACACAATACTCGAACACATGGCTTTGGGAAATTCCTTCTCACATGTCGAGATATTATCCGCTTTAGGTGGCACTGACTCACCTACACGGGTTTAATCGCATTCTCATTAAAGTGTCTCGATTAGGGATAAGGTTTTTCAATTTCCCCACACATCCGGACATGTAACAAACATCCAGAGAACAAGGAAAAAATGTCTCACAACCGACAATCCATACATTCCCTATATCAAAGGTAGAGAGTATAACATCAAAACAACGCTTATAAGAACAATGTAAAACACAAGTCAAAAATTCTCCGGGTACTAAGCGTTCATCTAGGCCTCCCTATCCCAAGTGATTTCCTCGAGGCTTCCATGCCTCCACAACACACGAACCAAGGCGATGGTTCGTCCATGGAGAACCTTCTCTTTACAATCCTCGATTCTGACCAGTTGTTCCTCGAAGTTCCCACCATCTCCCATACCAAAATCTCCCCAGTCGATAACGTTAGATTCCTCATGAAAGTACTAATGAATCTAGGATATGTGGAAGACATCATGAACCTTCTCCAACTGAAGTGGTAGGGCCAACTGATATGCCACTTCATTGACTCTCATCAGCACCTCAAAATGTTCGATTAACCTAGGGGAGAGCTTACCCCCCTTCCCAAACCTCTACTGCCCCCATCGTGGGTAAATCATTAATAACACATGATCTCCCACCTTGTACTTCAAGGGACTCCTCTGATGAAAAGGATAAGGCTTCTGTCAGTCATGAGCCGCTTTTATCATATCACGCACAATATGAACATTCTCTCTGGTGCTCTGTACTACCTCTGGCCCAAGAGCTCCTTTCTCACCAAACTCTGCCCATAAAATGGGTGAATGACATGGTCTTCCATACAAAGCCTCAAATGGTGATATGACAATACTAGAGTGGAAGTTGTTGTTTTAGGAAAACTCTACTAAAGGCAAGTATCACACCCATGATCCTCTGAAATCCAGAACGCATGCTCACAACATTTCCTCCAATGTCTAGATAGTCTTCTTTGTCTTCTCATCAGTCGGGGGGTGGAAAGCGGTGCTAAGGCGTAGCTGGGTGCCAAAAGCATGTTGTAACCCACTTCAGACTCGTGAGGTAAACCGAGTATCCCAATATGAGATGCTAATATTTGGAAATCCATGAAAATCCACCACATCATCTACATACCTCTGTAATAAGGTAATCATCGAGATCGACTCCTTAATTGTTATGAAGTGAGCTGATTTCGTCAGCCGATCCACCACTAAAAAATAGCATCATATCCACCCTGAGCTCTAGGTTGTCATGTGACGAAGTCCATTGAGTTGTCATCCCACTTCCACTCAGGGACATCTAAAGGATGCAAAAAACCACTGGAAACACGATGTTCAACTTTTACTTGCTGACACACTAGGAACATAACCACAAACACCGCCATTGCCAGTTTCACCCCGGGCCACCAAAACTATTCCCTCAGGCCTCGGTACATTTTTGAAACTCCTGGATGTACCGCGAAGGATGACCTATAGAACTAATGGAGGTCTCCCTAAAGCATCACCTCTGGAACAAACATCCTTCCATGAAAAATAATCCAATGTTGGTTTTCCTCTTACCATCCTTCTGGAGCATTTCCCAGATCGATACGATCACTTATTACTTCCGCCTAGGAGTCTCCCAACGGAGACTCTTCCACCTACTACAACAAGGAGGACTTCACCATCATCTGAAACAAATAGCCTCTAACACCCTCAACCATTACATCCAAGTTCAAGGAATCTAACTCTTCCATTGCTTTCCATACATCAGAGGATTCCCGATCCACTTCCTTATGTGACTTCCTACTTAGGTCATCAGCCACAATGTTGCCCTAACCTTCAGTGAAAGAGATCATGAAGTCATAGTCTTGGAGAAACTCAACCCATCTATACTTCCGTATGTTCAGGTCACACTAGGAGAAGATATAACATAAGCTCTTGTGATCTCAGAAGACTACAAAGTGCTCCCCAAAGAGGTAGTGTTGCCACAATTTCAGTGCGAACACTACCGCTGCAAACTCTAGGTCATGGGTTTCATAGTTATTCTCATGAGGGCGCAACTGCCTTGACCCATAACAGATCACACCCTTCTTCTACATCAGTATGCACCCCAAACCAAGGCCACAAGCATCACAAAACAACTCATACAACAACCCTTCTTCTGGAAACCAGAGTACTGGAGATCTGACCAACATCTCCTTCAGGTAGTCAAAATATTTCTAGCACTGCTCGCTCTATAGGAAGACATGGTTCTTCCTAGTCAAAGCTATCAATGGAGCAGAAAATGGAGAGAAATCCGAAATGAACCTCCTATAATAACCTTCCAACCGCATGAAACTACAAAATTCTTCCACGCTCTTGGGTGCCGCCTAAAAAACAACTGCCTCCACCTTCGACAGGTCCACTGGCACTCCTTGCTGAGACACCATGTGCCCAAGGATGTGTACTTCGTGCATCAAGAACATACACTTCGACAATTTCCCATAAATCCGGTGGTGTCGAAGGACTTCTAATACATCCCTGAGATGCTCAACGTGCTCATCCTCTGATCCTGACTAGATCAGGATGTCATCGATAAACACAACGATGAACCGGTCCAGAAAATCTCGGAAGATAATGTTCATAAGTCCCATGAACACAGCTGGTGCATTCATAAATCCAAAAGGAATCAGTACAAACTAGAAGTGACCATACCTTCACCTGAAAGCCGTCTTCGAGATGTCATTGTCCTTTACCCTCAACTGATGATATCCAGATCGTAGATCAATATTTTTAAACATAACTGCTCCAGTTAGCTGGTTGAAGAGATCTAATATCCTTGGAAGGGGGTAACGGTTCTTGACCCTTACCTGATTCAACCTTTGGTAGTCTATGCATAGCCTGACACCACCATCTTCATTCTTTACAAACAAAAATGTAGCACCCCATGGTGACACATTGGGTCAAACAAAAACCTTCTCCATCAGATTGTGAATCTGAATCCGCAACTCCCGCAACACTGAAGGTTCCATCCAATAAAGGGCCATCGAAATCTGATGGGCACCAGGCTGTAAGTCTATACTGAAATCAACATCACGTTGGGGGGGTGTAGAGTCACAACCTCTCTGGGAAAAACATCTAGGAACTCCCCAAAAACCTCTGGAACATCCATCATATCCATATCAGCTGAAACCACTGATAACCCACATAACAGGGAAAGGAGAGGCTTCACATGCTGGATTCCCACCTGATAGCTCCACTCGACAACAAAATATACACACTTCCCATCCATGTTAGAGAACATGAATCTCCTTCGGAAGCAGTCGATAACGGCACTAACAAAAAATAGTCACTCGATGCCATGGATGACATCTTATGGATGCATTTGTAGCAAAAGAAGATCCCAACTAGATCGATGCCGTCCCAATATCATCTCACATCCCCGGAAAACACAAGATACGATGGTCTGACCTCCAACTGGTGTACTCAAAACCAGGGGTAAAAAATGTCTCTCTAATTCTAGACACAAAGCATGGGCTAGACCTGGCGCAAAAAGGAGTATAAAGCTCCCGAATCGAAAAAAGCAGAAATTAGAGTGTTGAACAAACAAATCGTACCTCGTAAAACCTATGTTCCTGCCGTCCATCCAACTCTTCTCCGTGCAACTGTCCACGCCCAGCTCCTATACCTCTCTGAGGTAAACCCCCTCCCCGACCATTCCCTTGTTGAGGTCCCTTAGGAGTACCCTGAGATCGGCCTCCTCCTACAAAGTCTGCCCTCGGAGGAGTAGGGTCCTGCTGCTGCTGGAAGGGCCTCACCAGCAACTAGTGCTGCTGGGGCAGGCGCTGAACCTTCCCACCTCCACTGTACTGAGCTCGAGTTGGGCACCGACTCTGAATGTTATTGAAACCACCACAAGAGAAGCACTTCAGTCCTGGGCTCATGAAAAAGGGATGACGACCAGAAGATCTGAACTGGAACTACTGGGGCCTGATCCCTACTGGCATTAATCTAGAAGGTCCTGTCACAGGAGACCTGCTGCTGACTGCTTTCCCTTTCGATGAACCCGGATGGATCCCCTATCATGGTGCACCTCCTTGTGAGTGAATCCTCTCTACAACCTATGCCTTCTTCTATACTACCATTTACGTCGGAAGGGTGAAGTGGGTGACAACATACTGGAGTGATGGATGAAGTGCCTCCTCCAAACGTCTCGCCTGAGACTCCTCATCCAGAAAGAGATCAGGAGAAAAACGTAGGAGATCCTTGAATTTGATCCCCAATTCTCATACCAACATACTCCCCTTATGAAGGTTGAGTAACTCATGCGACTTCTTTGCATTGATCTTGGAAGAAAGGAATTACTCTCAGAACTCCATCTCAAAGTCAGCCCACAAAACCTCTGCCTATGACCTCTCCCCGAGGTAGAGCGTCCACCACTAATGTGCTGCACCCCTTAGCTGACTGACTACTAGGGGAACCCAATACTCCCTCGGAGCACAGATCAAAGTAAAAGCCATCCATAGATCCTCAATCCAACCCTCCGTCTCCATATCTAAAGTATTACCCTCATACTTCTTGTGGGTTTGAAATTGGAAAGAAAAAAATACTCTTCTTCCACATACCATCTTACTCCTCTCAGTAAATCCTCAACTGATCTACCGACTGCATCTGCTGGGCCTCGACAGTCTCAGTCACCCAGGGACGACGTCCAGGTGCCATTGCTGTATGATAAACAATGATCGCCTGTGCCCAAGTAGCAAGAAAATTTCTCAAGGTTTAATTTTATCATTTTATTTCAATTTCAATCCCCGAACACCCAAATCAAATAAAACACAATCATGATGATTCATGTACATTCCCTAAGGTGTCTACACTGAAATTAATGTAGTATCACTTGGTCGTTCGGTAGGCTCAGAGTCATTTCATCCGATCACGGGGGGCCATAAAATCCTGTGTCCTAGCCGGCCTTCCCTAGCCTATTTCACACACCAATAGCAGCCAACACTATCGCCCTACCATCCCATGCAATCCTCATTGTGCCTAACTCCAGACTCCATCCTATCTCTCAACCTTAACCAATGATACCATTATTTCACGACCCCCTCCCACAAAATATGCCCCTCCTGATCTAGCAATTATGAAAGGGAGATAATGGTCCCCAGGTCTTACCTCTAGTACGCCTCGGAGAGGTGACTAGCACCAATAGTATGAGTTTTCACCAATATGGGAGGAATTAACCATTTAATTATTTAAGATCGGGAAGTAGGATGAGTCAAACACCAAAAGAAAAAGGACCATGTAAATGTAAATAAACCCAAACAAATCCCACATGCATGTTAAAACAATCTTGAAAAAAGGTACAAGTAAAGAAATCTCAAAAGTAAAATACCAAAAGAAACAAGAGTACAACAACTACAACAACTGCAACTGTCTCGACTAGTTGGGTCTTGTATGGCCCTGGTAGTCCTCCTAGAAACCAGGAAGTAATTGTTTGGTGAGCATACAAGTATAATCAGTAGGAAAACCTAATTCTCATGTGCACAGGTGGGGAGAAATCCTAATGTCCCATGAGAACAATAGAAGAAACCAAAACCTTACAAGGAATTCTATCCACCCATCCTCACCAGCCACGCTCACCGAAAACAAGAAACAATAGGTAATAGTATATAATAACAAGTGTATTGGATACCCTGCACCATTCCCCCCCAATATCTAGTTTCTTATCCTAATGGCATGCATCCTGATGCTACCACACTCTTCCTTCTCGCACGCACCTGGGCCTCACAAACCCCACATCTGGCCCGCACACACATGGGCCTCACAACCACACATCCCGCCCACACACACCTGGGCATCAGAACCACACATCCCACCCGTACACACATGGGCCTCACAACCACACATCCCGCCCGTACACACTTGGGCCTCACAACCACAATCATGTCCCTGCCCGAACACACCTGGGCCTCATCCAGAAGATTCATGGGAACAATAAACATGACCGAAAAGTCTTGGGCTAAAACCATCCCAATAGAAACCTACTCGGAGATTATTGGGTGTAAGGTCGCCGCAAGAAATCACAGCCTATGGAAGACGAAGAAGGAAGTAGCTAGTAACTAGGGGGTAAAGCACCCTCTCCAATGAAATGAAAGTGTTCGGCACTAAGTGATCAACATGGGTGGGGTGTGACAAAACACAAAGATACAGATTCATATATGTATACCAAACACACAACCCAACCTATGGCTTCTAAATAGAGAATCTGAGCACGTGCCTCGGCACAGCTATTATGAAGCATGCATACAACGAACAACCCCAAGCCCATTTAGGTTTTCATGTTACAACAACATTAGTTTATAAGTTCTTTACCTACTGGGATATTATAATACTAGATCAAGCGTTTCGTAGAAGACCCTGTCAACCACAAATCAAGTTAGCTAATACACAAGAAACAAAAAACCAACCTTTTTATCATTAAACCACCCCATTGATTGCTCCTGCGTTTAATTCATTATCTTTCCCCATAGTTCATTTATCATCTTCCCACTTTATTTTAATATCACAGACCATTACACATATAATGGCCGAACATAGTATTTATAGTATTTTATTACATCACTCTTGTGTCATTATGATGTCACAAAACAAATTATACAATTAAACTGTAATTAATTTTTACACAAAAGGTCGACTGTCTCTGAAAATTATGAAAAATTCCTGGTTGGATAATTTCAAACACCAGATTCCAAAAATAATATTACTTTTATCTAACTATTTGTAAAAATATTTTAATTTTCAATTTTGAAATAAAAAATTAACATTTATCAAAAAATAACGGGTTTTGAAAAAAGAACATCATTCAAACCATAATAAAAATTACAATTGTATTCATAAAATTATACGATCATTTATATTTAATAAAAATTAATTTAAAAATAATAAAAATATTTTATACATATATTATTTTATAAATTCATCAAAATACATTTCATAGTTTAATATTAACTAAAAATACTATTACTATTTTAAAACTATTTACAAAGATACAACATGAAATTGATGTATATTATCTATACAAAAATAGTGTACATAATCATAGTACTAGGGACAAGTTACATAACTCTTTATAACACCCGCATATGTCCAAAGGTTAAGGTTTGTGATGCTAATATAATCTTGTGATGTATCATATTACATCACCTGGGTGGTAATCCCTATCAACATCAAATTCTCCCACAGGTGGTTCTGTTCATGCTTACCATGTTGAAGCTCAAATTGGGCATGGCCAATAGCAAAGATCAATGAATCCACCTCCTTTCCGAGCTCCAACAAATGGGGTTTTTACATGGAATGTCTACTTGATGATGCCATCTGTTCCTTTTTCTGATTCAATTGGATTTTTTGAAGCACAATATTTATACTAATCATGTGATCATTGTTCAATTTCTATATTAGAAAAAATAAATATTCACAATGGTATTTTGAAAACAACAAACATAAAAACAAGGAAGTTCATATTTTATATAAATATTTTACATAATGATACATTTAATTAAATGAAAATGAATTTATATAAATAAAATTTTTCATCATTACAACCATCCCCCCTTAAATAATTGCTCCCTCAAAATATTCTTTTCCCACACTAAAACAGATGTGGGTAACTTGGCTTCATTACTTCCTCGGATTATCATGTCATTTCATGAAACATGTGGTTCCTCCACAACACCTTGATGAGTGGAATTGTCTATTTTTGGAGAACTTTTTCTCTACGATCTAATATATTCACTGGTTTGTCCTCGTAAGAAAGATCATCCTCTAACTATACTGCCTCTTAAAAGAGTACATGTGAAGGGTCTATTATGGACTTCATTAAGAGGTATAAATGAAAGACATCATATACTTTTTCCATGGTGGGTGGAAGTGTTAGTCGATAGGCCACAACTCCATCACCATCAAGAATATCGATAGGGAAATTTACCAATGACATAACCTATATTTATTTCCAAATCTCATGAAATTTTTCCATGGAGATATACATAAAAATAAAATTTATCCAACATTGAATTCAATGTCCCATCGATGGTTGTATGCAAAACTCTTATATTGAATTCGGTCTACCCTAATAAGCTTCTGAATAGTTTTCACCTTCTCCAACATTTAATTAACCAATTCAGGTCCAATCAGCTTATGCTCAATGGCTTCATCCCAACACGCTGTTGGTCTACACCTCTTCCCATAAATGGATTCATATGGTTCCATTCAGATGCTCGATTATAATCTGTTACTATAATAGAATTCAACCAATGAAAGATGTTTGTCCCATCCTCTTTTGAAGTCTACTAAAATTGATCTTAAAATGTCTTATATTTTATGAATATTTTTCTCATATTAGACATCATTTTGAGGAATATAGGCTATATTGATGATCATTTTAGTGCGTAGAGTATGTTGGAGGATTTTCCAAATCATTGAGGTGAATATAAGATCACGATTGGATTCAATAAATAGTGGTATTTCATGCATCATTTCTAATTCATTGTTGTAAACATGTGAAAGTTGATCTAATTAGAATCTCACTTGAATTGAAATAAAGTGAGTTTTCTTGGGAAGATGATCTATAGTGACCCCTATATAATTGTTTCTTTGAATTTCTTGGAAGTCTACTGACAAAGTCTATGGAAATGATGTCCCACTTGCATTTTTTATTGGTAGTGCACACATCATCCTTATAGAATTTTTCCTCTCAACCTTCACATGCTAAAATAAAATTAACATTGTTTTAAATTCAGTAATCTCCCTTTTCATATTATCCCACAAAACATTTTCTCAGAGATTTCGATTCATCTTTGTGCTCCCTGGGTTAATAGAGAAGGTTGAGCTGTGTGCTTCAATCAGAAGACCCTTTTTTATATCTGAATTAGATGGAACACATAATCATGTGCCAAATATTACAATTCCATCATTTTCAACCACAAACTATGCGTATTTCCCATTTATGATAGCTTCCAACATTTTCATAATTTTTTCATCCTTTCATTGATCATTATTTATTATCTCTATGAGGGATGGATGAATAATCATTTGAGAAATGATTGATGATTTCCCCCCCTTAATGATTCCCATGTCCATCCTATGCAAGTATAATGAAGATTAGATCCTTATAAATTTTCATCATTAATACGGATATGAGATTCTATCTACATAGATCATCTACAACCATGTTTTCCTTACAAGGATGGTTTTGGATCGAGCAGTCATAACCCATGATGAGTTCTATCCATCTTCATTGGAGCATATAAATCTCTTTTTATGTGATTATATATTCTAGGTACTTGTGATCAGTATATATCACAAACATATCCCCAAAGAGATAATTTCACCATATTTTCAACACGAGGATCACAACAACCAAATCCAAATCATGCATGGGATAGTTACGATCATGTATTTGTGATTTCATGAGGTGTATTCTATTAGTTAATCATTCTAAATCAACACATAACCCAAGTGATTCTTAGAATCATCACTGAATACCATAAAAATGTTCTCCACATGTGGGTAAAGTGAGCAAGGGTGAAATAATAAGCCGTATTTTTAACTCTATAAAGCTCTCTTCACATTCACCACTCCATGAAACCATTACTCTCTTCCAAGTTAGCTTGGTCAGAGGGTTGGAAAATCCTGATAAATTTATCCCAAATCGGCTATAATATCTTGCTAAAACCAAGATGTTATGGATATTCTTTACTGATGTTGGCATTCACCATCCTTAAATTGTATTTTCCTTGAAGGGGTCCACATATATTCCATTTCATGTGATAATATGACCCAAGAATGAGACCTTCTTCAACCAGAACTCACACTTGCTATATTTTTTAGTAATTCTCCTTCTGTAAGGTCTCTTGTATAGTTTTAATATTATCATCATTAACCTCCTTGGTTTTTGAGTATATTGGAATATCATCTATAAAGACTACCGTGAACTTGTCAAGGTAATCTATAAAGGATTTATTTGTCAATTCCATGATGATTTTTGGTGTATTAGTGAGTCTGAAAGGCATTACAATGAATCCATAGTTCCCGTTTCTTATACATAAATATGTCTTGGGGATATCTTCCATCTTCACCCTTAGTGATAATATACTGACCGAAAATCTACCTTGGAAAAGTATTGTGCACCACACATCTAATCGAAAAAGTCATTAATTCATGGAAAATGATACTTCATCTTCATCATGATTTTTTGAGCTCATGGTATTCAATGAAATGGCACACTGAACCATCCTTATTCTTGATGAAGAGGATTTGTTCACCCCATGGTGACGAACATTGGAATATAAATCATTTATCTAGATCCTCCCATATATGTTTCTTAATCTTCTCAAGCACCACAATAGACATTATATAAGGAGTCATTGATATTGGAAATTCCCATGTTATAAGGTCCAATTAGAATTCAATATCTCTATTAGAAGGAATACCAGTGAATTCCTCATGAAACACTTCAGTTAATTTCTTCATGATAGGCATGTCATCTAGGATGGTTACCTCATCAGACTCAATCATCTATATCAAATACGTGTACTCATTGGGTAGAAATATCCACACTTGAGATGATGGTGATAAAGAATATTTTTCTTCATCCTTGAACTTGTATAGAAGCGAGGGTCAATTCTTCTTATGGAAAGTGATTTCCATCCCATGTCAATTTATGTTGTCTCTATATAGGGAAATATAATCCATGTAATGAATTACATCGAAACACACTAAAGGGATTAAGAAAAAGTTTTCCAGGATGTTCAAACCACAAATTATGATAGGTGTGGAGTTATATTCCTGTGATTGAATGATTGAACCATTTTCTATACTCACCGATTTCATTATATCCATGATATATGGTTGTATTGGGATTGATATAATAAAAGTATGGTATATAAAAGAATGCGTAGAACCAGAATCAAAATGTACGTTTCATATTGTTGAATGAATAACTAGAGTACAAATCACCAATTCATTGTCGTGGTTCATTTTGGTAGTAGTTATGGAAAAATATCTCCCTTGATGCCTTGGAGGTCATTGGTTGCCTTTGAAAACCCTTTTCATAGTGAACTGATTTTCAATGTTCCATGGTTCATTAAAGTTGAAGAAATGAACAATGCATTGACAGTCGAATGAAGCATTCCTCTCTTCTATCACAGATGCTGGTTTTTCTGGTCAGTAGTTAACAGCAATGTTCCCTTCTCTCCCACACCTAAATCACTTCTTCATTCCCTTCATGAAATTTTTAGGGTTCTTATTTACATGCCTTTGGAAAGTGGGTGAGGTATTTTATTACCACCATTTTATTTATCCATCATAATTATATAATTGAATTCAACCTTATACCTCTTATAACCATGATATCCTTTAGATTACCCTCTCTACATTTCGACCATGAGGGCACATTATACAATTTTATCATAGTTTTTAATGTCACGGATCGCCAGGGTATTCCACATGCATGGTTATTCCCACCAAAGAAATCGGAAACCTTGCATTCGGGGGTAACGATAAATCTGGAGGCATATCGTGCATGCCTTGTAATGTTTTACATGTACATTATGATGGATTATTCGTCTATTTTTAGGGAAAGGAAGTCTCATTCCATTATTAGTCAGATGGTGAGAAAATTATATATATATCAAGAAATATATTCCAGTAATTCATCAATTCCAATGCCTCGATATCCTCCTCAGGGTTATTTTTTTTATCAATGTCCACCATTGATTGACATCATCGTCCTTAAAATAAGCTGCCAGAAGAACATCTACTTGTTCAAAAAATTGAATGATGGACACAATCTTTTTAATGGAGTTGATCCATTTTTTGGCGATTGAGGGATCTGATGATCCATTAAAATTAGGAGGCCTTTATCTCATGAAGCTCTAGATATGGAATTGTTTATTCTGGTTGGGGGTGAATGTTCTTGTTAACCAATGTTTCTATTCTATTCTTGAGTTAATTGATAGAGTATCGTGACAAATTTTTTGATTCCTTCTCCCATTGGATTGGGTATATCATTAGAACTTTCATCAGATTGATATTTTCATCAGTTTTTAGAGCATGTCCTCCTATTACATGATATTTTCTAGAAGAAAAATAATTTTAGGGGTAACATATAAAAGATAATCGAAGGAAAAAATACATGACTTATAAAATACTTTTATTTTCTTTAAATTATGAATCTATAGGATTCAATGTATGTTATCCATTTTCTACTTTATTATAGATATTCTAAGAAGAATTTTTTTATTCCCTTAATAATTTTTCATACTAAACTTGTGAATTTTCAAAAACATGTCCCTGAGGAGTGTCATAACCCAGAGTGCAACAAGTCTTATTAGCATGTACCATGATACCCCTGGTGAAGCCCAAAACTCCTTGTCGGAGTTTTCACTCTTAGTAACATCTGTGCCAGAGCCATCTCTACCTGCTCATATCCAGACATGGATGTATTTTCTTGATGTACAAATTACTCAATACTCACCAAAACATAGGGATGTTTTTGTTATACTTCATTTTATCACTATGGATTTCACTAGGTTTTTCAAATCCTAATCAAATAAATAACGAAACCAACCCTATGATACCAACTATAACAACCATTATTTTTATAACACACATAACATAAATTATTACATAATACCATCACTTCATGCAACATAGATGTTCGAGAGGTCCAATGTTTTTGGGTCGGAGTAACAGTGCATAAAAACATAAAACATAAAATTCAACGTCATATAGAATATTTCATTTATATGACCACTACATTCTCTCATACATTTCATTGTATGGGATAAACTGAGGAGATTAATAAGAAAAGGGTGGTCTATAAGGTCTAGTATGGGAGTAAAAATGGAATAAAAGGAAGAATAAAATACATGTTAGTAAATGAACATATCAATTGATCATAAATAAACATGAACATAATGTCATGATATAACATGATTATCATAATAAGGAAAGGATGCGACAACACTTAACATGGAAATAGAATAAGCCAAGGTCATTGCACATGGACCCTGAGTAAACCATTATCTCACATGAATTTTCATGAGTAAATACTAATTGAACTTGAATTAGCATGTGTAAATCCTCATTGAACTTAATGTATCATGATAATAATCTTTACTCAATTCATTGGAGCACTATCAGTGCACAACCTTCCTAAACATTTTATTTCAAGCATAATTGTGCCACATGGATCATACAACATAGATTCATTAAACACAATATTTTATTAAACAATAAAGGAATGTTGATTTAGTATATGTAAAACTATATTAAATAACTAAATATGAATAATGTTTAATACCCTTGATAGATAAATGGGAATGGTATTCACTACAAAATGTCTTTGTCTTGGAAAATCGCAGGGTAATTTCTGCAGGATATCGGCGTGACATGAGAATTCATAAAAATAGATGATGAGAGAGAAATTGGTGCCTCACCATTTGTACATGAAATGGAATGTATGGGCGGTCATTTAGTTACATGACCCAGCAAGATTAATGGAATTTAGATTCATAATAAAAAATAATTTCATGAAGGTAAATGAGGAGAGAGATATTATTTACGGAATTTCGGCATTGTAACTAGACTACATTGGTGGAATTAATTAGAGATAAAGGGATCTCTTTTCATTAAAACATAAATAGGGAAGTATGGGAGAAGTGAGTAATCATACCCCAACATTTGTAATTGAAAATAAAAGGGAATAACAACTTAAGGAAAATTACAAAAAATTGAGAAAGGAAGAAACTCCTTACATAGAAGTGTGATACTAAAGGCTTTGGATAGTATTGAG
This sequence comes from Viscum album, assembly GCA_963277665.1. NCBI lineage: Eukaryota > Viridiplantae > Streptophyta > Magnoliopsida > Santalales > Viscaceae > Viscum > Viscum album. The sequence continues at coordinate 2,047,008,553 of OY728147.1, read as the reverse complement.
AAAAGATTATTAGGATATTTGGGTGTGTTGAAAAGATTTTATAGAGATTATTGAAGATTTTGGATGAAATAAAAAGTAATTGAGTGAAGTGGAAGTCAGATGTTTGTGGGTTTATATAAGGAAAAAAGATGGAATTCATTATTATTAAGATTGGGGACACCACTCGTTAAACGTTTCAAAACCAAAAACCTGTCAGTGGTTTTGTCATATTGTTTTTTCTAAAGGATACTGAAAAATAAATATTTTATAAGTCTAATGGAATATCTTCATAAAATAATTGGTTATATTATGTGGAGGTGTGTCACACTCTCAAGGAAATCAATTTAAAAAGATAAAAAGTTTTATAATTCTTAGAGGTTCCACTAAAGTTTTTTAAAATAATTAAAATAAACCTAAAATCAAATTATTCTAATGGTAAAAATAATAATGGACGAACATAGTGTGTATAGTATTTTATTACATCACTATTAGGTCACAATGATACCATAAACAAAATTATATAATTTAATGGTATTTAATTATTAACCAAAAAATTTGACTATCTCAAAAAATTATGAATCATTCCCCGATGGAAAATTTCGATGTCCTTATTAAAAAAACAATATTAATATTATCTAAATAATTTTCTAAATATGTTAATTTTCACTTCTAAAATAAAAATGGACATTTATCTAAAAATCTTGGGTTTTCACAAAAAAATCATTCAAACCTTTATAAAAATTACAGTTACATTCATAAAAATATACTATCATTCATATTTTATAAAAATTAATTTAATTCTAATATTTTATTAAACTATTATTTAATTAATTCATTAAAATAGATTTCTTTGTTGAGTATTAACTAAAAATACTATGTCTTCTTTAAAAACAAATTACAATGTATCAATAATAAAAAGAATGTATACTCTCTAAACAAAATTGTTTACATAATCATAGTACTAAGGTCTCATTATATATCATCTTATAACAACTTCATAAGACTGATGTGTAAGGAGTTCGATGGTGACAGACTCTTGGGTGGCTCAGATAACATTTCTCGAGTGGTAATCTCTATGAACTCCCATTCCTCTTGTAGGCGGTTCTGTTTGTACTTAATGAGTTGAAGCTCAACATGGGCTTGGTCATGAGAGAATCCCAATGATCCCACCCCCTTCTCAGCTCCTACAAATGGTATTGTTATGGGGAATGTATATTGGATGAGGACATCGCTCCCTTTGTCTAATGAAATTGTATTTTTTAAAGTATATATTTATACAAATCACATGGTCACTATCAAAAGACAATATTAGAAATAGTAAAAATTCATAACGGTATTTTGAAATCCAAAAAACATAAAACCAAGGAAGTTCATATATTATATAACAATTTGTAATAATTTTATGTTTAATTAGACCAAGAAGAATTTATATTAATAAAAGTTTTGTTCATTACAGAAAACATTAATGATATCCCTCTGTTCCATTAATAAAAATTGAATAATGATATAATATTTAAATCTGTTATTACATACACAACAATAATTAAATATGTGGTGAATATGATATGTGTCTAATAGAAAAAATATATATGTGAAACACTCACCCCAAGTCCCATCATTCATCATACACATTAGAACATCCAAATAAAAAATATATAGATTTACTATCAATATATTCTATAAAATTAATCATATATTTCAAACAATATATGATTCATAAATATATCTTACCACTATGTAATTCAAAAATAATTATTAAAATAAATTTTTTAGGGGATAACGGAATTGTTTTTCATATATGGTTTAGTTCTCCAGTTTTCTTCCATATAATTTGATCATAGTTACATAATAAATTTCTTCCATGAAATAAATATCATATATATAATATGTATATTAATATAGTTTTATCCATAAATGGTATGGTATACAACTTAATTACACCAATTAATGAAACTATGGGTTGGAAAAATGCCTGGAAATTATTTTCATTTTTTGACAGATGGAAAAATGAAATGGTAATAATAACATATACATAAAAATTAATTATAATATTATATATATCATATATTAAAATTAAATATATCATATATCCATCAATAAATTATAGTGTTGAAAAATAACTTGCATCAGTATGTAGAGATTGTATTTCACAAGTACACATGAGTTACATTTTCACTTCTATTAGATATCATTTTTTGTTGATATTTGTAGTACAATACTAATGATAAAATTATATTTTATTAAAGATACTGATGTTTTTATTTCACAAATATCATATAATTTATGTAGGTTCAATAATAAATAAATTTAAATTACTCGTTTAATAGTTATATATCTTTATTTTGATACCTTTTTTGGATTAAACATTATGCTTTGTATGGTTGGTCATTTAGTGATAAAAAAGATCTAAAACATTGGGAAGGAATATTGGAAGGTATTTTTATATATATTTGATGATAAATAAGGATTAAAATATGTGATCATGTGAGGAGAGTATGTTATTTTTTATAAGTTATGGGAGGGACATTCATATAATTAAATAAAGTATAAAATTATTATTAATTAATTTATATATAAATGGGGATCCATAAAAATATATTATGAATCAGGTATGAATAAATGTCAAAATCATGACATAAATTAACAACATTTCAGGTTTATGTGAATGTTTAAACCATATCATTTAGTTTTAACCCATAGATAACCAATTATAGAATTACCATAATTGAAATTGTTTGTATTTATTAATGGTAATGAGTATTAACATAGAAATATAATTTTCCCAAAAATATAAAATAGATAATATGTAAAACCACATAACTTTCAATTTTATGAATATAGTGTTTTTATGCATTTTAAATAATGTAATGATATATTTTAATTATAAAATATAATTAATGTCCTTTATGAAACTATTATTCAACATTGAATATAATTCCATCAATATAGTTATGTAATCAAAATATAAAACTCTCACATTGTGAATAATATTTTATAAATCTAGAATTATTCATGAAACATAATAATTCACCAAATTTTTCTTGATTTTATATTTTTAAATTAATATATTTTTTATATTAATTAAATATATATGGTGGTGATGTGTAAGAATTTTTGTTAATTAATCAATCACTACATGTTAAAAATTACTTACTATGATAAGAATAAAATATTATCATTAAATTAAAATTTAAAACTAAACATGATCATTTTTTATCCTCATTTTATAATTTTAATGATATTAAGGGAAAAATGAAATGAAAAATTATACCGAGTGACCATATATTAGATATTTTTATAAATTTATCCTACATAAACGCATCTAATTGGATTAAGTTAAATTTTGAAAAAAAATTAAATTCATTATCCCATATTTTTAACCCTATTTTAGTACACTTATAATTGGAAAATAGTTACCAAGGTTATTATTAATAATAAATAAAAGGGGAGATATTCCACAAATTTGATTATACTGATTCTAATCTAGAATACATTTTTTAATATTTAGTTTAGAGAAGTTTTAATTTATAAGTATTCAAGAAAAGTTAGTGAAATGTATTTTTTCCGTGAAAATTTCTTTTTAAGTATAATTTTTTATATCAACATGACCGATAAAATTAATTTATATGATATAAATAGGATTAATTCTCAAATTTAATGTCTAATTATATTCAAAAACATAATTTAAAACCAATTTATTATTATAAATTCTTAAAATCCTATGACAATTTTCAATAAAAATTTGTATTTCTTATTCTTCCATGAAAAATTAATATTTTCATAATTAAACAAATATTCATTCTAATTAAAATTTATATGATTATTTAAAAAATGATACAATTTATTTAAAATATAATTTTTAATATTGGTAAAAATGTATTTATAATATTTCTTCTCAAAATGAATTGAATTTTTTTGATGAAAAACATATTTGAATTAAAAATTGAATTGACAAACAAATACATGTTTATATATTATATGTTAATAAATGCAGTAGAATAATATAAAACCATTATAAATATTTTTCATAATTTAGTTATTCCTATTAAAAATGAAAATTTTAATTTTTAGTTTATAAAATTCATGTTTAAAAAATAATATTTTATTTGTATAATGCTGATCAACTAAACATGATGTTATTTGTAATGAATTTTTTCATTGAAATTTCATTTACATGAAGAGTGATTTTTTATAAAATATTAGTGTGTTACATTATTTCCCATTAGATAAAATTTATCCTCTAAATTGTCTAACGATAAACAAAGGATCATTTTTTGTTGAAACCCCACATCATATATAGGTATTATAATTCATTATATAAAAAGGGAAATAGGGAAATAAAAAGGATACAAAAAATTATATAATTTAATGATTCTCAGATTAGAAGGAAATTAATTAGAAGTTGTAATATATTGATTGTGGGAATAAATAACATCCTCAGACTAAATGATAGTGATATGGAATATGGTCAGGAGGATGTTAATGAAAAAAAAACCACAAATCTGTGTGGGGTTAAAATAATATCAATTTATATGAAAAAATGTTATCAAATGTAGTTCATCCATATGTATGGTCCTAATAATGAATACGATATTTTTTTAAGATATCATTAAGTAAATATATATTATAATTTATTTTTAAAGAGCACTAGAATAATATGTTTGGATTGCAGTTGTTAAAGAGTTCCATTAAATGAAACTGGTTGGATTCAAGTCCAGGGAGGATTTATTTTCATTGTGAATGATACTGGGACACTTGGTTTCAGTGTGATGGTGTGAACTCCGGAATAATATAATAATGATTAATAATGTTATAGATATTAAAATATGTAACAATGACAAGTGTTTTATTTTAATTATTTGTTTTTTCACAAAAGAAAAAGACCAAATTGGGGACATTTTCTCCAATGTAAATAATGTCTGAGGGGGTGTGTTCAACTTGTTTTATGAAACTAAAAACTATCATTCCAATGAAATAATCTTATTTGGAGTTCATGTGTATTGAACATAATTTTAAATTAGTGGTTTAGATGAGTGTGGTGATTGAAGAATTTCTTTTACAAATGCATAGTTGAGGCATAATGAAAAACCCATTGGCTTCAACTGTGGTATAGGTGAACTTACATGGAAGTATTTTTCTCAGAAGGAAAACACAAACATTAAATCAATGTAATAATTTTGAAGGAATAGAAATTAAGTATATGATTCATGATAAAGGAAAATTAAATATGGTGGGTTAAATTGGATCATATCATTTGATATTGTCATCCATGTCCCTCCCTTTGAGGAGGGGGGCACTAAATTATAAAAACTATATAAGGAAATATACAATAATGACAGATTCATAAATCACTCAGTGGAGAGTGTAGGGAGAATTCATGGTAGAAAAATTCATTGCCCAGGTTGGAATATAGAGAATAAGGGGAACTTAGACTCATATAGATGCATTGCGACTAAGGGGATGAAATAAAAGGGAATAAGTACTATTATCACTTTACCAATCATTTGGAAATGATGTATTACAAACATTGGGAATATAAACAATGAACTTGAGTTAAAATAATCTATGATGGACCAGTAAAATAAGAAGAGTATCATGATTCCAGGTGAATATCAAATGAATGGGCGTGGATTCTTTTGGGAACAATATCTGGATGGTGAAAATATAAATCTTCCATTTTATTTATTAGGGAATAATGAGAAAGGAACATCCAGATGGGTGGAAGATGTAAAATAAAGACGTTTGTAGCCAAATCCCCTCTAAGAATGAATTACTAGAAAATTATATCCAAATCAATGCTACATAATAATATTTAATATATTTTTTGATTTAATGATTCAAGTAGTTATTAATGGGGACCAAAAGTCATATATTTACAAAAAATAAGAGTTTTAGCTTGATTTATCAAGGAATGGAAGATCAATTTTGAGGAATATATTGAGACATGAGACAAGATGGCCAATAATCTTTGACATTCAATGAAGAATGGTCCTCATAAAAGGGTTACTGCACTTCAATATGGGTCATGTCAGGTAATTTTTTCCACGTATATTAGTATCATAATTAATTTTTTGGTTACATAATTATGTGTAAAATGTCATTTTTCCTTGAACTTGTTAGGTTTCTCTATTTTTCAACACAATTTATTTTTCAAATTAAAATTTTCATTTCCATTCTATATAAATTCATCATTTATGTAATTTTCTCTACAGTGTCATGTTTGTCTCAAAATTATGAGTATTAAAGTTGAATTTATATTTCCATATACAACTATATAATCTTTTAACATATCAAATAATCCAAAAAATGAAAAAAAATTATTCTTTATTTCTTCAGAACATAATATTTTTTGAAACATTTATGAAAATAAATAAAATGTGTAATTCTTTGTGAAAATAAAAAATATATTAATATATATTATTAAATAATAAAAATGAGTCTCTAAATTTTTAATAAAAAATACTATATATCATATATATCCTTTGTAATCTAAACATTTACAAATAATCAATACACCATTGTTATCTAATACCAATTATTTTACACCTCCAAAATGGTAAAATTATTCTTCCTAAGTAATATGGTTTGTTAAATGTAATGGTAATATATACCACAACCAAGTAAAATGTCTCTTTTATTATATTTAGTCACATTATGGTCTAAAAAAATTTCTCCTATAATATTATTCCTGACATCAGGATAATCTTAATGAACCAAATATTAAAAACCCCAATATCATACAAATCAAGATATCACATTGGCCATTGGTTGGCACTACACCCATTTATCCCATCGGTTCTAGGTTCAAACCCCATTTCATTTACATATAATATTAATGTTCAGCGTGACTTCCATTTTCATGTTTTTAAAATTCATAATTATAATTCATAATAATTTCAAAAAATTGGTTTTACATCCTAAAACTTACATTAATTATCAAACCAATATTTATCCACTATGTTTATCTATAATTAAATTTTTCACTAAATAAAATATTCATAATTGTCTATTATTACCACAACACCAATGATTATATTTATTACAAATGATATCAACAATTATTACCAAATGTTCAAAACATTCACAAGCATTGTTCCAAAAAATAAATCTAAAAAATATGCTAAACCAAATGGTTTTATTCCCATAAATTTATCCCAAAATATTTTTGATCATGTTAAACTCCCATCACATAAAATATAAGAATGGATATCTATTAAATTATACTTATGATAAACCATAGACATATAAAACCATTCCACATTAGGTTTATCCCATATCACTATAAATTTTAATTGGACTCCAAAGGTTCTATTCTCCTAGTCATCATAATAGTTCGTAAATAAATTTCTATTTAATCCATGAATATTTCATGAGAGCTTTTAACCAATTATGTAGTAATCACTCATTCACCGTGTGTCGGAATGTTGGTTTAAACATAATCATCCATATTATTGTAGGGTTATTAAACCTAAATGAAAAATGGACCAAAGAAACTTTCTCTAGATGTTTCCAGAGAGGGATGTATTTTTATGAACAATATGTAATATGTTTATTTCCAAAAACAATATGATTTTATCATAAAATTACTCATATCTCTACAGTATATCAATAATTCATTTTTCTTAATCAATGATTTTAAAATTTTGTTTCCTATGACATATAATAAACATTATTTGACACCAAATTTAAGGACCATGTCCCTACTATCAAGGACATGGTTGAAAAATTATTACATTGGAAAAAGATACATGTGATCTAATATGATATGATTAAATTGTTTTTTAATCTTAAAAAACTAGATAATTTATTGAATACATCCTTACATTTGAAATAATAAAATAAAAAATATTATTTTCTCTGAATTCATAACTATTCTGTCAAGTATATCCTTGTATATAATTAATATTAAACTATATATCATTATAGGGAAATTAATAAAACTATGAAGATCATAGATAATCATTAAGGGTTATGTATAATATAATTATTTTTTAAGAAAAAAGTAATAATCAATATGGAGAGTTAAATACGTAATAAAACATGACATTTATAAAATAACATGGGAAAAGAATATAATATGATATGAATAAATAATAATGAAAAAAATCAATATAAATAATCCCATGAACTTGATATTTGTCCATTAATATCATGAATATTTGAATAATCACATGGAAATTGATAAATGATTCTATAATGAATTAATTCACAATGTGACTTATCTAAAACATAATGTCGAGGCCTCGTGCTAGGATATGTTATATAAAATAGAAATTTTTCATCCAAACCCTAAACCTATTTTTTCTCATATAACCTTCTAATGCAATATGGGGACCTATAAATCTGCTCCCACACACCCTATATTATGTCAAATTTATATATCATATTAATAAGTAATAAAGCATAATCATCATGCATTAATAATCAATATCTATTTGTATTGGAATAAATAGGATAAACAATGTCAATAAATACCTGATTAAATTAATCATAATACATATAGTAATAAATTTTATATGGAATCATTAAATAATATCCTTGGTATAGTAATATTTTAATCAGATGATGTTGAGATAAATGGAAATAAATTTAAGATATCACAGAATGATTATATACGGAAAAAATCATGATTTTTATTAAAAATATATTTAAAATTATAAAATTTAAAATAGATTTTGAATATAATTTTCGTTGAAATTAATAATTGAAAATTGCGAAGGAGTATTTAAATAATTTATCAATAATGATGGTTCAGAATTTAAATCATAATAAAAATGTTAAAAAGAAAATAATCGATTAAAAACATCATTAAAATATACATTGTTAACAAATATACATGATGATTAACATTAAAACATTTTATTTAAATATTAACACTAATAAAATGATTTCAATAAATCATTAATAATGATTTGTAATTTTCTCTAAAAGAACATAAAAAATATACATAGATAGAATAAAATGACAATATATCGAATAGAAAATAATGTGGATTTTCCATAAAAATAGTACACATGTATCTTGAGGAATTGAAGAGATTAAAATCAGATGTAGGAATTTAATTTTCAATAATATACAATGGGTGACAAAATTTTTATGTTTTATAATAGAAGAATCACATAATTCCATATATGTTCACATAATATTAAACAATCACGAATATATGTGAGATTTTGAAATAAACCACTTCCATGTGGGAATCATTTCAATAAAAACCCCCTAAAATCATATTACTTATAATTATTTATTAAAAAAGAATATAAAGGGAATCATGATATTCCATATTACAAGGGAAGAATATACACCACAATGAAGAAAAAATTGGTATATATGGCATACAACCACAATCCATGTTTTATTATTATTTCCCAATGAAACTTTTAAGGAAAATGCCTGAAATATCATAAAATCCCACCATTTTCAACCTATTAAGAGAGTAAAACAACACTACCAACATTAGAATTCAAAAATCGTTCCTAGAATATTTTCAAAAGTTCAAATACCAAAAATCAGTCAAATGGAACCAGATCATGTGCCGATGCACCGCCTGAGAGACCAAACCACGATCTCCTCAAAACCCTCATCACATCTCCATCATAATTCATCATATCCAACCACTGTCATCATCTTGTTAGAGTTGAACAAATCCACATTATCGACATTTGAAATGTTTCCACCGTCCACCTCCCTAAGACACCCGATCTGACTCACATCCCAAAGACTCTTACAGACCATGACGCAGCTCCACCTTGGAGAGAATGATGGATTCATGGTCTAGAGAGGAGAGAAGAGAAATATTTTGTAGAAGACAACAAATTGAACCATATAACCATGGACATTGAGGCAATACAACACCAATGACACCATCACAAGAAACCTAAAAAATACAACATCATTCCATGCAATCATACCCAATATCCACATTATCATCCCCTTACCATCAACATCACCGTCCATGTCAATAACTGATACCGTGGAATAGAATATCAATGAAAGCAGATACCAATCCAGATAAAAAATCAACTTAACCACCAAGCTAATATAAAATAGAACAAGAAGTTGATGAAAAACACTGATAACCTTTTTTGATAACATTGAGGAATAATCACCAGGAGGATCTGAAAACCCAGAAACAATATTCATTAGAAAATGTATCTTGCACATGGAGCATCGAAGGTAGATGAGCTGTATATCCCAAATTGTGAAAGTTACCCCCGCCATCTCCGATTGGCATAGTCGCAGTGGATCCCGAGGTCAGATCATGGCTCATTGCACCATAAGAATCTGAATTCTATCAATGTCAAAGAGGAATAAGACCAAAAGTTTTCCATGCAAGAGGAAACCAACTCTGGTAGCGCCTAAAAACCCATCATCCACCAAACCATAGAACCCAAAGCCTATTAGTAACCTTAGCTACATCATATACATGAATATGAGTAGAGAATCGTGAGTCCAAAGTTGGGTAGGGTGGCCAAGGTCATCCAAACCACTCCAAGGAATGAAAAAAGAAGGAAAAAAGGAGGAATGCCGAAGAAGGATGTGAAGGGAAGATCCATCACTGCCGAGAGGGGAATAAAAACATAAGTGGAGGATCCACTGAGATAGAGATAGGTTAGTAGAATTCAGTGACATATCAAGGGAATAATCCCCCTCTCATTGGTAGATATGGCATAAGTTTTTGGGAAACAATTGTTACATGAGAAACCCTTTCCTCATGTATTATGTTTATTTGTTAAATTTTTAACATCATATATAATATACATAGATTTATTATACATGTATTTGAGAACAAAAACATATATCTAATACCATATATTATTTACCAAAAACATATTATCTCCCTTTATTAGCTATTCTTGTTTTAAACACAGTTTTGTGTGGCAATAGCTTTTTTTCATCTGTGTTTTGGTTCTACTATTTCAGACCAAGTAAATTATTCATTGTTCCAAACTATCCAAAATTGTTACAATGATATAAACATCACATATATTTATTATATATTTTTAAAATCATTCCTTAAAATATGGTTATTAAAATTATTAACATTGATAATGGACACGGTAGATCATATGTTTTGGTTGAACGATGTTTAAATATATTGTTGGACGACATAAAAGAAAGGTATTAAATAATTCACATTTAAAAAATCATTATAATATTATATATATCATATATAAAAATTATATCAATCATAATAAAAATCCTTGAGTGATATAAATGGATAATTAATTGCATTGATACATGTTGATGGTAGTTTATACATACACACAAGGGATACATTAATATAACTTTTTATTGAAAAGAGGATGGATATTTATGACAATAAAAAAATTAAAATATTTCATTATATTCTAAATAATAATATTCATTAAGTCCATATATTTTTTATTTGTAGAAGAATAAATAAATTTAATGTACTAGGTTTAGTGTTTTTACACTTCATTGAGAAACCTATTTTGGCTTACACCTTAAGAATTGGGAGGCTGTAATTTTAGAAAGACCATAATCCCTATTATTTTTAAATTGGATAAATAATGAAAATTTTGTATGGATTCTCTATTCTATAGGGCACACTATTTATGTTGAATAATGGCGAAAATATTCCATTTTATAATTGATGGGAGGGGCCCAATTAGAATTACAAAATGTATTAATATGATATAAAGTAATATATATTTATATAATAATGTTTCCTAATATAGATATATATTTATAATGAAGTTTCTATATAAATATATATACAGTCATCCAATAACAATTATAATTTTTTTGTGATGTTCATACAATTATAATCATTTTCAACCTTGTGTTAACCCCTTAGGAAATTACTGCAATATCAATGTTATTATTACTCTTTAAGGGAAATGATTGTTACCATAAAAATCAAGTGACCCATAAAAGAAACATGGATGATAGATTAATTAGTAACCCATTAAAATGGATGAATTTAGTATTTTTATAAATTTTAAATCAATATATAAATTATTATTTTTTAATATCTATAAGTTTATTTTTGGATATATTTATTTAATTGACCATAAATCCTAAATACATTTTTGTATTTGAAATATTAACTCTTAAAACACAATAAATAAAATATAATTACAAAATAATCCTAGAAGAAATTATTTCATCCCAGTTGTATTTATTTTATAAATTTTAAAATATTTTATTTTATTTTTTATTAATTGAATAAATACTATGTAATCATCGATTTACCACATAAGTTAATTATTCAATCCCTGAAAATTAAGAAAATAATGTTATAAATCATTATATTATACTCAAAATAAATGAATAATACCAATAAAATATCTATTTATCCATATTTAAAAAAAAATAGAGATATTAATTTTAAAATATTGGCATTCTGTATTTTTTATTTTTATTAATAATATAATGGAAATGTTCCAATTAATAAAAAATAATGGACATAAATTTTACATATTGATATAAATGGATGAAATAAACTAATCTAATATGACAGAATAATTTTTAATGAAATTTTAAAAACTTATCCCAGTGTTTAACACTATTTTACCTATTTTATCATTTCCAAGGAGGAAAATATTTACCATGATTATCATTCATATTAAGAAAAAAATAAACTGTATGTATTTATAAAAACATTTCAACCTAAATTTTCAGGTCAAAACTATTATAAAATATTCATTTCAAATTATTTCATGAGTTTAATTTATAATTGAATAGTAAAGCATGATGGAGATCAGTTTTTTAGAAACAAAATGTCTTCATAATTGTAAATAATATATACCAAAATTACGAATAAAATTGATATAATTTTCATTAATATGATTATTTATTATAAAAATTTAAAATATTAAAATCAAAATATATTTTAAACAAAATTAATTATTTCAAATTATTGAAATAAAAATATATTATTCAAGAAAAATTAGTATTTTCAAATTTTGAGTAAAAGTTTATCATTTTTAAAAAAACCAAAATTTTTAATCCTCATATATTTTAGATATATTATGTAAAAATATGAAATATATATTTTCATATACATTTTTTTAATTTTATTATATTGTAATATATAATATTAAATAAAAATATTATATTAATATTAAAGTGGAATAAAACAGGTTTTTGAAACATAAAATGTGTTTACTATAAAAATGAGTACTTCTATTTTCTAGACTATTTTATGCGTTTTAATTATATAAATAATGTATTGATATGTTTAAAAATTTAGTTACACATATTCATACCAATAATTTAAAAACTAGGTTCGTTTAGACTTCGTATAGCAAGTAGCAAAAGCCATCATGAAAAATAAATTTAATTTAAAATAAATTTAGCATAACATATTAATTTTTTAAATTATCATAAAAAATTCACTTTATGTAGTATTAAATTTCAATGATGTGTCCAATAAAATTATAACATATATTTCACCGTCTCTCCCTCAAATTGAAATTAATCTATTATTATACAATAATGAGTTATTGATTCCCCTATGTAAGGTATCCCTTGATAGAAATTTAACAACCCCTTTCCATTTGAAGTGGTATTCTTCATGGTGAGACTTATTTGATTCAATAAGTCTCATAATTTCCTCATATCATCTCTATTAATCCCAAGTACTTAAATAATAAATAATTTATTATTCATATATATTTAAAATGAATTTTGTATTTAAACACTTCTCATTATAGAATAATCTAAAATCATCAATTTATTATATTATTATTAAAAGAAAATAATTAATATATGTAATTTGGGAAGTTAATATACATTCAATAATCCCCACTTACACTCAATATATTTCATTAAAAGTAATTTACTCTAATACATTATTATAAAGTTATTATTATAGACATATGATTATTATTTCAAAATCATTTTAGGTAAATATAGTTATATCTTTTCTAAATATGTTGGGTATTAGTCATTTTTAAATACAATGAATCTAATATTTTAAATCATTTATAACAGTTACTTAATCCATTTCATTCTTCAACATTGTGTTTCCCATAGGTCATTCCTTCACGTCCTCGGTGAGAAATAAATTTATTTTTTCTAAACACTTATTTTTGAAAACATTTTTGATTTTATATATATTTATTATATATATTTCATCCAATATATCCTAAAATATATTATTCTATATAGTACTAATTTTATATGACAAACATACTTTTTATATCACATTCAAAAACACAAAAAATCATAACTTATAGTGTAGTTAGTGTGGCTCCCATATTATTTGTGGCACATATGGATCACTCTTTAATATATATTCCAACATAGTGTAGGATATCTTAGCATTTCATCAACTATGATAAAAAAATTGATTAAAAACTACATTATATTTTACCTAATAAAAATATCATTTTTATTATATTAAATCAATAAAAAAAATTAGGAATCCACGATTTTCAAATACATTATTTTCATCTAAAATGATCCAACATCCCAATTCAATTTCATAATCCATGAAACATTATTTTTATCATTATTTTACATATTATTCAAATATTTGACTTTTTCTGAGGGATATCGTGATATGGGGAGAATCATTTTATTATACAAATTCCAATTAGAATGATTTTTACTCATATTCTAACTAATTTAACTGATTGTAACCTCATAAGAAGTAGATTTACCCTTCAAAAATTCCATTAATTATGATGTCATTTTTATAACTTTAATCCCTATAATTTACATATATATTTTTTGATCTTGTTAAAATAGAATAAAATTTTATATCATGTATTATATAAACAAGATTTAAAATATGAAAAAACATCATTCCTAACCATGACTTAAATAATATAATGAGTAAGTAATTGTAATGTTTCAATATACTAGAAAAAATAAATTAACTTTATAGTTTTGGGATTAAACAAGGGGACTCTATTTCATTATGTCACTCCCTATAAAAGGCCTCGAGTAGGATATTTTCTTTATAAGGGATACTGCCTTCATGTCCACTAATTAAATCATTGCTCAATATATTAATTATTCATATATATCCCACACAACATTAATATTATCACAACTAATATATTTCATAATATGATTATTGGAAAAAATTGATCTCAACCTGTTTCATCTTTATATTCTTCCTAGGATTATCACCATGATAAGAAGTATCATCTCTCTAAGAGTCAATATTGAATGATCTAATTTTATAAATTTAGGAAGAACATCACTGAGTTATTAGATTCATTATTTTCAATTTTTTTCTCTTCTAGATGTACTCTATAAAAATGTTTGTTATGAAAAATTAATTTCACCTCAATATGGAATTAGACACTAATGTTTTATTAAATAAACATTTTACCTAATTCTTTCATTCCATAAATTATTTCCTCCATTTCAGTAGATACTATATACCTTTTTCATCATTTATATCATCATATATTTATTATTAATATTGAAAAATACATAAAAATACTTCATTAAATCAAAATAATACTCTATGATTGAATTTAATTATTTACACCATAATATAAAGGATATTTCAATTTCAAAACCTAATATCTATTGTCCTTCACTAGGTAAATTTTTACAATACAAAATGATCTACAACAACCATTAAATCATAAAAACAATGACCATATATCCATGTGTACTTCTATTAGAAAAAATATTTTATTTTTTATTCATAATTAGTATTTTAGTTTTCATTTATCACACCCATTAAAATTTTCATAGAAGAATCCATAGGGTTTGGTATTTTATTAGAACACCTAAGTGAATCATTTCTTCTAATTACATGGAGAAAATTATTATTATTAATTATAAAATAATATTATATCGAAGGGGTTATTATTATAAAATACATCATAAAATCATCATGTTTCATATCCTTTAATGTCTATATATTTTTTAATGAAATTTATTTCATTTCAATATTCATCTCTAGATATATCATGTTCTCCATAATCAATGCTCTCCATGTTGTCTCCCATCAACCCATGGTGTGATCATATTATTCTCCTAGAATCCTTGATTAAAAATACATAAAAAATAAAATATGCACTTAATGAATCCAATGATTTCATAAGATATATTTTTTATAATTAATTAAAATTCATCGATAACATGGGTTACATACAACACTATGTTTAAAAAAATTGAAATATACTATTAATATTATTATTAACACATAACTATTTAAGAGTATACATTAAACATTTTTTTATAAATAGAAATTTACAAATTTTAAAAATTATTTATAATTTTTTTATAATGAAAAAATATTCATTGAAATTATTTAATTTTTAACAACATATTTATACATATCATTAATATTATTTTAATTATTAAAAGGTTTTTACAATTTTTTTTAACAAATAATAGATTCTATTTTTAAAAATATTATATTATTTATATTAAAAATTAAGCTTAATTTCTGATATATACATATCAGTATTATATTTGAGTTAATATTTGTGAATTTCAAGAAAAGATTATCATTTCAATGAATAGTAAAAACACCATTTGTATCCAAAAAATATACAATCTCAATTTTAGTAGATAATAGTTATAAAAGTAAAAATATTGTAAATATATATTTATTATTCCAACATCGTTCATCAATATAAATATGATAGTGTATTTTATTATTAACATATTTTATACTTCTTCAACATTTCACATTGGAAAACCTCTTTTTCATCACATCTATAGATTTGTTTTTGAACTCTACTTTTACGCTTCAATGGATATAATTCAGTTCTATAGATATAATTTGAAAAAAAAAATCCATATTTCAAATCATCATAATTAATATTTTATAACGATGTCAAATTAATTTTTTCTAGCATTAATAATAAAAACATTAAAAATAATTACCATGCCTAAGGTTAAAACATGTTTATCAGGATATACACAAAAATGATAACGGATAGAAGGAATTATAAATGTTTTAAAAAAACATTTTCTTGAAATATTTTCACCATATATCTTCTATATATATATAATGTTAAATTTTTTATAATTTTTATGTTTAAATTTTAGTAAAAATATTTCTTTACAAAAATATCATGTATGCACCCTCCCCCACATATATAAGAAAACCACATATCCTCTCTTCTGAACACTAAAAAAACACATTAATTTCAACAATTACTATTCCAATATATTACTTAATACTATACAGACATCGTTTTGCCCTTATATTGATAACTAAATAGTTATAAGAACTATTTAGGAGTAAACCTATAGGTGTTCTATAAAGAAGATCTGTACTTCTCAACCATGTTATTTCATATTATTTATAATTAAAACACAATAAATTATTATTAAAAAAAATATTTTAATAAAATAATTATCACTAATATAATTATATATATATATTTTTAATGTAAAGAAAATACATCATTCTCATCTTCATTATTGTGGGAAATAAAATTATTGATTGTGTGTACGTTTGACTACCGCCTCATGATCCAATATAATTTTTCCATCAACACATATTGTTATAGAGTATAATGAAGGATATAAAACATATATATGATATACATGACAATATTATACTTCTTTTAATATAATATAATATCTATATTATTGCTATCCAATCTATGGGAATATGATACTATCGCATTTGAGAATAAAAGACTATCATCCCATGAAGTGATGTAATTATTTTTTCACTTATGTATTACATTAGAGTTAATAAGTATAATTTAAATAACCATATTTGAAATTTATGGGACCATATTAATTCTATAATTATTTTTTGTTTTTTACCATTTCTATCTTCCATACAACGGTAAAATGAAAATAGTTTTCAAGTATATGGATGCACTATTGTCTCCCTGAATGGTGTAATTCAATTTAAATTTCTAATATTAATGGATTAACCTAAATAAATATATAATAAATATATAATATATTTACATAATCAATAAAAATTTTCGGTGTAAATAAAAAAGATCAATGTAAAAATTCTAAAAATATAAATCCAAAACATAAATAAAAAACAACGAAGTCATTACAAAAAACATGATTTTAACAAATAAATATTTATTAACTACAAATAAAAGGAGAATTAAGTATTATATCCTATGATTTGTTTTATTATGGTTCTTTTATACATATATTTATATAACATAAATTTATTATAAAAGAGTTTTTAATGTGTATGGAAAATGTTGATACATGAGCCAATGGAATTCTATCTCACTTTTATTTCTGTGGGACACTTGTTTAATACCCCACTTGCTTCGTTAGGGTGGTTTATATATGATATGTCTATTACATGCATATATTTTATTGTTTAGTAATGTGATTATTTGGTAATTTATATAACAAAATTTACATGTTTGGATTTAATTGAGTTGTTTCATAATTTGTGGAATTAAATAATAGATTTTTTAAAAAGGAATGAATATGAGAGGAAATATTAGCCAAACGACCCTTTCTACCACTTCGATTCTCTTGCGGTGTGATAATAGATTTTGGAGATGATGAATATTTTGAAAAATGAAGAAACATTGTGTAAGAACCATGTTCTTATTTTCAAGGTACGAGCTTCTTCCTTTTCCTTTTCCTTAAGTGTTTTTTAGAAAATATGGAAAATTAGAAAAAATGTTAATTTTTGGAACTACACTCCATGTACATTATCCACACATCGTGTACTTTTGGCCATGTTGGGATGAGTACATGGGGCATGTGGCCATGTCAGTGATGAATGGTGTAGGAACCGACTACTTGTCGTGTAGTGGTACCTTAAACACCGTGTAGTTAGTCGGCAGTCTTAAACAGTAAGGCGGTGGAGTCACCACCAGCTAGGTGGCAGTACACGCCGTGTACATTGGAGTACATGCCGTGTACTCTTGTCGATAGATGAACAATGTGGTGGTGCCACCATTTGAACAGTTAAATGAAAGGAGTACGCACCGTGTACTTTGAATTAAATGTCGTGTACTTTATTTTTTTGGCTTAAAACAGGCAGTAGCCTCCTCATTTGGTAGAGGAGGCACTTGAGTCATTTTGTAGCCAAAGGAGGAGGCCGAGTCTTTGATGTTCCACCGGGCGTTCGTCTGGAATCCGATTCGGCTTCGGACGATCTCGTTGGAACCACACGGGTATTCCCTCTCCTCTCCTGGTACCATTCTTGCCAATTCTTCTCCTAATGTGTGTTATTTACGTTTGAATGAGTTTTTTCTTCATCAGATCTACACTGTTCTTGGGTGTTTGTGGAGCCGGTGTTCAAGTATAGCATTTTTTGGCGTATAAGGTATGTGTCTTTGTGTTTAGTTTTCCAACTCCTGTGTGTTTTGTGCATTTTTGTGCCACAAACCCATGTCGGGGTGTCATGTGGCTGAGGCCATTGCTATATTTAATACCTAGAATTGATTAGGTATTTAATTGTGATAATAAAATGCTGTTTGGGATCGTTGCTTGGATCCAAGACCATCCCGAGGGGTGTGTTCTTCTGTTTATCCATTTGGACAGGATACCTGAGGGTATGCCTTAAATGTAGTAATTACAGAATTTCATTGAGAGGAATTGCTTTTTACTACTAGTTTACTTGTTGGGCATTTCCCGATTACTTGTTTAGCCTGAGGGAATTGTTGTATTTGTCTTGAGGGAATTGTTTTGATTAGTCTAAGGGCACTACACTATTTAGCCCGAGGGCTATAGTATTTTGCCTGAGGGAAACCTTTCGTGCCTGAGGGATTGACTTCTATGCCTGAGGGTGAAACTTCCTACGCCTGAGGGAAATTTCTGTTACGCCTGAGGGCCATACCTGCGGGTTGGATTCTGCTTACCTGAGGGTAAGGTTTTGTTTGTCTGAGGATGTGGAATGTTAACTTAGAAATGCACTGTGGTGGTTTCTAATATTTCAATGGATGAAATGGATAAGAAACTGGAAATATAACCGGTGATTAGTTACTTTCGAGTACTGCTTACTTTATTTCATTTTACTACTGCACACTGTTGTTGCATGCTTACACGCAGTTGGGCACGGGCCTTTGGTTTGGTGCCTATTGAGATATCTATCTCACACCCTGTTTGGGTCACACTTTTTGTCCCAAACAGATTTCGTTGCAGTAGGTGTGGATAGTGGAAAGAGTCCCTATATAGGTACTTGACTGTTACTGTGGAGTAGGAGGGAATGTGACCGAGCCTAGGCTCACGATGCCGCTACCAGCTGTTTGCTTTTTTTTGCTGTGCTCTGATGTTTACTGTACTGTATTGATGTATAACATGTTCTGGATGATTTCATAGAACTTGAAACATGTAGCATCATCACTTATATACTATTGGTTATATCCATTACTGTAGTTATTTCAGTTGTGTATGTTTACTGCTTCCACTGTTTGTTGTATGGTTATTTTGGTATTCTGCTGCGCTACACTTTGATAAATGAGGGCATAGTTTCCCCACTATCAGACCTAGGCCCTTGCTGCTACTTTGAATCCACTACATTTTGGGGAAATGAGCTTGAGGTCACATGGCGAACTGGGCTCGGGGCACCCGTTGTGTGGCACCCGGGTCCGGGACGTTACAACGTGGTATCAAAGGTGGTTTCTTTTCTTTGTCTTACTATTTGGAGCCGTATCCATGGATAGGATGGAATGTTAGTAGGTAATAAGTTATTCCCGGGTGTAGCTAACCCGTGTACAGGAAAAAGCTAGTCTACCTCTTATTTTTCATTCTTTTGATTTTGTAAATTTTACAGTTGATATATTTTCACCGTTCGGTGATGCATTGGATTGTGTTGTTTATATTTTATCTATGGGTTCTATTCTGTTGCAACCCGATGAGATGAGGGTATTCTGTCTCATGCATCATATATTCACATGCTAGATATCACATTCCATGCATAGTTTCCACGCAATGTAGGTGCATTAGAATTTGCATGTTGTTGTGATAGTTGTTGTGCTATTAAAGCATGATGTTGTGATAGCTGCTTGATAAATACTTTCCTAGTGATATGGTATTATTTTTTGAGATTGTTTATATAATGGATTCCAATCATTGGTTAATGGGGAGTATGGACCCCCATTAACCGGAATTTGGTGGATCATTGACCGGTTATTGGTTATAACACAAATAAGATGTCAAACAATGATTCGTGGGGTTTATGGGCCCCCACAGGTCGGAATTTGACACTTAGGTGTTGGTTTTCAGTATTTTCTGGATTCCAGAGAAGATTCTGAGACATACTGTCCGGAAACCTAGTATACATGCCGTGTAGTATTTTTATACACGCCGTGTATGTTCTTATGTTTGGGAAGAAAAATTAAATTTTTGAGTATATGCTGTGTACCCTGAGTACACGCCGTGTAGTCTCTTCCCGTGTCACAAACCGTGTGGGCGGCGACACGGGGTATGGAAGGCCTTGGGTAAAACACGCCGTGTAGTTTTGTACACTTCGTGTAGTGTTGACCCGAAGTCCGGTCGTGTAACTAACAACATGGGTCGGTGAACTCCTTGACAGAACACGTCGTGCCAGTTATTGACACGCCCGGTAGTTAGACTTGGGGACTTGGGCGTGTAACTAACAACATGGGCCAGTTTTACCTCTTCCAGAACATGCCGTGTACCTTTGGGACACACCGTGTAGTCTTGTCCGAGGACAGACCATGTGGAGTTAGCTGTGTGGCTGGGAAACGGGATGGTTTACACACTATGTTCGGGTGTAACACGCCATGTAGAGTAAAGCCGAGTAGTCGGCCGTGTCACAGACAACACGAGAAGTTAGAAAATAACACCATACACACCATGCCGATATTATACACACCGTGTAGTTTAGTTTAACAGAAGCCGTGTGGAAGGACCCGGGCAGAGGAAAGGATGTCAAGTACATGCCGTGTAGTCAGTGTACACGCCGTGTAGTCCTGTTTTTCAAATTTTGAAATGCCTTCTTCCTCTTATTCCTTTGTGGTTCCTTCACTTTCAGTTTGAATAATATTGAATCTGATGCATGCTTTTGACCTTGTAGAGTCATTCCGCCTAGACGACCGCGAGTTTTTCGCCAATAGAGTAGAAACGAGTATACTCCGGAGATGGTGGACCATGGGCTACCAGTTGATCCACTAGCACAGCCAGATGCGGCACCAGCTGGTATACCGGACACTGGCGCCGAGGCGCAATTCTGTGAAGGCTTATTGTGGTTCATGCTTACCTTTCAGGGAGCACCGCAGGATACCACATCTATGGCCAAGCTGACGCGTATCTTTCAGCAGCAGCATCCACCTACTTTTTCAGGGGATGGAGGACCACAGGCTACAAAGTATTTGCTAGGATCGATTCAGACTATTTTTGAGCATCTTGAGACGCCTCCAGGGCAGAGGGTCAATCTCGTGACTTACATACTGCTTTATTCTTCCAAGAGGTGGTGGGATGTTACCACCCAGTTAGAGTATCACAGGGACATGGCGTGAGAGGATATTCAGGCAGTCTTATATGACTTTTTCTTTCGCGAGACGTTGAGGGAAGATAGATCTCAAGAGTTCATGAATCTGCAGTAGGGCGTTATGTCGGCGATGGACTACTCTACTTGTTTTACAGAGCTTCAGCGTTTTGCACCCGTGCTGGTGGGTGATGAGACGTTGAGAGCCAGACATTTTGAGGATGGTCTTTGGTATGACATCCAAGAACTGGTAAATGTCTTCAGGTTGCCTACTGTACACACGATTTTGAACCAGGTGTTGATTACAAAGAGGAACCTGGGGGAATCAAGTAGTGTGGGCCAGGGCGGTTCAGCACCAGTTACTGGTAATATTTCTTCTAGCAAGAGGAAGAGACAGATTGACATCTCTCAGGGCGATAGTACCAGCCAGGTAGCTTCTTTAGGTGGACCGGTCAGGTGCTACTAGTGTGGCAGAGAGGGGCACAAGAGGCCGCAGTGTCCAAGGGACCCAGTGGTGTGCTGAGCTTGCAGAAAGATGGGTCATCTGCAGCGCTTTTGCAAGGCATTTCTACCAGTGTCTAGTGAGATGGGTTCAGTGCAGACTCCGCGTGCCTGAGCATGACCAGTGGCTTTTTACCAGTCAGGGAACTGGAATACGTCAGGGTGTGCCTGCAGAGATGGTGGTCATGGATGTGGTAGCCAGACACGAGGATCGCAGAGGCAGCAGGGCAGGACAGTTTTGGGTAGCCAGGCTGTGTCGCAGGGCCGCGACACTGGGTAGGCATATGCAGTGCAACAGACCCAGCAGGAGCAGGATCCCGGACCTTCGACAGTCAGAGGTACAATTCTAGTAGCTTCTTTCTTGTCTTCAGTACTTTTTGATACGGGTTCTACACATAGTTTTATATCTGTACTCGTTGTGGAGAGCCTTGGGCTCGGTGTTTCTAGATATTTTGATATCTTGACGCTAGACACTCTATTGGGGACTAGGACGGTTGGTGTGCGTCAATGCAAGGAGTTCCCCCTTGAGGTTGGTGGGTGTCACTTCCTTTGGGACCTCTATGTCCTAGAGATTATGATCTATGAAGTCATTCTTAGGATGGAATGGTTGGTTCCCTTTCGAGCCTTTGTAGACTGCTATCGTCGTAGGGTGCATTTCACATCACCAGAGGGAGGGGATTTTCTATACAAGTGCGAGTGGGATGATCAGGCGAGTCGAGCTGGACCAGAGCATCATGGGCGAGGTGGAGTCACAGCCCAGATTGTGAGTTTATATTTGGATGACCAGGGGACTTGTCAGACGGATTTCCCTCCAGTTGTCTATCGTTTCATGGATGTCTTCTCGAACGACTTTTCAGGTCTACCTCAGGTGCGTGAGGTGGATTTCTCTATTGAGCTTTTGCTAGGAGCAGCACCGGTGTCCATTCCTCCTTATAGGATGGCCACGCCTGAGTTGCTGGAGCCCAAGAGGTAGCTAAAGGAGTTATAGGCAAAGGGTTTTATCCGACCCAGCACATCTCCTTAGGGTTCTCCGGTAAATTTTTCGATGAAGGCGAATGGTACCCTCAGACTTTGTGTGGATTATCGGAAGCTGAACCAGTTGACTATTATGAACCGATATCCCTTGCCGTGGATAGATGATCTGTTTGATTAACTTCGTAGAGCACGAGTGTTCTCGAAGATTGACATGAGATCCAGATATCATCAACTGTGCATTAGACCATCTGATATACCTCTCACAGCTTTCAAGAGTAGGTATTTTCTATGTGACTATACGGTTATGTTGTTCAGAATCACGAACGTGCCCGCAGTTTTCAGGGATCTGATGAATCGTGTGTTCCATCAGTATCTTGATTCATTTTTTATAGTATTCATGGACGACATCTTGGTGTACTCTCACACTCGACATGACCATTCCACCCATCATGAGATCGTATTGAGTACACTGAGAGAGCATTAGTTACATGTTATGCTCTCGAAGTTCCACTTTTTGATTGACCATATTCAATTCCTGGGTCATATCATCTTAGAGGTAGGAGTTGTAGTGGAGCCCGAGAAGGTGAAAGAAGTAGTTTCTGGGGAGCATCCCAAGAACGTGTTTGAGATATGGAGATTCTTAGGGCTGGTTGGTTACTACAGACTCTTCATACAGGACTTATACCTCTTAGAAGCACCGTTGAAAGGTCTGACTAAGAAGGGTGTGATGTTCGTTTGCTCAGAATCTTGTGAGATAGCTTTTTAGGACCTGAAGGGAAGGCTGACATCAGCACCGATCCTGATACTCCCAGATCAGGGAAAGAGTTATACAGTTTACTGTGATGCATCAGGGATTTGGTTGGGAGCCGTTTTGATGCAGGGAGACAAAGTTGTGGCGTATGGGTCTCGGTAGTTGAGGCCACATGAGAGGAATTACCCGACGCATGATCTCGAGTTGGCTGTAGTTGTGCATGCATTGCACTATTGGAGACATTATCTGTTGGGAGAGCATTTTGTGGTTTTCAACGACCACAAATGCCTCAAGTATATCATTACTCAGCGTGACCTGAATTTGAGGCAGAGAATGTGGGTCGAGTACCTACAGTCCTTCGATTTTGTGCTTTCCAATACACCTGGTAAAGGAAATGCAGTAGTCGATGCACTGAGCAGTAAGACTCAGATACAGGCAGTGCAGGAGGCCAGTGGTGAGTGGAAGCTTATGGCCTTGTTCTCTGAGATGCATCTGGAGGTGCATGACAGTCAGGGGAAGACTTATCTTTCCTCATTAGTTGTGACTTCTACCCTCCTGGACAGAGTGAGGATGAGGTGGATATCAGATTCAGAAGGCCTAGTTCTACGGGTGTTGGTGGCATGTGAGGACCGTCCTTCTGGTTGGACGATAGGCGATGAAGAGGTTTTGCGTTTCCATGGGTGTGAATGGGATCCATGGGATATACGCGAGGAGCGGATGCCGGATTTTCATGCTTCAGCTTGGGCAGTTCATAACGGGGTTACTAAGATGTACCATGACATGAGGCGTCAGTACTGGTGGCCTAGTATGAAGAGGGAGATAGCTAGTTTTGTTACGAGATGTTCCACCTATCAGTAGGTAAAGGCAGAGCATCAGAGACCAGCTGGCCTGTTACAGCAGTTTCCCATTCCGGAGTGGAAGTGGGATGATGTCGTGATGGATTTCGTGACGGGATTTCCAAGGTCACCACAAGGCAATGACACAGTATGGATTGTTGTGGACAGACTTATGAAGGTAGCTCACTTCTTGCGGATCAAGGAGGCCTTTGGTGTGGACGAGCTCGAAAGGTTGTATATCTGAGATCTCATATGTCTTCATGGGGTCCATCATTCTATCATTTCAGATAGGGATGCCCGCTTCACATCTCATTTCAAGCAGAGTTTTCAGTGGGTGCTGGGTACACAGGTGATCCTGAGCACATCATACCACCCTCAGCCAGATGGCCAGTAAGAGGGAACGATACAGATGCTAGAGGACATGATGCGCGCATGCGTCCTAGACATTGGGGGATCTTGGGAGAAGCATATACCCTTAGTCGAGTTTGCCTATAAAAATAGTTTTCAGGAATCTATTGAGATTGAACCATAAAAGTCTTATATGGTAGGCCATGCCGATCACCTTTGTGCTGGTTAAAGGCAGGTGAGGCAGCTTTGTTGGGGCCACAGCTCGTGCAGGAGACATCTGAGCAGGCCCAGTTGGGTCGGAAGTGGATGGCTACCTCGCAGTCTCATCATAAGTCTTATGCTGATCGCCGCAGACGACCCTTGGAGTTCGTGGTCGGGGATCAGGTTATCTTACGTGTTTCGCTGAGGTTGGGCCAAAAGCGGATCCGGAGATAGGGTAAGCTTTCATTGAGGTATGTGGGACCATTTTAGATTCTGGGGAGAGTCGGGCTAGTTTCCTATCGGTTGTAGTTACCGCAGTGGTACTGAACCATGCGCGACGTCTTCCATGTGTCTCAGTTGCGTCGCTACCATACAGAACCGTCTCACACCTTTCAGCCAGAGGAGGTTGAGCTTCAGCATGATGCGTCCATTGAGCAAAATCAGATCCATATCGTTGATAGGAGCACGAAGGTTCTCCGAGGCTGGTCAATTCCTCTCGTACGGGTGCTATGGCAGCATGGTCAAGTGCAGGACAAGACCTGGGAGCGGAAGGCTGACGTATGTGCTCAGTGGCTAGAGCTGTTCTATGTTTTCACTTCGCCACCCTTGAAAGGGAAATTTGAGGACGAATTGCTATAATGGGGGATGTTTGTAAGAACCAAGTTCTTATTTTCGAGGTACGAGCTTCTTCCTTTTCCTTTTCCTTAAGTGTTTTTGAGAAAATATGGAAAATGGGACAAAATGTTAATTTTTGGAACTACACGCCGTGTACTTTTTCCACACTCCGTGTACATTTGGCCATGTTGGGATGAGTACACGGGGCGTGTGGCCATGCCAACAATGAAGGGTGTAGGAACCGACTACACGCCGTGTAGTGGTACTTTACATGCCGTGTAGTCAGTCGGTAGGCTTAAATAGTAAGGCGGTGGAGTCGCCGCTAGCTGGGCGGCAGTACATGCCATGTACTTGAGAGTACATGCTGTGTACTCTTGTCGGCAGATGAACAGTGTGGCGGTGCCACCATTTTAACAGTTAAATTAAAGGAGTACATGTCGTGTACGTTGTTTTTTTGGCTTAAAACAGGCTGTAGCCTCCTCATTTGGAAAAGGAGACACTTGAGCCGTTTTGGAGCCAAAGGAGGAAGCCGTGTCTTTGAAGGTCCACTGGGCGTTCGTCTGGAATCTGATTCGGCTTCAGATGATCTCGTTGGAACCGCACGGGTATTCCCCCTACTCTCCTGGTACCGTTATTGCCTATTCTTCTCCTAACGTAAGTTATATATGTTTTAATGAGTTTTGTTCTTTGTCAGATCTACGCCGTTCTTGGGCGTTTCTGGATCCGGCGTTCGGGTATAGCATTCGTTGGCGTATAAGGTAGGTGGATTTGTGTTTAGTTTTCCAACCGCTGTGTGTTTTGTGTTTTTTTGTGCCACGAACCCATGTCGGGGTGTCGTGTGGCTGAGGTCGTTGCTATATTTAATACCTAGAATTGATTAGGTATTTAATTGTGATAATTAAATGGTGTTTGGGATCGTTTCTTGGATCTAGGACCATCCTGAGGGGTGTGTTCCTCTGTTTAGCTGTTTGGCCAGGATACCAGAGGGTATACCTTAAATGTAGTAATTGTAGAATTTCCATGAGAGGAATTTCTTGTTACTGCTTGTTTACCTGTTGGGCATGGCCCGGTTACATGTTTAGCCAAATGACGTTGTTGTATTTGGCCAGAGGGCATTGTTGTGATTAGCCTGAGGGGACTGCACTATTTAGACCGAGGGATGTAGTATTTTGCCTCAGGGAAACCTTTCGTGCCTGAGGGATTCACTTCTGTGCCTGAGGGTGACACTTCCTACGCTTGAGGGCAATTTATATTATGCATGAGGGCTATACCTGCGGGTTGGATTCTTCTTACCTGAGGGTAAGGTTTTGTTTGTCTGAGGATGTGGACTGTTTACTTAGAAATTCAATGTGGTGGTTTTTAATAATTAAATGGATTAAATAAATAATAAAATAGCAATATAACTGGTAATTAGTTACTTTTGAGTACTGTTTACTTTATTGCATTTTACTACTACACATTGTTGTTGCATGCTTACATGTAGTTGGGCACGAGCCTTTGGTGGGTGCCTACTGAGATATATTTATCACATCCTATTTGGGTCACGCTTTTCATCCCAAACAGATTTCATTGCTGCTAGTGTGGATAGCGGAATGAGTCCCTATAGAGGTACTTGACTGTTGCTATGGAGTATGAGGGCATGGGACTGAGCCTAGGCTCACGATGCTGCTGCCAGCTGTTTGATTTGTTTTGTTGTACTCAGCTGTTTACTGTACTGTATTGATGTATAACATTTTCTAGCTGTTTTCTTAGAATGTGAAACATGTAGCATCATCACTTATATATTATTTTTTATATCCACATCTGTATTTATTTCAGTTGTGTATGTTTACTGCTTCTGCTATTTTTTGTATGGTTATTTTGGTATTCTGCTGCTCTACACATTGATAAATGAGGCCATAGTTTCCCCACTATCAGACCAGGGCCCTCGCTTCTAGTCGGCATCCTCTGGTGTTTGGGGAAATGCATTTGAGGTCACGTGGCCAACCGGGCTCAGGGCACCCCTTACGTGGAACCCGGGTCCGGGACATTATAAAGTGGTATCAAAGGCGGTTTCTTTTCATTGACATAATATTGGGAGCTGTATTCAGGGATAGGATGGAATAGTAGTTGGTAATAAGTTGTTCCCGGGTGTATCTAACCCGTGTATAGGGAAAAGACAGTCTACCTTGAATTTTTCATTCATTTGATTTTACAAATTTTACAGTTGATATATTTTCACCATTGGGTGACGCACTTGGATTACGCTGTTTATATTTAATCTGTGGGTTCTATTCTATTGCAACCCGATGAGATGAGGGTATTCCATCTAATGCATCATATAGTCTCATGCTAGATATCACATGCCATGCATAGTTTCCATGCCATGTAGGTGCATTAGAATTCGCATGTTGTTGTGATAGTTGTTGTGCTAGCAAAGCATGCTGTTCTGATAGTTGCTTGATAAATACCTGCCTAGTGATATGGTATTATTGTTTGATCTTGTTTATAGAATGGTCATCAAACATTGGTTCTTAGGCAGTATGGGCCCCCATTAACCGGAATTTGGTGGATCATTGACTGGTTATTGGTTATAACACAAATAAGATGTCAAACATTGATTCGTGGGGTGTATGGGCCCCCATGGGTCGGAATTTGACACTTAGGTGTTGTTTTTCAGTATTTTCTAGGTTCCTGAGAAGTTTCTGAGGAATACTGTCTGGAAACTCAGTATACACGCCGTGTATTATTTTTATACACGCTATGTATGTTGTTCTGCTCGGGAAAAAAATTGAACTTTTTGAGTACACGCCATGTACCCTGAGTACACGCCGTGTAGTCTCTTCCTGTGTCACAAACTGTGTAGGCGGCGGCACGGGGTAAGGAAGGCCTTGGGTAAAACACGCTGTGTAGATTTGTACACGCCGTGTAGTGTTGACCCGGAGTTTGGCCGTGTAACTAACAACACGGGTCGGTAACTCCTTGAAAGAACACGTCGTGCCAATTTTAGACATGCCGTGTAGTGAGACCTGGGGACTCGACCGTGTAACTAACAACACGGGGCCTGTGTCACCTCTTCCAGAACACGCCGTGTACCTTTGGGATACGCCGTGTAGTCTTGTACGAGGATAGACCATGTGGAGTTAGCCGTGTGGCTGGGAAACGAGATGGTGTACACGCCGTGTTCGGGTGTAACACACCGTGTAGAGTAAAGTCGAGTAGTCGGCCGTGTCACAGACGTCACAAGAAGTTGGAAAATAACACCATACATGCCGTGTAGATATTATACACGCCGTGTAGTTTTGTTGAACGGAAGCCATGTGGAAGGACCCGGGCAGGGGAAAGGAAGTCAAGTACACGCCGTGTAGTCAGTGTACACGCCATGTAGTCCTGTTTCGCAAATTTTGAAATGCCTTATTCATCTTGTTCCTTTGTGGTTCCTTCGCTTTCAGTCTTAATAATATTGAATATAAGGTGTGCTTTTGACCTTGTAGAGTCATGCCACCTAGACGACCACAATTTGTTCACCAGGAGAGCGGCAACGAGTATACTCTGGAGATGGTGGGCCATGGGAAACTAGTTGATCCAACAGTAGAGCCAGATGCGGCACCAGCTGTTATACCGGACACGGGTGTGGAGGCGCAGTTCTGTGAAGGCTTATTGCAGTTCATGCAGACCTTTTAGGGAGCACCGCAGGCTTCCACATATATGGCCGAGCTGACGCGTATATTTCAGCAGCAAAAACTGCCTACATTTTCAGGGGATGGCGGACCACAGGCTGCAGAGTCTTTGTTAGGATCGATGCAGACTATTTTCAAGCATCTTGAGACGCCTCTAGGGAAGAGGGTCAAGATCGCAACTTACATGCCGCGTGATTCCACCAAGAGGTGGTGGGATGTTACTGTCACGACCCGCCTTCACCAAAAGGAGGTAAGGGTCTGCAGGTTGCCAGGCCCTTCCTTCTTTAAGTTGAAGGAGAGATAATGACCCCCGAAACCCGCCTTCAATAGGTCCCGGAGTGGCGACTAGCACCAAGGGTATAGGAAATTCTCGCAAATGGAAGGCACTACCCTTTTTATTTTATAGGTTCGAAAGATAAGGAGGAGAAAACCCAACAACACCAAGGTAGAAAGAAAAGTAAGCCAAAAGTAAACCATTCCCACATGCATGTTTCAAAAGTGAAAGCCACAAAGTGAAAAAAAGTGACTACAAGGTAAGTACCAAAAGAAAAAAAAGAGAAACAACTGTAACTGCTCCAAAAGTCCGAGCTAGTAAGGTCCTGCGTGATCCCCGAAGTCCTCTTGGAAACCTGAAAGCAGTTTTATATACGTAGGGTGAGCATACAAGTACACTCAGTAGGGAAAACCAAGACTCTCATGCACAAGTGGGGGAACGTACTAAAGTCCCGTGAGAAAAGAGAAGAACCAGAAACTAACAAGGCGACTATCCATCCCAGGCCCCACCAAGGCTCTCTCCCCAAATAACGCAAGTCAAGTAATATATATATAAGAGCACATCGATGTTTGGGTACCCCGCGCCACTTTCCCACTGGTTATTGAGACATCCTACGCATCGGACCAATCCCGCCATTCTCACCGCAGTCCCACTGCCACACCCGCCCGCACACACCTGGGCCACAACCACACGCAGTCCCACTGCCGTATCCCGCCCGCACACACCTGGGCCACAACTATCACATGTAACCATGTCTGCAAACACCTAGGCCAGAACAACCACCGCTCCGCCCGAAGACACCTGGGCTAAAGGATTCACTGCCACGCCCGAAGACACCTGGGCCTCATCCTGAAGACACTTGGGAAACCACCTGTCGCACACACCTGGAAAACCACCACAACACCCTGTCCGATGGTTCTTGGGCTAATAATGGACTTCAGGCCATCACAGCCTACCCGAAGGTACTTGGGCTATCCGGGAAAGGGAGCAGAAAAGGAGCTAGTAACCAGCCACTAAGTATAGTGTTGGGAAAAACACCCTTCCCCCATAAATGGGGGTGTTCGGCACTGAGTGCTCAACTTGGGTGGGGCGCGAATAAGAAACACAAAGCTACAAATATATATATAGGTAACAAACACTCACCCAAAGCTTAGGTTTTCCTAGCCGACCTACAGAACGCAACACCACTGCACCCAAGTCACAGTTCACGACCCTTGCCAACAAAACCATTTGTCCCATTCTTGTTTCACGTTCAGTCAAAATGTTAAATTAATTTTAAGAACTATTGGGCAACTACCCTAAGCATAACCAAGGAAAGCGTCAAAAGCATAGATCAACCAAAACACTCACACCCGGTTCTGCCAACAGAGGATCTCTCCCCAATTTGTGATAGAAACTCACGACCACTGAAACCATACCAACAGGAGATCCCATCCCCCAAATTCACACAGCCACCGAGAGTATAAAAGAACAGGGGATTCCATCCCCTCCCACATTTCCAGCAAACGGTCCGAAGGGAAAACAACCAACTACCACTACCAACACAAGTCAGGGATTTTCAGATTTAAAAGATTTATCACACTCCATGATTTCAAATTTCCGTGTGTTCTAACCGGAAGTTATCACAGAAGGGTTGATCCTGCTGCTTTCAACTTATTCAGCTGGATATACGTGATTAACCAATTTCACAGTAGGAGCTCACAATTTCAGCAACACATTTAAAACATCACGAGGGGATTCAAGTGCACACACACGACCACCAACGGCCTCAATTTTCAGAAAACATAAACCAGTACAACAAAAGGGATGATCACAAGATAAAGCATAAACAAAGATCACAACCCCTTCCCCTTCTTTCTTTAGAACTTCGTTTATTATCTTCATTAGGGTTCGGTTCAACCAGTTCCATAAGAACAAAAATAACGCCCACCCCGCATGATACACAAAAGTGAGAGACGAAAGAAATTCCCAACCTATTGATAGATGATTGACATTTAGGCCGGGGGCGCGGAACTTTACGGATAACGACGCGGCGGTCCCGATGCACCAGAAGAGCCACGATCGAAGAGGGGGGGGGGGGGGTGGGAAACCACGGCCTAACCCTTAATTTATAAGAGCCGGGAACGGTTGAGATAAAAACGCAGAACCGCGTAAGACGTGGAAGTCATGGGTTGACCACGCGGCTTGACTCATCATTAAAGGTACTGAGTGGTTTAAACCGACTCATGAGCCGATTCAGTATTTAATTAAACTTTTTTGCGCGTTACTCGAACAACTTGGCAAGGCCGGGTGACGTCGGCCGGTTCCGACGATCAGTCACACCGATCGGTCGGACCGATCGGTCTCACCGATCGTTCGAACCCATCGGTCTCACCGATCGGTCTCACCGATCGATCGCACTTATTGGTATCACCGATCGGTCTCACCGATCGGTCGCACCGATCCGTACCCCTTAAGGATCCGGATTTTGCCAAAGGAAGGGACCAAGGGGGGTCTGGGTTATCACATCAGATACCTCTTAAACGGTTCTCGTCCTCGAGAATCACAACAAACCAGAAGGAATGAGAGGGTCCGAACAACCATATTCCAAAGATACCTCTTAGGAGTGAACCTCTGCTAACTAAAAACACTCTCCTGACAAGAACTAAGCAACATACCATGCCAAACAGCCCGGTCATGCGGGTTTGGGGAGTTCCCCTCCCCCATGTCAAGATATTATCCGCTTTGGGCGGCACTGACTCGCCCACACGAGTTCAATCGCATCCACCTTAATGCGTCTTGATTAGGGGTCGGGTTCCATCTTCCCTTTAGCCGGGGCTTTTCACACACAACAGAGGAAAGGAACTCGTACATTTCACGGCCAAAAAGGTCATACGTTCTACCATAGCAGGTACAAAAGGAACAAAGCTCAAAACAACTTGGGGTATTGGGCACGCATCTGTGCTTCCCTTTCCCACGTACTCTCCTCGAGCCCGCCATGTCTCCACAACACACGAACCAAGGGAATATCTCGGCCACGAAGCACCTTCTCCTTGCGATCCTCGATCATCACTGGTTTTTCCACAAAGGTTGCGTCGTCCTCGATGTCCAGTTCACCCCAATCAAGGACATGTGAAACATCGTGCAGATTACGACGGAGCTGGGATACATGAAAGACATCATGTATCCTTAGCAGCGGCGGAGGTAACGCTAGATGATAAGCCACTTCGCCGACCCGCCGTAACACTTCGAAGGGTCCGACGAATCTGGGGGAAATCTTACCCCCTTGCCGAACCTCCGTTGTCCACGCCGCGGGGAGACCTTCAAGAACACGTGGTCTCCAACCTCAAACTCCAAGGGCCTTCTCCTGGTATCAGCATACGACTTCTGTCGATCCTGGGCCGCCTTCATCCTTTCCCGTATGAGCTGAATCTTCTCTGTCGTGTTCTGAACTACCTCCGGGCCAAGGATGCCTGCCTCTCCTACTTCGGTCCAACACACAGGTGAACGGCATGGCCTCCCGTACAGAGCCTCAAACGGGGCCATAATGATGGTAGAGTGGTAGATATTATTGTAGGAAAACTCTACTAGAGGCAAGTATCGCACCCACGACTCTCCTGAGTCCAGAACACATGCCCGTAGCATATCCTACAAGGTCTGGATGGTTCGCTCCGTTTTTCAATCTGTCTGGGGATGGAAAGCAGTGCTAAGGCGTAACTGGGCGCCAAACGCATGCTGCAATCCTCTCCAGATTCGTGAGGTAAACCGTGCATCCCTATCTGAGACTATAGACCTCGGAACTCCATGCAACTGCACCACCTCATTCACGTACTTCCATGCCAAAGCATCCACAGTACTTGACTCCCTGATTGCCAGAAAGTGAGCTGATTTCGTCAACCAGTCCACCACCACCCAAATGGCGTCGCACCCTCCTTGGACCTTGGGTAGTACCGTGACGAAATCCATTGAGATGTCATCCCACTTCCACTCGGGAACACCTAAAGGCTGCAGTAGGCCTCCTGGAACCCGGTGTTCAGCCTTCACTTGCTGACATACCATGCATTTGGCCACGAAATCTTCCACCGCTCACTTAACTCCGGGCCACCAGAACTGCCTTTTCAGCCCCTTGTACATCTTGGTAACTCCTGGGTGCACTGCCAGGGGTGAGTTGTGGAACTCACTGAGAACCTTGCCATGCATCACTATTGGAACAAATAACCTTCCTTGGAAAAGTATCTGGTGCTGACCATCCTCTGTCCATTCTCTCGGAGCATCGCCCTGGTCAACCCGATCACGCATCACTTCGCACTCGGGGGTCTCCCCACTGAGACTCCTCCACTTGTCAAAACAGAGACGACTGCACTATCATCTGATATAGGCAGCCTCTGCCACTATCCATCTTTGCATCCAGGTCATGGGTGGCGTAGTTACGCTCATGGGGGCGTAGCTGCCTGGACCCGTAAGAGATCACCCCTTGTTGCTGCATCAACACGCATCCCAGGCC
Source organism: Viscum album (assembly GCA_963277665.1). Taxonomy (NCBI): domain Eukaryota; kingdom Viridiplantae; phylum Streptophyta; class Magnoliopsida; order Santalales; family Viscaceae; genus Viscum; species Viscum album. The sequence goes on along the minus strand of OY728147.1, from coordinate 2,046,973,586 downwards.
CTGTCCTGAAGCATCACAAAATAACTCATAGGCCATCCCTTCTTCTGGTAATCTCAACACTGGGGCACTAACCAGCTTTTCTTTTAGGTAGCTGAAGGATGACTCACATTGCTCGCCCCACACGAAAACCTGGTCCTTCTTGGTCAAAGCCGTTAAAGGGGCTACTACTCGGGAGAAGTTGGGTACAAATCTCCGGTAGTAACCTGCCAGTCCGAGGAAACTCCGGACCTCCGCCACATTCTTGGGTGCTACCCAAGAAACATCTGCCTCAACCTTTGATGGGTCGACCGCTACCCCCTGCTCAGACACTACATGCCCGAGGAAGTGCACTTCTCGTGTCCATAACTTGAACTTTGACAACTTCCCGTAGAGCTGGTGCTGTCGGAGGACTTCCAAAACAGTCCTCAGGTGCTCTGCATGGTCCTTTTATGACCTTGAATAGATCAGGATATCGTCGATGAATAACACCAAAAACCGATCCAGATACTCCCGAAATATGGAGTTCATAAGCCCCATGAACATGGCCGGGGCGTTCGTAACACCAAAGGGCATGACCACGAACTCGAAGTGCCCATACCTGCACCTGAACGCCGTCTTCGGGACGTCGCTATCCTTTACCCTCAACTGGTGGTATCCAGATCGCAGGACGATCTTCGAGAACCATCCTTCCCCCTTCAGCTGGTCAAAATGATCATCTAGCCTCGGAAGAGGGTTGCGATTCTTGATCGTTACCTGATTCAGCCTCCTATAATCGATGCACAACCCGAGGCCACCATCTTCCTTCTTTACGAACAAGACTGGGGAACCCCACGGTGACGCACTTGGACGAACATAACCCCTCTTCATCAGATAGTCAATCTGTATCCGCAACTCCCGTAGCTCCGAAGGTGCCATCCGGTAAAGAGCCATCGAGATTGGTCGAGAGCCGGGCTGCAGGTCTATCCTGAACTCGATATCACGTCGAGGGGGTAGAGTAGTCACCTCCTCAGGAAAGACGTCCATAAATTCATGAACGATCTCTGTTACTTCCACCATTTCCGCATCTACTGATTCTATCGTCAGTTCGGTCAACAAGGAGAGGAGAGGTTCCTCCCTCCTGTTTCCCTTCGGACAGCTCCGCTCGCCGGTGAAAGTAACACGCTGGCCGTCCAAACCGGAAAACACCACCCTTCTTTGGAAACAGTCGATGACGGCGCACACAGAAAATAGCCAGTCGATGCCTAGGATGACATCGTACGGCTGAATCTGTAGTATAAGGAGATCTCTAACCGACTGATGTGGTCCTAACATCAGTCTACATCCCCGACAAATGAACAGCAAGTCGTTCTGGCCTCCAACTGGTGTGCTCAACACCAGGGGCACTGGAAGTCTCTCGGCATCTAGACCCAAGGCGCGGGCTAGACTGGGTGCAACAAAGGAGTGCGAAGCTCCGGTATCGAACAAAGCATAAGCAAGAGAGCTAAACACACTGATTGTACCTCGAACAACCTCTGGACCTGCTGGAACTGTTGCTTCTGCGGCGTGTAACTGTCCACGCCCAGCTCCCCTGCCCCTCGGCTGTCAGCCACCTCCCCGACCACGCCCTGGTCAGGGTCCCTGGGGAGCGCCCTGAGGTCGGCCTCCCCCTCCTATGTCTGCCTGCGGAGGAGCGGGAGCTTGCTGTCCCTGCTGGATCCCTTCTCGTGACACTCCTCCCAGAGCGTGCATCCTTTCCACCACTTCGGCCTTCTTCTGAACCTATAAGTATGTCGGAAGGGTAAAGGGGGTAACAGCATACTGGAGGGAGGGTCGGAGCGCCTCCTCCAAACGTCTTGCCAGAGACTCCTCATCGGGAAAGTGGTCCGGAGAAAAATGCAGGAGGTCCTTGAACTTGATTCCAAGTTCCCTCACGGACATGCTCCACTGCTGGAGGGAGAGTAGCTCCTGCCTCTTCTCTGCCTTCATTGTCGAGGAGAGAAACTCCGCCCGGAACTCCTTCTCGAAATCCGCCCAGGAAACCTCAGACTCTTTCCTACTCCCTAGGTGAAGCATCCACCATTGACGTGCCGCTCCTCACATCTGGCTAACAGCCAGAGGAACCCAGTACTCGGTTGGGGCCCGAATCAGGCCGAAGGCTATGACTAGCTCCTCTAGCCAGCCTTCCGTCTTCATATCGGAGGTGCTGCCCTCATACTTCTCAAGGGCCTGTCGCTGGAAGGCTCGAAGAGTCTTCTGCCACTGGTCGTCCTCTTCCTCTCGATCAGCTCTCTGCCGATTGGCCAAAGTAGTCTCAGGAGTCTCGATCGCCTGTACCACACGTGGTCGCCTTCCAGGTGCCATAGCTGCAAGGTAAACAAGGAATGCCTAAGTCCAGTAGTGCAAAGAAAATCGTTCTTAAATCTTATTAAGATTTAATTTATTCTTAATTTCCCAAGACATCCCAGAAACACAAGAACATAAGTCATTATGATGCATGTACCTTTCCTAGGGTCTCTACCCCGCAATCAGTGTGGCCTAACTTGGTCGTTCGGTAGGCCCAGAGTCCTTGCATCGTATCACGGGGGGCCCTAAAATCCCGTGTCCTAGCCGGTCTTCCCTGGCCTAATTCAGGCTCCAAGGTCACCCAACACCGTTTCCTTACCATCCCATGCAATCCTCACTGTGCCTAACTCCAGACTCCGTCCTATCTCTCAACCAACCTCCCTTTGATAGCATTCTGTCAGGACCCGCCTTCACCAAAAGGAGGGAAGGGTAAGGAGGTTGCCAGGCCCTTCCTTCATTATGTTGAAGGAGAGATAATGACCCCCGAAACCCACCTTCAATAGGTCCCGGAGTGGCGACTAGCACCAAGGGTATAGGAAATTCTCGCAAATGGATGGCATTACCCTTTTTATTTTATAGGTTCGAAAGATAAGGAGGAGAAAACCCAACAACACCAAGGTAGAAAGAAAAGTAAGCCAAAAGTAAACCATTCCCACATGCATGTTTCAAAAGAGAAAGCCACAAAGTGAAAAAAAAGTGACTACAAGGTAAGTACGAAAAGAAAAAAAAAGAGAAACAACTATAACTGCTCCAAAAGTCCATGCTAGTAAGGTCCTGCGTGATCCCCGAAGTCCTCCTGGAAACCTGAAAGTAGTTTTATATACGTAGGGTGATCATACAAGTACACTCAGTAGGGAAAACCAAGACTCTCGTGCACAAGTGGGGGAACGTACTAAAGTCCCGTGAGAAAAGAGAAGAACCAGAAACTAACAAGGCAACTATCCATCCAAGGCCTCACCAAGGCTCGCTCCCCAAATAACGCAAGTCAAGTAATATATATATAAGAGCAAATCGATGTTTGGGTACCCCGCGCCACTTTCCCACTGGTTATTGAGACATCCTACGCATCGGACCAATCCCGCCATTCTCACCGCAGTCCCACTGCCACACCCGCCCGCACAAACCTGGGCCACAACCACACGTAGTCCCACTGCCGTATCCCGCCCGCACACACCTGGGCCACAACTATCACATGTAACCATGCCTACAAACACCTAGTCCAGAACAACCACCGCTACGCCCGAACACACCTGGGCTAAAGGATTCACTGCCACGCCCGAAGACACCTGGGCCTCATCCCGAAGAAACTTGGGAAACCACCTGCCGCACACACCTGGCCAACCACCACAACACCCTGCCCGATGGTTCTTGGGATAATAATGGACTTCAGGCCATCAAAGCCTGCCCGAAGGTACTTGGGCTATCCGGGAAAGGGAGCAGAAAAGGAGCTAATAACCATCCACTAAGTATAGTGTTGGGAAAAACACCCTTCCCCCATAAATGGGGGTGTTCGGCACTGAGTGCTCAACTTGGGTGGGGCGCGAATAAGAAACACAAAGCTACAATTATAGATATAGGTTACAAACAATCACCCAAAGCATAGGTTTTCCTAGACAACCTACAGAACGCAACACCACTGCACCCAAGTCACAGTTCACGACCCTTGCCCACAAAACCATTTTCCCCATTCTTGTTTCACGTTCAGTCAAAATGTTAAATTAATTTTAAGCACTACTGGGAAACTACCATAAGCATAACCAAGGAAAGAGTCAAAAGCATAGATCAACCAAAACACTCACACCCGGTTCTGCCAACAGAGGATATCTCCCCAATTTGTGATAGAAACTCACGACCAATTAAACCATACCAACAGGAGATCCCATCCCCCAAATTCACACAGCCACCGAGAGTATAAAAGAACAGGGGATCCCATCCCCTCCCACATTTCCATCAAACGGTCTGAAGGGAAAACAACCAACTACCACTACCAACAGAAGTCATGGATTTTCAGATTTAAAAGATTTAACACACTCCATGATTTCAAATTTCTGTGTGTTCTAACCAGGAGTTATCACAGAAGGGTTGATCCTGGTGTTTTCAACTTATTCAGCCGGATATACATGATTAACCAATTTCACAGTAGGAGCTCACAATTTCAGCAACCCATTTAAAACATCACGAGGGGATTCAAGTGCACACACACGACCACCAACGGCATCAATTTTCAGAAAACATAAACCAGTACAACAAAAGGGATGATCACAAGATAAAGCATAAACAACGATCACAACCCCTTCCCCTTCTTTCTTTAGAACTTCGTTTATTATCTTCATTAGGGTTCGGTTCAACCAGTTCCATAAGAACAAAAATAACGCCCACCCCGCATGATACACAAAAGTGAGAGACAAAAGAAATTCCCTACCTGTTGATAGATGATAGGCGTTTAGGCCGGGGGCGCGGAACATTACGCATAATGACGCGGCGGTCCCGATGCACCAGAAGAGCCACGATCGAAGAAGGGGGGTGGGAAACCACGACCTAACCCTTAATTATTAAGAGCCGGGAACGGTTGAGATAAAAACTCCGAACCGCGTAAGACGTGGAAGTCGTGGGTTGACCACGCGGCTTGACTCATCATTAAAGGTGCTGAGTGGTTTAAACCGACTCATGAGCCAATTCAGTATTTAATTAAACTTTTCTGCGCGTTACTGGAACAACTTGGCAAGGCCGGGTGACGTCGGCCGGTTCCGCCGATCGGTCACACCGATCGGTCTCACTGATCAGTCTCACCGATCGGTCTCACGAATCGGTCCCACCGATCGGTCTCACCGATCGTTCGCACCTATCGGTCTCACCGATCGGTCACACCGATCGGTCGCACCGATCTGTACCCCTTAAGGATCCGGATTTTGGCAAAGGAAGGGACCAAGGGGGGGTCTGGGTCATCACAGTTACCACCCAGTTAGAGCATCACAAGGACATGTCATGGGAGGATTTTCAGGCAATCTTCTTTGACTTTTTCTTTCCCGAGATGCTGAGGGCAGATAGATCTCGAGAGTTCATGAATCTACAGTAGGGTGCTATGTCGGTGATGGACTACTCTGCTAATTTTACAGAGCTTCATCGTTTTTCACCCGTGCTAGTGGGTGATGAGACATTGAGAGCCAGATTTTTTGAGGATGGTCTTCGGTATGACATCCGAGCACTGGTAAATGTTTTCAGGTTGCCTACTGTACACGCGATTGTGAACTAGGCGTTGATTATAGAGAGGAACCTGATGGAATCAAGTAGTGTGGGCCAGGGCGGTTCAACACCAGTTACTCGTACTATTTCTGCTAGCAAGAGGAAGAGACATATGGACTTCACTCAGGGCGGCAGTACCAGCCAGGCGGCTTCTTTCAGGTGGACCGGTCAGGAGCTACCTATGTGGCAGAGAGGGGCACAAGAGGCCGTAGTGTCCATGGGACCCAGTGGAGTGCCGACCTTGTGGAAAGATGGATCATCTGCAGTGCTTTTGCAGGGTGTTTCTACCAATGGCCAGTGAGAGGGGTTCTGTACAGACTCTGCGTGCGGGAGTAGGACCAATGGCTTCTTACCAGTCAGGGAACTGGAATACCTCAGGGTGTGTTGGCATAGATGGTGGTCGTGGACTTGGTAGCCAGACACCGGGATCACAGAGGCAGCAGGGCGGGACAGATCAGGGTATCCAGGCTTTGTTGCAGGTCCGCGGCACTGGGCAGGCATAGGCAGTGCAACAGATGCACCAGGAGCCGGATCACGGCCCTTCGACAGTCATAGGTACTATTCTAGTAGCTTCTGTCTTGTCTTTATTACTTTTTGATATGGGTGGTACACATAGTTTTATATTTGTACACGTTGTGGAGAGCCTTGGGCTTGGTTTTTATACTTCTTCTAATATATTGATGCTAGACACTCCATTGGGGACTAGGACGGTTGGTGTGTGTCAATGCAAGGAGTGCCCCCTTGAGGTTGGTGGGCGTCACTTCCTTTGGTACCTCTATGTCCTGGAGATGAAGGCCTATGACGTCCTTCTCCGGATGGAACGGTTGGTTCCCTTTTGAGCCTTTGTAGAATGTTATCATCGCAGGGTGTGTTTCACGTCACTAGAGGGTGGGGAGATTCTATAAAAGGTCGAGTGGGATGTTCAGGAGAGTCGAGCTGGACCAAAGCATCATGGGCGAGGTAGAGTCACAGCCCAGATTGCAAGCATATATCTGGAAGACCAGGGGACTTGTCAGATGGATTTCCCTCCAGTTGTCGATCTTTTCAGGGATGTCTTCTCAGACGACATTTCAGGTCTACCTCCGGTGCATGATGTGGATTTCTCTATTTATTATGTTCTAGGAGCATCACTGGTGTCCATTCCTCTTTTTAGGATTTCCACGCCTAAGTTACATAATCTCAAGAGGGAGCTAGAAGAGTTATAGGAAAAGGATATTATCCGACCCAATACTTCTCCTTGGGTTTCTCCAGTCCTTTTTGCGAAGAAGGCGGATGGTACCCTCAAACATTGTGTGGATTATCGGAAGCTGAACCAGTTGACGGTTAAGAACCGATATCCCTTGCTGAGGATAGAAGATATGTTTGATCAACTTCGTGGAGCATGAGTATTTTTGAAGATTGACTTGAGATCTGGATATCATCAGCTGCGTGTTAGACCATCTGATATACCTCTCACAGCTTTCAGGAGTAGGTATGGTCTATATGAGTATACGGTTATTCCTTTCAGACTCACGAACACGCAAGCAGTTTTCATGGCTCTGATGAATCATGTCTTCCATCCGTATCTTGATTCATTTCTGGTAGTATTCGTGGATGAAATCTTGGTGTACTCTCACACTCCACACGACCATGCCACCCATCTTGAGATCATATTGAGTACATTAAGAGAGCATCAGTTATATGCTATGCTCTCGATGTTCCACTTTTGGACGGACCAGATTCACTTCCTGGTTCATATCATCTTAGAGGCAGGAGTTGTAGTGGACCCAGAGAAGGTGAGAGCAGTAGTTTCTGGGGAGCAGCCCAAGAACATGTTTGAGATATGGAGATTCTTAGGGCTGGTTGTTTACTACAGACGCTTCTTACAGGACTTCTACCTCTTAGCAGCACCGTTGAAAGGTCTGACTAAGAAGGGTGTGATGTTCGTTTGGTCAGAAGCTTGTGAGACAGCTTTTCAGGACCTGAAGGGAAGGCTGACATCAGCACCGATCCTGATACTCCCAGATTAGGGGAAGAGTTATACAGTTTACTGTGATGCATCATGGATTGGGTTGGGAGCCGTTTTGATGCAGGGCGACCGCGTTGTGGTCTACAGGTCACGGTATTTGAGGCCACATGAGAGGAATTACCCGACGCATGATCTCGAGTTGGCTGCAGTTGTGCATGCGTTGCGCTGTTGGAGACATTGTCTTTTGGGAGAGCATTTTGTGGTTTTCACCGACCACAAAAGCCTCAAGTATATCTTTACTCAGTGTGACCGGAATATAAGGCAAAGAAGGTGGTGCGAGTACCTACAGTCCTTCTATTTTGAGCTTGCCTATACACTTGGTAAAGGTAATGCAGTAGCTGATGCACTGAGCAGGAAGACTCAGATACATGCAGTGCAGGAGGCCAGTGGTGGGTGGCAGCTTATGGCCTTGTTCTCTGAGATGCATCTGGAGGTGCATGATAGTCAGGGGCAGACTTATCTTTCCTCGTTAGCTGTGACATCTACCCTCTGGGACAGAGTGAGGATGAGGCTTCTATCAGATTCAAAAGGCCTAGTTCTATGGAAGTCGGTGGCAAGTGAGGACCCTCCTTCCAGTTGAACGATAGGTGATGATGAGGTTTAGAATTTCCAGGGGCGTGTATGGGTTCTAGGGGATATACACGAGGAGCTGATATGAGAGTTTCATGCTTCAGCTTGGGCAGTTCATCTCGGGGTTACAATGATGTACCATGACTTGAGGCATCAGTACTGGAGGCTGGGTATGAAGAGAGAGATACCTAGTTTTGTTACAAGGTGTTCCACCTATCAACAGGTAAAGGCAAAGAATCAGAGACCAGTTGGGCTGTAACAGCAGTTTCCCATTCCGGAGTGGAAATGGGATGGTGTCTCTATGGATTTTGTGACGGGATTACCAAGGTCACCTCGAGGAAATGACTCCATATGGGTTGTTGTGGACAGACATACGAAGGTAGCTGACTTCTTACCGATCAAGGAGACGTTTGGTGTGGATGAGCTCAGAAGGATGTATATCCGAGAGATCATACATCTTTATGGGGTCCCTCATTCAATCATTTCAGATAGGGACGCCCGCTTCACGTCTCATTTCTGGAAGAGTTTTCAGACGGATCTGGGTACACAGGTGCTCCTGAGCACAGCATACCACCCTCTTACAGATGGCCAGTCAAAGCGGACAATAGAGGTTCTAGAGAACATGCTGCACACATGCGTCCTAGACTTTGGGGGATCTTGGAAGAAGCATATACCCTTAGTCGAGTTTTCCTATAAAAATAGTTTTCAGGGAACTATTGAGATGGAACCATATGAGGCTTTATATGGTAGAACATGCGGATCACCTTTGTTCTGGTTAGAGGAAGGTGAGGCAGGTTTCCTGGGGCCACAGCTCGTGCAGGAGACATCAGAGCAGGTCAAGTTGATTCGGAAGCCGATGGCTACCGCGCAGTCTCGTCATAAGTCTTATGCTGATTGCCACAAACTACCCATGGAGTTTGTGGTCAGGGATCATGTTTTCTTGTGTGTTTCTCCGAGGCTGGGACACAATTGGATCCGGAGATAGGGTAAGCATTCACTGAGGTATGTGGGACCATTTGAGATTCGAGAGAGAGTTGGGATGGTTGCCAATCGGTTGCAGTTACCGCATCGGTACCAAACCATGCTCGACGTCTTCCATGTGTCTCAGTTTCATTGCTACCTTTCAGACCCATCTCACTCCTTTCAGCCGGTGGAGGTTGAGTTTCATCATGATGCATCCTTTGAGGAGAATCTGATCTGTATTGTTTATAAGAGCACGAAGGTTCTCCGAGTCCGGTCAGTTCCTCTCGTACGGGTGCAATGGCAGCATGGCCGAGTGTAGGACGAGACCTGGGAGTGGGAGGCCGACGTACGTGCTCAATGTCTAGCGCTATTCTGAGTTTCCTCTTCGCCGCCCTTGAAAGAGAAATTCGGGGACGAATTGCTATAAGGGGGAAGTTTTTAAGAACTCCGATCTTATTTTCAATGTACAGGCTTCTTTGTTTTCCTTTTCCTTAAGTGTTTTTGTGAAAATATGGAAAATGGGAAAAATGTTAATTTTTGGAACTACATGTCATGTACTTTATCCACACACCATTTACTTTTGGCCGTGTTTGGATGAGAACATGGGGCGTGTTGCCATGCTAGTGATGAAGGGTCTAGGAACTGAATACAGGCCATGTAGTGGTACCTTACACACCGTGTAGTCAGTCGGTAGGCTTAAACAGTAAGGCGGTGGAGTCGCCTCCAGCTGGGCGGTAGTACACGCCATGTACTTGGGAGTACATGCCGTGTACTCTTATCGGCAGATGAACAGTGTGGCGGTGCTTCCATTTGAACAACGAAATGAATGGAGTACATGTTGTGTACTTTTAATTACATGCCGTGTACTTTGATTTTTCGGCTGAAAACAAGAAGTAGCCTCCTCATTTGGCAGAGTAGACACTTGAGCCATTTTGGAGCCAAAAGAGGAGGCCAGGTCTTTGAAGGTCCACCAGGCGTTCGTCTGGAATCCGATTCGGATTCAGACGATCTCGTTGGAACCACACAGGTAAGCCCTCTCCTCTCCAGGTACCGTTCTTGCCAATTCTTCTCCTAACGTAAGTTATTTACATTTGAATGAGTTTTGTTCTTCTTCAGATCTACGATGTTCTTGGGCGTGTCTGGAGTAAGCATTTGGGTATAGAATTCATTGGCATATAAGTTAGGTGGCTTTGTGTTTAGTTTTCAAATTGTTGTGTGTTTTGTGCATTTTTGTGCCATGAACCCATGTTGGGGTGTCGTGTGGCTGAGGCCGTTGCTATATTTAATCCCTAGAATTGATTAAGTATTTAATTGTGATAATAAAAAGCTATTTGGGATCGTTTCTTGGATCTAGGACTATCCCGAGGGGTGTGTTCCTCTGTTTAGCCGTTTGGCCAGGATACACGAGGGTATGCCTTAAATGTAGTAAATATTGAATTTCCTTGAGAGGAATTATTTTGTTACTGCTTGTTTACCTATTGGGCATGGCCCGGTTACCTGTTTAGCCTGAGGGCATTGTTGTATTTGGCCTGAGGGCGTTGTTGTGATTAGCCAGAGGGCACTGCACTATTTAGCGTGAGGGCTGTAGTATTTCTCCTGAGGGCAAACATTCGTGCCTGAGGGCTTGACTCCTGTGCCTGAGGGAGACACTTTCTACACCTGAGGGAAATTTTATTATGCCTGAGGGCTATACCTACGGGTTGGATTCTGCTTACCCAAGGGTAAGGTTTTGTTTGTCTGAGGACGTGGAATATTTAATTATAAATTCATTGTGGTGGTTTCTAATATTTAAATGGATTAAATGGATAATAAAATGGCAATATAACTGGTAATTATTTACTTTTGAGTGTTGGTTAATTTATTTCATTTTACTATTGCACACTGTTGTTGCATGCTTACACAAAGTTGGGAATGGGCCTTTGGTGGGTGCCTACTGAGATATATTTCTCACACCCTGTTTGGGTCATTCTTTTCGGCCCAAACAGATTTCGTTGCTACAGGTGTGGATAGGGGCAAGAGTCCCTATAGAGGTAATTGACTGTTGCTGTAATGTAGGAGGGCACGGGACCGAGCTTAGGCTCGCGATGCCGATTCCAGCTGTTTGCTTTGTTTTTCTGTACTCTGCTATTTACGGTACTGTATTATGTATAACATGTTCTAGTTGTTTTCTTAGAACATGAAACATGTAGCATCATCACTTATATACTATTGGTTATATCCACTTCTGTAGTTATTTCAGTTGTGTATGTTTAATACTTCCACTGTTTGTTGTAAGGATATTTTGGTATTCTGCTGCGCTACACTTTGATAAATGCGGGCATAGTTTCCCCACTATCATACATGGGCCCTCGCTGCTAGTCGGCTACCTCTGGAGTTTGAGGAAATGCGCTTGGGGTCATGTGTAGAACCGGGATCGGGGCACCCATTGCGTGGTACATGGGTCCGGGACGTCACACATTGACTACACATCCTGTACCAAAAGTACACGTCATTGTCATTTTATGGGAAATGGATCTGTGTTGAACAAGTTTTGGTGACAGAACAAGCTATTAACTTCAATTACACGTCATGTACCATTAGTACATGACTTGACTGATGTAAAACTAGAAAAAACATGTTTCCACAGAGTCAAAATAGTGGACTACAAAATGTTCTAAAGTACACATCATTTACTATAGGTACACGTCGTAGAGTGGTCGATGCGCAAAAGAAAAAACAAGCAATGTGGGTCGTAGGTTTGGATTGATAAAACCAATAAAAAAGACACACCGCCTCTATTCCAAAGAACTCAATGGAAGCTGAAACCATGAAACCCCAAATGATGTTTTACAGAGAAGGGAAGATGATCTAGAGTTTTTCTTCGCTTCCTTTTTTCTTCAGGATACCATGCACCTCGATCCCAACATGAGGGTGTAGTCCATCCAGTGTTAGGTGTTGTCATCATAGGCATACATTTGTATATGGAATATTATATTTATTTAGTTCATGTTTTGGACTGCTGAAAATTCTTTATAAAATAAAATCACTCTCTTCAACTTTTATTACCATTTTCGCGTTTTGTGGAAAATCATTTAATTTCATCAATTGATCATCTTAGTGTGTGTGTGTTTCCATTAAGAAAACTGGGATTGTTATGTTTATATAAGACAATGGGTTAAGTATTTTTGGGTTCTCACTATGTATATAACCATTAAATTGGTAAAAACACATTATTAGGGAACATTTCCTAGATGATGGATCCATTATGACCTAATTATATTGATAAAACAGAATAAAATCACTTTTAATCAAAACACTAACACACGAACATGATAATAATTGAATCTGGTATTCCCCATCCATTGATTCAAAACCCCAATCTTATTTTTATTGTTTATCATTTCATAAAAAAAATTTATTTTCAATATCTAAATTATTCTAGAGTATATAGATATTTCTTCTGGTTTCGACACATTGACAATCAAGATAATACACTTTTAGTTAGGATTATATTTGTTTTTTAAATTTTGTTTTTTAAAATCACCATTGGGAAATGACGACACCTTGTGAGGATATAAAATTTTCTCTCTTTCCATGTATGGTTTCCTTTATGATTATGTTAATTAGTAATTTGGATAAATGTATCTATATTAGTTATTTATTTTAAAATTGGTTGTCTGATATTTTTTTTCATGAATTAATTTATTTCAGTACCACTCCACTCATGTAAAGTAATTAATATAGTATCTTCTCATCGTCCCTGATCTAGATAATACATTGCCTATATAGATAAAGGAGAAGCCAAAAAAATAAACATGGATAGATGAGTCTAATTTAGTAGAGCAGTTATGGATCATGGTAAGAGAGTTGAGACAGAACATCAAGGAATAAATCAAGGGGGCCATGTGTTGATCGATTATGGGATACCCAACGACATGGGAGTTAACCCATGAATTTTGAAACCACCATTTACTTCCCAAAACATTATATTTAATCTAGCTGTCATCTATATAATCACGAACTCCCTCAATTAGTCGGTCTACCAAATGAAGGCCACAACTCATACATACAATGTTTTCAAGGGATGTGTGGAACATTCCAATTCCATAACGTCACAATCGATGTAGTAAGGTTGAACCTATTCTGATTTCATTAAAATAAAAATAATGAGGGTGGATCCTAATTTTTACCCCACATTTATTTACCATATTGAGGGATCTGGTATGCAATTCTATAAAAATGTTTTTCCTACCCCCAATGTCTATTGATTTAAAGGTAACTATTCTAAATTGTGAGCTAAGAAATGAAGAGAACATAAATAATTCATGTGAGATATTTAAAGGTATATTATGATTATGTATTCATTGTGGCATTGAGATGTGGATTTTAATTCCAACATTTTATAAATTATTATATTAGGGGAATAGGTCAGTAGAAGATACCTTTGTAGGAGGATCAATAATGAGAAATTCATCATAAAAAATCTTTGAGATACTGGATGAGATGTCTAAAAATAGTTTCCAATGTCAACCAGAAGATGGAAGATTATAAGGACTAAACATTTTGGACAACTGAGCAATAGATTTACAAATGAAGATGATGAAAAAAATGATGGACGAGATGATGGACCACCAAAATCCCCATGGTATGCACTATGATGATGAAAATAATTTATTTTATAATCTTCAGATATATGGGATGGGGTGGATGAATAACCAAAAACCACAATAGAATAATCATATTATTGGTCTAGGATTTCATCCAAGACACTAATGTTTCCAACCTCAACACCAAGGGCCCTAATTAACCAGTCTTGTTCATTCACTAGATGTGACCCTTGCTCTATTTATGGCCATAACTTGAGCTGCACATAATGAGATGATGTAATATTCCAAAGATCATTGTAAAATCATCATAGAACTGAGAAATGACTCACGAAACCAACACGCATCACTAAAAAATGTAGAACAACATGTTGTCTAGATTTTTGAAACACATAGTGATATTCTAAAAGGGGAGCTTCTAGGACTCCCATAGAATCATCCTGATGCAGATGTAAATTATATATTTCTTAGAAGAGGAATGAAGACACTAGGATGTAAAATTGAATTTGGATGTCATAAATAAAAACATCCAACTGAAGCATATCAAGAGAAAAAAGAGAACATGAGGAATACAATGATGAAGAAGACCCACAATCATACCAACCACCACTACCATATTAATACTGGTAAAAGTAGGGTAATATTAATAAAAAATAAAAAATTTAGATATTTTTAGAGGATACACAATAACATCCCATTTGCAGTGGAAATTGAAAAAATACCCATGTTTGACAACTTCAAGAAGGATTAGGTGAATAATTAGAATAAGCATAATGATTTAGGTACCATTCCAATTCATGGATATTTTTGAAAAGTTTTTCAATAATTATATCGAAGAAGCAATGTGATATAGGTAGTTTTTCCATTCCAATTACCACTGGTACTAATTATATCTGTGGATCATTATTTGATTTAGGCTCCACTTTAAACATCATGTCAGAAACAATTTTCAAGATCCTGTGATTGAAGGAGATGCACGAAAATATAGTTATGCTTCAATAGGATATTACAACTATGATGTATCCATGAGAACTACTTGAAGATGTCATCATCTAAGTGGATGAGTTATATTTTCCAACTTATTTTCTTTTGATAGATATGGATGAAGAGAATGTGTCAATTATTTTTGGATGGACCTTCCTATATATAATAATGGCACTAATTGAGGTTCATAATGTAGAGATGAGTTTGAGAGTAAGCGGATAAAAGGTAGAATTTTATTTTCATAGAGTGATATAGCATCATGAAGAACTAATTGATTGTTTTTTAAGAGTTTAATTGAAGAAAGTAGAGGATGCTGTTGTCCATAGTTGTAGAGTAGATGTACCTACTGTGGATACTAGAGAAGGAAGTAAGATCAAGATAAAGATTAAAATGAATTTTTTAGAATAAGATAAATATTATGGAAGAACATTCATCCAATATTAATTCAAAAAGAGAGAAATTTTGGGATATTAGTGATGTGCCATTTGGATTTGTAAGAAGGGCCATGAATGACTGGATTAAGCCTATTGAATTTGAGATGGTTTTCAACAATGGATGAGTGAATTTAGTATTTGGGAAAGGGATAATAACAATCTAAATTGAGGAATAAAAGGTTAGACATTTTGTATTTCCAAATCTGGTAACCTCCATCAAACTATCACCCACCTGAGATGAAAAGGTATGGTCGAGAAAACTATAGTAATAAAAAATATTTCTTTGAGGGAATTTTTTTAAATTATCATTATTTAAATGTTTTTTATAATATTAATAACTAATCCCCAAATATATTTTAAAATTTCATTATTATGTTCTATGATTACAATTGCGTATTATTAGTTTTTGAGGTACATCAAGTTAGAAAGCAGATGAAACTGCAGAACAGTTACACGTCATGCAGGGCACATGTATGTAATGACAGGGTTCACAAAAAACCTGTATAGCCCATTTTTGATGCATCAAATTTCAAGGGGACTACGAGTTTAAATTTAGTAATTTTCTATTATATTCCCCACATTGTATTTTTTCAGATCATTTATTGAAAATTTCGTTCCCCACACATGATTCATTTTTCAATAAAATGATCTAGGATTCATAAAATTCCATGAAAATTATCATGCCATTTATTTTAATTTCACTTACATTATATTTCAATGATAAAAATGGAGAAAAAAATTATTAGAAATAAGAATGTGAATTAGTATTTAAAAAATCAGGATATAGAAAATCATGCTAATCACTGTAAATGAAATTACCCTTTGATTTGGCCCTATTTTGAAATTCAGAAAAAAAAATTTAATTGTAGAATTATTTTTAAGAATTTCAATATGTAATTGATCCAACCATTAATTTCAATATCGAGACACCCAATGAGCCAATATTTTCTATTATATCTATTGTATATTTCTTGAGGCACACAGGCATGATTTCTTCTATAACATTATTTTTTTATTATCATGGCTATGCTTGTATTGAGCTACTTTTAAAATTATTGAGGAATTTTTTGTTAAAACGTATCCAGAGACCCATCATACATTAATTCTTTTTAATCTAGTAGATTAGATGAATTTCATTGTAATATATTAAGTTATGTAATAAGACTATTTTATCCATTATTACCTTCCCTTAAATGATTTTCATAATATTTAAATGAATAATCCTTCGGGAGAAACTTATTAGGTGTAACAAGATGTATCTATTGAGGACATTTTTCTCAGTGATTCTTGATTACAGTACGGGTAATGGATTTTAAATATTTAACTGAAATTTATTATTAAAATCTCTTATATAAAAATACATTTGAATAATATGATTCAAAAAATGGGTCTGGTTTTAGGAAGATAAAAAATCACCATTTTCTAGACTATATGATTTTGTTGAAAATATGTGGTAAGGGGTGGAGAAGATATGTATAATGAGAATATCATTCATGAAAGAAAAAAATTATAAAATGAAAAGAGAGAGATAGATAAAGAGAGTTTGATTCATTCATTAGACATTCATGTATCATGATCGCACTTAGATCTTTTTTTTGGGAAGGTATAGTTTATATTTTAGAATCGTATATTTAGTAAGCTTGTATTTTGTTATCAAGAAAAATGTTTTAGAGTCAATCCTTCATTTTGAGAAATTATTTTTACATCATTTACCTATTTTTTTGAAGTCATTAGAGTCATGTCACCCATAACGGCGATTCCCTCATGATTAATTGTGATAGAAATCTTTATGTGGTGGAGAATCTAGATTAATTGAAAGCATATGGTAAGTTTCTTGTTATAGAGGAATTTTCTGAATTATATTTAAATTTGAACCCTGCTGATGATGGAAAAAATTCATGTGATGTAGATTGAATGTGGCATGCATAATAACAATGAATTTAAAAATGAAAATGGATAAACGAAATGGATTGGCTATTTCAAAAGATAAAAAGTAAAACAAATGATTTATTTTTTTCTTCCCAAAATGGTTCATTGATTAGTTTTTAATGTGATTCTTGAAAATTTAATTTTCTATGTTGTCAACTATTTTTACTGAAACAAAATTTAAATTATGGTAAGATAAAATTCATTTGTATTATGTTGACATTCTATCCCAGAGGACCTGGATGAATTCAAGTGTGGGGGGATTTCAAACATCTATTTAATAAATAATTATTAATGTTTTTTAATGTGATTATTTATTTATTAATTGAATAAAATTTTATAGTTTGAAACAAAATGAGTTGTTTTAATATTTTTGGTAGAAAATAACAAGTTTTTTTAAAAGGAACGAATAGGAATAGACATATGATCCGAACAACCCTTCTCGGTGATTTGCGTCGCTCATAGTGCGACATACGATTTTAGAGATGAAGAGGACTTGAAAAAAGGATGAACAATTAACTACACATTGTGTAACACAAGTACACGTTGTGGCCGTTTATATTGAAATAAATATGTGCGGAAAAAGTTATGATGAAGGACCATGATGTGAACTTCACGTACACATCATAAACCATCAATACACAATGTGACAAAAACCAAACCAAAATATTATGTTTCCATAGATTCAAAAGGACAATGGAAAAATCAGATCTGAAGTTCATGTCGTTTACCCTGGGTACACATCCTGTATGCGTCGATGCACAGAGAAAAAATATGTGACATGGGCCCTGGTTTTGTATTGAAAAAACCTATAAATAAGATGTTTGGCCGCTATTCCAAAGTAGTCGAAGGCATAAGAAGCCAATAAGTACCGTAAGGAATCCTACAGACCCTAGTTGGAAATATAGATCTCTTATTTGCCACATTTCTTCCTCGAGAAACCATGCTTCTAACTCCCTACGTGAGCGACTAATCTATCTAGTGTCGTGTGATGTGATCGTATGAGGATGTTTGTAAAGGGATTATTATTTTTACTTAATTCATGTTTTTGATTATTATAATCATTTTATTCAAAAAAAATATCTAATTTCATATTGAATGACCATTTCTACATTTTGAGGATAATCCTTTAATAAAATCGATTGACCTTCTTAATTTCGGTATGACCATTATGAAAAATATGTTGATTTGGTTTAAATACAATTTTGAGTCAACTAGTTTTGTGTTTTTACTATGTAGATGACCATTACAAAGGTGAAAAAAATTATTAAGGATGGTATCCTAGTATAAAGATAACCTATAACCCCATTATGATACAGAAATAGAATAAAAAACTTTCAATCAAATTCCTATCATAAGACCTTGAAAATCACTGATCCTAGCATGCCCCATAAACTAATTCAAAACCTCAATCATTACAGCTATTATTTCTCTTTTATCTCAAAAACCCAATAAATTTCAATATTAAATTCTTAATTAATTTATGACATACATATCATTGTTATGGGGTTGACACTCGTTCAATATAAATACTAAAATATTATAAAGGATTGTCTGAATTTAATAAATATTGTTTTTTTGCATAGTATTGCACGGAACTAATTATGCCATGCAAGGCTGTCGATATACATTATACTAATGAATTAATTTTATTATTATTATCATTAACATA
Organism: Viscum album; assembly: GCA_963277665.1. Lineage (NCBI taxonomy): Eukaryota > Viridiplantae > Streptophyta > Magnoliopsida > Santalales > Viscaceae > Viscum > Viscum album. The sequence goes on along the minus strand of OY728147.1, from coordinate 2,046,954,902 downwards.
TTTTAAAAATATATCCATATATTTTTATTTATTTTATATGGAATATGATTCAAACATCTGTAAAGTGCTAATGATTTTTTGTTATAATCACATTGTTATCATGACTATTTATGATTCTATTTCTATTGATTAAATATTATGATATATATATCCAGAAACTAATTTGATTTATTTTCATTGGGAAATTTCATGAAAATACATTTTTTACTTTCATTTTCATTCTTTATGTGTAAATGTGAACAAAATAATGTTTTTATGAAAAAAACATCTTCTCTCTTCGATTGAAAATCGATGGTCATCCATGTATTGTTTTCTTAATTTTTTTTAAATGACGTTTTTATTAATATATAATTATTTTAATATAATTCATACCATATATTGAATTTTTTAATAAGTAATTTAAAATCATTCTTCTTGAAATTTTCTAATTAGGTAGTTTTTTTAACATAAATGTGAAATGAATCATTTTTTATCTTGTACTATATAAATAGAGTTTTTCTTTATCAATACCACTAAATTAAGTGAATTATACTTTATATGTATTCATGTAAATTTTAAAATAAAATTTTTTTCTTCAATATTTGGGAATTATTTATTATTTTAAAGATGATATTTCAAAATAAAAAGAATATTTTCTTAAAAATGTTTTCACAAAATTGTTGTTTAATTTATATTCATCAATGACTAGATCCTTTCTTGATTCTTATTTTTAACTTCGTATATGTATCTATGATACAGTCCTTATTCATCCAATGGATCGTTTATCTTTATTGTTGTTATGGAGCGATTTTTTTGAAACATTGTTCTTCCCTACAGATTATACTATAGTGAAATGTTTATGAAACCCATTTACATTTAATTATTTATGATATGAGGAATGTTATATGATTTTTTATAACACACGTGTATGGATTATGGGGAATCTGTCCATATATCTACATAACATTCATTTGTCAATGTTAAATGTTCTATGATCTAAAATGACACATCTCACATTACACCAATCCTGAAATAAGGGGAATAAAATTCCAAAACAAGAGAATAAAAACAAGGTTATCCCAAGTCAAAATCATGGTACATGAATGTATACATGTCTTGAGGAATGTACAATTTTGGTTATCACAATCCTAATATTTTATGAATTCCTACTCAAAAAGCAAGGAGGTAATATTTTCAATGACTAAGCATATGCAAAAAAATCAATATATTATGAAAATTTAATGTTCCCAAGGACTATGTATGTTGATTCCATTATAAATCATTTCACTTAAAATACATAGATTGTTCTATGAATTGGGAATATTATCTAGGATATGTATGGTATGGTATTAAAAATTTATAATCATGTTTTTATATCATTATTCTCATGTTTTGTGGATATCACCGTTTTTTACACTTATTTTGAATCAAATATCACATTTTATAATGTATACTTTCACAAATATAAGATTAATATTATTATAAATTATATTTATATGATGGTTTACAAATAAGATGATCTTAGTGGGTGATAATGTATTTCATTTATGAATGATTGGATTTTGTATATGAGATTCCAAGGATTGTAAACCATTATGGTCCTCAGGAATGTATTGGTATAATAAATGAATATTCATATGTTAATATGTAATATATATATGTATGAAATTCTAGGTCTTTATAGTTTGTATTTAAAAATTTTTTAGTTATCTTTTTTAATATATGATGAGGAATCCTTTTTGTGATCCCTTATGATTTCTACCAGCATGATTCTAATGATATTCCTATGTATATAAATTTAAATTGAATTTTACTAATGTATATAAAAATTGGTTTCCTTAAATTACCATCACAAAATGGATTCAAAATGTATATGTGGATATGTAATTATTGTAAAAAGGTGAAATAAATATGAAAAGGTCACATTTAGTATATACTTATTGTCACATTTTCAAGAAAACACTTTTTCATATTCCACATGTTTGATACTCCCATGGGATATTCTATTGAAATTCATAAACACATTACAAACCATCAATAAGGATATTTATAATTACATTGAAAATCTTGGATATTCCTAAGGATTTATATATTAAGAAAAATATACCATGAATTGCACATCCAATATGTATATTTTTGAGATTATGAAGTTTATTACTCTAATTACTATTGGTCACTCCATGATTTATATTTTTATTCAATTGATGAGACATAAATGAAGAGTTTAAATGATTATTTCAATGGAATATGAACTGATTCTAATCCTATGAAAAAAAATGTAATAGGTGATAGAGTGAAAAAAAAAATTTCTCACAAAACAATGTTATGATATATAATATGTAAAACCCCAAACAGGATATGGATGAGAAACCCATTAGCTCTATCCCTAAAATTTTAAATTCTCCAGTTTATTTGTGGTTTTAAAAATCCACATGTTTCCATGAAATGGTTCAGTGTAACCGAAATTTTAATTTCATTTCTCCAGTGTTTTCATATTGAAAAAGTCAATTTTGGTGTCTACCATGTGGATGGTAATTCAGGTTAATTCAATATTGTTATAAAGAATAAATGAAAATTTTAAGACATTCATTACATGGATTAGGATGTGTTTAAGAAAAAGAATTTAATCTAAAAAATTAATTATACTATTCATATCAATATGAAAATGAATTTATTTGAGATTAAACTAAATGATGATGAATCTATTAGTACATATGAGGAAAGGTTTACGTGAATTGTGATGTATGCTTCATGTATTATTATACAAAATTAAATAATTATTGATTAATTCTTAATAGTATTATAATAATATTAACTGAATATCATTGACAGTAATAGACTTTAGTAGCTATGAGTTTACCATTCGATGTTCTAGCTGAAAATAGATATTATAGTTAAACATAAATCCTAGGGGTTTGACAAGATAAAATATGGAATTATATGAAGAATACAATTACCAAGGAAGGAAACATATGGGATTTCCATTATTATTTACTTGTGGAAATAATCTAGGAATATATTGTATTAATATGACAAAAAAATATATTTCATTTAGAAAATATGGTCATCTAGTGGAAAAAGGAAAATGTGATGGGTGTAATTTTTATAATTAATTGAATACGGATAAATATCTAAATATGTCATTACCCACACACATGTGTTTCATGAGAAAGAAGTATTAACATTATACAAACTAATGTTCAAATCCAATGGTTGGTGAAATCAGTCAAATTCAGTGGCCTATAAATCTGTGATCAAATTGAAAATATCATGTGATCAAAAATTTTGATGAGTGGTATGATAACCACATAGATTAGACATTGAATTATTAGTGAAAACCCCTAATTTTATGGTGATAACATTTCATGTTAATGATTTTTTAATGTTTATTGTAATATCTCATTACATTTTCAGGTACTTTTGATGTTTCCAATTACCTCTATTTTGAATAAGTGACATGGTGGTGCGTTTGGGTGAACTTTTAAGTAAACCAAAAGGGAAATGGCTTGTGCACGGTATGCGCACAGGTGGACAAACCGTGCAACCAAACTGTTCCAACCAAGCAACAGTAGACAGAGAGGTACGCATGGAGTGCACACGGTTTGACAAACCATTTGACCAAACCATGCAGATCCTATATCTATGGATAGTGATATCTACATGGTGTATGCACGGTTTGACAAACAGTGCACCTCTGCCCAGGTAGACCGTGCATGCGGTTTTTAATTTCGATTTTTTTTAAACCACCTGACCCCAAGGAATTCATTAGTTTCGACCTTGGCTCAATCTTGACTCATTTTAGGTCCTTAGAAATCCTCCTAGAGAGATTCCAAGGAGATCCAAAAACCTTTCTTTGAGATTGAAGGCTTGGATTGTAGATCCTCTCTTATCTCGGTAAGTGGATTTCATCCCGTTGTGTATCTTGTTTATTCCTCTATCTTTCCTTGATCATTTCATGGAATATTTCATTTGTTTCCATGGATCTATACATATGAGTTGAGGTATAGATCGAGGATTGTGAATCTAGATCTTGTTTTGCATGATCTTGATCCCTTTCATCTTAATTTTGGTTTTATGGATTTAGATCCAGTTTTTGATCGACTTCGTTGTGCCGGTCTGTGGTTGGGGTTTCTTGTTGGGTTAACTCCCGTCAATAAATCAAGGTAGGTGGTTCTATCCAATCTTTCCAAATTTATTACCATTGTATTTTCTTGATTTATTTCAATTTTTGATTTAAATTAAAATGATCAAATTTTCTTTCAATTAAATTTAGGAAAAACTTGATTCCATTGAATTGAGATATTTGAAATGGTTTTGGCATGAAAATTTGGAAGGCCCCCAATTATATTTAATTGGGTGTGTTTATGGAAATTGTGTGATTTAAATTGTTTAATATAAATTATGGATTTGGTGGAAATGATTTTAATTAAATTGTTGAATTTAATTGTTGAAATAAATTGTGTATTGATGGAATTGGTTTCGAATGGATTTAAAACTCATGAAAATGGCTTAAAATGAATTCATAGAATCCTAACAGTTTTATGTAGTGGAAAGGAATTTTTTTGAATAAAACCAGATTTGGTTTTAAATTAAAATAAATTGACATATTTTAAATGGAAGAATGGGATTGATCATATTTTTAAGCATTCTTAAAATAGTTCTTCCATCATGTAAGAGCGCTTGAATGCCTTAGGTAGTTAGTGAGTTATTTGGATACACTCTACGCTACGGCAATGATCTAAAACATACTTTCAGTGGGTCACATCACCGATGGGTTGGTGATGAGTCTCCTTTGGCCATTTTATAGGAACATGTGTATACAAATTTTTCTGAGTTCACATAGAGAGTACAGAATCCTATAACCGGTTAATACTATCGTACCTTTTGGCAGATGACCATGTTTCCCACTTGTTTATTTATATTTGAGATATAAATGTATGGCAATGATTTTGAAATACCTTACATTATAATGACCCATAATTTACATACATTGTTAATACTTCAAAATTGAAGCATAATTATTACAACATATAACAGAACCATGAAAGAACCGTATAGGTATAGTGTCTTTAGAAACTGGGAAACACAAACAACTGGTTCATAAATCATCAACATTCTATCCCATTTATTTCACCATTTCTAGAGTCCCTTTTTGGAATATCCTACATAATAACCTTCTTCCTGACCTGGGGAAAGAAAACATACAAAAGGGTGAGCTCAAATGCTCAGTAATGGTAAACAAAAGAAATATCAATGACATCATATTCATAAGAACATAACATTTTGGAAATCATAACCTACAAAAGAGATCATAATTTCCTAACATGGGATAAAACATATTAGTGAAATGTAATCCCAATAATCATAACATAATCCATGAAGCTTTGTGCCATACACACATAATCATATAGAATCATTTCTTAGTAGTCAAGACTCATTGCCAAGACTATCTTAGTGGACAAAGTCCATTTCTGAACCGATTTCACTCCTCATTTCAGTCCAATTTCACTGAACTGGTTTAACCTACCGTTCCAGCCATGTCTATCTCATGAGATATAAATCATTACCCAATTCATTGGAGGGAGATATAGGTACAAACCATCTCATAATGATACCATTCTTATGTGTGCCACAAAATCATAAATCATACATCATTGCATAGCCCATGTAATAAAAATGGGATTCTTAATCCTCGTGACATCATAAAACAATTCATATAAGATAATGGAATTCATAAAAATAATTCCATCGCAACATAATCAAATCAATGTAATAATAGGGATAGAAACATAACCCTATATTATCCTAGATGGAAAATAATTTTGATAAAACACGTGAACTCCATTCTTGAGGAAAATATCCTTTCTACTTCAAAAACATTTTTCCCTTTCTTAACATGTCATAAAATTTTAAACTCAAAGAAATGGATTAAATATAAACTTGAAAACATGTAAAGTATGCTTCTTCCAAATAATGTTTTCAAAATCCATTCATGCCGTATAAGTTAAAAAAAATTATTCTCGTACTTATGTCGGAAAGGTCAAAAAGTACCTCGTACAAATAACGAAAAAAGATCCATTTCAAATATTTTACTAAAAACTCACCGAAGGGTAACATTGGGTTTAATCAATTTTAGCTGGAGAGATATAATATTACATAATGAGGAAACATGGATGTGGATGATAAATATTCCCCAGTAAATTCTGAAGTATAAACAATCTCGGATAAAAATGAGATTGTGAGATTTTCACATAACGTTGGTCAGATTTGCTTCGTAAGTGTCCGAACCTCCTGTATAATAATCTAAATAATTACATTGACTTATTCCAGAATCATACTCTTTGTTATGATATCATATATGGTCATATTCCTTGCTTCTTATTAGTAATATTTCATTGTTACTTGTTATTCCAGTGTTTATTACTTATGGTTCTTATGCGTGTTTTGCAGAATAAATTCTTATTCATCTTTTTAGATTATAGATTCCTCATTTAAATAATGGTATTAGTGTAATAAATATCATATTTTTTTCACTCAATTCATTTATGTAAACATTATACAATTAATATCATGTATAACGAGTTGCATCACATCGTGGAGACGGTATTTCGTACGTACGCATGAGCGATTATATCATTCCCATGATCGTGGAGTTTTATTGGAGTGTATTTATACTATTTATGAATTAATATAACTTTAAAATAATCATATAGAGTTATTATTTACAACATTATAAACATCCAAGTAAAGTGGTGGTGGAAAATAGATTACACCACGACATGGAGATGGAATTCTTTACGTACGCACATACAGTGATTTTGTTTTCTGTAGGATGGATAGATAGTGAAATAGAGTTGTTTCATACCTATAATAACTTATCATTATATGAATGATACTTATGTTATTACTTCATAATGAAACAACTAATGAAAATAAAGTGTAAGAAGAAATAAAGTTTAATGAATCGGTAACAGACATTACCTCTTCTTTGAAGCGCCTCATTGAGACCTCCTCTTAGGGCACTAAAATTGGTCTTTGAAAAAGACCAGGACCTCTAGGATGTTTATAAAGAAGTGTAGAAGATAATTTGGTAGGTTTTGGCAGAGTTTGAAGGCTCAAAGTGGTGTGAGGATGAGGGGGAGGAGGTTCCCTTTTATAAGGGAGGAGTGGGGCACCTTAGGAAAACTAAAACTTTTATTTTATTATAAAGTCATATTCAAATTTTAATAGCTCCAAATTGATTTATTTAGAAGCTAAGGTGGGGATGGGTTGAAATTATCTCATCCAATAGAATTTAGACATGTTTATCGTTCTATTATAACCTTATCATTTAGAGTTAACTTTAAGTTAGATAATTAAACTTTTACCGTGTGTTATTGTTTTCTTACACTATAAGGTTAATAAACATACAATAACAAGCCAAACGAACCCCAAGTTTTATTATTAATAATATATATAACCTTATATAAGTAATTTTGCCGAACCATATATTTTTAGGAATAAAATAACTATTAATAATATAATATTTGTTTTAAAAACTATTATTTGTCAATTTTGACACTATTTTGTAATTGATTTTTGTGAAAATCATAAAAGAAATATTAGTTCTAAAAAAGTTAATTAAATAAATACTAACATGTCATATTAGAATTGAAAATTGTTGGAATTTATAAAAAGTCTCAAATTAAATTTATTTTGGTATTTATAACATCAATTATGTCAATATTTCATTAATAATATAATTACTGCATCATCATTGTGTCATATATAAATTAAATTATTTAAAGTCTAAAAATTAAAAATAAAATATAATTATGTAGGAAATATTTTTTTATTTATAATTAATATTTATAGTAGAATTTATGCTTTGTATAACCCTATATTAAAAATTATGTACTTATTAAACTTTGATTTTAACTATTTTAACCCTTCTTTAAATAAATTAATATTAAATGCCTGAATCTCATCCAAGTGGGCCTAAATTGTCTTATATTATTCCTAAGGTTGTTTTTGGTCGAATTAAACTTATCCAATAGAATTAGGACATGTGTTAAGGTAATAATAATATCATTTTTACCCTTAATTATCCTATTTACTTTTAACCGTGGTAAAAAAAGTAAAAAGTTACTATTCACCAAAAATTATTTTCATCTCATTGAACCACATTTTACTTACTGACATAAACCGTGTCACTAGGATTTTAGAAATTCCATTCACAAAATCAGTAAAATTAAGTTTGATGTATATTTTTAAATTCTCCTAGAAGGTGGGTAAAAGACGGTCAAAAGTTCAATAAAATTTTTATATATCTAAAATTATTATAAAACGACTCCAATGAATTACATTGAACTTATATAGGTATTATGTATCAATTTTGACCTAAAACAAAATTAAATAAAATAAATAATTATTTAAATAAAAAGTCGTTTTTTAAATAGTAACCCAGTGTTTTCACTATTCATCAAAAATTGAATGCTTTCAGAAAAATTCCAAAATTTCACCTTAGGCTAATTTCGATATTCCAAATCCAAAAATAAAGTCCATTTAAAAAAAATAAAAATTTCAAAAATTGGGTATTACTAAACATAACGGCTAGTTTTAATAATATTTTAATAGCATATTGTTGTTTAGTGAAACTCGGTATTGCGTACGACAAAAGCTATCGAGGAAGGTCACGATTTTGTGTAAAGAATGCCAAGCTATTGTTGTGTGTAGTGAAAGATTCTTTGATGATTTATATAACATAAAAATAAAATATTTCTCATAAAAGTCTCGGGTGTTACATTCTACCCCCCTTAAAATGAATTCCTCCCTCGAAATTCATCACTTGTAACAAACAGATGAGGATACCTCTCCCTCATCATATCCTCAAGCTCCCATTTAGCTTCTTATAATTGGTTGTTCCTCCATAAAACATTCACCAAGCTAGTGGTCTTGTTCCATAGGACTTTTTCGCTACAATCCAGAATCTCTATCGGATGTTCTTCATAAGAAATATCTTGCTCCATCGGTACAACTTCTAAGCTGAGTACATGTGAAGGATCAGGTATGTACTTTCTTAGGAGAGGTACATGGAACACATCGTGAATTTGGGAGAGATTCAGTGGAATCACCAATCGGTAATCTACCTTCCCAACACGATCCAGTATTTCAAAAGGACCCATATATCTAGTGCTCAACTTTCCCTTCTTTCCAAATCTCATTAATCTCTTCTATGGAGATATTCTTAAGAACACTTTATCACCCACTTCAAACTCTAGGTCTTTTCTTCAGTTGTCAGCATAAATTTTTTTTCGACTTGGTGCTACTCTTATGTGTTGTTTAACAGATCAGATCTTTTCTTCCATCTCATCAACAAGATCAGTTCCAAATAACTTTCTTTCCCCAACTTCATCTCATCAAGTTGGAGTTCTAAATTTCCTTCCATAGAGAGATTCATAATGAGCCATCAAAATACTGGAGTGAAAGATATTATTATAAGAAAATTCTACCAAAGGTTGGTATTGATCCCATCCATCTTTGAAATCCATTGAGCAAGCTCTCAACATATCTTCTAGAGTTTGAATTGTCCTCTCAGACTGACTTTCTGTCTGAGGATGATAAGCAGTGCTGAAACTCAACTCTGTATCTAGAGTATGCTGAAGACTTCGCCAGAACTTTGATGTAAATCTCGGATCCTGATCATATATAATGGAAAGTGGTACTCCAAGCAATCTTACCACTTCTTTTACATATATCATGGCAAGCTGATCTAGAGAGAAATCATCTCTAACAGCAATGAACTGTGTCTACTTTGTAAGATGACTAAATATGACCCAGATATCATTATTGCCATTGGATGTTTTAGGGAGTCCAGTGACAAAGTCCATAGTGATGTTTTCCCATTTCCAATATGGTATGGGTAATGGTTGTAACATCCCCTTAGACTTCTGCCTCTCATCTTTCACTTGCTGAAAAATCAAGCATCAAGAGACATATTCAGCAACATCTCTTTTCATGACATCCCACCAGAAGTACTCTATCAGGTCCCTATACATCTTCGTGCTTCCATGATGAATAAAGAATGAAGAACTATGAGCCTCATCCAGAGAATCCTTCTTTAATTCGGGGATGGGAGGAACACAAACCCGATTCGTGAACATTATTATTCCATCACAATCAAGGTTTAATTCAGGAACATTTCTCACCTTCTTTTGAAACTCTACATCTTATTTTTGTGCTTCTTTAATCTTCACATGTATAGATGGTTGAATATTCATTTGAAAAAAATACGATTTTCCCCTTACATTATAATTCCAAGATCCATCATTTGTAAATCCATAAATATTGGAACTTTTGTGATCCTCATCATGGATAAGCTAGCAAGGTCTTGTCGACTTAATTCATCTGCCACCTTGTTTTCTTTCCTAGCGTGGTAATGAATTGAGTAGTCATAATCCTTAATAAGATCGAACCATCTTCTTTGGCACATATTCATCTCTTTTTGTGAGAAAATAGACTTTAATCATTATTGATCAGTATAAATATCACACCTTTCCCCATAAATATAATTCCTCCAAATATTTATTGAAAAGATTAACGAATCTAACTCCAAATCATGAGTTGGTTAATTTTGCTCATTGATTGTCAACTTTCGTGAGGCAGAAGCTATGACCATATCATTTTGCATGAGAACACACCCCAATCCCTTCTTGGATCCATCACTATAGATCAAATACGTTTCTCCACTACACGTAAGTGTGAGCACAGGTGGACTGGATAACCTTCTTTTCAACTCCTTGAAATTTTATTCACATTCCTATGTCTACACGAATTTGACTCATTTTCAAGTAAACCATGTGAGTGGATTAGATAATCATGAAAAATCATTCACAAAACGTTGATAATATCCAGCCAAACCAAGAAAAATTCGAATCTCAATTACTGTTGTTGGTCTCGACCATCTTTTGATAACCTCTATTTTTGCTGGATCCACATATATCCCTTCTTTATAGATTATGTGACCCAAAAATGAAACTTATTGAATCCAAAATTCACACTTGGTAAAATTTTCATAAATATTCTCCTTTCTCAGGGTCTTTAATATAATTATCATGTGATCTTCATGTTCTTCCTTTCTCTTTGAATAGACAAGAATATCGTCTATAAAGACTACCACAAACTGATCAAGATATTCTCTAAAGACTATATTCATATGATCCATGAAGATAGAAGGGACATTGGTAAGACCAAATGGCATCACTATAAATTCATAGTGTTTATACCTTGTATGGAAAGTAGTCTTTGGTATATCCTCCCTTTTGACACTTAATTGAAGATACCCTGAACGAAGATCAATCTTGGAAAAGTATTGAGCTCTGCGTAGTTTGTAAAATAAGTCATCAATGCGTGGGAGAGGATATTTATTATTGATAGTCATCTTTTTATGTTCTCTATAATCAATGTAGAGTCTCATTGATCCATCTTTTTTCGTAACAAACATAACAAGTGCTCCCCAAGGTGAAGCACTAGAGCATATGATTCATTTATCAATATTCTCTTGGAGTTTCTTCATCAATTCCTGCAACTCAAATGGGGACATTTTATAAGGTGTCTTTGAAATAGGCAAAGAACCAGGTACAAGTTTTATTGATAACTCGATTTCACGATTTTGTGGAAGTCCCGGAATTCCTCCATAAAGACAACGTCAAACTCCCGTACAATTGGCATATTTTTAATCGTGAGTTTCTCACCAATCATTTGAGATAGATAACATTCATTTAGTGGAATCAAGACCCATAAGATGGAAGAAATTTCCACTTGATGTTTATGTTCATACTTGCATTGATAGACGATCGTAGATTGATCTGGAATATGAAATGTGACTTCCATTATTTGGGAATTAATATGAGTTAGATATAGAGAATGCCAATCCATGACAAGAATCACATCAAATTTCACTATAGGAAGGATCACAAGATTTTCATGAAGCAATTTCCCACAAACATCAGTCGGACAAGAATTATAAACTTTTTATGAGACTGTTGTTTCATTAGGGTTTCTCACAGCTAACTCAACATCTAATTCTTGATGTAATACGACGATACCCTGAGAAAATTATTCAGAAATAAATGAGTGGGTGGATCCATAATCAAATAAAACATTTTCTACTTTAGAGTGGATGATAAGTGTACCTCTCACCACTTCGTTGTCATACTCCACATCCCCGATAGTAATTGCATGTGACTTTCCTTTGACTTTGGCCTTAAGAGTTTATTGATGTCGATCATCATCATCAACTGTTGGATTATGGCATTGATTGGAATAATGTCCCATTTCCTTGCACTTTTAACATTGAAGTGTATGAGGTGAACTCTGTGTAGCCTTTTCTTTGTTCGTATCACCAGACATATTCTTCCAATAATTGCAGCATTCAAATGCCCAATAAACTTCCATTACACATTTTAAACATTTACTTGTCCCTTTATGACAACTCCCCCATGTTTCATTCCACAGTTTGAGCATAAGGGAAAACTCATCTTCTTTTCAGTGTGCTCTTTAGATTTTCATTTGAATTCCATTTTCCTCTTCTTATCAAACCCATATGACTTATGGGTTACTCCAATATCCATATAAACTTTGAGAGCACATCAAACAATTTCCTCATATCTATTGATGTCCCTTATGGATAATTACCTTCGAAGACTTCGTTTTATGCCACTAAAGAATCGATCGATCTTACTCTCAGGTTGGATAATAATACTAGAAGCGTACTATGCAAGTCTTGTAAAATTTTCATCGTAGGTAACAACATATTCATCATCCTTTTTCGTTATTTCAAAAAACTCCTTCTCCATCTTTGTTCGAAGAATACGAGAGAAGTACATATTGAAAAATAAGTTCTTGAACTTGTCCCATTCCATGGACTCAATTTCATCCCTTAGCCTCGTATTCTTAATAAGATTCCACCATTGATCAGCTTCACCATCCAAAAAATACACTGCTAAGATGAATTTATCATGTTCAGAACACTGAATAACTGAAAATATCTTTTCAATGGTATTGATCCATTGTTCAGACAGTAATGGATCAGAAGACCCACTGAATGAAGGTGGATACTGCCTCATGAATGATTCCACAGAATGTTGCTCCTTACTTTACTAATTTGGATGTCCTGCATGATTCATAGTTTGAAATGTAGTGTGAGCATGGCTACAATATTTTTCATTCAATCTCCCATAACGTTTTGTTGCTCAGGGGGACAATCATTTCATTTCCCACCGCATTCCACATTAACACGGTTCCTTTTGGGTTCCATCCATTGAATAAAACCAAGAAAAATAGTGTGAGCAACACTAATTATAATAGGAAAACCACATAAGCATGAATAAAATTTCACACTTAAGTTCTTATCATAGGTTGTATATGGCCATTTCTAAAACACTATGACTATGTTCTATGCTTAGACATATCCTTAGTTTTCTTACTAAGGATTTCACATCCCATTTTCCAAATATTTACTATACCTTTCCTCTAATACAAACTATAACGACCCATAGTTTACATACATTGTTAATAATTAAAAATTGAATCATACTTATTACAACATATAACAAAACCATGAAATGGAATTATAGGTATAGTGTCTTTAGAAACTGGGAAACATAATCAAATGGTTCATAAATTATCTACGTCGTCTCCCATTTATTTATCATATCTAGAGTACCTTTTTATAATATCCTACATAATAACCTTCTTCCTGACCTGGGGAAAGAAAAAATACAAAAGGGGGAGCTCAAATGCTCAGTAAGGGTAAACAAAAGAAATATCAATAACATCATATTCATAAGAACATAACATTTTGGAAATCTTATCCTGAAAAAGAGATCATAATTTCATAAATTGGGATAAATCATAGTAGTGAAATGTAATCCCAATAATCCTAACATAAAACATGAAAATTTGTGTCATACACACATAATCATATATAATCATTTCTTAGTATTCAATACTCATTTCCAAGACTATCTTAGTAGACAAAGTCCATTCTGAACTGAGTTCATTTCTTGTTTCAGTCTTGTTTCACTGAACCGGTTTAACCAGTCGTTCCAGCAATGTCTATCTCATGAGATATAAAACATTACCCAATACATTGGAGGGAGATATAGGTCCCACCCTTCTCATAATGATACCATTATTATGTGTTCTACAAAAACATAAATCATACATCATTGCATAACCCATGTAATAAAAATGTGATTCTTAAACATCATGACATCATAAAACCATTCATATAAGATAATGGAATTCATAAAAACAATTCCATCTCAACATAATCAAATAAATGTAATAATAGGGATATAAACAGAACCCTATATTATCTTAGATGGAAAATATTTTTGATAAAACACTTGAACTCCATTCTTGAGGAAAGTATCCTTTCTACTTCAAAAATAGTTTTTCCTTTCGGAACATGTCATACAATTTTAAACTAAAAGAAGTTGATTAAAAATAAACTTGAAAACTTTTAAAGGAAGCTTCTTGTAAATAATGTTTTAAAATTTCATTCATTCCGTATAAGTTAAAAAATTATTCTTCTCGTACTTATGTCGGAAAAGCCAAAAAGTCCCTCGTACAAGTAACGACAACAGATTCCTTTCATATCTTTTACTAAAAACTCACTGAAGGGTACAATTGGATTTAAACAATTGATGGTGGATGGAAATAATATTACATACTGAGGAAACATGGATGTGGAAGATAAATATTCCCCAGTAAATTCTGAAGTATAAATATTCTCGGATAAAAATGAGATTGTGAGATTTTCCATTACCTTAGGTCCGATTTACTTGGTAATTGTTTGAACCTCCTCTATGATGATTTAAATAATGTCATTGACTTATTATAGAATCATACTCATTGTTATGATATCATATATGGTCATATTCATATTTTCTTATTAGTAATATTTCATTGTTACTTGTTATTCACGTGTTTATAACTTTTTGTTATTATGCATGTTTTGACAAATAAATTATTATTATTATTTTTAGGTTATAGATACCTCATTTAAATAATGGTATTAGTGTAATAAATATCATATTTATTCACTATATTCATTTATGAAATCATTATGCATTGAAAATCATGTAGAATGAGTCGCATCACATCGTGGAGACGGTATTTCGTACGTACGCATGAGTGATGATATCGTTCCCATGATCGTGGAGTTTTATTGGAGTGTATGTATACTATTTCAGATTCAATATAAATTTAAAATAATCATATATAGTTATTATTTACACCATTATACCCATCCAATAAAGTGGTGGTGGAAAATAGATTACACCACAGCATGGAGACGATATTATGTACGTACGCATGCGCGGTGATTTCGTTTTTCGTAGGATGGATAGATAGTGAAATAGGGTTGTTTAATACTTATAATAACATATCAGTATGTGAGTGATACTTATGTTATTACTACATAATGAAACAACTAATGAAGAAGAATGGTAAGAAGAAATAAAGTTGACAGAATCGGTAATGGGCATTACCTCTTCTTTGAAGCGCCTCTTTGAGACCTCCTCTTAGGGCACTAAAATTGGTCTTTGAAGAAGTCCAGGACCTCTATGATGTATCTAGGGAAGTTTATAAGTGAATTTGGTAGGATTTGTCCAATCATGAATGCTCAATGTGGTGTGAGGAAGAGAGGGAGGAGGTGCCCTTTTATAAGGGAGGAGAGGGGCACCTTAGAAAAGACTAAAAATATTATTTTATTATAAAGTCATATTCTATTTTTAATAGCTCCAAATTGATTTATTTCTAAGATAAGGTGGGGATGGGTCTAAATCCTCTCATCTAATATAATTTAGACATGTTTAGGGTTCTATTTTAAACTTATCATTTATATTTTACATTAAGTTAGATAATTTAACGTTTACTATGTCTTCTTGTATTTTTACACTATAAGGTTAATAAACACAATATAACAAGCCAAATGAACCCCAAGTTGTTTATTATTAATATATATAACCTTATATAAGTCATTTTTCCGAACATTAGATTTTTATTTATAAAATAACAATAAATAATATAATATTTGTTTTAAAAAATATTTTATGTCAATTTTGACACTATTTGGTAATTGATTTTTGTGAAAATCATAACAGAAATATTAGTTCGAAAAAGTTAATTAAATCAATAAAAAAATGTCAAATTAACATATAAAATTTATGAAATTCATAATAAGTCTCAAATTACATTTATTTGGGTTTTTATAACATCAATTATATCAATATTTCATTAATAATATAATTACTGCATCACCATTGTGTCATATATAAATCAAATTATTTAAAGTCTAAAAATTAAAAATAAAATACCATTATGTAGGAAATAATTTTACCTTTATAATTAATATTTATAGTCGAATTTATCTTATGTATAACCCTATATTAAATTTGATTTATTTATTAAACATTGATTTAATCTATTTTAACCCTTCTTTAAATAAATTAATATTAACTGTCCTAATCTAATCCATGTGGGCCTAATTGGTCATATTGTATTCCTAAAGTTGTTTTTGGTCGAATTACACTTATCCAATATAACTAGGACATGTGTTAAGGTAATAATAGTATCATTTTTACCCTTAATTACACTATTTACTTTTAACCGTGGTTAAAAAATAAAAAGTTACTATTCACCAAATATTATTTCCATCTCGTTGAACCACATTTTACTTACTGACATAAACCATGTCTCTAGGATTTTTGAAATTACATTCAAAAAAGCGGTAAAATTATGTTTTATGTAAATTTTCAAATTCTCCTAGGAGGTGGGAAAAAGACGGTCAAAAGTTCAATAAAATTTAAATATATATAAAATTATTAGAAAAAGACACCAATGAATTACATTGAACATATATAGGTATTATGTATCAATTTTTACATAAAATAAATTTAAATGAAATAAATTCTTATTTAAATAAGAATTCTGTTTTTAAATAGTAACCCAGTGTTTTCACTATTCATCAAAAATTGAAAGTTTTCAGAAAAATACCAAAATATCACCCCAGTCTAATTTCGATATTCTGAATCCAAAAATGAAGTCCATTTTGAAAAATAAAATTTAAAATTTTCAAAAAGTGGGTATTACTATTCATAACGGCTAGTTTTAATAATATTTTAATAGCATATCGTTGTTTAGTGAAACATGGTATTGTGTACGACGAAAGCTATCTAGGAAGGTCGCGTTTGTGAGTAAAGAAATCCAAGCTAGTGTTGTGTGTAGTGAAATATTCCTTTGATGATTTATATAACATAAAAACAAAATATTTCTCAGAAAAGTCTCGGGTGTTACATCCATCCCTGCTGAATTTATATAAACTATTTTATATAAATGTTTTTCTTAATCCATTATTTTAGAAATATTCCATCATTTGTAAAACCATTGATTAAATTGGGGTTTTCCATCATTTAAAAATGTATAGCATGTTTTGTTAAAATATGCATTTGAATTTCCAAACCTGTTTATTTGAAAATGGAATTCTTTTATCAGGATGATCTATATTTTTCATTTGTTACGAAATCGTTGTTGGTATCCTACTGGGCTTAGGCTCACACCCTACTTTTTCCTTTGGGTGTTTGTAGATTTTCTTCTTCCAGGATCGAGCAAAGGGAAGGGACCTCATTGAGGTGAAAACAGTTATTAATCTCTGGTCTTGGTGAGTTTTGTTCTTTGGGACCTTGGCACTTTTTTCCCTTTTCGTACTTGGGATGTAGTACTTTGGCTGTTTATGCTTATTTTTTTTCTGGTACATCACTCCTAGTAGAGTTTCTTTTGATATGCAAACTCTTTTTTCTAACTCTTGCTTCATCGTTATTGTGGAAATAATCATTCACACTAGTGTATTGTACGATGCCAAGTGCTAGTCGCCGACCCATGGGGATCAGGAACACCCTTTGGGCTATGTCAGTGCTGGCTCGGTTATCGTGTTACCAGGGTACCTGGGCTGGTTCGTGACAAAACGGTGTCAGAGGGAGGTTAAGCATCTTTCCTTGATAATGTTATGCATTTGAGTATTCTTTTCAGGTCTAAGGAGGTAGTTGTGATTGAGTGCCAAGACAACTCTCACCACAATGAACCTTATGTCACCAGGTTTGGTTAGGGAAATATGATTTTTGGATTGGTTCTAGTATTTTCCTTGTTCTGATTTGGATAGAGTGGAATCCAAATCTTGTTTATTCCTTCTATTAAGAATAGTTTTCCATGTTACTCTATTTGAGTGTTATTAACATTTGTTTTTATGTTGTATAGAAACATTCCTCTGGGATGAAGTGGAAATCAAATCCAAAAAGAGGCTGCTAATGAAACTCAGCATACAAGTCCTTTTGTGGATCCGAGTCTTGTTGAGGTGATTGTTCGCACTGTCCAGACTCTAGGACATGCACCACCTCTAGTTCATGTTCAGACTCCATCTATAGATCCTCATAGTGATATTATTCGATTTCATTCTCAAGAGTTCCTACACCAAAAGCCACCAGTTTTTAAAGGATCCACACACCCTCAACATGATGAGGAATGGTTTAGTATTTTTGAATGTCTGTTTGGGTTTTTGGAGACATCGTATGCGATCAAGGTGAATTATGCCACCGTAGTGATGGAGGGACCATGTAAGAGATGGTGGGACACGATGGTGACCACTGGGAAACATGAGGGTTTGGAGTGGAAAGACATTAGGGTCCTTTTCAATGATAAGTTCTATCCAGAATCTATGGTGTTGGACAAGGCTATGGAGTTTTTTGAAACTCCATCATTCCATCAAAACCATGACATAATACTCAAATCGCATTTTAGATTTGGTACAATTTTCTTCTGAAATTATATCTAATGAGAGGATGAAGGCTCGACGATTTGAGTTGGGGCTTCGATCAGATATCTGTTCTTAGTTTTTCTTAATGAAGCTATGCACTTATGTCGAGGTTCTGGATTGGGAAATGATGGTTGAGATGGATTTTACAGGAATGTTAGGGTTTCAGGAATTTCCTTTTCATTCTAGTGGCAGTGTTGGTTCCATTAAAGGAAAACAAATGTGGGATGTTTCTCATGGGGTTTATCGTCAACAAATTCATTCCAGACCTCCGGTAGCACCCGGAGGGGATTCATTGACTTTCTATCAGTGTGGGAATCCATGACATTCTAAGAGGTTTTGAACTGAGGAACCGAAGAACTGTAGCCCCTGCAGACGTTTAGGTCACCTACGGTGATTCTACCATCACTTCTCTACTCCACGTAGTGGAATAGGATCATCAGCACCTCCAAATCCTATAGCTTCATCTTTAGTGATTGATATTTTTTATACTGGTGCATCTCACTCTTTTATTTCAACCCATCTTGTTAATCTACTCTATCTGACCATGGGGCTTTTCTCTTGTGCAATGGATATTACTACACCCCTTGGTGTAATGAGAGAGAAAAATCTCTGTAGTCCTGCTTGTGTATCCTCTCTACCAAATGTTGATCATGTCTGTAGTTTCTTGGTTCTTGACATGAAATATTTGGATGTTATATTTGGTATGGATTGGCTCATTCCCAATAAATCCTAGATCTATTTTCATCTTCGACGGGTCTACCTTTATACACCCAGTGGTGTGCTCTTATTTTTAAAGGAGGATGGTACCCAATGTCAAGAATAGCTGGTCCCTTTTATTTACAGTTGGGGAAAGTTATATCAGTTTTTGATTTTGATCTAGAGAGAGATTCAATGTGTGGTAATCTTCCTCCAGTCGTCACTGAGTTTCCCAACGTGTTCCCTTCTGACTTATCTGGTTTTCCACCAGTAAAGGATATAGATTTCTCTATTGACTTAATGTCTGGTACTCAACCGGTTTCTATTCCCTCTTACCTAATGGCTCCAGCTGAACTAAAAAACTGAAGTCTCATTTAGACGATCTTATTGAGAATGGTTTTATACGCCCAAGTATGTCACCATGGGTTGCACCTATTCTCTTTTCCAATAAGGATAATGGTTCTCTTCACATATGTGTTGATTATCGAAATCTCAATCGAGTTACTATAAAGAACAAATACCATTTACCACAAATTGATGATCTGTTTGATCAATTGAAAGGGGCTAAGTGGTTTTAAAAAATTGATCTTCCATCTGGTTACCATCAGTTGAGGATAAAGGAATCTGATATTCCTAAGAACGCTATTCGGAGTAGGTATTGCAATTATGAGTACCTTGTTATGCCCTTCGGCCTAACAAATGCTCCTGCAGTTTTCAGGGATTTTATGAACACAGTTTTTTGTGATTATCTAGATACTTTCATGGTGGTCTTTGTGGATGACATTTTTGTCTACTCCATGACTGAGGAGGATCATGTGCATCATCTAAGAACAGTTCCAGGTCTTCTGAGGAATTACCAACATTATGCCAATCTTTCAAAGTGTGATTTTAGGTTTCGGGAAGTGAAATTCTTGGGACATGTCGTGTCAAAACAAAGAATATCAGTTGATCCTGAAAAGGTGAAGGCTATTATGACTTGGGAACAACCATGAAATGTTTTCCTGATTTGGAGCTTCTTGGGCTTAGCGGTATATTATCGCTGGTTTATTAAAGACTTCTCAATGTTAGCTTCTATAATGACTACTCTGACTCAAAAGGGAGTGATGTTTTCCTGGAATGATAAATGTCATAGTTCTTTTGTTGAGCTAAAGTGTCCTTTGACCACTGCGTCAGTGTTAACACTTCCTGAAGCTTGGATAGGTATCATGTTTTTCTGTGATGCAACAGGTTCATGTTTGGGATGGGTCCTTATGAAAAGTAATAATATTGTTGCCTATGGATCTCGTCATCTTAAGCCTCATGAGAAGAAAAATCCTACCCATGACATAGAACTTGCAGCTATAATGCACACACATAAGTGTTGGTGACATTAACTTTCTAGAGAGAGGTTTACCGCATATTTAGACCACAGGATCTTGAGTTAAATATTCTCTCAAAAAGATTTAAATCTCCACCAAAGGCATTGGTTGGAGTACCTTAAATCATTAGACTTTGACATTGCCTATACAACCAGGGAACGGTAATGTAGTTTTAGATGAGTTAAACAGGAAACTTCCATCACAGGGTGTGAAAGAATCTTCTCAAGAGTGGATTTTGATGTCACTTTTTCTTAGTTGCATATTGAAGTTCAGTGGAAGGGGAATGAGGTTTACTTAGCCAGTGTTCAGTTGACATCTTCTCTTCTCGAGTTGATTCTTCAGGAACAAAAAGTTAATGTTGAGTTCCATAGCATTAAGAACTCTATATATTGTAGAGAGACCGACACCCTGGGGTCGTTCACTAAAAAGGGTGTTTTGTGTTATCGAAACCTTTACATCGTGCCGTTAGCAGCAAGGAACGATTTGGTGGGGGTTTTCCATAACTCTCAGTGGGATGTGCAGCTAGGAACCATGAAAATGTTCTATGACATGCGACAATAGTTCTGGTGGCTAGGTATGAGATGAGACATTGATGATTCTGTATCATGTTTCTATACATGCCACCAGGTGAAATCCGAGCACCAGAAACCAACGGGTTTTCTTCAACCACTTTCAGTCCCTACATGGAAGATGGATGAAATATTTATGGACTTTGTTGTTGGCTACCCTCAAACCTAAAGGAATAATAACACGATATGGGTTTTGATTGATAGACTGGCTAAGTCAGCTCACATTTTAACTATTCGAGATACATCTAATGTTGAGGATTTGGGAAATATCTACCTGAAAGTGGTTGTTCGTTTGCATGGAGTTCTGTCTACTATAGTATCTGATAGGGATGCTCGGTTTACTTATCTCATTTGAAGAGGCCTTCAAGAGGCACGTGGATATCAGGTCCCTTTGAGCACGTCCTACCATCCACAGTCAGATAGCCCGATGGAAAGAGCAATTCAGATTGTTGAGGATATGCTCAACGCTTGAGTTCTTGAATTTGGTGGGCCTTGGGATGATCACCTCAGGCTAGTTGAGTTATCTTATAACAAAAGTTACCAATCTATAATCAAAATGGCTCCTATTGAGATATTTTATGACCGTCCCTGTAAATTCCCTTTATGATGGTTCGAGATTGGTGAAAGATCTATGGTAGGACCGAGTTTGGTCAAAGAGGCAACATCTAAGATCCAGTTGATTCATCAAATAATATTGACATATCAGAGTTAGTACAAGTCTAATGTTGATCGTCAATATAAACCTTTAATGTTCTCAGTTGGTTACTAGGTGTTCTTGAATGTTTCACCCTGATTAGGTCATCGACGGCTTGGGATGCAAAGGAAGATTGCTCCTTGTTTTGTGGGACCTTTGGAGGTTGTTGGTCTTGTGGGGAATGTTTCTTACCTTTTAGATCTACCACCAAAACTGACATTAAAACATAATGTGTTCCATGTATCGCAGCTGTGAATGTATCTCTCTGATCTATCCCATGATGTGAGGTGGAGTGATCTTGACCTTGAACCAGATTTATCTGTTACTGAATGATCATTCAGACATGTTTATTCTAAGACTAAGGTACATCATGGGAGAACGATACATCTGGTCCGTGTACTATGGAAACATTATTCTGATTCTCATGAGATATGGGAAAGGGCGGCACAAATGAGAGATCAATAGCCTCATATTTTTGATGTGGAGGTTTCTTCATAGTATTTCCGGGGATAGAAAGGTTTTATGGTGGGGGAATTGTAACATCCTGTTACGTTTTCAGGGAATTTCGATATTTCCACGTACATCTGTTATAAAAAAGTTACATGGGGGTGATTTGGGTGAACTTTTATGTAAACCAAAATGGCAATGGCTTGTGCACAGTTTGCGCATGGTTTGATAAATTGTGCGACCAAATCGTTCCAACAATGTAGAATTGGAAAGAGAGGTGTACATGGTGTGGACACGGTTTGACAAACTGTGCGACCAAACCGTGTGGACCATGTATCGATGGACAGTGAGATCTGAACGGTGTGTGCACGATTTGACAAACATTTCACCTCTTCCCAGGTAAACCGTGCATGCGTTTTTGAAATCCAATTTTTTTTAAAACCAATCGAACCCCCGGGACTTCATTATTTTTTACCTTTCCTCGGGCTTGTCTCATTTTAGGTCCTTACAAAGCCTCCTAGAGAGTTTTCAAAGCGATCTGAAAATCATTCTTCAAGATTGAAGGCTTTGATTAAAGATCTTCTCTCCTCCCAGTACGTGGATTTCATCCCGTTGCGTATCATGTTTATTACTATATCATTACTTGATATCTTCATGGACAATTTCCTTTGTTTACATGGATCTATACCTATGAGTTGAGGTATAGATCATGGATTGTGAATCTAGATCTTTTTTTTCAAGATCTTGATCCCTTTGTTCTTAATTTTGTTTTTAAGGATTTATATCCAGTTATTTGATCGACGTCATTGTCCCGCTCGGTGGTTGGGGTTTCTTGTTGGGTTAACTACCGTTAATATATCAAGGTAGGTGGTTCCATCCTGTCTTTCCAAATTAATTATCATTGTATTTTATTTATTTATTTCAATTATTGATTTAAATTCAAATGCTCATATTTTCATTCAATTAAATTGATGAAAAACTTTACTCCATTGAATCGATATATTTGAAATAGTTATGGCATGAATATTTGTAAAACCCCTAATTCTAATGAATTGGGTGTGTTTATGGAAATTGGGTGATTTAAATTGATTAATTTAAGTTATGGATTTGATTGAAACTATTTTAATTAAATTGAGGAACATAATTGTGGAAATAAATTGTGGAATGATGTAATTGGTTTTGAATGGATTTTAAACTCATGAAAATGGCTGAAAAAGATTTTATTGAAACCTAACAGTTTTATGTTGTGGAAAGGCATGTTTTTGAATAAAACATATTTTGTTTTTAAATGGAATGAAATTGACATTTTTGAAATGCAAAAATAGGATTGATCGTATTTTTAAGCATTTTTATAATAGTTCTCCCATCATGTAAGCGTTGATTCATGCCTTAGGTAGTTAGTGAGTTATTTGGATACACTCTATGCCACGACAATGATCTAAAACAAACTTATGGCGGGTCACATCCCCGACGATTTGGTGATGTGTCTCCTTTGTACATTGTCATAGGGAGGTGTGTATACACATTTTTCTATGTTCACGTAGAGAGTGCGGAATCTTATAACTGGTAAATACTATCGTACTGTTTGGCAGATGACTATATTGCTCGGTTGTTTATTTATATTTGAGATATAAATGTATATCCATGATTTTGAACTTCCTTACATGCCTAATGAATTTATATAAAATATTTTATAAAAATGTTTTAATTAATCAATTGTTTTAGAAATATTCCATCATTTGTAAATCTTTTTTTTAAATTGGTTGTTTCCCTCATTTGAAAATGTATAGCATCTTTTGTTAAAATATGCTTTCGAATTGCCAAACCTATTTATTTGAAAATGGAAAGCTTTTATCAGGATGACCTATATTTGGAATTGGTTATAGATTTTTGGTTGTATCCTACAAGGCTTAGACTCACACCCTACTTTATCCTTTGGGTGTTTGTAGATTTTCTTCTTCCAGGATCGAGCAATGGGAAGGGACCTCTTGGAGGTGGAACTAGTTTTTGATCTCTGGTCTTGGTTAGTTGTGTCCTTTGGGATCATGGGATTGTTTTCCCTTTTGGTACTTGGGTTGTAGTACATTGGCTTTATATGCCTCTTTGTTTTCTATTACATCACCCCCAGTGGAGATTATTTTGATATGCATACTGTTTTGTCTTACTCTTGATTCTGTGTTCTTTTGGAAAAAGTCATTCACACTTGAGTATTGTACGATGCCAGGTGCTAGTCGCCAACCCATGGGGATTGGGAACACCCTTCGGGCTATGTCAAGTCCGGCTCGATTATCGGGTTACCAGGGTACCCAGTCTGGTTCGTGACATTTATTTTTTGGGAATATTCTTCCAATGAATGATACAAGTATCCCTTTAGTGGAATTTGATTTTATATTTTGAATGGATTTTTTCCAATATATAAATCCCACATCAATTATTGATTATGGGATGTAATGTTTTATATTACATACCAACCTACTATAATATATGCATATGAAGATGACTTTTATCTTCTAATAGATATCAGATCTATTTTATTGGTCTTCATTCCCCTTCAAATATTATTTTTTATCACAGATATTTAGGGAGAGACTAAATATTGAGGTTATTTCATTTTTTTTGGTATTTTTTAGTTTCATTCCAAAATAGCTTCATTGTATTCTATTTAATCATGAATTTAATATCTTTATATAACTAATACCTAGTTCCTCAATTAGTTCAAAGACTTTAAATAGAAATGTACTCAGTTTATTACAGGAATTTACAACGATGCTCCAAGAGAATCTTAATAAAGGATTATTTTTTCCAATTGTGTAAATGCGGGGTGTACCTATTCATTTTGTTATGGAAATTTAATGGTTTATGTGAAATTAAATTTATGATGTGGAATGTAACATGATTAAAATCTTGAACAAGTTACCCCTACCCCATATATATGACTTGATTAATCAGGCGCACTGGTCTAAAAAATTTCCATATATTTTCCATTGTACTTGATATAATTAATTGATGGTAATGAAAAGATAATATAAAAAATGTATAATTATGTATAATATATGTCCACTATGAGTATATATTGAAGAAATTTTTTATTACTAATTCAGGTTTTATCTTCATGAAGTTAATAAAAATAATATTTAGAGAGTACCTTGATCAATGTGTTGTAGTCTTTATATATTATATTTTTATCTATTACAAGGGAAAATAAAATCATGGAGATCATTTATAGATTTTATAGAATTACCAATGGAATTATAACATATATGAAAAATATACCATCTATGATTTTTTCTGTGGAAAGACTGATGCAGGGTTTTATAATATCAAGTGAAGATATGTCAATGGATCCATCAATGATGGAGACAATTAAAAATTGTTCCGACCAAAAAAGGTGACAAAGATATGTACTTTTATATGTTTGGATGGATATTATATATGTTATTTATAAAATTTCACATGAATTTCCAACCCACTTAACATGATAGCTATAAAATTATCCATGTTCAATTGTACATAACAATTTTACTGAAATTCTAAATAATATTCATGAATTTTATATAATGAAAATGTCTAAACATTTCCATGAAGTTGATAAGAATATATAATCTATATTGAAGAATATCTGAATGGATTGGTATATTTTATGTTCTATAATGATATTTTGATAACTTAATCCTCCTGAAAATTTAAGGTTCAATAGAAACATTACCCAACATATGATTTATAGATAGCTGTGATTAATGATTATTAAAAATATGGAAACATTGTCATTATAAGGAAATGTGTGACATATATAATAATCATAAAATTTAAAATTATATATGTTCACCGAAAGAGTTTTACATGTTGTAGAGAATATGTTTAGAAATGACAAATGATTAAGACTACAGAATACATTACCCCCTGGGAAATCAGACAATGGGTCCTGTTCTTTTTGTCAAAGCGGTCATTATATCTTGTCTATGATAAAGATAATGAAGTATGAGATATTTATGGATTTTAAAAGGATTGATTTAGAAATCATGAATGAATGGGATAAATATATGTTCGCAAAAATTATTTCTCAAACATCTATACATTTAAGGTTGAAAATAGAATAGAATGAACATGTAGATATACAAATAATGGATATAAATATTCATGAGTTTAAAATTTATTATTATAGAATGACGTGGTTCTAGAAAAATATATGTTTTCAATAAATATCATATTTTTATATGGAATTATTAAAGGAGGCACATAGTTCATCATTATCTATTTATCATCGATGTAAACGAATTTTTTGTGGTGTAAAAGCCTATTTTTTGTTGGATGATATGAAGATGGATACTGTAGAGTTTGTATCTCGTTTAATGGTATGATATAAAGTTTATGCTACCAAAAAAATATATAATTGAATTTTACAATTATATAATCATATAAATTCATAACACTTCATAAATACCAGAGAATATTATTCTCTAGAGAAACATTCAAATTTATATATTAATAAGTGCTTATTTTTTAGGGTGAACCACATTTAATTCTATTTTATCATGATATAAGGATTACCTCTATGTTATGGATAATTATTTAGCATTATATTTATTAAAATTTGAGTTTAAGAATTGTTTTTAATAATAATTTGAATAATAAATCAAATCAAATTCTTCATTAACTAAAGGATATATATATATATATATATCTTTTTTAATGGATTTATATGGTTATTGGAATGAACATCATCAATTTTTTATGATTCATTCAAAAATATATTTCATTATATAATTTGGATGGCTCCTTTACAAATCCCTATGTTAAAAGATTTTTATAAATTCAATATACTGGGATGAAGCAATCGAAGTAGATATATTTGGAAATAATCTATCAAAAGAAATTGAAGATAATTTTAAAATATTTTAATGAAATAAAAAGGTTTCATAAATATGTTATAAATTTTAAATTTATAGTATCATTAATGATATGCATTTTGTATTTTGTTCCTTTTTTTATAAATTTATCCATGGAATAATGTAATAATATTTTGAAATATGTGAAAACTAAGATATAGAAATAATTGTTTCCTTGATATTATTGGTCATATTAGGAGGATTTCATATCCATTGGTGCTTCCAATAAATGCCTCTCAATTCCATGATGTGTTTCAACTATCACTACTAAAAATGTCAAAACATGTTCCCTCATCTGAGAAAAATATAGATTTCAAAACGTTTAAAAGTTTTCATTCCAATTATGAACTAATAGTATAGATTCTAGTCCATAGAAATATATTTATAAAAAAACACTACTCTCCTTCTAAAAGGTTTAGTGTGAAGCCACTAAATTAAAGAAGCTATAAGTTAACATAATTATATTTTGAAGTCTAATTATCTTATTATTTTCAATTGAATGGATGAATTTTAGTGAAAATTTTATATTTTATCGCGGTAGAACATAAAACCCATTTTTAACTATTTTATCCAAATAAATTAAATTTCTCAAATAACGTGTGTCACTCACAATAAAATGTTATAAAAGATAAAAATAAACTATTAACATTATTATTTAATGATGATATTTATATCATAGCCATTAAACATGGAATTATGAATATGAATAAAAAAATTCCAAAAATTATGTTAAATTATTTTAAAAAAATAAATCATGTTGAGAAAAATTAATTAGTTTTTATTAAATTCATTATGTGTTTTTAAAAAATTATTTCTGTAACAAAATATCACTTTTTTAGAAAAAAAACTATAATGTTATTTTCATACTTTAATAAAATTTCTTTTAAAAAATAAATATTTTTTAAATATACATGTAGAAATTATCTCTGAGCAAAATTTTGAAAATTTTATTCAATGATTTATTTTTCAACTTAAAGAAAAAAAATTGATTATTATTAAAAACAACCCTTTTTATTAAACTATTAGAACTTTCCAATTTATAATAATACATTTTTAAAAATAAAATTATTATATTTTACATTTATTTATTGAATTCAGGTAATTAAAATAAATTTTAATTTTAATTTACATATTAAATCATTCATTTTATAGGAATCATTTCACTATCAAAAACTATCTTTTAGTCATGTCTACAAGATTAATTTTGAACTAATATTTTAACTTTTGAGGATATATTTAGGAAAATTGGACTTTAAATTTGGAATCTGAATAATTAATAATATATAATAAGGTAAAATTATATTTTTTTAAACATGAACAATAACAAAATAAAATTTTATTAACCACCGTTAAGATTCAAACGACTTAGAAGGGGTTTAAACTAAAATGATAGTTGGTAAAATGCCTTATAAAATTTAAAAATAACATTTTATCTAATTATTTAGACCATATATCATATATCGGGTTTCATGGACATATATATATATATATATATATATTATTTTTTTAATGTTTAACACACAGTTTTCCATTTTCATTTTTAGAATTCCATGGGTGCAATTCAACACAACATATGAATAGGAACCCATTCTCCTCACCTAATAATAATTCAAACCATGTTTGTCTTTTGCAATCCATACCAACATAAATTTAATAAGTCACTCCCAATAATCTATTGTATTTATTTTTATGAGTAATGTCTTTTATTAATTATTTAAGAGTAAACCAAATCTGTTTCTCTAAAAAAGAAGTATAATCCTAAACCATGAGTTTTCATTTTATTAAATCTTGTAACTTGGTAAAATATTCTTAAAAAATGATTATATAATTACTTAATTGTATCCTATATTATTAGATGAAAATATTTTATTGTAATGGAATGCTTAATTCCTATCGTCAATGAAGAAGGGAATACAAAACTGCTGATGATGTCTACGACAGACTTACAACTCATGAACCGATGTAATCTATTTTCCATCACTACCTATAAAAAAAGTGGATAATGAAGTATTTAAAGTTTATATGACATTTTTATTACATAGTTATACATATGGGTATTTAATATAACATATATCTTTTTACATTAAATTTCGTTGAAATATGAAAGTATTGATCTTCTGTATGGAGGACTAACTCTTCATGATGTGATGTTATTTATTTCCAACCTATGCATTACATGGAAGTTACTAATGATAATTTCAATAATTAATTTCAATATATTTGGAATAAGAATGATTTTTGTATAGTGATTTAGTATTTACCTTTTACTTCATTCATCCATTTATAAAATAGAAATATGTTTCATGCATATGTCAGACCTATAATCTCCATGAATTATGTAATTAAGTTTTTATCTCAAACATTTATATATTAATATATATTGAAATAATGAAAAATTATGGTATTTATATCATTGTTAATATTTTTTAGATTATATAACCAAGATCAATGTTAATTTACCAGAATTTACAAACAAAAACATTAATGAAAAATGAAGTAGTAATTACTTGAACTGTGATTTTAATAATGAGTTGTTAATTTAAAATATATAATTATTAAGTAAATAATATGATTTTTTATATAAATGAATATGATTCTACAATAGAATTATAATTAACCTATACTTAATATAAATATTTTTCGAATGATGATAAATAATATTGTGCCTTGAGGTAAGTTAATTTTGTCTCGCTCTTCTTCTATGGTATGAATTCCAAATCCCCAACTTATTTATTTATTATTGTGAGTATATACTACCAATAAATATATATTATTATTATTATAATGAATACAATCGGATATAAAAATCCATATATGTTACTTTGTTTCATAGTTATTAATATTCAATCATTACCAATGTGGTAAAAGATTTATGTTACAGTATCATTATTTATGGAAATTTTATATGATTTTGTATCTGATGATGAAATAAATTGATTGAACTCTTAAGAAACAAATTTATTTTCATACCATATAGTAATTTATCAATAATAAATTTTCCTTTAATATTATTATATTTGTAAATAATTGAATCCAAAATACGGTTTTTCTGAAAGCTAGTTATATTTTTGTCTTCAATCGAAAATATGTTTTCATCATTGTCCTTGTTTTTTAAAAAAGTTTTTCAAAAATATATTAATATTCAAAATTTATTTTTAATGTCTTTTTTAGAAATTAAATTTTTTTTTAAAAAATAATTAAAATGAGTCATTTTTAATGTTGTCATCTATAATATTTAACCATAATGGGAAATGATTGATTTTTTTAACATGTACGGTATGAATGGAATTTTCAACCATCATGAAAACTAAATTATTTTATGATTAATTTATAAATTTTCATGTTTAATTGAAATGATTTATTTTAAATATTTTTTAGTGTTTATAATATATATTAAAAAATAGACATTATATTTTTTACAATAATATTTTAATGATTTTTATTCAATTTTTATTCATTAATTACAAGAACCTTTGTTATTTGTTTTGTTTTACCTAGAATATGATCCAACTATACTACAATTATTATTTAAGTTTATGGTTTATATTTATGATTATAATAAAAATATGTTTATGAATCTCATTTTTCCTATGAGTTATATTATGCGGAAATATTTATGAATTTTATTTCCTTTTCATTGGCTAATATATGATGATTTTCATTGATATTTTTCAAACTATAGTTTGTATTAAATGACAGATGAGACATATTTATCCATCTGATGAACTAGATTAATATTAATGTTTTAAGGGAACAATTTCTACACTGGTGGTTAACACGAGCCCTTAAATAAATGATATATAGGGGTTATAAAAAGTGAAAAATGTTTTGGTACATGTGAGGTTATCAAACGCCCAAAACACGAGGGTACACAATAGCTTATTCAATTCCTAAAACAAGTTGGTAAACATGAGGTTATCCAGATAAAAACATCTTGTACATGAGTGGTCATATTATGCCCCATGTTAGTAGACACGTGTCTTTTCCATTCCTAATATTTTCTTTATATCATGATTATTATACATGAAAAAGTTTTTTCAATGCTTATGTGTGTGAAAAAAATTATGCCTCAAGAAAGATTTTTTCTTTTAAGGATAATTTAATTTTAATCCATTAATATTAATGTCTTCTAAGCTATCAATATTTATTCCATTACTCTTTTTCATGATCTAGGATATCCATGGTATGGTTTTCATATGTTATTATAAATTTTTCATACCGTTGTGCCCATATTATGTTGATATTTCCATTTTTACACTTACTAAGGATCTGAGCTCCCCATTTTTTTTGTTTCCATTCCCATATTCATGAAGAATGGTATAATATTTGATCTTTATATAAATAGTTATAGTTAATATGAAAATTATTTGAGATTATGTAGTTTAATATGAACAATTTGTTTATGTATTTTAATCTTTAATGTCTCTAAACTAGAACAATCCTCATGAGTGTTTTTGTATAATAAAATGAATATTAATTTTATAAGATGTAATATATATTTTTGTAATTTATGTGTCATTATTTATAGTAACATTTATAATGGAAGTAATTTTAATAAATTCTCTAATTGAAGACTAGTTACATCTATATATCATCCATCTTAGTTTAATTCATTTCTCAAGTGAACTTTTTATATGATAGGATTTATTGAATTTTAATACTTATCTATGAGTTAATATAATTAAAAGAGTAAAATAATACTTACATAATGACATATTAAATATTACAAGGATTCCAGTCATATTATGACTCTATTATTGAATCTTTTACTGCACCTTTAGTATTTAAAGAACTATAATTGTTTATCATCATCAAGACCTAATCATAGAATCCTAGCTTCTATTTGTGGTAAAATTCATAACATTGGCTCCCCCATCCTTATAAAATTCATACCTTCTTCTCATGTCCCTCTAGACAAATTCTAAAATATTTGTATAATTAAATTATATAACAAAAACACATAATATAAACATTATATTCACATTCTAAAATAACATATTGAGTAATTAATTCACATAAACATCCAACCAAAATTCATTATATTGGATTCTAGAAAATCTAAAACATCATATTTTAAATTAAAACTAGAAAAAAATCCCCATTTTTTTACATAATTATGAAACTAATGCAACGTCATGTCATCATGATGGTTCTGACACCAACATTGAGGGTTGGGGAGATGTATGTGTTCATTTTTTCATTATAATCCTACATTACCATCAAATATAAATCATCCAACATGTTATGATGAACATGTAACGTTCTCATTATTTATCTATACTCAAAATTTAAAATAAAAAATATAAATTTTTTTAAATTGAAATAATAGTGGGGGAATCACATTGTACCACATTTATGGATTCCATTCGTTAGGATGAAATAGAAGTTTAAATATTTGGAGATCTACACTCCCAGTGTCAATGAAATCATTACACCATATTAATATATATTAATCTCTAATGTAATGATTAAATTAAAAATACTGTTATTTTTATAAGTATTATTCATATTCAAACCATATGTCTATTTTTGAATTTCCTGCTCAAAAAACACCATTAGTTATATATATTTCCTCAAAAAATACCCATTTCTCTTACCACCATGAAATTTCAATCTAAAAATACATTATAAATATTTAGATGGAACTCTTTATAAGAAACATTAGATTAATAAAATAGAATTTATTATTTCCAATACACTCCACAACTTCCTTATGATATGTACATTCTCAATTTTAATCATATAGAATATATATATATTTATATGGAATCGATACACTTTAAAAAACCATAGAGAATAAATATTTATTAAAAAATTTGTGACTAATGTGCTATATTAACTACAAAAATGATATATAACCAAAAATTATGTTGGGGTGTCATTTCATAATAGAAAAGATTCAATATTTTAAATATTTCTCTCAATAAACCCCTGAATCCTAATGTTTGGTCACATAGTATTGAGTTGATGTCTACTAGTACAATCATCTTTGTATTATTTCATTTTATATCAATTAATATTACAGATCAAATATATTGCACATACAAAATAATTAAATCAATAAAATCATTTGTGTTATTTTTATTCAAATAAATTGTCTTTATCTATAATCATTGTATAATAGAAATTTATGTTTTCTTTTCACTACACCAAACATTTCAATTGAAACATGATTCTACATTTGTAATTGAATGTTATTCATCTAGTTCTTCTTGTTAAAATAATTTTATTTCAAATTACATGTTCAAAATGATACTATATACACATCTTACAATCAATAAATGGTTCTTTGAAGCATATACCATTATAATTTTCCCCTCATGTAGAAACGACCCCATAGATCATATCTCCCACAAAACCTAAAACATGTTAGTTTTAATTAAACCAATTTAAATACATTGTTAGAAGGGATTTTAAAATCTCATAAATTAAGGAAAATAATAATCTTTTTAATGATGGTTATATTCATATATCCTTAAACATAGAATATCTCTTCATATATATATTTTGATTGAATGACTATAATATCCTTCTATATTCATTGGTATTGTAGTTTTGTCTGTTGGATAATGATGATACCTTCATTTCCTGGGTTTCTTAACCATGATAATTTTCGTGAGAAATCACAATTTGTAAATTCATCCAATAAATATTCTAATGTCTATTTTTATCCTCAAACTAAAATTACTGAACAAATTCTATCCCAAGTTAAATTTCATTATTCTATGATTTATTGTTATACTAATACCTTTTATTTCAAAACCATATTATTATTAATCAGCAGAATTTACCATTTCACAAAAAATTAAACTCCTTATCATTAAATATTAAACAATTTCATGTCTCATGACTATACACTAAATAATATTACATTCAAAAATTATTTTTTTCATTATATGAACACCAAATTTCACAATATATTAGATATCAAATTCTCTAATACCAGCTATTTGAGGGACATGAATCATGGATTTATTTTTTTTAAGTAAATGCATAAATTTATTGGTTTAAAACTACTATTAAAAAATATTCAATTAGAATCGCAACATGATTGATATTACGATGATTCAAATAAAATACTATAAATATATCATTTTATTTCATAATATAATATCATATCTCCATACAATCATTGGAGACCCATCAAATTTTCATTTCCCCTTGTAGGGAACGTCTTGATTATGCCTCCATAACATTGATTATTAATATTTTTCTTTGGAATTATGATGGTTCCCATTATATTATGAATCATAGGGGTTTCATCATGGCCTATTCTAGAATTTCAAAATTAATACAACCTTATGGAAATGAAAATTCTTTCATTACACTTCTCCAATATTAAATATTTGTTTTTATATCACTTTTATCAACTAATAGATAAAAAATATATAGTGTATTAGAATACATTAAAATTACATTAAACTTATAAGATTATTTTCCCCTTTATTTATATGATGTATTAAATATTTATAAATATGTTGGACCTTTTTTTTATATTTTACAAAAATTGAAAAATTATGTAATCCTATGAGAATATTCACCTTATAAATTTTAACATACAATACATGGGGAATATTATCCAATATTTCACTTTACATAGTCTTCTTGGTGTTTTTATGTTGAAGGGAATAGTTATTGACTAACTTCTCATCCATTATCCTTTAATCCTCTTAGAAATTTTTTTCTATATATATACTATGTTCCTCTATTATAGATATGTGGTTTTGGACATTAATTTAGTTATGGACCTTATCATTTGAACCAATTTTTATTAACAATTCCTTCATTTGGTAATCTATTGAGACTAATCAATATTATAATTACTACATTCTCTTATATCAACAGACACCTCAAAGAACCACTTATACAATTATTTAAATTTGTGAACTTTTATTATTTAAATTGTCTTGGATCTCCATGGTATTATTATCATCTCTTATTTTAATGTTTTTTCTTAAATTGAATTACCTACAACTTATTATATTTTGGCAGCTTCTACCATTAAAAAATTTCTTGTCACATTATCTATAGTAGTTTGAATATAATGTTTTATATCAAGATTATAATATAATCCTACAAAATCTTTAAAAAATAAAAGAATTAGAATTTAAATCATATACTTTTTATTTTGAGACATACATGATTATTTTTATTTTAATATAACTTTTTCAAGAAAATAATCCTCAATATGAATCTTATTTGGGGTTATTCTTATTTTAAAAATTAATTCACTTTCCAAGATGATTATAAGGTTATAATAAATCATTCCACCCAAAATTACCTAGATAGTATTTGAACACAATAAATCAAATAAATAAATTAGATGTTATGAAACAATGTATAATGAACATAATGGAAATTATAGTGAGATAGGTTATTATGGGTCTGAATTGGTGTATGAAATCATTTCTAACCTTAACACATTTCCTTCAAACTATCACTACCCTTGATGAACATAACTTCATAGTTAATAAGGTCACCATATATATCATTCTTTAATTATTATCTTATTATTACCATCATCTTGGTGTAATTTTCTTGATGTAATGAAAAATCTCATTCAATGTTTCTGATCCATTTATCTCATCAAAAATATAAAAGGGAATACACATAGGAATAATGGATTTTAGTTCGTTAACCGAAATAGGGTAATCCATTGAACATGATAAGATTACATGACAACGAAATGAAATCAGATAAATGAAATAATCAGTGTTTGGATTAGGCTGATGCATTTCTTTGGAAAGGGGCCACTCACACTTATTTGGCCCACCAGCCAGCTCATAGGCCACCGCTGATATGCTAATGCGCCACCAATGCATTTGTAATGACTGAAAAATCTTTTGAGATGAATTTTTAGGATGTTTAGTGCGAAACCCTATCCTTTATATGTCATATGTCACTGATAATTAGTAGATATGTGGACTTAGAGAGGCCATATCTTAGATGAATATTTTTACCTTTACATATCATATGATCTTTCATGAAGGGAGATGAATTAGAGTGTTTTGTTACGATGATTCATGGGAAGATCATCTTTTTTATTCCATTTATCATTATCGCATACCTTCATTTGTATTATATATCCATATATAATGGGATTCATTGTTGATTATTCTAGAAAATGGTGGAATTTACAATAATTGATTGGTATTTTTTCTAGTATTCATTGAATGAATCCCAAGAAGATTTATGCATTCCGTCCATCATCATTTGAGTATAGGTATGCCAATACACTAAATAATGTAGTTTTTTTTGCAAAATAGGATGATATCGATGAATAGATACTTGTTGAATGAAATGGATTTCAACTGAGATGTTTTTAATGATCCACTAACCACCTTATCAATTAATTTGACCAAGGTTCTAGTGAAGAGGAAAATCCTAAAATGTAATTTAAGGATTTTTCATAAATATGGGTAAATTATATAACAATTGAAAATATTTATGAAAATTATTTTCAGTTTTTAGTGTCATTGAGATTTCCAATACAATTAATATTATATATCAATGATGTAAAAATATTATATGAGGTTCATTAGAACATGGATGTAACACTTTTAGTGACATAGAGTGTGGTAAAACTATTTGATTGGGGGTCACTATTATACAAAATCATATGTCGGTGTATGAAGGGTTTATTATTTATACACCAAAATAGTATGGTTTTGGATAGTGTCATTGGGGAATTGTAGATCCTTATTCAAGATGGTGACTATTTCCTTGGTCACTATTAATATGATAGGTTATAAGAATCACATGGGAGATACAGAATCATCTAAAGACTATGTCGATAACAGATGAGGATGAAATTTTTTTCTAATTAGTAAATGTTGGAGTTTTTAGGATGTGAGAGGATTTATATGAATATCCATACTGATTCCATAAAGGAATTAATATATGAATGAAAATTATTCAATATTATAATAAGGGGTATCCCATGATAGAAATGATATGATCCCCCATGTTTATTTTTTGAATTAGTTTGTGACATGAAATTAAAAGGATAATGGAATTATAGATATCATATTAATATTTATTGAATAACAAAGGGTTAAGGTGAGATTTTATTTTGTGGTGTCACTATAGGGTGATAGATGTAGGTGTTAACAACATGAAGTGATCAAGGAAGATCTGAAAGCCCTAGTTGATGCACTTTTGGGAATAGTGAACCATGATACCACGTGATTGGATAGACGTGGGATATACCTACATGTATTGAGACAAAAATCTATGATCTATGATTCATCTATGTTTATAGGGAATTATTTTTATTTTTATATTTTTCTTAACCTCTTGAGATTATTGAGTACGTTGTTAAATTATATGAACTTTATGATATAGGTTGTTGTTTTTCTATCATAATATGGATGAGTTTTTAGATAAATTGTTTGACACATGTTTCAATTTAAAATTTTTAATCAATCAATGGTATGGTTTAGTCATGAGTCATTTATATATTTCTTATTTGGAAATTGTGGTGTTTGTCTATCTATGATATGTTTGAGTAATTGGATAAATGACTTACCATGTAATGATTTATGTATACTTTTACAGGTAGAGTAGAATCCATATTTTAATTCTCCATGAATACACCAAATCCTATATTCATAAAAGATAATATATCTAGAAGGGTGAAAAAACAAGAATGGTTGGGTAATGGGTGTCTTAGTTTGTCCCTCATGACATGACAGGTGTATCTAACTCATCAATTGTCTTGGTGACCTAGATATCCTATGATTACAAGGAGAGAATATTTATTCAGGTATACAAATTCCACCTTCATAAAAAATATATTAAAACATATATTACAAGTCCTTAGTGGGGAACTATTGAGTTTATACTCATACCTTCCATGGTAATATCAGTGCGACTGTAGATCTTATATACTCTTTTCAGGTAATAGAACAGAATGCATAGTAGATTAGGATGGCTTTTACTATCATGTGTGTGGAATAATGGATGAAGGCAATGATTAAATTTATTGCATACAATTATTATGTACGTATAATATATGTATAATATGTGTTCATCGAATTTTTATATAGACATCATGTTTTGTATGAAAAAATCATTTGGATTACTATTAACATCCAATATATTATATTTTTTGTGGGAAGGTTGTTTCATTTATTATTATATTTTTTACACTACTATATGCACGGACAATATCTACATTATTATCCAAGCCCTTGTTACTAGTTTGAAGCCTATAGAATATAGGTTATCAGGTTTATGGTTGTGTGACCCTAATACCCAAATTTTTTAATTTTTTTCGGGTGTTTCAAAAAAAAATATCTAATGATATACATCATTATTAGTGGTATATTCCTATAGAAATAATAATTTTCTATTTAGTGAAAGATTTTTTGGAGAACCAATATTCAAACTAAGGATTAATGAATTTTGGTGACCCAAAGCGGTGATTTTGTATGGGGTTCCAGGCTCCAATGGGGAATCAACTGTTTATGAGAGATTAAGATGAAGGCTATGGTTTTTAGGGATAAATAATATTCATATTATCAGACAAAAGGATATCCAATAGCCAAATAACAAATGGGCGATAATATTTGTAGTGTCCTTGCACAATATTTTCAATGAATAGGTCCCCTGTGTTCCCTAAAAAATATGATGTGGAACCTTTTTAGGGATATTTGTCATAGATAAATATCATCCTTTAAATTTTAGGTCCCTTAAAAATCATATGAGGAAGGGACTCATAGGATTCCACTTCATGGCTACAAATCACACCCTTTGACTCTTCATCTATCATCCTTAAAGAAGATAAATTGTAGTGGGTTGCAATGATGAATTATATAATGTCAAAAATATTATACCATTCATAGTAATATAATAAAATAAATTTGTTATTATATGATTCATCATATGTATTATGCTTTAATTACCCTAAATCATAATGTAATATACCTATATTGATGAGAAATTTGAATTTCATGTGTAGATGACCTCTCAAGATGTTATCAATCCACCATTTGGCATCATTTTGATAGAGGTAATATACAAAAAAAATATAACATAGGAAATTTTTTTGTAAAATTGGATAAATGTGATGGTTTTTTGGGTACTGAGTGATTGAAATTTGCTGATATGTTTTCATATATGTGAGAAGATCCATTTGGGTGATATTTTTTGAGTTTATAAAATTTGGTGGTCTCAGTATGCAATTAAGTAAGTATGCCTATATGGGTGAAATTAGATAATAACCATAAATGTCTGAATTTAGTTTTATTTATTTCTTGTTCTAAGATTTCTATTCAAAAGAAATGACTAGCTCGGCTGCTGATGTGCATAGATTGAATGAGGTTCAATGATTCAAATAAGATATATGAATATTTTTTATTAGGTTTTTACTTGATTAATCATTGATTGAAAGTATCATATAAAACCATATTTTTGTTAATGAATATTTGTGAATGTATTATTCTATAATTACTCAGTGTGTGTATAGATTAAAAATAAATGGAGATCGTTTGTTATTAATATGATGGAGGATTTGAGTCTCAAAACTATTAAATGTCCTTAAACATCATTTTATGCATGACTTTTTTTTGGAAAATATATCTCTAATTTAAGATGTAAATAGAAATTATAATAATTTTCAATGAGAGGTCTTGTATATTGAGATGGGGTATGGAAATAGAAATAAATTTTTATTGGTGTTATTCAGATTAACATGAGAGGTTTTTTGTTATGTCTAATTTATCCTATGTGAGATATGAGACGAGACATATGTGTAGGTAATGGTATTCTATTAGGGACATGGAATTGAGAGTCTAAAATGGTTATATATTGGATGAAGAACCCACCTAATAATTAAAAAGGTTTATATGATACTTAATGTTCTTGTTTTATAATATGGTGACATATACATGTTATTATAAATGTGTTGGGACTAAATAAGGTCTAGGTGATGTAATGTATCTCTTATTGGGTGATATGAGATGTGATTTTATGTGTAATATTAGTAATGGACTATTCCTAGATGTGATATGTTAGGGACATACATGATTATATTCAACAATGCTTATATTTACTTATTATTAAAAAAAATTTGTCCATCATGAGATTTTTGAGTAGGTGGGTATATTTTAGAACTTTAATCAGGTAAGTAACTAAATATATATCCTCTAATGATTTAGTCGTGGAAATAATTATTTGAATTTGTTCTGATTTATGGTTGTTATCCATTGATGATATGGTTAAGTCAAGGCTTTATTAAATGTAGTTGTTATATGTTTTTATGACTATTCATTAATGATATTGATGAATGCATGAATTTTTATAAACATGTTGATCTCATTTTCCGGTGATTATCCATCAATAAGATGGATTATTCATGAGATGAACCTGAAACCATTAACTGATATATACATAATTATATAGGTATTTTGGTGGCCCACCGTTGTGTCTTCTGGTACATAATGTGACATGTAGAGTATGATGATGGGATATCTCTCATGGGAGAAATGTTATATTGGTTTGTCATTGGTGTCTCCATGTCAAAATTGTATGACTAAATAATATATATCATGTAATGTGTTGTGGGGTTGTAGTTAATACATGATGATATAGTGATCATTTTTTATTTATTTAATTTCCTCATCGATACACACACTTAATATTAAATATATTTGGAGTTCATGGTGAGACTATACCATGTTTATAATTACACCATGAACA
Organism: Viscum album; assembly: GCA_963277665.1. Classification (NCBI taxonomy): domain Eukaryota; kingdom Viridiplantae; phylum Streptophyta; class Magnoliopsida; order Santalales; family Viscaceae; genus Viscum; species Viscum album. Next base: position 2,046,913,716 of record OY728147.1, on the reverse strand, counting down.
ATCAAATCAAGGAACATGTAGAGCTTATGTTTTTATTTCTGTCAGATCATTGGATTAATATTTGAACAAGTTGGTGTGGAATGATGGGTAATTAGAGACTAGTTTGGGTAACCATGTCACGTTGTAGGATAGAGTACTTGTATTTTATTACATTTTATTTCTTATGTGACAAGTGTTATAGAAATTTTATGTTTTGTAAGAAAACAGAATTTTCTTATTAAATTATAGTTAATACTATTTTGGTTACCCAAAATTGAATTTTTTATGTTTAATATTTAGTTTATTATAATTATTAAAAATATTATATGTTGGATTAAACTCTCCACTGTTACTCTAGGACATTGCTACTAGTCGACTGGATCTATCTTATGTGTAAGTGAATTAGATGCCACTCAAACCTCATACATAGACCAAGAAAATTGGGGTTTTTTGTATCAAAATGTGTTATAACATTTTGTATTTAATTTCATTATTTTAGTATATTGTATTCTATTTGACTAGAAATGATATTTTTCTTATGATGGACTATATACTAGTGAGTTAGGAACACTTATCTTGTATGAAATCCTTTGTTACTAGGGTGATGGGATTGATGTTCTTGGATTCTATACATGTCATTAATTTTTTTAAATTTCAAAAGATTTCAATGATTATATGATTTATTGTCTTATTATACACATGTTTTTATGGGGTATGTATTCATATATCAAACTAGGATAATTAGTTCTTTGGAAAAGTACCTACATGTGTGTGATTTTTATGATTTTTATATGAAGATAATTCATGTGGATCATATTGTGGGTGGTTCTTCAGTATTGATCGTATATACCCTTCATAAATAGAAATACTAAAACCCTTAGTTATTCATTTTGTAAAATTATTCTTTTTTAAATGGATTTTTGATTACATGGATACCTGAGAATTAATTTGGTCAAAAAATGTTTCCCTATTGATGTAGACACCATGTAAGGGTTGGGGAAAGACATAGGTATTATTATATGTGATATTAATATGGATAGAATGAGATTTTTTGTGGTATCAATATTGGTTTTGGATTTCCTGACTAGTTGGGTACCTTGATTTAAGGTATTAAAAATTCATTTTCGTTGGAATGATGGTATGATAGTTAAACAATCATCAGTTTCAGATGATCGTGGGAGGTGGGTGGTCTTGAAACAAATCATGGAATAAATTTGATACATGTATTTTCATGTGGAGTGCTAAGGGAAATTTGTTTTCAAGATAATAAAATGTGTGTGGTGAATTTTATGTATTCTAGGAACATAATCCATGGTTTTATGGGAGGAAACTCATTGGATAATGACATAGGGTCTTTTGTTGGGTTCCATGAGAGCATGTGGTCATTTTGTTTGAGTGAGAAAACATAGGATCAAGATAATGAACCAATGAATGGGTTCTCCATTAATAAATATTTCCTAAAGAGGGAAGTGACAACTTTCATGAATTTTGATAGAAATTACATGGTTTAGTATTTCTTGTGCATGATCAGTATTCTTGGTTCTTGATTGTGTGGATAATTGGAGAATTGATCCTGTGTGGGTCCATTGATAATTATTCAAGATGTGGATGAAACAAATTCTTATGAAACATGTAATAAATTATTTATTTCAGTCCGTAGTCTCTCACAAAGAGTGAGGTGCTCATGATTTTTGATAATATGTGTGTGGCCATAGTTCCCTACAATTTAAAAAATATTGGTTTAGGTTAATTGATGGAGAGAGGTGATGTCAAAGGTGTGTTAGGGTACAATGGTGTTGTAGAACTATGTGCTGGCTTATAAATTTATTCTCATGAGGCATTGTGTTAGATATATACATGATAGATATGATGTGGCATGTAATGAGAAACACATGTTTGGGGGTGAATCAATTTAAATCGAATATCAATGACTTGTATAAGGAAAATTATATGTTGCGAAGAACACCACTGTCTATTAGTTGTTCAACCCATTATTATTATTTATTTTGGATATATTTAGTATGAAATTCAATGTGATACAATAATTGTAAAAAAAATTCTTATGGTGGATTTTATTGTGTAATGGAAGGTCAACCACATCCGATCATTACATTTCGTAATGGAAGAAGCATGGATTGTAGATATTGTGATATTTTTTTTATAGGGAATTGATAATGATACAGATTCTATGTGATGATTTTTATCAATCGTTGGTATAAAAAATTCACATTATAAGTTTCATATTATGTGATACCATCCATTGGATAGATGTGGTAACACCAGGTTTCAAAAGTGTGGTATTACAAAAAGGTGTATTTTTTTGGGAAATAATGCATTGTGGATGAAGACATGGTGTTATAATGAGTTAGAGTATATACAATAACTTCGGAGATGTTATAGTCAGATCTATGGTTGATTCATGAGATGAATTATTGTGAGTGAAATGGTTTAATGGGTAAACAATTTTTTTTAGAATATTAAGTTGTGAATCTTTTAGAGAATCAATGTTATAGATCCATGGTGGGTTTAAATTTTTACAATTATTGAGAAGTTAGTTCCATCATTTATATGTGATTGTGGGTTGAAAAAGTGTGTTATTATTATGCCTAAGTTAGATTGGGTTGATCCACGAGTTAGTCAAAATAGTGGTGAGCTAGTGCTCAAGGTGAGAGTATGTTAGTTAAAATAGAAAAGTATTCATATAATCTTAAAAATACAAAATAATTTGAATTTATACATTAATAATAGTGATTGGATAATGCTATAATGACTTTTGAAAAAAAGATCCATGCTGATGTTGTCTGGTGACTTATTAAAAAATGAAACAATGTGTTTTGGGAATAATTTTCCAAATTTTGATTGATTAGTTCTTGGGAATTAATTTGGCTGGGGTGGGATGTAATCCAAATATTCTAAAAAATTTATTAAATGTTTTTTTGTAGATTGAAGGATGGAGATTAATTTTTAGTTAATTATCTAAGAGGTGGGAAGCACTATATGTTGAAATATGAAATTTTATGTGAATCTCTATTGTGTAAATGACCATAATATTTGGGATGAATTGGATAAAGATAACAAGGTGTGTTGGGATATTCAAGTGTTGTGAGTTTTATTTTAGTGTTCATGTTGGATATGAGTGATTGTTTTGAATTATGGTTCATTCTAGGTTTATTTCTTGGAGTTTTGTAGAAATATAATGGTTGATCATTTTTGAATTGATGTTCATTCCTTCTATGATATGTGGAGGTTATGGTCGATTAGGATACATGTTTCCAAGATTACAATGTCTTCATGAAATCATCACTTGTTATAATCTGGTGTTTGTAATTCCCCATGTCACTCTATGTTTGAAATTCCAAAAGCAAATTTGAATTTATGATTTTTTGGAGTTATTCATTATAGAACTGGAAATTTAAATGATGTTCTTAGAGGTTTTATTCTAAAATATGTGTTTTATGATGGGTTTCTAGGCTAGGGTGGTGACATTGGTGTTCGGGAGAAAATCATAGGATGTCTCATTATGGATGAACTAATATGTTTATATAGCAGTATCTTATTATTAAGAGAGTGAGTACCCATCAGTCCATCAATGAGATATGAACTTTCCTAGCACACTTCATGGCCTAAAGAAATCACCGATCGAGCCCAAATATGGATTATTAGGTTATTTTATTGGGTCTTTAGTATGTGAATTCCTATTTTTTAGGTCAGATTCCTTTTGTTTTTATATAGGTAATGGTCTTGGGAGATGCCATTTTATGGATGAAACTTCCTTCCTTTACAACTCTATTTATCATACTTTATAGACCATGATTTATAGTTTGTATGGTCTGAGCTAAGACCAGATATTTTCTTATATTAATATTTATCTTTGCTTCCCTAAAATTTAGTGTGATTCCATTTATGGATTTAGTCTAAATTCTAGTGCTAAATTGTGGAATCAAATGATATTGATTATTTTTTTCCTACGATTTAAAAGGGAAATCCTAAGTTGAAATCTTCCCACTATCCATCAATATGTTTTTATGGTAAGCCACTATCAAATAAAATATAAGGTTTTAGAGATATTATATAAAAATTATTTATAATTAGGTCTTAAATTATTGATATTTCAGTCATGATGGTGACACAGATGCATTAAGGACCATTGAGTTATGGTTTTTAGAATAGTTAGAGAAGTGACGTTCTCTTTGGAGTATCTTATTGATTATTTTTAATTGGGTTACATTTGAATATTTAATATTAATTATTTATGTTTGATATCATTATATAGGCTTCTTGAAAAAGGTACGGGCATGGCCAAGGATGTGCATTGCTTGCATGAGTTTCGACAAAGCTTGCTAAAAGAACTAACAAACTTATCAAGGATGGTAATAAAATTTGTGTTAGTTATACCCCTTAATACGAAAAATTATATTTATGATTTGGTGATCATGTGTACATCCATAATTCATGGGTTTTTTAATAGAAGATGAGTACCAATATATCCTATCACAAAAAAATGATGGTTTCTTTGAGTGTTTGAACTAACTATTTGCTTAGTAGCACATGGGATTTTTGTAATCGATAGAAGATTATATTTATGATGAATGAGGGTACTATATTTACAAGAGAGTGACCATGATGAGGTCGTAATATGTGATATGGAAAAAATGAAATCATTGTAATTCGATTTTATTTTTTTAGGCCAACATGAGATATTTTTGGTCATGTACTGAGTGGTCTCCATGTAGTGATGTGAGATGATCATCTCGTGTGGATCAAGGAAATTTTTTGGGGCATGAAAAATTAGTATTATAATGGTATAGTAGATAGTTACTGGACACTACCCGCAATAGTGAAGGTTTACTTCATCCTTTAGCTTATGGTGTAAATATTTGGTAATATTTGAATTTTTTTTAACATGTTGAGACCAAGGAAGGACACTATTCCCTATTGGATTACCTTCTTGGTGAGATTATAACTACTACAACATGATGAACTAGATGATTGTTGGTCCTGGATATATGGATCTAGTGAGATATTTTATGGAAAGTGTTAATGTTTTTATGATTATTGGTCTGTTTAAGTGGTTTTAATGCGGCACGAGGGTAAACAAGTGGAAGATCATCTTGTTTCTATGGAAGTCCTTTGTCATGATCCGGTTTTTGGAATGGAATTTACACATTGAATCCTGAAGGGGTAAACGTGATTAAAGGGGATTCCCTTGGTTTGCATCCTTTTAAATCTCTTTAGGCTTCTCAGTTTCTTTTATTTGCAGTATGGTTTCACCTTCTTAATATAAAAGTAAATTTGATTAGTGGTGGAAATGCATCATGAGATGGATTAGTTTATGGAATAAAAATATAATGATGTTATTAATTATGGTTGATATAAATTTATGAGATGGTTTAGATATAAAATTCTAAAATATTGTTTTTATAGATTGATTTTTTTCATCGATGAGGGGGTTGAGTCATGGAATTATTATATGGTACATATTCCAATTATGTCATTATTATCCATTGGGGACATGATTGAATCATGAGATGGATTTGTAGGCTTTTTATGATATATTTATCCTTGTGTAGGAAAATTGGTGGCCCTTCCTATATTTTTGTTTCTGTACTAGGGTATTTAGAATATGAAAAAAAGGAAATCAAGTTTGTCATTGAAGAATTTATGGACCGAGTTATGATAGACTTGTTATCACTGGAAGATATTATAGTTGTGTGAAACATGCCAACTATAATGGTTCCTTAGTAAACAACTACTGATTCAACGGTCATGTTTATTAATTAATTTATTTTCAACATCACAAACACATATATGTAATATTTTAAATGTGATTTAGGGCGATCCCATAATGATTTTATTTTCAAACATTTTACAAGAATATTAATGCATTAGTAGTCATTATTGTCATAATTATCTGAAATAATAACATTTCCTGTGAATCAGGATACTATATATCGACAAAAATGAGTGGCATATGATTGGGATAAGACTTATGTTTTATAAAATAATTAGCATATTTTATATCAAATTTATTTTTTATATCTTCTTGGATCATTTGGTGTTATGTTTAATATTATTCTTGACATAAAATTTTTAATCGAATAATCTATACCATTATTTTATAATCATTTATGTAGATTTTAAATATTTATTATTTAGATATATGTCAAATTATTTTAGACTTCTGTTTGTGGTAATAGTATCCAAACTATTATTATAGGACTTCTTCTCTAGTCTGAAGCCTCTAGAGTAATGTGAGGTGAATCCAAGGTGATCTGAACCTCTATCAAGTATGAACGGATATGGGTTGGGGGCATCACAATATTGGGATGGATCACTAACTATCAAGGGAATCACTCTTCACATACTTTATTAATCTCAATAGTAATTGGAGGAAAAAACAATTCTGTGTACCAAAATATTAATTCTACCAGAAAAACTATTATTAATTTGGATTTGGTTTGGTTAATGTTGATATTGACTATATAGTTGTTGAAAATAATTATATGATTGTCACTGTGATTAGAAATGTCACCATTATATTATACAACATTAATAATCCACTTCCTACTTCTATTTCAATATCTAATGTGAGTTCCAATGTTCCTTATTTTACCTATTATTCACTTTTGAAATTCCTCTATCCCAATAGTGGTTATATCAATTTATCATTTCTTTACTGTCACAAAAAAACTCCGCTATTTAATGATTTAAATTTTTATAATCTTATCATTAATGAAATTATTCTATCTTATCCATTAGATACTATACATTTTTAAATCATGAATACAAATCTATTCTTATTTTGTGGATTCAGAGATCTTACCCACATCCTCTTGCAAATACATGTCAATCTCATAGACTGCATCCATAATTTTCATTTATAAAATATAGGAGAAAGAAATATGGGAACCAACAAGAACATCACATTCATGAAGTGACTACTCCCAATAGGGAATGATCCATAACATTTGCTGAATCCTTGATCCAGATGTACTTCCTATTATAGTGCCTCTATAATGTGATACATTACTTCATGACATGTAATATGTGAAATTATATATTTATATATTTCACTTGAAAAACACCTCATAGAGAAATCCTATGAGAACATTATTTTACTAATTCAACATGATAGGACTTCCTCGACAACAATAAGAAAAAAATGGGTTCCCTAAAATATATCCTTACCAAATATTCATGTAGTCCCTAAAATTACATGGAGATAATCAACATAATTATTCATAGCCTACTCTATCATCCAAATCCCCAAATAAATTTCATTTTCCTTATTTCATCACCTTTATATTTATCATTATTTATTAGTTGAATTATCTCTATATGATGACCCACAGTCCTTGGATGTGAGTATCTTATTCAACTATTTTACCTTTTTATATCACCCTATTATTTTGACATATATTACTTGTGACATTTATTCTTGCAGAGTTTTTGGAAAACTATCTGAATGTATCTTAGATACGTCTCTGTATCATAAAATTAAATTTTAAGTATGGATCATGTAAAAAATATGTAAGGATCACTTTCATGATTTTACATAATTTATATACATATAGAGTAAAATCACTTTTATGAGAATTAATTTAAATTATTTAGGGAACTATTATGATGTTGAAATTCATGTATTCACATCATAATATCTTAATTAGGGAACTGTTATGATGTTACAATTTCATGGAGATCATCAACATAATGTTTTATATCATACTCTATCATCAAAATCCTCAATTAAATTTCTTTTTCCTTATTTCATCACCTATAGATTTATCATTATTATTTAGTTGAATTATCTCCACATGAAGTCCCACAATCCCAAGATGTGAGAATCTAATTCATCTATTTTATTTTTTTACATCACACTATTATTTTTACATATATTAGTTGTGACATTTATTCTTGTAGAGTTCTTGGAAAACAATCTGAATATATCTTAGATGTGTCTCTGTATCATAAAATTTATTTTTAAGTGTGGATATTGTAAAAATATTTAAGGATCACTTTAATAATTTTTCATAATTAATTTATATATAGAGTAAAATCACTTTTATGATAATTGATGTAAATTATTTAGGGAATTGTTATGATGTTTCAATTCATATATTCACATTATAATAATTTTTTCTTACATACTTAAACATCTAAAACTCATAAAACTCTTAAATATCATCAATTATAAGAAATTTTTTTATTAAAGATAACATTCAATCCACCAGAATTACGATCAGGATACCTTCTAGGACTTCCCTACATGAAATTCTATATAACATTCAGAATATCCATAGTCAAAAATTCATAAACCATAAATCCTCCAAATATTATAATAATCTCAGAAAATAAGAATTATTAGATTAACTCTATTACTAAATAATCCACCCCAGCATCATTATAGTTGAATCTAAGAAACTGAACAATTTAATATTACTATTTTAATTTCCAATTTACACAATCTCGATGAAATTTACATTTATGGGACTAAACATTTCAATCATATTTTTATCATGATAGATATTATATAAATGAGACATGATTGATATTTAACCTTGGTCATTAGTTTAATGAATTTCTATGAAATAAATATCTTTTTAAATTTAAAAAATTCATTTTCATTTTTAAACAAATTGTTTTCCTTTTATTTTGGTTTTTATTGAGTTTCAAAATGTCTACAATACCATTATAATTATTTATTTTAGATATCCCAACCTATATTTCATTAATAGAAATTTCTATCATAACCAAGATATCTACAACAACATCAATAAGAATGTAAATTATATGAAATTATTTATTTTTTTGTCTTTTCAATGAAACCCATATTATCATCTTGATTTTGATCCTTACGTTCCTTCACTTTTTAAATCCATGTTATCATATTCATGTTAATGTCATATATTCTTCTTATAAGACATTTTATATGTTAAATATTATTTTCTTTAACATGTTTGGGAAACATAAACCTGGGTATATCATCATCATAATTATTTAATATATTATTAGTATATTTAATATAATATTTACCAATCATTCCATATAAAGATCAATTATTTAAAATTCCCATTTAAAAATAACTTTTCCCACATTTATATTTTCTAGATTAAATAGAACAAACTCACTAACCTATTTTCTTTAAGATTATCCCCAAAAAATATTATTACCACATGAAATTCAACTTAAAAGAATTTCACCATTTCTAGTGTAAAATCCTCACCAATCCGCATGTCATATGAATCATGAATGAAAAGTGAACTATGCGTTAAATAGTTTTTCAAATATGTATTTTCAATAAATAAGACATTCGATGTAAAGTGATTTTGAAATCTTACTATATTCAGACAACACTATTTCATCACTAATCATTTCACTAATAACATAAATGCCTTTTATAATTACATAATCCCTATATGATAATGAATCATTATATTCGTATAGATGAATCATCAACTCCTTATACATGTTACATAAAAAAATAAATTTTGATTTGTGTACCATTGTGTCTTATATATATATATATATGAATATTCAGACACATTAAATATGTTGAGTAATACAATAGCACCTTAATATATATTAAAACTTTCAAGTATCCCCATATGCATTGACACCTTTATTATAGAGATCCATTTCATTACTATACCTTTCTAATAATGATCCTAGTTCAATATTCTCTATTAATTTAATAAAAATTTCTATGTGAATATCCATATAAATTTATTAGAAATAATGTTTGATTTTGTTTATCTATAGAAAATATTTTGGAAAATCAAATTTGAAGATTTATTTTTCATTCATTTCAAATTCCAAGGATTCCATTGAAAAGGGTCCCCCTGAAATTTTACTTCCAAATCTAATACCACATTTTTATACTATTTGAAAGATACCTATAAATATCCAAATAATCTATTCACCTTATGTCAAGATCTAATAAATAAATATAAACATAATAATCTCCCAAATTATCGATAGGTCTAGTGTATTAAGGTAATTGAATACAAAAGAATTACTTCAATCCCGGATATAAACAAATTATTATAAAATCCATGCAATACATCTTATATTCCACCATTATTCAAAAATTTCATAGGATAACTTAGAGATGTACGTAAGAATATTGTGATCTAGTAATATTTTATATATAATAATAATATATTATAATGATGGAGGAAATACTTGTGAGTCAAGAAGCATATCATGGTGACATAAATGTTTTAGAATAATAATCATGTATATCAAATCTGTAGCGGGGACATGTCACTGTATCGGCGGCAGGGTACGGTAGCTATGGCGGGTACTATGTCGGACTGTAGCAGCATGGGTACTGTAGCAGTACTATTCATAGAATGGGCCATGGGCCAAAAATATAGAAATATGGTCCAGGTAATGGGATAAAATCCCACCAGGCCTTTAGGCTATGTGATGGGCCTCCCTCTACCAAGCTAAAGAGGTCATTGCATTTCATTAATATGTAATGAGGCGTCGCCCACAATCTTTTAAAAAAATTGTTCATCAAATCCTTATATATTTTGATAACTTCAATTATTTATTGGAATGTGGAAAAAAAATAAAACATGACATTATAAGCGTAATTCATGTCAAACAATGAAGACATCATACCATATTTATACTATGATAAATTATCATCTTCCATAAATTGAATCTATTGAGATAAAAATAACACAAAATGCATTGGAAGGATATATAATATTGGTCCAACAATATGATTCATTTTATGTACACGCATTTGTATACCACATAGATCATACAACATAAGAAAAATTTTTATCTAATTTAATCTCTCAAATATGGATTGTGGGCCTAATACATGAAATTATAAAATCAATGAATTATAGTTCTAACTAGTTGAATACTCATGCATGGAAATGGGGAAGGGTACTATTAATATAATATTTTTCATGGGAAGTCATTGGATAATTATTGTAGCATAATGGGTTTATATAAAGGATAATGTAAGGGGTTAATTTAAAAAAAACATAGTTGATCATTATTAGGTATTCATAAGAACATTTTATGGATTCGAAAAAACACATTAAGACATGAATAATTGTAAATTAAATGGATTAGTAAAAATTACGTATATAAATATTTGAAAATGAGAGATTCCAGTACATTGGGTGGGTCATTGTAAGAGAATGAGATGAGAAAAAAATGTATTAGGAACACCATGAGAATGATTAAATGTTTTATATGGAGAGTAACTTTAGCATGTAGTAACTCAGGTACCATATGCCTATAAACAGAGTCGATCAGTCACATGACCATAAGCATGAATCCTTGTATTCCAAAGTCTCATTAAAAGTAGCGAAGATCATATAAGTAAATCATGGGAAGATTATTCCCCCTTTTATCATAGAAAACGCCCACATGAATAAAAGTAAACAATATAATTATACAAAACCCTATTAATTACCAATAACATATTCTAATGAATAATTGAACATATAAGATCCAACTAATGAATATAACAAGCTATGATAATGTAAGTGCCAATTTTCTAATATTCATTTAAATGGAAAGACAATAACAACAAAAAATAAGGTTCTAAACCACATCAATTTCCCACAACCAGGCTCTATCCCGACACTACCACATAATATGGCAACCTTTCTTTTATCCTTTCAAGCATCCATGAAATCTATTCAAGTTCCGATCATGAATCCCGACCATTGTGTGAATGAAATTCAATAGTAAACCAATAATGTAGTTGAAAACAAATCCAGTCAATAACTTGTGTATGTGGTTGTAAAAATAAGTAGTCAAATTTCATACCTAAATATCTATAACATTATAAATTAATCATTATTAAATTACAAAAACTACTGGGTTCTCGAGGATACTCGTACCTCGATATCAACTTCTATCTATAATGGATCTTAACTGTGTTACATATTCAATTAACAAATCATATCAGGTAATGTGATTTCATTGTCCATTTTATTTTACTATCATTACCATGTACACCTGTAACCATAATCCATTTTCAATATCTTGGGTATAGAACACCATATTTGGTACACCATTTATTAATCCTACTAATTTATCTTGGACATAGGATGTCATGACCATAACCCACAATTCTAAATCATGAATATACATTACAGTAATAAAATTTCATTTTCATCCCTCAATTCTTAATCATGCATATTAGTCTTTGGTGTATATCTCTATATCTAGAACCACAATTATTAAACATATAGATAATTATATCATTGGTTTAAAACATAATATATATAATCCCATCTCACAACTGTGAATATAAATAAATGGTGTAAATAACCATGTCTAACTCCAAAAATATATACAATCTATTTAGATAATTATTTTCTAGGAATAACAAATCATGTTTAATATATCATTTCACAACCATTATTAGTCAACATTAAACCTATTACAACATTTATCCAACATTAATTCTATTAATTAATTCATACTACAATTAATCCATGTTGGTTATTTTATTCGACAATTAATTATCAATTTCAATTTCCATTAATAAATTCAACAATAAATTAACCATTTCACATTTTTAAATATCCAATAACTAATTCTCTAAAAAATTATTTTAAATCACTGTTACAAAATTTGATAAAAAACTCAATAATTAATTACCCAAAATTTCTCAATCCAAATGTAGATAATTAATTCACCAATTAATTATCTTTATTCAAAATTTAATTTCTTTGTCCAAATATTCTCAACTACAACATTAATGATTTCCACAATTAATTAACATATCAAAAATCCTAATATCTCATAATTAATTCTCTAATTAATAATCTCATTCACCAATCCCTAAATCTAAAAAATATTACAATTATCCAAACTAATTAATAAAATTTTGGATTTTAATTTATAAAATATGCTATGAATTATATGAAATTAAAATGTGAAATAAAATCACGACTATTTGATTTGAAAAATATAACACCATCCTCAATTTTTAGAAGAATGATTTCCATATAAAAAATAACAAAATTATGAATCACTACAGTGTAGATCTTATCTAAATCTATTAACCTAAATTATGATTAATAATTAATGATATTTTGGATGTAAATTTATATCCAAAAGGCTAGACCTACACCTCTAAAATCTAGTTCTAGATCTAAAAAATAGAATATCACATCCACCACATGAATAAGAGTACAAAGTAGGAAGATTTATATTGAAATGGGGTTGTATGTACATATTGGAAGAGGAGGATATCATCGATGCTAGAAAATAATCACAAACAATGGAATATGGTGTGTCTTTGAATTTATAAAGATAGCTCACATAGTATGAAATAGGATATAGGTTCAAATGAGGGTCGACTAGGGATGTTTCGTGTGCTTGAGTGAATTTTTAACATATTGTTTCATTATTAATTAATTCTTGCACCCATTTTGTTGGGTAGGGGTGGAAGGTTTTCCACTTCCTAGTGATATCTTATGACTTCTCTTTTATCAATTCATAGTTACACATAATATGGTGCACATTTTGAAAACAATTAGTGTTAAAATTGAAATCCTCTACGGTCAAGGGTCACATGGTTTGATGGTCTCTTGTGCACGAATTTCAATAACAATGCGCTAAACATGCACATCACCATTTTCATTCATTTTTTATAAAAATTATCCAAAACATGCCCAATGTTATAATTCAAAAAATTAATCATATAAAATAAAAAGAGTACTTGAAGAAATGCTAGATTAAAATTTACAAAGCATCTGGATCTTATAATCTTTAGACATTATAATAGCTCATCATGAGTTGCACTCCAAATATTCTCTAAAATTTTGAGTCAATCAAATATCGCCATTGAACCCAAATATCGATTTCCCTTGTCTACTTCTCTTCGTCCACACTCCGATGTGTTATCAAAACATGAACTGTCTGAATGGTCTTTCCGTACACATCTTGATCACTATGATCCAACTCATGGATTCAATGTTCCTCATAAGGAGAATATATATCAAGTTCAAAATTGGCATCGATCAAATGGGATGGGCTAAGACGATACCTTCATTAATATGATGTATCATCTTCATATTTTAAAAGAAAAAATTTTGTTCTTGGATGAGCTACTATGTGACAGTTGAACATATTTTTTTTCTAGGTTTTTAATTTTGAAAATATAATATATGTAGTTGAAATTAATAATATGTTGGGAGTATGATAGGTCAAAAATAATTTATGGTGAATAGTATAATATCATTTTGAATATTAATGTTACCCTTATGAATATTAATATGTCCCTTATGAATAGTACATTTAACACATGACTGGGAACCTTACCAATGATAGTATAAATAATATTTATTGATCCTATAAGTGATAGTATGATATAATTACGTTATAGTGTTGATAAATTTCTAAGTCATTAGTATTTAATTATTTAATTATTATTTTAAATGAAAATATATTTTAATAACATTTATTCATAAACAAGTAATTTTATGCCTTAATGTTTTATAATAATTTTATTTGACATTAATTAATATTTCAAATTGTTAGAAAAGAAGATTTTTATTTTAAAATTTGTTTTTTCAATTAAATTATGATTTTAATAAAAAAATTAATTTTTCATATTTATAAATTTATATACATAAACTGAAGTGAATTTTTTAATTCTCAATGAACAAAAATGGTTAGTATTAATATTAGTGATTTTTCTAAAATACATGATTTGTAGGTCAATAGAAAAAATTCGATAATTTGAAAAATATACTAAAAAATGAGTTTTTGGTTCATGTTTGAGTCATGGATGATGTAAGCGACTATTGTTTCAAACACACATTAACATATTAAAATGTTTAGTCACAATAATCCTAAATCTTAATTTTTTTGTGTTGAAATAATATAAATAATGAAATAAATATAAAACACCTATCCTCTTTACTATAAATAGAACCCCTAACAACCTCATTTACTCACAACTCTAAAGCCATATTCCTACTCCAATTCCTACTCAAATATACTCCCAATATCCATCCAATGTACTTATCTAGAAGGCATTGATATCATAAAAATTGGAAAACATCTCCCCTAAAAAGGATTTCAAATAAGATATATTCAACATGTAATTTCTCTCTATCTTTTCATTAAAATTCCTTTCAAATTTCCTTTATTTTATTCAATTATCCTTAATAAATATAATAAAAATACACATATGAATTTATTATGATTGATAGCTTGAATTATATCATTTTAATGGATGATTATTCGATATACTCATACATTTCAATCATGGTTTATTATAATGAAATCATTTCTTGTGACATGTAAATATTCCCTATATCATGGGTGATGCACATCAATTTCCTTTATATTCTTTCAAGCATGAAATTAAAACAGTGAAATGGTTGAAAAAAGTTAATATGTATATTTTATTCCCATTTTATACCCGGGAAAAAAAGTTACTACATAATTCTAAATGTTACACCAAAACATGTTCACACTGAACGAAAAAATCGCCCAAATTAACCTGAAACGAGCATCATTAAATTTCATCTAAAGATTCATCCACATGGAACATAACCAAATTCATTATAAAAACATATATACATAAGGAATATAATTAAAACCATTGAATAGAAATTGTTTATTTTTATCCATGTTCAACATAATCTTCCATTCATGTGTTCAAGTGAACCTTTCATGAAATATAAGAAGAAGAACACTCTCGAACAATGAATTTAATCTCTATAAGTCATCTAAATTCCCATAAAACAACATAATAACACCATAAATAATCATATTAATGTTTCAAAATGTTATTTAATTGTCAATTATTGAAAAAA
Source organism: Viscum album (assembly GCA_963277665.1). NCBI lineage: Eukaryota > Viridiplantae > Streptophyta > Magnoliopsida > Santalales > Viscaceae > Viscum > Viscum album. Next base: position 2,046,897,925 of record OY728147.1, on the reverse strand, counting down.
AGGTTATTATACAAGATATTATGAATTATTTCTTAATAATTATATAACAATTTCACAGAAATAAATGTTTTCCCCTAGAGAATATTTCTAACACAATTTAATCCAAAATAAATCTTCTTTCAAAAACACACATCTTACTTCTCACTAATTGTTGATGGTTGTTGGTATGAAATGATATTCCCGCTTTATTTTGGGAACCTACTGGTTATGAGTGTATGTTTTATGAAATGAAAAACAATTTATTTCCATGACTTATTTATGTCCAAGATTGATATTTCTTCAATGTGGGATACATGATAATGACAATGTTATGATGTCACTGAGTGCCTAGATTTATAAAGTGCTATGTAAATTTAATGATGTGATGGGTGCACCCAGAATTATGTATCCCTACAATGAATTGTTTAAAGTGAAAAATCTCATGAGTTAAAGTGAATAATTCATGTAAATGATGTTATCTTTTTTCAAAACTAAGTGCAATAGTTGACCACTATGACATGATGTTTCATTTTTATGCATTTTCACAATCAAAGTATCCTATTAATGAATCCTCTCATGTTAATTATCATATGCCTATGTTATTATGATAATGATTATGCTCGCCCATTTTTCACTATTTCATGAGCTTATATATCCTCCAACTGAGATTCTTTTCATCATTCCATGTTTTAAACATGCTTTTCATATCATTTAATAAAAGTTAAAAGGAGTTTTAAAGTTCAAATTTATATGAATACATTAGTTATTTTGAAATTATTTTATCTAAATTATATTTCAATATATAGTTTTTCTAATAAATCAAAACATAGAATTTTTATGGTCCTCAGATGTGTATTATTCTTTATATTTTTATATAATCTTTTATAAAAGTATACAAATCATGTTTTATTACTGAATCCATATTTACGGGTTTAGATATTTATAATTTTTATTAGATGAATGGTCTAGAAAATTTTTTAGATCATACGATGTTGGTTTTTTTAGAAATGATTTTGTCATAATGCGTAATATTTAACTAGTAGTTATTTATTTACACAAAATAAAATAGTTTTCCATAATTATTTATATGTAAATTCAAATTTGTAAAACCAATGAATTATGTTTGAGGGTGAAATTCATTTTTGTGGGGTCGAATGTAGCATCTCAAGATTTTAAAAGGTAACATTATATGATTTAATGAACTACTATGTTACTTTTAAATGTAATTTGTTTGCTTCTATGTTTTCAATTTCAAAAATATGACTTACACAGTTGCAGTCAGTAAGATGTTTGGAGTTTGATAGTACAAAAATAAATTTTGGTGAATAGTAGTACACCATTACGAATAATAATGTTAACCTTTTGAAGGGTTATATGAACCTTATGAATATTAAATAAACCAAGTGAACAAGAACTTTACCAATGATATTATAAATAAAATTTATCCATCCTATATGTGACAATATGACATAATTACATTATAGTGTTGGTATTTTTGTATGTCCCTCATTGTTAATATTTAATTTATTAATTTATATGAAAATATATTTTCATAAAAGGTATTCATACACAAATATTTTTATATATCATTTTTATATTATCATTTTATGAGCACTTAATTAATATTCCAAAGTATAAGAAGAGCAGTTTTTAATTTTTTAATTAGTATTTTTCATGTAAAATTGGATTTAATTTAAAATTTTAATAAATAATAATTTAAAAATTATTTTTATAAATTGGAGTTCATTTTTTTGAATTCTACATGCTAAAAAATGGATAGGGATAATTTTTGGTAATTTTCTAAATTACATGACTTTTTGGTGAATTGTGAAATTCGATAATTAAAAAATATGCTAAATAGAAAATTTTATGCATCATTCGTGAGTCATGTATGATGTCATTGTCCATTGGATAGATCTAACATGCACATATTAATATTTTCTGTAATAATAATACTCATTATTTATTGTGTTGTTGACAAATAATAAATTGAGTAATATAATATGGAGAAAACCCCTCTCCCATTCAATATATACGCCCCCCTCACATCCAAATTTCCTCACAACTCTCAAGACCTATTCCTAATCCAATTTTTGTATAAATATATTCCCATGGTCCTCCCCCACGTCCATCATCCCTTTTTTCTTATAAAAAGACCAAAACATCTCCCATAAAGTGGATATTAATGTTATATATTCAAGAGGTAATTTATCCCTCTCTTTTCTTTCAAATTCATGTAAAATTTATTTTCTATTATTCTCTTATCCTCAACATATATTATATGGACACAACCTTAAATATTACATAATATTGAGTTAATTCAAGAATTTGAAATGGGGTTCTTTTTAGGTTGAGTGTTTTTTAGAATTACTCCACAACTATTATATTATATTTCAAAAATCAAAAAGTAGACACTTATACTCAGTATCCATTTTTTCAAAAAAAATTAAACTAATAAAAAATGTCTAGTTCCATGGTTTAGATAGAACGAATTTTCATTGATCTTATACATGACCCTATTCATCATTATGTCATCTGATAAACATTTCAAAAAGTGGGATGAGCATAAAAAGCTCATTAAGGATTATAAAACTATGAAATAAACATTAGTCCATCGATACGTACAATTCAATGAAATCATTATTTTCAATCATTAACATACCATAAACGATCACATGATTCATGAATAAAACATGGAAATCAAAAATTTTAAAGGTAGCATGTGGCATCCACATCATACTTACATTTTAGCTTTCACATCTACATTGGGAGTCACATTTGGAATACCCACGACAATATATTTGCTAAATATCTTAATAGAAACATTATCATTTACCTCTGTCACATTAACCAATGAATTTGAGAGCTATCTCAGGCTCACCCGCCCAATGGTTATCACTTAACCACCCATATACGTAAACAATTCCCATGAACAATGAAAAATTCATAACACATGAAACAAACATAAAAAAAAGATAACATTTCCACATTTCAATCACAATTTATCATTTCAAGATATTTGAATAACCAATTATTTATCAGACCCATTTTAAATAAAAACACCTAAAATGAGTTTAAGGTATTTATTTTACTTTTATAAACTTTTGACTTGTAGAGGAATCTGATGATCAAATAATGATCACGACAACGAAAATGTTATTATTACCATGTAAGTTAAAAAAACATTCCCATTATTATTTAGTAAAATACTACATTGAAAAAAGATTCCCATTGAATGAAATAAAAATTAAAATGAGTTTATGCACCGTATAAATGAATTTCATATATAAATCAAAATATACCTCAATGAATGATTATTGAGACAATGTACCTTAACACATGAGAAAGTTTTTGAATTAAAATAACTTATGAAAAACATTTGTCGCGATGGTAGCTTGATGTCTGTCTCTTTGCATTTGGATGGAGTTTTCTGTTTGCATATTCTGTTGGGTGGGCGACCTCAAATGAAGGATGGGTGTCTTGACACCCATCATTCAGTTGTCTATTCTTTTATAGGATTTATGGGTTCCCTGATTGATTTTTCATTGTGTTCTTAGGCGGATGTTTCTACGTATAAGGTTGATGGTGTAATGTAATTCTCATGTGCACCGTCGGGGGGGGGGGGGGGGGCAGCTTGAAAGAGAGATAGGTGTGTTGGCTCCTGTCATCCAATCTTCCTCTCATTCTCAGAGTGAGTTGGAGGAGTGCTCTACTTTGTTTGTGATTCCAGCATGACATGTTTCATCACATTGGGGGTGACGCAACATTATTGGTGGTTTTCTCTGCAGCATTATTTTTTGGGGGGCGATGAGACTTTCTCGCATGTTCTAATTTTGATTTTTCTTCTCAATGACTTTTGGTCTCTTCTTTGGCTTCATGCCCTATTTTTTCTAGATGTTCTACATCTGTCTTTATTTAGGGTTTCTCCTTCTTCCCATAAATGGAGTTTTTTTCTTATTCAATAAATGGCGGATTCCCCCATACCTTTTCTAAAAAAAATTGTATAAAATTTCAAAGGATAGTATATAACCCTTAATGGATAATAAAGTTGAACAATATCATGGTATAACATAATGAAAAGAGATTGAGACGCATTCCCTTATGAAAATTCGACATCCCAATGATGTCACACTAGATTTCCAAAAATGAGTTGATGAGAGAGAAAAGGGTCCCTCATAAAATGGAAATAAAATTTAAATAAATAAGTATATATAAGAACATATACGAACAAAATAAATTGAAATAAAACGATATATCATAAAATAAGTTATTTTCTATAAGAGGAGGGAGAAATGATAACATACAATTCTTGTATCAGTACATTAAGGAAAAAACGATGAAAGAATTATGTGTGACAAATATAAATACACATAATATAATTAGATATTACATTTAAAAGAATCGTAGTTCATTCACACATATTCATTGCATGACATAATCAAGAAGTAGAAGATTAACCCAAAGAATGGAAGTTGGGTTAAGAAGTTCCCTTACCTAGTGTCCAACTTGACATGTTTTTTCAATTTTCTTTGAAAATAATAAACATAAGTTTATTTATACCTGATTCATAAAATTTTTCATCTTTATTATTCCTTTTATATCACTTATTATCATTCTATAACAGTTATTAAATATTTGAGTTCATATCGGACATTTTATCGACGTTCGGAACTTGAGTAAAAAAATGAACTTGTTATAATTACAAATTGTCCATATAATCAAGATTAAATTATATATAGAAATATTTTAATGATTTATATATCATATATATAATATATATTCAGTATATATGTATTTATAATATTCCAAAATATTTTTACATAAAAATGAATTACACCGTTCATGGAGACGGTAAGTCGTATGTACGCATGAACGCTACTTTCAGGTCTTTTACAACTATAATGAATTGAAAACTAAATGATACATAGGAATATAATAATTAATTATAAAATATATATTATATATGTTAAATAAGTTCATAAATTACATACTTTATAAATTCCATGCATATCTTGAATGAGTCATATAAATTTAAGTGGGCGGTACACTACACTTTGTGAAATTAAATTATCGTACTTACAAATTATGGAAAGCATAAATTCATGATTTAAAATAAAAATAATGAACCGTATAGAAAATATAAATATATTATATATCACATATAAATATATTTCCATCATAATGTCTACTTTGAGAGGTGGTATGAGTTAATTTAAAAATCATCGTTTCGTGAGACAATAGATCACCTTTTAAATAAATAGTATGTTTGAATCCATTAGATATAGTTGTGTGGATGTTTAGTTATAATTATTCTCATAAAAACATCCTAGTATATATATTATTCTGTTTTTGTTATAAAATAATGGAATATATAGAGTTTAGGGGGTTTAATAATGAAAGTAATAAAAAATAATGGGAGAGAAGGTTTTACCTTTAAATCAGGTAACTCCTTTTGGTTTGAACTAAAATACCTTCTTGAATTTTATTCTTCTCATGTGTATAATTATACAATAAATATAGGACTATTGGAAGCTTCTTGTAGTAGATTTTGGATGAGCCATTGGGCTTGAGAGGAGTGATAAATGGGTTAAAGATTGTGGCCTTTTATAAGGGGGAGGATGGGCGCTTTAAGAAAATTTGAAATTATTATTTTATTATAAAATTATTTTTGGTTTCAAAATATCCAAAACATATTTAATTCAATCTTAGGTTATATATAAGTCTAAATAAAATAATCCAATAATAATGGTATGTGTTTTGATATTTTTAAATCATTATCATTTTTATTTAACCCAATGTTATCTTATTTAACTTTTAACATGTCCTCTTATATATTAATACTATATGGTTAATATTTTTAAAATAATACTCCAAGTGACTGAAAATGTATCTTTAATGACATTAGTATCATTATTTATGTAATTTGGATGAATATTATATTCTTAGGACTATTTTATCATTTAGTAAAATATTTCTTGTTTTAAAAACTCATTTATGTCAATTTACAAATGATTCATATCAATGCATTAAAAATCCAAAACAACATGATTCATTCGAATAAAATAGCATTAATTTATCAATAACAAGTCCTTATTATCCCTAATGTTCATGGATGGCATAAAAAGTTTCAAAATAAATTTATTTTCATATATACAATATCATTTATTTGAGCCTTTTATTAATGAAGAAATTACTCCATCACAACTGTGTCATAATAAATATTATTTATTTAATGTATAAATATTATAAATAATATACTTTGTAAAGTAAATAATTTCATCATTAAAATTAATATTTATAGTAGAAAATATCACTTATATAACCCCATTTAAAAATTGTTTTATTAGAAATATATATGTTTCTGTTACTTTTGTCTTTATATTAAATTAATTAATATAAAGTGTCATTATAACTAGCAAGTGGCTCCATGGGGTTCCAAAATAGACTCACGGATACCCATGGTTTGTAATATCTCATCCAATTGGGTTAGGACATGTAACACCCTGCCCCTACCTCATTGGGTTGAGGATTTGGTGAGGGGTACATGGCCTTAATCGATGTTCACAAGACGCCAAAGGTTGGAAATAAATGCCAAGGGCTTTAAGATCAAATTGGGGAATGATTTTCCCTTAAGACAAAACCAACCAAACAATCAATTAATAACCACTATATGATTCATGTCAATAAAATATCCCAACATTTATTCCCAAAGGGTAACAATTTTGTTCCACAATACATCCCAAAACCAATACAACAAGACATGTCTTTACCACATCAGTGTACAAAGCCGAAACTAAAGAAAAAAATTCAACATGAGCCAAGAAACACTCCATGGATCCAAACGAAACTCCATGTTCCATGCTACACCCACACATCACGATGCACCACTAATGGAGGGTGATGCCTTACCTTTTCCCACATCATTTTACACAACATCTGCAAAGTCACCAATGTGCCAAAGCAGGGGGTAAGAACAAAAACCCAATAGGATTTCCCCAAATGACTTCCCTACACATGCCACTAGGATAATACCATTAACACACATATATAAAAGAGTTCTATAAATTAATAACAAATTCATCCATTACAATAATCCAAAAACACCCTTACCAAGCCATTACACCCAAACCATGTAACCCAGGGAAAGCCAAGTAATAATGTCGTAAGACACACATTCCACAAATGGAAGCCAAATCAACCATGCCACAAACCGATTACCATTTTCATATTTCACTCCCAATCCCCATCTGCAAACATCACCAGCCAAGAACACAACACATCATGGTGGCACTTCCCATCCAACCCATGCACACAACAAACCATAGTGCCACTTATCAACCACTTACTATTGATGGTTGCAGTTATTGTCCACTATCCATCCCCTTTTTATAGTGGCACTTCTCATCCAATTACCATTGATGGTGGCACTTCTCGACCTGTATCCATCCCCTTTTTATAGTGGCCTTTCTCATACACTTTCACAACATTCAAGCAAGCCAACATAACTGATCATATAACCCATCAAGGCCATAACAACATGCAATCAACTTTTTTCCATTACATGACAATCCACATCAATAAATCAGACATTAATTAAAAGCACCCTTTAACCATTTTCCATTCCAAAACCCATTTCAATAAAAAAACCCTTTTTATTGAAATCCATTTACCCAGTTCATCATAATCATCCAACAAAACAACTCATTTTAAAACCCCATTTTAAAATCACATCAAGAGCATTTCACCACAAGACCTTCTTCCCCAAAATTCTCAAACCATTACCAAAGGTGTTTCTATCTGATTTCTCACATCAACCCAATTAATTTTAAGATACAAAAATTAATTGTAACCAACCCACATTCTAACCAAGTGGAGTCGTGAGAGAAGCTGCCTGCCTTTAGGGTTCCGGTGAAATCGACCCACAAGCAATCACACCTCAAATATGGAGAACGCACTACTGAATCCTCTCTAGATCCCCTTCCATAAAATTCAAAAGTCTTTAAATCATCATCCAAGGCAACCACAACCCATTATCTACACATACCAAATGTAGATATAGAAAAAAAAATGATAGGGATGTAGATCTAGATAAAAAAATGGAAACCAAGAGGAGAGACTTACTTGGAAGAAACCACCCTCAAACCTCCTTGAAATCCCTTTTTATCACTTCCAAAATGAGTGGGAGAGCCCCTCAAACCCTTGAGAACCGAAAATCCCAAGTGAGGCTTGAGTGGGAGAGGATTTGGAGAGGAATGAGGCAATCCCGAGTGAACTCGGGTTTTAAAACCCTATTTTAAGTGGTCGCATGGTTAATCTGCACGGTTAGGAAAACCGTGATCTAACTGTGTGCACACTACTTCCTTGAGAGCCAGGGTCTGCATGGTTGCCTCACACGGTTTGGAAAACCATGCACATGATTTGCGAATCCTACTATCTACTCATGTATGGTTATCTAGAGCATCCACATGGTTTTCCCTAACCATGCTCAAACCATGCTCCCATTGAAAAGCCTCCAAACTTATCCAAAACCATTCAAAACACCCCCAACCTCTTCCCTACTAATCTCATGCACTTTAAACGCATAAAATGACTAAAAAACACCACATACCTCAAACCAGGGGTACTAAAATCTCCCCACCATTAGACAATCCGTCCTAAAAAAATTAGTGATCCCACCCTTTGCCGAAAGAGCTCAGGACACTGCTTGACCATCTCTTTCTCCCACTCTCATGTCTCCTCTTGAATCTAAACATGTTTCCACAAAACACGAACTAAACGGAAGCATTTACCAAGCAATAATTTCTCTTGCCTATCCACAACATGCTCTGGCACATTCACCAACTAAGCATTGGGTTCTAGCTCAACATGATCCCATCAAATCACATAGTCACGATTTGGATGCTACTTTTTCAACAGCGGCACATGAAACACATTGTGTACTACACTGAACCTAGGTGGAAAATCCAAACGAAAATCCACCTCACCAACCCACTCAAGAATCTCAAAAGGTCTAATGTACCTCAGAGATAACTTTCCCTTCATTCCAAACTGATGATGTCACAACCTAGGACAGATCCGCAAGAAAACATGATAACATTACTCAAACGACAACAGTCGTCGATGATGATCCACATACGATTTCTGATGACTCTGAGCCGTCTCCATTATCTTCATGATCAACTTGATCTTTTCCATAGTAGCCTAGACAATGCTTGGTCCAACCATCGAGGACTCACCCATTTCCACCGAATATATTGGATAATGACACAGTATCCTATAAAATGCTTCAAACGGTGCCATATGTATGGATTCCTGATAAGTGTTATTGTACGAAAACTCAACCAAAAACAAGTGCTCCTCCCATGAGCCACCAAAATCCATGACAAAAGACTGCAACATATCCTCCAAAGTTTGTATCATCCTCCTGGAATGACCACTCATCTGAGCTTGATACACCATGCTCAGTGTCAATTGTGTCCTAAGGGTTTTCTAGAAGGATTTCTGAAAACGAGATGTAAACCGCAGTTCTCAATCTGATACAATCGATACTGGAACATCATGCCCTTTTACCACCTAATGGATATTGATTTTGGACAGATTCTCCACCGTATGAGATTCACGGATCAGGATGAAAGGGGCCGACTTCATTATCTGATCCACTATCACTCAAATGGAATTGTGATTTCTGGACATTCTTGGGAGACCTGTGAGAAAATCCATCGCTATTTGTTCCTACTTCCAAATAGGGATTGGTAAAGACTGCAACATTCCTACTGGCCTCTGATTCTCTGCCTTGACCTACTGACAAGTCAAGCAACTCGAAACAAACTCATCCATGGTCATCCTTGGTAATCCTTGGGTCGATTTTGGGACCCCATGAAGCCAACCATGGTCATCCTTTACACTTTTCCTAACCCTATGTGATGAGATATACCCAACCTTGGTCATCCTTGGGTCGATTTCGGGACCTCATGGAGCCACATTGGAGTGATAATGACACTTTATATTAATTAATTTTATGTAATGACAAAATTAACAAAAACATATATCTTCTAGTAAAAAAATATAAGGGGTTATATAAGTGATCACTTAGAAAATAAATATTCATTTGAAATATAAAACAAAATAATACATATTGGTATTTTATTTATAAATTTTTAACATTAAATAAATAATCTTAATTATGACACAATGGTGATGCGGTAATTACATTATTAATAAATGATTCAAATAATTGGTTTTATAAATATTAACCGCATTTATTTTCATTTTTTTATGCCATACAAGAATTTTAGGGATAATAATGACTTGTTATCTTTGAATTAATGTATTTTTTCTTAAATAATCGATTTTTTATAAATTTGATTTAATTTCGTGACATGAAGAGTTACTAAATTGATGTAAATGAGTTATTAAATCAAAAAATATTTTATTTAATGATTAAATAGTCCTAAAATTTTATATTTGTACAAGTGGCTTAAAAAATGTTTCAAATGTAATAAAATATAAATTTTGGGTCTCTTTGGATTTTATAGTAAGTATGTTAACCATATAGTCTGAATATATAAAGGGATAAGGTAAAAGTTTAATAAGTTAAAAATGGGTGAAATAAAAAATATAAGGATTAAAAAATATCCAAACCATACTTAATTATTATTGGATGATTTTATTTCTACTTATAGTTACCTTATCAAAGAATTAAATAAATTTTGGTCATTTTGAAAAAAGAATATATTTTATAATAAAATAATACTTTCAAACATTCCTAAATAGCCCATCCTCCCTCTTATTAAAGACCACACCCTCTAGACAATTACACACACCTCTCAATCCCCTTAACTCATCCAAAATCGTCTCCAAGAAGCTCCATAAATCCATATCTTTCTTCTAGAATCCTTACCCTAAGAATAAGAAAAGTTATGAAATCTTTTTTGTTCAAATCAATGGGAGTTACCTGATTTAAAGGTAACATCTTCTCTCATGTTCTTTTATATTATTTTCCTTCTCTAACATACTAAAATGTATTTATTCCATTATTTTATAACAAAAAAAGTATCCTAAATATACTAGGATGTTGTTATAAGATGTATTATAACTAAATTTCCACACGCCTCCCTCTAATAGATACGAACATTTTATTTCTATGGGTGGAGATCTACAGCCTCACGAAACGATTATTGTTCAATTATCTCCTACCACCTCTCATGGTAGACATTATGATGGATCTATATTTATGTGTGATATATAATATATTTATATTTTATATATTATTCTTTATATTTCATTTATATCATAACTTTTTTCATTCCATAACGCGTAAATATGAAAATTTAATTTGAGGAAGTGCGGACAACCACCCCTTCAATATAATATGACTTGTTCATGATATAAAATGAACATATTAATGATGAAATTTATGAACTTATGTATCAAATAGAAAATATATATTATAATATAATGATAATATATCTCTATATCCTTTAGTTTTCATTCCTTTAAAATTGAAAATAAATAAAGGTAGGGTTCATGCGTACATACGGCTAACCATCTCCATGAATGGTGCATTTCATTTCTTATGTCCTAATGCTATGGACTATTAAGAATACATATATATTATACATATAAAATATATATGCTATAAAAATCATTAATATCATTCTGGAGAGAATTTACTTTTTACTATATTGACAATTTTTAATTTTAACATGTCCATTTGTTACTCAAGTTACGAACATTGACAAAATGTCTAGTATTAACTCAGTTAGTTTATAATTGATAATTCAATGTAATAAGTGATATAAAAAAATAATAAAGATGTAAACTCTGCTTAATAATGTATAAATTTACTTAGGTTTAATATTCAGTAAGAACAATGAACAAACAAGCAATGTTGGACATGAGGTAAGGGAACTCCTTAACCCAATTTCCATTCTTTGAGTTAGTCTTATAACACTTTATTATGTCATGCTATGAATATGTGTGAATGAAATATAGTTGTTTTAAATTTATTATATGATTATATTGGAAATATTCATATTTTCGCCATATAATAATTTCATTGGTTTATCCTTAATGTAATTATACGATCTTCATAAGGGAACCTTTCACCCTACTATATTAGTAAAAGACTTCTTTTATGTTATATATTTTAACATAAATTTACCATGTTGGGATATGTTATTCTATATCTTTATTTCTATAAATATTATTCTTATGTTTTGAGATACCATTTTCTCTCTCAAAAACTCATTTTATGAATTTTAATGTGACGTTTTTAGGCAGCCGAATTTTTGTAAGGTAGTACACCTCAATCTCTTTTCATTAAGGAATAACTTAATATTGTGCACTTTTATTGTATTATAAGGTGTATATACTATAAATTGAAAAGTTATATCATTAATATACCTACTATCATTATATTATATGTTTATTTTTATGTTTTTATTAAATTATTCTTTTTCAAGTATTTTTTCATCTGGTATGGGGCTTTGTCTCAACCACCTTTCATTGAGTCATATTTTGATTTATACATGACTTTCATTTATATGGTGTATAAACCCCATTGGATTTTTATTTCATTCAAAGGGAGTCTGTTTTCTACATAGTGTTTTAACTAATGTGAAAGGGAATGTTTCTTTTTAATGTACCTGTTTACCATGACCTTTCCACCACCCCAAGCATTATTTGATATTTGGATCTTTAATAAATAGTTATGTATTTAAAAGGGAAATTAGCACCATATACCCTTTTATGCATTTTTTGTATTAAAATTGTTTTTGAGAATTAATTGGTAATTTCAATATCATGAAATGATATATTGTGTTTGAAATATTGAAATGTTATTTTTCCTTTAGGTTTGTTTTATGTGTTATGAATATGTCATGGTTTTTTTCCATTGATTACGTATACAGGTTGTTCCGTGAAAATACTAGGGTGGGTGAGCCTGAGATAGCACTCCAATTCATTGTGTAACATGACAGGGTAGTCATTAATATTTATCCTAAGTGATTTAGGGAATATACTTTGATTGATATTCCAAATGTAACACCCTATGTAGATGTGAAAGCTACAATGTAAGTATGATAGGGATTTAACATGAAACCATTATAATTTATGATTTCCTTATGTTATCCATGAATCTTTTGATATTGTGTGGTAAGTTAAATATTGAAAAGTATGATTTCATTGAATTTTATATATTTATGGATTACTGTTTTCTCTTTTTTTTTCTAACCCTTACCGAGATTTTTATTCTCATCATAAGTTTTGAACTATTTTTCAGATGACAAAAAGTTGAATACTATCAAGGAAGGGATCCAGGAAAGGTCATTATATCTATAACACTGAACTATACGTGTTTATTTTTTTATTTTTTTATTTTCTAAATTATATAGAAAATGAGTATAAGTATCTACTTTGTAATTTTTAAAATATAATGTAATAGTTATGGCCTAATTCTTTAAATCACTAAACCTGAAAAGACCCCCAGGGGGAATTATTTACTTACCTTAATATTATGTAATGTTTATGGTTGGGGCCTTATAGTTGGTATCAGAGGATTGTTTAGATAAATTAAGGGATTATGATTTTCCGTTAGACACATGGTTAGTGTCTATGTCTACTATTTAAGATAAATCGTTTTTTTTGTATCTTTTTTAGATCATGGAATGTCTCTTACAAATGGAAGGAGGTGAATCTCAATAAATATTCTAATTTCTTCCTCATGACTTGCTAGCAATATTTATTGGAATGTCATGTATAGATGATTATGAAACATTTTCTAACATATAACTAACTTTCAAGAAATTGTTTGAGGTATCAAAAACCTCTATTATACCTCAACACCATATTGGATCATGGGTTATATTTAATGACATATTATTTTTTTCAATATTTTCATATTTTCAAGAATGGTAATTATTATAAAGTAATTTCCAAATATTTTCCCTTATCACATGATTTTGAAGAATATTATGATTGTGAAAAAGGTGATGAAGAAGGAGACCCATGCGGATCATATTTATATTATCTTTTAAATTATATTCTTTCAGTATATACATATGGTAATTTAAAAAGGACCAATTATTGAATGTTTCAACTAAAATTCAGTCTGAATGATTTATATAAATTATGATTTATTAGATGTTCTGAATTTAAATATCACACATGATTATTTTATGAAACTATTTTTCTATGAACACCCATATGACACAAGTTTTACGAGGTTTAATTGTATGAAGTTAAAAAATTATTTTGAAGGATATCTAAATCCTTATTGCATTGAATAGAACTTCTACCAATGTGAACAAGATGATGATTAATCCATATGGACACCATGATCAAAGTATGATGATTTTTCTATTTGGAATAGTTCTATTTTATCATATAGAGGTGAAACAATTGAAAATATATAAGTTGATGAGGTCTTAATATATTGGGATAAAAATGAAAGGTTTAAGAGAACCATTGATGTTAAAACATGTTAAGGATATTTTTGAGTTTTATAAAAATGGAAAACCATAAGATGGGTGACAACCCATTATGTTCGGCAATCCTACAAGAATCTTACCCACAACATAAGGGAGACAAGGGCATATCACTTACCACTAGGCTATGTGAAATCCCTGGTTAGTAGGACATATTCCTTTTAGTTAAATGATTTAATGGATAGAGAATAAGTTTATTTTGGGAACATATGTTTTTTTTCAAATGGATATCCTTAGTCTAGGAAAAATATATGGAGATTAATTGATAAAGGATAGTTTGGAATACTTTCCTTCTTTTGGGAACACTATATGCATAAATAAAAATACAACACTATGATATTTTGTTTGTGGAGTAATGTTTGATACATTATTTTGGAAGAATATATGTTTTTGTGGTGGACATATAGATATTTGGGTTATTTATGGAAATTATTAACATATCATAGAGAATATGTGATTATGTTAATTACTTTTTTGAATGAGACTTTAAGAGTAACCTAAGTTATTTGGAGATAAATGTTAATATTTTAGTGGAAGACTATGTGATTATATTCTTTTGAGTTTTGGATTTAAATTATAGGTTGAATTATATTTAAGGATTTAAAAGACAATTTTTTATTAAATTATATTTTTTTACTTTGGGTACGGTTTGTTGAATTTTGGAGCTTAAGAGTAATATTTATTTTTATAAAGAATTATCCTTTTTCAAGATTAACTAACCTCGTACTAACTATTTTGGTTTTTGTTGATGTCTAAAGACAATGTATATATATAATTCATACTTTTCTGATTATGTGATACTCTAGATGTTAATTCTAGCACTTTTTTTATGAACAAGTCAGTTTGAATACTCATCATTTGGAGAAAACATGAGTTTTTGATAGAAATTTAGTAAAGGATGAATGTCTACATGACAAGTAAGATAGTTTCCTAATGTTTTTAGTTAAGATCATATATAAATTCCTCAACATTACTAAAATTAAATTAAAAATAACATTTTCTATTAAATTTTCCTAATGGGGAATCAGAGACCATTTGACCAATAATATGTTTTTGTTTTTTGGGTTGTTAACTTTATCCTAGTCAGGTTTTCTATCACTCTCTATTAGAAGAGGAAAATTAGTTTCTTTTCCATATCCATATTTAAATACATGAAATACTAGTATGGGTTATCTCTGGTGACCATTGTAATTTTTTTATTTATATTAATGTGATTTTATTATTGACTTTTCTATAATGTGGGACTTATAATGATGTTTCTGAGCCCAATTTTAATATTCTGTGAAAGAAATTCCCAATAGTGGGGAAAGATGTAACATACCAGGTAAATATAGATTTCGACATGTTCATATTTATTAATATTTATGAATTAATATTAATTTTACTTTAAATGTGATGCTTTGTTTGATTGTGTCCCTGAAACCCAACAATGGGTTTCTCCAAAAATCCCATGTCGCATATAAGGCTATGTATTACGGAAAAATAATAATATAATATTATTTTAAATGGTATTCAATGCCTAGAAATTTTATTTGTTGGAATGGAAAAAACTAAGTAAAATATGATTATAAATGTTTGTTAAATGTCTTTATATTTATCCAATAAATTTTTAGAGGATTAAAATGAGAATGATTCAAATTTTAAGCATAAATACTCTAATATTTATTAAAAGGATGGTTTATTTCTTTTTGATGGTAAATCCTTTTTAAATATATTTTTTCTCACTTTTATATTTTCTATTTTAAAAAATAAAATAGTTCTTTAGAATTGGATCAAAAAAACTTAATCTGGGTAAATATTTCGTATTTTTCAGATAATGTTAATCTTTTAATGAATATTAAAAAATACCATATTTTAACTCAAAACAGCATTTTCATCTAATTTATTTATATAGATAAAATTTTCTTAATTGTGTTTATTTGTTAATAAGATTATATTTTTAACTTTTAATCCAGTTTTGGACATTATATGTAATTTCACTCTTATATTTGACATAAACAAAGGTCAATCTTTTGATATGTATTATTACTTAAAAACACGATTTTTGGTTTTGTCAACGGGAATTAATTTTAAATTAATTTCTACCACTTCTTCATTTTGAAATTGGTATAATGGATTACATAATATTAATCAAGAGGTCTATATTGCGTAAATAGGTAACTTTTATTTTTTTACATTATGAATAGTTACTTCAGTAAATATTTTATTTACCATATTTAAGGGTAAATTTGGTAAATAAGGGTGAAAATTAATATTATAATAATATTAAATTAACAATAAACTTGTCCTAAACTTATTGGATAAGATATACCTGAAAATGGGAATTCTTGGGCTGATTTTGGGTCCCCATGGAGCCACATGTGAGTGATAATGACATTCTATATTAATTAATTTAATGTGAAGACAAAAGTAACATAAACATATATCTTTTAGTAAAATAATTTTCATATGGAGTTATATAATTGATCAATAAAAATATAAATATTAACTGGAATGGTAAAAATATTTACATCATCATGGTATTTTATTTATAGTATTTATACATTATATAAATAAACATAATTATGATACAATAGTGATGTCTTAATTGCTTCATTAATAAAGGATTCAAATGAATGTTATTATAATTATTAAAATAAATTTATTTTGAAACTATTATTCCATATATAAATTTTAAGGATAATAATGACTTTTTATATTTGAATTAATTTAGTTTTTGTTTGAATGAATCATGTTTTTATAGATATTATTTTAAGTCTTAATATGAAAGTTTCTAAATTGACTTAACATAGTTTTTAAATCAATCAATATTTTATTAAATGATAGATTATTCTTAAAAACTGAGATTCATCCAAATGACATAAATAATATTTCAAATTTTATAAATGATCCAATTTGCGTCGCTATCCATTTTATTTTAAATATATTAACCATTTAGTATGAATATATAAGAATACATGTTAAAAGTTAATTAAGATAACAAAAGGATAAATAAAAAAGATAAGGGTTAAAAACAATCCAAAACCAATCCAATTATTTTTATATTATTTTATTTCAATATATATATATTTTATATTTTAATTAAATAATTTTTTGTCCTTTTTAAACTAAAGAAAATTATAACAAAATAATACTTTCAAACATTCAAAAAAAGCCTCACCCCATTTTATAAAAGGCCACCACCTCTAACCCATTACTCACACCTCTCAAGCCCCTTCTATCAACCATACACTACTTTAATATGTTCCCAATATCACTATATTCCTCCTGGAATCCTTACCCTAGGCATAAGTCAATTCAATAAAGCCATTTGGTTCAAACTAATGGGAGTTACCTGATTTAAAGGTAAATCTTCTCTCAAGTTATTTTCTTTTATTCTCTTCCTGCATCCCAATAAACACTACTTATTCCATTATTTCAAAACAAAAATAGTATCAAAAATATATTAGGATTTTTTTTATGATAAGTATTTTAACAACACTTCCACACACCACCATCTAATATATTCAAATATAATGTTTATGTGGACGGCGAACTACTACCTCACGAAATGATGATAGTTCAATTATCTCCTACCGCCACTCATGGTGGACATTATGATGGCACTGTATTTATATGTGATATATAATATATTTATATTGTCTCTATTATTCTGTATTTTTAATTTACATCATACCATTATGCTTTACATAACACATAATTACATTATTTTCAATGGAGGAAGTGCGTACTATCACACCCATAAATGGATATTAATCATTCATGCAATACATATAACATATAAAGGATAGAATTTCGAAAAATAGGTAACCAAATATGACATATAAATTGTAATAGAATTATAATATAACTTGGTATCATTTATTTTCTAATCCATTAAAAATGAAAACTAAATGAATGTAATGTTAACTCATACGTACAACTTATCGTCTCCATTAATGGTGCATTTTATTTTACATGTCTTAATGTTTTGGACCATTATAAATATATATATACATGAAATATATGATATATATGATATCTAAATCATAAATATCATTTTTTAGATAATGTACCTTTGACCATATGGACAATTCATAATAATAACAGGTTCATTTTTTAGTGAAGTTCTGAACATCGATAAAATGTCCTCTATGAAATCAAATAATTAATAATTGTTATATCAAGGAAATAAGTGATATAAAATAAATAATAAAATTAAAAAACGTTATAATGAAATTATAAATTAAAATATGTTTATTAATCCTGGTGAACAAGGAACAAACCTGTCAAGTTTGACAGATGTTAAGGGAACTTCTAAACCCAATTTCAATTCTCTAGGTTAATCGTCTACTTCTGGATTATGTGGTGTTATGAATATGTATGAATGACCTATGATTGTTTTAAAAATAATATCTAATTTTATTGGGTGTATTTTTATTTTTCGCACATAATTATTTCATTAGTATATCATTAATGTAATTATACGTTCTTTGTAATGTAACCTCTCACCCTCAGCTTTTAGTAAAATACTTCCATTATGTTATATCTTTTAATTCCTATTTCCTATTTTGGGATATGTTCTTATATATCCTTATTTATGTACATCTTATGTATATTTTATTAGAGACCCCTTTCTCTCTCATCCGCTCATTTTATGAATTTTAATGTGACACAGTTAGGCTGCCAAATAATTGTAATGGAATACGTCTAAATCTCTATTCATTGGGAAAAATCTTGATATTGTTCACCTTTATTATCTTATAAGGTGTATATACTATCCATTGAAATGTTATATCATGAATCCCCTTATTCTAGTGATATTATAATTTTATTTTACAATTATTCATAAATTATTTTTATTCTAGTATTTTCTGAAGTGGTAAGGGACTTCATCTTAATCACCTTTCATTGAGGAATATTATGATTTATACATTAATTTATATTATAGAGGGTATAAAAAACTTTGAAATTTTATTCCATTCAAAGGGAATATTTTTTCTACGTAGCATTTTACTAAACAACAAAGGTAATGTTTCATTTTAACGTACGCGGTGATAATGAACATTCCGTCCCCATGGGAATTATTTGATATTTGTCTTCCTCAACATGTCATAATGGATTTAAATGGAAAATAAATACCATATACACATTATATGTATTTTTATATTACAAATGTTTTTAAGAATGAATTGTTTATTTAAATATCTTGAAAGGATATATTCTGAATGTAATGTGGAAATTTAATCTTTCCATTATGTTCGTTTTATGTGTTATGAATATATCATGGTTCATGGTAATTTTTACGTATATGGGTGGTTCTGGGATAAACATATGGCGGGTGAGCCCGAGATATCTCTCCAATGCATTGGGTATTTTGACATAGGTAAACGTTAATATTTGTCTTAAATGATTTAAGGAATATATTGTGATGGTTATTCCAAATGTAACTCCCTATGTAGTTATGAAAGCTACAACATATGTATGATATGAATTCCACAAGTTGCCTTTATGATTTATGATTTCCATGTGTTAATCATGAATGTTATGATCTTTTGTGGTATGTTAATGATTGAATGATACGATTTCATTTAATTGAATATATTTATAGACTAATGTTTTCATTACTTGTTTTATAACCCCTAATATGCGTTTTTATGCTCATCCCATGTATTGAAATGTTTTTCAAAATGACTAAATTATGAATAGGGTCAAGGATGGGATCTAGGAAATGTAATGATTTCTAAAACATGAAATTAGACCAATTTGATTAAAGAGTTTTTATTTTATCAAATAAATAGAAGCTGAGTAGAAAAATCTATTTGGAAATTTTTGAAATATAATGAAATAATTATGGCATAATTCTCTAAACCTCTAAACCTAATGTGATCTCCAAAGTGAATTATTTACTTAACTCAAGATTATGTAATGCTTATGACTGAGTCCTTATACTAATAGTAAACATTTAATATTATAAATTACTACAATAAACACAATTACTATAATTATTTATTCAATTAAGGTGATTCTAGATTAGTTTAACTTTTTCTAATCACAATCATGTGGTGGTCCATGTAGTTTCATTTCAATTAGTCTATACCAACATGTAGTGGATTTATATATTATTCCACAAAAAGAACACAACAGTTTTATTTTTTTCAGTGGAAAATAATAATTAATAATAATTCATCCAAAGATATAAGTCTTTCCTTGAATCCATCTAAATAATGAGGGAAATACATTAAATTATCGTTTAATAAATACATATACCATTTAAATAACACATCATTTATTGAGATGTAATTGGTTCATAATTTTACTTATATTTTAGTTCCCTTAAAAAATTACATATCATGGGGTACATTTTTAAATCATTTTCAATCAACATGGTTATAATTACATCATATAGTCTAAAATTATATTTAACATAGAGAAGAAAAATATTCTCATTCTAGAGATCATTTTTTTATATGAAATCAGTGAACATTGTAATCCAATGAATAATAACTCAAATCCCATAATATATGTTTTATTTATGAATAAGCCTTCTATAAAAATATATAATGGTGTTACTTTCATTCTATAAAATTATAAATTTCGGTTTTATCTCCAAATATATTTGTTTTTATTATAAATGGATTACACTTTACACTAGTATATGTGTCAAATAATCTTCAATATTTTCTTTTATGTTTCCAAACCACTAATTAATTTCAAATATCAATAAATTTCCTTGCTTCAAATTTATATAATAATATATTGTATATTGTATTTTCCTTATATATATTCCCCTAAATCCATAATGGATGGAAATTATATTTTTATTGAAAACATAAACCCTCCATCTTATTCTATTTTGATTTCAATAACATCAATGATTCATGGATTCAATATTCTTTTGAGTATAAAAAAACCATATAGAAAAATATATATTCCCTATTAAAACAGTTGGGAGTCATTTTCTTTTTTAAAATATATTTTATATCTTATTAATTCTTCCATTTCTATATTTTTTAGACCATGCATAATTATGTTTCTCTTCATCCTCATGAACTCCAGGAAACTAGTATATTTGATGTTTATCTGTGATGACACACTATTCCCCATTAATTAATGATATTTAATGGTGTAGTCATAATTTTTATGGAGATATTTCAATATTCTCTACCTAATTTTTAGATCATTATATATTGATATATATATAGTGAAATTTCATTCTAATAGTGTATGTCAAATATTTTCCCATAATGGAATACATTTATGACAATAATATAGATATTACAATAGGTAACTTCCTATATGGATTTTCATAAATAATCTCCTATGTTTTTAATTATGAATATCCATGTGATATATCCTTTTGATTTTTGAATACAAAACCTTATATATTTCATCAAATGGGCATGTTATTTGACATACCTTTACCATTTAGATGTGTGTTCATTAAAAGTTCACTAAACACACTCTTATATGTGTCATGGAATATTTCAATACACAAAATTTCATTAATATACATAAATCCCTTATATATAAATATCTTTAATGCGGTTTATTCAAATGATAACATTTAAAAAAACAATCATATCAAATTAGACAAATATAGCTACATATAATAATTTCAATTAATAGATGATGTATGTCCTCAATATAAAATCAATATCAATATGGAAAACTAAAATTACGTCCCTTGTTACAAAATGTGGTTGTATGAAAAATTATATAAAATATATAATTTTCATATTTTTTCAACAAACAATGTATTCTCTAGTGTTTTTAGTACTACACTTATATGTTCTTCATTATCCATAAATTTTTTGGATTACATTTAAATTTAGTCAATAATTTTAACCATTTATTAACAATGTGATCACTACTATATATTTTAATGAAAATACATTGATACCATTGAGTAATTAATAAATATAAATGGACTGAAAACTAACTAATAATAAACATACATAGTTCAAAAAGTGGTATTTTGAATTTCATTCATATTGATTATTAACATAAGGAATCTAAATTAAATTTCAATATTATAGAAATATTGTGAACTATGAAGAGGATCAAAACATCAATCATTATGCAAAATGATTCTAATAAAAAATTATTATTTATTTTTTCTACCTACTTAGGATCTTTCAAAGATCAAATTATAATTACTGATTTAAATCCATATAGTATACTATGAACCCTATCTTTTAGGGGAATATAAGCTATATCTCATAAAAATACAATATCATATTTTTAGGTAATGGGAACATATTTTATCTCAATATTCCATCTATCATATCATTACATACCAAAAAGGTTCATATATAAAGACACCAGGTCGTAAATTGAACAAAATATAGTTTTAACATGCACCATTTATGATTATTTCATTTTTACCACCCATGATAATTGGAATGTATTTTCATCTACAATAGATACCAATCTCTTGGTACGGGAAACAATTAATTACATTAATTAAATTAAAAATTAAAATACTAATAAATATATATTTTTATAATAATTTAAACATCAATGAAATACTAATTATTTAAAATAACATCAAATAAAATATAAAAAATGTATTTTATATTAATGATAATATAATAATAAAATAAGGGAATCTGTAAAACATATTTTTAAAAAATAAATAGGATAAACATGAAATTTTAATGATATTACATTAAAACATATAATTTTCATCCTCAAATTTTTTATTAACAAGTCATGAATTTACACCATATATTTTTATTGGATATCGGTTTCAATTACACATACATTGTGTTGATCAATAATTTGAAATAAAATATAATAAATTCAATTTTGGAATAAAATTACCCTTGGTTATTAAGAAAAAATACTTACTTTATTAATATTAATGTTTTTAGTTTAGGATTAATTACTCTATAAATTTTAAGAGCTAAATGTTCTGCATTACAATAATTTTAATTTATTCCTTTATATTCCTTGATCATAGGAAATTTATTTTTTTCATCTATTCTGAACATCATATAAATCTATAATAAATTTTTCTATGAATCTTCATTCTCACTTTAAAACTCCATAGAACAATCACCGAAATAATTATTAATATAAAAATCATAGAGTACCAATTCTATCTTAATACATTGTTGGAGGAAAACAAAAAATTCCCAAAATATTTATCTATAGGTCAACAATAAATTAATGTCATACATGAATGATAATGTAAAGTTATCCCCATATTTCACCATAGACTCATCCTATTTATATATATTTAAAAAAATTATAATAAAATTAATATAGATTATCTATATGAAATAGTTTTTATGTAATATTTCTTCATTTAGTCCCAATACATAGATTTAATTTTTTTCCAATATTTTATTTCTTCATGATAAAAACACCTCTTATACTGACAAATCCATCTATTGGTAGAGTGGAAATTAAACCATTACATTTGTTTAATCCAATAAAACATATATATAAATAGGATAAATAATTATATGATTGGGAATAAAAACAGTAAGGGTTGAAATAAATTATTAGGGTTGGTAACAAGAAAATTGGTAAACTATAAAGGATTCATCAGGTGGTGATACTGAATGTTATAAATGGATTTATTTTTTCCCATGACCTAATACATATGAAATATGATAGAAATAATGATATCCAAACACATTCAATTAGTCTAAACATTGTATAAATCCACCATTTTCATATTGACATTAAATTTACTATCATTATTAGTTTCACAACTTCATAATCCAAGAATCATTTAAAAATAAATATAAATTTAAAACATCATAAAAATAAGTTATATCACTGAAAAGATATATTTTTCAGTTTCAATAAGATTTTTATAATAATATTATGACATGATATTTTAGTTATATAAAAATTAATTATTAATATTATTTTTTATGTATCCTTATATCTAAATACTACAAATATTTATGATACTATCTATAATTACACCTACTCAGACTCTTTAATTTAATTATAAATCAAAGTGCATATTAATCATAGGATATATAATAATCTGAAAAATTCTTCCAGAAATTATAAATCAACAATAATTATTAATTAGTAAGTAATACATATAATACAATAATAAGTATAACTTATTATTGTAGATATATATGTTTATTAACCGTCAAAATATTCTTATAAATTTTAAATGTATGGTTATTACCATAAAAATTCGGGATTCATATGAAAATCATAAATTTTGATATTCAAAACATATAAAAAATGATCAACATTGTCATCATAAACATAACAAAATGTATCGTAAACTAGGTACCATTAATCAATTGTAGATACTCTATTTATAAATCCTTAAACAATTATGGGGATATATAGGTTTTATCTAATCATCACATAAGTTGACTATCATAATAATACATGAAATATAAACTTGATTATATTGTAAAAAACATTAAATAAATGGGAAAAAAATCATTTTTATCCCATTGGTAATATATGGGTGTGTCCATATTGTGTTTCACATACTAGAGTATTATATGAAAATATTTATAAATAAATATAACATTTAATAAAATTTGTTTTTATATAAAATTTCAACTATATAGTATAAAAGAATTTTATTTTTTTTGAAAAATAATTTTTTTGGAGTATATATGATGTCTGTAGTGGATTTTATGACAAGTGGATTTGTTGAAAATATTAATTGCAGAAAATAAACTATAAAATAATTATGGAATCAGTGAATCCATAAGACAATAAATTGAGGATTCAATTAAATGTTATTCAAACAAAGAATATATGATGGATGATTTATTTTTATGAAGGATATATATATTGGTAATACTATTCATTAACAATTTAGACCATACGGTGTTCTCTTGTTGGATATTCAATTAGATAGGGAATTGAGTAAAATTATGAAAACCATTTCAGCTAACCAAGTGCGTTCAACCTTTTCACATAGAAGAGTAGGATCAACCCTATTGGGTAACCAAAAAATCCATCCGACCATGGAGGCACCAGAATTGAATTCATTGATGATGTAAGGAAAATATGGGTATGCATATGTTACGATTAACGTTTTGTATCATGCACACAAGATAAGCGGTTTGTATCACAATGTTTAGTGTTTTTGATTCTGGGAGCAGAACCTATTATATTAAACTTGTATATCTGGAATGTAAATATGTTTATCAAAAATCGAACAGTGAAGTATAATTTCAATGTTACACCCATTTAATGTTGGGATAAATTTCAGCCCCATTAATAAATAAATTAATATTCGTATAGTCCTTCGATTATATTAAGGTGATCTGCCTGATCGATATTGCATATCATATTTAACCTCTCATATATAGTCTCTGAATGTTGTTGGGTTGATCACCTCAATAAATTAGATCTATGAGGATTATGATGTCAATGCCATATATGAAATCTATTTCCCGTAGGGTCCAAAGATAACTATGGTGTATATTCATTGATTTATAATCCTATAATAGCATATACATGTATTGGGTCACACCTTATATGGATGAATAATTTCTCTTCACATCATAATAAAATTTACTACATTAAAATTATTTTAATTTTGGAATGATGAGATTATTTAAACACCCTAGAAAAACTTCCACATCATAGTGTTATTGAATTTTCACTATGGATAAAATTTTTGCACCGCAACGCTAATGGGATCTAGTTTTCATTATTCTTCAATTCAAAAAATGTTGATGAAAAGTGAAGCAATCCACAACATGTAAAAATTTTATTTGTACATGGATTATGATTCACCATATTTGTAGTGGGGACATAATAGTGTCCATATGTGTTTACAATATAAAATATTACAAGAGTTTCAAGCTAACAAAAAAATCCTTATTCTATGGGGTTTATAAAAAAGTTGCCTCGACTATATGAGATTGTAAGATCACTGATTTTTCTAGAGTCATTCTAGGGCACATTTTCAGGTATTTATTATGTTTTTAGAAACCAATTTTTTGTAGTAGTGACTTGAGGTGCGTTTGGGTGAACTTTTAAGGAAAAGAAAAGGGTAGTGGGTTGTGCACGGTTTGCGCATGGTCTGAAAAACCGTGTGACCAAACTGAGCCAACTAGCAGAACCAGGAAGAGAAGATCACACTGTTTTCGTATGATTTGATAAAGAGTGCAACCAAACCGTGCGTTCCCTGCAAATCTAGACAGTGAGGTCCGCACGGTATGCGCACGGTTTGAAAAACTGTGCGCCCCTGTCCAGGAAACCGTGAACGTGGTTTTTAATTACGAAAATCCTTATTTAAAACCACTCGAACCCGATGTTATCCTTATTTTACAACCATGCCTTGGGCATGGAAATTTCTAGGTGTTTCCAAATCCTATTTGAGAGATTCCGAGGCGATCCAAACACCATTTCTCAAGATTGATGGCTCATATTGAAGACCTTCTCTCCTTCGATAAGTGGATTTCATCCTGTTGTTCTTGCATTTTTCATTTAACATTCCATGATATTTTCATAAGATATTTCCAATGTTTCCATGGATCTAAACCTATGAGTTAAGGTATAGATCTAGGGTTTTATGATATAGATCTATATTTGACTGATCTTGATGCCTTTGATCTTATTTTGGTTTTTAAGGATTTTGATCCAGAATATGATCAACGATGTTCGTCCACTCGAATTTTGGGGATTTTCGATGATCTAACCTCCATAAATAAATAAATGTAGGTGGTAAAAATCCAATACCATAGTCTCATCTTGTTAGGTGAATGTAGATGTACAAATTTCAGGGCATAAATAATTAATTGGTGGTTTGGTTATGTGGTTCTTTGTGAATTCTGGGTCTAGTTGAATATGGGTGAGAGTTATGATGGAGGGATAAAGATGATTAATCATTTGAATATGGTTGTATATGTGAATTTGAAATTTTATCTGAAAAATGGTTGTGGGACACAGACTGATTCTTCAAATTCCCACAGAGGTAATAGACATGGAATTCTAGAACTAATGACATGCATGAAATATATATTTTATGGGACAAGGACTAATACTCCAAATACCCTGGGCATTGTGATACATCGACTGATGCTCCAAATAATCACATGTGTGCTAAACATGACTTTCTACACTCTTTCATTTATTTTTTACATTTTATTCATTTGGATATTAAATAATCATAATATTGTGACATTGTATTTATGAATAAAACAAGGGACATGGTTTAGGCTCCTACACGGGCCGAAGTAGGCATTATGTTTTGGGTGATCTAGGGAACCTGTATAACGTTTTAATGAAAGGTTAATTGGATGAATATAATTGTCTTCCTTATTTTCTTGATTTATTATTAATGAAACTGTATACACTGCTTATGACTTGATTTGTTTTTGACACTATTGGTGGTGATCTACTAAGTCATACTCACACCCTACTCGGGCCACCTGTACGGTACCCGAAAAGACATTGTTGTTCCAGGACTGAAAAAGGGGAAGAGCCCTAATTAGAGTGCTATTTGGGGTTGGAGCGTGGAAGATGGAACAAGACGTTGGCCAGGACCCATTTGGAGAAACTTTTTCATTACATTCATTTTCATTGTAGACACTTGGCACTGGCATAGTCATAGCATGTTTTACCTTTCAGTTGAGTATTGTATTTACTATCTTTCTTATTCATGATACATTGTAACCTTATAAATATATATGCTTCCGCTAATTCTTGTTTACGTATGCTGGTATATTATTCTGATAATAGAGGGTATAGTCTCCCCAAGACTGACTTACTAGACCCTCGCTGCTAGTCGGAACCCTCTAGCATATGGGGAGGCGCCCTTGAGGGCGTGTGACCAACCAGATCGGAGCATCGTTCGGTCGATCTCGGGTCGGGACGTTATAAAGTGGTATCAATAAAAGGTTTTCTTTATTCTTCCTTTTGTTTTTTCATACTATTATGGGAAGGTAGAAAAGAGTATAGGGAATGTCGGGGCATGATAATGAGCTTGTGCATGGGAGTTGAAAACCCTTGTATGGGAGAGAACTCAAGTACTCAAGGTGGGATTTCTATTATTGTTGTTTGTTGTTATAGTTGAAAATTATTTCACCTCAGCTAATGCACTTGTTTTGTGATGTGAATATTATTTTTTTAATTTATTGATTATTCATTCGTGGCCCAGAATGGAATGAATTTTCATCTACCTGCATCATTCTAGGCACTCTAGATTATTGTGACATGCATCATTTTAGGCATGCACAGAAAAACATGTTATGGGTAGATTGTTGGACATAAAATATATCCTTTCCTTTCTTGTGAAATTTGAAATGAAAATGGTCTCAAATTTTGTAATTTAAAGAAATAATTGTGAATTTATATGGATAATTTGGTTGTGTGTAATTTTGATAACATTGTGAACTGTTTTCTAAGATACATGTTTGGCTTGGTAGAATTATGCCTCCATGACACTTGTTGAGAGGACTAGTGTGTGGTATTGTTAGAAATGGTCCTCCAATGGGTAAACTTGATGCATCAATAGTACCGACTAAAGAAGCGGGGGAAAAGTTTCGAGAGAAACTCACTCGTTTCATGCCAATTATGGAAAGAGGCCCAGGGCGGGTTGTGAAAAGAATGTATGATCTTATGAGGGAATTTTAGTTACAGCCCCCCACAGACTTTTACTAGAGAGTGTGGTCTAGAGAAAGCTGAGTTCGGGATTGAATATACCCATTCTATACATGAAAACCTAGAGACACCTATTAATAAGAGAGTCATGTTGGAAGCATACATGTTGCATGGTCATGCGAAACGTCTGTGGGACATCCAGACACAGAATGGTTATCTAGAAGCTATGGAGTGGATGAAATTTCAGGAGAAGTTCCTTCAGCACTTCTATCCAGAGACACTCATACAGGAGAAATCGGCTGAGTTCATGAGGAAAAATCAAGGGAATATGTCTGTAATAAACTATGTTGGATGCTTTACTGACTTGAAACGTTTTTCTCCAGCATTGGCAGCAGACGAAGCCACTTCAGCAAGATGATTTCAGGATAGACTTAAATGTGAAATTAAGTATTAAGTGAATAATTTCAGAATAAGAATTTTTCAGAAGTGGTATATCAGTCTCCCATCACTAAGGGGAACCTGAAGGAGGCTTTGAGTGGCAGAAAAAAAGGTTTTTACTAGACGATCAGGTGGTGAGTCTTTTGAGAGATGTAAGTGACGTTATGATAATGTCATCCAAGGAGGTGGGAGATAGAGTAACCTGGTAGAGGGTTTGGTTACACATGTCCTTACCCGAGTCTTTTTCTACTAGTGTGGATGGTCAGGACAGTATCGTAATCAATTTACCCGACCCCCTATTTAATGTAGATCGTGTGGTAGGATGGGACATCTCTCGCAGTTTTGCAGGAACCCTAATGAATCAGGTGGTGATTGATTAGCTAAATAGAGTCAGAGTGTGGGAATGGTATCCTCTGCACCCTTTCAGTACCAAAGTTGGTGTTTTACTATCCAATGTGTTAAGGGTGATATATTTTGTTATTTTGGGAAACAACGCCCATATCATCAAACCGTTACAAGTCAGTGGAGTTAGATTCCATCATAGGGAAGAGGAACAACATTGTTGCATGCAGTACAACATAAACTTGTGGATAGCGAGGCTGGACAGTCGATAGTGAGAGATACTATTCTTGTGGCTTCTACCTTAGCATGTTCTTTATTAGAGAATGGTTCGTCATATTCATTTTTATCTAAAAAACATGTTAATGGTTGGAGTTCGGTGGTGGAGTTTGTGAGCGGGGCTATAACGATTGTCACACCTTTGGGGGTATAGTCTAGAGACATCTGTATGTGGAAGGGATGTTCTCTTGAGATCAGGGAGTACCGTTTCTTATGGGATCTCCATATCCTTGAGATAAAAGGCTTCGACCTAATCTTGGGTATGGACTAGTTAGTCACTTACCAATCCCATATTGATAGTTATTGTCGGAGGGTGACATTTATGTCACCTTCGGGTAGCCATTACATTCACCGTGGAGAGTGGGATATCCGGGCAGGCCGAGCAAGGACAATTACTCAGCAATTATGAGAGCTCACAACCCAAGTTTCTACTCTTTTACTTGATGGTGAAGGTGTTAGTCAAGATGACCTTCCACCAATGGTTGATTTTTTTCAGGATGTATTCCTAGACAACATTTTAGGGCTTCTGCCTATGAGAGATGTTGAATTTACTATTGAGCTCATGCTAGGAACTGAGCCAGTATCTATTCCACCATATAAAATGGAACCAAAAGAGAATCAAGAAGTAAAATATCAGCTATAAGACATGAAGGATAAAGGATTTATCCATCCAATTATGTCACCTTGGGGATCACCTATGCTTTTGGAAAATAAGGTTGATGGGAGATTACGTTTGTGTGTCAATTACCAGAGGTTGAAC
This sequence comes from Viscum album, assembly GCA_963277665.1. NCBI lineage: Eukaryota > Viridiplantae > Streptophyta > Magnoliopsida > Santalales > Viscaceae > Viscum > Viscum album. The sequence continues at coordinate 2,046,867,109 of OY728147.1, read as the reverse complement.
AAGATGACAATGAAGAACCAATATCCTCTACCACGTATTGATGATCTATTTAACCAGTTGAAGGGAACTTGTGTTTTCTCAAAGATCAACTTATGATCGGGGTATCATTAGTTGAGAATTCGGACTTCTGATATACCACGGACTGCTTTCCGGAGTAGGTATGGGCTTTATGAGTTTGTTGTAACGCATTTTGGGTTAACAAATGCACCATCTGTGTTTATGACCATGATGAATAGTATCTTCCATCCATACCTAGATCTGTTTGTGGAGGTATTTTTGGATGACATCTTGGTTTACAGCAAGACTCATGACGATCATGTTGAACATCTTGACATCATCTTGAGTACACTGACACATCATCGACTATTGACCAAGATATCTAAGTGTAAATTTTGAATTGATTAGGTACACTTATTGTGACACTTTATCTCGAATAGTGGTGTTTTAGTGGATCCAGAGAAGGTGCAAGAAGTGGTTTCATGGGAGCATCCCACGAATATTTTTGAGATCCGAAGCGTTCTGGGGTTAGTTTGATATTACAGGAGATTCATCCAAGCCACTTACAATTTTGTAGCACCACATTAGGGCTTGACCAAAAATGGAGTACAGTTTGAATGGATAGATGATTTTGAGACATCTTTTAAGGAGTTAAAGATGTGTATGATGTCCGCCCCAATTTTGGCTCTACCTTATCCAGGTGAGGAGTACATGGTGTATTTTGATGCTTCTAGGATGGGACTCAGAGCTGTGTTGATTCAAAGAGATAATGTTCCGTCATACGGGTCATGATAGCTGAGGCCACAATAATGGAATTATCCAACACATAACCTTGAGTTGTTAGCTGTAGTTTATGCTTTGATGTGTTGGTGACACTACCTCATGGGTCAAAGTTTTATATTTTATACTGATCACAAGGGCTTTATGTACATATTTTCTCAGCTTGATTTGAATCTTTGACAGTGGAGATGGGTTGAATATATGTAGTCTTTTGATTTTGAGCTAGTATATAAACCTGGAAATGGAAAAGATGTAGCTGATGCTTTGAGTAGGAAGACTCAGACTCATATTATTCATGAATCATGTGCCGAGTGGAAGATGATGTCGTTGCTATGTGAATTGCATGTTGTGGTTTAAGAGATATAAAAGGAAATGGCACTCGTTTCATTTTTAGTGGAGTCTACAATTTTGAGACGAATCAGGGACAAGAAATATGAGGACATTGAGTTCCTGGCCTTTAGGAAAAACTATGAATTTGGCATGACCCCTTCAGACTATAAGATATATGAGGATGATATCATTTATATGAAGAATCAGGTTGTTGTTCCTACAAGCATGCAAGAGGAGCTCATTCGGGAATTTCATTCCTCAGTATGTGCAGTACATCCTAGTGTGACCAAAATGTACCGTGACCTACGATGAAAATTTTGGTTTCCAGGCATGATGAAAGAGATAGAAAGGATTTTTAAATGATGATTTACATGTCCGTAGGAGAAGGCGGAGCATCAAATACCTGGAGGTTTACTATGAACTTTTTCGACTCCAGAATAGAAGTGGGATGACGTAATCATGGACTTTGTGATAGGTATTCCAAAAACATTTAGAAAGAATGATGCTATTTGTGTTATTGTAGATCAACTGACAAAGGAATAACATTTCATGCCTATATGGGAAACTTTTATAGTTGAGTCGTTTGGAGAGTTGTATTTATAGAAGATAGTTCAATTACATGGGGTACCATGAACTATAGTTTCGGACCGAGATTCATGATTTACTTCGCACTTTTGGAAGGGTTTGCAAAAGGCACTTGGTACGTAGGTTTTATTGAGTACAAATTTTTATCCACAAACATATGGACAGTCAGAGAGTACAATACAAGTGCTTGGGGATATGTTGAGGACATATGTTCTTGACTTCGGTGGCTCATGGGAGAAACACCTAGCTTTAGTGGAGTTCACCTATAACAATAGTTATCAAAAAAAACTATACAGATGGAACCATACGAGGATCTTTATGGTTGGCCATGAAGATCACCGCTATGTTGGATGGAAGCAGGTGAGTGAGTGTTATTGGGAACAAGTCTCGTGCATGAGACGGTAGAGAAGGTTCATCTTATTCAGAAAAGTATTGTTATGGCTCAAAGTAGGTAGAAGTCACATGCTGATAGATGGAGATGACCCTTAGAGTTTATAAAGGGTGATCGTGCTTTCCTTAAGGCGTCACCTGGGTTGGGTCACCGCAGGATACAGAGGCAAGGAAAGTTCGCACCCAGTTTTGTTGGGCATTTTGACATTTTGAAGAGACTTGGGCTGGTAGGGTACCAATTGTCTCTTCCACAGAAATATAGTGCTATGCATGATGTTTTACATGTATCACAACTACGACGGTATCACCCCGACCCTTCTCATGTGATCAATGTGCATGATGTTGAGCTAGAGATAGATGCATCCTTTGAGGAGCATCTGATACGTGTGTTGGATCGCCGTGATAAGTTGTTGAGGGGAAAGACCATACATATAGTTTGTGTTTTATGGTAGCATGGATTTTTTTAGGAAGAGACATGAGAAAGGGAGGTAGTTATAAGGACTCAGTGGGCCGATCTTTTTATCTCGGAATATCAGAGAGGTTCGGGAGTACAGCTCGAGGATGAGCTGTTATAAGGTGGGGAGAATGTAAGATTTCGAATTTTTCATGATAAAATATCAGGAACGTTTTCAGGTATTTTTGATGTTTTAAAATACTTATTTTTTTGGAGTAGTGACTTGGGGTGACTTTGGGTGAACATTTATGTAAACAAAAGGGCAGTGGGTTGTGCACGGTTTGTGCACGGTCTGACAAACCATGCAACCAAAATGAGAAAACCAAGAAAAAACAGACAGAGAGGATCACATAATTTTTGCACGGTTTGAAAAACCTTGTGACCAAACCGTGCAGACCATGCAAATCTAGACAGTGTGGTCTGCACGGTTTGTGCACGGTTTGACAAACTGTGAGCCCCTTTCCAGGAAACCATGCACACGGTTTTTAATTCTGAAAATTCTTATTTAAAACAACATGAACCCTGAGTATTCATTATTTTTATGACCTTGGATTGGGCATGGAAATTTCTAGGGGTTTTCAAAGCCACTTTTAGAGATTCCAAGGCGATCTGAACACCTTTTATCAAGATTGAAGGCTCATAATGAATATGCGATCTCCTTCGGAAATTGGATTTCATCCTGTTGTTCTTTGATTCGTTCCTTTAACATTCCTTGATCTTTTCATGATTTATTTAAATCATTTCGATGGATATAAAGCTATGAGTTAATTTATAGATGTAGGGTTGTGGATCTAGATCTAATTTTTCTAGATCGTGATGCCTTTGATCTTATTTTTGGTTTGAAGGATTTTGATCCAAAACATGATCGACGAAGTCGTGTCGCTCGAATTTTGGGGATTTCCGTTGGGTAAGCTTCCATCAATAAGTTGAGGTAGGTGGAAAAATCCAATCCCATAGTCTCATCTTGTTAGGTGAATGCAGATTTATAAATGACATGTCATAAATAATTAATTGGTGGTTTGGTTATGTGGTTCTTTGTGAATTGTGGATCTAGTTGAATATAGGCGATATTTATGATGGAGGGATAAATATGATTAATCATTTGAATATGGTTGTACAAGTGAATTGGATATTTTATTTAAAAAAGGGTTGTGGGACACTGACTCATGCTTCAAATACCCACAGAGGTTCTAGACATGGCGTTCTAGATCCAATGACATGCATGAAATTGATATTTTATGGGATAAGGACTGATTCTCCAAATACCCATGGGGTTGTGAGATGGGGACTAATGCTCCAAATACAAACATGTGTTGTAGACATGATGTTCAACACTCTTTCATTTATTTTTTACATTGGTTTCATTTTGATATTTCATAACCTTAATATTGTGACATAGTAATTATGAATTGAACAAGGGAATTGGTTTAGGCACCTCCACGGGCCGAAGAAGGCATTTTACTTTGGGTGATCTCAGGCACCTGGATGTTTAACATTTAAAAGAAAGGTTAATTGGATAAATATAATTTTCTTCCATATTCTCTTGATTTATTATTAATGAAACTGTATACACTGCTTATGACTGGATTTGTTTTTGACACTATTAGTGGTGATCTACTAAGTATTGAATTTCTTGTCTGTGTTATCATTTCTACATTTTACTATTATTATGATATATTTATCCTCTATTTAATGTTTACTTCCACTGGTATTTTATTCTGATAAAAGAGGGTATAGTCTCCCAAAGACTGACTTACTAGACCCTCAATGTTAGTCGACACCCTCTCGCGCACGGGGAGGTGCGCTTGAGGGCCAGTGACCAACTGGCTCAGAGCACCATTCAGTGGCTCTCAGGTCGTGATGTTACAGATATAGTGGTACACTTATTATCAGTGTTCATAACAAAATAATGGTTGAAGTCCATTATTCATTCATTATTAAAATACGGTTTTATGAATTTCTAAATATGTATGTTCATATTGGAAAATAAAAAATAATTATTATGGGAGTTTATCACGGGAATTTGTATCCTTCCCATATGATAATATCCTACATAATACACATGGATAATTTATGTTTCATTTATGATTCCTAAAATTGTAATTATAGAACATGTAATATTGACCATATCTGAGTAAATGATCTATATCAGTAAAGATATTTTTTCGAAGAATAAAAAAAGTAGATATTTAATTAATAGATCTAAAAAATAGAAAAGAAGACTCATAAGAATTTGAAACGTCTATAGATGGAGGGATATAAATATAATTCCACTAAAATATCTAAATTATATAATAATAAGGTTATAGTATAATAATGTGGATTGTAAGGGTCAATGTTTCACATCTACAAATGCAAATTTATACTAGAATTAGTATATAAGAGATTTTATGAATTATTATGTAATTAAAAAGACATATATAATATATTGAAATTATTAAAGGATAAGGATATAATATTTCATCACATGGACAATAGATACTTGAGGTGATATCTATATCAAAATTTGAGAAATTAAATTAGAGATTTAGAGTCACCCATCATACATTTAGTGAATATAAAATTGGTTAGTGACATTGTTCTTTTTAGGTAGTCTAACATTCATTTACCTTTGGGGAAGTGAGTAAAATGTAATGTTGCAATGTAATTGATCTTAGGGAGATAATTTTCCTATCCCAAAAAAACATTATTGTAGAGTTCTTCCGCAAAGGTGACCAAGCCTAAAGAAAAAAAAATATTTCCAAAAAATGAGAGTTCTAGTCTAAATCAAGCATCACTAAGAATAGTGATATTAGATATCCAACATAATGTTGGTAGTATAAACCTTTCAAAGGCCAATTTTGGTGAACCAAGATAACCCACATTTCAAATAATTCTATTATTAATTACTTATTGTGCATCAACAACAAATAAAATTGGTAGATGTATTCAACATACGATTGATATATAAATTCTATAAATTATTGGTAATTAGATCAGTAAGATCAAATCCTAGTAACAAATATAACTAATAGGTCAAGATCAAATAGTGTAAGAATAAATAAAAATGCATCAAAGCATAGATTCAACCCTCAATCATGGTAATTAATCACAACTTAGACCTAAAAATTGTTATCATTGTGTAGGTTTATATGGTGTATTTTTAATTGATTTATCTCAAATGTTTTTTTGAGTTAAATGTTTCAATGTTTCAATTTATTTTTCTGTTACATTAAATATGGTATAAAATCAAATAAGGTTCATAAATCAGGTGAAATCTATCTATGTTGAACTATATTTGGAAATGTAATATTTGGTAGAATGAGTCTGGAAAAATTCATAAGAGATGTATGATAAATTAAAAATGTAAATCCATTTACAAATTTATTGACACATCAGTTATATGTGAAATTTTTTATCAACTAATTGATAATGGCACCACTAATGATGAGTTAATATCAACTGGGATAAGAATGGAAATTCCCATTCATCAGGATAAGCATACTAGTAATCAACAGATGAATTTTTTATATTTGATATGGAAAATAAATTTCTATATTTTAAAATTCATGAGATGGAAAATGAGATAGAAAATATGATAATCCTAAAAAAAATATTTTTGATGTTTCAATGGATGTTAGATATATTCTTGATTTTCAAAGAAAAGTGCATCATGCGTTTTAAGGATATTAGGATGATAAGGCTTGTTAAATGATACATGTGATTAATGATAATATAATCCTAGAACAGGAAATGGTATGTTTCAACAACACTATTTATAAAATTGAATATAAAATGATGTAGTGGAATAACACATTGGATAATATTAACCAATCCATGGAAGGTGACATGTTTAGGGGGGACAATCTAATTCCATAATTTAGTGCTCATTTGGAATCAAAGTGTAATAAGACCCAAAAAGTTGAATAATAATAAGTTTTATCCTATAACTGGTAATATTCTATGGGTAAACCTAATATAAAAAACATTTAATTTATTATATTATTACCTTTTTGTATGTGATAATGAATAAATGCCGAATTATTACTTGTAAGAGAAGAAACATGATTTGATTTTAATTTTAAAATCCATGACATTCACGGAAAAATATGGTTTATGATATAAAGAAACACATTCATTATCTGAGATGAAGAAGAAAAATAAATATTCCAAAGAATAATTAATGTTGTTAGGGTCTCAATAGTTGGAAAAAAATGGACTACAATATAGATTAGAATAACTATATGATACCCAAAGGAAGGAAATATTAATTGTGTTTTTTTAATGAATGGACCTATCATTAATTATACTGATGAGTTATAAGGATATATAAAATGTTGTTCTATTGGTGGGAAACATAAATTATTATGTCACCATACTGAGTAGTTGTATCGGTCTATCATAAAAATAATTACATTTCATACCATGTCCAAATAAATTGTTTCAAAATATATATAGTTGAGATTAAAGGATGATTTTAATATTCCTAAATTTGTAAAACTATTACATTGAAAAATAGACATAAATTATAACATGAATAATATTTCATTACTTACACTAAGGTAAAGAAAACCCAAGAAAATACCTAAACATAATTATTATTATAGATGTAATAAAAGAGATTTAAAAACGGATCAGTTATTGGTGGATTCATGAATTATCATGGTAGAGGGATATCAAAATGAGATCCATGAATTTAAAATCATGATAATGGATCAAGTGATGCCCAAGTGATTATGATGGTTTAGAAAATGGAAAATATTCCAATTTTGTGGAACGAATAAATTTTGGGTAAAATATTATTTGAATGAACAAATATTGTAAGAGAGAAAATCCAAATGATTAATAAGGTGGTTGGATTCTATCAAATATGATTTATAACTAAATATGAATTCTATTTTTGGCAAGAAACATAATAATGGGGTCCCATAGTGACTCACTATCATTCATAACATTTGGGAGTCCATGGTATAACTCTTCCAATATTCGGAAATGATAAAAATTATTTGAAGAGGTGTAATACCTAGGGGGAGACACAAATCATTGGGAAGGTGTTCTCAAATTCACCTAAAATTAAATTTAAATAATATCTAAATATCATCTTGAAATTTTATAAAGTAGTTGTGGATTATTTACATGTTTCAATCCTGATACAGTTGGAAATGTTGGAATTTTCATTTTGATTTTTATATAAAAAAATATATTTACAAGTAATCTATTAGTTCGAGATAGATTTGATTTCTTCTTTTACTCTATGGTAAACCCATTTTAATGTACCTATTAATTGGTTAGGTTCTTAGTGGATTCAATCCACTAAGGAAGGAAAATTTTATATTTTTTAGTAATATTAAAAAATGATTATATATATTTACATTCGAATAGGGTATATTGGTTTTTTAATATTATATGTTTTTAAATTACATTGGAAAAAATAATCATCTCAAAAATAAGTATTAATGTGATACATACCAAGAAGAATCATATAGATTGCATGAGAAATTTTAATCATCCTAGGATCATCCAAGATGATTATAAAGGAATGTGGAATTATCTTATTGGTGATGAAATGTGGAATTACATATTCTTGAAATGGTATAACATTAACTTTTTATTCTTTAAAACATATATTTTAACAGATTTTATTTTTGTGTTTAGATAAAACGATGTGGTGAGAAAATGATATGTAGAGGTTGTTATGAATTTATTGAATATTGTGAGTTATATGAACTACCATTTAGGTCTTTCTTATTAATCCTTTTTCATAAACCATTCCTAGGTTTAGTTGTATTTTAGAATCAAATCATATATAATGTTGTATGTAGTGATTTTTCATACATGATTTCTTATGGAAGATATTATCTATTTTTGAAACTTTTTATTCAAATTCATAATAATTTAAGGATTCTAGATTTTGAAAGTCAACCAGAATGTTTTTTTCTAAGTGTAAATTTCGGAAAGATGAAAATAATATATTAATATAGATGGAGAAAATTGATGAATTAATCAGAAGTATTCTATTTGGTTCACATTTACATGTGTAGTGAATGATAATGAAATAACTACTATTAATTTATTCACTAAATTATAGATAAGTTAAAATAGATATTAGTTCACCTGGTTTTAAGGTGATATTTTCAGAATGATATTTCATGTAAATTTAATGGGGGAAATTTTTTATAAAAAATATATAGTGGATTGGGTATAATGATTTTTGTGTTCTTTTTGAAATTTGAAATTTTATACAATACAAACTTTGAAAATAAACTAAAGAATATTTATAGATCAATTGATTGAATTATATGTAAGATGGAGGAATTATGATTGTTGTGTTTTAAAGATATAAAATATGTTGGAGCATTCAATAAAATATCTAACTCTTGAGCTATATAATAGTATTAAGAGACATCCTTTTTAAAGGAATGGACACTGTAGATATTCCTCAAACATGATCAATTGTAAAATCTACATTTCTCTCAAGAGGTAATCCATAATAGACATCGACAATGACATCCATGAAATTATCCACTACTGGTGGGAAATTAGTTTAGTGAAATCCATGGCTCTCCATCAATATACATGAAATCATGGTGGTCACTCCACCTTGCCCATGAATCTATAGGCCCTCTCTACCAATATTGTCTTTACCATTCCCTTATATTGATAACTACTACCATCTGGTGATGTAAAAGTTACCCTAAGTTGTTAGCAGTCTACAAAAGCGTGAGTGTGACCCAACCAGTCCTTTCTTAGAAAGAAATCAATGAAAGTCATCCTGATAATGAATATATTCTATAATAAAGGGTATATTCCTACCTCATGGAGATATACCCTACACTAGAGTATACCCTCTATTCGTACCCCTAATGATGTATCTGGTTTCATTGCACCATAGTGATATAATATCTGTAGTCTGGGACATTCCACAATGGATACAAAGATAATATAGTTTGAAGTTCCCATATAAAATAACTATGACACTATAATAGAGGCCACTAGGATAGTAACTCTTACTGTTGATGGCCCCATAGCCTAATCCTCGGGTTTTGTATGAAAAGCATGCAAACGACCTGATCTACAAACTTTTGAAACCGATGAAATACCAATATCATACCAAATCAGTTGGTGGTACTATTGATCAAGGATATGGATACCATGGCCACAATATCCTCCTCGTACATACCTAAAACTGATATTCCAACTCCCTTCCAGATGTGGAGTAAACAAATATCACTCATGGAGGTAGAGCCAGCACTACTCAGTTTTCACTAGAGGCTGGTTAAAAGGTCGTGCAGAAACACTATAGATTTTCCATACTTCAAAAATACAGACACTCCATTGGGTCTCTATGACATTGAGGGTTCATGTTCCCTCATTTTCCACAATAATAACACAACAATTACCAATTTAAATAGGAACTCTAGTTTTCATTTATCTGACAAGAATCATTGAGATAATTCTTCCTCCCACAGGAATAATTACTGTCCCGATGTGGCATAGATTCTTTTAATAAAATGGTATTTCCATAACTTAGTTTTCTATCATTCATATGATCTTGATTAATTATAGTTGAATAGGTACTAAGGGAAAATAAATTTACCCACGTATGGATGGTGTACTAGATCCCATCCCCAACGCATCGAGAAAGTGAAAGCTCATCACCTACTAGAAGTGTTGAAAAGCATTTAAACTATAAGAAATATGCTAAATATTCTATAACGAATATAGAACCCCAATTGATATCCACGATCTCCCCACATCTATTATCTATAATTGTCTGAGGACTAAACTAAGAACATAAGGTAGTCTTGAAATCAACTCATAACATTGTTTTATGATGAGCATCCTAGGTAGTCACATCCCACCAATGCATAGCTAAATCTCAATGCATGTAACTAGAAATCATGACTCTCTACACTGAATGAGTTTCTGGATTCTGTAAGATAAACATGGTGGACTCTGGCCTATTCTCCGTAGTTTATAGATCACCATCCCCTAAAAAAGTAGGAGGATTATAATGCTGGAACTCACTAGTCAGACCAGCCATCATAGCAGCAAGCCTAGGAGCATCAAGCATGGACTGCATCTGTTGTAGGAAACTATCACAACATGGTAATCCATTCCCAAATTAGGAACATCATGCGGTGACTCACATGGAACTATTGGAGGTATGACTATCAGCTCATGACCCACCTCGTCTGGAGCATGTTCCTCACCACCTTCCTTGCATAAGACTCGAGAACGTCGTGTTGGAATTAGTCCTCAAATTCCAAGAACATGCCAGTAATCAATATTAAGAATATTTATAGGATCAATAGAGGAAGTTAAACATAATAAAACTCACTAAACAAGAAATATTACACAAAACTACCCACATAGATGCCCATGTATCGATAATTTCTCAAGTATACTTATCATTTTATATTGCAGTTAACTTCCATTTTCACTTCCCTAACTTTCATATACATGACAAGGTGGGATAAATGTCACGGACCCTCCTCATGGCCCATGCAGTGACCACCCAAATACAACCTTACATAGGACAGGGGCTGGCGACTAGCACAAAAGGTGTAAATCCAGATAAAAGGGAAGACATTGTCTTTATAAAAGTAAACAAACACAACATAGTACGAATGTGAAGAAAGAACTAAGTAAAATAAGTACAAAGGTATGTTCTGAAAATTTAATGGGCCGGTATACAAACCCTACTAAAAGTGCAGTACAACTAAAAATAATGTACAACAACAGTAATGTAATGCATTAACTATTGAATCGTCCTCCGAAAATGCCACCTTAAGGCTGGGTACATATTTCCTCCTCAGTACCTCAGGTCCGGCCGTCCACTCTATGTAGGTCCCGCCAATTGGTCCACCTCCGGGTACAGTCCAGCTCCACAAGCCTCCACCACAATCAGTGATGTCCGTCGTCTGCATCCAACATAATGTAGTGTAGGTTCAGCCCGTGCAGGGGTGAGTATACGATACTCAGTAGGGACCCCGAGACCCCTGAAAATCTCCCAGAATCCACAAAGGATAAACCACAAAGGAAATATACAAACAAAAAGTATCAACCAAATATACATAGGTATATGACCATACATAAAACTAAGATATCAATTACAGTTAGAATTCAACTCTCGAGCCCAACCACATCCCAGTCCACACAGGAAAAAGTCAATCACATCAATGATAATGATTGAAAGTAAAGACTCATCTTAGACAGGTATACTACTCACAAAGAGGGGTGGAGATGATTAGATGTATTCTCTAAATAATCTCCTCTATCAAACCCACATAGGATCCTAGTACCGAAGTTTTCGTTGTCGAACCCACGGAGGATCCAAGTACAGTAACCATAGATGACGAACCCACGTAGGATCCAAGTACAGAAGTCATCGATGCCGAACCAACGTAGGATCCAAGTACAATAGTCATCATTTTCAAACCCACGGAGGATCCTACTTCAGTAGTCGTCTTCGTCGAATGCAGGGAGGATCCTAATGTGGTAGTCAACGTAGTCGCAGCCATCTCTAAGGTTCCTGCACACAACACACTCAATTCCGGGAGGGTCTGTTCCTCGAGCCAAGGGATCAAAACATCAACTATCCAAATGTCTAGAGTTGATGTATCCAGATGTTTTGTCTAATCTAAAGGAACCCAACGTGGCAGACGGCGCGTCAATCGGACATCCTGTATGAGTTATATTAGCCTTTTCTTTCTAGGGGACTGGTAAGAAATGCACTCATTTCTATCCCAGCAGTAATCCAAAGTCATCCAAAACTCACTTAGAGTATCGCTAAGTACTGCCTCGTCGTAAGGGTCCTAGTGCAGCAGACAACGCTCCGATCGGACGTGCCGTCTTTCTGTTATTCCTGATTATGTGAAAATACACCCGGCCTGTTAGGCCCAATGGGCTGGCGGGTCGTGTCGACCTGGTTTTGGTGGGTCCGACCTGGTGAATCGTGCGACCTAGCCCGACACGGCATAGTATGGCCTAGCGCGGCTCGGCCCGGTGCGGCTTAGTCGCCTGGTGAGTGGTCCGAGGGGGGGGGGAGCTGCTCGAACCGGTGGCGCCAAGCAACCCCGTCCTCCCAAACCGGCCGGATAAAGCCGACCAGACTTCTTGGTGTAGGCGGCCCACTCGGTTGGGCCACAATTCGTCCAACGTGGTGCCCACCTAGTGTCGCGGCTCTCCCCCGTCCATCTAGCTGTCTAGCTGGCTGGTTATTCCGCTAAAGCGGTCCACGGAATGCGGGCCGCAGTCGTCCGCAGCACGACACCACTTGTGGCAGTGCTTCCCACCTTTGGCTAGGCCGACATTAGCCGGCCGGTTCTTCGTCGGTCGAGCGGCCCGCAGTTGCAGGCCCCAGTTCCTCCTCGCGCTATCGGTGCCTTTTTTTTTCCACAACCTCTATTCGTCACAAATTTTTTTTGACATTGTCTTAATTTCAAATAAAATAATATATACAGGGTCATCGGGTCATGTGCGCTCGGCCCGTGCCCTCCATGTTATGTGGTCACAGTTGTCCGGATTCATTTCAGAAAATTCAATGAAGAACAAGAAAAATTTTAATCAACTAAAAATATATATAATTCCCCTAGCTTGATAATTGAAATTGCACGTCGGGCATCGCGGAAGATAGTGTCATGGAGAGAGGATTCGTAGACGACGTCAAAGTGCATCTGAGGAGGACGTGGTGTCACCACACTAGTTTCGGAGAAGAGGAATAAAGGAAAGTCATCTCCCTTCATGGAGTCCACATTCTTCATCGAAGTGGTATCGTTCTTCATGGATGGATGGTGTTCTTCAATGAAAGTGGAACTCTCTTCTTCTTTTACACAAGTGATCTCTCAAATATCCTCCGAACACAACGTCTTCCAAAATAAAATAATATCTATGGCTATTATTTTATTAACACATGAAATTGTAAATTCAAATCACATAATTAATTAATTGAAGTGGTTGAATTCATTAATTAATGTGTGTTGGTAAATAATAGAGGGAGTGGGAGAGGAAGAGTTCTCATTCAATAAGTGAAGTGGTCAATGAATTAAATAAATGGGTGTTTAAGGGAGTTTAGGGAAGATGAAAGGTTGGGGATCGTGTGGGACCCACCTTACAAATATCCACACAAGGGAAGTTACGTGGTTGTGGGTCCCACCCTTAACTCCCATTTGTAGTATATAACTACCATTGATATAAATTAAATTGTGTACATGAAATTTTATTTATTTTATTATAAATCCCCAATTTTTAACTATCAACCCGCATAAAACGCAACTATAGTAAAGGTCCCCTTAAGTGAAAACTGGCACTACGAGTTCATCGATGCCCTTAGATCTCAATTATGTGTACCGGTTCAAAATATAGAAAAACTCGCTCATTCGTTTACTGAACGTACCCGAGAATAACTTCAAAAAATTATTCCGGGCACACCGGTCCTTGGAATCAGGTGCCATTAGAAACTATGTACTCATAAAATTCAAAAGTATTTAAGAAAAAAATTCATTAAAATTTACGGGTCATTCAATAAATATATGAAAAAATTAATTTAATATATCATGATAGACTTTAAAATGGGTATCCATTTTTGATAAATCAGGTTCCATACACCTATGACTAAAACAACATCCATTTATTTATAATGTAATGAAGAGATTCAATAAATGACTCATACTAACACATGAGGGCCCATACATCTCATGAATTGAGACTTGTAATAACTCAATCACATCAAAAGGTATACTAATAAAATGATAACTATAACAACATCAATCAAAAATCACAACTATATATAGCAATGTAAAGTGGTGAAATGAATCCATATAGAATGGAAATATGCATGACATTTGAAGTTTACGTGCCTATAATGATTCATGTAACAATGATCCTTTCCACCATATCATCATTACAAGGAAGAATTAAAATACTAAAATAGAGTAAAAAACAAAAACACCATATAGTATGTGCATCCCCCAATGGTGAAACAATATCAACTATACTAGGCAAAATAAGAAAAAAAATTATAATTTTAGGCAACATGGTTTTTACCCCAAAAATGGGTTCTCTAAGACCATTTATGAATTACGACCAAATCCCAAGAATTCCTAATCACCATTATATTATCTCAAAAATAGTAATTTATGAATGGAAAATGACTTTGATAGTGTTTTGTGTCATCCTAAACCAAGATGTCCCTAGATTGGTTCCTCGAACCTGGTGGGCCACATGTCCAAATGAACATCTCCCAAAATTCCAAAGGATTATTCTTAAAATTGAGGGCCATAGTTGTGTACATTTAGAGACTATGTCATCATTAACAATTTCTATCATATAGTATTGATGTAGACATAGGAAAATAGTGGAATAAAAACAATTAAAAATAAGTGAATCTGGAAAATATAGACAATTGATTCATTAACTCCAACAACTGGAATAACATTCAAAATCAGATGATATGTCATGTCACTAGGAAAATAGAAAACATGCATACAAGATGGTAGGAATAACATGATCTAAAACATTGTAAACAAAATAATAAATTATCCCATGCATCCTGAGCTCTTGATCCGTCATCTTCTATCATGTTGAATTCTAAATATCAAGCAATTAAATTTTTGTTTCCCTATGAATCCCTTTGTCAACATCTACAACCATGTAATCATCCTCTTCTACCAAACGATGAATATAGTGGGTGTGAGATGAATCTCAGTGTTCTACCACCCATGGTGTATATAACATTCATCCCGTGTATTGGAAATTTATGAGTGTGAAATAATATATATATAAGTTAAATAATTATAATGTGTCTTAATACCCATGTACCTACATCAGGACTTGGTTTGTGTCTGAACATGTAAATAATTCATAATTTGATTATTACCAGTTTATAAATAAGTAACATGTTAATTACAGTGAATGTTCCATTATGTATCAAGGGAATTGTGATAATCATTAATAGTGAAGTCTCAAGGTGATAACCAAGGCGTCGTAGAACTCAAGGGTCACTAACTCAATAATAAATTTAACCTGACAAGGGTTATAGTGTAATCAAAGGATCATGTTCCAAGGTATTCCATAATAAGGTCCCTATAGAATCTATTGTGGTTTTCTAAGGTAAAATGGTGCTAAGAATATATATGGGCCTATGGGCAACAATCATGTCTTCTAATAATCAATGGTGGATCAAAGGAGTGTATCTAAGTCATCTTGTGATAATATGAAGGGATCCTAGGGTGTCAAACCTGGAATCCAAGAACAAATATGGATCAATATCTAGGTGGGATTAAATATGTGAAAGTAATATCCATGAATAAGAATGGAGTTCATTTGTGATCATAGAATTTTGTGATCTGAATCCTTAGTGATATCAAGTCAGGCCATTCCTAATTGATTATGGAGTCATGTAATATCTCTTCTTGTTTAATCCTTTCCATTCATTAGTTTGACAAGGTCATGTGGCATCTATCCTTTTTATAAAGTCATTTGGTTCAAAAAATTCATTTCATTAGTGTTACAAGGACATGTATCATGAAACTATTAAATCAATTTAAGAAATATTTCATAATTTATAGTTAATCCAGATACCTTGAATTTATGTGGTAATGGATTATATAGATATGAAACTAATAATTCATTGAAATTTAATTGTCAATTTTAATAACATACCTTATTTTGATCAATTTTTAGGCACACATGGTTCCTTCTATTATGAAATATATATTATTTATCAGGACAATTAATATATAAATTCTTACCCATATGTAGGATAATCTAAGGAACACACAAAAAGTGTCACGAACATGTCAAAACACAAAACAATAATAATGGCATGACCATCGACGACGATGGGATGGATTTTTGGATGTATCAATGACAAAATAATCAATTATTTAGAAATATCACAATCATACTATTTGAATGAGTCTATGAAGGGAATATAAATTCAATAAATGGTAGCCGATAAAATTGGTGGGCCCCAGACAACAAATCTAAATTCAATTAACATTATGGATGTGTTATAGAACACTCACCTTAGAGTTTTATGATTCTTCTCCTTCGATGTTGGCCCTTGATTTGTCTTGGATCAGAGTATATCTATGAAAATGAATAAAATTCTCATAACCTGATAACTCAGTCAAGAGAAAAAGATAAGGAGAACGACTCATGAGGACTCGATTACATACCATTTTGCATCCAACGTGATGATTAAAAGTTTGACCAGGTCATAGACTAAAGATATCCCTAAATCCATATCATTGATCATAAAAAAGTTAAAAATTGACATAGATAAAGCTTAATCCCGCAGAAAACCAGATTAGGGAAGATTAAGGAGGTTTAATAGATCATTAATGTATATTTTTTAAAAGTTAAGAATAAAATTATCATGTGCATGGTTTGTCTGTACGGTTTAAAAAACTTTGCGCAAAGCGTGAAGGGTTTCCTTTGAAGAAGGAAACATTTCTTTATCTTGCTGCATAGCTATGCGTAAATCATGCTAATTAGTTATGTAAAAAAAATTCAATTTATACAATTAGGCAAACCATGAGCCAATCATGAAATAACCATACGACCTATTTAGTTTTCCCAAAAATATAGGTTTTGTAATTTGTTAATTCCAGGGAAACCCCTAACACCTTCTCCTACTCATTTGACATAGATATAATGTCAAGAGAAAAGGTTTATGCCAAAATTTAAACAATCCATATCAACATAAAAATAGTTACAACAAATACATGTTAGTATTTCTTATTTTATAATACTATATTATGATATTCTATAGAGTAGTGGATTCATCCATTGTAAATGAGAAGAAGATATTGCAATGGTGAAATTAAACTTTCCATGTTTTAGGCCTTATTTTGATGGAATACTAAGAGTTCATAATAGTGGATGAAACATAGTCATGATTTTGGAGTAAGAAATGTTTACCATAGAAAAAAAAGTTATGAGGAAAATGTATGATGTGATTTTTTTGAGTTATAATATTTTAGATATGTCAATGTCATTGAGAATTAAGATATTCCATTAAATTGATCTATTTTTTGAAGACCACAATCGTGGTTTTATATAAATATAGATCTTCATAATTTTCAATATGGATTTTCATGCTGGTAGATATGGAAATTATTAGGGGTAGTAATCATGAGAATTAATTTCCTACATTCATTACAATATATTGACAAAGAAATAAGGATAATTTAAGATTCATTTGTGATTATTTAAATGGTATTCATTGAATATTTGATAATAATTATATTATATTACAAGATCTATATCTCATGAGAGATATTTCAGATGAATAAAAACATCTGAGATATTTCACTGAGATATCTGAAAAATAGAATAGCGTTTCTTCAGCATTTTTAAAATATATTGATGAAGGAGAGAATGGGGAATTATCTTGAAATACTTTAAATATAAAATTATAATAACAATTGAAAATTAATAATGTGACATCAATTTAAAGAGTTACTGCATCATTCAATGTGAATACATTCTAGTATTATTCTTGAATTACTTTCAAGAATTATCCTAGAAAGAGGAAGTCATATAAGTGGTTTATGTTTTCTCAAAGGGTTAAATGATTCCATGAACACTCAAGGAAATAATATTATTATGGTAAAATTCATAACACAACTGTGAAGGAGAAACAAGATATTCAATGGAAGTCAACATACATTAGGAGCATCCACAAAATCAACATGTTTTTTTTCTTTTCTAGTGGGTCAATATTGTATTCCCATGGATGTGTTGGGTAAAAATGTGGTTGTGAAGCATGTGATTTGAGGGTGATAGTTCATCAATACTTAACAATTGTATGGATATGATCCTTGGAAAGATTGACCTATCCTAATATAAGGCACCGACCTTAAACCATACTTAATCTTGAGTTATTACAAGATTACACATTGAGGATCTTTTCAGGTTTAGAGTTTTAGAGAATTAGATCATAAAACTCGCATTACATTTCACATTTAAACAAAGTGTTTACATAATAGATAGTATTCATTTCTCCCATAAACAGAAACATATTCAAAATAAAACATGGATTCATTATTGAAACATCCTTGACACTATCATCATATCATGTACCATTCCCTTGACCTGTGAAAAACATTTAAAAAACGTGGGATGATCATAAAAAGCCCAGTAAGGGTTATAAAAAGTATCCAAAAGAAACATGAGTGCATATATACATTGGAATGAAATAATACTTTACCCATAAAACATAATCACATTAACATACCTCATAAAATCAGGAATAAATCATAGAAATCATAAAACATAAAGTTAACTTGAGGCATTCATAACATTCTTCTGTAGGGAGTAACCCTCTTGGTTATATTTGGAATACCCATCACAGTATATTCCCTAAATCTCTTCAGATAAACCTTATCGTTTAACCCCTTCATGTTACCCAATGCATTGGAGAGCTATATCAGGCTCACCCGCCCTTACTTTAACACCAAACCACCCATCTTCATAATAATTCCATAGAACCATAACATAATCGTAAAACATAAAACATGTATAAAGGAAACAAAAAATTTCCAGTTTTCAATCACAAGATATCAATAAAAGACATTGATATAAAAACAATATGAAAACCATTTTCAATACCAAAATAAAATAAGAGTAAAACATGGTATTTATTTTTCATTCAAAAAATGTTATGGCTTGTAGAGGAAGCCGAAACTCAAATAATGGTCACAGCGGTGGAGAAGTCGTTGTCGCCGCATACGTACGACAAGAAAAAAATTCCTTTTTTTCGTTTAGTAAAATGTGTCGTATAAAAATATTCCTTTTGAATAAAATAAACGTCAATGGGGTATATACATCGTATAAAAGAAATTTGTGTATAAAACAAAATATGCCTCAATTAAAGGAGATTGAGATGATGTCCCTTACAAAGACGGTATCCTTGGATTAAGGATAAATCTTTTACATAATTATGTGTGACAAAGGAATACATCAAATATAATTGGATAATAAGTGTAAATAAATCATAGGACATTCACACATATTCATAGAATGACATATTCAAGTAGTACAAGTTTATCCCAAAGAATCAAAATTGGGTTAAGATGTTACTTTGCAAAAATTCGACAGCC
The DNA here is from genome assembly GCA_963277665.1 of Viscum album. Taxonomy (NCBI): domain Eukaryota; kingdom Viridiplantae; phylum Streptophyta; class Magnoliopsida; order Santalales; family Viscaceae; genus Viscum; species Viscum album. Next base: position 2,046,847,483 of record OY728147.1, on the reverse strand, counting down.
TAACGGCGTCACTTTAAAATTCAGAAAAAAGAGTTGATGAGAGATAAAAAGGGTATCTCATCAGTTGGACATAAAATTTACATTAATAAGGATATAAAAGAACGTATACCAACATAATATTATGTGAATTAAAAGACATAACAAAATAAGTCTTTTAAAAAGAGGAGGGTGAAGGGTTCCCTTACTGACTTGGGTTACTTTCGAAACGTACACCCCATTGATGAAGGGTCATACAATGAATATGTAAATACACATAAATAAAATTATATTACACAAATAGTATAATATTGAGAAGTACATACATCAATCAAAGGAAATGGTGGGAAATGTAGCATAAATCTCACGTGACTAAAAGTGAGATGAAAAATCCCTGATGAAAACTCGGCAGCCTAACGACACCACATAAAACTTCCAAAAATGGATTGATGAGATAAAATAGGGTCTCTCATTATATTAAAATAAAATTTACAGAAAAAGGAATATAAAATAACATCCCCGATCATCACAAAGGGGATCTTAAAAGAAGTGACATAAAGGAGTGTACTTAAAAAGAAAAAGAGAGGTTAGATTTCTTATGAAAATTCGGTAGCCTAACGGCGCCACTCAAAACATCCAAAATGGATTGATGAGAGAAAATAGGTTCTCTAATAACATGAACATAAAATGTATAGTAGGATTAATATAAAATAACATCCCAATCATAAGAAAGATGAGCTTAAAAGGAATGACAGAAGAGATTGTACTTAAAAAGAAAGAGAGGGGTGGGATCCCTTTCCTCGGGTCCGACTTGACTCGATCATTATTTAACCTCATGAATAATAAACTTGATATAATTTCTACTTTCTTAATAACCTCTTTCAAGTTCATTATAACATTTATATCACTTACTACCATGCTATGAAAACTATGTAATTATTAAAGTTAATAATGGTCGTTTTGTAGATCATTGCTACTTGAGTCAAAAATAAACTCTTTGTAATTACAAGTTGTTCATGTGGTAAAATATATATATTATATCCAGAATTATATTCATTATGAAGATATAATATATATCATATATATCCATTATTTACATGCATTTATAATATTACATAACATTTAGAGGTAAGAAATGAAATGAACTGTTCATGGAGACGGTAAGCCGTATGTAAGCATGAAGGCTACATACATTTCTATTTCTTATTTAATGGAATTAATACATAATGATACATAATAGTATTATAATTCCATTATAGTATCATATATAATATTAAATCTTACCACATATGGTATTAACGAATCAAATCACATTGAGGGGCGGTAGTCCGCACTTCCTAAAATGAAGATATCGCGTTTAACCATAATGGAAACCATAAAGGTATGCCATAAAAGAAAAATAATGAAGCTTAATGAAAAAATAAACATATTATATATCATATATAAATATAGTGACATCTTAATGGACACCTTTGAAGGTGTTAAAATAATATTGAACAATAATCGTTTCGTGAGGCAGTAATTCGTCATCCACAGAAACAGTATCTTCTTTAACCATTAGACGGAGGTGTGGGAAAGTGTAGCTCAAATACTTCTTATAAAAATATCCTAGTATATTTAATATACTGTTGTTGTTATAACAAAAAAGTAATAAAAAGATTTTAGGAGTTTGGAGATGAAAAATAAAACAAAAGAACACAAGGGAAGACATTACCTTTAAATCGGGTAACTCTCTTTGATTTGAGCTCAAAGGATTCATTGGAAAGAATTCTGCACAAAGTGAGGTTTCTAGGAGTAATAGAGGGATGTTGAGAGACAAAATGAGCAGGGTTTGGCCGAGCCAAAGGCTTCAGATGTGTGTGTATGGTGGTATAGGTGGGGGCCTTTTATAAGAGGAGAGGAGGGGCACTCTTGGAAAGTTACAAAATGATACTTTATTTTCAAATGAGTATCGGATTTTAAAGGTCCCAAATTGATGTATTTCGAGTATAAGGTGGTAAGGGTTCAAAATATACTCATCCAATAGGTCTCTGATAAGTTTAAGTTATATTTTAAACATTATCTTTTAATTTTATTTAATTCCTGTATTAATGAGGTAATCGCTACATCATCATGATGTCAAAAATAATTTATTTATTTAATGTCTAAAAATTATATAAAAATATCATGATGTAGGAAATCGTTTTATCTTTCTAATTTATATTTATAGTCAAAAATATGACTTGTATAACACATTTAAAAATTGTTTTTGAAAAACAACTCATGATTGTGACGTTTTTATTTTAACTTTAAATAAAAAGTTATTCATGTCATTTTCCTACCAAAGTGTCTCCATGGGGTCCCCAAGTTGACCCATGGATTGTCTTGGTCGTCCAAAAAACATCAAATGATTGTAGTACATATTTCTTGGTCATTTCATATTATTAAAACATTATTTTTAACTTAAATTACACCAATTACCTCTAATCGCGATTAAAAATTTATATGTTATTATTCATAATTTTTTTTTAATCCCATTGAACCAAATTTTACATCCTAATGAAAAACATGTATGTTGTACTATTGAGATTCAAATTACAGAAGTGTTATTGATTCATTTAAATGAAAAATCATTTTTTAAACTACCACTTAGTGGTTTCACTATTCATCAAAAATTGACGTTTTTCAGAAAAATACCAATTATTCACCCTAAGCTATATTTGATATTCTGAATTCAAAAATGATGTATATTTTACAAAATTAAAAAACATATAAGCTACATCAATTAATTTAATAATTAATTCTTGTTTTCAGAGCAAATAGCGTGTTTTATTGAAATAATAAGTATCAAAAGATTGACACTAGTTTAAGTCCAATTTCATGATGAAATTAACTCCAATGACCACTATTGGATTAAATGGTAAAAATATATTCTAAATTCACATTAAAACCAATTCAAAATATAATATAATCATATATATAAATTATATTAAAAAGTTGTTTTGAATTAAAATACAACATTTTTCACTACTCATTAAAAAATGAACTTTATGGGAAAAATAAAAAAAAATACACAAAGTAAATTTTGATTTCCCAATTCTAAAGAAGATTTTTATTTTGTCAAATATAACACATAAAATTTTCATAAATTGGATTTAAAAGAGTTTCTCCATCAAAAGGAGGTTAATCGACCTTTTAATGAATATTAGAATGTTTACGCTTAAAATTGGATTCATTTGCATTTTTAATCCTCTAACATTTATTGTAAAAAGTAAAAATATTTGACAAACATATATAATCATTTGGTATTTAGTTCTATTCATTTCTTCCATTACAACATCTAGGCGTTAACTACCATTTAAAATAATATTATTTTATTATTAGAGTACAACGTAATATTCCCAAGAAACTCGTTGTTGTGTATTGGGTACGACATCGAGAATAGAGTCCCCATTAAAGTATTATAAATATTTTTTTCCAAAATATTGATAAATTTGAAATTTTCATATTCTTTATTTACCTGTGGTGTTACATCCTTCCCCCCTTTTTGGGAATTGCGTCCTTGAAATTTTAAAATTGGGCTTGGAAACTTCATTGAAAAGCCCAAATCGGAACAAGAGTTAGTAAAACAATAACTTTAAAATAATGAAAGAGAAGTACAAAGGTCACCCGAGTTAAACCATACTAGGATTCCAAGTATGAAAATATGGACATGTAGGAAAAAAAGGGTCATGTACTGATGGAGAGTGATAGTAAAAATGTCTAGGTGAAAGTTATCCATAAGAAAATAACATAATTGTGGTGGGTTAACGGTATTCGATTCCCTAGTAGGAAAAGTTAATAGACAACATTTTTGTTTTATGTTACATTTCATTGAGGAATTTATTTTTGATCTTAAGTAAACATACTTACTTGTCATTTTCACTTTCAACTTTTACTAGATTTCTTACACAAACTCATAATTTCCCCAAATGATGAGTATTTAGGAAGTCTTGTTTACATTAAGATAGCTATAATAAACTTCTAGAGAATCACCTAATCCAAAAAAGAGTACTATATATTTCCCATGTCATTAGAAAAAATCCAAAACCAAAATTGTTAGTATGAGATCAGATAATCAACAAAATTATAATCCTTTAAAAAGAAAATATATTCTTAATCTCCAAAATTTATCCAAAAAAACCCAAAGTTCAACAAAGACCATTTGATAAACAATGGTCCATAAAATTCTTCAAAGTAAACAAACTATGATTGAAGCCCAAATATTTTTAGGATTTAATCACATAGTATTTCAAGGTACAAATTAACTTTTATCTCTTAATAACATCAGTTGATCTTAAAATCTCATATTGAAATGTAATTAACCTAATCACATATCCTCCATGATAGGTTAATAATTTCCATAGATAACCCAAAATAAACATAATCTTGATTCCTAAAATCATATAACTAAAAATAATTGGTCAAACTAACCAGGGACTCCATGTAGTCCAGTGGTAGGTGATAAATACCAGTCGCACTTTGGTAGTGGGTTCAATTCCCGAAGCTTTGTCCGATGCGATAGGTTGTCACACAGTCTGCGTGTTGTCCTTTTTCCAAAACTATATTATTCTCAAAACATTCCCCAAAACGTGATAAAATATTCAAAAATAATCCTAACATATTTTAACTTCAATTTTATCTCATGCCTTTCATCTTCCATCATAATATATAATAACCCACAATTACCTCAAAAGTATGGATCATATAAACCCTAACGGTTACCTATATAATTATTACCTGAACTTCCACATCGATTGGTCATCTCGTACATGATGCATTACAGAACATACTAAGGTACAAGTGGTTGATCATGAATCCTTGATAGTTGGTTTAGAACAACCATGAGTTTCATCATTGAATCGCCCATTTCATCCAGTTTCTTAATCAGAGAACCACCACAGTTTCCTTCAAACCTATTGTCACTTTGGTGCCTGCTAGATCCATCCATTCACAAAAAACAGAAATTTAGGTGTGAGTATATCTACAAAAATATCATGTACTAATGAGGAATATAAACACTAAGATATACTTACTCATGCTCTTTATCTAAAACTAGGACTCTTTCTGAAATCCTAACCATTATGGTAATGTCACTTAAGCCTAGAGAATACCCTCACCTCTAAAGTTATCTAAACCGACCTCTGATACCAACTATATGGCCCTGGCCTTAAACCTTTCTTAATCTGGAGTTATTACAAGATTACACATTGAGGATCTTTTCAGGTTTAGTGTTTTAGAGAATTCGATCATAAAACTCACATCACATTCCAGATTTAATCAAAGTGGTTACATAAATGATAGTATTTATTTCTCCCATCAATATAAACATAGTTAAAATAAAACATGTATTATTTCTTGAAACTACCTTGACACTATCATCATATCATGTACCATTCCCTTGACCTATGAAAAACATTTCAAAAACATGGGATTAGCATAAAAATCTCAGTAAGGGTTATAAAAAGTATGGAAAGGAAACATGACTGCATATATACATAAGAATGAAATCATACTTTACCCATAAAACATAATCACTTTAACATACCACATAAAATCATGAATAAATCATATAAATCATAAGACATAAAGGTAACTTGAGGCATTCATAACATTCTTACGTAGGGAGTAACCATCTGGGTTACGTTTGGAATACCCATCACAGTATATTCCCTAAATCTCTATGGAGAAACCTTAACGGTTAACCCCTTTGCGTTACCCAATGCATTAGAGAGCTATATCGGGCTCACCCGCCCTTAGTTTATCACTGAACCACCCGTCTTCATAATAATTCCCAAGAACGATAAGATAATCTTATCACATAAAACATGTATAAAGGAAACATAACATTTCCACTTTTCAATCACAAGATATAAATAAAACACATTGATATAAAAACATTTTGAAAACCATTTTCTATACCAAAATAAATGATGAGTATAATATGGTATTTATTTTTCATTCAAAAAATGTTATGGCTTGTAGAGGAAGCCGAAACTCAAATAATGGTCATGGCGGCGGAGAAGTCATTGTCGCCGCATACGTACGACAAGAAAAACATTCCATTTTTTTATTTAGTAAAATGATTCATATAAAAATATTCCTTTTGAATAAATGAAAAGTAAAAGGGTTTTATACACCTTATAAATGAAATTTGTGTATAATACAAAATATGCCTCAATGAAAGGTGATTGAGACGATGTCCCTTACAAAGGCGATATCCTTGGATTACGGATAAATCAATTAAATAATTATGTGTGACAAACTAATACACCAATTATAAGTGGATATTAAGTGTAAAACAATTATAGGACATTCACACATTTTCATAGAATGACATATTCAAGGGGTAAAAGTTTATCCCAAAGAATCAAAATTGGGTTAAGAAGTTCCCTTGAAAAAATTCGACAGCCTAACGGCGTCACTTCAAAATTCAAAAAAAAGAGTTGATGAGAGATAAAAGGGTATCTAATCAGTTGGACATAAACATTACATCAATAAGGATATAGAAGAACATATAAAAACATAATTGTTTGTTAATTAAAAGACATAACAAAAGAAGTCTTTTAAAAAGAGGAGGGTGAAAGGTTCACTTACCGACTTGGGTTACTTTCAAAACATACACCCCATTGAAGAAGGGTCATACAATGAATATGTAAATACCCAGAAATAAAATTATATTACACAAAGAGTATAATAATGGGAAGTACATAAACCACTAAAAGGAAATGGTGGAAAATGTAGCATAAATCTCATGGGATTAAAAGTGAGCTGAAAAATCCCTTACCAAAACTCGACAGCCTAACAGTTCCACTGAAAACATCCAAAAATCGATTGATGAGATAAAATAGGGTCTCTCATCAAATTACAATAAAATTTACAGAAAGATTAATATAAAATAACATCCCCCATCATACCAAAGAGGAGATTAAAAGAAGTGACATAAAGGAGAGTACATAAAAAGGAATAGAGAGGTTATATCTCTTATGAAAATTCGGCAGCCTAACGGTGCCACTCAAAACATCCAAAATGGATTGATGAGAGAAAATAGGGTCTCTCAACATATGAAAATAAAAACAACATTAGGAGTAATATAAAATAACATCCCATTCATAATAAAGATGAGCTTTAAAGGAATGACAATAAAGAGTGTACTTAAAAAGAAAGAGAGGGGTAGGATCCCTTACCTTGGGTTCGACTTGACTCGATCATTATTTAACATCCTGAATAATAAACAAGAGTAAATTTATACATTCCAATGAACCTTTTTCAAGTTCATTATTCCTTTTATATCACTTACTACCATGTTATGAACACTATGTAATTATTTAAGTTAATAATGGTCGTTTTGTAGATCATTGCTACTTGAGTCAAAAATAAACTCTTTATAATTACAAGTTGTTCATGTGGTAAAATATATATATTATATCCAGAATTATATTAATTATTTAGATATCATATATATCATATATATCCATTATTTACATGCATTAATAATATTACATAACATTTAGAGGTAAGAATTGAAAAGCACCATTCATGGAAACCATAAGCCGTATGTACGCATGAACGCTACTTCCATTTCTATTTCATATTTAATGAAATTAAAATATAATGATACATAATAGTATTATAATTCCTGTATGGTATCATATATAATATTAATGCTTACCCCATATGGTATTACCAAATCAAATCACTTTGAGGGGGTTGTAGTCCGCACTTCCTAAAATTAAGATATCACGTTTAACCATAATGGAAACCATAAAGTTATGCCATAAAATAAAAATACAGAAGTTTAAGGAAAACATAAACATATTATATATCATAATTAAATATAGTGACATCTTAATGGACACCTTTCAAGGTGTTAAAATAATATTGAACAATCATCGTCTCGTGAGGCAGTAATTCGCCATCCACAAAAATAGTATGTTCATTAACCATTAGACGGAGGTGTGTGAAACTGTAGCTTGAATACATCTTAAAACAACATCCTAGTATATTTAAGATACTGGTGTTTTTACAAAAAAAAGTAAAAAAAAGAGTTTAGGGGTTTGCATAAGAAAAATAAAACAAAAGAACCCAAGGGAATACATTACCTTTAAATCGGGTAACTCTCATTAATTTGAGCTCATAGGCTTCCTTGGAAATGATTCTGCCCAAATTCAGGCTTCTAGGAGTAATAGAGTGATTTTTAGAGACAAAATGAGAAGGTTTTGGCTGAGCCAAAGGCATGAGATGTGGGGGCAAGGTGGTAGAGGTGGGGGCCTTTTACAAGAGGACAGGAGTGGCACTCTTGGAATGTTAAAAAATGTTACATTATTTTCTAATGAGTTTCGAATTTTAAAAGTTCGAAATTGATTTTTTTCGAGGATAAGGTGGTAAGGGATAGAAATATACTCATCCAATAGGTCTTTGACAAGTTTATGTTATATATTTAACAAAAATTTTTAATTTTATTTAAATAATTTATTAATGAGGTAATCGCTGCATCATCATGATGTCATAAATAATTTAATTTATCTAATGTCTAAAAATTATAAAAAAATATCATGATGTAGGAAATATTTTTATCTTTCTAAATAATTTTTATAGTAAAAAATATAACTTGTATAACCCCATTTTAAAATGGTTTTAATAAAACAACTCATGTTTGTGACATTTTTATTTTAACTTTAAATAAAACATTATTCATATCATTTTCCTACCAATGTGGCTCCATGGGGTCCCCAAGATGACCAATGGATTTTATTTGTCGGCCATGACAAATAAAAGGAGGGTAGGACATGTTTATAGGTCAGTTCATATTATTAAAACATTATTTTTACCTTAAATTTCACTAATTACCTCTAATCGTGATTATAAACTCGAAAACATACTATTCACCAAAACATTATTTTATTCCCATTGAACCACATTTTACATCCTGATGAAACCATGTATATAGGATTTTTGAAATTCAAATCACAGAAGTGGTAAAGTTTCATTTAAACGAAAAATCAGTTTTTAAACTACCACTTAGTGGTTTTACTATACATCAAAAATTGATGTTTTTTAGAAAAATACCAAAAATTCACCCTAAGCTATATTTGATATTCCGAATTCAAAAATAATGTCTATTTTAAAAAATTAAAAACATATAATTTACAATAATTAATTTAATAATTAATTCTTGTTGTCAGAGCAAATAGCTTGTTTTTATGAATCAATAAGTATCAAAAGATTGACACTAGTTTAAGTCCAATTTCAAGATGAAATTAATTCCAATGATGAGAATTGTATTAAATGGTAAAAATATATTCTAATTTCAAATTAAAACTAATTCAAAAGATAATATAATCATATAAATAAATTATATTAAAAAGAGGTTTTGAATTATAATACAGCATTTTTCACTACTCATTAAAAAACGAACTAATGGGAAAAATACCAAAAATTTACACACAGTAAATTTTGATGTCCCGATTCTAAATAGTAATTTTATTTTGTCAAATATAACACATAAAATTGTCAAAAAGTGTATTTAAAAGAGGTTCTCCATCATAAGGCGGTTAATCGACCTTTTAAAGTATATTAGAATGTTTACGCTTAAAATTGGATTCATTCGCACTTGTAATCCTCTAACATTTATTGAAAAAAGTAAAAATATTTGACAAACATATATAATCATTTTTTAGTTAGTTCTATTCATTCCCGCCATTACAACAGCTAGGTCTTCACTAACATTTATAATAATATTATTTTATTATTAGAGTGCAATGTAAGATTCCCAAGAAACTCATTGTTGCGTATTGGGTACGCCATAGAGAATACAATCCCCTTTAAAGTAATATCAATATTTAATTGACATATATGGATAAATTTGAAAATGTCATATTATTTATTTACCTGGGATGTTACACCTAATGCGACATGTAGTGAGACATGGTTGAACTGACATAGGCTATAAAAACACAAAGTGGGATTAGAGTGGTTGGTGCACCAATATAATTTTTCAGAATGATACGTAGACTATACTATTGTGATGAACCAATTACAAAACCCATGTGTCCATGTAGTGGTTTTATTTAATTTTCATTCATCATCATTAAAAAAATGATAATGGAAATAATATTAAAATTAACATATAATAGTTGGTCAAGAGAATTGAAATTGGTTCAATGAAAAATCCTTGTTACCAATATAATTAATATATCTAGAACCTCTTGGATTGAAGTAAATATACAATTAGTAATACCCTAAATAAACCCCGCTTAGGGTACCTAATACCCCTCAAAAAATATATATTAAAAAGTGTTTTCTTAAAGTCTTTTATGAAATAATTTTATTTCACTAAAAAACATTATAAAATGATGATATGTAAAGATAATCCAATACAAATCAATATATTATATTTCATGTCGGATGTGTAGTGATGTATATAAAATAAAAAATGTGTTTCTCTGTGTGTAATGACCCCATTTTTAGGGCCTATGAAATTTTCGGGGATATTTAATTTTTTTTCCATAAAAGGGGAAATTATATGAATAATAATTAAAATTAAAATTACATAGTATATAACTTTAGTAGAATATGTTTTCTGATGTTGAATTAGGTTTGTGAAATGTTTTGGGTTCTCAGATTAATGATAGAGAAGATTTGAGGTTTTCATATAGCAGAACATATTTCATCTAACTGTAGGTCATTTCACAACACATATTTCAACACTTGATGTACATATATCATGTATTTCAGTTTTCCTTATAGGGATAATTCTCTCCCCAATAATATTATTTAATGCTTATTGTGATTTGTGGATTCTAGAAAATGGTATGACTCTTATGTGTTGGGTGTAACGTCAAGGGAGGTTTCATGCTGGGATAGTGATTATATTGATGTATTTAAAGATTTTTTGGGTTTTTTCATTTGAATTTTGAAGATATAAGGAGGTGTCATTATTACCCCAAGTTCAAGTTATGATTGATTATAATGAGGCAATCACATGTAGGGGAGATGTGTGTGAAATCTATTTAGATCCCTATACCTTTCCTAGAAAGTGGATCATTTTTTCCTGAACATATTATTCATACCAGAATGGTGTTGAATGAGTGATAACCCCTAAAATGATGGTGTCAAACCATGATCCAGGAGGTTCCACATCATTTCATCAAAAGTTAATGTGCTTTCACACCCTGAAACTCATTCACATGTTATTACAGAAGAGTTGGGTAGTTATTTTAGAGCGTTTAAATGGTCTTTTGAGATTTATAAATGGAAACCCTCCATGATTTCTACCTATGAATGCACAAAGGGTGAGGTACATACTTTTATTACTCCATAATTCTCTCTATTAATATATGTTTAGTCTAATTGGTTCACATGTTTTTTTCATACATGTTAAATATGATATCCTTTTCACTTTATGAGGTTGTGTCCTCTCTTCATAGAGAATAATTTCATTGTGGTTTCAACCATGGATTTGATGACTAATTCTAATAAAAAATGCGGTATGTTACCCAATATGAACACTAAATTTTATAAAATGGATGTATGAAATAATTTAATGAAGATACCATGTAATTATATTTCATTTCACTTATAGTGATTTCTCATATTAATATTTCTCTCATTTTTCTTTTAATTTGTATTCATTGTTTATTAATTGGGTTTTAATTGTTATAAGTATTTTATAGGATAATGATGATGGTGTTCCAATAAAATTTTAGATATGTTGGATAGGTTTTTGATATAGAGATATAGAAATGTTATTTTTTAAATAATTATAATGATAGAAATTACATTTTTAAATAAATTACTAATTGTTATAATTTTTTAATTTGAATGCTATGGACTTAGAAATATGTTTGGAAGGTGATATAACGAAAGATAAGACATAGGGTTGATTATATGGAGATTGAGCATTTATAATTGAAATGAATCCATATGAGGACGAATTTCCATTTAAAGTCATCCTAATTACATGAATTATTTTCTATGAAGTGAAATTTTGTTACACCAATAACATGTAAATGACCATAAATATAAATTTATATTTCTTATAAACTCATGTTAAATGAAACCTATGTCTGTGTATGTAATGATACCATGAAAACTAACATGAAAGATCATCCAATATTATAATTGGACATAATTATATATATATATATATATGATATGTCATATTTCATCACTAAAGGTGTATATATTAGAAAAGGGACACATAGTGGACCTAGTAAGGTATCCTTAGTTCCCTTGAGTATGGATGAGTAATTAATTCACAAATAATGAGATATGGGTTGGTTATATAGATCTATAGAATTCAATATAGAATTTATTCTATTCTCTTGTGATTTTGGTGATATTTTCCTAAATTTTATGTGAGTTCCCTGGTTGGTATCCCTTGGATGGTTTTATGTATTATTTGGCTATGAAATGAATAATATATGATGACATGGGATATAATATAAAAATACTTACATATCTATAAATTTTTGCAATTATTCATTATTCTATGATACAAGTGAGGTTTAAATATAATTTTACTAATGATGGGTGATGTATCAAGACCATAGAGTTAAGTATTTTCACTATTGTTGAAAATTGGATAGTGGAACATGATTGGTTTTGTAGTCTAATGCTATTATTTAGGGGACTATTGTGGCTACCTCAGTCTTATTTCAAACAACTAATAGGTATACTGTAGAAGGGTTTTAAAAATATCATACTAGAATGGAGGTATTGGAGTTGAAATTTCATGTTCACTAGAGGAATCCATTGGTTATGTGTGTTCATTTAGGGTATATATCCCACCCATATTATTATTATTATTAGGATTATCAAGGAGATTTTTTTCAGTGGACTATAGACATTAATTCTTATATAAATATATATCATTATAGATGAGGGCTCGTTATTATTATCAATTAGATATTACTGGGTGAATTTTTGTACTTAATAATTATATAGGAGGAATTTATAATTACTTATATGGCCCTGATGTCTGTATATGAGATATCTCATGGTTGATGTTTTCCCCCAATGAAAATATATGTGATGCTAATTGACTGATGATGGCCACTGGGGGTTATATATTAGATATTACCCGGTGTATACAGACTGATGATCATTATATATGAGTTATGAATATGTGCATGTCAACCCATGATGAATTTTTAAGTTATTATCAGGTATATGAAAACCCATGGTTATTATATTCAATATATTACTTGGTGGATGTGGTTCCATGATTAATATGTGTTATATTACAATCTTGATGCTAGATCCAACCATTAAATATAAGATATTTAGGTTCATATGAACTACCATTGGGGAATCATATATATTTCTAATGATATTATGAGTAAAAATTTACCTAACCAGAGGTTTGGTCATATCCTTTTCTCCGAGGAATACCTAATATTCAAAATCTAGTATAGTTGATCTTAGGTGTCTCTATATAACCTATATATTTTCAATATCTTTTTTTATTTTCTAGTAACATCACATTTCTATAAGAAAAATTAATAATTACTTTAGGGGATCAATTGGAAGTGGCCTAATTTTTTAAATCAGACCCTTCTAGGGATTCAAGGAATATAGGTACTCATGGAGACCTCACTGTTCAATGTTTTATATAGGGAGGATTCATATTGTTACATCACAAAATAATATTTATATAGTGGACTCTAGGTGATGTAATGTGAGGAGGACCAGGGATAGGAGTAGAACCTACATGGATATTCTTATATACAAGGATAGACTAGTAGGTGATTAGTTGGGATGTATGACTGTATGTTGAATTTCATTTGATATATTATGATAATATGTTTTTAATTATTTATAATCTTATTATATTTATAAATAATGAATTATTACATTTCAATTTTTTTCAATTAGACATGGGGATATTGTCTTCATATGGTAACTCCATAAACCCTCACTACCAATATACACTGTTTGGCATTGGTAGTGTCACTCTTGTGGTCATGTAACAACTATTGTCTTAACATTGTATAGTTGTTTGGGGAAGGTAATTTTCTTGTATAATTAAATAATATGTTTCATTTTCATACAAATTTTGGATATGGTAGAGAGGGATGAGATATTTTTCAGATAATGTGAATGACCTAGGAATAGTGTTTTGTTAACACATTGTTTTTGGGTAATCTTATTTTCTTAAGTGGGTATATTTTTAATTATATTTATGTTCTTATAGAGGTATATTTTAATTTAGTATGTGTGTATATAAAATTTATATTTATTTTTTTGGATATTGTTTTATTGGTAAGGGTCCATCACACATGCATATTTTTGGAATAGTAGACTACCATGACACTTTTGTTCTTCTATGTGATTGATATCACTAACGATTGTGTATTAGTTATTTAATGATTCATGAATAACATATATATTTTTTCCCCATATAACATATATGTTAAATTTAACATTGTTTCACTATGATATTATTAATATCATTATTTATAATGTGGATCCTGTATGGGATGTTCCTTAATGATAACAACATTTACCCCCCGGTTGTGATGTATAGTAACCACTAGTTGGATGATATATGCATTGGATTCGTTTATAATGAACCTATTTTGTGTGATTATAATGAGGGACATGTTAAAAAATGTGAAAAAATAAAAATATAGTGTATTTTTATATATCTTTTTAGTGGGATACTATTTAACTAGACAATCATACAATGTTTTTACTCGATGAAAATAAATAGAGTATGATATCACTATAACCATAGGGATGAGATCATGGTCCTCAAGGGTTTAGTACGATATATAAATCCCAATGAAGCATTGAGGATGGATATAGATGATGAATTGGAATTTCATTTGTGATATAAATATGTATTTTAGAACAATATAGTTTTTGCTTTCTCAAAATGGTGTGCATATACTAATTTGGTAGAGAGAAGAGAGGGTACCAGCAAGAGGTGAACTCTGAGAAACATGATATATATTATAGGGGGGAGTCTAAAACCCTTGATATGTATATTATGTTATATTTAATCGATATTTTATGATAATGAAGCATGAAATTTTCATGTTGTTATTGATATAAGATATGGTGTGTTAGTGATTTGTATAATATGATTTGGTATTGTCTTTTTTAGACACTTGGATATGAGTGGAATATGTATATGACATAAATTATTATATTATACTGAGTATGCGATTATATATATATATATTGTATTGAGATGGATATTCATATTTATATTTTAATGTAAACAACTTGTCGTTCATTTGTATCAAGGTATGGTTTTTAAAGGAAGAATATGTTGCATGTCTAACCATGATGAGATAACAATCAAGGTGGTCTTAGTATGATGGTTTGGAAAGTGAACAACTTGGTGTATACTTAGTTGTTTATGATTTATTTCAGTAGCAGGTGTTGGCTTGATTTTTAGGATTTAAACTAATTTTTGTTTCATTATGTGATGACTTCGAGCCTTTTATGATTATTTAAATTGAAAATAATTCATGGGTTTTTTATTTTAATATTGTTTTATGTGGCTATGGTTTACTTGTGTTGTAATGAGAATTATAAATTTACCACTTTAGTGAGAGGTTACATTTGATATGGATCTGATTATCACGGTGCATGTGACACAATCCTATGTCGTTATAGTGGTTAACACAATGATTTGTTTGGATCTTGAAAATCGACACATGATTGACAATAAAACCAATAGTGGTTGTTCTTAATAATACTTATAATGGATGATATATAGTGTAGAGTTCACCATTAGCTAAAAAATGGTGTGATAATATTTATATATTATGTTGTAAAATATTTCACATATGATGATCTTGGTGTGGTAGAAATGGGTTGTTTTTTATGATTCATGATGAAAATTTTGCATCAGTAGGATAGTCTTGTCAAATCATGAAATGTATTAAAGGATGAATCATTTTTTATTGAAAATGTATGTTTTTCTAAATATTGTGACATTATGGTCACACTGGTGGTGGGGAATATCTTATAATTCCTACAGTTATGACCATTTTTTATTAGGCTTGTGGATGTGACCAGACTATATATTGTTCAGCTAAGATTTAATGAGGGTTCTAGTATTGAAGTATATTTAATTTAAATTGGTAACATAGTGAATATTATAATTGGAATTAAAATTTGGTTTCTGATAGAATATTTTCCTTGGAGTCATGAATCATGTGGATTATTCTATAATATATGTTTTACTTGTATTGAAGATTTGGTAGTACTTGTGAGTGATGTTTGACGGTAGATTTGGTTTATTAATGAACTAACCAAAGAATTACAGTACTTTTCATCTTTTGACATTAGTGTTGTGATTTTAAATATTAATTGATTCCCAATATGTTTTAATAATCGTATTCTAGTAGTGACACATTTCATCATTATGTTTAACCATGTGTTATCATATTTAGTCATCGATAGAAGGACTGATTTGTATTTTTTTGTGAAATTAGTTCTAGTAATTTTGATGATTCATCCATCATGTTAAAAAAACCAAATGAATTTTCCTAGTAAAAAATTATGTTAAGGGGTAGAATAGTGTATAGGAATATACCATGGTTAGTGGAGACATTATATGAGATGTACCATAGTCTGATGGATGATCTAGTGGGTGTATGATCCATATTTTGAGAATGATTGTTATAATTGATAACCATATCATAATTTGGGATAATGGTAGGAAGATACATAATGTTTTGATGCATAATACATCCCATTTTTGGATATTTTTTCATATATTCCAATACAATTGTTTTTGTATAACATTATGATTTTGATTAATTGAAACTCAAGTATAGATTTAATTGATTGATAGAAGTCCTACTAGAATTGTTCAGTATGATAAGTGTAATAGTCACTGTAACATCCCAGGAAAATAAAGAATTGGGAATTTTCATATTTATTAATATTTTATAATTATATAAAAATTTTATTTTAAAGGGGATGATATATTCAATGTTGTACCTGACACACAACAATGGTTTCCCCAGATGTCTTTTGTTACAAAAAATGTTGAATCGTACTGAAAATAAATAATATATTATTAATTTAAATAGTATTTAACGCCTAACCATTGTAATGGGAGGAATAAAAAAATAAACTAAAACATTACTACATATTATTGTTAAATGATTTTACATTTATCCAAAAAAATATTAAGCTTAAAATTTAATGAATCTAATTTTAAGCATAAATACTCTAATACAATATAAAATGTCGATTTACCGCCTTTTGATGGAGAACCCTCTTTAAATATATTTTGGTCACATTAATATGTTCTAATTAAAAAATATAATTCTTCTTTATAACCTATACATCAAAATTTACATTTTTTATATAATGTGTAGTTCTCTAATAAAATTCATTTTTAATGAATAGTAAAAAATACTGTATTTTAATTAAAAACTATTTTTTATCTAATTTATATATGAGGTTAGATTATTTTTTAATTATTTTTAAAGTGTAACAAGATTATATTTTTACCATTTAATCTAATTTTGGACATTGGATGTCATTTCACATTGAAATTGGACTTAAATAAGTGTCAATCATTTGATAGTTATTATTTCTTAAAAACTCACTTTTTATTATTACCATGGGAATTAATTTTAAATTAATTAATTCCTCTTATATGATTTTAATTTTGTAAAATAGAAATAATTTTTTAATTTGGAATACCAAATATATCTTAGTCTTAATTTTTGGTATTTTTCTGAAAACCTTAAATATTTTATGAATAATGAAAACACTTAATAGTAGTTAAAAACATATTTTCTCATTTTAATTAAATTTTACAACTACTGTAAGTAAATTTTGAAAATATTTCATACATAATTTTTTTTATAATGTAAAATGTGGTTCAATAAGATGAAAATAGTTTTCGGTGAATAGTAACTTTTCACTTTTATTTACCGCGGTCAAAGTTAAATATGCTAATTCAATGTAAAAATAATACTATAATAATATTAAATTGCCAAAAATATTTGTCCTAATAATATTTTTTGATACATTTCCGTCCAAGGGAATCCTAGGGTCAATTTTGGGACCCCATGGAGCCACATATGAGTGATAATGACACTTTATATTTATTAATTTAATGTAATGACAAAAATTACACAAACATATATATTTTAGTAAATCAATTCAAACATGAGTTAATCTAAGTTTTCTCTTCAACATTAAATATTAATTTTAAATATAAAAATATTTCTACGTCATGATATTTTTTTTATAATTTTTAGACATCAAATAAATAACATTATTTATGATACAATAATGAGGTAGTGTTTACCTCATTAATGAATGATTTAAATAAAAGAGATTATAACGATTAAAACAATATCCAAAACCTATCCAATTGTTATTGGATCATTTTATTTCGAACAATAGTCATCTTATATTATACTTTAATAAGTTTTTTTCATTTCAAAACCTAAAATTATTATATAATTAAAAAATATTTTCAAATATTCCTAAAGGGCCCCTCCTCCCCCTTTTAAAAATACCTCACCTACACCCATTACTCCCACCTCTCATGCATCTTAGCTCATCCAAAATCTACCCAAATAGTCTCTCAATATCCCTCTATTCTACCTATAACCCTTACCATATGCATAAGGAACTTCAATAAATCATTTTTGGTTCAAACCTAATGGAGTAACTCGATTTAAAGGCAATATCTTCTCTTCAGTTATTTTCATTTATTTTACTTTAGAAACCCCCAATCCACTTTTTATTACATTATTTTATAAAAACAGTAGTATCTTTTATATACTAGGTTTTTTTATGTTAAGGATTCAAACTACACTTACACACACCTCCATCTAATGGGTAAAGAACATATTTTTTCTTTGGACGGTGAACTACTGCCTCATGAAACGATGATTGTTCAATCATCTCCAAAACCTCTTATGGTGTCCATTATGATAAAATTGTATTTAAATGTGATATATATTATATTTATATTTTCAATATAATTATGTAGTTTTCATTTATAGGATACCATTACGGTTTCCATAGTGAGTAAACATGATAATTTCCTTTGTGGAAGTATGGAATATTGCCCGTTCAAAGGGATATGACTCGTTCATGCCATAAGTGGAACATATAAATGATATAATTAATGAAATTATATATGATATTATACTATAATTATAATATAACTATTTATAATTATGTTTTCATTCCATTAAATATGAAATAGAAATTAATGTAGTGTTCATGTGTACGTACGACTTACCGTCTACATGAACGGTGCATTTCATTTCTTATCCCCAAATGTTATGTAATATTATAAATACATACATATAATTTTTATATATGATATATTTTATATCTATATCAAGAATAAATTTTTTTAGGCAATTTACTTTTGACCACATGAACAACTTTTAATTATAAGATGTTCATTCTTGACACTAGTGCCATATATCAACAAAAAAACCATTATTAACATAAATGAATTAAATTTTTTTATAAATGGTAATAAATGATATAATAGTAATAATAAAGTTTAAAAATGTTCTTAATGACGTATAAATTTACATTAGTTAATTATTTGGGATATTAAAGAATGAACGAGTCTAGTCGGACACGAGGTAAGGGGTTTCTTATCTAACTTTTAATTAAATGATATTTCCATTATTCGCCACATATTTATTGTATGTGGTGTATTGTGTATTTCAATTTGATATATATTATCATTATTATATTTATATTTATGTTATTCTATGATTAATTATTTGGTTTTTAACTTTTTTTCATACTACTCGATTCATTACAACGTGGTAAGGTGTTTTATGTCACTTCTTAATTCTATGAGAATCATGCTCTATTTCAACTATTTACATTTTGGAGGTGTATGTACTTTCCATGATTGAACTATTTGTGTAATATAATTTAATTTATGGATATTTTCATCTTCATTTAATGATCCTTCTTTCTTTGGGGGTCTGTTTCGTATGTTACCAATTCAGTAAAGGATCATTTCACCCTCCATTTTTAAATGAATTCCTTTTGTTATGTATTGTAATTTAAAGCTTCATATGTTGGGATATGTTCTTATATAACTTTATTTCTGAAAATTTATTATACATGAGATTAAATACCATTTTATATCTTATCAACTCATTTTCATAATTTTAATGCAATTTCGTTAGGCTGTCAAATTTCATTAAGAAAAATTTATAAGATAATTTTTATTATTTGGGTTAAAATTATATATCTTGATTATGATGTGCTATGAATATGTTTGAATGACCTAGTATTGTTTTATATATAATATCCACTTATATTGGGTTTATTATTATTTTCCACACATAATTATTTCATTGATTTATCCTTAAACGATGAATACGATCTCTGTAAGGGACATTGTCTCAATTTACATTCCATTGAGGATTGTTTGTTGTTATAAACCAATTAAGATTTATATGGTGTATATAATTCAATTTGGAATATTATATCATGAATATCCTTAATCATGTGATATTATAATGTTTTGATTAAATTTTATTTTTCAATTATTTTTATTGATCCATATCTCATTTGGCTAAGAACACCTTAACTAAAATATTGTTTTAATGATTTATTCTTATAAATATTTCTCAATAATGTCCATGTTTTCGAAATATTTTTAAAGATATATTTATATGGACATTAATGTATTAAAATGTTAATTATTCTAAAAGATTGAATGTTGTATGGGGCACTTTGATTAAAATATTTTATTATTAAATGTTATAAATGGTTTTGGAAATGGTTTGATAAATCATTGTTTATTTAAATATCTTGGTATGATATATTGTGATTTGAATGTGGAAATGTTATCTTTACTTTATTCTTGATTTATATGTTATTATTACTATATGGTTATTGGTAATAGAATACGTATATGAGTGGTTCTGTGATAAACCTTGGGTGGGTGAGCCTCAAATAGCTCTCTGATGCATTGGGTAACGTGTTGTAGGTAATAATTAATGTTTCTCCTAATAAATTTAGGAAAAATAAAATGATGGGTACTCCAAATGTAACTCCCTATGTAGCTTTGAAAGTTACAATGTATGTAATTTATATATTCCCTATGTTAGCTTTATGATTTATGATTTATATGTGTTATTCATAAATAATATGATCTCATAAGATATGTTATGACTAAAAAGTTTGATTTAATTGATTATTTTTATTGATTGGATAATGTTTTCTTTTCTTATTTTATAATCCTTACTGAGATTTTTATGCTCATCCAATATATTGAAATGTTTTTTTTCATAGGAATTAAATATGAATAGGGTCAAAGATGGGATCATGGAAAAGTCATATTGTCGAAAAAATTGAACTATACAAGTTTTTAAGAGTTTTTATTTTATGAAAAAATGGAAACTGAGGATAATTATATACTCCTAAATTTATCATATGTAATAGTGACGGCCTAATTATCTAAAGCTATAAACCTGAAAAGTTCCTAAATGTGAATTATTCACTTAATTCAAAATTATGTATTGTTTAAAGTCGGGTCATTATAGTTGGTATCAAAGGTCAATTTATATTAATTTAGAGGTTATGGTATTAATTAAGAATAAGTGATATAACCATAATGGTTAGCATATTAGAAAGAGTCATAGTTATTTTAGAGGGGGAAAATGGTTATTAAATTTTCAAGGTTATAAATGAACGGTATTAGATAGCCTTTGAGGAAAAAATATGGTATGGTTATTTTTTAGGAATGTGTCTCTTATTTTTGGAATGTAATGAAATTTTAAATTTTTTTAAAAATATGACAACACATAGACCGTGTGACAACCCATTGCATCAGACAAAGCTGTAGGAATCAAACCCACAACCATATTGTGATTGGGATTTATCACCTACCACTGGACTATGTGAATTACCTAATCAGCATGCCAAATTATATATAGTTAAATGATTTTATGGATCAAGAATAAGTTTATTTGGGATCCTATGTCTTATCAAATAAAAATCATTAGTGTAGGAAAATGATTTGGTGATTTTGTGATAAAATTTATTTTAGATGACATTCCCTCTATTGGGAACACTATATGCCTATGGGAAATAGAATACTATTGGATATAACTTATGGAGTAATTGTAGAAATATTATATCAAAAGAATGAATGTTTTTATTTTGAACCTATGTTGATTTTAATAATTTTTGGAAATTATTAACTTATCATTGAGAATATGTGATTATGTTAATTTCACTTTAGTATGAGACTTTTAGAGTTGTCGATGTTTGTTGGAAAAAATTATAAGATTTATTGTGGAAGACTATGTGATTAAATCCTTTTGTGTTTTGGGTTTAAATATTAGTTTGAATTATTTGGATTAATTTTAAGGAAAATTGTATATTGAATGATCTTTCTTTAACTTTGGGTTGTTTTTGTAGAATTTTGTAGATTAAGAGTAGTAATGTTTTAAAATGGATTATCCTTTTGGGGATTATCAGATCTCATAGTAACCAATTTTGGTTTTGGTTAATTTATAACAATAGGGGAAATATAACGTTCATATTTTTTGGAACATGTTATTCTCAATAAGTTTATTATATAAATTTTTATGTGACCATGTGATCTTGAATACTCATCATTTGGTGAAAAATATGAGTTGCTGGTAGAAAGTTTTTAAATATTGAAAGTCTACATGTCATGTAAGTATGCTTTCTTATGCTCTTTATTAACCTCACAAATAAATTATTCAACATTACGAAAAGGATTATAAAACAAAAACCATATCTATTTAATTTTCCTACTGGGAAACTAATGACTATTTAATCCATCAAGAATTTGTGGACTTCTTATTGTTAACTTTATCTAAATAATGTTTTCTATCACTCTACATCAGAACATGACACTTAGTTTCTTCTCTATATCCATGTTTTAATGTTATCCATGTATGGTTTATCTCGTGTGACCAATATACTTATATTTCATTCTTTTAATGTGAATGTCTTATTTATTATTTTTTCGATGTGGGACTTTCAATGAAGTTTCAAAGCCCAGTTTTAAATTTGAGATGACTCAATTTCCAAAATGGGAGATTGATGTAACATCATAGGAAAATAATAAATATGATATTCTCAATTTTTTAATAGTTTTCAATTAAATATTAATTTTATTATAAAGGGGATGCTATATTTAATGGAGTACATGAAAAGAAACAATTGGTTTCTTTGAATTCTTATTTTGTACACAATGGTGAGTCAAACTAAAAAATAATAAATTATTATTATTTAAAATTGTAGTTAACGAATTCCCATTGTAATGAAGGAAATGAACAAAACTAACTAAAATATTATTATAAATATTTTTTAAATTTTTTGACATTTATTCAATAAAATTTAGAGGCTTAAAATGTAATGAATTTAATTTTAAGCCTAAATACTCTAATATTTCTCAAAAGGTCAATTTAACGCCTTATGATGTAAAACCATCATTAAATCTAGTTTTTTTCACTTTAATAAGTTCTATTTGACAAGACAATTTACTTTATATTTGGTACATCAAAAATTTATTTGGGTAAATTTTTGGCATTTTTCTAATAAAAATCATTTTTTAATAAATATTGAAAAATATTGTATTTTAATTTAGAAATAACTTTTATTATAATTTAATTATATGGTTATATTATCTTTTTTATTTTTTAAATTGTAATTAGATTATATTTTTACAATTTAATCCAATTTCTGTCATTGGATGTAATTTCACATTGAAATTAGACATAAACAAGTATTAATCTTTTGATAGTTATTATTTCTTAAAAACACGCCTTTTGGTTTTGACAATGGGAATTAATTTTAAATTAATTAATGAAAATTTTATGTTTATATTTTGTTAAAATAGACATCATTTTAGAATTTGAATTATCATATATAGCATAGGATGAATTTTTTTAATTTTTGGAGAACCATCAATTTTTTATGAATAGTAAAAAAATTCGTATTAATTAAAAACCGACTTTTTCCATTAAATTTTTTTACCACTTCTGTGAATTTAATTAAAAAATTATGACATACATGGTTGTTATTAGTAAATAAAATTTGGTTCAATAATATGAAAATAATTTTTGGTGAATAGTTACTTTTGACTTTTTTTTACAGCGATTAAAGTTAAATAGGGTAATTCGAGGTAAAAATAATATTATGATAATAATAAATTAACCTAAAATGTGTACTAATCCTATTAGTTGATACATTTGAGACCATGGTAATACTTGGGTCGATTTTGGGACCCCATTGAGCCACTTAAAATTGATAATGAAACTTTATATTAATTAATTTAATGTAATGACAAAAATTACCTAAACATATATATTTTAGTAAATCAATTATTAGATGGAGTTATATAAGTTATCCCTTAAGCTATAAATATTCATATGAATTCTAAATAAATTTCATAAATCTTGATATATTTTTTATAATTTTCATCTATCATATAAATAATTATATTTATGACACAATAATGATGCAATGTTTACCTCATTAATGAATGATTTTAATAAATAAGACAATAAATATTAAAACAATATCCAAAACATGTTAAATTATTATTCTATGATTTTATTTCTATTAATAGTTATCTAATGTCTACTTAAATAATTTTGGGACATTTAATAACCAAAAAACATTGTATAATAAAATAATAATTTAAAAACATCGTAAAGAGCCCCTCCTCCACCATCATAAAAAGACCTCACCGTTAAACCATTACTCACACCTCTCAAGCTACTTGGATCCTCCAAAATCTGACCAAATATTCTATCAATATCACTTTATTCAACTTATGATCCTTAACTTAAGCATAAGGAACTTGTATAAATACTTTTGGTTCAAACAAAATAGAGTTACTTGATTTAATGGTCATGTGTTATTTTATGTTCTTTTATTTTATATTAATTATCTGTACCATTAAAATATTTTTATTACATTCTTTTATAAAAACCCCAGTATCATTTATATGCTATATTTTTTATATTAGAATGATTCAAACTAAACTTATAGACACCTTTTTCAAATGGGTAAAGAACATATTGTTTTGGTGGATGGAAAACTATTACCTCACGAAATGATGATTGTTCAATTTTCTCCTACCACCTCTTATGGTAGACTTTATGATGGAAATGTATTTATATGTTATATATATTATATTTATATTTTCTATATACTTATTAATTTTTCATTTAAATAATACCATTATGGTCTTCATAATGGGGAAACACGATAATTTCATTAAAGGAAGTTTAGACTACTGCGTTATCAATGTGATATGACTTGTTCGTGACATATGTAAAATATATAAAGGATAGAGTTAATGAAATAATAAATTATTTTATAATATAATTATAATATAATTATTTAACATTATTTTTTCATTCCATTAATTATGAAATAGAAATAAAAGTACTGTTCATGTGTATGTACGACGTACCATCTCCATAAACGGTGCATTTCATTTCAAATCTCCAATTGTTTTGTAATATAATAAATAGATACATATAATGGAATTTTATGATATATATGATATCTAAATCACGAGTATAAATATTTAGATAATGGAATTTTGATCTCATGAAAAACCTGTAATTATAAGTAGTTCATTTTGGACTCAAGTACCAAATAATAACAAAATGACCATTATTATCTTCAATGATTTCATAATGATTATAACATGATAATAAGTGATATAAAATGAATAATAAAATGAAATAAATTTCTTAATCATGTATTTATTTTCATTAGTTTATTATTAAGGAGATTAAAGAACAAACGGGTCAAGTCGTACATGAGGTAAGGGGTTTCATATCTCACTTTTAATTCCATGAGATTTTCATTGTTCGCCACTTATTATATGCATGTGGTGTATTGTGTACATCCATTTGATATATATTTTCATTATTCTATTTATATTCATGGTATTATTTGATTTATTTTGTGGTTAGAAACTTTGGTTCATATGACACAATTTATTACAACGTGGTAAGAGGTTTTTATCTCTCTTCTTATTTCCATGAGATTCATGCAACATTTCCACTATTTCATTTTTTGTGGTGTATGTACTTCCCATGATTGAATTATTAGTGTAATATACTTTAATATATGGGTATTTTCACCTTAAAATTGTTATCTTTCTTTCATGGGGTGTATTTTTCGTACGTTACAAAATTGGTAAAGAACCATTTCACCCCTCTCTTTTGAAATGTTATATTTTTGTTATGTATTTTAATTTACATATTTATATGTTGGGATATGTTCTTATATATGCTTATTGATGTACATTTTATTTCCATGTGAGGAGATACCCTTTTCTATATCTTCAAATCATTTTCATAATTTTAATGCAATGTCGTTAGGCTATCGAATTTCTGTAAGAGAATTTCTTAACCCAATTTCAAATCTTTGGGTTAAACATATAATTCTTGATTATGTTGTGCTATGAATATGTGTGAATGTACTTTGATTTTTTTACACTTAATATCCACTTATATTGTGTGTATTCATATTTTTCACAATTAATTATGTCATTTATTTATCATTAATTTAATGATATGATCATTGAAGGAGACTTTGACTCAATTTAAATTCCATTGAGACTTATTTGTTGTTATACCCCAATTGACTTTTATATGGTGTATATACTACCATTTGACATATAATATCATGAATATATTTATTCTCATGATTTTATATTGTTTTTATTAAATTTTATTCCTCAATTATTTATATTTAATCATATCTCAATTGGTTAATATCTTCTTAACTTGAATATTGTTTTAAAAATACATTCATCTAAATATTTCTCATTAATTTCCATGTTTTAGAAATAGTTTTAATGATTTATTTATATGGACATTAATGTTTTAAAATCATAATTATTTTAATAGATTTAATGTGGTATCATACACTTTGATTAAAAAATATCTATATTAAATATTTTAAATGGTTTTGAAAATTATTTGATATAGCATTGTTTATTTCAATATCATGATAAGATAAATAATGATAAGAATTTTGAAATTTTATCTTTCCTTTATTCTCGTGTTATGTGTTATGATTGTGTTATAGTTATTGGGCATCATTTACATATATGTGTGGTTCTGTGATAAATCTAGGGTGAGTGAGCCTGAGATAGCTCTCCAATGAATTGGGTAACATGACAGAGGTATATGTTAATGCTTTTTGTAATAGATTTAGGGAATATAATTTGATGGGTATTTCAAACATAACTCCCTACATAGTTGTAAAAGCATCTATGTATGTATGATATGTATTCCATATTTTACTTTTATGATATATGATTTCTTTAAGTTATTCATAAATTTTATGATTTCATATGGAAGTTTAGGATTGAAAAGTATGGTTTCATTTATTTGTATTTATTGGTGGGATAATGTTTCCTTTCATTATTTTATTTCCCTTAATCAGATTTTTATGGTCATCCCATCTTTTTAAATGTTTTTTATAGGACATAAAAGTGGATAGGGTCAATAATGGGATCCAGGAAAAGTTATGCCGTAAAAAAATAGGGAAGGAGACAACATTCAATTTTTAAGTGTTTTTATTTTATAAAAAAGTGGAAACATAGCAGAAGTGTATACCTTGCAATTTTTGATATGTAATAGTGATGTCCTAATTTTCTAAAGCTCTTAACCTGAAAATATCCTCAGTGTGAATTATTCACTTAATTAAATATTATGTAATGCTTAAATTCGAGTCCTTATGGTCATGAGGATGTAATGACAAAATTAATTGTGGGAAATAAAAGTAAACATAATTTTCTTTCCTTAAATATGGTGTGTTAATAAATTATGTTTTAATACATTAACTCTTTTATTTGGATAATCATTATATTTATTTTTCATATATACAATGTATCGTGGGGAATGTTTTGGTTTCAAACCCAAATGACGATATGGAGTTCAGTTGGTCATGTAGTTGAATTTTTATAGCTGGAAGCATGACGGGCCCTAACATAGAGGCTATACCATGGTGGATTGTTATAATAGAATGATGATTCTCATAATTTCTTCCATCGGGCCACAAAATGAGGAAACTATTATATAAATTATTAATAATTTTGGAAAAGGGTCGGACTCATGTGATGTTATCACAACATGATTGGTTTTTTCATTCTTCAACGATGAGTCCCATTAAGTGTTTTATTGAATGTTATGAATTATTATTTTTATTTCAATGTGGAAAATCTGATAATGATGAATAACATCTTTTTTTTTGGAAATGAATTTTCATGGGGGTTTTGAAGTTGGGAGACCATAAGATGGATATTTAAGAAATTTCTAAACCTCAACATGAAGTATATATATCATGCATAGAATATTGTGTTTTTGTTGTGACACTATTATTTTAAGGACAACACATTTTATTTGGTGATCATTCCACAACCCAATAAGGTCAGGATGTGACCTAGAAATGAATGGGTGTGTTATTTATTGACTCTCATAGTTATTCCACGTCTTGATAGTTTATATATTTTAGAGATATAGGATGGTAATTTTGTTTTCTCAATTACAAATCACCTTAGGATATCTCTTTTTAAATGGACAGACATTGATGGATTGGTATAACATTCTTTCCTATTCGTTTTTTTAAATTATTTTTTACATAGTTATTTTGAGAGTATTATTTTTGAAAGATTCAATGATATTTATTATATATATTCTTGGTTCTTGTATTGAATCATAGTTGAAAATTAATTTTTAGTTTTGGACAAGGATTTCGTGATGATTTCAACCATAGAATATTGGATATCATCTAATTTGATAAGGATTTATATCACCATTAAGAGTGGATGACTGATATGTTTAATCAAATAACACTAAATTCTATTTCATTAATGATTCATTTCCTTGTGATTTTTTCAATGGGTTTCCCCTAAATTGGTGGAAATAGGATATTGACTTGGTACAAAATTTTGGGGCTTTTCTATTCATGTCATAAGGGGCATTCCAAGGACCTTTCACATGTCGTGTGTCTTGATTTTTATATGGTGACACAAGAATATTGTTTTTTAGAAAATTATTCCAAAATAAAATAAATGGATAAAATAATAATTTATTACAACTAATTAATTAAAATGTTATGGCTTCAGATAATCTCTCATGTTTTGATAATAGAGTGATTGATACATGGAATGGATTAGGTGATTAATGTGTTCGAGTGAACGAAATTATTTTTTATTAGATAGGTGGTCCCTTAAACATTTTTATAAATTAATATGAAGTTTTATGTATCACTTGATATTCCACCTAAAACAATGATTCTACAGAGTCCAAAAATTTAAATGGAATTTGAATTGTTAATTCTCATGATTATTATCTTGATTTATTTCACTTATATATGTGATGATGTGATTATAAATGTATTATATGTGATATATGAACCATATATGTGTATAAATTACATGTGTGAGAAATTATAGACATAGATAAGATATTTTTAACAACCCAACCTATTATAAATAAAATTCCCTAGTTTGATTTTTTAAATATCACATCATGAAATATGGTTATCGAAAACAAATGACATTATCCAGTTTTATTATATCCTATAATATTTATAATATCATTAAGTATCATTAATTTTGATAACATTGTCATTGAATAATTACCTTCTGATTAGTATAAATATATGGTTTAAAAAAATCAAATTTAAATAGAAAAAGGATGTGATGGACACAACTAGTTGAATCATACCATATATTGACTAATTTTTTAGATATTCTAAAAGACATATAATTTTTTTGATTTTCCTTCACCAATAAATATCTGAGATCCAAAGTCATAATTGTGAGAAAAACTATTTACATTATAATTTCATGCTCATCAAGATCATGTCCAAAACAATGTCGACCAAACATCCCCTAAACATCCCACTATCATGCACCTTTCTCATAGGGATTTTGTTGGTGTATTTATTGGATATCTATCAAGAGACTAGCAATTTTATTATGTACAATAGTTTTTATAGAATAATTAATATACCAAACATGTCTGGCTAGAATCAATGCTTCTAACCATTTATTAGATAATAGAAATGGTACAAGGAAATTAATGATTGGGCAGTAAAGGAAATTTTCCCTCATAAAATAATAATGAAAAAACAGTAAAGATCATTATAAGACTTAACATTACCATAATCAAATCCATATTTAGTTTCCCACTAAGATTGAGATTTACCTTTCTTGAATATTTTTAGGATATATATATTATTTTTCATGGACACTATGGAATATGATATGGTAGACATGGTTCATGGTAGGCTAGAATAATCATTTTATGGTCTTCTCTTAGAAGGAGTAGGAGTAAATAACTCACTTTAAATCACCTTTGAAATTCCATATAATAATTAATCTTTAAATGTGGTGTATGAGCCACTAAAAAATTCCATTAGGGGGTACTGATAACAAATTCATTAGTAGAGATGTTTCCACACTTTTGAGAAACAACATGTGGATGAGTAGAATTTTTATTGTAATCATCATCCTTTATGGTTAGAGAATTATAATCAAAGAAATTCATGCATTCATTCTTCAAATTAGACTACATAGATAAATCCCCCGAAACATCTTGGGGAGTCTGGGCATTATTAGAATTTTTCTTGACCTATTGTATATCATCACAACCTATTTAAATCACAGGCTCAACCACGTGAACATTCACATGCACCATAAGATTCAACATTCTCATAGAATAAGAACAATTTCGAGTTCTCATTCAAATAGTAACCTCAGATCCCTGTCCAACCAAATCACCATGATCGTCTTTAGCATCAATATTCTATTTATTCCTACAAGACATCTCAGGATTCCCTTTTATAGAGAAATAGGAGAAAACAAAATTTTTATAGAATGTATCTTAATCATTCCAATTTCATTAAAATATACACAAAAAAGATGATATTTTTCATATTCTATCATAAGAGGGTTTTCATCCTATAATGTTGACAAAACTATGTGGTTAATTAAACACATGCTCAAATAAACCTCCACTAGCACCATATTGAAATTCCAAAACAAGGTATCCTCAATGTATCAATCCCATTTTATTGGAATATAGATAATAGAAGTAATATAAAAATGAATCATATTATGCCAAAAATCCAGTTAAGACAGATAATTTTAATCCATATTTTTTCACGAGTATTTTTCAATGAAAATGGGTAAAAATAAAAGAAAAATTCATTAAATTATATTATACATGGTATTATTGAAATTGATATGATCTATAATTCCTTGTGCTTCAGTTCCTCCGAAGGAAAAATATTGTGGAACATGCCTCTTCCCATGGGTACACATTTCCAGTCTCATGAATTCCATGTAAATTATAGTTTTTGAACAATTCCATTAACATATCAATGTTTTCCACCAATAGGTAGAACTATCATAGAAATAATGGATAAAATTATAATCTAAAACCAATAAATAATCGACACCTTGTTGGAAATCACATGAGCGGTATCACCCTTCCTTACAATCCTATCTGGAATAGCATTGTTAATATATGATTAGTGTCTTCTACTGGAGTCTCTACACTCCATTGTAGGTCGAGACCTCCCATCCACCGCCATCATGGATCTATGCCTACCATCAACATCTGTAGCCAAAATACTTGATCTGGTTTCATCAACCACATTGCGGTCTATCCCAACCCTTATCTGCACAAAATCAGCCATTCCAACAGACCAAGACCCTACCACCATATTAGTGTTACCACACGCAGATATGTGTAATCCCTCATGTTCGCCACTGAACATCTAGTAATATCATTGTCCATCTGCAAACGCTATTCTCTAATCCCTACTATATTTCACAAAACCAAAAAAACCAATTCTGAATTAGAATGTTGAATTTATTCCATGGTGATGTTTTCATAATTTTATGACACAATCATATTTTTGAGTATAAAATAAATATGTTATAAATATATTTTTTATATTATGACATCATAATGATCCAAAATTGATGTAATAAATACAATAAAATGTACCCAAGGTTAAAAATATTCTTTCGCTTTATAATAATATGATATTTTGTTTATGTTTTATTTTCTTAAAACCATTATGAATCCTTAAGAAAAATTAATATATTTATAAGATTTAAATTAAATTATTTAATGATTGTGACTCACATACACATAATAGATAGAATTATATATTACGTTCTTCCTTTGGATATTTAAAATAATAAAAAACACTCAATGTCTTTAGAAACCGTTGAAAAATTAATTGTATGGTCTTGGGTTTATGATATTTTGTTATGTTGATTCCAAAAAATAAATAAAAATGATATACCAATAATTTAATATATTAACCCACCAAGATCCTATTTAACATCACTAAAAACCTAGTTAAAGACCATATTATTCCTTACACAATCTAAAGTCTTCAAAAAGTGTGACCAATCTCTCATGAAGCCCCTCCCAATCATTTGGTGTCACATACAAAAGTAATGGATCATTTCTTTCCACTCATCCTTTCAAATTCAAGAACCCTCATTGAAATTTTTTATTTTAATTTCAATTGGTTATATTTATATTTATTTGTAATAATTCAATTAATATTTAGTTGAGGTTATTATAATGATGTAACATTTATCCTATATCTTTTTTACCCATACCCAAGACATAACTACACCGAAATTCTAAAAGGTGTCCCCACCTTCCACTTCTCCATTGAAATTCATGAAACATACTTGATATTAGTTATTTTAATATTAGTTAGGATTATTTTATTTAATTAATAGTTATTACATTAATATAAAATTGATTCTATTTGAATAGGTATCATTTATCCTCTCTCATTTGGGCCTTTACTTAAGTGGATATTATGCCAAAATTCTATAAGTGATCCTCACATTCTATTCATGATTGATGTTTCTTGTTAAAAAGTTGAAATATATTTCCATTTCCTAAATTTGGGAAATTTTATTTCATTTCGCAATTAATGGATATTTTTTGTTCATATTAGGGTATATACCATTCTCTCTCAGTAAAACGTTTTATGAATATTTATGTAATGCCGTTATGAGGCAGAAATTTCAACATGATTTTACCTAACAAAACAATTTTTAGTGAATATTATACACAATTTTATATCATGGGAATTCACCATTATTCACATATACTTATTGATTTAGGAATTAAATTTATTTATTCTACATTCCAAGATCATTTAATAAATTATAGAGATGATTGAATCCATATTGTATGATCTATGTTGCCCAATAAAGAATAAAAATTAATTGAATATGATGGGTGTACCCCGATAGTGTTCCAATGAATTGGGTAATATCTTGTTTCCTGATACATTAAATTGAGAAAGATGGTGATATTAATTCAATTTTGAGATGTTTTCTGCAATGATATCTTGTTGGATTTTTCTTTGAACTATGTCTATGGTACATTGTTTTATGTTGTTTCCATATTTCATCTATTAGGATTATCAGGATATATCATTCCATATTATTCATGTTCATTTTATTCCCCATTTATATTACAATTTTATAACATGTATTACCTTATTCATGGCCTACCATGTTTAATCCCTTTGCATGATTTATTTTTTACCCCTTTTTTATGTATATCCCCAGGTTATCTATGACATCCCCACCCAGGAGTCACGGAATGGTGCCCCAAACAGGTTGGTGACATGCCCTAAAGCACGACTCCACATATAGAAGAGGGTAATGACTAGAAAAGAGGTTTCGGTAAGTTGGTCTTGGGGAAACTATACCCTATGTTATCAGAATAAAACACTAGTGGAATAAAAAATTTACCAAGTACAGAATAATATAAATAAGCAGAAAATTACAATGACATGTGAAGGTAAAAACTAGATAATGCAATACTCAACTGAAAGGTAAAACATTCTATGACTATTCATGTGTTATGTGTCTACAATGAAACTGAATGTAAATACACAACAACTCTAAAATGAATCCCGAACCATGTATGGTTCCCTCCCACATTCTCTAAACCCTAACATCAACATATCTAAGGGCCTTCCCCTTATACTATCCTATAATAACAATGATTGCACGTGTTCCGATCAGGCAGCCTGAATAGCTTGTGAGTACAACTTGTTAGGCCAACACTAATGTGTCTAAAATGAGTCCAGCCAAATTATAGTGCATGGAATTTAATAAATTTATAAATATAATGCATAATTTAAGAATTTATCACATTATCATTTAATATTTAATTATCATGTTCAATTCACATTTCCCATTTGAATCATCATTCATTATAATTTAACATTTTGTGTAGGTTACCATGCCTAGCATCCCAAATATCGATTGAATCATCATTAATTGTTATCAGAAATGATTTGGTGTAATAAATCATGCTTGGAACCATAAATCTTGTGAGTGTAGTTCATCATGCCTAGCACTCCAATTCTCAGTTGGTGTAGGTCATCTGCCTAGAACCCAAAATATCATGCTTGTATAAATATTAGTGAAGAACACCATGTCCAGTACCAACATAAAATTTGTCATTGTTTCCATGCCTATTACCAAAAAATATCTTCCATTCAATCAATATTAAAATCAATATAATTTTCCACATTATTCATTTACTAATCCAATGATTACTTAAACATATCAAAAGACTTTAATTAATTTAACAATTAATTAAGCATATTACCTATTAATTAATTCATCAATTAACTAATTAGTCAACATATTTACCATTCCATAACTAATTAATTGAAATTAATTATCCAAATTATAACCCCAAAAGTCATAATTAATTATTACAATTAATTACCCTTGATCACATCATGACACACAATTAATTCACCCAATTAATTATCATTGGTAAACTTCTTGGCATATAATTAATTTCCAGAATTAATTATCATAAATAGAAAACCATAATCAAAATATAAAATCTCAGTATCTATTTCTCAATTACAATATCAATTCTCTAAATAATCAAATAGGAAAACCACCAATTATTTGTTCTGTGATTCAATTATAAATTAAATCACCTACGCAATTCACATGTCAAATCAATACTCCTAATCCATCCAATTTAAGAATTAAATTATCAAGGGAAAACTATAAAAATCATAAAATCATACACATATAATAAATCAGGACTATGGGGGTAATATTTAGACCACCTACCTCAGTTTTTTGACGAATATTTGCCCAACGAAAATCAACAAAATCTGAGCGTCACATCATTGTTGATCAATCTTCAGATCTAATACCCTAAAACCAAAATTAATATCAATGGAATAATGATCTTGAAAATATATATATAGATATACACTCCTAGATCACGATCTTAACTCATATGTTTAAATCCATGTAAAAGGTGAATATAATCCATGAAAAGATCAGAGAAAGGGAGAGGAATGAACAGGAGAAGAAACAAAATGAAATCCACATACTGGGTGAAGAGTGGATCTTCAATCCGGGATTTAAATCTCAAGGAAATATGTTCATATTTCCTTATAATCTCTCCAAGAAGCTTTGGAGACATGCAGAATTCATCAAGCCCTAGCCAAGGTTGAAATATCGGATTCCCGGGGGGTTTCAAGTGGTTTTAAGAAATATTTAAGATATTAAAAACAATCCACATGGTTTCCTAGGTAGAGGCGCACAGTTAAGAAAATATTGTGCCAACCGGGTGTAATCCACTTTCTAGTTTTACACGGTTTTCATGGTTTGGTCGCAAGGTTTGTCAAACCATGTGCAAATTGTGTGGATTCATCTATCCAGTTTCGCATGTTTGGCACAATTTGGTCACATGGTTTGTCAATCCTTGCTCAAATGATTCATGGAACCATGTCCTTTAGTTTTCCTTAAAATTTCACCCAAACACACCCCAATCCAGTACTTCAAGTGAATGTTATTTTAAAAAATTCAAAAAGTACCAGAAAATGTGTCTGAGATGACACCAGAAAAAGCTGGGATCATATATTATCCCGCACTGTTTTAAGAGAAAGTGTGTTAAGTATATTCCAAATAATGAAATTGATTTCCCTATTTTAAATTATTAATTATTGTACCTAATTCTCAAATGCACAGGGCTTCATGATCATTTGGTTTTTATTATGTTTTGTATTATATAATAAATCACGTATCAATGTGGAATAAAGAGAAGGGTAATTATAGTTGTTATCTGTGGAACAATTTAATTATTTTTAGGATTATGATTATAAATATCTAGAAAAAATCCTTATTTATAAGGATAATTATAATGAATTATCCTTAATTTATTTTAGTATAGACTAAGTGGATTTTCAGGAAAATAAATCCTTCTCGGGATAATATAAATGGACGTGTTTTTGGAAAAAAAATTACCTGAGAATAACATCTCTATCATGGTGTTCCAAGCCATACATAGCATAAGATTGTACATGATAACATGCCTTACTTTGCACTAGGTTTGACACTCCTGGGAGATATTCTTTTCAACTTTCAAATGCTCAATATGAAAAATTATTTCTGGGAGTTAAAATAATTACCACAAGAATATATGTTATGAAATATATCTTCATTTAAAATGATTGAAGAAATGTGATTCATTAGTAATGGAACTAAATGTATCCTATATGTTTTCCCTCTAATGTCATTGGATTCCCTATTATGCGTTTAATATTTTATAAATAATCATTCATAGTTTTACCTTTCTTTGAAACAATGGTCTAAAATACAATTATTTAGGTAAATAGTCATTGTAACTCAAAATGTGATGACTATCCAAACCAGAATACAAATTTGATGAGATCTCATGTAGAAAAATCATGATAATGCTGAGCTAGTTACCAAAAATCACAATTAATGATAGGAACATAGTTTAATTCCAAAAGACAGAAAGGACGTGGAATATGAAATCTCATAGATTCTCTTCTGATAATAGTTATAAGGGTATGGAGAAAAAAATTATATTTTCAAAACAAATGGAATAAGGAACCAATTGTCACCAAAAACATTTAGATGATTTATGTGTTAAAATAAATTAAATAACGTATACAATTTCCATTGAAAATTGATAAGGTCATTATTTGAAATAATGCTTAGTCTAAGGTATCAAATATGGAATAGTGTTGTACATTTGGAGATTTATTGTATTATCCAATCAAATGATATATTCCTTATTTTGATAAATGCGATGATAATAAAATGATTCCATAAAAAATGGAACATGGCAAGTAATATTCTATGATGGATCATGATGATTTAAGTACATATAACTTCTACTCATTAATTTTGTATGTAATGTTATATTTCAAATCACACCCTACTAGAATATATTGTATGTTTTATTAGAACATTGTGTCACCATATTAAATTAATTTATATCCTCGGGGAAAACATCTATGATTATGTATCACATTTTGATGTTTTTGAAATTGTACATCATAGAAATAATATTTGTCTACCTTTAGTGGAATTTATTGAAATTCTGGGCGTTGATTGGCATTCCCTGTATAGATCCAACAAAAATAATCACAATAATGAAATAATTTTCTATATTTCAAATATCCCCTCAATTAAATACACAGGAAGGAGGAGGGTGCAACTTCTCTAACACCAAAATCTCAAGAATCGATATTATTTCCCTATGATAAATCATATCTAGATCAAATGACTGAGTCTATAGAAAGAGAAATCATCAATGACATTTATATTCAGAGGGAATATGTTGATCTGTTTCATTAGGAACTTCTTGGTCTTCCTCATTGCCAAGAGGTTGATTTTACAATCAATATTATACCTAGCGAGTTACCATTTTCTAAGAATCTTTGTAGAATGGATTTTTTGGGAACACGTGCTATTGAATAAATGTATATATGAGAATCTGGATAAAGTGATCATACATCCAAGTAGATAACCATGGAGTGTTCCAGTTCAAATCATCATACATAAGGATGGTTCAAAGTTTCATTTCATTGAATGTCATGAGTTTAAACATATCAAGATAAAGAACAACTATATTATTCCACAGACCATTGTATTATTCGATCAACTATTAGGGGAATGATACATTTTCAAGGTTAATATGCAATTAGGATATTACCATGATAGGGTAAAGAATGAGGATATCCCCAATAATAATTTTTTATAAGGTAAAATCATAATGAGATCATAGTAATTCCATTCATAATCACTTATTCTCCATAAATATTTATATATTTAGGAATATAGTCATTAGAAATTACATAGGAATATTTTTTAGTCTTTATGGATTATATACTATTATACACTAAATAAAAAGATAAATATAAGGAGAATTTGTGTACAATAGTAAACACTATAAGAAGAATACTGTTTCTGAAATGTATAGAAAATGTGAGTTCTGATTGATCGATGTCTCATTAATGGGGAATATCATCATAAGTGGTCTGTTATCTATAGACCATTCAACTGTAGAATAAATGTATATATAGCTGAGTTCGTGATCATTAAAAAATACAATTGTTTGATTATCTATATAATATCATTCATTTGTGATCAATTTATCATGATTTTCAAACCATATTATCATCCTATCTCGGAATGGAGTCATGTTTTATTTGAATGATTAATATGAAGGATTATCTGAAGAAGGGATTTAGTTTTTTGTTTATTAAAAATAAAAAATTCAAATCATATTCTTTTAGAAAGATGAAAAATCATGAATAGAACTACCCTTCACATCATATAGATTTGGATGTAGTGATATTCTCTTTAAATTTTTTGATAAATTATATCTTTTGGGATAACTATGAAATATATAACAACAAAAAAACATCATATATATATATACTCACATTGAATGAGCTGAGTATGCGCCAGTGTAGGTTATTAGAGATTATTGAGGACTATGAATGCTCAATTTACTACCAATCTGGAAAATTAAATAAAGTGGAAGACTATATAAGTTGAATGGATCCAGTAATTCTATTAGTAATGATAATTTATAAGGATCCAATCATATTTTATTGGGAATGTATGTTAATGATATTCATTAACGAAATAACATCATAATTCTGTTCACAAATAATTTCTCAATAATTCCATATGGAGAGGTGAAAGGATGCTCAATGTTGTGATGTGGGAATTCAGATGGTAGTGGAATAAGTAAGAAATGATAAATCCTTAGAGATTAATGTTAATTAAAAGAGTTTTATAAGATTTGGGTCAAGAAAATGTGTACCAAAAAATCATGTGTTTAATAAGGGGTTGTTGGATGATACACATTGCTAAAAATTCTCTACCCATCATGGAAGCAAAAAATATGTTTCCATGTCTCTTGGAACACTATTGGTGGTAAAATATGAATAAGTATTCACAAAATATACATAATTATGTATTATATTTTTTGTTATTGAATTAATAAAGAAAAAAATATAAGGTGATGATGAAACCATTACCCATACCAACCATGAAATGGAGGAACATATCCATGGGATTTGTCACCATATATCAAAAGATGTCCAAATAAATCATTTCTATATGGATTTTTGTGGAACATATTATAATACAATCATCAATTATCATAATTCGAGAGGAATTATTATTAGATACAATTTAATGGGTTCATATTATTGAATTGGTAAGGATGCGTGGAGTTCCACTATCAATTTTATCAGATCGAGATAAAAGATTCACGTCAATGTTTTAGAAAACTCTCCCACATGAACTAAACATTCAACAAAACATACATATGAATTATCATCCTCAAACTGATATCAAATATTAGTGGAGGTTTCAGAAATTGGATGACATTATGGGAGCATGCGGTGTGGACATCAATGTAGGATAGACCAAAATTCTTCCTCTGGTTAAGTTCTCATATGAAAATAGTTTCCATTAGATAATCCAAATGGATCCCTCTGAATA
Organism: Viscum album; assembly: GCA_963277665.1. Classification (NCBI taxonomy): domain Eukaryota; kingdom Viridiplantae; phylum Streptophyta; class Magnoliopsida; order Santalales; family Viscaceae; genus Viscum; species Viscum album. The sequence continues at coordinate 2,046,807,624 of OY728147.1, read as the reverse complement.
CATTTATAGGAAGATGTGTACAACACATACATGTTCACATGAAGATAGGAAATGAAAACTACTAGGTGCAAAAATTGTTGCGGAAATGGTATAAAAGGTTAAGACCATTCAACAACACATAATTGATTTTTATAAATGGTATAATATCGATCATGAAATTCATTAATGAGACCATGATATTGATTTAGTATACATATTTTTCCCAAATGTATACCCATGAATGAAGGTGATGTGATTTTTTATGATGTAAATTATTATTCCATGATACATCATCCATTTTGATATCCTGTCGTGCATAAGAACATTGGATTATCAACTAGAACTCCCAAAAATACTATCTCAAGTACATGATGTCTTCAATGAATACCTATTGAGTGAGTAAATACTAAACCCCACCCATGTATTCAATTTATAAGTTGTTCTATTGGATAATGAAATTTCCTATGAAAATCATATGGTGAAGTCCTTAGATCGTTGATGAAAAAATCTACAAAATAAGACAATAAACCTTTTCAATGTTCTATGAAGAAACCAAATGTCTATTGAAGAAAAATGGGAAAAAAGGAGGTGATGAGGGAGAGATAACCTCAATTTTTTAGTGTGGTAAATGAGAATTTTGAGGAATAAATTTATGAAGGGGGAGTACTTTAATGACCTGAACTATTATAAATAAAATTCTACTTTTTAATTTTTATATAATTTTTCAATATTAAATATGGTAATTGAAAAAAAAACTCACTTATATTGTTTTGTTATATACTTTTGTATTTAAAAGACCTTTATTTATCATTTTTGTTGGTAATGAATACATTGAACAATGATCATGTGGATAGTATAAATATATGATTTTGACAAATACAATTAAAACTGACAGAATAATTAATGGCATGAACCAACAAGATCAAAACCTATGAATCCTATTTATTTAATCTTTTTGGGAGAGAAAATTTCTAGGATTTTCCCACGACCAAGTCCATGTAAAGATACGACGAAATAAGCATGAGCGAAACTGCTTATGTGATATGTTATAGATCACTGGAATCGTGGCCCAAACCATGTTCGCTGAACCACCCCATGAATGTCCAACCATTTTGGACCTTCCACATAGGGAATTTTCTACAGTATTAATTGGATATATATTATGACCCTAGAAACATGGGTCTGTAAATTATTTTTTATATAACAATTAATGTATTTTCATCCTATTATAGTTAAATTATTAATTTTTTTCTATTTTTATTCAATATAGAATAAATAATTATTTTGGATAATATAAAGATTCAATTAATGAATTTGTTTTTATAAATTAATGTATTGTTCGACAATTAATATTTTAATAAAATATTATAATTAAATATATTTTATTAAATATAAATTATCATATAGTTTTTATGAATCCTATTGTAATTTTTATGAGAGTTCAAAAATGGTTATTGTCATAAAAACTCCCATTAATTAATAATTATCCTTTTACATTTAAAAAAAATTCCAAATATTCGAAAAATTATTCATATAAAATTAATTTTATATTTGGAATCAAAATTTCCATGATTTCCAATGGTGATTATTTTATAATTTTTTGAGATAGTCTGATTTTCAGATAAAGAATAAATTGCGTATAAATATTCAGTGGGTATTATGACCTCATAATGACCCAAAAGTGATGTAACAAATATTATAAATCATATATATTACTCTATATATGTTCTATCATTAATATAATTTGATTTTATGTATATTTTGTGGATTTAATAATGACTTTATGAATCCTACAAAACAATTAGTACATTTTATGGGTTTAAAATAATTTTATTACGAGTATGAATCGCCTCCACATAAGAATTGGATTTTTTATTAATTTAAATCATTATCCTTATTAAATAATGAAAAGACACTCCCATTTGGAATAAACCATGGGCAAACCATGTGATTTTTTGTGGTTTTGAATATGTAATTTTGTAGCATCCAAAACATAAATAATAAATAAATATCTATCTATTACTATATAAACCCACACAATGTACCATTAATCTTCACTAAAACGCTTTTTAGAATTACCATATTATTCCTTATACTGTCTAAAGTCCTCCCAAGGCACCCCCATGATCTCATGAATCCACTAAGCTTTTGGAGTCTCACACTGAAGTATGGGATTATCACATTCCTCTTATCCTTTAAAATTCATACTCTTTATTTGAAATTAGATCATTTAATTTGATTTTGTAACGTTTTCAATAATTTTTAATAAATCCAGTACATTTAAGTTGATTTTATTTTAGTAAGGGGTCATTTATCCTAACTTATTGTGTCCCTTACTAAGGCTATTACAATGTAAAAATTTTATAAGGGATTATCACCATCCTCTCCCCCTTTCAAATTCAAAAACCTTCATTGAAATTAGTTCTTTTAATATAAATTTTTAAAATTATAAATAATTAATATTCATAACCATACTATTCAATTGATGTTATTTGAATGAGGTATCATTTATTCTCCCTCATTTGGACCCCTATCTAAGCTGTTACTATGCCGAAATTCTATAAGGGATCCCCGCCTTCTCTTCTAGATTCATGTTTATTTATGAACATATGAAATCTATTTCCATTTAATAAATTTGGGAAATTTATTTACATTTTCCCATTACTTTCAATTATAGGAGAAAATTATGATATGTACCATTCTCTCATATAAATAAATATTTCGATTTTTTTATTAACGATTATGATGCTAAAATGTCACTATGATTTTCCATGACAAAATAATTGTGTATTGAATACCATGTCCATATTATTTCACTTTATTTAACCTTTATGATAATATACATATTTTTTGGGGACTAAAATGTATTTATTTCATATTCTTTGGTCTTGGAATAATTTATGATGATGAATTAATCAATATTACATAATCTATGAGGAACACATAAACATGAGAATGAAATTAATATGATTAGTGTTCCCAAATAGGGATCTAATGAATTGGGAAATGTTTAGTATCATTATATGTCATATTGGGTCAGGGAGTGAACAATATTCATTTTTGGGAATTTTTCAAAAATGATTTCATTAAGGTTTTAGCCGTAAACTATGATTATGATTCATTGTTTTTTGTTGTTGGAACATTTACCATGTTATGATTATCAGGAAATATCATGGCTTATTATTCCTATGTTTTCCCTTTTCGTTCCTATTTAATGACTTGTATTATTTTCTTCATGTAATAATATTCATATTACCATACCTGACTTAATTGATCACCTTATTCATATATATGTCCCCAGGTTATCCTGTACAGTTTTTAGTGCGATCACATTATGGATGTTTTCGATAATAATGTTGTATTACTTTTTTTAAAATGTTATTTAAAGTCACTAAATTCAAATGACACCATACATATTGATCAAAAACGATTTATTATGTGTAGTTGTATTGAATAAATAAATTATTAATGTGAAAGTATGAGTAGGTTCATAGTAATAAATTAGTTACCTCCACCATTGATATGTAATGAATTGGAATAATTTTAATATTTGATGATCATTTAGAACCTATGGATTCTAATTAAAATTTGAGAATTTTGAATATAGAGTGGGGTTAGTATATTATGAAACTAATATTTGATTACTCGTGTGGGTATGCCTATGGGATTTTTTATGTATCGATTATGATTGACAAGACTCACACCGAATAACAAGGAATTTGAGGTACTAATTATTCCATCTCATTATACCATTGTATTATGGAATTTCTTATGATGAATGTGATTCCATAATATGATTATGGTGTTGTTAATGTAACATATTTTCTATGAGTTTATGGTTTGGTCCCTTGGTTGGACATGGGAGAGTGCAAACCAATTATGGTTCCCATAATACTATGACATGGGGGCCACAGTCGGTTCTCCAGTGTAAATTGAAACCCCAAAAGGGGTGGTTTCATGAGGTTTTCCATGAAGTATCGAAGTATGGATGAGGTGGATGCGATATTTTGTGTGCATTATAGGACGAAATTGGTATTGTGTGATGGTTTTAGTTGGATGACCAACGCATATTAAATTTATTATGACAATGCAAGAGATATTACAAGGATGAAATTAGATCCGATTATTATTTGTTATAAATTATCGGGATTATGGTATACCCTAATGATTTTATTTGAGATTTTTCATATTTGATGTTCTCCTCTAATCACTATATTTGAAAAAGTACTACATAAAACTATCCTCTGTTGTCTATATATAAGATATTATTAGGAGGATATTTTCCACTAATTATTATATATGAGATATTAAATAGAGCATTATAACCATGGTGATTATATATTAGTTTTCAAGAAGTGGATAATCACCCCTGAGTAGTATATATAATTTTTTACTGGGTAGATTTTGGCTCTTAATAACAAATTGATGAAATATAATTCATACATTAAAAATAAATACCAAAAAATAACTTTTTTCATGTTATTATGAAATATTTTTATTTAAAAGTTCATAAATCATATAAAAATTCATTTATTCCCAAAATTATTTCTTATAATCATGAAGTTGTTTTAGAAATTAACAGGTAATAAATTGGGAATTACTAAAAAAATAATTATATAAAAAATATTTATATATTTCGTAGTGGGTATAATATTAATTAGTCCCACAAATGAAATGACTTGGATTTAATGAATATAATATATCACAGCTCATTGAAACTCATGGTTTAATGTAGAGACAACCTATTGAAGAAATTAAATTTATTTCAATGGAATACATATAAAATCATGGGTTTTTACAGTAATCACTATTATCGAGATTCAATAGATTCAACGCTATAAACATGTTATATTTTTTAGAAATTGGAGAGTATCCTTTGTAATTTAATATAATAGGATGTTGAGGAGATCATGGATTGATGAATAGTTTTATGGATCATGTCACAAAAATGATATGGAAATTATCTATTTTATTGTAGATCCAAAAAATCATGGAAGTATTATTTTTGAAATTTATTTACCAATAAATATTAGTGTGGTCTGGGATTATTTATCTATATTGGAATTTTAAATCAACATATTAACATAATTGATGAGTTTTTTTTTTCAAAAATTGAACTTGTATTTAATCTATTAGTCTACAGGTTACATTTTTATTTCCATAGTATTCATCGAGGACAAGGTTTTTAGTAGTCATCGATAAACATAGTTCATTAATCATTAAATTATCCATCATTTAATCATAATTATTTGTCAGCTTTCAGTAATAATGATATTTGAAAACACAATTTAATTTTACATGTGATTATACCCTATATTCATATTAGTTCTTATTATTATTGAAACATGTAGATTTTATGGGAAGTGATAATGATCAAAAATGTTTTCCATATAAAAAAAGGATAAAATCTCATATGATGATAGAGGAATTCAAGGAATTATATATAATCAAATGAAATCAATATTTCTTTCTATCAATGGTGAAAAATAAATTATCCAAGGACATCACATAAATGTTGGGGAATTGGATAGAGGTTTAGGTAGGAATGATGGGGTGATTAGAATAAGAGTTTCTGTGGGAAATATTTTTGGGTGAGAATATACTTTATCATTAAATATTTACAAGTTTTTTTATTTTAGTGTGACACACACTATGTACATGGCTTCAACATTCCATGTGAGACAAAGAAGAATGATATAGTCCTAAAATGGAATTTCACCACCATATACCCCAATGGAAAAACCATACACCCTTATTTGAGTGATCTGAATCTCATATCTACATATTTGGGATAACAAATTGGGCTCATGATTCATTCTTTTAGTGTATATTTCTATTTTTGAAGATATGATGACCATTATTTATATATCTGAGATATAAAAAGAGGGGGAATCATGAGATCACATTTTAAAATGTGTTTTTATGATACCGACACTCATGTGTTATATCTATACTGGTATTTTTCTTCAATAACCATGTAATGACAATAATTTTCTAGGGGTATGGGTCACCAAATCCTTTATAGATTTCAGTTTGGTACACCCACCCTGCCCTCTATAACCACTAAAGTCATCAAATTCTATATGTAGATCATATTCCATCTTTATTGAGGTCTGGCGAGGGAAGGGTCCTACACAGTGATCAGTACCCTAGTGATTTCAAAATGCCTTCGATGATGGGTGGGTACACTAAAAATATATATTATGTTTAGAATGGGTTACTAAATTTACAAGAGAACGACTATTGGAGTTGTAAAGAGACGTGTTCCTTTTATCTTGTTTTGATATCAATATCATCCTCTACCTCTCTTGACATGGATTTATCTATGAAAATATATTTGTTTTTGGTTTCGATATCCACTATATGACTTGTGGGTTCAGATAGATTTTCTTTTATAATAAAACCCTTCAATATTTTTTGGCATCCTACTTTATACTTATATACTAACCCCTACATGGGCCTTACTAATGCATGTAGTGATTTATACAGATGATAGGATGTTACATGGTAAAAATGATAAACAAATGTTATGTTGTTCATATAAATTTTCATTTAATGAACTTTTAGGTGGTTATTAGTATCAGGGAAAAACATTTGAACGTTATCTTCATCATTTGTTATATTGGGACCCCTTTTATTTATAGTTTGGCATGTATTTTCCTCCTCATAATTTTGGTATTTTTGAATAGTTTAAAACTAGTTATTATAGTGGTTATCTTACACATTAGTTTTATATTAGGTTATTATATAAATTGTGTCCATAATAGGGGTGATTTATATGGAGGTGTGAATATGAAAAGGATTATTTCTCTATGTCCAACCATATTTGGGATATAATTTCACAATGGTAGTCTATAATTCATATCATTTAAGAGGAGGGATTAATTTTAATGATTTTATATTAAAATTTCCATGTGGGACCCTAGTTGGTTTTCACATGATATAATGCTATTTGAAAAAACTATTCCCGGGATGTGTTTTGGATTTAGTTATTTTATGAATTTTTTTTTGGGAGTACAGATAAATCATGCTAATGTGTCTCGATCTTGTATCTATTTAATGAGAACCCAGTTGTTTTGTGGTATCCAACATACTAATACATAAGTACTATGAAATCCTACTTATTGACTTGGAATGTTGTGACACTAATTGATGGGAAACTCATTCTTCATGAATCATTTAGAAATTTTCCATTGACTTATATGTATGTCTTCCATCAAATCCATAAATACATTCATCAAAAAATTGTATGTACTGTCAATATCCATGATTTAAATTCCATTAAGGATATCTTGAATTCTTTGACAGGGTCATGATAAATACCAGTCAATAGATGATGACTCATTGTAGGGGCATGTTTGTTATGTTTTCTCCATATGATTTAAAAGAATAATACTTCAGCCCATTTAGAGATGCATGGACAAACCTCAAGAAGTTATGGTTGATGTTCATTTACAACTGAATTATCTAAATATTCTAGTTTTATTGGATATTTATTCACACAGGCTAATTACACATTCAAATTTTCAATAGAATAACAACTCATTTTTGTAGTTATTTTGACCCCCATGTGGGAGACTATTGGCATGAATTGGTGGTATGAGTTTTAATACTCGTGTGGACCCTTACCAGTTGAATGGATATACATGCGACAAGTCTAAATCATTGAGAAACTCGGTGCTAATGTGGTATATTGAACAGAAAACATGAAAATAAAATTATTGCATGTAAAAAGGTCATGTAAATGTTATATTATGAGTATTATTGTTTAATCCTACACTCATCTAAATTAAATCATCTTTTACAGTTATAGTATAGCGATATAAATATTGTTGATTATGAGTCATGCTTCCTCGACCATAGATGTTACACTTTTGATATGTTGTGACACTGATATTTCTCAGTGAGAATGATTTAGTGGAGATGATTGTTTTATCAAAATTATGCCAGCCATTAGTTTCTTAGAGTAGGGTTTCTTTATGTGGGAATGCTAAATCTCATGTATCAATAGTGCTTCCACTAACTAGTTATCAAATTATACATAGATTGGATCATTGTGTTTATAATGAAAGGGTTCAAGAGGATCATTATTTTATTACTAGATTAAGAAAAAATATTTGAATGATTATAGATAGACCTAAGTTATAGAGGTTTCTACGTGATCAGTGATCTCCCAATGGTGGTTAGGGATGATCCCCTGGAGGCGGTGCTGCATAGGTGGTTGGAGGATCCCCAAGAGAATAACGAATAGGATGGGAATGAACAATAACCAAATTAACCTATAAATTCAAGTGGTGTAATTTTATCCTAGAATACTAACGGCCAAGGGAATTCCCTGATTCAATATAGATACCCCCTTTTTAATACGTCATTATAAAAATAATTCCCAACCCAATTATTACATCAAAAACATTCAATGACATTTATATGTTTACTGTTTTGGAATCTAGTTATATAATATTTGAATCACATAGGTAAAATATTAACATAAAAAAATCTAACACCCTTCCAATATTCATTTAATATTCCATCCTAGGTCACCTCGCGGAATGAAAATTCATGGGGATATATACCAATATAACTTAGTGAGCATAAATACCAGTAAGGAATGAACCAAGGAATTCGAATATGATCTATAATCATAGATGAACCATTAGAAAAATATTGAAATAATAATCACAATAATATGATACATATCATGGAAATTTTAATACAACATAAAAATGATACATTCAATATCATATCACCATGGCTCACCACTATGGATTCATAAAATATTTTTCCAAGGTAATTCACAAAGGAGTCACAAATATGTAATAACTAGGGAACCATTATATAAAAAATGAATTGTATTTCTATTATTGAAGACCCCTAATATGACTTAATACATGAGTTCTTAATAATATATTGATTCAATAATCATTTCCATACAAATAAAACTATATTAAACAGAAATTATATTATAAATTCAAAAATTACAAAAAATTACTTCAAATATGGATAAATTTGAAAAAAAACACTATTAAAAATATAAATTAATTTTTTATTATTGTATTATGTGAGGAGGTGATTTTTAAGTCATATAGTTAAAATCACAGAAAAAGGGACAAGGTATGAAAATGTCCAACCACATATGTTGAATCAAATTCATAACCAGGATAATCTATGAATCTAGTGGTGATGAAAATTTTTCGATATAAAAAAAATGTTGGATACATTTATATAGAATATAATGGAGCCCAATTTTTTCATATATAATCCCATAATGTTCCATCTTTTTGAGAGAATCATCAATATTCAATGTCCCAAGACACTTATATAATCTATCCATATCATGAGCAATAGGCCTCACAATGATACCAAATTTCAAGTGGATATATTTATGAGGGGGTTATATTTTTTATATTTTTAAAAACTGAAATATGGAAGTATAATCACCCAAAAAGATGATCTATATATTGGTTTAAAATATTTCTTCCCAAAACTGCCATCCACATTTCATATAAATTGGTATATTAGGTAAAAAAGTTGTATGTTAAACCGGGAGAAAAACATCTACCATTTTGGAGAAACAAATTAGTCATCTTTTATTTATAGATGTTTTGGAGGCCCCTCTCCTCATCGGGAAATAAGTATGAGGGAAACATTCAAATGGATCCTCTTCCCCATCTTGATGGGATGTTAAACGGTGGGTGGTAAATTCAAGAAATACACAACCAAAAGAGAAATATTTCCAACACATACTTTTCTAAGGGTTAAGTGCATTTTTTAATAGATAATTTAGTTTTTATCTTATCTTGATTATTATATGAACTAATTTTTTGGTTTAATAAACTGAACTAATTTTTATATTCACACCGATTGGGTTGATATTTCTAGTGGGAATATTTGGTTATTCGGATTAGAAAACACAAAAAAATTATTTTCTCTCAAACATAAATGATTTGTTTTATTCCTTTTCATACCTTATTAATTTCTTAAGCTCATAACATCAAAAACATGATTTTTTAGAATTTTTGTTTTTTTCATCCTATTAAAATACATTAGTGGAATTGAGATCTCGATTACAATCATCCAAATGATTACATAAAAACATGTGTAATTTTTAGAAAACCAAAATTACTAAGACGTGTGATGAATCCAAAATTATCTAATTATCTCATAATTCTAAAAACACTACCTCAGTCCATTAAATATTAAACTATTTAATTAGGTTATTTTATTTTTAATACCATTTCAAAAATCACCCCACTATTTTTGACATTTTATAATGGTTCTCAATTTTAACTATCAAATATCATTGTAAGATGACCTATTTTCCTCCGAGTACTATAAATTAACATAAAAACATACTATATTTGACATTTTATGACAAAATAGAAATATTTCTACTCCTTTTTCAGTGAGCATCCCATTATTTATTGTGTGTTTTCTATAAGAACATAATTTGTTTTGAAAATATTTGTGTTGTTATTTTATTCAATCAACATTTAAATAAATTATTTTTATAAAATATTTATTATTTAATGTCCATGATATAATATTTATCAAATGAATTGATTTCATTCAAATATGAACCGATGATGATATTTTTTTCCTTTTCCCCCAAGAAGTAACGAACTATCTACTGATAGAGGATGAAAAAAAATCTATAGAACCTTTTTCTTCTTATGAAGCTAACATCATAACTAAAATGTTTTTTCATAACACAGATGATATTAATTTTGAATTAAAAATTGAAACCTCTATTATTGTTGAAATATAACTTGTATATATTCACATATAAGGAGAATCACTAGTTATTATAATAAAATCTAAACTATTTCATTATTTAAATAAATTTAATGGACCTATTTGATAATGATCACATAATAACATAGTTAAATTTCAAAAAATATGTTCATTATTAAAATTGTTAAACATATATGAATATTTTTTAAGGTTGTTGAATTCTTATCCCTCTATAAGACGCAGATAAATATTGTGAAAATAAAGCTAACTCCACAATTAGAGGCTGGGAAGACATGATATTCATTTTTAGGAAAACTATTTCTCATCCTCTTGAAATAAAATAATAACGATATAAATTTTTGAGAAATATTATATAATGGTGAAACACAGATTTATTTTTCAGAATATTTCAATTGGATTTTTTCTTTTTTTTCACACCACCAAATCAGTGAGTAACTTTTAATATAAAAAATTTATGAAGGGAAAATATCATTTGATTGAAACGTGATTAATGACAATGTTATTAGTTCCCTAGTGGAAAATACTATAATCAAATTAAATAATCTAACTGAAAATGTGGCACAAATTAATCAAAAGATTTGTATAAGGTCCATGTAAATATCCTTGGGGTGTATGAAGTGAAAAAAATTTCATTTATGAATAATATGGAAATGATTTTCAAATAGATAAGTACCGAATAGTAACAGCTAGATAATTCCTAATGGATGTATCATCCTCTTCCTCTATATAATTGTGGTATCTATTCCAATAAAATAAATTATTTCATCAAGTTCCCTCAATTGAGACACACATCTGATAGTTGTGAGGCAATATCCCAGTCAACCCCTACGACCAAAATGTTAGGAAATATACAAACTAACTATCAAACTATAGGTGAAAAAACATATCCTATAAGAAATGGGAATTAAAATGAACATCATGAATCATTGAACTACAACAAGTAGATTAATAATCCTCCAACACCACCAAAAAATTATCATGCACCACCAAGTCCCTTTCAACAACACCTTCCAAAAACATACACCATACATGGTGATGTAATGATAAAACAAACATAAATAACCCCTTATTCAAAAAACCCACACATGAATACATACATGACCTGAACATTCAATTATTCTAACATTCAAACTCAGTGGGCCAAATACCATTTCAATTATTTGGATGACTACCATCCAATATTGTTTACAATGAAAATGGTAAAGGTAGTTTTTTTGTTATCACACTTCATATAAGTAAATATATTTTTCTATATAGTGATTTTATATATCAAGTATATCACTATTAGAAAAACTCAATTTATCTAAACTAAAAATATTTATGTGAAACTTTTAAAACAAAAATAGTAGAATAGTTACTATTGAGGATTAAAATAAAAAATCCATTCATCTTACATTACCTGCAAACCTCCCTCAGTACAAATAAATTGATAATCAAATTTATAAAGTGAAAAAAGAAACATTTATAAAGGTAAAATAAATATTCATATATTCGATTTAGTTAATGGAATTTCACGTTATGATATATTTCATCCAGAACATTACACACCTCAATTTATACTGATGGGAAATTAGATAGTCATCCATGGATGGAATTTATCATCATTGATAAAACAATTGATTCCAACATTGTTCAAGGACCCAATAATAATTAAAATACCTTTCACAGTAAATTATTATCTCAATTTTTATTCTATTGATGATTATGGTTCGCTGATTAATGTGATTCCACACTCTATTTATACCAATCTAAATGTTGAATAGAATTAAACAATGTTCAATTCCATGAAACACGGTAAAAAAACACCCAACTAGAGAGATTGGGGATGTCATAATTTGAGTAATGAATCTCATCTTACCTACGGACTTATATATTATTATGACTTATGGAACCTAAACCCATATACACCCTCCTATAACAATTTGAATTCTATTATTCGAAATAGAAAATAAAATAATCAAAATTTATAATTTTATACTTTTTATCATGTTTTGGGTAAGAATTTTTTTTAAATAAAAATGATTATATAAAACTCCCATTTGCAGTGAAATATACTATAGCATTCCACATAATGTACGTTACATCAAATGACATTGAGAACCAACATTCTCCCCACATCCCATTCTATGAATCACTTTTATCTGCTTCATTATTTATGGATTTGGGATATAAGAAATATTTTTTAAAGTTGTTTAGTTATGTGAAATTTAAATCATGGTGTATTAATTGATGAGTTTGTTCATTTTTATGTACCCATGATGGTAAAATATTTTTCAAATCAGCATTCCATTATTCCTATATCCATAAAAATTCAACAAAATGAGGTAGATATTTTCATGAACCTAACTCTATATAAATCCATTCCCTAAATAAAAAAACCAATGGTATTGGAATTAAACTCATATCCATATAAATTAAAATACTACTATGTTGTGTATTGACCTATGTTATATTATTATTTCAACAATCCTCTCTCTAGATAATGAATCAATACTACATAACCTTGCCAAACTATGTAAAAGGTGTTAGGATAAAAAATGAATTATATTCATGGGATTAGCACATCTATCCCAATAAAACATCTTATTTTATATGAATATAATTATCCTATAAGTGATGGTTAGAATAGGTTCAATCCAAACACCCTTGGAAATTTAATATTGTAACTTAATAAATTTCTAGCCGCTGGGATCATCCATACCATATCTAAAAGAAAATGGGTTAGCCTAGTGGGAAATTGGCCTATGAAAATTTGAATAACTATAGTTCAATGTGAAATGAATGATTTGGTTCCAAAAAGTGTATAAAATTGGTGGAATGTTTTTATTAACTAACATTGGACAAATCAAGACACATAAAACGACCACATTATATTCCCATTCATTGCCAAATGTTGGAATTATTTACTAGTATGTCCTATTATTGATTCCTTTGGGGCTATTTGAGTTGTCTTCAAATCCATATATCCCATAATAAATAATAATATATAATATGTACCTACCAATTTTCCACATAATCTTATTATATTATGTAACATGGACTCTATAATTATCAATAATGTTTTATAATTGTATGGTGATTATATTTTATGAGTTCCTTGATAATTGTTTAGATGTATTTAGGGAAGAGTTCTCAATTTAATGTTCTTATTTTGAAAATATTTTGGAAAAACCTAGGTTATGTCGTCAATTTTTCAATGGGAATGAATGAATATTACATTATGTTAGTTAAATTCCATTGTAGAGTGGGGGACCATTTTTATGAATGTTATTTTGAGTATGGGAATACATGTTGATAAATAAAAAATTGAGACAATTCTCACACATAATTTTATGGAATGTGTTCATGAGGAGTGAAATTTATTGGTTTATTTTAGTTTTTACCAACAATTCTTTATTTATTTTGTAATATCACACATCCTTTTTAAAAATTATTACAAATATTTTCTGGATTTCTTCAGACAAAAAATATGGGGATGAATTTAATTCAATAAAAATGAGTCTCGCATCACCTCCCTTTATCAAACTACCAAGGTGGGATCACACAATCAAACATATTTGCAATGCCTTTAACATTTTAGTTGGGGTAGTTTTATCAAAATGTGTCCAGTGGTATCCTATTATCATTACATATACATCACATACACGTAACTTGCTTATGAAATCTACATGGCCATATTATAGGATTTTATTTCAACAATGTATGAATTATAAAATAATATTTCATAGATTCATGGGTCAAAAGTAATTATGATTTTGACTACACTATCCTTTATTTTCTCTTTAATTAACAGTAGGTTAATACTCACCACATATAGTGGGTGCACTTACCCCATGATTATTAACTAACGAATCATTAAAAAAGAGTGGTAGAAAATTGTGTATCTGAAAAAAATTGAGTGTTTTCCCCTCCATTGTACCACCATGGTGACTCATCCCACCCTGTTGGATAATTCATCCATGGTGAGAACATTTGTTATGTATTGAAACATACCCATTTGTTTGTGGATAATGAGAAATTTTTATTCTATATATTATCTGCAAATATTTTAGCACTTCACAGTGCCAAAGAAAAAAGTAGGAGTAATGGTTCTATATTTGGAATGACCCATACTTGTAGTGAATTTGTAGAGACCAGGTTTTTCATCATTGCACCCCAAACCACTAGAGAACCTATATTTTGATCTTCTTCCACACATTCTCTTATGAGGGCCACAATGGATCTCAACATACAACTAAAATGGTTCCTGAATCTCAAAAATAATTGGCCCAAATTATATAGATATTATTAGTAAAATTTCAATTCTAGAACACGATATAAATGCATAAGTAATATATCCATCAATAATGGGATGTTCACAACTACCCATGTTATTTGATGATATCATCAATAGTTTTGATATTGACTTCATGGGACATTATTCAAATTAATTCGTGTTTTTATACATATTATTTTATATTTAATATGCCCCTAAATGATTTGATGAAAAGTATACTAGGGCTTTTGACCTTGAGTGGTTGTCAATTTTTTTAGATATCATATTTTTAGCATGTTTTGTGTTCCAATATTCAATATTTGTGATATGAGATCATGGTTTTTTATCAAATACATGATCAAATTTGCCCATAAATATGGGGTTTTTCCTAATTTTTACACTTAATATCTCCCCAAATATAATCTACAGGAATAAATTAAAAATTGAGAAGTTGATAGAACATTAAAAAAATAGTACAATATAATAGGAAATATTGGAATTTATGATCAATTGATTCACATTTGGAATATTTTACAACTTGAAAACCCAAATCAGAATGTATCCATATGTGATTGTTGTTGGAAAGGCTTTTAAAATCACTATAGAGGTATACAATCATGTAAGTTGGTCTATAAAAATTTAATATAAATTTCATTGAAGCTACTAACATAGTGTGTTGCAGATTCTAGTGATGAATGAAATATGAATGGAGTCATATGAAAACACCTAAATGTATAAGGAAAAAAACAAGGCTTCTAATTTTATAGGTTCAAATTGAAAAATCAAATAAAACAATTCTTATTGGTTGTGGTTGAATAACATTTATAAAATAATTATTTGTCCCTAGTTTTAGAATTTTTCCTTAAATAAGAAACATAAATGTGACACACAATAGGTTGTATCATTCTTTCACACAACCAAATTTATTATAGTGAGTTTATAACACAATCTTTTAGTGGTGGGAACAATACTAGGCTAGTTAGGTTATTCATTTTATTTCTCCATTTTATTTTATTAGGTTATTTGTTAGAATTTTCTCACCTCCCCCTTTTTGATAAATATTTTTTTGGTATAATAATATATGATTCTCATATAATCATTTAAATTATTAAAATTAATAAATATTATCCCTATTTCATGTTGTTTTAAAATTTAATAAAATTATTTCACTTATGAAATTTTATTTCTAGAATAAACGTAATATTTATGAGTGATATTTTTAAAATAAATTGGTTGTTTTTCAATGGCATTAATGTTTTTATCCCTATAAAATATTTGATATGATTGAAACCACCTCTATGAGTAGTTTTTTGGAAATATTTGTCACTAAAAATATCTAAACATATTTTAATACCACAATGGTGTTTAAATATTTCTAATTTAATAAAATGTCAATATATTTCGTGTTAATATTTATGAGAATTTCAATATTATTTTTTATACATGTGATCCTTGTATATTTCGATTCAATAATATTTCATGTTGAATGAAACTTTTTTACCTATTATCTGAATGTTGTACACCATAAATATGCCAAAAAAATTAATAAGGATTGTGGTGAAAATTAATATAGATGGAGATATCAAGGCATGGAAAATATTGTATTAATTCTAATAATTTTTATGTGAGTGGGTCTGGAAATTATATTTTGAAGTATTTAGGGAGGGTTAGGTTGAATGAAATAGGTTTTTGGAAAAAAATTCTTGTAAAATATATTAACATGATTTAAATTTTAAGTGATAGAATGAAATTTTTGTCACACATTCAAATGGAGAGTCATTGATGTTTTTAATTTTTTTTTCCTTTATAAAAATATTTTTATATATCTACTTATATTTTGTTCAAATATATAATATAGGATATATTATTTCATTGTGACTAAGAATAACATCTTTGTGAGGTTTTTTTCATTGATCATTATGCTATCATGAATTAAATTTTTATTTGATTCAAAATAATCATGAAGCAGGGAATATCTAGATGCAATTTTTCTTGTGTTTTCACCTCTAATAGGACGGATGACTTTTAGGTTTTTGTGTTTGACCATTTAGGTGTTTAGTATTCACTTCCACCCTTATATCACTATTTTCAACTTATATTATATTTTCAATTACAAATATAAAAATACTAGCAGTTTAAATTTTGTTCAATTAGATAATATTTATCACTATTAAAATTCAATATTTACTTGATTTTCTGACTAAATATTTTTTGGTAGTTATTGGGAGATCATATAATAAAATTCATGAAAAATGGTCTAAACAACGTAAGTTCCCAGGCACATATGTGGACCAAAATACATAAAACGACTATATCATGTACGAAATTGGTTTTAAAATTTTTAGATAAATTCATACTTGTGTCGGAAAAATATATCTGGAAGACAATTGATCCCAATTAATCAATTTAGAGGCCCATAACGTGACTTCATTATAGATACTATTCACCATTCATAAGTTAGATGTAACTTATCGAATTTGGCTACCAATTATTCTATAGGACTCCAAGGGACTCCAAATATCATATGAATATGTAAAGTGTTTGGGGAAAAACATTTTAGTTATGTAATAATTGAGAAATGGTTTTTTGGTCTTCTAAAACCATTATACATGTGGTATTTTAGTTTTATATACCCAAAATCACCATCCACTTCACCTATAAATGGGTACCATGGTCACCCCGATAGTATATCATACCAAAAGAAAAATCACATAGATTTTATAGGCCCAAAAGAATTCATATAGTCATTCTAGAAGTTCTAGAATACTCTATCATCATATAGGGATCATGTATGAAGGTAATGTTCCACCTGAACCATCTAATCCGATTAATGGAGAGCTATGTGGTGGGTTGTCATTTTGACGAGAGAAACACACACATAGAGAGGGAGTTTTGGATCTTTGTCTCATATTAGTTCTATGAAATATTTGTGTGAAAAATTTAAATTGTGTTTTAATGTATCATGTTTTTTTTTGAATGATTTCTTTATTCAAGTGATTAACATTTTATCTCAAAAATGATTATGTTTATATATCAAATGGAAAAATTGGTATGTTTTGATTATAAATGACATGATTAATTTTCCTATCTCACATAGTTGATATTTAAATATCATTTCGATTCCTTCATTACATGATTTAGGTACAAATATTGACATCATGATTGTGGTATAATTTTTTGGTTCGTTATGCATCATTTTAAAATACATGAGGGGAATCAAGATATTTATTACCCTCAAACAAATGATTCTATTAATCCATTGTTAATATTAATAACAGTTAACTAAAAACTATTTGTAGTGAACATGAAATGACCCCCTTCGCAGATAATTCTAATATAACCTCTTTTTCAAATATTATTCTATGTAATTCAATAATATTATATTTAAAATGGGTTTTACCCTCCACTACTACATATTTTATTCATTTTTATTAAATATACACACATTGAACCTAAAATTATCCTTAGTATATGTGTTATGGTCCAAAAAATGCCATATATCCACATTAAAAACATAATGAACATTATGTTTCCAGATAATGTGGTAAATGATTCAGTTTTTAGTAAATGATGTATTTTCCATAGTTATATTACATTGAGATTCAATAAAATTTAGTTTAGAGAAACATGGTAAGTGATTCACTTTGTAGGAAATGTAATGAACTCATGGTGGAAGAGGCATCAATATATATGACCCTCATTATAACTAAATAAGGGTGTGGTAGAGGTGAAAATTATCATTAGTTTATTTTAAATAATCAGTTTTTATCTACTATGTCTGATAGGCACTTCATAGAGACATATATTGTAACGTTCTACCAGGTAGGATACCCTCAATAGAAGCACCTGAATGATTCTCTATAGTTCTGAAGCACATTAACATTTACCAAGGGTTGAAAATGTTTCCAATTTTATTTCCTCAGAATGTGTTTAGTTTTATTTATAACCCACACCCAACCCCATGGACGTATATCCAAGAGTGTAATGTATTTTATAGTATGTTCAGCAGGAGATAATATTTGCATGAATTAGGTGGATTGTTGTATAGTATATTTATTTATCCCTCATCAATCAACATGGGATATAAGAATGTCATGATCAAATAGGTTTTACTCAACATTTTGATATCCATGATACAAAAAAGAATTGAATATTGATGTTTGATTGGATTCTATATATATTTTTATTCCACAACACTATCTTGGAAATTTTTAATCAATATACTAAGTCACCTAATATCACGTACATCTTTGAGTAGTGTTATGCAGAGTGATTTCTGAATTTACAAATAAGGGATGTCATCTAGAATCATTGGGAACCCGTCGTGATTAAATATATATGTTATAATTGATTCAATTCATGGTTTTGGAAAGGATTTTAATTAGACATTGCTAACTAGTTATAGGGGTGAACAATGATCCACCACGAAACCTATCATCAAACAGAAAAAACTATCCCAGTTTTGGAGTATGTGGTGAGTGCCTATATATTCAATGTATTTCAATGTTTGTATCACAAAAAAAAATTTATTTATATTAAAGTATCAAAAATCACTTCACAAGTTATGTGGACCCATCTATGCCTCTCAAAAAAATACCATAGAGGTCACCCATATGCATGACTAAAATATGCTAGTCATCAATTAGGGTACAAGAACTGATCAATGTGAATCCTAAGAATGGTTATGTGATTGTAGAAATATTTAACTCTTATGAATGTTGTTATAAATTATATATAACAAATGTCTTATACTGTTATTTTAAAACACTTGTTTTGTCCTTAAGTGCATCCAGTGCACCGTGGTAAAAGCCACGCATACTCGCCTGGGCCACCGCGCGACCTCGCCTGGTTCACCACACACCCTGAAAGATGGTCCACTAATGAAATAAGATGAATTAAGAATGATTTTAATAGTAATAATAATAATATCAGTTGAGAATATTATTATTATTATCTAGGATAATAATTTAATTAATAGTATTATTTTTATAAATATCATTTTATTATGTTGATTAATATATAGTTTATTATATAGTTTATTAGGTTTGTTATTATATTAATTTTTTTATTATTATTACAACTATTAGACCTCATAATAATAATAATTATTATCCATTTATTATTATGTTTTTATTTATTTTTTCCTTAGGTTCTGTGCTACCCCATTGGGTAACGTTTTCACCGCACATGCGGGCACCCCATGCCCTGCACACTAAAGGTCACCACCCTCCTCCACTGTCGAACACCATTATCCCATCAATTTCCCCACTAATTCACTCTATTTCATACCCAAACATCACCAGTGCACCATGCCTCTTTCCCATCCAGCCTTCGCACCTTGCACACAGCCTCCTTGGTTCTCATCAAGCATTTCCTGCCTTCCTCTACCCTCACGAGCCATCTCACTAGCTGGTAATGCCCTCGCCCGCCTCCTATGTCTGACGCACATCAGCTCAGTGGCTCCCACTCATTTTCAAACTCAATGTTCCCCCTCATCATCCCTCTTCTTCCCTCAAGTTGCACCCCTACTCCATGTGCATCCCTTGTCCACCCCCCCCCATGTGCAGTGGTGAGACATCCTTGCGGTCGACTCCTCCCTTTCCCTCGCATGTCATCTATGACCCCCCTCTTCCCTACCTTCGCTGACCCGCTATTATACCACCCCTTCTTCCCTTTTCTATTCTATATCCAGTAAAACCCTTCCTCTAGTAGGCCTTATAATTCCTTTTATGATGTGTTATATTTTTGTTAATTCCATTGATTACTAAGTTCTTTAGTATAAGCATATCCAATTCATTGTGCATCTTTTTATAAGTTTCATGGGTTAGTATTGGGTAGAAGGAATGATATTTTTTGCCATTAATGTTTTTTTATGGTATGATGGGTTTTTTATTTAATACATGGGTGACATCCTTTTGGATTTTATGGCATTGTTAGGGTTCGTGCTGTGGTTTTGGTGTAGATGAGGTTTTATATCACTTTCCGACAATGTCTTCCTGCGAGGTAGTTGGTTCCATGACTTATCATCATTTAATAAATTGACTATGCTTATTTGAATGTGTAAATGTGTTCTTTAGTTTCATTTTTTGGTCCAAATAATTTTTTTTAATGATTGCTGTGATTAGTAGTCAGAAATGAATTTTTGGTTAAGGATAATTAAATGTTTTGTGTTGATTGGTGAGTTGTTTTAAAATTGGGTTTTAGGGGTTTTTCATTTTGTATGAACATTATTTACAAGAGTATTTGAGTGTTTTATGATTAAAATGTGGATTTATAACGAGTACAAAACCATTTTGGTCATTTTGGCTTGTTTTTTTCCTAAAAAATGGGGTAGAGCACGTTTTGGAAAATGGGTTTCAAGTATGGTGATCTTATAAAGTGGCTTGGCTGTTTTCCTGTTTTTCTATAGCGTTTCCGAAATGGAGAAAGTGATCACTTATAAATAATGGTGGTTTCTAAAAAAGCGGCTGGTCATTGATATGAAATATGTTGTGTTTGTATTCAAATTTGATTTTTCATTTGAAAAATAATTGTTTGAAATGTTTTTTTTGGTGATATTTTAGATTAAATGCATTTTGGGGTTTTGTTGATGTTGTTTTAATGAGTTTCTTTAATGAATTATTTATTTTTGTAAGATGTAAAAGCCATGTTTTAGAAAAAGAAATAAATTTTGTGTGGCGTAGTTGATTTTATATAGGGGGTAATTGAATATGTATTTACGGTAAAAATTTAATATGCATTTTATAAATGTATTATTAATTATTTAGACTATTTATTAATTTGTGACTGTTGTGTAACTAATTCATTGATAAGGATTCGAAGGTCTTGTGGTTTAAAAATTAGATTTTTTTTGTGTTTTTGGTGTATTGCCTTGCAGAGTCACGTGGAGTTGTTTTATTATGTTTTTAAATGATATTTATTAAATTGTGAAAGTGATGAAAATTATATTTGAAAATGTCTTGGTGTGCATTTTATCTTTAATGTGGTGTTTGGATGTAGATGTGGTGGCTTATTATGATGTTTTTTTGGTCTGTGATATGTGAATGTGATACATGATATGAATGTAAAATTTGTTTGAGCACAAAAAGGTAACCCTGGGTACTTACGTGGGAAGATTAGGACTAGTATGCTAGATGCCACATAAGTGGTTCGAGAAGGTTTCATATGGAAGGATTGATGTTACAACACTAACTAACTTTTTTGAGGATTGGAGACCAGTATGTTATGGATGTTTTTCCCAACTAGTGGCTCGTTCACAAGTGCATTGATTATCGTGGTTCATATTCAACATGTAAACCAATGTACGATGTCTCTATCACACCACGCATACTACATACCATAGGGGATTTACCTGTAGTGCTCTACTATTAATAATGTGGTGCCTTCCATCATTATGTGGAGGACCACTTGAGTATGTGTGGGTTTCTTATGATTTTTATCTTCCATTATAATTTAGTGTTTGTGAAAAAGTTTTCCTTCCATTTTTCCTTTTTTTACTTTCATCCTTTAAATGTAATCTTTAAAATCATTTTAAAATTTTTCTTTTGTTATGAATTATAAATTATCCTTTTGATGTTATGGCATGTATACTTTTTATTGGGAGGCATCATACTCGACATTTTGTTCATACCCTAAATAAACCTTTGTGTGTATGTATATCTTATTATTGGTGTATTACAGGTAGATCTGTCATTCTTAATGTTGGTGGTTCTAGTTTATATTGGACTTCGTGTACAGGTTGTTGTTGGTAGCTTGGGTATATGGCTTCTCATGTCACATGGTGGTTTCTATTAATGTTTTAGTTTTCTATATTTATGGTTTTCCACTTTGGTATTTTAGATTAATTTTAGTCTTTAAACATGTTTATAATATAAATCTGTGATTGGTTGTCTATTTCCAGTTGCATTTTATTTGTCTTATTAGTTGTTTTTTGACTAGTTTTGGGTAAATCATTATCAGATATTATTTTGACACTTGGGAACTTGTGCCAACCAGTGGGGATCGATAACTCCCTTTGAGCCATATCGTAGAGTGGGTCGGGTGATGGATCAGAAGGTGACCCAGCCTAGTTCATGACAAAATAGTATCACAAGGGGTTTACCCTCTTGGGTTTTGTTTCATTGTGAAGAATTTATAGTTGACAAGAGTTAAGGGTGTCTGAGCACGAAGTTTTAGCTACGATCAAGGTGCATGCACATCACACGTCACTATGGGACTCGAGTTACAAGAGTAATTTGTGTTTTTTATGAGTCATTAGTCCTTTTGATTAACCATGTTTAGGGTAAAAGAAACAGGAGTAAGGCTAGTGGTCCCATTGATTTTGAGGGGTTTGGAAATACATGTTGTTCCGAGGACATTCCCCTAGAATACCCTTTGTGGTGGCGGTGTGATTGGATTAGGGCCACCAACCATATGTCATAGTCACCCACTGAAACTAGCCCCCTCTTTTATCATTCCTTGAATCTTTGTTTTGAATTCTTGGAAATATGGTTTTTTCTGCATAAATGATTTTTTATTTTAATAATTGATGTTTATGTGCTGTGTCTTTGTGTTTTGGAAATGTTAGATGTGAGGAATTTCCCAATGAGAATCCTTTTTGATTGATTTTTGTTTTGAGTTACAATTCTTATTGGAATATCAGTTGATGGCATGTAGTTAATGGGATATTTTGAAAACTTCTTTTGAAAAACCTTGCGGTGGTTCACCCTGCATGTTTAGTGTCCGCTAGGAGAATTTCTGGGCCATTGCACCAGTTTTTTTGGGTTCATGGTTTTCTTTCTTAACTAGTGTATTCCCCTAAAAGGTGTTATCATGCGATTGATGTGAGGCCATAGGAAATTCACTATTGGTTGGTCCTCTATGTGATTAAATCAAGGAATCTCCCATTTTAGTGATAGTACTATGTTATTCTTTCATCTTCTTTGGTCAAGCAGATCCTTTCCTAGAAGGATCAAAATAGCAAGGGAGTTGAAGTGATTTTTTGTCTCTTTGATTAATTTGAATCATTGGGTATGATGTTTGACACCGTTGTATTTGAAGGTCCCCTGGAAATGGTGAAAGGAAATAATGTGGGGAGGGTGAAGGATGTTCATAGTTATCAGAGTTGATCTATGGTTTTAAAGTCTCAGTTTGCATTCATTGGCTGCAAGGGTGTTGTTTGGTGACACCATGAAGCATTAGTTCCCTTGAAGAGAAATGATGGATTCCATAGAACCCTGTAAAAAACCATATTTTCAAAGGAGTGTGTCTTCCGCTTAGGGAGTTCTAATTATTCTATTCAATGTGTAGTGTTTGTCATTTTCAATTCCATATTATGTTTCTGGGATAAGTTATATAAGTGATGCACGCTCATCATCAAAACCCATGTTTCGATGATGTTCTATGAGGGAGTAGTTGAATGACGTGGTGTGTTGTGATTGTTGGTGTTGTCTAAGTAGATGTGTGGTTGAGTGTGACACCAGAAAGATAGAGCTCTGTTCGGGAGTCTTCAATGCCTAACTATGAGAAAGGATACTCTTCAATCATCAGGTCTCTAGCTATAGGTCTCAGAGTAATACTGTTACGTGGTCAAGAACCCTGAGAGTGTTTGATACCTCAAATTTATTTCTTTCATCGGTGTTGGATTTGAAAGTAGTTTAAATGTTTTTCTGTGTTTGTTCCATTCTGAACAACCCATTTATGTACGTGTGGTTTTTTGTGGCTATGAGGAGGAATGTAAAGACCCAAAATATTCAATGTATTTTTCTAATTATATTGGAATATTACTAGTCTGAGAAAATTGACGGATCGTGATTCTGAGGCCCGGTGTGCCCGAAATAAATTTCCAAACATTTTTTCCAGTACGTTCAGTGAACACACAAGCAGTGTTCTGTAAATTTTCATATGGTGCTCAGAATTGAAATCTTAGGGCACTATTTTACTCACAACACCTATATTCACATAAAGAGACCTTCACCTCAACCACATTAGGTAAATGGTGGAAATTAGTTTATGAACATTTCATGGGAGAAAATAAATTACAGATGCTTTATTTTATTTTTCTGTTGAAACCTCCCATTAGAATCAGGAATGTGGGACCACACAAGGGTGGTCGAGTATTTAATTCATGGCATTAAATTCCGGGTTACACATAAGGTGAACCCACTTTCTTCTTTAATCAATAAGATTCAATAATTCTGGATTATTGAATCAACTTTTGAAATCAGGGGATCTCCCCATTGATGTGACAATATTAAATTTAATCAAATTAATTTTGGACCACACCTCCTATGAGGAAAATGATGGGAAAATTATATCCTTTGGGGAAACATCCTTTAGAGGAAGAACCTCTCAAATGAAGAATGACTTCCAAACAAAGAATGAGGAACCGACTACGAATGAGTCTGGCAGGAGCAACATACGCAGAAGTCCCTTTCATTGACTTCGTCTTTGTAATCGAGACATATCTAACGAACGTCAAGGCAGGGGTTTAAAATTTAATTTCTATTAAATATCTTTTTGTCATTCTTCATATTCTAGATTCAAAATGACGATGGATAAACAAACATGGCTATTTTCCCACACTTATACTCAACCTTTTTTTCTTTCATTTTTCATGCATTCTTCGGGCATTCTTCGACGCCAAATAATTAATGACACTAAAACTCAATGTCTTGTTGAGCACGGCATATGGATGCAGATCCCTTGACCCAAGGATAGTGAATATTCAAAAGACATAATTTTTGGGCTTAGAATGGACCGCAATGGCTCACGGAAGAAGGTGGCAGACAGCACCCGACTGACCACGAGGATAGTGGTGTAGTGCGCATCCGTACTACCAATTGAGCTAGAAGTCGGAGGGTAGTCGGCGGTAATGGAGAATCGGAACCCGAACACACCACTATGAGGATGACCGACTGGCCAGAGGGGTTTGGTACGACGCGCTTGGGTCCCGCAGGTTAAAAGGCGGTGCCTTAAGGATGTGCCCTTTGCTATTCCGAACGGAATGGGGGTCGCTCCCCCTTCAGTGCTATCTCAAGTGGACCGCATGCAATGGGTCGTGCCAGCAAGCCACAACCATGTTGTTGGATCGGGCCAACCAATTCACAGTCCTGGTCGGGCCCGCCGTGGCCCAGGCCAACCGGGATGGGCCCGCTGTGCCCCAAGACAAACGGGACGAACCCGAATTAGGCTGGGTCGGACTAGGTCAGACCAGAACCAGAACCAATTAGACCTAGATATGCCAATGTGGCAATATCTAGAGAATTGGGCAACCATTTGAAAAACCATCTACGACACCAGAATACATGGATCGATATAGTTCTTTTGATATACTACACTTCAGTTTTGAATAATATAGGTTTATGAATGGGTTTATCGAACACCGAATCCCATCAAGCCTTCTGTACGGAAGCGCTAATAACATAAAAATCAGATGCCTTATTGACACGCTGTCGTTTGAATTGGGCCCCATATGACGTGAAAAACCTTTGGGATACTTCTTTTGGGGACATCATAGCGGTCGAGGTACAACCGATATCTCAAGGACAATAGTGTATGAAACTCTAGTGCACTGGGTGTGAGGAATCTAGTGGTTGGTAGTGAGGAATATGTTAGAGACAGAAAATATGGAGGTTAGTTAACAATAGAATCTGGGCGGGTCAGATCCTATGTGGGACATTTAGGGGGTTAGTACCTATCGATCCAATGTGGGTCTGCGCTCAGCGATCCTATGTGGTCCAGTGCATACCGATCCTATGTTGGTAAGGTCTGGTGTGGTTCAGTGCTCAGAAATCTTGTGTGGGTCAGCGCATACCAATCCTGTGTTGGTCAGATCCTATGTGGGTCAGTGCTCAGCAATCTTGTGTGGGTCGGTGCATACCGATCATGTGTGGGTCGGATCTTGTGTGGGTCATTGCAGGGATTAGTACCTATCAATCATGTGTGGGTCAGACTCCGTATAATCATCATCAGTGCCTCTTGACCAAATAATATGATCTAGATTTGTGATTAATTATATTTTCTTCTATACTTCACTTATACTTATGTGAGCTGAGTCTTATATCTTCATGGAGTACCTATGTGGAACTATATCTTCGTGGTGTTACTTGTGTGGTACTTCTACCTTTGAGGTGTTACCTGTGTGGTACTTCTACCTACGAGGTGTTACCTTTGTGGTATTCTTCCCTCTTATTGAGATGAGTATATCTTGGTAACATATGTATATGTATGGTCATATACCTTAGTAGGTGTGGTTGTTTCTTGTATGATTTTTGGTTTATCTTTTGCATAATTGAGAGACCTTCGGGGTGTCTTAGGGTCCCTACTAAGTATCTTTAAACTCACCCCTCCACGGGCTTCCCCCGCACCTTGTTGTGTTTTGTATAGAAGATGGACAACACTGACTGAGGATGATGGTACTATGCCTGGTGACTACTCAGAGGTGTACATTAGACGGGGAATACTGTAGAGATTATCATTCGAGAGTTGTACCTACCGTTCAGGTAGGATCCTTGGTGGGTGTTCACACGAGCTATTTTCTATTTTACTTAAACTTCCCAGTTTTACATGTACTTCCCTATTTTTCTTGTACCTTTTAGTTCAGATTTATTCAGGCCCTATACATTTTTTACACACCCTATTTACTATATAATTTACTTTTTTTCTTATATCTTGTTGTGTGAATGGTTTGTGTGAGTTTACAGTTTATAAAGGAAATGCCTTCACTTATTATGGAATATTCCATTCGGTGCTTGTTCCCAGCCCCAGGAATATGGAAGGCGGGATTGGGGTATTCATGGAATGGGACCCAGGGGACAGTTCATGAAAATTTGGTATCATTGGATTTTTTTTCTACCAAAGAACTAGGACTCTGATCTTTTGGATGAATCAATAGTGTTAAGTGTTATGAGTGTGGCTATCAGTTTGGGGAATCTAGTGCTGGTGCGGGAGCCCACGTATCTATACACCAGAGCCCTGAACTCTTATTTTTGACTCAATTCATGAAAAAAACTGATTGCATATGCGTTTTTGAAAAGTTTCCTATGTGATATATTTTAGTCAGAAAACCAGGTATAAACATAATGATTGTGGTGAAACTGTTTTTTTTTTCAAGATGCCACCACACAGAAATCCATCCTGGGTTCCATATAAAATATGTGATGATAGCCCCCCCTGAGTGACAAGGCTTCGGTGCAGGGCCCCATGTGATAGTTGTACCATCGGGTGGTGTACGAACAGCACCGCTACCCTTTGGGCAGTCAATGCCACCAACCCCAATAGTAGGGGTGCACAACGCTTGAGCACCCAACATGAGATCCAATGCCAGAGGTCACCGAGGATCTATGGAGAGATAGATCCATAGGCGGATAAGGGGTTGTGGTTAGAGTATTCAGACTGGTAGGGACACTGACGGATATCATTGTGATCCTTGCTTCTAGTCTTGTTTAAGAAGAAGGATACAGATGGTGGAGCTTGAGGATCCAGGTTCACAAAGAGTTGAGTCTCGTCTGGGAGAAATTCAAGATCCTCTTCAGGGCATAGTTCATCCCAGAGTCCTTAGGCTCAGTTCGTATACATGATCATCTCTACATACAGTAGGTTAGCATGACCGTGGCTCAGTATTCAGCATGGTTCACCGACCTCCCGCGCTACTCCCCTGACATCATGCGTGCCCCTTTCTTATGGGCCCAGACCTTCGTGCAGGGGATTATACGGGATAATAGAGCTTAGATGGTTTCTCTCAGCATCCCGATGTAGGAAGGGGTGTTAGAGAGAGCACACGTTGTCGAGAGCTTCCTTGAAAAGCAGTCACCTTCAGCGAGACCCACCACAGGATGACACGTAGAAGATTTATCGACAGCTGGAAGGAAACAGATGGCGCAGATGTCCAAGGAGACCAGAACTACATGTGTACAAACATATGATATTGGGTAAGGGGTGCTGGGATATCGAGATAGAGCAAGACATGCGAGATAAAAGTAGTGTCATTCATGAGGCGGGAAATATCACATGGCTCGCGACTACCCAACCCGCTGTATAGATGACCAACTGATGGTTGAAGGAACTCCATGGAAGAGGAGAATTTTTGATCGATGAGGTCTTTAGGAAAGAGGTGGATGAGGAATAGGAGCAGGTCATGAAGCAGGCAGTGGGTTGTGATTTGAAGTTCTACTACCACCACCTCTAGGTGGGTCACGCCAACCACAGGGTGAAGGTGGACAGGGACGAGCTCAGCTCCATGCAGCTGAGGCCTACTACCATGGATCTATAGAGACGATACAATGTACGATAAATTTCTATGCCACCCTATTATCAGTACTTATAGAAACATGGGCTAATCACTCTTTCATTCCCATGAACCTTGTTCAGAGCTCATAGATTCTAGTGGAGCCACTAGCTCGATCCTTACGGCTAGAGACACATATGGGATAAGATTTTATGATTAAGAAACGATGGCGGAAGTGTGACATTTCTCAAGGAGGTATGATCTTCATATGTGATCTTCTAGTAGAGACATTGAGGCCTTACGACATAATCTTTGGTATCTACTTATTATCCACAGTCCATACTTAGATTGACTGTATTAGGAGCAAAGTGTGGTGAGTCTGCATGGATGGGTCCGGTTTATCCTTCACCCGTGAGAGGGGAACATTTTCAGTGTAAGATAGATGTACCTGTAGGAGGGTGCATCCGATCACACATCAGTTGGATATCATCACCCTCGGAGCGGTTGATGTTTAGAGCCTAAAATATCCTATAGTAGTGGACTAGTATGCTGATGTTTTCCCTGATGATGTTATGGGTCTACCTCCTTAGTGAAATGTGGAATTTTTCATAGATTTGTACCTCGATATAGTACAGATATCTACACCAGCATATCGTATGGCTCACATAGATTATCGAGAGCTATGAGTATAGTCGGATGATTTTTAGGGAAAGAGATTCATTAGGGCCAATGTATCTTCTCAGGCAACCCCGATTATTTTTTCTAAAAAGGATGATTGGTGTTTGAGACTCTATATGAACTATTGACGCCAAAAATTCCTGACCATGAAGAAAATTTACACAATCCTGAGGAATGACGTTCTCTTCGATCAGTTGAAGGGAGCACAATGGTTTTCGAACATTGACATAAGATAAGGCTATCAACATATTAGAGTACGAAATGAGGATGTGCAGAAGATATACTTCAGTTATCGGTATGTTCATTATGAGTTCCTGGTTATGCCTTTCAGCGTAACCAACTACCTATAAATGTTCATGGGACTCATGATTATGAATTTCCACCCATGCCTTGATCACATTGTGGTAGTCTTCATCGACGACATCCTGATATACTCAGCGACGGAAGTGAAGAATGCCTATCACCTATAGATAGTTCTGGACACACTATGAGAGCACCATCTTTATGGTAGGCACTCAATATTCTTGTTCTGGATATGAGAGGACCATTTTTTGGGGGCCGCCATCTCAATGTCTAGAGTTACAGAGAATCCTGCAATGATCGAGGTTGTTCTTTCTTGGGATCCACCAAGGAGAGTGACATAGGTGCGGAGAATCTTGGGTGTTTCCCGTTACTAACGGAGGTTTGTTCCTAGATTTTCTAGAGTTGCGGCACCCATATCAGCATTGAAAAAGAAGGGTAAACCCTTCGTGTGGTCAGAGAGAGGCCAGAAGAGTTTATAGGAGTAGTGGTAGAGACTAACGTGTGCTTATATCTTGAGGCTATCAGAGGAAGGCGTTTGGTACATAGTCTAATGTGATACATGTGGGACCGAGCATAGATGTGTCCTGAGGCAGAAATGAGCAGGGATCGCGTATAGTTCTCGATAGTTAATACAACATGAGTATAACTACACTACCCATGATCTGGAGTTAGTGGCATAGGTCTTCGACTTGATGATGTGGCGACATTACATGATATGATAACATTTTATTTTCTACTATAATCACAAGAGTCTCATTTATATCTTCTCCCAGAAAGACCTGAACCTCAGACAGCGGCATTGACTTGAGTTCCTCTAGGACTATGACTTCGAGATAATCTATACTCTGGGAAGGGGAACATAGTAGTATATGCACTCAACAAGAGATCTGGTATACAATTTATGAGTGAGGCAACAGACCCGCTAGCCACTTTGTGGATATCCTATGTGGATCGAGATATAGAAAGTTGTCTTTTGTCTCTGATAGTCACTCCCCCATTCCTTCAACAAGTCAGGGGGTGCAGATTGGGGATACTGGCTACAAAGCTCAACGTGCTCAGATATCCACAAGATAGGCACCTGATTGATTTTTAGAAGGTGTGGATCATGCCATCCTCTATAAAGGAAATACAATGGTACTGGTGGCACTATAAGAGGAAGTATTCAAAGACTTCCATACATCCCCCCTAAAAATAAATCCAGAAGTCTTGAAGTGGTACATGGACATTCAATATCAGAACTGGTGGCTGGGAATGAAGAAAGTAGTGGAATATTTTGTCTCATAGTGCCTCACTTGTTAGAAATTGAAGGCAGAGAATCCGTTTGTAGTAGGCTTAGTTAAGCTACCAAAGGTGCCGGATTGGAAGTAGGATGGAATTTCAATGGACTTCGTGATATGACATCCACGCATGTCCAGGGGTCATGATTCTATCTGGGTGGTTGTTGACTGACTCACCAAGTCATCCCACATCCTACCTATCAGAGAGCAGGGATCAGTAGAGAGCTTTTGAAGCCTCTACTTACTAGATATTTACCGGATTAATGGATAGTCATCTATGATTATCTCTGATCATGATCCATGTTTCACTTCTCTTCTATGGAAGGGGTACCATGAGCCTTTCTAGACACAAAATTGGTTGAGCATTGACATCCATCTTAGATGGATGGTCAGACAAAGCAGACCATTCTGACGTTCGAGGACATTCTACATTCTTGTGTCCTTGATTTCGGCCATATTTGGGAGGATCACTATCCCATAGAGGAGTTCACATTCAACAACATCCCACACTCCACCACTAGTATGGAACCATTCGAGGAGTTGTATGGGAAACATTGAATATCATCATTGGGGTAGACTCACCCAGGGGAGACATCACTCGTGGGACCAGACACGGTACGAGCAACAAAAGAGAAGGTGAAGATATTCCAAGAGAATATGAAGGCATCACAAAGAAAATATAATTCTTATGATATAAGAGATTATGACCTCCTGAGTTCGAGTATGCGGACCATGTCATTCTATAGGTCTCACCATGATGAGGTTTGTGGATATTTGGCTGTGGTGGTATGTTGTCTTCGGGTTTTGTCGGACACTTTCAGGTCCTCAGATGAGTTGGAGTGGTGTCTTACCGCTTATCTCTTCCTCCAAAATTGCATCGGGTGCCCGACGTTATCCACATATTCTAGTTGAAAATATACGTACATGATCCTTTGTTAAAAATAGACGGGCATGAGTTAGAAATCGACAATGGGGCGATCATTTCGTAGGGTATAGTTGAGATTGAGGATCAACAAAAGTGGGTCCTTCGTGGGTAGTCTATTCCTCTTGTGTGCATTGGTTGGTAGCACATGAACATTCGGTAGAGCACATGGGAGTGGAAGTCTCAGATTCCTGCTTTGTACCCCCACATGTTTCCATAGTTTGTGTTGTGGCTTACAGGAAGGCAAAGCCCTGAGGTGGGAAGAATGTAACTACCCAAATTTTTTCATGCAATTTATTATTTTATATGGAAATATTACGAGTCCGAGAAAAATGATGGCTTGTGATTTTGAGGCCTGGTGTGCCCGAAAAGAATTTCCAGACTTATTTTCGGGTACTTCTAGTAAATACGCTAGTAGTGTTTTGAAACTTTTGAACCGGTGATCAGAATTGTAATCTGAGTGCACTGTTGAACTCACAACGCTAATATTCTCTAAAAGAGACCTTCACCTCGACCATAGTAGGTTGAGGGTGAAAATTAGTTTTTGGTCTTCTCGTGGGAGAATATAAAATAAACATGATTAAATTTTTTTCTTTTTTAACCTCACATTCTAATCATTATGGTGGGGACCACTTGAGGGTGGTCTGGAATTTAATGAGAGGAATTAAATGCCCATTTACAGAAAAGGTGAAACCATTTTCCTCTTTAATTAATAAGATTCATTATTTTTAAATTAATGAATCAATATGTTAAATACTGTGATCTACCCATTGATGTGCTAATATTAAATATTAACCTATTAATGTGTCCCAACACCTCTCATAGGGAAATTGTTTGGAAAAGGAGATCCTTTGGGAAAACATCATCCCGACGAAGAACCTATCCAACGAAGAACTACTTCCAAATGAAGAATGAGGAACCGACTTCTGAATCATCTTGTGGGAGAAACATATGCCGACGTCCCATTCATAAACTTCGTCTCCGTCCTCACAACATCTCCAATGAACATTAATGGGAGGGGTTTCGAATTGAATTATTATTAAATCTCTTTTCGTTGATTCCTCATTTTCTGGTTTCACAGCGATGATGGCCAAAAAAATATGGAAATCATCTAACACATATACCTAACCCCTTTTTTATTTATTTTTCATTCATTATTCATTTGTTTTTCAACAACAAATAATTAATGATGCTGAAAACACAATTTCTCGTTTAGTGCGACATATGGAAGTTGATCCCTTGACCCTAGGATCATGATATTTCTAACAACATAATTTTTGGGCATGGAATGAATATGCGAGGACTTGAAGAAGAAGGTGGCGGCCCACACCTAGCCAACCATGAGGAAAGTGGGGTGGCACACATCTGCACCCCTGGTCGTGCAAAAGGACATGGCCTGTCGGCCGCAGTGGAGTAGTGGGGTAGCTTGAATTATAATTGGCCGCATGGCAGAGCGGCGACATGCCTCTCTTCCACCGGAGCAGGAGGCAACGACCACTCGGCGACGACAGAGGCCGGAGGGCATCTGGTACCCGACCGACCCTAGTGGTGTAGCGACAGGTGACCGCGCCACTGGGAGGAGGACCGGCCAGAGCAATGGCTGACCATAGCAGTTCAGTGGGACCCACTTTGCTCTTGTGGGTGACATGTAATCCCCTTAAGGTGTTTCCCTTTTCTGTTCTGAACGGAAGGGGCATCGCTCCGCCTTTGGCGCGATCTTGGGTAGAACCCACCCATTGGGCCACCCGAGTGGGCCATTACGGATTATCCCCTTTGCGGGTCGGGCTTGACCCGAACACTGTCTGGTCGGCCCCAACCGGGTCGAGTCTCGTCGGTCCAACTGGGCCGATCTGACTTAGTCAGACCGGACCTAGGCCCAAGTAGACCCAAATGCGCATATTTTTCCATATCTTTAGAACTACACATCTATTTGACGAACCATTTATTTCAGAAGAATCCTTGGATCAATATTGTCTTTTGATATACTCCATCAGAGTTTTGGTTTAATTTGGACTACAAACGGGTTGGTTCGAACTCCAAATCCAACTGGGACCCCAAAGTGGAAAAACTAATAACATAGAGAAAAGACGTCCAATTGATGGGATGTGTGTTGAATTGGGTCCTTCATGACATGAAAGACCCTTGGGATACTTCTCCATTGGAATTCTTGGTTGTCGAGGTATGACCGATATCTCGAGGAACAGATTCTATGGAACACGAACGCACTGGGTGAGAGGAATCTAGTTGCTGGCAGTGAGAAGGACGTTAGAGAAGGATAAGTCGGAGGGTATTTACCCATAGACTCTAGGTGGGTCGGGTCCTGTAAAGGCCATTGACTGTATTAGTACCTATCAATCCTATGTGGGTCAGTTCTCGGCAATCTTCTATGGGTCACCACATACTGATCCTGTGTGTTTCAGATCCTGTGTGTGTCAGTGCATATTGATCTTGTGTGGGTCATATCCTGTCCCATTCAGTCCTCAATGATCCTATGTGGGTCAGCTTATACCGATCATGTGTGGGTCAAATCATGTGTGGGTAATTGTATGAGTATGTAACTATCGATCTTGTGTGGGTCAGACTGCGTATAATCAACAACAGTGCCTCTTGACATAATAAGATGATATACCCTTCTGAGTAATCATCTGTACATCTATAAATCACATATACCAATGTGATTTGAGTCTAATATATTTGTGTTCTACCTAGGTGTTACAATATTTTCGTTGTTTTACATGTGTTGTACTCCTACCTTTATGGTGTTACCTATGGGGTACTTCTACCTTCAAGGTGTTACCTTTGTGGTATTCATCCCTCTTGTGTGAGATGAGTATATCTTGGTAACATAGGTATATTAATGGCCATTTTCATAAGTAGGCTTGAATGTTGTTTCCATGCTTTGTGGTTGACCATTTTTGGAATTGAGTGACCTTTGTGGTCTCCGGGTACTACTGAGTACTGTTATACTCACCCCTGCATGGGCTACGCCCGCACCATGTTGTGTCTAGCGCTGACGACAGACAATGCTGACTGAGGATGAGGGTACATGTACTGGGGACTACGTAGAGGTTAAAAATATATGAGGCGTACCATAGAGACGACCGTTCGAGAGCTGTACCTACCCTTCAGGTACGATTCTTGGTGGGTGTTCACAGGATTTGTTTTATGTTTTACTTGTACTTCCAAGTTTTAATTTTTATACCTAATTTTACTTGTAATTTTTAGTTTGTCTTGTATTCTTTCCCCTTTACGTTCTATTCACATCCTATTTAATATATAGTTTACATTGTGGTTGTATCTTTCTGTGTGCTTGGTTTGTGTGAGTTTACATTTTATAGAGTCAATGCCTTCCAGTTTTAAGGAGTATGCCTTTCGGTGATGGTCTCCATTCTGTGGCCTCTGGATGTAGGGATTGGGGTAGTCAAATCATGGGCCACAGGGGACGGGTCATGAAAAGGCATGGTCATCTCTTCAACTTAATGAATTTAGGGTTGAGTCCCATATAATGCAATCTTATTAATTGGTTCTTATGGAGTCTTTTGGGTAAGTAAGTATCAAATTTTAATAGTTCACATCTAGGGATGTAGAGATATTGGTTTGTATTGGGTGGTGGTTTTGACTCCCCTGTAGTTGGCCCCCACCCTCCTTGCCCTTTTTGGTGGGGGTTTTGGTCACATTCCATAAATTTTCAATGTTTCTGTATTTCTTGATATTCTAATGGTTGGGAGACCCATGGTGGGTATTGATCAGATGTGTCTAAAATGAACCAGTGATGGCCTTTCCATAATGGTGGGGGAGTTCGCTCGGGACTCCCTGTGTCAATTTTCCAATCTCATATCGAGCTTTAGTATGTTCTGAATGGTGGGGATCCCCTTTGGGATTTCCTATGTTTTCCTTTTAGTACTATTCCTAGATGTGATATGGTAATATGTGATAAGAGTTCACCCTAGACATGGCTAGTTTTATTTGTTTTTTTGTAGTCAAATGGTTTTTTATTTGTTTAATGGTGCTTGGGGTGTTTCGGTTTGTAATGTTGGTTCTTATGAGTTCGAGAGTTCCTATCCTTCATTAATAAACTGGAGGTGTCCAAGCTCTTTTGGGTAGTAGAATCATATCAGAAAGTCATTATACGTGTTTTTTGAGGAATGCGTTTATGTAAATTTTTCTAATAACGGTTGGTATTTATCATTCTATTTGTTTTTCATAGGGATCATGTTTGGACCATAAGGGTATATTGTTTTCTACATTGACACTCAACCTTAGATGTGGCTTTTTAGTGATGGAATGCTTTATGGTGGTGAGAATTTTCACACACACTGTCTTTCAATTTATTATTTTATTAATTTTCCTTGCGTTTTGTTGTCCAGGTTTAAAAATGACATAAAATTTTTAGTTATAGGATTAAAAATTGTGTTCTGGTCTTGACTGCGTCTAGTGCACTATAGTCAAAGCCACAAAGCCTCGCTTATGTTGCTGTGCGACTTCACCTGGTTCACAGCACTCCCTAACCGATGTTAATCCAATGAAATAAGATGAATTAAGAATGGTTTTGGAAATAATAATAATAATTTCAGATGAGAATATTTTTATTATTATCATGGATAATAATATAATTGATTGTATTATTTTTTTAATAGAATTTTATTATGTTGATTATAGTATATTTTATTATTTACATTATTATGTAAATTATTATGTTATTGTTATTATTATTCTTATTTATACAATTGTTTATACTTATTATTATTATTAGTTTCCACTTGTTTTTATATTTTATTATTCTTTTTTATAGGGTTTGTGATACCCACCAGGACATGTTTGTGCTGCACATATGGGCTCCCCCTACCCTGCACGTTGATGGCTACCACCCTCCTTCACCCTGGAACCCCACTCGCCTTGCTGTTTCCTCATCGGCGCACCCTATTTTCCCATGAAACTGCAGTTTCACCCTGCCCCTTTTCCATCCAACTTTCAAGCCCATTTCATGCCCTCCCCACTTCTCATCAAGAAACTGCAACCTTCATCCAACCTCACCGTCTTCTCACTAGCCGTTACTACCCTCACTGTCCTCCTCTATCCGCCGCACCCCACCTCAATGGCTCCCTCTCTTTTTCCAGCTCATCGTGCTCCCTATTCTCACCTATGCTTCTCTCACACTACGACCCTACCCTATGTGCAACCCATTTCTAGCCACAGCCCCGCATGTCCAGCAGTCGGACATCCTAGAGACTCTTTAGCCAGATCCTCCCTCACCCTCACATGTCTTCCACAACCTCCCTCTTTCCTTCTATCCCCGACCAGCAGCTATGACACCCCTTCTCCCAATGGTTGGTCTCATTTGAACGAACCCCAACCTCCAATTATCCTTAAAAGTCCTTTCACAATGTTATTAATTTTTGTTAATTCCATGGATTGTTAAAGGCTTTATTAGAAGCATCTCCAATTAGTTGTGCATTTTATTAAGGTTTCATGGGTTAGTATTTGGTTGAAGGAAATATAATTTTAGAATTTAATTTCAGCCATGTGTAGTTATGGGTTTTGTATTTAAGTCTCTTGTGACATCCTCTTTGATATGATATCCCTACTAGGGAGTGATTGTGATGTGTTTGTGATGTAGATGAGGGTTTGCAACACATTTACAAAAAGTCATCGTACGAGGTAGGTGGTTATGTGGCCCATCATCGTTTAATAAATTTATTATTCTTATTTGAATTTATAAATGCATTCATTAGTTTCATTTTCAGTGGAGAATGGAATTTTTGGTATTATTAGTGTGATTTCGAGTTAGAATTGAATTTTTTGTTTAGGATATTGTTATGTTTTGTGTTTTTTTGGTGAAATGTTTTCATAGTGGGTTTTAGGAGTTTTTTGGTTGGTACGAACATTTTTTACAGAAGTATTTGAGTTGTGTATGATTGAAATGTGTATTTTTAATGAGAAGTGAATCATTTTGGGCATGTTGTCTTGTTTTTTTTTCATGAAAAAATGGGGTAGAGAACGTTTTGAAAATTCTTTTCACGTATGGTGATCTTATAAAGGGCCTTGGCCATTGTCTTGTTTCTCAACATTTTGTGAAAAATGAAAAAAATGATGTATGTTAAATAATGATGGTTTCGTCAAAAATGATTTTTCATTGATATGAAAGATGATGTTTGTCTATTCTAATGGGTTTTTTTAATTCGATAACTAATTTTTTGAATAGTTGGTTTTGTGGAGATCTTTTTGTATAAATTAATTTGGGGTTTTTGTCGAAGGTTTTATAAGGAGTTTGTTAATGTTTTTTTTTATGTGGTGAAAACCATGTTTGTGAAAAAAGAATGAATTTTTTTTTTGCGAGGTTGGTTTTAAAGAGAGGAAAATTGAATATGTTTTTTTGGGTAAAAACTTGTAATGCAATTCAGATATGTATTATTATTTATTTAAATGATTTTTTAATTTTTGTGTGTTGTGTGAATTATACTTTAAAAAGGATTCAGTCTTCACATGGTTTAAAATGTGGATTTTTTGTTATATTTTTGTGTAAAGCCTTGTGGAGTCTCATGGAATTGTTTTATTATGTTTGTAAATGATATATATTTAATGTTGAAACTGATGAAAATTATATTTCAACTGGTTTTGGTGTGAATTTGATCTTTATAAAGGATTATGGTAGTGAATGTGGTGGAATAATAAGTGATGTCTTGTTTGGCTTGTGATATGTGAAGGTGATACATGATGTGAATGTGAAATATGATTGAGCACAAAAATGGATCCCTAGGTACTTAGTAGGGAAGATTTGAACTAGTGCTCGAGATGACACATAAGTGGTTCGTCCCAGTTTCATCTGGAAGGATTGATGATAGAACACTAACTAATATTTTGTGATGATTGGAGACCACATGGTTATGTATGTGTTTCCCTTCTAGTATCTCGTGCATGATTGCATTGATTATCGGGGTACCTATTCAACGTTTACACTAAGGTGCGATGTCTCTAGCACACCACTCATACTTGCAACCATAGGGGATTTACCTTTAGTTCTATACTATTCATAATGTGGTGCCTTTCGTTGGCATACAGAGAACCACTTGTGTATGTGCATGTTCATTATGATTTTTCTCTTCCATTTTAATGTAGTTTTTGTGAAATGGTTTTTCTTCATGTGTGCTATTCTGTTTTTACATTCATCCATTAAATGTTTTAATTAAAACATTTCAAAAGTATGGTTTGATAAGCATGTTAAATTAACTTTTTTGATTTTTTTTGGTATGTAACCTTTTTATTAGGCGGTATTCTACTGGTCATTTAGATCACACCCTACATATACCTTTGGGTGGATAAAAATCTTTCCCTTTGTGTATTCCAGGATGGTCCTTCATGCTTGGTGATGGTGGTTCTGGTTGCTGTTGGTCTTCTCATGCATGTTGGTGTTAGTATCTTGGGAATGTGTATTCTCGCGTCTCATGGAGGTTGGTATTGAATTTTTAGTTCTCTATCATTGTAGTTGACCAAATGTGGTTTTTAGTAGAATTGTAGTCTTTAAACCTATTTATAGTTTAAAGGCGTGTTTGGTTGTCTGTTTCCAATTTCATTTTATTTATGATATTATTTTTTTTATATCTCTTGTTTCTTGAAATTATTTCCCACATATTATTTTGATACTTGAGCACATGTTCCAAATCGTAGGGATTAGGAATTACCTTCAATCCATTTTGTGGACCGGGTCAGGTGCTAGGTCGGATGACGACCCGACCTGGTGTGTGACATACACCATTTCAGTTATATTGGGGAGACCAAGGGTTCCAAAAGGTCTCTCCATGATGTAGTTTTTGAATGTTTCGTTTGGGAATCTATCAATCCCCTTGGTCCATTCATCTATTCATGTTCCAAAATATGGTTATATAGGTTTCCTACAACCTATATCTACCCAAATAGTAAGACTAGTTCTATGGAATCTTATGTTTATCATAGCATAAGAGATTCGTGCATGAACCATAACATGTTGTTGTTAATGTAATTCCATACATTATTTACAGATCCACATATTTGTTTGAAAACTATGCTAATTGATAGAGTTTTTTAGTATAATTTGAACCTATAAAAGAGATTTTAGTAGAGTGAGATCAAAATATATGATCAATACTCTCACCATTTCAAGTATGTTTATCTTTTGGGTGTGAAAATCTGTGTACATAGGGACAAAGTAATTATTCCAATTTTCTATTTTTTATTTTATAATTATTTATATATATTAATAATTGTTTTCCCTAAACGTTGGTCTAGTAAAAAATATTCCTAAAGACCCCAAAAAGTATATTTAAATAATATTAAATATATTAAACCACATGTATTCATATTTTTTAAATTAATAATTTTTCGTTTGAATAGAATATTTTATAGGAAAACTGATTTAAATGTTGCTATTTGAACATGGGGTTGTCATTATTAGTGATAAAAAATCCCATATTGGTTTTTATTTTTTATTCTATCATCATAAGATAAATTAAATAAATTAAAATTAAAATTTATTTATTTTGATAATGTTAGACATAATGACTTTTTTCTACATCATCCCCATTAGGATGAATCTCATGTTTTAGCTATAAAAACCTATGATATATTATAGAGAGTTGAGAGGACACAGTAAATTTAGACTCGCTAGGAATTCAAAGAGACCATGGATTAATGAACATGTTTCACGTCATTCATCATCAACATCAGTTTTGAAATGTTATTCTGTAATAATCATTCCAAATATGAGTTAAGGATATGCTATTTTATTAAATTATACAACTATAATTTTTATTTCTAAGATAGTATATTTATCTTCATTTACATTCTACATATATTATTTCAAATTATGTCTATATTAATTTAGTCCTTTATTAGACAATAGATTTAATTCTTTTCATTGAATATTTGACTTTTTCTATGGTATTAATCGATAGTTTGTTTTGTAATGACCATCAATGAACGTAAAAAATTAAAGTTTTTTCTACATTTTATATTTATGTGTT
The DNA here is from genome assembly GCA_963277665.1 of Viscum album. Lineage (NCBI taxonomy): Eukaryota > Viridiplantae > Streptophyta > Magnoliopsida > Santalales > Viscaceae > Viscum > Viscum album. The sequence continues at coordinate 2,046,766,256 of OY728147.1, read as the reverse complement.
CATCAATGGCCTATAGTAGGAAAAATATTCCACTATGAAATATTTTTCGTAATTGTAAATGGTATCATATGATGTGATGATAAACATGGTTTGAAACTAGAGATATTACATGAGGTAGAATAATCAACTATTTATTTTGATAATGGAGTATTGAACAATAGATGATGAATAGAAAGTGATATGAATCCTAAAGAGTGAAAATAAAAATATTTCTATAATCCAATTGTTTTAATTTGATGACAATAAGAGTTCACATCGAGTTTTTAGTGTCGAATTGATCTTTGGTAATGATTTTATGTGATATTGGTGGAGTTTATTATGTGATTATTATTTTATAGTAATACATATTATTATATGAAAAATATGACTAAAAAATATGTATTCAAAAATAAAACACAATTGGAAGACCTCATTCTATTTTAGATAGGTTTTGCTTCTAGTTTCACATCACACGGGAAAGTGGTGGTACAACAAAAAATGTGTCATAGTTTAACTAACTAAACCATTTATATAGAGTGCACTCTTTGGACCCCGTGTTATCCAACATCACAGGTGCCCCTTGCTTATTGTCTATGTCCATGGTTTCCATACACCACATGAGGAAGAGAGGCACAACAATGACACAAATTGTGATTACATTCTGTATAACCCAAAGGGTAATATCTTATATCCTTATGTTATTAATCAAAATCTAATTTCTCTATTTATGAACGTATTTCATCATTTTAGTTTTAATTCTTGAATAAAATCAATCAAAACATGTGATTAAGAAATTATTTCAACATAATATATATGAAATAATGTTGAATATTTGAACATATAAATTGGGAATTATAGGTTGATGTTGATAACTGAATTTGATTTTTAGAGTGAAATTTGGGTTGGAATCCTTATAAAAACATGTATATGTAATTGCGTGGGTCCCCTAAATTCTTAGCTGAGATAATGTTAATACCCAGTATTCAAAATCATTAAATGGGTCTCATAATTTGGGATTCATTTCCCCCACATGTTTTCTTTAAATGGGAATGTGATTACTAATGGGGTTGATACAATTAGGAACATGAAATTCCTTAGATCGGGAATGAGTCTCAAAATATTGATACATAAATAATATATTAGGAAAGTTTATTTTGGAAAAAACTAGATATTGGTGGTGGTTAAATTCTCATCACCCTTAGATCTCTAAATATATCAATATTGTCTCTGTCTATATTATGTTTTAGCTATGAGAATATATAATGTTGGGATTCATTATCACATCCTTATCTTGGGGTTTTAGGAGAATATTTATTTTCAATTTATATCCACTTGTTTTTTAGGATAAGCAACTTGGTATGTATATAAAAACAGCCAAATTCATTTAATTAAACATTATATGTATTAATTTTATGATTGGATGTTAGGGGGTGACTTTTGTAGGGCTGGTTTTGGTGGAGTTTAGATGTTCTTAGTTGTAGTGATTACTAGAGTTTCATTATATTAGTTTTCATGATGAAACATTTTTTAATCATATACTACTAATTTGAGACTCATATTTCTACTAATTTGGAAGGAATTTTACTCCCTCATACATTGGTTATTTTTTTACTATTATCTATTTTTTCTAGATGTTATTACTTTCATTTTATTTCACATTGGTAAGTATAGTTTCATTTTCTTTGATCGTTGTGATGTACATAGAGTTGTGTGTGTTTTTAGGTTTATTTGGAAAAGACCTCCAAATTATATTATATGTCTACAGAGTTCAAGGCTATGGATCCAATCCTTCACGAGGTAGGAATGGGATATCACACTTTACTTCCTATTGGTTATGGAGGGGCCATACTGGGAAAGGTCATTAAAATGTGTCATATTATCAGAATATGTTAACCAATATTGATAACTTATGTCCCATTTTGGGTGAAACTCATTCCACCTTATGACCATGTATATATATATATATATATTATTTTATGGATTATACCCAACACATGAAAGGGTTATTGAACTTTATCGTAGACATTTTTAATTGGACAAAGTAGATGTGGCTAATAAATAATCTAACATTATGTATTGGATTATCATAAATAAATTATTATTTGATGTTTATCCATTTTCATAGAATATAAATTTTTATACACTATAAAACAAGAGATGTTTGGAGTACTATTGGTGGAGGCCTTTTGATTTTTACTCACAAACTGTACATGCGGCTTTGGATCTTTCATACCCATTCACACATCATAGTTAATTTGTTTTGGAATAGATAAATCCATGTGTTCATGATTGAGAATCATAACTCTTGAAGAGATTAGATGAATGGAAGTTATTAGTCTTGATGATGGTAGTAAATGATCCTCACACTTTTTTCTATTTAAATACGTGACTAACCTAGTGGAAAATCATTTTGGATTTATCTATATATGACACATTTCCATTTATATAACATGATAAATATTCATTGATTTAGATAAATATATTTATTATAATGGTTTTTGTTAGGATACATATTTTGTGTTTTTTCCCAATGAGAGACATGTATAGTCTCCGAATAGTAACAGATTAAAACATTAATAATGGTCGATAGCATTCTGAAAAATATGTTGTGTGACAAACTTTTTGTATTATATTCCATAGTTCTACTAATGTGTTGTCTTGGATGGTGGGTTACAATGTTATCCCCATCATACCTTTAATTACTATTGTGGAATGAAACCAACTATTTTTTCTATATAAAGATAAAATTATAAAAACGTATAAATTCCATAAAACATTTGAGCATATGGGAATGATTTGGAAAAATATTATGGATTCATCCTTGAAAGAAAAATATTATACTTTATATAGATGAATAAATAAATCGGAAACAAAAATATAATGGTACTATTAATAAAATTTAAATTAGGTGTTAAAATCTAATAAAAGGATACTCAAGCCATATATATCTATATTTTTTCATAATAGTGTAAATCATTAAAAATATAAATGTATATAATATTAAAAACGAATATTATATTCATACAATCATTTTAGATAATATAATCACAATGTATAAGTGTTCTTTTAAAAAAAATTAGGCATTCACATAGTTTATTCTAAATATATTCAATATAGAACTAGTTATTTAATAAAGAAATTAATATTATTTACATGTGGTTTTTTATCACGTTGAATAACATTTAGAATAAAATTGAGATATTTTATAAATTAACCACAACATATACACATTTGTTTTATTTTTCCATTAGTTGAGATATTTTATCTCTAAACATATACACTAATAATGAAAATTTATTTTCGAACATCATGTGTTAAATTAATGTATTTGAAATGGATTTCAAAATTTTATTCATTTTTAGATTATTAATATTAATAATTTTATATTTTTACCTTTCTCTGTTTCAATTTATATTTTTTAGAAAAATAAAAAAAATTAATGAATAATAATTTCGACATTATATTTGAATGTTTTAAATCAAAATGAAAAATGACATTCTTTATTTACTATTAAAAATTATTAAATAAAAAATTTAGAAACATTGTAAAATAATTTATTAGGTAAAATATTATACATTGATTTAAAACATATTTTATTTGTATCATGATGAAAATGAAGAATTATTTTGACATATAACATATATAAAATAATATTTAATAATTTAATTCAATATTATAAATCGATATAGATTTTAGTGGAATTACTGTTCTAATTGTCAAATTACTATTAGAATTGTTACAATATTATTTTAAAAGTGATATTACATTATAATATTACCAGATTCAATGAGTGATATTGGCAATTGCAATCCTATATAAATAACATAATTTATATTCCCTTCATTCATTTACCGTTTGATAGACTTAAATATTTCATTTATAATGAGACTATAGTAAATATAATATTTTTCATTTCTTTATAGAATGATTCCCTCAAGGTTATTATTCAAGAAGGACCATGAACAAATATATATCCTACATTAAATAATTATCATTAATTTTTTATCAATTTTTAATTACCATTAAGATATATATTATTCCATGATTATAATCATTTTATTATGAAATAATACAAATGAAGTTATTTTATAACATATTGCTACAATATTATTCAGTTATTACTAAATATTATTCATTCTTATATTAAATAAATAATATTCATTATATATAAATATGAGATATATAAATGGAAATCATACCGGGATTATATATTTGATTCTAAAATAATAAAAAAAATTTAATTATTAAAAAACTAACAAACATATATGTTCCAATTTTATAATAAGTTTATTATATTTAATTATTACAATATTCTCATTGAAATTGGTTTTTTTTAAATAGACTGCAAATTTTGAATCTATATATAAACAATATAAAATTGATAATAATTGAACCTATTATGAATAGTGGAATAGTATTTTTAGTGGTGGAATGAAAATATTTCCATATTATATATATATATGAATGAAATTTTATTAAAAGTAGGTTAAAAAATTTATTGAACCCATATTTGAAGTATAGATAATTCAAATAATATATTTTTAAATCAACGAAACCCACCGATCCCCACCCCACCACCAACATTATATTTTAAAAATTAGCAGCCCCACAAACATAATGTTTCAAATAATACCATTAACAAATCCAAATCTTCTATGATATTTCCATCAAATATCACATATAAATACCAGAATATTCTATCATTTATCATAAAATTAATTTCAAGATAATTATGGTATTTATCATTAAGTTCTATTATCTCTATTTAAATATTTAGTGAATGTTTTGAACAAAAAAAATATTATTTGTGGTGGATTTTTTAGTTCTATAATTCTAACATTTGTTATATTTTATCAATTTAATCTCATTTTATTATTATCATATGTTAGTTGGTATTTTTTATAATTTAATTTAATTTTCATCAATCATATTATGTTTTTATTTTATATTTTTATGTGTTATTATGCCATAAAATTTTAGTGTATCTAGAATTTAATGGGATACACTATCTGGAGAAGTGATTTCTGGTATATGTGTTTCAAATATTTACTTTACCATTTAATGAACTCAGTATTTTTTGTAAGAAAATATACTTCTGTATATGTATAGAAATATTAGGATATCATTATTCAATAGCTAATATAAAACATATAGTTATTAAATTTAATGGATGCAATCTATTAACCCATGATGTATTATTCTTGAATTTATGAGTAACAATTTTATAAAAACCATTGTATTAATTCCCATTGATGTGACTAAGTTCTATGATATATCCTATAATACTAAAAATCAAATGTTGTGATAGTAAAATGATTAGTATCAGACCATTATAGTAATTATATTTTTTCACCAAATGAAATATTATTGTAGCTATTATTTAACCATAATGGTAATATTAACAGATGATATTATGTTACAATGTTTAGAATGTATTTTTTTAGTTTTATATATTTATTTTTATAATTTTTTTAATGAGTTGGTTTGTAATTATATAACACATTAATGAATTAACAAATTATTGACATAAGGAAATTATAGGCTTGTGGAATTGATAATAATTCTTTTCAAAAACTATAAAGGGAATTTGATGATATACATGATGAAATGGTTCCACATCTATTAACCAATGTATTACATTTTTTATTTCAATATTCAATTATTATTTTTTTATAATTATCGGTTTCCCCACTTTTGATTACTAAATACTTCAAAATATATTTTACAGAAAATGAGGGACATTTACTTTACAAATGGTATTATTCTATGTGAAACACTTAAATGTGGTTTTGACCACACACACTATTCATTGATTTATATTCATAGTTATCCATGTTTATTGTGGGTATATGGAAGGGATAAATGCACTTTACTTATAGTCCTAAGAATATATTTTATTATATTTTATTATAAAACATTTCATGATTCATGCACATTGTTTCTAGAGACACGAGAAACAATATTCATTGATTTGAATGAAAATATTATTATTATAATTATTATTATTATATATTAAAATTTATTATATTATTAAAATATATTAAAATGATAAGAATAGGTTTCTATAATTGGATAAAACTTTTATTCTCCATTTTTAATAATTATAAAATAATATTTAGAATAAATACTCAATATTTAGATAAGTACATTAAGTGAATGTTCATTGATATTTTTAAAAAATGTGTTCTATTTAAAAATATTTTTTAAAAATTAATATAGATATTTGGTTTAAATTAATATATGATGATATTTAATAACATTATATTTAATATTAAGATGATTAAAAGAAAATATTATTCATATTTTAACATAAGCTAATTGTAATAAAATGACAAAAAATTTCATGAATTTTATTCCATAATTAATTGGCACACTATTACGTAGACTAATAAAATTAATTTATCAAAAAAAATGTACTAGAAAAATAGTCAATGGTATAAATAATGGATTATATCTATGAATCATGAATATTATATTACTAAAAAAATTTCAAGTAAACAACCCCTCTATTTCATTGTCCCCTTATATCAAATATAAATTGATTTTTGGAAGAAAAAGTTCATGGAAATATTCTTTATACTAGATACCGTCAAGAGTTATAGATTAATTTTTTACGAATAGTCATCAAAATTTGAGAAAAATCAATGAAGATAACAAATGAAAAACAAAATATAGTATATAGTTATCAGAATCAATAATTTTGGATCTATTATGAAAATAATTTTTGAAAAATGTATTCCCTATTTTTATACTATTTATATAAAGGACTTCTAGGGAGATTAATCAATTCTAATATGAGACAATAAGAGAATTAATGATTAACTTCAAATAGTTGGTTATGAATTATTTAGTACATTTCATTTTCTATGAAATAAATATTTATATATTGTTATGTATTTAGAAATATAGAATCTTTATAAGATTACTAATTTTATTCCAAAAAAATTATGAAAATTAATAATATTGTAACATGAATGTTGGGATTATGATTATATATACCTAGTGTTATTGAGTAACTAAGGTAAAAAATGTATATATGTAAAAAAAATAGATGGATGTATTCCAACCAAGGATGATATGGAAATGTAGTTAAACTATATATTATAATATTGTTTTAGAATAATCTTTAAGGTTTTAAAATTATTAGAATTGAAAACATTTCAAACAATAATACTCTTATTTGATAATTAAATTTAATTTTGGTTTTTTAAGATTTAAATATATGATAAGGATTGTATTTTGAGTATTTATGAGATCTGAATTAATAAAAAATGACACATCAACCACGTTTTCATGGTATTTTGAAGTAAAAAATATATTCAAGTAATTTTTGTGGTAAAAAATGTTCATCGAAAAATTAAATTTTCAAAAATATTTGAAAATAAGGACTTCGTGATTTGTTCATTATTAAATTACCATTAAAATTACATTGAAATAGTTGATAATTTTCATGATTTTTTAAAAGTTTGACCTTCCACTATTAACCATCATTAAGACTCCAAACAATTAAGGACCATGTTTTTTGTATTAACTAGTGTAATTTTGGGGTACCTGTATTATTATTAAATGGAATTCACTATAATGATTGGTGAATAAACTCTAGATTGAATGTAAGAGATCATCACCATCATTAATTATTAGATTCATATATACCACTCACTTATCTGATCTATAGCCTACTGTATATAAAATATGATCATGAATTTATGTATCATATATATTAGAATATAATTTTTATTTCATACTAATACAATTTATAGGATTTCATTATAATTTACAATTTTTGTAATAAATTTATAGGAATTTTTTTATCTCCAATACAAGGTTTTTGGATTCTTGTTTTCATGTTGAAGTGCCCAGATCAGTGTGAATCACTGAGAGGGGGAGGGGGTGAATCAGTGATCCCTTAAAACTTTTTACTAATTGATTCCTTATCAATTAAACCTCTATGGCTGGTTAAAGCCTTGATCCAGTCTTCTTGTATCTCTCAGCCTTTCCTCGAGTGATGCAGTAAATGTAAAGGCACATGACACAAGGATTTACAAGGTTCGACACCAAAGGCCTACGTCCTTGCCATGTTGGTTATACGCCCCAACATGGTTTCTTCCATTATAATCTGTTAGTATTACAATGGTCGATACAGAGTCCCACTGTATCTCTCCTGAGTCCCATAGGAGGGTCTTTATACTGCGTCTCACAGTGTTACCAGAGTCCCACTGGCCTGCTCCAGAATCCCACTGAAGACTTCTTCCTCCCTGAGTCTCACAGGGGGCTTCTCCTGGCTCCTCAAGACACACGAGTAGCTCTTCTTCACTTTAATTTCTTCAAGTATCCTCAGCAGTCTGGGATAAAGACTGCTGGCCTTGCTCTGTACCTCTGATCACTTGAGTTGATCGAGTCTTCTCATCTTGCTCAGGATTTATCTCCTTCTTCTCAGGATGACCTCGCTTCTCTCTTCAAGAATCTTCAATAGCCATTGATAAGGTCTGTTGGTCTTTCTCACAGCTTCTAATCACTTCTGTTGATCAGGATCTTCTCAATCACTGAAAACTCAGACAACTGATATCTCTAACATCAGTCTGGTCCAGTCTCACTTCAAAACAACTTCATGCACTGAATGCATGGCAACTCTGAATCCTCATGCACTGACTGCATGACCTTCTTAATTTCTTCAAGATCCTCTGGTCTTGGTCAACTAAAATGCACACTCACTGATTTGAACTTTGATTACGTGCGCATGTGCTTGCATGCATGCATGCACATCCCGTTTCCTCTTCTTGGTGCAGTAGACCCAGAAAGGGTGTAACACTTTAAGCACACACCAACTTCTCAAACTTCACACACTTTATTCAATTTGTCTACACACGTAGATTGTGTGTTATACAACAGTGTGAGAGTCCTATTCTCTTTCTTCTTAGTGTGTACACTTTAGTTTGCACACACACTAAGGTTTGGCCTTGTTGTCTTTTTGCACACACTTGTTTCACTTTGCACACACTTGAGACATGTCCTCCTCTCTTGTGTTTAACACCAACAACCCATTTTGTTTTAGTTCATTTAGGTGTAAGCCTTGGACTTCTTGTTTTGCACATACACCACTAGGGTGTGTTCTTTAACTTCACACAAGGCACTAAGGCCTCGGCCTTCCTCTTCACTTGCCACACACACAACTTGGTGTAGTTCTTGGCCTCTCCTTCTTGCACACCCCAAAGGCTACTGCCTCTTCTTCAAATGCACACACAAAGTGTGTTCTTCATTTAGGCACAACCACAAGGTATGGCCTCGGGTTCTCCTTTCACACACAAAACCGTAGGGTCCTCTTACTCCATTTGCACACACACACTAGGTATGCACTCCACTGTTCTTTAAAATCCGCACAAGGTTCACTTGGATCCAAGGATACACGGGCTCACAGGGTGCAAGGTGCAACCAGCCTTGGGCGAGCAAGGTTGCTACTGCCTCGGGTGTGCATGGTGCAACACCGCGGGGTGCGCAAGTGCAATAGCGCGCAGGTGATACTGCCGCGGGTACTTCCTGCCGCGCAAGGATGTCAAACCGGAGCTTCCGGAATTTCCTTTTGAATACTTTTTTACTGACGATATTTACAAAATTCAAAAACATTGTTTTTTATCACAAATGACCAAATATATTTTCCTTATTTTAAAAAAACATGTTTTTTGAAGTAATTTTTTCATGATATCAAGAATAATTTTAAAAAAAAATTATGTGTGTTTCATTATTTTAATGTAAGTGATCCTCCATAATAAATATTTTTATTATGCATGTATTAATATTATATGATTATGTGAGGGTTCATGGGAATTGTTTTTTTTTTGATAGGCGACTCCATTATAAATGAAGTAAAAATTCCTCTATGATATCCGTCCGATTTATTAGGTATATTTTAAATAGATCATAGTGGTCATTATAACTGTAACTAGGTTGGTTACATAGTAAGGTAGCAGATATGGTTACAATTTAAAAGTATGAATGAGGGTTTCAAATCATATGGTAGTCTTGGGGGTTAGAATGATAAGTAAGTATGGTAAGAAAATCATTTCCCTCTTTAAATATACGGTTTATTTATGTATTCGTGTTTTATTAGAAATTCATATAATCACAATGTAATTATACGGTACTTTAATGATGTGAAGTATATCATTGTAAAAATGATTTCGTATTGTTGAAAGTGTTCATGTAATATTTTTCATTCATTATTTTTATGAATATTTTTGAGATTTTATTTTCTAATCCATAAATTTTAAAACTATTTCCACAAGGTCTATGTTTGTGTAAGAATAAGAATCATTTTTTAGTGTTGTGATTATTTTTAATGAAAACAAATCATGTTTTTTAATACTATTGAATTATAGAACATTTGATACTATTTTAGTAGTATCCAATCAATATTTTAGGTTATTATGTATGAATTATGACATAATTATATCAATATCAAACCCTAAAAATGCACTTTATTTAATGTGAATATTTTATTTACATAAATACTAAATATTATATAACATTTAAGATTGGTCTTACTTAGTTTGTATCAAAGGAATGACCTAGATAACATTAGAGGTATAAATGGTTTTTATAGAATATAATAACTAATTTTCAGTTAATGGTTCAATTTAAATGATAAGTAATTTTAGGATTACCAGGTTTCTTCATATACAATATGTCCTTTCAGAATGGTTTCCTATAGAGGAAACAATGATGATGAAGTAAGAAGTCACCAAAAATTGACATCCTTCGAAATCTGAAACCTGAAATTGCAGGAATTGGAACCGATATGTTTTTTATTGTAATGTCTTTGTTTATGATAGACATAAATGGATTTGTTATATATAAGGGATAATAAACTTAATCACCACAAAGTAACATGATGATAGTGAAACATTTCATGAGGCAACACACTTATGCTCTCATTGGAATGTTTAACATAGTCATGGATATGGGGGGGTGAAAAAATATTCCATATCATGGGGTGTTTAGATTAACAAATTATTAGACTTTCAATTTTCCTTTTTATTGTTTGATACAACTAGTGGTGGTCAACTGTCAAGAATATCAAGGATGATGTGGTAATTAATGACTTGAAATTAGATTAATTAAGAATCTTTTCTTTGAGAAACATTTACCATAGATGGTTATTCAAAGGATTGAAAATAAATTATTTCATTTGAAACATAAGGAAGAATATTAAATGTATATGAATGAAGTGAACATCAGATAATCGTGAATTAATTTACTAAATCTTATTCATGATCCTAATAGTAAAATAAATCATTTTTAATTTGAATTTAAGAAAAAATGTCCAAGTGAATTAACCTTTTGTAAATTCCAATGTTATTATAAAATAGTTTTCTTATTGCGATGGAATATATTGAGTTTTCTAAAAGACATTTTTATGTTTAATACAAGAAAATGAAAAGTAATGTAATGAAGGAAATGTGTAATATTGAATTAGATAAATATGAAGGCAAGAAAATCAAGTTTCTAGTTAAAAGGAATTGTGGTAAAAATAACTATGGGAAATTCCATGATAAATACAAGAACGTTTTCTAATGTGGAATGTTTGGACATGTATCATGATATTGCTTTAAAATATATTGTTTTTTTGTTATGAAAATCATAATGGGTTACAAATGTCGTGAGATGCGTCATTATGTAGATACCTTCCCAAATAAGGATCAAAATGATGAAAATCCACCAGAATATTATTAACTTGGTGTAGTGAAATAATTTGAATCTAATTACACATATACTAGGCCATCCAATGATGTAGTCTCAGGTACACTATTTATTTACGTATGTTTTTCTAATTTTTTATTGATACAGAATCATGAAATTCATATTTTTTTGATGAATTTTTTGGCATGATGGAAATTTCAACACAATATATGAAAAAATAACTTATGGTCAAAATAATAGGGGACATTTTAAATAGAATATCAATTATTGGAATCCTCCTATTGTAATCTTTATATTTAAATTTCCTAAAAACATTTTTGTTTTGTTCTCAGTAGTGTTTTACATTTTCTTGGGTATGGATTTAATTTTTGTTTACCATGTTATGTTTAATATTAGAGATAAATAATTTCTCTATAAAAATGAAATTCAGTTTGTATAAAAAAATATAGCCATACCATTCTTAATATATTAGGAAGAATAGAAACTGTTAAAACATAGAAATAACTGCTATCTTTTACATATTTTGGAAATAAGTGAACTATTAAAATTACTAATGTTTCAGTGGTAAATAAATATATTTATATCATTATTTAAGGATTTACCAGATTTATAGTTAACTAGTGATATGAATATACAATTGACTTATTTCTAATATAATTAATAATCCACCTTATCAAATGGATCATGTGTGACTTCTATAATTCAATAAACAATCGCAAGATTATCTTGATAATAGATTCATTCATCATATCACATCACCATATACTTATCATAGCTAATTATTTAAAAATAATTATGGTTCTAGGAGGATTTCTATTTATCAAATAAAACTGAATAAAAGTGTTGTTAATAATAATTATACATTTCCTCATATTAATGTCTTGTTTTATAAGATCCATAGAGCCTAGTATTTTTCCAAATATGGACATGAGATCCAAGAACAATTTGTTGAATGTGAGTAAGAATGAAATTCTAGAAACATCATTTTTTACAAGATGTAGAAATTTTGAGTTTTTATTCCCTTTGGTTTGTAAAATTATCCAACGATATTTAGGAAATATTTGAATCGAATCATTCATGAATATTTTTTTATTTGTAATTTTGTTTTTATTGATGATATATTTGGTATTATCAAAAAGATAGTAGGTTCATGAAAAAAATATATTTATTTTCATGAAAATAAAAAATGATTTTTTTCGTGTGGAAAATAATCCAAATTTTTTTGTTCCAAAAGATTCCATTCATTGGGAACATTTTTAATATGTATGGAATGATAGTTGATCGTAGAAAAAAATTGGTTGATGAATGAAAAGTACCTACAAATTTAGAAGAGATTCGTTGTTTTTTAATTATAAATGTATTTATGATGGATTGATATAAAATTTCATGGTTATCTATCTCTCAAACTATGTTAATATGAAAATGGGATAATTATGTTTAGATAGATTACTGAAATATTTATTAGGATCTACAAAGGATAATGGATAATACTCCAGTTATATCCCTAACATTTAGAAATAATGATTTTTTATGTACATTGAATATATATTGAAGGGAAGTGGTTGTTTTTTGTGACATCCCAAGCTTCCATGGTACTCTTCTCTTGGATTAATGTAATAGCTTGTGTGGTACAAAACTTCATGTTCTAAAACAACAAGACTAATCAAACTAGTCATTATGAATAGTATTACCAAATTTCTGAAATTTTATTTCTCTAAATGGACACATTTTTGTATTCCGAATATCAAAATATGCTTAGGTTATATTTTTGGCACTATTATGATAACTTTCATTTTTTATGAATAGTAAAAATACTAAATTTTAATTAAAAACACCTTTTTAAAAAATAGAGTTTATAGTGATAAATTATACATTTTTGCGGTTTTAAAGTATTAGTAGATTATATTTTTATCATTTAATATAATGTAGATAATTTTATATTGTTTTACATTTAAATTGTACATAAAAACATGTAAATCTTTTGACAGTTTTTACTTCTTAAAAACACAATTTTTGGTTTGACAACAGGAATTAATTTGAAATTAATTACATAAATATTTGTGCTTTGAATTTTTAAAAATAGATTCCATATTTGGAATGAGGAAGTCAAAATTGTGTAAATTAGTAACTTTTATTTTTAGACGTTAGGAATAATTACTTCAGTATATATATTATTTACCATGGTTTAAAGGTAAATCTAGTAAATATGGGTAACAAATAATATTATAATAATATTAAATTACCCTAACATGTGTTTCAACCCAATTGAATAATAGATATACAACCATGGGAATCCTAGGATCAATTTTGGGACCCCATGGATCCACATGGGAGTGATAATGACATATTATATTAATTAATTTTTTGTGAAGACAAAAATGGCATAAATATATTACTTTTTGTAAAAAAAATTAAATGGGTTTATATAAGATATCTCTTCGACTATAAATATTCATTCGAAATCTATTACAATTTCCTACATCATTTTATTCATTTTATAATTTTTTTATGTCAAATAAATGATATTATTTATGTCAAAATAATGATGTAGAGTTTACCTTGTTAATAAATGATTTCAATAAATAAGATTATCAAAATTAAATAATTATTTAAAAACATGTCCAATTCTTATTGGATGGTTTGATTTAAATCATTAGACATATTATCTTCGACTTTATTAAGTTTTTCACCTTCATAATCCGAAAATCATTATATAATAATATAATATTTTCAAACATTCTTAAAGATCCCCTCCTCCCCCTTATAAAAATCCCTCACCTCTAACCCATTTTTCACATCTCTCAAACCTCTTGTCTCATCAAACTGTTACCCAATTAAGATTTTTACATAACTCTTTTCATCTTATATTCCTTACATTTTGTACAAGACAATTCAAGGATTCCTTTTTGTTCAAACCAAAGGGAGTTACACGATTTAAATGTAAAATCTTATCTTAAGTTATTTTTGTTTATTTTACTTCTTCAACCCCTTAACTATCTATATTACATAAAATTATAAAACTAGTGGTATTATAAATACACTAGATTGTTTTTATGATAATTATTTGACCAACATATACACTTACCTCTATATAATGGGGTAGAACATAATGCTTCTGTGGATGGAGAATTACTGCCTCACGAAAGGATTATTGTTCAATCATCTACAACAACCACTTATGATGGCCATTATGATTGCACTATAATTATATATTATATTTCTGATATTTATTTTATATCTAATCTTATTTAATTATATTTAATAGAAAACCTTTATTCTTTTTGTGTTGCATATATAAGAAAATTTTAATTGATGAAATGCAGACTACCGCCCCCTCAAAGTGATATGACTCATTTATACCATACATGGAACATTGAAAGGATGGTGTTAAGGAGTAATGAAAAATATATAAAATATAATATTACACTAGAATAATAATATAAATATGTATCATTTGGTTTTCAATCCTTAAAAAATGAAATAGAAGTATCATTCATGCGTATGTATAGATTACCGTCTCCACGAACACGATGGAATTCATTCCCCATCTTAACCATTCAAGAATAAATTTCATTTCATAATTAATAATAATATATAATAACATAATATATATATGTATATGAATCAAATACATCCTATCCTTAACAGACATGACTTTTGTAACAAAACATATGAAGAAAAACAAATCAGTAACACCTGAAACAATAGTCATAATGAAATTTTATTAACAATGAAATATTAGAAGATCATATATGTTATCATATTTATGTATATGGTTCTTTTATAATTTAATAATAATGATTTTACTATTATATTGAATGTTAAAGTACCCTTTACCAAATAAAAAGTAAAAGGTAAGGGTTAAATATCACAATCTCATTATTATATGAGGTTGTTTATACATGAGTATCTTCTGAGACTTCATTATCATCCACATATTTGTCTCATAAAAATGTATTTTAAAAAAAATTATATTTCCTATAATATGTGTTATTTTAATTTATATCCTTTTTTAGAATTTTATTAAATGTTTTGAATATAATCATTAGGTTTTTTTCCAAACATTCTACTTTATGATCCCTTCAACGAATTAAGGTAACAATGTTTTTTAACTTATACGGTGAGTGCATCTATTTTCTGTCATTATAACTCCATATATGAACCCCTTAAAAGATTATAAGAATATTTTCAAAATAAATGTTTTCTTTTATAATTATGTATCTTTTAAATGATTTCAAAATAGAAAGATATATTTCTCTCAAATAATTTTTATTTCAAAAATGTCAAGATCCTTTGATGGATTTTACACTTATTTGAAGTTGAATTATTATGATACAATATTCCGTATTGTATTGAAGGTTTTGTGATATTCTAGACTATGGATGTTTTATTTTTATACCATTCATGGTTTATAGTTAATGTTTTAACATTTCATATGATAGTTTTAATAAAAATGATTATGTTATATTTATAACATTGTATATGATGAATGCATTGGACTTAGTAAGTGATGGGTGGAACCTTCTTTAGATCCTCGATGCATCAGTAGGTCTCATGGGACAAACTAGTGTCTTCATATAAGTCCTTGACAAAATCTTATTTGTATTCATGGCACGAGGCCTAGACTATGTGGTTATAAGGACCAACATTATGCTTTCTATCATTCTGAAATAAGAAATCGATATTACATGTGATCATTTGACTAATATAATATCCATGTAAATAATTAAATTGAATTATTTGATTTAACTTTTCCATATTATTCTGATTTTTAATTTGTAATGTATTTTTTTAGTGTTTTACATTGATCGAAATGTTTTTGCTTATTTTTGAAAGTTATCGTTAAATTGTTATCCTTACTAAGAATCTATTCTCAACCATTTCTATGATTTATTTTTCCCAATATGTGATGAATTAAATTATTATTATCCTATAGTAATAGGCCAATGATATGAGTGTGTTAATGTGGGACACAATGTTTTTTTTTGTTTTTTTTTTGATGTAATGTAAAACTTATGTATGTATCTAGTACTTCCAAGGATATTAGAAGGGTCGGTCTTCAAGGAATGATTCCTTGTATCATGCCAATGTTATGGAAAAATTTAATGACTCTAGGTAACTAGGGTTGGGGTGTTGTTGTTGGTATCAGACGAAGCATAGTACAATCCTTGCAAACTAGATTTAGAAAAACACTGATTAGAGAAAACTACCCTAAGATATATTTTGAGGATTAATATAGAAGAACTTCCTAGAATTTTTGTAATATAGAGCTTTTGTGATATTTCCCAGAAATAAATCCTTGTATTGATACAAGAATGTAGAGGTGGATCTGGAACATATATACCTAGGAATGGAAACCTCAACAAGGATATTTGGGCATGATACGAGGTATCAGAGTACACGACAATAGGCCATACTGCAATATTTTTTACGACACTTCTAGGGGATATTGTTAGGATAATTCATATTTTCATAACAAACCATTATGAAGGATTTATGAGTATATACCTCTTCAATGAAAATATTTTTATGATTATGGATTAAATCCATAAACTTTTCAAATTATGATAAGTGTTTTTAAAGTTTGGAATTATGTATTTCGATTCATTAAATCATCTAGTGTATGCCATTTTTTAGAAATCGCGTCTACTGGAAGGAATGTATACCGTAACAATGAATTTAATCTAGGTATAGTGTTCTTTCCTACTCAAGATAATTATAATGGAGATGGTCATGCAACTGGTGTTGATCTACTTATCATTATACTAGGAAAACACACTCAGGTTTTGAATAATAACAATACTCTTATGGAGAAACCTAGTCCACAATATGGATGATAAATGTTTGACTGATTCATTAGGAAACAACAAAAATCATTCAATGGGACTAAAAATCAATTTATATATGAGAAATAGATAAGTTTCTTAGATAAAATATTTCAAGATTTGGGGAGTAGCGAAAGGGAAAAAGTTTTCATGTAAGTTTATCGCCTCACGAGAGATGCAGATCAGTGGTGGTTATTCATTCAAAACACCAAGGAGGATGAAGAAGTATCAAATATTTAATGGATGGAGTTTAATGCGATTTTACAAGAAAAATCCTTTCCTTGTGACCATCGAGCGGCTATGGAAAGACAATTTCCGAGTCTAAGGAAAAATGAGTATAAGAATGTCACAAAGTACGAGGATAAATTTACAAGGGTATCATAGAATTAAGTAGAAAATATACACAACCCAATGAGTAATGTTGATCGATTATATGATGGGTTGAAACCATTTCTTCATCGAGCATTAGTCTCACAATCTTTCACATCGTACAAAAATATTTGTGAAATGTGCTAGCAAGACAGAAAAGGAAGTCTCTATGTCTGAAGACTTTAAACCTAGCAAGAGGAGAATAGATCTATTGAACACCATGGAAAAGGAAATATGGGGAAGAAGGGAAATTTAGAATTTCTATCCTATAGTAAATGTGGGAAGAAACACCCTAGTACCTATCTGGAGGTAATGTGATTCTGTTACATGGGTTGGGAAAAAGGCCCCCAAGATTGTGACTACAAGGGAAAGAAAAAGGTTGCCAATGTAAAATGCTACTATTGAAGAGAAATAGGTAATTATGTAAATGAATTCCCTTAGATCCAAGGAAACATATCTCAGAAAAGTACAAGGGAGTAAGGCCAAGTTTATTTTATCTCTACTGTAGAGGTTGATGCTCCGAAAGACATGGTGAAAAGAAATTTAATGGTTTCCTCATGTTTAACCAATGCTTTATTTGATTCTGGACCATCACATTGTTTCATATCTTCCCATATTTCTATGAAAATTTGATATTTCCAATTTAATTTAACAAGAGAGTGGTTAGTCAAAACTCTTAAGGAATATATCAATGCAATAATGTTTTATTTATCAGTTCCCATTAGGGAATATAAATGTTCTTTATTTGATAATATCATTGGAAACCCCATGATTGAATTTAATTTAATCCTTTTTATGGATTTTCTTAGGGACCATGATTCGAAAATTTATTGTTAGAAGAGGACGTTAAATTTTTTATGATGATAAGTAATAACTTGTCTTTAGAGAAGAAACATCATCATCTGATTCTTTTCTAGATCCATCCCCAGTAGCTATACTATATTCATTTATTGAGGAGGAGGAAAATTAAATAACTCTGGGTGAGGAAAATAATGTCCTAATAGAGTATGTACATGTTGTGAAAGAATATATTTATTTTTTTCTAGATTATTTACCTAGAAATCCTCCAGAATGAGAAAATTTGGTTTCCATTGATTTAACTCTGGTTTTAAGGCCCATATCAAAGAAACCTTGTAGAATGGCCAATGTGGAATTAGTGGAACTAAAGAAACATCTATAGGTAATGAGTAATAAAGGATTTATTCACCCAAGTGTTTCTCCTGGGGGATCCATAGCTCTTTTTGTAAATAATACAGATAGATCATTGAGGTTGTGCTTTGACTATAGATATATAAATGATATAACAATAAAGAACATGTATCCCCTACATCATATTGATGATTTATTTGATCTACTTCATGGAGCTCAATATTTTTCAAATATTGACATTCAATCTGGATATCATCAGTTTTGTGGGAAGAAGGCAGACATTCCAAAGAGAGCATTTTGAACCAGGTACGGGCATTTTGAGTTTACACTAATGCCTTTTGGACTGACTAATGCACCCTTTTTTCATGGATAAAATTCATAGATTATTCAAGAAATATCTTGATAATTTTTTTAGTGGTGTTTATTGATGATATATTTGTAAACTCAAAAATCTATGAAGATCATGAATATCACTTTTTCTCTATTTAGAAAACCCTCAGGAGATATTAATTATATAAAAATTGTCGCAAGTGTGAATTCTGGCTTCTGGAATACTCATTTATTTTCTATATTTTCTCTAAAGACGATATCTCTATTGATCCATCTATGAAAATATTAATACAATAATATCCAACACCGATGAGTATAACTGAGGTTTGCAATTTTATTTTCTTAGTAGGCAATTATCGGTGCTTCGTCCAAAATATTTCCTAATTGGAAAGCCCATTAACCAAGATCACACAAAAAGGGATTAAATTTTTTTTAAAAAGAAGAGTGTGAATAATGTTAATAATAACTAATTAATAGATTATTCAATGAACATATATTGACTCTAACATTAGGCAATGGTGGGTTTTTTATTTATAGTGATTCTTCACAAAGAGGACTTGTGTGTTTCCTTATGCAGAATGATAGAGTTATTGTAAATGCATCACGACAGCTAAAGATTAATGAGAAAAACCATCCCACTTGTGCTTTGAGTTATAATTTGTAATGATTTATTTGAAGATATGGAGACACTATCTCTATGTTGAAATTTGTGTGATATATACCAATTACAAGAGATTGAAGTATATTTTCAAACACAATGGACTAATCATGAGGAAAAGTTGATGGCTTGAAGTATTCAAAGATTATGATTGCACTATACACTACCACCCTAGGGAAGGAAAATAAGGTGAAAGATGTGTTGAGAAGAAAATATCCTAAATATATGAACATGTTGAGAGTTTAAAGGGATCCAATGGTCATGGATTTAGTAATGATGTATATAGGAATAATCATGCATGGTGAAAAATCTATACTTTTTCAAATGGTTTCCAAACCATTTTTACAAGAAAGGATAAAATGTTCTCAATCTATTTATTAAGAGTTTCAAAATAAAAATAATGATGTGAATGATGGGAGATTGATTGACTTCAAATATGAAGATGGAATTTTGAAATTTATGAAGATAATTTTTTTTCCTAACATACCTGATCTAAAAATAGAATTTTGGATGATTCTCATAACTATAATTTCTCAATACAACCTAGTAGCAATAAGATGTAAAGAGATTTGAAGGGTAATTTTTTATGGGACAACATGAAGAGAGAGATTTATGATTATGTGTCAATATGTATAGTTTGTCAACAAGTGAAAGTTTTAAGTAAACATCATAGAGAATTCATTCAACCGTTTCCCATACCATAGATGAAATGAGATGATATTTGGATGGACTTTTTCATGGGGCTACCAAAGACTCTTAGAAGGTATGATGCAATATGGTTCATTGTTGAATGTATTACCAAGTCATTACATCTTTGGATATAAGAGAATATTTACCATGTAGACATTTAAAAGGAATATATATTAATAATTTAGTAAGGCTATATTGAGTACCCATATCAATTGTTTCTGATCCTGATCCCCATTTTTCATCATGAATCTGGAAAAGTCATTATAAAGCCCTAGATACTAAACATAGTTTAAGCACTGGCTAACACCCTCAAACTGATGTAGAATCAGAATATACCATTCAAACATTATAAGACATGTTGATATCTTTCTCACTTGACTTTCAAGGTATGCAGGATCAGTATTTACCTGTGGTAGAATTTTACTATAACAATATCTTCCATTCAAATGTTCAGATGACACCATATGAAGTGGAATATAGAATGTGTTTCTGCACACCAACTTGTTGGGATGATATTGGTGAAAGAAAAATCATAGGCCCTAAACATGTTGAAGAAACAATGGAAAATGTTAATATTATCCATACCCACATCAAAGCAGCTCAATGTAGGCAAAAGATCTATGTCGATAACTGAAGGAAGGATTTAGAATTTCAAATAGGTGATCATGTTTTCTTAATGGTATTTCCATGGAAGGGTGTTATAAGATTAAGTAAAAAGGTTAAATAATGTCCAATGTAAATTTGACCTTTCTAAATTCTATAAATAATTGAATTTGTTGATTATCATTTGTAAATGTCACCAAGTCTCTGCAAAGTCCATGATGTGTTCCATGTATCACTATTTTAAAAATACATTCCTGAGACAATGCACATACTCACCAATGAAAAGACAGAACATAAACCTGATCTTTCTTATTGTGAATACCCTATCATGTTTCTTGATACTAGAGAACAAGTTCTGTGGAACCGGATGACTCGTCTGGTGAATGTTCTATAGAGAAACCATAAGATGGAAGAGGAAACATGGGATCCCAAGGAGCTTATGACGAACGACCACACGAATATTTTTATGATGTAATATTCTAGAAATATGAAGGAAGAATTTATTTTAAGGAGGGAAGAATGTAACACCCCAAGCATCTACGATGTGCTTCTCTTTTAATAATACAATATCTTGCATTGTACGAATCTTCGAGTTCTTACACACCACAACTAATCAAAGTAGTCGTTTTAAATATTAATACCAAATTTTTGAAATTGTAATTTTTTTTCAAAATTAACTTTATATCTAGATTTGGAATATCAAAATTAGCTTAGAGTATATTTTTGGTTGTTTTCTGATAACGTTCATATTTTGATGAATAGGGAAAATTACTAAAATTTAATTAAAACAAATTCATTAATGTAAATAATTTAACATGTAAAATGAAAAAATTTAGTGGTTTTAAAGAATCATTAAATTATATTTATATCATATAATATAACGCAGATCATTGGATATAATTCCATATTTAAATTTTACATAAACATGTTTCAATCTTTTGATTGTTTTTACTTCCTAAAATCCCGCTATTTGGTTTTGACCACATGAATTAATATTGAATTAATTTCTGAAACTTCTATGTTTTGAATTTGAAAAAAAAGATTCCATATTTAGAATCAAGAGGTCCAAATTGTGTAAATAGTTAAATCTTTTGTTAGAAATTATGAATTATTACTTTGGTATAAATTTTATTTACAATGGTTAAGGGGTAAATCCGGTAAATAAGAGAAAAAATTTATATTATAATAAAATTAAATTCCATTTACAAATGTCCTAACCAAATTAAATGATATATTTCTGACAATGGGCATTCTTGGATCGATTTTTAGACCCCATGAAGCCACTTGGGAGTGATGATGACACATTATATTAATTAATTGAGCGTAAAGTCAAAAATGACATAATCATATATCTTGTAATAACACATTTTTTAGATGGGGTTATATATGTTATCATTTCAACTATAAATATTAATTTTAATGTTAAAAATATTTCCTATATCACAGTATTTTTTTATAAATTTGAGACATCATATAAATAAAATTATTTATGACACAATAATGATGCATTGTTTACATCATTAATAAATGATTAAAATATATAATATTATAATAATTAAAACAATATCCAAAACCTGTCCAATAGTTTTTGGATGATTCGATTTCGAAAATTAGTCATCTTATTTCTACTTTATTGTGTTTTGGACATTTGAAACCGAAAATCATTATATAATAAAATAATATTTTCAAACTTTCCTAAAGATCCCCCCTCCCCCTTATAAAAAGCACAGACCTCTAACCCATTTCTCGCACCTCCCATGCCCCTTGGATCTTCCAAAAACTACACAATTAAGCTCCCTACATCTCTATATTCATCATAGAAGCCTTAAATTATCTATCATTCATTTCTAGGAAGCCTTTTAGATCAAACGAATGGGAGGTACCTGATTTAAGGGTAACAACTTCTCTTAATTTTTTTTCTTTTATTTTACTTCTCCAACCCCCTAAAAGAAATTTATTCCTTTATTTTATAACTACACCAATATCATCAACATACTGGGTTGTTTTATGAGAATTATTAGAATTAAACTTACCCACACATCCATCTAATCGGTGTAGAACATACTATTTTTGTGGACGGTGAACTACTGCCTCACGAAATGATGTCTGTTCAATCATCTAATACCACAACTTATGGTGGCCATTATGATAGAACAATAATTATATATGATATTTATGACATTTATTTTATCTCTAAGATTCTTTAATTCTCATTAATATCATACATTTATTCTTTCCATGTTGTATGTATACGATAATTTTGTTTGAGGAAGTGCGGACTACCACCCACTCAATGTGATATGACTCGTTCATACAATACATGGAACATATAAAAGATGGTGTTAATGAACATAAGTAATGTATTTAAAATATTATATTATACTAGAATAATAATATACATATGTATCATTTGGTTTTCATTCATTTTATAAAAATGAAATGGAAGTAGTGTTTATGTATACGTACGGATTACCATCTCCACGAATGCGATGAGATTAATTCCATCTCGTAACCATTAAAAAATAATTTTCATTTAATTATTAAAAATAAAATTTATTAATATAATATCATTCTAAATATTAATCAAATACATCCTATCATTAAATAACTTGACTTCTGTAATGAAACATATGAAGTAAAACTAATCAGTTAAACCCGAAAGAAAAATACTAATGTAATATTATTAAAAAAACAATATTAGAGGATCATACATGATATAATATTTATGTATATGAATATTTTATAATTTAATACAATTTATTTAACTATTATAAATGAGGTTAAAGTACCCTCACCCAAGGAAAAGTACAAGGATGGGGTTAAATTTCGCAATCTCTTTATTATCTGAGATTGTTTATACGTCAGTATCTTCTGGGACTTCTTTATCATCCACATCTGTGTTTCTTAAAAATGTATATCAAATAATTTGTACAATTTACTATAAAATGGGTTAAACTCATTTATACCCTTGTTTTCTTTTCACAAAATGTTAATAATTGAATATTTTCTTCATTTTCTAAACAAGTTACTCTATGATCTTTTCATAGACTTAAGGTATAAATGTTTTATTAACATATATGGTGGGTGAAACTATTTTGGTCCTTTATAACTCCATCAAAGCATACCATTCAAGATTATAATAAAAATTTAAAAATAAATTTTTTAATTCATAATTATGTGACTTTTAATTTTTTTCAAAATATAAAGAGATATTTCCCTCAAATAGTTTTGATTTCATCTATATCGACATCCTTTGAGAGATTTTACACATATTTGTAGTTGATTTATTTTTATACAATCTTCAATATTTTATTGAAGGTATTGTGATATGTTTGACTATATATGTGTTATTTTTATAACATTCATGGTTTATAGTTAATGTATTAACATTTGGTATGCTAGTTTTAATACGAATTTTTTTGTCTTGTTTCAACCTTTTCTTATGATGAATGCATTGGAATTAGTAAGTGATGGGTGGGGCTTGCTATAACTACTCAATAAATCGGTAGTACTCATGAGACAAACTAGTTTCCTGGAACAAGATCATGACAAAATATTATTTGTAGTCATGGCTTGAGGCCTTGATTATGTGGTTGTGATGTACGAAATTATTCATTCCATCATTATAAAATTAGCTGTTGATATTACATGTGATTATTTGACTAGTATAATATCAATGTGAATAAATAAATGTAATTATTTTATCTACCTTTTCCATATTATGCTGATGATTAAATTTAAAAGGATTTTGTTTTAGTCTTATATGATGCCTTAAATGTTTATGCTTATTTATTAATGTTTTTGCTATATTGTTATCCTTACGGAACATTTGAGATCACCCCTTTCTATGTTTTCATTTTCCCATGATGTTATTAAGTAAATTATGGTAAACCTATAGTAATAGGCCAAGGATAGATGTGTGTTCTAGGGGGAAACAATGTTTTTTTTCAATATTTCATGATGTAATGTAAAAATTATGTATGTATCTAGTTCTTCTAAGCCAACTAAACTGATCGGTCTTTAAAGACATGATTCCTTATATCATTCCAATGTTATGTAATTATACACCAACTCTATGTAACTGGAGTTAGGGTGTTTCATTTTTAGATTCAAAATTACCAGGAAAATTGAGTTTCATCACGACAACTAAAACATCTTGAGTTAAATTGTCTTACACATGATTTGGATTTAATAATTGCGGATTTAGCTTTAAAAATATAAAATATTAATTTATAAGTATACAAATGTGAAATATATACTCACCATAAATGTTTTAAGTATATATTTACTCATAAGTAATTGAAAATGATGTAGATAAGATGACTAGAAATCCATAAAAAGTTTTAGCTGCTTCATTTACCATGATACATTTCTAACATCAACACATTGTTAATTATTTATTAAATGTTTTCTAGGAATTTTTAGTGCAATAAATTAACCTGTTTTTTTGCGACAATTTAGTAATCTCTCTCATGTAAAATTTAGAAACCATAGGATCCAGACTATGAATTAAATAAAATGTAAGAATTAGTTACGAATGCCATGTTTCTAAAAAATAATTTTGATAATGATTGTATCTTTGGTATTCGAAATAGATTATTTGTGGTTTTTTATTCCTATCTAATGAATGAATTATTAAATTAATATCATAGTTCTTAATTATTAGTTGATCCTAGAAGCACTAAGGAATACCTAGACATTTGAGAGTATTGCTGGTGGGTTGGAATGAAAATTAGTATTACATATTTTACCAAGAAATGATTAATTTTTAAACATGTTATTGTATATAAGAAAACAACCATGGGGTATGATTCCTCTTTATCTAGTTCTAGAGCGGAAATGGTAAATTATAACTGTGGACATCATGGTGGGACCACCAAAGACTTCTCAAGGTAAAAAATTCTATTTGGGTTATTAGTGGTCGGTTGACAAAATATGATCATTTTATTCATATATGAGATACTATACCATTACATCAACATTAACAATTTTATATTAATGATATTATAATGTAACATGGACTTCCACTCTTTATTGTATTCGTCTGTGATACTAGTTCTTCATTATCTATTTCATAGGCCATTATAAGTCATTGGGAAAATAAATAAATTTCAGCACAAACATTATTACTCAGTCTTATAGACTGACCAAGAGAAATATTCATTCCTTGAATATAATTTTACATGATTTTTAAAAGGAAAACCATGAAATTTTGGATCAAATTATTTTTAGTTTTTTATACTTATTATAAAATATTTTCTTCTAGTTTATAGATGAAATATTTTTAATATTTTTATGGAAATTCATGTCAAACCCTTTAATTTTGGGATGAATTTTGGGAATGGATGTTGATAGGATAATAGTTATTATAGTATGTGGCTATCAATGTGAATATGATCTAGCAAAATAAAATGACAGCTCATAGAAAGAAGAAATATTATGAAGACAACGGGATGATAGAATTTTCAATCAATGTAGTTGGACATGTTATTCATAAAATATCTCAATTGAAATGTGTAAAATTTTTTGGTATGAAAATAATGTTATGTCCATAGTTAATTGGAAAGTATGAAATATAGTATAATGTTGGACCAGTTTCCTACACAGTAGCTTTACCATTGATTTTATCCTAGGTACAAAATGTTTTTCATGATTTTATTCTAAGAAAGTATATTCTATATTTATCTCGTGTTCTAAGGCTAGAAGTATTTCTGTTTGAAGATTAACAAATTATTATGAAATACCTATCCAGATTCATTGATCATATATTGAAATTATTTCAGAATAAGGCAATTCACTTGGTTATGGTTTTGTGGAGAAACCACATCTTTTGAAAGACAATATGGGAATCTAAAATTTTTATTATTGAAATACCCAGGAAGTCTCAGATCAGACAAACGTCTGATCTCCAAAAATATTATTAGAAAAACCTAAAGTGAAACACAGAGAAAAGAAAGGTGACTACATTACATCGAACCCATTCCCATCTCTAGAACCATAATCAGGTCCCTCGTCATCCTGTGTAGCTGATTCCCATTCAGAGGAATCATATCTCTTGAAAAGTTCATGGTACTGGTTCCTGCGGAAATGTTTCTCTTTGGTGAGATGATCTTTGAAAGTCCTCCTTGCTCCATTAACATTTTCCAAATCAGGTACGTCTACACCACCCTTCTTGTAGGTGGACCTAGTCACCATTGGTTTGGTGAGATTCGAGTAGTCCTTTCGTCGCCTTCTCCTACCTTGTGTTTTCTCTCTCATATCCATTCTCATCATCTCTTTACTCCCATTCTTCACAATGTCACTATAAGATGATCTATTATTTCTACATTCATTCTCATTATCAGAATCATCTCCCCACTGCCTATGTTGAGCCACAAGGGGAGAGGTAGATTTACTTTTCGTCATGTTCATCCGCATGCTTCCCAGTTGGATTTCCTGGCAAGGATCACAATAATTTGGACTATTTCTTCCAACAATATGACTGAACGTCCTCACCGCACCTTGTTGTCCGACATCATGGCCATCTATCACTAAGCCATTATTGGGGGTGATTTCATGAATCATATAGCAGAGACTCCTCCCCACTTCTAGCCCTTCATTTTCCTTTATCTCAACATCCGCCAGAGCTGCAAAACAATTTGATGAACAAGTTATCAAGTCGTTAGAAACTACATGTGCCATTATAGTAGTTGTATTCTAATGTGGATCACTAGGTTCATAAGAGATCTGTTTCTGCTCAAGACCCCTTCCCATAAACTGAAAATCTGAGCTTGCAACCTCCATGCCCAAAACAGTAACCTGAAAATTAATATTATTCTCAAAATGATCCAAGCCCTCTTGTCCCTCCAATACGTCTGGGCTCATGGAGGGTCCTTTAACCTGCCGAACATCCTCCACAACTGCATGGCCAATTGACCCCACTTCCATGGCATCTCCACTCAACATATCTCCAGGTGTCACCCCCTATCCACATTAGGAGACTTCACAATGTTAGCAGGGGTGACACCAGTCTGGACAGGACTGGTTTCATGTGCATCGGCAACTAGATCCTGGTCATTTGTAGCAATACCAGGCAAAGCACCTGATGGGAAGACAACACCATCCCCTGTAGCACCCGATTGGAAGGCAAAACCATGTGCATCTGCAGTTGGAGCCTGGCCATTCGTAGCAATACTAAGAAATGCACCTGATTGGTAGACAACACAATCCCTTGTAGCTGCGGCCACACCTAGCCTGTCATCCATGACACTCATGCGACAACTCTCAGATTCATGTCCCTGCTTATGAAAATTGGAGCAATACGATGTTTAGGATTCATATAGAATTTTTGATCATACTTGTACTCACCCTCAATGACGACCCAGACAATCTCCAGTGGAATCCTTCAGAGGTCCATCACAACGAAGATCTTCATAGTGGCCGGATGTTTCATAGCTGTCGTCCTCTAATCACAACATAGAAACCTTCTAATTGAATTTCCTATGTACCTGATCAATCCTGGGTTTTGAAACGGAATGGGGAGCCCAGGCACCTGCAACCAGATTTCCATGTTTGGGGAGTCACGATTCATGTGATACTCAAAAGACCACAGAAGCAGATGATACCCAGAAGAATCCTTCCTGCTTCTGGACCACGCCCTGCTCAAATTGTCTTCATCTGCGAAGAGAATGAGCAACTGTCGTGGACCAAGAATACCAACCAGCGCACGATTTTTCAACCCCCAATTTTCATTCACAGACTTACCAAAATCTTCAACTAATGGTCTCTGCATCAAAAATCATACAATCAGTGCATTAGAGAGCATCGAGGAGGCTTCCGAGAATTCCTGGATAGAAACTGGGACGATCGGTTGACCGAAGATGCACCCCAGAACCGTCTACGCAACATTGATTCCCGGGATGAAGAATTCCGCATCCGACGATGGTCGATGGAAATCACACCTGATTCTCTTCTCAGTTCCTCGAGTATTGGGCAAAGACCCCCTCCCCTCACTACAGGAGGAGGGGTCATGGCATCCTCCATCGACGAACCCTAGGTCAGCCGCATGATAGAGGCTGGAGGAGGGAATGCTAATTCAATAAAATATATCATTCTTTATTATAGAAATAATTCCTCTATTTTTTAATAATGAATAAATTTCATGGAAAAAATTATCAAAAGAAGGGATATTGTAACAACCGAGGATAAAATTGAATGTTTTTATTTCATATTTTTATTCATGAAATGAATAGTTTAATTCACAAAGTTATGTAATTTTTTAAATAATTAACATTGTATAACTAATTTATTATTTTGATATTTTTAATTGATTAATTTTAAAATTATGGAATATTATTTTTACTAATCTTATTCTGGTTTTGAAATAATTATGTTGAAATTATCTTTGTAGTATGTTTTTAGAAAAATCATAACTTTTTTTGAATAGTAAAAAAATATAGTTTTTTATTATAATGTATATTTGTAGAATACATAGGACATAGTTAAGATATAAAATTTTTTAAACAAATGGAATGAGTAAATTATAAAATTATATTATAAATATTTTATAATAAATAATTCATAACATGGGTATTCTAATTTATTTTATGATAAATATGTAAATCATTGTATGTGCCAACACAATATATTCACAATGATGACAATGTCATATTTGGTTTTTTATAGATAATAATTAATATATATAAATAATATTTTTATAACTTATTAATTAATTATTATTTAAAATTAATTTTTTTAAAATATATTATAATTTTAGAGTTATTCAACATAAATATTACCCAAATGTATGTCCAATTCTTGCGCAAGGCATGAAATGTGAAATTAAAAACCTAAAGTCATTTTATTAACATGGGTATGATTAAATATATTAAATGAATGAATATAAATTATTTTTTCATGAAAATAATTAATTTATTTTCAGATAATAATTTTTAAAAATTATAAATATGAAATATTTTAATTTACTATCTGAGTAACACTAAGTAGTGCATTTGATGGAAAAAAGAAAAATAAATAAAATAAATATACTTATAATTATAATAATAACTAAATTACATAAAAACTTGTATATATATATAAATTATTTTTTCCCAATAGTCCAATTAATTACCATTTCTACCAACATGGGTATTATTATGAACCATAACACTATTTTTTTAAATAAAGTCAATTAGTTCACACTATAGTTTTTATGTAGTTTATTATTATAATACATGGCTATATAAAATTATTTTTTAAACATAATTATTAATCGGAAGGATAATAAATTTATCCACTTCGTGGATATTTATTTACAATTATTAGGGAAGAAATATTTACCTTTATTGCATTCACAAAGATGATTTATTAAATAATTAATTAATAAAAATTATAATTTATGATATTATATATATATAAATAAATTAAATTTTAGATTTAAAGGTAAATACATGAATTCTATATATGAATTAGATATTTCTATGACATAATAATTTTTTTGAAATTTTAAGCTTTTATTATGTTTTAAATTCATAGTTATGAATAATGTTTAATTTAAAAAACTGTTTTTCATGAATAAAATATTTTATTAATTTTGTTAAAATACATAAAAATTGAATAATACCTTACAAGATAATATTATATTTAATATTTGAGATCATATGATTTTTATCTATTTTTATGTATGTACCATTATAATAATCTAATTATACTTCAATATTTGTGGTAATTCCAATGTTCACCTCCACTAAATTATAAAAATGTAATCATTACTTGACTTAATTTCAATAAAATAATCCATCTTTCTAGATGATCATCAAAGAAATTCACATATACTGATCCATTTCAAGATTTTATGATAGCTAGTCCCATAAGAAGAAAAATTCCAAGAGCCTTAAAGAGGATCTCGATGAGAAATATTCAAGATGTGAATTCTTTTTTTCTTCTGTTTTATATCATTTCTCCCTTATACCTTATCATAAACCCAATTAATTGTTTTATGATAACTATATATTTATTTATATGAAATATTTTTTTGTTAATGTTATATCATCCTCAAATTCTACATTATCTCATATTATTCGTAGCACAATGAAATCAGTGTCTTTGGTGTGTCAATTCAAAGCCATCGTGGAGAATGATTTAATTTCCCTTTACTTCATTCATAAATTTTTTATATTCTTTTATATTCATTTAATATAAACTAAATTTATATATGTCCTTTATAGTATAGTATTATTTATTTTTAAGAAAACCCCCATATTGAACCGACCGTGGAACCAAGAAACGAATTCACCAGAATGAGTAGAAATAAGAAAATATTATTAAAAAATGGACTGTAATATGTTATAATAATATTATAAAATGGAATTAAACTACTAATATAGTTTGGTAATAACATTAATAACACTCATTAAACATTATAAAAGGTGTTTGAACATGTTTGAAGGAATTATAACCCGTTGTAAGGGATATTCTTTTTAAAATCATTTTAATTGTCTCATTTTATGTAATTCAAAAAGATAGTTTTTTACAAAAACAGAAGGAACAAATTTTTGTTATATTATGATACCTTATTGTTTTGATATCATTTTTACATAATACATAATATAATTTATATTTTCAAATAAATTTTTTTCTTTTCTATCTGATCGTTAGTAATTTAAAATATGTTATTTTCCTCATGGAATATTTTTATGATGATGGTATTCGGGTTTTTAGAAAATTATCTAATTCTAAATGTTTACTAGGATGAAGGGTGGTTACATTACAAACAAAATATAAGTGGGTATATGATATCACTCTACTTCATTGGGTATCATGGAAGTCGAACATAATGGTTATGCCATGTATGACGATGATGTTTACATCATAAGGTAGCTATGAGGGTTACATGGTAAGGTAGTTTTGAGGGTTACAAATAATATATTATATTTGGGTGTTATAATCATAAGTAAGTATCATAATAAAATTGTTACTCAAGATACATAAATGGTTTATTTATGTTTTAAATTTTATATAAAAATCTCTGGTTTTCACTAAGTATATGATACATTAATGGTGAGAAGTATATCTTTGTGAAAATGATTTAATATGTTTACAAGTATTCAAAAGATAATGGTTTCATTCATTATTTTTATGTCCCCCGCTGATATGTTTTTTATCGTCCAATTTTTTAAATATAGTTTTAATAGGTTTTATGTTTCAGTAAGAAGATGAATCCATGCAAAATGTTTATACTGTAATTATGAACTAAATATATAAATCTATAAACATTAAATGATACTCAAATATAAGTAAATAATCTCCTGAATTATATATCAATAATATTTAGTTTTATGGACAACTCTTAATAACAGGGATAACTATGAACAAATTCATGATAGGGGACTAACTAGTCCATCTTGAGTATGAAATAAAACACTATCATCACGATGAAGAAGCAACTCCATGTGAAATAATATAATCCTAAACCAAGACGAAAATCATTACACTATTGTATTCTCTTTGATTGTATACCCAAAGGTGTATGAAGAATCATAATTCCACAAGAGTACTCAACATGAACCCTTTGAAATCCACAATAAGGATATGTATAAATGAATATAATGCACATATATCGAATAAGTTGTAAAATAACATATAGGATACTAGAATAGTTCCTCAAATAGTTGATGGTATGGTGTCCTTCTCCACTAGTACCAGCTATACTAGCTAAATCTGGAGTGATCCACATTTTTGTGTTTCCATGTGACAAACTAGAGTAGGTATGCTATTTTGGAATTTTATCAATTAATCACAAATACCATGTCCATGACTTTATCCTCTTCTTGTATGGACAACTATAATCTAGATACATACCTAGAGATGTGCTACGTTTCTTATTTATTATACTGGATTCGATACAAATACTCTCCAAAAAAGAATGGATTATAAGGTCCTACAATAATATAATAAATTCTCCAATATATCATATCAATGGCCCTTAACTGGTTCATTGGGAAACTAGGGACTCTTATGACCAGGATTCCCACACAGGTGACATACCAAATAACATTCAGTGAGAATCACCTTACAGTTCATGTTCTCACACAAAATTTAAAATTGTTTTCTTCCAACCACTAGTCAAACCATTAACCTATCTCAGTTATGAAGAGCCATGTCTCACTATGTCAAAATCTTTTAGCTTCCACTCATTGATGTGGTTTTGGTTACCTATATCATATTTGGTGCCCAAAAGAAATAATTTACTAGAGAATGAGTATAATGTTGAATTCCATCAATTAATCAGCACACATTCACTAGCTCATGAGCAGTACATATAGGCTTGAATCATCGATGCTATATAAAACAAGATAAATAGTTTGTAACCATAACTGAACCCATCTGTGGGTTTCTGAAATCCCTTTCATAATCCTCCATCAGGGTCTTAATAGAGAAGTACACAAAGAAGATCGACTGGAAATCCATCCATGTCACTTCCCAATAGTAAACATCCTGATATAGAATAACCACCAGGGTTTGGGGGATCCATTATTAATAATAGTAGTTATAATCAATCTCCTCTCAATAGGTTTCTCATGATTCTTAAGGATTGGTATTACTATCTCCATCCAAAACTTTATAGAAAATGGTCAACCATCCCCCAAAAACACGATCAGATTCTTCTACTATAACTCTTGAGTAAGCTCTACCATATACGTGGATGAGTGTTGATCAAACTGTATCATCTACACAAGTCATTGTAATTGTTGTAAAAAATTTGAATCATCTCTTTTTTCTAGATTATTATAGAGATTCATATGTTTCACTAGTATATGTATCACTGGCAGCTCGATTCACACCACCTCTAGAGCATGGTTGTTACCACCCTCCTATCAAATGATACAATTATGTTTTGGTGTGATAGATCTACAAATTCTAAATTCATTCATCATATAGGATTAAATAGTAATAAGATAAAAGATAAATAGAAAAGACATTCAAACCCCTCTACCATCTCAATGATTTAGGTTTGGGAGATAGAAACACTTATATAGAACACAGTTGATGTTACATACTACCCACTTCTAAGGCCAATATTTCGTAAGGATATGCACTTTACCTAATCAATTTCTCCTAACAAATATTCATATTATATATCTCCTATAATTTTTGATCCAAATGTGGAACCACATCAGATACAATAGAGACCATACACTTTAGGGAATTAAATGTATCATCCATATAACCCATAACATAACACATTCCACTCCATGTGACCACAGTTATAGTACTCAACTTTACATAACTGGTTGTATATGAGGTATTGTAGCCATTTCTTGAAAACACTATATATGTTTTTGAAGGAGCACTTTGCAGTAATATGGTTTTTCTTTTACCTATACTATTCATTAAACAATACAATTTATAGAAAATAAGAAACATGGAATAAATGTCATGTAATCCTCAATAATATCAATAAAAATTAAAAAATTTATGTGCATAACATAATGATGGAATCAAAACAACTGTAATATGACGAATAAAAATAATATCAATTTTCATTCGTGGTAATTTGGATTTTCCCTAGACATGGTTTAACTACTACATGGCACAACTCATTATCATATTCCATAACCTTCCTAATATCATATCTAATTTAAAAAAATAGTGAGGTATTGAAAGAAGAATTCCAGAGACAACATTTTGATTAATCAACCAAGGTTCCAAATATAGGCGGCTTAAACCAATGATACACATATCCTTAAGAGTGCCTTCTATTACACTAGATGCTTTTAACTAGTAGTGACTGAGAAGCATAGATTCATAATCCACATATAAATTCGGAAGCATGAAAATGCAGGAAAATGGATGTAAGAAGGGAAAAAAACAATGTCTCGAATAACCATTAGATGTAGTAATCTAAATTATATAAAAAATATAAGATGTCACATATCTATAAAATAAGGGATACATTTGTACATGGACTTTGGTAGTCATTATAGTACATGAAATTCAAAGATAAATAAAATGCCAAAATATATCCAAGAATCTTGTGCTCCATCCCTATCATCTGCAATAATGCTTTTATCCTAAGTAATTCATGATGTCACAATTAAATAAGTGGGTATTTCCACTTATCTACAACTACAAGAATATCATATTCATGGGTTCCATCAGTGGATTAAATAGGTTGTGATAAAAAAAATTAGGAAAATATAAATGGTGTCGATAAATATCCCATTGACTAAAATAATATGTTGTTTTGAAAATATATGAAGGAAAGATATTAATAAACAAAAAAGTGTTTGATATTTTCCGAATAGAAATATGGTCATACAATAACAGGTTTGGCCTTAGTTGGATAGTCTAAATATGTATCCATATGTATAAATATATATGGACTATATACATATTTATATCTATAACCATATATGTGGGTACTTCCACTATCCCTTGCCCAAAAAATAACTATAGATTCATTAAGTTGTGGCCTGAGTATCACAAGTATCATGGTACATTGTTCCCAGTATCACAGTAGTAAGAGTATCTATTCTAAGTATCAATATAATTGTGTCACAATTATCAGATCATAGAATGAAGGGTTTCAATGCATGTTTCATTTTACTAATGGACATCGTGCCTGGTATACCAATAAAGGGACATCGTATTTGGTAACATAGTGTGGCGTTCACATGACAAGTATCACATCTATAAAGGGGGGATCCATGCCCAGGTGTCGTATAAAGAGAATAAATTTCCATATCATAAATCATAAGGGTCTACAAGGCCATTTATCATAATAAAAATTTTATCCCATCCCATACATCTAATTTATTGATAATAAATCACTGTCATGGATAGAATCTAAAATGTAATTAATAATTCATTAAAATTTTAAAATAATAATGGAATAACAGTAATTACACCAAAATAGGTTATATAGTCATACGACTCACTTTAAAATAAATTAAATATAAATATCTCACATTAGTGTCATGCCATATCCATTAAGAGGTTTTTTGGTCCATTTTGGTATTTAGTAATATCAGGGTAAATACATGGTCAGTCCTAGATGGGTTGAATCATATGATGGTTCCTAACCCAACCTGAATAAATAAACATTAATATAATTTCATAAAATTATATGAATTAAAAAAATATAAAAATATTTTATATAAAATAATTGAGAATCAATTATTTTGAGAAACAATTCATATTATAAAACTTCAATATATGGGGGATAAAGAGTAGACCACCACTGTACGCTAGAAGAGGAGTTGTCACACCCTGACCTGACACTGCTCTTTTATTTTACCTATTTTCATCAACATTGCCCTCATTAATTTTTTTCACCATTCATGGATTCTGGTGGTTTATAGAATTAATTTTATAGTTTTTAAGTCCTTTTTGGTGTCACACAGATGCCTTCACAGTTTGGTTATCTGTGTGGTGATAATGTGAATGGGAACTATCACATTACATAGTTGTTACACACAACTCTACATGGTTTCTGAAACCGTGTGACATTATATAGGTACTTTTGTAATGATTCATATACTTGGAAGTGGCCCCCATATGATTGGGGCACAGTTTAATAGACTATGATACAAACAATGTGGGGTTCCTAGGCTTTAAAATCTTAGGGTTTTTTTATTTTCCATTTCTTTTTTATATTATTTATTTTTTGTTTTTTGTTTTTCTTTGTTTTTAGTTCCCTTTCTCCCCTATGTATCATGTGATCCAATCCTCTATATCCTCTTCAGTCGCATGCTTCCTTCCTTCTCATCATTCTCATTCGCTTGTTAAACTACCAAATTTCTTGTACTTTTGCAGTCATTTCATTTAGTTAATAAATCATCATCCCTCCTCCTTCCTCGATAGACAAATATTCTCATCCCCATCACCCCAACATGTTTATGTCAAGCCCTAGGGTTTCATGGTGGTCAATTTTTGATTCATTCATTCACTTCTAGGGATCACACCTAGTCTATTAGATCTCCTTCCATTGTATTTCGACACATGCTGCCAAAGGAAAAGAAGATTCTATTTATTTCAATTCGGCAGTCACTGTTTGGGGGTGACACTTCTCTTTCTTAATAATTTAATTTAGTTTTACATGGATCCATTGATGATTATTTTAATCCATTTTTTATTATTGTAGAATGTTTTGGTCATCTTGGTGTAGGTTAATGTCATCATTATAAAATTACAATGGGATTATACATGGGTTGGAATGTAAATATATATAAATCCACCTTGTACATATTCCCTCGAGGTGAGGGGAATATGTAGTTTCATTTAAAGTGTATATATATATATAAATTTATATGTGTGTAGGTTTAAGTGGTTTCGAGATTCCGTCATCAAGAACTACATGTTTTGAGGTGGGTTCCATATAATATCACCATTAATTATAATTTACATAATTATTGGGTATTCTATTAAATTTATTTCTATTTATCTAAAATAAAACTATTATATATATATATATATATAAATGGATATGGTTCTTGAAATCTGGGTTTGTAGATGGTTTTGAATGTGATATTGATATATCCAAATCCATGTGTCCATTCAGCCAATTTTGTTATAAAACTGTAATAACATGTTTTTATTTTCATGGAATTACTAAGTGATTTATAATGATTGGTTTTGGTGTGATATTGAGTTTAACAGATGATTTGAAATTCTTACCGGGATAACCTTTATGTAAGAATAGTTTTAAATTTTTTTTAAATGTATAGTAC
Source organism: Viscum album (assembly GCA_963277665.1). Classification (NCBI taxonomy): domain Eukaryota; kingdom Viridiplantae; phylum Streptophyta; class Magnoliopsida; order Santalales; family Viscaceae; genus Viscum; species Viscum album. The sequence continues at coordinate 2,046,728,250 of OY728147.1, read as the reverse complement.
CATAGTTTTTTAATTGTAAATTTAAGTGGTTTTGAAATTAAGTGTTGAATAAATATCATTTTCTAAAATGACAATATTCAATGTAAATTAGTAAGGCTGATTGGTCACATTGATAATGTTTTGTGAAAGTGGAAACCCCTTATAAAGAAACCCTTTACATTAAGAATGTGATCCAAGAGTTAAAGATTAATTTATGATATGTGATATGTGCCCAGTGTTATGTCTTGTTCATTGTTGTGTGACGTAAAATGGTGAATGAACATAAGGATGGAGATTTGTGTCGGGATTATGAATTAGTGTTTGGAGAAAGAATGTTATATGTTTATATTTTTTTCTTTATAAAACTTCATCACTATTTCAAATAGAGAATGTGTGAAACCCTAAAGACAAAGGTAAGTGTACTGGGTCTAGCATTCTAGATGATATAAAAGTGTTTCTTCATAGTTTCGTCTAGCAGTGTTGACGCTACAAATCTATCTAAATAGAGGAACATAGTTTTTATAGAGTTGTGGATATTGTTTTTTCCATCAATTATTTGTTTCATTACATGAAAATGACATATTATGAATTCATTTTCTGTACAATGAGGTCTCTGGTATGTCTAGGGATGGTCTGGTGTCAGGAACCTGAGTTTTAGGTAATATTGGAGGACACACAGTTTGTGAAAACCATCCGGGTAAGGTTGAGAAACCAAGAGGTTACTCTGAATCTATATCAAACATTGATAGAGGATTGACCATGGTCACCACTTAGTAATAATTATATTTGTGAGGGTAAATGTGTTATATTCCCCATACTTATACGAATTCTAAAATTTTTTCTTTGTGGCTTTAAAAAATGTGTGGTTAAATAGTGCGAGCACCACTATGTAGTTTGTTTAAATATTTTAATTTTAATGGAAAATATTATATGAATCATCTTTATATTTTTATCAAATGGAAAAGGCCTCCTCCCATGGAAAATATCCATCTTAGATCATAATCAGGGATTTTAGATATACTCACCATTCGACCTAAGAATCGAGTGTTGTTCATCTTCTTTGTTCTAGAACGGTAAGGCCTGGATTCTTTTTTAGCCATTCTCGATTCTTTTAGAAATTGATTTCACTATTTGGGTAGAGGATCATATGCCCTAATATCATGTTATTTGCCTATTCCTCACATTTCTCCCAAAACATGAAGAATCAAATCTTGAAATTGGTAAACAAATAGAAAACGAGCCTATGTTAGGTTTTCTTGTGCATTTTGATAATGGTTGAGCTCTCTAAATATGCTAAATTGTTATACGTCCATTTTTGCAGTGTCTCCATGAATTATTATTGATCCCTATTGTTTAATATTACTTTTGGGTAATTGAATACGCTTTTTATGTACAGTATTAGGTACTATATTAGGATTAAGGTCCAACACAAGTTTGATTTTCCTTGTATGGAATTTTATTGTAATTTGTACAAGGATGTCTATGAGTTATGGATTTGATATCCTTTCAAAGTACATTAAAAAAATAATTGTTTAGTTGATGGAACATACATGTTGTTAGATGGAATTTTATTTGGTTTAGGTTATGGGATGGTTAACATTCTCATGACATGAGTTGGCCATTATAGGAAAAGCATGCATGAATTGAATTTTATATCCTTTATATCTTCTCACATCTAATAAAAAAATTAAATCCATTTTATATTTTACTTTTTATGAAATGATTGTTGTGTGAAATGTTCCTATTCAAGGTAATGAATGTCCAAGCCTTATGAGTTTTTTCCTTGATTGATACACCCTTCGGTGGTATGATATATTAGATACTTTTTGGTTTTTTCCTCATCATGACAAATGAAACGTAAATTAATTTACTTATTAAATAGTAATTATCCTTGGTTGAATCATGTATTTAGTTTTAAATTCCATGGAAGGGATCATTTGAATATTGTACATTCCTACTAATAGTGAATAATGGATTCAACTTATAATTTCATGGATGGGATCTAGGGTTAAATATGAATATGTCGTGAGTGATACATGGATCCATTGTGGGATGCCACATATGGGCTCATGGATGTTTTATTTAAAATACATGTTAATCATGGAACCATTAAGAAATTAATTGGTTGGTCTTAAGAGGCATGGAATATATGTCATGAATGATACATAGTGATTCCCTATTGGACTTCCAAGGATATGATCAGTTGACATTTAATTATACCACATCTTTATTGACATCAGGTTCCTGAGAGGTCTGATTGGGCAGGCTTTTAGTGTGTCAGTTGATTTCACCTGGAGTGATAAATGAATTACGACATTGAAAAATCACGGATGAGATCTATTTACCAATTAAATATTTATTTGGAGTGACTTATGATGGGGATTCCAAGAAAATTCACACGTTTGGATCCATCTGTCACTAGTAATTCTATAGATAGCATTATGAGGTATCTGATGCGATTACAGTAACACAGGGGATGTCGAGCTTATTTCAGATCTCAAGACCTACAATTTCAATGAAATTGAGTTGTTAAATGGATAATTATATTAAATTTAAATAGAAAACAATACTAGTAGGTTGTTTACTTTTGTGTTCTTGTGAGCTTTATTCTTTCATTATTGTACACTTATTGTTATATATATTCTCCAACAAATAATAATAGTCATTGGGTGGGTTCTAGATGGAATTTATTCACAACCTTTCTTTGTATAATATTTTTGACCCAAACATAGTATATGATTGTAAGTGTCAGTAATGGAATGTTCCGTCATACAAGTACTCGACATGATTCATAGGAGTTGGAGTATCCTCATACATCTACATGACATTGTTTTTTCCTTTTTGTTAATTTTTTATATATATTGTATAAGACATCAGTGCGACCTGGTTTATATTATTTAATAGAACATGAAACCCACGAGATCATATTTTTTTTGATATGATTATGTTTCTCTATACTATCGGTCTTATGATGTTCTATTATGTTTTTTGGTATTAATACTTATGCTATTGAATTGTAATTGTATTTTAATATGATACACTCTTCTAATGAAGGAATATTCTCCCAACTATCACACCTAGCTCCTTGTTGCTATTCTGAAGCCTCTAGTGTTGGGTAAGATGCACTTGAGGCCATGTGGCCCACAAGGATTAGATCAATGTTATGTGAAATCTGGGTTCGAGACGTCACAATGTTGTATCAAAGTTACTTTTCAAATTTTATTTAATATTGGGTAACAATAGAAAGGTATAGGAAGAAAATGGGAGTCTGTAATAAGTTGTACCAGGGAGTAGTTACCCAGTGTATATGGAAAATACAAACTTACTCTTATTTAATTGTGATTGTTTTTATTTTTAGTTGTTAGAGTTGATAAAATTTATATGTTTGGATACATAGATTTATTGTGATATTATAATTAAAATGATTATGTGTTCAATTGTACTACAACCCGATGCGATGAGGGTATTACATCTCTTGAAACATATAAAAACATTTTAAAAAACACATTACCTACATTATTACCTTTCCATTTAGAGTGAATTACTAATTTCATGTCGTTGTGAAAAATTATATGATATATATTCATTTTGATGTGATTGGTATATTGGTAAATGATAGGGCATGAGATGGATGGATGCCAAGACTTGGTCTCTAAGGTGTATGTGCCCTCTTGGATTGGAATTTGGTGGATCATGTTGTGTCCTCATTGTGAATTGTGATACAGTGTTCTATACATGGATTTGGAGCGTTGAATTGTGGGGAGTATGGGCCCTCATGGATCAAAATTTATTATTCCCCTAGTTACCTTCTAATATGGTATCTAATAAATATTAAATGAATATGAACCCAAGTGAATCAAAAAGGGTTTTCAACATATAACTAGACTAAAATCAACATTAGTATTGGGATTTTGGTATTCCATTTCATTTGTTTGACACCTAAACCTGACCCATGGGGAAGGAAGATGGGTGAGTTCTGAGATGATAGTCTTGTCCTATCATGTTATGATAATTCTTCTTTTCAGTTATGAATCATGATGAAAATCATAAACTGATGAATGTTTTAGGTATTTTATATTCATGATATCATGAAGATTTCAAGTTGTACGACATTAGGGTGGTGATGATCATACCTAAGAGGTGGTAGGCCATGGGCATTCAGTAGACCCTCTTTTCGTTCAGTTTGCGCCACCAATTGTTATACCAAATCCTGATGTGGATGCATAGTTCTGCAATGGAATTATCTGGTTGATGAAAAAAATTTAAGAAGCACCTCAACCTGCCACGTCTATTGAAGAGATTACATGGGTCTTTCAGCTACTGAAATGGTCCATATTTTCAGGGGATGGTATAACATAGGCTCTGGATTCCTAGATAGATGTCATGCTTATGAATTTATTTCATTTAGAGATTCCTCATGAAAGGATAGTAATGGTCCCAACATATATATTGTGTGACTCCTCTAATAGGTGGTTGGATGTTATCATTGAGGAGGTGAGTCATCAAGATATGGTGTGGGGGTATTTTTAGATTGTCTTCTATGATTACTACTACACTGAGACACTATGGGCCGATGTTTCCTTGGATTTTATGCTTAATAAGTATAGAACATCATCATTTATTGACTAATCAACCCATTTTATTGAGTTCTAGTAGTTCTAAAATATTCTGATGGGTGATGATGTGTCAATAGCTAGGATATTTGAGGCTGGTGTCTTGTATGACAACTGATAACATGTAAATGTCATCATGTTGACTAGTATATATTATATAGTTAATCATGCTCTGATTTCCAAGCCTAACCTGAGATAATATGGAGGTTTGGGTCTTAGTGGTTTGGCACCTTATTCTGTTACTGCCTCTACTGATACATGCAGGGGTCGTTTAGTGATTTCCCATGATGATACAAAAATTTAAAACTTTTCTTCAGGTATCCATGTGGGGTTATGCTAGTGGGGAAGGCTCGGGAATATGGGGAAACAATGTCCACTAGACCTAGTCGTGTGTCGATCTAGTGGAAACACGGTCTATCTACTATACATCAATATGATGTTTCCACCTGCAGCAAGTGCGAGAGGATCTTCACCAACTCAACATTAGAGAGAGAGGTCTTCAACTTCACATTTGATATGGTGATAAAATCTATCATGCCATTTTGGGTGAGGTGATGGTCAAAGTTGTAGTATCTAGACACCAGGTTCATAGTGACAATAGGGTGGATCACCTCAGTGTAGCAATGCAGTGTCATAGGGCCACAGTATAGGCCAGTCATATGTAGCTCAACAGACCCATCAAAAGAAGGATCTAAAACATTATACTAACATAGGTTCCATTGTTTTAAACTTATTTTTAGATTCAACTGTTATTGATATAGGGGCATCACATTGATTTAAATATTTTCATATTGTCAAGATCATTGGTCTCATTATTTTTACATTGGATGGAATTATGATGTTATACAATCTATTAGGGATCAAAACAGAAGTTGTGCACAAGTGTACAAGTTTCCCCTTGATATTGGATGTTGTAACATTGTATGGGGACTCTATATCCTCAAAATGAAATGTCTTTATATCATTCATGGGATGTATTGATTTGATCCCTTCTGATCTTTTGTTGAGTTCTATCACCATAGGGTGAGTTTTACATCACCAGAGGGTGGTGAGTTTATACATAATGGTGAATGGGATGTCCACAAGAGAAAAGATGGACACATCAATTGTGGGTTGGGAAGGGTGATGACCCATATTGTGAGTTTATATTTAGATTCCCAGGGAACATTTCAGTTTTATTTCACTTCAGCAGTTTATCATATCAAGGATATATTCCCGGATTAAATTCCATTTTTACCTTAAGTGTGATAAGTAGCGTTTTTCTTTGATCTAGTTCAAGTAGATGAACTTTTATCCCTTCCACAGTAGAGGATGGCTATAATGGATTTTAATTATCTTAATAGGAATATATAGAATTTAGAGGAAAAGTTTGTCGTCTGATTGACTACATATCCATGGAGTTTACTAGCCTTTATGAAGAAAAGGTGGATAGAAACCATACACTATCAATGGATTATAATAAATAGAACCAGTTGATGATAAAGAATTGTCAAAGTCTTCCATGGATAGATTATCTCATCAAATATCTATGAGGAACTCAGGTTTTCTCAAATATTTATTTGAGATCCAATATTCATATGGTGTACGTCACATCATCAAAAATACCGCTTGAAGAATTTCATAGAAGGAATAGTTTATATGAGTACCTGGTATTGTCATTCAGTTTGTAGAACACACCATCAGTCTTCACGTACCAAATGATCATAGAGTTTCATCATTATCCTGACTCATTTATCGTGGTTTTCCCTGATGATATCTTGGTGTATTATTGTCATTAACTCAACAATTCCAAACATCTTGTGATTATTTAGAATACACTAAGAGAGAATATGTTATATGCTAATATCTCAATGATAAACTTTTTCATTTACCAGATTCACTTCCTAGGTCGCAACACCTTAGAGACAAAAGTATCAGTAGAACCAGAGAAGGGGAGAGTAGTGGAATCTTGTTACCATCCCAAGAATGACATTGAAGTGTAGTGTTTTTAGGGATGGCTGGTTAGTACATGAATTTCCAACATGACATCCCACACATTCCTGTTTCATTTATGGGCTTCTTATGTGGTGTTTGAATAATATATTGTATAATTATTATGGGATAGTATTTTAGGAGCATTAATGGAAATTTAATACAATGTTGATACTAAATTTTCCAGAGCCAGGTATTATTTACACTGTGTATAGTGATTCATCGGGTATGGGGAAGGGGTCAATTCTTATGTTGGGTGATCAATTCATCGAGTAAGGGTCTCGGTAGTTGAGTCCACTTTGGAGGAATTATCAAACACACGATCTTGATTTGGATGTGGTTGTTCATGAATTAGGATTCACAATAAATTACATACTGGGATATTGTTTTGTGGTGTTCAAAAACCCTAAAGGCCTCATGTACATATTTAGAAAATGTGATTTGAAAATGTTAAAATGAATTTTATGAGAATAACTTCAATCCATTGATTTCGAGCCTGCCTACATGCCTGATAATGTAAATCTAGTGGTTAATGCACTAAGAATTAGATTTCAATTATAGGCAATGCAACAGGAAAGTATCGCATTGAAGCTTAGGTATTTGTTCTATTAGATTCACTTATAAGAGAAAAATAAATAGTGGAAGAAGTAATTTTCTCATCTTTAGTAGTTTCCTCTACTCATCTAGATACTTTCAGGGTTTGGAAGCTATCATATTTTTATGTTCTAGTTCTACGAGGGAGTGTGGTACGTGAGGACCCTTCTCTTGGTTGGATCATAATAAATGTTGATGGTTTTTATTTACATTGTCATGTATGGGTTTCAACATATATACATGAGGATATAATGTGGTATTTTCATGCCTCCATGTGGGTAGTTCATACTAGTGTCACTAGGATGTATCAGAATTTACATTGTTAGTATTAGTGGTCATGCATGAAAAGAGTTGTGGATGGTTTTTTCATTTTATGTTCCACCTATAAATAGGTGATGATGTAACACCAATGACCACTAGATTCTTTATAGTATATTCCCACTCCATTATGGAAATGTAATGATGATGTGGTGGATTTTTTGTTTTGTTTATGGAGGACTCCTTGAGGTAAAAAATTATTTTCATTTTTTTTGATATGATCATGAAGGTTCCAAATTCCATTCCTTTAATGAAAACCATTGGTCTTGATGAGCATGGGATGTTGCACCACTATATTCATGGACGACTACAAAATGTCCAAAAATCTATCATTTTGAATAGTAATTCTTGGTTAACTACTTGTTTCTAGATATGGATTCAATGGGAGAAAGGTATGTAGTTTCTTCTAATCATAGATTACCATCCCCAGATAGATGGCCAGTTAAATGGATGAATTCAGGTGATTGAGACCATTCTTCGGGAATGCATCATGGATTTATGGGATTTATGGGGGATGAATATTCAACTAGTTTATTTCACCTATAATAATAGTTTTTAGGATACTATTTAGAGGTTTTAATATGATTCTTTGTAAATTATCCCATTTTTATCTCCCCTATGTTGACTTGAGGCAGGAGAGGCAGCTATATTTGGAACTCATCTTGTCCAGGAGATCTCCAAGAATGTGTAGTTTTTTTGGATGTGGCTGGATACTATGAAATCTTGATAGAAATCATATGATAGTTGAAAAATGTTACCTTTGGAGTTTGAGGTTGGGTATTGAGTTTTACTACATGATTCACTGAGGATGGGACATAATAGGATTATGAAATAGTGTTATCTTTCGATGAGATATGTTGGTTCGTTCGAGATTCTAGAAGTGGTCAGGCTAGAAGCCTATTAGTTGTAGTTACCTTAGAGGTAACAGGCTATGCACAACTCCTTAAATGTTTCCTAGATACGATGTTACAATTTAGACACATCTCATGCCTTTCTTCCCGATGAGGTTGGGATACTTGTATATGTGTCCTTTAAGGATCATCTTATACAAATTGTGGATAGTAGCATGAAGGTCCTATGTGACCAGTCCATTCATTTAGTACGGGTGCTATAGAAGCATGTATGGGTATTAGAAGAGTCTTGGGAGATGGAATAAAATGTGTGATTACAATGGTCAATGTTGTTCTTGGTTTTTTATACACCTCCCTTTGAAGAAAAATGCTAGGGAATGTTACTTTGAGGGGAAATGGTTGTAAAGAACATGGTTCATCATTGAAGTAAAAATATTTATTTTTCCCTCAAATATCAGTTTCATTGGTAAAATATGTCCTGTTAGGAATTCTATTTGGGGTCAAGAAAGTCTATGTGGTGTCTGGGGTAGGTGTGGAGCCTAGAACCTGAGTTTCTGGATAAAAGTGGAGGTCACACTGTTATTGAAAACTATGTGGGTTCGGCTGAATAGACATACAGTCCCTCTACAACATTAGTATACTTTGATATATTCTTGATAATGGTTACAAAATGGATATTGTAAATAATGGGGGTAACTTTTTCCTATTCCCAATCTTATAAGATGCCTTTGCTGATTTCCATGCGGTTTGGAAAATTGTTGTGATAACACTTTGGATCCTTATTTGGTAGTTTTTTTTAAATTTTATCATTTGATGAATATCTTATATAAAACATTTTTCTGTTTTCTTCAAATGGAGAGTTCCTACACCAATGATAAATCTCCCTCTTTGATCCTAATCATGGTTTTGAACTATGTTTGTTGTTCCACATCCAAATCGAGTATCGTTTATCTCCTTCAATCTGCAATAGTAATTCCTTGATTCATTTTTGTCCATTATTGATTCATCTATATATCGATTGTGATATTTGGATTTAGGATCATATGCCCTAATATCCCATTGATTATTTTTTATTCAGGTATCTCCCAAACTAAGGAAAATCAAATATTTATACCGAACGAGATATCTAGAATGAAGATAAGGTAGGTTGTCACATTCCTTTTTCAAATTTCCTATATGTATTTATATGCTACAGTTCAACACACCCATTATTAGATTGTCTCATTCGAATTATCATTGAACACTATTGTTTCCTATTATTTTTTTGGAAATTAATTAGGTGTATTAAATAATGTATTATATTCCATACCAACATTAAGGGCCACCCAATTAGTGAGTTCCCTTGGATGACATTTTGTGTTCATTTAGACTAGGATTCCTATGAAAATTTACTTTGATTAAATTTCAAGGGTTTTTATTAATGAATATATTTGTTAATGGAATTACTATGTCATAAGATGAAATTTGATTGGGTTTAGGGTCGGTAATGGTTGACTATCCCATTACTCAAGTAGTTCATTTCTATTTAGGCATGTTTGATTTCAGTTTCATATATTTTTGACCTTACCACAAATGTTGAATAATTTTAATGTGGTGTAACCGTTTAATTTTAATTTAATTCTTGTTATGAAAATTTTTCCCAGTTTTGTAAATGAATGTCAATGACATATCATGTTTTTCCTTGTTAGAGGCACCCTTCGGTGGTGTATATACTAGATGATTCTAGGTTTTTGAAATTTTACTTCCAAATGAATCTTCAAAATAATTTAATGATGATGTAGTAAATATCCCTAGGTGAATTATTAATTCAGATTAAAATTCATTGGATATGCTATTTTGACTATTGTACCTCCCTACCTAGAGTGAATAAATGATGCATCTCATAATTCCGTAGATGAGATGAAGGAAAAAATATCATTATATCGTGAGTGATTCATGAATCTATTGAGGGATTTCATTGATGGGATCATAGATGATTTAGTTAAATGTTAATTGAAATATGGATCCATTGAGGGATGCCATATACGAGCTCAATAGGCATTGACTTTATGTAATGATTGATACATTGAGCTTACTAATAGGACCACCAAGGATACGATCAGTCAATATGGACTTATAAATCACCTATAGTGACACCAGGTTCATGAGAGGTTTCATGGGATGGGATGGTAGGTTGTTAGTGTAATTTCACCTAGATAGATACTTAACTTCCAAACATGTAACGTAATGGATGGGATTAGGTAATAAATTAATATTGAATAGGAATTACTTATGAAGTGTCTAACAAGCCAAAGAATAATCTGGGATATGGTCTTCACTAGTACATGTATAGATAGAAAACTAAGTTATCTGTTGTTAATAAACTTACATCGGGGATCATAAGCTTTTGTCGGATCTTGAGATTTTTGATTTCAATATAACTGATTTGTAAAATATATAATGAAATGAAATGTAAATGGAAACCGGTGATTTTATGTTGTTTACAATTTTTTACTTTTTAGCATACTAATATTATTATTATATATTTCTTACTATATATATTCACTAACATATTCGAACAGACCATGGGTAATTTCCTACTAGTATTTAGTCTAACACCCAATTTTGGTTATCTTTTGGACTCAAACGGATTATTTTATTACAAGTGTTGATAATTGATTTTGACCTAATATACATGCATGGTATGATGCTTAATAGAATGAGGTCCTAGGACCCATATGATGATAGAAATTCTTAAAATATTATTTTATAGTTTTTTTACTTTTGGTACATGTATTATATTTTCCAATAGTGTAACCTATTTTAGATGTTTTCTAGAACATGTAACATGTTGAATAATATTTTTTATTTGATTCTTGTTTAATTAAAATATTTTTCTTCACTATTCACTTCTCTTTTAGGGTATTACTTCTTCAAAAATTGAATTTTATTAGTTTTCCATCATGTAACACTCTTATAATGTGGTCATAATCTCCTTGTTATCATACTATGTTCCATGTATATTGTCATCATCATTTTCTATTTTTGGAGATGTTCTTGAGGCCATGTGGACATCTATTTTTGGACAATGGTTATGTGGAATATGTGCATGGGATGATACACTTGAAGTGCCCAGATCAGTGTGAATCACTGAGAGGGGGAGGGGGTGAATCAGTGATCCTTTAAAAAATTTTACTAATTGATTCTTAATCAATTAAACCTCTATGGCTTGTTAAGGCCTCGATCCACTCTTCTTATGTCTCTCAACCTCTCCCGGATAATGCAGTAATGAAAAGGCACAGGACACAAGGATTTACAAGGTTCGGCACCAAAGGCCTACATCCTTGCCATTCTCTCCCAGCATGGATTCTCCCATTATAAGTTGTTAGAATTACAATGGTCGATACAGCTTCCCACCGTATCTCTCCTGAGTACCACAGGAGGGTCTTTATACTACGTCCCACAGTGTTACCAGAGTCCCACTGGCCTGCTCCAGAATCCCACTGAAGACTTCTTCCACCCTGAGTCTCACAGGGGGCTTCTCCTGGCTCATAGAGTAACACGAGTAGCTCTTATTCACTTTAAGCTTCTTCAAGTATCTTCAGCAGTCTGGGATAAAGACTACTGGCCTTGCTCTGTACCTCTGATCACTTGAGTTGATCAGGTCTTCTCGTCTTGCTCAGGATTTATCTCCTTCTTCTCAGGATGACCTGGCTTCTCTCTTCAAGAATCTTCAACAGCCTCTGAAAAGGTCTGTTGGTCTTGCTCAGCAACTTCTGATCACTTCTGTTGATCAGGCTCTTCTCAAATACTGAAAACTCAGACAAACAATATCTTTAACTTCAGTCTGGTCCAGTCTCACTCACTTCATCTTCATGCACTGAGTGCATGGCAGCTCTTCATCCTCATGTACTGATAGCATGGCCTTCTCAATTATTCAAGAACCTCATGGTCTTGGACAACTCAAATGCACACCACTGATTTGGTACTGTTCACGTGTGCACGTGCATGCATGCATGAATGCACTCCCCTTCTTCTCTTCTTGGTGTAGTAAACCCACAAAGGGTGTAGTATCTTTAAGCACACACCTTCTTTGAACTTCACACAATTAATTCAATTTGCTTGCACACATAAATGTGTGTTCTTCTTTGTGTGGATGTCTTCTTCTTCTTCTAAGTGTTTACACTTTTAGTGCACACACTAGGTTCGGCCTTCGTGTCTCTTTGTACACAAAACTTCTTCACTTTGGCAAAAACTTGAGCTTGACCTTCACTTGTTTAGCACACTCACTTCCTTGTTCTTTTAATCTTCTTCAAAGTGTGCACTTCACTTATGCACACACTTGGTTCTTCATTTTTCACACACAAGGGCTATGGCCTTATTCTCCAAATGCACACACAAAGTGTGTTCTTCAATTTGGCACAACCAAGGTATGGCCTCAGTCTTCCTCCTCTTCTTGCACACTCACGGCTAGGGTGTATGTCTTTCACTTGATGTGGCATTCCTCCTCACTTAGCACACAACCCGTAGGTATGTAATGCACTTCATCTTCATGTTGCACTAAGCACACACACTGGATATGGTATTCTCTTTACTATGCACACAAGGGAGGCACGCTAGGTGCGGCCACTATTCTTCACAGAGGCAAGCAGCATTCTCTTCTTCACTACTGTCGTGCAAGGTGCCAAGCCGCAAGGGCCGCACAAGCCTCAACCAACCTTGAGCGCGCAAAAAGATGCGGCTCGGGTTGAGCAAGCCTCAAGAGTGCAAGAGCACCTTGGGTGTGCAAGCTTCTCCTGCCGCGCAAGTATGCGGGTAGGGAGAGCTCTTCCTGTTGCGCAAGTGATGCGCACATGGAACTCCTTCGGGCCTCGGGTGGCACCGGGACTTCATCCGCGCAAGTGTGCGCGGGGATTCTACTTCGCGAGGCACAAAGTGCTTCTCACGGGACTTCTCTCTTCAGAGGATCAGCAAGCACTCCAAGGCCTCAGGCTCTCCTTTTATAGGCAGAGGAATGCCTCAGCCCATCCGCGTGATACAATATTTGAATCCCCGATGTTTTCGGGTATTTCAAGATTCTGCAAATCTTGTTATCTTCCTCTGTTTCACACGCGGGTACTTTTCCTTTTTATTTTCCTCTCCTCTTCGTGCATGCGACTTAGAACGCATGCAAGCCTTCGGTTTAAGCGTTCGAGCAACGTGGCACGCCCTCGGCAACTTTGTTTGCCTCGGCCGAATCTCGAAATCTCCATCACCTTGCATGAATGCTTATTTTATTGCATGGTTAGGTTTAGTTGGTCCATACGAACTCCATAGAGGTCTCGTTTTGCTCGGAGGTGACCGGGAACTCCAAAACCGTGCTCGGGTTGCTCCTGGTTCGACGGAGGCACGCAGGGATGTCGGGGGTGCCTCTGCTGAGCTTGAGGAAGGAGACGGACTCTTAGCCGTCGGATCAGATATTTGAAATACATCGGACGGCCGGATTAGATCGTGGCGCGCGGTTAGATGAGCGGCTCGGATCTGGCGCGCGATCAATCGTGCGGCCAGGATCGCTCCCGCGGAAAAATTCCGCATCCCACATCGAATCCTCTCGCGGTTTTCTTGCGCTTTATCACCCTAGCGCCGCCTCAACCCCTCAGTTGAATCCTCTCCCTCCACGGTGCCACCCCGCACCGTGTTCTCCCTGCGGGCGTGCTCTGCGCCCACTCTCGCCTTTGCGGGCGCGCTCCTAGCGCCCACTATGCACACTCGGGTGCGCGGGCTTCACCACCGCGTGCCCTCGGGGCTTATACACGGTCCCGACCCTTCTGCCTCAGGGACATGCTGCCTTGTCCTGAGGGTTCCCCATGGGTGTGGTGACCTCGAGTCCCACATGAGCCTTGGGTGATGACCCTCGGCTGGCCTTCCTTGGTGGCCCTACTTTTTGCTATGTATAGGAGTAAAGACTTTGTATAAAAACAAAGTATCCCCATATGCCAAATGCCACTTGAATCCTTCTTCCTCATTTCTTCTTCACTTGAATTCTTCAATCCTCCTCAACATGTATTCAGTACTTAGGAGGGAAATTCTTGAAGGTTCTTCATCAACCGAGCTCCTGAATCAAATAATTCATCAATGATCTTCATTGATCCAATCAGAGATCAAGTTGGATCAACTTCTAATTCACATGCTCTAATTGATAGTGCATGGACTTCTTCAGTTCACTTCATCCACTTAGGACTTGTGGATGGATCTTCTTCAACTCCTCATGCATTGTCACTACAATGCATGGTCTTCTAATCATGTTGTGACATTGTATCCAGTTGATACAAGTTCTTGGAACTTTAAGAACAGCTCAACAATCGTCTTATTTACATAGAGAATGTTTCAACCACAACATCCTATGTCACTTAGTGAATCTCCTAAGTGACATGCATCTTAGTACCATGGCCATTCTCCATTCATCACCAACACCATCACAACCTTTGTCATTCACATCGTGACATTCCTTGACTTCCATTCATTCCAAGACAACTTCATGCCTCATTGACAACAAATGCAACACAGTGCACTTCAATCTCCCCCTTTGTATTTGTTGTCAATACACTTCTTCAGCACATATGAATGGGTCAATATGTGTGCCAATCTTTTCTCCCCCTTATTGGCAATCAAATGCAAAGGTGTGGTGTAGTTCTCTTTCAAAAATCTCTTCCTCCCTTATAAAAGCATTTTCTTCAAAATCACTAAGAGAGGGATGATGTCACATGTTCTCTTGAGCAAAGAACCTTTAGTAGATCAACTCTAAGTCTACGTGGGCAAGCCCGGTGTAGAAAACTAGAGTGATGTAACCAAGGAACTCAATGATGTCCATCATTCACTACACATGTGAGATCATTCTTAGGGGTTTGAAATTTTTCAGATATAACAATGAATTTTCTAAATCCTGCACAACTCCACAAAACTCATTAGAAAGTTCAGGTGAAAAGATAAAGCTCCCCCATTCATCCATTTTCGTAAGATGATATTAATCTCAGAACATCATCTTCTTCAGATTTTCTCCCCCTCAAGGGGTGCACTCCGTTCTGTCCAAACCACTCTCCAGATGAGAATGATCATCATCTTCAATTCCCTGCAATGTTAGCACATGTAAATACAAGTGATTAGGGAATACGTTGGAACCTCCTTGGTTCATCAATGTGAACAACAAGGTTGAGAAGATTCTCTCAACCGAGATGTCCCATTTTCACCATTCTTCACACTTGCACATTTGATCTTCAATGATGTTTGTGCTGGTGTGGATCTCAATACATCTTCATGTGAAATATTCTTCTTCCCTTTTGCCTTAGCAATTGCCAGAACTTCATCTTCAGCTCTTTGAAGATCTTTGGAAAGTTGCAACTGATTTGGCCATATGACTAGTAAGTCACTTGGAAGTGTGGCCTCAGTTCTGGATATTCCACAAGGTTCCTTTTATCCTTTCAATCTACCTTTCTTAGGCAACTTATTTTCAATCAATACCTTCTTCTTATAGATTGATTGTCTTTTGGAGTTCAGTCTGCTTCTATTTAGTTTCATGGATTCTTTACAAAGGTCCATGATGTGTACTTTCTTTCCATAGTAGAAGCATGTTTTCTTGGTGGTCCTTATGGATGCATCACCCTTCTTGGATTTCAATTCCAAGGACTTCTCTTGATTCTTCAAACTCTTCTTGGGAGCATCTTCCACTTTCTTCTGCTTGCTTCCCAAGGAATATTTCTTAGCCAGTTTCAGTGATCTTCTCTTCATTCCAGCTTCGGATACATTCGTAGATTGATATGTATCAACTCTTTGACCACTTTTGAAACCATCCCAGATGTTGTCAAGTAATCCAAATCTATTTGCAGTAAACAGATGTCTCTGGAACTGTGGATGTTGCTTCTTTCCTTCTGGCTTGCTCCCCCTTGGCATGGGCTTCCTCTGTGCTTTGGCATTCAGTGGATTGTACCAACAATCCTTTGCACAATGCCCATACTTGTTACAACACCAGCATTGTCCCACGAATCTTGACCTCTTCAGTCCTTCTGATTGTAGGGTACTTTTCTTGACATGTTGTGCTGTTTCAGGAGAGCTCTGCTTCTTTACTGTCTTCATCCATATTTGTTTGGAATTATTCTTCCATCCTGCACTTTTTGTGGAAACACAATTAGAAGCATCAGTACAAGATGGTATGGATGGTACCTTCTTTCTAGAAGATGTTACCCTTTTATTAGAGGATGTCTTTCTTTTAGAATCATCATCCTCAAAGCTCACTTGAGTAGAAACATTTCTTCTTTCAACTGAATGGGAGGCTTTGGCTTTGGGTGATTGCTGATTTTTCAATATCACCTCCAGTTCTATGCATTTCATATTGAGGGAGTTCTCCCCATCCTCAATAGTTCTTAGCCTTCCTTCCCATTTCTCTTCCAGCTGCTTTATCTGGTCTTCATGCACCCTTTTTATTTCAAGCAATGAATTGTCCAGCTCCTTCACCATTTTGACTTTGTCTTTGAATTGAGCATCTCTGACATTCATTGACACTCTGTGCAATTTTTCCAGTGCATGGAAAACTTCTTTGACCACAGTCTTAAAGAATTCTTTCTCAGAAAGGATTCTTTGCAATTCATCAATAGTGTCTTCATATCTTTCATTGCAAAGTGATACTGTTTCATCTTTAGACTTCACCAGCTTTCTGAGAGTGTTGGTTATGCCAACCCTTTTAGCCAATTGATCTTCCATTGCATTGGCTTCTTCTTCTAGCTGTAATTTTTCTTCTTGAAGTTCAAGGATGCCTGTAGCTATACACATTGCCACTTCCTTGGGGACTTCCTTCTAAAGATATTTGATGGCACTTTGAAGATCTTTCATTGTTCCAACTTCATCACAGCTAGGACATGCTTTCTTCATTTTCTTGGCCTGTTTCTTCTTTCTATTTTTCTGAGTCTTGGCAGATATCTCCATTTGAGGTTGTTCTTTCATTTCCTCAAATCTGCACTTCATAAAGACTCCCTTGGATCTTTTAGAGGTAACTTTCCCTCTGATACCAATTGAAGTGCCCAGATCAGTGTGAATCAATGAGAGGGGGAGGGGGTGAATCAGTGATCCTTTAAAAATTTTTACTAGTTGATTCTTAATCAATTAAACCTCTATGGCTTGTTAAGGCCTCGATCCACTCTTCTTATGTCTCTCAACCTTTCCCGGATAATGCAGTAATGAAAAGGCACATGACACAAGGATTTACAAGGTTCGGCACCAAAGGCCTACATCCTTGCCATGCTCTCCCAGCATGGATTCTACCATTATAACTTGTTAGAATTACAATGGTCGATACAGCTTCCCACCGTATCTCTCCTTAGTCCCACATGAGGGTCTTTATACTGCGTCCCACAGTGTTACCAGAGTCCCACTGGCCTGCTCCAGAATCCCACTGAAGACTTCTTCCACCCTGAGTCTCACAGGTGGCTTCTCCTGGCTCCTCGAGTCACACGAGTAGCTCTTCTTCACTTTAAGCTTCTTCAAGTATCTTCAGCAGTCTGGGATAAAGACTGCTGGCCTTGCTCTGTACCCTTGATCACTTGAGTTGATCAGGTCTTCTCGTCTTGCTCAGGATTTATCTCCTTCTTCTCAGGATGACCTGGCTTCTCTCTTCAAGAATCTTCAACAGCCTCTGAAAAGGTCTGTTGGTCTTTCTCAGCAACTTCTGATCACTTCTGTTGATCAGGCTCTTCTCAAATACTGAAAACTCAGACAAACAATATCTTTAACTTTAGTTTGGTCCAGTCTCACTCACTTCAACTTCATGCACTGAGTTCATGGTAGCTCTTCAACCTCATGCACTAATAGCATGGCCTTCTCAATTCTTCAAGAACCTCCTGGTCTTGGACAACTCAAATGCACACCACTGATTTGGTACTGTTCACGTGTGCACGTGCATGCATGCATGCATGCACTCCCCTTCTTCTCTTCTTGGTGCAGTAAACCCACAAAGGGTGTAGTATCTTTAAGCACACACCTTCTTTGAACTTCACACAATTAATTCAATTTTCTTGCACACATAAATGTGTGTTCTTCTTTGTGTGGATGTCTTCTTCTTCTTCTAAGTGTTTACACTTTTAGTGCACACACTAGGTTCAGCCTTCGTGTCTCTTATTACACAAAACTTCTTTACTTTGGCACACACTTGAGCTTGACCTTCACTTGTTTAGCACACTCACTTCCTTGTTCTTTTAATCTTCTTCAAAGTGTGCACTTCACTTATGCACACACTTGGTTCTTCATTTTTCACACACAAGGGCTACGACCTTCTTCTCCAAATGCACACACAAAGTGTGTTCTTCAATTTGGCACAACCAAGGTATGGCCTCGGTCTTCCTCCTCTTCTTGCACACTCACGGCTAGGGTGTATGTCTTTCACTTGATGTGGCTTTCCTCCTCACTTAGCACAAAACCCGTAGGTATGTAATGCACTTCATCTTCATGTTGCACTAAGCACACACACTGGATATGGTATTCTCTTTACTATGCACACAAGGGAGGCGCGCTAGGTGCGGCCACTATTCTTCACAGAGGCAAGCGACATTCTATTCTTCACTACTGCCGTGAAAGGTGCCAAGCCGCAAGGGCCACGCAAGCCTCAACCAACCTTGAGCGCGCAAAAAGATGTGGCTCGGGTTGAGAAAGCCTCAAGAGTGAAAGAGCACCTTGGGTGCGCAAGCCTCTCCTGCCGCGCAAGTATGCCGGTAGGGAGAGCTCTTCCTGTCGCGCAAGTGATGCGCACAGGGAACTCCTTCGGGCCTCGGGTGGCACCAGGACTTCATCCGCGCAAGTGTGCGCGGGACTTCTACTACGCGAGGCACAAAGTGCTTCTCACGAGACTTCTCTCTTCATAGGATCAGCAAGCACTCCAAGGCCTCGGGCTCTCCTTTTATAGGCAGAGGAATGCCTCAGCCCATCCGCGTGATACAATATTTGAATCCCCGAAGTTTTCGGGTATTTCAAGATTCAGCAAATCTTGATATCTTCCTCTGTTTCACACGCGGGTACTTTTCCTTTTTATTTTCCTCTCCTCTTCGTGCATGCGACTTAGAACCCATGCAAGCCTTCGGTTTAAGCGTTCGAGCAACGTGGCACGCCCTCGGCAACTTTGTTTGCCTCGGCCGAATCTCGAAATCTCCATAACCTTGCATGAATGCTTATTTTATTGCATGGTTAGGTTTAGTTGGGCCAGACGAACTCCATAGAGGTCTCGGTTTGCTCGGAGGTGGCCGGGAACTCAAAAACCGTGCTCGGGTTGCTCCTGGTTTGACGGAGGCACGCGGGGATGTCGGGGGTGCCTCGGCTGAGCTTGAGGAAGGAGACGGACTCTTAGCCGTCGGATCAGCTGTTTGAAATACATCGGACGGCTGGATTAGATCTCGGCGCGCGGTTAGATGAGCGGCTCGGATCTGGCGCGCGATCAATCGTGCGGCCAGGATCGCTCCCGCGGAAAAATTCCGCATCCCACATCGAATCCTCTCGCGGTTTTCTCGCGCTTTATCACCCTAGCGCCGCCTCAACCCCTCAGTTGAATCCTCTCCCTCCACGGTGCCGCCCCGCACCGTGTTCTCCCTGCGGGCACGCTCTGCGCCCACTCTCGCCTTTGCGGGCGCGCTCCTAGCGCCCACTATGCACACTCGGGTGCGCGGGCTTCACCACCGCGTGCCCTCGGGGCTTATACACGGCCCCGACCCTTCTGCCTCAGGGATATGCTGCCTTGGCCTGAGGGTTCCCCATGGGCGTGGTGACCTCGAGTCCCACATGTGCCTTGGGTGATGACCCTCGGCTAGCCTTCCTTGGTGGCCTTACTTTTTTCTATGTATAGGAATAAAGACTTTGTATAAAAACAAAGTATCCCCATATGCCAAATGCCACTTGAAGCCTTCTTCCTCATTTCTTCTTCACTTGAATTCTTCAATCCTCCTCAACATGTATTCAGTACTTAGGAGGGAAATTCTTGAAGGTTCTTCATCAACCGAGCTCCTGAATCAAATAATTCTTCAATGATCTTAATTGATCCATTCAGAGATCAAGTTGGATCAACTTCTAATTCACATGCTCTAAGTGATAGTGCATGGACTTCTTCAGTTCACTTCATCCACTTAGGAGTTGTGGATGGATCTTCTTCAACTTCTCATGCATTGTCACTACAATGCATGGTCTTCTAATCATGTTGTGACATTGTATCCAGTTGATACAAGTTCATGGAACTTTAAGAACAGCTCAACAATCGTCCGATTTACATAGAGAATGTTTCAACCACAACATCCTATGTCACTTAGTGAATCTCCTAAGTGACACGCATCTTAGTACCATGGCCATTCTCCATTCATCACCAACACCATCACAACCTTTGTCATTCACATCGTGACATTCCTTGACTTCCATTCATTCCAAGACAACTTCATGCCTCATTGACAACAAATGCAACACAGTGCACTTCAATCTCCCCCTTTGTATTTGTTGTCAATACACTTCTTCAGAACATATGAATGGGTCAATATGTGTGCCAATCTTTTCTCCCCCTTATTGGCAATCAAATGCAAAGGTGTGGTGTAGTTCTCTTTCAAAAATCTCTTCCTCCCTTATAAAAGCATTTTCTTCAAAATCACTAACAGAGGGATGATGTCACATGTTCTCTTGAGCAAAGAACCTTTAGTAGATAAACTCTAAGTCTACGTGGGCAAGCCCGGTGTAGAAAACAAGAGTGATGTTACCAAGGAACTCAATGTTGTCCATCATTCACTACACATGTGAGATCATGCTTAGGGGTTTGAAATTTTTCAGATATAACAATGAATTTGCTAAATCCTGCACAACTTCACAAAACTCATTAGAAAGTTCTGGTGCAAAAATAAAGCTCCCCCATTCATCCATTTTCTTAAGATGATATTAATCTCAGAACATCATCTTCTTCAGATTTTCTCCCCCTCAAGGGGTTCACTCCGTTCTATCCAAACCACTCTCCAGATGAGAATGATCATCATCTTCAATTCCCTGCAATGTTAGCACATGTAAATACAAGTGATTAGGGAATAAGATGGAACCTCCTTGGTTCATCAATGTGAACAACAAGGTTGAGAAGATTATCTCAACCGAGATGTCCCATTTTGACCATTCTTCACACTTGCACATTTGATCTTCAATGATGTTTGTGCTGGTGTGGATCTCAATACATCTTCATGTGAAATATTCTTCTTCCCTTTTGCCTTAGCAATTGCCAGAACTTCATCTTCAGCTCTTTGCAGATCTTTGGCAAGTTGCAACTGATTTGGCCATATGACTAGTAAGTCACTTGGAAGTGTGGCCTCAGTTCTGGATATTCCACATGGTTCCTTTGATGCTTTCAAGCTACCTTTCTTAGGCAACTTATTTTCAATCAATCCCTTCTTCTTCTGGATTGATTGTCTTTTGGAGTTCAGTCTGCTTCTATTTAGTTTCATGTCTTCTTTACAAAGGTCCATGATGTGTCCTTTCTTTCCATAGTAGAAGCATGTTTTCTTGGTGGTCCTTATGGATGCATCACCCTTCTTGGATTTCAATTCCAAGGACTTCTCTTCATTCTTCAAACTCTTCTTGGGAGCATCTTCCACTTTCTTCTTCTTGCTTCCCATGGAATCTTTCTTAGCCAGGTTCAGTGATCTTCTCTTCATTCCAGCTTCGGATACATTCGTAGATTGATATGTATCAACTCTTTGACCACTTTTGAAACCATCCCAGATGTTGTCAAGTAATCCAAATCTATTTGCAGTAAACAGATGTCTCTGGACCTGTGGATGTTGCTTCCTTCCTTCTGGCTTGATCCCCCTTGGCATGGGCTTCCTCTGTGCTTTGGCATTCAGTGGATTGTACCAACAATCCTTTGCACAATGCCCATACTTGTTACAACACCAGCATTGTCCCACGAATCTTGACCTCTTCAGTCCTTCTGATTGTAGGGTACTTTTCTTGACCTGTTGTGCTGTTTCAGGAGAGCTCTGCTTCTTTACTGTCTTCATCCATATTTGTTTGGAATTATTCTTCCATCCTGCACTTTTTGTGGAAACACAATTAGAAGCATCAGTACAAGATGGTATGGATGGTACCTTCTTTCTAGAAGATGTTGCCCTTTTATTAGAGGATGTCTTTCTTTTAGAATCATCCTTCTCAAAGCTAACTTGAGTAGCAACACTTCTTCTTTCAGCTGAATGGGAGGCTTTGGCTTTGGGTGATTGCTGATTTTTCAATATCACCTCCAGTTCTATGCATTTCATATTGAGGGAGTTCTCCCCATCCTCAATAGTTCTTAGCCTTCCTTCCCATTTCTCTTCCAGCTGCTTTATCTGGTCTTCATGCACCCTTTTTATTTCAAGCAATGAATTGTCCAGCTCCTTCACCATTTTGACTTTGTCTTTGAATTGAGCATCTCTGACATTCATTGACACTCTGTGCAATTTTTCCAATGCATGGAAAACTTCTTTGACCACAGTCTTAAAGAATTCTTTCTCAGAAAGGCTTCTTTGCAATTCTTCAATAGTGTCTTCATATCTTTCATTGCAAAGTGATACTGTTTCATCTTTAGCCTTCACCAGCTTTCTGAGAGTGTTGGTTATGCCAACCCTTTTAGCCAATTGATCTTACATTGCATTGGCTTCTTCTTCTAGCTGTAATTTTTCTTCTTGAAGTTCAAGGATGCCTGTAGCTATACACATTGCCACTTCCTTGGGGACTGCCTTCTGAAGATATTCGATTTCACTTTGAAGATCTTTCATTGTTCCAACTTCATCACAGCTAGGACAGGCTTTCTTCATTTTCTTGGCCTGTTTCTTCTTTCTATTTTTCTGAGTCTTGGCAGATATCTCCATTTGAGGATGTTATTTCATTTCCTCAAATCTACACTTCATAAAGACTCCCTTGGATCTTTTAGAGGTAACCTTCCCTCTGATACCAATTGAAGTGCCCAGATCAGTGTGAATCACTGAGAGGGGGAGGGGGTGAATCAGTGATCCTTTAAAACTTTTTACTAATTGATTCTTAATCAATTAAACCTCTATGGCTTGTTAAGGCCTCGATCCACTCTTCTTATGTCTCTCAACCTTTCCCGGATAATGCAGTAATGAAAAGGCACAGGACACAAGGATTTACAAGGTTCGACACCAAAGGCCTACATCCTTGACATGCTCTCCCAGCATGGATTCTCCCATTATAACTTGTTAGAATTACAATGGTCGATACAGCTTCCCACCGTATCTCTCCTGAGTCCCACAGGAGGGTCTTTATACTGCGTCCCACAATGTTACCAGAGTCCCACTGGCCTGCTCCAGAATCCCACTGAAGACTTCTTCCACCCTGAGTCTCACAAGGGGCTTCTCCTGGCTCTTCGAGTCACACGAGTAGCTCTTCTTCACTTTAAGCTTCTTCAAGTATCTTCAGCAGTCTGGGATAAAGACTGCTGGCCTTGCTCTGTACCCTTGATCACTTGAGTTGATCAGGTCTTCTCGTCTTGCTCAGGATTTATCTCCTTCTTCTCAGGATGACCTGGCTTCTCTCTTCAAGAATCTTCAACAGCCTCTGAAAATGTCTGTTGGTCTTGCTCAGCTACTTCTGATCACTTCTGTTGATCAGGCTCTTCTCAAATACTGAAAACTCAGACAAACAATATCTTTAACTTCAGTCTGGTCCAGTCTCACTCACTTCAACTTCATGCACTGAGTGCATGGCAGCTCTTCATCCTCATGCACTGATAGCATGGCCTTCTCAATTCTTCAAGAACCTCCTGGTCTTGGAAAACTCAAATGCACACCACTGATTTGGTACTTTTCACGTGTGCATGTGCATGCATGCATGAATGCACTCCCCTTCTTCTCTTCTTGGTGCAGTAAACCCACAAAGGGTGTAGCATCTTTAAGCACACACCTTCTTTGAACTTCACACAATTAATTCAATTTTCTTGCACACATAAATGTGTGTTCTTCTTTGTGTGGATGTCTTCTTCTTCTTCTAAGTGTTTACACTTTTAGTGCACACACTAGGTTCGGCCTTCGTGTCTCTTTGTACACAAAACTTCTTCACTTTGGCACACACTTGAGCTTGAACTTCACTTGTTTAGCACACTCACTTCCTTGTTCTTTTAATCTTCTTCAAAGTGTGCACTTCACTTATGCACACACTTGGTTCTTCATTTTTCACACACAAGGGCTATGGCCTTCTTCTCCAAATGCACACACAAAGTGTGTTCTTCAATTTGGCACAACCAAGGTATGGCCTCGGTCTTCCTCCTCTTCTTGCACACTCACGGCTAGGGTGTATGTCTTTCACTTGATGTGGCATTCCTCCTCACTTAGCACACAACCCGTAGGTATGTAATGCACTTCATCTTCATGTTGCACTAAGCACACACACTGGATATGGTATTCTCTTTACTATGCACACAAGGGAGGCACGCTAGGTGCGGCCACTATTCTTCACAGAGGCAAGCAGCATTCTCTTCTTCACTACTGTCGTGCAAGGTGCCAAGCCGCAAGGGCCGCACAAGCCTCAACCAACCTTGAGCGCGCAAAAATATGCGGCTCGGGTTGAGCAAGCCTCAAGAGTGCAAGAGCACCTTGGGTGTGCAAGCTTCTCCTGCCGCGCAAGTATGCGGGTAGGGAGAGCTCTTCCTGTTGCGCAAGTGATGCGCACATGGAACTCCTTCGGGCCTCGGGTGGCACCGGGACTTCAGCCGCGCAAGTGTGCGCGGGGATTCTACTTCGCGAGGCACAAAGTGCTTCTCACGGGACTTCTCTCTTCAGAGGATCAGCAAGCACTCCAAGGCCTCAGGCTCTCCTTTTATAGGCAGAGGAATGCCTCAGCCCATCCGCGTGATACAATATTTGAATCCCCGATGTTTTCGGGTATTTCAAGATTCTGCAAATCTTGATATCTTCCTCTGTTTCACACGCGGGTACTTTTCCTTTTTATTTTCCTCTCCTCTTCGTGCATGCGACTTAGAACGCATGCAAGCCTTCGGTTTAAGCGTTCGAGCAACGTGGCACACCCTCGACAACTTTGTTTGCCTCGGCCGAATCTCGAAATCTCCATCACCTTGCATGAATGCTTATTTTATTGCATGGTTAGGTTTAGTTGGTCCATACGAACTCCATAGAGGTCTCGTTTTGCTCGGAGGTGACCGGGAACTCCAAAACCGTGCTCGGGTTGCTCCTGGTTCGACGGAGGCACGCGGGGATGTCGGGGGTGCCTCTGCTGAGCTTGAGGAAGGAGACGGACTCTTAGCCGTCGGATCAGAAATTTGAAATACATCGGACGGCTGGATTAGATCGCGGCGCGCGGTTAGATGAGCGGCTCGGATCTGGCGCGCGATCAATCGTGCGGCCAGGATCGCTCCCGCGGAAAAATTCCGCATCCCACATCGAATCCTCTCGCGGTTTTCTTGTGCTTTATCACCCTAGCGCCGCCTCAACCCCTCAGTTGAATCCTCTCCCTCCACGGTGCCACCCCGCACCGTGTTCTCCCTGCGGGCGCGCTCTGCGCCCACTCTCGCCTTTGCGGGCGCGCTCCTAGCGCCCACTATGCACACTCGGGTGCGCGGGCTTCACCACCGCGTGCCCTCGGGGCTTATACACGGTCCCGACCCTTCTGCCTCAGGGACATGCTGCCTTGTCCTGAGGGTTCCCCATGGGTGTGGTGACCTCGAGTCCCACATGAGCCTTGGGTGATGACCCTCGGCTGGCCTTCCTTGGTGGCCTTACTTTTTGCTATGTATAGGAATAAAGACTTTGTACAAAAACAAAGTATCCCCATATGCCAAATGCCACTTGAATCCTTCTTCCTCATTTCTTCTTCACTTGAATTCTTCAATCCTCCTCAACATGTATTCAGTACTTAGGAGGGAAATTCTTGAAGGTTCTTCATCAACCGAGCTCCTGAATCAAATAATTCATCAATGATCTTCATTGATCCAATCAGAGATCAAGTTGGATCAACTTCTAATTCACATGCTCTAATTGATAGTGCATGGACTTCTTCAGTTCACTTCATCCACTTAGGACTTGTGGATGGATCTTCTTCAATTCCTCATGCATTGTCACTACAATGCATGGTCTTCTAATCATGTTGTGACATTGTATCCAGTTGATACAAGTTCTTGGAACTTTAAGAACAGCTCAACAATCGTCTTATTTACATAGAGAATGTTTCAACCACAACATCCTATGTCACTTAGTGAATCTCCTAAGTGACATGCATCTTAGTACCATGGCCATTCTCCATTCATCACCAACACCATCACAACCTTTGTCATTCACATCGTGACATTCCTTGACTTCCATTCATTCCAAGACAACTTCATGCCTCATTGACAACAAATGCAACACAGTGCACTTCAATCTCCCCCTTTGTATTTGTTGTCAATACACTTCTTCAGCACATATGAATGGGTCAATATGTGTGCCAATCTTTTCTCCCCCTTATTGGCAATCAAATGCAAAGGTGTGCTGTAGTTCTCTTTCAAAAATCTCTTCCTCCCTTATAAAAGCATTTTCTTCAAAATCACTAAGAGAGGGATGATGTCACATGTTCTCTTGAGCAAAGAACCTTTAGTAGATCAACTCTAAGTCTACGTGGGCAAGCCCGGTGTAGAAAACTAGAGTGATGTAGCCAAGGAACTCAATGATGTCCATCATTCACTACACATGTGAGATCATTCTTAGGGGTTTGATATTAATCAGATATAACAATGAATTTTCTAAATCCTGCACAACTCCACAAAACTCATTAGAAAGTTCAGGTGAAAAGATAAATCTCCCCCATTCATCCATTTTCGTAAGATGATATTAATCTCAGAACATCATCTTCTTCAGATTTTCTCCCCCTCAAGGGGTGCACTCCGTTCTGTCCAAACCACTCTCCAGATGAGAATGATCATCATCTTAAATTCCCTGCAATGTTAGCACATGTAAATACAAGTGATTAGGGAATACGATGGAACCTCCTTGGTTCATCAATGTGAACAACAAGGTTGAGAAGATTCTCTCAACCGAGATGTCCCATTTTCACCATTCTTCACACTTGCACATTTGATCTTCAATGATGTTTGTGTTGGTGTGGATCTCAATACATCTTCATGTGAAATATTCTTCTTCCCTTTTGCCTTAGCAATTTCCAGAACTTCATCTTCAGCTCTTTGAAGATCTTTGGAAAGTTGCAACTGATTTGGCCATATGACTAGTAAGTCACTTGGAAGTGTGGCATCAGTTCTGGATATTCCACAAGGTTCCTTTTATCCTTTCAATCTACCTTTCTTAGGCAACTTATTTTCAATCAATCCCTTCTTCTTCTAGATTGATTGTCTTTTGGAGTTCAGTCTGCTTCTATTTAGTTTCATGGATTCTTTACAAAGGTCCATGATGTGTACTTTCTTTCCATAGTAGAAGCATGTTTTCTTGGTGGTCCTTATGGATGCATCACCCTTCTTGGATTTCAATTCCAAGGACTTCTCTTGATTCTTCAAACTCTTCTTGGGAGCATCTTCCACTTTCTTCTGCTTGCTTCCCAAGGAATATTTCTTAGCCAGGTTCAGTGATCTTCTCTTCATTCCATCTTCGGATACATTAGTAGATTGATATGTATCAACTCTTTGACAACTTTTGAAACCATCCCAGATGTTGTCAAGTAATCCAAATCTATTTGCAGTAAACAGATGTCTCTGGAACTGTGGATGTTGCTTCTTTCCTTCTGGCTTGCTCCCCCTTGGCATGGGCTTCCTCTGTGCTTTGGCATTCAGTGGATTGTACCAACAATCCTTTGCACAATGCCCATACTTGTTACAACACCAGCATTGTCCCACGAATCTTGACCTCTTCAGTCCTTCTGATTGTAGGGTACTTTTCTTGTCATGTTGTGCTGTTTCAGGAGAGCTCTGCTTCTTTACTGTCTTCATCCATATTTGTTTGGAATTATTCTTCCATCCTGCACTTTTTGTGGAAACACAATTAGAAGCATCAGTACAAGATGGTGTGGATGGTACCTTCTTTCTAGAAGATGTTGCCCTTTTATTAGAGGATGTCTTTCTTTTAGAATCATCCTCCTCAAAGCTCACTTGAGTAGAAACATTTCTTCTTTCAACTGAATGGGAGGCTTTGGCTTTGGGTGATTGCTGATTTTTCAATATCACCTCCAGTTCTATGCATTTCATATTGAGGGAGTTCTTCTCATCCTCAATAGTTCTTAGCCTTCCTTCCCATTTCTCTTCCAGCTGCTTTATCTGGTCTTCATGCACCCTTTTTATTTCAAGCAATGAATTGTCCAGCTCCTTCACCATTTTGACTTTGTCTTTGAATTGAGCATCTCTGACATTCATTGACACTCTGTGCAATTTTTCCAGTGCATGGAAAACTTCTTTGACCACAGTCTTAAAGAATTCTTTCTCAGAAAGGATTCTTTGCAATTCATCAATAGTGTCTTCATATCTTTCATTGCAAAGTGATACTGTTTCATCTTTAGACTTCACCAGCTTTCTGAGAGTGTTGGTTATGCCAACCCTTTTAGCCAATTGATCTTCCATTGCATTGGCTTCTTCTTCTAGCTGTAACTTTTCATCTTGAAGTTCAAGGATGCCTGTAGCTATACACATTGCCACTTCCTTGGGGACTTCCTTCTGAAGATATTTGATGGCACTTTGAAGATCTTTCATTGTTCCAACTTCATCACAGCTAGGACATGCTTTCTTCATTTTCTTGGCCTGTTTCTTCTTTCTATTTTTCTGAGTCTTGGCAGATATCTCAATTTGAGGTTGTTCTTTCATTTCCTCAAATCTGCACTTCATAAACACTCCCTTGGATCTTTTAGAGGTAACATTCCCTCTGATACCAATTGAAGTGCCCAGATCAGTGTGAATCAATGAGAGGGGGAGGGGGTGAATCAGTGATCCTTTAAAAATTTTTACTAATTGATTCTTAATCAATTAAACCTCTATGGCTTGTTAAGGCCTCGATCCACTCTTCTTATGTCTCTCAACCTTTCCCGGATAATGCAGTAATGAAAAGGCACATGACACAAGGATTTACAAGGTTCGGCACCAAAGGCCTACATCCTTGCCATGCTCTCCCAGCATGGATTCTCCCATTATAACTTGTTAGAATTACAATGGTCGATACAGCTTCCCACCGTATCTCTCCTTAGTCCCACATGAGGGTCTTTATACTGCGTCCCACAGTGTTACCAGAGTCCCACTGGCCTGCTCCAGAATCCCACTGAAGACTTCTTCCACCCTGAGTCTCACAGGGGGCTTCTCCTGGCTCCTCGAGTCACACGAGTAGCTCTTCTTCACTTTAAGCTTCTTCAAGTATCTTCAGCAGTCTGGGATAAAGACTGCTGGCCTTGCTCTGTACCCTTGATCACTTGAGTTGATCAGGTCTTCTCGTCTTGCTCAGGATTTATCTCCTTCTTCTCAGGATGACCTGGCTTCTCTCTTCAAGAATCTTCAACAGCCTCTGAAAAGGTCTGTTGGTCTTTCTCAGCAACTTCTGATCACTTCTGTTGATCAGGCTCTTCTCAAATACTGAAAACTCAGACAAACAATATCTTTAACTTTAGTCTGGTCCAGTCTCACTCACTTCAACTTCATGCACTGAGTGCATGGTAGCTCTTCAACCTCATGCACTGATAGCATGGCCTTCTCAATTCTTCAAGAACCTCCTGGTCTTGGACAACTCAAATACACACCACTGATTTGGTACTGTTCACGTGTGCACGTGCATGCATGCATGCATGCACTCCCCTTCTTCTCTTCTTGGTGCAGTAAACCCACAAAGGGTGTAGTATCTTTAAGCACACACCTTCTTTGAACTTCACACAATTAATTCAATTTGCTTGCACACATAAATGTGTGTTCTTCTTTATGTGGATGTCTTCTTCTTCTTCTAAGTGTTTACACTTTTAGTGCACACACTAGGTTCGGCCTTCGTGTCTCTTATTACACAAAACTTCTTTACTTTGGCACACACTTGAGCTTGACCTTCACTTGTTTAGCACACTCACTTCCTTGTTCATTTAATCTTCTTCAAAGTGTGCACTTCACTTATGCACACACTTGGTTCTTCATTTTTCACACACAAGGGCTACGACCTTCTTCTCCAAATGCACACACAAAGTGTGTTCTTCAATTTGGCACAACCAAGGTATGGCCTCGGTCTTCCTCCTCTTCTTGCACACTCACGGCTAGGGTGTATGTCTTTCACTTGATGTGGCTTTCCTCCTCACTTAGCACAAAACCCGTAGGTATGTAATGCACTTCATCTTCATGTTGCACTAAGCACACACACTGGATATGGTATTCTCTTTACTATGCACACAAGGGAGACGCGCTAGGTGCGGCCACTATTCTTCACAGAGGCAAGCGACATTCTATTCTTCACTACTGCCGTGCAAGGTGCCAAGCCGCAAGGGCCACGCAAGCCTCAACCAACCTTGAGCGCGCAAAGAGATGCGGCTCGGGTTGAGCAAGCCTCAAGAGTGCAAGAGCACCTTGGGTGCGCAAGCCTCTCCTGCCGCGCAAGTATGCGGGCAGGGAGAGCTCTTCCTGTCGCGCAAGTGATGCGCACTGGGAACTCCTTCGGGCCTCGGGTGGCACCGGGACTTCATCCGCTCAAGTGTGCGCGGGACTTCTACTACGCGAGGCACAATGTGCTTCTCACGGGACTTCTCTCTTCATAGGATCAGCAAGCACTCCAAGGCCTCGGGCTCTCCTTTTATAGGCAGAGGAATGCCTCAGCCCATCCGCGTGATACAATATTTGAATCCCCGAAGTTTTCGGGTATTTCAAGATTCAGCAAATCTTGATATCTTCCTCTGTTTCACACGCTGGTACTTTTCCTTTTTATTTTCCTCTCCTCTTCGTGCATGCGACTTAGAACGCATGCAAGCCTTTGGTTTAAGTGTTCGAGCAACGTGGCACGCCCTCGGCAACTTTGTTTGCCTCGGCCGAATCTCCAAATCTCCATAACCTTGCATGAATGCTTATTTTATTGCATGGTTAGGTTTAGTTGGGCCAGACGAACTCCATAGAGGTCTCGGTTTGCTCGGAGGTGGCCGGGAACTCAAAAACCGTGCTCGGGTTGCTCCTGGTTCGACGGAGGCACGCAGGGATGTCGGGGGTGCCTCGGCTGTGCTTGAGGAAGGAGACGGACTCTTAGCCGTCGGATCAGCTGTTTGAAATACATCGGACGGCTGTATTAGATCTCGGCGCGCGGTTAGATGAGCGGCTCGGATCTGGCGCGCGATCAATCGTGCGTCCAGGATCGCTCCCGCGGAAAAATTCCGCATCCCACATCGAATACTCTCGCGGTTTTCTCGCGCTTTATCACCCTAGCGCCGCCTCAACCCCTCAGTTGAATGCTCTCCCTCCACGGTGCCGCCCCGCACCGTGTTCTCCCTGCGGGCACGCTCTGCGCCCACTCTCGCCTTTGCGGGCGCGCTCCTAGCACCCACTATGCACACTCGGGTGCGCGGGCTTCACCACTGCGTGCCCTCGGGGCTTATACACGGCCCCGACCCTTCTGCCTCAGGGAT
The DNA here is from genome assembly GCA_963277665.1 of Viscum album. Taxonomy (NCBI): domain Eukaryota; kingdom Viridiplantae; phylum Streptophyta; class Magnoliopsida; order Santalales; family Viscaceae; genus Viscum; species Viscum album. The sequence goes on along the minus strand of OY728147.1, from coordinate 2,046,696,371 downwards.
ATGCTGCCTTGGCCTGAGGGTTCCCCATGGGCGTGGTGACCTCGAGTCCCACATGTGCCTTGGGTGATGACCCTCGGCTAGCCTTCCTTGGTGGCCTTACTTTTTTCTAAGTATAGGAATAAAGACTTTGTATAAAAACAAAGTATCCCCATATGCCAAATGCCACTTGAAGCCTTCTTCCTCATTTCTTCTTCACTTGAATTCTTCAATCCTCCTCAACATGTATTCAGTACTTAGGAGGGAAATTCTTGAAGGTTCTTCATCAACCGAGCTCCTGAATCAAATAATTCTTCAATGATCTTAATTGATCCATTCAGAGATCAAGTTGGATCAACTTCTAATTCACATGCTCTAAGTGATAGTGCATGGACTTCTTCAGTTCACTTCATCCACTTAGGAGTTGTGGATGGATCTTCTTCAACTGCTCATGCATTGTCACTACAATGCATGGTCTTCTAATCATGTTGTGACATTGTATCCAGTTGATACAAGTTCTTGGAACTTTAAGAACAGCTCAACAATCGTCTGATTTACATAGAGAATGTTTCAACCACAACATCCTATGTCACTTAGTGAATCTCCTAAGTGACACGCATCTTAGTACCATGGCCATTCTCCATTCATCACCAACACCATCACAACCTTTGTCATTCACATCGTGACATTCCTTGACTTCCATTCATTCCAAGACAACTTCATGCCTCATTGACAACAAATGCAACACAGTGCACTTCAATCTCCCCCTTTGTATTTGTTGTCAATACACTTCTTCATCACATATGAATGGGTCAATATGTGTGCCAATCTTTTCTCCCCCTTATTGGCAATCAAATGCAAAGGTGTGGTGTAGTTCTCTTTCAAAAATCTCTTCCTCCCTTATAAAAGCATTTTCTTCAAAATCACTAACAGAGGGATGATGTCACATGTTCTCTTGAGCAAAGAACCTTTAGTAGATCAACTCTAAGTCTACGTGGGCAAGCCCGGTGTAGAAAACAAGAGTGATGTTACCAAGGAACTCAATGTTGTCCATCATTCACTACACATGTGAGATCATGCTTAGGGGTTTGAAATTTTTCAGATATAACAATGAATTTGGTAAATCCTGCACAACTTCACAAAACTCATTAGAAAGTTCTGGTGCAAAAATAAAGCTCCCCCATTCCTCCATTTTCTTAAGATGATATTAATCTCAGAACATCATCTTCTTCAGATTTTCTCCCCCTCAAGGGGTTCACTCCGTTCTATCCAAACCACTCTCCAGATGAGAATGATCATCATCTTCAATTCCCTGCAATGTTAGCACATGTAAATACAAGTGATTAGGGAATAAGATGGAACCTCCTTGGTTCATCAATGTGAACAACAAGGTTGAGAAGATTATCTCAACCGAGATTTCCCATTTTCACCATTCTTCACACTTGCACATTTGATCTTCAATGATGTTTGTGATGGTGTGGATCTCAATACATCTTCATGTGAAATATTCTTCTTCCCTTTTGCCTTAGCAATTGCCAGAACTTCATCTTCAGCTCTTTGCAGATCTTTGGCAAGTTGCAACTGATTTGGCCATATGACTAGTAAGTCACTTGGAAGTGTGGCCTCAGTTCTGGATATTCCACATGGTTCCTTTGATGCTTTCAAGCTACCTTTCTTAGGCAACGTATTTTCAATCAATCCCTTCTTCTTCTGGATTGATTGTCTTTTGGAGTTCAGTCTGCTTCTATTTAGTTTCATGTCTTCTTTACAAAGGTCCATGATGTGTCCTTTCTTTCCATAGTAGAAGCATGTTTTCTTGGTGGTCCTTATGGATGCATCACCCTTCTTGGATTTCAATTCCAAGGACTTCTCTTCATTCTTCAAACTCTTCTTGGGAGCATCTTCCACTTTCTTCTGCTTGCTTCCCATGGAATCTTTCTTAGCCAGGTTCAATGATCTTCTCTTCATTCCAGCTTCGGATACATTCGTAGATTGATATGTATCAACTCTTTGACCACTTTTGAAACCATCCCAGATGTTGTCAAGTAATCCAAATCTATTTGCAGTAAACATATGTCTCTGGACCTGTGGATGTTGCTTCCTTCCTTCTGGCTTGATCCCCCTTGGCATGGGCTTCCTCTGTGCTTTGGCATTCAGTGGATTGTACCAACAATCCTTTGCACAATGCCCATACTTGTTACAACACCAGCATTGTCCCACGAATCTTGACCTATTCAGTCCTTCTGATTGTAGGGTACTTTTCTTGACCTGTTGTGCTGTTTCAGGAGAGCTCTGCTTCTTTACTGTCTTCATCCATATTTGTTTGGAATTATTCTTCCATCCTGCACTTTTTGTGGAAACACAATTAGAAGCATCAGTACAAGATGGTATGGATGGTACCTTCTTTCTAGAAGATGTTGCCCTTTTATTAGAGGATGTCTTTATTTTAGAATCATCCTTCTCAAAGCTAACTTGAGTAGCAACATTTCTTCTTTCAGCTGAATGGGAGGCTTTGGCTTTGGGTGATTGCTGATTTTTCAATATCACCTCCAGTTCTATGCATTTCATATTGAGGGAGTTCTTCTCATCCTCAATAGTTCTTAGCCTTCCTTCCCATTTCTCTTCCAGCTGCTTTATCTGGTCTTCATGCACCCTTTTTATTTCAAGCAATGAATTTTCCAGCTCCTTCACCATTTTGACTTTGTCTTTGAATTGAGCATCTCTGACATTCATTGAAACTCTGTGCAATTTTTCCAATGCATGGAAAACTTCTTTGACCACAGTCTTAAAGAATTCTTTCTCAGAAAGGCTTCTTTGCAATTCTTCAATAGTGTCTTCATATCTTTCATTGCAAAGTGATACTGTTTCATCTTTAGCCTTCACCAGCTTTCTGAGAGTGTTGGTTATGCCAACCCTTTTAGCCAATTGATCTTCCATTGCATTGGCTTCTTCTTCTAGCTGTAATTTTTCTTCTTGAAGTTCAAGTATGCCTGTATCTATACACATTGCCACTTCCTTGGGGACTGCCTTCTGAAGATATTCGATTTCACTTTGAAGATCTTTCATTGTTCCAACTTCATCACAGCTAGGACAGGCTTTCTTCATTTTCTTGGCCTGTTTCTTCTTTCTATTTTTCTGAGTCTTGGCAGATATCTCCATTTGAGGATGTTCTTTCGTTTCCTCAAATCTACACTTCATAAAGACTCCCTTGGATCTTTTAGAGGTAACCTTCCCCCTGATACCAATTGAAGTGCCCAGATCAGTGTGAATCACTGAGAGGGGGAGGGGGTGAATCAGTGATCCTTTAAAACTTTTTACTAATTGATTCTTAATCAATTAAACCTCTATGGCTTGTTAAGGCCTCGATCCACTCTTCTTATGTCTCTCAACCTTTCCCGGATAATGCAGTAATGAAAAGGCACAGGACACAAGGATTTACAAGGTTCGGCACCAAAGGCCTACATCCTTGACATGCTCTCCCAGCATGGATTCTCCCATTATAACTTGTTAGAATTACAATGGTCGATACAGCTTCCCACCGTATCTCTTCTGAGTCCCACAGGAGGGTCTTTATACTGCGTCCCACAATGTTACCAGAGACCCACTGGCCTGCTCCAGAATCCCACTGAAGACTTCTTCCACCCTGAGTCTCACAGGGGGCTTCTCCTGGCTCTTCGAGTCACACGAGTAGCTCTTCTTCACTTTAATCTTCTTCAAGTATCTTCAGCAGTCTGGGATAAAGACTGCTGGCCTTGCTCTGTACCCTTGATCACTTGAGTTGATCAGGTCTTCTCCTCTTGCTCAGGATTTATCTCCTTCTTCTCAGGATGACCTGGCTTCTCTCATCAAGAATCTTCAACAGCCTCTGAAAATGTCTGTTGGTCTTGCTCAGCTACTTCTGATCACTTCTGTTGATCAGGCTCTTCTCAAATACTGAAAACTCAGACAAACAATATCTTTAACTTCAGTCTGGTCCAGTCTCACTCACTTCAACTTCATGCACTGAGTGCATGGCAGCTCTTCATCCTCATGCACAGATAGCATGGCCTTCTCAATTCTTCAAGAACCTCCTGGTCTTGGAAAACTCAAATGCACCCCACTGATTTGGTATTGTTCAAGTGTGCACGTGCATGCATGCATGAATGCACTCCCCTTCTTCTCTTCTTGGTGCAGTAAACCCACAAAGGGTGTAGCATCTTTAAGCACACACCTTCTTTGAACTTCACACAATTAATTCAATTTTCTTACACACATAAATGTGTGTTCTTCTTTGTGTGGATGTCTTCTTCTTCTTCTAAGTGTTTACACTTTTAGTGCACACACTAGGTTCGGCCTTCATGTCTCTTTGTACACAAAACTTCTTCACTTTGGCACACACTTGAGCTTGAACTTCACTTGTTTAGCACACTCACTTCCTTGTTCTTTTAATCTTCTTCAAAGTGTGCACTTAACTTATGCACACACTTGGTTCTTCATTTTTCACACACAAGGGCTATGGACTTCTTCTCCAAATGCACACACAAAGTGTGTTCTTTAATTTGGCACAACCAAGGTATGGCCTCGGTCTTCCTCCTCTTCTTGCACACTCACGGCTAGGGTGTATGTCTTTCACTTGATGTGGCTTTCCTCCTCACTTAGCACACAACCCGTAGGTATGTAATGCACTTCATCTTCATGTTGCACTAAGCACACACACTGGATATGGTATTCTCTTTACTATGCACACAAGGGAGGCGCGCTAGGTGCGGCCACTATTCTTCAAAGAGGCAAGCGGCATTCTCTTCTTCATTACTGCCATGCAAGGTGCCAAGCCGCAAGGGCCGCGCAGGCCTCAACCAAACTTGAGCGCGCAAAAAGATGCGGCTCGGGTTGATCAAGCCTCAAGAGTGCAAGAGCACCTTGGGTGCGCAAGCTTCGCCTGCCGCGCAAGTATGCGGGCAGGGAGAGCTCTTCCTGTCGCGCAAGTGATGCGCACAGGGAACTCCTTCGGGCCTCGGGTGGCACCGGGACTTCAGCCGCGCAAGTGTGCGCGGGGCTTCTACTTCGCGAGGCACAAAGTGCTTCTCACAGGACTTATCTCTTCAGAGGATCAGCAAGCACTCCAAGGCCTCGGGCTCTCCTTTTATAGGCAAAGGAATGCCTCAGCCCATCCGCGTGATACAATATTTGAATCCCCGAAGTTTTCAGGTATTTCAAGATTCTGCAAATCTTGATATCTTCCTCTGTTTCACACGCGGGTACTTTTCCTTTTTATTTTCCTCTCCTCTTCGTGCATGCGACTTAGAACGCATGCAATCCTTCGGTTTAAGTGTTCGAGCAACGTGGCACTCCCTCGACAACTTTGTTTGCCTCGGCCGAATCTCGAAATCTCCATCACCTTGCATGCATGCTTATTTTATTGCATGGTTAGGTTTAGTTGGGCCAGACGAACTCCATAGAGGTCTCGGTTTGCTCGGAGGTGGCCGGGAACTCAAAACCCGTGCTCGGGTTGCTCCTGGTTCGACGGAGGCACGCGGGGATGTCGGGGGTGCCTCGGCTGAGCTTGAGGAAGGAGACGGTCTCTTAGCCGTCGGATCAGATGTTTGAAATACATCGGACGGCTGGATTAGATCGTGGTGCGCGGTTAGATGAGCGGCTCGGATCTGGCGCGCGATCAATCGTGCGGCCAGGATCGCTACGGCGGAAAAATTCCGCATCCCACATCGAATCCTCTCGCGGTTTTCTCGCGCTTTATCACCCTAGCGCCGCCTCAACCCCTCAGTTGAATCCTCTCCCTCCACGGTGCCGCCCCGCACCGTGTTCTCCCTGCGGGCGCGCTCTGCGCCCACTCTCGCCTTTGCGGGCGCGCTCCTAGCGCCCACTATGCACACTCGGGTGTGCGGGCTTCACCACCGCGTGCCCTCGGGGCTTATACACGGCCCCGACCCTTCTGCCTCAGGGACATGCTGCCTTGGCCTGAGGGTTCCCCATGGGCGTGGTGACCACAAGTCCCACATGAGCCTTGGGTGATGACCCTCGGCTGGCCTTCCTTGGTGGCCTTACTTTTTGCTAAGTATAGGAATAAAGACTTTGTATAAAAACAAAGTATCCCCATATGCCAAATGCCACTTGATGCCTTCTTCCTCATTTCTTCTTCACTTGAATTCTTCAATCCTCCTCAACATGTATTCAGTACTTAGGAGGGAAATTATTGAAGGTTCTTCATCAACCGAGCTCCTGAATCAAATAATTCTTCAATGATCTTCATTGATCCAATCATAGATCAAGTTGGATCAACTTCTAATTCACATGCTCTAAGTGATAGTGCATGGACTTCTTCAGTTCACTTCATCCACTTAGGACTTGTGGATGGATCTTCTTCAACTCCTCATGCATTGTCACTACAATGAATGGTCTTCTAATCATGTTGTGACATTGTATCCAGTTGATACAAGTTCTTGGAACTTTAAGAACATCTCAACAATCGTCTGATTTACATAGAGAATGTTTCAACCACAACATCCTATGTCACTTAGTGAATCTCCTAAGTGACACGCATCTTAGTACCATGGCCATTCTCCATTCATCACCAACACCATCACAACCTTTGTCATTCACATCGTGACATTCCTTGACTTCCATTCATTCCAAGACAACTTCATGCCTCATTGACAACAAATGCAACACAGTGCACTTCAACACTAAATATTGTGATATTTGGAGACCACTATATTTTTTGATGTTTCCACTCTCTATTGTCTTGTTTAGGAGAAATATAATCATTGTGGATATTATACTATGATTGAATGGGGTATAATGACCCTATTTCCATAACTAATAATAAATTCTTTGGGATTTCCCATGGTTCATGTAAAGTGATTTTCATTATAGTTGATTCACACTTGATCTCTATTTTGTCAAAACAATATTTTAATATATATTTAATTCATCTTATTTAGAATTTTTAAATTATTCATGTAATATATTTTATAAATTAAGTGGAAGTGAAAATATTTTCATGAAAATTGAAACACATTAGTTGAATTTTAATAAAATGGAAAAAATAATATTGTTACCTATTATTTCCGAACTAGAATGATTTGGGATTATTTTTAGTGTTAAGGGAATAGAGATTTGTTTTTACTTGGCATTCCTACTAAGAATATCAATGCTCATGCCTACTATATTTCTTAGTTTCTCGTTCTTGATGTCATTGATTGATATTGGGATGAATGTGGTTTTATGATTCAAGGTGACCATGGAGTCATTTTAGGTATGATTTCTTACTTAGATTATTTTTCTTCCCAATGCTAGTTTGTTTATTTCTTCATTATTTACTATAATTTACTGACTAAATAGTTCCCAAATATATTATTTTTATTAATGACACTTTTTTCTAGCCTATGAGGATATGGAACACCCTTCAGGCATTGTTTTGGATCATCTCTGATGATCAGTTTGGGGTCGACACATGATAGTTCATGAAACAATGTATTAGATAATGTTCTATTGGAACAAGTTTTATAGGGATGTAAAAAAGTTTGGAGTTAGTGTCAACTAGATTCATGTAGATAATTTCATTTTGGTACTTTATCAACACCTATTCAGAATGAGGCTTTAATAGTTCGGGTTGTCTGGGTTAGTCATTCCATAAAGTCATTGTTTGGCACTCGTTTCTTTTCTGATGTCTTCGACATTGTTTGTGTTTATTTGGTTGGTTAAAGAAATTGGATATGTTTTAGGTATTTATAATTTATATACAAGGATTGAAAACCTACGTGAGGACCATGTAATTTCTTATGATGAAGTAAAATATTCTCAGCAAGTTGGTATACAATCATAAAAACCATATATCCATGACCAGTATTGCAGATGATTCTTTTAGAATATAGAATCATGATTTATGGAGTGAAATTTTATATTTTTTTGTTCATGTTGTGGGGTTTTGATGGTTTTATGTTCTTTTTATTGGGTTTCAAAATAGGATATTATTATATTGAAATTGGATTTCCAATATTAAAAAAATATTGTTTGTTTGAAAATGTAATGAGTTATTTGAAATATGGATATTCCTTTGGGAATAGTAATTTGTATCATTGAATGTATTTAATGTGTAAATATGAAATTGAATTAGAAAATGTTTATTTGTTTTTGAATTTTTTTTGAAATGTAAAAATAATTTTTCTGGGAAATGTGAATTTGTATATGTTTTGTTTTGAAATTTGATTTTCTTATGAACGCTCAAATATATGGAAATTTTTTGTGAAGATGTTACGCATGGTTGGTTTCCAATGTCAGCTTGGTAATTTATATAATTGTGAGATGTCATGGAATACTGAGGGTGGGTGATTGGGTTAAAAGTCTTTTTTATTATAAAAGAATTTTTTGATAACTGCCTTCATTGAAACGATTTATACCAAAAGGTCTTGATGTGAATATCAATTTTAATGTGGGTTTTGGAGTTCAAATTATTTTAAATGTTGAAAATGGATTGAGTTCGAAGAGGAATTAGTGATTTCATAATGGGGTTTAAGTTTTATTGTGTGGTTCTTGGTTTTTTAAATTAGTAATGCTAGGATAAATTTATGCTCAAGTTGAGTTTTTATTTATGATTGGATGTGGTATCTTCTTTATCAATGAACATTGAGTTGGTTTTGTTTTTATCATTTATAGTTTAATTCATAGAAACAACCAATGTCCTTGGAAGATTCTTTATCAATTGTAAGTTTTTTATGTACACAAAAATATGTGTTGGGTTAAAGATATCATTATATGCTCTTTTTACCTATGGTGGTGTAGGTTTTATAATCATTTCCATACTCCTTGAGATAGTTGGTTGTGTATTAGGTTATTTGGGGAATATATATGTCCTGAAGGGTATTAAGAGTTCTAGTTCAGTTTAAAAGACCATATTTGGATTGGTTAAGGTAAAATTCTCTTTTTTGTTGGCATATTGAGTCACAATGGGTGGACTATAATGGAATGTGTTTAGTTAATTGTTATACTATTGAAAATGACCCCAATATAACAAGGATTATTAACTGAATGAACCTGATATAGAGGTGTCTCTCTCATCACTCCCTATTTCATGATCTAAGGACCACATGCTCGTTTCTTATAATGTGATCGGATTATCAATATAAGACACTTTTACAAAATCCATTAAATAACAATTGAGGTTTTGGTCATGGTAATGTTCCATAAGATTTGATTCTAAAGGATTGATCCATGGATGGAGGTTTCTAGTTCTTTATTGTTATGTGTTATATACTTCAAGACATCAGGAATACATCCATAAGCACTAGAGTGATGCTATTCATGCAGTTTGGTAGTCTATAAGTGTGGTGGGATTCAAATACAACATATTTCCATTTAATTCAGAGAGGAAACAAGTTGAATTATTCTTTCCCACAGATTCTTGTTTGTGGGACTTTTTGCATTGAATGTTTCGAGGTCGTCTTTCTAAAAGATTCTGTTGTTGTGTCTTGTAGGATTGATACTATAGAGTGACTAGTATAAATTTTTATTTCTTTTTGTATTGAGTGTTTCCCATTAACGGTAATCATGTCATGTGTAATTGATGAATTTGAAATTGGTGTTCATTTCGGGTTCCTACCATTGGAGACACCCCCCATGCTTGTGATCGGATTCGGTCTTCTCTCGTGGGTTCGTGATGGAAGGTCTGAACCATGTGTGATATCTTGTTGTTCAAATTGTGGGGAGGACCTTCGTTCGTATCTCATGTGTGAGGAGATGTGTTTGGGTTTTATGAGTGGGTTTGATTCATACATCTCAATGTTTACTAAAATCCAAATAGGGTAGGGATGTTGACATGAAATGAACCCAAATGAACACATTCCTCATATATATTTTGATGGGGTTATTTGTTGTTTCTACTCCACCTGATCATGGTAATTTTTTATCTAGATAATGGGTTGCATGAATAATGATCATTGTTGTTCCATCTAGATTTGGTAATTTCTAGGTCCGGGGATGGGTTGTGACATGTTGTTTTTTATTGTAGATAAGGGTTCTTTAGTGTAGGTTCACTTATATAGTGGTTCAAGTCTGGGGATGTCATGGATCATGTATTTTGTCATAAAATGAGAAATCATATTCACATACATAAATTTTGAAGCTATTTTTTCTAAAATCATTATGTTTTGATTAGTGATTTTTTCAACTGGGTCTTTAGGGACCATCCGGGGAAATATTTACACGGTGGAGAGAATTGTCATAGCTAAAATGAAACTTCCATTTTTTAAATTATTTTAATCATCATATGACTTATTTTATTTTCTGGATTATATTTATTTAGTTTATTTGGTTATAGGGATGAAATTAATTATTTTGAAGGCCTTTATTGGTGTCACACGATTGGCCTGCATGGTTAGGTTAACTGTGCGATGTTCATGTGACTGATCACTGTCACTTGACAGAGTCATTCTACTCGACTTCATCATGGATTTATAAACTGTGTGGCCTTATCTAGGTACTCGTGAATGTATTCCTAGCAAGTTAGTATCCTTGAAACAACTGGCATCTAGTTTATAAGATCATGTGTCCCAACTATGTCGTTTTACCATTTTTTATAATTTTAGGTTTTTAGTTTATTTTCCTTTTCATTTTCTCTTATTTATTTTTCTCTCATTTCCCCACTTTCTAACATGTGCATCATGTGAAACACTCCTCTATCACCCATATATATACATGCCTCCCTCCCTCTTGATTGTATATTTCTATGATTAAATTTCCAGATTCCCAATGGTTTTACAGTTGGCTCATCGAAGTAAGCTCTCCTCTTCCCTAATCCTACCACCATGGACAAATTTTCTCCTCACCATCGCCTCTCCTTAGTTTGGATGAATCGTAGGATTCCATGGAGGAAGATTTTTTATGGTCTCTTTCACTACTTGGGATTAGAATGGGTATTTCGAGTCTCCATCCTTTATGATTCAACACCCACTCCCGAAATCAACATGGATATGGTCCATTTAAAATCGTTGATTTCGGTTTAAGGTGAGCCTTCCCTTTTTTCATTTTTTAATTGTGTTTTACATGGTGCCTTTAAAGATTATTAGACTCATTTATAACATGTATGAATGTTTTGGTCATCACGGCGTGGGTTTGATTCATCTGTAGAGAAGACCTATATGTATATAAATATGTATATATATAGGAATCCTCTTTGTAAATACCCTCTAATGGATTAGGGAATATATAATTTGGTTTAAAAGGTATATATATTTGTAAAAATATATATTAATGTCGGGTAAAGTAGTTTCAGGCTTCAATTATTAAAAGATACATGTTTTGAGGTATGTTCCCTATGCCATGATATTTAATTAAAATGTACATGATTTATTGGAATTATACTTAAAATGTGTATATTTTCTTATATTAAATTAATATCATATATATATAAACAATATTAATTTTGGTTCCCCGTGAATTTTTTTTCTAGATGGTTTTGATTGTGAAATAGATATCTCCAAAGTCATGCTTCCTTTTCCTATGTTTTGTTATAAAAGGGTAATAGAATGTTTAATCATCCAAAAAATTCCTATGTTATTTTCAAAACTAGGTTTTGGAGTGAAGACATGGTCAATGGATGATTTTACTTAATTAAAAGTATTACATTGTTGTAAACATGGTTTTAATATTATTTTTAAATGTATATTACCTTTGTAGTTTAATTTTACTTTTTATGGATTTTAGAACATAACTTTTTTTAAGAAATAATATTTTCTAAATAGAAAATGTATTGTGTAAATTAATTTTCCCCATTTAGAAAATTGAGAATGGCTTGTGAAAGTTTAAAAAACCTAATAAGATAACCACCTGAGTTTAATAAATGTGATGAACGTGTTAATGTTTTATTTGTGATATGTGCAAAGTGTTATGACTTTTGCATTGTTCTCTGACATAAAAATCAGAATGCACATAACGAGGGAGAGCAGTGGGAAGATGTGGAATGAGTTTATTGATAAATAATAGGTAATTTTTATATATGTTTTCTTGAGAAAACCTCTACACCATTTCAAATAGAAAATACGGGACTCATTGGGTACCTAGGTTAGTAGACTATGACTAGTACACTAGATGAATCAGATGTGCTTCCTCGTGGTTTTTTAAAACAAGATTGATGCTATAACACTAACAAAAAATTGTGATATTTGGAGACCACAATAATTTTGGATGTTTCTCCTCTCTAGTATCTAATGAAATAGAATGGTATTGGTTGTTTTTTCTACACTAAATTTCACTGGGGTATGAAGATCCTTCACCCCTAAATAATACTAGCGACTTTGAGATTTCCCATGGTGCTTGTATCATGATTTTCATTTCTGTTGTTTCCGGATTGATCTCTATGTTGTATAAAAAAAATTTAATAAAAATTCCATTAATTTTATTTTGAAATGTTAATTACTAATTTGAATGAATTTTAAAAATATAATGCAAGAGAAATTTGATTCATTAAAATGAAAACTCGTTACATTAATTTTAAATGAATGATTTTTTATGTATTATTTTTAAACTATCTTGATTTGGGTTTATTTTTAATGTTAATGGGAAATGGTGTTGTTATTCATGGGAATTCCTACTAATAATATGGGCCCTCATGCCTAATCTATTTCATTTCTTAAGGTTCTTCTAGTTACGTATCTCTCTTTGAGAGAGTGTGGGTTTATGTTCGGAGGTGCCCATGGGATCATTGGATGTTTAATTAATTGATTAGTTTCTTTGTATTGCCACTTCCAATTGGTTCATATTAATTTTATTTGTTTATCTTTCATTTACTACATAAATATTTTCATTGTTATTTATTTTGATTCATGATACTAGTTTTAATCTCGTGGGTATTGGGAACACCCTTCAGGACATGTCATTGATTCGATTGGGTGACCGATTCGGGATCAAATCAGGACGGTTTGGGACTTTAGTACCCCTAATGTATTTGTTGTTGATTAGTTACATGTCTATAAAAATGAAACAAAACCACCGTGAAAATAGAGATTATTATCCCGCACCATGATAACCCCATCAAGAGAAATACAAACTGAGAAAGTAGATAGAAGGTTAAAGAACATTCTTGCAATGGTCGAAAATGAAAATTACTATTTGAATTTGAGATTCGATGAGATATCAGGATCAAAAACATAAATTTACGATCAGAGATATTCTACCAATACAAATCTATCTACTGGATAGAAAAATGATTGGTGGGGTAATTTTAATAGGTGTTTAAGTAAATATTGTTATTTTTTAAAAATATCTAGGTTGCGCGGTTTGTCCACATGGTTGAAAAAACTCTATGAAAACCTTGGGAATCTCACTATCTATGGAGTGACCTTGTACGATTATGACACACAATTTGAGAAACCTATAACCTTCCGTGCAATTCACCATTACAAAAAACTATGGAGTTTTGGACTGTTCATGCTGCAATGTGCATATTATTAGGGAAAACTGCAATCCCTTATTTTCCCTTTAAAATAGCCCATCTAGTTAGTGAAATACATTCATACCAGATCAAAATGTTTCCACTGACAATGCATCTGATTGTGAAATTCCACCATCTGGGGTTCCGATCTCCAAACAATCCTGGACCACAAAAAATCTTCCATAAACTCATTCGGAATTAATAAATGTTCTCAATTATTATTTTAAATACATTAAATATTTCAATTTAAAAATTAATATTTATCACTTTTATAAATTTTGTAAAATTAAATCAGCTTACTGTTTTATATAATTATAATAAATTATCTAGAAAATACTATTTTATTTTATTGAATAAAATATTATTTACCTATGTATTAACTAGTTAAAATAATGAAAACCAAAATGTATGAAAATGAGTAAACTATGAAGAAATGATTATTTTAGCAAAAAGAACATGTTTTTAATTTATAGGATGATATTCTAATGGTCTAATCCTCTTTTCCTCTAAATTATCTCGTAGTTTTGGACCCACATTCCAGGAGTGTGACTTCCCATTGTTGAATTTTTTTTGGTATTTATATAAAAACCATCCCTATTGACATAGAAAATAAACATTTTTCTCTTTACTTCCACTCAAACCAAAACAATGATGTTTGGAAAAAACTAACCAAAAATATTCTAAACAATCATTTACACCTTATTTCTTTTCATTGTTCTCAAATGGAAATGAAGCTACAATTTAAACCTCTTATTAATGAAAACAATCCAAGTAGTATGGTATAAATTTCTACATGTTACATCTTCTATTCTATTTCAATATGTGCATTTATTCCACATAAATTTATTTTAAAAAAATTAATATAATATAAATAGTATAATAATTTTATTAATATGTATTTTTAATTAAGTAAAAAGTAATTATAACCATCCCCATTTCAATTAAGATAATTAAATATAATGATCATGTGTTGTGCAGACTACTGCCTACATAAAATAAAACATTTTCTTAATTCACAACCAAAGACACATCGTCATAATATGTAATTTAATAAATAATATTTATATTTATGACTCATGATATATTTTTATGTTGTAAAATATAATAAAATTTTTCCCAATTTTATTGAAAATGAAATCATTATCCATGTGTACATGAGAAATAACACCTCTGTTGAAAGGTGTATTCAATTTTTCATTTCTGACAATCACTGTTAGATATAAGGATGGTATTAATGGATAAAAATTTGTTTTGATATATAAATAATATAAAAATATTTCAAATTTTAGAACCAAACGATTATATTATCAACCAAAAATTATTGTAATCTCAATCGTTTAAATAGGGTGTTTAATGAGTAAAATTATCTTCTTATCCTATGAAATGATATTAAATAAATTATATACATTTTATAATTATATAAATTTATGATATATCACTCTAATAATTTCCACATAATCAAATTATTCTTATGTTAAAATGTTATTACATTAAAACAACCTCATAATTCCCTATTAATCTTTATTGATTTTAGTTTGACTCGATTTAACCACCTACTAGAACAATACTATGAATTTATATCAAGAATAATTATGGAAATATAAATAATATTCTAATAAATATTAAGTATTTTAATAATTATTTTATAATTTTGATAATTTATATATGAATATTTAACTCATTAAATAAAAAATCACACTCTGTTCATTAAGATACATCAAAACATGCTCATTGTTGATTTTAACCTCAAGGATTGTAACCAAAACAACCGAAATATGATATTATATATTTATAAACTATCATTGAAAATATATTAATAGATATTATGTTACATATTAATGATTTAATGTTGGAAAATAATATATTCCTACACTACTGTTATGAAACTAGTTCAAAGAGATAATGATTACATACTCTTAGTGCTGATAATTTTTATAAAAAATAAAATTTATATGTATATAATTATTATTAATGACAATTATATATAGTTATAAATGTGAATATGTTTCAGTATTGAATTTTTAATATACCTAATTTAAACATTTAATTTATTTTGTGCAAATAGGGAATGAATCAGGACAACATTTAGGAGTTTTCATCTCAAATACGTTTTTTTGAGGAATGATTGGTGTTTTGCATCTAATTTCGTTTAGGTTGTAGATATATGACTATTTCAGAAATCATATAATGAAATTTTAATTAATTATTTTATTTTATGTTCAATTATAATCTCACTCATTAAGGTGCTTCTTCATAGATGTTTCTCAAACCGAAAGTGATCATTGTCTCGAAAAATAATTCATTGAGACATGATTATGTTATGAAACATATTTTACTTTTAAATTTTTATGCAATTACCATGGATTTATAATCATCATATATTTTTTAAATCTAGGGAAAATACTATTCCAAATCAATTCTTTTTGGTAAAATTAATTTTACTATGTTGTTACCCAAGATGCCATGGTTTTAGTAACCTAATTCTCATTTAGAGAGTTATGATCATCCTATAGAACATAAAATATGGATGAATTATATCAATTATTATATACTATAGAATATTTTTTCAATTAATTTTAATTAAAACAACTTAATACAAATATTTTACATATATAATCCATTATGGAGTATTTTTCTCCCGTGGAATATTATAAACTCATTTCTCCTTTAATTATGTTACATTTTTTCATAATGAACTTATTTCATCAATGAATATATTATAACTTGAAAATATTTTTTTCATATTAATTTTCTCTATATTTATTGAAAAAATATATTTTTCTATTAAATAATGTATCGTTACTCTGTGTATAGTGTCAATTTAAACAATAGTATGTTTCGTGATAGTCAATGTGGTTTTCCTTTCACATTCATATGTCTTATCATGCTCTCCAAATTTTCAAAATATTATAATTATGATTATAAAATGTAATATTACGTAATACTAATAAATAATAGATTTTGTTTAAATAATTTCCACTTTTCGTTATGAAAAATATTTTTAGAAGGACCCAATGAAAAAATATTTATGTCTACATTAATAATATTTTCTAAATTTTAATTTTGTGTTTTAAATTTTACTAACCATTTCTTTTCTATAAGTATTTACCCTAACAGTTTCTTTCATTCACTATTTATAATCTAATT
This sequence comes from Viscum album, assembly GCA_963277665.1. Classification (NCBI taxonomy): domain Eukaryota; kingdom Viridiplantae; phylum Streptophyta; class Magnoliopsida; order Santalales; family Viscaceae; genus Viscum; species Viscum album. Next base: position 2,046,679,825 of record OY728147.1, on the reverse strand, counting down.
GATATTTAACATTTGGGTTAATTCAATAAAAATTCCATACTATCTAATTCATTATCCCTTTTAGGATGTTATCATTATCGAATTCATATACAAGGATCTTTTTTGTTCATGATAAAATCATATTGTGGTGCTATTGTATCACTAGGGTATTGTCCTTATTCAATGATCCACCTTATTAATTATGATTTCATATAATCTTGTGATTTAGAAACTCATATCCCATAAGAGTTTTTATCTATGTATGTATTCATAGTTATGCAAATCTTACACCAAAGTGAAGATTGACCCAACTATGAATCGTTGTTTTTCTAGGTGAATTCCCTAAGGTGAGTATGTGCCACAAACTCATCTACAAGACAATATCAAAATAGGGATATAATTTATAGGAAAACTACATAGTCCAGACATTACCAAACATCAATATGATATCTAATACTTATACTTGTTCTCATGGTTTTCACCAATGTTCCCTTATCCAAATGCCTATATAAAACATGAATTGTTTTCGGAACATTAAATCATATAATATCCAAAATAATAACTTATACCGTGGTAATTATGATCCAATGGAACATTCTATGACATAAATTATGAGAAACATTCATGAAAATATCTATTTTTTTCTAATCCATACAACAATTCTAAATGTTACACCCTAGACCATTTATACCAACTCAGGTTCCACAAACACATATATTACATTCTAGCATCAATACCTTATATATATTCCTGTACATGAATATCCAATATTTAATTTACATAAATAAAATATTGGATCACATATATTCCTATGATGTTTATGAATGATAACTTTATAAAATTATATCAAAACACAAAGTAAAAAATTCATATATTTTCCAAGTGAAATAAAATTTCATTCATTATATAATAAACTATAAATTTAATAGTAATTATTTAACACCACCGACTAATTCTCTTAATTAAAATCCTATTAGATATATCATGTGTAATATATTACATCAAACAATATGGTAATAGAAACATTAGAATGTGTGAGATTAAATTTTTAGTGTGGGATAACATAAAACTAACTCAATAATGAAATAAACATTGAATAAATATTTTACATAGAATATTTAATCATGAAAAATATATAATAAAATCAAAACTGTAGAATAATATATCCATAGAAGATAAATAAAATAAATAGATAACATGCCTAACTAAAACGTATTCCATCGAAATGAAATTTTTTATATCAGACAAAAAATTCCATACTATAATCACATTAATCATTATCTTAGACAACATGAAATTACCATTAAGGAAATATATTGTTCTTAGTAGACATACATTAACAAATACAAACGTGTTTTTCAAATGAGGCCAAATGAAACATCATGGTTATATATATATTATCATCCCCCAAAAATCACATTAATAAGTATAATTAATTAATCAAATGATATATTGACAAATTAAATAAATGATTAACATTTATAATAATGATTCTTATGGGGATGAAAAACTATAAATCTTCAAATATTTTACCCGTTTCAATAAGAGGTATAACATGATCAAAACCCATCCCAATAATTACGGTGAATAGTTGAACAACATAAAATAAAAATTACAATAAAAATCTATATTTTAATTAAAATATATCAATTTCTAATACTCTTCCACTTTTTAATATCATAGTATTCTTTCATAGTTAAATACATCCATTATGAATTAGGTAAAAAATGAGATATATAGATTATAGATAAATGATTATGTAATGATGTCAATAATGGAATAACAGGATTATATGAAATCATAATTAATAAGGTGGATCGTTGAAAAAGGACGAAACCCTAGTGATATAATAGAAACAAAATATGATTTTATCATGGACAAAAAAGATCCATGTATATGAATTTGATAATGATGACAGCCTAAAAGGGATAATTAATTAGATAGTATGGAATTTTTATTGAATTAACCCAAATGTTAAATATGAATTAGATTATAAATAGTAAATTAAAGCATCTATTAGGGTAAATACTTATAGAAAAGAAATGGTTATTAAAATTGAAAACACAAAATAAAATTTAGAAAATATTTTTAATGTAGACATAAATTTTTTTGCATTGGGTCCCTCTAAAAGTATTTTTCATAAGGAGAAGTGGAATTTCTTTAATGAAAATCTATTATTTATTAGGATTATGTAATATTACCTTTAATAATCGTAATAATAATCTTTTGAAAATGTGGAGAGCATGACAAGACATATGAATGTGAAAGAAAAACCACATTGACTATCACGAAATATACCATTGTTTAAATTGACACTATACAAAGAGTAACGATACATTATTTAATATAAAAATATATTTTTTCAATAAATATATAGAAAATTACTGGGAAATACAATATTTTCAAGTTATAACCTATTCATTGATGAAATAAGTTCAGTGTGATAAAATTTAACATAAGTAAAGGAGAAATGAGTTTATAATATTCCACAGGAGAAAAATACTCCATAATGGATTATATATGTAAAATATTCTTATTAAGTTGTTATAATTAAAATTCATTGATAAAATATTCTATAGTATATAATAATTGATACAATTCATCCAGCTTTTATGTTTTGGAGGATGATCATAACTCTCTAAATGAGAAATAGGTTACTAAAACCATGGCATCTAGGGTAACAATATAGTAAAATTAATTTTACCAAAAGGAATTGATTTGGAATAGTATTTTCTATGTATTTAAAAAATATATGATAATGATAAATCCATGTTAATTGCATAAAAATTTAAAAGTAAAATATGTTTCATAACATAATCATGCCTCAATGAATTATTGTTCGAGACAATGATCACATTCGGTTTGACAAACATCTATGAAGAAGCACCTTAATGAGTGAGATTATAATTGAACATAAAATAAAATAATTAATTAAATTTTCATTATATGATTTGTGAAATAGTCATATCTGTACAACCTAAAGGAAATTAGATGAAAAACACCAATCATTCCTCAAAGAGACGTATTTGAGATGAAAACTCTTAAATGTTGTCCTGATTCATTCCCTATTTACACCAAATAAGTTAAATGTTTTAATTAGGTATAATAAATACGAAATAATGAAATATATTCACAATTATAACCATATATAATTGTCATTAATAATAATTATATACATATAAATTTTATTTTTTTAAAAAATTATCAGCACTAAGAGTATGTAATCAATATCGCTTTGAAATAGTTTCATAAAAGTAGTGTATGTATATATTATTTTCCATCATTAAATCATTAATAGATAACATAATGTCTATTAATATATGTTCAATGATAGTTTATAAATATATAATATCATTTTAGGGTTGTTTTGGTTACAATCCTTGAGGTTGAAATCAACAATGAGCATGTTTTGATGTATCTTAATGAACAGAGGGTGATTTATTATTTAATGAGTTAAATATTCATAAATAAATTAACAAAATTATTAAATAATTATTAAAATACATAATATTTATTAGAATATTATTTATATTTCCATAATTATTCATGATATAAATGTGTAGTATTGTTCTAGTAGGTGGTAAAATCGAGTCAAACTAAAATCAATAAAGATTAATTGGGAATTATGATGCTATTTTAATGTAATAACATTTTAATATAAGAATAATTTGATTATGTGTAAATTATTAGAGTTATATATCATAAATTTATATAATTATAAAATGTATATAATTTGTTTAATATCATTTCATAGGATAAAGAGATCATTTTCCTCCTTAAACACCCAATTTAAACGATTGAGATTACAATAATTTTTGGTTGATAATATAATGGTTTGGTTCTAAAATTTGAAATATTTTTATATTATTTATATATCAAAACAAATTTTTATCCATTAATTCCATCCTTATATCTAACAGTGATTGTCAGAAATGAAAAATTGAATACACCTTTCAATAGAGGTGTTATTTCTCATGTACACATGGATACTGATTTCATTTTCAATAAAATTGGGAAAATTTTTATTATATTTTACCACATAAGAATATAACTTGAGTCATAAATATAACTATTATTTATTAAATTACATATTATGATGATGTGTATTTGGTTGTGAATTAAGAAATTTTTTTATTTTGTAGAGGCAGCAATATGCACAACACATGATCATTATATTTAATTATCTTAATTGAAATGGAAATGGTTATTATTACTTATTCCTTAATTAAAAATACATATTAATAAAATTATTATACAATTTTTATTACATTAATTTTTTTAAAATAAATTTATGTGGAATAAATGCACATATAGAAATAGAATAGACGATGTAACATGCAGAAATTTATACCATACTACTTGGATTGTTTTCATTAAGAAGAGGTTTAAATTGTTGATTCATTGCCTTTTGAGAACAATGACAAGAAATAAGGTGTAAATGAGTATTTAGAATATTTTTGGTTAGTTTTTTCCAAACATCGTGGTTTTGGTTTGAGTGGAAGTAAAGAGAAAAAGGATTATTTTCTAGGTTAATAGGGATGGTATTTATGTAAATTCCAAAAAAAATCAACAATGGGAAGTCACACTCCTGGAATGTGGGACCAAAACTACGAGATAGTTTAGAGGAAAAGAGGATCAGACCATTAGAATATCATCCTATAAATTAAAAACATGTTCTTTTTTCTAAAATTATCATTTCATCATAGGTTACTCATTTTCAACCATTTTGGTTTTCATTATTTTAACTAGTTAATACAAAGGTAAATAATATTTTATTCAATAAAATAAAATAGTCTTTTCTAGATAATTTATTATAATTGTATAAAACAGTAAGCTGATTTAATTTTACACAATTTATAAAAGTGATAAATATTATTTTTTAAATTGAAATATTTAATGTATTTAAAAGAATAATTGAGAAAATATATCTTATGTAATAAAATAAAAAATCATCGGTTTTTAAATTTTTTTAAAAAATTATAAATTATCTAATAAAATTATAATTTTTTTTAAAAATTGATCATTAATCTATATTTCATACTTTCTAATAATGTCATAAAAACATTCTATTTTTTAAAAATGGAATTATTTCATTTTTCAACTAAAAATAATTGATTTGACACAAAATTATTCTTCAGATAATATTAAATTGGTTAATAAAAAATATTATTTTAATCAGAAAATATTCTAAAATTTTAAATTATTAATTTAAAAATGTTTTGTGATAGGATGATAACCATTTTAATAGGAAAATAGAATTTTTTTTCAATGTTAACTACTTTCAGTCATATATAATATTTACAAATAATTAAATTAATATTTCAAAAATAATAATATAAACTATATTTTACTATCCTTATCACTATTTTATTAATAATAATTTCATATCCAATGGAAAGTAATGATTGTGAAGCATATATTTAGATATATTTACTAAATATATAATGGTTCCAATTATTTTCAACTTTTCTAGTGGAGTAAGAAACTATAAATATTGAATTGTTTATGGGTAACAGTTTATTAAAATCATAGTGTGATAAAAATCAACATTATAAAAATAAATGAACAAAAAAATTTGAGGGAATGATGATAATGAATAATAATTTTGAAAGCTGGAAATTTTAGTCAAATTTTATGCTTTAAAAAATAATCTTTTTGTTCTTTTATAAAATAATATGAAATAAACCATTAATAAAATGTAAACTAATATTCCATTTTAAATCACGATGATGAAAATAAAAAATAATTCAAAATAAAGTTTATCATCATTTAAAATATATTTATTATAATTCGTAAAATATATAAAATAACAAATCTATGGAAAGAAAAGAGTAGGAAGGGAGAAATTAGAATAGTATTTTCAAAATAAAATCTATATCCTCGAGTCTAATTTTCCATATATGCACAATGACTCTTATATAACCATGACTACTTACACGCTTGATCAATATACATTATTAGGTTTATAATAAAAATATTAAAACATGAAGTTCATTTATTACCATGACTTATATAGTTATTAAATTAATCACATTCATGTAACTCATTTTCAGGACGTTCAGTTCATAAACTCAAAAATAACATCTGTTGTTTTTTTATGGTCAATGTGTTCAATGTTCTATCATATAAATAATATTTATTATGAAAATTTTAAAATTTTTATGGATTAAATAAAATTTCACCATCATTCATGGATGGATAACATGAAAAATGATTTAAATCAGTTCATTGAGGTTGTAATCCAAAAGTACCCAAAAATAAAAATATTATTTTTCAATTTTTATACAGCTAAAATATTTATTAAAATCATATAATTGTAGAATCATAAATATTTAAATAATTTTTTTAAATTTTCATATTGATATAAAAAATTATGAGGTGGAGGAGGAAAAACACATCACTTTAGGAGGTGATAATCCACATGTTAGCACGAGAGATGTATTTTTTTTAACATAGATTGGAAAACAAGATAGATTAATGTTTTTCATCAACATAATAACAATATTTCATTATATAAAATATAAAACTGTTATCATATTATATTTTTTTATAATTTATTTAGTTTTTTTAACAATAATTAAAAATGAAATCACTCAGTTTAGATTTATACTTATTCTTTTGAAAATCATCATTGTCTTAACACATAAGCATTCAATCATAGTAATTTTTTTGTCTAGATATTCTGGGGAATATGGTTTATGTTTGGGAAGGTATTTAGGTATGGAAGGGTTTCTCTAAAATTCACATGAGTTTTTAGGATTATATGAGAGGAGATTCCCATTAACATGTGGGGTGGGATGAAATACTATAAATATATTAAATACAAATATATATAATAAATTTATAACACATGTAAAATTTATCCAGATTATCATATATTAAAATATATGTAGAATAAGGTTTAAATATAAAATTATACATATAGGATAATTTTTAAATATTATAAAAATATATAATATATTATATTAGGATTAATTATGACGATTATTTTTTTTAACACCTCTTAACTCTGTTTAACCACAAGTATTATAAAAAAATTTCAACTTTTAAGAGGAATTGATGTAATTTAAAAATAATTTTTTCAAAATTGATGGAAAATTAAGTATATAATATAAATTAACCCATATAATATATTTAATATTGTTATCTATGAAAATCTAAGGATTCAATGAATAATATTTTATCATTAATTTTTATTTAATGTAATTTTCAATTCTATTAAAATAATTCAACATTAAAACCAAATGATTGCAATTTAGGTTGAATTTGAAAATTTAATAAATTACTTAACTAAAATAATGATCCATAAAAATTGTTAATGTTTATACATTTAAAAAACAGATTACATTTCATGATGTAAAGACTATTTATTTTGATTTATCACAAGAAACATTAAGTGTTACATCGGTGATGTGTACAAAATGATTTTAATTATAACATTACAAAAAGTTATAAATAATTTAATATAATTAATATAATTTAATAATCATCAATTTTATCATATTCATTTGTTAATATTTTATTTATTACAGTGTCGTCATCTTGGAAATGTAATAGGTCAGAGAGAGATATCATTTCATATATATAATTCTATTTATATAGAAATTTATGTTATACTCAAGAAAATTCAGTCCAAATTCGACAATTAATGAATATAATATCATATTAGGTAGATAATATACTTATAGACTTGTTTTTAGATGTGATTTTTTCTATACATTAAATATTTATCCCAAGATTGTATACTTTTACCATATTTTAGCCTTTACCATGGTGAATATTTTAAAACTTGGTTACTACTCATTATGATAAAAATAGGTCACATTATTTAAAAGTAAAAACATGTTTATAAAAATATTAAATCAATTATTTGTGATATAATTTCCAAATTTTTTTAAAAATTAATTCCATTTTATATTTAAAAATGAAATGAAAAATAGTTTTTTGAATACAAATTTTTTAAAATATAAAAATTTTATTATATCAATATAATCTATAATGATGAATCTAAAATTAGTTTTTTGGATAATTATTATCAAAAGTATCTATTTTTATGTCAAATTAAAATTAAAAACATATTTTAACTTCTAAAATATTTGAATTAATTAATATAAATGGTGTTTTTAAAAAAAAAAATTTCACTATCAAATACAAAATTATACAGTTTTAGAAAAAACTCTTTATTTATTACGATGAAAATAATTAAATACTGATTTAAAAATGATATTTACATTTTTAGATAATAATTTTCAAAAATCTAGAAAAAATTATAAAATTAATACATAAAATGATACAAAACCATTTTTTTAAAAATAATATCTTTACAAATAAAAAAATTATCATCCTTAATTTCTTAATTGAAATAATTAAATGAATGATAATTCATTTCATTGAATATAAAACCTAATAATATCAATAGAATCATTTATCCAAAATAATCAATTTATATATTATATATTCGACACATATTTCTTTGAAAAATAAATATTTTTCCATAAAAAGATATTATCATCATTTCCTACCATTTAATAATCAATGTATGAAATATTATTAATTTTTTATGAAGAACTATATACATATATTTCATAAAATGGTTATCCCTATTCGTATTCTATAAAAAAATATATTTTATGAAGATCATAATAAAAAATTAATATTTTTTGGTATATCATCATTTCATTAATATCAGTGTTTCGTATACCACATGTTATAGAATATATTATTTAAAAAAGATACATTATTAAACATTAAATAGTTTTATTCTTCCACATTAAATAAATGTCAACCCTCTAATTTAATACCATGTATAATAAAAAGTGTTTAAAACTTTTTTTATCATCAATTCAAATGTGTGGATGATAAAACATATACCCATTAAATAAAAAACATTTTTAATATATAAAAAATATACTAGGTGAAAATGTGAATTATTTAAGTTAATAATAAAACATAGTTTTGTAAAAATGATATGGAAAACAAGAAGGAAACTTAGAATAACACAATATCAGGTTCCAAAATAAGTAGAACATTAGAGGAATGTGAATATATACATATATAAGAGAAATTTTTTTCAAAAAATTTTAGATGTCATAAATATTTTTCAAAAGGAAAATCATCAATGTAAATTTTCATTTCAAAAATTGGTGTTGATAGTATAAATACATCATAAATCAATATCAAATGAAAACATTATAATTTAATGATATTTTTGTAGTGTTTGAGGGTTTGTTTTACTATTAATATATGTAACAAACAAATATACACTTACCTTGATTTCATCACATATTTATACAGAAGTTAATTATTTGGTTGTTTTTCATGAATCTGTCCCCCACTACTTTTTCCCATGTTCGTAATGAAAAAGTATGAATTCATCAATCATGAAATGAAAAAATTAACTATCAATGGTTGAAAATATCCTAAAAAGATGAAGAACTAATTTGTGTTTTTATATCCATAGTGAAAACAAAAAAATGATTATCACAATTTAATATAATATATAATTTGAATATTCCCTAATATTGATAAATATCTCATTAAAATCTAAATCCTTAATAATAAGTCAAATGTAAAACAAATCACTCCACAAAATAGTAACATTAAAAATAATAAAAATATAGAGAACAAAAAAAGAGTACAAAATTGTTGAATAATTTGATCACACATTCTTCTAACAAAAACAGAACATTAATCTGAAAAGAAAATTAATCACTCATATTTTCACATATGAAAAAAAAATTGTAACATAAATGATTGGAGAATGTGTATTTTTTAATTTATGTGATATTATGAGGCATAAACAACATCAAGATTAAATGAACTCTGATATATAATTATTTAAAAATGAATGATTTGTCCGATATTTTTTATTTGATTTAATGAAAATACCACATATTTTTAAAAAATTGGGTAATTATTTTCCATGATAAAAATATTAATCAACCATGGATTCATTTTCAACCCATTGTAAATAAAGATATATATTCATAATATAAAAGTGATGTTTTTAATATAATGGTTTTTTAGAGAAATATTTTATTAAAATTACATATTTAATTTATAACTAATTAAAAAAGATAATAATGAAATATGTATATTTTATATAAAATTTAATAAAGTTTATTTATACAATTATTCTTTTTATCTAATGAATGATAATAAAATCACTTTATTCTTTAACTGTTCAATTTCTTTAAAACAATTATTGAATTATTTGTTTATTGTTTATATGTTTTTTTTAATATTAAATTTGATGAAATCGAATTTTTTTTTGAATTCATAAATTCATTGTTTTTAGGATTAATTTATTATATTTTTGTGAAATTATTTATTTTTTATTGAATAGTGAAAATATAGTTTTCTTGAAAAATGGTTATTTATTTCCTTAAATTATGTAATTTAATTTTTCTACTATTTCTTGGATTTTAATTATAAAAAACTAATTATGATATGATAAAACTTAACCAAAATAATTCTATATGAAAAAAATCATATTTTATTTTCGAATAACTCCATTTCTAGAAATTAAATGCGTTTTTTAAAACCTATATTTTCATTATGTTCAACTTATTTTTATTAAAACTATATTAAAAGTCTTTTTAAAAAATAATTCTTGAAAAATAATATATATATGAGAAATGTGGATTTTTACATTTAGAAAATAGTTCACTTTTAATTTTCTTAATAAAATAGATAACATGTTAAATATATGTATCCTAGAAAAAGGTAAAAAAAAGTAAAATGGAGTTAAAACATTGATATAAGGCAGACATCAATCTCTAGTTTTTTTATATTTTATTAGATATGTTTGTACCTTACCATAAACTTTACATATTCTAGTATTTTTTATATAGAATTCACATTAATTTGCATTTTTAGTTTTTTTAGTGATTAAGACAAACTATTTCAAATTAGGCCCATACATTATAGGTAAAAACATATAAATAATATCAATTTTTTTACACCATAAGTAAATATTTTAAAAAAACATGAAATATTTCTAGAAACATCTTCAATAAATTCATCATGAAATTTTTTTTGTCCATACCAATGACAAGACCTTTGGAAAACATTCTGAAACATTGGATGAGCACAAAATACTCAATAAAGGACATCAGGAAACTGAATTTCTAGTCTAGTTATAACATGATATTCCCTTGAATCTGTTTCTTAATGTCAAATTACAATGCAAAGATAAATCACATAGGTTCCTTGGGACATCGTTACCGTATCACTCTTGCATTCACCCTTACAAATGGAACAACCATTTGGTCGGCTTACACATTTGGATCACCCAATGAATTGGAGTGTTTTAATGGGTATCACCCTTTTTTATAAGTTATATCGGGGTCACCTTTCAATCAAAAGTAATAATTAGGCTCAATCCTTCATATAAGCTACATTAGGCTCACCCAAGAGTTATAATGATACCAACACTTCTTATAAAATATATCATTATCTCATGTTAAGTGTTTATGTACCATTATATAATAATAAATCATAAAATCATAAAATTTTATACATTACATACAGAAAAAATTCACTAAGATGAAATAATTTAATGTAATTGAAATAATCAATCAAAATTTAATAATAGGATTTATAACCTTTATAAATGATATTTTTGAATCAATGTGTCTCATTTAACATTGATATTATTTTAAATAAATTCAAAAATGATTTTTTTTAAAAAATGGAAATATAAATAAATACATAAAACCATTTTCATAACATGTAAATGAATGATAATTTTCTATTATAAGAAATCATTAAAACACATACCACGATTTTTTAGTTAAAGAGTTTTTTTTACCAAATTTGGAAGACATAAATAAAAATAGTTAAATATTTACACTAAAAAACATAAAATAACATTATAATATATAAATTTTTTATATAACACTTCAAAAGGGTTGTAAATAGATTTTATGCGTTCATTAAGGTCAATAACATCAACATATTCTTCAAGGAAAGGCGATTGAGATGATGTCCTTTACCATGAGTTCGAATCATCACATATAATATTAATTTTCCTTCATAATTTTCATAGATTAAATATTTACATTATTCAGATCCTTTTTTATCACTATTATTCTTTTTATATAACTTATTATCATGATATTAAAATTATATAATTATTTACGTCCATGTCATATTTTGTGAGTTTATTTCATACATGAGGACACAATAAATTTGGTATAAACATAATAGTCTTAGTAGTCATTAGATATTAATCTCCCGAATAATATTATTGAAATAAAAATAAATTTTATACATGAATTATACTTTTAAATATATTCATTTATGTATAATTATCAAAATTGACCAATTTTATCATCATGGTGACGGTAGGTCATACATATGCATGAGTAAAACTTTTATTTTTAATTTATTATTTATGGAATGATGGTTATTATTATTTTATTACTCCTTAATTATCATAATATTATTAATAAAATATTAATAATTTAAATATATTTATATATATCATCCATGCGATGGGGTGAATAAAAATGAATCACATCGCTTCACAGAGGTGAAAATTCAGACATACGCAAGAATGACGTTATCATTTTTTTTTGTGCATGGAAGTATAAGAACATAATTGATATATTATCTTAAAATAATGATAAATATGTCATTAATAAGAAATATAACCACTAATTTTATCATTATACCTAGTCATTAGAGACAGTAATTCAAAAAAAATACATCGGTTCGTGGAGGTGATTGTATGCACGTACGCATGAACTATTAATTATTTTACCATTTGAATGATATGTGGAAGTATTTAGGGGATTGTATTAGCATAATAACATCTCATTATATTTAGGATTATGTATTTTTTTAGTTCATCATGGTGGAATATAATTGGAGGGATGTGTAAGAAGAAATAAAATTGAAACACTTAAAAAATGATACATTCTTTTCAGATAATCTCTCGTGATTAACACATTAACACCTATAAGGTGATTGATCTTCCTAAATTAATTCCACTTAAAATATGCTGAGATATTATAGGAATGTATTTTGTTATATCATGGCCAATCCGAAATTGTTTTGATTTTGGATGAAATTTTAATAATTAGTTCACTTTTATAAGAGATGGGGAGAGAACTCTTCTAAATCGTTCGTGTAATAAATTAATATAAATTAATTTCCTTTTCACAATGGGTCTTAATAGGATTAGTTATAATATAATCTTATGATGGTCTAAATACTATTAGACAACGAAAATAAAACATGTTTTAAATAATTTTTAATCTTATAATTTTTAAAGCCCATTTTTAATCATCACATTATATCATATATTTTACTCATTGAGGGTTAATATAATTTCCATGGCATGTAAAAATAAAAATAATTTATTCAAATATGAAAATATATGTCCAAACCCATCTATTTTACGTAATATTGGATTTTTATAAATTCCATATCATTTAATAAAATATTTTATATTTAAAAATATTGATTGTGGTAATTCTGAAACTATTCATTTCTTGAATTTCTAAAATTTTTATAACATATTATATTCTAAAAAATACTACTAAACATATGTCATATTTAAAATAAATAAATAAATTCATTTATCAAATCAATTATATAAAATTTTATTTTTTAACATTTTTATTATCATTTATTTGTTTCTTCTATTAATGAATCAAATATTGCAACATCATTGTGTCCCCATTAAAGTTGATTATTTATTCTGGAAAAATTATAAAAAATTTACAATTATTTATTAAATGTTTTTAAATATCTAAAGACTATATATATTCAAATATATAAAATGTTTAGACTTGTTTAAAATATACTTCACTTGTTAAATACACTAGTTTAATAGAATTGTATTTTCATGAGATATAATTAAATAAATGTACTAGATTCATCCAAGTGGCTCCAAGTGGACATAAAATCATTCCAAGGAATATTTTGGTATAAAATAACTCATCCAATGAAATTAGGATTAGTTTTAGGGTAATAATATAATTTTTATAATATAATTTTTATCCTTATTTACCTAATTTACAATTAAATGTGTCAATAATAATAATTAATAATGTCATTATTCATAATTACCAAAAAATTAGTTGATCCTATTACATCATAAATTTCAAAAAATTTACAATCAAGAATTATCATTTTTCATAATTAATAACATATAAGTGACTAAAATTAGTTTTAAATTAATCTCGATGATGCAATGGGAAACATGTTTTTTATGTAAAATGTTCAAAATGTTCAGATAGTTCTTATATCCAATTTAAATTTAAAATTTATTCTACAAATCTAAATTTAATTTAATGTTAAAAATTAATTTAATTATACATTAAATCAAATTAAATGTATAATATAACTATATATATTAATAAAATTTAAATGTAGTTTTGAATTGATATGCACTATTTTCAATTTTATTTAAAATTTAAAATTTGATATCTCAATTCCATATAATAAGTATATTCCTTTACATATAACTTATAAAATTTAAAATAAATAGATTTAAAAAGGTTTCACATTCAAAAGGTTGAATGCAATCCATTTTTGAAATATAATTCTTTAATGTCTAAAATGTGATTTGTTTATATAAAATTTTTATAAAACACATTGAATGAATGTGATTTGTGCACATTTATATATCTTTTAATGATAAAATTTACTTTTATTTTAAAATGGTTTTACATTCATTTTAAATTAATTGGTCAAATAATTACGTATAAATTTGTAAAAAATATTTTCATAATTTAAATAAAAATTATCATTCCCACCATTCAGATGATTGTGTTGTAACAAAAACATTTAAATAATTACATATAATTTTTCATTTTATCATGATGTGGCATATCATGTACACTATCAATCATGGTGTTTTCATTAAAAAAATGAATTTTAACATTCTCCCAAAATTTAATAAATTTCAACCTCACAATTAGATCATGTGATAAAAAAAGGGTTTTACTTTTCAAACTACCATTTCTAAAATACCACATTAGAAAAACACTCAATAAAACTTATTCTTTAATAGATAGAAAGATAATTATTATGGTCACCTGAGATAACATATACAAGGGTTATACATATAAAAACATGGATATGGAAGAAAATGTAACAGACATATCTTAATAGATTGTGATAGAGAACATGGTCATGAAGATGTTAATAATCAAAAAACCATTTATCGTTGATGGGATAAAAGGTTATTGATTTATGAGTAAAAAGAGTAATTAGATAAATTTTATATTCCAAAATACATTGTATATTGTTGATGAGTTATTTATATATGTGTACTGTGAATAGGTGAAAACATAATTGTAAAAAATGGTATCATCACTTAATCAAGTTCCATCACAAACTCGTATTTTTATCTAAATGATGAGTCTTAGAGATTAATTATTAATGCATGAAGAACATGAATTGTCTTCTATAGAATCAAATTCTAAATAATTATATATTACACAAAATATTAAATCTATATTCTACTTAAATTTAAATATTAAACATAATAGAAATTTTATAGAAATGATAAGATAATTCCTCAAAAATAATAAAACAAATATGAAAAACAACTCTAACATCCATAATTCAGTAGTGATACCAAAAAATAAACATAATAATATAAATACCCATAAAATTTCATGTAAATAATCTTGGGTTATTCATTAATTCAAATTATATTTTGATGGATGGACTGATCTAAATATTGTACATATACCATGGTTGAAACAACGATTCACTCTTGAATTCCATGGAAAATCATGATGGTTAATATTATGTTGTCTTCGGTGATTCATGGATCCAAAATATTTATTCCATTAATGGGATCATTGGTGTTAGAAAAATATGTTGAGTGATACATGGATTCTTATGATAATTCAATTGATGGAATCAAATGGAATTATACTATTATTCAAAGATTGATACTCTATCCTACATTGAGGAGTGACGAGGACAAAATAGATTAGCTTGGATGTTATTCATCACATAGAGAGATACTTGGCTTTTAAATGGTTTACCCATGATTGGATAGTTGGGTAACGGTAGACATTTCACCCGGAGTGATACATGAATTACAAATTATGATTTTGAAGGATGGTCTTAGGTTCATAATTGAATTATAAAGGGAATGACTTATGACGTGTATGGAAAGCCGAAACACAATCTTCGATTCAGTCTTTACTTGTACTTATTTAGATGTCCATATCAGACATATGTTATTCTACATCCTATACGTGGGATTATAGGCATGATCTATGTCATGAGACATACATAATTCAAAATAATTAAAAAATTTATTGAATATATAATGGAATCTATGGAATGCAGGATGTTACTTTGGGGCTCTTCCTTAGGTACTTATTTTTTATTACACAATACCTACTATATATATTCACTACTTGATTGGAACAAACCATGGGTGGTTTTCAACTATGATTTATTCTCACATCCTATTTGGGTCTTGTTTTTGGGGCTAAACATATTAAATGATTCAATTTAATGATAAGGGAAAGATCCCTACTTCATATAATTAATATTCTGTATAAGAGTCGGATATCATGGAACCAAGCTAAGGCTTGCGATGCTACTTCTTTTATTTTTTAATTTTTTTAA
Organism: Viscum album; assembly: GCA_963277665.1. Lineage (NCBI taxonomy): Eukaryota > Viridiplantae > Streptophyta > Magnoliopsida > Santalales > Viscaceae > Viscum > Viscum album. The sequence goes on along the minus strand of OY728147.1, from coordinate 2,046,663,238 downwards.
TTTTGTTATATAGAATCAGTATAATCTTTGCATTCATGTTTTACAATTTTTATTAGAAGCATTTTACATATATGATCATATTATATAAGATATGATTTCTGGATTCTATATATTATCGGTCATCCACTATTTTCTTCTATTGTATGGTTGACTAATTCTAAAAATGAGACATTTATCTATATAAAGTTGTGTTACACTCTACTAATGAGGGAATAGTCTCCCCGCAAAATCACTTAGTCCCTCCCTGCTAGTTGGTAGCCTTTATCATTTTGGGAGATCCGTTTTGAGGCTCTGTGGCCCAACAAACATAGGGAACCTTTTAGTGGTATCTATGTCATGGATGTTGCAATGTGTTATAAAATCATTATTTTTTGGATTTCATTACTATTTTGAGATAAATTTAAGGGATAGAGAGGAATAGGGGAATGGTAATGATTTTATCCTTTGCATAGTTTACCCATGTACATGAAAAAGAAAAACTTTTTTTAATTTAATTCTTCTATCCAGGATTATTAAAATTACAATTCATTTTTTTCATCCATTTGGTGATTAACATGATTTATTAATTTATTGTATAAATTATTTTGGATTATATTATGATTCAACCAGATATGATGAGGGTATGAAATCTCATTCCTCTTATAGGAACCTATTAGATTTCATATGTCATGAATCATGCCATTCCATTTAGGATACATTTCCAATTTCATAATATCATTATAGGTAATGTGATATATATTTCTTATTTTGTGTTAGGTATATTGTGATATTTTATATCATGGAATGGATGGATCACATGGTTTTGACCCCGATGTTTGTTGATCCTCTTGATTTTGAATTTGGTGGATCATGCTCTAGGCTTAATGTGGATTGTGCTATAATGTGCACTAGGTTGATGAAAAGTTTTGATCCCAAAGGAGTAATGGCCCCCATGGAACAAAAATAGGTGTACCATTGTTTTTTCATAGTAAAAGAGATGTAAAAAACAGGAAATAAATCTCAATTTAGTGAATTTTAATGTTAACTCAATATAAATAAAAATAATATGAAGGAAATTGAAACAAAATGGTTTATTATAGAGAACCCGACCAAACTCAGCCTTGGTAGTGGGTTTTTGGTAGTATGCCTCTATTTTTTAACACACAGACCAAATCTATTATGTAGAAAGATGAGTGAGATTTTAATGGTGAAGGTTTTTACCTATCCTTCTTAAGTTTGTGATTTTTTACTGTCAACTATGAAATGATCATAAATGAGGGATGTGTTTGGCGTTGTAGAACCATTCCATGTGTCTTGATATGTCATGTGTAATGGACCACTGAGTTACCATTGATGGAATTTTTTAATATTTTAATAGGTCATTAGTTCACTCATACATCATTAGTAGATAAATTAGATCATATTCAATGCATACATCAATCAATCATAGTATAAAAGTGTATTAATATAAATCCTCAATTTTTTCAATTTTTTAGATAGAGTTTTTTTCTCTATCGGGTGATATATTTATGTCCATTCTATTTTAATATATATATATATATATATTCATTTTTTAGTGTATCATGATAATGATTTTATGTATTTTATATACGTGACTATGTCTTACTTGTACGGATGGAGACCTTCTTTAATGCTAAGAGATATATAAATTGGTTTCTGTGTAGACTCATAGAAGAACCTATATATGTCATCAAACACTAACAATGATATGACCTAAAAACATGAGATGCTCTGAATGTTTCCTATGGATTAAATATGTTGTACCATCAATGAATAATTATGGGACCAAAAAGATACATGGACCAATTTTCTCATTCTATGGTGGATTCCCACATTCTACCACATGTGATGCCGGAGGTTGCACCCAAGAATGCACTAGTAGCTTCTCTTTGTGTTCAAGGCGTGGGAAAACATCATCGGATATTCATACTAGTTATTTTTCTTGATATAGTGGAACTGGGTTCCATGCCCCACTATGGTTGTGACATCGAGCTCTAGTATCTGTTACACTTTTTGGGAACTAAGGGATCCCAATATGAAGGGGGGTGGATTAGTTTCATTATCGGTTTGTATGACCTTGTTGAGAAACATAAGTACACAAAGGTGATGCATGAAGGATTGAGGCCACATGGACCCACTAGGAGCCACTGGGGCATTAGGGTATAAGATGGAATCCATGAGGGTATACTCATGGGGCCTTTTATATATTATTTTTGTGGAACTATTACTTAGTTCACTAATGTTGTACCATACAAATGAGTTCATAGAGATGCGGATATATTCCAGGATTATATCTACATACTTATCTCTATTCATAAATATAAAACACTTTTTTCCTCTGTTGGATAACAATGTTGTCCTAATGGTTAAGATATTAGATATGAATATTTATCCGGTTATTAATGGATATGTAAAGACTCTATGTTTTAATAATGAAATAGAATTTTATAATGAATAAATTTTTATTATGTTATAGAAAACAAATACACTACATTAGAGATTATGGATAGTTATAGTCTATTAGATTTTAAATACCTTTTAGAATCATAAAAATTGATAATTTAGATCTTATAAAGTGATCATATGATTATATATATTTGGTTATGATAAATCCATTTGAAATAGACAAAGGATATGGTGACTATGACTAGTATGAATCTACCTTATAATGGCCTTTTATGAGAGATTCTGAGTAAGATAGAACCACTGAGATTCTCCCTTGACAAGACCCAATCTATGATTAAAAACTAATGAATAATAAATATTCGTTTACAGATGAAGTTCTAGCTCTTCGAGATAATGAACCAAACCATATTCACTGAACCATCATAAGAAAATATCAACATCACAAAACAATATGTTTTGGTATTCACAGATGTAATAACGAGATATGAATCAAAACTGAAACAATATAATTTTTTTTCAATTTTATATGATATAATGATTGTATTCATTTTTTTCATTAATTTATATTGATTAGGTAACAATTTTGATAAAATATATATTTTAATATAATGAATAAAGAACTGTAGTATAATGAAATATGTTTCATTAATCAATAATTTTTTTTGATAAAACCTATAATTTTTGAAATAAATGATATTTTAATAAAATAATTGTACATTATAATATTTATTATTTATAACTTATTATATAATTTTATAAATTCAAATTCAAATTTTATTAGTTTTAAAAAAACATTAATTTAAAAAACCCATAATTTCAATATATGTGGATTTTAATTTGAAAGGGTAAATTATAATATATAGCGAAATGTTTTGATGAAATAAAATTTATATTGTATATTAGTTTGATTAATGTATCAAATGGTAAATTGTTCATAATTTTTGGATACATACAATTTTATTGATATAAAATAAATACAGTGTAAATATATAGTCAATATTATTACATTATAATTACCTAATGGGGGTTAACATAGCCAATAAAAGTTATAAATGAAATGTTTTCCTTATCGAATAAAATAATTTCTTTTCAATGAGATTTGATTAATTTTATAAACCCTTAATGAAACATCAAATACCTATATGATATTTTAGGGATTTAGAATAAATTCATTATTTACCTAACTCACTTCCACCTAACCAATGATTATATATTAGATTTTTCAATTAATATAATTATATATTAACTGAATACAATTTTATTAGAAAGAAAAAATTTGCTAAATGGTATGGTTTGTGTCTATAAAATGTATCTTATAGGGACAGAAACCGATGTTTTTATATTAATGAAGAATTATCCAATCTATTTATATATAAGAATACCCAACCTCCCATTCCTATTCCCTCAAAACTGTTGGATCCATAAGTTACTCTACCCATACATATATTACGTCTTCCTTTGGTGATACAGGTCTCTTATAGATAACTTACAAATCTTTGAGAATCACCCTCTCAAAGCAAGGGATCATCTTCTTCTCTACTTTATTATGGAACCTTCTTTATATTGTTCATTTTGATTATGATTTTTTCATGTAGGTATATTTTTTAAAATTCTCAATTAGTTCTTTATGATATATAATTGTTTTTAGAAATCATTCACTCTCATTAATCCATTCCCTGAAACATTATGTACCCCATTGTAATTCTAAAATTATCCAATGATTTCCAAGATAATAATTTTGTACTGAATAATCATTCCTAATTTAACACATGGATATTAACATAGATGTAAATATCCTTAATTAACTGGTGAATCCCACTTATGTATCCTATAATCATTAATTTTTGTATTAAAAGTGATTAAATACACCCATCTGTTCTAGGATCTATGTGGAACACATATGAAAGAACATTATATTAATGTGATGGGTCATGATAGATTTATATAGAATACTAATTTATTTTGTAATGTTTTAATATGATGATATACAATGGTTGGTGAATGGTTGGTTATCTAATAAACACTTTTTTTATAATTTTATTACACTTATCAATGACATATTATTCAGTTTTCACATTTTATTTTGTTGTGTTATTGACATGATTCTGATATGTTGACATATTATATCATGCACTGACATGAATATTTTTTTTATTCCCATATATATTATGTTATCTTGATTATCCTCTTAGATCATCGGTATTTGTTTACATTTTTTCATGATTTTAGTATTCCCTTAATGGTCTTTATTTCTTTCAATTTTATTAAGTATGTCAGCATGTTATCCAATGATATTTTTTAAGATCTATGGAATATAAGTGCATATTTTAGAGTTTTTAAATAATTCAATTGTACAAATTATATTTATTTATATTCTATATACATAATTTCACAAATACACTAGATTTTAATATCATCATGGGTTATACTAAATGTATCATTGTGTACTAATACATGAATTGTGGTGTGTTAAAATATTTGTTGGCACGGTTCATATTCAAGGGATGTCTGTTTATTATTGGGTGTTTTTCTCAGAAAACTCTAATTAAAGCCTCGTGAATATGTCTAATGATATGAAAACATCAAAAAAAAATTTAATGTTTATATAATGTGGTAATAAAGAATATGAATCCATTACGATACACTACAAGTGGATGTGGCTTATGCATATTTGATCTTATAAGATATAACCCAAAAATTGATGCATTGAGTTGCAGTCAATTATAATCCAGTGTATGATAATAAGACTTGTTGCACACACGAATTGAATCTCTTAGGTTTATGATTTGGTTTATTTACAGGCTTTTACTGAACTATAATTAAGGGAACACATATTATTGTAATATTTTAAGTTAGAAAATAGATGATGAATAACTCAGATTGAGACCTAGATTTTTTTATGTTAAACAATATATTTTATTTATGACATTATTGTTTATGGTGTCCTATTTATATTTTTAATAATTTAAAACTTCTCATCCCTCTTTTTACACTATATTTTTTAGTAAATAACTTTAATTATGAGGATATGATTAAATAGTAAATGGGATATGAAATTTGATGATGACACAAATGAGAATCCAGACATAGTGGTATATAATATATGAAATCATGTAATTATTCCAATACATCTATAAAAACTTATGATCAATAACATACACAAATTTGAATCTCCAAAAAAGTTGAGCATAATTCCTCCTGAACATTCCTATGATTTTTGTGATAAAGGAAAGAAGATAAAACATTTTCAATATAAAAAATATAGAAATATAAACTCAATGAAATAACCCAATGTCAAAAGAATATGTTTTTGTAACACCCGAGACATTTATGTTATATAAATCATCAAAGGAATCTTTTTCTACAATTTCTTGTCTTGCTTTACACGAAATCGTGACCTTCCTCAATAGCTTGCGTCGTACGCAATACCGAGTTTCACAAAATAACGATATGCTGTTAAAATATTATTTAAAATAGCCGTTATGAATAGTAATAACAACTTTTTGAAATTTTATAAATTTTATTTTTCAAAATGGACTACATTTTTGGATTCGGAATATCGAAAAATGCCTATGGTGAAATTTTGGTATTTTTCTGAAAACTTTAAATTTTTGATGAATAGTGAAACAACTAAGTGGTAGTTAAAAAAACTGAATATTTCATAAAACTTAATTTTACCGCTTCTGTGAGTGGAATTTCGAAAATCCGAGAGACACTGTTGATGTCAGTAAGTAAAATGTGGTTCAATGAGATGAAAATAATTTTTTGGTGAATAGTAACTTTTTACTTTTTTTACCACGGTTAAAATTAAATTGGGTAATTAAGGGTAAAAATGATATTTGTATTACCCTAACACATGTGCTAATTCTATTGAACAAGTGTAATTCGACCAATAACAAACATAGGATTAAAATATGACCATTTAGGTCCACATGGATTAGATTAGGACATTTATTATTAATTTATTTAAAAAAGGGTTAAAATAGTTAAAGTCAAAGTTTAATAACTAAATCATTTTTAATATGGGGTTCTACATAAGATAAATTCGACTATAAATATTCATTAGAAAGATAAGAATATTTCCTACATATTTGTATTTTATTTATAATTTTTAGACATTAAATAATTTAATTTATTTATGACACAAAGATGATACAGTAATTATCTTATTAATGAAATATTGACATAATTGATGTTATAAGTACTCAAATAAATATAATTTGAGACTTTTCATGAATTACACTTATTTTATTGTTTAATATTACATGTTAGTATTGATTTAATTAACTTTGTTAGAACTAATAATTCTATTATAATTTTCAAAAAAATTAATTAATAAATAGTGTCAAAATGGACATAAAATAGTTTTTAAAACAAATATTATATTAGTAATTGTTATTTTATTCCTAAAAATCTATGTTTCCTCCAAATGACTTTGATAATGTTATATATATTAATAATAAACAACTTGGGGTTCGTTTGGCTGCTTATAGTATGTTTATTAACCTTATAGTATAATAACACAAGAAGACACGGTAAAAGTAAAATTATTTAACTTAATGTTAAATCTAAATGATAATGTTAAAATAGGAACCTAAACTTGTCTAAATTATATTTTATTAGAGTATTTCGACCCATACCCACCTTAGCTTAGAAATAAATCAATTTAGAGCTGTTTAAAACCGAACTTGACTTTATAATAAAATAATATTTTTTGTTATTCCAAAGGTGACCCTCTCCTCCCTTATAAAAGGGCACCTCCTCCCTCTCTTCCTCACACCACATTGAGCCTTCAATCTCGGCCAAACCCTGCCGCTTTCTTCTCTCCACTTCCCTAGAGACATAATAGAGGTCCTGGTCTTCTTCAAATACCAATTATAGTGCCCTAAAAGATGGTCTCAAAGGAGCACTTCAAAGAAGAGGTAATGTCCGTTACCGATTATTTCATCATTATTTTGTTCTTCCACTTCTTCTTATTTAGTTGTTTTATTATGAAGTAATAACATCAGTATAACTCATATACTGATATGTTATTATATGTATGAAACAACCCTATTTCACCATCTATCCATCCTACGGAAAAAGAAATCACCGCGCGTGCGTACGTACGGAATACCGTCTCCACATCGTGGTGTAATCTATTTTCCACCACCACCTAACTTGGATGGGTATAATGGTGTAAATAATGACTATATATGACTATTATAAAGTGATACTAATTCTTAAATAGTATAAACACACTCCAACACAATTCCACGATCATAGGAACGATATCATCACTCGTGCGTATGTACGGAATACCGTCTCCACGATGTGATACGACTCGTTCTACATGATATTCATTTTTATAATGATTATATAAATGAATTAAATGAATGAATATGATATATATTACACTAATACCATTATGGAAATGAGGTATCTATAACCTAAAGAGAAGAATAAGAATTTATTCGACAAAACACGCATAAGAACAAAAAGTTATAAACACCCGAATAACAAGTAGCAATGAAATATTACTACTAAGAAGCTAAGAATATGACCAAATATGATATCATAAAAATAAGTATGATTCTGTAATAAGTCAATAACATTATTTAAATCATTATACAGGAGGTTCGGACACTTACGAAGCAAAACGGACCTAAGGTAAGGGATAAATTTTCAATCTCATTTTTATCCGAGATTGCTTATACGTAAGTATTTACTGGGGTTACGATTATCATCCATGACCATGTTTTCTAAAAATGATTTCATAAAATGTTTACCATTCTTTCATGGATGTTTAAAGTCATTTTTACCCTTTATTGACTTTTTACCACAATGTATAAATGGAATCTTTCCTTTGGTTACCATATAAGGTACATTTTGACTTTTCCGACAAAAGTACGGGAATAATGTTTTTTATAACTTATAAGGCATGAATGGATTTTTAAAAAATTATTTCCAAGAAGCTTCCTTTACAAGTTCTCATGTTTATTTTTAATAAAATTCTTTTATTTTATAATTTTATGACATGTTAAGAAAGGAAAAGTGTTTTTGAAGCAGAAAGGATATTTTCCTCAAAAATGGAGTTCAAATGTTTTATCAAAATTATTTTCCCTCTAAGATAATAAAGGTTTCTGTTTCTATCCCTATTATTACATTGATTTGATTATGTTGTGATGTAATTATATTTTTATGAATCCCTTTATCTTATATTAATTGTTTTATGATGTCGCGTTGTTTAAGATTCCCATTTTTGTTACATGGGTTATGCTATGATGTATGGTTTATGATTTAGTGGCACGAATAAAAATGGTATCATTATGAGATGGGTGGGACCTATATCTCCCTCCAATGCATTGGGTAAAGATTTTATATCTCATGAGATAGACATGGATGGAACGATAGGTTATACCGGTTTTGTGAAGCAGGACTGAAATGAGGGTAACTCGGTTCAGAAAAGGACTTTGTCTACTAAGATAGTCTTGCCAGTGAGTCTTGACTAATAAGAAATGATTATCTATGATTATGTGTGTATGGCACAAAGTTTCATGTTTTAATTTATGATTATTGAGATTACATTTCACTACTATGATTTACCCCATGTTATGAAATTATGATCTCTTTTGTAGGTTAAGATTTCAAAAAGTTATGTGCTTATGTATATGATGTGATTGATATTTATTTTGTTTACCCTTACAGTGAATTTGAGCTCACCCTTTTGTATGTTTTCTTTCCCCAGGCCGGGAAGAAGGTTATTATGTAAGATATGCAAAAAGGGACTATCGATATGATGAAATAAATGGGAGACAATGTAGACGTTTTATGAATCAGTTGTTTATGTTTCCCAGTTTCTAAAGACGCTATACCTATACGGTCCTTTCATAGTTTTGTTATATGTTGTAATAAGTGTGCTTCAATTCTGAAGTAATAACAATGTATGTAAAGTATTGGTCTTTATAGTTGGTATCAGAGGAAAGGTATAGTCAACCTTTGGAAACTAGGATGTGAAATCCTTAGTAAGAAACCTAAGGATAAGTCTAAGCATAGAACACAATCTTAGTGTTTTAGAAATGGCCATGAATAACCTAGGATAAGACCTTATGTGTGAAATTTTATTCTTGATTATGTGGTTTTTCTTTTATAATTAGTGTTGCTCGCACTATTCTTCTTGGTTTTAGTCAATGGCTAGAACCCGAAGGAACCATGTTAGCCATGCTCACACAACTTTCTCAAGCTATGAATCCTGCAGCACTTCCAAACGAGCAAAGGAAGGAGCAACATTCTGTTGAATCCTTCATGAGACAGCGTCCACCTTCATTCAGTGGGTCTACTGATCCATTAGTTTCTGAAAAATGGATTAGTACTACTGAAAAGATATTTTCAGTTCTGCAATGTTCTGAGCATGATAAAGTCAACTTAGAAGTGTATCATTTGGAAGGTGATGTTGATCAATGGTGGAATCTTATTAAGAATATGATGCAAAGTGATTAAATTGAGTCCATTGAATGGGACGAGTTCATGAACTTATTTTTCAATAAGTACTTCCTTTGTATTCTCCGAACAATGATGGGGAAAGTGTTTCTTGAACTGAAGCAAAAGGATGATGAATCTCTTGGTACCTATGAAGCAATTTTTACAAGACCTGCATGGTACGATTCTGGTATTATTATCCAACCTGAGATTAAGATCGATCGATTATTTAGTGGCTTAAAACCAAGTCATTGAAGGGCCTTAACCAAAAGGGACATCAATAGCTACGAGTAAATCGTTCGATGTGCTCTCAAAGTTGAGATGGAGATTGGAGTAACCCATCAGTCATATGGGTTTGATAAGAAGAGGAAAATGGAATTCAAAGGAAAATATAAAGAGCACACTGAAAAGAAGATGATATTTCCCTTATTCTCAAACTGTGGAAAGAAACATGGGGAGAGTTGTCTTAAAGGGACAAGTAAATGATTCAAATGTGTAAAGGAAGGTCATCGGGCATTTGAATGTCGCGGTGATGGGAAGAAGATGTATACTGATGCCAACAAAGGAAGGGATACACAGAATGAACCTACTACACATCAATGTTTCAAGTGAAAGGAGATGGGACATTATTCCAATAAATGCCCTAATCCAAGGGTTGATGATGATGGACGACGTAAACAAACTCTTAAGGCTAAAGACAAAGGAATGTCACATGAAATTTCTATCAGCGATGTGGAGTATGATAACGATGTGGTGAAAGGTACACTTATCATCCACTCTAAAGTAACAAATGTTTTATTTGATTCTGGATCCACCCACTCCTTTATTTTTGAAGAATTTTCTAAGGGTATCACCGTATTACCTCAACAATTAGATGTTGAGTTAGCTGTGACAAAACCTAATGTCACAACAGTCGCATCAAAAGTTTATAATTCTTCTCCAATCGAAGTTTGTGGGAAAGTGCTTCCTACAAATCTTGTGATCCTTCCTATAGTGTAATTTGATGTGATTCTTGGCATGTATTGGCTTTCTCTACATGGAGATCATATCAATTGCCAAAGAAGGGAAGTCACATTTCATATTCCAGATCAATCTATGATGGTCTATCGATGCAAGGATGAACATAACCTTCCAGTGGAAATTTATTCCATTTTATGGGTATTGATTCCACTAAATGAAGGTTATTTATCTCAAATGGTTGGTGAGAAACTCACGATTAAGAATATTCCCATTGTATAAAAGTTTGATGATGTCTTTCCAGAGGAATTATAGGGTCTTCCACCGAATCTTGAAGTTGAGTTTTCAATAGAACTTGTACCGGGTGCTTTGCCTATTTCAAAGACACCTTATAGAATGGCCCCAATTGAGTTGCAGGAATTGAAGAAGCAACTCCAAGAGAATCTTGATAAGGGGTTCGTACGCCCTAGTGCGTCACCTTGGGGAGCACCTGTTCTGTTTGTTAAGAAGAAAGATGGATCAATGAGACTCTACATTGATTATCGAGAACTTAACAAGATCACTATCATGAAAAAATATCCTCACCCACGCATTGATGAATTATTTGACCAACTACGAGGAGCTCAATACTTTTCCAAGATTGATCTTCATTTAGGGTATCATCAATTAAGGGTAAAAAGGGAGGATATACCAAAGACGGCTTTCCGTACAAGGTATGGACACTATGAATTTATAGTGATGCCATTTGGTCTTACTAATGCCCCTGCTATCTTCATGGATCTAATGAATAGAGTCTTTATAGATTATCTTGATCATTTTGAGGTAGTCTTTATAGACGATATTCTTGTATATTCAAAGAGCAAGGAAGAACATGAAGATCATTTGGGAATTATATTGAATACCCTGAGAAAAGAGAAGCTTTATGCCAAATTTACCAAGTGTGAATTTTGGATTAAAAAAGTTGCATTTTTGTGTCACATAATCTCAAAAGAGGGGATATCTGTGGATCCAGCAAAAACAGAGGTTATCGAAATATGGTCGAGACCAACAACAGTAACTGAGATCTGAAGTTTTCTTGGGTTGGCTGGATATTATCGACATTTTGTGAAATTTTTTTCATGATTATCTAATCCACACACCAAGTTGACTCGGAAAAGGAGTTAAGTTTGTCTGGATGGAATAATGTGAAAATAATTTCAAGGATTTGAAAAGAAGGTTATCCAGTGCACCTGTGCTAACACTGCCTTGTAGTGGAGAAAGGTTTGTGATCTATAGTGATGAATCCAAGAAGGTATTGGGGTGTGTTCTTATGCAAAATGATATGGTGATAGCTTATGCCTCACGACAGTTGAAAATCCATGAGAAAAATTACCCAACACATGATTTGGAGTTAGCTACGATAATCTTTGCATTAAAGATTTGGAGGCATTACCTTTATGGTGAAAGGTGTGATATTTATACTGATCATAAAAGTTTAAAGTATATTATCACACAAAAGTAGTTGAATATGCGCCAAAGAAGATGGTTGGAGCTGATTAAGGATTATGACTGCTCAATCCATTACCACCCTGGAAATGAAAAAAAGGTGGTAGATGCATTATGTCGACAAGACCATTCTAGTTTATCCACGATGAGGATCACCAAAGATCCAATATTTATGGATTTACAAAGGATGGATCTTGGAATTATAATGAAAGGGGAAAAATCTTATCTCTCTCAAATGAATGTTCAACCATCTATACATGTGAGGATTAAAGAGGCACAGAAAGAAGATATCGAGTTACAAAAGAAAGTGAGAAATGTTCTTGAATTCAACCATGATTGTGATGGGATAATAAAGTTCAGGAATCAGGTTTGTGTTCCTCCCATCCCCAAATTAATGAAGGAGCATCTGGATGAGGCTCATAGTTCTTCATTATCTATTCATCCTGGAAGCATGAAGATGTATAGGGACCTGAAAGAGTACTTCTGGTGGGATGGCATGAAAAGAGATGTTGCTGAATATGTCTCTCAATGCTTGGTTTGTCAACAAGATAAAGCTGAGAGACAGAAGTCTAAGGGGATGTTACAACCATTACCCATACCCGAATAGAAATGGGAAAACATCACTATGGACCTTGTCACAGGACTTCCTAAAACATCCAAATGAAATAATGCTATCTAGGTCATAGTTGATCGTCTTACAAAGTCTGCACACTTCATTTCTATTAGAGAGGATTTCTCTCTGGATCAGCTTTCCAGGATATATGTAAAGGAAGTGGTAAGATTGCATGGAGTACAAATTTCTATTATATCTGATCGGGATCCGAGGATTACCTCAATGTTCTGGCGAAGTCTTCAGCATACTCTGGATACAGAGTTATGTTTCAGCACCGCTTATCATCCTCAGACAGACGGTCAGTCTGAGAGAACAATTCAAACTCTAGAAGATATGTTGAGAGATTTTTCTATGGATTTCAAAGGTGGTTGGGATCAACACCTACCTTTGGTGGAATTTTCATATAATAATAGCTTTCACTCCAGTATTCAGATGGCTCCTAATGAAGCTCTCTATGGAAAGAAATGCAGGACTCCAACTTGCTGGGATGAAGTTGGGGAATGAAAGCTATTAGGACCTGATCTTATTGATGAAATGGCAAGAAAAGGTCAGATCTATTCAACAACGCATAAGAGCATCTCAGAGTCTCCAAAAAAGTGATGCTGACAACTTAATAAAAGACCTAGAGTTTGATGTGGGTGACAAAGTGTTCTTAAAAATATCTCCCTGGAAGAGGGTTATGAGATTTGGAAAGAAGGGGAAGTTGAGCCCTAGATATATCGGACCTTTTGAAATACTAGATCGTGTTGGGAAGGTAGCTTACCGATTGGCACTTCCACCGAATCTCTCTCAAGTTCACGAAGTGTTCCATGTATCTCTCCTGAGAAAGTACATACCTGATCCTTCAAATGTACTCTGCTCAGAAGTTGTACCGCTGGAGCAAGATCTTTCTTATGAAGAACAACCGATAGATATTCTGGATCATAGCGAAAAAGTCCTACGAAACAAGACCACTCGATTGGTGAAAGTCTTATGGAGGAACCACCAATTAAATGAAGCTACATGGGAGCTTGAGGATATGATTAGGGAGAGGTATCCTTACCTGTTTGTTACAATGTGACGAATTTCGAGGGAGAAATTCATTTTATGGGGGGTAGAATGTAACACCCAAGACTTTTATGTAATATAAATCATCAAAGGAATATTTTTCTACATTTTCTTGGCTTGCTTTACATGAAATCGCGACCTTCATCGATAGCTTGCAGCATATGCAATACCGAGTTTCACTAAACAACGATATGCTATTAAAATATTATTAAAACTAGCCGTTAAGAATAGTAATAACCACTTTTTGAAATTTTATAAATTTTATTTTTCAAAATGGACTTCATTTTTGTATTCGGAATATCGAAATTAGCCTAGGGTGAAATTTTGGTATTTTTCTGAAAACTTTCAATTTTTGATGAATAGTGAAACCACTAAGTGGTAGTTAAAAAAACTGAATTTTTCAAAAAACATAATTTTACCACTTTTATGAGTAAATTTCTAAAATCCGAGAGACACTCTTGATGTTATTAAGTAAAATGTTGTTCAATGAGATGAAAATAATTTTTTGGTGAATAGTAACTTTTTACTTTTTTTTACCACGGTTCAAAGTAAATAGGGTAATTAAGGGTAAAATTGATATTATTATTACCCTAACACATGTCCTAATTCTATTGGACAAATGTAATTCGACCAAAAACAAACGTAGGAATAAAATATGACCATTTAGGCATACTTTTATTAGATTAGGACATTTATTATTAATTTATTTAAAGAGGGGTTAAAATAGTTAAAATCAATGTTTAATAAATAAATCATTTTTTATATGGGGTAATACATAAGAAAAATTATAATATAAATATTAATTATAAATCTCAAAATATTTCCTACATAATGGTATTTTATTTTAATTTTTAGACATTAAATAATGTAATTTATGTATGACATAATGATGATGCAGTAATTATCTTATTAATGAAATATTGACATAATTGATGTTATAAATACCCAAATAAATATAATTTGAGACTTTTTATGAATTCCACTAATTTTCTAGAATACTATGACATGTTAGTATTTATTTAATTAACTTTGATCGAACTAATCATTCTGTTATGATTTTCACAAAAATTAATTTCTAAATAGTGTCAAAATTGACAAAAAAATAGTTTTTAAAACAAATATTATATTATTAATTGTTATTTTATTCCTAAAAATCTAAGGTTTGGCCAAAAGACTTAAATAAGGTTATATATATTAATAATAAACAATTTGGGGTTCGTTTTAATGCTTATAGTATGTTTATTAACCTTATAGTATAAGAACACAAGAAGACACGGTAAAAGTAAAATTATTTAACTTAATGTTAAATATAAATGATAAGGTTAAAATAGGAACCTAAACTTTTCTAAATTATATTGGAGGAGAGGAATTCGACCCATCCCCACCTTATCTTCTAAATAAATCAATTTGGAGCTATTTAAAACTGAACATGACTTTATAATAAAATAATATTTTTAGTTATTCCAAAGGTGCCCCTCTCCTCCCTTATAAAAGGGCACCTCCTCCCTCTCTTCCTCACACCACATTGAGCCTTCAAGATCTGCCAACCCCTGCCACTTTCTCCTCTCCACTTTCCTAGAGACATCATAGAGGTCCTGGTCTTCTTCAAAGACCAATTTTAGGGCCCTAAAATAAGGTCTCAAAGAAGCACTTCAAAGAAGAGGTAATGTCTGTTACCGATTCTTTCATCTTTATTTCTTCTTCCACTTCATTTCTTTAGTTTTTTCATTATGATGTAATATCATCAGTATCAATAATATACTGATACGTTATTATATGTATGAAAAAACCCTATTTCACCATCTATCCATCCTACAGAAAAAGAAATCACCGCACGTGCTTACGTACGGAATATCGTCTCCACGCCGTGGTGTAATATATTTTCCACCACCACCATACTTGGATGGGTATAATTGTGTAAATAATCACTATATATGACTATTATAAAGTGATACTAATTTTGAAATAGTATACATACACTCCAATACAATTCCATGATCATAGGAACGATATCATCACTCGTGCGTACGTACGGAATACCGTCTCCACGATGTGATGCGACTCGTTCTACATGATATTCATTTCATAATGATTATATAAATGAATTAAATGAATTAATATGAAAAATATTACAATAATAAAATTCTTTAAATTAGGTATCTATAACCTAAAGAGAAGAAGAAGAATTTATTCGACAAAACATGCATAAGAACAAAAAGTTATAACCACCTGAATAACAAGTAGCAATGAAATATTACTACTAAGAAGCTAATAATATGACCAAATATGATATCATAAAAATAAGTATGATTCTGTAATAAGTCAATAACATTATTTAAATCATTATACAGGAGGTTCTAACACTTACGAAGCAAAATGGACCTATGGTAAGGGATAAATTTTCAATCTCATTTTTATCCAAAATTGCTTATGCGTAACTATTTACTGGGGTTACGTTTATCATCCATGACCATGTTTTTTAAAATGCTTTCATAAAATGTTTACCATTCTTTCATGGTGGTTTAAAGTCATTTTTACCCTTTATAGAATTTTTACCACATTGTATGAATGGAATCTTTCCTTTGGTTACCATATAAGGTACTTTTTGACTTTTCCGACAAAAGTAGGAGAAGAATGTTTTTTACTTATACGGCATGAATGGATTTTTAAAAAATTATTTCTAAGAATCATCCTTTACACATTTTCATGTTTATTTTTAATAAACTTCTTTTAGTTTAGAATTTTATGACATGTTAATATAGGAAAAGTGTTTTTGAAGAAGAAAGGATATTTTCCTCAAGAATGGAGTTCAAATGTTTTATCAAAATTATTTTCCATATAAGATAATAAAGGGTTATGTTTCTATCCCAATTATTACATTTATTTGATTATGTTGTGATGTAATTATATTTTTATGAATCCATTTATCTTATATGAATTGTTTTATGATGTCACGATTTTTAAGATTCCCATTTTTGTTACATGGGTTATGCTCTAATGTATGGTTTATGATTTTGTGGCACACATAAGAATGGTATCATTATGAGATGGGAGGGACCTATATCTCCCTTCTATGCATTGGGTAATGATGTTATTTCTCATGAGATACACATGGCGGGAACGGTAGGTTATATCGGTTCAGTGAAGCAGGACTGAAATGAGGGTAACTCGGTTCAGAAATGGACTTTGTCCACTAAGATAGTCTTGGCAATGAGTCTTGACTAATAAGAAAAGATTCTCTATGATTATGTATGTATGCCACAAAGTTTCATGTTTTATGTTATGATTATTGGGATTACATTTCACTACTATGATTTACCCCATGTTATGAAATTATGATCTCTTTTCCAGGTTAAGATTTCCAAAAGTTATGTGCTTATGTATATGATGGCATTGATATTTCTTTTTTTTACCCTTACTGAGAATTTGAGCTCACCCTTTTGTATGATTTCTTTCCCCAGGTCAGGAAGAAGGTTATTAAGTAAGATATTCCAAAAGGGACTATAGATATAATGAAATAAATGGGAGACATTGTAGACGTTTTATGAACCAGTTGTTTATGTTTCCCAGTTTCTAAAGACACTATAACTATACGGTCCTTTCTTAGTTTTGTTATATGTTGTAATAAGTGTGCTTCAATTATAAAGTAATAACAATGTATGTAAAGTATGGGTTGTTATAGTTTTATCCGTGAAAAAAGAGGGCATAAAGTAGCTAATTAAAAAAATAAAATGAATAATTCTATTAACATGATAAATGGAAATGATTTTTAATCAATTGTACCATTACGATTTCTATGTATTAAGCATGGTGAACTTGGATACTATCTAGAAAATTATATATTCAAAGGGAAAACCAAGATGATGAGAACAAATATTCTTAATACACAAGAGAAATGGAAAGTCATATAATAATATATATCATCATGATTGATGTATGCATAACCTCTACCTATGGGGTTTGTTTATCATCATGTATTTCAATTCTTATCACACAATCATATCTTGTATGTTTTCAAAGAACATCGATTCACCGCCCAAAATGATTTGGAGTCCTCAAGAAAGTCATATATGATAATTGTATCACATTTTCAAGTTTCAAGGAATTTTTTTGAAAATATTTTCATTATTTCATTAGTGCAATCCTATTTTATCCTTGTTATTTTTTATTTTTCCTTGTATAAATACAACATAAATTATTGAGAGAAGGAAATCACCCCATTTTTTGATAATCATCCTCTAATAGTATTCATGTTGAAGGAGGAGAATGAATATCCTTATCTGTCATCATCTTAAAAATGGATATTATACCCTTATAAGAATGTGTATCTAGATAAAATTATTGAGGCTATGTAAAAGAACATCATTAATGAAATATCTATTGTAATGGAATTAATTTATGAGTTTCCAAAAGGATTGTCTAATATTACTCCAAGCTGATATATTGTGTTCCCGATAAAACATATATATGGATACTTTCCTAAATCCAGAAATCCATATTGAATATATTTTTTTAACTTGAGGAGATAAAGAAAAAACTATATGAGAATTTATATAAAGGGATTCTACTCCCAATTTCATCACACTGGGGTTAATCAATCCCATTTATCAAAAAATGATTGGTCTATGTTCCTATCAATTTATTTATCCTGAGATAAACAATATCAAGGTAATGATTAAGTATCCCCCCACAAGAAATGGTGAATTTTTTGACAATCAATGTGGTGACCAATAATTATCTAATAT
Source organism: Viscum album (assembly GCA_963277665.1). Taxonomy (NCBI): domain Eukaryota; kingdom Viridiplantae; phylum Streptophyta; class Magnoliopsida; order Santalales; family Viscaceae; genus Viscum; species Viscum album. The sequence goes on along the minus strand of OY728147.1, from coordinate 2,046,644,527 downwards.
ATGACATTTATTAGGATATTATTTATTAATAGTGAATAAGGAGGATATCCCCAATATTGCTTTTCTCACAAGGTGATGTCAATATGATTTCATAGGGAAAACATTTGGCTCACCAATGATATAAAAATCATTATGGAGTTAATAAATATATTATGGGGGGATTTACTTGAAAATTTTTTTATTCCAATTGATTATATTATTATCCAATCCAAAATTAAGGAGGATTATGATGATTATTTATATTTTTCATGTACGGCCTTGTAGAAAGAAAATATACATTTAATGATATATTAATGTGATTTATTGATGGAAAATGTAATAATTTTTGGACTGTTATGACTAACATTGGTATATATGTGGAAACATTAAAAAAGGAAATAATAGGATATCCCAGTCCAACATCTGTGATGGTAATCTAGAGTTTCCTTAAATGGGATAGGTACTATCATCAATTTTTAACAAACATCACATGATTTTCAAACAAACTAACCTAGCTTAATCATAAGGGAATCATTGTTTATACATATAAATGAAAATAAATCATTAAAAATATATATATTAGGCTACTAACTATAGATGTTCTAACATTACCCATAAGTGGTGAAGTATTTTTTATCTCTATTGACTTGTCCATAATGAGATTTGGATTTTTGAACATAAATGATATAAATTTGATCACCTTTTATTCATTATTATTAAATATAATTGAGATGAAATACCGAACACATATAACCACCACCTTATAAGAAAACTAGTATTTATATATAATATTCTTGGACCAGAAAAAAATAGATATGGTAATAATAAAAGGATCATCATAAAATATTACAAAATCAACTAATCAATCATCAATCCATGAAAGGATCCATGATTCTTATAATGATGATGATGTAATATAGAAAATTTATAGCATATTATAGAGATCCAAATTATTTAATATAGATTTATAAGGTCTGGAATTAGTATATGTGTCATATTAAACACATAATTGAATGGGGAATATCTATATGATTAGTATAGATCATCTTTCTCTATTCATCTAATAAGCACTGAGTGTATATATATTTTAAGAAAAACATTTTCAAGGGTAAAATTATGTTAGGTATTGCATAGATCATATCTTAAAACATTTTATGCCAACTATTCTACTAAGAATTACTAATGTATAATATTTTGATGAAAATATTTCATATACTAGTTTGGATGATGGAAAACATAACAATGGATTTCATCATAGGACACTCCATGAATCCTAAAGTAAATAATTATATATGGGTGTTAGTCCATCATGGTAAAAATTCAACACATTTCATTTCTATCAATGATTATTTCTCTCTTGAACAACTCACCATGGTATAAAAATGATATGCGGTAAGATAATATAGAGTAACAATACAAAAATTATTTTATCATGATCTAGGGATTACCTGGATATATTATAGAAGCCTTTAGACATAGTTGTATTCAGAAATGTGTTTCATCATTGTTTATCTCCATCATATGGATGGTCCATCTCGAAGGACCATTAAAACTATTTGAGATGTGATGTACTATTAATCAATGGATTTATAAGGATTTAAGGATCTACACCTTCCCCTAGGGGAGTTCGCAGATAAAAAATGTTTCCGTTCATTGATTTAAATAACATTTTATGAGGCACTATATGGGATGTGGTGTGAGTACGTGACATTCTAGGATGAATCTTGACTGAAAAAGTTGATGGAATCCGATAATTTCATGGAATTAAACAGAAGTTTCAAACCATTTATTTTCATATTAAATTGATGAATTTTTTTTAAAAAAAAATCATTTTGGAATCAATGATGATTTTTAGAGTTTGAGGTTAGAAGATTTATTAATTCAGATATTAACATGGAAAATTTTCATGAGGAATGGAAAAGGGAAAACATAGTCCAAGATAAATTTTCCACATAAATATACATAATTATAATTTATCGGTGGACATTGAATACCAATCCAACCTAAGCACTCTCCAATACATAATACATTCCGTATATCCCTTTGGAGTAAGTACATACCGAAACCCTTACATGAATTTAATCTACTATTGATAAACTTATAGAATTATATTTCATCCAAGGAGAATTTATTTAAGATCATAGATCCTTGAGATTACGTTTATGGAAACTAAACAAGTCACCTAGTAAAAGTGTTATTGTGAAACAACATTTTTGTAGAATCACATTTTGAACCGAAAGAAGAAATGGAAATAGTTCCCGGATATGTTTTACTGTAGGAACTGAAAATTTTAATTGTAAAATTTTTAACAGGGGGATATAATGATGACCTAAATATTTATAAATGAAATTCAACATTCAAATAAATAGATTCCATGTTATATAATACAAATAAAACACATTTCATTTATTATTTTAGATAATTATAGTTCATCATAGTTAAAATACCATTAGTAATTATAATTCATGACTATATATATCATATAAATTGATCATGTGAATAATATATATACAAGGTTAGGATTAATCTAATTTACATAGAAAAAGTTAGTGATGACCTTGAAAAGTTGGATCACATATTTTAAATCCCGTTATTCAGATCTTTTGTAGGAGATAGCATTATTGGGAATTAACCATTAGAATTCCTAAAATTAGATTCATTAATAATGAATGATAAAATCTTTTTTGGGAGAAGATCATGGTCATAGAGATCTTCACAAAAACTATATTCCTTGAACCACCCTATAAAATTCTCACCATCACACACCAAAACCTTATGGAATTCACTATTGTAATAAAGGGATATATATCTACACCCTAATAGTATTAATTTATATATTATTCTTTTTAATAAAAAATTATTATATTTATCTATTAATATTAGTTTATAAGGAATAATTTTTTTTTACATATGATAGATTTTGGAATCATGAGACACAAATTATGATTTTATGAAATCTATAGATTCCATATCAGAAGTAATTTGGATGAATTAAAGTGTATTTGAAATAAATTTAATTTTGTTAATGCATTACTCTTTAATATTATATATTATAATAAAAACTATAAATAAATTTCATGAATTCAAAAGTTAACAGTTAGACAAGTATTATCGTTCAAAAAACTATTATTTTCAATATATATATATATATATATTTCAATATATACATTACAATATATACATACATATTTTTATATTTCAGTATTACTTAAAAAATCATCATATGGGAGTTATTCAATAGTGTGTGTTTTATAATTTTCTAATATTGTTTAATTTCTGGGTAAAATTTATGTATTTTATAAATATAATATATGTATTATGAAAAAATAATAACCTAACAGTGATGAACTATATACCATAAATGGTATCATGGACAAAATTATGTTTCCAAATTAAAATATTTTTTTGTAGTTTTTTATTAATCTTATGACACCTTAATTAATATAGAATAAACTATATTATATATTATAGTTTTAAAATCAATTATTTACACAAAGTACTCACTTATGAATCACCAAGGGAATAATTTTAATATTTCATCTCTATGAATTATTAATTAATTAATATGATTCCTCTTTTGAAGATTCCATAGGTAAACCCATGGGAATGATGGGGATACTTATTACTTTATAATATAATGTCACAACCCTATGTTTTGAAATTTATGTATAATTATCTACTATTATTTTATAGAATCCCAACAATTCTCTTGTTCATATTATCTCAAAAATATTGGATCATGAAGATACTATTACCATACCTCTCTAAATTCTTACCAAGTTTCCCAAAATATTATAAAATGCTCTTATTAGGCATTAAGAAGACCCACTTGCAATAAGGGGTACCCTCATTCCCCTCTTTATCCAATAACCATAATTATATAGTGCCTTCTAATTCTAAATTTTTTAGGTGGGTTTATATTTCTCTACATATATCTCTCTATAATTATTTTTTCTTGTTGATTAGAGACACATATCACTATAATTATGTCCTTTTATGAAACATTCAATACTCATTTTATATTGTCGACATTTTCTTGTGATTTTCTATGAAAACGTTTTAAATAGTGAATACCCACACGCATTTAACCTCATGAGTATTCACTTTATTGTACACATCCTTTATTTATTAGTTATTTACATTTATGTAAAAAAAATAAATTATAATGATATTTACACCGTTGATAGGAACCCTTATATTGTATGATCTATGTGGAACACTTATGAATGTGTGTTGTATGAACATGGAAATTAGTCCCATTATAATATAGTTTACTGATGAATTATGTAATGCTTTTATCTCATTAGAATATAATATTTGTTACTATGAGGTTAGCATAAGAACACTATGTTTTGAATTCTTGGAAGATAGCCTTAACATATGATTATGATGTCTGGCTTTATATAATTTCCACAATATCATGATTCCCATATATTCCCATATGATATTATGATTTGATTTTAAAAATTATTATTATCACTTATTTTATATTATATTTTTATGATTCATGGATCAAATTTACTAATTTATAATATTACATGATTAGATTATTCATTAATGGGAATTAAAGATAACCATTTACTTATTTAGGTCCCTAGGTTATCTGTTGTAGTTTTAGGAGATCCAATGAATATAAGATAATCTATTGTAATTTTGATTCAAAAATTTGTGTTCTAGGTTTCCTATGATATTGATTCATATATTTTCTAGATATAGGTGATATGATTCGGTACAAATCATCATGTATTGATGATGATGACAGAAGACTATCATGCATCTTAGGTTCAATGTCATGGAGTTGATGTTCACTATGTGTTCCTGGTGGATTAGTCTCCACTGGATGGGGGTTAGGGTATGTCTATAAAATGAGTTAAAGAATTGATAACATCTAATGGATCTAATGTTTCTTATTTTTTTTAATTCTCAATCCTATATATCTTAAAATGGAATTTTTAGAGTTAACGTTTTGGTAATGTTATGTTCTGAGTTGTTGTCCCTCAAGGAACTATTGGGGAGAAGTAGTGACGATCAATATTGTAGCCCATAGTATCCTATGGTATTATGTGGTTATATACATTAATTATATATAAAGATTTTGGAGATAATGTGCTTCAATTTTATTATTTTAAGAGATTGTATGACTATTTTTTAATCCCACATCAACTACTATAGGAGACAAATGTCATTTACACTACCCAAGGGCGATATGTTTTTCATGTTGAATGTTGTGGTGTTTGGATATTTTTTATTAAGTCTATACATTATCAGAATTAGGATGATTAGTGAACACATTGTAGTTATTACTATTTCAATATGATCAATGGTAAAACCCTCTTTACTCCCTACACTAGTGGATCTCTATCACGATTTCTTCCCTAATGACACCACATGAATTTATATTGATGGAGTAGTTAACTTTGAGATATTCCTCATTCTAGCTGTGTATCCCATTTCCACACTAACATTTCATATGGTTCCAACATAGTTTATGGAGATCATGGTGAGACACATGGACTTGATCAAAAGGGATTTATCAATTTTATACATTAATGTTGAGTACATCTATTCTATTTTCTATGAAGGATTATTCTTGTCTACCAATCAAAATAGAATAAGTAAACATGTGTTATCTAATGAAGAAGTATATGAAACTATTTACTATCTTCAATGATTTATTTAATATATTTATAAGAGACCTACTGTTTACCATGATTTATCATTGATCCATCTATCAGCAATTTATGTTATGAAAGGAGGACATCTCAATGATTATATATTAGAGTTAGTATAGACTATATTAGAAAAACATGATATGGTTTGGAATGATAAATTCAAATTTTGTGTTCATATCACTCATGAATAATGTCTTCCCTAAAAATCATGATTCAATCATAATGGAGTTTAGTGATGATATCCTCATTTTCCCATCAACCTCAAAGAATTATGCTAGAGATTTTGATATTGTCCTATGTGGACATAGAGAACATAAAATTTATGCTATGTTGTTGTTGTTTCAAATTAGGATTTAGATGTCAAAATTATCATGGGATGAAGTATATAATAATAGTATTTCAATAGACCGAGAGAATGTTGAGGTGGTTCACTCTAACCATTGTGATGATCTATATGAGCCTCAAATAAGATATGTCACTTTTGGTGATGTGTTAAGAGTAGGTTTTGAAGAATTAATAATGTAAAAGGAGTGATTAGTATATTTTGGGTCATTTATTCAACAAATTGAGGACATAAATTATAATACCAATTACAGGTATCTGGAATCCATATTCCATGATTTGATGTATTAGATAAACAATCTCTTTGGGGAGTGGTTTATTATCTATATATACCACATGATTGTCTAATATGTCATATCACAATGGGATCTGAATATGAGTTAGTGGTTCGACATACAATATATATAAATATTCATTTTTGAGATGGACTATGCGCTATGAAAATTAAATTCATTTTAGATGATCATAATAACATGATAATGTTTGATTTGGATATTAGTGTGTGGAAATTATCGAAATATTTGAGATTGTGGATCATGTTTTTTGATTGAAGGATTGATGATTTTGAACAACATGGATTTATGACATTTTTCCTATCGGTGGTCACAAATTATGTTTTATGAAAAGTAATGGATTTGTATTATACTAAAATGGAGTGCATTTTGATGAGAGAACAACTAGTATCTAATAACCCAATACTTGGGTGGTCAGTAGATAGTGGAGGAATGATCCTAGTATATGGGTTTGTAGTAGTCTATGAATCATTTTAGGGGGAGATTATGAGAGGCTTCATTACCACTATGTGGGTGGTTCATCAGGGAGAAAAAATGATTCTCCATGAAACATGGTGGTAGTTCTAGTGGAAATGGATGAAGTGACATTACTTGATTCATTTTTCAATGCCTTACCTTCCATAGGATAATGTTAGAGAACCAGGGACCCACTAATTTTCTATATCCATATCCAGAGAAAACATAAATGGTAGAGGATTTCAGGATGGGTTTTTTAATGGGGATAACTATGACTGAGGGATTTATGACACTATTGGTGTATCTTTTGATTAGATAAAAAACATTTATCATGTCTTAATGATATGTGAGACTTATTCATTGGATAATCAAAGAATATTTTTTGTTTTTCAGATTTTACACTTTCAGGGAGTATCGCTGAGAATGTCACTATGAGATATGAATTTTATAAGTTGTTATATTTTAATAGATTACCAAATATCATATGGAAATACATGAGATTTAGAGAAAACTACCATCACCAATAAAAAGTAAATAATGGAAAAATAATATTAATATTAGTGGATATGCTCCGGGATTATGTTCTACGAATCATTGGAGCTCAGTATGACAACATAGACCAGGATGAGTTCATATAAAACAATTATTTTCATGATTTTATTCAGATATTAAATTATAAGGATATTTATATTATTTAATATCATTAATTTTTTTGTTGGAACATGGTTATTGAGGTGATGGTTTTGGATCCAATATGGTACATGAGACCACGAAATGTGTGCTGATGATTATGAACTTTTAATTCAAAACACATGAGAGAGAAAAGGATAATTCGTAGCATAATTCGTGACCTTTGTAGTTTTCTAAATTATTCATGTTTTTATGAGATTGACTACTCAATTAGGTCACCAATATTTGACACAAGTAAATATATCACTAATATATATTAGACACTTCAAGGTCACTGATTTGATTAGAATTAAGGTTTACTAACTGGATCCTAATTCTGACTTTTCAGGTATACAAATTTTGTTTCATATGTAGTAGATCTATATGTACTTGACCAGTATCATGAATCTGATTGACTGTGAGGATATTTATTTGAAACCAAGCACATCATATGAGGAGTACCTGATGTGGGTTGAAGACCAATGAATGAAAGTCCAATGATAGAATACAGTAACAATTTTCTACAATCAATGGAACTATGGATGGTTTTAGGGAGACTAATGGGAGTGATATTCTAACGATTATGCTTAATTTCCATTGTTTCTTGATAATAACCCTTGAATGTACTTATCAAGTAATAATGTTGTTAGAGGGTAGGAATTGTTTTATCCTTGCAATAATTCTACATATGATATTTTTTGTTTATAAAAATCACCATTCTAATTTGGATAAGCAATGTTAAGGTTTTTTGGGATGGTTGTTTTTGTGAAATGGGCTCTAGGAAAAGACTGATGGAAATTGTGTAGGGGATTATTTGTGTGTTGTATTTAATTTAAAGACCTTTAAATTTCAATGGAAACTTTTTCTTAATTTTTTTGGTATTTTACGAGAATGCAGTTTCTAACGGAACCTGATTCTGATGCCCGGTGTGCTTGGAATCAATTTCTGAAGCCTAGCATGGGTACGTTCAGTAAACGAATGAACGCGTTTTCCTAACTTTTTAACCAGTTAGAATCGAAATCTGAGGGCACCGACGAAACCACAGCACTGGTAATTTCTTAGGAACACTATTTTTGGAGTTTCGTTTGCTCGGGTGTGGTTATTAAAAAAATGGGTCATCTATGGAATGAAATAAAAAAATTTCTAACAAATTTTCTATTCTATTCTAAGTAGTGATAACATAGGCATGGTGGATGGAGTGTGACCCACTACATCCTAAATCCACTATGTAGGATATTCTTGAAGTGGTTCCCACACGAGCCACACCAATTCAAATCCCTTAAATCCTCCCACGTGCATTTAATTGTGTAAAACACCCTTACCCCCTTTTTAATGACATGTCAATTCTCGAAATTAAATTTGGATTATTAAACGCTCATCAATTAAGTTAATTAATTCATTGTGATTTTTGAATTTCGAAAAGGGTTGGAATGAGTAATAAAATTATGAAAATCCTTATTTTATTTTTTGATGATTCGTTGTGCGGAAAAAAAGAGAGGACTCTTGCGCTCTTGGGGAACATATTCTTCCTCATCGAAGAACGCAAACAATGCCAAGTCTACAATAAAGAACTCCATCACCACAAGAGAATCGTTGTGCCATCTTCTCACCTCTCCACAGGCAGTGAGAGACACCTTCTCCGGAGAATGAAGATGCGCCACATCCTTCATCGTGCGTGCACCGATGACATATACAAAGCCTCGTTCCGCCACGCCGTCTTCCGAGATGCCGTTTCTTCGCGACGACAATCATATGACAACTCCTTGAGGTAGGGGTTTGAGTTTAAATTTGTTGGATTTAATTTTCCTTTTCTTTGAAAAAGATAATTTATTGGGACGCCGATTATCGTTATAACAGGAGGAGGTCAGACCGCATGAACATGGCTGACCCTCCATTGACTTTGTTGTTGAATTCATTATTGCTCGAACAAAGGAGACGAGGTGCAACGGCACCGCGCAGAATCATGGAGGAACACGACGAAGGGGCGTGGCACCGTCGCGCGGCGATGGAGAACCACGAAGAGGCCACACTCGGAGCAGGGCCACGGCGGAGGGCCGCGGCGCCGTCGCGTCACTCCAGTCGGACAAAACCGTGGCAGTGCAAGGAGGGGCGGCCGGAACCGCCGGCAGCTGGCTCATTGGAGGTACAGGACCACGGGGTCCCACGGCGGCAACATTAGCTGGCCAGCCGGGCAGACCGTTTCAGAAGAAACGAGGGTCGTAACCCACAGTTGGCAAAGAGGTGGGCCCCCCTATTGCGGGAGTTCATTAATCATGGGGGGCAGCGACCCCCCCCCCCTTTATTTGCATGACCGCTCGGCCAGCGCCGAGCCTCCCTGGCCGGAACGTCCGCACTAGGTCGGGCTGCACTGAATGGGCCGCACTGCACCGTATGGTCCAGGCCACACCCACCGGGTCGGGCCGCGCCCTAATGGGATGGACCCGGACTCGGGTCGGGTCAACCGGTTCGGGCCGACCGAGGGGGTCTTGGGCCGGGTCGGTCCGGGCCCAAAACCCCCTAAAACCAGATAGGTTTGTTTAAATGCTCGTAACGTGGTCTACGAACCTCCTATCGATTCACCATTAGTTGCACAACGATCCTTGGATCGAGACTGTCGTTTTAGTATATTACACTCAATGTCTCAGGGAACATTGGGTACGTCCGGGTTGGTTCGAACACGAAACCAACCGGGCCCTCGGAGCAGAAACACTTATAACTTGAGCTCTGAACGTCCAATTAGTGAACTGTCATCTTTGTTGGATTCCTCTTAGTGAGATAGACCTTTCGGCATACTCCACTCGAGGTTTGGACACATTTGGAGTGAGGTCGGGTTGGTTTTGACTTAAAAATCAACAGGGCCCCGAAATGAAAAGGCCAATAACTCTCAGACCGGGCGTTCATTTAACACGCTGTATGCCACGTTGTGTTCCTTTTTTCATGACAGAACATTGGGATAAATCAACTTCGGACTACGTGTCAGTTGATGTACCGACCCCCCTTGGGTCGTGGAGAAGACCCTCTCAGAATCGAGCATGCTGTGTGCAGGAACCCTAGAGCTGGCTGCGACTGCGACGACGGTGACGACTGCACTGAAAAGCTCTGTGGGTTTGGCTGCGACGACGATTGCACTAAAATCCTCTATGGGTTCGGCATCGATGACGACCGTACTAAAATCCTCCGTGGGTTTGACGGCGATGACTAGGGTTCTTGTATCCTACATGGGTCTGGAAGTACTACTTTTCTTGTATCCTGCATGGGTTCAACATTGTTTGAAACTATTCTTGTATCCTACGTGGATCTGGCAGAGTAGATGGTCTTGTATCCTACGTGGGTCAGACAAATTAGCTGGTCTAGTATCCTACGTGGGTCACAGCTTAGATGAATCAGTGGCTACATGTGATCATCTCTATCACCTTACAAAGAAGTATACCTATGTGAGATGAGTCTTGACTTTCAATCTTTATCTTCGATATGATTGACTTGATTTCCTATGTGGATTGGGTTGTGCTTTCCTATATGGATTGGGTTGTACTATCCTATGTAGACGTGATTGTTCTTGGGGTCGGATGTTAGAGCCAAATTGTAATTGATGATTGAGGTATATGTATGGGCATATACCTAAGTAGTGTTGGATGTTACGTCATGATTTTATCTTTCCTTTGTTGATTATGGGAGACCTTCGGGGGTCTCGGGGTCCCTACTGAGTAGCGTATATTCACCCATGCATGGGCTATGCCTGCACTACATTGTGTTGGATGCAGACGACAGAAAACGCTGATCATTGTTGAGGCTTGTAGAGCAAGACGGTACCTGTAGGTGGACCACTGGGCAGGACGTACACGAAGCGGACGGCTGGACCCAAGGAGATGAGGAGGCTATCTGTACCAACCATTCATGTGGGACTCTAGTGGATCTCTCTATGTTGCTGCTTTACTTTTAGTTGTTTTAATTTCTTTCCAATTGTACTTTACTTTCAGTTTGGGTTTGTATTCTGGCCCATTTACTTTCCGCACTTACTATTGCACCCTGTTTACTTAGTGTTTACTTTTGATAGCTTACATTGGGGTGTTTGTTTACTTTATAAGGCAATGCCTTCCCCTTTTATCGGGATTTACACCTTTGGTTCTAGTCTCCAACCCCTAGCCTATGGGAGGCGGGATTGGGGTAGTCACAACATGGGCCCCGAGGACTGGTCATGACAAATTGGTATCAGAGGCGTTCGGTTCTACCGCAGAACATAGGACACTTAGTTTCCTTTTATGTGAAGCAATACTGTTAAGGGTATTGACTGTGATTTTCGGTCCAAGGTGTCTAGTGTTGATGCGGCGGCCGACGTATCAGTACAACAGGACCCTGACTTCTGATTTCCGACTCAGTGCACGAAAACATTGATTGCATGTGTGTTTCAAATTTTTTCATTGTGATCACTTTGTTTCAGCTCAACAAGTATACTGTTTTGACCATGGAGCACCTGTTTCTTTTTAGGATGGCTCCACGATGGCATCCAACTAGGGTTCTGAGCTTTCTGCGAGACGACAGCCCACTGAGCAATGAGGCCTCGGTACAAGGAACTTTTACAGCAGAGGCACCGGTGGTACCTCTACCCACTAAGCCATCGATGCCACCAGCCCCAGCGGCTGAGAGTGAACATCGCCTTAGTGCACTGCATGAGTTTCAGCATCAGAGACTGCCCAGGTTCCGCGGGGAGACGGACCTAAAAGCAGCCGAGGATTGGCTGGATGATGTAGTTTGAGTTTTCAGGTTTGTGGGGACACCAGCTGACCTCATGGTGTTCCTTGAAGTGATCCACTTACAAGCGGCAGTAGGAAGATGGTGGAGCATGATGATCCAAGTGCACGATGAGGCATCTATCCTCTGGATGGACTTTGAGAGCCTCTTCTGCTTAGATTTCTTCCTAGACACCCTCTGTGCAGTGCGCATCCCGGAGATACTACAACTATGGTTGGGAAGCACGACGGTCACCATGTACTCTGCAAGATTTACCTATCTCTCGCGCTATTCGACAAACATGTTACATGACCCATTCTTCCGGGATCGGACCTTCGAGCAGGGACTGAGGAATGAGATAAAGGCATCGATGATCTCCCTCAATATTTTGACATAGGCCAAAGTAATGAAGCGAGCTCTTCTCATAGAGAGCATTTTTGATGAGCCAACACTAGCAGCGAGAACTACCGCAGGGCGGCACGTAGGAGAGTCGTCTGCTGCTGGTAATCGACGGACGTCACAGGGGTCCAGGAAGATCAGCCCATCAGGCAGACAACCTCAGGACACTGGCTTAGAGGTGCTGGGAACCCAGCTCAAAGCCAGCCTTCCAAGGAGCAGACAGTGCGACGCATGCAGCGGGCTGGGCCACAGGGCTCGTGACTTCCTGACCCGTCGTTCAGAGGAACAACACACGATTGAGGGGTCACCCAGGCAGAGGAAGAGGGTTGACCGTGGCGGTCCACAAAGAGTAGGAAAATGAGCCAGAGGAGCTGGCCGAGAAGCAGGTGGTGGGAGACGCTTTGAGGCTTTTCCATCACCACCACCAGTTGGTCCACCCTGACCAAAGGGAACTAGCGGATAGAGGTAGGCTCAGCTTCAGGAAGCGGAGGCCTACGACCACGGCGTGCCAGAGATGATTCTAGGTACTATCTGTGTCTACTCCACCCCTACTGTATTTCTTATAGACAAAGGATCAAGTCATTCTTTTATTCCGGATTCCTTTGTTTGGAGGTCAGATATTCCGATGGAGCCGTTGGCTTTGATCCTTATGGCTAGAGACTCCTACGGAAGTAGACTCGATGATTACGCACTGGTGCTGGCAGTGTGAGCTTACTCTTGGAGGCAAGAGCTTCGGCTGGAATCTTATTGTAGCGGCGTCGAGGCCTTATGACGTCATCTTGGGCATGGATTGTTTATCTATAGTCCATGCTCAGATTGACTGTATTAGGCACATGGTGCAGTGTGTCTGCACCGATGAAAGCAGGTTCGCCTTTATCAGTGATAAGGGAGCCTTTGCAGCGCATGATGGACTCATGGAGAGGAGAGGAAAACCCATCACTCATCAGTTGGCTAGCCTCATCCGAGGAGCAGTTGACGTGAACAGTCCGAGTTTTCCTGTAGTGGTGGATCAGTATGCAGACATTTTTTCTCACGACGTTCCATGACTACCTCCTCGCAGAGAGGTAGACTTTTATATTGACCTATAACCAAAGACAACCTGGATATCCACTCTAGCATATCGGATGGCTCCCACTGAGCTTCGAGAGCTACGGGTACAGCAGGAGGACTTTCAGAGCAAGGCATTAATCCGACCCAGTGTTTCACCCTGGGCTTCCCTGATTTTGTTCTCCATGAAGGAAGACAGGAGCTTGCAACTGTGTGTCAACTATCGTCGCCTGAACCGGGTGACCATGAGGAACAAGTATCCACTATCGTGTATTGACTACATCTTCGATCGGCTCAAGGGATCACGGTGGTTCTCGAAGATAGGCCTCAGGTCAGGCTATCATCATCTCAGCGTTTGGGACAAGGACATGCAGAAGATGACATTCAGATGTCGGTATGGCCACTATGAGTTCTAGGTTATTCCATTCGGTGTAACCAATGCTCTAGTAGTGTTAATGAGTCTCATGAATAGGATCTTTCAGCCATACCTCAATCGATTTTTCATGGACTTCATCGACGACATATTGATATACTCGACCACTGAGGAAGAGCATGCCTACCACTTGCGGGTTGTACTAGACACACTCTGAGAACACCAACTTTATGGTAAGCTCTCAAAGTGTCAGTTATTGTTTCATGATGTCCAGTTCTTGGGACACGTAATCTCTGAGGTGGGAGTTGCGGTGGATCTTGTGAAGATCGAGGCAATGATAGCTTGGGAGCCACCTAAGAGAGTGACGGAGGTGCGGAGTTTCTTTGGTCTAGCTGGATACTGCCAGAGGTTTTTCCAGACTTCTATAGAGTTGCGGCACCACGTTCAGCTTTGACGAAGAAGGGGAAACTCTTCGTGTGGTCAGATAGATGTCAGTAGAGCTTCCAGGAGCTGAGACAGAGATTGTCTAGCGCACCTATCTTGGGGCTACTGGATGAAAGGGTAGGGTATGTAGTCTACTACAATGCATCAGGGACCGGAATCATATGTGTCCTGATGCATTAGCTGGTAGTGATCACCTAAATATCACGACATTTTAGGCAGTATGAGCAGAACTACACTACACATGACCTGGAGTTAGCAGTAGTGGTATTCTCTATGATGATGTGGCGGCACTATTTGATGGGAGAGCGCTTTACAGTCTACTCTGACCACCATAGTCTTAGGTACATCTTCTCACAGAAGGACCTGAACCCGAGACAGTAGTTATGGCTCGAGTTCCTCCATGACTATCACTTTGAGATAGACTATACTCCTGGAAAGGGGAACGTAGTAGTCGATTCTCTCAGCAGGAGGATGGGCATTCAGCTACTTGGGGAGGCGATAGAGAATCTAGCCCCTTTGCAGATATCCTTTGTGGATAGAGATGGAGTAGCCATTCTTCAGTCACTCACAGTCACCCCTCCACTAATGCAGATGGTAAAAGAGGCGCAACGTGGGGCCGCTGACTGTGAGACACGACGTGCACAGATTTCCATGGGACAGGCACCTGATGGTTTTTCAAAGGGGGAGAGCATATCGTCTTTTTCAGAGGACGTACCATGGTACCAGTTTCTTTACAGGAGGAGGTTCTGAGAGAGTTCCACACATCCCCTTTAGCGGTACATCTTGGAGTGGCGAAGATGAATCAGGATCTCAGACGACAGCACTGGTGGCCGGGTATGAAGAAGGATATGGTAGAGTTCATTTCCCGATGCCTCATCTACCATTATTTGAAGGCAGAGCACTAGGTACCAGTAGGCTTCGTACAACCCTTGGAGGTATTAGAGTGGATGTGGGATGACATATCTAAGGACTTTGTGACTGGACTTCCACATACTTCCAGAGGTCACGACTCTATTTGGGTGATTGTCGACCAACTCACCAAGTTGGCCCACTTCTTACCCATCAGAGAGCAGGTCTCATTGGAGAGATTTGGATGCATCTATGTTTAGGAGATTGTGTGGATTCATGGTGTGCCATCATATATCATCTCCGATCAAAATTCTCATATTACTTCCCAGCTTTGGAAGGGGTTGTAGGAGGCATTCGGGACACAACTACATCTGAGCACCGTCTTTCACCCTCATAAGGATGGTCAGACGGAGAGAACTATTCAGAATCTGGATTACATGCTCTGTGCATGTGTTCTCGACTTTGGTCGCAGCTGGGAGGACCTCCTACCCTTGGTGGAGTTCGCGTACAACAACAGCTACCACTCCACCATCGGGAAGGCACCATAAGAGGTATTGTACGACCGACCTTGCATATCACCTCTGTGCTGGAAAGACCCTGGGGAGTCAGCACTTGTGGGACTGGAGATGGTCCAGGCCACGACAGAGAAGGTCCAGGTCATCCAGGAGTGGATAAGGACATGTCAGAGCCTGCAAAATTCTTATACTGATACGAGGCGGAGACCACTAGAGTTCGAGGATGGCAACCACGTCTTCTTGCGGGTCTCACCCCGATGTGGATTACAGTGATTTGGCTTGGGAAGCAATTTATCTCCATGATTCATTGGACCATTCCAGGTTCTTATCAAGATAAGAAAGGTGACTATTCACCTGGCTCTACCACCTCAGTTGCACTGGGTGCACGACATCTTCCACGTATCTCAGCTGAGGATGTACGTGCAAGACCTGACACATATCATAGACCACAGGGAGTTGGACATTGAAAATGGGGTGACTTTTTTAGAGGTCTCGGTGGAGATCAACGAGCGATGGGAGTGGGTCCTACGTAGGTGGTCGATTCTTCTAGTTCACATCAGATGGAAGAATGAGAACCTCTAGGAGAGCACTTAGGAACGGGAGGCTCAAATGCGTGCTTAGTACCCTCATTTGTTTCCCAAGTTTGTGATGTATCATCACGGGAATGTAAAGCCCTGAGGTAGGAGTAATGTAAAGACCCGTAAATTTAAATCGAAATATTTTTGTAATTTTGTTTGGTATTTTACGAGTATGCAGTTTTTGACGGCACCTGATTATGAGGCCCAGTGTGCCCAGAATCAATTTTCTAAGTTTAGCTCGGGTACGTTCAGTGAACGAACGAGTGGTTTTTCCAAACTTTTGAATCATGCTCAGAATCAAAATCTGATGCCACCGATTAAACTGCAGTACTGGTAATTGCTTAGGAACACCTTTTCTGGAGTTGTGTTTTCCCGGGTGTGGTTATTAAAAAAATGGGTTAACTAAGGAATGAAATAAAAATTGGTGTAACAAATATTATTTTCTAATCTAATTAGTGATAACCTAGGGATGGTGGTTTGAGTGGGACCCACTACATCCTATCTCCACTCGGTGGGATATTAGTGAAGTGGGTCCCACATGAGCCCCACCCCTTCAAATCCCTTAAAACCTTGCACATGAATTTAAATGTGTAACACACCCGCACCCCTTTTTTAATGACATGTCAACTCTCAATATTACATTTGGATTATTAAACACTCATCAACTAAGTCAATTAATTGATTGTGATCTTTTGAATTTCGAAAAGGGTTGGCATGAGTAAAAAAATAAAGAAAAGATGTATGTTATTTTTTGTTGAATCGTTGTGCAGAAACAAGGAGAGGACTCTTGCGCTCTTGAGGAACATCTTCTTCCTCGTCGAAGAAGGTGAAGAATTCTTGAGACTACGATGAAGAACTCCCTCGCTGCAAGGGAATCGTCATGCAATCTTCTCACCTCTCTGCAGCCTGTGAGTGACACCTTGTTCAGAGAACGATGACACACCACATCCTTCATTAGGCATGCCCTAATGACGTATATGGATCCTCGTTCCACGACTCCATCTTCCGCGATTCTGTTTCTCCATGATGACCATCGTACGACAGCTCCTTGAGGTAGGGGTTTGAGTTCAAATTTGTTGGATTAAATTTGTGTTTTCTTTGACGAAGATATTTTATTGGTCCGCCTGTTAACATTATAACAGGAGGAGGTTGGACATCACGAACATGGCCAACCCTCCTCCCCCTTTGTTGTCGAATTCATTGCGGCTAGAACGAAGGCGGCGCAGTGCAACGACACCGCGCAGAATCAAAGAGGAACACGATGAAGGGGTGGGGTGTCGTCACGACGTGCCAGAGAACCAAGAGGAGGCCGCGACCGGAGTGGGGCCGCGGTGGAGGGGCGTGACGCCGGCATGACCTGCCAGTCGTACAAGGTCGTGGCTCAAATCTGGGGCTGTGCAAGGAGGGGCGATCAGAATCTCTGGCTGCCGGCTCTTCGAAGAGATTGGACCACGGGGTCCCGCGATGGCAATAGTTGTCGGCCAGCCGGTCCAGCCATTTCGGAAGAACTGGGGGTCGTAACCACCAGCTGGCCAAGAGGCGGTCCCCCCTCATGGGGGACATTCTTCATTCAAGGGGGGGAAGCGCCACCCCCCCCCCCCCACCGCCTTTTGCGCGACCGCTCGGCCAGCGGCGAGCATCCCAGGTCGGACGGGCCGCACTGAGACGGGCCGCGCCGAATGGGTCGGGCCACACCGGCCGGGCCGGGCAACGCCCGCGAGGCCGGGCCTCTCCCTAATGGGACGGACCCAGACCCGGGTCAGGTCAAACCGTTTCGGGCCGACCCAGGGGGTTTTGGGCCGGGTTGGTCCGGGCCCAAAACCCTCTAAATCCGGACATGTTCATTTAAACACCCCTAACAGGGGATACGATCCTCCGATCGATCCACTGTTAGTTGTGATGCGATCCTTGGATCTAGGCGGGTGTTTCGGTATATTACACTCAAAGTTTCGGATAACATTTTGTATGGCTGGGTTGGTTCAAACACGAAACCAACCGGGCCCTCAGAGCAGAAACAGCTATAACAAGAGCTCCGAACGTCCGATTGACTTGTCGTCGATGTTGTTGGATTACTCGTAGTGATATGAACCTTTTGTATTACTCCACTTATGGTTTGGACGTAGTTGGAGGGCGGTAGGTTGGGTTTGACATAAAACCCAACCGGGCCCCCGGAACAAAAAAGCAAATAACTCTCAGACCGGGCGTCTGTTTGACACTTCGTCTGTCACATTGTGTTTCTTTTGTCGAGAAGAAACTTTGGGATAAATCAACTCCGGACTACGTTTCAGTTGATGTATTGACCCCCTTGGATCATGGGGATGAACCTCCTGGAATCGAGCATACTGTGTGCGGGAACCCTAGAGCTGGCTACGACTGCGACGACGATGACGACTACACTAAAATCCTGCGTGGGTTCGGCAGCGAAGATGACTTCAGTGATATCCTCAATGGGTTCGACAGTGTTGGCAACCATACTGAAATCCTTCGTGGGTTTTACGACGATGACCATAGTTCTTGTATCCTATGTGGGTCTGGCAGTACTACTATTCTAGTATCCTACGTGGGTCTGACAGTGTTTGACTCTGTTCTTGTATCTTACGTGGGTCTGGCAGAGTTGCTGGTCTTGTATCCTACGTGGGTCCGATAGCTTAGCTGGTCTAGTATCCTACGTGGGACCCGACATAGAGGAATCAGTGGCTACAACTGATCATATATATCACCTTACGAAGAAGTGTACATGTGCTAGCTGAGTCATTACTTTCAATCTTTATATTCGATATGATTGACTTGATTTCCTATGTGGATTGGGTTGTGCTTTCTTGTGTGTATTGGGTTGTACTATCCTGTGTGGGTGTGATCAATCTTGGGCTCGGAAGATGGATTCAAACTAGAATTGATTACTTAGGTATATGTATGGGAATATACCTAAGTAGTGTTGGATGTTACTTCATGATTGTATCTTTCATTTTTGGATTATCCATTGAGGATTCTGGGAGACCTTCGGGGGTCTCAGGGTCCCTACTGAGCAGCGTATACTCACCCCTACATGGGCTATGCTCACACTACGTTGTATTGGATGTAGACGATGGACAATGATGATCATGGTTAGGGCTTGTAGAGCACGATGGTACCTGGAGGTGGACCACCTGGCGGGATGTACATAAAGTAGACGGCTGGACCCAAGGAGAAGAAGAGGCTATCTGTACCCACCCTTCATGTGGGACTCCAGTGGGTGTCTCTACGTTGATGGTTTACTTTCAATTGATGTACATTCTTTCCAGTTTTACTTTACTTTCAGTATGGGTTTGTATTCTGGCCCATTTACTTTTTGCGCTTACTATTGCACCCTATTTACTTAGTGATTACATCTTCTGGCTTACTCTGTGGTGTTTGTTTTCTTTATAAGGCAATTCCTTCACCTTTTATCATGATTTACGCCTTTGGTGCTAGTCGACATCCCCTGGCCTGTGGGAGGCGGGCTTGGAGTAGTCACGGCGTGGGCCCCAAGGACGGGTCACGAAAAATAATGCCATAACTGTATTGTTGGTGGAATCCATTTGTCAAATGGTTGGTTTATATAAGATGTATCGACTTATTCAAAATACAGTGGCTAGTGAGTGGGTATAGATTAATAAAGTAAGTTATTCATAGTGTAACAAAATACTATAGGATAGTTACCTATCTACTATTAGTGTCACTGTCTTCCCTAGTTTCCCAGGCTATGGGTGACTTCTTATCACCCCAATAATATTAATTATACACAATTTGAAACATTTTTAATAAAAATATATAACCCCCCAAATTCATATTAGAGAACTCTTCCCTTGACCCTGAGTCTCTCACATTTTCTCTTCAACGTTAGATCAGTTTGGTGATAATTGAAGCCTTTGATATGTCAATCCCAATAGCAAATTATAGTTCCCTCTTGAGAGATGATAATGGATCTATAGTGGATATATGATTTCTATTTGGATCCAATGTCATATTTTATCTCACATTATAGATCACCGATGATTATATAGTTTTTAAGATGTCACTCTTTCATATCAAGATCATACATCAATTATTTGTGTATTATGGGAATGTGTTTATGAATAATCTTCCTATACCAATTTTTTATGGTTTATCGATGATATAAAAATAATGACACCCATGATACATCGATATATTTTTTGGGGTTTCAATGTGCCATTGATATAGTTTTTTATGTGAGATAAATTTTTCATGAATGGTCTGTATATCATAGTTATTATATATAAATTGATCGTCTTGTTACCTAATTCTTGTTTAATTTCATATTAGAACTATTTTACAATTTCATATTTTAGGTTTATTTGTGTTTTTTAGAAATACCTATGGTTCACTTCTCTAACTGATAATGAATTGATAATCCATTCTATATTTGACAGAAGATCAGTTAAACTAACATACTCTCTTCCAACGTAGCTCAAAACCCGTTCTTTTGACGAAATCCACGTGGTATGTGATTTTAGAAACAATCTTTCAGACATAGAATCTATTTGAGTCTCTACAATAAACCACCGCCTTTTTTAATATAAATTGGATTTAGGCATTCTAGATGTGCGAGCTAGCTCTCAATTAGTGTTTAATGTTGTTTGGCTTTGATCCATTTATGAACATTGGAATACATCATCAACGAGCTCAGGGTAGGATGTTATATACAATTTAAAGATCTTGTATAATCTTGTTTATTTGATGTGATACTTATAAGAAATTAGTTGAATTTATTTTTTTTTGTATGATCACATGTGGATTATTGTTTTTGTATCCCATGATACCTGTTTATGATTATTTATTTGGTCAGTGTTTTTTTTATCTTTTTTTCATATATGATGTTTATCACATGTTTATGTATTATTTTTCTAAACATCATGATTTAATATTATAATTTCCAAAATGTGAAAAAAACTATAATTACCACGTTTTTGGAGGTGTTACTCTTCATAAATGAAATTTGTGGATGATAATGATATGATTATCAATAATAGAGGGATTGCGGATGGCATTCGATGGTATTGTCTATGGGATTAGTGATAAGGTTGTGATTCTAATTGGACGCTGAGTGGCATGTTTACTTGATGCCAAGTGGATATGTGATTCTATGTACACATGACACATACTATATGCCATGTATCACATTTACAGTCTCCATATTGGATATTTACTAGCATGTACAATTAATTCAAATATTTTTCCAATTATCATTAAAAATATATTCTGTATAAATGAAGAAAATCTAGTTCACCATCCTTATGGATTGTTATTTTCCATTTAAATTATTATTTTTGTCATATTGGTATAGTACTAAAGGAGATTTGGTTGAGAATCGTGGGGGATTAATTTTGAAATTGTTTATAAGTATATGGTTGTTTAGGTTTTCTTTAACATTTATTATTATCATGGAATTCATCCAATAGACATATGAACACATTATTTGGAAATAATGGCAGTTTCTTATGGAGTTTTATTACTCACACAATGGATGGGTTTATTGATGCACATTTAGACTTCAGGTTTAGAGATATAGTTATGTGTAAGGGTCCCACAAAAGACAACTGAGTTGTGGGGAATGGATATGGTGGCGTGAATGGGGAAGACACTATTAGACTTAATTAGTGTTTTATTTAATTATTCTCTTGAACATTATACATTGGTTTGTCTTTCTACACTGGGATCCTAGGTTATTATATTTTTTGTATAAGTTTTATAAACTAGTGAATTTAATATTTAATCTTCCACTAGATATTATTATTTTTATATTATTATAATTATTTTTATGTATTTATATGATTATTCAAGGGTTTCCACAGAAATTATAATTGGAAATTTGTTTCTTACTGACAACCTATTGCGTGTGGAAAGTTGAACATGAGGTCTTTTAGCTCTCTAGATTGAACCCAGTGGTTATGGATGGGGCATTAAAAATTATTTTAGTCATGAATGTGGATATATATTGTTCATCATTACGTGGTTCCTATTCTACTAGACCAAAAAAATGTCAATATATTATCACCATAATTAGAGTAAATCATTAAATTACCCTATATATATATGCTCTAATGTATAAGTATATTTTCCCCACATTACTCATGATACAATTTTATCCTTCTCACCACGTCCATATAAATAATATAAAATGTAATTATTATATGCTTGTAACCTGCCAATATTTGAATGTGAAAATCTCCATTCATCAATTGTTAAATATCAAATAATTCCCTATAGAATAAATCTTGATAATAATCTACTACTTCAGAAATCACAATGTAGATTTTCCCCCATATTCGTCATGGATTGAACTAGAAGTTTGAAAAATAATTTAAACTAAATCTATATAATTTAGTCCTGACTTACCAACTTATTGACCATATTCCCTGATAAATTTATAATCAGAACACATTGAATAAGATAGGGGAACTCAATTACAATTAAAATGAAAGATTATATGGAAATAAAAATATTAATTGATTTATATTATCATGTTAAGTAATTTTATATTTATGTGAATATCAATATAATGTTTATGTATATTCTCACTGACATTGCATGTTTTGGGATCATTATATCATGAATGAACCTCTCCCCCCAATAATCTTCCGAGGTCAATAGTCCTACCAAAAGGTTTTAATACAACCATAATTTCCTTACTAATATAGATGATATAAAATAATTCATAGAACCATAGTAAGATAGAAAATTAGTTATGTGGATATCACTCTGAATGTAACTCCCACTTGTATTGAGCAGTTATAGTCTCTGGTTATAGAAAGATCTAATAAAAAATTTATTCTATGTGTTGTTTTACCAAGATATATATAAATGATTTTTTGTGTCATCATTGTATTATACTATAATTTATTTCAAATTCTGGAATGATATGATTAACAAACATTTTTGGGAATTATTTCTTTCAAACTATATATATTTATATATTATTTTGTTATATAATACCCAAATGGAATAATCGACCAATAGTATTATCTCAAAAATGAATTATATAATGTGTTCAACATCACACGATTTTACTAATTTTAAAAATCAACACATAAATCATGGAGTTTACAAAAAACTAATACATTCATTTAATTATACAAATAATAAAATATTAAGGACTTATATGGTATGAAATATTAGAATCAATAAAAATTGTATTGAGTTGGGGGAACATTATTTTTGAATCATGGGTTTTATTTGATTGTTCTTATTGGTTTAAATGATAGATTTCATGAACTAATATGTTTGTATTTGTGTTTTTATTGTGTTTTATATTCATTATAACAATATATTTATATATTCTTTTAGATGTATTGGATGATGTCAACAGTCTTATTTTGTTTTTCTCTACCTAATGTATGATTGTCATACTAAAATGATATATCTCACACCAAGAAAGATGTTATAAGGGAAAAATTTGGGATGTCTGAAGATTTTTTGAAGTAAAAAAATGTATTCTACAATATATTCACAACAAAATGTTTATTTTTTACATGGATTTTGGTGGATCTTCCCAATACAACATGTATAAAATATGACACTTTTTTCATAAGAGTATTCATAAATCACTAAGTTTTATATAAGAAAAAAATATAAGATTGGTATGGAGAAAAACCAGAGTATCCTGATAGAAATAGTATCACCTTGATGTAATGTTAACTAAGTATGAATAAAGAGATTATATAAATAAAGTTCTCATTCTATAAAGAGGAACAATAATATAGAAATAATTTATATGTCACCATAATTATAAAGATTGTTCCAAAATGATGATCCCATAAGAAATTAGAGGTGATGTAGAAAATAGAAGATTGATTTGATCATTCCATAATCATTTTGGATTTAAATTGGAGGATTGATTTTAGAAAATTGACATTAATACATGTATTATTTTCAATTATAATTCCACAATACAATAAGAAGATCCTACTTCATGTGTTTAATTTTTTAGTGAATCCATGAAGATCATAATGTTTTAAATTAGAAAATAAAATTATAAATTCTAACAAAATGGTATGGATATATCTATTTACAAAGATTATCTAGGGTATTGGATAAATAATGTGTTGTGAACTATTAAATTTCATGAAAAATAATGTTGTTAATCATTACATGGGTTTTTAAAAATAATGTCGTGGACCACTCCTTGAATATCCACATCCACCATTGACGCATAATGTTGCAGAATCGTATATGACCACATAGAACAAAATTACATGATATATCTAATAAAAAATGAAACTTCGCCTTTCATTTCATCCCCATAAACATGTAAAATACCTAAATTATGATAATTGCTTTGGAAAACATGTATAATACAATGAGGGAGGTTTCTCAATGGAACATACCTGGTTCTTTATCTGTCAACATAATTGGAATGTTTATAATTCGATTCAATACATATTTATTTATAATTATATTAGATGTCAAACATTACATCATATATCATGGACTATAACTCAGATTTATAAGAAATTTTCAACCCAATAAAAGGTTGAATATAACCTTTGACAAAACCACTGTGGGTACTGAAGAAAACCCCACAACATAGGGGCCCTAGAAAACCATAATATGATCTATTAAAAATGACCATCACTATAGTATATATTTGAGGGATCTAATTAATTAATTTTATCATCGGATGTATCATGGGTGTACGTAGAGAACCCAACAGTCTAATGATATTCTGGTCAATAATGATGTTATTCATTGCACCTTAATATATAGTTCTTACAACATGTGTTTACATATGAATATGTATAGTACCTATATAGATGGATATAGGTTGATTATACTATAGAAAATAATTTATTATTACCCATTCTTATGTTAAGACAACTACATCTACCATGAGAATAAGGTTTGGGATATTATCACTACTTCAACTCGTTCAGATGAAATCCCTAAAATCATCATAATACTTTTACATAAAAACATTTATTCAAATCGGTTTCCATGATATATTCATTAGTAATTTGTAAACCAACTATCAATAAACAGGTTTTCCACAATTATCTATTCCATTTATTATATGTGACTTGGGGAAACAATTTTCTTCCCAACCCTCTTTAGTTATTCATGTGTGGGAAACCGATTCTTCCAAATCCTCCAATAAATCATAAATTTTTTTTGTTGAAAAAAAATTACATGATGTTTAGTGTCCATACTTTAGGTTTAGTGGAACCATCACACTACATTATTTATTATTCCTTGTCATTAATGTGGCCATTTCTGTTAGTCCCCCAAATATAGATTTCATCATCTACGAAGGAGTAGTTATTTACTTCCAAAAAAACATGCAAAAGAAAATTTTTATCAAGTTGGTTACATTGATCCAATAGATAATCATCATTCATCCAAATAATTATGCAACCAATATTTCTGTTGCTAGTGAGTTTTCCATTCCAGGAGTATTATAACAATTAAAGTTGAACTGTCTTCTAACCAACGATGTTGAATTCTGCGTGAATGCAGTGAAAGAATTCCTAAGCTAGTGCCAAATAGAGTTATTGATATAACATTAGTATACATTAATCAATCTCATTTAAAATATTATCGACAATTAATAATTATATTATTAATTCATTTTTATAATATTCATATTAAATTTATTTTTAAGACCATCAATGAAGATCTTCAGATCCTTGATTCCGAGACCCCCCCCCCATTGTAATTAGTTTCATACATTACATCGATGAAATAATTATCATATTAATTTAATTAGATAACCCACTCAATATGAAATTACTCATAATTCATTAAATATTAGTAATAAAAGATCTTACTCAATTATATAGAGTGAAAAAGAATACATATATTTAGAGGAGATATTTGTGTTAATAAGAAAATTCCTTTTATCAGGACATATAGATTCCCCTTTCTGTATATCCAACTGATTAATGTTGCAAGATAATATACATAATTGGTATTGGCTTCACATTTTACACCATAACAAGGGAACACTGAGGTAATTTAATGTCAGATAAAACCTCTTCCATAAAAGTGTTTTGGTTACCCTATTTTTTGACCAAATGATATTACATCACCAAAAAATTGATTTACCCTATATTATGGTCTTACTAGACACCTCACCACTATGAGTAAAAAATGATTCAATAATAGATATGATTTTCCATTATGATTTAATAAATAATATAATGTCATTGGAAAATAATATAGATATACAATTGTTGTTTATCAAATAAATTTTCTATTGTTTTATATCCCATCCAAAATAATTTCTTTAAATAATCTACTGATATATTCATTGAAAATAGAAAATAGGAACTATGGGAGTCGGTTGACTAGTATAAAAACCCTATTGAAATGGATATAGACTCTATTGGATATATAGGAACAGTTTTTGAGGTGCCAAAAAATAATTCCAGAATGACTAGAAGACTTGTGAATTTAATATATAATTTGTTTCATTTTGAGATGGGGATAAAACAGGTTTACAAGATATTTTAAATTTTTTATTAGAATAATAAAATATCCATGGGTATCAATATAGGTATTCATATTTTGAAAAACTATGTGCCCTAATTTTCAACCCATCTAATGGGGTTCACTATGTCTACTTGGTGGGAACATGGTTTTCCAAACCATGCATCAACCGTGAAAACCACCACTGCATAAAGATTCATAGTTTTAATTTTATGGGAATTCAATATATGTAGACCATGTAACAACGTTTCACATTCCAAATAACTATTAAAAAATTCCAACATTTCACTCAAAACAACCTGAGAAGACCCCCAAATAAAGAATGATCAATAATCTTAATGAAGGAGTACCCAAAATCGGTAAAATTATGTTAAAGTGACAACAATTGAAAATATTTTTTTAAAAAATAATTATAAAATAATCATTTCTCACATTTTATACATAAGAATAAAAAAAGAGATCCCCTATTTTATCAGCACAGTTGGGAATTTAATTAATGAATATGAAAAGTAATGGGAAGAAAAGCATGGAAAAGTTTTACTCAGGGAAACATTAAAAGGAACCAACATTCATAGTAGCAGCTGATAATCTCATATATCCATAAATATAAATTATTTATAGAATATAAATCAAAATTTTGATGGGATATTATATTTTTAAAATAAGTTATCATTTAAAATCAATTTATACTTATTATTATTACTACATATTAACTGAAAAGCTTATATAACCTATGTCAATGATTTATAAAAAATCATTTGAGTTTTATCTAACATAGTGACCTTGTTTTCAAATTCAAATTAAATATAAATTTATTTTTATCAAAACAATTATTGGAATCATTGTAAAGAATGTTTTGGGAATATAATATAAGATATTCATGTGCTAAAAAGATATAATTATCATTTCTTATAGTAGAATATGAAAATATGCATTAATATGGAATGTTAAGAAATATCCATCAATAATTGATCATATTTTATCAAAATTTGAGTCTTAATAAAATATTGAAAATATAATACATGATTGAGATAATACATATGATACATCAGTGATTTGGGAATTTATTAGAAAAATATACAACTTGAAAAGGAAAGGAGATTCAAATATATTGGACCAAATTCTCATTGATATAATTATACCATAAATATTCTTTGAATATTTTGTGAGATAAAATTTATCCCTGTTTTATGATTATATTCTAATTGGTTATAGTATGTTCATGTAGAGACACAATAATTGAATAAATAAATTAAGGGGTTTTGAAAGAGTTCTGAAAATGAAATTGTATGAATGATCAATGTATTGAATTTGGGAAATTTTTTATAGTAAATATTCAATTTAGTTTTAGGTAATATTGAAAATAATGGAATTAGTAATGAAATAAAATTTTTAAGAACACTATAATCATGTGGTTTCATTGAATTTTAAAAATGGATGGTGAAACATATAGAATAAACCATGATCATTAAGAGTGGCGTCTCCTGAAACTACTTAGGGGCATGGTATATGTGGTATTATTCAAAAAATCTATAAGAAAATTTAATCCCTCGATATAATAATATTCCATTTGAAATGTGGAATGATTGGAACCCATCACATACATATAATGTCGTCTGGGATAAAATGGAAAACATAGAAAAATTAGGAAAATTATGGGATATATATAGATGTAGGGGACTAAAGTATATTTCATTTTAGATCATTCGTCAATAAATTATACTTCTCTTGTTTCTAAAATTTATACAATACCATTGAATTAAATGATTCTAATGTTTTAAAAAGGGCTACAAATAAATTTATAATTCATTCACTAAGAGAATAATATAATGAAAAAATCAATAAATAATTTCACAAATTAAGGAGGCTCCCAAAATCCAATGTGTGAATAGAATTAATATTTCTATGAAACGATTGAAGAAGAAAAAAATATTATAAACTATAATCTAAAAAAGGAATAGAAAATAGAAGGAAATTTAATTGAGTATTATTGTTGATAATGTTTCTCATAAAAAAATTCTAAGGATGTTGAATGAAGATAACATTAAACAATTATATTATTTACTGACATCATAATATGATTAAGAGGTTATAATTGATTCATGGTTCACCTCCATTTACTACGAGATTGATTAAATTGAAACAAATCAATATTGGGAGCTCATGAAGTGGAAAAGGGATCAGAACATAATTATAACGATTTGAGTGTATAAAAATCAACTTCATAAATTTTGGGAATAAATTCTAAAAAAGTCATTATTGGTGTGTAAATGCTATACTCACATGAAATGTGTTGATATGGATAAAACATCACATTGGTGAAAGTATTGAAAAAATAGACTCATTCTATTTGATTACATTCAATTAAATTTTTGAATTTATCAAATGAATGTGAAGATTATATTTTTGAATAAAATCATTACTGTTGAGGTGTATATAATACAAGTATTGTGATTCCTAATTAGAGATAATGATTCAAATTGTTCTTGGAAGAAATTATTTTCATAACAAGACACTATATCCTATAGCTATGATTTTATGATTTGATAATATATTAAAGAAAACAAGAATTTAAGGTAGTTGGGTTTTCTCATAATGTTCAAGTGAAATCAATAGTGACATAGAAATTAATTTTGTTTTGTTTCATCATTTTAATAAAATAATATTTGGTGTTTCCAAGATGAAATCAGTGGCTTTTAATAGTAAAAAAGATCAAATATTTAAAGTTCATTTATCTATGATCTCATCTATTCATATAGTTTTATATTAATAAAAATTAAGTATATGCATTTTTTCCTACAAAAATATATAGGGGTGTGCATGGGGAATTTTTAAATACATAATGGAAAACACGTTTTCACACATTATAGAGTTGGAACAATTATTGGGGAAAATGATAATGGAAGTTATTTTCATCCCACATAATAATAAAATAAGGTTAGATTATATATATATATATATCATTGTAAAAATGATGGATTAAAATTATTTTATATTTAAATGTTCTAAATCTGATTGTTTCCCCAAGAATAATCATCTCTAAATGTTTAAATGAATCCTGAGTCACATTAAATGTACACTCTTTTAAGGTTTGGTTTATTTTAATGAAGATGAAAAATTATTTATAGATATTTATATTGAATTGGGTTATATATTTGGTGGATTTAATATCCACATGTGCTTTATAATTCTTCATATTGAACAAGTTCATTAGATGTTTTATCAAAAATTCAGAATGTACATCTATAAGTTCCCAACATTTCTTCAATCTATAAATATATTTTTAGATGAAAAATATATTTTATTACAATACATACAATCATTTAAGGTTTAGATTATTTATTGAATTATAATATATGTTTTACATAACAAGATCATACATTAAAAATTAGACATTACATATATGAATCCATTTTCCCACAATAGAAGACTTTTAAAAAATGACTTCTATTTTCAATTTTTGTAGATTTTAAACATGATATCTTATTTATCTCATGTCATCCAAAAAATAGTTGAAAAAATATCTAAATCATGTAAAAATCATAAAATTATAAATAATGAATATTAAAAACCCTTATTAGTCCATTTTAGAACCTTGACATTATAGAAGATGGTATTCATTGATCTAAATAAACATTGAGCTCAAAAAATCATTTCACTACTCATGATATCAGCTTTACTGCCCAATTTTATTAATAAAAAACTTTATAATAAAATTTAAATGTACAACCATATTTACTAGGTTATCATATGAAATAAGATATCCAAAGAGTTTATTTTCTTAAACACAACTCTTTTTAACCTAAAAGTTCATAATCTATACTATAAAAAATTATCGTTAAATTTAATTTTGAAACCAAATTATTTATAATAAAAATAATTTTATATCATATAATGTTCATTTAGGTTTTTTGGGACACCATCTTTATAGAACCCATATTATAGAATTTATAATTAGAATAACCATTACTATTTACTAACAATATAATTATCTGATGAACATAATCATTGCAAAGTTCATTAGATATATATAATATGATTACTAATATTCATTAGATACATCAGGCTTAACCACCATCATTAAAAAAAATTCAATGGACTATAACATGTATAAAACTTATAAAATCTTCAATTTTCCTTCATAAAAAGATATGCATGAAACTATTAGTAAAACAATTTAATATATTGATATATCCATTTCTAATACAAAAGAATTTTTAAAACTAAAATTAATAAAACTAATAGTGGATGGGATTTTAATTAATTAAATCATAGATACATATATGTAATTACAAAACACAAACTAATATGTGCGTATTTGAAAAAACATTTGACACTATATATGTTAAAATATAACTTTTTTGTTATTTTATAATGAAAGTCAAAAATTACAAAAAAACATTCCTTTTGAAAATACTTTTTTTGTAAAATAGAGACACATAATTAACTTTTTAATATGTTTAAATCCATATATATAAATCCATAAAATATTTTTATGTATATGGTAATCTATTAAATAAATTTACTTTTAAGTCATTTAGAATGATTTTTTAATGTAAAGTGTGCCTTACACCCAGTTCGACTCATCATGTATGTTATTTATATCAAAAAATAATAAATATAGGATAAATATTTACTATCATAAGATCATTTTACAATTTTATTAGAAATTTTATTTTATTTATTATAATGTTTTATAAAATTAATAAGTCAATTAATTTCGTGTACTGCGTTTAAATGATATTCAACTCATGCATCCGAAATTACAATATTATGTAAAATATGGTCAAAGTTGAAAATATTCCTTTATATGAATAATAATAATCATAGAATACTTACAATTTTTATACATCAATTTGGTGATTTAAAAAACTACAAAATACAGTTATAAAAATTAATCATTGTTATAATCATGGAGATGGTAAGTTATAAATAAAGATGATTAGTATTTCCAATTTTTAAAAAACATAATGGGAAAAGGGAAATTAATATTTTATCTTCGAAAAAATGATGACTATATGATGAATATTAGATCATTTTATAAATAAACATATATATAATATCCATTTGATTCGCTCATGAAAAATGAATCACATCACTTGATAGAGGTGGTAATCCACATGTACACATGAAAGATGTTATGATTTTTCATTTGATGGAATGGTAAGAATGTTTATGATATATTATTTTTATATAATGATAATTATTTTATGAATATAATATATATATATATATAATCCATAATATGAGTGAGGTGATGATAAAAACTGAATTACATTTGTTTATGAGGCTATAGTCTTTTATTCTCAGGAAAGATTTTTAAATTTATCATTTGATAGAAAAAGCAGATGGTTATAAGATATTAAATTCATAAATTGATATATAAGTATAAGGATAATATTTATTTTGTTATTTTAAATTTTTAAATAACATTTTAAGTATTTATAAGAATAAAAAAACAAAAATACCAGGTTAAAAACTATAACTCTTCTTCAAACAACCTCTTTTTATTAACACATTAAAGATATATGGTTTTTATTTTTTCCAAATGAAAAAATCTAACAATTTGAGAGGAATTTTAGGAGGTTATTATTGAAAGTACTTTCCAGTATTTAATTCAAAATAGTGTGAGTAAAAATAAGTAGATGTTTGATTTTATAAGTTTGGGGTGGGAAAATTTTCGAATCTCATAAAGTATTATATTATTATAAAATAATCATCATGTTCATGCTGCTCCAAATTGATATAATTAGAATATAAAATGATTATGGGTCTAAATTTAGTCATAAAATAAAAATTGGACATTTTTAGATTTTTTTACCCTTATCTCTTTTCTAACCCCTTTTAACCCCTTTGACAATATTGTCAATGTCACTGGTTTTCTAATTTAGGGGTCCAAAATGTAAAGATTAATGGAATAAGACCCAAAAATGGACCACTGTTGATATGTTAATACATATACCACTCAATTGGATAAATATAATATTTTTATGGATTTTAAATATCTTAATAATGTATAGATTATTAAAAAATTATCCTCACCATTTTTTTGGAAGTAATTTTTTTAATTTGACATTGAAAATAGCATAATAGAAAAGTAATCTTAATATAAAACTTTAAAACAACACTTATTTGAAATTTTTATCCGTAATATTTATGGAAAACTAAAACAAATAAAACATTACATTTAGTGTTATTAAGAATATTTACTCCATTTATCCACTTCCTATACAAGAACATTGTCTGTATTGCGTAAGTAATTAATTTTTTTATTTCATCATTGATATAAAAAGAAATTAAAATAATTAAGAAAATTAAATTTGTTTCTAAAAAAATTATAAATAAATATATTTTTTTATCTATGTAACACGATATTATAAATATTAAAATAAATAAGGTGACCTTTTTTACATTATTTTTTACATAAATATTATATAGTGAAAAAACAATGTTAAATGGAAATAACAACCTAAGTTTTAATTTTCAAAGATTTCTGATTAAATAGAATCATAAAATATAATAAAGTAATGTTTTTGAATGATTTTGAATCATTTTCATAATATACTTAATATAATTAACACAGTTAACATATTTCATGATAATAATAATTTATTTTGGTTATAGTTCATAATGATTAGATTTAAATGGACATATTTATAAAAAATTACTACAATTTATAAATATGATATTTATTTTTAATGATTTATTTTTTTAATTATAAGGATGTTATTTAAAATTTATCATGTAAAACATGATGACAAAATGGGTTTTAGATAAATTCCATTTTAGTTATAAAAAATATTTAAAACCGAATTCAATTATAAAAATAATTACATTAATAATATTTTTATTTTTAAAATAATTAAATTGAACTAATAAAAATAAAAATAAATATAAAATATATTTTTAATTTATAAGTACATGAATAGAAAATGTAATTTCCAATATAATTTAGTATTTTTCAATAGAAATTAATAAAATTAAACTTTTCAAATATATAACCAATAATGCATCATATGATAATTTTTTCACTCTGAATTTAAATATACATTTATTTTATCAATTGAATATTATGAAAATAGGGAATCTGGTTTTTTACTAAACCATCTAATTCATGAAAGACTAATTGAGGTAAAAATAAAATTTTATTGTTTTTATTGAAAAATTACATAATATCAATATAATGGATATAAAATTATAAAATATAATAAATAAATATAATTATGAAATGAAAATGAGTTATTCTAACATTAAATATTTTGTTTTAGTCTTCTCCCATTTTTGAATTACATCCTCTCAATTTTATTCATTTCTCATACAAGTGGGTGAGTTTTCTATTATAACATTTTTATCTTCTAATGTTGCATCTTTTTCCAAATAGTATTTCCTCAAAACATTAACATGATTAGTTACCTTATTACTAAATAATTTTCCTATATTTCTTGTAATATGTAAAGGATATTCCATATAATAATGATCTTCTTCCAAATAAACACTAGCTATTCATCATAATAATGATCTTCTTCCAAATATTCTCCTTCAAAGAACAAAAAGTTAGATACCTTGAGAAAATATATTCATAACAATGAAAGACAAAATATGTCATGTACCAAATAAAAAATCAAAGAAAAGGTCAAATGAAAAGAAAATAACATACTTTTCTACATGAATTTATATTTTCCAATGAACCAAGATGAAAATTTTCCCTGATTTTTGAAAACGAATAACCCTTTTTCATGGATATACACTATAAAAAGCACCACCATCAATAATTAAATAAATATATATCTTCTAGTTATCTGTGTAAATTTCCTATCAGATCTAATCCATCCTCATATTCAGCCAAATAATATTAACCTTCTCATAAATTTCATCTACCAATTTTTGTCCCAAAAAAATCTTTAACAATCTTAATCACATCTTTCTATAGTCAAATACCACATTCCATAAAAATCCTAAAATGGAAACATAGATATAAATGAATGAAAATAGTTTTTCTATGAAAATATTGACTGCGAAAATATATTGATCCTAACATTAAGAATAATAACTTGAAAAATATTAAACAATGTATTAAAAATTACAAACATTTCTCTTTGAAATTACATTAGATTGACTATTAAATGTTATACTAAATCATATTTCAATAACTAGTGATATTTGATTAATTTTCCAAAAAATATATATAGACCTAAGACTATGGTCAGATAAAATGATAAGATAAGCATCATAAAAACTAGTTATATAATTTTTGTACAGTCTTGAACGATGATCCAATAACATAGAAACTTAAATAGAGATGAAAATTAAATATTTATTCAATTGATCAACAATAATGAAAACCAAACTATAACCTCAAGTAGTAATTGGGAATCCCATATTGTCATAAATAATTATATTTTTGGAATTCCACTTTCTAATTTGAAAACTATGAATCTCCCCATCCAAATTAACATTCTATTTTAATGAGATGAAAAATAAAATATTTCATCAATATTGAGTAATATGTATTTTAATTTTGTCACACCAGTTATACTCTAAATGAAATTTTTACTTCTTATGCATCCTCGATTAATGGAAAATAGTGAACTATGAGGTTTACTAAATAATTCTCTCTACAACTATTGAACATAACAAATTCATGATCGCTTTTAAAATATGATAACATCTTTCATCATTAACATTATACTCTAAAAAGATACCCATCATACCAGATTATACCATTTCCTAAAAAACATTATCCTCCTTTTAAAATTTCATATCATTTTACAATAGATATGGTATTACACTAACCATAACTAAAACAGTGGGAGTTATAAAGTTCTAAATTATTTAAGAGAAACTAATAAGTTTGAGCGGTTTAATTAGCAGTTATATTTTAATAAGTTACAACAAATTTAGAAACATTACCATAGAAACCTATTATGTATTAATTTCATATAAAATATTAATAAAAACATAGATAGGTAAAAATATTAAAGAAAGTAAAACACACAAGATTTACATTGTTCAGAATATATTTGAGATCCTCAATCTTGACCATAGTCTTTCCAATGGGTCTACGGAAATATACTATTATTATGAAGTGTATACAACTTGTTCCAACTCATATTAGAAACCCTCCATCTTTTAGTAAGAAATATTATACTAACTATCATCAGTTTATAAAGTTTTATTACAAAACAATTGAGTTAAAAAAAATGAATAAATAATTTGTTGAAACTACTCCATAGCTGCTCAGTCGTAATACTCAATCCTATTCCATTGGATTTGATGTTGAGAATCATATGGTGATGGATCTGATTCACTAAATATGATTATTCTGGATGTTATTCCCTCAATATGATTTGTATATATCGGATTCTCTCAACACGATGGACGTAATACGATGAATCCATTTTCAATATTCAAAACAAAAACTTTTCTAAAATACTCAATAGGACGTTCCTCATTGTGATTTACTAAATCATAATGAATGAATACAATATTCCCAATAAAATCATTCTCAGTATGGTCTTTTTTAATCCAGTAAACAACCATTTAGTTGTCTGATCCTCCTTACGTGATATATTGTTGGAAAGCACTCGCAATTAATTACTTCAAAACACTTACTTTTCCACTTGTGTAAAAACTATATTTAGGTAATGTGATTTGATAAATTATTTATAGGTGAATTAGAAAATAAAATCAATAAACATGAAAACATTTCCCACTTCCTTAAATTTAAAAAACTCTAAAAATCAATAGAATATAAAAATTTTATCATTTATTTCATCAAACCACCTTATATATCACTAAAACTTATGGAATTAATAAGTAAATTTATTACTCCCTCAACACTTCATAAATATTTTGGAATTTTTCTTTGTGAGTTTTCTTTATAATCAGCTCAATGTGATTTTTTTCACAGTGAATAATAATTGGGTTTTTTCATAGGGAATTGGATTTTCTTATACTTCTCGATGAATAATAATTAGTTATCATTATCATTGAATCCAATTGAATTCTCATTATGATAGAATTTACATTAATATGTAATTCACATTACAATGGATATCCCATTATGATGAAATCCATATACTGTGGATTTTAAAATTCTCAAACCACATAATATTTTCCTTAAAAGATTTTATCATGAATTTTTTCACTATTTTTGGGAATATTATGACCTTAAAAAATCATATAACTTTATTTATAAATTATGATATATTTCTAAATCAGGAATTTAACTACTTTAATGAACCTCTTCAAAAAATGACCTCTTCCCTTAGGAACTTCTTTTTTCTATAATTAAAACAATATAAAACTTCTAAAAAACATAAAATTTTAACTCTGATTATTTTTGATCTGATGAGATTTATACAATGGATATGGGTAGGTTACTCTGAGTCTAGTGAATGTTCATTATGATAGATATCGGTCCAATTCTGGAAATTGAAATTCTTTTATAGAGATGTTATTTTTTAACAAAAAAAATAAAATACCAATGTAAAAATAATTTATCACAATGGTTCTTCAATAACCCCCATTGGATTATTTGAAAACCTTTTTTGAAAACTTTTCCTACTCTCATAATTTTTATACAAATAACATTTGTAAAAAACTAGTGTTTTTTACACTTTTATCAAAAAAAATTCCTTCATCAAAATACATTTACATGACACCACACTACTAGATAAAGTAATGTTTCATGATGAATTCAATCTATCTATGAAAATAAAATTTTGTATCCTTGTAATAATAACACCCCTCACTTTTATTTCTCTCACATCTCATTCCCCCCCCCATTTAATTATAACACTAGCTTCACATTCATTTCAAGTAGATATGTAAAAAAGTATTACAATGAAAAAAGTTGTTATATTTTCTTCACCTTATACAATATTATATAATGAAAGGGGGGTTCAACCTTTTGAGGTTCTGGATGTCATGGGAGGAGGATGAACATAATGTAGCAGCCTAAATTTCAAAAATAAATCTTTCAGCATTGCTTTTGTAAAGATATTAGCAATAAAATATTTTGCTGTAATGTATTTAGGAAAACATCACTATCATCAACTTTTATTTTATACTGTGAAAAATTATATCGACGTTCATTGATCATGAATGTTGGAATAGATTCCTTGAATGCCCAGTTTCACTATAATTATCACAATGTATCATTAATAGTTAAGAATAATTTATATTCTAATGTTCCAGCTGATCATTTTACCACATTATTTGAGTATAACCATGAGTAGCTGAAAACTATTTGGATTCAGATACCTTAATTGATACTGAACATTGTTTCTTACTATACCAACTGAAATAATATTCACCGGAGAAAAATTTTCCTCCTGATATTGACTTTATATAATTACAATCTTTTAAAAATTCATTATTAGTATAACAAATAAAATTAATTTAAATATTTATTTTAATAACCACCGATGTGATGTTGTTCCTTCGACATATCTCAGTAACAAATTTGTATCCAACACATGTGATTATTTTGGATTACATTGATACATGTAACACAAATTAACAGCCCAATAAATATCCAGACTTGGGGCTATAAGGTAATAAATAATTCCCATCAACTTCCAAATGGATTTCTAATTAACACTTATTCCAGATTCATCATTACTCAGCATTGTGGTTAATGAAATATGAGTTGAATATTCTTTGGATTCTGTAATCCCAAAATTCATTACTAATTACCTAGAATACTTCTCTTGAGATAAGAAAGAATATTTTTCTTTTTTCTTTTTTAACTTGTAATCCAAGGAAAAATGGTAATTCTCCTAACATAGGAATTTCAAAATTCATCTTCATTTCCTCAGAAAATGTTTTTGAAAACATATTCTCTATCCCCAAATAAAATTATGTCATCCACATAAATAATTTTTATCAGGTATTTGGAGTCAACCACTATAACATTTATGTTTCAATCAATTTTTTATTTGAAAATTTCAATATTATAAATTTTTTTTTGTTTTCAATAACAAGCACATGGATCTTATTTCATATCATATAATGATATATTCAATATAGACATTTTTTTCATACTCGTAAAATAGAAACCATCAACTTTGTTTAATCTAATCTTCTTCCTCAATCCCACAATCTAAGATAGATGACTTAACATTCATTTTAAATACATTTTAATTTTGATGTGCGACCATTGAAAGAAAGATACTAATATATTCTATTTATTCAATTAGAGAAAAAGTTTTTTAAAATTCTCTACCTACCACCTTTGAATTGCCTTTATAAATAATCATATGTTTGTTTCAGGAATGTTTTCAGTGTTTATTTACCTTGTTTCTATAAACCCACATGTTTTCAATAAAATATCTATTTGATTTCCATGAATCAAGTTACCATGGTTCATTTTTCTCAATCTGATCCAAATAATAATTCAGAGTACCCTCCCATTAATTATGTGGAATAACTTCTAAAAATGATTATGTTTAAACTATTTAGGTAAGTGATGTCAAATTATATAATCTCAATTTTCATCTTCTCTGAAGAAGAGCCCTGTAATTACCAATAATGATTTTACAATCATCAAGTTTTTGTATGGTAGGAAATTTCAATGTTTCATTCCCATCTTAAATTAATTCATCAAACAATTCTTCTAAATCTTAATAAGAATGTTTTTAAAAAAATTTAATGTTGTTTAAATTCTACAGTTTATCCTCCATGTAATTATCATCACATTTTATTAAGTAACATTGTTTTTCAATTACCTTAAAAATAATATTATTCCCCCAACTTTTAAAATGTTTTGTAGAACATTTTTATCTTCATCTATTTGGTGAATACCCACAATATATCCTTCCTAATCATTCTCAAAAATCATTCCCAAATATAGATTTTTTTATTTATTGGAATTAAGGACATATAAAATCATTGTAATGTTTCTATGAATGTATATTGATATTAAAAAATTCATAAGGAGTCATTTTTTCATACTCCAAAAACATTTATTTTGAACTGGTACTGCGGTACTGACATCATTACACAAATAGATCCTAGAATGTTTTTTTTTCTATCATATGTTATCCCATTTCAACCAATCATCAATTATTTATTTATGCAACTCCATTTTTTTGGGGAGTATAGGGAGCACATTAGATAATATTAATACAATACAATTATAGATAAGTTAAATAATTAATACTTGTAAAATTTGTACCGTTATCTATTCTCATCTTTTTTTTGAAACCCTCTTCTCTTTCTCGACATAATTTCTAAGTAATTTCATTATTTCAATATCCTCTTACTTATTCTTAATAATCATGATTTTTATCATCCAATATAAATCATAAATAAAAGTGATAAAGTACAAATACCATTTTTAAAGATGTCTTATTGAACCAAAAATATATGAATTAATACACTCAAGTTGTCTAAAAAATTTAATATCAACTATGTTATGTGTTTTTTTAGTAATATTCACTTTTTGACAAGTTTGAAAATCTTATTATTCTCTTCCTTTCAATTATGGAATGTTTTCAACATCATTAAATTTAGAAATTTTGATCATGCCTTTTTTTCCATGTTGCCAAAGTATTCAGTGACATAGTTTTATTTTCTATTCCCCACTCAAAGAACATGAGTTATTATATTATCATTTTTGAAATATTTTACCATTGGTTATTTCTTATTTTTAAATGAAATTTATATCTTTTACACTTTTGATAATACCAAAATATTTTCTAAAAATAATTATTCCCTCCTCAATAAGATTACATATACATTGTATGTTTTTTTTATCCCATTAACAATAAACTTCATTTTATTTCGACTTTTTATCATGAATCTTATTCATTCTAAATCCATTGAATTTTAAGAAACTATCATTACCAATGGTAACTCATCCTCCATGATTAGTTTCATTATGTTTCAAGATTTTAATATATCCTTTAAAATATAGGGAACTACAACTACAATGAATCCATTCGTCACCATTATTTTGTTCATCATTAATTCATTTTCTATCATAATAAAATTGTTTTTTGAGGATTTTCATACTGTTTTGGCATGATGGAAATCCTGATCACATCACCCAAAAACATTTTTCGTACATTCAAATTGATTTCTTGTTGTCATGTTTCTAACAAAATGAGAATTCACCTTTTCATCACTCTGTAAGTTAAAAATATTTCCCACTATAGATTCACAATTTTTTCCACATTTCTCAAACATTCCTGTAGTTAAGGATATTTTTTGATGACTAAAAGTCCCTAGATCAATTTGAGAGGCGATAGGTGAATCAGGTTGTAAATTTTTTTTAATGTAATGTAAATTATAGCATATTTTTGGGATGGTGTTAAAACTTATTGATAAGAATGTGTATAAAATATCACTTGAAAATAGAAGAGACAAGACATTTAATTGATTAACCACTACCTGATACATCCAAGGACCATATGCTTATAGGATTTCGGTCTTACAAATTTCATCTAATCATCACTAGTTTTGGATGACCAAAGTTTATCATATTCAATATTGGATAGGTGCACATCCTTTATAAGGATTTAGGGACACACACTGCGTCCCTCAGATAGGATCCATTGACTCCCCCTTTCTTATTAAATAGTAAGAATCTAAAATCATTTTATCAACATAAAGGTCACTTAAATATATTGTCATTAAATCATGCATCTCCAACTGTAGTTAGATGCTCTATTGAAGTCTCATTATCCCTCGTATCTATATATCACTCTTCCTCAAACTGTTAGTATGCAAACTATTCTTTTTTAGTCTAGAATGTTTCTAGATATACTACACTCTCCCCTATGGGTACATTTCTCTTTTATCTATGTACTGGGATCCACCACGTATCACTTTTTCTTTATATACCACTTCTCCTTTGCAAACCATTTTTACTCTACAAATTTTATCTACATCCATGTACAATTTCTCATCCACAAAACACCTTCCATTCATAGTCTTATCTTATCCACATACTTCAGGAAAATTTAGGACAGTGTTATTCATCTATGTAATACCTCTCATATTTAGACATTTCATCCCAGAGACCACTTGAAAAATAACCAAATTCATCCAAATTTATAATTATAAACTCCTTCCTAGGGATTCCATCCAACGAACCACTCTTGACATCACCAAAATCCTCATAATTTTTTTAATTTTATTATATCAATTTAATAAATGGAATAGTGATCCATATATAAGAATGTAAATCTATATAATCATTTAAACTTAGATATACCAAATATCCAATATGGATCCATCATTATCGCATATCATGCATCTTATGCACAACATATTCCCTACATAGTATCTGTACCCCTATTCTCCCTATGTGACAACACAAATCACCACCACATATCAGAAATTGAAACACTTATATCTCTCTCTCTTTTCTTAGCATACGAGAATTTTCACATTTTAAATTTATTCGTTGTTTTTCATAGACTTGATTAACTTTCACATTTACTTTTTAGAGTAAAAACTACTTCTTTATGTTCATCGACCATTTTTTACTTTTCCCTTTAGTCTAAAGTTATGGTCATTAATGATCATTGATTATTCATCAATTATTAGGTTTAGTTTGACTTTATCTTCAAAAATACCTAATATGTTTCAACTTTACTTCACTACTTTCTCAATTAGATTAATTTCGACTACTAGTATATAAACATATTCTATTGAATCTTCCATAATTACAATCAACTTTTTAATTAATTTCAGTTATTTTAAATCATAAGAAAAGAATTATTATGTTCAAAATTCAGATTTAAATTAGTGTTCAAATAATTATCTCAAGATTTATCTTCTGATGGTTCTAATTTTTCAATGGAATCCATCATTGATGCATGAGTTCCAGATTTAAATTTTGGTTCTTCTTCCCCATAGATTTTACTATAATAATTTTATTATTCACATAAAAAATCCTTCATTGTAGTTTCTTACTAGATTTAATGTCTCCCTTTGTAAAGGACCTTTTTTAGGCTTCATCATGTCTCGAGTTTCACTTTATTCATCATCAAAAATTCTTGTGCAGCAAGAAGAAATGTGCCAAAATCTAAAAAAATAAAAAAAAGCCAGAAGTAACCTCCATTTAATTTTTATTATAACTTTTTTAATTTCATTAAAATGAGAGAAATTAATTCCATTCCCCCATTATCTTAATCAATACAATATCATGAAATTTCATTTTTGTTTATGGATTTTAATGTTGTATCCTTTCTCACTCATGTCATTGCATCTTCTAGTTTGAATCTCATCTCATATGCCACCAGGA
Organism: Viscum album; assembly: GCA_963277665.1. Taxonomy (NCBI): domain Eukaryota; kingdom Viridiplantae; phylum Streptophyta; class Magnoliopsida; order Santalales; family Viscaceae; genus Viscum; species Viscum album. The sequence continues at coordinate 2,046,601,464 of OY728147.1, read as the reverse complement.
TTCTCAACAGATTATCTAGATAATTTTTGAAAGGATCTCATTCCTCAAGGCCTGACACCTTCTATTATAAAGATTTTTAAATCATATCATTATTATCATAAAAATATTAATCTATTTCATTTCATAACCAATTCCTCATATTACTCAAAAAACATCTGTAATTTGATTGAAAATGGTATTTGAATTTTCTCTAAAATGCATTTTCAGATTATAAAACCAATTATGTAAAAATTTTAGTTTCACTTCATTAAACATGATGTCACCATCAAAAATATTCTCTAGTTTTTTCCACATAAACATTTCAAACATAAAACTACTCTCCATTAGATATATATGATCAAAATATCTTCAATAATGGTATTATTTTCTTTTTAATCTCCATCAACCATTTTCCTATCCATATCATTCAGGGGAATTCTAGTTGGATTGGTGACCTATATTCTTTTTATATAAGAAAAGAAGTCTTCTATTCCCAGAGATCATAGATGAGATCTCATCATATTCCTTTAGATCTAAATGTTGCATCCATCAAAGAGGGGGGCTCCCATGAAATTCTCTATATTATCTATAGTAGGGATATAGGTAATATTTAAAACCAATAAAAATTACATATAATTCCACGTTGAGTACCCCAAAACACCCTGATAGGGGAGGGGTAAATCAGGGTGTCCACATTGGTAGGAACCTATAAAATAGGTGGGTATTGTTCCCAATTTGGTTGGAACCTGCTAAACATGTCTGATGATAAACTAAAGAAAACAAACCATCACATGAAATCCATAGAAACAATGAAAATTACTTTTCACCCCAAAATGGTTTATATAGATGGAGAATAATCTGATATTTTAGAGGCCATAAACAATACCACTAATCTTTACTAAATTGGATTAAAAAGATTATCAAATGTCACTCTGTGGTATGCACACTTCATATACAAGGTTTTTGGGATATAACATTTTGTCTGTTAGACCACATCCATTGACCTTGCCTTTGTCAAGGAATTGGGATGACTTCAAACTCATTTTATCTGAATTATGATATATTGAATGTATTGGAACTAAATAATTCATCTTTAAATTTAGATAGATGCTCTGTTGAAATATCATTATCACCCATATTTGTAATTCCACATCCTTGCATTGTTAGTTCCCAAACTGTTCCTCTGTGAATTGGCCTAGTCCTTTGCAAACTATGCTACTTCATCTGCATATCATGATCCTTAATCTACATATTAGGATACACTACATACTACTTATGCTTCATGGACTACTTGGTTTTCTTTAACTATAAATTCTCTTAAGAATACCTTTACATCATTGTACCATTTCTCCTCCACGAACCAAATTCTTTCATTGGAAAGTTCTCAACTGAATTTTACAAGAGCACCATGGATAATGTTATTCCAATATATACTTACTCTCTTATGTGGACTTGTATTCCGATAGACCACTTGACACTTCTCCACATTCCACTAAATTTCTAATCTGAAACACCTTCTCGGGGTTGTCTTCTCATGAACCACTCATGAATTCACTAAAATTCCCCTGTTTTTAATCATTTTATCTCACCCTAATGATGTGAGTAATTCTCTTTATATTGTAATATATAAACTCATAATCTTCTAAATTTATATTTTACAAATTTTCGATATGGATCCACCTTTACCATGTTTCTTTTTCCTCTAAGGAACCATTTCCCCTATGCGGACTACATAACTCCATTTTCCCTACATAACAACACAAATCACTAACTAATTTCTAAAAAATAAACCCTTCAAGACTTCTCAAAACACTAACTCATTTTACTGAAAAACATGCCATCTTGTAAACTATTTTCCTTCCAAGAACTTCAAGTCATCCCATGAATGTCCTTAACTCTGTGAATCATTCCTTTTACATAATCTGCATACCATTTTATGCTCCACAATCTATACCCACTATGTGGTTCACAGTATTCAATTACACCATAAAAAACTTCTTCATCATTATTGTAATTTCACATGACATGAAAACAACATGATCAAGACAATGTGTATTGAGAAAAAAACACAATCCAAACACTACGTCTAGTAAAGAATAGCCTTGGTTCCTATACAGACAATTATAATCCCTCTATGTGGCATCCGTGGTATTTATAGAATAATTATATAAAATATCTATTAATATTTTTGGAATAATATATTAATTTTACTTTAAAGGGGACTCTTTTTTCTGATAGCATACTCGACATTGATCAATGGATTTTTCTGAAATCGTATGTTTTACACAACATTGAGTTATACTGAAAAAAATATTACTATAATACTATTAGTATTTTAAATGGTAGTTAAAACCAGAATATGTACATTAGGAAATGAAAAAAATTGTCTAAAACATTATAAAAAATGTTTGTAAATGTTATTACATTTTACCAATAAATTTTAGAGTCTTCAAATGAGAATGAATCCAATTTTAAACATCAAATATTTGATTATTTTTAAAAGGTAGTTTTACTTCTATTTGGAGGAGAATCCATTTTATATCTTGTTTTTATAAAAATTTTATGTTCTATTTGGTAAAATAAGATTTTTTTGAATAGGGACATAATAAATTACTTTGGATGAAATTTAGGTATTTTTATATAAAATCCATATTTAAATAAATAGTAAAAAATACAACATTTTAATTCAAAACAACCTTTTATTATAATTTTTTAATATATTATGATTGTTCATTTAATTGGTTTTAATGTGTAATTGGATTAATATTTTATCATTACTCTAATTTTGTTCATTTTAAGTAATTTTACAATGAAACTCGACTTAAACACATGTCAATTATTTGAATGATTTTAATTCATTAAAGACTGGTTTCTAAAATTAACAAAGAGACATGATTTTTAATTAATTTTGTCAGTTTCATTTAATTTAATTTGAAAAATTGGAATCTATATTTGTAATTATAAGGTTAAAATTTTTAAATACATGGCTTTTATTTTTGGATATTATCAATAGTATCTTTAGTAATTGTTTATATTTACCATGGTTACAGGTTAAACCACATAAATAACTGTACAGATATAATATTATAATCATATAAAACTACCGTAACATGTGTCATAATTCTATTTAATTAGATATGTCCAACTATGGTTATCCTTGGATTTATTTAAGGACCCCATGGAGCCACTTAGATGTGATAATGACATTTTATACTAATTAATTTTATATAACGAGAAATATTACATAAACATGTGTGTTTTACTAAATCAACTTTAATATGGAATATATAAATGATCACTTTAACTATAAATAGCCATTTAAGCTAATAATATTTCCAACATTATTTTATATGTTGAATAATTTTTATAAAATTTATTAATAAATTTATATATGACAAAATGATGATGCAGTGATTACTTAATTAATTAATTTTTCAAATAAATGGTAATATAAATATTAAAATAATTTTAATTATATCATTTTGTTGCCATCCACAATTTTTTGGATGACATATTCATTTTTGGGATGATTTAATGCATTTTTTTTCAACGAAATAAAGCTGATATGACTTTAATAAAAATATATTTCTATATTGTGTGAAAATTTACATAAATGAGTTTTTTAATCAAATACTATTTTATTAAATAATTTTATAGTCCTAAAAATATTTGATTCAGCGAAATAACTTATATAATTCTAAAAATGTCATTTATGATCCACTTTTGTTTTCTTGTAATTTTATAGTAACTATAGTAACTATATATGATGAAAATACATGAAGACATGATAAGAGTTATTGTTTTTATCTAAGGGTTGAAGCTAGATGATAAATTTAATTTTGTAACCAAAACTATTATAAAACACATTGGTTGAGAATATTTTTACCCATGATCATCTTATCGTAGAAAATTTTCACTTTTTTAACTATTATAATTAGTAAATTAATTTATAAAAAATTAATATCTCTATACATTCCTAATGTGTCCCTCATCCCTCTTATAAAATGATGCCACATCTAACCATTTACTCACACCTTTTGATCCCACTGGTTCATAAATGTTCATCTTAAATAACTCCCAACATCACTAACTTCCCCATATAATCCTTACCTTGAGAAGAATACAATCCAAGGAAGTGTTTCTACTCAAATCATATGGTGTTACCCGATTATGTGGTAACATCTTTTATCAAGATCCATTCATTTATTTTCCTTCTCAAACCCCATAAAGCCTCATTATTTCATTATTTAATAAAAATCCCAATATCCTAAATATATTAGGATGTTTTCATACTAGTGATCCAACATACACTTACACACACCTCCATCAAATGGATATAGAACATATTATTTCTGTGTACGACGAACAACTGCCCCAGAAAACAATGATTGTTCAAATTTATCCAACCACCTATCATAATGGACATTAGGATTTATCTATATTTATATATTATATATATTATATATTTTTGTTATAAAAATTTATTAATTTTAATTTACAACATACATTTATTTTTTCCGTAATGTGTATATATTATAATTTCATTTGAGGAAGTGTGGACAATTTCCCCCTCAAAGTGATATGACACATTCATACCATACATGGAACGTATAAAGGATAGATTTAATGACCATACAAAACTGTATAAATAAGTATATTACTAGAATTTTAATATGCCTATGTATCATTTATTTTTCATTCAATTAAATTGAAATAGAAATGGAAGTAGTGTTCATCCATACGTATGGCCTACCGTCTCCCTGAATGGTGAATTTCATTTCCTATCTGTGTATGTTATGTAAAATTATAAATACATATATAATAGTTATATATTATATCTAAATAATTAATAATATTCTGGTTATTATTTAATTTTTACAACATTTACAATTTACATCAAAACAAATTCATTTTCAACTCAATTACCCAATATCGACAAAACATCCGATATGATCTTAAATAGTTATATAATTATTATAACATGGTAATATGTGATAATAGAGATGTAAAATTTTCATAAGAAATTAAAAATTAACCTAAGTTTATTATTTAGTAAATTAATGAATGAACAAGATAAGTCAGACTCATGTTAAGGGATTTCATCTCAATATCCCTTCATTGTGGCATTTCTTGATAATATGCAACTTTATTCTTTTATAATGTAAATATTTATCCACTATGACATTTCATATAAATATTTAATCTATAATAATGTTATTTATTCTTTTGATATGTGTATTAATTCACGTATATTAATATTTAAATGTTCAATTTTGTATGGGACACGTTGATATTTTAAGGAATTAATATTCAAATCATTTTCTTTATGACACTAAATTACATATTTATTTATATGGATGTAAAAGGATTATACATGAAATTTTATGTATATCATTTTACTCCTTAAAATATTTCAAAATGGAATATTGTTTTTCAATGTGTTTTAATTTCGTTACAAATTTGATAAGAGGAATGCTTTTTAATGTATGTAGCGATAATGACATCTCTGTCATTGTAACCATTATTTAACATATGGATTCCTCTATAAGACTTAATATATTTTAAAATGAAACGAAGTCCCTTATTTTTGTTATATTTGTATTTAAAATAGGTTCTGAAATGGAAATGTTTTTCATATTGAATCAAAATAATATTTTTGAAATGGGGATTTGTAATCAATGTTTTTTATACATGAAATGGTAAATGAGCATTATAGGAAACATGTGTTCCCAATATATCTTATACAATGTGTTGAGCCCCATTACTGCTCGTGGTCTAGATCAATATAGCCCATGTGAAAGGTTGATCCACATTGTTGCTCATGGGTGTGCCTGAAATAGCTTATACGAAGGGTTGATCCCCATTATTGATCACAGGTGAGCTTGATATATCATATATAAAGGGTGATCCCCATTATAGATCTCTAATTTGGATGAAAACTAAATGGTTATTCCAATATGAAGTTGATTGAAAGGTTTTTAGGGATATGATTTTGTATGTCACCGAAATGAGTTTTTAATTACTTGTTATTGGTTTTATTGTTTTTCATTGAGCAAAAAGTATGAGTTTAATTCATGTGAAAATGTTTTGTTTCATCCACTAAATGAAAATTTAATGTTTTATTAGTTTTTAATTAGAAAAATGGTCTTTCTTTATTTTTTTGTCCCTTATGTTTTTGTGTGCATACCTTGTTTTTATATATTTCTTTAGTCTTTAAGATATATTATGGTTATGGTTGGAATCAAGGGAATGTTATGATGATTAAACATAAAAGGGATCCATAATAATTTTTAAATGTTTTTTTGTTATAAAAGTACTGATATAGTCTAAAGTGTCCACATTTTTTATCTATGTTTTTGTTATATATTAGTTATGGTAAAATTCTATAATGTTACAAACCTAATTATACCCTCATTGTAAATTCATAACATAAATCATGGTTATGCAATGTTCAAGGAGGGGCCTTAAAGTTGGTATCAAAGGCCGGTTTAGTTAACATTAGGGATTAATATTCTTTCAGAAGAGTTAGTTATGTCATCCTAGGAATATAATATTATGTTTTATCATAATTTCCATGTATTAGAAACACATTTTTGAGTATTTATTTTATTAAATATTAATGTGAATAATTATATTTTAGAGACATTCTCTTTTTAGGGAGTTATGATATATTACTTTTTTGGATGAAAAATGAAAGACATAATGTAACTCCCCATCCCCAGTTACCCAGAGTCGGTGCATTATTGCATAACATTGGCACGATCATAAATGATCATGTCTCGAAAGACCGATTAGTTTTATTGCCTTAGAAACACTAGATACATTCATAAGTCTTACATTACATCATAAAGTAAAACAAAACTACACCAACATATTGACTTCATATCCCCTCATACTATCCCTGCAAGTCATTCAAAATATACTTCTTCACATAATAGAAAAATTTTTACATTAGAAGGGGTGATCTCAGATTCTCAGTAAGGATAAGAATATAGCGGAAGATTTCATAAAAAACATAAACATTTAAGGCAATCTATAACTAAAAAAAGCCTTTTAAACATGAACTTCAGTATAATATGGAAAAGTATAATGAAATAATGCCATTTACTTATTCACATGGAAATTCTACTGGTCAAATAATCACATGTAATGTCAATAACCACCATCATAATGATGGAATGCATAATGAAAAACTATCATAACCATGTAGCCAAGGCCTCGTGCCAAGACTACAAATAAGATTTTGTCTAGGCCTCGTGCCAAGACACAAGTTTGTCTCATGAGACCTACCGATGCATCGAGGAGCTATAGCGGGCTCGACCTATCACTCATTAAGTCCAATTCATTCCTCATATGAATAGGTTTAAACATATCATAAACCATAACATAATCGTAACACATAAAACAAGCATAAAGGAAACATAACATTTCTTCATTTCAATCAGAATATATCAATATAAACACATTGATTTAATAAAAACATTATCAAAACCATTTTCAATACCAAAATAAAATAAAATTAAATCTTGGTATTTATTTTTCATTTAAAAAACATTATGGCTTGTAGTGGATGTCGAAACTCAAATAATGGTCACGGTTGCGGAAAAGTCATTTTCGCCGCATAAAAACGAGAAAAAAACATCCCCTTTTGTCATTTATAAAACACTTTGTATTAAAAATATTCCTTTTGAATAAACGTAAAAGTCAAAGGGCATTATACACCGTATAAAAGAATGTTGTGTAAAAAATATGCCTCAATGAAAGGAGATTGAGACGAAGTCTTTACAAAGATAATTTTTTAAATAAAATAGATCTATTTGGTGTATTAACTATAAGTACTCATAAATAAAGTAAAAATACAAGATAGGACATAATAATATCATGACATAATTTGAATGTAGGAGATAAATCCAATGAACGAAAATTGGGATAAGAAGTTCCCTTACCACGTGCTCGACTTGTCTCGATCGTTCTTTAATCTTTTGAATATTACATTGGAGTTAATTTCTACTTTCTTAAGAACATTTTTTAATTTTATTATTCCTTTTATATCACTTATTACCATGTTATCTACATTATTTAATTATTTAAGTTAATAACGGTCGTTTTGTCGATCTTTGGTACTTGAGTCAAAAATAAACTTCTTATAATTACAAGTTGTTCATGTGGTAAAATATCCATTATATCCAAGGTTATATTCATGATTTAGATATCATATATATCATATATATCCAGTATATACATGCTTTTATAATATTACATAACATTTAGAGGTAATAAATGAAATGCCTCGTTCATGGAGACGGTAAGCCGTACGTACGCATGAACGCTACATTCATTTCTATTTCTTAATTAATGGAATGAAATCATAATGATATAAAGGTATATTATAATTACAGTATAATATCATATATAATATAATTTACTCCATCCTTTATACATCCCACATATGGCATTAACGATTCAAATCACTTTGTGGCAGCGATAGTCCGCACTTCCTAAAATGAAATTATCGCGTTTACCCAAAATGGAAATCATAATGGTATTCCATAAATGAAAAATACAGAAGAATAAAGAAAAAATAAACATAATATATATCATATATAAATATAGTGACATCTTAATGGCCACCATGAGAGGTGTTAAAAGAAGAGTGAACAATCATCGTTTCGCGAGGCAGTAATTCACCACCCATAGAAACAGTATGTTCATTAACTATTAGACAAAGGTGTGTGAAAGTTTAAATCACATAATTCTCATAAAAACATCCTAGTATATTTAATATACTGTTTTGGTTACAAAATAAAGGAATAAATAGAATTTAGTGGGTTTGATAAGAAAAATAAAACAAAAGAACACAAGATAGGGCATTACCTTAAAATCGGGTAACTCTTTTTGATTTGAGCCAAAGGATTCCTTGGAAAGACTTCTTCCCAATTTGATGCTTCTAGGAGTAATAGAGGGATGTTGGGAGAGTATTTGGGTAGAGGTTGGCCGATCCAAATGACTTTTATGGTGTGAATAATGTGGTAGAGGTGGGGGGCTTTTATAAGAGGAGAGGAAGGGCACTCTTGGAAAGTCATGAAATGATACATCATTATTAAATGCATTTCGGATTTTAAAGGTCCCAAAATGATATATTTCTAGGATAAGGTAAAAAGGGTTCTAAATATACACATCCAATAGGTTTTTGAAAAGTTTAAGTCTTAGATTTTAAATTATCTTTTCATTTTATTAAAAATGTTAATTAATGAGATAATTGTAGTATCATCATGGTGTCATAAATAAATGTATTTATTTAATGTCTAAAAATTATAAAAAAATACCATGATGTATTAAATATTTGTATCTTTCTAATTAATATTTATAGTCGAATTTTTAACATATATATCCCCATGTAATAATTGTTTTAGTAAAACAACACATGTTTTTGAGAATTTTATTTTTACTTTAAATAAAAAGTTATTAATGTCATTTTCTTACCAAAGTGGCTCCATGGGGTCCACATGTTGACCCATGGATTTTATAGGTCGTCCATGACTCACCAAATAAGGTTAGGACAAGTGTAAAAGTAATTTCATATTATTATAACATTATATTTACCTTCAGTTATACTAATTACTTTTAATCGCGATTAATAGAACTTAAAAATTACTATTCACCAAAAATTATTTTAATCCAATTGAACAAAATTTTACTTCCTAAATAAAATTATTTATATTTAATTTTTTAAATTCAAATCATAGAGGTGGTAACATTTCATTTAAATGAAAAATCGGTTTTTTTAACTACCACGTAGTGGTTTCACTATTCATCAAAAATCGAAGATTTTCACAACAATACCAAATATTAACCCTAAGAAATATTTTATATTCCTAATTAAAAAATGATGTCTATTTTAAAAATTTCAAAACATATAAGTTTAATTAATTAATTTAGTAATTAATTCCCACGGTCACAACAAATAGCATGTTTTTAATAAATAATATATATCAAAAGATTGACAATTGTTTATGTCCAATTTCAAAATGAAATTAATTATAATGACCACCATTGGATAAAATGGTAAAAATATATTCTAATTATACTTTAAAACCACTAAATAGTATAATTTATCAATATAAAATATTTTTATTAAAAAAATTGTTTTTATGTATTTTTTGTATTCATAGAAAATTAGAAGTTCTCAGAAAATTACAAAAAAATCAACAAAGGATAATTTCGATATTTCGAATCCAAAAATGATTCCATTTTAAAATATATAATTTATATAATTTCAAAAGGTGGTAATTACTATTCATAACAGATTATTTGATTGGTTGCGGTATGTTAGAACTTGGTGTTGCGTACAAAAAATGCTGCTCTATTATTCAAAGAGAAACGTACCATTGATGCTTGGGGTGTTACATTCTCCCCTCCTTCATTAAATTTCATCCTCGCAATTGGAAGATTTTCATTGAAAATAAAAGGATGAAAATAGAAAATATCTTTGTGGAAAACCCACATCAGAAATAGGGTTAATAAAAATATAACTTTAAAAGAAAGAATGAGAAATAAAAAGGTCACCCGAGATAGCCCATACTAGGATTCTATGAAAATATGGATTTGGAGGAGAAACAAACCATCAAGTTCTGACGGCGAGTTGTAGAAAATACAATTAGGACAATGTTTAGCTACAAGAAAAATCAAAATCTTGTGATTGGTTAAACGATCATTGATTCTCTAGTAGGAAAAGTTAACTGAAACCGTTTTTGTTTTAAGTTACCTTTCATAATGTTGAAGAATTTATTTAAGATATTTACTAAGCACGTAAAGAAATATACATACTTGTCATGTAGTCTTTCATTCTTTAATAATTTTTTACCACAAACCCATCATTCACACAAAAACATAATAGAACTCAAAAATATTATATTTATCCTAATCGTACAAGGTTCCAATTATTAACACATACCATTTAGATTAGGAAAACTATTTTGTAATAAACATTGACTTCCTGTAGGCTAGTGGAAGGTAATAAAGGCATGTCCCACTAAAGTTGTGGGTTCGATTCCTACGGCTTTGTCTGACGCGATGGGTTATCCCCCGACCTGCAGGTTGTCCTTTTCCTAAAACTATAGTATTATAATATTCCAAAAATAGTCTTCATAATTGTTTTAACCTTAAACAATACTATCCAAAGTTCAACTTAATCCATTCCAACCTTTATTGTTATCCAAAATAGCTCTGTCCAGACTTTCTTTAAAAAGTCTCTAAATTCCAAAATCAATTGTAAATCAGATTCCCCATACAAGGTAAAGTTTCTCTTATTTTCACATAATAAAAATATATTTACCTTCATCAAATTAAAACAATAATTAAAAAAAATGTTCTGCACTACAATCTTTATATATATCACATTATTTTTATAACCCTAATATAATCCTTGAGTCCAAAAGAACCAATACATTAATTATTCCACTTCAACCGTAGTAACAGCATAAACATGGCCTTGATCCCTTGGCATTTTCAGAGGTAAGTTTCCCTGATGCTTAGGAAATTCATTTGCAATATGCCCCATTTCTCTACAATTGTAGCATTCAACATTGATAGCCTCTTTCTTTCCCTTGTAATCACAAGACTCGTTTACTTTTTCTCCACATTTGTAACAAACTCTCATTCCCTTTAGGCAAGTACCGGGGTGAGTCTTCCAACAATTATCACAAAATTTAAATTCCTTTTCCCCCTTTTACCTTTATCTGTCTCTTGTTCCACCACTCTCTTCTTCTCCTGCTTTACTTTTTTGTCATAAGATTTAGAGAATTCATTTTTTTTCTTGATAGAACACGTGACTATATCATTGTATGTTGAGAAAGATTGTGATACTAATGCTCGATGGAGAAATGTTTTTAACCCATGAATGAAACGATCGATCTTAATTCAAGGGTTATGTATATAATCTGTAGCATACCTATCTAACCTTGTAAATTTGGCCTCATATTTTGCGACCTTCTCATCCTCCTTTTGTCTTAGACTCAGAAATTGCCTTTCCATATCTGCTCAATTGTCACGAGGAAAGTATTTTTCTAATAAAAGCTCTTTTAACTCCCTCCATTCCATATTTGATCCTTCATCATATTCCTTCGTGGTTTGTATCAGTGACCATCATTGATCAGAATCTCTAGCAAGGAGATAAACTGCCATGACAACTTTTTCACTTTCACTACTCCCCAAAGCCTGAATGATTTTCTCTAGGGAACATATCCATTGCTCGAATACTAAGGGCTTTTTACTCCCATTGAATGTTGGTGGTTGTTATAAGGCCCCAGCCTTAAACCTTACTTAAAATTGAATAAAATGAATAATTCACATTGAGGATCTTTTCAGGTTTAGTGTTTTAGAGAATTAGGACATAACTATTACATCTCAACAGATTACAAAGTAGTCTCTTCTACTAAATTTCCATAAAATAAATATTCTTAAAAAGAAACATGTCTAGTTTCATGTTTTAGGTAGCATGACTTTCCCTTGATCCCATCCTTTACCCTATTCCATGCTAAGTCCTGTGAAAAACATTTCAAAAACATGGGATGAGCATAAAAACACAGTAAGGGATACACAAAGAATAAAAACTATTAGTTTATCAAAACAAAAAGTAAACCATGTATACTTTATCAAGGTAACACTTTTCACCTTTATGAAGCAGTAAAAACTATTCATGAATTATATATCATTACTTAACTTTTTGTAACCAAAGTATTACCATAAAACCCATATAATGAATACATAACATATATAAAGGTAACTTGGTACATAAACATACTTAAGTGGAATAACCATACGATCGACTCCCACACATATCACTTAATGGAATATCCATACGGCCAATTTCCATACATACTTAATGGAATAGCCATACGGCCGACTTCCATACCCAATGCATTGGAAGTTATAACGTAACCACCCGTCCTGGTATTCATGGAACCACCCGTCATAATGTCCAAGTACCATTATTACATATAAAATATTGAAAATATAAACATTTCAATAACAATATTTCATTTTCAATCACAATAAGTAATTCCCAGATATTGAATTATTCAATCCATTTTCAAAAACCATTTAAAATAGATTTTTGAATCAAAGTGTCCCATACCACTTTGAAGCTTTTAATGGAATTATAATTTTGAAACATTAATGTCCATATAAATAAATACTGAAAACCATTTTGAAAACATGGACATTAAATATAATGTTTTAGTATAATAAATCTTTAAAACATTTAAAACGATATTTTTGTTAAAGAGTTTTTAACAAACTGAGAGACTCTTGAATACAAATAATGGCAGAGTAACATTTAATCCGAACTCTATAATATCATGAGAATAAAGGGATTCATGATATAATATGTCAAAGGACAGTATTCACACCATATAAGAGTTAATTGGTGCATAACAACAATGAAGTCTCAATAGAAATGTCAAATGTGATGAAATCCCTTATAAAGAAGGTATCTTTAAATTAAGGACAAATAAATCGCAAAAATATGTGTGACAAATATAAATACACCCAATATAAGTGGATAATAAGTGTAAAATAATAAAAGGTCATTCACACATATTCAATGGATGACATATTCAATGACTACATGTTGAACCCAAAGAAATCGAAATTGGGTTAAAAAGTTCCCTTGATAGCCTAACGACATCACATCAAAATGAGTTGATGAGAGATAAAAAAGTGTATCTCATCACTTGGACATAAAATTTACATCAATAATTATATGTGAGAACATATCCCAACATAACAATATGTAAATTAAAAGACCCAACAAAAGAAGTCTTTTAAAAAAGAGGAGGGTGAAAGGTTCCCTTACCGACTTGGGTATCTTTCAAAACATACACCCCATGAAAGAAGGAAAATAGATCATTGATGTAAATACTCATAAATTAAAGTATATTACAAAAAGAGTAGAATAATGGACAGTACATACAACACTCAATGGAATTTGTGGCAAATGTAGCATAAATCTCACGGGAATAAAAGTGAGATGAAAAATCCCTTACGAAAACATGGCAGCCTAACGGCGCCACATAAAACTTCCGAATATGGATTGATGAGATCAAATAGGATATCTCATCACATTACAATAAAATTTAAAGCAAGAGGAATATAAAAGAACATCCCCCAACATTAAAAAGAGAAGCTTCAAAGAAGTGACATAAAGGAGAGTACTTAAAAAGAAAGAGAGAGGTTAGATCTCTTACGAAAGTTCGGCAGCCTAACGGCGCCACTCAAAACTTCCAAAATGGATTGATGAGAGAGAATAGGGTCTCTAATCACATTAACATAAATAATTACAGTAAGATTAATATAAAATAACATCCCAATAACAATAAATATGAGCTTTAAAAGGAATGACATAAAAGAGTGTACTTAAAAAGAAAGAGAGGTGTAGGATCCCTTACCTCGGGTCCGACTTGACTCGATCGTTCTTTAATCTCCTGAATAATAAACTTGAGATAATTTATACTTCCTTAAGAACCTTTTTAAAGTTCATTATTCCTTTTATATCACTTATTGCCATGTTATAAACATTAATTAATCATTTATGTTAATCATGTTTGTTTTGTCGATATTTGGTTCTTAAGTCGAAAGTGGACTTCTTACAATTACATGTTGTTCGTGTGGTCAAAGGATCTTCATATCCAAAAATGACATTCCTGATTTGGATATCATATATATCATATATATCCAGCATATACATGTATTTATAGAATCACATAATCATTTAGAGGAAAGAAATGAAATGCACCGTTCATGGAGACGGTAAGCCGTACGTACGCATGAACGCTACTTTCATTTCTATGTCGTATTAATGGAATTAAAACTATATGATAGGTATATATATTTTAATTCCAGAATTATATTAATCATTTATATGTATCATACATCATATATATCCATTATATATATGTACTTATAATAGTACATTACATTTGGGGATAATAAATGAAATGCACCGTTCATGGAGACGGTAAGCCGTACGTACGCATGAACGCTACTTTCATTTCTATATCATACTTTAATGGAAAAAAATAATAATTATATAGAGGTAAATAATAATTCTAGTATAACATCATATATAATAACATTAAATCCATCCTTTATACGTCCCACGTATGGCATTAACGAATCACATTACTTTGAGGGGACGGTAGTCCGCACTTCCTAAAATGAAGATATCGCGTATACCCATAATGGAAACCATAAAGGTAAGACACAAATGAAAAATAAAGAAGCATAAGTAAAACATAAACATATTATATATGATATATAAAAATAGTGACATCAAAATGTCCACCTTTGAAGGTGTTAAATGAGTATTGAACAATCATCGTTTCGGGAGGCACAATTTCGCCATCCACGGAAACCGTATGTTCTTTAACCATTTGATGTAGTTGTGTGAGAGTGTAGCTCGAATAAATCTTATAAAAACATCCTAGTATATTGAAGATACTGGTGTTGTTACAAAAGAAATAAATAAAAAGAGTTTAGGGGGTTGGAGAAGCAAAATAAAACAAATGAACAAGGGAGAATGAATTACCTTTAAAAGTATAAATCCTTTTGATTTGAGCCTAAAGGCTTCCTTTGAAAGGATTCTGCCCAAAGGGAATCCTCTAGGATAAGGAGAGGGATGTGGAGGGAGTAAATGGGCAGGGGTTGGCCGAGCCAAATGCTTGAGGAGTGTGTGAAATGAGGTACAGGTGGGGGCCTTTTATAAGAGGAGAGGAGGGGCACTTTTGGAAAGTAAAGAAATATTAATTTATTTGAAAATGTGTTTCGGTTTTAAAAGGTCCCACCTTGATATAAATCTTGTATAAGGTGATAAGGGTTCGAAATCCACCCATCCAATAAGTTTTGGACATGAGTAGTTCATAGATTTTACATTATCTTTCCATTTTATTTAAATCGTCAAATAATGATGTCATCGCTGCATCATTATTATGTCATAAATAATTTAATTTATTTAATGTATAAAAATTATAAAAAAACTACTATGATGTAGTAAATCTTTTTATCTTTCCAATGACTATTTATAATAAAAATCTGATCTTTATAACCCCATATAAATATTGTTTTTGTAAAACATATTATGTTTGTGTCATTTTTACTTTTACATTAAATAAAAAGTTATTTATGTCATTTCCCGACCAAAGTGGCTCCATGGGGTCCCCAAGTTGACCCATGGCTTGTCTTGGTCGGCCATGACACAACCAATAAGGTTGGGACATGTGTCTAGGTCATTTTATATTATTAAAGCATTATTTATACGTTAAACTACCCTAATTACCACTAATCACGATTAAGAACTTAATAAGTTACTATTCACCAAAAAATTATTTTTATCCCATTGAACAACATTTTACATCTTAATGACAACCATGTATGTTGGATTTTTGAAATTAAAAACACATAAGTGGTAAAATTTCATTTAAACAAAAAATCAGCTTTTATAACTACCACTTAGTGGTTTCACTATTCATAAAAAATTGAAGTTTTTTCAGAAAAATCCCAAAAATTCACCCTAAGCTATATTTGATATTCCGAATTCAAAAATTAAGTCCGTTTCAAAAAATTCAAAACATATTAGTCACATTAATTAATTTAATAATTAATTTCCGCTGTCAGAGCAAATAGCGTGTTTTTATAAAATAATAAGTATCAAAAGATTGACACTAGTTTAAGTCTGATTTCAATGTGAAATTAATTCCAATGACCACTATTGGATTTAATGGTAAAAATATTTTCTAATTTAACTTTAAAACCAATTCAAAATTTTATCTAATCATATAAATAAATTATATTAAAAAGAGGTTTTGAATTAAAATACAACATTTTACACTATTCATTAAAAAATGAACTTTATCGGAAAAATACCAAAAATTTACACAAAGTAAAATTTGATGTCCCGATTCTAAAGAAGAGTTTTATTTGGTCCAAAATAATGTATAAGAGTGATCAAAACTATATTTAATGACAGTTCGTCATCAGAAGGCGATAAGTGAACCTTTAGTGAAAATTAGGTTATAAAAGCCTAAAATTGAATTCTTTCCGTATTTTAAGCCTTTATCTTTTATTGGATAAATGTAAAAACATTTAAAAACATATATAATCATTTTTTAGTTATTTATATCCATTCCCGCCAATACAACGGCTACATGTTAACTACCATTTAAAATAATATTATTTTATTATTAGAGTGCAACGTATGATTCCCAAGAAACTCGTTGTTGCGTGTTGGGTACGCCATCGAGCATAGCATCCCCGTTAAAGTAATATTAATATTTGATTCACAAATATGGATAAATATAAAGATGGAATATTCTTTATTTACCTGGGGTGTTACATCCTTCCCCCCTTTTGGGAATTGCGTCCTCGCAATTTTAAAATTGGGCTTGAAAAACATCCTTGAATGTCCCACATCGGAACAAGGATCTGTAAAACAATCACTTTAAAATAAAGAAAGACAAGTACAATGGTCACCCGAGTTAACCCATACTATGATTCCAAGTATGAAAATATGGACATGGAGGAAAAAACAAAGGGTCATGTTCTGATGTAGAGTGATAGAAAACATGTTTAGGAGAAAGTTAACCACAAGAAAATCACAAACTTGTGATGGGTTAAACGGTATTCGATTCCCCATTAGGAAAAGTTAATAGACAACATTTTTGTTTTATGTTACTTTTTATTGCCGAATTTATTCATAAGGAAACATAATCACTTATCATATTGACTTTCAACCTTTATTAGATTCCTTACACAAACTCATATTTTCTCCAAAAGATGAGTATTTAGGAAGACTTGTTCACATTAAGAGTACTATAATCAACTTCCAGAGAATCACCTAATCCACAAAATAGAACTATATACTTCCCATGTCTTTAGACTTTAACCGAAACCAAAACCAAAAAGGCTAGAACAAGATCAGATAATCCAGAAAAAGATAACCCTTTATAAAAAGAAAATCTATTCTTAATCTCCAAAATTTGTCCAACAAATCCCAAAGTTCAACGAGGACCATTCTATAATCAATTTGACCATAAAATTCTTCAAATTAAACCAATATAAGATTGAAACCCAAATATTTGAAGGATTTAGTCGCATAGTCTTCCAAGATAAATCGTAACATTTATCTCTAAACAATATCAGTTGCTCCTAAAGTCTCGTTTGGAAAAGTAATTAACCTAATCACATATCCTCCATGATAGGTTAATCATTTTCATAAATAACCCAAAATCAACTTACTCTTAATTCATAAAATCATATAACTATAATGAATCGGTCAAACTAACCAGGGACATCACGTAGTCTAGTGGTAGGCGATAAATACCAGTCGCACATTGGTTCTGGGTTCGATTCCCACAGCTTTGTCCGACGCAACAGGATGTCACACGGTCTACATGTTGTCCTTTTTCCAAAACTATATAATTCTTAAAACATTCCCCAAAATGAGATAAAATCTTCAAGAATAATCATAACATATTTTAACCTCATGTTTATCTCATGCCCTTCATTTTCCAACATATCATATAATAACCCATAATTACCTCAAAAGTAAGGATCATATAAACCCTAATGGTTACCTGAATAATTATTACCTGAATTTCCACATCGAGTTGGCCATATCGTACATGATGCATTAGAGAACTCACCATGGTTGAAGTGGTTGATCATGACTCCTTGATAGTTGGTTTAGAACATCCATGAGATTCCTCATTGAATCCCCCATCTCATCCAGTATCTTAATCAGAGAACCACCACAGTTTCCTTCAAACCCATTGTCACTTTGGTGCCTGCTAGATCCAGCTATTTACTAAAACCAAAAAGTTTAGAGTGAGTATATCAACAAAACCATCATGTACTAATGAGGAAGGAAAACACTAAGATATACTTACTCATTCACTTTATCTAAAATTAGGACTCTTTCTGAAATCCTAACCATTATGGTAATGTCACTTATGCTGAAAGAATACCCTAACCTCTAAAGTTATCTAAACCGACCTTTGATACCAACTATAAGGCCTCATCCTTAAACCTTACTTAAAATTGAATTAAATGAATAATTCACATTGAGGATCTTTTCAGGTTTAGAGTTTTAGAGAATTAGGACATAACTATTACATCTCAATAGATTACAAAGTAGTCTCTTCTACTAAATTTCCATAAAATAAAAATTCTTAAAAAGAAAGATGTCTAGTTTCATGTTTTAGGTAGCATGACTTTCCCTTGATCTCATCCTTGACCCTATTCCATGCTAAGTCCTGTGAAAAACATTTCAAAAACTTGGGATGAGCATAAAAACTTATTAAGGGATACACAAAGAATAAAAACTGTTAGTTTATCAAAACAAAAAGTAAACCATGTATACTTTATCAAGGTAATACTTTTCACCTTTATGAAGTAGTAAAAACTATTCAGGAATTATATATCATTACTTACCTTTTTGTAACCAAAGTATTACCATAAAACCCATATAAAGAACACATAACATATATAAAGGTAACTTGGGACATAAACATACTTAAGTGGAATAACCATATGGTCGACTCCCACACATATCACTTAATGGAATATCCATACGGCCAATTTCCATACATACTTAATGGAATAGCCATACGGCCGACTTCCATACCCAATGCATTGGAGGTTATAACGTAACCACCCATCCTGGTATTCACGGAACCACCCTTCATAATGTCCAAGTACCATTATTACATATAAAATATTGAAAATATAAACATTTCAATAACAAAATTTCATTTTCAATCACAATAAGTAATTCCTAGATATTGAATTAATCAATCCATTTTCAAAAACCATTTAAAATAGATTTTTGAATCAAAGTGTCCCATACCACTTTGAAGCTTTTAATGGAATTATAATTTTGAAACATTAATGTCCATATAAATAAATGCTAAAAAACATTTTGAAAACATGGACATTAAATATAAAGATTTAGTATAATAAATCTTTAAAACATTTAAAACAATATTTTTGTTAAAGAGTTTTTAACAAATTGAGAGACTCTTGAATACAAATAATGGCAGAATAACATTTAATCCGAACTCTATAATATCATGAGAATAAAGGGATTCATGATATAATATGTCAAAGGATAGTATAAACACCATATAAGAGTTAATTGGTGCATAACAACAATGAAGTCTCAATAGAAATGTCAAATGTGATGAAATCCCATATAAAGAAGGTATCCTTAAATTAAGGACAAATAAATCGCAAAAATATGTGTGACAAATATAAATACACCAAATATAAGTGGATATTAAGTTTAAAATAATAAAATTTCATTCAAAAATATTCAATGGATGACATATTCAATGACTACATGTTGAACCCAAAGAAATCGAAATTGGGTTAAAAAGTTCCCTTGACAGCCTAACGGCATCACATCAAAATGAGTTGATGAGAGATAAAAAAGTGTATCTCATCACATGGACATAAAATTTACATCAATAAGGATATATGAGAACATATCCCAACATAACTATATGTAAATTAAAATACCCAACAAAAGAAGTCTTTTAAAAAAGAGGAGGGTGAAAGGTTCCCTTACCGACTTGGGTATCTTTCAAAACATACACCCCATGAAAGAAGGACAATAGATCATTGATGTAAATACTCATAAATGAAAGTATATTAAACAAAGAGTAGAATAATGGAAAGTACATACACCACTCAATGTAATTTGTGGAAAATGTAGCATAAATCTCACGGGAATAAAAGTGAGATGAAAAATCCCTTACGAAAACTTGGCAGCCTAACGGCGCCACATAAAACTTCCGAATATGGATTGATGAGATAAAATAGGGTAACTAATCACATTAAAATAAAATTTATAGCAAGATGAATATAAAATAACATCCCCCAACATTACAAATAGGAGTTTAAAAGAAGTGACATAAAGGAGATTACTTAAAAAGAAAGAGAGAGGTTAGATCTCTTACGAAAGTTCGGCAGCCTAACGGCGCCACTCAAAACTTCCAAAATGGATTGATGAAAGAGAATAGGGTCTCTCATCACATGAACATAAATAATTATAGTAATATTAATATAAAATAACATCCCAATAACAATAAATATGAGCTTTAAAAGGAATGACATAAAAGAGTGTACTTAAAAAGAAAGAGAGGTGTAGGATCCCTTACCTCGGGTCCGACTTGACTCGATCTTTCTTTAACCTCCTGAATATTAAACTTGAGTTAATTAATACTTCCTTAAGAACCATTTTAAAGTTCATTATTCCTTTTATATCACTTATTACCATGTTATAAACATTATTTAATCATTTAAGTTAATCATGTTTGTTTTGTCGATATTTGGTTCTTAAGTCGAAAGTGGACTTCTTACAATTACATGTTGTTCGTGTGGTCAAAGGTTCTTCATATCCAAAAATTACATTCCTGATTTGGATATCATATATATCATATATATCCAGCATATAAATGTATTTATAGAATCACATAATCATTTATAGGAAAGAAATGAAATGCACCGTTCATTTAGACGGTAAGCCGTACGTACGCATGAACGCTACTTTCATTTCTATGTCGTATTAATGGAATTAAAACTATATGAGAGGTATTTATATTTTAATTCCAGAATTATATTAATCATTTAGATGTATCATAAATCATATATATCCATTATATATATGTACTTATAATAGTACATTACATTTGGGGATAAGAAATGAAATGCACCGTTCATGGAGACGGTAAGTCGTACGTACGCATGAACACTACTTTCATTTCTATCTCATACTTTAATGGAAAGAAATAATAATGATATAGAGGTAAATAATAATTCCATTATAACATCATATATAATAACATTAAATCCATCCTTTATACGTCCCACGTATGGCATTAACGAATCACATCATTTTGAGGGGGTGGTAGTCCACACTTCCTAAAATGAAGATATCGCGTATACCCATAATGGAAACCATAAAGATAAGACACAAATGAAAAATAAAGAAGAATAAGTAAAACATAAACATATTATATATCATATATAAAAATAGTGACATCAAAATGGCCTCCTTTGAAGGTGTTAAATGAGTATTGAACAATCATCGTTTCGGGAGGCACAATTTCGCCATCCACAGAAACCGTATGTTCTTTAACCATTTGATGTAGTTGTGTGAGAGTGTAGCTCGAATACATCATATAAAAACATCCTAGTATATTTAATATACAGGTGTTGTTACAAAAGAAATAAATAAAAAGAGTTTAGGGGGTTGGAGAAGCAAAATAAAACAAATGAACATGAGAGAATGAATTACCTTTAAAAGTGTAACTCCTTTTGATTTGAGCCTAAAGGCTTCCTTTGAAAGGATTCTGCCCAAAGGGAATCCTCTAGGATGAGGAGAGGGATTTGGAGGGAGTAAATGGGCAGGGGTTGGCCGAGCCAAATGCTTGAGGAGTGTGTGAAATGAGGTACAGGTGGGGGCCTTTTATAAGAGGAGAGGAGGGGCACTTTTGGAAAGTAAAGAAATATTAATTTATTTGAAAATGTGTTTCGGTTTTAAAAGGTCCAAAATAGATATAATTCGTGGATAAGGTTATAAGGGTTCGAAATCCACCCATCCAATAAGTTTTGGACATGTTTAGTTCATAGATATTACATTATCTTTCCATTTTATTTAAATCGTCAAATAATGATGTCATCGTTGCATCATTATTATGTCATACATAATGTAATTTATTTAATGTCGAAAAATTATAAAAAAACAACTATGATGTAGGAAATCTTTGTATATTTCCAATGACTATTTATAATCAAAAATCTGATCTTTATAACCCCATATAAAAATTGTTTTCGTAAAACATATTATGTTTGTGTCATTTTTACTTTTACATTAAATAAAAAGTTATTTATGTCATTTCCCAACCAAAGTGGCTCCATGGGGTCCCCATGTTGACCCATGGCTTTTCTTGGTCGGCCATGACACAACCAATAAGTTTGTGACATGTTTCTAGGTCATTTTATATTATTAAAGCATTATTTATACCTTAAACTACCCAAATTACCACTAATTGCGATTAAGAACTTAATAAGTTACTATTCACCAAAAAATTATTTTTATCCCATTGAACCACATTTTACATATTAATGACAACCATGTATGTCTGATTTTTTAAATTCAAAACACATAAGTGGTAAAATTTCATTTAAACAAAAAATCAGCTTTTATAAGTACCACTTAGTGGTTTCACTATTCATCAAAAATTGAAGTTTTTCAGAATAATCCCAAAAATTCACCCTAAGCTATATTTGATATTCTGAATTCAAAAAAGAAGTCCGTTTTAAAAAATTCATAACATATTAGTCAAATTAATTAATTTAATAATTAATTCTCGCTGTCAGAGCAAATATCGTGTTTTTATAAAACAATAAGTATCAAAAGATTGACACTAGTTTAAGTCTGATTTCAAAGTGAAATTAATTCCAACGACCACTATTGGATTTAATGGTAAAAATATTTTCTAATTTCACTTTAAAAACAATTAAAAATATTATCTAATCATATAAATAAATTAGATTAAAAAGAGGTTTTTAATTAAAATACAACATTTTACACTATTCATTAAAAAATGAACTTTATCGGAAAAATACCAAAAATATACACAAAGTAAAATTTGATGTCCCAATTCTAAAGAAGAGTTTTATTTGGTCCAAAAGAATGTATAAGAGTGATCAAAACTATATTTAATGATAGTTCGTCATCAGAAGCTGATAAGTGAACCTTTAGTGAAAATTAGGTTATAAAAGCCTAAAAGTGAATTCTTTCCGTATTTTAAGCCTTTATCTTTTATTGGATAAATGTAAAAACATTTAAAAACATATATAATCATATTTTAGTTATTTATATCCATTCCTGCCAATACAAAGGCTACATGTTAACTACCATTTAAAATAATATTATTTTATTATTAGAGTGCAACGTAAGATTTCCAAGAAACTCGTTGTTGCGTGTTGGTTACGCCATCGAGCATAGCATACCCTTTAAAGTAATATTAATATTTGATTCACAAATATGGATAAATATAAAGATGACATATTCATTATTTACCTGGGGTGTTACAGTTGTTGCCTCATGAAGACGTCTAACATTGATCCTCCATGATGCGGATCAGGGTTCTCCATATGAGTAAGGTTATTATTCATAACCTAAGTGAGTTATCCCAGTATGGTGATAAGTTCATCAGCACCAGTTGTATCACCATCACTACTATAATTATCTTGAGTAGGAGGGAAATTCCTACATGGAGTGCATGCATTGATACGGTTTCCATTCCTTCCACTATGCGCCATTTCTAAACAATGTCATAAACTATATTAGTTTAAGAATCAAAATACATAATAAAAAACATGCAAAACACTTAACATAAATTGAACTATTTATGGATATAATCCATAATCAAAAAAATGTTTTATTTGAGGAAGTATATACTCATAAACACTTCATAATGGTTTGAAAAGAAAATTATAATTATCCTAAGCATATCCCCCAGGAGTGTTGTAACTAAGAGTGCAGTAAGACCCGTTGTCGTGCCAGTTCCTGTTCGAGTCTAGCTCAAAGCAGTTTTTTCGGGTTTTACCCCTACGTACATCTGTTCCAGAGCCACTTCAACCTTCTCGTATCCAGACAGGGATGTATTGCTCGGAAAACTCACAAAATCACTATAATATCAAAATTCTATGATGATCTTATATACTAATCCTCAATGTCCATCTTATGGATATGTGCTCTAATCAGAGTTCTTCTAAATCTAGTATCCAAGGTTAGTACTAAACTACTTCTTATACCAACTGTAACACCCCGTCCCCAGTTATCCAGAGTCGGTGCATTATTGCGTAACATTGGAATTATCACAAAAGATCAAGTATCGAAAGACCGATTAGTTTAGTAGCCTTGGAAACACTAGATATATTAATAAGTCTTACATTAAATCATAAAGTAAAACAAAAATACAACAGCATCTTATCATCATATCCCCTCATACTATCCCTACAGGTCATTCATAATATACTTCTCCACATCCTGGAAAAATTAAAAAATTGGAAGGGGTGAGCTCAGATGCTCAGTAAGGATAACAATACAGCGAATGCTTCCATAAATAAACATAAAAATTTAAGGAAATGTATAACTAAACAAAATCCTTTTAAACATGAAGATCAAAATAATATGGAAAAAGTAGAATTAAATAATTCCATTTACTTATTCACATGGATATTCTACTATTCGAATAATCACATGAAATATGAATAACAACATTCATAATGATGGAATGCATAATGCCAGAATATCATAACCACATAGCCAAGGACTCACGCCAAGACTAGAAATAAGACATTGTCAAGGCATCATGACAAGACACTAGTTTGTCTCATGAGATCTACCGATGCATCGAGTAACTATAGCGGGCTCCACCCGTCACTTATTAAGTCCAATGCATTCCTCATATGAACAGGTTTAAACATATCATAAACCATAACATAGTCGTATCACATAAAACATGCATAAAGGAAACATAAAATTTCCACATTTCAATAACAATATATCAATACAACACATTGATATAAAAAACATTATCAAAACCATTTTAAATAACAAAATAAAACAAAATTAAATATTGGTATTTTTTTCATTTAAGAAAAGTTATGGCTTGTAGAGGAAGCTGAAACTCAAATAATGGTCACGGTGGCAGAGAAGTCGTTGTCGCCGCATACGTACGGTAAAAAACACATTCCCTATTTTTGTTTGTAAAATTCCTCGTATAAAAATTATTCCATTGAAATAAACGTAAATGTCAAAGGGGTTTATACACTGTATAAATGAAAGTTGTGTATAAAATATGCCTCAATGATTGGATATTGAGACGAAGTCCTTACAAAGATCATTTCTTAAATAAAATAGATCTATTTTGTTTATTCATTATAAGTATACATAATGAAAGTACAAATACAAGATAGTACATAATAATATCATGACATAATTTGAATGTAGGAGATTAACCCAATGAACGAAAATTGGGTTAAGAAGTTCCATTACCTCGTGTCTGACTTGACTCAGTCGTTATTTAATCTCAAGAATAATACGCTGGAGTTAATTTCTAATTTTTTAAGAACCTTTTTCATGTTCATTATTCATTTTATATCACTTATTACCATGTTATGAACATTATGTAATTATTTAAGTTAATAATGGTCTTTTTGTCGATCTTTGGTACTTGAGTCAAAACTAATCTTCTTATAATTACAAGTTGTTCATGTGGTAAAATATCCATTATATCCATAATTATATTCATTATGTAGATATCATATATATGATATATATAAAGTATATACATGCATTTATAATATTTCATAACATTTAGAGGTAAGAAATGAAATGCACCGTTCATGGAGACGGTAAGCTGTACGTACGCTTGAATGCTACTTTCATTTCTATATTGCATTTAATGGAATGAAATCATAATGATAGAAAGGTATATTATAAATCTAGTATAATATCATATATATTATCATTTACTCTATCCTTTATACATCCCACATAAGGTATTAACGATTCAAATCACTTTGTGGGGGCGGTAGTCCGCACTTCCTAAAATGAGATTATCACCTTTACCCATAATGGAAATCATAAAGGTATGACATAAATGAAAAATACAGAAGAATAAGGAAAACATAAACATAATATATAACATATATAAATATATTTACATCTTAATTTCCACCATGAGTGGTGTTAAAAGATTATTGAACAATCATCGTTTCGTGAGGCAGTAATTCGCCACCCACAGAAACAGTATGTTCGTTAACCATTAGACAAAGGTGTGTGAAAGTGAAAATAAAATACTTCTCATAAAAACATCCCAGTATATTTAATATATTTTTGTTCTTAAAAAATAAATGAATAAAGTTATTTTAGGGGGTTGGAGAAGCAAAATAAAACAAAAGAACACAATAGAATACATTACCTTAAAATCAGGTAACTCTTTTTGATTTTTGCCAAAGGCTTATATGGAGAACATATTCACAAATTGAGGCTACTATGAGTAAGAGAGGTAAGTTGAGAGAGTATTTATGCAGAGTTTGGTCGAGCCAAATGGCTTTGATGGTGTGAATAAGGTTGTAGAGGTGGGGTCCTTTTATAAGAGGATAGGAAGGGCACTCTTGGAATGTCATGAAATGTTACATTATTATGAAATTATTATCCAATTTCAAAGGTCCTAAAATGATATATTTATAGGATAAGGTGATAAGGGTTCTAAATATATTCATCCAATAGGTTTTTTACAATTTTATGTCTTATATTTTACATTATCTTTTCATTTTATTTAAATTGTTAATTAATGAGATAATCGATGCTTCGTCATGGTGTCATAATTAAATTTATTTATTTAATGTCTAAAAATTATAAAACAAATACCATGATTTATGAAATCTTTTTATCTTTCCAGTGAATATTTATAGTCGAATTTTTAACTTATATAACCCCATGTAATAATTGTTTTAGTAAAACAACACATGTTTTTGACAATTTTATTTTTTACTTTAAATAAAATGTTATTAATGTCATTTACTTACCCAAGAGGCTCCATTGGGTCCCCAAGATGACCCATGGATTTTCATGGTCGGACATGACTCGCCCAATAAGGGTAGGACATGTGTAATGGTAATTTAATATTATTATAACATTATATTTACCTTAATTTACACTAATTACATTTAATCGTGATTAATTGAACATAAAAATTACTATTCACAGAAAATTATTTTAATCCCATTGAACCACATTTTACTTACTAATTACAATGATGTATGTTTTATTTTTGAAATTTAAATCATAGAGGTGGTAAAACTTCATTTAACTGAAAAATCGGTTTTTTTAACTATCACTTAGTGGTTTCACTATTCATCAAAAATCAAAGTTTTTTAGAACAATACAAAAAATTAACCCTACGTTATATTTGATATTCCAATTTCAAAAATTATTTTTATTTTAAAAAATTCAAAACATATATATTGAATTAATTAATTTAATAATTAATTCCCGATGTCACAGCAAATAGCGTGTTTTTAAGAAACAATATATATCAAAATATTGACAATTGTTTATGTCCAATTTCAAAGTGAAATTAATTCTAATGACCACAATTGGATAAAATAGTAAAAATATATTCTAATTATACTTTAAAACCACTCAATAGTATAATTTATCACTATAAATTATTTTTATTAGAAAAGTTGTTTTTACGTATTTTTTCTATTCATAGAAAATTTGATGTTCTCCAAAAAATACAAAAAATTCAACATAGGGTAATTTTGATATTCCGAATCCAAAAATGAATTCCATTTTGAAATATAAAATTTATATAGTTTCAAAAATTGGGTACTACTATTCATAATGGCTACATTGATTGGTCGCAGTGTGTTAGAACATGGGGTTGTGTACAACACACGCTGCTCCATTATTCAAAGAGAAGCGTACCATGGTAGATTGGGGTGTTACACATAAGATAAACACGAGGATCAATAGTTTAATGGTTATTTATCTCAATTTGGTAATTTTATTTGATTTATATTTCCTTAGAAGAATGACTACTCGTAGGAATAGTGACAACTCATCATGTTAGACAAGGCTATGGTGATCGAAACCACGACTAAAGAGCTACATCGCCTTATCGCCTACCATTGGCCTTTGAAAATCCCTTATTTAGTTTGAATTATTATTTTTTGTTAAATTATTTTATGTATTAAGAATATGTTATGTTTTCTAACTTATGTTTTATCAAATGTATAACCTTAGTATAGGATAATGATTTTGTGATTTACTAATAAATGAAATTTTGGAAGACAATCTCTACATTGAGAACCATATATGCCTAAGGAAATTATAATTCTATGAGAATTCATTTTATGATTAATGGATGAATTTTATTTTGGAATAATCATTATTTTTATTGTATACATATTGTGATTTGAGTTATTTATTGGAATGATTAACATATCATGGGTAATATGTGAAAAGGTTAATTAATTATCATTTTGGGAAATTATGATTATTCACTATTATTTGGAAATAACTGTTAAGATTTATTGTGGATGTCTCTGTGACCAAATCCTTTTGAATTTTGGGTTTCAATATTATTTGGGAATTTTTTTGGGGAATTGTTTAGATATTTATTTGTTTATCATTAAATATGGAGTTTGGGTATTACTATTTAAATTTGGAGATTAAAAGTAGTATTTTTTCTTATAAATAATTATTTTTTTGGGGAATTATTTTATCATATACTAACTATTTTGGTTCTTGTTAATTTTTTAAAACATGAATAATATATAGTTAATATTTTTTAGATTATGTGATTCTTTAGAATTTTATTATAGTGCTTTAGGTTTGACCATGTCATCTTGAATACTATTTGTTTAGAGAAATGTTGAGTTGGTGGTTGAAATTTATTAAAGGGAGAAATTATACTAGACAAGTAAGTATGGCTCCTTGTGTTCTTAATCAATCTCGTAAATATATTCCTCAAATATATGAAATGTAACTTAAAACAAAAAAAAACTTTTGTTTACTTTTCCTACTACGAAATCTAATACTGTTTAACCCTTCACAAGTTAGTGGTTTTCTGATTATTAGCTTTATCCTGATCATTTTTTCTATCACTCTCCATCAGAACTATACAATTAGTTTTTCTTCCACAAACATGTTTTCCAAAATTATATCCTAGTATTTGTTATCTTGGATTACCTTTGTAATTATATTTCATTATTTTAATGTGGTAGTTATAATGACACATTTTCCAATATGGGATATTCAACGAATTTACCAAGACAAAATTTTAAATTTTGAGGATGTAATTTTCAAAAGGGGGTAATGATGTAACATCCCATAATTTATAGAACAATAATTTTTCAACAATAATAATATTTAAGGATAAGATATTAATTTTTTGTTAAATTAAATGATTTTTCAGATTGAATATATTAAAGACAACAATGAGTTTTTCAAAAATCATACGTTGCACAGAATATTGAGTAATAAAAAATAAAAATAAAATATTATTATTATTATTATTTTAAATGGTATTTAGATCATATCCATTTTATTGGAAGGAATGAAAATAACGTACTATAATATTATTAAAAATGTTTCTAAATGTTTTTACATTTTTCTAATAAATTTTAGAGGATTATAATGGGAATGAATCCTATTTTAGGAATAAAATACTAGAATATTTTTAAAATGTTGTTTTACAACCATTATATGGAGAACCATTCTATAAATCTTGTTTTTGTAACTTTTAGATGTTCCATTTGAAAAAAAAACATATTTTTCTTTACAAGAAGAACATCAATGTTTACTTTGGTTGAAATTATTGTATTTATTCTCATAAGGTCAATATTTAAATGAATAGTGAAAATACTACATTTTTCTTCAAAAAATGCAATTACATCTAATTTATTATATTGTTATATTTTCCATTTAATTTGTTTTATTGTGTAATTAGATTAATTTTTTATCATTTAATTCATTTTTTGTCATTTTATGTAATTTTACATAGATATTTGACATAAACACTATCACGACCCGTCCATAGGGCCCGTGCGATGACTACCCCATGCCCTCCTTCCATATGATAGGGGCTAGAGACTAGCACCAATGGAGTAACTCCCTATATTTGGGAACGCATTGCCTTTATAAAATATAAACACATCCAACCAAAGTACAAGAGGAAGTATCAGGCAATGTAAAAAAGAAAGTGATGAAAAGTAAATGGGCTAGGATACAAACCCAACATAGAAGTAGAACTACAACTGAACGAATGTACAAAAGAAAAGACAAGAACCTGGAAGAATAGAAGTAGCTCCTGGGTCATCCACCTCGAATCCTACCGTAAGGGTAGGTAAAGATAGTGGAGCTCCTGGATCGTCCACCACAGATCCTACCTAAAGGGTAGGTATATATAACCTCTTCAACACTCTCTCCCGACAACCTCCTCCAAGTACCTTCTCATCGTGAAGTCCACCTCCGGGTACTGACTTGTCGTGAGGTCCACCTCCAGGATCGTCCATTCCTCGCACCCTCGATCTCTGTCAGCGATGTCCGTCATCTACATCCAACACAACAAGGTGCGGGCATAGCCCGCGCAGGGGTGAGTATAACGATACTCAGTAGGGAACCTGACACCCTCAAGGTCTCACTGAATCCAACATGGATAACCACAAAGAAGGAATCAATAGATAACCCTTACTTAGGTATAAGCTCATACTTATACCTATGTTATCACGTAACCCATCTCATTCATTAAGAAACAAAAAGGTTATGAAATCAACAGATAACCATAACTTAGGTATATTCCCATACATATATCTATGTTATCAAGTAACCCATCTCAATCATGATGAAATCACAAAGGTCATTGACACAACTCAAACCAAGATTTTCAGTAAAGATACTGAAACCATGGCTACTGGAGAACTCCTACTCTGTTGAGTATAGTGGTCATTTCATGACTCCCAGTTTCTAGTCTCTAACCTTAGACTGCTGAGGTACTCCTCCTGTCGAGTACCGCGGGTCTGCACCCAAACATAATAGTACCCCCCGCCAGGGGTCTGTCGCCCAAACACAGTAGTGGTTCCCCTAATAGCCTACAGAGGTACTCCTCCTGTCGAGTACCGCGGGTCTGCTTCCAACTACCAGGTGCTCCATCCACCATGGGTCTGCCTCCAAATACTGGGCGCTCCGTCCACTAGGCTAGTCGACTCACTCGAAGTCGAATCAGTCAATTAGTCATCATGACCACAACTACTAGGTCTCCGCACTCCACACGCTTGTCTCTGAGAGGATCCACTCCACGAGCTACTGGTATATACTCCAATTATCTCAAAGTCCCACATGGAAGTATCATAAAAGACCAACTCGTCACAAGGGTCTCAATGCATTAGACGACATGTCAATCGGACACCCGGTCTGTGATTTATCAACCTTTTCGTCCCGGGGGTCCGAATAGTTTCGTGTATGAACCAACCCGACCATAACTCAACTGTTCCTTGAACTCTCATAAGGCATACTCATAGGGACCATTTCTCAATCTGATTACCAATGCCGCTGACAGTTTGTCAAATGGACTTCCGGTTTGATAGTAATCGGATTTTCCGTTCGAGGGGCCCGATTGGATTTCGGTTACAATCCAACCTGTCCATACTACAACTATGTCTAAACCTCAGGTTAAGTATACCAAAAAGACCATCTCAGCAAAAATAATCCATCAAATTCGACGACACGTCAATAGGAAGTCTGGAACTCATGTTATAATTGTTTCTGCTCTGAGGGCCCGGTTGGTTTCGAGTTCGAACCAACCCCGTCGTACCTAAACATTACCGAAAGCTTGAGTGTAATATACTGAAACGGCCGCCTTGATCCATGGATCCCTACGCAATTGATCGTGTGTTTTCGGAGGTCTTTAGCCCATGATATGGGCGTTTGAAGGAACCTGGACCAAAAATAGGGGGTTCGGGCCCGGTTTGACCAGGCCCAATACACCATGGGTCGGTCCGAAATGGGTTGACCCAACCCTAGACCGGGTCCATCCCGGTTGGCATGGCCCTGCCCGGCTGGCGCGGCCCAGCCCAGTGGGCGCGGCCCGGCCCGACCTCGGCGGCTCGGCTGCGTGGTCGGCCGCGGTGCGGCCGGCGGGGGGTGGGGGGTGCTCGGCTCGCGCCGCTGATTGACGTCGGCGGTGCTTAGTGCCGCCACGCCGTCCCAGATCCCACGGCCGTGTGGGAAGTCCCACCTCACCGTCGTGGCACAACCGCGACGGATCTTCCATGGCGACTCGATGCGCGCCGCCGCCTCTAGGCAGCTGGCCTCCGCCTCCTGTTGCCGGCACTGCCGTGCAGGCGAGGCGCGCTGGAAGCATCTTCCACGGACCACCAGACGCGCTCCGGTGGTCCCTTTTGCTCGCCGTCAGCTCCAAAGGTCACCTCGGGACCCGAACATCACTAAGAAGGATTCAAATTGCATTTTATGTCCAATTTCATTGTCACCATCATTCCGCACAAAAAAAATCTGCGTAGGGACTGGGTTTGTTTGTTAGCCTGTGACCTCCGCGTTAGAGGTTTTCAATCAAGAACGAACTCAAATCCAAACCTGAAAATTAACCCCTCACCCAACCCGCATGATCGAGTGATCCGCGGATCAACCGGGAAGAGGATTTTCCGTTATCATCGTTCTTTTCTCAAAAGGTAATGATAAAATCCAAAATAAATAATTCCATTAATTCGAATAATTTAATGTCCCACTTCGGGGGTAACGGAAGACGGCATTGCGATGAAAATATTCGTTGGTGATTCTGGATTGTATCTGAAGATGTGGGGCCTTCCCTTTTTGTCATAGAGAAAAGAAGAAGAATCACATCGACCGTTGTTCATCGAGGGAATAAATGGTTCATTTTGGATCCGAATTTCTTCAATAAAGAAGCGTCGTTCTTCATTGAGGATGCGTCATTCTTCAAAGAGGATGAATTCTCTTCTCTTCTTTCTTATTCTACTTCTTCTCACAAAGGCTCTCTCTCTCTCTCCTAATCCCCAAAAACAAAGTGTGCCTCAAAATAAAATAAAAGGGCTCATCCAATTATTTTATTAACACATGCCATTTGAAATTAGAACTCAAAACACATAATTAATTAATTGAGTAGGTTTAATTAATCAATAGTGTATGTTGGAAAGAGTTAAGAGAGGGAAGGTCCTCATAAGTGTTGGGAAAGTTAAAGAGGGGTTTTTGAGAGTTACAAATTAATGAGGGGGAAAAGTTATGAGGGTTATGGGATGGTCACGGGGGTTATGGGAAGGTCAAGGGGTTATGGTCTCATGTAGACCCCACTTCCCACATATCCACGCATGAGAAGTTGGGTGGTTTTGGGCCCCAACAACAACATACCATGGTAGAATTTAACTTCCTTGGATAATAAAAATATAATTGTACACAATTTTATTTTCTTCTTACTTAAAATCCAAAATTTAACATATTATCTCGTGCAGAAGAACTTACGGTAAAAGTCATCTTAAGCACAAACCAGCGTTGTGAGTTCATCGATACCCTATGATTTTAACTCTGAGCATTGGTTCAAAAGATATAAAAACATGCTCTTTCGTTCACTGAATGTACTCGAGCCAAACTTCGGAAATTGATTCAAGGCACACCAGGCCTCAGAATCAGGTTCTGTCTGAAACTGCACACTCGCAAAATTACAATGAAATTATGAAAAAAATATTCTTGAAATTTCCAGGTCTTTAAATTACTCCCACCTCAGGGCTTTACGTCCTCGTAAAGCTACAACACAAAACTAGGGAAACAAAATGAGGTACTAAGAATGCATCTGATCCTTCCACTCCCATGTGCTCTCCTAGGGGTTCATGTGCTGCCATTGAAAGTGAATAAGAGGAGTTGGTCGTCCCCATAGGACCCGCTACTGTCGATCCTCAACCTCTACTGGAACCCTGTGAAAGTCGCCCATTAATCGATGTCCTCTCTCCGTGGATGATGATGACGGATAGGTCGTGCATGTATTTTCTCATCTGATATCTGTGGAAGGCGTCTTGCACCCGGTTCAACTGAGGTGGTAGGGAAATACGGTAAGCCACCTTGCCTACCCTACTAAGGAATTGAAATGGTCCGAAGAAACACGGAGTTAACATGTCACCATGGCCAAAACTTCGTAGACCCCGTCGAGGTGAGACCCGTAAGAAGACATGGTCGTCACCCTCGAACTCCAGTGGTCTCGTTTCCGATCAGAATAAGACATCTGTCTGCTCTGTGTATTCTTCATCTTATCTCGGTTGATATGTACCTTTTTCTTTGTAACCTGAACCATAACAGGTTCTACACGTGATGACTCTATCACTGTCCATAAAGGATATTTTAAATGCATTCAGATGCTGTCTCTCCACTCCCAACAGATGAATGCCCGATCTCCTAATAAGAGAATCTGTTACAACATCCCCCCTCTCCAAAAGTATAAACTATATCGAAGTCATAGTCCTGGAGGAATTCATGCCATCACTGCTATCCCAGCTTCATATCCTTCTGAGAAAAGATACACTTGAGATTATTGAGATGGAGAGAACCGTAAACCTCTCGTTCAATGAACAAAGGGTGAGTCTAGACAATTGTAAGAACCAATCTCCACCCTTTTTCATCTACGTTCTACCAAAGAGTTGTTGGGATTTCTCCTCTTCCGAAAAGAGAAATATGGTCTCATCCCCTGGGTGAACCATGTCCTTTTCCTAATACAGTATATCCTGACATGATTAGTACTAATTCATGCAATGGACAACATCGTAAGGCCTAAACACTGCTACCAAGAGATCCAACCGTTACTCTCGCCTTCATGGGTTGAGTCACACTGTCGGCATCAGTGTGTGGTTACTGGGTCTCCTCAAGTAGAAAACTCAAAAGTGATGCTCCAATCAACAGTTTAAACTAGAACCTCTTAGTACAGAAAAAGGAAGGAAGCAAAGGTCAAACGAACAAGTGTCTTTTATTAATTCATCTTTATGTACAATGACATAGGGAAACTACAAACATCAATAAAAACAACAAGGGAACTGGAAGCACAAAGATCAAAGGACTCCATGCCTGGAACTAGTCTTCTCTTATTCACTTGCTTTCAGAGATCCATGCGGTCCGCCTCAATAGAACCTATGCCTTTTCCTGGGAGGTATTTTATCTACATCCTGATGGTCATCTTATAGACAGTTCGGGCAGTCTCGATCCAGGTGACCCTGTTTTCTACATGCATTGCACTTCCATCTCCTCATATGACTGGCTATGTTTCATTTGCCTCGCAAAACCGAATCTATAACCCGACATCGCCCACCTATAGGTCTGGTCCTCTTGGACCCCTGCATCACCTATCTACTGCTTACAGATGACTTGACTGCTGTTGGTAAACCCTACCACAAATGCAGTTACTCCTGGGCATGCTCAGAGTTTGGAGCTGCTGGTATAAACTCTACCATGTAGAATGTCTCGAAGCCTCTCTAGGCGAAGGTCGCCTCATCGTAAAACTGGAGCATCTTGCTCCACCACCTCTCAGCTGCTCCCTGGAAGAGGCTAATAGATAGGTACCCCATCAAGTCTGCGGGTTTCCCAGCTGTGTGGGAAGCTCGTGCTACTAACTCCAGCTAGTGCCCAACCGTCTGAAAATCCGAATCGCATTGAAACCATAGAGGCCACTATCGCTGGAACTCGTGAATAGCACTCAAGCGGTGTGCACTCTCTATTGGTGTCTCAACTGGTGGAGGGCCCTGTACTAAGGCCTCATCACTCAACTGCCTGCCAGTACATACAACTGTCGGGGCTCTAGCTGATCGTTAATGGAAAGGCATCCTGAAAGAACAGATGTGACACGGTCAAATGATTATACATGGTGAGCTGACCTGGTTTGATCTAAGATAAGGGAAAACATTTGAAAACAAATATGCAATCTGGGTTTTTGTCCACTGAGTCAGAAATCAGAAGCCAGGGTCCTGGTGTATGGATACATCGGCCGCCACACCAACACTAGACTCCCTGAACAGAAGACCACACTCAGTACCCTTAACACTATTGCTTCACAAAAAACAATTATCAGAGTCCTGAGTTCTGCAGTAGAACCGACTCCTCTGATTCCAATTTGTCACGACCCGTCCTTGGGGCCTATTCCATGACAACCCCAAGCACACATTCCATAGCCCAGGGGCTTGTGACTAGCATCAAAGGCATAACTCCTGATATCTAGGAAGGCGTTGTCTTTATACAATATAAACACATACAACCAGAGTACAAGATGAAGTATCACAAAAAGTAAAAAAGAAAGTGCTGAAAAGTAAATGGGACAGGATACAAATCCACCTAATAAGTACACCTACAGCGGAACGAAAGTACAATAGAAAAGACAAGCAGCTGGAATAATAGAAGTAGCTCCTGGGTTGTACACCTTGAATCCTACCTGCTGGGTAGGTACAGATAGCGCATCTCCTCGATAGTCCACCACGGATCCTACCTGAAGGGTAGGTACAGATATCCTCCTCAGTGCTCTCACCCATCGACCTCCTCCGAGTACCATCTTTTCGTGATGTCCACCTCCGGGTACTGACTCATCGTGAGGTCCACCTCCAGGTACGGACCAGTCCTCACACACTCGGTCTCTGTCTGCGTAGTCCGTCGTCTACATCTAACACAATGAGGTGCTGGCAAAAGCCGTGCAGGGGTGAGTATAACGATACTCACTAGGGACCCTGAGACCCTCAAGTTCTCACTAAATTCAACAAGGATAACCACAAAAAAGGATTTCAACATTTAACCCTTACTTAGGTATAAGCTCATACTTATACCTAAGTTATCAAGTAACCCATATCATTCACGAGGAAACACAATGGTTATGAAATCAATTGATAACCACTACTTTGGTATATGCCCATACATATATCTAAGATATCAAGTAACCCATCTCAATAATGAGGAAATCACAAAGGTCATTAACTCAGCTCAAACCAGGATTTTAATAAGGATATCGAAACCACGACTTCTGGAGAACTCCTCCTCTATCAGGTATAGTGGTCATGTCATGACTCCGAGGTGCTACTCTCTATCTTTAGACTGCTGAGGTACTCCTCCTATCGAGTACCGCGGGTCCACACCCAAACACAGTAGTGCTCCCCGCTTGGGGTCTGCCACCCAAACACAATAGCGGTTCCCATAATAGCCTACAGAGGTACTCCTCCTGCCGAGTACCGTGGGTCTGCATCCAACTACCAGGTGCTCCGTCCACCGTGGGTCTTCCGCCAAATACTGGGCGCTCCATCCACTGGGGTAGTCGACTCAATCCAAGTCGAATCGGTCAAGCAGTCATCATGTCCACAACCACTAGGTCTCCGCACTCCGCACAATCATCTCCGAGAGGATCCGCTCCATGAGCTACTAGTCGATACTCAAAGTATCACAAAGTCCCACAAGTATGAATCACAATGTACTGCCTCGTCATAGGTGTTTCAACGCATCAGACGAAACATAAATCAGACACCTGGTCTATCAGTTATTATCCTTTTCGTCCAGGGGGACCGATTGGTTTTTGTGTACAATCCAACCTGACCGTAACTCAACTGTACCCCGAACTCTCATAGGGTATACTCTTAGGGACCGTTTCTCAATGATTTTACCAACACCGCTGATGGTTCGTCAAACGGACGTCCGGTCTGATAGTTATCTTTTTTTCTGTTCCAATGGCCTAGTTGGATTTTGGGTACAATCCAACCCGGCCATAATACAACTACGTCCAAACCTTAGGTAAAGTCTACCAAAAGATCCTTCTAGGAAAAAAGAATCCAACAATGTCAACCTCACATCAATCGGACAGCTGGGAATCAAGTTAAAACTGTTTCTGATCCGAGGTCCAGGTTGGTTTCGGGTTTGACCCAACATGGAAATACACAACAATTATCAAAAGCTTAAGTGTAATATACAAAACAACCGTCTCGATCCATGGCTCCCTACGCCACTGACGGTGCGTCGATCGGAAGTCTATAGCCCATGATATGGGCATTTGAACGAAGATGGTTTGAAAATAGGGGGTTCGGGCCTGGTCCGACCTGGCCCAATACTCCATGGGTCAGCCCGGTGGGGGTGGCCCGGTCCGGATGGAACAGCCCGGCCCATGAAGTTGCGATTCGGCCCGGCCTATGTGGTCCGGCCTAACCGGCGTGGCCCATCCATGTGGCCAGCCGTAGTGCGGCCCGCGGGGCAGAGCGGAAGCTGTAGAGCGGAGGGCGGTCTCATCTCTCACCACTGATTAACAATGGCGGTGCTTAGTGCTGCCATGCCATCCTAGATCCTAGGGACACGTGGGATTTCCCACCTTGATGCCGCGGCACAGCAGCGATGGATCATCCTCGGTGGTGCGCTAGGCACCGCCGCTGGCCGCCGCTTACTATTGCATGCGGCGCCGTGCTGGCGAGGCGCACCTAAAGCATCTTCCGCGGACCACTGGAAATGATCTGGTGGTCCGTGTTGCTTTTTGTTAGCACCTATTGTCACCTCAGGGCCTGAACATCACTACATAGGCT
Source organism: Viscum album (assembly GCA_963277665.1). Classification (NCBI taxonomy): domain Eukaryota; kingdom Viridiplantae; phylum Streptophyta; class Magnoliopsida; order Santalales; family Viscaceae; genus Viscum; species Viscum album. The sequence continues at coordinate 2,046,562,296 of OY728147.1, read as the reverse complement.
TCAAATCGCCTTTATAGTCCCATTTCATCATCTCCGTCAATCCACACACAACAAAAAATTATTCGGAGGGTCTAAGATTGTTCGTTATCCAATTCCCTCTACATTAGAGGATTTCAATCAAGAACAAACTAAAATCCAAACACGAAACTTAACCCCGCACTCAACCCTCATGATCGATTGATCCGCGGATCAACTGGTCTTTGGCTGGACCTCGCTCATCATTTTTTTCTCAAAAGGTAAAGAGAAAATAAAAAAGAAATAATTCCCTTCGAATAATTTAATGTCGCACGTTGGGCGTCGTGGAAGATGGAGTCATGGGGAAAGGATTCGTTGGCGACGCTGGAGTGTATCCGAATATGTGGGGCCTTCCCTTTTGATCGAGGAGATAAGAAGAAGAAGCATGTCGACCATTCTTCATCGAGGGATGAAGTCGTTCTTTGTGGATCTGGTGTTCTTCGATAAAGAAGCATCGTTCTTCGTTGAAGAGGCATCATTAAACAATGAGGATGAATTCTCTTCTCTTCTTTCTTCTTTATTCTTCTTCTCACAAAGGCTCTCTCTCTCTCCCTAAATCCACCAACCCAATGTGTATCCCAAAATAAAATAATGGGGATTGTCCAATTATTTTATTAACACATGCAATTTGAAATTCAAACTCAAAAAACTTAATTAATTAATTGATTAGGTTCAATTAATCAATAGTGTATGCTGGAAAGAGTTAAGAGAGGGAAGGTCCTCATAAGTGTTGGGAGAGTTATAGAGGGGTTTTTGGGAGTTACAAATTATAGAGGGGAAAATATTATGAGAGTTATGGGATGGTCAAGTGGGTTATGCGAAGGTCAAGGGGTTTGTGGTCAGGTGTGGCCCCCACCTCCCACATATCCACACATGGGTAGTTGGGTGGTTGGGGCCCCAACAACAACTTACCATGGTATAATTTAACTTCTTTATATAACAAAAATAAAATTGTACACAATTTTATTTACTTCTTACTTAAACCCCAAAATTTAACTTCCTCTCCCATGTAAACACACCAACGATAAAAGTCCTCGTAAACAAAAACTGGAATTGTGAGTTCATCGATGCCCTAGGATTTCAATTCCAATCACTAGTTCAAAAGATAGAGAAACTCGCTCGTTCATTCACTGAACGTACCCGATCCAATCTTTGAAAACTGATTCTAGGCACACCGGGCCTCGGAATCAGGTTCCGTCTGAAACAGCACACTCGAAAAATTCCAATGAAATTAAGAAAAAAATTTACTTGAAATTTTAGGGTCTTTACAAACACGTATAAATCTCATGATTGTTTTTACTTCTTAAAGACCACATTCTGGTTATGAAAACACTAATTAATTTTAAGATAATATATCTAAATTTTGTAGTTTTAATTTAGAAAAACGGATTCAATATTCAGAATATGACGTTCCAAATTATGTAAATATGTACATTTTAATTTAACACAATATGAATTGAAAATTAAGTAATTCTTTTTATTTTCCATGGTTAAAGATAAAATCAAGTAAATAAGTGTAAAAATTAATATTATTATAATATAAAACTTCACTAACACATATTATAATCATATTGGATGAGATATGGACGACCATGTGAATCCCTGGGTTGTTTTTAGTCCCAAATGAGAAACATGGATGTGATAATGACATGTTATAATAATTAATTTAATGTACAATTAATTATAACAGGAACATGTATCATTCACTAAAAATTTTATAAATTGGTTTATATAAATGATCTATTCAACTATAAATTTTAATTAGAATGCTAAAATACTTCCAAAATCATGGTAATTTATTTATTATTTTTACACATTATATAAATAATTTTATTTATGAAATAATGATGATGTAGTGATAACCTTACTAAAGAAAGATTCAAATAAATGATAATATAAATATTAAAATAAATGATATTTGAACATTTTGATGCTATAAATTTTTTTGGCTATAATTGACATGTTAGGGATTCACTAATGAATTCTTTCTATGTTATAATTTTTTTATAACTTTAAGTAAAATTAATTATAAAATAGTGTCAAAATTGACATAATTGAGTTATTAAAACCAATATTGTTCTAATAAATGCTATAATCATCTTAAAATTATATGATTCAGTCATAAAATTTATATAATGTTATAAATGTCATTAATGATAAACTTATGGTTCTATTGATAAATTATTATTAAAATAGTAACCATATATTATGAAAATAGAATAGGACATTCTAAGATTTAATGTATTTTACTAAGTATTAAGGATAAAAGATAAAGTTACATTTGTGTCCTAAAATTATCTAAAACCAATTTTTTAGATAATTTAGACCCATCTGAATCATATCTTCTATATTTATCACTTTTCAACTATAAGGATTCTAAAATAAATTTATAATAAAACAATATTTCAAGACATTTTTAAAGGGTCTTTCCTACCTCTTATAAAAGGCCACCATTGCTACCCACATCCTAACACCCCTCAAGACCATTGCCTCATCAAACATCTTCTAAAATAATCTCACAAAATCCATCAATTCCTACTATAATCCATAAATTTGTATAAGGCTATTCCAGGAATACTTTTTCATCAAATTATAATAATTAAACCGATTTTTAGGTAACATGTCACGAACCCCTCCCCACAAAGTGTACCCCTCCTGGGCCGGAAATGTGAGAAGGGAGATAATGACCCCCCGAGTCCCGCCTCCAGTAGGCCCCGGGTTGGCGACTAGCACCGAGGGTATAATAAACATACAAATGGGAGGCATTACCTTCTAAGAGAACACATGCAGAAGAGAGAGATAGAATAGACTCCAATCAACTCCAACTCAGAACTGAAATATAAAAGGAAACCAAGTACATATATGAAATGTCATGCAAAAGTACTACAACTTAAAGGGGAAACTAAAAGTACCCAAAAGAAAGAAAAATGGCAGCGACCACAAGCCCGAACAGCTCCTCCTCCAACCGCAAGCTAGTAGTAACCATCTTGATCTCCAACCTGCTCCAAGTGACCTGAAAAATAGTTTATATGTACATAGGGTGAGTATAACAGTATACTCAGTAGGATCCTCCCCAAGAATCTCGTGCAAAAGTAAATAATGCATGCTAAAGCCCATTGAACAACAAGTGAAACTAACTCGTCACCTTAACAGGTATACTATGTTCCCAACCTCACCATGGCTACTCTCACCATGTAACGCATACAAGAATATAGCATATAGTAAAGAATATCAAGGGTAACACACTACTACTCCCCCACTGGTTTTCCGCTTTGCCCCAACGACATATGTCCTGTGCATCTCTCTCCAAAGGCTTGCTCGCAGACACCTGGGCTAAGCTCCACAATCTGCACCTCGTGCACCACAAAGGCTTGCCCGCAGACACCTGGGCGAAGCACCACACCGTCCTCACAACCAATGTAACCAGGTAGTTTTCGGGAGCCACCATAGCTCGTATAACGTGTATCTTACGTCGAATATTATTCCTCAATCCATCACAGCCCATACGCCGAGTAAGGATCCTCAAGCCATCACAGCCTATACATGTTACACCTATAGTATTCCATAGGATACTATATCCAGAGTATATGTGTGTGAAATAACCACAAGCCATTACAGCCCTCTACACTCATATATGGGTAAAACTAACCACTGTGCCTACCAGGACAAGGATCTACCAAGAGAAGAGAGCGGGGCCAAAGGGGGTAGTCAGCCATTCAACCTCCCATCAGAATGTTGGGGAAAACACCCCCCCAGGGCTCAGAATCCCCGGGGTGTCAGTTTCCCTTACCGACACGGTGGAGTAGCGTATAGAAACACAAAAAGTACAGAATATATAAGTAACTCACATCCACACTATGGGAATTACCTAATCTTAGATACAACTGCAGCTAACGTCTCTCAGACTCCAGGCTACTACTTCTAAGACTAGGTATCCTATAAGCACACAAACAATGAAGAGCTTTATTAGATTACTCCATTCTCATTTATCAGTTCCACTGTACATTAATTAATTCTTTAAACATCAATTAAGAATGAACAATTCCACATTTAACTGAAATGACATCACTTTCAAAAACAACTGCTTCTTTTTAAGATTCACATCACCTTTAAATTCCAGCATCTCCATCCCCGTGGATTTTCACCATTTAATCAAACATTCCTTACAGAATTACTTTTCCACATTCCCAGGCATTCTAGAAAAACATCTTATGCTTCTAAACACAAAGGAGGCTCAACACGGTGAGTAGATATACTACCCGTCGAGTCTTTTCCGCCTATTGAAAGAGCATAGACCCATCCTCCATCGAGAGGCTAAACACGGAAAGCATGTGGCATACCCTGTATGTCTTTGCCTCCTTCGGAAAGAGGGTAAGCAAGACCAGCTACCTTGAGCAGTGGGGAAAAGTAAAGCAGATAAACAACCAAACCAAACCACCAACATCAAACCATCACATTCATCACATACCATAACCCTTGGTGTCCTCCCTGACACCCATATGCATAAACCGATGCATCTCGCCACACTAAGCGTCATCTGCTGCCACAACCACAAGTCTCCATGCCTCCACATATCACAACAGCCATCCAGGCTCACATCACAGCACAAGCAGCAGGAAAACAAACATCAAAAAATGGGCTCTCGGCCCTTTAACAAACAAGAGGGTAACTCAGAACCCTTTTAGAAATTCCCACATAATCTGTTCTCTAATCCATATTGAATTAACAGATTTGTTATTCGTAGGTTCCAATCATGGATACCGAATCAGTAATCTATCACAATTAAATAACCATGCTTACTTCCCTAATTTTATTATCCTCAAATTAGAACAACTACAACAACGACAATAACCAGATTAATTTACATGCCTCTTTATATTTATCCAATTAATTAACAATTAATTCGGGATTTACATTCGTTATCAATTTCTATCATGAACGAACACCAAATCAAAGAAAACATAGATATCACTATATCTAGGAAAACATGAGGCAAACCGTTATCACAGTATAAAGAAAAAGCATGCGATCAACCAATTCTTTTAATCCGGTTCAAGTATTTAATTAGGTCAATTTCATTGTGATCCAAAGGAATAAATCATGCTAATTCTACGATTGCACATACACAATTAGAGAAGCCATGAATCCCCTACCTCGAAGAGTTCTTGTCGTCCTTTATCCACACAGCGGGTCACGATCCTCCCCTCGTGACAACTGCATCCACCGGAGGATGCTTATATCGAAGATTTATCGACACGGCTCGGTTGCATCAAAAACAGAGCAGAACCAATCCTAGGAGTAAAGATTGATTGTGAAACTCCTTCGGAAAGGATTGAATGGTTATAGTGCCTCTTAGTCGAGAACAAAGGGAAAGAACAAGGAAGAATGATATCTCGTCCCTTTTTAAGATTTAATGGGGCGACGGTTTAAGATCCGGTTAATTCTCCATTAAAAACGGATCACATTAACCCACGCGGTTTGACCAAGTAAAACATTCCAAGCCTTAGGAATAATTAATATAGGATTTATGGCATTTGAATCGCCTTAAGAGCCTTTAAAATAATTCTTTAAATGTATTTTACGTCAAAGGAAACGTCAAAAGGGGAAAAACTGTATGAGTCTGGAAACACTGTTCACCCACCGTTACTGTACATGAAACTGATATGTCAGACATATCTATGAAACTGATCTGTGAAACTGATCTGTCTCACCGATCTGTGAAACTGATCTGTCTCACCGATCTGTGAAACTGATCTGTCTCACCGATCTGTGAAACTGATCTGTCTCACAAATCTGTGAAATTGATCTGTGAAACTGATCTGTCACACCGATCTGTGAAACTGATCTGTCTCACCGATCTGTGAAACTGATCTGTCTCACCGATCTGTGACACTGATCTGTCACACTGATCTGTGAAACTGATCTGTCTCACCGATCTGTGAAACTGATCTGTCTCACCAATCTGTGACACTGATCTGTCTCACCGATCTGTGAAACTGATCTGTCTCACCAATCTCTGAAACTGATCTGTGAAACCGATCTGTCTCACCGATCTGTGAAACTGATCTGTCTCACCGATCTGTGACACTGATCTGTCTCACCGATCTGTGAAACTGATCTGTCACACCGATCTGTGAAACTGATCTGTCTCACCGATCTGTGAAACTGATCTGTCTCAGCGATCTGTGAAACTGATCTGTCTCACCGATCTGTGAATCTGATCTGTCTCACCGATCTGTGAAACTGATCTGTGAAACCGATCTGTCTCACCGATATGTGAAACTGATCTGTCTCACTGATCTGTGAAACCGATCTGTCTCACCGATCTGTGAAACTGATCTGTCTCACCGATCTGTGAAACTGATCTGTGACACCGATCTGTCTCACCGATATGTGAAACTGATCTGTCTCACCGATCTGTGAAACCGATCTGTCTCACCGATCTGTGAAACCGATCTGTCTCACCGATCTGTTACTGTTCATAAAACTGGTAACACTGTTCACAGAACCGGAAAATTGGCAAAGTGTTGGGGATAAGTCCCCTTGACCTCCCGAAACACCTCCAATACCAACATTTCACAAAGTAATGGCCCGGAGAGGTCCAGGCCATTACATTAGATACCTCTCAAAACATTCTCGTCCTCGAGAATTAAAAACCAACCCAGACGAAAAGAGGGGTCCGAACAACCACCCCATAAGATACCTCTCAGGGGAAAACCAACATGAGTGTTCAAAAGCTGGAACAAAACTCTGACATCCGGGAGCAAACAATCCATACCCAAACAATTCAAACATAACATCACATCAAAGGTACATAAATAAAACATGAAAGGTCCAACCACAGAGAAAACTTCATTACATGAAAGGAGTTAAACATTAAACAACTCTGGGTACTGAGCACGTATCTGTGACTCACGCTCCCAGGTACTCTCCTCCATGCCGCCGTGTCGCCACAAGACACGAACTAAAGGAATAGAATGCACACGCAACACCTTCTCCTTGTGGTCTTGGATCTCCACAGGTTGCTCCTCGAAGGTTGCATCATCATCAATATCGATCTCTCCCCAATCGATAACATGAGATTCATCATGAAGATAACGACGGAGCTGTGATACATGGAAAACATCATGTATCCGACTCATTTGAGGGGGAAGTGCTACTCGATATGCCACAGCTCCAACACGAGCTAACACCTCGAAAGGCCCAACAAAACGGGGAGAAAGCTTACTTCCGCGACCAAACCTTCGCTGCCCACGATGGGGAGTCACCTTCAGAAACACATGATCCCCAACATTAAACTCTAAGGGTCTCCTTCTTTGATCAGAATAATATTTCTGACGATCTTGTGCTGTCTTCATCCTCTCACGAATCATTTGAACCATCTCTGTCATATTCTGCACTAGTTCTGGTCCGAGAATTGCTGACTCTCCGACCCCAGTCCAGCACAACGGAGAACGGCATGGCCGGCCATACATGGCTTCAAACGGCGCCATGCCGATGGTAGAGTGAAAACTATTATTGTAAGCAAACTCTACCAAGGGTAAGTGCTTCACCCATGAAGCTCCAAAATCAAGAACACAAGAGCGCAACATGTCTTCAAGAGTCTGGATGGTTCGCTCTGTCTGACCATCTGTTTGAGGATGAAAAGCAGTGCTAAGGCATAGTTGAGAGCCAAAAGCATGCTGGAGACCTCTCCACACCCTAGAGGCAAAACGAGGATCTCGATCAGAAATGATCGTCTTAGGAACTCCGTGAAGCCTCACCACCTCCTCCAGATACTGCCTCGACAAAACCTCCACTGAGCTGGACTCCTTGATTGCTATGAAGTGGGCCGATTTAGTTAAACGATCCACTACCACCCATATAGCATCATGTCCTCCCGGAGCTCGAGGTAAACCTGTAACAAAGTCCATTGAGATGTCCTCCCACTTCCACTGAGGAATCTCTAAGTGCTGGAGAAGACCACCAGGAACACGGTGTTCGGCCTTCACCTTCTGGCAGACTAAACATCAAGACACACATTATGCAACTGAACGCTTCAGCCCAAGCCACCAAAACTGACTCCTCAAGGATCAATACATCTTCGTCACACCAGGATGTACTGCCAAGGGTGAACTATGGAACTCTCGGAGAACCGTCTCGCGCATCGCCAAGGGAACAAAAAGCCTGCCATGATACAACACTCGGTGTTGTTCATCCTCCGACCAACCATCAGGGGCCTCCCCACAAACAACTCTGTCTCTCCAAACTTCCACCTCTAAATCACCCAACTGAGACTCTTCCACCTTTTGCATCAGGGATGACTGCACCGTCATCTGGAAAAGACAACCTTTTCCCCCAACTTCTCCCATATCAAGATGCAAAGCTGCTAGCTCTTCCATCCCTCTCCAGGAATCACCAGATTCACGCACAACATCATTACGTGACTTTCGGCTCAGTGCATCAGCAACAACATTTCCCTTCCCAGGTGTATACGATATTTCGAAGTCGTATTCCTGCAAGAACTCCATCCACTGACGCTGCCTCAAGTTCAAGTCGCGTTGCGAGAAAACATACCTCAAACTCTTATGATCGGTGAAAACCACAAAGCGCTCGCCAATGAGGTAATGTCTCCACAACTTCAGCGCAAACACCACAGCTGCCAACTCAAGATCATGGGTGGCATATTTGCGTTCATGGGGACGCAACTGCCGAGACCCATAAGAAACAACTGACCTCTGCTGCATGAGAACACAGCCTAGCCCCAAATGTGAAGCATCACAGAAAACATCAAACTGGACTCCCTCTGCTGGAAGACAAAGGACTGGAGCACTTACCAACTTCTCCTTTAGATACTCGAAAGATGTCTGACACTGATCAGTCCATATGAACGCTTAATCCTTTCTGGTCAAAGCTGTCAGAGGAGTCACAACTCGGGAGAAATTAGCCACAAACCTCCTATAATAGCCTGTGAGACCAAGGAAACTTCGCACCTCTGACATGGTCTTGGGGGCTGGCCAAGACACCACTGCTTCTATCTTCGAAGGATCCACAGCTACTCCCTGTTGGGACACAACATGTCCCAAGAAACAAACTTCTCGAGACCAGAACTCACACTTGGACAACTTCCCAAACAACCGATGTTGGCGAAGAACTCCCAAAACGACTCGTAGATGCTCTGCATGCTCTTCTTCATATGTGGAGTACACAAGGATGTCTTCAATGAAAACCACAACAAACTTGTCCATGAATTCACAGAACACAGAATTCATCAACCCCATGAAAACAGCTGGAGCATTTGTCACACAGAATGGCATTACAACAAACTCATAATGTCCATGACGACAGCGGAAAGTAGTCTTCGGGATATCCTCATCCCTTACACGCATCTAATGATATCCTGACCGCAAGTCGATCTTTGAGAACCAACATTCACCCTTCAGTTGATCGAATAGGTCATCAATCCGTGGAAGTGGATAGCGGTTCTTTATTGTCACTTTGTTTAAGGGACGATAATCGACGCACAACCACAAACTTCCATCAGCCTTTTTCACGAACAAGACTGGTGCACCCCATGGTGACACACTTGGCCGAACAAAACCACACTTCAATAGACCATCGAGCTGAATACGTAGCTCTCGTAACTCAGAAGGGGCCATCCTATATGGAGACATAGATATAGGAGACGCTCCTGGCTGTAGCTCGATCCCAAACTCGATCTTCCGTCGAGGGGGTAAGGATGCAACCTCTTCTGGAAAGACATCAGGGTACTCCTCTACGACCCTAGGAAACACCAACTGTTGAACCTCTGAAGAACTCAGCATCATCCCAGCCATCATGGATGATAACGATGAAACTCGTCTATGACTCATCCGAGGATCTCTCTCACCAACAAACACTACTTCCTCTCCATCATCATCAAATAAAACGACCTTCTTCCTGTAGCAATCCACAATAGCCTTCACCGAATACAACCAATTCATGCCGAGGATGACATCATATGGTTGTATTCGTAAACATAGGAAATCTCCCCAAGAGCGGTGTTTCCCCAACACTAGCTCACAGTCTCTACATACTTCAAACAAGCTAGCTCGACCTCCAACTGGCGTAGTCAACGCCAAGGGCACTGGAAGCCTCTCTACCTCAAGTCCCAAAGCGTGGACAAGGGTAGGGGATATAAAGGATTGTGTCGCTCCTGAATCAAACAAGGCATACACCAAGGTAGAAAACAAGCAAAGGGTACCTCGGACGACGTCTGGCTCGCCTGGGGCTGGCAACGCTAGAGCATGAAGCTGAACACGACCACCTCCACGGCCTCTCTGACCCTGATGACGACCACCACCACGGCCGCGCTCTTCTCTCTGAGGACGGGGAGCGTCATGGGGCTGTCCTCTGCCTGCTCCATCTACCCTCGGGTGATCTAAAGCTGGTGCAACCTGCTGCTGCTGCCTCGGCTGGAACTGCCTCAACGGAGGAACCTGGAGTGGAGCGCCTGGTGCACGATGACTGCTCTGAAAAGTCGGGCACTCCCGCTACTGATGACCACGACCACCACAAGAAAAACAAGCGCCTGATCCCTTTGCATAGGCCTGAGAGTTTCTGCCTCCGGAGAAACGAGATGGGAAGGGCTGGGACCTACCCCCAGGTGAACGGAAACTCTTCTGTCGTGAAAACCGGGAACCCCGGACCACAGCTCTGCTTCGTGAGGAATCATGACGATTCCCCTATCGTGACGATCCGGTCCTGGCCAAAGTCCTCTCAACAACCTCTGCCCTCGCCAGCACCTCTAGATATGTCTTTAGCATAAATGGGGTGACCTGGCGCTGGATCTCTGGACGCAAAGCCTCCTCGAAATGCCTCTCCCTGGCCTCATCATCTGGTAACAGGTCTGAAGCATATCGTAGAAGGTTCCTGAAACGAATTCCAAACTCTCGAACACTGGAGCTCCCCTGTCGAAGGGTGAGTAGCTCCTGGCGACTGGACGCCTTCGCAGTCGATGAAAGAAACTCAACTCTAAACCTGTCTCGAAACTCTTCCCATGAGATCGCTGACTCCTCACGATCCCCGAGGAACAAGAACCACCATTGTCTCGCTGCTCCACGCAACATTGTCACAACCAAGGACACCCAGTGTTCCTTCCGAGCACGAATCAAACTGAAGCCTATCTCGACCTCCTCCAACCAGTCTTCTGTGACTACATCTGAAACGGAGCCCGCGTACTTCTGTAGACTCTGGCGCTGAAACTCTCGGAGTGTCTTCCTCCAAGTGTCATCGTCTTCAACCTCTACCCGGCGGCGATCTGCTGGAACAGCCTGCTGGGCACCTTCTGCGCAAACCTGACGGGGACGCCGACCTGGAGCCATACCTGTAAAATAACAACCGTTAGAGCTCCTAAGCCTGGAATATGGAAGACTCAGCATTAATTAATTAATTATTTTGTTTTATTAATTTTTTGGTTACCTATCCCAAGGTCTACCCATTCAAACACAGGCGCAAAGAATAATGATGCATGATCCTTTCCTAGGTCTCTACCCTGCAACCAGTATCACTTTTTTTAGTAGCCATCATAAACTTAAAGGTCCGTGCAACAAATCATAGGGGGCCCTGAACTCTTATGTCTCTGCCGGTCTCCAGTGTTTACCCCACTTGCTAAACATGAATGACACCGTTTCCCTACCATCCCATGCATCCTCACCTGTGCCTAACTCCAAACTCCATCCTATCCCTCAACCAGACCTCGGATACCACTCTATCATGACCCCCTCCCCAAAAAGTGTACCCCTCCTAGGCCGGCAATGTGAGAAGGGAGATAATGACCCCCGAGTCTCGCCTCCAGTAGGCCCCGGGTTGGCGACTAGCACCGAGGGTATAATAAACATACAAATGGGAGGCATTACCCTCTAAGAGAACACATGCAGAAGAGAGAGATAGAATAGACTCCAATCAACTCCAACTCAGAAATGAAATATAAAAGGAAACCAAGTACATATATGAAATGTCATGCAAAAGTACTACAACTGAAAGGGGAAACTAAAAGTACCCAAAAGAAAGAAAAACGGCAGCGACCACAAGCCCGAACAGCTCCTCCTCCAACCGCAAGCTAGTAGTAACCAGCTTGATCTCCAACCTGCTCCAAGTGACCTGAAAAACAGTTTATATGTACATAGGGTGAGTATAACAGTATACTCAGTAGGATTCTCCCCAAGACTCTCGTGCAAAAGTAAAGAAAGCATGCTAAATCCCAGTGAACAACAAGTGAAACTAACTCGTCACCTAAACAGGTATACTATGTTCCCAACCTCACCATGGCTACTCTCACAAAGTAACGCATAAAAGAATATAGCATATAGTAAAGAATATCAAGGGTACCCCGCTACTACTCCCCCACTGGTTTGCCGCTTTGCCCCAACGACATACGTCCTGTGCATCTCTCTCCAAAGGCTTGCCCGCAGACACCTGGGCTAAGCTCCACAATCTGCACCTCGTGCACCACAAAGGCTTGCCCGCAGACACCTGGGTGATGCACCACACCGTCCTCACAACCAAAGTAACCAGGTAGTTTCCGGGAGCCACCATAGCTCGTATAACGTGTATCTTACGTCGAGTATTATTCCTCAAGCCATCACAGCCCATACGCCGAGTAAGGATCCTCAAGCCATCACAGCCTATACACGTTACACCTATAGTATTCCATAGGATACTATATCCAGAGTATATGTGTGTGAAATAACCACAAGCCATTACAGCCCTCTACACACATATATGGGTAAAACTAACCACTGTGCCTACCAGCACAAGGATCTACCAAGAGAAGAGAGCGGTGCCAAAGGGGGTAGTCAGCCATTCAACCTCCCATCAGAATGTTGGGGAAAACACCCCCCAGGGCTCAGAATCCCCGGGGTGTCAGTTGCCCTTACCGACAGGGTGGAGTAGCGTATAGAAACACAAAAAGTACAGAATATATAAGTAACTCACATCCACAGTATGGGCATTACCTAGTCTTAGATACAACTGCAGCTAACGTCTCTCAGACTCCAGGCTGATACTTCTAAGACTAGGTATTCTATAAGCACACAAACAATGAAGAGCTTTATTAGATTACTCCATTCTCATTTATCAGTTCCACTATAAATTAATTAACTCTTTAAACATCAATTAAGAATGAACAATTCCACATTTAACTGAAATGGCATCACTTTCAAAAACAACAGCTTCTTTTTAAGATTCACATCACCTTTAAATTCCAGCATCTCCATCCCCGTGGATTTTCACCATTTAATCAAACATTCCTTACAGAATTACTTTTCCACATTCCCAGGCATTCTAGAAAAACATCCTATGCTTCTAAACACAAAGGAGGCTCAACACGGTGAGTAGATATACTACCCGTCGAGTCTTTTCCGCCTATATAAAGAGCATAGACCCATCCTCCATCGAGAGGCTAAACACGGAAATCACGTGGCATACCCCGCGTGTCATTGCCTCCTTCGGAAAGAGGGTAAGCAAGACCAGCTGCCTTGAGCAGTGGGGAAAAGTAATGCAGATAAACAACCAAACCAAACCACCAACATCAAACCATCACATTCATCTCATTCATCTCATACCATCACCCTTGGTGTCCTCCCTGACACCCATATGCATAAACCGATGCATCTCGCCACACTAATCGTCATCCGCTGCCACAACCACAAGTCTCCATGCCTCCACATATCACAACAGCCATCCAGGCTTACATCACAGCACAAGCAGCAGGAAAAAAAACATCACAAAATGGGCTCTCGGCCCTTTAACAAACAAGAGGGTAACTCAGAACCCTTTTAGAAATTCCCACATAATCTGTTCTCTAATCCATATTGAATTAACAGATTTATTATTCGTAGGTTCCAATCATGGATACCGAATCAGTAAGCTATCACAATTAAATAAACATGCTTACTTCCCTAATTTGATTATCCTCAAATTAGAACAACTACAACAACGACAATAACCAGATTAATTTACATTCCTCTTTATCTTTATCCAATTAATTAACAATTAATTCCGGCTTTACGTTCGTTATCAATTTCTATCATGAACGAACAACAAATCAAAGAAAACATAGATATCACTATATCTAGGAAAACATGAGGCAAACCGTTATCATGGTATAAAGAACCAACATGCGATCAACCAATTCTTTTAATCCGGTTCAAGTATTTAATTAGGTCAATTTCATTGTGATCCAAAGGAATAAATCATGCTAATTATATAATTGCACATACACAATTAGAGAAGCCATGAATCCCCTACCTCGAAGAGTTCTTGACGTCCTTTATCCTCACAGCGGGTCACGATCCTCCCCTCGTGACAACTGCATCCACCGGAGGATGCTTATATCGAAGATTGATCGACACAGCTCGGTTGCATTAAAAACAGAGCAGAACCAATCCTAGGAGTAAAGATTGATTGTGAAACTCCTACGGAAAGGATTGAAAGGTTCTAGCGCCTCTTAGTCGAGAACAAAGGGAAAGAACAAGGAAGAATGATATCTCGTCCCTTTTTAAGATTTAATGGGGCGGCGGTTTAAGATCCGTTTAATTCTCCATTAAAAACGGATCGCATTAACCCACGCGGTTTGACCAAGTAAAACATTCCAAGCCTTAGGAATAATTAATATAGGATTTATGGCATTTGAATCGCCTTAAGAGCCCTTAAAATAAGGCTTTAAATGTATTTTACGTCAAAGGAAACGTCAAAAGGGGCAAAACTGTAGGAGTCTGGAAACACTGTTCACCCACCGTTACTGTACATGAAGCTGGTCTGTCACATTGATCTGTGAAACTGATCTGTGAAACTGATCTGTCTCACCGATCTGTGAAACTGATCTGTGAAACTGATCTGTCTCACCGATCTGTGAAACTGATCTGTGAAACTGATCTTTCACACCGATCTGTGATACTGATCTGTTTCACCGATCTGTGAAATTGATCTATCTCACCGATCTGTGAAACTGATCTGTCACACCGATCTGTGAAACTGATCTGTCTCACCGATCTGTGAAATTGATCTGTCTCACCGATCTGTGAAACTTATCTGTCTCACCGATCTGTGAAACTGATCTGTCTCACCGATCTGTGAAACTGATCTGTGAAACCGATCTGTCTCACCGATCTGTGAAATTGATCTGTCTCACCGATCTGTGAAACTGATCTGTCTCACCGATCTGTGACACTGATCTGTCACACCGATCTGTGAAACTGATCTGTCTCACCGATCTGTGAAACTGATCTGTCTCACCGATCTGTGAAACTGATCTGTCTCACCGATCTGTGACACTGATCTGTCTCACCAATCTGTGAAACTGATCTGTGAAACCGATCTGTCTCACCGATATGTGACACTGATCTGTCTCATCGATCTATGAAACCGATCCGTCTCACCGATCTGTGAAACCGATTTGTCTCACCGATATGTGAAACTGATCTGTCTCATCGATCTGTGAAACTGATCTGTCTCACCGATCTGTGAAACTGATCTGTCTCACCGATCTGTTACTGTTCATAAAACTGGAAACATTGTTCACAGAACCGGAAAATTGGCAAAGTGTTGGGGATAAGTCCCCTTGACCTCCCGGAACACCTCCAATACCAACATTTCACAAAGTAATGGACCGGAGAGGTCCGGGCCATTACATAACGGCTTCCCAAAATCTCCTTTTATTTATTTTTCATCTCCATCCACCTAAAATATATTTATTGAACTATTTGATAGCAAATATAGTATATTAAATATACTAGTATGTTTTCATACTAACGGTCTTACCTACACATCCCGGAACACCATCTAATGGATATAGAACATACTGTTTCTATGTACTGAAAACTATTACCTCATGAAATGATGATTATTCAATTTTCAAACACCAACTATCAAGGTGACCATTATGACGAAACTAAATTTATATATGACATATATTTTAATTTTATTTTATCTATTCATCTATAATTTTTTTTAAAACATACTGTTATTCTTACAATAATGGGTAAATATGGTAATTTCATTTGTGTAAGTGTGGACTACCACCCATTCAAAGTGATATCACTCATTCACGATATACATGAAATGTATAATAGATGGAGTTAAATAATATTTTCTACAGATATAACATTTATATTATAATATAATTTTAATATACCTATGTATCATTTATTTTTCATTTGTTTAATATGAAAATGAAATGAAAGTAGCATTAATGTGCATGTAGGACATACAATCTCCATGAATGGTGCATTTAAATTCTTTTCATAAATTGTTATATAGTATTGTATACATATATATAATGGATATATACAATATTTGAATCATGAATAATATTCTATAGTGAACTGAATTTTGACCACATAAAAAATTTACATCAAAACAAATTCATTTTTGTCTCAACAACCCAATATTGAAAAATTGTATGATATGAACCTAAGTACTTATATAATATTAATAAACTGGTAATAAGTGACAATATACATGAAAATTTTTTTATGAAATTTTAAATTAACGTATGTTTATTATTTAAGAAATTATATAATGAATGATACAATTCAGACTCAATGTAATGGATTTCATCTCAATCTCCTTACATTGATATATTATTTGATAATATGAACCATTATTATTATATAAGGAAAATATATATCCACTATGTCATTTCATACCCATATTTTATCTATAATAATGTTATTTTTTGTTTTGATAAATGTATTAATTCAAGGATATTATGATTTAAAAGATCAATGTTGTATGTGACACCTTGAATGTTTAATGATTTAAATTTCAAATATTTTTCATCAAGATATTAATTAAAAATTATTTTATATGGATATTAAGGGATTATAATAACATCTAATTTCTATATTTAATTTAATTAAGAGTTTAAAAACTAAATTATTTGTATACAAATAATTTTTCATCCATTACAAAATGATTGGTGGAATGATTTTCGTTTTAACGTATACGGCGATGACGACTTCTCCTTCACTGTAACCGTTATTTGGTATTTGACTTCCCCTATAAGCCGTAGTGTATTTTTAAAGGAAAATAAATACCTTAATGGGGTATCATGGTAATGAAAATAGGTTCTTAAATTATTATAGGGTTATATATATATATTTCAAATGGGGTTGGAAGAAGTTTTTAAAAAGGTTCTTTTGTGATCAATTTGTTTTATTTAATAAATGGTACATGGGAATTATATGAAGCAGGTGGGCCAAATATATATTATACAATGGTTATATCCCAATTATATCCCATGATTGAGCATGATATAGCTTATATGAAGTGTTAATCCCCATAACAGCTCACAGGTGAGCCTGTCACATCTTATACGAATGGTTGATCCCCATTCTGGCACACAGATGAGCCCGATATAGATTATATAAAGTGTGATCCCCATTATTTATCTATCATTGTAAGTCAAACTTATGGTTATTACAATTATAATTTGTTTAAAGGGAATTTATGTATATGATTCATTAAGTAACTTAAAGGAGTTTTTAATTGCTTGTAATTGGTTTCAGTGTTTTTCATCGAGCAAAATGTATGAGTGTTATTCTTATGATAATGTATTGTCTCATCCACACAATGAAAATATAATGGGTTATCAGGTTTTAACTAAGTTATTTTAGTTCATTTATTTTTATCTCTCTTATTTAGTTTTTTGTGATAAAATCATTTTTTCAATGTTTTCAAAGGATTTAGTGGAGAATAAAGTCATGGATGGGATCGTAGAGAAGTTATGATGATTAAAAATTAAAATAAATAATGTTTATTTTTTAACATTGTTATGTTATGGAAGAAATGGATACTATTTGAAGTTTCCAATTTGATAATATATGTTTATGGGTAATAATTATGGCTTAATAATCTAATTCCCTAAACCTGAAAGGATCTCTAATTTGAATTCATGACTTAACTCAAGGTTATAAATTTTTAAGGTTGGGACCTTATAGTTGGTATCATAGGTTGGTTTAGATAACTATATAGAATATGATGTTTTCTTAATAGTTCAGGATATCATCATGGGTATATAATATTAAGGTTTATCATAAGATCAATGTCATAGAAACCCATTTTTAGGATTTATGTTCAGAAACATTTAGGTGACTAATGGTCTTTTTGGATACATTCACCATTGAGGGAATTAAGAGAAATTACTTTTTGGGATGCAAAATGAAAGGCATGAGATAAAAATTAGGTTAAATAATGTTATCGTTATTTTTTTAATATTTTATCTCATATTATAAATTTTAATGATTTATAATGTTTTAGAAAAAGGACTACTCGTAGAAATGGTGACAACCTATCCCATTGAACAAGGTCTAGGGAATCAATGCCACAACTATAGTGCAACGGGAATTTATTTCCTACCACTGGCCTACATGATATCACTAGTAAGTATGAGTTTTTATTTTTTGTTAAATTATTCTATGGATTAAGAATAATATGATATTGGGAACTTATGTTATATCAAACTGATATCATTAGTATAGTTAATTTTTTTTTTTTGATTAACTAATAAATGTTATTTTGGAAGATGTTCATAGCTTTGCGGATCCTATATGGATAAGGAAATTAAAATAATAAGGTAAATTATTTGAGAATTAATGAATGAATTTTATTTTTGAAGAATCCATGTTTTTATTGTGGAAATATGGATATATAGATTATTCATCTAATAGAAGAACCTATCATGTAAAATATGTGACAAATTTAATTAATTTTCTGTATGAGACATCAAAATTATTCGATATTATTTGGATATAAATGATAATTTTTATTATGGTATAATATGAGATCAAATAATTAAAAAATTTGGGTTTTAATTATAGTTTTCATTATTTTTTAATAATTATATGGATAGTTATTTGTTGACCAGTCTATGTTGGACTTTGGGATTAAGTATTGAAATTTAGATATTAAAAGTAACATTTTTTTTCTTATAATGGATTCTTTTTTTGGTGGAGTTATCTTATCTTATTGAAACCATTTTGGTTGTGGTTAATTTTTCAAGATTGTATGAATAGATATTTAATATTTTTTGGATTATGTAATTATAGAGAATTTGAATCTATTTTTTAATGTGTGACAAAGTCATCTTGAATACTCTTTGATTAGAGAAACTCTGAGTTTTTGGTAGAAATATTTTAATGGATGAAATTCTACTAGTCATGTATGTATGTTTCCATATGTTATTATTCAAGATGGTAAATAAGTTCTTAAAAATTAAGAAAAAGAACATAAAACTAATATATTGTTCATTTCATTTTCCAAATGTGAAAAAAATCAGTTATCCAATCACAAATTTGTGGTTTAATTATTGTTAACTGTCTCCATATCATGTTTTATATCACTCTCCATCAGTACAATTTGGTTATTTTTCCTTCCATATCTATGTTTTCTTACATGGAATCCAATTATGAGTTATATCGAGTGAACATTGTACCTCTTCTTCATTTATTTAAAGTGTTAGTTTTGTTGACTCTTTTTATGATGTGGGATTTCCAATAATGTTTTAATTCCAAATTTTCAAATTTCGAGGAAGTAATTTTAAAAAGGGGGAAGGATGTGACATCTCAGGTACTTTTAGAATAGAATTTTATCATATATATTAACTTTTCAGAATAAGATATTGGTGTTAAATTTTTGTGGATTATCTGTCTGATAGTGTACTTGACACATAGAAACAGGTTTCTCCGAAATCTTAGGTTACAAACAACATTGAATTATACAAAAAAATAATAGAAAATTAAAATTATTATTTTAAATGGAAATTAACACAGAGCCATTATATTGTAGATAGTATAAATAACTAAATAAAATATGATTTCAAATGTTTTTAATAGTTTTTACATTTATTCAATAAATTTTAGATTCATAAAATTATAATGAATCCAATTTTAAGCATAAAATACACTAATATTTTTAAATTGAGGTTTTACCGCCTTTTAATGGATATACCTTTTAAAATTTAGTTTTGATGACTATTATAGGGTCTATTTGATAAAATAAACGTTTACTTTAGAAGTTGTCCATCTTAATTTACTTTTGTTGAAGTTAATGTATTTTTCTCAAAAAAAATCCTTATTTTAATGAATATTAAAAGAGTTGCATCATTTTTAATCAAAACTACCTTTTCATATAATTTATTTATATTGATATATTTTCTTTTTAATTTGTTTGTATGTTTAATGGGATTAGTCTTTTATCATTAATTCTAATTTTGGTAATAGGATGTAATATCAAATTGAAATTGGATTGAAAAACATGTTAATCTTTTTATAGCCTTTACTTCTGATAAATATTCTTTCTAGTTTTAACTATGATAATTAATATTCAATTAATTTCTCCCAATTCAGGCTATTTAATTTGGAAATTTGGAATTCATATTTGGAATCTGAAGGTCCATATTTAGTAAATAGGTACCTTTTAATTTTTCACATTTTGAATAGTAACATCAATTAGTATGTTTATTTCCCTTTTATAAAGGGTAAATCAGGTAAATAAGGGTAAACAATAATATTATAATAATATGATACAACCATAAGACATGTTCTAATATTATTGGATGAGATAATGGCTGACCGTAGGCATCCATGGGTCTATATTATGACCCCATTGAGCCACTTGGAACTGATTTTGACATGTTATGATAATTAATCTAAATTATAGATAAATATAACATCAATATATATCTTTTACTAAAACAGTTTTTATTTGATTAATTTAAATTATCTCTTCATCTATAAATAGTAATGAGAATATAATATCATTTCTTAAATCGTGGTATTTTATTTATAATTTTTACATATTAAATGAATAAATTTAGTTATGACTCAATGATGATGTAGTGATTTCCTTTTTAATGAACTATTATAATAATTGAAAAAATAAAATGAAAATAAATGTAATTTTATCTTTTTCATACCATCCAAGTATTTTATGGATGAAATTTACATGTTTTGTAAGTTTTAATGCATTGGGTTTTATGTAATCATGTTTTTATTATATTAACAACAATCAATTACTAAATAGGGTCAAAATTTGAAAAATTCAGTTTTTAAAACCAATACTATTTTATAAAACAATATTATAGTTATTAAAATGTAACATTCATCCAAATAACATATAAAATGTTTAAAATGTCATTAATTATCCACTTTTGTTTACTTAGGAATTTTATAGTAAATATAGTGATAATATATTTGGAAAATACCAAAATACATGGTAATAGTTAATGTCTTTAACTAAGGGTTAAATATAAAATATAAGGTTAATGTTTTATACTAAATGTTCCTAAAGAAAATTTATTAGATAATTTAGTCCCATACGCATATTATTCCTTGAATATATCACATTGTAACTATTAAAAATCAAAAATCAATTTATAATAAAATAATATTTCAATACACTTTTAATACGACCATCCTCCGTCTTATAGAATTCCACCACCTCTACCCAATTACTCACACCTCTCAAGCCCTTTGTCTCATCCAAATTCTACTCAAATAAGCTGCCAACAAACCTCCATTCCTCTTAGAACCCTTACATAAGGAAGAAGGATATTCAAGCTAGAATTTTAGCTCAGATCATATGGAGTTACCCGATTTAGAGGTAACATCTTATCTCATGATCCCTTAATTTATATTCCTTCTCCATCCCTTAGCCTATATTTATTCTATAATGTTATAACAAAACCCGTATCATAATGAAATTATGTAACATCCCATGTAAATAAAGAAAATGAAATTGTTGTATTTATTAATAATTGTGAATTTAATATGAATTTTAATTTAAATGTGATGCTATGTTAGTCAACGTACCTGATACACAACAATTGGTTTCTCTGAAAATCTTATGCCGCACATCATGATGATTCATACTAAATAATAATAATATATTATTATGTAAAATAGTCTTTAATGCCTATTCATTTTTTTTGGCAGGAATTAAAGGAACTATTTAAAACATGATTATACATGTTTTTTAAAATTCATAACATCTATCCACTAAATTTTAATGGATTAAAATGATAATGAATCAAATTTTAATCATAAATACTCTAATATTATTTAAAAGGCCAATTTATTGCCTTTTAATGAAGAACCATTTTTAAATCTAGTGTTTGTCACTTTTTTATGATATATTTGAAAAAATGAAATTCTTCTTTAGAATTGGGACATCAAAATTTACTTTCGGTACATATTTTTTATTTTTCGGATAAAGTTAAATTTTTAATGAATAGTAAAAAATACCTCATTTTAATTCAATCCCGCCTTTTCATCTAATATATTTATATAGATATATTGTTTTTTTAATTTATTGTAAAGTTTATTTTTATTATATTTTTACATTTAATCCAAATTTTATAATTTTATTAAATTTCACACATAAATTGGACATAAACAAAGGTAATTCATTTCAAAGGTATTATTTCTTAAAAACAGACTTTTTGTTTGGAAAACAAAAATTAATTTTTTATTAATTTAAGCCACATATGTGTTTTAAATTTAAAAAATGTATTCCATATTTGAAATCAAGATGTCTAAATTGTGTAAAAAGGTATCTTTTAAATTTAGACATTATGAATATTTACCTCAGTAAATATTATATTTACCATATTTTATAAGTAAATATCGTAAATAAGTGTGAAAAATAATAATATATTAATATTAAATTACCAATACACATGTACTAACCATATTTGGATGATATATTTCAGACCATTGGCATCCTTGGGTCAATTTGGGACCCCATAGAGCCACTTGGAAGTGATAATGGTACATTATATTAATTAATTAAAGTATAGAAAAATGTAACGTAAACATACATCATATTGTAAACAATTATTTTTATGTGGTTATTTAATTTATCCCTTTGACTATAAATATTCATTTTAAATATAATACTAATTACTATATCATGGTATTTTATTTATAATTTTTATTCATTAAATAAATAAGCATATTTATGAAATAGTGGTGATGCAGTAATTGATTCATTAATAATGTATTCAAATAAATGATATTATAAATATTATTGTAAAATGATTTTGAAACATTTTATTCCATACATGATTTTTAGGTATAATAAGGAATTTTATTATTGAAATTAATTTTTTTTGAAATAATCCCTTTGTAATGACTTTTTA
This sequence comes from Viscum album, assembly GCA_963277665.1. NCBI lineage: Eukaryota > Viridiplantae > Streptophyta > Magnoliopsida > Santalales > Viscaceae > Viscum > Viscum album. The sequence goes on along the minus strand of OY728147.1, from coordinate 2,046,539,123 downwards.
AAGACTTTATATGAATAGTTTTTAAATTGACATAAATGAGTTTTTAAATCAATCAATACATTATTAAATGATGAAATAGTACTAAAAAACTAAGTATATACCAAATTACTTAAATAATATATCAAAAGACATAAATGATCAATTTTTGGTTTCTTGATGTTTTATTGAAAATATATTAACTTAATAGTATGAATATATTAGAGGACATGGAAAAATTTAAATAAGTTAAAAAAGTGTTAAATAAAAATTATAATCATTAAAAAATATCCAAAACCAATACTATTATTCTTGTATGATTTTATTTATACATATATGTACCTTATATTATATATAAATTTTTTTGACCTTTTGGAACAGAATATTTTTTTTAATAAAATAATACTTTCAAACGTTCCTAAAGAGCCCCTCCTCCCTCTTATAAAATGCCACCACATCTAACCCATTACTCGCACCACTCAAGCCCCATGGTTCTTCAAATTTCTGGTAAAATAATCTCCCAACATACATATCTTCATCATATAATCATTTCCCTTAGGATGAAGGCAATTCATGAGATCCTTTTCATTCAAACTAAAGGGAGTTACCTGATTTAAAGGCAACAACTTCTGTCAAGTTATTTTATTTTATTTTCTTTATTCAACCCACAAAAGTAACTTTATTCCATTATTTATAACAAAAATAGTATCCTAAATATACTAGGATGTTGTTATGGGAATTATTAGAATGAAAATTTCACTCACCTCAATCTAATGGATACGAAAATACTTTTTCTGGGGGCGACAAACTACTGCCTCCTGAAATAATGATTGTTCAATTATCTCCTACCGCCTACCACGCTGTCTATTATGATAGAACTGTATTTATATGTGAAACATAATATATTAGTTTTTTATATATAATTCTTATTTTTTTCATTTATATCATATCTTTATGCTTTTCATAACACGTAAATACGATAATTTCATTTGAGTAAATGCAGACTACCTCCCCCTCAAAGTGATATTACTCGTTCATTCGATACATGAAACATATAAATTAATTTTTTTTTAACTTATGTAAAATATATAACATATATATTATAATTTAATTTTAATATACCTATTTCTTATTTATATTTCATTTTATTAATATTGATAAATAGTTGAAAGGAACATTCATGCGTACGTACGAATTACCTTCGCCATGAACATTGCATTTCATTTCTTATGTCCAAAAGTTATATAATACTTTAAATAAATATATAATAGATATATATGACATATATGACATCCAAATAATCAATATTACTCAAGAGATAATTTACTTTTGACCATATGGACATTTGTTAATTATAACAAGTTCATTTTTTACTCAAGTTTCAAACATCGACAAAGTGTCCAATTTGAACTCAAAAACATAATAATTGTTATAGCAATGTAATAATAGACATAAATGGAATAATAAACAATAAAAAAGTTCTTAAGCAAGTATAAATTAAATTTTGTTTATTATTCAGGAATAACAAAGAACAAACGAGTCATGGTGGACTTGACGTAAGGGAACTCCTTAACCCAATTATAATTCTTTGGTTTAATCTTCCACTTATTGATTATTTCATTCTATAAATATGTGTGAATATCATATGATTTATTTAAACATAATATATACTTATAATATGTGTATTTATTTTTTCCACATATAATTATTTCATTGGTTTATCCTTATTGTAATGATATGATCTTTGTAATGGAACCTTTCACCCTCTTCTTTTAGTAAAAGACTTCTTTTTTGTTATATCTTTTAATTTCAATTTCCTATGTTGGGATTTGTTCCTCTATGTGCATATTGATATATATTTTATTTCCATGTTACGAGAGACCCATTCCTCTCTCATCAATTCATTTTCTTATTTTTAAAGTGACATTGTTATGCTACCAAATTTTCATAAGGGAATACGTCTAAATATCCGTTCATTGAGGAATATCTTTATATTGTGCTACGTTTTAATCCTATATTGTGTATATACTATCCTTTGAGATTTTATATCATGAATATCCTTATTATAATGATATTACAGGTTAACATTAATTTTATTCTTATATATTATTTATTCATGTATTTTCTCAAGTAGTAAAAGACTTCATCTCAATCTCATTTCATTGATTTTTAATTTGATTAATACATGACATTATTTTATATGGTATATAAACTCCTTTTACTTTAATTTCATTCAAAGGGAATATTTATTCTATATAGAATTTTACTAAATGACTAATGTAATGTTTCTTTTTAACATATTTGGTGACAACATCCATTCTATCGCCACAAGAATTATTTGATATTTGGATTCCTGAACAAGCTGTAATGTATTTAAATGGAAAAGAAATACCATATAACATGTTTAAATATTTAGATACTTAAAATGGTTTTGAGAATTAATTGGTTATGCAATCTCATGAAATGATATATTCTAATTGAAATTTTGAAATATTTTATTTTGTTTATGCATTATTTTCGTGTTATGAATATGCCATGGTTCATGAGAATTGGTTAAGTATATGGGTGGTTCCGTGATAAACCTATGGAATGTTACCCCAATAAATCTCTCCAATGCATTGGGTATCATGTCGGAAGTACACATAACAGATTCTCATTAGAAATATAGGTTATGTACTTTGATGGGTTTTCCAAATGTGTCTCCATATGTAGTTGTGAATGATAAAACGTATGTATCATATAGATGCCAAAAGATACATTTATTATTTATGATTACCATGTGTTATTCGGGAATGTTATGATATTGTGTGGTATGTTAAAGATAGAAAAGTATTATTTCATTGAATTGTATGTATTTATGGACTAATCTTTTCCTTCCATGTTTTATAACACTTACTGGGATTTTTATGCTCATCCCACATTTTGAAATTATTTTCACAGGACATAAAGATGAATAGGGTCATGGATGGGATCAAGAAAATCACATGTTATCTAAAACATGGAACTAGGTATGTTCCTTTTTATTTAAGAGTTTTTATTATATGAAAAACATTGAAACTGAGTAGAAGTATCTACTTTTTAATTTTTAAATATAATGTAATAGTTGTGGCATAATTCTCTAAAACTCAAAACCTGTAAATATACCTAATGGGAATTTTTTACCTAACTCAAGATTCGGTAATGCATAAAGTTGAGGACTTATAGTTGGTATCAATGTCTCGTTTCTAAAACATGAGGGATTATGATTTCTTGTTTGACACATGGTTAGTCTTTATGTCTCCTCTTTAAGTAAAATCCTTATTTTGTAAATTTTTTAGATCAAGGATCATCTGTTACAAATGGAAGGAGGATAATCTCAAACGACATTTTTATCTCTTCCTAATGACTTTCTTGTAATAATTATTTAAAATTCGTGTCCAAATGATTCTGATACATTTTCTAAAATACTACTCACTTGCATAAAATTGATTGAGATATCAGACACCTCCAATATACCTCAATACCATCGTGGATCATGGGTTGTATTTAATCAAATATTATATTCTCAATATTCACATATTTTAAATAAAGTTAAATAGTATCAATGAATTTTCTAATATTTACCCTTATCACATGATTTTGAAGTATATTATGATTTATAAAAATGTGCTGAAGAATGAGACCCTCACCCAAACTATTTATATTTGCTTTTAAATTATAGTATTTAACCACCTAATTATGTTTTTTTAAAAGAACCATCGATTGAATGTTTCAACTAAAACTTTGTCCGATTATTCTATAAAAATATGGTTTTATTAGATATATTGAAATTATATATCAGAAATGATTATTTTTTGAAAATATTTATCTACGAACACCCATATGACCAATGTTGTAAAATGTGTATTAGGATTATGGAAGAAAATGATTTTGAAGGATCTCTAAATCACTATTGCACTGCATAGACCTTATACCTATGTGAACAAGATGATGATGAAACCATATAGACACCATGATCAATGTATGATGTCTATTCTATTGAGAATAGTTATATTTTATCAGTTAGTGTTGAAAAAATGACAACATATAAGAGGTTGATGTATTAATGCATTTTGATGAAAATAAAAGGTATAAGAAAACATTTGAGTTTAAAACATGTTATGGTGATTTTTTAGTTGTATAAAAAAGGCCAAACCATAATATGGGCGACAACCAGTCGCGACGGACAAGTCTGCAAGAATCGAACCCACAAATGAAGGGACATAAGGGCTCATCACCTACCACTAGCATTCGTGAATTCCATTGTTAGAATGACTTATTTTTTTTATTTAAATGAATTTATGGATAAATAATAAGTTCATTATGTGAACATATGTTTTTTTTTCAGATGGGTATCTTAGTGTAGGAAAATGATTTGGTGATTAAGTGATAAAGGTCGGTTTTGAATATGTTATCTCTTTTGGAAACACTATTTTCTTAAACAAAATAGAACAATATGGGATTTGGTTTGTGGAGAATTTTTTGAAATTTTATTTTGGAAGAATTATGTTTTTATTGTGGACATATGATGATTTGGGTTATTTATAGAAATGATTAACTTTTCATAAAGAATATATGATTAGGTTAATTACTTTTTAGTATGAGAATTTCAGAGTAAATGGCGTTATTTGGAGATAAATGTTAATACTTTTGTTGAAGATTATGTGATTAATTATTTTTTGAGTTTTGGGATTCCATATTCATTTGGTTTATATTGTAGTATTTAATGGACAAATGTTTATTAAATGGTCATCATTGAAAATTGGGTTCTGTTTATTGAATTTTGTAGATTAATAGTTGTAATTATTTTTATAAAAAGATTATCCTTTTTTTGGATTATCTGATTTCTTACTAACCATTTTTGTTTTCGTTAATGTCTAATGACACGGGAAATATATAGTTTATATTTTCTAGATTATGTGATACTCTAGAAGTTCTTACACATTGGATCTGACTAAGTCTGTTTGAATACTCATAGTTTGGAGAAAAGATGAATTTGTGGTTGTAAATTAGAAAAGGATGAATGTCTACATGAAAAGTAAGTCTGTTTCCTTATGTTTTTAGTTTATATCATAAATAAATTCCACAAAATTGTGAAAAGTATCATAAAATAAAAACATTTGCAGTTAACTTTTCGTTCTGGGGAATCAATGATCGTTTAACCCATCATAAGTTTATGATTTTCTAGTGGATAACATTCCCTTAATTTTGTTTTCAATCACTATCTATGAAAAGTTGAAACTTAGTTTCTCCTCCATATCCATGTTTTTATACATGGAATCCTAATATGGATTATCTTGGGTGACCATTGTACTTCTATTTATTTATTATAAAATGATATTTTTATTGACCCTTTCTCTTATGTGGGACTTTTAAGGAAGTTTCTACACCCAATTTTAAAATTTCAAGGATTCTATTCCCAAAATGGGGGGGGGGAGAAACAATCTAGGTAAAAAAACAATATGAAATGTCCATATTTATTAATATTTATTAATAAAATATTAATTTCACTTTAAAGGGGATGCTATGTTCTAATAGAGTACCTAACATGCATTAATGGGTTTCTCCGAAAATCTTATGTCCCACAAAAGGATTAATCATACTGAAAAATAATAATATAATATTATTTTAAATGGTAGCTAGCTCATAGAAATTATATTGGTGGTAATGAATAGAACTAACTAAAATATGATTATACATGTTTACTAAATGTATTTAAATTTATCCAATTAATTTTATAGACATAAAATGAGTATGAATCAAATTTTAAGCCTAAATAATCTAATAATTTTTAATATATTTATTTACCGCATTTTGATGGCAGACCATTTTTAAATATATTTTTTGTATATTTTATATGAACTATTTGAAAAAATAAAATTTTTGTTTATAATTGGGAAATCAAAATTTAACTTTTGTAATTTTATTTATATTTCTGATTAAGTTAATTTTTAATGAATAGAAAAAATATCACATTTTAATTCAAAAATTCATTTTCATCTAATTTATTTATATAGATAGATTGTTTTTAGAATTTATTTGAATGTGTAATTAGATAATATTTTTTCTAATTAATCCATTGTTAGTCATTAGAAGTAATTTAACTCTTAAATTTGACATAAACATTGGTCAATATTTTGAATGTTATTATTTCATAAAAACAAACTTTTACCTTTTAACAAAGGAAATTAATTTTATATTAATTTCAAAAACTTATGTGTTTACAATTTGTAAAAAATTATTCTCTGTTTATAATAAGGAGGTCCAAATATTTTAAATTGGAAACTTTTATTTTTAGACATTATGAATATTTATTTTAGTAAATATTTTATATACCATGGTTAAAGGGTAAATCAAGTAAATAATGGTGAGAAATAATATTATAAAAATATTAATTTACACTTAAACTTGTCTTGTCACTATTTAAGAATATATTTCCGAACATTGGCATCCTTGGGTTGATTTTGGGATCCCATTGTGCAAGTTAGTAGTGATAATGACACATTATATTAATAAATTTAAATTAATGATAAAAGTAATAGAAACTTATACCTTTTAGTACAAAAAAATCATATAAAGTTATATAAGTGATCTCACAGACTATAAATATTAATTTTAAATTTAAAAAGATATACTATATCATGTTATTTTTTTATAATTTTAAGATGTTACATAATTACACATAATTATGACACAATGGTGATGAAATAATAACATCATTAATAAGGGATTCAAATAAATGATATTATAAATATTAAAATAAATTTATTTTGATACTTTTTATGTTATCCAATAATTTTTGGGATAATAATGAATATTTATCTTTCATTTAATGTAGTTTTTTATAAATAATCATGTTGATAAAGATTTTTTTAATGTCTTCATTTGAATAGTTTGTAAATTGACATAAATGAGTTTTTAAATCAATAAATATTTTATTGAATTATAAAATAGTCCTAAAATTATATGATTTGGAAAGATGTATTAAATAATGTTTGAAATTTCATAAATGATCTATTTTGTGTCACTTTTTATTATATATTAAATATATTAGCCATATAGTATGAATGTATAACATGATATGGTAATAGTTGATTATGTTTAGAAAGGAATAAATAAGAATGTTTATGTTTTAAGAAATATCCAAACCCTATCCAAATATTATTGGATGATTTTATTTATAAATATATCTACCTTATATTTGATTTAAATAAGTTTTGGACCTTTTGAAATCGAAAATAATTTTATAATAGAATAATACTTTCAAACATTCATAAAGAGCCCCTCCTCCCTCTTATAAAAGGCCACCTGCTAATACCCAATAATCACACATCTAAAGACCGTTGTTTCATCCAAAAACAACTCCTAGAATCCCCAAACATACCCTCCTTATTTATAGAATCCTTCCCCTAGGCAGAAGGCAATTCACGAAATCCTTTTGGATCAAACATGAGAGAGTTGCCTAATATATAGGTAACGCCTTCTCTCAAGTTCATTTCATTTATTTTACTTCTCAAACCCCTAAAATTTCTTTATTACATTATTTAATAAAAAAATAGTATACTATATTTAAAAGCATTGTTTAGGTGAATGATTCAAACTACACTTCCCCACACCTTCATCTAATGGATACGAACATATTGTTTATGTGTACGGTGAACTACTACCTTACAAAACAATGATTGATCAATTATATGATACCACCTCTCATGGTGGTCATTATGATATAAATGTATTTATATGTGATATATAATATATTTACATTATATCTATGATTATGTATTTTTAATTTACAACTTACCTTTATCCTTTCTATAATGCTTATATACGATAATTTCATTTGAGGATGTGCGGACTACCGCACCCTCAATGTGATATGACTAATTCATGCTATACATGGAACGTAAAAAGGATGAAATTTAGGATTTTAAGTAATATATATAATGTATATATTATACTATAATTAAAATATACATATGTATCATTTATTTTTCATTCCTCAAAAATGAAAAGGAAATGATAGTAGCATTAATGGATACGTACGACTTATCATCTCCATTAACAGTGCATTTTATTTCTATGTCCAAATGATATGGATTATTATAAATACATATATACTGTATATATATGATATATATGATATATATGATATATATGATATCTAAATCATAAATATCATTTTGGATATAATGTACTTTTGACCATATGGACAATTCATAATTATAACAAGTTCAGTTTTTTACTCATGTTCTGAACATCGAAAAAACGTCCGATATAAACTCAAATAATTAATAATTTTTATAGAATCATAATAAGTGATATGAAAGGAATAATAAATTTGAAAAAAATTCTGATGAATGTAGAAATTAACTTATGTTTATTGTTCAGTAATAACAAGGAACAAATGAGTCAAGTTGGACACGAGGTAATAGAACTCTATAACCCAATTTCGATTCTTTGGGATAATCTTCCACTTATTGATTTTGTCTAGATTTAAATATTTGTGAATGACCTATAATTTTTTTGAACATAATATCTACATATATTTTGTGTATCTATATTTTTCACATATAATTAATTCATAGGTTTATATTTAATGTAATGATACGATCTTTGTAAGGGAACATTTCACCCTCCTATTTTAGTAAAAGACTTATTTTATGTTATAACATTTAATTTCAATTTACTATTTTGGGATATGTTCTTCTATATCCTTTTTGTTGTAAATTTTATTTTACTGTTATGACAGAACATTTTCTCTTTCATGGACTAATTTTCTGAATTATAATGTGACGATGCTAGGCTGTGGAATTTTCATAAGGGAATACATCTCAATCACTTTTCGTCGAGGCATATATTGATATTATGCACAGTTATTATCATATATGGTGTATATACTATCCTTTGACATGGTATATCATGAATATTATTATTCCCATGATAATATAGGTTTCTTTTAATATTATTCTTAAATTATATTTAATCATATATTTTCAAAAGTGGTAATGGATTTCGTCTCACTCACCTTTCATTGAGACATATTATGATTTATACATGACATTATTTAATACGGTGTATAATACTCTTTGAATGTTTATTTCATTGAAAGGGACTATTTATTCTATGTAGAGTTTTACTAAACAATAAATGGATTGATTCTTTTTAACGTACAAGGAGACAATGACCATTACGCCATCGCTTGTTTTATTTGATATTTAGATTCCAAAACAAGCTGTACTGTCTTTAAAAGGATAATAAATACAAAATTCCTTTTTATTTTTTTTGTATAGAAAATAGTTGTTTGAAATAATTGGTTATTTCAATATCATGAAATGATATAATGTGATATAAATGTGGAAATATTATATTTTCATTAGGTTTATTTTATGTGTAATTAATATGTCACGATTCTTGGGCATTGTTTATGTATATGGGTGGTTTTGTAATAAACCTTGGGAGGGTGACCCTGAGATATCTCTCTAATGCATTGTGTAATGTGACAAAGGTAAATATTAATTTATCTCTTAAGTGATTTAGGGAATATACTATAATGGGTATTCAAAATGTGACTCCCTATGTAGATGTTAATGCTACAGCGTATGTATTATATTTTATCCACAAGTTACCTTTAATATTTATGATTTAAATGTATTATTCATGAATCTTATGATCTTTTGTGGAATTTTAAAGATAGAAAAGTATGATTTAGTTGAATTGAATGTATTTATATACTATTTTTTTCCTTCCTTGTTTTATAACCCTTACTGAGAACTTTATTCTTATCCCATGTCTCGAAATGTTTTTCACAGGACTTAATGTTTAACAGGGCCAAGGATTGGATCAAGAAAAAGTCATTATGTCTAATACATGGAACTAGACATGTTTCCTTTTTAAGGGTTATTATTTTATGAAAAAATAGAAACTGAGTAGAAGTGTCTAAATTGTAATTTTTGAAATATGATGTTATAGTTATGGCCTAATTATCTTAAATTGTACACCTAAAAATATCACCAATGTAAATTCATGACGTAACTCAATATTATGTAATATTTAAATCTGGGTTGTTATATACTAGGATTTTTGTGTTCTAGGTGTTCTACATACACTTACACACACCTCAATCTAATTGAAATAGAATATAGTGTTTCTGTTTACGACGAACTACTACCTCCTGAAATGATTATTGTTTAATTTTTTTCAACCACCTATATTGAAAAAAATATGATGGAAATATATATATTTATGAAATATATTATGTTTTTATAGTCTCTATGATTCTATAATTTTTATTTACAACGTAGCTTTATTCTTTCCATAATGTAAAAATATGAATATTTTATTTGAGGACGTGCGGACTACCACCTCCTCATAGTGATATTACTCATTCATTCCAAACATGGAATGTATAAATGATGGTGTTAATGAACATATGAAAAATATATAACATGGATATTATACTAGAATTATGATCTACCTATAACAACCCATACATTTCATATATTGTTAATACTTCAAAATTGAAGCCTAATTATTACAACATATAACAAAACCAAGAATTGACCGTATAGGTATAGTGTATTTAGAAACTGGGAAACATAAAGAACTGGATCATAAATCATCTGCGTTGTCTCCCATTTATTTCATAATATCTAGAGTCCCTTTTTGTCATATCCTACTTAATAACCTTCCTCCTGACCTGGGGAAAGAAAATATAAAAAAGGGTGAGCTCAAATTCTCAGTAAGGGTAAACAAAAGAAATATCAATCACATCATATTCATAAGAATATAACATTTTGGAAATCCTAACCTGCAAAAGAGATCATAATTTCATAACATGGGATAGATCGTAGTAGTAAAATGTAATCCCAATAATCATAACATAAAACATGAAACTTTGTTTCATACACACATAATCATATATAATCATTTCTTAGTAGTCAGGACTAATTTCCAAGACTATCTTAGTGGACAAAGTACATTTATGAACTGAGTTCACTCCATGTTTTAGTACGGTTTCACGGAACTGGTTTAACCTGCCATTCCAGCCATGTCTATCTCATGAGATATAAATCATTACCCAATGCATTGGAGGGAGATATAGGTCCCACCCATCTCATAATGATACCATTATTATGTGTTCCACAAAATCATAAATCATATATCATTTCATAACCCACGTAATAAAAATGGGATTCTTAAAAATCGTGACATCATAAAACAATTCATATAAGATAAATGAATTCATAAAAATAATTCCATCACAAAATAATAAAATAAATGTAATAATAGGGATAGAAACAGAACCCTATATAATATATTATGGAAAATAATTTTGATAAAACACTTGAACTCCATTCTTGAAAAAAATATCCTTTCTACTTCAAAAACATTTTTTCCTTTCTTAATATGTCATACAATTTTAAACTAAAAGATGTTAATTAAAAATAAACTTGAAAACTTGTAAAGGGAGATTCTTTTAAATAATGATTTAAAAATCTATTCATGCCGTATAAGTTAATAAAAACCTTCTTCTCGTACTTATGTCGGAAAATTCAAAATGTACCTCGTACAAATAACGACAAATGATTCCTTTCATATCATTTATTAAAAAATCACTGAAGGGTAAAATTGGATTTAAAAAATTGTAGGTGGATGGAAATAATATTACATATTTAGGAAACATGGATGTGGATGACAAATATTCCCCGGTAAATTCTGAAGTATAAATAATATCAGATAAAAATGATATTGTGAGATTTTCCCTTACCTTAGGTCCGATTTGCTTCATAAGTGTCCGAACCTTCTGTATAATGATTTAAATAATTTCATTGACTTATTCCAGAATCATACATATTGTTATGATATCATATATGTTCATATTCTTAGCTTCTTATTAGTAATATATCATTTCTACTTGTTATTCGGGTGTTTATTACATTTTGTTCTTTTGCGTGTTTTGCCGAATAAGTTCTTATTATTAATTTTAGTTTATAGACACCTCATTTCAGGAATATTATCAGTGTAATTCATATCATATTTTTTCACTCAGTTCATTTATGTAATCATTATGCAACGAAAATCATCTAGAACGAGTCGCATCACATCATGGAGACAGTATTCGGTACGTACGCACGAGAGATGATATCATTCCCATGATCATGGAGTTGTATTTGAGTGTATGTATACTATTTAAGAATCATTATCACATTACAATAATCATATATAGTTATTATTGACACCATTAAACTCATCCAGGTAAGGTGGGGGTGGAAAATAGATTACACCACAGCGTGGAGAAGGTATTCCGCACGTACGCATGTGCGGTAATTTCGTTTTCTGTAGGATGGATAGATAGTGAAATAGGGTTGTTTCATAATTATAATAAAATATCATTATATGAGTTATACTGATGTTATTACTTCAAAATAAAACAACTACATAAGAATAAGTGTAATAAGAAATAAAGTTGAAAGAATCGGTAATAGACATTACCTCTTCTTTGAAGTGCCTCTTTGAGACCTCCTCTTAGGGAACTAAAATGGAATTTGAAGAAGACCAAGACCTCTAGTATGTTTCTAGGGAAGTTGAGAAGAGAATTATTCAGGGGTTTTCCGAGTTTGATGGCTCAATGTGGTGTGAGGAAGGGAGTGAGGATGTTACCTTTTATAAGGGAGGAGAGAGGCACCTTAGGAAAAACTAAAAATAATATTTTATTATAAAGTCATATTCGGTTTTTAATAGCTCCAAATTGAAATATTTCGAAGCTAAGGTGGGGATGGTTCGAAATCCTCTCATCCAAGAGAATTTAGACAGGTTTAGGGTTCAATTGTAACCTTATAATTTAGATTTATCTTTAAGTTAGATAATTTAACTTTTACCGTGTCTTCTTGTTTTCTTACACTATAAGGTTAATAAACCTACTATAACAAGACAAACGAACCCCAAGATTATTATTATTAATATATATAACATTATCTAAGACATTTTGAAGAACCTTATATTATTAGGAATAAAATAACAATTAATATAATAATATTTGTTTTAAAAACTATTTTATCTCAATGTTGATAGTATTTAGTAAATGATTTTTGGGAAAATTATAACAGAACTATTAGTTCGAAAAAATGTTAATTAAATCAATAATAAAATGTAATATTAACATAGAAAATTATAGTAATTCATAAAAAGTCTCAAATTACATTTATATGTGTATTTATAACATAAATTATGTCAATATTTCATTAATAATATAATTACTACATTATCATTGTGTCATATATAAAATAAATTATTTAAAGTATAAAAATTAAAAATAAAATACCATTATGTAGGAAATATTTTTATCTTTCTAATGAATATTTATAGTCTAATTTATCTTATTTATAACCCTATATTAAAAATTGTTTACTTATTAGACATTGATTTTAACTATTTTAACCCTTCTTTAAATAAATTAATATTAAAAGTCCAAATCTAATCCATGTAGGGCCTAAATTGTCATATATTATTCCTAAGTTTGTTTTTGGTCAAATTACACATATCTAATAGAATTAAGAAATCTTTTATGGTAATAATAATATCATTTGTACACTTAATTGCCCTATTTACTTTTAACCGTGGTAAAAAATAGTAAAAACTTACTATTCACCAAAAATCAATTTCATCTCATTGAACCACATTTTACTTACTGACATAAACCGGGTCTCTCGGATTTTTGAAATTCCATTCACAAAAGCAGTAAAATTATGGTTTAAGTAAATTTGCAAATTCTCATAGGAGGTGGGTAAAAGACGGTCAAAAGTTCAATAAAATTTTAATATATCTAAAATTATTACAAAATGACTCCAATGAATTAAATTGAACTTATATATGTATTATGTATCAATTTTGACCTAAATTAAATTTAAATAAAATAAATAATTATTAAAAAAAGTTAGTTTTTAAATAGTAACCTAGTGTTTTCACTATTCATCAAAAATTGTAAGTTTTCGGAAAAATACGAAAATTTCACCGTAGGATAATTTCAATATTCTGAATCCAAAAATGAAGTCCATTTTGAAAAATAAAATTTCAAAATTTCAAAAAGTGTGTATTACTATTCATAACGGCTAGTTATAATAATATTTTAATAGCATATTGTTGTTTAGTGAAACTCAGTTTTGCGTACGATGCAAGCTATCGAGGAAGGTCATGATTGCGTGTAAATAAAGCCAAGCTAGTTTTGTGTGCAGTGAAATATTTTTTTGATGGTTTATATAACATAAAAACACAATATTTCTCATAAAATTCTCGGGTGTTACAGTCTACCCCCCTTAAAATGAATTTCACCCTCGAAATTCATCACATGTAACAAACACATGAGAATACCTCTCCCTCATCATATACTCAAGATCCAATGTAGCTTCTTATAATTGGTGGTTCCTCCATAAAACATTCAGCAAGTGAGAGGTCTTGTTCCGTAGGACTTTTTCACTACGATCTAGAATCTCTATCAGCTATTTTTCATAAGAAAGATCTCGCTCCAGTGGTACGACTTCTGAGCTGTGTACATGTGAAGGATCAGGTATGTACTTTCTCAGGAGAGATACATGGAACACATCGTGAACTTGGGAGAGATTTGGTGGAAGTGCCAATCGGTATGCTACCTTCCCAACATGATCTAGTATTTCGAAAGGACCGATATATATAGGGCTCAGTTTTCCCTTATTTCCAAATCTCATTACTCTCTTTCAATGAGATATTCGTAAGAACACTTTATCACCCACATCAAACTATATGTCTTTTCTTCGGTTGTCGGTATAATTTTTTTGTCGAATCTGAAATTCTTTGATGTGTTGTTGAATAGATTGGATCTTTTCTGACATCTCATCAACAAGATTAGGTCCTAATAGCTTTCTTTCCCCAACTTCATCCAAGCAAGTTAGAGTTCTGAATTTATTTCCATAGAGAGCTTCAGAAGGAGCCATCTGAATACTGGATTTAAAGTTATTATTATAAGAAAATTTTATCAAAGGAAGGTGTTTATCCCAACCACCTTTGAAATACATAGATAAAGCTCTCAACATATCTTCTATAGTTTGAATTATCTTCTCAGACTGACCATTTGTCTGAGGATGAAAACCAGTGCTGAAACTCAACTATGTATCCAGAGATTGCTGAATACTTCGCCAAAACATTGAGGCAAATCTCAGATCCCGATCAGATATAATGGAAAGTGCTACTCCATGCAATCTTACCACTTCCTTTACATATATCGTGGCATGATGATCTAGAGACAAATCATCTCTAATAGTAATGAAGTGTGCCGACTTTGTAAGACGATCCACTACGACCCAGATAACATTATTACCTTTGGATGTTTTAGGAAGTCCAGTGACAAAGTCCATAGTGATGTTTTCTCATTTCTATTCTGGTATGGGTAATGGTAGTAACATCCCCTTATACTTTTTTCTCTCAGCTTTAACTTGCTGACAAACCAAGCATCGAGAGACATATTCAGCACATCTCTTTTCATGCCATCCAACCAGAAGTACTCTTTTAGGTCCCTATACATCTTCATGCTTCCAGGATTAATTGAGAATGAAAAATATGAGCCTCATCCAGCAACTCCTTCATTAATATGGGGATGGGAGGAACAAAAACCCTATTCCTGAACTTTATTATTCCATCACAATCAAGGTTGAATTCAGGAACATTTTTCACCTTCTTTTATAACTCTACATCTTTTTTTGTGCTTCTTTAATCATCACATGTATAGATGGTTGAACATTCATTTGAGAAAGATACGATTTTCCCCCTTCCATTATATTTCCATGATCCATCTCCTTTTGTGTGAAAATATACTCTAAACCATCCCTTTGGTGCATATTCATCTCCTTTTGTGTGAAAATATACTCTAAACATTCATGATCAGTATAAATATCACACCATTCTCCAAAAAGATAATGCCTCCAAATCATTAATAAACAAATTACCGCAGCTAACTGAAAATCATGAGTTGGGTAATTTTTCTCATGGATTTTCAACTGTCGTGGGGAATAAGCTATCACCATATCATTTTGCATGATAACAGACCCCAATCCCTTCTTGGATGCATCACTGTAGATCACAAAACTTTCTCCACTATAAGGAAGTGTGAGCACATGTGAACTGGATAACCTTCTTTTCAACTGCTTGAAATTCTCTTCACATTCCTCTGTCCACACAAACATAACTCCTTTTAGAGTCAACCTGGTGAGTGGATTATATAATCGTGAAAAATCATTCACAAAACGTCGATAATATCTTTCCAAACCAAGAAAAATTCAGATCTCAGTCCCTGTTTTTGGTCGCGACCATCTTTCGATAACCTCTATTTTTGCGAGATCCACAGATATCCCCTCTTTTCAGATTATGTGTCAAAAAAATGAAACTTTTTGAAGCCAAATTCACACATGGTAAATTAGGCATAAAGCTTCTATTTTCTAATGGTCTTCAATATAATTGTCAAGTGATCTTCGTGTTCTTCCTTGCTCTTTTAATCTACAAGAATATTGTCTATAAAGACTACCACAAACTGATCATGATAATCTCTAAAGACTCTATTCATCAGATCCATGAAGATAGCAGAGGATTTAGTAAGACCAAATGGCATCACTATAAATTTATATTGTCCATACCTTGTACGGAAAGACGTCTTTTGTTTATCCTTCCTTTCGACCCTTAATTGATGATACCCTGAATGAATATCAATCAAGGAAAAGTATTGAGCTCCGCGTTTTTGGTCAAATAATTCATCAATGCACGGGAGATGATATTTGTTCTTGATAGTGATCTTGTTAAGTTCTCAATAAGCAATGCACGGGAGAGGATATTTGTTATTGATAGCTGGGGCATATGAATCCTTTATCAAGATTCGCATGGAGTTCCTTATTTAATTCCTTCAACTCAATTGGGGCCATTCTATAAGGTGTCTTTGAAAAAGGAAAAGTACCCGGTACAAGTTCTATTGAAAACTTGACTTTATGATTTGGTGGAAGACCTGGAAATTCCTTCGGAAAGACATCGTCAAACTCCCATAAAATGGGAATATTCTCAATCGTGAGTTTCTCACAAACCATTTGAGAAAAATAACCTTCATTTAGTGGAATCAAGACCCATAAGATGGAAAAATTTCCACTGAAAGGTAATGTTCATCCTTGCATCGATAACCAATCATAGATTGATCTGGAATATGAAATGTGACTTCCCTTCTTTGGAAATTGATATGACCACCATATAGAGAAAGCCAATAAATTCCAAGAATCACATCAAATTCCACTATAGGAAGGATCACAATATTTGCATGAAGCACTTTCCCACAAACATCAATCAGAGAAGAATTATAAACATTTGATGTGACTGTTGTGCTATTAGGGGTTGTCATGGCTTACTCAACATCTAATTATTGAGGTAATATCGTAATACCCTTATAAAATTATTCAGAAATAATATTTTGGGTGGATCCAGAATCAAATAAAACATTTTCTACTTTAGAGTGGATGATAAGTGTACCTCTCACCACATCGTTGTCGTACACCACATCGCTGATAGTAATTTCATACGAGTTACCTTTGTATTTGGACTTAAGAGTTTTTTGACTTCAATCATCATCATCAACTTTTAGATTAGGGCATTTATTTGAATAATTCCCCATTTCCTTGCACATGTAACATTGATGTGTATGAGGTTCACTCGGTGTATCCTTTTTTTTGTTCGCATCACTAGACATATTCTTCCCATCATTGCGGCATTCAAATTCTTGATGACCTTCCTTTCCACATTTGAAACATTTACTTGTCCCTTTAAGACAACATCCTCCATGTTTCTTTCAACACTTTGAGCATAAGAGAAAACTATTCTTCAATTTAATGTGCTCTTTAGATTTTCATTTGAATTACATTTTCTTCTTCTTATCAAACCCATATGACTAATGGGTTACTCTAATCTCTATCTAAACTTTGAGAGCACATCGAACAATTTCCTCATAGCTATTGAAGTCCCTTATGGCTAATGCCCTTCACAGACTTGGTTTTAAGCCACTAAAGAATTGATCGATCTTACTCTCATGTTGGATAATAATACCAAGACTTTACCTTGCATGTATTGTAAAATTTTCTTCGTAGGTACCAACAGATTCATCATCATTTTTCTTTAGTTAAAGAAACTCCTTCTCCATATTTGTTCTAAGAATACGAGGGAAGTACTTATTGAAAAATATGTTCTTGAACTCGTCCCATTCTATGGACTCAATTTCATCCCTTTGACTCATATTCTTAATAAGATTCTACCATTGATCAACATAACCTTTCAAAAGATACACTGCTAAGATGACTTTGTCATGTTCAGAACATTGAAGAACTGAATATATCTTTTCAGTGGAACCGATCCATTGTTCAGCCACTAATGGATCAAAAGACCCACTGAATGATGGTGGACGCTGCCTCATGACGGATCCAACATAATGTTGCTCCTTCCTTTTCACATTTTGAAGTACTACATGATTCATATTTTGAGAAAGGTGTGTGAGCATGGCTACAAGATTTTTCATTCCAGCTCCCATAATGATTTGTTTCTCAGGGGGACAATCATTGGATTTCCTGTCGCATTCCGCATTAACACGGTTCCTTCAGGTTCCAAACATTGACTAAAACCAAGAAGAATAGTGTGAGCAACACTAATTATAATAGGAAAATCCCATAATCATGAATAAAATTTCACACTTAAGGTCTTATTATAGGTTTTTCATGGCCATTTCTAAAACACTAAGATTGTGTTCTATGCTTAGACATATCCTTAGGTTTCTAACTAAGGCTTTCACATCCTAGTTTCCAAATGTTGACTATACCTTTCCTCTGATACCAACAATAATGACCCATTCTTTACATACATTGTTAATACTTCAAAATTGAAGCATACTTATTACAACATATAACAAAACCATGAAATGACCGTATAGGTATAATGTCTTTAGAAACTGGGAAACATAAACAACTGGTTCATAAAACATCTATGTTGTCTCTCATTTATTTAATCATATATAGAGTCCCTTTTTGGAATATCCTACTTAATAACCTTCTTCCTGACCTGGGGAACGAAAACATATAAAATGGTGAGCTCAAATGCTCAGTAAGGGTAAACAAAACAAATATCAATCACATAATATTCATAAGAACATAACATTTTGGAAATCATAACCTCCAAAAGAGATCTTAATTTCATAACTTGGGACATATCATATTAGTGAAATGTAATCCCAATAATCATAACATAAAACATGAAACTTTGGGGCATACACACATAATCATATAGAATCATTTCATAGTAGTCAAGAATCATTTCCAATACTATCTTAGTGGAAAAATTCCATTTCTGAAACGACTTCACTACTCGTTTCAGTCCTGTTTCACTGAACCAGTTTAACCAGCCGTTCCCGCCATGTATATCTCATGAGATATAAATATTTACCGAATGAATTGGAGGGAGATATAGGTCCCACCCATCTCATAATGATACCATTATTATGTCTGCCACAAAATCCTAAATCATACATCATTGCATAACCCATGTAATATAAATGTTATTCTTAAACATCATGACATCATAAAAAAATTCATATAAGATAAAGGAATTCATAAAAATAATTCCATCACAACATAATCAATTCAATGTAATAATAGGGATAGAAACAGAACCCTATATTATCTTAGATGGAAAATAATTTTGATTAAACACTTGAACTCCATTTTTGAGGAAAATATCATGTCTACTTCAAAAACATTTTTTCCTTTCATAACATGTCATACAATTTTAAACTAAAATAAGTTGATTAAAAATAAACATGAAAACTTGTTAAGGAATCTTCTTGTAAATAATTTTATAAAAATCCATTCATTATGTATAAGTTAAAAAACATTCTTCTCTCACTTATGTCGGTAAAGTCAAAAAGTACCTCGTACAAATAACGACAAAAGATTCCTTTCATTTATTTTACTAAAAAATCACCAAAGGGTATAATTGGATTTAAAAAATTGTTGGTGAATGGAAATAATTTTAAATATTGAGGAAACATGGATGTGGATGATAAATATTCCCCAGTAAATTCTGACTTATAAACAATCTCGGATAAAATTGAGATTGTGAGATTTTCCCTTACCTTAGGTCTGATTTGCTTCGTAAGTGTCTGAACCTCCTGTATAATGATTTAAATAATGTCGTTGACTTATTCTAGAATCATACTCGTTTTTATGATATCATATATGGTCATACTCTTAGCTTCTTATTAGAAATATTTCATTGCTACTTGTTATTTGGGTGTTTAATAATTTTTGTTCTTATGCGTGTTTTGATGAATAAATTCTTATTATTATTTTTAGGTTATAGATACCTCATTTCAAGAATGGTATTAGTGTAATAAAAATCATAATTATTCACTATATTCATTTATGTAATCATTATGCAATGAAAATCATTTAGAATGAGTCACATCACATCATGGAGACGGTATTCCGTACGTACGCACGAGCGATGATATCCTTCCCATGATCGTGGAGTTGTATTAGAGTGTATGAATACTATTTCAGAATCAATATAACTTTACAATATCATATATATTTATTATTTACACCATTATTCCCATCCATTTAAGGTGGTGGTGGAAAATAGATTACACCACGGCGTGGAGATGGTATTCCATACGTACGCACGCGCTGTGATTTCGTTATCCGTAGAATGGATAGATGGTTAAATAGTGTTGTTTCATACTTTACATATCAGTATATTAGTGATATTGATGTTATTACTTCATAACGAAACAAATAAATAAGAAGAAGGGTAAGAAGAAATAAAGTTGAAAGAATCAGTAATGGACATTACCTCTTCTTTGAAACGCCTCTTTGAGACCTCTTCTTAGGGCACTAAAATTGGACTTTTAAGAAGACCAGGACCTCTAAGATGTTTATAAGGAAGTGGAGAAGAGAATTTGGAAGGGTTGTCCGATCTTGAAGGCTCAATGATGTGTGAGGAAGAGAGGGAGGAGGTTCCTTTTTATAAGGGAGGAGAGGGGCATCTTAGGAAAAACAAAAAATATTATTTTATTATATAGTCATATTCAGTTTTTAATAGCCCCAAATTGATTTATTTCGAAGCTAAGGTGGGTATGGGTCGAAATCCTCTTATAAAATATAATTTAGGCAAGTTTAGGGTTCTATTTTAACTTTATAATTTAGATTTAAATTTAAGTTATATAATTTAACTTTTACCGTCTCTTCTAGTTTTATTACACTATATGGTTTATAAACTTAATATAACAAGCCAAACGAACCCCAATATGTTTATTATTAATATATATATTCTTATTGATGTCATTTTTCTGAACCATAGAATTTTAGGAATAAAATAACAATTAATAAAATAATATTTGTTTTAAAAACTATTTTATGTCAATTTGGACACTATTTGGTAATTGATTTTTGTGAAAACAATAAGAAAATGATTAGTTCAAAAGAGTTAATTAATTCAATACTAAAATGTCAAATTTACATAGAAAACTGTTTTAATTAATAAAATGTCTCAAATTACATTTATTTGGGTATTTATAACATCAATGATGTCAATATTTCATTGATAATATAATTACTACATCATCATTGTGTCATATATAAATTAAATTATTTAAAGTATAAAAATTAAATATAAAAAACCATTATGTATTAAATCTTCTTAGGTTTATAATAAATATTTATAGTCGAATTTATCTTATTTATAACCCTATATTAAAAATGATATACCTATTAAACTTTTATTTTAACTATTTTAACCCTTATTTAAATAAAATAATATTAAATGTCCTAATCTAATCCAAGTTGGCCTAAATGGTCATAATTTATTCATACTATTGTTTTTGGTCGAATTACACATATCCAATAGAATTAGGACATGTGTTAAGGTAGTAATAATATAATTTGTACCCTTAATCACCCTATTTACTTTTAACTGTGGAAAAAAAGAAAACAGTTACTATTCACCAAAAATTATTTTCATCTCATTGAACCACAATTTACTTACTGACATCAACTGTGTCTCTTGGATTTTTGAAATTCCATTCACAAAAGCAGTAAAATTAATTTGTATTTAAATTTGCAAATTCTCCTAGGAGGTGGGTAAATGACGGTCAAAAGTTAAATAAACTTTTTAAATATCTAAAATTATTATAAAATGACTCCAATGAATTACATTGAACATATATAGGTATTATTTATCAATTTGGACCTAAAAAAAATTTAAATATAAGAAACAATTATTTAAATAAAATGCCAGTTTTTAAATAGTAACCCAGTGTTTTCACTATTCATCAAAAATTGAAATTTTTCAGAAAAATACCAAAATTTCACCCTAGGTTAATTTCGATATTCTGGATCCAAAAATGAAGTCCATTTTGAAAAATTAAATATAAAAATTTCAAAATTTGGTTATTACTATTGATAACGGCTAATTTTAATAATATTTTTATAGCATATCGTTGTTTAGTGAAACTCGGTATTGCGTACGACGCAACCTATCGAGGAAGGTCGTGATTGTGTGTAAAGAAAGACAAGATAGTTTTGTGTGTAGTGAAAGATTCATTTGATGATTTATATAACATAAAAACAAAATATTTCTCATAAAAGTATCGGGTGTTACACTACCTACGTATATTTTTTTTAAGTGGCATAAAAGTGAATGTAGTGTTCATGAGTACATACGATCTACTATCTAAATTAATGGTGCATTTGATTTAATATCATCAAATTTTATGGACTATATCAAATAAATATAAAATAGGTATATATGATTTTTAAAACATGAATAATAATCAGGATATGATCTAATTTTTATCACATGGGAAATTTATCTCAAGAAATTCATTTTCGACTCAAATAACCAATATGGACAAAACGTCTGATATGAACATAAATAGTTACATAATTTTTATGACATGGTAATCAGTGATAACAAATCTGAAAAAATTTATTAACAAAGCATAAATGAACTTGATATTATTATTAAAGAAAATGAACAAATAACGAGACAAGTTGGACTCAAGGTAAGGGATTTCATCTCAATCTCCACTCATTGATGCATTTTGTAACGCCCCGACCCCATTTACCTAGAGTCGGTGCATTATTACATAACATTGGCATGATCACAAGAAAGATCAAATCTCGAAAAACCGAATGGTTTAGTAGCCTTGGAAACACTAGATATATTCATAAAGTTTTACATTACATCATAATGTGAAAAACTACTACAACAACATAGTTTCCATATTCCAGACTCATATCCCCACATAAAATCCTTGCATGTCATTCATAACATACTTCTTCACATCCTGGAAAAAATAAAACATTGAAAAGGGGTGAGCTCAAATGCCCAGTAAGGATAACAATATAGTGGAAACTTTCAAAAATAAGCATAAACATTTAAGGCAATGTATAACTAAAACAAAAGCCTTTTAAACATGAACTTCAAAATAGTATGGAAAAAGTAAAATGAAATAATTCCATTTACTTATTCACATGGATATTCTACTAATCGAATAATCTCATGCAATATCAATAACCACTTTCATAATGATGGAATGCATAATGCCATACTATCGTAACCACATAGCCAGAGCCTCGTGCCAAGACTACAAATAAACTTTTTCCAAGGCCTTGTTCCATGACACTAGTTTGTCTCGTGTGACCTACTGATGCATCGAAGAGCTATAGCGGGCTCCACTCATCACATATGAAGTCCAATGCATTCCCATATGAGAATTTTTAAACATAACATAAACATTCGTATTACAACTAGCATACAAAATGTCAATACATTCAACATAAACCATGAATGGTATAAAAATAGAACATCCACAGTCAAACATATCACAAAACCTTCAATACAATATAGAAGTTTTGTATCATAATAAATCAACTTTAAATAAGCGTAAAATCCATCAAAGGATGTTGACATAGATGAAATCAATATTATTTTTAAAGAAATATCTCTTTCTATTTTGAAATCATTTAATAGTCATATATTTAAAAAATAAAACATTTTCTTCGAAAATATTCTTATAAGATTGTAAGGGATGCTTCGAAAATTTTATAACGGCGAAAAATAGCCGCACCCGCCATATAAGTTAAAAAAACATTCTTAACATAATTCTGTCGAAAAGGTTAAAAAGTACCATGTTTGGAAAACGACGGAAAGATTCCTTTATAGACCTCTTATAAAAAGTCAAACAAGGGTATAAATGACTTTAACCCATATTATAGTAAAGAGTAAAAATGTTTTGAAATTCATTTTTAAGAAACATGGATGTGGATGATAAATAGATCCCAGTAGACTATTACGTATAAACAACCTCAGATAATGAAGAGATTGTGAAATAAACCCTTGCCTTGTAGTTTTCCTCGGTTGGGGTAGGTTCAACTCATGTATAATAGTGAAATATTTTTTATTAAATTATACAAGAATCATATACATTCATATGATATCATATATGATCTTTTAACATTGCTTTGTTAATAATATCATATTATTATCGTCGTTTCGGGTGTTAACTTACTCATTTTCATTTATATGTTTGGTTACATAAGCCATGTTTGTCATGAATATTTTTTATATTTTTTATATACATAATGATATAACGTCCTTAAACATTATTTTTAAATCATCAAATTATAATTATACTTGAATGGATACGATGGAGAATGAATCTCATCGCGTTCGTGGAGACGGTAGTCCGTACGTACGCACGAGCGACAATATCATTCTTTTGATATTAAATTAATATATAAATGGACGGTATATCATATTTACAGAATCATTAACATGTTATATTTATTATTTACATGAGTTACACATAATTATTATACCCATACAAATAATAATATATTGAATAACAATTACACCATGACGTGGAGGCGTTAAGCGGTACGTACGCACGTATGGTGACATGTTATTCAAAGGGTGGATAGAATACTTAATTTGGTTGTACCATATTTATAATAACATCATAGTATATATAAGACACTGGAGTTAAAATTTTAGAATGGTAATACCAATGAAATAAGAAGTGGAAGAAGAAAGGAACTTGAAAAGGGGTGGTGAAAACATTACCTCTTCTTCGGGTTCTTCATTTTGATTTGATCAAAATGGATCCATAGGTTGGCTTTATGATCAAAATAAGGCCTCTAGGTTGTAGTGAAGGATTTTGGGAGAGTATTTGGGCAGAGTTTGGCCGAACCAAAAGGCATTGAAGGTGTGAAGAAATGAGAACGAGGATTTCCCTTTTATAAGAATGGTGAGGGGCACCTTTGGAAAAGCTAGAAATATTAGTTTATAATAAATTCATATTCGGTTTCTAATGGCTCCAAAGTGAATAATTCAAAGGTTAAGGTGGGTATAGGTCTAAAAACACTCACCCAATAGAATTTAGACAGGTTTGGGACATTATATTAACCTTATCTTTAATTATTAACTCTAAGTTAATTAGTTTCACTTTTACAATGTCTCTTTGTATTTTTATATTAAATGGCTAATAAACATACCATATAAATCCAATCGACCCCCAAGAGGTCCATTAATGATGAACCTATCATGATATAAGTCTCTTGGCCGAGCCTTAGATTTTTTGGAATTTAATATCAATTAATATTATAATACTTGTTTTAAAAACTCTTTTTATGTCAATTTTGACACTATTCAATAGTTGATTTTTGTGAAACTCATAATAGAATGATTACTTCGAAAAAAATTTAATTAAATAAATCCTAATATGTCATATTATCCTATAATTTTTTTTAATTCATTAAAAGGATCAAATTATATTTATTTGGGTATTCATAATATCAATTATTTTAATCTTTTAGTATTATGGTAATTACTACATAATCATTGTGTCATATATAAATTAAATTAATTAAAGTCTAAAAATTATAAATAAAATATCATTATGTAGGAAATCTGTTTATCTTTCTAATGAATATTTATAGTCAAACCTCCAACATATATAACCCTATGTAAAAATTGTTTTTCTAAAAGATATATGCTTATGTCATTTTTGTACTTATTTTAACTTAATTGAAATTAAGTGTCCCTATCTCCTACAAGTGGCTCCATGGGGTCCCAAAATCGACCCAAAGATGACTATGGTCGAACATGTATCAACCAATAAGGCTAGGAGACGTTTTAGGGTAATTTTTTATTATTCTAACATAATTTTTTACCCTTATTTACCGAATTTACCCTTAACCATGGTAAATAAAATATTTACCGCAGTAATTATTCAAAATGTCTAAAAATAAAAGTTACCTATTTACACAATTTGAACATCCTGATTCCAAATATGGACTCAATTTTTCAAATTCAAAACACAGAAGTGGCATATATTAATTTAAAATTAATTCCCGTTGTTAAAACAAAAAGCGTTTTTTAAGAGATAATAACTATAAAAAGATTTACACTTGTTTATATTCGGTTTAATTGTAAAATTATGTCCAATGACCAAAAGTATATTAAATGGTAAAAATATATTCTAAATATTCTTTAAAACCACTCAAATTCATAATTTATCACTATTAATTATTTTTGTTAAAAAAGTTGTTTTTAATTAAAATTTAGTAATTATAACTATTCATCCAAATATTAAAGTTATCCGAAAAGTACCAAAATTGCATCTTAGGCTAAATTAGATATTCCGAATCCAAAAATGAAGTCCATTTTTAAATATAAAATATATATAATTTCAAAAAGTAGGTATTACTATCCATAACGTCTATTTTGATTAGTTATGGTGTGTTAGAACTCGGTGTTGCGTACAACACACACTACTGTATTATTCAAAGGAAAGCATACCGTGGAAGCTTGAGATGTTTAATTTTAAATTTTTGATGTCCCCATTTAGTCAAAAAGTTTAAAATATTGTATTTAAAAAGGGTTCACTATTAAAACTTGGTAAAATTGCAATACTGAAAATAAATTTGTTCTTACATTATGTCTAAGAAACTCATAATATAGATTCTAAAATTATAGGGATTATATAAAGTTTAAAATTTAGTTAATACTATTCATAACCTCTTTTGAACGGCTTGTTTGGTAAGACATGGTGCGCTTGAACTCGGTGTTGTGTGTAGTGTAAGTTATTGAATTATTTTGAAGAAATAACACACTCTGAAATCTTGGGGTGTTACATTCTCCCCTCCTTCAATAAATTCTGTCCTCACAATTTGAAATTGTTCTTCGAAAATAAAAGGTTTAATATAGAACATATCTTTGTGGGAAAACCCATATCGAAAATTGGGTTGATAAAATTTAGTCTTAATAAGAGGAAAAGAGAAATGAAAGGGTCACCACCAAATTATGATCACTATTCGGAGAACATTGGTGTCAATTAGAGACATATAATTGGAGGAAAATTGTAAATATTTATAGGTAGTGATTAAGGTCATCAATCACAAACAAGTGTAAAATTGAGGGCCTTAAATTCATCAATATATGATGATTTAAAATACCATCGGTTCAGCAAAACAAATGGTATTAGGATAACAATTTTTTTTGTTTTAAGATCCCTTCACTAAAGAATAAGAATTAATTTCTTCATTGAATAAGTGAAGAAGAAAAATATATACTTGACAAGTAGAGCCTCAAACTGTAACTAAGTTCTGCCACAAACTCATCTTTCACTCTAAAAGATAATAGACCATAAAAATAATATTCTATTTATCCTATTTGTATAGGGTTCAAAAAATGAATTTATAGTTCGTCTAGAATAACCATGAAAAAACGACATTATTCAAACCAGGAAATCATGTGGGTCAGTGGTAGGTGATACACCCTTGTCACCCTTCGGTTGTGGGTTCATGTCTCGCGGCCTTGCCGGACGCGACGGGTTGCTGCCTGACCTCCGGGTTGTCCTTTTATGGCAATCCAAAATAATCCAAACTAGAACTATCCAAAATACTTCAGTCCAAAATTTATTAAGAAGGTAAACAAAATAAAGATCCTTTTTTCGGCTAAATAACAAGTTAACACCTTCGTCATGTATTCTTTTAAAACAATGAAACATCCTGAATTACCATAAAACCTTATTGATTACATTCATGATACCTTATTCCTTAAAGAATAATAGATATACTCATTCAATCCAAAAATGTTTTAAACCCAAACAATGATAGAATATACAAATCATTAATCCGTTTCAAGGTAGTCAAAAATATCCAATATAATTTATCCAAATCAATCATTTATTATTCCAAAAATCACATCCTCGGTATCAGAACTATATTATGGTTTATCATTCTCTCAACCATATATTTTCCAAAAATTTATCCTGCTATTGAGTCACTTTTATTTGTTCCACACAATCTCAAGTCCTTAATGAAATAGTACTACAGTACAATCCTTATATACTCCATAAATATTATAACAAGTACATTGTTGATACATCACTCAATTGACATAATCAACATAAGAAATCTAATCATTCCTCTTAATCTGTGGTAGTATCATAACTGGATTATTATCTAATAGCATTATTTGCAGCATAGTCTGACAACTGGTACATAGGTTCACTTATTGTCCAAACTCCTTGAAAATGAAGCATTTTACATTTGAAACCATTTTCTTACCCTTGCAGTCACGTACTTTGTGCCCATTTCCTCCACACTTATAACAAACTCACATTCCTTTCAGGGAAGTCCCAAGGTGTTTCTTCCCACAGTTATCACATATGGGAAAATTTTTCTTGTCCCTCTTCCCTTTATCCATCTTTCCCTCTTCCATCCTTTTCTTCTCTTTCTTCCCTTCAAATCCATAGGACTCAGTAAACTCTTTACTTATCTTATCAACACATGATATTATTTCTTCATATGATGATAATACATGGGAGACTATATCACTTATAAATTATAGCTTAATACCATGAATGATATGATCCTTCCTTCTCTTTTGATCTTTTGCATTGCTGGAGTTCTCATTCCTTCTACTGGGTGCCATTTCTAAACAATGGCATACACCAGATTAGTTTATGAATAACAACACCTAATCCCAAACTTGTAAAACACATAAAATAAATTAAATAGTTTATGGATATAATCCATAATCATAAAAATGTCTCCTTTGAGGATGTATATACTCATAAACACTTCATAAATGTTTGTAAAGATATGAGAATTATCTTAAGCATATCCCTTAGGAGTGTCGTAACCAAGAGTGCAGCAAGGCCCGTTGTCGTTCACCAGTTCCTGTTCGAGTCTAGCTCAAAGCGTTGTTTTCGAGTTTTACCCCTAGGTATATCTGTGCCAGAGCCTCCTCTACCTACTCGTATCCAGACAGGGATGTATTTCTCGGAAAACTCAAAAAATCTCTACAATACCAAAATTCTAGGAAGTTATTTTATACTAATCCTCAAAATCCATCTTAGGTCAATCTGCTCTTATCAGAGTTTATCTAAATCTAGCTTCCAAGGTTTGTAATAAACTTCCTCTGATACCAACTGTAATTCCCCGACTCCAGTTACCTAGAGTCGGTGCATTATTACATAACATTGGCATGATCACAAGAAAGATCAAATCTCGAAATACCGATTGGTTTAGTAGCCTTGGAAACACTAGATATATTTATAAAGTTTTACATTACATAATCAAGTGAAAAAATATTACAACAACATAGTTTCCATATTCCACACTCATATCCCCACATAAAATCCTTGCAGGTCATTCATAACATACTTCTTCACATCCTGGGAAAAATAAAACATTGAAAAGGGGTGAGCTCAAATGCCCAGTAAGGATAACAATATACCAGAAACTTTCCAAAATAAGCATAAAAATTTAAGGCAATGTATAACTAAAACAAAAGCCATTTAAACATGAACTTCAACATATTGTGGAAAAAGTAAAATGAAATAATTCATTTACTTATTCACATGGATATTTTACTAATCGAATAATCACATGCAATATCAATAACCACTTTCATAATGCTGGAATGCATAATGCCAGACAATCGTAACCACAAATCCAAAGCCTCGTGCCAAGACTACAAATAATATTTTTCCAAGGCCTTGTTCCAAGACACTAGTTTGTCTCATGAGACCTACCGATGCATCGAGGAACTATAGCGGGCTCCACCCGTCACATATTAAGTTCAATGCATTCCCATATGAAAAGTATTAAATATAACATAAACATTCGTATTAAAACTAGAATATGAAATTTCAATACTTTCACCATAAACCATGAATGGTATAAAAATATCACATCCACAGTCAAAAATATCACAAAACCTTCAATAAAATATAGATGTTTTGTATCATAATAAATCAACATTAAATAAGCGTAAAATCCATCAAAGGATGCTGACATAGATGAAATCAAAATTCTTTTTAAAGAAACATCTCTTTCTATTTTGAAATCATTTAAGAGTCATATATTTATAAAATAAAACATTTTCTATGAAAATATTCTTATAAGCTTGTAAGGGAAGCTTTGAAGATTTTATAACGGCGAAAAATAGCCGCACCTGCAATATAAGGTAAAAAACATTCTTACCTTAATTCTGTCGAAAAGGTTAAAAAGCACCTTGTTTGGAAAACGACAGAAAGATTACTTTATAAACCTCTTATAAAAAGTCAAACAAGGGTATAAATGACTTTAACCCATATTATAGTAAATAGTAAAAATGTTTTGAAATTCATTTTTAAGAAACATGGATGTGGATGATAAAGAGATCCCAGTAGATTATTACGTATAAACAACCTCAGATAATGAAGAGATTATGAAGTAAACCCTTACCTTGTACTTATCCATGGTTGGGTTAGGATAAACTCATGTATAATAGTTAAATAATTATTATTAAATTATACAAGAATAATATACATTCATATGATATAATATATTATCTTTTAACATTGCTTTGTTAATAATATCTTAGTAATATCGTCGTTTCGGGTGCTAACTTACTCATTTTCTTTTATATGTTTGGTTACATAAGCCATGTTTTTCATGGATAGGTTGTATATTATTCATATAAATAATGATATAAAGTCCTTAAAAATTATTTTTAAATCATCAAATGATAATTATAATTGAATGGATACGATGGAGAATGAATCTCATCGCGATCGTGGAGACGGTAGTCCGTACGTACACACGAGCGACAATATCATTATTTTGATATAAAATAATATATAAATGGATGGTATATCATATATACAGAATCATTAACATTTTACATTTATTATTTACAAGAGTTACACATCATTATTATACCCATCCAAATAATAATATATTGAATAACAATTACACCATGACGTGGAGACGGTAAGCGGTACGTACGCACGTATGGTGACATGTTATTCAAAGGGTGGACAGAATAATTAATTTTGTTGTACCATATTTATAATAACATCACAGTATATATAAGATACTGAAGTTATTATTTTCGAATGGTAATAAAAAATAAATAAGAAGTGGAAGAAGAAAGCAACTTGAAAAGGGTGGGTGAAAACATAACCTCTTCTTCGGGTTCTTCTTTTTGATTTGATCAAAAGGGCTCCATAGGTTGGCTTTCTGATTAAACTAATGCCTCTAGGTTGTATTGCGGGATGTTGGGAGAGTATTTGGGTAGAGTATGGCCGAACCAAAATGCTTTTATGGTGTGATGAAATGATAATGAGGAGTGCCCTTTTATAAGAGTGGTGAGGGGAACCTTTGGAAAATCAAGAAATATTAGTTTATAATAAATTCATATTCAGTTTATAATGGCTCCAAAGTTTATTATTCAAAGTTTAAGGTGGGTATAGGTCGAAAACCACTCAACCAATATAATTTAGACAGGTTTGGGTCATTATATTAACATTATATTTAAGTATTAACTCTATGTTAATTAGTTTCACTTTTACAATGTTTCTATGTATTTTTATATTATATGGTTAATAAACATAACATATACATCCAATAGACCTCAAATTTGTCCATAAATGATGAAACTATCATTATATAAGTATGTTGGCTGAACCTTAGATTTTTAGGAATTTAATAACTATTAATAATATAATACTTGTTTTATGAATTCTTTTTTGTCAATTTTGACACTATTCAATAGTTGATTTTTGTGAAACTCATAACAGATTGATTACTTCAAAGATATTTAATTAAATCAATACTAATATGTCATATTATCCTAGAAAATTATTGTAATTCATTAAAAGCCTCAAATTTTATTTATTTGGGTATTTATAATATCAATTATTTTTATTTTTCACTATTATGGTAATTACTACATCATCATTGTGTCATAAATAAATTAAATTATTTTAAGTCTAAAAATTATAAATAAAATATCATTATGTAGGAAATTTTTTTAGATTTCTAATTAATATTTATAGTCCAAACTCCAACATATATAACCATATGTAAAAATTGTTTTTCTAAAAGATATATGCTTATGTCATTTTTGTACTTATTTTAACTTAATTAAAATTAAGTGTCCCTATCACCTACAAGTGGCTCCATGGGGACCCAAAATTGACAAATAAAATCCCTATGGTAGAACATGTATCAACCAATGAGGCTAGGACACGTTTTAGGGTAATTATTTATTATTATAATATTATTTTTTAACCCTAATTTACCGAATTTACCCTTAACCATGGTAAATAAAATATTTACCGCAGTAATTATTCAAAATGTATAAAAATAGAAGTTACCTATTTACACAATTTGAACATCCTTATTCCAAATATTGAATCCATTTTTTCAAATTCAAAACACAGAAGTGGCAGAAATTAATTTATAATTAATTCTCGTTGTTAAAAAAAGCGTGTTTTTAATAGATAATAACTATCAAAAGATTGACACTTGTTTATATTCGGTATAATTGTAAAATTATGTCCAATGACCAACATTATATTAAATGGTAAAAATATATTCTATATATACTTTAAAACCACTCAAAATCATAATTTTTCACTATTAATTATTTCGATTAAAAAATTTGTTTTTAATTAAAATTTAGTAATTTTCACTATTCATCAAAATATTAAAGTTATCCGAAAAGTACCAAAATTTCACCTTAGGATAAATTCGATATTCCAAATCCAAAAATGATGTTCATTTTTAAATATAAAATATATATAATTTCAAAAAGTAGGTATTACTATTCATAACGGCTACTTTGATTAGTTATGGTGTGTTACAACTCGGTGTTGCGTACAACACACGCTACTGTATTATTCAATGGAAAGTGTACTGTGGAAGCTTGGGATGTTTCATTTTAAATTTATGATGTCCCCATTTAGTCAAAAAGTTTAAAATATTGTATTTAAAAAGGGTTCACTATTAAAATATGGTAAAAGTGCAATACTAAAAATGAATTTGTTCTTACATTATGTCTAAGAAACTCATTAAATGGATTCTAAAATTATAGGGATTATATAAAGTTTAAAATTTAGTTAATACTATTCATAACCTCTTTTAAACGGCTTGTTTGGTAATCCATGGTGCGCTTGGACTCGGTGTTGTGTGTCGTGTAAGTTATTGAATTATTTTGAAGAAATAACACACTATGAAATCTTGGGGTGTTACATTCTCCCCTCTTCAATAAATTGTATCCTCGCAATTTGAAATTGTTCTTCGAAAATAAAAGGTTGACTATAGAACATATCTTTGTGGGAAGTCCCACATCGAAAATTGGGGTGATAAAATTCAGTCTTAATAAGAGGAAAAGAGAAATGAAAGGGTCACCACCAAATTATGATATCTATTCGGATAAAATTGGTGGAAATTAGAGACATATAATTGGAGGAAAAAAGTAAATATTTATAGGTAGTGATTGAGGTCATCAATCACAAACAAGTGTAAATTTGAGGGCCTTAAATTCATCAATCTATGATGATTTAAAATACCATCGGTTCAGCAAAACATATAGTATTA
The DNA here is from genome assembly GCA_963277665.1 of Viscum album. NCBI lineage: Eukaryota > Viridiplantae > Streptophyta > Magnoliopsida > Santalales > Viscaceae > Viscum > Viscum album. The sequence goes on along the minus strand of OY728147.1, from coordinate 2,046,505,149 downwards.
GGATAACACATTTTTTTGTTTTAAGATCCCTTCACTAAAGAATGAGAATTAATTTATTCATTGAATAAGAGAAGAAGAAAAATATATACTTGACAAGTAGAGGCTCAGCTTGTAACTAAGTTCTACCACAAACTCATATTTCACTCTAAAAGATAATAGAACTTAAAAATAATATTCTATTTATCCTATTCGTATAGGGTTAATAAAATGAATTTATAATTCATCTAGAAGAACCATTAAAAAACGACATTATTCAAACCAGGACATCACGTGGGTCAGTGGTAGGTTATACACCCTTGTCACCTTTCGGTTGTGGGTTCATGTCTCGCGGCCTTGTCGGACGCGACGGGTTGCCGCCTGACCTCCGGGATGTCCTTTTATGGAAATCCAAAATAATCCAAATTAGAACTATCCAAAATACTGCAGTCCAAAATTTATAAGGAAGGTAAACACATTAAAGTTCCTTTTTTCCACGTAATAACATGTGAACACCTTCATCATGTATTCTTTTAAAACACTTCAACATCCTAAATTACCATGAAACCTTATTGATTACATTCATGACCCCTTATTCCTTAAAGAATAATAGATATACTCCTTCAATCCAAAAATGTTTTAAACCCAAACAATGATGGAATATACAAATCATTAATCAGTTTCAAGGTGGTCAAGAATATCCAATATAATTTATCCAAATCAATAATGTATTATTCCAAAAATCACTTCCTCGGTATCAGCACTATATTATGGTTTATCATTCTCTCAACCATATATTTTACAAAAATTTATCCTTATATTGAGTCAATTTTCTTTGTTCCACACAATCTCAAGTCCTTAATGAAATAGTACTGCAGTACAATCCTTATATACTCCATAAATATTATAACAAGTACATTGTTGATACAACACTCAATTGACATAATCAACATAAGAACTCTAATCATTACTCTTCATCTATGGTAGTATCATAACTTTATTATTATCCAATAGCATCATTTGCAGCATAGTCTGATGACTGGTACATAGGTTTACGTAGTGTCCAAACTCCTTGTAAATAAAGCATTGTACATTTGATACCATTTTCTTACCCTTGCAGTCACGTACTTTGTTCCCTTTTCCTCCACACTTATAACAAACTCCCATTCCATTCAGGAAAGTTCCAAGGTGTATCTTCCCACAGTTATCACATATGGGAAAATTCTTCTTTTCCCTCTTCCCTTTATCCATATTTCCCTCTTCCATAATTTTTTTCTCTTTCTTTCCTTCAAAGCCATAGGACTCAGTAAACTCTGTACTTATCTTATCAACACATGATACTATTTCTTCATATGATGATAATACATGGGAGACTATATCTCTTATAAATTCTTACTTAATACCATGAATGATATGATCCTTCCTTCACTTTTGATCATGTGCGTTGCTGGAGTTCTCATTCCTTCTACTGGGCGCCATTTCAAGACAATGTCGTACACTAGATTAGTTTATGAATAACAACACCTAATCCCAAACTTGTAAAACACATAACATAAATTAAATAGTTTATGGATATAATCCATAATCATAAAAATGTCTCCTTTGAGGAAGTATATACTCATAAACCCTTCTTAAAGGTTTGTAAAAAAAATGAGAATTATCCAAAGCATATCCCCCGGGAGTGTCGTAACAAAGAGTGCAGCAAGGCCCGTTGTCGTGCACCAGTTCCCATTCGAGTCTAGCTCAAAGCAGTGTTTTCGGGTTTTACCCCTAGGTATATCTGGGCCAGAGCCTCCTCTACCTGCTCTATGCAGACATGGATGTATTGCTCAGAAAACTCACAAAATCTCTACAATACCAAAATTCTAGGAATTTCTTTTATACTAATCCTCAAAATCCATCTTAGGTCTATGTGATTTTATCAGAGTTTATATAAATCTAGTTTCCAAGGTTTGTACTAAACTTACTCTGATACCAACTGTTACGCCCCGACCCCAGTTACCTAGAGTCGGTGCATTATTACATAACATTGGCATGATCACAAGAAAGATCAAATCTCGAATTACCGATTGGTTTAGTATCCTTGGAAACACTAGATATATTTATAAAGTTTTACATTACATCATAAAGTGAAAAACTACTACAACAACATAGTTTCCATATTCCACACTCATATCCCCACATAAAATCCTTGCAGGTCATTCATAACTTACTTCTTCACATCCTGGGAAAAATAAAACATAGAAAAGGGGTGAGCTCAAATGCCCAGTAAGGATAACAATATAGCGGAAACTTTCCAAAATAAGCATAAACATTTAAGGCAATGTATAACTAAAACAAAAGCCTTTTAAACTTGAACATGAACATAGTATGGAAAAAGTAAAATGAAATAATTCCCTTTACATATTCACATGGATATTCTACTAATCGAATAATCACATGCAATATCAATAACCACTTTCATAATGATGGAATGCATAATTCCAGACTATCGTAACTACATAGCCAAAGCCTCGTGCCAAGACTACAAATAAGATTTTGCCAAGGCCTTGTGGCAAGTCACTAGTTTGTCTCATTAGACCTACCGATTCATCAAGGAGCTATAGCGGGCTCCACCCGTCAAATATTAAGTCCAATGCATTCTCATATGAAAAGGATTAAACATAACATAAACATTCTATTAAAACTAGCATACGAAGTGTCAATGCTTTCAACATAAACCATGAATGGTATAATAATAGCACATCCACAATCAAACATATCCCAAAAACATTAATACAATATAGAAGTTTTGTATCATAATAAATCAACTTTAAATAAGTGTAAAATCCATCAAAGGATATTGACATAGATGAAATCAAATTTTTTTTAAAGAAACATCTCTTTCTATTTTGAAATCATTTATGAGTCATATATTTATAAAATAAAACAGTTTCTTTGAAAATATTCTTATAATATTGTAAGGGAAGTTTCGAAGATTTTATAACGGCGAAAAATATCTGTACCCGCCATATAAGTTAAAAAACATTCTTACCTTAATTTTGTCGAAATGGTTAAAAATCACCTTGTTTGGAAAACAAAGTAATGATTCCTTTATAAAACTCTTATAAAAAGTAAAAAAAGGGTATAAACGACTTTAACCCATATTATAGTAAATAGTAAAACTGTTTTGAAATTCATTTTTAAGAAACATGGATGTGGATGATAAAGAGATCCCAGTAGATTATTACGTATAAACGACCTCGGATAATGAAGAGGTTGTGAAATAAACCCTTACCTTGTACTTTTCCTTTGTTGGGGTAGGTTAAACTCCTGTATAATATTGAAATAATTGTTAATAAATTATACAAGAATCATATACATTCATATGATATCATATATGATCTTTTAACATTGCATTGTTAATAATATCTTAGTATTATCGTCGTTTCGGGTGTTAACTTACTCATTTTCTTTTATATGTTTTGTTACATAAGCCATGTTTTTCATGGATAGGTTGTATATTATTCATATACAGAATTATATAATTTCCTTAATAATTATTTTTAAATCATAAAATGATAATTATACTTGAATGGATACGATGGAGAATGAATCTCATCGCGTTCGTGGAGACGATAGTCCGTAAGTACGCACGAGCGGCAATATCATTCTTTTGATATTAAAATAATATATAAATGGATTGTATATCATAAATAAAGAATCATTAACTTGTTATATTTATTATTTACATGAGTTACACATCATTATTATACCCATCCAAATAATAATATATTGAATAACAATTACACCACGACGTGGAGACGGTAAGCCGTACATATGCACGTATGGTGACATGTTATTCAAAGGGTGGATAGAATATTGAATATGGTTGTACCATATTTATAATAACATCACAGAATATATAAGATAATGGAGGTATTATTTTAGAATGGTAATAACATATAAAGAAGAAGTGGGAGAAGAAAGGAACTTGAAAAGGGGTGGTGAAAACATTACCTCTTCTTCAGGTTCTTCTTTTTGATTTGATCAAAAGGGCTCCTTAGGTTGGCTTTATGATCTAAATAATGCCTCTAAGTTGTATTGAGGGATATTGGGAGAGTATTTGGGCAGGGTTTGGCCGAACCAAAAGGATTTTAAGGTGTGAATAATGAGAATGAGGAGTGCCCTTTTATAAGAGGGGTGAGGGGCACGTTTGGAAAAGCTAGAAATATTAGTTTATAATAAATTTATATTCGGTTTCTAATGGCTCCAAAGTTTATTATTCAAAGGTTAAGATGGGGATAGGTCTAAAACCACTAAACCAATAGTATTTAGACAGGTTTGGGTCATTATATTAACCTTATCATTAATTATTAACTCTAAGTTAATTAGTTTCACTTTTACAATGTCTCTTTGTATTTTTATATTATATGGTTAATAAACATACCATATACATCCAAGAGACCCCAAAGTTGTCCATTAATGATGAACCTATAATTATATATGTCTCTTGGCCGATCCTTAGATTTTTAGGAATTTAATATCAATTAATAATATAATACTTGTTTTAAAAACCCTTTTATGTCAATTTTGACACTATTCAATAGTTGATTTTTTTCAAAGTCATAAGAGAATGATTACTTCTAAACAATATAATTAAATCAATCCTAATATGTCATATTATCCTAGAAAATTATATTAAGTCATTAAAAGTCTCAAATTATATTTATTTTGGTATTTATAAGATCAATTATTTTAATTTTTCACTATTATGGTAATTACTAGATCATCATTGTGTCATAAATAAATTAACTTCTTTAAAGTGTAAAAATTATAAATAAAATATAATTATGTATTAAATCCTTTTATATTTCTAATGAATATTTATAGTCGGAACTCAAACATATATAACCCTATGTAAAATTTTTTTTTCTAAAAGATATATGCTTATGTCATTTTTGTTCTTATTTTAACTTAATTAAAATTAAGTGTCCCTATCACCTACAAGTGGTTCCATGGGGTCCCAAAATAGACCCAAAGATGACTTCGGTCGAACATGTATCAACAAATAAGGCTAGGACATGTTTTAGGGCATTTTTATATTATTATAATATTATTTGTTAACCCTTATTTACTGAATTTACCCTAAACCATGGTAAATAAAATATTTACCGTAGTAATTATTCAAAATGTCTATAAATAAAAGTTACCTATTTACACAATTTGAGAATCCTGATTCCAAATATGGAATCCATTTTTACAAATTCAAAACACAGAAGTGGCAGAAATTAATTTAAAATTAATTCCCGTTGTTAAAACAAAAAGCGTGTTTTTAAGAGATAATAACTATCAAAAGATTGACACTTGTTTATGTTCGGTTTAATTGTAAAATTATGTCCAATGACAAACATTTTATTAAATGGTAAAAATATATTCTAAATATACTTTAAAAACACTCGAATTCATAATTTATCACTATTAATTATTTTGATTAAAAAAGTTGTTTTTAATTAAAATTTAGTAATTTTCACTATTCATCAAAATATTAAAGTTATCCGAAAAGTACCAAAATTTCACCTTAGGCTAAATTCGATATTCCGAATCCAAAAATGAAGTCCATTTTTAAATATAAAATATAGATAATTTCAAAAATTAGGTATTACTATTCATAACAGCTAGTTTGATTAGTTATGGTGTGTTAGAACTCGGTGTTTCGTACAACACACGCTACTGTATTATTCAAAGGAAATCATATCATGGAAGATTGGGATGTTTCATTTTAAATTTTTTATGTCCCCATTTAGTCAAAAAGTATAAAATATTGTATTTAAAAAGGGTTCACTATTAAAAGTTGGTAAAACTGCAATACTGAAAATGAATTTGTTCTTTCATTATGTCTAAGAAACTCATAATATGGATTCTAAAATTATAGGGATTATATAATGTTTAAAATTTAGTTAATACTATTCATAACCTGTTTTGAACTTCTTTTTTGGTAAGTCATGGTGCGCTTGAACTCGGTGTTGTGTGTAGTGAAAGTTATTGAATTATTTTGAAGAAATAACACACTATGAAATCATGGGGTGTTACACATTTCATGATAATATGAACCTTTGTTCTTTGATATGGAAAATTTAAAGCCACTATGATTATTAATATAGATATTTTATCTATAATAATGTTATTTATTGTTTTTATAAATGTATTAGTTCTTGTATATTATGATTTGAATGTTCACAGTGGTATGGGGCACCATGAACATTTAATGATTTAATTGTCAAAATTTTTTTATCATGATATTAACATAATTTTTTATTTATATGTATATAAAATGAATTATACATGGAATTTATGTTTATATATACCAACATTAAATTTTTTAAAATTTTAAATTTAAAAAAATTATTTTACTTTTGTTAAAAAAATGATAATTGGTATTTTTTTTAACGTATACAATGACAACAACTTCTTCGCCACTATAACAATTATTTATATTTGTTTTCTTTTATAAGACATAATTTATTTTATATGGAAAATAAATCCCTTATTGGATATCTTGTTATTGAAAATAGGATCTATAATTAAAAGGTATTTTTTATTTAAAGATGTTTTTCTTATTGTATTAGAAGATACTTTCAAAAATGGGTTTTGTGATGAACAAGTTTTATTCACGAAATGGTACAAGACCATTATATAAAATGGTTATGCCCGATATACCTTATACGAAGAGTAGATCCCCATTATAGCTTAAAGGTGTCACCGACATATCTTATTCGAAAGGTTGATCTACATTATAGCTCACAGATTAACACTATATAGCTTATACGAAGTGTGATACCCTTTATAGAAAACTAATTTGGAATTCAACCATAAGATTCTTTCAATAAGAAGATGTTTGGAAGGGTTTTTTGTACATGATTCTCTATGTAACATAAAAGATATTTTTATTTTCTACCTATTGGATTTAGTGTCTTCAATTGAGAAAAAAGTACGAGTTTTATTCATCTGATAATTTTTTATTTCATCTACTCAATGAATATTGAATGGTTTATCAGGTTTTAACTAGACTAATGGTTTTTATTTTTTTTATGTCCTTTATTGAGTATTTTTTGAGCATCCAAGTATTTTAAATTTTTTTAAATTATTTAAGGGAAAATATAATCAAGGATGGGATCAAGGAAATTTTATGATGATTAAATATGAAATGAAACCTTGTTACTTTTTAAATGTATTTATATTATGGATAAAATGGAAACTATTGGATCTGTGAAAATTGATTTCAAATGTTTTTGTTGTGTAATAATTGTGGAATAATTCTCAAAATCATTAATATGAAAAAATCTCCAATTTGAATTCTTGAATTAACTCATGATTATGCAACGTTTAAGGTTGGAGCCTTATTGTTGGTATCCGAGTTTATTATATATAACATTATGGTTTAAGATGTTTTCATAAGAGTTAGGTATATCATCGTGGGTTTATAATATTATGTTTGATCATAAGTTCAATGTATTATAAACCCATTTTGATGCTTTATGTTCTGAAATATTAAGGTGACTAATTTTGTTTTTAGAGACATTCACATTTGATGGAATTATGAGATATTACATTTTGGGATGAAAAATTAAACAAATGAGGTTATGTTATATTATGGTTATTTTTGGTAGATTGTCTCTCATTTTGGGAATCTTTTAAGATTTATATTGTTTTAGAAGAAGGAATATCAGTATGAAGGGTGATAACCCATCACATGTACAATGACATGGGGATTGAAGTAAAGTGTGGCTAGGATTTATTTCCTACCACTCTCCTACATGAATCCTCATGTTAGTATAGCTTATTATTTTTTGTTAAATTATTTTATGGAATAAGAATAATTGAATTTTGGGGACTTTTTTAAACAAATGGATATCCTTAGTATAGGAAAATGATTTGCTGATTCTGTTATACAATTTATTTTGGATGTTGATCACTATATTCATAACCCTATATACCTAAGAAAAATTGAATACTATGTGATTTCATTTGAAGATTAATGGTTGAATTTTATTTTTGAAGAATAATATTTTTTATTGTGGATAGATAGATATTTGGATTATTTATGGAAATGATTAACCTATAATGAGAAATATGTGACTATGTTAATAAATTTTTAGTATGAGACATTAAGCGTATAAGATAATATTTTGAGGGAATTGTAAAGATTTAATATTGAAGTCTATGTGATGAAATCCATAGAAATTTTGGGTTTTAATAACAGATTGTATTATTTTTGCAGAATTATATGGACAAATATTTTTTGACATGTCATTGTTAGACATTGGGTATTATTGTAGAAATTTGGAGATTAAAAACATTTTTTATAATAAATCATTATTCTTTTTGGTGAATTATCTTATCTTATCCAAACCATTTTGTTTCAAGTTATTTTTTTATGATAATATGAATATATATTTAATATTTTATTGATTATGTGATTCTATAGATGTTTATTCTAGTACATCAGGTGTGACCAAGTAATCTTGAATACTAATATTTTAGAAAAAATATTACTTTGAGATAGAAATTTATTGAAAGATGAAATTCTACTAGACAAATAAGAATTTTTCTTTATGTTCTATGTCAAGATTGTAAATAAATTCATTAAATTTATAACAAATTACCTTTAAACAAAAAAAGACTTTTTATATTTCTTACTATTAAATCATAAACCCGTTAACCAAACACATGTTTTTGGTTGTATGAATGTTAACATTCTCCTGATAATGTTTTCAATAACTCTCCCTCATAATAAGATGGTATGATTTTTTTTCGTATCCATTTTTTCATACATATAATCCTTATATGTTTTATCTTGGGTGACCTTTTTTAATTCCATTTCATTCATTTAATGTGGTAGTTTTTTTTATTTTTTTTTCTGATGTGGAAAATTCAGTTAAGATACCAAGGAAATTTTTTAAATAGCAAGGATGAAATTTCCAAAAGTGGGAAATGAAGTAACATCCCAGTTATTTATTGAATAATACTTATTCATAACTATTAATATTTAAAAATGAGATATTAATTAAAATTTAAAAGGGGTGCTTTGTAAAATTGAGTACATCACACAGAAAAAAAGGATTCTCTGAGATCATACGTTGGACACAAAATTGAGTTCTACCAAAAAATAATAGAATATTATTATAATTATTTTAACTGGTTGCTAACACATAGAAATTGAATTTTAGGGAATGAACATAAATATCTTCAAAACGATTAGACATGTTTGTAAATGTTTTTACATTCTCTATAAAATTTTAGATGCTAAAAATTAGAATGATTAAAATTTTAAATATAAAATAATCTAATATTTATAAATTTTCATTTTGCCACCTTTTTATATAGAATAATTTTTTAAGTCCTTTTTAAATTGAATTTGTCACTTTTATAATATCTATTGAAAAAATGAACTTTTTTGTTCGATATGGGACATCAAAAGTCATTGGGGTATATTTCTCAATAGGTTAAAACCAAATAGTATGAACACCAACCACTTCCAAACCAAGATATTAGATATATAGAATCATTCTATTTTCCCATCCATAATAATTTTACCCATCAAATGTATGAATTTTTATACTATTGATATAATTTATTATAACCATGATAATGACCCAACAACGGATCCGTTCTTTGGTTCTAATTTAGGTTCTAATTGTCCATTTAAAACTGATAAATGTTGTTTAAATCTCTTGTTTACTTTTAATAAGTGTCAAAACATAGAAAAAATTAACCCATTGTACCTATTTTCATTTATTTACTTATCAAATTCAGTATATACACATGAAATAATGAAGTGTAATGAAATTAAAGCACACATGATTTTATTGTTTCAGCCTTAGAGTGAGAACATGTCTCCTTTCCATGGACACTCTCTTAAGACTATTGAAATCCACTATTATAAATAATTGAATACAACTTTTTCAAACTACTGTTAGACACATGTTAAGCACATATAAAATATTTTCACTGACTCTCATCATTTTACAATGTTTGATTATAAAAATATTATCCAAACAAACAATTAATGACATTTTTGAAATTTTTTCACATTCTCTCTATTTGAATCCTCATTTTAATTTGGATGGATCTGATTTTTCCAGTCATATTATGTAAGATCTTATCCACTCAATTTGATGATGTTATATCTGATTTTTTGAATATGATGAGTACATATCATATTTTTTCAATATAGTATACTCAATATGATGAATCCATTCTAAATTTGAAATACTCAAAATCTTCTCAAATAAAAAATAATATGTACCTCAATCCGATTAAATCAATGTGATTGACTAAATACAAACTTCTCAAAATGATGTTTGTCAATACAATCATACTCAATCTGGTAAAAAATAATTTAGTTTCATGATCCTCCTTACTAGATCTCTAGCTATTAATAAATCCTCGTCGAGTTCGTCCTAGATCATTCTTTTATGCATGGATGAAAATTTCACTCATAAAAATGATCTAAGAAAATATTTATATGAGATTCAGAAAGAAATATTAGGAAATATTATAACATTAATTACTTTCTCAAATTTCAAAAACTCCGAAATAAAATTCTTTTAATACATCAACTTTGACATCTTCAAACCACCACATATCTCTCCAAGATTTATGAAAAAATCAATTCCATTATTCCCATCATAAACTCCTCATCAAAATTATCGAATTTTTTTCGAGCCTTCATTTTAATAAGATCAATATGATTTATATTTCGTTATCATTGAGTTAGATTTTTGTTTCTTTCTTAATGAATCTGAATTCTGTATCATTATTAAGGAGTCCAAATTCTTTATCCTTCATAGTGAATCTAAATTATGTATCCATCTCAATGATTCCAAAGTATATATACTTCTTAGTGAATCTAAATTAAGTATCCTTATATGGGAATAGGAATTTTATATCCTTCTTAGTGAATCACATTGAATTCTAATTCCAATATAATTCTCATTATGATTATATTCCCATTATGCTGGATATCGAATTATCAAGGAATATCTATACTAAAACATTGGAATTATTCAAAACTCAAATAATTTCATTAAAATATTTTATAATGAATTTTATCATGATTTGTTAGAACATTATGATTATAAAATCATAATATGACTTTATTTCAAATGTATGGTCAATTTTTATGTTCGGCAATTACATTCTTCGACAAACCTCTCTATCAAAAATTTAAATTATTCCCTAAAAACAACATTTTTTATATGATTATGAAAAATGAAAACATCCTACAAAAAAACATTTCATACATTTATTTTATTGTATCTGATTAGATGAATACGATCCATAATGAATTGATACCCTGACTCTGAAAAATGATCATTACAATAGAGATGAATCGAATTCTGGACTAACATAATCATTATTTTACAAATAGAATAGTTTTCAACGTATACATTGATAACAAAATTTACCCCAATGGATCATCAAGTTAAAACATTAATAATTTCTATTTGAAAATATATATAATAATTAAAAATAGTTTCATGTTCTAATTTTTTTTCATGTAGCGTTATCATATCAACACAAATCATTGAAAACATCATTTTCATTTTCAAGATTGAAATTAATTGTTCTATTATAATAAATTATTTGTTCCATCAATATTATATTCCTTATGATAATATCTTTATGAATGAATATATACATAAAAATATATTATTGGTATATCTTTCACAATTTACACAATAGAAAATATTCCTCCAAATTTTTTACGGAAAATAATAGAATCCACTTATACATCATGTGTGGTATAATTTATCTCATGAGGTTTTAGTTTACAGGATGAATAAGAAATTACATGATCATTATATATCAGAACCAAACCAATTCCTTTCAATGAATAATTTATATAGAAAATAAATCCACAATTTCATGCAGATAGGGAAAAAATTGGTGCATTCACCAATATTCAATGGATTAAATAAAAAAATACCCACAATATTTCATATAATATAATATTACTCCTTTTAATGTCAAAATAATTAGTGATCCAGATAAACCATAATTTTTTATCAAATCATCAATAGTACCATTCTCATATAGGAAAATTATGCATCTATATGATAGTTATAACTCTTTTCTAATCATCAATTACATCGGTTTATGTAGGGTCAATAGTTATGACAACATTAGAAACTATATATCTGTGGAAATAGCCTTATTTCTAATGAATACTAACCTACATAACCATCCATGAAGAAAAGTTTCTTTTATGTCTTGAATAACAATAATTGAGTTTGTTTATTTATCATCATGACATTTATTATATACCAATATATTATATGTAAACACAAAATAATATAAATAGTCATCGAAAACTAAATATATAAGATCTCTTAATATATATTGAGAAATAAATATCCCAAAAGGCTTAACATAAAATTCATAATGTATTTATCTATTATAAGAATATATATTAAGAATATATTAATTCTTTAGCTTCAAATAATGCAACTGTAACCGGATAAAATTCTGAAAATAAATAGTGAAATACCTGGGCTATATCAAACAAATCATCAATATGATAAAAATCAAACATGTTCAAAACAGTAACAATTTTCAAAGATTTCTTGTTAATGAAATGTCTTATTGAACTAACATTTTTAACAAATAAACCATGATATCTCTATGGTGATTTCATAGGTAGAATCACTACATTATCAATAAAAATTTTTAAATACCTTATCATTTGAAGAAGCTCTGTAAGAGAAATTTTATTTTTTTTAAATATTCATAGCATCTCTCTAATCCCAATTTAGAATCGACATCCCGATCATGAATAAAAAATAGAATATCATAATGAAATACATCCATATTTTAATTCACTACTACTACATCAAAAATTTGGACTATTTATCTATATTCATCAATATGATCTATGTAAATTTCTATGAAATTTCAATTAAAGTTTTCTATTTCTTCATATTTTATCAACTATTTGAGTTCATTGAATAAAAATTATGAATATATAAAATTAATCAAAAAATTATAAAATGAAATCTAATCCATAACCAAAATAATATCAATAACTACTATGGGATGTTTAACATGATTTCATGAAAAGAACATCCGACTAATAATAGTATCAATATTCGTATAAATCACAATTTATATCTTATTTAAATATAGAGTTTCACCAAAAATATTTATCTTCTTTTAAAAAATATTTATTCTAGTTTTACATTCAATTTTCCCTAAAATAAAGGAATTTTAAGATCAATAGTCAGACATGTCATTTATGTAATTTAAAACCACAAAAAACCAAAACTTCCCACTAATTTATACGGCCCAACATCAACCATAGGTTGTGAAAATTATTTCTTTTCACAATTTTTTTATCCTGATGATTTCCTTCCATTATTATTATTTTATGATACATACACATATAATGAACCATCTAACTACAATTAAATCATACAACCATATACATTTCATTATTTTTGAGATTATGTTTATTGTAGTCACTATCCAAATATAAAAATATTATATATATATAAACACATACCATAGTTTATAATACATTATCTAGGGTGATTATTACCATACTTATCACTTGAGGGAAATCTAATTTTCGAACAATTCGGTTTCATTGATTGACACATCCCTATTAAAAACCTTATGAACCATTTATTTGATTTTTTCATTGAATATATGATCGTCGAACAAATCCATTTATACCTTATTTTAAAATCAAAAAATATTACCACAAATATTTAATTTATTTGATCAAAATTTCATTTGATATATTGGATTTAATCCTGATTAATTCTTTTAATTGTTTTTTATCGAATTTATGGATAATTTAGTTTTTGTACCTTTTAACTTGGGTGATTTTTTCATAAAATGTTGCCAACTAATCTTACTCCATATGCCTCATTTCAATGAATTATTTTTCTATCATAAGATATATATCTTTTGGAATGTATATCACATGAAAAATATTATTGAATTCATCACATTCAATGGTTTTCATATTATTTTCTTTCATTGACATTCTTAAACATCAACCACCCCTAGTCAAATTACACTTCCTAATAATAAATATCTATAGTTTTATTTTTTTATCTGAATATACCATGAATTATAATATATTTTTGAAGACATAAATATTTCCATTAGCTATCAAAGAGTCATAATATCTATTGAATGTTGTAGGGTGTTATATAATGAGATGTTTCGTGATAGAAATGTTCATCCATGATGAATTTGGTTTCTCTCTCACATGGATTCCATCACTTATTATATGATGTATTAACATATACATCACAAAAAAACCGATAATATTTTAATTCTAACAATTAAATTTGGTAGATTCAGAAGGTCATTTTCCTCTTGGAGAATTACTACATAAGCTTCAATGTTTCATCTATGGAAAACCATTCAGAATAAACATGGTATAGATGAATAACAATGTTTTATCTAAACATAAAAATTATTTTTTTTAAATTAAATTCCAAGAATGGGAAGAACCTTAGTTCATCTCTCAATGTTCGACATAGTTTCATCATTTTTATCTTTATGAAAATGTCATAGACGATTGGATAATTGTGAAAATAGTTTTAGAAATAGAATAACTTAATTACAAATATTAATATTTGAAAAAGTTTGATGTTTTTATATTTATAAGATAAGGAGGTCATATAATGTTCAATTCAAATTAAGGATAGTTTATTATTATGAAAATTATAGATGGTGTAATGAAATCCATTAGATAAGGGTAATCAATATCTTGATTCCACTTACACATGTTAAATTGTGACTCAATGATCCAACAATTGATGAAAAATAATGTTATAAATATTTGGATCTCATGGATGGACTCAAGTCTTGCAAAAGATACTAAAATTTTATTTATGTGTTAGATAAAAATGATTATTTAATTTTGAAATAGGAAAATCATTTGATTCCTACTAGAAATATGAACAGAATTAGTGTTGTTATATGCAGTTCTTCAATATATTTAAAAAAATAAAAAATGCATCAAAAAATTCATTTAAATATAATACATAAATTAATATTTTACAACAAAAAATACCCAAAAATAATTGTAGAATAGGTGTCAAAACTTATGACGAATGATGCAATTATTATACACTGAATCATGAATTTCGTCATAATGGTACACATAAAACAATCTAGAAGAACAATAATTCTAGTGTATTCAGATAATTACCTACATTACATAAAAAATTCAAATATTGGGTACATAATTATTATTGATAACATATTTAACATGATCATAATATTCCATTGTAAAAAATAAAATATTGGATAACCTTGGGGCATACATAATAACGAGGTTATGAATAAATCGAATTAAGTGAATAAACATGGCAGAACATGTATTATTTATTACATTTTTGTTAATAAGAATATAAATGATATGTAAAAGGGTTGAAAATCCTAAACAGTGTCTATGTGTTATGATATAAAACGGTATACATAAAAAATCAAGGGAAATGTGGTAATAACATTAAACATTAAATCAAAAAAAAAGTTAAATCTAACCTATGTTATATCATAAAATGGTGGAAAATATTTCATGATAGATCAGGTTGACTACTTAATCCATTTAATGACCTATCATGAGACTAACAAAATACCCAATGCATTGGAGTTATATATAATTATGGGTGCTCCCATAACTACTATATTACGTACAGGCATATGTATAGCGTATAGATAATTTAAAATTGAAAAAAAATTATTATTACAATGAATTCCATGATCAAGGAGTATGGAAGATATAAATATAATTCCGACACCAAAGGATTATAGTTTTTTATATATAAATTAACTAGAGTTTAAATATTTATTGTATTCACAATATAATGTAATTTTATGGAAAATTCACAATAAATTTTCCATAGCAAAACACCTGTACTTACAGATTAATAAAATGGATTAATGATAGGGAATGTAGTCTCTAATTATTTTTGAATATTTTTTTTAATATATATATGTAAAAACATATCCTAATAGTAGTATTTTGAAATAATAAACATAACATTAATTAGATTCTTGAATAAAGAGGATAAGGAATGTATCACTTACTAACATTCACCATAATAACAACAACAAAAATTTATAATGAGAAGCGATAAATGATCAATAATTATATGGACATAAATTAGATAATTTTGGGACCATAATAACGTCATGAAAACATAAAAATTGATAATTAAAATAACAAATACAATGAATTTTATATAATTAAAGTGAATAGTGATAGTTCCCATAATTTTTATATGAAAAATCACATGGCAATTTCAATTGTAAATTGTGGGTAAATAAAGGTTCATGGTATAATTTAATGAGAGTGAAAGGGTTATCTAATAATGTGAAATTAAAAATGGATGAAATATTAATGTATAAAAACATACACAAAAATGAAAAAAATTGGAAATTAAGAGCCACAACGTAAAATAAGATATTGAATAAATAATAACAGGAGATTCCTTAATTTGAGGTGGTGATTCCAAAATCATGGGATGAAATTATTGAAGACTATATTGAAATATGATAGGAATCTAGAAATGTTAGGGAAGACTAGTTAAATGGTCGATGGAAATTAAGTGTTATTGAAGAGGATCTTGGGTAGGTTTATCTAGTAAAAGAGTGGAGAGTTCTTTATTATTTTTGATACATTAGTTTTGGAATATATATAATAATGTAATAACAAAATTAATAAGGATTATTCCAATAGTGTTAGAAAAATGGAGGTGTATTTAATTATTTTCTATAGACTAGGTTTAAATGTATTAAAACAATTCCCTTGGTGATCTGGAAGTGAGTGATTTACTTAATGAGATTATTTTTAAATCATAAAACATCATATAGATTTTCACAATTAAGGAATAATTTATAAAACTAACAATTAAAATTATCACATTATTTTAATGGTGAAAATAATATTTTTCCATGGATACTGTTTATACCTTTTATGAAATCATTTTTATTCATTTTTATGTCATAATACTCATAGTATATTTATACAATATTTTATTTTTACGTGAAAATTAGACTATCATAGAAAATTATAAAATGATAACCATTGGATAATTTCAACATTAGGATTCCAAAACAAATATTTATTTAATAAAAATAATTTTCTAGGTATTTTATTTTTTACATTTAAATTAACAATCGACCCATATTCTGAAGTTATGGGTTTTTCATAATAATATATTTCTAATTATTATAAAAAATATATTTAAAATTACAAAAAGAATTTAATAATTTATATTCAATAAAAATTAAAAACAATATTTTATTAAAATATAATATGATGAAAATATCCATAAATACGTCCAAATTAATTTCTTAATTGAAATCGCATAATACCAAAAATATATAATTTTTTTTCATATCAATGTCAATGATATTTTTAAAAGTACAGTGATGAAAAGTAAAAATAAAAATTTTTATATTGATAATAAAACACCCATATTCATATCATTAGGTCTTTATACATCTCCATTTATTACACTAGAAAATTAAAAAAGTGTAAGATGCGTGCAAATGAGGTTTTCATGAGGTCGTTTTCCTTACATGGTTTGAAAATGATCTCATTTATCTCGAACATATACATTAAATGGGTTTTCTCAAATTTTTTTATAAAATATAATCATTTTTTAGTCAAGGGGAAATCCTAGTGATGTTATCACCCTTTGAAACTCGTATAAATGTGGTTCGTAGTGAATGATCATACTGGTAGAGGCCATTATTTTCGTTATTTTTTTCAGTTGGGTTAAACAAACCCCTATATTTTCACTAATCTTATGATCACTATTCAAAGGATATATACCAAGGATATGATGGTTAATTGTGTGTTATGGTCAATTATATATAATAAAACCAAATATGTTCATCTGTTTTGCTTATCCATAATACCCAAAATGAAATTAAAATAAAAAAGAAGGGGAATTGTATTTATAATAGTTTGGGTCATTAAAATATTCCCCCTTCAGAATCCTCTCCCAAACAATTTTAATTTCTCAAAATAATAAAGATAAGGGTATTTAGGTTTAATTACCTCCTCTTATCCCCATTATTCTTAATCAAATGTGTTGTTTCTCCATATCATTAGGACCATGTTAATTTCCTTATATCGTAAAATGTTTTCTCTATGATCTAAGATCTCCACTATATTCTCCTCATATTGGTGATCATTCTAGGATGGTACCACATATTTATTTAAGACATGTAAGGGTTATTGTATGTACATCCTCAAGAGGGATACATAGAACACATCATTTTCTTGAGATATGTTAAGCATGTGCTAGTAGAGAGGACAAAAATCCGATGAAATTAAGAATCTGAAAGATACCGATGTATTATGACCTAAAATTTTTCTCATTCGAAATTCATAGGAATTTTTTCCCTAGATATTTACATAAGAATACGATGTCTCCCACCTCAAACTCTAGTTATCAATGATAACTTTTAGTTCAAATAATTTGTTGACTCTATGTACACCAATTGCAATTTTTAATAGTCTTGAGCTTTTCCACTATTTTCATAACCATTTCGGGACTTAGTTTTTTTCATTCCATAAATCCATCCCATCATATAGTATTTCTTAAAATATTACAATAATTTAATTCATAGGGAACTATTTGGATTCATGATTAGAAACTATTATTGTATAAGAACTCAACTGGAGGAAGATATTGATCACAACATCTTTTGATGTTTATTGAGCATTCTATCAACATGTCCCTGATTTTCTGGATAGTTAGTTGATATTGGAAATCCATTTGAGGATGATAAGTTGTGTTTATGTTCATCATTGTATTTAGATCTTTTTTGAGACTCTATGGGAACATATACGTAAATATTGGAACTCAGTTAGATATAATCAATAGTGGTTTTCCATGGAGCCTCCTAATTTCTCTATTGTATATCATTGCTTGTAGATCGAGTGGGATGTCCACTTGGATTAAAATGGAGAGAGTAGAATTGGAAATAAAATCAAACAAAACACATATAGAGTTATTTCCACTTGACGTCTTTGAAATATTATTGAAAATATCCATTGTTACATATTACCATTACCTTTTAGTCATGGGTAATGGTTGATGAATCCCCATTTCATATTTACTTTCATCATTCACTTAAAATCATAAAATAATCTGTTATTTATATTCTAGGATCTCCATCTTCATATCTTTTAACAATAAATCTATGGGAGGTCTCAATACATTTTTTTCTCCATGGATGGATAGAGAGGGGTGAGATTGGTGTTTCATCCAATAGATCTATCTTTTGGTCAATATTTCATGGTATGCATAGTCATGAACAAAATCATATATCATTTTCTTCATTATCATTTGAATTATGTAGTTTGGTTATTTTATTAAACCTTTATCTTTATTCTGATTTTCCACATCATCCTTTTGGGCATAATTTGTTTTTAATAAAAGGGATGGTTGTGTAATCATTTGTGAAAGGATTGATTATGTTACTTCCATTAAGATTCCCATTTTCATCCTTTTCATGATACTTATGATCAAAACCATCTCAATTATCATTAATTAAAAAAATTATTGGATTTTTTATATTAAGTGATTTTAAAATAATATTTTTTCCCAGGATATATGATGATATGAGAAGTCATATGCCTTAATCATCCGTAACTACCATCACGGGTGCAGATTCATCAATTTTTTTAATATATACATGAGGGTCTTATTATTCGTATATATATTAAACTTTTACCAAAAATAGATAATGACACCATATTTTCAATGTGAAGATAACTACACCCAAATCTAGATCATGTTTGAAGAAGATCTGTTCATTAACATTCAATTTCCATGAGGCAAAGGCTACCACATTTTCATTCTATATTAGTACACAACCCATTCAATTCTATGAATAATCAATATATATGATGAAAAAATCTCACATGCGAGCATAATATGTTCATGCATAGTGATAAGAAACTTTTTCACATCCTTCAAGCTCAATTATGATTAATTATTCCATAAAAATATCACTACCTTCCATGTTATACTGGTTATAGGGTTTTACCATCATGTTAAATTTATTAAAAATCAATAATAATACCCATATAATCCATGTAATCTAAGTACTTATATAAAATATGTTGGACCCTTCCATCCTTTAATTTCTTTTTTATTTGAAGGGTTCATAGATATCCCCATACTTTTGATAATATTCAACATGAAAGAGAATTCCTTCTACTAGAACTAGCATTTTTTTTCATTTCATATTGATTCCCCTTCTGTATGGATATTTTCACAGTTCATAGAAGTTTCTCATGTTCTTCCATGATTTTAAAGTATATTATAAAAACCTTTTTAATTACTATTTACATATTTGTGGATTTAAAATCAAATACTATAATCATCATTTTCTAAATTTTAAAGACCCGAAATTTCCATGTATTTTTTTAAATATATGGAAGTTTTACATGTCTGCGAAAGTTGATGGTGCCTGATTCTGAAGCTCGGTGTGCCAATAATCAATTTCGGATGTTTTCTTGGATGCGTTCAGTAAACATACGAGTCGTTTTTTCTAACTTTTGAACCGATGCTCGGAATTACAATGCCTGTATTCACCTAAGAAAACTTTCACCTCAATGACATTTGGTCAAGGGTGAAAGTCAGATTTTGGGGTTTTTCATGGAAATAATAAAATAAAATAAATGCATATTTTATTTTATATTTATATATTATAACCACCCAAGTAGAATTTGGAGGTGGGGACCACCACACCTTATCCTCCCATGAGAGGTCATGGTGGTGGGGCCAACCCAAACATAATCCCCCATGAGAGGATATGGTGTGGGGACCACCTGGGGCAAAAATCCCCAGTTAATTGAGTAAAACCTCTCAACTCCCTCATAAACGAGGGAGAGTCTCTTCACCTCCCTTTACATAATGGTGCCACCCCCCCCCCCTCTTTTAATGGTTTAAACCCTCCCCCTTTAATTAATTGAGCCATCTAATTTAATTATATTATACAATTCGAAATTTAAACCCATCAAACTAAATAATAGATAACATATTATTTGGAGGGGATATCTATTCATTTGTTGGATAAAGGATGGCAATGGAGGATTATATCTCTTAAGAGAATAATCTCCAATGAAGAAAACTTCCTCCAAGAAGAATGCTCCACTGACGAAGAATGTCGACCCTGACATTTCCCTTCTTCTTCATGACTTCCTCCAGCATATGGCATCTTTGGCTACGATGAGCCGTCACACAAACCGATGAATGAAAAAAACATCGACGTTAGTCTTTTCCCAACAATCTGTCTTCTTCCCGGAGACTTCGTTGGTGAGAAAAGAACAATGTATGGGTTTAATTTTATTTCAGTATTATTCATTCCCATGTTATTTTTTCTTCCAAAACAAAGAAAAAGGATGTTCTTCATTTGTGGGAGGGTTGTTGTGCTTTGTTTTTGGTGAACCGATTGCTACCACCCTAAACGTGGAGGGAACGGGCCAATCTAATGTGGCATAACCCTCCACCGATCTTTTTTTTTTGTGTTCTTCAAAAAGGTGACGAAGGTAAAAAAGGTGAAGAAGGCAACGATAGCGCCACCCGCTGCCTCAATGACCTGCACCACCCTCGTGGTGTTCCGAGCGCTGAACGAACATGCCCCCGTGCCCCTACCGCACCGCACCCCGGCCGCGCCGCCCCTCAGTCGCGCCACCCCACACGCGCCGCCCCCACCGGCTGCACCGCCTCCCCGGCTGCATCCCCCTCACCGGTCATGCCGCCTTTCCGGCCACCCCGATGTCGTCATCTGTTCTGCCTCACTAGCCATGGCCTCGCGGCGCCCCACTCGAACCGGCCCCTCGTGGCGCCCTTCCAGGCCGAGCTGCCCCGGTCCAAGCCGAGTTACCCCGTGCCCTTGCGGATCTCTGCGGTTCCTCGAGGATCGCGGGGCATGGCCTAGTGGGATGGGCCAAACCTAACAGACTGGACGGGCTAGACCCAATGGGTTAGGCCGTGTCAACCCGAATGGTCTCGGCCCAGACGGGGTTGGGCCTGGTCGGTCCGACCTGGTCGGACAAGACCGGGGCCCCCTACAACCCTTCCCACATCATCGTCCATGGTGAGATGGACATCGAAGAAAGGGAGAATTTTATAGAGGTACCATTAGAGATTGAGAATCGATAAGAGCAGGTCCTTCGTGGACAATTGATAAATTTGGTGCGCATTCAATGGCAGCACGAGAACCTCCAAGAGAGCTCATGGGAATTGGAGGCTAAGATGCCTTCTCAGTACCTCCACTTGTTCTCTTATATATGAGTTGTGGATTACAGGTACGTAAATATTTGATGTGGGGAGAATGTGAAGACGTGGAATTTTTATTTATTTTTTAAAAATTTATGGAGATTTTATGAGTCCGCGATTGATGACGACTCATGATTCTGATACCTGGCATGCCAGGAATCAATTTCTGATTTTTTTTGTTTGGGTACATTCAGTAAATGTATGAACGGGTTTTTCTATCATTTGACCCGGTTCTTGGAATTGAAATCCAAGGACACCGTCGAACTCACAGCGCCGTTATTCACATAAGAATACTTTCACCTCGATGGCAGTTGGTCGAGGGTGAAATTTAGATTTTAGGGTTTTTCATGGAAATAATAAAATAATATAAATGCTCATTTTATTTTATTTTTATCTTTTATAACCACAGAAGGGGATGTTGGTTATTGTGACCACCACACCTTAACCTCCCATGAGAGGTTATGGTGGTGGGTCCCACCAGAACCTAACATTTCATGAATGGTTATGGTGTGGGGACCACACATGACTAAAACCCCCAATTAATTTAGGAAAACCTCTCAAATCCCTCATAAACGAGGGAGAGTCTCTTGGCCTCCCTTAAATTAATGGTGCCACCACCCCCCCTTTTTAATGGTGTCATCACTCCCCATTTTATTAATTGATCCATCTAATTTTATTTAATTCTACAATTTCAATTCTAAACCCACCAAAACATTTAATAGATAATCTATTATTTGGAGGGACTGCATATTCATATGTTGGAAAAAGGATGGAAAAGGAGAAATAAAGCTCTTGAGAGAAAAATATCCAATGAAGAATGATTACAGCACAAAAAATGCTCCACATACAAAAAATGTCAACCTTGACTTTGACCTTATTCCTCAAGACTTCTTCCAATGTAGGAAATCTTTGACTACGACGATCTTGTGTACAAACCGATGATCAACGAAAACGCCAACATCTGTCTTTTTCCCAGCGATCCTTCTTCTTTACCGCGACTCCGTCAGCAAGAAATGAAAAATGTGGGGGTTAAATTATATTTAAGTATGATTCATTCTCATGTTCATCCATTCTTTCAAAAGGAAGAACGAGGATGTTTTTATTTTTGTAGGAGGGTTTTTGTGCTTTGTTCTTGATGAACTGATTCCTACCACCCTAAACGCGGAGGGTGCGAGCCAAACTAACATTGCCCGACCCCCCGTCAATCTTTTTTGTGGTGTTATTTGAAATCGAAATGAAGGAGACAAAGGAAACTAAGGAAACAGTCATTCCACTAGTGGCCTCAGTGACCTACACCGCCCCCACGACGTTCCGAATGCCGACCGAACTGGCACCCACTCCCCAGCCACACCGCACCCCGGTCACGCCGTATCCCGAGCGTGTCGCCCTTACTGATCGCGCTGCAACCTGGCAATGCTAGCCATTCTGCCTCATCGGCCGCACCCCCACATCGGTCACGTTGTGGCCGCACTGCCCCAGTTTTAACCGGCTACACCCTCACAACACCCCGTCCGAACCAGCACCTCCCGGTACCCTTCCGAGTCGAGCCACCATGGGCCGGGCCGAGATGCCTTGTGCCCTTAAAGATCTCCATGTTTCCTCGCAGCCTGCTAGGGTGGGACATATGAGCCGGGCTGAACCTAAAGGGCGGGCATTCACAATGGGCGAGGCCAGACCCAACAAGTTTGGCTGGGACGACCTGGGTCAGTCTGACTGGGTCTGACCGGACCCGGGCCCATTATTACCCTTTTCATTCTTTTGGCCATATCTTTTGCACCAGACGTCCATTTGACGAACATTTAGTGGCGATGGTAATATTTGAGAGTTTTGGTTCCATTTATTATATCCCACTAGAGTTTGGGGTATAGATGACATACAATAAGGTTGGATTGTACATGAATCCAACCGGGCCCACGAGACTAAATGGCTAATAACTCTCAGACCGGGCATTTGATTGACGCACTGTCAATTACGATGAGACCTATATGAAGTGCCAGAACATTGAGATACTTCTTTGTGGGACTTAGTGTTAGTTTGAGCATCGACCAGTAGCTTGTGTATTGTATCTTTTGTATAATAGAGGGCATTTGTGTGGGAACCTAGTAGTACGCTCAGACTCTATGACAACTGACTGATTTAATCAGAGTGACTCGACTAGCCCAGTGGGGACCGAATAGTTGTGGTGAAAGACCCAGGGCGGAGGAGAGCCTAGTTGTGGTGGAAGACCCATGGTACTCGACAAAAGGAGTACCTCTGTAGGCTATGAGCAAGAGCACCTGGTTGTGGGGGCAGACCCATAGTGGAGAGTGCCTCTATGTGATGTAGTAGACCCATGGTACTCGACAAGTGGAGTACCTCAGTAGTCCAATGTTATTGGGAAGTGCCTATTTGTGGTGGCAGGACTACTGTTTTCGATAGAGGAGGAGTTCCCCAGCTACCAGGGGTTTGAAATGTTACTACCCCTATAATAAAATCCTGGTTGAGCTGATTCGGTACATTTGTGTTTTTCCTTATGATTCAGATGGATCACTTGATAACATAGGTATATGTATGGGAATTTACCTAGATAAAGTTATATGTTGATTTCATACTTTTTTGTTTTTCCTTGTTGGATTTTTTGAGACCATTAGGGTGTCTAGGTCACTACTGAGTATTTTTTTCTCACCCCTGCACGGGCTATGCCCTCACCTCATTGTGTTGGATGCAAACAACAGACAACGTTAACAGAGGCTGAGAGTACCACAACAGGATGGTACCTGCAGGTGAACCAAATGGAATGTCGGTACATATAGAAGATGGATGGATGTGGAGTGTAGAGGAGGAGATCCATACCTACCCTTCAGGTATGAACCTCAGAGGATGAAATGGTTGTTGTTTTTCCTTCTTCCTCATTTTTACTTGTACTTTCGGTTTCTTGTGCCATCCAGTTGGGCTTGTATTTTGGATCGTTTTTACATACTGTACTCAGTAGTTGGTTATACAGTTTACTCATGTTCTTATCTGCAGTGTGTGTTTAAAGGTTTTAATCTCAATTCCTTCCCAGTTTAATGGAATTATGCCTTTGGTGCTAGTCGCCAGCCCCTGGCGTATAGAAGGTGGGCTTGGGGTAGTCATTGCACGTGACCCGAGGGATGGGTCATGACATCCAAGATTATGGAATTATTGGTGAGTCTTAATGGAATTACAATGAACACATAGTTCCATTACTATGTATAGAATGTAGTCTAGGGGATATCCAATTTCTTCAACCTTACATGATAATACCACAATCAATGATCCACATTAGATATTTACTGGTTTGCACAAAGCTGATTGGAAAATCCATCAATATATGGAAGAGGATACATTATCCTTTTCATGATAATTATTAACACATGATAACAAATTAAAAGGCACATTAACCCATACTTATTATTCTATTAAAAGATCAGTGCACACAATGGTGATGAAATTATTCTTAAGGACCGTTTTTTTATTCTATTATATTTTTTCTTCAGATCCTCATGTTCTATAATTGCAATTAAATGATGGGTTTGAGATATTTTAAATGGAACTGCATTAATCTCAATGGAAAATTAAACCACTATACAAGGTGGAAGACCATGTATTTATTTGAGATAATCTTCTTTGTATTCCCTCACATTGGGATTTTTTAAAGGATGATATTTTCCTTAGTATTATTCATTTATAGTTGGTATTATTTCTCATGGAGAAATAATCTCCAGGATTGATATATTAGTGCTAAATAATATTCATCACACTCTATGAACTTATACATAATCAATGGATGATTCCCAATATTATGTCTAATTTTATTAACAAAATAATTTATGTTGACACTCTATAATGGAATCCGATCTATACCCAAAATTGCATCATATTATATTAAAGGGAGAATCATGAGGATCCCTGGGAAATTCATCAAAAAATTTAGTCATGAGAGGAATTATATTTTTGGGATAATATAATTTCACAATTTTTTATTTTAACCGACAAATATACTTCCATTATATGTGGTGGAGTTTTAATTGTTCCAATAAACATTCATGATACAAAGGAATGCCAGATGTATACACCATGACCGTACCTCTAAATTATTGATTCTAGTTCTAAAATAATACATTATCCAAAATAGATTTAGTTATAATAATTTTTAAACTACTAAACACATAAATGGAAATCAAATAACATTAAGGGTATAACTTATAAATGAAATATTTTAACATAAATTATGAATTTTCAATGCTTCAATCTATATTATTAATTATATATTTTCCATCATAAATTCATTTCAATATATGGTTTCCTTACTAGTTGTTCATAAAAATCATATGAATTTACCAAATCATATCCCAAAGAAGTTTCAAACTCGGTGTACAGCAATGCCCATATTCATATATTAATTATTTTTTGATTTTATCTCAATGCAATGTTTTTTGTGGTACCCCTATATGAATATTTTCTAGAGCCACATCCAGTTTTAGTATCCAAGTATATATGTATTTTCATTAAACCACTAACTATATATTTGACAAGAATTTAGGGATGTGTTATTATCCTTAGCCTTATGTATTTGGATTTCACAATTGATTTATGATCCTAATCTCAAATATAATTAAACTATACATTGATACCTACTATGAAAAATCATATCCTTATTACATGTTAATGAATGATTTATTCCATAAAGATAAACCCAATAAAACATAAAGATTATTAATTCTATTATAATTGGGTAATTATGTACATAACATAACATAACAATGGAATAAATTTCTATTATTGAGAATATCCATATTATGCTCATAATATTCCATAGTTAAAAAATCAAGGGATAACCTGGGGACATAAGTTAGAAAGAGATGATCAATAAATTCCAGTAAGGTGATAAACATGGAATAAAATAAAGAATGTATTTAATATTAGATAATAGAAAAACCAATGAGTAATAAAATGGAAGATAATAAAAAAAATATGGAAAATGGGGAAAGAAATAGCACGATAACATAAATTCAATATCGGAAATATTTCAAAAACATTAATCATTACATCGTAATCACATGTAAAGGATATCCACCATGATCTAATCACATGGTTAAAAAAGTACCCTTATGAATTAAGTTCATTCCCCAATCCATTGAATAATGTCTCATGTGTCTAATATATTAACCAATTCATTTGATAACAATAAAATTCTAGGCACACAAATCAATTTCATTTCTTTTACATGCTTCAGTTTTCTATATTGATCACTCAATATGAAATCATTTTTTATCATATTTAATTCTAGGATAATGAAATTTGAAATAAATAAATGTTACTCTCAAATAAAATGAGTATAGATATTTATTGGTTAATAAAAATGAGTATAAATGGAAATATTATTCTCCTTAAAAAGGTTTGGTATGAAAAAATCAAAGGTAAATTTTCATAGTAAAATAACAGTACTAACAGATTCCTAAAAGGGTTTAATGAGAGATATATAAGTCTCACATAATTTGGAAAACAAATAATAATAAAATTATATGGAAAACCATATCCCAACATTTTTATTTGAAATATATGACAGAAAATTAATAATATTATTTAAAATATAGGTTAAGGAAACGATGCCTTTGTAAAATTCGGCATATTAATAACATAGGGAAATAATCTAATGAGATGGGATAAATGAATCATAATTTTTAGTAAGTTAGTTAGAATGTATGGGGATCCTTATAGGGTAATGAACATATAACCAAATGATATTTTAAATTATAAATAAAAATTATATTATTGAATTTATTAGATGATTGGGAAGTTCATTTCTTTTATTACTGAAAAATTTCCCGACAATTTCGACAGTATAATAGATGAACATAAAGGTTAGTCAGAGGTATTAATGAGATTGAAATGTCTGTATAATAAAAGATAAATATAAAAGGTACTAATAGGGATGTATAAAAACATACCATAAAACTAAAAAATATAAATTAAGAGGAACAACATAGAATAGGTGCTTGAATGAAACAGAGAGAGGGATATCTCATACCTTGAATTGATGATTTCAAAAGCTTGGGAGGAGATTCATGATAGATTGGGGGAACCATTAAAAGGATATAAAAAGGATATGTAATATTAATGATGTTATGAAAGGTTTTTTAATTTTGTGTAATTGAATTTTTGGTGGGGATATATAGGATAAGATAATGGACTTATTTATTATTCCTCAAAACTATGTTTTTGACTCTTTAAAATAAAGTAAGAAAAACAAAAAACCATAAATATATGTAACCAATACTTTATACCAATGGATAGTGGTTTTAATTATTTTATATGTAGATTTTCTAATCATTTTTAAATATTACCCATTTTTCTATTGAAATGAGTCATGTTCTTAATGGAATGATTTTAAAACCATAAAATATAGTATAGGAATTATAGGATTAAAAAAAGATATATAAAAGTAAATATGTAACTTAAAAATAAAATTAAAATAAAGGGGAATAATATATTGTTTAGTGGATAATTTTTTTTTGTTTATTATATAATTTTTGTTTCATTATGATGTCATAAGACACATGTTATATTTATAGCGTATTTATTTTTTAATTGAAAATTAAATTATCTCATGAAATTATAAAAAATCATTATTGGATAATACAAAAATTATTTTTCATAAAATAATATTTATTTTCTACATTTTATTTTCAAAATATGTGAATTTTTATTATATAAATAATAATCGGTCTTTATCAAGAAATGTTGGGTTTTTACAATAACTATTTCAGAACTAAAATTAAATTAAATTTTACTTCATATAATTTTACATATCATTTATATTTACAAATTTTTTTTTAATAAATATATTTTAATAAAATATCAATCATTTTATAAAAAAATTAATTCATAAAAATAGAAATCATATTATTAAAAAATACAATTTTTTATCTATCAATTTGGAAACCATTTACAAACTAATAACAATAAGATATAAATATAACAATTATTCAGTAGAAAATAGGATATAAATATTCAAATTATTATGGTCTTGATTTCTATCTTTTTATTACAACAGAAAATGATATAAGTGTATGGTGTAGATGTTGATATATTAATGGGGTGGTTAGGCATACATAGTTTCATCCATTATATTGATGAGATTGAACTTATACCCTAAATAGTTTCTATCATGATTTAGTTATTCATTCCCAATTGTGATGGTCAGGGGTAAATCCCAAGAATTATATCTCCCTAAAAACCTCCAATAAATGGGCTTGATAGGGTTTGATCCTATGGGTTGAGGTAATAACCTTCTTTTACAATTTTATCATAACCTGATATTTATACAAATCATATGATCAGTGTAAAATTAGTAAATATTCAATATTTATAATTCATAAATATGTTTTCAATCAGATTAGATATATTGAATAGAAATAAGTTCATGTTTTTTCAATAACCATAATACATAAATATTAATTTAAATGAACAAAAAATGGTATTTTATTTATAAATATATGGTTCGTGAAAAAATTTATCTTCCAAGTGTGTGAAGCTCCATTGAAAATACTTCCCACCATTCAGCTCAACATCAAGAGGAGGGGAAGGATTTGTTAGAGCTTCTACTTCATCCATAATCTGAAAATAAATATAGATAACTATATAACATATATTATTAATTGAGGAATCCCTTGGGTAATAAAAAAGGTAAATATTTTCCTCTTGGTTGAATATAGAAATGATGTTCCCAAGGTAACAATTTATAGAAAAATATGATGTTTGTTTTATAATCCTATATATATGAATACTAGTTGTATCACGGTATTTGGTAAACAAAAATACCTTTCTCCCTTTTCAAGAAAATAATTTTTCTCACATATTTACTATATCAAATGATAATTGGGCATAATTTGGATTCATACATACTGATATGTGGGAAAATTATAGAGATGACCCCCAGACAATGAATACTAAAGATTACATATAATGGTATAATGTTTTGGACCTACAAATAGATTAACTATGAAACATTTAAATGTAATGAAATATATCTAACATGGTTCATAATTATCCCTCCTATTTAGCCAAATTGGATACATGTATTAGCTAAATTATTAATTTAGTCCGTGTATTTTCTTGAACTCTTGTGTAATTTAGCCCATTTTGAATGAATATCATCTTCATCTCTCAAAATCTCTACAAAATACCATAAAATAATAAAAAAATTAATATTTACATTTTTAATATTGATAAAAATTTATTAATTAATCCATATTTAATGTTATATTCGGTATTATATTTGTAATTTATAGTACAATATCAGTATAAAACTATAGTATAAGGGTGGAAATGAAAATTGGATCCCTTTTTTATCAGAATCTCGTGCCAAAAAATGTTTACTCTTGTAAAAAGACACAGTTATATAAATAATTCATGGATATTTTCCCTAATTAATTATGATTTATCATTCAAATAATATTAATTCATGATAGAAATGTGATAAATGAAAATCCACATCAACAATTTATTATCAGTGATCATTCAAACAAATATATAAAAAATTCTATCAAAATGAAATTCAATTACATGTATCATACCATTCATTAGATGGAATTCACAATTACACCATGTCACAATATTTCCATGTATATGTGAAAAATATTTTATGTTATTATTTATTCATTCTTATTAATCAATATAGGTTATTTTAAAGGAATCCTTTTTACTAATTAATTCCACTGGCCCTACTCTATAAGATTTACAATAAAATTTTAATACCCAGAAACATAATAATTCCATCAATTAAATCTGTATGTTCCTGACCAAGATATACCCATATTTTCAACATTTCATCTCTTCTCTAATTGTTTATTTTTTGTGTTTAAATTTTTGGGTGTGTACAATAGTTAGATAAAACACACACACATATATGTCAATCTATTATACTGATGAAAATTTTATAATAAGGAATAAAAATTAGTGAAATCAGTTCTGATGGCATATAAATATTAAAATAACATATTTTAATCTTCTATTCTGTAATAAATATGCACACTTGATATATTGTATTATAGATGTTTTCATATGTTATGTGATTCAAATTTATGAAAAACTACTCAACTGATGTGTATCAATCATCTTAGATGATTCATATGGATACAACCATTAATGGTAATGAAAAACTCAATTTACATTTAAAAATTCACATCTTAATGTTTTGTTCCTAATAACAATCAATTTCGTTTTGTGATATAAATTCTATAATGATTTTAAAACAACATGAAATAGTGTATTTTTTTATTGTTTTGTTACTTATATGATTATATTATAATAAATGAGTATTCATGCACAAAATTGAACAAAAGGGGGGAGGGGTTAAAATAACATGATACAAGATAAAAATTGAAAATGATGAATGATGATGATAATAATAAATAGCATAGGAATGTAACCACAAATTCAGTATAATAAAATAGAATTCGGTATGTTAGTGTAAAACCTAGTGGGTTTCACTAGTAGGTTTCTTCATCAGGGATGATTTCATCCATATGGGACTGTGAAATAGATTTATGAATGTTCATCAACAACTTCCCATCGACTGGGAATTTTTTCAGGGGTGTTAAATTGGAAATTATACAGCACTAAATGGATAGACATTACATATAGTTTATTGTCTAAATAATATAGAATGATGCATTCCTAGCTATAAATTTGATATTCCATTTAAAAATATGTAATTCTTCTCAATTTGGAATTGACAATGATGCATGTGGTAGTCATGGGAATCCTGGACTCTCCCTTTATAGATTATGGAGTTCATATATGAGTATCATCATGTTACCTATTTCACCTAAATTTGAAAATTTCTATACCCACAAACATCATATACATTCATATTAAAATATTCACCATCGTAATATGCATGGTTCTATACCTCTACAGGGATGTGACAGGACATTAAAAAAAAAATATTTGGTGAAATTGTTATTGGGATGTTTAAATGATGAATGGTATGCTCAAAGTCCATAATCAATTTTTAAACTCCAAACATTCATATCTAGTTGTACTATTTTTCCTTGATTCTCTTAAATTACTTATTTGAAAAGTTATCTTTTCTGTTCAATTGGGGGTGATATATACTGGAGTCCTTATAAATAACATCGTACATATGGATAAATTTTATTATGTTATGATAATAAAAATGTGAACACTGATATATAATGATCAATATATGAAATCCAACCCCACTATAAATATGAGATCTCACAAAATTGACAGCCACTCAAGATTCATCAGTCTTAGTATCCTTTTCTTCTTGAAATTTTGAGATATTATCAATATCCAATTATATGTATACAGATAGAAAAAAATTTGAAAAATTATCCTTCGATTAAATACCCCATTAATCAAAGATCTGTCTAAATAACATGCATTATTGGGGAATTTAATTTAACATAGAGATATTACCTATGAATTGAAATAATGTTCAGAGTCAGGGATCTTTTGATATATATGTTAACATACAAGGTGGAACATATTATCTGAAGTGTGTAGTAGAAAATAAAATACCATTGTACCCATGGACAAGGAAACACAAATAAAAATCATAGTAATTAAAACGTTTCTGGAAATATAGGTCTTCCCAAATATATCAGTTGATTCTGGAGCCACTCTTGGGGACTTTAATGTTCAAAAATCTGTGGGGACCCAAGAATCTGTAAAAAAATTTATGTGACCACATACCAGTAGTTATGGTCAGGAACATTAAATTGGTACTCCTAATTGGTGATTTCTCATATTATGAGGTATTTTTCAACATCATTTTCCAACAGTGTGGAAATTTTAATAATGTGGTCAGCTACAAATTGTAACATTCTGACCTCTCTCTAATCTCAAGGTAATAATTCATGAGGAAGAGAAAAAAATGATGTTAGTATTAGAATAAAATTTATTAAGAATAAAACTAAGAGAAGTCTGTTCAGAAAACACAATTACTTTTGACCTAGGAATAAATGAATAGATTTATCCTCTATCAAAAATTATAGAAATATGTTAATTTTCAATAATCATGTAGTTTTACTGGGCAAGGTAAACAGTGTGAGAGGAATATTAAATGAAATTGTAAGCCCTTCCAAACCATTGTGATAAAACATCTCCAACTATATTGTTAATGTCTTCACATATTAGGTTTAAGGGGAGATCCCACCTTGGTGGTTTTATGGTGGGACGTGATGTGAGACACCATTTTAGTGAACTAAATACACCCTATAAAAATTAAAACATGCATCAAATATTTTTTTCTGTTGAGACAAGGGATGTGGGATATTTTGAAATAATCTAATGAATTGTTACTAAAAATTAATTATAAAAAATATCCCACCTCATTAAAACATTTTTGAAATAGATGGGTGTAAATTATATTATATTTTTTTCCATCAACTTGAATTACCTAGATTTAAATAAAATGCCCAATAACTGTACCATACTCATCATCAAATAAAATTTCTCATATGTTAATACAAAATAGATCTCAATGCAAAAGTGGAGGAAAAAATAATGATGTTTTAAATAATCATCAATGTAATTTTCATAAATTGTATAATCAACCATAAAAAAATTCAAATAATTCTCATGTACTCTGAAAATAAACACAACATAAAATGGTATAAATTACATAGAGCCTTACAGAGACTAAATGACATGCTCATATATAAAAATTTTATAGATGTATGGGAAAATGTAGTATTCTATTGATTCTTTTGGCATATATGTATTTCAAAATAGCATAAATAGAAACAATGGAAACAATAATGGGAGTTACAAACCAATCATTCTAATTATTGGTCAATTAATAGTAGAAGAAATTTGTCCTTATCTATGGAATAATTTTTATGACGATATAAAATACATGATAACCAAAGATTTCCCACACATGTGGGAACCAATTCATTATATTATTTGAATCTACTATTATTGTAGTTTTCGTAGGTATAATTTTCACTACAGTAGCCTATTTTCTATCAAATATGGGATACATAATCCTAGAACCATGTGATTTACTAACATACTAATTTAGTAATTCATTTTGGGTGTGATTTAATTAGAAATTTGATTTATTTTTTATTATAGACCTGTTATATAATATTTTATGGTGTATGAACATACTTCGATTAATACTAGGTAAATTATCTAGTTTCTATCCTATCAACTTTTTACACTCTATCAAATGATCAATAAATTACGATTCATGATCTAGAGATATATTGTTTGTGAAAATGATGGGAAATTGGTCAAATCCCTCAATATAAACTTATTTTCGATTTGATAAAAGTTGTTTTAATTTTAATAGTAGTAGTTTTGGATTTAGGGAATGTATTTTGGGGGTGTAAGGTCTATGATACTTTCTATCTGCACATATTTATTCTCTGTAGAATTATAATCAATGGAAATGATATTTTAAAAGTCTTCAATGGTCTTAGGTAACTAATAATAAACACACTCATAGATTAAAACACAAAAATTTCATCTTTCGATATCAACAACAAACTAAAGAGATGAATTATATCCTAAATAATAAAAGCTTAAATTGATGTAAAATTATTTACCGTATGTTTCAATTAAATAATGTTGGTTGTGATTGTCATTGCAGATAACACCCATTGAGTATATAAAAATAGTGGAGTTCTTTTAAATATGGTGTTTCATAGAATCAATGACATTTAAAATTACCATTTTTCATTCAATATCCATGGAAATCATACCTATATTATCATTCAGGGTTATCATCCTTTTTAAGTAAAATCATTTAATGAATTGTAGGATTATGTTTTGGAGTTTAGATATCTTCCATCTCAGAAAAATATAATTCTTTAGAGAAGATGATATTCCATAATCAAATGATTATTTCATAAATAATACCTATTGGGTGTGTTTTTCTATTGATAGAATGTATCATAATAATAATTTATGGTTTAAACTCTCTTTCCTATAGATATGTATACATTGAGTGAAAATGACATTAATTTAAGATCTTAAATCATGAATTTCATCTTAAATCAATGGCTAATATATGTTGATATGATGATACATGTTATTAGACCCATTAATTTTGTTGGAATATATATTTTTATAAATGTTGTTAAATTTCATACATGTTTACTCTATCATTCCCATTCAATCAACACCTATGGTTGTAAAATTATTTTAAACAATGGAATAATAATAAATTTTATTAACTGTATATAACAAATAATTTTCAACTTGTGCCATTTTAAATGTATCCATGATATATTTACAAATATATTTATATTAATATTTATTAAACATGATTATTTCTAGATGAAAGGGATTAAAATTGGATTTCTTAGGGGAATCCTCAATGAGAAATTTCATATCCGT
This sequence comes from Viscum album, assembly GCA_963277665.1. Lineage (NCBI taxonomy): Eukaryota > Viridiplantae > Streptophyta > Magnoliopsida > Santalales > Viscaceae > Viscum > Viscum album. The sequence continues at coordinate 2,046,469,480 of OY728147.1, read as the reverse complement.
TATGTTTTCCCCTCAATTGATTATTATGAGGGTAGAGAAATATAATTTCTAGAGGGGGACATAACTGATATATAGAATCACTGAAAGGTCAATTTCCTTTATCACTACAAAGGGTGATATCATATAGATTTCCTATTTTCATGGAATTGAAAATTTCTTACGAAGGCATTCATACATAACCTTGACTTTCGATTTCACCCACTATGTTTTTGAGTTGCAGCAATTGTGTTTTCAGGTATTTTTTATCTTCTATTATAGTTTTTTGGAATTGGATATATTTATGATAACTTAATTCCAATTTCTCCATCTGTATGGGATCATCTATTGGATGGTCTATTGGAAGTGACTCTATAGTGGTTTGGGATTTATGTGCAGTGGGAGAGTATGAATACATTTCGCTTTGTGGTTTCATTGAATTTTTGAGGTTGGGTTGAATGACCCCTTACAAATAATGATGGAATTTTTTCCACACACATTTCAATTAATATAATGTTTAATGGAAAACATGTTTTATATATGTGTGGTGTGAATATTTCATCAAAACTCTCCAAAGGGTCCCTCAATTGAGTAAACTAGTTAAAATAGTGGGTATTGATGACACAAATACCATAATGAATCAGAAAAAGATGGTTTTCATTTATATTAATAAAGATAAACATATAATTTTATTGTATTTACCTCTTCAAAATAATTTTCAACCTTCAACTCTAATTTAGAACATTAAATTTCATGGAAAACACTGATTGGTACACTATAAAATGTACCAAACTGTTGAATTCTTTGTTCGGTATTTTTTATGAGATTCCTTGCAGTGACTAGGGTCTTCACCACTATAGAACCCCTTGTAGTATCATTAATCATGTTAGGATCTGTTGAAATCAAACCTTCATGAATGTATTGTATTAAATTTTCATCTTTTATATGGAGGTATTGACATCATGAAAAAAACATTTTAAAATATTCCAAATACTCATGATGTATTCCCCCATTAGAATTACATTTTTCTAAAAATATCATTCCTTTTTTTATCGTTCTAGAGGTTGGAATATTTTTTTTAATAAAACGGATTTGTATGTCTAACCAACCTTTAATTTTTATGTTAACATAGTATTCCCATAATTTTAAATTTTATTTCAATAGGATGGTAATTCAATAAGATTAATCGTTATGTCTACCTATTATAAATCAGAATATATATTTTTAAGTTTTATAAATTTATATATATATTATAAAGGATTTTTTTATTTTCTATGTTAGATTTAGAAGAAGTATATGGATCGATAAAATATTTTATTTTTTCATCCTTCATCAATTTAAAATTGTAATATCCTAAAATTGTCTACAGATGTATCATACATTTATAATGGAACTCATATACCCTATTTTATAATATATTGTATTCTTTTTACAATGGGTTTGTTCTTTTTATAAATTTTTTAAAAAAATTAGAAGAAGTGGAAGTGCATAGTTGACACACAATTTTGCAAAATTGTGTGTCCACCAAAAAAATTGGAATATACATCGGGAAATGTAATGGAATAAATATAATTTTTCTATCAAATCGTGTATCCAAAGAGTATAATCCATGTACCCCTAAGAAGAGTCACATGGTCAAGAAACATATATTTTCAAACTGTATGCCCCATCCCAGAAAACATTAAATGCATGTTTTATTCCAATGGAATTTTTTATTAATATCCTAATATACCTTGTTATACCCCCAAAAAATCATTCTCAACCCTAAACCTATATATACAAATTTTGATGTTCCCAAAATTTTACCACGACTCCTCTAACCCTATCCTTGATGAATCAAAGATCTGTTCCATGGATCATCTCACATTCAGTAGATATTTCCTTTCCCTATTTTATTCCTATATTTCATGTACATCTTTTATAATTATGAGGAATGTTTTATCCCCCATTAGTGATGTTTTATATTTATCTTTTCATTGTTCAAATTCATTTTGAACTTTTTTATAGGATGTGTTCATCGATCTTATTCATCGTTGTTAAAATTATCTTTCCATTTCAATATGCGGGTTTTTAGTTTACCCAATATATATTATTGATCTGGAGGTAGGAGGTATATATTCAAATTACCATTATCTATAATTATAAGTTCATGTATGTAATATTGAAATCTTAATTTCCACATTTGGAAAATGACTCTTGAATTTGATTAATTAATTCATTTAATTAATTAATAGAATTATGAAATTTTGAGAATTTTGATATTATGGAATTGGAGGGATATATAATGGTGGGTTTTTTCAAATAAGAGTATTATGGGAATGACTGATAATTGGACCTAATGGTTTGGATAGATTTACATTTTCTAGTTATTGGTTTGTAGGATTAAATGTTATAAAATGGATTATTTTTTAAATATTAAAATTATTTTCATGAGGTGTGGGATAGGAACCAATTCTCCAAATACCTATGGGGGTTCTTGACTTAATGTTCTAGGCCCATGTCATTGGAATTTGAATGATGTTCCAAGTAGCATTGATATTAAATATGATTTTAATGATTTTTGAATGCCCATGATACAATGAATTATGTTTCTAATTGATATATGATTTATAAAATAGCAATGGTCGATGTAGGCATTGATGGTTTGTGTGTCATTGTGAACCTGAGTAATCATGTTATTAATTAAAGAATAACTATATTTGAAAACTATTTACATATTTTATTGTAATCTATTTCTTATAAAAATGCATACATTCAAAAATAATGAATATAATTTTAAAAACCATTTGTAGTGTCCTACACAGTTGTACATACACACTATATAGATTTTTTGATCGGTACCTGCATAGACATCATGTTTGTAGAACAAGATAATGGAATGATCCCTATGACAAATAGATGAATTTTGATAGAGAATGTATGAGGGAACTAGTCATGGTTTCGAGGCCCATTTAAGATATTTCAAGGTGTATTTATTTTCTATTTTATGTTTAAAACATGATACATATATGAAATTATATATTTTCATTTTTTTGTTTTGATATTATTTCTTATGGATTGGTTGATCTGGTGATATTGGAATGTATTTGGTTATGGAATTTTTATGGTTACTGCTTATATCATTTGGTTGTTATTTATTGATTTATGATTTTATGGTACTTTTATAAATAGTGTATTATCATTCAAGGAAATATATTTGACCCTCACTTCTTGTCATAAGACTCTAGAATATGGTGAAGTTATCCTATGGTCATGTGACTAATTGGCTCAGGGAACTGGTGTGTATCACCTGAGCTAGGACGTTAAAATGTTGTATGAAAGGGAATTTCACTTATTTACATTTGAATTTTAATTTTTCAATGGTATAAATAAGAGTAGGATGATTAATTCACAGTTTAATATTTCATTTATATGAGTATATTACCAATGTATGGGTGTCAAATCCATGTACCCATGGTGGGATATAAATTATTGATGTTTTTTTGCAGTTGAATATTATTTCACCTAGAGTGATGCACATGTTGTTTGATTTTCTTACTGTATTCTGAGATTTTTTGGTGGCCTAATATAGAATTAATGTTGATAACTTATGAATCATAGTAGTAAATTATGAATAATTTTAACATGTGTCATTTTTAGGAATGAAAAATGTGTTTTATTGAATTATTTTATTTAAATAAAATTTTTCCAAATATGCGAAATGATTAATGTAAATAATAATAAATATTGTAAATGAAAAAGATATATATTCGTAAAAATAGATTCCTCAATAATGTTAAATGTTTTACTTTTAGTTTAACATAACCTATATGAGGATGGTTAAGGGTATTGTTAGAACCTCATTTTAGACCATGTGGTGGGGTATGGGGGATTAAATTTTATGGATTATTGTAAATAAATAATACATAAATGTTTTGAAATTGTGTAATATGTCCCAATATGTGTATTTTTATTGTAGATATATGACTCCCTAAAGATTATTATTGATATTATGAAATAAATAATTGGCTAGAAATGTTCTCCAAACAGTGGAACCTGAGGCTGTAATAGTTCTAGGTGAGGGTTCAAAGATAAGTTACATGATAATATTTTTTCTTTATGAAATTAATTGATAGTGACCCAGATTTTATTATGAAGTGTATGCATGATTTTATGTTGGAGTTTTAGTTGAATCACCTTATGAAATTCAATATAGAGGGTTTACCTGAGGAACCTATGTTCTAAATTTAGTCTATCAAGACAATCTTTAACAACTTGATGCCCCGTATTGGGAAGATAGTATATCTTTTTATTACATGTTACATGGTCATGTAAAGAATTGGTGGGACATCAAGACTCGGTATCGAAAACTGGATAATATTGAGTGTAAGGAATTTCATGAGAATTTATTAAATAATGTTTATCCTAATAAACTTATGTAGTGGAGGTAAGTTGGGTTTTTGAGGTTTACCAATGATATTATTACAATCATAGAATATTATGGTCACATTCCTGATTTGGATCAAATTGTTCTATAGTGTTAGGGTATGAGGGTACAATGGAGAAGAATTTTTAGGATGTGTGTAAATGAGGAATAATGTCCTAGGATAATATCTTTATGCCAAATATTTTTAGATGTTATGTATCTAGATTCCATTTCTAAGGGTAACATGAAGGAGGAATCCTATGAAGGGAAAGTAGTATCTATTGGAGGACAAAATAGTAAATATTATTAGATTATGATGCATTTCATTGGTAATGTCGTTCATAGTAGAGGACAGATGATTGGATATAGATAAGGGTCAGTTACTTCGGATAATACTAATGTGGTCTACTATAATTTTAGAAGGTTGGGTCATTTATGTAGATTAATTCCTCACCCACTAGAAGAGTTTTATGACTACGAATGTATGGGAAATATAAAAATGTTATTTTGGAAACCATTATAGGTGTGAAATTATGGATATTCTTGGTATAATCAATCTGCTGGAAAGGGGTATTCAACCTCTTTTTAGTGTAGTATTTGGAGTTATACTAGTCGCGGCGGTCCAAGAAGGGGATGTGGTCCCTTTAAGAAAGTGTTCCCTATGTAAGCATAGTGGTGCATCTTAAGGGACCCATACTGTAACATATTTTGGAGTGGTAGGAAAGCAAGAGGTAGTTCGGCCTAAACTTATGGACAAAGAAATTGAACAAATTATTTCTCTAAGTTCATTTATGTTAAATTATACACCTTCCTGTTACTTTTTTGATATGGGTTCATCTTGTTCCAATATATATCTACAACATGTCTATGAGATGAGTCTGAGGGTGGAGTTTTTGGGTATGGTTATGATGATAGAATCACCATCAGGAATATGTCCAAGTGACATCATTTTATGCAGACAGTATTTGTAATGTCCCGAACTGGAAGCCACTAAACTGGTGCTCCGAGCTGGTTTTCCACAAGGCCTCAAGAGCGCCTCACCGTACGGAAGAAGCTTCAAACTAGCAGCGAGGTCCTAGGGTGTGATAGTGGGGAGACTATTCCCTCGTACCAGACTGATAAAATAACGTAAATAAATATGTATCAAAAACAGAGGAAAGTAAATAGAGTGTGAATGCTATAAAAAACTGAAATAGAACAATTTGTAATAGTAAAATGTTGTAAAAGCCTGAAAAATTTTTCAATACAATAAAACATGGGTCACCCACCACAATACAACAATGGTCACCCACTAGGACGACCATATAGATACAAGTACAAAAGAAACTGAAAGTAAAAGTACACGACTCTACTACTAACTCTGAGCGCATCCACATACATGATCTCCAAACAATATCGAACTATAACAGCCTGATCAGTAGAACCACTCAAGTAGCTCCTCTTGATAATGCAACACTCTGCCTCAGACCTATCCACCATTAAACTCGTGATCAACTTGAAAAGCAGACATAAGGTCTACACGTACAACAAAGTGCTAAAGAAGTGTTGAGAAATAATCTCAGTAGGGCACCCCGACAAGCAACCTATAATTGTGCTACTATGTGTATGCAACATCAATGAGCTCAGCCTTGTAGGTACACAACAAAAGAAGTAAACCAAACTTGAAACCACAGTTGAACCTAAAGTATGTAAACCCTATCAACTAGGAAAGTGCCACTAGGTATTTCCTTATCTATATACATACACATGTATAGTCCCATATCTACACACATATATATAAATACAAATATTCCTGATTATGTGAAATATATAATAAGAAACCACACCATCAGTCGATCATTGGTACTATAAGCCCGATATTCTGGACATCATGTGCAAGGGAATTGAGCTGGATGTCAAGCCACTGAAGCCATGTATCATTAAGTTGATCTCTGGGTCCATAATCCCATCAACATATACCTGCTTTGGCCAACGCAGGAATTATGTCACTGAACAAGCTAATCAAATAAAAGTAACCCTCTAGGAAGTACTCATAGCCTATCCCCTCTGGTTCAACCAATCAACCAAAATCAAGAACATAACATAACAGCTAATCCTCTAGGAGGAACTCATAGCCTATCCCCTCTAGTCTTACCTAGAAACACAAGCAACCCTCTGGGCTGCACAGACAGTCTCACCCCTTTGGATTAGCTAAAGAAAAGACTCTCTAGGTATGCACTCCCCGTCAATTCACCCTATATTCTCGTATCATACTACAAGAGCTCTGGGGAAGCACTCAAAGTCAATTCCCCATATGGCCGGGGTAGAGAAACTACAGACACTCTTGGAAAGCACTCAAAGTTATTTCCCGATTTGGTCTCACATCATATAATTTTGAAGACACTCTAGAGAACCCCTCTATGTCAATTCTCCATATCGTCTATACACCAGGTGCTCATGGCCCTGTGTATGTCATGAAAGTGTAGCATCGCATATCGGCCTAAGTAAACATCAGGAACTACTTGGCTAACAGTCTAAAGCATAATAGCGTGTCATAAATACAAAAACTCCATCCGAACAATACAATTAATGGAAATAAGGAAGCCTAATAGGAAAACCAAGACCAAACAGTCAAAACTCAATCATCATAGGAATACACATCTACATCAAGGTAAAATACACTTTTTAAAATCAAACCACCTCTACACAAGCACAAAAGAAATAGTAGCCATCCAAACAAACAAGAATGACCCATCATGTCAGGCTCAGCAACCACCCACCCAGGAAGAACATCTGGTAAACACTACCACATCAACAATCCAAGTCAGATATAAAAAAACAGTTAGGGTGGCCCGAATGCCCATCCCAATAATACATCCATAGCCCCATGTATTTACCAGTTTGTCACAGGATCTAGGTGACACCCAATCACCATCTCTACCCAAACCAAACATAACAAATCAGGGTCAGTCAGACAATGAGCACCTGCTAGGTCCCTCAGGTCAAACACAGAGGTGGCATCATACATGGGATCATCGAGGGAAACACGAGCGAAGGTATCCAATGCGGGATCCTTAGGAAAGAGTAAGGGTGGAATCCTACATGGGATCCTCACGGAAAGGAAAAAATATGCATACCAATACATGGTTCGTGTCAAAGAAAGTACAATAAATAGATCCTACAAGAGACTCCCTATGTTAGAACACATGCAAAGGAAACCATCAGGGGATCCTTTGAAGTACTCGGTCTCAAAGACTCATTGGACAGAAGGGAATATCTCAAAAGGGAAACAACCTATAAATCATAGGTTACAAGGGATAGCTTATAGATCATCTCCTATTAAAGGTCTCAACTAAGTTGGTCTAAATACCGAACCAATCATCCATGCCAGATATCACTCTAGGGTGAAAACTGAACTCGATAACTGGAGGAAGAACCCCTCCATTTAGATATAAACCCCAAAACCATAATTAGGTGACCTGGAAATTTCAAAAGGATTCCACCATTGCTATATATGCGGATAAATGCACCGAATAGACTACTCACATGCCCAATTATAACATCTAGATCCCATGATATCCCCAACACTACTAATTTGATGTAGAACATGGCCATATCACTTGACTAGAACACATTGAGCCTGCATGTCTAATCATACACGGAATTTAAATTTCTGTACACAGCGTGTAGTATTCAAAAAAATTCACCCCATGTTTGTTTTCTCTAATACACATGCCAACGTACCACTACATGGTGTGTATTATAGTACACGACGTGTACTAAAAAAACACTATTCTGTGTTCTATTTCACACGGCCAGTCACACGGCCACCTACTACAGGGAGTGTACTAAAATTACATACTGTGTACTAAAGAAAACTTTTTCTTCCCCAAATCGGAAGAACACAAAGCATGTTTCCCCTATAATAAACACCGTGTCTTATAGGTTTTCCAACGGGATATCCATGAAAACGCTAGAAATGCCTGTTTTTACCATCGAAACTACAGATCGAGCCCGATGGACTTACAAGAATTCAATATAAGGCATTAAATTCATTCAAACCATTTTTAATGGGGATATATGGAGAAAAAAAATCACCCATCCATTGGGCGGAAACCGCTGAAGCCTCAGTTGATTCCACGGCTCACGGTTGTCGCACGCCGACTCATCATGTCGAGAGCTTCAAATAGGTACCCCTCTTGCCTCCCAAATATCACATATTATCAATCTATATATCTCCCATAGGTCACGTACATGTGGGTAAGGTAGGATAATTTTTTAAGGAGGAAGAGGAAATAAGAGAAGGATGAAAAGAAAATCAAATGAAAAGAAGAAAAAGGGGGTACGGGCCGACCCCGACGACCGACACGAGATTATACCTTCCCTATGATAAAATCCACATTTCGGACTCAATAGAGAATAAATAATATCAATAAAATGCTCCGTTTAGAGGATATTGACAAAAAACATGTGTGAATAATTTAATATTTAATTTAATAATATTAAATATTAAATATTCTGCTAAAATTCAAACAGCTCAGATTTCCTCAAAACATCTATCCTAGGGTAAAATCTGTATTCCCAGATCAATGGAGATATTAGAAAAATTATTTGATATCAGAATATATGGTAAAATGAACATTTTACCCCTCATGAACATCTAATAGCAAAAATTCAAATTTAATCTCAAAACTGCAGTCCGAAAAAACAGGGGTTCTTACAAAATTCACACCATAAACCTTTGCATCCCTAAGAAGCCCAGTGAAAGAACTAGAAACCATGCTCATAACCCAAGCATATGAAAAACCAAGATATCTAGACTTCCAACTACATTTATTATAGCATTAACAACCACCTTCTACATAGAAGATATTTAACTACGACCAAACTGGTACTCCACACCATAGGAGTACTCATGTAATCATTTTAAAAGAAAACTCTGAGATCAAAAGCTCCTAGGAAACACCTATGTTTAGCCTAAACATGGAAAACCACTCTCAAAAGTCCAATGGTGCACTCCCCACTATATGGATTTCCGTAAACTAATCCGAGAGTGAAAATAGAATATCTTCCACCCACAATAGAGATGAACATTAAGAAAGAAAAAGGAGATCGATGTAGGGTCGAAGAACTCTCAGCATACTCAAGACGAATAAAGATAGCGCATGATCATCTCTTATAATAGTACACTATGATTTTATAGAAGGCATGTACAGATCCCTCCAATCCACACTAACATCCTTCTAAAACATGACCAGGATTCAAGCAGGGGTCAACCATATCAATGTAACCCAGAATTTCACAATTTCACCTCTAGAACAAAATGAAATTTCAACACAAATTCTAGGATCCGAGTCCACAGGACGTCTTGAAACATTGGTCCTAGGCTCACACCCCGCAACTCACCGATTAAGATTCAAACATTTCCAACTCCAACAGTAACATCAGAAACACTGGCCGACCAGGCCAGGCACCCGAACATGCCTACTCGTCAAAACCAGTCGCTAAAAACAAACTCCACCAAAAGGAATTGGAAAACTACTTGGCAAACTTCTCACACAGGATTCCCTTGAATGGAATAGACATCTATCTATAAGGGTTCGAGTCAAAACCCAGGGTCTCTAGGTATTCCACCCAGCCATACCGAAAAAGCTTCACAACATTATCACAAGGTCTAACCATATATCCCAAAAGGTCCAAAACCACTCAAAAGATGTTAAATATCACAATGAACAAAGAAATTAAAAATGAAAACATAAGCTACAAGGGCCCCGATCCTCTCCGAGCATCCCCCGAAGGAACAACATCTTGGAGGTCACAAAAAAATAGAAGAGACAAGATGAACTAACACTCATCGGGTATCTGTATATAGAAATACCACAAGAAGATCTAGTTCACAAGAAAACACATGGTATCAATCTATATCATTCTTAGCAATCCGACTAGATAACCACATTCCAGAAAAACAACACCCAATAATGGTTAAACAGAACGGAATCACATGCCATATCAGCCAAATAGGTTCACTACACCACATGTGCACAAGGAATGAGTCATCATCCTCACACCAACACATCAACATAGATCCACATAACCTTCAATTAGAGTAAAAAGTATGTGTATGTAGACCCAAGTGTCTCAGTCATCAGTAAAAACACACACTAGCAGGAAGATATGCTGTGAATCCTATGTGCCTAGTACGATGCATGAGATGCCTCTTACCTTTATTGGCCAAGAGTCAAAATCCATCGCTGTCATCCTGCTAATGGCCAAGAGACAAGGATCCATATTAAATCATACCACCACACAATATGTGATCCATTCTTAAAGAAAAATCATATACAACTATAACATCACAAAATCAGAACAACAATCCAAAACCCTGGAAACCGAGACGTCTTACCGGAACAAGTCATCTCGGCGCAGCAGCCCGATATCAATCACAGGTTCCAACACATTTATAATACTACAATCTACTATATCCCAAATAATAAAGACCAGGAAAGAAAAATCCTTTTATTTAACTTTGTAACATCCTAACCCGAAAGCCACTAAACTGGTGCTCTGAGCCAGTTCGCCCCAAGGCCTCAAGCGTGCCTCCCATATGCCTAAGGCTGGTGACTAGCAATGAGGTCCAAGGGTGTGATAGTGGGGATACTATTCAATCATAGCAGAGTAAGGAAACAGCAGAAATATCTATGTATCATACACACCGAAAATATAAACAAAGTGCAAAAGAAATAAACAGCTGATATAGAAAAAGTTGTAATAGTAAAATGCTCTAAAAGCCTGAACAACTATGCAATACAATACAACACTAGTCACCATCCACAATAAAACATTGTTCACCCACCAGGCTGACCATATAAGTACTAGTACAAAAGAAAATAAAAGTAAAAGTATAGGGATATGCTAATAACCCAGAGAAAATCCATGTACCCTATCTCTAGACAATATCGAACTATAGTAGCTCGATTAGTAGAACAACTCGAGTAGCTCTACTCAATCATGAAACACTGTGCCTCAGGTCTATCCACCATACAACTCATTCTCAACCTGAAAGTCCAACATATGGTCTACATGTACACTGAAGTGCAGATGGCAGGGTAAGAAATAATCTCAGTAGGGCACCCTGACAAACATCCTATAACTATGATGCTATGTGTATGCAACAACAATGTGCTCTGCCTAGCTGGAACACAACAAAATAAGTAAACCAAATGTGCAACCACAGTCGAACCTAGGGAATGTAAACCCTATCAACTGGGAAAGTTCCACCATGGATGTCCATATCTATATAGGTACATATGTATAGTCCCATACCTATACACAAATACATAAATATGAATATTCATGATTAGGTGAATTATGTAATAATAAACCACATCAGCAGTTGATCTGTGAGACCATAAGCCCAATTTTCTAGACATCTTGTGCATGGGAATTGCGCTAGAAGTCATGCCTCTCATGTTGTGTATCATTAATTTGATCTCTGGGTTCATAATCCCATCGAAATGTACCATCTTCGGACCATGCAAGAATTATGTCTATCAACAAGCTAAAAAACAACTAACCCTTCGAGAAGTACTCATAGCATATCCCCTCTAGTTCATCCAATCAACCCCAAGCAAGCAAATAACACAACAGGTAACCCTCTGGGAAGTAATCATAACCTATCCCCTCTGCTTCTAGATAGAAACATAAGCATCCCTCTGGGCAGCACACATAGTCTCACCCCTCTGATTTAGGAAAATCATAGACTCTCTAGGGAAGCACTCATCATCAATTCACCATGTTTCCCATATTGAGGAACTACAAACACTCTCGAGAAGAACTCAACGACAATTCCCGTTTTGGTATCACATCGTATAATTAGAACAACACTCTGGAGAAGCCCTCAACGTCAATTCTCTATATGGTCTATACACGAGGTTCTCACGACCCTATGTATATCAAGTAAGTGTAGAATCATGTATCGTCCCAAGTAAACCTCATAAACTACGTGGAAAACAGTCTAAAGAATAATTTCATGTCATGAATACAACCACTCCATCCTAACAATACTAGGCATGGAAACAAGGTAGCCTTATAGGAAAAGCTGGACGAAACTGTCAAAAATCAAGCAACATGGGAAAACACATCCACAGCAAGGTAAAATAAACTATTTACAATCGAACCACCTATACTCAGGAACACAATGAATAATAGGAATCCAAAAATAATAATAAAGACAGATCGCATCTCGCTCAGCAGGTTCCCACCCAAGAAGCACCTCTGTTAAACACTACAACAATAGGAAACCAAGTTAGATATAAACAAACAGTGAGGGTGGTCTGAATGCACAACCCAACGATACATCCATAGCCCCATGTATTTACCACTTCCCCACAGGTTCTAGGTGACACCCGATAACCATCTATACACAATCCCAACATAATAACTCAGGGTCTGTCAACTAATGAGAACCTGCTGGGTCTCTCAAGTCAAACACAGAGGAGGCATCATACTCAGGATCCTCTTGGTAAACACGACCGAAGGCATCCACTGCGGGATCCTTAGTAAAGAGTAATGGTGGAATCAAACACAGGATCAACAAACAATAGAAATCATAGGCATTCTATAACATGGTTCCTTTCATAGTAAGAACAAGAGTGTAATCCTACAAGGGACTCCATAGGTCAGCACACAAGTAAAGGCATCTCTAATGGGATCCTTATATGTACCATGTCTCAAAGCCTGATAGGCCAAAAGGGAACATATTTCAAGGGAAAAGTCCTCTAAATCATAGGATATTGGATATATATCATAGATCATCTCCTATTAATGTTCACTACTATGTTTGTCTAAACATCAAACCTATCATCCTTGCCAAATCTCACTCTCAGATGACAACTATACTCGATAAGTGGAGGAAGAACCCCTCCATTTAGATAGAAACTCCCAAACCTAATTTAGGTGACCTCTAAATGTAAAAATTATTCCACAATTGTGATCTACGTGGATAAATGCTCAGAATCCACCACCAACACACCCAATTCTGACATTTAGAGCCCAAGATATCACCAAAACAACTAAACTGAAGTAGTACATGGCCCGAGAACATGGCTAGAACACCTTAAGCCTACCTGTGTAATAGTAAATGGTGTGTAATTTACTATACACAGAGTTAACTATTCAAAAAAAGCCACCCCATGTTTGTTTTCACTAAAAAAGAAGCCACAATACCACTACCCAGCATGTACTTATAGTAAACTACGTGTACTAAAAAAAACTACTTCATGTTCTATTTCACACGACTAGTCACACGGACACCTACTACATAGAGTGTACTCAAAGTAGATGGAATTTATTTAATAAAACATCATCTTCCCCAAATGGGAAGAACACATAGTGTTTATCCCCGAGAATACACGCTGAGTATTCTGGGTTTTCCGATGGGAAATCCTTAAAAACGCCCGAAACACCCATTTTCACCCCCGAAACAACAGATCGAGCCACATGGGATTACAATAAATAAATATAAGGCTTTAAAAACTTAACAAAACATGTTTAAAATAAATATATTGATAAATCATAAATGTCCCTTCCTTTTGGTGGAAACCGTTGAAGCGTCGGTTGATTTCACAGCTCACGGTTATCGCATACTGACTCTGGGAGTCTAGAGCTTTGAATTGGTACTCCTATTGCCTCCAAAATCTCCCAATTATTAAATATGTATATATCTAATAGGTTACAGCCAAGGTTATGAGTAGGAGATGTGTGCAAGGAGGAAGAGGAGGAAATAAGATAAGGAAGAAAAGAAAAGAAAAGTAAAAGAAGAAAAAGGTGGTCTGGGCTGGCCCCGGCGCCCGACATGAGTTTATGACTTTCCTAGGATAAAATTCCTATTATGAAATCAATGTTGTATATGGAATATCAGTATAATGCACCATTTATAAGTTATTGACAAACCAACTAGTGTAAATAATTTAATATTTAATTTATTAATATTAAATGTTAAATATTCGGCTAAAATTTGAACTCAGAATTCCTCCAAACTATTGTCCTATGATAAAATCCCTATTCTGGGACCAACATATAAAATAGAAAAGTTATCCAAGATGAGACTATATTATAATATGACCATTTTACCCCTCATGAGCATCCAACAACAAAAATTCAAATTTTGGCTAAAAAATGCAGTTCGAAAAAACATGGGTTCATACTGTATTATCTCAAGGTTGGGGAGTATAATTTTCTATGGGATCTATAAATAATTGACATGAGATTATTTGACATGATTTTTTAAAAACTTATTGGTATCATACTTTGACCACATAGATGTTTACAAGCTGATGGTGACTTTTAAATCTCTTATGGTTGAGAATTATGTTCATCGTGGAGAGGTGGATATCCTAGAAAGTCATGTATTGTTGATTCATCAGCATTTGAGGGAGAATACAACCAAATTTTCAAGCCTATTTCTAGATGATGAGGATGTGAATAAGGATTTATTTTTCATACTAATTAGATCAATTGTAATAATTGATTCCTATGTAAATATCATGTCTTCATCATGATATGGATGTAGATTTTAATAAAAATTCCATGCACTGAGATGAGCCAGTTTCCATTCACCCCTAAAGAATAGAACCGGTAGAGCATCAAGAGAATAATAATATACAATAAGAGTTGAGTGGTCAGGTGTTTTTCTATATAACTATGTATCCTTGGTGTTATATAGTATTTTTAGTTAATAAGGATGAAAGGAAATAGATATTATGAGTTGGTTAGAAAAAATTAAAATTGATGATTGTAATGAACTATTATTTACTTCCTTATATAGATGATATATTTGAATGCTTGAGATGATATAGTGTCTTCTACAAGAATCATTTAAGGTCAGTGTGTCATAATCTAAGAGTTAGACATTTTGATATACCAAAAATTACATTTATAAATAAGTATGCACATTATGAGTTTATTGTGATGTTGTTTGGAATGAATAACACTCATGTTGTTTTATTGGCCTTGTTGAACCAAATCATACACTCATACATGGATAAGTCTATGGTTGTTTCTATGGGTGAAAAAGTTTTGTACTAATAGTAAAATTATGATCATTTCCAACAGCTTTTAATCATTCTATGTTTATTGAGATAACATATGATATACAGAAATCTATCCAATTGATTGTTTTGGATTGACCAGAAACATTTCATATGTCACTTCATCTTAGAGGAATGTGTTTCAATTTACCCAAATAATCTATAGGTAGTGGTTTCTTAGGATCATACCCTAAATTTATTGGATATATGCACCTTTATAGGGTTATCAAGTTATTATTTGAGGTTCATCCAAGACTTTCCCAACTACGTAGTACCAAGTTAGGATTGATCAGGGAGGGAATTATGTTTTAATGTTATTTAGTAGGAAAAAAATATTTCCCTAAGATGAAGAAATAGATTAATACCCAAGTAATTATGATTCTATTTGAGACACATGAAAATTATATGGTGTTTTGTGATGCTTCATGGTAAGGTAATGAATTGGTTTTCGTGTGGGACTTTGAGTTTTGGTATATGTTTCATGGTATTTGAGGCCATATGAGTCAAACTACCTTACCCATGACCTCATGTTAGATGCATTAGTATATAAATTTATGTGTTGAAGGAAATATCTATTGATTGAGAAGTATATTATGCATATCAAAAACAATTAAAAATGTATATATTTTAATACTAAAATTTGAATCAATAAAAACAATGTTGGGTTGAGTATATGAATTGATATGATTTTGAAATGGAATATACACCCAGGAAGGGAAACAATTTTTATGATTCATTAACTAGAAAGACTCATAATCAGGTAGATCGGTATTCTGGTTTAGAGTGGATGATAATGAAATTTCTTGTTGATATATAATTTTCTTTTTATAAAGGCAAGATACAGATGATTATCATATCAATGTTAGTGGATTACACACATCTGTACCAAATTAATGGGAGTGGTTTAAGGATATATAGTGTTATTACGTGAGGGAAATCAATAATGATAGGGTGTTACCTTCTAATCATATTTTATATTAAGATGATATAATATTTTTTAGAAGTCATGATGTTGGGCCCATGATTATAAGAGGACTAGTTGTGTGAATTCCATTCCTCGAAGTGTGTGGTGCATGTAGGATTAACCAACATGTAATGTGACATACATCGACAGTATTGGTGGATGTGAATGGAAAATGAAATTTTAGTGTATGCTACATGATGCTAAAACAGGTAGAAAATGATGGTCGATGATCAATGAGATGATGGTTTACTATAGTTGATTACCACTCTAGAATGATTGTGTCCTGATGTTTCCATGGACTTTGTGGTGTATCCTAGGGAAACCTCAAAATAGTGACTTTATTTGAGTAATTGGGGACTGGAAGATGAAGGTAGCACACTTCATTCTTGTATGGGATACATTTTTAGTGAATCAATTGGGAGAAATGTATTTTAATGTTATAGTCTATCTATAATGTGAAATTTGAATTTTAGTTTCTAACAGTGGCTCACTTTTAACATCATGCTTTGGTTAGGGATTATTAATGGTTCATGTTATGTAGGTATCTCTATGTACAAAATTTCACTTTTAGTATGATGGGAATTCAGAATGTACTATATAGGTTTGGGATAACTTTTTTTGGTTGTGCTTCCTATACTTTTGTTGGTCATGGGAGAAGTACATGGAATATATTATGTTTTCCTATTACAATATTTATTAGTAAAATATTATGATATAATATTATGCTAAAATATATGGTAGAACATACAAATCAATACTATGATGGATTGGGGACAACGATCCAGAGTAGTTGGGACCAACTCTCATATAGGAGACTTTAGAAAAGGTTATGTTGATTTTGAAATGTATGGATATGTGTCCGAGTAGGAATAATTTGTATGTTGATCAATGTTGATGACCCCTTTAGTTTATAGTGGGTCATCATGTGTTCCATTAGATTTCACTTATATTGTGTCACCATATGATTAAAAAATAGTGGATATTGACTCCTAGGTTTCTCGTACATTATGAGATTTGGGATAGAATAATATTGTTATCATACCTATTGGATCTTCAATATAGGTACATTTTTTTCATGATGTTATTCATGTGTCACACCTTAAGCGTTATCACCAAAACATTCGGCATGTGGTTGATGTTGACGATGTTGTTCAAGAGATGGATGCTCCCTTTGAAAATCATCAAATTCATGTTATTTGTAATAGTTAAAATGTTTTTAAAGTAGGGAAAATTTATATAGTTCATGTAGTATGTAATAATGGTCATTTTCTTAGTGAAACATTGGATATAGAAGAATAATTGTGGGCTTTGTTTCCCAATCTTTTTAACTTGTAATCTTTAATATTCATGGAAGTATATATTAAATATGATATTGTATAACATGGGGAGATTGTATGATCATTGAAATTTATAGATATGTATAATTTTCTTAAAGATTCCCTTTAAAAAACATTTTTATATCTTTATTTGGTTTTACGTTTGGTATGTTTCAGGTGAAAATTGAGAACATTATAAGAAGAATTAGTAGAGCACACTTAGCACATCGTTTTCCAAAACCATGTACCTACCCCCAAAAAACACTATAGTATGATAAAACATTGAATTAAATGGTTGGAACATGTTTTTTTAAACTGTTAACCATTTTAGGAGAAACCATATACCTCAAAGATGGTGCACATTGTCAGGGTGAATAGTTTGTAAAACAATTATCCTCGGCCTAGTAAATTGTTCACATATATTTTTTCCTTCTAAAATATAAATTAAAATCCCAAACCTTAATAAATTAAACTCAAAACATCATATATCAACCCTAGATATAATCCTATAAATTTCAAATCATGATAGATGGCTTGATGTAATCATGAAAACTATTTTTGATGAATTTCTTATCGGTTCCAAGGACCACATCTCATATGGAATGTTTTTATCCCATGTTTTATTAATGTTTTTCCCGTAATTCTTTTAGAATGATGAGGAATTTTTTATCCATCGTTATAGTTTTTTTAGATTTATTTTCTCATGGATAATATTATGATTGATAGTGATTCATGGATTTGGTTTTAGATTTTTTATGTTGTTGTAATCTAGATCATTCTGTTTCAATTTTGGGATTTCCATATTAGTGAACAACATATATTTTTCATGAGGTAGGTGGTCTAAATATGATTTCGAGTAGTATTAAATTAATTTTATTTTAATAAAAATGGTATATGTAAATTTCCATATTTGGAAATTTAAACAGTAATTGGAATAATTAATTAGATAAATTATAGAATTGAATTATGATATTAGTTTAATGATGAGATTATGGAATAAATGGGGTATGGAATTGTAAAATTAATCAAATATTGGGATGTTGGGGTTGATTAATAAATTATTCTAAAGGGGTGATTGTATTAAAATTAATTTATTAATGGATTATATGATCAAATTTTTTTAATGGATTAATCATGAAATGTTCATACTTCATATATGTAATTAATGTGATGAACCATGATTATTTTTCTAAAATGTAATTTCGCACTGTTATTTGAATAGAGGATAATACAGTTAATGATGATTTAGCAGGATAACTGTGATATCTGTAATAAATCAGATTAATTGATATATTCGCTGTAGAACTCGGATGGCTAGTCAAAATACCCACCTAGTGCAATAACTATCATTGTAGTCTACAAATGATTGTATGTTATAGTGAGAGTGAGACACTGACTAATGCTATGAAAACCCATATTTGATAACAATGATGTTTTGTAAATGGACTAATTCTCTAAATACCAACTAGGGTTCTAACCAAGACACTGTAGGAGAAATAAAAGAATATTGTATCAGTTTTATATGTTACCTTGATATGAAATTGGATTTAAATGATTAATGAAATTACATGATACAATGATTTATGATTTTCCATGATATATGGTTTAGACTTAATCATGGATAGAAGAATGTAATAATGGTATTTGATTCATCATGAAACTAGGTAACTATGTGATTAATTAAAGAATAATAAGTTGTGAATTTTATTAAGTGTTTTATTGTATATTATTATTTATTCAACTACATTTACTATTATATACTAGAAATTTTTTTAGAAAATGTTGGTGGTGGACTACTGAGTTTAACTAACACCCTACATAGGCATCCTGATATATACGTGAATGGACATCATGATTTTGGGACAATATGAAGGAATATCCCTATGATATATGACTGAGTTAGGATGGATAATGTGTTGGGGAACTAGACATGGTGTCGGGAACCACATGGTAGTTGATAGGATTTATTTATTTTGGGGTTTTAATTGAAAACATAAAAAATATATAGCATAAAAAATATACTATTTGGTTCGCATACTGTTTTTTTTCCATTTTTGGTTTATCAGGTGACACTAGTCTGTATTTGGTAATGGCATTCTACTGGTTATTAGTTAAACCATTTGGTTTGTTATATTTTCCCATTTATGCTTCTTTAATAGGTGAGGTAATGTCTATCAATGATATATATCTAAACCTTTATAATGTTAAAAATATCCAAGCATACAAGTAGTCATTCTGAAGGTCATTTGACTATCTGGCATGGGTACCGATGTCTGGCACCTGATTTGTGATGTTACAATTCATCAATGCCTCTTAGTGATGATGACGCACGATCCTCACCAAATCATGTGTAAAAGTAATTAATTGACATGATGAACACCACATGATTCTTGAAATCAATGAAATAATTAAAAAAAAATTCACTGGTAAAGTATGATAATATATACAAAAATTTTAACATAATACATTATGGTCTTTTGAAGAATGAAAACTAAAAATAGAAGCCCTCCCTGAAAAATAAAACAATGGTTGACCATGTTTCCATGAAGGGCTAACTATAATATGTTTTTAAATCATATTTATAACATAGTGTGAACCCAAATTCACCAATAAATAATATTTCGTGGTTATAGTTGCAAATCATTAATAAAAATGGCTAAATGGCGGTGGTTATGAAAACAATTTTAATAAAAATGTATTATTTAAAGACTATGGTAGTTGAAAAAAAGGTTTTATTTTTGAAATATGAGATAAGGAGTTAATTGAATGTTCAATAGACATTTTCCTTGGTAAATTCTTCTGAAAATTACACAAGGTAAAGTTGAATTTGATTGTTAATGTTAATCAAGATATTTATTTCCTTCATGCATTTTAAAAATATGCACATGTAACAATCCTTTGACACAAAAATCATTTTGTAATCTTTTAGACCAAAATAATGGATTGGAGGATAAGAAAACTAAAATATTTTGAATATGTGAGATTAAAAGGATTAATGTGTTTTCAAATCAAAAAATTATTACATTACCACATGAAATATCAACCAAATCAGTGCTGTAATAAAAAGTGTTTCCCTTGATTAATCCAAAATAGATCATTAAAAGAAGTGTAATGTTATGATAAACCATAAATGTATTGTTTAAAAAAAATATTGTACAAAACCAATAAATCAACAGGTTTTTCAAAATTTTCTCCAAATGTGTTTGGCTCCCTTCAAATACTCGTCCACTATTTAGCTTTCCATCGATAGGAGGAGGAGGATTGAGTGGAACATGAAAATCATATTGGATCACCTAATGGAGATAGGTCACATTATTATAGGATTAATATAGAATACATTTTAGTCTCAATATATATAAATATATTCCTCCTTGTCAAACATACAAATGTCAATTCAAATTGAAAAATTTATAGGAATGGTGGATGGTGGTTTTGGGAACCCACATTTCTAAATATCACATGTCTAATGGTCATGGATTACCATTAAGGATTATAATTTTTTTAATTATAATTATGTTTCCCCACCTCAATAGTATCACCACTAAATTTTTTGATTCATTTTGAGGTGAATGGACCATGTGATCCATGGTTTTTTTGGAAAAAATATTCCAACATATTATACCATTAACACACTAATTTTATGCCTAATTAGACTGAAATAGTAGTCTCAATATGCATTTTATTCCACACATAAGTTTATACTCTTGCATATTTCAGATTGTTTTTCTCAAATTTCATCATGGTCCCTCCAAATCAACCTCCTCCAAAATCATAATAGTAAAAATGAGTAAAGTATACCCTATTTATAGTGATAAAAATTAACAATTTAAAAAAATGTAAAATTAAATATTTTATTGTATTATAAATATTCAATGCAATATCAATTTAAATAATTATTATAAAAGTGGAAATATATAGTGAATCATTGTGAGCTCAATGACGATATAATAATTTTTTAATTAATATAAATTCCAAATAAATATTTTTTAGAATATTAAAATAAATATAATTTGAGAAATATAATGAAATCAAAAAGTTTTATATATTTACTAGACAAATTAAGGATGTATTAACTATTATTTTTCAAATGATGTGATGCAAATATAATATGTTTTTAAATACATGTTTTGAATAGTATCAAAATTGAAATTTATGATATTTTAAATTAAATATTATTATAATAAATGACAATAAATACATAAAAATATAAAAATAGGAAAAATATTTTTTATATGGTGAAATAATTCATAAATTATCCATTTTGGTTTTTTCTTCATTTTATAGTAACTATATAAATCTTAGTGGAATAAAAATACATGTTGTCACGATAGGAGTTAATGGGATTAAATAAGGGTTAATGCTAAAAGATAATGCAAATAATATACCATAAACATGTAAAAAAATATTTTATGTTATTATGTATAGCCATCTACGTATTAGTATCTAAATAAATCACTTTGGAAGCATTTTTAATTGAAATTTATATTATATTAATTTAGTATTTTGATAGTTTTCAAAAGATCCTACCACATCAATTATAAAAAAAACCACATCCCTCACTTCATCACACAAATTTTAGAATTCCTGATCATAATAAAAATTCCCATTTATCCTCCCAAATTTTTTCTCCTATTTATTTAGGTATTGAAATTCATAAATTACCAACTCTAGATCCTCTAATAATTAATATGAAGGTATTCCATTGAAAAATTTGTAATTAATTTTCAAAATCATCCATTCTCATTTATTATTTAACTATTTATTATTGTGTTGTTTACATATTACAATAATTTTTTAAAAAATATATATATATTATTATATTTTATTATGACTATGGAAAAAAAAAATTCCATCACTTATCCTAACAAAGAAAAACCGAAGCACGACACAGGTGTATGTATGAGTTACCTTCTCCATATCGTGGTGTTATTTTTTTCCCACAACATTATTAAGTTGTGTTTAATGATGGATAAAATGTATATAAATAATTAATATGACAGTATATTAATATATCATACACTTTCTTAACATTTTATATGTTTGGGAATCATATCATCGCTCATGCGTACATACGACATGCTGTCTGCACGAATAAATGAAAGACTATCAATTGAAAAACCAAAAGGGTTATAGCCAATAATAGAATAACAAGATCCCAATGAATAAATGAAAGACTATCAATTGCATGGAACATGAAATAAACCATGGGTCCATCCCCATGTTATAATATGTAACCACTATAACAACCCAGTAAAATTTATACATTTTCAAGGATAGTCTTCCTTTATATAATATTATTCCCATTACATGTTTCATACAAAACCACATCCAGATACTCTCAATGTTAAAAGTAGGGTGTGAGAACAAAATCATAGTAGGTTACCAAAAATAAGAAATAAATTTACTCTATACACACATCTAATAATTCATTTCTATAACACATTTTTCTAAAAAACCACAATGAAATAAATTCCTTTCACAAATATTCAATTCAAAATATTATTTTGTTTTTCTACAAAAATAACCCATATTGAATAAATTATTAGAATCTAAAAAATATCATTTAGTCATAATAAAATCGAATTACGATATTTTCAAGAAACCATATATCATGAGACCAAAAAAACCAAAATAAATATCCACATAATGAATCTACAACAAACTAAAGGTATATTAACATCGCAATGGTGTAAAAAATCCAAAATAAAAATAAAAACTAGCTAGTATAACTAATGACAAATTTTTAAGAACATTGATACCTTGTAAAGGATAACCACTAGCCACCATGATATCATAATCACATCCCCTTGTTATTGTTAACATTACTAGGGAATGTATTTTTTGGTATTTTTTATATACCATGAGGTTCTCCAAATGATCTATAATATGATCACCTGGTTTAAAAAATAGAATTAAAATTTAACTAAAATTTTCAATGACAATTCTTTTCATTTAAATTCATGAAAATCGCTTTTCAAATCAAATTCTTCATTGAGGTAGATTATCGATCGCATCTTGTCCTTCATAATGAATTTAACCAAAACCCAATTTAATAAAATAATATAATATCTATCAACGATAAATTTCAACTCTCATTGATTGAAAATCCATAATATGATAAATTAATACTACTAGAATTTTGGTTAATTTAAGTTATTTATTGAGGAAATATGATGGATAGAGACACATAATATAAGATCAAATAGAAAATAAGTTCCCTCAAACCTAGTGAGGGAAATGAATAAAAAGGGTCCTTGGAATCCACAATCCAAGAAATTTTCCATCAATTCCTCATAAATCCCTATATATCTATATCTCACTAACCATTGGAGGTCCATCAATACATGGGAAAATAATTACAAGATAATATCTTGAGATTAGATGGGAAAATGTGAGAAATAAAGAATTTACATTAATGTGAACATCTAAAAAAGAACAAGGATAAGTACAGAATTAAATGGAGAGTCATCTTGAGTATGATGTAGTTTGTGGTTTGATAAAATGAGTTATTAGAATAGGAATAAATTTTAACATAACCAAGGAAATTTTGTTAAAAATCAGTATTAATAAAATCATATCTGTGTGTAGGGTTAGGCTGCATGGTTTGAAAAAATGTTGGCTAAACGTGTGTTTTATACATTTTTTAGACAAACCATTTCCACGATTTCCAGGAAGAAGGGCCCACCGTTGACCATCTTACACGTAACCATGAAAAATTAATTTGGAATACACAAATCCATTTCACTTGGTTACTGCATGGTTTGACTAGTTTTCACCTAACCGGTTTTTCCATAAATTTCATATTTTCAACTTTTGAAACCTAATAACCAATCAAACCAAAAAACAGATCCACGAAGCTCAAAATTAAACATACCAATCCCCCCATGTAATTAAAAATTTTCACCCCCCTGAATGATTTATGTCACTGTAAAGGAACAATATATGAAAATGAGTATAGATAAGCCATTATTGCATCATCAATGCCTCACACTCTAATTCCTCATGGTTGTGCCTCATATAAAATAATATTGGATGATCTTTCTCTATATAACCTTAGCCAATCAGTCCGATATATAAATAATTCCTTAAAAAAAGATTTTAGTTTTCATCTCATAGTTCACCCACTCTATAATATGGGAGGGATCTGATTTGTATATCATCAGTTAACAAACAATAAACACATAATGAATTTATATTAAAAAGGTATGAAATTATATTGGATGACAAACCATCCCATGTCACTCAATAATATCAAATAGACTAAAATAATGATGTTCTAACTAACCATGTCTCACTAAAAATATATTTCTCAATTGAGGGGAAATATTGAGAATAATTGAACTTTAACCATAAAATATATCATTTGATGATATATGACATATCTTAAATGATTATTTTTATACATAATGAAAATTTTCCAACCTCTTTCAAACAATGAGGTGGCCTACATGGAAACCCATATATATCCTAAAAAGGTTACATCCTGGTAAAATTCGAACAAAATATTACAATAGTTAAACTTCAATAAAGGTAAATGTTTTTCATAAGATCCATCAATATAATGAATTATTTTATAAATCATATCTTCATGAATCTAGATAGCACATTAAAAGTGACCTTATGTCTAGGGATTTTCATTCATACCCAACTACATCTGAGAAAACATTGCACCTTCCAATACACTATAAAAAAGTTATAATGTAACATCCCTAAATGATAAAGGGTTAAATGACTAAATGATATGAGTCATGTCAATAAGGTGCACCTTCCTTTTCGAGAGCCTGCCTGATTAGAACTCCACAGTTAAGCGTGCTTGTCCTGGAGTAGTGATAATGATGGGTTTCCTTCTAGGAAGCTTCCCAAGATGTGTGTGAGTGAGGACAAATCACACTAGAATGGACATGTGTTGGCTTGTGGGGACAATAATTAGTCAGATGACCCGTTCAAGCATGTGGGTGGACACTAGGGTGGGCCCCACGTGTCTGTGGAGAAACTGGGGGTACCTGGTAGGCCAGGACCTGATAGCCATGTTAAGGCAGGGTGGTTGTGATTTCACCAGGACCCGGTTGTCACAATAGGTATCAAAGGTGGTACCCAGCCTTAAGTGCAGCGCACTGCCTGGGTTGAGATGTAGGGCCCACAACGAGGACGTTGTGCTCTAAGGGGGGGGGGGGGGTGATTGTAACATCCCCAAATGATAAAGGGTTAAATGACTAAATCATATGACTCATGTCAACAAGGTGCACCTTCCATTTCGGGAGCCTGTCTGATTAGAACTCCATAGTTAAGCGTGCTCGGCTTAGAGTAGTGATCATGATGGGTGATCTTTTGGGAAGTTTCCCAGGATGTGTGTGAGTGAGGGAAAAGCACTCTCTAAAGGACATGTGTTGGCATGTGGGGACAATAATTAGTCAGATGACCCATTCAGGCATTTGGGTGGACCCTGGGGTGGGTCCCATGTGTCTGTGGGGTAACTGGGGGTACCTGGTAGGCCCGGACCTGATGGCCATGTTAAGGCGGGGTGGTTGTGCTGTCACCAGGACCCAATTGTCACATTAAGCAGCTGGTTTCCCAGAATCCTGAGCCTCGCGATCTTCTGTAGCATGAGACATGATGTATTATTTTAACTAATTCTAATAATTTTTTAGTACATCATGCCCCATAGGTACCCCGGAACTGGCGTCCCTACAGTTGGTATCAGAGGTGGTACCCAGCCTCTGGGTTGAGATGTAGGGACCACAAGGAGGACGTTGTGCTCTAAGGGGGGGGGGGATTGTAACATCCCCAAATGATAAAGGGTTAAATGACTAAATGATATGACTCATGTCAACAAGGTGCATCTTCTTTTTCAGGAGCCTGTCTTATTAGTACTCCACCGTTAAGCGTTCTTAGCTAGGAACCGGGGTCCCTATAGTTGGTATCAGAGGTGGTACCCAGCCTTAAGTGTAGCACACTGCTTGGGTTGAGATGTAGGGCCCACAACAATGACATTGTGCTCAAATAGGGGGTGGGTGATTGTATCTATGCATCTGGTTTCCCAGAATCCTGAGCCTCGCGATCTTCTGTAGAATGGGACATGATGTATTATTGTAACTAATTGTAAGAAATTTTTAGTACATCATGACCCATAGGTACCCGGGAACCGGGGTCCCTATAGTTGGTATCAGAGGTGGTACCCAGCCTTATGTGTAGCACACTGCCTGGGTTGAGATGTAGGGCCCACAACGAGGATATTGTGCTCTAAAGAGGGGGGGGGGTGATTGTAACATCCCCAAATGATAAAGGGTTAAATGACTAAATGATATTACTCATGTCAACAAGGTACACCATCTTTTTCGGGAGCCTGTCTGATTATAACTCCACCGTTAAGCGTGCTTGGCCAGGAGTAGTGATTAGGATGGGTGTCCTTCTGAGAAGTTTCCCATAATGCATGTGAGTGAGGACAAAGCACACTGGAAAGGACATGTGTTGGATTTTAGGGACTATCATTAGTCAGATGACCCGTTCGGGCATGTGGGATGACCCTGAGGTGGGCCCCACTTGTTTGTGGGGCATCTGGGGTAACATGGTACGCCAAGACCTGACAGCGATGTTAAGGCGAGGTGGTTGTGCTGTCACCAGGACCCGATTGTCACATATATAATGTAAGGATCCCTATCATAAACAATTAATGTTGTCCCTATACTTTTCCTACTTATCTATTACATTTACAAGTCCCAAAGATACATTACCTTATTCATCTACATGATAGGTAAAAAATGCATTGATTTTGGGAGTTAACCAATAATCACCCATATAAGATCGTTACCACATGGTGTCCCTAGTAAGATTGTAACAACACTAGAAATGTTTGGCATAAAATATAAATTATTTCTATACATGTATACAAAGTGAACCCTTATTTTTGAGTAGTGTTAGCACATGTGACCATCTAGGATAATTCTCATGGTTTACGTGATTGTGGAGAGAGCACGGTGAAATACCATGTGTTGTCATTTTTGAATATTCATTAGTCTGATAATTGTATTTGGGGGGAGATAGCTTTTGTTTTTCTAGTAGGGAGACCATGATATTACATAAGAACCATGGGGGTTATATAAATTGGTTCTTATAACATGCAGTGTGGTCATGAAATATTGTAATGTACCAAATACCTAGATCAATGAGAAGATGAATTGAAAGAAATGTGTTGGTTAATGGGGATAGTCATTACTGTTGTAATTGATCTCGATGGGTAATAACTTATGGAGATCAATAATGGAAGAAATGTTTTACAAGTGACCCATGGGGGTCAGATAACCAGAATCATGGAACAAAGTTGTTAGGTTATGAAAAAATTTATCAATGACAATACCCAGTCATATGTGAAGATGAAATGAATTGTTATGTGGTGTGGGGTCCGTAACAGGGAAATTTTGATTTCGTAGGTGGAGTGTAATGACCTTATAAAATTTATACATAAATCACTAAACGTTATTGCTCATGTAAACAAGGTTCATATTTATTTTTCAAATCGAACCGAATTAGAACATCATAGTTATATGAGTCTTGGGATGGAATTTTTTTAGATCAGTGACCTTTTGGGAATCATCTATGGTGCGTTTGTGACTGATGTCAACCCAAAATAAGATAACAGATGTTGGAATGTTGAGATTTCCATTTTTATAATAATTTAACATTTCGAGTAATTATGTTTGGGGGATATGTGAAGGAATCCATGGTATTATAGAAGAATCATGGGTGTTAAATTACAAAATTCATAACCCTAGGAGGCTAAGTCTTGATAAGAGGTATTTATCTATTCTATCCATTTCATAATGAGGAAAAAATTTATTGTTTATCCAATATTATTTATGAATAAGTAGATATTATTTATGTTATAACTAACAAAAAATTAATTAATTAGTAATTATGGGATAGTTATTATGAATAATATTAAATAATGATTATTAAATTATTTATAATTCATAGGAATAAGTTAAAAATAACTAATTACTAATAATTAATAGAATTTATAAATAATATAAATACACATAAATTTTTTTAAAATTAAATTTATATTAGTATGATAATATATAATAATTAATACCGTTATTTATTCTTTAATTATAATTAATAAGTGTTTGTAATTAATAATATATCATAGTATATATACATCTAAAACTAAAAATTCTAATTATATTTAGAAATATTTATATTTTTAATTGTAATTAACTCCAAATCAAAAGAATTAATTTCTAATAAATATATCAAACATATTTATAAGAAATTAATTTAAATTTTTTTAATTTTATTTAATGGTATGTCTTGAGGGGGTCTCACACCTTTTAAACAAAATATGTGTATGGAGGCATTAAATACCCTCAAACATTTGTCATCTTTTTATAGCGGCTAAAGGGGACAGGGGCCTCAATACCTTTGTGGATATTTTTTAAAATATTTCTAACCAAATCCTTTTTTCAACATTATTTTTTAATGAAAATATAAAAATCTTTAAAAAAATATCAGATACCAAACCAACGTGGAAATCCCAACTAAATATCTTAGACCGTACACACATCATAAATAATACTGGTATGTAATTCTTTATTGTAGCTTACAATATGGGATTTATGAGTTATTGAGGAAGAATAAAAATAATAAAACGACTAGTTCCAACACTTCTCCCTTACCCTATCATTTGAAAAAAAAAATTATAACCTAAATAAAAAAATAAATTTCATTAATTTGGTACATAAGAAACTATTTCTCAATGTACACTTAATTTTATACCCTTGTTTGGAAAATCATTGTATTTTAGAAATAGTTTCTTTATGGTTTGATAAAATTGGCCACAATGGGAAAGAGATTCCCAAGTACCCTATTTAAGTACTTTTATATATTCTAGTTATATTGTAAACATTTCTGTTAATAATTTATTTTGATATATTATATCATAATAGCAAACTATTATTTTTTTAATTAATCAACTTTATGGAAAAGCGAGAAGCCAATGTTCACAATCAAGGACCACAACATGCTGAAAGACCTCACAAAATTTTTAAACACAAGAATAAGGTTATTTGAGTCAGATGGTCTATAAATTTCCTAGTATAGAGTACTAACCTAGGTGTATGGACCATCCCTGATAAGTTCTTCATGGTGAGAAACCATTCTTTCCATTATCTGGATTAATTCCTCCAGGGTGTTTCTTCCATGGTTGGAGCCTCGGACAATGATTAAGTCATGATTGCCTATCCACGCTATATGTTCCTCTGTTGCCTTAGTCTTCAAGAATATTTCATAAATCCTTAAAATATCGTCATTTTAGGCATTTGGCTGAAAGTATTTTTTATGAATCTCTTCCATGTAGTTGAAGATGAGCCTCAGACACTCACACCTTCTACTTCTGTCACTCTTGGTTCTCTACATGGATTCTCACATTCCCCGTCTTGAAGGCCTTTTCTCTTTTACTTCCACATTTCTTGGTCGACTAGGTTTCCATTGGTTTCAGGAATTGATAGTAGTCTTTGCCCCCTTTGGTGTTTTTCCCTTGAAACATTATGAATTTCCCCATGTCACGCTTTCTTTTTTTCCCCTTCATCCTTCATGGGTTGTATGTGACATTTCCCTTGGAACCGGTCTAGACATTTAACTGAGATTTGGATATAACAATCAACACCTGAATCATAATCCTCATGTGACAATGATTCTTCATGAGTTTCCAGGCCTTAAAACTGTGTTTTCACTTCAACCCCTATGCCTTCTTTGAGAGCCCCTGACCTACACGAAGAATCCCATATGCCTGCTTTAACCACCATGTCATTGTTATTATTCCCCTCACTCAAAGTCATCTAAAATGAGGACATCAGAATGAGTGTGTTTGGGTCTAGTCGTCCCATGATTCTAACCCCATCTTGGCTTCCTTGACTATGGAGATAGATTATCACTGCATTCAAAAAGGACTGCCCCTGCAATGAGTAAACATATGGTTCGACCTCCTTTCAAAATTAACCATCAGGGACCTCACTATACGGAATTAGACCTATGGGATACACATATCCACGACCCGTGATGTGAGAATGTTGGTTAGTGTCCTCCCATTCCTTACCTAGAGAACTATAGAGCCAAAACCTCCCATACTACATTCACCACACCATTATCGATAATTCTATCATGGACCGGACGATACACAATATCCACATGCAAGGAGAACTCTTTATCCAGTCCTTCCACTTACACTACCACAACTCCACTCACCTTTAAGGGGATGATTCCCAAATACTTCCCTAATCGATCTAAGACATCCATGACCCATGGTAAGGGGAAACTGGACTCTACTTATTTCATAACTCTTGGAACCACTGGATAAGGCCACTATAAATGTCGACCCTCGCAAGGACTGCCTTTTGGTCCAAACCACAATTCCTCACCTAGAATGAAATGAACCATGCCTAGTTTGCATTGTCCTGGGACAACCCTGCATGCATCTACAAGAATTTCTAGGCATGCACTATCATATTACTGGATTGCATCAGGGTTGACCTGCACCTGAGTCCTTTCTGGATGGGGGGTTCAATAGTTTCTGATCCCTTGGATTGTGATGACATCCAAGGATTGAATGGTTTAGATGATGAAATCCAGATAAATTCACTGGCCAATACTCGAAAACCACCCACTATTTCCATCTAAATTGTTCACCAAATGAGATCCAAATCCACTCAATATAAGGTTTTGAAACATTGGCATCAACACATGTGTGATGGTTGATAGGGTAAAAAACCATGGAATTCCTACTATCCAAACACAAAAATTTACCATCCATGTTCCCAAACATTCTTATTATCGACGGAATCCGAAAATGAAGAGGCAAATTTGGGAAGCATTCCCACATCGTTGTGGTTAGTTATTCCCGATTCATGATGGATTTAATGGTCCAGTGAAGGAGGTGTAATACACATCCATTAAAGGTTTGGGGAGTATTGGACCAAGTATCAATAACATCACTATCTTAGGGAAAATGATCCTTCATATATCATTGGTCGAGCAGCCCTACCACAGTGGGGTCTTGATGCCACCAAGCATCAAAAACGAACCTGTCAAAGTCATCCACCAAAGGACTACGACCCCTAAAATGAGTGACCATCGTTGTCCTGATGATATTGGAAGAGGCGCTAAATTCATTCATGAAAACTGAACGCTAAAGAGAGCCCTTTTGTGGGTTAGGAACCTTAGGGAACAATAGAATCGATAGGAATGGCGGAAGGAGAGTGGGGTTGGTGAAGGGGAGAAAGCTCCGAATGATTCACATTCCCCCTCCAAGGAGGGAGGCGTCGGCGCATTTGACATCGGGGTTAGGGCTTCACAATCAACCTCACTCTGGAGCCAGTCCATGATTATACCATCATTATTTATTGTTGTGTTGGGTGTTCGTTGAATATTTATACCCAACACTCTTAATGGAATTTGATTCTTATTATGAAACCTGCTAATATGCATCTCATCCATATAATTAAACTATTGACTAAAAACATAATGATCTGGGAGTGTATAAATATTAGTGGGATTTTAGTTGAATCATTAAATTCAATAAAATATAAAAATACAATTAGGAAGGAGGAGTCTGATGGATACATGAAGATGTCATCATTGTGTGGTGGGGGTTCTGGAATTTGAAAAACACACTACAGAACTGGTGATCTTCCCACCCCTATTTATGATTTCATTCGAAAAAGATACTCTCATGGAAGATAAACATATTCATGTATTTCCAATATTCATTTTATAATTGAATACTAGTGAAATCAGTACCCATGGTTATCTATTAAAATGTATTCATTTAATTAAATTTTTTTATTTTATGTGTAAATGTTCTTCAGGGTCTGTGATAATCAATCATCAAATGGCATGATTCTCAACACTCCTAGTTGTGGGTGTCAATTCATTTGATTCTCTTCAATATATTTTTTTTAAAAAATTAATTAAAATTTAATTCTATAAAAGAGTAATCATTTTAAAAATTATTTTGAAATATTTTTTCTTTTTTTGAGATATATATAGAATTATTTGAAACATTATTTTATATACTAATATTTTATTTCGAGTCACCAGCATTTATGTAGTTTTAAAAAATTACTAAATACCATAATTTTGACACCCATTTATATGTATGAGGCCAAGACATCCCTTCTGGATATTACTTGTGTAATTCAGTTTCAACATTCATACACTCATAAAATAATTTCTTAATAATAATACTTAAATAATATAATTCACTAGTTAATATCAAATATTTATTGACTTAATCTGTGATATAATTAATAATTAATAATTATATATAATTAAAAAAAATATAATTACTAATTAATAAAATACGACAATTAAAATTAATTACTTATTCATAGTATTCCTCACATAACATATTTGGAGGGGTGTTTGTTCGAGGCTCCACCTGAAGAGGAGTTTCAAGATTGACTTGTTCCTTTTTAATAGTCATAATATTATCAAAATTTTGATTAATGAAAGAAGAAATAACTATTGCTTTGTACTATTTAATTCATATTCCCATAAATTATTTTGGAAATTGAATTCCATCTATTATCTCATTTGTAACGACAAAAAAAATGGAATGCATGAATGGAAGGGTTAGAAACACTATCAACTACAATGGAGGATATTAGGTCCAAAAGGGTCCTAGATACCATGAGGGTTGTCAATTACGTAATGGATATTCTTTTTTAACATCTTCCTTCCCAACTAGATCGTGAACTATTTATTAAAAGGGTTTCTTTATATTCTATTTAATGATAATTTGGATCATGTGTTTTCATATTTTATCTGATTATAGTGCACTAAATGTTGTGAAATATTGAATAAAATGGCACAATGATTTTTACATGGTTCACCCTCATTAGGCTACATCCAAGGAGAATTCAAAGGTGATATTCCGATTTTAAATATTTCACTAAGAATAAAATCCAATAATTATGTTTGTTCTATATCAATTCAATTCCCATTCTTTCTACCTTTTATAGAATTTAGGATCTACTCACTACTTTTCCAATGGTCTTTCCGTACGTGTATTCCTCTAGATCACTGCCAGTGGGAATGATCATTGTCTTCCTTCCCCATCAGTCACTACTATTAGATGGGACCATCCCACATATTATTGTCTTGTAGGTCCCTCCGTACTCAATAATGAATACTTAATTCGTTGTATATGGATTCTATGTTTAATTCCCTCATTCATCGGATGATAAATACCTCTATACGATAGATGTACTAGGAAAATTAAAATATTTCATGCAAACTATTACATGTCTTGATCCCAACATTTATGCCTTATACAGAACATTTCAATTTTTTCATGAAACACCTCTTGCGTGCACCAATAATTTCACACACAACTTTAACCTTACACACAACTTCCTAACTTCGCAGACAACACTAATTCTTTCATGTAACACCCTTTTCATGAAATTCTAACCTGTTCCCGAGCTTGGATTCACTATAAGCATTGATATACCTTGAATATGGGGGGTCACCACTTTTTTATAAGCATATCCAACCCCTATTTATAATATTAAATTCATTTCACAATATCCTCTCAGAGCATAGAAAACTCAACCTCATATCACAATTAGCACACAAACCTCTTTAACACAATCATAACATTCACGCAAATTTACAAATTATTAGTGGAAATTATAGAATTTCCATATTTTAACATTATGAAAAGGAATCAGGACTTTTGTGCATGTTTCCAAACCACCTTCAATCTTGTGAACTACATCCTTTTCTAATAACACTTTTCTCTATTTGTTGATTTAAAGGCCCAAAAATTTCGAAAACATTCGAAAATGACAACACCATGTATATTTTCATTTTTTACTACTTCTAGATCCTTAATTCATTTTTCGTAGTTCTAGTTCAACATATATTGTTAGCAATATCTCTAGAACCCCACAACTAACCAGGGAAACCCACTTTTTCAAGAAACACAATCAATCCAAAATTGATTCAATGTTTCCTCAAGTGACTTTTTTACCTAATAGAGTGCCATTAATATAAAAGGATGCTTCAAGGCCTCCAAAAGGATGTTGTCTTAACTGATTTATTCATAGGTTGGGATATTTATTTTTTGGCATATGAATAGTTTATTTAGTAATATTTTAATTACCCCGATTAATGGTAAATCAAGTAATTAATGACAACAATAATATTATAATGTCATTAAATTACCTTAACACATATACCAATTTCATTAGATAAGTGGTTTTTTACCTGGAAAAGCCTTAGGCTATAATTGTATTCTTTTTATGCCACATTAGTACAGATATGAAATTTATAAAATTTTAAATAAAGATAACTTAGAAATTCCATTATATTGTTTTTTTATAAGTATTATTTTTCTAATAAATGGTTATAAGAAAGATAAATAATAATATAAATTTTCATTTGAAATATTTTAATTTTATCATAATTATGATATATTATATTTAATGTTTTGATAATAAATAATATTATTAAAATCAAGCATAATAATATTGTGGTAATTGTTTAATAAAACGAAAAACAAAATAATTGATGTTAAAATAATAAAATCAATACAATATAACATAATTAAGGATTTAATAAAACTTTATAGATATATTTTAAATTTTATTGATATATTATTTTTTGGTTCAACCTTATCATGTTGTTAAGATATTATTAAATATTAAATAGTATAAAAAATTACATAAAAGATACTTCAAAATACATAATATATTATTAAATGATATACATCTCATAAACATATTAATTGAAGAAAAATAACTATAATAAGATCAAATATTACATCAGTGGTCCATTTTGGGTTCTTTAGGAACTTTATGGTCATTATATTTACAATAAAGAGTAAAAAATACAACTCCTAATTGTAAGAGTTATTGGGTTTACCTAAGGGTTAATGCAAAATAATAAGGTTAATATTATGACATAAACATGTATAAAAATAATTGGTTGAGAATATTTAGACCAATTATCATCTTATTTTCTAAATAACTCCCTTTTAAATAATTTTTTATTTAAAATTATTTTATATTAATTTAATATTTTGAGATTTTCCTAATATGGATCTCGCCACAATTATATAAGGGAGACTCATTCCACACATACATACAGAAAATGATGACTTATAGATAAATAACCATTCCCACTTCACTTATAAATATCCCAAGAAAAATAATATATGTTTTGGTCATCTGAAAAGACACATCCTAGTGTCCTAGAGGGGAATCAAAACAAGGTTCGCTAAAAAGTGGTCATCCTATTTACTAACCTCATCACGTTCATTTAATTTTATAATTATTGTCTTTGTGTTGTTTATATTATATTTTAATAATTACATTATCAGTATTATATTGAGATTTTATTATGATTATTTAAAACCCATATTCATCCTTTTATATGTCGTATGAAAAACAGAACCATTACACATGCGTACATATGACCGACCGTCTCAACGCCATTATGTAATAGTTTTTTCATCACCACTTTATTTAAATGTTTATATTTTAGTATTTAATATATATATATATATAATATGACATTATATTTAATCATTATAATTAATATAACCGCAAATTTCTTACACTTTCACAATTAACTAAATGATATCATCGCTTGTCTGTACGTATGACCTACCGTCTCAACAATGTGATAAGATTTATCCACCACATTATCCAATAAATAATGAATAAAAAAATTATATTATTAGTGAATATAATAATTATAAATCATAATAAAATTTTTTATATCATGAAAACATATTATATTAAAATAGAAAATGACATCCAAAAGAAAAAACATAAGAATGTGAAGAAGTTAACACCTAAAGAAATGGTTAAAATGATATATTATTAAAAAAAACAATATAAGTGGATAAATTATGATAAAATATATATGGATATTATTATGGTATAATTTAATAACATAATTTTACCCTTATTAAAAAGTTTTAAACTCCCTCAAAAAATGGAATGTATGAGGTAATGTTTAATTTCACAATATCATTTTTATTCCAGATTATTTATACTTAAGTATATACTAATGAATATTTAACTTCTGTTTACATGATCCTAGTAATGAATTTCCAAATTTTTAAATATTATCCAAAAAATGGATGATATTTTTTTAAAACAAGTTATACTTTTTAGAAAATGGATTGAAATGATTCTTTTATCATTTTTAAAATTAGGTAATTTATGATTTATAAGATATGATAACTATTTCTTCGCTTATGTGGTCAGAGTGAATATATCTAATGCACTAACCCTTAAAATTTTGAAACATCCCTTATAATCAAAAATTGTTATTTTCAATGGAAATGTTTTCTTTTATAAATTTTTATCTTTTAAATTATTTAAATGTAAAAAAGTGTAATTTCACTCACAAAATTTGTAATGGTTTTTTAGATAATTTTCATCTACATTAACATTTTTTGATGTTTTTAATGCTTAATTGGGGTTGATTTATTATGATAAAATCAATAATATTGTATTTAAGGATCTTACGATATGTTTGAATATGGATGTCCTATTTTGATACCATTAATGGTTTATTCATAATGTATTAACATTTTGTATGATAATTTTAATGTGAATTTTTATGTTGGTAATGTTTATATTTTTCAATATGAGGAATAAATTGGACTTAGTATTTTATGGGAAATGACCTATATAGACACTTGATACACCAGTAGGTTTTAGTTGAAAAACTGGTTTGGGATTTTATCCTGTTTATGTATTGTATCTGAGCTGAAGCCTTGAAGGTATTTCCTTGGTGTTAAGAATAATTCATTCCTTCAAAAGATGATTTGTTATTGATATTCCATATGATTATTCTACAAGTAGAATATCCAAGGCTATTTTTTCTAGATCATTTGATAAATTTATATGGTTTTATTTATTATTTCCATATTATTTTCAATATTACGTTTAAAGGATTATTTGACCATTACTTAAGGTTTATGATTATTTATTCATAGTAGATTATGTTGTATACTTACCCTTATTTAAAATCTAAGATCACCCCTTTCTTATGTTTTATTTTCCAAATAATCCAATATGTGTTTTATGACTGATATGAAGGGTTAATCATAGAGAATAACAGAATTCACAAATGATAATTTATATTGATTTTTATATTTTTAATTATAATTTATTTATTTTGTATTAAATCAATTTTCCAAGATTGCAAAACTGATCTATCATCTGAAATTGGAGTATTATATCCATGCCAATTAATATAGTAAGTCACCAACTCCGAGATACTGGGGTTGGGGTGTAACATCCTAGGTAAATAAAGATTATAATATATTCATTTATCTTAATATTTTTAATTGAATATTAATTTTTATCTAAAGGGTGTTCTATGTTCGATGGCATACCCAACACACAACAATGGGTTTCTTTGTAGTCTTATGTTTCATATAAGGATGAGTCATAATAAAAAAATAATAATATTATATTATTTTAAATGGTACTTAGTTACAAGACATTATATTTCTCTTAATGAATAGAACTAACTAAAATATTATTAGAAATGTTTTTAATTTTTTTTACATTTATAAAATAAAATTTAGAGGCTTAAACTGAGTATAAATCCAATTATAAGAATAAATATTTTAATTTTTTAAACGGTTCTTTACCACCTTTTGATGGTGAACCCTTTTAAATATAATTATTGTCACTTTTACATCATACATATTATAATATAAACTTATTATTTAGAGTAAGGACATCAAAATGTACTTGGGGTAAAATTTTGTTATTTTTCTAATAAAGTACATGTTTTGATGAATAATGAAAAATACTACATTTTAATTCAGAACTGCCTTTTAATATAATTTCTTTATATGATTATACTATCTTCCTAATTTGTTTTCATGTATAATTAGATTATATTTTTACCATTTTATCCAATTTTTGTCACTTTAAGTAATTTCAATTTTTAATTAGACAAAAAAATGGATATCTTTTGATAGTCATTAATTCCTAAAAACATGAATTTTGGTTTCGACAATGAAAATTAATTTTAAATTAATTTCTGCATCTTCGGTGTTTTGAATTATAAAAAATTTATTCCATAATTGGAATCATGAGGTCAAAATTGGGAAAATAACTAACATTAATATTTAGACATTCTGAATAGTAACTTCATTAAATATTTTATTTTCCATGGTTAAATGGTAAATCTAGTAAATAAGGATAAAAAATAATATTATAATAATATTAAATTACCGTAACACAGGTCCTAAACAAATTTTATGATCCATGTTCGACCTTGGGAATTTTTTGGTCAATTTGTTGAACCCATTGAGCCACCTGTAAGTGAAAATGACACATTAAAAATATTAATTTATAGTTAAGGCAAATACAACATAAACTTATCTCTCATAGTAAAACAATCTTTATACTGGGTTATATAATTGATATTCTCGACTATAAATAGTCATTATAAATATATAAATATTTCCTATATCATGGTAATTTTTTTATAATTTTTATACATCATATAAATACATTTATTTATTACACAATGATGATGTAATTATTAACTCATTAATGAATATTTTAAATAAATGAGATTATAAAATTAAAATAAATTTATTTTGAAACTTTTTATACCATACAAGAATTTTATGGATTATTATAACTTCTTATATTTGAATTAATTTTTGTTTTTTTAATAATGAAGTTGATATACATTTTTTTAAATTCATAAAATGAAATGTTTATAAATTGACAGTAATTATTTTATAAAATGAATACTATTTTAATAAATGATAAAATTATAAAAAATATATAATATTAGAACAAATAAAATATATGATGTTACTAATGTAATTATTGCTCCATTTTAGGGTCACATGGAATTTTATAGTAAATATATTCCCCAAATAGTATGAATATACAAGAGAACATTGTAAATATTAAATTAGTTAACTAAATGTTAACTCTAAAAGATAAGGTTCATTTTATGCCCTAAACATGTCTAAAACCCATTATATGAGAGAATTGTAAACCGTAATCACATTTTATTTTAATTAAATGATTTGGGGTCCTTTTTAAATTGAAATTCATTTTATAATAAAATAATATTTTCAAACATTTCTAAACAGCCCCTCCTCCCACTTATAAAAGCCACCAACTCTAACCCTTACTCTCACCTCTCAATACCCCAGTATCATGAAAACTATTTCAAAATAAGATCCCTAAATCCCTCCCATCCTCTTATAATCCTTAACATATGCATAAGTCACTTCAAAAAATCTTTTTGGTTCAAACCAAATTGAGTTTCTCAATTTAAAGGTGACATCTTATCTCAAGTTCTTTTCTATTATTTTCCTTCTCTATCCCCCAAAACTCTCTTTATTCTATTAAATTATAAAAATTAAAGTATTGTATATATAATTTAATTTTTTATGAGATGTATTCAATCTACACAACCACACACCTCTATCTTATAGAAGTGAAGATATTGTTCCTGTGGACGGCGAACTACTGCCTCATGAAATGATGTTTGTTCAATTCTCTCCCACCACCTCTTATAGTAGAAATTAATATAGAATTGTATTTATATGTGATATATATAATATTTATATTTTCTATATTCTTCTATATTTTTCATTTATATAATTTATTTATGGTTTCCATAATGTGTAAATATGATAATATAACTTGAGGATGTGTGGACTACCTCCCCACAAAGTTATATGACTTGTTCATTCCACACATGGAATGTATAAAGGATGGAGTTTCTGAAATTATATAAGATTTTATACTAGAATTATTATATACATATTTATAATTAAGTTTTCATTCCATTAAATATGAAATAGAAATGAAAGTAGCATTCATGCGTACGTACGGCTTATCATCTCTATGAACGCTGCATTTCATTTTTATCTACAAATGTTATGTCTAATTATAAATACATATTTATAATAGATATTTATGATATATGTGATATAAAAATCATTATAATATTTCTGAATATAATGTAATTTTGACCACATGGACAACTTGTAATTATAAGATGATCATTATTTAATTATGTACCAAATATCGATAAAATGACCATTATTAACATAAATGATTATGTAGTATTTATAATATGATAATAAGTAATATAAAAGGAAAAATAATATTTAAGAGGGTTCATAAAAAATATAAATTAACTTTAGTTTTATATTCTTGAGATTAAATAACGAACGAGTCATGTCGGACACGAGGAAGAGAACTCCTTAACCAAATTTCCATTATTTGGTTTAAAATTCTACATCTTGGTTATTTCATGATATAAAAATGTGTGAATATACTATGATTGGTTTACACATAATATCTCCTTATATTGGGTGTGTTTTTGTTTTTTCACACATATTTATGTCTTGTATTTATCCTTAATCTAATGGTACAATATTTGTAAGGGACTAAGTCTCAATCTCATTTCATTGAGGCATTTCATAATATTGAGAACCTTTATTATTTTATAAGGTGTATATGAAAACATTTTTACATTCATTTTCCTGAATTTATATATTCTCGTGATATTTATAGCTATATTTTATTTTATTCTTTAATGAGTTATCTTCAATAATTTCACATGTGGAAAAGTATTCTTTAACTAAAACATCATTTTAAATGTTTTAATGATATTATCTTCTAAATCATTCACTTTCATGTACAAGTTTTAGAAATGAATTTATGTATAAATATTTACATGATTGTAATAATGTGAAAATTACAATCAAATGTTTCAAATTGGTATGAGACTCTTTGATTAAAAAATATCTTTATTAAATGTTTTAAATGATTTTTGAAAGGAATGATTTTCTACGAAGCATTTTACTAAACAATAAAGGAAATGATTCTTTTAAACATATGTAGTGACAATGAAATTTTATCTGCTACAAGATTTAGTTTATATTTGTATTCCTTAACAATACATATTGTTTTTAAAAGGAATATAAAAACTATATACTCTTTTAACATATTTAGGGATTGAAAATGATTTTGAGAAAGTATTGATTATTTCATTGTCCTGATTATATTGTGATTTGAATGTGGAAATGTTATCTTTCCGTTATGATTATATTATGTGTTAGGATTATGTTTTGGTTCATGGTAATTTTTTACTAATACGGGTGGTTTCGTGATAATCCTATGGTGGGTGAGCCCGAGATAGCTCTTTAATGAATTGGTTAATGTGACAGAGGTAAACTTTAATGTTTCTCATAAGAGATTTAGGAAATATATTTTGATGGGTATTATAAATGTCACTCCATACGTAGCTGTAAAATATACAATGTATGTATGTTATGAATTCTATAAGATACCTTTATGATTTATGATTTCCATGTGTTATTCATAAAACTAATTATTTTGTTTGGTATATTAAAAATTGAAAAGTATGATTTCATTGATTTGTATGTATTGATGGACTAATGTTTCCATTCCTTGTTTTATAACCCTTATTGAGGGTTTTATGTTCATCCTAGTTTTTTAATATTTTTTTAAAATGATATATGGAAGGGTAAAATAAATGAATAATTCAAGAGGATTAATATCATTAAACGAACAATTGTTTTAGTTAAGGGGTTTAATTATTTTG
The DNA here is from genome assembly GCA_963277665.1 of Viscum album. Taxonomy (NCBI): domain Eukaryota; kingdom Viridiplantae; phylum Streptophyta; class Magnoliopsida; order Santalales; family Viscaceae; genus Viscum; species Viscum album. The sequence goes on along the minus strand of OY728147.1, from coordinate 2,046,427,117 downwards.
GAAAAAAATTGCATAGAGTAAAAGTTTCTACATTATAAATTTTGAAATTTAAGGTAACAGTTACAACATAATTATCTTAAACTCTATACCTAAAAAGATCCCTATTTTAAATAGCTAAATTAATTCCTGATTATTTAATCATTAAGGCTAGGGAATTATAGTTCGTATCAAAGGTTGGTCTAGACAACCATAGGTATTATGACTATTTTTTGAAACATAGTTAGTCTCTTTGACTACTCATTAAGTGAAATTCTTATTTTATAACTTTTTTTAGATCGAGGATAATCTGTTAAAAATGGAAGGAGGATTATCTCAAATAAAATTCCAATCTCTTCCTGATTACATGCAAGAAATAACTATTAAAAAGTCATGTCTAGATGATTTAGAATCATTTTCTAACACAAAAATAACATTCAAGCAATTGTTGGAGATATCAAACACCTCCTATATGACTTGATACCATTGTGGATCATGGGTTGTATTTAATCATCCCCTATTTTCTCAATATTATCAAATTGTCAATAGTGATATATATTATCATGGCATTTTCAAATATTTTAAATTATTAAAAGACTTTAAATTATATTATGATTTTGAAAATGTTCTGAACAATGATACCCTTGCAAAAACTATTTATATTTTATATTCAATTATAGTCCTTCAGTACATAAATATGTTATTTTATAGGGATCATTTATTGAAAGTTTCAACTCAAAATTGGTTAGAATATTTTATAAAAGGAATTTTTTATCAGATATTTTGAAATTATATGCCATACATGATTATTTTTTGAAACTATTTATTTGTGATCACCCATATGACACATGTTGTAAGAGGTGTATTTAGATAAAGGAAAAATATGATATTTAATGTTCTCTAAATCATTATTGAAATGGATGTATCATATACAAACATAAAAAATATGATGATAAAATAGTTGGATACCATGATCAAGGTATGATGTTATTTATTATGGAATATTATTGTTTTATGGAGGGAAAATGTCAATAAGAGTTCATGAATTAAAATATTGAGGTCATTGTGAGTTAGTATTAAGTAGAGATGTATAAGACAAATATTTAGGTTAAATCATGTTATGGTTTTTTTTGTTTTATAAAAAGGGACACTACACAATATAGGTGACAACCCATCGTGTCTAGAATGTTTATAGGAATCAATCCCATAACTGAAGGGCAACAAGGGCACATCACCTACCACTGGCCAGAATGAAGCTGCAGATTAGTATGACCTATTCTTTTTTGAAAAATTATTTTATAAATCCAAAATAATTTAATTTGGTATATTATGTTTTATCAAAAATATATCCTTAGTATAAGAAAATTATTTGGAAAATATGTGATAATGATTATTTTAGAATACTTTCTCACTTTTGGGAACATTATTTTCCTAAGGAAAATACAATACTACTGGATTTCATTTGTGGACTAATGGTTGAAATTTTATTTTTGAAGAATATATGTTTCTTTTTTTCAAATATAGTGATTCTATTTATTAATGAAAATTATTAAATAATTTTTCAGAATATGTTATTTGGTTAATTAGTTTTCAATTAAATACATTAAGAGTAGTGGATGTTAGTAGAAGATAAATTCTAAGATTTACTATGGGTGAAAATTTGATTAAATTCTTCAATGTTTTGGGAACCAATATTATTTTTAATTATATTGAAGGATATTAAGGTCAATTGGTTATTGAGTTGTCCTTGAAGAAATTTTGAAATTGTTTGATAAATTTTGGAGATTAAGAGAAGTATTTTATTAAATGATGTATTATAATTTTTGGAGATTATTTGATCTTGTACAAACCTTTTTGATTTTGGTTAATATATAATGTCATGGAAAATATATGGTTAATATTTTGTAGATCATGATATTATCTTGAAGTTCAATCTGGCACATCTGGTGTGACCCTGTCATCACGAATACTAATCATTTGGAGAAAAGATGAATTTTAGGTAGAAACTTATTAATAGATGGAACTCTACTTGAAAAGAATTTATACTTCTATATTTCCTTAGTCAATATCAAAAATAAATTGTCCAACCATATGAAAGGTAAATTAAAAAATAAAACCGTTGTCTGTTTACTTTTCTTACTGGGAAAATAATGACTATTTAACCCATTACAAGTTTCTGGTTATCTTATTGTTAACTTTCTTATAATAATGTTTTCTATCACTCTCCATCAGAACACAACAATTATTTTCACCTCTAAAACCATATTTTCATATATGGAATCCTATTATGTGTTATCTAGGGTGACTTTTTTACTTATTTTTCTTCATTTTAATGTTATAGTTTTAATGAATCTTATTTCTATGGGGACTTTTAATGAAGTTCCAATCCCAAATTTAAAATTTTGGGCATGCAATTTCCATAATGGGGAAGGATCCAATATCCAAGTTAAATAATGAATATGAAATTTTCATATTTATTGAAATTATTTAATTAAATATTAATTTTTCTTTATGGGGATACTATGTTCAATGCCTTACCCGACCCGCAAAAATTGGTTTCTCTGATGTTTTTTGTTTCACATATTGTTGAGTCATACTAAAAAATAATTATAAAACATTATATTAATTTTTAGTTAATTCCTAGCTGTTGTATCAGAGGTAATGAATTAAACTAACTAAAATATGATTATACATTTTTGTTAAATTTTTTCACATTTATCCAATAAAATTTAGAGTCTTAAAAATAGAATAAGTCTGATTTAAAGAATACATACACCGATATTCTAAAATGGCAATTTTACCGACAATTGATGGAGAACACTTTTTAAATCTAGTTTTGTCACTTTTATATGTCATATTTGTCAAAATAAACTTCTTATTTATAAGTGAGATATCAATATTTACATAGCGTAATATTTTGGTATTTTTATGATAAAGTATAATTTTGATGAATAGTGAAAGATAATGCATTTTAATTCAAAAATGTGTTTTAATCTAATTTATTTTTAGGTTTCAACTATCTTTTTAATTTGATTTAATGTGTAATAGATTTTATTTTAACCATTTAATCCAATGTTTTTCATGGGATGTAATTTTATTTTTTAATTAGACAAAAAAATGTCAATCTTTTGATAGTTAGTATTTCATAAAAACATGCTTCTTGGTATTGACAACAAGAATTAATTTTAAATCAATTTCTGCAACATCAACATTTTAAATATGGAAATATGGATTAAGTATTATAAATAATGGGGGCCAAATTTTGTAAATAGGAATCTTATATTTTTAGACATTATTAAAAGTAATATCATTAAATATTTTATTTTCTATGGTTAAAGGGTAAATCTCGTAAATAAGGGTAAAAATTAATATTATAATAATATTAAATTTCCCTAAAACCTGTATTAATCATATTTGAAGACACATGCCTGGCCATGGGAATACCTGGGTAGATCTTGGGACCCCGTTGAGGCACTTTTATGTGAAAATGACACTTTATAAAAATCTATTTAAAGTAATGGAAAAGGTATCATAAATATATATCTCTTAGTAAAAAATTTTTAATGGGTTATATAAGTGATATTTTTTACTATAAATAATAATTAAAAAATTAAAAATATTTCATATATCATTGTATTTTTTTATAATTTTTAGACAGAAAATATATAAATTTATTTATGACACAATGATGATGTAATTTTCAACTCATTAAGGAAAGTTTTAAATAAATGTTACTTTAAATATTTTAAATAATTTATTTTTAATATTTTTATTCTATATAAGAATTTTATGGATGACTATAGATTGTTATATTTTAATGAATGTATGTTTATCTAAATAATAAATTTGTTATATATTTTTTATAATTAATGATATGAATAGTTTTTAAATTGACATAAATGAGTATTTTAAATTAATACTATTTTATTAAATGATAAAATAATCCTAAAAATCTATGATTCAGTAAAATGACAAATATGATGTTAATAATGTCAATAAATATCCATTTTTTGGTATCTTGTAATTTTATAGTATATATATTAACGATATAGTATGAATATACAAGAGGACATTTTAAAAGTTAAATTAGTTAACAAAAGGTTTAAGCTAAAAGTTAAGGTTACTTTTATGAAAAAAAACCTATAAAAACCCATTTTATAGAGGATCTAGAACAATAATGACATTTTAATCTAAATAAATGTGTTTTTTAACTTTTGAAATATAAATTTAGTTTATAATAAAATAATATTTTCAATCATTCTTAAATTACCCCGCCTCCCCCCTTATAAAAAGACATCACCTCTAACCCTTAATCATACCTCTCAAGACCATATAGATCATCCAAAATCTACCTAAATAATGTTTTTCTATCCATAAAATCCACTTATAATCCTTAACATTGGATGAAAGCACTTAAAGAAAGCCTTTTGGTTCCAATGAACCGAGTTACCGAATAAAAAATTTACATCTTCTCTCAAGTTATTTTTTTATTTTTCTTCTCAAACCCCTTAAACTGTAATTATTATATTATTTTTTAAAAAAACAATATAATAAATATAAAATTAATTTTTTATGAGATTTATTTGAACTTAAATTCAACACAACTCCATCTAATGGATACGAACATTCTATTTTTGTGGATGGAAAACTACAACCTCACCAAACGATGATTATTAAATTATCTCCTACATCCTCTTATGGGGTCTATTAAGATATAAATGTATTTTTATGTGATATATATTATATTTATATTGAATATATTATTCTTTATTTTTAATTTATATAATTACTTTATGTTTCCATAATGGATAAATACAATAATTTCATTTCCCGAAGTGAAGACTACCACCCCCTCAAAGTTATATGAATCGATCGTTACATATGTGGAACAAATAAAGGATTGAGTTACTAAAATTATATATGATATTATACTGGAATTATAATATACCTAAGTATAATTTTTTTTTCATTCAATTAAATATGAAATAGAAATGAAATTAGCGTTCATGCGTACGTATGGCTAACAGTCTCAATGAACCGTGCATATCATTTCATATATATGAATGTTTTGTACTATTATAAAAAATATATATACTAGATATAAATTATATATATGATATATAAATCATTTAAATAATTCTGGAGATAATTTAGTTTTGACCACATGGACAACTTCTAATTATTAGAAGATAATTTTTTACTCAAGTACCAAATATCGATTAAACAACCATTATTAACTTTATGAATTATGTCATGTTTATAATGTGGTAATAAGTAATATAAAAATAATAATAAAAATGAAATTTTTTCTTAATCAAGTTGAAATTAAATATAGTTTATTATTTTGGAGATTAAAAAACGAACTAGTCAAGTCGGACATGAGGTAAGAGAACTCTTTAACCAAATTTCCAATTTTTTTGTTAAAATTCTACTTCATGATTATGTCAGGATATGAATATTTGTGAATGACCTATTATTGTTTTACAATTAATATCCTCTTATATTGGTTGTGTTTATATTTTCACACATAATTATTTCAGGAATTTATCATTAATCAAATGGAACAATATTTTTAAGGGACTACATCTCAATCTTTTAAAATGGAGGAATATATTAATATTGTGCACCTTTATTAACCAATAAAGAGTATATACAACCATTTTTACATTTTATATCTTGAATTTCTATATTCTCATGATATTTATAATTTTCATTGATGTTATTATTTAATGATATTTATTCAACATTTTCTCAAGGGGTGAAGGATTCTTTAACTAATAAATCGTTTTAAATGTTTTAATGATTTAATATTCTAAATCCTTATCTTTCATGTCAATATTTTAGAAATGATTTTAAGTCTTTATTTATATAGACTTTATTTTTGTAAAGTGTAATTTAAATTCAAAATTATCACAGTGGTATGGGAAACATTGATTAAAAATATCATTACTAAATGTTTTAAATGGTTTTCAAAAGGAATATTTTTCTACTAAGGAAATTAATAAACGACAAAAGAAAATTTTCTTTTTATCGTACATAGTTACGATGACCTTTCTGCTTCCATGAGAATTGTTTTCTATTTGGATATCTTAACATCCCTTAATGTTTTTAAAGGTAAAATTAATACCATATATTCTAAATACAGATTTTTGTATTGAAAATTGTTTTGACAAAGTATTGATTATCTCAATGACTTGAAATGTTATATTTTGGTTGTAATGTGGAAATGTTATCTCTCATTTATGCTTGTTTTATGTGTTATTTTTATGTTATAGTTCTTTGGATGTTTTTACACATATGGGTGGTTCTATGATAAATTTTGGGCGGCTGATCCTCAGATAGATCACTAATACATTGTGTAACATTACTTAGGTAAACGTTAATGTTTCTCATAAGAAATTTTGGGAATATATTGTGATCGAAATTCCAAATGTAACTCCATAAAGATAAGTGAGGGGTACAATGTATGTATGTTATAGATTCCACAAGTTAAATTTATGATATTTTATTTCCATGTGTTATTTATAAAACATATGATTTTGTGTGGTATTTTAATGATTGAAAAGTATGATTTCATTGATTTTTATGTATTGATGGAATGATGTTTTCATTATTTTTTATAACCCCTAGTACGATTTTTATGCTCATCCCATGTTTTTGAAATTGTTTTCACATTGTATAAAGATGTTTAATAGAGAGGAATAATTAAAATAGATTTATATCATTAAAAAAATCTAGTTTTATTTAAGCAGTTTTATTTTTTCTGAAAAAAATTGGATAGAGTATAAGTTTCTACATTGTAATTTTTGAAATGTAATTTAATTGTTAGGACACAATTCCCTAAAACACTAAACCTGAAAATATCTTCAATGTGAATTATGGACATAATTCAAGATTTAGTAATGATTAAGGATGGTGCGTTATATGGTTTTATTAAAGTATTTTTGGTGCTACAGTTCCTACTATAGTGTCTACCACATCTATAGTGACATTGGTACTATAGTCCACCACTGCATTATTTATACTACAGTAACATTAACCCATTGGGTTTTGAACCTGTATCATTGATGTAGTATTACAGGGTGATTACCTCTAAGTCAGACTCCAAGTACACTTATTAATTATTATTAATTGTTAATTATTTATAAATTCATTATCAGTATTTACTAATTATTAATAAATTACTTTGAAATGTTATTAACTATTATTTAATAATCATTACATGTTACAAATTATTAATATATATAAATTGACTATTATTAATAATAATTAGTTAATATTAATTAAAAAATATATAATTAATTATTAATATATAGATATAATATTTATTTATTTATTATACTAATAAATGTTAAATATATAAATAATTGTTTCATTAATTATAAAATTTATATTTTTATTTAGAAATTATTGTTATTATTTATCATTTATCATTTATCATTTATTATTCTAAATATATTTATAATAATTATGTAATTCATAATTAGTAATAATTAATAATAAATACATTGATGTAAATAATAATCCTTAATAATAATAATTTATAGAAAATAATTATTTTTAATTATTATTATTTATTATTAATTATAATTTATTAGTTATTAGTTATTACATAACTATTATCATCTTTTAATTAATAATTTTTTTTATTAATTATTAATTATTAAATAATTATTTTCAAATATTATTAAATAATAATTATTAAAAAATAATTTCAATTATTAGTTTTTAATTATTCAACATAATCAATTATTTATTATTAATTATTATTAATTATCAATTAATATGAAATAATAATTCAATAAAACAATATTACTACTTTTTTGTTCTTAATTTTTAATTAGTAAATTATATTATCAATTATAATTAAATATATAATTACTTAAATAAGATTCATTAAATTATTTAATGTTTTATTAATTAATAATATGATAAATATTTATTAATTATCATATATAAAAATAATTATTAATAATATTTTTTTGATTGAAAATATTATTTTTCATTTCTAACAATGATATTATATTTTCAATAATTGTATTATAAATTTAATTTTATTATTTCTGTATTGTTATTATTGAATTTGAGATGGTAGTCGAGTTGTTAACACTCATCATAATACAGCATAAAAAGGAAGATCATATCTAAGAGGTTTTATTTCTAAAAATATTTGTATAGTGATGTAGTCAATATTGTAAAGGTGTTCTTGATGCAGACATATTCACCACATTTTTCATTTTGAGACATTAATTTTGGCCTACAGGCCTCATGGCCTTTGGGACATTCAAGGACATCATGCAATAGGGCCTCTTGGATATGGAGAGTTTTTAGGACCTCATAATATGGAATTACCTTACTAATGAAGTGAAGAATATGAAATGGTATCACATCATGACCAATTGGTTATGGATGTTCATCCATGGTATGGATATCATTCACTTCAAAAAACCGATAGGGGAGGCAACAATGACAAACCTTTAATGTTATTTAATGACAATAAAATGGAGTGAATAAATCAAGTGGCATGGAAATTGGGGTTTTTTTAGCGTGAAGATGTTTTTATTGGGACTTTGAGTAATGTAATTCACATTTACTATCTCTAAATAAATTGGAAATTTAGGAGAATTTTCCTACTATGCTTTTGATCCAGGTAAGGGTTCCCTACCAACCCAGATAGAAATGGTATTCCCCCAAAAAAATCCAAAGTCAAAGGCTTTAAGTTCATTGCAGAAAAAAAAATTATTTTTATATAATTAATAATGTGATGGGAATGAATATTTGAACTCTAGATGGAAAATCCAAAAGTGATTTAAGGGCCATCTCTCATCTAAATTGGTATCATGGATAGGGTTATTAGTTGTATTTTAACATTAAATAAGTATGGGTAATTCTAAATAAAAATGCCTTATTTTAAATACTTCTTAAAATTATGTTATATAAATTTATTTATATGTAAACAACAAAAAAAATTATTATTAAAAAATGAATTTTAATTATTTTTTTATATTGTTTATACAAATACAACAAAAAATAAATAAAAATAATTTTACAAAAAAATATCCAAAGAGAATCAAATATATTGTTTCTATTTAGATATATGGTTTAGGGTTAATTAATTTTAAATAGAGTGATCCTAGATCCTACCCAAACATATATTAAATAATAACAAAATTCCACTAAAAAATTTATCCCGAGAACACACTTTTTTTATAAAGGCGAATATTTTTTAAAATTTTATTGTATGAATTATAATACATTTAATTGAAAAATAAAACAGGGAAATGAATGATTTCTTAAGGAAAAATTCGGATTAGTATCCAATCTATGAAAGTATAATAATTATGTCATTCAATAGTATTTCCATGACAAAATATAAATCAAATTATTTAATGAATGTTTCTTCTATAAAGGAGATATTTTTTTCATGATTGGTTATATCGTTAAATAAATCATCACTATCATAATCATTTTTGATTGAGGTATTTTTTGAGGCATGTGTGGAATTCTACAGTCAGTCCTTGAATATTTCATTTTCACTCAAAATATTTATATCTTTTTTTCAAAACATGGTGTTTCTTCTCAAGGCATGATGTTCCCCTCAAAAAATAAATGGCTTGCATTCTCCCATAATACGTGGAAGCAAGGTGATATAAATATGACCTTGCAATGTCCACTCATATGTGGAAAGGAAGTATATATTTTTATGTTACAACAATAATACAAAGATAACTCTTGTGATACATGGATTTGAGTAGGATATTTACAAGAGACAACATAAACACTCACTAACTCCTATTGGATACACTCCCAAATAGTGAGTGATTTTTCTGAGAATTTAGTGGTGGTTTTTTAATGTTTAAACCAAAATGAGAAGCCAAATTAATGAAGAAACAATAATGGGGATTATTTTTTAAATGTAGATGATCTAACCAAACAACAATTAAGAATGATCTATTTTATTTTTCTATAAAATGGGCTTCATTCATTTGGTATATTCAATGACTGTAATTAGGGTTCCTCTTATGATCATTAAGAGATAAAAAATTTAAATGTCTCCCTTCTATCATGGATGTATTAATCCATTGACATAACATGTTACATTATACATGTTCATATTTTTTTGTATTCATGTTTTATTTAAAAAAACCTCCATAACCCAAAAAATTGGTATCCGAGCCATTGAGGATAAATTGATGACATTAAGAGTGTTTTAATAATGACTAGAATGTTTAAGGTGGAAATTATTTTTTAAAATAAATACATGAAGAGGTTAGTGAGAGAATTTCTATAGTGTAGACATAATCCATAAATGGATCTGAAACAAAATATATAGAGGTCGTAGAAATTCATTCAACCCATAAGTGTTATAATTTTTACTTACTAAAGAATGTTTTATAGTTCACACTAGTTGTGACATTTTTTCAGGTTTTCCATCTACAATTCTAGAGAGTTATGACTTCTCCACTTTATTAGCCAATCAAGACCATTGAAACCATTTTTGAAATATCTATTCTTATCTAATCCCATTTTGTGAAATCCATGTGTTGTTTCAATTATTTATACCATTACAGACATATATGTATTTCTATAATTTTAATTTTCTCACTACATTAATGGAGAAAATTACTGATAATATGATTAAACAATATACTTTTAATTATTAAATTTAGAAATATATAATGGATGATATTTTTTATATTAATGATTTTTTCGAAGAAATTTTTCGAGAAAATAGTGATCATTTATGTGAAAATAGAGGAATATTATAAAATATGCCAATCTGATTAGATGTAATAGATTAGTATACTTATAGTACGTACAATGTTGTTTGTGATAAAAAAGATGTATGAATTCCTAATCATGTGGTGTATTAATAATATTTTCTTCTCTAAATTTTTCAATAAAAATTCTACTTCAATTACAAATATTAAATTGGGATAAATGTATGCATGGAAAACTGAAAAAAACAATGAAAAATTGATACACATACTCTTCAAATAAAACTAAAAGTATTGGGAAAACCTATTAGATAACATGAAAGAGTTCCAAGGTATCTTTGTTTTGTTTAATACCCTGAAAATGATGTTTTTATGAGTTTTCAGCATTATTTATGATGAGTTCTTTAGTTAAAATTCTGGATACACTTGTTTTTACAGTCATAAATTCAACTCAAAATGAATCCATCACTATGGAAATGGTGTAATACATAATAATGAATTATGAATCAAAATGGACGGATTATGGATGTACAATTGAATTTGAGGTTCTTATCAATCAAATTTAAGATAAAGAGAAATGTAATACTAGAAGTTTAGAATTATAACCCCATGAAAAATGATTCAAAAGAATAATTTTAAGGATATTCTAATCGAGATATGACTTAATGTTCCACCTCATTTGAATTCCTGAACAATTCATCTAACAATATAGGTGGTTGGCGGTTGAGATGTGGAATAAAAAAGGATAGATAAAAAGTAAATATATTATAGTTGTTAATGATGAGATTATTATTATTCACGAAATAAATTGAGCCAATTTTGCTATCCACGTCCCGAAATGGGAAATTTATTCAAAAAACATTTACCAAATAAATATTATAAGAATTATTTTCTTATGATAAACTTCAAGAAGTATCTACCATTTAAAGATGAGAAATTATGGTGTAAAAAAATCCTTGGTTTCAGTAATATTTTTCTACAAAATATTATTATATAAAGGATAATATTTACGAAAACAAGGAATGTTGTGAATATTTTTCTGTCTCATATCCACTATAATTGTTGATAATGATCTAAATGTTATTTCATTCCAAGATGGGATATGGACTACTTAATATTGAAATAAGGTAATTGATAAAGGAATTATATATACGTCTCAGTATATTATAAATATCATACCAAACATTGGATACGTCAGTTCATCTATAAAATATTATTGGGAATTATATTAGAATAAGAGGATTACTAATAAGAGAAAGAATACATATAATTATATTTTTGAATTATCTCGAAACATGAATAAAACACACAAATTTGGATACCTATTTTGATTGAATCATGTGAAAACTACAAATAGTTTCATTTCATTGTTATTTTCCATCTATAATAGTTAGTGTATTTAATATCATTCATGATAATGTTTGTATATTGAGAATTAATTCAATGTAAGGTTTTTTTTCTATTACCTTCATTGATGATCATTCTAAAAAAGTGTGGAAATTTTTATTGAAAACTACACAACAAGTATATGATGTTTAATTGAATATTCATGTGACAATAGAAATAGAAACATTTGGATGCTTAAATTGTTTAAAATTTAAAAATAGAGGATAATACCATGGTCCATTTGATAATTAATGTTGGATTCTTGACACTTGGAAGGAAATATTAGTAGAAAATACACCTCAGAAAAATATTTTTTCATAGATTATGAACTAAACAATTTTTGTTTGAGACAGTTGTATGATATCAAATGAAATATTTCCTAACACCATTTACAGGTGGACTATGAGGATCTTATTTTATCTTATCTTCCATTCTCAATCAATTTCAATGAACTATGAAATTACATATATGGATTTTATAGGTAAATATATTTCATAAAAGTAATTTATTATATATGTATATATTCAATTTTAAAATATCATGAAAGATATGGGGGAAAATTTGGATGAAAAATTTATATAGTGTATAATAGCAGGATAAGTTCATGATAAGTATAAATAATGAATCTAGGATTCTATCAGTAAGAAGACCATTAGAAGAAATTTTTCGTGTTTCATAGAGACTAACAATTAATGATTTTTATATTCCACAAAATTAAGAGAATATGTAGCCTCGAGATATTCAAGTAAATTTAGAACCAGTCTAACCACCAATTTTTATCTATTGAAATATATATATATGACACTGATTCAATATCACAACCTGGTTATACATCTACATGGGATGATTTGTTTCTATCCAATGATATTATAGAAGAGATTCCTCAGGATGAGGGGTTAAGGATATCTACTAGGGAACAAAAACCAAGATGTATATTCTCACTACATGAGTTTGAGATGTTCACTAATATGGGAGAGAAAACAATTTAATATGATGTGGCCAAGATTCAATAGAATATAAAATGAAAAAAATCCTATGATATATGTTATAAAATCCTTTAATAATAATCATATAATTGATTATGTGAAGTTTCCACATGGAATTAATGCACTCTAGAAAAACATGGTGTATAAAATTAATGGATAAGACAGAATCTCACAACCATGCTATAGAGCCAGAATGATATTAAAGAGATTCAGTAAGAAGAAAGATATTGAATTTGACTAAATTAATTCTATTATATGTAATATTATTTATATCATAGTTTTTATTTGATTTTCATCTAGTCTAAACCTATAGGATTTTGAACAGTATGTAATGATATTGTTATTACATAGTAATCTAGATGAGGAGATACACAAAGTGTATAAAAAGATAATTCATGTTAATGGTAATGAAAATATGGTATGTAAACATATTAATAGTTAATGTGGTTTGAAAAATGAACTAAGGAAATGGTATAATAAATTAAACTAATTCATGGATAAAAATGAGTATAGTATAATGATTATTGAACAATTCATTTTCGAACTATAAGGATCTGATAGTGATTTAATTATTTGGTTTCATTATTTAGATGATTTTTTGATTATTGGATGATATGTCACTGATATTGATAGAATAAATAATTAGTTTATATAGTATTTTTAAATAAAGGAATTTAGAGACACTACTCGGATTCATTGTGATGTGATTAACCATGATTGGAGAAATAATAATATTTTTTATCTCTAGAGTTATACATTGAGAAGGTTTCTGAAATTTTCTATATGAGTATGGTGAACCAAATTAGAACTCCATAGGAAATTCATTTTGGGATCATAATAATTAAGAGTCCTTCAACAGAATAAGAGATATCATAATGGTATAAATTGTTTTCAATCAGATTTTGGTTTCCTTATGTAATCCATTTTGTACACCAAACTAGAAATATCTCTAACTATCAGTATCGTGTGTATAAACATATCAAATTCATTAAAGGATATCTAAATATAATTTAAATGGATATCGAGTTATATTCTAGGTACATCCAATCCTTATTTATGTATTGTAGGATATAAACCTATTTTGGATGGATACCCATAAGTTGATATGGAGGAAAATGCATACATGGAAAATTCCATATCTTGGTACCTCATATCATTTTCATAGGGACAAGTCTCATGAACATCATGACATCAAAAGGGTGTTATCATTGGTACTTCAAATATAGGGAATAACATAGTCACAGAATGCTCAAAGGAGATGTCATGGATGCATATTTTTTTATAGGATTTAGGATATATGTACAAGAATTATATTCTATGTTGTATTGGTGAGAAAAATATTCATCATATTATGAACCTGAAATTTCATTCTAGATCAAAAAATCATTGTCTGATATCATTGGATCTAGAATTTAATTAATTAGAAATTATTTTCTGATGCTAAAGTCCATATAAATGATAATGGGATGTAAATGATGAAAATATTAAAAAAAAATGAGAAGTTGGAGGCTTGTAAGTAGACTACAGGTCTACCATCTGCCCCAAATTGGACATGAGGGGAGATTTGTGAGGGAACATAGAATTATGGAGTTAATTTGGGGTGGATATTTGTAATTATATTTTACTTCATTATCTTCATAAATTTTGTGGTAGTTTAATATTTATGTTAAAACCATCCCAGACAGTAAACATGTTTGATGTAGCTAGTTGTTGGGATTATTTTATAAAGTAATATGATCTACCAGACAAACTATTGAAAAAATAAATTTCATTCCTCTAATAATAGGACGCATTCCCCTGATATTTTAATTACCATAATTTATGATAATCATATATTCATCTAGAGATAAATTAATAAAACGATCCCCATTCCCTCATAAATGTTGGATATCCTTGTATAATCACATTAAATCACACATGATCAGCTTTCTTTTCATTTTCATTCTTTTTTGTTTTTATACTTTTTAATCTCAATTCACCAAAACACATCACATGTATGGAAGAAAGGATGATATATCCAGGTGATAGCTTGAAGTACTCCCAAATACCACTCATAGGTGATAACAAGTTGAATATTTGATTCTACCTATATGGATAATTTATCATGTATTATTCATGGATAACATATATCATTCTTGGTCATAGACTATGTACTCTATCTTCGACCATCTATTTCATGATGGTGACTATTAAATTTTGTGTTCAAATTATTAGTAATGAATATATGAGGAAGAAATTATAGATAATTAACACATAGATGAGAATCTAGAAAACATAGAGAAACATAATAGTGACTTCACATAAAATCATATTAATTTATCTTTCATGGAAGGATTTTATAGAATCGTCGTGTAATTCTAGATCACAGAATGAAAAAAGGGAAAAAAACACCTTTATCTACCTTCATCAGTTATCATTTGTGATGTTCCTTCACGAGAGGTCTTGTTAGGGATATTAATTTGTGGGACCTTATTAATGATAATGGTTCACAATTCCCCTCCACGATGATCCATCACAAGATATCCCATAAAAAAAACCATTGTTTGATACTCCCCGAAAAATATTATCATAAAGGATAACTGTGATATGACCATTCGTGAATGTCTTACAACCAATGAATTGTGTGGGCATTCTTTATTTACATACCACATAGATCATATTCAAATCTTTTAGGGCCACCTATGAATTATTTTTACTTATCATAATGTCATTAAATTGTTGAATATTTGGTTATATATGGTGACTTCATGAGTTTATATACCCATGGTAAATTGGAATTCTTTTTTATAATTTCATCCACCAAATTTATATACATGAGTTGAAATCATCTAAATGACCCTCTTGAGCTCATTTGAGAAACATCAAAACACTATGAATCCCATTCTAGAATAGATTCATCTTTTACTGACTATGATACATGATCATATAATGACCATTAATGTGAATAACATCAATCATGTATTCCCCTAAACAAGAGCCTCTCAGATTTTCCTCCAAGATCGAGATGACATTTATGGTAATCATGATAATATATTACTCCAATTACAAGGGGTAATAGTATGAGGATGCCAATGATGAATCTTCTACCTGAAAATTGAGTATCCTAGATGCCTAGGATTAATGTTAGCCTCAGTTTTCCTCTCAATTATCCTTGTTGGATTAGTCCGCCATTCAATGTATAATCCCCAACCATCATCTCATTGATGATTTCATCACTAGGACACATCAATGAGCTAGCACTATAACATGTTATAATTTTTATGTAATTTGAAATGGGATATATCTATTGAACATCACCATAGGTTACCATGAGTAACCAACAATGTTGTTGGATGAATTTTTTTTAAGAAAACTATATATCATTTCCTAACCCTTCCCTGACTCATCCCCCTTATGCACTGTAACCTCACCACACCAAGAGTCACCAACCCCCCCCCCCCCCCCTAATCCCCCTCACCATCACTACACCTAGAACATGACTGTCACCCCATTATAGAGCCTCTCATACAACTGATACTACCTGCATGTCCTCTACCTTACCCTCACCACACTCCAACCAAATCCAACACAACCACATTTTTTTATCCTGATAAAATTTGAAACTCCCTCTCTATGAATACATGTGAGTTGGAATTTGTGTCTTCCTACACTACCTACAGTACCAAATTAATCATACTCTCTATGATAAACCATTTGATTATAGATTCATTTTGAAACACAAATTGTATACGGGTATGATTTTGGGAAAATACATATATCATAAATTTTATAATATTTAGTAGAGTAAACATATTTAAGTGTTCTAATTAAATGAGATCAGGAACAATATGATTTCATGTAAATTATGATGACTGGTTTTTGAATAATTATACCAATTTAAGATAATAATATTAATGATTTTTTATGATATAGAAGAAATTTTCTAATGAATGGGTCTTTTAACATTGAAAATTTTACAAAAAATATTTTTTTACTATAAATATTTCTACATATTAATACTCTATTGTTCATAAAAGTGTTTTTAAGAAAAGATAATATTATGTAAATGAAAAATAAAATTGAATCAGATAGAAAAATATGTTTTTAATATTTTTTAAGGATTATGTTCCACAATTATGGTGAATACTAAATTTGAATGTCAACATCAATCCAGGATTTCCTCACCCCAAATGACCTATGAATATTTAAAAAGGTTAAAATGGTAGTATAGAAATATGTTTGAAAATATACATTTTTTAATTACCCAATAAAATATGACCTTCTAAATAATAATCCATACCAAATAGATGTGTTATAAAAATATGTAAATCAATTAGACAACTAGTTATATATATCTTCCCACTAATAATATCCACTATAAAAAAATATTATAAAATATTTGAGAAGTTCATTCCCTTAAAATTCAATTTAACTTCAATCAATATATTTTTAAATTATTTTAAATATGTATGAAGTTTGGTATATAAATTTCTATTTAAGGTAAATTTCTCATTCACCATCAATGTATTTTTCCAAACATTTAATTTAGGTATCTACTTATGAAATTTAATTTATAAAAAAACAATAGTGTTGTTATTAAATAATTAAATTACATATGTAATTCTAAAATACGTTTTATGTTATAGTTATATTAAAAAAAATGAATGTAAAAAAGTATTAATAATAAAATTAAATTTTAATATAATAATATTTATATATATATATAATTTTTTATTTCCTTAAAATTTTATAAATAAATTTAATCTAATTGTAATTAAATAATCCAGAATCGATTTACACTAACATATATATGTTATTCATGTATCATAGTTTAATATTGTATACCGTTTTGATAACTAAAGTTAAGAAATAAACATTGGTAATATATTAAAATATATTTCTAATTTTTTCTTCAAATTTAAATTTTTTTTAATCCATTTAATTATTAGTGAATCAATATATAATATATATTATTTTATAAAATAATAATTTAAAAACTAGATTATATAAATACTTTAATATTATATAAACATTGATGATCATTTCATTTATGAATTTTATTTTTATTTTTTATGAGTATGGGTTGATGTCCACATTAAAATGGTTAGAATTCATTTAAAATATATTTTGTGGTCCACAATTCTAAAAGTTCTTATCATATGATGTCGTTTTTAAATATTACAGCTTGTGGTAAAAATATGAATATGAATAAGAGTTAGATTGATCCTCCAAAAACAACATCTAGATAATATTTTTGTTGAATATTTTACTTTTTTTATATCACAATAGGATCTCAAAGTGAATATTATAGTTTTGTATTTAGAAAAATGTGAAAATAGATATATATTCATACTATATACCATGGTGGATCACTGATCCTTAAACAAGATTCAATAAATTATAATATTTGGAATATTCATGGGGAACATTATATTCATTGTCGTCATATAGAAATAGTTCATATGGATATTAATGTGAGTAATACTAATATAATGCATGGAATTATTACTAAAATGAAACTTGGGTATGTTGATGAAGGAATTAAAATATGTTGTATTTACCCAAGTGAGATCAAACCACAATCTACTATAGATCATGGTTTATTTATTTTTTATAAAATTTTTAATGATTAAAAAATGAATTATATTCTTGGATTATTGTATATATTAGATTTTTATTTATAAGGGAGTTTTTTCATAAGATGTATTTGAATAAATTCTCAAAATAAAATATTTCATGTTTTTTGTAATATTTGAAAATTCACATCCAAATAATTCTAATATTCTAGAGTCATATTATAATGATCATAAGTTATTAGATAATAATGAATTCAAATATGAGACTATAGATGAATTTGAAAATAACTCTATTCTATTTAGAAACGAAACTATTTATTTATAAAATTGTATGGTATGTGACTTTTTTGGGTGGAATGATTATGTGGGAAATTAGATTCCTAAATGTGAGACTATAAAATAGGGGAAGAATTTCACAAAATAAAATGTGCTATATTATATTGATTTATATGATGAAAAGATTATTAATTTCATCTAAATATTCTATACTAATTATATGGAATATGGAAATAAATATGGATGGTTATATGACAAACTACACAACAAACTCTATTGTATGGAATGATATTGATCAGATGTACCTTGAAATTTTTAATGATAGTCAAATTATTTTTTTAGGGTTTCATGTAGAGAGTTTTAATCCATTTATTTCTATGGTTAGTGCAACTCATAGCACATAGCCCATGGTGTTGGTTTCGTATAATATTCCTCTTGATTTCTATAATATATATATATATATATATATATTAAATTATACTTTTATTGATAGAAAATGAATTCCAGTGGATACGATTCATTCTTTCTAGGAAAACATTGAATGTTGAGTATAATGGAATTTTGGTCGATGGTATGAGGACTTACAACCGAGAAATAAATACAATTTCCAAATAGGAGTATTCTTTTTTAAAAAAAATAAATGACTTAAAAAAAGATGAAAATTTATCATGTTAGATTAATATGGATAATTCTATTTCCCTTTCTATAATAAAAGTTAAATATTCAACATCCTATAATCCCTGTAATAAATTACCATACACTAGTTATAGAAGTTTCCCTATCAATATAGGTTTAAAAAGGAAAAATTGGCATTTGATAATTCTATTTAATTCATCCTAGAATAAAATATTATTATATGTGTATAAATATTATAGAATAGTGGTCTGGAACATGTTCCCATGATATATGAATTTTAGGATATTTGTCTCATCGTGTAATGACCTGAACATATATAAATAAAATTATACTGTTGATTCAATTAAATGTCTTATTAAATTTTATGTTTATAGAAAACAACTGCACTTATTTTGATTTATTATATCCAATTAGTCTTAAATGAACATTATGTATACATACTATTGATAAGATTTCCATCCATTATTGATCTAATGAGTAGTATAAATATAGTGTTTTAATATATCCAACTTGCATAGACCAAGGAAATCACACCCAATAAGATCATACCCTATAAAGCGCATTAATCGGAGCTTATTGGCACATAACATCACTTGTCTTTTCCCTTGACCATTCCCATGATAAGATCCAAAAACATACGCATGAGAAACACCATTTATGAGAGAATTTAAAGCCCATTGAGATCACATCCCAATCCATGTATGACAATCCACCCCAAGAATATATCACCTTTATTAACCTTACTCTTATTCAATTTGATAGTTTATAAAATTTATTTGAATCAAGACCCTATATATATATATGAGTTTTTACGTTATTTTTTATTGAACTTTGGATATGTTTCCATCCTAATATTTTCTTCATTATGAATGATTTTTATTTTGATACAATAAAACAGAATTAGTTTTTTTTGGGGTAATATATAAATTGCATTATAGAACTTATTTTTATTGATTAATCTATTTTTGGAAATAAACATATATTATAATTAAATATTTTTGTTAAATATTTTTTAATTAATATAAATGATCATAAATGTTTTTTGAATTTAAATGAAAATTTTTTATGGTTTTAAAAAAAATTATTGAAAACACCCATCATTTTTGAATGAATTTAGATTATACTTTTAAATGTGAAAATGAATATATTTATAAAATTATTCGTACAAATTGAATTTTATTTTCTAAATCCGAATGTTGAAATTTTTAATTATAGACTTTTTATTATTTGTCTAAGATATTCAAATATTCAAACACAAATTAAATAGAATATAAACATACTTTTTTACTTATGACATTAAAATGACCCAAAAGTAATGTGATAAATACTATAAAGTGTAGAAATGTCCAAATATATGTTTTCCTCTTAAAAATTTGGATTTTATTTGGATTTTATTAATTTTATAAATCCCTTACAAAATCTCCAAAACAATTAGCATATTTTATGTTTTGAATCCCATTTCCTTATGAGTATGAATCACCATCAAAAAATAAATTGTATTATTTTATTAATTTAATTCTATGACCTTATAAAATAATGATATTCACTCCCATTTCTCAGAAACCATGGGAAAAACCAATTGGAAGGTTTTTTGTTTTGGTTTTTTGATATATATTGTCCAAAACAAAAATAATAGCGAAATCCTATATTTTTCAATATAACCCCACCCAATATCACATTTCTAATCACTAAAACTATTGAGATAGTGTCCATACTCTTCCATACATTACCTGTAGGTTTCTTATTGTTTTTTTGAATACTAAAAAATCCCTTTCATAGCATTTTTAGTTGCACACTCATGGAATGTATATTTTCCTTTCATCAATTTATTAATGTATCTTATTTACCATATATATTTTTTCATTATATTAATTTGATGGGATTATTTATTCAATATCCCACATCCATTCCTAATTATTTCCAAATGATGAGATACCCCTTTCTCTCTCATCAACGCATTTTATAAAATTTTATGTGATGTCATTATACTGCTGAAATTTCACTACGATTTTCTGTGCCAAAATATTGTTTGGTGAATACTATACCTATTTAATATCCGGGGTATTCACCAATATATACTTATATCTATTTTACATTTAACTCACATGTTTTTATTTCCATATTACATTATCATTTCATAAAATATTATGATGAATGAATACATTTTTTGTAGTCTATATGGGATGCTTATGTAGGACAATGAAACTAATGTGATGGGTGCACCCATAATTATATGGAACTCCAATGCATAGGGTATTGTTAAAATCATGATAAATCATTTTGTGAAATGTATTAAACCTTATTAATTTATAGGACATTTTCCATCAAAAATTTTTAGACTGTTATCATTAACACATATTTATGATGCGATGATTTAATCTACGTCCACATTTCCCATTTTATGATTATCATGATATATCACGTTTCATTTTACATGTTTACGATTTATAATATTTATATTCTAAATTGATATTCATATTTTCTGACATGTCTCACCATATTCCATTTTTATTCACATTCTGGTATTTATAGTTCACCCATTTCTTATGTTTTCCACCATGTTATCTCATATTGTTCTAAAACCCATGGTATTTTAGAATCATGTTAAGGAAGATTTCAATAATATAGGTTTATCCCATGTTCATGATATTATGTTATTCAACTAATTACCAAATAAAAAGAATTCACAATCATTCTATGATTATTATTTCTAATTTTATCTCATTATTCTTAAAATACTATGTAATACAGAATCTGGGATTTATAGTATGTAACATAGGAAAAGTTTAGTTATATTTTGGATTAGGATTAGAAAACCAAAGAAAAAGACTTAGAGATAAGACCAAGTATATGAAAATATCAACAAAATTGTGTAAGATTGTAGTAGGGTTTTAATGAAGAAAATACATCCTTATATGGATCCTACATGTGAACGTGGTTTTGGAATATATATTTCTAGGGGTAACAACTCTGATATGTTGTGTTGGGGATGACTCAGTGTAACCTGGTACATGAAAATATTCCTAAATCTACACCTGGTTTGAAACTCCCTAGAGATATGCTTTAGTAAATTTATAATCTCATTATGAACCTTTATTATGGGAACAAAAATTCAAAATAAGAATATATGGTAGAAAATATATCGAGGATAACATAGACTATTGACTAGAAAATAATATGTTCAGAAAAAAATATAATTTCTATGATATCCATTTAATTTCATAAGATTTACCTTTTTTTGATTAATATATTAAAATACACATACCTTATTTTCCTTTTATTCTACGCAATATACTAAAATAAGAGGAATCATGTAAAAAATATATGTGACAGGAAATGTGATGACTATCCCAATGAGATTCCAAACCTTATGGGATTAGGAATAACAAAAAACATTATAATACACTATTATCTAACATAGGTGTTGAATTGAAACCTGGATCCATAGGAGCATATAAATCCACAAAATAGAGAACAACTTTTGATTACATCCTTTTTGTGAAAAGGTCCGCTAACATTTCATGGATCATATGATCCCTTAATAATAGAACTATGGATCATATCCATTTAGAAGTTATTACCCATCATTTAACATTCCGAAAAAGAGAAGGGTTTTCAGGATTTTTTTTCAAATGGAGGGTCATATGATCAGTGATGGACATTGGTCAAGAATATAAATCCTATGGAATATATCAATGTGATGGGATGTATAGAATCATGTAAATTGTTTTTAAATAATTATTTTCCCTAGACTCTCCCTAATGACATATAAAGTTATATCTTTTCAATCATGCAAAATGATAACCAATCTATTAGTGTAGATAAGAAAAATATCATTAGAACTTCACAGTATGCCATTGTATTTCTTGTTACCCTCTTCTGTATGGTTTACCTATTCTTTAGGTATCTAAACATGAGCCAAAAAAAATCCATGATTATCTAGGACATTGATACCTATGAGAAAATTGTGTGTTGTAACCTCAATGTAAAAAATAAAGATTGGAGAATCTGAAGGATATCATGGGGATAAGAAACGAAAATTGGTATTTAATTCATATAGTCCATTGGAGATATCTAATAGAGAAAAGACATTTCAACATTATACTTTTCAATGCTGTTAAAATTAGCACCATGGAAGTTTCATAATGAGGATAAGGAAATTGCTTTGGTGAAGTAATGAAAGGAACCTAGCTAGCGATTGCTGATAAGAGAATCCCACTCATATGATGGAGGAATGGAATCCACTTTCCCACCCTCAATACATTGTTCATTTCTTCAAATTAATGTAACTAGGTTATTTTAAAATAAATTCACAAAGGAAAGGGTTTTCAAAGACATCAAAAAACATTCAAGGCATCAATGGAGACATTTTTTTCAACATAACAACTAAGGTGGATCCCAATAATAGAGTGATGATAGGCACACTATTTATTCATTCAAAGATTGAGAATATAATTTTTTAATTCTAGATTTATGCATTAATTCATATCAGGAATATTTAGTTTAACTATTCAAACACCACCACATATAATGGAATTAATTATTTCAGTGAATAAATAAAATGGGGAAATTATATCATTCCAATTATATTTAACATCCCCTATCCTAATTTAAATGTTGAAAATCCAATAAATCATTTTAAAACTCACTTTGGTTGAATATTAACATATTTATAGGCATTTATTGGGTTTCCCATTATAGATACTACATACCCTTCATGAGAAGTAAATGACTATCTGTATTGTGAATCAACTGCCGATTCTATAAAAGTGAAAGGATAACGATGAATCTTCTTTAACATGAAAATTAAAATCATTGATATAATTGAACATAATTGAATGAAAATGATATTTTTCTGCATAAATTTCGATGGGGATGGACGACAATGATATTTTTAAAGATTCATAGACCTGATTTACTCCTATGGGTTATTAGTATTTGACCATAATTGAATGAAAATTAGAATCATGTAATTTTTCAACATAATAGAGACCGACCATCCAAATTCAACCTCATAAGTTTTGACATATATATCCATCTAACTGATTCCAACAAAAAAAACTTGAATTTTATAATGATAAGAATATATCCATGAATTTAATTTGTTTGATATTTTTTTATTTATCCTATATTGATTCATGCAAGGGTTTGGGTGAGAATATACTTGTTAAAAATTTTCATTTGTGAGATGAGGGAAAATCCATGTAATATATGTTTCCTATGTAAGTGGTAGGAGAAATGAAGAGGAAATATATTGGATGATATAAATGGAGAACTTGAAATAATTATATTTCAGGAGTAATTATATATTTTTCTTCTTGTTCTCACATCAGTGGATCTCACATGTTTTTGTTTTGAATTTACATTGATTTGATTTTAATGATTACTTGCTTGAGAGTCCATGTGCTATGTGTGGGGGAATTTCTAGATATAATATTTGATTTTTTTGTGTATTTAAATGTTATTTACCGTATAATTTAATTATTTTGCTTATTTTCCTCAATTTTATTATTTTTTGTGAGTTTTTGTGTAAAATTAAAAAGACATTAATTCTTGAATTTTAAACGATTTAATTACATATATTTTTCATAAATAACTTTTAAAATATTGATCCAAATAGTTTGGTTATTTTGTAGAGATACTTTTTGAATGAGTTTAAACTTATTCTTCTATAACTAATTATAATTTTATATTTAACACTTACGAAAAAAATTTAATTTGAGAAATAGTCCTAGTTTATTGAATGTACCCATCTTATTAAATGAGGAATAACTCATCCTAAAGTCCCCTAAATTAGGTTATTATAGATATAATCCAAATTTAACTCAAATGTTCTTTTAGATAATAAATACTTTTGGAGAAATTAACCGATTAATGTAGCAATTGTCCATGCCATAGTGGAGAATGATAAAGGGTATATTAAAGTAGAACAAAGATTTCTTGTCTAATTTAAGAATATCCTTTTGAAAATTTACAATAAATTTTAAGAAGTTTAGTTTTGATAGAGGACTAAATTTAAAAGACCATTTAATAAAGAGCCATGTCAATTTTCATCATTTTGGATTGAATAATAGAAGATATAATCAATAGGATACATTTTTTGTTCTTTTATTTCACTCTTGTAAAATTTTTATTTATTATGGAAGGGGAGGTTTTACCATTGTTTTTCTTGATTTATTTCTCTTTATTTAATAAACAATTTCCCCTATTCTGAAGAGATGGTTTCAATTTCTAATAGTTGATTTAATATTATATATGATCGTATTTAGTTTCAAAATATATTGTTGAAATATATTTTGTTGGTCATAATTATTAAAATAAAATATGATCTAGTTTATATATGATGGAATATACCATGATTAAATGGTTTTGTACTCGGATATCATTAGTTACTGATAGATGAGTAGTTGAAATTATTTATTTTTTGGAAAAACAATACCCCATTGGTGATTTTTCATTTTAAATGTGTGTATTTTATGCCACTATCGTGCACATAGGAATGATAGTAGGACCATCTTAGATCATAGACATGCTTAATCTCAGTATCACTAATTGACCAAGTTAGTGAGGTGAAGTGGTATTTGATTCTAATTTTAATAAGGTTTTTAGAAGATGATTGGATTAATTGTAACTATGATTTTAATAAATTAGGAATATTGACCTGAACCAGATCATGCTTTTTATATAAATGTTTTAAAAAATATACAGTTTTAATTTTTTTTCCATATTTTATAAATTTCCTTATTTCTTTGGTTTTTTTGTTTTTTTTAAAAATAAATTAATTTGAAACAAAATATTTTTTACCCTAATTATAGGTGGAATATTGATTAATGTGAGATCAACATGAGATAAAACCTAGGCTATCCACTATGATAGATTTTACCTTTGTAAATACCCCCACATGATAGGAATGTTTCATTATCACTAACCACAATTATAGTATACCACCTCTATGGTTATAAATATCAAGGAAGTATGTTTTAATTTAAATGGACCCCTAGTTAAGATTAATATATTACAATATTCATATAAAAACCCATGTGTATATAGAGTTTCATCATACAGATATAATTAATTATCCCATTATATTTAAATATATTGGATCCTTTTATTGATATAATATAGTTTTTGACTCGACCGGAATATTCTTAGTGTCTAAATGTTTATTAGCTCAAATTTACCTTAGTGTTTGATGCTCATTTGTTTCTAAAAAATTATTTTAACAATTATTTTTCAATACCATCTTGTGTTATTTTATTAAAATATTATTATTATATCACAATTTCAATTATATGAGTTAGAAAATATAATTGTCATATTATTATTTTTTGCACATCTATTTGAAAAAAATGTATTGTAAAAATAATTGTGTGATTTATAATACATATAATACCCCTCATTGATCATTATTTTAATACCATTATAATATGTATTAATATAATGAAAGGTGATTTTAGAAATACCCTTACTCTATATATATGAATAATGGATACTTTTATATGATGTTACTTGATAATTTAGCTCAAATAATTCACAATCATTATAAAGTGAACTAATTTACTTCACTTCTCATTTTAAAAATTTCATAAAATAATCTCATAAATTATGTACATTTATCTTTATAATTAGAAAATTTCACATGTCCAAGTTGAACTAACAATTAAATGTTTTCTGGAATTCCATTATTTATAAAGGTTTCATTAAATAAAATAATATAAGTAGTTTGTTTTTATATTGTTTATAAAAATAAAATTCATACTATTACTCTTATAAGGTATAATAAATTCAACTATATTCAATATTATATGAAAAATAATTATATTTATAAAAAAATGTTACAAAATTATATTTTATATTGACCATTTATTACATTAGATATAAGTTATTAATGAGTTTTTGAACCACAAGTTTTGTATTGAAGTACAATCAAAAAAATTATTCTAAATGTTAATTAATACTACATATTTAAATACTATATACTAGGATGCATATTTTATTAATTTTAATTAAAATAATAAATCAATCATTTTTGTAAATGATAAATAGAGAGATCCCCTTAGATTAAATATGATTCTCTCTTTCTCAGACCCTTTAGAGTTAATTTAATAATCTCTATATTCATGATTAATTCCTGTATTGGAATATGTGTTTTTTGTAAGCATATTAATTTTAATAATATTGTGTTCAATATAAATTTGATAAATTTATCTGAAGTGGATGAAACATCATTTTTATTATAAAAATTACATTTTATTTTCTTGTGTCTATTCTTTCAACATAAGAATAAAATAACATCCTATTATTTTTTCTACAATATAATATTTTCACTTTTCAAAGGATGTTGTAAATGATATTTTGGAGTAATATTATCCCTAGGATCTTCAACATTATCATTCAATTTTTTCACCACATGGGGTGTGGAAAAAAGTTTATATCAATCCTTATCCTCTTGGTGAAAATGGGAGAATATATCCTAGGTGAATTAGTTATTTTTTATAGGCATACATGAAGAAGGATAAATTTATTTATAAGTATAATAAATAATTATTAAAGGATAATTTTTTTAGCCATGTTAAATCCACATTTTTATAAATAATCATGATACCCGAGGATGATGAACCCATAATCTAAATATTGATTCCCTTCCGTAAATTTACACTAATATAGTGCCTAAAAAATTAATTTGTTTTCAAGACATTATTTCTTATTCACAAGAATTATGATATGGGTTATTATAATGTATGCATTGATATCTTCATGGTTCATAATATTCTTTGTAAACATAGTTGATAGTGTAATACAATGGAAATAAGAATCATCGACTACTTATATCTTTTAGGAATCCTTTTCACCCTTGATCACATATTATAGTCAAAAACTGGAATATGGTAATCTTATACATTATATTGTTTTTCTATTAATAAATCCCGGAATAACTAAATATAACATACTTGGATGTTTTTATTTGTATATACATAACCTAAGATAAAATTTATCCTAGTAGTTTCCATGATGAATATTACATTTTTTAAAAATAATTAAAATAGATGATTAGTAATTTACTTAGATAAAAATTACTTGAGACATAATATATTTAATTTTATGATGTATCCCACTACTTTATCAATTTCCAATATACCTCACCATTGGACTCAACATGTCTATTTTCAAGGAAACTATAATGGTATGAATCCAAATTCCTCATATCATAACACAAAAATGGGATAAATAAATCAATAAATGTTGTTTAGGTATGTAGGTCATTTATAAATACAGGATTGCATCTCTTTGATCCATTGAGTGGACTCCCCAATCTGGAAACCCTTACTCCTATTTTCTCAACTCTTACCCCATGATACAATAATTCTATTGTGATATACCTCTTTGGATGTAAATTTTCAAGGTCAAACCAAATTTTTATTTTGAAATCAATTGTGAATGTAAGTTCCCTAATGTGGGTTGGTCAGACACTTAGTTATATGGAATTTCTTCCTAATTATGAAATGGATTTCCTAGATCGAAATAATATTAACGTGATGTAATTTATTTATTATTAGTATATTTTTTATTCAGTTTTCCATAAAATTTTCTTCTAATATAAGACATTTTTACTTTAGGGACAAACCATATTATAAAAAAAATTATATATAACCCATTTATTTTAATTTTAACATTTCATATTATACCTTTCATATGTGATCGTGGTCTTCAATCAAAAAAATATGCTATCAATAATAATAAAAATAGATAAATTACATGATCATGATATTATTTATTGGATGATTTATAGAGAGGATAATCTATTATTCTATATCTCTCTGTAAAAACCCCTTGTTCTAGTCTTCCCATGAGTTACAAATTTTTATTGTGCATATATGTACCTTTTTGATGGTGATATATTATGAACTCCTTGAACTTACTCTACCATGGATCCACTTTGAACTAACTCCATGTGCCTAAAAATACTCTTTATATTATATTTTCATAAAAACTCACATGTATGCTTGGGAAACTAACTAATTAGATATGGGGAATTTCATCAAACAACCTCAGAACTGAAGGTGTCATATAACTAAGATGGGGTGGATGGCTCATAGGCCATTATATTTATTTTAATAAGAAATAATATAAATTCCTTTGAATAAAGTAAAATTAAATAAAAAAAATACATGGTTCTGGTCATCTTATTGATTAGTCATAAAAATGTAATTATTGAACATTTTAAAAAACTAGTTATCATTTTTTTCAATTCATTATTTAATAATATAAAACCTGCACAAATGAGAAAAATAAATTATATAACTAATAAACTAATTGTTTTATTTTATTTAATGCAATCATCATTACATCCACGTCAACATTGATTTTAAATATATTAAAAAAATTATTTTATTTCATAATATATAAATTTCTAATCATATTTTTATTAGAAACCATATCATTAATGACCTAGAAAAACTACTCATTATGATTTTCATAATGAATAATTTACTGATATGAAATATTGTGTTCATGAATGTTTCATAATAATATGAATTCTACTTCCAATTTTATTCTACATTTGACATCGAAAATTTAATATGTTCTTCAATTTAACAAGATGACATATTAGTATAAAATAACATTTAATTATTCACAGTTTTGAAGAAGACACAAATTTAGTTAAGCATTTAATAAAATATAGAACATAACGATTTATATGTACTTCAAACATAATAACCCATTGATCATAGGTCAATTATTATTAATGGAATAATTAGTTAAATTTTATATTTCCATAAAAAATGTTAAATTACCAGTTATGTGAAAGATACCCACATTGATTGAAATTCTACTTGGTAGATATCTGATGTACATGTTGAGGGACTGAGCATGTTCTTCTCAATAACATTTGTGAATTAAAAAATTTATAAAGGATATAATGTGATTACAAGTGGTCATTTAGATATTAGTATATATGAAACAAACTTCAAATACACATGGTTTATTTATTACATGATGTGAATTTATTCATTTATTTCTTCTATACAAACAACTAGACTAAAAGGTGGGCATTCAGAGTGCATTTTGTGTACTCTGTAAATGTTGAGTACCACCTTCTTTTTTTAGTATATGGTGAATTTATTGAATTTTTTTATTCTAATAACTGGATTCAATCCAATTCATATGGGAATACTTGTGGAATTAACAAGTATACAAAATGTATAATATTGGATTATACAATGTGAAGTCTTGTATAATAGTGCAAAAATTTATAGAATCATCGAATGGTTTCTTCAGGTGACATCATTATTTATTATTCATATATATTGTAATATGAGTATGAAACAAACAATAGGAAAGAAATTTTTAAATTATGAATAAAAAAATTAAAACATGAGATGAAGATTATATAATACATGTGTAATAATCAACAATCAAATATATAATGTTAATTTTTAACATGGACTCTCTTATACCGCATGATGATTCTAGACCCACTGAAAGTTCATATCAGGGTTAATATCAACATAACAAATGTCTGATTTGATAGATCAGAGACAAATTGTACTACATGTGAACTTCAGCGCTCATAAAATGTTTATAAATAATATTAACAATGAATAACATCAAATACAAGAGTAGATCATTAGATGTAAAATTTGAAATTAAATTTAATGGATCAGAATATATAATACATATAACATTGGAACCTGTTTATTGAATTTTTTATCTTCTAAGACCCATTATTGTTTACCATTATTTCATTTGTAGGAACCATGTGTATAATATCAATAATGGTGACCCACATTTTTTCCTTTTATCTTTGAATAATGCTGATGTATTTTTCTATATTATCATTGTGGTTTGCTCTCATTTAGGTGTCCATAATGATTTCTATTCCAATTTCTATAGCATTGAATTTTTTTCGTTGCACTCTAATTTTTGAGAGGAGAGAGGAGGCCTGAAAATATCTATAGAATTGTTTTTTCTTTAAATAGATCTCTAGATTTAATTGTGCACAATGATTCTCAAACATTATCTATCTTGATTTACCACCACCCAGTAGTCATAGTCATATTTTAATAGAGATATTTTTTGGGATAAAAATATTTTCAAATTTCAGGAAGACACCTAAATAAAATGTCTATCTATATATGACCCCATTCTATGTAATAATATTATAATTATTATTTTCATTGCATGTACAAATGTGAATATGATAAAAATTATTTTACGAACATGTATATAAATATTTATTAGCAATCAAAATACATTATTTCTTATCCTCTTTAAAATTAACTGAATTCAAAAATAAATATATAATTAAATATTTATTCATAAAATAAAATTATATATTTTCTTCACAATTTAAAAAAATTATATTTATTAAATAATCAATAAAAAAAATATTGTATTCACAAAATAAATAATAAATAATTATCAAATAATCACATTATTAATTAAATGATTTTTATAAAGATTCTTGAATTATTTATTAATTTATGAATAATTATTTTTACTGGATAAATTATTTATTACATTATTCATTCATATTGAGAATTATACTTATTATAATAATTAAATTCAAATAAAATTAAATTGACGATAGTGAAAACACTTAGTATTTGACCCTCTAGACATAATTATCTTATTCAATAGGAAATATTTTCAAAACATCGTGAATAAAATATCTTTATAGTTCATGTAACCTAATAGAAAAACGTTAATATATCAGAATTGATAACAATATATGAATGATTCATGTGTAGTATAATCATTTTTCACAATATCCCAGTACACGTTTGCACACACTATTCATCGACATATATTCTTGGTAGATATTTTATTATCTATCTAAAATGAAAAAATCATTACACTATGACTCTATAATTTAATTTGATTATTCCATTTCAAAATATTGCTAGAGGTACCCACATCCATTTATATGGTATGGAAAAATATTTCATTGTCTTAATCATTAATAACATGTCATTCATGATGCACCCAACATATCTTACTTATTGAGATCATATAGGGGCATGGTTTTGGATAATAAATATGTGTGTGTGGGTCATGGAATGCATTAATATGAATATTAATGCCTATATACCATTACACACACTCGTATATAAGAATATATGATGACACATATGCATACTAGAATTCCTACTAACGGATTTATTCTTATAATCACCCGTATTATAATTACAGTGTGTGGACTTCATGAGAATAAGTCTCAACTTCTTACGAGTCCTCACTCATAAATGTTGACATACTATAATACCCATCATAGAATTTTATCTCACTATAGAACTATATATGAATATATCACCATAGATTTTCACAGTTCTCCTTAATGTTTGGAAATTCTATAACCATTTCAAATATGAAATATACTCTAGGAAATTATCAAATTGATATTATGATGAAAGAAAATCAATATGTGGTAAAATTAATAATTAATATTATAAATTTTTTAATATAACTTTAATTCGATATACAATGTATCTGGATCAAGGGAACCACCCTTGAAACAAATATGGGTTTCCAAGGCACAATCCCTACTCTATTTTTTATTAAAGCCCATTTTGTATCACAGACAACCTTGTCTAATTAGGTAATACAGCATGAAAATATACATACCTAATGAAATTGAATGACCTGGAGAAATCAACATAAATGAACATAAAATATACAACTACAAATATACACATTTGTAATCATATTATTAAGGATTTGTTGCATGTCTTTTTAGGTTCAAACCTGATACCCAAAACCATATCATCACTTGGAAATATTCCTTGTGACCTATATAACTCTTACTCATTATAATATATTACCCGATGAGAAATATAACCCATTTTCATATGGTCTATATTGCATAGTAACCCTATAAAACCTTCTCCAATCTAGTTAATAACATGAATGGTAAGCTATAGTGGGTAATGAGATGACTAAATAAAAATAGAAATATATTTTACATTATTTTCATACTTGAAAACACTATACCTAAAAAATAATCTAACAATATCATAACACAAATTCTTATTACTTTTTTATATTTTCATGATAAAAATATTATTGCACATTATTAATTTTAAATCTATCTAAAATATCAATATATAAATATTTATTCTACACGTAATGTTATATATAATTTTAACTATACATGGAAAAAAATATGCTATCTCAAATGCTCATGTAAGGTAAAATCTGTCAATGTATCATAAATGGTTAGATCCAAAGAATGTGATATAACATGTGCATGGAAAAATATATAATTAAAATTAGAATTTAATATAAAACGTTAAATATAATCCATGATACAACATCATTAATCATGGCCTGAGGTCATAAATCTAAAATGTAACCATTATGGATTTTTCAAACATATAATAAGGCATAAAACATAACAATATAGTTTTAAAAAAACATTTCAATATTAAATAATAATAATATGAAAAAAATTCATTTATTCCCACACACAAATATGTGAACATAGATAACAATTAATCATGACTAAATGCATGGTTATGAACCATGTTAAACAAGAATCTTATCAATAAAAAAATTTAGATCCAGGATGACCATCAATCATGTTTATCCATAAAATCATTATTTCATGAAGTATAAAGCATTACGAAATGAATTAGTAGGTTATATAGTACCACACCCATTATATAATGAATAACCATTATAATATATGTATAAAAATAATAGATATTTTATTATTCCCCCATAGCTTATTTATCTGATTGAAATGAAATGGTTCTCAGGAAAATATAATTAAAACATAATAATAAGAAAAAGTGATTAAAAATTTGAATGAAATAATAAGATAACATAACTACCAAATCATAAAATTCATTAAAGAATTATAGAAAATATATGAAAATTGGATCATAAATATATTATATTATTCTTTTAGAAACAAGTGGAAATATCCATTTATATTGAATACTTTTAAAAATAAAAAAATTCCCACCATGATGGGAATTATAATTTATTTTAAACCCAATTTAAATAGAAAAATTGATCTTACTTTCTAAAAATAGTTAAAATAGGAAGGATATTTGTTCAAGTAGTAAATATTTAAAACCATTCATTTCAAACAAATAAAAAGAGATTCAAAAAATTAACTGTACGAAAATGATAAAAATATGATTTTTAGAATTGTCAAACATTAAGTCAAATATAGTGAGAAATAACATAAAAATAATTAAAATATTTCAACAAAAAATGATAAAATAGTATAAATAAATTGGAAATATAATATAAAGATTTGAAAGAAAATCATTAAAACATAAAAATGTAATGATTTATTATAAAACATAATACAAATTTTAATGTCAAAACCCCCTTGAAAGAGAAAACATGTGAAGGAATATAAAATAAAATTATTATATAGGGATTCATGATATAATATATCGAAATGATGTATGTACACCATTTAATTTAAAATAGTTACATATCATAAAACAAGCTTAAAAGAAACAAATTTGAGATATGAGACCCTTAGCTAGAGTCCCGACTCATTTCAGGTGTGTGTGTGGAGTCTTATCTTCCATGGATAAACTCCTTTGGGACACACCATAAGACTTTATATATTTTACATTTAATTAAACATGAACCTATTATATGAGGTAAATCTATTTATGGAGATGAATTGGATGGTTGTGGATGAGTTAGGCAGGTTTTTTGTGATAAGATGTGGGGTGGTGAAGGGATCCTTTTATAGATGAGTGGAGTGTCACATTCAAACTACTAATTTATTAAAATAAGACTATAGTAACAATGAATTAATTTTTATCCAAAATATCAAATATTAAATGATATTATAAGGGATGTTAGGAATCCACTCATCTAATCAGTTAGAGATTTGATTTTGTGATATTTACGACTTCATCTCATTTTTTAACCCCTTGTTAATCATTTTAACATTAATTGACAAGACTAAATATTACTATGTTAATTTTTTTATTATAGATAAAATTAAATTTTAAATTATTAACTAATTTGAAAAGGCTAATTATAAATTTTTAAATAATTATACAATAATCCATTAATAGAGGTAAAAATATTGATTTTAATTAAAGTACACATAATGGATCAAAAAAATGTATATTTTTTAAAATATTGTCTAATGGATAAATATGGACATAAAAAAACTAATTTATATTAATAATTTCCATCATATTTATTTTTTTATAGTTAAATATAGTTGATTTATAATACATGAAATGATATTTAAAATATAATGTATCATTGTGAATAAATAATTAGCGGAAAAAAACCAAAAAGTATTTATTACAATAAAATATAACTTTGTGTCGAAAAGTTTAATCATAGATGTATAAATCGAAAATTTTATTTTTAATAATATTATTTTACTCAATATATCATTTTTCTTGGGAAAAATGTGTCATAAAATTTTATTTCATCATTAATTCAATATCAGTTCATAGAAGATATAGTATTTCTAAAAAATTTATTTTAACTACTCAAATAAAAAAGAAATTTATTAAATATATATAAAAAACACTACTTTAATTTTTACATTATTAGTCCAAAATAGTTCTCATTTTATAAATTTAAAATTAAAAAAGTGACGAAAATTTATTTCAATATATGAACACTTAATATGGGAATGTTTTTTATAAAAATAAATTTTTAAGAATAGAATAATTTTTTTGAAACATTTATATAAAAAATTATTAATTACTTTAATAAATTAAGTTTTATATTACCTTAACATATTTATTGAAACCCAGCCATTACCTATGTATAATATTAAAGGGTTATATATTTAATTAATTCTATCATTGATGGTGGTATAGCTTGTATAGTTAGGGTAGTGATTTAAACGAGCTTGGACTTATTCTAAAAGAAATTTTCTTCCTTTCTAGTTTGTTAACATTCAGGTAGGGTTTGGTCATGGGAATATAAAATGTATTCATCTAATTATTTAATTATTGAAAAATTAACCTAAAAAAGAGTACTTGAACTGATTGATGTTATTTATATATTTTTCATAATCATGGTCTATCTATTTATACCTACTAAATCAATATCTATATTATAAAAGACATGTTTAATATTTATAAAATGTATCTTGGTTTTTCATTTAGGTTGGTATTGAGTGTGGAACATGATACTCAAAAATAATTATGTAACGAAAATTATATAATTATATAGTATTTTATTAACATATTCTGAAGAATAATTCTAACAACATCCATTTCTAGGAACATTTTACATATTAGTCCATTGTACATGAGTGTAATATGCATCAAAGAGGTTATAGTTGTGTTTCCATAAAAGGAATAATAATAGTGCAGTCCCAAGAAGATAAATTCTTTGAACATGATCATTAAGTTGAATAGAACTATGTGGGTTTGTGTTTCCCTTATAGAGATATATAGGAATCCCTATTTTGGTAACCATCCTAACCCCACAATATCATCCCCCTTTTGGAATATAGATAATCAATAGAGTACCCAATTCCAAGGAATCAAAACAATTTATCTCTAATTATCTAGATAAATATGGAAATAATATAAAATATAAATATATTTTATCATCATTAGATAAACTCTGATATATACTAATCCTAAAATAAATGTATGAATTTTTTTCAAACCACTATCATGAAAATAATAAACTGTGAACTTGGATTTGGGAAGGGGTCATGAATATATCATAAATCTAAAAGAGATTCCCCTAGTAAAAATAACCCCCACCGCACTGAGTATTAATGAATCCAAAACTCTTATCCCCTAGTCTAATGCGACACTCCAAGAATTATTGTTTAAGTTCAAGTGTCAGGCTGGATTTATGAAACATGTATGGTTGGCTTAGAACAACACATGCATAGTGATCATAAGAGGTAGAATGGTAGACGTGAAATCCTTTGATTATATATGGTTGATAAATATAAAACACTAAACATTAAATTTATCATAAATATGTCAATGTGTGATGTTGTGTCGAGAAAGAAAATGGTAAACCTCACACAAACCCTTTATCCATTAATGTGATCAATTACAAATACACTTCCATGGGATGTAAAATTAAAATGTTTATTTCTTATAGTTATTTCTCATTTTCAAGTGACATATTGTACGCTTTAAATATCCTCCATCAATCGAAACGAATTATTCTATTCTATTTTTTTACGCTTATATATCATGATGAAGTAGGTGTTGTTGGGGAGTCATATAGACCACTAATAATTCGCAGGGATTTTAGAAATACATCTACAATACGATGTGGGTGGTGGTTCCACGTAATGAAATGATAACATAACCAACACAACACCTCTAGTAGTAGAAAGTGTATTATTTATTGTGAAAGTACAACATTAATTGTTTTTTATCAACCTTTGAGTATGTTCAAGAGAGACTCAATGAATATAATCAATATAAGAATTCCACCAACAAGGGAGAGAAACAAATCAATTTTATAGTGGGATGTAAAACATATTCCAGATCCCACCCCCAAGAACAAAATTTCTAGCCACCATTATATTATATTGGTGGATGACGATTATTTTTCCCTTGATATTATATATGAGTCCCCCATGAGGGATAAATACATTATTTCTTATCACTACATCCATTACATGGCCCAAAATACTAAAAAATTTAAAAGAGAGGTTTCCAGGAATGAACCTAACCTGTTCACCTAGATTATAGTTTCTAGGTGGATGACTTATAAGGGGTGACATACCTTGATATAAATTATATATATCTCAATTACCATCACTGATGATGATGGACACATCTGGAAGTAACAAAGTAGTAGATCCATTTCCCTATTGTTTCTAAATAATACATCTAACCCATTTTGGTTGAATCTAAAGAGAAATACCATATTCATTCTCTTATATGTGAATCCCATTCAAAATTTATAATATAAAATATATGAATATTTTGTAATCATTCACTCATTGACACTATAATGGGATCTCATATCCCCATTCAAATAGTATAATTCTATAGAAATTTATTTTAATAAATTGAAGGGAAATCCAATATCCATGATTATATATTATAGATATGTCAACTTATCTTTCTAGTGACAATAGAGTTCCTTCATTGACATATTTAAATAAACAACAAAGAGTATACCTATATTATTTCCCAGATAATGAGTTGATCATATCTATATATATTATATTAAACATAGGTTTGTGAATATATTTATGCACCATTTATGAAGGACTAGTGGAATACCATGATTAGGAATGAATAATTGGATCATCACCATATTCCCATTGCTACACGAGATCTTTGAATTCCCTAATAGTAAATTTACAGTATACCTATATCCTATAAAAAATCATAGGGTCTGATCTATATATTCCAAATATCACTCTATGTTCGACATTTATTTTGTCTTATCATGAGGATATAAATGATGTGTTATGGAAATAAAATATTGGGTGGATAATATCCTTACCTTTTCATATGAATCCCATTAAATGATCCTAAATAAATCCATAGAGGTCTTGGATAATATTCATGTTCTCACCCATGAGGCCTATAGGCATGTTTAAGAAATGAAAAAAGATAAAAAATATGATCCTATTAATGTGACATATCATAATTAAAAAGAAAACATTATATTCCATCAACTATAAAATAAATTCATCGATATATTCTAATGATGTGTAGGTGGATTCCCAATAGGGTTCATAAGAATTAGGGTTTTTACTCACATTTCATGATTCGGATCAGGATGATGGTTCTAACATCAATTTTCTATCTATGGGAATTTAGATGATATCATAAAGGGTAATATTAAATTTATATAATTATTATACCTATTCCAAAATAAATAATAATAATATTCAATCCCTACATCATTTATAAATGGTGGATAAAGAATATACATACTCTTCATAAATAAAAGAACATAGTTATAGCCATAAAGCCCGCCCCAAGGATCCATGATCTATAACTCTAAATGTTGTTCCTAGAGCTCCCACATTGGACTTCCTCCTCATGAAAATATGATGTTCACCCATGAAGGCCAATCTTGTGACACAAGATATGGAGATCCTCCCTGTAACCAAAATATAAAATAGAAAGGAGGATACCCACATTCCAATAGATCAAATACATGAGAACTCAATGGTCCTTTGCATGGAAACTAAATTCTTCATATTGGAATCATATCATCGAATATTTTGGTAAGTTCCTCAAATAAAAATAGGTATAAATATAGAATTTTATTTCACCAATAAATAAAGAATATTAAGAATACCATGGTTGTCCCCCAATGGGTATCATTGTAAAAAACCTCCCATGAGTTTATATTCCCTACAATATGAATGTACACCTCATATCAATATTACATCAAGGATTCCATCATTTTAATATCCATAATAAATTTTGAGGTTGACTGAACATAGATCCTCTTTATTATTCAATGTTGTTTCACATCCATCAATC
Source organism: Viscum album (assembly GCA_963277665.1). Lineage (NCBI taxonomy): Eukaryota > Viridiplantae > Streptophyta > Magnoliopsida > Santalales > Viscaceae > Viscum > Viscum album. The sequence continues at coordinate 2,046,387,146 of OY728147.1, read as the reverse complement.
ACTGATTTTGGTATATAGTCATCATTTTCTATTCATTATTATCATTTATTTTTTTTATATAACTAAGGATATCCTATAAAATATACCTCCAAAAAAATAATAACTATGAATTGAAATTTTTTTTCTAATAATGTTGAAAAAACCCATTTTTTGATAAGAATGATTCAATGGTTTTTTGGGAACAACTGAATATAGTCAATATATTTATGATGTTTTAGATCGTAAACACTTCACAATATGACATTTTAGAGGATATAAAGATGTGTTCATTAATTTTATGCAACTAAAAATATTTATTATTCTATACTATATCAAGGAGAAATATTTATATTATTGGGAGTATACACACCATGTCTAGGTGATAATTGAGCTTTGCCACAATGTAAACATGGACTCTCTCTTAGTTAAATGATATCCAATGTTTCAAAAGTAATGTAAATACCTTAACCATATATGTCTAAGTTGTGTAACAAAATTTATATATGTATAAAAAATGTAACATATGTGGAAACTAGTGAATCCATCATAATAAATTCTTCATCAATGGATATGAACTACATAGTTAGTTAGAGAGATCAATTTATATTCTCCTTTTATCAAGCTATATTTAATGTTGAGAAGGCCTCTCATATGAGGGGAAAAATCCCCAAATTTTCACGATAATATTAAATTAAATGTATTTAACAACCATAATGTGTAATAAATATAGAATAATATCTTATTGTCAAATAACGTTTTTAAAAATGGTGTGATAGTCATACACTCAATAGTATTATGATATTAGTCCCTTTCTACATATTTGGGAGAATTTTTTCAAACCCCACTACCCATGGGATCATGAAATCCCCATGGGATCTAAGATAGGATTTTTGAATAGTTAATTCAACTCATAACCATGAAAAATTGGTATCCCGCATCCTCTATTCATGTCTAAAATTTTCAGAAATTGGAGTGTCTCCATCAGATCAATACTCATAGTATCTTTTATTGTGTATCCAATCCTCCTCTTTAAAAATATGTTCAATGAATGTTTTTGTGTAATACATTATGATTTCCCATAAAAAATTAATAATATGAAAACATAAAGGGTAGAATATGAATCATAAATGGGTTCATAATAAAAAAATGACAAAAATAGTATGATGACTAATAAGGATTGAGATTCTTCCCCTGAAAGATACTCAAATGGTAAATATAGCCCCCAGTATTTTGATGATGATGTGATCTTTATAACATGCTTTATGTCTAGGAATTTCATTATAACCCTCCCCATTGATAAAATTAAGCACATTACTGACACAAAAGAACATGTTGAGTAGGACTCTATTCAAAATATAGTCTACACATAATTACCTGATGAATATTTTTCTATCAGTCAAAAAGAAGTTATTCCAAAAAAATTTACCCCCTCTAAACACTCATCCACCACCAACCCATATATTTTCAAGTAATGAAAAAATGGAGTAGTGTGTCCAAATCCCACCCACCACATGAGGATGTTGATATTATATTGTTTGGGGATAAGTTAGACCATTATGAATTTGATTTGGAGTAAGTAAGGGGATGCAATTCCAAATTAATCAAGGGAAATATAACTACTATCTACCAATGTGATTTGAGTATCAAAACATGCAGGAAAATAAGTCTTCCTCAAACTCATAAAACCACACATTCTATGAGGCTAAAGTATAACCATCCAATAATATTTGGGTCCAAAAAAATTTTATGTAAACAATGTGATACAATAATTTCAACAATTCTATATAATATTTTATTAGTCATTGATATAATATGAAAGATACCACTATATTGCTCTTACGAAATATCAAAAGTAATAATTGGTGATAAGATCATATCATGCTCAACCCACTACCTTCACACGAGTGTATGACTTCCCAAAATTTTAACCAAAACTCTAGGATGCATTGAATTATTACCCACTTGAATTTGATCCAATGAATGACAAAGAGTGTTTGTGAAACTAGAAATAAATACCCATCATGAGCATATGGATGAGACAGATCCTATTTATATCCATCAAAACCCTACCTTCTTGATATTTGATGACACTAAATACCCAAAACAATATATAATTGAATTTTTTTAATGATGTTGGCCTATTTGGGTAATAATAAATCCGAAATAAAAAACCGAATTAATATTATTTGTAAAAAAATTGGGGGAATAATTTTTTTAATAAAATCTACCATTTGGGTAAAAACATGTTGTGATACCTTAAAATTATTACCTCTACCAATTAAGCTCTAGGAATAGAAATAAAATGATAATTATTATCTCAAATTACATGAATTTTGAGTATGATATGTTCTGACATTTTATTTATATATGGAAATGGTATATTTATTCATTGAATATTAAACTCCCTTAATAGAAGCTACATGAAATCTATATAGAGTCAATCTTTGGAAAGTTTCAAACATATTAAATTACATTGAATTATCTTGGTGGATTTTATGAGTATATATAATTTGGAAGAATGTTGTGGGATATTATCCAATAGACAAGTACCAAATTTCACCTATTAGCATCAACCCAAGGGAGGAGATCTGGTACTTGGAAGGCCACAATTTTCAAGCTCTATCTAATATCGATGATTAAACTAGAACCTAAACATATAAAATATTACATATAAGTTACCTCTTAAATGTTGAAACAATGACAGTTCTCTTTTTAAAATGCGAAAAAGATCTTAATTGTTCAATTTTTTGGGAGTATAATTATAAAAATTAACCCTTTCTAATGGTGAAATTCTTACTAGAAGTTATTACTTCTATAGAGGACAACTTTTTAAATTTTAATGTTCTAAAAACACCAATGAAGTTACAAAAAATACCTCCATGATCACATTATAGTCCATGATATTTTTTGGAAAAAAACTACAATGATACTTTATATTCAAATATATCCTCTAGAATTTATATTTTTCCGGAAATTAAAAAAATATATATATTGTTTCAAAACACCATTAATGAAAATTTGATTAATTATTTCATTAGAAATATAATTATGGTATTTTTAATGAGTATGGTAAATGAATTTGATATAATAATGTAAATTTTATGAATAACTATTTTTATTGCATATTTTATATTCATATTTATTAATTTGTGCCACATATAGAAATTAAATCATAAAAAGGGATTCCATATTTGTAATTAGTATGTATAAATTTGATAAATAGTTCCCTTTTATTTTTAGGCCTTATAAATAGTAACTATGGTAACATTTATCACAACAGTAATGGGTAAATTGATTAAATTATGTTAAAAAATGGATAAGGAAATAATAATAATCCCAACTCTAGACTCATTGCCATGGGATGTGATTACTTTTATTATATCCATCCAATATTATTATATATAGATTTAAAATTCCATTTTACCTTGGTAGTAAAATTAATATTATTTTATGTAATGAATATCCCAAAATATATGTATCTTGTTTTTACTTTATTTTTAGATTTAAAATAAACATAAGAATGTGTTATGAACAAACCTAAAAAATAATTTTTATATAATTAGTTATATTTTATCACTTTAATTTATTTATAATTTTTTGTGATAAAATATTTACCATAAATGCTAGTGCAACAAAGACACAACATTTCTTTATTTTATATAAAAAAATAAACAATTTAATAATAATTAGACTAAAAATATTTGGAAGAATTATTATTTTCCAAGAATTTAGTAAAAATATATAGTATTATATATTTTTGTTAATTGAATATATTTTTATTCAATATTTTTATTGATGCATTTTATGTTAATTTAAATGAACATTGTCAAAAATAACATTAATGAAATTTTATAATAAAAATTATTTTATTATAGCTTTTAAATATCATAAAAATATTATATTATTAAAATGATAGAATATTTTTGAAATAATCATCAATATTCCATTTATGAATTTCTATTTATGTGGTAAAATTTTTATTCATAATGGATAAAACATTAATGTCTTGGTACTTTTCAACAGGGTTATTGGAGGATTAAAACTAAAAGAGAAGGGTGAAAAGATAACTAAAACGTGAAAAAATATTTCATGTGCTTATTTTATATTATAAACATATTTTATTAGAGTACAATAAATTTTTATCCATTCACGCATTCAAAATTATCAATATTAATTTCCTAATTTAAGAAATTTGATGAATTCTCCGCCCCTCACTTACAAAAGGGCATACCTTATCTAAATTATTCAGAATACATTTAGCCTCATATATTAAAAAAACCCGAACCAATTGTCTTTTTTACATAATTATCTATGTTATGATGGATCTGATATTCCTATGAAACCTACTCCATGTGGATTAATAAAACATCTAAATTAACTTTTTTGAATAAGAGATAATTATCTTAACCATCTATTTAAAATGTTTTTCAACTCCAAATTCACCATAATATGTTGTACCCATTTAAATATAATAAATTAAAAATTAAAATATATTATTATGTTATTATTATTTTTCAAAAATCATATTCAATATATTTTCACCATATAAAAAGTAGAATCATCGTTTGTGCATATGTATGACTTAACATCTACATGAATCATCATAATTCATTTCTCTAAACCACTTTACGTGGATAGTTATGAAGATAAAAATGAATATATATATATATATACATATACGATATTTATTAAATACATATACTTCATTAATTGTAGACCATCTTTCATACAAATCTATTGGATAAATATAATTGTGTATGTGCTTATGTGTTGACTACCACCTCCACAAAGTGATGTAATTCATTTTTCATTTATGAGTTAAAAGGATGGTAATAATGAAATATTTAATTGATATATATCATATTTATATCATAAATAACATTCTAGATATTATGTAATAATAATTAGTGTACAAGTATTGAAACTATTGAATCAATAATAGTTGAAAATTTATTTATTGAACACACAAAATAATAATAATAGTGAATGATTTTAAGAAACAAGGGATAAAATGTTATTAGTGGATCATATATGATATTATATAAATTTATATGTTTATATTATGTAACTATAATAAATCTAAATTTATTATAGAATAGGTTAAAATAACTCACGATATGATGCAAACTTCAGGTAAGTGATTTCGTCTCAATTTCTACTACATTGAGATATTTTTTATGATACGAACTTATATAATTTCATAGGGTTTATATATTCCCCTTTTATTTATAGAACATATGTATATATTTATTAATTATAATTATTTATTCAATTCAAGATAATATTTCAATGTTAATATTTAAATTAATTTAATATCTTATTTTTCTCCATGATCATGTATATTTTTTCTTCCATATAAATACTTTTCATTATTTCCTAATAATACTTTTTATACAATCAATTTATGGAAAATGTTTTTACTTATAAATTAATTTTTTCCGTGTAGTGAAATGAATATTTCTAATTTTTTTGTGAAATGTTTCATTTTCATATTTTGTTAAAAAAATTAATATGGAATCATTTGATAACTTATATGATTCAAACATATATCCCCATTTCCATAAAAGTTTTAAGATAATTAGACTCTTATAAAAAATCTATATGGTTTTACAATTAAAACTATTTTGATATTTTTTATTTTAATATTTCTATTCTATTTTATATTATTACATAAAATACGTTAGTTTATTTTATGTTCTATATTTTTTATGAATTAATTGGAATCATTTATATCTAGTTAGTTTTTTGTTCATTAAGATTCCAATGAAGTATTCAATTTCGTATAAACACTAAACATTAAAAATTACTCTAATTATCAATCATCGATACGATTATTTCCTAAATCATATACCATTTACATATTTCATGTTCTAATATTAATTATATTTCACTAGTTGGATAAGTATTAATATTAAATATTATTTACAGAATAAATATACAAACATTGGGCCTCATAAGAACCCAAGATTCCATATAGACATGCGTTGTCCCCGATATGGGCCCGCCCACATGTTCATACAGGTTATCAGAGTAATGAATAACCACATTTTCTAACACATATTCTTATTTTTTTTTCTTCCTCACCCACACACACCCTTGGCAACATCCTTGGAGGTCACCCATCTTGATCCATTGTACAGGCCAATAATGCTTAACTTGAGTGTTCTAATTTTACAAGATTCCAAAAATCAATCTTCACCATGTGGACGTAATTCCTGAAATTTATATATTTAAACCTTCACCATTATATGGTATTACATAGACACCCTTAACATGGGGTAATTTTTTTAAACCATTTTACCCTTTAACATTATGGTTTGTGATATTCACCCCCAATTTGGATCAAAATGTCCTTCAAATTGACTCTAAATCTCAACAGAGTAAGTGCACCACACTTCCATATTGGTTCATGTTACGATACCTTAGAAATAAACATGACCCATAGGCATCCACATTTCCTCACAAACACATGATTTCCCCACCATATCCCCCCCATTCTAAAATGGGTCATTAGACTAATGATTATCCCAAAATGCCAAAAAATTGACTTCCTGTGTTTTTTTCCTCACTCGTAGACACCCTTAGAATCATCCTAGAAGTTCACCTATCATGATCACCACAAAATATTACAATGATAACTTTGGAGATATAATCACATGGGCTCTTAAAATAAAAGTTTAACCCTATCGACATGGGTCATATCATTTTCTCATTTAACCCTTCAACATTATGGTGTGTTAAATTCACCCCCACACCCTTTACACGAGTCATTAAATTTATCCATTTATCTATTAAATATTACATGTTGTTACAAAAATTACATTTTTATAAAGAATATTATTAATTAATTAAATCAATCATTTGATATATAATTAATGAATTGTAAATGTAATGACAAGTGGGTACCATAATTATATAGTCCCTCAACATGTTTACTAATCTCATTAGAAAAATTATTTTTCCAAATTAAATGGGTCATAACCCATATTTTAATGAATATTTTAAAAAGGTCATGATATTAGAGATATCATGATGTCTAAGATTGTGAATTATAATTTATTCATTTAGTTCCATTATAATTATATTAATATTATAGTTTAGATTTTTTATTTTTATATTTAATGAGGATTCATTTCATGATAATGTGATTTATTAAATGGTATTAGTTTATAGTAATTTACCATTTCATATTAATCATACATTATTTAATCATGTTTTTTTAGTGTATGTAACCCTTACTGAGAATTTTTGCTAACCCTTATTCAGTTTCCATTCCTTACACTATGAAGAACAAATCTCTTAAATATTTACAAGGATGCAGAATGATTACTTTTTTTTTGTTTATATTTTATTCAAAAAGTAAAAAAAATTTCATGTATGTATCTGGTTCTATAATACTATTATATTGATCAATAATTTGGTATTATACTCCTTTTATATATGATAATGTAATAATATTGGAACCATATTTGTGATACAGGGGTTGGGTTTGTTGTAAACAAAATTCATTCATTCAGACACATTACATACCCAAGGACCTATTAATCTATCTAGTTGTCACCCAGACTCCACCTATAATATTTGAGAAAACATTATCATTTTCACAACTATATAATAGATGATGTGATCATCACCGACAAAAGAACGTGATGGAATAAATAAATTACTAGAACCCAATCAAGTATATATTGTCTTGCACTAATTTTCCCAATCCTTAGTTAAATATGAGTCATCCCACCAATTGTGGAAACAAAAAAACCCATAAAATTGGAGTTTGAATTATATGTAGAATCACATTATGGGTTAATAAATGTAATTATTGGATGAAAATTTCTAATAAAATAGAAACAAATGAATCTAAATTCCAAACCCATAAATATGAAATAGTTGAATAGGTCAAAGTGGAGAAGAATATATTATTTTTAAATGATCCAAAATGTTACGGAATTTTATTTTCTAAATTAAAATCTATTATATAAACTAATGTAATATTCATTAGAATGAAAAAAAACTATTGAGTTATACTAAAACCATTTAAATCATTTCATATTATAAGAATAATTAGATAATGTGATATTATCTCATCAATATTAGAATGTTGGAAAGATATCTTAGGAAAACCGACATTCCCTGAAAATTTCCCCAAATGTGTATCATGAAAGGAACAAATAGATAATGATACCTTTTCAAATAAACAAAAAATAATAGTTACAAGTCATAATATATAACTAAAACCCCTTGTCTAAACATATGATATTTTAAAATTGAAGGTAATTTTTTCTAAAAAATAATCAATTCCACATGAAATTCACCTCTCAATAGAGCTTAGGGATTCACCCATTGATATTTTTTAATCCCTTTGAGTTCAATACTGAATTCATTGACACTGAGTAATATAATTAAATAAATGGTCTTGTTGGGTTCCATACAGTTATATCATTCATCGAATATTGTTGGTACACTTCCATATATGGACACAATATTCCATTGACCATCTCTAGAATGATGGATAACGTTGATGTCAATCAGACCTTCATTGTTAATTTCTTCTTATTAATCTCATATAACTAAGACCCACACCTTATTTGGTATTAATGAGGATAATAATTCCCACTCTAACAATACAATCAAAGAGTCTGAAAAAAGTGAGAAAAAACCTCTTTCAAGAAACATACTCAGATCCCAATACAAATAACACCTTACATGACTCTTTTTGTAAGGTTATCTGATAAGAAATAGCATTAAATGTGCAATTAAGATGTTCATAGATCCATATTCATATAGTAATGAGTTTAGTATACCATTAAAATCTCAAATAATTTTTAAATTGATAGGTAATGGTGTTGTATCATGTTAAATCCCCCTTTCCGTATATTGAAAATCAACATATGGACAAAACATTCTACCTAAGGGAGGGAAAATGGTCGATGGTATAAAATTCAATTTAGATCAAAATCCCCAATAATTTATAAATTGATTTTTATAGCCATGAGATTGAACTCAATGAAGACTATATGTCTCCCATCATTTTTTAGCTTAATAACGACTAATGATCTGAGTAATCATTTTGTCATGTGAATCATACATCAGAGGTAAAAATATCTAACAAACTTATTCTATTTTGATTGTTAGGTTTTTATTCCTATATAATATTCATCAAAAATAAAGGAAGGGACTATTGAACTATCCATATTGATTAGTCTCTACTCTCAGTTCCTCTACTGAATGGATAGAATGACCAATATTCACACCATGTAGTCGAATTTCTATTATCAAATTGACCTCAGCACATATAGAATGGGGAAAGACAATGCTTTAACACATTTGACCTATCTTGCTAATATCAATTTCCTTCATCATATCCATCCCCGTGGAAAAGGGAAATAACATTAATGAATATTGTAACACCCCTAAAAAGAATATTCCAACATCATCTTATACGTCTCAATATAATGGAGATTACTTTTCTCCATAAGGATGTGAAGTGGCATGAATGATATCTCAAATGAATTAGAAAATAAATCATCATATTCCAGATTTACTTATATATACATGAAATTTTCTAGGTTTTAAATATCCCATCCCTCCTCCACTTCTAAGAATATAAGGGTCAATGATGGGGGGGATATCTCAAATATGCTTCTTTAGTATTTGAGGAAGGTGTACCAATAACCATTGATGAGCTCTAGTAGGTGAATCAGGGTATTAATGCGGATTTGTGGCCTATTTTGATCATTGTTTCCATGAATATATATGTAATATATATATATATATATATATCCTCCCTCAAATATCACCAAGATGTATTTCCATGGAACACAATTGAATGCCCAGACCTATCGCGATGTGAATGACCATCATTTTGGTTTACAAGACAATCACATGGGTTATATGTAGACAACCAAGAGATTTTATCAAAACAATGTCCCAAAAAAATACAATTTTTACAGTATCATTAATTCAAACTTCACTCATGATGATTAATATCCAAATCAGCTCACCAATAAATTTCACATTAAAAACAAACATAACATTTGGTTTTTCATCAACATTTGGGATCTTGACTATAATTTTTTGAATATGATTTCCCTAACCAGTCATTGAATTTTTAATTCATATAATGGATGTATTTCAAGATCTCTTATTAATCGATGAATAATAAGGGTTCATCTAATTGTGCAATTCTCATATAGTTAGAGAGGATAATTTCTTTAGAGATACAGAAGGGGTTTACTTCTCTCTTGTATTTCTATTTGGAATGAAAAATGATGGTGCTACATATCAACAGAATATACATCATATCTCAAATGACCTCATGGGGGAGACCATAGAATTATTCATTGATAATATACTCTTCAAAAATGAAGATAATTTTGGTCATCTTATCGATATTGAGATAGATTTTAATAATGTATGATCCCATACACTAAAGATGAACCCTCAAAAATGCATATTTTAGGTGACAAATATTTAATTTCCTAACATCATGAAGCAACATAAGATTTTTTATGTTAAACCAGAAATGAGTAGGGTGATACTAGATATGATACATCCTAGAAACCATAATGATTTGAGGGGACTCTAGGTTTGGATCAACTACATTTGGCACATTATAATGTTTTTTCAAAATATGATTATCCTTTACAATGTTGATAATGAAAGGGGTTACCTATTAGAGGGATGAAAATTTTTAAAATGTATGAATCTTAGCATGAAGTATCTCATTTATATAGTGTTTTAAATACTGATGGTAGAGGTAATATTGCCTATATTGTTTGTAGAAACATTACAACAATCACTTGTTTCCATAATTACTTCATATAATTGTTTTGTTAAGGAGAAAAAAAGAAATTTCATACAATATTGATTATAGATAATTAAAATTTCTACACATATATTCATAAAATTAATTATGCATTTTTTTTCATGGTTTTGATGATATGAACAACATGAAACATCATAAAATTATATTTTTTCATGAATCAATACTTTTAAACATATCAAAAATCGTCTAATTATGACAATATTTATATCATGGTGGGATTTCATACTATATTAATTTTACATTTTGTTAATTCCTAATATGATTTTTCAAGTTTTGGGTTTATCATATTAACCCACATCATTTATTGACCTAGAACATAATATAGTGAATATAATGGTTCTCAATGGATAGTCATTCTCCATCAGTGATGCTCCCAAGATACAAGATATAAACATTGATTATGCCTTCAAGACACCTTTTGGAATAATTGTGTATAATATAAGTCTTAGAAGTGTTGGATGGGGGATAAATATCCTCCCTCTGGAGAAATAGACTATTTTATATTCCTTTCTGCATCCATAATGCTTCACCAATAATGAAGTGTAATAACAATTCCCCACTATAGACATATTGAAAAATCTATAGAGGTCAATGGACAAAATAAATATCGATGGTGATTTCTAGTTTTCTATTATTTATATAAATGGATAATATTCCAAAACATTGACTAAAGGATTCTATTTCATGACTTTATATGAGGGAAAATGGTGGAATTCCACTTAGAGAACACAATATCTAATGTCATACATTTTAATAATACACTTACTGGTCAATTTTATAATGAATCAATTACCCTGGAAAACCCAAATTAGGATGTTATTTCTATCTAACTTATTCATTTTGTGGTGGTCTATCAATTATTCAAAAAATGAAATAATGTAACAAATGAAATCGACACCACCCCTGGGAATTGTGGGTTGATATCTTAACCAACATGAACAATAATTTTTTGGATTACCTCTATAATAGAACACAATATTTGAAGAATTAATCAACCATGAATAGCCGCAAAGGAAAAAATACTTTGTTTTTTAGTAAATTCTATTCATTACAATTTCATGAATTATAAAAAGTCATTTGAAACAAGATTTTGATGGATTTATCAATTAGTGGTTTGATGGAGAGGAGACAACCATTATTGTGTGGTAATACAATGGTTATCATTATTCAAGAGATAATAACTCCCATGAAATTAAGAGAAATTTATACTTTGCACTATCAATTATGAAATATCTTCTTTAATTCACTAGAAAATGTATTTATTTCAAGTTAAAACATTCATACATTCATAACCCACCAAATCATTTTCATATTGCGAAGTGTTCTTGTTTAGTTTTTATATGGTGTGAATCTAGGTCATGGGGGCACATTCCAAAACTACACCTAGGTAGTTCCAGTGCCTCCTACTATTGTTAGATTATTATTTATTTGGGATGAGGCTATTAATCTTAGGGAAGTCAAAATAATGGTTATTATAAATACTATAATGAAAAATTTAATTTACATTTTTTTGTCCCTTATATAAAACATAATGAAAATCAAACCAATTTATATTCCACTTATTTTAAGATGATGTAATATGAATAAAAAAGTTGCCTATTCACCCATTACACTATTATGTAGTAGTGAATGGATAGATATAGGATTTCAAAAAACTGATGCTAATATATTCTATATTATTTGTTGGATGAGACAAGAATTATTGGAATAATTACCTTGTATATATATTTGTTTTTTTTCACACCATAAAAAATTATTCTATTCAGGACACCCCATATTTGATTATAAATTTGACAAATGAAGTATTTCACGTTGAATTTTACTTACCCTCATTGTGCATTGCTATTTGAAATCAGTTATTAGAAGATGATAAATCCCAAATTCAACTGGATAATATATATTGACTCATATATAAAATGGATCACAACTTTTATAACATGGTGGTTTATAAAAATGAATAAAAAGAGGAATTTAATGAAAAATCTACTTCTTCTCATTACAGTAAGGGGAACTGATGTTTTCCCCAAAACCCCAAATATTATTGAGGAATATCATTCTAAAACACGATTTGTAATGGGAGTGACCTTACACCATACATAAATATTACTGAAATAGATCCCACTCCCTAATAAATGTGGATAGTTATCATATCATTTCATCAACCATTTTAAGGATTCATAGGAAATAATTAACATAATTTCATGGATGTTTCACCTCATCCTTATGCTAAGAAATTAACCTGCATGATAATATACATTTCATACAATTTTAAATTGTGTGAAATATTGTTCATCTTGTATGTTTTAAAATTAAATATAATAGACTACCTTGTATGACCTAATTTACCTACATTATAGATTTATCCATATAATGATCCCAAGTTTTACATGGATTTCTTCTATAATCTTATGAAAAAATAATGATTCGGTTACAATTTGACATCCCTAGATAGGCGAAGTTTACCCTCTCATGGATCAGTACTGTTCATTTTAACCCTCTTATATGTGATCCATATCTATGTGATAATCTCTCACATAGTCTTATTCACCAATGAACCAATGCTATTAAATAAGCTTCCCATATTTAATAGGTTTCCCCATTTGAGATATCTCATCTTTTAATGATTCTATATAAATAGTCACCTATTGCCATTTTAATTCACTCATAAATAATAATTATATATATCTTGATTCTTATCATTCCAGGATGCACAATGACACTATGATTATAAATTCTAGGCCAAGTGGAATATCATTTTTTTCTTTATCTTAATATTTTTAATCTTTCATATTCATATATAGTTCACTAAATTATTAGTTAGACAACTATAATCTATATATCATAATGTTCATTGTAGTATGTCATTAAACATTGAATAATGGAATCCATTTCACATGATCTGTAATTGCATGGAATTACATTTACAAAGAGTAAAATTCAAAATTAACCAAAATAGTTTTACCATGATACCTTTTTCCAATACACAAAATCCATATATTTTTAAAGATTCATATTTTATAGTATTATATATTATCTAATGAGGAAGGGAATAAAAAATTATAATATAATATGGACTCCATTTTATCTAATTATAATATTACAAGATCTATATTGATTCCTTCCTCTCTTATTTTAATCTCAACCATGACCTTTATAACAATGTACTATTCTATTTTGGTAATGAGAACCTTCTTCATTAATTTTGGTTCTTTCCCATTATCCTTACACCAAAAATATGGAATATTGTGGCCATATCCCACCCAACACATGAGGATGTTGATATTATATTGGTTAGGGATAAGATTGATCATTATGAATTAAAGTTGGTGGAATTAAGGGGATTCAATTCTGAATTACTCAGGGGAAGTATAACTACTATGTAAAACTTCAATTTGAATATTAATAAAACTATGAAAATGAATCTTCTTCATACTGAAAAAACCACCCATCACATGAGGCTAAAGTCAAACCATCTAATAATCTTTGGGTCATTAAACAAATGTACATAAACACAGTGATATAATTATATTAGTAATTCCTTCCAAAATTGTATTCGTCATAGATATCTTAGGGAATCTACCGCTGTATAGATCATACTAAATATCAATTGAAATAATTTGTAATCAAACCATATCAATCTCAACCCACTACATATACTCGAGTGTATGACTACCCAATAATATTTCCAAAACTCCATGACTCTATTGAATTATTTTCCATATGAATTGAATAAATTTAATGATGAATATTATTTGTGAAAATAGAAATAAATCCTCATCAAGAGAATATGGATGGAACACATACACTTTGTATCCCTCAGAATCCAGCCTTCTCGATATCAGATGAAAGCAAAGGCCCAAAACAACTTATAATTGACATTTTTTCTTGATGTAGGTCCAATTTTTGGAACAATGAAAACTAAATAAGAAACCAAATTTAAATTATTTGTATAAAAATTGATGGAATATTTATTTTATCGAAACCAAATAGTTGTGTATCTTAATGGTTTTAATTACCATTAACAGTATTTCGTCTACCAATTCAGATCTATGAGTTGTAATATAATTATAATTAGTATCTCAAATTACATAAATTATGAAAATAATGTACTCTAACATTTTATTTATGGATTTAAATGGTATACTTATTCCTTGAATATTCAACTCCCTTAAGTGAAGCTACATGAAATCAGTATAGAAAATATCCTTGGAATGTTTCAAGAACATTCATTTACATTTATATATCTTGGTGGATTGCATGAGTTTTAATAATTTGGAAAAATGTTGGTGGATGTTATCCATGTAACAATACCAAATTTCATCTATTAACAATAGCCTAAGTACTGAAATGTAGTACCGAGAAGATCATAATATTCATTCTTAATCTAATATCAACAATAACACTATTACTTAAGCCTATGAAATATTACATAGTTCTTACATATGAAAAATAGAAACAGTGACAATTCCCTTTTTTGAAATGGGATAAAGAATCCTAGTTTTGAAAGGTTTGGGACTATAATTATTATAATTATCACTTTCTATTGAGAGAAGTTCTTATTATATTTTATTTTTTATATGAGTTTTTTTTAAATTTTCGAGTTTAAAAAGTTTAATGATGTTAGACAAAAATACAAATATGATCACATCATATTCCACTATATTTTGGGGAACAAAATCTATGATTCATTATATTCAAATAAAACATCAAGAATTGGGTTCACATGGGGTGAGTAGAATTATGTAAGCCTCTGAACAAAGTTATTTTTGTTTCAATAATTGTACACAGGGATGAAGAACAATAGTAGGTTTCTTTGAAAAAAATTAAAATATATATTCCCTAGATAATAGATGTATTACCTTGACTATTTCATAAAACAATTTTTGATAGTCTATACAACACACAACACTGATCTTAAACAATAAATAAAATATTATTATTTTAATATGATCATTATAACATAGATCGTATATAGCAAGTATTGAATATTATTAACTATATTATGAAATAAATAATTAGTAACTACCCAATATAAAATTTTGGATTAATTATTTATTTAAAAAACTTATTTTTTTTATAAAATCATTTTTAATTAAATAATATGATTTATAAAAAATGATTTATATTTCATTAAGTAATAAAAAAATATATATAATTTTTTTCACTTTTTATAAATTTATTTTTCTAAATTAAAAATTTGCACAAATAAAATTTAAAAATTATATTACCTTTAGTTATTGTGGTTATTTAAAGAGTTTTATTTCTCAATAACTATTTAAGAATAAAAATTTTTATTAAATAAAGTATTTTTTCTGAATTTAAAAAGATATAATTTGTTTCAAAATACCTTAAAATATAATTAGTTTTCCTATTTTATTAAAAAAATAATTCTGGAAATTTTAATGAGTTTAGTAAATGAATTTGATATAAAAAATGAAATTTTATGAAAAACTATTTTTTATTCCATATATTATATTGATATTTATTAATTTATTCCACTATAAATTGTATCATAAAAAAGGATTCCATATCTTTAATTAGTAAGTATAATTGTGAAAAATGGTTGCCTTTTATTTTTGGGCATTATGATGAGTAACTGTGGAAAATTTTATTACATCGGTAATGGGGAAATTGATTAATTAGTGTAACAAAATGTTGATAAGATAATATAAATAAACCCAAAACTAGGTTCACTTCTATAGGTTGTGAATAATTTTTAGATATCAATTCCATGTTATAATATATGTATTTTTATTTTCATTTTACCATGATAAATTAATTTATATTATTTTTAGTAAAGAATATTCCAAAATATCTATATCTAGTGTTTAGTTTATTTTAAAAATTAAAATAATGATATGTATGTGTTAGGAACAAACCTAAAAATTTATTTTTCTCATTAGCAGTAATATTTTATCACTTTAATTTAATTATAATTATTTGTGATGAATTAATTATATTAAATGGTTGTGAAACAAAGGCACAATATATCATTATTTTCATGAAAAATAGAACAAACTGTTTAATAATTATAAAACAAATGAAATTTGGAAGAATTATTATTTTTCATGATATTAGTAGAAATATATATTATTATATATATATTTTAAAGGAATGTATTTTAATTCCTTCTATTTCTTGATTAATTTAATGTCAATTTAAATGAATAGTTTTAAAAAATAACTTTAATGAAATTTTTTAATAAAAAGTATTTTATTATAGTGCTTAAATTTCATAAAATGATTATTTTTAAAAAATTATTTTATATGTTTGAAATCATAATAAATATTCCTTTTATGTTTTTTTGGTAAAACTTTTACCCATAATTGATAAAAAAAATTAATGGTATTATATTTGTATATAGGTTTATTAGTGGGTTAAAACTAAAATAGATTAGTGAAAAGAAAAAAACATGGATTAAAATTATTTAATGAGATTATTTCCAAACATAAACATATTATATTATAATAATATCAATTTAGATCCATTCCTTCATTCAAAATTATCTATATTAATTTCATAATTTATGAAATTTGAATAATTAGTATCCCCTCACAAACTAATGGACATCGCTTATCTCATTTATTCACTACACATTGATCCTCATAAACCTACCCCTAGTCCATTAATAGAACTTCTATATGTGTTTTTTGGATTAAGAGGTAATCGTATTAACTCTCCATCTCAAAAAAAATTCTTCATAATATTCATTGTAATATGTAGCAACAATAATAAAATTAAAATTCCATATTATTAATATACTAACATATTATTATTTTTTTGGAAAACCATATTCCATATTTTCCCATCATGTGAATAATGGAAACATCTCTTATGTGTATGTATAACTTAACATCTCCATAATGCGGTGTAATTAATTTCTCATCACTAATTTACATTGATAGTTATAGAGATTAAAAAATGAATATATATGGTATTTATGAATTTAATATTATTCATTAATTATTTATCTTCTTATGTTCCAATCTATTGGACAATGAAAATTGTGTTCGTTCTTATGTGTTGACTACCACCTCTATGAAACAATGTGATCCATTTTTCATTTATACATTAAATGGATGGTAATAAAGAAATATTTAATTTAAATATATCATATTTAAATCATAAATAAAATTATAGATATTAGGTAACAATAATCAATGTACATGGATTGAAACTATTGAATCAAACATACATGAAAATTTATGTAGTTAACACCCAAATTAATGATAATAGTGAATCATTTTTAGAAAAGGTGGATAAATTATTATAATTAAATCATATATGATATTATATATTTGTATATGGTAATATTTCATAACAATAATAAATCAAAATTTATTATATAGGAGGTTAAAATAACTCATGGGATGAGGCGAACATGATGTAAGTGATTTCGTCTCAATTCCACTACATTGAGACATATTTGATTATATGAACCTATTTACATTCATGGGGTTTATATATTCCCCATTAATTTATTTAACATAATTATCAATTTATTCATTATTATTATCGATTCAATTCAAGAAATTATTTCAATACTAATGTTTAAATGAATATAATTTTTTATTTTACTTCTTCATCATGTATATTTTTTCTTCCTTATCCATATTTATCAATATTTATTCATAATTTATATTTTAATTTATCCAAATTATTTATGAAGAATATTTGAACTTTTAAATTATTTTTTTCATGGAATTAAAGTAATATTTCTAATTTGTTCTCAAAATGGTACATTTTCATCTTACATTAAAAAACATAGAATGGAATATTTTTGTAACATTCGATCCAAAGATACTTCCCCACTGTTAATATATTTTTATGATATTCAGATTCATATAAATATTTAAATGGTTTTACAATGAAAAATATTTTTATAATGTTTAATTTAATATTTCTATTCTATTTTTTATTATTATTTAAAATAGAAGATTTTATTTTGAGTCCAATGTTTATGATTTTTAAATGGCACTAAACCCTATGGTTATATCCCCCTTGATCTCCATGCCTTCACTCATTCTCCCTTGTTTTATATCTATGGATTATTCATGTTTGGGAAATATTTTACTGGGTATTTCTCCTCATATCTTCCCCATCAATCTCTTCCTTCACTTTTCTCTTGGAATCTAATTCTTCTTAGGTCATGTAGATCTTGGGATTGAATTTCCCTGAATTTTTGTTGGGTGTTTTTTATGTTTAGGGATCCACATATTATATCATGTCTTTTGGAACCCTCATGGGGTGATTCTAGTTGTGCATAAATATAAGGCCCCGGCCTTAAACCTTACATAATTTTGAGTCATCACAAGATTACACGTTGAGGATCTTTTTAGGTTTAGAGTTTTAGAGAATTAGATCATAAAACATGCATTACATTCCACATATAAACAAAGTGGTTACATAAACATAGTATTCTTCATTCCCATCAATGGAAACATATTTAAAATAAACATGGATTCTTTCTTGATACTTCCTTGACACTATCATCATATCATGTACCTTTCCCTTGACCTGTGAAAAACATTTCAAAAAAACCTGAGATGAGCATAAAAAGATCAGTAAGGGATACAGAAAGAATGAAAATTGTTAGTTTTTCAAACATCAAATAAACCATATATACTCTATCAATGTAATACCTTCACCTTCATGAAGTAGTAAAAACTCGTCATTGAATAAGGTATCATTACATACCTTTTTGTAACCAAAGGATTACCATAAATCCATAAAAAGAACACATAACATATATAAAGGTAACTTGGGAAATAAACATACTTAAGTGTAATAACCATACGGTCGACTTCCACACATATCACATAATGGAATAGCCATACGGCCAATTTCCATACTTACTTAATGGAATAGCCATACGGCCGACTTCCATTCCCAATGCATTGGAGGTTATAACGTAACCACCCGTCCTGGTATTCACGGCACCACCCGTCAAATGGTTTATAACGTAACCACCCGTTAAAATGTCCATGTACCAGTATAAAATCATAAAACCTAAAACCAATATAAAGGAATGATAACATTTTCACATTTCAATCACAATATATCATAAATATATTGACATAATAGAATCCTTTTTCAAAACCATTTTCAATAACAAAATACATAAAAGAGTATATGGTATTTATTTTATTCTAAAAACATTACGGATTGTTGAGAAAGCCAAAGACCAAATAATACTCGTGGCGGTGGAAAAGGTCGTTTTCACCGCGTATGTTAGAAAAACATTCATTTTTGTCGTTTAGTAAAACGCTTTGTAGAAAAATATTCCTTTTGTATTAAATTAAAAGTAAAAGGGGTTTATACACCGTATAAAATAAAGTTCTGTATAAAACGAAATATGCCTCAATGAAAGGAGATTGAGACAAAGTCCCTTACCTCGGGTCCGACTTGACTCGATCGTTCTTTAACGTCCTGAATAATAAACTTGAGTTAATTTATACTTGATTAAGAACCTTTTTAAAGTTCATTATTCCTTTTATATCGCTTATTTCTATGTTATAAACATTATGTAACCATTTAAGTTAATAATGATTGTTTTCTCAATATTTGGTTCTTAAGTCGAAAGTGGATTTCTTACAATTACATGTTGTTCGTGTGGTCAAAGGTTCTTTATATCCAGAATGAAATTCCAGATTTGGATATAATATGTATCATATATATCCATCATATACATGTATTTATAATATTACATAATCATTTAGAGTTACGAAATGAAATGCACCGTTCATGGAGACGGTAAGTTGTACGTACGCATGAACGCTACTTTCATTTCTTTGTCATATTAATGGAATTAAAACTAAATGAGAGGTATGTATATTTTAATTCCAGAATTATATTCATCATTTAGATATATCATTAATTACATATATCCATTATATACATTTAATTTTAATAGTACATTACATTTGGGGATAAGAAATGAAATGCACCGTTCATGGAGACGGTAAGCTGTACGTACGCATGAATGCTACTTTCATTTTTATCTCATACTTTAATGGAAAGAAATAATAATGATATAGAGGTATATTATAATTCCAGTATAACATCATATATAATAACTTTAAATACATCCTTTACACGTCCCACATATGGCATTAACGAATCACATCACTTTCAGGGGGCGGTAGTCCGCACTTCCTTAAATGAAGATATCGTGTTTATCCATAATGGAAACCATAAATGTATGCCCAAAATGAAAAATACAGAAGCTTAAAGAAAAAAATAAACATATTATATATCATCAATAAAAATAGTGACATCATAATGGCCACCTTTGAAGGTGTTAAATGAGTATTGAACAATCATCATTTCGGGAGGCAGAATTTCGCCATCCACAGAAACCGTATGTTCTTTAACCATTTGATGTAGTTTTGTGAGAGTGTAGCTCTATTAAATCTTATAACAACATCCTAGTATATTGAAGATACTGTTTTTGTTACAAAAGAAGTAAATAAAAAGAGTTTAGAGGGTTGGAGACGCAAAATAAAACAAATGAACAAGAGAGAATGAATTACCTTTAAAAGTGTAACTCCTTTTGATTGGAGCCTAAAGGCTTCCTTTGAAAGGATTATGCCCAAAGGGAATCCTCTAGGATGAGGAGAGGGATGTGGAGAGATTAAATGGGCAGGGTTTGGCCGAGCCAAAGGCTTGAGGAGTGTGTGAAATGAGGTAGAGGTGGGGGCCTTTTATAAGAGGAGAGGAGGGGCACTTTTGGAAAGTAAAAAAATATTACTTTATTAGAAAATGTGTTTCGGTTTTAAAAGGTCCCACATTGATATAATTCGTGGATAAGGTGATAAGGGTTCTAAATCCACTCATCCAATTGGTTTTGGACATGTGTAGTTCATAGATTTTACATTATCTTTCCATTTTATTTAAATCGTCAAATAATGATGTCATCGCTGCATCATTATTATGTCATAAATAATTTAAGTTATTTAATGTCTAAAAATTATTAAAAAATACTATGATGTAGGAAATAGTTTTATATTTCCAATGACTATTTATAATCAAAAATCTGATCTTTATAACCCCATGTAAAAATTGTTTTTGTAAAACATATTATGTTTGTGTCATTTTTACTTTTACATTAAATAAAAAGTTATTTATGTCATTTCCCAACCAAAGTGGCTCCATGGGGTCCCCAAGTTTACCCATGGCTTGTCTTGGTCGGCCATGACACAACCAATGAGGGTAGGACATGTGTCAAGCTCATTTTATTTTATGAAAGCATTATTTTTACCTTAAACTACACTAATTACCACTAATCGCGATTAAGAACTTAATAAGTTACTATTCACCAAAAAATTATTATAATCTCATTGAACCACATTTTACATCTTAATGACAACCATGTATGTCAGATTTTTGAAATTCAAAACACAATGATGGCAAAATTTCATTTAAACAGAAAATCAGTCTTTATAAGTACCACTTAGTGGTTTCACTATTCATCAAAAATTGAAGTTTTTCAGAAAATTGCCAAAAATTCACCCTAAGCTATATTTGATATTCTGAATTAAAAAATGAAGTCTATTTTACAAAATTTAAAAAATATAAGTCACATTAATTAATTTAATAATTAATTCCCGCTGTCAGATCAAATAGCGTGTTTTTATGAAATAATAAGTATCAAAAGATTGACACTAGTTTAAGTCCGATTTCAAAGTGAAATTAATTCCAACGACCACTATTGGATTTAATGGTAAAAATATTTTCTAATTTCACTTTAAAACCAATTCAAAAATTAATATAATCATATAAATAAATTAGATTAAAAAGAGGTTTTGAATTAAAATACAACATTTTACACTATTCATTAAAAAATTTAACTTTATCAGAAAGGTACCAAAAATTTACACAAAGTAAATTTTGATATCCCGATTCTAAATAAGAGTTATATTTGGTCCAATAGATTTTATAAGATCGATCAAAACTATATTTAATGGCGGTTCTCCGTCAAAAGGTGATAAGTGGACCTTTCGTGAAAATTAGGGTATAAATGCCTAAAATTGAACTCTTTCCGTATTTTTAGCCTTTATCTTTTATTGGGTAAATGTAAAAACGTTTAAAAACATATATAATCATATTTTAGTTATTTCTATGCATTCCCGCTAGTACAATGGCTACTCGTTAACTAACATTTAAAAGAATATTATTTTATTACTTGTGTGCAACGTAAGTTTTCAAAGAAACTCATCGTTGCGTACCGAGTATGTTATCGAACATAGAAACCCATTTTAATTAAAATTAATATTTAATTATTAAATATTAATAAATATGAAAATTATTTATTCATTATTTACCTGCGATGTTACATCCTTCCCCCCTTTTGGGAATTGCGTCCTCTCAATTTTATTCACTTATCAAAATAAGTGGGGGTATTTATCCCTCACAGCATTATCAGATTCTCATGTTGCCTCTTCAATCACATGGTTTTTTCACAAAACCTTTACCTGATGAATCACATTATTCCGTAACACCTGCTCCCTATGGTCAAGAATCTGGACCGGTTGTTCCTCACAAGATAAGTTCTCTTTCAGCTGAACTACCTCAGGACTCAAAACATGAGATGGATCTGGCATATACTTTCTCAACATTGAAACATGAAAAACATTGTGTACCTGAGATAAACTCGGAGGTAAAGCCACCCGGTATGCAACTGATCCATCTCTCTCCAGAATTTCATATGGTCCAACAAACCTTGGACTTAGCTTTCCTTTCTTACCAAATCTCATCACACTTTTCCAAGGAGAAACCTTGAGAAAAACATGATCACCTACCTCGAAAGATAGATCCTTCCTCCGGTTATCCGCATAACTCTTCTGCCTGCTCTGAGCTGTTCTCATGTGCTTCTGAATCAACTGAACTTTTTCTGCCATCTCTTCTACCAATTCTGGTCCCATCAGCTTCCTTTCACCCACTTCATTCCAAAATGCTGGAGTTCGACATCGCTTCCCATATAATGCCTCAAATGGTGTCATCTGTATACTGGAATGAAAACTGTTATTATAAGAAAACTCAACCAAAGAAAGATGTTGGTCCCAACTTCCCGGATAATCCATAGAACAATCTCGTAGCATATCCTTCAAGGTCCGAATTGTTCGTTCTGACTTCCCATCTGATTAAGGATGAAAAGCTGTACTAAAATTTAATTCAGTACCCAATGAATTCTAATGGCCTTTCCAAAATTTAGAAGTAAACATGGGATCACGATCCGATACAATGGAGAGAGGAACTCCGGGTAACCTGACTATTTCTTTAAGATACAAATGGGAAAGTTGATCAAGAGAGAAAGTATCTCGTATAGAATGGAAATGAGAAGATTTGGTCAAGCGATCAACAATAACCCAGATTTCATTATTACCTCGAGATATCCTCGGTAATCCCACAACAAAGTCCATGGATATGTTTTCCCATTTCCACTCTGGAACTGGTAAAGGCTGAAACATCCCTTTCGGTAACTGCCACTCTTCTTTAACCTGTTGACATGTCAAACACTTCACAGTAAAATCAACAATATCTCTTTTCATTCCATCCCACCAGTAATACTCCCGCAGATCTATGTACATCTTAGTACTTCCAGGATGAACTGAAAATGGGGAACTATGAGCCTCACATAACAACTCATTCTTCAACTGTGATTAACAAGGCACACATAACCTCATCCCAAACCTCAAAACACAAACACAAACTTATCCAAGAACTCATGGAAAATTTTATTCATAAGGTCCATGAATACAACAGGTGCTTTGGGTAACCCAAAAGGCATAACTTCAAATTCATAATGTCCATATCTAGTACGGAACACAGTCTTCGGAACGTCTGCTTCTTTTAATTTCAACTGATGGTACCCCGACCTCAAGTCAATCTTCGAAAAATACTGAGCTCCCTGGAGCTGATACCACTTCATTTGATGGCCCAACATCTACTGAAGTTGTTACAAAGGATTTCACCACCCCTTTCTGCTTGTAGTCTGGCTGCATTCCCCCAGTTGAGTTCTTCGTGGGACACTTGTTTGCATAATGACCCATTTCATTACACTTAAAACATCTTACCATTGGCTTTTCATTTCCTGCTTGATCATCTTCCTTACAGTTACGAGCAATATGACCAGACTTACCACACCAAAATCACTTACCAGACTTGGATAAACATTCTCCAGGATGCATTTTACCACACTTCTCACAGGATGGATATTTGGTTTTCTTACCTCCTTGCTTCTTTGATGAATTCTTCCCCTTTGCCTGCCAACTAGACCTCTTATTCTGTTGTTTGTCATAGAACACATGATCATTGGCAAACTCCATTTCCACCTTCTCCGCACATCGAACAAGTTTTTCATATCTTTTGAACTCACGAGAAGCTAAAGCCCTTCGATACTTTGGCTTTAACCCTGTGTAAAAAAGGTTTATTTTACTATCAAGATCTCGTATGAAGTTTGGAGCATACCTTTCCAATCGAGTGAACTTTTCTTTATAAACAGCCATTGAATCATCCTCCTGCCTCAATTCTAGGAACTGTTTTTCCATCCTAAGACGAACCACCTTAGGAAAATATTTCTCAAGAAACATACATTTGAATTCTTCCTAGTGAAGATCCTAAATCTCATCACTATCCCTTATATTTTTCACCATCGACCTCCACTGATCAGCTTCACCTTCAAAACGGTAAACAGCAAGACTAACCTTTTGATGTTCTGAACACCCCATGACATCAAAAATCTTTTCCAGTGCTTTAATCCACCCTTCAGCTTGCACAGGGTCAGATGATCCTCTGAATGATGGGGGATGTTTCCTTATGAAATGTTCCACCACTGACATGTTTCTCTGCGGTTGATCTGGCTGATCTCGTGCATGGATACCACCACCATTTATAGCCTGAGTCAACTGTGCCATCACTGCAACAAACTGTTCAGTTCCGATTCCGACCATCTCAGGTTGCTGATTTGGAAGGTTATCTTCATCCTGATGTCGTCCCAACATAGAGGCTTTGTTTCCTCTGTGGAAAACCATTCTGAACACAGAAATATCTTAGGCGAAGCAACATGGTAATCCGTAAATGCTATATCATTTCAATCATATTATAATTTAACACTTTTCTAACTCCTAAAGTTGTCTAAACCAACCTCTGATTCCAACTATAAGGATCCAGCCTTAAACCTTAGATAATCTTGAGTTATCACAAGATTACACATTGAGGATCTTTTCAGGTTTAGAGTTTTAGAGAATTAGATCATAAAACATGCATTACATTCCACATATAAACAATGTGGTTACATAAAGATAGTATTCTTCATTCCCATCAATGGAAACATATTTAAAATAAACATGGATTCTTTCTTGACACTTCCTTGACACTATCATCATATCATGTACCTTTCCCTTGACCTATAAAAAACATTTCAAAAAAAAACATGGGATGGGCATAAAAAGCTCAGTAAGGGATACAGAAAGAATGAAAACTGTTAGTTTTTCAAAAATCAAATAAACCATATATACTCTATCAGAGTAATACATTCACCTTCATGAAGTAGTAAAAACTCGTCACTGAATAAGGTACCATTACTTACCTTTTTGTAACCAAAGGATTACCATAAATCCATAAAAAGAACACATAACATATATAAAGGTAACTTGGGACATAAACATACTTAAGTGGAATAACCATACGGTCGACTTCCACACATATCACTTAATGGAATAGCCATACGGCCAATTTCCATACATACTTAATGGAATGGCCATACGGCCGACTTCCATACCCAATGCATTGGAGGTTATAACGTAACCACCCATCCTGGTATTCACGGCACCACCTGTCATGTGGTTTATAATGTAACCACCCATTAAAATGTCCATGTACCAGTATAAAATCATAAAACATAAAACCAATTTAAAGGAATGATAACATTTCCACATTTCAATCACAATATATCAATAATATTATTGACATAATAGAATCCTTTTTCAAAACCACTTTCAATACCAAATTACATAAAAGAGTATATGGTATTTATTTTAATCTAAAAACATTACGGATTGTTGAGAAAGCCAAAGACCAAATAATACTCGCGACGGCGGAAAAGGTCGTTGTCACCGCGTACGTTAGATAAACATTCTTTTTTGTCGTTTAGTAAAACGCTTCGTAGAAAAATATTCATTTTGTATAAAATTAAAAGTCAAAGGGGTTTATACACCGTATAAAAGAACGTTGTGTATAAAACGAAATATGCCTCATTGAAAGGAGATTGAGACGAAGTCCCTTACCTCGGGTCGGACTTGACTCGATCGTTCTTTAACGTCCTGAATATTAAACTTGAGTTAATTTATACTTGATTAAGAACCTTTTTAAAGTTCATTATTTCTTTTATATCACTTATTGCTATGTTATAAACATTATGTAACCATTTATGTTAATAATGTTTGTTTTCTCAATATTTGGTTCTTAAGTCGAAAGTGGACTTCTTACAATTTCATGTTGTTCGTGTGGTCAAAGGTTCTTTATATCCAGAATGAAATTCCTGATTTGGATATAATATGTATCATATATATCCAGCATATAAATGTATTTATAATATTACATAATCATTTAGAGGTAAGAAATGAAATGCACCGTTCATGGAGACGGTAAGCTGTACGTACGCATGAACGCTACTTTCATTTCTTTGTCATATTAATGGAATTAAAAATAAATGAGAGGTATGCATATTTTAATTCCAGAATTATATTCATCATTTAGATATATCATTAATTACATATATCTATTATATACATGTACTTTTAATAGTACATTACATTTGGGGATAAGAAATGAAATGCACCGTTAATGGAGACGGTAAGTCGTACGTACGCATGAACGCTACTTTCATTTCTATCTCATAATTTAATGAAAAGAAATAATAATGATATAGAGTTATATTATAATTCCAGTATAACATCATATATAATAACTTGAAATCCATCCTTTACACGTCCCACATATGGCATTAACGAATCACAACACTTTGAGGGGGCGGTAGTCCGCACTTCCTTAAATGAAGATATCGTGTTTACCCCGAATGGAAAACATGAAGGTACGCCCAAAATGAAAAATAAAGAAGCTTAAAAAAAATAAACATATTATATATCATATATAAAAATAGTGACATCATAATGTCCACCTTTGATGGTGTTAAATGAGTATTGAACAATCATCGTTTTGGGAGGCAGAATTTCACCATCCACGGAAACCGTATGTTCTTTAACCATTTGATGTAGTTGTGTGAGAGTGTAGCTCGAATAAATCTTATAACAACATCCTAGTATATTGAAGATACTGTTTTTGTTACAAAAGAAGTAAATAAAAAGAGTTTAGAGGGTTGGAGAAGCAAAATAAAACAAATGAACAAGAGAGAATGAATTACCTTTAAAAGTGTAACTCCTTTTGATTTGAGCCTAAAGGCTTCCTTTGAAAGGATTATGCCCAAAGGGAATCCTCTAGGATGAGTAGAGGTATGTGGAGAGAGTAAATGGGCAGGGGTTGGCCGAGCCAAAGGCTTGAGGAGTGTGTGAAATGAGGTAGAGGTGGGGGCCTTTTATAAGAGGAGAGGAGGGGAACTTTTGGAAAGTAAAGAAATATTACTTTATTTGAAAATGTGTTTCGGTTTTAAAAGGTCCCAAATTGATATAATTCGTGTATAAGGTGATAAGGGTTCGAAATCCACTCATCCAATTGGTTTTGGACATGTGTAGTTCATAGATTTTACATTATCTTTCCATTTTATTTAAATCATCAAATAATGAAGTCATCGCTACATCATTATTATGTCATAAATAATTTAATTTATTTAATCTCTAAAAATTATAAAAAAATACTATGATGTAGGAAATCTTTTTAGATTTCCAATGACCATTTATAATCAAAAATATAATCTTTATAACCCCATGTAAAAATTGTTTTTGTAAAACATATTATGTTTTTGTCATTTTTACTTTTACATTAAATAAAAAGTTATTTATGTCATTTCCCAACCAAAGTGGGTCCATGGGGTCCCCAAGTTTACCCATGGATAGTCTTGGTCAGCCATGACACAACCAATGAGGGTAGGACATGTTTCAAGCTCATTTTATTTTATTAAAGTATTATTTTTACCTTAAACTACACTAATTACCACTAATCGCGATTAAGAACTTAATAAGTTACTATTCACCAAAAAATTATTATAATCTCATTGAACCACATTTTACATGTTAATGACAACCATGTATGTCAGATTTTTGAAATTCAAAACACAATGATGGCAAAATTTCATTTAAACAGAAAATCAGTCTTTATAAGTACCACTTAGTGGTTTCACTATTCATCAAAAATTGAAGTTTTTCAGAAAATTGCCAAAAATTCACCCTAAGCTATATTTGATATTCTGAATTAAAAAATGAAGTCTATTTTACAAAATTTAAAAAATATAAGTCACATTAATTAATTTAATAATTAATTCCCGCTGTCAGATCAAATAGCGTGTTTTTATGAAATAATAAGTATCAAAAGATTGACACTAGTTTAAGTCCGATTTCAAAGTGAAATTAATTCCAACGACCACTATTGGATTTAATGGTAAAAATATTTTATAATTTCACTTTAAAACCAATTCAAAAGATAATCTAATCATATAAATAAATTATATTAAAAAGAGGTTTTGAATTAAAATACAACATTTTACACTATTCATTAAAAAAAATAACTTTATCAGAAAGGTACCAAAAATTTACACAATGTAAATTTTGATGTCCCGATTCTAAAGAAGAGTTATATTTGGTCCAATAAATTTATAAGATCGATCAAAACTATATTTAATGGCGGTTCTCCGTTAAAAGGTGATAAGTGGACCTTTCGTGAAAATTAGGGTATAAATGCCTAAAATTGAACTCTTTCCGTATTTTAAGCCTTTATCTTTTATTGGGTAAATGTAAAAACGTTTAAAAACATATATAATCATATTTTAGTTATTTATATCCATTCCCGCCAGAACAACGGCTACTCGTTAACTAACATTTAAAATAATATTATTTTATTACTTGTGTGCAACGTAAGTTTTTGAAAGAAACTCATCGCTGCGTACCGAGTACGCTATCGAACGTAGAAACCCCTTTTAATTAAAATTGATATTTAATTTGTAAATATTAATAAATATGAAAATTCTTTATTCTTTATTTACCTGGGATGTTACAGTAACTGAAGCAGAATGGATTCGAGGTAGGTTTCCTTTTTCACATGCCTTTAATGATTTATATTCATTAGTTTCATGATTTTTTCATCATAATTATGTGTTAAATATTATTATGTGATCATTAGATAAATTATTTGTGGTGGAATGTGGAGTTTTAAAACATGTTTTGTGAAAAATAGTATTAATTTTGGTATTTTTTTCACACTAGGGGTTTGAGAAAATCCTCGGTTGGATTTTATAAGTGAATTTTATATAAAAAATAATGATTTGGATTTGTAAATGAATTGGTGAAATGTGAAATGGTTTTTTAGGTTCCTATTATGGGATCCCCATGTGTTTTTTGTTTTAAAAAAGAACATGCATTGGCATTAAAATGTGTTTAGGCATGTGATGATGGTTAATCGACCCTTTGGAAATTTAATGAAAGTGGCTCAAATTTAAATTGTGGTATCTTTTCTGAAAATTTATTTTTATGAAATGATTATAAAATGGTAAATGGTTTGTTAACACTAGTTTTAAAAATTATTTTTTGGTTTTTTGATAAATCATGGTTTTAGGAAGAGAGCATCAGGTATATTTGGAAACATTTTGGAAGTGGTAAAGTATATTTGTAAATACCTTCCTTTGATAATTCTCATTCCTACATTATGTGAGTTGGTGGGATTTCCTCAATAGGTAATTATTGAGACCCATTTTTTCATTTTTGGATTTTAATGGAAACAGGTTGATGTATGTAGTGGTTTGTAGTTACAAATGTGGTAATTATTATATATGATATATGAAATTGTGATTTGATACTCGGTTAGCATCAATTGGCTCATCCCCATTATACATGAGTCATGGGAATATGGAATAGTGAGAGAATTTTTCGATAATGATCACTAAATATTCTAGATTATGTACAATCTAGTGGTCCCTAAAAGGTGGATATACTAGATTTAAGGTAATGGGGTTTACCCCATAGTTTGTCCTTAGTTATGGTTGTAGAAAGTGTTAGGGAATTTTTTATTTCACCATGTGAGGCATGCTTCCAGGGATGTGTCTCCTTTATTAGTATATTTTTATTTATTCGCGATATCCTAGGTTCACCCATGTCTACTAGAACAAATCTTATTTCAGTTATTATTTAGATTCTATGATTTTCTTTTGAGTTTATTTCCATTTCCCTCATTATATGTAACTTATGGTGCTCCCATGTGTGGTACCTCTCCCTCGAGTTGATGTTCTGGATCATAAAGATTTAAGAGAAATATTTTTAATGTAAATTTTTTTTATACATTATAGTGCCTTTTGAAAATAAAATCAGTAAATTCTACTTTGAAATGTTAATTTCTCAGTTATTGAAATGAAAATGGAATTGAAAAGATGTAGGGAAATGGACGATAGTATGTTTTCTTGTGAAATATGAAGAGAATCATACATTTATATGTTATAGTTAAAACATGAAATTGATTATCCATTAATTTTAAAGGCTATTAATAGGTGATAGATTTATTTGGGCTTACCAATGTTTTAATACTCACATATATTATTTAATTTTGAATTTAGTCATGGTTCATGTTTCATCTTGAGTTCAATCATAGTTGGTGTTTGTTGAACTTTGTGTTGGAGAGTGAAACACATGTTCACATGGAGATTGTGTAGTCATCTTGTTTTGTTAGTTTTATTCAATATATGTTGTACCATTAATCCATATGAAAATTTTCTTTTTTTGTATTGATTATGTATTGGTCGATTATTATTTTTCTATTGTTTAGTTTATTTATTTATTTTTAGGAAAAAATATTTCATTTATAAATTTTTTTGATGGCTGACAATGGTTTAAAATCAATTAAGTTTAGGAAAACCATTCAAGACACTCCAATGATTGGATCTAGTGACATTTTTGGGGTTATCATGGATTTGTTTCTTGAAAAAAAATATATTTTCCATCATAATTCACACCATGATTGGTGGTAATCGAAAAAATGAACAATTATCGTTTTGTGAGGTGGTAGTTCACAGTAAACCTAAATGGAAATTTCCTTAAAGATTAGATGGAAGTTTTTGTATGTTTAGGTCAAAAAAATAATAGAAAAATATATAATTATATTATGGATAATAGTTTATTTAAATAATCATGGAATAAAGACAGTTGAAAGAGTAGAGAAAAAAATAAAACTGATGATTATGAAGAAATACGTATATTCTTCTTTGGGTAAATCCTATTTGTTTTCACCCATCATATTATATGGATGTATTTATTCTCAAAAGGACCCTTATAAAATGAGGGGTGGTATATTTAAGAGATATTTTGGATGATCTCTTTCTAGAGTTTGTGGCTTGATAGATGTGAGGATGTGGGTGGCATGAGTGACTTTTTATAATGAAGGAGGGGTATCACGCTTGTACATTTGGAAAAGGGAATTTTAAAAAAGCTTTTCACAATAAATATGGATCTAATACTGAAAATAATTTAGTCCAATATAGGATAAATTGTAAATATATCCATCTATTGGATTTTGGACAACTACTTAGGTCATTCTATCTCTTAATTTTAATGTTTAGTACTATATTAAGATAAATATTACATTAATTTGTGTAATTAATTTTTATTAATTTCACTCCTATTTTAAATAAGAAAAGTAATTTAAGAAAATTTTAAATTGTAAAATATGATAATTTAATATATTTAATCTATTCCATCGAATTAAAATCACATAATTGGTAAAAACAATCTAAATTTAAACTTATAAATGGGATGGAAGTGTGATGTTTTAATATAATAAGACTCCAACATTTTCTACATTTACATATCCAGTTTCAAATATAAATTAATTCAAATAAACTAAATTGGATTAAATTAAAAAATTAATCTTATTAATACTTAAATAAAATTTATAATATTATTTTATCTTTCTAAATATGTGATAAATAAAAAATGTTTTGAATTAAAATATAGTACTTTTCAGTATTCATCAAAAAAAATAAAACATATGAGAAAATTCCAAATATTCATCCAAGAATAATTTTTTTCCTCATTCAAATATTTCTTTTATCTGAACATAAAATATTTTTTTATGTTCCAAAAATTGGTTTTAAAACTGGTTCATGATTAAAAGAAATAAAAGGAGCCTCCACAAAAATATTGGGTTTTATTTACAAAATTATGTTTGTTCTAATTTCATTCCTATAAAATATATTTTATGAATATAAAAATATATTAATTAATAAATATATATTTATATATTACATTAATATTTGTCAACAATTTTAATTAATTTAATTTATTATGGTAAACATCTTTTTGAGCATAAAAATAGTTTTCCATAAAGTCATTCCCTTTATATTAGATTCGTTCTTATATTCATTTATAATTAATTATTTGCATATATATTCATTTAATTTTATTTAATAATATATTTTAATAATTTAGTTAAACAATTTCAATTTATTAAAATTAAGTCATATGTTATATCTTATTCTTTTAAATAAATATATATTCATATTATATTATTAATTGGTAAAACATGATCTAGAGTGTAACCAAAGTCTGTGATGAAACAGTTTGTTGTGTGTGACATACCAAAAATTAGTTTCATGTTCATTTTAGGATATAAATATATTAAATTTATTTAAAATAGAAAATATATTTTAAATCTCTGGGATATTAAATTATCTTATGTTCTTGGTGTCGTGTGTCATGCATGATTTAAAATACAATGTTCTTACATAATATTTTCGGGGTGCTACATTCTCCCCACCATAATTAAATTGAATACCCACAATGATAACTCTATATTAGTGATAGATTGTTTGATAATTTATATTTTTTAAATCTCAAAACATCTAAACAGTTCATATGAAATCTTCTAGAAAATATAAAATGGTATGTGCAACAGTCACACAGAATAACATATAACTTGTTATGTAACTAGGATAAAATAACTAGAAATTAGATATAATTACTTAGTTTAAAAGGTTAAATATTTATATGGATTGATTATTTTCATCAATAACAAACTTTTGAATGATCAATGGAATGTTTAGGGTCTCAAATTCATAAATATTGAATGGTTTATAAGAACATCATTCCAAAACAATGATTGTATTAGGAAAAAAATAACATCAATTTATTCATGTTTAGAAATCACATTATTTTTAAATAATATATATAAATTTAATGTCATGATACATTTTAATTTCACATAAACAATACCATATTTAGTTTTTTCATTGATCAAATTCTTTTTCATCACTTAAATTAGAAAATTGGGTATCCAAAAATGAATGTTGAACCCTGAAGAACTAGAAAAAACATTTAACAGATTTTAAGTCCCATAAAAAATTAATATGTATTTATATTTGTATATAACTATTTTCCAAAAATAATATGCTTAAGAAATTAATATCAAATCAAAATAAATTACACTAATGGTTCCTCATTAATGTTTATTTTTAATATTCATTGACTAAAAACAATTAAATATTAATAAAGAAATTATATCGGCCAGTGGTTGGTGTGAAGACGTTATCAACATCCAATCATGGGATGACGTCTGGTGGCCTTTCCAGACATGATTTTTTGTCATCCATCGTGATTATTTTCCCTTAATAAAACCATATTAATGTAATTTCAAAAAAATGATGGAAATCAATGGGATAAGGTTAATAATAAAATTTATATTTAACTATAGTTTTCAGAACAACCCAAATACATAACTACTTCATCTACTTATTTATATTTATATAGTTATTTCTTCTATAGTTGATCCTAGAAAATATGGAATTAACTCTCATAATGTACATGTTCCCCATATTTTAAAAAACAGGCTATAATTGATTCCATAGGATATGATTTATTTCCTTCGATCACACTATTTATTTCTCCTAAGAAACTCTTTATTTTATGCTTTTCATTTCCAAAAATAAATAATTTCTCTATTCCATTGAGAATCATTCCTAGGTATCTCCATCCAAATTTCATGCATAAGGGAAATTTATTCTTTATCTCTCCACGGTCTCCACCACCTTAGCTCTTAAAAAACTATATCGTTATATTCTATGGTTACATAAGGAGTCGGTCAAGGTATATATTGTAAATCATACTTTTAAAAATTATTTGGAAAAAACACAATATATTTAACTCATATAGACACCATATTTTTTAGCTCATTGTAGCTGCCTTTTACTTTAGGTACATTGATAACATGACTCCATCGGTTACCAACCATTGAATAAAAATAGAAAACATATTGTGAGTAAAAATTATAATAAAAAACATATAATCATGTATAGGATATATAAATCACAAAAAAAAATTTCTTTAATATGAAAAAATTATGTTTAGCCTGGTTTATTATTTGTCAAAATATATAATAATAGTTTTTAAGGAATGCCTTAATTATTACATTACCAAAATTCTAGTGACTTCTTTTATACATATCCACACATTATATGATACAATTTTCTTCTTGAATCAATGTATTCTGAAGTCTATTTCTCTAGTTTTCTAATAAAATACATCTAATTCCAACTATAGTGACATTACCTCTGAAATAACAGAGCTATAGTTTACTACCAATACATTCACATGACTATGAAGAATGAAATCTCAAAGGATCAAAGTGTTTAGTAGTCTTGGTAAATCAGATTCATACTTGAGTCTATTTTTACTAATTAATACAATAAATAAAACATAATTTTTTTTTCAGGGATAAATCTATTCAATCTAGTACATAATTTCATATCATTAATAGTATTCTTCTTGTATTCCTCAGTAAAATAAAAAAAATAAGAGTGTGCTAGAATAATCATTACGGGTAATGTGTCCCGAAATAAATAATGAATCAATGAAAATAATACTTATGGAATGGTAAATAATTGAGCACATGTACCAAATTATCAAAAATCTGAGAATGATATACAACAATAAATCTCTCCATTTTTTAAATATCTAGGGTACTAAATACATATTCTAAATGAAGGAAATGATTTATTATTGGATGTAATGTTTAGGGATTTTGAGAACCTCCACTATCATGATCTATCATCATGAGAGTGTAATAATATAAGTACAAACCTATTTCATTTGAGAAGCTTCTTTGTCTCATGAGAACCTATAAATACATCAAGGGGCTATATAAATTCTCGGACCCACCCATAACTATATTTCCAAATCATTCATCATATCATGTAATTGATTTAATTTATAAGATACATGTCTTATCATATATCATTATTGAATAACGAATATATATTTTATCAATGTTTCATGAAATAATAAAATAACATTGAATGTAAGAACCATATGAAAAATGGTATATATTTTAGGAAACAATCACATCTGTGAAAAATATTATTTTTATTTTGGGTACATTCAATGTCAAATGATCATAAAAAATAAATATTTCAAGGGGAATAAAAGGAATAAAGGATGTAAATTTCAATACTCTTCTTTCAGAAATCGATAACAAACCATCCAGAATTTGAATAAGTGTTGTATCAAAATAATATATCCCATTTGGATAAAAAGTAATGGGTTTTTTTATTAGTGAAATGAAATAAAATAAATTTTCCATTTAAAAACATTATTGAGGAAATATAAATTAAAAAAAACAATCTAAAAAACATTTCATTGAACATAAATTTTTAAAAAATCATTTATTAAAAATTATCCTTTTAAAAATTAAAATTATCC
Source organism: Viscum album (assembly GCA_963277665.1). Lineage (NCBI taxonomy): Eukaryota > Viridiplantae > Streptophyta > Magnoliopsida > Santalales > Viscaceae > Viscum > Viscum album. Next base: position 2,046,350,438 of record OY728147.1, on the reverse strand, counting down.
ATCAAATAAAGAATGATGAGTAAATATATATATCTTGTACAAGGTAAAAAAATATTCTTCTTTCACTGTAATTTTTTCTTAAAATTCAGGGTTTAGAATGAGACATTAAGATTTGTTTTTAAACATGGGAAAAAGAAAAATGGGTAAAAAATTTCATTTGAAATCATTTTGGAATGGTTAGAAAAATATTAAATCCTTTTGACAAAATATCTCATTTATAAAAAAAATGTTTCACTAACTAAAGAGAGAATGACTTTTTGTTTTCATAAAAAATCTAAATTTTTTTGAATACCAAATAGTTGGAAAATTTTACTTATTTTGGAAAATGGTAATGAATAACAGTATGAGAAGATAATTAATGGTTTTATTAAGAAATGGTCATATAATTTCATCAAATGGAATGAAAAAAATTGTTAGAATTATTTTTTAATGAAAATAAGGAATTAACATTCAAAAGTGTCCCATACCACTATGAAACATTTTTAATCATAACCCAAATAAAAAATAACATTAAATGAATATTTTAAATACCATTAATAATAAATAATTAATTATATAATATCTAAAAATGGTCAGTAGATACACCACACAATATAAGTAACTGGTGAATATGAAATTTACCTCACAGATGTAAAATGTTTGATAAAAACCCCTTATCATGAGTCTAACCTATTTCTTGGGACTTTGTATTCCTGAATAATAAATATATGTTAATTATTTAATTCATTAATTAATTTTTCATGTTTTCTGGAATTTTTATTTAACATATTACCATGATTCATAGAACTACAAAGACAATTCAGTTTACGTCCGGTGTTTTGACTATAATCAACTTATTTATAAAAAATTCTCTATAGTAAGTCAACTATAGTCAAAGGGGTCATTATATATAATATCTACAATAATAATAATGGAATAATTTTTATATTGATTCATTAATTATAATTTTAAAACAAATCATTTAATAATGCTATGAAAAATGAATCGATTTTAATATCACGGAGATCGTAGGCTTTACATACACATGTGTAACATTCACATTTTTTAATTATCATAATATAAAGAAGTTATGTATCATTAATAATTATAAAAACACCATTTTATAATATATACCATATCATTTAATCAAATATATATATATATATACTTCATTTGATATAAAAGGTCCATGAACGACATTATCACTTTTTAATTGTTTGAAATGGTAATTATTCCTCTAGAAAGTTAAATTATGTCACTAATATAATATATGTGTATTTTATAACACATATTGTTTATTAAAAACTTATATTATGAAGTCCATGTAACTTTTTATCGAATCAAATCACTTTAAAGAGGAGGTACTCAACACTTCCATAAATGATGTTATAATATTTACCAAAAATGTAAAAAAATTGTATATTAAATATAAATAATATAGGCGCCTAAAAACATTATAAATAGCATTTTTTAATATTTAAATATTGTTTCCATAAAAATTACTACCACTAGTGGTGGTAAAGGAAGAACAAACAATCATCATTTCCTACAGTTGAAGTTCACCATAAACATAAATTACTAGTTCATTACCCATTATATGGATGTGTTTATAATATTAGGTAAAACAATTAAACAATTAAAATATAAGTGTATAAAGTATAATTTTGTTTCTATATACTCATTAAATAATTAGTTGTTAATACTAGATAAATAAATAATAGAAAATATATTGATGAAAGATGTTACCCCTTTTTTGGGTAACTCCTTTTGGTTTTCACCAAAGGGCATACATGGATGGGTTTCAATTCATTTTTATTCATATATGATGAGGGATGTGATTATTTTGTTATTTTTGGAAAACACTGGTTAATAAATTCTTGCTTCACATGTCTTATGATGTGGGATGCTTGAGAACCTTTTATAGTGGAATAATAGTGTCACTATTTTAATTTTGGATAATGGAATTCCATCCACGTTTATTCAATTTAATGTGTTTACAAAAATGGATAATATTATAGACATTGGATAAAATTTAATAAATAGTTACTTTAAATTAATTGTCGAAATGTTTCTAATTTATTCTGGAACTTAATTTTATGGTTTAGTCCCCTGTTATCTTGTTTTATACTTAATTATTATAATTAATTTTAATTAAATTTAGTAACATTTATTGTCAATGACTAATTTTAACCATATTTAAAATTATTAATTTATCATATTAATAATTTATAATCCATTTTAACAAATTAAAATAAATAAATTTGTATGAAATTATTTTAAATGTAATTCTATAGACAGGACGACAATGTGGGTTTTTAAAATAAAAATGTATAAAACATTTCAATATTCTCATGTCTAATTTCTAAGTGAAATTTATTAAAAAAACATATATGGTATTAGTAAACAAATATTTTGATCTTATTAACCCAGAAATTCAATTTCATGTATTATATTACCTTATAAATAAATTTGATGAAAATGTTGATTGGAATTGAAATTCCGTATTTTTTACTATTGATCAAAAATTGATACTTCCCTAAAAATTCTAAAAAATAATGCTAAACTAATTTTTTTTATTATTTCAATGATTTAGATTATTTTTATATAAGTTTTTTTATAAATTTATAGGTAATTTATTTAAAATTGTTTCTCTATTAAAAGATGTTAATTGTGACATAATAAAAATGAAAGTTTTTAAGTGTAATATTGGGTTTATTCTTATCTAATGATTATAAAATATATTTAATCAACACAAACATATTTGATTTAATATAAAAAAGATTTATAACTTTAATATCACTCATCAATTTTATTTAATTTTTTTTGTTAGTATAAAATAGCATTGTGAGAATTAAATAGTTATTTATAAAATCATTATATTTATAGTCAACTGGTTCATTTATTCATTTCTAATTAATTAGTAACCAATTAATTCATTTAAAATTAATTTAAACCATATATTTTCATATGTTATTTATTAATATTCATAACTGTTAATTTACTTATTCAGTTATATCTTATTATATTAAATAATAATTTTTTAATAATATATTATTGATTAGTAAAACTCAATCATACATGTATAACATTACATTAAAATTTTTTGTTTACTTTCATGTAAAACAACTATATTTTTATGTATTTCAACCTATAAAATATTTTTAATTAATATCAAATATTAATTATATTATAAATTTTCAGGATATTAATTTCCCTCACATGCTTGGTGTTTCGTGTCATATACGCTATATAATTCAATGTTCTTACATTATATTGTTGATGTGTTTCAAAATAAAAATGGTGACCTCAGGGAAAATTATATAAACCTATATTCCTCTCTCATGCCACTTAAACATCTGTAAAAACTAGTTCACAATGATGGTATGTTTTTCTGTTCGTTTGTTTTGAAATTGAGTGGGGAATTATTTCTCTATAAAATGAAATTTTTGACAGAATTATTAGGATTGATATTCCTCATAAAATATATCAATCTCAATCATTTTATCCAAAACACCTTCCATTATAGATATGAAATATTCCACCTCCTCATGTCTAATATTCATATTTTCTATAACAATGATGGTTAGTTCTTTGTACGGAGTGAAGATGAATTAATCAGGTTAAAACTATGTGTTTCTCATATACCAATTATTTATATAGAGTTGTTTAATCCCAAAAAAACATATAATGTCAGGTAAGAATCATGTTTATATTATTATTTTTACATTAATGAATTCATATTCCATCATATGGGTGGTATTCCATTTCCAAAGTATGTAAAACAAGGTTATAGTTTTGAACAAGGTATTCTACTTATCGATAAGACCAAAGAGGCTATACAACTTCACCAATATTAACTATGTGATTTTTATCTGATTAACAGTTACCATTATGTCCATATCAATAATTTAAAAATTCTAAATTCTATGTGTGACTCCCATAATAAAACAATAAATAATCTAACGAACATTGTATGAAAGTAATCTAGGAAGACCAACTGATCGATATTGGGGTAAATCCCAAAATCCCATGTAATGTAAGAATGATCTTAAAATATCATTCAATACTCAATAAAACAAACATGGATTATTGACTTTGGAATGTCCCTAGCCTCCTATTTTTTACTCTTTACAGTTTATTAAGAGAAAAAAATTATCACATATTCCTAAAGGGACAGATATTTTTGGATGATACTCCTCACCCAAAACATGTAATTTCATTTGAAGAAGATCTTTATTATGTAGAGAATTTATTTCAATGTTCTCCCTGATAGATGGATGAGTGAGGAATTTATAAAATATTTCTACCTCAATCAAAGATCTACTAATCACCTTCATATCCCATAAGAATTTCCCATCATATCCACGTATTAATCAAAAAGTGTTCATATCTAAAATTTATATGATAATTAGATCTGGGATAACATTTCTATTATGATTGTAAAATTAAATTGAAACCAAAATCGATATGGAAAACCCAATAACTATGGGTTGTTTATTTAATTCATCATAACATTTTCAAACATAGAATTTCAAACCGTAATCCATGACCAAAGAGCCTATATAATGAAGATAGCATCTATACTTCCATCACACATTGTAATTTTATATGGATTTCATTATACTAGAACTATAATAATGGATTTAGGGCTTTAGAATAAATCTATATCATTCAGTGGTCAACAAGGAATATCCAAAAATTTAATAATCAATGAGTTTGATTTTTTTGATAAAATTAACCATCAACGAAAAATTATCATGAGCTAAGACTAAGTGGTGATTAATTCAATGGGTTTGATGGCCATATAATTAAATATCATAAAATAATATTTGGTTATCTACTCTTATAATAGAAAATATTGATTTTTTTCACCCATGTTCATTGAAAAAGTATTGTTTTTTTGATAGAAATGGTGAAACAGAACAACAATAAAACCTTCAATCATATATTTTTTCATCATACAGAGAGCCCATGATATCTATTCTAAAGTCATTTTATATAAAAAAAATGATGACAAATAAATTCCAATATGGTTATGGTATAATTAATCTATAAGAAATAGAAAATTACAATTTTTTTCATATCATTTAAAGAACCACATATGTTCCACTTGAATGTTAATGATTGATATAAGGTTTTCTTCTAAATGAAAAATCATAGTTCGGGAATTAGGTTTTTTGATGTTTATAAGGTGGAGTTCATTTTCAGTTGAATCTGGAATAAAAATGTAGCGGTTGTTTATTATTCATTTAATAAGAACGATCCCTTCCCTAATTCTTCTAAATCCTATCCTTACATGATGATCATAGATTTTTCTGATTGAAGGGAATGAGTTATGTCTTTAATAATGTTGTAAGATGTTTAAGGCACTATGGAGGTGATAGTTAAAATATATAAAATTATAATGAAGTACCATCAGCACCTGGAGTATTATATAATTGTTCATATGGTGAATTTGTTGGTTGTGATATATGAAATGTCTTCGTGAACATCACCATCGACCATGAAATATAAATTTATTCAATAATCCATTTTTACACTAAAACATTATTTAAGTGTACATACCTCATGAACTACACTCACATATGGAAGTGAGGATGATATTCCTTAGATTCCACATAAGGACCATATAAACTCTTCTTGTACGTGAAATAAAGGTAGATATTTTTCTTCGGCCAAAAAAAGACCTCCGTAAATTCACTCATAAATTTTAGAAAATTTTTAATTAATATTCTCCACATTATTCATTCACGTGAATCACCGCTTTGAGTAGATATAAAATATAAATCATGATTATGAAACATATTGACATAAATATTCCTCCTTATGGATTCTTAATAATTATATGATAATCCATGTCTAGATTAAAGTTATCAAACATTGTTTATAAATAACTATTATTAAGACCAAGAGGGAGAGATCGGGGGAAGAAAATGAACAAATAGATAAGGGTCATGAGATCATTGAGAAAGTAAAAAGATACTTTTCAAGGACTTATATTTATCTATAATTTTTTAAATGATTTTATATAATCACAATGAAATTATTGATGATTTTTAAAAAAATTAATAAAACACCACGATCTACCTTTGTGATTTATCATTCATAAATAATATTCATGAGGGGGTTATTCAAGATATTAATTTATGGGAAATCATCAATGGGGTGTGTTTTTTGGGGCCCTATCCATTAGGAATTAAAATGATACCTCCCACATGATGACTCTTTTTTTATACAACCCTCCAATATAGATCACAATGAAGGACTCGAGTAGGACCCTTTAGGAAGATCAACTAATAAAATTTATACATGACAAGTTTTTACTGACACAGTACCCAATAGTATGAACAAATTCCTGGGTATGGGGTATTTTTTGTATTTAACATAATTACCTTAAAATGTAGAACATTTTCACCATATCTAGTCACATTGTGATGTCACCTGACTATTGATAGTCATGATTATGTATCATCCTTTTCTTCCCCCATGTCATCTACATTGGTGGATTAGTTTTAAATAATCTTCTTGGAATCCATTAATTAATTTTGAATACCTAAAGACACCATTCAATTAAAGAATCATCCCTGGTCTCCTAAGATATATGATCATATCATGTACATCAACAGACAGAGCACTGATCAATAATTACCTTATTAAAAGACATTTATGATGATAACCTATCATTATTAGAGGACATTCCCAGTCAACATGATCATGAATAACATTGATAATATGGGGTCTAATCATGAGTATACTAGAGAATCATCTTACACATAAAAAATATTATCCTAACATCTTAGGATTAGAGTTTGAATCCTCAGTCCACTAAAAAAATCATTCCTTCCACAACATACTCCCATGCTACAATCCCGAGCCATGTTACCATAAATGATTTCTCACTAAGAATCATAAATGAGATAGGGTAACCCATATTTAGATATTTCCTTCTGTAACCTATAGTTAATTCGCATGGGTTCATATACCCAATGAAATTATCATTAATGGTCTATATCCCCTAAATGACATCATTCACCACTAGTCCAAATTACTTCTAAATTTAGGTGTTGTCCATTATTTGGTATTTATGAAAATGTGCGTAGACAGTAACATATGGTCTACTAAGGAATAATTATAATCAAATCATTATATTACACACCGTTCATGATGAAAAAAATCCATTTCACATGGGACTCAAATAAATGATAATATATTTACATCATGATGTTGAACTACATGGAATGGTACCCTCACTCAACCTTCATTTGTGTAAATAACCTTATGTAGTGTTCGATTCATATTAATCAAAAACATATGATTCCTTGTTTTGGTTAAAATCGACTAGACAATTTTATATCCTTATTAGGCCATATTTATTATGAGATATATCAACAATTATAGGGTCATATTCCCCAATGAAAAATATAATCCTATCTTATAGTGGTTATATACCAAAATAGTCCCACCACACCATCTGTTGTCTACTTACTAACAGAATAATTAAAAAAAATAAGGGCCTCTCTTCTGTACACCCCACACTAGTGATTTCTAGAAACCATTTTTATAATATTCCCTATGGAACTACTCTAAACTACTTAGAATAGTTTACATCAGAAAAACATTACAAGTTACTACAATGGTCATTATCACAAAAACATAAAAGTTATTACATTTCCCATTAAGTGGTATTGAACTATTCCAATATAGATACCCTTTATAGGGATATTTATAGTATATATTTTTGATCAAATACTTACCCAACAACATACAAAACTATTCAATACTAAGGAAAAAATAGTTCTTCTGTTTTGTGTGATTTTAAACAAAAAATCCTTTTATTGAAAACAGAATTATGGAGAACCTTCGATATATATGGAAGCATCGATTAAAATAATTTGATCCATATATATGTTAACATCGATGTATGATTTTAATCAAATCACTATCACAATAGTAACATATACCATAATGATATTTTAGAAGGATTCATAAAATAATCCTAAATCTATATGAGAGACCCATGGACGGAAATGATTCCCCCTAATGGGTGTGATGATAATGACCTCACATTCCCTAAATAAATTCACTACATGACGCATCCCAAATAAAGTCTCATCGAACACCTACATTTGGATATAAGGTACACATTTACTCAAAACAATATTATGCATAATTTACATCAAACGAAGAATTATTGACATTAAATAATTAAATTCTATATTATTGGGTGATATCAGATGGAATACATTAAAATTCCCATGGCATGGGTGAAATCACGATGATGCATTCATTAATATTCAGTTTATTTTTTAAAAAATATTTATTTTTAATTGATGTTATTATTATATAATAATTTTTCTTTTTGATATCATGTTTTATATTTCCAAATTTCGTGTCCATTCATTTTAGGTTTTTAATTTTATTATGCTATTATTTTTTATCAAATGGCTTATGTTTGTCTATTGGTGGTTTCCTTTAACCAAATGTGAGGTCCTTATTACTCTTACATGAGTACCCTTTGAATATTTTATGAGGAGTAGTAGTGCCACCTTACATTAGATTGTATAGTGGTCGAGGGACCAACTATTATGTATTAGTGTTCTAGCAAGTACTACTTTAGTAATAGTGGTTAAATATCCCTTGAAACATACATTATACATTTCATTATTTGTAATACCCTTTTGTATTAATTTTTTATGTCATCGTATAACACTAATGTATCACATATTTTTACCATGAGGTAACATTTATATATCATTTTGTGTCATGGGGTGACTTTTATGTATTCCATTTATTTTATAGGGTAACTCTTACATTTCTTATATTGACTATTACATTGTTTTTTCAAGTGTCTTCATTGATACCATCTAATCAGACTAGTTTTGAGCATGTCGGTCATGGTCATCCACATCTACTGAGCCATTATATTGAGCCTTTAGTGTATGGATGTATACTTTTCCTTGAAACACAGTTTAAAATAGATTCTAATATTCTTATTTTTTATTGTATTTGAAATATAGTTTTTTTTAATTTATGAATTTTGTTTTTTTATTGTGAACACAAGATAGAACTGCATAGTTTTTTTAGGAAAAGTGTTAGTTGAAACACCCAATGATATAACCACCACCAGTACGATGATTTTGAATTAGTGGGTAATTTGGATTCCTCTAATACCAAAGAGCGACGATGACAGTGAGAATATTTTTCAGGTATTTTTAATGCCACTTCGTAATTTCTTATTCAGTTCTATGCTCATATAATTTTATTCCCATTATATTTTATTTCATTTATGTGTTGTAATTTTAATTCCATCCCATCCATTGGGATTATGTTTTTTTATTCAATCAATTATTGAAGAGATTACTAAATTACTTGTGCTCGATTTATCTATTGACTCATGGAGTAACATGGTTCTCATTCAAATATTGTTTCTCTGTATTTATATTCTCCTTTTTCTAATTTTATTCTTTCATTTTTTGTTTATATAATAATTTTTGTGGACGGTGGTTGTCATTCATTGTATGCTGGTCCAAAAAGTGATAATTAACATTGTATTCCTATGTTTGCAAATTTAGGAACTTTTCATAAATATTTTATGATTATTGGCTCACATATAATCATTTCATATTATTTCAATGTTTGTCTATTTTCATTCTACAAAACCATTATTAATCTCAAACAGTCATTAACCAATGTTGAGTGATGAATAATGTTTCATAATCACCTACCCATAAAAAATGCTATCATGATTTATAATTGAGTTTAATGATGTCTTCTGTAATATTTAATGTAAGGATGATCGATGGAAAGAAAAATTTTAATATTTGGGGATCCATAATTCATAATTTTCTACTCCATAAAAAGACATAAATAACAATTATATGTATTAAAAATGTAGTCGCCACCATTTATGATCGTGGGAATTACATATAATATTATATGGATGCTGAGCCTCACATGCTTTATAGATCCCCCTTCATATATTTTCAGATTAACTGTATGGTTATTTTATTCATGTTATGGATTTTTTGTTATGTTATAGTGTAACCACCCCTCACTTGGGGACTATTCCATGACTACCCCAATCCAGACTCTCGATGTATAGGGGATGTAAACTAGCACCAAAGGCGTTAACCTACATATGGGAGGGATTTTCCTGAGTACATGTACACATATTCACCCAACCACATTCCAACATACTAAATATAGGGAAAAAGAAATATCCCTAATACAATTTTGAGTGCAAGTACAACAGAATTCATGTGATCGAGAATACAAACCAATAAAGGAACTAAATATATAAAGTTATAAAAAGGAAATAATAATTTCCATCTACATGAAATCCCCACTTGATCTTAAGAGTAGTGAAATACAAGAAGTTGAAGTAGTATTTCATGTCCGCCCAATCCAACTCGGCCCTGCCTTGTCCTGGGAAAACATGTCCATCGTCGTTGTTCCTGTCAGTCCCATCTCCGAAAGCACCCCTCTCAAGACATCGATTGTATGAACCAGAAACAACATGTGTGGTTGAATACCATGCAAGGGTGAGTAATAGAGTACGTAGTACGGTCCCTAAAACAAAAAAGGAATATATATACAAAAATACCTCAAAGTAAAGCACGAAACACAAGATAGCTCCCACCAGGTGTCTTCTAGTGTAATAACAGTAGCATCATTAGTTACCACATTGAAAACCTTGGATAATGGGGAACTTTTCCTCTATAGATTATATTTGGACTGCCAAGTCACGATGAAGTGCTTCCCACTAACCATGAACAACTTAGGTACACCTCCCCACAGCATAACGTAGGCCTGAAAATTCACAAATAGTTGGTTCCCAATAGTCGTGGCCTATAATGGTAATCTTTCTCATCGCCTACCATGGGCTTCAAAAGTCACATAGAAGTTCTTCCCACCATGAGACTACAAATTCAAAGGCATGTCCTCCCCAGTCGGCCAAAAGTCAGTAGTATTCGGGTCTCAACTAGTCACCATGTTTTGTATATACCGCGCATGGGAAACTGTTTCTCAGTGACCTTAGCTACATCTCATAAATGATTAAATTAACAAATATAATGTTCCAAAAAACTACCATGTCAATAGGGTTACAACACATCAAACATATTGTCAATCACATGTGTGGTTTGCAAGATATAGGCAATTTTGTAACCAAGTGGTCAGTTGCGACGAGGACCGGTCCGACACGTTTAGATTAACCCGACCAACCAAACCCAGGGGTCCCACATACCCAAATTCATTTAGATGTAATAAACTAGACAGGGTGTGGGTCATGGTCATTTTTTTCTTACATGGCCAGTGTTCCATGCCCAATAGGCCTCATTGGACCCAGCTTGAAGGGATCACGGATATGTCCTACAGGTGTGGATTTTGCCCGCTTGGTGTGGATCCAGCACACATGTGTGGGTTTGGCCAATCAGCATAGTCTAGCCCTACCCACTTGGGGCCTAGCCCACTAGCTGGGGATTGGCTGCATGGTGCGGCCAGTGGTTTCGACCATCTGGGACACGGCCTGGCTATCACGCATGGCTCCCCCACTGGCCTTACAGGCACGAGGCCCTTCCACTAGCCATGGTCGGCGGACCATGGCTTCACTACCCATCTGGATGGCTAGAACATAGGTCGTCCCTCCACGCAGTTCCCCACCTTGCACCACATTTTCCTACATGCCACTGTGTCAGAAGAGATGTGGATGACATGCTGTAGTTTCCTAGTCAACATAGCCCACTGGTGTGGGCCGCCTCCTCTATACTACTGGCAGGGCCAGCCGCCGCCAGTGCACCGGCATGGGGTTTAGCGAACCACCGGATACTGTCATGTTGTTAGTTTTTCAAGCCATCATTGTCTATGGCCTCCGAGGAGTTCCCTATTCACCGTGACGGTCCCAAACCTTACTTGTCATCATTTCAAGGGCATGACCACCAAGAACACACATGTGGAGGCGCTCAATCTTTAAAAATGAGCACGTTGTAGCATCTCCATTATGATGCGATGACACATTGTTACACTGTTTTATTTATGAAATATTGTCACTGTTACATGTTATTAAAGTGTAATTTCATTGAAATTTAATGAGCCATTAATTAGCCTCAGTAATCTGAATCATGGATTTCTCATCACCGCCAGATAGCGTCATCGTCCACCACTCAACTGTGAGAAAGAATATAAAATAATTTCGTTAAATTATTTTATTATCTTTCTAGAAATGTCTAAAAAATAAAATTTAAGGTCAGCCCTTATAGCCATAGTTATGTCATTTATATGAGAGTCCATGCAATATAAATATAATAGTGCCCTTAGATATTAAATACATGCACCCATTCAAAATATAGAGAAATCAACTAACATGTTTACATAAGCATACCTAAAAAATATTTAAAATCCCATTCCGGGGTATCCAGGACTTGGAATCACCTCTCATCGAACATTATGGTATCGAAATAATTCCATATAAATAAAAAAATTACCAATAAATTCTTTTAGGTTACATTCTCCCCCCATAGGGATTTACGTCCTCAAAAGCCAAAACAACATCTAAACAAAAATATGGGGGTACTGAGCACGAATCTAAGCCTCCCGCTCTCATATGCTCTCCAGGAGATCCCTTTGGTTCTATAAGACGTGACCTGTGATAATATAGCACCCATGTAGGACCCACTCATATTGATCCTCTATCCCCACTAAGAACTCTGCAAACGTCGCCCCATCTTCAAAGTCGAGCTCGCCCCAGTTGATGATGTGTGATAGATAATGCACGTACCTCCTCAACAGCGACACATGGAAAACACCAAGAACCTGATGCATATGTGGGGGAAGTGTTAAGTTGTATGCCATCGTGGAAACCCTTATTAGGGTTTTTAATGTCCGATTAGCCTCAAAGATAGCTTGACACACCAGCCCAATCTCTACAATCATCATTGGGGTTAGACCTGAAGGAACACAAGATGTCAATCCTCGAACTCCTACAGTCTATGTCTCCTATTCTCATATGACTTCTGTGAACTCTGTGCCGTCATCATCTACTCTTAGATGATCTGAACCATCTCGATGGTTGCATATACCAACACTGTACCAATGAGTTCTGACTCCCCTGGATTTGTCTAGCATAAGGGTGATTATCAAAGCCACCAATACAAGGCCACAAATGATGACATGCCAATGATGGAGTGCTATTTTTTGTTTTATGAAAACTTCACCAATGGTAGTTGGTCCTCCAAACTAAAACCAAATGTAGGACGCAATCTTGTGTCATGTCCTCAAGGGTTTGTATGCTCTGCTCTGTCTGACCATCTGACTGTGGATGAAAATATGTGCTCAAACGCAACCACATCCTGAATTCCCCTATAATGCCTTCCACAACCAGGATGAAAAGTAGGAGTCGTGATCTGAGATGATATGTGAATATACCTCAGGAAACCGAACAATCTCATGGATGTAGAGGCACCCCAAACACTCTACTAGTCCCAGTTATTCCATGGGTAGAAAGTGAGCTGACATGATGACTCGGTCAAAGATCACCGAAATATAGTTGTGACCACCAGACGTACGTGGTAACCATGTTACAATGTCCTTAAAGATACAATCCCATTTCTAATCTGGTACCTCAATTGGATATTTCAAGCCTTCAAGAACCTAATTCTTGGCCTTCACTTGATGACAAGTGAGGCATCTTGAAATGAACTCGTCCACTCCTTTCTTCATCTCTAGAAACCAATAATGGTGCCAAAGGCCGTGGTACAGATTTTCCACACCCATATATAATGCTAGAGGGAATGTATGTAACTCCCACACCACCTCCTCTTGTAACATAACTGGATCTACATTGCACCCTCTGAAAAGGTTGAAGTGCTCCCCATCAATTGAAAATCCATCAGGAACCCATCCAAAGGTTATCATAGCACATTGGGCTCAAAGTCAACATCCATTATTTGTGCCTCCCAAACTCATTATATGAGTGGGGAAGTAACAATCATCATATTGTGGTTATCATCTTCACCATCATATACAAAGGATATATGTACCGCGACAAACTGCTATGTCCTCTCACACAGCAATTGTAACCCAATCCTCATGCGGAGCCCGTCTTCCACCACGTTCCTCCTTCCGGGTGAATATAATATCTCAAATTCCTAGGACTAAAGGAATTATACACACTGCTTATACCATAGGTTAAGGTTATTCTGGGAAAATGTATACCAGAGACTCTTGTTGTCAAACAAAACAATAAACAGTTCACCCATCAGGTAGTGTTTCTACATCATTATGGAAAAGGACAATAAAGGAACCTCCTGTTTGTGGGTTGCATAGTTCTGCTCATCATGTCTCAACTAGAATTAGTTTTAGGTGATCATTGCTCCCTCATTAATTAGGACACAACTCATATTAGCCCCAGTCACAAAAACTACATACCCAATTCCCTCTTCTGGTAGTCTCAATATGGGAAAAAATGTCCATATCTAGCTTTTCTCTTGAAAACTCTCATGGAATTTATCTATCTATACTAAGGTATGTCTGATAAATTTCAATGCTAATAATGGTGTTACTACCCTAGAATAGTCATGTACAAACCTCTGATTGTATCCTTCCAACCCCAATAAGCTCTGCACCTTAGTCACTATCCTTGGTGGATCCTAAGAAAGCACTACTTATATCTTTACTAGATCTACTACCACTCCAACCTCTGAGATGATGTGTCCAAGGAAATGAACCTCCCCATTCTGAAACTGAGACTTCTAGAGCATACAATAATGTTGGTACTCTCAGAGCATATCCAAGACTATCAACAAGGGTACAGTATGATCCTCTCCCGATGATGAGTATACCTAGATCTCATCTATAAAGACCACAATGAACCCAATGAGGTAGGCCTAGATGAACCTATTCATGGGCCCCATGAACACTACTGGGGAATTGGTCACACCAAATGTAATCACTAGGAACTCATAGTTATCATACCAGAACCTGAAGGATATCTTCAGAACATCCTCATCCCATGCTGAAGATAGTGATATCTAGATATAAGGGTTATAATTGAGAACTACTTCACTCCCTTCAACTGGTTTAAGAGGTCATAAATTATTAGCAATGGGTACTTTTTCTTCACAGTAATCTGGTTCAGGCGTCGTAAGTCCATGTAGAACCTCAAACACCCATCTTCCTTCTTAGAAAAAATCGATGGGGATTCCCATAAGGAAATGTGGGACCTTACATACCCCTTCTCCAACAAGTCCTTTAGATGTAACCTCTACTTACGAAGCTCTACAAGAGACAGTCCATATGCTGGTGCGGATATTGCTGTCGTCCCAGGGTATAGGTCGATACAGAATACTACCTCTCTATGAGGAGGTTGCCCTAGAACATCATCATGAAATGCATCCTCATACACATCCACCACTATGGAGATTCTTAGACTCCTTTCATCCTTTTCACCGAAGGGGGAGGCTATTCAACTGGTGAGTGATCTGAGGCACCCTCTTCCAAGAGACTCTGTCATGCACATCAATGTTTTATTTTTCATCGTTGAAGTAAAATGTGGTGCCATCTCCATGGACACACCACACAGTATGCCTAAAACAGTCATTCTGATCATGGACTGTGGATAAATAGTCCATACAAAATAAGATGTCGTATGTCATAGACTCTACTACTATGAGATATTAGTTGAATCACTCACCTCTTAATGTAAGATCACACTATTACAACTACTGTGTAATCATCGAATCCCCACTTGTTGGAGTCTCTATCTACAATGGTGGAGCCGACAGCTCCACCAAAATCTATATGATTTGAATGAGAGCCATGGAATGGAAAGAGTGACAAACACCTATGTAGATAAGTAAAGATGCAAGGTTGGATAAGACACATAAAATTCCATAGAACATATCTAGAGTGTTGTGTTCATAAGATTCTCCATCTTGGAGCCGAGAAATCCATTTTCATCTAGCTCCCTATGACTGGGGTGGACCACCAAGTGGTGTTGGAGGTAACACCTCAAACATTCACCATCTGCCTGCTTCTAGAAAACTACCCTACCATGTCTACCACCCTGTGGACCTTCATTCTCTAACTACTACCTCTTCCTATGTGGTCCCTAGAACATCTTCCTCTCATCTGTGTGGTGGTTCGGGTAGTCATGTGACATGTGTCCCTTCCCACCACACATGTAGAAAAGTATGGCCTCCGACTGACACCCTATGGCATGGGAGCCTTGCTCATTTGACCCTGTGTCCTGGGGTCAGCCACTAAAATACATGGCCCGCTTGGGCCCAGGCATCTACTATCTGCTACCTTCCAAAAACTCTATGTCCTGGGGTCCTTTAGATTCCCTACCACATGGTTCCTACTCCGCTAAGATGTTACCAATAAGAAGGGCATTCTCCAACACCCTGTCATGTGTAGGGATGATGATAGAAACCACAAAATCAATAATCTTACACCTAAGTCCTTACTCAAAGGCATGATCCTTGAATAAATCGTCTAGAACCATATCCATGGAGTAGAGAAAATGATATGTGAACCTTTCCAAGTAGTCGATAGCCATCATGCATTACTTCTATTTGTGAATCATCTCTTGGATGCACAGTGGGTGCTTGGGTTTGGAGAAAAACATCTTCCAGAAAAACTATCGATATCAACCCAACTGAAGGTTACCATATAATGAGTCAGGATGGTAAAACATACCCATCTCCCTACTCAGCCCTACAAAAAGCTCGATGCCAATATCATTATCTGGTTAGGCAGTGTCCTCACTACAAGGAAGACCCATGTCATAGCCTTCATCCATTCTTCAGCAACCTAAGGATCCATCTCTCCCTTGAACCAAGGAGGTCTCTATCTCAAATACTAATGTAGGGAATGTAGCTTATGAAATTATTAATCCACAACCACTGATAGTAGATGCTGACCATTGGGAGGTGCTTTCAATGGTGCACCACCTAGCGTGGCCATCTCTAGAACTGGACACTGAATGGAAGAAACGTTGCTAGGTCGACTGTCCTCACGACCTCGTATCTGGATCCTGGTTGGTAATCAACTTGGATTCATCATGAGATAGATAATTTTATACCATGTATAGAAGGTAATACCTAGCCATATGAGTCTTATTCAAAAAAATGATACACTAATACAATGATTGCTTTCATGTATTGAGACGAAAACGGAATTCATGTTTCTGGTGTATGGATACGCCATCCACCACACCAACACTAGACTCCCCAAATCTAAATGATGAACTCATAAAACATAACATTGTTCCCAAAAGCAAAGCATTAGACTCCCAGTCTTTGAGGGGGATCTGACGGCCATCAGATTGCGCATTGTCAGAACTCGTCCCCTAAGGCCCATGCCATGATGACCCCAATCTCAAATCATGATGTCTAGGGGATGGAGACTAATTCTGCATGCATCATCCTGCAAGTGGGAGGCGTTTTCATATGTAATCCTATGAACACACATGCATGACAACATCCTAACACACTAAAAAGGTGGAAAACAAGTGTATCACTAAAACTAAGGTGGGTGCAAGTAAAAATAAAAGTATGTGGTAAATAATTCAAACCAATCAAGAAACTGAAAATAGAACGTAAAAAAAAGGAAACATTGATTGCCATATATAGAAAACCCCACCTCATCCTAACAGTAGTGAACTATTTGAATCCAAAGTAGAATGTCCTATCCACCTAGTCCTACTAGGCCCCGCCGGGTCCTAGACCACCAAGTTCAACAATGTAGCATCTTTCAGCCTTGTATCACTGAGCACCCATGTCGAAACATTGCTAGTATGCACGAGACATTACATATATAGGTGAATCCCAAGAAGTGATGAGTAATAAATCACTTAAAAGGGACCCTAAAACAAAAAGGAAATTCAAGATAAAAATTCCTCAATCTAAACCACAAAACACAAGATAACTCACACAATGTTTATTCTAGGGTAGTAACAGTAGAATCATCAGTCACATCATCAAACACCATGTATTCTAGAGTAATTCTCCTCTAGATAGTACATTAGTCCTTCCTATTCCTGAATAAGTGCTTCCCACTTACCTTGTAGTGCTTAAGTACACCTCCCCATCAAGTATTGTGGGCCTACAAAGTCACATAAGGGTGTTTCCCACTAGTAGTGGCCTACTAAGGTACTCATCCTCGCATACCATGGGCCTGAAAAGTCACAGAGAATAGATTCCTACCGTGGGATTAAAAAACATAGAGAAGTGCTTACCACTAAGCCAAAAGTCAGTAGTATTAAAGTCTCATCCAGTCGTAGTGTTTTGTATGTAGTGCACTTGGGATAACCGCTCATCACACACATTATTGCACCTCAACATCTACATAAGTCACCAAAAAGAATCCAAAAGGTCCACCTCATTGAGAGGGTCCCAATGCCACAAATGGTTCATCAATCAAACATTCAGTTTGAAAGATACAACTGTTTTAGTATCATGGGACCAGTTGCGACGGGGCCCAGTATGACCCAGTCAGAGTGACCCGACCAAACCATCTTGGGGGTTCCACAGTCCCCATTTCAATTAGTCAAAATCGACATTAACTACTATGGGTTGAGTTCGGTCTAGTCCGGCCTAGCATGTAGGAAAGGCTAAATAGGCCTCGTTGGACCTGTCCCAGTTGGATGTGTGTCCAGACCACTAGGTCGCCCCATGACCCAGTCTAGTTCGGCCTGGCCTGAAGGGCGTATGGGTCCGTATTACCGATGTGGTTATGGACTGCTACGTGTTGGTCCGACCACCGATGCGGCTCAATCCCGTCAATGCGGGTACAACCCACCAGCATTGTCTAGCCTGTTCAGCTCGGGTCCAACCCATTGGGCTATTGTCCGCCCCACTGGGCTTCGGGGCTGGCCTGACCCGCTGGGGGCTCAACCAGCTAGCTAGTGACTGTTTGATATGTACAACCAGTGGTCCCAACCATCCTGGGCGTGGCATGCCTACCGCATCAAGCTCCCCCATGCCCTGCGGGCGTGAGCACTTAAACTGGCTAAGGTCGACGGATCACGGCTTCACCAACCATCTGGATGTCCTGGATGCAGGCCAACCCTCAACCACGTTCCCCACCTTTCTCTATTTCCTCCTGCATGCCAATTTGGAAGATGAGGTGTGGCTTTCTTATGAATGTGCCCCACTGGTGTGGGTTGTCGCCGCTGCTGTAACTAGTGCTGCCATCAGGGCTGGCATGTCGACAAGGAGTTTAGCAGACCACCGGAGGTGCTCTATTGGTCCTTTCCTAGATATGTCTACATCTGTGGCCACCAGGAAGCACCCTCTTTACCATGAGGATCCCAAAACTGCCTTGTCTTAATATTTAGGTTATGGACTCTAGCAAATCACATGTAGAGGCACTCATATATTTCTCGTGTCGACCCGAGGCCTCTGCTTTAGAGTGTTAATGATGGGGGAGGTTCGGGGTGTTTTCATTCCATCATTACATATCAAGATTTGGTCCCTGAATAAAATAACACTAAGAATTTATCACCCTCCTGCATAACACACAAATCATGGATCAACCTGTTTGTGGGTTGGTTTGTGTTCATTGTCTTCAGAATTGGAAGGGGAAGAACATTAAATCAAATCCCCCTAACTCTTATGACATATGATACAACATCATTTTTACTTTAGGGACTAAGAAGTCAACGTGGCTTCCCACCTCTGATCATCGAAAGGTTTTGAAGATGTTGAAATTTTGCCAGCGTTCATCATTCTTCACTAGGATTGCAGTCCATCAGAGGTTCCCCAGAGAATCCTCTAAATTTTTTATCTTTATTTCCCAAATGCGTCAAACTATAAAAAAGAGAACGTCATAGCATTTCCATTATTATGTGATTTCCCATAATTAAACTATTTTATTTATGTAACAACATCGCTATTATGCTTCATTAAAGCTTTGTTATGTTGTGAGTTAACAATCCAATAATGAGCCTCATTAATGTGCATCGTCACTACCCAGTCGTATCCATGAAACATCACCATCAGCCACTCATCTATGAGAATGAAAATAGTGTAATTAATTAAATTATTATAATATGTTTCTCATAATCTCTGAAAAATACCTTTTTTGTCGACCTTTGCAGCAAAAGTTCTGTCATTTCTATAAGAATCCTGGTGTTCTAAATCCACCGGTGCCTTAAGATTTTTATTTCGAGAACCATTTCAAATTATAAAAAACATACAAACATATTTATTTAAGCATAGCTAAAAAAGATTAAAATCCAGTTCTCAGATCACTAGGCCACAGAATCACATTCTTTCAACTTTCATGATCTTGAAATAATTCAATATAAATAAAAGAATAGAACATAATTTTGGAGATGTTACATGTAGTGAATTTGTTCTATTGAGGACTTTGATTCCATGGTCATATTCATAGATCATTAGAGAAATTCCCTATGTTGGTGGCTCGTAGTAGGGGTATTATTGTTCTTTTTTTCTTATATTATATTCTCAATTGAATAATATTTGAATGGAAAAGTATAATGGGAGTGATTTTATGGTTTTTATGCATTATTTGTGTGGAGGAACAAAACAAATAGTCTTTTAATCTCTTGATAGTCCAATTTAGTATGGTAGATACCAATCAGACATGGGGAACCACCTATGTTTTGATATTTTTTGTATTCTTTAGAGCCTTTGTGATCCATTTGTGTATTATTAGGTTATTCTTCCTCATTATCTACTTTCTATGGTCCTAATAATAGATCTATATTGAATTTTTGGGGAATTAATTTTTAGAAGGTTGGGAGTGAATAAAGTGTAGATTTTAATGCATCGTTAGTTATAGGTGGTTGATTTCCCCAATTTCCTTTTTCCAATTTTTTTATCATGTGTTTCTATATCTTGTACTAGTAGCATTGGAGCATTATATAGTTCTTCCTTTATTTTTATTCATTTATATTCCATTTATATATCTACAAATTTAGGTATTTTCTAATTTTGAGGTGCTAGTAGAGTATCTTAATGAAAATGATCCACTCTCATGGGGTTAATCCCATTATATTCCATTTATTTGGGTGGTGTCATGTATAAGTGGGACATAAATTATTGTTATATTTTTGAGAAATATTATTAAAATTTAAAAATATGTTTTTAATAGTACATTTAATTACCTTTATTAGTAAAAATATTCTTGTGTTATTATAACACATGTTGTGAGAATGATAAAATTGGGGAGGATTATTTCATTCAAATGTTTTCCATTTTATGAAATTTTTTTCTCTTGTGGGTTATATATGAATACCAGAAAACAACATCACCCCATTTGTTTACATTTTTTAATGGTGGATAATTCTTGGTCATGGAATGATGTTTTTATATATAAATTGTATTTTTTATCCTAATGATTCAATGTTTTGTATTTCCTTGAAGAAATATCATAAATTTTTATTTTTAAATCATATAATTTATAATGTTTTCTTTCAGATAGAATTTTTTATTATAATATGATTATATTTTACCCTTGTATCAATTCCTTGATACACTAATGTCAGTTCCCCATAACACCTATGTAGTGAATATTGTTTTCACATAACTAAGTTGAATGGAGTGGCTAATGGAATAACACTTATATATCTTGTCTTCAATTCAATCAAACCTGAAATATTCATGTTGACAGACAAGTGATCGAGACATATTTATTTATGCAATGGTATAATCATTATGTGTCATCTTTTCATATCATAGTCTAACCCCAAATTTTCGTCATTTAATTATATGGGGTTAACCTAATGTATCCTCATTATTCCAATGGTTGACCCTTATGTATTCAATGTTTTTGTTGGTCATACATATAAAGTTTAGTTTTGGAACCCTACATGGTGTTATTGAATGTCCTTTGTGGTTACCATCCAATCAGAGTAGTTATGACTTACTTGTTCACAGTCATGCACCAATGTTGATCTATTCCATAAAGACACAACATTGGGGATTTATTACTTCTTATCATCTTATTTGTTAAAGGATTTTGGTAATGTTGTGTTTTTGGAGTTAAGATGCACTATTCTTTCCATGTATCCATCTTTTCTTCTCATACATCTATGATATCAAAATTTATATTTTTCATAATAATCTAGGGAAGTACCTCACATAAATATTGAAACCTTCAATAAAATAAATATACTATGGTGGATTATATTAATCTTTTAGGATATAACAGAGATGATGAAATTTAAAATAGCATTCAACTATTCCAAACACCACTCCTATGTTCTTGGTGTAGGTCTGTAGCGTAATATATTCTTCTTATCCTTAATATTTTTATTCTATGTTTTATTTTATAGCATGGCTCTTTTCCTACTGTTATATTCATGTGTCCATCCAGTCTATAGGATTATTTTATCATTCTCTAACTCAACATAATTATGGGTTTCTAGAGTAAAAGTCTCTTCATTATCATTTATCCTCTATGGTATCTTCCTCTTAAATTTAATTTTTTTATATAAATATATCAATTTTTAAATAATAAATATTTTTCTAGGGATATTCATTTAAAGAAAATTTATCCAAAATAGGATGAAGAAAATTATATGCTTTTTTATACATAAAAAAAACATGTATTTATTATAGAAAATTATTATTTCATTTGTAATTTTAATTTTTCCTCTTAAAGTGTGCATCTATTTTTTTATGAAAATAATTTTTTAATAAAATCATTTGAAAACATTTATTCAGTAAAGAACCATGTTTCATATTAACCTCTCCAACAAAAAAAATAAAAAGTATTCTCAATTATCAAATTTTCCCATTTATCTATATTTGGTGTGTCTTATAGTGATAGATTTTATATATTGAAAATGAAAATGTTTTTTATCATGGAAATTTCATAGTTATATACCCTCAAATAATAAAATATTTAATTATATTAAATATAATTATTAATATATTTTGTTTCTAATATATAAATCCTTGTAGTATTATTAGTTATTCCATGAAAATGTTTAAATTTATTATTTATTTAATTGAGTAAACATATTTTATGGTAAATGTTAACTAAAGTAATAAATTAGGATAATTATTTTTTATACGATTTCCTTTTATAAAAATATGAATAATAATTTCAAGTTTATGTATATTTCGTAGTAAATTTATTGCATATTTGTTACAAATTCAATATAAAATAGTTCATAAAACATTAATTTGTTATTGTTTTTTGAAAATGATTTACCAAATTATTCATAATTAAATGAATAGTTTCATTGAATGTGATGTGTACTACAGGATAACTAATGTTATAATTTTGGATCCTTCTAATGGACACCAATAAATTATCATAATTATATAATATTATTATAAGTATTTGCGTAATATAATATATGTTCATTTTATGATTATGAAAATTTTATAGAAATTTTCATAATTATTGCAATGCTTTCCAATAGTAATTATGATGGCCTGAGTATTTTCTCTAACGAATGAATTTTATTTCACTTTCAATATAATTATAGGGATTAATTATAATATTTATAATAATAACATTATATCTAACTATGGAACAATAATATTATTTTATGTTTGTAAAAGGAAAAGGATTTTATTCTTAGTAAATTATTTAACTGTGTTATATTATTTTTTTGAAAAATTAAAATTAAAATTTTTATACCTTTAATAAGATTAAATTAAAATAGTTTTTGAATTATCATTTCCAAATTATCTTCATGTGGTTTTTCTATGTTTTTTAAAGTGTTGAGTTTTAGGATAATAGTTTAAAATACGATGGTCTTAAATATAATGAAATTTTATTTGATTAATAATTAAATTAATTTCCATTTTGTTTTTTCTAAAATTTAATGTAAAAACCTCTTATATTTTTATATAAGGTAATAAATGTTTTCATAATCGATAAAATCATTGATTTTGGAGAAAATTCAATCTTATGGTGATAAATTATTTTTTATAAAAAAAAATTTCATTATATTATGCTTACACATATTTAAATTTTATTTATATTACTGTATAAATTAAAACATGAAATTATGATTCTATATTTGGAATCTTAATATCTATATTGTATAATAATTTCATTTTCGTTTTTTTCCATTTCCCAGGTAAATATATAGTCACTATATTGAAGGACAAAATGTTGTAAAATGGTCTAAAACTAATATATAACACCCCCAAAATCTTATATTTAATTTTTCAATAGAGTGGATTATTGACCCTTTATATCTCACATAGTAAATTAGACTATTATTTTTCCACTTCACGTGGCTATTAATGTTTTTATATATAGTATTAAAACCATTATTTATAATAGTTCCACTCCCCTAATTAGTAAAATGATTCAATCACCACCTCAATTATACCCACATATTTATCAACTTATCTGGAATATGACCTAAAAAATCCCTCTCCAACTCTATTTCACTAATCCTTACTTCTAATAAAAATAATATAAGAAGTAATAAGGTCAGTCTTAAAAGGGGATATCCCTGGAAAATGAAATTATAATAACTATGTACATCCATGTCACTTTGTTCTTACTCCTCTTTTAAATCTATTATAACCATTATTATAAAATGAAATATGTATCATATGTTTACAAAATTATTATTAATTTTATTTAACAACCATTATTTAACTTCTTACGATCCCTTGTTAAATAAAAATATCACCTTTGTTATATGTGGACTGATGCCTCCATGTATGATATATATATTTTTCCTTCACAATATTGTTTGGATAGTTACAAAAAAATAATAAATGATTGTATTTAATATATAATATTTACAAAAATTTATATGAGTTGTATTTATTATCAATATATGAAAATATGATGATGAATAAATGAAGTGAATAATTATAATGGATGTTTAGAGGCTGAATCCATGCATGACGAGGAAGAAGATCTCAGTAGTTGTATATAATCGTATTTTGTGAATTGAGACTAGATTACACACAATGAAAGAATTATATTAAATATTTTAGGAGTTATATACATGTTATTAGGTGAAGAATAATATGTGGATAGTAGATATTATATTATGGGTTCCATGTTGAAATACTTAATGAGGATATTTGAGATATAATTGGGATTATACAAGGAATTTAACAACTCTTTTTATAATATTTTATTATCAATATGGTTTTCCCCAGTAATTTTAGGGAATTGGTTTAATTATATGTGTGTGAGGATATATGTACCACACTAGACCTAGCACTATCCAGGTAGTGGTTTTATGGAGTATATTAGAACCAGATAGCCAGTATAAAAAGGTATATCACGCACACAACGTGATTTGTTGCATGTCGCATCAACTTGTTGGATTGGACAATGATGGGGATGGAGGAATCCCAGAGTAATGATATATAGATGAAATAAAATAACTAAAGTGATTTCATGTATTATTAAGGAGTCAAATGTCATATAATGTTTTGATGTGGGCCAATGACTTATTAGGCACTATTCACCTACTAAAAAAAGATACACATATAACTATCTCCATTTAACTGAATCCGTCAATGATGTCCAATTATATAAATCATAATCCTCTCCAAAATCATAAGAAACTACAATAGTTTAATATATAGTTATTGTTATCATATTCCCATCTTTTTTATCAACCATAATACATCATCAATTGAAACTAAAAAAATCTTCAACAAGTAAGAGATTCCATGAATTAGAAGACGATATTATGTGAGGCAGTCCGCAAATATTACATGTTTATTATTATTAACCATAAATAAAAAACTAAATTTCATAAATTGATCATATTCACTGAGTGTCACATGAAAAGAATATTTTTTTTAGTGTCAAATGTAAGGAGGAGTGTATGTGACTTCGACCTATAAGGAGGAGCTTCTGTGAATGTCACATGGTAGGAGAAGATACAATGTCTTTAATGATATTCTTCATGACATGCATAGAGAATTTGTGAGAAGTGATTTTTGACCTAAAATAGCAATAAATCCATCAACTATGTGTTAATAATGAGTTCCCATGAGTCTTTATGGTAAAATAACTGTATATATGTTCTTTAATGGATTGTTTTACAAGATGTAGAGAATGAGAACACATGCATTAAAAAATTGAGTAGTTGAATATCACATATAATCACGAGGACAATATAATATATAAAACTAATAAATCTATGAATATTAATTTAATACAAGATCGTGTTCTATATTTATGAATATTAATTTTGGTAGTTCTGACCCTGATGTAGTAGTGCATGAATGCAGCTTCACTAGGAATTTATGAAAATAAAATAATAAAAAGGACAGATGATGGATATTTATATTCATGATCACATGATCCTCAAACCAGTCAGTGAGGACTCTTCATGTTCATCTATGAGACCCATGATTAAATCTGAGTAGAGGATTATTTTCAAGTTTACTAAATAATTACTATAGAAGGTGTTGTAGTAGTTACTGTAGAAGGTACGATTCAGTACAATATAAGTGATATCTATTCACATTCATGATGTTGGATTGGGGAAGGAGTCCTTAATTTCTTCACTCCAACTCGGCCATTGAGTTAGTAATTATTTCAGTACAACATTAGGCCTTTAGGCCACATTAATACATTAGGGCCACATGATGTTCATATACAAACCAGATTTATTCTTTAACGAACAAGATATAGAGGAGAATTTAGAGCAAGAAGATTCACTAGAGAAAATATATAAGGTTTAGAAGAATGAGAGGGTATGGAATTAACCATTGGTACCAGGATTGTTCACATCTACAGAGGAAATCTAGCTGAATAGCCATGAAAAGGTGGAGATCTGATCTTTATGTGCATACTAGGGAAGGGCAGTTTCAAGAATTCATATTCTAGGATGAATTAATTAATACCTTTGTGTCCTGTAATGTTAAAAATACTTCAATACATGTAAGGGTTCCCCTTCATCCCATAAAAGGGTTATTATATAAAATGAAAAAAAAATTATGTCCTTCGGGACATTCAGTCACATTTTCATGCATGAATGCAGTATATGTAAATGCATATAAGAGCCATGTGAATTTAGGGTATAAATTAATTTAAACAATTTTTAACTTAAGAACTCATAAATGAACAATTTTTATGAAAAAATATTTTGATAAAGAATATATAAGTCCGATATTTATTATTATACCATTCCTAAATTCATGTCAATATAGAAATTGGAATTTATGATTTACGTAGTTATCAAGGACAATCTTTTAAATAAATATATTCCAAAAATAAATAATCCACAATCAATAAGAAAACATATTCAAATAAATTCTAAATACATCTGATTACCATTAACATATTAATAAAGAGATGAACTTTTTTATAGATCTGTAAAAAATTATATATATATATATTTCAATTCATGATGTATTATGAATTTAAACAATCCAGAATGATTATGTAAATAATAACATTAATATTTACTTCATGATCATTTGGTTATAAATAATTAAAATAGATGTGGTTTTTAGGAGTTGAATATGTGGTCATTGACTGAGGATCTAATCAATGGATAATGCTAATTATGAAATGGTATTTGAATTAATCATATAATTGGTAACCATGATTTTATGAGGTTTTATAAAAAATTAATTTATGAAGATATAGGGAATGTGATTATAACCAATGTTATAGTTATTGTTATTATATATATTCTTACAAGTTTAATATTAATTTATGATAGAAGATTGACACTATTATTCATGAGATGATATTTTTTTAAGAAGATGGAGACCTGACTCTATTGATATCATCTTGTATGGTCTGGGTCAGAGTAATGAAAAAGAGATCCAATATAGTTTATTTTTCATTGAGAATGAAAGAAAAAATTATTTGATATGATGAATAGAATATCTTGTGTAATTCAAGTATAATATATAGTCAATAAGTAATAAGATACATGAATAAAGTGTGGTGATATCTATTTCACAAAAATAATGAGGAGGAGAAAATATAATTAATATTATCAAAATTTTTATTCCCATATATCCATAAAAGAAAATAAGTGTTAATTGAATTATGAATTTAATGTAAATTAATAAGATTATAAGGAAATTTTAAAATATAAATAATAAATAGAAGTTGAATTTTATTAAAGACTCTATTAACATTTAAAAAGTCATTAAGATGTTGAAGACTCTCTTTATAGTTATTATATATATTCAGTTTGAAATTTCAAGTTAGACTATGATATCACTTGTTATGGGACCCATGATTATATTGTATCTCCCTTATATAGGTAATGTAAAAACACTTCATGTTCATGATTTATTTCTATATTATCCATAGTAAATTGTATCTCATTATAATAGAAATAATGATCAAGGATTACTTCATGGTTGTAAAAAGGAATAGTATTTATTTCTGAAAAGGTAAATTTTTAAAACCTCTACCCTCTTTATGTGTTTTAATGAAAAAAATTAAATTTAAGAAGATGTCAGAATGATGATACTTTCATTCTTAATAGTTAATGGGATAAAAATTTGAAATTAGAAAAATATTCCCTTAATAATAATTTATCCCCCCACTTCTATGAATATCATGAACTGGTCTTAAAAATAAAATTCAGATCACCATGTTTAAATATATCAGATTCAATATTTTTATTTTGTTATATTTTAAAGATTTGATCCACTTCATTTTATTGATAATGGTGTTTTGTTTCAGTGAATATTTATTTACTAAAAGCAATAAGTCATTCTCTATTGAGATTATATTTTACAAAGTGCATAGATAAAAATTATAGAAAAATAAGGATTCTCTATAATTTATTGAAAAATCCTCTATAGTCCATGGTTTAAGTAGAAAATAAATACTTTTAAAATTGATTAATAGGTTCCTCATATCTCCACTATCTAGATAGATAAACCCCCATCTCAAATGATTCAGATAATCACAAGGTTTGTAGAAAATCATACTCAAACTATACTCAATATGATGAATCAGGAATATTTGGTAATGATTAACTATCTATAATTTCACATGAAATATTTTTTTATATGAAAAGAAAAAATATATTTCATTCATGATGAAAAATATATATTTTGATTTGGAACATTTCTAAATAATGGAGGAAGAGATCACCAAACATGTAGGTGAAACAAATTACATGGATATTGATATTCAAGAAAAGGAAATAGAATTCATGAAGCTCTCCAATAAGATTAAATATTTTGGGAAAATAAATTGGATCTTAAAATAACATCATAAAATTTTGAAAATGAATGTCTCAATGGAGTTAAAGAGAATGATAGAGTCTAGATGAAACACTATGAGTATATAAATGAACTTATTGAAAAATTGAAAAATTGAATTGATTCTAATGACATTATATTTTATGTGAAGTCCAAGAGGATTGAGTTTATTGACTCACTCACACATTTCAATAATAAAATGCATGAAAAATAATTCAAAATAGTGTTGATGGATTGTAAAGATAGAGTGTAATTTATTAAATATCTAAAATGTGCTCGAAATATGAAATGTATATATTTGGAAATAAAATTGGACATTTTAGAAATGAAAAAAATTGATTTTTCCCCATAAGAGAAGTGTAAATATTTTTTTATAGAATATTATGCAGAGGATTGTTGTAACACCATGGGATTTTATGATTTAGTTCACTATAATTAATTTTTTTTCTTCAAAATATTTTATTTCATGAAAAATCGAGTTTAAATGAGTCATGAGATATTATCATTTAATGAGATAGGCATCTCCTAGTCATTGGATTTGTTGGTAATAATAATACAAACCAAAATATAAAAAATTTATTTTATGATGTATAACATGAATTCATTTTTTATTAATTAAGTAGTCATGAAAATAAAATACATTTTCACATAAATGAGTATTTTTGTAATTAATTTTATCATTGATAAATCTATTTTTGTCTTGATAAATTAAAATAACCACTATTGGTTAATGATTTTAATAAAATTTATATTTTATATTATAAAATTTTTAAAT
Organism: Viscum album; assembly: GCA_963277665.1. Lineage (NCBI taxonomy): Eukaryota > Viridiplantae > Streptophyta > Magnoliopsida > Santalales > Viscaceae > Viscum > Viscum album. The sequence continues at coordinate 2,046,320,531 of OY728147.1, read as the reverse complement.
TTCAAATAATATTTTTCTTGTTATACATATGAATTTATCCTAATTTATTCATAAAAATATATTTCTCGAAATAACATTTTTTGTCACATTTTTATACTAGTATAAAAATTATTTTTATCCACTTATAGATATTTAATATTTAAAAATAGTTTAAATATCTGAAATATGGACGTTAAAATTTTTTAAATCCTAAACATTTATATTTAAAAATGTTCAATAGTAATTATGATAACATTATTCATCTCATTAATGGGTAAATCTATTTTACATAGGTTGAAATATAATTATAGCATCACTATTATTATCTAAAATATTTCTTATTCAAGGGAAATTCACTATTTTATCCATAGTCATAAAATTTTTCTATTTAGGGGAAACTATTCCATGAAAACTACCTATGTAACACTAAATGAAAAAGATAATATAAAATATTTCTCTCTTAATTTTAAATATCTTCTATGTGTTTACATTGGTAATAAATAATGTTTGAATGAATAATAATTTTTATTTTCATTATAATGAGATTAATTACATGATGGAAATTTAGTTATTGTATTTAGTAATTATATAATAAACTTATATTCAAATGAATCATTGATACAATATTTCATCAATCAATAGAATCCCATTTTGTCTTTGTGTCCTTAATATCAAATTAAATTAATTCTTTGAAAATTAAAATAAAAGATATTTTATTAAAATTATATTGTTATAAACTATGTTGAATACATAAAAAAATTAATGTGAAAAAATTAAATAATATATTGTAAAAAATATCATCCCTTTGAAATTTAGGAGCCATTTATAACATTATAATTAAATTATATTTATTTAATAGTAAAAAGTATGTTACTGTGGTGAAACATAAAGTATGATAACTAAGGGGTTAAACCTAATATAAAGGATTAAAAACCACATAAAACAAATAAAATTTTCTTTTTTAATAGATTTAACCCACATCCTACCTTATCTTCAAATATCAATCCTTTTGGTAGCATTTATCGAAGAAAGTACCATTTTTTAATTTATCCATTTATGAAATTTCTAGTATTCCCCACCACTAACATATAAAATGACTCCCCTGTTTTATATTAATTACTCAAATAGATCGTTTTTTATTTACAAAAACTAAAAAAATTATCATCTAAACATCCATATCCACATTATGTAGGTTAATTTCTGCATAAAAAGTAAACCCTTATATCCGTAGGAGGAGAACCCAAGAAGTTCATTCAAAGAATATGTAACCACCTTAACTAATAACATAATTTTTACATATTGATTCACTTAATATAAATGTAAAGACCCAAAGCTTAAAATACATAGACATTACATTACTTTTGTGAAATACTTAATACATAACAAAAACATACACCAAAGGACCGTAATAGTTTAGAGTCTTTGGAAACATGGAATATAATCTTCTAATATTGGTGAATGATCTTCAACATCCCCCATAAAGATCTTCTTTTTTTACCTAAAACCATTCATTTTATCCTGGGAAAAAGAAAATGTATAAAGGGTGAGCTCAAATGCTCAGTAAGGGTATGCATGGAGAAAATAAAACAAATCATATACATTTGAACTTAAAAAAATGAAGATAAAGATTACACATCAAAATCTTGAGCAATGACATAAAACATGGTAGTACGTAAGGCACAAATTATAATGGATCATCAATCATGATAAAATAGGGTGTAAAGAAAACAATTAATTGTGGCAAACCATTAACCACATGATATAATTTCCATAGTAGCCAAGGCATTGCTGCCAAGACGATCTTAGTGGACAAAGTCCATTTCTATATCGAGTTCAATCCTAGTTCCAGTACTGTTACACTGAACCGAATTAACTTACCATTCCAGACATTTCTATCTCGTGAGATATAAATATTTACAAAATGAAGTTAAGGGTGATATAGGTCCCACTCATCTCATAATGAAACAATTCTTATGTGTTCCACAAAATCATAAAGCATATATCATAGCATAACCCATGTAAAAAAAATGGGATTCTTAAACTTCATGCCATCATAACATAATCCATGTAAGATAAAAGGACTTCATAAAAATAAATCCATCATAACATAATAAAATAAATTTCAAAATAGGGAATGAAACCTAACCTTATATTATCTTAGATGGAAAATAATTTTGATAAAACACATGAACTCCATTCTTGAAGAAAATATCCTTTCAAAAACATTTTTCATTTCTTAACATGTCATAAAATTTTAAACTAAAATAAGTTAATTAAAAATAAACTTTAAAAATTGTAAATAAATCTTTTTGGAAATAATGTTCTATGAAATCATTAAAATCCATTCATGCCGTATATGTTAAAAAAACATTCTTCTCGTACTTTGGCTGGAGAAGTAAAAAAGATCCTTGTACTAAAAAAAACAAAAGATTCCTTTCATATCTTTTACTAAAATTAAACAATCGGTAAAATTGTATTTAAAAATTTGTAGGAGTATATAATTAATATTACATATTTACGAAACATTGATGTGGATGACAAATATGCCCCAGTAATTTCCGAATTATAAACATTCTCGGATAAAAATTGAGATTACGATATTTTCCCTTACCTTAGGTCCAATTTTCATCATACGTATCCAAACATTCTATATAATGATTTAATTAATGTCATTTACTTATCACATAATCATATTCATTGTTATTATATCATATATGGTCATATTATTATTTTCATATTATTAATATTTCATTGCTACTTGTTATTCGGGTGTTCATTGCTTTATGTTCTTATGCATGTTTTGTCGAATAAATTATTATTATTCTTTTTAGGTTATAAATACCTCATTTCCAGAATTTTATTAGTGTAATATATATCATATTTATTCATTCAATTAATTTATATAATCATTTTTCAATGAAGACCATGTAGAACGTGTCGCATCACATTGTGGAGATGGTAAGTCGTACGTACGCACGAGCGATGATATCATTCACATGAATGTGGAATTGTATTGAAGTCTATGTATACTATTTCAGAATCAATATCAATTTACAATAATAATATATAGTTATTCAATACATCATTATACCCATCCAATTAAGGTGGTTGTGGAAAACAGATTACACCACGAACTGGAGACGGTATTACATATGTACGCACGCGCGGTGATTTCGTTTTTCGTAGGATGGATAGAAGGTTATATAGGGTTGTTTCATATTTATAATAACATATACATATATTATTTATAATGATGTAATTAATTCATAATGAAACAACTAAATAAGAGTAAGTAGAAGAAGAAATAAATTTGAAAGAATCGGTAACGGATATTACCTCGTCTTCGACCGGCCTCTTTCAAACCACCTCTTAGGACACTACAATTGGTCATTGAAGAATACAAGGACCTATAGTTTGTTTCTAGGGTAGTTGATGAGAGAAATGGGTAGGGTTTGGCAGAGAATGGAGGCTCAAAATGGTGTGAGGAGGAGAGGGAGGAGATGCCCTTTTATAAGGGAGGAGAGGGGCACCTTTTGAAAAACATAAAATATTATTTTATAATAAAGACATATTTGAATATTAATATCTATAAATTGATTTATTTCAAATATAAAGTGTGGATGGTTCTAAATTTTATCAAAAAATATGTTTTAGACAAGTTTAGGTTACTATTTTAACCTTATCATTTAGATTTAACTCTAAGTTAAATATTTTAACTTTTACCATGTATTCTTGTTTTCTTACACTATATGGATAATAAAATTTATATAACAAGATAAAAGAATCCCAAGTGGTTAATTATTAATATATATAACCTTATATAAGTCATTTGGTTGAACCATACATTTTTAAGAGTAAAATAACAATTAATAATATAATATTTGTTTTAAAAACAATTTTATGTCAATTTTAACAATATTTAGTAATTGATTTTTATAAAAATCATAACAACATTATTATTTCAAAAAAAATTAATTAAATTAAAAATAACATGTCATATTAACCTATAATATTATTTTAATTCATAAAAATTCTCAAATTACATTTATATGGGTATTTATAACATCAATTATGTTAATATTTCATTAATAACGAAATTATTGCATCATCATTGTGTCATAAATAAATTAAGATATTTAATGTCTGAAAATTATAAATAAAATAAAATTATGTATAAAATCCTTTTATATTTATAATTTATATTTATAGTCTAATTTATCTTATGTATAACCCTATATTAAAAACGTTTTAGTTATTTAACATTGATTTTAACTCTTTTAACTCTGCCTTAAATAAAATAATAATAAGTTTCCTAATCTTATCCATGTGGGCCTAAAGGGTCATATTTTAATTCTATGTTTTTTTTGGTCGAATTACACTTATCCAATATAATTAAGACATGTTTTAGGGTAATAATATTATTATTTTTACCTTTTATTACCCAATTTACTTTTAATCGTGTTAAGTTAAAAGTTACTATTCACCAAAAATTATTTTTATCTTATTGAACAAAATTTACCTCCTTGATATTAACCATGTCTCTTGTATTTTTGAAATTCACTCACAGCTGTTGTAAAATAATGTTGTATGTAAATTTACATATTCTCCTAGGAGGTGGGTAAGAGACGGTGAAAAGTTCAATAAACTTTTTATGTATCTTATATTATTATAAAATGACATCAATGAATTACATTGAACATATATAGGTATTATGTATCAATTTTGACCTCAAATAAATTTAAATAAAATAAATAATTATTTAAATAAATATTTTATTATTAAATAGTAACCTAGTGTTTTCAATATTCATCAAAAAATTTAAATTTTTCAATAAAATACCAAAAATTCACCCTAGGCTAATTTCGATATTCTGAATCCAAAAATGAAGTCCATTTCAAAATATAAAATTTATAAAATTTAAAAAAGTGAGTATTAATATTCATAACGGATAGATTATATAATATTTTAATTACATATCATTGTTTAGTGAAACTCGGTATTGCGTACAACACACGCTATCGTGGAAGGTCACGATTGCTTGTAAAGCAAGACAAGTCAGGGTTGCGTGTAGTGCATGATTATTTTGTTGTTGTGTATAATATAATTCATCCATATTTCATTTATACAATTAATATATATATATATATATGTACACTCAATGTTGTGTAGAATAACTTCTATCAAATGAACTTTAAATGTTGTTTAACAAGATCCATGAATAGTTTTTCATATACTGCAAGCTAATACGGTGTTGCCTATAATTCAATATAATCTTGGTGTAGCATACAACACAAGAAATCAAATAAATTAAAAATAATGGTTCTCATAAAATCTCGGGGTTTTACATTTTACCCCCCTTAAAATGAATTTCACCCTCGAAATTCATTGGGGTTATAAATTGTTTACTACTTGATAGTTTCATTCGTAGAATCCCAAATCGTAAAAAGGAATAATAAAACATAATTTTAAAAGTGAAGTATGAAACATAACAGTTACCCAAATTAACTCGTCATAGGGTTTCCACATAGAAGAACATAGGTGAAAATATGGATATGGATGATAAATCTAACCATCATCCTCTGATGATGAGTGTTAGAGGACATGGTTATGAAAAATCCAACAATCACAAAGCCATAAATTTCGGATGATCTAAGGTACCATCTGATTCATTAGATATAAGAGCACTTAGAAAACATTTTTTTTCAATAGCATTTCCCTAAATTTGAAAATTTTTAATTACAAGAAATACTTACTTGATTTCAGTTTAATATCATTGTTGGTCATCCTATGAAAAATTTCCACTTCATCTATTATTTAATGAAATGATGTTGAATTTTTCATTCTCGAAGTATTAGCAGATCATGCGATATAATGATAGTTCATTCCATCTGCCTCTATCACAAGTTATTAAATATACATAAGTCAATATATACTGAGATTAATCATATATGATTCCTAAAATGGATTTATACTTCATATATCATACCACATAATAAATTAAATCTAATATCTACTAACCAGGGACATCCTGTTGGCCAGTGGTAGGTTGTAAAGGCCTGTCGCACTTGTGTTGTGGGTTCGATTACCACAGCATTGTCCCACGCGACTGGTTGTCACCCATCCTATGAGTTGTCCTTTTTCTAAAACTATACTATTATAAAATTACAAAAATAATATCAAAAACTTATAGCCTTAAAAAATACTATGTTATTTCCAATATAATCCATTCTAATATTTATACATATCCCATATACATCTTTCCAATCTCATAGTATAAAGAAAACGATTACTAGAAATGTCATTTTTTGAGCATGTGAATTCCATCATTTAACATAAAATATATCTTGTTGGTCACATACCAAACATGTGAATACCATAATCATGTATTACCATAGAACCATAGTGAAAACATGAGTGCTGTCAAATGTAAACTCTTTTCACATACCAAAATCCGAATATTTCTATATAATCAAACCATGATATCACATTGTCCTTATATAAATCATGAGCTCATGAATACTATCATATAAATTATTTTCTCCTTACCCCTTCATTATGCGCATTTCATCTACTTTCCAAAAATATTTCAATCACTTTTTATGGTTACTGGTACCATAAAATTATTGAAATCAAAAATGGGCCAAGACATAGATATTTCAATATTCCACGATAATAAATTGACATTCAACACTACAATTTTGGAATCTCGTTACATAAACACATAATCATTCCACCACATCATTTTCATACTCAAAATCACCAATGGTGATCCCATGTGAAATCCCTTTGTCCTTATCCTTAAGAGGATTCTCACGTCGATCATCATTAACCCTTGGATTAGGGCATTGATTAGCATAATGCCCCAATTCCTTGTACTTGAAGCATTTAAGTGTTGGTGCAGCGTTCTCTATATTATTTTATCAATTCGGATCGTTAGCTACCTTTTTCCCATTACTTCGACACTCTACTGCTAGATGACCTTCTTTTCCACACTTGAATAATTTTCTATTACCATTATATAATCTCCAGCATTATTTTTTCCACACTTTGAGCATAAAGAAATATTCATCTTATTTTCACCAATGTTCTGAGATATCTCCTTGAATTCGACCTTTCGTTTTTTGTCAAAACCATGATATGGATATGTAACATCAACTTCATGTTCTACCTTGATATAAAAACTCACAATTTCTTCATAGCTAATAAATTCTCTTATAGCTAATTCCCTTCTAAGACTTGGTTTTATGCCACGGAAGAATCGATCAACTTTAATTTTAGGTTCGATGATAAATCCAGATGCATACATTGAAAGACTTGTAAAATTCACTTCATATATACCAAGAGATTCATCATCCTTTTTCTTAAGCTCAAGGAAATCCTTTTACATATTGTTTTTGAAGAATAAAAGGGAAGTACTTATTGAAAAACAAGTTCTTGAACTCGTTCCATTCCATGGATTCAATTTCATATTGGGGCTTTGTATTTTTAACTAGAGTCCACCACTGGTCTGTTTCACCTTCTAACCAGTAAATAGTCAAAATGTCATTTTCATGCTCTGAACAACAAAGTATTGAAAATATCTTTTCAATGGTATTAATCCATTGTTCAGTAACAAGTGGATCAGAAGACCCACTAAAAGAAGTTGGACAGTTACTCATGAAAGACTCAATAGAATATTGTACCCTTCTTTGCTCATTTGGATGACCAGAATGATTCATGGCTTGTGTATGTATAAGAATAAGATTTTTCACTCCATCTCCTATAAAATTGGTTTTTTCAGGCGGATAATCATTGCATCGTCCATTACATTGATCAACATGATTCTTTCGAGTTCCATCCATCGCCTAAAACAAAAAAAGAACAGTGTGAGTGGAAAAAATCATGCTAGGAAAACAATATAATAAAGGGGTGTACCTTAAATATCTAACATCTTAGCTTTAATTCTAATATCGTTACCATAATTCTAGGACTATAACCTATACTTATAATAAAGGGGTGTACCTTAAATATCTAACATCTCAGTAATGTTTTCGCATCCTTGTTTCCAAAGGTTAACTAATCCTTTCCTCTGATACCAACTTTAAAGACCCAAATCTTGACGTATATATACATTGCATTAAATTTGCAGAATAAATAATACATAACAAAAATAGACACCAAATGACTGTAATAGTATAGTGTCTTTGGAATCATGGAATATAATCTTCCAATATTAGCGAAATATATTCAACATCTCCAATAATGATCTTCCTTTTTTACCTAAAACCTTTATTTATATCCTAGGGAAAAGAAAACATATAAAGGGTGAGCTTAAATGCTCTGTAAGGGTAATAATGGAGAAAATAAAACAAACCATATACATATGAACTTTAAAACATAAACATAATGTTTACACATCAAAATCTGGAGCAATGACATAAAACATGCCAGTACGTAAGGCATAGATCATAATGGATCATCAATCATGATTAAATAGCATGGAAATAAAACATTTAATTGTGTAAAACCATTAAAAACATGATATGATTTCCATATTATCCAAGGCATTACTTCCAAGACCATCTTAGTGGACAAAGTCCCTTTCGGAAATGAGTTCACTCCTCGTTCTGGTCCTGTTACTCTGAATTGGATTAAATTACAATTCCAACCATGTCTATCTCATGAGATATAAATCTATACCCAATGAATTGGAGAGAGATATAGGTCCCACTAATCTCCTAATGAAACCATTCTTATGTGTGCCACAAAATCATAAGGCATATATCATAACATAACACATGTAATAATAATTTGATTCTTTAACTTCATGCCATCATAACATATTCTGTGTAATATAAAAGGACTTCATAAAAATACATCCATCCTAAAATAATCAAATAAATGTAAAAATAGGGATAGAAACAGAACCCTATATTATCATAGATAGAAAATAATTTTCATAAAACAATTGAACTCTATTCTTGAGGAAATTATCCTTTCAAAAAAATTCCTTTCTTAAAATGTCACACAATTTTGAACTAAAATAAGTTAATTAAAAATAAAAATGAAAACATTTAAAGGAATATTCTTGGAAATAATGTTATATTAAATCATAAAAATCATTTCATTTCGTATAAGTTAAAAAAACATTCTTCTCGTAATTTGGCTGGAAAAGTTAAAAAGTATCTTGTACTAAAAATGACAAAAGATTCCTTTCATATATTTTACTAAAATTCCCCAATTGGTAAGAATTGGATTTCAAAAAATTATAGGATTATAAACATAATATTACATATTGATGAAACATGGATGTGGATGATAAATATGACCCAGAAATTACCGAAGTATAATCAATATCGGATAAAAATTGAGATTGCGAGATATTCCATTACCTTAGGTCCGATTTTCTTCATACGTATCCGAAACTCTTGTATAATGAGTTAAATAATGTTATTGACTTATTAAAGAATCATATTAATTTTTATGATATCATATACGGTCGTATTATTATATTATTATTTGTAATATTTCATTGCTACTTGTTATTCAGGTGTTCATTGATTTATGTTCTTATGCATGTTTTGTCGAATAAATTCTTACTATTCTTTTTAGTTTATAAATACCTAAATTTCCATAATGGTATTACTGTAATATATATCATATTTATTCATTCTATTCATTTATATACTCATTATTCAATTAATATCATGTAGAACGAGTAGCATCACATTGTGGAGACGGTAGGCCGTACATACGCACGAGTGATGATATTGTTCGCATGATCGTAGAATCCTATTAAAGTTTATGTATACTATTTAAGAATAAATATCACTTTAAAATAATAATATATAGTTATTATTTACCCCATTATACCCATTCATGTAAGGTGGTTGTGGAAAATAGATTACACCACGACGTGGAGACAGTATTTCGGACGTACGCATGCACGTTGATTTAGTTTTTCATAGGATGGATAGAAGGTGAAATAGTTTTGTTTCATATATAAAATAACATATCAGTATATTATTGATACTTATGTTATTACTTCATAATGAAACAACTAAATAATTGGATTTACAAGAAGAAATAAATTTGAAATAATTGGTAATGGATATTACCTCTTCTTCGACACGTCTATTTGAAACCTCCACTTAGGGCACTAAAATTTGTCTTTGAAGAAGACCAGGACCTCTAGAATGTTTTTAGAAAAGATGATATGAGAAATGTGTAGGGTTTGGCTGAGAATGAAGGCTCAAAATGGTGTGAGGAGGAGAGGGAGGGGATTCCCTTTTATAAGGGAGGAGAGGTGCACCTTTGGAAAAAAAATAAAATATTATTTTATAATAAAGTCATATTCAATTATAATAGCTCCAAATTGATTTATTTTTAAGAAAAAGTGGGCCTGGGTCGAAATTATATCATCAAATAGGTTTTAGACAAGTTTAGGTTACTATTTTAACCTTATTATTTAGATTTGACTCTAGGTTAAATATTTTAACTTTTACCTTGCCTTCTTGTTTTCTTATACTATATGGTTAATAAACTTACAATAACATGAAAAACGATCCCCATGTGGTTAATTATTAATATATATAACTGTATCTAATTCATTAGTCTGATCCGTATATTTTTAGAAATAAAATAACAATTAAAAATATAATATTTGATTTAAAAAGTATTTTATCTCAATTTTGACACTATTTGGTAATTGATTTTTTAGAAAATCATAAAAACATGATAAGTTATAAAAAATTTATTAAATCAAAACTAACTTGTCATATTAACCTATAAAATTAGTTTAATTCATAAAATGCCTCAAATTACATTTATTTGGGTATTTATAACATCAATTATGTTAATATTTCATTAATAAGTTAATTACTGAATCATCATTGTGTCATAAATAAATTATGTTTTTTAATGTCTAAAAATTAAAAAAAAATTATTTAGGAAATCCTTTTATATTTCTAATGAATATTTATAGTTGAATTTATCTTATGTATAACCCTATATTAAAAACGTTTTAGTTAGTAAACATTGATTTTAACTATATTAACTCTTCTTTAAATAAAATAATAATAACTGTCCTAATCTAATCCATGTGGACCTAAATGGTCATATTTTATTCCTAAGGTTGTTTTTGGTTGAATTAAACTTATCAAATAGAATTAGGACATGTGGTAGGGTAATGATAATATCATTTTTACCCTTAATTACCCTATTTACTTTTAACCATGGTAAGTAAAATGTTACTATTCACCAAAAATTATTTTTATCATATTGAACCTCATTTTACTCCTTGATATTAACTGTTTCTCTCGGATTTTAGAAATTACACTCACAGAAGCTATAAAATTATGTTGTATGTAAATTTACAAATACTCCTAGGAGGTGGGTAAGAGAAGGTGAAAATTTTAATAAACATTTTATATATCTAAAATTATTATAAAATGACTCAAATGAATTACATTGAACTTATATAGGTATTATGTATCAACATTGATCTCATGTAAATATAAATAAAATAGATAATTATTTAAATAATAAGATGGTTTTTAAAAAGTAACCCAGTGTTTTAACTATTCATTAAAAATTGAATGTTTTTAGAAAAATACCAAAAATTCACCTGAGGCTAATTTCAATATTCCGATTCCAAAAATGAAATCCATTTTGAAAGATAAAATTAATAAAATTTAAAAAAGTGGGTATTACTAATCATAATGGCTAGTTTATATAATATTTTAATAACATATCATTGTTTAGTGAAACTCGGTAATGCGTACAACACACGATATCATGGAAGGTCGTGATTGCGTGTAATGAATGTCAAGTTAGGGTTGCGTGTAGTGCAAGATTCCTTTGTTGTTGTGTGTAATATAATTCTACCATATATCATTTATACATTGAATATATATATATATACACACACTCAATGTTGCGTATAATAACTTCTATCAAACGAACATGAAATATTGTGTAACATGATCCAAGAATAGTGTTGCATATACTGCAAGCTAATACGATGTTGCGTATAGGGCAATATAATCTTGGTGTAGCATACAACACAAGAAATAAAATAAATTAAAAATAATACTACACATAAAATCTTGGGGTGTTACAATAAATATGTGGAGTACTTCGTAAAATAATAAATTCATTATCCTAACTGTACTAAAATTTTATCAAGATTAAAAAACAACCATTTTCGTTCACATTTCTCATCAAATGATAATTGAATGTATCGCTTGTGCATGGTTATGGATTTTCATATCTACGTAGAAATACAATTTTTTTCCCCAGTGTTTATGGTTTCTAATTATAATTGGCTTGATTATTATATATGATATTTCTGAAAAATGTACTATTATGGAATGATAATATCAAATTCAAATACTTAACTTCCAATAAGCTAGAAAAAGATAACATCACTCATGTGTATCTATGGACTACCACCCCCATGAATGGATTGGATTAATTTTTCATTTCTACCGTAAATGGATGGAAATAAAGTTTTTTTTTCTGAATATATTTTATTTTAATTATATAATTTTTTTTTAATTAAGTCCGATTATAAATTTCATATCTTTCATTCCATCTGTATAAAAGTGAAAGAATCATTCAAGAATATGTACAACATGTTATTTAAATAAGTGGTGTAAATAAATTTTTAAACCCTGAAATTAATGGTTTATTATAATTATACATAATGAATTTATTTTATAATTATATAATTTATAATATAATGCATTTTATGTAACCATTATAAAATTATAACCACATGAATTACAAACCCAAAAAATTTTATGAAAAAAAATTAACACCGAGTAATAAAAAATTTAATAAGGGATTATTAATAAGTGGGTCATAAAATTTTATAAAGGGATATAATATGATTTTATATCAATTAAATTTATTATAGTATTTAATTTTAATTAATTTATATTTATTTTAATGGATTATATAGTACCTTTATAAAAATTGTGACTCAGGTTAAGGGTTTATCATCTCAATTTGTCTTATTTTGGACATATGTTTTGTTAGAAATCTATGTAATTTTATAAGGTGTATATACAACATATATGTCATATCATATAATGAATATCATCATCTTATGCATATTTAATATTTCATTTAATTTTATTATTTTTTGGGCTAATGATTCACATGTATCCACAGTGGTCAGGGTCTTATGTTATAATCGAATCCTTTATCATGATGTTTATTATAGGTTTTCAATTATAAAATCATATAATATATATATTAGTATACTCATATGTATTAATATAATTTATTTATTTATTCATAATAAAAGAATTTATTTTCTTTTTTACTCTCTATAATTCCAAATTTTTTAATGGATGTTTTCATTTAATTCATACAGAGTGAATGAAATTTATACCAGCATGACTGCACAATACTTTGAATATTTCATTATATTATTCTGAAAAAAATACATCCCATAATATTATGTAAATTTTTATATTTTAAAAAATTTCTTTCAACATTAAATTAAAATTTCAATTAAAAAATATTCTTTGTGGATTTATATTATAATTTTAATCTAAAATGACATCATTTATTATTGCATATGATTTTTAAGGATATTATCCAATGATACCATCATTATTCTCTACTAAGATTTCTTTTTATTATGATTATAAAATATATATATAACTCATTCTTTTTCATGATTTATTCTATAATGAATTTTGTAAAATTATTACGATACGCGTTTATTTTCCATCGGTTATTCTAGGATGAAATATTTATGAAACCCAAATCATTTTATGAGTTATGATATAATGAATGTTTTATGGTATTATGGAAATCATGTGTACGATTTTCATTATGTGACAGGAAGCCTCATTATTAAATAGAAATCTAATACATTGGGTACATATGGATATCTCATGAGATAAATAGGATTAGAATGGGGATTAAACCAAATTCATAGAAGGCAATAATTGATATTTTACTCATGGATATGAACCTTGACTACTACAATGGAATAGGGAGAGAACCCAATACACAATTATAAACATTAATGTAATCCTTGAATACTATGGAAATAATTACCTATACATATGTGTATGCTAAACATATATATCTAATTCAATTAGCATTCAATCATGTCTCATTCTTATTTATTCATTTCTGATTCATGTATTACAAACTAATAAAAATTATTTGATGACTAAAAATTATTATCATTAATATTGTAACATCCCGATTATTCCCAAATGTACTGATCATTATAATTTGGATTAAATTTGTTAATGTGGACCTTATAATTTTCTTTAATGGAGATAGAGAGGTCCCCAGGGTGTTAGGGTCTTGTTCAGAGCCTGTAACCCTGAACATTGGGGAAATATACTAAGCCGCATGGTTAGAAAAAATAAGTCTACCTATCCCTCATGGTTTCCCTAACCATGAATGGTGTTTGAATGATAATAAAAGGGATCAAGGTTCTATAAAACTGTGTGACATGTATCGTTCCTATCGAAGTTTTATTTTTCAAAATTCCATATCGTATTAACCTAACATGTATAGTACCAGTAAGGGGTGGATCCACTAGGAAAGGGAGTTATTTTTAATTTTTATCTACCTTTTAATTTATTTAGTAATTTTTACATAAATTTATAGTCAGTTCTTTATTGTTTTGATAAAAACGTGATTGGATTTTCTTTTTATAAAAATTTACTTTAATGATAATGAAAAACACAAAAATTGGGTATTGGATAAAATTTTTGTGAGAAATTATATAGGGAAATGGATTTTAAAGGTTGATATTAAATTCAATTTCTTATGGGGTTGTATTATTAATGATATTTCACATCTCGAGGATAAGAATGAAACAAAACCCCTTTTGTCTGGTAACATCTTTTTTAATCAATAGAAACCAATAACATGATCTAGAAAATTATTTCTCTTAATATTATAAATTTTATACCTTTTTGAGAAAAATTACACCAAATTTTCAATTATTTTTTCATCATAATTCTTTAATGATTCCTAGAATTCGGTTTCATGGTCTAATACATGATTTATAGTGATATTTAAAAAGATTTAATAAATAATTATGATATATAGGAATAAATAACAAGATTAAAATATCAAAATTAAAAAATCACAACAAATTATTGTCCCCATCCCCAACACATAAGTATTTTAGCTACTTATAGAGTACCTAGTAACCAAAAAACACGTAATTCCTAAATACAACATTTTGAATGCTTCAAAGGGAAGGTCGTTTAGAAGGTAGCACGAAAGCACCTTCTCTCTTCTCTTATCCACTCTTATATCTCTCTCTTCTTCTCTTTTTGGCCATCTCTAGAGGGCTCCCCCTTGTAATATTGTAGAATGAATGAATCAGAATCACTACCAAACATGGAGGGTCTTCCACCCATTTATAGGTTTTAGTAGTAAACGAAGAGTACCTAGAAGTACATGTTATGTACCCTGGTAAACTTGTTTTGGCCATATTTTCTCCTCCATTAGGTGATCTAACATGCTTTCATTAACATTGAACATGGAACTGTCAGGTAGATGAGAGTACACAATGTATAGATTCACCCTACACATCGTATAAGAACAACCATCTTCCACCAACAGCTTCTAGAAGTGCCACACTATGTGTAGATGGTATGTACACGACATGTATTCTTTGGCTAGAAACATTGGTGTGTATCCAGTCTTCCCATTCCGGTCATGGCTATCATACACGGTGTGTATATAAAAGTACATGCCATTTATATTTGAAATTCGGTTCTACTGAGCCCTAATTTATGATTTTGATTGAATTCATCCTGAAAATTATCATAAGCACTAAAATAAATAATTTTACCCATATAATAAAATATATTTGGTTAAAAAAGGTTTTTATGTTAAATATAATGTAAGAAAAAGTATACACTAATTGGGTACATCAAATTATGTCACACTTAGTCATTTTCATGTCCTCTACTAAGTTCTAAACATAAAATCAATAAAAGCCATAAATTAAAAATGGAAGTATTTAACTAATTATAACTCAAAATAATATAGACATATCATAGGATTTTAAAAATGAAAAATATCTATTTCAATTCCAAAGATATTAAAATCATGCCTCATATATATGTTAACTAGAAATATTCAACCTCTATCATTCTCATTTTTTAAATGTTCATAAACAAACATTCCACTTGTGGATTTACCTCACCAAAAAGTACCAAGTTCATCACTCAAGATTTATTTATTCATATTTATAGTCAATATTAAGTATATGCATTCTATAAATAGTTTCTCAAGTGTTCTCATTCTCTACATCAAAAATCAAATAAAAAATGTCATGTGGTTTTTTATTATGTTTCAAATGCTTCTGAGGCTAATGGCCGGTAGGTAATGATAAAAAATAAACTCTGAGGCTTGAAATTGAGGCTTAATTCTTAAAAAATAAATCAAGATATTAAAAATAATGATTAACAAAAAACCCCCCCCCCCCCCCCACAATAATGATCTCTTAAGGGTGTCATCTCCATGATATTTCCTTTCCAATATGGGCCCATAAACCATCAATAATAAAGAATAAGGTCCCTCTTTTTCATATTTCATCATTTTTTTAAATAAAACATAGAGGTATCACCAAGAATTCAATGGTTTTTAGGCTTTGGGAGCTTTTTTCCCCAAATGAACAAGAGATATACTCCACCACACTTAATTTCATGTTTTCTCACCAAAATGTACCATGAAAACCCAATGTACCTCTCTAATTATCAAGTGAAAAATCATGAAAAATTCTAAAAGAATTTAGGTAGGAAGTAAAAATATACTTTTAATATGTCTTCCTTTCAAGGAAGTTCGTGGTTTTTAAGTGTTTACGAAGACACGATTTTTCGTAAGTCTAAATGTCAATGGTGGTGAAAAAAAATCAAATGCCTAAATAATTTTAAGGTTATTAAAAAATAATCACGTTTTGAAAAGATAAATTAACATGTTATGGTAGTTATGTTTTCCCCATAATCTCTCAAGAAAGCGGTTATATGAAAGAATGATTCAAAAAGGATTAGAATAAATCATGTGAATGAATAAAATATAGGGGTTAATTAGGTCATTACATGAGTAGAAATTGACCAGTCTAAAAAATTTAATTTTCTAAGTATTAAAATCCATAATCCAACTATATCTAAAATCATTTTAAAATACATTTAAAATTGAAATAATCACGTAAATTTCTAAAAATTGCATTTTATTCCATTATTATTAAAAATTATAATTAACCAAAAATTATCCACAATATAAAATATTTCAAATATTGATGATGTATACTAAATAGGTTTAAGGAAAATAAAAGTATAATTATTGGCCCTCCCACACACATAATACATCACATGGTCCCGCTATGTGAAATACCAAATAAGAGGAGAAAATATGGGGAACCAGTGGATGTAAAAGGAGGGGATGAAGTGGAAAAAGTAATCCAAATGTAGAAAATAAAATGAAAAATAGAAAAATAATCCCCTCATTGTGAATAAAAAAAATGGGAAAGTAGTCAAAAGAAATATTTCCAAGGCACCCTAGTGTACCTATGATGGTCGAGGGAAGTGAAAAATAAATATTAATATACATATATCATCACATCCCATGATGATAACAAATAATATATATAATATATGAATAATATTCCAAAAAAATAGTCATAGTTTCTCCTCAAAAGAAGAATCATCTACTACAAGAGGGTTTGGAAGTGAATGATTTGTGGTAGAATTAGTGGACGGTGGTGCATGATCCATGTTTTGAAGATTAGTGTTAGTAGAAGGATCATTAGGAGTGGGTCCCGGAGTGGGAGGTTATTTGGTGTTTCCTTGGCTGGTTTCTGGAGTGGTAGTAGCTAGGCTAGGGGTGGAGAGAAGAACTGAATCTGTGGCCAAAGATGAAATTGGAAACTACGGATCCGGAGGCTGAGGAGCGTAGGGATAGGCCGGATCCAAAGAGGTCGTCGGTAGGGATAGGCCCTTGTGGTGAATAATAAGTAAGGATATAAGAAGGGGGCGGGTGGGGAGGGGACATCCACAGGTGGATGGGGTGGATCCTAAGTAGCAACACCAGTGGGATCTGGTGGGTCGACGTGCACTCTTATCAGATCCAGATCATATTTCATAAGAACAATGTACTCTCCCTGATGCTCAACCAACCTCATTCAGGTAATCAATAATAATTCCATGTGTTTAGAATAACCCAAGTGGTCGTGAAGTAGAGACAACACAAAAAATCACAAAATAGTGTGCCAATTGGTTGGCATAGATCCCACAATTAAGGTTTCTCTGATGACCTTGTATCATAGAATAAAAAGAACTGGCAAGATTTGGATGATATGGGTACTCGTGCCAGATGATATAGGTAATAATCTCAATGTTCCGTCCGGACACAACACCCTTATCATCATGGTGAGGATAAATAATTGTGCTGAAGCACTGGTGAAGGAAGAGAAGAGAGGGAGAAATAATGAGCATGCTCTTATGTGACATGGGGTTGTACCTAGGGTTAGGCCCAACAAGCTCCCGCCACAATACAACAAGATCATGGTGATCTGGTGGGTCATGTTGAAGAGAAGAGGTCGGATGGTAGGATGGGGACAAAAGATACACCCTCGTCCAAACTCGACTATAGAAACGGAGAATGGTCACCATCCTAGACAAAATTTAACGGAGTGAGTAGTATCTGAGGCAGTCTGGAGATATATAGGCCCGTCAAACCTGAAACAAGCCATGAACATCAAAAAAATCGCGAAAAGTAGGAGTGATGACCAGAAAATTGTATAGAATTTGGGTGTAGCATAGAAGCTCTTCAATCTCCTCCCATATGACAAGGTACTAAGACACTAAAAACTGATTAAGCGGTCGCTTAGTTGGATAGTGTGGTGGTAAATACTTTAATATAACTCCATCATAGGATAACCCTCGATAATGATGAGGCAAGGATACAATGGATGGAGGGAAAAAGTGGGTGAAGGCGGTGTTAGAACTGTTGGAGGCGGAGCAAACGGTCATTCCACAAAGGGGTGGCTAGTAGAGGATAGAGGTGTCAGCTCGACCTAGTCCACTACTAGCATGGAGGGTATCATTTTTGGAAGGGAGATGGTAAGATTTCTTTCCCCAGAACTCTCAACCTCAGTGTATAGGGTGGAGGCCTCCAATAGAGGACAAAAAGTATAAGGGGCCATTGAAATGACCAGAGCAGTAGGTATCACGGATTGAGGCTGCATTAGGAGAGGAGGCAGAGTGGCCAATGCTATGGGTTGGAAAACAAGGAAAACCAAAACCAGCCACTCTGAATGTTTAAGATGAAATCTATGGACAGGATGCCACTCATTATTAGTAGTGAAAGAGGGACTCTTCCCACATGGAGGATAGCAATTATCCATATGTGGAAAAATTAAATCAAAATAAAAAGATAACAAAAACAAAAATGAAAAAGACGAAAATGTGAGAAATTGAAAATAATATATAACATGGTGTGTACATCTAGGGTAAATGGCGGGTAGTTGGAGATGTGTATGAACCAATGTACATTGTATTGACATGCTGCGACATCATGTGTTAGGCCAGAAATTTGTACATGGTGTGTAACAAGTTGTAGACGCCATGTAGTACAAAATATAGTGGTGCCCGTGTAAGCATCCAGAAACTGGTCGATGAGGGAAGGGGAATTTGTAACTACACATCGTGTGTAAAGGGGTATGTTCCATGTGTTATGACATGGTGTGTGAGGCATGTAGAAAATTCACATGGAGTCCTCTGAAGGGATGGAGGACATAGTGTGTCCCTAATGGACAAGTCATGTTTGGTGACATGGGAAGGGGTCGTGTCCTAGATGTCACAGCCTGAGCCAAATTTGAATTGGGAGGAATGCAACAATACGTGTAATGATCATAAAAACCTGGTATCAACCAAATGGTGATAAGGATCTATATCTGGACATGTACATAAAATACATGATGTTTGTTCATAACTCAAAACATGTGATACAATGGATGCTGAATTGTTGTCTGATCTATAAATATCCCTAAATCGATGTAAAATATGGAAATAAAGGGTGTAAAAAGGAGTACATGGACCAAGGATAACAATGTAGAATAAATCTAGAGGGAATATGAACTAAAATGGAGGGTTGATTTTGGGGTGGATGGAGGGCATGCAGGAGATTAAACAGGGAGGAGGGGGGTCTCATAGCATGGCCTGAGGCTGGGTAGGGCGCAACCTTTATAGTCGCAGTATATATAGTTTTCCAGGACCCGCACACCATGTAACACTATTTTTTATAACATATATAATATAATTATTAATGTAAACTGCATAAAAATTAATATTATCAATTAATATATATATATAAATATATTATTTTCTAAAAATAAAGCTATACATGTAATGTATCTATAAATACTCACTTTGACTTCTAAATTTGTAAAAATATAATTACAACCTTTGGTCTTTTTCTTGGGGTGAGGTTCGAACAAGTGATCAGTCAATCCAAACACAATACCTCAACCACTAGAGAAATGGTCGTATTAATTCTCATGTTTAGTAATTATATATAATTAATGTACAAGACCAATAATATATAGGATTATGAAAATGAATGGCATGTGGGGTTAATTTGAATAAACTGGATGAAGTAGAGAGATTAGCCAAAATTCAACCCTGGTCATTTGAATCCATGCCCAAAACTCTGCCAATAAAAAAAATTCACCAACATGTTTTCCTTTATTTTTGAAAATATTTTCCTGTTATTATTGAAAACATGGATCACACAACGTATATCGAAATATACACCATTTGGTAGTATTAAAAGAACAAATGATGGAAATGGTCATGATGTCTGGAATCAAACCGGAGTCATTTGGGAACTGTTTTGTGACCCTATCCAGTCATTCCATCTCTATCATGGGTTCTCAATTATTTAAGAAAAAATTATATATTTTTTTTGGAAAATTCCACACACATCATTTAGTTAAACACATGTATCAAAAGAATTAATCTCATGCCGAAGCTAGGCGTAGAGGGATTCAAACCGGTGACAACATAGACAAGAACTAGATAGAATACCATCGGCACCTGCATCATCCTAGTGTATTAAGTTAGTTAATATTTTTTATTATATTATTAATATAATCTAAAATTATCATTACACACCCTGTATATAGAAGGTACATGGCATGTAACATCTACATTGTCTCCCAAGAAATTATTTCTTTTAGCATCGTTAGATTGACTTACCTACCTACTGTTACTTAAAATGGGTGGGGTGTATTGTACCCCCATATCCTCCATGTAATGGTAATGTTTTAGGCATTTTCTATTCACCATGAATGGTTTTCCATCTTCAGCAGTTATTTCCACCACACAATAGTGGAAAACACTGATCACTTGGAATGGTCCTGACCACTAGGACTTCAACTTTCCTAGAAAAAATATTAGATTGGAGTTATAGAGTAATACGTGATCATCATGTTGGACGGTTTTGTAGGAAATCATTCATTTGTGTATTGATAATGTCTTTTATTTGTACAATCTCATGTTCTTGTATTCCTCGTGTTGGATATCATCAATATCCATCAGCTAGAACATATGCTTCTCTTCAGCATCCGTCAAATCAAAATTCAGGGCCACGATAGCTCAGTAAGATTTATTCTCCATCTCCACTAGTAGGTGGCGTGGAGTCCCATAGATATGGAGGAATGCAGAATTACCTATAGATGTCTTGAAGGTAGTCTCGTATTATAATAAGGAATCATCATGGTTTTTGGACCATTACATCCTAGAACCTCCAACCGTTTTCTCCAGGATTTGTTTCAACTCACAATTTGATAATTCCACTAGACCACAAGATTGGGGATGATACGTCGTCCCATGTGATGCTTCAACTCATACTTAAGTAACGAATTTTTAATTAAGTAATTGTCAAAATGAGTTCCCCTATCGCAGATCAACACTCGAGGAACGCCAAATCTGCAAAAGATGTATTTCTTTAAAGTGGAAACAACCACCTTGGTCGGGTCATTTGTTGTAGCAGCAGCTTGTACCCACATTGAGACATAGTCCACACAAATGAGTGTGTAAAAGTTCCCATATAATGGGGGAAATGTCCCCATGACATCAATTCCAACGACGTCATTGATTTATAACACTTATATGGGGTGTTGTAGTATCTTTTCTCATCATCCCACATTACTTATCCTCTGACATCGATCACACCAAAAAATTTAACAAGATTCCTTGTGCATGGTAGTCCATAAAAATCCAAACTTTAGGATCTTTGCTATCACAAGGTCTTTGCAATGATGTCCTTCAACAGGTGAAGAGTTAAAGAACCCCAAAACATGTTGAAAGCAATTATTTAGGATTCAACAGATAATCATCCCTTCACCACATGATTGAAACAGTAGAGGGCCATCCAAGAAGTGCCACTTGACATCAGATAGAAACCGCTTCTTTTTCTCTTAAGTGAGTTCAGGGTGAATAGCTACTGTAACCAAATAATTTTCAATATCTGCACAACAAGGTTGATGTGTTCCTTAGATTGAGAATGGTTTCCCATCTGGGAATCCATCCCTAATATCTCCACCATTATCCTTCTCCAAAATAAGTACTTCCATGTGGGAGAGGTACTCAGCAATAACATTCCCACTACCCTTCTTGTCACTGATCACCAAGTAAAAATCATGGAGGAGAAGCACCCAACAGATGAGTCATGGATTAGAATCCTTATTTTTCGTAAAATACTTTAGTGTTTATTTGTTAATATATATAATAACTTTGTACAACGCCAAATGAGAATGAAACCTGTCAAATACAAACACCACTGCAAGCATTTATTTCTCCGTGGAAGTGTAGTTCACCTTCACTTCATTTAGAGTTCTGCTAGGAATGTAAATCGGTCAGAAGATTTGATCCATGGAATCCTCTAGTACTGCACCAACCATATAGTTTCTAGAATAATAGATGAAATCAAATTGCGCCTTTTAATATGGATAAATCATCGCAGTATCTTCCACCAATTGTTTCTTCAGATGATGAAAATGTGTAGCAAAAGTCTCATAAAATTCAATGATGGAATCCTTGGGGATGATATTCTTAAGTGGCTTGGAAATCATTGAAATGTATCTAAAAAACCTTATGTAGAAACAATAATTCCCAAGAAAACACCTGATGGCTTTGACAGAAGTTGGAATGGCTATATTTTAAATGACTTATATCTTCACTAGATCAACATCTATTCTTTTCATAGAGATTTGGTGGCCAAATATGATACCACTCTTAACCATAAAATGACATTTCTCCCTGACTAAAACTAGGTTAGTGTGCAGGAACCACTACAAAAAAACCTCTAGATTCCTGAAACATGATTTGAAGGATTTTCTTTTGATGAAAAAATAATACATAATGCCCTCCAGGATTTTTTCTGGAAGGTCAAAGAATACTCCCATCATTCATCATTGGATGGTGGAAGGATCATTGCACTACCCAAAAGACATTATTCAATTAGAAAATTTACCATAAGGGAATGTGAAGGTAACCTATTCATGATCTTTATGATAAATGGAGATTTGGTTATATCCAGAATAACTTCCGAGGAATCAGTAAAACTCATGCACCACTAATCATTCCACCATCTGATCCATGAAGGAAATTGGGAAGAGATCATTTTGTGTTGCATCATTCAGCTTTTGATAGTCTACACATACTCTCCTACATGTGACATTCTTTATAAGGATGGTTTCATTTTTATCATTGGATACCATAGTGATTCGTCCATTTTGGGTACCACTTATTATCGACTCACCCATGGTCTGTCTTAAATAGGGTATATCATTCCTGTATCTAAAAATAGAATTACCTCCATCATCACGAATTCCATCATTAGAGGTATTATCCATCGTTGTGTTTTATAATAGGTCATTTCTCCTACTAATATTAGAAATATTTGGGTGAAAATGGGGGGACTAATTCTTTCCAGATCTACGATTCTTCATCAAATGGATTTCTTTATTCATTTCAGAACATGCAAAAGTGCATCTCCATGCTATTAAGATAGAGCTGAATTAAGTTTAACTAGAATTGTTTTTTGATGACCCAAATATCCATACATTAGAGATTATGGGAGAGTCTTAATCTCATGTTGAGGTTATTTCAAGATCGAGGGCACAATTGGTTGCACCTCAACTCACTTCAAATTGTCTGGGATAACTGTGCGTCGCCAGTAATGACTGCCCTGGCCATCGAGAAATTTCAAATACTCAGGTGCATCTTGTAAATCTATGAAGAGTGGGTCATAAATGACAATATAACATACCAAAACGTCTTCTTTATAGGTTATGTGTTTTTCCATTACCGTTACCGCCTAATGGACCTTGTGTTTCAAAATTGATTCTTACTTGACATCCTTGATGATTTTGTAGGAAACTCATTCATCACCTACAATAAAGATCAGTTCTCCTTGGTGGACATTGATCATTTACTTACTAGTGTCCAAGAAAGGCCTTCCTAGATTCAAAGGTTTATCCTTGTATTTTTACATGTCACGAATTATGAAGTTGGTAGGGAAAATTGACCTTCCTACCATTACCAACACATCCTCCAAAAAACCCTTCGGATATTTGAGGGAACAATCTACTAGATGGAGGGACACATGGGTGGGATTGTGATCATTGAGCCCCAACTTCTTATGGAATCCTAAGGGAATAATTTTAATGCTAGCTCCAACGTCAATGAGAGATTTTCCAAACCCACATGATCTAATAGTTAATTGGATTTTGAAACAACATGGATCTTAGATTTTTGGAAGGAGCGAGCATTGTACCACTACCAAGCATTATTTATTTAGTGAAATGGTCCCCAGGTCCTCCATAATTCTTTTGTTTGATAGCATCTTCATCATGAAATTTGTGTACATCCGAATATGAATTAAAGCTTCTATGAATATGTTGTTGATGTGAAGCTTTCTAAATACCTCAAATAATATATAAAATGGTGATCCATCTTACTATGCTTCATCCACTATGGAAATGGTAGGGGGTTAAAAAGGCTTGAACAACCCTATTCCCTTTCCAAGTAATGCCTCCTTCTCTTTTGATGGATCTTTTAATGAGGTGCAGTCCTTTATTGTGGCTTCTTCAGCTGCATAGGGCGAAGGTTGAGAAAGATTTTTAGCCTTAATATTCTTTGTAGTTGGTGTCCATAGTAGCTACTTCCCAATTCGTAAAGTGATTGCATGGGCCTCTTCTTATGGATTCATCAATGTGTTACCTTGTAGTCTACCAGGTTACCTCGATAGGAGAAGGTTTACTAGTTAACCAATTTTATTCTTCATGAATCCAATGGAAGATTCACGGTTTTGAAATTGTGTTTCAGTTATGGTGATAAATTTTTTAATAATTTTTTCATGTTTTTATGGGGGTTCTTGAAAAAAATGTCGAGCAGTTGATGGATGTGGTGGCTACCTTAGTGGTTCTGGTAGAGGGTTTTGGTACCCTTGCAGCTGGTAAGTCCATTACTATTGATGTCTGGGATATGGGACCTGATATGGTTGTTGACCATATCGAGGTGTCCACTGGGGAGGATGATTTTTCTATTGTTGCTAGTAACCCATGTTTGTATGTTCTCTCCTTGTTGGGTTCTGTTACTTATGATACATATTTGGCCCATGGTTCGGGGAAATGTAGCTCACCTCGCTAGTTGAAGGGTAGGGAGTGGACCTGAAGAATTCACCAATGATGTGTTTTTCGTCGCATTCAATGAATGCAATATGGTTTTCTACATGAACTTGAGATGTGTTATTTGAGTTTAACAACTCAATCTTCATGGAAACCACATCCAATAAGGCATCAATCATTGTGGTGGAATCAATATTCTATATCCCTCACATTTGAGTTCCCTACTCCGAGTACCACTAGATGTTGTTTTCTGATATTCCTCTAGGATTTCAAAGAGTTACTCCAGAGATTTCTGCCCTACTGTTCATCTAAAAGAAGCATCCACCAAAAATTTATTATTTGTCGTCAGGATGGCATAGAAGGTTTGTACATGCACCAAGAGTGGAATTCCATGGTGTGAAAAAATTTGTAGTATCTCATTGTTTCTCTCCCATGACTCGTATAAGGATTTTGACTCATGCTACTGGAAGTTGTGGATATAATTCCACATTGTCAATATCTTCGATAGTGGGAAGTATTTGGACAAGAATGTCTGGGATTACACCTCCCTTATGAGGATGGACAATTGAGGTTGTCACATGATCCAATATTTTGCATGATAACTTAATTATAAGGGGAATAAGTGAAGAAAGAAAAAATCTTTTAACACTTCGTGGTAACAAAATGTGTCACTGATATCGAGAAAATTGAAGGTATGAGCATTCAGGTCCTCACATGGTAAACAACCAAATAACAATCTATTCTCGATCTATTGCATAATGTCCGGTTTGATTTTGAATTATTGGGATTGCATCGGTGGTCTGACAATCCTTTTTTCCATCCCTTGGATAGAGGGGAGTCCGTACTCCATAAGTGTTCTCTGTTGGGGAAGTTGTTTTTGAGGGGGCATATACTACTGCTTAGATGCATAATATAGCCCAGGTCCTAGATGCATGTATGGAAACTTCCCCATTGGTTGATATTATTGTGGTCGTTGCAGACCATATCATGGAACAAAAATATCAAGTTCTCACTACTGGTTCCTCAGCATGAATTCCATGATGTTGGCTGGTTGGTTTGTGTCCTTTGCAACTGTGAGACGTTGGATCTGGTTGACATATGAAACTAAATGTTTTCCAGCTCCTTGGACAGTAGCCGGATCTCCCTCTTATATATTTACCAAGGGTGTTTTGGTTTCACTCCCCCAAAATGATACATCATCACCTCAGATGATTTTTTTCAATCTCTCGGTCGATTGGAAATAGATCATATTACTCAATGCACTTAGAACGAGTGATGCATCCAATCATACACATAAGAACCTACACCAAACATAACACACCGAGAATAAAAGAAGAAGACAAAAAGTAATTAAAAGATAAATGAATGTAAGAATAGTTTATTTTCAATTTTTGGTTTTTATTTTCACTAAATAAAATAAAAAAATGATGAAAACAAAAACAAAATTAACTTCTGTTACCCCGACAACATTTCCAACATTTGGTATCATTTCTACAGATGTGTAATTTTTTAACAATAAAAATTGTATTACCCTAAAATGTATATTATCATTAATGGGTCATTCCTTAGAGAAATGGAGTTATTTTTTATTATTTTTTCTAGTTTTTTATTGATTCAGTGATTTTTACTGAAATTTAGAGTCGATTCATTAGTTTTTTTCAAAAAAAGATTATTGGATTTCAATTTCATAACAAATTACATGAAAGATAAAAAACCACAAAGAAATTTGGTTTGCGATGAAATTCTGGGGAGAATTTTTCAGGGTTGTGGATTTTAAAGGTTGTTATTAAATCATTTTTTATGAGGTTTTGTTGTTTATGATAATTTACAAATCTGGGAAAATAAATTAATATATCCCCCTTACTATGGTGGGTCCGGTTTAAATCAGTATAATCCAATTCCTGGTTATGGAAATTTATTTGACGTAATTTTATAAATTGAATACCATTTTGAGATGATTTAAACACCCAATGTTCATGAATTTTTTCAATTTTGATTCCTTAAATATCCCTATAAATAACATTCTTCATCTGATTTAATATTTCCAGTGATATTTATGAAGATTTATTAAGTTATTATAAGAAAGAAGAATAAATACCTTTATTAAAAAATCAAAATTGACAAATTACAAACTAGAATTGTCCACAGCCCAAACACATAGGGAATTTTTATACTCATGGATTATCTTGTAACTGAAAAAATGGATATACCTGAATTCATCCTTTTGAAAGCATTGGATACAATGTTGTTGGGAAGGTAACATGTAATCACCTTTTCTCATCTCTTCTCTCCTCTTCTTTCTCTCTCTTTTTCTATTCTTTTCCATCTCCAGAGTTCCCCCCTTGGATATCTAGGAATGAATACATCTTAATAACTCCCTAACAGGGAGGGCCTTACACCTATCTATAGGTTTTAGTAGTACACAATGTGTACCAGAAAGTACACATTGTGTACCATGTTAAACAAATTTTGGACATCTTTTCACTACCTGTTGATGAGATAACACACCATTATTGACATTGAACATGGTACATCCAAGTAGGTGAGATTACATGGTGTGTAGCTCCTCCCTACACATTGTGTAAGAACATTCATTGGCCACCAACCACTTCTAGAAGGGCCACACAATGTATATATGGGATGTACATGGCCTATAATATTTGTCTGAAAAAAAGGGCTTGTATCCAGTCTTTAAATCTATTTCGTAGAAGTTATACACGAAATGTATATAAAATTACATGCCATGTATATTTAAAATTTTGTTCGTCTTTTCCCAAGTTTATGCCATTGGATAAATTGTTCCTAAAATTTATCATAATAAAAATAATAATTAATTTTACACATTAAACAATATATATTTAGTGAGAAAATGTTTTTAGGTTAAATAAAGTCTGTGAAAAAGTAAAAAAAATAAAGTATATTAGTGATCCTAGAAACATTCTCATGCAGGTTGCGGAGTTTTTGTGACAAATTCATATTTAAAGGCTAATTCATGGTTAGAAAAACCAAGTTCCTATCCCATTAGGGGTTATTCATGTGAAGTGTCATTGAAAATTATTGGAACATAGATTGGAAAACCAACCATCCAATCCCTAATCCATAATCCACTATATTTTGGGTTGAAATAACATTTTCTACCTTATTGAAATCAAAACACTAACCCCATCCTTCTTCCTCCCATTTTTTATGGAGTAACACCTCTCCCACCACCCATGAGAGATCTGCTCCATCCATGGTAAGGAATTAATGTAATTTTCTCATCTATACTCCAAATAAATCATAATTATAATATTTTGATTTTCAAGAGTTTTATCTTGAACCCTCTATCTTAGATTCATGGTTTCTCTTCTGATATATTTGGAAATTTTGGTGTGAGATATTTTTTCCTATTTTTATGTGTTGGAATGACCATCTTTTTTAATCCAATCAACATGAATATGAAGATAATAATAAAAGAGGATTCATCTATGGTAATGAGGTATGATTTATAGATGATTTCACTAAAATTAATTTCAGTTTCATATCTCCTCTTTTATGCGTCACAATGACCATTATAACATATTTCGTAAAATAGAGTTCTACGTATCTAACATATTATTCACATGTTTTTATACTCATGTTAATAATTTCTAGATGGTTATAGGATTTCGACCGCAACCATAGAAACCCCATTAGTTGTGATAATTAATATCCATCTTTAATAGGATCATTTCAATGACTGAAACACATTTAATGTGTTTGGATTGGGTTGTAAGTTGATTTTCCCACTAAAACATATATTTCAAGATGTCTAAATAACTTTTTAATTTATTTTCTTATATGAAATAGAATTTTCCATGACATGGTTAATTATATTTAATGCATATATAGAATGTATTAACAAAAGAATGGTTTGATTTATTTAATGAATAAAATGAATTAGTTAAATGAATGATAATATGTGGACAGACAACACCCATTGATGCATGTATTTATATAATAAAAATGTGACGTTTGAAACCCATTTTTATATTTATCGGGTTGGTAATTAGTATTCTAATGTTGTGATCCCATAAGATATTGTTGTTTATATGATTACACCATTGGTTTTTTTGAGAAATTATTAAGGGTTCGGTTGAAAATTATGTTTCACTCTCCTTTACATAGAGTGTGGAGAATTACATCCCTTACTTTTATACATGAATTTAGATGATGGGAATGACATTCCATGTTCATTATTTCTGGTTTTGGGAAATACATATCACCCCACGTATATCAAATGGTGAGCATGAAGACTCACATTCCCTATGAGATTTTGAGTATGTGTCATTTTCATGAGTCTAATAGCTCATTAGAGTGGTTTTGTATGATTTTGTTATATATCAGGTCAAATAAACACCTAGTATCCCCATATATGAATACTTACATGAACATGTATTAGTACATATAGGTGGATATATAATATAAAATATATATATATATATATATATTTTTTACTATATATGATGTTAATGATAAGACTCATATTGGCCTATGCTGGAGCAATTTGAGCCCCCAAGTATCCAATAAGAACCTCACATTCCTATTATTTATTTATTTCAAAAATTTATTAATATTCATTTATACCTAAAAACTCACAAAATATGAAAACTGATTACATTGATTATTGAAACTATTGGTAGTTGACTAATGTGATTTTATATCACACCCTATATAGGCAGCCATTAGTAACTTAGTATATTAGGTGTCTTTTGGTATAGATTGGGGAAATCACCCTACTATGTGTTCCGAATATGTTTACCATATAGTCTCGAGATTGAGATAGATAGATAAAGTGTATTCTTGAGATACTAGAGGATTAGTATGTTGTCCATACTGTATTTTTTATAACCTGTCATATATGCCTTCCAGTTATTTCCCCTTTTGTATATTGTTATTCATTGGAATTACATATTATATGACTCTACCTATTGGATTTTATTATTATTTATTTTCTAAGTTATTTATTAAACCTCACAAATTTTTTATATCTTTAGTATATGATTCACCTTTATTATAGTATCTATTTTATCCACTTTACGACTATGATATGAGGGTATAGTCTCCCCATCATAAAAGTTTTACACTCATTATATTTTTCAATAGCCTCTGGCATTTGGGAAGGTGCGCTTCATGCCATGTGACCCACTAGATTGGGGAACATGTTATGTAGAATATAGGTTAGGATGATACAAAGTGGTTTCATAGTTTTTTACTTTCATTGTTCATATTTTTTGGGTATTATATAAGATACTAGTGCATAATTAATTTTGTAATTATCCTATTATTAGTATAGCAAACCCATGTAATTGGGAAATGAAATTTACAAGGTATTGGTGTCTTCTATTATTGACTATGCTCGATAAATTTTCTATGAATTCTTTATTGAGGGACAAAAAACTTTTGTGATGCAATCCCTAGTGTTATTATTGTAATTAAATTTTATTTACCCATGATTGATGAAATAGAAGAGACACGTTTCATTCATCATTATATTCATAGTTGTATTAATTTGGAAATAATTTATCATTGATACATCTATTTTAATTAGGCATTTCCATGTTTTATTTGGTTAGTTAATGATTACCATATATTGAAATGTGATTACATTTCATGATGGGATTATGTAATTGGATTGATTAATGTTCTTACATCATTCTAAATGGGTTTTACTAACATATAATGGTGACGAATCTATAATTATTTATTAATAAAATATTATGTGATTTGGACCTATGGGTTCTGGACCAAGTAATTGTATTATATAAATGAGATTAAAAACTCAAATTAAATAAAAAATATTAAAATAAAATAGTAACCTCAAAATGGGATGACAGTTATAATGTAAATAGTGTTTTCCTCTATTCCTTGCAATTTAAACTCATCATATTTCAACCCCTTTCATCTGATATGAAACCTAGAACTAAACCCAGCAATTAGAGTAAGGTATATGGGAGTGTCTCATGTGTTATTATAGTCTCATATGTTATTCTCTATCACCTAGAAAATAACTTTTTTTAAGAAGAATGGTGTGATTTCATCCAAAAATAATTCTACTACATGTCATAATTTGTAATTCTTAATTAATTCCAACTATTAAAATATATTTTATGGTGCGCATTTGATATTTTAGAAATCTGAAACCATGATAGCTTCAAGTTGAATGCCCTAAAACTGGTGACGATGTGGAAGAGAAGGACATGGGACCAAAGACAGTAGTGTTGCCTCTTGTAGCGCCATCTATGGATCCTCTTTCTATTAATGGTATGGGTAATGATTCCGAATTCTATGAGGGGTTTTTATATATTATTAAAATCCTAAAATGTTTTAATCAACGTACCCAATATATGGAAGACTTGTATCTAGAGTTCTATAAGAATCATTGTCACAACTTTTTTGGGGATAGAAGACCTCAAGATTCCAAGTCAAGGCTCAAAGGCAATATTTCTATATTTGAACATTTAGTGATGCCTCCAGAACAGATGGTCTTGATTTCTATATATATAATGTGATTATTCCGACCAATGAGAGGATTATATTAATACATAAGATCATAATTTTGATCTGATTAGGTAAATTATTTATACTATACTCTATGTCTATTCCATTCCATATACTTTGAGGGTTGATAATGAATAATTTTTCATGGACATGTATTTTGGATCCATGACTATTATGGAATACTCATTTCATTTCACTGAGATACTGCCTTTCTCTATTACCTTATATGGGGATGTTATCATGATCGAGATGTGATTTGAGGATGCATTGGTGTATGTCATCTAATTTTAGGTCAGTGTTTGTTGGATGATGTCTATTTCAGAGAACATCAACAAGGCCCTCGTTACTGAGTGGGATTTTAGGGAAGATTGTTGTGTGCGTTATGGTGGTTTGGAACCTAGATCAATAAGTGTCCCTACTAGAAGACATCTTCATCACTTCAACAATTACCCTGGGGTTTCAGTATTCAAAACTCCTTATAAACACAGCTGGCGGATATGACAATTGTTTAGGATGTCTGCAAAAGAGAAACCCCAATGCTTGATAGATCCAATTAAAAGCATACACAATGGTGGTATATGGAATATACAAGACCTCTATAGCACCATTTCATCATTGCCTACAAATGTGTGATCTACACATTCATTAAGTTCTCGAACAGCGCTAGTAGCATCACGTTAAGTGGAAATTTGAAATACCACTAGCCACTTACGACAAGGTGGTGGTCATGGTAAAGGTAATCAGACCCGTGATTCACAATTCTAGATGAGCAAGATTACCTGAGGTAGTTAGGATATGAATTAGCGCCACATTATAGGAAAGATACATGAAATGTAACCATTATTGGAAGAGTACAGAATTAAACCCACTTCTATTTGAGGTACTAGTCTATTAGCCTCTACATCAATTTATTTTTTATTTTATAGTGGGGAAACTCATTATTAATATCATAGGAAATAATAGAGTGTATAGGCATTGTGATAGAATAAATATGTGGAGTGACGATTCTAAGTACACTATTAGGTATTTAATCTGAGATCATTCCTAGTTTTAATGATTTCCCTCTTGAAATATCTGGATAATTATTCGTACGGAATATTTTCATCATAAGAATGATGAGAATAAATGTAATCATTGGGTCAAATTTTTTGGTCCCATGTCAATCCCATATTGACTGATATCATTGGAGGGTGACATTGACATCACCAAAGGAAAATAGAAACATACACAATGGAGAGTGGGATGTTACTGATACTTGATCTATACCCAAGCAAGAAATTGTGGGTATTGTGACCTCTCATATTGCTGGATTCTTCTTTGACAGTTAGTGGTTTGGAACTTATGATTACCTTCCTATGGTGGACTAGTATTGGGAAGTCTACCCAAGTGACTTTCCAAGGATACCAACTCTTTGAGAGGTATTATTTACCAAGTATATTTTGTGAATAGTGTCACCTATGAACATTCATCTTTAATATATATAATCTATGGATCTTTATTATCCAAAGAATCAGTTTGAAAATCAGGATGCTAATGGTTTTATATTCCCCCAAACATCTCCAGTGGGTCCAGGAGTTCTTTTTTCTATGAATTTCAATGGTACCCCTTGGATTTAATTGGATAACCATCGATTGAACTACCTCATGGTAAAGAATAGAAATCCACTTCCTCAAATAGATAACCTCATTGATCATCTCTTTGTAGTGAGAGTATTTTATATTACTGATTTTAGGATAAGATATCATGAGTTTAATGAGAAGTATTCAAATAACTGTTTCATAGCATATAAGAGTAGGTACGGTCTGTATGAGTAGCTAATAATGTTTTTCTGTCTCATGAATTATGACAACCCTTCATTCATTACAAACATAAACTAGATTTATTATATAAAACCTTCACTTGATACAACATGGATGATTGAGAGGTGTAGTGTATTTGGGGATTAATAACATTAAATAAAAACTTAAAACATGAGATACAACATCTTTATTGAAAACATCCTTTACATGACCACTACATTCCCTCGTACATATCATTGCATGGGATAACCTAAGGACATGCGTAAGAAAATGGTGAGCTATAAATCCCAGTAAAGGAATAATCATGGAATAAAAGGAGGAATACAATACATTTTAGACAATTGTAATCTCAATAGAGCACATGAAAATCATAAACATAAAGGAATTATAAATTATGATAATCATAACATGGAATTAGCATGAGCCAAGACTCATTGCACATTGATCATGTGTAAATTCCAATTGCACATGAAGCATGAGTAAAAACCTCATTGCACATAAATAAGCATGAGTCAACACCCAATGCACATGACGTATCATGATACTATACTTTACCTAATTCATTGAAGCACTGTAAGGGCGCACCCTTCTTAAACATTTCATTTCATGCATAAGTGTGCCACATGGGTCATATAACATGGATTCATAAAACATCATCATTTATTCCTTGATAAAGGAATGTTGAATTATTACATGGAACATTATAATAATTAAGTAAATGTTCATAATGTTGAATACCCTTGATAGGGAAATGGGCATCATATTCACTCCACAATGACATTGGCTTAGAAAAACGGTGCAATTTTGGCATCGTAACGGCATGACGTAAGAATTCATAAAAATGGATGATGAGAGAGAAAGTGTAGTTTCATCATATGTACATAAAATGGAAAGTATGGGGGTCATATAGATACATTTCCCAACAATTGAAATGGAATTTAGAGTCATGATACAAAATAATTTCTTGAATGTAAAATAAGAGAGATAATTTTGTTTCAAAATATCGGTATAGTAACAGGTGTACATGGGAGGCATTTAATGAGAGAGAAAGGGGTCTCCCATCATTCAAACCCAAATAGGGCAGTATGGGGGAGGTTATATACCATACCCCATCATTTATAATAGAAATTGAAATGGCATAACAACATTATGAAAATTGGACAAAAATGAGAAAGGAAGAAATAACCCTTACTTGGAAGTGTGCTTCCAAAGGCAAGAGAGAGGATTCTTGGGAGCTTGGGGAACCTTGGGTGGATTCTAGGAAGATTAGGGCAGAGGGTGGAAAAAATCCAAAAGATTTTAGTGTGGATAAAGTGGGAGATTGTGTGGGTTTATATAGGAAAGGTGAGAGAATGCTTCATTATTTAGGGTTGGGACACCTCACATTAAAATAATTCAAATAAAAAACTAGCCCTTTTTTGCAAATGGTTTTTTCCAAAGGGGAGTGAAAAAAATATTTTATAAGGCCAATATCTGAACGTTTTAAAATAATGGGGCTTCTTATGTGGAGGTGAGTCACACTCCCAAGGAAGACAATTTAAAAAGACAAGATGTTTAATAAGCCATAAAGGATCAATTAATTCTTTGAAAAATAATTCAAAAAAACCCAAAATCACATTATTTTAATGGTAAACCATATATTTTCCGAACATATGGCTTATAGTATTTTATTACATAACTATTGAGTCATTATGATGTCATAATACACATTATATATTTAACCAGTACATAATTCTTACCCAAAAATTTGATTGTCTCATAAAACTATGAAAAATTCACTGATGGATAATTTTGATGTCTTGATTCCAGAAATAATATCTATTTTATCTAAATAATTTTCAAAATATGTTAATTTTATATTTTAAAATAAAACCCTACATTTATAAAAAGTTCACGGGTTTGGACAGAAATGGCTTTAGAACATTAAAAAAATTACAATTGCATTCATAAAATTATACGATCACTTATATTTAATAAAAATTAATTTAATAATAATATTATTTTAAAAAAAAATATTTAATAGAAAAATCCTTTAATTCATCAAAATAGTTATTTTAGTTGAATATTAACTTAAAACACTATTTGACCTTTAAAAACAATTTACAAGGTAACAAAAATAACATGAAAATATATTCATTATTATATACAAAAATAATTGACATAACCATAGTATTAAGGTCTTGTTACAAAACCCCTTATAACACCTACAATAGATTGAAGGTTAAGGTGTACGATGGTGACAGACTCTTAGGGTGGCTCGGACAACATTTCTCGGGTGGTAATCTCTATCAACTTCTACTTCTCTTGTACGCGGTCCCACTCGAGCTTAACCTGTTGAAGCTTGGCTTTGTCCTGATCAAGAGCGAAGCCAAATGATTCCACCTCTTTTCCATGTTCTGACAATTGGGCTTCATATAGGGCACGTCTACTAGATGAGGCCATCACTTCCATTGTCTGAGTAAATTTGATTCATTAAAGCCCTATATTTATACAAATCATGTGATCACTATTCAGTGACTATATTAGAAGCGGTCACAATTATTATCATCAAACTAAAGAAGTTGACATATTATATAAACTTTTAAATAAGCAGACATTTAAATAGATAAATAGGTATTTCCATTAATGGATATTTGGGTCGTTACATGAATGCCCACATTATCTTCATTTCTCTAATTGATAGTGTTTTCAACCCGTATCTGGATTTATTTGTTGTATTATTTTTTAATTTAAATTAGTGCATAACTATTCTAAACCAAACTATGCCATAAATATTGAAATCATTCTAAATACATTTATTGAGAACTATCTTCATTCAAAACTCAGTAAATTCCACTATTGGATCAACATCATCAACTTACTGGGTCACATTTTCACAAAGAAAGAATTTTCAGTAGACCCATAGATTGTGAGAGTTCTAGTTTACAAATAGATAACCTATTGAATATTTTCTATGTAATATTTCATTAGGCTATTTAGTTAT
Source organism: Viscum album (assembly GCA_963277665.1). NCBI lineage: Eukaryota > Viridiplantae > Streptophyta > Magnoliopsida > Santalales > Viscaceae > Viscum > Viscum album. The sequence continues at coordinate 2,046,283,582 of OY728147.1, read as the reverse complement.
TAGATAATCTTAATACAAGATTTATCATTCCTTATAGCACCTCTTACTAGTACGATGCAGAAGGATGTGAAATTCATATTGTCAAAATCAAGTGAAGTACCCTATCACGGTTTGAGGGTCAATTTGAAATCAGTAGATATACTAATTCCTTCAGATAAAGGTGGTACCTATGATGTCTACTATGATGCATTGGGTAATAGTATTATATTCTTCCCAATATATAATGATCGTGACATCATGTATGGGCCTCATCAATTAAGGCCTCATGAACCAAATTACCTGACACACGACATCATGTTAGAATATTTCATTCACGGTCTATTTGTTAAGAGAAAATATTTACATAGAGAGTGTTTTGTTGTATTAAATAATCAAAAAATCTTCCAGTAAGTCTTTTTACATAGAGATATAAATATATGGTAGTACAAATGGGTAGAATATCTATAATTGATGGATTTTTATCATGAATACACAGTTGATAAATTCAATTTTGTAGCTGATGATTTCATCTGGGAGACTCTTTCACAAGTTGTTTAAGATGCTAGTGGGAAGTGGCAGATCATGGATTTATTTATAGTGATTCATGTTGAGGTGTGGGAGGATCATGGATTGAATATCCTCTAAGCTTTGGTAGTGACCACTACCCTTCTAGAAAAGGTGACAATGAGGATAATATTAGATCCTAAGGTATTAGAAATAATGGAAAGTATCTTATCTGAAAATTATACTATGGGTATACCATGTAGGGGGATGATACATTACTATTTAATGGTTGTTTAGAGATCCCTACTAACATAAGAGTAGAGATATTAAGTTAATTACATTCCACAACATTCGGAGTACATCCCAGTGTCACCACGATGTATCAAAAATTACATCTCTATTATTGGTGTCCTAGTTTGAAATGGTAAATTACTAGACTTATCAACTAGTGTTCTACTGTTCAGTAGGTTAATGGGGAACATCAATGACCAGTAGGTCTTTTACAATAATTTTCCATTCTTGAGTGGAAATAAGATAGTACTTCTATAGATTTTGGGAATATTTTACATAGAGCACATCATTGAAACAATGTAGTTTTGGTTGTCATCAATATTTTGAAAATGGAAATACACTTGTTACCTCTACTAGTGGTAATTTTGGTAGATGATCTATGGGGGATATATATTAGGGCAGTGATATGTCTCCATTAAGATCTTGATTGTATCATATCTAACATGAATTCTTGATTCACATCACATTTTTTGGAAGGGTTTGTTTATGAATATGGATACATAGATACTTGTAATCATGTACTATCACCCACAAACTGATAGACATATCGATCATATGATTAAAGTGTTAGAGGACATGCTCTATGCATCTTTCCTTGATTTTTTTGGTTATTTTTGGAAAAAAACCCCAAGTTGTGTCTATATATAATAAAATATTTCCAGATACCAATATGTTTTATTTTATTTTCACATTTTTCAGTAGCCCATTTCAAACATATATGTGACGATTAGTTGAAGGGGAGGTATATTTTCTTTGACCACACCATGTACATAAGTCTATAGAGTAGTTCCGGTTGATCAAAAAGTTAATATTGCAATATGAATTGAAACATCAATCATATGCCAATGAATGTCAATGAAATATGGAGTTCATGTTCAGAAATCATGTTTTCCTATGAGTTATTCCCAGCATGGTTCATTGACATATCAAGAGTCATGTTATAATTACAGATAGGGTTTTCTATACATTTGAGGTTTTTAAATTAATCGGACTATTTGATTTTAAGATAACACTTCATTAGAGATACTGATTTATTCATGATGTATATCATGTATCTCATCACCTTCGGTATCATTGAATGTCATCACATGTATTTCAACCTGATGAGGTTGAGTGAGATATGGATTATTCTTTTGTGTAGTTCCTAGTGCGTATTGTGGATCATAGCATGAGATTCCATTGAGGCAGGTTTGTACCTTTTGTACAGGTGTTATAGAAGCACGAACGAGTATAATATAAGGCCTAGGAGTGGTAGGTCGATATATGTTCCTATTAGATGAATCAATTTTATAGTGATACATTATTACCCTAATATGTCCAACATGGGGATTAGTTTATTTAAGGGGGATGTTGTAATGACCTATCTTTTCCTGAAAGTACATATCAATATTTTTTGGATTAAAATATTTAATATGGACCTTATAATTTTCCAAACCAGAGTCATAGAGGTCACAAGGGTGTATGGGTATTTCTTAGAGACTAAATCTTTATAATTTACAAAAATGGATAGGGACGCACAATCATCAGAAACCATGCCTCTAATCCCATACATTTTCCCAAACCATGTGGAGTATTTCTGAGGATAATGGAGTGGGGTGGGTGCATGGTTTTTTGGAAATTGTATGACCCCGAGAACATGTCCATGTGTGTTGTAAGAGTTTTATAATTATTTATTAGGGTGTAGAAAACACATAGTAAGTAAAACCATGTTCTTAACCACATTGGGCCTCCTTGGGAAGTTCCATGGCACATGTTGGGCACGAGGTATTACAAACTATTCAGCCAAATTATATACTGTTTCTATTTGGATGAAATTATATTATCACCCTTAATGAAAATAAAACAATAACACCTTCCCCATCCCTATAATTTCTTTTTTAGTAACACCACTCTATTCACCTATGAAAGAACTCATCCATCCATGGTTTGGCATTTATGTCATTATCTCGTCTAGAATTAAAATAAAAGATCATTAGAATATTAGGATTTTCATTGGTTTGACCTTTAATCCCCTTTATAATTTCATGGATGATCTATTTCCATCCTATTCTTTTTTGGTGTCATATATTACACCATATTATTTAGGTGTTTGACTATTATTCTTTTTTATTCTGATCTAATTTGAATATGAAGATGATAATGGATGATGTTTTCTTCATGGAATAAAGTATGTTGTATTGTTTTTTTCTATAAAAGATGCATTATATTCATGGAACTGTGATTTTCTCACACAATTTTTATTTAAAAACAATTCCATTATTACTGTTCTTAAAATATAAATGGTTATTTTCCTGATCTAATACTCTCAACTATCATTTCTAAGTGTTTAGAGGATACTCATCTAAACCTCTTCTACCCCTATGAGAATTTCGATTAATTTCCAACTTTAATATAAAAATTAAAATGACTATAACTACTTTTATGTGTTGAATTTTTATTACAATAGATTTTACCATTATAAAATATATTTATTGATTTCTAAATCACCTTATAATTGATTTTCTTATATGAAATTGAATTTTTTATTCCGTTATTATATAAATGGATTCTATATAGAGATTGGGTTTTCTTCAATATGGTTTTCTCTGCTTAAATTAAATAAATGAATTACTTAGATGGATGATAATGGGTGGAAATATTAGGTCAATTGATTCATGTTATCTCATACTATTTATCATAATTTTTTCACCCATTTATATATGTATTGGGTTGATGATTATTATGATAAAGTGTGATACAAAAGGATATTTTTTTATTATGACTACACCGTTAGTATTGGATATGGAATGATGGTTAATAGATTTTTTTATCATGAAATTTCACTTTCCCTTACAATGGGTTTTGATCATTACATCTTTCATCGTTATACGTGTATTTAAAATATGTGAATGATATTAAACATTTTGTGTTTCAAGTGTTGGGAAATATGTCTCACCAAAACAATCTAGAACATCAAGGATGGTGACTCATATTAACTATGAGATTCAAGGAATACAATATTTTATTCATTCTACCAGCTGGATAGACTAGTTATGGATACTTTTATTAGACACTAGTTATATTAAGCACATTTTATCTAGGTGTATAGCTACTTTTTTCCTCACTTACTTAGCTTAAATAGGATGATAAAATATTTAAGGGAACTATATAAAATATTACAACATATATTGCAACTAATATGACTCATTTAGGAAAATGCCGGAATAGGTATAGCTGCCATGTGCCCAATATAAATCTATATTGGATGTTACTTATATATTTCTAGTATTTCTTATTATTTAGTTGTACGTACACACTACATTTCTATGATCACTTCTTAGATTAATTATTGACACTATTGGAGGTGTCTTGTTGATATTTTATCTCACACCCTTCTCAGTCTACCATTGGAGAAATAGTAGATTAATAGTATACACGTATGGATTATGGAATGAATCCTACTATAAATTCTTTATTTGTTTAGATTATAGTATATATCATGTTATTATATGACCGTACATCTAATAGAGATGCTACTGGACAGGTATTTTGTACTTTTTTCTATAGAATGTTTTTTATGCCTACCCCTTAAAACCACTTTTTGTATATAATTATTCCATGAAACTAAATTTTATATGAATCATCCTGTGTAATTTCATTATTATTTAGTTGCTCAGTTATTTATACCTTCAAACTTTTTTATTATGATTTTTAAATATGGATCATCTATTCTCTCAGAACTATTTTGTATATTATTTCAATATAATATGAGGGTACTGTATTTCCATTGTACCACATATACACCATTCTATCTAGTTATTAGCCTCATCCATTATTGGATGTGAACCTGAGGACATGTGACCCACCAACTGAGGGCATGGGTTCAATGGTATGGGTTCAGTATGTTAAAAATTGACGGGTATGGTTTTTTAAAGAAAATATCATCTTATCATTAACTTATACAGGTGATAAACAAATTTTATCACTAATACCTCCCATTTTATTCTAAGAAAGAATTTAGGAACACCCTTTATTATATTTTCCTTCCACATGTTATGTATAATTTTTTATTGGAATGATATTTCTATGAATTTTTATATTCATATAGAACCATGTGGGATATGTTGTAGATATATTTTGACCATTGTATTATGTTTCTATGTTTCAAAATATATTTTACCTTTGTGATTCTAGTGTCAATCATTATTTTATGTAATTAATATTAATATAATAACATGTTATATCAATTTTTGAAAAGTACTAGTGACTAGAATTATTATGTAAAGATACCTATATTAGTGATAATAAGATCAAACAATCATTTGTGGGATCTTTAAAATGTAGTCTTAGATATGTATGTACCAACCATATCTCCATTTATAAGTTACTTTAGAAATTTGTTTTTAAATTTGATTGATTAATTTACATATATGTAGAGGTACTAATGATAATATGTTATGAGAACCCTACATAATTGGTAGGGTGTGTAGAAGAAGTGGTTTAGAAACTAGATCCCCCACAAGATCATACACAGTTTTTAAGATGACCCTAAGAAAACATTCACATTGTGTTTGAAATTGTGGACAATATGAGGAAAGTACTAGAAGTTCATGGTATGGGGGATGATTTTGGTTCTACAACATGTCAATAATTATAAACATGATTTATACTAAAATAAATCTGACTATAAATTATATTGGAATCCTATGTCAAGGTGTTTAATTCTAAGATGAATAAATATCATTTGTTGAGGAGGATTAAATTTACAATAAATAGATTTGATATACTTCACGATATCTATGATAATTCTTATAAGAGTTGTCACACTAGTGATTCATGATCTTATTATAAAGTACTAAATTAAAATATGATTATAATATAACAAGGTACATAATAATATTTATCCACAGAAATAATGATGAAGGGATCTTCAAATCATGATATTCCCACTAATGTTTTACAGTTCATTCTTGGGAAATAATCTGATGAAGTTTAAAAAGTATGATTCACCCAAAATGAATAACGAGTTTAAAAAATCATTGAGGATTCTATAGGATGAATACATTAAGGATTCTAATGTACATGAAAACATCGTTGTCATTTGTCCAGTAGACATAGAATAAAAAATATCAAACTATTGACAAGAAAAGGTTGTTGTAATGAATAAAAGATGGTTCCCAAAGAGAACCTAAATGTCATGATATGTTTTCAAAAAAAAACTATACCCTTCATTTAATGATTTTCTATTTGAAATTTTTATTTTGGAATGAAAAATTCATATATGTATTTTTGTTATTGTCATATCAGAAAATAGTTTATAAAGAAGGTAGAAGATGAGCCATGTGATAAATTTTCCTTAATGGAACCAATGATAAAAATTATTCATAATGAAATTGATGATGTGATGATTACCATGAAACCTAAAAAATAAATTTTAGTTGAATTTTTGATGTGGAATCCTAAAAAGTGGAGAAAATTTGTTGAGAAATCATCTGAACCATGTTGTCAAATGGATGAAATTAATATATCAACCTTATTAAATTATCTTCTATGTTTTACACTTATACATACAATGTAGATATTTTGTTTTCATGAATGGTCTCATGTATATTACAAGGGGATGTATGGTTTTCAAATCAAGACATTTTGTGGATAACATTACAACTTGGATTAATCTTTAAACTATAAAACTTGCAAAAAAACTTATGAATAAGTCGTAATTGATGAAGTTAAATATCATGTTCTTATTACAAGATAGGAAAATAATTAAATTATGGAATTATTCATATAAATTTACCCAATTATTAAATAATTATATTTTTGGAATTATATATTTTTCACATCATGAAAAAATATAAATAAAATATCCATGATGAAGATGACCATTTTATGTGTTTTCATTATGGGAAGACAAGTTGAAATTGTCAATTAAGATACCCAAAAAATTATAAAAAACAAACCTGATTATTCTATAATCTTTTTTAATAACATGTCATTGATTATCCAAGAATATAGTTAGACATCCCATGAATACAAGATTGGGTGTTCTGATTCTTCTGTATTAGTCTATTATAATGGATAAAATTTTCTTGAGGATCAAAACCTTTTGTTTTCTACACCGATCATGGATAAAATGGACTTATGGTGGAATTGATAATTTATATGGATAAATATGAAGTCAAACCATATTTCCTATTAATTTTTTATTTTTATCAATATGGGTGATAGAAAGTAAAATGAAATATTGATATTAATGGGTCGATAAGGAAGGAAGCATATTGACACATCATTGGGAAGATACTTCCAACAAAAATAATGGGAATATTATTCAACTGACTTTGTGTGAGTTTTATTTTATATTTATATAATTAAATAAGATTATTATAAATTTAATTTAAGAATTATGATGGTTTGTTACATGAATAATAAATTGTTTATTTAGATGATGGTTCGAAGAGTTTCGATTTATCAAATTATTTTAATTAATTTAGGAATTCACTTCATAAAACATGTGGTTAAAGAAATTCATGAAATCCATAATTTTTTATAATATACATCAAAATATAGTTTCATTATGAATAATATTTTGGGAGTTATATGAAAAAATATTACCCAAGTAGAATTGATATGTAATTGAGATTATATGAAAAAATTCACTATCTCATTTTATAAGAATTTAATAAAAATAATTCTAGCTTCAACAAGTCAATGAATTAGTTCAACTATTTTAGTGGGCTCCTACCGCTACCATGAAAGTGATATGTAAACATTTCATTCAGTGTATGTTTAGATAATAGTGGAACAAAATAGGATTTAGTGGTAGGAATATTAGGTACACAATGTGCTAATGACGGGGTGGTGTCACCTTATTGGGTAGCACAATTACATAAAGAGACTAATTTCATGGTGGACTCGGATACTCATGACTAACTTATTTATATAGATTATTGTATTATTTATTTGGAGAAGACCATGTGATATTACAATGATGGATAGTTAGTTTGTAGGTACTTTTCAAAAATTACAAAATTGTACACATATTACCAGCACCATCCAATTGAGTCCATCCATTTTGTACGAGAATATCAACCATAATACTCACTGAAAACCTGAAAACCTCAACCGGTTTAATCTATAAGAATCAAAACTTCATTCCCATCCTTTTACATAGTCATAAGAAAAATTCAAAATTATGTGAATAATATAATCTTCCACAAGAAAAAGCATACCAACTGAGAAGAAGAGTGTACATGAATATGACAATGAATACAGTATTGAATATTCTGTGATTAATTTTATTATGTCAAAATATAATTATCCATGACTTTAAAATGGAAGGGGGAATTCTACTCATTACACATGGAATAAGAAACATCGATGAGTGTCTCAATGAAGGAGAATCACATAAGAGTGTCATGAGAATGGTGGAGATACCATGATTTTGAGGGTCTTACATGAGACCTCTATAATGTATCTACAAGATTTGTTGTTCAAACATCCATTTGATAAATTACATTGATCAATAGATAAAATTAAAATTTTCTGAATATTTATTGATAATAATCCTACTGTATGTTTTCCAATGGATTATCTATGAAAGATGTTGATAATGAGAATGTATTTTTTTTAAAATAGATTTTCCAAAATTGAGAGACATGCATGAGGATAGTCTGAGATATATGAAATGAAATGTCATTAATTTTATAAAAATTTCATCCCAAATTATTGATGATAAATATTTATTTTTGAATTATAGAGATTAAAATAATATTATATTCATTAATATTTTCTTGTAATTTATGGGAATAGAACGAGAAAAATAAAATATAATGCATACCAACTTGCATAAATTCAGGTGGCATAAATGTTTAAGGTATGATTGTGAATAAAGAATATAAAAATGACATCATTTTTTATTATAGATACTTTTAAAATAATTATTTTCATAAAAGTTTCTTTTAAATATGTAGATAAAAGTATGATGATAAAAGGTATACAATTCAAAAATGCATAAAAATATCTTGATAATAAATAAAAGATTCCATAGGTTATAAAGGAAAAACATTATGAAAATTATTTCCCGCAAATTTAGTATCAATGATCTTCATTAATGTATACTTACATAAAACTATAAATCTATAGTATCATCATGGATAGAAAAATAAATTGATTTTGTGATTCATGGATCTATTGAAATGAGTTTGGATGTTCAAATTTATATGGTATTGTGAAATTAAAAAATCATGAAAGATGAGGTGAGTAATAACTAAAGTAGTTACATTATTTTATTATGGATACAAAAAAACTAAATATATTTTTTTATGAGAGAATGATGAGGTTCAAAATTGGTGATCTATTTGACAGAGGAGGAAGGTTATCTAGGATGATTTAAATTATCATAACACTTGGTAATTTAAATAATTTATTTACATGATTTTATAAGTAAAATATTGATGATGTGATAGAATTAGAATATATACAAAGATGTAGTTTTTTTTGTTATATATATGTTTATATGTTGAAGAATAATTTTTTAGATAATTTTTTAACTATTATTCAAGAGAAAATATTTTTGTATCATGAAGGACACTAGAGTCTATTGATGTAATAATATATATTGAGTGTCGAATATAAGATAAAGCGATCCAATGTAATATTATTTTAATTGTAGATTAAATATAGAAGAAAAATAGATGAAAATAATTTGTCTAGTGAAATTAAAGTTCACTAATTAAAGAATAGGGAAGAAAAGAAAATAAATGGAGTTGTCTTATCTGTTTCACTAGAAGATGAAGAAGGAGAAACAATCACATTTTTCTTAGAGAAAAACTGTCAGCACAAATATTTATAATGTATGAACTATTTCTTGAATTATAATGTATAATGATGAGAATAATAGAGGATGAACATGAAAATAATATAACAATAATAAAATGTAAAATTTTGATGAAGACACTCTAGAGGATTCAATGTACATAAAGACGTTGAATTATTTCCATATATGTAGTATAATATTCTAATAGGAACATATATGTCAAACTAGTATATCACAATTATATGAATATAGATAAATCTATTTCTCCGATATTGAGGGTAGGGAACCACAGTTCTATTTTAAGATTATTTCGTTGTCTGGCAACAGTAATAGGGGTCTCCATAGAGTGGTCATGTGATGAAGTGTTATATAACACTTTCACTGTGGACTAGACTTTATTATTAAAATTTGAACATTTTAAATACTTTTTCAACATTATCTATGTGATAAGGAATGAACTAATGGTAATATAGTCATAGAACCCTTTTAATAACAAGTCTAAGAGGTAACGGTATAAAAAGTACAAAATTGGAAAAATTAGTCCCCAATACAGATTCCCCCTCCCCTCTAGTGTTGTGAAAATCTCTAAGTGGTCATAATATATATTACATGATTAATATTTTATATTGGTAAATTTTTCATTCAAAACAAATTTTTTTCATTTCCCATATATCTGAAAATTTGACTTTCTTTATAACAGTTTGGAAAATTTGTTTTTTTATCATTTTAAAATGACCACCATTTCCCATAATCGTGTTTTTTCTTCATTATAATGTTTCATATTTATGTTTTTATGATTTTATAATGTAATTAAATTCCCATTTTTAATTATTTTCTCATTTGAATTGTTTATTAAAGAGAAATATATTTCATTTAGATATTATGGTATAACTATTTGTTATTATTTTTAGGGGTTAAATTTTTTTTTTGTGGGTTTTATGAAGAAGTTAAAAGACCCTACTTTTTTTATGTGTGATATGGTTTTTGGAAAATATATATAAAAATGATTGTATCTTATATAGTGTTATAATTCATTAGTTACTCATAATAGAGTAAACTAGATATTATTCTTATGAAGATAATGAAATTATCAATATATGTTATTCTATTATGATATGATGTTGTAATTCAATGGGTAGGATATTCCATTGTAGGGGTAATTTTTATAGTTATGTTAATATGACATCCCATTTCCCTTCATGATTATTTTTCCCTTTATTCATGTTAATTAGATATTTTGTGGAATTTTCTGGGAAATGATGTTGACTTCATGAGTATGTATGTTTTTAAATATCATAAACGTTTATTATGTAAAAAAGTAAAAATTTAAAATATGTGTTCATGTTTTTTAATGGAAAAACTACTTTTCAATATTGTTAAATCACATAATTAGGTTTATTTGTTTATCCCACATTTTTAATAGATTCTACGTGATTTAAGGATGTATAAAAAACACTAAAGTGGTCAATGATTTAATTGCGTAGGATCATATTGACTAAACCAAGTCTTTTATAAAAAAAATAGAATTTAAAAAAAATGATATTGTGGTTTTTATAAATAAAAAATTAATTACATATTAAATTTACATAGTAATTAAAAATAAACATCATAAGTCATTTTAATAAACTCAAAAAAATATCATCATCTTCCATACATATTCAATATATAATGTTATAAAAAATCACTTTGGAACTAGTCGCGAACATAAATATATCAAAATATCATGAATAGAATAAAAAATGAATGAAAAGTATCTCTCAAACACTCATTGTATTCAACACCTCAATCCCCTATTACAACTAACCACATAACCTGCAACATAATTCATGTGGAACAAGAATAACGATATAAAATTTCAATTTTTGTAAAATTATCAATTTAATTTTATATTATATTCAATAAAATTAAAACAAATAAAATTTTATATAACATAATGAATAGTTTGAACCTTTTTATTAGATATCATGAAATTCGATAATGGTTTTAGTGCATTATTTAATTATACATGTAAAAAATGTGCAAATTTCATGGTTCTTCATTTATAAAAATTTTAGGCTCATTTTCATGGTTTTCAGCATGGGAGTTTTTAATGAAAAAAAGTTGATCATTATAAAACATTATTTTGATATTTTTTGAAATACCACATGTCAGATTTATTTGATTTTCATTATTATATTGTAAAAAATATTAGAATATAATTTTCTTATAATTTTATATTTTTTCCTTTTATTGATCATTCGACACACATTTGTATCATATTATGAAATTTTAAACTAAAATCGTACTTTTAATTATTATGATCAAACCACATGTTAGATTGATGATAAACTAATTCTTACATTGGAAAAATATTTTAATAACTTTATCCAAATTTTATATGAAAATACAAGATTGACTTCATGGGATTGAAAGTGTGATTATTTTATTCAAAATAAAATACAGGTTGAAATTAAAAATATTCACTTTTGGTTATTTCGACTTAAATGTTCATCGCATGGAAATGTCAATATTTTAAGGAATAAAAAATGAATGCATCAAAATATAGGGGTAAATTTGGTTTCAAAATAAATAATAGAAGATGTGTTTTTTTCTCACCTAGTTTGTTTTGACTTTTTCCCAGCATTGAATGGATGTTGTTCAATCTCACTATTTCCCTTAACATTCATATCACTAATTGATAAGTATGAAAATATAATGAAAATAAAAAGTACATACGGGAATTTTACATGGTTCAACCCTTTATTCTAATCCATGTATTGTACATACAATGATATTATAGCATACCAAATCCACTACACTCAATTTTTGTTGAGGATTGTTCCAAGGTCACAGTTACATCATTTTATGGAACACAGAACATAAAATTTTATAGAATGATCAATTTAGAATCTAACGAATAATTAAAAGTCATATTCAAGATATAATTATTTAGTGAATATGGGGTCAATTTATTAATATTAGGGTCACTTCAACAATTAATAGACACGAGGGTCTCCTCCATATCAATATTGGTTACTAAACAAATCCACTCTAATATCTCAGTTGATGCTCTATATAGATTCAGATTTATTTTCTATTTATATCCAATTTTATATGATATAAACATCATGATGTCAAGTTTTATATTATTTATTCCATAAAAACATATGAGAAGAATCTATTCATATGGATGAGGATGATTCAATATTGAAATCATCTTTATTTCTACCATTTTCGATAACCATATGTAGTGGTGTAACTCATATAATCTTCTGCATTATAATCTATAATAAATAAATATTTAAATATGATCAATATATAATTATTCATATCATATGGTAATTGGATCTTTAGTTTAATTTAATCACTAATCTCTTCAGAAACACTATAAAATGTTTTTTATAAATACTTCAATGAACCAAACATTTTTATCTAATAGTTTGAATCAATATTTACTATCTGAATTCCATGTAATAATGTTTTTTGTACCACATTTTTTAACTTATTCAAAACATTCATTTAAATTCAATTCAAAATCATTAAATTTCTATTCAAGTCCCTTAATTGAAATTGAAACAAAATATCCTTTAATATGATGAAATATTCTTCGATGATGGATTCTCTTCGCTATGGCTTGCTATAGTACTTACTCAAATTTATAATCTAATATCATAATACATAACATTGAAAATACCATTTAAAAACACAATTAAACCATCTTTGAAATAACTCAATTTAAATCTCTAATAAACTAAAGTGTGATCCTCCTTTAATTGGTACATCTCCATCACAATGTGACTATATCCATGAGTCCTTGTATTATAAATAATTTCATAGGCTTTGTAATTGATATTTTAATCCATGATTTCTCTTATTATTAATGAAATAAACAATACATTTCACCCTACATAAATGGAAATAACCCATATATATCACCATTTATTCCACAAAAAGAACCATATATATCATTATGATACACAATTATTTGATATATTTCATTGTATAATACCATTATGTTTCATTCTCTTTCTCAAAACGATTCCATTTCACAAATTGGACAAGCCTTATGTATTAGGGAATCATCCAAGGTATGTTTATATAATAGAATATATTTTTTCCTTTTTTTAGATTACATATTCAAATCAACCCTTACATATGCTCCCTTAAGCACCCTTACATATGTGAAATTATAATTTTTTAAACATACTCATATAATTATTTCAATTTATATATTATCCTAATTATTCATACTTATTAAGACTTTTCAAAATTATTTTCACCACCATTACAGTTCATCTTGACTGCTTTTACATATAGTCTATATTACGTTTACAGATGAGGATTTTTCTAATTTAATGCAACTATGAATATTTGTAATCCTTTTAAATTGTACTAGATTAATCTTATGTATTATGTTGGTAAATTTATGAATCAAAATTTTATAAAAACATGGACATTTAAAAATTTAAAAAATTTATACAAATTTTCAATTCAACCATCTCCAACCATATTCATACCACCTCAAACTTCACGAAACACCATTAAATTTTATAAGACCATTTCTAAAGTTATATATACATTAATATTTCAAAACACATACAATATTGTTGATAGTTATATCAAATTATACTCATCAATAATATATTCCATATAACCACTACTATGGGTTAAAGTATCATAATCAAATTCCATTTATTTAATTTTCATGTAAACTCAACAACTTATATGATGATCCCTTGGGAATGGAGACCATTATGTTTTTAACACATGTCATCATGTCTTTTTATGTCAACCATAAATCATTTTTATCCAATATAAAAAAATTCAACAAATACCAGAGAAAATATATAAGATTCAATACACATACTTTGTATTTAGTTGAAAATAATTACATAAATCCTACCCACATTAAAACTCTCAATAAATTAATATAATATAATGATTTTTGGTTAATTATTCTCACTCCCCAATTTTTGACAAAGCCAAATGTTCATCTAATAAATAATTATTATTTTAATTATCACCCCTTTTAAAATAAGTTTATAGTTGATATCTTCTCACCTATACTCTAACAATATCTATATGTGTATTGATTTGAATATTTAATCATTTTTAACAATTTAATTTTTTATAAATAATGGTTTTCATTAACATTTAATATTTAAAATTTGAGAGTTTGTTATCCCATTTTTCATGAAATAATTTTGAAGACCATTTGTTATTGGACTCTTTAGAAAATTTACATAAAATGAAATCACTTTATAAGAATGTTATATAACTAGATGATATATAAATCTTTTCTATCTATCGACCAATTAAAAGATAACATACAAAGAATTGTATTTTTTTATCAACTTTATGTCTGATACAGGACAATAACGTATAGCTCAATTTAACACATTCTAACCTTCCTGGTCACCCATAATCCTTTTCATTGATACATTGAAACTATTTATCATTTATATAAATCCATGATATTATACATCAGACATAATAATGTTTGTTTAATAAATTTTTTTTATTTTCCACATTTCAATATCCAATCCACATATTCTCTCATATTCAATTAAATTAATGGTTTCAAGATTTTGAATTTAAAAATTTTAAATGATCTATTGACTAATTTTGTATTCCTTTTGAGTAGAATATTTGTGTTGGAAAAAATATTACATGACAGTAACATAAATCTATCCATGTCACTCACCTACTTCTATAAAAATGTTCACCTTGTAATCATAATTAATTAAAAAATTATTAATATGATCCCAAACTCACTTATGAAAGATAATAACAGTATAACAATTAAACTACCAATTTTATTAGACATACCACATGTTTAACAAAGTGATACCACTTGTTCATGATAAACATGTTATACCAATTGATGTTCATGATCCTTCATTTCATCACACGGATTCTACTTATTTATACATGAAAAAATCAGTCATTAATTAACATCACCAACTCCACCTAAATTCCATTACTTATTAAATATACCTACTTAAATGATGTTATATATGGAAACTATGTTTTAGATATGAATATTATTTCTAATATATTTTTTTATCTTAAAAAGAATCAGATGCTACAATATTGTTTTACATAAAAAATAAATATGTATTCCATGAATGTTATTTCTTCTTCTATGAATTTAATTACACTTGTTTTTTTAGTCTGGTACCATTTGAGAAATGATATAATAACATTTTTTTATCATTGAATTTTTCAGGATTCAACTCTATAATATATATGCGGGTTTGAAACTATTTCAATTCTTCATTTGGAATAATATTGCTTAATATTATTCATTAAAACATGAAATTGTAGAATTAGTATAAGAACCAAATTTTGATACTCCATTCCACATGTGATGTAAAATAGTTTCATGAACTATTCCTACTAGAACACAACCCATATTAGATGTTAGGACATGAGTGTCCCAAGATTCCCACCACCAATAAGCCTTGGGATGGGGAGTAGCCCCAAGGGAATTTGAAATACATATGGGTGACATTAAACAAATAAATTCATAGGAAAATTGTATAAACCCACTAATATGATACATATATTCCATCTGAAGTATAAAATTTCACATACAATAGTTATTTATACATATCCATGAATACGATGTAAAATATGAAAAAAAATTCCTCTTAGAAGACACTTCAACATCACAAATAGTAGCATCCATATTCTCCATTAAATAATACTATAAAATAACACAAGAAAACAATTTCTCACTCCTTAAATAGTCTGAATGGATTAAGTATTTCAATAATATAATTTCCATTACACTTTCACAACTAATCACTAATAATCAACTATATAACCATCATAATCACAACACAACTACCACCATAACATCACAACAATCATAGAACCACAACATTATCACATTTTCACAACCCCAACTATGTGACAAACACCACCACCTATTCAGAACACCATATCCTCCCAAACATTACAACCATGAAATCCAAGATCATCATCTACTTGAATTAGTCACTATTCAACATCTGTCCCAATCATAGAAAATTATAGATCCATAATCTATCAGATCTTGGGGGTGTGTGTATATGTCATTGCCTTAATCTATTTCATCCCCTAAATAAGTTCTTGTTTCATAACCTTCATCCACTATATCATTCACAAACACACAAATTTTAAATTAATTCCTTACACACTATTAATATTTAAAAATTCAATTAACAATCACTATAAAATACATACCATAGAGAACATACATTAAATAACCGAGTTCTATTAACGACCAATGATAGATTCATTTCACCTTAATCCATTATATCCCACAAGGGTATATACATAATTCAGTTTAATTACATGCAAAATATATAGTGTCATCAGATCATCAAAAATGAAATAAAATGGAAATCACTCAATAAATCATTATCAAAACACATTCATTAATATTAATTAATGAAACATCACAAATTCATATAAGTAAAAAGTTTCAAAAAATTACCCAATAAAATAATTATAACAAATATTGATCACCATAATGTATAATGTATCATCTCCAAGTATTACAATATCATTTCATGATAAAAAATCTGTTTCATCATTAATTATTTAGTTTCCCATTGGAAATTAATTACTTGTTTGATTATATATATACACATATGTATGATATAAATTGTGTAACTATGAACTAACCTTTACTACTCACACTCTACCATCCTTTGTGAACCCTAAAAATTTTCCATTTGAAATCAAACAATGAAAATATAAGTCTGTAAACATAATATTCAAATACTTCAATAATTATGGATTACCATATATCCCACATATCATATTATCAGCTTACACTCTTAATAATAGCCTTCAAACTATAACCCAAAACTCAAAACTGGAATTACATCAAGATGGTGCCCCTAAAACCAAACTTTACACCAAACATCCAAAAACCCAACAAATCACTATGAACATTATCAATGACTGGTATGTTCTAACATGGTAGGAACAACTCTCAAAAGAATAACAACCTTATTCCAAAAATCACCAAATTATCATAATAAGATCTCAGCTAAAAAGATTTATATGAAAAGTGAATTATCACTATATTCCTTACAAGAACTCAAATTTGTTCAAAGATAACAAACCGAAATAATATGGAAACATTCTGAATGTATGAAACACTCATGATAATTTATGTTTATATTGTATATCACATTAATCAATTAAAATTTTAATAATATTTAATTCTTTATTAACATGTTATACAGGTTGTATGGAATGGAATTTTTTAATATTTTTGTACTTCTTATCAACCATACACACGAAAAATGAGAAGTTGATTGTTATTTTTCAACTTTTCCAAAACATTATTATGATCATTGGAGTCAATTTGAGATGATTTAGAAAAATTATAATAATTAAGAAGTTGTGAAATGATCCTTATTTATAATTTAATTAGAGTCATCCTAAATAAATCATTAGATCAACTTTTATACAATTGAAAAAAAAATTAAAAAGGTAGATAGACTATAGGGTATATTAATGTTAATCCTATAATCAATAAACATTATTTTATCTCTAATATTGATGATTTCTAAATTCATGAAAAATTAATAAGATTCAATTGACATTCCATAAGAATCATTGGGATATCTATTATCATTATAGGGATTTTCATATAAGTCATTCTAAAGAATGTATGAGTCAATGAAATTAAATAATGATTATTATTACATTTCAAAATACTCGTTATGATTTTAAAAGGGTTATTTATTATTATTTAAATGTAATTTGGGATTTTACATTGAAAAGACATCAAAGGGACCAATTTCTGATATCATAAGGGCAACTCAATGATTTCATAAGTGTCATTAGTTAGAATGATATCTAGTTACATTCCAATATAATGATCTTTAATTTGAGTAAATATAATAAAATGTCATTGCTTCTTTGTCTTTCCATCATTCTGAAAGATATTTTCGAATATTAAAGGATAATATCCTAAAATGAAATTGAGATTGATAATTAGGAAACTAATACTAAGTGAATACTTTATAACTCTTATATAAAAAATTATTGAATTGATGACTGAATTTTTTTTAATATTAATTTTTTTTAATATTGAGAAAATATTAATATTTTATACATCATCAGCTAGATTTATATTTTAAGTGAAAAAAATCAAGTTTTTTTTCATTATCTCATGTACAGTTCAGTAATTTAGAATGATTGAGGTGGAATGATGATTCCCATGCTATAATATTTATATTTATAATGTCCGCTAATTTATAATTTCAAATAATAATATATCATTTTTTGATGCAAAAACAACCTAAATTAAACTGAATATCTTCTTCAAACTCATGAGTATTGGAAATATTTAAAAACTACTATTTTTAGTGTAAAAAACATACTTATAGTTTTTATTTCTCTATAATTATTCAATAGTATAATTCATATAGATCATATACTAGTTACAAACACCCCAATAATATTAAATTAAGAACATTACCCCTATCATTTAATCACATCAAAATTATACTGATACTTTAGGTCATAAAACACTTCCATAACCTTAAAATTGATTAGGTACCCACATTTGAACCGAACCATGTAAAAATTTCATGGGTGTTGTGAATTATTCACTATTTTCTCATAAAAGAAAATGAAGTGTTTGAATGAGTGTACATAGAATATAAATGGATAGATAGATTAATTTAGAAAATAAATTATAAAATACTACCACTTATTCCTTGATATTCTTAGGTTTACATTGTATAGCCTCAGAAAATCAAATGGTATCAAAGCTAACATTGTTTCAACTAATTGATCTATTACTCATCCCTTATTAGTGGTGCATTATCATCAACATATTTCTTATCATTTAAACCAAAAAAATTGACTATAGCACTATAAACATTTAACTTTCTAAACATGAATGCCACAGAATAATGCTCCATGTTTGGTTGGCCATATGGCCTCAACCACATCTCCCCAAAATCTAGAGGCTACTGACTACTAGTGTTGGCCCAGGTGATGTTACAAGAGATACAATTCCATCATTGGTTGAGTGATTCACAGTAGAAAATAAAAATATATAGTGGAATAAATAATACCATAACAAAAGTAAACACATAGTTAATGATAATATAAATATCTCGGAGTCATATAATACAATAGATGATGCATGTCATATGGTCCTATTTGAAATATCCAAACATGTCACAATTATATCTTATAAAATACAAGTTCCTATAATATAGAAATAGAAAATGTATCATAGTTACCCCACATGCCACATATTGTTCCCATTTTGTCCTGCACCTAAACAACATATATTGTACCTGTAAGATGAATCTTTCCCTTATCAAAACCTACAACCATATAATCTATTTGGTCCAAAATAATGACTAAAAAGAGTTTGAGACTAAATCCCAGTAGGAAACCACCCCAGGTAGGTTCCAATATGTCAGTGAATATATACATAAATATGGTAATATAGTGAATGTATTAAGCTATAAGGTTTTCCAAAGTAGAAAAATACCAACAAGACATTGATTTCATTAACATTCCATTTCCATTTAACTAAAAATTTGATTACATTTAATGTTATATATGTTCATATATATCCTATGCTCAGCATCCCATGTGTAACAATAAGCACAATAGATTCCATAGAAGTCCATCTAACAAGAAGAATTAATGACTATATATGAGCATGTTCTTTGTCTTGGAAGACAAGTATTAAACCATTTCAATTTAAAATATAACCCAATCCCATCCATGAAATTATTAATATGGAATTCATGTATCAATCAATGTGAAAAAATCACCAACACCCTACAAGCCCATCCCGACGAATCTCATAGCTTCATGCTATCAGTTAAGGTGTTGTAAGTCCATCTCAACTGATCCCATACGTGGTTTCCCTATAAGGAACCCCAAGTATCACTCATGGAATACATTATATTCCCCCTAATCCCACCCATGGTATCCTATAAGGATTTTTGAATCACTTGGAATTTTAGATCATAGCCTCTATTAGACCCCCATGGCCCTTATGGTTGACTCACATCTTCACATTATGGAAAAACCAATTGAGCTCGTACAAGGAATTCCAAAGAATCCAAGGGTAACTAAATAGACCAAAGGTATATAAGAAAAATATGAACTTCCCTATAATTCTAAAATGACTCCATGATTCCCCCATTTTTATTTACCAATTACGAATAACTATTTCAATTTTACATTCAATTATCCATGATAGGGTCACCAACAAAAGCATCTAATATACATCTCACGACTAATGGTATCTCGTTTTATTACCAAACTCTAAGGCGTGGCCTATCACATCTCACATGGTAGCATATATCATATAAATAATCTCATATAATATATACTATTTCAATGATTTATCATTGCCTAATTCATGTGGGAAAGGTCATAGTTGGAGCCAAACAGTCAAAACAAGTTTAGACAAGTATAGGCATAAACATGGGTCAAGGGTAAAGTCACAAATTTGATACACTTATACAATTAAAAATCCAACTAAAAATTTGTAATTTATTTTTTATAAACAATTCATTTTAAACATCCTATGAATTTTAATTCAAAGCATGCCTCATAAGTACCCTGGGCCAGTTGACCTTAAAATGGTAAAAATGGGCAATCACCCAGGGGGGCCCTCAATCTGAGTAGACAACCAATTAAATGATTTTTATACCCCACTTAATTATATAAAAAATAATAGGAAACATCAAGTATTATTTATAATTCATGGTTATATGCCAAAAATGGGCATGTGGAACTCCGACGAATATAAATATCTCCTCATTTATCCACAGGTATGAGTCATCTAACATAAGCTCACGCTAGGTATCTCATCATATTTCTAGATCGTATTATCTCTAGATAGTTTTAAATATGATGAAATTATGAAGAAAAACAGAATAGTGAATTAGATCCTAAATCCAAATAGTCCATCCATTCTTCCT
Source organism: Viscum album (assembly GCA_963277665.1). Taxonomy (NCBI): domain Eukaryota; kingdom Viridiplantae; phylum Streptophyta; class Magnoliopsida; order Santalales; family Viscaceae; genus Viscum; species Viscum album. Next base: position 2,046,262,066 of record OY728147.1, on the reverse strand, counting down.
AAGAATCATGCAAGGATAAAATGGAACCAAGGACTCACTATTGCAGATCTAAGGATTAAAAGAAACATGATTCGAGGTTGGACAATAAAGGTATCTATAAAAGGGATAATACAATTTAAAGGAGTTCTATTATGGTTCTCTAGAAATGAAATGAAGGACGAAGAATAAATATTATGTTAATAACATTTCATGGGAAAAAGGTCAATTTACCAAAAATATCCAGGTTGCACGGTTTACCACAAATGTTTTCAAAACATGTGGAATCTACGAAAACATATCTAAAATAGTAAGGGCACATTATATATTTACCTTTAATAGTTTTACAAACCACGTAGTAATTCTGTGGTAGGTCTACTACTTGGTCAAAAAAAATTCAGACATGCCGCATGGTATCCTGAAAATCAGTGATCACTACTGCATCCACCCACAATGTTATCTTAACCATGATGACTGCCTCTAATGGTTTATTATAATGGTGTGGTAGGCCCAAAACACTCCAATCCACTATGATCTTGGCTTCCAAAGACAGCTATACTTCTCCAAACATCCCATTACCTCAACGGGAATCCACATTAGGTCATATTAAAGCAATTAAATTGAGTATTGATGGAAAACCAAAAATACGTACCACAAAGAAGAACCAAGTTCTTACAAACATCCCCCCTTAAATCAATTATTCCTAAAATATCCCTTCAAAGGGTGGTAAATAAGTATATGAGAGAAAATCCATCCACATTGATTGTACAATGACCTCTCTCTCCCAGGTCTCATCCTAGACTCCATAGTGCTACCATAGAACCCATACTAATGGAATATGTGAGCTATAGAAAACCATCAATATCTATCAACAATTCATATATGATGATCCTAAAAGGATGAATATACCTATAACTCAACCTCTTCATGCTTAAAATCATGATATGGTTCACAATAGTAATGTTGTAGATGGGAAACAAGGAAGAAGTCGTCTGTATCCCGGTACCTCTGACGTAACGTCAACTAATAGGGAATCGACATGACCCTATCGAAAATCTATAATGGGCCAAACTACCATTGTGAAATAATAACTATACCTCAATACTCTTTTTTGTAAATACTTGTAAATTTCAAGGAAAATTTTTTATTAAATACATTGGAATATTACAAGTCTGTGGCTCTTGACGGAACTTGATTCTAAGGCCCGGTGTGCCCGAAATCAATTTCTGAAGTTTAGCTCGGTTACATTCAGTAAAAGAATGAGCGGTTTTTTCTATCTTTTGAACCGATGTACAAAATTAAAATATGAGGGCACCGATGAAATCGCAGTGCCGGTAATTACTTAAGGGGACCCTTACAGCAGTTGAGATTTAAGCAGGTTGAGAATTATTATTTAGGGAATTAGTTTAAAATAAATAAAATTGTGGGACCAATTTTAATTTATAAATTTGGAAGTTGAACCCTCCCATGGGAAGTTGTTGTTGGGGCCCACAACCACCCAACTTCCCATGTGTGGATTTATGAGAGGTGGGGCCCACTTGTTCCCCAAACTTTCATCTCCCATAACCCTCTTTAAACTCACCAAATAACATCCTTAACCCCCCCCCCACCATTAAACAATATTGTTTAATGTTGACAACTCTACCAACATTTATGAGATCTTACACATCCCCTCCCTCTCTTTAATTAATTGCCAACACATTTAATTAATGAAGTGGTTTGAATGTTTCAATATTTAAATGGATTGTGTTAAATAAAATAATAGGGTAGCTTATTATTTTATTTTGGGGGAGGCTTTCGTTGTGTAAAGATGATTTTGGGAGAGATCTTGAGTTTTTGGGGAAGAACACTGACCCTTTGACGAAGAACAACGACTTCTTTGACAAAGAACTCCAGTTTCACGAAAAATGATGACGCAACATCGATTATCTTCTCCACAAAATGTTAGGATATTCTTCTTCCTCCTAGGATGCACTTTGACGTCGCCTACGAATCCTTTCGTCGTGACGTCGTCTTTCACGATGCCCGACGTGCAATGTCAATTATCAAGGTAGGGGTTATGTTCAATTTTCATGTATTAAAATTGAGCCTCGATTCCTCATTGTATACCTTTGATTGTCTCATTGGTACCACTTAACGCAGAGGGTGCAGGACGAATGAACACGGCCCGATGACACTTCGTTTGATCATGTTCAAATTTTATGGAATCGATGATTGGAGGAGGAATGTAGAAGAGACCGGAAGCACAAGGGCTACCGTCGCACACGCAAGAAAAGCCACGGTCAAGCAAGCCGTGGCGGAGAAAGCACGGCACCATCACGTTGTGACAGGAATGCGGATCTGCGACCAACGCAGGCCGTGGTGGAGGAAGGCGGCACCGTCGCACCGACTATGTAGCCGGAACCGCAGCCCACATTTCGGGCTGCTTCGATGGAAGGACAGGTCATCCCGTCGGCCGGCCGGGTAGAGCAAAGCCACGGCGGCAGGAGGACACCACACTAGAGAACCCGCGTCTCGCCCGTGCGGACCTCTTGTGCCAAAAATCCGGTCGGCCTTCTCGTCCTGTTTAAGAGGGCAGCGTCGCATGGCGCCGCCAGTTCGGGCAGCCGAGGGGCCATTCCCCGTCGGGCCGCTCGGCCAGCTGGCTGAGCCATCAGGGTAGCGCCCAACTGGACCGGACTGCACCAGGGCTCACAACATTGTGTCGGGACAAACCCCTTCATGATAAGCCATTCCCATTCGGGCCACGCTGCACATTTCTTCGGGCCGGTTCGACACCGCTTCAGGGTCGTACCTGCTAAAACTGGGTTAACCTGACCCGTCGTCCCACTGGGCTTAATGGTTCAGGCCCATTTTCACATAAAGGAGAGTATTTCAAAGACCACATTTCCGATCGATGTGGAGTCTGTGGAACTGAGACCCTATCGGAGAGGTGGTCCTTTTCCGATACTCTAAGTGAGTTTTGGGAATCTTTGTAAAACGGTCGGGTTTGGACGAATATATTTCCCACCGTGCCCTTGGGATGGAAAATCCAATATCTCACAGACCGGGCATCCGACTGACGCATCGTATGTTGTGTTGAGTTCCTTTTTATGAGACGGAACTTCAGGATACATCAACTCTAGACATCATGATTGTTGATGTATCATCCCCCTTTACTCGAAGAGCGGACCCTCCTTGAATCGAGTACGCTATGTGTGGGAACACTAGAGATGGCTGCGACTGTGAAGACTTCTGTCCAGGGATCCTCCGTGGGTTCGATGATGAATACCACTGTACATGGATCCTACGTGGGTTCGGGAACGAGGAAAAATATACTTGGATCATACGTGGGTTCGGCAGTGATGACGACTGAACTTGGATCATACGTGGGTTTGGCAGCAATGGTTAATGTTCTTGGATCTTATGTGGGTTCGGCAGGGACAACTTCGGTACTTGGATCATACGTGGGTTCGGTAGAGGAGATGATTTAAAGTATTCATCTAATCATCTCCACCTCTCTTCGAAATTAGTATACCTATGAGAGTTGAGTCTAATCTTTCAATCATTATCATTGATGTGATTGACTTCTTTCCTGTGTGGACAGGATTGTTCCTGGGCTCAAAAGTTGGAGCCTAACTGAGATTGATGACTTAGGTATATATATTTCCATATACCTAAGTAGAGTTGGTTGATAATTTGTGTTTGTATGTTTCCTTTGTGGTTTATTCTTCATGGATTCTGGGAGACCTTCGGGGGTCTCGGGGTCCCTAATGAGTGTTGTTATACTCAGCCCTACATGGGCAATGCCCGCACTACATTGTGTTTGTTTCAGATGATGGACAACACGGACCATGGTTGAGGCATGTGGAGCTGGATGGTACCTGGAGGTGGACCACCTGGCGGGACGTACACGGAGCGGACGGACAGACGTGAGATACCGACGAGACTATATGTACCCACCCTTTAGGTGGGATTCCTAGAGGAAGACTCAGTGGTTTCCGCTTTACTTTACTACTGTTGTACTTTCTTTCTCTGTTGCTCTGTAATTTCAGTTGGGTTTTTATACTGACCCATTTTCTTTCCAGCACTTACTTTTGTACTCAGTTTTACTTAGTTCTTACTTTACTTTCGGACTCCATTGTGTTTGTTTACTCTTGTAAAGTCAATGCCTTCCCTTTTACCGGGATTTATGCCTTTTGTGCTAGTCACCAGCCCCTGGCCAATTGAAGGCGAGCTTGGGGTAGTCACGACACGGGCCCCGAGGACGGTTTCTAACCAATTGGTATCAGAGGAGTCAGTTCTACCACAAAACTTAGGAATCTGATAATTTCTTCTCTATGAATCAATAGTGTTAAGGTTATTGAGTGTGGATTTCATTCCAGGGAGTCCAGTGTTGGTGCGGCGGAAAACGTATCCACACACCAGGACCCTGAAATCAGATTTCTGACTCAGTACTCGAAAACACAAATTGAATTTGTGTTTCAAATGTTTTCTTTGTGATAACATTATGTCATATCCCCAGGTATACTCTTTGACTATGGAGCACAAGTTTATTTTCAAGAGGCCACACAATGGTAGCCAGCTAGGGTTCTGAGCTACGTGCGAGATGGCAGCCCACCGAGCAATAAGTCCTCAATGCATGGCCCCATTACAGCGGAGGCACTGTTAGTACCACTACCTGCTGAGCCACTGATACTACCATCCCCAGCAGTAGAGAGTGCATGCCACCTGAGTGTGTTGCACGAGTCTCAGCGACAAAGGCCGCCAAGGTTCTGCGGAAAGACGAACCCTCAGGCAGCCGAGGATTGGAGGGAGGGTATCGTCAGTGTCTTCATATTTGTAGGGACACCAGCGGACCGTATGGTGATACTTACCGCGATTTTACTGAATAAAGCTGCAGGTAGATGGTGGTTTCTGATGCTCTAGGTGCATGATGAGGAATTTCTATTTTGGACGGACTTCGAGATCCTTTTCCGCTCAGAGTTTTTATAGCCACCCTTCGTGCGATGCACATTCCGGAGTTACTACAGGTGCAGCAGGTCGGTATGACAGTATCCCAGTACTCGATGATATTTACCAACCTCTCGCGCTACACCAAAGACGTGATATGGGACCCATTATTCTATGCCCGGACCTTTGAGTAGGGACTGAGGCATGAGATCTGGGCTTCCATGGTCTCCCTTAGCATTCCGACATAGGCAAGAGTACTGGAGAGAGCCCTTCTTATGGAGATATTTCTTGCTGAGCCGACGCCAGCAGTGAGACCCACCGTAGGGTCAAACGTAGTGGTGTCTTCTACTGTTGGTAGTAGACAGATGTCACTAATGTCTATGCGGACCGGGATATTAGGTGGGAGACCTCAGGATACTGGTTCAGATGTGGGGGGCACACAGAGCAGAGCCAGCCATACGAGGGGCAGGTGGTGCTATGCATGCGTCCGGCAGGGCCACATGGCTCGTGACTGCCTGACCCGCCATGCTGAAGAGCAGCAGACCTTAGATGGACCACCTAGGAAGAGGTAGAGTCTTGACCGTGGTGTTCCTCATGGAGTAGGTGGACGAGGTAGAGGGGATGGCCGAGCAGTGGGTGGTGGACGACGCTTCGAGGCTCTACCACCACAACCACTAGGGGGACCACCCCGCCCAAAGGGAGCTGGAAGACAGGGGTCGGATTAGCTCTAGGCAGTCGAGGACTACGACCATGGCGCATCTGAGATGATTAGAGGTATTATTTGTGTCTACTCCTCCCTTGCTGCTTTTCTTATAGACACAGGTACGAGTTTTTATTTTATTGTTGTTGCCCTTGTTCGTAGCTCGGAGATTCTGACAGAGTCATTGGCTCGATCCTTACAGCTATAGAATACTATGGGAGTAGACTCGATGATTACGCACTGGTGCCGATAGTGTGAAATTACTCGAGGAGGTGAGATCTTCGGATGGGATCTTCTTATAGTGGTGTCGAGGCCTTACGACCTCATCTTGGGAATGGATTGGTTTTCTATAGTCCATGCCCAGATCGACTGTATTAGGAGCAATGTGCAGTGTGTCTACACAGATGGGAGCAGGATCACCTTCACCGGTGAGAAGGGAGCCTTTGCAGTGTATGATGGACATACGCAGAGGAGAGGGAAGCCAATCACACATCAGTTTTCTAGTCTCATCCTAGGAGCAGTTGATGTGCGGTGTCCTATTTTTCTTGTAGTGGTGGATCAGTATGCGGATATTTTTCCTGAAAACATTGAAATACTACCTCCTCATAGAGAGGTAGATTTATACATTGAATTGTACCCTGGGACAACACCGATATCTACACCAGAATATTGGTTGGCTCCCGCCGAGGTTTGTGAGCTGCGGGTACAGCTAGAGGACTTATAGGTAAAGGGATTCATCCGACCCAGTGTTTCACCCAGGGATTCTCTTATTTTATTATCCATGAAGGCAGATGGATGCTTACGACTATGTTTCCACTACCATTAACTGAATCAAGTGACCATAAAGAACAATAACCCACTCCCGAGGATTGACGACCTCTTGGATTAGCTTAAGGGAGCACGGTGGTTCTCAAAGATAAACTTCAGGTCAGGCTATCTTCATCCAAGAGTTCGAGAAGAGGATGTTCATAAGATGTCCTTCAGGTGTCGGTATGGCCACTATGAGTTCTTGGATATTCCCTTCGGTGTAACCAATGCAGCAGCACTGTTCATAAGTCTCGTGAACAGGATCTTATAGCCTTACCTCAATTGTTTTATTATAGTCTTCATCGATGACATATTGATTTACATGACTACTGAGTGGGATCACGCCTACCACTTGCGGGTTGTACTGGATAAACTCCGAGAGAACAATCTTTATGGTAAGCTCTTGAAGTACCTGTTCAGGATTCGATAGGTACACTTATTGTGAAACATCATCTCAGAGGCGGGAGTTGCAGGGGATCCTACGATGATCGAGGCAATACTTGTTTGGGAGACACCCAAGAGCGTAACGGAGGTGCGCAGTTTCCTAGGTCTGGCTGGGTACTATCGGAGATTTGTGCCAGACTTCTACAGAGTTTCAGCACTGCTTTCACCTTTGACAATGAATAGGAAACCCTCTGTGTGGTCAGAATGATGTCAAGAGAACATTCATGAGCTGAGACAGAGATTGACCAGTGCGCCCATCTTGAGGCAACCAGAGGAGGGCATTGGGTACGGGGTTTACTACGACACATCGGGGACTGGACTCGGGTGTGTCTGGATCTAGGAGTGGGCAGTGATCGCCTATGGTTCACGACAGTTGAGGCAGAATGAGCAGAACTACACTACACATTACCTGGAGTTTACATCAGTGGTCTTCGCCCTGATGATATAGTGGCAATATCTGATGGGCGAGTGCTTTACAGCCTACTCTGACCACCAGAGTCTCAGGTACATTTTATCGCAGATGTATATGAACCTGAGACAGCGGTGATGGCTAGAGTTCCTCCAGTACTATGACATTGAGATAGTCTATACTCCTAGGAAGGGGATCCTTGGGGGTGATGCTCATAGCAGGAGATCAGGCATTCAGCTACTTGGAGAGGCGAAAGAGAAGTTAGCTGCTTTGTAGATATCCTTCGTAGATAAAGAGGGGGTAGACTTTCTACAGCACATCACAGTCACTCCTCCACTATTTCAGTAGGTCTGAGAGGCACATCGTGGGGATGTTAATTGTGATACCGGACGTGATCAGGATTCCATAGGGTGTGAACCTAATGGATTTTCTGAAGGAGTAGAGCACATCATCCTCTTTAGGGGACGTACTATGGTACCAGTTGCACTGTAGGAGGAAGTGCTGAGGGAGTTTCACACTTCCCCTCTAGCGGTACATCCTTGAGTGGTGAAGATGTATTGGGACCTCAGATGACAGCACTGGTGGCCGGGTATGAAGAAGGTGGTAGCAGAGTTTGATTCACGATGCCTCACTTGCCAGCAAGTGAAGGTAGAGTACCAGGTACCAGCAGGCTTGGTACATCCTTTAGAGGTTCCGGAGTGGACGTGGGATGAGATATCCATAGAATTCGTTACGGGGCATCCATGTACTTCTAGGGGACACGAATCTATCTAGGTGATCGTCGACTAACTCACCAAGTCGGCCCACATCCTTCAGATCAGAGAACATGGCTCAGTAGATAGTTTGGGATGCCTCTACATTCAGGAGATCGTATGGAATCATGATGTTCCATCATCTATCGTCTCCGATCGAGATGCTCTATTTACTTCCCGGCTTTAGAAGGGGTTGTTGGAGGCATTTGGGATGCAGCTATGCCTGATCACTGCCACTCATACTCAGACGGATGGCCAGATGGAGAGGACCATTCAGACTCTCAAGGACATGCTCTGTGCATGTGTCCTTAACTTTGGTCATAGCTAGGAGGATCACCTACCCTTTTTGGAGTTTGCGTACAACAACAGCTACCACTCCACTATCGGGATTGCACCATACGAGGAAATGTACGGCTGACCTTGTAGATCACCTCTATGCTGGACAAACCCTGGGGAGTTAGCACTTGTAGGACCAAAGATGGTTCAGTCTATGACAGAGAAGGTGCAGATCATCCAGGAGCGGATAAGGACTACATAGAGCAGACATAAGTCCCATGCTGATAGGAGACGAAGACATATAGAGTTTGAGGATGGCGACCACATTTTCTTACGGGTCTCACCTCGATGTGGATTATAGAGACTTGGACAGGGCAGCAAGTTATCTCTGCGCTTCATCAGAGATTTCCAGGTCCTCAGTAGGGTAGGAAAAGTGGCTTACCGCCTGGCTCTTCTACCTCAGTTGCACCGATTGAATGATGTCTTCCATGTATCTCAACTGATGAGATACTTGAACGATCCGACTTACATCATTGATCATGGGGAGCTGGACATCGATGATGGGGATACATTCACGGAGGTCTTGGTAGAGATCGAGGATCGACAAGAGCAGGTCCTATGTGGACAGTCTATTCCTCTGGTGTGCATTCGTTGTCAACAAGAGAACCTCCAGGAGAGAACATTGGAGTGAGAGGCTCAGATGCACACACAATACCCTCATTTGTTTCCTTAGTTTATGTTTAATCTTTACAAGGATGTGAATCCCTGAGGTGGGAGTAAGGTAATGACCCGGAAATTTCAAGAAATTTTTTTTCATAAATTCTTTGGAATTTTTCGAGTCTGTGGCTCTTGATGACACATGATTCTGAGTCCCATTGTCCCCAGAATCAATTTCTGAAATTTTGCTCAGATACGTTCAGTAAATGAATGAGTGGGTATTTATATCTTTTGAACGGGTGTTCGGAATTAATTGTTTAAGGGGACCTTTACCACAGTTTTGTTTTAAGAGGGTTGAGAATTATTATTTTGGGAATTTGTCTATAATAAATAAAATTGTTGGATCAATTTTATTTTATAATATTTGAAGTTAAACACTCCCATTGGATGTTATTGATATGGCCCACAACCACCCAACAACCCATGTGTAGATTTATGAGAGGTGGGGCCCACACGATCCCCAACCTTTCATCTCCCATAACCCTCTTTAAACACCACAAATAACTCCCTTAACACCCCCCCCCCATTAAACACCCATGTTTAATGTTGAAAAATATCCCATCATTAATTAGATCTTCCACCTCCTCTCTCTCTCTTTAATTAATTTCCAACACATTTAAGTAATGAAGTTTTTTTGAATGTTATCAATTTTTATATGTCTTGTGTTAAATAAAATAATATGGTAGATTATTATTTTATTTTGGGGGAGGCATTTGTTGTGTAAAGAAGAGTTGGGGAGAGCTCTTGAGTTTTTGAGGAAGAACACCGACCCTCCGATGAAGAATGGCGACTTCTTTGATGAAGAACTCCGGTTTCATGAAGAATGTTGATGTGACACCCATTATCGTCTCCGCAAAAAGTGATGAGATGCCACTTCCGACTCGGATGCACTCCGACATTGCTTAAAAATCCATTCCTCGCGACGCCGTCTTCCGCGATGCCCGACGTGCAACATCAATTTTCGAGGCAGGGGTTATGTTCAACTTTAATGTATTAAAATTCTTCTTCGATTTGTCTTTTTATAACATTGATTGTCTCATTGATATCGCTTAACGTGGAGGGCATGGGCCGAATGAACAGAGCCCAGTAACCCTCGTTTGATCTTGTTTAAATTTTATGTAATCGTTGATCAGGGGGAGAATGCAGAAGAGAACAGCGGCACTAGGGCCTCCATCGATCATGTACGAAAAGACATGGCCAAGAAGGCCACATCAGAGGAAACAAGGCACCATCGATCCATGACGGGGACGTGGAGTCATGGCCAGCGCTGGCCGCTGTGGGGGAAGCCGGCGTCGTCGTGCCGACTGTGAACTAGTAACTGCGACCCACATTGCAGGCCACTTCGGTGGAAGGACCAGCCATCCCATCGGTCGGCCGGTTGGAGCAACGACGTTGTGCCAGGAGGGCGTCACGCTGGAGAACCGGCAGCCCGCCCCAGTGGGGCGCGTGCACTAGAAGGTCAGCCAACCTAGACGGCCAGTTTCGGAGGGTAGCGCTGCTTGGCACCTCTAGTTTGGGCAGCCGAGGTGTCGCTCCCCCTCAGACCGCTCGGCCTCCGGGCCTAGCTAGTGGGGCAACGCCCTGCTGGGCCGCACCCCGCCGGGCCTGGTTGCATCCCCTCATGCTGGGCCACGCCCCTTAGGTCCAGACCAAACCCCTTCGGGATAGGCCATGCCAATTTGGGTGTAGTCTCACATCTCTCTGGGCTGGTCCGACACCCCTCCCGGGTTAGACCCACCAAAACTTTGTTAACCCGACCCGTCGGCCCACTAGGCTTAATGGGTCGGGCCTGTATTCACTTAAAGGTGAATGTTTCAAAGACCGTGTGTCTGATCGACGTGCCTTCTGTGGAACTGAGACCCTATCAATGAGGCGGTGCTATTGCGATACTCTAAGTGAGTTTTGGGCATCTTTGGAAAACAGCCGGGTTTGGACGAGTATATTTTCAACCGGGCCCCTAGAATGGAAAAGCCAATATCTCACAGACCGGGGGTCTGATAGACGTTCCTTCTTTCGTGTTGAGTTCCTTTTGATGAGACAGAACATCGGGATACATCAACTCTGAAATTAGTGACAGTTGATGTTTCGACCCCCATTTACTGAAGGACTGGACCCTCCCATGAATTGAGTACGCTGTGTGCATGAACCCTAGAGCTAGCTACGACTACGATAACTACCATGCTGGGATCCTCCATTGTTTTGATGATGAAGACGACTGTACTTGGATCCTACGTGGGGTCGGCAGTGAGGACAATTGCACTTGGATCCTCTGTGGGTTCGGCAGCGATGACGACTGTACTTGGATCCTACGTGGGTTCGGCAATGATTGGTACTGTTCATGGATCCTACGTGGGTTCAGCAGCGACGACTTCTATATTTGGATCCTATGTGGGATTGGAAGATGAGATGATTCAGATGCTACATCTAATCATCTCCACATCTCTTCAAAAGTAGTATAGTTGTGTGAGCTGAGTCATGTCTTTCAATCATTATCATTGATGTGATTGAATTCTTTCTTCTATGGACCAGATTGTGCATGGGCTCCGAAGATGGAGCCAAACTGAGATTGATGAATTAGGTATATGAATTTTAATATACCTGAGTAGAGTAGGTCGATACTTCTTTTTTGTATCGTTACTTTGTGGTTTGTACTTTGTGGATTCTGGGAGACCTTCGGGGGTCTCAGGGTCCTTAATAAGACTCATTATACTCACCCCTGCATGGGCAATGCCCGTACTAAGTTGTGTTGGTTATAGACGATGGACAATACTGATCGTGGTTAAGACTTGTGGAGCGGGACGGTACCCAGAGGTGGACCCCCTAGTGGGATGTTGACAAAGTGGACGGACATACCTGAGGTACCGACGAGCCTATCTGTACCCACCCTTCAGGTGGGATTCATGGATGATGGCTTAGTGTCTGCCGCTTTACTTTACTTCTATTGTACTTTCTTTCTCAGGTGTACTGTACTTTCAGTTGGGTTTGTATGATGGCCCATTTACCTTACAGCACTTACATTTGTACTCAATTTTACTTAGTGATTAGTTAACTTTCGTACTCTGTTGTTTTTATTTACATTTATAAAGGCAATGACTTACCTTTGACTAGGATTTAAGCCTTTGGTGCTAGTCGCCATCCCCTGGCCTATGGAAGGTAGGATTGGGGTATTCATGGCACGGGCCCCGAGGACGGGTCGTGACATTGTTCCCCAACCATGGTGAAACACATAGGAATACCTGACCTAGCCCAAGAACTCTTGAAGTAATCTATGGAAATATGGGTATGATTTATGATGAGACTACTATGTATCCATACACATTCGAATAAAATGAACATATTATCTTTTCTATAAGACAATACAAGGTCCCAACATAACTACCTCTCCTACCTCAATCCATCAAAGGGGTGACCAGCATGGGCTTCCATATAAATCCTCATATGAAGCAATCTGAATAGCATATTAATATATATTATTATAGGTTAAATCCATCTGGTGTATCTGTCAAACCCATGAATCACCGATATTTAAGAACCATTCTTGCAAAATGTCTTTATGATCATGAATTGTGTGCTCTGACTGACCATATTTCTGAGGGTGGTTTTTTTTGCTCAAAATCCACTATGTACCTAACATGATCTGAACCCCTTTCTAAAAAAGAGATGTAAAACAGGTGTCCCTATCAAAAATAATAGAATTCTAGAGCCTGTGGATTCATTCTATTTCTTAGTTATACAACCTTCCAAACTCGTTATCATTGATGATTTCCCTAATGAATATAAAATAAGCTACCGTCATGATCCTATCAACGAAAACCAAAAAAAACTATTACCTCAAGGTGACCTCACTAAACATGTCATGAAATCCATCATGACATTATACCATTTACAAAAAAAGAGTGATTAGTTGTTCTAAAACCGTTTCTAGTTTATAGTGTTCCGCCTCCACTTTCTGACATGTGGATCACCTCATGAAAAAACTAACTACATCTCCTTTTATAACAAGTAAAAAATACTAATAATGTAAATCCGGATACATCATAGTGAAACCATGATTCACATACCATCAAGAGGCATGAATGTCCCACATTATCTCCTTTTCCATGTCTTCCAAAACCCATACATGACCATTTATTTGAAAAACATCATCTTCACCTATGGATTAACCAAGTGGAGGTTCCTCACCTTCCACACTATCTCGTAGAACTAGGTATTAGAAATCTGATAATAACCTCATCCATGCTCTATCATGTAGGGAACTTGTAAAAGCTAAAGATGAAATAATCTTTTTCCCCTAACTATCATGAAACTCCAAGCGCATCTCAGATAACAAATCCATATGCTTCCAATCACTACGGTCATGGTGAACAGCCTACAAATGATTCATCCTACTCAAATAATAATCCACTACATTGTATTTACCATGTGTATAGGAAATAAATAATTCGAAAGACTGAAGGTCTTCACCCAACATCACTATCTTAGATTTAGATCACACTGATTATATATTTACATGAGGCTTTTGTGGTTTGTTTACACCAAAAAATACTCTCCCAGTAAATTATGTCTCCCAAGGCATGAATAATGAAGAAGCATAGACATCTAAAGATCATGCTCCTTTTAATTCTTCACATTTGGACTCAACTTCCATGACCCATATGCAATGCCTCGATCCCCATTAAAAGGAATACTTATAAACCGATACTAGATGTTTCATATTACACAGTGTAACTCCTATACAACTTTAGAAAAATCATAATCATTGCTAAAGATAATCTCCCTTTAATCTCTTGAAAGGCCATCTTGCATATATCTGTCCATAAATACTTCATGTTCATCTATGGTGCTTGTAAATTTGATAATATTATTATAAAATTTCTATAGTAACTGTAAATCCCTTAGAAACTTGGAACCTCAAATATGTTCTTTGTATGTAACTAGAAAAATACTTCTCTCATCATTTCTAGGTGCATTGAAACTCTTATCTCTAATATGATGTGAACTAGGAAGTGAATATTATCCATCCAGAAGTGGAAAATTATGATCTTATAACTTAACTAATTCTCACTCTATGTACTCAATACGATCTAACGATGTTTGGAATGTTGGTGTCAATTGTGAGAATACACTAGGATATCATTCACGAAAACCACAACAAAACGAGTCATGATAATCATAGAATACATGGTTCATAAATAATTAGAAAATAATTGGCTTGTTTTAGAGAACAAATTGTTAAAAATATATTCATACTGGCCATACCTACTCTGTAATGATGTGAAAGGTATTTCTAATAATCTCACACACCTGATGATAATTGGATATCATATTTATTGTTGATAAAACTCGAGATCCATGGAGTTTTTCTAAGAGATATTCTATTCACGGCAGAGGATTTCCGTTCATCACTGCTAATGAGTTGAAATTCTAATAACCCACCTAATGCATAAGGGTACTGTCCACATTTAATAAAAGGACATGAAAACCCCACAAATAAGTATAGAGTTATATAAAAACCATCATTATCCAAGTACACTATCATCCCCTTGAGATCTTGAAACTCCATAAAATCCATCCTTTTTGGAGTAATAGAAACCATTTTACCTCTTTACACTAACACGATAGAGAACTCCATCTATCTCACTGTGGGTGAACATGAAAATTCATTTTGGAAAAATACCTGAAATGATCAATGACTAGCGAGAATTACATCTAACATTTTTCTTGGTCATCTAGATACAAACTAGTAATATGTGCTATTATCCCACCCAACCAAAGATCTTCTGGTCTATATCGGCTTTCCTAGACCAACCATCCACCAGTTGTAGAAATTATCTGCCCTCTGGTGATGTAAAACTCACCCTGAAGAGATACAAATCATCAAAGGTCTGAAAGAAAACCAAACAATCCATCCCATGAATGGTGACAAAGCCTATCATCTCTAGGATATAGAGGTCCCATATATAGTGACATGAGACAACTCCAAGGGGGGACATCTATTACAGACACAAACTAACCATTATAATCCTAAATGGTGTATTTAGAATCATAGCATTATCAGAAGTAAAAAACATAGCGACCAACAAAACCTAAAAATGGAAAATATATTAAAATCTGTGAAGCCCCTATATCAATATGTGCAAGAGCTCAAATGGATGATACTATATTAATACCCTTGAAGAAGATGTTCTGGGATCCTTCTCCTACTAGGTCTATTTCAATACATATAAATTGAATGTATTATGGCCTTATGACACTACATAGATACCTTGAACTGATCCACCCTACTATCTCTATGAAACTTGAGTCTAGCTGCCATAACCACGACCACCACCTTGGCCTAAACTGCCTACTAAAATCCCACTCCCTATCTGGTGAGAAGTTTCTGACCACTCTCATGAATATGTAGTTGTTGTCGATCCACTCTCACTAGGTGCTGGTGGAAATATCTTGCAGAAGTGTTGTAGATGGCCCATAGAGCCAAAAGATCTTCACTCTACTATTTCTAGTGGACATTGTTGATTCATATTCCCCATCATACTGAACTAGTATCACCTCACTTTGATACCTGAAGATACGTTATGAATGCTAGTATCAACACTTACAATACCCATCCAACGCTTCCCACTACTGGTCGAGATAGTGCTAGATCTGGGTGTTGAATAGTGTAAAGACCCATAAATTTCAAGGAATATTTTTTCTTAATTTTGCTTTGGAATATTACAAGAACGCAGCTTCTGACGGCACCTGATTCCGAGGCCCGGTATGCCCGGAATCATTTTCCGAAGTTTGGCTCGGGTAGGTTCAGTGAACAGATGAGCTGGTTTTTCTAACATTTGAACCGGTGCCCGGAATCAAATTCTGAGGGCACCGATGGAATCACAAAGCTGGTATTTGCTTAAAAATTCCTCTTCCAAAGTTGCGTTTTCTCAGGTATGGTTTTTAAATTTTTGGGCTGAAAGTTAGGAAATAAAATAAATTGTACGACAAACTTTATTTTATTTCACTTAAGCCACTTGGAAGCCACATGAAGCCACTTAAAGCTGCTTAAGCTGAGTAGATGTGGATAAGGTGCTATCCAAAAATATCCTACCCTCTTGGTAGGATATTTGTGAGGTGGGGCCCGCACGAGCCCCACCTTTTCTTTTCCGCTAAGTAACGCACCCGCGAAAACCCGTCATTATGAAAGTCAACTGATGTGTTTTCTTAATTTCTTAACGCACCAATTAATTGGGTGGTTTTCTTCGTTGAATTAAATTCTATGAATTAATTTATTCGTTTCTTAACCTGTTTTCAATCCGTTGGCGTATTAATAAAATAAGACCAATGCATGACTTCTGAAAAAATGCTCATTGAGAGGTTTTGACAAGTTTTGTGCCTTCATCCTCCTTCGCGAAGAACGTGAAGAATGCGAAGAACGCCGGTCTCTGACGAAGAACTCCAAACCCGCGGAAATCGAGGACGTGATGTTGTGTGCCGCGACGCCGACGTTTCCTCTCCCGCGACGTTCTTTGGTGACATTCCTTAATCCGCAACAAAATCTTTGATCATCCGTTGAGGTGAGAGATTGTGGTTCTTTAAATTTGTTTGTGGATTAAAACAACAATATGGATTTAATTATTTTTAATTAAATCTATATGTTCTTGAACCTCGGAGTTTGTCGACACACACCGTATTCCGCGACAACGCGACGCCCTTTTGCGACGACATGACGCCCTTCCACGACGTGATGATCACCTCCTTCCGCGATGATCAATTCCGCGAAGAACGCATTTGCGACGACTTGACGAGGTAGGGGTTTGTTGTGATATAATTTATTTTATATTCTCGTGATCGGTTATTTTTTAAAAACCCGGTTTCATAAAGAACAATTTTAATTTATTAAATTTTTTATTTGATATGTTGAATTTTCTTCCCTATGGTTATCGCCTAACGCGGAGGGTGTGGGCCAAACGAACACGGCCCGACAACCCTCCGCAGTTCTTCGTTATTGTGAGGATTTGGTGGGCAATGACAAAACGTGCCGCAGGGACGATCCATTGTTTCCGCAGTGAAAAACGGGACCCGGTAGGAGCTTCGGCTCAGACGGGAAGGAAAACGGACCACCGGAGCAACTCCGGGGGCCCGCGGAAGCCGCCGGCGGCGCGGGTCGACAGTGCGGTGGCGCCGGCGGCGCCCCTGTGCGCCGCCGGACAGGGCCACCCCGGCTGAAGCCGCGCGTGTCTGTCTCACACGCACGGGATGCGGCAAAGGCCGCGTCCTCTGTCTCCAGCGCGGCCCCACGCGGTGTCGCGGCACCACCATTCCGCGGGGGCAGCGCCCCGCGGCTGCCTCGCTCGGCCGTTCGGCCGAGCCGAGCCGAGCCGGCCCAACCAGTTGGGGTCGCGCCCTAGCTGGACCGGGCCTCGCCGAACCGGGTCTGACCCGGACTCAGGTCGGGTCGCCCGGTTCGGCCGACCCAGGGGGGTCGGGCCGGGTCGGCCCGGGCCCAGACCCCCCGTCTTCGGACCGTTTCGGTCTTTTGCCCGTAACATGAGCTATGGGCCTCCGAACGGCATGCCTTCAGCGGTGATGTGATCCTTGGATCGAGACGGTCATTTTGGAATATCACACTCAAGGTTTAAGAATACTTTGGGTTTGGCCGGGTTGGTTCGTACACGAAACCAACCGGGCCCTCGGAGCGGAAATGGTCATATCTTGAGCTCCGGACGTCTGATTGATGTGCTGTAGAATTTGGTGGGTTCCTCTAAGTTAGATATATCTTTTGGCATAATTCGCCTGAGGTTTGGACGTAGGTGGAGTACGGTCGAGTTGGTTTTCCTTACAAACCAACCGGGCCCCTGGGACGAAAAAGCCAATAACTCTTAGACCGGGCGTCCGATTGACGCGCCGTCTGAGACGTTGAGTTCCTGTTGACGATACGGAACTTTTGGATACATCAACACTGGACTTTGAGTCGGTTGATTTATAAGACTCTCAGCTCGTGGAGCGGACCCTCCCGAACGAGCATGCTGTGTGCGGGAACCCTAGAGCTGGCTACTACTACTGATGTGACGACGATGATTGTACAGAGATCCTCAGTGGATTCGACTGCAATGATGATGAAACCCGTATGGGAATCCTCCATGTTTTCGGCAGTGACTACTATGGTACATCTTGGGATACGTCAACTCCAGACTACATGTCAGTTGACGCATCGACCTCTTAGCTCATGGAGTGGACCCTCCCGGAACGAGCATGCCATGGGCGGAAACCCTAGAGACGGTTGAGACTTGACAACTGCTGATCGAACGACTCGGTGTGTTACGAATAGCCTAGTGACAAGCGCTTTGTTGTAGCGGAAGACCCACGACAGAGGTGTGCTTGGTTGTAGCGGCACAGGGGAGCGCTTGGTTGTAGCGGCAGACCCAGAACGGAGGTGCGCTTGGTTGTAGTGGCATAGGGGAGAGCTTGGTTTTAGTGGAAGACCCACGATGGAGGTGCGCTTGGTTGTAGCGGCACAGGGGAGCACTTGGTTGTAGCGGAAGACCAACGAAAGAGGTGCGCTTGGTTTTAGTGGCACGGGGGAGCGGTTGGTTGTAGCGGCAGACCCAAGACGGAGGTACTCTTGGTTATAGCGGCACAGGGGAGTGCTTGATTGTAGCGGCATACCCACGACAGAGGTGCCCTTGGTTGTAGTGGCACGAGGGAGCGTTTGGTTGTAGCAACAGGCCCACAGTACTCAATAGGTGGAGTACTACAGCAGTCCAAGGTAAGAGGGAAGTGCTTGGTTGTAGAGGCATTACCATTGTACTTGATGGAGAGGGAGTTTCCCAATAGCTGGGTTCAACATCATGATCGATCATGTGTGGGTCATTGCGGGTGTTTTTACCTACCGATCCTTTGTGGGTCTGACGGCTTAGATGAATCAGTGGCTACATCTGATCATCTCTATTGTCTTACGAAGAAGTATATCCTATGTGAGCTGAAACCTGTTTACTATCCTGTGTGGATTTTGTTTTTCTTTCCTTTGTGGATTGTGTTGTGCTATCCTATGTGGTTTTCGTTTTGCTTTCCTTTGAGGATTGTGTTGTGATATCCTGTGTGAATTATGTATACTTTCCTGTGTGGAGTGGGTTTTCTTGGGCTCGGAGGTTGGAGCATATAGGAATTGATGATTTAGGTATATGTATGGGCATATACCTAAGCAGTGTCGGTTATTAATTTGTGATTGTATCTTTCCTTTCTGGTTTATCCTTGTGGATGTGTGGGAGACCTTCGGGGGTATCGCGTCCCCTACTGAGTAGCTTATACTCACCCCTGCACGTGCTATGCCCGCACTACGTTGTATTGGTTGCAGACGACGGACTGCGTTGATCGTGGTTGAGGCTTGCATAGCAGGACAATACCTGGAGGTGGACCATTGGGCGGGACATACTCAGAGCAGACGGCGGGACTTGAGGAAGAGTGGAGCTATCTGTACCCACTCTTCAGGTAGGATCTTTAGTGGACAGCTCGACATAGCGGCTTTTACTTTTCAGTTGCTGTTTTTTTCCCATTCAGTTGTACTTTATAGTTAGGCTTCTATTTCCGGCCCCCTTTACATTCATCATAGCTTGTTACAGTTTTTACTTAGCGTTTACTTTTCCGCTTGCTTACTCTGTGGTGCTTGTTTACTTTTCAAAGGCAATGCCGTCCCTTTTTACGGGATTTACGCCTTGGTGCTAGTCGCCAGCCCCTGGCCTATGGGAGGCGGGCTTGGGGTAGTCACGACATGGGCCCCAAGGACGGGTCATGACAAATAGCCCTGGCACGCCCCTCTAAATTCCCTCAAGATATTCTTTGTAATCAACACCCAATTCATTATAAAAGATATAATAGTAAACCTGAACACATATACCAATGATCGGATTTCATACAATAGATCATCCTCAAATCACTTATCTTTTGTTAAATAATCACCAATTATAATAGGTTTCAACCACTTGAACTCAATATAATGGGCTGAGTATTCAATAATTTATGAAGCGCCCTACTCCAGATACAGAAACTCCCTGGCTCTATCAACCCTCAGCATTAGGGGATAGTAGTAATCATAAAAGATTGTCACAATTTCATCCAATTCCATATCCTGATGACACACCTCTTGAGCGATAACATCCCATCACCTCTTGGTGGAGTCCGAAAAGATATATGTAGTGATCTATAACCTCCTATAAGGATGAATCTCTAAATCATTCAAAATCATTAGCATGGACTTTAGCCAGGAATCTTCATCCTATGGTCTTTCATCACCTAAAATCTTGGGTGGATACTGCAACTGAAATACCCACACCATCTATACTATAGATGTGGCATACTTTGGTGCTCCTAGAATGGTTTTCATAAACCTTATAAATATTTCATGGAACTATGCATCAAAACCTGTGTTTGGTATAATAGCTAGTGACACAACTAGCATGACCGGAGGGTCCACTAGTAGCCAATGGACCACCACATATGGGGTATGATCGTCACCACCATCATGTTGTACAACTCATTTTTGTCATGGGAGCATGACTCTACAGTGATATATACATGCATCAATTCATGATCTCCATTAAGGTTCGCAGTCCAAAGATAAATTATCAAAATTGGACAACTCAAAACCTTCCCTTAAAAATCACCCCTCTTCTTGCCCCATGGGCTAGGTCTAAGTTCCAAAAAAATGATAGAGACTACAAAAATACCACTACTGAGGTTGATTCTCATCATGTTTTCTATTGAAAACTATTCATTACATTCCTCTATGCACTCAACTCACTGCCAACCCCATGGGCATGTTCTAAGTGTCAATCGACCAAGATATACTACCAAGATCCCGCTACTATGTTCGTGTCTTGTCATCTACCCTAACAAAATCAATTTCAAAACAACATTGTCTTCACAGTTGTTTAATATTTAACATAATCTCACATTCATATCCTAAATTGGAACTATTTTGGAATTTATCACATTTCCTTGATGTAGGGTATCTGGAATGGTATTATTAATTATAATCTATGGGGGCCCATACACCCCATGAATTAAATCTTATCATCCACCTATAGCACAACATAACACAATTCAATAGAAAGGCAAAAAAATGTCCACCAAATTGGGATCTAGGAGGTCTCATACACCTCATAGAGAAAAACACGTTCTCCATACAATTTGAAACATAAAACATTCCAATAAACCTATCACAATAGAAGTCATACCTATCATGGCACCTATCACAAGTTCATGCAATTAATAATGCTCCTTAATGATAAGGAAAGCATGCAAGTCATGTGATTTCTAACAAGTTTCTATATGATTCATGAGATGGAATACCAAAATCTCCTCATGTTTCCCGAAATTATAACCAAAATGATATCATTAATAGTAAAAAAATAAAAGTGTGTCCTCCAATGGTGAAATAAAATAATCTATAGTAGTTAAAAAAATTAGAAAATCAAAGTTCAAT
Organism: Viscum album; assembly: GCA_963277665.1. Taxonomy (NCBI): domain Eukaryota; kingdom Viridiplantae; phylum Streptophyta; class Magnoliopsida; order Santalales; family Viscaceae; genus Viscum; species Viscum album. The sequence goes on along the minus strand of OY728147.1, from coordinate 2,046,240,590 downwards.
TCGAGATAAGTTGGCTTTTACCTATAAGTGGGTTAGATAAAGTTCATAAAAACATATTACCAAATCCCATTTCCTTTCTGTCCCACTATATTGGTGTAAAATTGTAAATCAAAGAAGAAAATATTCCTCTAATGTCAATTTGTAATGTCTTGAACCCGGATGCCACCTAACATTGTTATGGGCCATATTGGGCTTAAGGCCTCAAGAGTATCTCCCCAAATGATAAAGGCAGCCAAATAGTTATAAGGGACAAGGTGATGTTAGTGGCCAGACTACTCCCTCATTTTAAGTGTGTAACAGAAAAGAAAATATCTGTAGATAGTGGATGCAGTAATACAATAACATAACTAAAGAAAAAAAGACTGGTAATATAAATAAATAGGCGTCATATCATACAACAGATGATCCAGGTCAGGTGTTTCTATTATAAATATCCAAACATGTCATAATTCTATCATATCCAAAAACTGTTCTAAAAGGGAAAAAGGAAAAATGTATTCTAACAACAACGTAGTGATCATCATGATCCCATGCTCTCCTTATCTTAAATAGTATATCAAGTGCCTATAAGAGGTAGCTTTCCCTTATCGACACCAAAAACCATATAATCTGTTTGGGCCCATATAACGACCCAAAAAGGTGTCAGACTAAATCCTAGTATAAAACCACCCATATTCTATTCCATTATTTCAGAGAATATATATAATAGGAAGTGTAAAATAGTGGAAACAGTAATCGTGTAGGTACTCCAATGTAAACAAACCTACAGTCTTGGGTTTCCATTTAAATTACATTTCAAATCAATTAATTGTTTGATTACATTAAATGTTATATATATATTTAGATTAGCCCTTAGATCTGAATCCTCAATGTATCTGCAATCACAATGGATTCCATAGAACGCAATCTATGAATGAAGATGTAAAGGTAGAATCTAAGATTATTAATTGTTTTATCAGAATAATCTTAAATTATATCAATAAACTATATAACCCAGGACCTTCCATGAAATTACTATGCTAGAATTCAAGAATCGCTCCAGGTAAAAATTCACCAACACCCTACAAGCCCATCCTAGTAAACCTCATAGGAGCCCGATATCACTCTAGGTCTGGAATGTCCAGATCAACTAAGACCATCCTTTGAGGCCCTATAGGGAACCCCAAGTATCACTAATTTCATAAAAACCATGCCTCTTGATCCCAACCATATCATCCTATTGGGTTCCATGATTCCCTCAGCATTTTAGTCCATAGCTTCTATAAGCTTGTCCATGGCGTCTATGGTTCACTCACACCTTAACATTTTGAACAACCCATTGAGACCATCTAGGGAATTCCAAATAATCGAAGGATCAATCATGTGACTATGGTAAAATAGATATATAATCTCATAAAAGGTTGTTTTATATAAGAAAAAGGGGGATAAGCCCTGGTCTTATTCTGATATCATGAACAAAATTTCCCATTCTAGGGGAATTGTGATTGGAGGCTCAAATCCATCGGGGGTGGATTTTTCCATATCAGTATTCAATCGAAGGATGCCTTGAATGTTTTATAGAACATTGTAAATCTAAAATTTAATCCTAGTTTTCTTAGACTCTCCGAATGGGATGTCAATTTTCATCCCTCTACAATCATGAAAACGAATGCAAAACTATGGGTATGGTTTCATGTGTTGAAATGGGTCTACTAGAATTCTATGATTCTGAATGATCTTGCATCTTGTATTGGTGCACCTATAATAATGGATCAGTGTACTATAGAGGGGTAATTGGGATTATTTTCTAGGATTTTTGTGGATGATAAACTAGAAATGAAAAAGGCACGTGGGCATCTATTTCATTGTCAATGGGAAAATATCAGAATTAAGGGTTGAATATAAGAATGTGCCATCCATCTGTGATGTTTGAAAAATGGTGGGTCACTCAGTCTCCAACAGAAGAGTACTCCTAAAAAATGTTACTACACCAAAATCCAAGAAAAGGATAGAAGCCAACAATGGAAGGAGATCTAAAAAAGATATTCCTAAAAATAGGAGTATCATAAGGGAGCTGGCGTGACCTTCCCATATCCCATTGAAACAAACCTGATCAGAAATGGTGGAGGAGGAAGATGCTCCGGTTTATATTTCTCCAAATTCAAATATGAATCGTGCTATGAAAACATCCCCTAGTTAGGGAAGCAAGATTGATGAAGATTAGGGTTTAATACTATCAAATGGTATTTACAGTCTAGTCTTTGATCTTCACCAATAAATGGTGGATGAACCTATATATTTGGAGTAATTTAATGATATCAGGGAATTGATCATGTCAATGAGGGATAGTGACTCTCCAAATGTGGACCTCCCAAAAATAAACTCAAACCTGGAAGATTAACCTACCGCTGGTATCCTCGTTTCCTCTATTAAACAGACCAATATAACAATAGTTTCTAATTCTACTGCAAAGATCCCATTAGAGGAGAAGACTTATGAAGAGTCCCCCACCATAGTAGTGTCACAGGATCAAAGCAGTCGGGAATTTCTTTCTAAGATTCAGGAAAATAAGCTCAGGATGATCCCTGAATTTGTATTTCCCATTTCAATAGAGCATTATGACGCAATCGGTTGGAATGAGAGAAATATAGAACATGAGTTTTGTAAGCATAATATCAATTCCCACATCGATACCTCAAATTAAAAAATCTGTACATATCAGGATAACACAGATCATTCAAAAAGGAATGGTATTGTGTTCAAACATGGTGATATAAGTGATCTGTTATCTACTCCACTCAAAAAGAAGGTCGAAAGACCACCTAATAAGTATAGATGCATAAATGTGATGGGTCTGAACCCCGACTTCAACTCATAATGAAGATTATGTTCTGAAATTTCTGTGGCCTGGGTAATTTAGAATCATGCAGATCTATACGGTTATTTATTCAGCACCATAGGCCATGTCTTATAGGTCTGTCTGAGCCAAAATAATTCTTATCCTCCTATATTTCTAACATGGAATATTTTTGGTTCCATCTAATTAATACCAATAGGTGTTCAAAAGGCATCAATAGTTTATTGGTGATGGAACATCACTCCATTGGCAACATCACATAGGTTTTATCAATTGATTATCATGCCACTTCTTCCTTCATCTACCTTGGGTCAAATTTATCATGTTCCTTTATTTATGCCCTCGACATGTATTAGGATCACATAAATCTGTGGATTGATATAGAATATCACAAATATACCATATATAATACTTGGTTAATTTTGGGGCACTTCAATGCAATCTTGACAGAAAATAAGAATATGGGAGATTTCAACAGCTCAATCTCTTACAGGGAGTTCAAACTATGTATTGATCAGAATGATCTGATAAAGATTAACATGGATGGCACCAAATATACATGGTATTGGATGCACCTGAATAGGTTCATGGCTAGAAAAATTTATAGGGTGTTTGTTAATGGGTCCTCATTGGACAAATCGGGTACCAAGCCCAACCCTATCCAGACTCAATTGTGTTAAAAATCGCATCTTGGTAGATCATAGTGAGAAGGAACACTAGCCTCCTTTCCCATTCAGTTTCAATAAGGCTTGGTCTCTCACTTGAAATGTATGGACATTGTTCATAGCACATTGGAATTTAGTGTATCGCAATGATGATGATTCGTCCTGAATAACCAAACACAATATTATAAATTGGATTCTAAGAATGTGGAATAAAGATCCTCTTATTTACATTTACCTTTATATTTATTCATTGGAGGATTCCTTTCAGAGGGATTAAGATCTTAACACCAATACTGATTTATCTGATGGAATTTCAGTGAAATATGAGTTTTACATAAAATTGAAAAAACATCATGACATGAATGATGGTCTTCAACAGGACTCTTTTAGAGCCAAGGGGTTAACGGACGGAGAAAAAAATTAAAAATTCTTCAACTCTCTAGAAATAATCAAAATGATTCCATTCCTCTTTCCATGATTAAAAAAGGGCATAGTATCTTTGAAAATAAACTAGATCACTCAATTCATGTCAGATTTTAGATTAAATATATCATTAATGGTCCCTAATACATTATAGATCCTATGTATGGGGTGATCGAGATAATGGTTCATCAATAGGAAAATTCTAGTCTCACTATTGTGCCCCTTGAAACAGATATAAAGGAGGCTATTTTTAGTCACAAATCATAGAGTGCACCTGGTCTAGATGGCTTTGGTAACTTCTTATTTCAAGCAATTTGGGATATTATCTGTGAGGATGTTTGCAAGTTATTCATTCATTTTTATGGAGGTGGATCTCTTTTTAGTGTTTTGAAAGCTCAGTTTCTTTCCCTTATCCCGAAGGAGTAGAATGCTAATTATGTTAATCTCTTCAGACCTATTTCTCTGGTTAATACCATCTATAAATTTATTTGCAATATTTTTTCCAACATGCTCTCTAACATTGCCTACAAAATTGTGTCTCCGAATTAGTTTGGCTTCATCAAATGATGATCAATCCATGAATGTCTTATCACTACCTCCAAGTATGTTAATATTCTTAATAAATCCATCAAAGGTGGTCATATTTCTCGATAAGTGTATGTCAAGTACGCTTTTGACACAATGGAAATGGGTCACATTTGCAAGATCCTTATCATGTATGGTTTTGACGAGGTCTTCATAAATTTTGTTATAAACATTCTAAGTTAGGCTCATATTTCAATTCTCATATATGGATCCCCTGAAGGATATTTTGATTGCTCGAGAGGTGTAAGACTGGGTGATACTCTATTATCCATCCTTTTATAAATTGTTGATGATAATCTTAGGAAGATTCTTTATATCATGAATCATAATGGTAAGTTGAATTATATTCATTCTGGAAGCAGTATTGTTGCTCCATCCCAAATCCTATATGCTGATGACATTATCCACATCACCTAAGGGGATAAGGGTTAAATCAAGAATATAAAGAGAGCTCTTTTTCATTATGAATTGTTTTATGGGAAGGTGGTTAGCTGTAGCAAATCAATTTTTTATTATTTAAGGGGATTTTGTTTCTCCTTAAAAATTATATCATTAGAGAATTGGGAATTCGTAGGGGACATATTCTATTCACTTACTTGGGAGTGCCCATATTTTGGGGGAGACCAAATGTCTTTCATTTCTCTAGTATTTTTTTCATGATTAAAAGACAGCTCTCTACCTGGAAAGGTAAATATTTATCAATGGATGGTCATATTTTTCTGGTGAAATCAATTATAATTTTCAAATTTTTGTATTCTTATATGGGGTATAAATGGATAATTTCTTTAAAAATAGTATTAATAATTCTAATATGAATTTATTTGGAGTGGAAGCATATTAGAATGAAGGTTGGAACGGGTTCCATGGAATGTGGTCTACAAATATCATGATGTGGATGGCTTGGTCATCAAAAATTTAGGGTGTTTTAATGAATCATTGTTGGCCGTGTTTATATGGAGAGTTACTAACATGAAATATATAGCTACTTGATTACATTGGTCCATATTTATCAACAGGATTAAGGGAGGAAACTTTATCTATGTTAACTCCTCAATGTGGTATGCTTTTATGAATATTATTCCAAAAATTTATGTTGACTCTCGATGGCTTGTTTTCAGGGACTCATGTATTGTTTTTTAGAAGTATAATTGGACTATGAATCAATTAATTGATTTAGTCCTGGAGGGGGAGTATAATATGTATTATGATCTTTTAATCAAGGATCAGCTTTGTTGCATGGATAATCTTCGAGAACATATTACTTCGATTGTGGATGAATATTGCTAGTCTTCTATAGGTGATATTTGTGCACGAGAAGCTGTTTTCTGTGGTATTGTCAACACTAAAGGGTATTATAACCAATCTATTAGATGAAAAACCAATTTTAAATGGATTGGGAATATGTAGAAGAAGTTTTTAAGGACTTCTCAGAACAATATGGCTTAGAGACTAGCTCACAAAAAATTCCAATAGATAAATTGTTGCAGGTATGTTGTATTTCACTTTGCTTCATTTGTGCTTTGTTCATTCAGCATAAGGAAGACGTGGATAACCTATTCCTCAATTTTTCTACATCTTTAGCGAGGTGTAGAGAAATTTAGGACATTTTTTAGGTTTCACTTCCTTTCTTCAACACAATATAAGAATTCATTAAGAGCTTTCACTCTTTGAATCTGTCACCACAGCTCCTATTACTTTTTCTGGCTACTGATGTGGAGGCTGTCCATCTAATATGGATGTTAAGAAATATGTTCAGATGTGAATTTTAGAACCTCTTGATCAAATTTTTAATTGAAGGGATTATTTTAGTTGTCCACAAGGTGAAAAATCTGAATGGTGTGTTCTGTGAAACTCAATTCATGACTTATTAGTTATCAGTCAGATAGGGGTGAAAGGTAATTTATGTGCCCCTCATAGAACAATGGATGTCATATAGATGGCCCCTTTTCATGGATGGATTAAATTCAACTATGATGGTTCTTCAAGGGACAATCTAGGCCCTCTGGCTATGGTGTTGTCTTTCGAGATCATCAGGAGACTGTTCTTGGGTGAACCTTTGGGTCATGTGGTATTGCCTCTTATGTCGAAGAGGAAATGAATGGTTACATCATAGTGGTGGAGAAAGTAGAGAGTTGGGGATGGAACAAGATTTGGATTTAATGTGAGTCCATTTTAATCATCTCACCCATTTGAACGGGGGCCTTACATCTCTCCTAGAAGCTCACTAATCATTGGAAAAAATTTCTAGACTCTCTATACTCAATAGAACACTTTGACACTCATGTGTATAGAGAGGAAATTGCATTGGAAGATGTGCTTGCTAAAAATGGTTTTAATGGGAGTGATTTTTTCTAGGAGGATCATGTCATGGATGATCTACTTCCCTTCTTCAAGAGAGATTTTTGTAATTCATCTATCTTCATACTTGTGTATTTTTTATTTTTCAACTATAGGGATATTTTTTTCCATATAATGATCTCATTTTTCCGTAAAAAAATGGAAAATTTATCTTAGAAATACACTCATGTAATCAAAAATAAAACAAGTATTTATCATAATCTATTTCATGGGGGAATATTCATAGTTCGAGCCGAACACTCCGTATATGCTTTAATAAGCATAGACATAAAAGTTGGTCATGAAGAAAGTCACTTATACAATACCAATATCCATTTAAAAATCCATCTAGAAACATGGAATTTCCATTAAATAATAAATTCATTTTATAAAACCAAAAAATTGTAATTCAAGCCTTACCTCATAGGCTCCCTAGGCCAATCAGACATAAAAAGGTCAAACTAATCACTCACCCATGGGGTGGCCCTCAATCTAGATAAACAACCAATTAAATGATTTGATATGCCTATTTAATTAACTAAACAAGGATATGAAACAACACTTTTAATTTATAAATCAAGGAGAAACCTAAAAATGGGCATGAAACACTCTGAGAAATATAAACAACTCAACATTTATGGAATGACACAATACCACCTACCTTCAGCTCATGCTAGGTAACTCTTCGAGTATCAAGATCTGATTCACCCAGGTTTGGGAGAAATATGAAGAATGGAAGAAGACATAGATATTATGGAATATGATCCAAAATTAGAATTGTGCAGAAATTGATCCGGAGAATCATGAAAAGATAAAAAGGAACAAAGGACTAACCATTTCAGATCCACGGAGATGAACGACACACAGTTTTGAGGTTGGATGAAGAAGGGATATGAAAAGAGAAAATAAGTTTCAAAGGGAGCTATCCCAGGGATATAATTCTAGGAAATGAAGGAGGGAGAAATTTTTTTAAATTAAAACATATTATTTGAAAAATTTTCCATTTACCAAATATATCTAGGTTGCACGGGTGACCCTACTGGTTTGTGAACCATACAAGAAACCATGCATGACTCTTTTTAGGAGATAGGGAAACTCGCACGATTACCTCTCATGGTTTTACAATCCAGGTGGTAGGTCTCTTCCTTAGTACATGATTTCAATATACGTTCTGTATATATGGAATGCTTCTACCATAAGTTCTCTTAAAACCATGCGGTCGCTACTGCCTCCCCCCACACGGTTAGCATAATTGTGCGGACTACCTTGTGAAATTTCATCGAAACGTGCGACATTCCCAAAACACACCCATACATTGGGTTGCAGGCTTCCAATGAGCCCCGAACACCTCATAACCTCCCACGACCTCAATGGTCATCCATATTTGGTTATATTAAAGAAATTAAACTAATTATTGATGGAAAAATCATGATTCATACCTCAAAGAAGAACCAAATTCTTAAAAAACACAGATTCAGTTGGATATAAACATATGATCTAGTAAAATATCATCAATTTAGCTGAACATCAAAAATTTAATACATAATTAATAATGGAAGTATAATTACGAAATAAATTATTTTTTCCATATTTTGTATTATTATTCAAAATTCCATTACCAAAATTTTCCCCCCATTCTTTTTTATTTATAATTCATGTAGCTAAGATAATGAAAATAATATGAAATCATAATGAATAGACAATAATGAAAAATAATATAACAATTAAATACATAAATCCAATGCATGGATTTATAAAAATGATGCATTACTAAGATAATAACTGTATTAATAAAAATAAAACAATAACAAATTTTACAATAACAAATAAAAATCATTATATTTAGGATAATATTTCTAAAATGAAAATAAGAAATAGATAAAAACCCATCCCCATCAACCAAACCATCTTTACAAATACCTATATAAGATCATAAACATATATTACCATATGTTGTATATGGATTTTTATAGATTGGTTAGTCCACGATGGTTGAAGTATTATAAAGAATCATATATTGTTAGTTATAGTAATAAGGTGTAAATTATGTTGAATGATGGTAAATCCAATCATTGATTTAATAGGGTTATTAATGGAATATATTTAATATCGTTTGAATCAAATGGATAACCAATGTAGAGTTCTATTATGAATAAGTTAACATATAATTTTTCATATCATATCATGAAAAAATTAATCTATAAGACAATATAATTCCTTATAAACCCCCCAAATGTGGTTAAGCAGATCAATTTTTTTCAAGATAATGGTTTTCAGGAACAAATGATTTTATAAAATGCTAACAAAGGCACAATTCATTCTAATATACATCATGAATTCAAAAAACACATCACTATTGTGTTGATATACCCTCCCTTAGGAGAGGAATAACAAGAAAAAATAAAGAAGGTGATAAATGAACGACATATAAAATTATAAATTTCCTTAGATTATAGGGATTTAATATCCATTAATGTGAATCCTATGGTGGCCCAGAGAATCTCTTTATGTATCCGCAGCTTCAGTAAAATGAAGGGATTCTGAGAGAGAGATAATTTGACTGATGAATTTAAAAATAAATCATAAAATCTTACATCATGGGATGGGTAATTTATAAATGAACATATATTATTCAATCAATGAAACATCTATTACCCCAAAACTTTAATTGGAAGATTTTATATGTCTTAGTGGTCATTTAAACAATTTTAAAAAATGGTTTCAAGAACTCTGTCATGGTCACCCCGCACTATTTTAAATAAGTATTTTTCCCTTCCCCATGAAAATACCCACAACATAGGATATTTATTCTCACACTTTCCATTTAATTCTTCAAAATCATGATAACTGAACCATGCTGAAAAATATTGAAGACCATAAAAGTCATCACTATAGCTTCCAACAATGGGTGTCTCAACCTCCACCATTTTACATGATGAAAACCACTTGGAACTACACACACCAAATATCCCATATCTATATGATAAAAAAATAGGATAGACCAATCTGAAAATGACCAAACACTATTCCCATATTTTTGAAAAAAATACACCATAGTCAATGTGCGAAAAATCCCTCCATTACATCCTGAAAAAAATTCTCTCTCTAAGAAGAACAAAACTCAATTTTAATCCTTTAAAACACCCCAAGAGCTCTCTCGGTACCAAAAAATCATTGATAACAAGATCTAAACTCCCATGTAAAATTTATTCTCTTACATTAGATACCCATGAAACAATTCCCATTCGTTTATATCAAAATGAATCCTATAAAATAATAAATTATCCCATGTAATATATAGGTAACCCCACGAATTCACATTAAACACATATGAAATGGTTCTCATCTTCGAAAATCCAATCCAATCCCAAAATTAGAGTTTCATAAATTCAATATTAATGGGAATAAACCTCTTAAATTCAATTCAATATCTATCAAGACATTCTAGGAAATTGTTGTTCTATCACGCTAACTCGTTATTGGCATGAGACCATTTTTAAATCCAATAGCGATGGAAAATTATTATCAAATAAAATCATTTCCATTCAAGAAATTCCCATAAATTCTCTATCCACCCTAGCACACAATTGACCTCCCAATAAATAATCATTTCTCCTCAACCACGTTTCAAAAGAATTAGATATTTGAAATATGATATAAATATTTTAAAATACATTAATTTTACTAAAAAAATCCAATTAGATGGTTTTTAGTATACAACTAGGTTGTTACATTTAAGAAATATTTAATTTATTTTAACAAAAAACAATAGGCCCCCTTTAAAGAAATCTTATTTCTATGATATGTTTAAAAATAACACCAATGTTTTATATCGGTGTTGAGTATCCAAAATATGACACACCTAACTCCCCAAACCATAAACACAAAATAAATATTAACAGTCTAATTAATCCATTAAATATACATAACAATAACACCCCATCACAAAGAATGAATATAGTATTAAAAATATACTTTTAGATATATTGCATGATCAATAATCTTCAAGTAAAATACATGGAAAATAAAAAGTTTTGAAAATATCTCATTAATCTTATCAACATAGTAGACAATATCACAACATTATGGAGAATTAAAATTAGAAAATTAATTACTCTAGTTGAAAAAAAATTGATGAAAATATATAATGATTCAAATAAATGAAAACATTTTTTATGAAATTATTGTTTGGGCATGGTTGTCCACCATAATAAATTCCAAAAACAAAATACATTCATTTTAATTTTAATATATTTAATCTATTATTACATACAAATGAAATAAATTATAAATGTAACTAATACTAATGATTAAAAACCGAATAATAATACACAAAATATTTTTTTATTTTATCAAACAACTACACCTAGAATATAAGAAAACCACAACTAGAAAATAAGCATGAATCAACTTGAAAATAAGGAATTTTAACTAATAACTACCTCTATCATAAGACAAAATATATTCAATTATCAATAAATTTCAATATAGACCATACACATTCACCATTTACCATATCATATAAATAATATTGTATCAAATCATTCCAATTATATTTATCAAAAAAATTATATTTATTATTTCACAAAGCTTTAGTTCGAAAAGATAAATCAACATGCATATTAAGGAATAAAAACATACTATTGACATGGCATTCCAATATTTAATCATTTTTTATAATCAATAAATAAATATTGTTGATCCAAAATTATATAACACATTTTATGGAAGGTTATTAGGTGATATGTATATCAAATTCTATTCGAATCAAAAAAATACTCACAATACCAACATTGTCACAACCCATCCCGTGGGGCCTGTGTCGTGACTACCACAAGCCTGCCTTCCATAGGCTAGGGGATGGCGACTAGCACAAAAATGAGTATTCCCTAAAACCGGGAAGGCATTGCCTTTATAACCTGTAATCACATGCAACCAAGATCATAACAAGATACGAACTCTCAAGTAAATGAAACAGTAAACATAGTGATTGTAGTAAGTAAAAGGGGATAGAATACAAGACAAACTGTAAAGTATAAGTACAACTGAAATACAACACAACTGAAGAAAGAGAATGACATTTACTCAGTCATCCATTGAGGTTTCTACCTAAATGGTAGGTACAGATCGCCTTCTCAGCACTCCACTTCCACCCGTCTCTTCTCCGTACCGACATGCCGTAAGGTCCTCCTCCGAGTACCGTCCGGTCATACTACTCTTAGCCTCAATCATCGTTCCTTATCATCTACACCAATCACAACGAGGTGTAGGAATAACACGTCTAGGGGTGAGTATAACGATACTCCGTAGGGACCCCAAGACCCTCAAGGTCTCACAAATCCACAAAGGATAAACCTCAAATCCTGAAGTCAATTGTCAACCCTAATTTTATATATGACCATAAATATACCTATGTTATCAAGTTTACCCATCTCAATCCTGAGGAAACACAGGGTCCAACCAAAAAACTCAAAGTTCCACTCTTCCACAAAGGAAGGAAAACCCCAAAGGCAAGTACCACATAGGTACACCACATAAGAGAATACAACCAAGGTATTACAACAAATAAAAGTACCACACAGGTACGAACTCACCTCATACAAGGTATAACATACCTACAGTAGTAGAGATGATTAGATGTAACTACTGAATCATATTACTCTCTTAGGAGGCAGACCCACACCGGATCGCTCGGTGCTGACCCACATAGGATCGCTCGGTGATGACCCACACAAGATCCCTTATTACTGACCCACACAAGATCATTAGTGCGCACCCACACAGGATTTCTCGATGCTGACTGACACAGGATCGCTCGGTGCTCACTCACACATGATTTATCTCCATTATTCACGTCATAGCTAGCTACTGGGTTCCCACCCTAGGATTGCTCGTCTCCGGGAGGATCTTCCCCCCAATCCACTGGTCGATACTCCAACTACCATGGAGTTCCATGAAGAATTATCTCAAAGGTCAGCCACATGATAGGTGTCTCAACTCAACAGACGGCGTGTCAAACAGACACCCGGTCTGTGAGTTATTGGCCTTCTAGTCCCAGGGTCCTAGTTGGATTTGTGCTCGATCCAACATGGTCGTACATGAAAATTACCAAAAACACTAGTGGGGTTATACCTAAAGGATTGTATCACTATTAGGATTATAGTTCCATTGACATTTTTTCAAACAGATGCCTGGTACCAATGTTATGGTCTTTAGAGTGAAAATCTCTTACCTGGTCAGGGTCTCGTCTGACTTGGTCGGACTGACCCAGCCCAACCCGACCAGGGTCGACCCATCCCGTTGGGTTCATCTCGGCATTCTGGGTGGTCTGGAAGGCCGTGAGGGTCATGAGGGTCCACATAGGTCCGCAGAGGTGGCGCGCTGCCGTGGGGGCCGTGAGGTCGGGGGTGGTTCGGCCACGGACGTCGCGAGGCCGCAGGGCCCCTCACCGGTGGGGGTACCCTGAGGGCGCGGGGTGGCTTGGCTACGCTGTGGCTCATCCATGGATAGGACGAAAATGTAGGTCAGCATGGTCGTGGGGGTTCTGTGAAGTCAAAGGGAAGCTCAACCGCAGGGGTGCTATGATTGTGTGGGATGACTCAACTGCGGACTGCGCGAGGCCGTGGGGCAACTCGGTGGGCTATGACGGATCAGAGGTCTGAGATGGTTCAGAGGGTTGCGGTCGCTCGGAGGGCCGCAATGGCTCAGAGTGCCACAGGTGGAATGACTAGGCCACGTGGCCTCCTGGCGGGCCATGGACGGTGGAGCGCCGTGGGGTGGCATCATTGCCTTCATCATCTTCGTCATAGTTGATAGTCGTCCTCCTGCATCGCGAATAAATCAAGAATTATCTCCAGAAATTCTGAGAGGATGGGTCATGTTTGTTTGTCTTACACTCTCAACATTACAGTGGTCGCAAGATGATATATTACATGAATCATAAGAATATCTAGAACATTTAAGGGAAATAATTCAAACACCCTCCCTACCTTGTTTGATTCATTGATGGATGTCGTGTGGAACGAGTCGACCTTTTTGGGGATAGATGGACATCAATGATGTCAGAATTCCCTCAATTGTCAGTTTTTTGATGATGAAGACGTTCCTCATTACCGAATGTCTCGAGGAAGAAGTCGAAGTCGAAGATGGGATTCCTCATTGGCGTTCTTTGTTGGTGAGATTTCTCCCAATTCTCCATGTTTCTCCCTTTTTCCAAGAGTTTCCCCCAATTCAACCAAAAATGAATTATCCAACATTATAGTATTTGTTGGAATAATTTCAAATTGTAATTATTAATTAATTGATTAGGTTTATTAAATAAATGATGGGTGGCATAATTAATCAAGGGGAAGTTCAAGAGACTTCCACTCATTTAAGTTGGAGGTTCCAGGGGGTTTAATCTCAGGTGGTCCCCACCAACATAGCCTCTCATGGGAGGTTTTAGGTATAGTGGTCCAAACCTACATAACCTCAAGGGGAGGTTTAATTCTGGTGGTCACCACCTCTCAACATGTATAAGGAGTTTCAAAATAAAATAAAAATAAAATGTTACACCATTTTATTTTATTTTATTCTCTCACGAAAAAGTAAAAAACTATCTTCCACCTTTGACCTACTGCAGGCATGGTGATGGTATCCTTAAGAGAATACGGGTGATGTGAGTTCAATGGTTCCCTCATATTTCAATTCCAAGAACATGTACAAATGTTACAAAAACCAGATCGTACGTTTACTGAACGCACCCGAAAAAAATTTCATAAATTCATTCCGGGCACTCCGAGCCGTGGAATCACGCACCGTCATTTTTCAGAGACTAGTAAAATTCTCACTTAATTAAATAAAATACTTGGAAATACTGGGTCTTTACATTCTTTACACCTCCGAGCTTCAGTTCCCCATATTCCTGAACACAAACAAAAGGAAAATGTGGGGGTATTGAGCATACATCTGAGCCTCCCACTCCCATGTGCTCTCTTGGAGGTTCCTGTGCTACCAGTGAACACACACTAGAGGTATATACTATCCATGAAGGACCTACTCTTATCGATACTCAATATATATTGGAACCTCCATAAAAGTCTCCCCATCGTCGACGTCCATCTCTCCATGGTCGATGATGTGAGAAGGGTCATGCACGTAACTGCTCAGCTGGGATACGTGAAAGACGTCATGCACCCAGTGCAACAGAGATGGAAGAGATAAGCACTATGACACCTTTACAACTCTACTAAAGACCTAAAAAGGTCTGATGAACCTCATAGATAACTGTCCTTTTTTGAAAAATCTCTGCAAACCTCGTCAAGATGAGACCCGTAAAAATATGTTGTGACCATCCTCAATCTCTAAAGGTCTCTGTCTCCTGTCTTCATAATGATTTTGCCTACTCTGTGCTGTCTTCATCTTCTCCTGGATGATCTGCACCTTTTCTTGGGTACCTCGTACCATCTCTTGTCCCACTAGTGCTGATTCCCATGTGTTAGTCCCATAGATAGTTGATCTAGAAGGTCACTCGTACAACACATCGAAAGGTGACATCATAATGGTGGAGTGATAGTTGTTTTTTTTATGAAAACTTCACCAAAGGAAATTGATCCTCCAAACTATGACCGAATTTGTGGACACAAGCATGCAGAATATCCTCGAGGGTCTGAATGGTCTACTCAGTCTGGCCATCCATCTATGGATGGAAGGCCGTGCTCAAATAAAGATATATCCCGAAAGACTCTTGAAACCCCTTCTATATCCGGGAAGTAAAACTCACATCACAATCGGAGACAATCGTCGAGGGTACTCCATGTAGCTGCACAATCACCTACACATAGAGGTTTTCTAAGCTTTCTACTGAACCCTGCTCTCTGATCGGTAGGAAGTGGGCCGACATGGTGAGTCAGTCGACGATCACCCAAATCGAGTCAATACCTCTAGACGTATGAGGATGAACAATCACGAAGTCTATGGATATCCAATCCCACTTCTACTATGGGACCTATAAAGGCTGAACCAATCCTGCAGGTACCTGATGTTCTGTCATTACATGCTGACAAGTGAGGCATTGAGAGACAAACTTTGTTACTAATTTCACCATTCCCATCCACTAGTGATGTCGTCTGAGATCCTGGTACTTATTCACCACTCTTGGATGTAATGATAGAGGGGATTTGTGGAACTCCCTCGACACTTCCTACCAAAGCGACATTTGTACCATGATACATCCTCTAAAGAGGATGGCATGCTCTCCACTTTCAAAACATCCATCAAGTGATTTTCTTATGTATATCTGAGTACATCATTGCTCGTAGTAGGCGTCCCCATACTACACCACTATGACTCGCTGTAGAAGTGGGGGAGTGACTGTAAGTGACTGGAGAAAATCTTATCCGTCTCTATCCAAAAATGATATCTACAATGCAGCCAACAACTCTGTCGCCTCACTTAGCAGTTGTATACCACATCTCTTACCGAGTGAATATGATACAATGTTCCCCTTCCCATATGAATAGACAATCATAAAGTCATAGTCTTGTAGAACTTGAGACAATTACAATGCCCCGGGTTTAGGTCCTTCTGAGAGAAGATATACCAAAGACCCTTGTGATCAGAGTACACTGTAAAATTTTCTCCCATCATATAGTGTTGCCACATCTTCAAGGCGAAAAAATGCTATATCAAGTTCATGGGTAGCATAGTTCTGCTCATGCTGTATCAGCAGTCGAGAACCATATGTGATCACTTATCACTCCTACATTAGAACACATATGAGTCCGGTCCCTGATGCATCAAAATAGACTACGTCAACTACACCCTCCTATAGAAGCCTCAAGTTGGGGGCACTATTAAGCCTCTCCCTCAGCTCCCAAAAAACTTGTTTTCATCTGTCCGGCCACATGAAGCGTTTCCCCTTCATTGTCAAGGTTGATAGTGGTGATGCAACTCTAGAAAAATCCGGTACAAATATCTGGTATTATCCATCCAAACCCAGGAAACTCCCTACATCTGTCACACTCCTAGGTGGATCCCAAGAAAGTATCTCCTCAATCTTCACTAGATCCACTGAAACTCTAGCCTCCGATATGAAATATCCTATAAAGTGAACCTCTCATATCAAGAACACGCTCTTCAAGAGCTTACAATAAAGATGGTGCTCTTGGAGTGTGTCTCGTACAACCTGGAAATGATATGCTTGCTCCTAATCAATAGATGATTAGATTTGAATGCCATTGATGAAGACTACTACAAAGAGATCAAGGTATGGATGAAAGAACATGTTCATGAGTCTCATGAACACTGCTGGAGCATTCATTATGCCAAATGGAATAACTATGAAATAATAATGGCCATACCGACATCTGAAGTCCGTCTATTTCCCATCCTCATCTCAGACACTGAGCTAGTCATAGCCCGATCTGAGGTCTATCATCGAGAACAAACTTTCTCCCTTCAGTTGATCAAATATGTCGTCAATCCTCAGGAGTGTGTACTTATTGTTCATGGTCACTTGGTTCAAGAACCGATAGTTAACACAAAACATCAAGATCGCATTCACCTTCTTACACACAAAATTAGGGCTACCCAAGGAGATACAGTAGGCCGAATGATTCCCCTCCCCTACAAGTCCTTTAGCTATACTCACAGCTCACGAAACTCTGTGGGAGCCATCTGATATGCTATTGTAAATATTGGTGTCATTCCAGGGTACAAGTCAATGTAAAATTCCACCACTATGCGAGGAGGTAGACCCGAAACATCATCAGTGAAGACATCCGCGTACCAGTCCACCACTACAAGATAGCTCAGACTCTCCACATCAACCATTACGAGGGTAAGGCAACCCAACTGATGAGTGATCAGCTACAATTTCTTCCTGGTATGTCCATAATGTGTTTCAAAGGCTCACTTCTCTCTGGTTAAGGTAAACCTGGTCTCATCCATGCAGACACACCACACATTGGGCCTAATACCAACAATCTGAGTGAAGACTGTAGATAACAAGTCTATACCCAAGATGACATCATAAGGCCTTGACGTCACTACTAGGAGATCCCATCCGAATCTATATCTCCTAGAGTATGCTCGCACTACCAGAACCACTGCGTAATCATCGAATCTTCCCTCATATTAGTCTCTAGTCGTAATGATCGATCCAACTGCTCTGTCAGAATCTTTGAGCTCCGAATGACGGATGTGGAAATAAAAGAATGACTAGCACCTCTTTTTATGAATACGATAGCTAAGGTGGAGTAGACACAGATCCTACCTCATATAATCTCTGGATCACCATGATCATAGGCCTCAGCTTCCTGGAGCTGAGCTCATCCTTTTCCACCTGCACCATATTGTCGGGGTGAGCCTCTTGGTGGGTGTTCCTGTAACATCTCTAATTGTCAGCAATCGCCAGCTGCACAGTAAGTTCCTCTGCCATGTCCTCCTGTTCCATGTGAACCACCTCGGTCGTACCACCGTCTCTAACAGGGCGATCCTTCAACCATCTTCAAATCATCCGTATGGTGGGTCGGACAGTCACGAGCAATGTGACCCTGCCCTCTGCATGCGTAACACTGCCTGCTCATAGCATGACTATTTGTCCCTCAAGTACCCCACACAACCGAACCTGGATCCTATGGTCATTTACCTATAGGTCGGGTCCTATTAGACCTCAGTGTCATCTATGTACTACTAGCTGCAGAAGACTCTGCTATATGTTGAATGGTGGTGGGTCTCGAAGTTGGTGATTGTTTAGAAAGAAAACACTCCAATAAGAGGGCTCTCTCTAAAAATCCCGCATGTGTCAGGAAGATGAGTGAGGTCATCGATCCCTGATCTCCCAACTAATCCCCTGCTCAAATGTTTGTGCCCTGATGAATTGGTCCTGCACCCTATTAGTGGAGTATCATGAGAGGTCAGTGAATCATTCCGAGTACTGAGACACAATCATGCTACTCTACTGTAGATGAAGTATCTCTTGTATGTGCACTTCATGAAGAGTCATTCGGACAAACTATGCATGAAAAATGCTCTCAAAGTCTGCTCAAAGAAGCATCACCTTGTCATGAACATTTAAAATCAAGCTCCATCATCTGCCTGTTGCTACCTATAGAAGGCTGTTAGTAAGGATCACCATGAGATCACCCTGTGTCCCTACTTGTTGGAAAACTCCCACCACGGCCTCCAACCAATCCTCAACCATTTTTGGGTCCATCTATCCCCTGAAATTGGGTGGCCTATGGCACTGGAACTCATGCAACGTGCTCAAGCGGCATGCACCATCTACTGCTGGTGCTAGTGGAATCTGTGGACCAATGGGTAATAGTTATGTTGCTGCCTCCACTGGTTCCTCTACTGGGAGAGGGCCCTGCACCGAGGCCTCATCACTCGATGGGCTATATGTGCGTACAACCCTCAAAACATTAGATTAATGTCTTCATGGATTCATCCTGAAAAACAACAAGTGTCCCATGGTCAATACGTTATACCTGGTGAGATGACTCGAAGAGATCACAAAGAAGACACTTAAAAACACACACGCAATTAGTGTTTTCATGAACTGAGTCAGAAATCAGAACATCGGGTCCTAGTGTATGGATATGTCAGCCCCCACACCAACACTAAATT
This sequence comes from Viscum album, assembly GCA_963277665.1. Taxonomy (NCBI): domain Eukaryota; kingdom Viridiplantae; phylum Streptophyta; class Magnoliopsida; order Santalales; family Viscaceae; genus Viscum; species Viscum album. Next base: position 2,046,221,135 of record OY728147.1, on the reverse strand, counting down.
CCCTAAATTGATAACCACATTAACTACAAATAACACTATTGTCGTTAAAAAAGGTCAGAGTCCTATGTTTAATGGTTTAATCCAATCCTCTGATGCCAATTTTTCATGACACGTCCCCTGGGGCCCATGTTGTGACTACCCCTAGCATGTCATCTAGAAGCTAGGGGCTGGTGACTAGCACCAATGGTGTATTCCCTAAAACTAGGAAGGAATTTACTTTATACCCTGTAACCACACGCAACCATGTACATATCATGATAATAACTCATGTAAACTAAAAGGTAAGCACAGTGAGTGCAGTAAGTAAAAGGGGCCCGAATACAAGCCCAACTAGAATGTACAATTACAAATGAAATTCAACACAACTGAAGAAAGAGAAAGATAGCTATTGGGTCATCCCCTGAGGTTCCTACAAGAATGGTAGGTACATATCGCCTCCTCAGCACTCCACATCCACCTGTCTCCTCTGCAAACCGACATGTCGTATGGTCCGCCTTCAAGCACCGGCATGTCCTTGTACTCTCAACCTAGATCAACATTGTCCATCATCTGAACCAAAAATAATGAGGTGTCGGCATAACCCATGAAAGGTGGAGTATAACGATACTCAGTAGGGACCCTGAGATCCTCAAGGTCTCACAAATCAACAAAACATAAATGTCAAAATATGAAGTCAACTGTCAACCCTACTTAGGTATATTCCAATATATATACATTTTTTATCAAGTATACCCATCTAAATCATGAAGAAACATAGGGTTCAACCCAAAATCCCAAAGCTCAACTGTTCCACAAAGGAAGGAAAACCACAATGGAAAGTACCACACAAGTATACCACAAAGGAGAATACCACCATGGTATTACCATGAAGGAAAGTACCACACAGGTACGAACTCTGCTCATACCAGTTATTACATAAGTATATTAGTAGAGATTATTAGATGTAACTACTGAACCATCATAATCTGTTAAGAGGAAGAACCACAAAGGATTGCTCAGTGCTGACCCACACAAGATCTCTGGGTGCTGACCCAAACAAGATTGCTTGGTGCTGACCCACACAGAGTTTCTTGGTGCTGACCCACACATGAGCTCTCGGTGCTTACCCAGACATGATCTCTCTTAATTCATCACGTCACAGCCAGCTGCTGGGTTCCCACACTAGGCTTTCTCGTCTCTAGAAGAATCCTCTACCCAAGCCACTGGTCAATACTACAACTACCACGAATTCCCACGAAGAAGTATCTCAATGGCCTGACATGTCATAGGGGTCTCAATGCAACATGAAGACTCATAAATCAGACGCCTGGTCTATGAGTTATTATCCTTTTAGTCCTAGGGGCTTGGTTGGATTCATGCTCGATCCAACCCATCCATACCTCAACATTACCCAAAAATCCATTGTGGGTATTCCAACAGGAGAGTCTCACTCCAATGTTTACAGTTCCAATGAGGGTTTTTTCAAACAGAAGCATGGTGCCAAATTGATGGTCATTAGAGTGAAACACTCAAAGCTATTCTGGGTCTGGTCTGACCCAGTCGTACCGACCTGACCTGACCCGGCCTGGGCCGACCCCATCTGGGTCATCCCAACCTGAACGGCTAGGATCGGCCCGGCCCGTTGGTCAGACTGCCCCATTGGGTTCTGCCCAACCTACAGAACGGTCAAGGAGGTTGTGATAGTCGCGAAGGGCTGTGGAGGGCTACGGAGGGTGGCACGTTGTTGCGTAGACTGCGAGGTCATGGGGTGTTTCGTACGTGGACAATGTGAGGGTGTGGGGATGCTCAGCCATGGGGGTGTCCCAAGAGAGCGGGGTGGCTCGGCCACGGGGCGGCTCGACCATAGACGATGTGAGGCTGTGGGGTGCCACGAGGGCACGGGGTGGCTCAGCCGCAGACGGCATGAGGCCAGTTGGTGCTTCATCCGCTGGGGTGTCGTGAGGGTGCGGGACGGCTCGTCCATGGATGGCGTGAGGCCGTGAGGTGGCTAGGAGAGTCGTGAATGGGCGGCGCGGCATGCCACAACCGGCAGAGCGCCGTGGGGCGCGGAGGCTGCAGGGCGCGGAGGTCGCGGGCGGTGGAGCGCCAAGGGGCGGCGGTGTGCCGCGGGGTGGTGCAGGTGACTTTATCGCCTTCGCCGCAGTTCATATCCATCCTTCTCCATCAGAAAAAACTCAAGAATTATCCCACAAAATTTGAAGAGGATTGGACGTTTTAGTTTGGCATGCACTCTCTACATTAGAGTGGTAGAAAGGAGTTATAATACTTGAATCACAATAATATCAATAACGGGTAACAAAAATAATTCAAACACCCTTAAAACATTGTTTGATTCGTCGATGGAGGTCACGAGGAAGGAGACGACGTTGTTGGGGATAGACGGTCGTCGGTGACGTTGGCATTCCCTCGATTGTTAGTTTGTTGACATTGAATATGTTCCTCATCATTGAATGTCCCAAGGAAGAAGTTGATGTTTAATTCGGTGTACTTCGTTGGCGTTCATCATTGGTGTTCTTCGTCAGAGAGCTTTCTCCCAATTCTCCAAATTTCACCCTTTTACCAAGTGTTTCCCCAAATTCCTCCAAAAATGAATTAGCCAACATCATAGAATATGTTGGCATAATTTCAAATTGGAATACATAATTAATTGAGTTGGTATATTAATTAGAAGGGGGTGGAATAATTAATCAAGAAGAAGTTCAAAAGACTTCCCCTTATTTAAGTGGGAGGTTCAAGGAGGTTTATTTTCGTGTGGTCCCCACACCACCATAACCTCACGTGGGAGGTTTTAGGGTCGGTGGTACCACATCCATAACCTCATGGGGAGGTTTAATTCTGGTGGTCCCCACCTCTCAACATCCATAAGGAGTGTCAAAATAAAATAAATATAAAATTTTACACCATTTTATTTTATTTTATTATCTAATGAAAAAGTGAGAAACTAACTTCCACCCTCAACCTACTGCTGTAATATCCCAATTTTTGGAAATTTATATTTTGTTATTTTTTTGTTGAATATCTTGTTTTGGGCTTCAAGGGATGTCTTCTGAAAGTATAAGAGGCTTTGGGGGTGTTCCAGGGGCTCGGGGCATTGAAGAATGGAAATCTGGGTTAGACAAGCCAGGGCGCACAGCCCGGGAAAACCGTGTGGCCTGCCCAGGAAAACCGTGCGATCCCTCCCCCTCGAGATAGTAGCATGCGCATGGTTTGCTCACAGTTCTCCAAACCGTGCGGCCAAACCGTGAGGCCTCTTAAATTTTGTAAAATTTACAAAATTTCCCCTCTGGGATTTTAAGAACCCACTCGGGTTTTCCTATCATTTCCTCCCTCTTCAACCTAGGGGTGAACCAAATTGCCCAAGAGCTCCAAGAGATTGATCTCCCTCCTTTAAAAAGTCATTTTTGGTGCTGTTGGATGCGGATCGAAGCTCCGGGTAAGGTTAATCACATCCGTGATTCTCTTTTTGGTTTAGGGTTTGTATCTTCTCTCCCTCTTGTTCCGAAGCACTGAAACCATATCTTTTTGGTGAGTCAAATGTTGTAGCTCCAATGTGTGGTCATATCGAGGTCTAAGGACTCGATTGAGAGTGCGTTCAACCGCAGTTTCGAGGTAGGTGGTCTATAAGTTATAACCCATAGTTATTTGGGTATTTGTGCATGTTTAGTTGTGTTCTTGTTTCCCCTTGGTTATGTTTTGAATAACCTTGTCATTTTTGGTAATAATGGTGTTGAAATGGCAAATGGGAACCTTCACAATCCTTGTGGGATGTGTTGGGATTGACTTGACCTAATTTAGGGCCATCCATGGGATGTTCAGGCTTTCCCAGACATAAGTATTTTAATTAAACAAGTGACCTTGTTGTAATAAATGGTATATCCCTTGATGAATATGTTGGCATTATTTGTTTAACTAGGAATAGAAGTTATGTGATGCACCTAGAATTGGCAATAACATAAGGGTTAATTTTAATGGGTTGAATTGTCGATTCATTGTAATGATGAATGGGTTAAATGAGTTAATCTCTATGATGATTAAGGATTATGGGATTAATTATGGGCCTAGTGTTTAATTCTTAGTTATATAGGAATAACACAAGGGAATTGGTCGAATGGTTAAATGATGTGAAACGATAAGGTTTTAAGGGGTTAAGGCATGGTGTGGATCCCTATATGGGTTGTTGTGAATAGTGTTTGTCATATGACAATGGTTTCATGGTTGATGGTTACATATATAAATAAGTATTTACACAAGGATTAGTAGTGTGGGGTATAACTTCAGTATCTATGCCCACAGGTTGAGTGAAGACTGAGGTTCTAGACTCCACCCTAAATGCACGGGTTAGGAATGGGGACTGACGCTCTTTTCTCCTAACAGTTGCATCCACCTGGACTGATTCTTCGAGGTGAGGTTATGGTTTCTCTGAGGGGTTCCATCCTTATGAGACAGGATAACCATGTGTTTACCCTCTTGCATGTGATTTTTGTCCTTAGACCCATGTGACATAATATATGTGATTAACCCATGGAAATATGATGGAGTGGTAAGTGATGGTAAATGGGGTGAAATGAATGGAAATGGAAGTGGTAATGGATTTGACTCTAAACTGGTTAATGGTACCTTGAATAATTTCTTGGTAATTATCATTCATTTTCCATTTTAATTCTCTATCTATTTATACTGGATATTTTGTAGACACCGTTGGTGGTGGCCTACTGAGTTTTACTCACTCTACTCAGGCTGCCATTGGGTACCCAAGTAGACTTCATGTTTGTAGGTCAGGAGAAGGGAAAGGGTCCTTCCTAGAGAGTTGAGTGGACATGGGTAGCACACTGTGGAGGATCTGGACTTGGACTGGGGACCATTTTGGGAATTTTGGCCATTTTCTTTATTCTGGGGTTTTGTTCACTTTTTAACATGTATTATGACATGGAATATTTTATTGTTGGAAATGGTTGTTATACATGTTCCTTGTTTATTTATTATTTTTTATGCTATTGGTTTATTTATGTTGTGGCTTACTCTGTTAAAATGGGGGTATACTCTCCCCATATGACCACATAGACCCACGCTGTTATTCAGAAGCCTTTGGCATACGAGGAGGCGCGCTTAAGGTCATGTAACTACCCAGCTCGAAGCACCGGTTTAGTGGCTTCCATGTCAGGGACATTAAAAGTCATATCAGAGGAGGTATTTCTTATCCTCTTATAAGGTTTTGTTATTTGTGATAGGTTTCCAAGGGATAAGATGTGTTGGTCCTTGGTAAATGAGCTTATGCTTGGGAGTAGCTTACCCATGTACGAGGGAAAAACCAAGTCACCCTAGGTGGGAAATGTTGTTCTTGGTTTTGTGTTGTTATAGTTGATGATATTTCACCATTGGTTGATGCACATGTGGTTTGATGTGACTGTTTTATGATATTTGGCTCGTGGCCTCACCGACATGAGGGTTTTCATTCATGCATCACTGTAGGCACCTAGGGAGATAGGTGACATGTATTGTGTTATGCACACGCACGGGGTGAGAGTGTGTGGTAGGAAAGTAGGGTGAATCATGCATTTTATGAAACCAAAAAAATGATAAGAATGAAAAAAAACAAGTGGTTAAATTATGTTTAATGAAATATAAGGGTTGGAAATGAAGTGGAAATTGTTTTTTTAAAGTGTTGTGTGAGTTTGGTGATTGTGCATGGTTTCTAAACCCATGTGGACCATGGCCCACGGTAGGGATGGTCAGGGCGGTGAATTTGAAGTGTTAATGTAGTGAAATTATTATATGAAAATGGGTTTTTGTGGATAGTAATGAGATTTTTGAGGAAGTAATAAAAGTTATGTGGTATGTGTGTTAAATATCGGGCTTGGAAATGTAGAGAGATGCCACCAAGTTGTCGGTTTCCAGTTGGGAAATGGTAGGGTGTTGCTGAGAACATGCCTCCAGTAGAAGAGCACGAAAATGTGGGGATCAACGATGGTAGTGAAGACCAATTATGGGAGAACTTGTCTCGCCTTATCCAGATGATGGATCGGGACCCAGGGCGGGTAACACTGAGTATGTTTGAGCTGACCAGGAAATTCTAGTTGCAGCACCCTCAAACCATTAATGGAGAGTGTGGGGAGATGGTGGGCCAGAGGTAGTGGAGTTTTGGATAGAGTCTGTCCAGATGTTACAAGATTAGATAGAGACCCCTATTGAAAAGAAAGTAATGATGGTTGTTTATATGTTTTGGGGAAAGGAAAGGTGTTGGTAGGACATTCAGGCTCAAATTAAGCAAGCTGAGGAAATGTCATGGAAGTTTTTTCATGAAATTTTTCTAGAGCATTTCTACACAGAGACTTTAAGGTATGAGAGAGATTTATAATTTATGATCCTGACTCAGGGATTGCTATCGTTGATGGACTATGCTAGTCACTTCACTGATTTGTGCACTTTTTCCCAATGTTAGTAGGGGATGAGGTAGCGGTGGCATGGTGTTTCGAGGATGGGCTGAGACATGAGATCAAGCCTCATGTAAATATCTTCTGTTTGAAGAGGGTTGCATAGGTGATGGATTAGGCACTCATCTCTGAAGGGAACCTGAATGGAGCTTCGGGTGGTGGGCTTGCCGTGCTAGCTGGTCAGAAATGTGGTGCATCTTTGTAAGGTCGGAAGCGTCATTTGGAAAGTTTCCAGCAAGTTGGTCAGAAGGGAGGGTCAGCCTCTCAGATTGGGAACCAAGTGTTCTGTTATCATTGTGTTAGGTCGGGGAATATGTGTGGTCAATGTCGTCAACCTCTAGTTGATTGTATTTCGTGTGGCAGGATAGGACATGTGCAAAGGTTCTGTAGGAAGCCTGGAATGTGGGAGAGTATGATGTTGAAAAGAAGGTTCTAGGTATGAGAAGGGGATTAGAGGCCCCATATCAGGCAGGTAGTTAGAGCTCCATAGGATGTACTGGAAGGGGTGGTGGATGTGGAACTCTAGGGAAAATTTTCTCACACCAGCAGGGCAGTGCAGCACACGGTTCTCAGGCTGGAGCCTAAAGTAGAGGGGTAGGTCAGCTTTAGGAAGTTCAGTTTGACCCTGATGATAGCGAGGCCAGTCCGTCAACTGTTCGAGGAATGATCCTTGTAGCTTCTACATTTCCTCCTGTAGTTTTTGACACAGGTTCCACACACTCTTTTGTTTCATCTCAACTTGTGGTAGTGCTAGGTTTACCTATAGTGGGGGTGTGTGGAGTTATGTCAATTGACACCCTATTGGGGGTGCCGGTTGAGGATATCAAGCTGTGCAAGAGATGTGCCTTGGATGTAGGTGGGTATCTTTTTCTATGGGATTATTTCATTCTTGAGATGTCAAGGATTGACCTAATCTTGGGAATTCATTGGTTTGTGTTTTATCGGGTGCATATAGACTGTTATCGTCACAGAGTATCGTTCAGGATTCTTGATGGTGATGTTTATGTCCACCATGGTGAATGGGATGTTCGAGCAGGTCATGTAGGACCTTTTGGTCAACAGATGAGTGGACTCATGGCTCAAGTGGAATGTCTCATGCTTGATGATAATTAAATAGTAGAACAGTCTATTTTCCTTCCTGTGGTGGATCAGTTTCAAGACATGTTCTCTAAGTATATCTCGGGGTTACCCACTGAGAGGGATGTTGATTTCACAATCGAGTTGCTGCCGGGAGCGGCGCCAGTTTCCATTTTTCCATACCTAATGGCACCAGCAGAACTCCTGGAAATAAAGGCTCATCTTGAGTAATTGGGGCGTAATTGGTTTATCCATCCTAGTATGTCTCCTTGGGGATCTCCCGTGATTTTTTCAAGGAAGGTTGATGGGTCGTTAAGGCTGTGTGTTGACTATCGAATGTAGAATCAAATTATAGTGAGAAATCAGTACCCTATCCCTTGAATTGATGACCTGTTTGATTATTTGAGGGTAGAATTGGTGTTTTCTAAGATTGATCCGAGTTCGGGTTATCACCAGTTAAGGGTGAGGTCTTCGGACGTACCCTAGATAGCTTTCCGGAGTCGGTACGGGTTTTTTGAGTTTGTGGTAGTTCCTTTAGGATTAACCAATGCACCGGAAGTGTTTATGGATTTGATGAACCAAATATTTCATCCCTATCTAGATCGGTTTGTGGTTGTATTTTTTTATGATATCATAGTGTACTCAAAAACTCACGATGATCATGCCCAACATCTTGACGTCTTCTTGGGAACGCCAAGAGAGCACCGACTATACGCAGAGATATCAAAGTGTAAATTTTGGATAGGTGAGGTGTATTTTCTGAGTCACATCATCTCAGAGGTAGGTGTGTCAGTGGATCTAGAGAAAGTGCAGGCAGTTGTTTCTTGGGAGAAGCCCATGAGTGTTTCTGATGTTCATTGTTTTCTGGGTTTGGCCGGGTATTACCAAAGGTTCAATCAGGATTTCTCTCACTTGGAAGCACCACTCTCGGGCTTGAACAAGAAAGGAATTAGGTTCGAGTGGTATAAGGATTGTGATAATTCCTTTCAGGAGTTGATGAAGCAATTAACGACAGCACCTGTCTTATTTTACCTGAGCTAGGTAAGAAGTACATCGGGTTTTGTGATGCATCTGGAGTCGGACCTGGGGCTATGTTGATGCAGTATGAACGGGTTGTGGATTATTTTCAAAGGTATTTGAGACCTAATGAGTGGAACTATCACACTCATGACCTTGAGTTGGTTGCAGTGGTGTACACCTTAAAGTGCTGGAGGCACTATCTGTTGGGAGAACGATTTACTCTGTTTACCAACCATAAGAGTTTAAAGTACATATTCTCATAGAGGGACTAGAATCTTCGGCAACGAAGATGGGATGAATATCTCCAATCATTTTACTTTGATTTGGTGTAAAATTTAGTAAAGGGAAATAGTGGTGTTGATGCTCTGATTAGGAAGGTTCATAATCAGGTGGTTCAAGAGTCCAACACCGAGTAGAGGGTGATGGCATTGTTTGTAGAGATGCACCTAGAGGTGTTGGTGGAGAATGGTCAGGTCACACTTACTTCCTTAATGATGGAGTCGATGCATTTGAGTTGAGTTAAGGAAAGTCAGATTGATGATCCTGAGTGTATGATGATGAAGGAAAAGCATAAAGGTGGGGATCTACCTTCTAGTTGGGCTGTTGGTGTGGGTGTTATTGTTCCTGTTCGTGAACGTGTGGTTGCGCCAGAGTGTATGCGGGAAGAGTTGATGCGTGAGTTTCCGGAATCAAAGTGGGAAGTGCATCCCGGTTTGAACAATATGTACTGTGATCTCTGATGGACGTTTTTGCAGCCTGGAATAAAGAAATAAGTTTCAGGCTGTGTGGTGCGGTGCCTTACCTGTTAGTAGGTGAAGGCCGAGCATCAACGCCCATGTGGTTTGTTTCATCCATTTCCCATTCTGGAATGGAAGTGGGATGATGTAACAACGGATTTTTTCATGGGTCTTACGAGGACACTATGGAAGAATGATGCAATATGGGTGGTTGTGGATCAATTATTGAAAGTGTCTCATTTCATACCAATTTAGGAGACCTATATAGTCGACCAGTTGGGTGAGATCTATGTTCGGGAAATTGTGCGGTTTCATGGTTTTCCATGAATCATAATTTTGGACCAAGATCCGAGTTTCACATCGTGTTTCTGGAAAGGGTTGCATAAGGCGCTTGGTACGCATGTGTTTTTGAGTATGGATTTCCACCTGCAGATGGACAGGAAGTCGGAACGTACAATCCAAGTGTTAGAAGACATGTTAAGAGCTTGTGTCTTAGACTTTGGTGGTTCTTGGGAGAGTCACCTATCATTAGTTGAGTTTTCCTACAAACAAAATTTTTCAGGCTACGATTTAGATGGAACAATTTTACGAACTCTACTAGAGGAAATGTTAATCTTTATTGTGTTGGATAGAGGCTGGTAAATCTTAGTTGTTGGGGCCATGTCTTGTGTAGGAGTATTCAAAGAGAGTTAAGTTGACCAGGAATCGGATGGCTATGGATTAGAGTAGGCAGAAGTCTTATGCATATCGGAGGGATAGACCTCATGGGTTTTGGTGGGTGATAAAGTGTTCCTTCGGGTGTCGCCAAGGTTGGGTCACTATCGGATTCGAAAGCAGGGTAAGTTGGCACCCCTGTATGTGGGACCTTTTGAGATTGTGGAGAGGATCAGACCAGTGGCTTACTGATTGGCTCTTCCACAATGGTATGGTGGGTTTCATGATGTGTTTCATGTGTCGCAGCTTCAACGGTATCACCCTGACCCATCTCACGTGGTTGAGGTGGATGATGTGAAGCATGACACTGATGTGTCCTTTGAGGAGAATCTTGTTCGTGTGGTGGATCTTTGTGAAAAGTTCTTGTGAGGCAAGATTGTTCCATTAGTGTGAGTCCTATGGCAACATGAGAATGTTTAGGAAGAAAATTGGGAGCGATAATCGGATATGCGGGCTCAGTGGCCCGAAATATTCTCTTCGGTGGATCAATGAGGCTTGGAAACTTGGCATGATGTTGAGTTGTTATATGGTGGAGAGGTTGTAAGAACCTCGTTTCGATAAAGGTATGTTTTCATTGTGTTTTTGTTTAATCCCTTATTCTGGGATTCATGGGATGTCTTCTGAAAGTATGAGAGGCCTTGGGGGTGTTTTGGGGGCTCAGGGCATGAAAGAAAGGAAATCAAGGCAAGAAAAGCCAGGGCGCACAACCTGCACACAACCAGAGAAAACCATGCAGCCTGCCTAGGAAAACCATGTGACCCCCCCCCCCTCTGGATAGTAGCATGCACATGGTTTGCGCCCGGTTTTCCAAACCGTGCGTCCAAACCCTGCAGCCTCTTAATGTTTGGAAAATTTAAAAAGTTTCCCCTCCAGGATTTTATGAACCCACATGGGTTTTCCTCTCATTTCCTCCCTCTTCACACTAGGAGTGAATCAAATCACCCAAGATCTCCAAGAGATCGATCTCCATCATTTCTAAGGTGTTTTTGGTGTCGTTAGTTGCGGATCGAAGCTCGGGGTATGGATAATCCCTTCTTTTATTCTCTTTTTTGTTTAGGGTTTGTATCTTCTGTCTCTCTTGTTCCGAAGCTCTAAAACCATATCTTTTGGGTGATTTTTAGCTTGAATCTCCCAAGGTTGGTCAGATCATGGTCTGAGGATGTGATTGAGAGTGCGTTTAACTGCAGTTTCAATGTAAGTGGTCTATAATTTATTTCCCATGGTTATTTGGGTATTTCTACATGTTTCGTTGTGTTCTTGTTTCCCCTTTGAAATGTTTTTAACAACCTTTTCATGTTTGGTAATAATGGTGTTCAAATGGAAAATGGGAACTCTCACGATCCTAGTGGGATGTGTTTGGATTTACTTAACCTAATTTAGGGCCATCAATGGGATGCGTTGGCTTTTCCAGACATAGGTATTGTTATTAAACAAGTGACCTTGTTGTAATAAATGGTATATCCCTTGATGAATATGTTGGAATGATTGGATGAACTAGGAATATAAGTTAGGTGATGAACCTAGACTTGGAAATAACCTAAGGGTTAATTGGAATGGGTTTAATGGTTGATTCTAGGGAATGATGAACGAGTTAAATGGGTTAATGTGCAAACTAATTAAAGACCATAATGGGATGAATTATAGGTCTATTTTTGAATGCTTAGTGAGATAGGCATAACACATGGGAATTGGGCGAATGGTTAAATTATGTGCAATGATAATGTGTTATGTGGTTAAGGCATGATGTGGATCCCCATGTGGGTTGTTGTGAATAGAGTTTGTTGAAGGGAAATGGTTGGATGGTTGATGGTTAAATATATATAAGCATGTACACATGGCTTGGTAGTTTGGGGTAAGACTTGAGGATCTACGCCCACAGGTCGAGTGAAGACTGAGGTTCTAAACACCACCCTAAATGCACGGGTTAGGAATGGGGACTGATGCTCTTTTCTCCTAACAGTTGCATCCACCCGGAATGATTCTTAGAGGTGAGGTAAAGGTTTCTATGAGGGGGTTAGTCCTAGTGAGATATGATAACCTTGTATTTACCCTCTTGCATGTGATTGTTGTCATTAGACCCATGTGACATAATTTATTTGATTAACCCATGGAAATGTGATGAAATGGTATGTAATGGTAAATGGTGTGAAATTAATTGAAATGGAAGTGGCAATGGATTTGACTCTAAAATGGTTAATGGAACCTTGAATAATTTCTTGGTAATTATCATTCATTTTCCTTTTTCATGCACTACCTATTTATAATGGATATTATTTAGACACCATTGGTGGTGGCCTTCTGAGTTTTACTCACACCCAACTCAGGGCACCATTGGGTCCCGAGAAGACTTCATGTTATCAGGTCAGAAGAAGGGAAAGGGTCCTTGATAGATAGTTGAGTGGAAATGGGTAACACTTGGTGGATGATCCAGACTTGGTGTCAGGACCATTTGGGGGATTTTTACCATTGTCCTTATTTTGGGATTTTGTTCACTTTTTCACTTATAGAATGACATGGCATATTTTGTTGTTGGAAATGGTTATTATACATGTTCCTTGTTTATTGATTATTGTTTTCGTTATTGTTTTATTTATGTTGTGGCTTACTCAGATAAAAAGTGGGTATAGTATCCCCACTTGACCACATAGACCCCCGCTGCTAGTCGGCAACCTTTGGTGTATGGGGAGGCGTGCTTACGGTCATATAACTACCTGACTCGGAGAACCAGTTTAGTGGATTTTGGGTTAGGGACGTTACAATTACGGTTGAGGTGAATGTCTCCTTAAGTGAATATTGGCATTGTGAGTTCAACGGTGCCCTTATATTTCAATTCCAAGCTCCGGTTCAAAAGTCACAAAAAACATCTCGTACGTTTATTGAACCTACCTGAAAAAAAGTTCAGATATTCATTCAAGGCACTCCGGGCCTCGGACTCATGTACCGTCAATTTTCATGGACTCATATAATTCCCATTTATTAAAACAAAATACATGGAAATTTCAGGTCTTTACTAACATCAATAATTTTTTAAAATTAATATATTACCATGATTTTAATTCATCACATATTTTAAACCTATCGTTATTTGTTACATTATTATTTATCCAATCATACTATAATAAATTATGTAACAAATTAAAATATTGTGTAACAATTGGATTGCATTGTAAAGTAATGATATATACCTCAATTATGAAAAAACTTATTCATCTATTTATTCACTTACATAGCTGTATTACCAAATATATGGGTTTATTTTGGTTATTTTAAGGGGATATAAAAATTTAAATATAGTTATAAAAATGTGAATGAATAATTCAGTTCTTTAGTGTTAATGATTAATCATGATGTATGGTGTGTTTTTATATAACAATGATTTATTTCCTGAAACACTATTTATTCTACGAACTAATTGGGTTGAATAGATTCACATTGAAAATTAAATTCTCAAATCGTGAACCAATTATCCATTTACTTTTGTTATTTATTCACATATTTTTCTTTGGCATCAATAAACCATATTGTTATTTCTATTTTGGCAGTCTAAAAAAAGAAATAATTACTCTCAATAGACCCCATTATTTCATTTTACAGGATCAAATTTTTCTTTGGAATCTCCCAATGTAGAGACCCGTATCTTGACGTACATGGACATTACATTACATTTGCGGAATACTTAGTACATAACAAAAACACACACACAAGGATCGTAATAGTTTAGTGTCTTTGGAAACTCGGAACGTAATCTTCTAATCGTGGTGAAAGATCTTCAATATCTCCCATAAAGATCTTCCCTTTTTTTTTACCTAAAACCTTTCTTTATATCCTGGGGAAAAGAAAACATAAAAGGGTGAGCTCAAATGCTCAGTAAGGGTATACAAAAGAAAAATCAATCACATCATATTCATAAGAACATAACTTTTGGAAATCTTAACCTGCAAAAGAGAGCATAATTTCATAACATGGGATAAATCATAGTAGTGAAATGAAATCCCAATAATCATAACTTAAAACATGAAACTTTGTGTCATACACACATAATCATAGAGATTCATTTCTTGTTAGTCATGACTCATTGCCAAGACTATCTTACTGGACAAAGTCCCTTTCTGAATCGAGTCACCCTCGTTTCAGTCCTGTTTCACTGAACCGGTATAACCTACCATTCTAGCCATGTCTATCTCATGAGATATAAAATCTTTACCCAATGCATTGGAGGGAGATATAGGTCCCACCCATCTTATAATGAATCCTTTCTTATGTGTGCCACATAATCAGAAACCATACATCATAGCGTAACCCATGTAATAAAAATGGGATTCTTAAACAACATGACATCATAAAACAATCCATATAAGATAAAGGAATTCATAAAAATATTTCCATCACAACATGATCAAATCAATGTAATAATAGGGATAAAAACAGAACCCTTTTTTATCTTAGATGGAAAATAATTTTGATAAAACACTTGAACTCCATTCTTGAGGAAAATATCCTTTCTGCTTCAAAAACACTTTTCCTTTCTTAACATGTCATACAATTATAAAATAAAAGAAGTTTATTAAAAATAAACTTGAAAACTTGTAAAGTAAGCTTCTTGAAAATAATGTTTTAAAAATCCATTCATTCCGTATAAGTTAAAAAAAACATTCTTCTCGTACTTTTGTCGGAAAAGTCAAAAAAGTACCTCGTATAAAAAAGACAAAAGAATCCTTTCATATCCTTTACTAAAAATTTAACGAAGGGTAAAATTGAATATAAACAATTTTATAAGGATATAAATATTACATATTGAGGAAACATGGATGTGGATGATAAAATACACCCCAGTAAATACAACATATAAGCAATCTCGGATAAAAATGAGATTGTGATATTTCCTTTACCTTAGGTCCGACTTGCTTTGAAAGTGTCCGAACCTCCTGTATAATGATTTAAATCATGTTATTGACTTATTCCAGAATCGTATTCATTGTAATTATATCATATATGGTCCACTTATGACTTTATATTACCCGTTATTTTGTAAATTCATGTTAAAGTAGCGTTTTGGGAAGAATCGTCTCATTTGTCGTTCGTGTTTTTAACTTATAATTATTCATATGATTAATTAGATCATGATTACTTAATTCCAGAATATAAAACATGATTTATATATATATATATTCAGAATATACATATATAATAAATCAGTAAATGGAAAGAAATACACCGTTCATGGAGACGGTAGTCCGTACGTACGCATGAACACTGTTTTCGTTTCATTATTGAATTGAATGGAATTAAGTAGATGACATACATATAAATATAAATAATTCAAGTATCATTATTAGGTCATATATTTCATTAGTACTTATTATATATACTTTATAATCATTCATGAATGGTTAATCATTGAGAATGAATCTCATCGCGTCGTGGAGACGGTAGTCCGTACGTACGCACGAGCGATGATATCGTTCCCATGGTCGTGGAATTGTGTTGAAGTGTATGTATACTATTTCAGTATCAATATCACTTTATAAAAATCATATATAGTTACTCATTACACCTTTATACCCATCCAATTAAGGTGGTGGTGGAAAATAGATTACACCACGGCGTGGAGACGGTATTCCGTACATACGCACTCGCGGTGATTTCCTTTTTCCGTAGGATGGATAGAAGGTTAATTGAAGTTGTTTCATATTTATAATAACATATAAGTATATAAGAAATAATTATGTTATTACTTTATCATGAAACAACTAAAGAAGAAGAATTTGAAGAAGAATGAAATTGAAAAGATCGGTAATGGATATTACCTCTTCTTTGGAACGCCTCTTTGAATCCTCCACTTAGGGAACTATGATTGGTCTTTGAAGAAGACCAGAACCTCTAGGATGTTGCTAGGGAAGTGGAGAAGAGATTTTGGCAGGGTTTGGCCGAGCTTGAGTGCTCAAATTAATGTGAGGAGGAGGGGGAGGAGGTGTCCTTTTATAAGGGAGGAGAGGGGCACCTTATGAATATCTCAAAATATTATTTTATATTAAAGTCAAAATCGGTTTATAATGGTTCCAAAGGGTCTTATTTCGAATCTAAAGTGGGGATGGGTCGAAATCCTATCATCCAATAGGATTTAGACAAGTTTAGGGTATTATTTTAACTTTATCAATTAGATTTAACTCTAAGTTAAATAATTTAACTTTTACCATGTCTTTTGGTTTTCTTTCACTTTATGGTTAATACACTTACTATAACATGACAAACGAACCCCTAATTGTTTATTATTAATATATACATCCTTATATGATTCATTTCGCCGAACATTAGATTTTTAGGAATAAAATAACAATTAATAATATAATATTTGATTTAAAAACTATTTTGTGTCAATTTTGACACTATTTGATATATGATTTTTGTGAAAGTCATAACAGAATTATATGTTCGAACCAAGTTGATTAAATAAACAGTAATATATCATATTAACCTAGAAAATGAGTGGGATTCATAAAAAGTCTCAAATTACATTCATTTGAGCATTTATAACATCAATTATGTTAATATTTCCTTAAAAGGGTAATTACTACATCATCGTTGTGTCATAACTAAATTAATTTATTTAAAGTCTAAAAATTATAAATAAAATATAATTATGTAGTAAATATTTTTACCTTTCTAATGAATATTTATAGTCGAATTTATCTTATGTATAACCCCATATTAAAAATGTTTTAGTTATTAAACTTTGATTTTAACTATTTTAACTATTCATTAAATAAAATAATATTAAATGTCATAATCTAATCCATGTGGACCTAAATGGTCATATTATATTCATAAGGTTGTTTTTGGTCGAATTACACTTATCCAATAGAATTAGGACATGTGTTAGGGTGATAGTAATATCATATTTACCCAATAGTTTACCCTATTTACTATTAACCGTGGTAAAAAAAAGGTAAAAAGATACTATTCACCAAAAATTATTTTCATCTCATTGAACCACATTTTACTTACTGACATCAATCGTGTCTCTCGGATTTTTGAAATTCCATTCACAGAAGCGGTAAAATTATGTTTTATGAAAAATTCTGTTTTTTAACTACCACTTAGTAGTTTCACTATTCATCAAAAATTGAAGTTTTTCAGAAAAATGCCAAAATTTCATCCTAAGCTATATTTCATACTCCGAATCCAAAAATGAAGTCCATTTTGAGAGCTAAAATTTTTAAAAAGTGGTTATTACTATTCATAACGGCTAGTTTTAATAATATTTTAATAGCATATCGTTGTTTCGTGAAACTCAGTATTGCATACTACACACGCTATCGAAGAAGGTTGCGATTGCGTGTAATGCAAGGAAAGTCAAAGATGCGTGTTGTGCATGCTCCTTTTGGTGTAGCGTACAACACAAGACATTAAAAAAAATAAAAAAAAATATTTTTCATAAAATCTCGGGCTGTTACATTCTACCCCCCTTAAAATGAATTTCGCCCTCGAAATTCATCGGGGTTATAAATAGTTTACTAGTCGAAATTTTCTTTAATAGAAACCCACATCGTAAAAAGGAATACCAAAACTTTTCTTTAAAAACTAAAGTATGAAATGTAACGATTACCCAAATAAACTAATCACTGGGTTTCTACATAGGTGAAAATATGGATATGGAAGAGAAATCTAACCATCATGTTCTGATGGAGAGTGGTAGAGAACATGGATATGGAAAATCCAGTAATCAAAAACCCATAGATTTGTGATGATATAAAGTACCATCTGATTAATCAGATATAAGAGCACTAGGACAACATTTTTGGTTTTCAAGATCGTTTCCCTAAAGTTGAAAATTTGAATTAGAATAAATACTTACTTTATTTTGGTACAATCTCACTGTTGTTCGTGCCTTGAACAATTTCCACTTCATCTCTTAAATAAATGTAGTTGAATTTGTTATTCATGAAGTGTTAGCAGACATGTGATAGAATGACGGTTCATTCCATCTGTCTCAAACAAAAGGTTAGCAAAAATTATATACATAAGTCGATCTATAGTGAGATTAATCATATATGGTTCCTAAAATGGACTTATACTTCATATATCATACTGCTTAATATAATAAAACTAGTTTCTACTAAACAGGGACTTCCTGTAGGCCAGTGGTAGGCGATAAAGGCCAGTCGCACTTCGATTGTGGGTTCGATTCCCACGGCCTTGTCCGACGCGATGGGCTGTCCCCCGTCCTGCAGGTTGTCCTTTTTCTAAAACTATATTACTATAACATCCCATCAATAATATCGAAAAAACTTCTATCCTTAAACAATACTAACTTATGTCCAACATAATCCATTCTAATCTTTAGGCTTATCCATAATACTGCAGTCCACTCTCATAGATTTAATACTGTCGTTAATCCCCATATATCATAAGATATGTCTTGTTGGTCACATTCCAAACATTCAAAGGCCTTAATCATGTATTCTCTTGAATACCTTAGTGAAAACATGAATGCAGTTTAAATCTAACACTTTCCACATACCAAAATCCAAAAATTCTCTATACTCAAACCATGATATAACCTTCTCCTTATATCAGTCATGAGCTCAAGAATACTGTCAAACATTTCATTTTCTACTTATCCCTTCATTATGCGCATATCATCTACATTCCAAAAATATCTGAATATCCTTTCATGGATACTGGTAACATTAATCATGCACTTTCAAAACTCAAGGAAAGACAACATTGTAACAATCCATATATGTCTCTTTATTCCATAGTAGCATGAGATTACTTATACAACATTACACGTGATAAACATGTAATCATCCCACTACATTCTTAAACCATTGACCGAGCTTTAACAATTCTTTCATCTCACATATCATTTCTGGTCTCTTCATCATCATCCACATAAATACTACCCATACGACCATATTGATTCTCTTCATGAGACATTCCCTTATGGCATTGGTTTGCATAATGCCCATACATTCCACATTTATAACATTTAACCATTGTTGATGTCGTAGCAATACCATTATCCTCCTCCATGGTGTTAACTGAACCTTTTCCTTTGCCCTTACTTGCTTTGTGTCCTTATTTTCCACACCCAAAGCATCTTCCAGTTCCTTTGAAACATTCTCCTTGATGCCTCTTCCCACATGATTTACATAGGGGGAATTGAACTTTCTTTCCTCTATGATCATCATGAAACTCCATCTTCCTCTTATTAGCCGAGTCAGGAAACTTACCAAATTTTACTTTATTGATCATATTATGAGATTGCTGATTCGGGATAATAATCATGTTTGGACTTCCAAATCCCATTTCATTATGAAGAATATCATTCCATTGTCCATCATATCCTCCATTATCGTGAATCATCTTGTTTCCAGCCATTTTCTAAAACCCAAAAAGAATAGTGTTAGAGGAAAAAATCATAATAATGGGGGAGTAACTTCAATATCTAACATCTTAGGTTTAATCTAATATCGTTACCATAGTTCTAGGACTATATCCTATAAGTATACTTATCCTTAGGTACATCCCTAGACATACCTTAGAAATATCTCTAGGGATCTCACTAAAGTTCTCGCATCCTAGTTTCCAAAGGTTGACTAAACCTTTCCTCTGATACCAACTGTAAAGACCCGTATCATGACGTACATGGACATTACATTACATTTGCGGAATACTTAGTACATAACAAAAACACACACACAAGGATCGTAATAGTTTAGTGTCTTTGGAAACTCGGAACGTAATCTTCTAATCGTGGTGAAAGATCTTCAATATCTCCCATAAAGATCTTCCCTTTTTTTACCTAAAACCTTTCTTTATATCCTGGGGAAAAGAAAACATAAAAGGGTGATCTCAAATGCTCAGTAAGGGTATACAAAAGAAAAATCAATCACATCATATTCATATTCATAAGAACATAACTTTTTGAAATCTTAACCTGCAAAAGAGAGCATAATTTCATAACATTGGATAAATCATAGTAGTGAAATGAAATCCCAATAATCATAACATAAAACATGAAACATTGTGACATACACACATAATCATATAGAATCATTTCTTGTTAGTCATGACTCATTGCCAAGACTATCTTACTGGACAAAGTCCCTTTCTGAATCGAGTCACCCTCATTTTAGTCATGTTTCACTGAACCGGTATAACCTTCCATTCCAGCCATGTCTATATCATGAGATATAAAATCTTTACCCAATGCATTGGAGGGAGATATAGGTCCCACCCATCTTATAATGAATCCTTTCTTATGTGTGCCACATAATCATAAACCATACATCATAGCGTAACCCATGTAATAAAAATGTGATTCTTAAACAACATGACACCATAAAACAATCCATATAAGATAAAGGAATTCATAAAAATATTTCCATCACAACATGATCAAATAAATGTAATAATAGGGATAAAAACAGAACCCTTTATTATATTAGATGGAAAATAATTTTGATAAAACACTTGAACTCCATTCTTGAGGAAAATATCCTTTCTGCTTCAAAAACACTTTTCCTTTCTTAACATGTCATACAATTATAAACTAAAAGAAGTTGATTAAAAATAAACTTGAAAACGTGTAAAGGAAGCTTCTTGGAAATAATGTTTTAAAAATCCATTCATGCCGTATAAGTTAAAAAAACATTCTTCTCGTACTTTTGTCGGAAAAGTCAAAAAAGTACCTCGTATGAAAAAGACAAAAGATTCTTTCATATCCTTTACTAAAAATTTAACGAAGGGTAAAATTTAATATAAACTATTTTATAAGGATATAAATATTACATATTGGGGAAACATGGATGTGGATGATAAAATACACCCCAGTAAATGCCAAAGTATAAACAATCTCGGATAAAAATGAGATTGTGATATTTCCCCTTACCTTAGGTCCGACTTGATTTGGAAGTGTCCGAACCTCCTGTATAATGATTTAAATCATGTTATTGACTTATTCCAGAATCATATTCATTGTTATTATATAATATATGGTCCACTTATGACTTTATATTACCCGTTCTTTTGTAAATTCATGGTAAAGTAGCTTTTTGGGTAGAATCGTCTCATTTGTCATTCGTGTTTTTAACTTGTAATTATTCATATGATTACTTAGATCATGATTACTTAATTCCAGAATATAAAACATGATTTATATATATATATATATTCAGAATATACATATATAATAAATCAGTAAATGGAAAGAAATACACTGTTCATGGAGACGGTAGTCCGTACGTACGCATGAACGCTGTTTTCGTTTCCTTATTGAATTGAATGGAATTAAGTAGATGACATAAATATAAATATAAATAATTCCAGTATCATTATTAGATCATATATTTAATTAGTACTTATTATATATACTTTATAATCATTCATGAATGGTTAATCATTGAGAATGAATCTCATCGCGTTATGGAGACGGTAGTCCGTACGTACGCACGAGCGATGATATCGTTCCCATGGTCGTGGAATTGTGTTGAAGTGTATGTATACTATTTCAGTATCAATATCACTTTATAATAATCATATATAGTTACTCATTACACCTTTATACCCATCCAATTAAGGTGGTGGTGGAAAATAGATTACACCACGGCGTGGAGACGGTATTCCGTACGTACGCACGCGCGGTGATTTCCTTTTTCCGTAGGATGGATAGAAGGGTAATTAGAGTTGTTTCATATTTATAATAACATATCATTATATAAGAAATACTTATGTTATTACTTTATCATGAAACAACTAAAGAAGAAGAAGTTGAAGAAGAAAGAAATTGAAAAGATCTGTAATGGATATTACCTCTTCTTTGGAACGCCTCTTTGAATCCTCCACTTAGGGAACTAAGATTGGTCTTTGAAGAAGACCAGAACCTCTAGGATGTTGCTAGGGAAGTGGAGAAGAGATTTTGGCAGGGGTTGGCCGAGCTTGAGTGCTCAAATTGGTGTGAGGAGGAGGGGGAGGAGGTGTCATTTTATAAGGGAGGAGAGGGGCACCTTAGGAATATCTCAAAATATTATTTTATATTAAAGTCAAAATCGGTTTATAATGGTTCCAAAGGGTCTTATTTCGAAGATAAAGTGGGGATGGGTCTAAATCCTATCATCCAATAGGATTTAGACAAGTTTAGGGTATTATTTTAACCGTATCAATTATATTTAACTCTAAGTTAAATAATTTAACTTTTACCATGTCTTTTTGTTTTCTTTCACTTTATGGTTAATACACTTACTATAACATGCCAAACGAACCCCAAATTGTTTATTATTAATATATATATCCGTATCTAAGTCATTTGGCCGAACCTTAGATTTTTAGGAATAAAATAACAATTAATAATATAAAATTTGATTTAAAAACTATTTTGTGCCAATTTTGACACTATTTGATATATGATTTTTGTGAAAGTCATAACAGAATTATATGTTCGAACCAAGTTGATTAAATAAACAATAATATATCATATTAACCTAGAAAATTAGTGGGATTCATAAAAAGTCTCAAATGACATTCATTTGAGCATTTATAACATCAATTATGTTAATATTTCCTTAAAAGGGTAATTACTACATCATCGTTGTGTCATAACTAAATTAATTTATTTAAAGTCTAAAAATTATAAATAAAATATCATTATGTAGGAAATATTTTTATCTTTCTAATGAATATTTATAGTCGAATTTATCTTATGTATAACCCCATATTAAAAATGTTTTAGTTATTAAACTTTGATTTTAACTATTTTAACTATTCATTAAATAAAATAATATTAAATGTCATAATCTAATCCAAGTGGACCTAAATTCTCATATTATATTCATAAGGTTGTTTTTGGTCGAATTACACTTATCCAATAGAATTAGGACATGTGTTAGGGTAATAGTAATATCATATTTACCCATAGTTTACCCTATTTACTATTAACCGTGGTAAAAAAAAGGTAAAAAGTTACTATTCACCAAAAAGTATTTTCATCTCATTGAACCACATTTTACTTACTGATATCAATCGTGTCTCTCGGATTTTTGAAATTCCATTCACAGAAGCGGTAAAATTAAGTTTTATGAAAAAATCTGTTTTTTAACTACCACTTAGTAGTTTCACTATTCATCAAAAATTGAAGTTTTTCAGAAAAATGCCAAAATTTCATCCTAAGCTATATTTCATACTCCGAATCCAAAAATGAAGTCCATTTTGAGAGCTAAAAATTTTAAAATGTGGTTATTACTATTCATAACGGCTAGTTTTAATAATATTTTAATTGCATATCGTTGTTTCATGAAACTCAGTATTGCGTACTACACACGCTATCGAGGAAGGTTGTGATTGCGTGTAATGCAAGGAAAGTCAAAGATGCGTGTTGTTCAAGATCGTTTTGGTGTAGCGTACAACACAAGACATTAATAAAAATAAAAAGAATATTTTTCATAAAATCTCGGGCTGTTACACCCAAGATATTCAAGGGTCATTTATGTAAGTAGTTTCTCTCATTTTTCATTTATTATTTCTTTCATATCTTCTGTTATATATTCTATATAAGGCTATGAAATAATTAGAGTTTTGGACCTTGATTTTTTTATAAGTGTTTTTGTTTAGATATTTAATTCATCTTTTAAATGTGTTCCCTTCTATATAATTGTTAGTTCCTATTAATTGTTTTTTATCCAATGTTAATGAGTTATATGGTTTAATGAAAACAATTTTTTCATATTAATTATTCTATAATTATTATTTTTTGAAATAGGTTTTAATATTCATAAATGCATAGTTTATATTTCAAGAAATATATTTTAAATGAGAAAATTGATTTGTTTTCTAAAAAATGTGGTCATTTTATTATAATTTTTTTTTCTACTTGTACTATTTAAAAACATGGATTTTTACGGGAAAAAACTCCCTTTAAAATTACTTCTAATAATAAATATTGTTACTCTTTCATAAGGAGAAACCCATGGGAGCATCATTATTAGGTGGGTAGACTTTCAGAAGAACAACTAAGTAAGAATTGCCTCCCAAAAATTAGATATATGAAAAAAATTATAACTAAAAATTGGTAAAGTAGGGAGATATTGGTTATATGTAATCCTCATGCCCCAGTTCAAGGTATTTGAGTGTGTAGCTGATTATTGATTATTTTTCCTTGGTCATTTCATGTGTGACTATCCCATTATTCAATTTCCTAGTTTGGCTTTGGAATCCTTATCGTGGTTCTATATTATTCAAAAAAAATTTCCCATCAACATTTCATATTGATTTATTTTTTCAAAAATATTATTCATATATTCTATTCAAAGTATTATAGAATGGTTGATATACATGTATTGTTTTGAACTATTAAAAGTGATGATTTAATGACCTTTTTTAAAGTTTATGTAAATTATCTATTCTTTATGCATTATGAATGAAAATAAAAATAATTTATCAGACTTTTTCATTCACATAAATGGATCAAAATTATTTTATTTCATAATGTTTTCTTATGGAATTCTTGGTCGAACCCAACTGATTTATTGACCTCCCACACTACATATACCCAACAAGTGTTTATAACCATTATCATGATTGATGTATTAAGAGGAAATGTACCATGTGGCAATTATTGGTATTTTTTTATGTTCATGTTCGTGTTATGGTAGTGGAATCATGGGATGTTGACCCACATGTCATTTGGATATGTGTTGCATTCTTTTTATATACATGGACTAGAACTTTTATTCATACTATGCAACTTTGGTAGTTACTCACTATATATAGGTTTATGTGATTATATGCTATGTAATTATTAGAAGTTTTAACCTTCATGACATAAGGGGTATATTATGAGTGACTTCCTAACTGTCGCTCATCATATTAACTTTCCATAGGTTGTCTATGAGTATTTGTTATGGTGTCTAACTATATTTTTATATCATATTTTATCAATGAAATTTACTAATTTGATGTTTTCTTTTATTTATTTTGTGTATTTATGTTCCATAGATACCATACTAATTCTATTTAATCCTTGGGATAGTTATGCGGACATATGTTAATATGAATATAACTTGGTTATTCAATATCTGATCAAGGATGTTCTATGTGTGGTATGGGCTATGGACCAAGGGTGTGTACTTGTCCTTACCCAAGAGAGATGAGGTTATAGAGAATCTTATTGATAATAATTTTGAGAATGATTTTATTAACAAAAATATTAATATTTTCATTGCGTAAATAATATTTATTAATTGGAGTACTGTTTAAGGAAAATAGAAAGGTTATTTGACTCTATGGAGACTTCATATTCTAATATTTCTATATGTGGCTCCTTCAAGCTTGAGAACAATAGTTCAAGGTCGTGGAACATAGTTGTTCAAGAAAATAATCATGGGGGTTTGTGATGAAAGGTATTTAAACCTATATTTACCAAATACTATTTCCTATAAACTATAATTTTATTATTTCTATGGATTTTCTCACAGTTCAACAGGGTAACATGATTGTAATTGAGTATTACATCAGTTTTTCTGTAGTTTTCCTTTCTCACAATAGATTGTATCAAACGAGTGGTAAAGGATTAGTTTTTTAGATGGAAATATAACTTGATATCCAACATATATACTTCATGCTATAACATTCCACCTATGTTATGGTTGTGAATAGGGCCCTGATGGTGGATATTGATCAGACATATAATTAAGGATTATTTAGATTCCTAAAACATTGAGTTGGATTTATTGTGTCCCTTATTGAAGGAAGAAGAAGATGAATGAGGTTCATGGAGGAAGTGATAGTGTCTCACGGTTTTAGATTTGTTTTATTACCTATATATTAGTTACAAGAGTCCTTTTGACTTTCTACAAGTGTGAAGATATTGGATATAAAATATATTTATTCTCATCAACAAAAAAAGGATCCCTCTCTTGTGGATGTCTGGGTAATTTGAAGATTTTATATCTATATTTATCATTCTAGTGAAATGGTTTGAGATTCAATGAACCATGATGGTTACTAGTTTATTATGATGCTTCCATGGAATAAGGTTTTCATTTGAAATATTTTGGGGGAATTATTGAAAATCTTCTAGGGTCAAACAGTTTTATGTAGTGTCATAGTTTCTTGTATAAATTGTGATGGTTCATATAACATTGGTGGAAAATATTTTCATTGATTAATCTATAATGACATAACTATTTGATACTAATTACTTCCATTATTTTATATCAACCCACTTTATGAATATTTCAAATATCACATCAAAATTTGTTCCATCTATTTTTCAGATAGTGAAACTCCTCCAAAAGAAAAGTTAGTTGGGATTATGATGCCCATGGTACACAATGTTTATAATAGAATTCTAATTTTCATGTGATTTTATAGTTATATTTCAATACAAATATGATGTTATTATCAGGATGGACTAGTTGGTTTCCCATATTTCCCAAATTAATTTGTATCAATAGTGGTTGAATTATACTACCCCCGATGTAACACCATGAGATTTATGAAATATGTATTTTTAAATTTCATTGAATTATATTTTTATACACTTCAAAAATACTAGGGTGCACTATAATAAAAACTGTATTATCTTGTAGTATATAAATCACTATTTATGTCCTGTGTTACACTCAAGAGAAACCTGCCTCGATAGCTTGCATTGTATGCAATATCGAGTTACAATAAACAACGATATATTATTAAAAAATTACTATTTAATGGAATATAAACTAGCCATTATAAATTTTATTAACCACATTTTTAATTTTATATAATAATAAAATTTATCTTATATATTTTATATAACTTTATATAAGAAAAAATCAATTATTCAGATAAAAGAAGTAATTTTTTTTAAAAACATGATGTTTACAGCCTTTTGATGGTGAACACATTTTAAATATATTTTTTACACTATTAAACGTTAAATTTGGCAAAATCAACTTATTTTTTAGAATATGAAAATAAAAATTTAATTTTAATTAATTTTTGGTATTTTTGTGAGAAAATTCATATTTTAATAAACAGGGATAAATTGTGCATTTTAATTCAAAAATGCATTTTCATCTAACTTATTTATATAGTTAGATTTTCTTTATATTTGTTTTTAAAGAGTAATTAGATTATTAATTTTATTATTTTATCTCATGTTGTTCATTAGATGTAATTTCACATTTAAATAGGACATAAACACTTGATAATCTTTTGATATGTTTTTTACTTCTTAAAAACCCGCTTTATGGCTTTGAAAATCATAATTAATCATAAATTAATTTATGAAAAATATTTGTTTTGAATTATGGAAAATGGATTGAATATTTTTGAATCGGTGGGTCCAAATTATGTTCATACTTTACTTTTATTTTTGGATATTATTAATATTAACTATGGTTATTATTATTTACCACTGTTAATGGTAAATAAATTAAATTAGGATACCAAATTGTATGATAAAGACAATAAAATTATCCTAAGACGTTCCAAAATACCATTATATGAATAAAATCCTATCCTTGATATCTTAGTTTCAAAAGATAGTCATTTAAGGGCCACATGATAATGCAAATGACATAACTTTTAGTAAAACCAATGAAAGTGAAAAAAGGTCAAACTCTCATTTATAATATGTATATTAATATTAATATTGGCATAACTAGATGATATATTATAAATAAATATTCAATGGAAATATAAAATAATTACCTACATCACCATAATTGTTTTTTATTTTTTATTAAATAAAAAGTTACCTTAATTTCTTATTCTTTGATGATGTAAAAATTATATAATAGATGAGAAATCAATGAATCAATTTTTATTAAAATTCTAATAACCATAAAAGTGTCAATAAAGAAGAAACATTATACTCGTTCTATTATTTTTCGACCATAATCATCCAAAATTCAATCTAGTGACCATTTTGTGCCTTATAAAATATATTATGACCATTACGTTATTTTATTTAAAGTAATGTTAATGTTGTCTCATTCATACTTTAATATGTATAACATTATTAATGTTTGATTTTCTGTAGATAAATTCGACTACATATATTATCCTAAAATATGATAAATTTACCATCATTATATTATTCTATTTTTAATTTTTCCTCAATAAAAAGTATATTAAATAATTACCCAAAATCACTGTAGCAGTTATTTTAATAATGGAGATATCAAGTAAAATTTTTTACATTTTTTATAAAAAAATATAATTAGGTATAATTATTTTATCCCATGAAATTTATAAATGACCTTGACTGATTATTAATAAATTAATATATTTTTTTCGAGGATAACACCTTGTATTTATATTTCTAAAAATAATTGAAATAATTAGTGTCAAAATATAAACTATTAATATTTTGTTAAAATAATGATTTTTAAAATTATTTAAAAATAATAAAAAATTATAAAAAAAATATATTAATTATTATATTGTCTATAATGATATAAATTATTCATTTATGCTATAATTGAAATCATAAATGATAATATTTCACAATTTTAAAATTGAAACATATGTTATCTTAATTAAAATTATCAAGAACAACTAATTGTAAATTAGAATGATAGTGTTTAAATTGAAAGAAAAACATGTCTAAATTTTATTGTTTTGTTAAATTTTATTATCATAATATCTTATCTTCTAATATATCTCATTTTGGAGGTATTTTAATTGATTTTAAAATTATAATAAATAAACAGTTTCAAATATTCCAAAAGTTTCCCTCACCCCAATTATAAAAGGAAACATCCTCCCTTATTTCTCTAACACTCATTAATCCTTAAAGTTCATCCATTAAAAACCCAATTATATTTTCATCTTCCATAGTAACATTATATAGGTTCAATACTTCTCAAAATACCAACTCTAGTTCCATTAAAAGAAGATCTAAAGAGAGCACGTCAATGAAGATGTAATCTACTATACATATTCTTTCATATTTATTTATATTTCTACTTCGACTTCATGAGTTGTTTAATTATAAAATAATAACTCCACTAGAAATTATATACTGAGATGTTATTTTAATTATGAAACAACCATATTCAACCTTTTATCCATCCTATGAATGATGAAATCATCACCAGTGTGTATGTATGACTTACCTTCCACACGCAGCGTGTAATCAGTTTTCACCACCTCCTTACTTGGATGGGTACAAAAATGGATATAGAAACTATATATTATTATTATATAATTTAATTGATTTTTAAATATAATACACCATGAAAATAAGTACAATTCAACATTTATGGGAATGATATCATCACTCAGGCATATGTAGGACCTATCGTCTCCACAAAGTGATGTGATTCGTTCTACATGATAACCACTTAAGAATGATTATATATATGTAAAAAAAAATTGTATTTATTAAAAAAATATTATTTTATAATGATATAAATATGACCTAATAACTATAAACAGAACTTATTTGAAAAAATATACATACATTTATAATGTAGTTAAAAAACGAATAATGAGTAACAATAAATTTTCACAATAAAACGAAGGAGAATATTACCATATAAAATGGATCTGATTCTGGAATAAGTTCATAAAATTATATATAACATTTTATAAAAGGTTCTGACACATAGGAAGCATATCAGACCTAAGGTAAGTGATAATTTGGGAAATCCGATTTTTATTCGGTATTTTTTATAGGTAATTATTTACAAAGGGTATATTTATAATCCATGTACATGATTTGTGAATATGGTTTCAAATTTTTTTTACTATTATTTATTTATTTTGAAATTATTTTTTACCCATCATTAATTTTTCTATATGTTTTGGAAGAAATATTTCTTTTTTTCCATTCGAGATACTTTTAATCTTTTTCAGCAAAAGTACAAGGAAAATGTTTTCTTAAATTATATGGGATGAAATTTTTTTTACATTTTATAAATGCCTTATTTAAATTAATATTATTCTATAAAATTTCAATTATATTTCCAAATAAAATCATTTTATTTAAAATAGTGGTGGATTTAGAGATAATAAATCAATTTTGAATGATATTTTCATTAAGAATTATGTTCAGGTGTTTTATCAAACTTATTTTCCATCTACAACGACGCTATTTAAATTGGTTTATATTTAAATCACTATTATTAATATTATTTAATATTGTTAATGATGAAATTATATTTTATATTTATTAGGTTATGAATTAATTATGTTTAAGAAGCCCATTTTTTTGGATTATGCTATGATAAATGATTTATGTTTTTGTGGAACATGTAAGAAGATTTCATTATGAGATGAGTGGGACATATTTATCCCTCCCCTTCTTTGGGTAAAGACTTACATATCATGGGATAAACATGGTTAGAATGGAAATTAAATCTGGTTCAGTAATATAGGGATGGAATGGAATATAAATCTGGGTCACTAATATGTTGATGGAATGGAAAGTAAACTCAGTTCAGAAAAAATCATTTTCCACTGTGATGGTCATGGAATTAGTTACTTTACTAATATGAAAGTCATATTATGTGCTTATATGTTTCCACAATTTGATTTATTATGTCAATGTGATGTTATCATGGTCAGGCTCCAAAATGATTTATACCTTACGAACTACCAAGATATTTTTCATGACTCAAGATTTTGATATTTAATATTTATCATCATGATTTTACATTCTATTATTTATGGATTGTTTTATATTCTCAATGATTACCATTAATTAGAATTTGAGAAAACCATTATTTTTGTTTTCTTCCCGCAATGATCTAAAGAAATGATTTAGTAATGAAAGCTAATGGGGATGATCTTTATGGGATATATTTAAGATTTTTTACTTACCTAGAAGAATGTTTTATATGTTTCCAATGACACTAAACTAATAAAATATTTTAGAATCTATTTGTGTAATGTATTAAAAATTCCAAAATATAAATGTAATGTCCATGAACATCAAGATTGGGTATCTACAATTGGAATTATATCAATGGTTTAGTCAGCCTTTCCAAACTAGGATACGAAAACATTTTTGAAATCCCTAGTGATATTTCTTAGGATATGTCAGTGGATGACCTAAGGATAAGTAAATTATACGTTAAAAAACCTAATTTTTTTTTATTATCTTGACTATACGTGCTTAAAACTGAAAATATCATAGATTGAAATATTATTAGTAATTTACCTTAATTATGTATTTCTAACCTCGGATAAGTATATCTCACACCATACTTCCTGGTCTTAGTCATTATCTAAAACTATATACAACATAGTTAACCATTGAATGTTTTAGATATTAAATGTATGTGAATTATGAAGATCTATTTCCAATATGAAAAGTTCATGATGATAATCATGAAGGTGGTACGAGTATTGGTCATAATATTGAGGTTTAATAGATTATAAATGAAATGTGAAAGGTATGTGATCATAATCTAGTATTTTTTACATTAGTCCTAAGAATCTTTAGATTGGGAAACAATAATACATGATTCATATATTAGGAAATATGAAGATGATTGATCCTGAGAAATGGTTTAAGAATAATGTTTGATGATTGTGGTGTACATGGTTCAGAATTGAATGATTATATTATATTAATATTCAAATATATAAGTGTTATCAGAATAAGTTTCTCATTTAGGATTAGAAATGATATTTTGAATAAATCTAAAGGGATAACAAGTTATTTAAGGGTAAGGTGATATACTTGGAGAATACATGAATAGAGGAAAGAAAAAACTTAATATATCTTGTTTGTTAAGATAATGATGTTTGGAAATATATATATTGGATTTGAATAAGTAAATTGGATGATTCTATTTTCTTGGGAACTAATTATGGAGTTGTAGAGAAGTGGGTTATGATATAATGGATAATGTATACAACTTTTTGGACATAAGAAATTTACCCAATAGTTTTTGGAATAAGGAAACGTGCATTTTTTCTATATATATATATATATGGTAATTTAGGATATTAACATGACATCATAGAATGTGTGCTGAAGTCAATAAATAGTTTGGAATGTGACCAACAAGATATATCTTATGTTTATGGGGAATAAATGAATATATTCACATGCTTTTTATATGAAATTTCTTGTAATTACTTTTTTTGTAATGCAAATTTGGGTAAAAGTATTTTGGATGATACTAAATGTTGGAATGAATTAATTTGGACATCAGATAGTATTTTTTAGGATAATTTTTTTCAAACATTATTTATGGAATGTTATAATAGCACAGTTTTAGATAAAGGACAACCCACAGGACGGGAGACAACACATTAAGTCTAACATGACTGTGGGAATAGAACTCGCAACTAATGTGAGATAGGCCATTATCACTTACCACTATCCAATAAAAAGTAACTAGTTTTTATATGTTAGTTTTATTTCATTATGTTGTATTATAGATTAACTATAAGCCTATTTTTGATACCATATATGATTAATCCCACTATAGGTGGACTTATTCATATTTTATTACTTGTGAAAATTTGAACGGCCTATCATTATATCATTGATATTTCAACACATAAAGAACCGTAATTTCAAATTCATTTCATTAAATTAGAGTTGAAGTGGAAATTTTTTATTCCATGAACAACATTGAAATGGTATCCAAATCATTTAAGAATTTATTATAATGTAAAATTCTTCAACTTTAGGTAATGGATCTTGAAAACCAAAAGTGTTATCTTAGTACCTTCTTGTACGATGAATCATATGGTCCCTTAAATAATCGTAGATTTATGGATTTCTAGAAGTTAACATTCTCTTAAGCTTATTCTATACCACTATCCATCACGTAATGATGGATATATTTATCTTTTATATCCATGTTTTTACTTTCCACATATTTTCTCTTATGTGGAAACCTAGTGATGATTTACATTGTGTAACCTTTATGTTTCTAACATTAATTTTTAATATAAATCATTAGAATTTCTTTTTATGATGTGGGTTTCAATGAATGATAATTTCAGGTTGTAAGCCTTTCATAACCCAAAACAAATTTCTTCGGAAAAATTATTTTAAGGTGGTAGAATGTAACACCTCGATATTTTATGAGATATATTATTTGTAATTTCATTGAAGACTTTTGTTATAAAATACACAAATATTAGGGTGCTCTATAAGAAAAAACATATTATCTAGCAGAATACAAAAAAATATTCTTGGATTTTGTTACATTTATGAGCAACCTTCCTCGATTGTTTGTATTGTACGCAATAGTATGTTCCACTGGATAACAATATATTACTAAAATATAAATATTTTATATGATATAAACCAGCCATTATGAATATTATTAAGCACATTTTGAATATTATATAACAATATAATTCATCTTACTTATTTTCTATAACATTATATAAGATCAAAATGAATTTTTCTGAATAAAGATGTATTTTAAAAAAAATTATATTTTACAAATTTTTGTTGGTGCACACATTTTAAATGTAGTTATTGACACTTTTTTAAGTTAAATTTTAAAAAATAAACTGTTTATTTTGAATCGGGGCATAAAAAATAACTTTTTTTGTTATTGGTATTTTCTGATAAAATTCATATTTTAATGAGTATTGAATGTAGTGTATTTTAACATAAAATTTCCTTTTCATATAAATTATTAAAAAATATAGATCATATTTTCAATTGGGTTTAAAAGTAAATTGGATTATTTTTTTATTTAATCCTTATTTGGTTAATATAAGTAATTTCACATTTAAATCAGACATAAACCCATGAAAATTTGTTGATATGTTTTTTACTTCTAAAAAATTGATTTTTGGTTTTGATAATGGGAATTTATCTTAAATTTAATTATGCCAAATTTTTTCAATTTAGGAAAAATGGATTCCATATTTTTAATCAGTGTGTACAAATTTTGTTAATAGTATAATTTTATTTTTGGATATTATGAATAGTAATTACATTAATTATTATTTACCACAGTTTAAGGTAAATCAGTTAAATTAGGGTAAGTAATAGTATGATAAGTACAATAAAATTACCCTAAAACATTAAAAAATTTAATTTTATGAATTAACATCATCACTTAACATCTTAGGATCCAATCATAGGGAATTATGTGCCACATGACAAGCAAGATGACATAAATATTAGTAAAACAAATTAATATGTCCAAATGTCAAACTCACATTTCATATAATTATAATAATTTTAATATTGGGATAAATAGGTGATAACATTGAAAATAAATATTCCATGGAATGATAAAATAAATACCCACATCATAGTAATTTATCTTTAATTTTTATCACATAAATAATTACTTTAATGTTTTATTCTTTGATGAGGTAAAAATTAAATAATTCATGTGAAATCAATGAATCAATATTTTATAAAATCCAAATAACCATTAAAATGTCCAAAAACCTGAAAAAAAATTTATTAGTAGAGTGTGTATCAACCATAAGCATCCAAAGGTCAACCTAGGGACCATTATTATATTTATATAAGAGATTATGGCCTTTAAATTATTTTTTTAATGTAATGTTTATGGTGCCACATTCAGTCATTAATAAGTATACCATTTTTAATGTTTAATTTTATAGTAGATAAATTTCACTACATGTATTATCAATAAATATTTTAAAATAAATATATATTATTGTATATTATTTTAAATTTTACTCAACAAAAAAATTATATTAAATTATTACCGAAAATCACTATTGAAGTTATTTTGATAGTAGAGATATCATATAAATGTTATTGAGAATGTTATAAATATAAATATGGATAACTAATTTATCTACTGAATTTTATAGATTAAATTTACCCATTAAAGATATAATAATATATATTTTTCTAGGATAACACCTTTTATATATATATATAACTCAATGAAGTGAATAGTGTCAAAATTGAAACAATTTTTTTTAAATAATTTTTTATAAAATTATTTAAAAAATATGAAACCATTTTAAAAATATATATATTAATTATGATATGGTCTATAATGATCAAAATTATTGATTTATGGTACAATTGAAAACAAATAAGTAAATATTTTCATCCTTTTAATGTTGAATCATATGTTATCTTAATTAAAATTAATTAGAATATCTACTAGTTAATTAAAATGATAACGTTTTTATTGACATCATAAAATGTATAGATTTTACTGGATGATTGTATATAAATATTATAATATCATTGATTCTAATATATCTCATTTTTAAGTATTTGAATTGATTTTCAAATTATTATAAATTAATAGTTACAAATATTCCAAAACTATCCCTCACCGTTAAAAAAGGAAACATCCTCCCTCATTTCTCCACAAATCATTAAGCCTTAAAGATCACACATACCCTTACCATCTCTCTTGTCTACTTCCATATTTACATTTTAGAGGTTATTTTCTTCTTAAAACACCAACTCTAGTTCTATATGAGGAGATCTCTAGGGAGCACATCAAAGGAGAGGTAAACTAATGTACCGATTATTTCAAAGTTTATTCTACCAATACATGTACTTGATGAGTTGTTTCATTATAAAATAATAAATATTGTAAAAATTATATACTTATATGTTATTATAATTAAGAAACAACCATATTCAACATTCTATCCGTCATAAGAATGATGTAATCACCACGCGTGAGTACGTATGGTTTACTATCTCCTCGCTGTGGTGTAATATGTTTTACACAACACATTTCTTGGATGGGTATAAAAATAGATTTAATAACTATATATTATTATTCTTAAATTATATTAATTCTAAAATAGAGTAAACCATTAAAATCAATATCATTCAACAATTATGGGAATGATATCGTCAAACGGGTATACGTATGACCTAGCATCTCGAAGACACGATGTGATTCGTTCTACATGATAACCACTCAAAAATGATAATATAAATTTACAGAATTAGTAAATATGGTATTTAATGTGGTAAAATAATTTTATAATGTTAAAAATATGACTTAGTAATGATAATTAGAACTTATTCGACAAAACATACATTCAATTATAATGTAGTTAAAACTCAGATAACGAGTGACAACGAATTGTTACAAAATAATGATGTAGATTATTACCTTATATAATGACCATGGTTATAGAATAAGTTAAAAACATCATCTAAATAATTATACAGGAGGTTAAGACACATAAATATCATATCAGACCTAAGGTAAGGGATAATTTTGCAAAATCTCATTTTTATTCAAGATTCTATATACGTAAACAATTGTTGGGGGTATATTAATCTAAAATTTCCATGAATTATAAAAAAATTTCAAAATTTGATTACTATTATTATATATATGTTTTAATTCAATTTTACTCATTTTACTATTACTAAATTTTTTGGAAGGAATCATTCTTTTGTTTACTGTAAGAGTAACTTTATTACTCTTCTAAAAAAGTGTAAGGATAATGTTTTTTAAATTATATGACATGAATAGATTTTTTCATCTTCTAAACAACTTTTTCACTAAAGATTAATCTACAATATTTAACTTTTATTTTACACTAAATTATTTTCATTTAAAATTTTTCAGCATTTTTAGAAAATAAATCAATTTTTAAGGATATTTTCTTTAAGAATTAAGCTCAAGTGTTTTATCAAAATTGTTTTCCATCTAAGAGGATTCTATTTGAATATTTATATCTTTATATCCATTTAATTGAATTTATTTGATTGTGTTGATGATATAATGATACTGTTTATGGATTGTGATTTGAAGGAATGATTTTTTAAGAAGCACAAATTTTATTTGGTTATACTATGATGGATGAATTATGTTTTTGTGCCACGGGTTAGAATGATTTAATTATGATATTGGTTTTGCCTATAAATCCGTCCAATTAATTGGGTAAATATTTTTGTCTCATGAGATAAAAATGTATTGAATGGAATGTAAATCGGTTTTAGTACTACAGGGTATGGCTGAAAAGTAAATTTGGTTCAGTAATATGTGGCAAGAACAACAAGTAAACCCCATTCAATAAATAACATTGTCGACTATGATGGTATATGTAGTAATTTATTGTATAATATAGAAATTATATTATGTGATTATTTGTTTTCCACAATTAAATGTTTTACAGCAAGGATGTGTTATCATTGTTCTATTCACTTATGATTTTTGCTTATGAACTACAATGATTTTTTTCATGATTAATTATTTTGAAATTTAAACAATATAATCGTGGTTTTACATTCAAATGTTTATGATTTGGTTTATGTTATCAATGTTTATCATTATGGGTCATCTAATCTCACCCTGTTTTATGTTTTCTTCTCCTCGTGATATAAAAAAATTATGAGAGAAAACTATTGGGGGAGATTTTTATGTGAGATATTGAATATCATTCACAAAGCTAGAATAATGTGTTCCGAGTTTCAAAATACAATAAACTAATACTGTCTTCTACAATCTATTTGTGTAATGTATTAAATATTCATAAAAATAAATGTAATTTCCATGTACAACAAGCTTGGGTCTCTACAGTTGGTTTCGTATCAAAGGATTGGTCAGCCATAGGAATCTTGGATATGAAAAAATTAGTGATATCCCTAGAGATATTTCTAAGGATGTGTATAAGGATTTTCTATGGATAAGTAAATAATAGGTTACAAAACTACATTTTATATGGAAATCATAACTAACATAATGTAAAACCTTCGATATCATAGATTGAAATATTATTATAATTTATCTGACATATGTGTTTCTAATCTATGATATGTATATCTCACAATTTTATTTATGGTGTTAGTCAATAACCATCAAACCATAGAACATATTACACCATTGAATGTTCTATATGTGCATGGTATGAGAAAAATTATGATCCATTTCTTATATGGAAACATCATGATGAGAATCATAGTGATGGTACGAGTTTTGGTCATATTGATGAGGATTAAGAGATTTTGAATGACATATGAAAGGAATGTGATGTTATTAACATATAGTTTACATTAAACCCAACAATATTGAGGTTGAGAAACAGTAATAAATGATTCATATTTTAGGAAATATGATGAAAATGTATCTAGAGTAATAGTTTAAGAAAAGATTTGGATGATTGAGGAGTACATATTTATTAATCAAAATATTGTGTTATTTGAATCATTAAATATATAGGTGTTCACTGTAATGAAATTTTATTATAGACTGGAAACGATATCTTGATTAGTTAAAAGGATACAATAAGTGATTTAAGGGTAAGGTGATATACTTATAGAACACATGATTAAGGGAAATATAACCCTTAATATACCATGTATGTTAAAATAAAGATGTTTGGATAAAGATATATTGACATTGAATAAGTAAATAAGATGATGATTTTTATTGGGAACATATTATAGAGTTATTGACAAGAGGGTTATGAAGTCATGGTTAAAGTATACATCTTTTTTCACTTAAGGAATATATCCAATAATTTTTTGAATATGTAAACATGCGTGTTTTCAATAAGGATATATGGTAATTTGGGTTATTACCATGGGATAATATAATCATTGATAAAGTCATTCAAATGTTAGGAATGTGACCAAGAAGATATATCTTATGATATATTGGGTATAAATGAAGTTATTAACATGCTTGTTATATGACCTCTCTCGTAATTGTTTTTTTTAATGTGAGTTTAGACAAGAGTATATTGGATAAGACAAAAGGGTGGAATGGATTAAGTTGGACACCATTTAGTATTTTTTAAGGATTTTTTTTTTCAAATATAATTTCTTGAATGTTATAATAACATAGTGTTAGAAATATGACATCCCATTGGATAGTCGACAACACATCGTGTTGGAAAATGTAGTGGGAATCAAACCCACAACCAAAGTGCGACATGCATTTATCATATATGATTCTCCTATAGGATGTCACTAGTTAGTATAAATTATTTTTATTTACGTTTTTTGGTATGATAAATGATTATAAGTCTATTTTTGGAACAATATATGATTAATCTCACTATAGGTGTACTTATGCATATTTGATTACTTGTGACAAATGTAATGACCTATCATTCTAGCACATGATCTACTAACACTTCAAAATTGAAAAATTCAACTTCATTACATTAAATTAGAGATGAAGTAGAAAGCGTTCAAATCATGAACAATGATGAAATGCATCCAAAATCAAGTAACTATTTATTCTAATGAGAAAATCATAAACTTCTGGGAACAGATCATGAAAACCAAAAATGTTATCTTAGTACCTTCTTATCCTATGAATCATACTGTCCCTTAAATCATCACAGATTTATGGATTTCTAGTAGTTAAAATTCCCAAAACCTTGTTATCTATCACTATCCATCACAGCATTATGGTTAGATTTCTCCTTTATATCCATGTTTTCAAATCCCACCTATGTTCTCCTTTGTGGAAACCTAGTGATTAGTCAGATTGTGTAACCAATATATTAATAAATTACCTTTTTAAAATAAATCATTACTATTCATTTTAATGATGTCATTTACTAGGAAAGATACATTCAATTAGTAAACCTTGTATAACCCTAAGGGATTTCAATGACGAAATTCATTTAAAGGGGTAGAATGTAACCCCCCGAGATTTTATGAGATAAATTGTTTTTAATTTCTTTAATGTATTCAATTATAAAATAAAAAAATATTATAGTGCTCTGTTTTCAATACATAATTATCTTACATTATACACAACACTGTTCTTGGATTTCGTAAGACACAAGAGTGGCCTTCCATGATATCATGTGTTATACCCAAAACCGAGTTTCACTAAACAATGATATATTATTGAAATATTATTATCTAATTTGAAATAAACTAGCTATTATGAATAATATTAACCATATTTTTGATTTTATATAACAATATAATTCATCTTATGTACTTTCTAGAACATGATATAATAACAAAATCAAATTTTTTGATAAAGGAAGTATTTTCCAAAAAAATGATTTTTTACTGCATTTTGATGTTGCAACCATTTTAAATATATTTTTTTGAAACTTTTATAAGTTAAATTTGACGAAATAAATATATTCCCTAGAAGAGGGACCTGAAAATTTACTTTTGTTGAACTTTTTTTTCTGATAAAATCATTATTTTAATGAATACAGAAAAATTGTGCATTTAATTTCAAAATTGCATTTTCATAAAATTTATTTATATAGTTATATTATCTTTTAATTTTTTTTAATGTTTAATAGGATTGTTTTTTATCATATAATTTCATTTTTTTCATTGTAAATAATTTCACATTTAAATAGGACATAAATGCATGGTAATATTTTAATAAGTTTATTACTTTTTAGAAACCCTCTTTTTTAATATTGAAAATTGGAATTGATTTCAAATTAAATAATAATAATTCGTTGTTTTAATATTGAAAAATGGATTCCATATTTTTAATCATTGGTTAAAAATTATTTGAATAGTTTACTTTTATTTTTTGGTATTATGAATAGTAACTATGGAAATTATTATTTACAATAGTTAAAGGTAAATTAGTTAAATTAGGGAAACTAATAGTTTGTCAAAGACAATAAAATTATCTTAAAACCTTCAAAAAATATATTGGATGGATAAACGTATATCCTTAACAACAGAGGTTTGAAACATAGTCATTTAAGGGCCAATTGACATTGAAAATGACATAAGTATTAGTAAAACCAATGAAAGTGACACAATGTCAAAGTCACATTTATTATAAGTATAATAATTTAAATACAAGGATAAAGAGGTGATACCTTCAAAAATAAATAGAAAATGTAATTATAAAAGAATTAAATACATCATGGTAATTTATTTTAAATTTTTAGGAAATGAATAATTAACTTAATGTTTTATTCTTTGATGATGTAAAAATTAAATAATTGATGAGAAATGAATGAATGTTTTTGTTATTAAAATCTTAGTAACCATAAAAATGTCCAATAACATCACCTAATATTATTGGTTGAGAATATCATGACCATAATAATCCAAAGTCAAGATAGTTACCATTTGGAGGCGTATAGAATAGATTATTATCTTTATATTACATTTTTTAAAGTATAGTTAAAATTTTCAACTTCATTCTTTAATAACTCTAACATTTTTAATATTTTATTTTATAGCAGATAAATTCTACTACATATATTATCTGGAAATATATCGAATATACCTTCTTCATTTTATTATTTTTTTATCTGAAAAAAAGAATATTAAATATTTACCCAAAATCAATGTAGTAATTATTTTAATAATGAAGATATCAAATAATTTTTATTAAAAAAAATTTAAAATTAATATAATTAGGGATAATTAATTTATCTAATTTATTTTATACATTACCATTTCCCTTCAGGGAAGTGAAAAAATATCTGGTTCTCGGATAACACATTACATTTATATTTCTAAAAATCATTGAAATGAATGTTGTCAAAATTGACAAAATTGTTATTTAGCTAGTATAATGATTTATAAAATTATTTAGAAATCATAAAATTTAAAAAAAAATATAGATTAATAATGATATTGTATAAATGATCTAAATTACTCATTTATGGTATTATTCAAATCATATAATTTAATATTTTACCCTTTTACTATTGAAACATTGGTTATCTTAATTAAAATTAAATATAATAACTAATTGTTACTTAAAAGGTTGTTGTTTAAATTGTAATAATAACATGCCTAGATTTTATTGGAATATTATATTTCAATATTATCATATTTTATATTTGAATATATCTCATTTTGGAGGCATTGGTATTTATTTTCAAATTACTATAAAATAATATTTTTAGAAATTCCAAAAGTGTTCCTAATGCTATTATAGAAGGACACCTCCTCCCTCATTTCTCCAAAACTCATAATGCTTTATATTTCATCCATAACATTCACCTTTATCTCATATAATTCTATAGTTACATTATAAATGTGACGTTTAACTCAAAATAACAATTGTTTTTCTACTAAGAGGAGATCTAAAGAGAGCATGTCAAAGAAGAGATAATATTCTCTACCAATTATTCCATATTTCATTCTACATATACATCATCCTCATGATTGGTTAATTATAGAATAATAAATCTTGTGCAAATTATATACTAAGATGTTATTATAATTATGAACCAACCATATTGAACTTTCTATCCATCCTATGAAAGATGAAATCACCACGCATGCGTACGTACGACATACCATCTCCACGCAGTGGTGCAATACGGTTTCACCACCACCTGACATGTATGAGTATAAAAATGGATGTAATAACTATATATGATTATTATAAAATGATACTTATTTTGGAGATTGATTACTAAATGAAAATAATTACCATTGAACAATTATGGGAATGATATCGCCGCTTGGGTGTACGTACCGCCTACCATCTCCACAAAATGATGTGATTCGTTCTACATGATGACCACTACATAATTATTATTTAAATGTAAAAAATGAATAAATATTTTATTTGTTATTTTAATATCATTTTATATTGTTATAAATATGTCCTATGAAGTAGAACCAGATCGTATGTCAGTTAAAACTCGAATAAATTGTAACAATGAATTGTAACAAAAAAACAAAAGATAACATGACCATTATGAAGACCGTGATTTTGGAATAAATTATTAAAATTATCAAAATAATTATACATGAGTTTCAGACACATAAATAGAATATCAGAAATAAGGTAAAGAAAAAAATTCAAATATCATTTTAATTCGAGTTTGTTTATACGCAAATATTTACCGGGGGTATATTTATCATCCATGTTGATGATTTATAAAAAAAATTTAAAAAATATTATAATATTTTTATATTTATTTTTAATATAAATGTTTTCTATTTTCTTAATATTACTAAATTTCTTAGAAGGAATCTTTCTTCCCTTTACCATACGAGTTATTTTTGGACATTTCTAGGAAAAGTACAAAGAGAATGTTTTTCTAACATATACATCATGAAAATTTTTTGCGTCTTCTAAATGACTTATTTAAATTAATCTTCCTCTACATGATATAAATTTTATATTCAACTAAATTCATTTCTTTTAAAATTTTCCATTATTTTGAGAAAATAAATAGTTTTTGATAGATATATTCATTAATAATTAAGTTCATGCGTTTTATCTAAATTATTTTCCATATAACAAAAATATCTTTAAATAGGGTTATGTATATATCCCTATTATTACTATTATTTGATTTTCATAATTATTTAATGATATTTTATATGGGTATTTTTACGATGGAATGATTTTTAAGAAGAAAATTTTATTCATTGTTTATGCTATAGTGAATGATTTATGTTTTTGTAGCACATGTATGAATTATTTAGTTATAAGATGGGTGGGACCTATATCTTCATCCAATTCTTTGGGTAAATAGTTTAACCTCATGAGATAAACATGGTTTTAATGTCAAATAAATATGATTCAGTAATATAGGTATAGAATGTAAAGTAAATATGGTTCAGTAATATATGGATGGATCGACAAGTAAAATCGGTTTTGTAAACAACATTTTCCACTATGATGGTCATTGAAGAAACACATTGTCTAAAATGAAAATATTAATATGCACTTACTTTTTTCCACAATTCCATGTTTATTTCAATGATATGTTGTCAGGGTCTTGTTCACTTAGGATTTATTCCCTACAATATTCAATGATTTATTTCATAACTCATCATTCTGATATTTAAATGTTATTTTCTTGCTTTTACATTCTAATGTTTATGGTTTGTTTTATATTCTCAATGTTAACCATTACTCAGAATTTTTGCTCACCCTTTTTT
Source organism: Viscum album (assembly GCA_963277665.1). Classification (NCBI taxonomy): domain Eukaryota; kingdom Viridiplantae; phylum Streptophyta; class Magnoliopsida; order Santalales; family Viscaceae; genus Viscum; species Viscum album. The sequence continues at coordinate 2,046,177,405 of OY728147.1, read as the reverse complement.
AATTGTTTTCTACCTAGTAAATAAATATATGTTTTAGTTATGAAAGATAATGGGTAGGATCCTTATGGAAGATATTGATGACCTTTCACCAAGTAAGAATCATGTGTATTGATTTTCAAAAGACACTAAACTAATACGGCCTTTGAGCATCTATTTTTTTATTGTATTATGTATTCCACGAAAAGAATGTAATGTCCATGAATGTTAATATTGGGTATCTATAGTTGGTATCAATGGGAAGGTTTAGTCATCCTTTGGAAATTAGGATGTGAATGCATTATTGAGATCCCTTGTTATATTTTTAATGATGTGTCTAGGGATGTCCTAAGGATATGTAATGTATAGTTTACAAACCTAGTATTTTTATGATAATCATGATTAAGTAGGGTCAAACTGATGATAAAATTGATTGAAATAATATATTTCATTTACCTTTCTTATGTGTTTCTAATATCTAAAATTTATATCTCACACTTTTATTTGTGGTATTAGTCAATAACTAGAACTACATGGAACATAGTAAACTATTGAATGTTTCAGATGTGAAAAGTTAGGGAATTATGAAGATCAATTTCATATATGGAAACATCATGTTGATAATTAGGATGATGGTTTGATTATTGGTCATAATATTGAAGATATGTAGAATGTAAAAGACATGTGAAAGATATGTTTTGTTCTTACAGTATTGTATACATTAATCCTAAGAATCATGATGTCTATAAACCATATGACATGATCCATTTTTTATGAAATATGATTTCGATGGATCCTGAGTAATTGTTTAAGAATAAAGATGGATGAATGAGTTGTACATGTTCTGGAATTCATGGATTGTGTTATATGAATCAGGATATATTTATATATGTGTCTGTTTTCAGTATAATTATTTCTTTATGTATTGGAAAAATGTGTTTAATATTAAGAATGAAACAAAATCTTATTTAAGGGTAAGATGAAACACTTGGAGAAAACAAGATTAACAGAAATATAACCCTTAATATTTCTTTTATGTTAAGATAATGTTGTTTGGTTAAAGATATGTAGGATTTGAATTAGTAAATTGGATGATGCTATTTTATTGGGAAAAAATTGTGGAGTTGTTGAATAGAGGGTTATGATATCTTGGATAAAGTATACATATTTTTGGGGCTTAAAGAATATATCAAATAAGTTTTGCATTAAGGAAACATGTGTGGTTTCAATAAGGATATATAGTAATTTAGGATATTACCATGACTCATGAGAATGCCTGTTAAAGTCATTCAAATGATTGGAATGTGACTAAAATGATATATATTATGATTTATGGGGGATAAATGAAGGTATTCACATGCTTTATATATATAATTTCATGTAATTGTTTTTTTTCAATGTGAGTTTGGATAGTAGTATTTTGGAAAAGGATAAGGGTTGGAATGTATTAATTTGGATATCAGATAGTATTTTTTAAGGCTCATTTTTTTAAAAAAAAATTATTTATAGAATGTTATAAGAGCATAGTTTTAGAAAAAAGACAACCCACAAGATGGGAGACTACCCATTGTGTCGGACAAGGCTACGTGAATCGAACCCACAACTGAAGGGTGGCAATCATTAATTTCCTACCATTATCCTACGGGAAGTCTATGGTTAGAAAAAATTATTTTTTTATTTAGGTTTTATGATAGATGATATATAAATCCATTTTTGGAACCATATACAATTAATCTCACTATAGGTGGAATTAAGCATATTTGATTACATGTGAAAGATGGAATGACCTATTATTCTATCGCACGATCTACTAACAAACCATGAAAGAAAAATTAATTGTATCATCTCATAATTTCTATGTAATGTTATTTGCGGAATTATTTAGAGATAGTGGAATTCGACAGCACGTGGTTCCGAGGCCTGAAGAGCCCAGAATGGGTTTTTGAACTATTTTAAGTTGTGTTCACTAAACGGGCAAGTAGGATTTTCTATCTTTTGAAACAAGGCTCATAATGATTCATTAATGATGCGTAAAAGCGATGTTATTTCACAAATAAAACAATGTAATGACACGACATCGCATCACAATAGAAATTATGTGACATACATCTATTTATATTTTTGATGCGCTAGGTAAAAAAGGATAAAAACATTGAAAGATTCATGGGATAACCTCAGAATGACTTCCGCCCCTGTGAAGTAAAATGAACGCCGGTTGAACTTCATCATCGTCAGTTCCTATAAATGATCGAATCCGAGAAGCGACATCAATGTCATTATCCCCCGTGGAAGCTTTCCTTGGAATCAGACGTCATAGAAGGTATGGATTTTTGATTTGGTATTAATCCCCATCCATTTCTAAAAACAACGCACACAGATAAACCCACAAACAACGTGATCCTTGATTCATGCGTTATGCGGGAGGGTTATTTATTCTTTAGGTTTTATTTATTTGGATTCCAAATCTTGGCATGTAATGATTGAATAGAAACACACTAAACCTCCCCCCCGTCATTAAACCTCTATCACGGAGGGACCAGGCTAACACGAACAAGGACCGAGCTCCTCCCCATGAGAGTTCGTGGTGGTTGTATCATCGAAAAGACGAAAATGAAGGTTTGGGATCTTTGTGGTGAAAAAGGTGATACTCGGTGACCAAAGTCATAGACGAATCGAAGAAACAAACCACTGGAGCACATCTGATGGTATACAAAACTCGATTCCAGCGTTCCAGTGGTGGGAAGCCTCGTCAGACGCATGTAAAAGGCATGACACACATATGTGAAGCATTGATAGCGAAGCCACTGCTCATCAGCCGCGACGACGCGATGGAGGATACAGTGCCAGGTGGAGCGCCGCGGGTAGGGACGGCCCGCATCCGGGCCATCCGAAGGACTGGTGAATACATGTCCTGTCAACCAGGGATGGTAGAAGGTACCCTTATCCATAGGGAAAGGTGGAGCCGAATGAAGCTTCCAGGCAATGTCCAGGCTGGTCAGCACCACCGACAACACCGCACGGACGATCCCCAGCTAGCGGTCTGCTCCCCCTTTTGGTCGGACCTGACTCGCAGCCTAGTAGGCCGAACATGAGCCCAAAGGGCCCAATCGCCCTTTGGGTCAGACCCATGGCAACGAGTTGGACTCACACTGATGGGCCAAACTCATTCCCCCCTTCGAGTTGGGCCAGACTAGACCAGGTCGTCGGCCAACTCGGCAAGCTGGACCCTCGGCTAACCGGGACGGGTCCAGCGATGCCTATTGGGCCTAGTCCACTTGAAAGGTTGGACCACACTGACCTTGACCCGAACCAGGTCATATCGAGTCCATCCTAATAATCTAGGGTATGTGTGACCCTCGAGCTGTGTTGGTCATGTTGGTCTAACCTGGTAGGATCAGGCCCCATCTCTACTAGCCCCTTGGTTACTAAAATGAAAGTATCATGCAAACCGTGCATCCGATTGACGATCTGTTTGTGGTTTTGGGACCCTACCAACTAGGAAGATATTCTATAACAACCTATAGTGACATTCATGGATGTTGAGATGCGACGATGATCTTGAGGAATTTTTCTCCCAGTCACCCTACATACATAACCCTGTGATTCTCTAAGACCTGAAAACAGATGCATTTAGCCTGAGTGGGATGAACATCTTTATGAATTTGTAGGCCCATGATAAGAGACAATTTTCTATGATTTTTTAGGCCAACAAAACGTGATGTGGAGGAGTACCTAAATTAACCATGACTAGTGGGAATAATCTCTATGTAACGTTGTAGGCCCATGGTACGGGATGAGGAGGTGTACCTAAGTACTTCAATGTTAGTGGGAACCGGTTCTTAATGACGTGGCAAGCCCATTGTACTTGTTAGAGGAGGAGTGCTCCAGTAGCCATAGTGTTCGAGTATATGACTAATTATACTACTGTTACTACCCTAGAATATACCTGGTGTGAGATTTCTTGTGTTTTTTACTTTACATTGAGGAATTCATATATGGAATTTCCTTTTTGTTTTTGGGTCCTTACTGAGTTCTGTGTGACTCACCCCTGCACAAGAATTGCCCGCGAGTGTTTTTTCTGGTGCAAACATATGACATTTTGACAAGGTTGCTCAGGGAGATGGGACTCATGGATGATACGATGGTGAAAATAGTGGCCTAATACTTGGTAGGGCCTAGTAGGACCGGGCGGATATGAAATAATATTTTTGATTCTTGTAGTTTTACTACTCTAACGATCAGTTGGTGTTTTCATGTAGATGGCCATTAGATATCCTTTTTTTTGTACATGTTGTTTTCAGTTATTTATTGGGTTTATATTTTGGCCTAGTCACTTTCAGTTGTACTTACACACAACCTATTTTTAGTGGTATTTTTTCTTCTTTACATGTGTTTGGATGTGGTTGGGCATGTTTTTCTACATATGGGTACTCAAGAAAATGACTCCCACTTGCTGGTTGATGCCTTCAGCGCTAGTCACTAGACCATGTCATTTGGGAGGAGGCCTTGGGGTAGTCAAGGAACGGACCCTAGGGGATGGGTTGGGAAAAGTTATATCAATGGGTGGTCGGTCCTGCCAAAATTACCGGGAGTTTGTTTTTTTGTTTTTGATAAAATTCCTTATGTGTTCCGAGTTCAAATTTCAGATATAGAGAGTCCATTGTTGGTGCGGTAGCCGACGTATCCATGCACATGACCATGAATTCTGTTTTTGGATAAATACATGAAAACACTAGTTTCATAAGTGTCTCATTTTTTTAAATAACTGTTATCTCAACAGGTATAATTTTTTTACCATGGTACATCATGATCTCTCTCCGGATTCATCCATGTGGACAACCATCCAGGATCCTGATACGAGGGGAAAGATCATCCAATGATGAGTCGTCCATTTAGGGACTGATTCTTGAGATGGCCCAAATAGGTGTTGCAATAGTTCTACCAGCTCCCAATGGTAATCCACTATTGCTCGTGGTTCCAGAAGTGGATGTTTGTAGGCTTATTTCCCAATATGATTTTCAGATACCGAGACCCCCTAGGATCATGGGAGAGATGGATCCTTAGTTTGTTGAGGTCTGGTTGGAGGTTGTGAAGTGGGTCTTCTCCTATGTGGGGACACCGCCTGACCAGATAGAGATCATGGGAGCAAGCCTTATACAAGGATTTACAGGGATATGGTGGAGTTTGACCATCCAAAATCATGATTAGGTGACCCACACAGGGGCTGACTTCAAGAGGATCTTCCAGGAAGAGTTTTTTAATATGACCTTGCGCTCTGTGCGTATCTAAGAGCTGCTTCAATTACATAAAGACAACATGAAGGTGGCTGAGTACTCAACATGGTCCACCGATATTTCCCTATACTCTACATATATTGTGGGAGGCCATTTATTTAGGGCTCGAGCCTTTGAACAAAAACTCAGGTGGGAGATCGGGGATTCGGTGGTGTCTCTCAGCATCACTACCATGGCTAGAGTGCTCAAGAGATCCCTTCTGATGGAGAGCGTCATGGAAGACAGGCTCTGAGAGCATGAGATTTCTGTAGACCATAGGTGGAAGAGTCTTTGGATAAAAACAAATAGCATACATGTGAGGCCATTATGGGAACATCTTTTACAGGTCTTCCCATGGAATTAGCATTGGTTGTGAGGGGCTCCCATGATAGAGGGAGATAGCAGGGGGGATAGGATTTTCCACTCGGGCGGTGGGATGGGACACAAGGCACCTAACTACCCAACCCATCATATAGAACACAAAATTATGGTCATGGGGCCATGGAAATAATGGAAGCAGTTAGAGTTAGGAGGTCCACAGGTTGGTGAACGTGGCGGGGGAGAAGGTCGAGCAGCAGGCGGTGGGTGGTTGTTCGATATGTTACAGCCACCACCCGAAGGTGGTCCACCATTACCTAAACGAATAGGCAGATATGGGCGAGCACATCTTAAGTTTGTATGGGTTTAAGACCACAGTAATCTAGAGATGATATGATGTACGATATGTGTCTTCTCCACCCTAGTTGTTGTACTTATATACATTGGTGTTATTCACCCCTTCATTCCCACAAATCACAGTTGGAGCTCAAAGATTCATGTTGATCTGTTGGATCAATCCTTATGGATAGTGACTCCTACAAGAGTGGATTCAATGATCAATCACATGTGTCAGGAGTGTGATATTACACAAGGAGTGGAGTGATTCAATTGGGATCACCTAGTAGTGACGTTGAGGCCTTATGACATCACCCTGAGTATGGACTAGTTATCCACAATCCATGCTCAGATCGACAGTTTATGGCATATAATATGTTGTGTTTATGGAGATGGGACCATGTCTTCCTTCACCGGCAAGAAGGAAACTTTGGTAGCATAAGACAGACTATGTCTTATGAGGGTGCATAAGATCACTAACCAGTTGACTAGCCTCACCCTCGGTACAGTAGAGGAGAGTAGTTCTAGCTTTCCGATAGTGGTGGGTGAGTACGAGGATGTTTTTCCTAATGATGTTCTAGGGATACCTCATTGTAGAGTGTTTGATGTCTATATCGACTTGTAACCGAGGATGACACTGATATCCACATTGGAATATCGAATGGATTCGGTAGAGCTTCCAAAGAATATGGTAGAGCTTGGGGACTTGGTAGAGAAGGGGTTTGTAAGGCCCAAAGTTTTACCATTGGGAGCCTTGATGCTTTTTTCCAATAAGGAAGATGAGAGTTTGAGGTTGTTTGCGGACTTTCGATGCCAGAACGATATGACCATGATAAAAAAGTACCCACTTCCAATGATTAATGAATTATTCGACTAGCTAAAGAGATCAAAGTGGTTTTCAAGGATAGAACATAGATCAGTCAATCACCAGCTTTGACTACATGATAAGGTTGTATCGAAGACAACCTTCAGCTGCCGGTATTGCCACTATGAGTTCCTGGTGATTCCTTTATGCATGAAAAACACCGCAGTAGTGTTCATTGACCTCATTATGTCCATTACCTGGAACATGGCATCTCAATGGATGGAGTTTCTGAAGATCCAGCGAAAATAGAGGCATTTCATTCATGGTATTCACTAGAAGTGTGAATGAGGTGAGGATCTTCTTGGGGTTATATGGTTACTATTAGAGGATAATTCCTATCTTTTACAAGGTAGAAGAACCCTTATTAGGATTGACATGGAATGAAAAACTCATCGTGTTGGTGGAGAAAATCAAGAAGAGTTTCTAGGAGATGAGGTGAAGACTGACTAGAGCACCCATCATGAGACTACCAGAAGAGGGTGTTGGGTATATAGTTTACTGAAATGCATCAGAGACCAGACTCATTTGTGTCTTGATTCAGGAGTGAGCAGCGATCGCCTATGGATCACGATAGCTGAGGCTGCCTGAGTAGAACTATTTGAACCATGACCTAGAGTTAGAAGTAGTGGACTTTTTCTTGAATATTTGGTGGCATTATATGATGGGTGAGCGGTTCACTGTTTACTCCAACCATAAAGAAGCTCAAGAATTTATTCAACCAGGAGGACATAAAATTGATGTAGTGGCGATGTTTAGATTTTATCCAAGACAATGATTTTGAGATATTCTATACTCATAGAAAGTTGAATGTGGGGGAAGACATGCTAAATTGGAGAAATGGGTTGCAGTAGATGAGTGAGGAGATATAATAGTTAGCCACGAAGCAGATATCCTTCTTGGATGATATTGAATTTTCTTACCTCCAGTCGATGACTGTTACTCCCCAACTCTTATAGTGAGTCAGGAAGGCATTTCTGGGGGATGTGGCTACGAGGCCCGACGTGCTTAGATATCCTCCGGATGAGTTAATGATAGATTTTTAATAGGTGGGAAGCACATCATACATTTCAGTGGGCCCACCATAGTTCCAGTGGCATTAAAGGAGGAGGTGATGATGGAGATCCATAATTCATCATTTGTGGTACATCCTAGTGTGGAAAAGATGTACTAGGACCTCCGGTGTTAGTACTGGTGGCTAGCGATGAAGAAAGCAGTAGCCGAGTTCAATTCACAATGCATCAATTTTCTGCATGTGATGGTCAAACAACATGTTCTAGAAGCCTTGACTCAAATACTTGATTTACGAGAGAGGAAATGGGATGGTATCTCTATGGACTTTGTGATGGGTTTTCCACGTTTTTCTAGAGGTCATGGATCTATTTTGGTGACCGTTGAGTCCCACACCAAGTTGGATAATTTTTTACCCATCTGGGATCATGGACCGGTAAAGGTCATGGGATTACATTATATCCAGAAGATAATGAAGAACCATGGTGTTCCTTTGACAGTATTCTAAGATCGTGAGGACCATTTACATCCCGATTGTGGAATGGATTGCGTGAGGTGTTCGAGATGAAACTACACATAATCACAAAATTTCATCCCCAGACCGATGGTCAGACAAAGCGGATCATAAAGACCTTAGAGGATATGCTTTCTGCTTGAGTCCTTGACATTGTTCATACTTGGGAGGACCACCTTCCACTGGTGGTTTTTTCATTCAACAATAGCTAAAATTTCACCATTGCCATTGAACAATATGAGGCCTTGTATGGGAGGCGATGTAGATCTCCCATATGCTGGAAGAACCTAGGTGAGTCGGCACTCATTGGTCCGGAGTTGTTACAGGCTACCACTGAGAGGATGCAGTTCAACTAGGAGTGAATGAGGACTGCACAGAGTAGGTAGAAGAATTATGATGATAGTATATGGGGACCCTTGGAGTTTAAGTAAATAGAGCGTGTGATCATTCAAGCCTCACACCGATGAGGATTACAGTGATTTGGCTAGGGTTTCAAGTTATCTTCATGGTTCATTGGTCCTTTTCAGATCCTGAGCAGAGTTTAGAAGGTGGCATAGCACCTAGAACTTCCCCCACATATGCACCATGTGAATGATGTTTTTCTTGTGTCGCTGTTGAGAAGTTACATGCATGATTCATCAGACATCATTGACTTGTTGATCTAGAAATTTACAAAGGGGCGCCATTTTCCGATTTCCTAGTTGAGGTAGAGGATCATACAGAGTGGGTACTATGTGGGCAGTCAGTTCCTCAAGTGTGTGATCGATGGAAGAATGAGAATCTCCCAGAGAGCACACGGAAGCGAGAGTATCAAATTCATTCTCAGTACCCCCATATTTATGTTTAGTTATTGTTTTGGATTTCAGGGATGTAAATACCAAATGTGGGGAGAAGTTAACATCTTGAAATTTCCATGTAATTGTTTTTATATTGAATTATTTTCTGATTGAAAAATTTGACGAAACGTGATTCTGATGCCCAGAGAGTGTGGAATAGGATTTTAATCTTTTTTAATGGATATATAGTAAAGGTGCAAGTGTGATTTTCTATATTTTGAACTAATTCTCGTATTAAAAATGTGAGGGCACCGTTGAATTCAAAACGCATGGATTCACCTATAAATTACATAACATCGGCCGATAAAGGCCGAGATGAAAATTTATTTTTCATATTTTTTTAGAGAAATAATAAAATAATTTAAATGAATTATTTTAGTTTCTTTCTCACAATTGAGGGGTTAACGATGGAGCTGTACTGCAGCGACAGTTCATCAACGATGTGCATTACTATGTCTCATTAATTGACCTGTAACTCGCACCGTAACAATGATTTAATGATTCATAATTGCAATGTTGTTTCATAAATTAATCAAAATAATGATGTAAAATCACATCATAATGGAAACGATGCGATGTGATCTAATTTATAGTTCGACGTTCTGGGGATATAAGGAAATTTTTTTTGAGGATTCCCTAGAGAACAGCTAACGCACTACCACCCTAGTGATGAACGATGAGCGTCGGCGGAACTTCATCATCTTCAACGCCATTTGATGATCAGAGTCGTGAATCGTTGTTTATGTCCTAATCCCTTAAGGAATATTTTCTTGGAATTATACATCATAATATTTAGGGGTTCTTTATTTTATTTTCTTCCCCTTCTTTTTTTAAAAACGATGAACACATATCATTCCACTAAAAGTTTGATCCATGATTCGCGTGTTATGAATTAGGGTTATTTATTCATGGGATGTTATTTATTCGGAGTCCAAATCTCATCATTGAATGATTGAATGGAATCTCATAGAACTCCCCCCCCCCCCGTCTATATACATCTAACGTGGAGGCCCCGGGCCGACACAAACAAGGCCTGAGAGCCCCCACATGTGCGTTCTAGGTGTTTGTATCCTTGAAATATTAGAAAGTCTTATATGGGATCTTTGTGGTGTAGAGGGAGCCCCCAGTGACCATAGATGAAGATGGATCAAAGAATAGATCACCCGAGCATGTCTGGTGGTCTGCTTAACTCCCTACTGGTTGTCGAAAGCATCAATGCCTTCGTGGAGAAGGTTGCTCACACAGGTATGCCACGTTGACCAGGAAGCTCTGGATTATCAACCATGTTGGTGGGCTAGAGGATACATCACTAGGCGGGGCGCCTCGTGGAGGGAAGGTCGGCGTTCGAGCTGTTCGGATAGCTGGGGAAGCCTCCATCCATCGATTGTGGCTAGTGGAAGGGCCCCACACCCGCAAGGCAGTGGGGAGACAGACGGGATTTCTTGGATATGTCCTAGAGCGTTAGTACCATGGGCTAAACCACGCGACTGGGCCATAGTTTCTATGTTGTGACCCCTTTGGGCTAGGGTGGTCCTACTACCCAACGAGCTTGACCAGAACCCCTTTCTGGATGGGCCATACTAGACCAGGTCACTGGGTGACTCAGCATGCTAGACCCTCGGTTAACAGGTCCGGGTTCAGTGAGTCCTATTAGGCTTGACTTACTTGACCGGCTACACAAAACCAACCTTGACCTGCACCAGGTTGGGTCGGTATGACTGGGTGAGACCAGGCCCCATTGCAACTGGCCACCTGGTTACTAAAACACATGAAACATTCAATCAAAATGTTCAAATGATGAGTTGTTTGTAAAGTTGGGACCATATTGACAAAGAAAACATTTTGGCATGATCTATGGTGACTTTTTTGAACGTTGAGATGTTAAAAAGGGATTGATGAGATGTTCTCCCAAGCATGCTACGTAAATAACCCAATGACCAGCTGATACCTGAAGACCTACGACTTTTGGCCTAGTGGAAAGCACTTCTCTGTGACTTGGAGACCAACAACAGAAAGACCATCTCTGCAACATTTCATGACCTTGGTATGCAATGTAGTAAAGTCCCTAAGTTGGCCAAGACTAGTTGGAATCACCTATCTGTTCCTTTGAAGTCACACAGTACATGATTGGGTGGTGTACCTAGGAATTCTAATGTTAGTGGGATGTACTTCTTCATGTCTTGCTTGATCCACTATACTCATTAAGGGAGGGCTTTACTAATGACCTAGGTATAACAACCATTCACTTTATGAAACACATATACATGGTTTGTTAAATAAAATATTCACCTGAAATAATATAGAAGATTGATAGGTCTAGTGTCTTTGGGTCTTAGAAAAATTACATAATGACTTAAAACATTAAGCACGACATCTTTATTGAAAACATCATTTACATGACCACTAGATTCTATCATACTTTGAATTGCATGGGTTAAGCTGAGGACCTACATAAAAAAAGGGTGAGATATAAAGCTCATTAAGAGAGTAAAAAAAGAATAACATGAAGAATAAAATATTTTTTAGGAATTAGGCATATCAATGGAGAATAAAAGAAACATTAACATAAATTCATGATAGCATGGAAATGTGGAAACAACACTTAACATTGTATTAGCAAGAGCCAATGATCCATGAACATGGAGAATGAGTAAAATTCAAATGAATTCGAATAATTAAACCCTCATTTCACTTAAATTATCATGATACTGAACATTACCCAATGCATTTGAGCTCTATCAGAGTGCACCCTTCTTAAACATTTCATTTCATGCATATGTGTGCCACATGGATCATATAACATGGATTCATAAAACATTATCATTTATTCCATGATAAACGATTGTGGAATTCCTACATGAAACTATGTAATCAATATGTAAATGGGGACAAAGGTGAATACTGATTATATATAAATGTGCATGGTATTCACAAAATAAATACTTTGCCTTGGAAAATCACTGAGCAATTTCGGCAGCAAAATGGTGCGACGTTAGAGTTCATAAAAATGGTTTATGAGATTGGAAGGGGTGTATAATCATATTTAATGTAGATAGAAAGTAATGGTGTAATATAAATTCATGTCCCAAAATATGTAATGTAATTTATATTTTTAATAAAAAAACATTTTTTTGTATATTAATGAAAAGAGAGAAATCCCTTATTAAATTTTTTCATTGTAACAGGTGTACTTGAGAGGCATTAATGAGAGATAAAGTGGTCTCTCATTATTAAAACATGATGAGGGTAGTATGAAGGATGTTTGAAATCATACCCCGTCATTTATAATTGAAAATAAATTTTAATAACAATATAAATAAACATGGATAAAATGAGAAAGGAAGGAATCCCTTTCTTGGAAGTGTGATCGCAAAGTCATGGGAGGCGCATGAGAGAAGATTATTGAGAGACTGAGGCACCTTTGGAAGATTATAGAAACTAGGTAAGTGTTTGGATAAACTCTAAAGGAATTTAGTGAAGATGAATTTCAATCTTGGGAGGGTTTATATAGGAAAGGGGAGAGAATTCTTTATTATTTGTGTTTGTGACACCACACATTAAACTAATCAAAACCACAAACCAGCACGTGTGTTTTTCCCATGATTATTTCAAAAGGGTATTGGAAAAGAATATTTTATATGTCCAATGGAAAAAACATTTAATATATTAGGTTTGATTATGTGGAGATGAGTCACACTCTCGAGAAAACCTATTTAAAAATCCAAAATGTTGTATTTGTCTTTGAGGGTCCACTAAGGTTTTGTAAAATTTTTCAAAAAAACCTAAAATCAAATTATTTTAATGTTAAAACATATATTTTCTGAAAATAATATTTGAAATATTTTATTACATCACTATTGGGTAATTATGATTTCATTAAACACATTATATATTTAAATGGTATTTATTTTCCCCCCCAAAATTCGGCAAAGTCAAAAAATTATTGAAAATTAAAAATTGAATAATTTCAGCATCCTCATTCCAAAATTAATAATGATTTTATCCAAATAATTTTCAAAATATGTGATATTTGACTTTTAAAATAAAAACTGACATATATAAATAATTCATAGGTTTTGACAAAAACTGCTTTCAAACCATAATAAATAATAAAATTTTATTCATTAAAATTATACAATAATTTATAAAAACTAAAAATAACTTTAATAATAATAATATTTTAATAAAATATTGTTTAATTCAAAAATACATTAATTTATCACAATAAATTTATTATTTGAATATTAAATAAAAATACTATTTGTGCATTAAAAATTATTTACAAAGTAACAGAAATAAAACAAATGCATATTCTTAATTATATAAAAAATAATTCACTTAATCATAGTGATAAGGTATTGTTACATAACCCCTTATAAAACACGCATAAGTCAGTTGTGTAAGTTGTGCGATGGTGAAAGACTCTTGGGGTGGCTCGGATAAAAACGTTTGGGTTGTAATCTCTATCATCTTCCACTTCTCCCATAGGTAGTTTCGTTCGAACATAACATGTTGAATCTTAGCTTGGTATTGGTCAAGAGTGAAGCCTATTGACACCACCTACATTCTGAGCTTTGACAGATGGGCTCCTAATGGGGAAAGTATAATGGATGAGGTCATCGCTTCCATTGGTTTGGAAAATTGGATTTCTTAAAGCCCAATATTTAAACTAATCGGGTGATTGCTGTTCAATGACTATATTAGTAGTGATCACAATATTTAACAATATTTTAAAATAAAAATACATAAAAATAAGAAATTTCATATGTTATATCTTACAGAATAAGACATTTAATTAGATCACATGTAGTTTTCATTAAAAAAATTTCGGGTCATTACAATCTTCCCCCCTTAAGATATTTCACCCTCAAAATTTTATTTTCTCACACAAATACATATTCTAGTAACTCTTCTTAGTCACTTACTCCAATTCCCACATTCCCTCATCAAACTTGTGGTTTCACCACAACACCATGATGAGGGGAATTGTCTTATTTCGTGGGACTTCTCCTCGAAGATATAAGATCTTCATTGGTTTCCGCTGGTAAGAATGATCATCCAATAACTTTAATACCTATGAAGATAGTATATTTGAAGGGTCTAGTATGTAATTTCATAAGAGAGATACATGAAAGACATAACGTACATTGGCCATGGTGGGTTGAAGTGTTAGTTGATAGGCTATAACCCCGATATAATCAAGAGTCTCAATGGGGCTGATGTACCTAGGATTTAAATTCCCTTTATTTCTAAACCTCATCATCATCTTCCATAGGTATGTGCAAAAAATACAATGTCTCCCAATATGGAATCAAGGTCTCACTAACAGTTATCTGAAAAAAAAAATTGTCAGCTTTTGGCTTCTTTGATATGTTGCGGAATGGTTTTCACCTTATCCACCATTTAATTGACCATTAAAGGCCCTAGAATCTTACGTTCACCTAAATCACCCAACTCTTCGGGGTTCTTCACCTTTACCCATAAAGGGATTCATATGGTTCCATTCCAATGCTATAGTGAAAAATATTTTTGTAGGATAATTCAACTATTGAAAGATAATGGTCCCATCATCTTTTGAATTCCATAGAACCTGATATTACAATAACTGTCAGTGTTTGAATAGTTCGATCAGATTGACTTCAGGTGGAGGTTGATAGGTCATATTGAAGTTCAACTCAGTGCTAAGAGCATGTTGGAATCCTTTCTTGAACATCGAGTTGAATCTCATTTCTCAATCGGATACAATAGATAGGGGCACTCCATGCAGCCTTTCCACTTTTTTGATGTAAAAAACCTTCATGTTCATCCAATGAGAAGTCATATAGAATCATGATAAAGTGATCAATATTCATAAGACGATCCACAATGACCCATATAGAATTGTTTCCTCTATATGTCGTTGGAAGTGTAGTGGAAATGTCCAGGGAAATGTTGTCCCACATCTATGTAGGTATGGGTAGTGGTTGCAACATCTCCTTAGACCTTTTCCTCTTAGCCTTCACTTGAAAACATTCTAGAGACTTATTGGTATATTCAGTAATCTCCCTTTTCATATTTTCCTACCAAAAGTTTTCTTGGATATCTCGATACATATTTTTTCTCCCTAGGGTATTAGATAAGGTTGAGCTATGTGTGTAATTAAATAGCTCTTTATTTATCTCTGGATATGATGTTCCACATAATCATGACCAAATTCTCACAATTCAATCATTTTCAACCAATAACTCTGTGGATTTACCATTTTTTTAGGTTCCACCATTTTTTGAATTTCCACATCCTTTATTTGAGTGTCCTTTATTTTCTCCCTTTGGAATGGTTGAAAAATCATTTGAGTAAGGATTGATGATGTTCCTACCTTATTTATTCCCATGAACGTCCTCTGCTAATCTATGAAGATTGGATCCATTTCAATTCTCGTCATTGATGATGATTTTAGATCCTTTCTACATAGAGCATCTACCACCTTGTTCGCTTTCACAATGTCTTAATGGATTGAGCAGTCATAATATTTGATAAGTCCTATCCATAATTATTTGATCATATAAAGATCTATTTTTTGAATATATATTTGAGGATCTTGTGATTAGTATATATCTCACACTTCTCCCCATAGTGATAATGTGGCCAGATTTTCAACGTGGAGATCATAGCCACCAACTCCAGATCGTGTGTGGGATAGTTTTTCTCATGGATTTTAGTTTCCTTGAGGCATAGGCTATCACATTATTGTTCTGCATCAACGAGTATCCCCAGAACTTCAATAAAGCATCACTAAATACCACAAATTGTTTTCCCCTTTAGTGTAAAGTGTACACAGTCACAATGTTAATACTTTTTTTAAACTCCTCGAATCTCTCTTCGCATTCATCACTCCAAGAAAATATTACTCCATTTCGAGCTAGCATGGTAATGTGGTTGACAATTGTGATAAATTTCTAAAAAATAATAGATAATATCATTCTAACCCAAAGAAGGAACAAGTATCTGTTACCGATGTTAACCTTGTACATCTCTCAATTGTAGTTGTCATGGAGGTATCCACATATATCTAATTTCTTGTGATTAAATGACACAAGAATGAGACCTCCATCAATAAGAACTCAAACATTCTTTAATTTCCATAGATATTCTCATTCCTCAAGGTCTCCAGTACAGTACATAGATGCTATTAACGATACTCCTTGATTTTAGAGTATATTAGAATATCATCTATAAAGACTACAACAAATTTGTCGAGGTAATATATAAATACTATATTCATCATTTCCATGAAGATTGATGGAGCATTAGTTAGTCTAAAAGGCATTACTATGAATTCATAGTGCCTGTGTCTTGTATGAAAAGTAGTGTTGGGTATATCTTCCTTCTTCACCCTTACATGTTAATATCCCAACCAAAGATCCACCTTGGGGATGTATTTTGTTCACACAGCCAATCAAAAAAGTTACAAATTCTACACATTGGATAATTCTTCTTTATCATGATTTTTTTGACCTTACGATAATCAATGCAATGGAGCATTGACCCATCCTTCTTCTTGATGAAGATAACTGAAGCACCCTATGGAGAAGCAAATGGGAATATAACCCTTTATCCAGATTCTCCTTTATTTGTTTCTTCATTTCCCCATGCTCCAAAATATCCATCCTATATAGAGTCTTGGATATTGGAAATTCCCCAAGTATATGGTAAATTGAGAATTCAACATCTCTTCTAAGTGGAAGACCATGCAATTCCTTGAGAAACAAATCATCAAATTCCTTCACAATAGGCATGTATTACTGGATGGTTTCTTCCTTAGACTAAATCATCTTATCCAGATATGCATGCTTGTAAGGCAGTAATATCCATGCTTGAGATGATGGTGCTGAAGAATATTCATCTTTTTTCATGCAATTTTATAGAATCCAGAGTCGATTATCCATTTGGAGTCTGATTTCTCTCTTAGGACAATTTAGGTTGATCTATATAAATAATTTCAATCCAAGGAGTGAATTGCATTATTTTCCACTAGAAGGACTCTGATAAGGTTTTCCAGTAAGATCAATGAAATGATTATCACAGGGGAAGAGTTATATTCATGGGATGAAATTATTGCCCCATTTTCTATACTCACCTACATATTTACTTCCATGATTTTTGTTGGTGTTGGGATTGTTCTACTAAAATATTGAGATATAAAAGAATTCATAGAACAAGAATAAAAAATACAAATCTATTATTGAATGAATAACCAATCTACCTATCACCATCTAGTTGTTGGTGTTCATTTCCATGGTAGTTATGGAAAAATATCACCCTCACTACCTTAGAGGTTATTGGTTGCCTCTGAAATTCCATGGCTTAGAGAACTGATTTGAAAAGTTCCCTGGTTCTTTGAAGTTGAAGCAATGAACAACGCATTGAGTTTTGAACAGAGTGTTCCTCTCCTCTATTGCAGTTGCTAGTTTTTCTTGTCCACAGTAAACGTCTTTGTGTCCTTCTTTTCAACACCTAATGTGTTTTCTAATCCACTTTAATAAATTTTCATGGTGCATCTTTCCACACCATTGGAAAGTGGGGTGCTGAATTTTCTTTACACCATTTGATTTATCCATTAGAATGTCAAAATAGAAGTCCACCTTATGTTTCCTATCCCCATGATACACCTAAGATTATACGATCTCCATTTTAACAATGAGGGCATATCATAAAATTTCCTCATTGCTATCCAAGTCACAGATCTCAAGGTATTTCTACAAGCTAGGATTCATCCCACCAAAGAAGTAGTAAACCATTCATTCTGGGGTAATGACAAATTCGGAGGCATATCGTGCAAGCCTTGTGAAGTTTTCCTCATACACTCTGATGGATTTTTCATATTTATTTCATGAGGTCAATAATGTCACTTTCCATATTAAGCTAGAGGGTGTAGGGAAAGTATTTATTGACATAAATTTTCCAGAAATCATTCCATTTCAATGCCTCGATCTCCTCCATAGGCATCGTATTTTTGATCAATGTCCACTATTGACCAGATTCACCCTCTATAAAATAAGAATCTAGAAGAACCTTTTCTTGTTCAAAACATTTAAGTATCAAGAAGACCATTTCAATAATTTCGATCCATTATTCAGTGATGGAGGGATTATATGATACATTAGAAATTAGAGGCCTTTGACTAATGAAGATCTTGAAACAAACTTGTTCATTATTAGGGGGGTTGAATGTTCCTCTTGACCCATGTTTCTTTTGAAATCTTGAGTTAATTGAGAGAGTATCATGAAAATATTATCGATCCATACTCCCATCATATTGGGAATCTTATTCAAAGAGTCATCACATTGTTCTTCGTATCAGTTCTTAGACCGAGTCCTCCTATTACCGGGCACTGTCTTGAATAAAAGTGAAGTTAGGGGTAACACATAAAGGTCAGACCAAGGAGAGAAGTGATGTCTTATAAATTAATTTTATTTCTTTAACTTATGAATCTTTAGGATCTAATCTATGTTATCCATGATCTACTTTCTAATATATATTCTTAGGGGAATTTTTTATTTTCCTTAATAATTGTTCATACTAACCCTGTGAATTTACAAAAGAACATACCTTAGGAGTGTCATAACCAAGAGTGTAGAAATGCTGATTTTCATGTACCAGGATACCCCAGGTCAAGCCTGAAATTCATTGTCAGAGTTTTCACTCGTAGGTATATCTCTGCCAGATTTGCCTTAACCTGCTAATATCCAGATATGGATCTTTTTTCTTGATAATACACTTAATTAATACTCACCAAAGCCTAGTTATTTTTTTATACAGAGTCTTATCCCTAAGTATTTTTCAAGGGTTTTTTAATTCTAATCCCAAAAATAACTAATCCTCCATTTGATACCAACTATAACAACCCTGATAGATATTAAACAGACATGATTTATTACATAAAATATTCACTTGAAACAACATAAAATATCTGAACTACAAGTTTCTTTGGGGATTAGGAACATTACTCAATGACTTGAAACATGAAACATGACATCTTTATTGAAATCTTCTTTTAAATGACCTCTACAATCCCTCGTACTTAGCATTGAATGGGGTAAACTGATGAAATGCATATGAAAAGGGTGGTCTATAAATCCCAGTAAGGGATTAAACAAGGAATAACATTAAGAATACAGTTAATTTTAAGAAATATTCATTTCAATAGAGCATAAAATAAACATGAACATAAAGGCATGATAACATGGAAATTTGGCAACAATACTTAACATGGTATTAGAATGATCCAAGGATCATTACTCATGGAGAATGAGGGAAACCTAATTTCACATGAATTATCATAATTAAAACCACATTGAACATGATGTATAATGAAATTATACTTTTCCCAATTCATTGGAGCTCTATAAGGGTGCACCCTTCATAAACAATTCATTTCCGGCTTAAGTGTGCCACATAGATCACATTACATAGATTCACAAAAAAACATAATATATTCCACAATAAAGGAATGTGGAATTTACACATGAAACAATATAATAAATATGAAAATGTTCACAATGGTGAATAACCTTGATAGGTAAATGGTCATGGTATTCACTACACAATGACTTTTTCTTGGAAAATCACGGTGCAATTTCAGCAGCATAGCTTTGTGACATAAGAATTCATAAAAATGGTTGATAAGAGTGGAAGGGGTGTCTCATCATATTTTCATGAAATGTAATTTATGGGGGTCATAATGATATTTGACCCAACATATTTATTGGAATTTAAATTTTTGATAAAAAAATTTTATTGAATGTAAACGTGGAGAGAGAAATCCCTTAGGCAAATTTTGGCCAGGTAACAGGTATACATGGGAGGCATTAATGAGAGATAATGGGGTCTATAATCATTTAAAAATAAGTATGGTAGTATGGGGGATGTAAAAAATAATACCCCAACATTTATAATTGAAAACAACATGGCATATAAATATTAAGAATCTTGGATAAAATGATAAAAGAAGGAATTCCTTACTTGGATGTTTTATCCCAACGGCTTGGGAGGGGCTTGAGAGAGGATTTTGAGAGCTTGGCTAACCTGGGTATTATTTTAGAGAGAGGTGTTATAGTGTTGGTAGAACTAAAAAGGAATTTAGTAAAGAGAAAGTTGTAGCTTGGGTGGGATTATATAGGAAATGAGGGGTGATTATTTATTATTTAGATTGGGGACACGACACATTAAACAAATCAAAACCACAAACCTGCCCATGGTTTTTTCCCATGGGGTTTTACAAAGGGGAGTGGAAAATAATATTATATATAGGAAATTTCAAATATTATAAAAATAATATGGTTTCTTATGTGGAGGTGAGTCACACATTCAAGGAAATCAATTTAAAAAGATAAAATATTTTATAAGTCTAAGAGGGTCCACTATGGATTTGTAAAATAATCAAAAAAACCTGAAATCAAATTACATTAATGGTATAACATATATTGGCCTAAAATAATGTTTATAGTGTTTTTTACATCACTATGGTGTAATTATGATGTCATAAAACACATAATATATTTAAACAGTATTTAATTTTTACCCAAAAATTTGACTCTCGTAAAATTAGGAAAAATTTACCATTGGATAATTTTGATGTCCTGATTCCAAAATAATACTAATTTTATCTAAATAACTTTTTAAATATGTGAATTTTCACTTTTAAATTAAAAACTGACATTTATACAAAATTCATTGGTTTTAAAAAAATAGCTTTCAAACCATAATAAAAATTAAAATTGTATTCATAAAAGTTATACAATCATTTAAACTTAATAAAAATCAATTTAATAATAATAATATATTATGAAAATTTTATTTAATTCAAAAATCCATTAATTTATCAAAATATATTTCTTAGTGGAATATTAACAAACAAAACTAATTCTGCTTTAAAATAATTTACAAAGTAACAATAGTTATATGAATGTATATTCATTATTCTATACAAAAATAATGCACGTAATCATAGTTAAAATGTCTTGTTACATAAACCCTTATTAAACATGCATAAAAGTAAAGGGTAAGGTGTGCGACAGTTACAGACTCGTGGGTGGCTCGGATAACATCGCTCATGTGGTAATATCTGTCAACTTCCACTTCTCCCATAGGTGGTTCACTTCGAGTTTAACATGTTAAATATTAGACTGGTCTAGGTCAAGAGAAAAACCCAATGATGCCACCTCATTTCCGAGCTCCGACAAATGGGCTTCGTATGAGCAAAGTCCACTGGATGAGGCTATCACTTCATTTATCTTAGTAAATTTTATTTTTTAGAGCACTATATGTATACTATTAATGTGACCAATGTTCAAAGGCTATATTAGCAACAATCACAATTCATAATGGTATTTTAAAATAAAAAAAATACAAAAACAAGATACTTCATATGTTATATAACCATCATATATAATTATATATTTCATTAGATCAAGAGGAATTTTCATTAACAAAAGTTATGGTCGTTACACTATGTGTTATATGATGTCACTGATGATGCTACTATTACTACCATGTAATATACATGGGTTTAGTTTTCTTGTGTTTTTTTCTTTACATTAATGAATTTTGATGTGGTATTTCCTTTTTTTGTCCATACTTAGTATTCTGTTACTCACCGTAACACGAGTTTCACCTGCACATGTTGTGTCTGGTGTAGACAACCCATGTTTCAATAGGGGTGATCAGGGAGACAGTACTAAAAGATTCTACAATAGTGTACATGGTGGCCTAAGAGCAGGTGGGCCCTAGTATGACTGGGCAGACATGACATACTACTTCGGTTTCCAGAAGCTTCACTTGTCTTACGATCAGGTGGGGTTTTCTGTGGATGGCCATTGGAGTTTCTTTTTTTGTACATTCAGTTTTTAGTTCATTGTTGGGTTTGTAATCTGGAACACTAGATTTTAGTTTTACTTTCATAAAACCTTTTCTTAGTGGAAATTATTTTCCCCTTTTGGGTGTTGGGATGTAGTTACGCATGTGTGTGTGTAGAGGTACTCAGGAAAATGTCTCCCACTTCCAAGTTGATGCCTTAAGCGCTAGTCGCCAGCCCATGGCCTTTGGGAGGTGGGCTTGGGGTAGTCAAAGAATGATCCCCATAGGACGGGCTGTAAAATTCAACATCATTTATATATATTATATATGATATGGAAATTTTATAAGGCACGAAAAATGGAGAAATTGTACAAAAATCAAGTAAGTGTTTATTGTCATGTAAAATATTCAACTTTTGGGAAAGAGTCTAGAAAACCAAAAATGCTTTCATTGTACCTTCTTATCTATCGAATCATATGGTCTACTAATTCATCCCATATTTATGTATTTATTATAGATAAATTTCCTCTATCATTATTCTCAATAACTATAAATCATAACATGATTGTTAGATTTCCCTTTCATATCAGTGTTTTTACTACCCACTCATGTTCTTATATGTGGAAACCGAGTCCTAAGTTACATTGGGTAACCATTATGTTTTTATATTTACATTTTAAATTGAGTTTTCTATTCTATTTTTTACCATGTGGGTTTATATGATTGAAACTTTCATATATTAAACCTTTTATAACCCCGATGAATTTCGAGGATGAAATTCATTTTAAGGGGGGTAGAATGTAATAACCTGAGATTTTATGAGATAGATTTTTTTTAATTTTCTTGTTTCCTTATGTCGTACAGTACACCAATATTAGATTTCAAAATACAAAAAACTATATTATCTTGATTCATATGCAACTCTATTCTTTTCTTGCATTACACACAAAAGCAACCTTCTTCAGTAGCTTGTGTTGTACGCAATACTGAGTTTCACTAATCAAATATATATTATTAAAATATTATTATTTAATTATATAAAAACTAGAAATTATGAATAGTATTATTAAAATTTTTAATTTTATATAATATTATAAATAATATTACATATTTTCTAAAACATGATATATGAAAAAAGAAATTTTCAGATAAAAGAATTATTTTTCAAAAAAAAATTAAATTTTATTGCCTTTTGATTGTTTATCCATTTTAAATCTAGTTTTTGAAACTTTTATAAGTTCCACATGACAAAATAATTTTCTTATTTGGACGTGGAGCACAGAAATTTACTTTTCTAAGTATTTGGTTTTTTCTGATAAAATACATAATTAAATGAATTGTGAAAAATAATGCGTTTTAATTCAAAAACTGCCTTTTAATATTATTTATTTATGTATTTATATTATCTTTATAATTTGTTTTAAAGTTTAATATAATTTGTTTTATCATTTAATCCGATTTTATTAATTTTATAAAATTTCACTTTTAAATAGGATATAAACAAATGACAATGTTTTGAAAAGTTTTTACTTCTCAAAGACCCTATTTTTGATTCTAAAAATAGAAAATAATCATAAATTAGTTTCTACCAATTATTTGTTTTGAATTACAAAAAAAATGGTTCTATATTTGGAATCAGTGGGTCCAATTTATGTTAATTGGTTTCTTTTATATTTGGATAATATGAATAGTAACTACAGTAATTTTTTTACCTTAGTTAAAAGTTAAATCAAGTAAATTTTGTAAAATAATAAAATTATAAGGAAATAAATTGTCCAAAAATATAAAAAAATTATTGGATGAATAAAATTATTCCCTTAACAAATTTGGTTTGAAACATAGTCATTTAAGGGCCACATGACAATGAAGATGACATAAATTTTAATACAATGAATGCAATTGAAAAAATTTCCAATATAAATTTCTTAAATATAATAATTTTTATATAGAGATAACTTGGTGATATATTATATCATAAAATGTACATGTAAAGAAAAAAAATTACCTACATCATCGTAGTTTATTTTTAATTTTTAATAAATAATTAATTTACTTAATTTATTATTCATTGATGATGTAAATATTAATTAATTGATGAGAAATCAATGAATCATTTTTTAATGAATCCTAATAACCATAAATATTTCCAAAATCATTCCCAAATTATATTGGTATAGTATATCGTGACCATGATCATCCAATAGTCACAGGCCGAGACTCGGTTTCTGTGTTGCAAAAAGAGGAGCAACTCAATCTGAAACCATACATGCATAGAGGATTAACCGAGTTATCTTTCACGAAAGATTAGGTAACATCGTATGCCTCAGATTTACGATATTCCCTGGTCGGTACTTTCTCCTCACAACACCCTTCGCTAATGTTCCTCTGCAAAACCCTAAAACTTATTGGTTTTACTAATATTAGTATTGGATTTCTTAACTCATGGAATATATTGTTTCGATTCACTTCTAATTCTTACTACTATCGCTTCTAGGTGAGGGGATCTTGGACCTTCGGGCGAGTGACCATGAATGTGTGCAAATGGTCCCCTGACTTTGTCCTTGGTTATGCTTGCCACATTTCCCCAATTTGGATTGATTTTCCTTAACTTCCAATACATTTCTTTAAGAAGAATGTGTTGTTTGATATTGATAAGTTGTTTGTCACACCCATAAGATTAGATTATGCTACATTGAACTTGTCAAGGCCATCAGTGTCTAGGATTTGTACTGAGATTGATCTTTCAAAGGACCTACCAACTAGAATTTGGATTCAGAATGTAGAGCAAGGTTTTGTTCAAGATGTCGATTTTGAAAACCTATATAATTTCTGTATAAACTGCTTTAAAACTGGGAACAATTTTAATGAGTGTGGTAAAAATGTAAATATTACTACAACCCAGTTTAAATAAATTTTGATAGAAAAGTCAAAATCCATCAATCAAAAGAATAAGGATGTTGATGCTAAAATCTCAATTCCTTTTGATAAGTCTTGTTCCTCTTCTGGTATAAAAGAATCTGGTCAGCAGAACATAGCTGGTTTGGTTGGAAATGGAGAATCCATTTTAATGGACAAAAATATTCCAAAAGATAATCAGATTTCTGAGAATAAAATTGATGATTTTGTTAAAGATGTCTCAGATGCTATAGAAATGTTTTCTGTTTCGAATAAGATCACTCAACATGAGCTTGTTAAGGTCATTAAGGATAAAGGGAGTGACATCTCTGTTGATGTTCCACTCATTATGGAAGATTCTATTATTGTTTCTTGTGAAATAGAATCTCCAAAACTGAATGTTTCCATTGAAGATAATGAAAATGAAGAGGAGTCTGATCATGAGGCTTTAGTTCCTAATGTCAAGGAGGAAGATAAAACTGGCCAGATTGAAGAGAAGTATTTGAATACTATGGCCAAAAATGGTAAAAAGCCAATGGTAGATGAGGATGGTTTCATCACTCCTCATCCTAGAAAAACTAGAATATGTAAGGACTACTCGAATACTGAGTGTACTATTGTGACTAGATCTGTCGATGTTTCCAAATCTGAATCTACAAAGGTTCCCCAAGAGAATACCCAAGCTGATGTTTCTAAGAAAAAACTTACAGATGATCCCCAAGATAAGCCTCGGGTTGAGGATTCCATTACTGTTCTGTTTTATTTTTCACCGCTGTTTGATGAGCAGGATATTCATGTTTGGAATGATCATATGGATAGGCAACTCGAAATTTCCCATCAAGAGCTTCAAGAAGGTAAGATTACAGGTGAGGAATATCTTGTTATTAAAAGATTAATTTTCAATGAAATAGTGATGATGAGAACCAAATCATCTTAATCCCTATGATACTTCTTTCAGATCTTATTTCGGTTATGATTTTACTTGCTGGTTGAATGAAGCTTTTAAGCTGGATGTTGGCAGAGCAGATTTAAGGACCTCTTTCTGCTGGCCTCACCATGTTCCCTTGGATTTAGTTTTTATTATATCATATCTAATGTTATGTATCTAATTCTTTGATCTGATGTTCCTTGCTGGATGGGTTCCAAAGATTGGCCTGCATAGGCTTTTGTTGCTCCTTTTTTATGATATAATTCTAGATTTACTCTATTTGTCTCTCTTTTTTGTCTCATGCTTCTGGAGATTCTTTACATCTCCTTTGACATGTTGTTTGGACAAGGATATGTCTGGTTCTCCATCAAGTTTTTTCTCAATGGTTTCACTGCTGGATTATATTGGGATTTTCTAGCCTTGAACTTTCTCTGACAGGATTGACTACTTTGTTTTTATTGACATGTTTTCCAATAAGTATTCTTCATTCTAATTCTGGAAGCAATATGAATGACTGTAGGTTGATCAGTCATACAATGGATAAACTAGCAATGATTGGATAGACTTCACACTTATAGTTTGGTGAGTATTGTAGTATGTTTGGATTGATGGTGTCTTTTTTTGATTTTTGACTTCATGCAGATTTCTTTCAACTTCTATTAAAATCTCTGTTCTTAATTCTGGATTAGGATTTCTTTTGATGCTGCTCATGTGCTTATCTCTGCTCAGTTCCTGGATTACATTTCTGATAACCTCCAAGCTAATCTTGGCTTTTTACCTTGGGGATTCTTTCTCTCTATCTGGAACATTTTGATGAATGCTGATCATATGCTGCAAGGATGGGATTCTGTCTGGCTGTTGCAGATTGGTTCTCTCCTCTGGAACGATATGAGGTAAGATGTTTTTTTATTTTGGGTTTGTATTTTCATGAGTCACATTGTACCCCTACTGATTCCATGCTGGTGTAAGAGCGTTAAACCTCGTTTTTTTATTGTAACATTTGCATTTAATTTATTCCTTTGATGACATGAATTGGGAAACCAGTTCATGTCATCACCTTCTCAAAAAATATCTTCATTATCATATTTTATTTTTTATTTTTACTCAAAAAAAATAGTATATTAAATAATTACCTAATATCAATGTAGTAATTATTATACTGATGCAGATATGAAATAAATGTTATTTAAAATATAAAAATATATATAATTCAAGATAATTAAAATTTTTCAATTAAATTTATAGATGATCTTGACACAATAAGGATGTGATAAAATATTTGGTTTGAGGATAACACTTTATCTATATATTTCTAAAAATTTATGAAATCAATAGTGTCAAAATTGACTCAATTTTTATTTTGTTAAAATGATATTTTATAAAATTATTTAAAAATCATAAAATAGGTTAAAATAATATATATATTAATTATTATATCGTCTAAAATGATCTAAATTATTCATTTATGGTATAATTTAAATCATATAAGTAAATATTTCACCCTTATACTATTGAAACATTTGATATCTTAATTAAAAATAAATATAATAAGTAATTGTTAATTAAAATGATAATGTTTAAATTAAACTCATAACATTCTTAAATTTTATTGGTTGATGAAATTTCAATCTTATCATATCTTATCTTTAAATATATATAATTTTGGATGTATTTTAATTGTTTTTCAAATTATTATAAATTAATTGTTTTAGAAATTCCAAAAGTGTCCCTTAACCCAATTATAAAAGGGCACCTCCTCCATTATTTCTTAAAAACTCATTAAGTCCTTAGGTTCATCCAACCCCTGAAAATGTCTCTTATAAATATCCATATTTAAATACTATAGGTGTTGTATTTCTCAAAATACCAACTCTAGTTTCATTAAAAGGATATCTAAAGAGAGAACCTAAAAGAAGAGGTAATCTCTTTTATAGATTCATTCATATTTCATTCTACTTATACATCGTCTTCATGAGTTTTTTCGTAATAGAATAATAGAATCAAGTGGAAATTATATACTGAAATGTTATTATAATAATGAAACAATTGTATTCAACTTTCTATCCATCTTATGAAAGACCAAATCACCACACGCATGTTCCCACGACTTACCATCTCCACACCATGGTGTAATCTGTTTTTCACCACAAACATATTTGGATGGGAATAAAAATGGATGTAATGACAGTATATGATTATTATAAAATGTTATTTTTTTTAAAAAAAATGTGCACCATAAAAATAACTACCATTCCGCAATTATGGGAATGATATCGTCGCTCATGTGTGTGTACGACCTACCATCTCCACAACATGATGTGAATAATTCTACAAGATAACCACTCAAGAATGATTATAAATATGACATAGAATGGATAAATATGGTATTTATTATATTAATATAATTTTATAATGATATAAATATGACCTAATAAGGATAAATAGAACTTATTTGACAAAACATGCATACGATTAATAAGTAGTCAAAACCCAGATAATGAGTAACAATGAATTGTTACAAACAAACGAAGGAGAATAAGACCATATATAATTACCATGATTATAGAATAAGTTAATAATATTATTTAAATCATTATACATGTGTTTTGGACTCATTAGAATCAAATCAGACTTAAGGTAAGTGATAATTGTTCTAATCTCATTTTAATTTGAGATTGTTTATACGTAAATAATTATTGGGGTTATATTTTTCATCCATATCCATTATTTATTAAAGTAAATTCAAAAAGTATATACTCTTCTTCATTTTATTTTTAAATTCATTTATATCAATTTTTTACTTTTACAACATGTTTTGGAAAGAATCATTCTTTTGCTTACCATATGAGTCACTTTTTGAGATTTCTAGCAGAAGTACGAGGATAATGTTTTTTAACTTATACGACAAGAAATGTTTGTTATGTCATCCAAAGAACTTATTTCTATGAAGAATCATATACAAGATTTATTTTTTATTTTCAACTGAATTCATTTATTTGAAAATAATTCCGAATTTTGTGAAATGAAAAAAAAATAGAATTATATTTTCCTAAAGAATTATGTTCAAGTTTTTTCTATAAATTATTTTCCATCTAATATAATGATTTTAAATAGGGTTACATTTCTATCAATATTATTACTATGATTTTATTGTGTTTATTATATAATGATGTTTTTTATGGATTATGTTTTGATGGAAAAATGTTAAATAATTCTCATTTTTTCTTGGGTTATTCTAAGATGAATGATATATGTTTATGTGGAACATGTAAGAATGATTTCATGATGAGATGGGTGGGACATATATCTCCCTCCAATGCAATGGGTAAAATTTTATATATCATGATATAAACATGGAAGGATGAGGGAGTAAATATGGTTTAGTAATATAGTTATGGAATGACAAGAAATCTTGTTCACTAATACATGGATGGAAAGACAAGTAAACCAGGTTTAGTAAAGGACATTGTCCAATATCATGGTATTGGAATAAGTTTTTTAGATACTATGAAAATCATATTATGTGCTTTTTTTACCACAATTTCATGTTTTATGTCAATTCTTTGTTATTTTGGTCTTCTTCACTTATGATTTATTCTGTACGAACTACCAGGATTTATATTATGACTAAATATTTCGATGATTAATATTTTTTATTATGTTTTTACATTATATTTTTTATGTTTTGTTTTATGTTCTCAATGTTTACCATTACTGAGCATTTTAGATGACCATTTTTTATCTTTTCTTCTCCCATGGATATATAGAACGGTTTTACGTAGGAAAAATAATGGAGAAGATCATTATAGGATATATTAAAGATCATTCAACAATATAGAATAATGTTTCCTATGTTTCCAAAGACACTAAACTAATATTGTCTCTATGAATTTATTTGAGTAATTTATTAAGCATTCTGCAGAAAAAATGTAATGTCCATATATATCAAGCTTGGGTCTCGACACCCAATGATAACTATTAGTTGTTTTATGGAGAATGAGATCCAATGTTTTTTGAGTAATACCTTGTAAACCAAAAAATTATAAATAAATATCCTCAGTTATAGTTTACATTAATGAAGAACCCATGGTTTTTTAATTTCACCGAGTTCCAATGTATTTTCATTGGTTATTTAAAAGAAACCTTCCTAGTCAAGCTACATAAAATGTAGATGGGTTCTTGGATGAATTAAAACAAGATGTTGAAACTATATCCATAGATTCTCACCAAATGAAACAATATACAATTGAAAAAATTGGAGAATTAGTTAGATGATTTTGAAAAAAAGATCATTATTCATCACACTGTACTGATATGGGAAACCCTAGAACTATTTTCCATGAAGTCCAATGGTACTCTATGACTACGCATTGAAAAAAAACAAAACAAAGTGTTCATTAAAAATAAATACCATTTCCCCACATTTTCAATATTCTGGTTAATAAAAAGAGAAAATATGGTTCTTAAAGATTTATCATTAGTATAGATACCCCTAAACTAAGAATAATGATTTTGTTTCTCTAAGGACTTCTTTCCAGAGAAGGTAGCTAACATTGAGTATCTATTGATTCCATTTCCTAAAACTAACTCTCATGTAGTGTTTATAGTGATGATAAAATGGGTATATTTCCATTACATGGATTCATCCAAAATTTTATTCATGGAAAATATCATTGCTTAATCAAAAAATGGGGTATTGTATGAGAATCTAAAGAGAAATTTTTTGGTAAAAGTTATAGATCACTACCATTTCCAATATTAATTACATTTAAATTGTTTATCTAAGAGGTAAATATATTTAGACATGTGGTATCGTAACATGGTATCCTAATTGAGCCGGAAAATGTTAAATGATTCATTCCATGAGAACATAGACAAAAATTTTTGAGATTCAGATCCTGTTAGTAATAAGAGAATATTATTGGAAGTCTCTAAAGGATTTCTCTAATATCACATCTCCAATAATAACTCTCATGTAGACTGTAATGAAAATTTTCTTTCATTTGAGATAGATTTCTTCCATTGATATATAGAAATTGTATGTGAGCAGAAATTCAATCAATAACATTTTAGATTCTAGATAGGGTTATGTTGTGTTTTTTGTGGTATTGGTATATTTTTGGTTTATGTTCTTATGAAAGGTTATCTCATGGTGGAATATGGATCACATTGATTATGAAAAATGAGAAGAACTAGCACACCCCTAACCTATGGATTTATATAGTCTAGAAAATAGTAACAGTTTCAGTATCACCATTTGGGAGAAGGGCTCACCATCTTTTCTGAGAATAAATAGTTTAGTTATATCTTTCTCCAAGGAATATAGACCTTAGAAAAATGTTGTTTCTAGAGTGCCTTTAGTATTTAGGAATTGACATCACATGTATCCCATAAAAGTGGAATTTCATTACTAAAACCCTAATTATTATGTTTCTTACTCATTTTATGATAGATTTCAAAGATAAATTGAACTTCATGGTACATTTTACTTGGGTATAGATGGAGAAAATGGTTGAAGGAACTAATGTTTCTCTAGTGATAATATAGTTAAAGATATATATACTTTAGTTTTTTCCCATGATATCATTAGGATGGATAATTCCAATGTATCAAAATTTAATTAAATACAGATGAAAACATCATCGTGTGGTTATTCAACATGAAAAGTGTTCTTTATTTTGGGAACCAATGATTTATTCCTTTATTAATTAGGATGGTTTTAACAGATTAATATCATTGATCATAGTGAGGAATTCACCAATGTTCTACCAATATGCTTTATTATGTGAAGCATCAGTAATGGTGGCTGGGTTTGAAGAGGGATTAACTAGTTCTTTAATAATTAGTGTAAGTTATAGAAAAATAAAACCTAAAACCAAAATCCATCTAGTTTTCTTTAGAATCTCCCTATATTATTTTTGAAGATAGAAAAAGATTCCAGGGATTTAATAGTTATACTACTACAGAATCCCAATTAGAAAAATTATATTTTCTATTTACTGAACCATTAATAAGGATATCTATTTTTATCCCATTCTGGTAAACCACTAAATTTTAAGACATATCATATTGTATGTGTTATATAATTTAAGGTTTTATAGGATTCTATCTTCAATAATATTGGATAGTTTAACCCCAATAAAACTTATGTTATGGAATGTCCTCCAAGGTGTAATGGGTTTTCATGTTAGGCTAATAATAAGCTATCTTCCTTAAAAATATGATCATATAGAGTGATAAAATATAATTCATAAAGGATAAGATTGGTTATTGTTCACTAGATTTCGTAGATCCTGCTATTTAAATTTAGAAATATTAGAATTTAACTGTAATAATATATATTATTCATCTATATTAATTATTCTCTTTAAATAATTGTATTTATTTGTTTTTATATCACCACTTTTCTGTTTTTATTTTTCTTAAGCCTCTTAAATAGGGCCAAGTGTTATTCAGGAGAATATGGATATGATATATACTATTATTCAATTTTTTTGATGAATTGGATCTAACATATATCATATGTGGATAGTTATCACCAACGTTCATAACATTTGGTTGTCGAATAGGTGTCCTTGATATCATTTCATTGGTTTCACCACTACTGTATTGGGCATAAATTAATGCTAGCTTTGAGATACATGGGTCCATTAGATATCATGAAGTGGATTTGAATGGTGGGGTATCATGTATCATTACCACCTCATTTGACTATGAATTATATTTTTTTACGAGTCTTCGATCAAGAGATATCATCTTAGACATTCTAATATTTTGAGTTTAGGGAAAATCAATTTGGGGGGAGCTGTTTCGGTAGTCAAGAAGCACAAAGAGGTAATCGATTCCCAGGAAAATATCCAATATAGAAGATATGTTATATTTTTTATTATTATATAGAATTATATGTTATATTCTCATAAAATATGGGGGGGGGGAAGAATCATTAGTGAGGGGGAACTTATCTGACATATTAAATGTTCATCTTTATTCAACATATATGTTTTGGGATAAAAGTGATATGGAGTGGATATTTTCATTTACATGAATTTATCATGGGAATGACTATTATTTCAAAAAAATTAACTACATATTATGGGTATTAGAAATTATCTATGTTTTTTATGCAATGGAGGTGATTATAAACTGATTAAAAAGTTGTTTTCATTGTTAATGAATGACCCAAGGGAAGAATGTTAATGAATATTCATGATGATGAGTCTTTATTTAAATAAATATAACTCACATAATAACTCGATTTTTAGGAATAAATCTTGTTGAATAGAATGGATCCAAAATATAAATTTGGGATTCTTTCCATAAACCCATCAACCTAGAAATTAAGGTTGTGGAATCATTATTTTTCTCTTCGAATAATTTTATCATTTTATAGCATGGGATTTGGTATTATTCATCCTAAAAAAAGACCTCTCAAATTGAATCCTTTATACATTAATTACTAGTAAATCTTTACTATGTATTCACTATAGGTCTTAAAGTGCCATCATTATAAGCATTTTATCTCATAATTTTTTTATCTTTCATGATTATCTTGTGTATTCAGTTATCTACAGGGTTTTTATATCCTAGATAATTATTGGATATCCATCATTTATGTTTAATTTTGGTTTAATGATTCTGGTCATCTACTATGAGTAATATATTTTTTTTGTATATGGATTCTATATTATTTCTAATTACACCAAGTATATGTGGTATGTGGCTTCATAAAAGGTTATTTTCATATGAATCTTCCTTAATTTCATCTTTTTAAAAGAAGATTAAAATTTCATAAATACATAGTATAATTTTTTTAATATCTATTGAATGTAAAAAAATAATTGTAGATGAAATTTAATTTCACGAAATTATAAACATGGAATTTTGGATATTTTAATTTTTTTAACAAAGAAATATTCTTATTGATAATATTCCCACTTGAAATTGTTATTAATTATAAAAATAGTTCATCTTTTTGAGGGGGAAAACCAATGGGATCCAAGGTATTGTGTGTATATTCCTGGATAATCACATCAAGATATTGTTATCATCCATATCATCGAAGAGATATGAAAACTAAAATTAAAAATCATTATTCTTTGGAGACACATAATGGTGATATATAATCCCCATTTCTATTATCTAATTTTTTGAGTGTAGAAGTAGTTACATATTCTCTTTCATTGGTCATTTGAGATTTTAAAATACTTTCAAGCCCAATCATGATTTACCATAAGACTATATATCATGTTCATAAATTATTATAAATGGTTTTAATTTCTATATTGGATATTTATTTATGTTTTAAAAATGTAATATACATATATTTTCTAAATAATATAATTGAATGGTTGATTTATAGGTTATTTTTTGAATTTATAAATGTTGATTTCATTCCATCTGTTAGAACTATTATAAGGTTGATATTCTAACTAATATTTAAATTATTAAGAAATATTATCTCTTACTATTTTCCCAACCATTGGTGGTGGGGTGGTAAGGGCTTGGGGGGTGATGGGCAAGTTGCGGGGTCAAGTCCCCGGGCTTGCGATTTACATGTAATTTTCTTACTTGTGTGTGTGCTGCTTTCGCGGTTGTACCCAATTATTTTTATTATCTCTTACTATTTTCAAAAAAATATAGTTTTATTGATATAGGTAATAATTTATAATTGTGGAACACTTGGTGGCACCCAACTGGGTGGTTCATATCACTTTATTCATACACCAAATACTTGTATGTAAACATCATCATGTTTTATACTGGGAAGATTAAGTCACCAATTTGCTTCCATGGGTATTAAAGAAATCTCGTTTTTATATTATGGTGTTTTCATGGTTGGATCCTAACTGAAATGTCACATGATGATTTGTTTCATTTTTCTGTGTCGTTTAATTACCAAGGTATATGTACTTGTTTTTCCACTATGGAACAATATTCATTTCCTACATATATCTGGACATTACATGTTATAATGTGTACTTGTTCATAGTTTCTATTATTACTTTTATGTGTTAGGATGCTCTTAATTTCTCTTTTACAGTTTAGATCTGGGTTTTTATGACCTTGTGTTTGAAGTCATTCCCAAGGGTGAATCTTCGATTCAAGGGCACTTATTGTCAACATATTGGGATCCACAATGTCATTTGGTCCCTAAAACAAATACGATTTGTTGTCCTTTTGGTAGGATACCTTAGATTGTATGGGAAATTAATAATTCTAAATTTGGAATATATAGACTATAAAAATATACATAATTTATCAGTATTGGAAACTAAAATTATATTATAATTTAACAGTCATTGAAATGATATTTACAACAACTACCTCATGAATATTGTATTCCTTCTCAATTTAAATCATGGTCCATTAATTCCTAGAAGCAATAAATCATAAAATGTCATTAATTTAGATATTTTAAATAACAATAAATTATATATATATATATATTACTTCGTATGGAATGTGATCGTATATATACTACATGAATTTAATTCCAAAAAGAATATTGAACTGTCAGTTAATCTTAACACATGCAATGGAATTTCATATTGTGAAATATTAGAATCCAAAAAACATTATTAAAATATTTTTTCAGAACATATTTTAAATCAATCTATATTTAGTCATCAATTGATTGATTCATTATAAATAGTTAACAATTTTATTTAGGAAAAGTAAAATATTTTATATGCTCTTTATTAATGATAAAATCATATTATCATTAGATGATATTAACATAAAAAATAATGTTAATACATAAATAACTCTTCTAATTTTGATAATAAAATTAATTAAACATTAATTTATAAAACTAACTATATACTTTTATGATAATAATAATAATCTATTATATTTTTTCATGATTCTATAATAATTCTTTCTGAAACATAACAATGATTAATTTATTTAAAATGGATTCAAAATAATTATAAGGAAAACGTCCTACTGATATACGTTTTTATACAACAAATAACCCAAATCCTATTTTTAACTTAAATATGACCTTTGATGCATTCACAATTCATAAATTTTCTTCCAAATAATCTATGTATATTTTAGGTAACAATTATTTATTCGTTTTCATAGTTCATCAAATATATCATAAGGTTCATGATATTTATGTTATTGCAATACTCATTGACATCATCTTTCTAGTATCATTTAAAAGTTTCATTAAAAAAAATTCATAACTAGTACCCCACATTTTCTACTACTTTGGATAAATGACACTGTTTCCTTACCAAACTCATGAAAACCTCACAACTTCCAAACTGTAAACACTGACAGATCTATCCACCAAAAACTAAGATACATATTTTACTAACCATACACAATAACAACCCCATATACAGTTGTAGTAAAGATATGAGTGTCCCTTTGAATCCCATATCCAATAGTTATGTGATTGTAGACATGAACAGGGTGAAATTTCCACACATATGGGGATGTATTACCCTCCTAAAATCCAAAAAAAATAATAAAACCCCATTCAATTCGATTTATAAAAAAAGGAAAAAAATAAAATAAATAAAATATTTAGATAGGTCAATGAATAAAATAAAATACGGTTCCATGAAAAAATGACCTCCTAGATTGTAGTCTAGCAGACTGAATGGATGAATCCTTAATACACATCAAATAATATTGAAAATAACTAATCAAAAATGAAAAGGGGTGAGAAATTATAGGTAATTTTTAGGATTATATTATTAATAAGTTATAATCCCTATGATATAAATGATTCAGGATATAAATGAGTGAGATAAAATAAAACAAAGCACGAGAATATATCGTTTGGAGCAAATCAAGAAGTTTAATTCATAGTTAAGTACATTATTTCAAATCCACATAAGTAGTTTCTTCAAAGGTATGACATGAAACGATCCAACTTTTTCATAATCCATAAATATAGATAAGTGAGGATGATATAAAATTTTAGAATGAAAAATAATATAAAAAGGGATAATAAAACAATAACCACTCTTTAAAACATCTTAAAATATTAACAATTTATATAATATCATTACCATACCGTTTTCAAGATTTACCATAACTAATAAAATACCTCACCATCAACATCATATC
This sequence comes from Viscum album, assembly GCA_963277665.1. Taxonomy (NCBI): domain Eukaryota; kingdom Viridiplantae; phylum Streptophyta; class Magnoliopsida; order Santalales; family Viscaceae; genus Viscum; species Viscum album. The sequence continues at coordinate 2,046,140,537 of OY728147.1, read as the reverse complement.
ACATCCACTAGAACATATCAGAAACCATCACATCCCCACCATAACACAATAGGCACAACCACTTCCAAACCACCAACACTTCATCAAATCACCACATCCAAAATCAAATCAAAACCATCATATCCCACATCATCATCACCTCAATGCTTAATGAAATATATATTTTTTATATACCAATAAAATGAAAAATAATTAAACTTTTACTACCTAAGGTTATGTGTACATGTCATAACCATGATCCATATTATCCCTAAAATAATTTTTCATGTTATAACATTGTTCCATTATAGCCGAAATAAACATACATACATGATCACACAAACAATATATATTAATCCATCACATCCTTTATACATATATATTCATTTTATAATATCAATAAATTATAAAACATATAAACTATGCATGGAATAACCTACAGAAAATATATCTCTTATGTAGATGCACTCCACCATAATCTATTATAGAATATGTGGGTATACAAATAACCAATTTTCATTACAACCTACACGTATAGTACCATATGATCACAGAAAATCACTAAATAAAACATGTAATCACTCAACCAATCACCAAAAAAAACATTCAATGATGATTATCAAGGAAAAGCATATGGTGTTATATGGAAACACTATTTAAATATAAACTAATATGAAAATTACAAATATTCTTGATAACCACAACATATAATATGACACTAATAATTAATACCATATATATTCATGATAAAAACTCAAGGTACCAATGAATTATTATATAAATCTATGTAAATGAATATTTTAGTTAATTAAACATAACTACTTAGGGACCATAATAATGTTTTCTACTATTACCAAACCTTAAAACCTCACACACCATCATCCTTAGCCAACATTTACCAATGTACCATTAGCTACCCAAAACCACAAACAATACATCAAAACCATAATCTTCCAATACACCTATCGATATAACATACGCAATTCCCCACCTAACTTCTTAGAAAAAATACCCTGAAACAACTAGAAACCAACTAATGGAATTACACCAAGAAGGAACACCCAATCATTCACATTACATTCACCACCCACACCAAAACCCAAAGTCCTCTCCCATTGTAAGGGAAATACTAACAAGGTATAAAAAACTCTCAATATGGTAACAATTTTAGGAGTATAATCACGTAAAAATCACATCCCATTGTTAATGTAACCTTTATGGAATAATATTCATCGTCACTCTGATCACACCTAACTATAAATTTCTCACAAATTGAAATATAAGATTAATGTAACAAGCCTACTCAACCTAAGAAACATTCCTACCCACATGAGATCTAATTTTAAATGACATTAAACATAAAATTAATTAACCCAAATCAATTTCATAATCCATTATTAAGAAAGTTTGTCATATGGGCATTTTCTATCAATTTTTTTATTTAAATATTTAGTTATCCTTAGCATCATTGTATAACATAACATTTACACATGTAATTTGAGAAAAAAACTGTAAAGACAATATAGATGAATATAATCATTTGATGTTTCATATGATCATTACTTCAAAAAAATCATAAATGATATACATAATTAATAATGACACTATAATAAAGAATAAAATTAAATTTCCCATGTTCTCCATTTTTATTTTAGATTCCCTTTTTCAATTCCATTTTAGAAATATTTCACCATTACATATATATTGTCCTATTAATAGCTTATATAATATTAAAAATATCCTACAATGTCTAACTATTTGGCCCACTAGGCCAGATAATCTAAGAGGGAGGAGAATCAGGGTATGACGGATTAAAACAACTACCCATTTTGATCTTGTTTGGCTGTTATAAAAAAACTGCATCTATCTCCTTCCCGATATATAGTATGAATAAGTCTTAAAGCATGCATTATACACAAAGATTTTTTCTTGGTTTAACCTCACTAGTCTACGTACAAGGAGCATACACTGGAAGTGTGCCGATGTACCAATGTCAGTATAAGCGCACTTCTGTTTACAAACATGAAGTGGACTCACTGTCACTCGTGGTTTATAACCACTAATAATTTGACAACTCACATCTCTCTCTACTGATGTGAGCCCACTTCTTCTTCAAAAGATCCACTCACAGTTTATGGACCAATAGGTCTCTTCATTATCACTAATTAATTCATCCTCTATTGTATGTATATTCTCTATTGAATTCCAACATTCACCCATAGATGAATATCACTTTGCATTGAAGGTATCATGCAATATTCTTGGTTTTGTGAAGCCCTAAAATGATCGGCGTGATTCTACCGTACCTAGCGCGCTTCTCCAAGCCAGTGCGCAAGTTTCAGTATGTAAGTTCATGTCGGCGCGCATGTTCACCTCAACCACCTGCGCGACACTCGCTTCTTCAACACCAAACTTTTGTGACTCACACCTTTTTACGCCCAAACCAATTTTGGCATGAAATTATCAACTGCCATGCTTCTTCAAAGCCTGGTGTTCATGTGTCACCAAACCACCTGCACGACACCACTTCTTCAACTCTAAACTTGAGAGACTCTCACACTATCTCGTCCAAACCACATTTGGCGCACAATTATATACTAGCACACAACATCTGAATATCTATATACTTGAGTGACCACAACACCACTTGCGCGACCACAACACTTGTTCGACTGGAGCTCTAATTTTCTCTATGTGCTAATCCCCCAATGAATGAGGAGGGGTGGTCCTCTATTTATAGTCATTTGGATACCCTGAGCATCGGCATGCAAGTCTCCTCTCGGCGTGCAAGTCCAGTAGCCCTAGTCACTATCGCCCTCATCACTTGCGCGACCAAACCCAAAACCTAGGAGTCCCTTTTTCCTTTTCCTTATGTTGATGTTTTGACCTTGAATAAAATATGTTGTTCAAGATTCAAAGCCTCCTTGACACCAGTGCACAAGTAACTTTTCCAAAAAAAAAACTATTCACCATTTGACAATTATGAGGTCCAAAAAATTTGCAAACACTGGAAAACGGTTCAACCTTGTATCTGCTCTTTTGGAACCACCTCCAGATCCAGCATTACATTATCGACATTCATGAATCAATCATGTAGAGACCCGAAGCTTGACGTACATGACTTTACATTACATTTGCGGAATACTTAGTACATAACAAAAAACACACACACAAGGATCGTAATAGTTTAGTGTCTTTGGAAACTCGTAATATAATCTTCTAATCGTGGTGAAGGATCTTCGAAATCTCCCATAAAGATCTTCCTTTTTTTACGTAAAAACTTTCTTTATATCCTAGGGAAAAGAAAACATAAAAGGGTGAGCTCAAATGCTCAGTAAGGGTAAACAAAAGAAATATCAATCACATCATATACATAAGCACATAAATTTTGGAAATCTTAACCTGCAAAAGAGATCATAATTTCATAACATGGGGTAAATCATGGCAGTGAAATGTAATCACAATAATCATAACATAAAACATGAAACTTTGTGGCATTCACACATAATCCTAGAGAATCATTTCTTGTTAGTCAAGACTCATTTCCAAGACTATCTTAGTGGACAAAGTCCCTTTCTGAATCGAGTAACCCTTGTTTCAGTCCTGTTTCACTGAACCGGTATAACCTACCATTCCATCCATGTCTATCTCATGAGATATAAAATCTTTACCCAATGCATTGGAGGGAGATATAGGTCCCACCCATCTCATAATGATACCATTCTTATGTGTGCCACAAAATCAGAAATCATACATCATTTCATAACCCATGTAATAAAAATGGGATTCTTAAACAACATGGCATCATAAAACAATTCATATAAGATAAAGGAATTCATAAAAATATTTCCATCACAACATAATCAAATCCATGTAATAATAGGGATATAAACAAAACCCTTTATTATCTTAGATGGAAAATAATGTTGATAAAACACTTGAAATCCATTCTTGAGGAAAATATACTTTCTACTTCAAAAACATTTTTCCTTTCATAACATGTCATACGAATTTAAAATAAAAGAAGTTGATTAAAAATAAACTTGAAAACTTGTAAAGGAAGTTTCTTGGAAATAATGTTTTATAAATCCATTCATGTCGTATAAGTTAAAAAAAACATTCTTCGTACTTTTGTCGGAAAAGTCAAAAAGTACCTCGTACGAAAAACGACAAAAGATTCCTTTCATATCTTTTACTAAAAACTAACCAAAGGGTAAAATAGTTTTTAAAAAATTGTAGGTGGATGGAAATAATATTACATATGAAGGGAACTTGGATGTGGATGATAAAATAGACCCCAGTAAATACAACATATAAGCAATCTCGGATAAAAATGAGATTGTGATATTTCCTTTACCTTAGGTCCGACTTACTTTGAAAGTGTCCGAACCTCCTGTATAATGATTTAAATCATGTTATTGATTTATTCCCGAATCATATTCATTGTTATTATATCATATATGGTCCACTTATGACTTTATATTACCCGTTCTTTTGTAAATTCATGTTAAAGTAGCGTTTTGGGTAGAATCGTCTCATTTGTCGTTCGTGTTTTTAACTTGTAATTATTCATATGATTACTTAGATCATGATTACTTAATTCCAGAATATAAAACATGATTTATATATATATATATTCAGAATATACATATATAATAAATCAGTAAGTGGAATGAAATACACCGTTCATGGAGACGGTAGTCCGTACGTACGCATGAACGCTATTTTCGTTTCCTTATTGAATTGAATGGAATTAAGTAGATGACATACATATAAATATAAATAATTCCAGTATCATTATTAGGTCATATATTTCATTAGTACTTATTATATATACTTTATAATCATTCATGAATGGTTAATCATTGAGAATTAATCTCATCGCGTCGTGGAGACGGTAGTCTGTACGTACGCACGAGCGATGATATCGTTCCCATGGTCGTGGAATTGTGTTGAAGTGTATGTATACTATTTCAGTATCAATATCACTTTATAATAATCATATATAGTTACTCATTACACCTTTATATCCATCCAATTAAGGTGGTGGTGGAAAATAGATTACACCACGGCGTGGAGACGGTATTCCGTACGTACGCACGCGCGGTGATTTCCTTTTTCCGTAGGACGGATAGAAGGTTAATTAGAGTTGTTTCATATTTATAATAAAATATAAGTATATAATAAATACTTATGTTATTACTTTATCATGAAACAACTAAATAAGAAGTAGTTGAAGAAGAAAGAAATTGAAAAGATCGGTAATGGATATTACCTCTTCTTTGGAACGCCACTTTGAATCCTCCACTTAGGGAACTAAGATTGGTCTTTGAAGAAGACCAGGACCTCTAGGATTATTCTAGGGATGTGGACAAGGGATTTTGGCAGGGGTTGGACGAGCTTGAGTGCTCAAATTGGTGTGAGGAGGAGGGGGAGGAGGTACCCTTTTATAAGGGAGGAGAGGGGCACCTTAGGAATATCTCAAAATATTATTTTATATTAAAGTCAAAATCAGTTTATAATGGTTCCAAAGGGTCTTATATCGAAGCTAAAGTGGGGATGGGTCTAAATACTATCATCCAATAGGATTTAGACATGTTTAGGGTATTATTTTAACCTTATCAATTAGATTTAACTCTAAGTTAAATAATTTGATTTTTTCCATGTCTTTTTGTTTTCATTCACTTTATGGTTAATACACTTACTATAACATGCCAAACGAACCCCAAATTGTTTATTATTAATATATATATCTGTATCTAAGTCATTTGGCCGAACCTTAGATTTTTAGGAATAAAATAACAATTAATAATATAATATTTGATTTAAAAACTATTTTGTGTCAATTTTGACACTATTTGATATATGATTTTTGTGAAAGTCATAACAGAATTATATGGCAGAGAATGCTCTAGAGTGGCGGATTGGATTTCGCTTCTAGGGTTTCCCCTTCCCCTCATGAATGGATCGTTTCTCAAAGTAATTGGGGATTTGTTGGGGAGTTTCCTATGCGCGGATGATCGTTCTGTCCGTTTGGCCGAGGCTTCGGTGGCAAGGATTTGTGTTGAGATGGATCTCTCTCGGCCGCTTCAGCAAAATATTTTGATCAGAATTGAAGGGATGAAGGATTGGCTTCAACCCCTATTTTATCCCGCCTATCCAAGGTTATGTTCCCATTGCCATATTTCAGGGCATACCTTGCAGGTTTGTCGTAAAGTTCGTATGAAGGGAGTCTTTCACCAGGCTGTTCTGAGGTCCCTTGATCCTCTCCCCCGCACGCTTCGCCGGGTTCTAGAAGGTAATGTCCAAGGTGAAGGTGGTTCTTCTTTTCTCCCCGTGCAAGGTTCGGAGGCGTCCTCGTCCTTTTCTGGTAGTGCTGGGAATGAGCCTCCTTGCCGCGACTTGGTTCCTGTTAAATGAGGCTTGAGTTGGGATTCTTTGGTACAGTTTTCAGAGGAAGGCCTTCCTCTCAGAGGGGTTTTCTTCAGTAGTTTGCTAAGTCTGCGGAAGCAGGTTTTTTTGTCTTGGGATCCATCACAAGTATGCTTCACAGACATCTCCTTGCTGGATTCAGACTCGAATGGTATCGTGGTCTCTGAGCCTTCCTCGCCTAGGGGGCCCCCTCTTCTGTCTGGGGACTTTAGTCCAGCGGTGTCCTCGCCTCTGTCCTTGCCAGCTTCATCCGTTTCTCCTCCGAGTTCCCCCCCAGTGCTCCTGATGTCGGATCAGAACAGAGAGGGGGGCAGTCGTTTTAAGTCCCCAGAAGTTTCTTGCAGGGCGCAGGCTAGCAACGGGACTTCTCCAGTGGTCTTATCCTCGCAGGTGCATTCTGGTGTCCGCACTCGCTCAAAATCCAAACTAGACGCTTCTGTTAATGCACTCTCAGTTCATTTTGATAAGGGCCAAGAGTCTGGGGCCAAAACCAGGCGAGATCATATAAATGTTTAGTGTCCTAATCTGGAATGGCCGGGGCCTGGGTGCCAGGGTTAAGCCTGATTTCATTTCTAACGAAATAAATAACAGGCAAGTCTCTTTGGTGGCTATCTTGGAACCTAATAAATCTTTTAACAGAATAAGGGAATATGCTCAAAGTCTTAAGGTCCGTGGTTTCATGCATGGGGATCCCCTCAATTCACATATATGGATCTTTTGGAAGGATCATGTTTGTGTTGATCTTTTGAGTACGTCAGATCAAGTTCTGAATACCACGATTACAGTTGGGATCCATGTGTTCTTTTTCTCCTTCATTTACGCGAAGTGTACTGCTCAGGGCACGGAGTCTTTGTGGAGTGATTTGGAGGGCTTTAATCCTGAAAAAGATCAGTGGCTTGTTGGTGGTGATTTCAACATTTTTTCCAGTCCTGAGGAGAAGAAAGGGGGTGGGGCTTTTCCCAGGAATGCTAGCCAAACTTTTGTTTCTCTCATGGCAAGGAATGGCCTTTTGGATGCGGGTTATGAGGGCAGTTCCTTTACCTGGTGCAACAATCAGCGTGGGGGGAGACGTTCGTATAGCCGACTTGACCGGTGCCTCATGAATAATGTTTCCCTTTCCATGTTCCCGGATTCCAAAGTTGTTCATTTTCCAAGATGTTTGTCTGATCACTCTCCGCTCCGCATTTCTCTTGGTGCAGGGTCGATGAGGGAGGAACATGCTCATTTCTCAAAATCATGGCTGGAGGAATCTGGTTTCCTCTTGGTGGTCAGGGATGCTTGGAACCTGCAACACCAGGGGAACCCATGGATTTCTTTTCACAATAAGTTAAGGCGGTTAAAATATCTTCTTCGTGTCTGGAGAAGGTCGATCCCGGCTCGTGATCAGGATTTGTCTGAGATCAGTGCGGAGGTTGAACGACTGGACAATTTTTTGGAACAAGTTTGGGATGACGATATGTTTTCTGAATTGAGGTCTAAAAAGGATTTATTATCTGACAGCCTTATGAGGCAGGAGAGGATTGCCAGAGAAGGAGCACGGGTTAAGTGGCTTCTTGAGGGGGACCGGAATTCGAGATACTTTCACTCTTGCATTAAAGAACGTCGGTGAGTTCAGAGGACCAACATTCGTAGGGAAGATGGATCCTTTTCCAATGACCGAGAGGAGGTTGGGCTTATGGCCAATGGAGCTTTACAATCTTTACTGGCTGCTCCCAATCCGGGTTGGGCAGGGGGATACCCGAGGGGTGGGGCTGAAATTTTTGACAGTATTTCCAACACTGTTTCAGAGAGCATTGATGAGGGCATCAGGAGACCCCCAGAAGAGGAAGAGGTGCATGAGGCGGTGTGGTCCTTGAACCCGGATAGTGCACCAGGGCCTGATGGGTTCCCTGGTTCTTTTTACAGGGCGACTTGGGAAATTATCAAAGGGGATCTTGTACATGCTGTTCAGGATTTCATTCAGGGAGGGGATCTACCTCGAATTGCATGTGCAACCAAACTGGTTCTTGTCCTAAAGGTGAGCAATCCTCAGTCCATTGAGCAATACCGACCCATCAGCATGTGCAACATTCCGTATAAGGTCTTGGCAAGCATACTCAACAAGAGGCTGGCTGTTCACTTGGATTCTTGGATGAACCCTGAGCAGCACAGATTCATTAAAGGGAGATCTATCCAGGGTGTGATCAGAGTGGTCCAAGAAATGGTAAGTGGCATCAATAGTAAATCTTTTGGGGGCAATTTTGTGGTCAAATTAGATATGAGCAAGGCCTATGAAAGGTTGGAATGAGGGTTTGTCCTCAAAGTCCTGGCTTGTATGGGGTTCTCCAATTGGTCCAGTGACTTAATTTTCCGCTGCTTCAGCTCGGCGTGGATCTCTACGTCGTTCATGGGTAAACAATTTGGTTTTTTCAAGGCTTGTCGTGGTCTCAGGCAAGGGGATCCTTTGTCCCCTACTCTTTTCATTCTTGCTCAAAATGCTCTGAGCTGTTATATTAATCAGGGCTTAAACACGGGTAAATTCTTGCCTTATCATAACAGGAGAGCCACAAGGGGTATTACTCACTTGATTTTTGTTGATGACACAATCCTTTTTATCAATGGTAGTAGAAGGTCAGTGCAGGGGCTAAATGGAATTCTAGGGGAATATTGCAAGTGGAGTGGGCAGGTGGTGAAAAAAGAGAAAAGCCTCTTCTTTATTTCCAAGAAGACTTCTGCGAGGAAGGAGAGGGTCTTGGGGGCTAGTCTGAATATGGGCAAGGGTTCTTTTCCCATGGAATATCTTGGGGCACCGGTTAGTCCCTCTTCTCTTCGGGTGCATCATTTTGATAAACTTGTAAGTAAAATCACGGGACACATCTACAATTGGAAGAACAGATTTCTATCCTTTGGAGGTCGCATTACTTTGGTGAACAGTGTCCTTGTATCCATTACCATGCACATCCTTTCCACTCTCAAGGTTCCTAAGAGAGTGATTTTCAATCTGGAAAGAATAATGGTATCATTCATATGGGATGGACAGATGGAAGGCATACATCATTGGGCTTCGGGGAAACGGTTAGCAAAACCCATATCCGAAGGGGGCATCAATCTGAGAAGTGTGTCTACTACCATGAAAGGGCTTCATGCAAGGCTTGCCTGGGAGGCCTTGGAAGGCCGGTCACTTTGGGGTAGAACTATTCAGGACTTATATGGCTTGAATGAAAATGTTCAGAGGACGCGTTCCTCTAGGATATGGAATCTGATTAAGCCATACTTGGAGGTCTTACATCATCATTCTCGATGGATAGTGGGAAGAGGTAATATCAACTTCTGGAAGCTTGATTGGGGGGTGGGCAGGCTATGGTTCCCGGGCTGCCCCGTCCTGGATTTATCCTTTAAAGAGGCAAGTAGTCACCCTCGCTTTCTCCAGGCCATCCTTGATGAAAGCCAAATGGAATTTTTCAACAACATTGTAGTTAGTGATGAGGAGGATAGGCTTATTTTCACAGGTTCTAAATCGGGTGCCTTTTCCATCAAGGATTATACTCGGGTGAAGACGAATATTACAAATAATGATCTGTGGGGGGAGGCCTTGTGGTGCAAAGTGATTCCTTCCAAATTTAATTTTCTGCTGTGGCGTATACGGAATAGGGCACTTCCGATAGACGATAGGTTGCAACGTATGGGAGTTAATATGGCTTCTCGATGTTGGTGCTGCAGGTCTTTTAACCAGGAAACAGTGGGGCATCTCTTCTATGACAGTGAATGGGCCAGAAATATATGGCGGACTTTTGGATCCTTCTTCGGTTGGGACGAGTATGACGGTGCGCAAGATAGCTTCCTCGATTCATGGTTTAGAGGTGCTGGGAATCGGGGGGCTGAAAGAAAAGCTCGGACTGTCATTCTAATAGCAGGATGTTGGACTATTTGGAAGGCAAGGAACGACAGCCGTCATAATAATTTCTGTGTAACTCAGGTGGGTATTATTTTCAGAATGAAGAATATCTTTTTGGACCTGGTCAGGTTGTGCCCTGATTGCCGTTCAGTGCCATCGGTGTGCTCCATTGCCTCCAGCGTTGTCTCCGATCAATAGGCCGTCTCCACTGGGCAGGGACAGTGGGTTCGGTGGAGACCTCCAAGCCAGGGACTTAAATTGAACACGGATGGCTCGATGATCACGGGGGTGATGCGCGGGGGGGGGGGGGCATCGTGAGAGATCCAGCGGGTTCTGTGTCTGCTGCGTTCGCCGGTGAGCTTGGCAGAGGTGATTCTCTTCAGGCGGAGGCTCAAGCCTTGGCTGCAGGTCTGGAAATGTGCTATCGGAGGAATATATGTCTGACAGCTGTGGAGACCGATTCTTTTCTTTTGTGTAATGCACTGCTGGGCAAAGGTAAAATTCCTTGGAGTATTGCTTACACTGTTAGGAGATTAAAAATGCTTATTGGGCCTGACATGGAGGTCTCTCACACATGGCGGGAGGGAAATATGGTCGCTGATTTCTTGGCCGCTCTGGAAACCACTGAATGCAGTATGTTTTCTTTCTCTAAATTGGGGTTGTTTCCAGGTGAGGGGATGATGTTCGTGGTTAATGATGCTCTGGGTTTGCAGTACTTCAGACCACCGTGACGTTCTTTTGTGTATTGTGGTCTTATAAATAAAAATGATAATTTTCATGCAATAGAATTAGGACATGTGTTAGGGTAATAGTAATATCATATTTACCCATAGTTTACCCTATTTACTATTAACAGTGGAAAAAAAAGGTAAAAAGTTACTATTCACCAAAAATTATTTTCATCTCATTGAACCACATTTTACTTACTGACATCAATCGTGTCTCTCGGATTTTTGAAATTCCATTCACAGAAGCGGTAAAATTAAGTTTTATGAAAAATTCTGTTTTTTAACTACCACTTAGTAGTTTCACTATTCATCAAAAATTGAAGTTTTTCAGAAAAATGACAAAATTTCATCCTAAGCTATATTTCATATTCCGAATTCAAAAATGAAGTCTATTTTACCAAATTAATAACATAGATATTTCATTAATTAATTTTATAATTAAATCCCGCTGTTAAAACAAATAGCGTGTTTTTAAGAAACAATATCTATCAAAAGATTGACACTTGATTATGTCTGGTTTAAATGTGAAATTACATCCAATGACCAACATTGTATTAAATTGTAAAAATATAATCTAAATATACTTTAAAACCACTAAAATTAATAATTTATCACTATTAATTATTTCGATAAAAAAAGTTGTTTTTAATTAAAATTTAGTAATTTTCACTATTCATTAGAAAATGAAAGTTATCCGAAAATTACGAAAATTTCACCTTAGGCTAAATTCGATACTCCGAATCCAAAAATGAAGTCCATTTTGAGAGCTAAATATTTTAAAAAGTGGTTATTACTATTCATAACGGCTAGTTTTAATAATATTTTAATAGCATATCGTTGTTTCGTGAAACTCAGTATTGCGTACTACACACGCTATCGAGGAAGGTTGCGATTGCGTGTAACGCAAGGAAAGTCAAAGATGCGTGTTGTGCAAGCTCCTTTTGGTGTAGCATACAACACAAGACATTAATAAAAATAAAAAGAATATTTTTCATAAAATCTCGGGCTGTTACATTCTACCCCCCTTAAAATGAATTTCGCCCTCGAAATTCGTCAGGGTTATAAATAGTTTACTATTCGAAATTTTCTTTAATAGAAACCCACATCGTAAAAAGGAATACCAAAACTTTTCTTTAAAAACTAAAGTATGAAATGTAACGATTACCCAAATAAACTAATCACTGGGTTTCCACATAGGTGAAAATATGGATATGGAAGAGAAATCTAACCGTCATGTTCTGATGGAGAGTGGTAGAGAACATGGCTATGGAAAAGACAGTAATCAAAAATCCATAGATTTGTGATGATATAAGGTACCATATGATTAATTAGATATAAGAGCACTAGGACAACATTTTTGGTTTTCAAGATCGTTTCCCTAAAGTTGAAAATTTGAATTAGAATAAATACTTACTTTATTTTGGTACAATCTCACAGTTGTTCGTGCCTTGAACAATTTCCACTTCATCACTTAAATAAATGAAGTTGAATTTGTTATTCATGAAGTGTTAGCAGATCATGTGATAGAATGACGGGTCATTCCATCTGTCTCAAACAAAAGGTTAGCAAAAATTATATACATAAGTCGATCTATAGTGAGATTAATCATATATGGTTCCTAAAATGGACTTATACTTCATATATCATACTGCTTAATATAATAAAACATGTTTCTACTAAACAGGGACTTCCTGTAGGCCAGTGGTAGGCGATAAAGGCCAGTCGCACTTCGGTTGTGGGTTCGATTCCCACGGCCTTGTCCGACGCGATGGGCGGTCGCCCGTCCTGCAGGTTGTCCTTTTTCTAAAAATATATTACTATAACATCCCATCAATAATATCGAAAAAACTTCTATCCTTAAACAATACTAACTTATGTCCAACATAATCCATTCTAATCTTTAGGCTTATCCATAATACAGCAGTCCACTCTCAGAGATTTAATACTGTCGTTAATCCCCATATATCATAAGATATGTCTTGTTGGTCACATTCCAAACATTCAAAGGCCTTAATCATGTATTCTCTTGAATACCTTAGTGAAAACATGAATGCAGTTAAAATCTAACACTTTCCACATACCAAAATCCAAAAATTATCTATACTCAAACCATGAAATAACCTTCTCCTTATATCAGTCATGAGCTCATGAATACTGTCAAACATTTCATTTTCTACTTATCCCTTCATTATGCGCATATCATCTACATTCCAAAAATATCTGAATATCCTTTCATGGATACTGGTAACATTAATCATGCACTTTCAAAACTCAAGGAAAGACAACAGTGTAACAATCCATAGATGTCTCTTTATTCCATAGTAGCATGAGATTACTTATACAACATTACACATGATAAACATGTAATTATCCCACTACATTCATAAACCATTGACCGAGCTTTAACAATTCTTTCATCTCACATATCATTTGTAGTCTCTTCATCATCATCCACATAAATACTACCCATACGACCGTACTGATTCTCTTCATGAGACTTTCCCTTATGGCATAGATTTTCATAATGCCCGTACATTCCACATTTAAAACATTTAACCATTGTTGATGTCGTAGCAATACAATTATCCTCATCCATGGTGTTAACTGAACCTTTTCCTTTGCACTTACTTGCTTTGTGTCCTTCTTTTCCACACCCAAAGCATCTTTCAGTTCCTTTGAAACATTCTCCTGGATGCCTCTTCGCACATGATTTACATAGGGGGAATTGAACATTCTTTCCTCTATGATCATCATGAAACTCCATCTTCCTCTTATTACCCGAGTCAGGAAACTTACCAAATTTTACTTTATTGATCATATTATGATATTGCTGATTCGGCATAATAATTATGTTTGGACTTCCAAATCCCATTTCATTATGAAGAATATCATTCCATTGTCCATCATATCCTCCATTATCGTGAATCATCTTGTTTCCAGCCATTTTCTAAAACCCAAAAAGAATAGTGTTAGAGGAAAAAATCATAATAAAGGGGGAGTAACTTCAATATCTAACATCTTAGGTTTAATCTAATATAGTTACCATAGTTCTAGGACTATATCCTACACGTATACTTATCCTTAGGTACATCCCTAGACATACCTTAGAAATATCTCTAGGGATCACACTAAAGATCTCGCATCCTAGTTTCCAAAGGTTGACTAAACCTTTCCTCTGATACCAACTGTAGAGACCCGAATCTTTACGTACATGAATTTACAATACATTTGCGGAATACTTAGTACATAACAAAAAACACACACACAAGGATCGTAATAGTTTAGTGTCTTTGGAAACTCGGAATATAATCTTCTAATTGTGGTAAAAGATCTTCAAAATCTCCCATAAAGATCTTCCTTTTTTTTACCTAAAACCTTTCTTTATATCCTGGGGAAAAGAAAACATAAAAGGGTGAGCTCAAATGCTCAGCAAGGTTAAACAAAAGAAATATCAATCACATCATATACATAAGCACATAACTTTTGGGAATCTTAACCTGCAAAAGAGATCATAATTTCATAACATGGGGTAAATCATGGCAGTGAAATGTAATCACAATAATCATAACTTAAAACATGAAACTTTGTGGCATTCACACATAATCATAGAGAATAATTTCTTGTTAGTCAAGACTCATTGCCAAGACTATCTTAGTGGACGAAGTCCCTTTCTGAATCGAGTAACCCTCGTTTCAGTCCTGTTTCACTGAACCGGTATAACCTACCATTCCAGCCATGTCTATCTCATGAGATATAAAATCTTTACCCAATGCATTGGAGGGAGATATAGGTCTCACCCATCTCATAATGATACCATTCTTATGTGTGCCACAAAATCATAAATCATACATAATTGCATAACCCATGTAATAAAAATGGTATTCTTAAACAACATGGCATCATAAAATACACCCCAGTAAATACAACATATAAGCAATCTCGGATAAAAATGAGATTGTGATATTTCCCTTACCTTAGGTCCGACTTGCTTTGTAAGTGTCCGAACCTCCTGTATAATGATTTAAATCATGTTATTGACTTATTCCAGAATCATATTCATTGTTATTATATCATATATGGTCCACTTATGACTTTATATTACCTGTTCTTTTGTAAATTCATGTTAAAGTAGCGTTTTGGGTAGAATCGTCTCATTTGTCGTTCGTGTTTTTAACTTGTAATTATTCATATGATTACTTAGATCATGATTACTTAATTCCATAATATAAAACATGATTTATATATATATATTCAGAATATACATATATAATAAATCAGTAAATGGAAAGAAATACATCGTTCATGGAGACGGTAGTCCGTACGTACGCATGAACGCTGTTTTCGTTTCCTTATTGAATTGAATGGAATTAAGTAGATGACATACATATAAATATAAATAATTCCAGTATCATTATTAGGTCATATATTTCATTAGTAATTATTATATATACTTTATAATCATTCATGAATGGTTAATCATTGAGAATGAATCTCATCGCGTCGTGGAGACGGTAGTCCGTACGTACGCACGAGCGATGATATCGTTCCCATGGTCGTGGAATTGTGTTGAAGTGTATGTATACTATTTCAGTATCAATATCACTTTATAATAATCATATATAGTTACTCATTACACCTTTATACCCATCCAATTAAAGTGGTGGTGGAAAATAGATTACACCACGGCGTGGAGACGGTATTTCGTACGTACGCACGCGCGGTGATTTCCTTTTTCCGTAGGATGGATAGAAGGTTAATTAGAGTTGTTTCATATTTATAATAACATATCAGTATATAAGAAATACTTATGTTATTACTTTATCATGAAACAACTAAATAAGAAGAAGTTGAAGAAGAATGAAATTGAAAAGATCGGTAATGGATATTACCTCTTCTTTGGAACGCCTCTTTGAATCCTCCACTTAGAGAACTAAGATTGGTCTTTGAAGAAGCCCAGGACCTCTAGGATTATTCTAGGGAAGTGGACAAGGGATTTTAGCAGGGGTTGGCCGAGCTTGAGTGCTCAAATTGGTGTGATGAGGAGGGGGAGGAGGTACCCTTTTATAAGGGAGGAGAGGGGCACCTTAGGAATATCTCAAAATATTATTTTATATTAAAGTCAAAATCGGTTTATAATGGTTCCAAAGTGCCTTATTTCGATAATAAAGTGGGTAGGGGTCAAAATACTATCATCCAATAGGATTTAGACAAGTTTAGGGTATTATTTTAACCTTATCAATTAGATTTAACTCTAAGTTAAATAATTTAACTTTTACCATGTCTTTTTGTTTTCTTTCACTTTATGGTTAATACACTTACTATAACATGCCAAACGAACCCCAAATTGTTTATTATTAATATATATATCCTTATCTAAGTCATTTGGACGAACCTTAGATTTTTAGGAATAAAATAACAATTAATAATATAATATTTGATTTAAAAACTATTTTGTGTCAATTTTGACACTATTTGATATATGATTTTTTTGAAAGTCATAACAGAATTATATGTTCGAACCAAGTTGATTAAATAAACACTAGTATATCATATTAACCTATAAAATTAGTGGGATTCATTAAAAGTCTCAAATTACATTCATTTGAGCATTTATAACATCAATTATGTTAATATTTCCTTAAAAGGGTAATTACTACATCATCGTTGTGTCATAACTAAATTAATTTATCTAAAGTCTAAAAATTATAAATAAAATATCATTATGTAGGAAATATTGTTAGCTTTCTAATGAATATTTATAGTCTAATTTATCTTATGTATAACCCCATATTAAAAATGTTTTAGTTATTAAACTTTGATTTTAACTATTTTAACTATTCATTAAATAAAATAATATTAAATGTCATAATCTAATCCAAGTGGACCTAAATGGTCATATTATATTCATAAGGTTGTTTTTGGTCGAATTACACTTATCCAATAGAATTAGGACATTTGTTAGGGTAATAGTAATATCATATTTACCCATAGTTTACCCTATTTACTATTAACCGTGGTAAAAAGAAGGTAAAAAGTTACTATTCACCAAAAATTATTTTCATCTCATTGAACCACATTTTACTTACTGACATCAATCGTGTCTCTCAGATTTTTGAAATTCCATTCACAGAAGTGGTAAAATTAAGTTTTATGAAAAATTCTATTTTTTAACTACCACTTAGTAGTTTCACTATTCATCAAAAATTGAAGTTTTTCAGAAAAATGCCAAAATTTCATCCTAAGCTATATTTCATATTCCGAATTCAAAAATGAAGTCTATTTTACCAAATTCATAACATAGAAATTTCATTAATTAATTTTATAATTAAATCCCGCTGTTAAAACAAATAGCGTGTTTTTAAGAAACAATATCTATCAAAAGATTGATACTTGATTATGTCTGGTTTAAATGTGAAATTACATCCATTGACCAACATTGTATTAAATTGTAAAAATATAATCTAAATATACTTTAAAACCACTAAAATTAATAATTTATCACTATTAATTATTTCGATAAAAATAGTTGTTTTTAATTAAAATTTAGTAATTTTCACTATTCATTAGAAAATGAAAGTCATCCGAAAATTACCAAAATTTCACCTTAGGCTAAATTCGATACTCTGAATCCAAAAATGAAGTCCATTTTGAGAGCTAAAAATTTTAAAAAGTGGTTATTACTATTCATAACGGCTAGTTTTAATAATATTTTAATAACATATCGTTGTTTTGTGAAAATCAGTATTGCGTACTACACACGCAATCGAGGATGGTTGTGATAGCGTGTAATGCAAGGAAAGTCAAAGATGCGTGTTGTGCAAGCTCCTTTTGGTGTAGCGTACAACACAAGACATTAATAAAAATAAAAAGAATATTTTTCATAAAATCTCGGGCTGTTACAAATCATGGATTTTTTACAACATCCCTTGAACCCTACATGCCACCATGTGATCCACTTTGCCAAAAAATTTGTACATCATGGTTTTCTTTGTCATAAAACACAACACAGAGGCCCACTTTGTCAAAAAACACAATCACTTACAAATGCTTCAATAATACCTTAATGGATTTTTTCTCTACAATCTCCCATTTTGGCTTTGTTGAAAACTCTTCTATAAAAAGATACATCATTAATTCTTCAGCCACTATTCACCTATTGTGATTCTGATAGTGATCAAGTATTTATTCAACAGATACTCTTAGCCCACATGAGTAATGATCGGTGTGAGAAACAAGAGTAAATGAAAACTTCATCAATTAATCAATTCAACTCTGACACCCATTGTTGATACCAAACTGATACCAATTGTTGGAAATATTCTTAATGCATTCCAACACCACCCTTCTGATTTTATCATGATCCTCAGCTGTCGTGATATCTATTCTTTGATCGATCACTTCTAGAATCATCATATTTGATACTCTCCCTGTCTTCTCATATCATTAACTATTGTTAGCTACAAATCCTCTTTAGCATTATTTATTGTGTTGTCCAAGCTATGCTCTGGCTAAGCACTTTGAACCGGCTTCAACTCCCACTATCTGGCTGCACCACCTGTCAGCTTCTCCACGTATCTTTCATGATTTCTCAAATACCAACACTATCTCCCCTTGAACAATCACTATTTTCACCCCCTTTTACGATGAACCCAAAGGTCACTCCTTTGCAGTCTGTAACAGAGTACAGAACACATTTCAGCACATTATGGAAAAACACATCATATTTTGGGGAAAGGGGGAGGCCCACATCCACATATTTTCAAGTGCGGGGAGTCAACAGAACTCCCAGAGCCAGTCGATGCTTCTCAAAATTTACCTTGGGTAAGGGATTTGAAAAAATGTCTGCAACCTGTAGCTTTGTAGGCACATACTCCAAGTTTATGATTCCCTACTCAACATTCTCCATGATAAAATGATACTTTATATCAATGTGTTTTTTCCTTGAATGTTGGAGGGGATTTTTTCTATGATTTATAGCACATGAGTAATCACACTGGATTTTGATCAGAGACTTCACATTAACTCTCATATCATCAAGATGTTGCTTCATCGATAATAACTGTCTGCATTCTTGAGTGGCCGTAATATACTCAGCCTCCGCAGTGCTCAATTAAATTAAATATTTATTCATGATTAGACAAGAAATACACAATCCACCAAGATAGAATGAACAACCTGACGTTGGTTTCCTATCATCCGCTGAACCGGCCCAGTCTGAAATAGTATATCCCAATAACACTTTCTGAGATTTTTCATTATATGTCATGTAGAAGTCCACGGTGCCTTTGATATACTGAAGTATTCTTTTTTACTATGAGCATATGGTTTTCCTATGGATTGCTTTCATGACGTGTTGGTTGGCATGTGGAAAAAAATATCTGGTATCTTTGCTCTTAGGTTTAGTAAACTGCTGATAATCTTCCTATATTCAGTGATGTTAACTACCTTTCCATTGTCATCTTTGGATGAATTCATCCGGGTAGCAACTGTAGTCTTCTTGTACTTCGAATTCTCCATTCAAACCAGTCTCAAAACCTCCTTGGCATATTTTTATTGAGAAATGACTATACCATTACTTCCTTGTGTCACCTGTAAACCAAGGAAAAATTCCATCTCACCAATCATTGACATTTCGAACTCTCTTTTCATGAATTCAGAAAACTGTTTGCATTGATCATCATCTGATCCACCAAATATTATGTCATCTATGAAAATAATCACCATCATAATTTGATTACTATTATTTTTGAAGTATATATTGTAATCAACTCCACCACGTTGAAATCCATGATTTTTTGAATACTGATCCAGCCTTGAGTACCATGCTCTTGGTGCTTGTTTTAACCCATATAGTGATTCATTCAACCGACATACTTTATTATCATAATCATGAATGAAAAACCCATCTGGATAGTCAATGTACACATCTTCTTCTAGAAACCCATTCAGAAATGTAGATTTGATGTCCATCTGGGACACCATGGACTTTCTTTGCAATTCAATGGATAAAAATAATCTGATTGTCTCTAGCCTTACAACCGGTGAAAATGACTCATCAAAATCAATACCCTTTATTTGGGAGTTCATTTTCACACTAGTCGTGTTTTGTTTCAAATCAATGTTCCATCTTCATTCATCTTGTTGCGAAAGACCCATTTAGACCCGATGACTTTCTTATCTGTTGGCCTTGAAACAATCTCCCATTCCAGATTCTTCTCAATCTGATCTAGCTCTTCATTCATTGCCTGAATCTGGTTTTCATCTTCAACTACATCAGCGACGCATTTTGGATCAACATGTTATAGTTAAGATGTCTGATGCAATGATATCATTCTTCTTGTCTGAACTGGATTTGATTGATTACCAATGATATTTTTCTTGTCGATTTTAGCTTTACTTCTTAGAATTTGTTCAGATAGAAATTTTACTTCCTCAAGATCATCATCAGTATCTTCTTTTGAATCAACATCATCCATTTCTACTCCCCCTGCATTGCGTTCATCCTCACCAATCTCATAACGAAATTGTCCACTGCGCTCCTGAATGATGTATTCATTCTCTATTACAATGACATCATTTGTCTCAACTACTTTTCCCTGCTTTTTGTTAATGCATTTATATGCCTTATTTTTTTTTTGAATAGCCAAGAAATACCTCTTCATCTCCTTGTGACTAATATTTCCTATGTTTTTCCTTTGGTGAGGATAAAAAACATACTTCCAACTATTCGAAAGTATTTCACCATTGGATTCTTTTCATACCACATCTCGTACAGAGTCTTTCATTATTTCAGACACAATAAAGCCCTATTATAAATGAAGACCGATGTCAAAACTTCTTCCTTAAAAAATATCTTTGGTAGGGTTTTTTCAATGAGCATCATTCCTTCCATGTTATTGATGATCAGATTTCTCCTTTCAACCACTCCATTCTGTTGGGGATTTCTTGATGAGGAAACTCGATGTCTTATCCCATGTTTCTTGATATTTCCTTCCACCTGACTATTTGTGAGTTCTGTACCATTTTTAGTACGAAGATTCAAAATTTTCTATCCAAGCATCCTTTCACACTCCCTTTGGTACTGTTTTAAGCTACTGAACACATCTGACTTATGGGTAATAAAAAATACCCATGTAATTCTGCTATAGTCATCAATGAAAATAACATAGTACCTCGTTCCATCAATTTCTCTTGGTGTGATAGGACCACAAACATCATCATGCACCAATTCGATCACTCTTGTTGACTTCTTTTACTATTCCATATATTCCATTTTAATAATATTACCTTGTTGGCATGCGTCGCACGTGTGATTACGATCACATGATAGCTTAGGGAGGTCTCTTTATGCATCACACATAACCAGAACTTTCAGGGATGGTTGGAAAATATGACCAAGTCATTTATGCCATAACTAGTTTTCTTATTCTCTGTAATGAAACGCATATATTCTTCTCCACTTACTAGGTAGAGATTTACATGTTTTTTTCCATTATATAATTATTGTACCATATCTTCCTTTGGTAGCACACATCTTCTTGGTAAACCTTACAGAATGTATAGAGTCACATAGTTGACTGATGCTGAGCAAATTGTGACTGAGGCCTTCTACTACAAAGACAACAACATGTCTCATCTATTTGCCACCAAATTAGCCTTTCCTACCCCAATAATCTTCAGGCCTTCATCATTTCTAAACTTTATAACTCCTTCTTTATCATATTTTACGCCGGTAACAAGATATTTATTACCTGTCATGTGAGATGTGGAACCACAATCAAGACTCCACACACCAGTGCTATCTGATGCTATAAGGGAAATTTATGCCACCATGTCCTTCTCATCCTTATTATCTTTGGTCCATATTTTTTCTTCAACAGTCAGAATGGATTGATACTTCTGTTCTTTCTCAGATTATGGTGGACCAACTTTATCTTGCAATGATGGAAATCTATTTTCATTTTTTAACTCGCCTGTTAGTTTATTGATCTGTTGCTTCCGAACATTTTGATTATGCTTTAGCACATTCCTATGTATGGTTAAAGTACATTACCTAGCCATGTGCCCAAATCCTCCGCACAAAAAATAGCTTCCATAGAAATATGTTCGGGAGAACCGTTCCATGTTTGGATACCACCTTTGTTCTTGTTCCCTTTGATATCTCTTGGCAATGGAACACAAATCCTGTGAATGTCCCATCATTCCACTACAATAACACTTGATATTAGGTGCATTCCATCATTTTACTTCTGCACTAGGAGATTCCCCTTGTGATCTCTGAATATATTTATTCTTCTTTGTGCCCTAAATAATCCTTCAACCTCTGGATGGATGCTTGCGGTCTGATGTCAATTTTCACATATTTTTGTTTTTGATCAATACCTGAATCAACCTTAACGTATGTGCTCAATTTTTTCTTATTTCCTGCTGAATTACTATGCTCCTCTTTTATCTTTTCAGTCTTAGGAATGACCTTATTTCCCAAGAATGTGTTGGGAATCAAAGGTTTTTCCTGGTCTTTAACTTTTCTCCACAGACCAACAACATCCTCTTCAAGCTCTTCGATACGCTTGAAGTGATCTTTCCTTGTGTTTTTTAATCCATCAATATCTCCTTTCTGTTCATAAATATTGGTTTTATACTCACTAACTAATTCTATGTTCTCTGGTTTTGATGACTTGAGTTTCTCAATTTTATCCATCAACTCAGACTTCTCTTCTACCTGTAGCTTTATATAGATTTTGGCATCGCGAACAACTTTGTAAGATTTATTTATTTTGGCTCTCCAAACATCAATCTCTTCAATAACAGCCTCTAACTAAGCTTTCATATCTATTCTTCCTTCAACTTCTTCTTCTTCATCTCCTTTGGTTTCATTCTTCTCATGATAAATTTTGACCACTTCCACTATGGAATTTTCTCCATGATCATTGCAGTTCTCCATCTCTTCAACCTCCTCAGCCTCAGACTCATCCGAACAATTGCATTCGTTTGAAAATAGATTTTTCTTCCTAAATAAATTTATCTTCATCTTTTTCACACCTTTCCCATGTCTTGATGAATTCTTCTTCGGAATTTCGACTTTTTCGACATCCTCATCTTCTTGGAACTTTTTGGGACACCTTGTTGCATGATGATCGACCTTTCTACATCAAAAACAGGCCAGT
Source organism: Viscum album (assembly GCA_963277665.1). NCBI lineage: Eukaryota > Viridiplantae > Streptophyta > Magnoliopsida > Santalales > Viscaceae > Viscum > Viscum album. Next base: position 2,046,117,357 of record OY728147.1, on the reverse strand, counting down.
GGATGTTTCCCTTTAAACATTCCTTTTCCTCTTTGAAGGTTTGAGGAGAGGAATGACATCACCTCATCTGTCTATTCTTCTTCTTGAGAATCTTTTATGGTGAGCTTTTTCATGGCCTTCAGTGCCTCCTCATTTGAATTTCCCTTTTCTACAGCCTTGTTATCATAATTTCACATTTCATATAAAACCAAGGTACTATACAAATTGTCCAATGTTATCTCCATTGGATTCTTATCTTATAGTACTAAAACCTTCGGATTGGACCACGATGGTTGTTTCCTAAAGATGCACTTTACGATCTTTATGTCTTCAATGACTTCTCCCAGACCTCGCATATCTTCCACAAAAACATTTTCCCTATCAAAGAATCCATCAACTGACTCATTTGGGTTCATTCTTAGATATCCATACTTGTTCCATAATACTTGTAGCTTCACTTATCTGACCTCCTTATCTCCTCCATATATTTTCAACAACTTTTCCCACATATCATGTGATGTTTTTAATGACATAAACTTGGTATATATAGCATTGGATATGGCTCCTCTCTATACAATGATTCCATTTTCATCAACATCCAATTCTCTTTGCTTAGCTTCTGATAATGCATCACAATTAATATTAGCTATGATACCATGCATTGCTGTTGTAAACACATCCATTACCAAAGATCGAAATAAGCGTTGCATCCGATTCTTCCATACTTAAAAATTGTTTTTATCGAATATTGGAATCCCTTTATGATTAGTGACCTCTATTTGAGTGAGAACCACTTATATCAACCTTTACCTATGATACCAATTATTAGGTCCACTAGGATAGATACCCTGAGAGAGGGGTGAATCAGGATATGACAGATTAAAACAGCTACCCATTTTGATCTTGTGTTGCTATTAGACAGAACCCTCTTCTCTCTCCTTCCCGATGTAGAGTATGAATAAGACATAAAGCATGCACAGGACACAATGATTTTTACTTGGTTCAACCACACTGGGCTCTGTCCATGGAGCATACACCGGTAATGTGCCGATGTACTGATTTCACTATAAGCGCACTTCTGTTTACATGTTTGAAGTGGACTCACTGTCCCTCATGGTTTACAACCACTCACAATTTGACAACTCACTACTATCTCAACTGATGTGAGCCCACTACTTATTCAGAATATCCACTCACAGTTTGTAGACATGTAGGTCTCCTTAGTATCACTAATGAACACATCCTCTGTTGTATATAGATGCTCTGTTGAAGTCCAACATTCACCCGTAGATGAATCTCACTTTGCACCGAAGGTATCGGGAAATATTCCACCATTCGTGCAGCCATAAAATGACTGTCATGCTTCTACCATACATGGCGCGCTTCTCTAAGTTGGCGTGCAAGTTCCATCACATATGTTCAAGCCAGCGCACAAGTTCACCTCATCCAATTGCATGACACTCACTTCTTCAACTTGAAATTTGTGCGACTCACACACTTTAAGGCCCGAACCAATTTTGGAGCACAACTATCAACTGTCACGCTTCTTCAATGCCTAGAGCAGAGGTGTCACCAAACCACCTGCACAACGCCCCCTTATTTAACTCTAAAAATGGTTGATTCACACCCTTTCTTGTCCAAACCACTTTGGGCACGCAACTATCAACTTACGCACAACTTCTGAATATCTGTATACTTGGGCGACCACACCACCACATGCGCAACCACAACACCTGCATGACTGGGGTTCTGATTTTTTCTATGTGTTGAACTCCCACCGAATGAGGAGGGGTCGACCTATATTTATAGGAATTTGGACCCCATGAGCGCCGGTACACAAGCCTCCTGTCAGCGTGCAATTCCAGCTGCCCTAGTCTCTGTCACCCTCTTCAATTGTGCGACCAAACCTAATACTTGGGAGTCTCATTATCCTTTCCCATATTTTGATGTTTTGATATTGAATAACATATGGCGAGAAATATTCCAAGCCTCCAAGACACCAGTGCACAAGTCTGTTTTCGAAAAAAACACTATTCTCCATTCGTCAATTTTGAGGTCCAAAAAATTTGCAAACACTAGAAAACGATGCCACCTTGTATCTTCTCTTTTTGAACCTCCTCCAGATTGACCATTCCTTTGTCAAAATTCTTGAATCAATCATGGAACGTTAAAAACTTCCCTTGAACCTAACATTCCACCATGAAATCCCCTTTTTCAACAAATTTGTACATCAGGGTTTGCTTTGTCCACAAACCCAACATGGAGGCCCAATTAGTCAACAAACACAATCACCTCAAAAATGCTTCAATAATACCTTGATGGATTTTTTCCCACCACTAAATTACACTAATATATTTGTTTAAAAAAATGAAACATATTAATAAAAAAATTATTAAATAAAAGGAATATATTAATAAATCTATTCAAGCCTAAGTGAAGTGTAAGAACATGTTGTGTCTGAAAGAATATATGGAATTTAGTAGATAGGTATGTCTTGAAAGGGTAAATTATTACAAAGAGTCACAAAATTTGAGTTTCAAAATTATAGTGTCAATTAACGCTAATGATGGTAAATACAATCATTTATAAGAACTGGATTTAAATCAACTATATTTTGTATCACTATATTCAGATAGATAAAAAACAAAGGGTTTTAGGAAAAAAATTATAACATAAACTGTTTCACCACAAATCAAAAAATATATATAAAAATTTATAAAATAAAGGTATTTAAATATCCTACCCTAATGAAGTTGATCTATTCCATATCATGTGAACCAAATTTTAGCACTAATGAATCATTGAGAAGATTACATGATATTTATTCAAGGCAATCCACATTATGAATTCCACCCACACCATACTAAGGCACTATTAAAACCTCCATTGGATGATGAATAAAAATAATGAAGAATAAAGATAAGAAAAGAACCACATATTGATGGAGAGAAAAACATTGATTCTAGAACTCTTATTTCTGTGAAATAACTTCAATGGTTTCTAAAATAATAACAATAAGTCCCCAATTCCTCAATAGAAAATATGTAAATCAATAAAGATAGAGGGATGGACAAAGTAGTGTGGATAAATTTATAAATAAATATCATTGACATCCACTAGGGTATCAACACATCCAAAATGGTTGTGGGAACTTTATCCTGATCCTTATATAAATTTCAAGGAATTCAAATGGTAGGTCGACCGAACCTCTGTGGATATTATATCATATTTAAAAATGGGTTGACCATCACCATGATGATCCCCTATCACATTTTCAGATATGGATTTAATTCATTTTACCATGAATAGTACCATGACAAATGAAAATGAATCTCCCTATTTATATTGATAATCCCAAAGGACTAACAACTCAACTCTACTAAAAACCTTGATGACTATTTAATAACACCACTAATGATCCTGGTATGGATATTTTTCCCATCCCATTTTCACATAGGGAAAATATCTAGGAACCAATCACACCAAAACAAAAAAAATCCATGTCTTGAACAATAAAATAACATGGGTTAATTAAAAAAATTCAACCACACTACACCCATAGTGAAAAAATTTTCTTACACCCCAACTATATCCCAATAACAACACCCACCAAAGCCTCTAAAAATATATTTTTGGTATTAAGAAAAGAATAACTCAACTCTATACCTAAAAAAAACCAATAACTATATAAACACCACTATATCCTTGTAAAAAACAATTCAAGGCACAATTAAAATATATTACCTTATAGATAAGTCCCAGATACCATTTATACATTATGAATATGATTAATACCAATAAAAAACTAATGAACCCATCAACTCATTTATTCAATTAACATCTTTTTTAGTCTAATAAAATCCGATGGACTATATCTCCCCCATAAAAATAAATCACCTAAAAAAATATTTAAAAAATTATACACAAGGGGAGATGGGTACTTATCATATGTCCTCATGTTGAGGAATGTTGATTATCTTGGTGAACCCACACAATGCTTCCAATCAACATCCATGAATTTATATTTGTTCTCCTTTGTATGACCACACTTTAACCACATTCATTTTAAATTTTTTATTTATCCTCTTACATTAATAACATCGGAATTACCATTATTGTGGAAATAATACTACTTGTATATGTTCATTATTTTGATGCGTCATCATTATACCATTCATTATGCTTTCTCTACTATTGGATAGAACTTCCACCTCTATTCACCTCTTTCATTATGAAATGTTTTATGAAACCAATAAAGAATTATTAATGTTTTTCTTCCTATATGGCTATTATAAGCACAAAAATCATATTTTTTCTTTCTAGATCATTTAATGACATTTTCATTATCCATTATCAAAGATATCAAAGCTTTATTTATTTTATTCAATTTTTATCTTACAAAAAATTCATTTTGAATATACATTAATGGTTAATGGTAGAAATTTCATCAAACTCCACCATTTATAGTTGACTTTATATTTTAGATTGTTAAATGAGTATAGGATTTCATAATAGCACATTTATTTCCTCTCCTACCAATGTTTCTCTCCATATGTCCATGGATATAAAAAATAAAACATTTCATTTAAACTCATACCATGTATTAATTTATCAGTGTAAATAATGATTTAGTATATTTCCATATACATTTGAGCACTTGGCCTTCTAGACACACACTCATGAAGTTCCCTAATCTTCCAAAATAATAGCACATTATAGCTATATTATTTTAAGATACCTATATTCTATATTTATCAATAATTTTCTAATTACTCACTAATTCCAAATATAGAATACTACAAACTCTACATATTGATTATTTTTTGGGAAGTGTAATTTCAATATCCTATCTCATAATTGTCATTAAATTTAATTCATGATCTTTTAACATTATATATTTTTGCTTTAAGTGGTGAACCATTTTTCCAACCAAGATCCTACATCATATTCATATTTTTTCTTTTCTTCATGTTGTTTTTTGAGTGACATAATTTAGATTTTAGGTGTTTATATATATCCATTATTTATACCATTCATGAGAAAAAAATCAGTTATATCACCCAAGTACTTCATTTTTTACCAATACTCATGAGGTCTCTTTTTAAGGCCGATTACACTCTCTTCACCCTTTTATTCTCAAAACCCAAATCTACTATGGATAAAAAAATTAACCTATTCTCATTCTCATTTTAACACAACTTATCTGATTATGATTTGATATTATGTTATTTCTATATGATAATATTCAATACTTATTACATGACATTGATTCAATGTCATCATTATTATCTACATTTATATCATTATCTAGGTGTTACTAAAAATTATTAGATTTTAAATAAACATCCCAAATATTTCTAAAATCATAATTACCAATATAATTCTAATTTTTCACCTCAATTTTAGTGTTATATTCCTATAATACTTCTTTTTATTGATTGAATTTTTACCTTCTGATATATTGGAATATTCAATATTTTTTTAACTATTTGGCATTACAATGAACTTTGAATTCCTTCTTAAGATGGAGAAGAAAACATTTGTTTCTCCAAATAATTTTCAATTTGCATTCTTCAATATAATACAACTATTTAAATAAATATCACATTATATGGTGTCATTAAAAACAACATCATGTATACTTATCTTAAATAACATTTGTGACGTAGAATACTGAATTCTTTCACTTTCCATTATTAAATTCTCATTGTGAATTATTTAGTCCTTGATCTAAATAAAACTACATTTTTCCATCCATCAATGTTTGCACTACTAAAAAATTGATTGTTTGTCATCGAATCAATGTATCAAAAAATAATATATAGATTTAGAGACTAAATAAAATCATTAAATTGTATATTTTATGCCACTTGTTTCATACAGGTAATGTGATAGCACAAAGAGAGGGTTGAGATTGATCTAGGTTAGCACTGAAATAAAAAGTACCTCTTAATTTACCCCAAGGTTTTCTCTATCATTTCATAACATTGAATGGAACATGTTTAATATAACTCTTTCTCTTAATTTTGGTTGTATTTAATGACAAGTAAAAATCTGGAAATTAATTAAAATTAAAACACACATATTTCACTTAGATCCCCACTAAGACAAGATATAAAGAGTATACATGCAGTGATGTTTTGTGCATCAAAGTCCACTGTATTTAATTTTTGTGGATGTTTGTTTTTAGGTCATAGTCACTCTATTCCATTGAATAATACACATAGACGGATCTAGAATCACTCAATATCAATTATATGATAACACCCTCTTATAATCCAATATCAAATACGTTGGTTGATTCATGGTCTATATATAGACGTGAGGGCCTTCTCAATAGTATATATATAATGATCTCCTATTAATAAAAATATGTTATAAAAATACATTTCATAATAATATCTTGATATATTATTTATTAAGATTAATATTGTTTACCTTTCATTCATTAATTTTTTGGATGAGATTAACTCAACGATATGATGGATTGGTCTACGTCTTCCACAAATGAACAACAAAATTTACTCTTCCTCTACATAATAATAATTATAAACATGAATTTTTTTATTTCTATCCATCAATAGATAAATGTAGAAGCATATTTCCAATACTCTTTGAGCATACATATCTCCAATAATTAGATATAACACAATCTGTATTCCCTGGTATTGATAAACATTTCATTCCTATGGAATAAAAATTAATAAAAAATTATTTTCAAAGTATTTTTTAGTAACTCAATGTAATTTTCTAGGTTTTTATCATATGATGCACATTTTTCTGTCCGGTTATAGTTATATACATAGGAAACACACTTCTTGTTCATATGGTCTCAATTTCCTACCTATGATTATATAACACATGTTTTTAATATTAATTTTTTTTAAATTTAAAACAAATAAACTTTTCATCATTATAGGAAAACCACATGTCAAATTAATTTGAGTTTCATTCATGTAGATTGAAAAAACATCTAAAAATATATTTATAGAGTGTATGTGATATTTTTTAACTTTTTCTTTGTTTTGAAAATTTTATTTATATTATTAATGTAATTACCGTAGACCATAGTCATAGAAAAACAGAAATCAATAATACTATAACCATAAGGAAATTACATGATCCATATGATGTTACCATTAATGTTGTGATTCATGATATTCTTATGGGTAAGGATTTTTGATCTATGGTTTACATGAAAATCCTGACTCATGTACAACTAATGGACTCACTTGGTCTAATCACATGGTAAGCTTTATGAAGATAGATAAACAAAACACACATTATAACAGCATAGTAGCCTAAATGAAACATATATATCATTATATTAATGTAGAAAGTAAATAATAACTAATAACATGTTTACATAATATAAAATGGAAAATCCAAATATAACTAGATGAATTTGGATTTATACTAACACTATCAAAACAAGAATTAGCATCTACTCAATTACCCTTTGGATATTGAGCATAAGAACTCGTATTGAGAACTAGGAGAACCAAAAAATATAAAAAAGTTGTCAAACGAACTTATCATGTGTGAAATTAATTTAATAGTCATTTATATCAACCTAATTTTATATAAAGGGTGTGAGAGTATTCCCACTCAATAGGGAACCACCAACATGTCATTCCTAAATTTTGAATAACTGTGTGTATGCACACAAATATGTAAAAAAAATAGAATTATATACAATCAAAAAACATAACATAGATTTACTTATAAATAAAAAGATGATAAATGTATGAGAAGTTATATCTGTTAATTACTTATGCTTGGGGTATCTACATATACTATATTATTTGAGACAAAAACTCTTTATTTGAGATAACCCGACAAGGGAAACCAAGTTCTCTGGGTAAAATATTATAGTTGGGGTGTAAAATCCCTAACATTGATAGGGTATGGTGTTCATTGGATTTGGTACTAAATCCCTTCTTATGGATTGTGGGAAGGGGTATAAATTATTTAAGTTGACATTGTGGTCTCATTCATCAATATACATCGTTGGATAGAAACCCAATTTATTATTTATATAACAATAATACATACATACCCCTTCTAGAATTGTTATTATATAAAAAATATTAGTCACGATCAAGTAACATTAATAGACATATCAACTAGCATTCTTATTAAAACAATTAGGTATGTGTAAATCACATAGACGAATTTCATATTCTTAATTTACTATCAATCTCGATCAAATATTAGGAACAATATCAAATATATATATATATATATATATATATATACTAATTTAAGTAACATTAGTCATCATTCAAACATCACATAATGTGAATTTAGATATGATCATGGTATAAAACATTATCCACCCAAGAATACTAAATCATGAATTCTAAACAAGTACATAATCTAGAAAAAATGGAATAGGTGATAAGAGATATTCCACTCTTTGTATTTTAGTGATAGGATATTACAAGAATTTAAATAGTATAGAATAAATTATATGACCCATTGATTCCTTTTTATATAATATAATATTCTTCTTCATTTTTGACCATGTAGCAACAATTGAGGACCCAAGATAAATGATTAAGTTTTTTATTCATAATAACAGATATGTACTTATGGATACCTAAATAAAGAATATGATTTAGTGTGAAGGATAAATTAAATAATTTTTCTAGATGTATAGAAATATTTAAATACATTTTTACTATATTTCAAACCATTGTTAATAAATTCATTAATTTTGAGGAAATGTATTCCCTATTATTAAAGTTTTACAGATTACACTTCATTAAATAAAATATTTTCTACAATAGAAATATTTATAGAAATATTATTGAAATCCCAAAAATTCAAACCATTATTATTAAAAATAAATCATATTAATGTTAAACTAAAAAATGTAGTTTAAATTAAATTATATTATATTTTAAGAATAATATCATTTCATTCAAAAACACTACACATTTAATCACTTTACTACAATTCATACTCTTACCCAGGGATTAGTTTGAAACATTTATGTATAATTAAAATAGTCTATTATATGTGGGAATGATATCCTCAAATATGATTGAAAATGATATAATAGAATTTTTATATGTAGAACGTCGTTAAGGTATTCCCACTCTAATACTAAGGTCCATGCCACCTCCCCAAAAAAGCAATATAGTGTGACATAATATGAGTAACATAGTATTGGTATTGAACTCTTATGATTTTTTAAACATTTTCTAACAATGAAATATATATTTTACATGTATATCTATGATTATAAATTATAAAATAAACATGATCGAAAAAATTTATAAAATAATAAAAATGATTCAAAAAAGTAAAATAATATTATCTTATAAAACTAAAACTTTTCCTATCCATCTTAACATTGGTTAGTAGTTAAGATAATTGAGTATGATATGGGTTAATAAAACCATTACATGAGTTTACATGAATCACCCTTTGAGATCCTTTACCAAAATATATAATGATTAAATAGAATCAATTCATTCATAGTTCTATAAGTATTTATTACATTATTATTTATTTAGAATAAAAACAGTGGATGGAATGTCTTAGGCTTAGTTAGGGAATTTGCCAAGGGGTTCAAAACTCACTACAATAACCATTGAATAGATTTATACACCAACGTATCCCCATATAAAGTCTTAATACTACTCAATAATCCTTTAATAATTATTATCTACATTTTCATAAACATATAATCCTAAAAAAAAAATAGGTATTCAAAGAGGGATAAACCTCTTTGGATTCCCATACAGAAAACATCTAAAATTCACCAAATATGATATAATCCTAATTCTTCAATTAATACAACCCAATAACCATCTAATTAAACACTAAAAGAAAAATACCCTAGCTAAAATCACACCCCTATGTTTATTGTCAAAACTAGTGATAAACTATGGTTAAACCTCTTTAGAAGAATTCATTTATAAAATGAAAGGGGAGGAAGTTTTTTTTTGAATTAAACCACACTCTTGTGTTATTCATAATAAAATACCAAGTCCAGAAAAAAATGGACTCAAAAATAAGCATAGAAAATAAAATTAGAGAATACAAGGGGATCCATTAACTTATATTGTATAAAAATAAATCTTCTTATATCCACGTTGATTCATTTATGAGAGAAATGAAAAATAAATGAGAATAAGAGCCTAAGGGAGATATCATATCCAAAAAAAGAGAATTGGCCAAGGGAACCTTCATTTTGGTGTAAAAATAATGGGTTGAAATTAGAAAATTTCTCTAACATTAATAAAAATTAATCCTGGGAATTTGAGGTACCTGTTAATGTTCAATTGGGTGACTAATGGATCCCAAAAAAATCTCCATTTTTCAGAGCCTCACAGGATTACCGGTGTCCCACACTAGGTACCCAATACCACCTGAAAAATTATGTGAATAGTAAATACCACATATAGGCATACGATAAGTCTCTTAAATCCTTCCAAACCTCAAAACTCATCAAAATATTCTAAAGATTCAATTTTAAAAAATAAACATTTAGATATTAATCCCATAATGAGAAGTAATCTATAAAAGAAAATACAAAATTCAAATAACCCCATAGATAGATTTGACTTATATATCATGATTAAAGGTCAAAACTCAATGAAAATTATTTTTTAGAGATTTTAACTATGATTCAGTCATTAATTAAGAATTTGACTTTGAAAAATATATTTTTAACATTATAAATTGTTTCTTACAAAAAAATATCCTTTTTTCATTTCTACAACACCACACATCTAATTGATATATTGTTTGTTCACATTGTAAAAAAATTAATTTAATTTTTTTTACTAAAATGTCTTCATATTTGGATATTAGTTGACCAGTTTTATGTTTGGAGAACATATTATTATATAAATTAAAATTGTATACATCAACAATTCACTTTTGGTTATTCTAATTAAATGTTTTTTTGATTTATGTGTACATTATTCATATATATATATATATTTGAAATTAAATTTAAATTTTGTAAATATATTTTCATGATAATTCATGGTTTCTTTCATTATGATGAGTGTGTGATGAATTTTTTTTATCTTTTTAAGAAAATAAAATGATAAAATGTATTTTTTGTTAATTCTAAAAAACTGTATTTTTAATTGATATGTGGTATTCTTATATGACTATAAAATACACCTATTGAAGTTATACTATACATTTACCAATACAAGAGCTATCTAGAACGATTTTTGGAACTTGATGTACCTTTTGAATGATAATGAAATCATATGGGATATTTTTTCAATGTTAGACCACTCTAATGTCACATTTATGAATTTTTTAATGTTATTGATCAAAACTAACTCACTTAATAGATTCCAAATAATTTGTGGTCTTTATATAAGGTTTTAGGAATTTTTGTCATCAATGCATGCTATTTTACATAAAAGGTATACAGTGAGACTAAAAATTTCATTTTATGATATAAAACTTAAAATCTCGTAACATATTCAAAGATGTTATTACATATTATTTCCACTAAACCATTGTTTAATTTTTTCTCTGATGAATTATTCCCATCTACAAATCCTATAATAAAAATTACAAGTATTTACTATAATCTAAACATTCATTATATAAAACTGTAAAATATATAATTTTAATGTCATGAAATTGCAATATCATCTAGTTTTGTTGGTGAAATGTACTGACTATGTTACATTTCATGAAATTAATCCTTATATAAAGGATATGTAAAAGAATAATTTTTTCATGTAAACTACTCCTGATGCTTGTTTTTCATTAAACACATTCCCCTCATCAACTCATTAACTACATCCATGGTATGTATTTGTTTTCTTAACTATGATTCCTCTTTTCACCTAATAATGGTTATTGAGTTTCTAGATTCATAAACTTGGGTATATATATTAATAATTAACTCTAAGATGTGTTGATAAAACCCTATGTGTTTATAAATAACATCTTCTTCATCATAGGGAAACTATATCACCTCTTCATTTAATTAATCCATTAAATAATGATGAAAAATACCGAGAAACAAAAAAAATTATATAAATATAAATCATTTCCTGAAAAATAATAAAATTCCTATAAAAAACCTTATAGTTCTCCTCTGAATAAAAATAAACATATACTTTTATTTGATTGGAAAGTATTCCGCTTTTATATAATTACTAAAAAATTAGTTATGAATCCATACATTAAATTTAGAACTGATTTTAATAATAGAAATAGTACCATACCTCATATCATTTATGATATAGGTGGTGTGATAGTAGATTTTGATTTTGACCAGCTAACTCTTGATTATATGTGTGACTCACAAGCCCATCCTATAATGACGAATAATATAATATCATTAAATCAACAACTTGAAAAAATAAAAAATTAAATATTAATGGTTGGTTAATACTAATAAATATTTATAGATATTTAAAAAAGAAATAGATTAATAAAAAACCTAAAAAATGCTATTCTAATATATTTAACTATAAAATATACATATAATGTAAAGTAAAAAAAATACGAATAATGATCATTTCATTGAATAGTATTTTTATTGGTATCTCCTATTATTTTTTCATTAACCTGGTAAATATCCTTATCAAGTAGTACTACTATATTCTTGTCAAAATATTGAAATCATAGTATACTAATGTAGGTTTAATCCTAATGAATAATAACTACACCCCTCTAGAAATTTCAATAACATTTTGTATTTAGGTCTTCATATATCAACGAAAAAGTAATCATACACAACTAGATAGGAAAACATTATTTTTTCGTCATTTTCAATGCCTGGTCGATGTAATAATTTAAATAAGTTATGAATTTTATATTTTAAATTATAAATTTTGGTCCAATGAACTAAATTGAATCAGTCTCCCTTTTAATAAAAAAAATCAATTGTTTGATATTTTTTATATAAATTATTTCCCTCAGATAATAATTCAAATATCTGTATCATTTAATGGTAATTGAAACCAAAATAGTTTTTATTTTTTTTATCCATATCATAAATTTGAAATCAAAAACCATTTTTTAAAATGTAATGAATAATAATGTGATGTATTCAACATTCTACCTTATTGTTGGTTGAATTCATCAAAAAACGAATTTTTTGTTGGTTATTTGAGGTTTTTTTCTTATATAAACATAAAATTTTGATTGGAAGTTATAATTTCAGTGAAAAAAATATTTTTTGTTTAATATGACAACATTTTAAGAAATAAATTTTCTATGTTTAAACCACTGTTGAACTATTTTCATACGGTGCGGAAAAATTTTATAATCATATACATGGTAAATTTTTCTCTTAATATTTATGATACATTATCTCAAAGTACCATTACTATTTAATTTAATAAAATTTTGTTCAAAATGAGAAAATGAATTTTTAAATAATTTATCTAAGAATGGAGACCAGATCAGTATGATATATGATGGTATATAAACAAAAATGTAATTATTACTATGAATCTATTTATATTGGTCTAGAGTAAATGTGTCCCATCACTAATGAGGGTAACATGAATCTGTGTTTTCTTATATAAATTATTTTCAGAATCACGAAGGTCTATTGTAATGAACTATATCCAATTTTCTATCAAGTAACCCATTGTAATTGGAACTTGTGGATAGGTTTTGTTTCACACAACGCTATTAAATCTTTTCTAGAGCCTCAAAAATAGGTTTATCCTCTTAAAATATATTTTTCCATCACGTTTAACTTCTTCAACTAAATATAAAATCAAGTGGACCATCATATCAATAAATGGTGAGAATATATTTCTGGATGATAATGTTTGTGTATTATCCATCTCTATATACATTTTGAATCACTAGGTTAAATATTTAATAAAAACCTTTTTCTAAAAAAGTTACTAATCTATATCAATGGTTCAAAAATATTAGTAGGAAAACAATACATAATTTCTATATGATGTTACCATTAAATATAATTTGATTATCATAGATTTTAAAACATTTTATTGTTCTTTAAAAATTTAACACAATTTGATATATTAGAGTCGTTATTGTAAGTCTATTTATTTTTTATGAAATAAAAAATATTATCAATATGATGGACATCATGGAAGTGTAATGTATATTTTATATATATGTGTTTATTCTATCACATGATTGTATATCTAGAGAATTTCATATGATCTTTTCTAATAACTCATGTTGTGGATCTAAACTATCATTTGACTTTCCCTATAAAACTTTCATATTCTAAATTACATTACTACACACATTTTTCAATATTTATGATATTATAAATTTTCATTATTAAGTTTTATTTCCAAAATAGAAACAAAAAATTACTTTTTTCTTCTAATTGTGAATATGAAATATTTTCTTAATAGGAATGTAATGAATCCCAGAGGCAATAATATCATCAAATTGATAATCTATTTGATCTTTCTTTATGTTTTTTATTCATAAAATAAACTAATCATATATCATTTATTTTGGTGTTGGTTTGAATTCCACTATTCCATCAAATATGAAATTTATTTTCAAATAATATATATTGTAGGATGAAATGATTATTTAATAGTTTATGCCATCATTTTTTATTCTTTATTTATAATTTTTTTCTACTATGATTTCAATAATGGAACAAAAATTCTACATTCATAACAATGTCTAAAAGTTTTCAAAAATAGAAAATTCATTAATTATCTTGATAATTTTATCCCTCCTTAAAAATAGTATTTTTTTTTATTTTCAAGATAAGAAACACTATGGTTGAGTGGTAAAAACACAACACAATAAAATAATTAAATGAAGCATAAGAGGGATTCAAAATTCATCACTATATAAACTTCAATATTTTGAGATGAAATTATAGTAGTTTTTTTATCCAATATAAAAAAATATAAGAAGAGCGTGAGTATCACACTATATGAGTTATCAAAAGTTGTGTAACCTTCAAATTCTGATATAAATCCTACTTCTAACATACCCATCTACCCTATCATTATTTATGATGATATTAATATTCATAAAATTCATTATAAAAACCCATATTCATATAAATTAATCTATAAACCATGTACACAGAAAAACCATTCAACCAAAAAAGTGTAAAACATACCTCCTCCATAATTTTCCTTATCCCCCATTCATGATTAAACATGATGAATATAGATTAATAATATCTAAAATCAAACCATTAAAACATTTTGGTATCACAAATCGAAACAAACTGATACAATAACATCATTGTCTATGAGAAACACCTTGATCCTAAATACTTTGATCATCATGAACACCATAAATGCGGATAGAGGATCATCTTAATAATCCATTAAACCAATAATAAATCAAATCTAGAATGCTTTATTGACCATCATAGAAAAGGTTATAACACCTAGAAGTCATACAACTTTCATGTATTTAAATAAAAGAAGTGAAAAAATTAATATAGTTAGCAAGTCCTCTTCACACATTAATAATATGGGATAAATATACAATATATTATTATTATATAACCAAGGAAGAATATTTTATGAAACCAACATCACAATACACATACTATGTGTTAATGTAACTATTCACCTGAAATGGTTAATCCTGATCATTTTCCAATTTAGAAAAAAATGAAAATGTTCACGAATGAATTTTGGTTCCTCCAAAAAAATTCCTTCAAAGATTGGGATTCTACCAATTGAGTTAGTATATAGACATCCTAATTTTTATCCACATTTCATCTTAAATTTTTCAAAATTTTAGAGGACATTGCCTTAAACATTAGTAATGGTTTTGGTGAAATTATTGTATTTTTGGTATATAGTTTTATTCATTTTGGGGATCTATATAACTAATTCAAATCAATTTTGTTTCATATTTATCCTTAAAACAATAAGATATATAAGTAATTTAGGTATTTAAATAAACATTATATTTTATAAAAAACAATTGAATATTTAGACATGTATCAATAATATTATATACAAAAACCTGGTGTTCAATTTTTTGTGAGAATTATATTAAGATTCATGTAGCTTATCACCAGTAGGATTGATTTTATATAATTAAAACTAATTAATATAAAATATTATTCACATATTCTTGGGAGATTCATTTTTATAAAGTAATAAAAAATTCCTAATGTGTGGCCTAGATTTAGCTGTATGGATGGGAAAGATGATGCCCCATGTGTTCCCCATATCAAGATTAGCTACACATCAAAATACATCATGAAATATTACCTAAAAACCAATTTCTATACTATACATGAACCATCATCCAATAAAGTTCCACCCATAATCCATTGATATTTATATGTGTTGTGTACACTACTGATAATGCTGGGTTTCCATGGGAATTTCATTCAAAAAATAAGATCCCCAAACCCCAAAATTCAAAAAGATCAAGACCCCATGAGAAAAAATGGGGTGAAGGGATATCTTGATCTCCTAAATCCTAAATTAATTTCTAATAGTGATTTAAAATTATAAGCTTTAATAAATTTAAGAAAAATAGTGGCACATGAGTCCTTCTATGGATTCATACATATAACCTTTAGAAAAGTCCACCCCACCCATGTATAATGGTTAGACTGGGATGAAGGAACTCAATGTGGTTGATAACTTCAAAGAAAATACATAAATACTAGAGCACAAGTATCCCTTAAATATTGGACTATAACAGATACACCTAATTGGATTTCTTATTATCATGGATCTCTCATTTCAACTACATTGGAAAATAATATTATCTTCATACTAGTGTCTTCTAATATATGATGGGATCACTTCTCCCATCTCTAACCCCTACATGGTTAGATTTATAGTACATATTGAGACTATAATACTACATGAATGGGTAACCTTCCACACATATGTGACCATTATGATTATATATTCCCAACATTCTTATTAATTTCACATCCATTAATAAATCATTCTCTTGATTCCATTTTTCTATCATCAATCCATATATTTCATTCAATCACGATTTCTTTTGATAATAAGAACATAACCAGTTGTGTGACCTACGATATATCATTAATAATTCTATTTTTACACAGTATATAGATTTACTAGGGTCACATCTCCAAGGTTATAATAATGCTTCTACACATTTACATTCGAATGACAATGTGGAAAAAATGGGATACTCTTCTACTTTAGTCCACCTAATACATCTTCTAGATTATCTATTAGAGTTCACCATATGGGGTATCTTATGAATAATTATTATAAATAACCATTTAATATGAATAATATATGGAATAATCATCATTTTATGAACATAAAATATAATATATATTTTTATTTGATGAATAAATTTGAATGTAACACAATAAGTCCTGGATGCATTACCTTATGTTAACCACTATATATACTTAATTAAAGACCATAAAAAAACTCTATTGGTTCTCGTAACATGATCTTAAAATAGATTTCATATCTTTCTAAATGTATATGAACTATAACATGGAAATATAGGTTTTCTTATTACCCTCATGGTTATATATTAGAATCCCCTTTGAGGGACCCAATCCAATGCATGTTATACTTTACATATTCATTTAACTAATACATGTTCTAGGATCATATCAAGTTCAACAGTTCCCCTCAATACAGGAATAACATATAGGGGGATAAATAATTTCAATTAAAAGTAAAAAATAATTCTATTTCTATAGTATTATTTTAAATAAATCATCTTCAATCAACTACATTAATAAAAAACGAAAACCATTATTATTATTGTAATGTAATTCATAAACTTGAATTAAATCTATAATAGAATCTTATAGTGAAAAAAAAGATCCAATATAGGAAGAGTCAATCTATCACCCTCTTAATTCTGACATGGATGAATAGAGAAATAAAACCAAATAATTATACAATATAAAATATTATGTAAAAAATGGTATATAGAAATTGAATTATTTAACATATCAATGTTACTTATAGACTATACAAATTTATTTTATATACTATAGTAATATGTGTCTTATTTTTGTATAACTCATTGAATAAAAATTTAATCCTCCATTAATGTACACAAAAATATATAATGAAGGGTTTTTAGGAATGAATAACACATATTACAATTTTTTATGGATTATAGAAATCCTAATCTCGGATCTATGTGCTGTGAAATAAAATCCATATAAAACTAATATTATAGAGGATATATAAAATACACCAAAGATATATTATCCTCACATAGTTAATCATGAATTTGTTTAGTATCATATTGAATCAACAAATTTGAACCATTCATCATGATATATATGTTAGTGAATAAAATTATTAGTAATGAATCTCGTGAAGGCCTGTGAGAATTCTCATGTTACTTAACTTTTCTTTTCTATAATGCAACACATCATCAAATTGATATTTTAGAGGCCTTACTCTAGACAGGGATGACATATTTAAAAGTATTCATTAGATCATATCACATGTTGGAAGGGATTTCACATGATCATGTAAAACATGTTTGGGGACCCATCATAAGAACATGTGGGCTTGTCAGAGAGATTTCTCAATATCAAAAATCCATTCTCAAGAACCTCCCTGTGATTGATGGTGATCAAAGGGGTCACATAACCCCTAGATATAAATAATATCATAACATAGACTATAAAAAGCCTCCACGTTTTAATATTTTTTCCCCTTAATTTATAAGGGAATTCTAGTGATTTTAATGCATTTATCTCATGATAAATTTAATGATAAGAGGATCTAATCAATAATTATTATTTTTTATCATTAATGTTTTCAAATAATACTATGAAATAATAAGAGGACTCTCTTTTGGTTATTTATTTTATTATATTTCACTTCCAAGGGGTATTCATGTGACTATCCATATTTCATGTAAATCACATGATTCATCTTCATGTCCTTACAAAGGTTATGCCATCACATATATTCATAGGGTTCAAATGATTCACGTGATCTGAAAATATAATCTATATATAAACCCACTACATTTTCTATAAATAAAATAATATCCATTATCTAGTTATTTATTCATTTATATAATTTTTTATCCTCATCCAATGGAGCATCCTATAAAAAGAAGATAAAGGTAGCCACTAAATCCCCCCAAGTAACTCGAATCATAGATCTCTAATTATTTCTCAAATGAAATGACATCTTTATAAGATCTCCCTAACAGAAGCATTTCACAGGAACACTTTAAAATAACCAATTACATGGCCACTTTGTGAGAACCAATTCTCAAAACATCTTCATGAGATTCGGTCACATGATTTCACCTCATGACTTATTAATGTGATGACTTGTTTAGAAAATATGTGAATAAACACATTGTAATTTTTGTGAACTTTTACATGTCTCCCATATTAATATTTCTCCCACAAGCATTCTAAAATATTTCTTCTTGGTTATGAGATCTCATGATCATTATGTGGTTCACATGATTATCATAGGGAAATGAGTTCTAAATTCTTACAATAGATCATGTAGACAGGAGATATTCTATGGGTTAAGTGATTACCAAGATGTACCTTCGGTCATGTTATTTTCAAGTCCCTCATTATGTCGTGCAAGCATGAATTCTTTTATGGTTCATATGATTATAATGATGTTCATTAAGTTATTCACTGATTTTAGAAGGATTTCACTACTCATACAACACGTTGTTCTTTTTGATATAGTTGGAATCCATTTAATATAATACCTTGGGAAATGATGTCTTCGTAGTGGTGTATTTTCATAATGCCATTATTCAAAGAGTTTATTCAATCTATCATGATAATGTCATATAATATCATAAATCTATTATATAACTAATGGGGATATGTATTATGTAACATCATCTCTCAAACATCCCACACAACTATGTGTCTTTTCAAACAAATTATGATTGTATCCCTCAAATTAGAAATTTATTTTCCCCCCTCTTGGTTCCAGAGGGCCTAAAATACATTCAAGTAAATGAGCTTCCATACGGGTCATTTTATCACTAAGGAAATTAATCTGATGGCTGGATGATCAAAATTGTACTAACAGATTATAGAATGTATCATCATAAATCTAAATATCACAACCACATATACTACTCGATATTGTGGAAATATTGCACAAAACCGAGGTTCTAATGGTTTCCAAACGTGGACCACTGATCAAGATGTTCTTTAAGATGGTTTGGGGATATCCCTTCTACATATAGTATATCACTTATGAATTTTCAAAAGACATAAAAGGGATCATGATGTATTATGTCATCTATATCTCTCTAAACAGCACGTAATTTAAAAAGGGATTGATGGTGGACATTGTTAGGTGATAAATTATATATTTAATTACATTACTCCCGATTCTTAGAGAGGTTGGAATTACTATCTGTTAAACCATGAATATTTTTGGTGAACCATTTTAGGACAAATATACAATGATTATCCCCCCCCCATTGTTTGAGTGGGATTACTTGGTGAGGATGCCTCCCATTACCAAGGAGTTGAACAGGATAGATAAAAAGACCATTCTAAACATCCCAATTATTGTGGAAGATTTCCAATTTATGAATTGGGTGGGATGTTTTATCCTGAATGTTTATTCTCATCCAAAATCCAAAAAGGGTGAAGGATTATTTCATAGAAGGTTCATGTAGAACTGAGGGTGACAATTGAACCACAATTAAAGAGGGTTCATTTTCCAATTAGTAGAGGGAGGTTATTTCAAAAATTAACCACACAGTTTAGTTGGCCAGTTTTCATTCAAGTATATTTGTGAGTACCTTATCGCAATAAAGGAGAACGGAAGAGTAAAATTTTCCACCTTTATAAAGGTAGAATATATGGACATTGGGAGGAAAATTTAGTTGTCCATCCCTAATCTAGCCAAAAAATCCACCTTATCTTCCATAATTATAGGGGAATATATTAAGACATAATTTATATTTTTATGTACTATGGGGTTGGGTGGTTTTTTGTATAGGTTCTATGAATACCTAAGAATCAAGAACGTCCTCAAAATTTGTTTCAAACCCCCTTTTCAGTGCATACGTATAGTAAAGAACATCACATGAATGAAATAGTAAATAGAGGCCTTCTTAATCCATAATGATGTCTTCTACATCATTTCTTAAATGATTATTCCCACTGGTAGTATAACTTACTATAGTGGTGGCATCCCAGAGGAACATGTCTATATGATGTTAAATCAAGACAGAGTTCATTTTCTAGTGTTCATGGGATACATTTCTTTGAATATTATACTCATTGATGGTCCATTCATATGTTGGGGTGTGTTCAACAAAATCCATCCCCCATTATGTTAGATCTGAGAATCATCCAATGGTGTCTCATCCGTTCTAGTTGATGTTAACTATATAAGAGACACACATTCTAATATAATTTCCTTAAAATGATTTTGTAATCATTTTTCCTCATCATTGTATTTATATTTTTAAATTCTCTCATATGTTATCAATATTATCCACATCAATACCAAATGTTGTAATGTATTCTCTGATCACAAAGAAAATCCAAGTCCTATAAGGAATCTTATATTGAAAAGATTCACCACCGTAAAGATGACATTAATGTAAATGAATCATTTACCATCATTTTTATTTCTATGAGGAGATTCAACTATTGTAGATGGAGTGGGTGTGGATCATATGAGTGAAACCACACCAGCACTTTTACTTCCTAGTACATTTTAGTGATTGATGATATGGAGGGTAATGAACTCATATGATGATATGCGAGGAATACTATTCTAGTAAGATATACATTTAGAATTATAATATTCTATAACTTATACCAAAAGTGTAACCTTCCAATTGTATCACATTGAGTTCATGTCATTAATAAAGGCCTAGATGTGTTGATGGAATCATTGAAAGGCTATATCTACTTCTCACCTTTGGTTCTGCAATTGGTAGTTCTTGGAATGATTGTGGAAGTCTTGGGTGACAACGGACATCCCATTTTTGAGGAAGTGGTATGATTAGTCTAGAAAATATATTCAAATGGTCATGGTTTAATTGTAACCATAATGATGTCTTCATTTTTTATATTGACATGGAAGGAAACGATAGGATTCCAGTCACTCCTTCCATTCCTGATATATTCTCCAAGGGGTGAGTCATTCAGAAATCCCTTGAGGGGTCACAAGGGGATATATAACAAGGTTTCTCTATGTCAACTTTCACTAATGATGATGTAAATTAACATCCCTAATGAATCACAACCTAAACATCTTGGATCTCCATCCTCTGCCACTTTGGAATCATCAAATTCTGGGGTCCCTTCCTAATAGATTAAAGAGAAAAGGAAGAACTATTAACTATTTTATCCCACTATCCATGAATAATCAGGTAATATTTTCACATTAATAATTTCACGTTTTTACCATTATAGTAACTCTTTTCAGACTGAAAAAAGTGTAGAGGTCCCCCTCATTACTACCTATAAAAACAATCATCGGGTCATGAGGATATGCATGAGGATTATGTTTCTCCTATGTAACCTTCAATACAGGGCCCGAATAGTCAATATGTACAAATGGATGTAGTGTTTGATCTATTAGGCATGGTGCCTACTCCTGCTGTTCTTGTGGTCATTCTAGTAGACCTCACATGGTCGAATTGTTTATTCTATGATTCTAATTCTAGAATCTACTCCAGTTATTATATAACATTGTTGTACATATATTTTGGATATTGTCATTAGTTCATTTTAACCTCAACACATGGTTCACTTTGTGTCATGTTTTCTAATATATCATTTATCCTGGTTGTCCATAAAATTAGCGAGAAATGTTTGAGGATATAAAAAACATTATTGGTGGTACTATGCATCTTATCAAAATATTGTGATTCCATTTCTCTTGAATATGGGGTTGGGGTAATAGAAATTGTAGTGATGAAAGTGAGAATGAAATTTTTCCATCATCGATCAAATACCATGGTTATTTTAAACCATCATACCATATACCCATCGACGGATAATCCTTTGTGAATCTTGTTGTTGTACCTTCACCATAGAGCATGGAATCTCTGGTCCCTCCTTAGTAATTCCTCTGACCGAGTCAACCAATGTAGAGGATTGATCTATACCCACTATCTTAAATACTAGGATCATGAATCCTTATACCAATGAATTAATCATATAATATATCAATTTTTAAATGTTAGGGTTATTCCAAGGATTGTAATGTGAATCACATTATCTAATTACGTGGAGGCACGTGTGGTTGGATATTTAGACCCCAATATTGGCAGGTTCATCAAAAGCGATCAAGAACCAAATGGGACATTTTATGTTTATGTTTAACTCTGTTGGAAATGAGGTTTTATAACATACTACTCTCCATGCCCGGGAAAATAGGGTGATCTCTTCGATGCCTAATTTGATGGATCATGAATTAAGGGTTTTAGTGGAAAGGGATCTGTCTTTGATAAAATAAAATCAGAATGGGGCCTTGAATGAGGATTTCTAGTGTGTGGTGGAAGAGATGGCCCAAAAAATCATAGTTAACACTGATAATGTTGAAATCTCCTGATTACAGTATGAAATCATATATCTCATGGAAGATATATCTCAATTACATCATGCACAAAAAATATCATTGAAAATTGTTTTAGATAAAGATGGTCTCCTCGGCCTTTTAGAGAACACTAGACATGATGTTGTTTCCATGAAAGAGTAAATTCAGTGAATTTATGAGTTGAAAAAGAGATATATTGATCAATTCCACCAATCCATTACCTCCATAAGTCATAAGTATCAAGAAAGCAAGGGATATTTAGAGATCATGCTAAAAATGGGATTGTTGTTCCATGAATCTCCATTTATTTGGGTATCCATAAGAGAGACTATATTATCTAGACATTTCAATTTTTTTAAATTATCAATGAATAAGTATTCTAATCTTTACATGGAACTGTCAATACTTATTTCGTTCATCTTGTGAATGAAATTTTGGGGAATTGATATCATACAGCCATCAATGATACACATATATTGTCTAATACCATATAAACCCAAATTCCTGGATTTTAATGTATAACATACAACATATTTCTATTGATAGGTTCATATAAATTCCCACCAACATGAGACTCCCCTCTAATAAATCTACTTTGATTGTCAGGATATCTATATGATTGAAAAAAACATAGGTAGAATATATTTCTAGAGGGAGATTTCTATAATTTCATCCAATTGAGTGGACATGGTGCACATATATTTATTTTTTCAAGGAAAAAATATATATCACTACAATATTTGAATTTTTATATTTTTAAATTGACTGATATTTTTGATATGTTTCATTTCGGTAAATCATAGAGATCTTGGAAATATATTTTTTGTGGCCTCCCACTTGTAGGTTTATGACCTAACTAGTTTTATTAATTTTCCATTTTATATGTGCTCAATATTTCTTTGATCACAAAATGTTTATGTCCAGTGAGCGAGGACTCAACATTTTCATAGGGTTACCCTTTATTATTTTGAACAAGGTGACCATTTTTTCTATTTTAGTTGTTTGTTTTTAGTTCATGCAAACTATATCATTTTTGTAAGGCAATTTAAGGTCTCCTTTATTAGTCCATCTACTCATTGTAATGTACCATTAATGAATTGAAATCCTTCATGAAGTATAATATCATGTAGGAAGGATGTCGTATGTGCAGTTTAACATCATGGGGTAAGGACGTCTTTAGTGTGGTTTAATGTCATATGGTAAGGATGTTAAATTCAATGTTGTTTAATGTATTTCTTCAAATACATGCACCAAGAAAATGAATTGGGATAAAAATACCAGGGAGTTCCCAACACAACCTATGGTGATGATTTATAAGATTTTATTTTTTTTCAGTTTATAGGGATTAGAATTCCTTTCATGAAGGATGGGATTTCTCTATTTCATATGTCATATGCGATAATTTTTGGGCCCATGGGCCTTGCACACATATTCAAGTAACGGGTATCTAGGAACATTACTATGGACCATGGGTGATTTTATGATGATGGAATAGGTATTTTTAAAAAATATTAGGGAAGTAAAATCCACAGTTAAATTTTGAATATGGGATATGTAAATCAAGTGGAAAGGATTATAAATCGATGAATGTTGAATGGGAATACATACTGAGATTGAACAAAAACCACCTAATGTTATTGTGGGTTTCCATCATGTTATTAAGGATAATTGGGAATAAAGTTCCAAACTATCTTGGAGTATATTCCTCAAGTTGGTAGGTCATAATCTCTTATGCATGTTGTTATAGGGAAGAAATTGATGTTCATGTTAAGAAAACCACGACTCTATTTAAAGGGCCATGGATTATATTTGAAAACTTATTTTTCTATAATGTGATGTGGGTCATGGAGAAAAGTTCTACCCTAGAAGGGTTTTAGAAGCCTAGGGTAGTTTAGATTTTATTTGGGAGGATTGAGAAATACGTCATGTGGATTCGATTCAAGTCATGTAGTCCATAAAAAGATTTTGGAATGGAGTTTTTCATTCCATCATAGAGAAAGGGTATAATAAATGACGATGTAATGTTAATGATGATAGTTCCACTAAAAAGTCTTCTTATTGGGATGGTAAATCGTGGTCAAGGGATATATGAGTTAAATTCAGGTGGAAACATGTGAATCCTGGTAAACCATTGGTAGTGGTAGAAGCCAATATTCCACGGTGTTAGAAGAATGAGTCTCGGATTTATGAGATGTTATCATAGACCAATAATAAACTATGAAAAATTTATTTGGTGAGATTTAATTATCTAATTAATCCTAGTGGGTTTGACTTAGTTCTAACATTCCATATTACTAGTTTTATATAGGTAAGATTGAGAATATATGGTGACCATGGTTTATGGGGTGCCAATAGAAGGATATCAGATTAAGGAAATGGTTTTTTTAACTCATAAATCAATTAAATTATTGTGGTTTTTTGAAAAAATGATATTCAAGAAGTTTCAAATATTTGTAATGTTTTTCCTCATAGTGAACACCATATCGAGCTAAGGAGGCACGATAAAACATTACTCTATCTTTTTCTGTGACTAGGGGTTGAGAAAACGTGGATTTCATTTTAGTAGCAGCACATTTTAATACCCAAGATATTTATACATTTTATATTTACACTCTAATTATTTCCTAAACTCTAATGATGGCGTGTTTATGGTGTATAGAGTGGAATTTTGTATAGGAATCCATTTTGTGGGTTTTATTGTAGAATATTTTAATAAATCTTTCTTTATAAATTTTATGGTTTTCCATTTGGATCATAAATGGATATAGTTTACAATGTTACATCTTTGACCAAATTTAATGATGTTTATTGAAATGATGAATATGGAACTGGTATGGGGAAAGTTTTAAGATTATCTAATTAGGACCCATAGGATCAATGGTACTCCATTATCCTTTCATGTTGGATGTGATAATTTTATAAATCATGGGTCCCGGTTCTCTAGTCATATGTAATGATATGGGGAAATGTTTTAAAAAATTATCATGAATCACTCAAATGTGATGAGATCCTCTATGATAAAATCTGGGATAGCAAAGACTAGAAACAATTTTTTTAATGTAATGAAAAATTTGGTTGATGGTCAGAATATCATATACATTTACTGAGGGAAGATATGAATAGTCAAACAAAGTGTCTAATGTTGTTGATTGTCCATTTTCATGTTCCATGGATGATTTGAGGTGATCATAGATGACAAATACATGAAGATAGCCTTATTAGTTGAGGTGATTGAAGGAGAAAGAATAACCCTATACTCTGGTTGACTAAGGTATGGATCTTATGGTCCTTTAATATGGAATTGAAATGGGGGATGTACTGTACAATTAAAAATCTTTTATTGCAGATGTATTCGTTCTGTATTATAACATCATCTAAAGTAGAAATTTTCATTGTTGATTAACATCATGTTGTCATGATATATTTCCTTAAGGCTTAGAATCGTTTTGTAAGGATGTGGGAACTGAAATGAAACTGGGCATGATATTCTTGGGGTCTCTTTTCACAATTTAGGAGAATATATATAGACGGAAGAACATTAATCCCTACACAAGATTATAAATTTGTATCCTTTTGTGAGAGCCTAGTTTTGAGTGTAATTATCTCAATTCCCATGAAAGATTCATATAGATAAGACTCATACATAGGAATGCTGAGATTATATGACTCAACCCCCTTTAAATATATGTAAATGATACTTTCATGGATTAGACTCCATTGGATTCTCTATAAATATTTTATGGGTATGAATCATTCCGTAATCATCTCTATTAAGTTGTATCTTCTATGTAAGTATTAATTATATGTAGGGGTTGTGATTGGGAAAAATAAAAACTCATGTTTGGGACCAAAATGGGGGATCTAGTAATCACTATGAATCTTGTGATGAAAAAAGGGATTGAACATATATTTCTTGAATGGTAAACTCTCCTCATACGCCTAACCTATATGAAGAGGGTTGAATTTTTCTATTAATTAATATAGTAAGACCCAAGATCAGTTATTTTTGTATCACTATCTATCCTATGGTGGTAGGAGTCGAGCCACATAAAATTAATGAATGGAAAACTCTCCACAAAGGTATTACCCATTCATGGGGGTATTTTTACAGTTTATTATTCTAGATGGAAAGAGGATTAGTTACTTTTCAATCAATATGTGAGGTTGATTACAATGAATCAATCCACACATAGTTCTTGTATAAATGATTATTATGGAATTATAACCCGTTCATTTGGATGGAATCATTTTTATATTATGTTTGGACTTGCGATTAAATATCTATACATCATTATAAATCTGATTACTGAAGAAATTAAGTCATGCATTGTCCTTGAATTGGAAACACTCCACTCAAGTTTAACCCACACACATAAGGGGGAATTATTTTATTATACTATTTCAGTTCAACACTAGATTGGATATCCAGAAATCACTATATATCCTGTGATGGTAGAAATCATGAGATATATAGTGTTTGAATGGGAAATACTCCATGAATGTCTGACCCATGTGCATAAGGGGTGTTTCCACCCTTTTGATTAAATCTTGTACTAGGATTATGTACCCCAGCATCACTACATATCCTATGAGGACAGAAATAAATACATGTATAATTATTGAATGGGAAAATTTTAGTGCAT
Organism: Viscum album; assembly: GCA_963277665.1. Taxonomy (NCBI): domain Eukaryota; kingdom Viridiplantae; phylum Streptophyta; class Magnoliopsida; order Santalales; family Viscaceae; genus Viscum; species Viscum album. The sequence continues at coordinate 2,046,089,267 of OY728147.1, read as the reverse complement.
GCCTTACTCATAAGATGAGTGGGGTGTTTTTACCTTTCATGATTTCATCTATGTAGATGATTGGAGATATGGGTAACCCTATATATCATGTGATAGAGATAATATTGACAAACATATTTCATGAATAGGAAACCATCCATGAATTTTTTAACCATATAAAAAAGTGGCATATTTTCCATTCATTATTGAGCCTAGACCCAATATTAGTGATCTATGTGTCACTATGTATCATGTGATGGAAGGAATCAAGCCACATATAATTCTTGAAATATAAACCCTCTATTTAGTCTTGGTGAATATGCAGAGGGGCATATTCTTCATATATATTGTGTTGGGACCCATTATTTGAGATATAGGGATCTCTAAGAATTATGTGATTGTGGGAATCAAGAAATATATATTTCTTGAATTTGAAAATCACTACACATGTCTGAACCATTTTCACTGGGGGTCATTTTTTCACATTTATTGTTGTGGATATACCCATTATTATTGATCTGGGTGTCACAATGTATCTTTTAATTGATAAAATCTAGTAAAATGTGGTTCTTGAGTGATTAACTCCCTACAAAAATATGAACCATATTCATAGGGGAATGTTTATTTGATTATGATTTGGCTAGAACTAGGATTATATGTTTGGGATTCACTACGTATACTGTGGTTGAAGGAAGTGGGCCACACATAGTTCATGAATGTAAATCTATCTTTGTAGGTCAGAACCATATGCAGAGGGGAAATATTCCCATTGATTATTGTGGTTGGACCAATGATTAGAGATCCTTTCATCCATATATATCATAAATTGAATTAATCATGCCATACATTGTTATTTAAGGGTAAACATTCTATATAAGTCTGACCCAGAAGTAGAGGGAGCCTCACATTGATTAATATTGTTGTATGCAATATTAGAGATCTAGGAATCTCTCCATATGTTGTGATTTCTTGAATCAAGCCACACATTGTTATTGGGTGGATGTGTGGGGGGGGGGGGATAATTCAAAGGATAGTGGTCTTCTCATGTTATGCCTATAGTAATTGGTATATTTATGTCATGTAAAAGACATCAACCATGGAGTTTAACATCATGTGGTACATACTTTTGGTGTTCCATTATATTAATTTCAACAAGGACCATGTAAACCCCCACATTTCCATTTATGTCGTCATCACTAATAATTCTCTTTCAAAAATTTCATAGAACACATGAGCTTTGATCAGTGTGATAATCATGGAATACAAAATGATTCTTTCACCACAAAAAAATGATTGAAAGAAAATATAAGGGGATTTTTTTACCATTTGGTGGTTGGTCCATCATATATGATATAGTAATATCAATGTATTTCTTTAGAATGAGCTTCAATACTTACATAGGTCATGGAATATTTTAATATTGAATAAGATGGATGTCAACCATGTAGTTTAAAATCACTTAGTAAGGATAAAAGTTACCTAGACTAAAAATAATGTATGAATTCCCCTAAAAACAATCGAAGAAATTTTTAAAATTTCTCAAAAGAGTCATCAAGTGTTTTCTATGTGATACATTCTACGTTTTTTCTAAAGGAATCATATATATGGTACATAAGATAATACTACCTTCTAATGAATTTTATTTGAAGATAATGTAGTTTTATTAATTGCCTAATGGCTAGGATGATATGGTGTCTTGTAATTTTAGGTAATTTACTAGGAAAAATAATTATGTACATTTTATAATCATTATTTTTGGACTACTTCTATATAGTTTAACATCTTGTGGTAATGACACATCATTTTGTTTAACGTCATGATATCTAGATGTTTTATCCTTGATAGTAGCTAAGAAATGTAAATTTTGTGATTCCTTGCATTGGTGGGGGTGTAATGAGTCCCCCAACCATTACATATAATGATTATGTGTAACTTCCCTGTTCCAGAAGCCACCCAGAGGTACCTCGTACCCGGTTGGTTACATGGACTCAAGAGCATTTCCCCAAATGCCAGAGGATGCCGACTAGCAGCGAGGGCCTTGGGTGTGATGGTAGGGAAACAATGCCCTCATTGGCAGAGTACACAATGGAAGAGAAACAAATAAACAAAAGCATAAGTAGTAAACAATCCATACACAAGTGAGCAGCAGAAGACTGAAATAATAAATAGTTGGAGCACATACATATAAAATGATGAATGATAGATATGTCTAAGAAAACATCCAACAAGTCACAATGCTGTATAAAAATATTACTAAACAATGTCCAAAAGAAATTATTCACAGCTTCTCAGTAATGAAAGCCTAAGCTTTGTACCGCGCTCTGTAGCTCCACATCAAGTCAAGTACCTGAAGTAGAAGGACTCTTACCCTTGTCTATACCTGCAGAAATATAATCTGTTTGGGCCCAAAAACATGGCCCAAACAGTACGTGAGACTAAATCCCAATTGGCAACCACCATGAGATCTGTGCCTAAAAGTCAGTGAATATATGGTAGCTAAATGTAATGAAAACATTAAAAAGGAAAGTAATCAATAGTAAACAATCCATAGGTTCATGAATTTAATTCACAAACAATTAATCATATACTCAAGCAAGATGGATCAAGAAGGTAACCCTCTGGGTAGTTCTCACATTATAACCCCTCTGCTTCAACCAACAAATACTACCAACCCTATGGGAGGCACACACAGTCTCACCCCTCTGGTTCATCTAATGTATAGAATCTATGGGGAAGCACTCACCATCAATTCCCCATATAGTCTCATATAATACAAAAGGCACTCTGGGGAAGCACTCAATGTCTCATTCCCCCTATGGCCCACGTCGATGAACTACAAACACTCTAATGAAAGAATCAACATCAATTCCCCATGTGGTCTCGATTCATAATTTATAACACTCTCAAGAGAACCCCTTACGTCCATTCTCCCTGTCGTCTACTACACTAGGTTCTCACAACCCTATGTAAATCAAATAAGTATAGCGCACATAATGGAAAATGTAAACCTCAAGAACTAATTGGCTAGCATTCTATGAAATATCAACACTATAGAACAACAATCACTCTATCTAACAAACTAGGCATGGAAACTCGTAATAGCCTAATAGGAAAACTACACCAAAGGTCATACACAGGAAAAAATGCATGGGAAAAACTCCCAGCGCACATAAAAATTACCCTATTTACAAACAACAACCTCTACTCAGGCATACAAGCAAAGCAGTCGAACAAAAGGGATAAACGACAAATAGGAAAAAACCCGTTCAAGGGTATTGGGGGTATTTGAAAAAAATTCTGAAAGACTTTCTACAGATTTTAGAAAACCACCTTCCTTTGGGTTAAGAGATCAACATACTAGAACCACAAGGCTTGAATCTCCATAAAACATCGTAGATCTACAAAAACGCATAAAATGTTCAACCAATGAAAACATGAGAAATAGGTGAAATCATGGAATGAAACTCAAGAAGAAGGAAGAGTTTACCACTGTGGTTATAACTCAATTGACGGCGGAAAATTCAGATAACAGATGGAGGCTTGGGGGCTTAGAAAAGTATCAGTGTTGTACTGTATCTCTCGGATGAACGAGACCTCGAAGAAGACGCTTATTGCGGATAGACGCAGACCTAGTTCTTTTAGTGAAAAAAATGAAGTACACGATGTGTAATTTTGAAGTACACAGTGTGTGCTTACTATTTTTGTACTCTGCTTCAAGTGGCCACCAAACACCCCCACACGGCTATGTGCATGGCCGGTACACGACCAGCACACAAATGCATGTAGAAATGAAGTACATGGCGTGTACTCATAAAGTAAATGGCGTGTACTTCAAAGATTTCAACAAACTCCTCTTTTCTCCAAAACTTCAAAAAAGAAAAACATACCTGAAAAAATGATCTGGGATCTTATAAACATCCCCCCTTAAATAAATTCATCCCCAAATTTCATTAGAACGGAGTAGAAGAAGATACCCCAAACAGCTCCAACCACTGTGCCCGTACATCAACCTCCCTCTCCCAAGTCTCATCCTATACTCACTCGTGTTGCCATAACACTATTACCAGAGGAACAGACCGGTCGCAGAGAACCTTTGTACTACGATCAACAATCCAGATAAGATGCTCATCTACTGATGCATCCACATATATCTTAACATCATCATGGATAAAAGACATGAGACAAGTCTGAAAATTAAAGTCGATGCTGAGAAACGTGAAAAACATCATGCATCGCCCGGTATCTTTGAGGTAACTGCAACTGACAGGCAACCAGGCCAACACTTTCCAACAACTCTAACAGTCTGATGTACCTGGGTAAAAGCTTACCATGTCTCCTAATTCTTCAGTGCCCTATCCACATTGTGACATGTAGGAAAACCTGATCCCCAACCTCGAACTCCAAAGGTCATCTCCACTGATCAATATAAGACTTCATTCAAGACTGTGTGGTAGACATCCTCTTCCAAATCAACTCTATCTACTCTATGGTCTCTTGAACAAGACAAGGTCCCATGAAAGCTGCCTATCCTGCCTCCAACCATCATAAGGATGATCGACATGGTATTCCATAAAAATCCTCATAAGGTTCCATCTACATAGTATCCTGAAAAATATTGTTGTAGGAGAACTCCACTAGAGGTACGTGCTTCTCCAAAGAACCTCTAAAGTCCAGAATGTATTCTCATAGCATGTCCTCAAGCACCTGAATCGTTAGCTTAGACTGGCCATTTTTCTGGGGATGGTATGTTATACTCAAAAATACATGTGTTCCCAAAGCCTTCTAAAGCCCCTTCTAGACCCATGAAGTAAAATGTGGATCCTTATCTTAAACAACAGACTGTGGAACACCATGCAGACGTGAAATCTCTCGAGTTTATAGTTGTACCATCTCATCAACAATGAAGGTCTCCCTGATCGTCAATAAGTGAGAAACCATCATAAGCCTGGCAACGATAACCCACGCAACACCATTCCCATTACGTGATCTCATAAAACCTATCACGAAGTACATTGCGATGTCATTCCACTTTCACTCTGAAATGGGTAACTGCTACAAAATACCTATCGGTCGTTGATTCCCCACCTTCACCTGCTGATAAGAAGAACATCTCATGAAAAAACTTGTAACATCCCACTTCATACCTGGCCTCTAATAATGGCGGTGTAGATAATGATACATCTTGGTGACGCCAGGATGAACTGCCCAAATAGAGGCATAAAAATCCATCCTCATCTCCTCGCGTATAATTTCTAGCAAAAATATGTGTCCCTAGAAACTCAAGATCTCATCATATCGTACTTCCCATACAATAAATGGGTCCTTTATTGACACAATCTCCTACAAGACTAGGACTTTTGTTTCTGATAGTTACCTCACCCGCACTCGATTGAGAAGGGTAGAGGTAATGGTGACATAAGATAGAAACGTTTGCCCATGTCTGTCATGCACTTCCAAATGCAAGTTGGAGAACAAAGCCATAAGTTTCCACTCACTAATAGCCTCCTAAAATACCTATATCTGATTCCTCCTTCTAAATGCATCATCCACAACGTTGACTTTCCCATGCGTGTAGGAAAGCTCTAAATAAAAATAATGAAGGTACTCAACCCACCATCCCTATATCAAATTTAGATCCTACTCAGTAAAGATGTACTTGAGACTTTTTTGGTCAGTAAAACCAAAAAATGATCTCCAAGAAGATAGTGTCTTTTACAGCATATGTCATGAATAACATCTTCCAACTCCAGATCGTGCGTCAGGTAATTCCTCTAGTGTGGCCTCAACTACCGAGACCTGTAAGCAAAGACTCCATCTCCCTTCATAAGCACAGCTCCCAGCCCGATACCTGAAGTGTCACAGTAGACAGTATTGCTATTTCCCGGCTCTGGAAAGAACAGTATCGATGCTGATGTCATCCTCCGTTTTAGATCTTGAATGGATGACTCACAATAATCTGACCATAGGAACTTTGCAACCTTTTTCTTCAGACCTGACAACGGTGCTGCTAAACGTGACAAGTCTTGTATGAAACGACTATAGTATCCATCCAACCCTAGAAAACACTACACCACAAATATTTTATTCTCCTGCTCCCAGAAAACTACATATATCACTTTCTCCAGGTCTACAGATACTCATGTCTCTGAAATAATGTGACCCAAGAAGTGAATTTGGTCCATCCAGAAATGGAATTTTGAGAGATTAGCATATAACGAACTCTCTCTATGTGTAATCAAAAGGATCTCAAGATGGGTATCATGGTCAGGTTGAGTGTTTTTTGTACACCATGATATCATCCATGAAGACAACCATGAACAAATCCAAATAAGGATTGAACACTCGTTTCATCAGTGCCCTGAAAACTGCTGGCGAGTTCATGAGACCGAACAACCTAAATAAGTACTCATAGAGACCATATGTTCTTCTGAAGGCTCTAAGGGGTATATCTAAGGGTCTAAAGAATAACTGATGATAAACATACCTCAATTCGATCTTCGAGAATAGTCGGTCTCCTCTAAGATGATCAAAGAGATCCTAGATTCTCAGAAAGGGATATCGGTTCTTGACCGTCAACTGGTTCAGATTCATATAATATACAGAAATTTTAAGGGTGTCATCATCCTTCTTCACAAATAGGACAGGAAAACCGTAGGGAAATGTTCTTGGTCATATGAAACCCTTTTCTCGTAACTCCTCCAACTTCTTCTTGAGCTCCTGTTACTCGGGTGTAGCCATCCTATATAGAGAAATAGACCCCAGAACCACTCCTGGAATGAGCTCAACAAAAAAGTCTACCTCACACTCTGGAGGAAACCCTGAAAAAACCTATGGAAAGACATAACTAAAACGATCCACCAATAGAGGAAAGTCGAACTACGAAGTCCCATGGTCATCAAAATATTGACTGTAAATCTAGGTTGTAACTCTTCCTAGCCCCTGATGGTCGAGTCCTACTATGGTCTCCTGGACATCCCACTCAACACTGTAAATAAAATATTCTACCTCTAGTGATATAAAGCTCACCCTATGACTATAACAGTTGATTACTTCCTAGAAGGGAACTAACCAGTCTATCCGAAGTTTTACATCATAGCCTATCATCTCTAGGATATAGAGGTCCCATAAGAAGTGACACCCTACAACCTCTAGAGGTCACTCCCTGCACTGACGTACCCAACCCATCCTAGCCCCCAATGGTGTGTCTAACTTCAAGATATCAGTAGAGGAAAATATGAAGAGTTCATGGACCTCCACAATAGCAATAGAGATAAATCTATGGGAAGCCAATATTTAGAAAAGAGAAGAAGATAAAACTAAGGATACTAAAAGCATACCTCGATCTATAGAGGGTCTGGGATCCTACTCTTGTTGGGTTTGCTACACTGTAAAAGTCAGACTTGTACCATGGCCCTGTGACCATGAAAGATCACTCTGAGATGATCCGCCCTACTGTCGCTGATAAACCGGTGACTGAAGACCATGGCCTCGACCTTCACCTCAGCCCGAACAGCTGGGAGAACACCAATTCCCAGACTGGTGAGAAACTGGAAGAGCTGATCTTGACCGAGGAGTCATGGATGAACCCATGTCACAAAATGATGGTGAGAAAACCTTATAAAAAAACTATAGGTGACCCATATGGCCACAATATCGACACTCCAATGGATCCCTCTGGCACAACTGACTTGTATTCCCATCACTTCCATGCTGGTAGCATACCACCGAGATACCTGAAGATCTGTCCCTCCTCCTCGGATCACCACGTGAAGACTCCCAGTGGTGCTTCCTATTATCAGTGGGCAAGGTACTAACTCTGGAAGAAAAACCTCCCTAGCTCTCAACTCTAGAATCTATCAGATTGCGCTCTGCAATCAATGTCTGATTGAAGAAGGAAGCAATGGAAGTCAAACTAAAGATATTCACATGTGAGAAGATCTCTCGTTTGAGACCCCTCAAACATCCTTTCCATGAAAAACCCATCTCAGCCCTGGAGGGGTGAGAAACACTGAATCTTAGTGAAATGAGAGGAATAATCCGTAACTGAAAGAGTACCCTATATTAGTCTCTTGAACTCTCGGTCTTGATCGGCCCTCAAGGTTTCTAGATAGAAGTAATCATTAAAGACGCGATGAAACTCTTCCCACGCTATAACTTGGTGATGACCCACCTGTGAGAACACATCCTACCATCTCTTGGTGGAATCCAACAGCATATAGGTAGCAATCATGAATCTCCTCTCTGGAGGTGTCTCCAAATTCTCAAAGATTTTCAGCATGGCTTCTATCCATGACATTGGAGCCTGAGCTTCTCCTTACCATGAAACGTTTGGAGGATGCTGCTGCTAGAAAAACCAGCATCAAGTCTTCCATAGACGAGGTGGGAGGCAGTGCTCCCTGGAAGGTCTGCATCATCCTCAGAAAGCCTTCCCTGAACTGTGCATCAGCACCTATAACTGGTATCACTCTTAGTACCAAGGCTGGAACAACAGGAGGATCTGCAGGAAGTCCCTGATCAGCCATGTCCGGTGACTGATCACCGCTTGGAAACTGGCATAAAACTAGAGGACATCTCGGTGGCATGTCTTTGCAAGGACAACACAAACCTTAGATAATAATTATCAACGACTGAAAACAGGTAGTGTAAGAGGGTAAAAAAAGGATGAAAACATCCATGTTTTACAAAACGTGACTACAAGGCATGTATACTACCTACAAAGCATGTTCTCTGAAGTCATTCACCTAGGCATGTAACTTTTCCTAAACTAGTCATGTAACCCCCCAAACACATGATGTGTTCTCAAAACACATGGTGTGTACTTGAATCCTCTTCCCCTTCCCGGGTCCTTCTACACGGCTAATCCACACGGCTCTCCTAAGACAAGACTACATTATAAAGACCCATACTTTACATACATTGTTAATACTTCAAAATTGACGCATACTTATTACAATATATTACAAAACCACGAAAGGACCGTATAGGTATAATGTCTTTAGAAACTGGGAAACATAAACAACTAGTTCATAAAGAGTCTACAATGTCTCCCATTTATTTCATCATATCTATAGTCCCTTTTGGCATATCTTACGTAATAACCTTCTTCCTGACCTGGGGAAAGAAAAAATACAAAAGGGTGAGCTCAAATTCTCAGTAAGGGTAATCAAAATAAATATCAATCACATCGTATACATAAGCACATAACTTTTGGAAATCTTAACCTGCAAAAGAGATCATAATTTCATAACATGGGATAAATCATGGTAGTGAAATGTAATCACAATAATCATAACATAAAACATGAAATGTTGTGGCAACACACATAATCATAGAGAATCATTTCTTTTTAGTCAAGACTCATTTCCAAAACTATCTTAGTGGACAAAGTCCCTTTCTGAACCGAGTCACCCTCGTTTCAGTCCTGTTTCACTGAACCGGTATAACCTACCGTTCTAGCCATGTCTATCTCATGAGATATAAAATCATTACCCAATGCATTGGAGGTAGATATAGGTCCCACCCATCTCATAATGATACGATTCTTATGTGTGCCACAAAATCATAAATCATATATCATTGCATAACCCATGTAATAAAAATGGGAATCTTAAACATCATGACATCATAAAAAAATTCATATAAGATAAAGGGATTCATAAAAATATAATTACATCACAACATAATCAAATCAATGTAATAATAGGGATAAAAACAAAACCCTTTATTATCTTAGAAGGATAATAATTTTGATAAAACATTTGAACTCCATTCTTGAGGAAAACATCCTTTCTGCTTCAAAAACACTTTTCCTTTCTTAACGTGTCATAGAATTCTAAACTAAAAGAAGTTGATTAAAAATAAACATGAAAACATGTAAAATAAGCTTCTTCTAAATAATGTTTTAAAAATCCATTCATGCCGTATAAGTTAAAAAAACATTCTTCTCGTACTTTTGTCGGAAAAGTCAAAAAAAAAACCTCATACAAAAAATGACAAAAGATTCCTTTCATATCTTTTACTAAAAACTCACCGAAGGGTAAAATTGGATTTAAAAAATTGTAGGTGAATGGAAATAATATTACATATTGAGGAAACATGGATTTGGATGATAAAATACACCCCAGTTAATACCAAAGTATAAACAATCTCGGATAAAAATGAGATTGTGATATTTCCCTTACCTAGGGTCCGTTTTGCATCGTAAGTGTCCGAACCTCCTGTATAATGATTTAAATACTGTTAGTGACTTATTCTATAATCATACGTATTTTTATGATATCATATATGGTCATATTCTTAGCTTCTTATTAGTAATATTTCATTGCTACTTGTTATTCGGGTGTCTATAATATTTTTGTTCTTATGCGTGTCTTGTTGAATAAATTCTTATTCCTCTCTTTAGGTTATAGATACCTCATTTAAATAATATTATTAGTGTAATATATATCATATTAATTCATTAAATTCATTTATATAATCATTATTAAATTAAGATCATGTAGAACGAGTCGCATCACATCGTGGAGACGATATTCCGTACGTACGCACGAGTGATGATATCGTTCCAATGATCGTGGAATTGTATTGGACTGTATGTATACTATTTCACAATCAGTATTAATTTATAATAGTCATATATAGTCATTATTTACACCATTATACCCATCCAAGTAAGGTTGGGGTGGAAAATAGATTACACCACGGCGTGGAGACGGTATTCCGTACGTACGCACGCGCGGTGATTTCTTTTTCCGTAGGATGGATAGATGGTGAAATAGGGTTGGTTCATACTTATAATAACATATCAGTATATGAGTGATACTGATTTTATTACTTCATAATGAAACAACTAAAAAATAAGAAGTGGAAGAAGAAATAAAGATGAAAAAATCGGTAACGGACATTACCTCTTCTTTGAAGTGCTTCTTTGAGACATTCTTTTAGGGCAATAAATTGGTCTTTGAAGAAGACCAGGACCTCTAGGATGTCTATAGGGAAGTGGAGAGGAGAATGTGGCAGGGGTTGGCCCCGATTGATAGCTCAAAATGGTGTGGGGAAGAGGGGGAGGAGGTTCCCTTTTATAAGGGAGGAGAGGGGCACCTTTTGGAAAACTAAAAATATTATTTTATTATAAAGTCAAGTTAGGTTTTAAATATGTAAAAATTGATATATTTAGAAGCTAAGGTGGGGATGGGTCTAAATCCTCTCATCCAATAGAATTTAGACAAGTTTAGGTTCCTATTTTAACCTTATCATTTAGATTTAACATTAAGTTAAATAATTTTACTTTTACCGTGTCTTCTTGTATTCTTATACTATAAGGTGAATAAACTTACTATAAGCAGCCAAAAGAACCCCAAGTTGTTTATTATTAATATATATAACCTTATCTACGTTCTTTGGCAGAACCTTATATTTTTAGGAATAAAATAACAATTACTAATATAATATGTGTTTTAAAAACTATTTTATGTCAATTTTGACACTATTTAGTAATTAATTTTTGTGAAAATCATAACAGAATTTTTAATTCTAAAAAAGTTAATTAATTAAATAATAACATGTCATATTAATCTATAAAATTATTGTAATTCATAAAAAGTCTCAAATTATATTTATTTGGGTATTTATAACATCAATTATGTCAATATTTCATTAATAAGATAATTACTGCATCATCTTTGTGTCATTAATAAATTAAATTATTTAATGTCTAAAAATTACAAATAAAATACCATTATGTAGGAAATATTTTTATCTTTCTAAAGAATATTCATAGTTGAATTTATATTTTGTATAACCATATATTAAAAATGATTTAGTTATTAAACATTGATTTTAACTATTTTAACCCTTCTTTAAATAAATTAATAATAAATGTCCTAATCTAATCCAAGTGGGCCTAAATGGTCATATTTTATTCCTATGTTTGTTTTTGGTCTAATTACACTTTTCCAATAGAATTATAACATGTGTTAGAGTAATAATAATATCATTTTTACCCTTAATTACCTTATTTACTTTTAACCGTGGTAAAAAAAGTAAAAAGTTACTATTCACCAAATAATTATTTTCATCTCATTGAATCACATTTTACTTACTGATATTAACTGTGTCTCTCGGATTTTCAAAATTCCACTCAGAGAAGCGGTAAAATTATGTTTTATGAAAAATTCAGTTTTTTAACTACCACTTAGTGGTTTCACTATTCATCAAAAATTGAATGTTTTCAGAAAAATACCAAAATTTCACCCTAGGCTAATTTCGATATTCCGAATCCAAAAATGAAGTCCATTTTGAAAAATAAAATTTATAAAATTTCAAAAAGTGGTTATTACTATTCATAACTGCTAGTTTTAATAATATTTTAATAGCATATCGTTGTTTAGTGAAACATGGTATAGCGTACGACGCAAGCTATCGAGGAAGGTCGTGATTTCGTGTAAAGCAAGCCAAGAAAGTGTAGAAAAAGATTCCATTCATGATTTATATAACATAAAAGTCTCGGGTGTTACATTCTACCCCCCTTAAAATGAATTTCACCCTCGAAATTCGTCACTTTGTAACAAACAGATGAGGATACCTCTCCCTCGTCATATCCTCAAGATCCCATGTAGCTTCTTCTAATTGGTAGTTCCTCCATAAAACTTTCACCAATCGAGTGGCCTTGTTTCGTAGGACTTTTTCGCTACGATCCAGAATCTCTATCGGTTATTCTTCATAAGAAAGATCTTGCTCCAGCGGCACAACTTCTGAGCTGCGTACATGTTAAGGATCGGGTATTTACTTTCTCAGGAGAGATACATGGAACACACCGTGGACATGAGAGAGATTCGGTGGAAGCGCCAATCGATATGCTACCATCCCAACACGATCCTGAATTTCAAAAGAACCGATATATCTAGGGCTCAACTTCCCCTTCTTTCCAAATCTCATAACCCTCTTCCAGGGAGATATTCGTAGGAACACTTTATCACCCACTTCAAACTCTAGGTCTTTTCTTCAGTTTTCGGCATAACTATTCTGTCGACTCTGAGCTGCTCTTATGTGTTGTTGAATAGATCTGACCTTTTCTGCCATTTCATCAATGAGATCAGTTCCTAATAGATTTCATTCCCCAACTTCATCCCTACAAGTTGGAGTCCTACATTTCTGTCCATAGAGGGAATCATAAGAAGCCATCTGAATACTGGAGTGAAAGATATTATTATAAGAAAATTCCACCAAAGGTAGGTGTTGATCCCAACCACCTTTGAAATCCATAGAGCACGCTCTCAACATATCTTATAGGGTTTGAATTGTTCTCTCAGACAGACCATCTGTCTGAGGATGACAAGCAGTGCTGAAACTCAACTCTGTATCTAGAGTATTCTGAAGACTTCGTGTAACTCCCCGACCCTAGCTACCTGGAGTCGGTGGATTACTTCATAACATTGGCATGATCACAAAAGATCAAGTCTCGAAAGACCGATTAGTTTAGTAGCCTTGGAAACACTAGATACATTCGTAAACGTTACATTACATCATAATGTGAAAAACTACAATAACAAAGTCTCCATAGTCCACACTCATATCCTCTTCTGACTATCCCTGCAGGCCATTCATAAAATAATTCTTCACATCCTCGAAAATATTAAAACATTGAAAGGGGTTAGCTCAGATTCTTAGTAAGGATAACAATATTGCGGAAGCTTTCATAAATAAACATTAACATTTAAGGCAATGTATAACTAAAACAAAAGACTTTTAAACATGAACTTCAACATAATATGGAAAAAGTAAAATGAGAAAATTCCATTTACTTATTCACATGGATATTCTTCTGGTCGTATAATCACATGCAATATCAATAACCACTTTCATAATGATGTAATTCATAATGCCAGACATTCTGAAACATTTTGTCAAGGCCTCGGCCAAGACGTCTAAATTGATTAAGTCTTCGGCCAAAACCATAAATCAAATTGGGAAAGGGCCTTGGCCAATTCCACGTCTAGTTGTCTCATGAGACCTACCGATGCAATTTTTTTAGAAGATACTTACATTTAAAATTGCTCAAATATACACCAGTGTTTTTCTGAAAACATTATGAAAGCTTCTGAAAACAAAATAACTAATTCTGAGACTGCTCGACTAATTACAGGCCATGATGGGTCCACGCCCAATCCCTTCCTGTCTACCACACTCGAGAGTCGGTTTTTCTGAAAACATTTTTAAACTTGCGTTAAATACATATACATTTGCACTGGATTTTCAAATATTGGGGAGAAATATCTATTTTTTGAAATCATTTAAAAATCAAATATTTATAAAATAAAATCTTTTGAATAAACGTAAAAGTCAAAGGGGATTATACACCGTATAAAAGAAAGTCGTGTATAAAACGAAATATGCCTCACTGAAAGGAGATTGAGACGAAGTCCTTACAAAGATCATTTTTAAAATAAAATAGATCTATTATGTGTATTCACTATAAGTACACATAAATAAAGTCCAATTACAAAATAGGACAAAATAATATCATGACAAAATTTGAAAGTATGATATTAACCCAAAGAATGGAAATTGGGTTAAGAAGTTCCCTTATCTTGTGTCCGACTTGATTCGACCGTTCTTTAACCTCCTGAATAATAAACTAGAGTTAATATCTAACATTTTCAATTTCATTATCCTTTTTATATCACTTATTACGATGTTATGAACATTATGCAATTATTTAAGTTAATAACGGTCGTTTTGTCGATCTTTGGTACTTGAGTCAAAATAAACTTCTTATAATTACAAGTTGTTCATGTGGTAAAATATCCATTATATCCAGAATTATATTCCTGATTTAGATATCATATATATCATATATATACAGTATATACATTCATTTATAATATTACGTAACATTTAGAGGTAATAAATGAAATGCACCGTTCATGGAGACGGTAAGCCGTACGTACGCATGAACGCTACTTTCATTTCTATTTCGTATTTAATGGAATGAAATCATAATGATATAAATGTATAATATAATTCTAGTATAATATAGTGTATAATATCATTTACTCCATCCTTTATACTTCCCACATATGGCATTAATGATTCAAATCACTTTGAGGGGGTGGTAGTCCGCACTTCCTAAAATGAAATTATCGCGTTTACCCATAATAGAAATCATAAAGTATGCCATAATTGAGAAATACAGAAGCATAAGTAAAAAAATAAACATATAATATATCATATATAAATATAGTTACATCCTAATGGCCACCTTTGAAGGTGTTATATGAGTGTTGAACAATCATCGTTTCGTGAGGCAGAAATTCGCCATCCACAGAAACCGTATGTTCTATAACCATTAGATGTAGGTGTGTTTATGTGTAGGTCGAATAATTCTTATAAAAACATCCTAGTATATTGAGGATACTGTTTTTTTTACAAAAGAAATGAATAAAAATGGTTTAGGGGGTTGGAGAAGAAAAATAAAACGAAACAACATTAGAGAAGACATTACTTCAAAATCGGGTAACTCTTTTTGATTTGAGCCAAATGCTTCCTTGGGAAGAGTTCTGCCCAACGTGAGGCTTCTAGTAGTAATATGGGGAAGTTGGGAGAGTATTTGGGCAGAGGTTGGCCGAGCCAAATGGTTTGAAAGTGTGAAAGAGGTGGTAGAGGTGGGTGCCTTTTATAAGGGGAGAGGAGGGGCACTCTTGGAATGTAAGGGAATTTTACATTATTATACAATGATTTTAGGATTTTTAAGGTCCCACACTTATATAATTCGTTTCTAAGGTGATAAGGGTTCGAAATCAACCCATCCAATAGTCTTTGGACAAGTGTAAGCATTCTATTGTAAATTATCTTTTCATTTTATTAAAATCTTCAAATAATGAGGTCATCGCTGCATCATAATGATGTCATAAATAATTTAATTTATTTAATGTCTAAAAACTATAAAAAAAAAATACTATGATGTAAGAAATCATTTTAGATTTCCAATGACTATTTATAGTCAAAAATATAACTTGTATAACCCCATGTAAAAATTGTTTTAGTAAAACATTTAATGTTTGTATCATTTTTTACTTTAACATTAAATAAAAGGTATTTATGTCATTTTCCAACTAAAGTGGCTCCATGGGGTCCCCAAGTTGACCCATGGATTTTCATGGTCGTCCATGTCACATACAATGAGGGTAGGACATGTTTCAATCTCATCTCATATTATTAAAACATTATTTTTATCTTAAACTTCACTAATTACCTCTAATCGCGATTAAGAACTTAAAAGTTACTATTCACCAAAAATTATTTTAATCTCATTGAACCACATTTTACTTCTTAATGACAACCATGTGTGTCGGATTTTTGAAAATCAAATCACAGAAGTGGTAATATTTCATTTAAACGAAAAATCAGTTATTTAACTACCACTTAGTGGTTTCACTATTCATAAAAAATTGATGTTTTTCAGAACAATGCCAAAATTTCACCCTAAGATATAATTTATATTCCTCATTAAAAAATGATATCTATTTTATGAAATTCCAAAAACATAAGTTGAATTAATTAATTTTATAATTAATTCCCGCTGTCACAACAAATAGCGTGTTTTTAAAAACCAATTTATATCAAAAGATTGACAATTGTTTATCTCCAATTTCAAAGTGAAATTAATTATAATGAACCCCATTGGATAAAATGGTAAAAATATATTCTAATTATACTTTAAAACCACTCAATAGTATAACTTATCACTATAAATTATTTTGATTAAAAAATTTGTTTTAAGTATTTTTCACTATTCATAAAAATTTGGAAGTTCTCAGAAAATTACCAAAAATTCAACATAGGATAATTTAAATATTAGGAATACAAAAATGAAGTCCATTTTGAAATATAAAATTTCTATAAATTTAAAAAGTGGTTATTACTATTCATAATGACTACTTTGATTAGTTGCGGTGTGTTAGAACTCGAAGTTGCGTACAATGCAAGCTATTGCATTATTGAATGAGAAGTGTATCATGGAAGCTCGGGGTGTTACATTATCCCCTCCTTCAATAAATTGCGTCCTCGCAATTTGAAATTTTTCTTGGAAAATAAAAGGTTGAAAAGAGAAAATACCTTTGTGGAAAACCCACATCGGAAATAAGATTAATAAAATTTAGCCTTAATAAGAGGGAAAGGGAAATGAAAAAGTCACCACCCAATTATAATCTCGATTAGGAGAACATTGGTGGAAATTAGAGACATATAATTGGAGGAAAAATGTAAACATTTGTAGGGAATGATTGAGGTCATCAATCACAATAAACTGTCAAATTGAGGGCCTCAAAGCATTCAATCTATGTTGATTTAAAATATCATCAGTTCAACAAGACATAAGGTATTATGATAACACATTTTTTTGTTTTAATATCCCTTTACTAAAGTTTAAGAGTTAATTTATTCATTGAATAAGAGATAGGTATATATATATTTATGCTTGACAATTAGAGTTTCAACCTTCAACTCATCTTTCACTCAAAAAGATAATAGAACTCAAAAATATTATACTTATCCTAATTGTATAAGGTTGAAAATGTTAACACATACCATTTAGATTAGTAAAATTATTTTTTAATAACCAGGGACTTCCTGGACGCTAGTGATAGGAAATAAAGGCCTGTCGCACTATGGTTGTGGGTTCGATTCCTACAGCTTTGTCCGATGCGGCGGGTTATGCCCCACCCTACAGGTTGTCCTTTTCCTAAAAATATAGTATTATAATATTCCAAAAATAATCTTCATAATTTTTTTAACCTTAAACAATACTATCCCAAAGATCAACTTAATCCACTCCAACCTTTATAGTTATCCAAAATACCTCTGTCCAGACTTTCTCTAAAAGGTCTCTTAATTCCAAAATCAATTTATCAGATTCCCCAAACAAAGTAAAGTTTCTCTTATTGTCACATACTAAAAATATAATTACCTTCATCATATTAAAACCATACTGAAATCAACAAGTACTGTAGTACAATCCTTATATATATATCACATTATTCTAATAACAAGAATATAATCCATGAGTCCAAAAGCACCAATACATTAGTTATTCTGCTTCAACTGTAGTAACAGCATAAGATTGTCCTTGATCCCTTGTCCTTTTCTGAGGTAAGTTTCCATGAAGCTTAGGACATTCATTTTCATAATGCCCCATTTCTCTACAATTGTAGCATTCAACATTGATAGCCTTTTTCTTTCCCTTGCAATCACGCGCCTGGTGACCTTTTTCTCCACATTTATAACAAACTCACATTCCTTTTAGGCAAGTTCCAGGGTGATTCTTCCCACAATTATCACATAATGGAAAATACTTCTTTCCCGTTTTCCCTTTATCTGTCTCTTGTTCCACCGTTCTCTTCTTCTCTTGCTTTACTTTGTTGTCATAAGACTTAGAGAATTCATTTTCCGTCTTTATAGCACATGAGACAATATCTTCGTATATTGAGAACGATTGTGATACTAAAGCTCGATAGAGAAATGGTTTTAACCCATCAAAGAAACGATCAATCTTACCTCTTGGGTTACGTATATAATCTGCAGCATACCTCGCTATCCTTGTAAAGTTGGCCTCATACTTTGCGACATTCTCATCCACCTTTTGTTTCAGACTCGGAAATTTCCTTTCCACATCTGCTCTATGGTCATGAGGAAAGTGTTTTTTAAGAAAAGATCTTTGAACTCCCTCCATTCCATATTCGATATGTCATCATCTTTATTTGTGTTTTGAATCAATGACCACCATTGATCAGCATCTCCAGTGAGGCGGTAAACTGCCATGATAACCTTTTCTCTTTCACTACTCCCCAAGGCGTGGAATATTTTCTCTAAGGAGTGTATCCATTGCTCATCTACTAATGGATTTGTAACCCCATTAAATGTTGGTGGTTGTTGCCTCATGAAGTGGTCTAACATTGATCCTCCATGTTGCGGATCAGGGTGCTTCATATGAGTAAGGTTATTATTCATAACCTGAGTGAGCTTTCCCAGTATGGTAATAAGATGATCAGCACCAGTTGTATCTCCAGATCCACAATAATTATCTTGAACAGGAGGGCAATCCTGACACGGAGTGCGTGCATTGATACAGTTTCCATTCCTTCTACTAGGTGCCATTTCTAAACAATGGCATAAACTAGATTAGTTTATGAATCAAAATACATAATTCAATACTTATAAAATACTTAAAATAAATTGAACTATTTATGGATATAATCCATAAAAATATTTTATTTAAGGAATTATATATACTCATAACCCTTCATAGTGGTTTGTATATAAAATGAGAATTATCCTAAGAATATCCCCCGGGATTGTCGTAACCAAGAGTGCAGCAAGGCCTGTTGTCGTGGACCAATTCCCGTTCGAGTCTAGCTCAAAGCGGTGTTTTCGGGTTTTACCCCTAGGTACATTTGTGCCAGAGCCGCCTCTACCTTCTCGTATCCAGACATGGATGTATTTCTCGGAAAACTCATAACATCTCTATAATACCAAAATTCTAGGAAGTTATTCTATAATAATCCTCAAAGTCTATCTTCGGGCTATGTGCACTAATCAGAGTTTATCTAAATCTTGCTTCCAAGGTTAGTACTAAACTGCCTTTGATACCAACTGTAACACCCCGACCCTAGCTACCCGGAGTCGGTGCATTACTTCGTAACATTGGCATGATCACAACAGATCAAGACTCGAAATACCGATTAGTTTAGTAGCCTTGGAAACACTAGATACATTTGTAAATGTTACATTACATCATAAAGTGAAAAACTACAATAAAAAAGTCTCCATAGTCCACACTCATATCCTCTTCTGACTATCCCTGCAGGTCATTCATAAAATACTTCTTCACATCCTGGAAAATATTAAAACATTGAAAGGGGTGAGCTCAAGTGCTCAGTAAGGATAACAATATTGCGGAAGCTTTCATAAATCAACATTAACATTTAAGGCAATGTATAACTAAAACAAAAGCCTTTTAAATATGAACTTCAACATAATATGTAAAAAGTAAAATGAGATAATGCCATTTACTTATTCGCATGGATATTCTACTGGTCGTATAATCACATTCAATATCAATAACCACATTCATAATGATCGAATGCATAATGCCAGACATTCTGAAACATTTTGTCAAGGCCTCGGCCAAGACGTCTAAAATGATTAAGGCCTCGGCCAAAACCATAAATCAAATTGGGAAAGGGCCTCAGCGAATTCCACGTTTAGTTGTCTCATGAGACCTACCGATGCAATTTTTTTTAGAATATAATTACATTTAAAATTGTTCAAATATACTCCAGTGTTTTTCTGAAAACATTATCCAAGCTTCTGAAAACAAAATAACTAATTCTGAGACTGCTCGACTAATTACAGTCCATGATGGGTCCACACCCAATCCCTTCCTATCTACCACACTCGAGAGTCGGTTTTTCTGAAAACATTTTTAAGCTTGCGTTAAATACGTATACATTTGCACTGGATTTTCATATATTGGAGAGAAATATCTATTTTTTGAAATCATTTAAAAATCAAATATTTATAAAATAAAATCTTTTGAATAAATGTAAAAGTCAAAGGGGTTTATACACCGTATAAAAGAAAGTTGTGTATAAACCGAAATATGACTCAATGAAAGGAGATTGAGACGAAGTCCTTACAAAGATAATTTTTAAAATAAAATAGATCAATTATGTGTATTCACTATAAGTACACATAAATACATTACAATTACAAGATATGACATAATAATATCACGACATAATTTGAAAGTATGAGATTAACCCAAAGAATGGAAATTGGGTTAAGAAGTTCCCTTACCTTGTGTCCGACTTGATTCGATCATTCTTTAACCTCCTGAATAATAAACTAGAGTTAATATCTACCATTTTCCATTTCATTATCCTTTTTATATCACTTATTACGATGTTATGAACATTATGCAATTATTTAAGTTAATAACGGTCGTTTTTTCGATCTTTGGTACTTGAGTCAAAATAAACTTCTTATAATTACAAGTTGTTCATGTGGGGAAATATCCTTTATATCCAGAATTATATTCATGATGTAGATATCATATATATCATATATAT
Organism: Viscum album; assembly: GCA_963277665.1. Lineage (NCBI taxonomy): Eukaryota > Viridiplantae > Streptophyta > Magnoliopsida > Santalales > Viscaceae > Viscum > Viscum album. The sequence goes on along the minus strand of OY728147.1, from coordinate 2,046,068,163 downwards.
ATATATATATATAGTATATGCATTCATTTATAATATTACGTAACATTTAGAGGAAATAAATGAAATGCACCGTTCATGGAGACGGTAAGCCGTACGTACGCATGAACGCTACTTTCATATCTATTTCATATTTAATGGAATTAAATAATAATGATATAAATGTATAATATAATTACAGTATAATATAGTGTATAATATCATTTACTCCATCCTTTATGCATCCCACATATGGCATTAATGATTCAAATCACTTTGAGGGGGCAGTAGTCTGCACTTCCTAAAATGAAATTATCGCGTTTACCCATAATAGAAATCATAAAGTATGACATAAATGTGAAATAAATAAGCTTAAGTAAAACATAAACATATTATATATCATATATAAATATATTGAAATCTTAATGTCCACCTTTGAAGGTGTTATATGAGTGTTGAACAATCATCGTTTCGTGAGGCAGAAATTCGCCATCCACAGACACCGTATGTTCTTTAACCATTAGATGTAGGTGTGTGTAAGTGTAGATCGAATAATTCTTATAAAAACATCCTAGTATATTGAGGATACTGGTGTTGTTACAAAAGAAATGAATAAAAAGAGTTTAGGGGGTTGGAGAAGAAAAATAACACAAAACAACATTAGAGAAGACATTACCTCAAAATCGGGTAACTCTTTTTGATTTGAGCCAAAGGCTTCCTTGGGAAGCGTTCTGCCCAAAGTGAGGCTTCTATGAGTAAGAGGGGGAATTTGGGAGAGTATTTGGGCAGAGGTTGGCCGATCCAAATGGTTTGAAAGTGTGAAAGAGGTGGTAGAGGTGGGTGCCTTTTATAAGAGGATAGGAGGGGCACTCTTGGAAAGTAAGGGAATTTTACATTATTATACAATGATTTTCGGATTTTAAAGGTCCCACACTTATATAATTCGTGGCTAAGGTGATAAGGGTTCTAAATATACCCATCCAATAGTCTTTGGACAAGTGTAAGCCTTGGATTGTACATTATCTTTTCATTTTATTAAAATCGTTAAATAATGAGGTCATCGCTGCATCATAATGATGTCATAAATAATTTAATTTATTTAATGTCTAAAAATTATAAAAAAATACTATGATGTAGGAATTCTTTTTTAGATTTCCAATTAATATTTATAGTTAAAAATATAACTTGTATAACCCCATGTAAAAATTGTTTTAGTAAAACATTTAATGTTTGTGTCATTTTTTACTTTAACATTAAATAAAAGAAATTTATGTCATTTTCCAACTAAAGTGGCTTCATGGGGTCCCCAAGTTGACCCATGGATTGTCTTGGTCGGCCATGGAACATCCAATGATGGTAGGACATGTGTCAATCTCATCTCATATTATTAAAACATTATTTTTACCTTAATCTACACTAATTACCTCTAATCGCGATTAAGAACTTAAAAGTTACTATTCACCAAAAATTATTTTAATCTCATTGAACCACATTTTACTTTTTAATGACAACCATGTATGTTGGATTTTTTAAAATCAAATAAAAGAAGTGGTAATATTTCATTTAAACGAAAAATCTGTTATTTAACTACCACTTAGTGGTTTCACTATTCATCAAAAATTGAAGTTTTTCAGAACAATGCCAAAATTTCACCCTAAGATATAATTGATATTACGAATTAAAAAATGATGTCTATTTTATGAAATTCCAAACATATAAGTTGAATTAATTAATTTTATAATTAATTCCCACTGTCACAACAAATAGCGTGTTTTTAAGAAACAATTTATATCAAAATATTGACAATTGTTTATGTCCAATTTCAAAGTGAAATTAATTCCAATGAAAACCATTGGATAAAATGGTAAAAATATATTCTAATTATACATTAAAACCACTCAATAGTATAACTTATCACTATAAATTATTTTTATTAAAAAATTTGTTTTAAGTATTTTTCACTATTCATAAAAATTTGGAAGTTCTCAGAAAATTCCAAAAAATTCAACATAGGCTAATTTCAATATTAAGAATACAAAAATGAAGTCAATTTTGAAATATAAAATTTCTATAAATTTAAAAAGTGGTTATTACTATTCATAATGACTACTTTGATTAGTTGCGGTGTGTTAGAACTCGAAGTTGCGTACAATGCAAACTATTGCATTATTGAATTAGAAGCGTATCATGGAAGCTCGGGGTGTTACACTTCGCCAGAACATCGAGGTAAATCTCAGATCCCGATCAGATATAATAGAAAGTGGTACTCCATGCAATCTTACCACTTCCTTTACATATATCCTGGCAAGCTGATCCAGAGAGAAATCCTCTCTAATAGCAATGAAGTGTGCAGACTTTGTAAGACGATCAACTATGACCCAGATAGCATTATTGCCTTTGGATGTTTTAGGAAGTCCTATGACAAAGTCCATAGTAATGTTTTCCCATTTCCATTCGGGTATGGGTAATGGTTGTAACATCCCCTTAGACTTCTATCTCTTAGCTTTAACTTGTTGACAAACCAAGCATCGAGAGACATATTCAGCAACATCTCTTTTCATGCCATCCCACCGAAAGTACTCTTTCAGGTACCTATACATCTCCGTGCTTCCAGGATGAATAGAGAATGAAGAACTATGAGCCTCATCCAGCAGCTCCTTCTTTAATTCTGGTATGGGAGGAACACAAACCCTATTCCTGAACTTTATTATCCCATCACAATCAAGGTTGAATTTAGGAACATTTCTCACCTTCTTTTGTAACTCGACATCTTCTTTCTGTTCCTCTTTAATATTCACATGTATAGATGGTTGAACATTAATTTGAGAAAGATAAGATTTTTCCCCTTCCATTATAATTCCAAGATCCATCCTTTGTAAATCCATAAATATTGGATCGTTTGTGATCCTCATCATGGATAAACTAGCATGGTCATATCGACTTAATACATCTGCCACCTTGTTTGCTTTCCCAGGGTGGTAATGGATTGAGCAGTCATAATCCTTAATCAGCTCCAACCATCTTCTATGGCACATATTCAGCTCCTTTTGTGTGAAAATATATTTTAAACTTTTATGATCAGTATAAATACCACACCTTTCACCATAAAGGTAATGCCTCCAAACCATTAATGAAAAGATTACCGCAGCTAACTCCAAATCATGTGTTGGGAAATTTTGCTCATGTATTTTCAACTGTCGTGAGTCATAAGCTATCACCATATCATTTTGCATAAGAACACACCCCAATCCCTTCTTGGATGCATCACTATAGATCAAAAACATTTCTCCACTACAAGGCAGTGTGAGCACAGGTGCACTGGATAACCTTCTTTTCAACTCCTTGAAATTCTTTTCACATTCTTCCGTCCAGACGAACTTAACTCCTTTCCAAGTCAACTTGGTGAGTGGATTAGATAATCATGAAAAATCATTCACAAAACGTCGATAATATCTATCCAAACCAAGAAAACATCGGATCTCAGTTACTATTGTTGGCCTCGACCATCTTTCGATAACCTCTTTTTTTGCTGGATCCACAAATATCCCCTCTTTTGAGATTATGTGACCCAAAAATGAAACTTTTTGAAGCCAAAATTCACACATGGTAAATTTGTCATAAAGCTTCTCCTTTCTCAGGGTCTTCAATATAATTCTCAGGTGATCTTCATGTTCTTCCTTGCTCTTTGAAAAGACAAGAATATCGTCTATAAAGACTACCACAAATTTATCAAGATAGTCTCTAAATATTCTATTCATCAGATCCATGAAGATAGCAGGGGAATTAGTAAGACCAAATGGCATAACTATAAATTTATAGTGTCCATACATTGTACGTAAAGCCGTTTTTGGTATATCCTCCCTTTTGACCCTTAATTGATGATACCCTGAACGAAGATCAATCTTGGAAAAGTATTGATATCCGCATAGTTAGTCAAATAGGTCATCAATGCACAGGAGATGATATTTGTTCTTGATAGTGATCATGTTAAGTTCTCGATAATCAATGCAGAGTCTCATTGATCCATCTTTCTTCTTAACAAACAGAACAGGTGCTCCCCAAGGTGATGCACTAGGGCGTATGAACCCCTTATCAAGATTCTCTTGGAGTTGCTTCTTCAATTCCTGCAACTCAATTGGGGCCATTCTATAAGGGGTCTTTGAAATAGGCAAATCACCCGGTACAAGTTCTATTGAAAACTCAACATCACGATTCGGTGGAAGACCCGGTAATTCCTCTGGAAAGACATCATAAAACTCCCGTACAATGGGCATATTCTTAATCGTGAGTTTCTTACCAACCAGTTGAGATAAAGAATCTTCATTTAGTAGAATCAATACCCATAAAATGGAAGAAATTTCCACTAGAAGGTTATGTTTATCCTTGCATTGATAGACGATCATAGATTGATCTGGAATATGAAATGTGACTTCCCATATTTGGAAATTGATATGAGCTCCATATAAAGAAAGCCTATCCATGCCAAGAATCAAATAAAATTCTACTATAGGAAGGATCACAAGATTTGCAGGAATCACTTTCCCACAAACTTCGATCGGAGAAGAATTATAAACTGTTGATGCGACTGTTGTGCCTTTAGGTGTTGTCACAGCTAACTCAACATCTAATTTTTGAGGTAATACGGTGATACCCTTAGAAAATTCGTCCTGAATAAAATAGTGGGTGGATCCAGAATCAAATAAAACATTTTCTACTTTAGAGTGGATGGTATGTGTACATTTCACCACATCGTTATCATACTCCACATCACTGATAGAAATTGCATGTGACTTTCCTTTTTCTTTAGCCTTAAGAGTTTGTTGATGTCGACCATCATCATCAACCCTTGAATTAGGGAATTTATTGGCATAATGTCCCATCTCATTTCACTTGAAACATTGAAGTATAGTAGGTTCATTATGTGTATCCCTTCCTTTATTGGCATCATTAGAAATCATCTTCCCATCATCGCAGCATTCTAATGTCTGATGACCTTCCATTCCACATTTGAATCATTTACTTGTCCCTTCAAGACAACTCCCTCTATGTTTCGTTCCACACTTTGAGCATAAGGGAAAGCTCATATTCTTTTCAGTGTGCTCTTTATATTTTCCTTTGAATTCCATTTTCCTCTTCTTATCAAACCCATATGACTGATGGGTTACTCCAATCTCCATCTCAACTTTGATAGCACATCGAACGATTTCCTCATAGCTATTGAAGTCCCTTATGGGTAAGGCCCTTAGAAGACTTGGTTTTAATCCACTAAAGAATCGATCAATCTTACTCTTAGGTTGGATAATAATACCAGAAGCGTACATTGCAAGTCTTGTAAAATTTTCTTCATAGGTACCAACAGATTCATCATCCTTTTTCTTCAGTTCAAAAAACTCTTTCTCCATCTTTGTTCGGAGAATACGAGGGAAGTAATTATTGAAAAATAAGTTATTGAACTCGTCCCATTCCATGGACTCAATTTCATCTCTTTGCCTCGTATTCTTAATAAGATTCCACCTTCGATCAGCATCACCTTCAAAACGATACACTGCTAAGATGACTTTATCATGCTCAGAACATTGAAGAACTGAAAATATCTTTTCAGTAGTACTAATCCATTTTTCAGAAACTAATGGATCAGTAGACCCACTGAATGATGGTGGATGCTGTCTCATGAAGGATTCAATAGAATTTTTCTCCTTCCTTTTCTCGTTTAGAAGTCCAACATGATTCATAGCATGAGAAAGTTGTATGAGCATGGCTACAAGATTTTTCATTCCATATCCCGTAACGTTTGGTTGCTCAGGGGTACAATCATTGCATTGCCCATTGCATTCCGCATTAACACAGTTCCTTCGGGTTCCAGCCATTGACTAAAACCAAGAAGAATAGTGTGAGCAACACTAATTATAATAGGAAAACAACATAATCAAGAATAAAACTTCACACTTAAGGTCTTATCCTAGGTTATTCATGGACATTTCTAAAACACTAAGATTGTGTTCTATGCTTAGACTTATCCTTAGGGTTCTTACTAAGGCTTTCACATCCTAGTTTCCAATGCTTGACTATAACTTTCCTCTTATACCAACTATAATGACCCATACATTACATACATTGTTATTACTTCAAAACTGAAGCATAATTATTACAACATATAACAAAACCACGAAAGGACCGTATAGGTATAGTGTCATTAGAAACTAGGAAACATAAACAACTGGTACATAAAGCGTCTACACTGTCTCCCATTTATTTCATCATATCTATAGTCCCTTTTGGAATATCTTACTTAATAACCTTCTTCCTGACCTAGGGAAAGAAAACATACAAAAGGGTGAGATCAAATGCTCAGTAAGTGTAAACAAAATAAATATCAATCACATCGTATACATAAGCACATAACTTTTGGAAATCTTAACCTGCAAAAGAGATCATAATTTCATAACATGGGATAAATCATGGCAGTGAAATGTAATCACAATAATCATAACATAAAACATGAAACTTTTTTTTATACACACATAATCATAGGGAATCATTTCTTGTTAGTCAAGACTCATTTCCAAGACTATCTTAGTAGATAAAGTCCCTTTCTGAACCGAGTTACCCTCATTTCAGTCCTGTTTCACTGAACCGGTATAACCTACCGTTCCAGCCATGTCTATCTCATGAGATATACAATCTTTACCCAATGCATTGGAGGGAGATATAGGTCCCACCCATCTCATAATGATACCATTCTTATGTTTGCCACAAAATCATAAATCATACATCATTGAATAACCCATGTAATAAAAATGGGAATCTTAAACATTGTGACATCATAAAACAATTCATATAAGATAAAAAGATTCATAAAAATATAATTACATCACAAAATAATCAAATAAATGTAATAATAGGGATAAAATCATAACCCTTTATTCTCTTATATGGAAAATAATTTTGATAAAACATTTGAACTCCATTCTTGAGGAAAATATCCTTTCTGCTTCAAAAACACTTTTCCTTTCTTAACATGTCGTAAAATTCTAAACTAAAAAAATTTGATTAAAAATAAACCCGAAAACTTGTAATGGAATCTTCTTGGAAATAATGTTTTAAAAATACATTCATGTCATATAAGTTAAAAAAACATTCTTCTCGAACTTTTGTCGGAAAAGTCAAAAAGTACCTCGTACGAAAAACGAAAAAAGATTCCTTTCATATATTTTACTAAAAACTTACCGAAGGGTAAAATTGGATTTAAACAATTGTAGGTGAATGGAAATAATATTACATATTGAGGAAACATGGATGTGGATGATAAAATAAACCCCAGTAAATACCAAAGTATAAACAATCTCGAATAAAAATGAGATTGTGATATTTCCCTTACCTTAGGTCCGTTTTTCTCTGTAAGTGTCCGAACCTCCTGTATAATGATTTAAATAATGTTATTGACATATTCCAGAATCATACTTATTTTTATGATATCATATATGGTCATATTCTTAGCTTCTTAGTAGTAATATTTCAATGCTACATGTTATTCGGGTGTTTATAATTTGTTTGTTCTTATGCGTGTCTTGTCGAATAAATTCTTATTCTTCTCTTTAGGTTATAGATACCTCATTTCCAGAATGGTATTAGTGTAATATATATCATATTCATTCATTAAATTCATTTATATAATCATTATTAAATGAAGATCATGTAGAACGAGTCGCATCACATCGTGGAGACGGTATTCCGTACGTACGCACGAGTGATTATATCATTCCTTGATCGTGGAATTGTATTGGAGTGTATGTATACAATTTCAGAATCAGTATTACTTTATAATAATCATATATAGTCATTATTGGTACCATTATACCCATCCAAGTAAGGTGGTGGTGGAAAATAGATTACACCACGGCGTGGAGACGGTATTCCGTACGTACGCACGGGCGGTGATTTCTTTTTCCATAGGATGAATAGATGGTGAAATAGGGTTGTTTCATAGTTATAATAACATATCAGTATATGAGTGATACTGATGTTATTAATTGATAATGAAAAAACTAAAGAAGAATAAGTGGAAGAAGAAATAAAGATGAAAGAATCGGTAATGGACATTACCTCTTCTTTGAAGTGCTTCTTTGAGACCTTCTTTTAGGGCACTAAAATTGGTCTTTGAAGAAGACCAGGACCCCTAGGATGTCTATAGGGAAGTGGATAGGAGAAAGTGGCAGGGGTTGTCCGATCTTGAAGGCTCAAAGTGGTGTGAGGAAGAGGGGGAGGAGGTTCCCTTTTATAAGGGAGGAGAGGGGCACCTTTGGGAAAACTAAAAATATTATTTTATTATAAAGTCAAGTTCGGTTTTAAATAGCTCCAAATTGATATATTTCGAAGCTAAGGTGGGGATGGGTCGAAATCCTCTCATACAATAGAATTTAGACAAGTTTAGGTTACTATTGTAACCTTATCATTTAGATTTAACATTATGTTAAATAATTTTACTTTTACCGTGTCTTGTTGTGTTCTTATAATATAAGGTTAATAAACATACAATAAGCAGCCAAACGAACCCCAAGTTGTTCATTATTAATATATATAACCTTATCTAAGTCATTTGGAAGAACCTTATATTTTTAGGAATAAAATAACAATTACTAATATAATATTTGTTTTAAAAACTATTTTATGTCAATTTTGACACTATTTAGTAATTAGTTTTTTTGAAAATCATAACAGAATGATTAGTTCGAAAAAAGTTAATTACATAAATACTAACAAGTCATATTAATCAATAAAATTATTTTAATTCATAAAAAGTCTCAAATTATATTTATTTGGGTATTTAAAACATCAATTATGTCAATATTTCATTAATAAGATAATTACTGCCTCATCTTTGTGTCATAAATAAATTAAATTATTTAATGTCTAAAAATTACAAATAAAATATCATTATGTAGGAAATCTTTTTAGATTTCTATTGAATATTTATAGTCGAATTTATCTTATGTATAACCCCATATTAAAACTGATTTAGTTTTTAAACATTGATTTTAACTATTTTAACCATTCTTTAAATAAATTAATAATAAATGTCCTAATCTAATCCATGTGGGCCAAAATGGTAATATTTTATTCCTAAGTTTGTTTTTGGTCGAATAACACTTGTCCAATAGAATTAGGACATGTTTTAGGGTAATAATAGTATCATTTTTTCTCTTAATTACCCTATTTACTTTTAACCGTGATAAAAAAAGTAAAAAGTTACTATTCACCAAAAAATTATTTTTATCTCATTGAACCACATTTTATTTACTGACATCAACCGTGTCTCTCGGATTTTTGAAATTTCACTCACAGAAGCGGTAAAATTATGTTTTAAGAAAAATTCAGTTTTTTTAACTACCACTTAGTGGTTTCACTATTCATAAAAAATTGAACGTTTTCAGAAAAATACCAAAATTTCACCCTAGGCTAATTTCGATATTACGAATACAAAAATGAAGTCCATTTTCAACAATAAAATTTATAAAATTTCAAAAGGTGGTTATTACTATTCATAACAGCTAGTTTTAATAACATTTTAATAGCATATCGTTGTTTAGTGAAACTCGGTATTCTGTACGACACAAGCTATTGAGGAAGGTCTTGATTTCGTGTAAAGCAAGCCAAGAAAGTGTAGAAAAAGATTCCTTTGATGATTTATATAACATAAAAGACCCGGGTGTTACATACATGGCATGTTCGAGGTAGACACGACGTGTAGTGGACAAGCTTCACCTAGCGCGTGGTGTTAGTGATACGGCATGTATAACTAGGTTATACTACATGACCTGTTCTAAAAAATCACAGCATGTACTAAGAAAAGCTAATGTCGACCCGTGTTGTTCGTGACACGACTAGGAACCTTGGTTACGCTGCACAGCATGTGAAATCAAGACACGATGTGTAGAAATGAAGTTTCATCCATCAGGGTCACTAGTCACATGGGTAGACACACAATCTCAACAACACAGCATGTACATACTATACACGGTGTGTTTTCACATGATTTTCCAGAACCCCTTGTCCCTACACACATAGTCAGTGACAAGGTTTTAAAACTACACATCATGTAGTCATAAATTACACGCTATGTATTCTGTGTTTTTCTAGACAGTCATCTCAGAAACTGCACCGGAGCCCAGAAAAAAACACAGCAACGAACATTGAAGGTGCCAAATCTCGATCCGTGAGGCCCCATACTACCCGTGAATAAAATTTTGGCATCTAATACAAGTTATAACAAGGGAAAAAAATCTGTTGATCCACCAAATTCTAGTCCATGAGGGCCCATAACACCTCAAGATCCAATGTTTGTAATTCATCCAAACAAAGCACTACTCAAACAAAGACCTATCAAACAACACAAATTCTATCAATCATCTATCAAAACATCATACATAGTCTACACAACGTCAATCACAATATCATTTAATCGTTAATGCAGCCTAGATGGTCTGGGAAGAATGCATGGCATGTGATTTCTAACTTGTGCATATATGATGCATGAGATGGAACACCCTCATCTCATCGGGATGTGACAAAAATAGAACCTCAATAACAACAACGGTAACAACACAAGACATGTGAGTCACCCAACGGTGAAATAAAATCAATTTTAATGATTCAAACCCATAAAATTTCATTAAACGGGGTAGTATGGATTTTCCCTATACATGGGTTTGCTACTCCCGGGAACATAATTTTACCAAGTACCTATTTCGTCCTATCCTTGGCTATAGGATACAAATAGTAAGTCAAGAGAAAAGAAATCCTCTGATACCACTTTTTAATGTCTTGGTTCTAGAAGACACCCAAAGGCACCGCATACCCAGTTGGTTAAATGGACTCAAGCACATTTCCCAGAATGCCAATGGCTACCGCCTAGCTGCGAGGGCCTTGAGTGTGATAGTGGGGAAACTATGCCTTCATTGGAAGAGTACACAATGAAAGAGAAATAAATAATCAAAATCAGAAGCAGTAAACAATCCATATACAACTGAGAAGTGGAATACTAAAATAAAAAATAGCTGGAGCACATAAAAATAAAATGATGCATGAAACATATGTCTAAGAAAACATCCCAACAAGTCATAATGTTGTATACAAATATTACTAAACCATGTTCAAAAGAAACATGTCACATCTCATCAGCATCACAAGCCTAATCATGGTCCCATGCTCTCCATCTCTACAACATGTCAAGTACCTAATGTAGAAGGGTGCTTTCCCTTGTCTATACCTGCAGCAATATAATCATCTTTGGGCCCAAAATCATGGCCCAAAAAGGTGTGAGATTAAATCCCAGTATGAAACCACCACGAGATATTTTCCTAATATTCATTGAATATATGGAAGGTAAAAGTACAGAAAGCTGTAGAAAGGAAATTACTCAACAGTAAACAATCCATCCTTTCAAGAATTTAATTCACAAAAAAGTAATCATCTAATCATGAAAGAAGTAACAAATAGGTAACCCTATAGGTATTTCTCACAACCTAACCCCTCTGGTTCAACCAACATGCACTGGAATTCCTATGGGAGGCACACAGAGTCTCACCCCTCTGGTTCAGCTAACGTATAGAATCTATGGGGAAGAACTCATTGTGAATTGTCCCTATAGTCTCATATCTTAGTAAAGGCACTCTGGGGAAGAACTCAACATCTCATTCCAAATATGGACCGCATCGATGAACTATAATCACTCTAAAGAAGCACTCAACATCAATTACCCATGTGGTCTCACATCATAATTTATAAGAAACTCTAGATAATCCCTTACGTCCCTTCTCTAGGTGGTCTACTAAACTAGGTTCTCACGGCCCTATGTAAATAAAATAAGTATAGTGCGCATAACCGCCTAAGTAAACCTCAAGAACTACTTGGCTAGCATTATATGACATATCAGCACTATTGAACAACAATCAATCTGCCCTACAAACTAGGCATGGAAACTGGTAATAGCATAATAGGAAAACTACACCAATGGTCATACGTAGGCAAAAAATGCATGGAAAAAACATCCAACGCACATCAAAATTTCCCTATTTACAAAAAACAACCTCTACTCAGGCATACAAGCAAAGAAGTTGAACAAAAGGGCAAAACGGTAAGCATGAAATATCCCATTCAAGGGTATTGGTGGTATTTGAGAAAAATACTAAATGACATTATAATGAAAAGAAAAAACCACCTACATTTGGGTTAGGAGATCAAAATACTAGAACCAAAAGGCTTGAATCTCCTTAAAAATTCAGAGAACTACGAAAACACATAAAACATTCATCCCATGAAAACTTGAGAAAGAGGGGAAATAATGGAATGAAAATCAAGAAGAAGGAAGATATTACTTCTATGGTTCTAATTCAATTGACGACGGTCGATTCGAAGAACAGACAGAGGCTCGGGGGATCAAAAAAGTTTCAGCGACGTACGGTTTCTCTCGGCCGAACGTGACCTAGAATAACACGCTTCTCGGGGTTAGACACGACCCCAGTGAGTATAGTGTAAATAACAAATTACACAACATTTACTTTTTAAGTACAAGGTTTGTACTTACTATTTCTGTACTATTCTTTAAGTGGCCTTCAAATACCCCCACAAAGCCATGTGCATGGCTGCTACATGGCCAGCACCAGGCTACCTGCGGCAACGAAGTACACCACATGTAATCATAATGTACACAGCATGTACTTAAAAAATTTCTAGAAACTCCTCTTTTCTCAAAAACTCCAAAAAATGAAAAATATACCTGAAAAGAAGATCCGGCTTCTTACATTATGATTCATTTGAATAGACCTTATGTATAACGTTGGTTCCTTCCCATTTTTTTCTGGTTTTTCAGGTATCTTTCTTGGTATAACTGGGGATCGAAGTGACCTTATATGTTCTCATTGAAGGACTGAGTATGGTTGAACCTTTTATTGTTATCTTATGGGATCCAGTTCTAATGGACATCAAGTTATTGGAGTGTATAAACCTTCCTCTCATCAATGACTTCCAACTCATCCAACCATTTTTTTAATAATCACCATCTATGAGTTTTCCGAAGATATCTATTATATGTGAAATAAACTAGACATATATGTTAAATATTACATTGTTATTGTACCCAATTGATTATGGATTTGATTGTATATATGTGTGTGTGGTGGAATGGCATCCCCATAAAGCATGAAAGAAATTTTTTGGAATGGGATTCATGTCCTTATCCAACATCGTCTAGATTATATTCAATAGAGTCATATTGAGGGCCTCTATTTGTCCATTTTTTACTATATTATTGAGGGATAAATGTATAAAATTTATGTTTAACTGCTAGTATAGTTTGTTCAACATATTAGAATATAATGTAGTGTTATTTTCCATAAATATCATGCGAGGGAATCTGAATCTGATGATGATATTGGATTTTATAATGTTAATGATATCATTTTTTTAACTTTATTGATGGTTATTTCCAGATCATATATGGAGAAAAAATTCATTACTAGTAATGATATTCTTAAAATTAATAACTATGAGGGGCAGATATATCCCTAAAACCTCCACTCCCCAAACATGAAAATTTCCAGGAATATTTATTTTTATGTAGTGATTATAGGGATATATTGATGATGTTTTAATGAATCATGAATTCCTGAAAATCCTTAGTAAATTCCAAAAAGTCTTATATCATTTTTTTCTTGTATTATCCATGAATCCTAAGTTTATGATATATCATATTGCAGGAATAATAAGTGTTGAAAGAGCCTACATGTATTTCTTCCATGATGAAGGGAATCTATATTTCTTCTATGCATCTGAGTAGGATTCCCTCAATGCCTCGATTATTTGAGGTTTTTCTCCTTTGGCATATCCCAAATGCTAATATTCATTGTGCAGTGTTGGGTATGACCCCTTTCAAATCAATCGAATATAAGGGACCCATTTTGTTGATAATTTACTCTTGGATCCATCTCTCTAATGGTGTATATTAGTTCATCAAGATTTTTGGTCGTGTGGACATGACAGATTTCTTACAAAGCATAGAGGATGAGTAATGAGATCATGTAATAGTGAATGTTGTAAAATAACACCTCATCAAAATTACGGTCATCCAAAACCATGGAAATATTATACAGTTCATCAAAACGATAATTTTTTAATTCCGGTACATGATGCAATGTTGGATCAAAAGGGATCGTCACCATTATACCTATGACATAACTAATGAGATGGTGGAATACACCCTTTTTATTTCATAATTTCTGATGATCTATTTGATAACTATATTTGAATCCAATTTTTTGTTCAACTTGGTTGTGTATAGATGTTGGGGAAGATACATGCTAGTAATAAGTACATGGAATTTCACCAAATTATTACTAAAACATTTGGATAGTGATACAGATTGGGGAAAAATTATTCTTTGGGGAGACTAATACAATTCAAATACTAACAAAATTTATCTTCTGGTTGTCTATCATATATTTAATAGGACATTGGGAGGAAAAGATAAAACACATCCCCCGTGTTTGGGATCTTTCATGGGCATGGAATATATATTTAACTAAAATTTCATTGTCTCCTAGGGTGATTTATGGGATGGGATATTCCATAAAGATATAATCCAAGTTCTACCATTTCAATTCCATATGAATCATGAATTGGATTTCATATTTTTGTAGAATAACCTACCTATATTCGAAATGTATAGACATTATAAAGAGGCCAAATATATTCATGGGTGGTCTAAAACAAAAAGACAATATGTACATCACGGTGATTCATGTAATGATTCATATCTTTAAATACAATTATTTGTGTGAGGATGTTCTTTTTTACATAGGAATACCCGATCACAGTACCAAGAATCATTTGACTGATATAGTAGAGCCAATTTGTATTCTCTACTTGAATCTTTTATAGGAGAAGGGAACCATGTGATTGTTTTATAGAAAACAAATATATGATTAGAACCATTTCATCCACTGGAAGCATCAAGACCAATGGGTGCCGGATGTACTCCTTGAGATTCAAAAATGATTCTTAGAAGTCCTCATCCTATTGGTATGGAACCCTCAACATCATAAACATAGATAAGGGTAGAGATTTTTAGCAATGTTATATATGAAATGTGTAATGTTAGATAGGTTCCCTTATATCCCTCTACGTTATTTGAGATTTTGAGGAGGTGAAATTTATAGTATTTTAATAGTATTCTCTAATCCATCCTCGATACCAGAGTGGCTACAACAAATCCATGAAATATAACTGACGTTTCTCCAAAATAACACATAATTCATTTCATATTCAAACTATACTATAGAAACTCTTTGATGATTTTTTGAATATTTGTGAAGAGATCTCATTGTTTTCTTTTTTTTTACTAGTTCATCAAAATATCATTCTACTATTCATCCGAAAAAGGGCTTAATGATTTTAGGCAAGACATGTTGTATATGGAACTAGCATTCATTAAGCCATAGGGAATGACTTGATAGTAGAATATCCATTGAGGTACTATCACGGTGGTATCTTCTTCATCTCTAAGGTCCATATTTATTTCATTTTACCTTCAATAACCATCGATAAAGGAAAGGTATGGAATACAAGAAATTACATTGAAGAAAAGTTCCATGACTAGAAATGGGAAATTATTCTTTTAAGAAGGGTCAATTTATATCTCTAAAATTAATGTTGAGCCTAATTTTCCTGTTCTTTTCAGTAAATGGTAATATATTAGAGATCTATTATTTAAGAATTTCACTTCTCGGATAATATTTTCATTGATTAATCTGTCATATTCAGATTCTAAATTTGTATCATAGAAAGGGTTCATCCTCTTGGTAGGATTCTTTAAACCTCAATTGTCATTGTATAAGCTTATAAAGTGTGTAAGTATATCAGGGTTCAACCATGGAATTTCCATATAATAAAAAGATAAAATGTTCCAATGATTCTTTATAAATGAAATATACACCCTCTGTGCCTAGAGATGCATTGTGACACTGATCAATGTTGGTGATGGGTATTCATATGTTCCCAGATTCACCTATCTAAGATCATCGATGGTCATGGAGGTGCCTTCCTCAAATACAGAAGGAGTGTTCCTATGTTCATCCTCTTTTTCATCCACTTCTATGTCTATAGAGTAATTTATATATCATGGTGGGTAATTCAGTGGAATATCTATCTCCATAAATTTAATAGGGTCCATGGGAAAAGATATTGTCTTCTTGAATTGATGGAGTCATCATAGAGAGATTCCCGAGCTATTTATTTTCTTTCATTCTATCCCTGTTGAAAATAGAATCATGTACATCTAGGATTGTTTAAACATCCTCAATCAAGTGTAATGGTAGAATAAAATCATCATTGATCATACTCAAAGGATTCACAGTTTTAGTCCCTAAGCCATTTGGGGATACAACCAATATATTTTCTTCCCTCATTGGTTGGTTTCCATCCATTATATATAAATATGCCTCAATGTACATGGATTCAAAAAAATTTATTGTGGAATTTCATCATGTAGTTTTCCGACATGACCATTGATAGTGTAAATCAACCACTGATGAAATGTTTAATGTACCACCATGTGGTTGTGAATAAAATAACTTCAAATCAAGACAATATATGTTGTTTCTTATTAGATGACTATGAACGTAGCATTAGATGTGAGATCCCCAAACTAATCATTGAGCTTGATCATCATGATGGTTTTTTATTTCTCTTATTGTAACCTTGAATTAATATCATTAAATAAGTTAAATCCTTTATGATAAATTCCAAATTTCAGAGGGTAAAAATCGTAATGAGGTTGATCCTAGATCCCTTTTATTTTAGAACCCTTCAGATGATATAATTATTGAGATTACATGAAACATAAATTGGTCTTATGTATCCCTAGAAAACATTTTTCTACTCTTATTCAATTGATTATATTAAAACATGGAATTCTAATGGGATAGTATCCATTTAGAGATCCTCATCTTCATATAGTTTTGTCTCCATGTCTTATGCTATTTGGTTTTATTTGCTGAGTTTCTCTGTAAGTTATTTTTAATGATAAATCAAATTTAAGAGTGAGAATTTTGTTTGGATATCCAAAAAGTATTTCATAATATTAAACTTTTTTACTAGATTTACTGAATTCCCAAGGGTGGGTGTCACCTTATTAGGTGGATTAGGAGTTGATTTGTTCATGGAAAATGGGCCAGACGCAAGATCTTAGGTAAGAATCTGTTTAAATAGTGTGGGTCACAATAGTCATCCCCTTTTCCTTGAAGGATCATAGAATCGCACCCAAAATAATCAGTTGTAGAAGTTGAATAGGATTGGAATACTACTAGGGGCTTGGACACATCCAGATATTTTATTTGGAATTCTAGTGTCTTTTACAATTAGTTTCAGGAGCATATATGGACTCTCTTGGGATGTGACAGAAATATAGGGTTCAGCCACAACCGTATTACCCCACATATCCTCAACTCTGTTGTATTCAACCTCCATCTCCCCGAATAGGTATGAGGAACATATACATGAGGGAATATTCATCATTTGATATGGGTTTTTTTCAGTGAAAAATATTAATAGAACTAAAATGTAGTCATACATCCGATAATGGTTTATTTTTTTCAGGCATTTAACATTATTTGGATATTAATTGAAACAATCCATTAAGAGTCAGAGCATACATGGGAGCTATCGATGACACTACATATCCTATGTTTTATTTTTTCCAATGATCATATACAAATTTTGGAATTGTTTTTAATGTATCATCCTTGGGTAAATGGATAATTATTTGTTTTAGAATACATTCCCTCAGGGTTCCATGATCCTGATCAAATGAAATTTGATTCATCCATTTATCAACAAAACTTTCCTAGCTTGGTGATAAATTTGATCTATTCACACTCCTATTATTGTTGGGTGACAGTTTCATATGTCAAGTGGGCTAAATAAAATATCATGTATTGCATCTCTAGAATCATCCATGTTTTAGAAGTCATCCTTGATGATGATGAAATTATGGATGGGGAGAACAGACCTCATATGTAAATGGTAATAGTCAAGATTATTAGTGAAATTAACATTCTGTGGTTTCCTCATCTATGAAATCTTGAGTTGGTTATTATCCATCTCTATATATAAATAACCCAGAACCATCCCATTTCTAAAGTAATATGTTTTATTTATCCATTCCTCCAATTTTTGGTGACTATAATCTCTACTTTTATTCTAGTCAAGAGATATTCTATTGTTTATTCATGTTTATGAGAGGCACTAGAGGATTTATGGCATGCATGGGTGCTTCAATAAGAACCACTTCTAGTTTGAGGTAAAAATGTAAGTTTATTCCCTACAAATCCTTCTTCCCAATATAGATGTAGTGGGATAAAACTATGCCTGAGTTTTATAAAAGTAATCTTCAAGGTTTTGTGTTGTTTTAGAAAATATTGGATATCCACCAAGATACTACATAATGATCAGTTATATTTTCATACCATATCAAATATATTCATCACAACGATCTTGAAATTTTTCTTCTCAGAGAGGGATACCATGTGAATAGGTTAAAACCATCCATTTGTAATTATCATCAGAAACCACCCATTTTCTTATTTCTAATAACTTATGAGGTTATAAATTATAGTTTTCCTTATTGTAGAGATAAAATGAAAATGAAATTTAAAACAATGTTCTTCCCATATATTGATGGATCATTTTAGAAGGTCAATATACTAAATAAATGAAGGCCCTATAATATTTTATAAAAAATATCTCATCATTCATTACTCCTCTTGATATCTTGGGTCCATCATTGAGATGTGTCTAGACACAAACTGCAAGAAATTATATACTAGATTTCTTGACCCATAAATGTTTGAGATGGTAGGGTAATATTAATTTGGTGTGTGAAATTTTTTTTCTATTCATGTAGTATAGGGATACTTATTGAACTACATGGGTGCACGTAGCCCTTATATGGATTCTGTTTGAGAAGCTTATAATTCAAAGGAATTGAGTCATTTCAGAGTTACTACTATTTGGTATGACTCCAATATGTAGGTAGAAAGATATTAATGATGTGGTGGACACATTTTCTTATCATTTTTATTTTTTATTCTAGTTTGGATTTATTGATCACCCTGATGGGGGGAGGTTTTCATAATAATAGAGGTAATTCATCATGATCTTCGACATTCATCCTTTATATTGACTATTATATATATCTAAATCCAACGTAATTCTAATATGACATCCCTTTAGGGGAATTTTATCTTTCATGATATATTGGATGAGTGATATTTGTCTCATCCAAAAGATGATACCCCATGGGAATATTTCCCCAAAGTAGTTGTTCATTGACATTACAATGAGTTTGTATCTCATTATCAAATTATAAAAGCCATTAATCGATATTGGGTGTATTGGTACCTATTGTTGGTGAGTGGGATGTAACCATGTCTTTCCCTTAATCCATTTCATTTTTCTTCTATAGATGTGTAAATTCCTTATTCAAAGGTGTCTGGTTTTGGATCCTTCACTAAGTGAACATATGTGTAAACCTAGATGTTGTATTTAGATGACCATCCTATAAATTTATGATTTTCGTATTCTGTACCTCTATATTTTCATCTTGTTTCACATATTATGTTGTGTTTATGGTGATGAAATTCACTGAGGTGTATTGGGAAATGGTAGTTATCCCAGTTCTTAAAACAGAATATTGTGATTTTTCACTGCTTACTCAACCATGGTAGGTTGAATCTAGGCCATTTCTATGAATTTTTTTTATTGAACCATTTAGTATTTTTAACCTTATGGGTTTTTATTTTCTTCCTCATACATTCCTCTTTTCTCTATCTATGAATAGTTACCTTATGTGAGTTTTTGATTGAGTTTTTCAAATGGACCCATTATAGAAATAGTTTTTCATATGGCGGGAGAAAAACATAGGATGATGACCATTTATACATTTCACCAAACACAGAGAAGGCTTATCCATTATGAATTTTTGATAAAGATGACAAATCCCACATCCTAATCGGATGTGGATTATTTGGGAACACTTTTAGAACTTGTTTATCATGTTGTTGATTATTTTATCATTTTAGTTGAGAATTTGATGACTCCTAAGACCATAATAGAGATATAAATTCTCCCATACCAATGGGATGGGGTTGGAATTGAACAACAATTAATTCCTCCAAGACCATATGGGGGCGTGATGAACCGATATATGGATATTGAAAAAAAACATCACTTAGGGGATGGTGTTGGATTGTATTTGTTGTCATTATTTACTTGATTATCATAGGGATTGATAACCTAGGGGTAATAAAGATGTTAAAGCTACACATATCCCAATGAAATGGTGTATCTCTTAGATGAATGCAATTATGATCCATTTGATTTAGTATAATTGATCTTTTATATGAGTTGGGTGAAAAGATAGTTTATTGTGGGAGTAATTTTCTACGAGAATTTTTTGGGTTGGCTAAAAATTCAACCTCCATTTTTGAAATGAGATTACATTCATTCAAGGGGAATTGTTTAGAAATTCGTTTTCTTCCCTCTCTCTTTAGTTTAGTTGTCTTTTCATCATATATGTGGCATTATTTCATCCTATTTACCAACTACAGCATCCAATGATTTGTCCCCGCATTATCCTATAATAATGACAACAAAGGATTATGTATCTACGTGGATTTTTAATTCTAGATATACATTGAAGTAAAAGGATTCATATTCTCTCCATTATTGGATATATACATCTTATGGAGCTATGAAAATATGTATATGAAGAGTTGTTAAGATAAGTGGACCAAAAATATGTAAGCATTTTTCAGGATCATCATTCACTAGGATCCCCATTAAAGATAATAAAGTTATGTACTGCAAACAAAATAGTTTATTTATTGTCATAACCTGACCCTCATATCATTGATTTGGGAGGTTCAATTCCATTAACATTTGATGATTTTTTAATATATCTTGGAAAAGATATTTCTTTAACTCATTCTCTATCCTGGCTGGGATCTCATATTCAGAAGTGGATAGGGTCTAATATTAATGTTAGGGGTTATTTCCAATAAACTCTCTCAATATATCAATATTTTATTCTTCTTATTTATACTTATATGCCTCTACACGGCCAGACCATATAAGTTGCTTCTCCAGGATTCTTGTTGAACACGGTGAAGTGATGCTGATAGTTGTTGAGGAATAATATTTTCTTAACCATAGTGTGCCATGAACCTCTCCAAATGATTGTGTCTATGTTTTGAGAAACACTTTATATAGAGGTTTCTAGTCAAGGTAGGGGTTTCCTTATCCAATAGTGATGTCACTTTGGGGAGTTTAACTACAATGGATGTTTGGAGTAGAGTCCCTAAGATCCATATCTACACTACCATGAGGAGGAAACTCTAGGTAATGATCACCTTCTACGTCATTTATTGAGTCGAAAAGGTGTTTGAGGTGTTCTAGATTTGAGCCAAATCACCTCAAGGACACTGACATTGAGTAGATAAGGTATGTGAGCCCCATTCAACACTGTGGTTTTTATATGTTGACCAAACTTTTGGGGTTGATAAGGGATATGATTATTGTTCATGATGTCTAACGAAATATCATTATAACTGGCTAGTGTTCTAGGGATATTATATCATTGTTGTGAAACCCATTGAATATGTAGCTGATATTTTGTATTACATGTAGGAAAATGATCCTGACTATTGTTTTTTCTCATAATATTTCACCCAATCCTAGATGAAGTGAGTGTATGACCCAAATTCAAGTATGAATTCTAAATCATAATATAATTACAGACCTCTGTAATGGGATAATGAAAATGAACCACATCCTATACATCCACTAAAGGATTCTGGATTAGTCAGTTATCAGTGGATGTGGGGGATATTATCTTGGATTATGTGTGATATTAGAGTATGTAGAGTATATTAATTTTCATGGATATGAGACTTTTATTAGGTTATTTCCATGTTTTCGACACAATCCACGATTGGAACAATGATATGGCCTTAATCACAAACCATTAGAGTATGTCACCGTTCTTTTTGAAAAAAATATGATCCCATACTGGGCCATGTTTCACACCAACATGGTGAGACCTAGACGTAATAGGGATACATGTTCTACCATATTCCCTTGTAGTAAACTAAAAGTATTTTTTTTACATGAATTTTTACATTTCCCAAAAAATCTTAGTAGATGAGTTGGTGGCATTCCTTTTGGACATGAGAAAGAATTTTTGGTTTCTCTGGTGTATCCATCTATTTGTAAAAATAATGTTTATATTATATTTTTTTATATCATTATAGTATTGTGTTCTTTTCCATATCTCTATAATGGTTCCAAAATATACTAGAGGAGTTAATTATCTATTTCTAGAATGTAGTGAAACTTTATTTATTTATGTACGGAAATTTTAGACATCACATTTCCAGTCTCATTAATATAATTTAAGGTGCCTTTGATCTATGTGGGAATATATTCCAACTATTTTCCTCCATGTTCAATTAGAATATTCTAATGGTATTGATTCATAGGGGTTGGATATGTCCCCAATCCCATGATTATTGTCGGAACTTGTAGGAAGACTTGATCTGAGTTGGAAGGAATATTAGCCTACCCATTGTATAACACCAAAATATTTTGATATGCTTTATTGGATTTAAATGGAATATGATCACATTATTTATTATCTATATATTTAAATTCATAATGATACCTTTTCTATGAAAAAATAAGTCTCTAGGGAAGAAATGTTTTTGGTGGTTCCCTTATTTGATAACTAAGGGGAACTAGAGGGATGATGCTGGTTATAATGGTTGATAGCTTCGCTCCTCAGTGGGTCCCAAACTCTAATATATTTATAGTCTTTTTCTTGATCCTACATACCCAAATATGAATGGTGATGATTATTGTGCTCCATGGATAATCATATGATGTGACTGGCATTGGAATTGACTGAAGTTATTTTCATTACAGCATTCTTTAAAAAATAATGACTCATTGACCTCATCTGATAGACAAATATACACGAAACCTCATAGTTTGGGATCATACCATGTCAGTTCTATATTTGAACCATTCATTCTTTCACCTTAAATAGATGGTGTAAGGTGGGTGAGGTTGTTTTTTGATCAATTCTGGTTGGATCCTTAGATGAGCTTCCATTACTTTCCCTTGATGGTGACATGGTCTCATGATAAGATGTTGGTTAGTGAAACTTATCTAGTCGTAGTGACAATAAGGAAAAATTTCATCGATCAGCATAAGATCAAATGCATAGAAAATTATCAATAAGATATGCATATTTAACACAATTTTCCTTTCATATTATAGGTTCATCAATTTATATCGTAAAGAATATTCCATGTATGAATTGACTTATTTGATAGAAACCCCACTAATATATGATTTTATATTATGGTACCATTTTATCATAGGATATGTAAAACAAATCTCATAATTCATGTTCCAATGTTTGTTTTTATTATTCGATTGATTCAAATTAGGTAGGGGTAGAGTGTTACAAGTGGTATCAGTTTGTTTGGTCCTTTGGTGTTGATTCTCGGATTTGGTATTGAAATTCGTTATGGTACATTCTCGGAGTTGGGATGGTAGCAAGGCATAGGAATGTTAAAACATGGAATGTATAGAATAAAAGGACATATCTAACCCTTTTATGCCAAAATTCAAGTTACCATTGAGTTGGGTATATAAGTGTATTGGAGACACTAATAGGCATTGGTTATCTCATTGTCATGGGTGTAGCCAATGAGATGAGCATGAAATGAATGGTAGAGATGACTTCCCTCTAGGATGCATATTTCATTAGGGTATAATGATTTAGGTTGTGATATGAATATGTGAAATTGTAATGTGAATAAATTGTTATTTTGAAAATTGTTTGGTTTTCAAAATGGTGAAACATGACACATGTGGACAAATGTGAACTAGTGGAAATACTTATAGTGATAGTGTTGTGGAATGTGATTTTCAATGGGATTTCATGAATTCTACGGAAGTGAGACTCATGGTTGTTTGTTTTATATTGATAGAAATGGCCCCGGGTAGGTGTCATAGAGACCAACCAGAGGATGCTACAGAGAATGTGGTTTCACCTAAGCCTCATGTGAATCACCAGCTAGTGAAAAGTATAGTGCAAGATTTGTAAGATGTGGGAAGTGGAAATAGAGTGGATGAACCAAGGCATGTGGATCATGCGGTTCAGTTTCAAAAAAAGAATCCACCCATCATCAAGGTTGATTCAGAGCCGAAAAGGGAAGAAGAATGGTTGAATGGATTGAACATGATCTTTGAGTTCATGGGAATGCCGATAGAGATGAAAGTGAAGTTGGCAACGTATATGTTTGAAGATATTTCCCTTCAGTGGTGGGAGTTGGTAGTCCAAGATGGGATGGACCAGGGTATGATTTGGGGAGGCTTTGAGGAATTGTTTAACAAATAATTCTACCCACATACATTTAGAATTCAGCGTATGACTGATTTCGTCAGTTTGAAACAAGAGCTTATGTCTCTGACGGAGTATGCAACTATGTTTATGAACTTAGTGCGGTTTCCACCCGATGTGGTGGGTAGCACGTCGTTGAAGGAAAGGATCATTGAAGTGGGTTAAGGCATGAAATATATTGAAAGATATAAGTACTGTGTGTAGATGATTACATAGAGATGATGAATAGAGCATCAGTGCCTGAGCGGGATCTATTGGGAATTCCAGGCAGGGGATGCATGGTGGTACCCATGGGGAATAGTGGGAACTCTAATGATTGGTTAAAGTGAAAGAGGGACACTTATTCCTAGGGAGGAAATATGGAATATAATTAGAATACAGGATCAGTTAATCTTCCTTCGAATCCCAAAAGCATGCCGAGATGTTTTCCGTGCGGTTTGATGAGCCACATCAAGAAGGATTTTACGAAACAATCTCAAGAATATCATAATTGTAAGCAGATGGGGCATCTGCAGCGTTATTGTCAGAATGCTCCAAAGTCAGGTGTGTGTGACACTCCTCAGGAATCGCGAACGTCGTATGCTTCGACGGGATGGGGACAGCAGCACATCCTTCGTCATCAAAGTAAAGTGGATCATGGTGATTCTTGGAATACCACGACGCCTCAGGAAGTGAATAAAGAGAAGAGTGTGGAAAGAAAACATGTGTTTGGAGCTGAATATGTTATGGTCGATTATCATTAGGGACCATCCATGGTGCGAGATATCATTCTTTTAAATTCTACATTGATGCAAGTGTTGTTTGATATAGGTGCTTCACACTCATTTATTGTTGCACGTGTGGTTGATTTGTTGGGTTTAAGGGTAGAAATGATGCCCTCGATTTTGAAACGTCAAACTCATCTGGGTCGAAGAGAGTGTTGATCATTCCTCTGTAGATAATGTTGTATATTTGTAGGTCAGGTTGATATAGTGTGGAAATTCTCAATGCTTGAGATGGATGGTTATGATGTAATCATGGGAATGGATTGGCTTGTGGCGTTTATGGCTCACATTGATTTTGATGCTCGAACAGTGGATTTTACGACACACGATGGAGTTAGAAATCTCTTTAGATGAGAGAATCAAGAAAGGTAGGGTGCAATGAGTTTGTTGTCACCAGTGGTTGGTACGCTATCTTATAATTCGGTGGTTTTTTCATTGGAATCGTTAGAGGGTGTTGAGCAGAGTGTTCCTCTAGAAGTGGCGGATCAATTCATGGATGTTTTCCCTGAAGAATTCTATGAGTTACCTCCCATAAGAAAAGTGGAGTTCACGATTGATCTTCTTCTGGGGATCAATCCTATCTCACTTCCGTCTTATCGGATGGTACTAGCTGTATTGCTGGAATTGAAAATCCAGTTGGAAGAGTCAGAAAACAAAGGGTTTATCTAGACTAGCATGTCTCTGTGGGCAGTTCTTGTGTTGTTTGTGAAAAAGGTGGATAGAACATAGAGTCTATGTGTTGATTATTTTAGTCTTAACAAAATTATGATAATGAATAGATATCCACTTCAATGAATTTATGATTTATTCGACCAGTTGAGGGGAGCCCAGTGGTTCTCCAAGATCGACCTGAGGATGGGATATCATCAATTGCAGGTGAGGAAGGAGGATATTTCCAAAACAACTTTTAGAAGTATTTATGGCCATTATGAATATGTGGTTAATCCCTATAGTCTATTGAATACTCCAACGGTGTTTATGGAATTGATGAATCGTATATTTCAGAGATATCTAGATTCATTTGTGGTAGTGTTTGTCGACGATATTCTGTTGTATTCAAAGACAAGGGTGGATCAAGAGAAGCACTTGGTGACAGTGTTGTGGATCATGAGAGATCATATGTTGTATTCCATGTTTTCAAAGTGTGAATTTTGGATATGGGATGTTCGTTTTCATGGCCATGTGATTTTTGAAAGGGGTGTTTCAGTGGATTCGGAAAAGAGAAAGGTTGTTGTCTCGTGGAAACCACCAAAGAATGTATTTGAGATAAATATTTTTCTTGTTCTAGCTGGGTATTAACGGTGTTTTGTTCGTTATTTTTCACATTAGGCTTTGGAAATGACATATTTCATAAGAAATAATGTTCCATTTTAGTGGAATGAATAGTGTAAGTAGTGTTTCAAAGAGCTAAAGGGTCATCATACATCAGCACCAATCATGGTGTTCCCGGAATCAGGAAAAGGGTAAAAGGTGTATTTCCATGCATCGGGATCAGGTTTGGGGTGCGTTCTCATACAAGGGAATCATGTGGTCGATTATGGGTCATGACTTTTGATAGTGCATGAGAAGAACTACCCATCTCATGATTTGGAATGGGTAGTAGTGGTCCATTATTTGATAGTGTGGCATCATTATGTCTTTGGTGGGAAACTCACGGTATATATAGATCTGTAGAGATTGAATCACATTTTCTCACAGAGGGATTTGACTTTGAGGAAGAGGAGGTGGATGTAATATCTTCAGATGTTTTATTTTTACTTGATGTACACATCGGTTAAGGAAACATCAGTGGAGGATGCATTAATTAAAAAATCATATGCTCATGTGGTAAAACATGCATCAGACCTGTGGCAGTTGATGTCAGTTATAGCTAATATGTGGTTGTAATGTGAGGACCAGGGTGATAGAGCGGTCTTCTTTCCAGTTTTTTTGATTCCTGACTTGGTTTGCCTTGTGAGAGAGGCACAGATATCTGATTCTGACTGTGTGACTGTGGGGTCGAGATTCAATGGTGGGGTGACCATTGATGGTTGGAAACTGAATAAATATTATGTTTTGTGTTTTCAGAATCGGAGGGTTGTACCAGTTGATTGTCAAGAGGATCTTATCTTGGCGTATCATCATTATCGGTGGGCTGTTCATCCTAGAATTCAAAAAATTTATAAAGTACTGAAAGTGCAGTTCTGGTGGGCTGGTATGAAAAGAATTGTGTATGAGGTTGCTTCGAGATGCTTGACTTGTCAGTAGTTCAAGGTAGAGTATTAGAGGCCAGCAGAAATGTTGCTGTCTTTACCAACCCATGTTTGTAAGTGGGAGCAGATAGTGATGGATTTTGTCATAGGTATCCCATGAACGGTCAAGAATAACGATACCATTTGGTTGATAGTGGATCGGCTAACGAAGTCGGCCCATTTCATCCCGATTCATGAATCACATACGGTGGAGGATCTATCCAAAATCTATATCTGTGATGTGGTAATGATTCATGGTTTTCCAGTTTCGATTGTATAAGATAGAGATATGAGATTTACATCTCTTCTCTGGAAATCCTTGCAGAAAGCCCTTGGGACGCAGTTGAGGATGAGTACGATGTATCACCCTCAAAAGGATGGTCAATCCGAGAGGACGATACAAACATTGAAGGATCTGTTGAGGGCTTGTGTCATCGATTTTGGTGGGTCGTGGGAGGAGAACTTGTCGTTGGTTGAGTTATCATACAATAATAGTTATCAAGCATCCAAACTGATCGCTCCATTTGAAGCACTGTATGGGCTGTCATGTCGTTCTCCACTATGTTGGGTGGAAACAGGTGAGTCTTCGATGACTGGACCGAGTCATGTCCAGGAGACTACGGAAAAGATCAAGATGATCATGAATAGAATATAGATGCCTCAGAGTATTGAGAAATCATATGTGGATCATTGTCGATGGCCGTTGACGTTCCAGGTGAGTGATCATGTGTTCTTCAGGATCTCTCCTAGGTTGGGACATCGTCAGTTTGGGAAGCAAGGAATGTTATCTCCGAGGTATATTGGACCCTTTGAGATTCTTGAACGGGTTGGTGAGGTGGTTTATCATTTTAATTTTCCACCTAGGTTCAGTGTAGTGAAAAATGTGTTTCATGTGTCGCAGTTGAAAAATTATCAGCCGGATCATGACCATGTACTTCGATGAGATCATGTTGAGCTAGAACCAGATGCTTTGTTGGTGCACATGCCAGTTCCGTATGTGGATAGGCAAGAGAAAGTCTTGCGTGGTAAAAGTATCAATTTAGTTCATGTTTTGTGGTAACATAGTCAGATTTAAGAGGAGATTTGGGAGCGGGAGAAAGAGATGATCAAGCAGTTTCACGAGCTCTTTCGGAAAAGGGTGGGTTCAATATTTGTCGAGGATGGAAATTCCAATGGTGGGGAGAATGTAGCAACCCCGGTTTGAGTTATGTGGACTTTGTTTATGCATCTTTATGTGATTAAATTTCATAGTATGAGTTGGGAATACTTTGGGAGTGTTTTGAATGGTTTTGGATGTGTTTGGAGGCTTTAAAAGGGGTGCATAGTTTGGGCACGGTTAGTGGAAACCGTGCGGGTTCTCTAGGAAACCGTGCAGGGGAGTCAGTAGGCTTCGCACGGCCTATGCATGGTTTTCCAAACCGTGTGAGGCAACAGTGCGGACCCTTTCTCCCCAGGTAGTAGAGTGTGCACGGTTAGCACACAGTTTTCCAAACCGTGCGGGCTAACCGTGTGACCACTTAAAATACGGTTTTAAAACCCGGGCTCACACGGGATTGCCCCATTCCTCTCCAAATTTTCTCCAACTTGAGCCTCACTCAAGATTTTCAGTTCTCAATGGTTGGGGGGGCTCTCCCACATGTTTTGGAAGCGTTTTAAAGGGGTTTCAAGGCAGTTTTAAGGTGGTTTCTCCCGGGTATGTATCTCCTCTTGTTTCCCTTGTGTTTTCCTTTAGATCTACACCCCTCTCCTTCATGGTTTTCTAGATCTAAAATTGTTGTGTGTAGATATAGGGTTTTGGTTTCCTTGGATGTTAATATTAAGGCTTCTGGATTTTAGGGAATGTGATCTAGAGAGGTTTCGGTGGTGTTTTCACCAGATTTGTGGTGCGGTGGCTTGTGGGTCGATTTCTCAGGAACCCTAAAGGTAGGTGGCTTCTCTCTTGACTCGACATGGTTAGAACTAGTGGTTCCATGTAACAATTAATTTTTGTGCTGAAAATTAATTGTGAATTGATTATGCGAAATTGGTTGGAAATCCCTTGGGAGATGTTTTGGGGATTTTTGGGAGAAAAGTGTTTTTTTTGTGAAATTCTATTCTTGTCAATTTTAAAATGAATATTTTAAAATGGGATGATGTGGTTGATTTGTGATAATGTTTGACAGAAAGGGTTTTCAATAAAAGGTTTTTTTATTGATATTTTGTTTGGCATGGAAAATGGTTTGCAATAAATGGGTGGTTTATTGAAGTGGATTGATATGCAATGGAATCAGTTGATGGAATGTTTTTGTGACCGTGGTGGGTTTATGCTTGGTTTGGTTTGATTAAAATGTTGTTTGGAAGTGGGAGAAAAGTATCACTATAAAAAGGGGACAGATAGTGGTCGGAAGAACCACCATATGGTAGTGGTCGGGAAGTACTGCTAGATGTGAATGGATAAACAGTTTGGGCAGAAGTCCCATAGTTTGGTTGTTTGATGTGAATTTCATTGAATGTTTGAACATGTTGTGCTACTGTGTAAATGAGTAAATGGAATGCTGCAAGTTGGGTTGGATTTCCTTTGGTTTCTTGGTTTAGGTGTGATGGCTTGGTAAGAGCATCATTGGATTATGGTAATAATTGTTACTTGTGATTATTTTATATAAACGGTTTTATATAAATGTACTAACAGTTTTATCCTAGTTGCATGTGTAATGAAGTCAATTGGGGAAATCCTACAGAGTTTTAATACTGACCCCCTACTTTGGAACTGTGGTGTCTTTGAAGATGTTGTGTACCATGATGTGGGCAAAGGTAAGGCATGACCATCCTTTTGTGGAGCATTGTTATCCCTTGGCGGTGCTTGGATCTTGGAGCTTGGTGTGGAGCTATGGTGGTGTCATGGTTGGTGGTGTTTGGTTGTTTAGTTTCCATAATTTACTCTAATGTTTTGTGGACATTTCTGGTTGTAATGGTTTTTAGTTGTGTTGTGGAACAACTTATTTGTCTTTTGGGAATGCATGGTTTGGTAATTTATTTGACATGCATCATATAGTGGCTGTTAGTGGATGGATTTGTTGGTTTTATTTTAAGGGAAAATCGTTTACCAACTTGATCATTAAGCCCTCATCATTTATTTCCAGCCTTTGGCATCTTGGGAACATTGCTTAAGGCCACGTAGCCCTCACCTCCTCCTCAATCCAATGAGGTATGGGCAGGGTTTTACAAGTGTTATCAGTTTCTTCAGTCCTTTGGAGATAATTCTCGGATTTGGTGTTGAAATTCATTGTGGTACATTCCTTGAGTCGAGATGGTAGCGAGGTGTAGGAATTTCTGAACATGGAATGTATAGCATAAAAAATGTATCTAACCCTTTTATGATAAAATTCAAGTTACCATGAAGTTGGGTACATACGTGTTTTGGAGACACTTATAGGAATTGGATATCTCATTGTCGTTGGTGTAGCCAATGAGATGAGCATGACATGAATGGTAGAGATGAATTCCCTCTAGGATGCATATTTCATTGGGGTATAATGATTTATGATGTGATATGAATATGTGAAATTTTAATTTGAATAAATTGTTATTTTTAAAATGGTTTTGTTTTCAAAATCGTGAAACTTGGCACATGTGGAAAAATGTGAACTGGTGGAAAGCCTTATTGGGATAGTGTTGTGTAATGTGATTTGAAATGGGATTTTGTGATGTCTAAAAAAGTGAGACTCATGGTTTTTGGTTTTTTGTTGATTGAAATGGCCCTGGGTAGGCGTCGTAGAGATCAACCGGAGGAGGCTACTGAGAATGTGGTTGCACCTGATCCTCAGGTGAACGAGCAGCTAGTGCGTAGTATAGTGCATGCTTTCCAGGATGTGTGAAGTGTAAATAGAGTGGATGAACCAAGGCATGTGGATCATGTGGTTCAGTTTCAAAAGCAAAATCCACCCATCATCAAGGGTGATTTATAGATCGAAAGGGAAGAAGCATGGTTGAATAGAATGAACATGATCGTTGAGTTCTTAGGAACGCTGGTATAGATGAAAGTGAAGTTGGCCACGTATATGTTGGAAGATCTTTCCCTTTAGTGGTGGGAGATGGTATTCCATGTTGGGACAGACTAGAGTATGACATGGGAAGGCTTTGAGGAATTATTTAACAAATAATTCTACCCACATATGTTTATAATTCAGCGTACGACTGATTTCATCAATTTAAAACAAGATTTTATGTCTATGATGGAGCATGCAGCTAAGTTTATGAACTTAGTGCGGTTTTAACCTGATGTGGCGGGTAGCACTTCATTGAAGGAAATGATCTTTGAAGTGTGGTTAAGGCAAGAAATCTATTAAAAGATAGCAGTACTGTGTATAGATGATTACACTGAGATGGTGAATAGAGCCTTGGTGGATGAGTGGGATCTGTTGGGAACTCAGGGTGGGGGATATGTGGTGGTACCCTTGGGGAATAGTGGTAACTCTAACACTGGGTTCAAGAGGAGGAGGGACACTTATTACCTTGGTGGGAATATGTCATATAATCCAACGGCATGATCAGTAAATCTTCTTTCGAAGCCCCAGAGCAAGCCAGGATGTTTTCAGTGCGGTTCGATAAGCCACATCAAGCGGGATTGTATGACACAACCTCAAGAATGTCATAACTGTAAGAAGATGGGGCATCTACAGCGTTATTGTTAGAATTCTCCATGGTTGGGTTCACGTGACACTCTACAGGGATCACAGACATCGTATGCTTCGACAAGACAGGGACAACATCAAATCCCTCATCAGCAGAGTAAAGTGGGTCATGGTGATTCTCGGAATACCACGACACCTCAGCAATGAAATAAAGAGCAGAGTGTGGAAAGAAAACATGTTTTTGGAGCTGAACATGTTATGATCGATGATCAGCTGGGACCATCCACGGTTCGAGATATCATTCTTTTAAATTATACCTTGATGCAAGTGTTGATTGATACGGGTGATTCACACTCTTTTATTGCTGCAGGTGTGGTTGATTTTTTGGGTTTAAGGGTAGAAATGATTCCCTCGGTTTTGAAATTTCAAACTCTTCTGGGTCAAAGAGAGTGTCTAACTTTGTTGTGTAGAGAATATTTTATCATTGTATGCAAGGTTGAGATAGTGTGAAATTTTTCAATGCTTGAGATGGATGGATATGACGTAATCATGGGAATGGATTGGTAGGTCTCGTTTAAGGCTCACATTTATTGTGATGCTCAAACATTGGCTTTTACAACATAGGATAGCGTTAGAAATCTCTTTAGAGGAGAGAAGCATGGAAGGCAGGGTGGAACGGGTTTGTTGGCACCGGTGGTGGGTAAAATATTGTATCAGTTGGAAGTTTTGTCATTGAAATAGGTAGAGGGTGTTGAGAAGAGTGTTCCTCTGGCAGTGGTGGATCATTTCATGGATTTTTTTCCAGAAATATTCTCTAGGTTAACTCCCATAAGAGAAGTGGAGTTTACGATTGATCTCCTTCTAAGGAGCAATCCTATCTCACTTTTTTCTTATCTGATGGCACCAGCTGAATTGCGGGAATTGAAAATATAGTTGGAAGAGTTTGAAAAAAGGGTTTATCAAGCCTAGCATGTCTCCTTGGGCAGTGCCAGTGTTTTTTGTGAAAAAGGAGGATGGAACATTGAGGATATATGATGATTATCGTAGGATTAAACAAGTTGCGATAAAGAAGAGATATCAACTTCCACAAATTGATGATTTGTTCGACCAGTTGAGGGGATCCTAGTAGTTCTACAAGATCGACCTGATGTTGGGATATCATCGATTGAAGCTGAGGAAAGAGGATATTTCTAAAACTTATTTCAGAAGTAGATATGGCCATTATGAATATGTGGTTATGCCCATTGGTCTAAGGAATGCTCTAGAGTTGTTTATGGAATTGATGAATCAGATATTTTAGATATATCTAGATTAATTTGTGGTGGGGTTTGTTGACATTATTCTGGTGTATTCAAAGACAGGGGTGGAGTATGATTAGCACTTGGAGATAGTGCTGGGGATCTTGAGGGATCATCGGTTGTATGCAAAGTTGTCAAAGTTTGACTTCTGGATACATGAACTTCATTTTGGTGGCCATGCTATTTCTAAAAGGGGTGTTTTTTGGATCCAGAAAAAGATAGAGGCTATTGTGTCGTGGAAACTTCCAAATAATGGGTTTGAGATACTGAGTTTTCATTGTCTAACTAGGTATTATCATCATTTTGTTCGTGATTTTTCACATTTGGCTTCACCAATGACACCTTTTACATGAAATAATGTTCCATTCCAGCGGAATGAACTATGTCGGGAGTGTTTCGATGAGCTAAAGGGTTGCCTTACATCAGCACCAATCATGGTTTTTCTAGAATCAGGAAAAGGTTACGTGGTGTATTGCGATGCATCAGGATCAGGGTTGGAGTGCGTTCTCATTAAAGGTAATCATGTGGTTGCATACGGATCATGAAAGTTGATACTGCATGAGAAGAACTACCCGAATCATGATTTGGAGTTGGCAGCAGTGGTCCATGCTTTGAAAGTGTGACTTCATTATCTCTTCGGTGAAAAATTAATGGTATATACAGATCATAAAAGCTTGAAGCATGTTTTATCACAAAGGGATTTGAACATGAGGCAAATAAGATGGATGTAATATCTGAAGATGTTTGATTTTGACTTGATGTACACATCGGGTAAGGAAAATTTGGTGGCATATGCATTAAGTAGAAAAACATATGCTGAGGTGGTAAAACATGAATCCAACCAGTAGTAGTTGATGTCAGTTATAGCTGATATGTGGTTGGAATGTGAAGACCAGAGCGATAGAGCAGTCTTCTTTCTAGTTTTCCTGATTCATGACTTGGTTTTCCTAGGGAGAGAGGCACAGTTATCCGATCCTGAGTGTGTGACCATCGGGTCGAGTCTCAATGGTGGGGATACAATTGAGGGTTGGAAACTAAATGGGGATTTAGTTTTTTGTTTTTGGAATTGTATGGTTGTAGCAGTTTCTTTTCAGGAGGATCTTCTCTGGACATATCCTCATTCCAGGTGGGTTGTTCATCATGGGATTCATAAAATGTATAAAGCACTGAAAGCATAGTTCTGGTGGGATGGTTTGAAAAGAAGTGTGGTGGAGTTTGTTTCGTGATGCTTGCCTTGTCAGGAGGTCAAGGTAGAGCATCAGAGGCCCGCATGAATGTTGCAGTCTTTACCAATACCTGTTTGGAAGTGGATGCAGATAGAAATGGATTTTGTCACAGGTCTCCCAAGAATGGTCATGATTCATGATACCATTTGGGTGATAGTGGATCGGCTGACGAAGTTGGACCATTTCATCACGATTCGTGACTCTCATACGGTGGAGGATCTGTCCAAAATCTATATCCGGGAGGTGGTAAAGAGGAATGGTGTTCCGGTTTCGATTGTATAAGATAGAGATCCGAGATTTACTTTTCATCTCGGAAAATCCTTACAGCAAGCCCTTGGGACATTGTTGACGATGAGTATGGTGTATCACCCTCAGACGGATGGTCAATCCGAGAGGACGATACATACTTTGCAGGATATGTTGTGGGCTTTTGTCATGGATTTTGGTGGCTCGTGGGAGGAGCACCTTTCGATGGTTGGGTTCTCATATAATAACAGTTATCAAGCATCCATACAGATGGATTTGTTTGAAGCACTGTATGGGCAGTTGAGTCATTCTCCACTATGTTGGGTGGAAATGGTTGAGTCTTCGATGGTTGGAACAAGTCTTGTCCACGAGAATATGGAAAAGATCAAGTTGATCAGGAATAGAATGGAGATGACTCGGAGTCGTGAGAAATCATATGCAGATCATCGTCGAGGGTAGTTGTCGTTCCAGGTGAGTGATCACATTTTCTTGAGGATCTCTCCTAGGTTGGGACATCATCAGTTTGGGAAGCAGGGAAAGTTATCTATGAGGTATATAGGACATTTTTAGATTCTTGAGCAGGTTGATGAGGTGGCATATCGATTGGATTTTCCAACTAGGTTCAGTGCGGTGCAAAAGGTGTTTCATGTGTCGTAGTTGAAAATGTATTATCCAGATCGTGAACATGTAATTCGATGGGATCATGTTGAGCTAGAACAAGATGCTTCGTTTGTGCACATGCTAGTGCGGGTTGTGGATAGGCAAGAGAAAGTCTTTCATGGTAAAATTATCGGTTTAGTTCGTGTTTTGTGGAAACAAAGACAGATTCAAGAAGAGGCTTGGGAGTGGGAGAAAGAGATGATCGAGTAGTGGCCCAAGCTCTTTCGGCAAAGGGTGGTTTCACTATTTTCTGAGGACGGAAAATCCAATGGTGGGGAGAATGTAGCACCACCGGTTTGAGGTATGTGTCCTTTTTTATGCATTTTTATGTGTTTAAAGTGCATGGGATGAGTTGGTAATATGTTGGGAGAGATTAAAATGGTTTTGGATGTGTTTGGAGGCTTTTAATGTGGAACACGGTTTGAGCACGGTTAGTGGAAACCGTGTGGGTTCTCGAGGAAACCGGGCAGGGGAGTCAGTAGGCTTCGTACAACCTACGGACAGTTCTCCAAGCCATGCAGGGAAACTATGCGGACCCTTGCTCCAAAGGCAGTAGAGTGTGCACGGTTAGGGCACGGTTTTCCAAACCTTGCGGGCTAACCGTGTGGCCACATAAAATTGGGTTTTAAAACCCAATATCACTTAGGATTGCCTCATTCCTCTCCAAATTTTCTGCCACTCGAACCTCACTCAAGATTTTCATTTCTCAAGGGTTGGAGCGGCTCTCCCACACGTTATGGAAGCATTTCAAAGGGGTTTCACGGAGGTTTGAAGGTGGGTTCTCCTGGTTAAGTCTCTCCTCTTGCTTCCCTTGTGTTTTCCTCTAGATCCACATCCCTATATTTCGTGGTTTTCTATATCTACACTTGTTTTGTGTAGATCTAGGGTTTTGGTTTCCTTGGGTGTTAATATTAAGTCTTTTGGATGTTAGGGAAAATGGTCTGGAGAGGTTTCAGTGGTACGTTCGTCGGATATGAGGTGCAGTGGCTTGTCGGTCGATTTCTCAGGAACCCTAAAGGCAGGTGGATTCTCTCTCAACTACACTTGGTTTGAACTAGTGGTTCATTGTTAGAATTAGTTTTTTGTGCCAAAAATTTATTATGAATTGATTCAGAGAAATTGGTTGGAAATCCCTTGGGAGATGTTTTGGCGAATTTTGGGAAAAAGGGTGTTTTATGGTGTAATTCTATTCGTGTGGATATTAAAATGAAGATTTTAAAAAGAGATGATATGGTTGATTTGTGAAATTTTTTGATGGAAATGGCTTTTAATAAAAGGTTTATTTTATTGAAATGTTGTTTGGCATAGAAAATGGTTTTCAATAAATGGGTGATTTATTGAAGTGGATTGATATGCAATGTAATTGGTTGATTGCATGTTGTTGTGACCGTTGTGGGTTTATGCTTGGTTTGGTTTGACTAAAATGTTTTATAGAAGTGGACGGGAAGTCTCACTATGAAAAAGGGATGAATAGTGGTTTGATGAACCACCATATGGTAGTGGTTGGGATGTACCGGTAGTTGTGAATGGGTGAACGGGTTGGGTGGAAGTCCCAATGTTTTGGTAGTTTTGGTGTGCATGGGTGAACGGGTTGGGTGGAAGTCCCACCATTTGGTTGTTTTTTGTTCATTTCATTGCAGATTGGAACTTGTTGTGCTAGTGTGTAAATGATTAAATGGCTTCTGGCATGTTGGGTTGGCATTCCTTTGGTTGCTTGGTTATGGTGTGATGTCTTGGTAAGAGCATGGTTGGCTTATGGTAATGCTTGCACATGTGATTATTCTAAATAAACTATTTTTTATAAATGTACTAATGGTTTTATCCTAGTGGCGTGTGTAGGGATGTCATTCGGGGAAATCTTATTGAGTTTTAGTACTCACCCACTACTTTGGCACTGTGGTGTCTTTGCAGATGTCGTGTACTATGATGTGGACAAAGGTTAGGCATCACCCTCTTTTCGTGGAGCATTGTGATCCCTTTGTGGAGCTTGGAGCTTGGAGCTTGGTGTGGAGTTCTGGTGGTGTCATGGCTGGTGGTGTTCGGTTGTTTAGTTTCCGTAGTGCACTCTAATGTTTTGTGGACATGTCTGGATTTATTAGTTTTGAGTTGTGTTGTGGAACAACTTATTTGTCTTTTGGGAATGCATTGTTTGGTAATTTATTTGACATGCGTCATGTAGTGGCTGTTAGTGGATGGTTTGGTTTGTTTTGTATTAAGGGAAAATTTCTCCCCAACATGATCTTGAAACCCTCAACATTTATTTCCAGCCTTTCGAATCTTAGGAATGTTGCATAAGGCCAAGTAGCCCTCACTACCTCTACAAGCCAAAGAGGTAGGGGAGGGGTGTTACAATTTTCCCAATTAAAAGTAAATAGGGTAATTAAAGGTAAAAATGATATTATTATTACCCTAACAAATGTCTTAATTATATTGTACAAATGTATTTTGACCAAGAACAACCTTAGGAATAAAATACGATCATTTTGGCCCACTCTTATTAGATTAAGATATTTATTATTATTTTATTTAAAGAAGAGTTAAAAGTGTTAAAATGATTTTTTAATAAATAAACCATTTTTAATATAGGGTTATAGAAAAGATAAATTCGACTATAAATATTAATTATAAAGCTAATAATAATCCCTACATCCTATTATTTTATTTATAATCTTTATACATAAAACAAGTAAAATTATTTATGACCCAATGATAATTCATTAAATACATAATTAATGAATAATTAAAATAATTGATATCATAAAAATCAAAATAAATGTAAATGTATAATTTTTATGTCATCCACGAATGTTTTAGGAAAATATGACAAGTTTGGGCTGATTTAATGTATTTTTTTCTATGTAATAATCTTTTTATGGATTTAACAAAAACCAAATACCAAATAGTGTTCAAAATGACATAAATGAGTTTTTAAAACAAATACTATATTATTAAATGATATATTAATCATAAAAATATATGGTTCGTCCATAAAACATATGTAATGATATATTTGTCAGTGATGAACCACTTGAGGTTCTTTTGGATTTCTATAGTTAGTTTATTATCCATATAATATGAAAATACAAGGAGAAATGGTAAATGGTAAACTATTTAACTAAGAGTTAAATCTAAATGAAAAGGATAATATGGTAACCTAAATTTTACTAAAACCTATTGAATGAATGGATTTAGACCCACAACCACATAAGGCTTGAAATAAATTCATTTTGATCCTTTAAAAACCAAATATTATAGTATAATATTATATTACTTTGTGTTTTTCATATGGTTCCCCTCACCCCTTTTATAAAAGAGCAGTCCCCCTTTACTCTATTTCACACCTCCAATGCTATTTGGCTTGGCCAACCCCTGCCCAAATATTTTCACAACTACCCTCACTTCATTGAAGATGCATTCCTTTGATCATAATCAAACTAATGGATCCATTTTGATCAAATCAAAAGGATGCACCTGAAGAAGAGGTTATAATTTAATCACCACATTCAATGTTATCTTCTTCTTCCACATTTTCTTTTTTGTTGTTTCCATACCAAAATAATAAATCCAGTACCTCATACATACTGTGATGTTATTATAATTATGTTAACACCATATTCATTATTATATCCATCCAATGAATGATAATGTCATTATTCATGTGTACGCATGACTTCCTCTCTCCACATCATGGTGTAAATGGATATTCAAAACTATGTCAAGTACATGAATATAATAATTAGTAAAATGAATGTAAATAATGAAAATTACATGCTAATTACTCTTTAAAATTAATATAGCATCCAATTTCTCACCTTTTAGTCATTATGAAAATGATATTTTTCATTGTGTGTATGTACAACTTACCGTCACCAAGATGCGATGAGATTAATTTCCACTTTAACCATTAAATGATGATTATAAAAATATTTATTATTAATATTTATGTTATATATGAAAAGATAATGCTACCAGAGTTATATATATATATATTTGTGTACTTACATATAACATAATCACATACTTCCATTCAATATGATATGAAAAAGGAAACAACGTTTATGCGTACGTACATTCTACCATCTATATAAATGGTGTTTTCCATTTCATATATCAATATACAACACATATTTGTGTTCTAAGTATATATTATATATGAATCTGTTTCTATTTTCTATAATTATTTAAATCATGATTTAATGATACGAACAAGAATAACAATTTAAATCACATATGATATAGAAAGTAATTATTACCTGAAATGTTAATTTAACATGGAAATCATTATGAAATTGATAGTATAATGTCATACAAGAATCATGTATGATATAATAAATATTAATATAGTTTTGGTATATTTTAATAACATACTATGGTCATTATACATTAGTTTAAACATACCCTTAACGAAAGGAATGTTCAATGTAAAAGTTAATTCTTCAATCACATTATTATCCGAGATTTTTTATGTGTAAGTATTTTCGGGAACATATATATTATAAATGTCCATGATTTATAAAAGAAATTTAAAAATGATTCTTTTAGTGTACTCTTTAACAAAAACATCATTTTAAATGTTTTACGTATTTGTTCTTATAAATATTTCTCATTAATTAACATGTTTTCAAAATGGTTTTATGGATTTTTTTATGGGAATGAATGTTTTAAAATGGTATTTCGATCAAAAAGTTTAAATGTGGTAGTTGAAACTTTGATTAAAAATTATCTTTTAAATTTAATCCTTTTTAAATTGTGTGTCTTTTAAATGATTTCATGAAAAGGGGAATTTCACTCAAAGAGTTTTACTGATCATTTTCAAGTATATCATAATCATTTACTAGTTATTATTATTTTTTGAGGTTTATTTATTATAATACAGTATTACATATAGTATTGAATAAGACATTATGTGTTTTTCAATGGATGTTCTATTTTTATACCATTCATGGTTTATTTCTAAATTATTTACATTTCATAAGCTAGTTTACATATGAATGTTTATGTTATGTTTCAACAATTTTATATGAGGACTGCATTAGAAATAGTAAGTGACGGGTGGTGATCTATACAGCCCCTCGATTAATCACTAGGTTTCATGTGACAAACTAGTGTATTGGCACAAGTCATTGACAAAAAATTTATTTTTATTCATGGAATGAGGCCTTAACTATGTGGTAATGATGTCTGGCGTTAGGTTTTTCCTCATTATGAAACAAATTATTACATGTGATTATTAGAGTAGTAGAAAATCCATGTTCATGTTTATATGGTAATGTTTGATTTATGTTTTTCATATTATGTTCAAGTTTATGATTAAATGCTTGTTGTTTTTATTACACAACTTACCTTAAATGATTATTTCTTCTGCTAAATTATTTACCCTTACTAAGCATCTGATATCACCCCTTTATTATGTATTGTTTTCCTAAGATTCCAAGAAGTGTATTATGTTTGA
This sequence comes from Viscum album, assembly GCA_963277665.1. Classification (NCBI taxonomy): domain Eukaryota; kingdom Viridiplantae; phylum Streptophyta; class Magnoliopsida; order Santalales; family Viscaceae; genus Viscum; species Viscum album. Next base: position 2,046,027,180 of record OY728147.1, on the reverse strand, counting down.
TATGGAGGGGTAATCTAGGGGGAAAATGGAATTCACAACAGATTATTTATGTCATGTTTTAGGTTTTAATGTTTAATGTAATGTTCAAGTTTGTAATCTATATTCCATGACTACTATGCTGATCGGTCCTTTAGGACTTGATTCCTAGTAATCAATCCAATAATTTAAAATAATACACTGGCTCTTGGATTATGGGGTCGGGGCTTCAGAGTTGGTATTAGAGGAAGATTGGTCCAAGCATAGAAAATTAGATTTAGATAAACATGGATTAGATATCATTATGATAATATTGACAATGAGTATTAGTATAGAAGGTTTTCCATGAATTTTGAAAATGAAGATATTTTGTGAATTTTCCATGAAATACATCCCTATTTGGATACGAGCAGGTTGAGGTGGATCGGGCACAAATATACCTAGGAGTAAAAAATATAATAAGGAGATTCAGAATTAAGCCGTAGAATCATGGTACATGACAATTAGCCTTCTTTCACTCTTGGTTACGACATTCCCGAGGGATATACTTAGGATAATTCACATTTTTTACAATCCATTACATATGATTTTTGAGTAAATACTTCCTCAAAGGTAATTTTTTGTAGATTATATGCATAATATTTTCAACTTACGATAGGTATTTTACATGTTTTGAATTATTCATTACAATTAATAAAGTAACATAGTGTTTGACATTATTTAGAAATAACGTCCAATATAAGAAATGAGAAATTCATAAATATGCATGATCTAAAGAGTGTGATGGATCATATCATTCATGTTATTAAGACAAAATTTATTAGGGGAATAGGCTCCCATATATGAAGATCATATGAAAAAATAGTATCATGTATTAATAAGATAATTAATGAATTCCTTGAGTCCTATGGATTTGAAGGGAAGCATGAGAATGAAAATTTAGTTGAGATAAAGATGGTTGAAGGGAAGAAGGGAAAGAAGGATTTTACTATAAGTGATAAATGTGGAAGTAATCACCTTGGTAGATGATTGAAGGGAATTGGAGATTGTTATAAGTGTGGAGAAAAAGGACACCACATATGATATTTCAAGGGTAATAGAAATGATTCTAGTATATAGTTCTTATTCTAGCTGGTGTTGGGTCACTACGTGAACCAATGTCCCCATCATCAGAGTATACCCAAAATGATGATATTTGGATAATAATCAAGTTATGACACTACCACATATGAAGAGGAATGATTAAAATTATTATGTTTTTATTAAATAATGATTTCATTTGAGTTTTCTATCAATGATGTACTATTTATATGAATTATGGAAATAACTAAGGATGGTATTATTGTACTATTTCATTGAGGATTTCAGATTATATGGAACTTAGAAAAGTTACTCGTCTTAAAGTTAATGTTTTTGGAAAATATATTTCGGAATGAAAGATAATCCTTAATATAGTCCTGATACTTAGGGGTGATTTTGGAATGAGATATGGTTGATTTGGATAAATTATACTGGATATTCTTCACTACCTAAGAACATATTAATGGTTTGTTTATTCCATCATTTTTTGGAGTATAAATTTTTTTTGGATATAAGAAGTATATAAATTATTCTGTAAGGAATAAGATAGCATGAATGTAATAAATATGGTTTCATGGTAATTCAGGGTGTTACATTGTTTTAAGAGAATTCTAGATGAAGGTATTAACATGTTATTACGTGGAAAAAGAGATCATCATTAAATTTACCTTCCTTAAAAATATTGGATTCTGAGTTTGGACCAATGTATTTTGGATAAGTCTAAAGGTTGGAATGGATTAATATTGACATTTGATACTATTATTAAAGTTTAAACATTTCTTAATATTTTTTTATGACTATTATAAAAGGGACAGCAAAGAAGTCGGGCGACAACGTGTCGTATCCGGCAAGGTCGTGAGAATTGAACCCGCAACTGAATGGCAACAAGGGTGTATCACCTACCACTACCCTACGTGATTTCCTGGTTTATATAATTTAGATTTTTTAAATTGTATGAAAAATAAATTATAAATTCATTATTTCTATAACACTATCATTTTAGGATAAATAGAATATTTTTTAATTATGTTATATTTTGGAGTGAAAATGAGTTTGTGGTAGGAATTATTTGAAATAAGAAACTCTACTTGTCATGTATATTTTTTTCCACTTATTGTATGAATAATTTAAATCTTAAACGTTATGGATGGTATCATAAAAAATATGTTATCCTAATACCCTATGTTTTGATGAACCAATGGTATTTAAATTATCATAGATTTATGGCTTTGAGGCCCTCAAATTTACACTTGTTTGTGATTGATGACTTCATTCACTCCTGATAAAAATTTATGTTTTCCACAAATTATGTATCTTTAATTCCTACTAATGTTCTTTTAATCGAGAACATAATTTGTTGGTGAATTTTCATTTCCATTTCCCTCTTATTAAGACTAAATTTTATTTACCAAATTTTGGATGTGGGTTTTCAAAAAAGGTATTATTAAATTTTAAAACATTTATTTTCGAAGAAAAATTTCAAATTGTGTGGAAAATAATTATTGAAGTGTGGTAGAATGTACTTCCAAATATTTCATAGTACGTTATCTCTTTAAATTAATTCAATAACATGCACTACATGCAACAACGAGTTTGAGCGCACCACGACATACCAAACTAGCAGTTCAAAAAGTGGTTATGAATATTATTAATTAAAATTTTAATTTAATATACTACATATAACATTAGAATCCATATTATTTGTTTTTTATACATTATATAAGAACCAATTAATTTTTTTAGATAAAAGATGTATATTTCAAAAATGAAATTTTATCGTCTTTTAATGGTGAACCCTTCTTAAAACCAATATTTGAAACTTTTATATATTTAATTTACTAAAATTAAATTCTTCTATAAAATAGAGACAATAAATTTTAGTTTGTATAAAGTTTTTGTTCTTTTCTGAAAACTATCATATTTTGATGATTAGTTAGAAATACTAAATTTGAATTGAAAAAAACATTTTTAATCATAATAATTTATAGTGTAAAATTATGCATTTTAAATTTTTTGGAAGTATAATTATATTTTATTTTTATCATTTCATACATTTTTAGTCGTTATAAGTAATTTCACATTTAAATTTGACAAAAACAGCCATCAATATTTTAATAGTTTTTACTTTTTAAAAACCAGCTTTTTGGTTTTGACAACATGAATTAATTTTAAAATAATTAATGAATCCTATATGTTTCGAATTTGGTAAAATAAAGTTCATTTTTTAATTCTGAATATCAAAATTAGATTTGGATAAATTTTTGATATTTTTCTGAAAACATTCAATTTTTGATTAATACTGAAAAACACTACACTATTCATTAAAACAAAATTATTATTTAAATAATTTATTACAATATTTAAATATATTTTATGTTAAAATAGATATATAATACCTATATAAGTTTAATGTAATTCATTAGAGTCATTTTATAATAAAATTATATGTATAAATTTTTATTGATCTTTTTAAAGTCTTTTACCCACCTTCTAGGTACAGTCGCAAATTTGCGTAAAACATAATTTTAGAACATCGATGAATTGAATTTAAAAACAAATTTAGAAATGGTTGATATAATTAATTAAAATGGGGATCAATTTGATAAAAATATTTTTTGGTGAATAAAAATTTTTTATTTTTATGATCCACGGTTAAAATTAAATAGGGTAATTAATGGTAAAAAATGTATTATAATTACCCTAACACTTGTCCTAATTCTATTGGATAACATTATTTCGACCAAAAACAACCTTATGAATAAACCATGATCATTTTTGTCCACTTGGAATTGATTAGGACATTTATTATTATTTTTAAAAAATAGTTACATGTGATAAATTCAATGTTTTATAACTAAACCATTTTTAATATATGGTTATACATAAGATAAATTCGACTAAAAATAATAATTAGAGAGAACAATATATTTTCTACATCATGGAATTTTATTTATAATTTTTTTACATTTAATAATAAAAATTATTTATTCCACAATGATGATATTATAATAACCTTATTAATGAATGATTAAAATAATCGATATTATAAATATCAGAATAAATTCAAATTGATACTTTTGATGAAATCCAAGAATTTTAAAGGTAATTATGGCATTTTATGGTCTATTTAATGTATTTGTTTATAATTAATTAACCTTTAATGACTTGTAAAAAAACCAAATACCAAATAGTGTCAAAATTGAGTGAAATGTGTTTTTAAAACAGATACTATATTGTAAAATGATATCATAATCATAAAAAAAATATGACTTGGAAAAAGGACTAATATAATGATATATATTTCATAAAATAACATCTTGAGTTTCTATTCGATTTTTATAATATGTTTATTAAGCATATAATATAAAGATAAAAGGATACATGGTAAATGATAAACTATTTAACTAAGATTTAAATCTAAAAGATATGGTTAATATGGTAACATAATCTTGTCTAAAACATATTGGTTGAATTTATTTTAACCCATAACCTCATAATTCTCTATATAAATTCATTTTGAGCTATAATAAACTGAATATTATTGTATAATAAAATAATACTTCATATTTTTTCTAAGGTTCCCCTCACCCCACTTATAAAAGGGAACTTCCCCAGCTCTCAAATTCACATTTCCAAAGCCATCTGGCTCGGCCAACCAGCACACAAATACATTATGAACTACCATCACATCATCCTAGAGGACTTTCTTTGATTATATTACAACCTAAGGAGACATTTTGATCAAATCAAAAGGAGACACCCGAAGAAGAGGTAATAATTTCATCACCACTTTCAATGTTATCTTCTTCTTCCACTTTCTCTTTCTTTGTTGATTCCATACCAAAATAATAAATTCAGTACCTTATACATACTGTGATTTTATTATAAATTTGGTACCACAATATTAATTATTCTTTTCATCCTATGGATGATAATGTCACCATGTGTGTATACATACGGCTTACCGTCTCCACGTCGTGGTCTAATTTTTTATTCAACACTATATTATATGGTTTGATATAATGATGAGTAATATGTATATTAATAATGAAAATAACATGATTATGTATCTATAAAATTAATATACAATCCAATTTCACAACTTTCATTCATAAAGGAAATGATATCGCCGCTTGTGTGTACGTTCGACTTACCGTCTCCCCGACGCGATGAGATTCATTTCCACATTCACCATTCAACGATGACTATAAATATATATTATTAATAATTATGTAATATATTAAATAATAATGCTATTGGATATATATATATATATATAAATCTGTGTGTGTGTGTTTACTTACATATATCTTATTCAGTTACATCCATTCAATACGATATGAAAATGGAAACGATGTTTATGCGAACGTATAACCCGCCGTCTCCATAAACGGTGATTCCATTTCATATATATATATATATATATATATATATATCTATCTATAATAAATATTTATATACCAAATATATATTATATATAAATTATTTTTTATATTCTATTAGTATTTAAATAATTATCAAATGATATGATCAAGAATAACAAGTTAAAACACATATCATAAAGAAAGCGATAATTACCAGAAATGTTAATTTAACATGGAAATCATTATTAAATAAGTAGTATAAAGTCATAAATGAATCATTTATGATATACTAAATATGAATATTGTTCTGGTATAATTTAATAACACACTATGGGCATTATATAAGAGGTTAAACATACACTCAAACAAAGGAATGTTTAAGGTAAGGGTTAATTCCTCAATCTCATTATTATCGGAGATTATATTTTTTTATGTTTTTTCTGGAACATATTTATTATCCATGTCCATGTTTCATAAAATAAATTTTAAAATAATTCTTTTAAGGTACTCATTTACTAAAATATCATTAAATTTTTTTTAAATATTTATTCTTCTATGTCATTCTAATTAATGTACATGTTTTCAAAATGGTTTTAATGATTTATTTATACAAACATGAATGTTTTAAAATGTAAATTACTTTAAACGTTTTTAAAGAGATATGTGACACTTTTATTCAAAAATATGTTTTAAATTTTATCCTTTATAAATTGTACACCTATTAAATGATTCCTCAAAAAAGGTGTATTTCACTCAAAGAGGATTACTGATAATTTTCAACTATATCATCCTAGTTTACTATATATTATACGGGTTTGAGGTTTATTTATTATAAAAAATCTTCTATATTGTATTGAATGAGTCATGATATGTTTTACTAGGGATGTGCTATTTTTATACCATTCATGGTTTTTGGATAATGTAATGACATTTCGTATTCTAGTTTTAATACAAATGATTATGTTAAGTTTCAATAATTTTATATGAGGAATGTATTGGAATTAGCAAGTGATGGTAGGGGGCTTCTATAACCCCTCGATGCATCGGTATGTCTCAAGAGACAAACATGTGTCTTGGAATGAGGCCTTGACAAAAAATTTATCAGTAGTCTTGGCATGAGGCCTTGACTTTGTGGTAATGATGTCTGGCGTTAGGAAATCCGTCATTATGAAATTAATTATTACACATGATTACTCAATTAGTATAATATCCATGTTAATGTTTATATGGTAATTTTTGATTTATTTTCTTGATATTATGTTCTAGTTTATGTTTAAAAGGCTAATGTTGTTATTACACATCTATCCTTAAATGTTTATTGCTTCCACTAAATTATTAACCTTACTGATGTAACGTCCCGGATCTGTGTACCACTCCAGGGGTGCCCGAACCCAGTTGGTCACATGACCTCAAGTGCATTTCCCCAATCACCATAGGTTTCTTCCTAGAAGCAATGACCCAGGTCTGATATTGGGGAAACTATTCCCTCATTTGTCAAATTGTAGCACATCAGAATACAAGAACAAACATACAACAACATATGAAGAAGTAAATAATACATAACTGAATTGAACCACTGGAGTAAAATACAACCAACAAATATCTAGATAATGACGCATAATGCCTCTAGTTCTAAGAAAACATCCAGAACATGTTATAAAACAATAAAATACACTGGAGAGTATAGGTACAACAAAACAAACAATGTAGGATAAACAAAACGCAGCAGCATCACAAGCCTAAGCTCGGTCCCATTCTCTTCTACTCCTCTGCTACAATCAAGTAGTTGTATAGGGACCATTTACCTTATCTATACATACAGAAATGTATTCTGTTTGGGGCTGAAGACATGGCCCTAAATAGGGAGTGAGAAATAAATCTTTGAGGCAACCACCAAAGGCCCGTGACCAACTGTCAGTGAAAATGTGCAACAATAATGTGAGGTAATAAGTGCAATAAACTATGTACTCCAATGTAACTAACTTTACCATTTTCATTTCCACATTAATTATTAATTATCACCTCCGAGCTTTTTATTTGCCGTGGAATGTATTCATAGGAAATCACCTCTGTGAATATATAAATATTCATGTCCTCAGACAAATTATCCATACCCTCAGGTAATCAGATAACCAACCCATAGTTTATTGCCCTCAGGAATAACAAATATTTCCCTCAAGCATACGAAGTGTCACCCTTAAGCACATAATATACTGCCCTCAGGCATGGGAAGAGTTACCCTAAGGCTAACAGAACACTTCCCTCATGCTAAAATGAACACTTCCCTCACGCTAAATAAAACACTTCTCTCAGGAACAAGTAACGTGGCCGATCCCAACAGATAAGCTAGCAATGATATAAAATTCCTCTCAAGGTAATTTAAATCATGCTAAATTTTATGGTATACCCTCAGGTAAACTGGTGAAATGGCTAAATAGTTGAATACACCCACAGGGTTTGTCGTGGATCCAAGCAGTGATCCCAAAAATAGAGATACATGTTCATTAAACTTCCTATGAAATTCTAGGTATTTAATTATGGAAGGCCTCCACCATACGATACCCCATTCATGGGCGTGTATCACAACGGTGCAAAAATTCACCATAGTAATTGGAAATAAGCACTAGAACACCTACCTCGATCTCCACTGATCGATATACGTGGATAAAACTCCTCGAAAGGGCCGAGAACGACATAGATCTGATGTAAAATAATTCCTGTTCAAACATAAATATCACCCTTTAGAGAAATAATTGGAAAAAGCTACACAATGAGAAGAAAAAAAATCACCCGTGCGGTTCCAACGAGATCGACAGAGGCGGAATCGGATTCCCGATGTTCGATAAAGTGATCTTCAAAGCTCTGGCTGTCTCTCCCGAGTTCTCCTCCAGTTCTAAGCCTTCCCTGTGAACAAGGGAGGCTACTACCCATTTTAAGTGAAAAAATAGACTACATGGCGTTTAATATTGGGTACATGGCGTGTAGTTTTCATTATTTAATTGTTCCTTCTGCTGCTTGTCAACAACTTGGAACTGTTCATCTGTCGACATGAGTACACGATGTGTAATACCTGTGTACACGGAATGTACATTCTCTTAGATGGACACCGCCGTAATATTTTCCTGCCGACTGACTACACAGTGTGTAAATACCCTGTACACAGTGTGTAGTCGGTTTTTACACCCATCATCATCAACCGACCTATGCGCCCTGTGTACTCATTCCACACGGTCAGAGTACACGATGTGTAGTCGCAAAATTTAATATTTTCTCCCATTTCCATTATTTTCTAAAAAACACTAAGGAAAAAAAGAAAAGAAGAAACCCAAAACTCAAGAATAAGAACTGTGTTTTAACAAACATCCCCCCTTAAATAAATTCATCCCCGAATTTTCGTTCCAAGGGTGGTGAAGATAGTGCTCAGAACAACTCTGTCCATTGAGCACATACGTCGGTCTCCCGCTCCCTGGTTTCATCCTACACTCGGCCATGCTACCATAACACCCATACGAGAGGAAGTAATTGTCCTCGGAGAAACATTGTGCTCTTATAAACAGTACGAATTAGATGCTCCTCAAAGGATGCATCTATATCAAGATCAACCTCTTCTGGCTGAAAGACGTGAGATGGGTCTCAATGATAGTGGTGTAACTGAGATACATGGAATATGTCGTGCATGGCCTGGTACCTCTGCGATAACTGCAACTGATAGAAAACTGGCCCGACCCACTCTAGAATATAAAATGGCCCCACATACCTCGGTGAAAGTTTACCCTGTCTTCTAATCCTCCTGTGTCCCAACCTCAGTGAAACACACACGAAAACCTGATTCCTGACTATGATCTCTAAGGGTCATATGTGGCGATCAACATAAGATTTTTGATTAGACTGTGCAGTATGCATCCACTTCTGAATCAACTGGACTTGCTCAGAAGTCTCCTGCACAAGACATGGTCCTAGTAAAGCTGCCTCACCTGCCTCCATCAATCACAAAGGTTATCGGCATGGCCTACCATATAAAGACTTATAAGGTTACATTAAAATAGTTCCTTGAGAACTATTATTATTGGAAAACTAAACTAGGGGTATATGCTTCTCCCAGGAGCTCCCAATGTCTAGGATGCAAGCACAAAACATGTCCTCTAGAACCTGTATTGTACGCTCTGACTGACCATCAGTATGAGGGTGGTAATATGTGTTTAGAAGCACATGTGTACTCAGTTCCCTCTCAAAACTCTGCCAGAAACGAGACGTAAAACTGGTGTCCCTATATGAAATGACAGAATGATGAACCCCATAAAGACGTACAATCTCTTGGATATACATATTACGGATCTCGTCAACACCAAAGGTCTTTTTGATTGGGATAAAGTGTGCTACCATCATGAGTCTATCTATAACAACCCAGAAGACATCGTTGACTCGTTGTGACCTCAGAAAACCAGTCACGAAATCCATCATGACATCATCCCATTTCCACCCAGGAATGGGTAACTGCTGTAACAGTATGGCTGGACTCTGATGCTCTTCCTTCACCTGCTGACAGGTGGAACATCTGGTAACAAAACCGGCTACTTGTCTCTTCATACCCGACCACCAGTACATACTCCTCATTTCTCTGTACATCTGGGTAACTCCTGGATGATCTTCCCAAGATGAAGGATAAAACTCTCGCATCAACTCCTCGCGTATATCCCCTAGAACCAACACTCGTCCATGGAAACACAGTACCTCAAAATGGCCTATCGTCCACCCAGGAGGAGGGTCCTCACTTTCCACCAACTCCAGTAGAACTAGGCCTTAAAATTAGATATCTGGCTCATCCTCAGTATATCCAGGAGGGTGGAAGTAATAGCTAATGTTGAAAGATAGGTTTTCCCCTGACCATCGTTCACCTCCAAATGCATCTCATAGAACAAATCCATAAGCTGCCACTCACCACTGGCCTCATGAACAACCTATGTCTGAGTCTTCCTGCTCAGTGCATCAGCAACTCCATTACCCTTACCAGGTGTATATGCAAGATCAATATTGAAGGACTAAAGGTATTCGACCAACCTTCGCTACGTCAGATTCAATTCACACTGAGTAAAGATATACTTGAGACTTTTGTGGTCAGTGAAAACCAAAAAAATCACTCCCAAGAGATAATGTCTCATATAGTGTAACACATGAACAACTGCAGCCAACTCGAGGTCATGCGTCAGGGAATTCTTCTCATGTGGCCTCAACTGCCAAGCCCTGTACTCAACAACTCGATTTCACAGCATCAACAGAACTCCCAACTCAATACACGATGCATCAAAGTAAACTATATAGATCCTTCCCTACTCTGGGAGTATCAGTATTGGTGGTAATGAAAACATTACCATATTCTTCTGGAAGGCTATCTCACAAACTTCTAACCAAACAAACTTCACACCCTTCTTAGTCAAACCCGTCAACGGCACTGCTATGCAGGAGAAGTGATTTATAAAAAGCATATAGTAACTAGCTAGCCCTAAGAAACTCTGTATATCAAACAAATTCTTAGGCTGATCCAAGGAAAATACTTCTCTCAACTTCTCTGGGTCTACAAAAACTCCTTTCTCTGAGATGATATGACCTAGGAAGTGAATATGGTCCAACCAAAAGTGAAACTTTGAGATCTTAGCATATAGCTGATGCTCTCTCAGTGAACTCGATACAATGTCAAGATGGGTGGAATGGATGTGTCGAGTGTGAGTGCACAACAAGATATCTTCCATGAATACTACCACAAAAGAATCCAGATAATGATGGAACACACGATTAATTTGAGCCATGAAAACTGCTGGTGTATTTGTGAGCCCAAACGGCATAACCAAGTACACATATAGGCCATACCTACTCCTAAAGGCTGTGAGAGGTATATCAGAGGGCCTAACGCACAACTGATGATATTAAAATATCAATTCAATATTCGAGAACACTCATGCACCTCGATGATGATCAAAAATATCATCAATCCTTGTTAAAGGATATCGGTTTTTGAACGTCAACTAGTTCATCTTCGGATAATCCACATAGAGCCTCAAGGTACCATTCACATTCTTCGCAAAATGGACCAAAGAACCCCAAGGAGAAGTAATGGGTCAGAAAAACATTTTGAATGTAACTACTCTAACTGTCTCTTGAGATCCTGTAACTCAGGTGTGTCCATCCAATAAGGAGGGATGGATACCGGTGCTGCTCCTCGCACAAGCTCAATAAAGAAATCCACCTCACGCTCTGGATGTAGACCTAAAAAATATTCTAGGAATACATCACTGAAACAATCAACCATTGTAGATAATTCCTTCTAACATTTCCCCGGATCATCCAGATATAAACTCGCAATCTCAGCTTTGACTCCACCTCGCCCATGATGCTCTGATCTAGCTCGACCCACCTGATCATCCCACTCACCTTTGAATAGAAGCTATCCACCCTCTGGTGATGTGAAACGAACCTTGCGACGATAGTAGTCTACAAAGGCTCGAAAGGGAACCAACCAGTCCATCCCGATAATGAAATCATAGCTCGTCATCTCCAATACATAGAGGTCCTGAAGGAAGTGACACCCACCAACCTCAAGGGGGCACTCCCTGCACTAACGCACACCAGCCATTCTAATCCCCAATGGAGTGTCTAGCGTCATAACATCAGAAGAAGAAGAATCACAGAGACCAATGATCTCCACAACAGGAACATATACAATGATATGTGTAGAATCCGTATAAAAAAGTACTGAAAATATGAAAAAAATATACTAGAATAGTACATGTTACAGTAGAATTTCTGAGATCCTACTCTTTTTGGGATTGTTGCACTGCATATGCCTGCCCAGTACCATAGCCCTGCGACACAGCCTGGCTACCCTAAGCTGTCCCGCCATGCTACCTCTGAGATCCTGGTGTTTGGCTACCAGAGCCATGACCACAAGCTCTTCCTGCACGCCCTGACGTATTCTAGTTTTCCGACTAGTAAGAATCTACAAGCCCTGCTTCCGCACGTGGAGTCTGCATAGAAACCCTCTCACTATCCACTTGTAGAATTTCCCTGTAAAAGCACTACAGATTCCCCATCCCGCCACATGCTCAGCATTCCACTTGGTCACGTGGAAACTACGGTCTCTTGGGCCCCTTCTTACAACACTTGTAGCACCTGATCTGGCCACTTGAAACATTCTTCTGGATGGTACTACCACCGTGAGAGAATTTTATCCGTCTCTTCCTCTTACCGGTAGAAATATTACCAGAAACTAGAGTCGAACCACCGTATTCCACACTAGTATCTTCCCACAGTTTCCGCTCAGTAATCAGTGCCTGGTTCACAATATCATGTATAGTATGCCACCTGAAAACATTCACTAGTGCATGAATGACATATTGAAGACCATCTTCCAAGCGTCTAGCCCTCTACGTCTAATCACCCACCAGAACGGATGAAAAACGTTGAAGCTCAGTGAACCGAGCAGAGTAATCCATCACCGACATAGCGCCCTGCTTTAGATTCATGACCTCTCGAGGTCTATCTGCCATCAGCGTCTTGGGAAAGAAGAAGTCATGTAATGCTATCTGAAAATGTTCCCACACCATGTCTTTATGTTGCTCTGACTGCGTGGTAACATCACACCACCTCTTGGTGGAATCACACAGTATATAAGTCACGAGCTTTACCCTCTTCCCTAGAGGTGTCTCAAGATGATCAAAATATTCTGCAATGAATCCATCCAAGACTTCGTAGCCTGTAGTCCACCATCCCTTGAAAACGTAGGTGGACGCTGCTGCTGGATGATATGATTCAGCTCTTCCATAGATGTGGCAGCCGGCGGTGCTCCCTGAAAGCTCTGCATGAACAACATGGAGCCTTCACAGAACTGCGCATTCGTGCCTGTGTCCAGAATAACGTCTAGCACCACATCTGGATCTATTGGAGGATCCACTGGTACCCATGGCCTAACATCTCTAGAGTATAATCATTTCCGCTCTCATTGAAAACAACATGTGGTCGTCATGGCGGCATGACTTATAAGGTCAAACTCACAACTTAGATCAATATTTTCAAAGACAGAATACAAGGAGACGGAGAAATAAAGTTTTCAAAATTTAAAAAACATGACTACACAATGGATATAAAACTACACGGTGTGTTCTCGCAAGCCATTCACATGGGTGTGTAACCCAGCATAAACTGGTCGTGTAACACCCCAAACACATGTTGTGCCTTCTAATACACGACGTGTACCTGAATTCTCTTCCTCTTCCTATGTCCTTCTACATGGCTAAGCCACAAGACTCACTTGAAAAAGACTACATGGAATGTATGGAATCTACACGGCATGTAGGGTTTAATTTCCAACTGCCCGAGTCATTTGTGACATTGTCGACTACTCAGCTAAAACTACACGACGTGTTACACCCGCACACGGCATGTACACCACCCCATTTCTCCACAAACATGGCTAAGTCCTCACAGTCACCCACTGGTAAAGACTACATGGAGTGTCCATCAGGTACACGGCTTGTTCAAGAAGAGGTAACACCGACCCATGTTTTTTAGCTACATGGTCGGGTCCCCAGGTCAGACTACACAGTGTGCTCTAAGGTGGACACGAAGTGTATTTCTCAAGGTCTCCTTCGTCCGTGTTGTTAGTTACACCGTCGCACTCCAGGTCAACAATACATGGCATGTACATCCGGTACACGGTGTGTTTCTCCCAAGTCTTTCCCCACACCATGCCCCCGCCCACATGGTCTATAACACACGAAGAGACTACATGGTGTGTACTGAGGGTACACAGTGTGTACGAAAAATGTTTTCATTTCTTCCCAAACATAAGAACACACTGCATGTGACCGAGGAACTACACGCTGTGTATCATAGGTTTCCCAGACAGTAAGCCTTCGATACCACTTTTTAACGTCCCAGATCCGAGTACCACTCCATGGTTTCCCTGAACCCGGTTGGTCACATGACCTCAATCGCATTTCCCCAAATGCAAGAGGCTGCAGAATAAAAGTGAGGGATCAAGTCTGATACTAGGGAAACTATTCCCTCATTTGTCAAAGTGTAGCAAAACAGAATACAAGAACAAACATACAACAACAGTGGAAGAAGTAAAACTTACATAACTGAATTGAACGAATGCAGTAAAAGAGAACCAATAGTTATATTGATAATGATGAATCATGTCTCTAGTTCTATGAAAACATCCAGAACAAGTTATACAACAATACAATACACTTGAGAGTACATGTACATCAAAACAAACAACACATAATAAACAAAATGCAGCTGCATCACAAGCCTAAGCTCAGTCCCCTGCTCTCATACTCCTCTGCTACAATCAAGTACACCTATAGGGACCATTTACCTTATACATACCTTCAGAAATTTAATTTGTTTGGGGATGAAGATATGGCCCCAAACAGCGTGGGAGAAATAAATCCCAGTAGGCACCCACAAAAGGCCCATGCCCAACTGTTAGTGAAAATGTGCAACAACAGAGTGCATTAATATGTGAAATAAACTATGCAGTACTCAAAAGTAACTAACATTACCATTTCCTTTTCCACTTTAATTATTACTTATCACCTCCAATCTAGTGCTTCGTCTTGGAAGGTATTCATAGGAAATAAACTCAGTGAATATTCTAAATATCTGTGTCCTCAGACATAATATCCTTACCATCAGGTAACCAGAGTCCCAAACCTTAGGTAATTTCCATAAGACATAACAGATATTTCCCTCAGGCATACGAAGTGTCACTCTCAGCCATAGAATCAACTTCCCTCAGGTGTGGAAGGAGTTTACCTCAGGCTAACAGAACATTCCCCTTAGGCTAAAATGAACACTGCCCTCAGGCTAAATAGAACACTACCCTCAGGTGCAAGTAACCGGGCTGAGCCCAACATTTAAGCATGCAATGATATAAAATTCCTCTCAAGGAAATTTAAAGCATGCTAAATTTTACGGTATATGCTCGGGTAACCGGGCCAAATGTCTAAATAGAGGAACGAACCCCCAGGGGTGGTCCTGGATCCAAGCAGCGATCCCAAAAAAAAAGTCATACATGTTGAAAAACTACCTATACAATTCTAGGTATTTAATTATCCAAGGGATCAGCCATATGATAGCCCATTAATGGGCTCATATCACAATGGTACAAAAATTCACCATAGTAGTTGGAAATAAACACTAGACCACCAACCACAATCACCTTTGATCAATATACGTGGACGGCGCTCCTTGAAACGCCCGAGAAGGACATAGACTTGAGGCAAAATAATTCTCATTCAATCCTAAATAACCCCCTTTAGATGAATAATTGGAAGGATCTACGCAAGGAGAAGGAATAAATAACCTATGCGGTTCCAATGAGATCGTCGGAGGCGAAATCGGATTCCCGTTGCTCGATTGGGTGATCTTCAAAGCTATTGTCATCCCTCCCGAGTTCTTCTCTAGTTCTAAGCCTTCCTTGTGAAAAAAGGTGGATACATCCCATTTTAAGTGAAAAAATAGACTACACAGTGTGTACTATTGGGTACACAGAGTGTAGTATTCAATTTTTAACTTTTCCTTCAGAGGCTTCTCACCAGCGTGTCACTATTCATCTATCAACATGAATACAAGACATGTAATACCTATGTACATAATGTGTACAATTGCTCATGTGGCCACTACCTTACTGTTTTCCTTCTGACTGACTACACATCTTGTAAATACCCACTACACGACATGTAGTCTATTTTTACACCCATCATCATCGACTGGCCTACACGCCCTGTGTACTCATTCCACAAGGCCAAAGTACAGGGCGTGTAGAAAACTACATGGAATGTAGTCACAAAATTTAGGATTTTCTCCCATTATCCTTATTTTCTCAAAAACACTTAAGGGAAAAAATAAAATAATTAACCCGTACCTTAAGAATAAGAACCAGGTTCTTACAACTTAGCATCTGAGCTCACCACATTCTTATGTTTTTTTTCCAAGGATTCCAAGAAGTGTATTATGTGTGATATGTCAGGTTATGTTATGAGAATAATGGAATTGACAATAGATTATTTATGTTGAGTTTTATGTTTGAATGTGTAATGTTATGTTCATGTATGTAATCTAATTTCCATGAAAATTAAATTGACCAGTCTTTAGGGACTTGATTCCATATACTCATGACAGTGTATTAAAATAATGAATCCGCTATGGGCCTTTGGGGTTGGGGCGTTACACTAATTATATGATTTTTTCTTAACATAATACCCTTTCATTTCTTTATAATGATCTGTAATGATATTTTTAATTATATATTTGTAATATTATTGAATATTATTGTATCATAATTTATTCCATCTATTTTATATAGATTTTAATTTATCCTTTTCAAATTCCCCTTAAATGATTCATAATTAATAAATATGATGAATAAATGGATTTCCATCTCAATTTCTATTAATTAAGGCATGTTTTCATATTTTGAAACTATTATTCTTTTATATGGTATAAATAATACCCTATTGGACTTGATTTTTGGTATTCATCTTTAATTTAGCATATTCACAAGTATTTTCATGAATCTCTCCTCCCAATCATTTCCAATCATGTAAGGGGTTTTGTAGACTCTTTTTCTTTTATTGATTCATAATTATTCCCGTTTGACTATGGATTTACAAGACTGATTTATTATATTATATCATCATACTATAATAAATTTATTTTCTTTTTCTAAAGAATTACATTTACTAGTGGTATCTTTATAAAATTGAAAAATGTTTACTGTTAATCCATTTCATTCCAAAATGATCATTATTTCATATATCTATATATATATATATATATCCTTCCATATAATGTTCACCTATAAAATGTTAAAGTAAAAATATGTTTAACTTTTAGTCATATAAAAGTTATATTTATATATCTTCAAAATGTTGATTTATCATCCTTTTTAAGATTTGTGTTTACAATAAAAGAATATTAAAATATTGAATCTGCTCATCCCTGTCTAGAATGTACAAATTATATTACCCTCCACATTTGTTTAATTTATCCTAATTTATTTTCATTGTTTAATTATTTTGTATTCTTTTTAATGTTTTTTGAAAATAATATCAATGAACCTTCATGAAAATGATTATTGAAATTAAGTCATAACTACAAATTTTTTTTTTAAATTTAATCTAAAAATGTTATATGATTTGGAATAAACTTTCCTCTTTATATCTAAGATATTTTTATCCTATAGAGTTATGCTTCATGGATTTGCATTCAAATTACATTATAATGTATTACAGTGGAGAGATTTTATTTTTATAAATAAATTTTTCTCTCTTTGTCATTCATTGAGATACCAATTGAAAAATATCTGAGTCACATTTTCATTCCATTGGTTCATTATGATTTCATTATTAATTTCATTAAAATCAAACACATATGTATATATAAGGATGGGTAGGGTTCTATTTATCTCTACAATGAATTTGATACATATTTATATATAATTAAATAATGATTTTTGGAAATGATTCTATTTATTTAAACATAAAATTGTTTGAGTGACTAAAATAGGTGATATTTCCCTACACATATATTTGAGGCATATTTTAATAAATCATGGAAATATTTGGAATTGAAAAAAACAAAAAAATAAATACAATTTTAGTTTCTCAAAAATTAAAGGGTCTACATATTTGTATTTTCTCACAATATGATGCTTCCATGTTCTTATGATTGTTTCAATGTTCAATGTTATCCTATGTTTTGAGGGAATGTTGAAATTTTATTATATATGCTAATGATTATTATATATAGATCATATTTTTACCTCATTAATCCATGATATTTTTCCAAGTTATATGTATTTTCATTTTAGATTATATGTCCTTATATCATTACTCAGGGGAAACTAATATTATTCCCTGATATTATTAGTAATACATTTCTCTCATGTTCTTCTTTTATCAAATGCTTATGATCCAACCCTTTATGACACCTTGAAATGTTTTTTCCCACAAATATGAATTTGATATCCCAAATTTAATATGTTTACATTGACTTTGTTATGAGGTTGAGTATAAATTATGATAATACTAAAAGTGGGGGAGGGTTTTATTATTGAGAAATTGCTCATAATTATTGTAAAATAAGTTTCTTATGTGGATAGTACTTAAAAATAATAAACTCTTGATTACTCGTGTTGTTTGTTAATTTAAAAATATAATGACAAACTAATGGATATGATGTTAAATAAAAATATGATTAGATGTGTATAAACCACTAAGTATAAAATCATATGTTTAAAAAAATTCTTATCGCTGAACTAGGAAGTTCGGGTTTGGGGCACCTTAGTTGATATAAAAGTAGGGTTTAGTTTTTTTAGGATTATTTTGATTGTTATTTTTTTATTTGGACTAGATAATATTATTGAAACCCTAGGGATAATTCAATGTATAATATGACATCCTAAAAGTTTGGTAAAATATAAGATTTTTTTTCCTAGTAATAAAATCATCATTGAGATAAAAAAAGGTTGATATAGGATCTAGCATTGATATACATAGGGGTAATAACATTGAAAATATTTTTTGATTAATAACTCTAGCATCACCTAGCAGAATACAAATAATCCTAACTACATACATGGTATAAAATTACTGGGGCATAGTTCTTCATGATTCACATATTATTTATGAATTATTAAAATGTATTTAAATTGAAGTTGATGGTGCATAATTTTGGAAGATAACCAAATAAGAACAGACCATGGATAATTTTGATTAAAATATTATGATTGACATATCAATGTATCAATAAATTGAAAATTATATTTATAGATAAATTATAAATTGGTTTTTTGGAGAATATATTTAAATGATCATAGGGGTTATAATACTTTAATAATGATCATTATAATCTATGGATAATTGTTTTATGGATTAAGAGAAGATCTACGAGACAATACATCATAAAAGAAAATTAGATAGGACACAAAGTATCATTTGTTAATAAAATATTTCCTAGGATAAGATATTTTAGGATCGACTAATCTTATTCAAATGATGTTTACTTTGATATTATTTAAATCGGATAACCATTTGAAAGTATTAGGTTCCATATAGGATCTTGAAAATGATTTTTTGAAAGTCATGTCCCTGAAAACTCCTTCAACTATGAAAGCATATTTTTTTTAAATTATTTACCTAAAGAAAAATATAAATACATGATGATGGATAGAGAGAGTGGGACTTGGTGATTCCTGGTCTGGAAATGGATAAATATGTATTTTCAGGATTCTCCTATGATTTTTTCAATGGATTCCCTCAATCCTGAGTGGGAATTAGACTTCAGAGAGGATATTCCTCCACTGAGGGAACTGAAAAATGAATAGTAATATCAAGAACCATCATTCCCAAGAAAGAATGGTTTAACCTTTGTAGAGTCACTCTTAGGTTCCTCGGATCCAGTCAAAGAGGATCCATCTATCTCATCCAATCTCATTATTTGGGAAGACAAGATTGGAGGTTTATTCCCATTGGGACATGCTAATTTAATATAATCATTCAATCCAAATATTCCCTAAACATGGAACGGAGCTACAGAAATCTACAACTCAAAACTGGAATCCTCATATTATTGGAATGGGATGTCAATTTTAATCCCTTAAATCTCAGGCAAACCAATGCTCAAAAATGGGAAAGGTTACATGGATTGAACTAGGTGTATAGGATTCCAATGATCATAAATGACATAGATTCTTATTTCGACACCCCAATTAGATTAGATCAATGACACCAGGAAGGGGAGTTAGGATTCTATTCTCGGATTATGGTGGATGTTAACATGAAAATAAAGCGACCAACCAGAACATAATTCCATGCTAATGGAAAAAATTCTTATGTGAAAGTGGAGTATGAGATTGTGTCTCACTTCTGTGATGTTTGTAAGATTGTGGGTCATTCTGTTTCTAATTAAAGGGTTATTCAAAAAAATGTTACTATTACTCCAAATGCTCCAGTGTGGATTGATCCTAACAGGGGAAAGAAAAACAATGTTGATTTAGTTGAGAAGAAGGGGGATACCAAGAGTCATACTGGTCCCTCTCAATCATTGAAGATTTATAATGACATAACCATGATTAAGTCTCCTATGATGAAATAACTTTCCCCAGCCTCTACCTTGAAAATATCATGGGCTGATCTTGTTGACATAGAGGAAACAGAGAGTTTTGTGATGCCCTGCTCAACATTCTTGGTGGGTTTTATGATGATTCATTAAATATAATGCGAATTCCATGAGTTTCAACCCATGTTCTATGACATCTTTAATGATATTTTTCCCTAGTGTTGAACCTTCAAACATAACATAATGATATTTATTTGTATGTTGAATTATCTAATGAAATCAGTGATCTTGTGATGTACCTATAAAAAGGTTTGAATCCTACTGAATCTGATGTTTATCCCATACTAGATGGTCCTGCTACATTCTTCCCTACTGAGAAGACCAATATAGTGAGTTGTACTATTTTATTCCAACAGAGATGGCTTTTGAAAATGTGTCCAAATCTGTAGCTCAAATTCCCCAATGCAATTCTGATTTATCAACACCATTGAAGTATGGACACTATGATTCAAAGCAGGATAAGGCTGTTGTATTGAGTCGTAGACATAATTTCACACATCTTATAACCACAAAACATCAACATTTTGGGACTGAAAAAGATGAGTCTTTGATAGTGAAATATTCAAATATTAGGTATTCAAAATCATTAGAAAATATGGCATCTGAAAATGCTCTCATATCTATAGGAAAGAAACCACTTTGCAACATAGTTTTAGCAGCCGATTCTTGCACTGGAGAACCTATAAAATAGTAGGTTAAAAATTATGTTTTACATGCTTCAACCAATTTTTCATTACATGATGTAGCTAACGATTTACATATCAAAAGTTCACATCATCCAGATAGTGGGGTTGAATGAAATGTTCTTATGTTGAACAACAACCAGAACACTCCGAATGTTATGGATGAATCTGTTCTCGATTCCAAAATTGCACTACCTAGTATATTTGAGATTAATAACATATTGAAGTGAAATACCACTCCCAATAGAAAAGTGGGTCAATTACTAAAAAAAGACAGGAGGTATAATATATAGGTGTTCTAAACTCTAATTCATATTTAAATGAAAATCTCTTTTGGAATTGACAGGGACTGGAAAATATGGAAACATCAAGGTCCATTAGGATCTTTATAAATGAAAATAAACAAATTCTCATTAGTATGTCTGAAACCAAAAAGATTTTCTCCACCAACATTACTAACTTGGAGAATCATAGATTCCATATTATTGACACCAAAAAATTATAAACAGATGTAATGAGTCTTTCGGATGTGGCTCATGCTTCTATGAACAACCCTTTAATTTTTATCTCAAGTGATCAATATGTGACATGTTCGTTTAATCATTTTGGTCTCTAGTTTTCATGTTCTTTTATTTAAGATCATAACAGATATCCAGACTACCAAAATCCTTGGATTAACATTGGTACTATAAATTCCTCTATTAAAAATCATTGGATTACGATGGGGGATTTCAGTACTATATTAAATATGGATAAGAAAATGGGTTCGTCCAACAATTCCATTTCATCCACAGAATTCAAATCATGCATATATCAAAATGTTCAATTTGAGGTAAATATTGTTAGTGATTAGTACACTTGTTATAGGAATCATTTTAATAGTTTTGTGGCCAGTAAAATTCACAGGGATTTCGTAAATGAGTCTTCTTTTGATGCATGGGTATCAATTTCCTACACTACTCGATCTAGACATAATTTTTATCATCATCCTATTCTGGTTAACCATGTGGAAATGGATCTCAATCCTCTGTTCCATTTTAGATTTAACAAAGATTGGGTAAATCATCCTGATTGCAAAGATATTATTTAGAACACATGGAACTCTATAAATTGTAGAATTATTACTTTTTCTTTTATTACCAAACTCAAAATTATCAAGAAGACTTTGAAGCTTTAGAGTATTGCTTGTTTTATCTCTCTTGAATCTAACATTTTTTCTCATGATGGTACTCTTCGAAATGTGAAAGAGTTCAATTCCTTTAATGCCTTTTATGATTGTATTTTTCTAGAATCTGAGTGGTCATGCAAGATCAACAATCTTCTTTAACCTAAAGGATTATTTTCAAAGAAATTCCATTAAAGAAAATTGGTTAAAGGATGGTGATCATAACACAAATGTTTTTTGTGTTATTTTGAAAATAGGGAAAATTTACAAGCCTCTTTCTTTGATTAGAAATGGTGATCATCTCATTAACATCAAGATGGATTCATTTGATAATGTTGTCACCTATTTAAATGATCTTTTCAATGGGTTAACTACCTCCATGGATCCTGTGGAAGGGGTTATTCCACATCTTGTGACTCAAGAAATAACTCCAGTGTTATTTAAATTCCTTTGTCTTCAGAGATACAATAGTGTGCTTCCAGTCAAAAATTTAAATGATCTCAGGGACCAGATGGTTTTGGAAACACATTCATTCAATCATTTAGGGATATTCGTACTGTGGATTTTTGCAGGTTGGTCACCGACTTTTTCAAGGATGGTATTCATCCTCATGGGTTGAATGCTCAGTTTTTGGCTCTTATCCCCAAAGTGGAACTTATACCCAATATGGAAAATTACAATAAAATTCATGTTTTTTAGAATTTTTCTTTGGTTAACACCATATACAAGATTAATTTCAAGATCCTTACTAATATGATTTCTTCTATTGAAATTAATTTTATCTCACCTAACCATTTTGTTTTTATTAAGGGATGGTCGATTCATGATAATCTTATTACAGCTTCGGAATTTTTGAATCTTTTCAAAAGTTTGATTTGGGGAGGAAACATTTCCATGATGCTTGATGTTCAAAAGCATTTTGATATAGTGGATTGGGGTTTTATTTTCACGATTCTCATCAGGTTTAGTTTTGATATTACCTTCATTAATTGGGTTGAGATCATTCTGAGATCTACTCATATTTTGTTCTTTTTAATGGATCTCTTGAAGGATACATTGGTTTATCGAAGGGATTCAGGCAAGGTGATCCTTTATCTTCTGTGATTTTTTCCATTGCTGAAGGTTATTTAAGAATAATCTTTCCATTATTTCTGGGAATGGGACGATGAAGTTTGTTCATGATGGTAGGGGTATTATTGATCCTTCCCAGCTTCTTTATGGTTATGATATCATCCTTTTCAGTCAAAGCGATAAGGGTAATATTAGAAACTTTAATAGGTATATTTTACATTATGAGATGGTTTTGGGTCCGAAAATTAGCCAGAACACAACATTTGTGTACTTTGGGAGTAACTTCACTCTTAAAAGGGAAAAATTCCCTTATTAAAGGGTTAGGAATCAGAGAAGGTGTTTTTTCCTTGATTTATTTGGGGTTCCTATGTTCTGGGGGTGGATGAAGGCTTTATATTTCTCATGCATTGTTGTAAATATCATACAACAACTCTCAATCTGAATGGATAAATCTTTATCATTGGCTTCTTGGGTCTTCATAGCGAATTCCATTATCATATCCAAATTTGAGAACTCTTTTATGGTGTATAAATGGGCAGTATCTCTTATCAAGAGAATTGGTGTGTCAATTAAAAATTTTATATGGAGTGGTACTGTTGTGGAAAGAAGGATTTCCACGATTTCAGGGGAAAATGTCTGCAAGCCTTATGATGCAGGGGGTTTGGGTATTAAGAATCATTTATATTTTAATGATTCTGTACAAGATGTGTTTATATGGAGGCTTATTAATGTTAATTCAGAAGACCTTTTCTTTATTCAGTTTAGATTCATTAACGAACTAATTGATGGAAACTATAACTCTCTCAACTCTTAAGTATGGATGGCTTATAATTCTATTTTTCCCATTATTGATAATGATTCGACATGGCTTGTATCTAAGGATTCATCTTTATCATTCATTAACTACAATTGGACTGGGGATCCATTGATTTATTTTATTCCATATGGATATACAAATTTGGATATTGACATATCTATTAAAGATAATCTTCAATGTATGGATAATATGCCATCTCATGTTATTTCCACTGTTGATAGATATTTCTTCTCTCATTGGGTGGAATTTTTAGATTGGGAACATGTTTCTAATTGAATCCTCTATTCTAATGTGTTCTCTGAGCATTCTATATGCAACATCAATGAGTTCAATTGGATTTTTAATTTGAGGGGAAATATCATTATTCCTTCTCGGTCAACATTGTATTTGGAGAGTTTCTCATAAAATGATTCAACCTATTGATTTTTCGGAAACTTGTGGAATATCACATTGTTATATTTTTTTCTATCATCAATACAGGGAAGATGTTGGCCATATTTTGCTTAGTTCTGCAGCGGCTTCTGAAATGTAAGGGCTATGGATGATATGTTTGAAGTGTCTTTACCTCGTGTCAAAAAGATTCTGAATTTTCTAATGAGATGGATTACTATCAGATTATTGCTGCAAAATCTGTGTCTTTTCCAGGTGGTTGTGAATGTTGTCATTCACTGCATATGGATCTATAGGAACAAAATTATTCGTGACATGTACACCTTTATGTTTAGTGCCACACTATCACATATTTTATCTGTTGTTCGCATCAATTTTTTTAAAACAATTATGTTGTTCAAATTCCATTCATGACCACTCAGTTTTAACTCGGTTGGGGTCGAAAGAAAATTCCCGACATCCTTTTGGAAAGATTGAAGTTCATTGGAAGGCACCATTTTTTAGTTGTATTATAATCAATTATGAGGGTGCCTCAAAGGGAAATCCAGGACCTGCTGGTTTTGGGGCTATTTATGGGGATCATCATGGAGGTGTTCTAGGTTGTTTTCAAGGAACTTGTGGACATGAATCCAGACTTGAAACGGAAATTCTTGGTTTGATTATAACTGTTGGGAAGGCTGAACAACATGATTTAAAAAATCATTTTCTTGAATGTGATACTACTACTGTTGTTCTTTCCATTCGATCAGGTTCTATCCACCTTTCATGGAATATCACTAATAGATGGATCAGAGGTTTGTATTTTATTTACATTATGGATCATACTGTTACCCATATATATCGAGAGGCTAATTCTCTTATAGATGGTCTTGTAATAAAATGTATCAATGGTCTTGTCTGTCAGTCGGACAATCAGGTTCCCGACGACCTTCTTCCTCTTCTTAATAGGGATCATTGTAAATCTACCATTTTCAGGCCTGTGTAATGTTTTCATTCAATAAAGGGGTCTGGATTTTCTAGGAAAGGTAATAGTTTACCATTAAAAAATACATACTGATCATAAATTTAATAATGAGTCTACTTGTTTCAAATATTTTGAGGATGCTATTAGAATAGAAAAAAATATACATACCTTTCTATGGATCGCCCAAATTATTTAATTAGTGGATAATAATTAAAATTATAGGGAAATAATTTATTTAAGGTTTGTAAAATGAAACTCCACAATATTTTTGAATACATTTTCCACTATTTAATTACTATATTGAATGATATTATACACATGTAACACAGAACCAATACAAATCCAAATATAATTTTTTAAAATAATTAAATATGATATGGAACATAAATAAGAAAATTATAATATCAACAAAGTCTTTAGTAAAAAAAATATAAAATAATTTATTATGAACTTTTTTATTTAAATTTCATACACATTATTATTATATTTAATGAATTTCTAAGGTATTTTAGCACAATTGAGTATATTAAATATAATAGTTCAAACATAAATAAAAAATTAAATGTAATAAAAAATATTTAAAGTTAAATAGAATATATTTCAAAGAATTAATTTGGAAGTTCTGTGAATTTTACAAAATAGATTAAATATAGAATATTTGTAACATTATTTTAAGAAGATTTAATAGGTTAAACTATTATAATAGCCCCATTTAATTAGTAATTGTTATGAAGTAATATTAACAACATTTAGTGTCCAAACCATTACTTTTCTATTAAAATTATTTTCTCATTAGGTTTTTTATTTTCAATTAAAAGATAATTTTTTTAATTGTTAATTTGATATTTCAAAAATAAGATTCGTTTTTTAATTTACTTCTCCAAAATTAGATTATATTTAATTTTCAATATTTTTCAAAAATTATTGATTTCTAAGTGATTAGTTAACATACAATTTTAACAAACAATATAAATATAAAAATTTTATAATTATTTAAACAAGATACATAAATTTATAAAAAAATTAAATTTATACACTATTAATTTAAATAAAAATATTATTCATTATAAAAATGTAATTTTGGATTTATTAAACTTTAGTAAAACATTTTTTAAGATAGTAATATTTTATTAAAAATGGTTTGGGTATTTTCCTTTAATTTAATATTCTCTTAATGAAATAAGGTTTTGAATTTAATTGAAAAGGAAATATATCATATTCATTCTATAAAATTAATTAATGAATTTCATATAAATTAACAATATGAATAATTTTTTTGAGGATAATTTTTATGGTTAAAAAACAGTTTTCATAAATTGATTTTGGAAAAATATGTGTTGTAATACTAATATTCATTTTATAACATAGAAATATTAATTTTTTTAATTTATATTATCATTTTATACCATATTTTTCAATTATGATAATATAACCAATTTATAATTTAGTCACTAAAATTAATTACCAATTTTAAAATTTTGTTTCCACAATAAATGTAAAAAAAATTAAGCATTATTTACTATGTTTAAGAACTAAATAATGTTACAATTTATTTTAAAATAAATTGTTTTGGGGTTTCTCAATAAAAAAATATTTCCAATCAATTAGTTACTTCTCTTTAATCCATTTTACATGTGAATCATATGCTCCATTTATATTAAGAAGTGTTATTTTTATTAAATTCATTCCATCAACCTATGACAAGGTCCATCCAACAAAAAATTCAGTGTAAGTTAAAATTATAATTCCTATTGAACATTTAACATTTTTTAATCCCCTTAATATAAGGAAAATCACAAAAACAATCCATTTACAAGAAATATACAAATAGAATGTTCAAACTCTCAATATATGTATTGATCATCCTCTAATTCTTTTCTTCTCTATATCCCTCATAAAAATATATTCTTTACTTTAAAATATATTAATATAAGTATAATTAATATACTAAAATTTCATAATGCTCATGAATTAAAAAAAATCTATTCTTCACATTACTAATAAGAATTAGAACATCATTGATTTGTATGTGTGGAATTTCATCTCCATTAATCAAATTATTTAGTATCTCATAATTCCATTACAGAGATAGTTCTTAATGGGTATTTAATTTGTATTAATATATATAACATGTTTATTATTTGAAAAATATAAACTATTTCCTACCTTTCTCGACTTATAGGGATTATGACAATGTCTTCTAGGTGTAAATACTGACTACCACCTCTATGTCAGAACAAAATTCTATTATCATAGCCAACCAACTAGAATTCTTCAATAAATTTTTAAAATTATTTTAAATAATTTTTTCAGGAGTTATTTTGGCTCTAGGTGGGTTATATTAATATTTATCATGTTATTAACATACGAAATTATACTCATAAAAAACTAAAAGAACAATATTATCACTAATTCTATATTCATGAGTAATAACTAAAATTATCATGGAAATAAAGAAAAAAATTATCAATAATTATAGACATTATATTAAATTACTTGGTAAAATTTATTAATGATTAAATTCATATTAATTAATTATAATAAAAATAAAATATTTACATAATGCATGAAATGATTTAAATCACTAAAATTCAAATATGAAATTAAAAAATAAATAACTAATAAATTTATACTAAATGGTTATAATTAAAGAGTATAAATATTAATAGATATGAATATGGTTCATAAATAGTTTACTAATATGTTTATGGTTATCACACAAGATATTAATCTCTTTCTCTGAATCAAGGAGTAACTGGAAGTGAGTATCATAGCCCAATAATTTTTCATTGAGTTATAATGCTTATTCTTGATCTTTATTAAAATATTTTGTTAAATTATTCCATGTGATTTTGTTACGATTAATTCCTTATATGTTTTATATGGAATTAAGTACTTATACAATGTTTCATTTAAATAATTTTATAGTGGATTTCAAATCAATTATCTTTTTTGATGGATTTTTTTCATATTATGGACATGTTTTTATTTTATGTGATTTTATTAATAACCCATTATCTTATAATATTTTTATAAATTTTTATTTGATGGGATTTACATGTATTCTTAAAAATCCTTCATTCTAAATCATTTTATTCAATTTTAACAGAATTTATAATGGTTCTCATCAACTCAACATATTTTCTCTAGAAGTAATGACATATATTTGACTATAGTTTTATAATTTGGATTCATTATATTCTACAATGATATTAAAATAATTTTTCCATATTTTATGGTAAATACATTGATTTGATTCATTCAATAGAAATATTTATTATGATAAGAATAATACCCATCCTTTATAAATTAGTTCAATTTCATTAATTTCCATATTCACATTTCATTATAATAATCCTATTTATTTTTTTAAAATTACAATATTATTTATTTTAAGTGATAATAAAAATTATATTTACCTATTTTTAGTTTATTTTTTATCATTTTCATTATAAAATAATTTTTTAAACCCAATATTTTAAAATTATTAAATGTTTAAATTAATTTCAAAATGTAAATATATATCCTAATGAAATTTTAAAAAATTCTATTTTTTTTGAGGTTCCATTATTCAAAATTATTTCTATATATTTCTTGAAAATTTGTTCTTATGGTCATTCATCAAAATTATTTTTGAAATTCAATCATAATTATTCCATATCATTAAAATGTTATGGAATTTAATATTTATGATTTTCTTATGTATTCATATGTATATATATAACATATCTAGCTCCTATGGAGTTAGATTTCATGAATCAGCTTATAAATTTTATTTTGAAACCTTCCTTTTGGATTATAATATTTTTTTATTAACTACTCCAAATATTAATGTTATTTCATTCAATAACAATTAAAAAGTATATATTATATAATTTATTTTAATGGGTTCTTTATGATCAGATGAATGATTGATTTTAATTAAAATAAATATGTATGGATACAGATGGTTAGGATCCTATATTTCAATCCAATTGAAAATATATGTATTTATATCTCATTAGATAAGTCATTTCAAATATGGTTAATTCTGTTTTCATGTGTGGGAGTGACTTAGTGACTTAAGAAAGTGAAATTTCTTTATAATTATGTTTTTTTCATATTTATTTGGATCACTGTTATGATTGAAATATTTAAAAAAATCATATAAAAACATTTATTTATTCAAAACACAGAGGGTAGATAGACTGGGATTTTTTCACATTATAATTATTGTCTTTACTTATGTCTGTGAAGAAGTTTAGTGTTATTATATGTCTCAATGTAATTAAATTTCTATTCCATATAAGTATGATCATTGTTCATTGATCATATTTTTTATATGATGAAACCATGTTTTTTTCACTCTATATGTATTTTAATTTGAGAATATATGTTATTTTGTCTTGAATTATGGAAAACTATTTTTATTATATGTACTTTTTAATCATAAATTTGTCGCAAGGTCTTGATTCCTCACCAAATTATTATCTAATCATTGATAAAATATTCATATTCAGTACTTATAAAGTTATAGATATCACACCTTTCCTATAATTATATTTCCTAGGTTATGAAGATGATTATAAATTTATGAAACCTCGAAAGAATTTATAGGGGAATGATTATGGAGAAATTTTCATGAGTATTGTAAAATAATTTTGTTATATAGTTATTCTACAAAGACTCTAAAACATTGATTCCTTTGATTTTTTGTTTATCATGAGATTCAATTTCTAAAATATTTAAATGATGTAAAACACATATATATATATATGGTTCAAATCAATTGGTATGAAATCCTATGTGCAATTTATGTGTTTTAGAACGAGTCCCAGGAAGGTGGATCCTAGGAACCTTAGTTGGTATTAATGGAGGGATTAACCTTTTTTTAGATGAGTGTATGTATAATTTTTACCGATTAAGACAGTAGAGAATTAATGAAAACCCAATATCTAATTATACTAATATGTTAATATCATAACATTTTGGTAATGAATAGAGTCATTAGATTCATAGATTTGGCATCCCATTATGGATACAAAAAATTTGATGTCAGTTTTGGAATAGTGTACCAAGGTGTATTACCAATAAAAATATTGTCTAGATAGAAACCTAATATTCACATAGTGCCTATAAAATAGGCCTAATTGTAAAAAAGGTTTGTTACCCTTAAGGGATATGATTTAGGTATGCACATGCTATTTACAAAAAAAATCAATGTATTTGAATGGATTTTGATGATTCGTTGGAAGTCATGTGAACCTAATTTGAAATGATAATGAACAACTTAAAACCAAATTCATAGATTCATATGTTAAGCTATATATTTATTGGAATGTTAATTTATGGTTAAAGGGTATGTTTAAATTTTACAGCACAGTTTTCATTGATTTTACCCATTATAATATTTTAATAACATTCATAAAAATCTTACGATATTTATATTTGGTATTAGGTTATAATGTTCCAATGAACATATCCTAACAAAAAATAGATGGAACATAATTTATCATAGGCTAAGAAAATGGTTTGATAAGATATGGTATATTATGATGTATTTCTTTTATTCATGTAATGGTTTACATTGGTATGATATTATCATGAAACAATTTTTTCAATGGTTGGTTAAAAATAATATAGTGTGAATAATGTTGTTAAAGGTATGTGTCTAGGAATAATTATAACGAACTATGGAATCGTAATTGCTATAAATTTATGAGAGAAATGAAAAACTGGACATATGCCTATTTTATGGGAAATAATTATTATCCTAGAATCAACAATTATAAGGGTCATATCTCAATAGAAAATATATCTTGGGTTTCTTATGGATAACTTAGCATATGTTATTGGTTAAAAATAATTAAAATTTTGAGGATATAACTTATTTATGGTGGGATAATGCATCACCAAAAGATTTTATTACACATTTTACTATAATTAAATATAATATTGAGTAATGTTTTTACACATATATACAAAAAAATTGTTCATGACATACATTACTAAAATAATGTAATATGGTGTGAATACTCAGTATGAAAATAATAATAAAGACTCATTTAAATTAAATATATTGAAATGATATATATTATAAAAAAATATTTCAATTCCTTACATATTATTAAATATTTTAGGGGATGATTAAATTATTCTAATTTCAATTTTTTGACTAAATTTAATGTTTAGAAAATAAATAATTAATAAAAACTGATAAAAACCATAAAATGGTAAACGATATATTTCTCAAAAATTATTTTTATGTTGGTATGTATTGGAAATAAAAAAATAAATTTATTCACTTTTATAAATAATTCTAATAATATTTAATATCCTAAAATAATATATTAATACTCATTAACTATAAATTTATATAAAATATGATAAAGAACATTTAATTTTCACAATTTAAAATTTATATTAATATATTTTTTCATTATATTTAATATTATCATTGAAAATATAAATTTTAAAATTTTAAAATTTTAACATTCATAAATAATATTATTTATTGACTTCATAATGAGTAAATTTTTTAGGGTAATTTTTTGGTATCATTAAAAAATATTTTATTTTTGGTGAATAATAATAAATACAATTTTTAAGAATATTTTAAATTTTATGACATTATAAATAAATAAGAAGGAAATATAATTTCATAATACATTTTCAGTTATCATGTATTAATGTGATGAATAAAATCATTCATTAAATAAAATACTATGTTGTATTTATAAAACAAATAAATAACAATGTGGAACATAGAAAAAATACCCTATCATAAACAATTTATAACTGTTTAGTTAAATTAATTATTCTCATAGTAAAATTCTTTTTTATATTAATTTGAAATAAAAAATTTACTATATTTTTTAAATATAAATATATTAATGTAATATAAATAAACCACAATGAAAATATTATCGTAAGCATAAATTGTTCTTTAACAATACACACATTTCTAAAAATTCATTTTTTATGTTAAGTGCGCTTTTTTTGAAATTAATTTTTATTTTATTTTCAATATTATTTTTTAATGTTATTTAAATATTCAAAAGTTTATTTTTAGAATTTATAATTACTCCCATGCATTTTTTTATCAATATAATTAGTTAAAAATGTAAAAAAATAGTTACTATAGTAAAACAAAAGAAATTTAAAAACATTACTATGAAGAAAATACATGAAATATATAAAAATATTTTTTAAAAATATTTTTTTAGGTTTTTTTGACCATAACTAATCTCCTCATGATTATCATCCAATTGGAACTCCACTTTTCATGTTAATCATCTTCTCCCTTTATATTATGAAGTGTTATTGACAAAAAAATAATTCCTCTTATAGAAGGGGCTTACCACCACCATTCTAGGGTACTCTAAAATTATAATTACACTTTATAAAGAAAACATTAACTTCTAGTATATCCAACAACCAATTTATTCAGAACCTTTATCTGATGAAAATATCTTAACACTTTATTTTTAGGTGGCACTCCAATTGAAGGTTTAGACTCTGAATGTAAGCATTGATACAATGTAATGTAATTTTCACCTCCAAATATATTTTACCACAATAATTTAATGACATTAATAATATAAATATAATAAAAACTTATTGATTCTCTCTTATAACCATTATCTCCTATTACCCTTCCATTGAAAAATTATAATGTTTGTTATATATACATACAAAATATTGCCTCAATAAAGTAACCAATTTTATTTTTTCATAGGTTCCATTAATGAATGGTTTTAAAACTCGTTTGTAATGAATAAATAAGATATTTATAAAAAATTTATGATTCTATAAATCTATAAAAAACATTCCTTTACCCATTCTATTTAAAAATTAAATTCCATTCGTGTGTTTGTGAAAACTAGCACCTCCTTGAAATAAAGTATTTATGTTCACCTCAACACCCTACATAAATTATTATTAGAATTCATACAGTGAGTTAAAATGTTTTTATGAAATTATAAATGTTATGTAAAGTTTATATTAACATTTAACCATTATTTAAAAATCCTAAATTTTTTCACCAAAAATTATCATAACAAAAACATCACGGATTACCTCTTTACAAATTGTGACTGAAATTATTATATAGTAAAATTAGCTCATTATAAATCATTATAACTATTATAATTTAGTACCTAGGATAATTTCAGAAATGTATAATTTGTTTCATTTAGTTAAAAATAACATCAATACTTTATATAAATATGGAACAAAAATTTCTAACCTCCAATGTTGAAAATAAATTATAACTAACATATAAATGATTATATTTGATATTTTAAAATGGTTATTTATATACAAAAATTTTAAAAAATCAGATATTAAAATGGTTATATTTATAACATTCTGAAATTAAAATACGAATTTCTCAATTAAAATAATATTATTTTTAATAGTTCATGACACAAGAACAATTTTAGTAGAGTGAATTGTGTTCCTTTTGTAGAGATAAAATATTAAAATCAATGAAATTAATTTATAAATATTGATGTTTCAAAATAATACAACATGATTAAATGTTACATTTGGAGTAAATATACATATATATAATAATAATAAAACATAAAATCATAGTTTTCATGGTTCACCATGATAAGTATAACCCCATATTTATCGATGGAAATAATTAAAACAATCATGAAGATAATATTCATTATTTGGGAGAGGTAGATGAATAAATCATATTGTATCATGTAAGGTTATATGTAAGAATCTAATATGATCATTATATATGTGTTCAATAGACACATAAACATTATTTATATATTGTAATTGGCTATATTTAATTCATATTGGTGTACAAAATTTTGAAAAAAAAAAATTATTTAAAAATCATCAAATAATTATTAATTTATATGAAATATATAAAGTTCCCTTAATGTTCTAAGAGGTACAATTTCTAAAAAAGGATATATTTGGTATGTTTTGTCGAAAAAATTAATATATAAAATCATTAAATTTAATTTTATCAATATTATTTAATTTTTTTTAATCATATTAAAAAAAATTAGTATTTTTTTTTTACTTTAATAAATGGTTGATTTTTCTGATTGAATAGTGAAAATGTGGATATTTTAAAAACTAAAAATAATTTTATTTATAAAACGTAACTTACAAGAACCCCTCAGTTTTGTATTTTTATTAATGTTATAGAATCTTCATTTAATTATAAATAATATAATTAATAACCTAATTATCAATATTTTATTCACATTTTTATATGCCCATTTTATGCTAAATTGTGTTTTTGTCTGAACAACTTTTTTTGGGTATCATTTTATGCATTTATATTAAAAATCATTTTATGAAATTATAGAAATACTACATTCAAAGATTGATTAAACTAATGGAATAATGACGATAAATTGTCTTAAATAATTTTTCATTTTTTTTCTATAGTGAAGAGTTACTTTTGTAAAAATGTTCTCCCAGTGGTACGGGTAAAACATGTATAACATGATTAAAACTATGAAAAAGGATTAAAATCATCCCTAAAATTCCTATAAATCATTAAAATAGTTTCATTATACCACCCACTTGAAATATTAAAAAATATAAAAAATTTCTACCCTTTTATGTCGATATAGATAGTTATCTTATATAATAAAAAAGAATGTTCAAAAATATATCTATCTTGCTTTTAATATATATAATGTGTTTTTACAAGTGTAAAAACAATATATTAATGTTTACACAATTTTATTATTAATATTAGTAAATTATTTATGATGTAAATGTATTATTTTAGATATTCATTAATTTTCTAAAATACTTATGAATCATTAACACAATTATTGTTCATGAAATCAAAAAATCAAGTAAATGATTATCAAAACTATAAAAATAAATATTTTTTTGGTGATTTATGTTGTTAGGATATTTTTTAGATAAATATAATTTTTTACTATTGTGTTATAAGTTTATATCCAAATTAAATTACTGTATTTATTTTATTTAAATTCAATTATATGAATAGTCCCATAATTACTTTAATGGAATTTTATGTTAAAAAATATTTTATTAAATGATTTAAAATTTATAAAAAATTTATATTTGCCAATGTGATGGGGATTCATTCTATAATAAATACCATTTTCTACTTTTGGGACATGTAACGACCTAGATTTATATCAATGGAAATTATCTTATTATAACCCTTTATTATAGTATAATAACATAATAGAACACTAAAAAACAATAAAAAATTTATAAAAGTTGTATTAATGAAATAAAATGCATTTCTAGAATTTAAGGAACCTATATCGATGAAGTAGTAACTAGACCTTGGGAACATTAATGTGAGCCTTAAGAATAGTAAACCAACCAATGAAATAGAATCCTCACCAATTAAATAATTAATAAAATTTATCCAACAAATAAGTGAAATAAAGATATAATTATATCATTGTATATGTAAATACATATATTAAACATTATTAATTAAGTGTCGTATTTATGTAAGTCATTAATATTTAATTATAATTTTATGAAAAATTAAACAATTTAAAAGAAGAACTATTTTCATATAATTTTTTGATATATTAGTATTTTTAGGTATAAAGATTATAATATTAATTTATGAGACTTTAGTTAATTTTTGTTAGTGTTATAAAATTAGATATAATTTCAAAATATATATTTTTACTGTAAAAAATGTTTTTTTATTACAAATTAAATTTATAATGTGTGAGAAATTAATTAAATAAAATTCTGACCATTTTTGAATTCTAAAACACTATAAATTTTCAGGCTAAATTTTTGGTATGTCCTTAAAATTCTATAATTTTTTTTTCAACACTGGAATATGGTAATTTATAATATATATACATTATATGTTAAATACACTTTTCATTGAGTCATGGATGATGTTAGAACCATTTTTAGAACCCACGTTATCTAATTTCTATTTTTAGTCACAAGAATCATCATTATTTCTTATCTTGAGAAAAATAACAAACTAATTAATTAATATTGAGGAAACACACCTCTCCTCCACTATAAATTCCTCCCCTATCCACCTCTACTCCTCACACATATAGAGCCTTGTGACATGACCAATTACTATTCATATATCTTCAAAAACACATTCCCAACATCCATGAGCTCTGGGTCTCATCAAAAAGAACAAAAACCCTACCCTATATATGCTCTCATGGAGGATAAATTCAAGAGGTAAATTCATCATTCTGTTTCATTTATTTTCATTTAATAATCATTCCTTTCTTTTTATCTTCTCACCTACCCACATACAAATGGTATGGTAACTAGAGTAACATAAATATACTAATTTTTTTTAATATAATGGTATAATTCATCATTTTATCTCCTTATCCCACAATTTATACTAAAAAGGACACTTCTTCTGTGATGCGTTAATATAACAAATTCATTGACGAGGATGTTTTATATTTCCATTATCATATTTAAGGGTATTCATGAAAACATTTCTATAGATTAAAATGATTTTTATATACTTATTATATCTTATGTAATGTTGTCGAATCATTTTGTACATATGATATTAATATATAAAACAAAATGATTTCATTCTAAAAAAAATGACAAATTTATCCAAATACTTATTGTTACTGTTTTATCTAATGATTCATCCTCATGACAAAAAACTGAATGATATACAAGAAAAACATAACCTCTAAAATATAATTAATAATATATAACTTCAATTCAAGATAATTACACCCACATTACATGATAATTTGAGGGATATATATGTTCTTAAAAATTTCCATACTAAATTCTTACCGAAACGAAAGACCGATTTAAGAGAACATTCAGAATTCTTACCCAATTTATAGTGTACTATATAATCTATTTAAGAAACAATTTTTTCAAAAATATCTAATTTCATTATGAAAACATTCTAAGTTCACTTATGGTTTTATATTAAATCTCATTATCTTTTATGATTTAAAATTTCATTAATATTTGTCATTCACTCCACTACATTGTTTTAATTATAAAATTCCTAAATAATATTTTTTTAATTTTGTCAATTCAGTTTTTAATTCCTAATATTGATTTATTTCTATTTTCCATTATGAATTTTTATGAATGATTTAATTCTTTTCTTTCATTTACACTTTAATGACACAACCAGTTATTATGATTTGTGACATGATCCTGAGGCCCACTCATTTATATGGGTAACCATTATGTTTTATTTGATTTATTCTGTGTGATTATTTATATAGAAAAAAATTATGAATATTTCTTTATAGATGTTCCTAGATAGCACTCTAAGGCATTGGGTAATGATTTTTCAGATAAGATGTTATGTGAATGGTATATCTGGTTAGCGATTACTCGCACTCCATGTGAAACAGTATTGGTTGTTATCCTAGAATCGTGATCCCTTATACCACCTTGACTCATGATAATGTCCTGTTCAATGTTTCTACCACATTAACATGGTTCCATGACTATATGATCCCAAGTTTAATATGTTATGATTCAATATATCTAATCATGTTTCATTCCTTTTTAAAACATTATATTATGACCTATTACGTATGTGGTGAGCATCGTTCTAATGATTATTCATGTACTGGGATTTTAGATCATCCCTTTGTTCATTTTATAATCCTATATTGATTTATGAGCACATTGTATGTTAAGATATATATATGGATATGAAAAATATGTTGTATTTATAATGTTTAATTATGTACTTAATATACTAAAACACTTGACTTTTTCATCCTTGTCCTGTAATATGTTGCTTAATATCGCCTCAAATCATGTAATGATATGTGTAAAAATTTGGGGTCTCTATAGTTGGTATAATAGGATTGAATAGTTATTTTTTGAGATTTGGACTAAATTTTTTTACCACAAACCCTTGAGATAAGAAGAAGTATAGAATACTACCCCTGAAATTTGGTAAGTTTATAGAATGTTGATTACCTAGAAATTATATCACTGGTTTGATAATACAGGTGGATGTGATTGTACAACAGATTTTTCTAGGTGTAAAAACTATGACATGGTGTTCCGAGACTTACATAGGGTAACATATTTTACGATAAGGGGCTTAACTGTGCACCTGGTTTGACGCTCTCAGGTTATATGCTTTGGTGAATTTATAATCTCATTATGGAAAATTATTAAGGGAACTAAAAAATTCCCATAAGAAAATATATAACAGGAAACAAATCACGGATAACGAATACTGGAGCCTACAGAATCACAAGATAGGATATACTTTTCAATTACATGTTTAACCCTTTATGTTAAGTGAATCCTTTTACGATTGTTAGATAATTAATAAATCCCTGTAATTACGTATCACATTGTTATAATTATAAATAATAACTTGGATCGTTTGAAACACACACCTTCTCCAAGGAAATAGTACAGTTTTTTTTCAAATCCATCATGAAAAAAGTCCTCCTATGTTAATTGGATATTCTGATCCCCTCCTCCGAAAAGTGTGAGTTAACTCCATTCAAAATATATTCCATGTCCACTAGTTCTCAGTAGATGTTAATGTCATGTAGATAGTCTACCGTTTTAATGGGGAGTTGATTAGTGGTGGGAACTTATCTAAAAATGATGTCTATGTAGAAAAATGAATCCATGGATTGAAATGAATTCATGAATTTGTATTCAATACATATTTTTTTCAAACCCTTCATTTCAATATAGAAGAAGAGTTATTTGGACATAAGAAGATTCAAGATGAGTCTATTCAGGTGTATGAGGAATACATTACAAGGCTTATAAGATAAACCAATATATTTTTTAGGAACATCGAAAGAAATGTGAATATCTTATTTAGCATAATAAAAAGGATTCTTTGAAAATCGATGATGATTCACAAATTCAATAGATATAAGAATTTTTTTTTGTTCCCTAAAAGAGGAAATATAAACTAGAGACTCTTGATGGTCTCATGGGACCGGTGAAAAAGTGGAAATTGGAGTCTTATATGTGAGGTCTAGAAAATAAATCTTATTATGTAAAGAATAATGAACATACCACCAATCAAATTTATGGGAAGAATCAATCTAGGAACTATTTAAAGCAAACCAAGAATTTCATTACATTTGGAAGAATGTGAACTTTTTCTAAAAACTACCTAATGGATATGAAAAATACTACTAATGTGAAAGAATAAATGAATCTTCATATAAACTCTCAACTAGTAGTGCAATATTTTGAATACAAGGGACATGTGAATTATTTTAACCATTTCCCAAATCCAGGGGTTGTTAGAGTAAATTAAAAACTACCTCCATGGGAACATGAATGGTATTATTCCAATAATACTATACAAGTGGAGCGAGAATATGAAGTGGTGATAGGTATGCTGGTTATTCATTCAATAATAGTGAACAAACTATTTGATTATGGTTCTACACATTCATTAATATCATAAAATTTTAGTTGAACTATTCAATCATAACCTCAAAATATGAAGGATGAGTTATCTATTAGTACAAAAAAATGTCAATTATTACATCCAATTTGTATAACCCCTCCCTAGTCATTATTTTCAGACTGAGCCTCCTAGAAAATCTTTTAAAACATACTATGGTGGAGTTCAAGGATATATTGGGATTGTATTATCTATGTTTATACAAATACAACAGAAACTGTCAAGAAAGGTATATCACTATTCACATCCCAGAGCATCCTCCAATCTTGTACAAGCTTAAGGAGGAAGATAAATCTCTTTAAAAATCATCATCTCATGAGTTTATATTGTTTCCATATTAGTAAGAATATCTTGATCAAATTATTGTGACAAAAGAGAAAATCATTCTCAAATACATTCCAATTGTAAGGGACTACACTGATGTATTGCCTAAAGAGTTTTCTAGTCTTCTTCCTGTCCAATAGGATGATTCTTCTATTGAACTTACTCTTGTATCTCTTCTGATATCAATGACCTCGTATATAATGGCCATCGTAGAGATGAAAGATCCAACAAAGTGGTTATATGAGATTTATGATAAGGGTTTTATACAACTTAATTCTTTACCATGGGGTGAACCATTCTTCATCATTAATAAGTATGATGGATCAATGTACCTCTGATTTGATTATTATGAGTTCAAAAAAATCTCGATAATGAAAAATAATCCACTACCTCAGATATATTAATTTTTCGATCAACTTGGTTTTGATAGTTATTTCACCAAGATGGATCATAGGTCATGATATCACCAATTATTGGTAATGAAGAAATATATTCTCATGACATCCTTTTGAAGGAGTTATGGACACAATTATTTCATACTGATATCCTTCTTACTCAATAATTCTCTAGTAATTTTTATTTCCATAATGAATAATGTATTTATATATTACATCAAAAAATTTGTGGAAGCCCTTATTTATAATATTATGATATACTCTAAGAGAATGGAGGAACATGAGTACCATTTGAATATTATGCTAAAGATGTTCCAAAGGGATACAATTTATGCAATGTACAGTAAATGTGTGTTCTATTTAAATATTGAATCATTATTGGGTCATTTTATCACCATCAAAGGAATATATATAAACCCTTCCAAGAAAATGGCAATCGTAGAGTGCCAGAGGACATCATCTATAATGCAGATTCGTAATGTTATCTATCTAGTTGGGTATTACTGATGATTTTTCATGAACAAATCATGATTTTAAAACCCAATAACCAAGATAACATAAAAGCGAGTGAATTTGTTCTATAATCAAGATTTGGAGGGAATCATTAAGGATCTCCAAAAGAGACATATCACCACGCCAGTACTCACACACCCAACAAGTGGAGAACTCCTTATAGTGTACAATGATGCTTTAAAAATGACTTAGGATATGTACTAATGGAAAATGATAATTTTATATACTATGCCTCAATGTAGTTCAATATCCATGTGAAAAACTATACCACACATGATCTGGATTTGGCATCTCGGATCTTTGCATTGAAAATCAAGCAACCTTATCTCTATGGGGAGAAGTGTGAAATATATTCCGATCACAAGAGTCTCAAATATATATTCACACTAAAGAAGCTTAATATGCACCAATTAATATGGTGAGATATCATCATGGATTATGACTGTTCAATCCACTATCAACCAAGTATGGAAAATAAGGGTGCAGATGATCTAAGAAGAAAGGATCAAGCATCTTTATCCTTGAAGATAATTGAGAAGGATCCTATATTGATATATTTTTATTAAATATACATGGGAATAATTAAGGTAAGAACATAATTAGTCTATTATCATATTATTACACAACCATACCTCTTGTAGAAAATGATGGATGCTCTGATAAATGATGTGGAAATATAGAAGATGTTGGAAGCTATTGGGAAGGAGAAAACCATTGATTTACAAATGGATGAGGAAGGATTTGTATGATTTGGGTCATTATTATATGTACCATCTAATTCCAATACAATGAATGTGATTCAGAATGATGGAAATAGATCAAACCTTTCTATTCATCTAAGGATCACAAATAGGTATCGAGATCTCTAAGAGAACAACTGGTGGGGCACAACGAATTAGGAGATTGTTGAGTTTATATCATAGTGCCTGGTATGTTAGAACGTTTTGGATG
The DNA here is from genome assembly GCA_963277665.1 of Viscum album. Classification (NCBI taxonomy): domain Eukaryota; kingdom Viridiplantae; phylum Streptophyta; class Magnoliopsida; order Santalales; family Viscaceae; genus Viscum; species Viscum album. The sequence goes on along the minus strand of OY728147.1, from coordinate 2,045,984,903 downwards.
AAATGAAAAAGTCTATATAGTGATGTAATACCAACATAAAAGTGGTTGAATATTACCACTGAATTTTTCAAAAGACATCCAAGGATATCTATACGAAACCAAGCTATATGGGTGATTGTGGATCATCTTACAAAGATAGTTCAAATTATCTCAATCTGAGAGAACATATCACTGGATCATCTTTCACAAATATATATAAATTTATTTTGAGGCTGCATGGTGTACCACTGTCTATTGTATCAGATCGAGATCATATATTCACCTTAATACTTTGACAATGTCTCCCACATTCTTTATGAACTGAGCTAAACATTAGTATGGCCTATCGTCCCCAAACTGATTACCAATCAGATCTAACTTTTTAGAAACTGGAATACATGTTGAGTTCAGGTTTTATAAACTTCAATGGAGAATGGGACCAACATCTTACTATATTTGAGTTCTCCTACTACAATAATTTCAACCCAAGCATCCAAATTTCACAATATGAATCCCTTTCAGGGAAAATGTCTAGAACACTATCATGCTAGGATGATGTCAATGAGTGCATGTTTCTAGGGCCTCAAATGCTCGATGTAGTGGTGGAAAAGGTGAAAAACATTCAAAATAATATAAAAGTAGGCCAATGTTAACAAAATACTTATGAAAAAAAATTTCGACGAGAACTTCATATCAATTTTGGATACATGGTATTTCGTCCCAAATCTCCAAGGATTAAGGTCGTGATCATTGGTAGGAAAGGAATTCTAAGTCCCAAGTACATCTGCCCCATCGAGATCATAGATTATGATGAAGATGTGGCCTATTAACAAGAACTTATACATTCAATGTCTATAGTACATGGTGTATTCTCTTATGAAATTACATATTAGGTTCTTTACATTTACTATCTTTAGGGGTGGTATTGTTGTAGAATGATCATTATTACATGGATCATCTGGTGATGATCTGAAATTATAGAGATAATGTTCTACACAATAAGAATACTTAGCTGGTCAATGTATTATAGAGGTTCATTAAGTATGAAGAAGAAAAATGTAAACTAGAATAATAGATAAAGGAATTATATTCACACACCTTTTCTCCTATATTGTAAAATGAAACTTCAAGGGAGAAATTTCATAAGGGGTTATAATGTAATGACATTGATTTATATCAACGGAAATTTACATCCTTATAATTATTTCATATAGTACAATCAAATAAAATAACTTTCAGAACACAATACAAAACTTATAAAAGATTAATTGATTAAATAAAAGGATTTATAAAAGTTAAGAACCTATACTGATGAAATTTTCATTTGAAATTTGGAATAGTAATGTGACCCTTATGAATAGTAAACTGGCTAATGTAATAGTAACCTAGCCAATTATATTATAATTAATATTTATCCCCCATATTAGTGATAATATGGTATAATTGTAAAATTTTATAAGTAAATAAATATTTTAAAAATTATTAATTTATTGTTGGTTTTTTTGTAAGTTATAAATATTTAATTAATAATTTTTGACAAATTTAGTAATTTAGATGAAAAAAATGTATTGTAAGATGTATTGATAAATTAGTATTTTGATTTATTATGATTATAATATAATTTCATTAGAACTTAGTTAATTTATAACATAATGTAAAATTAGTTATAATTTTAAAATCTGTATTTTTCATGTAATTTATGATTGTAATTAAAAAATAAATTTATCATATTTAGAAAACTATTTTCATAAAATGGAGTACATTTTTAAATTATACTTGTCAGCAAGTTATTATTGTAAAATTCTTGGAATATTCTGAAATACATTATTTTTTAGTGATTAATGGAATATGATAATTTATGATATATATACATTATAATTTAAATACACTATTCATTGAGTCATAGTTGTTGTAAGAACTGATTGGTTAGAACTCATGTAATCTAATTAATTTCTTAAGCTCAATAAGCTAATCTATTTCATGTCTTGAGAAAAAAAATCAAACTAAGAAGTTAAATATTGAGAAAACACCCCTCTCCTCCGCTCTAAATACCACCCCTCACCACATATTCTACTCACACCTCTCAAGACTTTTACATGTACAAATTCTACCCAAATATCTTATAAAACACCTTCTTCACATCCATGATCTCTTTTTATAATAAAAAAACCAAAACCTCTTCCCTATGGAGGCTCTCAATAAGGATAAATTAAAGAGGTAAATTGCTCTTTTGGTTTCTTTTATTTTCATCTCAAGATCTTTCTTTTATTTTTATCTTCTCACCTCCTTCATTAAAATCATATGATGACTCCAATAACTTACATATAATTCAATTATTTTTATTCTAATGGAATAATTCATGATCATCTCTCCTTCCCCCGCCATTTATACTAAAAATGAAACATCATTTTTTATGTGTTAATTTATCACATTCCATGACGATTAGTATTCCAATTTCTATTTCACTATTTAGGGATTATCATGAAACTATTTTATTTGTTGAACCATATTACAATATATGTATTAAATATTATGTAATTTTAAAGATTTAATTTTTGAACATGAAATTAATTTATTAAACAAAATAAGTTTTATGTGAATAAAAAACATCAAATTAATCCAAACGTTTATCATTAATGTTTTACCAAATTATTCATCATAATGAAATAAATTAAAATGATATATAAGATAAATTTAACCACTAATGGACTATTAATGACATATAAGTTCAATTCATGATTATTATCCCACCTTACATGACCATAATTACATGTATACTAGTAAACTGACAATGAAAACCAAGTAATCCAATGTAGAAAAATGCTAAAATTAAATATCTTAACTCATAAAAAATAATATAAATGAACTCAATAAAGTTAAAATAAAAAAATTCATGTAAATATTTTTTTGGAATTATTAATTACTGAATAAAATGGTATTATCCATTAAATTAAGATTAATCTATAAACACTAGCGTACATAATGTAATCAATTCTACATGAACATCCATTATTCTTTCAGGTTACACTTCCTCTATTTTTATGAAAATGAAATCCACTTTTAAATTTATTTACATCATATAAAATCTATTTATATGTTCCAAACTAATTTATTTTTATCCATTGATCCTAATTTTTTTTTGTGATATACATGTTTTTAAAAAGTTTCCTGCTCAATTCTTCCTGAGAGGAAATCCCATTTTTAGGGAACTTCAAGAATTATTACTCAATTTAAAGTGAACTATATAATCTATATAAGGCGCCATTATTTAACTGATTAATTTTATGTTGAAAACTATATTGTCTAACTAATGGTTTTATATAAAAAACTATTAATTATTTTGTTTTATATTATCTATAATACATTCCCTAAACTGTAATGAAATGATTTAATTCTATAGATTTATAAATAATCTTTTTACAAGTTCTCACTCCAGTTTAACATCCCTAATCATGATATATTCCTAATTTTTATATAAATGTCCATGTATGATTTAATTCCTTTCTATCATGTACAATTTTATGATACACCCATTTATCATGATTTATGACATGATTATATAACAAAATTCTTGGTAAAGGTAACCCTTGTGTTTATATTTGATTATTTATGTATTATTGTTTGTGTCGAAAACAATTTGATGTACATATTATGATGGGTGCACCAAGATATTCCTACAATGAATTTGTAAATTTTTAGTCTCATGAGGCGACATGTGCAATGATATTAGTGTTTAACCTTGTCTCGTTCTACACGTGCTACAATCATAGAGGATCACCCAAACACGATCTCTTCTATTTTCAACGATAATTGACTCATGCTAAAGTTATATTTTATTTTTCTTCCACATTACCATGATTCCATTACTATATGATACCGTGTTTTATATATTATTAATCCTTATAACTTGTGATGTTCTGTGCCTTTTTTTATCATTATGTCATGCCCTAAAACCAATTTACTGAGGTTCGTTATTATGTTTATTCCCTTACTATAATTTTACCTCATCCCTTTGTAAATGTTATCCCATGATTTTCATATGTATATGTATGAGAAGAGTGTAATTTAGGATCTCAATTTTATGATAGAATAAAATTTATTTTATAATGATGTATTATGTACCTAATCATCAAATACATAAGACTTAACAAAGATTTTCCTATAATATATTGTTTAGTTGTGACTAGCATCATGTAATGATTTGGGTAAAAGTAAGGGATCTTTAAAAGACACTTTTACATTGATAGTATCATTCGTGACCATTAATGTTTAAAAATATTATAATAAATTAAATGTTATGTTTGGTTATTGGGTGGTTAAAACATGCCGTTAATTGTGAAAACATAACCTAAACGCATATAAATTATATCATATGAGAATATTTTAACATATAAAAATATTTGAATTAATAATTGTCATTCTATTTCCACAATAACATGAAAAATAAATTACATAAATTTATTACATTAATTGATTGGAATGTTGTACCTCCCCTCACTTATAAAAGGACACTTACACAACTCTCTTTATTACCATTCATAATTTTATTAGCACAAAAAACCATGGAAAAAAACTTTCTAACTATAATAGATATATTCTATACGTTCTTTTTTACATAAAATACCATCACTAGGGTTCATAAGAAGTGATAGAAATGATATGTTTCGAGAAAAATGTAATCATTTGGACCATGGGATTCGATTGTACAACATCTTCTACCTCTATTCAATATTATATAAACAATATCATATGATAACATAACTATATTACATATACATACATTTTATTATTCTATCGGAAAAACCCTTAATCATCTTCTTTCTATCATATAAGAAATGAAAAAAACGTGCGTTTTTATGTATAACCTAACATTTCCACATAGTTGTGTAATTAATTTTTCATCGCACATAAAAGGGATGGTTAATAGGATGAATTTAGAGAATATATATTAAATTCATTAAATATTTTATATTTTGAAAACATAATATATTATGTACTTTCTTATCATTCCGTTTATTGTAAAATTATAATGTTGTTCATGTGTGCATGTGGATTACCATCTCCACGAAGCGATGTGATTTGTTTCACAAGTGCGCCTTAAATTAATGACTATAAATTTATATCTATTGAATAAAAAGTATAGTTATGTGATTAATAAAATTCATAATATGTTGAAATATTGAACAATATAAAAGGATTGGAACTACAAAAATTAAACATGTACGAAAAACCGAACAGTTAATAGTCGTGATAATGATGGTAAAAATATTCTTTTTAAATGAGTGAGGGAATTTATAGTTTAATAATATGTTGTATGATAAATATTCATATAGTTCTACTATAGATTAATAATAAATCTATTCATATTATACAAGAGGATAAGTTTTCATATTATGCAAGTTGGACTTGAGGTAGCGGTCTATAGTCTAAAATTTCATTCCTTAGGATATATGATATGTTATGAACCCATCTTCATTAATGAGTTGTTCATGTATCCACCTATGACATGAAATATCATGATCCATTATTACATAATGATATATAATGATTAAATTTGTTATACTTCATCTTTTTTGGTATGATTATAAGTTAATAATATGATAAGTGATTTCTATTATAATCTAATTTTTTTTGGGACTGTTTATATTCATATTTCTCATGAAAAAAATTATATTATCCAAATATTTTAGGCCCAAACATGATTATAAACCACTATTTAGTTTATATTTTATACTTGAATTTTCCATTTATTCTCTTTTTGGAAAATTATCAACAAAAAAGTTACTTATATGGGACTATTTTTCAATAAACATGTTTTGAATAAATAAATCTACATGAATAATTAAACCGAAACAAACCACAAATTAATCTAGGAAATAAATTATATATTATTTGAAATATCAATAAAAAATTTACAAAACACAATAAATCAATATAAAAATAATTAGATAACAAATCTATTTATCATAAAAACAAATATTTAAAATCCTTACAAATTAATATTATTTATACACGATGATTAATTTTTATTAATACAATTAAATTGATAAAATTTAGCGGCAAGAAGATAAATTATTTTTCAAATGTGGATTAAAGTGTTAAATTTTAAAAATGGATTTTTTTCAACGAATTGTTTTAATATTGATTTTTATTTTAACCATGGAATTAATTTTTCAATTTAATAATTTGATTATAATAATATGTATTATTTCAATCTAAAATAATCATACTAATTTAGCTGTAAATTTATATAAAATAATTTTAAAGTCATTTAAGGATTAAAAGTCAAATTTTCTATTAAAATTGTTTTATTTACAATTTTTTATTTTCTTTTCAAATAAATTTTTTATATTTTTATGTTTTTATGTTTCAAAAATAAATTTATTTTCTATTTCAGATTGTTCAAATTTTTTGTTTTAATTTTTGATATTTTTCTGAAATAGTTGATTTTTAGTTAAACAGTATGACAATACTTTGTATAAAAATGACACAAATTTTTTAGCTTTATCATTATATAAGCTATAGTTTTATGTTTACTAAAAACATAAATGAACATGAATTGATTTATGGAATAAAATTAGAAATTTAATATATATACTATGTTATATTTATAAAACTTATTTTTAACAATTTTCAACTTAAGTAATATTTTATTAAAAAATAAATCTACAAAGACATTTAGTAAAATATTCTAGTTGTGAAATTCAGTTTTCGTTATATTTTAAGTACACATGACTCTTATTTTTTAAAAAGTAAATAAATTTATTTCATATAAATCGACAACATTTATAATTTTATCCAACATTTATAAATTATGTTTAAAAATACAATATTCTCTAAAAATGGTTTATGCATGTTAGGAGGGATAATAATAAAATAAATTTTTAAATCATCATAAATTTCATATGGTAAAATTGATTTCAAAATAAAAATGATAATGTTAAATTTTTTAAATAAGCCGATATTAAAGTTTAGTTATTAATATTAATTATCATGGTAAATAAGTTACCACAGTAAAAGTCCATAAAGTTGAAGCATGTTTTACTAAGTGGAAAAGATATAAAACATGTTCATTAATGTTTTAAAATGTATATTTGGTGATTGGAAAAGAAAAAACATAATTCATATTCATTAATCCATACATTTTAGTCAATATTCCACTGAAAAAATGTGGTCCTTTTATAATATGAAGTGATAAATACAAAAAATGGAACCCCCTAAAATTATGAAAGGTATCTTCCACAACTCCTTAAATGGAACTCTAAAATTAGAATTCCTAATGAAAATATTCACCTTTATACTTTATATATATGTGTCTGTGTATCCCTATTTTGGGATACCCTTGATCCATGTTCAATCCTCAAGACCTATATTCTTTAGAGGTACTCCTAGTAAGGTTCAAACATCAAAGAATGTAATAATAACAATATAATCTTTTTTATCATATACCAACCTCATATAAAATATTTTCTCACAGTTCAATATATTGAGGAAATTCTTATTATTATGTTTAAATTTTATTACCATTATTGTAAATCAATTATCTACATATCCTAATTGAATAATAGGAATGCCATTCATGCCTACATATGGAATAATACCTCCAAAAAGTAACACGTTTCATTTTTCATTTCCCCATAATAATAATTTTAATATAATGGCACTAAATAAAATAATGATATCGATAAATTATTATTGATTATAAAAATATAATCCATTTTATGTCCTCCCCCTATTCTATGGAATATGAAAAATGTCGTTTGTGTGTACATTCGAACTAACGCCTCCATGGTATGATGTGTTAATTTTTTTATCACCATGTTACATGAATGGATATTAGAATTTATATAATAGAATATGTTGACATTCATGAAAAAATATCTATGTATTTAATGGGTATATTACAATTTACATTGTTATAATGATTCAAACGTTTTTTGTAAAAAATAAACTAAAAAGGCTACTCACATATTCTGTCTTCTAGAGTCATGACTAAAATTATCATGGAATAAAATTAGATAATTATTAATCATTATAAATATTTTATTATAAAACCTTTGATAATCAATTTAATGACTAAAAATCTTATTATGCACCAAAATCAACACCTACGCTTAAATGCTTATGTGACTGAATAAAAACACTAACATCCAATGATGAAAATAAATCATTAATATCTAAAATTTTTATAATGAATGATAATAATTAAATTATAAAATTGTATTAGTTATAAATAAGGATATTTCATAGGATATTTAATGGTTATTATTGGGATACATGATATTAAATAAAATTCATGGATGTTGAAGTATAGGTAAGGGAATTTTGTAACTCAATATCCTTTCTTTTAGATATAATGATTCTTATTGCAATTTATTATAATATAAATTCTAAATTATCTTCCGTTATTTCATTATGAAGCAGTAAAATGTTTTTAATTTTGGTTTAAATTTCTCATTTATAAAATCCTATTAAAATCATTCTTAAAAATATGATTTTTGAAGGGTTTTCATCCCAATTTCTATTCATTTAGTATTATTTTTCTATTTTCACCTATAATCATTTTATATATAGTACTTAATAACTTATACTATTCTATTATAATTATTAATTTTTCATTAATGAAATTTTAATGCTTTTTTATGAATCTCTCCTTCCAATACATTGGATTGCATTATTACTAAATCTATAAGGGTTTTTCTTATCTAGACCTCTCTTCTTAAGTCAACATTATCCCTATTTTTCTATAATATTACATGATGGTTTTCATATATTATATCATTATATTATAATTAATTTGTACATTATAATTTGGGTAATTACATTTATGGATTCATTTCCACATTAATTTTAATGATGGGAAAAAAGTATCCATCTTTTCCGAAGGAGATTTTTCATCGATATCTATAATCATTATTTATTCTAATGGTATACATTAATATTTTAAAATAATATTATAATTTAACTAGTGTAATATTCAAATTTCCCATTACCTATTTTATAAGGAAATTTTATATCTATTTATATAGGGTTGGTTTTCAATAATGGTATTTTAAAATGTTGAAAATGTTTTGTTTCCATTCCCAAATGTACATTTTATCATCAAATACACATTTTTAGACTTCATATTTTTTTATTTTAGATGTTATATTGTTAATTATTCATATTAATTAATTTTTTTAAAAATTATTTACAAAAAAAATTGAAATATTTTAATAGAAATGAGTCGAAACTAAACATTTTAATGAAAATGTTACCAAATATATTTTTAATATTTCGATTCCATTTTCATCATTGGTTAAAAGTGATGTGTCTCCCATGGATTTATATTTTATGAATCACCATATAAATAAATTCATTATTTGTTCAATTTTAGTGATTGGATTTCATTATCAACAAATCTATCTCATGATGGAATTTAATATTATACTAATTGGAATATATATATAGCTTTTTTTATTTTGAGGGGTTTCTTAAGATTTGATGAATGAATGTTTTCTTTTCGAACACTTATGTATGGATGAAAAAAATTGTGGTACTGTATTGATCTCTAATTAATTGGTTAAATATGTATATCTCGTTAGATAAATATTATTATAAACTATTACGTTTTTTCAATAGTTATTATGATTGAGTAATTCTTGATAGTGATATTTTCCTATTCTTATATTTGTGACCTACTTTTATGATGTGTGGATATTATTAAATTGGTTCACAAAATAAAGTGAGTGCATACATGGATTTATTTCAAATCATAAATGATGAATATAATTGGAATTTATAATATAAGGACTATATAAACTTATGTTTGTTTTAAATGTCATTTTTAGGATACATATCATGGGTATGTTGAAATTATATGCCATATTAAAAATTATTTTTCTCTATGGATCATTTTTATTATCAAAAGAGTTCATACTCTTTTTCTATGGTATATGTTTTTACTTTTTATATTATAAGTACTTTTATCATGAATTATTGAAAACTCATGTTGTTATATTTTCTTTTTATGAAGAAAATTATCTCATTATCATACATTATATCATTGTTATGATAAAAACATTAGTGATATATTTATAATTTTTTTACCCTTACTGTCTATTAGAGCTCAACTCATTATTCTATTTCTATTACTTAGATTATAAATATGGGTATAACTAATGATAATTCAATACTGGGATCTAGAGAGATTATATTACAGAGAAATATTCACAAATATGTTTGAATAAGTTTATTATATAACTAGTCCTCAAAGCCACTAAAACATTTATTCTTGATATTTTGTCTCAATTTTTGAGTTGTAATTGTGAACATATAAAGATGATGAAAATTAAAGATATATTTATCTTTGGAATACCATACGGTATTAAAGCCTATGTGTAATGTGGTGGTTTCTACTCCAGAACCAATATTGTAGGTCTAGGGAGTCTAAATTACTCCTTGATAATATAAAATTCAATTATTTTATCACAGTAAATATCTTTGATGATACCAAGTGTGATACCACTCTTTGCAGGTTCATTATTCCCACAATAACCACCATCCCAATTATTTTAGTATTATTCGTGATTTAGTTCAATTGTGAATTTCCAAATTGTTGGGTTATATTTTCTTCAATATGTAAAATAAGGTTAATGTTAATATTTGTTGTAGTTGGGTTATGATAAAAAATCCAATGATGATGAAATTTTTCTCAGGTATATCTGGGTAATTGTTTATTGAGATTTAGTATCATTTCATGGAAATGGATTTGATGATGTATTTCTTGTCATGAAATACATATATTGACATATTCTTGTACGAATATATACAATTGTAATTATTTTTGATATAGATAGAGTATTTATGAATGAAATATTCTATAATTTTGTATTATAATTTATACAACATGTTCTACATTAATTTAATTAATTGGTTGATCGGTGGGAAAACATCTTTAAATCATTGAGAATTAAGTTTTTCGTATTTACTGAATAATAACTCAATGATGATTTTCTAAGAATTCTATGGTGAATTCATGAATAAAATAGAGGCGGGGATTATTAATATAACAAAACATAATTACTCAATTGTTTAAAAATACTAGAGAGTTATATTGAGGTTGTTTAATATTTTATACTATTTTCTAAAGACATTTAAAAGTTATTGAAGATTATTTTGAGTGATTAATAATTCCTTAATAAGATTTTCAGAATTATTGTGGATATTTCTACAAGGTAAAGAGTTTTGGAAACTGAAAATCTATGGAAACTTCCTACATCCAAATGGGTTAGTGTAACCTTCATACTAAGAATAAATATTTTGAAAAGTAAAAATATTTTCATAATATTCAATTTAGATATTATAAGATTTATTATTACCCAGAATCAATGAATTTACTTATATCCAAAATAATAAGTGGAATTGATCCAATTTCATTAGATTCATTCTCACTTTGTAAATATCATTTCATGATCGGTGTCGGGAATCAACAAATGCATGAAAACCTCTAAATGGTTTTATGAAAAGAATAAATTCCATTCATATTCCATCAGAGTCATATAATCTTTCATAATAACCATGTGATAGATAATATGGTTCATAATGAATTTATACGAGTACTTTTTTGAGATTATGTAGAGTCATTTAATTTCTTGAAATACTATTTCATGTAAAAAATCAAATCCATGATATATACAGAAAAAAAATTGTATATAATCTTCTGAAATAAATTATTTTTACAGATATGAAAAATTATATAAGTTCATATAAAAATTTATTCAAGAAATTAAATAACTATTCTTCAGTGAAATAAACATTAAAATTAAATAAATAGTTTTTCAACATTGAAAATAATGAAGAATCAATCAAAAGATGATTTAGTGGAGTGAGTCACAACCACGTTCTGTGAATTTTTCCACAACATGACATTATTTTATACAAGTGAATACTTGTAGCAACTTTAAATGATTTTAAATACCCATATATTTTTTATAATATTTTAAATATAATGTAATCTTTAGTCTCATTTATAAAAAAATAGATTTTCTAAATCATGATTTTAATGATAATAAAAGAGAATATCACCTGTAGTAAACTAGGGGTGTTTCAATCTTTAAACCATGGAAATAATATTCATAACGATTTATGTTGTCATATATAAAGACAAGAATCATAAAGGATGAGTGGCCCAAATTCTATGTTATTGTATAATATTAATAATTATTTAGGAAAGAGTGTCTGATGAAACTCTGCTTCATAGACCTTATGTGTTGAGGAACCATAATATAAATAAATAAGAATGAGTAGTATTAAGACCAACATTTAATCATATTTTTCATATGTATTGTATAAAATAATTAGGATAGAGAAAGGGAGTGACATGCATTGTTACTATTGATCATCGATAATGATTTTTTTAATTTTGATTTCTTAAGATAGAAGATCATAAAAGATTTTTTGTTGAATAACAAGTTCAACTTTTTTGAAGTGTTTTTTTTAAAAAATATTTTATAATGAATAACCATTCATTTAATAAAAAAATTATTTTAGGTTTATATTGAAAAATACTCAGCATATGTAATAACTGAATTTTAATGTTTATGATGAACCAATAATGATTTGTGGTTCCAGTATAAAATAAATTTATTTCCAGTTAAAAGTCTAATGATATTTCATGATGAAGCTACTTTATTGAAATTTTTATAACACCTTCTCAACCATAGATAATGATAAAAGTCTAATTTTTATCTGTAGGAAAAAACACATTGGAATGTGATGATACATTCACCAATAGTGCATGTGTTAATGAGTATATGAAAATTTCTCACACACTATAAATCATCTATATATGAATAGTGAGAAAAAATTTCATGCTGAGATTTCAACATAAAATATAGTATATTATCACTTTACTATTATCCCTTGTAGAAATAATACACATTGATTCAATCTTATTTATTCTCTACATGAAATTTGGTGGAAAATTTTGATAAGGAATAAACACTTTGGAACCACATAACTAATATATATTTTAGAACACTAAGTAGATAATTAAATTATAAAAAATCATTTAGTAAACATTCAAACCTAGTAAACCCCCTCCCCCCGACCCACGACCTCCTCTTACAACACATTCTATTGTTATTTTCTAATGTTAAAAATGTTATTCATATTTTCTCTCTTTGAATCAAATATATATATAATGTCAAATCAAATCTATATTAAGGGAGTATTTTAGGAATTTATTCATAATACTCATGTGGATTAATGGGAACTTACTTTTCTTATGCCAATATATTTTTATTGTTATAAAATTAATTAATGGAATGAAAAAATGAGGCAAAGAAATTAACAATTATATTTGAATTAAAGTAGGATTCACCATCATCAAAAGGATATATGACTTCAGTTTTATTTATAAAATTTGACGGTTATGATTTTATATAATAATGATTCGATAAATTTGGATAGTATGAGGAGGATAAGTCCTTTAAAACAATTGAAGAACTGTACTCTGAAGTAACGGAGTACATAAATAATGTTACAATTGAATTTTTAAATTATATTTTTAGTGTTATAAAGAGAATATATGATTAAAATGTACATATCCAATTGTAATAATATGAGATGGAAGAGTAATTTTATATAATAATGAACTAGTGTAAAACTCTTTCTATTTTGTTGAATACCTTTATGAATTTATATAAATTTTCAATGAATATATTTCCAAAATATAAGATGTGTTTTAAACAAATTGTGTGATATAATTATGTTTAATATATTTTTAAGTGATTTTCAAAGACCAAGATGATTCACAAAAAGAAAATATTGATATAAATCATTCATAATTGTAGAGAAAATTCAATACTATTAGCAATCTTGACAATTCATTATAATATATTATAAAAATCATCAATATTGTATTCAAAAGCATAATAGATAATGAAAAGAATTTTTTAGATTATGTTTTGATGAAAAGAGTTCCCCCTAATATAAAATTCCTTGATCTTGATGTGAAATTGATTAATCAAGAATTACTACAAAACCAAAAATCCCAAACACCTGATGATTGAATTAAAATCACAAATAGTTTTAAAATGATTATTAAATTTAAAAATATTGTTTTAGATGGAAAAAGGAATATTGAATCATCCAAGAGTGTAAATACTATAATATCTTACAAAAATGAAAATTTTTAATATATGTTTCTAATTTTACTATTTAATTCTCAAATAAAAATACAATTTTTAATTAAAAATATATATTAAAAAATAGATGTAATAAATCCAACAAATTCCCTTCAACCCGATGGGTGGATATCGGTAAATGTACTAAAGCATGAAACATAAAAAGATGGGTGGGGATTTAAAATTATCCATCATTGGATCAATATAACTTTATTATATTTAACAATATAAAACCTGGTATGGATTCCAAGGATCATGTATAAAGGGTTGAAACATAGTAATGAAATAAACAATTACCTCGTTCGATCTTAACATGTTTTTCAGCAACCACTCATCACCGGATATCATTTCTCAAAGGAACCGATGTTTTATCCCCCTATATTTTCAACACATTATTTTAAAGTACACATGAACATAATTCATCAAATTATACATCTATGAATTTAAACCTCCTCCTATATATATATCAAGGCACAAATTACCGAGAAAGGACCCATGTCCCTAAAACAATTAATTTACACTAACTAATACATAATTTATGTGTTATGACAAAAAAAATGGTCATATGTATTTTTATTAATGTTCTATAAATATATTAGATATATAATTTGATAAATAAAATTAATTAAATCAACTCATAATTCATGAAAATATACAATGAATCTTGAATATTCAATATTATTCATTTATTAAATATTTTCCAATGAATTCACATAATATATTTTGAATACTTTTAATAAATATATTCAATACCAATATTTATAACCTCAAATGTTGTGAATTTAGTCATTACAGGGTGATCATATATTATTGGATTTTCTTAGTCCCCAGCGGTGGGTCTCACCATGTCTTAAACATATATTCATTAGAATAGGCCCATACATTGGAATATGGTAAGCGGGTGTCCCTATATTCCATTATCTCGATAGTAAAGAATAATATTAACATATAAATATAAATGTTTAGAAAACCATCCAAAATACTAAATGAAGAAGAAATAGTCATAAAAATTACAATATTTTCTATGAACAAATACCCTATAATATAATCTCTATGTCTCATGATATCTCATAAATCAGGAAACACATATTGTCTCATCATACATTCTGGAATTATTTTCGAATTATCTAACTAGAAAGGGTTTCTTGATTCTACCATGTCTATAGAATAATGTTAGGTATGACATAACTATCCACATGGTTTGGGATATTAGTTCATTTTGTAAGTTAAACATTTAGTCTGGATTATTTTGCCAATGTTAAACCACTGATGGAACAACCACTGCAAGTTACCTTTCGATGAATCAAATGTAACAATTTTTCACTTAGGAAATTATGTAATATAATAATATATATTGATAATAAAATTGCTTTAAGAGAAAATTACATGTGTTTGTAGATATGAAATAGCAATGGAATCGGAAAAATGTGGGGCTCATGTTGATGTTCACTTCGCATGATATCATATCCTCAATATCACCAAATGAGAACATCATGAATAGAATTATATATGCATATGAGACACTATCAACTAATAATAACAAAATAGCCATGACCATTAAACATTATGTTTAGGTATAGTACAATATTTTCTTTAGTTTAATTTCATATTTTATTGACGTTTTCATTATATATTGGGAACTTCTATAACCATTTGAATCTAATAATAATTTATAAGAATTACTTTGATAAAAGTGGATAAAAAATATCAACAATAATATAGTATGTATACATCATTACTTATACATTGTATACATTATATGGTCATGAAAATATACTATTTAGGTTGGGTCATGTGAAACCACTATTACAACACTCACACTTTATATTTAGCTAAAATTCTAGTTATCCTTGCTAGATCTCACATCATAAGATCATCCTTATATTTAGTTTATGGCTTTAGTCATTGTGAATTCCATGTATCCAATACATTTAAGATATAATTTATAAGAGAAAAACTATTATTGTTTTACTCCTAAAGATTCAATATCTCTATGTTTATTGATTTCATTCCACTATCAAAATGTAACATCTTTTCTAGTTCTAGTTGTAGAATTATTGGAATTTATCTTATGATAAAGTATTACTTACAAGGTTTGATTCCAAGAGCTGGAAAAAATAATTTCATATTTTACACAATTTATTCAAGTATATTAGAAGAAAAAGAAACATCAGTATCAGTAGATATGTTTACAATTGGATTTAATAAGCTTCTCATTCTCATTATATCATCCTGACTATAATATTAGATTAAATGATCTATGGAATAATAGTTTGTGAAACATTTTAAATAGTGTACCTTACTCACCATGTACCACAATCATATCTCTAATACTCACTCAAGTACAGCTGGGTAGTTTTGATATCTTTTAGTGTAGTTCTCTTCGATATAAATGATATTTTCCCACTATAAATATATATTGTAAATATCATATCTTGTACAAAGCTTTACATATGTGATAGATCCATCAAAGAAGCATGTGGTATTCAACTTACCACATTAATCACCAATTATATATCTTATTAGTCTTCTTAAATAGTTTTATGTCATGTTAAAGGGGTAAAAAATATATATGGATTTATTAAAATGTGTTTTTTTCAATACCTTATCATAGTATCTAATTTTGGCTTAGACAAAAAACCCCATTTGATCAATAAAATTTTTATATTGTTCACTAAATTTTTTTCCCATATTAATTAATTATATATAGTTTTAATTTATATATTCTCATTGCTAAAATTAAGATGAGTGGAAATTTTGCAAATGTTCTCTGACATTTTTTACTTAGAGAACTATTGCATTCCTAGTAATCACTTGTAGAGATATATTAAAATATTTCTACCAAATGAATAATATATGATCCTATTTCTAATATAAAACATGAACAATATTTCGGAAACATTAACTGGTTATTGTGATTTTATGGTGTTAAGACATATTTCTAGATATATTATATAAACACATTCCAACAATGGTGGTATTTACAATTAATTCTCTCTAAAATGTGTAACCCCCTGAAATTGAAGAGTATGAATGCCGTATTTGATTGCTTGTATTACAACAACACAAAATGACTAAGGTAATATAATACCCTAATAATTAAATTATATTTACAATTTTATAAATATTTTATATATTATATATTTTTTAAAACCTGAAATAATGAGTTAGCATGCATTAAAAGCAAGAGAAACCTTCTTCGGTGACTTATTTTACACACAAGACTGAGATTTACTGAACAATAATATATATTTAAAATATAATTATTTAATATAATATGATATAAAGATGTTGTTATGAGTATTATTAAAATAATAAAAAAAATATAAAGTTTAATCAAATAATTCCATTCTGATAAATTAATTATAAATTAGTATAGGAACCAGCTAAAAATAAATAGAATATTTTTTTAGAAAAATATTTATATCCTAATAAAACTATTTGACCCTAAAAAATAAATTTAATTACATTTATTGAGTGATGTTAATATAAAATATATAGTATATATTTTATATAATATTTTTTATATTAATCTAATATATTTGATTAGTATAGGACAAAATCAAACCAAATTAATGCAAAAAATACAATATTTGTTTAAGGCATTTTTAACGCCTTTTAATAGAGAACCCATTTTAAATACAATATTTTATAAATTTATAAATATAAAATGATAAAATGAACATATTATTTGGAATAAAAATAATATCTTTTAGTTATTTTATTGATATATTTCTGTGAAGATTCATTTTTTAATGAATAGTTAAAAATAATGAAATTTATTTTAAAACTAAATTTTCAACTAATTTGTTTATAAGGATAAATTATGTTTTAGATTTTTTTAATGTATAATTAAATAAATTGTCAATTAATAAATGATAGGTCATTGGGATAAATTTTACTATGAAATTGACCATAAAATCATAACAAATGTTTGGTTGTAATTACATTAAAACCATGCATTTCCATCCTACATACTGGTTGAATTTTAAAATTAATATTTTCAACTTATTTTATTAGAATTTAGAAAATTGAATTTCATATTTTTATTAGTAACAATGTATAATTTCCTATAATAAAAAATTTTTGTGACAGAAAATATTAGTTAATGTAATTAAAATTAATTACAATTATTAATGTAAAAAGGACCATAATAGAAGAAAATACCATTAATTTGAGGACCCTACTGGCCTAGAATATTTTCTTAAACACCTTTAATAGACATAATTATACCATAAATATTACATTACTTTATTTTGTTTATTAATACTTTTGTAATGTAAAAGTGTTGGTACTCCTAAATTATTTTCCAAAATAACAATTGAGTCTTTTTCCTCCCTCATAAAAGGCAATCACCTCTCCCACTTCATCACACCTCTCAAAACTCATATTTTCAGACAATATATGCCCATATAACATTAAAAAATCCCTCCCCTCTACCATTAAAACTTAAATTTGGCATAAATCATGCCATGTAATCATTTTGGAACAAACCAAATGAAGGTAAAAAAGTTAGAGGTATCATCTTCTCACAAGATCTCTTGTTTCATTTATTTTATAAACCTATTATTGTTCATTTATTACTTGATTATATTATAAAGTGTATCCTGGGTATTATAGGATGATTTTATTTGACGGTTTATACCTACAGATACACAAACCTACATCTAGTGGGTAACAGACATACTATTTTGATTTTGAGCAAACTACTACCTCACAGAATGATGATTGTTCATTTTTACATTACCACCTATCATGGTGGAAATTATGATGGTAACTAAATTTATATTATATTTTTATTATATTTATATAGTCTATATTATTTTCAAATTTTTATTTAAAACAAACTGTTAAACTATTCATATTGTCTAAATATGATAATTTCGTTTGAGGAAGTGTAGACTACCGCCCCCACAAAAAGAAATGACTTACTCATGTAATAAACTGAATTTCATAAAGATTATTTTTTATTACCCTATTTAACATATAAAACATATATTTGATTCAAAAAGTATTATATAAAAATATCATTTACTTTTAATTATTTTAATAAAACAATGAAATCAATTTATGATTCATGCGTACATATGGCCTACTACCTCCCTGAATGGTTCATTTCATTTATTAACATCAAACATCATATATTTTCTTAAATCCATATATAATCAATATATATAAATATTAAATCATGATATATATTATAAATATAATAAAAACAAGACCCATTTAATAAGAAGAACAATTGAAAATTCAAAACATACTTTGGAAAATTGGGCAATAAACACGTGAAATAGTTACAATTATAAAAGGGTGATAGAAAGGGGTAATAAAATAATATTAAGAATAAATAAATTATATAATAATCATTGATTTAGTTTTATTATAATTTATTGACATATTTCAAACATATATATAGAATGATAAAAACCACACAATAAAATGATTGTTAAGGTAACATATTTCATTACAATTTACATTCCATTGATACTTTTTTGTTGTTTTCACAAAATCACTCTTATTTGGTGTATATAATACCCTCAACAAGTTATAATATGAATATTATCATTATCATATTACTTTAAGATTCAATAAATTCCTGGGGAATTATTATTTAAATGTTTGAAATTGTTGTGGGCATCATTGGAATATTAAAAGATTATTTATCTTCAAGAATGTTTTAATGTAAACACCCTTGTTGTTAATTATATTACATTGAGTATTATTGATAAATAAATATTCATTTTTAAATATGTATATTTTATAAGGAACATTTTCTATTCAATATGAAGAATCGTTTGGAGATATAATATAGGTGATGGGGACCCTTTAAATAAATCCCTACAGGTTGGGGACCGGTTAATGGGGGCCCAAAAATGCATCATAAATCCAATGTAATGATACACATAGAAAATTAGTTTGAAATGAATCATTATGGTACATTTATTATGAGCCTAGGAATAATTATTTTTGATAATTAATCATTTATCTTATTTAGAATTTAATTATTAAATATCAATGATAGTTTTAATCTAAAAAACTATTGATGCATTTCATTTTCAGTTCAGTAATTTAATGGCATGCTTTTTGAGTTTATTACCTTTACATGTTGAATATTATTTATTTAGATGTTTAAATGGAATTTTTATTTAGTTAGATAACATTACATATATATTAATTCTTTATTTCCAATGTTTGTCTTACTGTTATTGAGCATTTCTCCTTATCCTTATTATGATTCATTTATACAGGTTGTGATACAGAAATAATTGATGAAACTTTCGAGAAAATAATTTATTTTCTTAATAATTATTAATTTTCTAATTATAATTTCCCATTGTATTATGTGTTTCATTAATGTAATATTTATATCTAAAACTATTAAACTGAATGGCCCTTTAAGATTTTATTCCTAGTAATAATGCCAATGTAAAAAATTAGAGCACTGGAACTAGGGATCTAAGGTAACAACAATACATATGGAATTAATGGGTGTTTAGAAATAAACATGAGAAATTAATTTAGGAAAAATCCATTAGGGAAAATAAAAATAAGATACATTTTTAGATAATTAGGAAGAATTTTAAAAAAAAATTGTAAGGTAGAAGTTATGAGGGTATTTTAGGAAATAAACTGTTTTCTAGATACTACTAGTGGATGTGGTTCTAGAAAAAATGTGCCTATGAGTAATTATTCTAACAAGGTGTTCCTGGCCTCACTCTGGGTAACCATGTACACAACAACATGCCTTACTGTAAACTTGGTTCGACACTCCTTGAAGATATGCTTGGGATAGTGAACATTTTCTTTACCTAACATTATGATGGATTTAAAAGTATAGAGATCACCAAATAATCCATGTCTAATATTATGTGATTAGCTATGACTATATTTATAAATTTATGTTATTCCATATTTAGAGTCTTACAATGTTCATAAGTTTATGATCTAATCAATTTTTTCCATTTTTTTATAAATGGTACCTGGAAGGAAGGATTGTATCCGTACTCATCAAAAATATAGATATTTTTCTGTTGAAAAAGAAAAGAATTCTATTATTTCCACTGATAATGTTATGTAAATTTTAGGGTAGCTTAATAAGATTATAAAACATAACCACTCTTAAATGGAGAAACATATTTCATGAATATTAACACTTAGGTATGATCACATTATGTAGAAGAATACCCCATAATTTAGTGGGAATACTAATCTAATTATACCATAGAAATGGATTATGTCTCTTTAGAAGATATTTATATCCTTTGAATGCATCGAAGAGGAAAAAGATACACATTTGGTCTGTTTTATCCATGGTGACTTCGGTCAATGTTGGCCGCTAATAGAGAATGTAATGAAGGAATGAAAAAATGAACTCATTGAATGTAGGAATTTTAATGAGATATTATTCAATAAATACTTCCCTCATGAAAAACAAAGTGAGATGAAGATAAATTTTCATTGCATAGAGAATAACAGTGTTTTTTGTAATATGAAGATCCCTTTGCAATGCACTCTAGGTATACTGGGGATTATATAAGCAACACAGAGTGAATTATCATCCACTTATTTGAAAATGTTATGAAAAATATTTGAAGGGAGATGGTTTCAAAGAATTTATCATCATTAGAGGAGATATATATTTATGGGACATCAAAATAGAGAAGGAAGTGTTGAGATCATATGTATTCCATGGAAATCTAGAAAATAATAGGGATTTTTAACACCATAAAAAAGGTATTGAGTCAATGAAGATGATGATAAATAATGATTTTCCAAAATGTGATAAATGTGGAAATAATAGACATTATTAATTCATAAATAGAGTGGGATTTTGATATAAGTGATGAGAAATAGGTCACTCGGAATAATAATGAACATGGAAGAAGGAAACGCTATTATTGAGTGTTATAAAAATAATGATATGTTGCCCCATACAAAATAATTAAACAATTATCAAGGGATTATAACACAGAAAAAGCTAATGGATCATGGTCAGGAAGATGTAGTTGAATCAACTAATGTATAAATATTAATGGCCTTTTCTATTTGGAACTAGTTAATATGTTGTAAAAGTATTTTATTTATTTTTTCCCCATTATTTGAATTATGAAATATATTATAATTTTTCTATATTAATTTTTTATTATGGATTTTAGATCACATGGTGAATTCTACCAACAAAATTTATGCAATAGAATGTAACTTTTTTCTAAAAACAAATGATTGTGGGAAATAAAACACTTAATATCTTACAGATGTAGAGATAATGGCGAATAAATGATTATTTTGGGAATATACTAAGTAAATTGGAGTTAATTAATAACATTTAAACAAGTTTTATATTATATTGTTGATGGAGTTAAAAAAACGTAGTATTTAGGGTATACATCCAATAAATTGGGTCATTCATAAGCAATAAGTAAGAATACATGGTACAATATTTTTTTGGCTATTCTAGTTGTTACCAAATTTCAAAAGGATACATGACGATGTAATTAAAATTTATAGAATGATAAAATATATATCCACCTCATTTTGAATAAATTCTAATGATATGTTTACGTTGGAAATTTAGTGTCTTTCATCCTAAAGTGTTAGATCAAAAACTATTGTAAAGGTATACCATTTATGAAATGGATAATGTTTAAATTTTGATCTGGATTTTGAGAATTATATATTTCTTCATCGTATGATGCATCTTGTGCTAATAGATAATGTATAAATAGTTCAATAAAAAATAAACGATAATATTTTATTTATAGAAACTTCTATTTCTTTGTAATCTTATATAGTGATATAATTCTTTAACTATTGAAAAAATGGTTTTGAGATGAAAATTGTGTCCTTTCATCATCACTTTTTATTATATCAATGACATTTATTGACACATATGTTTTATGTTTTTGTTGTCAAATAATTTCATCTAAACATTTTCTCTATCACCCTCTATCATAACTAATTATTTTTTACCTTTTCTTCAATACCCATGTTTCCATTTCACACAAATGTTCTCCTAATGGGGAATGGAGTAACATCCATGTTCTGAATTTCTTTCTCATTTATTATGAAGATGTTATAATAATTTTTTTACAATGAGTTACATTAAAAAGTAGTTTATTTTCAATTGAAATATTTTTGAGTTCATGTTTATTTTACAAGGATGCAATTTATTTATGGGGGGGAGATTTGAAGTCCTTGAAATTAAAGATTATGAATATTATATTTGGTAGTGTATATGACATGTCACACCAAGCACATAATGGAATATTATAAAATTATACATTAAAATATATTTAATATTATATATAACTTTTATATATTCAATATTTTTAATTACATGCTACACTGAGTCAGCTTGTTTTTCATGCAAGAGTAACCTTCTTTGATTTCTTATGTTACACGTAAGGAAATGTTTTACGAAAAAATAATATTTTATTAATATATTATTAATTTCTATAATAAGATATAAAACAACTATTATGAATAGTATTAATAATATAATGAATTATATAGTTTACACAACTAATTAATTTTTTATAAATTAATTATAAAATAGTATCATAACCAATTCAATATAAAGATAATATATTTATAGAAAACGATTTTTTTTCTCCAAAAACTGATTTAATGGAAAAACCATTTAATGGGAAAACCATTTTAAATCAAAATTTGAGGCAGTTACCACCTTTTAATGGAAAACCCATATTTTTATTAAGGCAGTTACCACCTTTTAATGGAAAAACCATTTTAAATCAAAATTTGAAACATTTATAAAATTAATATGTAAATGTAAATATTATTTGGAATATAATTATAAAAATTAGATTATGGTGAATTGCTCGTATTGTTCTGTGATAATTCAATTTTTAATGAATATTTAAAAAAACTAAATTTTAGTTCCAAATGGTTCTTCTTCTAATTTAATTATTAGGATATATTATTTTTATAAAAGTGATAAAGTTTAATTACCTAATATTTTTATAAATTAATACAATAATGTTCATTTTTATAAATATTTTTTGAAATTTATGATAAAAAATAACAATCTTTTTAATGTTTTACTTTAAAACCCCGCATTACCATCCTGTTTTTGGGAAGAATTTGTAAATTAATTTTTTCCACTTCCATAACTGGAATTAAGAATAACTAATTCCATTTTTTTAGTCATCCTAATTTATAATTTTTAATAATGAAAACAAATTTTTTTACCAGAAATATTACTGAAAGTAATTAAAATTAATTACAATTATTAAGGTAAAAGTAAACATAATAAAGGAATAAACCATTAGTTTATGGGCTCAAATGATATTTCCACTTTTATCACACCCATTTTATAGACATACAAAAAGAATTTACCTTCTATTATAGAGTTTTATCTATTTTTTTAGTCTTTGTTTTGGTAAAAACATGGGTGCACCTATATTCTTTTAAAAAATACCATGTGTGTCCTTTTACTCATACAAAAGACAAACAACTCTCCCACTTTTTCACACCACTAAAACCCCATAAAATCATAAAATATCTACCTAAATGTCTTACCAACCTCCTTCCCCTCAATATATAATCCTATCTTTTGGAATCAAACCATCCAATGAAGTCTTTTTGTATAAACCAAAAAACGTTACGTGATTAAGAGCTAACATCTTCCCTCAACGTCTCTAATTTAATATCTATTATCTACCCACTCCAATTCCTTTATTAAATGATTATATAACAAAACTAGTCCCATCAATATTATTGGATTTTTATATGAAAAAGGTATCACTTAAAGTTACACACACCACCATCTTATTGGTAGTGAACATATTGTATCTGGGTACGGCGAACTACTACCTCACAAAATGATGATTGGTCATTTTTCCATTACCACCACACTTTGTATCCATTTTTAAGTAAAATAATTTTATATATTATTTATATTATATTTATAATGTCTTTATGCTTCTTTAATTTTTTTTAAAACCTATTGTTGATGTAATGCACCGACCGTAGTTACCCAAAGTCTGTGCATTATTACAAATCATTGGCATGATCACAAGAGGTCATGTCTCGAATGACCGATTAGTTTAGAATACTTGAAAGTACTAAATATATACAAATGTTTTAAAAAACATTATTAAATAAAAAACATCATTCTATCTCCTTTAAAAACACTCATATCCCATAGTGTATCCCTTCAGGTCAATCATAATATACATCTTCACATCCTGGTAAAAATAAAACATAAGAAAGGGGTGAGCTCAGATTCACAGTAAGGATAAAAATGTAGCAGAAACTTTTATAAATAAGAATAAACATTGAAGTCAATGTATAATACTAAAACACAATAATTTTGAAATTAATATTCATAATAATATTGAAAATATAAAACAAATAATTCCATTTACTTATTCACATTGATATTCTAGTAGTCGAATAATAACATGTAATATCAATATCTAATTTCATAATAATGTTATTCATAATGTCAGACATCATAACCACATAGTATAAGCCTCATTCGAAGACTACAATTATGTTTTTTTTCAGGCCTTGTTCCTAGACACTAGTATATCACAGGAGTCCTACCGTTGCATCAAGGAGATATAGCAGGATCTACCTGTCACATACTAATTCCAATTCATTCCTCATATGAAAAGGATGAAACTTAATAAATACATTTGTATTAAAACAAGCATACGAAATGTCTGTAATTTAACCATAAACCATGAATGGAATAAAAATTAAACATCCATAGCCAATCATATCACAAAACCTTTAATAAAATTTGGAATATTTAATCATAATAAATCAACTTCAAAAAAGTTTAACATCCATCAAATTATTTGGAATTATATGAAATCCAAACTATTTATGATAAATAAATTTTTCTATTGGGAAATAATTTAATAGTCACATAATTATAATAGAAAACAGTTATTTTGAAAGTATTTTTATAAGCATGTAAGGGAAGCTTCAAAGATGTTATAATGGCTGAAAATATCTACACCCACTGTATACATTAAAAAACATTGTTACCTTAATTTTTCAAAAAGTCCAAAAGTAACATGTTTCGAAAAAGATGGAAAGATTCCTTTATATTTTTGTATAAAAATTCAAACAAGGGTATGAATGAATTTAACCCATATTCTTGGAAGTAGTAAAAAAATTTAAGACATTTTTAAGAAACACTGATGTGGATGATAATGTTTTCCGAGTAGATACTCATTTATAAACAACCTCGGATAATAATGAGATTATAAAATTAACCCTTACCATGTAATTTTACATGGGGTATGTTAACCTCTTGTATAATATTTAATTAATTTTTATTAAATTATACAAGAACCATATACATAAATTTGATATTATATATGATATTATTATATTTTTTTGTTAATAATATTTTAGTAGGATCATTGTTCCGGATGTTAATTGATTCATTTTCCTTTACCTGTATTGCTATTAATGTCATGTTTTTTATGTATAGGATGTATTTTATTTATATAAAGAATAATAATATGTTCTTAAAAATTATTTTTTTCATAAAATGAAAATTATTCTAGAATGTTTATGGTGAGAAATGAATCTTATCGCTTTCAAGGAGATGGTAAAACGTATCTACGCACGAGCGACAATACCATTCTATTAATGGGGAAATAGTATGTAATTGGATGTTATATTATATATATATATAATCCTTAAAATTTAATATTTATTATTTAAATCCATTATACGCATTATTATAACCATCTATATAATTAATTTTTGAATATTAAACCACACCATGATGTGGAGATGGTAAGTCGTATGTACACATGTATGATGACTTTTTCATTCATAGGATGGATAGAAAAATGAATATGATAACAACATATTTATTATAACATAAAATCATGTAGTAGGTAATGGATTTATTATTTTGGTATGGAAAAAACTAAGAAATAAGATGGGGAATTAGAAAAGAAATTTGAAAGAGGTGATGAAATTATAACCTCTTCTTCGGATGCTTAGTTTTGATTTGATCAAAAGGGCTCCATAGGTCATAATTTGGATCAATGTAAGGCCTCTAGGATGAAGTGAGGATAGTAGAAAGATATTTTAGCATGTTTTGGACAAAGAGAATGGCATTGGATGTGTGAGTTTGAGAGAAGGAGAAGCACCGAGTTATAAAGGATGTGACAGTCACTTTAAAAAAACATGAAATATAATTTTATTATAATATCATTTTCGGTTTCTAATGGCTCCAAAATAATTAATTTTGAGGAAATGGTCCGATGTTTTTAAAACCTCTAAAACAATAGGTTTTAGAAATGATTAGGTCACCATATTAACCTTATCTTTTAGATTTAAATCTTAGTTAAATAGTTTATCTTTTATCATGAATCCTTGTATTATTAAAATTAATGTTTAATAAACATACTATAAAATTCCAGGGAGAACCCCATGTGGTTCATTATTGACATATGAAACTATATATATGTCCTTTGGACAAAACTTATATTTTTATGAATATTATATCAATTAATAATATAGTATTAGTTTTAAAAACTCATTTATGTCAATTTTCGAACTTTTTAGTATTTGGTTTTGTGTAAAAGTGAAAAAACATGATTATATTAAAAAATATATTAAATAAATACTATTATGTCATCATAACCTATAAAATTAGTGGAATGCATCATATGTTTCAAATTACATTTATTGTTATATTTATAATATCAATTATTTTAATCTTTTATTAATTATATAATTACTACATCATCATTGTGTCAGAAATAAATTTAATTATTTAATATCTAAAAATTATAAATAAAATACCATTATGTAAGAAATTATTTTATATTTCTAAAGAATATTTATAGTCAAATTTATATTATATATAACTCTATATTAAAAATGTTTTAGTTATCAAAATTTGAAGATAACACTTTTTACTCTTCTTTAATTAAAAATATAATAATAGCCCTAATCTAATCAAATAGGAAAAATAGGATCATATATTATTCCTATGATTCATTTTGATCAATAAACACTTATCCAAAAGAATTAGGAAATTTTTTACGGTAATTATAATATCATTTTTACCATTAGTTACCATATTTACTTTTAATCGTTGTAAATAAAATTCAAAAGTTATTATTCAAAAAAAATATTTTCATCCTATTGAAACATATTTTACATACTGATGTCAACTAAGTCTGTCATATTTCTGAAATAAAATCATAGAAGTGGAAAAATTACGTTTTATGAAAATTTTCATACGTGCCTAAAAGGTGGGTAAAAGATGTAAAATGTTCAATAAAGTTTTATACATATAATTTTATTTTAAAATGACTCCAACAGATAACATTGAACATAAATTCGTATTTTGTATATATTTTTACCAAAAATAATTTAAAATAAAATAAACAATTATTTAAAATAAAATTAGGTTTTAAACAATAACACGGTGTGTTTCACTATTCATCTAAAATTGAATGTTTTTTGAAAAATATAAAATTCCACCCTAAGATAACATTGATATTCCAAATCCAAATATGAATTCCATTTTCAAAAATAAAATTTCTAAAATTTCTAAAATTGTGTATTACTATTCATAACGGCTAGTTTGATTGGTCGTGGTGTGGTAAAACATGACGTTGTGTACCAAACAAGCTATTTAATAATTCAAAGAGAAGCATATTGTGGAAGCATAGGATGTTACATTATTCCCTCATTCAAATAATTTATTCCTCGAAATTTCTATAATACTACTGTATAAAAATATTCAGGTGGTTTTCATCATAAGTTCTTGGGGATCCCACATTGCCTCTTCCATCTTATGGTTTCTCCATATAACTTTTACCAAACGATTCATCTTGTTTCTCAACACATGTTCTCTAGTATCAAGAATCTAGAGAAGCTCTTCAAAATAAGATAGATCGAGTTCCATTTATATTTCATAATAGGTGAGTACATGCCTTGGCCCAGACAAGTATTTTCTCCATAGTGATACGTGATACACATCATGAACATTGGAGAGACATGGTGGCATTTCCAAACGGTAAACTATAACTCCAATTAGTTATAGAACTTCGAGAGGTCTGATGTACCTGGGACTTAATTTAGCCTTCTTACCGAATTGTACAACACCCTTCCATGAAAATACCTTCCGGAAAACAAGATCTATTTCTTAAAATTCCAAATCCTTCCTTTGGTTATCAGTATAGCTCATTTCCCTAATTTGAACTACATTGATATGGGTTTGGAAAATCGTCACATTTTCCACTGTTTGCTCAATATGTTCTGGTCCTACGAGTTTTCCTTCACCAATAACATCCCAATAAATTAGTGTGCCACATCTCTTTCCAATAACCATTTATATAGTGCCATATAAGTACATGAATAGTAGATATAATAATAGGTAAATTTGACCAGAGTTAAATAATTATCTAACATTCCTTGAAAGTCAAGTGAGAAAGATCTCGACATGTCTATCATGGTTTGAATAGTCTGTCTTGATTATCCATTAGTTTTAGGTTGGTATTTAGTTCTTAAACAAAGTTAAATATCTAGTTTTTTTGATGAATTTTCGAGAATCATTATGTAAAATGAGGATCACAATAAGATAAAATAGATAGGGTACACCATGAAGTCTTAAACATTCATTATATATATATATTATTTCTAAACATTCAAGTGGAAAATATTCTCTTATTATAATAAACTGGGTTGACTTGGTAAGATGATCAACAATGACCCATATTGCATCATTACTTCTTGGAGTATTTGGTATTCCCAGTAAAATTCCCTCTGTAATATCATCACATTTACACTCAGTTATGGGAAGAGGTGGCATGATTCTTCTATGATGTTTTATTTCAGCCTCCTCTTATTGAAAAACCATACATCTTGACACAAAATCAGCAATGCCCCTCTTCATTTTGTCCCACCAAAAATGATCCTTCAAATATCTATACATATTCATGGTTATTGGGTGTATAGAGAAATTGGAAATATGAGATTCATCCAACAATTTTTTTCAATATCTGGTATGTTAGGAAAACAATGCCTCTTCCCAAATTTCAAAACTCCATCCTCATATACAAAGTCTATCAATCTCCAATCATTCACAACATTCATTTTCTTTTGAAACATATCATTTTTAGTCTGAGAAGTTTTTATCCATTCTATTAAATATGATTTGCAAACCATATGAAAATGTATTGATGTTTCACCTTCAATGATTATTCCCATATCCATATTCACAAGATCTATGAAAATTGAATCCCTTTAACCTCTCATTTTGTTCAAAACTCTGTGATCTATTCTGCTCAAAGCTTTTGTAACCATATTTACCTTCCTTATGTAGTAATGTTTAGTGCAATAATAGTATTTGAGTAGTTCAAGACATCTCATTTTCTTCATGTGGAGTTCTTTCTGTAAGATGATATACTTCAAACTCTTATGATTGGTATATATCACACTTTTTTTACTGTAGATATAGTGTC
Source organism: Viscum album (assembly GCA_963277665.1). Taxonomy (NCBI): domain Eukaryota; kingdom Viridiplantae; phylum Streptophyta; class Magnoliopsida; order Santalales; family Viscaceae; genus Viscum; species Viscum album. The sequence goes on along the minus strand of OY728147.1, from coordinate 2,045,954,284 downwards.
TCCATATCATCAAATCAAAGATTACAACATCTGACTCAAGATCATGACTGTGGTTGTTTTATTCACGATTTTGTAGTTTTCATGATGCATAAGCAATAACTCTATCATTATGCATAAGGACAAAACGAACTCCTTTCATTGAATCATCACTATAAATAACAAACCCATCATTCCACAATTGTAGCTGATTACATATGTTGGGTCAGGCATGTATTTTTTCAATAGTGATACATGGAAAAAATCATGAACTTTGGAGAGACTTGGAGGTTTTTTTCAAAAAGTAATCTATAACTACAATTCATTCTAGAATTATAAATGATAAGATGTCCCTAATACATAATTTACACTTCTTATCGAATCATATAACTCCCTTCCAGGGTGATTTTTTATGGAAACATGATCTCTTACTTGAAATATCAAATTCGTCCTTCATTTATCGACACATCATTTTTTCCTACATTGAGATTCTTTGATGTGGGATTGGATAATCTTCACATTTTCCATTTTTACCTCAACATGTTCTAGTCTAATGAGTTTTCATTCACCAATATCATTAGGAAAAATTGGTCTGCAACAACTCTTTCCATATAAATCTTCATATTTTACCCTCTGAATGCTTTAATGAAAGCTATTATTATAGGAATATTTTACCAAAGGTAAATATTTTCCCAAATACCTTGAATTTCATGTGACCAAGATCTCAACATGTATTCTATGGTATGAATAGTCTGTTCTGGTTGTCTATCAGTTTTAGGGTGGTAGGCGGTGCTCAAACAAATTTTAGTATCCAGGGCCTTCTAATGTCTTTTCTATAATCTTAATGTAAAACGAGGATCATGATCAAAAACAATTGATTGGGGTACTCCATGATGTATTATATCTTCATTAATATATATTCTTGTTAAAAATTCTTGCGTTAAATCTTCTCTTATAGACAAAAAAATGTGATGACTTACTAAGGCGATCAACAATGACCCATATTGCACCATTCCTTCTATGAGTCTTTTGTAGCCCCATGAAAACATCCATAGTAATATAATCCCATTTTCACTCAGGTATGGGAAGAGGTTTCATGACTCATCTAGGATGTTTTCATCCATCCTTAACCTATTTTAAAGACATACATCTTGTTACATAATCAGAAGTCTTCCTCTTTATGTTGTTCCACCAAAAATGTTCCTTCAAATCACTATACATCATATTGCTACCAAGAAGTGTAAAACAATGGGATCTATGAGCATCATCTGACAATTATCTTTTTACATCAGTTATGTCAGGAACACAAATTATATTCCCAAATTTGAAAATTAAATCTTCATATACAAATTCAATCAATTTCCCATCCTTCACAAATTTAATTTACCTTGGAAACTCTTCATCCTCAGTCTGAGATGTTTGTATCCTTTATATTAAATATGGATTGGAAAACCTTTGAAAAAGTATTAATGTTTCACCTTCCATTATTATTCCCATATACTTATTTACTAGATACATGAACATAGAATCCCTTTCAACTCACATCTTTTTCAAAACTCCCTGATCCTTTCTGGTGAAAGCATCTTCCACCATATTTTCCTTCCCCGTGTCGTAGTGTATAGTGAAATCATAATCATTGAGTAGTTCAAGACATCACCTTTGCCTCATGTTGAGTTCTTTATGTGATAAAATATACTCCAAACTCTTGTGATCAGTATAAATCTAACATTTTCACCATAGAGATAGTGTGACCCTATCTTCAGAGAAAATATTATAGTTGGTATCTAATGATAATGAGTGGGGTAGTTTTGTTCATGAATTTGTAGCTACCGTGATGCATAGGCAATAACTATATCACTCTATATAAGATCACAAAATTTTCCTTTCATTGAATCATCACTATAAATAACAAACCCATCATTCCTCGATGATAGATTCAAGATAAGAGAATTGACTAATATTATATTGATTTCTTAAAAAAATTATTCACACCCTTTTTTCCAAACAAATTTATCCCCTTTATGTATGGGCTTGGTTTATGGGTTATCCAATTAAGAAAACTTCTGGACGAAACGCCGATAATAACCTGCTAAACCAATAAAAATGCATTCCTTAATTATACTCATTGGTGTGGGAAATTATTGTATTGCTCTTGCCATAGAATTTTAAAAAGAGAATAAATCCTCTAAAAAAATATGGCCAAGAAATGAAATATCTTGAATCCATAAGTTACACTTACTAAAATTCCCATATAATTCATTTATTCTAAGACTTCTTATAATAGTGTACCAAGTGGTTTTCATGATCTTCATATCATTTGGAGAAAACAAAGATATAATAAATAAATGGAACTACTAATTAATAAAGATATTCCTTTATAACTCTGTTCATTAGATACATGACATATGAGGGTTCATTATACAATCCAAAAGGAAGTACTGTAATCATGTAAAGACCATACATGGTATGAAATGTTGTATTCGGAATGTATTCCTTCGTCACACAAAACTGATAATAACCAAATTGAAGGTCAATCCATGAAAAATATTTAGCTCCTTGATATTCATCGAATAAACCATCAATGTGTGGTAGAGGATACATGTTCTTTATGGTTACATCACTTATCACCCTATAGTCAATGAACAACATCATTGAACCATCTTTCAACTTATCAAAATGAACACGGGCACCACATGAAGAAACACTAGGGAGATTCAACACTTTATTACTCAATTCCTCTAGTTTTTTCTTTACTTCCACAAATTCCATAGTGGAAATTCTATTAGGGGTCTTTGATATGTGCCTTGAACCGGGAATAAAATCAATGGAAAACTCAATTTCTCGTTCTGGAGGATGTCCAGGAAAATCCTCTGGAAACACATCGACAAATAATTTTCAAAATAGGTGCAGCTTATATTTGTGCATTCCTTTCCTCACCTATATTAATTTCTCTATCTTGATCCACAATAATAGAATTTAGTAGAGCAACTAGGTGTGTATATAGATAAGAATCAGATGGCGGTGTTTCTTCTCTAAAGATAATATATTCCTTATCATCATCAAAAATTGTAATTTACTTCTTAAAAATAATTCATCATGGTTTGAAATGAAATCCATACTGAGGATTATATCAAATTAAATCATGGGTATGATGATGATATAAGTAGATAAAGGAAACTTATATGCCCTAATAGGTAACAAATTGACAAAACATTGTTGCAATGATGCTTCCCTTAAGAATTTTGTCTGAAAACTCCTTTGATAAATCATATTGGAAATATATAATTTTGTCAGAAAACTAGAAAGATATAAAACAATGTGATGACTAATAATCAAATAGAGCATTGGCTAAATTTGAGGAAACCATTATGTTACCAATCAACACATCATTCGGAGCTTCAACCTCAATAGTAGTGATCACATAAGCATGGAATTGATCACTTGGACTTTTCTAGGGTATGTTTACTTGGAACATTGGACATTCATTTTCATAATACCCTATTTCTCTACAATTGTATAATTCAATATTGAAAGCCTCTTTCGTTCCCTTTCAATCAAGATATTGGTGGTCTTTTTCAACACACTTTCAATAGACTCCCATTCCCTTCAGGAATGTACTGGGGTGTTTCATCCCACATTTACTATAGGATAGAAATTAATCTATTACCTTCTTCCCCTTATTTATATTTTCAAAGGGTTTAGTAGATCACTTCTTCTCATACTTTGCATTAATTTCCTAAGACTTAATTAATTCCTTTTCTATCACAATAGAACATGAGATAATATGTTTATATGATGATAATGATTATGAGACTAATTTTCTATGTAGAAATTGTACAAACCCATCAATTAATCAATCCATTTTACTCCATGGGTTACGTATATAATCAGCTTCATTCCTTTCTGACCATGTAATGTTAGCCTCATACTTTGTTTCATTTTCACCTTCCTTTAGCCTCAGCTTCAGAAATTGTCTTTCTATATCCCCTCGATGTTCTTCATGAAAGTATTCTTCTAAAAATATATATTTAAACTACCTCTATTAGATATTTAATACTTATTCATCCACCTTTGTGTTTTATATTAGTGACCTCCATTGATCTACATATCCTGTGAGGTGATAAACTACAATGACAATTATTTCTCTTTTTCTACTCCCCAAAAGATGAATTATTTTCTCTAAGGAGCATATACATAGCTCAACTACAAATGGATTTGTAATCCCATAGAATGTTGGTGGTTGTTACCTCATGAAGCGGTTTAACATTGATCCTTCGCATTGTGGATCTGGGTGGTCTATATGGGTAAGGTTATTATTCATATCCTGAGTGAGTTGTCCCAGTATGGATATAAGTTTTTACACTATGATTGTATCACTAGCTCCACTATTATTATCCTGAGTGGGTGAGAAATATCTAAATGGATTACATGAATTGTTATGATTTTGATTCCTTACACTAGGTTCCATCTCTAAACAATGGGATGCACTAGATTAGTTTATGAATCGCAATACATTATTCCCAACTATTAAAATACCTAGAATAAATTAAACAGCCCATGCATATAATCCTTAATCATAAAACAAAACCCTTTTAAGAGTTATTTACTCATAATTCCTTCATAATTATTTGTAATGAAAATGTTAATTATCTTAATCATATCCCTCAGGAGTGTCGTAACAAAGATTGCAGCAAGACCTGTTGTTCTGTAATAGGATACCTCGTGTCAATCCCAAAACACATTGTCGAAGTTTTCACTCTTAGGTACATATGTGCCAGAGCCTCCATAACATGATCATGTCTAGAAATGGATGTATTACATTGAAAGGTCACAAAAGCTCTACATTACCAAAATTTAAAAAGTTCTCTTATAATAGTCCTCGAAGTCTATCTTGGCTTGTTTTCTCTAATCAGAGTTTTTATAAATCTAGTTTCCAGGGTTTGAAATAAAAATTGTCTGATACCAACTATAACACCCTGAACCTTGTTACCCAGAGTCGGTGCATTATTACATAACATTTTCATGATCAGAATGAATCATGTCTCGAAAAACTGATTACTTTAGTAGCTTTTGAAGTACTAGATACAAACATAAATTTTACAATACATTATAAAATTAAAAAAATAATTTTGTATCCTATGAACAAACTCATATCCCATATCCTATCCCTGCAAGTCAATCATAATATACTTTTTCACATCCTAGAAAAAAAATCATAAGAAAGGGGTGAGCTCAGATGATTAGATGGATAACAATATTGAAGAAACATTCATAAACAAGCGTAAACATTGATGGAAATGTATAAGACTAAAACACAAGCCTTTTTAAATTAAACATCATCATCATATGGAAACTATATATCAAATAATGTCATAAACATGTTCAAATTGATATTTTACTAGTCTAATAATCACATGTAATATAAATAGCTAATTTCATAATGATAGAATGCATAATGCCAGACCTCATAACCACATAGTAAAGGCCTCGTTCAAAGAATAAAATTAATATTTTGTCGAGGCCTTGTGCCAAGACACTATTTTGTCTCATGATATCTACGGATGCATATAGGGGCTATACCAGGCCCCACCCACAACTTACTAAGTCCAATGCATTCCTCATATGAAATTATTGAAACATAATATAAACATTCATATTTAAACTAGCATGAGAATTGTCAATAATTTATCCATAAACTATGAATGGTATAAATATATCAAATCTCTGGTAAAAAATATCATGACACATTCAATACAATATAGAATATTATATCATAATAAATCAAATTCAAACAAGTTTAAAATCAATCAATGGATGCAGACATATATGAAATCAAAACTATTTGGGAGAAATATCTCTTACAATTATTAAATCATTTAAAAGTCACAAAATTATAAAAGAAAACATTTATTTATAATGTATCATTATAATATTGTATTAGAGTCTTTGAAGATGTTATAATGATAGAAAATAGCCGCACCAGCCATATACATTAAAACCATTCTAAACATATTTTGTTGAAAGGTCATAAAGTGCCTTTTTTGGAAAAAGGACAGAAAGATTCATTTAAAAACATTTTAAAAAATTTCAAAAAAGGATTAAAATGGAATTAACCCATATTATATGAAATATAAAAAAAATTTAAATACATTTTTATGAATCACAGATGTGGATGATAATGTTTCCCAAGTAGATACTCATGCATAAACAACCTCAGATAATAACGATATTGTAAAATTAACCCTTACCTTCTTATTTTCCATGGTTGGGGGTAATTTAAACTCTTGTATAATAGTTAAATCACTGTTATTACATTATACAAGAACAATATACATAAATATGATATTATATATGATCTTTTATTATTTTTTTGTTAATAATTTTTCAGTAGTATCATTGTTTCGGGTGATAATTGATTCGTTTTCATTTATTTGTTTTTCTACATATGCCATGTTTGTTATGGATAGGATATATTTTATTCATATCTCGAATGATATTAAGTTCTTAAACATAATTTTTATTCACAAAATGAAAATTATTCTTGAATGGTTCTGATGGGGAATGAATCTCATCACGTTCGAGTAGACGGTAATCTGAACGTACACATGAGCGACAATACCATTCTATTGATGGTGAAATTGTATGGAAATGGATAGTATATCATATATAATGAATAATTAAAATGTTTTATTTATTATTTTCATCAATTATACAAATTATTATACCCATCCATATATTGAAGTTTTGAATAACAAACTATACCCGTCGTGGTGATGGTAAGTAGTACATACGCATTTATGGTGACTTTGTCATTCATCTGATGGATAGAATAATGAATATGGTTATACAAAATTTATAATAACATAACAGTATGTAAAATTTAACGTATTTATTATTTTATTAATGAAAAAAAATATAATTTGTAATAAATATACAGATATTGTCATTATTATTCAATCAATTCTATACCACCAATGGAGCAGGAAACAAAAGCAATATCAACCTGGCATAAATGTCACAATTCCTTAATCACATAAAATTATTTTATGAGATAATATAAAATTATAATAAAAATAATATAGGATGCAATTACACTTTTTCATATATAATAACTACCAATTACACCTAAAAACGTGGTTTTCTTATTGGTGGGTCGGTCCTTGTGATGTCATCTATTAGATATCACCAAATGTGAACATAAAAAGTCGGAATAATTATGATTCCTATACATCATATAGTCACATATCATATTTTTCTTATCTGTGTGATGTTTCCTGATCATAGGAAATATTTTTATGATTAATTTCACAATATCTTATGGTTTTCATTATACATTGGAAACTACAATAACATTTTCACAGGACATATAATCAATGAGAATTACTATGTAAATAATGTAAATGAATATATAGACACTATTTTCGTATGTATATATATATAATTAATCACTATATATAGGATAATGAAATCAAAAATTATGATTTATGTTGGTAATAGGGAACACACTATTATAATAGTTTCAATATCCAGAAAAATAATATCCACATGTGTAGATGATATTTTTTAGGTTTACATAGAAAATAATAAGTAAATAAATTTTTATAATCTATATCTAATGGTAAAAGAACAATGACTGTGTTCTAATGCAGGTGCTTCTATTGGTTATGAAACAATAATATTGACTATTGTGAAATTACGTGAAATTTTTGAGTTTTCAAAGTCCTATATAAATGGGGAGAATTTTTTAAGAAAAAATAAGAAATGTAATGTAAATTTAGAATCAAAAGAAAAGAATAAATTTATTCATAAATAAAAGTTATAAATTTTAGGAAACATTCAATGGGAAATTAAATATAAATATCTATTTTGATGATGAGTACTACTAAAAATATACTTATCAGAATAATTAAACTTATTGGAATATAAGAACACAATAGTTTAAGATTAATAAATGGGAAGTAATGTTTCCCTTAGGATATAGGTATGTTAAGAAATATATTTATAAAAATAATATTTAAAATAAAATTATACCCAATTAGGTAATTAAAATAGATATCACACTTGATAAAAATCTATTCTTATTCACGGAAGAAAATTCCACATCATAGACAACTGATAATTGTCCATGAATATAAAATTCAAGAGGAGTAGGATGGAAAAAAGATTAATCAATCCATGAAGGGTTATAACTGATTAGTTTGGTAGAATACATCTAGGTGGATATTATTTAAAGTTATCCTAATAATGTTTACACAATGATTTTAATGAAACTATGTATATGTTAAAAAAATATTGATTATATAAAAAACAATGGCTTCTTATTTTCCTGTATCAATTAGAAATTTCTAGATATCAATATAAATTAAAAAAAAGAGATATTGATAATTAGAATAATTTTCTATCTGATGAAAAAATACTATTTCAATAAAATGGTATCTAAAAATGATTCCCTTTTTATATTTCATTCACTTCTTTTATATGTAATTAATGGTGTTTTATAGAAGCATATAACGCCATGATTGTTCTTGTAATGACCCAATTTTTTATCAATGAAAATACCTTCATATAGTTATTCCTTATAGTATAATCACATTAGTATGTAATAACATATCATGATACTAATTACTAGGTGATCAATAAACTTAATTTTGCAACATCCAGGTTTTGAATATTGAAAAGCAGTCATCTACAATTGTGTTTAGTAAGTTATTTGAAATCTGATAGAACCAACTTGTTTTTTGGTTAATAGTAACATGCACTTATGAATAGTAATATGAATAGTAATATGACCCTAATGAATATTAAATTATATTATTATTTTATTATCATAAGGATTTAAGATAATGACATCCTAATTAATTTTTTAATGTAATATTAAAGTAGTTATAGTTTTAAAAAAAATTATTGAATAATGTATGGGATTAATTAAAATTAATATTAATAATAATTAGAAAATTATTTTTAAAAATGGATATAATTTTTTAATTAGACACGTCAAAAAATGTTTAGGGTGATGTTTTGAGTTCTTCCTGAACACTTGAATTTTCGGTGAATAGTAAAAATGCAGTTTTTAGTTTTAGTGTTTTTAATGACATAATTAATGATGTAATAATGATGTAATAATTATGGTAGACTTTTTTACAGTAAAATAATATTTGAGGTGTCCCATTATTCTAATAAAATGGGACAATACCATGGGAATGCCCATGGTTTTTCAAATACCACTAATAAAGTGTCCCTATGAAATTATTATAGTGTTCCCTCAATTTTTCAATTAATATCATACCATTCCTTCATTAAATTCATTAAAAATTCCTCCTTAACAAATATCTAGCCTTATTAAATCCATAGTAGTCCTAAAAAGGTGTCTTAAAGCCCCCAATTTCTACACCTTCATGAGTTTGGATTTACCCTACAAGGTAAGAGAATTCTCAACTTCATTCTTTTTCCATCCAATTTCTCTTTTATGTGATATAACTGACATGTTTCAATAACATGTTATTATTTATATTTCATACATTCTCTCTACTGTATTATGATTAATTTCTGGATGGGTTAGCCTCTTACCCTCCATTTTTAATGTTTTCGTAAACCATGATGCAAAGTCATTAGGATACAGAATTTTGGTAAGGAATTTCTCAACATTTCTTCAAACTCCTTTTTCGTATTTTTCTTTCTGCACTTTACTCTAATCCAAGATGAATGAAATCTTTATATATCATTTATATTCTATAATTACTCATGTTCATGTAATATTCAACATAATTCTCTTTCTTTTATCCCACTTATTCAAGGAATAAAAACATTGTATGTGATGTATCGAATTACCAATACCATAGATGATGTGATATGAATTTGATTTAATTCCATCAGATATGGTCATGTAATCATTTTTATGGTTTTAAACAGATTATATTATATGTATAATGTCCTATTTATTGTTTTTTAACTATCTTATGTACATATTACTAAATTATTAAAAAATGTTTTTTGTAGTTGAAAGACCTCCCAGATTAACCCAAATGATCATCATTAAATTTTAACTGGTCATTCATCCACATGGAATATAACATAAGTAAATATAAGATCATTTGAACACATATAATATCATTAATAACATGTAATAACAATTATGGATTATTATACATCTTCTACACTAATATCTGTTTATGAATACATGTGAACCATTCAAGAAAACCATAAATACAAACATTTCCAAACAATGGAACTGAACCCTATAACTCATCAGAAGGTTAACGAAATAACCTAATGAAACCATAATGTAACACTTAAATCTATAAAATGTTATTTAATTATCAATTAATTATTTTAATGTGGTTATATTTTATATTACGGTGAATAAATCGTTCAGATACATGGTAATGGGAAATTCTCAAACCCAACTTTCTTTCTTCGGGTTCTCCCTCTTTCACATCATTTTTGGTTTGTTTACTCCATAAAAATATTTTTTTCATCAATATATTTCCTATTCGTGGATAAAAATGTTCTCTACATTATTTTAGTAAAAACTAAATGTTTTCCATAATAACTCTTCATTCAAGAACATAAATTTTACTTCAAACTCAAAGTTAATGGTTCTTGTATCAAGTATGTTATATCCTATGTTTTTGGGAAAAAATGTTTTTGAATGTACGATGAGAAACCCATTTCATTACATGGGTTATTTTATTTTTATATTTATATTATTTTTAATGGGTCACACATGATAATTTTAACATTATGATGTGAAGTGTGCGCCAGGAATTATATAGCGCAATATGAATATTTGACTGTGATAGGATATCCAAGAATTATCCAGCACTCCAATGCATTGGTTAATGTGATTAATCTCATGATTTAATGTGAAATTAATTTTTAACATGATGATATAATTGTTCACAATTATCTGTCATAGTTAACCCTTAAGACAGGATGTTTCATTTTTTATACATTGACACACTTCATGTCTTTCATAAATTCTTCCTCTTATGTTTATGAGCCTATGCAAAAGGTATGATTATGCTCACCCCATGATATATTGTTCTTATATATCATCTTATGGGGATTTTATCTCACCCCTTTTTATGTATATCCTCATGTGGCTACATTTTTTAAGAGAGGACATGGGCCAATAAAATCTATATAAGATGGAATTAAATTAATATTTATGTATGATGTTGTAAACATTATTTTTGGTCCCAGTATTCCCAGGACACTAAACCATTAGATTCTATATGTGTGATACTATCATGTTATTTATCATTAAAATTGATTTAATAGTAAATTATGAAAATCTAGGGTCGTTATTGTTGGTATCAGAGGCAAGGATTAGTTAATTTTGGAATTAGGATTAATGAATCAAGAGGAAACCTATAATATGAGACTAAGTACAAACATACAAAAAATAATAATATATATATATATATATAAGGATCCCATAATTCATTACATTACTATAATATTTACAAATGAATAAGTTATTTATTCATGAGTTGTTGACTTATGTTTTTTTGTAACCTTTTTTATTTAAGAGAATGGTGGGAAAAAGGAGAAACAAGGACAACAAATCGTGCGAGGGAAATGCAACGACTGCCCAAAAGACATGTCCAATAATTTGGGAGGTGGGATTTAAAACAACATAGGGATTATTACCCGACTATCTCAGGTTAAAAAAAATAACCAGAATAATGGTGAATGTGATCCTTCAACAAACAGGGAGCAACTAGCTATCAAATGTTTTATGTGTAAATGACCACGGATGTTTAGTGGATCTTCTGATCCACTAATTTCGAAATAGTGGGCCAACTCCATGGATACAGTCTTCACTATTCTTCACTACTCTGAGATGGAGAAGGTGACACGAGTCGTTGATTGTCTAGATGAAGAGGCCGATCAATGGTCGGATTTTATTAATAACTCCAAACCAAGAGATGAAATTGAAGATATGGAATGGGAATACATTGAGATAATGTTTCTTAATAAGTATTTACCACAAAATCATCATATGAAGATGAGGAGATAATGCATAGAGGCCAAGAAAAAAATGGATAATATATCAAAACCAATGAAGAAAATTTCTCAAGGCTTGTAACGTAAAATTCAGGTTTCGTTATCAATAATGATAGAAAAATTGATGGATTCATTAGTGGATTAAAACCAAAACTTCAAAAGGATCTTGAAATTCAAGACATAAGGAGTTAAGAAGAAGATTTTTGATATGAAATAAATGTGAATATGGAGTTTTGAGAATGTTCTCATGGCTTTGTTGATAAAAAAAGATGGAGTTTCAAGATGTATGATCTAATGATGATGGTGGGAAGAAAACTCAACGACCCAAATTCTAAAAATGTGGGATGTTGCATCCTAGGAACAACCTCAATGGAATAGGTAAATTCTTATTGTGAGGGATTGAAGGACACCATGCTCAAGAGATTTGGAATGACATGTAAAGGAAGGAGAATGTAGTGGAAGAATGGAGAGAACCTCCCACAGTTCAATGATAAAACTGTAGGGAGAAAGGGAACTATGTATTCCAGAGCACTGAAACATAAGAACTCTAGGGTAATCAGCATCAGCTGCCACCAAAGCCAAATGCTCAAGAGAAATCATGATCCATAACTACTACGGAAGAGGGGAAAGATAATGAATTAATACAAGGTACACTTCCAAATCAATCATGAATTTAAAAGGTATTATTTGATTATGGTTCTACGCATTTTTTTATATCTTTCAAGTTTTCTAGAATTTTAGAATCGAAGCCCTGAAACCATGAAGTTGAGATATCGATAAAAACACCAAGTGGAGTAATTATTACAACCCAAGTCTTGGACTCTTCTCATGTAGAGTTATGTGGAAATATTCTTACAGTGAATATCATAATACATACCTTGGTGGAATTCGATGATATAATGGGAATGGATTGGCTCTCGTTATATAGAGCATATATCAACTATCAGGAAAAAGAAATAGCATTTCATATTCTGAACCATCCCATGAACCTCAATAAATATATGAAAGATCATGAATCTAGTTTGAAAATTCCTTCAACAATGCCAGTGTTGGTTTCATATGAAGAAGCACACCTCACCCAAATGGTTGATTATAAGGAAAGTGCCAACCTTATGGAAATTCCCATCATGAGTGAATACAATGATGTATATCAGGAATTGTTACACAAACATCCCCCGGATCAAGAGGTAGAGTTATCAATAGAACTAATACCTGGATCTAATCCTATCTCAAAGCATCCCTATAGAATATATCCAATCGATCTTGAGAAGATAAAGAAAAAACTGCAAGAGCATTTGTGAAAAGGGTTCATACGCCATAGTTCATCACCTTGGGGTGCACCACTGCACTTTGTGAAGAAGAAGTACGAAAAAATGCAGCTTTTTATCGATTATATATAACCCCACAAGATCACCATAATGAACAAGTGTCCACATCCAAGGATTTATGACATGTTTGATTAGTTAATAGAGCTCAATACTTTTCAATGGTGGGTCTTCATTCTAGATATCATCAGAAAAATTTGAAGAAGAAATATATTCAAAAGACTTCCTTCTGTACAAGATATGGGCACTATTTGTTTTCGGTGATTCCCTTTGGACATACAAATTCCCCTACAATCTTCATGGATTTGATTAATAGTGTCTTTTGAAATGTCCTCGACAAATTTGAGGTGGTGTTTATTGATAAAATTCTCATAGCCTCCAAGAGAAAGGAAGAACATGAAGAATATATGAGACTTGTGAAGGCGACATTGAAAAAGGATAAATTTTACACCATGTTTAGAAAGTGTGTCTTTTGGATGATGAAAGTTACATTATTGGGACATGTGATCTCATGTGAGAGAATTTCTATGGACCCTTCAAAATCAATGGTGATTGAGGAATGGCCCAGGACCTCTAGTGTCATGAAATTCCATAGTTTTCTTTTTTTAGCTGGGTACTAATGACGTTTTGTGATAACATTCTCACCATTTTCGTGCATGAAAACTATGTTAAAAAGGAATGGGGAAAATTATGTCTCGATGGAAGAATGTGAGGGAAGCTACAAGAAGATAAAAATAAGGATGATCACAACACCTGTACTCACATTAGTGAAGAGTGGTGAATGATTTTTGAGATACAATGATGCTTTAATAAAAGTATTGGGTTGTGTAATTTTGAAAAATGATAATGTGATATCAGACACCTCACAGAAGTTAAGGATTCATGAGAAGAACTACCAGACGCGTGATCTAGAGCTGGCATCCGTGATTTTTAACTAGAAAATCTTGTGGAACTACCTTTATGGTGAGAAGTGTGATATATACACTGACCACAAGAGTTTAAAGTACATATTCAAACAAAAGGAGATAAAACCATCAAAGGATATGGATAGAGAAAATAAAAGTCTATGATTACTCTATTCACTATCATCCTGGAAAGGAACAAGGTAGCAGATGCTCTAGGAAGAAATGAGTCGTCTACTCTATCCATGTTTGGGATTTAGAATGACCCTATCCTCTTGGATATGAAAAGGATGGATTTTGAGGTCATAAGGGTAGGGGAAACATCCTATCATTCCCAAATGATTGTGCAAACACCAATCCAAGAGATGATTAAGGGGTCACAAAGGGATGATCTGGAGTTACTAAAGAAGATTAATGCAGTAAAATAAGGGATTATACAATAGTTCCATATCAACATTGAAGGTGTGATTCTATTAGGAACACAACTTGGTTTCCTTCATCACTGAGGCTAAAGATGTATCTATTGGAAAATGAACATATCTCAACATTATTTACCCTCATGGTAGCACCAAAATGTACCAGGATCTCCATAAACACATCTAGTGGGAAAACATGAAGAATGAGATTGCAGAATATATCTCAAGGTGCCTGGTATTTCAACAAGTTAATGCATAGAGAAAAAAGTCGAAAGGGATGATCCAACCATTGGATAAACCCATGTTAAAATGGGATAATCTAATTATAGACGTTTTCATCAGTCTCCTGACGAAGTCGAGGTGACATAATGAAACATGGGTTGTGGTTGACCCACTCACCAAGACTTCCCATTTTATCGCTATTTAAGAAACTATCTTTCTTATAAAACAACAAGGTTATATGTGAAGGAAGTGGTGAGACCACATGGTGTTCCAATATCGATTGTCTCGGACCATGATCCAAGGATCATATCTAAATGCTGGAGGATACTTCAACATGCATAGAGTGCTGAATTAAATTTCAGCATGGCATATGACCCCCAAACTGATGGCCAGTCTGAATGAACTATTCAAACACTTGAAGACATGAAAAGGGACTGATGTCAAGAATTAAATGTTGGAAGGTATTACTATCTCCCATTGTTTTAGATCCCATACAATAATAGCTTCCACTTGATTATTCATATGGATCTGTATGAAGCTCTATATGGAAATAGATGTATAACTCTAAGATGTTGGGATAAAGCTGGAGAAGGATAGAAACTTGGACCCGATCTTTTTCAAGATATGATAGTGAAGGTTCAAATAATCCAGAAACACATCAAATATGATCAGATTAAAAGTTCTATACTGACAACCATCAAAGGTACTTGGAGTTCGACATTGGAGATAGAGCCCTCCTTATAATATCATCATAGAAGAGAGTCATGTGGTTTCGAAAGAAGGGGAAGCTATGCCCAATGTACATTGGCCCCTTTGAGATTCTTGACCACATAAAATCCATGGACTATCTTCATTCACTTCCATGGAATATGGATCATTTTTATGATGTTTTTCATGTATCACTCATGAATAAGTACATACCATACCCCTCATGCGTACTGAACACAGAGGTGGTACAGTTAGAAGATGATCTCTTTAACGAGGAGTAGCCATTAATGATTTTGGACAAGATAGATAAGTTTCTATGCTAAAATTAATCCCATATTGTCAAAGTGTTGTAGTGTAACCATATGTTTTAAGAAGAAACAAGGGAACCAGAAGAGGTGATGAAGGAGAAGCGCCCCCACCTATTTGTGTTCAATGAAATTTATAGGGTGAGATTTCATAAAGAGGTAAAAATGTAATGACCCAATTTTTTATCAATGAAAATACCTTATTATAATAATTAATTATAGTATAATCACATCTGTAAGATATAAAATATCCTAATACTAAATAATATTTTATTACTAATCATAATGTTTCCACATCCACATTTTCACTTTTGGAAAGTGGTCATCTACATTTGTGTTCAATATGTTATTTAGAGTCTGATGGAACCAACATGTTTTTTGGTGAATAGTAACATACCCTTATGAATAGTAATATGAACCTAATAAATAGTAAATTGTATTATTATTTTATTTTCATAGGGTTTTAAGATAATGAAATCTTGAATAACTTATCAATGTAATATAAAACCAGTTCTAGTTTTAAAATTGTTATTTTTTGAAATATGTATGATTTTATTTAAATATTATATTAACAATATTTAGAAATTTATTTTCAAAAATAGTGTTTATTTTTAATTCTAAACATTGAAAAATGGTTAGGGTGATGTTTTGGGTTTTCCTGAAATAGTAGAATTTTTAGTGAATAGTAAAAATATAGGTTTGAGTTTTGGTGTGTTTAATGACATCTTTAATAAAATGATAGAGATGTAATAATTCTTGTAGACTAGTGTATAGTAAAATAATACGTGAGGTGTCCCAATTGGCTAAAACCATGGGAGAATACCATAGGTAAGCCCATGGTTTTTCAAATACCACTAATGAGGTGTCCCTTGGAAATTATTAAAATATTCCATAAATTTAGCTATAAATACTGACATATTCCTTCATTCTATTAATTTTAAATTACTCCTAAATGATGTTATGGCCTTATTACCTCTCTAGTAGTCCTCTTAAGGTGTTATTAACCCCCTAAGGTCCAGACCATCATGTCTTTAGAGTTACTCTACAAGGTATGATAATTATCAACTTCATTATTTTTCCATCTATGTTCTCTTTTTTGTGATATAACTTTAATGCTTCCGTACCCAATTAGTATTTCAATTTTTTCCGTTTTCTCTTTTGAATTATGATTTATTTCTATAGGGGTTACCATTTTCCACTCTCTTTTTAATGGTTACTAAAACCATGATGCATAGCTGTTAGGCTGCCAGATGTTTGTAAGGAATTTCTCAACATTTCTTAAATTTCCATTCCTTGAATTCTTTTCACCATGTTCCTCTCATCCAAGAGGAATTAATTTTCCATAAATATTGTTAATTATTGATGTTATAATGTTCATTGAAAATTTATCAACAATCATATTCTTCTATCCCACTTATTCAAGGAATAAAAATATTGTTTGTGATGTGTCGAATTACCGACATCAAAATTGATGTGATTTCAAATTTTATTAATTCCATCAAATATGTTCATGAGACGAGTTTTATGGATTTCACTAGATTATATTAAATGTATTATATCCTATTTAATGTTTTTGAACTATCTTATTTACATATTACTAAATCATTAATCAAAACATGTTTGTTGTGACCGATAGATCTCCCAAATTAACCCAAACGATCATTATTAAATTTTAACTAATGATTCATCCACATGGTATATAATATAATTCAATATAAGGTCATTTTAACTCCTGTAATATCATTAATGATATGTAATATTAGTTCTGGGAGTTTTTCCATGTTCTACATGAACATCCTTTTATGAATACTAGTGAAGCAATCATGAAAACCATAAAAACATATATTCTCGAAAAATGGAGTTGAACACTATAACTCACCCAAAAGCTCGTAATATAACCTAATGAAACCATATTAAACTAGTTTCATGTATTAAAGGTTCTTTAATTGATAATTAATTAATCTAATTTGGTTATATATTTCTTTAATTAGAATAATGCTTTCAGATATAAGGTAGGGGATATTCTCGAACCCAACATGACTACATCAGGTTATCCCTATTTCACTTCATCTATGGTATGGTTACTCCATAAAAATAATATTTCAATTTTTATATTTCCAGTTATGGGATTTAAAAGTTCCCTAATTGATTTTATTAAAATCCCAATGTTTTCCAAATTAACTCTTCTTCCATGAACACACTATTTACTTCTCAGTCAATGTTGATAGTTCTTGTATCAAGTATGTTATTTAATATTTATTTTGTGAAAAAAAATGTTTATGAATGCATTGCGTGAAACCCATTTCATTACATAGGTTATTCTATGTTCATGTTTCAATTATTTGTAATGTTGCATGCATGATAATGTTTGTGTTGTGATGTGACGGGTGCGCCCAGAATTATACAGTGCTCCAATGCAATGTGTAAAGTGATGAATCTCATTAGTAAAATTGAAATGATGTGTGAACATGATTCTAGAATTATTTACAAGTATGTGTCGTAGATAACCACTAATACATGCAGTTTCATTTTTTATGTATTTCTGCATTTCATTTCATTTAATAATGCTTCCTCTTATATTCATGGGCATGTGCCTAAGTTATGATTATGCTCACCCAATGTTATATTATTCTTATATATCCTCTTACTGTAATTTTCGCTCACCACTTTTTATGCATATCCTCATGTTACAACATGTACTATGGAGAGGTCAAGTTCAAATAAGAATCTAGAGAAGAAGGAATTAAATAAATGTTTATGTATGATGTTCTAAATTTTATGTTTGGTCCTAGTTTTCCCATCACACTAAACATTTTGATCCTCTATGTGTTATACTATTATGTATTTCATATTTAAAATGATGTAATTTTAATGTAAGAAAAGGTAGGGACGTTATAGTTTTAGTATCTACAAAACATGAAAATGTACCTATCACAGAATGCATCATTACTCTTAAAACACTTCTTCTAATTTCAGAACAATTCATGAAGACGATGGATAAATAAAAGTGAACATGAAGAAGATCAATCTAGAGAATATCATCAAGGGAGGATAAGAATAAAAATAGTTGCTATAAATTTTTTACCTCCTATATAATTATGAATATTCAATAGATCATTAAACTAATAGATTTGTTATTGCTATCAAACATTCCAAAATATAATTGAATAATTTATAATTATTAAGTGGTAGTGATTTTCATGATAAAAAGGAGATAAATGAACATTCTCTTGAATTTCATTGCTTAGTTTATTTATGTTAAGTGTATTTTATAATGTTCTCGATGAATCAACTCAAACAATAATTGAATATTCCTAATGATTTGATATCAAATGTTTGACATTTTTTGGGAAAAATTACATTTAGGTTAATTACCATTATTTCAATATTGAGTTATATCAACTGAATTCTGAGTTGTTTAATAGATAACTCATTACTATGTGAATTGTGATATCATCCTTCTCTCATGTGTTGAATAAGACTACACATTTTTATTAAAGGTTATAAGTTTTTATGATAATGAGATGATGTGGAATTTCACTTTATCTTTCACAATTTTTAGTATTAAAAATGAGGTGGTAGACAAAAGGAGGACTTTATAAAAAAAATTTATAGATAATAATATAAAGCATCAGATTAGTGTTCATCATTATTTGATTGTAATTTTTTTAATATGTCAAAGGGAAAAAAATCAATAATGTGGATGTTGGTGGGTACTGAATATCCCAATTATAATGAGATGTTACTCATGTATATATGGGAAAAGGTTACTTAATTATTTTCATCATAAATTGATAGATAATGAGGTATATATGGATTTATATTAAATGAATACATTGATGTATAGATTCTAGGAAGAATTGATAAAATATAACGATTAGTGAGTTGGGCCTCATAATGATGAATGATAGGTGATATAGATTTATTAACTTTAATACGATTAAATTAAATTAAAAATTTGGATGATAGAGGATGAAACCATCCTTGAATCACTGATAATGAAGGATTTTAAATTGAATAAAGAATACATTCTGTTTTATGGTTTGATAAGACTAATTATTAGATGTAATTATAATATTAGTGACTGTTTATTCATATGTGTTTTATATAATCATCTAAAGATAATTTGTTACCAATAAATGCCCAATACATGTGAGATATATGTTTGAGATATCAATGTGTAAATAATTCCATAAAATAGAGTTCCATGAAATCAGGAATAAATTACACTATTTTCTTCACTTTGAATGAATGCTTGATGTAAATAATGATGTGTAGTGAAAAAAATAACTCCACCTCCATCAAAATACACCTGTCTAGGGATCCTTGATCGTATCAATAGGACACCCAAAAATTAAAGGGTGGTATTTTCTTTATTGGAAACTATAAACAATATTTAAATAATAAGAGAGGAGTGGTAGAGGTTCGCATTTATTTCACACCCAATAAAAGAGAATCTCATTCATTTTGATAGGTTTCCTGATCATTATTCCTGAAATTATGAGATTTTTACATTTCGTAAGGCACTGAGTCCATCTCATGGACCTAAAATTTTACAAAATATTAGTGTTAATTAATTAAACTCTATCCATGAATTATCATTATATTAATTGACATGATATTCCATAGAAAAAAAATTAAATCCATGTTGGGATATTTTGATAATATATTTATCATATTTATTTATATATATCATTCATCGCATTTTGAAAAAAAAAATACATGGGGAACATGGATGTTTTAAATGTAAAATATATATATATAATATCATATATATCATATATATATATATATATATTATTAATTATATTCATTTTCTCAATAATATCATGTAGGTATATTTCAGTGAGCATCCAACAATCTCTATCATTCCATTAAAATCCATAAGGACTTTATGAAAAACATCAAAACTCATTATGATTCTATCCAAATTATTTTATATATAATTTAATAAATCTATATTTATTTTTAACAAACACATTATATAAAATTTTATCCTCATCCAATTGTTGAAATTTATGACCTTTCAGTACATATTAGTGTTGACAAAAACTAATAAATCTACATTTAATAGATTTTATAAAAGACTGGCCTCTAGGAATGAAATTATTTCACTCCTGGTACTAAGGCTTTTGATGTGTTCTCCATAAAAAACCATATCTATATAAAATCATGCACTATAAATAAAGTATCACATACATCATATGTATACCAAAATAATACATTTGTCTATGACTACGATTTATCACATGACATGGAATATATCTATCTAATTTTTTCCTCTCGTCATTTTATGATTCTAAAAAATGGGGAATCCAAGTTAATGAATATATTAATGGCCATATATCAATAACATATCTCAAAAAGTGGAAAATTACCATATTGGTTTTGCTCAAATTGATGACACAATCATCATCATACTCAACCACCCCCATGATTTATAATTCAAAATTTATAAATTCATGTATAGGGTATCAATGTATGAAGGTTCTCATCTTAGGTATCTCTAAAAACATAATTTAAAATTATTGATTATATGAATGCACCCCTATGTATAATGATGACTGCATAAGATTCAAACATATATACATCAGTGAATCATTCCATGTAATCAATATTCAGTTATTATATCATAGTTCTGTAATTTATATCTTATATACAAATATTTTTAAGAAATATTAAATTATATTCATTCCATCCTCATCATTTCATTTCAAATGTGGGAAATATATAATGGTGATAAGATATGAACAACTCAAATTCAATCATTGAGAGGATATTGTCATTCAAACATTCATATTAAATTAATTACATCTCAAATAATAGAATGGAAATTTGATATTTTCTTTTTTATAATTACATTTTACATTTATAACTATTAAAAATCATAAATAATTATTCATATTCCATGATATTCTACATTACAATTATTTTATTGATGTGGTAATGGTTTCATCAATTGATCAACTACGTTTTTTTAAGAACACATTCAACTAATATTTACCCCACAATGATCAATTATCTCCCATACGAGATGGTATTTTTAAAGGACATATTTGTTCCATTATTGAGACTAGAGTTACATATACCATTATTGACACAATATAACTTGATTGAAACATTAATTATGGTATCCAATCCATGATTAGAAATAATCTTCTTCTTCAAAATAGATTATGTTATAGTATCTGATGTAGTAGTATATTCTACCTCTATTATTGGTTATAATATGTTTGATTGTTTGTAACTTTTATAACTAATAGATCTACCGATTTGGAAAAAAAATTCTTGTTTTAAAAATCATATAATCTTTATATAATTGGAAAATACAATCTATGTAACCCATTACATAGTGCTCATCTCTCATCTGAAGACCAATAACTTATCCTTTGTCTCTATTAAGTACATAAAGATATTATTTATAAAAATCCATGGAATCTTAATAGGATTGGATTAGTATAAAAAAATTTGGTAAATAGTATATGAGAATTTATTTCCAATAAAAAACATAGAATAAGTGATAGATCCTATGGAATACACATAAGGTATTATGTCCATCCATTCTAACTCTTTATATGGATTTTAAAAATCCTTAATATATTTTCAATATAACAGTGGTAAGGACCCCTTCTTAGAGATATCAAGGATAAATATCATTATTACATTACTAATATATGTGTTATAACATAGTCCAAGAAACAAATTGAATCCATCACTATAGATGTAAATATTGATTATGTATCTTTATTCACCAATTAATTTCATTATGAATCATTTATCCAACCACCTATTCTCATAGTAAAGTTTCTAGACATAATTTCAAATAAGAGGTATCTCACCTATAGAACTTATTTGAAACCCAACTATACTCCCACTAGTACTCTTGTATTCACTATAATCATCCTTGTTCATGATGAAAACAAACACATTTATTACCACATGATATTAGATATTCCATCTCTAAGTAAACTACTTTAGTCTATATGTAGACCATTGAGATCAACAATCCCCACCATTATCATTTGGAATCTTAAAAATGATAGTATACTTAATATTTACTACCTTGGATAAATTCCCATTAGTTAATTAATATTTTACATCCATTTTACATATCTCAAAATCAAAAGGAGATATTATGGCTTGCAAAATCCAAATGGACTTTATCATTGAAATAGGTGAAAAGGTCCCATTATTGTAAGTATCATAATCTAATTTGTAAAAATTTCCTAGAAGGATATATTTATTGGTAGATACTCCATAATTAATGTTAGTTTTCATATAGAAATCCCACTGACATCTATTGGGTCTCACCCATTCATGTTTATCCACCGTGCTTCAAACATGGTTAATGTACATGCAGTTCATCTGCTAATTCTTAGAATTTAAGCATTTCTTTGAAAATGAATAACCAATGGCCTCCCTATAGTCTGTAGGTTTATATCCAATGAATATTAATTCATCATCATTACCCATGTTAAATCCATATCTCTTGGAATCTATATAAATATTACCGAATCTTCAAGGTTTTGTTGTAATATTAGTCGGTTTTCATCCCATAGGTTTATCTAGAACACACTCAACCTCTATATCAGGAACAACTGATCTTTATTGGTCTTAAACTTCTCTATGATCAAATTTCCATAGGATAAATCCCTTATTTATATATTCCTTTTAAAAAATTATTATTCTAAGACACAAAAACTTATGTTTTCAATAGGATGGTTGAATTAATATCCCTTAGTTTCATTCAGATAACAAATAAATAAAAAAATTCACACTATATTCCTAGCTTACCATAATATAATCATTTTAAAAGTGATTCAGAACCCTAAATCCTCAAAAAATAATAGTGGTTCATTTTCTAACACATATTTCAAATTGTATCTCTATGAATACATAAGAAAGAAAGTGTCTTAGTAGGAATATAGTATTCTCCAAAGAATAATAGCAAAATGAGATAGGAAGGTCACATAAAATCATAATAAATTAGACCTTGTCAAAAAAGGGGGGAATCCTTGATTTAGAAATACCATTCCATGATAGTGTTATGGGAAGTGTGTGTTATAAAATAATTCAACAGTCTCATAGATGAGCTCTAAATTTCATGAACAAGTATTCACCACCCTGAGAAAATATGAGGACATACATACCTCTTCCTAATTGATATTATAAATTATTCTTAAACACATTGAAATTTTCAACATTTTAAAACTTTTATATCAACATAAAAACATATCCATTCCAACTAAAGTCATCACTGAAAGTAACAAAGTGCCTAAAACCATTATTTTCTAGTGTACTCATTGGATCATATAAATCATGATGTGTGATATATCCAACGATCTTATTTCCCTATCAATATTTCTATTTAATATTGACATTGTGATTTTACTAATAACTATTATTCATATGATTCAAAAGATTAATAATTAAATGATTCTACAATTATATCTCTAGGGAGTCATTAAAAGAATCTGTCATTTTTAAATACAAGGCTACATGATGTTGCAATGGGAATTCTGGTCAGTTTGTGAGCCTTTCAGAAATGTAATGTTCTTCATGCCTACTGGGCCATTTGGCCATGTAATGAATAAATATGGCTTTAAAGGTTATCTATCCCTTATGGGAATATGGCCAACATTTCTGGCCTATGTTTGTGGTGTGTGTGTGTTCTTAATTTATTGTACCCCCAAGAACCTAATATTTTTATCATGTAGTCCAAATAGGATATGGAAAATAATAAAAATTATTGATTTCTAAAATCTATCCACAAGGTAAAATAAGATCATACTTATTGAATTAAAATTTTCAAATTCTTTCTCCATTACCAACCCAAATATTTACATTACACTTCATCAATTCCATTAAATCCATGAGTATTTTTTTTATATAAAAAATATTTTATTCATACCCTATATATAATATACCTGATTTAGAGTTAAATTAATGTATTTATATAACATTAATATTTGGTTACTCTATATATTTATCCATTGGAACACTTTTCAATCCTAGATACCAATCTTTATAAATTTCATAGGTTATTCCTATTAAATATATCAATATGATTTTTTTGAATTCTTACATAATATACAATATATAAATATATGTAGGTGAGTTTCATATATTATATCTTTTCATTATGGGATCTAAATAAATTTTATCCATCTCAATGTTATCACACTATATCTAATAGAAATTTAACGATCCAAGATTCATAGTTTAAAATATAATGAACCCTATTTGGAAATATAATAATTATATTTTAATTTAGGCATTGATTCTTCCCAATCAATATCAATTTTTATTATTTGATAGTTTAGTGAAATATACATTATCGAAATAAATAGTATTGATTCATTTAACTCTATTCATCTAGTATCCAAACCCATGGGGTTTCCCATCTGAGTATAACCCAGAGAAGATGTACAATGCAATATTAACACAAGAAAATCATATGAAACCTCACATTGGTGTGAAATTATATATTGAATAATCATGTGTCACTCATTTATTTCTTCCCTTACAGAAGATAATCTAAGGGCACCCCAATTTTATAGGAATCCAACTAGTGGGATTATCGAGGTATTGAAAGGTTTTTCTTCAAAAAGAATCTCACACATAGTATTTGAAGATTATTTTTCAATTTTTTAAAAGGACTCAATAATATAATATACATTATATAAATATAAAATTCATAACTATTAAATCATATGTAATGTTTATATTTTAATGTTTTTATTTATTAGTGTGTATTCATTACTAAAACCATTCGTTATCATAAATACTTATTCCTGTTTTCAAATTTTTATATTCAAACAACATTAATGGGTAAAATATTTAATAACCCAAAATTATACAATACTCACCCAAAAAAGAATAATATTATATCCATATATATCCTAATTGATAATATGATAAATGTATATAAAAACTTATTTTAAAGGTATAGAGTTTTATGAGATTTAAAACATCTACATGAGTAAGCCTATAGTGATAGATACCCTACCTCATTCACCTTTCTAAATAATGAATAGACTCTAGGTCGATATCTGACCTCACCACAATTCCCTCTACTGAGTGTGATTTTACAAAATCGATAATATAATGATGAAAACTGAAAAAATTAATATACAAAATATTACCCTGAAATTTATATTCAATCTCATAACCTAAATTGGACACCAAGGTCAATATATGTGAATAGTAAATTTGATGAAATAAATTCTAGAATGACATGTGAGGCTCTATCTTATAATCAATTAACCATATAAATGAGCATACACAGTATTAATATTTCATAACTAATCTACTAAACAAGAGTTTCAAAATAATTTATAATGAAAACTATAATTCATTAAATTTCTAAAGAAAAATTCATTTATGATTTATTCATAAAAAATTTATGATTATCATCATTATTTAATATTATAGGAATATTAATAATTTATACTCATTTCAATATGAACACCTTCATATTTTATATTATATTTCATTTATACGATATTTTTTGAATTATAAGAATCATATAACTTAATTTGTATTATAGAAATAATAAATATAATCAAAATATCATATATTTTGTAATTTATAATGAATTTATAAATCACATATAAATATTTACAAATAGATTATTTATTTCAGGGTAATAATGAATTCCATTTATTTTTATAAAAGTTATTTTAAAATATTAACCATTACTAATTGAGGAAAAAATTTCATAAAAAATATTTTTATTAGTTTTAACCATATTTAAAATAATTTATTTATTTATAAAATCCCTATAAAATTAAATATCTTAAGATACATTTTATTATTCTATATAAAAATTTAATAAACCAATAAAATCATTTATTAATTAATAATTTAATTTCCACTTTTCCCTAATGCAGAATACATATTTTTTGGGTTATCCTCTATTAACTATTATACTGACACTCTACGTAAGGGTAACTATCCTCTTACCTCACACTCAAATTTTATGAAGGGTAATACCCTTATTCCCCACCCGGAGTATAAGGGTTAGGAGGAAGAAACCCATAGGGATCAATTCACATATATAAAATACCCCTTCCACTAAACAATTCAGCATGTTACTAGAATTATGAAATCAGTTTTCATAAATGTAGTAAAGAGGTTATTTTTACAAACAATATTCTATATAGGGTCTTGAATATAATGTTTTTGGATCATGTAAGGTTATAACTTTTACATATCCTATGCACATAAGGGTTAAATCATTTATAAATCCCCCTCATGTATGGATAAATCATGTATACATTAATGTTTCTCTTGTAAACACCCATAATTTGTATCTATTTTATAAAAATAGAATTGTGTGTTTTATAGATATGATTTTTTTAAATACAAGTGTTCCAAAAAGGTATGATACTTTAAGAAACCTCACTCTAGTACAACTGTTGGGTTTATTATAATTATCTAATTACTCTTTGTAGTATAATTGATAAAACCAAAGGGATCTATATTCAAGACATAAAAGTGTAGAAACTATTGAAACATAAAATACTAGGAAATCTGATTAGCAGTATCCATTTTTTACACTTTAAAATAGAATTAATGAAGGAGATCATTGTGAGTAGTGAAAAAAAATCACTTTTCCTTTATTATAATACCCCATATAAGGGATCCTTCATTTTATCCAGGGTATTCTTATGACTAAAGTGATAGTAGAAACTTAATTGACAATTTTTAATAGACTTTTTGGAATATAATTGGATTGGAAGAGGCTCACTGGTATCATACACCCAAAAAAAGAGCACCTCATCCACTTATATAGATTTCCTAAATAATATTGATGAAATAATGAGAATACACAATATATAAATGGCATAGTATCCATCTCATGGTTCCCACACAATTTAATATATCAGTTTTCATTCATATAATTTCTTTAATGAATTCACATACAATAATTGAAACAACCATTGGTTTGATTAAAACTGAAATCGTTCAGGGATAGATGAATATCATAACATCCTGACCCTTAATTTTTTTCAATTTATTTTTTTTTTGGTTAGGGATGTTTTGGTTTATCTATAGTGTCATAAATGTGATTTTTAAAATTTATAGTTGTGACATGGGAAAGACAACACTCTAGACTCGAACTTTTTGATCCTATGAATTTCTTATGTACTAAGGGTATGACCAACACACTCTGTGCTAGTCATGAACATAGTCTTGGGGTGTGACGAGCCCCCATTTACACCATGTCCAGTTTTCCTCCACAAAATCATGTTATAGAGCATGTTGAGACCATTTTGACCAACCATATTTTATTATGACACTGTAATTTTGAAAATCAATATCATTTTTTCATTATATTGAAACCACCGAATGTGTGGTGAATGACCACTATGTTCTAGTATCGATGGTTTTAGAATTTTTAAGTGGTTAATTGAGAATTTAATCTCAAATAGGTAGTTTCTTCCTTTGAAATGGTAATATATGAATTTTATGAAACTGTTTCTAAATGTTTTCGACACATTTATTCCATCAAATATACCTTAGAATTCCTTCTTTTTAGATCATTCGTATCTAGTTGGTGTTATAGTTAATTATATGAAACCTCTATTTTTTATTTAGAAAACATGAATAATCCATTAATATCTATAATAAAGTTTTGTTTTTTTATTATAATTATAGATATTCAATTATGTAATTGAATGTGATTCCTTTCATCATCTTATTTTCATTTCCCCATTTTCTTCTTCTTTATTTTTAACCTAAGTCTATTGAATCTTAGGGTTAATTCAATAAATATTTATTGATGTAGGATTTGTAGTATAGGGATCTCTATTAGTCCATCGAATTATTATCACTCTTCTAAATTTGTCTTCAATTCATAAATTGTAAATTTAAAATCATTGATAGAGGTTTCTCATCCATCAATCTATAATGAAAAACAAATGATTTTTTATAGTTTCTTTAAGAGATCACTAGGTATTATAGTTTTTATAGTAATACCTATTTTATATTTTAAATGATTATGTTCTATATAGATTTTGATAAATGTTTCAAAATGGTGTTTTCAAATGATTCGATATAAAAATTGTATTAAGGAAGAAAGCCTTCATTTTAGAATTTGAAATTCCATATTCGATGCTGATAATTGTTTAGGAAAATTTTTACAATTTTGATTTCCAAAATGATAGGAAAATATATATTTATTATAAGGATATTGTGAGTTATACCAATTATAAAATTCTTTTTATGTTTTATTTATTGAAAAAATATTAAATTATTTTAGGCATTTTGTCTTCAAAAATATTTTCCTGTTATTTAGCTTTTAATAATGATTTTAAAGTCTTATTGGAACTTTAACCATTTTGATTAGAAAATTAATACCCATAGTACATACACCTTAATGTTTTATGGAAACAATAAATATATATATGATTTTATGCTTTTTGTAAATTTCATTATTGATATAATAAGAGTTATAATGTTTTTAATGATAAATGGGATGTTTTTATGTGGGTAGTAAGAGGTGAGAGTGTATGAAATGGTTGTTTTCCAATATTATTTTAAGGAATAATTATTAGATTGAACGGATTTCCTGAGTTGTGAAATTTCATGGAATGATCTCGTTAGATTGGTGTTATGTATAAGTACACATACACACTTATATAGAATTACACTCTCGATATTGGCATAGGCTCTGACATTGGTCAAATTATAGGATCTTTCCCCTCTACCGGGCTAGGATGAATAGGACTACATGTTTGGGGGGGATTTATTGATGTTTTTTTAATAGTATGAGGACATATATTAATTTGTGACCATGTTATATGTGTACTGGATTTCTTCTCTTGAGAACCCATGATTCCATAAACATGTCTTATATTTATTTTTCAATATATCATTGATCATAGATATGATAATGATAATTTTATATCATTAAATACTTTCCATAAAACTAATTAAGCATTAATTTATTCATTATTTTTGTAAAGGAATATAAATTATGATTTTATTTTAATGGATCACAAGTTTTTTAAAAATTATTTTTTTTAAAGGAATACAATTTGATTAATTTATAAAAAAGGCAATCATGAAAATCTATTTTATATCCTTATTTATATAACAGTCATAAAATAAAATTATTTTAAAGTGTTATCTTATTGGTTATCCTGTGGAAACCTACTAAGATTTATATATCATGCCATTATATTATAGGTTACCCTTCGTCTTGGATGTAGAGGGCCTTCTTGTAACTCTTGTTTTAGGTTGATGGAGGTGGAAGTGGGGTTATTCATTCACACATGGAGGTTGTTCAGTGGTCTTGTTCTATTTATTTCTCCTTCTATATTCATGTGTTTATATCCATGTTGGATTATTCATGGTTCTTGACTTCCTATATTACAACCCATGACTTTTTATGTTGATGATTCTTATTTATTTATTATTGACAGCTAGAATAATTCCCAATACATTCTTGTTGATTCCCAGGAACTTTTTATTAGCCTATGTGGTTTAGTAATTCCCTTCGAGCATTACCATGACTAGAATTTTTTTCTTATTTAGGAATGAAAAAGATTGGATAATGAAAAATAATATATATATATATACCTTGAAGAATTACATATGGGGAAAAACATGAATCATAGGTATGTGTTAAAGGTACACAATATATATATATATATATATATATCATATACTATATATAAAATAAATCATATTCATGTATACATTAAAATAGTGAATGTACATTTTAGTGCATGTCAAAAACATTAATATAATAAAATTTTGTTACTCATATTGTATTAAATACTTTTGTTTTTTCTAATATATTTTAAAAAACCACTGTATATTTATATGTAATTTTAGATGCATTTCAGTTATTAAAATTTAATTAATCTTTTTTGAATAACTTCATAATAAATCCATAATAGTTATGGAGTTATAAAATTAATAATTAATTTAAAATTTCATATTTATGAATTCATAATACTAATATTGATAAATATAGTGATGCTATAGAGAATATACAGTATATTATAAGATTCAATTTCATTTTTTGTAATTGTAACAATGCCCCAAAATTGATGAATTTGGTTAGGTAAAAAATCAATGTTGATGATCCTATTTTTTTTAAATTCATCTTAACATCATAATAGTAAAATTATATATATATTTATGAATCTTCAATGGCATGAAAAAACTATAAAGATCATATGAAAATATTTGAACTCATGGAGATTTAGTAAGATTACTCTATATTTTTATAGTATTCAATTGAATGTACCTACGTGTCAATATTATTTCATGAGATGAATTTTGTGAGATTTTTTATTTTAATTTACTCATACAAAATATAATTTAAATAAAAAATATATGAAGTCATGAACAACATAGAATCATAATATTCATTTAATATTGTGAAAATATGGATTTCTGATATATGAAAATTCATAGAATGAAATCATGGAATTTGTTTTAGAGATTCCAGTGTTTTTTTAGTGAAAATAAAATAAAAATTAGTCAAAATTACTATGATTATATATTATAATATGTAATTAACATGAACATTGTTTTTTGGAGTTATTATCATCCATTTCGTGTGAATTGTTCCACATTGGAATGATATTATGTAATGCTGGAAATGCATCCCAACAGGGAATGATTGTAATTAAATATTTTTTTTGAATATTGTAAATAATAATATACTATCATGTCTCTTAAATAATTAAAAGGATATTCCTTTCATATATATTTTAATCATAAAAAATGATAAACAATTTTGTTGTTAATTAAGAGAAAATTATAAATTAAAATTTTGTAAACATTATTCAAAATATTGTGTGGATACTAAATAGATGAAGAGGAAGTATAAAATAATATTGTCACAGATACTATATTATCATTAGATAATAAAAGGTATTTAATAGATATATCCTCTTGATACTCAAATTTTTAGACTTTTTTCATCGAGGAATTAAAATCCGAAGATATAATAAAAAAAGGGAAAGAAATAACCACTTCAAGTTATATGATACCAAATTGAAAAGTAATATGATTGAGAGATAGGGAGAGAAACAAGAAATATGTCATTTCTATTAATTATTATCTTATACACTTATAATAATTCATTTTTCTATCATAATATTGAATTAATATAATGTTATATTAAAATTCTTGATTATATACCATGTTGGGGAATATATATCAGTGTTTTAAGTTATGTTAAATGAGGATGAAAATATTATTATTGTGTTGTTATGACATCAAACATAGAAGGTATATTTGATTAAAGTATATCATATAGAACAATTACAGAATGGCGGTTCCGGTATAAAAATTTCCATCATACAAGTCAGGATATTGATGAGATTTCAAGAGGAGTCCACTACATTGGAAAGCTGATGATGTTGGTACGATGGTCGAAAATAATACTAGTAAACCATTAATGTGTTGGGAAACCACTTGGTAAAAGTAAAATACCATCCCAATAATTCAATTCATTATATAGTGAATGATAAATTCACATTAACTTATAATCACTATAAAATATTAAATATTATTTTTGACATTTTGGGATTCAAAAACAAAAAATGGTAAATTCCCATGTTGGTTCAAAATTTGTAAAAATCAAATATTTTTATTATCTTCAATTTATTCCCACCATTTCATACTGTGTAAATTTTTTATAATGTATAAATATATAAACACCAAATAACCAATATATAGGCTCTTATATTGAGAGGTGAAATATAAGATTATATATAATTTTCTAAAAAGGATAGATTTTATTCACCCCCCCTGAATGGTTACTGAACAATATCATAGGGCATTTATATTGTGTTTTCATGATCATAGGATATATATAAAACATGTTTTTTAATGATATTAATAGTAGTGTTTTTATTGTTTCTATCTTGTGGAGAAGTTTTTAAATGTTGGAGAATATCAAGCAAGAATTTTAATAAATATTGCTTAATCTATTTTCGAAACTCGTGGATTGGTTTCTTTAACGATAAAATAATTAATCTTTATCCAAGTATTTTAATTAAAAAATTATATAGTTCCATTGAACATGGATTGTGTTTTTTAGCATTGTGTATAATTTTGAAACAAATTTGACATAGTGGATCTTTATAGGATATTTAATATTTAAAAAAACTAAATACATAACCTATTTCTTAGTGTTTAGAATATATCATCAATATACTGGATTTTGATAATGATCCTTTTAAATATCAATAATAATATTTATGGATTTTTTCTAAATATTGATTCACTTCATTTTAGCATTGGGAGATATAAAAAATAAATAGAATATTATATATATATTTTTATTAATGTGTTTCCGAATTTAATAATTTTTGAATGGAATCTGATTGATATTCCAAACCAAATTTTACTTACTAAATAGGGGTAATATTCTAGGAGAAGTATAATCTATCTGGAAAGTCTTGGACCAATGGACCAATAATTTCTAGGTCTAAATTAAAATAGAAAATGAATATTTTTATTTTAATCTGTGTAATGATTTGGAAAAAATTATTCACGCGGGGACGATGTGTAATTAGATATATTTATTTCCATAGAAGAATATTTTTGGGATTTAACGTTCCAAAAATGGGATTTAATTACTAGTTTAAGGATAGAAAATTAACGGGGGTTTATGATGGGAATTTAAAGAAATAATAATTATAACTTATCTCCAATATAATTCATTATTTAATTTGGAAGATAGTGGAGTAAAATTATTATTCATTTCTTCTCTCGTATAGTGACCATTTTTTGGAAAATATTCAAAATAATTCCCCAAACTTACTATCTGAGATCCAGTTCAATAAACACTTATATTACAAACTAAAAAAATT
Organism: Viscum album; assembly: GCA_963277665.1. Taxonomy (NCBI): domain Eukaryota; kingdom Viridiplantae; phylum Streptophyta; class Magnoliopsida; order Santalales; family Viscaceae; genus Viscum; species Viscum album. The sequence continues at coordinate 2,045,920,575 of OY728147.1, read as the reverse complement.
ATTATATTTATATGACGGCATAAATTTCTTATTGTTTCATTAAATGAAAAATATATTGAGTAACATATATTGATAAGCCCTTTTTTTTAGTGGTATAGAGAATTATGAATAAACAATTGTTACAATTCAAATGTTATTTGTATCAAAAAAAATATTTTCCCAATATATAAAAAACTAATTAATTCATAATGATTCTTATAAAACTTCTACAAATTGTTCCACAAATGATATCCTTATAAACATATCACATGTAGAACTTTTATTTATAACCTTGGTGGTGAGAACATTATAACGTGGTGAGATAAAAATCTAAATAAGGTTAATATATAACAAGATATATAAAACATAAGAATGGTATGAAAAATATTGAATTATTTAATGAATAACAAAAATATATTATAAAATAAAATAAATAGAATTATATATCTTCACCAATCATTTAAAATGTAAGTAATAGTAATATTTCAAATCACATTAATGGAATGCATAATGTTGAACAAAAAAAACACTTTAAGAAGCCCTTATACTAGGACATTATACTGATATGGAGAGATTTATTCACCAAACCCCAATATTTGTTTCTCTTATGATACCTTTTTATGAATAAAGTGTTAATATAATATCATTCCCCACATAACACCTAATTAATTTCAATTCTTTTTTAGTTAGATTAAACAAGAAATTTCATACCATTATATAAAAAACATATGCCTATATAATAACAAGGTTATTTTTTAATAATAAATATGGAATTTCAATACATAATAACCACCTGTTATAAGTATTTAATCATTTAGAATTTAAATTCCTACATTGTTAATTAATAATATTAATTTCACAGTAAATGTCATCCAATTTTAATTTTATAAAATCTGATGTTTACACTATATAGAGAAATGAGTGTTTGTTTAGTTAAATAAAGTAATAACATGATAATAATTAGTATATATAAAGAATGTGTGTGGTTTCAAATAAAGAGTCTAAGTTGTAAAAAAGTAAACTTATATGAATGCTTATATAAATGAATAGAACACTTGAAAATACAGTTCTTATCACTATATCACAAAATAATTTAACAACAATTTAGTTACTTGATACAACAATTTAAATATCCCAAATGTTATACATATATACATATAACAAAATATATATATTATAGGATATGTCATAATATATAAATACAATTTAGTAAAATCCTTCCAAAAATTATATGGGAAATTGATGAGAAAATTTAAAAGATATTTTTGCACATATCTATACAATTGATATAAAATGAAAATTTATATATCTCTTTAAATGGAATGTTTATAAAATGTGATGTTAAATTTTTTGAAACCCATTGTATTTGAAAAAAATTATTTATTATTATATCTTTTTAAATATATAGTTCCTAGATTCTATTAGTTGGAATAAGAAGAAAAAATATTGGAAATTGAATGCAAACAAATATATTAAAAAAATCGATGTTCAAAACACACATTATAAGAGCGTAAAAAATGATTTTTCAATTAAATTTATTGTTTATCACTAGATTTATTATATTATAAAATAATAAAATATTAGTGAAGAAGAACCTGTGTTTTTAATAAGTAATTTATGAAAAAATAATATAACTTAAGGAAAGGTGACTTCATTCATCAATATCCCTTATGATAAAAAAAATACAATAAGTAATAGATATTTCAAATATTAGTCTTATATGGTAGAAATGTGAATAAATACAAAATAACATTATTTAATCAAAGGGAATATTGTATCTAACATATATTAAATGAGTATAAAAATGATCCTAACTCAATGAATGAAAATCGCGTTTCCAAAACGCCTTACAACGCGAGTAACAACTTAGTCAAAATACATGTGATAAAAATAAAATAATTTTCATTTTTTATGTATGATTAATAAAAGAAATATATTATAAATATATATATCCAATTTAGGTGAAAACATCATTCAATGTAAAAAATGGTTTATAACATACTTACATCTCAAGGAATTATGGTTTTAGAAAAATATCATTTACAACTTGTGTAACATATGAATCAATTCTTCTTGAAAGATATGTTTTTTAATTGTAATTCAAAAAAAATTATTATAAGTTAATTCTTAAAATATTTTATCAAATAGAAAATAAATACAACATAAATTAATTTATTTTTATAAAAAACATCTCTCAAAGAGATGAATTGGAGACAAAAACCATTACCTTGGTCTCAGTTTTTTATGAACATGCTCCAAATGAAAAAATCATTATATATATTTCTTTTAATTAACATTACATACATATATTCCAAAATAAAACAATTTATATGCCTAATTTTCAATAATTATATTTATATATATTAGATTGTTTTTACATATTTCCAAAATTGGTTCTAAGTGATCATGAACGCTCTGGATGAGTTTAATAAAAGCGGGGTTGGTATCATTTCATTTCCAAAATTACATAACTATTAAATAATATAAGTTAATTTAAATAAATATTAGAAATATTTTATGGATATATAATCTCATTTCATGGATGTTTTGGTTATGATCCATCAGGTTGAAATCATTGACGAGCATGTTTTGGTGATTATTGATGAACTATGTGTGATTTCATAATTAATTAGTTAACTATTTATAAAACCATACAATAACCAATATAGAAAAATTATATAAAAAAATATACATTTTATTTTATTAATTACATTCTCACATTCATCCATTGTATAAATTTATATTCATTGTTTAATTATGTGGGTAAACTAACCTTGATTTGAACATAATGTAATTAATTGAAGAATATGATGTGGTTATGTTTTAATATAGTTATTAAAAAAATGATCTTATTTAGTGTTTATTAGAGTGATATATCAGAAATTAAAATAATTATAAAAAAATATATTTTATATAGTGTCATTACATATAAATAATATATAATTTGTCTCTAAAAATTCTCATTTAAAATTATTTAATTAATGATAATTATTTGTTAATAAAAAAATTTAAAAGTTTCACTATTTTTTCCAACCCCATCCTTAAAAATATTATAAATATTATATTTATTATGTATTCTAATATTAATTTCCATCCATGAATGGTTGTAATGAATTATGGAATACATTATTCCATAGTAGTGGTAGTCTTCATGAAAACATTAATGATGATTTAATTTTCCATAGAATGATAAAAATAAATATTATATATGAAAATTTCATTATATAAGATATAATATATATATATATATAATACTAATTTATTAATATAAACATCATTACCAGTCATGAAAGGTGGTTAAAGAAAATGAAACTTGATGTTTTGTGGAGGTGGTAGTCTATGCCCACACAAATGAATATAATCTACTTTTCTTCATGAAAAATGGAAATGGTGATAAAATATTATTCCCATATAATAATAACATTAATTATATAACTAATAATAATATAAATAATATTCATATGAAAATTATAACTGTGAAAAACATATAGAAAAGAAAGAAACAATGTAAAAATGATTACTCGCATTGAACAATTTGGGAATTCCATGAAAGAACCCTTAAAATGGATGGCATAGGATAATCTATTCGTATTAAATTCCCAAAAATGATAAGTATAATTAAATGGTAAAGATAATTTGTATGTCATTAAGGGGATGAATATTATTATAGTGGTATCAAAGGGGTGTTGAGGGTCCCCTTTTATAAGTGTTAAGAATGGAAATTTTAAAAATATTTCAACATAATGTATGAGGTGTACCAGCTAAACATGACATGAGGATCCAAAAATACAAAATTATTGATTATTAGGTGATATAAGGTCGATAATCCCTCAACAACTCAATTAAAATCATGTGTTTGAATTTTTTCAATCCCTTTACCCCATGGATTATTACTTTTCCCATCTAATCATTTACTGTGGTAACTATTTTTAACTATGATAAAATAATATTTATTCATTAAAATAAGGAATCAATTAATAAATAATATTTATTCAATAATTCCAATTTATTAATATAATTTATATATTTAAATTACAAATATTGTGGACAATCAATTACAAAATTTAAAATGTATTAAAAACTATTTTATAGAAAATATCCTTGATGTTATAAGAAGCTAAATATGGGTTAATAAATTAATATATACATTTAAAAATTATAAATTATTTTATAAAATATTCAATCTGTTTTATAAAAAATGCTTTATTTTCAATTCATACTTATATACAATAAGTGTCATAAATTTTTTGTTATTTGAAAAATGTGTAGTTCATATTATTGACGTAAAAAAATTCAATTTAGAATAATCAAGAAATTATTCATCTAGAAATACTACTTTGAATATTCCAAAAAATAACATTCATTTTTTAAAAATAAAATATTGGATTATATACATTTATATTTTGGAACAAAATATTCAATATAATGAAAAATTGGTTTTTTGGTGAAATATATTTTTATAATATTAACCATTCTCATTCATACTTATTTTTATTTACTAATTAAATTATTATTAAGTATCTACTAAAATAAAAAGTATTTTATAATCCATAACCACTTGATTCGTAAAATATAAATTTATTTCACTAAAGAAGGTACTATTTAGAAAAACACATTTCTTTGAATAAAATGATTATATTAATCATTTTAGCGATATCAATTCAATTTCACTCATATTAAAAGTAGAGTTTATATTGATTATATATATATTTAATAAAAAATTACTCTTATTATTTATTTTTAATTGAAATTCTAGGTTATAATGGTCTATGTTTATCAAGGTTTCATTTTAGTTTGATGTTGTGCATGGGGTAAGCTATTGAACACATTTAATTTCTTATAATTAATTATATATTAAAATTTTATGGAGTTACATTACCTCCACTACTCAAAATTTATTTTTTCACTCAATTTGACTAATATGAAAAGGTTAATTTCTATAGGGTCATTATTATTATCCATACACCACTAGATGACCGTAAATATATTTAGAAAGAAAAAATATATTTATCTACATAAAAAATTATTGTAACCACTTAATAAAGTGATGAAACTCATTCATAATTTCTCATAGAATTATATGAATGTATTATGGTCTTTATCCATAATTAATTACATCCCATACACCATGAAGATGATTAATATGATAATTGTAATAAACTATCTAAAATATTTATGTATGATCATTTCTATTTTTTGGATTTTAATATTTTTGATATTGATATATGGTTAATCTTTTGAATTTTTGTCTATTATTGATTGATTGGGACATTATAGGGGTTATAGAAAGTGGTTTTTATCTATGATTGATAGTATGGGATGTTTTCTAAATTTTTTCATGAGATTGGATAGAAACATATGGCCAAATTGGCTATAGGAGGTCTGCCAGATCACCAATGAGGGTCACTGTTCATTCGGTAGAATGATATTAGTAGGGTATTCCTCTATAAAAATACCATTAAATATTCAGTGAGATCCATGAGATAGCTGATGGGACTTTTTGAAACATTTCTACACTATTAGAAACCCCAAACTAGCCAGTGAATGCTAGTAGCTAGTTGGTGATTCAATTTAGGGAAAGAATTAGATAGGGAGAGATGTAATTTTACCACACAAAACCCTCATTTTATTTCTATAATCCATCACTCAATCTTACCTTTTCAATTTCGTCTTTAGAGATGCGCTTGTGGTCATTTTGGTTATTTAAATCATGAGACCACAGTGATTGAAGTGTTTTTTGATTCATTGAATCTCTACCAGTAAGTGTAATATAGATTTGATTAAGAATTTTAACTTTTTTTACTCAATCTCTCTTTCTTTGAGAGTGGTAGATCCTTATTTTATTTATTCATCTGGATCATGTGTTATTGATTTTTGGTTTTAGGAATCTTTGTTTTTTGATTCATTCCATTTTGAATCTACAATTGAGTATGAAGTGTTGGTAATTGAAGATACATTGATTGATATTGGTAGTTCTGTAACGAAAATTCCTATCAATTGAATCATTTTATGATTATTTAATTTTAATTTAATTTTTAATTTTTTTTAAAATATGGAGTTTATATTATTTACTAATGTGTTCTAAATGGAATGGTATGAGTGTATTTCCAACCTATTAGTTCTGCATTCCCATGAAAAATGATGATTTCACAAAAATGAATTTGCAAGGAAATGAATTATTTGTATGATTATTCCATGAGAGAATATGTCATGAAATAATTTATGGTCTAAAATAAAATTATTTTTTAAATGCTTTAGTTTTGATGAACATCATTTTATGTATGAAATTGAATGTTTTAAAACGTAAAATGAGGTCCAATTGAAAGGATTTTATGTTGAATGAAATGTAAGATATACCCTTGGATTTTTTGATTTACATGAATTATATGTGATCCTAGGGAATTAGTTTTGAAAAACACATGTTATGTAGGTATTAGATCTAGGAGGGAAATTATTGATCATAACACCACAAACAGAACTATGATAAGGTAAAGGAGTTCATTTTTAAGGTGTCACATATTTCTCATTGACTGAGATATAGGGATGTGTTCACTACCAGAGCCTTATTTCACTAAGATGTGTAAAAATAATTATACAAACCAAACGATGAAACTCTTATCAACGGTGTTACAATTGTAAAATTTTAATATATTCATGTTTTTAATAGAAATGTTCATTCAATCATGTCATGATCTAAATTCAATTTTATGAATTTTTTATAGTCTTCATTCAAGTTATTGTAAAATCATGGTTTATAATTAAATATGACAGATTAATAGGACTTTATTTCACTAAAATGTATCATAATTGGTTTATTTTATATGTATTTTTGATGGAATTATTCACAGATGGATAATACATCATTTTTCATTGGTCTATGTCTGAATGGGAACAACATGGGATAGGTTAACCTAAAAAGAATATAAAAATAAAATTATTTATTGATAAAGTATTCCCTAATGTAGATATAGGATCTCAAAATGTTTTCATTTTATTGGTATGTCTCTTGGTTGACTTTCTTATCATGTTGACATAGAATATGTCCACTAGGTTATGCCAGAAGATCACTGCGGAGTAGAGGTTGATGATGATGAAACTTGAAAGAGGACACTCTGAGAGACTCAATGTTAAAGTCTGCAGATGTTAGAGGGATCTAATTCAAATACAGTCAGATAAGATATTTTAGAGGAGGCTGATATTTCCTTTAGTTCTATCTGTGTGTGGATGGAGCATTGGGTGTCATTGGTTGGGACTATGTTGTGTGGGGAGAAAGGTAGTGGTTGTATTTGAACCTTGGGGATTGTGTTGAGTCGGTGATCTCATGGTAGTTGATCGGAGAGTAGTTCAGATTCTATATTCTTTCTTCGACCGCAATGTTATCCAGTCCTCATGAGATACTTACACTTCAATAGGGAGGCACAAGTGTGTCAGAGTTCATGATCTGTTTTCAGAACATTATGTGATATGCTTCAGACCTATTTCTAGATGGGGAGGCATGGGTGAGGCATTTTGAGGAGGATTTTTATCAAGATATCCAGTTCTAGATCACCCTTTTAATGTCGATTCCATAACATGAGGTTTAATTGATGTTATAGTTATTTGAGATTACGTTATCCAAACTGAATCATCATGAGAGGGGATTCGTTAGGATTCTTCATGGAGTAGATCAGTGGTTTGGGGCTCCAAACTTTTAGGGTAGAAGACATTCTATTCGACTGGGGGATAGTCCCGGCCCTCAATGTCTCATTTCTTCATGGGCAGCACCTCTCAAAACTATTTGAATGGACCAGGTTCTTATTTTTATTATAAAGTTCAGGGTCATAATCAGCGACAATTCCCAACATTTCAGAGCATTCAACATGTGTTAGGTGTTCATCTTTAGGATCATCCATTGAGGCTGGTCGATTCCAAGAAATGGCAGCCAGTTGCACCAGATTTGGATTAGTAGAGAGTATATGGGGTAGTGAGAAGATTGCATCGAGATATTCCATTCCTCATAGAGAATAGTGTAGCTATTTTTGTTTACAAAATCAGGTTTAGGGAGGCCATGGAGAAGGTCGTGGTCACCTTCATACCTTAGCATTACTAGCTCTAGGTGATCCAGATGCCATTTGAGGTGCCTTTTCCTTGTTTTTACATGGTTTTATACCTTTTTGCTTCTAGAGTGACAAAATCATTCATATAACCATCTCATTTCCATCTTTCGGGACTTGTCGTAGAGACTCTTATAGTGCCCTTGGCATTGACTACACCAGTTAGAGGTCGAGCTGACTTGTTTGAAGCATTTAGAGACTGTGATATAATGCTATGACAACACCACTCATGAGGATATTTCCTATGTTTATGGATACAACCATATAAAATCATCCATTCCCTATATTGGTTTTATTTTGTGTCTAATAGTGTTGTTTGTTTTTGGAGATAGGTGTTGTTTTTCTATGTTCATGGAATGTTAGCAGTGTTTTTTGGTGAGTAGGACCCTCATATGGATCAGAGCTGAGTTCTTTCCTTATCATTCTTAATGTATGAGATGATGTTGAGTTTATTGTAGGTTCATCAGTGAACATTTCCCATGGTCATGGATGTTTACCATGATGTCATCCCAAAATAGTTTGTAGATTTACCCACTCAATAAGAGATCAAGTTCTGGATCGACCAGCCAAAACGCATGTCTGATATCTTGATGTCCCCATATAGGATAGAACCTTTTGAGTTTTGGGAGCTATGTATGCATCCTGATGGTCTATTGTATTGTGTTTTTTGTTTATATGAGTGTTTCCCTATTTGGTGAACAAGTTGTTTTTGTGAAGAATATTGTTTGTACTTTACTGCCTTTTGTCGATTATCATCGCTTGAACTAAGTGACGGTGAAGCACCACTTTCCTCTTCTATAGATTGATGATTTTTTCGAGTATCTGAATGGTGAATTTTTTTTGTTAAAATTCGATTTATGGTCTGGGTATCATCATATCTGTGTAAATGATAAGGATATCCTGAAAAATATTTTCCATTCTCATCATGGGCATTACGAGTTCTTGGTGATGTCATTTTGTGTGATGAATTCTCTTGTTGTCTTCATGGGGTTGATGAACTTTGTGTTCCATAATTTCCTAGATATGTTCTTGGTGGTTTTAATTTATGACATCCTAGAGTACTCCACATATTAGGAGTAGTATTAAGAGCATATTCATGCCATTTTTGGGGTCTTCATTGACAATATATATGTGGATGGTTGTCTTAGTGTGCATTTTGGTCATGAGAAGTTCATTTCTTGTGGTATGTTGAATCCCAATAGGTACTATATGTAGATATTTCTAATATAGAAGATGTTGTGTCTTAGGAATACCCCAAGATAGTGGTAGAGGTACAATGTTTCCTTGTTCTTATAGGCTATTTAAAAAGGTTCGTAGCATATTTCTCTCTAGTTATAACATTACTAATAGCATTGACCGGAATGGATTAAGTGCTCTTGTGGACTGATTGGTATTAGGAAACATTTCAGTATCTGAAGGATAAGTTTTTCAGTGCTCCAATTCTTTTTCTTCCAATAGAAGGAGTTTAGTTCGAGATTTTCTATGATGCCTTATGTCTGGGTTTAGGATATGTTCTGATGCAGCAGAGATCAGTTGTTTCTTATTGGTCTTAGAAGTTTCATCCCCAAGAACATATCTATAAAACCCATGATATTTAGTTGGTATTAGTGGCGTTTTCCTTGATTTTTTTGGAGACATTACCTCGTCGTCGAGCGCTTTGTGGTCACCACTAATCATAAAATCCTGAGGTATAGTTTCTCTTAGTGTGACTTAAACATGAAACAATATCAGTGGATAGAGTTCTTACTAGACTACGACATAGAAATAACATATACACCTCATAAAAGAAATTTTTTTAGCTGATGCGCTGACCAAGATGTCAAGCAGTGATGCAGTCTCTGAATCTGTTTATTCTCAGAAGGTAATGGAAAAATGTTCCGCATTACATCTAGATATGGGAGAATTTGGGGGTAGTGTTTGTCTTTTTTTGATTATGGTAAAATAATATCCAGTGTATTATATAGAAGAGTCCCAGTTGGGTGACCATGAGGTGGAGATCTGGTGAGACCGGGTTGTTTGTGGTGAGTCTACTGAAGGTGGTTCTAAAGATGACCAACAATAGTTGTTGTTTCAGGGAAGGATTTTCATTCATCTGGAGATTCGAAATATGGTTCTCAGATAGTTTTATAGTTCACCCCTAGTGATACATCCTGGTGTGAAAAAGATATATTGATTCTCGAGTTTTCAGTTTTTCTGGCCTAGGTTAAAGCATGCAGTTTTAGAGTTTTTGTCTCAATGTTTTGTTTTTCAGAAGGTGGAGGTCGAGAACCATGTTCCCAATGGTTTTTACCAGCATTTAGATTTTCATAAATGGATGTGTGAGGACATCTCAATTTACTTTCCTACTATTTTTCCTTAATCATGGGGAGGATATTCTGCTATATGGGTGGTAGTGGAACATTTGAACAAATAACCCCATTTTATAGTGATCAAGGAGTCTAGTTCATTAGATGTTTTTTCAAGGTAGTATCTGGTAGAGGTGGTGAGACTTCATAGAGTCATGAGGATGATAATTTCAAATCAAGATCTCTATTTTACTTCTAGTGTATGGAGTGGTCTCTAATATGATTTTTCTTGTCAACTATGTCATAGAACATATTTTCATCCACAGTAGGATGGTCATCTAGATAGTACCATCCATACTCTTGAATACATGTTTCTCTCTTATGTCCCGGATTTTGGAGGTTCTTGAATAAGGTACTTACCCATGTTAGTGTTCACTTACAAAACTAGCTTCCACTCCACCATAGGAATGGTTTTATTTGAATCCTTTTATGTCCAATCGTGTCATTTTCTATTATTATGAACTAGGGTCTGATAGTAAGCAATTCTTAGGCCATAACATGTATAGAATACGACATAGATGGTTTAGGTGATTCACGAGAGGAAAAGATAGTGAAATATCATCATATATTCTAAGCTTACCATAGATGGAGATCTATGGAGTTTTATGTTGGGATCACATGTTTTTGAAGGTGACTCCACACCTTAGGCAGTGAATGTTTGGTCATGTGAGTATATTGTCTCCCTGGTTTGTTGTTTCTTTATTGGTGTTCACTCATATTAGAGTAGTAGAATATTGGTTATTAATTCTCCCATTGATGGTCCAGATACAATATTTTTTTGATGTGACATAGCTCCATTTTTATCTTCATAAAGACTGTTACTTCGTTGATTGGGGTATATCAATGTTGATAATGACAATAACTTCGAGTAGCGGCCTGTAAAGATCCATGATCGCAAGGAGAAGGTGATACATGGGAATGTAATCCCCTTGGATCATTATTCTTGGTGGCACAGTGGTGTGGAGAAGATTACATTGGAAATTTATTCTCATATATGAGCTTACTACCCTGAGATGTTTTATGTTTAGCTATTTTCATACAATGATGTTTGTTTTTCAGATGCGGACCTTTACTATTTTTTAGATGGATCTATTTTTTCTCTTCTTGTGGATTGATCTATTTTGAGATTTATCTCCCCCAGGAGAGTTTTTAGGAGCTATTTGTGGTTTTCATGTAGTTTCATGTGTTTCATTTTGAAGTGGTAGATCTCATTTAGTAGATAAAACTAGAGAGGTATCTTTATGGGTAGTTGCTCGAAAACATATTTTATTTTCTTCTAGGTTTGTTTTTAATTCTAAAGAATGAAAATGTTTTGAGAGGAATCTAATGTAATGGTGGAATCCTATCTAGTCCATTATAATGCTAAAATATATTGTTTGGGGTCTTTTAGGAGGTCAAGGTGACTTATCCCTTACACTTTTTTAAATTTCTAGTTTTGTGAACAATGTTTCTAGAATAGTGATTCATTTCCTTTTTATAATTTTCTAGAATGGTGTCATGAAGAGGCTTTCCAGAAAAGTGAGCCTTTTCCATTTCCAAATTTCCAAAATGGTGTCATGAATAGTATTTGCAGGATGGTCAGTCCTTTCTTTTTCCAAATATCTAGAAAGGTTTCATGAACAATGTTTCCATAAGGGTGAGTCTTTTTCTTTTTCCAAATGTCTAGAATCGTGTTATGAATAGTTTTTCCAGAATGGTGAGTCATTTCCTTATCCATATTTCATGAATGCCATTATTAATAATGTTCCCATAATGTTTAGTCATTTCCTCTTACAGATTTCCAGAATGATGTTATGAATAGTTTTTCTAGAATGTTGATTCATTACGTTTTCCAAATTTTCAGAATTGTTTCAAAAACAGTGTTTCAAAATTGGTGAGACATTTCCAATAGTTTGTCAAATTCCCATATTTTTTCTAGATTTAGTATTTTTTTATTTTGATGTATTTATTTGATATAAAATGATTAAAATGCCATATTTTGGTGGGGTTGAATCTATTTCAATTGTTATTAATCATATCATTTATTTTCTAAAAAACTAGTGGCTTTTAATTGGTCGAACCATGGGATTTAATGTTATCTACTTTTAAAAGATATTATAAAACATATCTAAACAAGTCTTATGATTAGATATTTTTTAGGCGAATATATCCTTCACCTTTTTTTTCATTCTTTTTCCCCTTGTACGAGATACCCAATCTTTTCTTTCCTGAATGAGACTTGCAATCAAGCTTTCATCCTTGGATTTTTTTCCCTTGGAGGTTTCCATGCTGCTTATGTGAACCCCTTGTTTTGGTTCTTCCATGAATTGTAAATCAGTCTTCGATGAGGTATGTTATACCACTGTAATTTTGGGTTCCCATATATAGTTTTCTTCCCAGTTCTCCTTTCCATGTAATGGCATGTGATTTAGTTATTTCTAATGGTTCATTCATCTGTGTTAGACGATGTTTTTGTTCCATGGCATTATAATATAGATGTAGTAATTACGTGAGAGATGATCATAATCTATTTTGTTGGACTATTCTTATTCAAAAAATGTTGAACACCTTTTGAGGTAGGGGATTTAAGGATTCATTATTATTTTATGCATAGTTGTAGATTTAAAATGTTTTATATAATAGATCACAATAAAATTGACACAATAAATACATGAACTATACTAAAGAATTTGTATCATTTCCTAAGAGATATTATTTCCACTTGATTTTATAGATAGTGTGACATCGATTCATTATTAATTTACCATGTTGTTATTAATGGAAATTAGTAATCATCCTTAATATTGAATTAGTCATAAATTAATTAGCTAAATATAAAGAGGCATGACTTTGGAATCTGGTATTGGTTTTCATGCATTGATGATATACAAATGCATTCATTTATTAATGTTTTATTTAAACAGTTAATAAAATATGGAATGGGGAACCCATTATGCTATAAATAAAATACCTCGATGGGTTCTGAGTTACCGACATGTTGTGATGGCCAGGTCCCTTACTCTTGAAGTTATGATAGATCATTGCGTGTGATAACATAATACCTTGTTTAGAGCCCAGAGCCCAGTTAGATTGTTGTTTCATATTTCCTATGATGTGTTATGAGCCTAGATGGATTTTTTTAGAGTTGGGGAAGGGAGGATCGATGGTTGTTGTATTATTTGACATTTATAGTGGTGATATGATTCATTTTATGCATGTGGTTGTTGGGGAGGACACTAGAAATGACAAAACTGGTCAAGGATAGGATTACCCGTGTTTGGGAATGAGGTTGTTGTTAAATATATTTTTTATCTACTTTACATTCCCCACTATATAAGGCATATAATCCTGATTATCCACCATCCAAAGAAGGCTAATATGCATGGGGTGTTCCACAATATTTTTGTGTTTAGCTTCTCAAGTATGGATGTGTCTATGTTCCTACTATAGATAGAAACGATTTGATGTGTAGTTCTTCTACTCAACATATTGATCCTCTTATGTTCGGTAGAGAAAATTATTACTTGTAATAATAGTAATTATGGAAAAGTTATAATTTTATTAATATGTAATTGAATAAATTATGTTTTACGAAAGTGGTTGAATATTCCTAGGATAAAATTTTGAGTTTATACTTTTGAGTTGTTGAATCGGTTGGTTATCCCTTAGGGGAAAGGAACATTGTTGTGCTAGTAAAAAAATGTAGTGAGGAATATTGTTAATAGTTAATTGGTGTATAAATAATTAATTAACATAAAGTGAAATTTATGAAAAGTGATAAAGAAACTCATTGTAACCCATTAAATGGTTTTATTCTTATAAGATATCTAGTCATACCAGTGGCATCTTGGAGTCTCGGAGACATGGGTTGTGGTTGAGTCTAATACTAGGTTATTTCTATAGTGTGGTTTTAAGATATATTATATTGAATACTTTTTATATTTCTCTATGTTCCTCCACCCTTCCAGTTAGGGAAGCTGACACCTAAGGGATTATGAACCTTATGGGTTGTTTTCCAAACATCCGGATGGGAGGATGGGTTGCTAACTACCCTATTTGTCCTCATTATCTTCTCATGGAAGTTACATGTGCTAGTACAATCGACGATTAGATTTCTCCTCATATGAATTTATATGGATGTAGTGTATTGTGATTAATTCACCCACATATATTCTGGATATAGTTTCATATGGACTACTATATATGTAACATGTATATTCTCTGAGGGAATGAGGATTCTTACTCGATTTATGAGACTTAATGGCTTGAGGTATAGTACCTGATGTATGATGCATGTTATAAGTAATGTGGTGGATCCCAAAAACTACCTGCGTACATTCATTATGAGGACTTTGTGGTTTTGTTACATGATGTTCATGTTGTGCTATTATGCCCGTGTTTCTTCGGGAAACCGGTTTTTGAAAGAGATGGCTTAGGATGTGCGACATTGGGGAAAAACTGTCAAACAAGTAGGGAAGTGGTAGAGGGTTACCTTTGATATTATTTTTTATATAATATAATATGGTATGTGATACGTTATGAGAGTTGACATGGTATGGGTGGGAACATAGTATACCACTTTAGGTGACGAGTTAGTTTCACTTTTTATTCTATGTGCTTTAGCATGCTTTCTTACTTTTTCATTACAGACTTTGGGGAGGATCCTATGAAGTATACTATTATACAAAAAATATTTTATATAAACATATTTTTCAGGTCACTTGGATCAGGTTGGAGAGTTTTCTATATTATACTTGGTAGTCGTTTTTGCAAGATCTGTTTGTGTTATGGGGTCACAATCGGTTTTTTCATTCGTCTGTAAATTGGAGTTTTTCCTTTCAATTGTACTAGTTATTGAACAAAATTACATGTGTGTACTTGGGTTTCATTTTATATCATAGTATGAGCTAGAGTTATTTTGTGTTTGTCTTATTTATCTACTTTACATGTGTTCTCTTTGAGGGTAATATCTCCCATATGTGTGTTTTTTAAACCCTCGGTTCTAGTCTCAAACTCGGGCCCTACTAGAGGCGGGACTCGGGGGGTCATTATCTCTCTTCTCACATTTCTGGCACAAGAGGGGTTTTCTTTTTTAGAGAGGGGTTCATGATAGGTTAGTCATATTTTTCCCTCATATTTCAATTTATAATTATTAATGGAATAATAATATCGTGGTTACAATTAATTTCTATGTTTATCATTGAGAAATTTATCAAATTTATTAAAATATTTAAAGGTAATCATATAATAAAATTTATAAATGATAAGTTTATCCTTTGAATAATGAATAATAATTTATTTTTGTTCTTCATGGTGGGGGATAATTTTTTTATTATATACAATATTTTCATAAATTTTTATGTCTATAATTTAATGAAATTAAAAATACCACATTAGATATGATGAGTTTTTTCACAATGGGATAATAAATAAAATTAAATATGAAAACAATGAAAATGAAGAAAACATCATGACAATAATATGTGAAGATAACTCCTATGAAGATGATTATAGAATGGATTCCCATAAGAGGAAAATGGAAACCACTTGGATGTTGAAATAAAAGGATAGATTTCATGGGTATTTGAATAGGGTATATATGTTCATTATGGTTATTCATAGTATAATAGATATTGTATTCATTAAGGTAGTCATAATGATATCCTATTGTGTAAGATAGAAAATGTGATTTGAATATTTTAAAACAAAATTTCAAAAATATATAAATGATATAAATTATTTTCTATTTCATAAACAATAATATATTTTAAATTTACATAAGGGAAAAATTTGTAATACTTGACATATTACAGAATTTTTGATTAAAATAAAAAAGACTCATTAAATCTTAACTAATATTTATTGAATACGAAATGTAAAAACATAAAAAATATATTAAAAGTGGTAAAAAAATCCATATATAAGAGGTACCACATGCCATTGTGAGGTGATTCTAGGTTCAAAAAGTACATAATGAAGAAATCATGGGATTTAACTAGGGATTTGCAATTAGTGGTTGAACATGTGGTAATACGATGGGAGTTCCTAGGTGGTATTGGATTCATCCAAGTTAATAAATAAGTGAAAATAAAATATGAAACACATTGTGTGGTTGGTAAATAAGAGGAATTATCGTGGTTTAAATGATTCTCATGTTTTAACTAAAATAACATTAATGGATATTATCTCATTCCTTGACATGTATCTCGATGAAATTTATATATAAATATATATATATATATATAAATTATTCCTCATTAATGAAATAAAATTCAAATTTATTTTGAATCTGATATTATGAATATGGGATAGAGAATTATGGAATGAATATCAAGTCAGAAAATTTAATTAACTTGGATGTGTTTGTCATAATAAATGTGTTGCCAATTGTATATATTTGTTGTGGTGTATTTTTAATCTTATATCATTTTAAAAAATGAACCCATCCAACTTCGAAGCTACACATCTACTGTTTTATAGATAATTTTATAGAAATATTTATAAAATCGTGGTTGGTGAGATCGTAGAAGGTTCTTGCATTTTTTTTACATATATCTAATTCCAATAATTCATATAGATATTTTTATATTTATAGATTTTAGGAGAATATTTGTGTGTCTCATAATGTCATAGTGTGATATATGTATAGAAGCAAGATGTAATATTTTACTAAAAATCCATGTATGTGATATTTTAAAAGAACCCCTTACATAGTAGGAAGAGAAATTCATGTATCTGATGAAAACAATTATTTATTAGACACATATTATTTAATTATGGAATTTTTAATGAACTTATCTATAAAATAATCACTCCCTTTACAAGTTTTATCAAATATAATCTCTATTATGTTTCCTTCACCAAAATACATATAATTTTTTTGGTAATGAGAGGGATAGTAAATTCTTAATTTTTTTAACAATGGTTAACTTCGTTGAAGTAATCTAATTTCATTATGGAACACAATGTATGTGGATTTTTTTTCATAAAAATATAATTTTATTTTTTAATTAATGTCTCTTATTTTAAAAAAGTTCATCACCTCAAATAAACAATATCAATAGTATTTATTTTGGAAATAAGATTCCCTCTTATGGATCTGGTTTTAAAATTTGTGTTTATTTATTGGAGATAATGTTTTAACGAGTATCATGAAGATAAATAAAATATTAAAAATATTTGATACATGATATGGTTCTTATACATAGATTTATGTTATCGGTGTGGTTTGTTATATCACTCTAATCGATTAAGTAAAGATTTAGGATTCATGATATATGAGTGAACCTTATTGAAATATTCATAATGTTGAGTGTGGACCTCAACAAAAAAACCTTAATTTTAATCATGGATCTTATTGATATTTTCACAATAATAAGTGAATATATTGTTTAAATGTTCAATGTGATATGCATAGACCATATTAAAATATTCAAAATCATAAGTATGGACCTTATTAACATTTTCACAATGATAAGAATAGTCCTTGTTGAAATATTCACCATGATAAGAATGTACATTATTGAAAGGTTTATAATGTTAAACATGGACCAATGTTATATGTTCACAAATCAATGATATGATGTTATTTATATGAAACCTTGACATAAAGATATGTGATATGTGAATCTACCTTCATGATATTTCAATACTTAATTTATTTTTTTCTAAAGTAATATATGAATTTCATGAAATAAGAATTTGATGTTATGAACAGAAGTCATTTTATAATATTTTGAAAAGTATTGTTATGTATTTTATTGAAAATTTATCATTTTATATGGATTCCAAGATTTGTTTTTCAATAAATATTTTTTTTATATTTTAATATTTATTCAAGGAAAGATTCATGAACACAATTTTCCAATATACAGGTTTATGATATTTATATTATGAAAAAGTATAATATATAAGATAATAATATGTTTCAATGTTTGTTTTATAAAATCTTAATGTACTTTATATTAAACTGAAATCTTTTTCATGATATTTCATGAACATAAAAGACTTTATAGGTTTTCCCGTTATTAAATACATTTTAATAATTTTTCAGTACTCAAAACATGTTTTCAAATGTATTTAATAGGGATTTGGGATGAAATGAAATGATTTAGATGATTGTAAGGTTTATCCCTTTGTGACGCAAGAGTAATTAAAGAGTATAATATAATGGGAAACATTCCATTTTGATGATATTTCTATGTTTCAATATTTAATATTTTACCTGAATTCAGTAAAACAGTAATCTTATATCATCTAGGGGTCATAAAACATGATTTTAATTCTATATAACATGTAATTACGGATATATATATTATTTATGTCTTAGATGACATCAATTATAGTGTGTAAAGAATCTATTTTTCGCATTAGGACTATGTGTGTGGGTTTTGGGAGTCATAGTTTGAATTAAAATGGAGTTTACATGACATTATAGGTTATGGATTTATCATTTGTGTAAGTGTTATGGGTTTAGGATACTATACTGGGTTAACATGTGTATGGTTGATCATAATTTCAATATATTAGATACTCTTTTGAGGACTAATAGAACATAATTTTAAGGTGATTAAGGGAATTTTTTATGTCACGAGCGGGTTTTTAATTTTTTTAATTGATTGGGTCACACCTAAGATTATTATTTGATTAAATGAGAAGATTATTTGGAATTAATGTTATTATAAATTTGTGATATTAGCTGAAAGCTATAGAAAACCATTAGGGTTGGTATATAATTTGATATTAAGGTAATTAAGGTCAATGGTTATCAGATTTTCTAAAAACAACATCAATGTAAATATAAAATATGGTGGTTAAAAGTTCATTGTTGACTCAGAAGTTATGGGGATCTTGAATAAGGTTAAAATAATTTTGGAAAAATTAAATTATTAATGTGTATTGAGTGCTATATGATTGTATTGAATTAAGGATAATTATTGAGTTATATTATTATGGTTGTATGATATGGTCATTCAATATATTTTGGGGAAAATATTTTATGATTATTGAGGTTCTATTATATTATGATGATGGATGTTTTGAATTTAGAAATTTATTATAATTGTTTTTTTTTTATGGATTGGGTATATTTTATAATTTATAATTTATTTGGTAGATAAAACATAGAGTAAATATGTATAAAAAGAGTGTATTATTACCTTAAAGGATAATGTTTTACTTTTCATTAAATGGTTTCTCATTATTTATTAGGAAAATAAGTTTCACAAAAATGAATATTTAATTAGTGGTGAAAAAAATGAATTGTTGATAAATTGTTAATATATTAATTTATTTTAAGGTATTTTTGAAATTTTACATGTTAAATGGAAGATTTTCTGAAGGTATGGACAAATTCATCATGTTTGTCCTAATAAAAACTATTTATATGTAAATGTTTATGGGATTTTGTTTTAAATATAGGAGAGAAGAATAAAAACACATTTGATCTTTGACTATTCATTCTAGAACATCATGGGTCCTTATATAGGGATGAAAATAAACTCCATGATGAAATTATTATGAGCATAGAAAAATATAACAACCTAGATTTACGTATGTAATATATTTTCATGAATTTAGATGTACATAAGTAAAAATTAAATGGGAAAAAATTTCAAATATGATAATTATAATATTAGTTTGAAAATAAATAAAAGTTAACTAGAACAATAATGAAATTGAAGAACACATTGTCATGATCATCCATAATTATAATTCATCAAATGTTGATTTTAGAAATAATGTGGATATGTAGAAAAATGTTAATCATTTCAAATATAAGTTACAAGGATAATATATATGGGTATTTAAATTTGGATGATATAATTGTAATGGTTATTCAAAAAATAATTATAAAGTAGTCATGAGAAGAATCGTTATGAGATCCCCAAGGATAAAAGGTAAGATAGATTATATGTCTGAAATAAATAAGGTAAATTCTATATTCATGTTATAAATTAATATATATTTCTTAATCTTGAATATATTATAGAAATATATAATGAATTTTTTTTAATTGTATTTTTATTATATAATTTTAGTTTAAAAGAAAAAAAATTTAAGGAAAAACTTTCTTAGTTTATTATAAATATTGTCCACCCCTCACCATAGGAAGATTATAAAAATTTCCAACATGAAGAAGATGACATACACAATCACATCTAATTTGAAAATGAAACGTATATGTAGATTAGGGTCAGAATTAGCATGTACCTAGTAATGAAATCATGGAGAAACACTATTGATTCAATGTCTTGTGGTAATGTTATGGGGAAGTACCATTAGTTTTTATTAGTGTGAAAATTAATATCTTTTTTAATGAAGTAGTGTGAATCAGATTAGAGATATTATGTGGGCTTGGGAAATTGGGATAATTTTTAATTGTTCAAAAAATTTCTGGGTTTTAACTAAAATGAATCTATTCTTACACCAGTAAGTTACAAGAAGAATATATATGTATACATAGTATTATGGTAATAATATTCAATGGTATTTTTGTGTTTTTATTAATATTAAAAGATGGATAATTATAAGAACATATCTAGGGAAAGAGAAAAATAATTACTTAAGTTGTGTTTATTGGATTAAATAAGTTACATGTTTTAACTACATAATATGGTGGAAATTTTAACTTATATAATAAGTACAACTACACACTTACTCCTTGAATGCTACAAATCTAAGGTTTTATTATGTATTTTATGAAGGGGAACTATATTATTGTGTTCAGAAAAATCATATAATGATATTGACAATTGTTAAACTTTGATGATTTTTTCCCGGAATTTGTATAGTTTGACATTTTCTGACCTCAAGATAATATAATTTTGGTATATTGAAGAATATTTAATGAACTTCATATTAATAGATAATTAATGTTTAATGGGAAAAAAAAATCATGTGATTTTATCGGATCCCATTCTTATGGAATATGAGGAAAACATGGAACATATAGAACATTCTCATCAGTTCAACAATTAATATTAAATTATAGATAATTGAATGATGTTGGATATAAAAGAAGGACTCCCTTTATTGGATATACCTTATATCTGATCTATTAAGGTTCTATAACTAAAAATACATATAATTTATTTAGAAGTAGTGAGAGAGATATTTTGGATGTCCTATTTCAAAGGGTAACATCAATGGGGGAATCAATTCTATTGTGGGATTTAAGGAATGGGTTTTTTCATCAAAATTATTATATTATGTTTTATAGTATACTTCTTATGGAATAGGATTCCAAACACATGTTTATGAATTATAAATAATGTTTTTGTTTTTTTAGTATCATGATGATAAATGTGTGATTATAAGTATTTAACTCATGATATGTCTCTTGGGAATTTATTTAAGTGACTTGTGGGGTTTGTTATATCCCTCCAATAAATTGGTTAAGTTATTGTGACTCCTGATATAAGAATATAACATACATAATTGTTCAAAATAATAATTATGGACCTTATTGAAGTGTTTAAAATGATTATCAGGGATGTAATTGATACTTTTAACATGATAATCTTGAACCTTGTATAAATATTCACAATGATAAGGGTGGATTATATTGAAATGTTCACAATGATATAAAAGGCCCTTCTTGGAATATTCAATATAATAATTGTAGACCTTGTCAATACATTTATAATGATATGTAAAGAACTTATTATAATATTCACAATAATATGAAATGACCTATTTTGATGGTCTTGTCCATAAAACATGTCCCATATTTTTGTGATATTCTAATGTACATTCATTATTTTACTATTACTTATTATAGTATTTAGAAGGAAATATTTAGATTTCAGGAAACAAGAAGTTAATTTTATTAAAAGAAGATAATATTTTATATTTTCAAAATAATTATTTTTATATCAATGAGAATTCAATGTTTTATAAGCATTAAAATGGTATGTTTCAAAAAATAGTTTTTTCAGTACTTTCTTGTTTTCTCTTGGGATGTTACAATAATATTTATTCTACCATAATATGGCCTATAAAGTATAATTTATGAAATGATTTCAAGATATATATATTTATATATATTTAAATATTTTCTTTATATAATATTAAATCATATTGTAGTAAAAATGATATGTTTTATAATGTTTTAAACCATTTTAAATACTTTAAATTTATTCTCATTATTTAAATAACCTTTTTTATCTTTTGTACTTCCCAACCATTTTAAAATGGTTTTCATTAGGATTAGAGAAAATTATAGTTGATTAAATTTGTTTCCTGATTTTTCCATTAGTAATTGTAGTGTTATTTAACTATATATTTTATTAGAAAAATATTCATTTGAATGAATAATTTGTTTTATATTATATAAAAGTTTTTACTAAATCACTAAAACACTAAATAGAAATGGTATTAGGAGATTAAATGTTGTAATATTCTACTTATTTCATGACATTCTGAAAAAATAAATTTGGTTGTTATTAGTAATAATCAAAGCTAGTACCCAAAGATTATTGTTTTTATAAATAGATCCTAGAGTGGAGGTATGGTGCATCTCAACAATGAACGAGAAGTATGAAATAATTATTATGTTTCAGTAATTTTATATCGAAGTAATGATTATTATAATTTAATTATAGAAATATATTTTTTGGTTATTTCATCCCCTTCCTCTAATGATCTAGACACATAAATATATATAGAATTAAAATGAGAAAAAATTATAAAGGGCATAAAATATGATTATACAATGAATATGTGTGGGGGATTTAATGAAATATTATTTTCACGAGTAACAATAATTTATTTGTTTTGTTTTTTGAAATGTATTATAGTTTATATCAAAGGGGATTATATCCTATATAATTATTTATTCCCATAATTTTTTTCCTTCCAATAATTTTTTAATGTGATATTAGATATTATATTGGGAAATTGAGAAGGGGTGGTAATCAAAATAATAGAAAACAAATTTCAAACAATCTATTCTTCTCTCTTTCTCAAGGAACTCAGAATTGACTTGAATATTTTTATAAATTAAATTTGGTGTGAGACATCTTTTATTTGAGGATATTTTTTTCATGGAATTAATGTGATTTATAAATGAAATAAAATTAAAAAATTTAATTATTTTATTTTCAAAAAAGTGAAGAAAATAATATCTTTATATTGATAATGTTTCTATCCTAATAATGTATTATTATTCACTTAAATATTTAGTTCCATGTATGGGTTACAGTGTGTATGAACCCACCACATTTTTCATGATTTTATTTTGAATAATTTTTCACTTATTATTTAGTTATTGCAAGTTATTATTAAGGATGAATAATTTAAATATTAATTATCATCAATAAAATTATAAAATGATAATTTTTTTCTTTTTAAAATAAATATTTGTTTGATTTTTCATAATCAATTTAAAATATTTTTTGTCATTGTAAGTGAATTCTAATTTTATTTTTTAATGACACTATCCTTTTGACCCATTACATTTCTGAGATTCTAGAAGAGGAGGTGTTTGGGGGAATTATAATGATTTTGGGAAGGAAAATGTGGAGGTAGATAGTAAATTTTGTTCAAGAGCTATATAAAACATGGAGTGTGTGGCTTCACTGTAGGGGTGGATTCATTGTTGTGGGAAATATGTATGTGTTATAGCATGTAGTTAGATATTTTTAGGTGATACATTCAATTTTTTCATGGGAGTGGTGTGGATAAATGGTTATAATGTTGTGGCTTTGGGGGAGGAGTGTGTGTGTATAAAAGGCTATGAACAGGAGAGGTGGTTTCAATGTAGTGGTTCATGGATTACATATATGATACTTCATTTTTAGGGTATTTTAATCATTGAGATGGGTTGTGGTGTAGCACCCTTCATGTTTTGTAGGTCCTATGGTGTAATAATATCAGTTGGATCGTGGTCCACATCCTGGTTTTTAATATTTATAGTGTAGTGGTCAAGGATTCTTAATGATCTCACTTTTTTTTATATGTTCTATGGAATTATAATATCCATGAATATCATGGTCATTTTTAATAAGAAGTATGATGGTGTAGTTTTTATTTCTACTACACATTACCATTATTTTTCATATGTTCTATAACATGGTCATATAAGCTACGCTCTAGTATTATATTTTTTAGGCTAGGTATAAATTTCAAAAGTGCCTTGAACCAAATCATTCTTCAGGTATATATCTTGTTTCATGGGGGAACTAGGATCTTCTAATGTGTGCATCTCAACATACATTCTTTGTATTTCTACCTCTACCTTATAGAATTAAATTTTGGTTGTTTAGGTGAGTTTATCTATATATTTTTTAATTTTTCCACCACTTTCTTATCTAAAAATATTTTATGAATATAAATATCATGTTTTGGGTGTTGTTTAAATAGGATAATGACGTGGTTATTGTGTTATAGGCAAGTATGTTATTCTCCTTCCATTTCATTCTTTATTATGGATTGGCCTCTGTTCCAACATTACGCTGCAGATCAAAAAAATCTATTTAAGGTTGGGTTCCTCGGTTTCTCATCTTATTGTTTCATGAGAGAGCGGTGATACTATTGTTTATCTTCCGTAAGATGTTCCTTCACAATCCAAATAACGAAAATGAAAATTTTAATTGAAATTAATGTGAAAGGAGGATGGTTCCCATATTTTTATATCCTTTTTATATTTTTGATACTAACATTATTCATGTTAGATGTGCCACTAAAAATCATGTCTATTAGGAGACTAAATTTTTCAAAAATGGATATGTGTTGTGGGGCCCTTTAAGTATCATTTT
This sequence comes from Viscum album, assembly GCA_963277665.1. Classification (NCBI taxonomy): domain Eukaryota; kingdom Viridiplantae; phylum Streptophyta; class Magnoliopsida; order Santalales; family Viscaceae; genus Viscum; species Viscum album. Next base: position 2,045,895,420 of record OY728147.1, on the reverse strand, counting down.
TTTGATGCCACATTCAATAAGTCTTTAATAACATATATTTTTCTAACTAATTAGATTCAAATTGAAGATATAGATTCTTTGAAAATAGACTAAAATAAACAAGTGAAATTGGTGAATCCCCCTTGTATAATTTGAAATTTGATAATTTATTTCTATGTTAACATTAAATTTGTGGTTGTGGTGTGTGGGGATGAGGTTTATTGTATCATTCATGATGTGGGGTGGTAATGTTTATCTTAAATGTAGGGTTGTGATGTGATGATTTTTGGTTGTGTTATATGGTATATGAGATGATAAATTGTTGTAATATAGTTATGGTTTTGAGGAAGTGGAGGTGGAAATGAAATAATGGTGACGGGGGCCAGTTATGTTGGTGAGGATGATGGGAAATGTGTCTATGTGGTGTCATGACATGTTAGTAACCTGGGTGGTATTAGAATTAAATGATGATGATTAAATTGAAATTTAAATGGTTGGTTTGGTTAAGGTTTTGGAAATGTCTGATGAATGAATTAAAATTGGTAAGTTTGTTTAAATATGGATTATGATTAATGTTAAATTAAATGGGCTGGACAATGAAATGATTGGACTAGCTAATGGAAATAGTGAGTATTGTCAAATATTTGAAATTTTTTATGTTGAGAAAGAAGTTGACAAGATAAAATTATCTTATTTCTTGTTGTGTGGTGATGTGAATTTAGTGGAGGTAGTGAAAGTAGAAGTAATTTGTGGTTGGGTGGTGTTTTTTAGTTGGATGGTGCTTTTTTTATTAACCCATTACTTGGGAATGTATGTGGAAATATATATATATATATATATATATCATGTATGTTATCTATGATTTTCTATACAAACCCCACCAATATCGACTGATATGTTTCGACACCATTATATTTTTTGGGTGTTTCCCAACCATAATCATGGTTAGGATTGTCAGATGGATATGAACATTTTTTCAATTTGTCTTCCATGAAATTATTATATACATGGTTAATGATGAATATAATTAAAAAAGTGAATTTTAGAAATTTTTATGAGGTGATGATAAGTATTATGGTGGGGTCATGCATCGTACGACGAGGGAACATGGTTGATGTCCTTCATGTTCATGATACCATAATACTCTTGTTACATATGTGGATAATATGATATGGGATGGAAAAAAGTAAAAAGTGCATTTATTTATGTTTGTTTAGTTGATTATATGTCTTATCGTTTGTTTAATTCATGTTAGTTTGAGGTAACAAGGTTTATATTGTTCATGCTGATGATACCCTTCAACTTTGATAATGTTTTTGATGATGTCGAATTTGATGGCCTGGGTGTCATTAGGTGATATTTGATGTGATAGAAAAGTTGTATTTTGTAAATATGTGTTGTGATGTCTAATATAACTTTGTGTAAGATGAGATTTGGTGGAATCTTTCACGCAGTTGGAATGTCATGAATAAATTCTAATAAGAGATGGGGGCATTATGATATATATAATTGCATGTGAGAGTAGATAATTGGTGGTAAATGGTTTGTGGTACCATTTATTTATATGATTATTGTTGTGTTGTTATAGTTGGATGCATTATTTTCTGAATAAGAAATGGTGGGTATGGTATTCATTAGTTGAGCTATGTAAGGGTTTTTTTTCTATATTATCATGGGTGAATCAGTGTTCTCTTTTCAGTTTTTCATGATAGACTTTGAATACCCTCATGAGAAGAATTTTATGGTCACTATATGTATATAAAAACACATATAAATATTCCCGAAGGACTTCTATGACACCATGAAATTATAAAATATGAATCATTGTGCTCAATAAAATATGAAACAAGCATCATTGATCTTAAACAACCAAATAAATCCTTAAAATAGATCTCTTTCATAGCATGCAGAACACGCAACCCTGATTCTAAAAACTATAATATAGTATACTATTATAAACCACCCCTTTATTTAGTGGGTATGAATTATAGTAACTAAATTATGAAAAATATGATAATATATTTATTAGAAATGAAATAATAATCAATTAAAAAAGAGAAATGTTTTCCTAAAAACTGTATTTTTTCAAAAGACGGTTTACATATACATTATACACATAATTATAAATAACATTTTACTAGTCATTCAATAATTAGTTGATATAAAAAACATAAATTTTGAAATAAAAAAAATAAAATTTATCATTTGGTGAATTTTTGGTAATTCTCTGTAAAGATTCATTTTTTGAAGAGTAGTGAAAAATAATGATTTCTATTAAAAACTTCCATTTAGTTTATATAATTCACATTATAAAATTACATTTTAAATTTTTGTTAAAGTTAAATTACTTCAGTTTATATATTAAAATTCAATAGAGTACATTGGAATCATTTTCCAATTGAAATTTTATGTAAATAAATTATAAACATTTCAACATTCTCACTTTGAAACCCCACTTTTGTGTTGCATCTGCAGGATTAATTTTTAATTAAATTTTTTTATTAAGATTGTTTAATTAATTGAAATGTATTTTGTCTATGGAATGATAATAATTTATATTTTTAATAACCTCAAATATATTTTTTAAAATAATTAATTTCTAAAATCGTACAAATTAATTATCATGGATAAGGTAAAATGCGTTTACCGAGGAATTAAAATAAAAAATAAAGTTTAAAATGGCCTAAACAATTGTCTAAAATATATTTTTGGTAATATTTTTGTCATTTCAGATATAATTATAAATAATAATCCATTTTTTTCCCCTTGTGATATGTTAAATGGCTGGTTACACCATTCGCTTTTGAAAAATAAAAAACGTGCCACTCACGTCACTTATAAAATAGAAACCTCACAACGACAAAAAGAAGAATGTAACATCACTAAAAATGGAAATTATTAGTTCTAAATGAGTTCCAAATATAATACTATAATTAAAATATATAGTATTTAATCAGTGGTAAATGCTTTCTAAAAAATCGGTCCTTTATCAGCACTACAAAAAGTGATGTAACATGGGTCTTTTATCCACACATGTAAAATCATTAACAAAGGTACGAATTGCATTGTGTAATAACAACACAATGAAACACAAGAAATGCCACAAAAAATAGTAAAAATAAATAACTAATATATATTTTATATGAATTAAAATTTACTTCATAAATAAAATAAATACAAATCATTATATTATAAACCATTCAAACCTTAGTTAATATATTAACATGAGTGAAAATTATTAAATACATTCAAAAAATAAATGTTAATTTATCTTTTAATCTAGACATCAAATCATGATATTTCACTAAAAAACATCCCTTGATCAAGAAAAATAATTCACATTTTTATGAAGATAATTGTTATATTATAAATAATATAAATAATCAAATTCACATATAGGGATAATGTTAAACAACACATTTGGTTATTCCAATAACATTTTTTATCAGATTGAGTTGAAGTTTGTTCCTTCATGGTACACAATTTATTTTTCATCTTGAAGAATTATATCATTGAAAATTATCTAAATAATAATTATATTGAAATGGTATGGAAATAAATCTCTTAATAACATATATAATTATTAGAAGGTAATCTAGGATCGTTTTCATTGTTATAGGGTTGTGATGCTTGTTTTAAACTAAAATGAAACATATATAATGAAAAGAAACACTTTGAGTGATATTATTCAAACTAAGAAAAATATTTAGGTTTTTATGATTTCTATATACCCCATTGGACTTTTGGATCATTATCCCAATGTAATAAAACAAACTTATTTTTTTCTCGGTTCTCATAACGTCACATGTATTTTTAAAAATATGAATTTTTAGAATAGAAAATAATATATTAAGTCATAGAAATTACATAATGTGTTAATTTTATGTGAGTATAATTAATAAAAATTAAAAATGAGTTATTAATTATTTTTCTAGATAATCAAGATAATCTAATCGTTTTTGCTCGATTTTCTATGAGTGACAGTTTTGGAACTAAATTGATAATTTGAAACTAATAGCAGAGAGATTTAATCATACTAGAAACAACATGTATCATATAGATTTGTATATAATCATTATAAAAAAAATTACAAATAGATCATATAACTAATGTTTCAAGATATATATATGTTTTTTCTCAGTTTTGAGTTTCTCAGATGTCTTTTTTGATAAAATTAATGTCAATTTTAAATAACAAGATGAAATTGGAGTAATACCTAGCACACCAAGTGTTATATTGAGGTGTTGATAATTAATTCATGTCACAAATTACTTATGGATAATTTTATTACCTTTTTAAAACAATCCCAATGATATTCTATCGTTTTGATTACATCACATTTCATTTCTACAAAAATGCCATTTTTATAGGGAACACATACATTGAATCAAACCGATAACATCTTATGTGGGATTGATGTGAGGTTAAATCCAACATGTCACAAATTAAATATGAATAATTTTATTGAATCATCAAGACATTCCATGGATGGTTTTTTGGTTTTCATTGACTAACAATATAGGAATAAAAATGTAAATTTAAAATTGATAATGGGAAATTTGAGTCATATTGAACACATAATGTATCAAATTGCGATGGGGATGATTCCTATAAATCATTATTGACTTTTGGATCATATTTATAAATAATTAAAACATTACTAAAGCATTTTCTAAATTTTAAAAATGTTAGTTTTCTTTTTAAAAAATATTGAAGTAATATTCAAATTAAAAGATATACTTGGAGTCATATCTGTCACACAGTGTGTTGGATTGATGTGTGTAAAATTACTAAATGTACTAAATGAATTATGGATAATTTTATTAATGTATACAAATAATAAATATTCATTTTCTTAGTTTTAACTATGTAACTTTTCTTTTATACTAAAATGTTATTTTAAACTAAAAACGTTCACTTTGTGTCATACTGATCACATCGTGCATTGGATTGATGTGATATTGATTCATAAACATCAAATATAGATTCCAAATTGAATTCCAGGATTATAAATCAATACATGAATTTTTTCATAGATTTCAGTGAGTGTTATTTTTTGAAATAAAATTTTATCTTTAAACGGATAAAGGGGCATTCGAGTCATACCAGGAACATCGTGTTTTATATTGAGGTGATAATGATCCCTAAACAACACAATTGACTTAAATACTGTTTTAATAAGGTATAAAAATATTATAAATGAATTGGATCAGTTTTTATTATGTTAGTTGTATTTTTTTAAAAAATTAATGTCAATGTTAAAAAAAATTATTGGAGTCATAGTGGTCACATCATGCATCAAATTGAGGTGTAGATAATTGTTACACATCACAAATGACATATGTATAATTTTTCTAAGGTATCAAATCAATATGAATATTTTTTCATAGCTTTTCGTATGATCATTTTCAATTTTACTAAAATTCCATTTCATATTATAAACACACACTTTGATTCATACTCGTCACATAGGGTACAGGTTTGACAAGAGACAAATCCGGAAATGTTAATACAAGACTTAAGAATCATTGAAAGAAATTTTGAAGAAAATATGAGTTTGTTTTCTTGGTTATATTTGAGTGATACTTGTCTAATTAAAACATCCCTTTTAAAGAAACAACATACACTTTGATTCATAATGGGCATATCGTGTATCATATTGAAGTTTGGATGATTCATATAAGTAAAAAATGACTTTTGGATCATATTCATAAAATACAATAAAAATATAAAGGTGTTTTCATCATTTTGAGTATGTCAGTTTTAATTTTTTACTAAAATTATTGTTAATTTTATATAAATGGAAGTACCTTTAGTCATACCAATCACATTATTTATTGGATTGATTTTTGACCAATTCATATATACCCTAAAGTCACAAAAAATACCGACATCCAATGATACAATGCTTTACATTGAATTTATATGTTCAACTTCCAACACTACATATTGAGTCGATATTCTTAACACAAAATGGGTTTCATCTAATAAAATTAAGTCAATTTGTAGTGCTGGTAGTTCGATAATGAAATTCAATGGAAACTATAGAAAATTTAGAATAAAGGAACATGTTATGTCTTTTTAATAATTTTTGGGTAAATGAAGGAAAAATTTCAATTCCCAAAATATCTATGAAGAAACTAAAATAACTACAAGATAAAAATAATTAGTAAATTAAAATAGAAAAAGTAGATAATGTGATGATAGAAATAATTCTATAAGTATTAGGAATTTAGCATTCCATGATTGTTCTATACATCCTCGAATTATTTCCTTCTTTTCATTATCTCAGTTGTAGAAACAAAGTCCAATATCTCATGAGAATGATAAGATCTGAACAATCCACCCCATCTCGAACAAAATAATCCACCAGTATAAAAAGAAAAATCTTATGTGAGTAATAATAAAAATAAATAAATTTAAAATAAATATGAGAAAATAAATTAATTATGTGGATAATTATATTACTATTTGATAATAAATATTAACTCTATGATGGGGAATAGTTAACCTCATTTCTATTTCTTCAAAATGAATAAAGAAGAACCTAATGGTAGGGTATAAAAACCAAAAATTCTTATGTGAAACGATTTTGAGAGATATAAAATCTTGAGGTGATTTGGTGCATAAAGGAATGAAATGTGGACATAAATCTTATAAAATAAATTTACTATAAAAAATGACTTCACAAATGATCTGAGAAAAAAATTATTAGAAAAAAATAACAAATATATTATTTTTTAAATTTTAGCTGAAATAATTAAAAAATTAATTAAACAAGTAGTATGAAATGATATTTTCATGATGGTTTTATATATTCTTGACCCATTTAATTATTTTAATTATCATAATTACATTATATAATCCTAATCTCTACCGAGTATGAAAAAATTTTAACAATCCAACCCACCAACAACCAATGAATCCACATGTATTGGGAAAAAATTCTTATGTGAGTAATAATAATAAAAAATAAATTATACATAAATTTGAACAAATACATTAATTCAATGGACAATTATTTTACTGTGAAAACATCATGATTAACTATGTTATTGAGAGGATTCAATTTCGTTTAACGTATTACAATGGAAGGGGAGAGAACTTAAAAAATAGGTAAATTCACAAACTCAAGTGGTTAAATGGTTTTGATCAAGAAAAATAATGCGTATGTTTTTAGTTGGAAATGTATGAAATATGGGAAAAATCTTCAAAAATAGAGAAATTATATCACAACATTACCTATATATCATTCCAAAGGGTATCCTTCATTATAGATATTTATTCTATGGGATTGGTAATATCATCATGTGAAGAAGACATTTCATCAATAAGTAGTCAAACATTTAATTTAGTCTATGTCAATGTAGATGCAGAAAAATATTAATATGGTGAAAAAAATATTAAAAAGAAAATTTATATTCTAATTGAACTCTATTTGTGTTTTTGAATGGTTTTATGCATTTGGATCCTCTATTGATAATCCAAATCCCCTTTTTTGCATCCCCTCTAATGTAAAAAGAGTTGGATCAATTGGGATTGTCATGAGATGGTTATGATATCACAATAAATGGGTTACCCTTGTTTTAGTTTCATATGACCCAAAATATTATTTATTTAACAGGTATAAAATTAAAAAATTCTTGTTTTCAGGATATGAGACATAAAATACATGCACTACTTGAGATGCAACTATAAGTGGCTCATTGTTTCCCCTTAAAACTGAAATTATCATTCACCAATCCCATCTCTTCAACATTCACTACACTTATATTATCTACAAATTGGAATTGGAAATTATTCACATGGAATGTTGTATAAACCAACTCATATATCTATTCGATAATGGAAAAGTATGACATGTTTTCATAAATTGGATTTCGATCCTTTGAACTATATATGTGAATCGCTTTCGCAAAAATCATTGCTACAGAGTTTTCCTTCATGGTGTAGACATTTTATTATTTTTAATCAAATGTATAATCCTTAATTACAAAACATGTCTAAGATATACAATTTCCATTCAGTCCCTAGGCTATCCAGAGAATTAATTTTGAAATTGAATTTATATTTTTAGATAATGTCGTATATTTTTTCTCCTGGAACCATCCTTTACTCTATTGATTATGTTTCTTTGGTATCCATACCTCAGCCCTTGGTGGATAAAAATCTATGAAAATTATTTTCTGGGATTAAAAATATGGATGAATATATTCACAATTTTGAGAAATGAAAATTATGTGTTCTTGCTCCTGCTCTGTATAGGTAATTGTAACATCATTTCTTCTAAAAACACCATCACACATAAGAGGTATTTTATGAGGACACTTTAGACGGCCTATTTTTTAACATCTAGAATGTAATCATTACATCAAAAATTCCTTTAATGTCCAAATATAAGCGTAGAAAACATAATTTTTCCATGCTTCATACATGACCAAGGTGGAAAGATATAATTTACCAACATTATGGGACATGTATTGTTAATAATACTCTATACACCAAAAGGATTTTTTCCATCTATAGTTAACACAAGAATAATGTTTGCTGGGTCATTTCCAAATTCAAGATACTTGTAATCAATTTTCTTCCACTGAGGGGAATCTCTTGGATGACATATGATACTATATTTAATTCTTTTACTTGCATGTAATGTTAATTTTCATGCAGTTTTGTGTCATCCTAATACTCTTATAAACCATGGAATTATAGGAATGTACCATACAATTTCTCAATGACATGATTCATTTTCCTCCAATAAATTGGTTCCACACTTTGGGAGTTTTATAAATGATTCATAGTCGTTCAAAAACAATATGTAATAATTTGGTAAATCATTTGTTTTCTAGATATAATTCCCACTAAATATATATTTCGTTTAGCATCATATTTTCAACATTGTATTTTATTTTCTTCTCATAGAATATCATTAAAGAGACCAAGTAGTTCTTTAATGATAGTGTCACTACCTATGTTTCCAATTTTCAAATTATATAACTTCAATAAAATTACCACCGTTGTGTTTTTATTATAGGAAGTATACAATGGTTTCTTAGAAAGGATATATCAAATGACATTGGTTAATCATGAATATCATTTTTAATTTCTATTTTTATTTCTTATATGTGATCGCCATCAACATTTAAACTTTTATAAGTATAATGTGATCCAAAAACCACATTTTCTTCTCAATCAGTGTGAACATTTAATGTTTCCCCATGTTTAGTACAACACTTATAGCTCTGATCTATTCTTCGACAATTTTAATTTTCTTCCAAAAATTTTGAACTAATTTCTGATGTATAAAAAAAATATAAACACATAAGAAATATTTTATTTGCTCTATATGCACACTCTATTAAAAACATGATGATCTCTTTAACTCCATTTGTATACTATTTTTTCAGAAAATTAGTTTGATTTCTTTTTTTATTCATATACATCGTATTATCTTTATAAAATATTCATTTTTGATAATAAATAAATATTTTCACAAAACATTTTCATTATGAAATGTGAATGTTATAGATAGTTATAATATGTGAAACTCAACATTTGATTGTTTCAAATAATTATAGTATTATTTTTAAGAAACCTATAGTTGAAATTATGAAAATAATTTCTCCACTATGGTAGTTTTTATCCTATGAATTCATCTATATGTGAAAGTTATAGAAAACTATCATTCTCGTTACCTTCATCTCCTAAATAGTTATTATTGTTTTTTGTTTTTTTTTCACTCTTCATCCATATATTATGGACATGAAAACATTTTTCATGAGGTACACTCAGTATTATTCATCCATGGGATGACTAATTCTCCGACTAGTTTAGGAATTATATAATATATGGGGTATGTGTCTCAAATAAAACATCAAATATATCTATTCCGGAGTTGAAAATAATAATGATTACATTTGAACTCCATTTTTTCCTCTAAATGTTTTAATTTCTCCCAGTTATGATAATTACACCATTATAAATATTTATTAACTCATGTAATATTAATTTTGATATTTAGGGGCCAAACATGTTATTTTCTGTTATTCACGGTTTTATTGTGAGGGAATGTTATGATATATGAGTCCTTAGGGCCTCTATTAATGGAATATTTTTAATGGAAATCTCAATTTTAATAATTTCAATCTTCTATCTATTATTATTTTCACCTCTATTAAAATGATCAATCTAGTCTTTCTTATATCCTCTAAACAAATGATATTATAATATTTCAATTAAGGAGTAATAATAAACCAAAATTTGATAAATAAGAATAATAAAATCTCATTTCACCAAAAAGAAGATATAAAAATGTATAGATAAAAAATTAAAATATTTAATTATTTCTTTTATATAAATAGAAGATAATTAGTGATTTTTAGGTGTGAAAACAATACATGTAATATAAAATGATTAATAACTATAAATATTTTCTACAAATGTTCAAATATATATATATATATACATATATAATTCGATACATTTTTGGAAATCCATTACTAGAACAACGCTTCACTAGCACCACTATGATCACCGTCTTATTTTTCCCATTACCTCCATCAACACTGTGAAAAATCCTCTTCTTTGTAGATTTAATAATTCATGGTTTAATAACACTAAATGCACTAACATCAGTAAATCATTTTGGATTTACATTACACATTGAATTTTTGTCTTTTCTTACTCTGTCAAAATAAAATTTCATAAAAATTATCTCAAATGATGGTGTAGCTTGAATTCCAAACAAATCAACAAAGATATCCTCTTATTTTTGAATGATCTAAATCAACTCCAAAACACTTGAACTAACTTTGATTTTATCATGGATCTATGTCATGAAATCAATTCTTTGTTATAACTCAAATCACTTCTCACATTTAAGGAGAAGATAATGAAACAAGCCTTTAATGTTAAATGAAATTCTGATGGTGATAGAAATAATATGTTCTATAACACCCTTTAAAGAGATAGAAAACATTGTAGGCCCCTTGCCTCTTTAAAAGATAGGGAAAACTTCTTATAAAATGAAGATGACATTGATCATCATATTATATCTCACATTGAATATATATTTAATGGCCCTAATAATAACAAAGACCTCTTACATGAGATCATTACTATGGTGTTCAATGATGATGATAACATCAATCTTCTTTAAAATCCTCTAGACCATGAAATCAAAGATACTGTATTTATTTTAAATCCTGATAGTTCTCCTAGACCTTGTAGCTTTAATAATGATTTCTTATAGCAGTATTATGATATTATTCAATTTGATGTTTGCAATCATGTCAAATATTTCACCTCTAATGTGGTTCTTCCGCATTACCTAAATTCCCAATTTCTCTCTCTAATCCAAAATTTGAAAATGGTTCTGAGATCCACTTGTTTAGGATCATTTCTCTCATCAACACCCATTATAAAATCATCACGAAAATAATTGATAATAGTCTTTCATCAATCATTGAAAAAATAGTCTATGAGAATAAATTTGAGTTTATCAAGGTCAGATACATCTAAAAATGCATCTTCCTTTATTCAGAGTGTTTTAACACCTTTAAAAAATCCAACAGCGGAGGTAATATTTCTTTTAAACACGAAATTAAAAAATATTTTGATATAGTGTATTGGATTTTTATTTTTAGGGTTCTTTAATATTTTGGTTTCGGTAATTCCATTATAACTACTACTAGAACCTTATTCAATTCGTATTCAATTTCCATTCAGATCAATGGTGCCCCCAAAGGATACTTCAAATGCACCAACGGTGTGAGACATGGAGACCCTCTATATCCCATCCTTTTCACCATTGTGATGATTATATTAGTTGTTGTCTCATATTCCTTGTTGATAAAAATAAATTCAAGCCAATTCCTATTTTGTGAAATTTGAATAGTCCCACTCACCTATTGTATGCTGATGATATCATTCCTTTTCGTCAAGGTTATAAAAGTAACATTTGAAAACTCAAAAACCACTTTCCCATTAGGAAGAGACAACTGAGAATGTTATTAGCTAGAAAAAATCTTATATCTTCTTTGGAAAAATTTTACCCATAATAGAAAATGTTGCATTATAAGTGACTTAGGGATAAAGGATGGATCTCCACCTTTTAAATAACTAGGAGTCCCCATCTTCTAGGGAAGACCAAATCATCTGGTTTCATGGAAATTTTTAATCATGTTATAAATCAATATTTTTCTTGAAAGGGAAATATGTTTATATTATAGTCGGAATCATTCTTACTAAATCAAAAAATGTCTCTAAAATGATTTACTCTATGATGGTCTACCTGTGGCCTATTTTTCTTATTAAAAAAATTACCACTATCAAAAATTTTGTTTTCACATGTAGCACGGTGTAAAGGAATCTTGTTAGCATACCGTGGTTATGTTCTTGCAAACCCACTGATAAAGAACGCATTGGAATTAAAAATAATTAACACATTAACGAGGCACTCCAACCCAAGCTCACATGGGATATTTTACATTATAATTCTAATTAAACTATCTTCCCTAAAAATAAATTTCCTAACGAAATCATGAAATGTAACTCAACTTTTCTTTCTTCCTAAAACTGTCCATCTATAAAACATTATTTTTCCTCTGTTATAAATAATCCCAGGGTGGCTTCTCTCCAATGACTCCTCAATAAATTTTTGGTTGGATAACTTGACTGGAACTCCTTTAATCTCCAGAACCCCTCTTGACCAAAGTGCTGAGAACACCCACCTTTCTATCAGAGATGTCGTCTACTCCCCAAATGATTATTTTCCAGACAACATCATGAATGTCATTGAAATCTATTCTTTATCTATCAACGATGAATTAATTGTGTGGGAACGTTCTCACAATGGCATGACTAATTAAAAAAATCTATTACATCCACTTTTTTTGGAACTCTATAATTTATTTTGGGTGGATAAATCTCTTTGTATTACTTTGGATAAAATCCTCATGATTTACTCTCATCTAGTGACTTCCTCACAACAAGATCTCTACATATGATCACCTTCTATTGTATTGTATTCAGCTTTTTTCTAAATGCAGTCTTTGCAACAAACACAGAAAAGATACTGATTATATCATTCTTTCATTTTCCACTACTTCTACTCTTGGGAATTATATTTTTGACATTTTGACTATAGGTGGTTGACACATGACTCTTTCAAATCTCAATTAATGATATGTGACGATTTGGATAATTCCCAAAAGATTAAAACCATTTTCCTTGCTACCATAGTTGAGCCTCACCACGTGATCATTTATGATAGAAATGATCTTATTCATAATAAAGGGTCATTATGTCATAATGTAGGGTAGATCCGAATTCTCATTGTAATTTGTGAAGCTACTTCGATCCAAAAGGGAAATTTCAACAACACGTTGAAAAACTTTTGAATTCTATGACGAATCTTTATTGATGGAAACTATTTCCAGTCTTTATGAACTTTTTAATCATATTGGTATGCCTCTCTCCCTAGTTGGGATGGAGTTAATTTGGATGGTTCTTCCAATGAAAATCTGGGCCCTACAGGTTGTGGTACAATATTTAGGAATCATGCCTGTGAGACCCTTGGATGCTTTTATGGTAGCTGTGGCATTGACTCTTCACTGGAAGCTGAAAAGATGAATATGTTTCATGCCATATCTTTTTTCAAACTACATGTTTGGATTAAACATTGTATTGACTGTGACTCTACCACAATTATGCAAGAAATTTTGAATGCTGTGATACATCTTGTGTGGCTGATCACTACCTGCTAGATGGGCTACATCTGTACTCTTACCGACATCAAAAACATCATCACTCATATATATCGTGTAGATGACATGGTTGTTGATGGCCTTGAAAAAAATGGATTCAATCAAGATATTACTTGTCTTCATGCTCTTCCTGCTGATCTACTTCCCTTTCATAACAGAGATTATAATATGTTTTCTTCTTTTAGAATCTATTATCCACTTTTTCTATATAATAAGTTTGCTTTGGATTTATGTCTAGGCACTGCCTTCTTCTAAAAATATATATATAATTTGATAACCTCCATTCTATTTTTTTGGAACAAGTTATGTAAAAAACTACATAATTATAACATTTGACATTAATAGTATATGAAATATCACTGTTTTCCATGACTTATTTATATATATGTTTTCACTATAATAACATGTATTTTATTAATTGAAGATACCTATAGACCCTTTAAATATTCTACAGTTCTTGAATATGAATATTCAAAACTGCACACCTGAATAACAATATGTATTAATAAAATGAAACACTAGTCATAAAAATATATACATAAATACAAAAAAATAAAAAAATATAAAAAATAATTCATATTATATTGCATCAATATTGAATTTGGAGAAATTAAATAAAAAAATATATGGGTAAATAGTAGTAAATAAATCATACAAAATAATGGTAAATTCAAAATAATATCATGATGTGACTTTAAACATAATTGGGATAGAACTGCTAATAAGAATTATGTTGAATTTGTATGTCTATAACCTATGAGAGATCCAAAACTTGCCTTAATTGTTGGACTCTCATATGAACTGTGATAAATGTTTGGACCCATACAATCTAATCATAACTACATCATAGCTCTCTCTCTTCCCCGAAAAATATGCATTTGATCCCTAAGGTGATGGTATGGGAGGTGTAGTCTCCTTTTCAAGAAAACATATCAAACAAAAATAAACATAACACAAACATGTTTATTCAAAAATCCCTCCAACATCCAGCAATACAATCTCTATATTTAAAATAAAAAAATTATACATCATCAAAAATAATATACGAAACTTCTATAGACAGTGATAATATTCTATAAAAACCTATTTCAAGATACCAACCAGTCCATAACACTTGATACTAAAACTAATATTCAACAAAAAATATATTTCATTATATATTATTCAAAATAAAAAAGTGATAATAAATTTAATTTTAAACACTTCCCAACACGCCTCCTAGTCATAATTTTAAAAAACACCCATTAATAGTCCTTCTTGGAATGCCTTTTTGAAACCATGAAGAAAAATTGTCAGCCACTTTATTTAATGAAGCCTATATATATTTCATACGACAACATACTTACATTTATACAAGAAATATGTTGTTCACATATATATAATTGTATGTGTGTATAGATTTTAAAAATAGTATATATATATATTGATTTTTATATATGATATAATGAAAAAATGTTTAACATAATGTACACTTAATATAAAATGAAAAACATGATATAATACCGCTAAAGTATGAAAATAGAAAAAAAACAAAAAATGAACCTCAACGTCAAGATATTCTTATTGGAAATCCATTTTTATTTATTAAATAAAAACAATTGGTTAAATTTTAACAAATTATTTTTGTGCATTATTTCCATGTGAAAACGTTACAAAAATTTTAACATAGTATGATACAAGGATGAAATTTACGTGCTGAATTCTTATTCCCCACAAGGCATCATGAAAATCCCTTAATGGGTCAATAAAAACCCAAAATCATAGAATCCTGCAATTAGAAATACATTTTATAAGTGAAATCGATGAAAAAAAATAAATAGAATGAGATACTGAAAAAACATGAAACTAAATATCATCAAATACGCAATAAATGAGTAATGAGAGGATAAAATAACATACCTTGTATTATAGCATTAAATCATCGTAGAGAAAGTGTGGATATCACCAAACTATGTATTTGTTCAACCCTTGAATCTTTCGAGCCTATGATTTTATCCATAGAATAGTTCGAGCCTTGATTCAATCTTGGATTCGATAAAGTGGAGCACAAAAAATGGTGGGTTCCATGGAATGATTCAGATTAATGAACTCATTCATGATTGGTTAAGGTTCTTTAAATTGACTGAGGACACTTTGATCGATGCTTCTATGAAAATACTGATAAAACTCTCTTTTTTTATTGCTAAAACATTACCACTAAAACAATATTTCTAATTAAAATTATAAATCATAATTTTTGTTAATATATTTATATAATTATATATAGAATTATAAATAAATATAAATATAGTAAATTTATTAATTATTTTAATACATTTATTAAACTTTTATAATTATTTATATATATAACTCTTTATTTATAATTATATAAATACTTTTTAAATGGTAATATTTATATATTTATATATTTGTATCATTATATATATTTATATAATATTATATACTATAATATAAATATATATATATTAAATATATTTATTATTTAATCAAATTTATTATAATTTAATATTTATTAAAATATATATAATTACAAATTTATAATTACACAACTCATTTTCTATAAAATAATATTTACTTATTTATAATTTTAAATATATAAATGAATAAATATAATAAATATAAAATTATAAAAATTTATTTCTAGAAATATATTTACGAATATAGTTTTAACATTATAAATGAATTTTTATTCTTAAGTTCATGATGTTAAAAATGAGTGAAATTGAATTATTGAAAATGTGTACACTTTAACAATATTTAAAAAATAGATAAGTTTTATTGATGAATATATATTATTATAAAAAATGTCGATATATATTGAAATAAATTTGAGTACATATTGAAAAATTAAAACATAGTGAAAAAATATATATAAATAAATATTAGAAAATGATTAAATTCAGGATAAAATAATATATATAATGAATAAATAATATTAAAAATTAATCAATACTTAACTATAATAAAAATAAAAATAAATAAATACAATTACCGATTAATGACAGTAATTTATTAAATATATCATGTTATAATGAAATTCTAAAATATAAACATTTGGATCAATTATGAAAATATTATGTGTAGGTGTTTCAATATAAGATATCATTAATCAGGTAAATATTTCTGTCTGTGCATTGTACATAAAAATTAATTAATTAGGTATATATATATGTGAAATAAATATAACGCATGATTTACATATATATATATATATATATGATAAATAGGTAAATCAAATGATATTAAATTCTTTGAATTACTCGATGAAATTAGTCTGCATTTTTAATTCATATTATATTTTATTTATAAATATTCTTCAGTAAATGTATGACTTAATTATTGTAAAAAATAAATATTTTTCATTATATAAGTCAAATTTAGGAAATATTATTTACATTCATATATAAATATTTTAAATATATATTATTTAATAACATTTATAATGTATATATATATATATATAATTTAAATTTATTAATTTTTATCAATAATAATTTAATTATTAAAATTTTTAATGTTATTCATAATTTACATATTAATAATTTTTATTAATTTCGTTTTTTTATTTTACATATCGATATATTTTATATGTACTAATTATTATTATTTAAAATATATATATATTATTGATTTTATTCATTTTTATTAGTAATAATTTAATAATAAGATTTTTATATTTTTTTAAATAAACCCATTTTGAATTTTTATTTATTTAATCATTCCATTTTATACAGGATCTTTATCTGAGCTTAAAATAATTTTCTGATAAAAAGTAATTTTTATCAGTGCTAAAAATAAGGCACTAATAATGGGTACCTTTTAACAGTACTAAAATGGGCTAATAAATGTTACCCTTTATCAATGAAAACAAAAACCCTCTAATAAAGGGTATGTTTTATCGGGGCAAAAAATCATTACTAAAGGTGATCACTATTGAAGGCATGTTTTGCAGTAGTGCCTCCCACCTCTCTTATTCTCACCTTGAAACAATTTTGGTCTGACCAATCCATACATAATTAACATCCAAAGATCCATACCCTCATCCTAAAATATTTAGTCTTTTTATAAATCCATTCTATGAATTCATTAGGTATAATACTAAAGAGGCAATCTTATAGGAGGTAAAATTTAAAACTACATGATTATATTTTATTTCTTCCTCCACCTCCTTCAACTCATTGTCATTTATGACTATATAACAACTCCAGTATCTCTCACATAATAATATTTTTTTATGTTAAGATACTGACCTATATCCATCTCATCTTCCCTCAAATTAGAAACAGTAATGCATATCGTGTGTATAACGAACTACCGACTTAAGAACCGATGTGACATGTTTTCCATCAACACCTCACACATTTGGGTATGATGATTAATATAAAGTATATATAATATATTTATAAAATTATTATACATCTGGATTCATTATATTATGTATACCTTTTTAATTACCCTTCCCTTATAAATATGATAATGTTTCTCATGTGTACATCAGACAACTACCTTATGAAATTGTATAATTTTTTTCACTAACACTTTCAATTGAATGTAAGAAAGATAATATTATTTAATATATGTGATATAAATGACATAATTATTATATTCATTACATAAATATCATTCATAAATGATAATATTTCATTCTATGTATACCCTTTTTAGTCATTGGAAGGTGATAACATGATTCGTGTATAAGTGGACTTCCACCTTCACGAATCTATGTGACTCTCTTTTCATCACCACCCCACATTGATTATGTAAATATAAATTTTTTAACTATAATATTTTATTTATGATATTATGATCCTTTGGTAAATATAAAACATTATTTTCCTTAATTCCATAATGATTGTTAAACATTAGAAATGTTACTCATGTGTAATAAGTCCTACAATCTCCCTGATCGTAGCATACTTCATTTCTAAAAACCATATTTCATAATTGGTTGTAAAATTGTAATTTCTTTAAAAATATTATTATTATATTATTATTATTATTGTTTATTTGTTGAAATAATTTTCATTTAGACCAATATTCAATATACTAAAGTCATTTTCAACGCATCAGTCAAATATCATCAAAACACCTGATGTGAATTTCATTGATTACCTAATTGTATATAAAATGGTAATATTTGAAATAAATGGTTCAATAAACATAAATATTATTAGTAAGAATTTTAATTTTTTATTTATATTCATTATTATCCCTGATAAATAATATACATGATGATTCAGACTCATGGTATGGACTTCATCTTAATTTCTCTCTATCAAGGATAATTGTAATTTTATGTACATAATTTCTCTTATATGGTTTATATAATGAACCATTTAAATTTAATATCATGATTCTTAAAACATTCTTGTCATTTTATGTTATTATTTTAATTATTTCATCCAAATGGATTTTTAATTAAATGTTACCAAGTGGTAAATAATTTCATAACTCAATTTCGTTTCCATGGGTTATATTTCATCTTCATTGTCTCTAGCATTCTTTGATTATATGTGTAAATAATTTATACCCAAATATGTTTTATTAATAATTTATTTATGTTATTTTACTTTTTATTCACATAATCATTTCGTTTTTTAATCCTCAATTCGACATTATTAACATTTTAATGTTTGATTCCACAGTCTCATTTTTTTGGGATTCATTATATATTAATTTAAATTAAAAGATTCATATTAGATCATTTCCTAATAAAAATTTTAAATTTTATTATAATATTATTTTTCATGATTTTTTATGTAATATTTTTATTTTCTACTATTTTTTTCCAGAATTGATTGTGAATTTTTTTTAGTGAAATCTTACATTATTTCTCTCATCATTCAAAATACTATTTCTTCCAAAAACAATTTTTTCTAAAACTGTTTAAAATATATTTATTCATTCTAAATTTATTTATTGATTATATGTATACCAATATTTTATTTTTATGAGATTTTTTCAAAATAATATATGTGTCATCATCCAAAAAATCCATGTTAGGTTTCTAACAGAAAAGTGAAAGGAATCATTCTTTTGAGGAGTATGAAATCTAAATAATTTCATATCATCATGACCACTCATTATTTTAAATATTTCAATATATTCTTCAATAGTTATTTGGAAATAAAATTATTTTCATTTTTATGAAAATTTTTATTTAAAATGTTATTTTCTAAATGAAATGGAAAATTTCTCCAAGAATGATTTGAATAAACTTTTTATGGTATTAATATTACTATATGAAAAATTCCATTTAAAATATTTTAATTCCATATTGATTATGTTATATTGATACCATCATTATTCATCCCATGGATGGTTTATGATCATTTATAACAATGAATGTATTAACATTTAGTTCTCTAATTCCATTCTATTGTTATTAACTTTCAATTGAATTATCCTATTTCATGTGAACATTGAACCATTAATATGTCTTAAATATCAATATAATTGGACAATGATATTTTTTTCTTAAAACATATATCATTTAAACATATGGTGTAATAAATTTAAGGATATTTTCTTATATATAGAAATATTTATAAATCAATATTCTTTACTTAATATCAATATATAAATATGAGGAACATTTTTCATGAATTTAATTGATTATTCGATATATGAAAAATTATTTAGACATTCAGTGATAGTTAGGGCCCAAAATTATATAACCCTTTAATTTGTTGGTAGTATCCTCCGGTGAAAAAATAATATAGAATTAATGTGTTTCTACATTATATAAACTATCTTATTAATGCCCTTGGAATTAGAGGTTTAATGTTCCTGAGAACATGATGTCCTATAATTAAGAATTTTTGCATTGAATATTTTTTTATCAATGATATTTTAGTAATGATGTTATCTCTAGATGAATTTCATTATAATTTCTTGTATTAAATGGATTTTTTTCTGATTAAATTTCTCCATTTTTTATACAACAACTTTTTATGCATGATATTTTCTTAGCGATTTTCTCCCTTGTTGGGTTTCATTACCATTTTTTGGATTAAATGACTTGTGTTTTCCGTTACCTTGACATATTTCTTATTACATATCATACTATGCTAGTCATGTCATTAAAATTTCATGTTCATTATATTCTTTAGATGGACATATTGTTAGATACTAATCTTATCATGATAATAAATACATTTCAATGGAATGTGTATTTAATTTTTTACCTTTCCGTGTTTATTATTCATTATGAGTCCAAGCATCTTCTGGTCTACATAACCCATAATGCGAATTTAAGTTAACCCTTTTTTTCATTTCCTTGGAATCCAGCAACTGTAATTTGAATGATAGCATAGATATTTTATAGGTAATAATGATATTCTTGAAAATAATGTTGTAATTTTTGCATTCAAATGTAATTTAGAGTCACGTATATTTGTGGTTTAGAAAAACTAATAATCTATTTGATCATTTAGGAGTAAATTACTTGTATCGTACACCAAAAATATAAAGATATACACTATAATTTGGTTATTGGGGTAAGGGTCTCTATAGTTAGTATCAGATGAAGTGTAGTACAGAAAATGGGGTCTATATTAATGAAAAAAATATTATGGAACATAACCCTTTGATAGGATATGAGGGTATGTATAAAATGTTATCCTAATCTTTTGTTAAGGAAAAACATGATTCATTTTGTCCTAGTAATAAATACATTTATAGATAACAAAAATTTAATTTTTTCTAGAAAAAATGTAACTCTGTGTATGAAATCTAAAAAGGGTGCACTGGATATAACCCTATCATCACCTGGTACATTAAAATAGGCATTAATATGCACCTGGTTTAACACTCGTGATATATATTCATAGAATAATTTATATATTTATTATAATAAATTATGAATTATTTTTATAGATGATGAAAATTAATAACCCAGGTTAAACATAAGGTGTATTAGTTTAAAATATTTGTAATGATTTATACATCTTATAATTTTTTATATGTTTCCCCCAATTATTATTATTTTATACACTATTATAAATTGTTTTGGTTAATTTTTTGGAACTCTAAGGAATCACATTAACAGTAAACATGAAGGAAAATGTGGTGACTATGAGAAAATAATTGGTACGATGTGTAGAGTGAGATATATCATGTTTATTATAAATTAAAAACATTATAATATTATTAAAAATTAATACCTTAACCAACCCGCTGACTCTCCAAATAAGTGAATGATTTAGATTTCTAGGATATCAACTATTGGATGACATGAAATAAATATGACTAAAATTTTATCGTTTGGGGAATGATGAAAGTGACGCCAAATAAAGTGTCTCAATGGAAAGGAGAAAATTCTCTATTTGTGGAATGGAATGTTATAAATCACTAAATTGTCTCGGAAAAATGACAAGTATGATATATGGAGAAAAATTTTATCCTCGATATTATTTTATAGTTTATTAAATTAAATGTTGAGAACCTAGGAATTATCATATTAAATTAATCTCACTTGAATGATAAGCTATATCAAAAGGAATGACCTATATAGAAAAAAATAGGAAAAGTATTTATGTATTGGGAATTAAAAATGAAATTGTTGAATTATTTTTACCAATGGTATTTTGTTTATAAGAACCATGAACAATATCTATAAATTAATAAATTTTATGACCATATATTTCATAATTGAAAAAATAGTTGTGGAAACTATCATGGGATTATGATCTAGTGATTGGTTATATGTTCAATGTGTTAAACTCCCACTTTGAAAATTTTTGTTGTAGGAATGTATCATGTTTAAGGATATTTCTAAGAAACAATTATGAGAATAGATCATAATGAATTAGTATTTGAATAACTTATTTTAGGTAGAATAACATCAAATTTTGAACATAAGATTACTGTTTTTGGTATCCTTTAAGGATTTTTTTAACCTTTTTGTTACAGTAATTAAAAGTCAGCATTGTTTTGAAATATTATATGAATTATATCAATATTTTTTTAGAACGCAAAAAACATGTTATTTATAATTAATGTAGTGGGGATTCGACACATAGAAGAAAGATGATATGGGTTCATCAACTACCACTACACTTTCTGATGACATGGTTAATTTTTCATTGTTTATAGTTATATGATTTTGGGAAAAATATTAATAATAAACTATTGGTGTTACTATTTATGTTTAGAGATTAATATATTATATTGGATAACAAGTGCAAACAATATTGGTTTTATAAGATAGTTAGATATTGAAGAAAGAACATATCAAAATTTTATGGATCATTTGATTATTTAAAAGTGGATTTTAGTAATTCAAGAATAAAAAATTCACTATTTTATATTCCTTTCATGGAGTAGTCCATGAATTTTAAATTGATAAAAGAATAACCAAAAGATGAATTTGTGCTTATGAAATAAGAACATATCATGAATGTATATTTCCTTATATTCATAGATAGTAAAATACATCCTCAATAATAGTAACAGTGTCTTGAATACAAAATTTTATTAATTAACATTAATTATAATGAATCTAATGATCTATTAAATCCCCATTTATTTTTGGTTTCTTTCTTTTTAAAATTTGATTTATTATTCAATTTCTTGTGATCAATGACCTCTATAAATCTTTATAATTAATTAACAATTTCATAAATTTCCATATCATTACATACCACTAATTGTATCCTACGTAGAAACCATTTTGATTACTATTCTATGTTACCATTTTACATTCCTTTATATCTTAATATTTTGATGTTTTATTAAACCTTTTTATGATGAGATTTTTCAAACAAGGAATTTTCAAATAGGAAAACCCATCATTATTGAACGTAAAATAATATTTTAATGATGGAATTATTTTAATTATAGGAGAATTTAACACGCATAATCCTAAACGGAGACCAATTTCTTTGATAGTATATTCAATATGAAACACTAATATTAAATAACCCCCAAAAATATATTTCTTTAAATTTAATCTCTATGATAGGTTGCGAAACCAAAAACACCAAGTCTAAATAAACCATAATATATTATACTATTATAACATTTCAATTGAATTGATTGGTATGAATTGTAATAATAAAAATTGGAAAATTTTATTTATCTAGTGATTTGAAATAAAATAAGAATCATTAAAAGAAAAAATTAATTTTTTCTCAAAAATCAATTTTTTTTTAAAATCACGGTATTGTAATGTTTTTTTTCATAATATATAAAATTAATTTTTTGTCTATTTGAAAATATATTTGATAAAAATAATTTTTTCAAATAAACATATAAATAATATCATATTTTTTATTTTTGTTATTTTTTCAGAAGATTAATTTTTCAATAAATTGTTCAAAATACTTCTTTTTAAAAAATAAAGTTCCTTTAAATATTTCAAAATATTAAAAAAAAAATTAATTTTTATTGAATTT
This sequence comes from Viscum album, assembly GCA_963277665.1. NCBI lineage: Eukaryota > Viridiplantae > Streptophyta > Magnoliopsida > Santalales > Viscaceae > Viscum > Viscum album. The sequence goes on along the minus strand of OY728147.1, from coordinate 2,045,871,278 downwards.
ATATTAGTTCAATAATATATATATTAGTCCTATTTATATAATTTTAATCATTTTCATATTAATTTTTTACTCAAGAACATTCTTTACTTTTGAATATTGTCTCTTTGAAAACCAGCTTTCTAGTCACCTCTATGAGATTAATTTTAAATTATATTTAGAATATTATATGCATTGAAATTAGTAAAGTGTATTTAATATTTTTAATCAATATATTATATTTCTTCTAATAAATTAAACTTAATTTTTTACCAAAATAAAAACTTAATATAGTAAAAAAATTATTTCCACGGTTAACGTAAAAATGGGTTTACCTAGGGTTAAACTAAAAAGATAAGGGTGAAAATTTCCTAAAACATAACTAAAATACATTATTTGGAATTATTTATAAATATTAAATTCTTATTCTCGATAATATTCTACTTAAGAACCTGTTTTTATGTGAATAACTTGAGTGTTCCATTTCAGTTTGAGATTTTACAGGTGTTGCACTCACCTACATATAAAAGTCCACCCCCTCCTTTATTACTTAGTCCATAACACATTTTTTATTCAAAAACATACCCAAATAACTACATAAATTCTTATACCTCTTCATAGATTCACTTATTTGGTCAAAATGTCATTCTACAAATACATTAGGTATAATCCTCAAAAGGTGGCCTGAAAAGAGTTAAAATTGAAAACTTTTCATTTATATTTTCATTCTTATTCCACCGCCTTTAAATAGTAGGAATATATTATTAAATAAATACCAAATTATATTCCATATAATTATATTTTATAATTTTATGAACATGAATTATATTTGTTTCCACATCCCTTAAAATGGAAATGATAACGTCTCCCGTGAGTATAGAGTACTACCACCTCTCGAACCAATGTGACATTGTTTCAATCAACAGATCTCACATCATGGTATGATGAATGATTTAATGTATATAAATTATATTTATATTTTATACATAACCATTGATCCATTATAACATATATAAATGTTCTACATTCCATTCCATAGCGTATATGTTAACGTTGCTCATTTGTGTGGAAGACTACCACCTCACGAAATGATGTTTTTCATTTTACACTAATACATTACATTGACTGCAAAAAGGATAAATTTAATGAATATATCTGATATAGATGAAATTATTATTATATTAATTAAATTTTAATCATTCATTAATGATAATATATCATTTTAATTCTTCCATTCTTACACGCAGAAAGATGATAACGTTGTTCGGGTACGTGTGGACAACCGGCTTCACGGAGTGATGTAACTCTATTTTCAAAAAAAAAATTATATGATATAAATATATTTATATTTATAGAAATAATATATTATTTATTATTTAATCATCATTATTTAAATATAAACTATTTCTTACCTTCTTACCATAATGATTACGGAAAAATGGAAATGTTACAACTGTGTATGTATGACCACCCATATCCATGATGAAAACATACATAATTTCACAAAGAAATGAATCATTATTGGTCTTAAAATTATAATTTATTTTTAATTACGTTATATATATATTGTTTATTATTCAATAAATTTTTAAATAATATCCTTTTAGAGCTATAGTCCACCTACCATATTAATTATTGATGCATAAGTTAAATATTATAGAACAAATAACGTAAAATTAACTCATTAAGTAATTGTATATAAAATTCTAACAAGGGAAATAAAATAAAAAATAAAAGTTTAATATATTATACAAAAAATAGATAATTATCATACGTTTGTTTTTCTTGAAAACGTTTAATGTACATGACGAGTCGAACTCAATGTAAGAGACATTGTCTCAATTTATCATTATTAGTGAAAATAAAAATTTTATACAAAAAATTTATCCTATGTGGTGTACATAATTACCTCTTTAACTGTGGAATAATTATTTCATAATAATTCATTGTATTCTATGATCAAATTGAATTATTTTAGTCAGAATTATTGAGTCCTAAAAGTTACCAAGTGTGATAAAATTTTATAACTCAATTTATTTTCATTGGGGTAAATTAATTCTTAATTATCTTTGACAATATAAGATGATTTGTACACATTATGTTGAATATAATACATTTTATTTCAAATTATTTATTTTTATTTACATTTTATATAAATAATCTATTTATTTATTAAACCTTGCATTAATGTTATGACACATTTATGGTTTTATTTAACTAATTCATTTTAATATGGATTATTTTTACTTGAATTTCCATTGAAAAAAACATTTGATAAATTTAAAATTAACCCATTTTAGTTTCTTCAAATGTGGATTTTCATGATCTTTTTCATGTAATATTACAATTTTTTTCTATATATTACTAGAAATTATGGATAAATGTTTTTAGTGAAGGGAAACATTATTTCTCTTTTGTTCAAAAATACTATTTATTTGAAAACAACGTTTTCTAAAAAGGATTCCAATTTTATTTTACATTATTAAAATTTATTTAATAAATATATATCTATCTATTTTTTAAATGTTTACAAACTATTTTTAATGGAATATTCATTTATATTCCCATGAAATGCATGTTTTCCTTTTACCCAAAAGTGAAAGGAATATTTATTTTAATGTATTCAGAATGTCTATAATTTCCTACTCTAATTACCAAAAAATTATTTATTCATCCCTGATAATTTTAATATGTATTTTCATATACAATTAATTTTAAAAAAAAATTGGGAAATTTAAGTTGTAAAAATCTTTTTTTAAAATAAAAATGATATTTTCCCCAAGAGTAATTTATAAACACATTTGTATGGTATTCCTATTAATTAAAAACAACAAAAAATTATTTTACATATAACCCACTAGGGATATGTTTTAATGATATCAGCCTTACACATCCTCTAGATGGTTAATGATTATTTTAAAGGATGATATTATTAACATTGACTTTCTATATTCATTTTTATAGTTTTTAATTTTTCCTTCAAAAAATAATATTCATATGATCATTGATCATTAAATTTACCCTCAATATCTAGATAATTTATCATGGAATATTTTTTCTAAAACCATATAACATTTTTATATACATTTTTCTATATCTGATTTTATTTTATCATCTGAGAAAATATATATAAATATGTTTTTCTAAGTAAATATGGATATTTTTCAATAAGGAACATTTTTCAAGAGTAAAATTTATTATTTGATATATAGAGAATGCTTTAGAAATGTAGTGGTGGGTGGGATTTATAATTATATGAACCCTCAATGCATTGGTAGTCTCACAAGGAAAATCAGTAAGATATTATTAAATGGGGTTCAACATGTAGTTTTAACATTCTTCAAAATGTTCTTGATATGGGATGTATTATGTTCCTAAGAACATGACATATAAAAATTAAGAATTTTTATTAAAAAAAATTTGTTATTATTATACATGATATTTTTAAAATAATATTATCTATAGAAAAATTTCATAATCAATTTATTTATTAAATAACCTCGATTTTATGTTACCTTTCTATATTGATTATGTCTTATCTTATTAAATGGAATGTGTATTTATTTATTTACTCTGACATATTAATTTTTCTTATTTATTCATGGTATATTTGAAAATACATAACCCATATTTAGAATTTGGGATCACTATTATTTTTTCATTTCCATGGAATCTAGGAGGTGTACTATGAATTGTGTGAAAGGATATTGTAGAGGGAAAAATGATATTATCAAAACCATATTATGTTTTAATTTCTGTATAAAATTTTTATATGGGAATCTTATTTGTATCTAGTTAAATCAGCCTATTAAAATACTCAGTATTCTAGATTTGATTAATTTTATATTATTCCAAATAAATAAAAAAAATAACTTGCTCTAGTTTACTGGGTTTGAGGTCACTAAAAATTAATCTCCCATTCTGGACATTTCTAGATCAGGAACTATATCTCTTACAATGTGAATGCCTTAGTTTTTTTGGGGAATCTATTTCATATATTTTATCTCTAACTATTTTTATTATACATGCATGATGGGATGTGTTTTGTTCCCTATTTTCTGTTATTTCAGGGATTCTTTTGCATTGATTTATCATATCTCTCAAACCTATTCTTATTTATGGTACTGTATCCCATTTGTGATATTTGTATACCCTTAATGCTTGTCACGAAATTTGGGCATACGGGAGAGAAGACACCTGGGTAATTATCTATGTTTCTTCATTATAGGGTTAAAAGTGGTTACTTTAGAGAGAGAGAGGGGTCATGATAGAGTGGTATTAGAGTAGGATGGGATTTAGGATTCAGTTTATAGTTAAGAACCAAGAGTATTTAATGTTTTGGTAGAGAAATGATGATATTTATTCATCAAGTGTAACATTATAAAAGGAAGTCATGATCAAACATGGGATTTGATGGACTCATGTGATCATATTCATGTACACTTAGTATAATAAATGATCAAGTGAGGTGCAACTGATTTCTAGGATAAGTAACAATTGAGTTGTAAACATTATTATTTTATTATGTTATTATTTGAGTTTGGGTAGTTTTGGGTAATAAAATGAACTAAATAAATTTAAATAAAATTTCTGACACCTAGGATAAGTAAATTAAGGATTATTTAAGCTATTTCTTCTTGACATGATTAAAAAATATATTAGGTAGTGGAAGCATAATAGTTTGATTTGATTGATCTGTGGCTTTATCATAATATTGGGTCCCACAATCAATCAGTCTAATAAACAGAGTTTTTTAGCTGTGTTTCCCCAATACGTTTCATATTGAGGAGTCGCGAACATGAAATTTCAGGTGGCACTCTATCCTTCTATATAGTATACAACTACTCTACTTACATTACCAATGTAAATGATACTCTTGAATAATTTAGATATCATTGCTAGTATTCCCTCATGATCAGGATCCCCATAGGAGGGTAACTAGTAGGGTTCCTCATGGATATAAGTTGTTAGTGGATGGTCTCTAGAACTAGGTCTATTGTGGTTTCATCCAACATATAATCAACCCCAGAATCATAGTTTTAGGCTGCCTAAGGATGGTTGTTTTTTTCCTCTTTCTATGGGATTTGGTATAGTGTGTTTGGACATTGGAGTTAATATCAGTTATCATAATTAGTGTTCAATGGTTCTTTGAGACCATTTTGTTTGGGGAAACAATGTTCGGTATCATCCACATTTATTGTTTCCAATTAGCTCGTTTCAGCAGCAGGGGTAGATGGATTATGCTTATCTAAAGGGGTATGGAAAATGTAGTGTTCTTCCTTAGGATAATCCCATATTTTATGTACCTCAAATCAAGCATATTCATAGTTGTGTCCATCAACAAAGAGGTATAGGATCTGATCATCGTCTATTACAGGAAGTAGAGGCTGTAATGCTAAAGCGGGTTATGATTATTCAAAGTAAAAAAACATGCCATCCACCCTTTTTTATGAAATGTTTTATTCATGATCATTGCAAAACTTTTTCCTCCCACTCTATTCCATGATATAGGGTTATACATATAATGTATTGTCATGCCTCGTGTGTTGACTATGCCATTTAGCGCCTAGAAAATAATGCATGAATTGTATATGGTGTGTAATTAGATGATAGGAAACATTAATACAACTATGAGATATTAAATCTTTGGATTCACCTATTTAGTTTCATCATTTATGTTAACTAGTTTTACTCTATTCATGATTTTATCAAATAATTATTGGGGTAGTTGTTTTCTAATATTTTGATTGTTAGTGTGCAGTTTTCATTAACAAGTGAGGTTATCAGTTTGAAAGAATATGAGTGGATCCCAATATTTCATTGATGTATAATTTTTTGTGGAATCGGTGGGTGTTGGGATAGTGGTGGTTCTTAAAGTTGTTTTTGGGGTTTTTGATGTTTTGGTGATGATGTGTGTAGATGATTTTGTATGGTTTCCAAGAAACAAGAGGTCAATTTTCATGGATCTGGATATTTTTTTTACACATGAGTTGGGAGGGGATTGAATCATGATATTGGAGATTAGTTATTCCTCATCACGTATTTATATGCTAATATGTATGGGAAAACTGAGTGGATTATTTATAAATTGGAGGATTTATGTTGATAATATATATTATTCTTCAATGGATCTTAGGAAATTCTTGTTATTTTGTTTGAGGTTTATTATAATATCATATATCACTCAAACATCATCATGACCCTACTAGTGGATTTATATGGGTATCCATGTCATTCACAATTAATCTAGTCTGAGGTTAGGTGATCTTCATATCTCGGTCATAATGAGATGCATAGAAAGACATAGAAGAACCAGGTTATTTCTAAAGGGATGAAAGAAGTGACAGAACAACATAACTCTTGTTCTGATCGTAGGAGGAGGCTTGTGGAGTTTTAGGTTAGATACCATGTGATCTTTATGGTATCCCTTCAACATGGGATTTAGTGGTTTTGAAGGGGGATTAATATCTTTCACATGTTTTGGGCCTTTCATGGTGATTGAATGCTTTGGATAGGTGGATTAGTTATTGGAACTCCCATGATGACGGGACTAGTTCCACAACAACTTCTATTACCCTCATATCCATTAGTATATTCATAATGAATCACATGTTTTTGAAAGGTGATAGTTGGATATTGATGATGGAATTAAAATTTTGGATCATCCGGTGGTGATCCAGGATCATTAAGAGAAGGTGGTTTATAGATGTATCATTCCTTGGGTTTGTTTGTTGGGGAGGAACATGGTCATTCAGGATAGTTCATGGTAGCTAAAGACACATATTTGTACCCAGTACCCTTATTTATTTTTTTCATGCATTATTTTTATTATGGGATGTTTGAATCTTTTCATTCCTTGTGATGTGATTTTTCCATGATATGTGTCATTTGATTAATGATTCAAGAATGAAAATACTTTGTAGAAAAATTGTCCTTAACCTTATCATTTTACATTAGTTGTTTAGTAACTGATATAAAATTACTTTTGACAATGGTTCTTTATAAACCAAAATTAAAAGTGATCATATATGAATTCTAACATTAGTTCCTAATTAACTGATGTTAAAATTCAAAATGTATTACAATTAACTTTAGAATTTTTAGGAACCAATGATATAACGACAAATTAATTCACATTTTAACTTATATTTTTCAAATAACCAATTTTAAAATGTAGAATCTCTAAACATTAGGTTGTATTTTGTTTCCCAAGAATCAATTTTATAGGTTGTTAAGGTAAAACTAAATTATAGATGAATATTTATTTCCACCACAATTTAGAATTTATTCTCTAAAAATTTCCAAAATCACATCAGATGCATGGAATTTATTTCTTCCCTATTGGATACATTTTGTGATTATAAATATGATAATTTTTTATATAAAAACATCTACCTAATAATTTCACACGATCATTATATTTCACACTGATTTAAATTTTTTACCAACATCAATTCGCACCATTCAAACTCTTTTAAGTGGTAATATAAATTTATTATAGTTATATTGTTTATTTATTTCCATTATATTCTTGTTTATGAAAATTTAATTTATTTTAAAATAGATAATTATTTCAATGATGGAAAAGCTTCTATATTAGACTGATAAGCTACTCTATAAAATTTTACATGAGTTTTTCATCTCAATGAAAAGGAATTTTATGAAAATATATCTTATTTCAATGAAATTAGTGTGCATTCATGGATAATAATGAAAATACTAACACGATTCTTTCATTTGGATGTTGCAATTTTTTGTTTTTAAAATATTCATCTATCAATTATTTGTTATGGGAATTATGCTAAAATATATACATTATATAAATCCATGTTCTTACAAATATAACATTTGATTGTTAAGTCTCTTTTTCCTCTATGTCCAGTTAAATCAATGCCTAAAAAATGCTTCTAAAAATATTACATTTATTTTTAAAAATTGGTTATAAGAAAAACTTATATTAATTATATTTTTCATAATATTTTCAAAGTCCATTTTTATTTTAAATAACATTAAATGATGATTTTAAGATCATTTATACATATATATAATGTCAAATTATTTTTTTATTTCTAAAATTCTTTTCATTCTCACTTTTTTTACCTTTCACATTTGTTTTATATAACTTCAATCAATTTTGTAATTACAATGTTAGCTCCATTAAAGAAGTTAATGACAAAAGATAAAATACAAAAAATCACCTGATAATAAAAATCCTTTTCTATAAAAGTAATAAGAGAAATCCTAATTCGTAATCAATATGTGTTATAATTAGACATGATTATAACCATGAAGGTGAGTCAGTTCCACCCAATGTATATATTATCTTTACATGGGAGATCAATTTCCTTGATTTTTTCACGGCTTTAATTTGTGTACTAAACATGATAGTTCTTTCATTGGTCCATGTGGATGCTGAGATGGTGGTTTGGTTGGTTTTGTGAAAATTTGGAGGCATGGAGATTTCATTATGTTGTAGTAATGTGGTGGTATGAAGCTGGTCATAGATGTTTTTGTTCAATTGGCGAGTTTGGATGGTGGTTGTGGTTATATTAACAATATTCTTATGAGGTATCCCATTATGATGGGAGTTTTTTACTCATTGACTTTTTTCCTTTTAAGGTTATTTTTTATTCTCAAGGATGAAATTTGTTTGAAATTTAACTAATATGTCATCCTACACCATCTGGCTTGTTACTTTTTGGTGATTCAAGTTGTGGATGTTCCTAGGAGAAGTCTTGGAGATTTTGAGGGGAAAATGAAGAGATAACTTGAAAATCTACTTGATAAGGTAATTTTGGAGTTGATAATGGGTCAACATCGTAGGATTGGAGGATATGATGTTGGACGGATGATTTTAGACTAGAAAGTAGATATATGTGTATCTTGTACTTATACCAATTCTGTCCTTATAGAAGCATGGATAAATGGGTGGAGGTGAGTGTTTGTGTCGAAGGATGTGTTATCGTGTCTAGGACTTTCTCTATGGAGGTTCTATGATTTCCAGTGTACCTACACCATGGATGTGGTCTATGTTGTGTCCTCGTTCATGGTTTTTGATTTCTATGGACTATTAATCGTGGTGGTGTCAAGGTCATGTTTCTATTTTTTTGGGTGTGTGGCAGAGTGGTTAGTGAAACACTGTTGTCACCCCTCTAATTTATATGATCTTTGGTGAGTGACTAGGTTTAAATATCATTGGATAGCTCGACTAGAAGGGTTTCATCATGGTGAGGGGTATTACATTGTGGTCCCTTTAGTTTTAATTTTTTATGGTGTGGTCATAAAAGATACATCATTGTCATGTATTATTTAGCATGGGTATAAATTCCCAAAGTTCCTCAAAGCCATCCATTTTTATAAAACATCTTTCATTTAGTGGTATACATAATTATATTCCCTTGATATTCAGTCATAAAACTTTTATTTGATACCAACCACAATCTTAGAGGATCAAATTATGGTGATTATGTTCAATTTCTCAATTTCATTTTCTTTTTTTTCCACTTTTTCCGATATTTTAGGGTTTTTTTCGAGATGAATATAAGGTTTTTGGTTTTTTTTTATGATAATATAATGGTGTATTTTTTTGGATTGTATTATATTTGACTACCATCTTGTTCTTGGTGGTAGCCTTTTAATTGATCCATGATTTTTCAATGTATCAGAATTCAAGGCTTGAGGTAGGGTTCTTTCATTTCACAACTAGTTTCATCATTCCAATTGGGTTATAATATTTTTTTTCATTCGAAAGAAGAATTATCATTTGACTAAATTATTTATTTTTAGGATAATGTATATCCCCATTATTATTTTAAGGTACCACATGTTCTGTCTTTGTTTACCATCCATGTTTTGGTATGTTTTCTAGATTCTTGGGGATTGTGATCCTTTATTTGGTAGAATGACCAATACCTTAAGGATGTATGTTTATTTGAATTAATTGAGTCAAGGTAAAAATATGTTTGTGGATTATATTTATCCTCCCCATGTTTAATGAATATCATGGGTGTCTTGGGGTTTTTTTTATTGAGAAATAGAATTTTTATTTTCTATAAAGAAATTTTATTCCACATAAATGGATTACAGATCATGTAATTGACTTTGATAATATTCTATGAAATGTGTTTAGGGTGACGAATTTTTACACATCGATTGTAGGGTTATGGTTGAGTGAATAAAAAATTCAGGTTTTTAAAAAAAGATGACATTATTTTTGGTAATATCATTCTTCATGAAATTTTGGATGTGTAATGGGAATGTAAACCTTGTAAATGTCATGAGATGTAGGTTTTAGCTATTTTTGGCTGATATATTTTTTATTCCTACAGTATCCTTCCCTCTCTCTACCTAGAACACACCCCATAAAATTTTATATTATTCCCCCCTTTGGGATTTTTTTTATTCGAAGATCGATCAACATGTTTGTTCTGGTATTCCTCTCAACGTAAAAATAAATTTGGTGCATCCTTCTTTTGTCCATGGATATTGTGTTGGCAGAAGTTAGCTTTTAAATTCATGATCTAATGCTGTTTTATTTTGATGTTTTAAGTTTCTTTTCATTAATTTTCATTCAAATACTGATCTCTTGGTTTCAAGTCACCTTTCACAATGTTTGTAAGTTAATACCATTTTTGGTTTCTTTTTCTATACAATGACTTTATTCTATGAATTAGTTATTATTTAAGTAAATTTCATTTTTTCATTTATTATATGTGATATGTGCTTCGAAGGGTTTCCTGGGAAAATGAAATGCTTTCAAAATGGTTTTTTCTTTAATAAAGTATATTATTGATTTGGAAATGAATTTTCAAACAATGTCCCGAATTTTCCAGGATTTATTATTTTATAAAATCTTATAGTTGGTGAGTTTTATTTATAGGGATTTGAATTTTTATAACTATTAGATTCTATTTGACTATGAGTAACAGAAAATATATCTCCATATCTTGTAATTTTTTGTGTAACCACATACATGAGGACATAAGAAGTTAGATGTACAAGATGTGAACTTATACCAAAGACATCTATTATATCAATCTGAATTGTTTAGAATATAAAAACTATACATTCAATGTTACAGCATAGACCAACTTGATTATTATTTTTTCGATATATTATGTACATAACGAAATGTCATGTATTATGAAAATTTGTACCCAAAGTTTCACACATAATGTATTGTGTATATAAAATACATTCAATTCCTTATATTTATATATTAAATACTTTTCACCAATTATATATACATGTCAAGTACACATGATTTATACCGTTCCTTCATCAGGATTTAGCTTTGATAGTACACAACCAGACCATCTGGTGATCCCTTCCCACCATGTACACTGTTTGATACACACTATATTTAGATATTTGATATATTCTTCTTGTTTTCTCACTAAAAATTCCAATTGTGGACTTATTATCCATTTTCTATATGTAACCTTATATGTGTATAACATATGTCTTATCTTCTAAAACATTGGATGTAGTTCATGTTTTGGTCTGACCAGTTTGAGAATTTTAAATATGTTAGGTATATGGAATGATATGAGAGAGATGTTGAATGTAGAGATTGAGATGAGTGTGGCCTTGTAATATAGGTTATGGTATTCTGGAAGTGAGCCAAAATTTTCTCTTTTTAATCTATTATTTATTGAAAATATTCATCATTGTAGCTCAATTAATAGGTTGAAAACTATTTATGCTATCATTATAAAATTATAACTGACTATAAATTGAATTTAAATATGATATTAATTCAAGAATACATTTCTTTATTTAAATTATGAATCTATTATAAAGGATATTTTTTTTTGGTAGACATTAATAAATCACTACGAAAGAATGTGGACATCTAAACTATTGAAGATTACAATGGCCAAGAGTGTCCATGATATCCACAGTTACTATGTTTACTGTATGTCATTATTATCTGTAAGCTGCTAAAAGAACCTATTATCTCATAGTAGGTATGATTATCATGCATTAATCATATCATGGGACATATCATTGTCACATGACCACTTTACCACACCATATTGTCATAGAAAGCATACCTAACAGAAGTTCACTCAACTGACCATTTGGGATAAAAATATCCACAATTGAATGAAGATATAACCACATAAGGGATTTTATTAATCATTTCCCCATCCTCATATAGTAATACCTACCCAGTGCCCCTTCTCAAAATATATCTTTCTGTTAGGAAAATCATCGTGGCATGAACAGTATTCATGATTACCACAAGATTCACTCACCCTTCGCTACCTCTACTATTCCTATGGCGATCAAAGAACCTGAACATACTACTCCGCAGATGATCAGGAAAAATTTTATTAAATCCTGATGAGGTCTCTATGGTAGGTTATTATAATAAATGGAAGACACCACCCCCCATTTATTCACCTCCACCTCAAAGAATAGTTGAGTGACCCCTCCCCTACTAATTCCACCATATACTCCTACCCTTGAATTACTGACAACAACAGATTGAAGCTAAATTTACATGATATTTATATTAGTAATATTCTCACATTTTATCTCCTCTTAGATTAAGGGATATATCTAGTTAAGCATTCCATTAGGGAAGATTCCCAACCAACGAAACATATGATGGAGCCTAATTAATCCATTCAATAATGAAGAAAAAATGTTTCTTATCGAAACAAGATATATAAAATGAAGGACCAGGTGCCTATGGGAACTCAAATGCGATTAGGGAATTTTATTTTCCATTATATTTATGAAACATCATTCACAATTAAATAGAACAATTTTCGATTGTGTGATCTGAGCATGGGGTGATAAGAAAGAACCATTCGGTGAATAATCTACAACCCCATTGACCAAAAAATAGATCCCTTTATCGGCCAATGATAAGATAATCAAACTAAATATTCTATAATATGCGAGGTCTAGTGGGTAAAATAAGTATTCCAATGTTAAATATAATATAACATGACCCACGATTCAAATATATTGTCCAATATCATTTAACAACTACTATAAAACATAATATAATTCCACCAAAAAAAGGAAAAATGTGATAGATTATGGAATGTAACCCAACTCCTAGACATTCCTAAAATATTATTATAATTTCATGACTATCATATGGATAGGCACATCCCATTATAAAAAAATTAATTCATGTATGAGGAGATGGGGACACAAAAAACATTAAAAATATGGGGATATTATTGTAGAATGTATCCATCTAAAACTCTTGTCTTATATAATTTTTTCTATAATACATTTTTGATAGAACATTAAACCCCCTGTAATTTTGAAAAAGAAAATATCCTCATCCACCTCAACAAAATTAATGATTTTTTGAGTTTCTATTGTTCTAAATCAAATTATCTATTTATTAGTATTGATAGTATATGTTTCTTCTGAATTATTACTAATAATTTATTATCCTTTCCTTCAGGATAACCCACACCAGAAACATTCATTACTTCATCTTCATGCGATAGAAAATATTGGTTATAATTTCGGGTTAATTGGGGATATCCATATACCAGCCTAAGAATAGTTAGTGAGTGCACAAATTATTAAATTTCATTACATAACAAAAAATTCCCTCATTTAAGTAATCTGTAGAATTAAATTGATGAGATTTTAATTCCAAAAAAATTAGTAATGATTAAATATGAAAGTAAGTTAATAATATAGGGTTTCACCACTCCTTCCTGAACATGATTTCAAAACAAATTTTTTTTAAATGATTGTATCTTTAAAATTTGAAGCAAAAAACTAAATTTTAACAACTACACAACATTTTCTTCTTTGTAGATTATTTGAGTCTCACATTTACTACATTCATCTCATGTTCTTAATTGTTTTTCATATCACCCTATAAAAATAGATTGTAAAACAAGGAAAAATTAGAGGGTATTGATGTTTTGATTAAAATATTGTAATTTTTTTCAATTTACCAAATCTAGTTCATTCCAACTCATTGGTTTTGATCTATATTTTGAGAAAGGCTTATTTTCTAGATGCATAAAATTAAAAAATAGTAAACACGCATAAAGACATTTTCTCACCATTCCATTGGATTATTCTCCCTCAACGTCATTCCCCATTAAATATTAAATAGAAAGTGAATAGATATAATGAAATATAGATCAAGATAAGAAAAATTTTAGATAAATGATTAAATCCAATTTTAATTTTCACATGAAAAAATTAAAATAAAATGATAAAAACATAGTTAAATAATAACTGGACTGATTGAAGTAATAAAAAAATCGCATCGGCTATCTAAAGAGAACCATGATATGAACTTAATATAATTCAAGTGTGTTTATAATGAATTTAGAACTAGAGGTGTCATTGTGGCAAAAATTATTTGGATGTAATTACCATTATCCCATGAAGGGGAATCCAAAGTGTGGATCTACAATCTACAACCTATAGAAGTTAACTAATTGGAAGAACTATAGTTGGTATTCCTACGTAAATTAATGCCTACTTTTTAAATATCCCATGTTAGGAAATAAATTTATTCAATCAAAAAAACTATAAAGACTCTTTATATGTTATGGGGGATATTCATGAAGTTGAAAACCTCATAACCACACCATCCATATTAGAAAAATTACATCATTGTATTTATCATACAAGGATTAATTAATAGTGAATTAAACATACATGGTGCATCATTGTTAGGGGAACTAATTGATGAGTCTCCATATGATGTGTGAGAACACATTGAAAGGAACTCAGATAATTTTATATTTTTTTGTACCATAACATCTATTAGGGGAGTACATGTGGATAAAATTTACAACTCACCATTGTTATAAAATAAAATTTAAGAACTAACTTACTTTGTGAGGTAATTGCCTTTGAAAAATGTACAAGATTCATCATCTGCCTCACCCATGGGGGACATCCTATTGTGATACTCCTAGGAAAATTCACTACGGGATTACATTAAATTCAAGGAATAGAATATGGTGTTGAAATTTTGAAAAGTTAATTCTCAAACCAACAAACTAGAAACCAAGAATTTATATAATTATACATAAAAATTTTCGATCTAGAATCCAATAAATATAGAGACCACCACTTCAGTAAGAGTCCAAACCCCCTAAATTCTAGAGAAATAACTTGTTTCCATTATAGGATAACATCAATGGAAACCACTAGAATATTCTACAAAATACATGTTTAGATTAGAAATATAATCTGAAAATAATCATCACAAATTTCTTACAACTCATGGGTTATAATTAAATCAATTAAAAAAATCAACCAGGTCCTGACAACACCAGATAATATATTCAACTAAGGTAACTAGTATCCTCATACTTAGAAAATTCCAAATCCTAAAAGAAGTTTCATGTCCCTTATAATGAGAAGTTGAAATGATCTATCATATTGTTAAATATCACCCTTAGAAAATTAAAACTACATTTATACAACATCATTCATCTAAAGAATATTACTATGGAAAAGAACCTTATGAAGTGGCCAATAAGAAACCATAAAATGTTATAAAAGATATCATAGAAGATCCAAAACCTACCCCCTTCCCTATAAGAATGCATGAATAGTTAAAAAGGGATGAACCATTGTAGAAAGAGGTTTGATACATCTTAAAATAATTGGAAATCAATATTCCCATGAAGTGTGAAAATTGACAAATTCCATTGTATGAAAAATTAATTAAGTATTTTTTTAAAAGGTAGAACTATATTTAAATGAACTAAATGTGTACAAATATGTTAGAATATTTCATGTCTTATTATACCTCAAATTCCCAAAAAATATCAATTTTGATCGCTTTTTTCCAGTACATTATGTGATATTAGAGCCTCAATTAATGTATTAAATTATTCAATATATTCTTATTTATATATTGGAATACCTAAAATAAATTTTTTGGATTTTATAACATACCAGTAGTTCCATTTATTATCTGGTACATACCATTGAGTATGCCTTGGTATGTGTAAAAAGTTACCCATTACATAGTAACTTTTACATTTTAAACATGGATGATGGAAAAAAGAAAGGATTGGACTCCCATTAATCTTGTTATCTTATTACTAAAAATAAATACAACCATCATAAATGTAAATCATGGATCTGCATCCATGACATTTCGGTAGGAGACAGCAGACTTAAATATACCCAATTCGATGACACATCCACATAATGAACATTTTTTCTCACATGAAAACATTTTTAACATTTATTCACTTCTATGTATGAATATGTAATGCACGATGATGAAATTATAATATGAATTGATTTGAGAGAAAAAAAATTTCTAGACACATATATTTTTTGAAAATGAACTTAACATAGATACAATTTTAAATATTCATAAATTTTAAGAAATTAGTGTAAATTATTATTTTGAGATGGAAAAAATTGATACAAATCATTAATATTTACTTTTTTAGGAATTAATCATGATGAATAATATAATAAAAACATCTCTAGAAATTCCCTACAAATTATAATGGAATTCAACGCTCTTAAATATAAAATATGCTTTTTAAAAAGAGGATAACAATCCTCCAGTCCTAGTTTCCAATAGTTTAGAATTTCTTCCTGAGAAAAAACAACTAAAAGTACTAGTAAATAATTTAAAATCTGTATGATAAGAATTTATTTATTTTTAAAGAATAAACCCTACCACATGAATACATAGAATATTGATTTTAGAAGGATTTGTGTAAGTTAAAATAACAATAAAGATACTCAACCCCACCCTCCTGGAAGTTGCCAGAAAATAATTATAAATATTTTAAAAGATAAAATAATCTATCCATATTTGACAACCAATGGGTGAACCCCATTTAATGTGTTCCAATGAAAACTATTTATATACTTGTGAAAAATGAAAACAATGAGTTTTACCCACCATAGTCTAAAATACATACAGAGTTTGTAATTAATAGAGGAAAATAAACCATGAAACTAGAAAAGATCATTTCATTATACCTATTGTACAAAAAACAGTAAAAATAAAATCTAGGATAGAAAATTATTGTTTCATTGATGGGTTTCTGGATATTTTCAAGCTCTAATATCTCCCTATAACTAAGAAAATTCCACCATTACATGTAGTTTTAATAAATTTTTCTAATGAAGGATGCCTATTTTATTAATTCAATTTCCTAGTTACCATTCAACACTTCATCATGAGAATCATTTCATATCTGATTCAAAATTTCATACAAGTGTTCCTTAATAAAATGAATTTTTATGGTACTAGCTTTCAAAATTGATAATAATGTTTGGAAAAGTTTTGAAAGTATTTTTTGATAAATAATTCTATTTATATTTTGAAAATTATACAATTTGTGCTATAAAAGAAAATTTACTAGTCCATTTAATTTCTATGGAATGAATTGATGTCAATAATGAAAAAGGGGGTATTATTTTAACCATACCTTAACAATCAACTATTATGTAAATTTGATCATTTTTCATCAAATTTCATATTTATATAGGATTTATTAGGTACTTTAGAAAATTTGATTTTCCCCTAACAAATTTATTGAGTAAGGAAGTTTACTATATATTTGAAAAATGTTGAATGGAATCCCTTTTAATATTAAATGAATGTTTAACAAATTCCCTCATATATAATCTAATTGATTAGAGTAACCCCATTGAGGTACATTGTTATGAATCCAATACTTTTGTATGTTCGTGTCATCTCAAAGGATTGGTATGATTCCACAATGGAAATCCTACATCTAAAAAACGCTAAACACTGGAAAAATGAACTACATGAGAATAGAAAAGTAGTTTTTTTCTTTTTGTTAGCATTAGAAAAATTTGGTTTTATTTTTTCATTGTTAAGGTGATTGTTTATTCTGATCATGAAGATTTAAAATATTTTATTCAGCGACTGATTCCAAGACTGTGATGGTAAAATGTATGTTGTTTCTAAAAGATTTTAAACTCATGGTTAATGAAAATAAGGGATATTAAAATAAAATGGTTAATAAAATCATATTATCTCACACTATAGATGTATAACAAGTCCACAATACTTGAATAGATGATTCCTTCCCCGGTGAGAAATTATACAGCCTAACCTAAGTACCAAAGTATACTAATAATGATTTTTTTTCCATATCCAAGGTAACTTCTTAATTATATTAGTAAAGTTGTGCTAAATGAAAATATAATTGAAAAATAATAATTTGGATGACCCTTAATTTTAGAAACAAAATTAAGATAAAAACATTAAAAGTTGTATTTTGAGGATGAAATATACTCTGTACTTTTTTTATTGTTTCACACCTTCATGTGGTGGCTTTTTTGTCCCCTATGAACTTCTATGAATGTTTTGGAAGCTAGATTGTAATAAATATAAATTTTTAAAAAATCATATGATTTTGGTAAAAAAAATTCCCAAAATACAATTTTTCTAGTGGAATATCCAACAGATAAGAAACTATAGAAACAAATTTCATTTTATGCTATATAATTGATTTCAATGGAGTTAAAAGTATGGGGCCACATAACATGTAATTTAGATTTTGATATATATTACTTCTACTAGAAAATGTCTCTATATAGATTCAGGCCAAAGTCACTCAATATGGGGACTAAAACATATTAATTTCAAGTCTAAAATAAAGAAATTTTTTTGTGGTATTGAAAACGTTTATATTTTTATAGTGACTAAGGAACCCATTTTTTGATCAAGAACATGAAATAACTCATTATAAATGTTGAGTGAAAAATTAAAAATTTATTTACTACAACCCATCTAAAATTTTACATGTAGAGGTCCTAATAAATTGGTCAAAGGGATCTGAGAAAAGATAGTACAACCCAAGATAAAATAATACATTAATAATCTATAAGATGAATTTTGTACATAAAGAACTCCCTGTAGGCCCCCATTAGGTATGTATCCTTAAAAAAACTTATTGTCAATATTACCACATTCCAATTGAAATAAAATGTAAATCGTATTGTGTTGTCATACGAGTAAATGTTGAGTATCAAAAGGCCAGATACCAAAGGGGGTTATAATTAATGTTTATTTTTTAATTTAAGGGAGGTTAACATGATAAATTTATTATAGACAAGGAGATACCGAATATTACAAACCTAATTGATCTAGAAATTATAATTTCAGGAAGGAGGCAAAGGATTGCTATTTTTTCAAGGATAAAACCCTTCCCTAGAAATATTCATTCCAAATGGAATTGTATATATTAAATAATTAACAAATTATCAATTTGTGTAGTGTTTATGGAAGGAAATTATTCAAATAAACCATTAAAAGTGAACATAAAAAATTTAATATATACAACTAGACCTTTTGTTAAAACTGAGTATAGGATTCCAAACACCTCATACCTCATAAAAAGTAAGTACTTCTTAGTTTCCTCTCTCCATTATCTCATCCTAAAAATTTATTTTATTTTAAACATAATATTAAAGAAAATTTCACACTAATATATAACTTGAATAATATCAAAACCAAGTATGGGGTAAGAGAGAACCTAGAATTCTAAAATAAATAAAACACATTTTCCTAAAAAAAATCTTGCACATTTCACCTGTGTACCACTCATTATTTAGATTTCATCACCCCTTTTATTGAACATCACAGATTCCCTACCCAGTGTGAAAATAACATAATAGATTTAAGGAAATTATTTAGTTCTGAAGATGTGACCATAACGTTATTGCTGATTATATTTTTATCATCATTTGTGGATTTTTTGTCTTAAAATTAAGAGACCAATTATGAGGGAAAATATTTTTAGAGAATCAATTTTATAACGTAATGTAGATATAATATTGAAGATAATATATGTATAATGACCTATATTATAAAATGCCTTAGGGATTCAATATGAACAAAAATTAGGTATGTTTATTGAACCTATGATACATATTAGTAATTTGGTACCCCCAAATGGATCTCTGAGATAAGATCACTGGTTGTGTTTAGGTGATTAAATAAAGGCATTTTAATCGGTTCTATGAAATGTTTTTTATATATAATTATTGATGTGAAAAATGAATTTCAAATGGGACTTGACAAAAAAATATTTATGTGATTATATTACTAATCCAACATGAAATGGAACTATTTACTTATTACACATTAATTCATGTTGTATCGATAAGTGGGAAACAAAAATGTGGTTTATTAAACATTGGAAATATGGATATATAATATAAATTTTTTATAATTTCTCATCCACATAAATATATTTTTATCCACTCTTAAGATAAAACATTTATTAAATTTTAGAAAGGTATTTATTTTATTTTAATACGATCCATGATAATTATATTTTTGAAAGAACCTATGTTTTGTTTCAAATATAGATATTAAATATTAAATTATGAATGAGGACATTTAATTTTTAATTTTTTTAATTTTCTGATAAATTGATTTGGAGTGCAATAGAAAATGTATGGGGGAGGTATGTAAGAAAACAGTTTCAATATTTTCATCTTTTATTCATTGAAAACAATTCATTTTAGTTAAATTGCCATGTTATTAGTTCTTTTTCATAAAATTTCAAAATTACAACTAACTAGAATATGGATATAAATACAGTATTTTTTTAATTGATACAATTTTTTAAATTTTTTAATACATTCTTAAAGAAATAATTTATTTTAGCATATCATTGACATCATCCCTAATAAATAATGTGAACTTTTACAAGGTGGAAATTTATAATGGCCAAAAATGGTCATGACATCCACGTTCACTATGCTTACCATATGTGTTGAATGTATTCTACCACCTGCATTAACATTATGTCTCAATTCAGGCATGGTGGATGTTACTTAATCCTACTACAGCCACTAATCATAGTTACATGAGCACATTAATGCACCTTATTATAACATAAGTCATACATATAATGACTTCCCTCAAATGACCATTTGTTTTACAAATCTATAAAGGAAACATGTACAGGAAACATGAATAATTTTTTAAACCATTAATCCACCCTCATAGTCAGAATACCTACTATGATTCCACATTCTAAAAATACATATTATTTTAAGGAAACCAACTGTGACATGCATGGTTTTCATGATTACCACAAGCTTCACCCACCCAATTGTCCCTCTACCATTTCAATGGAAATCAAAAGAAACCAAACATCCTCTTCCCCTGAAGACCATGAACGCATGGGTTAATAAATATTTAGTTCTATAGGATACGAGCTTCCCAAAAAAGGAAGATACCACCCACAATTATACTCCTCCACCACGAGGAAGAATAGGGTGACACCTTTCTTGTCGACGCCGCCTTCTACAACCTCCCTTAAAATTTACACAGCTATGGATTTGATATAATTTTCTAGATGATTCACCATAATAATTTTCACACATTGTTTCTCCACTATTATTGAGCATGGGATACACCAGAGTTTTCCATGAAAAAATATTCTCTTCCAGTGAAACATCTGATGGACCCCTAAAATATCAATCTCTCTATAAGGAACATGCTTCTATTCTACACCAATGACATATGAGAATGTACCAAAAACCCAAGTATGATTAATAATATGAGGATTATTTTTAATCACCTATTTTACAAAACCCCTCTACCATAATGTAAACAATTATACCAAGTGAGACTTCAGATGATTAATTATGAAGAAATAACCAATATATGAAGAATTTTCAAAATCACTAACAATTAATTGGTCAGAAATCACCGTATAATGATGTGATAATACACTTGAATATTCTAGAATAAGTGATGTTTCATGGGTAAAATAATTTACCCTAGTAACTATTCTAAATAAAAAAGTTCACAATTAAAAAATGAGACCAACTTTCCATTACACACAGCTATAAAAGTATCAGATTATTCCACCCACAAAAAAGGAAAACTAGGATGGATAAGGTAATGTAAACCAACACCCTTAAATTATTAAAATTAAAGAATAATCTGGTTTATCTCTAATGGATATAAAAAATCAATCATCTATAAAATAAATTCATGTTATGAGATATTAGGTTGAAAAAAACTGGATTAAGGAGGACAACATACTCTAGAAGGTTTCCATCTAAGTCTCCTATTTAATATAATTGTAGTTTATAATACTCTTATAATGGAACATTAAATCCCATGTTAATCATAAAATGATAACCACTCACCCCCCCCCCCCCCCCCGTTAATGTATTATTCTATTTTAAATGCTCTATCTATTCTATGGAATTTACTGGTACTAAAAATAAGGGTTTCTACTAAATTATTACATTAAAATACTTATACATACATTTAGATATTTTTCACCCAAAATAAACTTGTATTATTTCCTCTATAAGTGATAGAAAATAATTGGTGTAATTCAAGGCTTAATGGATATATCCAAATTCTAATTTAAGAAATTGTAGGGAATATATTAGTTATTGTATTTATTTACATAAATAATAATTAATTGACACAAATAATAATTTGGATTCAATTGATGATAGGGTAATTAGAAACCAATTGAATAATGATTCAATTGGTGAGTGATGAAATAATCATTTGTTGGACCACTACTTCCTTAAATTTATTTAAATAAAAACTAGGTTTTACTTACTATCTCTTTAAAAATTTAACCTATAAAACATTATTTTAACATTCATAAAACAATTTATTCTGTAGAGAAAATATGAGTCCCACTTTTACTACATTATTATTAGGATCATATTTCTCTACTGATAGTGCTGGTAAATGAGATTATCACCTCTATATCTAGGGTTAGGTACCTCGTATGTGACATACCCATCATAGGTTGTGGCCCCCATATGATATGTGGAGTTCCTGTAATACATTGTATATCAGTATGTAGTCTTCCATTAGTGGAGTTATTATTCCCTTGTATAGTAGTGTAATGTTCATAATCAGTGATGCTAGTGCTACCCAATATGTTGAGGAAGGGTCCCCAATAGGGTACATTTTTTCCCTCAATCGACCTCCATAACTAAATGAATCATAGTCCTTGATTATAGTTATAGAGGTGTAACATATATGTTATTGATTTCTTGTAGATCAAGAGTTATGTGGTTATTTTTAATTTTCATATAGATTCATTTGGGATACTAGTAGAATTTCTTAGCATTTATGGTATTTTTATGTTACTAGCTTATAATCATACTATTGACATCATGTATTAAATAACTTTATTTTCTATAGAAATAACTCATTAATTGTGTGTTATAATCATTTTTAACTATGTTATGATAATGAGATCATTATAATTCCCATGTTCGTATTTGTATTTGACCATATCTTGTTCCTTTGGTATATCTTCTATTATTCATCATTCTTGGGTTTGAGGTGAATTATTTGTTTATCATTACATTTTTTTGAGAGAAACCTATTGGGTTTGTTTGAACACCCTCCTTTATGGGATTCACACCCCCAGATCTTTTTTATATGGACACACATCATTATATTGGGATGGTATTGGTAGGACTAAAGCAATCGGGGTTAGAGGGGGTGTTTCATAATAGATGGTGATAGTTTTTTGTGAATACCTCCTTAGAAGTAGTCTATTCCATGAGACCCTATAAAGATGAGGTGTTATATCATACCAATATTTTGTGGTACATTATTGTTATTATCTTCTATATATGTATTACCATTTCATTATTTTTTCCTATTAAGAGGTGTGCTTCGAAATAATATATTATGATCACATTGTTTGTTATTTAGTTGTTATATATCCACTAGATGGTATTATTGGATATTGTTGTATATTAGAGATATATTTTTATTAAGTATTTTTAAAGGAAATTTCTTCTCATATATTTTAATTCCATATTTTTTTCATTCGCCACCCCATGCCTTAATGCATCTGATATCAGAGTGGCACACTCACCAGACTGTCATCTTGGGTGAGTTCGTGGTGGATCGAGTCATGTTATCATCCCCATGACAATAAAACCAAATTATATAATGGTACTAATCATAATGAAAAATGTGAATGAATATAAATTGGAGACCCCCCTTCCTCATGGTATAAGTCACATTGGTCCTTTGGTGTAGATAACAAAAAATCTAACAATTGTATAATTCCTCCCTAGGGTAACAATCGATGTGGTCCTCCATGCATTAAAATATTAACAACACATGAAGCCCCTGCCACCCATATATATAAATTATAAACTCTAATGGTTATTAATAAGTTGTCCACTATTGAGATCCTCTACATGAAGAATGATATAGTAGACAAGGAGGTCCTCTCCATATAGATGAAAATGAAAATATATACAACAGAGTTCCCCCTTATTTTATTACACAGAGTTATTACTATTGAGGTACTCACCATTGCATAGAATATAAAAATACACCCCATGATAATAATCAGAAAGTATAAAATAACATTAGAGATACTCCTAAAGGAATCCTATATATATTTCTCCTAGTGTTACAATTATTCCAAAATTAAACTCTTTATGAGTGGTGATTATAAAAAAAACATCAATTGATTCTCAATATTACTTAGTAATGATTCTCCATAGTGAATGGGTGACCCAAAAAAATTATCATCCATGTTTCCAATAACAAACTATTTGAATATTACACTAAATATACCACCATTTTTATGTGGAATAGACCATGTCATTGTTGATTATATGGTTAATTATGGAAGGCGAACTGCCACTATATTGTGGTCTACTACTTTTCATTATCGGTGTTATTTGAAAAATCTCACATACTTGGACATATTCCACAATAGCTATTATATAGCATCTAAGATCACCATAGGATGATGATTAAAATAGATTGAATGTATATAATAATCAATTAAATATTTAATAAATTATGGGAATTGAGATATATAATACAAAGAGTTATAACATTTTTTAATTTTGAAAGATTTTCATTAAAATGATTGAGACTATCAGTTCCAAATAGGAAATATGACAGAATGGACCGAAGGCCTCCAATTTTTTTATTTATTTTTGATAACCCCCTTTCAAGGTATGAGGGGGAACCATTACAAGGACCATAGGCTCAGAGAATACATGGCCCATACACTTTATTATATTACACGACCCGAAGGCCATAAGGAATTCAACCAGACTATCTACAAGGAAATTCCCCACCCCAACATTTGCATCATGATAGTAGCTCTCCACCATCACATGGTCGTCTAACTAGGCTTCCTATGTAAACATAGGCTAGTACCTATGGCATATCCATAACCTCTCATTTTGAAAAATCCATCTGGTTCTACTCAGGTGAGTGTGCTTGCTCTAAATCCTCCTCTGGTGCAGCTCCTTTTATGTAGGTCAGTTTTGGGGAAACTGTATTGATCATGTGGCCCGGAGGCCATGAGTTGGACTTAAAGGTGGCTCGAAAGCCTTACTGACCCAATTTCCTATGTGGTCAAAGGCCTTAAGGACTTCAAACCCAAACCAGTGGACCAAGGTGAATAGTTTTGGCTTCTACAGTACCAATGATTACCTGGAACAGTAACTACTACTATGCCTACATAAATACTACTACAGTGCCTGATACATTACTACTATAGTAACCCATAATTATGCCTCCGCCGGGATTTAAACCAGGGCCTCATCGGTGCACTTAAGGAGTCCTCACCAACTGGACTATGGCTCATGTCCCCAAATATGGTATATGGATTGATGTATAAATAATATCAATTCACATACATGTGAATCGATCTCTAACACCTAAAATATATTATTGAAGCTCTATCCATAATCTTAAAGGTTCTATAATATAATGGATAGTGGGAGCCCACTTGAGAAATATGTGTTTTCTGTAACAAGAGGATACACATGGAGGGGGTAACCCTGGGTTTTCTCCTAAATGATTAAGATCAACCCCATCAAATAAAATTTTATAGAATTGAATACTTGGTGAAATATTTATCATTTATTCTACTTTTTAATATTAAATTCAAATGTATCGATACATCCAAAATGTTTTTGGGTTTTGGTATCATTATACTACCTTATTTAGAGTGATTTTAATCCTCTGGAAACCCATAAAGGGTATCAGAGAAGATCTATCAATGTCTTGTTTAAAATATAGTGAACGATGAAAGTATAAAATATGATTCTCCAAGAACCATTGAATGACCTATGGAGAAACACCTGTATTGGTTCATGATTTAGAATTACCAATGTATAACCATTATGTGAAATTCAAATTTTATTTCTTTATGTTGACTAATGACACCGTAGTCTATGTGAAATATTATTTATGGGAAGGTATGAAAACATTATAAAAATAGATCATTGTAGGGTGCTTCTTAACAACATATATAGGAAAGTACTATGTTGTTGTGTCTGTCAATTTAGAGACAAACTAGGGTATAGTATAAAATTAATGATTCTTTCCAAAAACATATTGGTTACATGAAATAGAATTCTCAAAAGACATCGACCTAGAAAAATTATTTCCCTAAACTAATAGACCAGGTGAAATGGAAAAGACAACAAAGTCGACCTAAAATTGCAAACTTTCCTAAAATACCCATGCTGAAATAAAAACCCTCAAATAGCTAAGATTCCCAGAAATATAGACTAAAACTATTTTTCTTCCCTTGGAATGATTTTCACCATAGGGAATACCACATTATGGTTAAATCTATTTTTTTATGAATTTTAAAAAAATTTACAATTTCTTCATAAAATCATTTCAAATTAAGGCCCTAGAGGACAAAGAACATTCAATATAGAGATTAAAACAAAACCAAAAATGATATGGTAGATGTGATGTAGGATTAAATTATATTCAAAAGGTAAAGAATTATAATGTTTTTATAAATTAATATAACATAACAAATTATTGTTCATATATATATTAATGAATAGTTAATTAATAAAAATTTAAAATGGATATATTATGGACTTATTTTAAAATTATATAAATCATTGAGAAAGATTGTTTTATATTTTTAATCAAATTATTAAACACAATAAAGTATTATATATTTAAATAAATTAACTTTTATATAAAAAAATTAATTATTTTATTGTAAAAGTTGTCATAAAATATCTCTAAATTTGTCTGTGAATTAATTTATATTAGTTATATTTATATTATAATATGAAAACCTATTATTATAAAAAGGTAAATTATTAATGTTTATGTGTACCTAAAATATTAATTGATTTTACATTTTCATTTTTGAATTGTTCATAATGACTATATCATGTTTAAATTAATGAGTTATTCAATTATTTTGTATTATTCATTACATTATTAACAATAGATTAAATTTTATTATATTATGAGTATATATATGATTTAGATTAGAAGAATTCAAACTCTATTAAATTATTATACAAACATTTATAGAGTTATATTCTAGGTATGATTATTGATTTAGTTTTACTCTACATTGAATTTGGATTTTCATATGTTATTATTTTCTGTTATGAAGTTAATTATAGTTTATAAATACTAGGTGTTATAATTATTCTAGAATTTAAGAATATAAGGAGAGTATAACCATGGGAAGTGGATAATTTCCCAAAAGTGCTCACTCTTGAAGAGGATTATGCCTTGTCAAGAAATGTGGGAATTGGCTACCTATCAAATTATACCTACTCTTATTAGAATTTTTGATTTCATGTGATTAAAAGCCTCTACATTAAAGTAATTATTACACCATATGTATTGGATGAATTTTAATATGTGTGAATATTTTTTGATTTTAATTTTTGGTTACTAACATAATTTGTATGATTTTAAATGTGTTACACAGTAATCAGGGTTACATATATTGATTTGGAGAATGGAATATGATTCAAAAATACACCATCCCAATCATGCATACAGGTAATGTATATACATGACATATGATTTTGTGATAATAAACTCCATTTAAAATACAAATGTAAAATTCCTTCTAATGTAAACACTAATCAAGACCTTTATCATCCAACTTGATAGTTTCATGCCAAATTTGGGTGCCCTAAGAATGTATTATTTAGGTATAAAAAATAATGAGGTGACCCAATGAGTTAGTTTAATTTTTTTGAAATTTTTAGTATATTGTATCTAACAAGGGAACCCTTTGAATGAATAGTAAGTATATAGTGTTGAATTTGTTAATATTATCAAATGGGAAAAGGCTTTTTCTATTTACCATCCAAACTCTATATATGATATTATTTGAATCAATACCTAGATAATTAAATTATTTGTGTGAGGAATAAAAAAATAAATCTTATTTCATATTGAAATATGTATCCTGATCTACTAGTGGTTATTTTGGATTTAAAATGGGTCTATCATTTTAGTGGTATACATTTTGTAAAATCCATTATTAATTGAATTTTAAACAAGATATTCATCTTCTAAAATATTTTATAATTCATAATATGGCATCATCATTAGAAATTGTACATTTAAATAAATATTTGAATGGAATGTTTAATGTAACAAAAGTATTATACTAGTACAGAAACATAGATAAGTACACAGTTGGATCATTTAGTAACACTATGATTGGTTGTAAATTAGTTTGATACAAATTTAATAGAATTATTTTCTCTTAAATTATCTTAACCTTTTTCCAATATTAATATGAATAGATCTCGAAGTAATCATAAAATTCAAACACACTATGCACAATATAAAAAGTAAAGAAAGAAGAAACAATATATTTTTATTAGTTTTACCCCTAATGTGTCTAAATACAAAATCATTGTATTTATGATGTCTATGAGTTAATTTTGAATCAATAATATTATAATGTAAATATAATTTGCTAAGGTACCATCAATAATCCCACAAATTGTTTTGCTAATGATTACTTTTCTTATATAGAATCATACTATATATAATGTGTAAGATCCTAACATTTTTTTGAGTTATCTTGGGTGTGATGTCGGGTAATTTTTTTAATGAAGTACCTTTTATGGGATTTATTACTTGGTGTGTTTTTAGTTGATGTATAAAACATTTTTGTGGAAAATAGGGATGTGCATGGTTGGTGCACAATTAGTACAAATCGTGTGGTCATCTAGGAGAAATATCACACTCTCTAGTCTTTGAGGAAGTAGACTCATAATGATTAATTAACAGATTGAGATTTCATGTGTGTTTGACTTGAAAAGTTCCCCCTTGAATCTGTGGCTACCACACAATTATCACATGGTTAGTCTGACTATGCGAGTAAATCATTCTTAAGCCAATAGTGAGGTCTTGAAATGTTGAATCTCGCTAGTTATCATCATTTCAGGATCTATTTAATAATCTATGCCTCCAAAACTAAATATATTACTTTATTATGGGTAATTAAAGGTTCTCCCATAGACTTAGAGGGATTCGAAGACCTTACTAACACCATTCATTATCATCAGAAGCTCAAATTGAAGATCCCCTCTTCTCTCAGTAAGGGGATTTCATCCCGATCATTCTCTCATTCGTTCTTTTATCTTTTAATGATCTTTTCATGGAATATATCCTATATTCGTTTGAGAGAAACCAATTTGGTGATATCTAGATCTAGGATTGTGGATCAAGATCAAGATTTATGGGATATTCGGGTCTTCTTTCTAGATTTTGGTTTGGGGATTTTGATATGAAACATTTATCAACATCACTGTGCTGCTAGGATTTTGGGGATTTTCTTTAAGATAACATTAATAAATGAATTGATGTTTGTGGTATAAATCTAGTACCCATTGTTTTGGATTTGATATTTATGTAAAATATTGTATAATTTCTATAATCCTTTAGAATTTATTTTTCTTGAATTTGGTTTATTAGATTGACTGATTGAGTTAGCAATGATTTTTTGAAATTGTCATTTATTAAGAAATTAATCATTAAACACTGGGGATTCCCAGTTAGATTATTAATTTGGGAAAATTTATTTTAATATTCATGGGTTATAATCTAGATAATTAATTAGGGTATTTCATTATTATATTTTGACTTGTATTAGTTGAGATAACTAATTAAGGATTAATTATGTTCAGTTGATAATATTATCTATAAAATTAAATTAATGTTTAACTATTTAAAGTTAATTCTATAATGAGATAATTAGTCTTCTAAAATTATTTATGGATTATTAATTATTATGTTGACTAATAAATTGATAAATTAATTAATGGTTTTAAGCCCATAGTTAACAGCTGAGTTAACTAATAGAATGTATGTGTAAAGATAATATTTGATATTGCGATGGTATTGGGGTGGATAATTAATTGGTAAATTATTTATGTGATAAAAAATTAGAACATGGTCATTCTAAATTTCAATATACAAGTGGTAACACGATCATCATTCTTATGTGAAAACAGAACAGGAACATGGTCTTTCTAAATTAAGAAATATGCATGGTAACAATGTCATTATACGTACGAGTAATGATAATGGGAACATGGTCATATAGTAGAGGAGTTCAAATGGTAACACATTAATCTTAATTAATTTTTTTTATTTGTAAAATTTTTAATGGGGATTCTAAATGTGAAATTAATGAATATAAGTAATGGAACTCTGAGTTATGGACTCACACAATAATATTCAAACTCTTTTATGAGTCAAATCTGGTACAATGATATCCTAGAATCATGAATACATTTAAATTCAAAGAGAATAATGTATTATGATATGGTGTTACCTAGGGAACAATTTGGTCTCTGGTATGATATAATGTTAGTATTGATGTATGATTATCCTTGGGAGACCTGGAATTAATGTAGATTGATATTAATAAATGATAATGTAATAACTTTTTATTTATGAATTTAAATTTTTTTATATAACATAATAAAATATATTTTTAGTATAATTATTTTAGAGATCAGTGGTGTTGTCTTACTGAGTTTTAGTGACACCTTATTTGGGATGACTGATCAGTACCTGAAAAGATTGTCTTATTACATGACTGGATACTGGAAAATTCTCTAGGATAGGTGGATGATTGGGGATGGAGATTGGAGGAGGGAACCAGAAATGGTTTGGTTCCCACGTGGGGAGTCTTTGTGTATTTATTTTCAGTTTTATATCTGACACATGACCCTTTTGTTGGAAAATCATGTTTTACATTTGAGTTTAGTATTGTTTTCCTCTTTTACTATCCTCTGAAATGATTGTTTTTTAAGTTATATATATGATTCCTCTTTTTTATTTATTTCCTATGGAATTTTACTCTACTAAATGGGGGTATAGTCTCCCCATGAATTATTTACCATAACCTCGCTACTAGTCTGAAGCCTCTAACATACGGGGAGGCATGCTTGAGGTCATGTGGCGAACTGGATCAGGGCTCCATCGTGTGGCACATGGGTTATAATGATACAAAGTGGTTTCAATGATCCATTTTTCATTGCTCTTCATTTATATTAATGTTTTTTGAAATGAAGACATGAGAATAGGAATATTTGGGGCTTGGAAATGAGCTCATGTGTGGGAGTTTCAAACCCATGTATGGGGGAAAAACCAAGCACTCAGGGTGTGGTTGTTATTATTGTTGTTCTCTATTACAGTTGAGTATTATATCACCTTGGGTGATTCACTTGTGGTGTGATGTTATTATTTTTTCTGAGAATGTTTTAGATATGATTCATTGACCATAATGTCATGACATTTGCGACTATGTGCATAATTCTAGGCACTCAGTATTATTGTGACATGCATCATTTTAGGCCCACACAAGAAAATAGGTTATTTTTAAGTTGTTGAACTTGAATTATTTTCCTAATTTTGAGATTAAAATGAATAAGATGTTTCCTAACATAAATTGAAAATGGATTTAAAAATGATACTAAACTAATTTTGTATTTAAATGAGAAACATTATTATGATAGTGTGTTTACCCTTATTAACCATAGCCTATGAGTAGGATGGTTAATGGTAATGATAGCGCCTCATTTGTCGAATTGTAGAAAGGTGTGGGGGAAAGAATTGTAGTATTTAGTTCCAATTTTATAAATGTTATAAGGAGGTGTAATGAGATAAGATACCTATGTTGGTATTTGTAGAGAGTATTCCTCCATGAATCCTACTGACTAGAAGACCTTGGGGCTTCCCTAATAGTGTTTTTTTATTTATGGAACATGAGGCACCAATCATCCCAGCTGAAGATGAAGCATAGATTATTTGAGAGAACTTATCCCACTTCCAGAGATTTGTAGAAATATACCTAGGGAATTTTGTGAAAAGTATGTCTAATTTTACGAGGGAGTTTCAATTTATGCACCCTCTATCTTTTATTGGAGAGGATGGACCCGAGGGAGGTGAATTCTAGGTTGAGTACCTAGAGACAATACATGACTATTTGGAGACTCTAGAATATTGGTGAGTTATGTTGGTTGGATACTTATATGCTAAAGGGATCAGAAAACCATTGGTGATATATTTAAGAATGAACTGGATCGATATATGGTATGATATGGGAGGAATTTTTTGATAGGTTCATTGAACACTTTAATCCGAAGACACTAAGACAAGAGAAAGCTATTGAGATCATGCATCTAACACATTGGATCATGTTGATGATAGTCTTAGATGGATTCTTCATAGATCTGCAACATTGTTCTCCAACATTAGTAGGACATGTGTCAGCTACAGTGAATCATTATGAGGATGGACTTATGTGTGAGATCTTGTCCTATATGAATATCTTCTAGATAAAAAATAATGGATGTGGTGGGTCAATATCTCATAGTTAAAGGGAATCCGAGGAAGGATTCTTGTGTAGAACAGGTAGTTTTATTGGATGATTAGGTGGTGTGACTTCAAATAACAAGAAGCGCAGTTATGAAAACATTATCTAGGGCAGTGGGAAGAAGAGTACCCAGATTGGAGGGGCATTTGGAAAAGACCATACTAGGGTGATCTGTCATCAATGTGGTAGGTTAGGACACTATCATCAACAATATTCACAACCCCCAGTAGAGCGTTGATCTTGTTGTAAGATGGGACATCTTGAAAACTTCTATAGGTTGGAGTGACAGATGGGTACTAAAGGTACAACTATGTTGAGTTTGAGTATGGTAAGAGAATCATCTACAAAATATCAGGCTAGTAGTTGGAGTTCTATAGGTTGAGTTCATAGAGGTAGTAAACGTGGTACTTCTGGGCAGGATCACCCATGTCGTCAGGGTGGTGCTAGTCAGGGGATTTAGACATCATCATATAGAAGATGGAAGGAACAGTTACATGTATTATATCTTACACTTTTGGATAGTTATGTTGGACCATCAATAATGAGAGGTATAATTCTAGTGTCTTTTACATTATCTAGTGCCTTGAATGATAATGGTGCCACCCATTCCTTTATAAGATCAAAATATATTGAGGGTTTGAGCATGTAACTAGATTTTGTGGGGAGTGTAATGAAAATAGATACATCATTGGTATTGTGGTCTATGTATATCTGTCTATGAAAGGGATGTTCACTAGAGATTAGGAAAAATATTTTATTATGGGAGAATTATGTTATTGATGTGATGGGATTCAACCTAATTATGGGAATGGATTGGGTAGTTTTTTATGGATACCATATTGATTATTACCATAGGATAGTGACCTTTGTGTATTTTAAGGTTCATTAGTATATTCATAATTTAGAGCGGGATATCCAGGCAGGTCAAGAAGGTCCAATTACTCTGCAACTGGGAGAGCTCATGACCCATGTTTATATTCTTTTGTTGGATGATAGGAGTGTTAGGAAAGATGTATTTCCAACAGTAGTGGAACTGTTTCAAGATTTATTTCCTAAATACTTCTCAGGGATACCACCTATGAGGGATGTGGAATTTTATATTGAGATCATTTTAGTGGTTGATCAATTATCTTTTCCTGCATTTATAATGTCACCGACTGAGCTTCATGATCTTAAGACTCTGTTGGAGGTGTTTGAGGATAAGTGAGTTATTTTTCATAGTACATCACATTGGGGATCATCTATTTTTTTTGTAAAGAAGGCTGCATGAGTCTATGTTTGTGTCTTAGTTACCATATGTTGAAAAAATTGAATGTGAAGAACCAATATCCTCTTTCATATAACGATTATCTGTTTGACCTATTGAAGGGAGATTAAGTGTTCTCAAAGAATTATTTGATAATATGGTATCCTCAATTTAGATTTTGTAATTCTGATATACCGATAACTTCTTTCAGTAGTATTTATGTCCTTCATGAGTTTTTCATAATTCCATTTTGGTTAAAAAAAATGCACGAGTAGTGTTTAGGTCTTTGATTAATCGGATGTTTGATAGATATATGAATCAGTTCGAGGTGGGTTTTTTGAATGACATCTTAGTGTACTCTATGACTCATGATGATCATTCCAACACCATGATACCATCATAAGTACAGTGAGAGAGAATCGGCTATATTCCATGATAACTAAGTGTTAGTTTTGTATTTTCCTAGTATACTTCATGGGGTACATCATCTATGATGAAAGTGTGATAGTGGTACAAGATAATGTCCAGGAAGTGGTTTCATTGGAGAATTCCAATAATGTTTTTGATATATAAAGCTTTCTAGTATTAACATTATATTATAGAATATTGATCCATGACTATTCTAAGTTGGAAGTGCTGCTTTCAGGATTGACCAAAATGGGAGTAGTGTTTGAATGGACAGAGGCTTGTGAGATAGCTCATCAAGAGTGGAAGATGCACTTAACATCAACACAAATTTTGATCCTACTTAAGTCGGGTGAGGAGTATATGGTTTATTAAGATGCTTTTGGGATAATATATGGTATTTTCCTAATGTATGGAGATCATGTTGTGGTGTATGTGTCTCTAAAATTGAGGCCTTAGGTATAGACTTACCCTATTCACAACCATGAGTTGGTAGCAGTGGTATATGATCATAAGTGATTGTGACACTATCTTTTTAGTGAAATGTTTACACCCTATATATATCAAAAGATCTTTAAGTATTTTTTTTATATCATTATTTAAATTTTCAATAGAGGAGATGGGTTGAGTTAATGAAATGTTTTGATGTTGAACTGTCATATACACATGGGAAGGTAAATTGTGTGGCTAATGCCTTCAGTAGGAAAACTCAAACTCAGATGGTTTAGGAGTCGATTGTAGAGTGGATGATGATGACCATTCACGGTTAAATGAACATGGTGGTTAGGAAGAGTTAGGATAATATTACTATAGTTTCATTTTTAGTGGAGTTTACACTTTTGATATGGACCAAGGTAAAAGAGTATGATCATCCAATGTACTTATCTTTGAGGGAAATCTTTGAAGGTGAGAGAGTTGATGTGCCTACCAGCATGTGAGGGGTGCTCATGATTGAATTGTGTGCCTCGATGTGGGTGGTGCATCGAGGTGCACCCAAAATGTACCATGAAATACGATGAAATGTATGGTGGCTAGGCATATAAAGACATAGTTTGGTTTATTAAAAGTTGATACACCTATACAAAGGTGAAGGCAGAGAATCAACGACCTGGAGGTTTTCTATATATTTTTTTCTATTATGGAATAGATTTGGGAGGAGTTGAACATGAATTTTTTGGTGGGTATTCCTATGAATAATGACACTATTTGGTTCACTGTGGGTCAACTGGAAAATGTATCACATTTCATGCCTATAATAGAGTCTATTACAATAGAATAGTTGTGAGAACTATACATTCTAGATTTATTCCATATGCTTGGAGTGACATGGACAATAGTTTCAGACTGTGGTTCATGGATTACATAACACTTCTAGAAGGTTTTGTTGAAACTATTGGGCACACCGGTTTTATTGAATACAATTTTTCATCCATTGATAGATTAGTATATGGAAAATACAATATACTTTCTTGAGGATATGACATGGGAATGTGTGCATCAATTTTCTTGATCATGGAAAAATAACTTGGCTTTAGTCGAGTTCACCTATATTAACAGTTATCAGGAAACAATACTAGTGGCACTATAAGAGGATCTCTATAATATTCCATCTAGTTCACTTATATACTAGATGGAGGCTAGTGAGTCCGAGTTGTTGTCACTGAGTCTCATGTAAGAGATATCAAAGAAGGTACAATTGATTTAGTAACATATGAATACAACATAGAGTAGACAAATGTTTTATGGTAATAGATGGATATGACCCCGAGAGTATGTAGAGTGTGATCGTGTGTTTCTTATGGTCTCAAATAGGATGGGACAGCACAGGATATGTGTGTAGGGAATATTGGTGTTTAGGTTTGTTGGACACATTGAGATTATGGTGAGAATCAGGCAGGTGGAATACCGATTG
Organism: Viscum album; assembly: GCA_963277665.1. Classification (NCBI taxonomy): domain Eukaryota; kingdom Viridiplantae; phylum Streptophyta; class Magnoliopsida; order Santalales; family Viscaceae; genus Viscum; species Viscum album. Next base: position 2,045,835,100 of record OY728147.1, on the reverse strand, counting down.
TATCATCTATGGAGATACAGTATTATGGATAATTTTTTCCATATATCAAAACATTAGCACTATCACCCTGACCCTTCTCATGTGATCAATGTCGATAGGGTTTACATTGAGATATATGAATCCATTAAGGATAATATGATACATGTGTTGGATCTTATTGAGAATGTTTTGTGGGGAATGATCGTGTTGATAGTTTGTGTGTTAGGTAATTAGGGACCTATGTAAGAGGAAACATGGGAAATAGAAAAATATATGAGGGATCAATGGCCCAATGTTTATTGCACATAATCGTAGATATTCTTGGAGGTGCCGCTGGTGGATGGGTTGTTAAAAGGTCAGGAGATGTTAATGTCTTGACCTTTTCTTGATTTATCTCATGCATGATTTCAGGTAATTATTTTTCTCAAGTAACATTAATTGGAGTTTTGACAAAATGTCTGTTTGTGTGAATTAAAATAAAATTAGGGAGAAATAGGGTTTGTGCATGATTAGTACACGGTTTGTACAACCCGTGCAGCTGTCTAAGAGAAACTATGCACTCTCTAGTATTTTAGGTAGTATATTAGAAATGGTTAAAGCATTTTTTGAATGTTGGTGAGAGTTATCCATATTATGTACCCCTTGAACCAGTGTCTAACTCATGGTTATTGCACATTCTTTCTAACCATGTGACTAAACCATGCTCGGACCAATAGAGAGATCCTAAAATTGTGGATGTCACTTGTTTTCAACTTTTAATTATCTATTTTACCTCCTATATGGACCAATCATGGGATTTTATTTCTTTAAGGGTAATGGAAGGATCTCCATCGATTATAAGGAATTGTTATGCCTTAAAATGACATTCTTTGAAATATAAAGCATGAATTGAACATCCTCTCTTCACCTGTTACGGGATTTATAATCGATGCTTCTTTCGTTCGTTCTTCTATCATTCCATGATGATTTATTATAATATATTTTATATTTCCTAGGATATAAATCTATGTGGGGAGATCTAGATCATGGATTATGGATATGGATCTATAATTATGAGATATTTATGTATTTGATCTTGATTTTGGTTTAGCGATTTAGATTCAAAAATTTTATCAAAGTCATCGTGCTTCCTGGATTTTGGGGATCACCGTTGACCAAACATACATCAACAAATCAAGGTAGTCTTTCTAAATCTAATTCACATTGTTGTGTATTTTATATGAATATTAAGGATTACATAATTTCAATAATTCTTTGGCAATTGATTTTCTAAAATTGGGTTAATTGGATTGACCACTAGAGATATCAAATCATTGTTGAAACAGGTGATTAATTTTGGAATTAATCTTGAGACTACGGTTTTCTCCATTAGAAAAATAATTCTGCAAAATTTATTATTAGAGAGAGGTTTTGTAATATAGATAATCAATCATGGGATTTAATTATAAGATATTTTAAATAGATATGTTAAGATAATTAATTTTGGATTATTTATGTGCCAATGATAATATGATCAAGATAATTAACTATGGGATTAATTTTGGAAATTTGACATTAGAATGTGATAATCAACTCCAAAAATTAATTATATAATATGAGTTATTATGTTCATTAATTAATTAATTAATTTACTATTGGTTTGAAGAACATTGTTAATAATTGAGTTAACTAATATAATGGTTTTGTTCATCTAAATATTGAATTGGTAATGGGATTAGTGTGGATAATTAATTGATAAATTAATTATGTGACAAAGAATAAGAACATGTTCATTATAAATTGAGAAGTACATATGGTTTCATAGACATCATACTTATGTGAAATTAAAATTGGAACATGGTCATTCTAAATTGAGAAGTATTCACGATAACATGTTCATTATACATTTGATTAAATATAATGGGAACACAGTAATTATAATGAGGGTTAATCATGGTAACATGGTCATCTTGCATACATTTTTTAAATTAGTAACTTTGTAAATGAGGTTAATAAATGTGAAATTAAATATTTCAAATAATGGAACTCTGAATAATGCCCTAAAAAATATTGAAACACAAGAATTAGTCAAACATGGTACTCATATATCATAACACCTTCAAAAAATTGATATTTAGTAAAAAACAGGTATTAATATTTGGTATTACCTAGGGAAAAATTTGTTCTCCTATACGAGATGAAGATAGTTTTGAGGTACAGGTATCCTTGGGTGCCCTAGAGTTAATGTAGTTATATAAGAATAAATGACAAATGTAATAACTAGTTATTTATGCATTTCAATTTTTTCATATAGAATGGAATACACTATCTTTTGACTAGAATTATTTTATACATCGTTGGTGGTGGGCTATAGAGTTGTTCTCACACCATCTTCAGGAAACCTGATCGGTACCTGAATAGATTATATTGTTGTTATACTTGATATGGGAAAAGTCCTTCGGATAGGTGGTTGATTAGGTATGCATCTCGGAGGAGGGAACCAGACATGGTTTCAGACTCACGTGGGGCTTCATAGTGTCATTATTTTTTGTAGCATAATAGACAATATACACTTATATTGTTATATCTTGGTTTCTCTTTTAGTTGAGTTTTGTTTTCCTTCTTGATTATCATATGACAAGATTATTTTTATAGTTACATTTATGATTCAAATTTTTTTACTAACTTACACAAACTTTTAACGTTGATAAATGAAGGTATATTCTCCCCATGAATGACTTACCAGACCCTCGCTACTATTCTAAAGCCTTTATCATACGTGAAGGTGAGCTTGATGTCATGTGTTGAACCTGCTTGAGGAACCATTGCATGCAACCCGAGTTGAGACATTACATAATGCCACACCAATCCTAACATATAAAAAAATTAGAATCCCCGTGTATGCCACTAAATCACATTCAATGAAATTATTCTTTATCATTACGACTTTTAATTCTTGATGATAAATCATAGTATATTTCTTCTCATACTTATTCTCTCAATCTTTATAGATATTTACATAATAATCAGAAAACATTTCCATGTTGTCTTCCTTCTCAATATTAATAATTCTATAAAAAATCAAGTATGTTTATCTTTATTTAAATCATAATTTTATTAAATAATCACAAATTCTAAAGTTAATCATTTTAAATAGTAATATACTTCAAATTAATCTAATATATAGAATACGAAACATTTATCACCTCCTTCCTAAACTCAGCTGGTCTTCAAGGGAATGTAGGATTCAATCATAATTATTCCTCAACTCAAATGATATTGTGATAGATGCAAGCCAGTCTCTTTTTATCTCATTGGCCATTATTTAGAATCATCTGCCTCAAAATGAGATCTCCTCATTTTATAACTGGTTTTTGTTATTCAAACCTCTAGTAAAAATGAGAGGATATGCTCTGCTAATTTCTCTCATTGAATTACCCTAATTGTAAATTATTAATCATTATCATTTGATCCACATTAAATATTTTTATCACTTATAAAAAATATATGTTGACTAGGAATTCATCTTAATCAATATAATTCTTTTATATTAATCACTATTTAAAATTATTCATTGAATCATTTATTTGGAATAATGATATTTAAATCATGAAGAACATCAAAATAATGAAACATTTATTTCATCTACTCAATATATTTTTCTTCATCATCATTACGATAATCATATTCAAACCCCAGGTTACTTATACATTGCCACAAGATATAACAGGCTTAATCTAACACATCTTAGGTGATTCTATATTTTTTCATTTATAACATTAAAACATCATCCAAACATTGGATAATGACATAATTGGATACTATATATCTTCTAAAATTAATACAATTCATCCTCTATGTGTTATAAAGCATCCAACCTCTTTAGATTCCACTTCCAAACTTCTATACATTGGAATATCTTCATCTAAAACAAATTCTACCATAACTAATGATAAATATTCCAAAATAGAGAAATTTCAATGTTATCCACTCATATAAGTGAAGATTCTTGACTTCTATGATTGTGTGATCGTTATGATTTTACTTCATTTAATACTTTTTTTCTTCAAATAATCCTTCTAAATAATTTTTTTTAATTCCTCTTCCAATATTCATCATGAACCACCTACTTCTTCTCTAATTATTTAAATCACTTGAAATAACCATTTCTATTTTAAATATTTTCAACCTTATAAACATTCACATCAACGTAAACTACCATTCTCGAATTCTCCTGTCCACCTTCTAGAATTAGGATTCATTAATTCCATCCTATGTATCAATTTCATTTTCCATTTTCATTTCTCAGACTTCTCCAAAAATATCTTCTGTATTATTATTAATTGTTTCTCTATTATAACATTTGGAATAATACGTTTTGAGAACAACTTTTTTGGATTGAATAATATGAATTTAAAAATTATCTTAAACCCCACATGTTTGCTTAAAATTTTATTATTTTTTATATACATCTGACAACATCTGTATATCATCTTGTGATAGTGTATAAAAATGTATTTTTCACTTAATTATAAATTTTTCTAAAATAACTAAATTAAGATCTATATCTCATTTTTAAGTACATATCTTCTACAAATAATTCTCCCAAAATAGTGATCTTTAAAAAAATAATACCATTTAGATTTCCCGACTTACGTACATGTCCTTATCCTCTCAAACTAAACCATGTCATTGAAAGGATAGTTATTTATTCAACCATCTATAAATTTTATTTAGTATATAAAATTACATATTAATAATAATGATATATAATACCTACTTCATAAAAAACCATCATCATAAAATTATAGCATTATCTTCTTCAGTTTTAACATCACTCATAATATACTTCATTATTAATTTCTAAATGAAAATATATTCTATGCTTGTTTCAAAAGAATATCTTCCAAAACATATATTTTTTATTAAAAAAACTAATTATTGTAATCCAATTGAATCATTCACTCAATTAGTGTTTTTATTACAATATCACAAGGATATCCCTCTTCATTCATTGGGCATTTCAACAACTCCCAATATATTTATAAAATATACTCAATATCCCATTTTCCATGATATAATTCACTAATTATGGGGTTATTTAATGTCATCATTACTTGTGTTCTTCATCATAACCATTCACATATCAATAGTCATAATTTATTTTCATAATTATTATAAAAAAATACAATAATCATCATCCTCATAATTTGATGGTTTCTTCTCATAAGAATCATTCTTATTTAATTATAACTTTTTGTCTATATGTGTAACCTTGTCTCGAGAGAGGTAATGTTGAATTTGGTCGACACATGAACCTAGATTCCTATGAGAATAATATTTCTATTCACCTTAGGATTAATAGTAATTTATTGTATGATTATTGAAGGGAACATTTTTTCTACTAATTACACAGTATGATAGTGTATGTTAATGACATAAATAGACTGAATGTTTATATATGTCATGATAAATAAGTGGAATTCATAAAAAAATAATTTTTAGAAGTGTTTTGATATATTACTGAGTTTATTAAATGTTTACCATGTTTTATCAAAGTTTTTAGGCTATTTAAATTTCTCATGATATTTCTAGTTTATGGTGTTATATAATGTATTAAATTTCTTAAAAGTTCTATCTAGAAAGAGTATTTTTTTTAGAAAATATAAAAATGATTATTCGAGTAGCCAAGTAAAGATTATTGGATGGTCAAATTTTCATCCTATATAATTTAAACATAAGAAAAAATTCAGGATTTTTGGAAACATTTCTATTAAATTTATTAATCTAAAATGAAAAAATCAATTTTAAAAACATTGTGAAGATCCAACATCAAATATCATTATTGTACAATAAATTCATTAAATCGTAATAGTATATGATAGTAGATGTATATTTAAATAATTTTTTAAACATACAAGAGTTTAAAATAATGTTATAAAATAATATCTCCTTTTTTCATTCAATTGATGAAGAAATCAGTCATTAAATCATTGACTAAATAAAGAAGGAATATTTCATGCACTAATTGATAAAAATAAATTTTGCATATTTTCATCTTATTTCTCTAGTATGATGAGATTAAAATTTCTAGATAATATTTGTTATGAAAAAAAATGAAAAAATGATTTTAAAACACATAATTTATGATTCATCATATTTTTTTAACAATTTATAAAAAAAGATAAAATAATTGATTTTTTACAGTTGATAAGAGTTTTTATTGAGATATATGTTGAAATAATTGTAGAAATAGTTTGGATCACTCATGAATAGAATATCTTATAGAATAAAATCTTATTTTTAGATCACCAATCTAAAAAAATGGACAATTAATATATTACCTAGATTTTATTAGTTAGTTTTTAAAATATCACCTCTATAAGAAGTAATTTCTATTTATTGAACATAAAGAGTTTTATTATATTTGAATGATATTATAGTGATAATATAGTTTCTATAATGAATAAAAGATTTTTTGGACATAGAAAATTTTAATGCGCAACAAATATCATATTAAACTAGTCAAATTTTATGTAAATATTACATGATATCATAAAATATATTACAGATTTATAGTAAATATAAAAGTAATATTTTTAATTCAGTTATTGTAATGAAATAAATTTCACTTCACAGCATAAAGTATTTGAGGATTTATTGGCATATAATAATGTAAAACATTATAGTTAAAATGATGTGACCTCAAAAGAAATGTTTGATAAAACAATTCAAAGATTATTGGTGACGGTGAACTTAGAAATAGTTCAGAGGAGAGTATTGTACATAACGACATTGTGGCATTAGATGTTGTGATGTTACTAATTTTGAATACAATGTTTAGAGTATTGAACATTGGGAATATGATTTTTATGTATCACTTTTATTTGAAAAAACATTAAATAAATATTTTAGTCACTAAAATATTTGGTGGGGTTCTGATATAAATAATGATATATTTAGTAATTACATGGAGTTGTAATCAGTTTAACAAAACCCAAAATGGACGGAAAAAATAAGTCCTTTCTATAGGCCTATAATACGATATATGATGAGAATAATTCTGTAACATACCAAGTAAGTAATGAATAATAGATATTTTTATCTATGTCTATTAATTAATAATATAGTGTTTTAGAGGCTTAAAATGAAAATAAATCCAATCTTAAGCATGGAATACACTAATATTATTAAAAGATTGTTTTACTGCCTTTTGATGGAAAACCATTTTTGAATCTATATTTTGACAATTTTATAAACTATTTTTGTCAAAATAAACTTATTATTTATTATTGGGACATCAAAATTTACCTTGTGTGAATTTTTGGTATTTTTCTGACAATGTTCATTTTTTAATGAATAGTGAAAAATATAGCATTTTACATCAAAACTGTTTTTTAATCTAATTTATTTATATTATTAGATTATGTTTTGTATTGGTTTTGAAGTTAAATTAGAATATATTTTTACCATTTTATCCAATGGTGGTCATTGGAATCAATTTCACTTTGAAATTAGACTTAAACTGGTGTCAATATTTTGATACTTATTGTTTTGTAAAAACACGCTATTTGCTATGGCAGTGGGAATTAATTATTGAATTAATTAATGTGACTTATATGATTTGAATTTTGTAAAATAGACTTCATTTTTGAATTCGGAATATCAAATATAGCTTAGGGTGAATTTTTGGTAATTTTCTGAAAAACTCCAATTTTTGATGAATAGTGAAACCACTAAGTGGTACTTATAAAGACTGATTTTCCGTTTAAATGAAATTTTGCCATCATTGTGTTTTGAATTTCAAAAATCCTACATACATGGTTTTCATTAAGAATTAAAATGTGGTTCAATGAGATTATAATAATTTTTTGGTGAATAGTAACTTATTAAGTTCTTAATCACGATTAGTGGTAATTAGGGTAGTTTAAGGTATAAATAATACTTTAATAAAATTAAATGACCTAGAAACATGTCCCAACCTCATTGGTTGTGTCATGGCCGACCATGAAATGGCATGGGTCAACTTGGGGACCCCATGGATCCACTTTTTTTGGGAAATGACATAAATTACTTTTTATTTAATGTTAAAGTGAAAATGACACAAACATAATATGTTTTACAAAAACAATTTTTAAGTGGGGTTATACAAGTCCAAATTTTGATTATAAATAGTCATTGGAAAGATAAAAAGATTTCCTACATCATAGTACTTTTTTTATGATTTTTAGACATTAAATAAAATAAAGTATTTATGACATAATAATGATGCAGCGATGACATCATTATTTGACGATTTAAATAAAATGGAAAGATAATGTAAAATCTATGAACTACACATGTCCAAAACCAATTGTATGAGTGTATTTCGAACCCTTATCACCTTATCCACGAATTATATCAATTTGGGACCTTTGAAAACCGAAACACATTTTCAAATAAAGTAATATTTCTTTACTTTCCAAAAGTATCCCTCCTCTTCTCTTATAAAAGGCCCCCACCTCTACCTCATTTCACACACTCTTCAAGCCTTTGGCTCGTCCAACCCCTGCCCATTTGCTCTCTCAACATCCCTCTCCTCATCCTAGAGGATTCCATTTGGGTATAATCCTTTCAAAGGAAGCCTTTAGGCTCAAATAAAAAGGAGTTACACTTTTAAAGGTAATTCATTCTATCATGTTCATTTGTTTTATTTTGCATCTCCAACCCCCTAAACTCTTTTTATTTACTTCTTTTGTAACAACACCAGTATCTTAAATATACTAGGATGTTGTTATAAGATTTATTTGAGCTACAATCTCACAAAACTACATCAAATGGTTAAAGAACATACGGTTTCCGTGGATGGCGAAATTCTGCCTCCCGAAACGATGATTGTTCAATACTCATTTAACACCATCAAAGGTGGCCATTATGATGTCACTATTTTTATATATGATATATAGTATGTTTATGTTTTCCTTAAGCTTATGTTTTTTTCATTTTGGGCATACCTTTATGGTTTCCATTATGGGTAAACACGATATCTTCATTTTAGGAAGTGCGGACTACCGCCCCCTCAAAGTGATTTGATTCGTTAAATACCATATGTGGGACATATAAAGGATGGAACTATGATATTATATATGATATTATACTGGAATTATAATATACCTTTATATCATTATGATTACATTCTATAAAATATGAAATAGAAATGGAAGTAGCGTTCATGCGTACGTACGGCTTACCGTCTCCATGAACGGTGCATTTCATTTCTTACCTCTAAATGATTATGTAATATTATAAATTCATGTATGTACTGGATAAATATGACATATATGATACCTACATCATGAATACCATTCTAGATATAATGAAACTTTGACCAAATTAACAACATGTAATGTAAGAAGTCTATTTTTGACTTAAGAACCAAATACTGACAAAATGAACATTATTAACTTAACTGATTACATGATGTTCATAACATGGTATAAAAGGAATAATGAACTCGAAAAAGATTCATAAGAAAGTAGAGATTAACTCAATTTTATTATTCAGGAGATTAAAGAACGGTCGGGTCAAGTCGGATACGAGGTATGGGACTTCGTCTCAATCTCCTTTCGTTGAGGCATATTTTATTTTATACACAACTTTCTTTTATACGGTGTATAAACCCCTTTGACTTTTATGTTTATTCAAAAGGAATATTTTTTATACGAATAGTTTACTAAATGACAAAAGGGAATGTTTTTTTCGTATGTATTCGGCGACAACAACTTCTCCGCCGTCGTGACCGTTATTTGAGTTTCGGCTTCCTCTACAAGCCATACGTTTTTTTTAAAACGAAAAATAAATACCATGTTTTACTTTGATATTGAAAATGGCTTTCATAATGTTTTTATTATATAAATGTGTTTTATTGATATCTTGTGATTGAAATGTGGAAATTTTATGTTTCCTTTATGCATGTTTTATGTGATATGATTATGTTATGGTTCTTGGGTATTATTATGATGACGGGTGGTTCCGTGATAAACTAAGGGCGGGTGAGCCCGTTATAGCTCTCCAATGCATTGGGTAACGCGAAGGAGTGAAACGTTAAGGTTTCTCCGAAGAGATTTTAGGGAATATACGGTGATGGGTATTCCAAACGTAACCAAGAGGGTTACTCCCTACGTAAGAATGTTATGAATGCCTCAAGTTACCTTTATGTCTTATGATTTCTATGATTTATTCATGATTTTATGAGGTATGTTAAAGTGCCTGTGTTTTATGGGTAAAGTATGATTTCATTCTTATGTATATATGAACTCATGTTTCCTTTCCATGTTTTTTTATAACCCATACTGAGTTTTTGTGCTCATCCCAAGTTTTTGAAATGTTTTTCACAGGTCAAGGGAAACGTACATGATAAGATGATAGAGTCAAGGATGTGTCAAGAAATAATCCATGTTTTATTTTAAATGTGTTTCCATTGATGGGAATGAAGAATACTATCTTTATGTAACCACTTTGTTTATATGTGGAATGTAATGAAAGTTTTATGATCTAATTCTCTAAAACTCTAAACCCGAAAGGATCCTCAATGTGTAATCTTGTAATAACTCAAGATTAAGTAAGGTTTAAGGCTGGGGCCTTATAGTTGGTATCAGAGGTCGATTTAGATAACTTTAGGAGTTAGAATTCTATTAAATTATTATCCAAAAAAATTATTTGAAATGATATAGCTTTTAAAGATTACCATGTTGCTTCATCTAAGACATGTTTGTTCAGAATGGTTTTCCGCAGAGGAAACAGGGAAGCAGTGCTAGGAAGGCATACAGAAGGAAATAACCTTCCGAATCAGCATCCAGAAATGGTCGGAATTGGAACTGAACAGTTTTTTGCAGTAACGGTGCAATTGACTCAAGTGATAAATGGTGGTGGTATCCATGCACGAGATCAGCCAGAACAACCGCAGAGGAACATGTCAGTGGTGGAACATTTCATGAGGCAACATCCACCATCATTCAGAGGATCATATGACCCTGTGCTAGCTGAAGGGTGGATTAAAGCACTTGAGAAGATTTTTGATGTCATGGGGTGTTCATACAATCAAAAGGTTAGTCTTTCTATTTACCGTTTGGAGGGTGAAGCAGATCAGTGGTGGTCTATGGTTAAAAATATCAGGGACGCTGATGAGATTGATGCTCTTGAATGGGATGAATTCAAAGGTATGTTTCTTGAGAAGTATTTTCCTAAGGCTGTTCGACTTAGGATGTAAAATCAATTCTTGGAATTGAGGCAAGAGGAAGACTCAGTGGCTGCCTATGAAGAAAGGTTCACTCGATTGGCAAGGTATGCTCCAAATTTTATCCGGGACCTTGATAGTGAAATCAATCATTTTTACTCAGGATTAAAGCCAAACTATTGAAGGGCATTATCTTCTCGTGAGTTTAAAAGTTATGAAAAGCTTGTTCGATGTGCTGAGAAGGTGGAAATGGAGTTTGCCGATGACCAAGTTTTCTATAACAACCAGCAGAAGAAGAGACCGAGGTGGCAGGAGAAAGGTAAGAATTCTTCAAAAAAGTCTGATGGTAAGAGAACTAAGTTTCCAGTTTGTGATAAATGTGGCAAAAGGCATGCTGGGGAATGTCTTCTGAATTCTGGGAAGTGCTACCGATGTGGTAAGATGGGAAATAAGGCTCGTGATTTCTCTGAAAAGGATCAAGGTGATGGTAAGAACAAATTTGACTTACAGTTAGTGAAATGTTTTAAGTGCAATGAGATGAGTCACTATGCAAACGAGCGTCCGACAAGGAGCTTGACTGATGGGATGCAGTTAGACTACAAGAAGAAAGGGGTGGTAAAATCCTTTGAAAGAACTTCAGCAGATGTTGGGCCATCGAATGAAGTGGTATGAGCTCCAGGGAGCTCAGTATTTTTCGAAGATTGACTTGAGGTCGGGGTAACATCAGTTGAAAGTAAAAGAAGAAGACGTTCCGAAGACTGCGTTCCATACTAGATATGGCCATTATGAATTTGTAGTTATGCCTTTTTGGTTAACCAATGCACCTACTGTATTCATGGACCATATGAATAAAATTTTCCATGAGTTCTTGGATAAGTTTGTGTTTGTGTTTTGAGGTTTTGGAAGAGGTTACGTGTGCCTTGTGATTCACAGTTAAAGAATGAGTTGTTATGTGAGGCTCATAGTTCCCCGTTATCAGTTCATCCTGGCGGTACTAAGATGTACAGAGATCTGCGGGAGTATTACTGGTGGGATGGAATAAAAAGAGATATTGCTAATTTTGCTGTGAAGTGTTCGACATGTCAACAGGTTTAAGCAGAGCGGAAGTTACTGAAAGGGATACTTCAGCCTTTACCAGTGCCAGAGTAGAAATGGGAGAATATATCCATGGAATTTGTTGTTGGATTACCGAAGACATCTCGAGGTAATAATGCAATCTGGGTTATTGTTGATCGCTTGACCAAATCTGCTCATTTCCTTTCTATACGAGATACTTTCTCTCTTGATCAACTTTCCTGTTTGTATCTTAAAGAGATAGTCAGGTTACATGGGGTTCCTCTCTCCATTGTATCGGATCGTGATCCCAGGATTACTTCTAACTTTTGGAAAGGCCTTCAGAAGTCGTTGGGTACTGAATTAAATTTTAGTACAGCTTTTCATCCTCAATCAGATGGGCAGTCAGAACGAACAATTCAGACATTGGAGGATATGCTACGATCTTGTTCTATGGATTATCAGGGAAGTTGGGACCAACATATTTCTTTGGTTGAGTTTTTTTATAATAACAGTTTTCATTCCAGTATACAGATGGCACCATTTGAGGCATTATATGGGAAGCGGTGTCGAACTCCAGCTTTCTGGGATGAACTTTGTGAAAGGAAGTTGATGGGACCAGAATTAGTAGAAGAGATGGCAGAAAAAGTTCAGCTGATTCAAAAACACATGAGAACAGCTCAGAGCAGGAAGAAGAGTTATGCGGATAACCGGAGGAAGGATCTATCTTTCGAGGTAGGTGATCATGTTTTTCTCAAGGTTTCTCCTTGGAAAAGTGTGATGAGATTTGGTAAGAAAGGAAAGTTGAGTCCAAGGTTCGTTGGACCATACGAAATTCTAGAGAGAGTTGGATCAGTTGCATACCGAGTGGCTTTACCTCCGAGTTTATCTCAGGTACACAATGTTTTTCACGTTTCGATGTTGAGAAAGTATATGCCAGATCCATCTCATGTTTTGAGTCCAGAGGTAGTTCAGCTGGAAGAGAACCTATCTTATGAGGAACAACCGGTCCAGATTCTTGACCACAGGGAGCAAGTGTTACGGAATAAGGTGATTAAGGAGGTAAAGGTTTTTTGGAAAAACCACATGATTGAAGAGGCAACATGGGAATCTGAAAATGCAATGAGGGATAAGTACCCCCATTTGTTCGATAAGTAAATAAATTGCGGGGACGCAATTTTCTAAAGGGGGGAAGGATGTAACATCCCAAGTAAGTAATGAATAATAGATATTTTTATCTATTTCTATTAATTATTAAGATAGTGTTTTAGAGGCTTAAAATGAAAATAAATCCAATCGTAAGCATGGAATACACTAATATTCTTAAACGATTGTTTTACTGCCTTTTGATGGAAAACCATTTTTGAATCTATATTTTGACAATTTTATAAACTATGTTTGTCAAAATAAACTTATTATTTATTATTGGGACATCAAAATTTACCTTGTGTGAATTTTTGGTATTTTTCTGACAATGTTCATTTTTTAATGAATAGTGAAAATACTGCATTTTACATCAAAACTGTTTTTTAATCTAATTTATTTATATTATTAGATTATGTTTCGAATTGGTTTTGAAGTGAAATTAGAATATATTTTTATCATTTTATCCAATGGTGGTCATTGGAATCAATTTCACTTTAAAATTAGACTTAAACTGGTGCCAATATTTTGATAATTATTGTTTTGTAAAAACACGCTATTTGCTCTGGCAGCGGGAATTAATTATTGAATTAATTAATGTGACTTATATGATTTGAATTTTGTAAAATAGACTTCATTTTTGAATTCGGAATATCAAATATAGCTTAGGGTGAATTTTTGGTAATTTTCTGAAAAACTCCAATTTTTGATGAATAGTGAAACCACTAAGTGGTACTTATAAAGACTGATTTTCCGTTTAAATGAAATTTTGCCATCATTGTGTATTGAATTTCAGAAATCCGACATACATGGTTGTCATTAAGAAGTAAAATGTGGTTCAATGAGATTAAAATAATTTTTTGGTGAATAGTAACTTATTAAGTTCTTAATCACGATTAGTGGTGATTAGGGTAGTTTAAGGTATAAATAATACTTTAATAAAATGAAATGACCTAGACACATGTCCCAACCTCATTGGTTGTGTCATGTCCGACCATGACATGCCATGGGTCAACTTGGGGACCCCATGGATCCACTTTTGTTGAGAAATGACATAAATTACTTTTTATTTAATGTTAAAGTGAAAATGACACAAACATAATATGTTTTACGAAAACAATTTTTAAGTGGGGTTATACAAGTCCAAATTTTGATTTTAAATAATCATTGGAAAGATAAAAAAAATTCATACATCATAGTATTTTTTTTATGATTTTTAGGCATTAAATAAATTAAAGTATTTATGACATAATAATGATGCAGCGATGACATCATTATTTGACGATTTAAATAAAATGGAAAGATAATGTAAAATCTATGAACTAAACATGTCTAAAACCAATTGGATGAGTGGATTTCTAACCCTTATCACCTTATCCACGAATTATATCAATGTGGGACCTTTGAAAACCGAAACACATTTTAAAATAAAGTAATATTTCCTTACTTTGCAAAAGTGCCCCTCTTCTCCTCTTATAAAAGGCCCCCACCTCAACCTCATTTCACACACTCTTCAAGCCTTTGGCTCGGCCAACCCCTGCCCATTTGCTCTCTCCACATCCCTCTCCTCATCATAGAGGATTCCCTTTGGGAAGAATCCTTTCAAAGGAAGCCTTTAGGCTCAAATCAAAAGGAGTTACACTTTTAAAGGTAATTCATTCTCTCATGTTCATTTGTTTTATTTTTCTTCTCCAACCCCCTAAACTATTTTTATTTACTTATTTTGTAACAACACCAGTATCTTCAATATACTGGGATGTTGTTATAAGATTTATTTTAGCTACACTCTCACACAACTACATCAAATGGTTAAAGAACATACGGTTTCCGTGGATGGCGAAATTCTGCCTCCCGAAACGATGATTGTTCAATACTCATTTAACACCTTCAAAGGTGGACATTATGATGTCACTATTTTTATATATGATATATAGTATGTTTATGTTTTCCTTAAGATTATGTTTTTTTCATTTTGGGCATACCTTTATGGTTTCTATTATGGGTAAACACGATATCATCATTTTAGGAAGTGCGGACTACCGCCCCCTCAAAGTGATTTGATTCGTTAAATACCATATGTGGGACATATAAAGGATGGAACTATGATATTATATATGATATTATACTGGAATTATAATATACCTTTATATCATTATGATTCCATTCTATAAAATATGAAATAGAAATGGAAGTAGCGTTCATGCGTACGTACGGCTTACCGTCTCCATGAACGGTGCATTTCATTTCTTACCTCTAAATGATTATGTAATATTATAAATGCATGTATGTACTGGATATATATGACATATATGATACCTACATCATTAATACCATTCTGGATATAATGAAACTTTGACCAAATTAACAACATGTAATGTAAGAAGTCTATTCTTGACTTAAGAACCAAATACTGACAAAATGAACATTATTAACTTAACTGATTACATGATGTTCATAACATGGTATAGAAGAAATAATGAACTTGAAAAAGATTCATAAGCAATTAGAGATTAACTCAAGTTTATTATTCAGGAGATTAAAGAACGTTCGGGTCAAGTCAGATACGAGGTATGGGACTTCGTCTCAATCTCCTTTCGTTGAGGCATATTTTATTTTATACACAACTTTCTTTTATACGGTGTATAAACCCCTTTGACTTTTACGTTTATTCAAAAGGAATATTTTTTATACGAAGCGTTTACTAAACGAAAAAAGGGAATGTTTTTGTCGTATATATGCGGCGACAACGACTTCTCCGCCGTCGTGACCGTTATTTGAGTTTCGGCTTCCTCTACAAGCCACACCTTTTTTTTAATTGAAAAATAAATACCATGTTTTACTTTGGTATTGAAAATGGCTTTCATAATGTTTTTATTATATCAATGTGTTGTATTGATATCTCGTGATTGAAATGTGGAAATTTTATGTTTCCTTTATGCATGTTTTATGTGATATGATTATGTTATGGTTCTTGGGCATTATTATGATGACGGGTGGTTCCGTGATAAACTAAGGGCGGGTGATCCCGTTATAGCTCTCCAATGCATTGGGTAAGGCGAAAGAGTGAAACGTTAGTGTTTCTCCGAAGATATTTTAGGGAATATACTGTGATGGGTATTCCAAACGTAACCAAGAGGGTTACTCCCTACGTAAGAATGTTATGAATGCCTCAAGTTACCTTTATGTCTTATGATTTCTATGATTTATTCATGATTTTATGAGGTATGTTAAAGTGCCTATGTTTTATGGGTAAAGTATGATTTCATTCTTATATATATATATGAACTCATGTTTCCTTTCCATGTTTTTTTATAACCCATACTGAGTTTTTATGCTCATCCCAAGTTTTTGAAATGTTTTTCACAGGTCAAGGGAAAGGTACATGATAAGATGATAGAGTCAAGGATGTGTCAAGAAATAATCCATGTTTTATTTTAAATGTGTTTCCATTGATGGGAATGAAGAATAATATATTTCTGTAACCACTTTGTTTATATGTGGAATGTAATGCAGGTTTTATGATCTAATTCTCTAAAACTATAAACCCGAAAAGATCCTCAATGTGTAATCTTGTAATAACTCAAGATTAAGTAAGGTTTAAGGCTGGGGCCTTATAAATTCTTATTTATTGTTTTTTGTATGCTTAATGATGTTTATAAAGATAAATATATCATGTTAAATAAAACATTTCATTAAATAATCATTCCTTGAAATTGGATACATATAAACAACCCATATATACATGTTTGAGAACACATGTCCAAGTAGATAATTGATCAGCCTAACCACTTTGTCATTATCATAAGAAATTCTAATATTCAATTAATAAATCCAATAATTTTTCATGTTTATGTGGGTTAAATTACATTTATATTAACAATTTATACACTTCTGGAAATAAAAAAAATAATTTTTATTTGGTTTGATAAAAAATTCAGTACATGTGGTTGAGATTCAGTTGCTAATGTGTCTTATAAATTTTAGTCCCACAATGAACAAAATTGAAAATAAACAAGTATTATTTCTTCAAAATCTTGTTTTATTGATCATCCATATATGAATGAACACCGAAAAATTGAATCCCTTTGTTAACATTTACAAGGTATAAGGGGAAATTGTGATTTTTGATGACGAAATATAAAGAAGCATATAAAATATTTTCGGGGGATAGATCACTATCTACATTAAATTCTGAGTAAAATACTGATGTGTTTCCATCTTGTAATTTTCATCCTCAATATTTTAACATATTTCATATACCCTTATAATAATATCTTTCTCTATATTCATAGACTATTAGAAAACATTTATATTTCTCACAATGTCTTATTTAACAGAGGGTAATTGTTTTTATAATGATTAATTATAACTCTGATACCTTCCATAAATTAATAATGATATCCAGTTTCCTTCACTATATGGTTAGATTTTTCCTAAACAGGTAAGTCTCAAAAGACTCAAATATGGGCTATATACTCTATAATAGTAAAATCTAATTGCAATTATATCTATTTCTCATGTTCATTTATTATGTCCTTGAGTGACACATAGATTTCATGACAATAAAATATTTTATATCCTAATCTAAAAAATAGGTCGTTTAGATTGTAAAACATCATAGTCAAATAAAAAATACTTATTTGATTGGTCTCATTCAAAAAAAATTAATAAACAAATCATAATATATATTGTTTAAATATAGTATATTTTGAGTCTGAATCTGAATGTACCATAAACTAGGGATATATTCTGAGTCTACATCACTCAGGGAGAATGTAATATTAGTCTTTTAGAGGAATCCAGTGATTAAAATCATATAATAATACATGTACTTCATCTTTAAGATCAAAATATTTTGATTATAAAACAAGGGGTTTAGTTTCTTTCCCTTAATTTAACTATTCTTTATTGTCAATAAATAAAATAAAAATATATTTCATGAAATAGATAAAAACTAACTATTTCCATCAATACTCTCTATTACTCATTGTAGTGTACTCCTATTACACCATTATGGTCTCATCTATTGGATTCATCCAGGAATCTTCCCAATATGTATCTTTGGAGTATCCTTGAGATATCATTTAGTGGTACTGAAAATGATTCCTATGATTCCACATCATGAGTGTATGGGTATTCTAATATATAGTTGAAGACGTTATAAATTCTCTACCAAGAAAAAGATCACCTATAATTTCTACAAAAATGTATAGACAATTTTTGTATCTATATCAACACAAATATGGTGAATAGATAAATAATACATAACACCAATAAAGAAAAATCACATCATTATAAAATATTAGAATGTATATAATAATTCCAATAACTATATGGGACAATTATTGATGGCTGTTTACAATATCTCTATCAGTACTCCCTCAATAAAATCATGTTTTATTGAATTTTTTTTTAAACGGAAAACAAAGTTATATGAAATACACACCATTGAATTAAAATATTCAACTAGAAAATATCTTTCATGGTTGATAGAAATATAATGTATCATTCCCCATAATACATTTTCTATTTTCGTAAGAGTCTAAAAGACAATATTGGAAAAACAACCTAAGACCTCAGGGCTATATCCTTGCTCAACAATTAACTTAAAAGTAAAACAAATTTTTTGTTCATTGTCTCTAAACTATGGACATAGGATGTCCAAAAATGGGCTAACACCATGTTCACCAGATAGCTATGGCTATAAGTAGGTTGAAAAAGACCAACCACCACAGTCATAACATATTATAGTGGTTGATTTTCCCAATATTTTAAGAAAACAAAATCTCATATGAAATGAATGATAAAGAATCTATATCCATGATCTCCCATAGGTATATGCCCCCCCCCCTCACACACACACATATATATATATATAGATATATATGGATATATATATATATATATATATCTGTGTGTGTGTGTGTGTGTTTGTATTCTATATAAATACAACATGGATTATTTATGGTTCAGTAGATAAGTAGTTAGAGGATTTAGAAGTTGGATGTGGGTATGAATTTAGGTACCTTTCTATTTTTCAATTTTCTTTGGTCTAATCACACATGTTAATAGGGCCCCATTTCCAATGTGGATATCCATGTACATTTCCCATGTAAAAATTATTATAGGCCTAAATTTAGAATAATATCCCATTGAAATAGGTAGTTGGATGGTCGAAAAAGTTGTGGAGTTTGTGGATATATAAATAGCCTCTAAAGGCTCTATATCCAAGGTTATACACTACAACCACATTGGGAAGGCCTATAAACACTAGACTATTACATAGCTATGGGATACTTTCCCACTAGTGAGAGGATTTATTTTCATTATTTTTAATTTGAAATGTAATGGATTAATCAGCATAAATTTTTTGCAGCTTAATAGAAATGATCACATAATTAGTTAATAGGTTAAATTTGTGTTTTAATATAAAAATAGAAAAATTTATGATTTCATTTGAATTTTTTCATATATGAAATTTTAATTTACATTGTCCAGATTTAAATGGATTGAGATTTTATGTTTATGAAACACTTATTAGAAACATAATATTCTATATGGATGTATTCTTAGAAGAATATAAAATTACAAAAGCATCATAGTTTTGATGATTGTTGAATATTTAGAATATTTTATATTTTATATGTGTAGAATATTTATTATGTATTTGGTAGAATTATATGTGATTAACTATTTGTTACATCAATATATGAATTTTTTTTAGGATTAATACATGAATATTAACTAATCTGGAAGAAATAAAAAAATTTGAAGGCATAGGGATTTATTTCATCGAGATTGGTGAGTTTTAGATAGGATTCCATACATAACAGTACTTGTGAATTAATATTTGATATTTGGAAGCCTATAATCTCTACAAGTGATATGTAACAACCTTTGTCTTATATAAATGAAATATCCCATTTTCATTGGTGTGTTATATTTGATATATAATATCCTAGGTTGATGCATGAGTGATTACACTTTTCCACATTGATGAAACAAGGGATATATATGATCCTAAAATCATATATAAGAAAAATGAATCAATACATATATAATTTTGATTTTCCATTTGGGGTGAAGTGTTTAGATTATATAGACCTTGTCTTTTCATACATAGATATGACATCATTTATTGTGAATCTTTTTTACATTACACTTAAACACACTTGAGAACGTAGTCATTTACAGCCTTTGGAAATGTTGATACATACAAAATGGTCCATAAGTGAGCTACATCATCTCTCACTATGTCATTTTCAACCATTTCTCTTCCTACAAATATCATACATGATATATACATTTATAAACGGGGTAGAGGAAAGATAAGAAAGGGTTACATAATATTCAATGTATGTGTAAAAATGGAAAATACATAAGTACAACATGAACGTTAGTGAATAATAACATGATCATAACCTCTAAAAACTATTACCAACATATCAACGATCACAAAATCAAGTCATGGTATAGAGATTGGAAATTCATAAGAATTGAAGAATACGAACATAAAAGAACATGACCCATGGATGAATAATCATTTAATAATACCAGGAATTTTTTGAATATACATATGAATAGAAAATAATTTCCAAATTAGTCAAGGCTCATTACCAATACGATAATTGTGGAATATTTCCATTACTAAAATGGCTTCACACTCGATTCAATCCATATCCTATTGGATCAAGTTCAATCCAAGTTCCATCCATGTTATACTAAACCTGGTTCACCCCCCATTCCAGTCGTGTATTACCAAATCGATTTCACTCCCATTTCAATTCATTTCTTTCGGAATCAGGTTCATTATTTGTTCCATTTCTATCCCCTTCAAGAGATATAAATCATTACACAATGCATTGGAGGGAGATATAGGACTCACCCATCACAGAATGAAAACTATATTTATGTCTTCTATGGTATTATAAATATTCATCATATCATAAACATTGAAATGAAAAATAGTATCATAAATATTTCCGCATACCATAACCTGTATAAAAGAGACAACATTCATCGTCATTTTATCAAAAATTAATCCATGATAAAAGTGACTGTCTTGTGAATTATCTAATGGAATAACCTGTAGAAGAACAATGGCTTTTCTTTCAGAATGGACGGGGTAATCCCCTTAATTAAAATTATTATATAAAAATAGAAAACCATTTTAAAATAGATAAGGGATACCCATTATAAGATAGTAGGCCTAGAGGGGTCAAACTAATAATAGATCTAGTTAAGAACCCATAATAGTGGCCCAAAATTCTAGAGGTACAAAGCCCATTACAAAACAAACTAATTTACCATCACCATCCCAGACAACATCAAGACTCGACACATCACGAAATCACCCACGTGACAGCCACTGTTGTCATGACCATTTGGAATCCCACCAACTATCGCACTACCAACTCTACCTACAGGTCTAAATCCCCACCACCAAAGGAAGATCGATGAGCCACAGACCTAGAAAAACTAGACCATTGAGGCACTATATCACAATATTTGGTATGAAACTATATCTGGATCTCCATTCAAAACCCCACCAGCATGCACCTCTGCATCCCACCACCAATCAAACTCCACTACATCTAGAGCCTCAGATGACAGAACACACTATCTACCAACCATTGCATCCATGGTGCCTAGCTTCCCGAACCGCTACCCTAAAGTAATGATTACGTTTTCTCCCACCATAGTTAGATATTTTTCATCTATATCTATGCTCAAACCACTGATTCCAATTGAGAACCCACCCTAAGACACATTCGTCTATCAAATCACCCTCCAAATCCAAAGTATCCACCATACAGAAGAATCTGCTTGGGATAAATAGGAACATTGGGGTCAAAACCCTAGTTCTTGAGAGCTCTTCGATGAAGTAGATAGATGCCCATTATGAGAAAATAAAACATCATATTTCATAGAAAAAATTCTATAAAAATATATACCATTTGAAGAATGAATATTAATTGTATCCTTCTACCATTTTCCTAGTTATTCATTAGTAATACTAAATTATTTAATCATATATATGAAATAATTTTTATGGAACATTTGCAACATTACTTGTTGAAAATATCATTTCCACTTTGAAAAGAAAAATTAAATAAATAAAATAACTTGAAATAATTTTTTTTAAAATAAACATGAAAACATATAATGAAAGCATCAAAAAAATTTGGGTCCTGATTTCATAAAATATTCATCATTCGATACATATTAAAATTATGGTTTATTTCAAATTTTAATTTTATCCCAAAATGGGAATTTTTTTGAAAAGAATTTAAGATTCATTTCATAAACAATTATAAAAATTAATGAAAGGTTAAAATTTAATTTTAAAAATAATAATGGAATAATAGAAATAATTCAAAACACTCTTAGAAAACCTGGTTATTTTAGAAAAAGTTTTCTGACCAAAGACCATAATATAGAGAAATTTTATTAACAAAAATTCTCAAATCTTTTTAAGTAACAAAGAGTTTCAAAATGCTGGATTTATATAAATAAATCCTGAATAACCTTACGATAATAAAATTCAGGGGAACTGTTGATATAAATATAATTATATATAAACATTTGATGCATAATCGTAAGCAATCATGATAAACAATTAGATCTTGATATTAAATCATTACCACTTTGGTGACATTGATTCATAAGCCTCGTGATGGAATAACATACAATGAATCATAAAATAAAATTAAAATGAATAAATTCATGACCTGAAATTTCAACGGGTATTTATACGCACCTATTGGATGAATATTTCTCCATAACATAATGTGTATCTCATAGAATAAAAATTGAGACAAAACCTCTTACCAGTTTATTAACATTTGAACAATAAACCCCATGAATGGATGATCCAAAAATGGAAATGTAAAACCACAAAATTTTCAGGATAAAAATAATAATATAAAATCATGGTTATTATAAACCTAGCATAAAATAAATAAGTGGTTATTAAGCACTGTGTCCCATATAATTAAAAAGTGTGACAGAAATACCTCACCATATGTCTTGACATACATCACACATGGTAAAACATCATGTAAAATAAATATAAGTTTATTATAAATATATTAAATAACTATATAATTTTATATCATAAAATATATGATTTTATAATTACCTTTTATTACCTTTTTATTAATAATTCTATGTTAATGTTATGTTTCGAGCAATAACTTCTTTATTTTTCATATATGTATTGTTTTTTTTATTTTCCCTCAAAAACTGATCTGATTCTAAATTCTACATAATTATAACCATGAAATAAGTATAAAGTATCATTATGATATATTGATTTATATTAATCCATAAAATTTGTTGATTGTAATTTATATATATTGTTAATGGAGATTTTATGTCGTTTGTACACATGAACGATATTTATATATTCTTATTGGATCAAAATAAAGAATGTCAAACTACATAATATCATAAAAGTAAAATTTTTATTTCATATATATAAAATATGTCAATTAATCCAATCCTAAATTCTTCCCTTGTATAGTTTTAATATATCACATCACTCGATGGGGCGGTAGTTCTCTATACAAACGAGCAACATTGTCGAATCCCCAAAAAATTTATTTAATGAAGGTTTTTGTGATATAATAACTCAAAAATAATAATATTATCTTCAATATAATATATTTTTATATCATATATAAAAAATATATTCATCATCATTTACATCCTTGGGATGTGGTAATGGAAAAATGAACGAAATCGGTTTGTGAGGAGGAAGTCTGCTGTTTACACAGATGATTATTTCATAACCCCTTTGATGGAGGTGGAGATAGATTTTGATAATTACATTAACATAAAACCAAATTATTTTTTGGAAGATACTATAGGTATTATATAATCATTATATAATAAGGATCTAGGGGGTGTAAGATGAAATTAAATAAAAATTATTATTGATAAACATTGCCTCTTATTCGGGTATCCTCTTTTGGGTTCCTCTAAAAGCCTATATTTGATATATTTCTATGAGAAAAATGATTCTATAATGATGTGAATGAATTTGGGAATTGATTTTAATAGTTATTTCCCAAATCAAATAGTTGTGAAGGTGAGAATAAGGGAGGATAGGGGGTGGCCTTTTATAAGTAGGAGAGGGACAAATTTAGTATTTTTGTAAAGGATTGAGTGCTCCCATGTTTTGAATATGTAACAAGGATACAAAAAAGACCATTATCAAACATTATAAGATTAATGGTAAAAATATGTTCAAAAATTAGTTTTAAACATGTCCAACATTATTTTTACCATCATATTTTTAGTTTATCCCCCAGTAAACCCATTTTTACCTTAACCTCAATAATTAATATCTACAACATTCACTATTTATTTTGATATCAAAAAAATTCAAAATTTTAATAAATTATAAATTATTACGATTCAAAATATGGAATAAATTTTTTTCAAATTACATTCACTAAAGGGAAAAATATTAATTTCAAATTGATTCCAATGGTGTTATGAGAATGTAGTTTTTAAAAGAAAAACTCCTAAAAAATATAGAGTGTTAATTTCTAGTTTGAGTATAAAATTGACTAAAATTATGTAAATTAGAATAAAAAATGTATAATTTATGTAATTATACTGTAAAAATGATTTAAAATGTTATTTATCTCTATAAATAAATTATATGAAAAGGATTTTTTCAATTTTAACTTCATTATATTTGAATATTCCACAAAAAAAATTAAGATATCAGAAATATCCCAAAAATTAAACATGATATAATTTTTTAAATTATGAATATAAACATTAATACATTTATATAAAATTATTTTTATCAAAAATTTCTATAGTTAATTTTATTGTTGACCAAAAAAATCATTAATAACATTTTTTTAGAAATTAGTTTTTTTGAAACATATAAAGACATTCCAAATATTATATATATTATTTTATATAGAAAACCTCCATACATAATATTTAATAAATATTTATTTCTATGATTATATGAATGTATAATAGCTAGTTTATAACTATGGAATTTAAATAACTATATTAATAATATATCTTGGTTTTTGTTAAATCTCTATTTTGTGTAACACAACCCAATACAATGTTGTGCATATAACAAGCTTAACTAAGTGTTGAGTATAACACATTTCATCAAAGAAATTAAATTTATTAAAATAAAAATATATATATTAAATCCCAGAGTGTTACATTCTAACCCCCTTAAAATTAATTTTTACCATGAAATTTTCCATTATGGTACAAAAAAATAGGTTATTACTGCATTATCATGTCCTCAAGTTCAATCATTTATTAATCAAACTAGTGGTTTGCCACAAAAAAATTGACCATCTGAGTGGTATTATTTCATTGAACTTGATTTTATATGATCCTGAATCTCTACAGTTTGTTCCTCATAGAAAATTTTATGCTCCGGTGCTAAAACCTCTTAGTTCAGTACAGTTTAAGAGTTTTGTATATACTACCTCCATATAGATACATGGAAAACATCGTATACTTGACAAGTTTTGGTGGAAATCCAAGATGATTGGATACTATCTCGATACAATAATGCAACAATAAGCGATTGATATACCTAGGTATTAGTTTCCCTTTCCTCCTTAAAATCATAACATCATTCCAACGATAAATTTATAGAAACTCATTATCAGAATATTCAAATTATATATCACTTCAGTGATTATTGGAAAAACATTTCTATCGAATCTAAGCTATATTGAGTTTTTGTGGAATTAATTTTACCTTTTCTTTCATTTATTCATTTATCTTATGTCCTAATTGCTTTCTCTTGCCAACATCATTCTAGCACGATGTAGCTCTAAATTTTATTCCAAATAGATATTTATAATGATACCATATAAATCCTTGAGTGAATAATTTTGTTCAAAGAAAACTCAACTAGTGAAATTTGTTGATCCAAACCACCATTGAAATATAAATAACAACATCTCAACATATAAACTAGTGTTTTAATTGTTCATTCAAAATAAGAAACTATTTAGGGATGTTTTTCAGTGATGAATATCAACTATGTATCAAGATATTTTTATATACTTCCCCAAAACATTGAGTTAATCCTTATATTTCAATCATAGATAATGTAATATGGTATTCCCTGAAACCTTATCAAATCTTTTATCTATTTACAATAAGGCTGATTTAATGAGAATTAATCTATGATATATATAAAGTGTGATGTATTTGTAAAGAGATAATATAATACCCATATAGAATTATTAATTTTAGACCTTTTGAGGAGTCCAATGAAAATATCTATAGTGATATTCTCCCATTTCTATTTCTGTATAGGTAATGGATGAAATATAACATTATAATTTTTCTTTCTACATTGACTGGAAGACATAACAATCATTGAGATAAAAACACTATGATATAACTCTTTAGACCATCACAATAGTTGATAAAATAATAAGAATATTTGGGTCTTGGAAATGAGATCATGCTTGGGATTTTCAAACCCATGTACAGGTGAAACCCCAACCACTCATCGTATGATTGTTGTTTTTTTGTTTACTATTATAGTTTAATATTATTTCATATTGGGTGACACACTTGTAGTGTGATGTGATAATTGTTTCTAATAATTATTTAGTTTTGATTTATAGTCTATAATGTCACGATATTTGAGTCTATGTGCATCATTATATACACCTAGGGTTATTGTGACAAGCATCATTTTAGGCCCTCACAAGAAAAAATGTTATTGGTAATTTGTTAAACTTGAACTATTTTATGTATGGTGAGATTAAAATGAAACAATGGTTCCTAACATGAATTGTGAATGGCTATAAAAATAATAGTAAAATAGTTTGGTATTTAAATGACAAATATTATTATGATAGTGTGTTTACCCTTGTTAACCAATGCCTATGAGTATGATGGTTAAGGTTAGTGATAGCGCCTCAATTGTGGTAGTGTGGAGAGGTGTGGGGGAAAGAATTTTACTATTTATTTCCAATTTCATAAATGTTATATAGAGTTTTAATGAGTTATGAGACATGTGTTGGGATTTTTATAGTTTATGCCTCCATGATTTTTATTGACGGGACGACCAAGGGGAATCCCTATGAATGTTTCTTTAGTTAGGGAATATGAGGCACCAATCATGATAGTTGAAGATGAAGGGAAGAATATTTGAGAGAACTTATCCTACTTTAGGAAATTCAAGGAAACTTATTTAGGGAATGTTGTGAAAAGTATGTCTAATTTGATAAGGGAGTTTCAATTTATGATCCCTCTAGATTTTATTTGAGATGGTGGATCTAAGAAGCTCAATTCTAGGTTGAGTGCATAGATACAGTGCTTGACCATTAGGAGACTCTAGATGATAAGTGGGTAATGTTTTCTACATATATGCTTTGTGGATCTGAAAGGAACTAGTGAGACATTTAGGAACAAACTTCACAGATATATGGTATGTTATAGAAGGAATTTATTGATAGGTACACTGTACACATTTATCCAGAGACGCTGAGACAAGAGAAAGTTGTTGAGTTCATTTATCTAATATAGGGGAACATGTTGATGATAAACTACGACCGATTCTACACAAGTCTGCAACATTGTTCTCCATCATTACCCGGACATGTGTCAGCTACGGCGAATCATTCTTAGAATAGACTTAAGTGTGATATCTTGTCCCATATGAATATCTTCAAGATAAATAATTGTATGGAAGTTATGGGTCTAGATCACATAGTTAAAGGGAACTTGAGGAAGGCTTCCAATTTAGAATGGTTAGTTGTTACTGGATGATCATGAGGTGTGACTTCAGATAACAGGAAGCATAGTTATGTCTACTTTCTCCAGGGCATTGGTAAGAACAGTACACAGACAGGAGGGGCAGTTAGAAAAGAAATTACATGGAAAATCATTCATAAATCAGCTATGTCGGGACACTATTGTCAACATAATTCATGAACCTCAGTAGGGTGTCAATCTTGTGGCAAGATGGGACATCCAGAGACGTTCTATAGGTCGGAGTAACTGATAGGAAATGAAGGTTTATATGGGTTTGAGTTACAGTATGGGAAGAGAATCATCTACACCATATCAGGCTAGTAATTGTAGTTCTACTGGCGGAGGTCGTAATGGTAGTAGACTTGGTACTTCTTAGTAGGATCACCCACATCATTAGGGTGGTGCTACTTAGGGGAGTTAGAAATCAGTATATAAAATATGGTATAAACTTTTACAATTAGTACAGCCTACATTTTTTGATAGTGGGGTTGGACCATCAACATTTAAAAGTATTATTCTAGTATCGTTTACTTTATCTATTTCATTGTACGATAATGGTGTATTCCATTCCATTATAGGTGAAAACATTGTAGAGTTTTTGAGCCTGTAATTTGACTTTATGGGAAGTGTAAAGAAAATAGATACACCATTGGGTATTTGGTCTAGATATATCTGTCTATGAAATGTATGTTCTCTAGAGATTAGGGAAAATCGTTTTTTATGGGACCCCTATGTTATTAATAATATGGGCTTCAACCTAATTATGGGAATAGACTTGATAGTTACTTACT
This sequence comes from Viscum album, assembly GCA_963277665.1. Taxonomy (NCBI): domain Eukaryota; kingdom Viridiplantae; phylum Streptophyta; class Magnoliopsida; order Santalales; family Viscaceae; genus Viscum; species Viscum album. The sequence continues at coordinate 2,045,806,165 of OY728147.1, read as the reverse complement.
AAGCCCATATTGATTGTTACCATAGTAGAGTGACCTTTGTGTATTTTAAGTTTCACCAGTACATTCATAGTGGAGAGTGGGATATCTAGAAAGGTCGAGTAGGGACAATTACTCAGCAAATGGGAGAGATCACAACCCAAGTTTCTATTCTTTTTTGGATGATAGGAGTGTTAGGAAAGATGTATTTCCACTAGTAGTAGAACTATTTCATGATTTCCTTCCTAAATACATCTCAGGGATACCCACATATGATAGATGTGGAATTCAATATTGATCTCTCTCTAGGGGTTGATCCAGTATCTTTTCCACCATTTGGAATTTCACTAACTCAGCTTCATGAACATAATACTCAGGTTGAGGAGTTGGATGATAAGTGAGTTATCTATCTGAATACATCACATTGGGGATCATCTATTTTTTTCATAAAGAAGGCTGAAATGAGTTTATGTTTGTGTGTCAGTTACCAAAAGTAGAAAAAAATGAATGTGAAGAACAAATATTCTCTTCTGTGTATCGATTATCTGTTTGTCCTATTTTTGGGAGCTTGGGTGTTCTAATAGAATAATTTTAGATTAAGGTATCCTTAGTTTAATGTTTGGAATTTTTTTATATCGATTATTTATTTCTGGAGTATCATTGGAATTCATGAGTTTTTCATAATGACAATTTTATTTACAAATGCACCAGTAGTGTTTATTTCATTGATTAATAGGATCTTTCATAGATATATGAATTAGTTCATGGTGGTTTTTTTAGTGACATCTTGGTGTACTCTATGACTCATGATTATTATGCTAACATCTTAATTAAATCCTGAGTACACTAAGAGAGAATCATCTTTATGCCATGCTAACTATGTGTTTGTTTTGTATTGACCAGGTACACTTCTTGGGGCAGATCATCTTAGATGAAGGTGTGTTAGTGGAACCAGATAAGGTTCAGGCAGTGGTTTCATGAGAAAATGCCAAGATTTTTTTTTATATCTGAAGATTTCAAGTATTAACTATATATTATAGAAACTTTATCCATGAATTTTCTCATTTGGATGTGTGGATTTCGAGATTGACCAAAAAGGGAGTAAATTTTGTATGAACAGAGGCTTGTGAGATAGCTTTTCCAAAGTTGAAGAAGCACTTAACATCAACACCAATTTTGATCCAAAATGAGTCAGGTGAGGAGTGTACGGTTTATTATGATGCTTATAGGATTGTATATGGAGGTGTGCTAATGTATGGAGATCTAGTTTTGGTGTATGGATTTGGGCAATTGTGGCCTTAGGAACAGAATTACCCTACGCACAACCTTGAGTTTGTAGCAGTGGTATATGTTCTTAAGTGACGATGAAACTATCTTTTTGGAAGAAAATAAATCATTCTATATAGTTCACATTATCTTGAAGTATATCTTTTCATATCATTATTTAAATTTTCGGTAGTGGAGATGGGTTGAGTTTGTGCAGTATTTTGATTTTGAACTCGCATATACAGTCGAGAAGGGAAATTGTGTGGTTGATGACTTGAGTAGGAACACATATACTCAAATGGATCAGGAGTCAATTATACAGTGAATGATGATGACCATTCATGGTTAAATGCTTGGTGTGTTTAGGTAGAGTTAGGATAATATTACTCTAGTTTTAGTTTTATTGGAGTCTACACTATTGAGATGGATCTGAGAAAAGGCGTATAATGATCCAATATACTTATCCATGAGAAAAATCCTTGAAGGTTGGAGACATATTCATGTTTGTTTTGGGATGAGGATGAGTTCATCTATGTAGGGAATTGATTTTTTATGCCTATGACCATGTGAGAGGAGCCCATGCATGAATTTCATGCCTCGAAGTGGGAGGTGCATCAAGGAGCACCCAAAATGTACCATGAACTACGATGACAATTTTTGTCTCTAGGAATGAAAAATGAGATAGTATGGTTTGTAGAATGTTCATTCACATATCCATAGGTGAAATCAGAGCATTAATGACCTAGTAGTTCTCTACAGTGGTTTTCTATTCTGGAATATAAGTGGGATGATTTAAACATGGATTTTTTGGTGGGTATTCTTAGAATGATTAAGAATAATGACATTATTTGGGTCATGGTGGATCAACTATCAAAGGTAGCACATTTCTTGCCTATAAGGGAATCTATTACAATAGAATAGTTGAGTGAACTATATGTTCTATAGTTAGTCCATATTCATGGAGTGAAATGGACTATAGTATCAGACTGTGGTTCATGGGTTACAGAACTCTTCTAAAAGGGATTGTAGAAAGTGTTGGGCACACTAGAATTATTTACTACAAATTTTCATCCACATACATATTGGTAATGATAACATACTATACAGGTTCTTGCGGATATGATAGGGGAATGTGTGTTCAATTTTTTGGATCTTGGGGAAATCACATGTCTTTTGTGTAGTTCACCTATAATAAAAGTTATCAAGAAACTATACTAATGGGACCATACGAGGATCTTTATATCATTCCTTGTAGTTCACTACTATACTAGATTGAGGCTAGCGAGTCAGTGTTTTTGGCAACGAGTCTCATGCTGGAGACATCAGAGTAGGTACCATTGATTTAGAAACATATAGATTCAATTTAGTGTAGGAAAAATTTGTACGCTAACAGATGCAGATGACCCATAGAGTTTGTAGAGTGTGCTCGTGTGTTCCTTATGGTGTAACATTGGCTGGGCCACTATAGGATATGTATGTAGAGAATGTTGTTCTCTAGGTTAGATTGACTCTTTGATATTATGGTGAGAATCAGGTCAGTGGCATACTGATTGGAACTTCTATAAAGACACATTACTATGTATAATTGTTTCCATGTATCAAAACATCAGCAGTATCACCTCGGCCCATCTCATGTGATCGATGTGGATAAGGTTCACATTGAGATAGATGAATCCTTTGAGGAGAATCTGATACATATGTCAGATATAAGTGAGAAAGTGTTTTGGGGAAAGAATGTGCTGATAGTTCAAGTGTTAGGTAAACATAGATGTATGTAAGAGGTAACATGGGAAATGGAAGCATATATGAGGGATCAATGGCCCAATATTTTTGGATTAGAATCTTAGAAATTCATTGAGGTTTGGCTCGTGGATGAGTTGTTAAAAGGTCGGGAGATTGTAACATCCTGACCTTTTATGGAGTCATCTCAAGCATGATTCTCGAGTAATTTTTGTTTTCACTAACGTAACTATAATTGTAGTTTTGACATAGGGTGTGTTAGTGTGAATTAAAAGAATATTTTTGAGAAAAGGGGTTATGCGTGATTGGTACACAGTTTTTACAAACAGTGTGGTTGTCTAGGAGAAATTATGCGCTCTCTAGTCTTTGAGTTAGTAGATTACACATGGTTAAAGCATTGTTTGAATGTCTATGTGAGGTATCCATATGACATACCCCCTGAATCAGTGTCTAATTCATGATTATTGCCCATTTTGTCTAGCTGCGTGACTTCACCATTCTCGGACCAAAAAAGAGATCCTAAAATTGTGTATGTCACCTATTTTCAACTTTTAATTACCTATTTCACCACTTATATAAACCAATCATGGGATTTTACCTTTTCAAGGGTAAGGGAAGGATCTCCCATAGACTCGTAGGGATTAAAATTCCTTACAAAAATCGTTCTTTGAGATTGAAATCCCAAAATGAATATCCTCTCTTCACCTATTAAGGGATTTCATCCCAATGCCTCTCTCGTTCGTTCTTCTATATTTCCTTCATCATTTATTGGAATACATGCTCTATTTTATAGTATCTAAACCTATGTAGTGATATCTAGATCTTATATTGTGGATCTGGATCTATATTTTTGTGATATTTAGGTCTTTGAACATGATTTTGGTTTAGCGATTTAGATTTGGAACTTTTAACAGAGTCATCATGATTCTAAGATTTTGTGGATTTATTTTTGAGAAAAAATACACCCCAGAATCTAGGTTTGTGGTCTAAATCTAATTCAAATTGTTGTAGATTTTATATGAATATGAAATATTGTATAATTTCTATATTTCTTTAGAAATTTATTTTCACGAATTGTTTTTATTAGATTGACCAATTGATTTATCAAAGCTTTGTTGAAATAAGTGATTAATTTTGGAATTAATAATGAGACTAAGGTGTTTCTTTATTTGATAATTAATTTTAGAAAATTGACTATTAGAGTTCGGATTTGTAATATAGATACGTAATCAATGGATTTAATTATGAGATTTTTAAATGGCTATGTTGAGATAATTAATTCTAGATTATTTATGTGACAACGTTAATATGATCTGGATAATTAATTTTCTGATTAGTTGTGGAAATTTGATATTAGAATGTGATAATAAATTCTAAAAATTAATTATATTATTTTAATTGTTAATTTTATCAATTTTGTAATAAATTAACTACTGGTTTGAAGTACTTAGTTAATTATTTAATTTACTAATGTAAAATTTGTCTTCATCTAAATATTGAATTAGTAATGGGATTGGTGTGGAAAATTAATTAGTAATTTAATTATGTGATAAATAAAAGGAACATGGTCATTGTAAATTGATAAGTGGAAATGGTAACATAGTCATCATACATATGTGGAATGTGAATTTGAACATGGTTGCTCTAAATTGAGATGTATCCATGGTAACATGGTCATTATACTTATAATTAAGGAGAATGTGAACACAGTAATTCTATTGAGGATAAATTTGGGTAACTTGGTCATCTTACTTACATTTTTGATATTGGTATTTATGAAATGAGGCTTATAAATGTGATATTAAATAATTGAAATAATGGAAATCTGAATTATGGCCTAAAAATAATCAAACACCATCATGAGTCTAATGAGGTAAAAGATATCAAAACACCATGAATAATTTTATATTTGGTAAGAAACAGGGTTTAATATTTTGAATTACCTAGGAAAAATATTGGTCTTTGATACAAGATGATGTTTTTTTTTTGAGGTATGGGTATCCTTTGGATCCCTGGAGTTAATGTAGTTATATAATAATAAATGATAATGTAATAACTTGTTATTTATGCATTTTAATTATTTCATATAGAAATCCACACACAATAATTGTAATGGATTTATTTTACACATCATTGATAGTGGCCTACTGAGTTGTTATCACACCCTCTTCAGGCTACCTGATCGGTACTCGAATAGATTTTATTGTTGTTGTACTTGATATGGGAAAAGTCCATGGGATATGTGGTTGATTGAGTATGTGTCTTGGAAGAGTGAACCAGACATGGTTTTAGACCCACTTGGGGAGTCATGGTGTCTTTATTTTCAGTTTCATAAAAAACATTATACACTTATATTAGTATGGCATGTTTTCTATTTCAGTTGACTTTGGTTTTCCTGGTTGATTATTCTGTGACATGATTATTTTTATGGTTACATATATGATTACAATTTTGTTTATTATCTTATGATATCATTTTACATTGATAAATGAGGCTATATTCTCCTAATTAATGTCTTACTAGACCCTCGTTACTATTCGAAATACTCTTCACACAGGGAGGCGCGCTTGAGGTCATGTGGTGACCCTACATGGAAAACTATCGCATGACACCCAAGTTGGGACATTACATAATGCCACACCAATCCTAACATATGAAAAAAATATTTACAAACCCCTCATATACCACTACATCACATTCAATGAAATTATTCTTTATCATTAATACTTTTAATTCAAGAGGATCAATATTAGTATATTTCTTCTCAAACTTATTATCTCAATATTTAGAGTTATCAATTTAATAATAATAAAACATTTCGATGTTGTTTTTTTCTCAATATTAATAATATTATGGAGATTCATGTAAGTTTATCTTTATTTATATCTTCATTTTTTTAATAAACTCAAATTATGAAGTTAATAATGATTTTAAAAAATAATCTACTTCAAAATCATCTAATATATAGAATATAAAGAATTTTTTTTATCTCACATCCTTCCTAAACACAGCTGGTCATCAAGGAAATGTAGGTTTAACTAATAATTCTTCTTCAACTCATGTGATCTTCGTATAGATGTAGGATAGTCTCTCTCTATCTTGTTGTCCATTATTTCGAATCAGCTATCTCGAAATGAGATCTCCTCATTTTATGACTATTTTTTATTTTCCAAACATCTAGTAAAAATGATAGTATAGCCTTTAGTAATTCCTCTCCTTGGATTACCATAATTATAAATTAAGAATCATTATCATTTAATTCTCATTAAATATTTTTATCACTTCTAAAAAAGCCATATTTACTATGAATTTTTCTCAATCCATTATAATGTGTCTATATTTATCATTATTTAAAATTAGTCATTGAATCATGGATTATGAATAAGGATATTTAAATCATGAAGAACATCAAAATACTAAAACATTTATGTCATATACAAAATTAATCGTTCTTCTATAACTTTAAGATGATCATATTCAAACCCCAGGTTATTCATACATTTCCACAAGAAATATCAGGCTTAATATAACACATCTTAATTGCTTCTAGATTTGTTCTTTTATAACATTAAAACATCATAAAAACTTTTCATAATCACATAATTGGATACAATATATCTTCTAAAATTAATACAACGCATCCTCTAGGTGTTATGAATCTTCCAACCTCTTTGTCATCCATTTCCAAACTTCTATTCATTGTTATATTATCTTCTAAAACACCTTTTATCATAACTAAATATACATATTCTATAAATCTAGAACATTCAATGTTAGTATCTCATATAATTGAATCTTCTAGACTTCTAATATTGCATGATCAAACAAAATTTTCTTCTATTAATACATTTTTCCATCAAATTAACCTTCTAAATAAAATTTATTTTAATTCATTTTCCAATATTCATCACAAACCACAAACTTATTCTCTCATTCATTAAATTCATTTGAAGTATCCATTTAAAGTTTAAATATTTTCTTTCTTATGAACATTCACATCAACCTAAACTACCATCATCAAATTCCCCTCTCCACCTTATAGAATAATTATTCCTTAATACCATCCATAGTATCGATTTAATTTTCTATTTTCATTTCTGATACTTCTCCAAAATTAACTTAGGTCTTCTTATTAATTGTTTCTATATTCCAACATATGGATTAATATGTTTCGATAATATATTATTGGGATTGAATCATGTAACATTAAAAATTATCTTAAACCCAACATGCCTACTTAAAACATCATTGTTTTTTATATACATTTGACAACGTCTACAGATCATTATATAATAGTGTATCGAAAAGTATTTTTCAGATCAGTATAAATTTTTATAAAACCATTAAAATAATAACAATTTCTCATTATTAAATATTTATCATCTAAAAATAATGATTCCAAAATAGTAATTTTCAAAACAAGTGTATCTTTGAGATTTCACCACTTACATACATGTCTTTATCCTCTCAAACTAAACCATAACATAGGGAGGATAGATATTTATTTAACCATCCATACATTTTATTTAGTGTGTACAAGTACATATAAATAATATTTATATATAATACCTACTTCATAAAATATCCATCCTTAAAAATTTTTAGCATTATCCTCTTCAATTTTAACATCACTCATAATCTACTTCATTATAAATTTATGAGGGAAGATATAGTATATGCTTGTTTCAAAATGATATCATCCAAAACATAGGTTTTTCATTAAAAAACTAATTATAGTAAAACAATTTAATCATTCACTCTAATAATGTTTTTATTACAATATCACATGGATATGTATCTTCATTCATTGGGGGTTTTCTAAAACATCAAGTACATTTATAAAGTATATTCAACATCCCATTTCCCACAAAATAATTAACTAATCATTGGGTTATTTAATGTAATATTTTATTAGGTTCTTCATCATTAACAATCACATATCGATAGTCAAACATGTTGGTCTTACTTATTATAAACAAATATAATACTCATCATCCCCATAATTTGTCAGTTTCTTCAAATAAGAATCATTCTTATGTAATAATAAATTTATGTATGCAAAAGTAACCCCATCTCGAGAAACTAAATGTTGAATTAGTTTGACACGTGAACCAAGACTCCTATGAGAATCATAATTCTATTCACCTAAGTAATAATAGTAATTTTTTGTAAGATGATTTAAGGAACATTTTCCATTACACATTATACAGTATGATTGTGAATGTTAATGACTTAAAGATACTTAACGTTTATATATGTCATGATAAATAAGTGGAATTCATACTAAAATAATTGTTGGAATGGTTCAAAAATATAAATGTGTTTATTAAATGTTTACCTTATTTTATCAATGAGTTAAGTATATATAAATTGGTCAATATATTTCATGTTTATGTTGTTATATCACCTATTAAATTGGGTGAAATTTCAAACTGGAAGAAGAAAATTTGGTAGAAAATACAAAAATGATTCCTCGAGTAGCCAAGTAATGAATATTGGATGGTCTAATTTACATCCTAGGTAATGGAAATATAAGGTAAATTTCAATATTTGGGGAAAAATTTCTATTAGATATATTTATCTAAAAAGAAAAAAGGAATTTTAAAAACAATTTACAGATCCACTGTCAAATATTTGTATTATATAATAAATTCATTGAATCATAATAGTATATGATATTAGATGTATTTTTAAATAATTTTTTAAATATACAAGCGTTTAAAACAATATAATAAAATAATATCACTTTTTTCATCAATTAATAATGAAATCAGTCATTAAATAATTGACTAAATAAAAAAGGAATATTCTATTAAACAATTAATATAAGTAAATTATATATATTTTCATTTTATTTCTCATGTATTATGAGATGAAAATTTCTAAAAATTATTTTTTATGAAAAAAATGAGAAAATGGTTTTAAAACATATCATTTACGATTCATTATATTTTTTTAACAATTTAAAAAATAAGATAATGATAAAATAATTTTTTTTATATGCAATAAAAGTTTTTATCGAGATATTTGTTCAAATAATTGGGGAAATAGGCCGGATAAATCATAAATGGAATATTTTATAGAATAAAATATTATATTTAGATAACCTTTCTAAAAACATGTAAAATTCATATATTATATGGATTTTATTATTTAGATTTTAAAATATCACCACTATAAGAAATAATTTCTATTTTATGAACATAAATATTTTCATATATTTTAATGATATTATAGAGATAATATAGTTTCTATGATGCGTGGGAGATTTTTTAGACCTCAAAACGTTTAAATTGTAAAAATATCATATTAAAATAGTCTAATTTAATGTAAATATAACATGATATCCTAAAATATATTTTGGATTTTTAGTAAATATAAATGTATTGTTTTAAATTCAGTTACTGTAATGAAGTCAATTTCACTTCATATCCTAATTTAATTTTGGATTTATTAGCATATAAAAGTTTAAATTGTTATAGTTCAAATGAAGTGACCCCAAAAAATATGTTTGATAAAATATTCCATGATTTTTGATGATGTTGAACATATAAATAGTTCTGAATAGAGTATAGTACAAAGAGACATTATATAATTAAATTTTGTAATGTGATGTATTTTGAATACAATGTTTAGAGTATTTAACATTGGGAATATGATTTATATGTATCGTTGTTATGTGAAAAAACACTAATTAAATATTTTAGTCAATAAAATATTGCTGGGGGTATTTTTCTGATATAAATAATGATATGTTTAGTAATTACATGGCATTGTAATGAGTTTAACAAAACCCAAAATGAACAAAAAATATTAAGCCATTATATAGTAATGAAATAATATATATGATGAGAATAATTCTTATTTCTTGTTTTTTAGTATTCTTAATGTTTTCAATAATGATAAATATATCATTTTATATAAAAAATTTCATTAAATAATTATTCCTCCACATTAGAAACATATAAAAAACCCATATATGCATGTTTGAGATCACATGTCCAAGTAGATAATTGATCATCCAATCCATTGTATCATTAACACAAGAAATTTGGATCATCATTTATGAAATACAATACTTTTTCATTTCCATCTTAGTTAAATTACAATTATATTACCTGTTTATACACCTATGGAATTAAAAAATCTAATTTTTATTTGATTTGATAAAAAATCCAAACATTTAGTTGATATTGAGTTACTAATGTGTCATATCAATTTTAGTCTCAAAATGAACAAAAATGTAAATGAACAAGTATTCTTTCATCAATTTTTTTATAGATCATCCATAGAAGAAGGAACATAGAAAATTTGAATCCTTTCGTTAACAGTTACAATGTATAAGGGGAAACCATGCATTTTCATGACAAAATATAATGAAGCATAGGAAATAGATCCCAGGGATACATCATTTTCTAGATTAAATTCTGAGTGTAATACTGATGTATTTCCTTCTAGGAAGTTTCAACCTCAATATTTTATCAAATTTCATATACCGTTATCATCATATATTTCTCTACTTTCATAGACACATCAAGAGCATTCATATTTCTCAAAACATTTTCTTAAACCAAGGTTAATTGTTTTTATAACAATTGATTATAAGTCTCATACCTTTTATATACTAATGATGATATCCAGTTTCCTTCACTATATGGTTCACTGTTTTCTAAAGCGGTAAGTCTCAAAGGACTCAAATATGGGTTATATACTCAATATTAGTAAAATCTAGTTGTAATTATTTTTCATTCTTATGTGAAATTATTAGGTCCTTGAGTGACAAATAGATTTCATGAAAATATAATATTATATATCCTATGCTAAAAAAATTGGTCTTCTAGATTGTATAACATCCCAGTCAAATCAAAAATACGTATTTGAGTTCTCTAATTCAAAAAACATTGATTCACCAATCATCAAATATACTATTTAAATATATTATATTGTGGGTCTGAATTAGAATTAGTCATATACTGGGGATATATTCTAGGACTAGATCACTTTAGGAGAATGTAATTTCAGTGTTTTCAGAGGAAGTCAATTTTTAATAATCCTATAATAATACATTCACTTCCTCTTTCAACTCAAAATTGTGTGATTATAAAATGAGAGTTTTAGTTTATATACCCTAGTTAACCTATGGTTTATTTTCAATAAAAATAATAAAAATATATTTTATGAAAAATATTTAAAAAATAATGACTATTTCCATGAATACTCTCTATCACTGACTATAGTGCTGACCTATTACACCATTGTGGTCTCATTGTTGGATTCATCATGACATATTCCCAAAACGTATCTTTATCAGTATCCATGAGATAACTTTTAGTGGTACTGGAAATACATCCAATGATATAACATCATGAGTGTAAAGGTATTCTAATATAGAGTTGAAGAAGTTATAAACTCTCTCCCAACAATGATATTACCTATAATTTCTAAAATCAATGTAAAGATTAGTAATGTATATATATCAACACAAATAGGATTAATAGATAAATAATACATAACTCATATAATGAAAAATCACATAATTATAAACTAATTTAATGTATAGAATAATTCCACTACCTATATAAGAATATTATTGATGGTTGATTCCAATAACTCTATCAAAATTCCCTCAATAAAAGAATGTATTATTGAATTTTTCATGAAATGAATTACAAAGTTATAAGAAATACACACTATTTAATTAAGATATTCTTCTAGTTTATTTGTTTCATGGTTTAAAGAAATATGATGTATCATTCCCCATAATAAATTTTCTATTATTGTAAGAGACTAAACGACAATATTGAAAAAAAAATTCCTAAGACCTCTGGGAGATATCCATGATCTATCATTACCATAAAAATAACACACATATTTCCATGGTTGTCTCTTAATTGTGCACTTTGGATTTCCAAAAATGGGCTACCACCATGTTCCCCTATTAGGTTTGGAAATAAGTGGGCTGAAGATGACCAACCACCATAGTCATAATATACCATAGTGGTAGAGTTTCCCATTATTTTACTGGAAAAAATATCATCTAAAAAGAAGGAGAAATACACTATATCCATGGTCTCCCATGGGTATATGTCCACACACACACAAATATATATATATATATATATATATATATATCTAGTTGTGTGTATTCTATATATATATTTCCTGGATTTTTTGTAGTTTAGTGGATAAGTAGTTGAAGGATTTAGATGGGGGATTTGGGTATGAATTTATTTATCATTCTATTTCTTCATAATTTTTTAGTCTTACCACATGTAGGAATAGGGGCCCATTTTAAATGTAGATATCCATGTGCATTGCCTATGTAAATTGGATCATTGGACTACATTTAGAAGAATATCCCATGAAAATAGGTAGTTGTATGGTCAAAAAAATCTTGGAGTTTTTTGATATACAAATAGCCTCTGCAGGCTCTATATCCAGGGTTATAACCTACAACCACATTAGGAAGGCTTATAACCACTATCCTAGTACATTGTTATGGGAGAAATTCCCACTAGTTAGAGAATAAATTTTAATTATTTTAATTTAAAATGTATTGTTTGAATCTTCATAAATTTTGTAATTTAATAGAAATGATCAAATAATTAGTTTATATGTTCAATTTGATGATTACTATAAAAATAGCTAATTTTAAAATTTAATTTTAATTTTTTAAAATTTTGAATTTTAATTTACGTAGTCCAGCATTAGTTAGAGTGAGATTTCTTGTTTAAGAATCATTTATTAGAAGCTTAATATTCTATGTAGATGTATTCACATAAGAATATAAAATTCCAAAATCATCATAGTTTTGATGATTTTTAAATATATTGGAAATATCATATTTCATATGTGTAGAATATTTATTATGTATTCAGTGGAATTATATATGATTAAATATTTATTCAATCATAATATGAATGTTTTGTATGATAAATCCATGAATATGAACTAATCTATAAGAAATAAAAAAATATGAAGGCATGATGATTTATTTCACAATGATTGGTGAATTTTACATAGGATTCCATACATAACTGTACTTCTAAATTTATATTGGAAATTTGGAAGCTTGTAATCTACACAAGTGATACGTAACATCATTTGGCAAATAGAAATGAAAAATATCTTTTTCATTGGTGTGTTATAATGGATATATAATATCCTAAGTTGATGCGTGAGTGATTAAACATTTCCCCTTGGTCGAAACAAGGGTTATATAAGATCCTCAAATCATATAGAAGAAAAATGAATCAACACATATGTGATTTTCCTTTTCCATTTGGGTGAAAATTAATGATTATAGATACCCATATATTTCATACATAGATATTATATCATTTTTTTGTGAATCTCCCTTAAATTACACAATCAAACACCTTGGAACATAGTAGTTTTGTGCCTTTAGAAATCTTGAAACATAAAACATTTTCCATAAGTGTTCTACATCATATCTCACTATGTCCTTCACAACCATTTCCCCTCTTAAAAATATCATTCATAACATATATCTTTATAAATTGGGTAGAGGAAAGATAAAAAAGGGTTACATAATATTTTATGTATGGTTAGAGAGGGGAAATATGAACATAAGTGAATAAGAACATGATCACAACATCTTAAAACTATGCCCTGCATATCAAAGATAGTATACTCGAGTCATGGAATAGAGATTCGAAATTCATAAGAAATGAAGAATACGTAAATAAAAGAACATGATCCATGAGAGAAAAATAATTTCATAATACATGATATTTATGGAATATACATTTGAATATAAAATAATTTCCTTATTATTCAAGGCTCACTACCAATACCATAATTAAGGAAGATTTAGATTACTAAAATGGGTTCACCATCCATTCAATCCCAACCCTACTATATCAGGTTCAACCCTAATTCCATCCATGTCTTATTAATCCTTGTTCACTCCCCATTCGAGTCATGTATTATTGAATTGGGTTCACACCCATTTCAATTCATGTCTTTCAAAACTGAGTTCACTCTTTTGTCAATTCTTATCTCTTTCATGAGATATAAACCATTACACAATGCATTGGAGGGTGATATTTGTCCCACCCATCACAAAATGAAAACTATATTTTTTTGTTCTATGATATTATAAATATTAATCATATCATAAACCTTGAAATAAAAAGGGTGTCATAAATATTTAATCATACTATAACATATATAAAATGGATCACTTTAATCATCATTTAATTATAAATTAACACCTGAAAAGGAGACTTTCTGGGAATTATCTAATGGTATAACATGTGGAAGGACAATGGATTTCTTTCAGAAGTGCTGGGGTAAGCCCCATAATTAAAAAAAGAATACGAAAATAGATAACCCTTTTGTACTATAAAAGGGACTCATATTAGAGGCTCGTAGTCCCATAAGGGTGAAACTAATTACAGATCTAGTGCATAACTCATTATAGTAGCCCAAAATCTAAGTTAGACAAATCCCATTAGAAAACAAACTAATTTACCATCACCATCAATGATAGCCTAAAGACTCGCCACAACCATAATCCACCCATGCGACTACCACTACTATCACGATCATTTGAAATCTCACAAACTTCCGCACTCCCATCTCCAACTCCAGGTCTGAAGCCAAACCACCTAAAGACGATTCTTGAGCCACATATCTAAGAAAAACTAGACCGTTGATGCAACATATCACCAAATTTGGTATGAAACTAGTTCCAGAACTCCATACCAAACCCCACCAGCATAAACCGCTTCATCCCACCACTAGAGCATACTCCAACACATCTAGAGCCTCATATGAGAGCACGCCACTATATGAAAACCATTGCATCCCTACTACCAAGCTACCCAAACTGCCACCCTGATGTAACGATTATGTTTTCTCCCACTGCAGCCAGATATTCTACAACTATATCTATTATCAAACCACTAATTCCAATTGAGATCCCTCTCTAGGTCACAACCATCTATAAAATCAACATACAAATCCAAATCATCCACCATACAATAGAATCTATGTGATAAAACTAAGAACATAGTGGTGGAAACACTACTTTCAGAGAGCTCTTCAATGAAGTAGAGAGCCTCTAATTAGTTTAAAATAGAACATCAGATTCCATAGATATCATTCCACAAAAATATATACCATTTGGGGATTTAATATTAATTATATATTTTTTCCATTTTCCTAGTAATTCATTGGTAATAGCAATGTATTTCATCTTATATGTGAAATAATTTTTAAAGGATATTTACAACATCACTTGTGGAAAATATCCTTTCCACTTTGATAAAATATTTTTAAAACATAAAATATTTTGAAATAATTATTCATTGAAAATAAACATGAAAACATATAAATGAAGCATAAAAAAATTATGGGTCCTGATTTCATAAACTTTTCATCATTCTATACACAATAAAATGATGGTTTCTTTCACATTTTTATTTAAACCAAAAATAGGAATTTTTGGGAAAAAATTTATGATTAATTTTAAAAAAAGAAAACATTAATGAATGGGAAAAAAAATTTAGTAATAATAATGGATTAATAAAAAAATTAAAAAACCTTTAGAAATAGTTTTTTTTTAAAGATTTCTGACAAAAGAGAAAAATAAAGATAAATTTAATTAAAACAATTCTAAAAACATTTAAGTACAAAAGAGTTTAAAAATGGTGGAATTTTATGAAGACGTCCTGAATAACATTAGGATAAGAAAATTTATGTGTACTATTGATATTTATATCACTATATTTTAACAATGGGGACATAATCCAATGTAATCATGATAAACAATGAGATCATTATATAAAATCCTTACCACTTTGGTGACAATGATTCCTAATCCCTATGATAGAATTACATACGATGAAAATTAATATAAAAGTAGAATGAATAAATTCATGACATGAAATTCCAAATAGGATTTATATTCACATATTGGAAGAATATAGGTCCATAGCATAATGTGGGTCTCATAGAATGAAAATTGAGACAAAATCTCTTACCGGTTTATTAACCTTTTAACTTGAAACCCCTTAAAGTGGAGATACTAAATTGGATATGTAAAACCACATGATTTTCTAGATAAGAATTATAAGATACATTCATGGGTAGTAAATAAATAGAATAAAATAAACATTTGGTGAGTATGGAATGTGTCCCATAGAATTAAAAAGTGTGATAAAAATCCCCCACCTGATGTCTTTACTTACATCGCACATGGTAATACCTCATGTAAAACAATATAAGTTTATTAAAAATATATTAAATAATAATATTATTTTATATCATATAGTACATGATTTTTATGACCTTGTTTTAATTTTTATTATTAATTCTATGTTTATGTTATGTTTTGAGTAATAACTTCTTTATTTTTCAAATATGTATTGTTTTCTTATATTTATTTTTCCTCTTACACAGATCTGACTCAAAATTCTTTACAATTATAAAGTTTAAATAAATATCTTGTATCTTCAGGATATATTTATTTATATTTAATCCATAAAATTTATTTATTGGAATTGAAATATATTGTTAATAGAGATTTTGATATCGTATGTACACCAAAACGATATTTCTATTTTCTTATTTCTATCAAAATAAAGAAAGTCAAATTATATAATATCATTAAATTGCCATTTTTATTTCATATATATCACATATTTTAATTAATACAATCCAAAATTCATTCCATGTATAGTGTGAAAAAATCACATCACTCCATGGGGTGGTAGTCCTCTATAAAAACGAGTGACGTTATCAAATCTACAAAAAATTGATTGAATGAAGGTTGTTGTGATCTAATAACTCCAAGATAATAAAAAATCATCAATAAAATATATTTTTATATCATATAAAAATATATTCATCGTTATTTACATACTTTGGAGGTGGTAATGTAAAAATTAACGACATCGGTTTACGAGGCGGAAGACCGTTGTATACACGGACGATTATTTCATAACATCTTTGATGGAGGTGGAGATAGATTCAGATAATTACATTAACATAAAAACAATTAATTATTTGGAAGATAATATAGGTATTATAAAATCATGATATAATAAGGATCATGGGGGTGTAGGAATAAATTAAATAAAAATTCTTGTGGACAAATATTATCTCTTCCTCGGGTATCCTCCTAAGGATTTTTCTATATACCAACATTGGATAGATTATTGTAAAAAATTAATGATTCTTTAATGAGGTTAATGAATTTGGGAATTTATTTTCATAGTTATTTACCAAATCAAATAGGATTGAAGGTGTGAATAATGGATGATAAGGGTGGCCTTACACATGTGGGGGAGGGACACACGTAGTATTTTTTTTAAAGGATTGAGTACTCCAATGTTTTTCATATGTTACAAGGATTCAAAAAGGACCCTTATCAAACATTAAAGGATTCATGTTCAAAATAACATCAAAACGTAATTTTAAACATGGTCAAAGTTATTTTTAATATCATCTTTTTATTTTATCTCGTAGAAATCTCATTTTTAACTTAACTGCAATAATTAATTTCTACTACTTTCACTACTTATATTGATAGAAAAATAAAATTGGTATTGTTATAAATAATCATTTATTATGATTCAAAAGATGGAATAATTTTTTTGAAATTACATTCAAAGAAGTAAAAAAATTAATTTCAAATTGATTCTAGAGGTGTTATGGGAATGTTGTTTTTAAAAAATATTATTAAAACATTTACAGAGTTTTCATGTTTAGTATCAATATTAAATTGACTAAAATGATGTAAATTAGAATAATATAAGTATAATTGAATAAATTATACCTTAAAAAAGAGATAACATATTATTTATATTTATAAATAAATTATATGAAAAGGAGATTCAATTTTATCATCATTATATTTACCTATTCCTACAAAAATAAACTTATCAGAAGTATCCCAAAAATTCAACATCAAATAATTTTTGGACTTATGAATTCAAAAATTAACATAATTTTTTAAAATAATTTTTATAAAAATGTCAACAAATAATTTTATTATTGACAATAATAAATCATTAATATTGTTCTTTTAGAAAATAGTATTTTTTAAACATATAACGACATTCCAAAAATTATGTATTTTATTTTAAATAGAAAACCACCATACATAATATTTAATAAATATTTATTTCTTTGATTATCACTATGTTTAATAGCTAGGTTATAATTATGGAATGTAAATAACAATATTAATAATATATCCTGGTTTTTTGCTAAATCTATATTATGTCGAAAATAACCAAAGATAATGTTGTGTGTATAACAATATTAACTAAGTGTTGTGTATATCACATTTCATCAAAGAAATTTAATTTATTAAAATAAAAAATTTATAAAATCCCAGAGTGTTAAATTATAATCCCCTTAAAATGAATATTTCCCATGAATGTTTCCATCCTGGAACAAACAAATTACCTTACTATTGCATCATAATGACATCAAGTTCCCATATTGCTTAATAAAACTAGTGGTTTACAACAAAACATAGACCAGGTGAGTGGTATTATTCTATAAAACTTGTTTTGTATGATCCAAAATCTCCTCTGGTTTTTCCATAAATAAAATGTTATGCTCCAACAGTAAGACCACTTAGTTCAGTACATGTGAAGAGTCAGGTATATACTACCTCCTGAGAGATACATGGAAGACATCATATGCTAAATAATTTTCTGTGCAAATCCTAGATGATAGTATACAATCTCGATACAATCAAGACATAATATGTCATTGATATACCTTTGTATTAGTTTCCCTTTCTTTTCGAATATCATAACATTATTCCATTGATAAATTATTAGAAACAAATAATCAAAATCATGAAATTATAGATCACATCGGTGATTATCGGAAAAAGTTGTGTATCAAATCTAAGCTATATTGATGTGTTGTTGAGTGAATTTTATCTTTTATTCAATTTATTAAACTATATTAAGTCCAAAAAACTTTCTCTCACCAACATCATTCCTGCACAATTCAGCACTACATTTCTTTCCATATAGATATTTAGAATGATCCCATATGATTTCTTGAGTGATTAATATTGATCAAAGAAAACTCAACTAGTTAAAGTTCTTGATCACAAACACCATTGAAATATAAATAACTATAACTCAATATATAATCTACAGTTTAAATTGTTCTTTCAAAATAACCAACTATTTGGGGATGATTTGTAGTGCTGAATCTCTACTCTGTATCATGATATTTTTATATACTTCCCCAAAATAATGATATAATCTTTATATACAAATTATTCACAATTTAATAAGGAATTCCCTAATACCATACCACATCCATCATTTACATATTATATTGCTGGTCCAATGAGAATAATTTTATGATAGATATGAAGTGTGATGTCTTTTTATAGAGATAAACTATGGCCCTTATAGAATTATTCCCTTTAGACCATTTTTAGAGTCCGATGACAAAATACATAGTGATATTCTACCATTTCAGTTCTACTATAGGTAATGGATGAATTATAACCATATAATTTTTCTTCCTATGTTAACTTGATGTCATTCTATGCTATGAGATACAAACACTTTGATATCTTTCTTTATACCATCACACTAGTACATTAATTCAAAGCTCTATACATCTTCATACTTCTAGAATGAATATAGAATGAAGATATATCATCTTTATCTAACAAAAAAACCTTTAGGTATTGTTTGGATGGAACACATAAATTGTTATTTAGGGTAATTATTACAATTTTGAAGTGTTCTCATTGGTATTTTTTATCTTTTATTAGTTAATACTATCATCTAAAAGGACTACGACTAATTAATAAAGGTAGTTTCTAAAGACATCATTCCATAAATATATGATGTTAATAAGGGAATTTGTAAATCCCAATGGATTTACTATATATTCATAGTGACAATACAATGTATAGAATTTCATGATGGTAATATCATTACTTATGACCCTCAATTGATGATATTGAGAATGAAGATTAATCATTGAAAAGTATTGAGCACGGTGTGGCCGATCAAACAAATCCTCAATATGTGGAAGAGGATAATTTTTATTAATGGGTATCTTTTTCATATCTTGATAATCAATGCAGAGTCTCATTGATCTATCATTTATTTTAGTAATATGATCAGGTGCACCCAAATATGAAACACATGGATGAATTAATCCCCATTCATGGTTTTACAAGATTTTATTTATGAATTCTTTTATCTTAATAAGGTACGTCCTATAGGGAGTCTTTAAAATACTTTTTACACAAGGTATGAGTTCTATTGAGAACACATCCTCACTTTTTGGAGGAAGGGTATAAAACGCATAAAAAATGCATCATAAAATTCCTTAATAGTATAAATATAATAAATTTTAGGTTTCTCCACAATCATTTCATTTAAAAACTCCCATATGAAAGGGAATTATGACCCATAAAATTGACATAATAACTATTTCATTGTAAAAATTATAGTCACATATCTAGATAATAATAGGTTGGATTGAGGTAAAAATCGTACTTCTCTTCCGCAATTATTGATGTGGGGTTTATGAAGAAAATAAAAATCCATTCCTATGATGAAATAAAATTCAACTACAGGATGAATGAAATTTTTTAAAGGAAGAAAATTCCCACCAATGTCAATCGTAGAGGAACTATAGACATGATATGTGAGCATAATACAATTACATGTTTTCATCATTAATTCAATATCTAATCATTTTGGTGCAATATCCATGCCCTTAAAAATTCTATAGATATGAAAGAATGGGTAGATTTAGAGTGAAATAAAAAAATATAATTTTTATAGTGGATAGTATGTGTACAATTCGACACTTCCTTATAACATCCCTCATTATAAACAATGATTACATGAGATTTCGACTTTTCCTTTGGCTTAAGAGGTTGTTGTCGACGGTCCTTATTATTAACCAATAAGGTTTTCTACTAGTCTTCATAATTCATATTATCCTTAAAATATAAGCACTAAAGTTGGTCAAGGTTCATTCTTTATAGCTTTCTCT
The DNA here is from genome assembly GCA_963277665.1 of Viscum album. Taxonomy (NCBI): domain Eukaryota; kingdom Viridiplantae; phylum Streptophyta; class Magnoliopsida; order Santalales; family Viscaceae; genus Viscum; species Viscum album. The sequence goes on along the minus strand of OY728147.1, from coordinate 2,045,785,156 downwards.
CTATTTTCACTGTTAAATAATATTTTCCCTTTACTTCAGTAATCAATTTCATAATGACCTTATCTTCAACACTTAAAACATTTACTAGTCCCTTTAAGGAAATTTATTCCATGATTATTCCAACACATTTACTATAAAGGAATTTTCATCTTCTTTTAACCATGGTTTTGATATTTTACATTGAACTCCATAATCCATTTCTTGCCAAAAAAAATTATGTTGATATGTAACCCAAACCTCCATTTCCACCATGATAACAGAATAAGAAATGACTTCATTTCTACTGAAGTCTCTTATGGATAATTCCATATAGAAACATTGTTTCAAGACATTGGAAAATATATCAAACATTATTCCATTTTAGATCCTAATATCATAATATTATCTTACATGTATTGTAAAATTTTCCATATAGAAACTGAGGGAATCGTCACCATTTTTCATTTGCACATGAAAATATTTTTCCATATTTATATGAAGAATATGAAGAAATTAATTATTAAAAAATAAGTTCTTGAACTCGTCGAAATAAATGAGTTCAAATTCATCCTACTTCCTTGTATTCTGGGGAAGATGCCACCATTTAACTACATCACATTCCAAATAGTAGACAACCAAAATGAATTTTCCATCTTACAACATTGGAGAACATAAAATATATTTTTATTAGTACAAATCCATTATTCCGAAACTAGTAGATTAGAAGACCCACAAAAAGAAGGTGTAAATTTCTATATAATGGAATCAATATAATTACTTTCCCCCTATAAATAATTTGATATCCAACATGATTCGTAGCATGGAAAATTTTTTGTGAGCATTGTTATAATATATTACATTCCACCTCCTATAACATTTACATTATTAAAGGGGAAAATATATTTAGCTTCCATCCCATTAATAATTAATGTTGTTTTTTTTCAGTTATATCAATTTAATAAAAAATCATTGAGTAAGAAATTACAATAAAAGAGGGGAACCACATAATCAATAAACTAACATATATGATATCTAAATCATGAAGCCTTCTTTTTAATATAGGAATCGTTTATTTTATCATAGTTTATCAATACATATATTATATTTAAATCCTTTATATTAGTTTATAATGAGAATTTGAATTTCCAAATCATATCTCCCAAGTGTATCCAAACAAGTGTGCATCAAAACCCATTGCCGTGAAATAATTCACGATTGAGCCTTGTTTGATAGGGTATATTTTGGGATTATTATGGCTATATAAATATGTTCTATATAAGATCCATATAGTGTCTTTTTTTGTGAAATCTCTTTCTCTATCATTTATGATAATTCTAGGACATTTCATTATACTTTACCTCATCCTTAGACTTATACTAAGTTATTTCCTTCAGGATATCACATAGGGTTTATCATCTTATTTGTCAATTGATAGTTAAACCATTACTCTAATACTAACTATTGTGACCCATTATTTTCATACATATATATTCCATCATTTTTATTTGGATTCATTATATTACAAAAACATAGGCTTCATGAAAATAATAGTATAGTACCTCCAGAAACATGGAAACATTAACACTACTTCATAAGTGGGCTAAATCATCTCCAAATTTGTTATCCATAATAATAAACCTTCTTAGACCTATAATACATAATAAATATCAGTATACCATCTTGAAAGTAGGAATATGAAATGGTGAGGTCATATTCATAGTATGGGTAAACAATGAAGATAAATAAACATAACATGAACCTAATAGATTGAGAACATGAGAGTAAATTTTTAAACCATACCAATAATATCCAAGATCAAAAACATGATTCATGATATAGATATTCTTAGTTCATGAGGTGGGAATCAAAAGGATATAAATTATATTTATCCATGACAGTATAAAATTTTCATAATAATGATTTTTTTGTATAAACATAAGCAAATAAAATCATTCTAATGTTACCAAATGCTCACTTCCAAGAAAATCATATCAGACAAATCCCTTTTCTAAAATAGGTTATCTCCCAATTCCAGCCATGTCTTACTGTATTTGGTTTAATAATTATTCAAGAATTATCTTACAAAACTAGGTTCACTCCCTGCTCAAGTCATTACATACTAAACCAGGTTCACTCCATGTTCCATCCTTCTCTTGATGAACCTGGTAAAAACTTGATTCTATACATTCTTATGTTATAATATATAAAACTTTACCCAATAAAATGGAGGGGGATATAGGTCCCACCCATCACATAAATAAAACCATATTTATGTGTGACACAAGATCATAAAAATTATTCATATCATAACCCATGAATTGAAATTTATATCATAAAAATTTCATTATATCATAATCTAAATAAAACTAGAATGATTTTATAATACTTTAATCGTCTAATAACTTATGAAGAGAATAGGGTCTCATAATAATTTCATCATTCCATAACATGTGGATGAAAAATGGGTGACATAAATATAATTCCTTCAAGACATACACCATTTGAATAAATAATATAAATGGTATACTTAAATCATATCCCTTATAAGGCATATGTATCCACCAATGATTTCATATAAGATGGAATATAATTTTTCAATGATCTTTTAAAACATTCAATGATGAAAAAATTGTGTATGATTTTAAAAAATAAAATAATTTTAAAATCTATTAAATTGAACATAAACTCAAAAAATAATAATGAAAACTTATAATAATTTATTTTTCCTAATGATATAAATTTTCATTGATGCAGTATACATTAAGACAATGGTTCCATTCATGTTTTGGATAAAATCAAAATGGGTATTATTTGGAAAACGATAAGAACATTCCTTTAAAAAAATTAAATATTAAACAATGGATAAATATTAATTTTAAAAATTATAATTGAGTAATGAAACTTTTATAAATGTTTTTTTAGAAAACATTAATTTGGGTAAATATTGTTTTCCATCAGAAGAGTCAAATAAAGTGGAATATTTTTAAAAATATATAAATAAACATTAAGTAATAAAGATATGGAAAATGGTAACATTACATAATGATATCATAAATAACCATAGGGTATTAAAATTCAATATAATACTTTAGAGGTGGATTCTTAGATTTCAACATTGGAGACATAATCATAAACGGCCCTGATAAATGATGTGATTGTATAATAAAATCATAAAAACTATGAAAACATTGAATCTTAAGACCAATTAATGAATAACATAAAATTAAATTTAAAATATAATTATGATTAATAAGTTAATGAAATAAAATTTTAAAGGGTCTTTATATACACCTCGTGAATTAATATAGTTTCATAGCATTAGCAATGTCTCAAATAAGGAAAATTGAGACTAAAATAACTTACGAATTTTTCAACCATTGAACTATAAACCCATGAAAGAGAGATCATAAAATAGATATGTAAACTCCATTATTTTTCCTTATAATGTTAATAATATACATTCAGTTTTAGTATATACACCCCATAAAATAAATATGATGGGAAATGACATGTTTCTCACAAAAGTAAATAGTGAGATAGAAATCTCTTACATTTAGTCTCGAATTCCATCACACCAGTTCAAAACAATGATATAATAGAAATATGTATTTTATATATCTGTTAAAAAATATTTTAATATAAATCCTACCATATATTATTTTATTATGACATTTTATTTCAATTTTTATAAAATTCCATGTTAATGTTATATTTCAGGTAATAACTACTTTTCTCGTATAGGTTTTGATTTGTTGTATTCTTGGTGATATTACTTTGATAATGGTTCCATAATATCCTTAGTTGTACCCATTATATAACTATAATATATATTAATTATATATCTTTTTATAGTAATACATAAAATTTAGTGATAGTAAATCAAATGTACCATTCATGGAGACGGTAAGTTGTACATACACCTGAATGTTATTTCCATTTTATTTTTGGATCAAAATATAGAAAGGTAACTAATATATTAAAATTAAATGATCATTATTTTGTAATATTTATCACATATGTTAATTGAAACAACACTTAATACCTTTCATGTAAATTTTGAACAAATCACCTCACTCCGTGAGGCAGTAGTCTGTTGTACACATGAGAGACATTATAATATTCCCACAAAATAGAAATCTTAAATGTTAGTTTGATATAAAAATTTTATAATAATAATAATAACATAATCAATAATTGAATATATATTTGTATACATATATAAAATATAAAAAATATATTCATTAATATCCCCATCCTCAATAGGTGGAAACAGAAAAGAAAATAACAATGGTTCGGTAGGTGTTAGTTTATCGTACACAGAAATGATGATTTTATAACGAATTTATTGGAATTTGAAATATTTTTAGATCATTAAATTAACATATAAAATATCATTATATGGATTATACTTATTTTATTATATAATAATTATATTATAATAGTATAAGGTGGTGTGAGAATAAATAATACAAAAAAACTTGTTGATGAATGCAACCTCTTCTTTGGGTATCATCCATAGGTTAGAACAAAAAGATATACCATGTCATATGTATACCAAAAATATGGTTCCTATTATAAGGGGAAAAAATTTGGGTGTTATTTGGGAATTTATTAGTTAAAATAGAGTTTTTATGGTGTGAATAATGAAGGAGAAGGGTGGCCTTTTAAAAGTCGGTGGGAGGAGAAAATTAGTATCATTGAAAAGAATTGACTACTACCACCTTTTTTATATGTCAAAATGGTCTAAAATTAACCATTAACAATCCATATAGGTTTAATGATATAAATATTTCATCCAATAGTATTTATAAAATCGTGTAGGTTGTTTTTACCCTTCTCAATTTAGTTTTTTCCCCGATGAAAACATTTTTATGTTAAAAATGGTAATTAATTCTTACTACATTCAAAATTAATTTTCAATAGAAAATAATTTTGTAATTATTATAAATTATTAATTATGATGACACCAAATATTTAATACATTTTTAAAAATCCCATTTACATCAGTTGAAAAAATAAATTTAAAACTACTCCCATATATGTGATGAGAAATCAAGTTTTTAATAAGAAAATGATTGAATGTTTACAATGTTTTTATATATAATTTAAATATGAAATTAGTTAAATGGACATAAATTTTATTAAAATAAATATAATTGACATATATATATTTAAAAAAATTTAATATATAATTTATCAATATAAATAAATTATTTAAAAACGAATTTATCAACTAAAAGTCAATATTTTTTATTACTCATCAAAAAATTGAATATTTTTTAAAAAATATAAAAAATTAGTCTTAAGATAATTTTGAATAATTGAATTTTAAAATAACGTTTATTTTATAAAAATAAATTTCAAAATTTTTAAAAAAGTAATTTTATGTTTGTTCAAAAACACTCTTGAAAAATATATTTTTTAAATACTAGTTTTGAAATATATAATGACCGTACTGAAATTTTTTTATTTTACTCTCAATATAGAACAATTATAATTAATATTTATAAAGTATTTATTAATATTGATATTAATAAGTTCATTTTATAGTACAAAATGGTAGGGTTTTAAAAACAATATTAATAATATATCATGCTTTTTAATAAAAAAATATGGTTTTGTGTAACACGAGCTAAGACAAAGATGCATTTATCGTAAGCCTAAGTTGGTGTTTCATATAATTAAACTCATCAATGAATCATTATTAAATTAAATAAATATTATTTATAAAATACCAAGGTGTTACAATTCATCGAAAAAATATATAAAATATTTTAATTTTTCATAGGTATGATACACAGCTGATACTAAAGATATAGTATTGACTCCCCTGTTATACGTGATGTTTTGTATGAAAATATTTTTATAAAATGCATAATTTTCATTTGTATAATTCATCTTAAATAATAAACTTTATGAAAATATTTAGGTGTAAGATTTTTTTTAGTATGAGACATTTATGTATAAGATTTAATAATTTTACATAACTTACTCCTAAAAATCTATAACTCAAACAAGTAAGATTCCATGATCCTAGATCATTAAAATATTTCAAATTATTTTTCCTATGAATTAAATATAAGGTTATGGGATATTAAATAAACTTTAAAGGGATTTGAAATTCAAATGTGCAAATTTTATAGGAAATTTTCCCTAACATCAAAGTTATATAAAATCCTAGTAGACCAATACTAAGTGAAAAAATCATAATGATCGATCTATAATCAGGTCGACCAATCTCAGACACATATTGAATCTTTAATGGAAAATATTATTCCATTAATAATTATATTTCATTTTAAATTTTAGTGTTTTGATTTTGTATATCAACAATGTTTGATTTTGAGTTTTCAAATTTTCTTTCAACTTTCTTTTTGTCGAGTGTGTTGTTTTTTTTTCTTTTTGTAATTCAATATATAATATCAATTGATGTATTTTTTTCGCTATAGAAAATAATTTTATTCACATAATTATACTATTATTTTTCTAATATACTTGATTTAAAGTACTAAACTGAGTATCACCACCTAAATTAAATCATAATTTTTTAGAGGCTATTCACTTTTCTTTTCCTTTTTCTATTTGATATTATATTGTATTTAGTGATGTATAATATGTTGCTTGTTGATAATACCTAAAGCATATCTTTACCCCATTTCTATTATCACATTTAAAGTCCATTTTCTCTCCCATAACTCAAATTAGTAATTAATTAATGTATTGGTGGGTTGATTGGTAGATGGATTCATTGTTGTGTCTAACTAGCAGGTGATGGTTAAATCCATTGTAGATGTAATTTCATCTATTTATAATTATATATAATATTGGGAAAATAACCTACGAGGATTCATGGGTGTGACATTAATTTACATAATTTATTCATTGTGGGTGCGTGTAATAAGTTAGAAGCACAGTGCCTATTGGAATAAGGGAAACATAGGTAGTCAAACAATAAAGGATCATTTAAGATTATCCCAGGGGATTCAGGTTTCTTAAAATTAATTTTTTAATGTATTGTAGGTTTTTTTCTTAAAATAACACAATCAGCTCCTTCCCTAATTATTTTATATTTTTCTAGATTTTATATCCTATATTTGACTATAAATAAATAGTGATAATAAAAAATCAGTTAGTGTGAGCTGAGTTTGTGTGATATAAACCTCAGGATGTGGACTATATTTCATTTTTAAGTAAATAAAATGTATATTAATGTGTGTTAAATATATTCTAAACCATTATTTTGTGTCATTTTTGAGGAAGAATCTATGTTTTAAGACACAAAATTTACTTTTTCTGTTATTTATAGAAGTTGTAATCAATATATATCATCTCAAAGTTTGAAATAAATTTCATCACTAAACATAATTATTGTGACACATGTTTAGTGAAAATAATTGAAAAATATATATACATAAGATAATTTTTCAATATTATAAGTAAATAAATGATTATCACAGTGAATACTCATATTCATGGAATTTTAACAAAAAAAAATAATGATTATATCAAGGAATATTAATTATATAATTAAATTAAAAAACAATATAAAACTATTGAATATTTCGATAAAAATTTGTTAACATTGACCCTATAATTAATAAATTCAAATATTAAAACAACATCATGAAAGAGAACTTTTCCTTCTCCCATTTTATATTCACAAACCTTGTGAGGTTGAGATTATGAATATATTAACCTTGAATCTATGAATACCATCATGAAGGATGTAAAAGGAGAATTATTTTTAGATGGTGTTGGTATAGGATATCATGGATATTTTGATGAATAATTGGATGAAATTATAGAAACATAAATTACTAGTTATCTCCCACAACTTGATAATGATAATACATAACCTTTTAACATTACATGGACATTGTAGACACTTGTTTTTAGATAAAAACATTTGAACATTATCTCAGAATTGATGAATTACCACCTATAATGAAAAAAATCATTTCAAAGGATTTTTTCTAAGAAGGATAACTTATAACTATGATAAAATATAGATAAACCGAAAAAAATGTATTTATTATATTAAGATTATTTTCAAAGTAAATTGATCATATCTTTGTGTTATCTATATTTTATTCATAAGACTTGTGAAAACAATTTTTTTGTTAAGATAAAAAAGGATGGGGTGAACTGGAGACTATGTAATTATATGAAGAAAATCCACTTCCTAATTTTACCATTTTAACTAAAAATACAATACATATACATTAATGGAATGATAAATACAATCAATGAATGGAATTAGATTCAATATATTAAATTGGGACAAAATTTACCTTATTTAATTTCATTATATTTAGCACATCATTTTGATCTACCACTATGTGAGGGGAAATCAGATAAAGATGTATTTTATGAAGATTAAGTGTTGGATAAATCCTATATATGTCTTCACTAATTTATCTGAACAAAATATTTATAAGGGATACCATGGTGAAATATAACCCATCGGTAGTCCCTAAGAAATAAAATATTAAAATTAATACAACAAATGATATTTATAGTTATTTAGAACAAAAATAAATCCCCCTATGGATGGTGGATGATATCCAAAACATCCTTCCTTGGGGTAAAAAAACATAGTCCCTACTTTTGGGGGGACACATAATAGTTGTGGTGTGTGGAAATAGTTACAATTTTCCGCCTAAGAGTGTATTCATAGTGACCAACATCATCTCTAGATGATAGTGTCTCGAATCAATGTGTAATGATTGTTAAAGTAAATTAAATAATAGGTATTAAATTTATATGAAGAAAAAAACATTGGTTTTTAGATTTAATTAGAGAAAAATTATTGGGTTTATGCTTAGATAAACTCATGTAATGCTATCATGCTCTATTAAAAATTTAATTCGATGTTTCTACTAATTATATTAATGAATGGATTAAATAATTTCTCTCTTTTTTAATCATTGATTAGGATTCATTGATAGTTAATGCAATCCACACAATTTTCATGTTTCAACTATTACCCTTCAACTGTGTAGAAGTCATAGTGGGTCACTGTTGTATATCCTATGTATTCCAATTTGAATATCGATTATCCCATATTCCCTAATTACTCCATTATGTCATCCCCATATGTTTATTAATCACTAAACACTTCTCCACTAGAACCAATATCACCCAGTCTATATGACAGAAAACCAATACATGGAGAACATTTTTCATAGTCATGGAATTTAGAATATTCATATTTAAAATTAAAATAATATCTTAACTCCTTAAAATTTTTAAATCATGAATTTAAAACTTGTAACAAATAAAAAGAGATGTGATAATTTGAAAAAAATGGAATCTAACTTTACCTATATTTTCATCCCCTTCTCCCAACTAAAACAATGTTCTACCCCACTATTTAAAGAAAAAAATGTGGGTAGAAGTGGTCGAAGTCATAATAAAATAAAAAGTAAATTAAATTAGTAAAAATAGAGAGTCCAGTAACAGTAGTGAGTGTTATTTTTTGACCCTCTAATAAATTTTATCTCATGAAAATTCATTATATTTATATTGGTATGAAAACTATAAATATCTCACATTTTAATTTATCCATATCCTGATCGACATTTAATATATCTTTTCAAAGATATTATGTGATGAATAAAAAAATAACGTGTTACCAAATTTCAGTCCAAAGAAGTAATTTTATAGTGGCAGTAGAATCATCCACCATTGTAAATCTACAGTTATCTGAATGGTATATCACATCTACCATTGTCCTAGCAATATATCACATCCACTATTAGTAGGAAACCAACATCAAACATTTCTTCATTCATCTCATTGTCTTATTCCCACTTCATCAGACCTGAATGTGGAATTCTCCATGGACTCAACCTACTCATTTGTTGGGGGTTCAAATAATGTATCCACATACATCTTGGTTTTTGGTAGTGACTCGTTGATTGAAGGATATAGTCTTCCTATTCAATAGTTGTCTTCTAAAGTGCATGGGAATTCTCAATCCAAGCTTCAATAGTGGTATAGATCATGAACTTTAGGAAAATGGTGGTTCTAGTCAATAGAAAAGAATGAGATCAGTATCCATAGTAATTAATTTCTCTAGATTATACCATTGGTGCAACGGGAGAATTTTATACCATTAGAAAGATGGTGGCATGTCCTTCCATTTGTAGTGACCCGATGCATCATGTTATTCTCCAAATTCATCAGAAATGGGTAGTTCTTGTGGATGTGGTATTACAGTGGTGACATTAGACTTCAAGGGGGAGCAACTAGGTTCCCTGCATTAACAATTGCTGATTATTTGTTGTTATTGGATTTGCAAGTGGTGGATCATTCAGATTAAACCATTATCTTAGTTGTAGCATGTCCCTATAATGGAAAACATGTAAATGTGAAAATATTTTCTCAAGACTAGCATGTGATATTTTTGGGTTGATAGTGGAATTTTATTCTATTTATTGGTTGGAAATCATTCATTGTGTATTTCTTGGTGGAGATAAAGGTAGAAATAGACTTCATCAATCACCCCAACCTTAACTATTTATATAGAGAGTTTCATTGCCATGAAAGGCATTGGTTCTCTTTAGAAGTGGGCATAGGGTAGTCATTGTTTGTCCTTGGGATGGTTCATTAGTGTTTGGGGCCTTGGAAGTATACAGAGCTCAATGGTTCATGGAAACATGGAAACAAGATATCCTCCATCCTATAGACTTTAAAGGGCAAGATGAAGATTCGTACTAGGTTTCATACGGTCGTAAAAGGTGTTGGAGGTGATCCATAACATTCCCAAACTTCATCATGGGTGTGTCAGCTCTGGCTCAAAAAAATCTAGGGTGTCAAATTGGTCATCTTTATTGAGTAGCGGAGGTGTCTTGCGAGTCAATGGAGGTGGAAATAATAGAGGATGGTGGAAGGATCTATCTGAGCATGGGGTGCATGACAATATCATGGAATGATCAATTTTTGGTAAAAATAATCAGTAACAAGATCTTTTCTATCCTAAATTTGAATAAATACATGGGGAAGTGCTTGAATGGGTATCAAGTCCGATACCTCCCACCACAATGAAGTCAGAATGGGTTCGAAGGACCCCTTCCCACCACTATGCACTTCCATGTGCCATTGAGGCCTTCCTCTCATTGCCTTGTGAGATTATCCACATAAGTATAATGCATCATTGCATTGTCCCATCCATATATGTCTATAGATTCATACATTTAGTCCCTACATGGGCCTGGTCCCCCTATGTTTCCCTATCAGCTTGAGTAGGCCCTCCTGGTGGTTGCCAATTCGATCATGCCCTTATGGGCTCACTAAGTGGTGGAATGCAACTGGTCGATGGGATAGTTAAGGCCTGCCACATTTTTTCACTAACAAAATTAAATTAAAATTATAATGTAAAAGTTAATTAAATAAACAATAGACTTAAATTTTAATAAAAAATAATTAATTTGAATTTGAAATTTGATGTTGGAAATATTTGAGTTGAACATTAAAATTCATGGTCAGTCATCATTAAAATTATTCAAGACACATTAAAATTATAAAAAACCTCCATGAATATTGCGTTAAAAAATATCACCACACATAAACCACAATTTTATTCGATCATAGAATATAAATAATAAAACTCTTAGGAAACAAATGTTACCATTATTCAAATATCAGGGCAATAAAATAAAATTATTTTCATTGTTAAATAAAACCATCAAAAATACTCATAAAATATCAATAAAATTTATCAATTTTTAAAGGAATAGTGAATTGTTGAATATTAACATTTTATAATTTAAAATGATTGTATATATCTCCTCATTCATTTAGGGTATTTAATTCAATATTATTAAACAATCCAAATAGTATTCTATGACTATTGAATATTTTCTCTCATAAGTCATGATAAATTTCATAAAATAATTATGCTCATATCATGAGAACATGATCCTTATCCATAGACTTTAACATTAAATAATTTATCCACCTTGTAAATAAAATATTCCCATAAAATAATTATGTATTTTAAATTATGTTTCTAGTGACTTTAAAGCTAAAGATAGACATTAATTGATGTTTAAAAAATAAGGTTCAAGGAGGAGGTTTCAGAATAAAATGTAATTCGTGATATATAATGTGAGAGATTAATTTAATTCTCCTATTCAATGTAGAAAATAAAACTTCCTCCCCACTAAATATAAATTTATGATCAAAATAAAGCATAATGAATGATGTAACCCTTCGTAAATTTTCAATATATTTATGATTTTTTCAAGGTAATTTTCTTTTACTTTTTTAATTTTTAGAAATTTATGATCAAAATGAATATCACACACACCACCTAACCATATATAATAAATACAATTTGACTAGAAATTTTGATATTTTATTCCTCAAAGTCACAACCCTAACATTTTTTTAATTATATCGAAGAAGGGAAAATAATAAAAGTTCAATGAATGAATAAAAAACCTTTCATAATACATATATTAACACCACTACACTTTTTTCCTTTAATATAATTTAATCCTTTTTTAATAATAAATCCCCCACCCTCATATTGTAGATTTATAATATCATGAAAATTTTATGATATGGGTGAAATATATAAAAATAGGTTGAAATGGTTATCATTACTAATAAGTCCATTCAAATTTTCTATAGATAAACTTGTATTGGTGTAAATTTGGTCTCAAGGAGAAAGGGGTTTTACAAGATAATTCAATCATTTTAAATGTGATTTGTATAGTCATAGGTTTTATAGATCAAATAAAAGTTCTATTAGGTGATATGTCCAATAATCACTCAATAAATATGATCATGAATAAATGGGAAGTAGTTTTTATAGAAATCCTCATGGGAATAGAAATATGAGATTAGACGATCACTCAAGGAATGAATAATTATAAGAAAATAAATTTAAATGATTTCTATAAATTCAAGGCCTGAGAAATTATTGGGAAATTTTATATTCAAAAATCGATTAACTCTCTTAACAAATGAGTCATAATATTTATACCCAGGATACAATCTAATCATCCAATTATTCATTTTAATGATTTTTTTGTATTATCATTAAATCATAAAACATGTAATCACTTGGTACATAAAAAACTCATGTCTCCTGGATAATTAACGTAATGAAATAGATCCATGAATGGGAATTAAATTTTCAATATAGCATAGCTGGTGGAGTTTTAATTACAAAACATAATTTTAGAAACCAACATGATGTTATAAAAAAAGAATAAAATTATGATTTCCCTACCCCAATCATATTTTTCTCCACTTTCTTCTCTTTTCATGGTCTTTATTGTTGACATCCTCCAGGGTTTCCTAAAAAAATATTATTCTAAGAGCCATTCCATTAAAGTTAATGGGATTAAGTGATAGTTAAAAAAATATAAAACCCTAAGAAAAATGTAAATATCAGGTTGCTTCCCAGAAGAAACTTTGGTTAATGTTTTCAGATGAACATAAATTCATGGGAATAAATAATTTGATATGTTGTAAAAGTATAAGATCCACTAATGGTTCTTTACATAGATTCAAATGGAACATTTTTATCTTCTTCACATTGATAGTCAGTCTGTTTTCTTCTTCTTCTATCATAATATTTATGGAACCAAAAGGATAGATATTAGTAATTATAAAAGGTGCTTACCATCTTGAATGAATATTACAAGGAATTAATTTCATTATGAAATTTTTTGGGTAGTAATTGGTATCCAGGTAGAAAGATCTTTTATGGAATCAATTTTTCATGTGCCACATTAGTTTTCACACTATTGATTCTTGATTTTTACAAATCATATATACATATTTCTCTTCATTATTATAACTGGATCTTTCCCCCATTCCAATCACTCACAAAATCCAAATTCATATTTTTTTGAAGCATAATAATCATTGTTCTCTAACTCCACCAGATAATGATAAATCATTCCAAAAACCATTTGGTATGGAATCCTACACATATGTGTGTTTTTATTTATAGTATAACCATATGGTGTCTTCAAGAATCTAGATCCAATACTTCTAATTTTGTTTAATAAATTTATAAAAAATACCATCAATATCCCAACTGGACACTTCATCTTGAAAATTTATTAGGGGATTGAAAAGTGTATAGGTCTTATTATGTACCTCAAACTTTTTTACAATAGCCCAATGAATCCTTGGGACACTATTGTGGTCCATTTTAACTCCAATCCTAAAAAAGTTATTCTTGATAAAATCACAAAAAAATTTGGCAACATTAGTCTTGGTGGACTTACAATCTAAAAATTTAGAGATATAATATAAAGATTGTAAAATGTATGAATTCATAATAGGTAATATAAATGGTTCCATAAAATAAATTCCCCAAACATTAGAGATTTCAAAAAAATTAAAGGGTCCTCTAAAAAACTTTTGTATTTTAAAAATATTTATGAGAATATTAAATTATTTTTCTCTAATAATTTTCAGATTTCCATACTTTTCAATCCGTTCATTGAGTTCTGAAGTTCCCTCCACAAGAAAATATATTAAAATATTCCAATAAAAATTTTGTTTCATAGGTTAGTAAAAAACCTCATAGTGACCTGATCAATATAGATTTTCCAAAAATAGTGATCTTCTAAAATATATAATTTTCCTTCAGCCATAGGTTTGATCATTTGAAGATAGTTTGATTGATAAGGTGCCAATGAAGTGGCCAAATAATTCTATAAATTTGAAAACCATGGCAATTCACCTTCCAGTATGTATAGTTTTTCCAATGTTATATGATAATTGGGCAGGATCAGTTCCAAAATATCTTTTTTAGCAGTGTTTAATGGTCAACTGAGGTGATCCTCGACCCATTTTTCATCTACATTCATGTCCATGATATCTAGGTATGACTCATTAATGAGTAAAATCCATCTCACCAACCATATTTTTGAGTCATCCTTGTTCATCATGTAACTAACTACAGCATGATTATAAAATAAAATTACATTAGTTACCAAAATGTTATATCTAAATGTATAAAATGAAAATACAGTAGTAATAAATTCATTTTTGTAGCTATTAAATTGATCATACTTACCTCCAATATTCTTGAAGAATATATTATGACATGTGGTTTTCCTTAAAATATTGGAGAGGAATACTCTTAAATCTTGGTTCTATGCATAAAAATGAAACTCAAATGGGTTTCTAAATATAAATATTGCATAATTGGTGTGGTAATAAAATTTTCCTTTATCTCATCAAATGCCTCCAGATAATAATCATTGAAAACAATGTTATATTATTTTAAACATAATATTTAATTGGATGATAAATTTTACTTATGATATTTTTTAATCTTATAAAAAACATGTGTTTTCCAATAATGATCCCATATGTCTTGCACATGTGGGATATGGAAAAGAATTGATTTCATCAACTTTGGACTTATCTACCTCAAATCCTTTTTGTTAAAGGATATGGGATCAATGGATGAGTTTTTCTATAATTTATGTGGGTACCCTATTTCCACATGAATGTTTTTTTAATATCAGTTCAATAGGATTGTGGTATGGATTATGAGTAATGTAATGAACTGGATGAATTTTTTTATCATTCGGTGGGAGAATAACTTTGGATTATTTTGTTCTTTAATCATTACTAATTCCTACTCCATCGACGCTAATAGTGTTGGAATGAGTCATCTCCAATATTGATAGGTTACTTGAATCTCTTTTCTATGATGATAATGATGATGGGAGGTTTCATTGGGTGTTCTAGAGGAGAATTGAAATAATTACACTAGATGGAGGTATTAGCATGAATAATATTTTGGACACCGTCCATGGAATTCATGAAAATATCACATCGTACTTGGTCAAATAAAACCCCAATGGGGTAGATATATAGGGGTTTAGATCAGGGGAGTGGGATGTTGTGGTAGTATCCATGTGGCCCTTGATTCAGCACCACTACTTGATTCTCATGTTTCATGCTTGATGGATAGTAGGGAGGGGAGAGATGTCTTTTAGGAACTATAACTAGGCTTGCTTTGAGCTTGGTTTTCATTTCTTTTTAAGAAATGATATTACCATTAGGTAAGAAATTGATCTTTTTATAATCATTAGTAATGTTCTGGACAAAAACCAACATTAAATCATCAATGTAAATAATTTCTTCAGTGACCTGTATAAGTGTGTTTTTATTGAATAATTATCAAGGACCATCTCTACTAACGAATTCCAAAAAATGATGACATCTTTGAGCTAACAAGATTCATTGGGTGATATTCTTGGGTAAAATGAGGTTCCAAAAAAGTATAATTTTATAGTATAAAGGATATGAAACCGAACGATACCCACTAATGAGAGGATTAAAAGAATGTGAATCAGCTCATCATCGACATGTCCATAATAAAAATAATAATGGAGGGAAATCATAGATTGGTTTTTAGAGGGATAGTGGGATCATATGGTCCAGAGACTCTTCAGTTATTTCATAGGTATCCACTCGCTTAACTGTGTGGGTATATCTTTCCTCAAATGTTAGCTTCATGTCATTGAACATGAGGAACCATATAGTTATGAATGATTTGTAGTGTTCATTGTGGGTTTTTGGTATTTGAGGCTATCCTTGGATAAAATTCATTTTAAATGATGTAAGGTTTAGGGAAGAATTTAGAAATTTGAGCAAAAAATATCCTATTGGGAATGATATGGTTCATGAAGAATTTGAAAAAAAAAACTCCCACCCTTCAACCACTACAGGCATGTATGACTTTTTTCCACTCAGTTCTCAATACCTCTTAGGGAAAATGGATTTGTTGGATTCCCCATGGATGTTCTTACAAAATCAACACTGATGGATAGTATACCATGGGATCTGTGATTGGAGGAGATGTTGTTCGTGATTCCAGGGTAAATGTTATTTTCACGTAGTTAGCGTGTTTTGGTTGTTGTCACTCCATTATATATTAATCCACATTGAAGGTAATATAGAACATTATTTGTATAAAACATAATGTTTTTTAATATTAGTTGAGATATATTCTTTAATACTTTTTGGTTCCCTAAATAATATTCATCGAACATTGTGGTCTATTTCTTATATATTTAAAATGTGAAAGGGATTTATTTGAAAACACATGGATATTCCATATATTTATTTTTAAGGTAATAAATTGTTGAAATATCTTACATTAAATAAACAATTATTATTATATTACATACAATCCAAGTGAGATATTTCTGACACTAGAGGGGGTGAATCGAGATAGAGGTTATTCCCGGGGGATTCATCACTACAGACCTCCTTAAGGTCCATTTTCACTTTCATATTGTATTTATTTTTTCCCTCCATTGGTTTTTTATTCTTATTAACCTTTTATAATAAATATATTATGATTTTTTATGGTGAAATGATATGGACCATCACTGTCTCTTTTTCAACAACAATGTGACACTTATCAACATTCAAAACAATATTTTTTCCTATGTATATTTTAATAAAATTCCATATTCCCTAAAAAATGAACACATGTATTGCTAAAAAATTAAATTCATTAAAAAATTCTCAAGTCAGTTCTCCACATGATCTATGAAAAATGTTACCATACAACACTAAAATATACCTAGAGTATTGCATAATCCGAATTACATCCTTATATAGGAAAATGTTATAAATGGGAAGGTGAATATTGACTTTTCATAGTCTTCTAAGGAAATAAATTCTTGAAAATAACTTCAAAACCCATCCAATAATAAATATCGGGTCCTACCTTCTATCCATTCAAACATTTTATCAATGAATGGGATGGAAAAATTGTCTTTTAGGGTGACTTGTTTTAGCTTCATGTAGTAAATGTATTACCTTAATCTACATTGTAATTTCATTGTAAATAATTTTTTATTCATATTTGTCCCTATTATCAAACTAGTTTTATTTGGTATCACATGGATAGGTACGAACAATTTTGAATCATAAATTGGGTATATTATGTCATCTACTAATATTTTTTCAATTTCATTTTTAGAAACGCCTCTGATGGTGGGGTTAATTATACTCAGGGG
Organism: Viscum album; assembly: GCA_963277665.1. NCBI lineage: Eukaryota > Viridiplantae > Streptophyta > Magnoliopsida > Santalales > Viscaceae > Viscum > Viscum album. Next base: position 2,045,767,157 of record OY728147.1, on the reverse strand, counting down.
TTTATTTGTAGTTCTGGAGATCTCATCATGAAAACTTATATAGGAATAGACATTGGAGTTTATTCTAGGGATGTCTCCCAAGATGACACACTATGGTTTGAAAGATTACTTTATGATGATCATTAAAAATTCCCTCTTTGTATTTTAATAGTTGTTTAGTTATGATCACTATTAAATTGTATCCTTCCATAAGATACAAATTTCATAAGAAACATAGTAGAGTATTGAGTTCAAGACACAGGGTTTCTTCCATATATAAAATTTAATTCATATTTTCTTATTCGAATTCATTAGTATTCTTATAAAATGGTATCATATCAATCTCTCGCAAGAAATTATTAGATATTTGAGATGTTAGTTATTCATGACCAATGTAAATATAATTCCCATATTTATCATAAATCACTTGTTCCTTGTTGTTTTTAGAAGAAAGGTGGTATCCTAAGGCATGAATGTACTTTAGTATTCAATATATTTTATACCTATTTCGTGGCTAATTATGGAGAGTAAATTATTATTTCAATGGTTACTCTTGGGGTCAAAAACATTGATGTACACCTTTCTGTCTCCCAAATCCATAGTGAGGGTTCTTTCCTATAAATTAATTAATGTTTTGGCTATATCTAGAAATGGTCTCCCCAAAACAATATGTGATTTCCATAGTTCACTATCTTCTTCAATTATGCTCAAAAAAGACAATGATATAAAAACTAGTCCCTAAACACCTAACAACACATCCTCCAAAACTCTAGATGTATAGAAAATGGATCTGGATTCTAGTTGAACAACCACCCTTTGGGATTTAGGTTACATATTTATATATATATATATTAAATTAATATAGGTACCATGATCAAAAAATTCATTAACAAATTTTAAATATGAAATTGTTCAATATAAAGAGAATGACCCTAGGTGTGGACATTTTTTAGGACTGGTGGTGTGGTAATTTCACATACACTTATACCTACGTGTATTATTTCTTTCTGATCTAGCCTCTTCATCTTGGTGAAAATCCCTTCGTGTCATTTATCATATTTTGGAATTTTCATAATGGCTTCTTGAAGAGGGATATTAATTTCAACTATTTGAAATGTCTCTTGGATATCTCTCTCTAAAGTTTTTTATATTCAATATTAATGGATTATATATATATAAGGGAATTTAAGGGATATATCTTTCATCTGCCTTTTTCTTTCAATGAAATAGAGTTTTGGATCATTCTTTTCCAAAATCTTGTCTAGTGTCCTTCCTCAGAAATATTTATTTCTTTCCCTGGTGGGGTGGTTTTCAATTCTAGAAACTACCAAGAGTTTCAAGAAACTATAAAACCACCACCTTCTGTTTTATGTAGACATTCCTTTGGATTTATTGAATATATCACCATGCGAGTCCCTATAATGATCAGTCTCACATTTTCCTTTGGGTTTTGGGATTGCATATATAGCAGTTTTTCATGGTTTTTGGATAGAATTTCCATAATATTAAAAAATTTATTTGATAGTTTCTATATTATATATTTTCATACCCACAATCTTTGTTCATTTCCTATATTTGGCTGGAGGTACAATGGATGATGGATTTATTCAGGATGTTTTTTGAAAATTAGGTGGTTGAAAGGCTTGTTGTAAGTATTTTTCTAATATGGGTGTCAAAAAGAGTGTATTTTGGAATTGCTACTAGAAAGGGGGTATGGTCTATCATTTTTTACCATTGAATTATAGTGGTCCTTTTCCTTCTCTCCATGTTTTGGTTCTATTGAAACTATCTAGGTAAAAATGTAGTTTCCTACCTCATTGTACCATGTACCTCAGAACATTAATCAGTGATGTGATTGGGTGATGAATATAATCAACATACCTGAGGTGGAGAGGGTTGGTTATTCTACTATTAAAACAACATTTCTATTTTACGTATTTAAAATTCATAATGTTTGTTTTCAGTAAATGGTGATCATTCATAAGTGTTTACCTAATTTATTTTTATGGTTTATAATAATATTATTACAACTTGTTCTAAATTTTGTATAATTGTATCGATTAGGCTCCAGGATTCCATTAGGGAATTATCGATCCAAGATCCTTCTGATGATGCATCCAAAAGATTATTCACACTTTCCAATATCCCTATGTAGTAGAATATTATATAGTTATATCTACCAAATCTTGGTGAAGATATCTTGAAAAGGGATTTTTGAATCTTATTTAATATTCATAGAGAGTCTCCCCAATAACTTGTTTGATGACATATATATCTATCATTATTTTATTTATATGGGTGAATGGGATGAATATATACGAATTTTATTTATATATAATTTTAATAGTGGATATATCTAGGTTGTAGGATATAAAATTACTCTTTGGAATATCCCTTAATAGAAAAGAAAATTATTGTTCGCTTGACTTATTCCTCAGCCACTCCTCTTATAGGGATGTTCAAACAAGAATAGATAAACTATTGAATGTTCTGGTTTAAATCTTATACAAAAAGGCCACTAAATGTGGGTAATAATGTAATCATATTTAATTATAGTTAAAAACAATTATAATATATAGGAATATCTAATTTACTCTTCGGGTTAGAAAAATGTCGGTCTTAAACTTTTGTTATGGTTTATTAAAGGCGAAGTTCAATGTTTACTAGATCTGAGTGAACACTTGTTGTTTTGATCTAATCCTATAAATTTTTTTCAAATTCGTTTTCAAAATTATTTTTTCAATTACTATTTATTAAATCCTTCTATATCATAGGGAATATGTTAAATAGTTCTTCAATAGTGATCATAATTATCCATGCTATGATTTAGATTTAATACTTACTCCTTATAAATGGAAAATTGATTAAACATACTAGACACAGAGTGTGGAAAAGATAATTATTTTCTCCATATGAATATATTAGTAGTTATGAACAATGATCCTCCCGAGAGTAGTGTTTTAATCCACATGTCATGAGTGATAATGTAAATTAATGAAAAATGTTTAAATTAAAATGCAGAAAATAAATTGGTGTGTGAATATTGGTTTATAGAAATATGATTAGGTGTTGTCTTTTCTTCCCACATATAATTAAATAATATTACTTTATATTTTTAAACCTTTTTTCTAATTGTTTGAATTAATTGATTAACACTCATTTATCTTTTTTCACCATTGATTAAGATCAATTGATAGTGAACTTAATTCCCCTATTTCTTTATTTTGACTATTTTCCTTCAAAATTGTAAAATTCATAGTGGGTCTGCGTTAGATAACATTACAAATTAAAAATAATGAAATTAGAATACTAAGTTCCCAATTTAGTCCACCATGTCTTCAACACATGTCTTTTAATCACCAAAAAAACTCCACCTGGCCATAGATCACCCAATTGGTGTGATCTATTACCAATAAGAGTTAAAACAATATTCATTGTCTATGAAATTTATTATGTTTAAATTTTAAATAAAAATAAAATTCTCTCCCTTTAAAATTATGTAAGATTGAATTTAAATTTTCTTTATATATAGAAAATATAAGAATTTGGTTAAAATATATGACCCTAGTATTACATGAGATCACGTTCCTTTTGTCCATCCTCAAAAAGGGATACCCCTACAAGAAAAGGTAATAAATAGGGAATAATGAAAAATACATAGTAAAAGAACAAACAAATCAAATCAATAAAAATAGAGTGTCTAGTAGTAGCAGAAGCAATCCTTCATTCCTGATCGTATGATCCAATTTCTCTAGAAAAACATCATTGTATATATAGTGGGAAATATCCTCTCAATATATCTTATTTGAATAATTAAAAATCTTCATAGATGATGAACATTTATTTTTATAAATATTTTCTTTTGAATCTGCCAATCTTTTGGGTGTTACAAAATTATAGTGTTGGAAATTAATATCATAATAGTGGTAGAATCATACACTATGGGATAACTAATATTATCCCAATAGTAGATCACATCTATTATTAGACTAACAATATATCACATCTATAATTGGCATGAAACCAGTATGAAACCTCTCATCATTCATCTCATTGTCTTCTTCCTATATCATCTATCTTGACAGTGTCATTCCCCATATATAGGGCCTCCTCTATTGTTATGGATATTAACAATGTATCCACTTCATTCATGGTGTTTGGTAGTGGCAAGGCAAGAGAAGGTTGTAGTTCATCATCAACAGTGGGCTTCTGTAGTTCATGGGAAATATAAATAAGATATTATATGGTAAGAGATATGGTGATCTATGGGAAATCAGTAGTGGTAAGAATTTGTGAATCCGACAAGCTATAGAATCAATAATGTATTTCTATATATTTTATTGTTTTCCAGATGAGGAAATATGATAGTTTTTTTTCCTTAATTTGGAATGTAATATCATTATAGGTGAGATGAAATAATTTTATTCTTTTTACCATGCATGGTTCATGTGTGTTTCTTGTGGATGTCTAAGATAAGGCGTAACTCTAGTCTTTTTATGGAAGCAACGATATTCTCAGAGAGTAAAGAGGGTTCTTAGTGGTGGTAGGTAGACAGTGTAGTGGTGGGTCCTCAAAATGTTATAGTTGTATCAAAAGTGAATTGTTCTACCATTTTCCCACTAGTGGGATGTGTAACCATAGGTTAAATGTTTTCAGGATCTATTATTGGTCTAATAGTGACATGTATTATCATTTTATGGTCGGAGGTCATTCATGGTGCATAGGCTGGTGGTTGTTAGGACAACATCAACCTTCATCAATCCCTCTGAAATACACAATGGACAAAGGGAGAATCAATATTATTTGAGGTGTTTGTTCAATTTTAATGTCATCATAGGTAAGTCATCTAAGGTCCCTCGGATGGTTTATGGGGTTTGGAGCCTCGATAATGTGTCTAGATCAAAGGTTCATAGTGTCATGGAAGTGGGAGCTTGTCCTTAATCCGACCATTTAAGTAGTTGAATGAATCATCTAATTAGTCTTCATGGGGTCATAACATTAAAAAGTGGTGATCTATTAAATTTCAGATTTTTTCGTGGGTTCTTCAAAAAATGCCTGAGATTCTAGGGTGCAATAATAGTGATCTTAGGTCAGTAGTAGTTGTAAAAAATTAGTGAAATGTAGCAGTAGAGAATGGTGGGAAAATCTATCTGAGCATGTGGGGTGTGATAGTCATGTAGAACAGAGTTTTATTTGATAAATATTTATAGTAAACCACACTTTTCTATCACACATAATAATAGAGACACAAGTATGTTCTTTAAAATTATCAAGTAGTGTCTCTCTGACCACAATGATGCAGGATGGTAGTCGAATGAACCATTCCTGATGTTGTTCACATCTCTGTTGCAGAGATGTTTTCCTCAGGCCGAGTCATGGGTTTAACAACTTTATACCGACACATTTGTGCTTTTTCCCACCTTATATGTTCATGGATAAGTCCCTATAGTCCCTACCTGGGCCTGATCTCTTGTCCATCAATGTTGTCCTGTGAAGGCCCTCCTTGTGGTGGCATGGCCAGCCAGCCTCTTGGGGTTTGGTTTAGTGGATGGATTCCACTATTAAATTGGGTAGACTGAGCCTTGGCCAATGTTTTAGTAACACTTTTAAATAATTCAATTCAGAAATTGAATCATAATAAAAAAATACCAAACATAAATTTTTTAAAAAATTATTCATTTCAATTAATCATTTTAAATTTCTTATATTTTATTAAAACGTTGAAATTAAAATCCATGCTTTATTGAAATATTGTAGCATCCTTTAAAAAATTATCAAATGTTCCTGAATGTTGAGTTCATCAGGGGGTCAAAAAATATTTTCCTACCTTATACTATTTCCTTTTGGTTTCCTTTTCATAAATTTATCATTTTTTATATTAATCTACTTTAGGTTTGTATATTTTTTTAAATAGGATCACAACTCAAACAACCCCATTAAAATATGTCAATTAGTATCTATCTTACTTAATAGTTTAAATTCCTTTTGTTTTTAAATATACATGTACTTTAATAAAGGGTAATTAAATTTATGTGTTGGGTAGTTTGAACATATTAAAGAGTTTTTTGACTCAAATTAATTACATTTTTTATTTTTCATAAGTCAATTAATTTTTACATATCTTACATGATTTAAAAAAAAATTATAAAATGATTGTTCATATGGAATATATTAATGTTATTTTATTTTCAAATCATTTTTATGAGTTTGAGAAATTTTAGAAAATTTATATATTTGAATAAATCTCCCAAATTATTTTATAAATCCAAAAAAGATGTTTTAAACCATTTTTCAACTATTTCATTGAATACTCTCACTTTCTAGAGAGAAAAATGAATTCTTTATGAGTACTAGAACATATGATTATTTCGTATTAATCAATAGATTTAAATAAATATTTTTGATATGATTAAGTAACTTCATTAGTAAGTCAAAAAAAATTATTTTAGATATACCATGTACATTAATCCTTGATATACTTTAGAAAACAAGACTTTACATATAAGATTATGAAATATTAGAATTTGATTTATACTTACCTACCTTCTTTATTAATATAATTCCATTATTATTTCATGTTTTAGTTTGAGAAAAGGGTTTTATTTGTGTGTTCATGAGGACATGTCTCATTGATTGGTAATGTGAGGTAATGTCACTATTCTATAAATTGAGAGATAATTGTGTATGATACAATTTTAACAAATATACTTCAATTATATCTTCAGAGTCACTTCAAAAAGAGGGGAAATTGAAAAGAAAATATAAAGTATAAGATATTTTATTATTCAATTTGTTTACTCATATATCTCGTGAACCTATCCAAAATTCATGGGAATAAAAAACAAACCATTCGTTTCATTCTATTGTAATATCATATTACTTTAATGATTAACATGGAGTAAAAATAAAAAAATTGTAAAATTTGTGAGAATAATGATTAAATCATTCATGGTATTTAATTTTTTGACTCATGCTTTAAATCAAGATAATGGGATAATTTTGTTATATATTTTTATAAGGAATTGGGTCTGACATATTTAATATAGTTTCTCTTAAATATTCATGTATTTTTATTTACGTTTTTACCAACCCCTTTTTATATTTTGAATTATAAATGATTTTTTCCACTAACCCATCGCCACAAAATTACCTATGGAAAAAAACTCATGACTGAAGAAAATTCTATGTCTCGTGATGTCGATAAATTTGTGTTCTTACACGATTATGGTAATTAATATTTTTTATAAATATGTAAATTTATACTTATTTATTTTCACTTAATGGAAATGTGAAATGAATTTTCCATGTGATGTATGTTTTAATTTGGTCATAGAACATCATCTAAGGTTATGTAACACTAAATGTGAGAGAATAAAATAAAAGGAATTTTTTCTGAAATGGGACATCAAAAAAATAAATATATTAATAATATCTTAGAAAACTCCGTTATTTTATTTTAATATTAATTTTAAATACATATATATTTATTTTAAAGGAGTTTAATGTTTAATTTTAGGTTAATTTTAAGAGACATTATTTCAGTTTTTTATATTTATAATTTAGTGGAATAATATTTATAGAATTAATAATATATTATCAAATTTAATATAAGAAATTTATATTTCTAATTATAGGTTTAATATGAAATGGCCAAATATAATTATTCTAATTAATTTTATTAGTAATTTGGATATTCATTTCTCTGAAAAAAAATTAATTTTGGTGATATTTTATGTTTAACAAAAAAATTACATTATTTAAAATTCTATAAGGATGATTTAAAGAATAAATTAAACGTCTATATGGGTATTTATCTATGTCATTAAGGGTTATAAAAATAAAAGTGAATTTTAATTATTATTTCATTCAATGATTTTTTTGGTGAGTTTAGATTTGAATTAAAATCATAAGATTTTTAATCCCTAGTTCAGTGTGTTTTAGGTTTGGATTTTCTAATGAGAGGCATCATGAGTTCTTTTAGTGAATTTTGGGATATTCAAGCATAAGTATGGGGTTTTGTAATGTTTTAACCTCGGTCCATTGATTTGTGTGAACAGTTTAGTGCAAACTATGTGGCCTCTAATGTCTTTTATGTTTCCAATTTTGTTTTTATAGTTCATTACATTGTTTCATGGTTCATGAATTCTTCATGGTAAAAAATATTTGTTCTAGGGAATTTTTTTGTGTGAGTAGACTCCAGGTCCAAGTGGCATAACCTTGGAATAATTATAGAATAATTGTTCAAAAATTGTGATGCTACTGTAGTGGGGTTCTAGGGTGGTTTTTTTTAATATGGCACATGCGTTGTCAAACCATGCATCTGAGTAGTGCGAGTGGTGTCCAGTTTAGTAGTGTCTACCATATGGAATAGAAAACTATATGGCCCAACCAGGGATTTTTTTGTTTTTGGATTAAAATAGGAAAAATAAAATAAATGAATCATCATGCATAAGTCACTTCCCTCCATTTCCTTTTCCCTATAATCATGCCCCCCGACCTCTAACCACCTATTTTTTTTGACGCCTCATTATTTTGTAACATCCCAAGTAAATAAAGAATGTTACATTTTCATATTTATTAATATTTGTGAATTAAATATTAATTTTAATTTAAAGGGGATGTTATGTTTGATGGAATACCTGAAACACAACAATGGGTTTCTCGAAAAATATCATGTCACACATAAGTCTGAGTCATAATGAAAAATAATAATATAATATTATTTTAAATGGTAGTTAATTCCTAGATGTTGTATTAGCAGGAATGAATATAACTAACTAAAATATGATTATATGAGTTATTTATATGTCATTAAATTTATATAATATATTTTAGAGGCCTAAAAAGAGAATTAATGAAATTTTATGCACAAATACTATAATATTCGATAAATGGATGATTTACCACTTTTTGATGGAGAAACCTTTTTAAATCATGTTTTGTCACGTTTTATGTTATATTTGACAAAATGAAATTATTATTTAGAAATAGGATATCAAAATTTACATTGGGTAAATTTTTGTTATTTTTCTGAAAGAGTTAATTTTTTATTAAATAGTAAAAAATACAACATTTTAATTTAAACCACCCTTTCATCTATTTTATTTATATAGTTATATTGTTATTCTAATTTTTTTAAAAGGGTAATTGGATTATATTTTTACTATTTAATCTAATTTTTGTCATTGGAAGTATTTTCATTTATAAATTTTACAAAAAAAAAGAGAAATTTTTTATATGTGTTACTTCTAAAAAACACGGTTTTTGGTTTAGGCAACAGGGATTAAATTTTCATAAATTTCTGCCCCTTCTGTGTTTTAAAAAATTAAAAATGTATTTCGTATTTTGAATAAGGAGGTCAAAATTTTGTAAATAGGTAACTTTTATTTTTTGACATTATGAATATTTACAATAGTAAATATTTTATTTACCATGGTTAAAGGGTAAATCTAATAAATAAGGGTGAAAATAATATTATAATAGTATTAAATTACCTATCAACTTGTCCTAAACCTATCGGATGATATGTGATTGCCATGGCCAACAGTGGGTCTACTTTTAGGCCCCATAAATCCACTTGGGAGTAATAATGACACTTTAGATTAATTATTTTAAAGTGAAGACAAAAGTAACATAATCATATATTTTTTAGTAAAACAATTTTCATATGGGGTTATATAATAAATAACTTCCACTATAAATATTAATTTGAAATATAAAATGATTTATAAAATTCTAGTATTTTGTTTATAATTTTTATACATTATATAAATAATGTTAATAATGAAATAGTGTTGATGTAGTAATTTCTTCATTAATAAATGATTCCAATAAATGATATTATAAATATTAAAATAAATTTATTTTGAAAAAATTTTTGTCGTCCAAGAATTTTAGAGAAAATAATAACTTGTTATGTTTTAATTAATTTATTTTTTTGAAATAATAATGTTTATATATATTTTTTTAATGTTTTGATATAAATAGTTTGTAAATTGACATAAATGAGTTTTTAAATCTATCAAAATTTTATTAAATGATAAAATAGTCCTAAAGAAAAATATTCAGAAAAATGACATAAATAATGTGTAAAATTTCATAAATGATTCATTTTGGGTATCTTAAAATTTTATATAAAATATATTAACCATATTGTATAAACATATAAGAGGACATGGTTAAAGTCAAATATGTTAATAATGGGTTAAATAAAGAAATATAAGGATTAAAAAATTTCAAAAACCTATCCAATTATTATTAGATAATATTTTTTAGACTTATATGTTCTTTATCTTAAAATTAAATATTTTTTACCTTTTCAAGCGTAAAATTATTTTATAATAAAATAAAACATTCAATCATTATTAAAGAGCCCCTCCTCCCTCTTATAAAAGGCCACCACATCTAACCCATTACCCACACTGCTCAAGCCTCTTTGCTCATCCAAAATCTCCTCCAAGATTCTCCAAACATCCCTCTATCACTCATAGAATCCTTCCCCTAGGAAGAAGGCAATTCAAAAAATCCTTTTGGTTCAAACCAAGGAGAGTTACCCGATTTAAAGGTAATGTATTCTCTCAAGTTCTTTCCTTATATTTTCTTTCTCCAACACCCTAAACTCTCTCTATTACCTTGTTTTATAAAAAAAACAGTATTGAAAATATTCTAGGATTTTGTTTTGAGGATTATTATAACTAAACTTCCATAAAATTCCATCTAAGGGATACAAACATATTGTTTTTGAGAACGATGAACTGATGCCTCACAAAATGATGATTGTTCAATTATCTCATAATGCCTCTCACGGTGGCCATTGTGATAGAATCGTATTTATATGTGATATATAATATATTAATATTGTCTCTATGCCTCTGTATTGTTTATTAGAAGCATTCCATTATGCTTTCTAGAATAAATAAATACAATAATTTAATTCGAGGAAGTGAAGACAACCACCACATCAAAGTGAAATGACTCGTTCATGCTCTACATGGAATTTATAAAGGATGTAATTTATGAAATTATGTAATATATATAACATATATATTATACTTTAATTATTATATAACTATGTATCATTAATTTTTCGTTCTTTTAAAAATGAAAAATAAATTAAAGTAGCTTTCATGTGTACATACAGCTTTCAGTCTCCAAGAATGGTGCATTTCAATTATTTTCTCCAAATGTTATGGAATATTCTAAATACATATATAATGGATATATTTTATATATATTTTATCTAAATCATTAATTTCATTGTGGATATATTTTAATTTTGGCAACATGGACAATTCTTAATTATAATAAGTTAATTTTTTTTACTCAAGTTTCGAACATCGACAAAATGAATGATATGAACTCAAATAATTAATAATTGTTATAGAAAGGAAATAAGGGATATAAAATGAATAATAAACATCAAAAAGGTTCTGAATAAAGTATAAATTAACTTACATTTATTATTCCGGAACAAAATGGAATGAACATGTCATGTTGGACATGAGGTAAGGGAACTATTTAACCCAATTTCAATTCGTTGGGTTAATATTCCACATCTTGATTATGTCATGCTATGAATATGAATAAATGTCCTTTGATTTATTTAAACATAATATCTGTTTAGACTTTTTGTCATTATATTTTTCACACAAAATTATTTCATTCGTCTATCCTTAATATAATGTTACGATCTTTGTAAGGGAACCTTCCACCCTCCCATTTTAGTAAAAGACCTCTTTTTAGTTATATCATTTAATATAAAGTTACTATGTTGGGATATGGTATTCTATACCGTTATTACTGTAAATTTTATATCTACGTTATGAGAGACCCCTATCACTCTCATCAACTCGTTTTCTAAATTTTAATGTTACGTCATTTGGCTTCCAAATTTTCATAAGGTCATGTGTCTCAATCTCCTTTCATTGAGTCATCTCTTGATATTGTGCAGCTTCCTTATCCTATATGGTGTATATACTATTCTCTGACATGTTATATCATGAATATCATTATTATCATGGTATTAAATGTTTTTTTTTCATTTTATTCTTAAATTATTTTTATTCATGTATTTTCTCAAGTGGTGAGGGACATTGTCTCAATTATATTTCATTGTGGAATATTTTTATTTATACACAATATTTTTTTATACGGTTTATAAACCCCTTTGAATTTTTATTTCATTCAAAGGGAATATTTTTTCTATGTAGAATTTTACTAAATTGACAAGGGAATAATTATTTTTAACCTACATGGTGACAACAACCTTTCCATCGCTACAATCATTATTTAATATTTGGATTCTGTAACAAGGAGTAGTGTTTTTAAAAGGAAAATAAGTACCATATAATGTTTTTATATATTTTGGTACTGAAAATGGTTTTGAGAAAGATTTGGATATTTCAATATCATGAAATGATATATTGTGATTGAAATGTGTAAATGTTATCTTTTCTTAATGTTTGTTATATGTGTTATGAATATGTCTTGGTTCTTGGGCATTTTTTACGTATACAGGTTGTTCTATGATACACCTTGGGTGGGTGAGCTCGAGATATCTCTCCAATGCATTGGGTAACCTGACGAGGGTAAACATTAATGTTTTCCCTAAAAGATTTACAGAATATAATATGATAGTTATTCAAAATGTAACTCCCTATGTAGCTGTCAATGCTACAAAGTAAGTATGATATGGATGCCACAAGTTACATTTATGATTTATTATTTCTATGTGTTATTCATGAATCTTATGATATTGTGTGGTATTTTAAATATTGAAAATTATGATTTCATTTACTTTTATGTATTGATGGAATAATGTTTTATTTCCTTGTTTTATAACACATACAGTTCTTTTTAGGCTCATCCCATGTTTTGAAATGTTTTTTACAGGACTTAAAGATGAATAAGGTCAAGGATGGGATCAAGGAAAATTCATGATATCTAAAGCATGCAACAAGACATGTTTTTTTTACAAATTTTTTTATGAAGAAAATGGAAACGGAGTAGAAGTCTCTACTTTTTAATTTTTAAAATATGATGTAGTAGTTATGGCCTAATACTCTAAAGATCTAAACCTCAAAATATTTCTTATGTGAATTCTTGAATTACCTCAAGATTATGTATTGTTTAAGGTTGGGGCCTTATAGTTGGAATAAAAGGTCGGTTTAGACAACTTTAGGGATTACAAGTTTTAATTAGACACATGGTTTGTCTTTATGACTACTCCTCAAGTTAAATCATTGTTTTGTAAATTTTTCAGATCAAGGAAAATTTGTTACAAAATGAAGGAGGAGAATATAAAATTAAATTCTTTACTCATTCTAATTAAATTATGAAAATAATTGTTGAAAATACATGTCCATACGATTTTGAAACATTTTCTAACATACAAATCACATTCAATCGATTGTTTGTGATATCGAACACCTCTGTTATACCTCAATACCATCGCTGATCATGGGTTGTATTTAATCAAATCTTATTTTCTCAATATTATCACATTTTAAAGAAAGGTAAATATTATCAATATATTTTCAAATATATTACTTTATCACAATATTTTGAAGCATATTATAATTTTGAAAATGGTGGTAATAAAGGAGACCCTTGCACAACCTATTTATGTTTTATTTTAAATTATAGTCTTTCATCACAAACTTATGGTATTTTTATAGGACCATTGATTGAAAGTTTCAACTAAATCTTGTGCTGATTATTTTATAAAAATCATTTTTTATCAGATGTTTTGAAATTATATATCATATATGATTATTTTCTGAAACTATTTTTCTACAAACACCCATATGACCAAAGATATACAATTTGTATTTAGATGAAGGATGGAAATTATTTTAAAGGATTTATAAATAATTTTTGCAAGGCATGGACTTTATAGATATGTGAACAAAATGATTATCAACCCATATGGACACTGTGGTAAAGGTATGATGTTCTATGTATTGGGAATAGTTTTATTTTATTATGTGGAGGTAAAAAATGATAATATATAAGATGTTGATAACTTAATGTATTGGGATGAAATTGAAAGGTATAGGAAAACCATTGAGGTTAAAACAAGTTAGATTTATTTTTCTGTTATATAAAAATGACAACCCATAATATGGATGAAAACACGTTGCGTCGTGAAGGTCATAGGAATCAAACCCACTACCAGAAGGAGACAAGGGAGCCTCACCTACCACAGGCCAATGTGAAGTCCCTAATCCGTATTACTTATTCTTTTTAGTTAAATGATTTTAGGGATCAATAATAAGTTCAATTTGGGAACTTATTTTTTTTCAAATAGATATCCTTAGTGTAGGAAAAAGATTTTGAGATTAGGTTATAAAGGTTAGTTAGAAATATGTTCTCTCTTTTTGGAATGCTATATGCTTAAGGAAAATAGAACACTATGGGATTTCGTTTATTGATTAATGGTTGAAATTTTGTTTTTGGTCAGATCTATGTTTTTATTATGAACATATGGTGATTTCTGTTTTTTATGGAAATGAATAACCTATTATAGAGAATATGTGATTAGGTTAATTACATTTCAGTATAAGACTTTATGAGTAACAGATGTTATTTGGAGATAAATGTTACGATTTTTTGTGTAAGACTATGTGATTAAGTTCTTTGAAGTTTTCGGTTTAATTCATAGTTTGGAATATATTGAAGGATTTAAAGGACAATTTCTTATTAAAATGTCTTTATTTAACATTGGGTATAGTTTTTTGAGTTTTGGAGATTAAGATTAGTATTTTTTTATAAAGGATTATCCGTTTTGGAGATTATCTGATCTCATACTACACATGTTGGTTTTTTTATATCTAAATACAAGGAAAATATATAGTTTATATGTGTTATATTATTTGATACTCTATAAGTTGATTCTAGAACTTTTGATGTGATAAAGAAAGTTTGAATACTTATCGTTTTGAGAAAAGATGTGTTTGTTTTATAAATTTAGTAAAGGATGAAAGTCTACATGAAAAGTATGTATGTTTCCTTATGTTTTTAGTTAAGTTCTTAAATAAAATGCTCAAATTTATGGAAATAAACTTAAAACAAAAATGTTTTCCATTAACTTTTCTTACTGGGGAATCAAATACTTTTTAACCCATTACAAGTTTGTGATTTTCTGGTTGTTATCATTCTCCTAATCATGTTTTCTATAACTCTCTATCAGAACATGACACTAAGTGTCTCCTCTGTATATATGTTTTCTTTCATGGAATCCTAGTATGGATTATCTCGGGTGACCTTTTTTACTTCTCATTATTTCTTTTAAAGTTATAGTTTTATTGACAATTATTCTGATATGGGACTTTAAAGGATGTTTTTATAACTAATTCTAAAATTGTAAGGACACAATTCCCAAAAGGGGGGAAAGATTTAACAATCTAGGTAAAAAAGAATATGAAATTTTCATATTTATTAATATTTGGGAATTAAATATTAATTGTTCGTTAAAGGGGATTCTATGTTCAATGGCATACCTGACATGCAATAATGGGTTTTTCTGAAAATCCCATGTTTCACATAAGACTGAGTCATACTGAAAAATTATAATATAATATTATTTATAATGGTAGTTAATGCATATATGCAGTATTAGCGAGAATCAATAGAACTAACTATAATATTTTTATAAATGTTTGTTAAATTCCTTAACATTTATTCAATAAATTTTTTAGGCTTAAAATGAGATTGAATTCAATTTTAAGCATAAATACTCTAATATTTTTTTAAAAGTCAATTTATCGCCTTTTGATGGTCAACCGTTTTTAAATATATTTTATTTCACTTTTATAATTTCTATTTTAAAAAATAAAATTCTTTTTTTGAATTGGGACATCAAAATTTACTTTGGGTAAATTTTTAGTATTTTTTATAATGATAATTTTTTAATAAATATTGAAAATACCGCATTTTTTTCAACATTGTCTTTTAATATAATTTATTTATATATATATATTCGTATTTTTATTTATTTTAAAGGGTAATTGTATTATATTTTTACCTTTTAATCCAATGATTGTCATTTTAGGTAAATTAACTCTTAAATTGGACATAAAAATGGTCAATCTTTTGTTAGGTATTATTTCTTAAATACGCACTTTTGGTTTTGACAATGGGAATTAATTTCTGCCACTTATGAGTTTTGAATTTGATAAAAATGGATTCTATATTTGGAATCTAGATATCCAAGTTTTTTAAATAGGTAACTTTTATTTTTAGACATTATGAATATTTATTTCAGTTAGTATTTTATTTACGATGGTTAAAAGGTAAATATGCTAAATAATGGTGAATATAATATTATAATGATTTTAAATTCCCCTTACACTTTTCATAACCTTATGGGATGAGATATACCTGACCATGGGAATCCTTGGGTTGATTTTGGGACCCCAGGGATCGACATTTGAGTGATAGTGACACTTTATATTAATTATTTTAAAGTAAAGACAAAAGTAACAAAATCATATATCATTTTGTAAAACAATTTTTATAAGGTGTTATATAATTGATCACTTTGATTATAAATACTAATTTGAATGATAAAAATATTTAGTACATCATGGAATTTTATTTATAATTTTTAAAAATTATATATATAATCTTAATTATGAGAGATTGGTAATCCAGTAATTGCATCATTAATAATGGATTCAAATAAATGATTAAATAAATATTAAAATGCATTTTTTTGAAATGTTTTATGACATACAAGAATTTTAGGGATAGTAATTAATTTTTATCTTTAAATTTATGTAGTTTTTTTCAAATAATCATGTTGTTATGGATTTTGTTTAATGTCTTGATATGAATAATTTGTAAATTGACATAAATGAGTTTTTAAAACATTTGATATTTTATTTAATGATAAAATAGTCCTAAAAATATAAGATTTTTCAAAATGATTAAATATTGTTTCAAATGTCATAAAAGATACATTATGGGGATCTTGAAATTTTATACTAAATATATAAACCAAATACTATGAATATATAAGAGGACATGGTAAAAGTTAAATAAGTTAACAAATGGTTAAATAAAAAAGGATAAGGATTAAAAAATATAAAACCCATGTCCAATTATTATAAGATGATTTTATTTAGACTTATATGAACATTATCTTATAATTAAATAATTGTTTTAACTTTTTAAACAGAAAATAATTTTATAATAAATTAATACTTTCAAAATTTTCTTAAGAGCCCCTCCTCCCTCTTAAAAAAAGGCCACCAACTCTAACCCATTAATCAGACCTCTCAAGCCCCTTGTATCGTCCAAACAATATTATAATAATCTCCCAACATCCCTATATTCCTGATTGAATCCATTCTTTAAGCAGAAAGAAATTCCAAAAATCCTTTTGGTTCAATCCAAAGGGAGTTACCCGATTTAATGGTATTGTCTTCCCTCAAGATCTTTTCTTTTTTATCATCTCCAACCCCCTATACACTCTTTATTCCATTATTTTATAAGAACACCAATAACCTAAATATACTTGTATATTTTTATTATAATTATAGGAACTACACTTCCACACACCTCCATTTAATAGATACGAACATACAATGTCTATAGACGGTGAACTACTACCTCACGAAATGATGATTGTTCAATTATATCATATCGCCTCTCATAGTGGCCATTATGATAGAACTATATTTATATGTGAAATATAATATATTTATATTTTCCTTATGGTTATGTATTTTTATTTAAATCATACCATTATGCCTTCTATAATGCGTAAAAATGATAATTTCATTTGTGGAAGTGTGGACTACAGCCCCCTCAAAGTGATGTGACTCATTCATGATATACATGGATAGTATATAGGATAGAATTTATGAACATATATAAAATATATTACATATATATTATACTTTAATTATAATATAACTATGTAGAATTTAGTTTTTATTCTGTTAAAAATGAAAAATAAATGAATGTAGCGTTCATGCGTACGTATGACTTACCATCTCCATGAACGATGCATTTCATTTCATCCATCCAAATGTTATGGAATATTATAAATACATATATACTGCATATATATGATATATATGATATCTAATTCATTACTATCATTCTGCTTATAATGTAAATTTGACCATATGGGAAATTTGTAATTATAATAAGTTCATTTTTTACTCAAGTTCTGAACTTCGACAAAATGTACTATATGATCCAATATAATTTATTATTGTTATATAAATATAATAAGTGATATAAAAGGAGTAATAAAATTCAAAAAAAATCTTAATAAATTAGAAATTAACTTCATGTTTATTATTCATGATTAACATGGAACAAACTAGTCAAGTTGAACATGATGTAAGGGAACTGCTTATCCCAATTTTCATTCATTGGGTTAATATTATACTACTTGATTATGTCATGAAATTAATATTTGGTAATGAACTATGATTGTTTTAAACATAATATATACTTATATTGGGTGTATTTATATCTTCCGCCAATAATTATTTCATTGGTTTATCCTTATGGTAATGATACGATCTTTGTAAGTGAACCTTTCACCCTCCTATTTTAGTAAAAGACTTTATTTATGTTATATCTTTTAATTTAAATTTACTATGTTTGGATATTTTATTCTATATCCTTCTTGATGTAAATTTTATGTCCATGTTATGATATACACTTTTCACTCTCAGTAACTCATTTCTGGAATTTCAATATGACGCTATTAGGCTTTTGATTTTTCGTAAGGGAGTACGTCTCAATCTCCTTTCATTGAGGAATATCTTGATATTGTGAACCATTATTATACTATGAAGTTTATCTACTATCCTGTTACATGTTATATCATTATATCCTTATTCTCATTATATTATAGGTTTCTTTTAATGTTATTCTTAAATTATTTTTATTCATGTAATTTCTCAAGTGGCAAGGGACTTTGTCTCAATCATCATTCATTGAGGTGAATTTTGATTTATAAATGAATTTATTTTATACGGTGTATAAAACCCTATTACTTTTAATTTCATTCTAAGGAATTATTTTCTCTACGTATCATTTCACTAAAAGAAAAAGTGAATGTTTTTTTAATGTACTTTCTGATAATGAAGATTCCACCACGGTGAACATTTTTTGATATTTAGCTTCTTTAACAAGACGTAATGTTTTTAAATTGAGAATAAATACCATATACCATTTTTATGTATTTTGGTATTGAAAATGGTTTTAAAAAATAATTGGTTTTTTCAATAATTCTAAATGATATATCATAATTGAAATGTGTACATTTTATCTTTCTTATATGTTTCTTTTATGTGTTATGAATATGTAATTATTCATGGGAATTGTTTACATATTATAGTGGTTCTGTGGTAAACCTAGGGTTGGTGATCCCGTGATAGCTCTCCAATGAATTGGGTAATGTGACAGAGGTAAACGTTAATGTTTCTCCTATGAGATTTAGGTAATATATTATTATGGGTATTCCAAATGAAAATCCCTATGTATATTTGAAATATTCAATGTATGTATGATATGGATTCCAGAAGTTACCTTTATAATTTATTATTTCCATGTGTTATTCAAGAATCTTATGATCTTTTGTGGTATGATAAAGATTTAAAGGTATGATTTCATTGAATTTTTATGTATTAATGGACTAATGTTTTCATTTATTGTTTTATAACTATTAATGAGATTTTTATGATCATCCCATGTTCTGAAAAAAATTTCAGAGGACGTAAAGGTGAATAGGTCCAAGTAAGGGATCAAGGAAAATTCATGATGTCTAAAACATGAAACTAGACATGTTTCTTTTTTTAAGAGTTTTTATTTTATGAAAAAAATTAAAACTGAGTAGAAGTTTCTACTTTGTAATTTATGATATATAATTTAATAGTTATGGTCTAATTCTCTAAAACTTTAAACCATAAAGGATCCCCAATGTGAATTCTTAACATAACTTGATATTATTTAATGTTTATGGTTGGGGACTAATTGATTTTGAGTTTATATATAGTGTATTACTCTTTATTTTAAGGAAATATTATTACTATTATCTCTATGTTATTCCTACGCTATGTTTCTTTCTATTTTTTTTGTGGTTTCCATATAGAGTGTCATTTCTTATTACTATAAAAAATCGTGGAACTGGTTAGAAATGATGTGGTTTCGTGTTTCATGGAATGAGAACATCCGAATATGAGGAACACAATTTGTTTATTTTTATTTTCAATGAAGGAATGATTCATATGATATTCATTCTTAATTTTTAATTATATTGGATGGAATTTCCATGTAATTGTCCTTCATTTGTTTTTTATTTTTTTAATACTTGGTCTTTGGGGTATATTTTGGGCCTTATGTAAGAGGTCATTCAAATTTTTAAGAAGAGGAATAAGAATCGTAGTATACATTTTATTCTTTATACCTAATTATTTTCTTTTTAATACTACATTATAAATGTTTCTAATTAATTTTTTCTGTCTTGTATATTTTTATATAGGTTATCAAAATATTGGAAGAGTGTGGAGTTAGGCATAAAGATTCATTGATCTTACCATGAGGTCAACTGGTCATCTGATATCATGTCATTATCACATTTTAGAATTTTTAATTAACTATAAAATGGTTTTTGGTCTGTTGGGATCCCCATAATGGTCGTTGATAGTTTTTCATAAATTGGGGGCTTTTAATGTCACACAATCATTATTTTTTTGAGAAACTAACTATCATTGGTTCTTATTTCTGGATACAAATTTAGTATTATTTATCGATGATTAATGGAATAAATGGGGCCAGTCATAGCCCCAAATCCTTACATTTATAATTAATCTTTTTATTGTTCTATTCATGATGTTTTTACATGGTATCTTGTGTTATAGGCTTTTATTTATTAATTTAACATCATTATTAGTTTCATTTTGGATGAGGTGTGATAAGAGGTCCTCCTTAATATATCTATATTTAAAAAACTCTCAGTGGGTGGATTATATCGACATTCCCTTGGGTTTTGTTTTGATTTATCCATTAATAGAAATATGGTGTGAGAACCCAGTGAGAATCATGATCTTTTTTGGAAACATTGCCCAAAGGATTACATGTTGTTTTATTGATATTATCTGTATAATTTCATTAAGGTGTGATTGAGTGGTAAATTTCATTTGGAATGCCTATGAGATCTACAGTGAGGATCTTATGGTGATCTTTAGGAATCCAAACTAGTTTCTTATATTTTCCCCTAGTGAGGATATATTTCTAGTTTCTTGAGTTTCAAGTGGTTAGGGATTTATCCCAATTTGTTATTTTTTATTCTATTTTCATCCTTTGTTTTTGGTTAGAACTATGGGGTGTCAGGTATAACATGGTTCAGTAAAGTGTAGGTTCATATAGTCTTTAGTAACCCTTTAGAATGCCCATGTGGGAAGAATTCTCCTCAAGAATTCCCTTATAGGTTTTATTCTAATCCATCATCAGTCATGTTACACTGATGGGTTCATGGGAATTATATTATGGGCGTGGTGTTTCAAAATTATTATTTTATTGGTGGAGTGATGCTCAAGGGTGGGTTTAGTGTTAGCGTCTTGAGGTGAGTTTTTTGTATCAGGATTGGACTTTGGTTTGATGGACATGATCATCATGATCGATGTAACCCTATGAGTTTTTCACCTAGTAATGGGTAATTGAATTTTTCATTGTTATAAAGATTGGTAATCACCTTATAACCCATGGATCAGTAGTACAGAACCACTTTGGTTGTATTATTGTTGATGGGTTTAGTCTTTTAATTGACCCATTTTTTATAGATTATTTCTGGGGGGGTTGAGGTTGTTTTTGCATAGGTTGGAAGTTATAGGAGACCACTATGATATTATTATATTGGGTGGATGCCCTGAAATTGATTTATTTATCTCCACTCTTAATGAGTGTTAGATGGGAATAGAGAGATACTTCGTGATATGATTGAGTAAATGTCCCAAGATAGAAATATTCTCTAACTAGATATTTGGTTTTTCAGTCATAGATGATTTGTATAGGTCCTAGGGTTTTTATTTTTCCCTATGTCCATGATAAATACTTATTAATTCTTCAAGACTATAAAGGCAAGGGGTAGATTCTCTTAGTGTATTTAGTGCTCTTCCCTTGAAATCTGACCATGATATGTCATTCCTAGAGACTTATAGGGGTGATTTAATAGTTTTTTTCCTTAGGGTGATTCTTTATAGTATGGAATACATATTTTTTTGTTTGTTAGACTACTAGAAGATTCCAAAACATCATGAAAATGAACCTAATATGTGTGTAATGGTATTTTGAGCCTTGTTTTTAGAATTGTTTAGACGCAACATGAAGCATGTTTCATTGATATCTGGAGGACAATTATATCCCATAGATCGATGTTGTTCTATTTTAATTTTTATATTTTTTAATTCCATTCTAATTTATTCAGCATGGATAGGAATATCACATTTTTCAACCAATTTTTGTGACTTTTTATCATAGGTATACTATTACAGGTGTCCTAACAGGATTTTTTTCACACCACTTGTACATGTATTATGGTGTGCCTTAAAACTTATGAATAATTTTGGGTTGATCACTAGTTTTACAGGAAGGGTTAGAGACCATAAATTTCATGATTGAGCATGAAAAATTTAGTGGAGTCTAAGTATTGGGTTAGATAACATAGCAGTTGTTATAGACTGAGAATAAGTTATGGATAAAGGGTTCTAGTAGATCCTTATGAACTTTTTTTATTAAATATATGTTAACAACCTAGTTGTTGGTTTATTTTTGTATGTTGTAGAATTTTTTTGAGATTGTGTAACTATATATTCCCACATTCCATATGAAATATATATATTTTTCAATTTAATTATTATAAAAACTCTAATATTGGTGATCTTTTTGGGTTTTTTTAGTTATTCTATGCCATTATATTAAGATAATTTGAGGGAATATTTTCCCAACTATATATTTTCAAAATATCATTGCTACTAGATACCCTCTCTCACGTAAGGTGAAACACATGGGGATGTATGTTGAGCTATATTTGGTCATGCATTAGGTCAAATTCAGTTTGTTTATTACAAAATTATTCAAGATCCAATCATGTTTTATGATTTTGGGTATTGGTATACCAGTGGATTCAGGATGTGTTGGAACATGAGATGGACATCAGACCAGTGCATCTTGAACAACATTTCCTTTGGGATGTCTATGTTATCAAGGTGATAAGATTTATATTTTTGGTTTCCATTTTCATGGATTAATAATTTCACTTATTTTTAGCGACATAGATTTGTGATTTCTGGTTTCTTGCTTCTTTTCTATTGGTCCGTTAGAAAAAATCCCATGTACACGCATCATTCTAGGCACATAGTATTCACATGAAATATTTATTTATATGTTTGACTTCATTGAAGATTGATAATTGTTTTTCTAAAGTGTAATCAATTACAAATATAGAATATTCCCACATATCTTCTTGGTGACATTTTAATCAAATGATCCATGTGTATTTTTCTTCTAATTAATGTCAATATGGATCTTTTTGTGAGATGTTAGATACTAATATAAATGTAGTCATTTTATTGAGGGATGTTTAGAGACCCTGGTGGGATGATGTGGGATTTAGATTACCTTATAAATGATTCATAAGAGAAAGTATGCCTAAGAGGTTTTTGAATTTGTATTCAGTTACCCTATGTTTGTAATATTTCTGAAGAAGTGTTCTGGATAAGCATGTAAATTCATTGGGTATAAGGGTGTAGTCCTAGTTGGATGCATATAAATATTGTTTTCATTTTATTCTTATAGTTGCATTATGGGAGTGTGATTTTTCACTCATGGTTTGGAAGTCTCCCAAGTGGCATGTGCTAAGGTTGTTAGTGTTGACCTATTTGAGTTACCTCATTCTAGAGAGGGTAATTGAGGATGCTCCAGTTCATTAGAATATAAAATAATGAAGATAATGGAAAATAGTATGTTTTTATTATAAAAGGCCATATAGGATGTGGTTCAAATGAAAAATAGTTTTATATTGTGATCAAGTTACATGGGAATTTGAAATCATTATGTCCAAGAGAGTCTGGGTAGTTTTGTGTGTCGATCTTATGCATGTTGGTTATACGTGGTATTTTTTATTTTTTCACCTCATGTGGGTCCAACATGTAAATTATGATCTTAATGATACTTGATTTGTGTTTCCACGGTGCACCTATTGAGTATGGTTGTCGAGGGGTAGTGAAAGGGAAGACGTATAGTTATGATTTAGCCATAGTTCATTTAGGGATGTGATTCACATTTTAAGTGTATTTTTAGTGTCACTAATTTATTATTCATGATCTATGAATAGGTTAAGGGTGTAAATTCTATAGTCACTATGGCATGAGTAGATCCACTACACCCCATTATCACATTTAGTGATGGATAGATCATGGGAAATGCAACATGGTCTTCTGGATTTCCCCTGATGATGAGGGTACTCCTATAGTGGGGAGCATCCTCCTGGAATATGTGGTACATGGTGAATTTTAATACTGGTGTGTCTGTGGATCTCATTATATCATTTTTTATAGATAAAACATGGTTTTGAATTTTAACTCCTGGAAAGGGGGTCTATCCCCCCACATCTATTCCCACGGTTTATCAAACCGTGGGAATAAGCCTTCTTTGTTTATCAATACCTAAGGTTTTTTTAGAACCATGGGTATTAAATCCACAATTTCATGACCCCCATCAGGATCTTCACACCCCATCTCGCACTCCCCCATCGGTTCTCCTCATCACTCTCATGCTCCCCTGCTCGAACCCTAGGTGCCAGACCTCCGCCTCCGGCCCTTTCCCACCCTCCCCAACCACTGCCTCTCGGCTATCCGACCTCCACCTCCCAGCCCTCTACTCCCCTCTCCGACCTCCGCCTCCTGGCCATCCGACCACTGGTACCCAGCCATCTCATCCCCTCTCCGGACTCCACATCCACTCCCGAACTCGACCTCCCGGCCTGCATCTCCACCTCAATGTCTCGGCCTCCACCTCCCTTCCTCCTACTCCAGCGACGTGCCCCTTCCCCTTGTAGGATCCCTCTCCTCCGGGAACGTCCCGACCGATTCATTGCATTTAGGTTTTTAATTTTTTCTCCTTGATTTTTTATTCTTTTTAAACTAATCACCGATTCTTATATCAAAAGCCCCAGCAAGTTGACTAAACAATTTCTGCTTGCTGATTTTCATTGAATAAGTGACTGATTTTTATTTCCCCTAGTCATTTCACTTCAATTTCCATCATTTTGCTAGAATTTATTATATTTTTTTTATATATGTCATTCTGCTTAGGGTATAGACAAATTTATCCAAAGCTTCAAAATTATTTTAGACCAATTATGATCTATAGAGTGGGAAATAAATCACCCCATCTAACAGTACTGTGTAAATTTCTGATAACTTCTTGTCCAAATATTCAAAATTCCTTAAATGTTCACTTAGAATCTCTATGAATTATTTTCCTATGGATTTCTAGGGTTCATTATTTTCTTCATTTAAGATTCATATTTATCATTTTTATTATTTAAAAAATATTATTACTGGTCATAAAACTAATTAAAACATTAGTTTCTATCCTTAGGATACAAGATCTCCCTAATTAGTACCATGTTATCCTCTATTACTATACAGAATCCATTATCCATCTGGTTCCCTAAAACGATCATCGCAAGCATAAAAACTATCATCTATATCTCCAAGTGGGACTCCCAAAATGAGGGAAAATAACACTAGGAGTGATGGTAAAACATGGATAAGATATTATAGAGGGTGTGATTAATTTCAGAATGCTTGATAAGACAATGAAATTTATACAAGTAATAAAAGTATATGAAGTTCTTGTGGGTTAGTCCCTTCAATGGTCCTTTTATACCCTAATCATTCATTCTCACTCAATCATGGAAAATGGTGACATATCCTATAAAAATGATAACTAACATGGGAATACGATATTCGTTACAAGGTGTTTTACTACTCATATTCCACTATGAACCATCCAATGGACCACTTCCACCAAGATTCCTTCTCCTCCTCAGTCCATTTTTTTAATTTTTTAAGAAGCCACTTTATGGAAAAGTGGTAACCGTACAAAAACTTCTCGAAACCACCCACATAAACCTCCACAATGCTTCATCTAATCCTAACATAAAAGGATTATTGAAGTTATATTCAAATAGCAGTGTTTCATCCACTGAACTCCATCTATTCAACTATATCCATTGAACATCATTCATTTAATTGCTTATGATAATATCCTTCTACTGTCTTGATTCCATACATTCCATGGTGCTAGTAAAATTCCTCCATTCAGGTTCCCATGTGTTATTTCCAGAGTATGTACTTCTAGATCCCCAACAATCAACCCAAAAATCATTTATCACATCAAAACCAACACCCAGACCATAATACTCGTCAATTATTACTAAATGATACACCTATAAATGAACTCATTACATCATGGTCTAACATTAATGATAGAATCCAACCAATACCAGACCTACCTAGTTACATGTGAACTCAACAATGTATTAAGAATAGACATGCCATCAAATTCTATGACATACTTACAACCTTATATTTTTTTGTATCCATCGCTCCCCAAAAAATTAGTGCATCTGTTTCTTATCATCACTTAATTAACATTAGTTCTAAGATATATTCATAACAACCGAACTAACCCATTAAAAGATCCTTATTCTAGGTTAATGGATTTAATTGTGTTTAGAACCACCACTGACCTAGACATCACACTAATCACTACAATATTGATATTTAAGGAAACATCTACCAGGGCTAACAATACATATTTGACTTCCTTGGAGTTTGTGTTAAGGCAAAGTGAGTGTTGCATGTACTCTTTATGAATCATTTATCCTATTTCCAAAATGATTGATTTTCATGAATTAATTTATTTTCAAAGTTGATATGGAGTAGTGTAATATATTAAACTCATCAATTTTATTTGTTACTAATTAACCAAAATACCATATCGTCATGAATTCCTATAACTTCTCTAGGTGTATAGTCTCTTGATAGAATGTTTCATAGAAGAAAGAGTGGAGATACATCCGTTATTATATTCCTCCTTTCATTCCTAGATCTATTTTCATATATCATTTACATGTATAACCATTAAACTTAAAAATTGTCATGGGGATGTTTAACTTCTAGATTTACCATTTTTTTTGAAAAATGAATCAAATACTTATAATCCAATTTTCAATGTCCTGGGTTGTAATTCATAACTAGGAGAAGAATATTTTAGATATAAAGATTAGATAAAACCATAAACACAATACATTATTCATTTACTAGACCATTATCAAATCATCATAAACTCACAATACACTTACTATGAAACATACATCCACTAGATCACCCCTTTTTCTTATCCTGTAAGGTCCATCATCACTAAAAAACCATTAAAAAAGGTCCATAAATTTCTATTTCAAACATGCATACATGTTGGATAATTTTTTTGACCTACTCAACTCATATTATAATGGTTTTGGTCACATTAGTCCTAATCTGACACTTAGTCAATTAAATGGACTATTCATGCTTTCTCCAGAAACACCGATGAAAAACCATATACATGGATCAATATAATAGGGATACAATTAACCCGTATACCACTCAACACTATCAATAAATTTGGGTTTACAACTGATCTCAACAAATACTAGTCAACATGTAGCGTTCCTAGTGTTAAGTAACCTTACAGGATGACCATATTATTAAAATTATAAAAATTTAATTCGTCCCCTATGATATTTTTATCCCAAAACACCCTATTTATCATCCCATCTGGTTCATGTGACCCTAAGGTGCCTCATACATTCTCATTTATGGTTCTCCTCTCAAAATTATACTTCTATGGTGATTAATCAAGTTTGGTGCTATATTTATGAAGGTATCATCCTCTCCTCTCCTCTCCCCCTTAGTTATTCTTCCATTATCTGTTGAGTTACAATTATCAAATGGTTTCTATTTCTGTTTATAGGAGCAAAATGGGGTGAGCATGTAATATGGGAGATCTATTTTTATGGCTGATCGCCTTCTTCTCTCTGGTTGCTCTCCTCATCCTTGTCATCTACCAGGTTATTTCCCTAAATCCTCGATAACAGTTCCCGATTTCCAGACTCTATTTTGCTGCATGTGTCCATATGAGCTATTGGATCCTTTTGAAATCTCTCAACTGGTGCAAGGTACACAATGTTCTTCATTTTAGTTTTACATGAGTTAGGTTTCATACATGGTGATAATGGGAATTTTGGTTCCTTTTTGTTTCTGCTTTGTTTCATGAGTGTCAATCGATCCTAAGAAATCCATCACATACCTAGGCTGAAACCTGACAGTCAAAAAAAGTTCAAAATGATCATGCTCCTGTTGCTCAGCAGAAAAGTCACTTATCTTCTTTTTGGAACCATTTTTGGTTGCATATGTAGATTTTGTCCAGAGCTCACCTTTTGTAAAATAATCCAGCAGCTGGAGAGAGCAGAAAAGAGGATTATATTGACATCGTGCATAATAAAAATATAACAAGATTAAAATATAAAATAAAATGCATGCATAATTCTTAATTCATAATTATAATTTAAGGTCCAAAACCATCCTATAGGGAGTAGTTCCCTAGGAATCACATTAAATGTTTAAGTTCCTACGCTTGGTGAGTTGGTATGTTAATTATAATTTAAAGTCCAAAACCATCCTATAGGGAATAGTTCACTAGGCCTCTGATTGTTATGATAGAAATTTATTTCTGGTTGTTTTGGACTTCTTTATTCTGGAATGTTGTTGAGAGATTTTGAGCTTGTGTCTTTGGCTTATTTTTGGGTAGTTCTGATCATCATGAAGGTTTAGTTTAAGGTTTTTTAATGGACTAAATTCTGATTGTTTATGACTTTAAATGATTTGGATCCTGAGTCTCTCGGTTTTTTTCTATAAAATTAAAAGGTCAGCTCTTTTTGGCTATGGATAAAGTGGTTTCGATCAGCTTATTCTGCTTAGTTTCCCTTTTCCTTCTTGTAATTGGTTCTAATTTGGTCAGTGGAATTCTAAATGGGTTTGAGATGTGACAATTGGTTTCAAATTAGTTTAGATTTCTATTACTCTGATTCAGTTTGGATTCATTCTGAATTTTTACATTGATCATCAACTGATCTGCTTGAGACTCTCTAAACCAGAACTAGTTTTCTGAAATTCTGCATTGTATTTATTTCGTTTCGTTTGTATTTCCTGATTCCTGATGTTCTTGATGTTATAACAACTCAACTACTTCTGTTTCAAGCAATGAAGGTTGACTGATAATATGAAAAGATCGGTCTGGTAATCCCTGATTTATTGGATGGATATCTCTCATGATCAACCAACCTAGAATTTTTTAGTAGACTGGTGATTTTCATTGGATAACTTTATGTTTTGGTTATTATTTTCTTGTTTATTCATTGTAATCCGTTTTATCCCTACCGGTGTAAGCTAATTACACCTCGAGGTTGTATTGTACTCTTTTTCCTTTAATAAATTCCTTTGGCGAAATCAATTGGGAAACTAGTTCATGTCCCCAACTTCTCAAAAAAAGAGAGGATGTCTAAGAAGGATGAACACATGTCGTTGGAGGTTTTTTTGGTGAGACAATGATTCCTGGTGAATTTTGATAAATTATTCCAATTCGAATATTACAAATATTGTTAACTAATTAAAAAACTCTGATTCTCTATATTGATTATATAATCATTTGATATATCATACTCTATATGCTTGTTAATTAGGATTTTAATTCTGGTATTCATTCTTATTGTTATTTTTAATTCCTGGTGAGTTTTCTATTCTTGCTTTACAATTTTCTTGTTAATTCTGGTTTGACAATGCATTATTTTGGTTTGCATTCTTCTTGGTAATTCTCTTTTAATTGTGGTTTTTATTTTGGTTTGCATTCTGGTTTTTAAACAATGCATTCTGCTTATTCAATATCCTCTTGTCTAACTTTATTTAAAGAGTTGTCGATGTTTTAAAATTTATGTTTGAGTATTGACAACATCTCTAATTTAAACACATCTAATTCATCTTTAGTGATATATGAACATGTTGGAATTGTGGGGGAAGGAGAAGAGTTAGAGGGATCACTAATCAGATTCCTACCAGCAACCATAGGAAAATCCTCCATCAAAATATCTCTCGTAGTATAATCCTAAACTCTAGAAAAAACATTCACTTCATCATTACCACAATCTTCAACAATTTCATAATGAAAAAAACTCATAACATTCAATTATCTCTTGAATGGTATCCTCTCTAATCAATGATCCTTCCAAAAAATCATATTAGTGCGAAATTTGGTGTTAATAGTGTCTCCGATGTATGAAAAGGGAGTAAAAATAAAAACATGAAGGATCATGTCTTTGTTCATTCGTTATGTCCATTTTTAGAAGTCCCTGATGCTAAAAGTGCAACATGGGGCATGCTAGTTTATAGAAAAAAAATTGGTGCTTAATAATTCATATAGACTTGTATTAAATATATTAAATTCATTAGATAAAGGGAGATAATGAGGTCTCAAATATTTTTCATAATTAAACAAATTATGAAAAACTACCAGCTTTTGGTATTTATTTGAAAAATTCAGGAAAAAATGAATATAATTTGTGACATGAAGGCTCATGGCCTAGGTTTGTGACCTCCATTTCACGTTGGACGGGCTCTAGTCTAACATCTCCCAAAGTGGGAGAGTGTACGTCATAATTTGTGATAGAAGGGCCTATGTTCGTGCTGCCTCTAACCAGTTCTAGTTGAATCTTTTTTTTTTATTTTCTTCTCACATCTGTTGTGGATTCTAAATCAGTTCTGTTAATCTTATCAATTTTTATTTTGGTTTTTATTTTCTTTCATAAATTCTCTATGTATGGCTCTGGCTATTTAGATTTTCCTCTCTGGAATCAGTATGGAAGCTATCTTTTCCCCCCATTTGTTTTCCTGTAATTTACATCGCGGAAGTGCTAGTGTATCTTCTACACTCCCAAAGTTGATTTCTGGGGCTGGTCAAACTTTTTTTGAAAGCAGGTTTTCTGTCTTTCAGTTCTATAAGATTGACTGATTTAACCTTTCTGAAATGGCAATGGTGGCCATAGGGATCTCCATTATTAATAAGGATGGAGTATTCTTGTCTGAAACTATTATTAAGGATAATTTAGTATTCTTTTCTATTTAGTTATTGTGAACCATGGGCATTCTCCTAGATTTTCATGATCATTTTTCAGTAATAGTATTTTCCCAAAAATTGGTTGATTTTTTCATTTGTGAGTACACCTTGGATAAATATTGCTTAGTAAATAGCTGAGTTTATGTTTTCATTGCTTTCATTTAATCTGAGCTTCTTTCATTCTCCTGCTGTAGGTCACATCCCCCAATCAAGAGGTTTCTAGGATGCCAACAAGAGGTATTGGTCTTGCCCACAATTTTTTATTTGTTTCATTATTTGTATAAAATCATCCATGTCCACTAATCTAGGCCTGTGACACACTTTCCATTGAAATAATTCACGCAAGGACTTCTGCGCTAAATAACCTCTGACCAATAGGATAGAATGACGAAGTAAAAAATTTGTGCATTGAGATGCATTGGACATTCTGTTTTTAGTATGATTCCCTGTGTTTCAGTTGGATTTAGTGATTGATTTACTTTTTTTTCCTTTTTCCCTATAAGTTCTATCCTTTTAGCATCCTCACTCACGTCACACTTAACCAAGTATTGTGGTTATGTTATGTAGTAATAGAAAACCATAAGGAAGAGAACTATTTTACCTTTGACATGCTTATTATCTTCTAGCCTATCAGCGTTAGTATTTTTGGCTCCATTTTGGCATGGGGA
The DNA here is from genome assembly GCA_963277665.1 of Viscum album. Lineage (NCBI taxonomy): Eukaryota > Viridiplantae > Streptophyta > Magnoliopsida > Santalales > Viscaceae > Viscum > Viscum album. Next base: position 2,045,735,268 of record OY728147.1, on the reverse strand, counting down.
GACATTGTGCTCTGTTTTCTAGAAGTAGAACTCCCTCCCATGATTGACACAATTTTACGATAAGAAAAATTAACTCTTTCCTAGAAAAGAATTTAGATCTTTCCTGTAATAGCCAAATAGAAAAAGATGAAGTCAACCTTTTTTTGTACAAGAATTTTGATATATGTCTTCTCTTTGAAGCAGTTTGAATCCATCAAATAAATTAGTGGTAAGGGGTGATTGTTTAGGTTATACTAATCTCAAGTACACCGACCTTTCTTGATAACAATATCCAAGTTCTGAACTCTGTTAATGTTTGATTGTTACCATGATATCGAATATTTCATTTGAATTTCCTTCTTAATCCATATCTATCTAGACTATGAAATAATAGAGTGGGATAAATTTTCTTTAGCTGGGCCAAACAAGTCGGCGACATGGTTTGTGGCTTGTACTTTGGAATCCAGCCCCCAAAAATTTTATTTCTAGCATTGTAGCTTCATGGTATGAATTGTTTTACTAAACAAATGGTTGGCCATTAGGTACTACTTCCGATGATAAACTCTCATCACAAAATCCATTATTTTATTTTTTTAAAATTAATTTATATTGGGTAGTTTCAGCCAAATTCTTACTAAAATAGGCAATTGGGTGACCTTCCTGCACAAAACAATGCCTGCTTCCTTCGCTGAAGCATCATGTTTGTTAATTTTTTTATAGTTCCTGATGCTTTTTTATAGTAACCTAAGGCTTAAAAACTCCCTTAACCCTTTCTTGCATCTTTTAACCTTGACCAGAAGATGATTCACCCAATTTTATGAGGTTCCATGGCCACATCTTAATTGTTGCTTCTATTTTTCACCATTTGTAAATAAAGAAACAATTCTTAAAATGATAGAAATTTTAGTTTGGGGAAATATAAGGGCGTTAACATGTGATCTTAAATAATGAAACATAGAAAGTGAATGTATTTTTTCACCTATTGTAATTACAGGAAAAAAATTTATGCCAGCTAGAGGTATTGGCTGGGTGGGGGGGGCAGGGTGGAGGGGTTGGGGGCCTGGGTGCAGGGTGTAGGGCTGGGTGTATGGGGTGGGGATGGGGCTGGGTGCGGGGTGAGGGTGGAATGGGTTTAGGTTGGGAGGGAGTACAGGGGGTGGGGATGGGTATATGGGTGTAGGGTTGGGTGCAGGGGGTGGGGGATATAAAAAATTAGAACCTTGACATTGAAATCCAATGAATTGAGAGGATTATTTTTATATCAGCCTTATTTTTTAAATTCTCATCTAGGAATTTTGATTCCTCTATTAAAATTTCATTAGCTTTAATAAGAGATGAATTATTTTGATTCTTTTTCATTATGAATTTATTTAGGGATTTTCTGGTATGAACATTTTTATTCATTGAACACTTTGGCCAGCTCTGCTTATGTTTTAACAATCCATTGAAAACAATTCATTCTGTTTTAATAATCCATTATTCATTCTGGTATCCATTCTTCTTATTCAGTGTGGTTTAACAATGTAATATTCATTCTGGTTTAACTATACATTATTTAATCGGGTTTTTATTCTGGTTTGCATTCTGGTTTTTAAAAAATGAATTCTAGTTTAACAATGAATTGAAAACAATGAATTTTAGTTTATTCATTGAACAATGCATTGAAAACAATACATTGCAGATCCATTGATTTTGCATTCTGGTTTTCATTGGATTGCATTTTGGTTTGCAGGTTGCAGGAGCAAGGTGAAGGCAAATTTCCATTGATTTTTCATTCTGGTTTCATTGATTTTTCATTCTGGTTTTCATTGATTTTTCATTTTGGTTTGTAGTTTCAGGTTTCAGTTACAGGTTGCTGGTTGGATTTTGGATTTCATTCTGGTTTGCAAGTTGCAGGAGAAAGGTTGCATTCTGGTTTTCATTTTGGTTTTCAGTTTCAGGTTCAATTCTGGTTTTCATTTTGGTTTGCAGTTTTAGGTTGCAGTTTGCAGTTTATTCACTGTTTCTGGTTGCATTTTGGTTTCAGGATTCACTTTGCAGAGCCAAGGTGTGTACTTTGTCAGTGTGCAGTTTATTCTGGTTTCATTGTTTCAGGATGCACTTTGCATTCTGGTTTGAGCACACTTTGCAGAGGCAAAGTGTGCTGGATCTCCAGAAAGTGTCTATACCCAAGGTTCTTTAAACCGTGGGTATTTATGTTGCTGCAAAAACCATCTATACCCACTGTTTAGAGAACCGTGGGTATAGATGTATACCCATGGTTCATGTAAACTGTTGTTAATATGATATTTCAGTGGGTTATACCCACGGTTCCTACAAAATCGTGGGTATAGGTCTATACCGATGCCACTGCAGTGAACGGTTAATGAAACCATGGGTATAGCCTATATTTTCAGTAGTGTTTGGTATGGAATTGGAAGATGTATAAACATTTTTATTGGTATCGGGGTGGTTTTTTTTTTTGCAACTAAAATGTTGAAAGGTTTCGACCGTCAATCAGTAGTTGGGACCATGCATATTATTATAGGCTTTATTAAATTGGTACTACTGGTAGATTTTATATAGCATCTAACGATGAAATTTGGAATCTACAAAGTTAACGTCATTCTAAATGTGGTTCATATGGTTTAGGGATCAAACAAACTCATTTTTCGGTAAAATATTTTAGAATTTGGACTTGGGGTAGAGTTCAGTATTAAAAATACATCTAGAACATAGAATAAGAACCAAACTATTTATCCTTAAATTGGACACTGAATGAGGATCATATTTTCTTTTTTCTTACCACTCAGGCTTCATAGAGGTTAGAAGAATTATGGTGGGGACTTTTTTAATGATCTACATCCATATGGGTTATAAAACTTAAAGGAAATTTAAATTTTTATACCATTATGGTATTTATCATTGAATTTAGATTCAAATTTAAATTATAATAGTTTGATTACCTTTTTGGGATATGTTCCAGTTTTGGTTTAGATATTGTTATGAGGATTGGGAGATCATTTTGGTTTCATGTGATTTGGGGATAAGAGATATTTTTTGGAAGGTTTTCCCCCTATGAAAACAGTTCATTGTATATGGTTTAGTGAAAACTATGTGGACCTTGGAGATCATGGATGTTTGTAGTTTACTTTATAAAGATAATGGATCAGGTGATGGATTTGAAAACATTATAGAGGAAACCATTCAGGTTTCAGAGGAAACCATGTTGGGTGAGGATCAGTCATGATTAGGGAACATTAGTTGTGCTTGGATTTAGATGAACTGGATGGAAACAACTGAGGTATTTTAAAGGGGTTCCAGTACATTTTTACCTTGTTAGTGCATAGTTTGGTAATCCATGCAGCTAAAAAATATATGGGGGTTTGTCTTGGTTAGGTCCAACCACATGGTTAGAGCATGTCTTGGAAAACCATATTTTCAAAATAAATGGGTTTTCAGTTTTAGATTAAAATGGGGAAATTAATATAATTCCCCCTCTAGATTATGTCACTCATCCCTCCTTTTCTTTCTTCTTATGCATACATGACATCCACCCTCACTCTTATTATTTATACTCAAAAAGTCAACATTAGGAGGAATTTTGGGTGCATTAATCCTCAATTTGAGGTGAGATTCGTTATATTTCTCCTCTATTCTTGCTCCCCATAATTTCATGATAATTTTGATCATTCAATTTTAGGGACATAGTTTAAATTCAACCTTATCATAGTTGAATAATCTATTAATGATGGGGATTCTATTTTTCATGGAAAGAGTGTGCCCCAAGATGAGGAATGCACTACATCACTGTTAATTTTGGTGACTGTATAATTCTTAGTGGATATTTGTTGAATTTTAATCTAAATTAATGGGATTTTAAATAAAATAAGGTTTGACATTTTAGGGATTTTTCTCATCTAGGTTCTAGGGGTTTGTTGTGGGGATCTTGTGGGTGTTTGGTTATATATTTTTAAAGTAGAAGAACCTATATAAGATGTTAGGCCTTATTTCTTAATTGTTTGATTTAGAATAATAAAATATAAACGTCTATAATTAATTTTCTCTAGCATGTGTCATGAGATAGATAACTAGGTATTTTGTAGAGCATTGATTCAATCATAAAGAATCTATGTTATCATCATGAGTTAGGTAGGTCTTCTGGTTCTGTTTTCATTCCTAATTTTATAATTTTATATTAATTAAGTAATGTTTTTGGTTTTTTGAGATCCCACTGAGGATTTGTTATGTGTTTTGTTTGAAAAAAGAGGGGTTTTATGTGTAATACATTGGTATTTTTATGAAAACTCATCCACATAGCCTTTAATGTTGGGAAACACATTAGATTTCCTATGTCGATTATTTAATATGGAAAATGGGGTGTGTTTATAACACTCTCCCTCAAATTTGGAATTGGACCCTCAGTGGGTTTATTCTATATGTTTTCTTTATGAGAGGTAGTATTAGAAAATTTTAGTTGTTAAAACATCATTATGATGTGCTTCGTTTTGGTTGAGGTTGGATAAGAGTTCTTCCTTGATTTATTGGATTTAAAACCATTCAGGTAGGTACATGTAGTGAGGGTTTCAATGAGTTTTTGGATTTACAGTTCCCATAAGAGAGATGTTTAGTCTGACCTATGTAAGGTTTCTAAGATTACTGGATGTCTTTGAAAATGGGATGTTAAGGATCTACGTTGAGATTTTTCATACTTTTATTTGAAGGAAGTATCATGTGGTGACCCAGATTAGATAATACAAGGGGGCCTAGAGTGAGACTCATTAGATGATCATTAGATGTCAGAACTACATTATCATTTTTTGAGATAGAGAGGAATTAGACCCACTTGATTGAGGTTCCAGTGGTTTGGGGTTATATACTTTATGATGAAATTTTATTTAATTAAGAGCCTTTCGGGTGGGTTGATAGTGTGGGATGTAGTCTACTGTAGGTTATAATTTAGAGGTGGTTGATAGAGTTTTGATAGCCCCCCTTGAATTCCCTTTTGGGTAAATTACTACTCAAGTATATGCTTTTATTATATTCTCTAATCGACAATCAGTGAAGTTACATTGAAAGATATTTAAGAATTCAGTTATAGGTGTGGGGGTTCTTCATGATCCCCTTGTGTGTAAAGAGATGATCATCATTGGGTTAGGTGCTGGAGTCACTTGATGAGGTTGTTATGTTGGTATTGGAATGTGGATTGATGGATGCGGTTTGAGGGAATCAGGGAACTGCTTGTTATTGTGACCATGTAAAGGGTCGGTGTTAGAATTAGCATTAGTGATTTCATGTTCCAGCATAGAACCCTGAGATTTTTAGTATGAGATGATTATGGTTGTCTTCTTTTTATAAGTTTATAAATTGGATCAACCTATGTTTAATCAATTATGTAGTGTATTTTAGAGTTTATTCATGATTATGTCAGATATCATAGGAAACATTTTGGATATTATAACACTGGTAATTGGACCTTAGATTGATTTGATAATATCTTCTACTGCCTAGTGTTATGTAGGGAAATGTATTTAATGGGTGATCTAGATGAGTGAATTCCCTTAGATAGTATTTCACATGATTATAGATCTGATTCTGTGATCCATGAAATTTTTTATAGGTCTTAGGGTTATTTTTTAGCCCCATATTGTGATAAATCCAAGTTAGTTCTGTAGGAATACTTGGACATCAGAAGGTTATCTTATTTTAGTTAGATCTATTGTCCCTATATTAGATCATTCTATTGGATTATAAAACATTATAGTGGTGTGTTGTTGTTTTGAACATCCTAGGTGAGTCCCTATGTAAAGACTCTTAAAATTCATTGGAAAATTTTTCTTAATTTTTTTTGGATTTTACAAGAATGCAGTTTCTGACAGCACTTGATTCTGAGACCCGATGAGCCGGGAATAAATTTCCGAAATTTATCTCGGGTACGTTCAGGGAACGAACGAGCGGGATTTTCCTATCTTTTGAACTGGTGCATGGAATCGAAATCCGAAGACACCGATGGAATCGCAGCACCGGTAATTTCTTAGGAACACCTTTTCTGGAGTTGCGTTTGCTCAGGTGTGGTAATTAAAATTTAGTTTTAAGTAAAAGAATAAAATAAAATGGTGAACCCAATTTTATTTTATTTAAAGTAGTTTAACCTATGCTAAGTGGTTGGATTGGGACCCACTATATCCTACTCCACTAGGTAGGATATTTGTGGGTTGGGGCCCACACGAGCCCCGCCTATTCAACTTCCTCAAACCCCATCTTTTAATTAGGTAACGCACCCACACCCCCATTAATTGAAAAGTCAAAAAATTAATTTATTAACTTATTCAAAGTAATTAATTCTTGATTTCAATTCAAATTTCAAATTTTGAGTTGGCTTGTGTGTTAATTAAATAACACAAGGTCTTATTTCATTAAGTTGTTGTTTGGTTGTATGAGAGGATTTTGGGAGAGGATTTTCTCTAACTCTTAAAGAACATCTTCTTCTTCATCGAATAACATGAAGAACATTGAGCCTTCGACGAAGAACTCTGTCACCGCAAAGGGGATTTCATCGTACCACCTTCTTCCCTCTCCGCAGCCAGTGTGAGATGACATCCTCGGAGATCGATGACATGATGTCGACGATTTCCTTCTCCGCGATGCTGATGATCCTCTTTTTGTGACGTTTACTGAGTCTCCTTCCACGACATCCCTTTCCGCAACAAACCTCGCTCGACGACAACGCTTGTGGTAGGGGATTATTTTGTTTCTATTCATGAATACATTCATCGCCAATCATCGTCTCTAATTGAACCTCCACTTATCGCAATAACAGGATGAAGTCTGACCGCACGAACATGGCCGACCCTCCTCCCCCCTTGATTGTTTGAATTGTTTGCAGCACGAGCAAGGCGGCGCGGTGCCATTGCACCACACGAAAATAATAAGGAATGGGCAGAGAAGCGTGGCACCGTCGCGCCGAGCCCTTCGCCGCGGTAGAGCAAGAAGTGTCGTCCAGCTTCCAGCCGCCGGCGCCGGAGCAGGAGGATGGGACCCCGGCGGACCCGCGGCAGTAGCACCCGCCCGGCCGGACCGGGCTGGCCGGCTTCCAAGAAGTCGGGGGTCGTAACCCCCCAAATGGCCGAAGGAGCAGCCCCCACATGGGGACAATGGTTTCACAATCTGGGGGGCACCGATCCCCCCCCCCACCTTCCGCTCGGCCCTTTCGGCCGAGCCACTTGGCCCCGCCAGCCAGGTCGGGCTGCCCAGGCCGGGTCGGGCCGTGCCCACTGAGTCAGGCCACTCCCTAATGGGCTGGACCCAGACCCAGGTCGGGTCGACCCGGTTCGGGCCGACCCATGGGGTATCGGGTCGGGTTGGATCGAGCCTAAAACCCCTATTTTTGGACCTCTTTCGGTCTTTTTCCCCTAACATTGGTTGTAGAACTCCGATCAACGCACTGTCAGCTATGATACTATCCTTGTATCAAGACGGTTGTTTCGGTATACTACACTCATGGTTTTAGAGAACTTTGGGTTCGGCCTGGTTGGTTCGAACACAAAACCAACTGGGCCCTCGGAGCGGAAACACTTATAACTTGAGCTCCGGACGTCCGATTGACATGTCATCGACTTTGATGGATTCCTCATAGTGAGAAGGACCTTTTTTCTTACTCTGGTCAAGGTTTGGACGTAGTTGGAGTACTGTTGAGTTGGTTTTTACTTAAAAACCAACCGGGCCCCTGGGACGAAAAAGCCAATAACTCTCTGACCGGACGTCCGATTGGCGTGCCCTCTGTGACGTTGGGTTCCGGTTGACAATAAGAAACTTTTGGTTACATCAACTCCGGACTTCATGTCAATTGATGTATCATCCCTCAGCTCGTGGAGCGGACCCTCCCCGAACAAGCTTGCTTTGTTCGGGAACCCTAGAGCTGGCCACGACTACGATGATGATGATTCCTATACCGAAACCCTCCTTGGGTTCTACAACAACGACTACAGCACTCAAAAATCATGTGTGTATTAGTTCCTACCTATCCTGTGTGGGTCAGTACTCAGTGGTCCTGTGTGGGCCAGCGCATACTGATCCTCTGTGGGTCTGATCCTATGTGGGTCATTGCGGGGGTTAGTACCTATCGATCTTGTATGGGTCATTGCGGGGGTTAGTACCTATCGATCATGTGTGGGTCTGACGGCTTAGATGACTTAGTGGCTACATCTGATTATATCTATCATCTTACGAAGAAGTATACCTGTGTGAGCTGAGTTTTGACTTACAATCATTATCTTCGATATGATTGACTTGCAGTTCTATGTGGATTGTGTTTTGCTATCCTATGTGGACATGATCGAACATGGGCTCGGATGCAGGAGCCGAAACTGGAATTGATGACTTAGGTATATGTATGGGAATATACCTAAGTAGTGTTGTTTGTTACTTCGTGATTATATCCTTCATTTGTGGATTATCCATTGTGGATTCTGGGAGACCATCAGTGGTCTCAGGGTCCTTATTGAGAAGCTTATACTCACCCCTACATGGGTTATTCCCGCACTACGTTGTGTTGGATGCAGACGACAGACAGCACTGATCATGGTAGAGGCTAGTGGAGCAGTCAGTACCTAGAGGTGGATGACTGGGCGGGACGTACACAGAGCGGACGGCTAGACCCGAGGAGCTGAGGTGGCTATCTGTACCCACCCTTCAGCTGGGAGTACCAGTGGATGGCTCGACATTGCTGGTTTACTTTCAGTTGTTGTACTTTCTTTCCAGTTGTACTTTACTTTCAATTTGGTTTTGTATTCTGGCCCATTTACCTTTCTGCACTTACTATGGTACCAAGTTTTACTCAGTGTTTACTTCTGCATGCTTACTCTGTGTGTTTACATTATAAAGGCAATGCATTCCCTTTTTATCAATAATTTCACCTTGGTGCTAGTCACCAGCCCCTGGCCTATGGAAGGTGGGCTTGGGGTAGTCACGACACGGGCCCCGAGGACATGTCATGACAAATTGGTATTAGAGGATTTCGGTTCTACTGCAAAACATAGGACTCTGATCATTTTCTATGTGAAGCAATAGTGTTAAGAGTATTTAGTGTGGTTATTAGTCCATGAAGTCCAGTGTTGGTGCGGCGGCTGACGTATCCGTACACCAGGACCCTGACTTTTGATTTTCGACTTAGTGCATGAAAATATTGATTGCATGTGTGTTTCAGGTTTTATTTGAGATTACTTTGTGTCAGCACACCAGTTATACTGTACTGACCGTGGTGCACCTGTCTCTTTTCAGGATGGCCCCACGATGGCAGCCAGCTAGGGTTCTGAGTTTTGTACGTGACGATAGCTCTACGAGCGATGAGGCCTTGGTGGAGGGAACTATTACTACAGAGGCACCAGCGGTACCACTACCCACCGAGCCACGGATGATACCAGCTCTAGCAACTGAAAGTGTGCATCGCCTTGGTGCACTGCATGAGTTTCAACATCATAGATCACCCATGTTCCATGGGGAGACGGACCCTCATGCAACTGAGGATTGTCTGGAGGTAGTTGTACGAGTTTTTCGATTGATAGGGGCACCAACAGACCTCATGGTGATCCTTGCAGCGAGTCTCCTGCACAAGAAAGCAGGCAGATGGTGGAGCTTGATGATCCAGGTGCACAACGAGGCATCACTCCTCTGGACATAATTTGAGAGCCTCTTTCGCTCGGAGTTCGTCCCAGCCACCCTCTGTGTGGTGCGCATCCAGGAGATACTACAGCTGCCGCAGGGCAGCTTGACAGTCGCCCAGTACTCGGTGAGATTTACCGATCTCTCGCGTTATTCGACAGACATGGTACGGGACCCATTCTTCTTGGCCCGAACCATCGAACATCGATTGAGGCATGAGACCAGGGCATCGCTGATCTCCCTCAGCATTCAGACGTAGGCAGGGGTACTGGATCGAGCCCTTCTCATTGAGAGCTTTCTTGCTGAGCTTACACCAGCAGCGAGACCTACCGCAGGGCGACACATACTAGAGTCTTCTATAGCAGGTAGTCGATGGATGACACATGGGTCCCGGCGAACCAGACCCTTAGGCAGATGACCTCAGGACAATGGCTTAGAGGTGCGGGGGACACATCGCAGATCTAGTCTTTCGAGAGGCAGACAGTGCTACGCATGCGGTGGGCAGGGCCACATGGCTCGTGACTACCCAACCCGTCGTGCCGAGGAGCAGCAGACGGTTGTGGGACCACCCAGGAAGAGGCAGAGGGTCGACCGTGGCGGTCCGCATGGAGCAGGTGGACGAGGCAGAAGAGTTGGCCAAGTAGCAGGAGGTGGGAGATACTTTAAGATCTACCACCACCCCCACCAGGAGATCCACCCCGACCATAGGGAGCTGGCGGGCAGAGACAGGCACAACTTCAGGCAGCAGAGGCCTATGACCATGGCGTGCCTGATATGATTCGAAGTACTATCTGCATCTATTCCACCCTTACTGCAGTTCTTATAGACATAGGAGCGATTCATTATTTCATTGTCGCTTCCCTTTTTCGGAGCTCGGAGATTCCGACGGACCCGTTGGCTCAATCCTTACGGCTAGAGACTCCTACCGGAGCAGACTCGATGATTACACACTGTTTCTAGCAGTGTGATCTTACTCTAGGAGGTGATAGCTTTGGCCAGGATCTTCTTGTCACATCTTCGAGGCCTTACGACATCATCTTGGGCATAGATTGGTTATCTACAGTCTATGCTCAGATTGACTGCATTTTTCGCAAGGTGCGATGTGTTCGCACTGATGGGAGCAGGTTCACCTTCACCGGTGAGAAGGGAGCCTATGCAGTTCCAGATGGACTCACGCAGAGGAGAGGACAGCCCATCACTTGTCAGTTAGCTAGCCTCATCCTAGGAGCAGTTGACGTGTGGAGTCTGAGCTTACCTGCTATGGTGGATTAGTATGCAGACGTTTTCCCTCACGACGTTCCAAGAGTACCTCCTCACAGGGAGGTAGACTTTTATATTGACATGTACCCTAGGACATCCCCGATATCCACACCAGCATATTGGATGGCTCCTGTCGAGCTTCGATAGCTATGGGTACAGCTGGAGGACTTGGAGGGCAAGGGATTCATCCGACCCAGTGTTTCACCCTGGGCTTCCCCAATATTGTTCGCCAAGAAGGAAAACGGGGGCTTGCGACTATGTTTCCATTACCGTCGCCTAAACCAGGTGACCGTGAGGAAAAAGTATCTGCTACTGAGGATTGACAACCTCTTTGATCAGGTCAAGGGAGCAAGGTGGTTCTCAACGATAGACCTTAGGTCAGGCTATCATCAGCTCAGAGTTCGGGACGAGGACGTGTAGAAGATGGACTTCAGATGTCAGTATGGCCATTATGAGTTCTTGATTTTTCCATTCGTCATGACCAATGCTCCATCAGTGTTCATGGGCCTCATGAACAGGTTCTTTCAGCCTTACCTCGATAGATGTTTTGTAGTCTTCATCAAAGACATAATGATATACTCGACGATTGAGGAGGAGCACGCCTACCACTTGCGTGTTGTACTAGACACACTTCGAGAGCAACAACTTTATGGTAAGCTCTCGAAGTTTCAGTTCTGGATACTTGAGGTCCACTTCTTGGGACACGTCATCTCTGAGGTGGGAGTTGCGGTGGATCCTATTAATATTGAGGCATTTCTAGCTTGGCTGCCACCAAGAATTGTGACTGAGGTGCAGAGTTTCATGGGACTAGCTGGGTACTACAGGAGATTCATGCCAGACTTCTCCAGAGTAGTGGAACCACTCTTAGCTATGAAAAATAATGGGAAACCCTTCGTGTGGTTAGACAGATTTCAGTAGAGCTTCCAGGAGCTGAGACATAGATTGACCAGCGCGCCTATCTTGAGGATACCGGGGGAGGGAGTAGTGTACGTAGTCTACTGCGATGCATCAGGGACCAGACTCGGATGTGTCCTGATTCAGGACCGGGCCATGATCACCTATGGATCACGTCAGTTTAGGTAGCATGAGTATAACTTCTCTACCACTAAATTGGAGTTAGCAGCAGTGGTCTTCTCTCTGAAGATGTAGCGACACTATCTGTTGGGTGAGCTCTTTACAGTCTACTGTGACCACTATAGTCTCAGGTATATCTTCTCGTAGAAGGACCTAAACCTGAGACAGCGACAATGGCTCGAGTTTCTCCAGCACTATGACTTTGAGATATTCTATACTCCTGGAAAAGAGAACGTAGTAGCCGATGATCTCAACAGAAGGACAGGCATTCAACTACTTGGGTAGGCGACAGAGCAGCTACCCGCTTTGCAGAAATCCTTTGTGGATAGATATGGAGTATATTTTCTGCAGTCACTCATAGTCACTCATCCAGTTCTACAGAAAGCCAGAGAGGCACACCCTGGGGACGTTGACTGTGAGATGCGGCATGCGGAAAAGAACCTGATGGATTCTCTGTGAGAGGAGAGCACATCATCCTTTTCAGAGGACGTACCATGGTACCAGTTGATTTATAGGAGGAGGTGCTGAGATACTTTCACACTTCCCCTTTGGAGATACATCCAGGAGTGGTGAAGATGTATCAGGATCTCAGGTGACATCACTGGTGGTCGGGTATGAAGAAGGTTGTCGAAGAGTTCATTTTTCGATGCCTTACCTGCTAGTAGGTGAAGGCAGAGCATAAGGTACCAGCGGGCTTGGTACAACCCATGGAGGTCCTGCAGTGGAAGTGGGAAGGAATATTAATGGATTTTATTACTAGTCTTCCACGCACTTCCAGAGGTCACGACTCCCTTTGGGTGATAGTCAACCGACTCACCATGTCGGCCCACTTATTACCCATCAGAGAGCAGTTCTCAGTAGAGAGCTTGGGACGTCTCTACTTTCAATAGATTGTGCGGCTTCATGGTGTGCCATCATATATCATCTTTGATCGAGATGCTCGCTTTACTTCCTGGCTTTGGAAGGGGTTGCAGGAGGCATTCGGGACGCAGCTATGTCTAAGCACCACCTATCACCCTCAGACAGATGGTCAGATGGAGAGGACCATTCAGACTCTCGAGGACATGATCCGTGCATGTGTCCTCGACTATGGTCGCAGCTGGGAGGATCACCTACCCTTGGTGGAGTTTGCATACAACAACATCTATCACTCCACCATCGGGATGACACCATACAAGGAGTTGTACGGCCGACCTTCCAGATCACCGATGTGCTGGACAGACCCTGGGGAGTCAGCACTTGTGGGACCGAAAATGGTCCAGGCCACAACATAGAAGGTCCAGGTCATCCAGGAGCGGATGAAGACAGATCAGAGATGGTATAAGTCTTATGCTGACAGGAGGAGGAGGCCACTACAGTTCGAGGATGGCGACCAAGTCTTCTTACGGGTCTCACCAAGACGTGGATAATGGTGATTTGGCTGAGGCAGCAAGTTGTCTCCGCACTTCATCAGACTATTCCAGGTCCTCAATAGGATTGGCGAGGTGGCTTAACGCCTGGCTCTACTACCCCAGTTGCACTGGGTGCAAGACGTCTTCCACATATCTCAGCTGAGGATTTACGTGCACGACCCGACACATATCATTGACCATGGGGAGCTGAACATTGATGATGGGGAAACATTTGCAGAGGTCCCGGTGGAGATCGAGGATCTACAGGAGCGGGTCCTATGTGGATGGTCAATTCCTCTATTGCGTATCAAGTGGCAGCACGGGAACCTCCAGGAGAGAACTTGGTAGCGGGAGGCTCAGATGCTTGCTCAGTACCCACATTTGTTTCCCTAGTTTACAATGTATCCTTACGGGGACGTAAATCCCTAAGGTGTGAGTATTGTAAAGACCCGTAAAATTCGAGGGAAATTTTTTCTTAATCTTATTTCGAATTTTACAAGAACTTAGTTTCTGACGGTACTTGATTCCGATGCCCGATGAGCCCGGAATAAATTTCGGAATTTAGCTCGGGTACGTTCAGTGAACGAACGAGCGAGATTTCCTAACTTTTGAACTGGTTCTCAGAATCGAAATCTGAAGACACCGATGGAATTGTAGTGCCGGTAACTGCTTAGGAACACCTTTTCTGGAGTTGCGTTTTCTAGGGTGTGGTAATCAAAATTTTGGGATAAGTTAAAAAATAAAATAAAATGGTGCAACCAATTTTATTTTATTTAAAGTAGTTTACCCTAAGCTAAGTGGTTGGAGTAAACCCACTATATCCTACTCCACTAGGTAGGATATTTGTGGGGTGGGGCCCACACCATCCCCACCTATTAAACTTCCTCAAACCACCTCTTTTAATTAGGTAATGCACCTGCACCCCCAATAATTGAAAAGTCAACTCATTAATTGATTAACTTATTCAAAGTAATTAATTCTTGAATTCAATTCGAATTTCAAATTTTGAGTTGTCTTGTGCGTTAATTAAATAAGACAAGGTCTTATTTCATTAAGTTGTTGTTTTGCTGTGCGATAGGATTTTGGGAGAGTATTTCCTCTAACTGTTGAAGAACATCTTCTTCCTCATCGAAGAATGCGAGGAACACCAGGCCTTCGACGAAGAACTCTGTCACCGCAAAGGGGAGTTCGTCATACCATATTATTCCCTCTCTACAGCTGGTGTGAGACACCATCCTCAGAGATCGACGACGCGATGCTGATGATTCTATTTTCTGCGACGCCGATGATCCTCCTTCTACGACGCTTACGGAGTCTCCTTCCACGACGTCCCTTTCCGCGACAAACCTCGCTTGACGAAAACGCTTGAGGTAGAAGATTATTTTGTTTCTATTAGTGAATAATTTCATTCCCACTCATCATCTCTAATTTATCCTCCTGTTATCGCAATAATGGGAGGAGGTCGGACCGCACGAACACGGCCGACCCACCTCCCCCCTTGATTGTATGAATTGTTTGCGGCATTAGCATGGTAGCACGGTGCCGTTGCACCGCGCGGAAATAATAATTAATGGGCGGAGAAGCAAGGCGCCATCGCGCCGCGCCATTAAAGATGAACAAAGCTGCGGCACCATCGCTCCGTGCCGGAGAACCTCTAAGAGGCCGTGGCCGGAGCGGGGCCGCGTCGGAGCAGGAAGCGGCGGCCGGCTTCCGGCCGGCGGTGCCGGTGCAGGAGGGTGGGACCCCGACGGTCCCACGGCAGCAGTAACCAGCCGGCTGGACCGCGCTGACCGGCTTCCAAGAAGCCGAGGGTCGTAATCCCCCAGCTGGCCGAAGGATCGGCCCCCCACATGGGGGTCGCGGTTTCACAAACAGTGGGGCAACGAGCCCTATAACAGCCCGAGATTTTATGAAAACTATTCTTTTTTAATTTTATTAATGTCTGGTGTTGTACGCTACACCAAAAGGAGCTTGCACAACACACATCCTTGACTTGCCTTGCATTACACGAAATCACAACCTTCCTCGATAGCGTGTGTAGTACGCAATACCGAGTTTCACTAAACAACGATATGCTATTATAATATTATTATAATTAGCCGTTATAAATAGTAATAACCACCTTTTAAAATTTTAGAAATTTTAGCTCTCAAAATGGACTTCTTTTTTGGATTCGGAGTATCAAATTTAGCCTAAGGTGAAATTTTGGTACTTTTCGGATAACTTTCATATTCTGATGAATAGTTAAAATTACAAAATTTTAATTAAAAACAACTTTTTAAATCGAAATAATTAATAGTGATAAATTATTAATTTGAGTGGTTTTAAAGTATATTTAGAATATATTTTTACAATTTAATACAATTTTGGTCATTGGATGTAATTTCACATTTAAACCAATTATAAACAAGTGTCAATCTTTTGATAGTTATTATCTCTTAAAAACACGCCTTTTGTTTTGACGATGAGAATTAATTTTTAAATTAATTAATCCAACTGTTATGTTTTGAATTTGGTAAAATAGAAATCATTTTTGATTTCATAATATCAAATATAGCTTAGTCCTAATATTTGGCATTTTTCTAAAAACCTTCAATTTTTAATGAATAGTGAAACTACTAAGTGGTAGTTAAAAAACTAATTTTTTTCATAAATCTTAATTTTACCACTTCTGTGATTGGAATTTCAAAAATCGGAGAGACACGGTTGATGTCTGTAAGTAAAATGTGGTTCAATGAGATGAAAATAATTTTTGGTGAATAGTAACTTTTTACTTTTATTTACTACGGTTAAAAGTAAATAGGGTAATTAAGGGTAAAAATGATATTAATATTACCCTAACACATGTCCTAATTCTATTTGACAAGTATATATCGACCAAAAACAACCATAAGTGTAAAATATTATCATTTAGGCCCACTTGGATTAGATTAGGACATTTATTATTATTTAATTCAAAGAAGAGCTAAAAGAGTTAAAATAAAATTTTATTTACTAATACATTTTTAATATAGAGTTATACATAAGATAAATTCGATTGTAAATATTAATTAGAAAGCTAAAAAGATTTACTACATAATGGTACTTTATTTTTAATTTTTAGACATCACATAATTTAATTTATTTATGACACAATGATGATGCAGTAATTATCTTATTAATGAAATATTGACATAATTGATATTATAAATACCAAAATAAATGTAATTTAAGACTTTTTATGAATTCAACTAATTTTCTAGGTTAATATGACATGTTATTATTAATTTAATTAACTTTTTTCTAACTTATCATTCTATTATGATTTTCACAAAAATCAATCACTAAACATTGTCAAAATTGACATAAAATAGTTTTTAAAACAAATATTATATTATTAATTGTTATTTTATTCCTAAAAATCTAAGGTTCGGCCAAATGACTTAGATAAGGTTATATATATTAATAATAAACAACTTGGGGTTCGTTTGGCTTCTTATTTTATGTTTATTAACCATATAGTGTAAGAACACAAGAAGACACGGAAAAAGTAAAATTATTTAACATAATGTTAAATCTAAATGATAAGGTTAAAATAGGAACCTAAACTTGTCTAAATTCTATTGGATGAGAGTAGTTCGACCCATACCCACCTTAGCTTCGAAATAAATCTATTTGGAGCTATTTAAAACCGAACATGACTTTATAATAAAATAATATTTTTAGTTATTCCAAAGGTGCCCCTCTCCTCCCTTATAAAAGGACACCTCCTCCCCCTCCTCCTCACACAACTTTGAGCCTTCATGCTCGGCCAACCCCTGCCAAAATCTCTTCTCCACTTCCCTAGTATCATCCTATAGGTCCTGGTCTTATTCAAAGACCATCCTTAGTTCTTTAAGTGGAGATGAAGAAAAGGTGCGTCAAAAAGAGGTAATATCCATTACCGATCTTTTTCAATTTCTTTCTTCTTCAACTTCTTCTTCTTTAGTTGTTTCATGATAAAGTAATAACATCAGTATTTCTTATATGCTGATATGTTATTATAAATATTAAACTACTCTAATTAACCTTCTATCCATCCTATGGAAAAAGGAAATCACCGCGCATGCGTACGTACGGAATACCGTCTCTACGCCGTGGTGTAATCTATTTTCCGCAACCACATTAATTGGATGGGTATAATGGTTTAATGAGTAAATATATATGATTATTATAAAGTGATATTGATACTGAAATAGTATACATACACTTCAACACAATTCAATGACCATGGGAACGATATCATCGCACGTGTGTACGTACGGACTACCGTCTCCACGACGCGATGAGATTCATTCTCAATGATTAACCATTCATGAATGATTATAAAGTATATATAATAAGTAATAATGAAATATATGACATAATAATTATACTGGAATTATTTATATTTATATTTATGTCATCTACTTAATTCCATTCAATTCAATAAGGAAACGAAAGCAGCGTTCATGCGTATGTACGGACTACCGTCTCCATGAACGGTGTATTTCTTTCCATTTACTGATTTATTATATATGTATATTCTGAATATATATATATATATAAATCATGTTTTATATTCTGGAATTACGTAATCATTATCTATGTAATCATATGAATAATTACAAGTTAAAAACACGAACGACAAATAAGACGATTTTACCCAAAACGCTACTTTAACATGAATTTACAAAAGAACGGGTAATATAAAGTCATAAGTGGACCATATATGATATAATAACAATGAATTTTATTCTGGAATAAGTCAATAACATGATTTAAATCATTATACAGGAGGTTGGGACACTTACAAAGAAAGTCAGACCTAAGGTAAGGGGAAATATCACAATCTCATTTTTATCCGAGATTGTTTATACTTTGGTATTTACTGGGGTGTATTTTATCATCCACATCCATGTTCCCTCAATATTTAATATTGTTTCCATCCACTTAAAATAATTTAAATCAAATTTTACCATTCGGTGAGTTTTTAGTAAAAGATATGAAATGAATCTTTTGCCGTTTTTCGTACGAGGTACTTTTTGACTTTTCCGACAAAAGTACGAAGAATGTTTTTTTTAACTTATATGACATGAATGGATTTTTAAAACATTATTTCCAAGAAGCTTCCTTTACAAGTTTTCAAGTTTATTTTAAATCAACTTCTTTTATTTTAAAGTCGTATGACATGTTATGAAAGGAAAAATGTTTTTGAAGAAGAAAGGATATTTTTCTCAAGAATGGAGTTCAAGTGTTTTATCAAAATTATTTTCCATATAAGATAATAAAGGTTTCTGTTTTTATCCCTATTATTACATTGATTTGATCATTTTGTGATTGAATAATTTTTATGAATTCCTTTATCTTGTATGAATTGTTTTATGATGTCATGATGTTTAAGATTCCCATTTGTATTACACGGGTTATGCAATGATGTATGATTTATGATTTTGTGGCACACATAAGAATGGTATCATTATGAGATGGGTGGGACCTATATCTCCCTCCAATGCATTAGGTAAAGATTTTATATCTCATGAGATAGACATGGCTGGAATGGTAGGTTATACCGGTTCAGTGAAACAGGACTGAAACGAGGGTGACTCCATTCAGAAAGGGACTTTGTCCACTAAGATAGTCTTGGAAATGAGTCTTGACTAACAAGAAATGATTCTCTATGATTATGTGTGTATGCCACAATGTTTCATGTTTTATGTTATGATTATTGGGATTACATTTCACTTATATGATTTATCCTATGTTATGATATTATGAGCTCTTTTGCAGGTTAAGATTTCCAAAAGCTATGTTCTTATGTATATGATGTGATTGATATTTCTTTTGTTTACCCTTACTGAGAATTTGAGCTAAACCTTTTATGTTTTCTTTTCCCCGGGATATAAATAAAGGTTTTAGGTATAAAAAAAGGATGATCTTTATGGGAGATGTTGAAGATCTTTCACCACGATTAGAAGATTACGTTCCGAGTTTCCAAAGACACTAAACTATTATGATCCTTGTGTGTGTTTTTTTTGTTATGTACTAAGTATTCCAAAAAAGTAATGTAATGGACATGTACGTTAAGCTTCGGGTCTCTTCAGATGGTATCAGAGGAAAGGTTTAGTCAACCTTTGGAAACTAAGATGCGAGAACATTAGTGAGATCCCTAGAGATATTTATAAGGTATGTCTAGGAATGTCCCTAAGGATAAGTATACGTATAGGATATTGTCCTAGAACTACGGTAACGATTATATAATTTAACCTAAGATGTTAGATATTGAGGATACTCCACCTTTATTATGTTGTTTTCCCTTGCATGATTTTTGCCTCTCACCCTATTCTTTTTTGGGTTTTAGAAAATGGCTGGAAACAAGATGATTCACGATAATGGAGGATATGGTGGACAATGGAATGATATTCTTCATAATGAAATGGGATTTGGAAGTCCAAACATCATTATTATGACGAATCAGCAATCTCATAATATGATCAATAAAGTAAAATTTGGTAAGTTTCCTGACTCGTCTAATAAGAGAAAGATGGAGTTTCATGATGATCGTAGAGGAATGAAAGTTCAATTTCCCCTATGTAAATCATGTGGGAAGAGGCATCAAGGAGAATGTTTCAAAGGAACTGGAAGATGCTTTGCGTGTGGAAAAGAAGGACACAAAGCAAGTAAGTGCAAAGTAAAAGGTTCAGTTAACCCCAGGGATGAGGATAATGGTATTGATATGACATCAACAATGGTTAAATGTTTTAAATGTGGAATGTATGGGCATTATGCAAACCAATGCCCTAAGGGAAAGTCTCATGAAGAGAATCAGTATGGTCGTATGGGTAGTATTTATGTTGATGATGATGAAGAGACAACAAATGATATGTGAGATGAAAGAATTGTTGAAGCTCGGTCAATGGTTTAAGAATGTAGTGGAATGATGACATGTTTATCATCTGTAATGTTGTATTAGTAATCTCATGGTACTATGGAATAAAGAGACATCTAATGATTGTTACACTGTTGTATTTCCTTGAGTTTTGAAAGTGTATGATTAATAGTACCAGTATCCATGAAAGGTTATTCAGATATTTTTGGAATGTAGATGATATGCGCATAATGAATGGATAAGACGATAATGAGATGTTTGATTGTATTCATGAGCTCATGATTGATATAAGGACTAAGTGATATCATGGTTTGAGTATAAATAATTTTGAGGATTTTGGTATGTGGAAAGTGTTAACTTTTATCTGCATTCAAGTTTTCACTAAGGTTCAATGGGTATTAAAGAGAATACATGATTAAGGACTTTGAATGTTTGGAATGTGACCAACAAAACATATCTTATGATATATGGGCTTCAACGATGTTATTAAATCTCTGGTAATCATTTTCACTATGTTATGAGAGTGGACTGCAGTATTATGGATAAGACTAAAGATTGGAATGGATTATGTTGGACATAAGTTAGTATTGTTTAAGGATAGAAGTTTTTTTTGATATTATTGATGGTATGTTATAGTAATATAGTTTTCGACAAAGGACAACCTACAGGACGGGCGACAGCCCATCGCATTGGACAAGGCTGTGGAAATCGAACCCACAATCGTAGTGCGACTGGCCTTTATCGCCTACCACTGGCCTACAGGAAGTCCCTGTTTAGTAGAAACTAGTTTTATTTTATTAAGCGGTACGATATATGAAGTATAAGTCCATTTTAGGAACCATATATGATTAATCTCACTAAAGAATGACTTATGTATATTTAATAACTTTTGCTAACCTTTTGTTTGAGACAGATGGAATGACCTATCATACTAACACTTCACGAATAACAAATTCAACTTCATTTATTTAAGAGATGAAGTGGAAATTGTTCAAGGCACGAACAACAGTGAGATTGTACCAAAATAAAGTAATTATTTATTCTAATTCAAATTCTTCAACTTTAGGGAAACGATCTTGAAAAAAAAATGTTGTCCTAGTGCTCTTATATCTGATTAATCAGATGGTAACTTAGATCATCACAAATTTATGGATTTGTGATTACTGGCTTTTCCATAGCCATGTTCCCTACTACTCTCCATCAGAACATGATGGTTAGATTTCTCTTCCATATCCATATTTTCACCTATGTGGAAACCCAGTGATTAGTTTATTTGGGTAATCGTTACATTTCATACTTTAGTTTTTAAAGCCAAGTTTTGGTATTCCTTTTTACGATGTGGGTTTCTATTAAAGAAACTTTTTAATAGTAAACTATTTATAACCCCAATGAATTTCGATGGCGAAATTCATTTTAAGGGGGGTAGAATGTAACAGCCCGAGATTTTATGAAAACTATTCTTTTTTAATTTTATTAATGTCTTGTGTTCTACGCTACACCAAAAGGAGCTTACACAACACAAATCCTTGACTTACCTTGCATTACACGCAATCATGACCTTCCTCAATAGCGTGTGTAGTACGCAATACCGAGTTTCACTAAACAACGATATGCTATTATAATATTATTATAACTAGCTGTTATAAATAGTAATAACCACCTTTTAAATTTTTTGAAATTTTATCTCTCAAAATGGACTTCATTTTTGGATTCGGAGTATTGAATTTAGCCTAAGGTGAAATTTTGGTACTTTTCGGATAACTTTCATATTCTGATGAATAGTGAAAATTACTAAATTTTAATTAAAAACAACTTTTTCAATCGAAATAATTAATAGTGATAAATTATTAATTTGAGTGGTTTTAAAGTATATTTAGAATATATTTTTACAATTTAATACAATGTTGGTCATTGGATGTAATTTCACATTTAAACCAGTTATAAACAAGTGTCAATCTTTTGATAGTTATTATCTCTTAAAAACATGCCTTTTGTTTTGACGACGAGAATTAATTTTTAAATTAATTAATGCAACTGATATGTTTTGAATTTGGTAAAATAGACATCATTTTTGAGTTCATAACATCAAATATAGCTTAGGCCTAATTTTTGGCATTTTTCTGAAAACGTTCAATTTTTGATGAATAGTAAAACTGCTAAGTGGTAGTTAAAAAACTAATTTTTTTCCTAAATCTTAATTTTACCACTTCTGTGATTGGAATTTCTAAAATCCGAGAAACACGGTTGATGTCAATAAGTAAAATTTGGTTCAATGGGATGAAAATAATTTTTGGTGAATAGTAACTTTTTACTTTTATTTACCACGGTTAAAAGTAAATAGGGTAATTAAGGGTAAAAATGATATTAATATTACACTAACACATGTCCTAATTCTATTGGACAAGTTTATCTCGACCAAAAACAACCTTAAGTGTAAAATATTATCATTTAGGCCCACTTGGATTAGATTAGGACATTTATTATTATTTAATTCAAAGAAGAGCTAAAAGAGTTAAAATCAAATTTTATTTACTAAAACATTTTTAATATAGGGTTATACATAAGATAAATTCGATTGTAAATATTAATTAGAAAGCTAAAAAGATTTCCTACATAATGGAACTTTATTTGTAATTTTTAGACTTCAAATAATTTAATGTATTTATGACACAATGATGATGCAGTAATTATCTTATTAATGAAATATTGACATAATTGATATTATAAATACCAAAATAAATGTTATTTAAGACCTTTTATGAATTTAACTAATTTTATAGGTTAATATTACTTGTTATTATTAATTTAATTAACTTTTTTTTAACTTATCATTCTGTTATGATTTTCACAAAAATCAATCACTAAACATTGTCAAAATTGACATAAAATAGTTTTTAAAACAAATATTATATTATTAATTTTTATTTTATTCCTAAAAATATAAGGTTCGGCCAAATGACATAGATAAGGTTATATATATTAATAATAAACAACTTGGTGTTCGTTTGGCTTCTTATTTTAAGTTTATTAACCTTATAGTGTAAGAACACAAGAAGACACGGTAAAAGTAAAATTATTTAACATAATGTTAAATCTAAATGATAAGGTTAAAATAGGAACCTAAACTTGTCTAAATTCTATTGTATGAGAGTATTTCGACCCATCCCCACCTTAGCCTCGAAATAAATCAATTTGGAGCTATTTAAAACCGAACTTCACTTTATAATAAAATAATATTTTTAGTTATTCTAAAGGTACACCGCTCCTCCCTTATAAAAGGACACCTCCCCCCCTCCTCCTCACACAACTTTGAGCCTTAAAGCTCGGCCAACCACTCCCAAAATCTCTTCTCCACTTCTCTAGTATCATCCTAGAAGTCCTGGTCTTCTTCAAAGACCATCCTTAGATCGTTAAGTGGAGGTTAAGAAAAGGCGCGTCAAAAAGAGGTAATATCCATCACCGATCTTTTTCAATTTCATTCTTCTTCAACTTCTTATTCATTAGTTGTTTCATGATAATGTAATAACATCAGTATTTCATATATACTGATATGTTATTATATATATGAAAAAACTCTAATTAACCTTCTATCCATCCTACGGAAAAAGGAATTCACCGCGCGTGCGTACGTACGGAATACAGTCTCCACGCCGTGGTGTAATCTATTTTCTGCCACCACCTTAATTGGATGGTTATAATGGTTTAATGAGTAACTATATATGATTATTATAAATTGATATTTATACTGAAATAGTATACATACACTTCAACACAATTCCATGACCATGGGAATGATATCATCGCTCGTGCGTACGTACGGACTACCGTCTCCACGACGCGATGAGATTCATTCTCAATGATTAACCATTCATGAATGATTATAAAGTATATATAATAAGTACTAATGAAATATATGACATAATAATTATACTGGAATTATTTATATTTATATGTATGTCATCTACTTAATTCCATTCAATTCAATAAGGAAATGAAAACAGCGTTCATGCGTACGTACGGACTACCGTCTCCATGAACGGTGTATTTCATTCCATTCACTGATTTATTATATATGTATATTATTAATATATATTTATAAATCATGTTTTATATTCTGGAATTATGTAATCATGATCTAAATAATCATATGAATAATTACAAGTGAAAAACACGAACGACAAATGAGACGATTTTACCCAAAACGCTACTTTAACATGAATTTACAAAAGAACGGGTAATATAAAGTCATTAGTGGACCATATATGATATAATAACAATGGAAATGATTCTGGAATAAGTCAATAACATTATTTAAATCATTATATAGGAGGTTGGGACACTTACAAAGCAAGTCATACCTAAGGTAAGGGGAAATATCACAATCTCATTTTTATCCGAGAGTGTTTATACTTTGGAATTTACTGGGGTGTATTTTATCATCCACATCCATGTTCCCTCAATATGTAATATTGTTTCCATCCACTTACAATAGTTTAAATCCAATTTTACCCTTCGGTGAGTTTTTAGTAAAAGATATGAAACGAATATTTTATCGTTTTTCGTACGAGGTACTTTTTTGACTTTTCCGACAAAAGTATGAAGAATGTTTTTTTAACTTATACGACATGAATAGATTTTTAAAACATTATTTCCAAGAAGCTTCCTTTACAATTTTGAAAGTTTATTTTTAATCAACTTCTTTTATTTTAAAGTCGTATGACATGTTATGAAGGGAAAAATGTTTTTGAAGAAGAAAGGATATTTTCCTCAAGAATGGAGTTCAAGTGTTTTATCAAAATTATTTTCCATCTATGATAATAAAGGGTTTTGTTTTTATCCCTATTATTACACTGATTTGATAATGCTGTGATTGAATTATTTTTATGAATTCCTTTATCTTGTATGAATTGTTTTATGATGTCATGATGTTTAAGATTCCCATTTGTATTACATGGGTTATGCAATGATGTATGATTTATGATTTTGTGGAACACATAAGAATGGTATCATTATGAGATGGGTGGGACCTATATCTCCCTCCAATGCATTGGGTAAAGATTTTATATCTCTTGAGATAGACATGGCTGGAATGGTAGGTTATACCGGTTCAGTGAAATAGGACTGAAACGAGGGTGACTCCATTCAGAAAGGGACTTGGTCCACTAAGATAGTATTGGCAATGAGTCTTGACTAACAAGAAATGATTCTCTATGATTATGTGTGTATGCCACAAAGTTTCTTGTTTTATTTTATGATTATTGGGATTATATTTCACTTCTATGATTTATCCCATGTTATGATATTATGAGCTCTTTTGCAGGTTAAGATTTCCAAAAGCTATGTTCTTATGTATATGATGTGATTGATATTTCTTTTGATTACCCTTACTGAGCATTTGATCTCACCCTTTTATGATTTATTTTCCCCAGGATATAATGAAAGGTTTTAGGTATAAAAAAAGGAAGATCTTTATGGGAGATGTTGAGGATCATTCACCACGATTAGAAGATTACGTTCTGAGTTTCCAAAGACACTAAACTATTACGATCCTTGTGTGTGTGGTTTTTTGTTATGTACTAAGTATTCCGCAAAAGTAATGTAATGGACATGTACGTTAAGCTTCGGGTCTCAACAAGCCCCCCCCCCTTCCGCTCGGTCGTTTCAGCTGAGCCGCCCGGCCACGTCGGCCAGGCATAGCGCGTCCGGCCCGGGCTGGGACGGGATGCATCCTAATGGGCTGGACCCGGACCTGGGTCGGGTCGACCCGGTTCGGGCCGACCCAGGGGGTATCGGGCCAGGTCGGACCGGGCCCGAACCCCCTATTTCTGGACCTATTTTGTTGTTTTTCCCATATCATGGGTTGCAGACCTCCGATCGACGCACCGTCAGCTGTGATGCGATCCATGGATCGGTACATTGGTTTCAGTATAATACACTCAAAGTTTGGGAAAACTTTGGGTTCGGCCGGGTTGGTTCAAACACGAAACCAACTGGGCCCTCGGAGCAGAAACACTTATAACTTGAGCTCCGATCTTCCGATTGATGTGCCGTCGACTTTGATGGATTCCTCTTAGTGGGACAGACCTTTTTGCTTACTCTGGTCGAGGTTTAGACGTAGTTGGAGTATGTTCGGGTTGGTTTTGACTTAAAAACCAACTGGGCCCCTAGGACGAAAAAGCCAATAACACTCAGACCGGACGTCCGATTGACGCGCCGTCTATGACATTGAGTTCTTGTTGAAGATATGGAACATTTGGTTACATCAACTCCGGACTTCGTGTCATTTGATGTATCAACCCTTGGATCGTGGAGCGGACCATCCCTGAACGATCTTGCTATGTGCGGGAACCCTAGAGATGGATTCGACTACGACAAGGATAACGATTGTACAGAAACCCTCCGTGGGTTCGACAGCGACGACTACATCATTCAGTGATCCTGTGTGGATCAGTGCCTACCAATCCTGAGTGGGTCAGCGCTCAGCGGTCCTATGTGGGCCAGCGCATACCGATCCTGTGTGGGTCTGATCCTGTGTGGGACATTGTGGGGGTTAGTATCTATCGATCCGGTGTGGGTCATTGCAGGGGTTAGTACCTATCGATCTTGTGTGGGTCCGAAGGCTTAGATGAATGGGCTACATCTGATCATCTCTATCGTCTTACAATGAAGTATACCTGTGTGAGCTGATTCTTGACTTACAATCATTATCTTCTATATGATTGACTTGTTTTCCTATGTGGATTTTGTTGTGCTATCCTAAGTGGACGTGATCGAACTTGGGATCGGATGCTGGAGGCAAACTGGAATTGATGACTTAGGTATATGTATGGGCATATACCTAAGTACTGTTGGTTGTTACTTCATGATTATATCCTTATTCTGTGGATTATCCTTTATGGATTTTGGGAGACCTTCGGGGGTCTCAGGGTCCCTACTGAGTATCTTATACTCAACCCTGCACGGGTTATGCCCGCACTACGTTGTGTTGGATGCAGACGACGGAAAATGCTGATCATGGTAGATGCTAGTGAGGCAGTCGGTACCTGGAGGTGGACCACTGGGCGGGATGTACATGGAGCAGACAGCTGGACCCGAGGAGCTGAGGTGGATATATGTACCCACCCTTCTGGTGGGAGTACCAGTGGATAGCTCGACGTTGCTGCTTTACTTTCAGTTGTTGTACCTTCTTTCCAGTTGTACTTTACTTTCAGTTTGGGTTTGTATTCTGGCCCATTTACCTTTCCTCACATACTATTGTACCCAGTTTTACTTAGTGTTTACTTCTTCTTGCTTACTCTGTGTGTCTGTTTACATTATAAAGGAAATACCTTCCCTTTTTATCAGGAATTTCGCCTTGGTTTTTAGTCTCCAGCCCCTGGCCTATGGAAGGAGGGCTTGGGGTAGTCACGCCACGGGTCCCAAGGATGGGACGTGACACCCTGGTTTCAAAAAATCATTCATATTGTTGTGAAATACATCCCAAAAGACCTTATGATCTTGTGTATGTGTTTGAATTTTGTATCATGGCTTGGTAAGCCATGATTTTAGAGTAAGTTTGGCACTAGATGAACCAAGGATGGTCAATCATGGGAGGATTGTTAAAATCCAAGGATCGATGTCATGTTTTTTTACTATATTATCCACTTTAATTATGAATGTTATATTTCTTCCATAATAATGGGGATACCAATTGTAACACAAATCTTTTCTAATAGAAAGTGATAGTTATAGAATTATGGGTGGCTTAATGAGGTTTTTTCACCCCATATACAATAAACCTAGTGTTCATACAAAACTATGTATGACTATTCAGGTTGACCATAGGTTTCAGTTGATGGGTTTGACAGCTTGTATTTGATAATCAATCAGTTTCACTCCTTTATAGTATGTGGATCTGACTTGAGTGGCTAAATAATTAGATGAGATTGAACATGAGTTATGAATTAATAGTTTCAGTATAGCCTTGTGTCTTTTATTCTTATTTCATTCAATATATGTGATTTTCCCAATAGGTGATTGTTTTTTAGGTTATATAATATGATGAGTCTATATGACTTTTTGTTCCAATATTCCCTTTGAGATAGCTTGGGGTTGTTAATGTTTATATATTCTGTGTACATTGAAATTGGTTATGGTTGTGGGTGTGTTTGGTTATTATACATTTTTATTATAATCTGGTTCAAGGTTTTATTATCCCCACAATCCTTCCAAACCATTTCTTCTAGTCATACACTACTAGAATATGTGGAAGATCTTTTGAGGCCCTGTAGTGAGATAGATTGCGTGGATATTTCGGTTTACCTTGGTATCTTTTTTATTGGAAACATCATAGTCTAGATTTTTTTTGAATTTTTTCACAAATGCCAATTTATTATAAATGAAATATTTCTTTTTATTTTTGTTGAATTATATTTCATTAACTATTCATTTTTACTGAAAATTAATGCTATCAAATATAAATTTAAAAAGTTGAATTGATCCATAAGTAAGAAAGAATATGGATTCATGAGAATAAAATTCTAGGATATTGGTGATTTTGAAAAATGAATCCACATGTAAAAGTAAATCTATGTTTAGATTATAAATTATTATAAATAATGAGTTCAGTAAGTGATGTGTAACATCCTTTGGATAATACATGGTAAATTTTCATTTATCACTTCTGAGATACGAATGATACATAATATTTTCAGGTATTAAATAAGAGATTATACTTTATCCTTTGGTTGAAATAGTGCATTTGTATATTCATCAGATCATACATAAGTAGTTTTCCATTTCCAATTGTGTTTAAGTGTAATGTTTTGTAACACCCGAGACTTTTATGTTATATAAATCATAAAAGGAATCTTTTTATACACTTTCTTGGATTTCTTTACCGAAAATCGCGACCTTCCTCGATAGCTTGCGTCGTACGCAATACCGAGTATCACTATACAACGATATGCTATTAAAATATTATTAAAACTAGCCGTTATGAATAGTAATAACCACTTTTTGAAATTTTATAAATTTTATTTTCCAAAATGGACTTCATTTTTGGATTAGGAATATCGAAATTAGCCTAGGGTGAAATTTTGGTATTTTTCTGAAAACATTCAATTTTTGATGACTAGTGAAACCACTAAGTGGTAGTTAAAAAAACTGAATTTTTCATAAAACGTAATTTTACCGCTTCTGTGAGTGGAATTTCGAAAATCCGAGAGTCATGGTTGATGTCAGTATGTAAAATGTGGTTCAATGAGATGAAAATAATTTTTTGGTGAATAGTAACTTTTTACTTTTTTTTAACACGGTTAAAAGTAAATAGGGTAATTAAGGGTAAAAATGATATTATTATTACCCTAACACATGTCCTAATTCTATTGGACAAGTGCAATTCGACCAAAAACAAACTTAGGAATAAAATATGACCATTTAGGCCCACTTGGATTAGTTTAGGACATTTATTATTAATTTATTTAAATAAGGGTTAAAATATTTAAAATCAATGTTTAATAAATAAATCATTTTTAATATGGGGTTATACATAAGATAAATTCGACTATAAATATTACATAGAAAGCTAAAAAGATTTCCTACATAATTTTATTTTATTTGTAATTTTTGGACATTAAATAATTTAATTTATTTATGACACAATGATGATGCAGTAATTATCTTATTAATGAAATATTGACATAATTGATGTTATAAATACCCAAATAAATATAATTTGAGACTTTTTATAAATTAAAATAATTTTATAGATTAATAGAACATGTTAGTGCTGATTAAATTAACTTTGTACGAACTAATAATTCTGTTATGATTTTCACAAAAATTAATTACTAAATAGTGTCAAAATTGACATAAAATAGTTTTTAAAACAAATATTATATTAGTAATTGTTATTTTATTCCTAAAAATCTATTGTTAGGCCAAATGACTTATATAAGGTTATATATATTAATAATAAAAAACTTGGGGTTCGTTTGGCTACTTTTTGTAAGTTTATTAACCTTATAGTATAAGAACACAAGAAGACACGGTAAATGTAAAATTATTTAACTTAATGTTAAATCTAAATGATAAGGTTAAAATAGGAAACTAAACATGTCTAAATTCTACTGGATGAGAGTATTTCGACCCCTCCCCACCTTATCTTCTAAAGATATCATTTTGGAGCTATTTAAAACCGAAATTGACTTTATAATAAAATAATATTTTTAGTTTTCCCAAAGGTGCCCCTCTCCTCCCTTATAAAAGGGCCCCTCCTCCCCCTCTTCCTCACACCACATTGAGCCTTCAAGATCGGCCAACCCCTACCATGTTATCCTCTACACTTCCCTAGAGACATCCTAGAGGTCCTGGTCTTCTTCAAAGACCAATTTTAGTGCCCTAAAAGAAGGTCTCAAAGAAGCACTTCAAAGAAGAGGTAATGTCCGTTACCGATTCTTTCATATTTATTTCTTCATCCACTTCTTCTTCTTTAGTTGTTTAATTATTATGTAATAACATCAGTATCACTCATATAATGATTTTTTATTATAATTATGAAACAACCCTATTTCACCATCTATCCATCCCACAGAAAAAGAAATCACCGCGCGTGCGTACGTACGGAATACCGTCTCCACGCCGTGGTGTAATCTATTTTCCACCACCAACATACTTGGATGGGTATAATGGTGTAAATAATGACTACATATGACTATTATAAAGTAATACTGATTCTGAAATAGTATAAATACACTCTAATACAATTCCACGATCATAGAAACGATATCATCACTCGTGCGTACGTACGGAATACCGTCTCCACAATGTGATGGAACTCATTCTACATGTTCTTCATTTCATAATGATTATATAAATGAATTTAATGAATGAATATGATATATATTACTCTAATACCATTCTTTAAATGAGTTATCTATAACCTAAAGAGAAGAATAAGAATTTATTCAACAAGACACGCATAAGAACAAAAAATTATAAACACCTGAATAACAAGTAGCAATGAAATATTACTACTAAGAAGCTAAAAATATGACCATATATGATATCATAAAAATAAGTATGATTCTGGAATAAGTCAATAACATTATCTAAATCATTATAAAGGAGGTTCAGACACTTACGAAGAAAAACAGACTTAAGGTAAGGGATAAATTTTCAATCTCAATTTTATCCGAGATTGCTTATACGTAAGTATTTACTGGGGTTACGTTTATCATCCATGACCATGTTTTCTAAAAATGATTTCATAAAATGTTGACCATTCTTTCATGGATGTTTAAAGTCATTTTTACCCTTTATTGACTTTTTACCACATTGTATGAATGAAATCTTTCCTTTGGTTACCATATAAGGTACTTTTTTACTTTTCCGACAAAAGTACGAGAAGAATGTTTTTTTAACTTATACGGCATGAATGGATTTTTAAAACATTATTTCCAAGAAGCGTACTTTACAAGTTTTCATGTTTATTTTTAATCAACTTCTTTTAGTTTTGAATTGTACTACATGTTAAGAAAGGAAAAGTGTTTTTGAAGCAGAAAGGATATTTTCCTCAAGAATGGAGTTCAAATGTTATATCAAAATTATTTTCCATCTAAGATAATAAAGGGTTCTGTGTATATCCCTATTATTACATGGATTTGATTATGTTGTGACGTAATAATATTTTTATGAATCCCTTTATCTTATATTAATTGTTTTATGATGTCACAATGTTTAAGATTCCCATTTTTATTACATGGCTTATGCAATGATGTATGATTTATGATTTTGTGGCACAAATAAGAATGGTATCATTATGAGATGGGTGGGAGCTATATCTCCCTCCAATGCATTGGGTAAAGATTTTATATCTCATGAGATAGACATGTCTAGAACGGTAGGTTATACCGGTTCAGTGAAACAGGACTGAAACGAGGGTGACTTGGTTCAGAAAGGGACTTTGTCCACTAAGATAGTCTTGGAAATGAGTCTTGACTAACAAGAAATGATTCTATATGATTATGTGTTTATGCCACAAAGTTTCATGTTTTAATTTATGATTATTGTGATTACATTTCACTACCATGATTTATCCCATGTTATGGAATTATGATCTCTTTTTCAGGTTAAGATTTCAAAAATTTATGTGCTTATGTATACGATGTGATTGATATTTCTTTTGTTTACCCTTACTGAGCATTTGAGCTCACCCTTTTGTATGTTTTCTTTCCCCAGGTCAGGAAGAAGGTTATTAAGTATGATATGCCAAAAGGGACTATAGATATGATAAAATAAATGGGAGACAATGTAGACTCTTTATGAACTAGTTAGTTTAGAATTGTACGACATTTTAAGAAAGGAAAGGTGTTTTTGAAGTAGAAAGGATATTTTCCTCAAGAATGGAGTTCAAATGTTTTATCAAAAATATTTTCCATCTAAGATAATAAAAGGTTCTGTTTCTATCCCTATTATTACATTGATTTGATTACGTTGTGATGTAATTATATTTTTATGAATTCCTTTATCTTATATGAATTGTTTTATGATGTCACAATGTTTATGATTCCCATTTTTTGTTACATGGGTTATTCTATGATGTATGGTCTATGATTTTGTGGCACACATAAGAATGGTATCATTATGAGATGGGTGGGACCTATATCTCCCTCCAATGCATTGGGTAATGATTTTATATCTCATGATATAGACATGGCTGGAACGGTAGGTTATACCGGTTCAATGATGCAGGACTGAAACGAGGGTAACTCGGTTCAGAAAAGGACTTTGTCCACTAAGATAGTCTTGGCAATGAGTCTTGACTAATAAGAAATGATTCTATATGATTATGTGTGTATTCCAAAAAGTTTCATGATTTATGTTATGATTATTGGGATTACATTTCACTACTATGATTTACCCCATGTTATGAAATTATGATCTCTTTTGTAGGTTAAGATTTCCAAAAGTTATGTGCTTATGTATATGATGTGATTGATATTTCTTTTGTTTACCCTTACTAAGAATTTGAGATCACCCTTTTGTATGTTTTCTTTCCCCAAGTCAGGAAGAAGGTTATTAAGTAAGATATGCCAAAAGGGACTATAGATATGATGAAATAAATGGGAGACAATGTAGACGTTTTATGAACCGGTTGTTTATGTTTCCTAGTTTCTAAAGACACTATACCTATACGGTCATTTCTTAGTTTTGTTATATGTTGTAATAAGTGTGCTTCAATTCTGAAGTAATAACAATGTATGTAAAGTATGGGTCGTTATAGTTGGTATCAGAGGAAATGTATAGTCAACCTTTGGAAACTAGGATGTGAAATACTTAGTAAGAACCCTAAGGATAAGTCTAAGCATAGAACACAATCTTAGTGTTTTAGAAATGGCCATGAATAACCTAGGATAATACCTGAAGTGTGAAATTTTTCTCTTGATTATGTGGTTTTCCAATTATAATTAGTGTTGCTCACACTATTCTTCTTGGTTTTAGTCAATGGCTAGAACCCGAAGGAATCGTGTTACTGAGGAATGCAATGGGAAATGCAACGATTGCCCCCTGAGCAACCAAACGTTATGGGAGCTGGAATGAAAAATATTGTAGCCAAGCTCACACAACTTTCTCAAGCTATGAATCATGCCAGACTTCCAAACGAGCAAAGGAAGGAGCAACATTCTATTGAATCCTTCATGAGACTGCGTCCACCATCGTTCAGCAGGTCTACTGATCCATTAGTTGCTGAACAATGGATTATTAATACTGAAAAGATATTTTCGGTTCATCAGTGTTCTGAGCATGATAAAGTCATCTTAGCAGTGTATCGTTTGGAAGTTGATGTTGATCAATGGTGGAATATTATTAAGAATACGAGGAAAAGGGATGAAATTGAGTCCATGTAATGGGAAGAGTTCAAGAACTTATTTTTCAATAAGTAATTACCTCTTATTCTCCGAACAATGATGTAGAAAGAGTTTCTTGGACTGAAGCAAAAGGATGACGATCTGTTGGTACCTATGAAGAAAATATTACAAGACTTGCAAGGTACACTTTTGGTATTATTATCCAACCTGAGAGTAAGATCGATCGATTCTTTAGTGGCTTAAAACCAAGTCTTCGAAGAGCCTTAGACATAAGGGACTTCAATAGCTACGAGGAAATCGTTCGATATGCTCTCAAAGATGAGATGGAGATTGGAGTAACCCATCAGTCATATGGGTTTGATAAGAAGAGGAAAATGGAATTCAACGGAAAATCTAAAGAGCACACTGAAAAGAAGATGAGATTTCCCTTATGCTCAAAGTGTGGAAAGAAACATGGAGGGAGTTGTATTAAAAGGGCCAAGTAAATGTTTCAAATGTGGAAAGGAAGGTCATCGGGTATTTGAATGCCACAATGATGGGAAGAAGATGTCTAATGATGCCAACAAAGGAAGGGATACACAAAATGAACCTACTACACTTCAATGTTTCATGTGCAAGGAGATGGGAAATTATGCCAATTAATGCCCTAATACCAGGGTTGATGATGATGGTCGACGTCAAAAAACTCTTAAGGGTAAAGATAAAGGAAAGTCACATGAAATTTCTATCAGCGATGTGGAGTACAATAACGATGTGGTGAAAGGTACACTTACCATCCACTCTAAAGTAGAAAATGTTTTATTTTATTCTAGATCCACCCACTCCTTTATTTATGATGAATTTTCTAAGTGTATCACCGTATTAACTCAACAATTAGATGTTGAGTTAGCTGTGACAACACCTAATGGCACAACGGTTTCATCAAAAGTTTATAATTCTTCTCCGATCGAAGTTTGTGGGAATGTGCTTCCTGAAAATATTTCGATCTTTCCTATAGTGGAATTTGGTTTGATTCTTGGCATGGATTTTCTTTCTCTACATGGAGCTCATATCAATTTCAAAAGAATGGAAGTCACATTTCATATTCCAGTTCAATCTATGAATGTCTATCGATGCAAGGATGAACATAACCTTCCAATGGAAATTTCTTCCATTTTATGGGTATTGATTCCACTAAATGAAGGTTATTTATCTCAAATGGTTGGTGAGAAACTCACGATTAAGAATATTCCCATTGTACGAGAGTTTGATGATGTCTTTCCAGAGGAATTACCAGGTCTTCCACCGAATCGTGAAGTTGAGTTTTCAATAGAACTTGTATCGGGTGCTTTGCCTATTTCAAAGACACCTTATAGAATGGCCCCAATTGAGTTGCAGGAATTGAAGAAGCAACTCCAAGAGAATCTTTATAAGGGGATCATAAGCCCTAGTGCATCACCTTGGTGAGCACATGTTCTGTTTGTTAAGAAGAAAGATGGATCAATGAGACTCTTCATTGGTTATCGAGAACTTAACAAGATCACTATCAAGAAAAAATATCCTCTCAGATGCATTGATGACTTTTTTGACCAACTACGAGGAGCTCAATACTTTTACAAGATTTATCTTCGTTCAGGGTATCATCAATTAAGGGTCAAAAGGGAGGATATACCAAAGACGACTTTCCGTACAAGGTATGGACACTATGAATTTATAGTGATGCCATTTGGTCTTACTAATGCCCCTGCTATCTTCATGGATCTAATGAATAGAGTCTTTAGAGACTATCTTGATCAGTTTGTGGTAGTCTTTATAGACGATATTTGTGTCTATTCAAAGAGAAAGGAAGAACATGAAGATCACTTGAGAATTATATTGAAGACCCTGAGAAAGGAGAAGATTTATGAGAAATTTACCAAGTGTGAATTTTGGCTTCAAAAAGATACATTTTTGGGTCATATAACTTCAAAATAGGGGATATCTGTGGATCCAGCAAAAACAGAGGTTATCGAAGGATGGTCGAGACCAACAACAGTAACTGAGATCCGATGTTTTCTTGGTTTGGCTGGATATTATCGATGTTTTGTGAAAGATTTTTCACGATTATCTAATCCACTCACCAAGTTGACTCGGAAAGGAGTTAAGTTTGTTTGGACGGAAGAATGTGAAGAGAATTTCAAGGAGTTGAAAAGAAGGTTATCGAGTGCACATGTGCTCACACTGCCTTGTAGTGGAGAAAGGTTTGTGATCTATAGTGATGCATCCAAGAAAGGATTGGGGTGTGTTCTTATGAAAATGATATGGTGATAGCTTATGCCTCACGACAGTTGAAAATACATGAGAAAAATTACCCAACTCATGATTTGGAGTTAGCTACGGTAATCATTGCATTAAAGAATTGGAGGCATTACCTTTATGGTGAAAGGTGTGATATTTATACTGATCATAAAAGTTTAAAGTATATTTTCACACAAAAGGAGCTGAATATGCACCAAAGAAGATGGTTAGAGCTAATTAAGGATTACGACTGTTCAATCCATTACCACCCTGGGAAAGCAAACAAGGTGGAAGATGCATTAAGTCGACAAGACCATGCTAGTTTATCCATGATGAGGATCACAAAATATCCAATATTTATGGATTTACAAAGGATGGATCTTGGAATTATAATGGAAGGAGAAAAATCTTATCTTTCTCAAATGAATGTTCAACTATCTATACCCGTGAAGATTAAAGAGGTACAGAAAGAAGATGTCGAGTTACAAAAGAATGTAAGAAATGTTCCTGAATTCAACCTTGATTATGATGGGATAATAAAGTTCAAGAATCAGGTTTGTGTTCCTCCCATCCCCGAATTAAAGATGTAGCTGTTGGATGAGGCTCATAGTTCTTCATTCTCTATTCATACTGGAAGCACGAAGATGTATAGGGACCTGAAAGAGTACTTCTGGTGGGATGGCATGAAAAGAGATGTTGCTGAATATGTCTCTCGATGCTTGGTATGTCCACAAGTTAAAGCTGAGACACAGAAGTCTAAGGGGATGTTACAACCATTACCCATACCCGAATGGAAATGGGAAAACATCACTATGGACTTTGTCACAGGACTTCCTAAAACGTCCAAAGGCAATAATGCTCTCTTGGTCATAGTTGATCTTCTTACAAAGTCTGCACACTTCATTTCTATTAGAGAGGATTTCTATCTGGATCAAATTTCCATGATATATGTAAAGGAAGTGGTAAGATTGCATGGAGTACCACTTTCTATTATATCTGATCAGGATCCGAGATTTACCTCGATGTTCTGGCGAAGTATTCAGCATACTCTGGATACAGAGTTGAGTTTCAGCACTGCTTATCATCCTCAGATAGATGGTCAGTCTGAGAGAACAATTCAAACCCTAGAAGATATGTTGAGAGCTTGCTCTATGGATTTCAAAGGTGGTTGGGATCAACACCTACCTTTGGTGAAATTTTCTTATAATAATAGCTTTCACTCCAGTACTCAGATGGGTCCTTATGAAGCTCCATATGGAATGAAATGCAGGACTCCAACATGCTGGGATGAAGTTGGGGAAAGAAAGATATTAGGACCTGATCTCATTGCTGAAATGGCAGAAAAGGTCAGATCTATTCAACAACACATAAGAGCAGCTCAGAGTCGACATAAAAGTTATGCCGACAACCGAAGAAAAGACCTAGAGTTTGAAGTGGGTGATAAAGTGTTATTACAAATATATCCCTGGAAGAGGGTTATGAGATTTGGAAAGACGGTGAAGTTGAGCCCTAGATATATCGGTCCTTTCGAAAACCGGATCATGTTGGGAAGGTAGCTTACTGATTGGCGCTTCCACCGAATCTCTCTCAAGTTCATGATGTGTTCCATGTATATCTCCTGAGAAAGTACATACCTGATCCTTCACATGTACTCATCTTAGAAGTTGTACTGCTGGAGCAAGATATTTCTTATGAAGAACAACCGATAGAGATTCTGGATCGTAGTGAAAAAGTCCTACGAAACAAGACCACTCGATTGGTGAATGTTTTATGGAGGAACCACCAATTAGAAGAAGCTACATGGGAGCTTGAGGATATGATGAGGGAGAGGTATCCTCATCTGTTTGTTACAAAGTGACGAATTTCGAGGGCGAAATTCATTTTAAGGGGGGTAAATGTAACACCCAAGACTTTTATGTTATATAAATCATCAAAGGAATCTTTTTCTACACATGCTTGGCTTGCTTTACACGAAATTGCGACCTTCCTCGATAGCTTGCGTCGTACGCAATACCGAGTTTCACTAAACCACGATATGCTATTAAAATATTATTAAAACTAGTCGTTATGAATAGTAATAACCACTTTTTGAAATTTTATAAATTTAATTTTCCAAAATGGACTTCATTTTTGGATTCGGAATATCGAAATTAGACTAGGGTGAAATTTTGGTATTTTTCTGAAAAATTTCAATTTTTTATGAATAGTGAAACCACTAAGTGGTAGTTAAAAAAACTGAATTTTTCATAAAACTTAATTTTACCGCTTTTGTGAGTGGAATTTCGAAAATCCGAGAGACATGGTTGATGTCAGTATGTAAAATGTGGTTCAATGAGATGAAAATAATTTTTTGGTAAATAGTAACTTTTTACTTTTTTTACCCCGGTTAAAAGTAAATAGGGTAATTAAGGGTAAAAATGATATTATTATTACCCTAACACAAGTCCTAATTCTATTCGACAAGTGTAATTCGACCAAAAACAAACTTAGGAATAAAATATGACCATTTAGGACCACTTGGATTAGATTAGGCCATTTATTATTAATTTATTTAAAGAAGGGTTAAAATAGGTAAAATCGACGCTTAATAACTAAATCATTTTTAATATGGGGTTATACATAAGATAAATTAGACTATAAATATTAATTAGAAAGATAAAAAGATTTCCTACATAATGGTATTTTATTTTTAATTTTTAGACATTAAATAATTTAATTTATTTATGACACAAAGATGATGCAGTAAATATATTATTAATGAAATATTGACATAATTGATGTTATAAATACCCAAATAAATATAATTTGAGACTTTTTATGAATTAAACTAATTTTATAGATTAATATGACATTTTATTATTGATTTAATTAACTTTGTTCGAACTAATCATTCTGTTATGATTTTCAGAAAAATTAATTACTAAATAGTGTCAAAATTGACATAAAATAGTTTTTTAAAAAAATATTATATTAGTAATTGTTATTTTATTCTTAAAAATCTAAGGATTGGAAAAATGACTTAGATAAGGTCATATATATTAACAATATTGAACTTGAGGTTCTTTTGGCTGATTATAGTAAGTTTATTAACCTTATAGTATAAGAACACAAGAAGACACTGTAAAAGTAAAATTATTTAACTTAATGTTAAATCTAAATGATATGGTTAAAATAGGAACCTAAACTTGTCTAAATTCTATTGGATGAGATTATTTCGACCCATACCCACCTTAGCTTCTAAATATATCAATTTTTAGCTATTTAAAACTAAACTTGACTTTATAATAAAATAATATTTTTATTTTTCCCAAAGGTGCCCCTCTCCTCCCTTATAAAAGGGCACCTCCTCCCCCTCTTCCTCACACCACTTTGAGCCTTCAAGCCCAGCCATCCCCTGACAATTTCTCCTATACACTTCCCTAGAGACACCCTAGAAGTCCTGATCTTCTTCAAAGACCAATTTTAGTGCCCTAAAAGAAGGACTCAAACAAGCACTTCATAGAAGAGGTAATGTCCGTTACCGATTCTTTCATCTTTATTTCTTCTTCCACTTATTCTTATTTAGTTGTTTCATTATGAAGTAATAACATCAGTATCACTAATATACTTATATGTTATTATATGTATGAAACAACCCTATTTCACCATCTATCCATCCTACGGAAAAAAATCACCGCGCGTGCGTTCATAGGGAATACCGTCTCCACGTCGTGGTGTAATCTATTTTCCACCACCACCTTACTTGGATGGGTATAATGGTGTAAATAATGACTATATATGATTATTATAAAGTAATACTGATTCTGAAATAGTATACATACACTCCAATACAATTCCACAATCATAGGAATGATATCATCACTCGTGCGTACGTACGGAATACCGTCTCCACGATGTGATGCGACTCATTCTACATGATCTTCATTTCATAATGATTATATAAATGAATTTAATGAATTAATATGATATATATTACACTAATACCATTCTGTAAATGAGTTATCTATAACCTAAAGATAAGAATAAGAATTTATTCGACAAGACACCCATAAGAACAAAATATTATAAACACCCGAATAACAAGTAGCCATGAAATATTACTACTAAGAAGCTATGAATATGACCATATATGATATCATAAAAAACATTATGATTCTGGAATAATTAAATAACATTATTTAAATCATTATACAAGATTTTCAGTCACTTACGAAGCAAAACGGACCTATGGTAAGGGAAATATCACAATCTCATTTTTAACTGAGATTGTTTATACTTTGGAATTTACTGGGGTGTATTTTATCATCCACATCCATGTTTCCTCAATATGTAATATTATTTCCATTCACCTACAATTGTTTAAATCCAATTTTACGCTTCGTTGTGTTTTTAGTAAATGATATGAAAGGAATCTTTTGTCGTTTTTCGTACGACGTACTTTTTGACTTTTACGAAAAAAGTACGAGAAGAATGATATTTAACTTATACGGCATGAATGGATTTTTAAAACATTATTCCCAAGAATCTTCCTTTACAAGTTTTCATGTTTATTATTAATCAAATTCTTTTAGTTTAGAATTGTACAACATGTTAAGAAAGGAAAAGTGTTTTTGAAGAAGAAAGGATATTTTCCTCAAGAATGGAGTTCAAATGTTTTATCAAAATTATTTTCCATATAAGATAATAAAGGGTTCTGTTTCTATCCTTATTATTACATTGATTTGATTATGTTGTGATGTAATTATATTTTTATGAATCACTTTATCTTATATGAATTTTTTTATGATGTCACGCTGTTTAAGATTCCCATTTTTGTTACATGGGTTATGCTATGATGTATGGTTTATGATTTTGTGGCACACATAAGAATGGTATCATTATGAGATGGGTGGGACCTATATCTCCCTCCAATGCATTGGGTAAAGATTTTATATCTCATGAGATAGACATGGATGGAATGGCAGGTTATACCGGTTCAGTGAAGCAAGACTGAAACGTGGTTAACTCGGTTCAGAAATGGACTTTGTCCACTAAGATAGTCTTGGAAATGAGTCTTGACTAAAAAGAAATGATTCTCTATGATTATGTGTGTATGCCACAATGTTTCATGTTTTATGTTATGATTATTGGGATTACATTTCACTACTATGATTTACCCCATGTTATGAAATTATGATCTCTTTTGCTGGTTAAGATTTCCAAAATTTATGTGCTTATGTATATGATGTGATTGATATTTCTTTTGTTTACCCTTAATGAGAATTTGAGATCACCCTTTTGTATGTTTTATTTCCCCAGGTCAGGAAGAAGGTTATTAAGTAAGATATGCCAAAAGGGACTATAGATATGATGAAATAAATGGGAGATAGTGTAAACGTTTTATGAACCAGTTGTTTATGTTTCCCAGTTTCTAAAGACACTATACCTATACGGTCTTTTCTTAGTTTTGTTATATGCTGTAATAAGTGTGCTTCAATTCTGAAGTAATAACAATGTATGTAAAGTATGGGTCGTTATATGATTCTCTGAAATACGTAAGATATTATCCTTTTCAACGAGTATGGCACATAACTCATACATAAGATTCCTTCCACCCTTCCCTATGATAATCATCTCATAAGGGTTTTAAATTATTATATTATACAACTCCATGAATAATAAGCATGAAACATATAATAAGGTGTTATATTTTATTGGATGGAACCATTGATGAGTCATATTTTAAACTTTTTTACTACACCAACCCATAAATCCATATATCAGACTAAGATGAATCTTGTCATCCTCATCCATTAAGATATTTTTATTTCATAGATCATATCCATTAAATTCTAGGTCCCAAAATCATAATGAACAATAATGGAGATTAATATTTATAATATGTGAATTTTGAGTGAATTTTTTAAATAATTATAAATAGGATTAAAAGATGATATTTCATTGTTATTTATAAATATTCTTTTTATGAGCCATTCTCATATGGGGTGATTCAGTGCCTCACTTAAATCTAGAAAAAATTTGTTACATCATATAAAAATGATGTTTTCTATCCAATAAGGGGTTAAAAATTTTGCCAATAAAAAGTTCAATTTTATTGTTTATGAATTTCATTATTCCTAATAAGTATTGTTTTTACTATATTTATATTTTTTAAATACATTCTATAATGTTATGTATTTTTTTTATATTTCTATATTATATCATTTTCATTGTGTTCTTCAATGGTTATCCCAATAATATTCATGATGGAAATGAAATACCAAAAGGATCAAAACCTGGATAAAATTGTAGGATCACAGAGTCCACACATTTTGATCATTTTTTTATTAAATATTCTAAGGTATGGGGTTGTTTTAGAGATCATGGTGTGTGATAGAACCTATTGCATCTCTTTCTCACATTTTATTTCGCACTCCTAAAATCCATTTTTTCTCTTCCTAGTATACTTTCTGATGAGTTGTGGCATTAATAACATCAATGCGTTGTAGTTTCATAGTTATGATATACTATTATAATGATGTGTGAATCCTTGTTTGATGTTTCCCATTCTCTTTATTCTTGGATATTATTATGTTCATAAAAACTGGAGGTTTATCGGGTGTCACATTTGATGAAACTAGGTAGTGTGGGTGTGTGTAATTGAGTGGAATCACTAAGTGAGTTGGAATAGGCAAATACAAGGTAGTGAGGAAATGAATGATCATTACTATTGAACCTTCTAGTGTATATTTTCTATAATTTTTAATTTTAATATTTTAAATGAATTTTTTATTTCCAACAATCTTAAATCCTACCACTTCAGCCATTATTTAATTTTTTATTGTTTTTATATACAATATTAGGCTATAAATAAATATAAATAATATAAAATTCAGTCACTAATATTGTGATCCTCAGAAGAGTGACCCTAGGTTACAAACTATGTTTCATGATTTGGTGAATATTAAATATATAAAATAATGTTAAGGATCATATATCTCATTAGAGACTCTTACAAAGCCTCAAGTATTTACTCATAAAAAATTGGGTCATTTATATAAATAATTAGTATATCAACATGAGACAATGGGGTATTATTGATAATAACTAATGATTTCAGTAGATATGGTAGAATGTTCTCTCCAACATTAAAAACCTTTACACTAATGATTATTGAGCTTATCACATAGTGATACATTGATTCATCATCCTTCCCACTAGTTTCATAAGAAAATAACTCTAAGAAGATGGGTATTACAATCATAAAGGATAAGATATCAATATAAAAATTAAATATAATGATGAATTTGAAGGACCTACTCATTTCTACCAAGAAAATATGTGTGGATGTTATGTCGTCTCACTCTCAATTGATTATTTAATATATAATATTATCAAATTGTGTCTATAAATTATTCTAATTATGAATTTGACACATACCTCATAAATCTCATACCATTTCATATAGCTATTCTATTTTCTCTAGAAATGGATTCTTCTCTATTATTGGTGGCCCAAAATCTGATTCACCCCCAACTAGGTAGCCTAATGCTATGTATTGAGGCAATGACACTAGTTTCTCTAATATATCCATTATTAAAATAACATAATAAAAGTGTCTAAATATTTTTTGTAATTAAATTTATAATGTGGAATGCTTCAAAATAAATTTTCAAACATCTTTAGGGTCGATGTACTCATTTAATTCATATTCCACTAACAAATTAGTTATTTATTCTCATCAACGAGATCCATCATTAATTGTATCTACCTAGTGAATGGAGAAATATTGTCAGTTATATGTATTAACCTCTCAATCACATTAATATGGTAACAAACATTAATTTCCGAATTTTAATGTTTTATATCATCGATATATTTTCCATTATTATGATGTGATATGTGAATGAAAATATAATAATATATCCATCAGTCCTTGAGGCTAAAAATCACTGTAAATTTACCACAGAATCAGTAAGACTCAAGGAATGACGATTTTGATGGTATATATGGATAAACACCCCCCAACCTAAAAGTTGTAATTTTATTTTCCGACTTCATATTCTTTATTTACCGTTCACTTATGGGTAGAATGCTCTCTATTTTCTCTAGTATGATCAACTTTTCTTGGGATTATGTTATGTTGACTACATTATACGGATCTATATAGAGAACCATTTGAGCCATATATTTTATCAGGTTGATTCCCAAATAAAAATTATTTCTATTTATAATTTTTTTCATCATCATTTTGTTTATTTTAAAAATAACAATGAACTTGATCCAATAAATCTCATTATTATTGTAGAATAAGATGAGATATATAATTTAAAATATTAATGTTGTAGAATAATTCCCACATC
Source organism: Viscum album (assembly GCA_963277665.1). Lineage (NCBI taxonomy): Eukaryota > Viridiplantae > Streptophyta > Magnoliopsida > Santalales > Viscaceae > Viscum > Viscum album. Next base: position 2,045,690,591 of record OY728147.1, on the reverse strand, counting down.
TATTGTGGGTAGTTTAATTTTAAATTTTATATACTCAAAGATCATCAAATATAATAATTTCAAAACTACCATATGATGTTGTTACATCCTCACACCTAAAAATATTTTAGAGGTTTACTATCACTGGAACCAAAACCAGAGAGTAAAATGACATAGAACATAGATAATTAAGATGATGTTGTAGTAAATTATTAACCCCAACATGAAATCCATCTATACTAATTTATATAATCTCACTTCATATTCACATGATTTATTAACTATGATGGTTATGGTTAGGTTCTCACCATATGACATGAAATTAATTTATGAAGATATTCAGAAACCCTTGGTGATGTCCATGCCATAAAATGAGGTTGGATGAATCAAAAAAGTGCTCAAAAATATATGGATTGAATAGGATCTATGTAATTTCATGAGAATTGTTGAAATATTAATCCTTTAATTGTATAAAAACCCTCAAGAACCTAAAATTTTCTATAGTTATATATGACATAATTCCCCAAATGAAAATTTAAAAAAGACAGATATATCTTTGATAACATCAAAAAATAAAAAAAATATCCCCATTCAACTAGTAATGTTCTATTATGAGTGATATTTATATCATTTATGTTATTGAATTAAAAATAATAAATATATGCTCGTTGGGCCACATGGATAGTAAACTATATATATATATATACTTGGGTGAAACATCGGGGTGACCTTCCAGTCCCATTTCATAAACAATCCATTCTCTAAATAAGGGAATTCTGTATATAAAATTCATTTTTTAATAATGGTGGGTAATCTAATATGATATAAAAAAATTTCCAAGTTTTTTTCCCATAAAAATTCCCTAATCCTTGACTAAATGTTCATGTCATTTATTGGACAAGTCCCAAATCTAGCTCAACTATTAGATTCTCTCTATAGTGATTATTTCAGTACTGGTGTTCTTGGAGTGAATCCCTATAAACCATTTTTAAGAAGAACTCATCATATTTATCTCTGATAAGAAATACCCCTTTGATTTTATATAAATTATTTAAATGGATCCCAACCCATCAGAGAGTAAATGAAACTAATTTTTCTAGGCACTCCAACAACATGATGATAAGGGATGAAATCCATTATCATATATACATATATTAGAGCGATTTATAAAACCTCATAAATACTAATTATTATACGTTATTTTTTAAATTCAAAAAAATTACCTCACCCAGTAGGCCTATATCTAATTAGGTTTAAATCCTCCTCTAAGGAATGGATTCAACCTCTAATTTATCCAATAAAGCTTTATAAAAATTTATAATAATTATATTGATGAATAATAATGATATTAGGGATTTGGTACATGTTTATGGTCATCTAGAGTTGTTATAATGTACCAAATTTTGTAGTAATTATTTTTCAAGTGTTCATTGATGCACATTCTATACATTGAAATGATCTCATATTCCAACCATGATAGAAAATTTCTGTGAACATCCCAATTTCACAGTTTTAATTTATATATTTTGATACATAAGTTTTTAGGATAAAATAGATGAACTCATAAAATTTTATATGTGAGGAATGGTTGGGAAACATGAAAGGTAACTAAATGGTATAATAATTTTGAGATAATAGATGAAACAAATAGGGTGAATGGTTTTTGAAATAGTTTATAGTATTTATCCATTCCAGAAGTTTACATTAAATTTCATTTTTCAGATCATGAATTATTTAGACTCATTTTAATCAACATATAGAATGTCATAATAATTTATCTGACAATAAAATATAATTATTTCTTTCATTAATTGTCAAAATTTATGTGAATTTCCAAAAAAAAAATTAATATGTGTAATTACTATTTTATGTATATAATTTATGATATTAGCAGCTGAAATATATATTTTAAATTATTATTATTATTATTATTATTTTTATTATTATATTCGATTAACACAAAAGAGGAGTAAATAACTCATTCATTCCATGGGATACCAAATCACATAAGAAGGGTCCAGGAAAACACTCATATCTTCAATATCCAAAGTTATATATTTCAGGGATGGTGTTTAGTGATTTTTTATTATCCCTTTCACTTATTTATTCCCTATTATTTTTCCTCTTAAACTCATATCATATCATGGGATCATGTGAGTTTGATTTTAATCTATTTCAAGAAAAAACACCAAATTTTCCTAATACATTTAATGTTTTAAATTTTATAACTCTATTTACAACACAAATCCATGCTCATTTCATTTAGGCATTGATTTTTTTTCACTTTTCATATGTGATTATATCCCTTTACATTTATTCAATGACACTAAAGAATCATTATCATTCAATATTTTGTTTTTAGTAATATAAAATATATATTTAATTTTTATAATTATTTTTGATATTTATTTTTCAAAGTTTCACTCTAAAATGTATTTGAAATAAAGTGTTTATTATCAATTCAATTTGTAAATATATACTCATAATATTTTTTCACATAAGGTGGCTGATGAAATATATAACATGTTTTTATAATAAAATCGAAAATGTTTCTTTAGTGTAGTATTTTATTGAGATCAATAAAGAAGTTATATTATGATTAATTAATTTTTTAAAAGTATAAAGTAAAATTTTTCATGAAATAAGGTGACTTTTATTTTATTTTTTGAACTTTTTTGACATTATTCTCCATTTTATTGGTTATATAAATGTGGTAAAACCAAGTGTGGAAGGTTTAATATTTTTTTAAAATGGATGTTTTATTTTTATGGTGTTAGAATGTGAAATGTGAATTTTTTTTGGTTTTATGTAAACATGATGATGGATTGATTTATATATTGAAATTTTTACTCACCTACCATTAGGTAACATCAATAGAAACCTTGGGTAATTATGTTGAAAATGAATGGATATGTACGATACTAGATTATATTATACACTAGCTAGTATCCCATAGTTCATATTATGTCATAGATAAAGTGTTGTTGGAAGATGAGGATAATAAGAGAAAATCAGGGTCTATATAGAGGATCATATTACATTACAGTAGATGTTTCCACCGTGTAAAGTCATATGTAGTCGACATAGGCCCTTGGAAATTAGTGTAAGATGCATGATTTATGATTATTAATACATGTTGGATATTTAATTTTATCTTTGTGGGGTCTTAAAATTTCTCAATGTTGTTTAATATATAAATGATTGGTTATTATTATAATGATAATTACAATGTATGGATTTATATCTATTTTGAAGGGATTATTTTTAAATATAAATGGGAAAAAAGGAATCTTGATATAGATTTTAATATTGTTGAGATATTTTTTCAAAAAAGGTGTTTCTTAATTCAATGATTTATTTGATTTATTCAATCAAACATAATGATTTTTTTTCTATGACTACTTCTAAAACTAATATTTATGGATGTTCTTATAAAAAAAATTTCATTATATTATACCTATTGTACTAGGATTTCAACGCACTCTTAATTATAAACAATTGGAATACTTGTATATTGTTTCTATTGATTGTATTTTCAGTGTGATCAATGTTATTTTTTAATTTGAGTGGAAAATTAACTCAATTGTATATAAATATAGTCAATGACATATAAAAATATTAATGTGTCATGTAGAGATAATAATGTAGTTAATTTTTGTTATGTATGGTGTTTTTTTGGAACATTGAACTTGTGTATAATATTTTTTAATGTATTATCTTTTAAAATGCATCTAATATGATTTGATATTGATTATTCAGTTCATTTATGTATGTTTCATATATTGTTTATTTTATAGACTTTAAATCATTGTAATTATCACATTTTATACCCTAGGAATTTCTGTCAGCCTATGGTTATCATGAGCACACCATAAGTAAATGGAATTTTGGTTTAGATATGATGACCATATATTCATATCAGTATTTTACAATTTAACCATGATTCATGAAAATTATATTTATTAAATATAATTAGAAAATAAGTTAATTGTCTATATCCATAAAACAAATTCTAGTCTAATGAATGGAAAATTTATAGATTCTTCTGTAAGTCCCATGTGAGAGATTATATATACATTTTCCAATTTCGAACCAATTCATGTTAAACATCATTGATAATCAACAAAATTCATGCTGAAATATCATAAATTTGAGTTTTAGTTGAATATTGAGAAAATGTTCAGAAAATTAAAAAATTTTATTAATCAACGTATGGAAAATTAAAAAACTAATTTAAGGGTGAATATAAATGGTAAGGAACAAAAAAATATAAATATATTCTCTATGTAATAATTTTTTCCAATATTTATTCACCCAATAATTGTTTCCCCAATATTTGTACATATCTTTGAAATCCAATCCACATTCTACAATTCCTTAGTATAGATACTTTTCACACAATAAAACATGATAAATTTTTGTGTGTTGGTATAATTAGGTGAACAAATAATGTGTTCGTCAATGAGTTTTACAAAATTCAATGTATACTCTACCAGGGGTGGTCTCTCTTATTATAGAACCTCATAATACCTAGGATAAAACTTTATTAGTGGACCAATGCATGTGAAATAGTATCCTTCAAGAGAATGAACACCTATCTCAAAGTTGAGTATGCTCAAATCTTTTAACTAAATACTCATCCTTTCCCAAACTATGATTCTTGCTGAAGATATTCCTTCTATAGAATTTTATCATTTTCTCCCTAAATAGAACCAATTTTAGGAGTCATAGATATTCATAATAAAATATTGTTCAGAAAATTATATCAATGTGTTAAGATAATTTCTAGATTCATTAAATAAATAATGATAGTTTTTTTACTATCCAATGTCTAATATGCTCCCTATGAGAGCCCCAATATATACCCTCCATCTAACAAGTGAGTGCACCCCATTCCATAGTATCAACACACCAACATCATACTTAGAGAATCATGGTCACTCTATTATCTAAATATAAGTTTCTAACATGACCTCCATAGGGATGGGTACCACAAGAACTCCCTATATATATGTATAATTTATGGGATCTTTTCTATAAATTGGATCCTAGGGCGGAAAATTGAAACAGAAATGATGGAATCATGATAAATGGGAGAATATGGGAAAAAAGTGCCCTAATACTCTATGGACTCCCAAAGGTTATTTTTTAATCAAAAACCATTGGAAAATTATTGAAAATAGGGTTAATTGAGTACATATTGCGATGAACTCATAAAACTATTAGGAGGTATGACTACCAAATTCATTAAAATAAAAAAGGTGCGGGATTTCATTCAAAAGTATCTTTTATAGAGAGGATATAAATAACCAATTACTTATATCTTTCTAATACATGATGATAAAAAACACCCCTCATGTTGTTTCATCATATCATGAATCACTGAAGACATCTATATGGTCCAAATACCTTATTTACTTCAAATTAGCTTCCATGACCTTAATTACATCACATTAACAATGTTTAAAACAAGAAAATCCTACTTCAACAAGACCTATGACTCTATATCCCCACCTACACCACTATGTCACATGACACTCGTATATGGACCTTATGAACATATATTAAATTGATGATGGGAATCGGTTATGATGTAAATGATCTCCCCATGGAGTTCTTTTTCATATCATGGATCCTCAAAACAATGTTAATCATATATTCCATTAATAATAAAGAATATTCAAAATGAATTACCCATGAAATATTTTTCAGTATTTTATTCTCATGTGGATTTTAGAGTTACAATGGTTGTCTTTCCAAGATCACCATCTTGGATTTTCCCACTATCTCATAATTTATTTGAGAAAAACCATCATATTGACCATTTATATAAAAATTGGATTGAGGTAAAAATGGGATATCAATTTTGTATCATGTTCCCTATAACAAATTCCAATCAAATCAGTTGAACAGTACCAGGATCAATCCGTAATAAGACATTAGGTTCACCTTCCGACCACTAGAGGCTATACACTAGCATCATGGAAATATGAAACATTGGTGGAAGTTAGTGTTTGACCATTGATAAATATAACAAAAATTAAATAAATAAATTTAAATTGAAAAAAAAAAATTTCTTAAAATATAAAAAATATATCACATGGAATAACCAATATAAGATAGGTCTAAAAAAAGTATAAGTGCCAAACAAAATATAAAGACTCAAACTCAAACTCGTAGTAGAACTCAGTCACTACTCAAAAATATCAAGCATAATAATTATAAATATCACAAAATAACTCATAGAACCTATTAGCAACTAAAAATACATTAAAAATATATTTACAATAGATTACAAAGGTAAGGTGTAAGAATAATATACTCACTTGGAAACCATAATGATTACAACATATATGAAATACACCAATGTGTATACTACTAAACAATATAATCATCTACCTAATAATATATCAAAAATATCATTGGGTAGTTGTCAATCAATTTATTTAATAAAAAGAAAATTATGAATTATAAATATTATAAATAACTATAAATGATAACTGCTTATACCATGATGATAGAGACATGTCATACCTTCATCAGAAAACAACACTAGATTTGAGATGAGTAGTAAAATTCAATATTATAGTCCATCCTACTAGATAAGTAAACTTCATTCAATCTGTAATATTTATTTCATAGGGTATATAGGATTATGTATATGTGATTCAAATAAATATTGAATCATGGCTCTTCATGAATATGGGAGGTGATATAAAAGTGTTAGGACATCATGATCCCATTCCAGTTCATTAACATTATTTCCAACGCATGGTGATCTTTGGGAAAATTTGAAAAAAATTGGTGAACCCACACAATTTGAATTATATTTTTAATCATGTATGTAAATGTATTTATTGGAATAATTTGGAATTTACCACGAATATTGGTGATAAGTGGAGACCCCGAGTCTATATTCTTTTAGGTTTTTAATGGCGGTGTTGAACTTGGAGGAAATGTGAGATAGTGTAATTTTTTATTTGAAAATTCTATTACATTTATTATGGTTCCCTATAAATCCATTCATATATGGAAATTATGATTTGAATATTATTGTTGTAACTATTTTATTTTTAAAAATTAATTCAATTTATTGAAAAGTGGGTCTAAAAATGTTGTTTAATGGTATTTCACATCTATAACAGGTTCACAAAGAAATGGGGAAAATAAGTTTTAAAACATTTTAAAAATATATATTGATGATGGTATCTGATGTTTGAATATGATTTGGCATAGCCTTGAGTTCATCGATCGAATTCATAACAATTCTCTTAGAACACATCATAAGAATTTGAAATAATGTATGTACTTATGCTAAACATAGTACATTCAAAAATCATAAGACATAAAGATCATAAAGAATTAATGTATTTGACATGATCATAAGTATCAATATCTTAATGAAAAAAAAATTAAAAACACTACTTCACTTGGTGTATCCTATTTAGTCAGGTAGTTGATCTGAAATTTTTTCCTATAGTCGATCTAGTTTTATCATAAATCATTATTATATTTTTTTCATATTCCCTATCTAATGTAATTTCATGTGGTTAATTAAATCTATGTTTATACACTAAATTTATATATTAAGATTATATTTAAACTCATATAGTGTATGTATGATGTTATTTCTCGTTCAAACATCCAGAGAAAATAGATTATCTAAATTCTAGTAAAAACCAATAGAGAAGAAAATAAAGAAAAATTCTATGTTATTTAAATTTTTACAATTCTATATAACATAAATCCAATATACAAGATATATAAAATAATTTGATTAATATAAAGAGAAATAATGAATGAGTTTAAATAATTTATATTGGAGAGTATGACTTTAAGATGTATGTATGGAATTATCACAAGTCTTTAGATTTATAATCATAAGAATTTATGATAATAGAAAGACTACGAGTTGAGTTGTGGAATTAATTATGGTAGTTAAGTAAAACTTTTAGTTGGAATGTCGTTATTTTCTGTTTTCCTTTTGAGCCAAATTTTTGTATTGAAGATAAATAGTAATTTTTTGAATATGTATTTGAATATATATTTTTGAGGATGTTTAGTTAGATCAAAAAAATTTTGAAAATAAAAATTATATCAAAATATTTTGGTGCTATTATGATGAATATAAGTTCCAATATCATAAATCCATCATATATTATGTGATTCTAGCAACTAATTGAGAAAATAATATCTTTGGAGAATCTATGAACCATGAATTTAGGAGTTTCCAAATATCATCGGGGTATCCTCAGTATATGAACGTGATGAGAAACATATTTTAAAGAAAATTTGAAATTTGAATAAGTGTATTCTATGTAATAAAAGTAGGTAAGTATTCACATTTTATAGAAAAATTTAAAATTGAATATTCCTAAATTGAATACTGAGATTTTATGGAGTTTTAATATGATATACATGGGGTTTTTGTATGTATTATAAGAATATATTATAAAGGTTGAATATGTAGACAAATTACCATTATTATATATGAGCTAAATATAGCCATGTTTGTAGAAAGAGAGAAAAATAGAACAAGTTTGGTTTATTTATACTGAAAAATTAATATTGAGAGTTCTGAATCTACATGAATCCTCTATTTTTGTATAATATTGAGGAGATAAGAAGGTCTGTCACTATTTTAGTCCATTACACACTAAATAAATAGAATAAGGAAAGGGAAACCTACCTATATTTTACTGACGATTATTCCAATGCTGATGTTATTTAGAAAAGAAGTGTTGCATGAAGATAATTTTATATGTTCACAAAAAAATATGGTTGAAGGATGTGGGTTTGGAATTGATTTATAATGAAATAACCTAGATGGAATGTTCATAATTTTATCCTATAATATAATTTTTTATATGTATAAATATTTTTGGGGGAAATATAAATAACTTAAGTAGATGGGGAAAATGATCATTCATACAATCCATGCAGGAATAAAACCAAAACTAGTGATCTTGATTCAAGAATATAAAAGCCTAATTTTTTCTATGAAGGGACAGTTTTCCTTTAATTTCATTATACCCATCTGATTATAGGATTTCTAGTACAAGGTCTTACAATTTCCAAATATTTTTTGATAATGAGAAGGAAATTGTGCACATGGGATAATAACCATGATATACTATGAATGTTGTCATCTATATGTATGTGAACGTCATTAACAGCTACATGTGTCTCTTATGGTGCTTTAAAAATATATAATGGAATAAAAATACATTTCTAAAAAGATAAATATATATTCAATCACCAAATAAGTGAATATGTGATTAAGGGGTAAATAAATAATTGGAATAAATGTATTCCAACACTGATTCTCCCCACGACCCTGTGTCAAATATATCTCAATGTGATTATGAAAATTAGTATTAGTGGAGGTCAGACCTCTATAAAATTTTAATATATGATGTTTTTTAATTTCATTTTATAATGACTATATGAACTTTCAATTTAAGTAATACTTTGGATATCCATTCAAAGAAACAATGTATAATATTTCCACTAAGATACTAAATAATAATAAGAAAATATAAAGAAATAATATTATAATACACTCATCGATGAAGAGATGAAAAATTGAAACTATACTAATTTATGGTAATAAATGTATATTTCAAACTAATACTAATGTTAATAAAATGTAACCTAAAGTAACTCATGATTAGAATCATTCCCTCTTCATTAAAGAAGAATAAAAAATATTTTTACCATGAAAAAATATAGACAACGAAAAATCATGTATAGAAAATGAAGATAAGGTGGTTCAATCCACCACTAAAGAAATGGAAAAAAATATAGTCTCATATAGATTATCATCTCTATATGAATAAGAGGTACTGAAAACCACTTTAAAAAACTTCTAGATAAAGAACCACTTCTCTATGGGAATGACTAAAATTTTTAGGATTCACAAGATATATCAATCCGTTTATAAAATAAATATTTTATAAATTCTCTAAATATATTTCATCCTATATTTGTATAATTTTTTGGCGTATTAAATCGGAGATCACCCAATAATAGTATAATCAAATTATTATTTAGAATGATTTAAAATAAAGGGTTAAAACTTGTGTTAAGATATTCAAATATGTAGGTGTCAAATTCTAAATAAATTTACATCTCAAAGAAAGATAAACCATTTTTTAAGATGATTGGATCACTATAATTCAAAATGGGAATATTTTTAGAAATGGATTAAGTATAAAAACCATGCAATAAAAGAAGTAACTATTATCAATGATTCTCAACAAGATATTAAAACTATTATGATTAAATTGGTTGAAAATATGATAAAGGAAAAGAGAAAATTTCCAAAATATCAAATTGAAGAGATAACAAATGATTTATATGTTAAAGTGAAAATATTGGAGGATATGAAAATAATTATCAAAATGAAATTATTAGAGATTTATATTAAATCAATGGAACTAGATTCATTACATGTACTTTCTTAAAGGAAAGTTAAAGAGAAATATATTACAATTGAAACATAAATGGATCATGTTTTTGAAAAAACTCAACTTTATATTGAAATGAATATTCTTATGTAACATAATAATCAATGTGTAATATAATAAAATGTTAAGAAAATATCCACCACTCAAAATAATAAAATTAATTAATATATTTTCATGGGATGTTTAATTTTGGAACCTAAATATATGAAAAATTATTTGAAAAAAATTATGTGGAACCCACCACTACATCCAAAAAGGCTGGAATAAATTATTTGAGGATATATTTGATAAATAAATCATAAAAATTTGATATATACACTAAAAAAAATTATTATTTTTAAACCCTAGATAACATGGGTTTCAATTAAATAAACCAAGGTTACTTCTTTATTATATTTACAATAACCTATTTGGATATTGGGAAATGGATTTATGGTATAATCCATTAATTTTAGAGGGATAATGGAAGCCCATTTCAAACAGATGAATGTTTTATAATAATAAAAATTTATAGACTTTGTAGACACGACTTCCAAACATAATCATATTTAAAACTATATTTTTTCACAGTTATGATGCATGCAAGTATAAATCTTTATAGCATGAAACTAAAATGAGTTATAAGAGAACACCATTTAAGTTGAAGTATTGATATTTGACAATGCTAGGAAAAAATCATTAGAATAGATTTATAAAGAAAATTCCCTTGAATTATGTAAATAAAGATATAGATTAATCCTTTCATAAAAATATGAATAAATGTTCTGATGTTTAAAAAAACCTAATAATTCCAAAATGGAAGATTTTTAAAAAAGGGAGAAGATGTTTCTTTATTGGAATTTTTTTTGTTATTCCTCGACCCTAGTAACCCAAAGTTGGTGCATTATAACATAACATTGGCATGATAATAAGAGATCGAGTCTCCAAATATTGATTAGTTTAGTAACCTTGGAAGTACTAGATACATACATAAGTTTTACATTACATTATGAAATAAATAAGACAACAACATTATGTCCACTTTGAACACACTCATATCCTATAGCCTATTCCTATTGGTTAATCGTAATATACTTCTTCGTATCCTAGGAAAAATAAATCATATAAATTGGTGTGCTCAAATTCTCAATAAAGATAAAAATATAGTGGAAACTATCATAAATAAGAATTAAACATTAAGGAAATGTATAAGATGAAAACACAAGAATGTTGAACATAAACGTCAGTATAATATGGAAAAGATAAATCAAATAATTCCATTTACCTATTCACATGCATATTCTACTAGTCTCAAAATCGCATGTAATATCAATAACTAATTTCATAATGATGGAATGCATAATTCCGGACGTCATAACCAGATAGTCAAGGTCTCGTTCCAAGAATAAAAATAAGATTTTTTTCAATGTCTTGTGCCAATACACTAATTTTCCACATGAGACCTACCGATGAATCAAGGAGCTATAGCGAGCACCACTCGTCACATACTATGTCAAATGCATTTCTCATATGAAATGGTTGAAACATAACATAAACATTCGTATTAGAAATGGAATGGAAAATGTTAATACTTTTACCATAAACCATGAATGGTATAAAAATAACACATCCACTTTCAAACATATCAAAAAACAATCAATATAATATGAAATATTTTATCATAGTAAATCAACTTCAAACAAGCGTAAAATATAACAAAGGATGTTGACTTAGATGAAATCAAAAATATTTGAGAGAAATATCACTTTATATTTTGAAATCATCTAAAAGTCATGTAATTATAAATGAAAAAATTTATTTTAAAATTATTATTATAATCATGTAAGTGAATCTTTGACGATTTTTTAACCGCGGAAATAGCGACACCCTCTATATAAATTTAAAAACATTATTTCCTTAATTTCCCTAAAATGTTATAAGGTATCTTTTTTGGAATGATATGGAAATATTCCTATCAATCCATTTTATAAAAAGTCATAAGAGGGTATAAAGGACTTTAATCCATATACTATAATATAGTAAAAAAATTGAAATATATTTTATGAAACACAGATGTGGATGATAAAGAGGTCCCAGTAGATACTTACACATATACAACCTCAGATAATAAAGAGATTGTAAAATTAACTCCTACAATGTATTTTTCCTTGTTGAGGTTATGTTAACCTTATGCATAATAGTTAAATATTTTTTATTATATTATAAAATAACCACATACAAATATATGATATCTTATATGAACTTCTAATATTTATTTGTTAATAATATTAAAGTAGTATCATTATTTTAGGTGTTAACATATTCATTTTTCCTTCATAGGTTTTGTTATGTAAGTAATTTTTGTAATTATTAAGAAGTATTTGATTCATATCCCGAATGATATTAGGTTTTCAAACATTTTTTTTAATCATGAAATGAAATTTATCCATGAAAGTTTATGATGGGGAATCAATCTCATCGTGTTTGTGGAGATGGTAATCCGTACGTACACACGAGGAAAAATATCATTCTATTGAAGGTAGAAATCACATGTAGTTCTATGGTGTATCATATATAATGAATAATTAACAGGTTATATTTATTATTTAAATAAATTTTACTGATTATTATACTCATCAAAATAACGATGTTTTGAATAACGAACTACACCAAGACATAGAGAAGGTAATCCGTACGTACGCATGTATGGTGACTTTGTCATCAAAAGGATGGATAAAATAATGATTATAATTGTAACATATTTATAATAACATCACATAATTTATATTTAAATGGGGTTATTATTTTAGTATGGAAAACCCAAACAAATATGAAGAGGAAGTGGAAAAGTACATTGAAATATATGATGAAATTATTACCTCTTCTTTGGGTGCTTCCTTTTTATTTGATCAAAATGGCTCGTATGGATGGATTTTTTTATCAATTTAAGTCCTCTAGGTTGAATTAAGGGTAGTTATAGGGATATTGGAGTAGGGTTTAGTTGGTACAAAAGGCTTTCGAAGTGTGAAATTAGGATAAGGGGAAATACCCTTTTATAAGGGAGGTTAGGGTCACTTTAATAAAAGTTTGAAATATTATTTTATTATGAAATCATATTGAGTTTATAATGGCACCAAAAGGATTTATTTCGTGTCTTTGGTGGGTATAGGTCGAAAAAATCTCATCCAATATGTTATATATTGGTTTAGGTCTCTATATTAACCTTCTCTTTTGGATTTAAATCTTAGTTAAATAGTATAACTTTTACCATGTATTGTTGTTTTATTATAAGAAATGGTTTATAATCATACTATAAAAATCCAATAGAACTCCAAGTGTTTAATTATTGAAATATATAACCTTATTTATTTCTTTTATTAAATCTTATGATTTTTAGGAATATTATATCAATAAATAATATTGTATTTGTTTTAAAACCTCATTTCTGTAAATTTTGACACTATTTAGTATTTCGTTTTTGTGAAAGTTATAACAATTTTATCACATCGAAAAAATATATATTTAATAAACACTAACATGTCATATTAACCTAGAAAATTAATTTAATACATCAAAAGACTCAATTTACTATTTTAATAATATCTATAATATCAATAATTTTAATGATTCATTAATAAGGTAATTAATTCATCATCACTTTGTCATAAATAAATTTAATTAGTTAATTTCTAAAAATGATAAATAAATTACCATTATGTAAGAAATTTTTTTAGATTTCTAATGAATAATTATAGTTGAATTTATATTATACGTAACCCAATATTAAAAATGTTTTAGTTATGAAAATTGGAATCTAACAATCTTAACTATTCTTTAAAGAAAATAATAACAAATGTCCTAATGTAAAACAAGTGGATCAAAGAGGATCATATTTTATTCCTAATGTTACTTTTGGTCGAAATAAACTTATCCAATATAATTAGGACATGTTTTAGGGTAATTAATATATCTTTTTTACCTATAATTCCTCTATTTATTTTTAACCCTGGTAAATAAAATTCAAAAGATACTATTCCACAATAATTATTTTCATCCTATTAAAACTAATTTTACATAATTAGGACAACCATGTCTCTCAAATTTTTTTAATTCAATTCATAGAAGTGTTTAAATTATGATTTATGAAAAATTTTAAATGTTCCTAGAAGGTGAGTAAATGACGGAAAAAATTTTAATAATATTTTATTTATCAAATCATATTATAAAATGAATTAAATGAATTAAATTGGACTGATATAGGTATTATGTAAATATATTGACTTTAAAATAAATTTTAATTTATGAATAATTGTTTAAATAAAAAAGTCAGTTTTAAACAATAATGTATTGTTTTCCACTATTCATGAGAAATTGAATTTTTCAGAAAAATACCAAAAAAATCAACATTAGCTAATTCTAATATTCTGAATCAAAAAATGAAGTCCATTTTTTAAAATGAAATTTATAAAATTTCAAAAATTGTGTATTATTATTCATAACGGCTAGTTTGATTGGTCATGTGTTCTAGAACTCAATGTTGCATACAACACAAGATATTTCATTAATCAAAGAGAAGCACACAATGGAAGCTTGGGGTTTTACATTCATCCCTCCTTCAAATACATCTGTCCTCTACATTTATAGAATATAACTTCATAAAAATATTTGGGTGGTTCTTCATCATAATTTCCTCGGTTTTCTATGTTTTCTATACCATCTTATGGTTTTCAATAGAACTTTTACATGATAGGTCATCCATTTTTGTCAACACTTGTTCTATAGTATCAAGAATCTTGACAGGATCTTCACAATAAGACAAATATGGTTTTGGTTATATTTATTCATAGGTGAGTACATGTGTTGGGTCAGGCGTGTATTTTCTCAACAGTAATACACGGAACACATCATGATCTTTGGAGAGACATAGAGGCATTGCCAAACGGTAATCTAAAAATCCAATTCATTATTAAATTTAAAATGGTATGTGGTACCTGGGAAATAATTTACCCTTCTTTCTGAATCATATGACACCCTTCCATGTAGATACCTTTATGAAATCATGATCCCCTACTTGGAATTCCAAATCCTTCCTTCAGTTATCAGCATAGGTCCTTTTTCTACTTTGAGCTGCTTTGATGTGGTTTGGATAACTTCACCTTTTCCATTGTTTCCTCAATAATTTCTAGGACTACGAGTTTTCATTCACAAGCATCATCCCGACAAGTTGGTGTGCGACATCTATTTCTATATAACTCTTTATATGGTGCCATCTGAATAAATGAATTGATGTTTTTATTAAAGGAAAAATCTACTATAGTTAAATATTGATCCCACAAACATGGAAAGTAGATTGAGTAAGATCAAAACATGTCTTCTACGGTTTGAATTGTCCATTCTGATTTTCTATCAGTTTGAAGGTGGTACGTAGTGCTTAAAAAAATTTCAGTATCTAGGTCTTTTTGAAGACTTTTGTAGAATCTTGATGAAAAATGAGGATCATGGTCAGAAACAATCTATATGGGTACCCAATGAAGTCATAAAACATCATTAATATAAGGTCTTACTAAAAATTTAAGTGGTAATCTTCTCTTATAGAAAAAAATGTGCTGACATTGTAAGATGATCAATAATGACTCATATTGCATCATTATTTCTATGATTATTTTGTTGTCCCATGACAAATACCATCGTAATATCATCCCATTTCTATTAAGGTATAAGAAGAGGATTCATGACTCACCTAGGATGTTGTATTCCAGCCTTCACCTATTGTCAAACCATACATCTTGACACATAATCAGCAATCTCCCTCTTCATGTTGTCTGACCAAAAATGTTCCTTCAAATCTATATACATCTTTGTTCTACCAGGGTGAATAGAGAAATTTGAGCTATGAGCGTCATCCAACAATTCCTTTTTTGGATTAGGTATGTTAGGAACACAAATTATCTTCCCAAATTTCCAAATCCCATCCTCATATATAACGTCAATCAATCTATCATCATTCACAGTTTTAATATTCTTTTCAAAATCATCATCCTCAGTCTGAGAACATTTTATCATTTCTAGTAAATATGGTTTTCAAAACAATTGAGAAATTATTGATGTTTCACCTTCCATGATTAGTACCATCTCCATCTTTACTAGATCTATAAACATTGGATCCCATTCTACTCACATCTATTTCAAAACTCCATGATCCTTTCCGCTCAAAGCATATATCACCTTATTTACCTTCCCCGGGTGGTTGTATACAGTGCAATCATAATCTTTGATTAGTTCAATCCTTCATTTTTGCCTCAGGTTGAGTTCTCTTTTGTGAGAAAATATAATTTAAACTCTTGTTATCGGTATCTATCATACATTTTTCTCTATAGAGATAGTGTCTCCAAATCATCAAATCAAATATTATAGCTGCTAACTCAAGGTCATCAGTTTGATACTTCTGTTATTGAATGTTTAATTTTCATCATGAACAGGAAATAACTCTATACTTCTTCAAAAAGGACAAAACCTAGTCCTTTTATTGAAGCATCACTATAATTTACAAACCCATCATTCCAAAATGGTAGAGAAAAGAAAATAACATTTACTAATGTTATGTTCAGTTCTTTAAAACATTATTCACACTATTGTGTCCAAATAAATTTAACCCCTTTACATGTGAGCTTGGGTAATGGGTTATCAAATCAAGGAAAACACTAGATGAAACTCCCATATGAACCTGTTAAACCAGTAAAACTATGTACTTCAGTTATATTTTTTGGTGCTGAATATTCATGGATTACCTTGCTCTTTAAAGGATCAACATATATTCCATCCATAGATAAAATATTTCCAATAATTGAAATCTCCTGAATATAGAATTCATACTTTCTAAACATACCATAAAATTCATTTTTTCAAAGATTCTTCATAATTGTGCTCAATTGATTTTAATTATCTTCATATTATTTGGAGTAAACCAATATATCATCAATAAATACCACCACAATGTCAACAATATATTACTCTAAAACTCTATTTATTAGATCCATGAATACATAAGGTGCATTAGTTAGTCCAAAAGGCATTATTGTAAACTCATAATGCCCATACCTAGTAAAAAATGTTGTCTATAATTTCATCTGTCTTCACACGTAACTGATGATATCAAGATTGAAGGTCAATCATTGAAAAATATTTTTCTCCATGAAGTTGATTGAATAAATCAAAAATGTGAGGTCAGGGATACTTGTTCTTTATTGAAATATAATTTATCTCCCTGTATTCGATGAAAAACCACATAGATCCATATTTCTTCATAAAAAAAATAACAGGTGTTCCCTATGGAGAATAACTAGGGAAAATAAATCATTTATTACTCAATTCCTCTAGTTGTTTCTTTAGTTCAATTAATTTCACAGTGGTTGTTCTATAAGGGTTTTTCGATACGGGCCTTGAACCAGGAATTAAATCAATGGAAAAATCAATTTCTCATTTTAAGTATGTCTAGGAAAATCCTCTAGAAAAACATCAACATATTCTTTTGAAATAGGTATGTCCTCTATTTGAACATTCCTTTCCTCACCCATAGTTATTTCACTCTCTTCCTCCCTAATGTTTTAATTTAATAGAGCCACTAGGGGTGGATCTAGAAAAGAATCAGATGGTGATGTTTTTTCTCCAAAGATATGGTACAATTTATCATCATTGAAAATTGTAATCTCCTTCTTCATAAAAAATATTTTCACATCAGGGTCATAAATCCAATCCATACTAAGTATTATATCAAATTCAATCATGGGTATGATGATGAGATCAGTGAATAAAGCACATTCATATTCCCTAATGAGAACAGATTCACAATACATTGTGACGATTATACTTACATTAATAGTTTTGACTGACAAATTCATTGTTAAATAAAATTGGAAATATATAATTTTTGTAGGAAACACCGATGATATAAAAAAATGAAATGATCCAAAATCAAATGAAGCATTGGATAAATTTGTGGAGACCATTAAATTACCTTCCATTGCATCATTCAGAGCTTCAACCTCATATGTAGTGATCACATAATCTTGGCCTTACTCCCTTGGCCTTTTCTATGGGATGTTTCATTGGCGATTATGACATTAATTTTCATAATGCCCCATTTCTCTACAATTGTTACATTCACCATTGGAAGCCTATTTCATTCCCTTGAAATCACGAGATTGGTGGATTTTTTCACCACACATGTAACATACTCTCATTCCCTTTAGGAAACGACCAGGGTGTTTCATCCCACATTTAATACTGGATAAAAATTCAACATTTCCCTTACTCCCATTTTTTCCATTTTTAGTGTGTTCAGCAGATCTCTTATTCTCTCTATTTTCTTAAAAGTCATAAGACATAGAGAATTATTTTCCTGTCATGATTGAAAATGTGAAAATATCATCGTACTATGAGAAGTATTTTGAGAAAAATGCTCGATAGAGAAATGGTTTTAACCCATTAATGAATTTATCTATTATACTCAATGTTTTACATATATAATCTCTTACATGCCACACTAACCTCGTAATG
The DNA here is from genome assembly GCA_963277665.1 of Viscum album. NCBI lineage: Eukaryota > Viridiplantae > Streptophyta > Magnoliopsida > Santalales > Viscaceae > Viscum > Viscum album. Next base: position 2,045,671,608 of record OY728147.1, on the reverse strand, counting down.
TTATCCTTATACTTTGTGACATTGTCATCCTAATTATTCTTCAGACTCAGAAATTGTCATTCCATATCCTATCAATGGTCATGAGGAATATATTTTTCTATGAATATTTATTTATCCTCCATCTATTCTATATTTTATACTTCTTCATCAGCCTTTTTTTTTAATTAATGACCACCATTGAATTGCATCTCTCATGTAGTGATAAACTACCCATGAAAACATTTCCCCTTTCAGTACTACCTAGAGAATGAAATATTTTCTCTAACGAACTTATCCATTGCTAAACTACAAATGGATTTTTTTTACCATTGAATGTTGGTGGTTTTTGCCTCCTGAAGCATTCTAAAATTGATGCTTCGTGTTGTGGATCAGGGTGATTCATACAAGTAAGGTTATTTTTCATAACTTGAGTGAGTTGTCCCAGTATGGATATAAGTTTTTCAGCACTGGTTGCATCACCAGCTCAACTATAATTATATTGAGTAAGAGGTAAATCCCTATATTGATTATTTGTGTTGATCCAATTTCTATTCCTTCCACTAGGTGCCATTTCTAAACAATGACATATAGTATATTAGTTTATAAATGGAAATACATAATTACAAACATGTAAAAAACCTAACATAAATTGAAAATTTAATTCATATAATTGATAATCATAATAAAATGTTTCCTCTGAGGAAGTATTTACTCATAAATCCCTCATAATGTTTGGTAAATAAAATATGAATGATCCTAAGCATATCCCCTAGGAGTGTCATAACCGGGGGTCCAGTAAGGCCCATTGTTGTGTACCTGGATACCCAGAGTCAAGCCCAAAACTCTATGTCAGAGTTTTCACTCCCAGGTACATCTTTCCCAGATCTGCTTCTACCTGATCATATTCATACATGGATGTCTTTATTGGAAAATACCATAAATTTATACATTAACAAAACTCTAGGAAGTTCATCTATACTAATCCTCAAATTCTATATTAGGGTAATGTTCTTTAATCATAGTCTTTATAAATCATACTTCCATGGTTTATACTAAACTTCCTCTAATACCAACATTAACACCCCAACCCTAGTTAGATAGAGTTGGTGAATTATTACATAACATTGGCATGATCACAAGAGATCAAATCTAAAAAGACTGATTAGTTTAGTAGCCTTGGAAGTACTAGATTCATAAATATGTTTTACATTACATTATGACATAAAAACTAAAAAATTGTGTCCTCTTTGAAAATATGTATATCCCATAGCCTATTCTAATAGGTTAATCATAATATACTTCTTTGTATCCTGGGAAAAATAAAACTTAGAAGGTGGTGAACTCAGATGCTCAGTAATTATAACAATATAGAAAAAACTATCAAAAATAAGTATAAAAATTTAAGGTAATGCATATGATTAACACAATCCTTTTAAACATAAACATCTGCATAATATGGAAATGGTATGTCAAATAATGTTATTTAATTATTCACATAGATATTATACAAGTCGAATAATCACATTTAATATAAATATCTAACTTCATAATGATGGATTACATAATGTAGGACATCATAATCATGTAATCAATTCCTCATTCCAATACTAAAAAAATTTCTAGGCCTTGTTCCAAGAGACCATTTTTGTCTCATGAGACTTACCAATGCATCAAGGAGCTATAGCAGGCTCCACCGATCACATACTAAGTCCAATGCATTCCTCATATAAAAAGGTTGAAACATAACATAAACATTCGTATTAAAAATAGCATATGAAATGTTAATACTCTAAACATAAACCATGAATGGTATAAAAATAACACATCCATAATCCAACATATCACAAAACCCTCAATACAATATGGAAGATTGTATCATAATAATTCAACTTCAAAAAAGTGTAAAATCCAACCAAGGATGTTGACATAGATGAAATCAAAACTATTTTAGAGAAACATATCTTTCTATTTTGAAATATTTTAAAGGTCATGTAATTATAAAAGAAAACATTTATTTTAAAAGTATTATTATTTTCTTGTACCGATATCTTCTAAGATATTAAAACTGAGGAAAATTTCAGCACCTGTTGTATTAGTTAAAACCATTCTTTCCATAATTTGTTGAAAATGTCATTATGTACCTTCTTTGGAAAGCGGTGGAAAGATTCATTTCAAAAAAAATTATAAAATTTAAAATGAGGGTATTAATGGAATTAACACATAGTCTAGTAAATAGTAAAACTGGTTTCAAATACATTTTTAAGAAACATGTCTGTGGATGATAAATAGGTTCTAGTAGATACTTACATATAAACAACCTCATATAATAAAGAGATTGTAAAATTAACCATAACCTTGTATTTTTCCTTACTCGAGGGTACTTTAACCTCTTGTATAATAGTTAAATCATTGTTATTAAATTATACAAGAACCACATACATAAATATGATATCATATTTGATATTTTATTATTTATTTGTTAATAATATTTCAGTAGTATCATTGTTTCGGGTGTTAACTGATTCATCTTAAATTATATGATTTCTTATGTAAGACATGTTTTTATGGATATAATGTATTTGATTCATATCAAGATTGATATTATGTTCTTAAAAATTATTTTTTAATCATAAAATAAAATTTATTCTTGAATGGTTATGATTGGGAATGAATCTCATTGCAATCGTGGAGATGGTAATCCGTACGTACGCATGAGCAATAATATCATTCTATTGATGGTAAAAATCATATGTAATTGGATGTTATATCATAAATACAGAATAATTAACATTTCATATTAATTATTTACATAAATTATTCTCGTTATTATACCCATCCAAATAATTAAGTATGGATTAATGAACTACACCATGACGTGGAGATTGTAAGTCGTATGTACGCACATATGGTGAAATTTTCATTCAGAGGATGGATAGAATAATGAATATGGTTGTACCATTTTTATAATAACATTATTGTATGTATAATTCACTAGAGTTATTTTTTTATGGAAATAATATGTAAAGAGGAAGTGGAAGAAGAAAACCCATTGAAAGAGCTGACGAAATTATTACCTCTTTTTCAGATGATTCCTTTTGAATTGATCAAAAGGGCTACGTAGGTTAGAATTATGATCAAAGTAAGGGATATAGGTTGATTTGAGGGTATTTTGGAGAATATTTAAGTAGGTTAAGTCGGGTAAAATTAGCTATGGAGGTGTGAAATTAAGATAAAGGTAAGTTCCCTTTTATTAGAGAGGTGAGGGTCACTTTAGGAAAAGCTTAAAATAATATTGTATTACACAATCATATTCAATTTATAATGGATCCAAAAGAGTTTATTTTGATGATAAAGTAATTCTGGGTCAGAAAACTCTCAAAAAATAAGTTTCATACTAGTTTAGGTCACCATATTAACCTTATTATTGAGATTTACTCTTAGTTAAACAGTTTAACTTTTACCATGTATTCTAGTATTATTATAATAAATGGATAATAAACATACTATAAAAATACAAGAGAACCCCAATTAGTTCATTATTGACATATCTGAACTTCTCTATGTCCTTTGGCCTATCCATATATTTTCAAGAATTTTATATCAATTAATAATATAGTATTTTCTTAAATACTCATTTAGCTCAGTTTTGACAATATTTAGAATTTGGTTTTTGTGAAAGACATAAAAACTTTATCACATCGGAAAAATATTATTTAATAAACCATAACATGTCATAATATCCTATAAAATTATTGTAATACATCAGAATTCTCAATTTAAAATTATATTAATATTTATAATATAAATTATTTTAGTCATTCAATAATTAGAAAATTACTGCATCATCATTATGTCATAAATAAATTTAAATATTTAATGTCTAAAAATTATAAAATATATATGATTATGTAGGAAATATTTTTATCTTTATAATGAATGTTTATAGTCAAATTTATCTTATGTATAACGCAATCTTAAAAATGTTTTAGTTTTCAAAATTTTAATTTAATACTTCTAACGTTTCCTTAAATAAAATAATAACAAATGTTCTTATCTTATCCTAGTTGATCAAAGAGGATAATATTTAATTCTTAATTTTTGTTTTGGTTGTAATATGCTTATCTATAAGAATTATAACATGTGTTATGGTAATTGTAATATCATTTCTAACATTAATTACCCTATTTACATTTAGTCGTGGTAAGTAATATTCAAAATCTATTATTCACCAAAAATTATTTTCATCAAAGTTAACCACATTTTACTTACTAATGTTAACCGTGTCTCTTTTATTTTTTAAATTCAATTCACAATAGTAATAAAATTAATTTTAAGTCACATTTGCAAATGTTCCTAGAAGTGGGTTAAAATATGGTTAAAAGTTTAATAAAATTATATATATATAATATTATTATAAAATGACATCAATGAATTACATTATAAAAATATAGGTATAATGTATCTATGTTTACTTTAAAAAACTAGATTTAAAATTATTTAATTAAATAAAATGTCAGTTTAAAACAATAACGCAGTGTTTTCACTATTCATCAAATGTTGAAGTTTTCATAAAATTACCACAAATTCACCCTGATCTTATTTTGATATTCCAAATCAAAAAAAGAAATCCATTTTCAAAAGAAAACGTTATAAAATTTCAAAAAGTGGGTATTATTATTTATAACGGCTAGTTTGATAGGTCGTGGTGTGATAGAACTCGAAGTTGCGTACAACGCAAGCTTTTTTATTATTCAAAGAGAACTGTATTATAGAAGCTTGGGGTGTTACATTTTCCACACTATATAATGACCCAAGATTTTAATAAATAAATATTTATTATTTGTATAATTAAATGAAATAAATTTTCCAAATACATTCTCCTGGACCATAAGGGTTCAATATCATAGGATATAAGACAGACAATCGTATTATTTCCGGAATGTTCTTCAACATCACCAACAAATATAATCCCATTAGATACTCTTCATATACATTCCTTAAAAAGTACCTTTAATCAAAACCTAGGAAATGGAAACATTAGAAAGGGTGAGCATAGATTATCATTATTTGTAAACATGGGAGATGTAAATTTATAATCATATTAAATTATAATAAATTCATAATGGTATGTGATCATGATAACAAATTGCAATGTCCATAACCAATAAGTCAAATATCATAATCCTGAGTCATGGTATAATACATATCATTTCAAAAAACACGATTCATAATACTGATAAATATTAATAAATCAATCATGAACCAAAATATAATTTCATAAAATTTTGGAACCATCATAAATGTATAAACCATTTCATGCTTAAATGTTAAATATCAAGGAAATAAAATCATAAGCGATCAGGCATCGACACTTGTTTCCAATAGTGGATCGAGCACATAAACATGATTCTCATTGTGGATCAAGAACATATACTTATTACCCTTATAATATCAATCACATCAAGGTGTTGACCATATAAGATCAAGTACATTGACCTTTTACCCATTGAATATCAACCACATCTACTTATTTCCTATATTGGATCAAGCATATCGACTTGTTTCCCATAGAAGATTAAAACGTTAAAAAATTAATACAATATTCCTTTAAAAAATTGTAAAAATGTAAAACATGTTTAAATATTACATTAAAAATTAATTTTAGATTAGTGAAAACATTATTGATTTTTTTTATAAAACGTGGACATGGAAGGGAACAAATTTACGATCGAAGAGAGAAATAAAGTTGTTTTTAAACGCATAATTCATATATCATTAGTTATTAATGAGAAGAAAATTAAATGAGAAAATTTATTCTAAATAAATTAAAATCATTAAAAAAAATATAATATATTTATCATATAGGGGTAAAATAATTTCTTAAATGAAAATTTCAACATAAACAATCCTGATCAAAAATATTATTGAAATAATAAATCTTGTAGAACTTTTGTAAATATTAAATCATACATCCCATGAAATAAATAATCTTTTATGTAGATATAAATCAATATAATTTTCAAAATATGTATCATAAAAGACATTAATTGGCTGAATATACACCACATAAAAGAAACAAGTGGTGAATGTGACATGTGACTCATAGAAATAAATGAGAGACGAAAACCCATGACCTCAAGTATCATATTTATTTATACATGTTCATAACTAGTAAATAATAAATATAGGTTTATAATAAATGTAATCAACAACCATAATCATATATATCATACCATATATTATTTACTTATACCCTTTTATCATCCATTTATTAATAATTATTTTTTAAAATCCCTATCTCAAGTAATAACTCCTTCATTTTTCATATATGTTTTGGTAGTTTTGGTACTTGTACATTGATCGTGATTTAATAATATATAAAATTTTAATCATGATATTAAAAAATTTATATTCAATATACTAATATATATATATAGTCTTCCACGAAATTCATAAATAAAATAATGAATTTCACCCTTTACAGAGATTGTAGGTTATGTGTATGCAAAAACATTTTTTCACATTTCAATAGGTAGAAAGAAAGAAATATTAATATAGAATAACATTTATATAATCATAATTATATCATATATATATAATAAAAAATCACTAAATATATCATTATAACATCCTTGTAAAATTAAAACAAAAAAATCACATCACTTTGTGGAGGCAGTAGTCCACATGTACGCACGAGCGATGGTATCATTTTCCAATGGATTGAAAGGTAAGAAGATAGATGTGATATTATTTTTATACAAGTATAATTGTTAAATTTTTATAATATATATATATATATATATTAAATACAAAATTAGATTCATCTGTGATAGGTGGCAATGAAAAATAATTTCACTGGTCCATGAGGTGGTAGTCCACCACACACAAGATTGATAGTTTCATTTCCCATTGGATGGAAGATGGTGGGGATATATTTTATACCATTAAAACATTTAATTATCAGTATTTTTAAGATACAAATGTTATGTTTTCATCATATTTGAAAAATATTTTATCGAGGTAGAAGAAGATATAAAATTATAATGTTTGGTTAAGAACTATAACACTTCTTCGGACATCCTCTTTAGGTTTGTAACGAAATAATTCCTAATATGGTTTTTTGATCAAAAAATAGATCTAGGTTGTGGTTAGGAATGAAATTAAGGTATTTGGGATGTAATTTGTGAAAACATGTCTCCTTATGTGTGGATTAGATAGAATATTGGGTTTCCATTTATATTTGTGGTGAATGGCACACTTGTATTGTTTCAATTTTTTAAAAATAATTCATGAAAAAATATTAAACAATGACTCAAAATAGACTATTAATGAACCATATTTGATATAATATCTAAATATGTCCTTCCGTGGGAAATTAAAAAGATATATTTTTTTTACCCTCATATTTTTAGTTTAACCCTTGGTAAACCTATTTTTAACTTAACTATAGTATTAGATTTTTTTTCTTTTCCAATATTCACTAGGAAGAAAATTAATTTTAAGTAATTAACTAATAATAATTATATTAGTTAAAAATAATAAATACATTTTATCAAATAAAATTGGTTGATGTGGAAAAATTTAATTAAAATGAAACCGGCTACGATAACGAATAAACATGTTCTCCAAATAAATATTTTTCATAATTATAATACATATTTCTATCAAATTTCAACCTAATTTTAATTCCAACTATATAATTTGGGTTTAAAAAAAGTAATTTAACTATATTTATTTTTACACCTATTTTAAAATAAAATTTAACTTTGTAACTTCAAAAATGTATATAAATATTAAATAAAAATAAGTATTTTTATAATCCATTATAAAATTTAACATTGAAGAATATTTAAAACAAATAACATTAACATAATTATTAAATGTTTATATTAAAATATAATATCATTTTCTAAAATAAATTTTCTAGACGTTTGAAAAACTAATTTGAAGATAGTTTTGAAATACATTGTGAAATATCTTTTTAGAAAAATAAATTTTTTTTAAAATAAATTTATTCTCATCCCAGGACAAGAAAAATTATTAGATTGATGTGAAATAACTTATTGAATATATAATATATCAATTTCATTTAAATTATTCACCAATATTTATTAGTATAATTTATTTGGATAAAAACACATTACATCCACAAGAAGAGTGTTTTAAAAAAATTACATTCAAATTAATCTTATTTTCATTCATAATGAATTTATTTTATGAATGTGTAAACCATAAATTTTCATTATCATATTTATTACTATTCATACGCACCAATCCAATTGTTTTTTATTAAATCAAATTAGATAATAATATTTTAATACTCTATTGTGTCTCTTTTAAATTAGGTGCTACGTGTAGAACAAGATATTGAAAAAATGAAATTTATTTGAAACAAATACATAAAAGTTAATTTTGTTAACTTAAAACCCATTAAATAGAATTTAACCATCAGGATTATAACAATATTATAAAAACAATGGAGGATTCTCCTAAATTATTATATCCCCTGGTTCTCATGTACGTTCTCAAATTGGTGGTTTCAACAAAAAACATTCTCAGGTGACTGGTTTTGTTTCAGATATAATTATCTCTATAATCTAGAAAACTTGCCGATTATTCCTAAAAAAATATGTATTTCTCAAATAGAATAAAAATTGGTTTAAATACATATTAAGGATTAGGTATTTACTTCATAAGGAATGATATATTAAATGAAACATGAACGTGAGAGAGTTTCAATGGAAGCACTAAATGATAAAATATTATTTTGAATTGATCAAGAATATTTAAGGTGTAAATATACCATGGGATTAAATTTCAGTTAATCCTAAATATAATATAATTTTCCATATATAAATTCACAAAAACATTATTTCACCAACATTGAACACTATATGTCTCCAAATATTTTCAGCATAAATTTTCAATAAACATTTAATTTACCTTTTTGTTTTATTAATATATCTAACCATATCCTACATTTCTGACTCTAGATAAGGTCGCAATATATTTATTTCTAAAAAATACATTCTACCACATTATATTTATAAACTTTTTTCCATATATGATATTTTAATGATCTATCTTAATTTACATATGAAAATTAATATTTTAACAAACATGACTATAGGATTGTGTAGTTCCCAACCATCTATGTATTCTAAAGAATGAGATATAAACATATCCTCAAATGTGGTAATGGTTCTCTCACACTAACCATCTGTATTAGGATGATAAGAAGTGATAAAACATAGATCCTTATCCACAATTTGTGGACGACATAACTAGAACATCAAGGTAAGAATCAGATCTAGATCATATATAACATATTGTGGTACTGAATTCAACCATACAACTTAGTTATGTTCATTATAGAATGTTGGAAAAGTGAGTTATATTTTCTTATAGTAATAATGTGTGATTAAATTTTAACAAAATATATTAAAAACTAAATAACATTATGGAATTTAGATGTTTTGGGGATTCTAGAAAACAATTCAAGGTGTTTTATTCTAATTTTCATAATGGTATTGGTAATAGTTGTAACATTTTTTAAGAATCATGTCTCTTAGATTTAACTTGATGACATATCAATCATCATGATAGACACTATGAAATATCCTTTTTCATCTTCCAACCAAATGTAATCTTTATCATCTACATATATCACCATACGTCCCATATAAATAGGAATTGTTGAATTTTATATTTATCCAAAAAATCCTTCTTCAAATTTAGTATGGAAGTGACACGTATAGGGTTATAAAAAATTATCATTCCATTACAATCAAGGGTTAACATAGGGATATTTTTCACCTTTTGTGGTATAAATCTTCTTTCTACACACATTTAATACTCACATGGATATATGATGGAACACCAATTCATGAAAAATAATATTTCTCCACTCCTCAAAAGATTTCAAAATCCATCATTTGAAAATCCTAAAATATGTAGATCTTTTCCGATCCTCATCATTGATAGGATATCATGATTATTTCAAGTAAAATAATCTTCCACTAATTTTTCTATCCCAATGTGCTAATGAAATTATAATTCATAGTCATTAATTAAATCAAACCATATTGTTTGAGGAATATTTATACACCTTTTTAGTGAATATATACTTTAAAAACATTATCAGTATATATATGACGTCTTTATCGATGAATTTAATTCCTCAAAATTTTTATTGGAAGGAATAACACAACTTACCCCAAATCCTAATTTGGATAATTTTTCTCATGGACCATGAATTGTCATGATTCATATGATATAACAATGTCATTGGACATGAGAACTCATCATGGTCTCTTTTTTGATACCAAACTATATAATACAAAACCATCACCATTATAGTTTTAAGTAAGAACCGGTAAGCTGACTAACCATCTCATAATTTAATTGATATTTTCCACAAATTACTTTATTGAAATGAACCTTATTCCCTTATATGATAACATGTTGAGTTGGTTAAAAAACTATGAAAAGTTATCTACAAAAAATCAATAGTATCCATCCAAACTAATAAAACTATTGATCTCAACAAATGTGGTTGTTGAGGGTTATTTCCCAATTACATCCCTCTTTAAAGGATCTAATAAAATACACTCACATGAGATTATATAACCTAAGAATAAAATTTTTCCATTATAAAATTCACACATGGTTACTTTTTCAATCAACTTATCTCTCAAAAGGGGCATCAATATAATTATCAAGTGATATAATTCTCTTCCTTTCCCTTTGAATATATAATAATCTTATATATAAATAATACCAAATATTGATCAAGGTAATATATAAATATTCTAGAAATTAAATCCATAAATGTATAAGGATTATTTTTTAGGCCAAATGTAATCACTTTAAATTCCAAATTTATAAACCGCAAATATAAGGATATCTTTGGTACGAGTTCAACTTAAACCATAAACTAATAGTTTCTATATTGAATATCAATCCTTGATAATATTTTGAATCTAATAATTGATCCATGAAATCATCAATATTGGGTAGATAGTATTTATTATTGATATTTATCTTGTTATTTTCTAGATAATCAATCCAGAGTCATGTTGATCCATATTTCATACCAATAAAATGATTTGGTGCACCCTAACGTAATGAACATAGCTAAGTAGATCCATTAATAAAATTCTCTTGGAGTTATTCATTAATTATTGCAACTCGATTGGGTACCTTCTATAATAATTCATTGAAAATGTTTTAGAAATAGGTATGAGTCCTATAAAAAATTCAACATTACACCTCGATATAAAATCAAACAATTTTACTAGATAAAATAAACATACTCTCAAACAACATTAATACATTTTTGAGTTTCTTCCCAGCCATCTGAGGTAAATAACCATCATGGATATGGATTAAGACCAACAATATTGAAGTAATTCCCATTGGATATATTTATTCCTCCTCACACTGATAAATGATATTGGGTGCATTTGGAATATGTAATGTGACTTACCTTCCTCTGTAATTTATATGGAATGCATATAAATAATGTTAATCCATGCATAAAATCACATAAAATTAAAATAAATAGAAAATAAAAATATAAAAATTCGCACAAAACATAAATAAGAGGGGAAATATATATTTTATAGGTGATCATCATACCATTAATAGTTTTCACTAAAAACTCAATATCTATTCATTGAGATGGTAATAAAATACTGGTTGAAAATTCAGTAAATATAAAAGGGTGGGTAGTGAAAGAATCAAAAAAATATAGTGGTTATTCTAGAGAGGTTATTAATTTTTCCTTTCATATAATCATTCTAATAACTTGCTTTGATATTCATGATCAAATTAGATTTCAAATTTTCTTTTATCTTAAGAGTTTAGTGACATTTATCATCATCCCACACATTTGGATTCATTCATTGGTTGGAATATTTTCTATACACATTGTTTTTGAATCATTATATTATGGGTTTGGAATTAGTTAGTGTCTTCTTCTCTTTTATTTCATTAATCTACCAATTAATTGACAATAAACAATCATAATATTTATGACCCACCATTATACATTTAAAGAACCTATTAATTATTGTCAATAAATTACTTTTATATTATTACAATATTTCTAGCATGTGGATTTCTTTTATTTCTTCCAAACATGTAATTTATTTGAGTTCTCGTGAGACTCAATAATTATTTTTTATCAATTCCATAGTAATGGTGGGAATCACTATTTTTCAATTCTACCTTGAGTGGATGTAGAATTATTTCTTCATAGATAATAAAGTCTCTAATACCTAATTCTTTTAAGTTACATGGTTTTAAGCCAAAAAAGGATCAGTTAATTTTTTATTTTGGTGATAATGGTTAAACCAGAATCATACCTTACAATTCATTAAATATTATCATCAAAAGAGTCAATATATTTTCCCCTTTTTACTCAAGATTAGGGAATTCCTTCTCAATATTTTTACAGAAAATAAAATTATTTTACATAATAAAAAAATTATCCTATTAAATCTATCCTATTCCATAGAGATTATTTCTTCCACATGTCTCAAATTTTTAATAACGTTCCAAAATTTATCTTCTTTCTTTCCCAAATGATCAATTAATATAAAAACCATTTAATTTTCTAATAACTAGATAACATAAAATATATTATCAATGGTGTTGAAAATTAGTAGGATGGAGAGTTTATCTCTCTTCAAATATGGAGAGTTTATCTCTCTTTAATCTCGTGGTCAGTTTTAGACACCAATATCTGATGAGATTGCTAGCCACTATCAGATGATTGCTGCTTGTGGAAAATCACGATCCCTTTGCAATTATTTTGAAGAGGAAATGATGAAATCTTTTCAAAGGTAAGAGTTATCGAGGATTTTATTATGAATAGAGGGCGGTGTGGACATGCATTGATTTGGGTTGAGGTCGATCTATGCAGTTCTTTTGAGAGCTATGGTGACTTGGGGGTTCATGAGTCTAATGGTTAACGAACACAAGAGGAGAGGAAATGGAGAGGGCATGCATGGGAGGCAAGGACTGGAGGAGACACATGGGTTTTTGAGTTTGGTGAATGAAGAAATGGTGAGAGACGACACTGGAGAGGTGATGTCTGGTGGAGGATTGGTGGAGCGGCGAGGCCTGGAGGAGTTTATGGGTCTGGAGGCTGATGGAGAGGTGAGGCCTGGTGGATCTTGCAGTGGTGGAATGTGAGGGTTTCAGCCAGTGGAGGTTGGAGGAGTATTTTTGCGCAAGAGGGACAAGGGCTGTGGAGGCATGAGCGGTTAGGCGGGTTTGGATTGTTTGCGGCATAGGGTCCTGGTGGTGAGCGGATCTGGGATCCTGGTGGTGGGATCTTTCTGTTCTCTAACTTATAGGTAGAGATGGGTTACGCCGTGTTCCAGTGAGGTGGCATGGAGACGACCTCGAACTGTGGTGACTCTAGAGAACTTGCGGGGAGGACCTCATGATATGGGGGAGCGACGGCATCTACCAGTGACCGGCGACGATCTCAACCCAAAATCTCCAGTCTAGTAGCGACTATAGTGGGTTTGGACGTCTTTGACGTCGTGAGTGGGATGGTTTTTTAATGATGTCTATCTTGGGATGCTGTGAGTTGACTTTGGCTGGTGATAGGTTATCTCATGCTATATCGGATTGGGACCATGACAGATGGTGTTCTGGAATGTTATTTTTTGTTTAAATTTTGGGTGGATTCGTGTTGTGAGAGTCATGGCGGGGGCTTTCATATTTTATGGTGTTGGCATCATTTGATGATGCATTGCAGGTTTATCATTTAGTGTCTTTGGGGTCTTTGGTTTTTGGGTGACATTTTGTCACTTTTGTGGTGTGATGGATCTTGTGTAACATTTATGTATTTTTGCTTTTATATTTTAGTAAATAAATATTTAGTACCGAGCTCGCTCGAGTCCTAAGCTTTCATGGTATTATCAATGGTTTTGATCCATTACTCAGCTGCTAAAGGATAAAAATACACACCAAAATCAGATATATCTTATCTAATGAAATACTCAATAGTATATAATTCTCTACCTTGATCAGTTGGAATCTTGTTATGATTCATGGCCTAAGAAAGTTTCATGAGTATAAAAACATGATTATACATCCTAGAATCCACAACATTGGTTTCGTCCGGTTTAAAATAAGAAAATATTTGATCACATTAGTTTTTATAAAGAGTACTTACAATTTGAGCCAATTTCTAAACACAAAAATAAAACGTCTGATAAATAATAATAATATTGGGAAACCACATAATCGTGAATATTTTTTAGGATGTATAAATAATGAAAACATCTTTTCATCCTATAAGACGTTAGGTTTTAGCTAGGTCATTCAAGGTCATAATTTATTAAAATCTGATAATATGGTTTATAGTGAATATGTGAATTAATCCAATCCTATCTCCCATAAGATTAAAAACATTTTCATATTAATGGAATATTAACCAAGCATCAGAATTATGGCCAAGATATACTCATCCAACTCTTTTTAGAGATATAACCAATAGATGATTCTATTCAAGAAAACACATCAATAAGTAGTATCTACACAAGGATGTTTTTCTATTAAAACCACTTAATATATTTCTTACCAGAACATTATGATGTTATCCTATAATTTGAATCATCCCCAGGGTTTTCACAAAGTCATTATAATCTCAATTAAAAATGATAGACTAAACCTATTCTATGATACCAACTATAATAACCCTGTATTTTCAAATATAAATTTTACCTATTTTTTATGAATATTTAACTATATTCACAAATAAAAACCTAATTACCATAAAGGTCTAGTTTATTTTTATCGTAGATATAAATTATTTTTATTTTAGAAATTATATCTCACATATCCCATGAAATATCTTCTAATTTAGTACTCTTCATATACATACCCTACATAGAGACTTTCTTCATTACCTAGTTAAGGAAACATATGAAAGGTTGATCTTAGATTAATAGTAAGGGTAATCATATGAGATGTCAATCGATAATCATATAAAATAATATGATAATAATAAGGGTCTGATATTATGACCATAACTTAAAAAAAGAACAAATATATAAATGATCATGAACATTAGTCATAACAAAAAGCATATCATTTCAAAAGAATTAATTATAAGAGTGAAAATCATTATTAATCAATAAAAACCCATAAGTTCATGACATAAAAATGTGTCAACATCATAATTATAAAAACCATTTCATATAAAAATGTTAACTACCAAGACCAACAAATCATAACGGGTATAGAATCGATAAATGTTTAACAAAGTAGACCATGAACATTAGCTAGTTTACATAGTTGATCAAGCACATAAACTTGTTTCCTAGAGTAGATCAAGAACATCGAACTGTATCCCATAGTTTATTGTGTATATCGACTTGTTTTCCATATAGGATCAAGAACATTGATTACTTTTCCATATTGTAATAAAAATAGAGGCTTTTTTCTATAAATATCTCATTAGATATGAAAAATTACCAAATTCATTAAATGGAAAAATAATTTTTATCCAACCAATCAAAAAATAAAAACCATACATGTGGGTTCCCCAATATCATAAAACATCCATAAAATCATAACTCCTATAAAGAAAATCTATTTCATAATCATTCCATCAATTCAATATAGCATAACCCATGTTAATAAATTGGATTCTGAAATATCATATCATCATAATCATAAAATATCTATAAAAATAATAAGTGTGGTATTATTGTATCATATCCATAGTAAATAGAAATTATCAACAATGGATTTTATCATAGGTGAAAATTAATTTTAAAATACCAATAAAATAATTATTAAGAAAAATACTATTTCCACATTGAAATTAAACATTCTGAAAATAAAATTATTAAAAAATTATGAAAATATCTTTTAATTTGAAAACACCGAGAAACAATATAACGTAATATTCAATTAATTGAGCGTTTGTGACTTTGGGAATTTTTTTCATATCGTAAATGTTAAAACATTGATTTATTTCAAATGATAAATAAATAATAAAAAAATTTACTTATTGAAAAAATAAAAATGTGGTTTATTTTATACCATTTGTGAAAATTGAAATTTGTTTTAACATGAAATAAATGAATCATTTAAGAGTATTAAAAAAATCCGTAAAACATTTTTAAAAATATAGATTTTGGAAAGAATGAATTTTTGATCGTAGAGAGAAGCAAAGTCGATTTTTTTTAAAACGTTTTTTAAGATCATTTAGTTATTAAAGAGATTAAAATTAAGGGAAAACATATTTTCCTTGGGTTATTTTAATTGTATACCTTGTAAAATAATTAACAGGAAGTATATACATCACATAAAAGAAACATGTGGGGAATAATGTGTGTCTCCAAAAAATAAATGTGAGATGAAAATCCCTTACCTCAAGTCTGTTATTTTTTAATTAAATTTAAGAGCTCATTTATAATAAGAATTGGGTTATTATAGATATATTAATGATCCATACTTTCATTTACCATAGAATCTATGATTTACTTATAACCATCTATCAACCATTAGTTACTAATTCCTTATTAAAATCACTATACTGGGTGATAGCTGAATTGTTTTAAATTATGTTTTAGTAATTTGTCCCTTTTTTTGATAATGATTAAATAATATAATGCTTTTTAATAATTATATAAATATTATATGTATTAATAATTAATATATTTATATTATTTTATAACATTCAGAAATAGAACAATTAATTTTATTGTTCTTAAAGATGATAGGTCGTATATACCCGTGAATGTTCTTTTCACATTTCGACAGATGGATCGAACATTACGTAAATTTTAATTCAACACCAAAAAATATTTATTTTATATATATAAAATATATATTCGTTAATTAATTCTTTATTACCATCCATGAAAATCAAAATGAAAAAATATAGACATCGATTTATGGAAGGGTATTCAACAAGCACACACGAGTGACGTTATAGTTTTCCAATAGACTATAAGGAAAGAAATTAAATGTGATATTATAACTAAATATGTGTAATTATTTCATGAATATGATATATATTTACATATTCATTATATATATCATTATACCTATCTGTGAGAGGTGGTGATGGAAAACGAATTTCATCGGTTCATGGGGAGGTCATCTGAGTGATCGATGGTTTTGTTTCTCATTAGATATAATATGATATGGTAGTATATTATTAAATTAATAAATATAAATTATTTATATTTAATATTATATTATAATTGTTTCAACATATTTTAATAATATGTTAAAGAGTTATGAGAAAAAAGTAAAAAAGAAAACTCATGGTTAAGAACTATTCCCCTTCTTCGGACAACTACATTAAAATTATACATAAATCCTTTATAGTTTTTTTATGATAGAAAACTCGATATATTTAATATTATGGGATTAAAATATTGTATTTTTTCCATTTATAAATCAAAATCTTATTTAGTTATGGATAAGAGAAGAGAGGGGATTTACTTTTATAATTGATGTGAGTGAAACACTTTTATGGTTTCAATGTTTTAAATAATTTCATTTCATTTCTGGGAAAATTGATACAAAGGGAAAAAATACCTAACCATTTAGGATATAACATATAAATATGGATATAATATAGATATAATACAATATTTGTGTCAATTTTAACCATTTTATGTCTGATTTTAACTATAAATAAACCTATTTTATCTTTAACCACATAAACTGATTTTTCTATTTTTAATATTCATTATGAAAAAAATAAATCGACCTTATAAACCATTATTATTTATTCTAATAAAATATATGGAATCCAATTTATCAAATTCAATTCATATAACATTTCTAATTTAGTTAAAAATTAAATCTACAATTTTGATTAAAATTTGATTTTCCAAAGAAACAGTTTTCATAGATATAAAAAAATTTATATAAAAATTCAATATAAAATTAATTATAATGATCTAAATTGGATTAATAATAAAAAAATTCATCTAATTTAATTTCTAAAATAATTTTATAACTAAATTTAGCTTATTAATTTCTAAATGAAAATACAATTTTAATAAAAATCAGTATTTTTCACAATTCATTAAAAATTAATCGTTTTTTAAAATTATCTAAACTTCATATTAAGATAATTTTAAATAATGAATTTAAAAATGAAGTTCATTTTTAAAAATTAAATTTTATAAAATATCTACAAACTAATTTTAATATAAGTGTACTAAACCAGAAAAACACTCTTCTTAGAAAATAATAATTTTTAAGAATAATAGGGGATTTATTCATAGAACAATCATAGATAAAATATTATATAGAAGATAAAAAAATTATTGAATATATTAAATAAATAAATATCATTAAAAAAATTCACGATTAGTTGCTATTTTAATATATTTTGATGAAACACATTGCACGAATAAAAATATTTTTTTTCAAAATATTATTTCGAAATTTCAAATGAATTTATTGTATACAAGTGTAAACCATAAATATTTTATAAATTAATAAATCCTATTGAAATCCTTAAATATAAATTATATCAGATTAGTTTCACATTAAACAATAATATTTTAATAGTACATCGTAGTTCGTTTAAACTAATTGTTTCAGGTAATTCAACATATTAATGAGATTAAATTTTATTTCAAGAAATCATAAAATATTCTGGTTTTACACATCTTATATAGTTTAAAATAGGAAATGTATTGAATATTTGAAATGAAAAATCTTGATCAAAATGGAAATACAGTCCTAGGTGTAAATAAAAGGACTGAGTTGATGGAGAGTAAATTTAAGAAACCATGTGTAAAAAAATATAGGATAGGAACTTTCTTAAGTGATTTTTGGATATCTATGTAAATAATTTAGGGAAATCAAGAGAAATAGAATCCTATATAATGACTCATATTTTTCATGTATTATTTTTAAATGTATTATAGATTATTTTTGAGTCCAAGTGCCCAGACGAGTTGTGATTCTGAATCTCGGTGTTCCTGAAAAAAATGTTTGAAATATAATAAATATATTAAATATCACAACCACATAATATTCTGGAAAAAATAGAAGAAATTATAAATGGGGTCCCAAATATGATATTTTACTGAATCATGGAGGTTAGGGTATGGTTTTTACCCTATATTTGAAAAAAAATATTCGGTGTAGAATTTTTGTAGAAAAGGCATCACATGCATAAAATATAAAAAAATAAATTATTTCATTTTATTATTTTGGAGAAACAACTTAACCTATTATATTAATAAAAGGTAATGGGCAATTCCTAGGTTAATCCACAAAAACCAAGAGATACATAGTATTTTCAGTGACCCATCAAATGATATTCTATTGGTGAACGATGACTGGACCATAGATCAATGGATGGTGTGAGACGAATTAAAGGGATCTTGACAACGATCATGATGTAGCTTCATTCTTCACCAATGATCAATTTGAATCAATGTATTATAGTTGTTTGATTTGGTTTTCTTTCCTAATGTTTGGTTTCTATGATGAACCTAGATCAATCAGTCAGTAGTTTGATATGTGAATTATAAATATTGTTTAATGGGTATGATTAATCAGGAATTTGTAGTTTTTCTCCACGATTATATGTTATCTCATTATTTTTCATTCTAATAGAAATGAATTAAGGTTGACATGAACATTGACCAAGTATTATCCCTCTTGATTATTGATGTACTTTTTAACTTCAATTATTCATTCATTATGGGTGTTCTTCATTTGGTTTCTAGTTTGATCTATGTTAGAAATTCGAATTTTTTACACAAAATTCTTGGCTCAATGATTTTAAATTTTATATCTAGGATCAGCTCGACACAATGGTGGCATGATGATGAAGGCGGTAACATATTAGATGCCATAGGTACTTAATTTTCATGATCTTTGATGCACAGTGATGTACTCCATTTGAGTCCATTTTTCTAATGAATTAAACTACCAGATTGTGTTTATCATTGAAAAAATGTTTTAATAAACATGGTTATTTTTTTATAAAGACGTGTGGCCGGAACTATTGATGGTGGCATAAAAACGGAACCGGAATCTAGATCCATGAATATGGAAATTTCCACAAGAAATGTCATGTAACGCAGATCCACATGTTTTGTTCACCACTCTCAGTGAAGGCTAGGGTTTTGGGAAGCAGATATGTATCACAAAATTTGTGCCCCTGTCACATGGCATGATACATCTCCCTATTTAGTGTGTACCTTGTAGGGTACCAGGACATAGGCTAGAGTATATAGAAATAGGCATGTCTTGTACACCTATACGAGCCTGTAATGGATAGAAAATACATGGGATAATCCATATTCTCGTACACAGGAAGAAGTACACGGTTAGAAGAACTCTGTAAACTTCAAAATGGACTTAGACCATATACCCAGGAAGGAAAGAAGCTCAAAGGGACAAGGCGAGTAACCAAACTAAACATTGTGTACTTATAAGAAGTTTTATTAAATCCATATTCCTCTGAATCACATTAATAATATGTTAGTGTTTGTTCCCAATATCCATTACCTATGTTTTGGAATGGAATCTCCTCATACACATAGGAAAACGATCCCATCAGTTGGGCTTTTTGTACAGAGTTGTTTGAATCCTTCTGTGAGACAAAGAGTGAGGTCTGTTACTCATCTATATTACCTAGGGAGATTTATTGAATCATCTTAACCAACACTATTTGGGGTTCGATCCTCTACTTAACAGGTTAATACAGACTAATTTGATTGTATACATCATGGTGGTGGGTGTGATCCCCATATGTGTGTCATATCTCTTCAGAATCCCAGTGTATACTTCTTATGAAGATACATTAAAATAATCACCACTCTAATGGACAACATCAATATTATCAAACATAGGAGTATGCTCTCCTAGAGAGGTTCTTTATGGATCTATGAAGCTGGAATCCTAGGCTATAATTATTATTTAGAGATTATGCAAGAGACTATGTGTCATTTTTCGGTATATCTGGATAATAGTTTTGTATGTGCTATTGATATATACCTGTGTAGAGATGAATGTACTTATTTTTTTTGTATAACATGTGGTTTCACGGTGTTCTATTGGTTATTTTTATACTCACCCATGCACCGTCGTTTTCTGTATGTGTCTTGTCATGTACAGATTATCAAACATTTTATAGAGTCCTAAAACAACGAGGAGAAAATGGGTCTTAGTGCGACTAGAAATATCAGGGTGTGTTCTTGTGGAATCGTGAAAGATCTCCACAGTATTACATTCAGGTTGGGATTGTTTTTAGTCTCTTTGTTTTGGGATTGTATTTGGACCACGTTTATTTCACTTCACTTTATATCATACACTGATTATGGGATTAAATTTTTTCATGCATAATTGTTATGGTTTTTTTACATTTTAACATAGTATGGGATTTGAAATGTGTGTGTGTGTTTACAAGTACATAGTATAAGTCCTCCATCATTAGTTATATGCATAATTGTCACTAGTTTCCATCATCTAAACTATTGGAAGAGGGATCTAGTAGTTGCAGTACGGGGCCCACTAGGATAAGTCGTGATAGAGTGGTATCACAGATGTTGTTTCTACCTTAAGACTGCAGTCAGTGAGACTATTTTTAGGAAATAGTGTTAAGTGTTTCAGGTTTTACTTTTAGGTCTGGGACTCTAATGTTAGTGTGGTGGGCAATGGATCAATACACTATGACTTGGATCACCTTCATTGTGACATGCTATATAAGAATACTGGTTTCATTGAAAATAATGGTACAAGAATCATATAGGAATGGGACGTGTTTTCCATGTCTATATTGATTAATATCTCTAGATATACTCATTGACTTTGGTAAATCTTGTTTATATTCATGATGCATACACGATGTATTCCTTCTTGAATTCAGTATCTTGATTTTGAGGATGATTCCCTTAGTGATGCGGCATCGATAAATAGACAAATTATAATGATTCACCTCTAGGTGGTGCACCAACTATACAAACACCTATATAGAAGAACAAAGTACCTACCATGCTAGTGGATCAGGTGTGTAGGGTTAGTGAACATTATGAGTTTTAGTGATAGAGACCCCTCATGTTTTAAGGTGATCCTGACTCAGAGGTGGTTGAGGAATGGATTGGGTATGTGACCTATGTTTTGAATATGGTAAGGACACCAACATATCATATGGTTGTCCTTGAATATGGAATTATTCATATCTCACCAAGATGATTGTAGGGGTTAGTGAACCAGTCATATGACAATGCAACTCTATCTTGGTCACAGTTTAACACCTTTTTTAGAGGATTTAAATCTATCTCTTCTTGGGTTTGTATATATCCTAGATATTTTGTATCCCTAGATGGTATGCACAATAGTAGCTGGGTATTTATTGGTGTTTAGAAACCTATCCATGTACTAAATGCATATTTTTTGTTAAAATTCAGTTCAGATCAGACCTTGGAGTGACAGATGTGTAGATACATCTGATCCAATGTTATCCCTCTATTCATTAATAAAAATTCTTGGATTTTATAGTGAGATTTAGTGGTTGATAGTTTCCTGGCCGAGAAAACACATCCAATGGTTGTAGATTGTGTTCAATCATTAGAAGTGACCATTAAAGAATCAATTTATCATCAGTATCGGGGACCTTAGTTCATGAGATGTTTTAGGAGGGGATCTCAAGATAGAGGATCTACATTATAGGGATCACAAGGTGGGTCTATCCATCCAAGAAAGAGTTGGTTCTTCTCATGTGATTGAGTAGGACGTCTTTAATGAGATTTAATGGCCCTACATTCCACTAGACGAGAAACCATGGACACACATCTAAGGAATAAACAGTGGTAAGAGAACACAGGTTCCCAAGGCATCAGATATGGTAGAGGAAATTGAAGAGATGTAGAAGGTGTAAGATACATTTACCTGTTACCATCACCAATCTTAGGTGGTCTACACCCGGCTCAGGGAGCTAGGGGACATATGAGAGGGGATATATAGGCAGTGGATGCTTATGGACTTGAGGCTTTGAAAATAATAAGAGGTATATTTTTATTATTATCTACCTTACCTACAGTACAAATAGAAATGGGTGATAGTTGTTTGTTTATTTCCATATATCTTTGTCATTTCATATAGATTCTGTTTGAGCCCTTAGATTGTCCTTTGAACATGGATACATCTACTACAGAAGACTCAATGATCACATAATTTTGCCGACAATGTGACCGAACTCTTGTAAGTGAGAGTCAGCATTAGATTATCTCTTTATCAGTGATGAGGACTTATTATTTCATCTTTAGTATGGGATATTAATCCATATTTCATTCAATGTTGAGTATTTATAGTAGAGGATATGGGGTTTCTACAGTAATAGAACCAAGTTCTACTTTGTTAGTGAAAATGGGACATATGCAGTACATGATGGACTCAAGAACAAGAGGCCACATCTAATTACTCTTCATTTATATATAATGACTATAACAACCCATACATTACATACATTGTTATTACTTCAGAATTGAATCACACTTATTACAACATATAACAAAACCAAGAAAGGACTGTATAGGTATAGTGTCTTTAGAAACTGGGAAACATAAAAAACTGGTTCATAAAGCATCTACATTGCCTCCCATTTATTTCATCATATCTATAGTCCCTTTTTGGAATATCTTACTTAATAACCTTCTTCCTGACCTGGGGAAATAAAACATACAAAAGGGTGAGCTCAAATGCTCAGTAAGGGTAAACAAAAGAAATATCAATCACATCATATTCATAAGAACATAACTTTTGGAAATCTTAACCTGCAAAAGAGAGCATAATATCATAACATGGGATAAATCATAGTAGTGAAATGGAATCCCAACAATCATAACATAAAACATGAAACATGGTGGAATACACACATAATCATAGAGAATTATTTCTTGTTAGTCAAGACTCATTTCCAAGACTATCTTAGTGGACAAATTCCATTTCTGAACCGAGTTCATTCCTCGTTTCAGTCCTGTTTCACTAAACCGGTATAACCTACCGTTCTAGCCATGTCTATCTCATGAGATATAAAATCTTTACCCTATGCATTAGAGGGAGATATAGGTCCCACCCATCTCATAATGATACCATTCTTATGTTTTCCATAAAATCATAAACCATACATCATAGCATATCCCATGTAATAAAAATGGGATTCTTAAACATCGTGACATCATAAAACAATTCATATAAGATAAAAGAATTCATAAAAATAATTCCATCACAACATAATCAAATAAATGTAATAATAGGTATAGAAACATAACCCTTTATTATCTTAGATGTAAAATAATTTTGATAAAACACTTGAACTCCATTCTTGAGGAAAATATCCTTTCTACTTCAAAAACATTTTCCTTTCATAACATGTCATACAATTTTAAACTAAAATAAGTTGATTAAAAATAAACTTGAAAACTTTTAAAGTAAGATTCTTGGAAATAATGTTTCAAAAATCCATTCATGCCGTATAATTTAAAAAAACATTCTTCTCGTACTTTTGTCGGAAAAGTCAAAAAGTACCTCGTACGAAAAAACGACAAAAGATTCATTTCATATCTTTTACTAAAAACTCACAGAAGGGTAAAATTGGATATAAACTATTTTAGAAGGATATAAATATTACATATTGAGGAAACATGGATGTGGATGATAAAATACACCCCAATAAATACCAAAGTATAAACAATCTCGGATAAAAATGAGATTGTGATATTTTCCTTTACCTTAGGTCCAATTTGCTTCGTAAGTGTCTGAACCTCCTGTATAATGATTTAAATAATGTCATTGACTTATTAAAGAATCATATTCATTGTTATGATATCACATATATGGTTCACTTATGACTTTATATTACCCATTCTTATGTAAATTAATGTTAATGTAGGGTTTTGGGTAAAATAATCTTATTTATCGTACGTGTTTGGACTTGTTGTTCATGATGTTATTATTACTTATATCATGATTTAATTACCTCAAAAATGTAAATCATGATTTATATATCAAATAAATTCATTATATATCCAGAATATACAATCATTTATAATAGTACATAACATATGGAGGTAAGAAATGAAACGCACCGTTCATGGAGACGGTAAGTCGTACGTACACATGAACGCTACTTTCATTTCTATTTCATATTTTAATGGAATTAAAACATAATGATACATAGTTATTTTATAATTCCAGTATAATATCATATATAATATCATTAACCACATCCTTTATACATCCCACATAAGGTATTAACGAATCACATCACTTTGAGGGGGCGGTAGTCCGCACTTCCTCAAATGAGATTATCGTATTTACAGACTATGGAAACTGTAAAGGAATGATATAATTAGGTAGTAAATAAGAATAAGTAAATCATAAAAATAATATATATTATATATAAATACAGTGCCATCATAATGGCCCCCATGAGAGGCGGTAGGAGAAAATCGAACAATCATCGTTTCATGAGGCGTTAGTTTGCCATCACAGAAACGTTATGTTCTTCGTCCATTAGATGAAGGAGTGTGTAAGTTTAGTTTGAATCATTCTCATAAAAACTTCTTACTATATTTAGGATATTGGTGTTGTTACAAAAGGAAGGATTAAAAAGAGTTTAGGGGTTGTAGAAGTAGAATAAATGAAAACAACTTAAGAGAAACTATTACCTTTAATTTTGGTAACTTCCATTGGTTTGAACAAAAAGGACTTCTTGGAGAGTCTTCTTCCAAATTTAAGGCTTCTAGGGGGAGGATAGGGATGTAGGGAGCTTAGTTGGGCAAATTTTGGACGATCCAAAAGGCTTTAGAGGTGTGAGGAATTTCATAGAAGTGGCCTCCTTTTATAAGGGAGTGGAGGGGCTCTTTACGAAAGTGTGAAAACATTATTTTATTATAAACTTATCTTAGGTTTAAAGAGGTCCAAAACACATTAATGACGAATATAAGATGACTCATATTCTAAATAAAATCATCCAATAGTAATTGGACAGGTTTTGGATGATATTTTAATCATTTTAATCTTATTTATTTAAACCATTTATTAATGAGTTAAACACTACATCATTATTGTGTCATAAATAATTTTATTCATTTGAAGTCTAAAAATTACTAAAAAAATACCATGATGTAGGTAATCATTTTATCCTTACAAATAATATTTATAGACGAAAATATAACTTATATAACCCCTTATAAAAATTAATTACTAAAAGAGTTTTGATAAAGTCAATTTTGTCTTTACATTAAATTAATTAATCTAATGTGTCATTGTCTCTCATAAGTGGATCCATGGGGTCCCAAAATAGACCCAAGGATGCCCATGGTCGGCCATGACTCATCCAATAAGGTTAGGAAAGGTGTCAAGGTAATTTTGAATTATTATAATATTCATTTAACCTTGAATTACCCTATTTACCCTTAACCGTAGTAAATAAAAAAAATTACCGTAGTTACTATTCATAATATCACAAAAAAAGTAACCTATTAACATAATTTGGACCCACTGATTCCAAATATGGAATCCATTTTTCAAAATTAAAAACATAGAAGTTGCAGTAATTAATTTGAAATTAATCCCGTTGTTTAAGGAAACAGGTTTTAAAAGTTAAAACATTGCCACAGATTGAATTTATTTAACCTATGAATTCAATTTAAAATCAAGGATAATGACATAAATTATATTAAATGGTAAAAACATATTTTATTTATACTTTGAAACCATTCAATATTATTATTTATCCACAAAATTTATTACGATGAAAAAAGTTGTTTTTAATTAAAATATAGCGTGTTTTTACTATTCATTAAAATATGAAAGTTAATAGAATAATATGAAAAATTAATCCAAAGTAAATTTTTATATATTAATTATAAAGAAGAATTTTATTTTTTCAAATTGAACTGATAAACATGTCAAAAACTATATTTAATGTGGGTGTGCCATCAAAAGGCGGTAAAAGTGCATTTTTTGAAAAATACTTATTTTACCCGAAAAATTTAATTTTTTCTCTTAACACGTTCTAGAAAATGTATAAGATGAATAATAATGTTATAAAATTCAAAATTTAGTTAATACTATTCATAACGGCTAGTTTTAATAATATTTTAATATCATATCATTGTTTAGTGAAACTCGGTATTGCGTACGACGCAAGCTATCAAGGAAGGACGTGGTTGCGTGTAAAGCAAGCCAAGACAATGTTGTTAAAAGATTACTTTGATTATTTATATAACATAAAAATAAAATATTTGACATAAAAGTCTCAGGTGTTACAATTAACCTTGGGGTAATAGATGTTATATGTTCCCAATTGCCCTGAGTGGTGGTGAAGTATGAGGATTCCTTCTTGGAGGATGTTCCAGGTTTTCCACCCCACCGATAGATATACTTATTAATTAATCTATACCCTAGGATAGAACCTTTATTTTCTCTACCATATTGGATGTCTCCATTAGATATTATCAAGCTAATGGTGTATTTATAGGACTTATAGAGGATTTTGTTTTTATGTCCTAGTATTTCACCCTGCATAGCACTAGTTTTATTCCCCAGAAAAGGTAGATGGTAGACTAACATTATGGGTAAGCAAGCACTTCTTAAATCATGTCACCATGAAGAAAAAGTATCCACTAATGAGGATAGATGACCTATTATACCAGTTAAGATGGGTGTCATGGTTGTTGAAGATTATCCTTGGGTCGGTGAATAACCAATTGCAAGTATAGGTCCAGGAAATATCAAATAAGTATTAATTTAGATGTTGATATGGTCATTATGAGTAAATGGTGATGCCCTTTGTCCTGAAGAACACCCCAGAAGTGTTCATGAGGTTCATGAACTGGATCTTACATCCTTTATTAGACGATTTAATCATAAACTTCATCAACAATATACTTGTGTACATGTCGTCTGAGGATGATCATTTGAGACATGTGAATATGGTTCTAGACATACTCAAAGAGAAACAAATTTATGGGAAATTATCAATTTATTAGTTCTAGATTCAGGAGTTCCAAATTCTAGGAGACATTATCTTATAAGATGTAGTCACATTGGAGCCGCCCTAGGTTTAGGTACTCTTCTCTTGGAAGTCACCCACGTCCATGACGGAGGTGAAAATCTTCCTTGGGTTTTAATGTTATTACCATATATTCATTCCATATTTATCCAAGATATTAGAACCAATTAAATATTATAAATGAAAGGGTAATAATTTTGTAATAACATAAATTTTACAAAATGATTTTTAGGAGTTGAGGTAGTGATTAGTGAGCACTCTCATCCTGAGATTTCTAGAGGGGGTGTCGAGTACGTAGTGTTCCTTGATGCATCACAAACCGGGATTGGTTTCGTTCTGATGTAGTGGTACGTAGTGATTTCTATATGGATCACATCATATGATACCACATGATCAGAACTAAATAACCAATCATCTCGATTCAATAGAGTAAGTATTCACACTAAATATTTTGTGACACTGCCTTGTGGGAGAATGGTTTATCATCTATTATGATCACAAGAGTCTCACGTATAACTTCTCTTATAAGGATCTTAAATTTAGATAGAATAGATGGAAAGGGTTCCTCCAGGATTATGACATAAAAATTTTCTATACTTCTTGGAGGGGGAATGGGGTAGTAGATTCTCCGAACCCTAGATCTTGTTTCTTGTTGCTGGACGAGGTATCAGAGAAGTTGGTCTCATTATAGTTATCTATTTTTGAATGGATATAGAATAGCCTACCTCTAGTAAATGGTTGTCACCCCTACTATCTTGTAGTGAGTTAGTTATTCACATATTGGGGATGATGACTGTGAGACACTATGTGTTAATATATCCACCAGAAATGATCTTTATGGATTTTCTAAAGATAAAGAGCAAGTTGTTATTTTCAAAGGAGGAATGATGGTTCCAGTGACATTGTAACGGCCCGAAATTTTGAATAAATCTTGTTCCCTAATTTCATGTGTTATTTTATTTTATTTTTATACTCAACAAAAAAAATTTATTTGATAAACATGATTATAATTAAAATGAGACCAGTGGGTTTTGACTGTTATATGACCATCGGTCAATATGACCACTGTGAACAAAATGTTTTGATTATTGTCTCCAAATATAAGTAATCTTGGTTAACTATTATAGAAAGAAGA
Organism: Viscum album; assembly: GCA_963277665.1. NCBI lineage: Eukaryota > Viridiplantae > Streptophyta > Magnoliopsida > Santalales > Viscaceae > Viscum > Viscum album. The sequence goes on along the minus strand of OY728147.1, from coordinate 2,045,642,455 downwards.
TTTGATGGCCTCACCTAGTAGTCTTGGACCGATCGAAGCCCATATAACAGAGCTTGGGAAAGAGGTAGCACCATTGGGCTTTGCTCTGGACCAAATCCAAGCTGAACTTCATCATGTGAAGCTAGAACGGAATCGTCTTCGCGAGAAGTTCAAACTGATAGAAATTACTACTCGGGCAATGTTGACTGAGCCGCCCCAAGATTCTATCACCCTAGCACACCTTACTCTTAGGTCCTATGCTGGTATTATAAGGGGCTATGTAATGAGACCATAACTTCCTTGTGTAATCCTTGTTTTAAATAAAAATTGGGATTTCTTATTATGATGATGTTTATGAATTTTCAAATGACTGGATAAAAATAGTATGCATATTTTTGATGAATTTTCAAAAGGATATTTTAAAAAAATGTTTGTGTAAACCTTAAATAATTTAAAATTTGTAATGATTCTCAAAAAATGGTCTTCTACAATTATGTCCAGTACGAAATTTAGAGTCTAATAAGATCAACTTGATTTTTGATGAATAGTAAATTATGAATAGTGATTTTATGATTAGGATTAGTAATATGACCAAATGGATTAGTAATCTCACTTAAAGAAAGATTTAAAATAATCTAGGCACCTTGATTAAGTAATGTGATTCAATAAAATGGTTAAATAACGGTTTCATAAATTATTTTTCAAGTATTAGTTTTTTCGGGTGAATAGTTTTTTTTAATTAAAAATTTAATTAAAAATAATTAGAAAATTACTTTTGTAAAAAGGTCTTTATTTTTGAACTCGGAGCATCGATATTATGTTATGGTAATTTTTGGGGTTTTTTTCTGAAAAAATGAATTTTCGGTGAATAGTGTTTTTATTTAAAAATAAATTTAAAAATACTTAGAAAATTATATTTATAAAATGGAGTTCATTTTTGAAATCATAGCATTGATATTTAGTTAAGGTGAAATTTTTGGATTTTTCTGAGAAAGATGAATTTTTCAGTGAATAGTAAAAATGCAGTTTTAGGGTTTCGGTATGTTTAATGACATCATAGCTGTGTCATGATGATGTCATGAAATATTTTAAGGGTTGGCCGGCCAAGAGGGATGAATTATTGTTGTGGGGGCCCCATTTGGCCTAACTCCATGGTAAATGCCAAGGGAGAGCACATGGGTTTGAGAAAAGCACATGTGAGGTGTCCCTTGGCCATTAATTCATTGTCCCCTCACTTTCCCTATAAATACCAAGCCCTCCTCTCATCAATTCGACTCCCCACTCTTCCCCCAACGAAGTTCTGGTCTCATTACCTCCCAAGGAGTCCTCCCAAGGTGCCCCCAAGCCCTCAAGGTCCCAACCATTGAGGTTTAAGAGTTACATTTTAAGGTAAGGGATCCGACCTCTCTCTTTCATTTCAAGTAATCTCTTTTATGTCATTCCTTTTATGCTCCATGTTATTATGTTGGAGGATGTTCTTTTATACTCCTCGTACTGCCCTTTTCATGTTAATATAATGGGATATCCCCTCTTACTCTCATTATTTCGTTTTATGAAGTTTTAAGTGGCGCCGTTAGGCTGCCGAAATTTTTGTAACATATTCTTTCTCCCTTATCATTTTTCAAGATCTATTTTCATGTAAAGTATTTCATGTTCCTTTTTTTAATATGTTGGGGTATGATCTCTAAATTTATCATACTGATCTTTTATGATCATATGATGAGAGACCCCATTTGATCGCTTCAATTCAGTATTTTGATGTTTTATGTGGCGCTGTTAGGCTGCCGAATTTTTAAGTGGTTCTTCACCCTTCTCGTTTTGAAGTTCTACTTTCATTTAAATTCTTTCAAGTTCCTTTTTGTTATGTTGGGGTATGATCTCTATATCTATCATACTGGACTCTTATGTTCATATGATGAGAGACCCCATTTGATCTCTTCAATTCAGTATTTTGTTGAAGTTTAAGTGGCGCTGTTAGGCTGCCGAATTTTTTAAGTGGTTCTTCACCCTTCTCGTTTTGAATTTCTACTTTCATGTCAATTCTTTAAAGTTCCTTTTTGTTATGTTGGGGTATGACCTCTATATCTATCATACTGGACTCTTATGTTAATATGATGAGATACCCTATTTGACCTTGTCAATTCAATTTTGTTGAAGTTTATGTGACGTCGTTAGGCTGCTGAATTCTCACAAGAGAAATCTTTTTTTTCTTCCTTTCATGTTCTTCATTTCATATGGTATATTTTCAAATTTCATTACCATGTTCTTAAATCCCTTATATTTTTTCCCTCTACGGTTTGATGGGTCATTTATGAATGTTTGACCCATGTCCCCTCTCTTCTCAATGTTTTCTAAAACCTTGTAACATAGCCGTTATGCTGCAGAATTTTCGTCTCAAAATGCCTCTCTCTCTTTTCTAAAAATTATTTTATGTTATAAAGTGAATACTCAAAGCTCTTATTTCTATAGGGGTATTAGCATATATATCAAAATGTTCTATTTTAAATTCTTGGAATTACATAAATGAAACCCTCTTTCCCATTCCGTGGGTTTAAAGTGACGTAAAGATCATGTCTTTAAAGCAGTTTTTAAAATGTTATGATTATGAAATGAAACCCATTTATTTTATGTTATATGGGTTATTTATGAAATTTTTGATGATGATATATGTGGCTCACATGATAATAAAGGAAAATTTAAGGGTGCGCCCTGATAGCGCTCCAATGCATTGGGTGAAGACTTAATCTCTAGAGATGACCATTTTAACGACGCCTTGGTGAATAACCTTGGTAATTTTAACGACACCTTGGTGATGGACCTTGGTGAAACAAAACGATTGTCAATATTAAATGTGGTAGCCACATCTTCATGTTATAAAATAAATGTTATTTTTATTATGATGTATCTCATGATTTCATTCTCATGCCTTAATGTTATTTTCATGACCTTATTGAAGTATCTCATGTTCACATTTAAAATGTTTCTCTTGTTTCTCATACTGGGCCTTCGGTTCACCCTTTCTTTTGATGTATGTCCCCAGGTTATGAGATGCAGTAATGAACCTAGGATGAACTTGAGGAGAAGCCTTTCAAGTGTTTAAGAAGAATGTCTTTTTTGTTTCATTTATTATGTTCCTGGTTTCCAAGACACTAAACCTTAAAGATCCTCGGTTTTGTAAAATGTAATGAAAGTTTATGTGATAAAAAGGCGGGATGCTATAGTTGGTATCAAAGGATGGTTTAGTTATTTGTGGAAATTAGGATATGAAAACATTAGGAAGAACCCTATAAAAAAGTTTAAATATAGGAAATCTTCCTAGTATTTTGGTGAGTATTGAGTAAAGGGTTTCCAAGCAAATACATCCCTGTCTGGATACGAGCAGGTAGAGGTGGCTCTGGCACAGATGTACATAGGGGTAAAACCCGAAAACACCGCTTTGAGCATGACTCGAACGGGAACTGGTACACGACAACGGGCCTTGCTGCACTCTTGGTTACGACACTCCCGGGGGATATGCTTTGGTAAATTCATAAGCTTAGTATGAACCATTGTTAAAGGAACAAAGATAAAATAAAATAAAGATTCACATAAGAATATATGATCATGTATAACCTAGAAGGGAACCTAGGGTATCACAAGTTAGGGTGTACTTTACTTCTACATGTTATCCTTAGATGCTTTAAGTTTCTTTTCATGATTATTGGCTAAGTATTTAAGCCCCTAACTATAGCTTCTTTTCTTAGTTAATGGCGGGAAATGGAAGAACATGTCCCAACAACCAATGTGATAGGAAATGCTACGATTGCCGTATTAATACGACAGAGATGATTAGGGGATTAAAAGATGATTATTATTTTGGAAGACGTTCACTATTTTGAGGACCATATATGATCAAGGTAAATAGATTACTACGGTGTCTTCATTGAGGAGTAAGGTTGACTTATATTTTGAAGAATCAATGAATTTAAGGTGGCCTTATATTAATTTAGGTTACTTATGGGAATGATTAACCTATCTTGGGTAAAATATGATTAGGTTAGTTTGGTTTATTTTCAGGAATCTTAAGGACCATTATTTACGGAATGGTCTATGATGAACATTGGGTAGTACCATGGAACTTTGAAGATTTAAAAGTAGTTTCCATTTCTATGGGATTCTTTTTGAAGATTTGTTTTACCTTACCCATTCTATTTTTGGGATAATGTTTAAAGATAGAAGAAATAGATAGTTGATCTTTTGTGGATCATGTGATTCTCTAGATGATGATTCTTGTGTTTTGATGAGACCAAGTAGTTTTGAATGATCATCGTTTGGAGAAAAGATTAGTTTTGGTAGAAACTTATTAATGTATGAAACTCTACATGAAGGTAGATATATTTCCTTATGTTTTTGTTCTATGTAGTAAATGAATTCCTCAATGTTATTAAAAGGAACGTAAAACAAAAATGTTGTTGGTTTACGTTTCCTACTAGGTAATCAAAGACCGCTTACACACATCATAATTTTGGGATTTTCTGGTGGTTAACTTCCCCTAATCATGTTTTCTATCACTATCCTTTAAGAACGTTACCCTTTGTTTTCTCCTCCATGTCCATATTTCCTACATGGAATCCTGGTATGAGTAAACTCGGGTGGCCTTTGTACTTCCTTTTCTTTCTTTTAAAGTAATGGTGTTACTGACTCTTTTTTCGATGTGGGACTTTAAATGAAATTTCAAAACCCAATTTTAAAAATTGTGAGGACGCAATTTCTTAAGGGGGGAAGATTGTAACGGCCCGAAATTTTGAATAAATCATGTTCCCTAATTTCATGTGTTAATTTTTTTTTTATACTCAACAAAAAAAAATTTATTTGATAAACATGATTATAATTAAAATGAGACCAGTGGGTTTTGACTGTTATATGACCATCAGTCAATATGACCACTGTGAACAAAATGTTTTGATTATTGTCTCCAAATATAAGTAATCTTGGTTAACTATTATAGAAAGAAGATTTGATGGCCTCACCTAGTAATCTTGGACCGATCGAAGCCCATCTAACAGAGCTTGGGAAGGAGGTAGTACCATTGGGCTTTGCTCTGGACCAAATCCAAGCTGAACTTCATCATGTGAAGCTAGAACGGAATCGTCTTCGCGAGAAGTTCAAACTGATAGAAATTACTACTCGGGCAATGTTGACTGAGCCGCCCCAAGATTCTATCACCCTAGAACACCTTACTCTTAGGTCCTATGCTGGTATTATAAGGGGTTATGTAATGAGACCATAACTTCCTTGTGTAATCCTTGTTTTAAATAAAAATTGGGATTTCTTATTATGATGATGTTTATGAATTTTCAAATGACTAGATAAAAATAGTATGAATATTTTTGATGAATTTTCAAAAGGATATTTTAAAAAAAATTGTTTGTGTAAACCTTAAATAATTTAAAATGTGTAATGATTCTCAAAAAATGGTCTTCTACAATTATGTCCAGTACGAAATTTAGAGTCTAATAAGATCAACTTGATTTTTGATGAATAGAAAATTATGAATAGTGATTTTATGATTAGGATTAGTAATATGACCAAATGGATTAGTAATCTCACTTAAAGAAAGATTTAAAATAATCTAGGCACCTTGATTAAGTAATGTGATTCAATAAAATGGTTAAATAACGGTTTCATAAATTATTATTCAAGTATTAGTTTTTTCGGGCGAATAGTGTTTTTTAATTATAAATTTAATTAAAAATAATTAGAAAATTATTTTTGTAAAAAGGACTTTATTTTTGAACTCGGAGCATCGATATTATGTTATGGTAATTTTTGGGGTTTTTTCTGAAAAAATGAATTTTCGGTGAATAGTGTTTTTATTTAAAAATAAATTTAAAAATACTTAGAAAAATATTTTTATAAAATGGAGTTCATTTTTGAAATCAGAGCATTGATATTTAGTTAAGGTGAAATTTTGGGATTTTTCTGAGAAAGATGAATTTTTCAGTGAATAGTAAAAATGCAGTTTTAGGGTTTCGGTATGTTTAATGACATCATAGCTGTGTCATGATGATGTCATGAGATTTTTTAAGGGTTGGCCGGCCAAGGGGGATGAATTATTGTTGTGGGGGCCCCATTTGGCCTAACTCCATAGTAAATGCCAAGGGAGAGCACATGGGATTGAGAAAAGCACATGTGAGGTGTCCCTTGGCCATTAATGCCTTGTCCCCTCACTTTCCCTATAAATACCAAGCCATCCTCTCATCAATTCGACTCCCCACTCTTCCCCAACGAAGTTCTGGTCTCATTACCTCCCAAGGAGTCCTCCCAAGGTGCCCCCAATCCCTCAAGGTCCCAACCATTGAGATTTAAGAGTTACATTTTAAGGTAAGGGATCCGACCTCTCTCTTTCATTTCACGTAATCTCTTTTATGTCATTCCTTTTATGATCTATGTTCTTATGTTGGAGGATGTTCTTTTATACTCCACTTACTGCCCTTTTCATGTTAATATAATGGGAGATCCCCTCTTAATCTCATTATTTCGTTTTATGAAGTTTTAAGTGGAGCCGTTAGGCTGCCGAAATTTTTGTAACAGATTCTTTCTCCCTTCTCATTTTTCAAGATCTATTTTCATGTAAAGTATTTCAAGTTCATTTTTTTATTATTTTGGGGTATGATCTCTAAATTTATCATACTGATCTTTTATGATCATATGATGAGAGACCCCATTTGATCGCTTCAATTCAGTATTTTGAAGTTTTAAGTGGCGCCGTTAGGCTGCCGAATTTTTAAGTGGTTCTTCACCCTTCTCGTTTTGAAGTTCTACTTTCATGTAAATTCATTCAAGTTCCTTTTTGTTATGTTGGGGTATGATCTCTATATCTATCATACTGGACTCTTATGTTCATATGATGAGAGACCCCATTTGATCTCTTCAATTCAGTATTTTGTTGAAGTTTAAGTGGCACCGTTAGGCTGCCGAATTTTTTAAGTGGTTCTTCACCCTTCTCGTTTTGAAGTTCTACTTTCATGTCAATTCTTTCAAGTTCCTTTTTGTTATTTTGGTGTATGACCTCTATATCTATCATACTGTACTCTTATGTTCATATGATTAGAGACCCTATTTGACCTTGTCAATTCAATTTTGTTGAAGTTTAAGTGACGCCGTTAGGCTGCTGAATTCTCACAAGAGAAATCTTTTTTTTCTTCCTTTCATGTTCTTCATTTCATATGGTATATTTTCAAATTTCATTACCATGTTCTTAAATCCCTTATATTTTGTCCCTCTACGGTTTGATGGGTCATTTATGAATGTTTGACCCATGTCCCCTCTCTTCTCAATGTTTTCGAAAACCTTGTAACATAGCCGTTATGCTGCAGAATTTTCGTCTCAAAATGCCTCTCTCTCTTTTCTAAAAATTATTTTATGTTATAAAGTGAATACTCAAATCTCTTATTTCTACAGGGGTATTCACATATATATCAAAATGTTCTATTTTAAATTCTGGGAATTACATAAATGAAACCCTCTTTCCCTTTCCGTGGGTTTAAAGTGACGTAAAGATCATGTCTTTAAAGCAGTTTTTAAAATGTTATGATTATGAAATGAAACCCATTTATTTTATGTTATATGGGTTATTTATGAAATTTTTGATGATGATATATGTGGCTCACATGATAATAAATTCAAATTTAAGGGTGCTCCCTGATAGCGCTCCAATGCATTGGGTAAAGACTTAATCTCTAGAGATGACCATTTTAACGACGCCTTGGTGAATAACCTCGGTAATTTTAACGACACCTTGGGGATGGACCTTGGTGAAATGAAACGATTGTCAATATTAAAAGTTGTAGCCACATCTTCAAGTTATAAAAAAATGTTATTTTTATTATGATGTATCTCATGATTTCATTCTCATGCCTTAATGTTATTTTCATGACCTTATTGAAGTATCTCATGTTCACATGTAAAATGTTTCTCTGGTTTCTCTTACTGGGCCTTCTGCTCACCCTTTCTTTGGATGTATGTCCCCAGGTTATGAGATGCAGTAATGAACCTAGGATGAACTTGAGGAGAATCCTTTCAAGTGTTTAAGAAGAATGTTTTTTTGTTTCATTTATTATGTTCCTGGTTTCCAAAACACTAAACCTTAAAGATCCTCGGTTTTGTAAAATGTAATGAAAGTTTATGTGATAAAAAGGCGGGATGCTATAGGCATTGTAGGGGTATGTTCAGATAGAGTTTAATAAATCCCTTTTGGTGGTAAATCCATGTGTGGGAAGGATGTACTAGGAACTTCAGAATCTGTTTTGGGGGCATGGGATGAAGAATAGAGTTGAATATTTTGTCTCTCGATGACCAACTTCTCAATAAGTAATGGTTGATCACGAAGTTCTAGCATGTTTTTTTCTACCGCTTAATATGACATAGTATAAATGTATGGTATATCCATACACTTCAGGCAGTTATTTCCATACACACCAATATAACATGATTTTATTTGTGTGATTTTTGACTAAATCACCATGTTAGTCCACTTATTAGCTATTCAGTAGTGGTGTTAATTAGAGTGTGTAGGACACCACTACTTGTAGGAGATATTATATCTTCTTTGAGTTGCATTGATAATTTTTTAGGGTTTTTATTTTCATTTCACATGTTTTTATGTAAGGGTTTTCAAGATGTTTTTGGGACTCAATTGTTCTTGAGCACAGTGTTTCACCCATAAACTGATGGCTAGACAGAGCAGATCATTCAGGTTTTGGAGAAAATTATGTGATCTTTCATGTTATACTTTTGGTTTATATGGGATTATCACCAACCATGGGTGGAGTTTTAATATAATAATAGCTTCCATTAAACCATCTATATGACATCATTTGAAGATTCATACAGGAGACCCTTCTAGTCACTGGTTTTCTGGATTTACCTAGGTGAGTCAACACTCATGGTCCCATAGTTGGTGAGTTAAACTACCAATAATGTGTTGGTCATCCAATATTAGATAAAAAATACATATATTCATCATACTTCATATTCATATAGATGTTGGAAGCCTTTGTATTTTGAGGATTGAGACCATGTGTTCCTATGGGTTTCTCATCAACATGGATTATCAAGATTTTGTTAGGGTAGCAAGTTATATCCATGATTAATTGGTACATTACAAATATTAAATTGATAAGTTCATGTGTCTTACCTATTATCTATACTAAAATAGTTAGAACGGTTACAAGATTTATTCTTAGTGTCACAGTTGATGAGGTATGTGCCTGAACAATTAGACGTTATCCACTAGGGAGAGTTCGACCGTAAGGATGGAGATACCATTGTGGTGTACCTAGTAGAGATTGAGAATTGGTATGTCATGATCCATCATTTGTGATAAATTCCATTAATTCAAGTTTGATGTTAGAAATTGACTCATTAGGGGAGAACCTGGGAGGGTTAGGATCATATTCTTACTCTATACCCACATCTCTTTGTGTTGACCCAATTTTGGTTTTTTGGGATTTAAATTCATATGGTGGTGAGAATTTAGTGACTTAAATTTTCTATTTATTATTTTTGTATATTTTATGAATTGTTTTAGACCATGAATTGATACAGCATGTTATTTCAAGGCCCAGTGTGCCCAGAATAAATTTTTGAAATATATTTATTATATTAAATAGCATGCGAGTGAGGCAATCCCAAAAAATTATAATAAAATATAAACATGAGGCTATATAAAAAATAATATGGCACCATTGATTTTATAATGAATATTTTACCCTAGGTGTGAAATACCTTTTTTCGTCGTAGGTTTTTTGTATAAAACTCATCGCACGCGTAAAACAAATAAACTAACTAATTATTTTTTTTATTTTGTATTTTTTTGATTGAGAGAACTAATATCTTATTTAAATAAATGGTTTTGTGGAATTAATATGTTTAAATGATAAAACCTAGAGATCTAGAAGACCATTGGGGAGCCTTAAAATGAGATTTAAATTGATGTTTATGATCAGATCAGAGATCAATGCATGGTGGAAAACAAATTTAGGGGACCTCACCAACAATCATGATGCAACATCGTTATTCATCATTGATCTATCTGAATAATGTTAGAATATTTTTTTTATTTTGTTTTCATTCCCAATTTTGGTTTGTATGAATATAATGGAACTATAAACAAGTAGATTTATCTACAGATCAAGTATATTGCAGGAGGGGTTTGATTAACTGGTAATTGGGAAAATTTCTTCTGGATTAATTATCATTTCTTCATTTTTCATTTTTATGGAATCGAATCGAGGTCTACACAAACATCAAATGTGGTTCATTCCATTTAATTATTATCGGGATTTACTCCACTAATTTTTAATTCATCATTGGCATTCATTTTTTGGATTTTTGTTTGATGTATAATATAAATTCAAATGTTGTGCACTAGATTCATGGACCAATGGTTTAAAATTTTATATTTGGGCTCATCACAACATGATGGTGGTGTGACGATTGATATAGAGGTGGATTGAACAATGTAGGTACCTAGTTTATGTGTTCCTTAGAATCCTTTAGATAACACCACTGGAAAGAATTTTTCAAACCAATCGACGGTTTAGAACATGTTTTTTTAATGGTAGGTATCAATCGACATGGTTCATTACCATTTTGATGAGACACAAAATTGAATCGGCGACTACATGCATGGAAATTAATATGGAATCCATATATAATATTATAGAAATTTCTATACTATATGAAATGTAACGTGAATCCACTAGTGATTTGGGGACCTTTCAGTAGGTAAAATGGTTTTAGGAAATATATAAGTATCAGAAGCCGTGTGAACCAATCACATCTTGTGTGACATTTCCCCGATGGATCGACATATTCCTCATAAGGTTCATGGATATAGTTTTGAGTACAATGGAATTTTCATTTTGTTCACTCCCACATGGTCATCGTCTTGATTGAACGTACATGAACTAAGCTATGTATAGGTACATGAGAAAATTACACATGAATCAGAACATCATGTACTTCCACTTGGACAAAGAAAATGTTTGTTTACACATGTAGGATCCAGGGTAAAAGGGACGCAACATACAACCCTAATACATGTCATGTACTCTTAAGAAGATGGATTTAGGACCTTTTCGTCTATATCATGGTGATGTTTTATTAGGGGGTATTCCCCAAATCCATTTCAAGAGGGTCAGTATCAAATCGCCTCTTACACATAGGATAATTATTTCTATAGTAGGGCTTGATAGATAGAGTTTTTAGAATCCTTACGTCAAGAATAGAGTAAGATCCTCTATTAATCATCATGATCTTGGTGGAGTTCATTGTATCTTCATGACTAACAAATGTTGGGCGTTGATCCTCTACATTGTGGGATAATCTAGATTGAGTTGTTAGTATGCACTTTCTCATTTGGTTTGATCCTAGTATTTTTATTATATCTCTTAAAACATCGACCATATAATTCTTATAATGAGATCCAATGAGCATCACCTCTCAATTGGTTGTCATAAATATTCTCAATTTTATGAGTGGTTTCTAACAAACTAAAGCTATATAAAACCATCAAGATGGAATCTAAGGATGGAATTATAGTTGTAATTTTACCTTATAGAATTTTTTAATTTGTTGAGTATATATAAATATTTTTGTTATATATTTTGTAGAAATTTACCTATTTTTATCTTACCGTACTTGTTTTTGTATACTTTTTGTTTTCAAGGTGTCCTACTGTGTATTTTTATACTCACCCTTGTATAGACTTTTCATACACATGTTGTGTCTGGTGAAAATGATCAACATTTCGACCGAGTCTTAGATGAGCCATGAACAAATTATTCATAGTGAGACCAGATAGACCACGGTGTGTTCTAGCGGTATCCTAATAGAATCCCCCAGTATTAATTTTAGGATTCACTTGTTTGCAGCACTATTTAGTGGGTTGGAATTTTCCCATGATTAATATCCTTTAAATCCTATCGTACTCCAGTTGTGAGATTTAGATTTAAGCATGCACAAATGTTCACTTGCTTTTACATCTCATCATTTCATGGTCTTGGGGATGTGTATGTGTTTAAAAATACGTTGGCTAAGGAATCCTATGTTAGTGGCATGTTTTCTGGAAACTAGTCGTCATCCCGTAGTCTTTTTTAGGAAATCCTGGGGAATCATGACATGTTCCCTACATCGATAGGATAAGGAAGCCTAAAAGAAGGAAAATCCAAAGGAAAATTGAATATTACATATAAAAAAATTACTTTCTTTGGTGTTTATCAATTAATGACACCCAAATTGTTTCATAACCTCTATGTAGTTTGTGGAATATTGTTTGACACCACCCAAATGATTTCATGATAATTATTCAAGTATAATATTAAATCATAAATTACATTATAGATATATCAAGTTCGCATGTTCCCTAATACCTCATGTTGAGATGAAAACCCGATGGAAGGAGATAAGAAAATAAATTATATAAATCAATGAAATATAATGTTTGAATGATTTTTTTTATAAACATGAAGTGTCTATCCAATCATGGAGAGAAATTGAAATGGTAACATAGGTTGATAAGAAACATTCAATCTATCTTTTCACATTGACGAACAAAAATTTCTAACATAACCCTTAAATTTCATGGGATTGTAATTTTTTCTAACCATGTATATAATTGAAGATGATTTTTATTTTCAAATTGATATTAGATGATGAAAAGTCATATTGGAAAAAATTATAGCTATAGAAATTAAACCGTCTTGGTATGATCATTTATAGAGTCTTCTCAACAGTATATTGGGAAAATAAAAACCCATATTAAAGCTAACAAGCTGTAAAAACAAGATAGAAAATTAATAATGTATATATCTCAGTAACAAGAAAATAAATGATATCCTTAAGAGTACTTGAAGAAAATAACATATCATAATATAGAAACAATATGTATCTATATTGGTGCTATCTAAAAAACATTGAACATAAATATTAATTGATAATGATCAATATATTTTATATGTGGAGGTATGGTGCATCCCCTTAGGGGGATATACTTTGGAATTTTCTATGATCATTAAAATCACCCAAATTTTTTATTTCCAGAAGGTGATGGAAAAATAGTCAATTAAATGGTATTACTTCCCATTATGTCAGCTTTGATTCTAAAGAAATTTATTATAATATTTTTGGGGATAAATTATCTTAATTAATTATTAGAAAAGTACAATGTTTTGGGGAATTTATTAGGGAATTGTGAAGAAACCCGATGGTTTCCTTGGAATATTTATATTCTCTTTGTTGGTTATAAGAAATATTGGTTAAAATATATTTAAGAATATTTAAAAAAAATTATTTCAAAAAATATAATCATATTTGGTACATGTGATCATCCCTTCAATAATAAAATCAATAAATTAATAGTTGGTATCATATTGTATGGATTATAGAAAACTCTATTATCTATATCAAATCCACATGTTTTTATATAGATAATAGCTCTTGTAGAATTAGAGTATAATGGTTCTTTGAACATTCACAGCCACACCATAAACGTCAATTTATATATTATTTTGTAATTTAATTTTTATTAACAGTTCTCTTGATTTTTTTGTTGATCTGTTTTAATATTTTTAGATATTGTATTTTGATATCAAATGTACCATTAACGCAGAGTTTCCCACACAGACATTCCAATGTTTCCCAGCCATGTAGAGAAACTATTATTAATTTCTAGGAGTTTAAAATTTTATTTTTTTTATAAAATTAGAGATCCCTTTCATTTTACTCTCACATGACCCTATACCCCTCTTCTCCTTTATTCATCGTGAACTCTGCCAGGGATATCATAATCAATAAAGACCCTCTGTTACTCTCCTTACGATCATAATTCCAATGGGTTTCTGAGAGATCTGGGTTAGGATCATCAATGTACTGAATCATTACCCTTATATTATACTATTTCCTTGATTTTATATCCTCTTCTTTCTATTTATATTCCATGGATGATCTGTACCTTTGGTTTTGTTGCTTTATTTAACGATTTCATATTTCTGTGGTTTGTACTACTTTATTCAAATATTAATCATAATGAATCTATCAAATCAATTGAATTCTTAATGATATAAGTTAGGTTTTCCTTTTTCTTTATACTTAAATTATAAAACCATAATTACTGTTATTTAAATACATGTTTTAGAATATTATTGAAAATAATAAATTTGCTATGTATATTGGAGACTAGGTTTATCTGGAGGAAGTTTTTTATATAAGTGAGGGTGTATGGTGCATGTGGGGAGGGATTTATTTTATTTTAATAAATAAATTTTTTAAAATTGTTAAATTATTCGTTTATTTCTTTCATACTAGTTTATGGGCCTTTAAAATTCATGTTTTCAGGCCCATTTTTCTACTACTACCTTAATTTATTTTTTTGGTCAAATCATTCTGTTTTGATACTGTTTGATAGCCTGACACTAGTCAACACCCTAGAGTGGTCATAAAGGTTCTTCGGGGATGCCATGGGACTGAATGGGCATCTAAATAATGGATGGTATGGTTAGGTTTGTGACTATATGGTGTCAGAATCTATACTCTAATAATAGAAGAACGATTTGTTCTGAAGTCACCCTTTCTGATTTAATTGAATATGGTAGATGATTAATGGAATTTTGGAACTCAATAGGTATTATTGGGTAGAGTTTCATGAGATTTTACATATTATAAACCATTATTTTTCTAGGAAATTTAGGTTTTTGGTTTCATATTTTCAGTTTATATTTAATTATTTTCTGTATATATTATGAATAATTTCATTGGAGGTGAAAACAATGGGGGAATGGGTGTAACTAGATATTTCATAGGGCCATGAATTCCATGTTTGAATATTTTTTTTACTATTATATTTCTTTAATAATAATTATTATATTTCATTAACAAAAAAGAGGTTAAGAATACAATGTTTATTCCCTAGTTGGATGACTCTCATAATAAGGGTGTGGGAAACACCCCATATCTTAAATATCAATAGATAATTATCCATAGAAATAACTCAGTGACTTTTTCTTCTATCATAACCTATTTTATTTATTTCACATCTTTCAATTACACTAATATATTATCTTGGTTTTTTGGGTGCCTTTTGTTAATTTATTTATAAAAAACACCCAAATTTCATGGGTATTTTGATGATATTGATATTAGTAGTCCATTTTCAACTATAATACATCCTAATTTTATGAAGGAATCATGGTTGTGTAACCTATTTCAAGGTGGATCTATCCCATTCCATTTCATTGATAAATACATAGATACTTTCTCTTTGTATACAATCTTTTTATTGATATAAAATATATATTAGATGTTTATAATTGTTTTATGTTTATTTTTCATTGTTTCTCTATAAATGGAATTTTAAATAAAGTGTTTTTTCTAAATTTAACATGTAAATTTATAGTTATGTAAATTTTATAAGATAATGTTTTTTATTTAAGTTATAAATTTTTTTTATAAAATTAAAAAGTTATAATTAGTTGATAATTTTTTTTATCATTTATAAAGAAGGTATACTATGATTTCATAAATGTTTTCAAAGCCTAATGGTATATTCTTCATGATATAATGTGACTTGAATGTTAATGTTTTTAATACATTGACATTATTCTCCATGTTATTTTTTTATTAAATGTTGTACAATAAGGTGATTATGGTTTAACATAAATATAAAAAGGGTTTTTTCATTATATGGTGTTTTAAGGTGATATGTTAATTGTTTGTGGTTTTGTGATAATGTGATATTGTTGTGATTTATATACGAACAATTTTTACTCACTTATATTTATAAAACAACAAACGATAACTTGGGTAACAATGTGGAAATTAAAGGGATGGGTACTATATAACCATAGATTATGCACATGATGGTATCCCCATGTTTAGTTCATGTACTGGATTGGGTTTTCTTGTTTGATGAGGAAAAGAAGAGAA
This sequence comes from Viscum album, assembly GCA_963277665.1. Classification (NCBI taxonomy): domain Eukaryota; kingdom Viridiplantae; phylum Streptophyta; class Magnoliopsida; order Santalales; family Viscaceae; genus Viscum; species Viscum album. The sequence goes on along the minus strand of OY728147.1, from coordinate 2,045,626,510 downwards.
AGTCAGGGTCTATGTAGAGGATCACATTATATGATATTAGGTGTTTACACCCATTCAAGTACAATATTGTCTATAAATTCCCTATAGAATTAGTATAAGATCCATATGTACAATTACTGATTCTTGTTTTTTTTATTTTATCTTTAAAGGGGGGTTTAATTACTCTATTTTTTGTGATATACTAATGATTTATTATTTTTATAATGTTGTTTAAATAATATGGATTTATATTAACTATGATGTAATAATTTTCTATTATAAATGGAAAAATAAAAAGGATTATTGGTTTGGATTTTGAATATATAAAGTTATTATTATTTAAAAAGGAGTATAATATATACATAATTTTGTTTATTTATACCTTAAATCATAATAAAAGTGTTCTATATGATTAATTTCAGTTTAATTTTCAAATTTAAAAAATAGATAGAACCTTGGAGGTGTCTAACTTTGATATTAACTCATTTCAATGTGAACACCAATAGTGTACATATAGTTTCTTTCCCATGGTTTTCATTTAGTATGACAAATTTTTCAATATATTATGATTGAAAAATTAGATCAAATATAGATATATTTAGTAAAGGATATAAAAATAAATTCAAGTTCTATATGTGGATTATAATTTTTTTTAATTTTGGATATATAAGATTGTTTTTATGTATATGGAACATTCATTTATGTTTCATTCATGTATTGTCTTGTACATTTTATCTTGTAAAGCTTGATATGTATAATTTTTTTCATTTCTTCTAGTTTTGTTTATTCTTTATTTTATAAAAATTGTAAATAAATATCCTTTTCACTTACCATACCCTTGTAAATTTTTTCAATAAATGCTAATAAACAACAGAACTTATGTATATTTCATATCAGTTTGGGATTGATTATAAAATATATAGATCAGTATCATAAAAATGAACCTTGATGCATGGAAATTATTTTCAATAAATAATATTAATGAATTATTTAATATTCTACGTCTATAAACATATAGGTAGTCTATCGAAATAAAATTATGAATATTATTTGGAAAGTCACCTGTAAGAGCTAGTATATATAGCTTGCATTAGTGACGTTGGTTTGGTTATGAATTATTTATCATCACCTAAATTCATACTCTAATTGCATCAACAGATTTATAATTTGAATATTGGACTATAGTCATTGAATACAAAGAGAAACATATTAATCATATTGTGTAAAAATAACAAATAATCTTAAGGAGATAATAAAATTTTAGGAATAAAATAATGAATACAAATGTTTTGACTATGTAATATTTTTCCATGATTTCATCACCAAAAAATTTATTCCTAGATATTTTCCATTATCAATATATACCAAGATGTATTCATAAATAAGTCAATAGAAAAATTATTCAAAACATCCATTATGAAAAAATATGGTGTTCTAGTAGGATTCAATGAAAAAATAGAGAACTCATCTATAAGTTTAACAAAATTCTATGTGCGCTCTACTAGGTGTGGTCTCTCACAACTCATAGGCACAAAATTTTTATTTTTATACTATTTTATAACTGAACCAAACCATGCTTACTAGTACCTAAGTATATCATGCACACTTATCCTTATGATGATCATTCTACCATATTCTAGTAAAATGCCAAACCTTCTCCAAAATATGATTTTTTTCCTAAGTCACACATCCCTTTGAATTTGATTATGTTTATCCTGAATTGAACCAATTTTGAAGTGGGTGATTATCTTGCTCTAAATTTTTTTTAAAAAATATATATATTAAAATATTAATAGAAGTTAGAAAATTATTTATTGAAAATAATGGATATGTGCACTATTAAACGTGAGACCAGTTTCCTTGTTAACCCCTTGAATATAAGCCCCTTTGAAACTATGTTCACACCTCATTCCTTGATATCAACTCACCTACAGCCTTATAATAGAAAGATGATCACTCTCTTATCTGAAAATTCAATACCAACATTCCTTTTATAAGGATATGTATCATATGCACTCTCTATATATATGGATGGTCAGTGGGACTTTTTCACTTAATTTTATCCCCATAATACATAATTTAAAACAAAATGAAGATATCAAATTAAATATGAGATTAAGGACCGTAGTTTCTTATTATTCTTTCATGAACTATCAAAGGTGATTTTTCAATCATAACTTAATGAAATTTTTTTGAATGTTGGGGTGTTTAATTCGTTCACACGATTCATAAAGAAATTCATTATAAGAAATCAATCATTCCACTTCTTATTTATATATTAGGGATAAATAAACCCAGTAACAAATAACTATAAAAAATAATATTTAAATTACTTATAGACTATAACGCTCTAATCTGATATGATCACACCCTTCCCTTATTGGTTTTCGTGGGATTATTCACTGTCCTAGTCACATTCATGAAAAAACACCATATTTTCTCCCTAGTGGCCTCCATGACCCTGATTAAATATCTTTTACAAGGTATAGAACTATAAAATCCTACTTTACTGATCTCTATAAATCTATAGTGGAACCTGCAAGACTGGGACACTATTCACTCTCCTATGGGCCTTGTGGTCATATTTTACATTCAAAATGTGAATATGAAATCTCGTAAAATATATCCCCTTGTGTTCATTTTTATATCATTGATCATAAAATCCCAATCAGTTAAAAATAACTTTAATAAAAGGGAATTTAAATATAAAGGAACCAATTATATATCTTTTAGTAATTTATTATTACATGTATTTTATTGTTACTATGGTTATCCCTCCATGATGACCATCTTAGATACTCAAGCTTTCCCATACATTATTTGAGTCAGTTCATCATTTTCCCATTTATTTAAAAATTCAAAGGATGTAAAAATGGGTTACCATTCTAATATAAGATCCCTTGTGATAACATTGAATTGAAACACTGAAATGGTACCATAAAAATTTAATCACATAGACTCATGTTAACCGTTCAACCAATATAGTCTATTAATTAGCATCGTGGGATAAATGAAATACTAGTGGAAGGTTTTTTTGCTTCATTTCGGAAATATAACTAAAAGTAATAAATGAAATTTCTATTGAATCAAACATACTTTCATATAATATAAGATCAAATAATAGGATAGACGAGTAATAAAAGACAAGTATTCAAAAAAAATGGCTATGTAGAAACCAAAATCCCCAGTCTCTAGCTCTAAAACCTAGTGGAACTCAAATAGAACTCACAAATATCATTTACATCAATAATAATTAACCCAAATATATTCTTATAACTTTTGGTGCTTATAAACAGACAATGAAACTTCATGTCTACCAATGTAATCATGCATGTTTTGAGCATAACATACATCTAAGGTGACCACCAGGATCAAAACATATATTTAATACAATTAGGTGTGTGATTTATTTCGTAATACTCATTTAAATAATCATATATAAATAATTCTATAAGTATTTTTCTATCAATATATAGAATAATAATATAATAATGCATTTGAGATATTATCAATAAACATAAATGGTTAATCTATACACCAAAAGGATAAATAAATGTTAAACTGATTTTATCATCATCTTGGGATTCAAGATGAATATGACTAAATAATATTGTATTTTCTCGATGAACAAAAGAACAAAGTAGTCCAGGTGTAATAATCATTACATAGGGGATAATGGAATAATTATAATTTGTAAATCCAATAGATCATACCATAACAGATATTATATGGTGTATAATAGAGAATTGGCATCATGATCACATTCAAAATAAATAATTTTTTTAATCAACATATGGTATAAATGGAAAAACGTTAAAAACAGAATTACCCAATATGCATGTAGCGTATTTTTTATAAATAAGTTGAATAAATTTCTTATAAGAAGTTGGAATCATACTAGCATAGTTGATAAAATGTGATTCCCCATGTTAATATACTTATATGTGTTTAATAGTGATTCATAACATATGATAAATTTAATGTTTTTCATGTCTATATAAAGATTATACTATTTACATTAAGGATTCATAAAAATCAATTTTGGGATTAAAAAGATATTTTAGTATTTGATTTTTCTCCAATGTTTTTCTAAAAAATCATTCACATTCTAGAAAATATTATCTTAAAATGTCCTTATTTAGTATTTCACACATATATATAGTTAAATTTGAAATAGTTATAATGTGTATTCCATACTTATCAAAAATATAATTGGGATATTGTATGTGAAGGTCGATGTTGAGTTTGGAAAACCATTATATAAAATGAATGAAATTTAGAGAATTCAATTATTCTTCAACGTATGAATTTTTTCGAATATACATCCTTGTTACAGACGTACATCTTTTCTAAACCATGGTATTTTATGTTCTAAGAGGGATTATATCGTTCAGGTGTTTATAAGTCCATGGAACATAGAGAAAAAATAAATAACATTGTTATACACAATCCATCAAGTTTACTCATGTGGTTAATCTTAGAGGTGTTTCTGTTGTTGTTCTGGTTAGTCATTCTGACAATATTCTAATTTTCCATTAGATTGATATATATATTTTTTATGTTATTAATTCACTTATGGTTGACCCACTGATTGCATGTTTTCTAATTATATTGAAACATAGACGTAACAAATTCAATGTTAATTTTTGATAAAACATCATGAGAAACTGAATGATCACAATCATTTCATATATCAATGGAGAAAAAATTTAGTGAACTACTAGGTGGTTGAGTTTTTTTCTATTTAATAGAATAGGGATTAACATAAAAATATAAATTAAAGAAGGTAATGAATAGGATGAGTAATATTTATTGAGTTTTAAGAGTTTTTATATAAGTGTATGACTGTAAGAAAAACATAATACTTCATTGTATGTCTTTGGAGATCTATTCATTATCATTTAATATGGATGTATATATTTGATATGGGGTAAAAGATGAAAAATATGGGTATTAAATCTTAGAGTTGGGATTTTAGGCTTTTTGATTGGAATTTTCAATCAAATGTATGTATCTGAGATGTATTTTAAGTCTTCTCTATTTTCCTTTGAATGTATGTCTCTAAGAAATGTATATTCTGTTCATAATTATTTTTCTAATACTTATGAAATCAAAATATATTAATTATTTTATGATCTATTTATGTTAAAATACAATGAATCCATTGTCTATAGTGTGATTCTTGATATAAATTTAGAAAATAATATCTATGGAGAATCTATGCACCATAAAGAAATTATTTTCCGAATGTCCTGATGGATTCCAAATTACAATCATGTAATGAAAAAGAGAATAACATAAACACATGTAAGATTTATAAGAGGATTTTTTTCGAAATAAAAATAAATAAATATTCTATGATTATATGGAAATTTAAAATAAAATATTCATGAATTTGAGGGTTGGAATTAAGGGAGTTAGAATATGAGAAATACATAATGTGTCTATAACTATTCTATAAATATATTATGTAGGTTGAAGGATTAGGGAGGGAATCTTGACTATATATGTATTATAGATATTTCTTCAAGTTGAAAGAGAGAGAAAAAGAACTACTATTTTTATTTCACACTAATGAAGAAAGAGTGAGAGTTATGACTCTGAACTAATATTTCTTTTCTATTAATCGGGTAATAAAATAAATTATTACATTTCTGTATAATATTACACACTAAAAACAATATTATGTAAATATAATCCCTAATATATACTACTAAATAATATTCTTAGATGAAAGAGACAATGAAAGTATGTTCTGTATAAAGATAATCTTACATGTGCACAAAAGAAAAGGGGTAAAAGGAAGTGTGCTTGGTTTTGATACATCATACAAAACCCTATCCAATAATGTTATAATTTGATCCTATAACATCTTATTATGGAATCTTGAAAAATATTGAGGTATCCCAAATGATTAGTATTATTGAGGGAATAACATCATTTTTATATTCTAGGAGGGAATCAAAAAAATCATTTTTGATATTTATTCTATGATATATAATCTTAATATATTGTATTAAGGGGTCATAATAACTTATTTTCTTTATACATAGTCAGTTATAGAATTAAAACTATATGGTTAGACCATTACAAAGAGATTTTTTGGTAATCAGACGGAAGATATAAAAATGGGATAATGACAATGATGTGCTAGTAATATAATCATTCTGAGGTATGTGAACCACATTAACAAGCCACAATGTTACCTTTTGTTTCACTATATTTCTATATTACAATATTAACAAAATTATATAGATAAAAATATATATCCACTCAATTAATAAGTTGAGAGGTTATTAAAGGGTTCAATTATAAAATGATTAATTATATTCCAAAATTCATTCACCCCATAGTTTTTTATGCATTCTGATGTGATTATAAAAAATAGTAGAAGAGAATATCATGTAACACCCCATCCTGAGTTACCCAGAGTTGGTTCATTATTGATTAACATTGGCATGATCACAAAATATCAAGTCTTCAAAAAACTATTAGTTTAGTAGCCTTAGAAACACTAGATACATTCATAAGTCTTACATTACATCATAATGTAAAACAAAACTAATAAAACATCATGTCTTCATATACCCTCATACTATCCCTGCAGGTCATTCATAATATACTTCGTCACATCCTGGAAAAATTAAAATATTGAATGGGGTGAGTTCAGATGCTCACTAAGTATAAAAATATAGAGGAAGCTTTCATAAATAAACATAAACATTTAAGGTAATGTATAACTAAAACAAAATCCTTTTAAACATTAACTTCAGCATAATATAGAAAAAATAAAATGAAATAATTCCATTTTCTTATTCAAATGGATATTCTACTAGTCTAATAATCACATGCAATATCAATAACCACATTCATAAAAATGGAATGCATAGTGCCATACTATCATAACCACATAGCCAAGGCCTCGTGCCAAGACTAAAAATAAGATTTTGTCAATGCCTCGTGCCAAGACATTAGTTTGTCTCATGAGACCTACCGATGCATCGTGGAGCTATAGCGGGCTCCACCCATCACTTATTAAGTCTAATGCATTCCTTATATGAAAAGGTTTAAAAATATCATAAACTATAACATAATCGCACCACATAAAACATGCATAAAGGAAACATAACATTTCCACATTTCAATCCCAAAATATCAATACAACAAATTGATATAATAAAACTTTTTTCAATACCAAAATAAAAGAAAATTAAAACTTGGTATTTATTTTTCATTTAAAAAAATTATGGCATGTAAAGGAACCCGAAACTCAAATAATGGTCACAGCGGCAGAGAAGTCGTTGTCACCGCATAAATACGACAAAAAAATTCCATTTTTTCTTTTAGTAAAACGATTTGTATAAAAATATTCCATTTTAATAAACGTAAAAGTCAAAGGGGTTTATAAACCATATAAAAGAAATTTCTGTATAAAACAAAATATGCCTCAATGAATGGAGATTGAGACGAAGTCCCTTACAAATATCATTTTTTAAATAAAATAGATATATTATGTGTATTCACTATAATTACACATAATGAAATTAAAAAATACAAGATAGGACATAATAATATCATGGCATAATTTGAAAGTAGGAGATTAACCCAAAGAATGGAAATTGGGTTAAGAAGTTCCATTACATCGTGTCCGACTTAACTCGATCGTTCTTTAATCTCATGAATAATAAAGTAGATTTAATTTCTACTTTCTTATGAACCTTTTTCATGTTAATTATTACTTTTATATCACTTATTACCATGTTATAAACATTATGTAATTATTTAAGTTAATAACGGTCGTTTTGTCGATCTTTGGTACTTGAGTCAAAAATAAACTTCTTATAATTAGAAGTTGTTCATGTGGTGAAATATCCATTATATCCAGAATTATATTCACGATGTGGATATCATATAAATCATATATATCTAGTATATACATTCATTTATAATATTAAATAACATTTATAGGTAAGAAATGAAATGCACCGTTCATAGAGACGGTAATTCGTACGTATGCATGAATGCTACTTTCATTTCTATTTCATATTTAATGGAATGAAATTATAATTATATAAAGGTATACTATAATTCCAGTATAATATCATGTATAATATCATTTACTACATCTTTTATACATCCCACAAATGGCATTAACGATTCAAATCACTTTGAGGGGGCGGTAATCCGCACTTCCTAAAATGAAATTATCACGTTTACCCATAATGGAAATCATAAAGTTATGCCATAAATTAAAAATACAGAATCATAAGGAAAACAAAAACATAATATATATCATATATAAAAATAGTGTCATCATAATGGCCACCATGAGAGGTTTTAAAACAATATTGAACAATAATCGTTTCGTGAGCCAGTAATTCACCGCCCAAAGAAACAGTATGTTATTTAATCATTAGACGAAGGTGTGTTAAAGTGTAAATAAAACACATCTCACAAAAACATCCAATTATATTTAGGATATTTTTTTTGTTACAAAATAAAATAATAAAAAGAGATTAGGGGGTTGGAGAAGCAAAATAAAACAAAACCACGTAAGAGAAGACATTACCATTAAATCAGGTAACTCCCCTTAGTTTGAACCGAAATGGTTTCTTGAAGATCTTCCTGCCTAAGTTAAGTCTTATAGGATGAATTTAGGAATGTTGATAGGGTATTTGGGCAGTGTTTGGCCGAGAAAAAGGTCTTGGAAGGTGTGAATAAGGTGGTAGAGGCGGGGGGCCTTTTATAAGAGGCGAAGAGTGGCACTCATGGAAAGTCATGAAATGTTACATTATTATGAAATGATTTTCGGATTTTAAAGGTACCAAAATAATATATTTCTAGTATAAGTTGATAAGGGTTCGAAATATACTCATACAATTGGTTTTTTACTAGTTTATGTCTTAGATTTTACATTATCTTTTCATTTTATTTAAATCGTTAATTAATGAGGTAATCGCTGCATCATCATCGTGTCAGCAAAATTTTAATTTATGTAATGTCTAAAAATTATAAAAAAATAACCATGATCTAGGAAATAATTTTATCTTTTAATTGACTATTTATAGTAAAAAATTTAACTTATATAACCCCATGTAAAAATTTTTTTAGTAAAACAACACATGTTTGTGACCATTTTATTTTTACTTTAAATAAAAAGTTGTTAATGTAATTTTCTTGCCCAAGTGGCTACATGGGGTCCTCAAGTTGACCCATGTATTTTATTGGTAGGCCATGACTCATCAAATAAGGGTAGTACAAGTTTAAAAATATTTTCATATTTTTATAATATCATTTTTACCTTAAATTTTACTAATTACCTTTAAGGGCGATTAATAAAACGTAAAAGTTACTATCCAACAAAAAATTATTTTAATCACATTGAACAAAATTTTTCTTCATAAAGACAACCATGAATCTTGGATTTTTTAAAATCAAATCATAGAAGTGGTAATGTTTCATTTACATGAAAAATTAGTTTTTAAACTACCACTTAGTGGTTTCACTATTCATAAAAAATTGTTGTTTTTCAGAAAAATACCAAAAATTCACCCTAATCTATCTTTTATATTCCTAATTCAAAAATTATTTCTATTTTACAAAATTCAAAACATATATGTTGGTTTAATTAATCTAATAATTAATTCCCACTGTCACAACAAATAGCGTGTTTTTAAGAAGCAATATATATCAAAGGATTGACAATTCTTTATGTCCAATCTCAAAGGGAAATTATTTCTAATGACCACCATTGGATAAAATAGTAAAAATATATTCTAATTATACTTTAAAACCACTCAATAGAATAATTTATCACTATAAATTATTTTTAATAAAAAATTTGTTTTTATGTATTTTCTCTATTCATAGAAAATTGGAATTTCTCAGAAAATTACAAAAAATTCAACATAGGATAATTTTGATATTCCGAATACAAAAATAAAGTCCATTTTGAAATATAAAATTTATATAATTTCAAAAAGTGGGTATTACTATTCATAAATACTAATTTGATTAGTCGCGGTGTGTCAGAATCTCGAACTTGCGTACAATGCAAGATATTGCATTATTGAAAGAGAAGCATATCGTGAAAGCTTGGGGTGTTACATATCACAACTCTATTAGATTATGATATTGGATTTTTTTTAATTTATCACTGCAAAGACTATAAGATTTTATAATTAAAATAATCAATTGTATCTACTATAAAGGAAAGGATATTAGATATTTCTACTAAGACACAGATTAATAATAATAAAAGAGATGGAATTAAGTAAAGGAGAAACATCTAATAAAATATATAATAATTAATATGTAAAAATTAATGGTGATATAATAATATTTAATTCTAATAATTCTATTGAGAATATTTCATTTGATTAATTTTAATAAGAATATGTCCCTATTTAGTAAAGAATAATAAAATTCAATTTCACTATATAGGAATCCCAAAAAAAGAAAAATCATGCACAAAATAAGAATATATGGTGGTTGAATCCACTACAATGAAATCAAGAAACAATCTACACACATTTTTTATCATATCTATATAATGAAGGGGAAAAAACTCACATTTGAAAAAATTTATATTAAAGAACCTCTTATTTCTAGTAACTATTAAAATTATGAGGATTTGTAAGATGAATCAATTTGTTCTATAAAAAACAAGTATAACTACTCAAAAATAAATTAAATCATATTTTTTTAATTATTTAGAGCATATAAGTGTTTTTATCCCACTAGGATGAAGATTTTGAAAACATGGAGAACAATTTAAAATAATGGGTAAAAACTTGTGTAAAGATATCCAAATGGGTTAGAGTAAAATGTTCAATTAATTTAATGCTCAAAGAAAAATGCACCTATTTTGAAATTGAGTGGATCACTAACATTGAGAAAAAGTAATTTTATAATAAAGGTATTGAAGATAATATCTATGAATTAAAACAAGTAACTACTATCTAAGATTCTCGAGTAGATATTAAATCTAGTTGGATTAAATATCTTTTCCATCTTTTTAAATAAATTTTAGAAATTCATGATGATAAAATAAAAGGGATAAGAAAGGATTTTAAAGAGAATGTTAATATTTTGGAGGATAAAAAAGTTATTTTCAATAAGAAATTAATTGAGATTTCTATTAAATTAAATTATTTTGAATCTTTACAAGCATTGTCTACGTAACAAATTAAAAAAAAGATGCTACATTAAAAAATCAATAGATAAATAATTTTCAAAGAAACCCCTTTTTGGATGAAAAACAATTTCATTTATCATTTAATTATCAATATGTAGAATCCTAAAAAAGAAAATTTGGAATATATATTTTTAAATAATACTTGTGGTAAATATATTTTTTTGTGTAGTTTATTTTTTAAGTTTTAATCAATAAAAAATTGGTTAATGAAAAATGATGTTGAACCCACCACTAAATCTTATAGGGTTATAAGTAAGTTTATAAAGAGATATTCCCCAAATTAATCCCAACCATTTATTACAACTAATAAAAAATTAAATCATGATAGTTTTGTAATCACTTTATTGGGTGTGTTTCCAAGAATGAAAATAATTAATATTTTATATTATTTTCATAGTAAAATATTTAGTAATATGGAATTGGATTTTTGGTATAATCCAAAAATTCTATACAGAAAAAAGGAATCCAATTTTTAAGTGGAGAAAATATCAAATAATAGACATCCATATAATTTTTAGACACATCTTCCGAACATAAAAATATTTTAAATTCATATACAAATATGTGTTATTTTAAATGGAAGTGGTCCTAGTGAAGAGGCAAGAATGTATAAATCATTAAATCATGTAATATAAATGAATTAGATGATAACATTTTGTATTCTTAATATTGGAGATAATACAACCTTGGGAAATAATAATTAGAAATATGACAGAATGACAATTACAAGGAAATTTTTGAATAAGGATCGCAATTTATTCTTGGGTAACAAAAATAAAAAAAATGGTGATTCTTAAAACATACTAATGATGAAAAAAATGGAAGATTCAATGTAATGGCAGAATTTTTTTTATTTTTTTTAAAATAGGGAAACATTACGAACACTTTCGAAAAATACATGCGTGTTATATTTGAAATGAACGAGCTAAAAAAGGTAATTATAGTTTCATAAATAAATTAAAGGACTGCGTTTTTTAGATAACATTTAAGAAACTATGATGAAATAATTGGTTTAGAATATTCATAATAGGAGTTTGGTAATATGTCATGATAATTAGTGAATGTGAAAGAAGATAAATTCCAAGATATGGAAATATCCCAGGATAAGGAATTTTCTAGATATATATGTAAAATTATACACACAAAAATGAATTTCATGAGAGGATATAAAAACGTGACAATCATATTTTCATTGAATCTTTATGTAGAAAGTGAATGTTAGATGGGAAAAATTAAATGCAATTTGTAAAAAATATTCAAACCAAATAATAAATCAAAAAAATGATAGATGCATCATTTAATCCTTGTTTTCTAATGGCTCGTGTTGGAAATAAAATCCCACATAAATAGAGAAGAAAATAATTTATGTATCCCAAAAAAACACATAATTTAAATATTACTACACAAACAAGAAGATTCAATCATGACATGGAGATATAATGAAATGTGAAAACTTGTTGAGAATAAATTCTCAATAAAATTATTTGTATTGATGACGGTGAAGGTCCACAATATACCCCATGTAACTTTTGATTGTATTTTTATTCTAACTACGTAAGGAATTGAAGGTGCTGATATTATCAAATGTCAAATAGTTGATGAAAAGTAAGATGGAAAATTAATTCAAGATATGAAAATGAAATCATATTAGTATGATCCATCATAAGTTATTCTGAAAAACATCTGATGAAAATAACTTCCTTGATAAATATGAACAATATATAAAAACATAGAATTAAATGATAAACATGTGTAACTTACCAATAATTAAATACATGATATCCTAATGAGTATTTGTAGAAGTGAATATTTTCTCGTAAAAAAATATTGTGATGCAATATTGGTGGTTTATCAAGGAATATAAACATAAATCATACTTTATGAGTATAACACTCTTTGCGTAGGTGGAGTGCATCCCTTGAGTGTGGTATACTTGAGAAGTTTTGAGTATTGTTATTGGTACCCTAGTACCAACTTTTTCAGTAATTGATTACATTTTTCCTTATTAAGAATGTTTTATTATCACATCCAGATTTTTATATTGTATACTATTTGTATATGATAATGTCTTTATAATATAAGTTTTATGGGATTGTCATAATAGTTCCCAACTGTGACGTGAACCTATAGGTTCCATGAAATTATTCGTAAACCTTTTTCTATGGATAAATGAAATTGACTAATATGAAATAGGAAATAAATGCTTTTAGTGGTAATATGCTCATAATAAATTGATACACCTTCTCATGGTGTTCAACCTAGGTAATCTTCAAGATATAAGGCTATAAGAACAGGATTGTTAATAGGAAATCCACATTTATATGTGTCATTATATGTTTCTATCTATGGATGTGTGTGTTGATACTTTGAATTTATTATTATCATTAATGAATTCTAAGGAAAGTTTTAATTGACATATTGAAGAAAATCCTTAAAATATATGTTCCTAATTAAGTAATATGTTGTGGGTGCATCAAGAGTGATATTTCATAACTAGATAATTCAATAAAAGATTTGTTCATTTTCCCCCAGATTGAAGTTGATATCTCAAGACCTTTGATAAGAATGGAACAACCTGTATAAATCAATGGAAAATGTATTTGGTGGGTGAGTTAATTATTGAAAATTCAACGAAATGTACATCAATAATATATATTGATGTTGTAACACCACAATATTCCATGGTACGAAACTCTTTGAATAATACTATAGTGTGTGTTTTATGCAACTTTGAGTTCTAACAAACCACAACCAATCAAACTAGCCGTTATAAAGAGTAATACCCAGTTTTTAAAATTTTATAATTTTTTTCTTTAAAAATGGACTTCATTTTTGGATTCGGAATGTCAAAATTAGCTTAGGGAGAAAATATATACATAATACCTAAACAAGTTCAATTTAATTCATTGGAGTCAGTTTATAATAATTTTAGATATATAAAAATTTTATTGAACTTTTTATCGTCTTTTACCCACCTCCTATGAGCATTGGAAAATTTACATAAAACATAATTGTACCACTTCTATGATTAGAATTTAAAAAATCCAAGAGACATGGTTGCTATCAGAATGTAAATGGTGGTCCAATAAGATTAAAATATTTTTTGGTGAATAGTAACGTTTTTCTTTTATTTCCCATGGTAAAAAGTAAATTGGGTAATTTAGGGTAAAGATGATATTATTATTACCCTAACACATGTCTTAATTATATTGGGTAACTTTAAATCGACCAAAAATAACACTAGAAAAAAAATATGATCGTTTAGGTCCACATTGAATAGATTTTGACATTTATTAATATTTAATTCAAAGAATAGTTAAAAGTGTTAAATTCAATGTTTAATAACAAAACCATTTTTAATATGGGGATAAACATTAGATAAATTCAACAATAAATATTCATTATAATGCTAACAATATTTAATACATATAGGTATTTTATTTATATTTTTTAGATTTTATATAATTTAATTCATTTATGACACAATGACGATGCAGTAATTACTTATTTAATGAAATATTAAAAAATTGATATTATAAATATCCTAATAAATGTAATTTGAGTCTTTTTATGAATAACACTAATTTTATAGGTTAATATGAGATGTTAGGGTTGGGTATATGAGTTTATTTATAAATAATAATGTTTTAATGAATTTAGAAAAAACAAAATAGTGAATAGAGTCAAAATTGACATAAAATAGTTTTTAAAACAAATATTATATTATTAGTTGATATTATATTCATAAAAATATAAGGTTCTACCAAAAGACTTATATAATAATATTTGTATCATTAATTAACCACTTGGTGTTATCTTGTAAGTATATAGTAAGTTTATTAACCATATAATATAAAAATACAAAGAGACATGGTAAATGTCAAACTATTTAACTAAGAGTTAAATCTAAAAAATCAAGTTAATATAGTGACTGAAACCTATATAAAACCTATTGGTTGACTGGTTTTTGACCCATCCCCACCTTATCCTTTAAATAATTTATTTTATAGCCGTTAGAAACCTAAAAAGATTTTATTATAAAATAATATTTCAAGCTTTTTCTAAGGTGCCCCTCTCCCCTCTTATAAAAGGGCACTCCCCCTTCCCTCATATTAAAACCTTCAAACCCTTTTGGCTCAGCCAAACCCTGCCCAAATTCTCTTTCAACTGCCCTAACTTCATTCTAGAGACATTCCTTAGTCATAAATCCAACCCAATGATCTATTTTGATCAAATAGAAAGAAAGAACCCGAAGAAGAGGTAAATATTTCATCACCTTTTCCATGTTCTTTTCTTCTTCCACATCCTCTTTCATTTTATTTACATTATAAAATAATATCTCCCATATATTCTATATAATATGATGTTATTATAAATATGGTACAACCATATTCATTATTCTATCCATCCTTTGAATGACATGTCACCATACGTGCGTACGTACGGATTACCGTCTCCATGTCGTGGTGTAATTGTTATTAAATACATTATTATTTGGATGGGTTTAATAATGATATTTAATTGATGAAAATAATAAATATAACATGATAATGAATCTGTATATATTATATTCCTTCCAATTATATGTTATATTAATATCAAAATAATGATATTGTCGATCGTGCGTACATAAAGACTATCGTCTCCACAAACGCGATGAGATTCATTCCCCATCGTATCCATTCAACATTAATTTTCATTAGATGATTAAAATTAATTTTTAAAGACTTAATATCATTCTGAATATGAATAAGATTCATCCTATCCATAAAAAACCTTACTTACGTAACAAACCATACAAAGTAAAATGAATCATTTAACACCGAAAACAACAATAATACTAAGATATTATTAACAAAGAAATGTTAAATATCAAATATGATATCATATTGTTGTATATAATTCTTGTATAATTTAATAAAATTTATTTCAAAATTATACAGAAGGTTAACCTACCCTTGACTGTGTAAAATTACAAGGTAAGGGTTAATTCTACAATCTCTTCATTATCCAAGGTTTTTTATACGTAATTATCTACTGGGACCTCTTTATCATCGACATCCATGTTTCTTAAAAATGTATCTCAAAAAATTCTTACTATTTTATAGAGTACGGTTTAATGTCATTTATACCCTTGTTTGAATTTTATAAGATTTTTATAAAGGAATCTTTCAGTTGCATTCCAAACAAGGTCCCTTAAGACCTTATCGACAAAATTAATGTAAGAATGCGTTTTTTTAACTTATATGGCAGGTGCGGCTATTTTCTGCAATTATAACATCATCGAAGCTTCCCTTAAAATATTATAAGAATATTTCAAAAAATAAATTTTTTCTTTAATGATTTCAACATAGAAAGAGATATTTCTCTTAAAAAGTTTTTGATTTCAACGATGTCAACATCCTTTGATGGATTTTAAAGTTATTTGAAGTTGATTTATTATGATACAAAACTTCCATATTGCATTGAAGTTTTTTTGATATGTTTGACTATGGATGTGTTATTTTTACACCATTCATGGTTTGTGGATAAATTATTGACATTTCATATACTAGTTTTAATATGAATATTTATGTTATGTTTAAACATTTTCATATGAGGAATCCATCGGACATAGTAAGTGATGGGTGGGGCCCGCTATAGCTCTCGATGCATTAGTAGCTCTCATGAGACAAACTAGTGCCTTGGAACAAGTCCATTACAAAATTATATTTGTAGTCTTCACAAAAGGCCTTGGCTATGTTGTTATGAAGTTTGGCAATATTAATTCCATTATTATGAAAGTGGAAATTGATATTGCATGTGATTATTCGACTAGTCGAATATCCAAGTGAATATGTAAATGGAATTATTTGATTTTATATTTTCCATATTATGTTGATGTTCAAGTTTAAAAGGATTTTTTTATTCATATACATTGACATAAATTTTTATGCTTATGTATGAAAGTTTTTGCTATATTTTTATCCTTACTGAGCATCTGAGCTCACCCCTTTCTATTTTTATTTTTCCCAGGATGTGAAGATGTATATTATTTCTAACTTGTAGGGATACTCTATGGGAACTCTGTATTGTCTATGGAAACAATTTTTTTAGTTTTTGATTTTATGATGTAATGTAATCCTTATGAATGTATCTAGTACTTCCAAGGATACTAAACTAATCAGTATTTCAAGACATGATATTTGGTGATCATTCCAATGATACAAAATAATGCATCGACTCTGGGCTTCTGGAGTTGGGGCATTATAGTTGGTATCTGATAAAGTTTATTAAAAACCATGGAAACTAGAAATTGATAAACTCTGATTAGAGTACATAGCTCTAAGATAGACTTTGATAATTATTA
The DNA here is from genome assembly GCA_963277665.1 of Viscum album. Lineage (NCBI taxonomy): Eukaryota > Viridiplantae > Streptophyta > Magnoliopsida > Santalales > Viscaceae > Viscum > Viscum album. The sequence continues at coordinate 2,045,608,985 of OY728147.1, read as the reverse complement.
TAGAAGAACTTCCTATAATTTTGGTATTGTATAGATTTTGTGAGTTTAACAATAAATACATCACTGTCTAGATACAACCAGGTAGAGGTAGCTCTGGAACAGATGTGCCTAGGGGTAAAACTCAAAAACACCACATTGAGCTAGACTCCAATGGGAACTGGTGCACGACAATGGTCCTTTTTGCACTCTTGGTTACGACACTCTCGGGGGATATTTATAGGATAATTCCCATTTTATTTACAAACCATTATGAAGGATTTATGAGTATATACTTCCTCAAAGAAAACATTTTTATGATTATAGACTATATCCATAAATAGTTCAATTTGTGGTAATTGTTTTACATGTTTGGATTTATGTATTGTGATTCATAAACTAATCTAGTGTATGCCCTTGTTTATAAATGGCACGTAGTGGTTGGAATGGAAATTGTATCAATGCACGCACTCCATGTAGGTATTTCCCTCCTACTCAAGATAATTATAGTGGAGATGGTGATGCAACTAGTGCTAATCAGGTAATCACCATACTTGCACAACTCAATCAGGTTATGAATAATAACCTTAGTCGTATATAGAACCCTGATCTGTAGCGTGGATGATCAATGTTATATCTCTTTGTGAGGAAACAACCCCCAACATTCAATGGGGGTAAAAATCCACTAGTATCTGAGCAATGGATAAATTCCTTAGAGAAAATCTTCCACACCTTGGGGAGCATCAAAAGGGAAAAAGTTGTCATGGCAGTTTACAGCCTCGCAGGAGATGCTGATCAATAGTGGTCATTCATTCAATACACAAAAAAAGATGATGAAGTATCAAATATGGATTGGATGGAGTTTAAATAATTGATTTTAGAAAAATACATTCCTCGTGACAATCTAGCGAATATGAAGAGACAATTTCTGAGTCTGGGAAAAAAGGTGGATGATATTGTCACAAAGTATGAATCTAATTTTACATGGTTAGAGAAGCATGCTACAGATTATATATGTAACCCAAGAAGTATGATTTATTGTTTATTTTATGGGTTAAAACCATTTCCCCATCAAGCATTTGTCACACAATCCTTCTCATCATATGAAGTTATTTTATCATGTGATATCAAGAGCGAAAAATACTACTCTAGTTCTTACGAATTAAATTCAAATCAAGAGATTAAGATATATACCAAACACTATAGAAATGTAAATAATAGATTGAATGGAAATGCTTAATATTTATCCTATAGTAAATGTGGGATGAAACACCCTAGTACATTCTAGAAGGGAATGGGAGTCTGTTACAAGTGTGATGAAAAAGGCCACCAAACTCCTGATTCCAAGGGGAAGAAAGGGGCTATCAATGTTGAATGATACAATTAGAGAGAAAGGGGGTATTATGAAAATGAATTTCCTAAGCATTAGGGGAACTTGCCCCAGAAAAGGCTGAGGGGTCAAGGCCAAGATTATTCTATCACTACTGCTGAGGTTAAAGCTCCAAAAGACTTAGTGGTAGGTAAATTAATGGTTTCCTTAAGTTTCACAAATGATATATTTGATTCTAGATCATCGCATTGTTTCATATCTTCCAAGTTTTCTAATAGAATTAGATATTTCAAATTTTATTTAACAAGGGAGTTTTCAGTCAAAACTCCTAAGGTATTTATTATTGTAACAATGTTTTTTGAATAAGTCCCCATTAGGGCATATAAATGTTATTTATCTTCTGATAAAATCGTTATAACCATGATTGAATTTGATATAATCCTCAGTATGTATTAGATTTTAGACCATGATGAAAATATTTATTGTAAGAAGAAGAAGGTTACAATTTTTGATGATGATAAGGAGTGCCTTATATTTAGAGAAAAAACGTCACCACCTAATTCTTATCTAGATCCTCCCCCAGTTTCTCAACTAAATTAAATTATTGGGAGGAAGTGAATGAAATAATAGTGGGTGAGGAAATGAATCGTAAAATAGAGGATATACCTATTGTGAAAGAATATGTAGTTGTGTTTCCAGAAGATTTAACTAGACATCCTCCAGAATGAGAAATTGAGTTTTCCATTGATTTAAATGTTCTATCAAGGCCCATATCGAAGAACCCATATAGAATGGCCATCATGGAATTAGTGGAACTAATGAAACTACTAGAGGAATTGAGTAATAAGGGATTTATTCTCCCTAGTCTTTCTCCATTGGGAGCCCATGTTCTTTTTGTTAAGAAGAAAGATGGAATTTCCATATATGGGATGAGACTTTGTGTTCCCGATATACCTGATCTAAAAAGAGAATTGATGGATGATGCTCATACTTCCAATTTCTCTATACACCCTAGGTTCACCAAAATGTATAATGATTTGAAAGAACATTTTTTATGGGACAAAATAAAGAGGGAAATTTCTTATTTTTTGTCAAGATGTATGGTTCTTTATCAACTGAAATCTGGAAGGCAACAGCCTAGAGGAGTCATGCAACCTCTTCCCATACCAGAGTAGAAATGGGATGATATCAATATGGATTTTTTCCTGGGGATACCAAAGACATCTCCAAGGAACGATGAAATATGGGTCATTGTGGATCGTCTTACCCAGTCAGCACATTTTCTTGCTGTAAGAGAAGATTTACCACTTGAATGTCAAGCAAGACTGTATATTAATGATGTTGTGAGACTTCCTGGAGTAACCTTATCAATTTTTTTATCGCGATCCCCGTTTTACATCAAGATTCTGAAAAAGTCATCAGAAATCCCTAGATAGTGAACTTCGTTTTAGCACTGCCTTCAACCCCAAAACTGATTGACAATCAGAATGGACTATTCAAATCTTAGAAGACATGCTGACATCATGTTCACTTGACTTTCAAGGTATGTGGGTTCAATATTTACCTTTGAGAGAATTTTTCTATAACAATAGCTTTCATCCATGTATTCAGATGGAACCATATGAATCCTTATATGGATGAGATGTCGCACACCAACCTGTTGGGATGATGTTGGTGAAGGAAAACTCATAGGCCCAGAACTTGTGGAGGAAACAATGTAAAAGGTAAAGGCATTCCAAACCCACATCAATGTAGCTCAAAGTAGGAAGAAGAGATATGCTAATAACTGAAGGAAAGATTTGAATTTCAGGTAGGAGATCATGTTTTCCTGAAGGTATCTCCATGAATGGGTGTTATATGCTTCCGTAAAACGGGAAAATTAATTCCCAGGTATATCGGACCTTTCAAAATTCTAGAACAAATTGGGGTTGTAGCTTACCATTTAGAAATGCTGCCAAGTCTCTCCAAAGTTCATGATGTGTTCCACGTATCACTGTTGAGAAAATACATGACTGGCCTAATTCATGTACTCACCTATAAAGAATTTGAACTGGAACCCGATCTGTCTTATTGTAAAGATCATGTCAAGATTCTTGATATAAGAGAACAAGTGCTGATAAACCGGACGACTAATCTGGTATAATTTTTATGGAGAAACTATAATATGGAAGAGGCAACATGGGAACCCAATAAACATATGATGAAGAACAGCCTGAGTCTTTTTATGTAGTAATATTCTATAAATTTTGAGGGTGAAATTATTTAAAGGATGGAAGAATTAAACACCCTAATCTTCCATGGTATGCTTCTCTTTGAATAATACAACAGCGTGTGTTGTATGCAACTTTGAGTTCTAACATTCCACAACCAATCAAACTAGACATTATGAATAGTAATACCCACTTTTTAAAGTTTTATAAATTTTATCATTCAAAATGGACTTCATTTTTTGATTCAGAATATCGAAATTAGCTGAGGTTGAATTGTTGATATTTTTCTGAAAACATTCAATTTTTTATGAATAGTGAAAAACACTTAGTTATAGTTTACAACCAAATTTTTATTCAAATAATTATTTATTTTATTTAAATTTATTTTAGGTCAAAATACATACATAATACCTATATAAGTTCAATGTAATTCGTTGGTGTTAGTTTATAATAATTTTAAATATTTAAAAAAAAATTGTTGAACTTTTTACCATCTTTTAACAACCTCCTAGGAGCATTTAAAAATTTACATAAAACATAATTTTTCCTCTTTTGTGAGTTGAATTTCCAAAATCCAAGAGACACGGTTTATATTAGTAAGTAAAATGTGGTTTAGTAAGATGAAACTAAGTTTTGGTGAATAGTATCTATTTACTTTTATTTACCACCATTAAAAGTAAATATGGTAATTAATGGTAAAAATGATAGTATTATTATCTTAACCCTTGTCCTAATTCTATTGGATAAGTTTAATTATAAAAAAAGAACCTTAGTAATAAAATATGATCTTTAGGTCCACTTTAATTAGATTAGGACATTTATTATTATTTAATTCAAAGAAGAGTTGAAAGTGTTAAATAAAATATTTAATAACTATTGCATTTTTAATATAGGGTTAAACAGAAGATAAATTTGACATTAAATATTCATCAGAAAGAAAAATAGATTTCCTACATAATTTTATTTTATTTATATTTTTTGAAAATTAAATAATATAATTTATTAATGACACACTGATGAGGCAGTAATTATCTAATTAATGAAATATTAAAGTAATTGATATTATAAATATCCAAATAAATGTAATTTGAGACTTTTTATGAATTACGCTAGTTTTATAGATTGATATAAATTTTTAAGTTTGGTTAGATGAATTTTATTCTATGTAATAATGTTGTTATCAATTTTCCAAAAACAAAATACCAAATAGTGTCAAAATGGACATAAAAGTGTTTTTAAAACAAATATAATATTATTAATTGATATTCTTTTCCTAAAAATCTAAGGTTTAGAAAAAAGGCTTATGTAATTATATTTGTATCAATAATGAACCACTTGGGTTCCTCTTGGAATTATATAGTAAGTTTATTAACCAGATAATATAAAAATACAAAGAGACATGGTAAATGTCAAACTATTTAACTAAGAGTTAAATCTAAAAGATAAAGTTAATATAGTGACCCGACATAGTCTAAAACCTATTGGTTGAGTGGTTTTTGACCCATCCCTACATTATCCATTTTATAATTCGATTTTAATAAATTATAAACCCAAAATAATTTTATTATAAAATAATATTTCTAGCTTTTCCTAAGGTTCCCCTCACCCTTCTTATAAAAGGGAACTCGCCCTTCCCACAAATTCACACCTACAAATCCGTTTAGATCCACTATCCCCTTCCCAAATACCCTCTCAACTATCCTCCCTTATTTCTAGAGTCCTTCCTTTAGTCCTTAATCCAACCTATGGTTCCATTTTATTCAAATAAAAAGGAAGAACCCGAAAAAGAGGTAAATATTTCATCACCTCTTTAAAGTTCTTTTCTTCTTCCACATCCTCTTTATTTGTTATTTCCACTATAAAATAAAAACTACAGTATCTTATATATACTTTGATGTTATTATGAATATGGTACCACCATATCCATTATTCTATCCATCCTTTGAATGACATGTCACCATACGTGCGTACGTACGGCTTACCTTCTCCACGTCGTGGTGTAATTGTTATTCAATACATTATTATTTTGATTGGTATAATAATAATTTTTAATTTATGTAAATAATAAATATAACATGATAATTATTCTTTATATATGAAATACCATCCAATTATATATTATTTTAATATAAAAAATGACATTTTCTCTCTTGCATACATACAGATTACAATCTCCACGAACGTGATGAGATTCATTCCCCATTGTATCCATTCAAGACTAATTTTCATTAGATGATTAAAAATAATGTTTAAAGAATTAATACCACTCTTAATATGAATAAGATATATCCTATCTATAACAAACATTACTTACATAACCAAGCATACAAAGGAAAAGGAATAAGTTAACACCTGAAACGACGATAATACTAAGTTATTATTAACAAAGCAATGTTAATAGATCATATATGATATTATATTAATTAATATGATTCCTGTATAATTTAATAAAAATTAGTTAACTATTATACAAGAGGTTAACCTACCCTTTACCAAGAAAATGTACATGGTAAGGGTTAATTCTACAATCTCTTCATTATCCGAGGTTGTTTATTTGTAATTATCTATTAGGAAATGTTTATCATCCACATCCATGTTTCTTAAAACTGTATTTCAAAACATTCTTATCATTTTATAGAATATGGGTTAAAGTAATTTATACCCTTTTTACTTTTATAATATTTTTATAAAAGAATCTTTCCGTAATTTTCCAAACAAGGTCCTTTATAACCTTTTCAACATAATTATGGTAAGAATGTCTTTTTTAACTTATACAGTGGGTCCGGCAATTTTCTGCCATTATAACATCGTCAAAGAATCCATTACATGATTTTAAGAATATTTCGAAAATAAATGTTTTCCTAAATTATATCAAAATTGAAAGATATATTTCTCTAAAAAAGTTTTGATTTCATCTATGTTAACATCCTTTGATGGATTTTAAGATTATTTGAAGTTGATTTTTAATGATACAAATCTTCCATATTGTATAAAAGGTTTTGTGATATGATTGACCATGGATTTGTTATTTTTACACCATTCATGGTTTATGGATAAATTTTTGACATTTCGTATACTAGTTTTAATACAAATGTTTATGTTATGTTTTATCCTTTTCATATGAGGAATGCATTAGACATAGTAAGTGAAGGGTGGAGCCCATTATAGCTCCTCGATGCATCGGTAGGTCTCATGAGACAAACTAGTTTCTTGGCACAAGTATTTGACAAAATCAGATTTTTAGTCTTGGCACAAGGCCTTGACTATATGGTTATGAAGTCTGGAATTGTGCATTCTATCATTATAAATGTGACTACTGATATTGCATGAGATTATTCGACTAGTACAATGTCCATGTGAGTAGGTAAATGGAATTATTTGATTTTATCTTTGTTATATTATGCAGATGTTAAAGTTTAAAAGGATTTTGTTTTAGTATTATACATTTCATTAAATGTTTATGCTTATTTATGATATTTTTTGCTACATTTTTATCCTTATTGAGCATCTGAGCTCACCCCTTTTTATGTTTTATTTTTCTTAGGATGCGAAGTAGTATATTATGACTGACCTGAAGGGATAGTCTATGGGATCTCAGTGTTGTCTATGGAAACAATTTTGTTGTGGTTTTCCAATTTATGATGTAATGTAAACCTTATGAGTGTATCTAGTACTTACAAGGCAACTAAACAAATCGAACTATTGAGAAATGATCTTTTGTGATCATGCCAATGATACATAATGGTGCACTGACTCTAGGCTTCTGGGGTTGGGGCGCTACCGATGGAACCAGGTTGCAACCTTCTTGATTAGATTTGTCATGATTATGGGATTATATTACATGGAAAATGTTCCTAGGTGGTTCAATATCATTGTGTTGTTAAATTATTTCTTTATGGGTTCCTCATAATGTTTTCACATGCTAACTATGGACTTCAGGTAGTTATTTTATAATCTTATTTAAATACTAGTATTAAATTAAACAAGATATATTAAATAATATTTATTCAAGTTAGGTTGATAACCATATTTTAATCACAAATTATTCAAATCAATATGTGTGTTAAATAATAATAAAAATAATAAATTTTTCTGTTTATTTTTGGTTAGCATAATATTTATAATATTTTTCATAGAATAATTCAGGGACATTTATTTATAAAATAATTAATATTAAAGGATCAGTATATATCGATGAGGGAATTCATAAATAGATTAATGTCTTAGTTGAAAATGGTATAAATGATATTTATTTATATTTTTTTGTTTTAAAATTATCAAGTGTTTTGTAATAATATTTATATTATTATTGGACATGGGTTTAACTAATAATTATGTAATAGGGAAATGGTTCAGTTTAATGTTTTCTAATCCTAAACCTTTCAAAATTAATATCTATATATATTAATTTCATAAAACACAAGTATCGTGAATAAATATTTAGTGAGAAACTATCAACACTTGGATATAGATGAATATATCGATAGGGACCTCATCCCATATTCACTCCAGATAATAATATAACATCACCATTTCTTCCTCTCTCTGTAATAAATCCACTATAATCAACTATAAATTATTAAACTTGTCAAGATCGATTGTTCAGTCACCCAGTGATTCAACGGTGTTATTTTGAGATTATGGAGCATGTGTGGATCATTTATAAAGGGATCTACAGTTGTATCATATAGCACAACTTTGAAATGTCCAAATCATGTTATGTTAATCATAAACTAAAGAACAAATATTAGTTGGGGTAATTATAAATCTACTAACAAATTAATTATAGATTAGATGTCGCGATCATTCACTTTTAGTTTCTATATTTTGAGTTATTCAATTCACCTAGTTTATTCATTGTAAATGACATTTTGATCATGTAAAAAAACAATTTCCTGAGATTTAAAATTAAAATATGATTTCTCCATAAAAATAAAGGATGCTCCCACTACACCCAGAAAATTCATGTGGTATTAGAGTGGGTTACATGTTTAAATTATAATTGTTTATTATATATAGATTATTTTTATTTATTTTCAACATATATTAAATAAAATATTTTTTTGAATATCTAAAAACATCATATATTTTCTCGCATCATTATCACTAAAATAACCAATACTTATTTAATAATTAAAAATTAAGAAGCATTTTATTCACAAAACCCTGAGGTGCCCAAAAATTTTCAATCACAAAAATAAATTAAACAATATGTAATTCCTACATACAAATTGTGAAATTTATTTTCATGTCAAAATAATTTAAAATATTTGTATAGATCTAGTCCAATTGGATTTATGATCCATGAAAATAAGATCAGAATGTGGATGCATAGGACTTGAAAACAACACAAAGAACAACACATCGTGTATGTACCAAACACAAATTGTAGTCTATATCATATTATGATCAAGAATACCAGGTGTCCAAGCTATCTATCTGTCAGATACATGACACTGAGATTAGCATTTCATGAAAATATATGGTTTCATTCAACACAATTTAAAATACCTTATTTATACTTCAAGGATGTCTATGATAGGTAATATGAATAGATACAAGGTGTGTTTTCTTGACATGGGCAGAAGATAAGCACATGTCATGTAATAATGTACTTTCCAAGTATCCTTTTCTGATATTGCTTTCAAATTCTCATAGAGAGAAGAATTAAATGTAAAATTAAACCTATTGATTATGTGTTATATTTTTTATTCATTTTATAGTACACACTATGTCATAAGATTAACAATTATATATTAAATTTATATCGATGCCAAAAAAAATTACTAATTATCTAAGGGCTTTTGTGGCCATGGTTTCATTTATGTAAACACCCATTATCAAATCCATTAGTTCCCCTCATCTGTTTGTTAGTAAAATAGTTTTTATGTATGAAGCTCCCATGAAATAGGAGGTGGTCTAATTTAATGATCTATGGTAAATATAACCGAGTCTATACAAAATAAATGAGGAGGACTAATTAAATTGAAACCAAGAAATGATAAAATTTGTTTTCCCTTCAGTTCAAGGGTCAGTTTATCATCCTCTAAATAAAATAAGCATTAGATAATCTCATGATAATGAAACTTTCATTTTATTTATTTTACATTCTTGGTTAATTATTGATCTATATTGATATTGTATGATCACCTAATTAATTAATTAACAAGAATGAAATATTGAATAAAATATAATCAGATTATGTGTAAATATTTTCTCACAAATCATTAATCACTTAAGTAAAATCTACATAATATTAACAAACCTTTTAAAAGAATAAAAAGGTATTTATACATAAGTATTAAAATATCATGAATAAAATATTAATTTATCTTATCATTCCATTAATTAAGTTATAATTGACCTCATGGTTTAAATTACTTGACCATACCATGTTGCGGTTCAAGTAATTATCATGAAAATTTGAGCTTTATGTTCAAGGTTGAATTGACGTAGATTACATCAATAGTTGACTTCCCAAGAAGGAAATAGTCTTACTAAGATGAAAACATTGAGGAAAAATTAAAATAGGATTTTAGGATTGATGAGTCCACTCAACATATCAATGAGCTATCAGTTAATGTAGTTTTAAATTTAAACATACCTAAAACCCTTAAAATATCATGTCATTACCATATCTAGGTTATGATTAGGGAATATTGATCCCTTCCAATGGAATATCTAAAAGAAAAAAAATCAGAAACTGATGGTCAGGGAAATTCAGTTTTTACAAAGTGTTGTATTAAAGTAATTAAATGAAATTTAAATTTATTAATCTATTTTTTAATCATAAAATTACTAATTATTTAATATTAATTTCAATAAAATTGAGAAAAAAACATTGAAAATATGATTTTTATCCATACTATATAATGAACACCTTTTCAAAAGTAAATTTCTAGGAATTGTATAGGTTCTTTCACATTATACAATACCACAAATAGATATCATACATGATGGAAAAATCACTTCCCATGTCACATTACAAAGAGGATGATGAGGAATATATATCTCTATATGTAAATCATATGTATGCGTCTATGGATGTCTGATGATTCATTATATACTCCATGTACCAAGATATGCTAATAAAATGTGAGGATATGGATATGCATGAAATCATTTATCACCTTAAGGATATCTATATAGTGAAGGATAGATAAGAGATATGTGATATATTATATGATTTTTTCATAATGAATGTTGGAGATTCAATGCCAGTTGGGGCACATGGGATCAAGATAATTGTATATATTTAGAAGATGAATATCGTTGTTTTTTATCCTTAATGTGATATCCATAAATCTCATTAAATCCTCAGAACCCAAAAGCATCTCCAGTTTTATTATGATTTATAATACAAGAAATAGTTAGAATATATTATAAGGAATTATTACTATTTAACACTGAGTTAAAAATAAATGGGGTGTCAAAAACCTATAATCATTATAGTGAATAAGAAGAAGAGGAACAAGGAAAAGGGGGAAAAGTCTACTTCCAAGTATAAGGATGGATATAAATATCCCTCAATGATAAGGATGATTAATAGGTAATGAAATATATATGATGCAGTAGGTTTTTTATTTAACTAGTAGGGAAATGGGAAGAGGAATTGAACCCTACCAAATATGACAGGGAAAGCATCAGATGAATTCATTATTGATTATAATATCTCTATATCCACAATTTGGGTATTAGATTTTATCTATGGTACTCACATTTGTTTCCAGATACTATATCTATATATATTTTATTAGATTACCATAGATAAGTTAGATATAAAGTCTTCCAATCGAGAATGGATGGATGCTCTATAAATTAGAGACATCTATCTTGCATTGATGAAAGGATTGTGTTTTGGTATTAAAGAACTATTATTATGTTCCTAGTAATAATAATAATGACATTTATATATCTTTTTTGGATTTTGATTGATTAATTTTTAAATTTGTAAATAAAAGCTTCAGCTTGTATAGACCTATAATATATTATGGTATAGAAATGTTGAATAATGGTATTTATGTATTAAATTTCAAAAACCAAATATTATGAATTGATAACCAAAAAAATGTTTCCAACTTATATAAGACTCGGTTTTGGAATCACAACATTTGTCACATAAATGAGAAGCATTTAAAAAATCTCAATACTGATTGATATATGAATATTTTCATCTTAAGACACTTTAAAGAAGTTATTATTTTTTATAAATTGTGATGACCAAACCACGATTTAGTGATCAAGGTGAAAGGGATACAATGAATTTATATTTAGTACAACCTGATGTGTGTGCACTTCTTCAAGTAGAAGATATAAGTGGATACTCATATTTTATTAATTTTCAATAATTACCAAAGAATGTGTGGTTATATCTAATTAATTATGTATCTTTATGAATCCATTCATAGATTCAAAGAGTTAAATAATGAGTTTTAGAAATATCAAGGAAATAATTTAATGAAACCTTAATCGGATCAAGGTGGTGAATATCTTATTCTAGACATTATAATATTTCTATGGATGTATGGGATTTTATCTCAACTCACATAACTGTATACACTAAATTAAGAATGGTGTTAGGGTAAGGAGGAACAATTCGTTTTTTAACATGATAAATTCAACGATGAGTCACACAATCCTTCCATTATCCTTTTAGGGATATTCATTGTAGACATTATTATACATACTAAACTTAGTACTACACAAATTGGAAAACAATATTCTATTTGATAAATAGAGTGGAAAGTAACTCATTTTTTCACACATTACAGCATGGGTTTGTGGGGAATTCATTATGGTCATCTTAATAAAAAACTATCATCGTGAGCCATAAAGTGGATCTTTATAGGGTATCTAAAAAAATGTTATAGTACCCATACAACCCATCAGAAAACAATGTTAGTGTCAAAATATGGGACATATTTTTTGAGATAGGTCACATCCTCATGGTGGATAGTGGGATCAATATTGACTTATATTAGGTTAATTCTCAAGATATACAAGATATTATGTAAGAATGAATTCTAAAAGTCCCCATGGAATTTTTCTCTACAGAAACATAAGTACTATAGAGTAGTTTTAATTACTTAAGAGAACATAGGAGATATTATTTTATCATCCTCAATGTTGTTTACCCATTATTTTCCATAAATATTGATCATATATCCTACAAGGAAGATGTAGAGAGCTCAAAACCTGAAATGGAAAAAGAATTCATCAATTCTGAGATGGATTCCAAATTTCAAAACCATGTTTTGGTTTTCACCGATGTACTAGTTGTGGAAAATAATGTTTGATATAAATGATAATTAAATAGAAAAATATATACGGAGGGTAAATTAAATACCTACTAATCATGAAACGCGGCTAAAGGGTTTAGTAAATATCAAGGAATTGACTACATTGAATCATTTTCTAAAATTTCCTTGTTTAATTATATAAAAACTTTACATAATCTGGTATCTTAACATTACTATGATATTTTTAATGTGGATGCCAACTCATATTTCCTTAATTGTAACCTTCATGATGATGGGTATTTAATAGAAACATAATTGTTTTTGACTCCATGAAATTATAAAATGGTGTTCAATTTGTAGAGATACATTTATGGATTAAGGATAGAATCCATGTGATTAATGATTTGATTCAATGTAGCCATAAAATATTTTGGTTTCATTAATAATGAATTTGATCCATGTGTTTACAAGTTGTTTATTGGGAGTAAAGTTTTATTCATTTTAGAGTATTTTTCTGACATGTTCCTAGTTGTAAATGAATTATGATCCTTACTTGATCTTTATCATGGTTGACCAGGTTCTTCACTATGAAGGTCTTATGAGAATCATACTATATTTTTGGGATCAATGTAGAGACCCAAGATTGATGTACATGGACATTACATTACTTTTGCGGAATACTTAATACATAATAAAAACAGACACCCAAGGACTATAATAGTTTAGTGTCTTTGGAAACTCGTAACATAATCTTCAAATCATGGTGAAAGATCTTAAACATCTCCCATAAATATATTACCCTTTTGGTTTTCTTACCGAAAACCTTTATTTATATCCTGGGGAAAAGAAAACATATAAAGGGTGAGCTTGAATGCTCAATAAGGGTAATCATGGATAATATAAAGAAAACTATATACATTTGAACTGAAAAACATGAACATAAAGTTTAAACATCATAATCTTGAGTTGTGAAATAAATCATGGATGTACGTAAGGAATTGATAATAAAAGAACATAAATCATGATAAAATAGCATGGGAATAAAACATTTAATTATGTAAAACCATTAATCACATGATATGATTTCCAAAGTAGCCAAGGAATTTCTACCAAGACCATAATAGTGGACAATGTCGATTACTGAAGTAGGTTTACTTGTCGTTCCATCCCTGTATTACTGAAGTAGATTCAGATTATGTTCCAGCCAAGTCTATTTCATGAGATATAAATCTTTACTCAAGGAATTTAAGGGAGATATAGGTCCCACCCATCTCATAATCGAATCATTCATAAGTGTTCCACAAAATAAAAAAGTATCATTCATCATAACCCAACGAATAAAAAGGGTTCCATAATCATTGATCCATCATAACATAATCCATATGAAATAATTGAATATCATTTCAACATAAAAAAATTGATATATGTAAATAATAGGGACATTATAATTGAAACATAACCATATAAATGAATGTCATCTTATATGGAAAATATTTTTGATAAAACACTGTAAATGAATTCATAAAGAAAATATCCATTCTTTTTCAAAATAATTTTCTATTCTCATAATTTCATTCAATTTTAAAAGAATATAATTTTGTTGAAAATAACCATGAAATATTTTAGAGGAAGATTCATGTAAATAATTCATTATGAAACCGTAAATATCCATTCAATCTGTATACGTTAAAAATACATTATCCTCGTACTTTTTCCAAAAAAATCAAAAAGTACCTCATATGGTAAACAAAAGAAATATTCCTTCCAAACATTATGGTAAAAGTCAAAACAGAGTAAAAATTACTTTAAACAAACATGTAAGAATATTAAACATTTTATGAAAACATTTTTATAAAACATGGACAAGGATGATAAACATAACCCTAGTAAATACTTATGGATAAACAATCTCGGATAAAAACGAGATTGGAATAATTATCACTTACCTTATGTCCAATTTCTTCCATATTTGGCCAATAATCTTGTATATATTGTTTTAAAATATTATTAATATGTAACAAAACCATAATAATATTTATGATATCATATATAATTCACTTACGACTTTAAATTACCCGTTCATTTGTCAATCCATTGATAAAGCAGTGTTTTGGGTAAAATTGTTTCATTTATCGTACGTGTTTTTAATTGTAATTATTCATATGATTACATAGATACTGATTACTTAATTCCAAAATTTAAAACATGATTTATATATAATATATATTAATATTTTAAATATATATAATAGTTCGTTAAATGGAATGAAATACACTGTTCATGGAGACGGTATGTCGTATATATGAATGAAAGTTGTTTTCATTTGGTTATTAAATTGAATGGAAGAAAGTAAATAACATATACATCAATAAAGTATCATTATTATCTAATATATTTCATGATTATTGGTTATATATACGTTATAATCATTCTATAATGGTTATCATGGAGAATTAATCTCATCACGTCGTGGAGAGGTAATCTGTACGTACACATGAGTGATGATATCGATCCCATAATTATTGAACGGAATTAGATTGGATGATATAATATCTCAAAATATGTATGATGTCATAATAATTCGATATAGTTATTATTTCTTGCATTATACCAATCCATGTATGGTGGTGGTGGGAAAACAGATTACACCAAGGTGTGGAGACGGTAGGCCGTACGTACGCCTGCACGGTGATTTCATTTTTCGTAGGATGGATAAGAGATGAAATAAGGTTTTTTAATATATAAAATAACATATAATTATATTAGTCAAACATATTTCATTATTTTATAATGAAACAACTAAAGAAGAATAAGTAGAATAATAACTAAACATGAACAATCGGTAGAAGAGATTACCTTTTCCTTGACACACCTCCATTAAACATCCTCTTAAAGGACTAGAGTTGTTCTTTTGAGAAGACCCAAACCTCCATAATGTGACTATTTAAGTTGAGAAGTGTAATTTACTAGGTTTGTCGGAGCTTGAATGCTCTAAATTTAGTGAATATGAGAGGGAAAGAGGGGCCCTTATATAGAAGAGGAGAGAGGCACTTTTGGAATCTTCAAAAATATTAATTTATAATAAACTCAATACCCACATAAAAACATTAAAAGTTATTAATATTATTATATGATATAAGATAGGGTTTAAATATCATCAACCAATAAAATTTATACAAGTTTTGATTTTATTTTAAACTGTGTCATTTTGATTTACCATTGTTTAATCTTTTTTATTTTATTTGTGGTAATAATGTTATAAATTTTAAATGGTAATAAATAAATTAGTATGTATTATTAATTTTGAATATTTTGATAAATTATAACATATTAGACCCTATAAATTTTAATTTGTAATTGTTAAATATTTTTGTGATTTTTAAACAATTTAATAATATGTTTTTTTATAAAAAATCAATAGTTTCAATTTTGACAGAATTATTTTATTTGAATTTAAATGAAATCAAAATAGAATATATTTTCGAAAAAAAATTATTTAATAGATTCCTAGAAAGTCATATTCCACTATAAAATTATTGGGTCGTGTTAATTAGTTCATATAATATCTATTTTAATACTTTTAAAATCATTTATTTGATATTTATTTTAATAAAATAATTAGTACAACATTTTTGTATAATTTTTTAATATACTTATTTGTTTCATAAAAATTGAAAATAAAATACTATGATGAATATAAATCAAATATAATTCATAATAAAACTTGTAGTTAAATTTATTTTTTTTAAAACCAATCTTTTTAAAATGTTACGTTTATAAAATTATGAAGGTGACAACATTGACAACATTTAAAATAAAACAATATAAATTTCATAATATGTATTATAAGGACACCAATGGTCCAAAAGTCGACACATGGATGATTATGGTGTAGATATACAGGATATATAAGTTTTAGTCAAGTGTTTGGGTCTTTTATGGGTATTATTATTTTAATAAAAACTATATTATTGATTTTTCACTAGATAAATAATTTCTACATCATTAATGTATAAGCTATTATGGTAATTATATATTTCTTAAAAATTAAAAATAAACAACCATGATATAGAAAATAATATTATATTTAAAATTATAATTTATAATCAAATTTATATTTTGTATAACCTCATATTAAAAATAATTTAATTATAAAGATTTGAGTGAGACATATTTAACTTTTCTTTAACTAAAATAAAATAAATGTCTAAATTACATAAAAGTGGGTTCCAATAGATACCATTTCAACCCAAGTATATTTGAGGAAGATATATAATCATACAATTATATTAAGACAAGTTTTATGTTAATTGTATAATCTTATTTTTACCATTAATTACCTATTTTACTTTTAACTATGGTAAAAAATATTATTTCCGTAGATACTATACATAATGCCAAAAAATAATAGTAGCCTATTAACATAATTTGAAAATAATTATTCCAAATATTTAATACATTTTTTCATATTAAATAAACAAAATTTTGAGTAATTAATTTAAAATTAATCTCGTTGTCGAAAAAACAGGTTTTTGTTAAAAACAATGCAAAACATTGAAATGTTTTTACCTATGAATTCAATGTAAAATTAATTATAATTACATACATTATATTAAATGGTAAAAATATATTATATTTATACTATAATACTATTCAATATTATAATTTGACCATATAAATTATCTTGCTGAAAAAAGATGTTTTTAATTAATATTTAGAGTATTTTACAATTCATCAATATATGAAGTTTATCAGAATAGTGTAAAAAATTTATCCAACATAAATTTTTATATATTGATTAAAAATAAGAATTTTAATTTGTAAAATTTAACTTGTAAACTTGTAAAAAAATAGATTTAAAATTGGTGCACCATCAAAACGCGACAAAACTGCATTTTTGGAAGAAAAAAAATTTATCCGAAAAAATAATTTTGTTCTCATATCATGTCCTAGAATATGTTTAAGATTAATGATAATGTTATAAAATTAAAAATGTGTTTAATACTATTAATAATGGCTAGTTTATAATAATATTATAATAATGTATCATTGTTTAGTAAAACTCGGTATTGCGTACAACACACGCTATTGAGGAACGTCAGTCTTGCGTGTAACGTAAGCCAAGTTAGTATTGCATGAAAGATTTCTTGGGTGTTGTGTATAACATAATCTCATCTTATTTCATTGAACAAAATCTATATTCAGTGTTGAATTCTATTAAAAGAACATGAAATTGTGCATAAAATAATCCAATAATAATGTTGTGTATACTGCAAGCTAATAAGGTGTTGCGTATAGCGCAAGCTAATATTGGTGTAGAATACAACACAAGACATCAAAAAAATTAAAAATAATCTTTCTCATAAAATCTCAGGGTGTTAAAATAAATATCACGTTTCTCAAATCAATGAGGATTCATGGACTGTTTCTAGTTATAAAAATTGAACAAATAATGAAATGGTTTAATATGGAATAATTCTAGAGGGTATTTCTTCTAGTGTCACATGGTATAAATCTTTCTAAGTAAATATTCCCTCACACACAGGAGGAAAAAAAATAATATGTAAGATCCTATAATCTTATGTGATGGAATGTATCATCTATTCCATGTTATATTACAGGACCGATGGATCATTTTCTGTGTTCATGGTAGGAACATATCTAGAAAATATAGGTGAAAACATTGGACTTCTATTAAGGCTATCTGTTAGTAACTATGGAGTATTAAAGATATGTTCTAAGAGTAGAGTGGATATGAATAACAGGTCATAATACTTTTATATAGATTATAGTTTTTAAATATATTATAATGATCTGATGTTGTAGGTAGGATATGTTTTTCATTTCAATCATGGATATTTAAACTGAAATAGTTCAAATAAACTAGTTGACACTAATTTAAAATCAAAGTATGAGTATTATTTCCCTTCTGATGGAGCCAAGGAAGTAGTTTGGTTTCACCACTTTTCCCATGATCTTGAATTGGTACCTAGTTGTAAGGATCCTGTCAAATATTACAATGATAACATTACAGTTGTGCCTCTCTATCCAATGATCCAAGGACCTATCAAAGAACAAGTCACATACTTTGTAATTTTAATCTATTGAGGTATTTTTATCAGTTATTTGATGTTTTAGTGAGAAAAATATACATGGAGAAAAATGTAATGTACTCTTTAATGAAGTTTGTATATTATCAAAATCACAAGTATCATTTGAGATCTTGTGGGAGAAATTTGTTTGTCTATAGGATTTTGTTCAAGTGGGAGTCTTTTGGATTTTAACCATAGAAACAAAAAAATTAGAACACAATTACATGTTTTAATTATTTAAGAAGATTTATTATCACATTTTGATTTTGTTCCTAAAAATTTTCCATTTGATAACATCATTAGAATAAATGACATGAATTTTTTTTAGCAATTTCCCACTATTATGGGAACCTATTGATCCCATGGAATTATCCACAACCCTTATTCTATGGTCAGATGATATTTTTAAAAAATACATAGATAGTATATTCTATCAATGATTGGAAGTTTGGAAATAATTTATACACCTTCTTGTGGTGCTCACCCATGGTAATATCCAGGATATAAGGTTATGAGAACTGTAAAATTAATATGGAATCCACATTTTCATGTGTAATTGGATGTTCCTATTCGGGAATGTGTGTATGGATCCATCGAATATAACATTATCATTAATAGATAACATGAGTCATGTACTTTTATTTATTCATGAAAATTGTGATTTAATATGCTCATAGTGAAGTAGGATATGTTATGTCTATCATGAGTGATAGTTTAGTAATATATTATATTAGAAAGTATTTATCGCTTATGTCCCATGATTTAAGTTGATATCTCATACCATTTGATGGGAATAGAACTACCTTCATAAATTCATAGCCATAGTGTTTGGTGAGAAACCACATTTTTTAAATTCAATGAATGTTTCATCGAGGATATAGGTTTATGGAATCAGAATGAAGCCTAACTTATTTTTGATATTGTGATAAATGGATTATATTACATGGTAAACATTCATAGGAGGTTGGAGATCATTGTTACATTGGAATATTTCTCTATGAATTCCTTACAGTGTTTCTAGCTTTTAAACTTATATTATAGGTACTTATACCTAATGTAACAAAAAAGGTCACCTAGAGTTTCATAGACTAAACATGTCGGAAGACTAATTTAATTTATATTATTTAATTTATCTGATTAAATAAATAATATTTATTTGGGTTTAAATGATTTCCAAATTTTAGTCACAAATTTTTTGAAATAATAAGTGAGTTAAATAATAATAATAAATAATTATTTTCATGTTTGATGAATATAATATTTATTATATTTATCAAATAATATTGTAGTTAACATTTAGAATCTAAAATTAATTTTTTGAGGATCAATAAATATCAATGAGGGAAATAAAAATATGGTTAATGGTCCAATTACAGATGTTATAAATGATATTTATTTATATTATTTATGCATTTCACATGTCATTGGTTAAAAAATACTATTTATATTATTATTACTGGATATGGTTTGAACTAATAATAATGGACTTATGAAAAATGGTTTTCTGTGTAATTTTCCTACAAGAAAACTACCATAATAAATATCTAATTATACTTATTTTATAAAACACAATTACTGAACATAGAGGATAAAGTTTGACTCTATCAATCCAAAAAATACATCAATTGATCAAGATTTATCTCCTCTACTAATCACTCAAGAGGAGGTGAAATCATCATGCATTTTTCCTCTCCCTAGGGTAATTATTCTTTGATCAACCATGAACAACATAAGTAATTAAGATTAGTAATGAAAGTACCCGATGATTCTGTGACATTGCTCAGAGGTTGTTGTCACTACTGGAAATCCATCCTTTCCCAACAGTTCTGAACCGTTGGTATATGTTATACCAACGGTTCTGCCAACCGTGGGGAAGTAAGACATTGGGAAATGCTTTTCCAAATGGTTTACAAGGAACCGTTGGGATAGGTTAGAAAAAATCAACCTACCCCAATGGTTGTGCCAAACCGTTGGGAAAAGCCTTTCCCAATGGTTTGGCCTAATGGGGAATCCCATTAATATTTTCTTTACCAACGGTTCTACCAACCATTGGTAAAAACACCAATTCCAAAAGCTATCCCAATGGTTTGAACCATTGGGATAGTCTGTTTTTACCAACGGTTTAATGAACCGTTGGTAAAAACAGCTCCATATGGGCTAGGCCAACGGTTTGAAACCGTTGGCATAGGCTTTGATGTGCAAATTGCACAGCAGCCTGCAATTTCCACAGTAGGTCTGTTTTTGGCGCATTTTGGCATAGCAGGTCTGTTTTGGGCTCATTTTCAATTCAATTTACATTTTCAATTCAATTTTCAATCCAATTATTGTAACTGTAACACATATACAATGCATACATATAGAGAACAAACCAACACATTTAAATAATGAAAACCAACCAACCAACACATATAATGCATCCTGGAAATATACTCATCCATAATTAAATTAGAATTCATAACATAATTATAAACATACATAATTAATTTAGAATTCAATTTAAAATTTAGATGAAAATCATATGTGGAATCCGGAATTCAATTCATAATTTGATTGGTTTTTTGTACACCATATATTTTTACTTGAAATCATATACATTTTAGACAAAATACATACACCTGGAGTGATACCGGTCACACCATGCCCTGTATTGAGGTGAGGTTAACTCGTACACGTCAGAAATGACTCATTGATCGTTGTCCTAAAGTATCAACATATTCTGAAATCGTTTGGTCAGTTTTCCGTATGCCAGTTGTTGTTTTCACTTAAAATGAAGTGTTTTTTAAATAAAAGAGAGACACTTTGAATGGTTCCGGCCACACCACGCCTCAGATTGACGCGAGGTTGACTCGTACACATCACACATGACCCATGCATTGTTGTGCTAAAATATGAAAACAATCAGAATGCGTTTGGTTGGTTTTCTGTATGTATTTAAAATGTAGTCCATTTTAAAGAAAATAGATACACATAGAGTGGTCTCGGCCAAACCGCGACTCGGATTGAGGCGCAGTTGACTCGTACACGTAACATATGACCCACGGATCGTTTTCCTAAAATTTCAACAGATTCCGAATGCTTTTGGTCGGTTTATCGTATGTTAGTTGTTTATTTCACTTATAATCTTGTCCCTTTTAGACAATAGAGACACAGTTAGAGTGGGACCAGCCACATCACCTTTCGGATTTAGATGGGGTTGACTCGTACACGTCTCAAATGACCCATTAATCTTTTTCCTAAAGTATCAACACAATCCGAATGCGTTTGGATGGTTTTCCGTATGTTAGTTGATGTTTTTCACATAAAATGACGTCCTTTTGAAACAAAATACATACACTTTGAGTTGTGCCGACCACACCGCGCCTCGAATTGAGGCGGGGTTGACTCGTACACATCACATATGACCCATCGATAATTGTGCTAAAGTATCAACACAATCAGAATCCATTCAGTCGGTTTTCCGTATGTCATTTTTTGTTTTCACTAAAAATGAAGTCCATTTTAAACAAAATAGAGAATCTTTGAGTGGTGTAGGCCACACCGCGCCTTGGATTGAGGTGGCGTTGACTCGTACACATCACATATGACCCATGGATCGTTCTCCTAATGTTTCAACAGAAACCGAATGTGTTTGGTTGGTTTTCCGTATGTACTTAAAATACTGTCCATTTTAAAGAAAAGAAAGTCACTTAGAGTGGTACTAACCACACCGTGACTCGGATTGAGCCCGGGTTGGCTCGTACACATCACATATGACCCATGGATCGTTGTCCTAAAATTTCAACTGATTCTGAATGTGTTTGGTCGGTTTTTCGTCTGTCAGTTGTTTGTTTCACTTATAATCTTTTCCGTTTTAAACAAAAGAGATACATTTAGAGTGGTACCGGCCACACCACATCACGGATTTAGGAGGGGTTGACTCATACACGTCTCAAATGAACCATGGATCGTTGTCCTAAAGGATTAACACAATCTGAATGCGTTTGGCCGGTTTTCCGTATGCCAGTAGATGTTTTTCACTTAAAATGGCGTCCTTTTGAAACAAAAGACATACACATTGAGTTGTTCCAGCAACATCGCGCCTCATACTGAGGAGGGGTTGACTTTTACACGTCACAAATGACCCATGGGTCATTGTTCTAAAGTGTCAACACAATCAGAATCCATTCGGTCGGTTTTCCGTATGTCATTTTTTGTTTTCACTAAAAATGAAGTCCATTTTAAACAAAATAGAGACACTTTGAGTGGTGCCGGCCACACCGTGCCTTGGATTGAGGTGGTGTTGACTCGTACATGTCACAAATGACCCATGGATCGTTCTCCTAATGTATCAACAGAAACTGAATGTGCTTGGTCGGTTTTCTGTATGTACTTTAAATACTGTCCATTTTAAACAAAAGAAAGTCACTTAGTGTGGTCCCGACCACACTGTGACTCGGATTGAGCCCAGGTTGGCTCGTACACGTCACATATGACCCATGGATCGTTGTCCTAAAATTTCAACAGATTCCGAATGCGTTTGGTCGGTTTTTCATCTGCTAGTTGTTTATTTCACTTATAATCTTGTCCGTTTGAAACAAAAGAGACACAATTAGAGTGGTACCGACCACACCGCGTCTCGGATTTAGGCGGGGTTGACTCGTACACATCTCAAATGAACTATGGATCGTTTTCCTAAAGTATCAACACAATCCTAATGTGTTTCCCCAGTTTTCCGTATGCCAGTTGATGTGTTTCACTTAAAATGACGTCCATTTGAAACAAAAGACATACACTTTCAGTTGTACCGGCCACACCGCGCCTCGGATTGAGGCGAGGTTGACTCTTACATGTCACATATGACCCATGGATAATTGTTCTAAAGTATCAACACAATCAGAATCCGTTCGGTTGGTTTTCCGTATGTCATTTGTTGTTTTCACTAAAAATGAAGTCCATTTTAAACAAAATAGAGACACTTTGAGTGGTGTCGGCCACACCGCGCCTCGGATTGAGGTGGCATTGACTCTTACATGTCACATATGACCCATGGATCGTTCTCCTCATGTTTCAATAGAAACCGAATGCATTTGGTCGGTTTTCCGTATGCCATTTGATGTTTTTCACTTAAAATGATGTCCTTTTGAAGCAAAAGACATACACTTTGAGTTATGCCGGCCACACCGCACCTCGGATTGAGGCGGGGTTGACTAGTACATGTCACATATGACCCATGGATCATTGTGCTAAAGTATCAACACAATCAGAATCCGTTTGGTCGGTTTTCCTTATGTCATTTGTTGTTTTCACTAAAAATGAAGTCCATTTTAAACAAAATAGAGACACTTTGAGTGGTGTCGGTCACACCGTGCCTCGGATTGAGGTGGAGTTGACTCGTACATGTCACATATGACCCATGGATCGTTCTCCTAAAGTTTCAACAGAAACCGAATGCGTTTGTTTGGTTTTACGTATGTACTTAAAATACTGTCCATTTTAAACAAAAGAAAGTCACTTAGAGTGGTCCCGACCACACCGCATCTCAGATTTAGGCGGGGTTGACTCGTATATGTCTCAAATGACCCATGGATCGTTGTCTTAAAGTATCAACACAATCCGAATGCGTTTGGCCGGTTTTCCGTATGCCAGTTGATGTTTTTCACTTAAAATGATGTCCTTTAGAAACAAAAGACATACACTTTGAGTTGTTCCGGCCACACCGCGCCTCGGATTGAGGCAGGGTTGATTCGTACACGTCACATATGACCCATGGATCTTTGTCCTAAAGCATCAACACATTTCGAATGCGTTTGGTCAGTTTTTCGTATGTCAATTTTTGTTTTCACTTAAAATCTTATGGAAATTCATATATAATATTTTTATATCATATTTAGTATGGATTAGATTATATTTGATCGTGATATGAAACATTTCAGAGCTAATGAAATTAAGGAAGGTGGAGGGGCTGTCTGGGGGGCTGTCCGGGGGGGCTGTCCGGTGGGTGTCCGGGGGGCTGTCCGGGGACCAAGGAGGAGGGTGGGGGGCTGTGCGGGGTCTGTCCGGGGGGTGTTTGGGGGTTGTTCAGGGGGCTGCCCGGGGTTGTTCAGGGGGCTGTCCGGGGGTTGTTCAGGGGGTTGTTCAGGGGTTGTTCAGGGGTTGTTCAGGGGGTTGTCCGAGGTTGTTCAGGGGGTTGTCTGGGGGGCTGTCAGGGGGGGTGTTTGGGGGGTTGTCCAGGGTCCAAGGGGGAGGGTGGGGGGCTGTCCGGGGGGCTGTCCGGGGGGCTTTCCGGGGTCCAGGGTGGAGGGTGGGGGCTGTACGGGGGGCTTTCCAGGGGGCTGTACGGGGGGCTGTCTGGGGGGGTGTTTGGGGGGTGTTCGGGGTCCAAGGGGGAGGGGGGTTGTCCAGGGTCCAAGAATGAGGGGGGTTGTCCAGGGAGTTCTCAAACACACAACCAGTAAAAGACAACAACATCCATAAAAACAGACAATATATAAAAGTAACTCAACTCCAATAATATACTATGAGTCTAGATAAAACCAACAACTAGAATAGATTAAACATCAAATCTCAGTAATATAAGTCAAAAATGTAACGGATCACTATGTCCCACATCAACATCACCATCACCATCATCATCATCATCATCACCCTCGTCATCGTCCTCCTCATCATCCTCACCCTCCACAGAGCCCTCCTCCTCGCCTTCGCCCTCCTCCTCGCCCTCCTCATCTCCCTCCTCTTCCGCATCAGACTGCTCGCCATCATCATCTTCAAGCTGGACATCGGCCTGACCACCACTGGAACTGCCACCTGGTGCACCATATATAGAATGTATCAACGACATGTATTCATCAATCGATGGGCTGGCCTCTGCTAGAAGTGTTAGACGTAGAACTTTAATAAATTTCATAAATGCATTGTTTTCCCTAGAAGACTGTTCTGCCGTCTCTGTGGCCCTTTTCTCAGCCTGTTCTGCCTGTTCCCTAACTTGCTGCAGCTCGGTGGCACTGCAACTCATACCTGAGGTAGGTCAATACCTAGTCGGGGATATCCTAGGTCGGCAGCGTACTCTGCCAGAATGATCCTCTCCCAACACCTGATGTAAGTGATCAGATGGCCCAAAATTGTCTGCTTCTTGGGCATCGAGGGCCTCTAAAGCATCCTGTTACAAATATAAATATATTATTAAGTTACAAAATAGATATTAAAATATAAAATCAACATATTAAAACTTACAATATGCTGCTGAGTCGCTTCGTTGACAGCACTTCCATCCTTTTTTCGCCTACTCGAGCAAAACAATTTTGCTCAAGGCACACGTCCTTCAATATTTTTTACTTGCCTCTACAATGAGATTGAAAACAAAAGTTATATAAAAACTTTAGCAAATGATTAAATAATTGAGGAAACAAAAGAAAATGTAAGTCATAAAGAAAACATATAAACAATTGTCATACCTGCTGCCTCTCATGATCCGGCATCATCATGCATCCTAGTGTATGGAGGTATTTTTTTGCATCAATGTTTTTTTTATTTTTTCCAGATGTTTCCAAAATAATATTTGATAATGCAAAGGATAATATTAATTAAAAACTTGAAATTTATTATTTAAATACCTCAAATGTAATTCATACCTTAAACTGGGTACTCGTCCAATGAGTAATCATCTGACGATACTGCTCTATAGGACAATCATCAATGACTGGTACCGCCTCTAACTCAGTTCCAACTCTAGCACGCCAGCCAATATATAGCTCATTCTTGTAGGCTCTCCAAAGCTCTCCTAAATCCTTTAGACGTTCCAGTCGTGCACCCTCACCATCAAGAAAATTAAATCAAATATGAAATCAAAATATTAATTCATATAAATACAAAAATAATTCATGGAATTAAATACAACAGATTTTTTTACCCATATCTCTGCCCAAGCTCTATCTTTGACCTCATGTGGAAAATGTCTCCACGACAGCGGGCTGACGGGAATGATGTCGGAGTATTTGGAAACCGTCTCCAGAAAACTCTGACATTGCTGCCCTGTTTTCTCAACCATCTGATTGTCTTCATTATATTCCACCATAACCTGTGTGCGACGGTTCCGCACCGAACGCATGCGTGTACGGCCCTGCCCCCGCCTCCTTTCAGTAGATGTATCTGTCATGAAAGAAAAAAAAATATTTTATCAAGACATTTTATAATGAAAAAAAAATTGCTATAAAAATTTGTTAGGGTTTTATAAATATACATGCGCTAGTCTGATCAATGAGTGGCGTCGGATCCACAGAACCTGATGGAACACCCTCTAGTGGAACAGGAGTCGAAGATGTTGGAATATAAAAGTTCGGAGAGACATAAGTAGAAGGAAAAGAAGATGGAACAACTGTATGACCTGATGATGACTGGGGAGTGGGAATCATCATGGGATGTGAAAATGATGGGGCAGAAGAAGCAGAAGGTAGCGAAAACATGGGAGGACTAAATACCTTGTGTGTCCCTAACGACACACCGGGATCAGAATGTGGGAAGGCTGAAATGTCAGTGGGAGGGGCAGGGTCTAGTCGGGCACGTGCAGCTCTACGTCCACCTCTGGTACGAACCCTCCTCATACCACCGGCCAGAGTACTAGGACCAGTACTAGGATCCTCGTCGAATAACTATCGACGTAATGGTGGACCCTACAAAAAAGTTTACAAAAAAATTAATCACATGACATTATATATTCTGTAAATATATATAAATATATATATTTGAAATAAGGTACTCACTGTAGGCACTGATGGTGGAATGCCCGGCTCCTCCATCCGACGATTGTTTTCCATCATTTTTTTTCTTCATCTCTCTTTAATTGGTTGCATTTCCTTCATTTGAAAACAAATATGTAATTAAATAGAAAAAGGAAATTAAGGTGTAAACAAAAAAACTAAATATATGAGGGAATGAGGGGATTAATTAGTAATTTATCTAACAATTGTTTTAGAAGAGCTTGAATGAATTTAATAAAACATACAAGTTGTAATGTTCACCAAGTTAGAAATATTGTTTGACTTGGTTTGAATACAGTTCAATTCCAAATTAGAAAATGCAATTCAAATAAAACAGAAACCAATAAACATTGAAAATTCACATAACAGTCAAGTCAGATAAAACATATTTGTGATCAATACTAAATAAATATGAATATTACCAACTTTAACAACCCAACTCGAGGTAAACCAAAATAATTGAGAACATGGATGAATGATTCTATATATTTCCAACCACAACTTCAGGTTCACAATCAACTCTGACAATTGAGCTATTGGAGTCATCAAAAGAAATAAATGGATTGGTTTCAATGGCAATAGGGACAGTGTCAATTCCATCATCATCATCATCAAAAATATGTCTTGGAATTACTTCAACTATGACACCAAATTCCGGTTGATGTTGATCTTTGACATAAAAAACTTGTTTAGCCATTGATGCCAACACCTATGGTTCTTCGGTAGCAAGAGTGCGGGTCATATTAATTACTCGAAATCCACAATCATCAATAAATGTGCCATGTCTCATCATAGAATCAAACCAATGGCATTTCATCATTGTGACTCGTCCATGAGAGTAATAATCCAATATTATTATTTTCTCAACGACTCTATAATAACCCACATTTTCAAGTCGCGGTCTACTAGCTGATGCACTGGCAAAACAATCTGTTGTGGCAGTAACCATAATACCATCATGTTGTGTTATCATGTTTTTGGCTCGTTCAGTGACAATAAATATGTACCCATTGATAACAATTGATTTACAGTCACGAACCACGGTATTAGGACCAAAAGTCAAAGCTATTATTTCCTTAGAGACAGAGTCATCAGAAAAACTCAATACCTGTAGTATAAATGACAGTTAAACATAAGTAAATATTGAAATAATTAATTTAAACAGTAATATTTTTACCTTCAATTTTAACCAAGCAGAAAACTCTTTTCTATGAAAAGTCTCTCTCCTTCTCAAAGATAAAGAACGATGCTTCCTATTTATCATTGTTTTATTTTCTCTGTAGATAAAAAAATATGAATAGTTTAACAGATATATATGTAAGATATACATATTCAATTTTGTTACCTGATATAGTCATCGAACAAGTCATAGTTGAACAAAACTGTACGATGTTCCATCTCCCGCTCTTCATGGCTTAAAGTCTTCAATGTATATGATCCAGGAATTCCTCCTATTTGACGAAGTGATGGAAAACTGGGTTCAATTTTCTCATATTGTTTTTCTTCATTTCTCATTACTCTGTTCATTCTTGTAGTAAGATCAGACAAATACATCAAACAGAAATCCATACATTCTTGAGCTATGTAACCGTTCACGATAGAACCTTCGGGATGATTCTTGTTTAGAACATAAGACTTTAATGTGAACATATTTCTTTCTGTTGGATACATCCAACGAAAAGAAACAGGTCCTCCGAGAAGTATTTCAGTTGGAATATGGACAGTCAGATGCAGCATGCATGTGAAAAATGATGGGGGAAATATTTTCTCCAACTCACACAAAATTAAGGGGGCATCTGTCAACATTTTTTGCAAGAAAGTCTTGGACAACATCTTATCACAATGATCTCTAAACAAATGGAACAAACAAATAATACCCACCCATACATTATTGGACAAAAGATGACGGATTGCTATTGGAAGCAACTCAGGCAGTAGAACATGATAATCATGAGTCTTCAAAGATTTTAGCTTCAACTCTCTTCTGTTGACCCGTTTAGATATGTTGCTTGAATAGCCATTAGGAACTCTAATAATCTCTAATAATTCCAGAAATTGTTTTTTTAGTAGGTGTCATCACATAAGAAGCACATGGAAGTTTCCATTTATTTTCACTGATACGCACAGGATGCAATTCTGGTCTGATGCCCCAATCCACCAAGTCACGTCGAGATCATAAATCATCTTTTGTCTTCCCCTTGACATTTAGAAGAACTGAAAGCAAAATTTCACATATATTCTTTTCAATATGCATTACGTCTAAGCAATGACATAGCAAATTGGTTAACCAATAAGGCAAATCAAAAAATATACTCCTCTTACTCCAATTGTAATAGGTTTCTGTGGAAACATTCTTTCCCTTTCCAAATTTAATTTGACCCTTCCCAAACGAAAAACTGAAATCTTTCAATTCATTAAGGACATCAGTTCCAGACATATGCTGAGGTGGATCATCGGTCTCTATAGTATTATCAAATATTCAACGATTCATTCTATATGGATGATCCATTGACAAAAATCGTCGATGTCCCATAAAACGGAAACTACAATGATGTTTCAGTCTTCTGGATCGTGTATTCTTTATACAATCTGGACATGATAGTTTTCCCTTCGTGCTCCATCCAAACATCATTGCATAAGCCGAAAAATCATTGATCGTCCACATAAGTGCAGCACGCATCTGAAATATGTCTTTCGAACATGCATCGTATATGCGCACACCCACATCCCAAATAATTTTCAACTCTATTAATAAAGGTTGCATGTATACATCAATATCAATGTCGGGATCAGAAAGACCAGATATGACTATACTCATGAAAGTGGAAGTTTTCTTCATACACAACCATGGGGGAAGATTATAAATGTGTATAAAAACTGGCCATGTGCTATGTAACACCCCAAGCTTCTACGGTACGTTTCCCTTCGAATAATGCGATAGCGTGTGTTGTACGCAACCTCGAGTTCTAACACACACCACAACTAATTAAACTAGCCGTTGTGAATAGTAATACCTACTTTTTGAAATCATATATATTTTATATTTCAAAATGGACTTCATTTTTGGATTCGGAATATTGAAATTAGCCTAGGGTGAAATTTTGGTACTTTTCGGATAACTTTTATATTTTGATGAATAGTGAAAATTACTAAATTTTAATTAAAAACAACTTTTTTAATCAAAATAATTAATAGTGATAAATTATTAATTTGAGTGGTTTTAAAGTATATTTAGAATATATTTTTACCATTTAATATAATGTTGGTCATTGGACATAATTATACAATTAAACCGAACATAAACGAGTGTCAATCTTTTGATAGTTATTATCTCTTAAAAACACGCTTTTTGTTTTGACAGCGGGAATTAATTTTAAATTAATTTTTGCCACTTCTGTGTTTTGAATTTAGGAAAATGGATTCCATATTTGGATTCAGGATGTTCAAATTGTGTAAATAGGTAACTTTTATTTTTAAACATTTTGAATAATTACTGCAGTAAATATTTTATTTACCATGGTTAAGGGTAAATCCGGTAAATAAGGGTTAAAAGAAATAATATTATAATAATACTAAATTACCCTAAAACGTGTCTTAACCCTATTGGTTGATACATGGTCGACCATGGGAATCTTTGGGTCTATTTTGGGACCCCATGGATACACTTGTAAGTGATAATGACACTTTATTTTAATTAAGTTAAAATGAATACAAAAATGACACAAGCATATATCTTTTAGAAAAACAATTGTTACATAGTGTTATATATGTTGGATTTTAGATTATAAATATTCATTAGAAAGCTAAAAGGATTTCCTACATAATCATATTTTATTTATAATTTTTAGACATTAAATAATTTATTTTATTTATGACACAATGATGATGAAGTAATTACTATAATAGTGAAAAATTAAAATAGTTGATATTATAAATACCCAAATAAATATAATATGAAACTTTTAATGAATTAAACTAATTTTCTAGGATACTATGATATATTAGGATTGATTTAATTGACTTTTTTTGAAGTAATCAATCTGTTATGAGTTTCACAAAAATCAACTATTGAATAGTGTCAACATTGACATAAAAGAGTTCTTAAAACAAATATTATATTATTAATTGATATTAAATTCCTAAAAATCTAAGGTTCGGCCAAGAGACTTATATCATGATAGTTTCATCATTAATGTACCACTTGGGGGTCTCTTGGATGTATATAGTAAGTTTATTAACCATATTATATAAAAATACAAAGAGACATTGTAAAAGTGAAACTAATTAACTTAGAGTTAATACTTAAAGATAAGGTTAATATAAGTACCCAAACCTGTCTAAATTCTATTGGTTGAGTGGTTTTCGACTTATCCCCACCTTAACCTTTGAATAATTAGCTTTGGAGCCATTAGAAACCGAATATGAATTTATTATAAATTAATATTTCTAACTTTTCCAAAGGTGCCCCTCACCCCTCTTATAAAAGGGCACTCCTCCTTCTCATTTCTTCACACCTTAAAAGCCTTTTGGTTCGGCCAAACTCTGCCCAAATACTCTCCCAACATCCCTCAATACAACCTAGAGGCCTTAGTTTGATCAGAAAGCCAACCTACGGAGCCCTTTTGATCAAATCAAAAGGAAGAACCCGAAGAAGAGGTAATGATTTCACCACCCTTTTCTAAGTTCATTTCTTCTTCCACTTCTTCTTCCTTTGTTCTTACCATTCTAAAATAATAACTCCAGTATCTCACATATACTGTGATGTTATTATAAGTATGGTACAACCATATTCAGTATTCTATCCACCCTTTGAATAACATGTCACCATACGTGCGTACGTACGGCTTACCGTCTCCACGTCGTGGTGTAATTGTTATTCAATATAATATTATTTGGATGGGTATAATAATGATGTGTAACTCATGTAAATAATAAATATAACATGTTAATGATTCTGTATATATGATATACTATCCATTTATATATTATTTTAATATCAAAAGAATGATATTGTCGCTCGTGCGTACGTACGGACTACCGTCTCCACGAACGCGATGAGATTCATTCTCCATCGTAACCATTCAAGTATAATTATCATTTGATGATTTAAAAATTATGTTTAAGGACTAGATATCATTCTGGATATGAATAAGATACAACAACCATGGCTTATGTAACAAAACATATAAAGAAAATGAGTAAGTTAACACCCGAAACGACGATAATTCTAAGATATTATTAACAAATCAATGTTAAAAGATCATATATGATATCATATTAATATATATGATTCTTGTATAATTTAATAAAAATTATTTCAACATTATACAGGAGGTTAACCTACCCCAACAAAGGAAAAGTACAAGGTAAGGGTTTACTTTACAACCTCTTCATTATCCAAGGTTGTTTATACGTAATAATCTACTGGGATCTCTTTATCATCCACATCCATGTTTCTTAAAAATGTATTTCAAAACATTTTTAATATTTACTAGAATATGAGTTAAAGTCATTTATACCCTTTTTGACTTTTATAAGTGGTTTATAAAGGAATCTTTCGGTCGTTTTCAAAACAAGGTCTTTTTTAACCTTTTCGACAGAATTAAGGTAAGAATGTTTTTTTTAACTTATACGGCGTGTGCGGCTATTTTACGCCATTATAAAATCTTCAAAGCTTACCTTACAAGCTTATAAGATTATTTTCAAAGAAAATGTTTTATTTTATATGTATCTTAAATGATTTCAAAATAAAAGGAGATATTTCTTTAAAAAGAATTTTGATTTCATCTATGTTAACATCCATTTATGGTTTTAAGATTATTTGAAGTTGATTTATTATGATACAAAACTTCTATATTGTATTGAAGGTTTTGTGATATGATTGACTGTGGATGTGCTATTTTTATACCATTCATAGTTTATGTTGAAAGTATTGACATTTCGTATGCTAGTTTTAATACGAATGTTTATGTTATGTTTAAACCTTTTCATATGGGAATGCATTGGACTTAATATGTGACGGGTGGAGCCCGCTATAGCTCCTCGATGCATCGGTAGGTCTCATGAGACAAACTAGTGTCTTGGCACAAGGCCTTGACAAAATCTTATTTGTAGTCTTGGCACGAGGCCTTGGCTATGTGGTTATGATAGTCTGGCATTATGCATTCCAACATTATGAAAGTGGTTATTGATTTTTGCATGTGATTATTCGATTAGTAGAATATCCATGTGAACAAGTAAATGGCATTATTTCATTTTACTTTTGCCATACTATGTTGAAGTTCAATTTTAAAAGGCTTTTGTTTTAGTAATTCATTTCCTTAAATGTTTATGCTTATTTTGAATGTTCCGCTATATTGTTATCCTTACTGGGCATTTCAGCTCACCCCTTTTCTATGTTTTATTTTTCCCAGGTAGTGAAGAAGTAAATTATGAATGACTTGCAGGGATATTATGAGGGGTTAATAGTGTGAATATGAAGACTTTGTTGTTGTAGTAGTTTTTCACTTTGAAATGTAATGTAAAACTTTATGATTATATCTAGTGTTTCCAAGGCTACTAAACCAATCGGTCTTTCGAGATTTGATCTTCTTGTGATCATGCCAATGTTATGTAATTAATGCACCGACTCTGGGTAGCTGGGGTCGGGGCGTTACAGTTGGTATCAGAGGATGTTTAGTACAATCCTTGGAAGCTAGATTTAGATAAACTCTGATTAGAGCACGTAGACCTAAGATGAACTTTGAGTATTAGTATAGAAGAACTTCCTAGAATTTTGGTATTGTAGAGATTTTGTGAGTTTTCCAAGCAATACATCCCTGTCTGGATACGAGCAGGTAGAGGCGGCTCTGGCACAGATGTACCTAAGGGTAAAACCCGAAAACACCGCTTTGAGCTAGACTCGAACGAGAACTGGTGCACGACAACGGGCCTTGCTGCACTCTTGGTTACGACACTCCCGGGGGATATGCTTAGGATAACTCTCATTTTCTTTACAAATCATTTTGAAGGGATTATGAGTATATACTTTCTCAAAGAAAACATTTTTATGATTATGGATTATATCCATAAATAGTTCAATTTATGTTAAGTGTTTTATAAGTATGGGATTATGTATTTTGATTCATAGACTGATCTAGTTTATGCCATTGTTTAGAAATGGCGCCTAGTGGAAGAAATGGAAACCGTATCAATGCACGCACTCCATGTAGGGATTTCCCTCCTGCTCAAGATAATTATAGTGGGGATGGTGATGCAACTGGTGCTGATCAGCTAATCACCATACTGGGACAACTTACTCAGGTTATGAATAATAACATTACCCGTATGGAGCACCCTGATCCGCAGCGTGGAGGATCAATTTTAGATCGATTCATGAGGCAACAACCACCAACGTTCAATGGGAGTACAAATCCCTTAGTAGCTGAGCAATGGATAAATTCCCTAGAGAAAATATTTCAGGCTTTGGGGAGCAGTGAAAGGGAAAAAGTTATCATGGCAGTTTACCGCCTCACTGGAGACGCTGATCAATGGTGGTCATTGATTCAAAACATGAAGGAAGATGATGAAGTATCAAACATGGAATGGAGGGAGTTCAAAGATCTGTTTTTAGAAAAATACTTTCCTCGCGACCATCGAGCAGATATGGAAAGGCAATTTCTGAGTCTGAGACAAAAGGAGGATGATAATGTCACAAAGTATGAGGCTAACTTTACAAGGTTAGCGAGGTATGCTGGAGATTATATTCGCAACCCAAGAAGTAAGATTGATCGTTTCTTTGATGGGTTAAAACCATTTCTCCGTCGAGCATTAGTCTCACAATCCTTTTCATCGTACGAAGACATTGTCTCATGTGCTATCAAGACCGAAAAGGAATTCTCTAAGTCTTATGACTTTAAAGCAATGCAAGAGAAGAAGAGACCTGCTAATCAATCTGGGAATGGAAATAAGGGGAAGAAGGGAAAGGTTGAATATCCATCTTGTGGTATGTGCGGGAAGAAACACCCCGGTGCTTGCCTGAAGGGAA
This sequence comes from Viscum album, assembly GCA_963277665.1. Lineage (NCBI taxonomy): Eukaryota > Viridiplantae > Streptophyta > Magnoliopsida > Santalales > Viscaceae > Viscum > Viscum album. The sequence goes on along the minus strand of OY728147.1, from coordinate 2,045,573,377 downwards.
TGGGAGTCTGTTACAAGTGTGGTGAAAAAGGCCACCAAGCTCATGATTGCAAGGGGAAGAAGGAAGCTACCAATGTTCAGTGCTACAATTGCAGGGAGATGGGGCATTATGCAAATGCATGTCCTAAGCGTCAGGAGAACTTACCTCAGAAAAGGCCAAGGGATCAAGGCCAGGCTTATGCTATCACTACTGCTGAGGTAGAAACTCCGAAAGACGTGGTGGCAGATAATTTAATGGTTTCCTCAAGTTTAGCAAATGCATTATTTGATTCTGGATCATCGCATTGTTTCATATCTTCCCAGTTTGCTAAGAAAATTAGATATTTCCAATTTGATTTAATAAGGGAGTTGTCAGTTAAAACTCCTAAGGGAAGTATCGTTGCAACAAAGTTTTGTGAATCAGTCCCCATTAGAGCACATAAATTTTCTTTATCTGATGATTTCATCGTCATACCTATGATTGAGTTTGATATAATCCTCGGTATGGACTGGCTTTCGGACTATGATGCGAAGATTTATTGTAAGAAGAAAGAGGTTACGATTCATGATGATAATGATAAGGAACACCTTATTTTTAGAGCAGAATCGTCACCACCTAATTCTTATTTAGATCCACCCCCTGTAGCTCAACTTAATTCAATTATCAGGGAGGAAGAGAATGAAATAACTGTCGGTGAGGAAAGGAATGTTCAAATAGAGGATGTACCTATTGTGAAAGAGTTTGTAGATGTATTTCCGGAAGATTTACCTGGACATCCTCCAGAACGAGAAGTAGAGTTTTCCATTGATTTAATTCCTGGATCAAGGCCTATATCGAAGACCCCTTATAGAATGGCCACTGTAGAGCTAGTCGAACTAAAGAAACAACTAGAGGAATTGAGTAATAAGGGATTTATTCGCCCTAGTGTTTCTCCATGGGGATCCCCTGTTCTTTTTGTTAAAAAGAAAGATGGATCTATGAGGTTATGTATCGACTACAGGGAGATCAATGCTATAACGATAAAGAACAAGTATCCCCTACCTCGTATTGATGATTTATTTGACCAACTGCATGGAGCTCAATACTTTTCAAAGATTGACCTTCGATCTGGATACCATCAGTTGTGTGTAAAGAAGGAAGACATTCCGAAAACAGCATTTCGAACCAGGTACGGGCATTACAGGTTTACTGTAATGTCGTTTGGATTGACTAATGCACCCTCTGTATTCATGGATCTGATGAATAGAGTTTTCAAGGAGTATCTCGATGAATTTTTGGTGGTATTTATTGATGATATCTTGGTATACTCCAAAACCTACAAAGATCATGAAAATCACTTGCGCATTATCTTGAAGACTCTGAGGAGGCATGAATTATATGGAAAGTTTAGCAAGTGTGAATTCTGGCTTCAAGAGATTTCTTTTCTTGGCCATATTGTCTCTAAAGATGGAATCTTTGTTGATCCTTCTAAGACCAAGGCAATCCAAGAATGGCCAGCACCTACGAGTATAACTGAGGTACGTAGTTTTATTGGCTTGGCAGGTTATTATCGACGTTTCGTCCATAATTTTGCCCGATTGGCTAACCCATTAACGAAGCTCACACGTAAAGGGGTTAAATTTGTTTGGACAAAAGAGTGTGAAGAATGTTTCGAAGAACTGAATAGAAGATTAGTCAATGCTCCTATATTGACTCTACCATCAGGGAATGATGGGTTCGTTATTTATAGTGATGCATCAAAGAAAGGACTTGGCTGTGTCCTTATGCAGAATGATAGAGTTATTGCCTATGCATCACGACAGTTGAAAATTCATGAACAAAACTATCCTACTCATGATCTCGAGTTAGCAGCAGTGATCTTTGCTTTGAAAATATGGAGGCACTACCTCTATGGTGAAAAATGTGAGATTTATACTGATCACAAGAGTTTGAAGTATATTTTCTCACAAAAAGAACTCAACATGAGGCAAAGGAGATGGCTTGAATTACTCAAGGATTATGATTGTACGATACACTACCACCCAGGGAAGGCAAACAAGGTGGCAGATGCTTTGAGTAGAAAAGACCATGGAGTTTTGAACAATATGAGAATTGAAAGGGATCCAATTTTCATGGAGCTAGTGAAGATGGACATGGGAATAACCAGGGAAGGTGAAACATCAATGCTTTTTCAAATGGTTGCCAAACCATCTTTACTAGAAAGGATTAAGAGTTCTCAGACTGATGATGAAGAATTCCAAAAGAAGATTAAAGCTGTGAATGATGGGAGATTGAGAGACTTTGCGTATGAAGGTGGAATTTTGAAATTCGGGAAGAGACTTTGTGTTCCCAATATACCTGGTCTAAAAAGGGAATTGCTGGATGATGCTCATAGTTCCAATTTCTCTATACACCCTGGGAGCACCAAAATGTATAGAGATTTGAAGGAACATTTTTGGTGGGACAACATGAAGAGGGAGATTGCTGATTTTGTGTCAAGATGTATGGTTTGTCAACAAGTGAAAGCTGGAAGGCAACAGCCTGGAGGAGTCATGCAACCTCTTCCCATACCGGAGTGGAAATGGGACAATATTACGATGGACTTTGTCATGGGGCTACCAAAGACTCCTAGAAGGAACGATGCAATATGGGTTATTGTTGATCGTCTTACCAAGTCAGCACATTTTCTTGCTATAAGAGAAGATCTACCCCTGGAACGTCTAGCAAGACTATACATTAATGAAGTTGTGAGACTTCATGGAGTACCCCTATCGATTGTTTCTGATCGTGATCCCCGTTTTACTTCAAGATTTTGGAAAACTCTTCAGAAATCCCTGGATACTGAACTTCATTTGAGCACTGCTTACCACCCTCAGACAGACGGACAATCAGAACGGACTATTCAAACCTTAGAAGACATGTTGAGATCTTGCTCACTTGACTTTCAGGGTATGTGGGATCAATATTTACCACTAGTAGAATTTTCCTATAACAATAGCTTCCATTCGAGTATTCAGATGGCACCATATGAAGCGTTATACGGAAAGAGATTTCGTACACCAACCTCTTGGGATGACGTTGGTGAAAGAAAACTTGTAGGCCCAGAACTGGTGGAGGAAACGGTGGAAAAGGTGAAGGTAATCCAAAATCACATTAAAGCAGCTCAAAGTAGGCAGAAGATCTATGCCGATAATCGAAGGAAGGATTTGGAATTTCAAGTCGGTGATCATGTTTTCCTGAAGGTATCTCCGTGGAAGGGAGTCATACGTTTTGGTAAGAAAGGTAAATTGAGTCCCAGGTACATCGGACCTTTCGAAATTCTAGAACGAATTGGGGCTGTAGCTTACCGATTGGCAATGCCGCCAAGTCTCTCCAAAGTTCACGATGTGTTCCACGTATCTCTGTTGAGGAAATACATGCCTGACCCAACGCATGTACTCACCTATGAGGAATTAGAACTGGAACCCGATCTTTCCTATTGTGAAGAGCCCGTCAGGATTCTTGATACAAGAGAACAAGTACTGAGAAATCGGACAACGCGTCTGGTAAAAGTTTTGTGGAGAAATCATAAGATGGAAGAGGCAACGTGGGAACCCGAGGAACTTATGATGAAGAACCACCCGAGTCTTTTTATGCAGTAATACCCTAGAAATTTCGAGGACGCAATTATTTGAAGGAGGGGAGAATGTAACACCCCAAGCTTCTACGGTACGTTTCCCTTCGAATAATGCGATAGCGTGTGTTGTACGCAACCTCGAGTTCTAACACACACCACAACTAATTAAACTAGCCGTTGTGAATAGTAATACCTACTTTTTGAAATCATATATATTTTATATTTCAAAATGGACTTCATTTTTGGATTCGGAATATTGAAATTAGCCTAGGGTGAAATTTTGGTACTTTTCGGATAACTTTTATATTTTGATGAATAGTGAAAATTACTAAATTTTAATTAAAAACAACTTTTTTAATCAAAATAATTAATAGTGATAAATTATTAATTTGAGTGGTTTTAAAGTATATTTAGAATATATTTTTACCATTTAATATAATTTTGGTCATTGGACATAATTATACAATTAAACCGAACATAAACGAGTGTCAATCTTTTGATAGTTATTATCTCTTAAAAACACGCTTTTTGTTTTGACAGCGGGAATTAATTTTAAATTAATTTCTGCCACTTCTGTGTTTTGAATTTAGGAAAATGGATTCCATATTTGGAATCAGGATGTTCAAATTGTGTAAATAGGTAACTTTTATTTTTAAACATTTTGAATAATTACTGCAGTAAATATTTTATTTACCATGGTTAAGGGTAAATCCGGTAAATAAGGGTTAAAAGAAATAATATTATAATAATACTAAATTACCCTAAAACGTGTATTAACCCTATTGGTTGATACATGGTCGACCATGGTAATCTTTGGGTCTATTTTGGGACCCCATGGATCCACTTGTAAGTGATAATGACACTTTATTTTAATTAAGTTAAAATGAATACAAAAATGACACAAGCATATATCTTTTAGAAAAACAGTTGTTACATAGTGTTATTTATGTTGGATTTTAGATTATAAATATTCATTAGAAAGCTAAAACGATTTCCTACATAATGATATTTTATTTATAATTTTTAGACATTAAATAATTTATTTTATTTATGACACAATTATGATGAAGTAATTACAATAATAGTGAAAAATTAAAATAGTTGATATTATAAATACCCAAATAAATATAATATGAAACTTTTAATGAATTAAACTAATTTTCTAGGATAATATGATATATTAGGATTGATTTAATTGACTTTGTTTGAAGTAATCAATCTGTTATGAGTTTCACAAAAATCAACTATTGAATAGTGTCAAAATTGACATAAAAGAGTTCTTAAAACAAATATTATATTATTAATTGATATTAAATTCCTAAAAATCTAAGGTTCGGCCAAGAGACTTATATCATGATAGGTTCATCATTAATGTACCACTTGGGGGTCTCTTGGATGTATATAGTAAGTTTATTAACCATATTATATAAAAATACAAAGAGACATTGTAAAAGTGAAACTAATTAACTTAGAGTTAATACATAAAGATAAGGTTAATATAAGTACCCAAACCTGTCTAAATTCTATTGGTTGAGTGGTTTTCGACTTATCCCCACCTTAACCTTTGAATAATAATCTTTGGAGCCATTAGAAACTGAATATGAATTTATTATAAATTAATATTTCTAACTTTTCCAAAGGTTCCCCTCACCCCTCTTATAAAAGGGCACTCCTCCTTCTCATTTCTTCACACCTTCAAAGCCTTTTGGTTCGGCCAAACACTGCCCAAATACTCTCCCAACATCCCTCAATACAACCTAGAGGCATTAGTTTGATCAGAAAGCCAACCTAAGTAGCCCTTTTGATCAAATCAAAAGGAAGAACCCGAAGAAGAGGTAATGATTTCACCACCCTTTTCTAAGTTCATTTCTTCTTCCACTTCTTCTTCCTTTGTTCTTACCATTCTAAAATAATAACTCCAGTATCTCACATATACTGTGATGTTATTATAAGTATGGTACAACCATATTCAGTATTCTATCCACCCTTTGAATAACATGTCACCATATGTGCGTACGTACGGCTTACCGTCTCCACGTCGTGGTGTAATTGTTATTCAATATAATATTATTTGGATGGGTATAATAATGATGTGTAACTCATGTAAATAATAAATATAACATGTTAATGATTCTGTATATATGATATAATATCCATTTATATATTATTTTAATATCAAAAGAATGATATTGTCGCTCGTGCGTACGTACGGACTACCGTCTCCACGAACGCGATGAGATTCGTTCTCCATCGTAACCATTCAAGTATAATTATCATTTGATGATTTAAAAATTATGTTTAAGGACTAGATATCATTCTGGATATGAATAAGATACAACAACCATGGCTTATGTAACAAAACATATAAAGAAAATGAGTAAGTTAACACCCGAAACGACGATAATTCTAAGATATTATTAACAAATCAATGTTAAAAGATCATATATGATATCATATTAATATATATGATTCTTGTATAATTTAATAACAATTATTTCACCATTATACAGGAGGTTAACCTACCCCAACAAAGGAAAAGTACAAGGTAAGGGTTTACTTTACAACCTCTTCATTATCCAAGGTTGTTTATACGTAATAATCTACTAGGATCTCTTTATCATCCACATCCATGTTTCTTAAAAATGTATTTCAAAACATTTTTACTATTTACTAGAATATGAGTTAAAGTCATTTATACCCTTTTTGACTTTTATAAGTGGTTTATAAAGGAATCTTTCGGTCGTTTTCAAAACAAGGTCTTTTTTAACCTTTTCGACAGAATTAAGGTAAGAATGTTTTTTTTAACTTATACGGCGTGTGCGGATATTTTACGCCATTATAAAATCTTCAAAGCTTACCTTACAATCTTATAAGATTATTTTCAAAGAAAATTTTTTATTTTATATGTATCTTAAATGATTTCAAAATAAAAGGAGATATTTCTTTAAAAAGAATTTTGATTTCATCTATGTTAACATCCATTTATGGTTTTAAGATTATTTGAAGTTGATTTATTATGATACAAAACTTCTATATTGTATTGAAGGTTTTGTGATATGATTGACTGTGGATGTGCTATTTTTATACCATTCATAGTTTATGTTGAAAGTATTGACATTTAGTATGCTAGTTTTAATACGAATGTTTATGTTATGTTTAAACCTTTTCATATGGGAATGCATTGGACTTAATATGTGACGGGTGGAGCCCGCTATAGCTCCTCGATGCATCGGTAGGTCTCATGAGACAAACTAGTGTCTTGGCACAAGGCCTTGACAAAATCTTATTTGTAGTCTTGGCACGAGGCCTTGGCTATGTGGTTATGATAGTCTGGCATTATGCATTCCAACATTATGAAAGTGGTTATTGATTTTTGCATGTGATTATTCGATTAGTAGAATATCCATGTGAACAAGTAAATGGCATTATTTCATTTTACTTTTTCCATACTATGTTGAAGTTCAATTTTAAAAGGCTTTTGTTTTAGTAATTCATTGCCTTAAATGTTTATGCTTATTTTGAATGTTCCGCTATATTGTTATCCTTACTGGGCATTTGAGCTCACCCCTTTTCTATGTTTTATTTTTCCCAGGTAGTGAAGAAGTAAATTATGAATGACTTGCAGGGATATTATGAGGGGTTAATAGTGTGGATATGAAGACTTTGTTGTTGTAGTAGTTTTTCACTTTGAAATGTAATGTAAAACTTTATGATTATATCTAGTGTTTCCAAGGCTACTAAACCAATCGGTCTTTCGAGATTTGATCTTCTTGTGATCATGCCAATGTTATGTAATTAATGCACCGACTCTGGGTAGCTGGGGTCGGGGCGTTACATGCTATGTGAAGTAAGCATCTACCCAAATGGATTAAAACTGTCGCATGAAAGACCCAGCCTCACATTACGCACGTCAGCTGCAAAATCAGGATGTCGAGCATCAAATCTTTGACATGCAAATCCATCTACAGGATGAACCAACTCATCATTAGTCTTCTTTCTCTCGGTATCATGCCATCTCATTTTTATTGATATGTCATTAGACAGAAAAAGATTCTGGAGTCTGGGGATCAATGTAACGTGGCACATTACTTTATGTGGAATGCGGGATGGTGTTCCATTAGATTTTGAATTCCAGCAGGATGTGCCACATTTTATACATTCATTTCATTCAGCGGTTTATTCCCAGAATAAACTGTAATCTTTCGGGCAAGCATGAATTTTGTTTCTGGAAAATCCATGTTCTTCAACTAACTTCCATTCCATATAGTGGTTTGAGGGAATATCTGCATCATCTAGAAGTAAATCCTTCAAGAGGGTAATAATGTAATAGATTTCTGTATTAGAAATCCCATACATAGTTTTTCCATGAAACAATCGGATTAAAAATTCAAGATTTTTCATTTTATCGCATTGTCGATATGCTGGAGTCGTGGCAGCATCATTCAATTTTTTCACCCTATCAATATCATCATTTTCACTAGATGCATCAGTTGTCCTCATATCGACATATTCTTGAGTCTAAATCCTTTCTTTTTCATGATGACGAATAAACGAAAACCGATCATCTATCAAATTCTCCATTCCAGTCCTTTCATTTCGATAATCACCAATTTGAGATTTCATTTTCTCCCCATTGTGATACGACACAACGTAGTTTGCTTGAAAACCATTTTTGGTTATGTGGTAGCTGACTTCTTCACGACTCAACCATGGTCTACCAACACAATTGGAACATGGGAAGTGTATGCGACCACTATCTGAAGCATTGTGAAATGAAAAATCTATAAAGATCTCCAAATTTTTTTGAAAATCACATGAGATACGATCGGTTTCATATATCCAACTTCTGTCCATTCTGTAAAAAGAATTCATATAAGTCATTTTGTCATAAACAATTCAATAGGATTGAACATTAATAGAAAATACATTTATGTAAATGATAAAGGAAGAAAATAATCATGGTATCAACTACACATGTGAAAAAAACATACTAATGTGTTATTGAAAAAATGTAAAACCAACAAGAACTTAATGTGTTATCACATCAGAGCATGCCTCATCCCATAACCATATTAGTAGGGTATCCCCATATGCGATTTACCTTTTTGAATTAATATGCACTTCCTCACCAGGTACCTGAGTATATTTCATAGATATAATCATCTCACATCCTGTAAGGCTTCCATTATGTATGATCTGCAGATTAATTTGAGTGATCATGAATCATGCATGGGATCTTCCCATGATCACTATAGATTATGAGAAGGAATTATGATAGGTCATGTGAAGAACATCAAACACATATTTTAGATAATTTGAGACATAATATAATAAAATAATGTATAAATCTATGGAATTTGGGATAAAAGGATGGATGAAATACTAAAATATGGGAGACTAAGGTGAAGGAAATATATGTTGTCCCTAATGTTCATAACATTCATCACCTATGAAATTTTATTGCACTAGGAAATTTCATCCTGTTCACAATACATTCCATTGGAAACCTATTTTGATCATTTGATATCCCCTTGACATGTCAAATAAAATCAGATGGCACCCATGAATATGCCACCCTTGTAATGAAAAGCCTTTAATTATCACCATACAGACTACATGTTTTCCAATAGATATGTATCTCCTTCTATATAGGGGAATCAATACCTATTATCTCATTCTCATGTTAAATGTCAGGAATGTTAGATGGCTCCCTTAACAACCTCCAGGCACACCAACTAGGTCATGTAATGTCCTCGAATCATGTCACTATGGACATAAATCACCCTTCAAGACATGTCACACAGACTCTAGAGTTTCCCTCCCAGTGTGTCAAACATGTCTTTTGATGAAAATGGGGAAGATCACCAAAATCAAGAGATTCCCTATAGGCATTACATCCATTATCATGAAATTGCTTCTAGGATCAACCAGTCAGGACTTGTGATGTCCTCCAAACATTCCGTCCTTGATCATTAGAGAAACATCAGACAATCCATATAGGTTAGGAAAATTCATCAAAATGTTTATAGGATCATGTAATTTCCATTGGAAATTTCCAAAAGAAACCCTCTATCATGATAAGTAGATAGTCAAGGCATTCAATGTGGAAAACCAACACATATCCATAAGAGAAGAAATCTAAAAATAATAGAATCTATATGAATTATAAAATTTTCCACCATTGTCATGTAAGCTTCTATAAAAATGGAACCATAGTGTTTATGTTTTAATTAATGGAAAAATCAATTCATTAAAACAACTACAACAACTTGATTGAGATCAATTTTTACCTGTTCGGATGGGGAGTGTACCTATTCGGACGGGGGTCGATGATGTTCGGATGGGGGGTTTGCTAGAGCACGGGAGCAGAGGATAATTATAGCTCTGTCTCGAATGAGGGAGAGAAGATCGGGGTTGCTATTTGGGAAAAACCTTTGCCAACAGTTTGTAAAAACCGTTGGCAAAGGAAACCTTTCCCAACGGTTTCAATAAACCATTGGGAAAGGGATAAGTTTAGCACCCCTTTCCCAACGGTTCTATAGAACCGTTGGGAAATGGGTCACTGGAATGCCCTTTCCCAACGGTTTCAGTAAACCGTTGGCAAAGGCTAAGTATACCAATGGTTTAATTGAACCGTTGGTATACTGCCATTGGGAAAAACCCAAATTCCAGTAGTGTGTGAACTTGTGGATCACATATAATAGGATTATGAAATTTGATTCTATAGAACAATTATTGTAAAACATGATTATTTTCATATGAATCATCCATGATTTTTGAATTATGAGTTTAGGTGATTCCATATATCCTCCAAAAATTAATTATAAATTACATGTCAATTTCTTTTTCATTAAGTTATGTAATTTTCTTCTAGTCCAGTAGTATATTGTTTTTTTTTGGAAATTGTTTTTTTATAATGTCAATAAGTTAATACAATCAGTTTATCACTAAAATATTTTTTGTTTATACAATCAAAGGATAATTCTATTGCAACATTATTTTTTAGCTATGATCATTGAAATCATACAAATCTATAAATTTAATAAGGTGTTGAAAAATAATAATTGAAAAGGTATTAATTCCCATTATCTCAAACTTATTGATAATGAAATAGGATCTAATATTAAGGGGGTAATTTTTTAATCAAAACAATAACAGATAAAAAATTCAGATAAAGTTCCACAGTTTCTTAAAAATAAAACCTGCTAGTTTTGGTTGAATGTTATTAAACTGTGTGTTGAGTGACTATTGGAAATACAAGTTGAAAAAAATTATAAAATTTAAAAAATTGATGTTAAAAAATAGTATCATCCTCGATACATGTGACATTCCCCTTAAGAATTTTTTTAAAGGTAATAGTTGGTATCCTATTCAATTGATTATAGACATCCTTGTTATCTAAATCAAAACATCATGGTTTTTATACTAAGAATACCACAAGAATAATTAGTGTGGAATAGTTTATATAAAATTGAATGTTACACACCAATCTTAAATTTGAATATTATTTTCTTTAATTATTTATTATTAAAATTAATTTTAAATTCTAGATCGAACGATTTTAAATTTTTTAAAATTTTTTACTTTTAAAACATGGGCGTGTTTGGAGCTATGTTTCCCAAACTGTATAGCAATCATGTGAATGCATTTTTTATTACACATATAAAAATTAATTTTTTTCCACATTTTTTCCAATAATGCATCTTACACTTGTGGGGTATTTTGGAACCTCTAGTAGGACGCACATGACTGGTGCACAAGTTTGATAATTGTGTAACAAACCTATACACAGTTCTCAAGAGCATAAAATTTAGATTTCTATGAAATTACACCTATATTCATTTTTTTTACTTTCACATAACCCCCCATAGTATTCCACATTTTCTATCATTAAATAAACTTGGGATATCCTAATTCATTAAATCTCTCCTCCTCATATCAGGATTCTAAGTGGTGTTTCATGATCTAGTTCTGGATCATTAAGGTACAGACTCTTGGATTTTGTATTCTTCTTTTCCCACTATTTTATATGCTACCCATACTTTTAATATTCAATTGAATAACTCTATCATGTTTTTGGTTGTTTCATTTTCCTATTCCAACTACCGATCATTTTTGGGGATCAATACAAGGCACATTCTAATGGGGTTTTTCAATGGAGGCAATTTCTGCTCGATCAAAGTTAGGTAACCATTTTATGGTCATCAACTTCTAGAACCATATGTTACTTTCCTCTAAATCAATGAATTTTATATTGAATTATAATAATTAAATTACAATTTATGTTAGATATTGGGGTGATCTGGAGGTGTTTTTTCAGTAAGGGTCCATGTTTGGAGACTAAGTAGTGGGGTTACTTTTATTTTATATAATTTATTTTTTTTAACTTCTAAATTAATTATATATTTATTTTCATTCTTTAATATTTTTTCATTGACCTCTAATGTATATGATGATCATGATGATTATTTCTACAACAAGTTTAATTGTTTTTTATTGGTTAAAATCATTCATATTTGATACTCTTTACTTATATAGACCTTTTCACCATCCTATGGTGATATGGAACATACATCAATGACATAGTGGGATGCCTCGGTCATCCGATTGATGTAATATTTTTTTTTCTTTAGGGAAAAATTATATTATAACCTAGGATACTATGGGGAGGTCTAGATTGTGAAGTCACCCATTTCAATTTGGTTGTGAATGGTAGATGTACAAGGGACTGACCAAACTCAATAGGTAGGAGCGGTGGATTTTACTAGAATCTTTATTATTATTAACCCCATATTTATAGGAAAATTTTGGTTTTATGTTTCAAATTTTGTGTTTATATTTATTTATTTCTTATTTATTTTAGTAATTATGAGTTTTGATGATGAAAATTAGAGCGAACCAGTGATCTTGAGGTGTATGTTTTTATGGAGAAATGTTTATGGAGTGGAGTGAATAGATTAGATTTATCTTAAATCAATTTCATTGTTTTAATTGTAAAAAATTATATATATCATTTTTCTTTTGTTCCTATTGGTACATAAACCACTAATATATAGAGTGCTCCTATAAATTTTTCTACCACTTGTTTAATTTATTTTTTATTTCAAAACATTCCCATTTTATTCTACTTAATTATTTTATGTTCCTACTATCTCATGGAAATGAATTACATACAAAAAGTGTCTAATAAAGTGATGGATTGAATTTTTTTAAGAAATTTCATTAAAATTAAATAATCCCATACTTTGATATTCTTTGTAATTATTTTAAATAACTTAGAGGGAGAAGGAAAATATTATTTGGTATAAAAAAATTTATATAAATGGGGAGATTCATGAACACACTTTTTGTGTATTTATTTTCATTTAAATTAAGTAACTTCTCATAAAGGTATAAGTCCTTATGAATAGTTTTGATAAGTAGATTTACCAAATATATAAGTTTCCATTTGTTTAAAATTGATGTAAAACATGAAGAAAATATGAATTTTTGTCTTCATTTAAGAGAAATGTATGTTTTTCCATTATGGTTTACTATAAATACATTAATGGATGAAAAATATGTTTTGAGTATTTCTATTACTACTATTAGATTATTAAATAATCTCACACTTTATGAAAAAAATTCTAAAGATGTTGTTTTATGATATTTCACATGTATATCTATTTCAATAAGAATTGGTGAAAATAAAAATCCCATCATTGTGAAAATATACTTGGATAAAGTAATGTGAAGGAAAAATTGATGTTAGGACATCATTAAAGTCATTTAAATGGAATCTAGAAAAGTAGCTAAGTATTCATCATTTGAATTTGGCCAAACATATACATTTATTCCAAACATAAACCATCTAATTAATATTACCCATTAATATTTCTATTAATGTATTTCTTTCATGTGAGCATATGTTTTTGGAACTATGAAAAAATATGTAAAATTTAGTCAAAGGTTAATCATGTTTGGTAATGTGCTTGATCTAACAATTATTCATGTAGATGATCTTGTTTGATAGTGTGGTCAAACTACTAGTTGTTATTATAGTTGATTTGAATTTTTTTCATATGGAATCTTCACCCATGTTAAATCCTTTGATGGAAAATATTCTAAGGAGATAGGGACTCAATGATTCAATTGGAATTTTCATCACAGATCGAATATCATGATCAAACATATAATCATAATCATTTATGAAATAAAAGGTAAAAAAACTGAGGTAAATACAGGGTTACTAATATTTCTTACATACTAAATAAGATGGATCTACTTTATAAGAATCCATGAAGAATATGATAAACATGAACCAGTATAAAGTATTAATTTTAAGAGCTTACACAAATTAATATGAATTTAAATTCAATTTATGACTTCATTATTTGAATTTGGAGTTCTGTTCATAAGACTTTAATATGATCCTATGTTTTTTAGATAATGCATGAAAATTAAAAAAATAGGAGAATATGTCTTTGAACATGAACATAAGTCTTTTGTACAAGCCTTGTCAAAAACAAATTCCATTTAAGCAAGGTCTTACATCTTCTATGTACACATTTGAACATATGCATCTAATAATTTTTCTTCAGTTCGTATGTCTTTTATAAGGGTTTATGATTTCAAAAACATTCAATTATTTTATCATTAATTAAAGGTAAAATGTCATTAATCGATAATATATTCTATGATTCTATATACTAAATACAGAATGTGGATTTTTGGATAATCTATGCACCATAAAGAATAGATTTTCCAACAACAACAATAGATTCCACACTATAATCATGGGATAAATAAAATAATTGAATTCACATGTGGAATTAGAATAAGTGGATTGTGTGGAATAAAATATAGTAAATAATATAATTTTACTAACAATTTAAAATAAAAATTAAATAATTGAAGGAAAATATTTTAGGAATTTTAATATGAGAATGACCTAATGTTTTTACAATAATTCAATATATATAAAGACCCTATTGAATTTAAAAATAAAGACTCTAATTCTTATAGGAAAAAGAGATATTTCTGTTAGTCAAAATATGAATAATTAGAACTAGTTTTTTAATTTAAAGGAAAAAATGAGAGATTTCCAACTATACATACATTTTCTCATTTTTTTATTCTAAGGACGTAAGGTTGTGTCCTAATTCTATAGTCAATCACTCAATAATAAATTAAAAGAAGCAGGGGGGAAAAGAAGCGTGGAAATATAACACTACGGTTAATTCCTAGGTTGAAGAGCGTGATAAATCCAAGGCAATGTGAATATATGTTTTGATGTTAACTAAATAGAAAGAATAAAAATAAGTGATATCATAAGTGATTCACCAATCGATGTCCTAACCAAGAAGGTGTGAAGTCCAGCCTACAAAATACTAATATAAAAATGTAAATAATATTGAGACAGCCCTTCTAACTATTTTTATTCTCTGAATAATTTATTTCATAAAATATATGAGGGAATCAAGACGATGTGGGAGATAATGATTTTTGGAAGTACATGAAAATTTTCTTGAGGAGTGGACATAAAGCCCAAAACATCTTTAAATGTGAAAACTTTCATGATTGTAGGTTCATTTACCTACACATTCATGATCTTTATTTGATAATAAAAAGTATGTTGTGTTTTAGGTACAATCAAAATGAGGTATTGGGGATGTATTCACCCCTATGAAGAAAAACCCATGTTCAAAAAACCCTAGTGTTATATTGTGTTGCTTTATATTTATATATTGGCATACTGACCAAAGGATAGAAATATAAATATAGATATTGAAATTTAACATGTGAAGTGGTGATTAAGGGATAAAATTTAATTTTTATAAAACTCATCCCAAAAAGAATTCACAACCCCCCCCCCCCCTATTTGAGGCATCCCTATGTGATGAAAACAAAAAAAGTATATATCCCATTACCATTAAAGGGTCTGAGATGCGTTAGAAATATTAAGAAAATTCCATATTTCTATTTTCCATTAATTTAAATAGATAAAACACAAAATAAATTTACAAAAACATCATAAAATCTTTCAGATTGTCTATTTCATAATAAATTTCTAATTAATTTAAATAAAATTACCTTATCTATTGTAATCCTCTTGATCAATTTCTATTTTTTTCTTTTGATGTTTTTTTTATGGTGGATAATCCAAGAACGGATTCCATTAGTTGTATCAATACATGCTCCATGAATCTCTGGATGATGTTCTTGAAACTTTTGGTGTTAGTATATTAGTATCTAGTTCATTACACTATTCATAATTGGTCATAGAAATATATCTTCTTCATTATATTTAGTTGATAAATCATAAGGGGTTATTCTCTAGGACTTTATAGAATTAGAGAGTGCATATTCATTATTTCAACCACACTACACACAGAAATGTGTTATTTTTTTCTTTATATATGTTGGTTTAAACAATAAAAAATTATACAGAAGACCTTTTCAATTTGATTAATCTATGAAATACCCTATTTAAAATAATAATTATATTAATAATTCATAGACTTGTAATATCTAATATCATTTATTAAATAAATAATTAAAAATTAAATTAAATGATATTAAATTAATATATCATTTCCATCTAGTCATTAAATAATATTTTTCCCCCATAGAATATATCAATCTTTTATAATAGAATATTAATTCAATAAAAAATATTATTCCTTTTATAAAAAAGTTAATATAATATTGATAAAACAATATAATAAATATTTATTTTTATATTTATGTAGCTAATTAAATATGTGTGTTATATTATTTGTTAAAATATAGAATAAAAAAATATTTTTTTGTTTATTTGTGAATAACCATAAAAAATATAAAATTTGTCTCACATATTCTGTAAACAAATATATCATTATTGAATTTATCTGATCAAAATTTTGGAAATAATTATTTTTTCTAGAATCTGAAAATATTATTTATTCTTAATATAAATTTTAATAAAATTTAAATATATTCTTCAAAAATTTTCTATATAACCCTCTAAGACTCTTTCTAAATTAAAATAAGTGCACTCAGCTAAAGTACAAGATGAGTTTATGCCAACACATCAAGTAAAAAATCGAAAAATAATTCAATGTTGTAACAAAATAACCATCTTATGAACACTAATATGTAATATAATCCATTTTTCAACCAATTTCCAATCAATAAGGATGCATACCAGTTTTATCACCCGATATGCTGAATTTACATTTCTATTACTTTCTGAAATGAACATGTCTATAAACTGCCAGGGCCATTGATTTCATTAGAAACATCCATCTCAATCAATGGTCTAGAGATATCTTCTTATATTAATATAGAATTTATGAGTAATTTAATTTATTATTCAATTAATGTCAAATAACATATAAATAACAAAACATATGTTACCACATTTTGAGCATATATCATCATGGTTCTCATCCGTTCATGAAACTACTGGATTCATGAAAGAAATTATTAATAATATTAAGACTATGTACTAAAATACACATTCATAAATCGTCATTTATAGTAACACATAAATCATGTTGAAACCTTATTTGCGGGTATATCATCACGAACTCCCTTCTTAGAGATCAACAATTGAAAAGTTCATTAGAAGAGGTATGAAAAGATTATGAGCCTCTAGTGCCTGATAGTCAAACATCATCAATTTTCGTTCATATTGACATATCTATACAATAAGTATTATTTATGAAAATAATCATAGTATCTCCAGGCTTTAATTATTGTGTGAAAATATTATAACCAATTAGTTTGAGGAATAATCTATAGACATTCTCACATTAACATCATGCATGAGTAAAATTATTATTTTATATGATAATTTTTAATATTATAGTAATAAAAAGTACAATGTCAATAGGTTCTAAGGAACCAACTCTAACAGACTCCCACATTCACAAGTTCCATCTTCTAAAATTTTATCAACTCGTTAGCTATCACTTTATTATTAGGGTTCTACTAATGTATTTCTATAGTCATTGGTCCTTACATGTTCATCAATGGATAATCTACTTATAAATACTTCAAATATTTGACTAAATCATTGACGAAGATATATACCATAGTATATTACTTTTTTCACAATTGTAAATATATAAATATTTACTGATACCATTTTCATAAGTATATCATAATATATATTATGATAATAATTTACAATATTGGTACGAAACCATAACATTGAACAATTCAATGCATATTTTATAATACATCTTTAGATACATAAAAACCCATAACATACTCTGTATATGTTGATATATCTACCGTTAACTTCAAATAAGATTAGATTACTTATTTATATATGTCTAACTATTATATAAGAAAAAATTGTTCTAAAAGAAAACTATTTTTTATTCCCTTGATAACTATAATTCCCACTTCTTTACGAAGTGAGAGAAAATCCTTTGTACTTTTTCATGTATTTATTGGAATATTCTTACTCAGATCCCATTTCATTCAACAATTTTCTCATTATGATTATTTAATATCCCATATACTGAAGGACAAGATTATTTTGTTTTATTATTTTGTTGAATAAAATATTTAACAATGTTGAAAAGGGACCCATACAGTACCCGATGGTCTAGATGCGCAAAAGACCTTGAAGAATATATATCGTGAAGGCCTAGAGCCACATATGACATTTAAAAACTGCCTAAATACCCATATATACCCATTTCTTTGTCTTCCTATAACCTATCATAATCATGTCTCCATGAAGTTTATTTAATGACCCACTATAATCTCCCCATATAGGGATTCGGAACATGTGAGAGATTATCAACTACAAAGATAATATATAATGTTCAATTGTATTTATCATTAACTGTTATTCCACTATCATAAACTACACTATTATAGAAGTTAGTCTTGTACAATACCAATATAACCACCAAGGATAGCCTGAAGGTCTGGTTATATGGCCTAAGAACCTAATTTGGATGAATATACCCTTTTTGATAGTACCTAATGAAATACCTAAACTACTATAGTTCTACTGTTATACCCGGAATATTATTTCACATACCAAATTTTAACATAAGTATGATGAATGATTATGGGGATCCCATAAAACTAATTTAAGTAATATCAATTCTTAGTACGTATCATAAAACATGAGGTATATCCAAATTCTAAAATGAATGGAATAATCATGGTCATAATAGTATCCTCTTATACCCAAACACATCATAATGATGAGATTTATGCTATCTGAGATAGGTAATAATTCAATCTTGACTCGTTACTAATTTTAATTTTAGTAATTTTTTAAAATATATACTGTGACTTGAAATAAGAATCCTAATGGAACTATCTCGGAATATATCATTCCATGGAACATGGGTGGATATTTTAATTCATTCATAGAAAAAGAATTCTAAAATTAGTATCAACTATTACTAATATCTATTTTTCATTGGATATCAAAATATTTTACATATAGAACTATAGTGCTCCCTCTAAATTATTATATACATAGAAGATGAATTCATTATTAATAAAACAAACTCTACAATGGAATCATCAAAATGGATATTATATGATCTATATTATTTCTAAAACCTAATTCAACATAATTTTCATACCTAATTAGAATCATTTGGTGTAACAAACCCTTCTATTTTTTTCAAATTTATGTCATCCATAATGTATAAATTAATTAAAATAGTCGTGAAATATATTTTTCAAATTTTAAATCCATGTAAGTCTAGTACATAAGGTAAAATTTCAATTCATATTATCATAGTGGGTGGTAAAACAATTTCATCATAGTATATGAAATGAAATTTATTGAATCCATTAGTAACTAATCATTCCATGTATGAACCAAATACATCATCCATGTCTAGTTATTCTTGAATACCCACCAATAAGATTTTATTAACTCAATGACCTTCCAAAATAAAATATTTTATTTTTGTAAATTAAATATATATTTTTCAATTTATATAAACATTATAACTTCATATTATTATAATTTACTAATTTCATAGAGGCTATGTTTTTATAATACACAATGAATAATATTTATCACCCTAATTTGTAATCATACAATAAACTTTGGTTTTATCTCTCTTACACAGAATGTGTATCTTGATAAACTCATACCATAGTGTTTTTTAGATTTAATATTCTTATGGAAATTAATGTGCATATTGATCTTAAACAACATTAATTTATTGATTTCTACCAATATCTAAAGTAGATATATTCCTCTATATTTTATAAATATATTCATTCTATTTACTTTTATAAATCTTCTTTACCTATATGAGTTATGAAATTCATGAAGATTCTTAATTTTTTGTCGGGTAAGGTGTCCATTTTGAGAACCAAGTCCAATATTAGAATTAAAAGACTTGTAACATCACTATAATTTGTTTTTTATTATGTTTTGAGGTATGGAGGGTGCCTCAAGAGATTGGTGGGGCATCAATGTAGTGGTTGGGAGTATGAGTGGTAGAAATTTGGTAGCATTAAACACATCATGAAATAACACATAGGGTCAATCCATGAAGGTGGAATGCTAATGGAAGGACCCTCAATCATGGTTTATTCTCTTCATGCTTGTAGGGGTCATTCCATGATGGTTTTATAGTATATGTATTATACATATACTTCGGGTCTAATTATGATGAGACTGCTATGGTCTGGTTGTGAACTAGTGTTAGTAACCTCTATATTATGGGGTTTCTTGTAAGTTTATCAGCAGCCCTTTTTTAGGAACCCATCATGTTTCCTTTACTCATTCAACAGAAATAGAGGGGAGAGTCCCTTTTTGTCTCTAATATTCTCCTCCATCAGTTCCACATTAATGTATGTCATGTGGGAATTTTTCATTACATATATTCAAGGTAATGTCCATTTTTTATCTTTTGTGTAGGTTCATTTTCTCTTTACCCCATTTTTTGTATCACACATAGGTATTGGAAGAGGCATTTCATGAGTGCATTGTGAAATAATCCAACATGATGTGGATTTCACGTCATTATTGTAAGGGATGTTCTAAGGGGTTATATCTATGTAGTCATTCATCAATTTTTTCATTATGTATGGTTGCATTTGGATTTATATATAATTTTTTTTCACTTCAGAAAATATTAAACATTGATTAGATTCATTGATTTGTTAATTTTTTGTGACAATAGTGTGGGTGTGTTTTGACAGTGGACTACTCACAATTTCTCATTGTTATAGTTTCGTAAGGTCACTTGGTAAGATTGAAATTAATAACTCATACCTAGTATTTTGGTTTTAAATAATTAGTTACTTAATTTATTGTATTTTATTAATGATATTAGTGATCGTGGTCTTAGAGAAGGTTAGTTTGGTCTTGGAAATATTTTTGGATCATTGGTTGAGGTGAGAGGATTAATTTTCCTAAGTCACGGTTATATTTCTATGTTTATTACTTATTTAGTAAATTTATATTTGTGCTTCCCCATTATTTTTGTTATCTTTTTTTCAAAAACTCATGTGACTCCATCGTCAGGTTAGGATAGGATCACCCTAGTATGATAGTCAACATAAATTATATATCTTCCTAAACTGATTGATGTTGGTTCCTTCGTTGAATGATTGATTGTGGTCTTCTTTATGGATTTTCTAGAGGTTTGAATTGGATGTGGAAAGTAAAATTAAATTCATTTTTAAAAAATTACATCAAAAATGGATTTTTTGTAGATTAATTTAAAAAGTAAAACTTTATGCTTAAAATGTGTTTTCAAATTTTAATTTAAAATAAAATAGTGGTTTTCTAAAGAATGTTTTGATGGGTTTTTTCTCTAAATGGGATATCATGGATAAAATTTTATGTGATAACTTTTGAGATGGTTTAAAATGATATTTTAAATGGTTGATAAAAAAAATATAGAAGGTGTTGGTGGAAAAATTTTGGCTTGTTTTTCCTCCTGATGATGATTCCATAATTTCAAAATAAAGACTTATTTTTTATATTCCCCTTTCAATGAATTACATTAATGATTCTTGTTATGTTATAAATCTTGTTTTTCATGTTTTCTTATTAGGTTTTTGTTTGTTGTCATTGTGGTTGGTTGACTTAGTTATACGTAACAAAACCCTTTTAGGGTATATATGGGTCCGAAGAAAACTAAAAGGCTTTAAGGGATGTTTAAACAAGAATTATTTTTCAATTTCAATAGATAAAAAGGTGATTGAAGAACCCATATAGAGTTTCCATGCTACTGTCAGACATTGGGGACACGTGTTACGTTCCATAATGGTATGTTGACCCTAGAGTGGATGTGTTCTATATTTGGGTGTTGATGATTAAGAGTTTCTCCTTCAAAACAAAATTGATGGTGTGATATTGTTGTAGGTGAGGTGGAGATAGGTTGAAAACAAGATAGTTTGGAATCTATTTTTTGGGATAGGTTCATATAAATAGTTTACCCTATTAAGGGGATCTATGTGTCATTATTTGGTTGTATGAACTAACCATAGAGATATATAGAGATACATGGGATACCTTGGGTGTTTACTTTGGATATAGGGTTAATTATGACTATTATAAGAAAAATTGGGAGGGATTTACTTCCACTTGATTTAATACATGGAATGATTATGGAGGGCCACACTACCGTCTAGGAAGATATATACATGAGATGACCTCATAGGGATACCCCCCCCCCCAAGTAATTAGTATAAAATGAGATGATTTTGGAGGGTCTATCAGCCCATAAAGATATATTCCGATGATATTTTTAGAGAGGGAACTAGTTCCCCAATAATGATAAGTATACTATGATATGATGTGGGAGGGACAAACTATCACTCGAGGATACATTTATGTGAGATGATTTGGGATAGACACCCTATCCCCCAAAGTGATTAATACACTTGTAACATAGTTATATTAATTTTTATATGACACTATAACACTATCTAAAGTTAGTATGAGAGAGGGTATTATTTTTTTGGTAGGAATCAGTCTCCCAAGGTGGTATTTCATGTTCAGAGTCACTCTGACATTGGTTGAAGTTTTTATGGTTGGGCTTCAAGGTGGTCTAAATAAAACATGATGACCTAAAATTCATATTTTGTATATGTTTCATATTATATTTATGGATGTGTGTGTTTTATGTGAATTACCATAATTTTTATACATTTATTTAATTTACATCCCCTTGATAAAAAACAATACATAGTATTGTAAATGCAATAGGGGTTTTTACTGGGTTATTCATCTCACCCCTTACCCGCGTATGTGGAAGGGGTTTTGATATACAAGGGTATACATTAATTATTTCTCTCAAGGAATAGGTTCTTATTTAATTTGGACACTTGATACAGTTCTAGTTGGTTGTAGAGGCCATGTATTTATCAGGTTGGATTATGTGAGTTATTCCAGAGGCTTGTTTATTTATTGTAGTTATTTATCTTCTTGTATTATCTAGTGTTCCATTTAATTATATATGATTTCAGAACTTTAAATTTCTACACTATAATATATCATCACGTCATCTAGATAACTATAATTCCTTCTATTCTAGACTATCGGGTTATATGGGGTTAATTGTTTTATGTCTATATGTTTTTCGGATGTTTGTTATATGGAAGATCCATGTTTAATTTTAGGAAGAATTAATAAGGCCCATTGGGTTTTATTTCTAAATGAAAATAATCCAAAACAATGTATTAGGACCACAACATTGTTCTATAATGTCTATCATATTGGGAGGTGTCCTAGAGGTCATGTAATGTCCTTACATAGGCTCTTCTCGGGCAAAATAGAAAGGGGAATTAAAAAGTTGAATCAAATAAGTGTCTTTGAATGTGATGGTGTTTGTTAGTGGTCGAGTTAGATATTTAAATATCTAGAGGAAAGTTTAGAAAATAAATCTCTAGAATTTCATTATTTGAATCATAATTTTCTAGGTGATTTCCAATATTGGGACTAGGCACTCTATGATGAGAAAGGTGTCAGTTTTGACTGAGAATCTTAGTTTATAATTTATAAGACTTAGTATAAGTTATTTATTCCAATCGAGAGCATGTTATTTGTTTATATATCAAGATACTATCATGATTAGGGAATTATACATGCATTTATGGGTGGTGTTGTTTGACATAATGGCTCATTAATATCAATTATTAAATGGTGATAATAATTATATAATTTTTTTCTCCAAAAATAAATTACATTGTGTGATTCTATTAATATAGATTTTAGTGTTTTTTTATTGATTATTTTTGTTATTATTTCTTTGATTCCATAAGTTAAATATTTCTGGGACAGTTTTTTTATATAAAAAATATTTTTTGAAAAGAAAACTCATTCAGTGTCACATAATGTAAATTAAATAGTTTTTAAAAATATGTTTTAAAATGGAATTTCTTATAGAGAAAATAATTTCAAAATGGAATGGGATTTTTGTGTATTTAATGAAATAAGTAAAATTTGTTTTAAATATCCTTTTAAAGTGTGATTTTTAAATGGGATTGGGTTTTCTAAAGACCATCTAGGATATGGGTTTTGATATTTTGGTTTTTCTGATAAACTCTAGGATACCAAGGGGTTACATGAAAAATAGAGTGAGTTTTGGTTTGTGGAAATGAAGAAAATAGGTTTAGAAATAAGAAAATGGTACCATGTAAACCAATCTTGATGGATTTTTTATTTTTTTTCCAATAATGACCTAGATTTTAGAATTGTGTGGTTGGTATATGTGCCTATTTTTATGTGGAAACATCTAAGTGAAGTTGGGAAATGTATTTTGGCTTTTTTAAGGTTTTGTGTATAGTGAAGTAAGTGCCTCAATATATTAGTTTGTTAGATATTAATTGGTCGACTAGGGGAGACGTGGGTGTGTCACTGTGTAGTTTGTCGATATTTCCTGATTGTTTTTATTATGTCTCGTATACATGAATTTTGATATTAATATTTTACATTGGTCTCTAGTAGGTGGAGGTGTGTTTTGATTGGGTCCATTATTGCAGCTGGTTTGTTTGTGTTTTATGTAAGTTATTATAACAGTGGAGATCCCCATTAGATAGTATCAATATTTTTTAGTGGAGTATTACGATCTTGGAAACTATAAACTTTTGATGAATTATTTTTTGATACTCCAATGTTTTGATATAAATGAGTGTGGTTCAGAACCATCTTCTTGACACTATAATATTTTATGAAATATTTTTTAAAAATTAATTTAAAAATTTTGATATTTTTATTATCATTGAACACTAATTTTTGAAAAATTTAAATGCAACATTGAGTTTGGTTTGTGTTACACGCAACACTGATCTTATCATTCATTAGAGGAAACACAAACTTTAAATGAAACATGACATATTATTGAAATATTATTATTTAATATGGTTATTTCCACCAATGCATTAAAATGGTTGTTATGAATAAGATTAACTAAATTATTAAAATATGGTTTACATTTTTATAAAAAAATAGTTATTTGGTGGAAAATTAACTTGAAAAGAAAGAAAGCCCTTTTTGAAAATAAAAGGAAATATTCCTCTAAAAAATTATTATAATTTGAAAAAGCATGTTTTATTTTGTTATATTAATCAAATCACTTTTTTTTTAATTTAATTTAATTTATATATAATATATTCAATAAAATATTTGACATTCATATTATATTTATTTATACAATAAATAAGAATAAATCATATTTTACTCTGAAAAACATGATTTTTTTTAAAAAAATAGATCATTCAACTTTTGGGTAACTTAAAATAAAATTTATTTTTGATTATTAAAAAATTAAATTTTATAATATAACATTATTTTTTAATACAAAATATATAAATTATCTTATGTTGAATTTTTTTAATTTTTCTAAACAGTTTCATTTTTTGATTAATAGATAATGAAATTGAATTTTTATAGGAAATAGAATTTTTTTTAATTTACTTATAAAGTTAAATTATATTCTAAATTTTTTTTAAAGTATAATTATTTCTATATATAAATATATTAATACATTTTTTTTCATTTTCATCAATTTTATAATGAAATTTTATAAATAAAACTTTTAATCTTCTGTCCATTTTTTCACTTTAAAAACATGATTTCACATCACATCTGTGGGGTTAATATTAAATTAATTTTTTACAACTCGATGAATGGAATTTGGAAAATTATAAAAAATATTTTTAATTAGATAATTTATATTTTTAAATATTAACGAATTAAATATTTTATAAAATTAATTGTGAAGGGGGTAAAAAATAA
Source organism: Viscum album (assembly GCA_963277665.1). Lineage (NCBI taxonomy): Eukaryota > Viridiplantae > Streptophyta > Magnoliopsida > Santalales > Viscaceae > Viscum > Viscum album. The sequence continues at coordinate 2,045,547,593 of OY728147.1, read as the reverse complement.
ATATTTCAATTATGGTGAAAATGAGTTTATCGGGGTCAATCTAAAAATATAAGGGTAAAAATAACATATTAACATCTATAAAAAATATTTTATTGAAATATTTCAACCATTGAACCTATAATTTTCTGTAATGGTACATTTTATACCCTTTTGGAATATAAAAAATGTTGGATCACACAATTGGTTTCAAAAATACCAAGTGTATCATCTCCCCAGTTATAAAACCACCCCCAAGACTCTCTTATTCACTTCTTAAAACCCAATTGATTCATCCAATACCTAACCAAATAATTTTAAAACTCCCCTCCCATAATCCTAGAATCATTATTTTTAATATAAATACAACCATGGATTTATTTTAGTACCAACCTAAGGATGTACCAGATGAATATATAACGCTCATAAACTACAGTTTATGTTATATTTCTTCCTTCAACTCCCTCAAAAAATTATTATATCATGATTATATAATCATAAATTTATCTTCCATTTTCTATGTTTTTTATTTTAATTTAAATACCTAATAACAAATCCACCTCCATAAAATGGGTTGTGAAATTATTATTCATGGGTATGGTGGACTTCCACCTCACAAACTAATGTCATTTGTTTTCCCATTACAACCTATTCAGGATTGACATAATGATGGGTTTACTCTTTAAATAGTATTTATATAATAATTTTGATGTCATTATGATTATTTAACTCTTATATCATACATTTCATCATGATTTATATTTTCCGGTAATATGATAACATCGGTTGTCTGTACGATGGACTAAGGCCTCATAATGCAATGTGATTAATTCACTATATTCATGGAATTTATAATGACTGGGTTCAATAAAAATATGAGATATATATTAAATAAATATTATTATATAATTATAATACATAAAATTTAATATTATCATTTTAAACCTAAGAGGAAAATAAAAAATAACATTCTTGTGTATGTACGACCTACCACCTCCCACAACGATATATCACATTTTCTATCAAAACAATTTATTGATTAAAATAAATAAATATATACAGAATATATATGATATTTATATAATTTTTTCATTATGTACACTACATTACCATTATCAAAGTACGAGTACTAATAATAAAACTAGTCAAATATATATATGAAAAACAGAGCAGTTATTACCAATAACGTTAATATAACATTGAATTATTAAAAAAAGAATAATAAAAATTACTAACCAAATAATATGTGGTGGGATATATATGAATATGGTTATTTAATATATTTATAGTTTACTTATTATAATTATAATTCATGTTGTAATTAGTACGAAAGAATTCAAAACTTAAGGAATGGTTTTTCTCGTCTCATTTATATTTGTGTGGGATGTATTCCGTATTCAACACTCATTTTTGTTCTATAGTGTATATGATACAAAATTATTTATTTTATTATTATTATCTAAAAAATTTATGTGGATTTAAATTTCAATTTTAGGAGTTATCTTTCTGGGTTTTAATATTTAATTTTACTAAGGCAGAAATGTATTTTTGACTCTGTTTTTTATCTTTGAGATGTGGATTATTTTATGTATCTATATTCATTCATGGGGTATATATACACACCTATGGAAATAAACAATAATTAATTAAAAATTCATTAGGTTATTTTAGGTTTAATTTTACGTTACTCCTTCATAGGGATTATGATTAAATGATACCAAATGTTTATTGGTTTTATGTTATAATTTCATCATTTATTAATATTATTAATGATTAAGTATCCAATATTGAAACCAAATGATATATCTCTTAGAAATTGCCATTAGGTTTCTTCTCTGTTGTTTATTCATGATATCTTCAATTAATGGTATCATTTTACCATGCTTTGGTACTTAAAATAATTAACAAAATCTATTTTTGAAAATTTGACCTTATTTATCTGTTCAGATGGAAATATGTTTTCTTTTAAACAAATGTCTTCTAAAATTGTTTTCAAAAATATTATATTACACCATTAAAATTTTTAAATGAAAATTTTTCATGTTTTTTTCTTTTTATATAATGTATTGAACATATTATTTCAATTTATTTCCAAATTATTCGTGTTTGTATTTTAGTAAAAATATAAATGCAATATTTTTTTATAATTAATTCCATGAAAAGCATTTCCTAAATCATGAACACTCATTTATTTCAAGAATCCATTTAAAAATTTCAAATTTATTTTAAAAGAATAATATTTTTTTAATATTTTTTAAATTTTACATTTAATAGATGGTTTTAAATTGAAAATGATTTTGAATGTTTTTTAGTTTTAAAAAAATCCAGTTAAAAGGATACTTTCTTCATGAAATATTTTATTTAATTTTTAAAATATTCCCTTAGATGTTTTCAAGGATATTTTAAAATCAAATTATTTTAATAATTTTTTATGTATTAAAAACTTATTTCCAAATAAAATCTATTTTCCACAATAAATTTCCTAATTAGTCCTTCAAAATAATTTTCCATCTAATATGACATTTCTCAAGGTTAATTAGGTTTTACCTAAGATCTTATTGAAGGATACCAATTTTATTCTATCTATAAATGTTTTATGATTATGATGAAATAATAAATATGAAACCAAATTCCTTTTACATTGGTTATGTTGTGATGAAATGATAAATTGATTATGAAACATGTTTACACAGGTTATATTATGATGAAATGTTTATGTACCATATTTAATTTCATGGGTTATGTTAAGATAAATGGTCTATGATTTTTTTCATAGATCTGAATTATTTTTATTATGTAATGGTGGTAACATTATAACCATGCATGGTGGTTATAATAAAACCAATGATGGCTTGGAACTATATCTACATCTAATACATTGGGTACAGATTTATATCTCATATGATAATAACGTATGTAATGGAGATTGAACCTACTTTATTGAAGGAATTTGTCTAATATGATGGTCTTCATAGTGAATTTTTGACTACTATAATGTTATGAGTGAAATTTCTTTTAATTTCCATAATTTTATGCTTGAACCTGATTTCATATTCATAATGTTATGCATGAACATAATTAAATATTCACAATGGTATGAAAAAACTGATCTTTCGTGTTCATAATGTTATTCTTAGACCTGGTTGTATGTCCAAAAGTTTATTTGAGAGACTAGTTTGATGTCCTTAAATTAATGAGTGAACATGTTTCTATTAATACATGTTCCCTATGTTAGAAGCTAATGTGTCTGACAAGAATCCTTGTCTTATGCCAACATTTTTCTCTAATGACTAAGGTTCTCTAATTTTATAATGATTTATTTCTTATAAACTACTAATATTAGAACTGTGGATCAAGATTTTGATATTTAATATTCATGTTTTTGTTTTAAAATGCTATGATCATATTCTCATACCTATAAATTCATTTTATTCTTATGTATCTCCGTTTTTTACCCATTAAGATCATTTGATCTCATAGTTTCTTATGTTTCCTTTACCTCAAGATAGGATGGAAGATTTTAAGAATGATATAAACTATAAGAGTACATAATGGAAGTATTATTATGGGATCCATTGAACATTTATCAATAATTAAGATGATTCAGTTCCAGGATTCAAATGATGGTAAACTATTGTGATCCTCAGACGTGAGTTTGTGAAATGAAATAAATATTCTTCTAATATTTGTTATTTCCATATATGATAATCCTAGGTATTTAATTTTGGGTTATGTGTACTTTTTAAGTTAACCTTAGTAAACTAGGATGATAAATATTTAGTGAGGTCCTTAGGGATATTTATAAGGATATTTCTAGCGATGTCTCTATGGATTAGTCTACAAAAGAGTTAATGTATATGAAATTGTCCTCAATTTTTGGTAATGGATACACTGAGTTGTTTAATATAAATTATATCTATTTATAGATACTAAATGTTTATTTGAATCTATCATAGATTTAACTACGAGCAACTACCCCAAAAATTCCGTACTGAGTAGTAATTGATCAAAAATTGGTGTAGTACAACATGCATTGATGAAAACAATGTTTGAAAAATGAAGGGTATATTCTGTTAAAATACATAGTCTCTAAAAAACTTCATCAGGTATTTATATAGTTGATTACTATCAATTACAAAGGATAGACCTAATGTGTCATAATATCAAAATAAATGTATCATAATTTGGGCCTCCTAAATTATTTTTTTGACTATGTCAATTTCTATTATGATTATTATTTCTCATGCAATGCATTCTAGTATTAGTCTATGGATGAAAATCAACAGAAATTAGTTAATGAAAAATTATGTTAGAAATGAAATTTTTTTCTGCTTGTAACACTAATAATATGGGAGATGGAATAAAATAAATCATATATATTATCACACAAATTTATCAATATATGAATCATGGTGAAAATAAAAATGTGAAAAGGAGGGGAAAATTCTATTTATTCCTTTATGAATAAATGAAATACTTCTTTTAAAGGTTTCTTTAATCCATTAGTTTCTACGAAGAGGATCAGTACGAGTGAAAATATATTTTCCATTATACAATATTTGAACTCTAACAATGTCCCTATTGTTGTATATCGTCTAGAATGTGAGGCACATCAAGGGGGAATCCTTTTAATAATATGATTCTATGATAATAAATTGACTCTATTATGTGGGATGAGTTTATAATCTTATTTTTAGAAAATTATGTTACTCATATTATTCAAACCAAAATTTAGAGGGATTTCCTAGATGTTAAGTATACAGATGTTGAATATGTTAGTACATATTAATCAAATTTCACAATCCTTTCACGATACTCTTAAGGTGTAAATATTAAGCCTCAATTTAATTTTGACTAATTCTGTAGTGTCTTGAAAAAAAATATGAAGATCACTAACCATAAAGGACTTTGGATGCTACAAAGAAATAATTTGTTGCATACTAAATGTCAAAATAGAAGCAATAAATGCTCTTGTTTAATTTTTTATGAAAAGGTAAATGAGGGTCCTTGTAAAATAAAATGATGTGTCACATTTAGGGAAGAAGAATTTTAAAACTCCTACGTTAAATAACTCTAGGAATGAGAACTTAGGTGAATACATAAAAGTGAAAATAATGTGTTCCATGTGTGGTAAGCATATCCATCAAATAAAAGAATATATAAGTGATGTGAAAAGGCTAGTAAATGAAATTATTAAACTGATATATCAATATCTTTCAGTTACCACACTTCAATGTTTCATGTGAAAGTCTTTTGGGAATTATCAGAATTAATGCCTCAATATAAGGGATAGTCTAAATGATATTCCACAATAACCTATAAAGAAAAAGGAAAAAATAAAATATTATGCAATCACAATGGATGGAGTGAATCATGAAAATTTGGATGCACTTAACCTCCATATATTAGTTGGTAATTTCATGTTTTTTTTTGTATGAATGGTCCCTATAAGAATGTTATTGTTTATCCTTTAGTGAAATTATGTGTGATTGTCTCCCTATACAAATATTATTGAATAATAAAATCAAATTTGATATTATATTGGTAAAACAATGAAACCAATATTCCTATGAAAATATTTTTTTTAATATAAGATATTTTTTTGGGAATAAAGGTTGAATTAGGTTTTTGATGTTTTATGTCTCCAAGTATGATTAACATAATAGTTATAGATACCTTCATGTGTTTATGAGTTGAATTTTGATCATAAATTCAGTGTTTTTTACACCCCCTTTTTATGTTTTATGTTATGAAATCTTATCAAGATTATGGGTATTTTAAAATAAATTTCTGGAAATGTAACCCTTTGGTATTATAAGTAGTTAAATTTTTATTTCAGAAGGAATACCTTTACAACTTGTGAAAATATGATTTAAAGATACTAGAAAATATTTCCCTATGGATTTCAAAGGTGGATGGAATCAAAATCATCCTCAAGATTAGTATTCATACAATGATATATTTCACTTATGAATTTAGATGGATATTTATGAATTTGTTTATGTATGGAAGTTTAAAACTATAATGTACTATAATGATGTTTCATAAATAAAGATATTAGGCCCTAAGAAATATTATATGATTAAAGAAAATGTTAAATAAATTTACCAATATGTAAAGAATACACAATGTTGATATATATTTAATAATTATAATCATTGATGTTATTAATAATTTGATGTTGGTGATAATTAACCTCTACGAATTTCTCCATGGAAGAAATTAGGGATAATTATTCCCTAGGTATATTAGTCTCATTAAAATATTTTATTGTATCTGTATAGAATCTTATCATTTGGAAATTCCTCTAAACCTATATTTGGTTCAATTTCAATTTAATTTATCATACCCTAGGACATACATTCATTATCTATGACATTTACATAACTCAGTGTTTGTACTGCTGAATCATGATATTCCTTATAAGGAGTGACCAGTGGAGATTCTAGATCAAATATAAATGTTTCTAATAAATAAAAATATGCAACTGTTAAATGTTTTGTGGAAAAATAAAAATTATAAAGAATATACATTGGAATATTAGTATGTAATGATGAATAATTATCCTTAGTTTATATACCAAAGTGATGAATTTTTATAGAGAGATTAATTTTTAGTGTGGTAGAATATAACACATAGATATTTTATGAAATATTTTTTAAAAATTAATTTAATATTTTTGATATTTAACTTTACACCAAACAATATTTTTTGTTTATTTTAAACACACCATTCACTTTTTCTTATATTAAAAACAACATTGAGTGTATCTTGCATCACACGTAGCAGTGAGCTTAAATGAAATGGGATGTATTATTAAAATATTATCATTAAATATTATATTTTTCCGCGAGAAAAAGAAATCAAAGTTACAAATAAGATTAAATAAATTAATATAATATTTGTTACACACTTATATGAAATTAATTATTTGGATACTGATTAATTAAAAATAAAAATAAAACCCATTTGAAAATTAATGAACATCTCTCTTTGAGAAACTTTTTTTATGTGCACAACCATGTTTTATATTAATAAATTATTCATTTAAATTATTTTAATTTTTATAATGAATTTTAAATATTATATTTTAAATAAAATTTATAACATTCATCTTATATTTATTATATACAACAACGAATAATAAATCCAATTTTATGCTTAAAACTGTTTTGTTCTAAAAAAGTATTTTGTTGCCTTTTTGAAAAAAAAAATTACTTTTTTCACTATTAAAAATTAATTATATAAAATAAACATCATTATCTATTTCATAATGTCAAAATTATCATAGGGTGAGTTTTTTCAATATTTCTAAAAAGGTTCATTTTTTTATGAATAGTGAAGAACATTGGATTTTAATTGAAATCAAAATTTTGTTGAATTTACTTAAAAACTTAAATTGTATTTTAAATTGGTTTTAAAGAATTATTATTTAAATTAAACATATATTTATCCAGTATATTTCCATATAATCAATTTCCAATTGAAATTGGATATAATGTCTTCATAACCTTTTGATCATTTTTATCTTTAAAAACTCGTTTTCTCATCACATATGTTAGATTCATTTTAAATTAAAATTTTCCACTTATTTAAATGATATTTTAATATTATATTCTATATTTTTAAAAATAAAAGTTTAGAATTTTTAATAATAAAAAATTATTTTTTTACCATAATGAATAGTGAATATAGTAAAAATTAAATACTGCGGTTAAGGTTAAAATGGGTTTACCGGGTGTTAATCATAAAAGATAAGGGTAAAAATAACATATAAAATTTCAAAAAATATATATGGAAATATATTTACCAATGAAAATATAATTTTATATAATTATACATTCTTTACCATTGATAAATTTAAAAAAAATTGGATCACTCTATTATTTTCTAAAATACCAAGTCCATTCTCTCCCCCACATAGAAAAGGACACCCAATATTCGTTATTCTTCATGTCATAAAGCCCTTTTGGATAATCAAATTCCAAACAAAAAAATCATATCATCCCTCTACCCTTACTATAATCATTATTTGTTTTACATAAATCCATCCAAGGAATATTTTTAGTGAAAATCTTGGGGGGATACCTGAAGAAGAGGTAACAGACATCAACGAGTGTTATTGTTTTATTTATTTCTCCACACAATTAAATTATTATTATATAATAAATATATAATAACAAAATTATCATAAATATAATTATATGTTGTTGTTTAAATTTCATACACTTAAATTGTCTCCAATCCCATCAAATGAGTTATGAAATCGTTGTCCGTGTGTACGGAAGACTACCACTGCCCAAACTAATATCGTCTATTTTCCAATTACCGCCTATCAACGGTGGTCATAATTATGGATTTATTATTTTTATATGATTTAAATTATACTTATTATTTCATTATAAAAATTTAATTATTATATAAAACATACCCTAATACTTTCCATTTTGTGGGAATACAATAATGTCCCTCGTGTATATGGTGGAATATCGCCTTAGAAAGCGGTGTCATTATTTCCCACTACATAGAATATATTAAATATTGGTTAAGTATATATTTTTGATTTATATTAAATAATAATTATTCTATAATCATAATATACAAAATTTTATTTTATTTCTTTCAAACCGAGTAGAAAATTAATAAAATAGAGTTCATACGTACGTACGGCATACCGTCTCCACAAATGGTGTATTTCATTTTTTATATCACTAAATTTTAAGGATAACTGTGAATACAAATAAAATAAATATATAATATATTTATATCATGGTAATTATTCATATTATTATAGAAACATTGTCAAATTAATAGGATGAAAGATATAACATATCAAAACATATGTGATGAACAAAGTGGTTATTACCTAAAACACAACATTAACATGGAATTTTTAATAAACGGGTAATAAAATGTAATAATGATATAATACATGGTATGATATATTTGAATATGGTTATTTAATAGATGAATATTAAAGTTATATCTATTATGAAGGAGGTTTAAATGAGTATGATGGAAGTCAATATGTAAGGAAAGGGTTTTCTGGTCTCACTTTTATTTCTATGTGATGTATGCCATATTAATAACTTATTTTTGTTGTGTGAGGATTATAATTCCCATTAATGAATTTTATGATTCTTATAATTACATTTATTGTTATTTATAAATCAAATTTATCATCTAGCTTATGTGGGTTTTATAGTTTCAATGTTAGCAAAGTCAAAATGGATATTTTTCTCAAGTATCTTTTTTTGAGATGTAAGTTAGGTTATGAACTGATATTCTTTCACAGGTTGTATATAAATCCCATTTGAAATGAAATATCTGGAATTTATACATCCTAATTATATTATATGTTTCATTTTATGTTATTCTGTAATATTTATTATAAGTCAATGTTACCAAAGTGGTAAAAGTTTTATGTTGTAATCACAGTCGTTATTTGGATTGTTTATGATTAAGTCTCCAACATTGAAATCATGTGGTATACCTATAAATACATATCGGGAATATTGTTATCCTATATTTATTAATTACATATTAAGATAATGGTATCATTTTCCCACTCTTTCTTACTTATAATAATTAATAAAATGTTTTCAGTAAAATTTCTCCTACATGCTCTCTTTGGTCATAAATATGGTTTCATCCAAAACCATTTTTTTAAAACAAATAAAAACATATATTATTATATATTGATTTTTAAGAGATATTTTTACCTAAATGTTAATTTTTATTTAATTTTTTCAATGTAATATTTATATCTTTATTCAAATAATCTGCATATGGGTTTTACTAAAAATGAGGAGAAAATATATTAAACATGAAAATAATGAATAGTATTTCCCACATTCAAGAGAAATCAATGATTTCAAGGATCCATTAAAATTTTTCAAGGTCATTTTCAAATAAAATTAATTCATTACTATTTTGGAAAATGTAGATTTTAAATAGATGATTTCCAAGTGAAGAAGATCTTTAATGTTTTTAAATTTTTAAAAATAATTTTCCATATAGGAAAGGATATTTTTCCCATGAAAAGTACTAAATTTTTATTAAAATAATCCTTTATAATTTTTCAAAGTTAATTTTAAATAATTTTTTTTATAATGAGTTATTTATTAAAAAACAATTTTAAAAGAAAATTTATTTTCCTCATGAAATATCCCATATAGTATTTCAAAATTATTTTACATATAAGATGACATTCCACGATTTTACTTATGCTTTAGTAGAGATATAAAAAAGGGATAAAATTTGAATTCCTTTCAAAAATGGTTTATTATTATGATGAAAATATTTTTATGAAACCCTCTTCTATTTCCACGTGTTATACTTTGATGAAATGATGAAATGATTATGAAACCTTTTTATTATCAACAGGTTCTGTTATAATGAAATGTTCTTGAAACCCATTTCATTTCATGGGTTCTGATATCAAAAATGTTTTAATATATTTTTTCACACTTATATATGATTTTTTTATGTGGAGGTGGTTATATTATAACCAAGTATAGTGGTTCTGTTATAACTAATGTGGAGTGGGAGAAAATATCTCTATCCAAAGAATTTGATAAAGATTAATTTCTCATTAGATATACAGGAATGAAACAGAGAGTTATCCTAATTAATTATGGTAATTTTTCTACTATGATTCCTTTCGGTGTGAAACTTTACTATTGTGATGATATGTGTGGACTAAGCTCTCATGATGAAAATGTTATTGATGAACCTGATTACATATCCACAATATTATTCATGGAATTGGTTATATGTCTAAAATTTTATGAAGGGTCATGATTTTATTTTCATAACTTGATGATTGAACATGTTTCTATTTATACATCGTCACAATGTTATAAGATAATGTGTATGAAAAAATAGATTTGTTGTGTTAATGTTATTCTCTGAAGGCTAATATAATTTTTCCTAATGATTATTGTCTTATGAGCTATCAAGATTTAATCCACAACTAAATATTTATATATTTTATATGCATGGTATGATTTTCATATATAATGATTTTGTTATCATACCCCTATATATGTGTTTTGATTACGTATCTCTTTTACATACCCTTACTGAGAATCTGATCGCATCCCTTCTTATGTATCCTTTCCCACCTGTTATGAATAAAGGTTTCAAGTAGTTTATATAAATGAATATTAATCAATGGGAAGATTTTTAAGTGATGAAATGATAAAAATTTATGAATTAAGAAGATTTTGTTCCACATTTACAAAGGCACTAAACTATTATAGTCTTCAGGTGTTTGATCTTATAGTGTCATGAATATACATATAAAAGATGTAATATCCATGTAATTTAGGTGTGGTCTTGGATAGAATCTTTGTGAAGTCAATGGGATCAGAATGGTGGTATATTGATCTAAGAGTGATTTGGATTTGTATTTTCCATGATAATGTGTAATTTGTGATGTTTTAATGTGTATTTAGAGGATCTAACCATGTAATTGTACTGAGATTCGGTTTTCTAATCATTTTTGGTATTTTGATGGCTTGGTGATTACATCGGGTCTTAAGGCATCATAGTCAGGTGATATGGTGAGGTGGTGGTTCGTCAATGGGTGAGGTAGATTGTAATTGATATAAAGAGTCCAAAGGGGTGACAATGGGCATTGTTTCGTGGAGATTTATGTTGTTAGTTTGAAAACACATTTATATCATCATAATGTATATGAATGAAATGGTTCAAATATTAAACCATGCTATTTTGAGAAACCATTGTGTTAGAGCTTAGTAGTTAGAGTTATAGTGAATAATCTATTTGGGTGTCTATTTATGGAATTTATCATGTTTTTAGCTGAATGAAAATTTTAATTGGTAAGTAAAAATGATAAAAATACCGTTTCAGATTCCTGGGAGTGAGAAGTTCAATAGTCAGGCGATTTTAAATCTGCATGTCCATTATAACTCATGAAATTCATGAAGAATTTGAAATTGTTATTTTGGAAAGGGATTCATTTTGATACCATGTAATGATATTTTAATAATAAGAGTTATAATTTCTTCATAATATGTTTTCATTTTTGTATTGAGGCCCAGCAGTGCTTTAAGTGTTTAGGTGGATGTTAGAGTAGTGGTCGTCTAGTCGAGTAGCTAAAATTTAGTAGTTTAAAAAAACATCATTTCAGGACATATGAGGTCATTCCATTAAGAGTGCTGGATAAGGTAACTACCCTCTACCTCATAGAATTCATGTTTTTTTAAATTTGGTTATTCCATGTAAGTATCTAGGTAGAGGTATAGTCCCTCTGTCTGGGAGGTAATCACAAAATTACACACCTGGTTACATCGTGAACAAAATTCAACCACCACTTTCTTAGTTGATTTCTTGATTTTTTTTCTAGGGTCACATATTAGAAACCCCATTACATTTCATGGCCATTTTTTACAAAACTAGATATTGTATTAACTCTTTCACTCTCTTATTACCCACTTTGATACCACTCCAATCAAGGTGGTAAGTGAGTGCTTTTTCATTACAATTTAATGTAATGTCACACCATTGTCTTCCTTGTTGTCAATTTTTTATTTCCACTAATTCTCAATCTGTTAACTATGGCTTTGGGGAGATATTTTCATAGAATCATGGTTAAATAAATCTTACTTATGTGGGGTTCTTTTAATTTAATAAAGGTGGTATCAAGTGGACTTATTGAATTCATAATTAATCATTTGTCTTGAGATAATACATATATTATTTATAGATATTTATTGATTTTGGGTAAAAATTTTCATTGATTCGTGACATAAATTTGGGAATTTTGTTTTTTAGTTCTTATTGTGTATCATGAGTACACCACACTCTTTCCCTTATATTTTTGGTGTCATGAGGTCACCTATTGAGTTAAAAATCAATGATTCCTATATGGGATATCATTTTTTGTTTTTTGGTTTAATAATTTGATTTTATTTTTGGATATGATAGGTTATCATGGACTCATGGGAGGTCAAAACTAGCTAGGAATGATTTATAGATCATCATTTGAGGTAGGTGGACCTAAATTTGTTATGTATCTTACTCATTTATTACTTTTAAATTTAGGTTCTTCCATTATTATTATTTTTCATCATTATTTATAACTTGTTTTATTTACTAATAAAGTTGGGATGAGATCGCCTCAACCTAACAGTGTACATAGACAACGTATATTTCTAATGGATCATTGGTGGTGGCTTATTAGATTGAGTTTTTATGTCCCACTTTATGGATTTTTTGGAGTTTAATTTTGGGTTTTGTAATTAAATTGGTTTTTCTTCATAATATTAATTTTAGAATGGGGTTTGGTTCAAGTGTATTTCTAATGCTAAAATGGAAAGGTTAGAATTAGTATTTCAAATTGTAACCTAAAACAATTATGTGGGTTTTTTAAAAAAGTAATTATATTCGTTCCAATTTCTGAGTGTGAGTTACATTCCATGTGATTCTTGTATAAATGGTTTTAAAAAAGAATTCATCTTGGTTTTTAAATGACATTCCAACTGGATTGGTTGAATGTTGTGTGTCTATTTTACATCATAGGAGTGATACCCTATTTTATAAATCATTATTTCATTTTAATGTTTATTTTTCTCTATGAATTTGTTGTGCTTGTTATTACCTAATTAATCAAGTTATATGTGTTCCAAAATGAGAGTTTAATTTGATTTCAATGTGTTTGGTTTATCTAGGTGGTTATGATAGACCACATAGATGGTAATGGAGGATCCAAAGGACCCTAAAGGATGTGGAAAAAAATATTTTTTGGAATGATGTGATGTGGTCTAGAGATGGAAATGTGGATAAAGAGACCACATAGGATGTCAATGTTATTGTTCATCCGAGGGGACCTTGGAGAGTTCCTCGGTAGTATTTTGACCTTAGAGAGGGTATGTACATGTTATTGGTATAGATTTTTTCTAGTGTTAACTTATAACCTGAATTGAGGATATTATCCTATTATAGACAAGCCAATGATTTTTGGGGAACTTAATATTCCAACCTCTATTATATTATATGAGTTCAGATAGAATATTAACCCCATAAATGTTCAATATGTGACATTATTTTGTGGGATGAACTACCCACCTATAGGTATAAATATACATGAGATACCTTGGATTTTTTTCTTTGATCCATAATTTACTCTTGCTTCCTTGAGAGGAAGAGGGTGGGACACACTACCCCCCCCATCACAATAGATGTTTCATGTGGGAATATTCAATAGGGACTCAATTCCTCCTCCCCCAACCCGTAAAAAGATTTCAACTTGACATGATCTGGGAGGGATGCACATCCAACTGAGGATATTTATATTTTAGATGATGTGGGGGGTAAGTGTTTCCCCCCAAGGATACATGTTCAAAATATGATCACGGAGGGGTACAATGCTCTATGAGTGGTCATTATACTTATTTAATATTTATTGTTAATAGTTAGAGATACCCTAAAATTGGGAAAACAAGATACGTGTTAGAGAATTCATTTAAAATATGTACTTTCTTAAACTGTGTTTGGTGACATGTTTTTAGATAATTTGGTATTGCTTCAAGTAGGAATGGTCGGGGTTCTAGGTGGCATGGATTAACCCTAATAACCATAAAAGTATGTTTTATGTGCAATGTGTGTTGTATTTCTTGTGTTTGTGTTAAAAAACAATGAATAAACTTTTCATATATGTATTTAGTGAATATATTAATGATCATAGTGCAGCTTAGAACTTTTATGGAAGAGGGGGTTCATAGTTGTTCATTGGACTCACCCACTGCCCACATACACGAATCTAATTTCAATATATAGAGGTATACCTCCATATTTTCAATTAGGGTGCAAGTGTTTCATGTGACTAGACACATTATAGAGGTCTAGAAAGTTGTACAAGCAAAAGATTCGTTATATTGGATTAAATGAGTTAGGTTGGATTCAATCTTATTTATTTTAGTTTTTTCATCATGTACTTGTCTATAGTACTTTTATTTATTTATGATTCCATGTAAATATTTTGAAACTCTTTTATGTATTGTTTCATCATATAAATAGATTTATTTAAATATAATCTATAATGTAGGGACATGTAGAGATTCATATTTTATGTTTATGGGTTTTTGGGATGACCGTTATATTTATGAGAGATGTAAAACTTTTGAATGATTCAAGAATTACCTCAGGTTTTATTTCAGAGACAATAGTATCCCAACAGATACATTATTCCCTTGTTGTTTTTTGGTACACTTAGTTGTATAGAAAAATTCCCCTCATCACAAACCAACCCAGACACCCTGGTACCCTAACACCCAACTGATCCTAACATTGATTGAAGGGTGTTATTGATCCAAACACATACATTAAGACCTTCTTTCTCTAGGTATCTGTAAAACCAGCCACCAAGACCATATATATCACATCCCACTTCTATGTTGGAATTGGAAGATGATGATGTAAACCTGAAGGTATTTGCTGCCTGGCCATGACCTATTTTAATGTATAACAATGAGTGAAAAAATTGTCAATGCCTCGTTACCTACCTATCCACCAGTATATTTTCTAGATTTTATAGTACATCTCTTTTGGTTTCAGAGTGCACATCCTATGAGGAACTATATAAATACCCCATGACATCCTTTCTCATGGGAAAAGGTACACTCTATCAATTATAGATACATTGAATACCCTTCATGAAGAATGTCCACTATGACATGGTCTCCACACCATAAAGAGAGTATCAAATGCTATGAAACTCATCAACAATCTATCTTCCCAGAAAAATCATCTAGAGAAGAGTGGAGGTCAATTGAACCTCATACAAAACAACATAATCACTTGATTCCCAACCTCTAATATAAAACTGTACAAAAATATAAATCAATTTACACTCTTCGAAGATTCTTTCACATCCTAGATTATTTGTTTCCTATTAAAAGAATCTCTTTCTACATTTCATTTCCCTAGGGTATATACGATGCAGAAGTCAAAAGAATTTAAAAACACCACTAAATGCCTCAAGTGGAGATTCAAATATTGTTTAGAGAAGATGTAACTCAATATGTTTTTGTTATAATAGATGGTAAATTTCACTCTAAAATGGTAATTCCTCCAACTCTTAATCATGTGAATCACAACAATATGTTCAAGGTCATCAGTTCGGTAATTCTTATTGTGTTCCCTAAGCTGACGAGAACCATAAGTGATTACATGATGACCATTCCTAATAACACAACCCAATACATAATGGGATGTGTCTTAAATGACCACATATCCCTTCTCAACTTTTGTAATATTCAACATTAGTATAGTATTAAAAATAGTATCATACAAAAAAATTCTGAAATTTTTCATCCCAAACAATCATTACTCTATTCTTAGAAAGAGAATTCATTACAAAATCCAACATCAATAAGTCCTTAATGGATTGACGATAATAACCATCCAAACCTAATAATATTTTAATCTCCCAAATATTTTATTATTGTTACCATGTCTTAACATATTTAACCTTTTCCGGATCAACAAAAATACTATTTTATAACACCATAATTACAAAAAAGTCACTTCTAAAATAAATAAATCATATTCTGATATCTTTACATAATTTCAGTGAAGCTACAATAATTACATAACTACTCTCAGATGAAGCACATGATCCTACTCACACACATAGTAAATAAATATGTATTTTATAAGGGATACTGTGAATATTTCAGTATAATTGTAAAAAATCGTATTCATTAAATCCATAAACACTGCAATATCATTGGTTAGATAAAATTTAATGATAAAGATTTCATAATTATTCAAAAAATTTCTAAAAGGTTGTTTCTAAATGTAATATTCTTCTATTCTCAATTAATGATAACTAGATCTAGGATTAATCTTTCGGAACCACTTTCCCCTTTTAACTGGTAACATTGTTCATCAATATATAAAAATTAATATTATTTATTTTCCCTGAATCTATTGATTTTTAATTAATGAACACAGTGGTGAAGTCACCCATCATATTTCATTGAAAAAAATATAGGCACCTCCCAAGGTGACACACATAGGCATATAAATCTTTTCTCTGTAATATTATCCTACCATGACTTTAAATAATTCATTTTGGTAGGTACCATTTGGAAAGAGGGTTATTAAACCAATTGGGTAAATAGCATTAATTTGATAGAAAACTATACCTCACTTACTGGCGGAAACCCCAAGAAATTGGAAGGATAAATGTTGGCGGAAATGATGAAATATAGGGGGAGTTAACCACTAAACAATTCCCTCTCAGGATTATAAGTGAAAATATGTAATACTTTCCCAAACTCTGGATTAAAAATTTCATCTTTACATAACCTCGAGTCCCATACTCTAGGAAAGATACAGAAAACCCCATCAAGTGCAGTAAAGGAGACCCATCGAAGAGAGAAATCAATCCAGGATTTAATGTAAATAATCTAACCCATCCCAAATATGATGTTAAGATTTTATTATCAAGTACCAATAAATCCCAAGAAATATATATATCTAATAGAGGGAAAACCTATATTGAGGTATGGATACCCAATACTCTCTTAGTTTTGATGGGTGTAGTAATATCAATCACATAAGACAGAATTTCATAGGAACATTTTGAAGATAAAAACTATCAGCTAAAATAAATTAATGGGATGCACCATTATCAAATAAAGAAGTAACTAATGATAAGTCTATAGTGATGGTAACTCTCATAGTCTCTAGACCCATATCAGCCTCCTACGGATATACTTAAACATTTTAAAGAATATTTTTTCTTAATGCATGAGTTTGGAAAACCTATTTACATGATGAATCAGAGTAAACCATAGTTTTAATATTAGATGATAATATCATTCCACTATATGGAGTGGAATAGAATTGGAATAATATCTGAATGTGACCTGAGGTTCTGAAGAAGACACATATCTTGGGTGCCTCAATGGAAATCCATTTTGAATTCCTTATCTTTCCACATTGGTAACAAATCAATTGTTATATTCTAGGAACTACAGTTTGTCTATAAAACCCCTTTTATTGAGAAATATCATGAGAATAATCATGATTACTTTTCCATATATATGAATTCATATAAATTCCACTATAAGATAAAGGAATTCTTGTCATCCATGTTTGACCATCCATGTATATTTCAACTAGCAATGCTCTATCCAACTCATCTTTCTAAGAATGAATGTTTAGTTCAAAAGCCTAACAAAGAATATAATATTGAATTCCCATCTTGAATTATTTAGTCTTCATATATTCATTCAACTCAATGTTAGGTGAAAACTGTACAAGCTCATCAAAGAGATTTTTATTTTTAGTCATGGCCTAGTCAGTCTTCTCAAGTTTGAACAACCCTATATTCATATTCAACACCATGGACTCTTGATATAGTTTTTCTGTGAAAATAACCTAAAATTATTTCTTCTCTATTACCTCTTACATATTTTCCATCACCATCATGTCCCACCATCTCCTTTTAGGTCCCTATAGCTTGAATATGGCTCATTTAACCTTAATTTCATCAGTTGTTTCAAAGAAATCAAATAGAATCTCAATATCTTTCAAGAAATCTAGATCATTTTTTTAGTTCATCTGAGCCATGTAATTCTAGAGGATTATAAAGAATCAAATCATGATCATGATTCCATAAAACAACCCTTTCAGGTTCCACCACTAGAGCCCGAACTAGAATCGGTGCAAGTGAAGGTTCCTTTCCTAAAACATAGACAACATACAAAAAACCTCAACATGATTTTGGTCTATGAGAGGATCTTCTCACTATAGTTCATCTATATCCTCTGCAAATATCCTTCTTATATGTCTTCTAAGATGCATTATGCTATAAAACATTAGCAATAATCATTGATGACAACATATTAACTATCAAACAGTGATACAAATGAATATTAATACCATTAGATATTGAAAAAATATTTTTATTTTAATCTATATTAATCAAAATTAGGAAAAATACTAGAAATAATCCTCAATACATATTTCCCAGACAACCCATGGTCACTTAATGCTCATCATGGTGAGATGTGACCAGGAACTAACCAGGAAATACCTCATATGTCAGAACAGGATTACAGAAATACATACTGATATAAAGGAAACATATAAAACAATTAATCTTGGACAACACTTTGTCACAAATCAAATCGGATACCATGGTACGCTGACACCAGAGCTGATCCCATCATGGCCTGAGCGACATTCCCAATCCATATGGAAATTTTCACACATATCCCAATGACATTGGAAAAAGTGTACTAACTAACATCCCACCTAAGATAATTTGTTCCAGTAAGTTTATGCTAGTGTTATATATCATAAATTCATTTCTAGGGAATTACTATAAAAATATGTTTATCCATATTAACTAACTTACTACATAGGATTTCATTAGATCAATCAACAATCAATAATGGGTAAATTATTTCAAACCAATTCAATATTAAATTCAAGAGATTATTCTAATTCAATATGCCAATTTCCATTTGAAAACAAAAATTGTGTTTTAATAAATTCGTGCCTCTTCGGGATAAACCCAATAATCCTTTATGTAATAAAATTAATCATTTTTCCTAAAATACATATTAGAAAAAAAATTACTCATCGATTTATAATTTAATTCCAACAATTCAATTTCATTATTTTTCACCAAATTCCACAAACACACCACAATTCACCAGAATTGAGGGGTTTCCCAAATTTATTCCGAACTCAAATTAAAATCCTCAATTTGATGTAATTGATTTTCAAACAAAAAATTTTAAATAGAATTGATTTAAATTAATTAATTTAGGGTTATATCAATTAGAAAATCATAAAAAAACCCACCTATATTAGATCATGGGATCACGTAACACAAATTCTGCATGAGATGACCCAACAAAGAATGTCAACAAAGGATATCTATGAAAGAAACCTATATTAAAAATATAAAACAACAAAGATAGAATACTCCAATACCGTGGATATCTATTGAACCCTATAGATGATAAAATGATAAGATGTGGGAATGGGGAAAGAACTCTTACCGAGGAAGAATTGATCGTTGATCACCAAACATGGTTTTATTCATAAGGGGTATAGGGGATCTTAAATGGGTCCTTTAGGGATTATAATAAATAGTAAATAATTCTAGGATGAGGAAGGATTGATTGGGAGTTAAAATGGGGTTCATAAAATTTTAAAATTATTTTCAGATTAATTTAACTCACATGCACTGTTATCTTTGCCAGACCACAAGGTATGTCAAACTTTGCACCCAATTTTCTCACCCCTACTGGTGGGTTTTCAGGATTTATCTTGTTTTTAAGCAAGGTTTGAAAAAAATCTACTAGCCATTTAAAACTCTTAATTCCTAGATTTATGTGGTTTTCACTATAAGCGTTCATGGTTTGGGAAAATCGTGTACCAACCATGCACATCCCATGATCCGTTCAAAATTTCCAATATTTTTACTAATGCACCCCTAAATAACACACAACCAAAGCATAATAAACATTGGTGCTGTAGATTTCTTATAAATAGTAACAAGATGTTACACTACTGATGTAAATTATTATCCCTATATAGGAATTTTTCAAGTGGTCCAAGCCGGCGCATTCCAAATTGTACTTTTCTCCCTTAGCTTCAATAATAATCATAGTAAATTAGGATAATTTTCTATGAATACATAGACCATCACTCTTAGATCTAGTGCTCATAAATACCTTCTTTACATACAATATTAGAAATCAGCAAATGTGACCAAATTTTAACCATCAAAAATTATAACCTCATTAATAAATATTGAGTCAATTACTTTGGAATGATCTTTTAGAGGTATACATTTATAATGATTTATGGGGAAAACTTAAAAAACAAATCCCTTGTTTTACTCATAAAAAATAAAAGTTTTCCATTATATAAGAAAAAAATTAATCAATGAAAAGTATTAATCATCTTCTATAAAATTCTTCCCAAATACTACTCTTCTAGACATGTTATACATTATACTTTTCTTCATAATATAATGAAATTAAAACATAATAAGGGGTGATATCAATCTCTTAGTGATGTTAAAAATAATTCATGATAGTCCAAGAACATAAGTGAGTATAACATAACAACAAATTGTATAATAGGGATAGAAAATAAGAATTATTTTGTAGTCATATGAAATTGCAAGAATAACATATCCATGTATAACCTATCAATAAACTAATGTGTGGATAAAAATAACCAGTTCCTTGGTGATGAAATTCATAATTTAATATATCTAATTTTATTTCCTAAGAAAATAAATCATGATCATATAATCTATGATCATACCTTCAAGACCCTATATCTCAAAATGATTTTGTTTTTGGTAGGCATGCACCAAAATACACATGCTAGTTTTCTCATTAAACCTATCGATGCATTAATTGGATATTTTGTGGCCCACTCATCACTAATGATGTAAATTTAATTCATAAATTGAAGGTATGAATAATTTATTTAATAAATAACAATTATTTCTTTATAATAAATAAACACCTGTATTGGAATAACAAGTAAACAAATTTTCAACCATTCCCTATTCAATAAATAGAATATCATTCCATGTAATGATCTTTCAAACTAACAAAATATAAACAAAGGTTCATATTCTAAAGTCAACAATTTAACCATTAAATTTAATTATTTCACCTAGTGAGAACCCTTCTATTGAATGAAGGAAATATATTGTTTTTACAAAAAAATGCATTTGATGAAAAATAAATAATGTAATAGAGGATGATTCGGAAAGATAAAGTAAGTAGTGACATTAAGAAACACTAATACCAAAATATAAAATATAATGAGAGGATTTATAAGTTAATATATCCGAAATTTATTCTCTACAAAATGAAATAAGTGGGGAATATGAATCATAACCTAGTGAAGAGAAATAAAGACCCAGAAAACCCATAACAAAATTTGAGACTTGTAAAAGAAAATAACATGAAGGAAATTATTTCAAATGAAACATTAAATACCTTAATAATTATATTATCATGAAATAAAATATTAAATGTGTATTAGATACACCATTTTGTGTAAAACATGGTGTATAATAAGAATAATATCTCAAAAAGATTAATATGACATAAGAAAACCTTACAAGTACCATAATCATTGATGTAAGAATAATTTGATAATTTTGTTTTAAAAAATAATTATAGAGACCCATAAAAAGATGAAATAAAATTTCATGTATTATTTAGGTATAATTAATCAATCTTTCAACAATAGTGTTTTAATAAAAAAGACTGCAACTCAATAGAAAAAATTGAGTTAAAACAACCCCATATGGATTATTTTAATTTTTTTTATTAAAAATACCCTATGATAATGAAATTGGAGTTAAGAATTTAATATTATAAAATAAAATTGAGTAATGGTAAAAAATATTAAATGGTTAATTGATAAAATATTAAAAATAAATCATGGTATATAATGTGATATATTTCTCATGGCTTAGACATTTATGTAAACAAACACTTACCTTATTCTTAATTCATTATGTCCATCTACCTATCTTCATAAGTAGTATAATTATATTTATGAGATACCTTATTAGGAACCTCATTCATATATATTTAGTTTAATCTAGACCATTTATTATAATATTCTATTTAATTATTAAACAGTTTGAAAAGAACCACTTTGATCAATGAGGAATCACATAGGGAGAGGATGAATCATTATTTTCTAAATATATTATGTGTTCATGGTGAAATAAACCTCATCAACAATTTTAGAGGATCTAGATATCTATCCAACACACACACACACAGAAAAGTATAAGGACCCAACCTTAAAATTTTCATAATCTTTAATTAAATGTATAATTCACATTGAGGATCTATTCTGGTTTAGAGTTTTAGAGAATCAGGTCATAGAATTTACATAATAATGTGAATATTACATGTATACAATTCAAATCAATATCCATTTTTCATAAAATAAAAACTATTGAAAAAAAGAGGCATTTGTACTTCAATGTTTCAGATAGCATGACTTTTCCATGTTCCCATCATTGACCATGTTCCACCTTATGTCTTGTGAAAAACATTTCAAAAACTTGGGATGAGCCCAAAAATCTCAGTAAGGGATACACAAAGAAGGAAAACTATTAGTTTTTTAAAACAACAAGTAAAACATGAATACTTTATCACACTAATACTTTTCACTGTATGAAGTAGTGAATAATCTTTAATAAAGAAAATATCATTTCATACCCTTTTGAAACAAAAATACTACTATAGAACACATACAACAAACACATAACATATAAAGGTAACTTGGGACATAAAAGAACATAAATGGAATAATCGTATGGGAAACTTCCACACATATCACTAAATGGAATAGCCATACGGCTGACTTCCATACCCAATACATTGGAGGTTATAATGTAACCACCCATCCTGGTTTATAATGGAACCACCCTTCATTTGGTTAATCACGTAACCACCCATAAAATAAAATCATAACCCATATAGAATTTCAAATACAAACATCTCACTAATAACATTTAATCTGCAATCACAAAAAAATCATTACAAAAAATTGAAATACTCAATCAATTTCAGAAACCATTTTCAATACCAAAATATGTAAAATATTATTTGGTACTTATATTCCTTTTAAAAACATAATGTCTTGTTAAGGAATCTAAATATCAAATAATACTCGTGGTAGCGGAATGGTCGTTGTCATCACGTATGTTAAAAAGAAAAGTATTTTTTTTGTTTAGTAAAACTCTTCGTAGAGAAAAGATTCATTTTCAGTAAAAATCATAAGGTTTTATACACCATATAAAATAATGTTGTGTATAAATTAAATAACGACATAAATAAGAAAGATAAGATCAACCCAAAGAATGAGAATTGGGTTAAGAAGTTCCCTTACCTTGTGTCTGACATGACCCATTCATTCTTTAATTTCCTTAATAATAAACAAAAGTTAATTTATACCTGCTTAAGAAACTTTTTCAAGTTAATTATTCCTTTGATATAACTTATTACCATGTTATAATGATTATGTAATCTTTTATGTTAATAATGGTCGTTCTGTAAATATTTGGTACTTGAGTCAAAAATAGACTTCTTATAATTACATGTTGTTCATAGGGTCAAAATTTCATTATATCCAGAATGATATTAATGATGTAGATATCATAAATATCATGTATATCCAGTATATACATCTATTTATATTATTACATAACATTTGGAGAAAATAAATGAAATGCACCGTTCATGGAGACGGTAAGTCGTACATACGCATGAACGCTACTTTTATTTTTATTTATTATTTAACAGAAGTAAACAATTAATGATAAATAGGTATATTATAATTAAATTATAATATTATATGTAATATCATTAACTCCATCATTTATATATCCCACATAAGGCATTAACGAGTCAAGTAACTTTGAAGGGGCTGTAGTCCGCATTTCCTAAAATGAAATTATCGCGTTTACCCATTATGAAAACCATAATGTTATGATATAAATAAAAATATAGAATCATAAAAACATATAAACATAATATATATCATATATAAATACAGTTCAATCATAATGGCCTCCATGAGAGGCGGTAGGAGTTAATTGAACAATCATTGTTTCGTGAGACGTTATTTTTTCATCCAGAGAAACATTATGTTCTTTACCATTTCGATGGAGGTGTGTGTAAGTTTAGTTTGAATACTTATCATAACAACATACTAGTATATTTAGGAAACTGGTTTTCTTATAAAATAAATTAATAAAAAGAGTTTAGGGGTTTGTAGATGTAAAATAAATCAAAATAACTTAAGAGAAGATGTTACCTTTAAATCGGGAAACTCCCTTTGATTTCAACCAAAAGGGTTTCTTGATGTGATTTCTGCCTAATGTAAGGCTTCTATAATGAAGAGAGGGATCTTGGGAGCTTATTGTAGTAGAGGTGGAATGATCTAAAGTCTTATGAATTGTGAGAAATGTGTTAGAAGTGAGGGCTTTACATAAGGAAGAGGAGAGGATCTTTAGGAAAGATTGGAACAATTATTTTATTATAACTTCATCTTCCGTTTAAAAAGGTCAAAAATTCATTAAAATCAACTTTACGATGGATCATGGTCGAAATAAAATAATCCAATAAAAATTTGACAGGTTTTGAATATTTTTTAAATATTTATAATCTTATTTATTTAAATCATTTATTAATGAGTTAAATATTGAATAATTATTGTGTCATAAATAATTTAATTTATATGATGTTTAAAAATTATAAAAATAAACCTTGATGAGGAAAATATTTTTATCATTCCAAATAATTTTTATAGTTGAAAAGATAACTTATATTACCCCATGTAAAAATTTATTTACTAAAAGTTATTTTTTTATGTTATTTTTGTCTTTACTTTAAATTAATTAATATAAAGTGTCATTATTAGTGCCATGTGGCTCCATGGGATCCCAAATTCAACACAAGGATTCCTATTTTAAGTATATGTTTCATTAAATAGGATTAGGACAAATTTTAGTTAATTTAATATTATTAAAATCTTATATTTTACCATTATTTACTATATTTACCCTTTAATCATGATAAATAAAATATTTTCTGAATTAAATATTTAAAATGTCTAAAAGTAAAAGTAACCTATTTTCACAATTTTTACTAACTGATTCCAAATACGCAATCCATTTTTTAAATTTCAAAACACATTAGTGGCAGAAATTAATTTAAAATTAATTCCATTTGCTAAAACAAATAGCGTTTTTTAAGAAATAATAACAATCAAAGGATTGACACTTGTTTATATCCAATTTTGAAATGAAATTATGTCCAATGACCAAAATTATATTAAATGGTAAAAATATATTCTAATTAAACATAAAAACCAGTTAAAAAGATAATATAACTATACTAATAAATTATATTAAAAGAACCTTTTGAATTAAATTACAGTATTTTTCACTATTCATTAAAATATGAACATTATCAGAAAAATACCAAAATTTCATCCAAAATAAATTTTGGTGTACCTATTCTAAACAAATTTTTTTTTTAAAGATAACATATAAAAGTGAAAAAAATTAGATTTAAATAGGGTTCTCCATTAAACGGTGGCAAATCAGCCTTTTAGTAAATATTAGAGTATTTATGTTTAAAATCAAATTATTTTCTTATTTTAAGCCTCTAAATTTTATTGGATAAGTGCAAACAAATTAAACAAACATGTATAATCATATTTTAGTTAGTTCTAATCATTCCCACCAATACAACAACTAGGTGTTAACTACCATTTAAAGTAATAATATTATTTTATTAGTGTGCATCGTAAGATTCCGAAGAAACTCATTGTTGTGTATCAGGTATGCCATCAAACATAGAATCCCATTTAAATTAAAATTAATATTTAATTCACAAATATTAATAAATATGAAAATTTTCTCGTTCTATATTTACCTGGGATGTTACATCCTTTCGCACTTTTGGGAATTGTGTCCTCGCAATTTTGAAACTGGGCTTGGAAACCCATTAAAAGTCCCACAATGGAAAAGGGTTAGTAAAGCTATCACTTTAAAATAATGAAAGAGAATTAAAAATGTCACCTACGATTACCCATACTCGCATTCCATTTAGGAAAATGTGGATATGGAAGAGAGAAAAAAACTGTCAAGTTCTGATGGAGAGTGATAGAGAACAAGATTAGAAAAAAGTTAACCACCAGAAAATCAAAAACATATGATGTGTTAAATGGTATTTGATTTCCCAGCAGGAAACGTTAACCAAAAATGATTTTGTTTTACATTATTTTTCATAATTTTTCAGGAATTAATTCACTACACAGAATAAGAACATGATGAAATATAATTACCTTCAAGTAGATTTTCATCCTTTAATAAGTTTCTACCAAAAACTAAACTTTTCTCCAAACAATGAGAATTCAAAAAGACTTCGTCACATCAAAATCATATTAATCATATTCTAGTGAAACACATAATCCAAAAAATAAGAACTATATATTTCCCTTGTCTATAGACATAAATTTAAACCAAAATGGATAGTACGAGATCATATAATCCCCTAAAAGGGTACTTTTTTATAACAAAAGTACCCAGAGTTCAAGAAAGACCATTCAATACACAATTTTCATTAAAATTATTTAAAATAATCCAAACTAAGATTAAAACCCAAAACTAGGAAGGATTTAATCCCATAGTCTTCGATAGTACATCTTAATATTTATCTCGAAATCGCATCGACTACTCTTAAAGTCTCATACTAAATTGTAATTAACCTAATTGCATATTCTCTATGATAGGTTCTTCATTTCAATAAATAACCCAAATATCCATATTTCTAAAATAAAACATAAATTCTTCCAAAAATAATATTTCAGCTATTACCCCACAATTTAAATCCCATAGTATTCCATTTTTCATAGGTATATATTGTTCCCCAAAGGAGAGACCGTCTTCGAGAATCAATTTTATCACTTAATCACCTAATCATTTTATTATACTAAGGATATCCATTTGATAAAAGATAAAATCACAAATCAACTTATTCTTGATTAATAAAATAATTTAACCAAAAATAATCAGTCATACTAACCATGGACTTCACTTAGTCTAGTGGTAAGCGATAAATCCCAATTGTACGTTGGTTGTGGGTTCGATTCTCGCAGCTTTGTCTGACGCGACGGGTTGTCACACATCTCAAAAATAACCCTAATGTGTTTTAACCTCAATGGTTTTCCTTATACCTCTCATTTTCATCCCAAATCATTATGATCTCCACATCTTAATTCTTTATGTCTTATATATATTGTCATTTTTTTTAATTTTCACCCCCATATGATCAAATAAAATGGTCTCTAGAATAAAGAACATCATTCCTTGATCATGGAGTCCACTTGGTTTCACCATTATCTTGTTCATGTAGGTAACAGGTCCATGCAATGAATCAATGATTTAGAGATCCTTCAAAATAATATGATTCCATCATCCAAATACACCTTGTACAACTTGGGTTATATGGGTATTCAGAGAAAAATAATTTTTGAAAATAATCATGCATGACATATAATTTCAAAACATCTGATAAGACATGATTTTTATAAAATAGTCAGTTCGAAATTCAGTGCAAAATTTCAATAAACGGTCTTTTTAAAATACCATAAGAATGTACTGAGAGACTATAATGTAAAATCAAAAATAAATATGTTGTGAAAGGGTCTCTTTCTTCAACACCTTTTTCAAAATCATAATATGCTTCATAATATTGTGATAAGGTAAAATATTTGTAAATGCCTTGATAATATTTACCTTTCTTGAAAATATCAGAATATTTTGAAAATAGGATTTCTTTAAATACAACCCATGATCCACAATGATAACGAGTTATAGTGTAGGTGTTTGGTATATCAAACTACTTCTTGCAAGTTATTTTTATGCTAGAGAAATATTTGAAATCATTCGAACATGATAGAAATAATTATTGCCAGAAAGCCATCAATAAAATATAAGAATGTCGTTTGAGATCATCCTTGTTCCATATATAACTAACTTTCCTTGATCTACAAAAATTTATAAAAGAAGTATTTAACTGAAATAATAGACATAGGGACTAACTATGTTTCAAATGAAAACTCATAATCCATAAATTTGTCAAAATTGACCTCTGTACCAATTATAATGACCCGGCCATAAACATTTCATAATCTTGAATTAAATGGATAATTCACATTGAGGCTCTTTTTAGGTTTAGTGTTTTAGAGAATAAGTCATATAATTTATATAACAACATGAATATTACATATAGAAAATTCTAATTAACTTGGGACAAAAACATACCTAAATGGAATAACCGTACGGTCAACTTCTACACATATCACTAAATGGAATAGCCATACGGCCGACTTCTATACCCAATTAATTGGTGTTTATTATGTAACCACCAGTCCTAGGTTATCACGGCACCACCCATCATTTGGTTTATCACATAGCCACCCATCAAATAAAATAATAATAGATAACGTATTTTAAATACAAACATTTCACTAATAACATTTCATTTGCAATCACAAGAAATCATTTCAAGACATTGAAATAATCAATCCATTTCAGAAACCATTTTCAATACCAAAATGTGTAAAATATTATTTGGTATTTATTTACCTTTTAAAAACCTTATTGCTTGATAACTAAGTCAAAGATCAAATAATACTCATGGCGGCGGAAAGGTTGTTGTCATCGCGTACTTTAAAAAGAAAAGTATTTTTTGTTGTTTAGTAAATTGCTTCATAGAGAAAATATTCCTTTTGAATAAAAGTCAAAAGTTTTGATACACTGTATAAAAAAATTTAATGTATAAATTAAAGAATGTCATAAATAAGAAAGATAAGATCAACCTAAAGAATGGCAATTGTGTTAAGAATTTCCCTTGCCTTGTGTCTGACTTGACCCGTTCATTCATTAATTTCCTGAAAATTAAACTAAAGTTAATTTTTACTTTCTAAGAAAATATCAATTTAATTATTTATTTTTTATCACTTATTAACATGTTATAAACACTATGTAATATTTTAAGTTAATAACGGTCATTCTGTCAATATTTATTACTTGAATCAAAAATAGATTTCTTATAATTACATGTTGTTCAAGTAGTCAAACGTTCCTTATATACAGAATGATATTAATGATGTATATATCATATATATTATATATATCCATTATATACAACTATTTATATTAGTACATAACATTTTGAGTTTTGAAATGTAATGCACCGTTCATGAAGATGGTAAGTCGTACGTACGCATGAATGCTACTTTCATTTCTATTTAATATTTAATGGAATAAAAACATAATAATAAATACGTATATTATAAATACAATATAATATCATATATAATATCAACTCCATCCTTTATACATCCCACATAAGGCATTAACGAGTCATATCATTTGAGGCGGCGGTAGTCCCCACATCCTAAAATGAAATTATCACATTTACCCATTATGGAAACCATAACATTATGATATAAATAAAAAATACATAAGAATAAATAAAATATAAGCATAAAATATATCTTCTATAAATATAGTGCAATCCTAATGGCCACCATGAGTGGCGGTAGGAGTTAATTGAACAATCGTCATTTCGTGAGGTGTTAGTTTCCCATCCACAATAACATTATTTCCTTTACCCATTACATTGAGGTTTTTATAAGTTTATATTGAATCCTTATCATAAAAACATCCAAGTATACTGAGGATACTAGTGTTGTTATAAAATAAATGAATAAAAATAGTTTCTGGGGTTGGAGAAGTAAAATAAAAAAAACAACATAAAAGAAGATGTTTCCTTTAAATTGGGTAACTCCCTTTGGTTTGAACCAAAAGGGTTTCTTGAAGTGATTTCTGCCTAAGGTATGGCTTATAGGATGAATATAGGGATCTAGGGAGCTTATTGGATCAGCGGTGGTATGATCAAAAGGCTTGAGACATGTGAGAAATGGTTTAGAAGTGAGGGCTTATTATAAGGGAGAGGAGGGTATTTTTAGGAATGTTTGAAACATTTATTTTATTATAATCTCATCTTCAGTTTCAAATGGTCAACTATTCGTTAAAATCAAAGTTAATATGACTCATGCTTGAAATAAAATAATCCAATAAGATTATATTACTTCCAATGACCAACATTAGATTAAATGGTAAAAATATATTCTAATTGCACTTTAAAACCCATTAAAAAGATAATATAACAATATAAATAAAATATATAAAATGGAACTGTTGAATTAAAATACAGTATATTTTACCATTCATTAAAAAATGAACATTATCAAAAAATACCAAAATTTCATCCAAAGTAAAATTTAGTGTCCTGATTATAAAGAAGAATTTCATTTTTTCAAATAGAAAATATAAAAGTGACAAAAAGAATATTTAACGAGGGTTCACCATTAAAAGGCAGTAAATTAGCATTTTATTGAATATTATAGTATTTATGATTAAAATCGAATTCTTTACATTTTTTAAGCCTCTAAATTTTATTGGATAAATGAAAAAATATTCAAAAAAACATGTATAATCAAATTTTAGTTAGTTTTATTCATTCCCGCCAATAAAATGGCTAGGAATTAACTACCATTTAAAATAATAATATTATATTATTAGTGTGAAACATAAGATTCCAAAGAAACCCATTGTTGTGTATCAGGTACGCCATGAAACATAGTGTCCACTTTAAGTAAAATTAATATTTAATTCACAAATATTAATAAATATGAAAAAAAATTGATTTTTATTTACTGGGGATGTTACATCATTCCCCCCTTTGGGGAATTGCATCCTGGTAATTTTAAAACTGGGGTTGGAAACACCATTAAAAGTCCCACATAAGAAAATAGTTAGTAAAAATATCACTTTAAAGGTCACCTGAGATAACCCATACTTGGATTCCGTGTAAGAAAACCTGGATATGGAATAGATAAAAAACGGTAACGTTCTGATGGAGAGTGAGAGAGGAAAATATTAGGAAAAAGTTAACCACTGTAAAATCACAAACTTATGATGTGTTAAACGGTCTATGATTTCCCAGAAGGAAACGTAAACCAACAATGATTTTGTTTTACATTATTTTTCATAACTTTGAGGAATTCATTTACAACATAGAATAAAAACATAATTAAATATACTTACCTTCAAGTAGAGTTTCATCCTTTAATAAGTTTCCACCAAAAACTAATATTTTCTCCAAAAAATGAGCATTCAAAAAGACTTGGTCACATCAAAAGCAGAAGAATCATATTCTAGAGAAACAAAAAATCCACAAAATAAGAACTATATATTTCCCTTGTTTATTGACATCAACTAAAACCAAAATCATTCATACGAGATCATATAATTTCAAAAAGGGTAATCCTTTATAACAAAATTACCCAAAGTTCATGAAATACCATTCAATACACAATAGTCCTTAAAATTATTCAAAATAATCCAAACTAAGATTAAAGCCCAAAACATGAAAAGATTTAATCTCATAGTCTTCCACATAAAATTTTAACATATATCTCCAAATAGCATCGACTACTCTTAAATTCTCAAACTAAAGTGTAATTAACCTAATTGCATATTCTCTATTATGGGTTATTCGTTTCCATAAATAACCCAAATATCCATATTTCCAATATAAAATATAAATTCTTCCAAAAATAATATTTAAACCATTACCCCTTAATTTAAATCCCATATAATTCCAATTTTTGTAGGTATATGTTGTTCCCCAAAATAGAGAACGTCTTCAAGAATCACATTTATCACTTAGTCACCAAATCATTTTATTATACTTAGGATATCCTTTTGATAAAACATAATATACCAAATCTACTTATTCTGAATCAATAAAATCATTTAACTAAAAATAATAAGTCATACTAACCAGGTACTTCACGTAGTCTAGTGGTACGCGACAAATCCCATTCGCACTTTGGTTGTTGGTTCTATTCTTGCAGCTTTTTCTGATGTGATAGGTTGTCACAAAGTCTCCGTCTTGTCCTTTTTATAAAACTCAAAAATAAACCTAAAATGTTTTAACCTCAATGGTTTTCCTTATACCTCTCATTTACATCCCAAATCATTATAATCTCCACATCTTAATTCTTGATGTATTATATATATTGTCTTTTTTTTTTAATTTAACCACCATATGATAAAATAAAACGGTCCCAAAATAAAGAACATCATACATTGATCATGTTGTCCACTTGTTTTCATCGTTATCTTGTTCATATAGGTAGAAGGTCTATGCATTACAACTATGATTTATATATCCTTCAAAATCATTTGCTTTCTATATCCAAATATACCTTGTACAACTTAGTTCATATGGATGTTCATAGAAAAATAGTTTTGGAAAATAATCATGTGTGACATAAAATTTCGAAACATCGGATAAAACATGATTTCTATAAAATAGTCGGACAGAATTTGAGTGGAAAATTTCAATTAATTGTCCTTTTAAAATACCATAAGTATGTACTAATAGAATATATTGTAAAATCAAAAATAAATAGGATGCACAAGGGTCTCCTTCTTCTGAACCTTTTTCAAAATCATAATATGCTTCAAAATCTTGTGATAAGGTAAAATGTTTGTAACTGCCTTGATAATATTTACCTTTTTTGAAAATATGAGAATATTGTGAAAATTGGATTTTTTTGTAAATACAACCCATGATCCACAATGATAACAAGTTATAATGGAGGTGTTTCATATATTAAACAACTTCTTGTGAGTTATTTGTATGCTAGAGAGAGATTCGCAATCATCCAAACATGAATTTTAAATAATTCTTGCAAGAAAGTCATCACGAAGAGATAATAATGTCATTTGAGATCCTCCTCCTTCCATCAGTAACTAACATTCCTTGACCTAAAAAAAGTTATAAAACAAGGATTTAACTTAAATAATAGACATATGGAATAACCATGTGTCTAATGAAAACTCCTAATCCCTAAAGTTGTCTAAACTGACCTCTGATACCAACTATAAGGACCCAGCATTAAACGTCTCATAATATTGAATTAAATGGATAATTAAAACTGAGGATAATTTTGGGTTTAGAGTTTTACATAATTAGGTCTTATCATTTACATAACAAAATCAATATTACATGTTGACAATTCTAATCAATATCCATTTTTTCATAAAATAAAAAATGTTGATAAAAATAGTCATGTCTAGTTCCATGTTTCAGACAGCATGATTTTTCCATGATCCCATATTTGACCCTATTCCACTTTATGTCCTGTGAAAAACAAAACAAAAACTTGTGATGAGCACAAAAATCTCATTAAGGGATACACATAGAAGGAAAATTGATAGTTTTAAAAAAAACAAAACATTGATACTTTATCATAAGTAATACTTTTCACCTTTATGAAGTAGTAAATACTCTCAGATGAATAAAATATCATTTCTTACCCTTTTGTAACCAAAACATTACCATAAAACCCATACAAAAAACACATAACATATAAAGGTAACTTAGGACATAAACATACTTAAATTAAATAAATGTACTATCAACTTCCACACATATCACTAAATGGAATAGCCATACAGCCGAATTCCATACCCAATACATTGGAGGTTATAACATAACCACCCATCCTAGTTTTTCATGGAACCACCCGTTATTTGGTTTGTCACATAACCACCTGTAAAATAAAATCATAACACATAAAGTATTGCAAATACAAACATTTCACTAAAAACATGACATTTGCAATAACAAGAAATCATTTCAAGACATTGAAATAATCAATCCATTCCAGAACCCTTTTTCAATTCCAAAATATGTAAAATAGTACTTGGAATTTATTTTCCTTTTAAAAACATTACAGCATTTTAAGGAATCCAAAGATAAAATAATCACTACTGGAATTTTACACTTTACCAATGGTTCACAATAGTTGGTAAAGGCCTAGAAACCATTGGTATATAGTATACCGATGGTTCCCTCAACCATGTCCAAGTTAGTCATGACAATAGTCCTATACCAACGGTTCTGTGAAAACTGTTGGTATAAGTGTCAAAATATAAGGTATACCAATGGTTTTCTACAAACCATTGGCATATGTGTGTTAAAATATAACATATACCAACTGTTTGTGAAACCGTTGGTATATGTGTGTTACACTTATTCCAACGACTGTAAACCATTGGTATAGGTGTCAAAATAGAAGGTATACCAACACTTTTCTGCAAAATGTTGGCTTATGTGTGTTAAAGTATAACATATACCAACAATTTGTGAAACCGCCGGTATATGTGTGTTACAATTATACCAACATTTTTGAAATGTTGGTATAGAGGGGATATAGAAATCCATAAGGCTATACCAACGGTTATATTGTAAGCATTGGTATAGTTATATTATAGAATCTATACCAATGGTTTTTAAAACCATTGGTATACATTTTCTCAACTCCACAGACTCAGGCCCCTCTCCCCTCTCCAAACATGCAATAAAATAGCTCCACAGCAACAGGACTCCCCCTCTCCATCCCTACAACAACACCAATACCAAATCCCCATCCAAAGTATTTAAAATTTAAAATTCATTCCAGAATTTAAAAATTAAGAAATTAAATAATTCAGAGTGAAATAACACCTATAAGAGAAAAAACCTACATGTTATAGGAAATACAATAACACCCATAAGAGTATTCCAAATGTAGAATTAATTTCTCACTCAAACCAAAAAACCAACACACATAATATTATTAAAAATTTGAAATTCATTACTCACTCAAACCACAACACCAATACACACAATAGAAAAAACCTATATGTTATAGGAAGCACAATGGATGTTTAGTCATGGTCTTGGGTTGAGTATCTTAAAACCAATAGCAAAACTTGGGTAGAGTGGAGAAGGATCATGATACCCATAAGATAGACAATGGTATTGGCCATGTTCTTAGACATAGGATGAGTTATAGGAAGCTTATGGAATGTTTATATTCCTCTAATGATTATGTATCCATGTATAAATGGTTTCTGATGTGTTAGTGGTTAGCATTGGCCAATCTCAACATATGAGAAGGGTTACTGAAATAGCCTACATGTTTTTTATAGTATTTTAAATTAAAATAAGGGGGGTATGTGGCTAGGTGTAATTTTCTCTCCAAGGTGTGATTTGAGATGAACCCTCATCTTGGGTAGTGGGTATGAATATTAAATTAATCATTTTGTATTGGGTTCCCATAGGGACTTTGGTTTGGTCAAATAACCCACTGTTTGAAGATGCTATTGAGGTGATCCATGGGGCTATGGTGTCACCATATGTATTCCTCACTATTGGGGTATTTTTATGAGACTTTGAAAGTTATTTTTCAAGAATATATGTGTAGCCTTGTTGACCAATTTGTTATATGGTATGATTGGGTGTTCATAGGTTTCATATGAAATCACTGTATGATATTTATTTTTTGTATGTTATTTTATAGAATGAACGACCCATGATTGAGAATTAGAACATGAGTGTTGGTGCATGTTCATGATGGGATTTTGAGACTCATTCCTAATATAAGTCATGTTTTTATATCTATACTATGTCCCATTGTGTTTCAATCTATCCCTTTTGAATATTTTATTCTAATAACGTATGACCAATAGACCATATTTTATTTTTTATCCCTTAATTTCAAGAGTCAATGTGTATCCTTGTGAAGATTTTCCATATGACAGTAGTTGTTTTCACATAAAATGTTGTCAATTTCAAACAAAAGGGAAACACTGTGAGTGATACCAGTCACACCATACCTTAGATTAAGGTGGGGTTGACTCGTACCCGTCACAAATTATCCATGGATCGTTGTGATAAAGTATCAACATAATCCTAATGCGTTTGGTCGGTTTTCCGTATTCCAGTTGTTGTTTTCACTTAAAATCTTGTCCATTTCAAAAAAAAGTGAGACACATTGAGTGGTACCCATCACACTGTGCCTTTGATTGTGGTAGGGTTGACTCATACATGTCACAAATAACCCATGGATCATTTTCCTAATTTATCAACACAATCTGATTGCATTTGATCATTTCACTGTATGCTAGTTGTTGATTTCACATAAAATGTTTTCTATTTCGAATAAAAGAGAAACACATTTAGTGATACTAGTCACATCATGCATCAGATTGAGGTGGTATCGACTCATACACATTACAAAATACCCATGAATCGTTTTTCTAAAGTATCAACATAATTCGAATACATTTTGTTTGGTTTTCTGTATGTCAGTTGTTTTGACTTAAAATGTTGACCACTTTAAACAAAAGTTAGAAATTTTGAGTAGTACCAGCCACACCTTGACTCAAATTGAGGAAAATTTGACCCGTACACATCTAAAATGACCAATGGATCATTTTCAGAAAGTATCAACACAATTCAAATGCGTTGGGTCGGTTTTTTTGTTGGCCATTTGTGGTTTTCACATAAAATGTTGACAATTTCAAATAAAATTGAGACATTTTGAGTGATATCGGTCACACCATGCCTTAGATTGAGGCAGGTTTGACTCATACCCTTCACAAATGATCCATGGATATTTTTTCAAATGTATCAGCACAATCCGAATGCGTTTAGTCAGTTTTCCATATGCCAATTGTTGTTTTAACTTAAAATATCGTCCATTTGAAATAAATGAGAGACACTTTGAGTGGTACAGACCACACCATGCCTCGGATTGAGGAGGGGTTGACTCAAACTATGCGAAAATGAACCATGTATTGTTTTCCTAATTTATCAACACAATCCGAATTCATTTGATTAGTTTTCTGTATGCCAGTTGTTTATTTCTCTTAAAATGTTGTCCATTTCCAATAAAAGAGAGAGACTTTGAGTGATATCAGTCACACAGTTCCTCGGATTGTGGCAGGATTGACTTGTACACATAACAAATGACTCATGTATTGTTTTTCTAAGGTATCAACACAATTCGAATACATTCGGTCAGTTTTCCATATGTCAGTTGTTTTGACTTAAAGTGTTGTCCATTTTAAACAAAAGAGAGACACTTAGAGTGATACCGGCCACACCCTGCCTTATATTGAGGCAAGGTTTACTCTAACACGTCACTAA
This sequence comes from Viscum album, assembly GCA_963277665.1. Lineage (NCBI taxonomy): Eukaryota > Viridiplantae > Streptophyta > Magnoliopsida > Santalales > Viscaceae > Viscum > Viscum album. The sequence continues at coordinate 2,045,509,938 of OY728147.1, read as the reverse complement.
TGACCCATAGATTGTTTTACTAAAGTATCAAGACAATATGAAAGCTTTTGGTCGGTTTTCTGTATTCAGGTTGTTGTTTTCACAAAAAAATCATGTCTATTTCAAATAAAGGTGTGACATTCTGAGTGGTAGCGGCCATACCATTCCTCGGATTTGAGGCGGGGTTGACTTGTAGATGTCACAATCAACCCATGGATCATTTTCATAAAGTATAAAGGCATACCAAATCTGTATGGTCAATTTTCTGTATGCTAGTTGTTGTTTTCACTTAAATGTAGTCCATTTCGATCAAAAGTGAAACACTTTGAGTGATACCGGTCACACCGTGCCTCAGATTGAGGAGGGGTTGACTCGTACCCATAAGAAATGATCCATGGATAGTTGTACTAAAGTATCAACACTATCCGAATGTGTTTGATCTTTTTTCTGTATGCCAGTTGTTGTTTTCACTTAAAATGTTGTCCACTTTAAATAAAAGTGATACACTTTGAGTGGTACCGGCCACAACATGCCTCGGATTGAGGCAGGGTCAACTCGTACACATCACAAATGACCCATGGATCTTTTTTCTAAATTATTAATACTATATGAAAGTTTTTGGTTAGTTTTCCATATGCAAGTTATTGTTTTCATTTCAAATCATGTTCATTTCAAATAAAAGTGAGATATTTTTAGTGGTACCAGCCACACCGTTCCTCGATATGATTCACTAACTACATAAAAGGAGTGGCTATAATGAATTAAAATCAATCTTATTCATATAATCATGACACTTTAATTGTAGAATGAAAAGAGAAAACAAATCAAACTACAAGTATTGGGTATGTCATTCCACACACGACACCACCAGGTTTAAGTCAAATCAAAAGAGAAACATACAATAATAGATGAAAAATATAAAAAATAAATTAATCCTTACTGATTTGGAGTGTAGAACTAAAATATATATTTAAATCAAATAGATCTATAGGGAGGAAGGATTTCCCAGCATGGGTTAAGAGAGAGGGGTCCAGTTTAGACCAAATCAAAATAGAAAATAAAAAAATAGATGAATAACATTAAGACTTACAGATTAGAACTAAATAATTGAGTGGGGGATTTCCGGGGGTGGGGGCTTTCCGGGAGGTGCGTGGGGCTGTCTGGGGGGTGGGAAGTCTATCCGGGTGGTGCGGGTGAATTTCTGGATGGTTGGGGGGCTGTCTGGGGTGAGTGGGGGCCTGTCCGGGGGTGGGGGTTGTTCTGGGGGTGGGGGCTGTCTGGGGTAAGGGGGATGTCTAGTGGGTTGGGGCTGTCAGGGGGGGTGGTCCTCCGGGGTGAGGGGGGACTGTTGGGGGTGGGGTGGCTGTCCAGGGGGTGCGGTGGGCTATCCGGGGGTGAGTGGGCTGTCCGGGTGGGGAGGGGGTTGTCTAGAGTGTGTTTTTGGCCACCATGATCAAACGACACCTCCGATTGACGTTTCGTCGGGACGAACATTTTACTATTAACCCACCCTTTGTTGGTGTTCGATTTCATAGTGTTCCGAGGACGTTCGGCCGGTTTTGACCACCCCATGCGCGCTTTTCAAGTGCGCCAAACAACTAAAAAACACATATTTACCATGTCGTGTATACCATGCATCCGAATGATGTGGCGTCTTTTCTTACACGTCACTAATAATAATTAGGGTGTTTTCATGTGATTTCAAGTCATTTCGATGCTTTTGGGTATGTATTTGACCGTAAAACAAATGTTTTGGGAATTTACGACACACAGAGTGCATTTTCAGCCACCACGGTAAAAAGTCTCTTCGGATTAACGTGACGTCTGGCCAACCATTTCACAATTCACCCACCCTTGGTTTTCGTCCAATTTCATGGCATTATGAGGTAGTTTGGCTGGTTTTGACCACCCCACGCATGCTTTTCAAGTGCACCAAACACATAAAAACACATATTAAACCGTTTCGTGCAAACTAGACATCTGAATGACATGTTGTCTCCTCATACACCTCAAAAATAATAATTAGGGTGTTTTTGTGTGATTTCAAGTCATTCTGATGTCGTTCGGTATGCATTTGATCGTTAAACGCATGTTTTGGCCATTTACAACACGCGAAGTGCATTTTCGGCCACCACTGTTACACAACACCTCTGATTGACATGTCGTATAGACGACCATTTTACAATTCACCCACCCTTTAACTTATTCTGATTTCATTGCATTTTGAGGCTGTTCGCCCGGTATTGACCACCCCACGCATGCTTTTCAAGCATGCCAAAAACCTATAAAACACATATTCAGTCATGTCAAGAAAACTGTGCGTCTTAATGACATTGTTTCTCCTTTTAAACCTCATGATTAAATATTAGTGTGTTTTTGTGTGATATCAAGTCATTATGATGTCATTCGGTATGCATTTGACCGTTAAATGCTTGTTTGGGTCATTTACGACACGCGGAGTGCGTTTTCGGCCATCGCGGTCACACGACACCTCGGATTGACATGCTGTCTGGCCGGCCATTTCACAGTTCTCCCACCATTTGTTTTCGTCTGATTTCATGGAATTTTGAGGTCGTTCGGCTGGTTTTGACCACCCTAGGCACGCTTTCCAAGCACACCAAACACCTAAAAACACATATTCAGTGGTTCTATGAAAACCGTGCTTCTGAATGATGTGTCGTCTTTTCATACACCTCATGAATAATAATTAGGGTGTTTTCTTGTGATTTCAATTCATTATAATGTCATTGGGTATGTATTTGACCATAAAAAACATGTTTTACAATTTACGACAGGCAGAGTGCATTTTCGGCCACCGCAGTCACACGACACCTCTGATTGATGTGGCTTATAGCCGACCATTTCACAATTCACCCACCCTTTGTTGTCCTCCGATTTAATGGTATTATAAGGTCATTCTTCCAGTTTTTACCACCCCAAAAATTCTTTTCAGGCGTGCTAAACATTTAAAAAACACATATTCAACTGTGGCACGCAAACTGCACGTCTGAAAGACGGTTTTTCTACTCGTACACCTCACAAATAATAATTAGGGTGTTTTTTGTGATTTCAAGTCATTTGGAAGTCGTTCGGCATGCATTTGGCTGTTAAACCCATGTTTTGGCCATTTACGACATGCAGAGTGCGTTTTCGGCCACCGTGGTCACACGACACCTCTGATTGATGTGACGTCTAGCTGACCATTTCACAATTCACCCACATTTTGTTTTCGTCTGATTTTATGGAATTCTGAGGTCGTTCGGCCAGATTTTACCACCCCACACATGCTTTTCAACCACGCCAAACACCTAACAAACACATATTCATCTATGTCGCGCAAACTACACATCCGAATGATGTGCCATCTCTTCTTACACCTCACGAATGACCAATGGATCATTGTGATAATGTATCAAGACAATGCGAATATGTTTTTTCGGTTTCCCCTATGCTAGTTGTTTTTACATAAAATGGTGTCCATTTTAAACAAAAGATAAACATTTAAGGTGATACCGGCCACAACGTGCCTTAGATTGAGGTGGGGTTTTCTTGTACACATCTCAAATGACCATTGGATCATTTTCCTAGTGTATCAACACAATCCAAATATGTTTGGTCTATTTTTCATATGAAGTTGTTGTTTTCACTAAAAATGTTGTCCATTTCAAACCAAAGTGAGACACTTTGAGTGATATTGGCCACACCCTATCTCGGATTGAGTTAGAGTTGACTCATAGCCATCAAAAATGACCAACGTATCATTTTCCAAATGTATCAACACAATATGAATGTGTTTGATCGGTTTTCCGTATGTCTGTTGTTGTTTTCACTTAAAATATGATCCACTTCAAATAAAAGTGAGACACTTTGAGGGGTACCGGCCACACTGTGCCTCAGACAACACCCCCAACCCCTCCCCCAACCCCCCCCCCCCCCCCCCCCCGCACCCCTGACAACCCCCACTCACCCCGGACAGCACCCCCACCTCCCGGACACCCTCCCCCCCCACCTCAGACAGCTCCCCCACCCCCCAGACAGACCCCCCCCCCACCTCGAACATCCCCCACCCCCTAGACAACCCCCCGCACCCCGAAAATCCCCCAAACCCTGGACATCCCCCCCCCCCCGGATAGCCCCCCCCCCCCCCCACCTCAGACAGTCCCCAACCCCGGAAAGCCCCCCCACCCACACCCCCACCCCCCGGGCAGCCCCCTGCACCACCCAGACAACCCCCTTCACCACTCTAACAACCCAACCACTCCACAGACAACCCCTCCACCCCCCCCCCCCAAATCCCCCCACCATCTATACATCCCCCTCCCCCCCCCCACCCCGACCCCTCAGAACATCCCCCCCTCACCCCGAACAGCCCCACCCCCTCCCCACCCCGGATAGCCCCCAACCTGGATAGCCCCCCAGCATCCCGGACAACCCCCCCATCTGGCCGGACAACTCCCCCACCCACCGGACAGCCCCCCACCCCGGAAAACCCCTCGAACAGCACAGAAAACCCCCCCACCCCCGGCCGGACAGCTCCACCACCCCCCGGACAGCCCCCCCCCCCCCCCCCCTCAATCTAAGAGGGTTCATTTTAATTTCATAAATTCAATCATTTGAAACTACATAGAAAACATTAAATAGTTCAACTCATTTCGTTCAGATAAATTTATTTCATTATTTGAATAAAAAAATGAGACAAAGCCTTAATTTCACCAATTCATTCTTTAAATATTCTTTGAAAATAAATCTAAACCATCATGTAATTGAATAATTCATAAAAAGTTGAAAGATTTCAAAATTATAGTCATTGAATTCATGAATTGTTCAATTCAATGAGAAAATAATTAAATAGTATTTCACAAGGAATTTCAAGTAAAACATTCATATAAACATTATTAAAAATTAATATACACATATAAATGAATTCAAAAGTAAAAAATAATTAAAAGATAAAGAAAAGGCATAAGATCACATACTTAGAAAATAAGTAATCCAACTGCAATGAATCTAAGATGTTTCATTTCTGATGGAGGGTTAAATATTTTTTTAATTAAATGGATCTGATGGGATGGAGAAAATATAGGTTAAATAAAAACGGAAAAAAAGATACACATCAAAATAAAAACACAAAACTGAAATATTGGATGAATAACAATATTAATAAGGTAACAATTAAATATTTTATTTGTAGAAAAAAGGAAATACCTTATTTGAGATGCATCTGATAGAGATCTGGCAGTTCGGATGGGGGATGTCGAGAAGGGATGGCTTGTTGCTGCACATTTAGTTCTGTTCGTGACTGAGGAGGGGATACTAATTGGGGAAAACTTTTCCCAATGGTTATTAAAAAATATTGGGAAAGACTTCATATCCCAATAGTTTATATAGAACCGTTAGTAAAATCCCTTAAAAATGGCTTTTCCCAAAAGTTCTACAGAACCGTTGGAAAAGCCACCTCCAAGCAGGATTTTCCCAACAGTTCTCTAAAACTATTGGTAAACGCTCCTACAAACTGTCTTATACCAACGGTTTTGTTAAACCTTTGGTATAGCCTCCCATTCCCAACAATTTTTTTTAAACCTTTGGGATAAAATTTTTGGGAAGACATCCATTTTTAGTAGTGAATACTCACGGTGCCGGAAAGGTTGTTGTCATTGAGTAGGTTAAAAAGAAACATATTTTTGTTGTTTAGTAAAATGCTTCATAGAGAAAAGATTCATTTTGAATAAAATTCAAAAGGTTTTATACTACACATAAAATAATTTCGTGTATAAAATAAAGAACAACATAAATAAGAACAATAAGATCAACCCAAATAATGGGAATTGGGTTAAGAAGTTCCCTTACCTTGTGTCTGACATGACCCGTTCATCCTATAATTTCCTGAATAATAAACTAAATTTTATTTATACTTGCTTAAGAACCTATTTAAAGTTAATTATTCCTTTTATATCACTTATTACCATGTTATAAACATTATGTAATCTTTTATGTTAATAACGGTCTTTTTGTCAATATTTGGTACCTGACTCAAAAATAGTCTTCTTATAATTACATGTTGTTCATGTGGTCAAAATTTCATTATATCCAGAATTATATTAATGATTTAGATGTCATATAAATCATATATATATAGTATATAAATTTATTTATATTAGTACATATCATTTGGAGATAAGAAATAAAATGCACTTTTCATGGAGACAGTATGTCGTACGTACACATGAACTCTAATTTAATTTCTATTTAATATTTAATGGAATGAAATCAAAATGAAAAATAGTTATATTATAATTAAAGTATAATATCCTATATAATATAATCAACTCCATCATTTATATATCCCACATAAGTAAATAATGATTCATATCACTTTGAGGGGGTGGTAGTCCACACTTCCTACAATGAAATTATCGCATTTACCCATTATGGAAGCCATAAAGTTATGCTATAAATAAAAAATACAGAATAATAAAAAAAATATAAACATAATATATATCATATATATAAATACAGTGCAATAAAAATGGCCACCATGAGAGGCGGTATGAGTCAATTGAACAATCATCGTTTCGTGGGGCATTAGTTTACCATCTATAGAAACATTATGTTCTTTACCCATTAGATAGAGGTATGTATAAGTGTAATTCAAATAATTATCCTAAAAACATACTAGTATATTGATTATACTGTTTTTTTGAAAAAATAAAGTAATAAAAAGAGTTTATGGGGTTGGAGAAGTAAAATAAAACAAAAGTACTTAAGAGAAGACGTTACCATTAAATCGGTTAACTCCCTTTGGTTTGAACCAAAAGGGTTTATTGAAGTTATTTCTCCCTAATGTAAAGCTTCTAGGATGAATATAGGAATCTTGGGAGAATATTGAAGCAGAGGTTTCACGAGCCAAATTCTCGAGAAGTGTGAGAAATGGGTTATAAATGAGGTATTTTTATAAGGGACAGGAGGGGCTCTTTAGGAATGTCTGAAACAATTATTTTATTATAACCTCATCTTCGGTTTCAAAAGGTCCAATTTTCATTAAAATCAATGTTAAGATGACTCATGGTAGAAATAAAATAATCAAATAAGAATTGAATAGGTTTTGGATATTGTTTTATTATTTATAATCTTATTTATTTAAATCATTTATTAATGAGGAAAATATTGCATCATTAATTTGTCATAACTAATATAATTTATATGATGTTAAATAGTTATAAAAAAATACCAAGATGTATGGAATCGTTTAACTTTCAAAATAATATTTATTGTTTAAAATATTACTTTATATCCCCATGTAATAAATTATTTTCTAAAGAATATTTTTTTGTGTCATTTTTGTCTTTACTTTAAATTAATTAATATAAATTGTCATTTTTACTCTCATGTGGCACCATGGGGTCCTAAATTCAACCCAAGGATGCCCTTGGTCGGCTATGTATCCGTAAATAGAATTAAGAAAAATGTTATGGTAATTAAATATTATTATAATATTATATTTTAACCTTATTTACTATATTTATCCTTTAATAATGGTAAATAAAATATCTACTCTAGTATATATTTAAAATGACTAAAAATAAAAGTTATCTATTTATACAATTTTCATCTAATGATTCCAAATATAGAATCCATTTTTCCAAATTCAAAACACATAAGTGGAAAAATGTAATTTAAAATTAATTCCCGCTGTTAAAACAAATAGCATGTTTTTATGAAATAATAACTATCAAAATATTGACACTTGTTTATTTTAAATTTCAAAAAGAAATTACATCCAATGAACAACATCTGATTAAATTGTGAAAATAAATTCTAATTAAACTTTAAAACCAATTAATAAGATGACATAACCATATAAATAAATTAGATTTAAAGGCAAATTTGAATTAAAATACAGTATTTTCACTATTCATTAAAAATGAACATTATCAGATAAAGACCAAAATTTTATCCAATGTAAATTTTGGTGTCTCAATTATAAAGAAAAAATTTATTTTGTCAAATCGAACACATAAAAGTGACAAAAACTAGATTTAATGAGGGTTCTCTATTAAAAGGCGGTAAATTGACCATTTAGTTAATATTAGAGTATTTATGCTTAAAATCGAATTCTTTACTTATTTTAAGACTCTAACATTTATTGGATAAATCTAAAAATATTTAAAAAACATGTATAATAATATTTTAGTTAGTTCTATTCATTCCCACAAATACAAAATCTAGGAGTTAACTACCATTTAAAATTATAATATTATATTATTAGTGTGCAACATAATATTTCAAAGAAACCCGTTGTTGGGTATTAGGTACACCATCGAACATAGTGTCCCCTTCAAAGTAAAATTAATATTCAATTCAAAAATACTAATAAATATGAAAATTATCATGTTTTTTATTTACCAGGGATGTTATATCCTTCCCTACTTTTGGAAATTGCATCCTTTCAATTTTAAAACTAGGCTTGAAACTCCATTAAATGTCCCCAATCAGAACAGAATTATTAAAGCTATCACTTTAAAAGAATAAAAGATAATTAAAAAGGTCACCCAAGATAACCCGTACTCAGATTCCATGTAGGAAAACATGGATATGTAAGAGAGAGAAAATGGTCAAGTTCTAATGGAGAGTGATAGAGAACAAGATTTTTGAGAAAGTTAACCACCATAAATTCCCAAACCTATGATGTGTTAAATGGTCTTTGATTTCCCAGTAGGAAATGTAAACAAACACCATTTTTTAAGTTCTTTTTCAAAATTTTGAGGAAATCATTTACCATATAGAATAATAACCTAATGAAATATACTTACCTAGAAGTAGAGATACATCTTTAAATAAGTTTCTACCAAAAACTAATCTTCTCTCCAAACAATGAGTAGTCAAAAAGACTTGGTCACATGAAAAGCATAATAATCATATTCTAGAGAAACCTATAATCCACAAAAGAATAACTATATATTTCCCTTGTCATTAGACATCAACTAAAACCAAAATGATTAGTATGAGATCATATAATACCCGAAAAGGGAAATCCTTTATAACAAAAGTACCCAAAGTTCATGAAAGACCATTCAATACACAATTGTCCTTAAAATTCATAAAAATAATCCAAACTAAGATTAAAACCCAAAACTCAGAAGGATTTAATCCCACAGTCTTCCACAGTAAATATTATAATTTATATCCAAATAGCATCGAATTCTCTTAATGTCTCGTACTGAAGTGTTATTAACCTAGTCATATATTCTCTATGATAGGTTAGTAATTTCCATAAATAACCCAAATATCCATATTTAAAAAATAAAACCTAAATTCTTCTAAAAATAAATTTTCAACCATTACACCGCAATTTAAATCCCATAGTATTCCATTTTATATAGGTATATATTGTTCCCCAAAAGAGAGAATGTCATCCAGAATAACTTTTATCACCTAATCGCCAAATAATTTTATTATATTAAGGATATCCATTTGATAAACCATAATATCCCAAATCAACTTATTCATGATCAATAAAATCATTTAATTAAAAATAATAAGTCATACTAACTAGGGACATCATACAATCTAGTGGTAGACGATAAATCCCAATCGCACTTTGGTTCTGGGTTCGATTCCTGTAGCTTTTTCTGATGCGACGGGTTGTTACATGGTCTACGTGTTGTCCTTTTTATAAAACTCAAAAATAACCCTAACATGTTTTAACCTCTATTTTTTTCTTATACCTCTCATTTTCATCCGAAATAATTATGATCTCTACATCTTAATTTTTGATGTCTTATATATATTCATTTTTTTTAATTTCACCACCATATGATAAAATGAAATGGTCCCCAGAATAAAGAACATAATACCTTTATCATGGTGTTCAGTTGGTTTCATCATTATCTTGTTCATGTAGGTAGAACGTCCATGCATTGAAATAATGATTTATATATCCTGCAAAATCAATTTCTTACTTCATCCAAATACACCTTGTATAACATGGGTCATATGGGTGTTCATAGAAAAATAGTTTTAGAAAATAATCATGCACGACATATAATTTCAAATAATCTGATAAAACATGATTTCTATAAAATAGTCAGACCAAATTTGAGTGGAAACATTCAATTAATGCCTTTTTTAAAATACCATAAGTATGTTGTAATGGCCCGGGTTTTTGGGGTCCATTACTTTCTGAAAATCTCGTGTTGGGTTTTCTAGTCTGGGAATCTTGGTGATGTTTGGCCTAATGGTAGGCCTACCGCTAGCCTTAACCTACCGGTAGTAGGCCTACCGGTAGCATGGTCTACTAGTATCCACATCCTACCAGTAGCTCTATCTACCGGTAGCTCAGTCTACCAGTAGCTGCATTTACCGGTAGCTCTGTCTACCGGTACCTCGATCCACCGGTAGCTGCAGCCTATCGGTAGCTCGGTCTATCGGTAACTGCAGCCTACCGGTAGCTCGGTCTACCGATAGCTGCAGCCTACTGGTGGCTCGGCTACCGGTCGCTGTCACCCACCTATAGTTGTCAACCACCGGTAGCTCTCAGCTACTGGTGGCTCTCACCTACCCCCGCAGGGTTTTTCCAGTAGCGCTCCCTCTTGCGCAAATTGGGTTTTAAACCCTATTTTAACCCCATTAAAAATCCCAGTAACACCCATAAATTTTTTAATTAAATATTTAATGAACTAATCTAGTGTGTGCGTTGGTTCAGACCCATTTAATATTGTGTGGGGTGTCTCAACCGCATGGTGAACCCACGACCCCGCTCCTTACGCGGTTTTTCATTCTTATCTCAACCGTCCCTGGATTTTATAAACTAAAAGGGTTCTCCTGAGGTTTTTTTTCTCGATCACCCTATGCTAGGAGTATCCTTCATTCAAACAAGCAGCTTTTTATTCAGATGAGCCGCATCTCTATCCCTGGAGTTCCTCGCCCGGGCTTAGCGTTGATCATTGATAACAAGTAGGGATACTTCCTTCAACTCTCTTTTCTGTGCATCTTGCGGGGTGGGCTTGATTTTGTTTCTGTAGAATTGGATGGACTGAACCTTAATGAAGATAATAAAAGGAATTCTAAAGAATGAAGGGGAAGGTGTGTGATCGATGATGCTTTAATTTATGATCATTCATGATTTATGATTTCGGAATTGTGTGGGCATACACCTTCTAAAAATCATGGTTGTTCTTGGTCTTTCTCTATGCACTAACGAACCCTTGCCTCTGGTGATGTTTAATGGATTATATTCTGGTTTTGATCCCTTGCCGTGAAAAGTAAATCGGTTAATTACTTATATTCGGCTAAACAAATTGAAAGCACCAGGATCAACTCTTTTCTGTGATAACCTCGATTAAGTACAATGAATTTGAAATCATGGAGTGTGTTAAATATTATAAATCTGAAAATACCGGCATGTCCCTACCTTGTGTTAGTGGTAGTGATTGGGTTCCTTTCCTTCACCGGCCAATTTTCTGGGGATGTGGGTGTGGATGGGATCCCCTATTTTTATACTCTCGTTGGATGTGAATTTGAGGATGGGATCCTCTGTTATATCACAAATTGGGGTGGGATCCTCTGTTTTTGAGAAACCTTTTTTGCTCCAGGTTATTGGACATGAGGCTATATCTTGGAGTTTTTCCATGGTTGTTGTGACTTTACAAGAGAACCGGGTGTTGATCTTGTAGTTGATTCTTGAATTTTTGTTTTCCCTCGACTTTTTCTTATGATTACTAGTTTCCCAAGTCAGTGCAGAAACTTATTTAAACATTGTTACTAAACATGAAATCAAGGATGGGACAAAGGGGTTGTTGGTTTAGTGTGGGTTTTGACTTGGACATGGTTCTATTTGTGTTCTTTAGGCTTGCTGAAGAAAAACCTAAACATTGGGTGAGTTCTTGTTACTTATAATTATGCTTGTAGTTTTGTGTTTCTTATTCGCGCCCCACCCAAGTTGAACACGTAGTGCCAAACACCCACATCTCATGGGGGTGTTTTTTCCAACACTTCCATTAGTGGCTGGTTATTAGCTCCTTTTCTCCTCCCTTTCCCAGAGAGCCCAAGTATCCTCGGGCAAGCTATGATGTCCTGAAGTCCATTATTTTCCCAAGAACCATCGGGCGGGGTATTGTGGTGGTTATGGCCCAGGTGTGTGCGGGCAGGTACTTTCCCAAGTATCTTCGAGATGAGGCCTAGGTGTCTTCGGGCGTGGCCATGGATCTTATAGCCCAGGTGTCTTTGGGTGTGGCAGTGGTTGTTCTAGCCTAGGTGTTTGCAGGCGTGGTTACGTGTGACAGTTGTAGACTAGGTGTGTGCGGGTGGGGTTTAGCAGTGGGACTGCGTGAGGTTGTGGCCCAAATGTGTGCGGGTGGGTGTAGCAGTGGGACTGCGATGAGAATGGGGGCATTGGTTCCATGCGTAGGATGTCTTCAATAACCTGTGGGAAAGTGGCGTGGGGTACCCAAACATCGATGTGCTATTATTATACATTACTTGACTTGCGTTATTTAGGGAGTGTGCCTTGGTGAGTCTTGGGTGGGTTTATTACCTTGTTAAGTGTTTGGTTTACTATTTTTCTCACAGGACGTAGTACGTTCCCCCACTTGTACATGAGAGTCTTTGGTTTTTCCAACTGAGTATACTTGTATTCTCACCCTACATATATAAAACTGCTTTCTGGTTTCCAGGAGGACTTCGGGGATCGCGCGAGACCATACTAGATTGGACCTTTGGGGTAGTTTTTGTTTCTTTTTTTATTTATTTGGTACATTACCCTTGTAGTCACTTTGTACTTCGTGGATTTTTTTACTTTTGTAACATGCAAAGGGAATGGTTCTTGACTTTACTTTTACTTTCCGCTTTTGGTGTTGTTGGTACTTACCATTCTATATCCCGATCCTATTAAAAGAAAAAGGGTAATTCCTTCCATTTAGTGTGATTTTAAACCCTTGGTGCTATTCTCCACTCCGAGACCTATTAAAGGTGGGTCTCGGGGGTCATTATCTCTCCTTCAACTTAAAAAGGGAAGGGCCTAAAAAAATCTGTTGACCCTTCCCTCCTTATGGTGAAGGATGGTCGTGACAGAATGGTATCAGAGGTGGGTTGAGAGATAGGATGGAGTCTGCAATTAGGCACAGTGAGGATTGCATGGGATGGTAGGGAAATAGTGTTGGGTGACCTTGGTGCGTGAATTAGGCCATGGAAGATCGGCTAGGACATGGGATTTTAGGGCCCCTCGTGATCCGACGCAAGGACTCTGGACCTAAAGAATACCCAAGTGACGCCATGCGGATTATAGGGTAGAGACCCTAATAAAGTTAAATGCATCATAATGAATTCTGTTCTCATGTTTCTGGGGTGTTTTGGGAATTAACAATAAATAAAAAATTTATTATTTTTTAAACAATATTATGCACTACTTGGGCTTAGGCATTCCTTTTTTACCTCATAATTATGGCACCTGTAAGGTGACCACGATTGGTGTAGGAGATCGAGGCCCCGGATAATACCTTGGCTGACCGGCAGAGAGCTGATCGATAGGAGGAGGATGACCAGTGGCAGAGGACACTTTGGGCTTTCCAGTGATAGACCCTCAAGAAGTATGAGGGTACAACCTCTGATATGAAGACGGTGGGCTGGATAGAGGAGTTGGTGATAGCCTTCGGCTTGATCTGGGCTCCGATCGAGTACTGGGTTCCTTTGGCCATCAGCCAGATGTAGGGAGCAGTGCAACAGTGGTGGACACTTTACCTGGGGGAGAGAAGAGAGGCTGAGGTTTCATGGGCTGATTTCGAGAGAGATTTCTGGGCAGAATTCCTCTCTTCGACGATAAAGGTGGAAAAAAGACAAGAGCTACTCTCCCTCCAGAAAGGGAGTATGTCAGTAAGGGAGAATGGAATCATGTTCAAGGACCTCCTACGTTTTTCTCTAGACCTCTTTCCCGATTAGGAGTCTCGGGCAAGCCGTTTGGAGGAGGTGCTCCGACCCTCCCTCCAGTATGTTGTTACACCCTTTACTATGCCGACGTACTTGGAGGTCCAGAAGAAGGCCAAAGTGGTGGAGAGGATGCATGATCTAGGAGGTGTGTCATGAGAGGGGATCCAGCTCAGTCCATTAAAGGGGAAGGCTATTAGTACCAGGCCTCCAGTGTTAGGACCCCCCAGGTTCTGACTAGCAGGGAGCAGGCCGCAACAGTTTGAGTTTCGATCCCCAGGTTCTCGCCCTTTTACTTTGGGCTTGGGACAACGATTCTTCGTTTGTGGGAGCCATTGACATCTCCGGAGTCAATTCCTAGACCAGGTACATTACGGTGGTGGCGGACATCCCCTGCACCCACCCTAGCTGCAGCTTCCAACCAGGCCTTTCCAGCAGCAGTAGTAGGGATAGCGAGCTCTTGTTCCTCCGAGGGCAGACATAGGAGGAGGAGGCTGACCTCAAGGTGCTCCATAGGGACCTCAACCGGGGCGTGGTTGGGGAGGTGGCCAATAGCCGAGGGGCAGAAGAGCTAGGCGTGGACAACTACACGCCACGGTGGCAGCAGTTCCTGCAGGGCCCGAGGTTGTTCAAGGTATGATCAGCTTGTTCAGTACCATTGATTTTTCCTTGTTCGATACAAGATCTTCGCACTCCTTTGTTGCAACCAGTCTATCTCGTGCCTTGGGTATAGATGCCGAGAGACTTCTAGTTCCCCTGAGGATGATCACAGTATTAGGAGGTCAGAATGACTTGTTATTTGTTTTTTGAGGATGCAGACTGATGATAGGGCCACATCAGTCGGTTAGGGATCTTCTTCTACTACAGATACAGCCATACGATTTCATCCTAGGCATCAACTGGCTATTCTCTGTGTGTTCCATCATCGACTGCTTCCAAGGAAGGGTTGTGTTGTCAAACCTGGGTGGGCGGCACGTTACCTTCACTGGTGAGCGGAGTAGCCAGAAGGGCAGCAGGCGAGAGGAACCCCTCCTCTCCTTGTTAGCCGAGCTATCAGTAGAGTCAGTAGATGCTAAAATGGTGGAGGTTCCAGAGATCATCCGTGAGTTTATGGACGTCTTTCCTGAGGAGATGACGACTCTACCCCCTTGACGGGATATCAATTTTGGGATAGACTTGTAGCCTGGCGCTTGGCCGATCTCAATGGATCCTTATCGGATGTCTCCTTCGGAGCTACGGGAGTTGCGGATTCAGATTGATGATTTAATGAAGAGGGGTTATGTTCGACCGATTGAATCATCGTGGGGTGATCCAGTCTTGTTACCAAAGAAGGAAGATGGTGGACTCAGGTTGTGCATAGACTACAGGAGGCAGAATCAGGTGACGATCAAGAATCGCTATCCTCTTCTGAGGATAGATGATCATTTCAACCAGCTGAAAGGGGCAGGATGGTTCTCGAAGATCGACCTATGGTCTGGGTATCAGCAGTTGAGGGTAAATGAGAGTGACATCTCAAAGATGGCCTTCAAGTGTAGATATGGTCACTTTGAGTTTGTAGTCATTCCTTTTGGCATTACGAACACCCCAGCTATGTTCATGGGGCTTATGAACTCCATCTTCCAGAATTACCAGGATCAGTTCATAGTCGTGTTCATCGACGATATCCTGATCTATTCATGATCAGAGGAGGATCACGCGGATCACCAGAGGACGGTTTTGTAGGTCCTCTGACAACACCAGGTCTATGGTAAGTTGTCGAAATTCATGTTCTGGACGCAAGAAGTGCAATTCCATGGGCACATAGTGTCCTAGCAAGGGGTAGTGGTGGACCCATCAAAGGTTGAGGCAGTTGTTTCTTGGAAGAATCCAAGAATGTGGTAGAGGTTCGCAGTTTCCTCGGGCTAGAGGGTTACTATCGGAGGTTCATGCCCAACTTATCCCGAATTGCAGCTCCTTTTACATCCCTGACCAAGAAAGGCCAGGTTTTTGTGTGGAGTGAGTAGTGCGAGTCAGCCTTTAGCTATCTAAAGGAGAAGTTGGTTAGTGCCCCAGTGCTGAGATTACCAGAAGAAGGTGCGGCATATGAGGTGTTATGTGATGCTTTAGGGCAAGGCCTGGGATGTTTGTTGATGAATCAACAAGGGGTGATCTCCTATTGTTCTTGGAATATACGCCATCATGAGCATAATTATGCCACCCCTGACCTAGATCTTTCAATAGTAGTTTTTTCACTGAAGTTATGGTGGCACTACATCATCGGATAATGCTTTCTGGTCTTTACAGATCACAAAAGCTTGAGGTATATCTTCTCCCAGAGGGACCTAAACTTGCGGCAACAAAGGAGGGTGGAGTTACACTAGGATTACGACATCGAGATCTCTTACACTTTAGAGAAGTGGAATTTAGTGGTTGATGCCTTGAGCAGGAGGACGCAGAAGGAAGCGGTCTGAGAGTCGGCAGACACCTGGAAGGCAATGGAGGAGTTGGCTGCCTTACACTTGGATGCAAGGATGGATAGAGGTAGAGGATTCATGAATCAGATGATAGTGAATTATTCTCTATGGAAGAAATTGGAGGAGTCTCATTGGGGAGACCCAGAGTGCGAAGTGATGCATGACTGAGTTGACCAGGGCGATTCTCTGGAAGGATGGGAAGAGGATGGTCAGAACTGGATGCTTTTCCAGGGAAGGTTGTTTGTTCCATAAGTGATGCATGGCAAGGTTCTCAGTGTGTTCCACAAATCACCTCTAGAGGCTCACCCATGAGTTTCCAAGATGTACTAGGGACTGAAGAAACATTTTTTGTGGCCCGAAGTTAAGTGAGAAGTGGTAGAGTTTGTGGCCAAGTGCTTAGTGTGTCAGCAAGTGAAGGCTGAACACCGAGTTCCAGGAGGCCTACTGCAGTCTCTAGATGTTCTCGATTGGAAGTGGGATGACATCTCGATGGATTTCGTCATAGGACTACCCAAGGTCCAAGATGAATATGACACCATCTGGGTGGTAGTGGACCGGTTGACAAAATCGGCTCACTTTCTGGTGATCAGGGAGTCAAGTGCAGTGGATGCTTTGGCACGAAGGTACGTGGATGAGGTGGTGTGATTACATGGAGTTACGAGGTCTATAGTCTCAGATAGGGATTCACGGTTTACCTCATGGGTCTGGAGAGGATTGTAGCATTTTTTGGCACCTAGATGTGTCTTAAAACTACTTTCTATCCCCAGACAGATGGACAGATAGAGCGCACCATCCAGACCTTGGAGGATATGCTGCGGGCATGTGTTCTGGACTCAGGATGATTATTGGTGTGACACTTGCCTCTTATAGAGTTCACCTACAATAATATTTATCACTCTACCATTGGTATGGCCCCATTTGAATCATTGTACGAGAGGTCATGCCGCTCACCTGCGTGTTGGACCGAAGTCGGAGAGGTGGGCATCCTTGGACCGGAGGTGGTGCCGAGAATGACGGAGAATTTTCAGCTTATACGGGAAAGGATGAAGGTCGCAAAGGACCGATAGAAGTCGTATGCTGATACCATGAGGACACCCTTGGAGTTTGAAGTTGGAGACCACGTGTTCTTGAATGTCTCCCCTCGATGTGGACAACGGAGGTATGGAAAGGGGAGTAAGCTTTCTCCTAGGTTCATTGGTCCCTTCGAAGTGTTGTGGTGGGTCAGCGAAATGACTTATCAGCTAGCATTACCACCACCGCTACTAAGGATACATGATTTCTTCTATTTATCTTAACTCCGTCAGTATGTGCATGATGATTCACACGTCCTCGGCTGGGGAGAGCTGGACATCGAGGACGATTTGACTTTTGTGGAGAGACCAGTGATGATCGAGGATCGCAAGGAGAAGGTGCTTCATGGACGAACCATTCCCTTAATTCGTGTGTTATGGAGACACTGTGGGCATAAGGAGAGTACCTGGGAGAGGGAAGCACAAATGTGTGCCCAGTACCCAGAGTTGTTTTGTGTTTTTTACTGTTCGGTTTATAGTTGTTGTGGTGGAACTTTTTACCTTGTTGGATATGAAATACTGGTTTTCTTTCCTCTGAATGTGTGTGGAAAGCCCTAGCTACAGGGAGGACAGAACCTGGATCCTAATCAAGATGCATTAAGGTGGGTGCGATTAAAACCGTGTGGGTGAGTCAGTGCCGCCCAAAGCAGAAAATATCTTGACATGGGGGAGGAGACACCCCAACCCATATGCCTGGGCAGTTTGACATGGTATGTTTCTTGGTTATTGACAGGAATGTGTTATTAGTTAACACTGAGGTTCACTCCTAAGAGGTATCTTTCAAGGGGGTTGTTTAGACCCTCTCTTTTTTAAGGATTGTTTTGATTCTCAAGGATGATAATCGTTTAAGAGGTATCTGATGTAATGGCCCAGGTTTTTGGGGTCCATTACTTTGTGAAAATATCATGTTCAGTTTTCTGGTCTGGGAATCTCGGTGAAGTTTGGCCTAACGGTAGGCCTACCGGTAGCCTTAACCTA
Organism: Viscum album; assembly: GCA_963277665.1. Classification (NCBI taxonomy): domain Eukaryota; kingdom Viridiplantae; phylum Streptophyta; class Magnoliopsida; order Santalales; family Viscaceae; genus Viscum; species Viscum album. The sequence goes on along the minus strand of OY728147.1, from coordinate 2,045,491,541 downwards.
TCTGTAGAAGGCCTATGTGTAGCTTGGTATACCGGTAGCCGCAGCCTACCGGTAGTTGTAGCTACTGGTATCTCTGTCTACCTGTAGCTGCAGCCTACCGGTATCTCGGTCTACCGGTAACTGCAGCCTACTGGTCCCTCGGTCTACCGGTGGCTATCAACCACCAGTATCTCGGCTACCGGTCACTGTCAACCTCCGGTAGCTGTCAGCCACCCGTAGCTCTCAGCTACTAGTGGCTCTCACCTAACCCCATGGGGTTTTTCTAGTAGCGCTCTGTTGTGTGAAAATTGGGTTTTAAACCCTATTTTGACCCCTTTAAAAATCTTGGTAATTCCCATAAATGTTTTAATTAAATATTTAATTAACTAACCTGGTTTGTGCATTGGTTTAGACCCCTTTAATAAAGTGTGGATGTCTCAACAGCGTGGTCAGCCCACTACCCCGCTCCATACGTGGTTTTGCGTTCTTATCTCAACCGTCCACGACTTTTATAAACTAAAAGGGTTATCCCGAGGTTTTTTTTCTCGATCAACCTGTGCTAGGAGTACCCTTCATTCAGACGAGCATATTTTCATTCGGATGAGCCGCATCACTATCCATGAAGTTCCAGGCCAGGGTTTAGCGTCGATCGTTGATAAAAAGTATGGATCCTTCCTTCGACTCTCTTTTCTATGCATCTTGTGGGGTGGGCGTGCATTTGTTTCTGTAGAATTGGATGGACCGAACCTCAATGAAGATAATAAATGGAATTCTAATGAATGTAGGTGAAGGAGTGTGATCAATGATTCATTGATTTAAGATCTTCCATGATTTATGATTTCTGAATTGTGTGTGCGTACGCCTTCTGAAAATCATGGTGGTTGGTGGTCTTTCTCTATACACTAACAAGCCCTTGCCTCTAGTGATGTTTAATGGATTGTATTTTGGTTGTGAACCCTTGCTGTGAAATGTAAATCAGTTAATTACTTATATTCGGCTAAACAAATTGGAAGCACCAGGATCAACTCCTTTCTGTGATAACTCTGGTTATGTACAGCAAATTTGAAATCATGGAGTGTGTTAAATCTTATAAATCTGAAAATACCAGAATGGCCCTGCCTTGTGTTAGTCGTACTGATTGGGTTGTTTTCCTTCGCAGGCTGATTTCCAGGTGATGTGGGTGGGGATGGGATCCCCTGTTTTTATACTCTCAGTGGTTGTGAATTTGAGGATGGGATCCTCGGTTATATCACGAATTGGGGTGGGATCCTCCGTTGTTGAGAAACCTTTTTTCCTCCTGGTTATTGGACATGAGGCTGTATCTTGGAGTTTTTCCTTGGTTGTTGTGACTTTACAAGAGAACTGGGTGTGGATGTTGTAGTTGATTCTTGATTGTTTCTTTTCCCTGGACTTGTGCTTATGATTACTAGTTTCCCATATTGGTGCAGAAACTTATTTAAACATTACTACTAAACATGAAAACAAGGATGGTAAAAATGGGTTGTTGGTTTAGCATGGGTTGTGACTTGGACATGGTGTTGTTTGTGTTCTTTAGGTTGGCTGAAGAAAACCCTAAACTTTAGGTGAGTGCTTGTTACCTATACTTATGCTTGTATTTTTTTGTTTCTCATTCGCTCCCCACCCAAGTTGAGTACTTAGTGCCGAACACCCCCATTTCATGGGGGAGTGTGTTTTTTCCAACACTTTCATTAGTGGATGGTTATTAGCCTCTTTTCTGCTCCTATTCCTGGATAGCCCAAGTATCTTCGGGCAGGTTGTGATGGCCTGAGGTCCATTATTATCCCAAGAACCTTCGGGCGTGGTAGTGTGGTGGTTATGGCCCAGGTGTGTGCTGGCAGGTAGTTTCCCAAGTATCTTTGGTATGAGGCCAATGTGTCTTCGGGCATGGCAATGGATCTTCTAGCTCATGTGTCTTCGGGTGTGGTGGTGGTTATTCTGGCCTAGGTGTTTGCAGGCCTGATTACGTGTGATAGTTGTGGCCCAGGTGTGTGCGGGCGGGTGTGGCAGTGGGACTGCAATGAGAATGAAGGGATTGGTCCGATGCGTAGTATGTATTCAATAACCAGTGGGAAAGTGGCATGGGGTACCCAAACATTGATGTGATAATATTATAAATTACATGACTTGTGTTATTTGGGGAGTGTGACTTGTTGAGGATTGGGTGGATATCTTACCTTGTTAGGTGTTTGGTTTACTCTTTTTCTCATGGGGCTTAGTACGTTCCCCCACTTGTGCACGAGAGTCTTTGGTTTTTCCTATTGTGTATACTTTTATGCTCACCCTACATATATAAAACTGCTTTCAGGTTTCTCGGCGGACTTTAAGGATCGCGTGGGACCATACTAGCTCAGACCATTGGGGCAGTTGCAGTTGCTGTTTTTATTTCTTTGGTACTTTACCCTTGTAGTCACTTTGTACTTTGTAGATTTTTTTTACATTTGTAACATGCATTGGGAATGGTTCTTGAAATTACTTTTAGTTTCTGCTTTTGGTTTTTTTGGGACTTACCATTCTATCTCCCGATCCTATTAAATGGAAAAGGATAATGCCTTCCATTTAGTGTGTGATTTTATACCCATGGTGCTAGTCGCCACTCCGGGACCTATTGAAGGTGGGTCTCAGGGGTCATTATCTCTCCTTAAAATTAAAGAAGGAAGGGCCTGGCAATCTGCTGACCCTTCCCTCGTTTTAGTGAAGGTGGGTCGTGATATATGTGATGAGAGACTATATTGTTAAATCAAATTTAAATAGGATGTGTATGGGTATCCTTCTTTTGTACCTTTTTCAAAATCATAATATGATTCAAATATTTGATAAGGTAAAATATTTGTAAATTCCTTGATAAAATATACCTTTTTGAAAATATGAGAATATTTTGAAACTATGATTTCTATAAATAAAAACCATGATACACAATGCTAATGAGGACCATGACATTTTACTATCTTTGGAAATATAGAATCATTATCATCTATGTTGGTAAAATATCATCAACATCTCTCTTAAATAACATTCCAGTTAGTACTTCTTACATTAAAACCACTCTTCCTGAAATGGGTAATGGAAACAAAATAAAGGGGTGAGTTAAAATTCTTATTAGTGGTAAAAATGGGGGATATTAAAGTATAACGTGACCATATGTGTATTAGAACATGATCATGTCATTAGAAATCATTCCATGCATTTCAAAGATCATAATCAAGAGTCATATAATAATTATTGGTAGTTCATAATACATGAATCATAATGATGATAAATCAAGATAAATCAATTATAAATCATAATATCATGTCATATAAGTGGTGAACCATCATAAATATAGAAAACCATTTCATGTGTTAAGGATGTTTACCAATACAATAAACATAGTGGATTAGGACACACCTATTTACCAAAGTGGATTAGGATGCACCAGTTTCCCATTATGCATCAGGACATAGTTGTTTCGCATTATGGATAATGATGTACATATTTCCCATTATGAATCAAGAAACTCATATTTCTTATTATGGGTCAGAATACACCTTTTCCCATTATATATCAATCCCATTTACTTTTTCCAAATATATGCTCTTGGGGTATAAATCTATTCCCCATTTATTGGAGGAATATATAGGTACTTCCAAACATAAAATAATAATACATATATAGGCCATAATATTATAAATAATAATCATATCATTACCCCAAAAAGGAAATGGGTATCATAGTCATTTCATTATATCACAAAAGGTGGAAAAGATACATGGCTCATAACCTCTGAAAGATAAACAGATTTCATAAACATGTTTCCATCATAAACATAAACCATTCAATTAAATAATAATAATGTTTACCTTAGACTGTATCCCCAATAAATAATAATCTATATCAAATGATGATATCGTATATAGAGAAGGATTTTGAAAGATCGCGTAGAACATTTCCTAAAGAAAATAATCATTCTTCACAAATCAATTTTTTAAAATATAAAACAATTTCAAAACAATTCACTTAAAAACAACAATGAAAATCTTATAAATTAAAATTATAAAAATTATTTCATACATTTCATGAGTAGAATATCCTTTCTTCTTTGAAAGACGCTTTTGAAAATATTAAATAGTTTGAAAACCTTTTTCTTTGAAAATAACCTTGAAAACTTATAAAAGAACATTTTAAAACCATTGTCAAAACTCTTTAAAACAAAAAACATATTTGGAAAAACATTCCATCAAAATGATATTAAAATATCATTTAGAAACATTTCTAGAAAATTTTATTTTTGAATAAAATAAATTTCTGACTGAAGAGATAAATAGGGACATATATTCATAAAAACATTTTCTTAATTATTTTAAATACCAATGTACTGAAAAATACTACCATTACTTGTATATATCATGAATAACCATAGGATAATCAAATTAATGATATTTATTAAGGTATGTATAATAATATTTCATCAATTAAAAAATATTCATAAACATTCCCTATAAATGATGACATTGTAGTAACCAAGTCTTACCTCTTTGATGTATTTGAAACCTAATTCCATAAGATAATACCACAACATGATACTTAAAATATCATGAAAATAATGATATTATTTATAGAAAAGGTAAAAGGGTATTATATAATCCTCATAAAATAATATAGGCTCATAAAAACATTAAGTGGTGAATATATAATATATCTCATAGAAATAAAAGTGACACGAGAAAACCCTTACCTTAAGTCTTGAATTTCATACTAAACATTAAAAACTCATGTAAAATATATATATATTTTCATTATAAATATACCACATAAATATAATATTATATATCATACCACATAATATTTTTATTATTCTATATTACCTATTTTTTAACCATTCTGGTTTAAAGTTGTGTTTGAGGTAATATTCTTCTTTTCGGTATATGTTTTGACTTGTTCATTGTGGTCCTCGTACATAGATCCCAATTTACATACTTATAGTATGAAAAAAAAAGATTTAAATAAAATATATATTCAGTATATAAATATTTATAATAATCTATAAAAGATATAAATATTAAATGAAAAACTCTTTTTATTGAGACGACATGTTGTACGAACACATAAACGATGTTTCCATTTTCTTGTCATATTTTGAAGGAAATAAAAATAAATGATATATATATATATTTTTTATCCATCGATTAGAATTTTTATTTCATATATATATATATATAAATCACATCCTTAATATATTCCTTTTAACTCATGAACAATCAGATCTCTTTGAGAAGGCGATAGTCCACTAGTCTACACATGATGTTATCATGTTTCCATAAAACAAAAGGCATGAATGTGTATGATATATAATAATTCAAAAGTAATTAATACCTTATATATCATATATATCATATAGAAATAGTATTTATATCATTATTCTCAACTTTGATTGATGGTAATGTAATAAATAATGACATCAGTTCTTGGGATGATATTTCATCATTCACACGAATAATGATTGTATCTCCCATTTCATGGAAGATTTTATTGGTGTAGGTAAACGCCTAAAAGTGAGAACATTTATGAAAATTTAAAATTATGAATTAATTATTTAATTATCGAATAAAAATAATTTTGGGGTGTATAATGAAATTATATAAAAGTTCTTGTTGAAGAGTGTTACCTCTTCTTCAAGTAACTCTTTCTAGTTTTCACCAAAGGACATCAATGGTTTCATTTATGACCAAAGTGGGGCATATAATTTGAGATTATGAAGTTTGGTAAATTATTTTTATATGGTTTATATGAGACAAATCTATATATATGATTGATTAATTGAGAGGTTTAGTACCATTTTATAGTGGTGGAGTAGTAGCATTAATGTAAATATCAAAATGTAAACTCTATTGGGGTGATTCCTTTACATCATGTGGCCAAAATAATGGTAAATTTTCTATAAAAGGTAGTATATGGTCTAAATATAGAAATATAAAAGATTTTTTAAATGCTTCTAGATTATTTTTAACCATATGTTAATGTTTAACCATTAAGAAAACTTGTTTTTACCTTAATCATTGTAATTAATATTACTTACATTCACTAATATTTAGGGAAAAAAACTAATTTGAACAAACAAAAAATTATAAATTATTATAATTGAAAATATTTAATTTATATTTAGAAATTTTAAACAGATAAGGTATATAAATTAATGAATAATTAATTCTACAGAGGGGAGGTGACAAGAGGTTTTTAAAGTAAAAATGTGCAAAAGATTGAAATTTTTTAATATGAAATATTAACTTAAATTTTTTAAAATAACCTAAATATAATTAATGTATTTTAAATTTATCTAAATATACTTTAAAACTAATTTAAAAAAATTAACTTTAAAAATAAAATAGACCAAAAATAAATTTTTCAATTTAAATTCAATGTTTTCAATATTCATAAAAAAGGATACTTCTTAGAAAAATACCAAAAACATAACCCAATGTAAATTTTTTTGTTCCAATATTAAAAGTAAATTCTAATTTTTCAAATAATATTTTAAAAATTAATTTAAAAACATTTCTTCCATTAAAGGGATGTAAAAATACCCTTTTATCTTTTTATGCCCAAAATGGGATTTGTTTTTAATTTATGCCTATCAAAATTATTGTATGAATGTAAAAAATTCAATAGATTTATAATATATATATTTAACTTATATTTCTCACTAATATATACTATTTTAATTTATTATGATGAAATTCCATCATTGGAATAATAATTGTTTTTTTTAAATTCACATACATTATATTCATTTTGGATTTTATTTTCATTTCTAATTAATTGATAACACAACAATTATTTTAATAAATATTCATATATAATTTTTTAATAAATTAGTTAATCTTATTCATATCATACCTCTCAATGTCATGGTGATAACTATAACAAAATATTAATGTTAATATAAATAGTCTATTGTAGTTCGAAAAAACATAGTCTTCTGTGAAAGTCATGATATCAAGGGAACTCAACATAGTGTGTATCAAAAAAGAATCCTTGTGTTGTGTTTTAAAAACTCATATATAAGTGTTTTGTGTACTAAAAACATAATATGGTACTGTTTATAAGTCAATCATAACTTGGTGTAGTGTATAATGCAATGCAATAGTGAAATTTAATTCATACAAAGAAATATTTTTATAAAAACTAATGGTGTTACATTATAACCCCATTAAAAATAATTTTTCTCTAAAAACCCATATGGTTTAACAAAATTGACATAATTGAATTTTCATTTCATAAAAACCCACCTCAAAAAAATGAAATCTAAAACATCCAATAGAAAATGAAATTCAAAAACATAATAGTGAACCCAGGTAACTGATAACTCAGTTCCCACATATGAGAAAATCGGTGGGAAGAGAAGATAGGACCTTGATGAAATGTGTAAATAATTATTGAGAATGATTTATGTCATTATTCACAAAAAAAATGAATGATTAATTTAATGTTAAGGGACTCAAATCCATAAAATTTATCATGATTTATAAGACCATCAGTCCAACAGAAACCAATGTATTAGGATAAATATTTTTCAATATAATTTTCATCGAGTTGAGTATTTTTTTAACAATCTATGAACATATGTAAAAATAATTTCATTATTTCATTCCTTTTAATATTCACAATCTCTCCCTTTGGTTGTGCTGGACTTGATTTCCACTTCATCTCTTACTCAAAAAAACAAAGGTGAGTTTTCATTCCTAGAGTACGAATAGATAATTTGGGGGAACGATAAGTCATTAAATTTATTAGATTTCATGACATAAAAATGGTTCTCATACTGTATAAAATATTTATAAATATTCATTTCTTTACACAATACCATAATCTCTAAAACCTTCTCATAAGTTCAACTTAATATTTCCAAAAATGGTTAACCTTGTAATCATTTTGAAAGATGAAAATCCTAAACATTTTGTGAGAAGGTCACTGAATATGAAAACATTAGCTTAAAATTGAACTGATATATATCTTAAAGCATTTCATGGTTGTAACATACCGAAGATGGGAATTCCTTTTTCATTTTTTCTCTTGAAACATGGTAATAATCTAAATTACCATAACACATATTGAAAAAATATAAGATTTATTATTCCACATATTATTGGATATATTCCTTAAATCCATAAAATATTGTAAACTTCATCCATAATAACATTGATCACTTTTTCTACAAATAATTAAATAATTACTTGTTAATAAACACTATCCAATGTACTTTTCCTGGGCAATCATCTCTTTATCGAAGAAAAAAAATTTCTAAACATCAGAAACACAATTAGTGTTATATTCCTATAAAACAAATATCACATTGACATTAAATGACTTTTCTTTATCAATATAATCATTAATCAAATCTTTTTAAATCCTTAATTAAAAGCAAATACTTTGTGATTCATATAATATAATTCCTAAACTCGAATACATATACACTTCAAGCATTCAACATTATTCTTAAACTATTACATAATTTTTATCATCCTAACCCCTAATACCCATTTCATAAAATAAGAAATATGAATCATGTTATAATGTTCTAAAAACCTCAAATTAATAAATATTATTATGTTTAGAGTAAATAATATTATTAAAACATGCCATTCCTTTCACATGTCATAAGTAATTTCTTATCATTAGAAATATAACCAATACTCTTCATACCTTCTTAATTATCTTCATAAAATTTCCACTCAAGAAATTTATTTTTAATATTTTTATGCTTTCAACATATGAACAATTAAATGTTAACCCAGTTACTTATAGTTACTACTGCGGACTAAGATGAGAAATAATGGTGTTAGCAACACTTATCACTTCATAAAATCACATAATCATAAAAAATTACTTATAGGGTGCCTAAATCATGACACTTTTGGCGTATCCTTATAGAAATCCCCATACATATCCTTATAAATATCCGTAAAGATCTCACAAATTACTTCTCATCCAAGTTTACAAATGTTGACAAACCATTTCCTTTGATACCAACTATATCAACTTAGGCTTAACATACATGGATCTTTCATCCTATTAGAAGAATATTTTTCAAAATGGAGATGTGCATTCTAGGGGATCATATTTTTTTAGTGTCTTTGAAAATAATAAAACATAATCTTCTATCTTGGGGAAATATCTTCAATAACTCCCTTAAATATTTTCCCATTTAATATTCCTACTTATTAACCTATCTTCATAACCTGAGGAAATGTGACTCATGAAAGTGGTGACTTTAGAATCTACATAAGGGTAAATAAGGGAGATATGTAAGAATATCAGGATAATAATTATATGAGAACATTATCGAGTCATTATAAGATAATATCCTATATATCAAAGATCATAATCAAGAATCATGGAATGAATAATGGAGGTTCATAAGACATGAATCATAAGGGAAATAAATCATTATAAATCAATAATAAACCATAAGATCGTGTCTTATTAGTGGAGAACCATCATATATATTGAAAACCCTTTCATTTTTCATGGTTAACTACTAATACCATCATCATAGTGGATCCAAAAACACATGTTTCTTATAGTGGTTTAGGACATACCTATTTCCCATTATGGATCTAGACCGACTTTTTTCCCATTATGGATCAGGATTCACCTTTATTCCCATTCGTGATCAGGATGCACCTATTTCCCATTATGGATTAGGACTCACCTTTTTCCCATTATCGATCAATCCCATCGACTTGGTTCCTATTTTATTTCATTAGATATAAATCGTTACCCAATGCATTGGAGGGGGATACAAGTCCCACCCATCACAAAATAATTATACATATATGTGAAACAAGATCCAAAAAAATGATCATCTCATTATCCATTAAATGAAATGGGTATCATGAAAATTTAATCATATAATAACATAAGGAAAATATACATGTTTCGTAATCATTTCATCATAGCATTTCCTATGAAAAGAAGCAGGTTTCAAAAGAACACAACTCATGGAAGTGAAATAGATTTCACAAACAACTTTACATCACAAACATAAGATGTCAAAAAATAATAAGAATGGTGACTTTGTATCATATCCAAATTAAATCATAAACTATATTTGAGGTTGAAATCATAAATGGAAAAGGATTTTGAACGATCATATAGATCATTTCTTAAATAAAATAATTTTACTTTTAAAATCAAATATTTAAAACATGATAAATTTTCAAAACCATTTTATCTGAAATGAAAATTGTAAAACATATAAATTGATCTTTTAAAAATAATTTAAAACCATTATTGAGAAAAATATCGTTTATTTTTTAAAAAAATAAAATTAAAACATTAAATATTTTGAATACATTTTTCATTCAAAATAACCATGAAACTTTATAAAATATGATTTGAAACCCATTTTAAACAATATTATAAATATAAAACATCATTTAAATCATTTTTATTTAAAGTTTTCTTAAAATATAAATTAAAATATTCTTTCGGATATTTTTTTAAATAAAAAAAATTCCATAGAAAAAAGAAAAATAGGGTTGGATATTCATAAAATTACTTTCTTAATTATATTAAGTTCCAAAGAGTGTAAAAATGGTACAATTACTTCAATATAGAATTATTAAAAACAGTAAAAGAAATTATATGAGATTTAGTGTGATATGGATCATAATATTTCTTCAATTGAAACATTACCATAAACCATCCCGATAAACGACAAAATTATAACAATAAAATCGAACAACTTGGGTAAAATTGAAACATAATCCCCATTATATAATAACATTTTATGAAGTTATAATTTACATAAAAAATATATGTTTGTTATAAAACATGTTAAATGTCAGTATATACACCGTATCAAATAATATAGGTTCATAACATACCATGTTCCCAAAAGAATGAAAATTGGAACAAAATTAATTTACGGATTTTGTAACTTGTGAACCGTAAAACCCATTACAAGATTTATCATAAAATTTATATGTTAATACCAAATTATGTAATTATCTCCTTAATATTATACATTAATGTTTAGTATATATACCACTAAATTTTAATTAGTAGTGAATAGGGCATAAGTCTTGTAGAAGTAATACAAAGACAATAAATCCACTTACTATATGTGTAGCCATTGAATTATGATCCACATTAAATAATTGAATTTATTAAAACATTTAATATAATTAAATAATTTAAATTTAGGATATAAAATTTAATATATTATTATTTACACCACACAAAAAAACATAGTGGTGAATATATAATATATCTCATAGAAATAAAAGTGAGGCGAGAAAATCCTTACATTAAGTCTGAACTTTTTTATACAGATTCAAACCTCTTATATAATAAATATAAGTTTTTTATACATATAAAAAATAAATATATCCTTATACCTAAAACTATATATGATCTTATTATGACTTTATACGACTTATTTATTAATCAGTACATGTTAAAGTTATATTTTGGTTAATATCTACTTTGTTTTTCGTATATGTTTTGACATCTTATTAGTGATCCTCTAACATAGAACATGAGTAACATATTTACCGAATTTAAAAAAAAGTTATAAATATAATATTTTTTCGTATATAATTGTTTATAATAACCTATTAAATATCTAAATACTAAATAAAATACACCATTCATGGAAATGGTAGACTGTATATATGAGAGAACGTTATTTTCATTTTATTATCGTATTTTTAATGAAATAAAATTATACGATATGTATATGTATATATAAATCTATATTATATTTAAATTATTATTATTATTTCATATATATCACATATATTTATTAAACCCATCCTTAATACATTACATGTAGATCATGAATGAATCATATCACTTTAAGGAGGCGGTAGTCCACATGTGCACAAACAAAGTTATCATATTCCCACAAAATGGAATGCATGAAGGCATGTGTTATAAAAAAATTAAATAAGAACAAAAAAGTCATACATATAACATATATTATATAAAAATATTATGGACACTATTATTCACAACCATGTGGGTTGTCAGTGGGAGATCAAATGACATCAGTTCATGATGCGGTAGTTCACCGTACAGATGAATGACGATTGTGTGTCATTTTTAATGGATGTGTGTTTAGATAAAGGTAGAAACATTAACCTAAAATAATATTAGTATATTTAAGATAATTTTATTTAAATAATCATGGAATAATATAAATTTATGGGGAGGATAAAGAAATAAAATGAAATTTCTTGGTGAAGAAAATTACCTCTTCATCGGGAAACACTTTTTGGTCCTCACCAAAGGACTGCAAATGTTTAATGTCTAAAAAAATTGGGGAATATATGATCATATTAGTTAATTTATAAGTAATTTTATAAGGTTATTTATTATCCAAATGTCCTTATAGTTGTGATAAAGTGATGGGGTTGAGTTCCCATTTATAGTGGAGGAGGAGTGGTATTCATGAAAACATAACAAATTAATCACTATTATGACGTCTCCATTACATAATGCTCCTAAAATAGTGGCCTATGTTATATAAAATTAATTATATGGTCAAAATATTTCCAAAAAATATATTTCTGACACATTTCTAGGTTATTCGATTGCATAAGCTAAAGTTTAACAATTCAGTAAACCCGTTCTTCCCTTAATCGCTATAATTAATATTAGTTGCATTCAATAATATTTTTGGCCAAAAACATTGTTTAACATAATATATGTTTTAAATTATGATGATACCAAATATGGAATATATTTTTAAAAATTATAAATAACTATGTGTAAATAATTAATTTAATATTAAACCCAGATATGTAACGGGAAACGGGTTTTTAATTTGAAAATCATCAAAAGATTGAAATGTTTTTATATCCAATTTAAATATCAAATTGATTAAAAATAAATAAATTATATTAATAAGTGTATAATTTATTTAAATATAATTTAAAAATAATTTAAAAAATAATTTATCTATGTAAACAAGATTGAATAAAAATAATTTTCCATTAAAATTTAGTGTTTCCCATTATTCGTCAAAAAATGAAACTTCTCACGAAAATAAAAAAAATATCACAATGTAAATTCTAATATTAGTGTTTAAAAAGAGTTTATTTTTTTCAAATAAATGTTCCAAAATTATTTTTAAGATAATTCTTCCATTACAAGATAGTAAAACATCTCTTTTAAAAAAAAATATAGCTTTTATGCATAAAATTTGTTTTGTTATTATTTTATGCCTATAATACTTTTTGGATTAATGTAATAACATATATATAAATTTAATTAGTATTTATCACTAATAGTGATTATGTTAATTTATTAAGATAAGACACTATCATGGGTATAAAAATAATTTTTTCATAAAATAACATCCCTTATATTCATATAGTTTATATTTTAATTTCAAATATACTTATTACCAAAGAATTAATTTTATAAACATTTGTAAACTTTAGTTTCATATTTTAGTTAATACTATTCATATTTTCTTTTCCAATGGATAGGTGAGAACTATAAATTTTTTTTAATAATATTTATTTTATTTTATTTTATTTTGGTATAACATTATCTTCGATGTAATTAAAGATATCAAAGGAACATGGAATTGACTAAAAATTCATCCATAATAGGGTTTGATGTACTGAAATATAATCTATGTGTTTTTTATAATGAAAGAAAAACTTGGTGTCACGTCTAAAGAAATCATGGCTTGGTTTAGTGTGCAATGAAAGCCAGCAATGAAAATTAATTTATTCAACAAAACCTAATTCATAAAAATAGGAAATGTTACATATGAAACATATCTTTGTATCATTGATAAATACACTATTTTTTAGTCACTAATTCTATGGTTTTGTGCCTGTATGGCCCCATGGTTGACCACTTCCTTGTAGATCTACTTCTCCTTCAATTGGTTTTACATTATTTACATCATTCATGATATATGGGCACTAATAATTAAATCACTTAAAATTATCTTATTTACTAATATTATGATTTATTCATTGAAAAAATAACCCACAACAACCAATCAAATCCTTTAGATCAAGTCTTCAACCTCCCAAAAACACAAAAACCTTAGCATATCTTGGTATCAACATACCCAATCATTATATTTTTTTTCAACAAATTGTAAATAGAATAATATGTTAATGGATCACAATTAAATAATTATATGACTTTGTAAGATAAAAAGGTGTTAGAAATATGAAAATTTAATAAATAATATCATGCGGTTGATAAATAGTGGTCTATTTATAATAGTTTTCTTTACCCAAACTCCTCTATATCATCATTAATTCTTTTAAACCATCAAACCTTTAACCCCTTATAAGAAACTGTTAAAATATTTCACACATGGCGAACTCATAACTTACCCCTGTTAAAAACTCTCCAGATATATTCTCTATCCATATATGAAAACTATCTAAGGATATTCCCACAACATTTCACACCAACTCGTTATCAAACAGTTGGAAGATAAACATCATGGAATGATTTATGTTGGAAATTATTATACCCCTTGTAAGAAATTATACAAATAAAATGCGTGGGTGGGTAGATTTTTCAACATAGAAAAGACCTATAGATTATGAGGTCAAACACCTAAAATCATCCTCAAATTATATAATTCCTCTATTGATAGTGTCTTAGAAAACATGTCTCTAATTTTTTATTTTATAGAAACAAATTCTGAATTCAAATAATTCTTATCCACTATATCTTTGAAAAGGTGATATTGTAAATAAAATTTATTATACCTTGAAAGTTGAACAAAATTAATTGAAATATTAATTTCTCTTTATTTATCACCTCCCAAAATTAATGGAATCTTTAATTTAACCTGGAAATATATGATTTGTGTCTTCATCAAAATAATTTATATAGATGTATAATTTACAGCCACATACATAGCTTTATAAGTATTTATATTTAGTAAAAAAAATTCATGAGTTCCAATAGTAACACATTTCTCCAATAATGAATCCACACTAGATGTTGACCTCCTATCATCAATACATCTTCCCCAATGTGCTTCTAAATAACTAAACATATCATTCTTCCCTTTTCAAAAATGTTCAATCTAAAAAAATCAATGCCATACATTTCTAATTATATGTTTTTAATAAATAAATTGATACCCTTTTAGTGTACTTTGATTCCCCTAACAAGGATAGACAACATATAAAATATCTGATCTTGAATTTTTCAAATAATGAGGAGTTCCGATAAACATTAGGTAACCCCTTAGATCAACATCCTTTACCTATTCATATTTTACTAACATCTTCTCAACTAAAATTAATGAATAAAAGTTCATAGAATTTTACATTCTAAACTTTTTCTGCATTTCATTAGCATACATCACATTTGATAAGAAAATATAAACCTATTCTTTAGATGTTTGTAATCTAAGAAGTTATTTCATCTCACCAAGCATGGCTATATCAAAATTATTTCACGAGAAAACTCTTAACAATATATTTCATAATTTAAATAAAAAATTATATCATCTACATAAACAATAAAAATAGGAAAAACTAAATTATCATCTCTTATGTAGACATTTGTTTGAACACTCCCCTAACAGAAATTAAACTTCTTCAAGTAAGTGTCAATATTTAGATTCCAGGATCATAGGAATTTATTTAGACTTTATAAATCCTTCTTTAATCTTAAAACACAATTCTCATCATCATCAAGAAAGAAACCACATGGATATTTAATATATAATTCCTCTACCATGTCACCATTGAGGAAAAAAACTTGAATTCCCTTTCAAAGATCATTCAATTAATTTATAGAAAAAGACAAAGAGAAGTTATAGTGGTTTCATGTCTTGTAATTGGACATAAGATTTAATATAATTCCACTCATTCAAGCAATGAATATCTTATATAGTATAAACTTGTATTATTGATAACAAATTTACTTTTTTTAGTGATATTGTTTTGGGAAACCCTCTTTGTTACAATAATATTCTTTTATTTTGGGTTGGGTACCAATTATAATGTTCTATTATTTTAAATATGATATATCTCTTTATAACATCATTTAACCTACTATTTTTGTTTCATTTAATATTCTAAATATTTAGGTTATACTTGGGAAAAATGAGTTATGAGAGTTTTTCCTCAAATTTCTTCTTGATTGAATTAGCTTCCCATTATTTATAATAATAACTCAAACCTGTACATTCATTATCAACTAGGTATAATGTGAAAAATATTTTCCTTCATTACATGAAATTTCTGATTAATCTTTTTCATCTATAACTTCTTCATTATTCATATTATTTTTTAATGCTTCACCTTTTTATTTCAAGAAAATATAGTCATCCTTATAACATATGAAGAATATTTTTTCATGAATTTTTGTAATATTTATGAGTTCCATCAACTTCACATAAACAAAATCAACAATATTTTATGTTAGTTTATTATAATAATGATATCGTATTCAATCTAGTGTATATCCATGAAAAATTCCATAAAAAAACTTAATTAAAATTTTCTATTATTTTCACCTTTATCTTTGATAATTTAAGCGCTTCCAAACACTCTTAGATACATCAAACATCTATATTTATATTAATACATATTCTATAATGACATATCTATATTTTTATGATAAATGAAATAATGTTCTATAAGAAATACCCCAATAATGTATTTTATGAATAAAAAATGAGATGTTTCATGCTTTGGATACATATTGAAACCATCTCCAGAGGACATCAATTATTTCATTCTGGGACACCACTTTTTATAGGGTCTATATGAATTGAGTTCCTGAAAAATTACATGGTTTTCAAGATAATATTTAAATCCTACAATGGTAATATCATCAACATTATTAGTTTAAATTTTATTCAAATATTATCCACACATTTTTATATAGTTATCTTGAAGCTTTTGATGGTTTTTATAGCCTCTTATTTCTAATTCATAAACATAAAATGTGTGATGTGATAAAATTCATCCATAAAGTAAATATAATACTTATCTGCTTTTGTTGATTGCTTTCTCATATGCATAATAATATCAAAGTCAATTATCTCTAATGAATGAGTTTTTTTATTTCAACCCCCTTATGTAGAGTATTCACATATATTTCCTTTTAACAAATGGAATAAACCCATTTAAATTCTTTTTTCAACATAGTAATGTAATAAAAATTATCTCTGTAAATGATTTTACATATTTTCAGTTTGATAATATGAAAAATTCATCAATGATAGAGTCATTTCTCTTCATTCATTCTAACATAACATTTATTTTTAGCATTTCCAATTGAAAACAAATTACCAACTATTTGTAGTTATCCTATCATATGAGATGAATAATCATTGTCCAAAATCCATGTAAATTATCTATTAAATACATTATAAGAAAAATAAAAAAACTAGAGCTTTTTTCATTTATCCTTATTATTCTCAGAATTAACTAACTATATCTAGATAATTCTTGAGCTAGTATCATAATTAGACATAATTTTTCAAGATGGCCAGGTTTCTCATGTCATTCACAAATATATTCCAATGGTTAAGATTTATTTCTGTTTTATAATTCAAATATCATAAGCTATATCTAAATTATTTTATTTTAAAGGAGTTGAATCCCCACTGGTATTTATCTTCTATGACATTTATAATCATCATTATAATGCTAATAATACCAACATGTTTTTTCCATGTTCTCAAATACTCCAAAGTGATAAAAATCCATAAAAACATATTTTCCAATATAAAAATAATTCTATATAGTACTATGAACATATAATACAAAATTGTTATGAATATAATTTTAGATCTTTTATTAAAATAAATAAAAATTTGATGAACTCTAGAAATTTACCTGATCATATCCAAATTATTATTATCCATTTTACCATCATAATTTGTTTTAGTTTTTGTATTCAAGTAGGTGTGCAAAGAATTTCTAGAATCCATAAAATTTCATGTTTTTTCAATATGTTATTTCTTCTTGATTTGATTCTTATTATCAGATGTAGAATAATTTCCATTCGGATTTTTATTTTTATTTGATAATTATTGTCACAGATGTCCATCACTATTCACTACACATGATAGTTGTCAAAAATCTTGAATAAAGTTTTGAAATTTTTTCTTAAATATTTCAATCAATTTTTTCATACTCTCTAATTTATATTATAAAATATAAAATGCATTCTCTTTATTTTTACACATTAATTAATATTTAATAAATAGTTATTTTGTTCAACAAAGTTTATTTAAATCCATAATCTTATTCTTTTATCTTTTATTTTTATTCAATAATAACTACATCATTGTTTCAATAACATTTAATTTGCTTCTTCATATTTCTTACTCATTTTTCTGACATATACATCCTTCAGAGATACTCCTCAGTATCTATTTTCATTATGGATTCTATTTTAGTTTCTTCTCTGTCTTCAACTTCACTACAACTTTTACTACTGAATTCTACTTTATTCACCTATAGAATGGTAATTTTTCACCAATTTCTCTTAAAATATATCTTTTCTCTTCTTCATCATAACATTCACTAAACTAATATTTATATAATTAGTTTCCTATTTATAATTTTGACAATTTATTACATAAGTTAAGAAGCCACACCTAATTTTTCAATATTTAATGATCTCATTTTAATGAATCCCCATAATTATTATTCTTCTTCATCCCTAACTTTATCTTAAGTTAAAATAGGTATGTTTTTAGAAACATTTATAACTTATCCATATATAAATAATTTTAGTATAAGTTTACCATTAAACAATAACATTCCTATTATAATATTTCTAGTGATTTTAGACATAATCATCTCATAATTTTAACTCAAATTAGAATTCTAATTAGAATAATCATCAACTTTTTCATCAAAAATATTCATTCGATTGTCTATTTTAATGATATAAAAGAGATTTATATTTTCATAATTACACTTATTCTTGGTAACACATTATTTACTCATCTCATATGAAACTTGAATGCATTGGAAAACGTCTATGGGAAGTGATTTTAGATCCCTGTCATCAGGTGTAGATACTTTAGAATAAACCAATATGGTAAGAACTGAAGTATATTCTCAACCAATATATTATATTCTAATTCATCTAAAGTTTCATATAATTTCATTTTCTAGTCAACATTTTTTATTCTCACAATTAGAATCCTACCATACGAAGAATTATTATTCCATTTATATATATTTACATGTTTCTCTCAAATGCCTCTGGCTATCATGATACCTATCCCTTTGATAAATTATTTCATACATATGGTTGAAGTTAAATCATTACTAACATGACGGTCACTCTCAATATATCTTTTATCTTCTGCATTCAATGAAATATTCATAGTATTATGTGGAACCCCACTATTGAAGACTCATGAACATTCCAAATTATTGATAGAAGATAAGGAGATATCATGTCTATATAGATATGATATTTCATTCCATCAATGGTGGGAATAAAATTTTTATTCACTAAATTAATATTTTCCATGAGAAATACCATAAATCCATAATAACCCACTTTGAATAGAGAGAACCCACTTCCCCAACATCAAACATCATATCACCAAAGAGGGGAACTTGGGTCAGGTCCGACTTTAAAATATACCTCAAAGATCAATGAGGAATCAATAAAAGGGGGATAAAATTAGTGATTATAAATCATTTATGTTTTCTTGGTGAAACAACCCTCATCACCAGTTAAATTGAATCTTGATCACCACCCAACACACACACACACACAAGAAGGGAACAACATATTTACAATGTTCACTTCTCAAAATAAGAAGTCTAAACCTTCGAATGATCCCTATTCTGCCATGATCTTATGGCCCACTAGATTCAACATATAGGTAAAATGATCAGTTATTATCTTTGAACTTATATTACATCAATTGTCTCAATAATGATAGTGTATATCATACGAAAATAATGATAATAAAAAATTTGATATCAAAGAGAAGAAATACTTTCAAGGTAGCCATTAATTGTTTTTGTAGTGATATTATTGTTATTATTTAACTTGTAAAAACAAAAGATTGACATCTTCACTCTATTTCAATATTTACAACAATTTATTCGTATACTTCTTCTTCACATACAATTTACACATATTTCTCAATTTTAATCAACATTCAGAAAAAGTCAAAGCACCAAATTTTTTATCTTTATTTAATTCTAATTCAAATTTTAAATTCAAACCATAAACTGAATTCCTTAATATCATCCTTTTTATATTTTATCCAAAATATTCTGATTTTATAATTTTAAATTTTTAGTTATTTTTTACAAAAATAACCACTAAAGTAATCATATGAAGCTATATCATCTTTATCCCCATAAACTACCTAGATACACCCTTCTATGACATGTTCTAGGGCCTTATAGAATATCTTATAAAAAATTTATATTTTTCATATAAATTATTCGAGGATGTTGTATGGTAACGTTTTTAATGCGGTGCGGACTTCTATAAATACTAATAACTTAGGAATGGAACATGGATAGAAATGTGGATGTCACTAAAACTCAAAAATATAGTATAGTATAACTGATTCATGAAAAAAAATGATATCATGGAGGTACCAAAATCTATAGAGTACCTATAAACTAAATCATCCTACCTTATATCATGGTCCAACTCTATAGTTTGGATGAATTGTTCTATATGGTATGGGAAACCCACTACACTGTGGAGGTATTGATCATCCCAGTGGCACTAAAATCTTACCCAGCCTCCTGGTATGGTGTAGATAAGTACGCTATGGCATGGTTAGAAACTGTGCAGTGTTATACCTTTTACTAACCCATGGTCCACCACTTCATTCCTGC
The DNA here is from genome assembly GCA_963277665.1 of Viscum album. NCBI lineage: Eukaryota > Viridiplantae > Streptophyta > Magnoliopsida > Santalales > Viscaceae > Viscum > Viscum album. Next base: position 2,045,470,719 of record OY728147.1, on the reverse strand, counting down.
ATCACCTATACATTGGTTATTCTTGAAACATTAAATTATTATATGATATAATAGAATTGATCATACATCACATAACATCATATGATCTCCTATTAATATGATTTATAAATTTGAGAAAATTCCAACAGAACGAATCAAATATTTTTTTTGAAGCCTTTAACCTCCCAGAAACTCAACAATCTTATCACATATTAGGCACAAAATGTTTTTTCATTATGCTTAAATAAAAATTTAATCATTGTTAGCTTATTTTAGTAATTTTTGTGATTGATGATGACATATTATTATTAATTTAAATAATTAATATAATGTTTCAATATATATAATCTTACCGTTTTTTCCTAAGTAAATTATTATGGCACAAGAATTTTATTTCCAATAATCATCCAGGTAACATCTCGACTGAACTAGTTCCCTTGTCCTCTTGGAAGCATTACTTCAATCACTCATCCTTAAATTCTAGATGATGTATAATGTGGTAATTTAAGGATACTATAACCTCATACTAGATTTCACGATAACAATATAATTAACAAGTAATTATAAAAATCAAAAGAAATAAATAAATAATAATATCCTAAAATAATCATGAAATATAAGCAAATATATATAAACATTACAAAAAAATAATGAAATGAATAAAATGGGAAAAAAATCTATGCCAAATCACAACACTAATCTCCCCATGGAAAATACCATATATAAAATGAATAACTGAAAAGAAATTACACCATAACCTACTTCGAATCTGATCCAAACCTTAACTAGCCTCACATATCATCTTAGCCATCATGTGAAATCATAAAATACATAACCATCTCTTCATCAAAATGTATAACTATAATAAACATGTGAACACATCTTGAGTAACCATGTATGGTGGAATCCATTAGAGGGTGTGAGTACAACTCTGTAGGTTATTACAAATGGTGTCTAAAGTAAATATGAGTCAAAGATATGGCGTATACAATAAATAATGGGATAAATAAATTGTATAGAAAATAAGACATGTTTTTATTGCAACCATTGGTTATCTAGAATGTAAGACCCGATGTTCAAAGTGACACCTGATCAAAACAAACCTCATCCAACCAACTTTGGTCTTTTGAGTCATAAGAAGACGGTGAAACAAATATTAATCCATATAGGTTATAATCTATTCCAATAGTGTCTACCTAAAAACTAAACTATTTATCAAGGAAAATCATACCTGAAATCTTCAATTCATCACGTAAACCATACCCAAAACTGTCAGCATGAATATGGAATGTCATGTTTGACACTATAAACATACATCATTACCATAGTTCTTGTGACATCAGTCGGGTATTTACTATTAGATCAAAACAATAGATCTCAAAGAATTTTTTCCATAACCTAAAACATGTATCTATTTTGTTGTTCCACCATTCATCCCATATTGTATAATATCATTCCTAGAGAATACAACAGAATTTTAAACCATAAAGAGTTATACTAGTTCCCATTGCCTCTATCTAACACCTAGACTAAATAATACACAAAATTTTCCTATTGTAACGGTATATTACCTAACTCACAAAATATAATAATAGCACCATGATCATCAGTATGGTACAAAAACCATTTCATCATTTATCAAATACTATGTTAAAACCTCTTAACCTCATAGAACATCTGAATAACAAATAAATTATTTTTGTACCAATATCATTACCAATTCCCCTACAATCCATAAACACAAAACAAGTCCAAATCATTCATTTCTGTCAAATAATTAAATGTGTTTTCAATGAATTTTATAAAAATGGAAACCAAACACCCATTTCAAATAAATATTTAAGATCAAATTTAAATACATTTTTATAACCCATATGGATAGCATTATTTTAAAATGACAACCATATTGAAACATTGAATTACCCCCTTAAACCCAAAAAACATATTCAAAAGGAAACATCCATGAAAAAATAATTTCAAAGGCCCAAAATGTTTATCATTAAATTTTAACACATTAGAATTTCCGAATTCATAATTTCAACATATTATAATAAATTTATTCACAACACCTAACAAGTAGACCCTAACCATTATTTGAATCCAACCAATGAGATTAACCAGGTTAATTTCATACCCACTTTACCTATTACAACCTGGTTTTACAAATTCCATGAAATAGAACACCCCATGGGTGGTTGTAAGATTGGTCTTATAAACACCAATAGACCCCTAGAGTTTCATGAGAGATCATAGATATAAATTTAAGTCACAAAACTAATTATGTAAAATAAGGAAGAACACAAACCACACCTAGGATTTAATTCATGTAACACTTACACAAGTAAATAAATTATCAAGACTATTGGTAAATATTAAATACCACCTACCTCATTTGTGAGGATTTAATAAGAAGTTAAATGTCCATGAGGCAATTTATTTCCCCATTCAAAGAAAATAAAACTCATAAGTTTCAAAACAATCTCATCTCGACCATCCAAGACCTAACGTCAAGCTAATAAATAGTAATTAATTAATTATAACAATTATAATTTCATAGCAAATCAATCCTAAACATGGAATAAATCTAAAAAACTCTCTATGTTATCACATCTTATTGAAACCTTGCAGAACCACCAAGGAGGTTTCACAATAAACCAACAACACCATTCACATGATAAACACAAAGTGTAAATACAAATTAAAATATTAATTAAAATATAAATTAGGTAAAACCTTATAAAAATCATGATGAACCGATACTTTAACAAAAACACCATATAATAATATGTAGAAGTGGTCTTGGGATACCCTCTATATGATCCAACTGAAATCTCCAATGGAAACAGATGATTCTTCCATGATCTACTGGAAAATACCCCACAACATAATCTAGAGAGATTCAAAATTATAAATGGGGAATGAGAAAAATTCAATCCATTGGAGTATAATATATCACATAAAACACAATTTAGTATCTATTAACAGACCCCAAATCATGGGGTTGTATAAAGAGGAATGGGTTGATATAATCTTTGGTATTTACATCACAAATGAGGGAGGAATAGATGGGGTGGGTAAAATCCATATTGGTAAATTTTGGTCATTACCATCATTTTATGAAATTTTTTAATGTCATATGGTGGGGATTCGGGGTTAGTTAGACTATCCACTAACCATGTGACCCCAACTATCCAAAACCACACTCCTCACATGTTTTTTATACATTGTTCTGCATGCTATGATCCAACCACAAATCAACAAACTAGATACCTCTGAATAAGAAACATGGTTTTTCTAAACCATGTTTAGACCCTGAAATGTGTCTTTATCCCCCAAAAACCACACATACGTTATCCTTTGGATCACATTGTTTACCCCAAACCACTATGTAACTTTTAAACATAACTATTCCTAATTTAAAATAAACTAAAAATTCCATAATAATCAAGGTTTCACATAGTTTCTCCTAAACCATGCAAACCAAATTGTGCATCCTTGCTCAAAAACTCTGAAATTCCTAAAACATAACTCCATGATACTAAGGCTCACCTAAATAGATGATAAACATTCTAGGCATCATTGCATATGTACAACCAAAAATTTTAGGCTTTCCAAATCTCATAATTCCACTTCATGTCTTGATTAAATATTTGACCCATATAGTAAATGTTAATTCAAATTCCTTAAATAATTTTAACATGTATGGATGTGGGATATAATAATATACTCACCATTATAATTATTATCCCCATAATTTAGTTTTTTTCATCTATATACACCACACAACCTACATAATTCACCATTTATTTCTAATGACATCACTATATTTTTGAATTTTGGGAAGACAACCAATGCAAAATCTTCAACTCAAGGCACTAAGTTGTAAAAAATTCAATCCAATGAACATTTTCAAAAATGAAACAAAATTATGGTTATTACATGATCCTATATAACCAAAACCTTAATTGCAATATCACATGATCACTCATTAGAGCTATAGTCCTCTACACAATTTGTTTACCTTATAAACATCACCTTATGATGCTTAGAACCTCTATCAATATAAAATTCCAATATAACATCAAAACCATGATCTCACTACGTTCCTGGCATGGTTACTAATATACCATTACAAAACCCATGAAAAAAATAATCAAATTGTGTAATCATCCACATCATCAAACATAGACAATACTAGAAACATAAATGACATTCATTCGTGAAATAAAAAGAAAACATCATTTCCTCTAATGCCCAATTCAATTTACCAAAATGCACATATAATTTCCAAAATGAATCCTTGAGTGTGATGCTAGAATTTTTTCACCCCCTTCACACACTATCCCAAGTAGAACTATCCTTAGATGAATTATCCTCAAAACATATGGCTCCAAATGCAAGCCAATGTCCATATCACCTGGTAAAAATGACTTCCCACCTATTGGCATTCCATAACCACCAGAACACACCCAATAGAGCCCATAAATGACACATGATGATATTCCAAAATCAGATTCTCTAATGATAAAAATTCATCATCATGACCAACCACACTACTAACTCACTTATGACATAATCACCTCTTATTATCTATTGAACAATTTCGAGAGAAAATATAAAACTCAACATTATCACCCACCATAAATGATTCCCTTTTTACCTACCATATAGAATTTAATAATGAATCTCGCTGGTTCCTCATTGGAATCCCAAAGCCACCAAAACTAATTTACAACTTATTCAATACACCATCTAACCATGGATCACAAGGGCCATACCTTCACAACTGACACACTTCTTCCCACCATATTAGTTTCATTTAAACCACCTCCCTCAATAACCCCCAACCCCCAGAGCCCATGGACTATTCACTCTAACCTATGAATTGGATGTGGTTATCTCCCTCTCAAGAAAGTGGGAAAATGGAATTTAAACCATCACTCGTTCCTAGCATTATATAATGATACCCATGAAATTATCCAACACGTTTTCCATTACATTTCTCCATGAGTGACATCTCTAATTAGGCCCTTTATAAAATCATAAAAAAAAAATTTGATACCTTAGAGTATATTTGATTCACTCTCTCTATACTAAAAATAATGGTAGTATATTTGGCATGATCAAATATAGGATTAAAGTATAAAACGATGCCATTGGAAACTACCACCGTAAACCATACATTTCTCATATCACATCCTACAATAGAGGTATTTCAAATTCATTCAAAGGCCCTAAGTCTCCTTGACAACAAGGATCTCACCACACCCACATCAATTATTATCCTACTCACTATTTTATGTTTAATTCATGAACTAGATGTGCACACTCCCATAACATCTGAGAATCAAACAAAACGACACAATGCGTCTCCACATTTTCATTCCTTCAATATCCTATTAATTCCTAACCATTAAATTATCTTGTGTCACTCACCCACAGAACCTATTTATAACTCTATCAAGTCATGTATCACAAAAATATATCCCACAAGACATTTCAATTGTCTATTCCTACACTATATTCCAATCTCATCCAACAAATAGAACCATTGGTTATTTTTAATACCAAAAGAAACTCAACATGGGAAAACCACTTCCATGATAATTTAAAACCCAATATACAATAAAAAATTTAAATGGGTTCACTTATTCTTTAAAAGGATTAATGAAGACACTTATACAGATAACCAGTCATAGAAAAAAGTAATCCCTACCATTATAAACCATGTGTTACATAGAACCATCAAACCTCAAATTTATTTTCATCCCAAGGATAATAAAAAAATCATATTCCTCTCACTGTTAACATAGATGTTAAACCTATATTTCACTATCACTTCTTAAAGAAAAAAAATTACATCTGAACCCATATATCATCATGAACCTCATGCGATCCTGATCAAACTCATGACCATCAATAACTTCCCACTTGTATAACTATCATGCATTCCAGGTACCCAAATAACCTACCCTTATAGAAACATACCAAAAAACTAATGCACTTTCACTATGTCCTCCCTCTAAAAAATGCTCCAACACACCAAAACTCTATACAAGGTTACACCCTTTGTACACCATTTTAAAAAAATCCAAATTATCCACCTATGCAACACACATCTGATGGAACAAGTCACATGGTGGACCCCCTCGTATATCTCCCTAAAATGTAAAATAGTACCAAATTTTTAACGACCCAAATTGTTATAAATGAATTTTTCCTTTGGGATTTAATTAAATGTATTATTATATAACAATATTATAGAAAGAACAGGAACTTAATAGGTTATATATTTTGATTTAAAATAACACTTATAATATTATCATTTCTATATAGCTGTTAAACAGTGATCACATGATTTATATAAATATAGGGCTTTAAAAAATTCAATTAACATATATCTGGGAAGTGATCGCCTCATAAAGTGTGATTTTACCCTATGAAGCCTATTTATCATGGCTATAGAGGGAGATTGAATCACTAGTATTTTCTCTGACCTATCCCAATCTAAGATCTAACAACTTAAGCATGAGTAAAACTATTTCTGGGAGAAGTTCATGATCATAGAGGTCACAGGCCAAACCATGTTCACCGAACAGCCCCACGAAAGTCCCAATATCACACATCACAATTTTAGGGTATATTCTGGTGTAATAAAGGGATATTAATCATGAAATTAATAATATTAATAGGTATATTTAATATAATAATTAATTTTCATTCTTTTTTATTGAAACATTAAAAACGATTTTTGATTTTGATTCAATTAAAAATGAATTTTATTATTGAGTAATATTAAAATTCAATTATGGGATTTATTTAGTGGAATTGATGGATTTTATAAATATATATTATTTTAATAAAATTATTTTTTTCAATAAGTTTTATTAAATTATAAATTATCATATACTTTTTATAAAGTGAAATGTACATTTTATAAGCGTTCAGAAACAGTTATTATAAAAAACCCCACATTTTTCAATAATATTGATTATTATTTTAAAGAGAAAATGAAAATATTTTAAAAAAAACATTATTTAAAATGAATTATATTTTTGGAATCAGAATGTTTAAATTATTTAATAGTAGTTTTTTCATAATATCTTGAGAAAGTCCAATTTTTGGGTAAAAAAATAATACCATAAAAATATATGATGATTTATAGCATCATAATGACCCAAAAATGATGAATTAAATACTATAATGGGTATATTAGGCCAAATATATGTTTTCATTTTAAAATAATTTTTTTATGTTTAATTGATAAAATGTATTAAGACTTTCTTAATCCTCCAAAAATATAATGTATTTTATGATTCTAAATTCGTTTCTTTAAAAATGTGACTCACCACCATATAAACAAATATATTATTATTATAATATTTTCCCTTTTTCTAATAAAATAATTAAATCCTACAAAATTTGGAAATATAAATTTAAAAAAATGGAAAAGCATTCAGTTTGAAATATTTTATTTTATATGGTCGAAAACCAAAATATTAAACAAATCCATCTCTTTTCCTATATAAACCAACCCAAGGTCCCACTTCTCTTCACTAAAAATCCTTGGAGCACAACATTACTCTTCTATAGTATTTCTATAGTAATAATAAAGATCCTCAAAGATATTAATAATCCCTTTTTATGCTTTTGATGTCATACTCTGATGATAAGGGATCCTCTCTTTCTCACTTTTATTCAAGAATCTCTTTTATGTTATTACAATATATTTATAATTTCCTAATGATGTTGTGTTTTTCACCTTCATCATACGACCATTATTATTTTTAAATCTTGAGATAATCCATTTAATCATATTAATCCCTCCTAAGAACACCTGTTACCATGCATAAATTTCATTAGGGTTTTTTCCTTTCTCATTTTTATAAACATTTCTTTATCCAATTTTCCCTTTTATTTTCCATTACTACTGATGGGGTATGGTTTTTTACCTCCCCACTACTTTGCTTATTTTTTATAAATGGTGATAAAACCATGTATCAATCATTAATCCCTCCTATGTATACATGTTACCATGCCTAAATTTCATAAGCATCCTTTCATTTCGCCTTTCTTTCAATATTATTTTTTATTATATAGTTATTTTAAAATTCTAAATGTTGTTTACCTGTCCTTAAATTTACCTAGTACTTTACAATTTACAACAAAATTATGAGAGACCCATTTCTCTCTCATAATCGATTTTTGTAAATTTCTATGTGACGTCGTTATGCTACAGAATTTTCAAAATGATTTTATGTGCCAAACAATTTATGTAGTGAATTTTGTTCCCATTTCCTATCAAGGGTGTGAACTTTTATGCGTATAAAATTTTTTATTGGGGACATAAATTTATGTATTCCTTATTCCATTATCATAGAATAAATTATAATAATGAAATTATCCATTTATTAGGATCTATGTGGCACACTTAAGCATGGGAATGAAATGAAAGTGACGGGTGCACCCAGAATTATATAGTGCTCCAATGTAGTGAGTAATGTCTAGAATCATGATATGTCATGTTTGGATAGAATTTTATATTATTACTTTATCTTACATTACCCACCATGATGCCTTTGTGTTTTATCATTGACCTGTGATGCAGTGTTTTATGTTGTTTCCACATTTCCCATGTTATAATTATCATCATATATTATGCCTTATTATTCATTATAATTTACACCACATTGATATGCATTTTCTAACATGTGTTATTATATTCATGTTATTTCATGTTAATTCCCTTATTGGGATTTATGGATCACCCCTAACTTATGTATTTTCCCCGGTTTTCAAATACAGTTTTATGCTTAAGAATGTTAAATAATTTTTCAATAAAGACATTGTAATTCATGTTTAATGTTGTAATGAAATATACCTAATACCAAAATACACTATAATTATTGATCATTCAAGTCTTATTAAGTGTAATTTAATGTAATTAAATCATGTATTAATGTGTAATAAAGAAAAAAAAATTTAGAACCCCTATACTGGAGTCTCATCAAGAAATTCATGGGCTCTCCCACCTAACACTACCAATCAAGTCACATTTATATAACTTGGTCCACCCACCTTGGTATATTCCAAATCTGAAAGGGCCAAAAATCATTTGTGATCAGAAACAATCTCATCCCAAAGTCATATGACATTGATGTGAAAAAATTCACATCTATATCATCTTACATATAAAAGGAAAACAAAGTACCCACAACCTAGGAACCCATCCACTTAGTGAATCTAGACATTAAACTGCTTCCTAGAGGACAAATCCACCCAACCTATCCTAAAAAATAACCATCCACAAGGGTTATAACTATTATACACATGTACCATGCTAACCCCTCTGGGTCACTGAACTTTCTGTGTATTAGTACGTCATTACAATCCCCACAATCTTGTGTCTCACCATAGATCTACATAACCATTCATTAGAAATATATTCACACACAAGTTGGATCAGGTGATTACAATATCACCAATTAATTATATAGGAAAACATTGTATAAGTGTTTTTTGAAACATTAAATCATTGATCATATTTCATCATCAAAATCAAAGAGGATCATACCTATAACATGTAGATCCTACATTCCGACCATGATGCAATATATGCATCATACCCTTATAACATACGAGTCAAAGACAATGAACCGACCTCTTACCATCCAACTAAGAGCCAAAAAATAATCATACATCAACAAATCAAAACCACATATTCATCCGTCAAAGTGAAAATTAAATAAAACTATCAGATCATAAATCAAAATAAAAAACCCAACCCTGGTAACATGTACATCCTACCAGAACATGTTTTCACAATTCACTAGTCCGATATAAATCACAAGATCCAACACATTCTTGTTTTTATAGTATATTAAATCCCATATAGTTAAAAAAACATGAAATTAACTCCTATGATACCACATTGTGATATCCCAACTGAGGATCCATTTAAAAGGTTCTCCATTCTAGTTTTCCATGTGAACTCAATTGTGTCTCCTCATACACTAGAGGTAGTAGACTAGTAGTGGGGGTATATGGTGGTAATGTGAGGAGAATATTACCCAATATTATTATGTGCAATAACAATATAAATATCCTCAAATCAAGTAAACCAAATAAATAAATAAATGATAAAAACTAAAAATAATTCATAAACCTAACCAAATAAATATTAACATAACTCGAAAACTAATTAAATTCTGTAAAGGCCAAAAAACCATGTCACAGACAACAATAATCCTGCACTAGTATAATCCCATATGAAAATGAAAAATAGAAAGTAAAATTCACTAGGACCATAGGAAACATTGAGATGAAACTCAACAAATTTTTTTTACTATTTGATCCATTCTTTTAGATAATAGAAAAATCTACCCAGCAATCAACCCAACCTATGCCTAAAACTAACATGTAAAAAATTATTAGGTACCCATGTGTAGTGGTGGACTAGGTTGCGTGTGATTGCAACTAATTAGGCCACTACCAAAGGTTTCTAACACAAATTATTCTTTGAGATCTGATGTTTTTTCATAAAAAATGGCATAATAAATAGTATAGAAAAGAAAATAAATTCATAAAACAATAATTGTTTATATATCCCATTTTACCTCAGCTTCCAAGTAAGACTTGGGCCAATAAATCCTACTTTATACAATTTTGGTCATTTGATTCATAAACAGAGTGTGAAACATAATTTATTAAATATTGGATATCATCTATTCATAGATAATTTTCCTAGAACCTAAATAGTGTGTCAAATTCAATCATGCCCAAATTATTATTCCATCACCTAAATCATTACTACTACTAATAATATCAATAAAGAGCTTCATGTCTCCCTCTATAACAATATATCATAGTCATGGTTATTGTATTGTCAATCCAATGTATACAATTAATTAAATATAATATTTTTTAGTGCATCACACATGCACCTAAACCACAGATGTAGAGAATTAGTTCACTCTCAACTCCATATGGTATACCGGGGTTCCCAAAACATTAGTATGACATTTAAAACATAGAGCATAATATTAGTGCAAAGATCCTCAGTTTGACACCTTTTCAATTTTGTATTCTACCTATTCTTCGAGCATAATTCTAACCCCAAACATCTTACTAATTAATATTGGTACCTATAGTTTCAGTCCTGAACACAACCCATTTCATCATTTCACATTTTCGAATATTCAAATTATTTACCTAATATATCATATAAACCCCAAAAAAACCCTTTTTAAACCAATAACATTACTAATGTCCATATAGACCTTCAAAACTAAGAAAATAAAAATCATTCCTTTCGATCAAATCATTAAAATAGTCATCAAAGAATTTCATAAAATGGGATACCACACACCCATTTTTAAAAAATAAATTTTTTTTATAATCCACATTGAGGTTAAGAACTCGTTTTAAAAAAACATTAAGAAACATATAATTTCTTCATTTGATAGAAAAAATAATGTCAAACCCCAATGTGTATAGAAATATCATATCGAATGCCCCATATGATTCTCATGAAATCTTAATAAATAAAAATGTCCAAATTCATCCATTTAACATATTATAAAACATGTATCACTAAATCCTAAAAAGAAAACCCTAGCCATTATATCTACACAAACTATGATCATAACTACGTTAATCTTATAACCCAGTTCATTATGATCTATAAATCTTTTTTTAATAATTCCAATAAATGGAACACCCTAATGGTAACTGTATGTTCGGTGTTATAAACAACAGCAAACCAAAATATATATATATATATATATGTAAGGTATCTATTTAAATCCAAAAAAATACTTAAACCAAGGAATCATGACAACACACATGGGATTTATGGCTCATTCCACATACACATGAAAATAAATTTATCAATACTACATATAAATATCTTAAACTACCTACCTCATAATTGATTCTTTATCAAACATTTACCTAACCCAAGGGCCTTCCTAGTTACCATCAAAAGCTCATATAACCTACCCATAGTAAAAAAAATCTCTTATAGGAAACCCAAGAAATAACCACACACCAAAAAGTGATTAATTAATTAAAAAATTAAATAAATTAATAAATCAAAACTAAACTTGGTATAAACTGAAAACCTCACTTGTAGCACACCTCTTATCAAAACCCTAGGCAACTACCATGGATACTACATAAATGAATCTCATTAAATTTCTTAAAAAATAAATATGATTTGATAACATTTCAAAAAATAATTAAATTCTTTCATTAGGAAAACATATAAAAATTAACCATAAACAAAAACCTTGATGAAATATTTTTGCAACGATGTGACAAAATTTATCACATAATCTTCTCTACAAAATAAAACCCAAACCCCATGATAAATGATTGATTCCATCATGATATAGTGGAATTTTAATCAAACCCTAATCTAGAGCATAAAAAATTGGAGAGTTGTAAGAAGGAAGGGAGGGGATTTCACCATATGAAAAGATCTCACCCTAAACACCTAAGAATCATCATAATCACACCCAAAATCACGGTATTGAAGAAGGTGGAAGTTGTTTGAAGTACCATTGGTCCATGTGAAGCTAATAAATAATGAAGAGGTGGTCTTTCAGAAAAAAACATAAGCATTAATAATGTTCAATTACCCTATTTAATGAAATTATTGGTTGTTTTATGGTTTGGCTACATAGTTTACTAAATCATATACTAATTTTTCACTCCCCATTGTCAAACACCACACCCCTCACATAGTTTACTCATTATTTTAGACTAATAATTTTTCAACCATGAAAAATAACATAGGAATCCTCTTCAATAAGGTGCAATGTTTCTATAAACAATGAACAGACCTTGCACCATGTATCATCCCCTCCAACACCTCACTTGAGTTATCCTTCGGATCACTTGGTTTACCCAAAACTATTCTATATCATATTAACATTACTATAATTAGTTCAAATTGAACTAAAAACACCACCATCATGAAAATTTAATTACTTTATGTAATTTAAAATCATATGGCCTTGGGATCTTTTAATACAAGATTGTTTTTTTTTCATAATTTTTTAAGAATGTGGTTAAATCAAACTCAAACATAAACAAAATATATCTCAAAGGTTTTTAATTGTTAAATGAGTTTTAAATATCAGTATATTAAAAAATATTATCATTATATAATTTTAAAGAGTTGGGGAATAATATTTTATGTTTTTTAGATAAATAAATAATACCAATAGAAAATTTTTAAATTTTACTTTTGGATGTGGTAGTCTGTACAACCAATTGTTAATGTTATTCTTTTATTAAGTGGGAGAAAATGAATAAATAATGGTTGTTTCATTAATAATGTGACAATTAAGTATAATAATGATGCTTAGTTAATTATATTACTGTGGTTTGGATGGTTATTTCAGAAAAATAATATGAATAAGAATATTTGGATTATGAAATACAAACATTTTGAACTTCATCAATCTATTGTAAGTATCCTTAGAAAATGAGGATCGTAGGATAACTATTTGAGAAAAAAAATATTATGTACCTAATAAGAGATTCTATAAATTTAAAAATTTAATATTATTGAAAAGGAAATTGATGGAATGAGTGTGTCGTGGTTGTGTGGAAGTTTCCCCTTTTATTAGTGAATAAAATGGAATTTTTTTTAACACCAAACATTTTTCAAAAAAAGAATAAAACTACTCAATGGTTAATGGTTCAAAAAGTGATAAATAATGAAATTTTGGGAGTTATTGTGTTTAAAAATCCTTAAAAGTAATTTCCACACAAGTTTTATAGATGTTAAAAGTTATTTGTTCTTATGTCTTTTTCTTTTACATTTTTTAACTCAGTTTAATAGTTTTTAACCTTATTAATCACATTTTAAAAAACATATAAAATAACACCTATTACTAAATTTGGGTATTCTAAACATAAAATTAATTTCAATGTTATATACCTAAATTAATAATTAATATAAATTTATCTTTTAAATTTAAAAACATTATATGTAGAAAACCTACTTTTTAGAAAAATATTATTTTCGCCATTAAGTGTTCCTAATTTTGTTGAATATTTTCTACCAATTGAAAGATTGAAAATTTATTTTTAAATATAATGAAAATTATATTAATTTTACATTATTTTAGATATTAATTTATTCCATTATATAAAATTTACAGAATATTAATAAAATAATTTTTTAAAAATAATAGTTTTACCATTTCCATGGTAATTAACAAAAATTTAAGTAATCATTCATTTATGCCCAAAAATAAATTTATAATATGAAAAAATATGATAATGTTGATCTAAAATATAAAATATCTTCATTTGATTTATTTTTTGTATGGGTTAAAAACCTATTTTTATTATATGTGGATAAAAAAAGGTTTCTACAATAAAATATTGCATATGCTTTTAAAGTATTAAACATGAGTTTTATAAATTAAAAATGGTATTTGTAAATTATTTTTTTAGAATTAAAAATATATTTTCAATAAAAAGGTATTTATAAATTATTTTTTTGGAATTAAAAATATATTTTCAATAAAAATTATTCAAAACAAATAATTTGTTCTTTTGTTATGATTGTGTTAAAATATTAGTGTAATTAATTATATCAATATTTTTTGTTATTTGTCTAAATTCAAATCATATTTAAAAAAATCCAAGGAAAACATCTTATGTTAATATTGACATGTGGAATCTATATATGAATTTCATTTTTTCAAATTGAAAATTATAAATTTTAGGATTTTACTTTGAAGTACAAACATAAAAATTTACAGAATATTTTTCATAAGAACTCAAATTCTTAAAAATATTAACTATTCCTCTTCTCATTTCCTATCAATTACAAATTAAATTGGTGTTACTATATTAGTTTTTATCAAAAAAATATTTTATCTAGAAACTATTTAGTATCTTAAAACAATTGATATAAAATTAAATTTATTAAGGGACACATTTAATAGCATAAATCAATCATATTAGTTTTTTAGCTACTCTAATAAAAAAATTATCAATTCATTAGTATGGAAAATTACCATTATTTTTATTTAAAAAAATATTTAATAATTCAGATATATCTATTTTTACTAGAAAATTCTACATATAATTTTTAATAGTTATATATTTCTTAGTTTTTTTTCATGTTGTCACCATTTTTATGTCACAGTATATCAAACAATTTTATTTATAATTGAAATTAAATATTTATTTTAATATTGTGTTGTTACATCCTCCCCCCATAAATAAATTGATTCCTCAAAAATATTATTTATTACCTATTAATAGAAATATATAATTGTATCTAAAAGATAAAAATTATTCAGGATGTAAATTTTATAGAAATATCAACCTTATAAATTTAAAAAAATCCCTTAGAATATTCTTAGCCCAAATATTGAGATTTTCTTGAACAATTTGATTCTAGTTTCAACAATTATTTGGAATAAATAGACATATCATATACTTTTTATAAATGTTTGTTCATAATAATCCTTTAATTGATATAATATAATAGGTTGAGATGAAATTTTATCTCCATATTCCAAATAATTCTTCCTCAAAATGGAGAGAAGAGAAGAATTTCAAAAATCACATTAAATTTATACGAAGTTAGAATAAATATTTCTAAAGAAACAATTTGTGGGATATAATAATAATACACATTTATTGTTTTATGATTTTATTATATATTCATCAACAAGATGATTTTATGTCCTTAAAATATATTCAATGTATAAAATATTAAGTAGAAGAGGTATAAAATACAATGCATATTGTTCTTCAGTGGGTAATAATTTTTTCCCACTCTACATAATTTTTCAGGACTCAATTATATAGTTTTGGTCTCATAATATTTCCCATATCATAAAATATATTAGTTTATTTTATTCTTTTATGACAGTGGATTAGTGAATTGAATTTGAGAATGTCTCAGTTTTCTATTTTTAAGACATTGAACTATTATTGTACCTTTGGATTGACTCATTTTCCTTTCACCATTTTTATTGAGATCTTCACTTTTACTTTGTAATTAGTTTCTTTATGCCATTATTTTCCATATATAAAACTACTATAGGTTCCCTACAAATATTTTCCTATATACTTATTCCCACATTTATAACATGTGGGAAATTTAACATTCTTTTCAACATTATCTTCATCAACAGAACATTCATGAGACTGTATTATTCTCTTATTTAGTGTGTTTTTAAACTAAAATATGATCATATTATTATTCATGATTCTTGAAAGATGGTTTATAAAATTAACAAAGTTTCCCACTTTATTTATTATCTCATTATCATTATCATTATAAAAATATATGTATTTTCCATGTCATCTATTGTTAACAAGATTCATTAAAGCTTCAGTATTTTATAAAACAGAAAGAATCTAACTTGGGTGATGGACACCATAAAGTAATTAATATAATATAATTAAATTCAACATAAAAACATCTTACATTTATAAACTATTACATTATCTTACAATTAAACTTTTATATATATCGGTTCAATATTTGTTTCTTTAGGTTGGGTTCTGTAATTTTCCCTAACCCAATTCTGTAAAATAATAACCCCTCTATAATGGATTATAAATGTAATTTTATTAAACAAACATATCCCTAGGGATTTTAAAAACTGTTGTGTTGTTAAATCACTTTTTCATACACCAGGCTATGATCAGGTTAATAACCAACCCACATTTTCTATGTTTATTAACACTGGGTACATCTTTT
The DNA here is from genome assembly GCA_963277665.1 of Viscum album. NCBI lineage: Eukaryota > Viridiplantae > Streptophyta > Magnoliopsida > Santalales > Viscaceae > Viscum > Viscum album. Next base: position 2,045,453,996 of record OY728147.1, on the reverse strand, counting down.
CCATAGCATGTATCCAGTTTTAGTATCTAGATAAATATTTAATTGCTAAAAAAATCACACAATATCTACTTAACTAAAATTTTATGATGTTATTATATATGTAGACATATACCGATAGTTTATCACTAGTTTTTTCACTGAATTTATATTTTCATAATCTATAAAATATTAAATATAACTTCAACTAACAAAAATGGTTATATATACCATTGAAATTATAAAAAAAATGAATCTTATAAACCCCCGAATTATCCTTAAATAACTTAATTTCCTAAAATGATATTTAATCATCTCTATGGTACCAGTTGTGAATACTTATCCCCACACACCTAGATCTGGTGCACATAAACACCTTATTTACAGAACATCATTGAAATCAACTAGAGTGTCCCAATTTTAATCATCATAAATTACAATCTCAAAAACAAATATCAAGTCACTTATATTTTAAGGACTATTATGTTTTTTTGTTTTATAGATATAGGAAAAATATTTATGAAAAAATCGCATGTACTTATAATCTAATTTACATTTCAGCTACTTTATAAGTAAAAGAATTAATATGTGATAAGACTTTAAAATCTCCTACAAAAAATATCCACATATTATACTCTTCTAGACATATCATTTATAATAATTTTATTCATAACCTTGGGAAATGGAATCATAATAAGGGGTTGGATAAAATACTCATTAAAGGTAAACATAGGACATAATAATATGTTATCATATAGTTATCTTAAGAAATATGAAATTAATTTACAATCAAAAGAATTTCATAATAAAAAAAACTATGAGAATAACATATACTTTATCAAAATATCAATATATAAATGCATATATAACAATAAATACTTCTTTAGCAATGAAAGAAAAAATTCTGATATATAAATCATTTCCCAAAGACAATACATTAATATCTTAGGCACCATTATCTTATCATCAAGGCCACATGTATATGAAATATTTTGTTCTCATAAACCATGCACCTAAGTACTCAGTGATGTTTTTCTCATAAGATATATATATGCATCAAGTGGATATTTTGGGCCCCACAAGTCAACAATTATGTCAAATGCATTAACCATAAGAATGAATTATTAAGATAAAATATTCATAACCAATATTCCTTAATAATCAATTAACATTCAAATTGGAATAAAAATTATACGAATTTTAAATATTACCCCAATCAATAAATTGAATAGCTTTCTATATAAGCATCCCACAAACAAAAACAGTGTAGGGAAAGGGATATATGGGTAATTTATTAACATACCCAACTAATCAATGTATGTAATAAATTTTAACACCCTTCAATCAAAGGAAGAAAATATAGTGTGTTCACAAGGGAAATTCCTTGGAAGAAAAATTATTACCTCAATATAGGATGATTTAAAAAGAAAAATAAATTGATTGGTTTAAATTATTTTAATCCACATAAATAAAATATAATGAGAGTTTTTATAAGGTAATCCATCACCATAATATACTCCATAAAATAAAATAAGCGGTGAATATGATTCATATCTCAAAAAATAAAAATTTAGATACAAAAACCCATTATCTAGAAAACAAACATTCAAATAAAACACCATTTAAGAATATGATATAAAGTAAACCATTTAATAACATGAGTAATGAGAGGATTATGATAATAAAATATTAAAGGAATATTATATACACCATTCCAAAAAATATAGATTATACCAATAAATATATCTCAATAAATTAAATTAGAGACATGAAACACTTACAAGTAACATTATATTTCAGTTAATAACCATATTATAATGAGGTTTTAAGGAAGAATTTTAGAAAACTAGGAAGTTATTAAGAAAAAAAATATCATATACTATTTAGGTTAAATTTATCAATCTTATAATAATAGTGATTCCATATGAACGTTTAAACCACAATGGAAGTAAATTGTTTTTGCACAAACTCTTAGCGCTTTTATATTTTTGATTAAAAACCCTATGAGATAATGAAAATGGAAGATATTATTAAACATTATGAAATATAATGGAACCATGTACAAAATAATAAATGGGTTTTAAATACACCATTAAAAATAAAACATGGGATATTGTAAGAATTATGTCTTGAAGCGTGAAAATTTTTGATGAGAAACTCAAACCTTGTTCATGATTCATTCTGCACATGCACCTGAATTCCTGAATAATCAAACAATGTTTATTATATTAATTTATATAAAACTAATTAATATATATTTCATATAATATAGAACATTTATTATAATTTTATGTGTATTTTTTTTATTTTTTCTTATCATTGTGTGAAAATTGAATTGTTGTCAACTTATTTTTGGTAATTTTACAGATCGAAGATAATATTATAAATATAATTTAAAAAATTAATATAAAATTTAAAAAAACATAAATGAATCATTATTTTCTTACTAAACTATAAAAATATTCTAATTTATGTTCCTATATTCACTCATGAGAGTGTTTGATATCATTATTCAAGTAGGTGGTTAAACCAATACCAAACCAAAACACACTATACCATGATGGGTGAGTATGGTTAAGGATGTGTTTAATATCATTATAAAAAAATATTTATTATATTATTTATACATTCCTATTTCATTTAATCATTTTTTTGGTTTTATAAATTCATGAAATAAAGAATAAAAGTGTCAAATATTTGAGGTGGTAGTTCGTACAACATATGGCTTATTTTTTTATTTATTCTATGTTGATATAAAGTAATAAATAATGGGTGTTATATTAAAATAATAAAACATTGGTATACTAATTATACTTAGTTCATTATATTATAATATTTAGGAGATATTATTAATATAAACAATAATATTAACAAGATAAGGATTTTGTAATACTCACTTTAGTTGAAAGTATCATCGGAAAAAGAAAGGAGTATGATAAATTATTGAGACCATAGGATTATAAAATTTAGATAGGTTTCTAATTGGATAAAGATTATTTATTTTCAGGAATACATTCTAATTAATGGGTGTGTTTTGAAGGGGTGGAAGTATCTACTTTTATATCTAAATAAATGGGAACTTTCGGGGACAAGTTTTATTTCTCAATAATGGAATAACGTTATTCATGGGAAAATAGTTCTTAAAGAGATAAATAATGTTTATTAAGGGGATCATGATTCTATAAATCATCTATAAATTATATAAACATATTATTTAGACATATTTGAAGTCATTTGTTCATATATTTTTATGTTTACCATTTTTTTATTTTTAACAAACTAATTATTTTTTACCCAAGTAACTTATTTTTTAATAAATATATAAAATAACATAAATAAAAAAAATTCGTTTTTATAAATGAAAATTTATTCTCAGTTTAATATAATTCAATATATAATTTTGTAAAATTAAATTTTAAATGGAAATATTTTATATATAAAAAATGTATTTGTAGTAAAATATTATTTTCACCATTAAAAGAAATTAATATTATTTAGTATTTATTACATATTAATTGAGATATAATTTTTCAAATTAAAAAATATATTAAATTATATTTTTAAGAGAGAATAATTTATCTAATTAGATCCAATTTAAAAAAATATTAATTTAAAAATTATCAGAAAATAATAGTTTTACCATTATCATGGTCATTGACTTTAATTATAGAAATCTTATATTTATGCCAAAAATTAATTTGAAATTATTAAATTATATTTATATTCTGATCGAAAATATGATAAACTTATTTTTATATTTTATTTCTATCGTCTATAAAAACTAATTTATAATATAAATTAATAAAAATATTGTTTATAGTTAAATAATAATTATGATTTAAAAAATTAAATGTGTATTTTATAAATTCAAAATAATATATATTAATGTCTTATTTTAATTAAAGACCCATTTTTTCATTAAAACAAGTTATTTAAAAACTTTTAATTCGTTATTTTAATATAATAATTTTATAAAATTGATGGTGTGAGAAAAATTGATAAGTTTTTACTTTTCACCAAAAAAATTAATTTTTTTTAAAACCCCAAAACTTATTCTAAATATAATATTGAAATGGTTAATAAAAAATAATTTTCATTTTTTCAAATTAAATTTATAAATATTTTAATTTCATACTTGAGTAAAAATATAAAAATATGATGAAAAATTATATCCAAAGGAAAATAACTTTTTTAATATGTCATGTATTCTTATTTATATTTCCTACCAATTACTATTAAAATGAGTGTTTATATATTATTAATATCAATAATATATTTTATCTATAATATACTTTCTATATTAATATAAATTTCATAAAATCTAATTCTAGAAGGGTTACATTTTAAATCGCAAATCCATTTTATCAGTTATTTTGTTCCCCTAATTTTTTTATAAATGCATGGGTATTAATAATGACCATTATATTAATTTTCACCCTTATTTTAAAATTTGGTAAGCTCTTTTTTACCATCAAGTTCTATGGAAATATTTTAATGGTTATATATTGATCTATCAATCATTTTGGTTCGGTGTTGCATGTGTCAAAGGATATCAAACAAATTTGGCTCAATACAAAATAGAATATAAATTAATTAATTTTGAGGTGTTACATTTACTATTATTAACTCTTCGTTTTCATGATGTATTATTTTGATTAAATAATTCTCAACAAATGGTTCACATAAAATCCCAAGATTTCTTGATATAATTGACTATTATCATGATATATCTTATAAAATATTTATTTATCTCTAAAGTTTGCATATAGTTATGGGATGATATTTCTATTTTCTTAGTAATATTTCTGAAGAATTAATTTAAGACTTTGAAAGCTTATACGACTCATATTTAACCCTCTGTTTATGGAAATCATCACTATAACATGTATAAATTAATGTGTGTTTTGGAAGAACCCGACTCTATATTTGGTGGTCAATAGATTCTTCATTAAAATATTATTCAAATTAACATCATGGATTATATTATATCTTTTACTTAATATATTCTCTACTTCACCTATATTTCTAAAATATTATAAATTAATCTCACAATGTTACTAATTCTACCTCTAACAACCACTTAAAATAGTTCAGATATATCTCATTGATCTAATTCTATAACAATTTTGGGAAACAAATATTTGTTAATGTTTGAAATATTTATTTTTTTTAATTATTTAATATCTCATATAAATAATATTTTAATCTCTAAATATTCTAAACAACCTTCTAGTCATATTCATGAAAATTACTTTTAGCTTTACTTAATCAAGAATTCTCTTACCGCAAATTGGTGTTTATTTGAGTCATATATCATTATAATAAACATTAATTAACGAAATCATAAACCTATCAATAAAATATAATTAAAAACTTTAGTATGATATTCCATAGAAAATTAATTTCATACATTAAATAAGGTATATTTATGTTTGGAATTAGGCATTGAGAAAAATTACTTGTTAAAACTCAATATAAAATTTCTTTATGAGAATTAATCCCCTTTGAAATTTCATATTATTATCCTATATTAACAAATTTTGGAATACATATTAATAAGATACTTTATTCCCCCTTACATTTTTCTAATATTTATTATCTTCCTTGGTTTTTATATTTGGAGAAAAAAATTAAGATACAAATGGGATTTAATACGCAAAACATAATAGAGAAATTATCTATGAAATTACTAATGTAACTTAAATAGAATAGTTTTGTTTATTATTCATCAATTCATAAAATTTTAATACTTTTACTTCACTTCATTAGATATAATTAATAAAGAACCAAATTCCCACTAATCCTTATCATCTTCAAAAATCATATAAATCATATTCTTGAGTGCTTCTATTTAATTTTCATTTTATACTCTTTAGTGAATAAAGGTAATTTCAATGGTAAAGATGATAATATGATATTATTGTATAATTTTTTATCCATATTGAATCCCATATTGGTTAACTAATCAATATACATTATCATTATGATTGTGTGATCAGTAGATAGGAAGTCATCTTCCTGTTTAAACTTATACTATATAGTGACAATCTCATTTATCTTTTTCCTCTCTTCCTCATTTCCATGTTCATTGAGATTGGTTACCACAGTTTATGCATCCATTTCATTATGATTCACTTCATATTTCCAAGCATAGACAGAAACATAATTAAAGGAACATATAATTCATCTCATAAATAAATCATGTAGTCATTTTAAATCCTTCACTCACATCTTGAAATTTATCATCAAAAATAGGATATTACAACCCAAGGGTAATATTTTCTTAATGTAATACAATGCCCAAGCATGTGTACCACTCATGGAAACTTTTCCCGATGTTGAAATTAAAGTTTTATATAAAATTACACAATGATTCTGTGTTTTTAAATTCATTTTATGAAACAAATAAGTTAATTTTAGTACTTTATCTTGATTAAAATTTATGAGATAATTAATAATTTAATTAAGTGTCCAAAAATGTATAAAATCTTAATAACCAATACCATTCGATTCAAAATATCTAATCCCATAGATATTTTAGTATTAAGGATCCATATTTCCATTTAAAGACCCTTATGTAAAACATAAAATTTATTTGAAGGTATTTAGGAAGGCTTCATTTACCAGCTATACTAACTCGCAACTCCTTTATTTATTTAGTGTACTTCTAAATCCTAAAATAAAATTTACTCCACACATATCCCCATGTTAAAATAAGTCTTGTAAAGGAAACCAATCATTTATTAGACCTTTTTTGAGTTGACCAAAGACTTTAATTACAACTCCTTGCTAATTTTTTGTTCCTTGATAAGGATAAATAAAAATATCAAACTGTAGTTGTATTCTAAATCATCTGATGGAAGTAATTTTGAGAAATTAATATCTTATTTGAGGGATTTTATTTAATATTTGTATAAATATTCATTTTTTATACTTCATATTCTTGTAAATATTTTGTGGATATTACATAATTAAATTATTATGACTACAAAATTAATTTATGTACATATTAGTATAAGATGTATTATTTTATGTTTTTATATATGTTAATTAATTTATGTGATTAAATACAATTAATAAAATTCATCTTATACATTTTTATTTTATTTTACTTATGCATGATTTATATTTTATTTTCATTATGTGATCGATTTGAAATAAATGAACCATTGATAATTTAAACAAATATCCATTCAAAGGTAAAATATAATAAATATGTGATATGGCCATGTACTTTTATCTAACGGTTATTTTTTATAGTGGTTAAAAAAATTCCATTAACCTAGGGGGAATAAATCCTTGATAATATTCTTGGATTTGGTTTAAAAATTAATCAATTATTCTATGCAACTCCTTGGTTGGATTCACCTCTTCTTGATTCCGGAAGTTTCTCCTCTATATATAAACATTATATTTTAAAATTTTGTATTAACATGAATGTGAGTGGTTCTAGGGTTTTAGGGTTAGATAAAATAAATTCTATACATACAAGATAATACTTGATAATTGAGGGAGGATTTTTATTACATCATATTTAATTTTATAATAATTTTTTACATAAAAATATTGATTAAATATTTATATTTAAAAAATATATCCAATAAATAGAAAATTTGATCAATGTCATGATCAAGAAATATATGAATCAAAAAATTATTAGTATTTGTGGAATTAATTTCAATTATTTATAATTAAGTTAAATTTGATTCAATAAATTTTTTTTAGCATGATGTCTTTTAATGATTCTACTTTGGTGACTCTCTTTAAAGAACATATCGTTAATTATATGAATTTCTTGGATTGTTTATCTTGGGTTAACTAGGATATTTTTATCTCATGGATTTGTTTATCCTTGAATGGGTGTGATCCTTCAGAGAGGTGTTGTGAAAATCACCTAAAAGAAAAATTCAATTTATGGATTTCCATGATCTTTTAGGAGAATTTCATAATGTTTTTCTTCCAAAATTAAGAGGATATCCTATGTGGAGGTGCTTTATGGATAAAATTCCTTCAATGATTCCATTTTTAAGCCGCCTATGAAATACAAATGGATGTCGATGGATCCAAAGTTGTTATAAACCATGAATATCTTCATCAAAGTGTTCATATGCACAAATTCTCAATCCTACCATTAATCGTGTTTTAAAAAGGGTGTATTACTTGGTCATTCATTGATATTAAGTCCATAATCTCACATTTAGTGGGAAATAGTAATTATAAATATATATATATCTATATATATTAAAATTGTATTCTTCCTCGTCATTTAGGGTTGCAATGAAGCTCTACTTTGAAACAAGAAATATAGAAAATTAATCCAAGAACCTATTGTTATATGAACTGTATAATGGGATGTCATGTTTAATTCATTTTCCCAAAGTAATTTTGTGACTACAATTTGGGTCAGGCTTCATGGTTTGAATTCAATATTTTTTAATCTAAAAAAACTAGATGATCTTGATTCTTAAATATCTATTCTTTTGGTACAAGATCATCGTACTCAAAATGGGGAGTTGGGTCTTTATTCTAGGATCATGGTTTATGAATATTTTGACTCAAATAAACTAGATGTTATTAGATTTACTTATAATTAACAAAAGGGTAGAGCAATGGATTTTTTTAAAGAATAAACATCTCTATAGAAATATGAAATAATAAAGAAAACAAATTTCAGTTATCCTGATAAAAACATTCAACCCCTTCAATCCTATCATATTACAATCCAATGGAATGAAACCTTCATTGATTTTCCCATAGTCATTGAGTAAAATAATGTGACATCCCATGAACATAAAAACCTTTTAATGATCAAGGTAGGCATCTAAGAATATACTTTTAAAGTAAAATGTATCAATGAGGGTGCACAAAATAGTAAGTTTTTAACTCTGTTCATGGAGCTAGGAAATTTATTATTCCGTTGAATATTTATAATAATGATGATAATCTATTTGAATATGTGAAATATCTAGATAATCATGTTGTATAAGTATATAGGATAATTTTTAATGGACCCACCATAGACATAGATTTTATCAAGAATATTATAACCATGCTTTCAAACTAAGTGAAACATTATAGTCTCACTGTAACTCTTATAAATTATGTTATCAAATAATATGTCTTTTGTCTTAATATGAGAAGATCATAGGGTTTGGATGGCTTCACCAGTTACTTTTTAAAAATAATTTTGGAGATTACTAAACAAGATGTTTACATTCATGTTAATCGTTTCTTCAAATCTGGTCAACACTGTCAGGAAATAAATTATCAATTCACTTATCTCATTCCTGACATAGAATATAAAAATTTCATTCAATGTTTAAAGAAATTTTCTCTATCTTACAATATTTTCATAATTTTTTTTAAAAATATTTCTAAAATAGTTTTATACATTGACAAAACATTTCTGCTCAAGTTGAATTGAATTATTTAAGGAAGAACCATACAAGACATTCACATCACTTTTTTTTGGTGTGTTACTATACTAAGGAAAACAAACAGGGGAGGTAGCATTGCATTGACACTTATTGTTAAAAGTGATTTTAAAATAACGGAATTTTTATTCATTTGTATGATCCTTTCCAATTTTTTTATGATGATACTTTAATCAATTGGGTGAAACCCATCCTAATTGTATCCCATATTCCCAAACATGTTAATATATCTCCTATGGGATAAAGTACATCATCTAGGGGTATTAGAATGGGTGACCCTCCCTCAACTGTTATTTTCTTAATTTTGGGAGACTATTTAAGTAAATTTATCCTCAGCATAGTGGAGAATCACTAAATCAAACCCATCAAAGCTACTAAGGATTTTTCTCTCCCACTCACATATATTATTATAATTATATTACCCTATTTATTTAATTATATAAGATAAATATTAGAAAAATAAATGATTAATTTATTTATTATGAAAAATTGAATATTAAGATATTAGTAAGAAAAAATATTCCCTTAACTTATGGAGAATGTTCTTAAATCACTAAAATCTAACATTATCACAATGCTAGGAATAAGAGAATGTTTGTTTCTATTCATTTATCTTTATTTTCCTATGTTTTTGGGAAACCAAATGTATTAAACTTTATTCATATTTTTATCAAATCAAAAATTATTTTTCATTATAGAATAGAATGAATCTATCAATGGTTGGTAGGATTTTTCTTTTGAAATATTTCATTATCTCTAAATTTATTAATTTTTTATGGTGTACAAGTGTCTGGTTATCCACATAAAAAGAATCAATATATCAATAATAAAATTTGTTTAGATTGGGAGGATCCTTTAAGAAATACCATTACTATCCCTTGGAATCAATACACCCAATATATTGATCAAGAAGTTCATGGTATTAAAAATCATTGAGAATTTAATCAATGTCTATAACTACACCTTATATGATGGTATATTAATGACATATTAGGGTCACTTTTTTCTTGAGATCATGATTTTTTGGATATTATTAAATTCAAAAAACATAATTATATAGATTCTCTAATTTTTCCTACCATCAAAAACTTATTTTCTACCATTTTGGAAAACTCCCACCGGTTGGTCAACATAAAATAATCACTCCATTTATTGTCATAAATCCCTACAATTATAAATTTTATTTATATATTAAATCAACTCAATACATTTTTTGATACAACTACTTCAGTCAAGGAGCAAGTGGATAACCACATGGATTTGATTTTTTCTGATATCAAAGTTGTGGTATCTAATTCCAGCATTGTCAAGGGTGATGATTTTCCCATTTTTCAACTTTAATACTATGAGATTATCAATTAAAAACTCTATTATATATTTTTTCACATATGTAAGAGAATACATGGGAATTAAATCAATATAGAAGATAGATTTGTCCTTCCAGGTTTAACCTCATATGGATGCTCATACAATAAAATATCTGGGCTCAATCACGCCTTCAATCTTTTGGAATTTATTTATGTTCCAAGTGAGTTACTTTCAACCAACATAGAGAATATATTAACCATACCTTTCTAATTTTTTCTAAATAAATTGTACTATGGAATATTTTATCTATCTTTTTTGAAATAAAAATTCAGTGGTTAGTCGAAATACAAGACCACTTCATGTTTTGATTCAAGATCCCAGTCTCATAGAATCACCACAAATTGATGATTATAGACACTATTGTAGTTATAAATGGAATATAGCACTATAAATTCAAATTGATTCATGATAATACTCTATTAAATATTCAAACAACTATTATCCAGATTATAAGTGTAGTAAAAAATTTAAACTCACCTAAAAATGGTTATTATAAAAACTCCATTCATGACCTCATGGTTATCAGGAACATTGAAATTATTGATAATTTTAAACTTCCATATGGATCACTTAATGTGATGTGGATAACTCCATTAATTGTATGGATTAAATGAATACTATATGAGGCTTCAGGATAACACATAGGATCTTATGTCTTTTGAGTGGTCGTCATAAATCATAGCAGTGCAGTTATGGGATGCCTATATGGTTTGTACTACGATACAACATCTCTAAATGCTGAAATTATTAGCATGGTTAATGTGGATACAATGGTAAAGTAAATGGGTTGATATAATTTTGGTATGGATTGTGACTCCACCAGTAACGTGCAATCCATCAAAAATGGTATTATTCATCTCTCATGAAAGATAACTACTAAATCAATAGAATTAATAGAGAATATTTCTACTATGATCTACATCATAACACATACTTATAACGACGCCAATTTTCTAGATTATGGGATTTTAAATAAAATGGTCACCATAATATTAATGATCGGGATCAATGTTTTACTTGATTAATTTTACTCAATTTAGCAAAGAGATTATTGTAATATTTCATAATTCAAACCTTTGTTATTATTCTTGTTTCTTATTCAATAAAAGTGAATTTTCCATATGAAAAAATCGCACCCTTCATTCCAAAAATAAATTAGTAAAATAATAAACTAAAAATACATGAGAAATAATAATCTCATCCATCATAATTTTAAATAAATTATATACATTTTATTTTATTTTAAATATTTGTGTACATTGTGTGTAATATGAAGGCCACATGGCATATAACTTTTGTGTAATATTAAAATATTATTATTTTAACATGAATATATACATGGCACGTACCATCACACAAAATTTCATGTAATAGAATATGTGTTTGGTTCTTTTAATGTATAATATATTTTCACATTATGTAATGCCACAAAGAAAGCCATGATATTCATGATGTGTATTTTTTTGTCAAACTGCATTTCCTTTATGGTGTATATGATTTCACATCATTACATAAAAATATAAGAATTATACCTATAGTAGTTAACATGAATTATACTACATGTATGACGTGGGTTACATGTTATGTAATCAAATAATTTACATGGAATTTAAAACACCATGTCTTGACCCACATGACATGATGAAAACCCATTGGCATGCACCTAGCATTGGTTGAAACTTGTTAAATGATATATACATGCTAGAAACATGTCGTGTATTCTTTGTATGGTTTTTTCACTCAGTTGGTAGTCAGTACATGATGCGTAATTACACAGTATACCAACCACACAACACACTGTGAATTATACTTCTTATTTAATCATATGAGGTTATATGAATTATAATCCAACTACATTCCATCTAGTCTCTATCAAATAGAGTGTGTCACTAAAAGTCAATACTAGGTATGTAGTGACATTGTATACCAACCTCTATTATAAGTCAATATCTAAGAAACTTTCTCCTTTTGTGGTTGACCAATGATACATGGCATGTAATTTTTTGTTAAAATTTATTTTCTTGTGTCATTTATCTAGTCACCATGGAACCTTTATATGATATTTTTTATCATTATTAATTTTTTTCCATTCTTGAACAAATAATCTTGAATGAGTGTATTATATTGAAAGAATGATTATGAATGAAAATATTATTCTGAAAAATAAAAAACCAACCTATTAAATTTATCAAATAGATTATAAGTAATTAGAAATTTGGATTTTTCTAAATTAATATCACTTGAAGGTTCCAAAGTACTGTTAAAGTGTTAGGAAGATTCATAATTATTATTTTTCATTGATTTAAAAAGATAAAACTTTGAAGAACTTGAAGAACACGCCATGGTATATTATGGAGAGGATATTTAAAATTCAATTTATAATTAATTTAAATAGAGTTACCTCATCTAAAGTAATCTTATTGATTAATTTTTTTTCCTCAATTGTTGTTATGTTTTAAGTTATGATGGATATTTAATGAAAGTATACTTCTAGTCATATCCACACATGCTTCACAAATCATTGAATAATATTTTTGAAACTCTTGGTGCTAGAATGTTAGTATCCATTTCATTAAGTCATCTATCATTGATCACTATAATAAATTTTTTCTATATTCTAGAGAGGGTGAAGGGAGTATATTTATATATAATACATAAGTTAATTCTATAGACAAACTATATTTCTTTAAGCACTCTATACATGGAAATTTGATATTTTCCTACTTTGTATACTTATAGTTAATCATTGGATAATTTTACAATTGCTTATATAAATTTATTTAATCTATGTAATACCGCATGTCAAATATTATTATTATTATTTATTACATGACTTTTAATATCTAATGTTATTTATCAAATTAAATAATTAATATTTATTTAAGTGATATAAATTAAATAGGTCATTTCCATTATATTATTAACTTGAACCATTATCCTCTAATGGAATTTATCAAATTTCAATAGTAATATATTTATTCATTTAAATAAATATAATTAACTCAATAAATAAATAAATTTTATATTCAACAAAATCATGAAAAATTATTTATTTTAATATTCACAAAACTAAATAAAAATTTATATTAATCGTTTTCCTTAAATTTAAAATAAATAAATATTTATTTATTGCATTGTGAGTAGTATAACAATAGATAACATATTATAAACTCCAATATCTTATGATTGAATTTATGCAACCTACATTAGTTGAATAATTATTAATCTATAAGTTAATAATAAGATTAATTATTAATATTAAATTCCATATAATTTAATGAGATTATGGATATTGTTAGTGTGTAACCCTCAAGGTATCATTCTTAGTGGGATTATGTTAACTTACATAATTCCCAAGATCATCATTTAGAAACACTTCAAGGAAGCCATTGAGAAATAACATATTTTTAAAACTTAATAAACATTCTTATGAGTTCCACTAAGTAATATAATCCCTTTAACAAATAATATATCATTAAATGTGATGTATTCTAGTTACGTTAGAGTATATGCTTGATATATATATTTTTATTCCCAAAATATGCTTTTATTTAATCTATATTGGTTATAGATTTCATTTGAAAGATCTATTTCAATAAAAGGGATTTAGATACCATATTCTATTAATATAGTTGGGGAAAATCATTTCATAATTAATAATTAATTATATATTATTTTTAGATATTCTAAATAATAATATGGGTTATTTGGGAACATATACATGATTTTAAGGACAAGGAAACATGACTCGAAGTCCTACAAGAATATAGGCCATTTTAAACATTTTTTACCCGACTGTACTAAAACATCCCCTCCTCAGAACCATATTGAATTTCTGTATATATACGACCACCTGAAAATGTATTTGGATTATTATTACATCATGTATAACTATTCATGGCCTGAACCCAGTTGAATTGTTTCCTTGTCCCTCCATTTTCATGTGTTTGGATAGCTCTTTTTGTGGCTATTTCCACTCTACTATATCATGCTAAGGCTAATAAAGTATAGTCAAACTGACCAAAATAGATGTCACATTGACCTAATACTGGGCACAAAAGCCCAATTCTTTCCACTACTATTATACCCACTATAGTTCCTACTATAGTCCTAGGACAACTAAATTAACATTAAAATTCTATCCCACCTAATTTGAAACCCGATTTTTATTTAGGAATGGGGGATTCTTTACCACTTGGGTAGGCCCTTAAAACATATTTTGCCTCACAATAAGAATATGTCCTCAAGGTTTTTATCTATACATAAAAGTATGTAATTTTTGATATACATTAATAATAATCTAAATTATAAGTACCAATATACATGTTCGCGTATAGGGTTGTCCAAATACACAGAGAACATGAGGAATTCCCTTTGGTAGGTATGTCCCCAGGACTACCCTTATTTGAGTTCACCAAGTGAAAACATTATGAGAATAGGAACTAATATATTATCAACCCCCCCCCCAACCTAATAGTCATCGATCATCTATTCCCTATCCAAATGGTGTATCTAGACTATGGGACTTATTTAGTAATGTCATTCTAGAATATCTAGGTTCTCATTATAATTGGGAACATCTATGACCTATTAATGTGATGAATACTCTAAGGAAATAATCACGTTATTATTATATAGAAAAATAATAATTATGTGATATGATAATTATTAATATTCTAGGAATGTAAGGTACATTATATTTTTGTTCTAGAGATCCAAATCCATTAAAAAAGTAAATTTCCAAATATCAGTGTAATAGACATTCTCAACGAACATTGCACATTAAAAAATTCTGCATTAGTAGTAAAACAATGAAATAATACTGATAAACATATCATAGTAGTGATAATGGACATGTAATAATTTCATCATAATGAATATCAAAATCTACACTATAATAAGATAGTAATGATTTTGTAAGCTAAAATAGCTATCGTATAAATTGAACACAAATTCAATCCACTAAATATTACAATGTAAACAAAACACATTATTGAATACAAAAGGTTATATACCATTAAGATAATAATTTTATATGTTATGAGATGAAATTATGTTATTTTTAATCTAGAATAATTTTATATCAACATTACAATATGAAGAAAGTAAATTTTTTTGTGTATTAATATTCTATATAAATGAGGATTTAGTTTAAATTTTTAGTTTAAGATCCTAGTTTTTATATGTGTTATGGATCCTATTTTTTCATGATTAATATACTTTTATCAATATGGTAATGCCTAATAAGTTCATGTAGGGTTTGGGAGTGTTCATGCTCAAATCAGGGCACAAAGTTAAAATGTATATTGGAACAAGTAGAGGTACACCAATGGTGAATGATTAGTAGTATCATGGTGGAACAGTTATGAAACAAAATATATCAGAATAGTCTATTTACCCATGTTAAGGACGACACACTCTCATTCAAATAATTAAATAAATTGAAGTTGTAAGTCACGTAGTGTGTACATGGTTATTACTAATCGTGCTCCTAGGTCATGTGGGTTGTGGGATTGAGATAGTTCAAAATTCAATATTTGTGTATATATTTTAAACTATACACATGAACCATGTGAGGGGTTAGTGATTATATAGTGTACAATTAAAAACTTCCCAATCTATCTCACCAGACAATGTCCCCTTTAAAATGATAAAATTACCGTTTTTTGTTGATTCCTTATAAACTACAATCCATTTTTCCCTCAAACACATAGTTTCTACCATTCTTGGAGATGTCTCCCTCCTCCTTTCCTAGGATTTAAGAGATATTAATTTTCTAGTGTCTCATCCATAATCCCTAGTCATTATTATTATGATTAATAACTCTATAATTTCTTTTTATTCTTTTTTCAATTTATTTTCCTATATTTGATGCAATATTCATGTGAGAAAATATTCCCTATTTTTATGGTGTTAATCTAGTTTATGATTTTACTCATTCTATATTGAATTAAATGTTGATATCAAATGAGGAGTCGTCTACCAATGTATGGTAAGTGTTCTATCACTTTTCTCGAAATGTTTTGATATCTATATCATACTTTTTTGTTATGAATGTCTAAATTTCCATGTGATATATTTTAAATGTCAAATTAATCTAATAAGTCATTAACATCTTCAAATTGTTTTCCTTTTAACCAAATTTGTATCTTTAGAGGTATCTTACCTCATAGTGGACCACCCCTTTGGGTGAATTGTTAATATAAATTTGAATGGTATAACTTGTTATGTGTAATAGCCCATTTTTAGCCAAGGTATAATTCCAAAAGAATTTGAATTTTACTCTTTAGTGTATGGGTTATTCTTTGAACTGAGCTTCAGAATAAAATTTTGAGAGATGGAACACTTCAACATGTTTTTTAGACTTTGGTAAAGGCCAAAGGGAGTCTCTATGGTGTATCCTTTTGTTTTTGGAGAACCATGGCCTGAAAATCAGAAGTTTGGAAGGTATGCATAGAGTTCATGGTTTTTATGAAACCATGCGACCCCAGCAGCGAACTATGTGGCCTATTTTAGAGGAGCATAAGGTGTTGCACAGGTTCTTCATGGTTTACCCTAAACTATGTAACTATCCCACATGGTTAGATCCACATATATAATTACCTTATAAAATTCATCACACAGTTGGCACATGATTAGGAAAACCATGTGGCGCAACTGTGAGAAGTGGTTTTCATGCCAAGGGGTGTCATGTGGTTGGTTTACGGTTTATCCAAACTATGTGTCCAAACTGTGTGACCATGTTTTTTCAGTGAAATGAAAAAAATTCCATTAATGAGTTTATGTTCCCATTTTATTTCTTATTTTTTCTCCTCCGGTCATCTGTGAATCCAATCTTAGCACGATAGATTTCTCATCAAGCCTAACCTATGATTTTAAATATCTCCACCATTGGATGTATAAATCAAATTTCATCAGTATCTATAGATCTACATCAATATACCCTCGATTCCATTTTAACCTTTTTTCTTTTTATTTTCTCTCGATCGAGTTATCATGGTGGAAACTCATTTTTTGATATTTTTAAGGAAGAGGTTTGTTTCTTAGATTTATTACAATCCATGAAAAATAATATCTTGATATTCGATGAGTAAATTTTCCTAATTATGAGTTAGGTGATCTAGGGATTTTTAATCATGTTTCTGTCATTTTATATATACTGTCTTTGTGACACATGTCGAATTTCCCATGCATTTATTTAAAAAATATTCTTCATTATAAATTGTAATTCACACCTAGTATCACTCTTATTATGTTTTTTATGTAATTAAAGGATTCAAACCTCTTAGACCTAAACAGCTAAGGTGGTCCAAATTAAATTTTACATTCTTAATTAATTGAAGTAAAATCTTGGAACATCTTCTAAACATTATGCCTTAATTTATAATCAAACCTCCATTGTAGGTTCTTTCTCGAAAAAATAATTTTACCTTTTTATAAATATGTTAGACCATGAATTTGTTTTACCATGTGTGGTAAATTTATAAAACACTTCATTTTATAAATTAAATTATGATTCTTGAATATGATGCTTAAATGAATTTCTTGGTAGAAAATTTCATGTTTTTATAATTAAACCCCTCAAATGAGGTGTGTTGTCTTCTAAATTACAAAGTGGTAAATTGTGTTATGCATCATGTAGTGATTTATGGAATGATATATTATGTATTCCTTTAATTTATGTTAGATTTATGGAATTATTAGTCCATGTACTTTATTGATGTTAAGAAATGGAGTTCCATTCCTTCATAAAAATTATTATTTGAACCAACAAATCTTATAAGTGAAAGACGTGGGGCACTACTAACTAGTAGACAATGAATACAACCACCTCCTAAGTTCTTGGATTGATTCATAAACAAATTTTCCCAAGTAGGTAAACATCTAATTGTTCATAGTTCTTTCTATGTTATTTCATTCCCCTTTTAATTAAATTTCCATGTTACATTATACTAAAGGGAATTTATTAAATGGAATGGATTTTCATCTTGGTTTTCCTTCCATGAATGAAATTAATGGTTTAATTGAAATGAAATAGAATTTTGGGGTTCATTATTCACTAGTTTTATAATTAAATAAGTAAGCTATATGGGAAATGTTATATTTATAATACCCTATGTTATGATTGGTCCTATAAATTATAAAGAATCGGTGGTACTACCTTGTAGATTTTTTTTATAAATATTATTACGCCATATACATAGGATTGAGAATGATAGTAAGTGATCTATTTGGCATGGAGGTATCATTATCCATTGTATGATTTGTTGAGCAAGAAATATAACACCAATGATACAATGTGGCTAGTGGGCATGGTGCACCTCATTATTGTAAGTGTTGACATAACGACACACTCACCATCTTGAGTGACAAGCATGACATCTCCCAATATTTATAAGATGTATGGAATGTACCCATTGACATGAACTTATAGTCTCATTCATACTATTTATGGATGACTGAGTTATGCACTAATCTTTCCAACATCAAGTATTCCAAGTATATGCCCACATTATTCTTTTTCTAATTGGGTTATATAGGTGGATTAAATATAGAAATATGCAATATATATAATATTATTACTATATATGTAGTTACTAATTAGATATCCATTCTATTCATGAGCCAAAGTAGGTAGAGTTTGCCATGTGTCCGATTGGAACCTGATCTGACATGTTTTAACTTATTTATTCAGTTGAGTTATTATTATTTATACCTCCACACTAATTTAAATTATATTCATTGATGTGTTATATTTTTAGAAATTATGGGTTTAAACCTATAAGGATATAAATATCACACATTTCTCAGGCTCTTATTCCACTAGGGTACCCAAGTGATATCATGTTTTCAAGTCCATGGATATTTACTTATGTTTCTTACCTATACATGAGAGTTAGGAGCATAGGACTGACTTGGTGATCATGATGATCGTGGAGTTCATCCCAAGGGGTATTGATTTATTTTCATTGTTCATGTACTTCCTTGTATCATTTTTTATGTTGTATATATACTATTCAGTTTTTTTATTCTCATTCATATAGGAATGCATCATTATACATTAGTGTTGTCATCTTTTATTTTTCATTTTATATAATTATTCTATTTGTATATCTTTAGAATATTATTTCTTCTACTATTTTCTTTTATTTAGAATTTTTATATATACTATTGTGATACTCTGATCATGAGGTTATAGTCTCCCCACTATCCCCCAATTACACACTCACAGCTATTAAGCATTCTCAAGAGTGTAGGGAGGCATGATTGAGGCCATCTGAACCACCTCTATGGATTTTAATTTCTTGGACAGTTTGGCCAAGATGCTATATTATATATTTCAAGAAAATTTGAGGGTATTTAATTTTGATATTGTAAATGGAATTATTTAATGAAATTGAAATGCATGGCATGACACCGTGATAGGATTCTATGCCATGTCTATGAAATTAAACCACCCTATAAGGTTTATCAGTATTCCTTTAAAATTGATGTTGATAAATGACTTAAATGAAATATGAAAGTGAAAACTGTGTCACCCACACATTGTTTAATTATGAGGTTTGATCATTTTTATCATTAATATTATGGAACTGGATTAAAAATAATATCATTCTTAACTATAGTCACATACCTGAAATTAACTTAATGGTGTTTTATACCTGGAGTGATACATGTATTCTTGTAGTGGATCTCATGGATAAGCTCATGGGATTCTAATTGATTCATTGATGTGTCTCCAATGTGAATAAACACACATAATTTTTTTCACGTTCTTTGGTTTTTGATACCCCATCATGGAACTGGTCGTTAACCTATATTTAGAAAAATTAAATTTAATGTCTTAGAATATTCTCCATGTATTGGACTAAATGTCACAGTATTCCTTGGATCATTCCATAGGATCATTTCATGTCTCAGCAAAAAGCCACCTTTAAATTATTCCTAGAGCTTAGGTAGAATTCTCCTTTAAGGTGAAGTTCTGTTGTTACACCTTTTTGGATTTCACTCAGTTTAGAAATCTTAAATTCCATTGAAATTATGGAACCATTCATTATTATTACTAAATTTTTCTTTTTTTACTATACCTTTGGTCTTGGACCTATGAATATAAATCTTAAATGTAATGTGATAAAAGATGTTCCGACTTAGGATTAAGCGAGTTATATTATATCTTCATCCCATGAAGAAACAAGCCCAACATGGTGTGTTTATTTATGACCCTTATTAATTATACCATCATATTTTTCTTCTTATATTCACAGAGTGGATAGTTCTAGACCCTATTTCTATTGGTCTAAAAAGATTTAATCACACTGAGTTCAGGCCGTCGATTAGTAATCGGATAGACTTCATGGATTCAGTAAGTGAAAAAAGAACACATCAATCTATGGATAATTTATTTTATATACTAGGATGGATTATGAGAGTAGAGTATTAATATAGTATTCGAGATGATATTATATTTTATCTTTTTTTGTATAGAATGAATTTTTGTATGTGTGTTTCCTTATGTCCCCAAATCCCCATTTTTTCAAGCATCCTGACATTGACATCTTTTTTATATAACACCATATATTTTGTATTTCTATAATTATTATATAGATATTTATTTATATTTTTTTATTATACTTATTCCATTGATTTATATATTCTTAATTTTCGTTCTCTACTATGATAAAGAGTTTACAGTCTCCAAACTATACAATCACAGACCCTCATTGCAACTTTTTACAATCTAACGTACGAGGATGGATTCTTAAGACCATGTTGTCATCGGTACAGGTCACATATTGGTGTATCAAGTTCTTGACAACATGAAGTGGTATATTAGATTTTCATTTACCTTATTTTTCTATTATTAGAAGGAATAAAAGAGACTATGATGTGTCAGAATTGGGTAATGAGCATGTGCCATCTGTTGGATCGAAGAGTATATAACGACTAAAAAGAGGAGGTGAATTGTATTCTAAAAACAAAAACTAAAAAAATCCCAAATAAGATAATATATATTTATATTAAAAAATCATTGAATATATGAATTCCTATATCAGACACAAAAAACACCTGTAATACCATAGTTTAGAAAAGTTTAAAAAAAATACTTTTTAATCCAATGCATAGAAGAAACTAATAACATGTATAATAATTTTAAAACATTTCTTAATAAAAAATGTTTAATGAAATTATAAAATATATATATAACATATTTTTTACTCATTATTCTTAAGAGTTATAGATGTGAAAAAATCATGACTTCGGTTATCACCTATTTTCATCCTAAATGTAAGGTCTTTATTTCTACAGAAATAAATTCCTCGATCACAATGATTGGAATCAGATATTTATTATTATCCCATGAATCCATAGATAAACATGAATCAGTAAGAATCCTATCACCAAAATACCTCAATCTAAATAAAGATCTTACATAGGGAATATAAATTAAAAAATACATATATTCTATGGAATTAACAATACTCACTCTGATTACATGAAAATAAACTGTATTAAAATTTACAAACCATGAGTAATAATATATTACAACAGAGAAAACTTAAAATGGTCAAGTCACAAAATAATAAAATCCTAGCTCTTCAAATGCACCTCTATTTATAAGTACATATTCAATGGTAATATTTTGGAATTCATTGTGTTGGTTTCAGTGCACTCTGATGATCTTCATCTTGATAGCTCACCATGATCTCTATAGCTTCAATGGAATATGTTTTGATACCAACATTACAATGTTGTAAAACAATTATGTTTATTAGAAATGATATTAATTGTCTGATTATTAACATTATTTTTTGGATAAAATAAATTATGTTTAGTCTATTGAATCAAAACATGGTTATTTTTCTAGACTAAACACATTTAGACTGATAGCCTAAACTCAGTCACACTAATAGACTAAAATCATTCACACCAATAGACTAAACTCAGTCAAGACACTAAAATAAAAATAGTCACATCAATTTACTAAAATCATTCATAGTGATTGACTAGATATTTTCATTTTTATTGACTGGATTTCATCATTTTTATGGATCATATTTCATCATTATGATGGAATATATTTTATCATTCTGAGGGACTTTATAATTTTCAGCCCAATAGATTACAATTTTTTATGGAAATTTTTTATTCATCAGTGTTCAAATATTTATACATTAGAGAGAATAAAATAGTTTCTATAAAAACATTATAAAATACATTGGAAATATAAAGTTGGTAAAACATATATTTTAAGAATGTGTGTTGTGATTTTCCAAACTAAGGATAGAAAGTATAAAAAGTATAAATTTCAACTCAGCAATCTTGTGCTTTTTGAAATTCCCAAAAGGGAACACTTAAGAAGAAAAACTAATAAACTTTGAAAACAAAAAATCCCATTATTTATTTAAGAACATTATTTTTTAAATCTAATAAAAAATATATTCCCCATTATTTATTATCTCCCCCTAACTATGTAACTCCATTTTTTCAAAAACTATTTTCTATAGGATTTTTTAGTAATAATTTAATATAGATACTTATTAAAAATAAATTCTCCCCCAATATATGATCTTCTAATAAAAATATCATCTAATAAGTTCTCCCTTTGTGATTTTTCACAAGAATAAAGGAGGTATAAAGTACATAAAATGTTAGAGAGGGAATTTTACGAAAAAATTTCACTTAAATAAACATTCACCCACAAATATAGAAAGAACTTAAAAAATAATTTGAAAAAAAAGAAATAAAAATATATGGAGAATAATTAATAAAAAAACAAAAATTTATAATGTTGGTTTTTACATCATTATGTTTCCAAGACAAAATAAGTCCTCAATTTTTTAATTTCTTCATAGTAACATCAATCATTCTAAAATATTCCTGATTTATCTCGGTTATTTCATCCATTATTTTCAATCAATAAATATTCTCTTCAAAAAATTGAATCATTTAAGATTTTTTAATTCATAATAAAAAAATTTTCTTCAAGAAAACACTTTTTTCAATAATATTATATAAAATTTACAACCAATTATTCATGAAAAAATTATTTACTATAATTTTGAGATTAATTTTTACTAATACTATAATAAAATATTAAACTGATCAAATAGATAAAAAAATTTAGAAACATCAAAAGACTTCTTTTGGAAAGAATCCAATATATATAATGATGAATTCATAACATATTTAATGTGATCATCATGAAACTTCAACTCTATTTTTGTATCTTTTTGTAATCTTATTATATTCATTACCCTTCACATTATTTCCATGGAATTAGGTTTTAAAGAATAAAAATTATAATCATTTTGTTCAAATGTTTTTGTTAACTGATTCAAACCATCATGTTGTTCTAAATCATTTTTACAATATTGAATATATTTTCAGTGGGATTATATACATGAGAAAATGGAATAAAATCCACTAACTTGTTAAGGATTCATTTAAATAATAAAAAATCTCTTCAAATCTTTGATCTGGTTGGCTAAAGGGGGAATTTGTTCAATCTGATGAGATATCAGCAACAAGTCATCTAAAATGTCCATCTTCAACTCTTCATTTTTCTTGGTTTTTTACTTTCCCAACATATAATAATTCCATAAAATTGAAAATTTTATTGGATTCATCCTTTTATAATAACATATTTTGAGTTTTTTTATTTTCAATTTCTTTCTATGAATTCTTCATTTTCTCATATAATCTTTACTCAACAACTTTCTTGTGATTTGTACTGAAAGGGGAGGTCTCTCAAGAACTCTCTTCTTCTTCTTATTCATCATCATCTTCTTTTGAGAATATATTTATTCCTTACCTTTCTATTATTTAAATTATAATTTAATATTTTCCTCACATCTAAAAAATTATTTTCTAGGTTTCATTAATCATTAGTGAATTTAAAATTTCTCATTATCAGAAACAAATTTTTTAACATCAGCCACTTTTCCTTTACATATTTTTTTAGATACAAAAAAACACAATTTATTACTTGTTCTATTTCTCTTATAATAGGTTAAGAAACATTAGTAATAGACTAAGGAACTGGTTGGAGGACTATTAAATGATAAACCAGATGAATGCATTCCTTATAAATATTATGGAAATCTCTATGAGCTCATTCCACTCCTTTAATAAGACATTCAACATTTTTTAATTCATCAAACCTTCTCTTTTATTCTTATTTTTTTCTTTGGATTTTAAACCTTCATCAGTTTACTCTATCAATGCAAATTAATATTCCTTATCAAGTCAAAAATCCAAATTTCTAGGTATCTTCTTAGATTTTTGATTCATCATTTATTTATATACTTTGTCAAACATTTTTTTAACTTTGTTTTTTGGCCACATAGAAGAACAATATACCTTCATTTTCTTTGGATTTTTTCCCTTTTATTAATGTAATTTAATATCCAATTTTTCTTTTCCAATTTTTCTAAAACAAAATCAACTCTAGAATGAGTACTAATTTCATTCCTGAAATGGTTTTTCAATAATCAAAGAGAATTTCTCTTTTACCAAAAAAACATTCTTGATCATTATCATTCTCATTAAATTTATGAACATCCTGCTGTTGTAATAACAAAACAATATTTTCAACTTCATTTAACTCTTCTTAAAAAAATTTATTGATAAAAAAACAAACTTCACAATATTTTAATTCATCATATTCCTCAACAAATTCCAAAAAACAACACCATAAAAGTATCTCTATCCCATTTCCTCAGAATGAGACACCCCTCTATCCAAAAAGACAATACTTATACATATGGGTTTTGTGGAAATACATTCCTTACATTACCAAAAGTTGGAAATAATCTTGTTTCACTCTTATATTTTTTTGAAACTTCCAATATTGTTCGAAATAATATGAGTTACTAGATAATCATCTCTTTCAACAAAAAATATACAAAATCTGATACCTGTTCAATATTATGCATATGAAACTCTTCATAAATATTTAAACTAGTTACCTTTAAATCATATTCAATGGTTAAATCTAAAAAATAATGTAACTCTTTCACTTTAGTAGGATATTGAAGATCAAAGCCATATATTTCTACACAAATTTTATCCCAACCTTAGAATATTATAATTTTCATTAGGAAATAATCAGTGTTATCGGACCATTATTTTTCAATCAAACATTATTTTACCACACATATATTATAAATTTTTTTAAAATATCTCAGTTCACAAAGTCTAATCAAGATTACTAATTGTACAAGTATGAATTTATGAGTCAGATTCCAAATAATCAGATGCACAAGGAATTTGATGACCGAGAGTCAATGTCTACCTAAGAGATCAATGTGGGATGGGGTGACCGAAACATATATTTATGCTTTTGGGGGATACCTTTCATCTTCCATAAATTTTAAAGACCAAAATAAATCTTATATCTACTCATACGATTTAAAAAATATTTTTCAAATATTTAAACATAGTGTATTAAATCTTAAAGGATTTTTTATAGAAAAATTTCATCGGATGAAGTTTTTTTCTGAAATTAAAAAAACATTAATATTTATAAAATTTTAAAAGGTTATAAAATGTAAACAAAATAGAAAAAAAAAATATTGGATAATTTATAAAATAGATATTATAAATTATCGATATGAGTAAAAGTGAACATTTATGTTTAATAGTTCGGATAATAATTATTCTTCTTGTCTTTTAAAATTAATTCTGACAAAAAACAGTTTGGTAAAACTGAAAAAAAAAATTTAAAAACTAGAATTTTAATAAAAACCAATTTCTTTAGGGAAAAATATTTTAGAAAAATGGACTTTTTAGATAAACAAAAAAGATTATAAAAACCAATATTTTTTGAAAAACTAAAAAAATTGGAAAACCCAAATAATTTACAAAACTAAAAATTTTATAAAAAAATGTTTTTAAAACAAATATTAAATTTATAAGACCAAAAGTTTTAAAATAAACTAGAAAATTTAAAAACCCAGTTTTATTAGAAAAACAAATTAGTAAAAAATATGTATTCATATAATAAAATAGATTAAATGTTGTTTTTATAAAAACTAAAATAATTTAAAAAAATTATAATAACTAAAAAAATAAAAAAAATAACATATTTTCATTCCCTTGGAATAGAATTTCATTAAAATAAAGATACTGGTAAAAAATAATTATAAATGAATTATTGTTTTCTATTGATGATTCCTAACTTCTTTTTAAATTATTCAAATATTTTAAAATTTAGGGGTTTAATAAATATATCCGTAATTTTTTCTTTGATTCCAATGAATTATAAAATAATTTATCAATTTTGTGTGTTATCATAAATTAAATTGTGTCCTATATATATTTTATTTTTTCATGAGTGATGTGACTTTTTATTACAAAAAACTTTGATAGTTTTTTTTATCACACAAAATTGGAGTTTTAATAAAACATAATCCAAATTCAGTGAGTATATATTGTATCCACAACACTTGAGTACAACAACATCGAGCTGACAAATATTTAAATTTAGGAGTAAAATTTATTAGAAAGTGTTTATTATTACAAGATCAAGAAACTAATTCTTCTTTTTATAAATTAATAGTTCCCTTTTTACTTTTTCTATCCATTTTACATCCACTAAAATTTGTATTAGGAAAATTATTGACAATAAAATAATTTCTAGAAAAGTAAAATAATCCTAGACTCAAAGTTTTATTAAGATAATAAAAAAAATAAATCATTATAATGGGACACCAATGGATTAGAATTGTATCATTCATATAAGAAAATATATTACAATAAATCTAAATGACTATATAATGAGTACACTAAAAAATCAATCATTCCTCTATTTTTTTGATCAACCATTATCCAAGACTCCTTAATATCTAGTTTATTTTTCTTTCAGATATTAGTATTAATCATGTTATTATTTCTATATTCAAATTCCATAAAAAGTTTATTTATATACTTATGTTTATATATAAAATCTCTATTCAGTTTTTTTTTTGAAATTTGACAACCAAGAAAATAAGTAATTTTACTAATCATGCTCATCTCAAACTTATATTTTGTATGAACTACAAAGGAATATATATGATATATTTTAGTTGATCCAAATATAATTCCATTAACATAAATTTGAATTATTATGGTGTGTTCCAAAACCTTCTCAATAAAATCTATTGGATCCACATCTCCATTACCAAAATTATTTTATTACAAAAAATATTTTTAATCTATATTACCAAGCTATAGGGGTATGTTTATTTCCAAAAAGTTCTATACTAATTTTAAATACATTATCTAGATATTTATTATGTTCCAAACCATAGAATTTTCAACATAAACTTCCTCTAGTATATATGTATTATAAAAATTACATTTCACATCCATTTGAAAAAGTTTTAAATTCAAAAATGTTGTATATTCTATAAGAATAAAAATAGTTTCAAGTCTAACTAATAGTGAAAAATATTATTTAGATTATATGAACTCTTTATTATTATAAACCATTTCAATAAGTATATCTTTATTTTTTTTAACGATTCCATTTTCATAAAATTTATTTTGATAAAACCATTTTTCTTCAATTATAAAATAAACTTTAACCGTTCAAAAACAATTAAAACATGATTCCTTTTGAATTCATGGATCTTATCATGCATGTGATTAATCTATTATTTATTACCTAAACCATATTCAGGATCCATAGGTATAAATTGTGAAAAAAATTCACAATGTTCAATTTCATTTCTTAAGGAAGTTATATTTCTCGTAGATTAATCTACATCAAAAATGATGTTATCAAAATAATTATTTCTAATAATCAACTGATTTCTTAATTTTATAAAACCATTATCCTAAAAAATTGGATGAAATTATTCTTATGTTTGAACTTTAGAAAATATTTCTGTAATTATTATCTCATAAGTAGAACTATTCAACCTGGGTTGAAAATTAGATTTTGAAATAACATCTAAAGTGGATGGTTGAGGTTGTTTTCAAAAAAAGGATCAGTTTCATCAAAAAAAATATGCAATGTTACTTCAATAGTAATGTATTTTTATTAAATACATTATAATACTTAAAATTGTTAGAATTTCCTAGAAACAATCATTCATAAATGTTTATAGAAAATTTAAGTAAATTATCTTTAGTTGGTTGTATAAATACTTTTCATCCAAAAATAATAATTTTAGAATGTTTTGGATTTATTGAATTCCAAAACACAAAATGATTTTTGTTAATAAAAGTTCATATGAAATCATGGTTTGAAGTATAGAAATTAGTATTACCTTCTTCAGCCCAAAAGTGATTATAAACTGAGTATTCACTATGAATGGTTCTATTAATTTCATAAAGAATTCTATTTCTTCTTCCAACTAAACCATTTTTTGTGTAATTCTTAGTGCAAAAAAAATTATATATTTTACCCTTTTTGCAGTAAAATGATTCAAAATTAAAATTTAAAAACTCTCCACCATGATCACTATGAATATATATCAAGTATATAGTATTCATAGTTTTAATAAGAGTTAAAAATATTTTAAAATGGAAAAATACTTCAGGATTTTTGGTTAGAATATAGACCCATGTAAATCTAGTGTAATCATAAACTAAAACACCTAAATAGAATTTTACACCAATACTTATAGTTTTTATAAGACCCAATAAGTTTGTGTGAACTAATAATAAATAAAAAAATGTTGAGACTTATCTAAAAGATTTAAAACATTAATTTTTCCTTTTTAATTAACAAAGATCACAAACATTAGATGAATCAAACATAAAATCTGGTAGATCATTAAGATATAATTTCTTAGATCAGGTATCTAAAGTTCTAACATTAGTGTTTCATAATATTATATTCCATTACAAATATTGGTTCTTTATTTCACTATGTTAGAGTAGATCTTGGCCCCTAAGTTCTTCTATTTTAAGTGTGTAAACATTCTCATGCCTATTGGTAGAAAAAGTAAATTCAACTTCTGAACTGTAAATAGTAAACTTATCATTCCTAAAGATTAAATTATATACCTTATCACATGATTTACTAATGATAATAAGTTTTTTCTTATGACTTATAGAAAAACCATTTAAGACCAATGCTTTATGAAAAAGATAAATGTTACCTAATCCAATAATTTCTCCTTGGGTCTTATCACCGAAGGTAAATTTTCCACCTTTAATTTTACAAATATTCTTGAAACAATCCTTGTTCCCAGTCATATATCTAGAACAACCACTATCCATCTACCAAATACTCTATTCTGTAGATATATTATTTTCATAAAATTTAAAAAAAATATTTTGAAGCCCAAACCTAATTGGGTCCAGTATTATTAGAAAATGGAATTTTATGAATCAATATCTTCCCAACCTTACTTTGTTGAGTAGTAGACTATTATTTATAAAAATAAGATTTTTTAGACACTAATTATTATATTTTATTTAAGTAACATCTATTATTTCAATGACTTTCAATTTTAAATTCTTCACATCATGGGTCATTCTTTGGAAGAAAATATTATTTATAGAAAATTGGTTTTTTAAGTAAAACCTATTCATGACACATCCCCATGAGATTTTATCATTCTATAAATTTTATCAAAAACAAATTTACTACAAGTAAATTTGGAAGTAAATTTTTCAAACATTATATTTTATTATTTTTTCTTACAAATATATTTTTGTCATTAAAAGATGTTTTCCTAGAACTATGTTTTTCTTAATATTTTGAAAAAAAAATTCTCACAATGAAAATTCTAAAAAAATTTAAAAACCATTTTATTCTAAATAATAAATATTTTATCTCTTTTGAAATATTATAAATCTCATTTTTATTTCTAGTCATTCTTGAATTAGACTTAGATATGTTTTCCTTAGCAGTATAATGTTTTATTGAAACATTAAAAATTTTGTATTCCAAAATATATTCAGATCATTTTACATCCAGAAAGCATAGTAATGTATTATTATCATCAGATGAGGTAAATTTCATTTATGAACAGATATAATTATTATCATTTATGCAACCATAATAATTATATTTTAAGGTAGTATAATTAGGGTTTTAGGGGATACCATATCCATAAATCAATTATTATTTTTTTGAAATTTCAGAAAGGAAACTGATCTTCTTGTAATCTTATCTTTCACTACCAGATGAATTTTCTAGTGGACTATCACTTACACTATCACTCCAAGATTATGATACTTTCAAATTTTTATTAATATTATGTTTGTATAGTTTCATATAATTTCACTTAGAATTTCGGTAATTCTTATCATTTCTATTTGGTTTTGGAAAATCATGACTTATATACCCATCCTTCTTTCACTAAAAAAATAACTTTAGAAGAATCCTTCTTCTCATTAATTCCCTTTTGTATTTTATTAAAAATATTCTAAAACACTTTCATTCCAAAAAACATGTTCATTCTCATATAAATATTGTCTAACTCATTCCCAATATGTTCTAAATAAGTTCTTTCTATATAACTTGAACTTTATTTTTCTATAAACACATAGAATATTTTAAACTGAAATAAATTTTTTAATAAAAATTAAATTTGTTAAAAAATATAATACTCCATTCATTTTACGTATATTCTTATCATATTTCTTTAGTCTACCATCATAATCCCAGAGAGTACAAATCAACTCATCCAAGGTAAACGTATTATTCACATTTTACTAACTAAAGCCATTCTTTTTGAATCACAATCTCTGAGAATATTTTCAATGAAATTTTATACTAAATTTAATATTTAATATAATTATAACCAAATTATTGTTAACTCATCATAATTTTAGAAAACTACTGATGCATCCTTGAAACATATTCAAAAGGAGGAAAATATCATTATAATCTTCCCATGGAATAGCACTTCTAGTATCAATGGCATTAGAAGTACAAAAATGAGTAACTTCTAAATTTTCCCAACTCTAGTTAATATATTTATAAAATGATATTTAACTATATTTGTTTTCTTAAACCACATTAAAGTATTTTTTTCATGATAGTTTCGATTATATTCAAGATTCTATTGATTTGTAAAGGTATATTCATCTTTTTAAATGATTTTATAATTCACAATCAGCAAAAAAAAGTTGTCACCCCATGTATTAATAAAAAAAATGTTTCCATTTTTTCTCTAAAATACTAATAATTGGCCTCAATGAAAATTAATTGACCGCTTTGATTATTATTTTCAATAATTACAACATGTAAGTCAGGAATCTTTTAAAAAAATTATTGAATACTCTATATAGGATTGATGATAGTGTAAATGGTTTTATAAAAAACCTATAAATAATAGTTTAAAAAAAGTTTTAAAAACATAGAAAAATTCATAAAATAAAAAAATTACAAACCGAAAGTTAAGAATAAAATATTATCTAATACTAATTATATGATAAAAGATTATATAATGGAAAAAATAAGGGGTGATTTTTAGTTCAAAAAACTAAAATAACTAAAAAATAAAACATTTTAATATGTATTTATTGGAAATAGAAATATTCCCAAATCAGATATTCTATATTGGACACACAGAACATTTGGAATATCATAATTTATTAAAGTTATAGAATGTAAAGAATTATAATCTAAATTATAGCAGAAAATAATAGCATATAAAAACAAGAAAAAACATATTATAATACAAAATATAAGAATTAATTACGAAAATATAAATAAAATATTTTCTACTCTTTATCCTTAAGTGTTATAAAAGTCACAATACCTTGAATTTGGGTGTCCATAGTTTTCACCCTATCAGTAATGTTTCTCTTCCTATAGTAATAAATAACTCAATCATAGTGATCAGAACTAGCACTTTCTTCCAATCCCTAAAATCCCGCATTCATCCGGATCAAAATTATTAATATTCCAATACATATAATTTATTGATACAAACATAGTTCAGACACAGTGAATATAAATTCAAAAATGTTTTGTGAATTTATAATCCATGTTCGGAATTTGTGGAAAAAAATAACTCTAAAATATACAACACATGGTAAATAATATTTTAAAATATAGAAATCTAAAAAAAGTTTGATTCAAAAATATTCCAACTCCCAACTCCTTGAATTCACCTTAATTTAAAGGCATAGCTCAAATGGGAATATTATATGTATATCATAGTTGGTTGTAAGGGCCTTAGATGATCTATATCATGGTAGAACAGTATAATATGTACATCTTCATCCAATGTTATTTTGAGGGGATAATAATTATTATATAAAATTATTTTACATGGTACATATTATACTGAATACGTCAGGAAAAAACCCGTTTAGATCGTTCTTTTTTGTTGATTGTGTTTATTGAAAAGGTTTTAGGTTGTTGATGAAGGATGGTTTCCAAAGAAGGCATGAAGAGGTAGCATGGGCGTTTGATCATTCGAAGCTGATTGCTGAACAGATCTCAAAGATCATTATTGTATAACTGAACTCATGGAGCATGAATGATGTATTGATCGTGTGAAGTGAGAACACATTGTTATCATGAAAGTGTGAAATCCTTGATCTCTTGAAAAGTGAGAATGTATGATCTTCCAAAATATATAATAGGCGTTCAACCCAGATGTCTGTGGAGCATGAATAGGACTTGTGCCTAGATGTTCATAGAGTGATAATAGGACTCACATACCATGGTTCACAAAACATGAATAGGAATTGTTCCTGGAGGTTCCCATTACATAAATATGTCTCTATCCCATAGGTTTGTGAAGTTTTAATTAGACTCACGCATGAAGGTCTTTGAAGTACATGGTTTTTTTTGAATCTCACGATGGGATCTCACACAGCACTCTAGATTATCTTTAGATCATGTGATGGGATATCATGAAGCACTAATGATTTTATTTGTATCTTTCTCCTAGATTTCACTCAAATTGTGAAAAGAAGTTTCACCCATATTCCATTATAGGGACTCAATAATTGTTAGTGATGAGGAGGTGGAGTGGAATATTATCCGCATTTTCGCATTCAGGTGGTGGGTTTATGTCTATAAAATCCCAAAAACTCATTTTTAATGATTGATTATCTTCTTCCTCATTGTTTTATTTGAAGCAACATCTGATAAATAGTTCATGATAAAGGGTTCATGTAATGTGGACTTTTTGTAATTTTTTTTAAAGAATGTATTGTTATATGCATCTTTCATTATTTCCCTTACTACCTCTTTTTGTATAGAATCATGAAATTATCATATTTTTTATATGAAACCACTTATGATTTATTTATGTATTTATTTTCTGGATATTTGTTTCCACTATTTTCATTACACTAATTCCACTAATTTATATATACTTCCCCAATTTTTCTTCACCTTATTAAAGAAGGTATCTTCCCCCCACCATACAATCACAGACCCTCGCTACTAGTCATAATCCTCTAGGGTATGGGAAGGTGTTCTTGAAGCCATGTGTCCACCATGTCGGGTCACTAATTATTGGACTGGGCTCAGGATGTCACTGGTAATAACCAAGGTGTACTAGTATACAACTAATTGATAGACCAATTATGATTTTTTCCTCGATGAAACATACACGAATAATCCCAGAAAAAGTGTTTTGAAAGGTATATATGATGAGTTTAAACATTGTTTTAAAGAATAATTCTTCTAAAAATATATTTCTAACACACAAAATTTACATTATGGAATAAAAATATTTGGGATTTAAATTTATCAAAAAAAATAACATTAAACCATGTAATTTAGGATATAGTATGGTGATATATATTCTTAAAAAAAGTAATGTTTCTATGAAACCAAATTTTGGTAAAAATGATTTACATAAATAAAAAATAACTTGTCAAATACTTTATAAAAATAAAGAAGGTATGGATATTTTTAAAACATATTATAAATTTTACGTTAAACATAAAAAATGGAAAAAAATAAATTTATATATCAAATAATTTATTTCTACCTAGAACAGACTCATTTTTTACCACTCCCCTGATGCAACTCCTATCAGAAGTCATGTTTAGATCCATTACTTTTGACTCATGAAGAAAGAGTTATACATTAATGATTCCCTTTACATTTACTCATAAATTCATGAGAGGATATTATTATATTTAATGATATTTCACACGACCTATAGTGACCTAGACTTTTACAAGTACTATTATATGATTTTATGCATAATTAACCATCAAATACAGCCAAATATCATTAATTCTAGTGTCTATGAAAGATTAGGTACAAACTTTTAAAACATGAAACTAAACTAAAACATATATTATATAATTTTTATAATGAGATCTTGAATTCCATTGATCTCCTACATCAATATAAGATAACCTGGGGAAGACGTGAACAAAATTTATAAGTTAAAAATCAGAGTAAGGGAATAGGAATAGGAATAGAACATAGCACATATATTTGATGAAATTACTTGATGACATAAAGGAAATGAAAAAAGAATAAACATAAGTAATAATAACAAAAATATCATGGTAACATAAAATCATGATATAATAAGAATTTGGAAATACCATATAACATGACATAAACATGAGTCATGGTTAACTTCCAAGACATGGTGGACAAAGTCTCAAAAAAGATTCAGGTTCACTCAATGTCCCAACATGACGACTCGTGAGACAAAAAATTACCCAATGAATTGAATAACTATATGATAAAACCCATCGTAAAATATTCATGAATATTTTTTCCACGTGAATATTCACACATAAGGAATCGAACATAAATGTAAGGGTCACCCATGGAAATAATTGGGTATCATAATCATGTTAAAAGGCATAACATAACGGAGTATCATAATGGTGTATGGTAAAGATAGTATTTAAAAAATAAATAGATATTAATAAGATAAAATATTAGAAAATCTTGATTACTGATGTCAAAATTAAGTGAAAACATTCCACAGAGTGCTTAATATACATTTGAAAGGAAATATTTTGGTCAAGTTTAAGGAAAATAGTAAAGGTTGTTTAAATCATATAAAGGCATATTAGTTTTCATAAAACCAAAAATGAACCAAGATATGTTTTCATGATAAAATGAGTTATTTTAGAAAATTAATGGTTGATTAAAAAATTATGGATTTCCCATGAAAATTGGTAACAAATCTAGAAGTTCCCCTGAATCGTGCTTACTAATCGGGGAGAATTAAGAAGGTAATTTTTTAAACATGTATTTCTGTATAAAATAATGATGATTTGATCTTGATTCATAACTTTTCAACAGATAAACTTAATTTAGTAGTGGTAAATAAAAATAAATAAATATTAAATTTGGTTAAAGAGAGATAAAAAGTAACCCGAAGGAAAAAATGGATGTTTAGAAGGAATCCCTTACCTCATGTCTGAAACCATTCTTCATAAGATCTTAATTATAAAGATAATTAGATTAAATCCATTAATTAATTAATTAAGATCATTTAATATATTTAATTAATTTATTATAATTTTATTAAGCTCATCTATGTCCCTTTTTATGCATTATAATATATTATTTCATCATTTGGGAGTGTTTGTTTCCTTGGTTTTAATGATTAGTTACTTGTATACATGTACGGAATATCATGTAAAATTATAATAATTACCCATAATTGAAATTATAGGTTGTTAATTATTATTCGTGAGTTTAAATATTTATATATATCCCTTGTTAATATGGTATGAGGATGAATAATTAGGTATGACATCAGTGGTAATTGTTTAGATTATTACAGATGTTTTTTATCACAACGAACTCGTTTTGTTTTATCATTTTGTACTATATATATGTGATAATTATAGAACATAAATAGGATTATAATATAAATTTTAAAATATTTTTTTACCATGATAATTGATTTCCATCCTTGAAGGTAGTTCTTAAAAAAGATAACTTGTCATTCTTGAAGGCGAGAAAAACACCTCAATAATGATGCTTCCACTTTTAGAATAAAAGGGATAGGAGAAGGGTTTGATGATGGATTATTCCATTAGAATAATAAAATTTGTGTATATTTATGTTAAATTATTTATCATTCCATTTTCATGGGGGAGGTAATTATAGAATAATAAAACAAAATAACATGAAAAAAAATTACATGAAAAGAAAGAGGAATTTACCTCTTGAATTTATCCTCCTTGAAAACCTCCATAGGGAAAAGGATTTAGTATTATCATGAGAACAAGAGATCCAAGAAATGGGGGAGGGGATTTTAATGATTATTGGTTATAATAATAACAAGTCTCAAAGCATGTAAAGGGTTTCAAGAAGTGGTGGTGATGGGTGTTATTTATAGTGGGGGTGGGGGTGTTTTCTCATTATTTTATTCATTAGTTTATTATCTTTCCATAAGAAAAGAAATTGTGGTGATATCAGGAAAATATACAGTAAATAGAGAACAATAATTTGATATTATGGTGCTTATATAAATGAATACTCGATGAATAATGTATTTTTCTTATTATGTATATATACCGTAAATTATAGTATTTTACTATTCACCATAAATTCAACTGTTTTAGAAAATTACCAAACATTTACACTACCCATTTTTTAATGTATATAATTAAAAAATGGATATAATTTTATGAAAATAATTTTATTATTATGATAAATTTAACATTTTAATTAAAAACATCATTTACTTGGAAAATACCAATTTCAAAATTATAACTGATTTTATGACTCTTTGTAAAATTAATTAAGGTCTGATAAAATTATCTTATAATAAAAAGGCAAAAAAATTATTAATTTATGAGTAAATTTTATGGAGGTAAATTTTTTTTAAAATTATATTATTTAAAAAATTGAAAATAAACACCTGTGTTTTATAATAATTTAAACACTTAATTAATAATTTTAAAAACATTTATTTATTTATACTATGATATAATTATAAAATATTTCCATTTATAAGATGATTGAATTTTATTTTTATTTTTATAGGTGATGTTACTATTCTATTGGTCATTTTACTATTCATAAGGAACATATTACTATTCCAAATGTGAAGTTACCATTTCATTAGTGTAGGTTCTCTAAATTATAGAAATACCTCTTATTTAATTTATTATTCTATTATAAAGATGAAATTTTGTTATCAATGTGATTTTTTGCGATTATACTATATTAAATAATTATAAGAAGGGAATTTACATTAATAGAATTTGGGTTTGTTACACTACCCATGTTTCTTACTCTATATAATAGGTTATTTCAAAAATCAATACATGTTTACAAAGGTTCAAGAAATCAGATTGATGTCATATTGAAAAATGAATGCTCATCACCAAGGTTTTTCTGTTAATATAAGATATATAATTTCTATACACTTTTATTCATATGAATGATGCTCTCTAATACACAATTAGGGGTTCATATACATTTCAAAAACCAATAATTCATGTATAATCAAGGTAATATATTTCCTCATCACTTATCATTATTAGTATTAGTTATCTCTGTTAATTATTTGATATCTTATCAATAAAGTTATGAAATAGTTTCTCTATATTTCCATATAAAATTTAAACATAGGAAAGTAAAGGGAATAAGTTATCAACTCCAATAATGCATAAAAAAAGAAGATAAAATAGAGATATTAAAAATTAAAAATGTTTCAGAAAATGATTTAAATCAAATCATTGAATATATTACTGTATCATGGGTACATAATAAGGGTAGAAACCCTTCAGCTATTAACAAATAAAGAAAATTGAAACTAAGAATTAAATCACATCATTGAATTTATTAATGTATTATTATACATTTAAAACATAATCTAAACTAATATTGGTAATTTGGGAATATTTATAATTATTTTAATTATATAATCCTAAAAACACATTTCTAATGTGGAAATACGGGATTTATTCAAAACCATCAATTTATAGGTCTATAAAAATTTGAAAAACTTCATTTATTAAAATATAAAATATGGTGTATAAAAATTCCATAAAATCCGTAAATAATTTCAAATAGGTCAGAAACAACTACCATTTGTGAATTCTTTATGAGACCTCCCTTATATTCATGTGATACCATATAAACCCTTTATTACCATCAAAACACATTATATAAACATTCATAAATAATTGTCATGAAAGAAAATAATTTTCTCAAAACTCATTCAAAAACTAAATGAAACCTAGATAGATAAATACCAAACATTTGGTAACCATTAATAAAATAGAACCCCTAATTACATATAACCCAAGAAGGTCAATTTAGGGTCCAAATTAAAAATAACTAATCATTTCACTCCACTATGAAAATTTAATAACTTAACCGAAATAACTGGGAATGATATAGAATGTCACATGACCCCAAGCATGCATCCTCGTACACAAGAGGTTAAGGACTAACAACAAGGGAATATGGTGGAACCATGGGGAGACTATATCGTTCATTAAAGAAAAATTAAAAATAGATAACAAATATGTAAACTATATAAAATCATAGTAAGAATAAATCAATAACAAAACTACTTTATGGATCTGTTTAGAAAAAATAAATTCATACTTGAATACAAGGCACTAATCACCCAACGAGAAATCACATTTTAAAATAAGGAAATAAACCAAAATATAAGTAAAGATATACTACTCCCAACCTCATTGAATCTCTATATTTATAATAATGCTGAGATATCACTCTATTCGATAAACCTAATCCTTATCCCAACCAATAGTTACAATAATTGATTGTTGCTAGGTTAGGCAGTTTCCATAAAAACCCAAGCAAGATATGATTATGACTCAATAAGAAACAAATAATTTGGTATGGATCATAATATGATATATTTTTCATATGTTCATGTGACAAGATCATTTGAAATCAAATATACAAATAATAATTGCACACGCATGACATAAAATCACCAAACACATGGAGGTAATAAAAAACATTTTTCGAGCGGTCGTGTTCTTAACAAGCCACCTCAAACACCAACAGTACCAACTTTATCTCCATGAAAGTATAATATACATACTATATATCATGAGAAATATGAAATAATCTACAAGGTTCGTATTCAAGGAATTGAGAAAATATATTCCTTTAAATCCTCATGCCATCGAGGGACATTGTCCCAGACATCCTTAAGGCATCGAGTTCCATTAGGCCATTAGTTCATCTTATCCCAAATCTATCATGGGCCAATCAACAAGTTCACCATGAATTAACAATAAATTGGGTAGGGACTCAAGGTCATCATACCAAAACATCATTCCCTCGGTTAGGTCATAATATATTATCATGCCGCAAATCCGCTTCTCGGGTCATGCCATAAGGTAATAAATCCCCTACACTGCATATTGGTCCATATTCATCATTTTCTCATGTTTTGTGTAGTTACCCTATAAGAAAAAATGATATCATGATGGTCCCCCTATTCTAAGTACTATTAATAGACCTCCATGGGAATGGTAACACATGTAGCAGGGAAGATCAAATATTTGTAGCACAAGCATGCCATCATCAGATATAACCATAAAAAACATAACATGTGATCATCATCAAACATGGAAACTTGATACACAATCATAGTCATAGAAACAGATATAATATATGGGTCTCAAAATCTAAACACACATCCACATGTGATCACTATAGAGAATGGCCAAACAAACTTGTATCATGTGTACAACAACAAGGATAAAGACAATGAATATATCAAAGCATAGAATATCTTTATGAGTATTAGGAGTTACAAATGTGACCAAAATAAAACATGGTAAAATAAGTAATCTAGTAATACTCATGGAAAAAATATTTATTCATGGTCATATGGGAAACACATAAACAAACATCACACCTCATGGTGCCCATGAAGATAAAGGTATTCTTTCATGATCATCCTTTGGCCATCGGTGACTGGTAACAAGATAATACGCAAGGGTCCAATGTGGCACATGAAACATTGTCCAATTTCATTAGACCTGTTTTTTAAATAAATCAAGACTTAAGGATAATTAATTAGTTAATCACAAACTATTATTCCCAACACTATATGAAATGAAGGTACATTTTTATATGGTAGACAACATTATAATACATGTTAATAAAAAATAATAATACCATAAGGTTGAGAACATGGGTTCACCACACCTAAATTGTACCAAACTCAAATGAATCAAAGGAAAACATATTTTTATAATTCCATAAATGTTCATTCATCTTCCAATGATCCCTAAAACATCATTATAAAACTATTGAATTTTTATTAATTAATTATAAATTAATTATAATAAATCAATAGATTACAAGAACTCACATTCAAAATAAAATACTCACTTGCTGAATCACTAAATGGATATCGCAGCCCTGTCAAAATCATGACCAACCATTCATGGAAGTTCAATATAACACTTTTAACTTCATTTAGTGAAAAATCCCCAACTTTTTGTGATCAAGAAAATCCTGATTTAATATAATGAAATTGGATCCTTTTGGAAAACCCAACATAATGTCATACCTTTACCACAACATCACCCAATAGATTTTGATCCACTTATACAACACTCTTAGTTCTAGGATGAGAAAATCCTTTACTCAATTCCTCATTTTGGTGGCCAATTTGACCTAAATTTACAAAACCCCATATAAATAGTTAATAATGGAACTAATTTCATTATAACACCCAATAATAGAAAATTTTCACCATTACAGTACATCATCCATCCATGTTAATCTAATGATCCATCATTCTCAGACAATTCCTCCAATATTCAATGGAATTATAATTTGATCCTTAAGAAAGATCACATTAATGATCAATCAATGGCCAAGATGATTCAATGAAAGAGTATCCATGGATAATTGAGATATAAAATTATTTTAAGTGATAAGAGTTTCCATACGGATTCCTAGATGATGAATTTCAACATCATCCACTACCGTATGAGTAAGAAATAGGCTAAGATTAAATTGGATCGAAAGATCAATCTTACATATTCCATTACATTGAGTTTAAATCTACCCTAGATCATAAAGAACCCATTTAGGGAGGCTATGACTGGTGCACAACATGATTACTCCTAGAAAAATGATCCAGATTAGGTTAAATTGATATGTATTCAGTGGGAAATCTAACAAAACATCATCCATTAATAGTAACCTAATATGCCCCACTGGTCATCCGGTAGGGGTCCACTAGAAAGTTAGTGGCCAACTAGCTGAACATTACAAACTACTAAGCCACAACAGATCTACCAACCCAATCACCAATCTAGTGGGAGCTACTTGATAGTAGGAGATAATATTGTTTCTTAGTTGTCCCTTTTGTGCCTCTAATCTCTTCTAAGTTCTGAGTCTCCCACCATGATTTTATTCAAGTCTGAAAAACCCACATCAAGGATGTTGGTCCCTAAAGATTTCTCTGTTAAAACCCATTTCTCTAAATAATTCATACACTTAAAAGAATTTACATTCCCTCTAAAATTTATAATCCATGATGATGAGGGTTGTTACAACCTTCCCACCATTGTACTTATCATCAATGATAAGTTATGCTAACATGTGCATGACACCTTATGATCTTCATCTATCAAAATTTAAAAGACATTTTCTATATTCAATCCTCAAAAATAAAAATGTTTCCTATACTAAGAACTTACTTCAATATACCCAACACGATCCTGCTACATGACTCTAAGAATGGGAATCATGAGTCATGATAGAATAATGTTGTCCTTCAACATCACGAACATGATCATCAGATCCATTGAACTCACCAACCCATGGTGTCTTCCTCTTATTCATATCGAAAAATGATGTTGATCCCCACCCAAGGAATAACCATATGGAAAAAATTGAAATTAAAATATCTTACTTGGTATACTTCAGTTCCATCATGCTCAATCAATGTATAACCAGTTTTAATTTTGGACAACCAAACGTCATTTCTGGTTATGAATTGAACCAATGAGTTTTACGGTCAATTGAAACCCAAAAGATCCATAATATCACAAAATTTAAGTACCAATTTTAATAACCTAATTCATATATGATATAATAAACTTGTTGTGGTTCCAACCCACCCCATTTAGGTTCACAATGAATCTGTAGTTGGAACACATCGAATCAACTACCTGTATGGACTAAGTAACTAAAAGTCCATGAATCCACCTATTTCCATACCTTAACTCTTATATTTTTCAATAAATTATTCTAAAATCCTTATAAAAGTTTTAAATAACATAAAATTCCCCCCTTGTGTTCACCAACATCTTACACCAGACAGAAGGCTCACAATCATAGGTCAATGCACCAAAAATCTGTATCCCTCTTAGTTCAAACCAATTCGTACCAAAGTAAAAAATAACACCTAAAGTATTTATATTTTTTAATATATGAATTAAATATTAGGTATATGTTGTGGGACCAGATACTCTTGGTTCCATTACACATCAATCTTCTAGTC
Organism: Viscum album; assembly: GCA_963277665.1. NCBI lineage: Eukaryota > Viridiplantae > Streptophyta > Magnoliopsida > Santalales > Viscaceae > Viscum > Viscum album. Next base: position 2,045,410,852 of record OY728147.1, on the reverse strand, counting down.
TCACCAAATTTTTCTAAAAGTCAATCATGTGCATACCATGACCCTTCCCATAATAGAGGTAGTTCACACACATCTAGGTCAATTCTCCCTGCAAAAGGATTATTAGTTTTTTTCCTTTAACACTCATGTAAGACTACCTATCCCATGACTAGTCATCAGAAAACACTATGACTGAGTGTGATTGTCTATGAAACTGATTTCTAATAAATATACCATGCATTGTCTGTGCCTATATTTCTCAAAATGAATTCAACTCCATCCAATTATCCATATAAAAGTGATTAATGGTCTTTAGCATCCTACCAAAAGGTAATGAAAACAATCCAAAAGGTTATATTCCCCTAACAAATGTACAAATTTCAAACCATGACATATCCACCAACAACAAACTCAAGTTCACCACAAAATATTACGATGATCCATTTTTGAATTCTTCTTTTTCCACAAATTCAGCTCCTTAATAATTAAACACTGAACCACCAAACCATGCAATATTCACACCAAACACATTGGTTTAAATATAAAGTATGAACTTGAATAGAAAACATTAGTGGGATTATATCACTAACTCTTTTGATTTCATCAACATAACCTGAAAATTATCAATGATACACTCACCACCTCACTTCATCAATTCAAACTGCCTCACATATAACCACTACATAAATGTCACACAATAATTTTTTCCTAGTAAGTCATTAAAACACAACTCATTAATCCATATAAGGTTATTTCCACAAGACATAGACCCTTGGTCCCAGACTCACTCACCTTCCAATATTTCCACAATACAAAAAGCACCAACTCCATTAAAAATCTTACTCCCAATGACCCTTTTAGAAATGGGCATCTTCCTTCTATGGAGATTCATTATGCACCTTGAGAAACATGGGTGTTAGTTTAATCCACTACGTTTTACCCCACACTCTAACCATTATAGGTCCAACCACCAATAATTATCACTCAGTATTTAGTAAAAATTTCATTACAAACTCATAGGCTGAGAAATCCCTAGTCCTTTCCTCGATGTGACAATCATAAAACCTCTCTGAAACCCAACCATGTATCAAGAATACTAACACTCTAGATGATCCATACTCCTTGTTCACAATGTAACATGAAAGACCATTATATAATCCTTTTGATAGTTAATCACATGAACATAGTTTTTTTATCTATGAAAAAATCCCTTAAGGAATTAACTTTGACTATCCCTTCACAAGGATTATCCACGCTCAGGTTACTCTAAGTAGAAGGAACCACTGGGCATCTAGTAACTAGATACCAAATTATAATGCTACAAGGTATTAAACATAATTAGTATAAGTTTAATTAAGGGTCACAACACTTTCAACATATTATAGGAAAATATCTAGTGAAATGTCTTAAAAACATCACACTTAGACTAACCATGTTGAGAGGATATAGACACTTGGTTTACTTAAACTTAATACCACTAGTTTCCATATATATATATATATTTGTGTAGACTATAATTTTTACTTAAACTAACTAGAAATCTCCTAGGAATACTAATCCAAGGTTCTTACTAAGTTAATAATTCCCAAAAATAACCTATCATGATACATTTCACTACCTATGTGAAAGGGGAGCACATCCTTATCACCATCATCATCACCATAATTGTCACCATCATCATCACCCACATGAACTATACTATAGTCTTTCATGACCTACAATCAAAATTATACATTCATAGAAGTAAATATGTAAATAAAACTACCATGAAATTATATATACATACACATTATAATTTGTTTATGACGAGTAGTTGAATACTCCATTATTAGTAAAATAATACACAAGAAGAAAATATATCATTCAAAACCAACATGTATAATATGAGGAATGTGATTCCTCTTTATGATATGGAAAAGTGTCAGCCTATATGAAATCCCAAACCGAAAATCCATGTGCGTCACATGAGGTGAAAATATGAGATATAAGGAGTTAAAAAAAATCCAAATCCCATGTAACCTAGACTTCCCTCATAAATGGTATTCATAATAAATCACACATAGTTTGATCAAAAGTACTTATATATTCCTATATCTATAGTTTACTAACTCCCAAAAATAATAAAATCAGTATATTATATGCTATGATACAATTTATTACATCCATACCAAAATCATTGGGTCCAGTCTTGAAGGACACATGCCCTCAAGCATTTTTCTCATTACACCAGAGGCTATCATCTAGTAGCGAGGGTCTTAGGTAGAACAAATGGAAGACTATACACTCCATTAGAATAATAAATATTACTAAATAAAAATCATTTAAGCATTATACAATTACAATAAGTAGGTATAAATAGCATTAAAATGTCTAGATGTATGTAGAAATAATAAACAGAAACCTAAATATGAGATGATGATCATCCACAAGAATATCACATATATAAAAAGTAAAATAAAAGAAATAAAATAAGGGTATTCCACTCCCAGTATAATCTAATATTGATATATGAAATCATTTAGATCTTTCTCAATAGTCGATAAACCTAGGACTTAGGCTAACTTGTACCTAAAAAATGTGAGGGTTTCTCAAGTACCCAAGTACCATGGCAACCTAGGTAGGGTGTGAGCACAACTCAGTAAGACACCACCAATGTGGTCTTGTACCTAGCCAAAAATATAGAGAACAAGTGTATGTGATTATATCAATATAATTTAATTAGAATAAAATATAACTTAACAATTTTATAAAATAATCAAAAAACACACATGAGAACTAACAATCAGGTGTCAATAAAGGTACCATGAACCCCATCCATACTAGATTCAGCTCTATGATGGAAGGGTGATAATAATGGATGTGGGGATTAATCTATAAAAAGACACAAGGATGGTCTTAAAATAATTGAGGCAACTTGTCACTCATGATCCTCAAGGAATCGAATGAAAATATGTCCCAATATGATCAAGCACATCAATTCGAATTGGGATACAGGGTTGTCATAACATGACTCCATCATATGTCAAAACAAAATCCCTCCATGGAATAACCCTCCTTCAGGTAAGGTGTCAAGGATTTCATACCCTGATATCATGTCTTGGGTCCAGTCACCATAGACTATCATTCCCCATATCCACCTCTCAACCCAAGCCATAAGGCTATCATGCCCCTACACTGCATACAGTACCCTCATCATCATTATAAAAAGTTGTTCATACATACCCTTTATGGTGAAAACATATCTTAATGATTCACCTAATAAAAGTACCAATGACATACATCCTACGTATTGATAACATATATATAATAGTAGAAAATATGTAGGCAATATAAGCATTCCATAATGAGATATAAATAGGAAAGAACATAACATGTGATCAACATCAAACCTGGAAAAAAACCACCTAATAACACCCATGAAAACGAACTGCATATTTGGGTCTCAATGGCAAATCACACATACACATGTGATCACTACCGATCATGGATAAAAAATATGCAAACACATGTATCACATTAATGCAAAATAGTACCCATTTAAAAGAGAATCATGAATCATCATGAGACATAGAAACTACACATTTGATCATAATCATACATGTTCAAATACGAAATGTATACATACTCATGGAATAAATCATCATACATGGTCACATGGGAAACATACATAGACAAAAAGAACACCTCAAGGTGTCCAAGTAAGTAATGTCACTCAATAGTGATAAAACCTCGGTCATCAGTGGGAGGCAACATGCGAGTGAAAAAGGGACCAACATATCCCTTGGTACTTTTTCTAATTTAATTAGTCCTATTCGATTAAATAATTAAAATTTAAGGATCATTAATTAATTAATAACATAAAATTATCCATACCAAATTTTAAAATTATGGGTCACTCACACATGGTGGAAAACCTTATAACACTTGTCAATAACAATGAACAATACCATAGTATAAAGTACATGGGACCACCTTCCTCAAATGGAGCCAAATACAAACAAATCAAAGGTTAATAGCTTTTTCTATGTCCATCCAAGTCCATTTGGCGTATAAATATCACCATAATGTCCTTATCAAACCAATTAATTCTAATTAATTAATTATAACTAAATTATAATTAATTAAAATATTAAAAAAACTAAAATTAAAAGGTGAAGGTATAATTTACAAAGTACATACTAGATATCACTAACTAATCATAATAATGACAAACCATTCAGGTAAAGTCATCCTAGAGCTTCCAAATTCATTCCAATTAAAGTCTCAATCACTTTGAAACAAGATAAAGAATAATTTAAGTTAATTTAATTGAATCATTAAAGGGACACTAATACAAAGACGTACCATAACTAAAACATCACCCAATGGAGTTCAATACACTTTTGGAATACTCTCAACTCAAAAATAAGAAAAATTCCCTAATCAATTCGTTGTTTTGATGGCCAATTCTAAATAAATTGACCCAATAACATAGAATGAATTATTAATGCATATAATTTCATCAAAACATAACCCAATAACACGTGTTCATTATTATAGGACATCCTCTAGCCTTTCCAATCCAAATATCCATCAATCACAATCAATTTCACCATGATCCTCTATAGTCCTAAAATCCATTAAGAAAGATCATGTTAATGATTAATCATTGAAAAATATGAACCAATTATATAGGATACAAGGATAATTGAGATGCCAAAGGATTTTACAAGATAATTGTCACCATGAGGATTTATTGATCATGGATAACAGACATTATCCATCATCAAAGGATGAAAAAAGAGGCCAATATTGAAGAAGATGAAAGGATCCATCTCATATTCTCCATCACATTGATTCTAGACCCAACCTGAATCATGATATACTCATGGGAGGAGGAATAAAGAGGTTTAAATTAAGATTAATCCTAGAAAAAAAGATCCATGGGAGGTTAAATCGGGGAGGATTCAATGAGAAATGGAATAAAACACCCTTCATTAACAGTTGTCTTCCCATCGACGTGCCAGTGGGGCCTATAGAATACCTAGTGCTTTCTCTCTTTCCTATTTCCCCAAACAAAACAAAAAATTTGTATGAGTTATAAGTGTCCCACCATTCTTTCATTCTGGTCTAATAATACTCCTCAATGTTTTCAAGACATAATTTATATCATGTTGATAGAAGGTTCTCAGAATTATCCATCCACTAGATGAAAATTTCAAATTCTATAAAAAATATACAACCCATAATGATGTGTTTTTTTATAATAATGATATAAAAAAGGATTGAAAGAACATGGGAAACACTAATTTAGTTCTTTGTTAACCAAAAAATAAGAGTTCAAGGCTCTTAAATGGATTTGACCAGGGATATAGTGAAACCCCAAACCCAAGATTCCTTATAAAGCAGGGAATAAAAGGAGAGAATTTAAGGGATAAAGGGAGAGAATAATAATAGATTACCTTTCACTAATCATGGGTAAATACATCTAAAAATAACCTAAAAATTAAATAGGGGTAAATAGAAAATGAACGTAAGCAATAAAGAGAACACTAGGGGTGTTCAAAAAAGTTATAATTAGGTATATGGAGATTATTCTCAAGGGATTAAGGGGTTAAAAGAAAATTTACCATTTTCCATTAATGATTGTTTTTTAAAATTAACTGCCCAAGAGGCCACAACAATTCTAGTGGCACCCTACCAAATATATAGTGATACCCTAGTTGCTAAATAGCCACTAAATAGCCCCCAAAATAACATTAGACCTCCATTGAGGTTATGGTGGTTCACATACACCCATACCCACATTAATATTTTATTCCAACCTTTAGAAATCCTCTTATGGACTTTACTATAATATAATTAAATTCGTAATGACCACTTTAGACACTTAAAAACTATAAAACATAGTCTCATCCATAAGAAGACATAAGACAATTAAATTCCATAGAGATTCATGACTATTTAATCACAAAAACATACCGAAAATAGTCAGGTTCATTAAACCCCGTGCCTTAAACTAACTCATCTATGAGAGTAAATCATAAAGGGGTGATCAAGAGTAATTTCAACACTAAACCATTTTTTAGGAATATATTACCAAATATTTTTAATCACATGACCTTAAATGTAACATCTTAGTTCAGATGCAACTCAACAGTTGTCCTAGACCGGATCAACACAAGACCACAGGAGTGCCTCATCAAACACAAAATTTTACTAACTATAATTAGGGTTCTATGTTTTTACTATGAAGATAATATAACATGATATAAGAGTTTGTAATCATAACAAATATAAACAATAATCATACATAACAAAGAGTGTAGAATAGGAAAAAAAATTGAACATGTTATACAATGAAATAGGTAACACACTAGGCTAATGAAATATAAAAGAAAAATTAATGGAATATAAAATGTGAAGTATCCCCTTCTTACTCTAATCCATAAAACGTAATTCTCAAAAACCCTACTGGGATGCTCCATCTCGATCATAGGACTCGACATGAGTGTCTCTGGTCAATCCTGAAATTCTGATCCTCCACCTTCACAACTATACCATGTTCTCAACATGAAAATAGACATAAATCATACACACAAACAAAGGTTCATGTACAAGAGGAGAGAAAAGAATTTTAGTAGGCCCCCACCAACAGTGAACATACAACCTACATCCATAAGTTCATGCTCTTGTAATATGATCATCCTGGAAGAAAAATAACAAAAATATTATAAAAACCACCATTGATCCTCATGATTGTGAACATAATCGATCATACCTATATCATCTAGTGCTCGTGTTTCTCTAAGCATGTCACGATGACTATTCCTACTATATAAAAAATAGATCCTAAGATGTAACTTATGAACCCCAAATTATAATGATAAAACGACTAATAAATCATCATAAATAGATCCACAACTAAATCTTAGGCATCATAGGCATCCCTATAAAATCCACGCATAAAGAATGAATCATTTACAATTCTTGGTGTGTCAGGAAATTAGTGAATGCAAATAATTTCAAATGTTATCATGCCAAACAGATATTCCAAGGAATCATGGGAATCTATATTAGGATTATGTAATTTCATCATTCATGAATATCTACATCCGTGGGTTGAACTATATATTTAGTCATAAAAATAATGAAAGTGATCATAATCCCAAAGCCTGAGTAGTTGGATCCAAGATATGATAGAAATTTATTGGTACAATGGCATATAGGTTGTCCCATATAGACCTGAGGTTTAATCCTTGTGTCCCTGTAAATATTTACATAGAACAACAGTCATATCTCGGGAATCACTGGGCATCCATGATGATATCATGGTTTCATACATCTCACAAATATATCACAATATTCCTAAGGTTGGATCCTAGGAAGATCCTCTGGGAATCCTCTATATCATTATCACATATCACCATGCCCAAAGTAAATGTCTTAAGAATCACATCTAGGAATCCTCAAATTCTTCCTTGAAATACATTAATCCCATTGGTCGGGTCCTAGGAATCTTGTTTGGACATCCATAGCTATATCAATAAAAATAATGTGAAAGTATAAATAAAATATAAGGGTTGTATTAATTCCCAGTCCCATCACTAGAGCCATATCCCCTTGGGATTACAAGTTCAGTATATATTCAAAGGTGACATGTTCGACCATCTATACCTATAAACACATTCACCTGCACAGGTTTATCTAATAGAGTGACTCCCAAAGGGATTCACTATGTCATCACTATAGTGGAGGAATCCCACTCTAGACCCTCGAGGCCAAAATCCATCACAAAGGCATCCCACTTGGGATCCATAGTGTCAAAACTCTTCTAGAGGCATCCCTCTTGGGATCCGCAGTCACAAAAAGTCTCTCCAGACAATACCCAACCCTTAGGGGGAGCATATCCCACAACTAAGTCTCTATTATCTTAGGGCCACACGGGCCTAATAGGTCAAAACTAATAAGCGAGTATGTCATTAACAAGTCATGATAGGATATCCAGAACACCCAACATATCTTTTTCCATGAGTTTCAACCTGGTCACATTAACCATAGACTATCCTAGGATACACTATCCAAGGACACTTAAGATGTCATTCCATATCCTCTAACATTTATCATAACTCCCATATGAGTCTTATCCCATATATATCTCTCTCTTTGGGGACCACTAAGTCCAGTTACTAAGAGAAGAACCAATCTATAATAGCTCACATTCCATAAATAAAATCTTATAAGTCCTCAAAACATCACAAGGGTTACACTATAGTGATTTCTATGTAAATATACTCAAAATGGACTCCTCTTCAGACCCATTCTAGATCAAGGAAAAAATCCCCCCAACCCATCAGGTGTGTAATAGGGTTGTAATACACGAAATGTAACACATGTAAATAGAATGTACTCAAAAACCTAAACCCCTATCCATATACTAATACATTTACTATGTACACCCAAAGTGTGATCCTTAACTACTACATATCCAAGGAACACATGGGGTTTAGTCGTGTTCTAGTAAATGGTCAGTGCATACCTAGGTTTTGTTCATGTATTATTGCAAGTCCATATCTCCCATACATGGGGTTTCTATCTAAGTACATACTCATATATCTATGTCCCGCTACATAGTGTGTATGTTTACTATATGGTGTTTACTTCCAAAAACATCATCTACCCCAAATGGGGATAACACAAGGCATGAGTTCTTGATACCAAATTTTGAGTGATCAGGATTTCCCCAATGGAAACCCTAAAAATATAACTAAAAACCCTATTTTCAACCAATTAATACTTGATAAACCCCGAGGGGTCATTAGTCATAAAAAAGATTCAAAACTAAAAATGGAAAATATATGGGGATTTGGATAGAAAAATAAAAAAATGTGCCTACCTCATGGTGAAAGGAACAAATATTTGGGTCCAAATCCATGTTCTAAAGCCAAAACACCTCAATATTCTCTCAATATCCATCATCGACAATGTCAGATGGTGCGTCATACCCACTACCCTTTCTATCTGTCAGTCGTATAAAAGGGAGGAAACCTCCCCACTTCTATTATTTGTATTAAATAATAGGGTAGAGTATAATTAAAAGTAAATTAATTAGTTAATTGATTTATTTAATTTTAATAACTCATTTAAAACAAATTTTCTTGGACTTAGTTTCCGAATATTGTTTACACTTATCCTATGAAAACCCCCCTTCTATACTCAACTATAGAGTTGGAATCTCTATCTGATATTCCATTAAATACATATAATTAAATTAAAACATGAAAATTAATTAAAATCTAATTAATAAAATATTATATATTTCAACATAAGTCCAAAGGATCGGAATTTTCCCAAACTCTTATCATAAGGTAAACACCATATTCAAGACCAATTTAGTGGTCTAAAAATAATCTGAGATCATATTTAGGGTAAATTAAAATTTTACCCCCATGAGAATCAATAACTAGAAATTAAAATTTATGATCATTTTCACAACCTAGAAAAATCTGAGGTCCTAAAATCACCACAGTATAAAACATCTCATCCTTGAGATGTATCAATTTCTTTTAAGATCACATGATTTGATTTTGAGCATCTACACAACTGATATTATAGCATCCATCCACTGACTGAACCCATAGATTCCACAACTCTCCAAAAATGAGAGACATTCAACTATGACTGAACTAATGTCCCCCACTAGATAAGTATCCTTATCTTCACCATACAAAAAATTCCAGATTCTATCCCCCATGCTCCAGCAATCACCAAAAAATTACTATACATGGTTAAATCACCATTATTAGAGCATGAGTATTAAAACATCAATAACTCATTACCAACTAACAATTAATAGAAACAAACATGATCAATAACCCAATTGAAATGAGAATTTTGTGTTTTGAGGGACTATAGTGAACTCTACACCATAAATCATTCATTACCCTCCTCATCGAGCACTAAAATGAATGGTTTTATCCACAATTAATTTTTTACCCCCCCCCCTCCAACAAACCATTCTCAAGAATCCCGTCATAGCTCCTCATCTCTCGTGTCTCACATGTTCATCGCTGATTCTAATTTGAGAAACACTATGCAAAACTAGTGCATACACTATTATACCCTCATATGAAAATGAACAGACATATTTTTTAGTATCGTAGATCCATGTAAAATCTGACTCATTATCCTATGAGTTGTATCGTCAAAAATGGATGACCATTCTCTAAAACATTTCAAATCATCAACCCATGAACATACTATAGGATCTCATTGAATGCCCAATGTTTCAACCATTCTAAATCCATCAAAATACTTAGTTATAATTATGAATCATCCCATGTCATGAGAATCCAACCACTCTCTTTCTCACGTACTAAAATATATCCCATTAATAGATAAATGCACTTGATAGTAATTCAATATAAAACCATCCATGATACCAAAATCATAGGCACTACCACGGATTAGTATCACAACACTTAAGGCATTCACATTTCTCTCCACCTATGAAGATCCCATATTCTCAGGGTAACCCCTCTCATAGGTTACCCTTGTTCATCATAAGAAAACCTAATCACTAAATACTGACTGGCATCTCATGGTTTGTAGGTTTTCAACCTAACCCAGAAGTCAAGTCCCTAATAATGTCATTTCCCATGGGAAACATTGTGTTCCCATTTTAATGTCTAAACACAACATCACCATTCCTAACACACTCTCCAGGGTCTCATTTCTACATCTATAAAGTACGTTTAGCCAAAATAACAGCCTACTATGGCACTGACTCTCACTGAGTATCCATCTACGGGGCTTCTCCCTTGGAAATCCCAACTCATCCAAAGTCACCACTATTACATCTAATAGCATCATCCAAGAATTACAATACCCTATAAAACCACATCCATTGGCTCGATTAAGTGGAATTAAATTCCAACCTATATCATAAAACATCATATAGATTGTTAATATCACATTTAATGACTAATACAGTGAAATATCAACCCACTAGGGGCATCCCACTAATGCTTTATATACCACACTCACCATTGGGGTCACCAATTGTTGTATGCACTAAGGTACCATGTCTTATTCATCATAGGAATATCTCCATAAATCTATATGACCTTCCATCAGAAAAAATACATTTAATGGTATTCTTAGATGTGTAAAAGACCACAATGTATTTATATAAGAGAACTATATAAGGTAAATTGGTGGAACATTAAAAAAATTGAGCCTCACATCGCTAATAAAATCACAGAGGAACGTATACATGTCATTTATATCTTATGTGCCTAATCATGATACATGATATGCCTCTTGACTATATGTTACAAGAGTAAAATACAACAATTGGATTATTAGCAAGGGGCTAAGGTCTATAAATCCATCTAAAATGAAAAATCATGGAAATAATGGGTGTAAAAAAATTTAAAACCATATCAATACTAACATAGAAAATATAGAACATCAACCCCTTCTCTGGAAATCAAAACATTATACTGGTAAAGGTGATCACATCACACTAGTCTATTAATATTCATTAGATACATCACATTCTTATATATCTTTAATAATATAACCCAAGTAGGAATAAAATAGATGTTACCCCCTGATATTTTATGGTATATTTCTTTCTGAATTAATTAATTTTCTTCTATAGCTAGAGATACATCTAACCCTTAGTCTAAATAAATTTTAATATTCTATGTCATTATCACCTAGTCATTAAACTGGAAGATATTAATATGACAAAAAAAATTGTAAATAATTTCTTTACATGTGTATTTAAAAAATTCAGTAAATATCCATTCATTAGATAAAAAATAAAAATATTTTTAATTAAAGGAAATGGTTTTCTAAAAAATTGTTAACATGTGTGTTATGCATTTTTATCGAAATAAATTAAATTAATCAGTATTGTGAAATTTTTTTTATTTATATATTATATCAAATTTTTTATCATTCATATAATATTTTACCTAACCATGTAATAAGATTAAAACTAGTTTTATTCTTAAAACTATATTTTTTTTCTAAAAGCAGTTTCGATATATTTTACACACTTATTTTAAAATTAATTTTTATCAATTTTAGAATAAATATTTGAAAAAATTAACTATATTTTTGATATCATCATATTAAAATTATCTTAGAGTGAATTTTTTAGTATTTTCTCAAAGAGTTTAAATTTTTATTCAATAGTGAAAAGAATGATTTTACTTAAAAACATCATATTCATCTAAAGAATTTACAAAGTAAAATTTTGTTTTAAAAATAAAATTAGATAAATTAAATTATTATTAATCCAACATAGGTCCTTAGAATAAATTTAATATTGAATTTTTATATATAGACATTTTATATTTGAGAAAATTATTTGTTTGGGAAAATAATTTTTGGTCACGCTTAAGGGTTTAATTTTAAATTAAATTCTCCCAATTTTTTGAATTGAATTTGAAAAAATAGATTCCATATTTTCAATAATAATAGTTAATATCAGGTGACATTTTCAATTTCATTTTTGTTCATTCTGATTAGAAATAATAATAAAATTTATTTTCTTCAATTAAGGTTTAGATGGGGTATTACGCATAACATATGCCAGTGATAAAATTAATTTTCCACACACATAGAGGTTTTATTTGATAAATTGGATTTCATAATTATAATAATTGTTTTTATATTACCTTATAATTGTTATTTATTTTTAGTATAAAATAATATTTATTTTAGTTAAATAAAAATCTAATCACCAAGGTGAAAACTAAAATAGTAAAATTATGTAAACTTAAAGGACAAGGTAATAAAATGATTGAAAATGTTTATCTCTCTTTGTGGATATGTTTATTGACCATAAATTCAATAAAATACATAGTTTATAAATTTTTAATCACTTTTTCTAATAGTGAATTCCCATTATTGAATATTTTTGGGTATTTATTAATATGTTACTCCTCAATTATAAAAGGTTACCTCCTCCCTCACTTATTTACACACATTAAATAATTTATCTCGACAAACCCTAGAAAATATTACGTCCAAACAATTCTTCTATGTGTTATATTTATTGTCTTATTCCCAAACGAAAAACCCTTGGGACCTTAATAAGATATCCAATGGTGTATTTTTTAAGAAAAAAAAAATTTCACCAAGATCTTTATTTTTTACATCTTCTTTAACCACCTTAATTCATATATCAATAGTTACAATATAAAAATAAAAGTATCTAAAATATACTAAAATATTATTATGTTAATGGTATAACCTATATCAATCTATTCTTTCAACAAATAGTAAATGAAACTTCTAATCATGTGTATTGTTGACTATCGCCTTAGGAACCATTGTAATTCATTTTTCATCACCACCTATTATGACAGTATATGAAGATTTATTTATTCTATAAACTTATTTTTTTTATGACATCATTATACCTCTATAATTTTAATATGACATATATATTTTTTCCTTCTAATCCATTATAAAATGATAATGTTTTGTGCGTATGTTTGGACTACTACCATCACAAAGTGATGTGATTTGTTTTCATTTTATTTTTAAATCGATGGTAATAAGGATACAATCTATTAAAATGTATTATTTATATCATATAATAATTATTCCAGAAATTTTAATTTTCATTTACCATCATTTTGTTTCTATCCATTAAGAAATGAAAATATCATTCTTGTGTACGTACGGCCTACCATCTCCATGAACAGTATAAGTCATTTTTCTATCTATGACTATTATGGAATATCATAAATACCTATATAATTAATATATATAATTTTTATGTATTGTATAAAAAAATTTGATGATGGAAACATTATCAAATTACATGTACTTAAATAACCAAACCAAATCATAATTGAAAAAACAAGAATTTATCACGAGGAATATTATTTTTAATAATGATTTATTAATAAACGGGGGATAGAAAGTTATATTTAAATAATATATGGTATGATATATATTATTATGGATCTTAAATATATTTATAATATATATAAAATTTATTACACATGAGTTTCAGACAAATATGAAGGATGCCAAACTTAAGGTAAGTGTTTCTTATCTTACATTTACTTCCATAAGACTTATCCCATATTAAAAATGTATTTATTTTTTTGTTGTTTATATTTCCCATTTGGTATTTTTTTATCATTAATATCATTATATCCCTTGTACATAAAGTTTCATTTGATGTAATATGGGTAATCATTTAAAATTTACCAAAGAAGTGAGGGTTTATTTTATATCTCATCGTTATTCAGTATTGTTTATGCTTAAGTCTCCATTGTGGGGATTATTTGATATTTATATCTTAAACATAATAAATTATATTTAATTCTAGTTAATAAAAAATTTATTAAGTAACGATACCAATTTAATCCCATTTCTACTTAATATGATTGGGAAAATAATTTTCTGAAAATATATCTTTATTTCACTTTTCAGTCCGAAATGTTTTCCTTCCATATCCATATTTTTTCAGATGATTTAAAGAATAGTATTTATTTTTTAAAATGGATTATTAAAAACATTCTTATCCATGATTTAATTTTACAAATATATTTAAATGAATATTCTTTTCAATTTACAAACAATGATCTTTTTGATTTTTTGCTAAAAATTTTAAAGGAATCTTTGTTTTTACATACTTAGAATGTATGCAATATCCCAACATCATGACCACTCAATTAGTTGAATTATTATTTAAAATTAAACATAGGTATTTTCAAATTAAATTATTTTACTAATATTATAGAAATATTTTGATTTTAAAAGTGAATTCCGAAGTGAAAATGGTATTTTCCACACGAATATTTTCAATGACCTTTTTAATGTATTTCTATTCATAAATGGAAACATATACTATTTTATTAATGCTTAAATGGGGATATGTTGTAATTATATAATCCTTTTTATCTATATAGATTTTTTAAGATGATTTTGGATGGATATGTACTAATATGATACAATCCTTATTGTTTTTCTATATGCTTTATGATCATTTTGAATAATGAAATACTATTTTGATACCATTCTCTACATTATTCTGGATAGATTGTGATTATGTTCACTGATTAAGAAAACTTTTATAATTTAATATTCAAGTGTTTTAATATGAATATTTACAATGATTATGTTTCTCCACTTTCATATGACGCATTTACTAAACTTATTAAGTGATGGGTGGGGCTCAATATAGCCCCTCGATGAATCGGTAGCTCTCGTTGGATAAATTAGATTGGGTATTTTCATAATGCCTTTCCTATTTATGAAGAATGTATCAATGAAATTACTTTATTCTATGTTCATGGTGTATGGAATTATGTATTACCTCATTATGAGATTAGTTATCTATTTCCATATAATTATTTGATTAATTATGCTATCAGTCGATAAGTTTCAAGTTTATCTTATAATTTATATGAAATTATTTTATCATCATTTATTCCTTCCATATTATTCTCCATTCTCATGTTATTGATTAAGTGTAATTTTTTCTAGATATCTACTTTCCATATTAAATATGCCTTATTTATTCATGATAGCTTTCTCTATATGCATACCCTTACTAAGCATTTTATCATACCCCATTCTTATGGTTCCTTTATCGAGGATTCAGATAATATCATATTGTTCGATATATAAGGATTTAATAAAGTGATTAGTGGTGTTATCCAACAAAATAGAATGTTGTCTTTTAGGTTTTCAAATGTAATGTGATAATTAAGTATTTATCTAGTGTTTCAATACTACCAAACTGTCACGACCCCCTCCCAAAAAAGATTCCCCTCCTGAGATGGCAATGGTGAAAGGGAGATAATGACCCCCGAGCCCCGCCTCCAGTAGGCCCCGGGGTGGCGACTAGCACCAAGGGTATGTGTTTTCACAAATATGGGAGGAATTACCCTTTTTATTTTTAAAGATCGAGAAATTGGACAAGTCAACCACCAAAAAGGAAAAGAACCAGTGTATATAAATATACCAAAACCAAGCCCACATTCATGTTTAAATAATTTTAAAACAAGGTATAAGTACAAGAAAGCTCAAAGTAAAATACCAAAAGAAAAAAAGGTACAGCAACAGAAACAACTCCAACTGTCCGACTAGTAGGGTCCCACACGGCCCTGGTAGTCCACCTAGAAACCTGAAAGTAAATGCAGGGTGATCATAAAAGTATACTCAGTAGGGAACCCTAAAGCTCTCATGCACAAGTGGGGAGACATCCTAATGTCCCATGAGAATAAAAGAGGAAACCTAGCAAAGAATTCTATCCACCCAAACCCACCAGCCACACTCAGCAAAACAAAACCACAATAGGTAGTAGTAGTAGTATATAAGAAACAAGAGTATTGGGTACCCCGCACCATTTCCCTTTAGTTAGCTGCTCTTCCTAACGGAGAACGTCCTGATGCTGCCACACTCTCCCCGCCCGCACACATCTGGGCCTCATCCCGACGATTCTTGGGAAACAGTAGAACCTTCCTGAAGAGTCTTGGGAGAAAACCACCCCCAATCAAAACCTACCTGAAGAGTCTTAGGTGTAAGGTCACCTCAAGCCATCACAACCTAGGGGAGAAATAGCAGGAATGAGCTAGTAACTAAGGGAAAAACACCCTCTCACATAAAATGGGTGTGTCCAGCACTAAGTGCTCAACATGGGTGGGGTGCAATAAAACACAAAAGATACATATATATATATATATACCAACCACATAGCCAAACCTATGGCTTCTAAAAAAGAGAAAACGAGAACGTGCCTCGGCCCTACTACTACGAAGCATGCATACAACAAACAAACCCAACCCCCTTTAGGTTTTCACATTTCAGTAGAAATAGTTATCTATTTCTTTAACTACTAGGAAACTATCCACAACTAACCACCCAATCATTCATAAAACATATCAATGTCATCCACAAATCACGTTAGGAAGACACAAGCAACACAACCAAGACCTTCTTATCAACCAACCAACACATTGATTATTAAACCCATTCCATTACCACGCTCCACCATTCATTAACTCTTTCACTTTAATTTATTATTCACAACCCACTATTCATTCACAAACAAGCCCATCCCTACAGCCCCGCTACCAATAACCATAACCACAACCACACCGAAGCCACACATTATCATCCCTTTAATACCACTTATCGTAGCCCTGCCGCCCATCACCATCACAACATTCACACCAACCCACAAAACACCCCCATCACATGCCACGTAACCAAGCCAACACCCACATGTTCATTATTCCATTTTGTTTAACCAGGGTGATCACACAAGGGTTCCAGATTTTAAAGATCTAACTTTACGTGATTAACCAATTTCCATATTCCACAAAGTTACATCCATAAGAAAATCCAGAAAAAGAGGGCAACATTTAATTGCATAAGAAAAGGCCCCCAATGACTGTGATTTTCTGTAGGCAGAAGCTCATTCATTTCACAACATAATATCATAGGATATAAAAAGTAAAGTAACAGTAATCAAAACTTCCCATCCCCATTATATAGGATAGTTATTATCTTTATTAAATAGGTTCAAAAGTGTTTCACATAAATTATAGAACACCCACCCCGCATGATGCACAAATTAGAGAGATGAATGTAAGATCCCTACCTAAACAGGTTCCTAATCGCAATGATCCCCTGGATCAACCTTAGAAGACATCCGTCGGCATCCGTCACTTCTGTCGGTCCCAGAAAAACCTCCTCGGGTGGAGGTCAGAAAGGAAAGTCCAAAAGAAAGACAAAGGATCCAAGCTCGGATGCTCCGCCTCGTCGTTACAATCCCGTGGCCACTGACGGATCGTAAATCGGAGCTCAGACAAAGAAGGTATGGAAGGAAGAGCCTTAGATTCTCAAGAGAGAGCTCTGCTCAGAGGAGAGGAGAAGAGAGGGGTCAGTTGAAAGGAGGATGGGACCCCTCCTTTTATAAGGGTGAAAAGCAAAAGTACACAGCATGTACTTTATGGTACACGGCCTGTACTCGGTTCTTTCACACAGTCTCCATGCGGCTTCCAACACGGCTCTGTGGCTGTTGACTGGTCAACACACGGTTTGAGGGTAACACATACGTGGGGAGGGACTACATGGCGTGTAGAACTAGTCACACAGTGTACACCCATTATTCCACACAGCAAGGACATGGCTTTCAATACGGGGTATACCCTGAAAAGGAGTACAGGGCGTGTACTCAAACTACACAGCGTGTACTCAAACTACACGGCGTGTAGTTTCAAAATTCTAAAAAGTGTGGGAAAAGTACATTTTACCCTCCAGAACACTTCTTGACATTCTTTTTGACAACGGAATGGGCTGGAGAGGTCCGGGCCATTACATCAGATACCTCTTAAAACCTTATCATCCACGAGAATTCAAAAACCAACCTAGAGGAACCCAACAAGTTACCTCTTAGGGTTCTCGTTATAACAGGAACCCAACCAACAACCCTAATAGCATGTGTTAGGAATTACTTCTCCTATGTCGAGATATTTTCTGCTTTAGGCGGCACTGATTCGCCTGTACAGGATTAATTGCATCCTCATTAATGTGTCTCGATTAAGAATTGGGTCTTCCAACTTTCATACATTAGTATTTTTTTCAACTCACACTAACCCCAACACCACACAACCAACACACTGCCCGAACACATGGGTTTGGGAAATTCCTTCACCTATGTCAAGATATTATCCGCTTTTGGGGGCACTAACTTTCCCGCACGGGTTCAATCGCATCCGCATTAATGTGTCTTGATTAAGGGTCAGTTTTTTCCCTTTCCCACAATTCTGGGCATTTTACACATTACCAGGGAACAAAGAAATAAAAGGTCTCACAACTGACAAGCCAATCATTCCATATTTCAAAGGTACAGAGTACAACATCAATACAAAGCTCAAAAGAAAAAGGGAAAAACACAAGTTAAAACAACTCCAGGTACTGAGAGTGCATCTGGGTCTCCCGCTCCCAAGTGTTCTCCTTGAGGTCGTCATGCCTCCACAACACACGAACCAAGTTAATGGTTCGTCCACAAAGCACCTTCTCTTTACGATCTTCGATTCTGACTGATCTTTCCTCGAAGGTCGCGTCGTCTCCCATATCTAACTCTCCCCAGTCGATAATGTGGGAGTCTTTCTGTAAGTATTGATGAAGCTGGGAGATGTGGAAGATGTCATGAACCTTCTCCAACTGAGGTGGCAAGGCCAGCTGATATGCCACCTCACCAACTCGCCTCAACACCTCAAAAAGTCTGATGAACCTACGTGAGAGCTTGCTTAATTTCCCAAACCTCCACTGCCCCTTCGAGGGGAAACCTTCAAGAACACATGATCCCCCACCTCAAAATCCAAGGGCCTCCTCCGACGATCAGCATAAGACTTATGTCGGTCCTGAGCCGCTTTCATCCTCTCACGTACACGCTAGAATTTTTCTGTGGTGCTCTGAACTACCTCTGGCCCAAGAGCACCTGTCTCACCAACCTCTGCCCAGCAAATGGGTGAATGACATTTCCTTCCATACAAGGCCTCAAACAGTGCCATGCCAATAATATAGTGGAAGCTGTTGTTGTAGGAAAACTCTACTAAAGGAAAGTGTCGTAACCATGATCCTCTGAAATCCAGAACGCATGCTCGCAGCATGTCCTCCAACGTATGGATAGTCTGCTCTGTCTTCCCATCAGTTTGGGGGTGGAAAGCAGTGCTAAGGCATAGCTGGGTGCCAAAGGTATGTTGTAACCCCCTCTAGACTCATGAGGTAGACCGATTATCCCGATCTGAGATGATAGTCTTCCGAACACTACGCAAAAGTACCACCTCATCTACGTACCTATGTGCTAAGGTACTCACCGGTCATGACTCCTTAATTGCTAAGAAGTGAGACTATTTTGTTAGTCGATCCACCACCACCCAGATAGCATCATAACCACCTTGAGCTCTGGGTAGTCCTGTGACGAAGTCCATTGAGAAGTAATCCCACTTCCACTCAGGGATATTTAAAGGATGCAACACACCACCGGGAACATGGTGTTCAGCCTTCACTTTCTGACACACTAGGCATTTAGCCGCAAACTCCGCCACTTCCCATTTCACCCCGGGCCACCAAAACTGATTCCTTATGCCTCGGTATATTTTTGAAACTTCTGGATGTACCGCCAAGGCTGAGATATGGAACTCAAAGAGAACTCCCTCATGCATAATCTCCGAAACAAACAACCTTCCATGGAAGAGCATCCGATACCAGCTGTCCTATGACCATCCTTCTAGAGTGTTCCCCTGCTCGACACGATCCCGCATCACTTCTGCCTCAGAGTCCCCCCACTGAGACTCTTCCACCTGCTGCAGCAAGGAGGAATACACCGTCATCTGAAAAAAAACATCCTCTAACACCTTCTACCCTAGAATCGAAGTGCAAGGCATCCAACTCTCCCATTGTATTCCAAGCATCAATGGATTCCTGAACTACTTCTTGATGTGACTTCCTGCTCAGGGACTCAGCCACAACATTGCCCTTACCTTCAGTGTAAGAGATATCAAAGTCATAGTCTTGGATAAACTCGGCTCATCTCTACTTCCGTATGTTCAGGTCATGTTGGGAGAAGATATAACACAGTCTCTTGAGATCTGAGAAGACCACAAAGTGCTCCCCAAATAGGTAATGTCGCCACAAGTTCAGTTTGAACACTACTGCTGCAAACTCCAAGTCATGGGTGGCATAGTTACGCTCGTGAGGGCGCAACTTCCTAGACCCATAACAAATCACACCCTTCTTCTGCATCAGCACGCACCCCAGACCAAGGCTAGAAGAATCACAAAACACTTCATACAACAACCCTTCCTCTGGAAACCTGAGTACGGGAGGACTGACCAACTTCTCCTTCAGGTAGTCAAAAGCTTTCTGGCACTGCTCACTCCATAGGAAGACCTGGTTCTTCCTAGTCAAAGCTGTCAAAGGAGCATCAACTCAAGAGAAGTCTGAAACGAACCTCCGATGGTAACATGCTAACTCCATGAAACTACAAACTTCTGCCACGCTCTTGGGTGTTTCCCAAGAAACAACTGCCTCCACCTTCGACGGGTCCACTGATACTCCATGCTGAGACACCACATGCCCAAGGAAGTGTACTTCTTGAATTAAGAACTTACACTTCGACAATTTCTCATAAAGGTGGTGGTGTTGAAGGACTTCCAAGACTACCCTGAGATGCTTGACGTGCTCTTCCTCTGATCATGAGTAGATCAGGATGTCATCGATAAACAGAATGACGAACTGGTCCCGAAATTCTTGGAAGACAAAGTTCATAAGTCCCATGAACACATCTGGTGCATTCCTAACTCCAAACGGCATCACTACAAACTCGATGTGCCCATACCTGCACCTGAAAGCCATCTTCGAGATGTCACTGTCCTTCACCCTCAGCGGATGATATCCCAATTATAGATCAATCTTAGAAAACCAACCTGCTTCCCTCAGCTGGTCAAAGAGATCATCTATACGTGGGATGGGGGTAATGGTTCTTGACCGTTACCTGGTGCAACCTTCGGTAGTCTATGCATAGCCTGAGACCACCATCTGCCTTCTTCACGAACAAAACTGGAGCACCCCATGGCAATACGATGGGTCGAACAAAACCCTTCTCTATCAGATCATCAATCTGAATCAGCAACTCCCGAAACTCCGAAGGTTCCATATGATAAGGGGCTATCAAAATCGGATGGGCACTAGGCTGTAAGTATATCCCGAACTCAAAGTCACGTCGGGGGGTAGAGTTATAACCTCCTCAGGAAAAACATGGAGGAACTCACCAAAAACCTCTAGGACATCCATCATATATGTATCTGTTGGAACCACTGATAACCCGCCCAACAAGAAAAGGAGAGGCTCCACATGCCGGCTTCCCGCCTGAAAGCTCCTCTCGCTGACAGAAGATACGCGCTGCCCATCTATGTCGGAGAACACGACTCTTCTCCGGAAGCAGTCGCTAATGGCACTAACATAAAGCAACCAGTCGATGACTAGGATGACATCGTATGGCTGAATTTGTAACAGAAGAAGGTCCCCACTAGATCGATGTGGTCCCAATGTTAGCACACATCCCCGGCAAACACAAGATATGCTGGTCTGGCCCCCAACTAGTGTATTCAGTACCAGTGGTACGAAAATTCTCTCTACGTCTAGTCCCAAAGCATGGGCTAGACTAGGTGCAAAAAAGGAGTGCGAGCCTCCTAAATCAAACAAAGCAGAAACAAGAGTGCTGACAAAAAAATCCTGACTCGTACCACCTCTGGTTCCGCTAGAGCTGCCAACTCTGTTGCATGCAACTATCCACACCCAGCTCCTCTGCCTCTCGGATGTCATCCACCTCCCCGACCACGCCCTGTTCGAGGTCCCTAAGGAGAACCCTGAGGTCGGCCGCCTCCAGCAAAGTCTTCCCCCAGAGGAGTATGGTCCTACTGCTGCTGGAAGGGCCTCGTCGGCAAATGCTGCTGTTGAGGTGGGCGTTGAACTTGCCCACCTCCACCATATTGAGCTCGGGTCGGGCACCGACTCTGAACATGCCCGAAACCTCCACAAGAAAAACACCTCGGTCCTTGGCTCTTGAAAAAGGGACGAGGACCCGAAGATCTAAACTGGAACTGCTGGGGCCTGCTCCCCACTGGTCTGAACCTGGAAGGTCATATTGAAGGAGACATACTGCTGACCGCCTTCCCCTTCAACGAACCTGGCTAGATCCCCTCTCGGGTTGCACCTCCCAGTGAGTGAATCCTCTTTACAACCTATCCCTTTTTATGTACTGCCATGTACGTCGGAAGGGTGAAGAGGGTGAGAGAATACTGGAGCGAAGGACGGAGTACCTCCCCCAAACGTCTCGCCCGAGAATCCTCATCTAGAAAGAGATCTGAAGCAAAGCGTAGGAGCTCTTTGAACTTGATCCCTAACTCTCGTACTGTCAGACTCCCCTACTGAAGGGAGAGTAACTCCTACCACTTCTCCGACTTGATCTTGGAAGAAAGGAATTCCTCTCGGAATTCCTTCTAAAATTCAGCCCATGGAACCTCTTCCTCTATCCTCTCTCCGAGGTAGAGCGTCCACCATTGTCGCGCCTCACCTCTCAGCTGACTGACTGCTAGGGGAACCCAATACTCCCTCGGAGCATGGATCAAGGTAAAAGCAATCCATAGCTCCTCAATCCACCCCTCTATCTCCGTATCTGATGTACTACCCTCGTACTTCTTGAGGGTCTTCCGCTAGAAAGAACGGAGAGTCTTCTACCACTGGCTATCATCCTCCTCTCGGTCAATCCTCAACTGATCGACCGCCTGAATCTACTGGGCCTCGGTTGTCTGAGCCACCCGGGGATGACGTCCAGGTGCCATTGCTGTACGGTAAACAAGGATCGCCTGAGCCCAAGTAGTAAGGAAAAACTCAAGGTTTCATTTTATCATTTTATTTCAATTTCTTTCCCAGAACACCCAAATCAAGTAAAACACAATCATGATGATGCATGTACCTTCCCTAGGGTCTCTACCCTGCAAATCAAAGTAGTCTAACTTGGTCGTTCGGTAGGCTCAGAGTCCTTTCATCGGATCATGGGGGGCCCTAAAATCCAGCGTTATAGCCGGTCTTCCTGGGCCTGTGTTATGCTCCAAGATTAACTAACATTGTCTCCCTAGCATCCCATGCAATTCTCACTGTTCCTAACTCTAGACTTCATCCTATCTCTCAACCATCACCTCTAATACCATTCTATCACGACCCCCTCCCACCAAAGATGCCCCTCCTGAGTTGGCAATGGTGAAATGGAGATAATGACCCCCGAGTCCCGCCTCCAGTAGGCCCCGAGGTGGTTACTAGCACCAAGGGTATGAGTTTTCACAAATATGGGAGGCATTACCCTTTTTATTTTTTAAGATAGGGAAATAGGACAAGTCAATCACCAAAAAGTAAAAGAACCAGTGTATATAAATAAACACAAACCAAGCCGAAATGAATGTTTAAATAATTTTATAACAAGGTATAAGTACAAGAAAGCTCAAAGTACAATACCAAAAGAAAACAAAGGTACAGCAACAGCAACAACTCGAACTGTCCGACTAGTAGGGTCCCACACGGCCCTGGTAGTCCTGCAGGAAACCTGAAAGTAAACGTAGGGTGATAATACAAGTATACTCAGTAGGGAAACCTAAAGCTCTCGTGCACAAGTGGGGAGACATCCAAATGTCCCGTGAGAACTACAGAAGAAACCAAGCAAGGAATTCTATCCACCCAACCACACCAGCCACACTCACTAAAACACAACCACAACATGTAGTAGTAGTATATAAGAAACAAGAGTATTGGGTACCCTGCAACATTTCCCTTTAGTTAACTGCTCTTCCTAATGGCGAACATCTTGACACTGCCACACTCTCCCCGCCCGCACACACCTGGGCCTCACAACCACGTATCCCGAACGCACACACCTGGGGCTCACAACCACGTATCCTGCCCGCACACACCTGGGCCACACAACCAAGTATCCCACCCGCACACACCTGGTCCTCACAACCACATACCCCGCCCGCACACACCTGGGCCTCACAACCACGTATCCCGCCCGCACACACTTGGGCCTCATCCCGAATATTCATGGGAAACAGTAGAACCTTCCCGAAGAGTCTTGGGCTAAAACCAACCCAATCAAAACCTACCTGAATAGTCTTATGTGTATGTTTACCTCAAGCCATCACAGCCTAAGGGAGAAGAAGTAGGAAGGAGCTAGTAACTAAGGAAAAAACACCCTCTCCCATAAAATGGGAGTGTTCGGCACTATGTTCTCAACAAGGGTGGGGTGCGATAAAACACAAAAGATACAGATATATATATATATATATACAAACCACACATCCCAAACTATGGCTTCTAAAAAAGAGAAACTGAGCACGTGCCTCAGCACTGCTACTACGAAGCATTCATACAACAAACAAACCCAACCTTCTTTAGGTTTTCACATTACATTAGAAATAGTTATCTAGTTCCTTAACTACTGGGAAACTATCCACAACTAACCACACCAATCATTCGTAAAACATATCCCTGTCTTCCACAAATCAAGTTAGGAAAACACAAGCAACACAACCAAGCCCTTCTTATCAACCAACCAACCCATTGATTATTAAACCCATTCCATTACCACGCCCCACCATTCATTAACTCTTCCACTTTAATTTATTATTCACAACCCACTATTCATTCACAAACATGCCCATCCCTGCAGCCCCGCTTCCAACCACCATAACCACAACCACACTGAAGCCACACATCATCATCCCTTTAATACCATTTATTGCAGCCCTGCCACCCATCACCATCACAACATTGAGACCAACCCACAAAACGCCCCCATCACATGCCACGTAACCAAGAAAACACCCACATGTTCATTATTCCATTTTGATTAACCGGGGTGATCACACAAGGGTTCCAGATTTTAAACATCCAACTTTACATGATTAACCAATTTATACATTCCATGAAGTTCCATCCATAAGAAAATCCAGAAGGAGAGGGAAAAATTTAATTTCATAATCAAAGTCCCCCAATGGCCGTGATTTTCCGTAGGCAGAAGCTCATTCATTTCACAACATAATATCATAGGATATAAAAAGTAAAGTAACAGTAATCACAACTTCCCATACCCATTATATAAGTGAGTTTTTATCTTTATTAAACTGGTTCAATAGTGTTTCACATAAACAATAGAACACACACCCCTCATGATGCACAAATTAGAGAGATGAAGGTAAGATCCCTACCTCAATAGGTTCTTGATCGCAATGCCCCCCGGATCAACCTTAGAATACGTCCTTCGGCGTCCGTCACTTCTGTCGGTCCCGGAAAAACCTCCTCAGGTGGAGGTCAAAAATGAAAGGCTGATGTAAAGACAAAGGATCCATGCTCAGAAGCTCCGCCTCATCATTACGATCCCATGGCCACTGACAGATCGTAAACCGGAGCTCGGACGAAGAAGTTATGGAAGGAGGAGCCTTGGAGTCTCTTGAGATAGCTCTGCTCAGAGGAGAGGAGAGGAGAGGGGTGAGTTGAAAGGAGGAGGGGACCCCCCCCCCCTTTTATAAGCATGAAAAGAAAAAGTACATGGTGTGTACTTTATGGTACACGGTGTGTACTTGGTTCTTTCACACGGTCTCCACGCGGCATCCAACACGGTTCTGCCGCAATTGACTAGTCAACAAACAGTTTGAGGGTAACGCATACGTGGGGAGGGACTACACGGCGTGTAGAACTGGTCACACGGCGTGCACCCATTATTCCACACAGCAAGAACACGGCTTGCAACACGGTACATGACCGTTGACTGGAAACGCGTATGCGGGGAGGGACTATACGGCATGTATAACTAGTCACACGGTGTGCCCCCATTATTCCACATAGCAAGGACACAGCTTGCAACATGGGGTATACCCGTAAAGGGAGTACACGACGTGTACTCAAACTACACGGCGTGTAGTTTCAAAATTCGATAATGTGTGGGAAAAGTCAAATTTACCCTCCAGAACACTTCTTGACATTCTTTTTGACAAAGGAATGGGCCAGAGAGGTTCGGGCCATTACACAAACTATTCATTCCATTGGGATTTGATTACTTGTGTATAGTACTAGTATAATAAAGTAATCACTGACTCTAATATACTAGAGTTGAGCTCTTCATAGTTGGTATTATATAAAGTTTAGTAAAAAACTTTTAAACTATATTTCAGAGAACATATATATCAGATAACTTATCCCTATTATCAAATTTCAAGATAATTCTAAGCATATTATAACATACTAATGTTTTTTTAGGGTAGAGATTATGATAATTTCCTATAAATACATTCTTGTATGGATATTACAAGTGGATGTGTCTCTAGAATAGTTATACCTAGTGGAAATAACTCTAAAAGGGGTGAATTGGTATTTGACTCAATTGATACCTCATGCAGGAAATTAGGTCTTATTGTACACGTAGTTTGACACTCCTGGGGGATATGCTTAGGTCAATTAAATTTTTATTACAAATCAGCTTGAACAATATGAATGATGATAATGAATAAAAAAGGTTAAAAATAATGTGTATTATATTAAAAATAAGTTTTCAATATATATACTTCTAATAAATTATTATGTGTTATTCCATAATTATTATTATTTCTTATATTACTCTTTTTGGTTTTAGTCAGTAGATAAAACACATAGTAATTGTGTTAACATTAAATATAATGGATAATATGGTTATTCTGATCAACCAAATGAGATGATTATTTGAGTGAAAGATATCATGATTATACCAAATAGATTACCATGATATATGGAAATCAATATGTACCATAACCAACTCTCTAAATCACCAAATAAGAGAATGATGAGTCTTCTAAGATCTAATATGGTGGACCATGGTTGAAAGAAGTCTCAATTTCCTTTAGGTCATAAATATAAAAAAGAACCCTAGTAGAATGTATCAAAGGAATAGGATAAAATATTATGTGAGGAAAACAAGGTTATAGATCAACGTGTTTTTGAGTAAAATTGGGGATTAAAATTGAGAGAAATAAATTTAATCCTAGAGATACATTTCTAGTTCATTATCTTAAATGTGGGGAACCTAGGAATTATCACTCTCAATGTACTATTTATAGGTTATCTCTGAGACCATGTAAGGACCTATGTCATACCAATCACTAGAGTAAAATAGTTAAAGTATTTATTATTGGGATTAAATAAATTTGTTGTAGAATTATTTTTATCAATGGTATTTTGGTGACAATAATCATAAAACATATAAGTATTTCATTAATTTTTGGAAGCATGTATGTCAATACCTATGATTAAATTAACATTCGTGGATAAAATCATGGGTTTTTTATCATAATTGTGATCATAAGATAAAAGTCTTAGACATACCTTTTGTTTTTAAGGGATGGTATTTTCATGTTTTAAGGAAATTTTGGGATAATGTTTTTGGTTTATGTATATTAAACCCTTAGGTTCAATGTAGAGTATTATTTTTGAAGAATTATATTACATTTTTTGGAGGTTTAAGATGAATTATAAGATATGAACATTGATGTTAAAATTTTCTTTTATGTTGTGGTTATTAAATATATTTGGGATTTAGTGTTATTTTCTTCAAATAATATACGTTTAACTGTTCCTGTTTTGTGGAAACATTGGTGTAAAATGTTTTATTTATTGTCATGAAGGATTATAAATTTATGGTTTTATCTTACCGTATTCTAACCTTTTTGGATTTGGTAATTTTTTAATAGTTGGATGAATATATTTTTATCCTTTTTTGGATTATATTATTGGTTAAAATTTAATTTTAGTGCTATATGAATAAAAACTCACCTTGGATATTCATTTCATGAAGAATGAAATGAAGTGAACATTGGTTGAAGCATAACCAAAAAATGAAATTATTATTATAAAATAATAATATATCATGTAATTATATTTTCTGGTGTTATCTATCTTGATAGTAAAAAATACCTAAACTTTTTTTAAAGGTTGGGGACGATGCCTCAATTTATTTTTAAAGAAAATTCCTCTTTAGACTGGGTAGAAGGTGCCCCATACATAGCCCAAAGGTCTAAGGCCAAGTTGCCTGATTACATTGCATGAATATAAGGCTTGAAATCCCATTTTACCCTTGATCATTCACCTTCATATGAAATATGATCTCTATCACTCCCTATAATTATTTATTAATTATTCATTCATTCCCTATTTTTAATTTCATATCACAGTAATTCTTTATTTCTTGAAAACCATGTTATGTGTCATTCAAAATAAATTTCATACTTTCCTTTCTCTCTTATCAAGATGAATTTTTATTAACCTTTTTTATGATGGGGTTTTTCAAAATTGGTATTTTAAAATTTCAAACCCTTTATTTTCATGTGAAAGTCAAAATTTCAAGGATTGAATTCATTTAATTTGGGGAAAATATAACACCACAAGGTTTTATGATATATTTATTTTTGAATAAATTAAATCCCTTTGATAGTTTATGATAGATGTAAACCCAAGTTTAAATGAACAATAATATATTATATATTCGTATATTAGTAATTAAATTTGTGGATACGAATAATACAGAAAAAAATTACGAAAATTATATGGCTTATATATGTATAAAATAAATTCATTGGTTATAAATTTATTAAAAATTAAAAGAAAAATCATTTGAAAGTAAAATAATTATTTTTCGGAAAAACCTTTTTTATGTGCCCAATGTGTTTTTATCTTGATAAATTAAATTAATCACTATTGGTAAATTTTATTGAAATTTATCTAATATATAAAAATATTATCAAACATAAATTTTTGTTGATGAGTATGGGAAAAGAATAAATCGAGTTTCATTTTTAAAAACTAAATTTTTTTCTAAAATTGGTATTTTCATGTTAAACACACATTGTTTAAAATAATTTTTCACCAATTTTAGAACACATTTTTGAAAAAATGAACTTATTGTTTTAAATCATCATATCCAAATTATCTTATAGTCTATTTTTTATAATTTTCTAAATATTTAATTTTTTTCAATGAATATTAAAAAATAATTATTTTTATTTAAAATAATGTTTTCATATAAAAAATTTATAGTGTTTAACATGTTAAAATATATTATTATTAAACAAATTAGGTCATTGGAATTAATTTTACGTTTAATATTTACAAAAAAAGATTTTTTTAGAAAAAAGATTGTTTGGAAAACTACATTTTCATCTTTCTTGGAGGATTAATTTTAAATTAAATTCAACCAATTATGTAAATTGATTTACAAAAAATGGATTCCATAATTGTAATCATAATAATTAATATTATGATATAAAATCAGTTTATATTTTTTTCTAAATTATTAGTAAATACAGTAGAATTTATTTATCATGGTTAAGGTTATAGCGAGGTTTTGTATGTTACATGTGCCTGTGTAGAAATTTATTTTCCCACAAAAAAATTACATGATAAATTGGATTTCATATTCAGAATATTTCAGCCCAAATTATTTAAAAAAATTAATTTATATTTATACTTAAAGGATAAATTAAATATTTTAATAAAAAACTAATTAAAATGGTGATAACTAAAAAAGTAGAAGTATGTAAACTTATGGGGTAATGAAATAACATTCTTAACATGTGTTTATTTTTTATGTTGTACTTTTTTATTTGCATTAACTTCCCTCTAATAGATTAATTATCAATGTTTAAGGCACCTAGGGTGAAATTGACTTCCCATTATTGAGCAGTTTTGGGTATCTAAAAAAACATCACTCCTCAATTATAAAAGGGATCATTTTTCCCTCACATATCTAAAACTCTTAAGTCATTTATCTATACCAAACCATGATAAAATATATCCTACATAATCCTTGTCCATTTTATAGAGCTAATTTTCTTCCCAAAAATACCAACCCTAATATACTTAGTAATTGATCCAATGGATGATTTTCTAAGCGGGTGTAATTTTCCTCACTATGATCTTTATTTTTCAGTTCTTGTCTTACCACAGTCATTAATTTATTAATAATTAAAATAAAATAACACCATTATATAACATATAAATATATGCTATTATGTTTATGTAATCACCTATTTTAATCTCCTCTTTTATAAAAGTGGAGACAAAATTATCGATCATGTGTACAATAGACTACCGCCACACTGACTAATGTAAATCCTTTTCCATTACCGTATCTAACGCAAGGATATAATTTTGGAGTTAATTTATATATATAATTTTTATTAAATTATTATAATTCATTAATAATAATATCACATCTATCTTATTACCTTCTATTTCTTGGGATAATTATAACGTCGCTCGTGCATACGTGAGGACAACCGCCTCCACAAAGAGATGTGGTTCATTTTTCATTTCATTTTAAAATGGATGGTAATAAAGATCAATTTTATAAAAATTTATGATGTATATTACATAATAATTGATACACCTGACTTGTGTATACATTTCCACATATATAATTGAAAATAAGAACATTTTTTCAGAAAATACCAAATTCTTAGTGGAAAAATACTTTGATTTTTGTGATCTTATTTATTTTCAGTTGTTTTCTAGACAAGTGCACAAATATGGAGAATTATAAGAAAAACTTTTCAACTACACAGCATGTACATAACTACACGTTGTGTACATTCAGACTCAGACATGGATCGGCCAGACGAGTACACGCCCAAGTCACCAGAATAGATACAACATGCCATGTTGGTTATACCTACACACCATGTAAATTATTTTTGATGCGGTTGGTGGTGTTATCTAGAGACTACATGCTATTGGAGGTATCCTCACACACCATGTATCTTTCACCAACTGATCGTCGACGCCACAGAATTCAAGGGCGGCGCAACTGGCTAACAACAGGAGAAACATTTCGGCAAAAACGCATTGACGAAACTACATGGTGTGTACTTTCAATACGCACCGTGAAATTTTGTTTTTCAAAAAATAGAGGGATTGGCCTCCTGTTTTAAGAGTCATTGTCCAATAATCAATGGAGTAAGGTTCTTCTGTCATGCTACCATTTCTTCATTTCTCCACCAATTCACCATTTTATAAAAATAACCTCAATGTTTCTATGATGATCACATTAGGTATTCAGGGTTTTGTAGTTATCTTTTCTTCCATGTGTAACTAAACACCATATGTGTTAGAACTATATGTGATGAATGAATATTGTAATTTTTATTAATTGTTATGTTTGTGTTTGTTCTATTTATTTCTTCTTAATCTTCTACAATCAATTCTCTTTATCATTCAAAATTCTAAGCCAGAACAATGGTAGACTTTTTCAGGGACTCAAAGGAAAAATAACAAAGAATACCTTCATTATAATTCATAATATTCATCGGCTCACAAATGGACTAATCTAAATAATAAAATGTGAAAAAAATACTACCACAAAAGGGAGTTAGTTTCTTCAGTTCCAGACATAGTTTACCAAATGAGGGGAAACTTGTCACACTTTAAACCCAAATTGGTGAGTTATTATGAACAACAAAACCTAATAAGAAGTTCGTATAACCTCCATAATCACCATAGACCCAACAATCTCCTTTGTTTTATCAACCACATTAAAACCACTTTTCATTTTGTTATCTTTAAATGTTAAACATTATTTCAGTAAACAAAACAATTTTCATAATTAAAAACAAAAATACAACTCTAAATTCAACATCTTTTACTAAGTTAATTCCAACGTAATTGAATTCAAGCACCCATCAAGTTCCCTATGGATTGACCCCTCACTTATGTTATACTAGCGTAAGAGTGGATAATATCATTTTGGGACACAAATAACATACCTTCGGTGAAACTACAGACCAAATTTTTGTGCCATTGTTAGGGAACTCCCTGGTTTTACTGTTCAATTAAATTATAGTTTAATTAATTTGGTGAAAATAAAAAGTAGAAATTCCCAAAAATATATTTTCTAATCTCATTTCAGTTTACCATTATTTTTCAATTTTTCATTTGGGTTTTGTTTTGTTCTTTTGCAGGATCACAAGGTGTATGAGAAGAGGTCTCACACTGTCCAAGAGCACTGAGTCATCGAAAATTCTTCTTATTGACCTAGAAATCGAAAAAAAATTGTTGAGACATTGAAATGGACTTGTGGAAGAGCACAATTAGAACTCACCACCCATGGAGAACAAGGAGGAGGGGGAGTTGGCCACTGAAGCTGTAGTGAGGCACCCTTACCAGAATTAGTAACCTCGAGCTACAGGTACGTCGCAGCAATCCCCACAAGGATAATTCATGGAGTTCCTCTTGAGGAACTACCAAAGGCCACCACTAAAACCCCCTCCGAAGTATGGCCAGCGCCAACAACAGTAGAAAATCTTATAGCGATTGTAATTCACCCCTCAGAAGCATCAATATATTCCACCTACACTCCCTTATTATCCATCTTAATGCCTTACTGTCATGATTTATGGATTTCTATCTATTCACGGAGCTGACATGGGCATCGTCTATCTGCTGGTTAAGGCTCGGCATTTTGAGATCAAGCATGCTATTATGCAGTTGATCCAGAACACAGTTCAGTTTAGCGGCCTACCCAGTGAATACCCATATGCCAATATCTCCATTTTCTTGGAGATTTGTGACACATTCGTTAACCATGGAGTGTCCAAGGAAGCCATAGGGCTTTTCCTTTTCATCTTCTCCCAAAGGGATAAGACAAAGGACTGGATAAATGTTTTTCCACAGTGAGCTATCCTTCCCTTGGAGGAGCTAGCTTAGACATTCCTGTACAAATATTTCCCACCATTGAAGATGGTGACCTTGCAAAACAAAATACATGAATTTCAGTGGCATGAATCAGAGTCATTGTACGATTCATGAGAGTAGTTCAAGGAGATGTTGTGAAAATTCCCACACCACAGACTCCCACTCTAGATGCATGTCAAGACCTTCTATGGAATACTGATGACGAACTCAAATTCTATGGTGGATGATGCTTCTGAAGGTAAATTTATGAGTAATTCCTCTAAAGGTCTCTTTGATTTTCTAGATGACATGACTTAAAATATCTTCTAGTGGAATTTTGAGTGGAGAACACAAAAACAATGTATGAAAAATACCAATGCCACTACTATGCTTGTTGCCCAGTTGAATGTTGTGTTCAAGAAACTCGACGTAGTGAATCAGAATAGCGTGTCCCAAGTAAAAGTGGTGAACCATATAGCATGAAGTGAATGTGGTGACAATAACATCTTGGGATAATTACTGGGACCTACAGTCGGCCCTTAGATGAGCGACGTGAGCTATGTTGCTCAAAACAAAGGGTCGAACCAGTACCAGTAGTACTAGAACCCGGCATGGTGTGATCACCCAAACACAAGCTAGGGACCACAGTAGCAGAATCCTCATCCCCAATGACCACCTGGATATAGTCAGCCCTAGTATTAGACCTATTACCAGAGGAAATAGCACCCCCTGTAGGAATCTTACCAGTTTCAGGGGTATCAAAAACTTCACCCGCAGCAGCCACGGTAGCCATTGCCTTCACCAGTTTCACAGCCACCTTAGCAGGAGAACAACTCCAGGTTAGAGGATCTCATGATAAAGTTTATATCTACTTTTGATACAAGATTCTAGAATCAATAGGCTTCCATTGGAATCCTGGAGAACCAAATCGTCCAACCTGAAAACTAACTCTCAGGGAGGCAACCCAGTACACTACTGGGTAAAAATGATAAGAACACAAGGGAGGAGGCTCAAACTGTCACACATTGAAGTGGAAAGTATCTACAACATAAGTACCTGACACAACTAGGTGCACCTACAACCCTGATGATAAAGAAGGCCAAGCTATAGAACCCTCCTCATACAAAACCCACCAAAAGGGGCCCCATGGTGTAATGGAAATGAGGTTATCAAACCTTTCCAGCCTGACTTACCCTTCCCAAAGAGGATGAAAAAGAGAAATATGGACCACCAGTTCTATAACATCTGGGAAGTGTTCAGGAAGTTATACATTAACATTCCATTTTTAGAGAAACTGATACTGATTCCCACATATGAAAAATTCATGAAGGAGATCCTCTCTAACAAAAAAAGTTGGACAATCTAGACACCATTGCACTGACCATAGATTTCATAGTGGTCGTACAATAATCAATTCCTCCCATGCTCTAGGATCAAGGTATCTTCACTATCCCATGAACTATTGGACCATGTGAGTTTGGTAAGCCCCTCTATAACCTCGGGGCCAACATCAACCTCATGCCCTTCAAATTTTTTAAGAATCTAGGGATCAATGACCTAAAGCCTACCTGAGTAGTATTTCAGTGTGATGATTGATCCATCAAATATTAGAAGGTTATACTAAAGTACATGCTACTAAAAGAGGGTAGGATACTCCACCCCTCATATTTCATCATCCTTGACATGGAGGAAATCCAGGAGGTGCCCCTCATTTTGGGATGGCCATTTTTGGCCATTGGGAAGGTATTTATCGATGTACACTATGGGGAGCTTATTTTCAGAGTAGAAGATGAAAGAGTATCCTACAATGTCTTCAAATCCATCAAACAAGAATCATTATCAGATTATAAGGGATGCTATGAAGTGAAAACAGTGGTTGATCAGTTAAAAATAAAAGGCAATAATCTGGTATGTGATTTCCCCTCAAGTGGATTGGTTTATTTTAGAAATTCTAGTTTGTGAAGCACCATAAGACCAACAATTCCTAGAATTCCAGGGTGTCCCCTACTGGCAATGTGTTGTTATTCCCAACATTCTAGAGCAGGATGAGATAAAACCACATGTACCTTCAATTCTAAAGGATCCATCACTAGAAATGAAGCCTCTCTCATCTTCTATGATGTTTGGTTTTTTGGGAGACCATCAGACATTTCACATCATAGATAGTGTATCACTATCCCAAGATCAAGGGGATGTGCTTCTGTAGGTTTTGAGGTAGTAGAAACAGGATATTGGGTGGACAGTTGTGGAATTGAAAGTAATCATCCCAACCATTTTCACCCACAAGGTACTACTCAAAGAAGAATTGAATCTATCTCAGTAACCATAGCGACGCCTGACCCCCCCCCCCATGAAGGACGTTGTAAGGAAAAAGGGAATCAAGTTTCTAGATGCAAGCATCATATACCCCATCTTGGATAGTACGTGGGTGAGTCATCTACAAGCAGTACCCAAAAAGGGGTATCATTGTGATTTCAAATGGTAAGAAAAAGTTCATCCCAACACGCACTGTCATGGGATGGAGAGTTTTTTTCGACTATAGAAAGCTAAATGACTTCGTGAAGAAGGATCATTTCCCCTGCCCTTCATGGATCATAAGCTAGAGAGACTAACGGGGCATGGGTTTTAATACTTCCTCGATGGCTATTCTGGCTAAAATCAGATTTCCATTTCCTCAGAGGATTAAGATAAGATCAAATTTACTTTCCCCTATGGTATGTTGTCATTTTGAATGATGTCCATTGGAATGTTCAATGCTCCCAACACCATCCAGTGATGAATATTGGGTATCTTTTTTGACATGGTGGAATAGATCCTAGAGGTTTTATGGATGATTCTTCCATTTACAAAAAATCATTCACCACTTTCTTGGGCCACCTGGAGAAAGTACTGGAATGATGTGATAACACCAACCTAGTTTTGAATTAGGAAAAGTGTCATTTGATGGTGTAGAGTTGAAATGTACTTGGTCACAGAATATCAACGAAGGGGATAGAGGTGGACCCAGAAAAGATAGAAGTCATTTCATGACTTTTTATTATGACTTATATCAGAGTCATCTGATGCATTCTGCGGAATGCAGGTTTCTTCAGTTAATGTTTCTGTGACTTCTCAAAGATAGCTCAGCCCCTCACCGTCCTTCTAACCAAGGATTCCATTTTTGAGATTGATGAGCCATGCACCACAGCTTATCATCACCTGAACTGGTACCCAGTGGAAGCTCCATTGATGATTACTCCAAACAGGGAGGAACAATTTAAAGTGATGTGTGATGCTAGCGACTATGCAGTGGGAGCAGTCCTGGGCCAGTGACTGGACTGAATTTTCTGACCCATCTACTTTTCTTGCAGTACGCTCACTGACGCATAGTTTAAGTACACTACCACATAGAAGTAGATGATGGTAGTGGTGTTATCATTTAATAGGTTATGTTCTTACTTAGTGATATCAATATTTATTGTTTCTAATGACCATGTTGCACTCATGTACCTATTGAACTAGAAAAATGTGAAGCCACAACTGATCCTATGGGTACTCCTCCTACATGATTTTGATCTGGAGATCTGAGAAAAGAATTGGAGATAAAATTTTGTTTCTGATCATCTATCCCACCTTGAGCTACCAAATTTAGAGAAGGATGAAGATCGAGAGATCAAGGAGGTTTTCCCTGATGAACACCATTTTTTAGTCAAAGAATCATTGAGGCCCTGGTATGTTGATATTGCTAATTTTTTTGTTACAGGTTCTATCCACCCTGATTTATCCATCCATTAGAAGAAGAGGTTTCTCTCAATTGCCAATATGTACTTTTGGGAAGATCCTATACTGTTCCAATCCTTTGGGGATGGGGTGATCCGACGTTGTATCCCAGAAATTGAAGTTCATGGAGTCTCAGAATTCTTTCACGCCTCGCCAGTTGGGGGACATCATGGGCTAGACCGTACTATAGAAAATATCCTACAATGTTGTGTTTTTTCCTACCATGCATAGAGATGCATGAGCCTTTGTTTCTCATTGTGACTGATGCCAAAGAATAGGTAATGTGGAGCACAGAGGTGAGATGCACCTGCATCGCATCTTGGAGGTCAAGATATTTGACCTCTCGGGCATCGACTTCATGAGGCCTTTTCCCCCATATTTCGGGAACACTTATATCCTAGTCTATGTCGACTACGTCTCCATGTGGGTGGAAGCCACTCCTACAGCAC
This sequence comes from Viscum album, assembly GCA_963277665.1. Taxonomy (NCBI): domain Eukaryota; kingdom Viridiplantae; phylum Streptophyta; class Magnoliopsida; order Santalales; family Viscaceae; genus Viscum; species Viscum album. The sequence continues at coordinate 2,045,373,389 of OY728147.1, read as the reverse complement.
ATGACATGTCCAAGGTAGTGGTGGACTTTTTAAAGAAGCACATTTTTAGCCGGTTCGGCATTCCTCGTGTTCTTATCAGTAATAGAGGGACCCACTTTGACAACACATTGATGAAAAAAGTATTTTTGTAGTACAGAGTGAAGCATTATATGGAGACACCATATCATCCTTAGTCTAGTGGACAAGTAGAGCTCTCCAACTATGAGCTGAAGTAGATTTTTGAGAAAATGGTGAACACTTCAAGGAAATAATTGTCCAAAAAGATAGTCGTTTCTTTGTGGGAATATTGGACCACCATCAAAATGACACTAGGATGTCCCTATTCCACCTCATCTATGGAAATCCATGCCATCTACCAGCAGAGTTAAAGCACAAATCTTACTGGGCTGTCAAGGCCCTGAATTTTGATTTGACGGCAGCTGAAGAGAAGCATATGTTCCAATAGCCAGAACTCGATGAAATATAATTTGAGCCATATGAGAACACCATGATGCACAATGAGAAGACCAGAGAAATCCAAAAGCATATTGTTTTCATGAAAATCATTCTAACTCGATGATAAGGTACTCTTTTTTGACTCTCATCTTCGATTATTCCGAGTAAAGCTAAAGTAAAGATGGTTGGGACCATTTCAGGTCATATGAGTATTCCACCATGGAGCGGTAGAAATTGTTGGGGAGGATGGTCAACCATTCAAGGTGAATGAACAGAGGCTAAAAACATACCATCACATGAAAGATACAGTGGGATCTCTCTCCACCATGTATCTTAGGTAAGCATAGGTAAGTCGGTTGATCCAATGACCTAAAACAAACGTGCTTCCTGGGAGGAAACCTATAGGTTACACAGTGTGTACCACCTATATACACATTTTGTAATGATCCCTTTTTGTTTATATTATTAATATTATAAATAAATATATTATCTAAATAATAAAAAGGGATGATGCCAGTGTCGATGGTAAAATCACTAGAGTTTTTACGAGCTGTCACTAGTTTGAATCCCTTCATACATACCTTCGGCACAGGGTTCATCTTTTTTATACTCATATTTACTTACACGAAGTGTGTGTTATTTTTCATAATATATATATATATATTCATATAATAAAATCCATGATGGTGATTGACAGGTTGGCCATGGTCATAACCCTGTTTCAAAAGACTCGAGTTCGAATCCTGACAACAGTCCCATTTCCATCATTTTCCCTTTTAATAAAACCACAATGTGTGTATTTTGATATATGTCATTTGTTCCATGTTTTCATTAATCAAGTAATTGATTTTGAAATTAAAGGAATACGTGCTGTTGAAGTTGGATGTTTGGTAGAGTCTCGGCCTTGGATCCAAAAGGCCCGGGTTCGAACTCAGCTAATCTCTCTACTTCATCCCTTTTATTCAAAATTAAAACCACACGCCATGAATATTCTATTTCCCATGTAGTATAGGCCTTGTAAATTGAATATAAATAATTAATAAACATAATTAGTAGTAAAAAAATTTTTCTAGTGGTTGAGGGATTAGGTTCGGAACGACTGATCGCCAGTTCGAATCACACCTCAAGTAGCGGACCAAATGTTTTACTTCTCCTTTTCCAATTTTATAACACACGATGTGTATTTCCTTATAAATTACGTGTATAGCGTTATTTTTTTTAAATTATATATATGTTTATATTTATTTTTTTTAAATTATGAATATTAATTATTATATAATTTACTATAATAATTATATTATATACCTATGTAAAAAAATACCACAAAGTGTGTCTTCTAGAGTACACACTATGTACATTGGCTATAAAAGCCAAAAACCCTATGCTCCCATACCTCGTGTCGCAGAGATCCCACCCCCCTCTGTTTTCTTCCCTCAGAAGCCAAACAGCCTCCCTTCCTCAAATCTGCCATTTTCATCTGTTTTTTTATCTGGTTTCTTCTCTATTATGATCCTCACTTCAAGAATGTCGTTCTACATACCTTATTTTGAAGTTCTCGAAGAATTTATAGTGTTTTTTGGATTGGTCGCTGATTTGGCTATTGTATTACATGTGCACGAAATGAAGAACAAATGTCGTGTGCTTTTATACATAGCCACACATTGAAAAATTGAAAATTTCAAATTAGATGGTGTGTATGTCTGGTACACACTAGGTACCAGCAAGAATTGTGCCCAGGTACCTCATTCACACAGCCACGCACACCATGTTTACAGGCACAGTTTGTATATTCGGTACACACCATGTATCCCATTTGTCTGGTTCAGTCTATGTCCAAAACTCCACATGGCCATATGACTATGTTCTTACACACATTGTTCCATACCTTCACGTGACGTATACAGCATTTTTGGCTCTCCTCAGAGAGAGGTTCTGTCTTTGAAACACACAACTAGGGAACAATTTGTATGTACACGGTGTGTATGTTTAGTACACTCTATGTATCCTTCCCTGGCCATTGAAATTACCACTCGGCATGTCTATACAGAAAACATGGGTTGCTAACCCTGTTCCACTACACGTCGTGTACTCGGTATATACACTCCATGTTCCTGTACTTTTCTAGTTTTCTCACATTTTCTTCTTTTCCTTTTTTATTTTTTTTATATTTTTTTGTTCCTTTCTTCTTCAGGATATGGTAGATGGAGATCCTATGCATGGAAAATGGTCGGCCTCGACTTCCGGGGGAGATAGTATCACTTTTTTTCTTGATACGACTCTAGCCTATGACAACACCAGCCTCAGACTTCCTAGGGTATCAGCCTCCTCGATTGGTCATCATGCCACCAATAACTGCCACGGAAGAGGAGGTCGGTCATAGTACCGCAGCTCCACCACCCCGAACAGAGCCTCTATGTGTGAAACTTTCGTCACCACTAGCTTCCACACCTCTAGAATCCCTCCTCAGTGGCGGCTGATCCTTCACTGGTTTCCATGTCTAGTGGCCCATCACCCATTGAGGCAACTCAGCCCCAAGATCCAGCCCCTGCTACTACCCCACCTAGGATGACCCCTACTAGTTCCCCTATCATTGCCTAGTGTTTCCTGTCACCTACCATGCTCACAACCACATCTATGTCTTCTCTCATCGCACAATCCAGTTGATTAGTCGATATCTTGATAGCATCATGCCTTAGAAGCTATGTATTTGGGGGGGGGGGAGTTGGAGGATCTCCTTGGCCACACTCCATTACTCGCAATCTTCCAGGTCAACACTCCTATTATCAGAGATTTATTTTTTGAGATTTCTTTGTCCTTTGAGTTCGACGGGCCCAAGTACCACGTGACACCTAGTGACACAAACCCAGTTGTCTGATTTCAGCGAGGCGGTCGACCTTTTTCGCTCACCATGCCCTATTTTGGATGAGGGTGTGGCATCTATCCCCATCGAGTCACCCCGCCCCTTGTCTCCACCCTTAACCACCCAGAGCGTTCTGAGCTCAATGCCATGTGGACGGATATTGGTGGGATCGACCACCACTAAACCCCCACTTCCCACAAGAGTACCCTCATCCATGACCCTATCCTCCGTTTCACCCAATGGAGGTTTAGTGCCAACTTGTTTCACCACTATGAGAATATGGGAGTTGTGACTGACCGTGACATGGATCTCCTCACTTATATGATCTGGCAGGACTACCCATACCTCCCCTACAATGAGGCCTCCTACTTCCATGCCCTGTTCACCGGTCGTCCGAGAAACCTAATTGGTGGTTTCTACGCCACCCGTATTTCCCACCACCTCGTAGTTTCTATCCAACCCCTCTTACAACCGATTTGGTTCTCCTCACCGGATGGAATTTCTCATGCTTATTTTCATGGGATTGGTCTATAAATAGGGGCACTTACGTCCTTGTGTAGGCCCCACCACCTCTCTATGTCGACCCTCGGGTCCCCATGGTTGCACCTGCACCTCCCTCCCCACCCCTTCCTGTTTTCTCACCCTTCCGTATGTCCTTTCCTATTCCCCCTCAGGGACCTTCCACTGCCCATTCACCTTTTTCACCCTCGGCTGCCCCTGCCCCCATCACCCTACGGCTGGTTGAGATAGACCACCCTTGGATCATCCTGAGCATCAGTAGGCTGATATCCTTTAGTGAAAGACAACATCTTCTCAATGTCTGGAGCACCTTGAGTGGATGGTGGAGTTACTACTACAGCATCAAGGGATCCCAATTCCACTGGAGGCTACTTCTCCTTCTGCACTTCAAGCTTCTACCATCCCCAATACTGAGGTTGATGTGGACACGGACTTCGTCCTCATCATTACTACAGGTATTGGCCCGTATCCTCTTATAGAGCATGCCATCACGGATGCCGCTTTAACGGTATCACTACCACCGGCTGAGGGATTTATTCATCTAGATCATCCATCTGATGATTCCTACCCACATGTACTCGATAGTGCCTCCCCTGAGGCTACACCATGACTATGAAATTTGAGTTTTTATATATATGTATATGTTCTCTATTTCTATTCTGTGATGACATTCTTCCTTGAAACTTTCTTTTTCATCGATAGTCGCAGGTACACAAGGGTGACATTTGGACATCTGGAATTATTACCATGGCTTGAGGGGAGTTTTCATTATGTTTTCCAATTATTTTTGGTTATTCTTTTCCTTACTACCTTCTCTTTTGCCCTTTTTGTGTCTCCCTTCATTTCTTTTTCACCTTAGTGGTGCACTTGGTTGACCCTATGTTGTCTTAAGTGTGGGGGAGAGTATCTTGACCACCTTAGCCTTTTCCCTTACCATCATCTAGGAGGAATCATTATAGGAATATATATTTGAAAATTTGAAAAAAATTTGGTTCATCTGATTTATAAATAATAAAGCTAGAAGTATGAAATTTTTTAAAGGTTTCATGCTTATATTGGTTTTTAACTATTTTAAAATGATTACTGATATAGTTTAGATAGAAACTTATAATCCTTGGATACTTACATTGATCAGGATGATCATTTAATGTATGGAACGACATGATTGTATCTTTATTTTCTTTTCCCACTCCTGAGAGGTATTATAAACCCTTCGTCGTATTATTTCTAATACCCTCTTTATTGAGATATTATTAATATATACATGACTACCATAATATGAAAGTTTTATTTTCAAATCATGAATAATTTTAGAATTACATTAAAATTATTGAGGCATTATATTGTTTCAAGCCCTTTTATCTTGAGACCTACCCTACATCTGATCTTTATAAGTCCCCTAAAAACCATGAACATCCTTGATAGGAACCCACATTACAAACCTATTTCCCTTTCTACCCAAATTCTTTTTAACTTTTAATGATTATTCATTTCAGCTTTTGGGAGATAATTGGAAGTACAAGGAACATTTTGGTGCATAGTCATGAAATTAATTGTGGTGGTGGCTTTTGTTTATTTGGGGTACAAATGGTTCCAAACCCCTATTCGTGGAATTCCTAAAGTGCTCCCCTATGTTAGAAAAACAAACAAAAAACGATAAAGACAAGGGATCTATTATTCACGTGATGTTTGTGAACCCTACCTGATAAAGGGATGTGGTGGTGATGAATGAATTTGAAATCTCTTATTGAGGATGTTGTTACATTTAGATTTATTTTAAATATCATACAGTGTTATTTAATGAATTTGGCCTCCCGTTCCAAGCCATAGAGTTTAGTTTTTACATATTCACCTACCAACACTTAGCCACATAGACATCTAAAATATTTTTAAAAGCCCTCATGATTTTTTAATTAAAACTTTATTAAGTAGAGAACTAAAAATTTTGTAAACCTATGCATAGAGTGTATATACAAAATATTGAGCATAACTTTTATTAAAAATATCTTCATTGTTGAGTGTGTTATTTACTGGTGAAAAATATTATCAAGTGACATGATTATTTATGAATGGTTGAAGAATGTGTTTAAAATAGGATGAATGTAGTTACTTGAATTATATATGAGTCATGATTACAATATCTTATGAATTGAATCTATTTTGTACCTCTTTAGAATTTCCACTTATAACTGTATCATTTATATTTATGATCAATTGAATGCCTTCCTTTTAAAATATAGAATCCTTCAATTAGATGTTATGATTTTCTTGGGGGAAAGTAAATGACTAATTGATGGGAGAGTTTGATACACCTGATTTGTGTATACATTTCCACATATATTATTGAAGATAAGAAAACGTATTCAGAAAATACCTAATTCTTTGTGGAAAAATACTTTGATTTGGGTGATTTTATTTATTTTCACATATTTTCTACTCAAACGCATAATCAGAAGACTTCTAAGCAAAAATTCCCAACTAAACGGTGTGTACATAGCTACATGCCATGTACATTCGGACTAAGACACGAATCAGTCGGATGAGTACACACCCAAGTTTCTAGAACAGAGACAACACTTTATGTAATTCATACCTACACGTCATGTATAGGATTTTATTTGATATTGGTGGCCTTTTACATAGATTACACGCCATTTATGGAGGCTCCACATGTCATGTATATTTCATGATTCGACCGTCCACATCACAGAAGTCAAGATCAGCTTAGATGGCCACCTATTGGAAACAATTATGAAAAAAACACATTAATGAAACTACACAGTGTGTACATTCATTACATTTCGTGTACTTTTGTTTTCTATGAGTAGAGGGATTGACATGTAGTTTTAGGAGTCATTGATTAATAATTGAAGGAGGGAGGTTCTTCTGTCGTGCTATCATTGCTCTACAGCTCCTCCAATCCACCATTCTACCAAAATAACCTCGATGTTTCTACGATGACCACATCAGTTATCAAGGGTTTTGTTGTTATCTTTTCTTCCATGTGTAACTAAACACCCCATGTGTTGGGGTTGTGGGTGATTAATGATTGTTGTAACTTGGATTAATTGTGATGTCTGTGTTTTCTCTATTTAATTCTTCTTATTCTTCTTTAATCAATTCTCTTTATCACTAAAAATTCTGAGCCAGACCAAGGGAAGAATTTTCAGGGACTCAAAGGAAGAATAATGATGAATACTTTCATGATCATTGGAAGTATTCATCAACTCAAAAATGAACTGATCTAAATAAATAATTGTGAAATACTAACTACCAGTCCAAGAAGTCAGTTTCATCAGTTCTAGACATAGTTTACCAGACCAATGGAACCTTGCCACAATTGAAACCCCGAGTGTTGGGTTATTATGAACAACACAAACTAATAAGAAGTGTGTACAACCTCCATAATCACTATATCCCCAACACCCTCTTTTTACATTCTACCACATTAGAAACCACTTTTGATATCCTTATCATTAAATGTTAAACTTTATTTCAGTAAACAAAATAGTTTTCATAATTTAAAAAAATCACACTATAAATTCAACATCTTTTTCTAAGTTAATTCCACGTAATTGAATTCACGCACTCATCCAGTTCCCTATGGATCGACCCCACACTTATGCTATAATAGATTATGAGGGGGTAATATCAATTTGAGACACCAATAATATACCTTCGGTGAAACGAAATACCAATAATGACTCAAAAAATCTTAATTATTATATACCTTTAATTATTTCTGTCTATCAATAAATAAAAAAACTGTTCACATGTACGTAAACCTACTGTATCCATGAACGGTGTAACTCCTTTTTTTGTCTCTAATTTTTTTTGACTATTCTAAATATTTATAGAATAAATATATGTGATATTTATTTCATGTTTAGAATTATTTATATTTATTAACCGTGGTCAAAGTTCAAGGATAGATATAACAAAATCAAAACATACATGAAAAATAAAGAAGTTATCACCTGAAAGAGTGATTTTAATAAATTCTTGTAAATAAATGGGTGATAAAATATTATAAGTAAAAAATATTTGATATGAAATATTTGATTGTGGTTATGTAATATATTTATAAAAAATTATTTATTATATAGGATATTTAGATACATATAAATAAATTCAAACCTGAGGAAAGGGTTTCTCGTCTCACATTTACTTTTCAGATACATATTCCAAATTCACCACTAATTTATATTTTGGTGCTATATATAATTCCCCTTATATAAGTTTTATCATTTATAGTTTTATATTAAAGTTATTTAATGTTTCATTTTAATTTATGCGGGATATGATTCAAAAGTTACCAAAACGGTATGGGTTTATTTCTCAATCAAATCATTATTCAGGATTGCTTATGTTTAAGTATCTATAGGAAGAATTATTAGATATTTCTATCATAAACCCAATATATTTTATTATAATATTGTTATTAAAGAAATTTTAAATTATTATTACCATTTTACCCTATTTTCTACTTAAAATGATTGAAAAAATGATTTTAAGAAAATCTAACTCTATTTTACTTTTAATCGAAAATACTTTTTTATATATCCATATTTTCCTTAGAATGATTCAAATAATATTCTAAATATTCTCCAATTATCTATTAAAAACATTTTTACTCATTTTTTACTTTTAAAAATGGTTTAAAATTAATATTCCTATCTTTTTCTCAATAAGTATCTTTTTGATGTTTTACCAAATATGTGAAAGGAATCATTGTTTTAACGTACTCAGCATGTATAGAATTTCACATCATCATGACCAGTCAATGATTTGAAAAATACATTATAGGTATGCATTTATATTTTCAAATAATTTTTTTCCAAATATTATGTAATTTTTTATTTTTGAAAAGAGAGTGTTAATTTGAAAAGCGTATTTTCAAAAAGATTGTTTTTAATGGCATTTTTATGGTTTTTCTATTCATCAAAAACTAAAACCCTAATTTTCATTATGCTGTTATAGGGATATGTTGTAATAATACCATATTTATTATTTATCTACATGATATATGATCTATTTGACTAGGGATGTAATATTACAATACCATCCTTATTATTTATCTAGATGGTTTATGATTAGTTTGACTATGGTTTTTCAATGTGGGTTATTTTTTTTATAATGTTTCTACACTTTTATATAATGAATGAATTGGAATTAAAATGTGATGGGTGGGCCCACTATATCCCCTGAGTGTATCAGTATGTCTCATGAGAAAAAATATCTTGGGTATTTGGTTAATGACTTACTTATTTATATAACATGTCTTGTAACATCGAATTTATGGTATGTTTATGATGTTCAACATTATAAACTACATCATTATAAGATTAGTTATCAATGTCCATATGATTATTTGATGAGTTATGATATATACTAATAAAAGTAAATCTGATTTTATTATTTATATGTCATTATTTTATCGTCATTTATTAATGTCATATTACTCTGCATGATCATGTTATTGATTAAATTGAATCTTTTTTTAAGATATTTATCATTCCATAATTATTATCTCTTGATAATGTTGTATTCATACTATTACTGGTCTTCTGAGATCATCCCTTTCTTATGTTTCTTATCCCCAGGATGCCAAGAAGTGTATTGGGATTAATATATAGGGATATGCTAATGTTAATATTACTTTTCTCAATGAAAATAATATGTTGTATTTTATGTTTTAAAATGGAATGCGAGAGTAGAATATGTATCTAGTTTTCCAATACTACAAATCTATTATGTCCATTGGGATGAGATTGATTATATATAGTACCAATGTAATATTGTAAACACTAACTCTGGGCTACTATAATCACAAAATTTACAAAATAAAAATAAATAGAACTCATAAAAGTTTTTAGAATTTGGACTGGGAGGCTATTTTACTAACGCCTCGGCCCTGTTCACCATAATACCTAAGGTCCGCCTCCTCATATTCCAGAGGGATATCACTGAAATTTCGGGTATAAGAGACTACGTTTATGAAAATATACCCCCATATAAGTGTCTTAAATCATAAGAAAAGTATCCAAGAATCATGCACAATAAATTGCAAATAATAGTAAAATAATTGAACATTTTATATACATTAATGGGTTACCCACATGGTTAACCACATACACTAAATAAATAAACTGAAAATTAATGTAGAAGGATCACCAACAAAATCTGATATATGCCAAATACCCAGTCTCCAGAACCCTATCTTCCTACTCAATCCTGATTATAAGGCTCCACACGAGTTTCACCATTCGACCATGAAATCTTGGAACTCCACCATAAAAATAATTCTAAATGAGTAACTAATAAATATATAGTAGGTTTGAATGCACATCGTGGTGTATGTATAGGGATGGGAATTAAATCATAGTAGGCCACCACCAAGGGTGAACTAATGATACTATCATGTTCATGCTAATTCATTATTCTTAGATAAGTTTCGAAATAACTTGAATAACATGAATAAACAAAACCATAATCGATTTTTAGGCCATAGACCACAATGGAACATACATAATTCGGCTAGTGTAGGATTTTCTCTAATAATTTCATGACTACCATTCCATACATATAGAAATTAACCTAGGGTGTAAACCAGAAAACCCAAATTCATAAACTCAAATGTCTAATAACACACCATGAACAACTCCATGGATAAATTTCAAGCATCATGGGCCTCCCTCCTAAATAAAAGTATAAAAATGGATCATGGATTATTCTTGATGTTTTGAAACATCACTAAATCAAAATAATCCCCCAAGTTATCATGCCAAATAGACAGATCCCACAAATCCTGGGAATCTTGATTAAGAATCAGTAATGTAATCAACCTTGACGAGAAGGATCCTATTTTTTTCCGAGTCATATCGTCATGAAATTATTAAAATTTAACATAATCCTTAAGAATACATGTTTATATCCTAGGAAAGCTTCGCATCCTATGAAATGATGGTATCCAAGGCTTCCCATATAGACCCAAGTTAAAATCCAAGATTCACGCGAATTATTTGTGAGGATCAATAGTATAATCATAGGTGGCAATAGAAATCCAAAAATATATCACTATTGAATTTATATCAAAACTGTATCATAAGAGGTCCATGTTTGGATCCCAGTAATTTGCACTAGGAATACTAAATATAAGCATCACATAGCACCAATTCCAAATGTCGGTTCCTAAGAAGCAGGTCTAGGCATCACTAAATTCATCCTAACATCTCATTAAGATCATATGTTGGGTACTAGGAAGCACATCTTGGCATCCATAGCTATAGCAATAAAATAATGTGAAATAAAAAATCCAAGGAATGTGTTGTAAAAATTTATATACCCATCACAACAACCATTTCCCCTCACGAATTCATGTTTTACATGAGTTCTAAGGAAAAAAATCGTTCCATATCTATCCATAACCACATTCACCCGAAAAGGGTCATCTCGCAAATAGAAACTCGTAGGGGTTTCCTAGGTTGTCACTATAGTGGATGCATCACACTTGTAATCCAAATGGGAAAACATCAGAAGAGGCATCCCTCTTTGTATCCCCATGGACAGAAACTAGTCAAAGGAATCTATATTACGATCCTATAACGCAACTATTCTCCTAAACCAACACTAATACTCAGGGGTAGCACATACAAAAAACAAGTCTCTACCATATTAGGACCTCACATACCCTATAAATAAAGACTAAAAAGGGGTATTCCCTCAATACTATATCTTTTCCAAGTCACTCTAGGTTAGCCTGAACATCCCACCTATCTAGTTCCTCGAGTCGTATCTCGGTCCCCCTAACCAAGTGTTTCCTCGAGCTACACTAGAAGAGGAATTTAGAGAACCCATGTCATGTCCACCATCCATTCTCATAACCCTAATCTGAGTATCACCACATGTACAACTCTTTGGGGCCACTAAATAAATATACTAAGGGAAGATACTCACCATCATAGGTCACATTCCTTGAATCACCTATTGGATGTTTCAAAACACTATAATGATTATACTATAATGATATAAACATAAATAATAATTAAAATTGACTCATATTTTTTCCCAATATATTTTTAGGGAGAAAATAACATAAACCCCTAAAATGGGAAACTAGGTGTAGTAATTGGATTATACCCTATGTGTATGGAATGTACTCCAAAACTACCACCCTAACCATTGATTTCTTCACATTATGGGAACACCTAGGGTCTAATAATGTACTAATACACAGGTAGGAAACATATAGGTTATATCCATGTAATACTATATGACTAAGTCATGAATGGGGTCTAGTCATACACTACAAAATAGCCATGTCCACCTTACATGTGGTATTCTTCTACGCAGTCGACCAAATTTACAAATCCCACTACAAGGAATGTACTTAGGCTACATAACATGTAGTTATAAAAACATCATGTTCCTAAAATGGTAAGAATACATGGAGTGTGTTAATGAAACCACACATCACTTGATTGGGTATTATCAAATGGAAACGCCATCAATTCACCTAAAACCCCTCCATTTTCCCCAATTAAGAAAATATCTACCTCTGTGGGGTCCCCAATAGTCAAAAAAAAATATTATAGAACTAAAAAATATATGGGGATGATCACTTAAAACTAAAAACATGGCCTATCTAATAGTACATATGTTGAATAATAGGGTCCAAATATATGCTCAAGAGCCACTTCACTTTGATTTAGTATTGGTCCCCAACATGGATGATGTATAGTGGTGCCTCCTTCACCATTACCTCTTGGTCTGTCTATCATTCACAAGTGAGAACCCTACCCCCCCCCCTCACCCCACCATACACCATTTTTTATGTGTATAAAATAATTTTTCAAGGATAATAAAAATTAAATTAATTGATTAATTTATTTAATTTATTTTTCTAACACCCATTTAAGATGAATTTACTGATTCATAGAACTCAGAGTTGGTTTACACCTTTCCAAAGAAAAAAACCCCATTATAGACTCAAAAGAGGAGTCATAATCTTAATATGATGATCCTTTAAAAATTTATCAACAAAAAATCACATGAGTTTGATAATATTTAATTAATTAAACATTAAATATCTCAATAAAATTCGAATGAATCAAAATTCCACCAGAATCCTATCCTAGCATAAAAATTGTATTCCAAAACCAAAAATTCAAATTTCTTCTCATTTTCACAACATATAAAAACACAGGGTATTAAATTAGTCTATAAGATATAATTTTTTTGAACTAAAAATATATTTATATGATAAATACAATAGAATACATTACATCTAATTTAATATAGGATGTGTGCATGCATCATCCGCCTCATAGGATGAGTGCATGCATATTCCAGCTCATAGGCTGAGAGCATGCATTTACCACCTCATTCCCATGTGGTTCCTTTAAATTACTAATCCATTATGGATGGATTAATTATATATTTCATATATATTTAATGGGTTCAATGTATTTATAAAGAAATATGTAATGTTTTCACTCAATAAATTGAAAATGGCGGATGTGTTTGACTAAATGGAGAGCATTGAGGTTGGATATATAAAGGTATGTGATCCCTCCTATTATGTTTGGTGATTAATCATCAACATCATGGAAATATTTATGAACACTTTCTTCTCTTGAGCCATTTTCATCAAATTCCATTAAAGGTGATATCACCCCTTCGATCATTCTATTGTTATGAACATCGATCCATTATCCAGTGTTTTCCCCTCAAAGGTATGTGTCAAGGCAAAAATGTTTCATGATCTTCATATAGTTTCCCATTGAGACTAACAGTTTTTGTGATTGAATTTTTTTTGGTAACGAATATTTTGAATAAGAACATGGATTGTTTATAGTGTTCACTTTCCCCTCAACACATAAATTAGAATATGATAACAAGAAAAGTTCTCCTATCTGTGTTTGTTTATCTTCTCTTAATTTTCAAAATATGTTTTAGTAGTAGATATATCACATTATTTATAAGAATTATGAAGTTATCACGATCACGGTAGTGACCACATGAAGTGTTAAGTCATGGTTATTGTTCTTTCCTCATAAATAAAAAACATCCAACTGCATAAATAAAATATAACCTTTCACATTAATAAATATGAACCAACCAAGTAAATAATAAATAAATTGCCTTCTGAGAGAAGGTGAACCTTCCAAATAAAGAAATTAGGACCTATTAAATTAAAGACTTACTATCTCATTAATAGTAAGTCAAGAGGTCATGAACATGCATTATTGGTGAAGTGACTGTGGATGCACATGATAGGTTAAGCAACTACGAACACACATGATTGGTTATAGGACCATAGATTCGCATATTAGGTTGAGTGACCTATGATTTTATGGTACTTTGATCAATAATATGATCAAACACATGTAATATTTGGTAGTGGAGGATCTAATTTATCTCAAATATCAGTCTCAATGCAGTGACATGAAATTATAACAGTATTATATGACGGAATTTTTAGATATATAAATAAATAATAGATGTTGAATTCAGTTATTTCCAAGTTTGTCTATATTTATTGTACCAAATATCATGATTAATTTCATCCTAATTCTTTCTATACAATATTAAAATAATGATTTAATTCATAATGTTCTTTTAAACGTGTAGTAACTAAAATTATTATATTCCCAAAAATTAACTCATGCTAAACTTTATCGATAAAACATCATAATGAGATTTTAATTCAACCAAGGATGTTGAAGAAGAAATTATTTCGAATGAATAGAATCAAATTGAAGAAGATGTTGTAAATAAGATCAAGATGTTATTGTAGATGAGAAAGATTATAAGACTTTAAAGTTGATCATATAACTCTAATTATAAGTGTAAGTCTTCATGATCATAAGAATTAATGATCATATTACTTTATAATGGATAAAATAATAATAATGGCATGATCATAAGACTTTGTCAAAGCATATAAATTATGCATTGGACTTGAATAATTAATTACTTTGAGATGTATATGGGTTTTATGGTATTTATAAAGAATAATTAAAAGATTATATTTTTCATGATCACACGCATGTATGAATTTATACCATAATGATTTGAATTTTGTGATGATTTTTGGGGTGTTAATGTTTAATAATTACATTTTCAATGGAGGAAGAATAGGCGGTTACAGTTTTTCAAGTACATAAGTTGTTAAAATCCATTATGGATTTTTTTTTTATTTTTGACATTGTTATGAAGATCAGATCCAATAGTAATGGAGATCTGAATTTGAAATTATTTACTAAATGTTTTCTATATTTGAATAAATAATAAGTATAAGAGGTGATTAACATTGCATGTTATTTATTTATTATTGTTGTAGATCATAGAAAAGTATTTGTGGGTAGTTTTAAGATAGAATTTTTAGATGAAGAAGAAATTAGATAAATAATGAATGATATGTTCTTACTCAATAATGTTTAAATAATTGAATAAAAATAATAAATGACTTGAAAAATTGTAATCTTGAAGAATCCAAGCAGTATAGTGACAACATGTTAAATATTATTATTGAAGGCATGTTATTTTGATTGAAAATCTATATTATCATATCGTCTATATGGAAATAACATACACTATCAACCAACTATATTTAAATGAAATATATGTATATACCCATATATTTACAAACCATAAGGTCTATTTTTTAGAGGACTATTTGATATAATATTATTTCTAGATCATGTCAAGGAAAAGAAACTCTTTTTGAGTAGTTAACCCTATAAATTATTATATTCATATAGGTGTGATGGTTTATTTTTATTAGTAACAGTCATTTATCTTTATTGAAATGTGATTTTCTTTAAAAGAATAAAGCATAAAAATAACCTACCACTATTTTTTCCCCATCCCTTATTTTTCACATAAATCCTGACTGGTCCATACAACTAGTATTAGAGGGTTTTCCCTTCATTAATTCAAATATATATGAATTTTCAAGAATAAAAATAATATAATGGATTTTTATTGTTCTATTAATATTAATGGGATTTCTGAAAACCACACTTTGATATACATTCTATTTTAACTTAATTTTAAAAAACTTTACACAGTTTTATTTGGTTTTGGGTAGGATTGGAAGGTTTCTTAGATATATCATGAGTCTTTGGGAATTTCATGGTGAACTAATGTCCATATAACACCATAGTTGTAGGTGTGATGCATTGGGAGTGCTCATATACAATACTGGATCACTAAACCTACCAAAGGATTTTGTGGTGACTAGGTGGTATTATCCATCAAACGTGAGGATTTAGTCTATGAAACACATCCATAGGATTCCACTCCATTCCATGTTCAAGTGTGTGGTGAGTTTAAAATTGAATTGGTATTTATTACGAACCATATCCACCCTTTATGGTGGATGCCTATATTTTGGATGATTAAAGGCACCCTGGAACAGGTAAACGCCACCAATTTTTGGTGATTGTCAAATATTTTTTTCAAACACTGACTCAAGCTCCAATCCTTGAGGAGGAGTTATGGGATTTTAATGGAAATTATCTACAATATTGTGGGGGAATTAAATATTATGTTCATTAAATTTTTACAATGGCAAAAAATATTTTCTATGAATCCTTGTTTTGTCTCGTAATACAGGGTATTTAGAAGGTGATTACAAATGACCTTTACACATATAAAAAAAATCAATCATTATAATACTATTATGTGATTTGTGACATGGAAAATCCTTCCTTATTAGTTTTTTCTTATGATCGTAAGAGGTAGTTTTATTCTCTATATATCTAATTTCTTTGGAATTGAAAATATTTGGATTTATAATGAATTATATTCTTTTATAAAGAACTAACTTACTGTGTTTTTATTAGAACATTCTTTGGTTATAAATTTTTAAATGATATGCTTGCATGTGATTTTTGGTCTATGTTTTCATATAATTTTTTTTCAATCCTTGAAAAATAGCCCCTGTTTTAATGTTTTATGATATGTTTTTTAAAATAAAAATATATATTTCTTTTTTAAATGGATCCTTATTTTAAATGGTTTTGAATTTTGAATTAAAAATTTGATTTCAAATTTTTCCATTAATGTGTTGTTAAATAATTTTATTTGGAATGAATGATGTAAATTATCATTAAAATATGTTATGAAATTAGAGATGGTTATTTTTTAGGAATGATAATTTGGAATGTGTTATTAGCATATATGGTTTGTGTGAGTTCATTTCCATTTTATGAGACTTTGATGATATGAAAATCGAACTCGATCCAATATAGTGGAATAAGGGATATACCACCTTATGATGGCTTCGTGAAGATAATATTCACCACTCATGAGCATGGGGGATATCATTTGGTATGTATGTGTATGTGAACACGAAATGTGTATTTGAAGTGGAGTGCTTGAATGAATGAATGTGTTCAATTGATCCCATTTCATTTCTAGGAAAAATTTGTTTTATAAACTATTTTAAAACATATTTCCCCAAATATTTATAACTATGAATCTATCTTGATTCTGGTTCTAGTGGTGTCTGTAGGAAGTCTTTGAGTTTTTCTATAGGGTATGATTACTCATGCCCAAAATATTCACATGTTGGGTAAAATGACATTGTTTTCTATGATAAATGAAATGGGAATATTTCATATTTATCTAGAGGATCATCATTATTGTAGCTATCACAGTTGATCAGATATGGAGCATTGGAGTTGGTTGAATCTTGGGGTATGGATCGGTTCCACCTCTATGCCTAAGTCATTTATTTCATTGGAGTCTTAGTTTTTCTCATTTTATTTATTTCTTTTAATTCTAATATTTTTTGTGATGGTTATGTTTTGATTTTAAATGTTTATATTCCATACATCATATAGTATTGGTTTTTTATTTTAATTTGGTCTTGATAAGTTTTATATGTTTTAAGAGACATCATCCCTTATTGATTTCATAAGTCATTAGAATTTATCATGTGCCTTTGGTGTCTATGGATTTTCACCAAATATTAGAGGAACCTCGGTTCTTCCAAAACTAATGTTTAGGTTCATGTTCTTACCAATGATAACGGTTTCATTCTTTTAATCACTTGGTATGAAACCAAAAAGATATGATGTGTCAAAACATGGAATATAGAGAATAAAAAATGTAACTAACCTATTTATATTGAACATAAAGTTACATGGGTGGTGGGGGTACAATAAATTTGTTCTAAAATTTTAACACCCCAAATTTTTAGTTTAAAATAATAAATAACGTGATAGCATTCCAAACATGTAACACCAAGCTTTAATGGAATTGAGATATATTATAAAATAGTATTATTTAAATGTGACCTGGCCATTGAATTTTTTGGTGTGAATATGAGTAACCAAATTATAATATATATATATATATATATATATATATTTATTTATTTATTTATAATGTTCCTCCTTAATAAAAATGTATTAATTAATTCTTAGTTAATAATAAATGAATTATTAATGGAGTCAATTTATGAATCAAAATGTATTTTTTTCAAAAATGATTTTATTGCATTTTGTGCATAGAAATTATAATTAATTTATAAAGATTTTATAAATATTATTTTCTAAACTAGCTCAATTTCTGAAATCATCATATCAAAATTAACTTATGGTGAATTTTCTGAATTTTTTTAAAATGATTATCTTTTCAAAGAATATTTAAAAATTCATATTATTCAAGTAAAATTATTTATTTTCAGTAATAAAGTAATTTAGATGTAATATTAAATTGTAATATCATCCATTTTATTCATAATAATCTTATTAATTACATTTAAATCGAAAATATTCATTATTTGGATATAAGTAAATTTTTTTTTTAGAAAACATTTTTCAAAAAAATATTATTCATTTAATTTTACAAATTTATAATAAAACTAATTTATATCAACTAGAGATATTGAATATTGAATAATGGATACAATATCTTTAATCATGAGGTTCAAATTTTTTAAATAAGTACCTTATATTTTTTTCATTATTAATAGTAATCCTAGAAATACATTTGTCACCTTTGTAAGGGTAAAATGGGTAAAATAACATTAAAACATTGTGATAAGACTAAAAACTTTATATAACACTTTATTTTATCATATTTTATGAGTATATTTTTAATATATTTATAAAATTATCAAATATATTCCCACCTAGTATTATTTTTCTTTGGTTATGACCTATATATTTTTTTACAAAATAATATATAAAAAATGTCCCTATCTTGACATTAATACATCTAAAATTATTTCATAAAGATAAATAGATAATAAGTTAAGTTATAAATGTAAATTTTATTTGTAAATTAATTTATTTGTCAAGGTAATATATATATATATATATATATATATATATTTGTGTGTGTGTGTATTTTAATGATTTAAAAATTACTTTAAATGATTACGCAACACTAAAACCATATTTATTCAATTATCATAAAAAATGATTTTAAAAATATTAAAAGAATTAAAATGTGAATAAATTATTATGTTGGATGAATTTTTCAGATAAATATATAATATTATGTATGGGTTAAAGGTTTTTATTAGAACATTATTGTTGTCACTTGGTTTTCAAATACCAATTATATTAATCGTTATTAAAATTACAATAATAGTATTTGTATTAAATTTATTTTATTAAATTATTTAATAATCATAAAAGATAGAATAATTAGGATGAAAAAGTCATTTCCATGATTAAGTTAAAATTAGTTAACCAAGGGATTGTGTTTTAAAATGATAAGAAACCTATAATTTTTTATTTTATGATATTATTGGGAAATTATTTTCCTTGTATTCTAATAGATGCCATTTTGGAACCATTTTTGATGATTTGGACACATATTATATTAAAAAAATTATGTATTTTAAAAAATTACATTAATGAACTTTTATAATGAAAAATTATTTATAAAATTATTTAAAATTAGTAATAAAAACATATATTTATCCAATTTAATGGGATATTGTTTAAAATATTATTCATGATATATTAATTAGTCACTTTGTAAAATTCAGTGCACTTATATAATATAAAACATTGATTTGGTAATAACTGTAAAAAAGATTAACGGTGGTTAAAACTAAAAGATAAGGGTTCAAAGATAACAATAACTTGTATAAATTCTATTATATGAGATTATTTATAATTCTCCTCATAATATTTTCAAAATATGTTAATTTTTAGTCAAATTATTATAAAAAATAATTTATATTAAATTAATACCTTATGTGACTCCAAGAGTGCCTCTCCCCTCACTTATAAAAGGGAACCTCATGTCCTCTATTGTTCACAACTTTTTGTCCCTAAACTCAACCAATCCCATAAATAATACCTTCATACAAAGATTCAACACATAGTAGATCTCATTTTCCTTCCAAAATATCATCCATTCAAGGCACAAGGTGTAATACAGAACAAGTTTCTCGGCTAAGTGGTATAACATTTAACTGAGAATTTACAATTTTATTTCGTTATCTGACTCCATTAAATCCATAATATAAATTCTATAATAATTAGTTTATTATATTTCATATACTTAATTTGTATTATGATTATTTAAAAATGATTATCCACCTTATTTCTATCTTACGAAAAACGAAAACATCTCTAATACATACCAACAGTTTACCATCTCCGTGTAGATGTGTAATTTGTTTTTCATAACCACTTAATTTAATTAGTTCTAAGGATGGATTTAATAAATATATATATATATATATTATCATTAAATTATTATTCTTTCAATTTGAATTAATTTTTCTTTTCTTTAATCTCGTCTGTTGAAAAATGGAAATAACACCCATGTGTATGTATGACCTACAATCTCAATGAACGGTGGAATTCAAATATTTAACTATACATTTTAAGGAAAAATATATATATATAGTATTTTTTTTATTTAATTTTTAAAATTATTTAGATTTTGGAACCCTGAGAAAGATATAAGGACCAAAACTACCTAACTAAAACATGCAAGAAAAATGAAGCATTGATCTCCCAAAATAGTAATTTTGATAAATAATTTTTTATAAATATGTGAAAAAATGTTATAAGTAAATAATATATGGTATGATAAATATTATTATGGATATTTAAATTATTTTTAATAAATTTATAATAATTATAAAATATGTTCAAACAAGTATGAAGCACGTCGAGCCTAGTGTTAGGTATTATCATCTCACATTTATTTCTTTGATACACCTACCATATTAAGTTTTTGTTTATTTTATGTGGTTTTTATACTATACAGGAATGTATTTTTTGATTATTATAATGAAATTTATTATTATTTATATATCCATATAATTCTATCTACTTCATGACGTTTTTTATATTAATGTTACCGAAGTAAATACATATTTACATCTCAAACACATTATATTCAAGATTGTTAATGCTTAAATTCCCATTTGGTACATTATATCAAGTTTTTATAATGAAATAATTTAATATTTATTAACCTATTATTATTTTTGGAGATTGATTTTTCTCTTTAATTTCCTTCTCTTTAATAACTATTGTGACTAAATTAATATTTTAATCAATACTAGCTTTATTTCACTCTTTGGTCGAACATCCTTTTTCTCCCAAGTCTTTGTTTCCTAAATTTATTTTCAACATTGTTTTCAAAATTATCCTACTATTTTTCAAATAAATTTTTATCATTTTTTGAAATGTTAAAAAAAATTAATAGGAGTCTTCTTTCCATTTTCTGAATGAGATGCCTTTGACTTTTTACAGAACATATGAAAGAAATATTTGTTTTAATTTATGCGACATGAAAGGAATTTACATATGTAATGACCACCCAATATTTTTAAAATTAATTTTTAAATTTCCAAAATTACTTTCATATAAAGTTTTTTCTTTAATATTTGGTAATTTTTTAGATTTTAATTAGTGCTTTCAAAGTGAAAATGGAATTTCTTTCAAGAATCTTCATGTAATCATTCAAAGGTATTTTAAACTATTACAACACCCATTGGTTTGACTAGATATATAATACATAATACCATATTTTTTCATTCTCTAGGACATCTGTGATGATGATGTATTTTTTTCTGTATTCTTGATTCCATGTGGATAATTGTTTGGTGTATAAGGAATCATTAGAATGAATTTTATTGATCATTCAAATATATAAAGAATGAATAGGTCATTTAATTGATGGTTGGGGACAATTTATAGATATCCCCTCGATGCATCGATAAGTATCATGATAAAGAATGTGTTGGCATGATATATAGGCTAAGGATGTAAGATCATTTTATAATAGTTAGTTATTTGGTGTATTCATGACCATACAACGATATTGTCTTGTTTTAGAGGCCTTAATCAAATGATAATGTCTTCGATGAAAATAATTTATGTTAAGATTCATGATTTATTGGTTGATTTTTTTTATCATGAATATCTATAACTATGCATTTCCTTTATAGATAATTTAGTTTTCATTATCCTTGTGTTTACTTTGTTGACATTTTCCTTGGATACTCTTTGAACTCAAGTTCTTGATTGAATGGAATATGTTTTTATTATCTACTCTTCCATGATAATTATTTCTAATTTAATCCTGATAGCTTATGATATATATAAAACTCTCTGATTATCTGAGCTCACACTTTATTTGTTTCCTTTACCCAGGATATGAAGGATATTAAGAATGAAATCATGGGTGTAGGAATGATTCTTAATCTATTTGTTATATTTTTAATGTAATTTGGAAATCATGTATGTATCTAGTTTACCAAGTCTAATAAATTATTCACCCATTTGGTATTTGATTACTTTCTGCTAATTCCAATGTAATAAAGTAACCACTAAATCTGGGAAACTATGCTTGGGGTATTTATAATTGGTATTAGAGGAAGTTTTGTAGAAACCTTGAGAAATAGAATAAAAAAATTTATTATGAAAACTAACCCTTTGAAAATATATAAGTTTATTTCTAATTTTTGGATAATATAAAAAATGGTATGTAATATATTATATGGTTTTCCTAGAAATACATCCCAATCTGGATACTACAAGTGGACATGGTTTTAGAAGAGATTTATTTAGGGATACTAACCCAAAAAAATTGATCAAAAATATCTCAACCATCATTGTAGTTCATATTTAGTGTTCCCTTATTGTGAACATGTTTTGGGACTCCTAGGGGATATGCTAAAGTTAATTCACATTTTATTTATGAACCGTTATAATAAATGATTGAATAGGACCTACAAAAACCTATGATATGTTGAAGTGATATGGGATAAACCTAAAGTCTCTTTGGTTGATAATTATATAGTTTATCATATGTTTAAAGGTGTGGATACTCATTTTACGGTTTTATAGCATGGGTGTTTAATAAGAATTAATATTTTTTGGGAGAAATTTATAGGAATAAACCCCTTTGGATAAGTTAATGTTTTATTAGGAAGGTTATTTGGGGAATAACACAATGATATTTCATGAAAATAAGTTTAAAATTATTGATAACCTTTAGATATAATATGATCATTAATGTTAAGGTAATAATATTTATTTTATATTATTTTATTTTTTGGAAGAATAAATTTGTACAGAAACCCATAGTGGTTAAAATGTGATTTAATGGTTACTATTATTTTTTAGTATGTTCAAAATATTTTTGAGAATTTTATAGGAATTATATTAATTTAGTGGAATAATATTCATATAGTTTTAAAATAGGATAACCCAGGGGTTGGGAGACAGTCTATAAAATCTAGGAGGACTATGGGGATTAAACCCACAGTTTAAGGGAAATAAGGGTGAAACACCTACCACTACCCAACGTGATGTCCTGTTTATTATACTATTTTATATTTTAATGATTAAATTGATTGTCATTAATTATATTTTGGGAAATATATTATAGGATCAAATCACTTTTATTTTTATGTATTTTCATGTGATTAATGAAATTTATGGATGCATTTTATTGGGAAAACGTATATATAACCTTTAGGGATAGTGTAAATGATTATTTAAAAATAATGATATTAAATTTTTGTAGGTGTAATCTGATGAGTATGATAATACTTTAAGGTTAAAAAATTTCTTAATGTTGAGGTCATCAGGGATATTTTTGATATATATTTATTAATTAATGGAATGATCTATATTAAAACTTTGGTTTTATTGATGAATTTTGGAAATTACTTTATTATTTCACCAAATTAACATTTTTCTATATTGGATAACTTGTTATAATCATTATAGTTTTAGTAAATATCTATATATGGGAGGAATAATATTTCCTTTTTATATATATAATGACCCATTTAAATATAATTTTAGTTCTTTAGTAAAGAAAAATTCAATTTCAATATTCATCTCATGTAGTAATAGATAAAGTAAAAATTGATTGAAGAACAAACAAATAATGAAATCATATTTAAGATGCTGAAAGAAATCAATTATTTAAATTATATCATGTTCTCTATATTCAAATTTTATTAATATTTCAAATTTAGTAAAAGAATATTTAAATTAATAAATTATCCTTTTGACTTAATTTTTGATGAATTGGTTGTATTTTCACCCCTCAATGATTTATGGTTTTTTGGTTGTCAACTTTCTCATAAAAATGTAATTTGTCTCTATATATTAGTCCTTCGATTGTATTTTTATCCATCATGTGTATATTTTAAATTCCTAAAAATTTCATTCATTTTCGGGAACCTACATATGTTATATTTTAGAATACCTATATTTTTTCCTCTTCCCCTTTTCAGAAGAATTTTTATTATCCGTCTTTATGATGTGCATTTTCAATGATCCTATTTTCAAATTTATTACCATTTATAACCAATTAAAATTTTCAATGGTGAAATTTATTTAAGTGGGATATAATTTTACACCTTAAAACATTAGTTTGAAAGAATAATAACCTCTATAAATTTCTTAACATGCAATACAAAGCTTTAGAAGAATTGAGATATATTATAAAAATAGTATTATTTAAATGTGACATAACTATTGAATTGTTGGGTAGGAATATGAGTAACTGAAATATAAAAAATATATAAAATGGTCTAGATCAATAAAAACTTATTTATTAATTCTTAGAAAATATGTATTCATTTTTTAAGTCAATTGTTGCTTCAAAAATGCATTTATATTCAAAAATACATTTTTTACGAAAAAGTTATTAATGAATTTTGGGAATATAAACTATAACTTATTATTTACACTTATAAAAATTTTATTTTATTAAATGAAAATAATTTCTAAAATCATCACATAAAAATTAACTTTGGTTGAAATTGTAGGATTTTTCAGAAAAGATTGATTTTTCTGTGAATAGGGAAAAATACCGATTTTTCAAATAATGTCATTTATTTTCATTAATTAATGTTTCTTAAACATGTAATTATATTTTATATTTGGAATTAAATATACATATAGTCTATTTTATTTATAATAATAACATTAATTTCATTTGAATCAGCAATATTAGTGATTAATATGTGTTAATTATTATGCATAGTAACACATTTTTCTAAAAAATGTTTTTCAACGAGTTTATGAATTTATATTAAAATTTATTTAATTCAATTATAGAGATTTAAAATAGAAAATATTATAAATTTTTTTAATTTTTTGATTAATTTTTTTTAAATAGGTCTCTTTTATTTTTTGTCTTAATGAATAGTAATCATGGTAAAAAAGTATTTCCACCACAGTACATCTGAGAATGGTAAAATTGGGATAAAAGTTTGGGATAAAGATATAAAATTTCTTTAAAAATTACCTTTGTCCTATTTTAGGAGGTTAGTTTTCCCATTTCCATCCAATTCCCAAATATATGGCCACTTGGTGTCATTTATCTTTGATTTTGACTATTATATTATTTTAAGAAAAGATTAATACAAATTGTCACTCTCTTGACTTTAATATATCTAAATTTTTTAAATAAGTATAAAAGGAGGATAATTATAGTTATAAATGTTTATTTAATAAATAAATTATTTTTTTCATGGTGTTTTATTTTTTATTTTTGCTATTCAATAATTAACATAAATGCTTACGGAATCTCGACATAGTATTTATTAAATTTAGTTTAAATAAAAAATGATTTAAAAATTATAAAATGAATTTAATTTGTATTATTTTTCATGTTATACAAATTTTTTAGTTAAATATAATATATTATATATGTTTGAAGGGTTTTTTTGAATTATATTTTTTTCCTTCTTTTATCAACGTAAAATTATGAGAATAGTTATTAAAATGTAACTAATAATATTTTTTTCATAAATCTATATCTTTAAATTACTTAAAATCATAATATATATTAAAATAAGACAATTATGAAGATAAATGGTAAAAACTTTCATCGTTTTTCAATTTATGTTCCAATTTTCAATGTAAAAGTAAAATCACAAACCTTTAGAATTAAGAACAAAAAGCCATTACCATAGTTAAAGTTGAAATTGGTCAACCAGGTAATTAAACCAAAATATAAGGTTTAAAATTACATATATATTTTTAAAAAAACTTTTGATGATTTTTTCAATATAATATATTCCTTATCTATACATCCATGTCATTTTGGAACCATTTTACATGTGTTTGACCCATATTATATAATTAAGTATCATGTATTTCAGAAAATGAGTTCAATGATATTTTATAATATATAATATGAATTCAAATGGTTTAAAATTCACAGAAAATAATAAATTTGGAAAAATTAATGAGATATGGTTGAAATTTAAACCATGATTCATTTATGGATCACTTGGTAGCATTCTTGACCCTTAAATCATAGAATAGTTTATTTTATCATAGTTGTAAAAAGTAATTACCTGAGGATAAAAACAAAATATATGGATTAAAAAATCATAAAAACATGTCTAAATTTTATTTTCCGAGATTATTTCTACTTATCATTATATTATATTATAAATATATCAATTTTGAGTCACTTTATTGAAAAGATTATTTTATATTAATTTAATACTTTACATAAATCGTAGAGTGACTCTCCCCTCACTTATAAAAGGGAAACTATTATCCACTATTATTCAAACTTTACTACTTCATAGATAATAAAATACCTCCCATAATACCCTAATATATTCATTAACCACATAATATATGGAATCCCACCTTTTTATTGCATAATGTTTCATAACATTTTACAAACAGATGATCTTTAAAGTTTAATGTCTTGGAAATAAGGTACAAAATACATGAAAACACACGGAATTCTTCTAATCCACTTGTAATAATTCATAATAGGTTTATCCTATGTAAAATTATTTCATCTCATTACCTAGGAACATACATCAAAAGAATGTGTGAGCAGAAGGCCCAGTAAGGGTAAATTAGGGAAATAGTTTACATGTGATATCAATAAGAACATGATGAAATACATAAACACATGAGAAATGGATAAATAAGAAAAAATAATAAAAATAAAATTAATCATAAATTGAAATGTTTTCTACAACATTTATTTAATACGATAATCATATCACTATGCTCCATCCCCAAGGTGTCATACAAATTACTATGTTTATTCACCAATGTATTGTAAAACATGTCATCTCTAAAGATTAATTTCATTACACAATGCATTGGATCACTATCCAGGAACACCCTTAATATGTATTTATCTTCATTTGATCCACATAGATCATAATCAAAAAAATAATAAATAACCCAAATATAATAAAATTAATGGGTTTCATATCAAAATCGTGACGTTTTAAAAAAATACTTAAAACATGATCATTATGTCATTTATAACCCAGAAAAAGAGAATTATGGTTTTATGTATGTCAATTCTAAAATATAATTTATTTTTTTTCTTGATTAAAAACCATATAAATTAAATAGTTTTGGTTATTCACATAAATAAAATAAGAGAATTTCTGGTGAAAAAAAGAGATTTTGAGACGAAAATTATGTAGCATAACGGCTATGTAACATGGTTTTAGAAAACATTAAAAAGTGGTGAGATAGGGGTAAAACATTCATAAATGACTAATAATATAGTATAGGTGCCAAATAAAATTTAAATAAGTTAACGTTACGGAAACATGAAATACATACCACAAAAAATAGAACGTGAATGGAAAAAAGAGAAGATGAGAATTCCATTACCTTGTTGAGTAACATCTAAAACCCTATGATCAGAACCTTGGGGATTGAGTGAACCTTGGGATGACTCCATGGGAGGTAATACTATCATAAATTCTTATAGAATTATTTTGGAATGAAATTAAACAAAGTAATGGGTGTTTATTTATATAAAAAGTGAGAGAATGTTTTATTAATTTCAAAGGACACCTCATTAATGGTATTGCAAAAATAGGGCTTTCCCATGGTGATTTCCCATGTTATTGGCCACATGGGACAACTAAAATTATATTTTAATCTATAATAGTCTACCAAAATGTTATATTACTTATTACGTCATTATGACCTAGTTATAATGTCATTAAACTTACCAAAAACTCAAAACTGTATTTTTACTATTCCTTAACAATTTAATTGTTTCATAAAAATCCCAAAAAATCAAGCTAACAATTTTTTGATGTGAGGAATTAAATAGTGAAATACATTTTATAAAAATTAATTTCATTTTAAATTATATTAAATAAATAAAATACTAATACTTAATTAATAATTTCTAGATTCATTATTTACTTATACTTTGGTGTAATTATATCACATTACCACTTAAGATGAATAAAACATATTTACACCTCCTTAGGGGAGGTTTCTATTCCATTGGTCAAAGTACCATCCATAAGGGTAAAATTACTATTCAAAATGGAAAAGTTATTATTCACAAAAAAATTATTTTTATCATATTAAAAAACTTTTTCACCCTTATTACAACCATGTATGTCCAATTTTAAAAAATCAAAGAAAAAGTTATCAAATAATAAAATATTATTACTATTCATAATAAAATATACATCAAATAATATTCATCAAAATAATAATCAAAAAATAATATTCCTCAAATACTAAAAAAATAAAACTTCATAGAAAACTTCTATAATTTATCCTAGGTTAGTTTTGACATTTTAAATTAAAAATTAATTTTTATTTTACCATAATAATTTTCTATGTATGAGAAATATCTAAAAAGTACAATTTTTACATCTAAAGACAATTTTTCAATTTTGTCTTAATTAAACATATATTTTATTAAGAAAATCTATTCTTAAAACAGGAATGATGAAATTATTCTTTCTTTTTCTATTTTGAAGTCCCTATAGTATTTTCCTTAAAACTTCTCAAAAAAGTATGCTAAATTTTTTTGAATACTTTTATTACATGTGATCACTTCTAATTGAAATCGCATACTTTGATAAATTCTTCTTTTCCCTTCTGAATGTCTATATATATTTTAGTTCCTTTCTTTCATAGACACATTTACGATATGACTCTTTTTTATACTTTATGACATGATTGTGGTGCCCAATTCATTACATGGGAAACCCTTGTGTTTATGTACGATTGATTATGTATGATTATTTATATGGAAAACATATTTTTGAAAAGTTAAGATTGGTGAACCAAGATGGCACTCCAATTCATTGGTTAAATTTATGTCTCATGAGATGTTATGTGTGACGGTCTTAGTGGTTAGCCTTGTCTTGTTGTAGTACATGAAATGATCTTGGCGGATAGCCTTGACTCATGCTAAAGTCATGTTTTATATTTCATCCACATTTCTATGACTCCATTGTTATATGATTCCATATTTATATGTTAATTTTTTATATGTTACATGCCTTTTTATATCATCACGACATGACATCGATTTCTTGAGTTAATGCATTGTTATAATGATTATTTCCTTTATTGTGCTATTTATCTCATCCTTTTCTTCATGTGTTCCCTAGGGTACCCAATGAATATGTTTGAGAACATTTGAAGATAGGATCTCAATTTAGATATTAAATAAAAAAATTAGTTCAGTTTTTTCAGTTTATGTACCGAGTCTTCCATGTCACAAGACTTAAAAATCCTTGGATTGTACTCTAATGTATAATTATGCTTAAAACCATGTAATGTTATGCGAAATGGAAAGGTTCTCTATTTTAACCCATCCTCTTATCCATTAAGTACATCAGTTACCATGCCGAAATTTAGTAACGGTCCTCTCATTCTCTTCTTTATTAAAGTTTATTTATTATCTTATGCCTCGTATCACAAATTAATAATGTTGGGATACGTCTTTCCATTTATTAATTAGATACCATTTTATTTAAAAATTATTAGATTCCCATTTCTCTCTCATAAACCCATTTTATGAATTTTTTAAGTGAGGTTGTTATGCTACTGAGATTTCACCATGATTTTCCATGCCAAATCTATTTTGTAGTGAATACCATATCCATTTCCTATAAAGGTAGTTCACCATTATACACTTATACTTATATCAATTGGGACATAAGTTTATGTTATCCACATTATTTTATTGTGTAATGAAACATTATGATGAATGATTCCATGTTTTATGAAGCATGTGGCTTTCTTAATAATGAGAATGAAATTAATGTGAGGGGTGCGCCCAAAATTATATAGTGTTCCAATTAATTATGTAGTGTTTAGCCTCATGAGACATCATAATAGGATACATAGTGAAACTAATTAATTTATGTAACTTTTTATATCAGGATTTGTTTGTAGTTATCTGACACCTGTGTTTATCATGCAGTGTTTATGTGGTTGCAACATTTTCCATTTGTCTTTATGTTATCATGTTATGTCTTGTCTTATCATTCCTGTTTATGATTCTCATTTCTTTTATGACTTATTGATATGAAAATTTTCTCATATGTATTATTTTTTTCACTTTATTTAGTTTTTACTCCCTTATTTAGATTTATATCCCACCCCTTTCTAATGTATGTCCCTAGGTTATCCTATGTAGATTTTAGTGCCAGCATGTTAAGGATGTTTTTAATGACGATGTTATTTTTCCTATTTAAATTGTCAATTAATGTAACTAATTCCCAATGAAACTAGACTTATAAATATTCTCGATTTTTTAAGTGTAACCTTATATAATAAATCAAGTATTAATTTGTAATAATGGTAAGGGTTGTTATAAATAATTCTTTTGGTTCCAACAAAAAGAAGTTGTAGGAATAAGAGGAAACATCCCAAACTGAGCATTTCATTTTATTTATTACTCAATATAATTAAATTATCATTATCCCATGATAATATAATCACCTTAGTATCTTCAATATACTTATATTTTATTATGTTAATTTTATAACTTATATCTGTCTCTACTTCCATTAAATGGGTTTTGAAATCATCTTTCATGTGTACGGTGGACTACTTCCTCATGAACCGATGTTAGTCATTTTCTATTACCACATATAACAAATGGATATAATGATGTATTTATTTTTTATATATTATATTATTATGCTTTCTTAGTCATGATAACACAAGTTCCATATTAACTTAAATTTAGTGGGAATGCGATAATTTTGTTCATGTTTACATCAGACTGTCATCTCCTGAAATGAAGTGATTTGATCACGCATTACATGGAATGTAATTGGTATTATTTTAAAGTAAATATGTGATTTATATGAAATAAAAATGATTATTTAATATTAATATATTATTTATCTTCTTTTCATTATTTCTATTTTAAAAATGGAAACAACTTCCATGTGTATGTGTGACATACCCTCTCTATAAATACTATATTTCATTTTCTATATATAACTTTTATAGATCACAATAAATACATATATATATATATATGAAATTTATATTATATTTATAAAATTTTTAACACATTGGATATTATTTATGTAGGATCAATGAAAGGGGACCAAAAATAACAAATCAACGCATACAAAAAAACAAAGCAGTTATTACCCAAAACTTGACTTTAACATGGAATGTATAATAAAAAGGTAATAAAATGTCATATTTAAATCATATATAGTTCTTTATATATATATATATAGGTATGGTTATATACCATATTTATAATAAATTTTTTTTATTATACAACATTTTTGAACATCTATTAAGGAAGTCGAGACATATGTTAATGGATTTTGTTCTCACTTTTTACTTTTATGAGACACATTTCATATTCTCCACATGTTTCTATTATATGGTGTATATTCAACTCATAAATTTATTTTATGATCATTATCCTACAAATTATTGGGATTTTCATATCCATTTTAGTATCTCTCTATCATGGTGTTTACGATATAAAATATACCAAAGTTGTAAGTGTTTTATGATACAATCTCATAGTTTATCGATATTATTTATGGTTTTTCTTCTAATGTAAAAATATTATGATCCATATCACAAGAAACTAATGAAATTTACTATACACTACTAATTTCATTATAATATATGTTTTCCTATAATTTTCTTCTCTTTATGTAATCAATAGTTGAAAAGAATGTTTTTTTATAAAAATCATTTGTATTTATCTATATGGTTGAAACCCCTTTTTTTTAAAACAATTTTTCCTAAAAATGTTTTAAATCTTTTTTTAACATTTTTCTAATGATTTATTAAAGGTATTTTTACCCAAGTTTTCCCTTTTTCAAATGAAATGAATCTTTAGGTATTTTTCCAAATAATTATCATTTTTCATTTAATGAAAATGTGAAACGAATCATTGTTTTTATGTGTATGTAATGAATAGAATTTCTCACCATCATGACCATTATTCTATTTGAAACTTCCTTTGAAATTTTTAATGTTAATTTTAAATGAAAATGTTTTATAAATAGTTTTATGAATTTATAGTTTTAAAAATATATTTTCAAAATGGAAAGGATATTTTCCTCAAGAAATGTTTTAAAATATTTCTAAAGATTCATTTATAATTTTTTGAGAATATTTTTCAAGAAAATGATTTTTAAAATGTTTATGTTTATAAATTATTTTTCAATGTGGAAATACTATATTCCTCATGAAAATTTTCATGTGGTCTTTATAAGTCATATTCTATATAAGATTACATCCTTTAGTGTTTCTTATTCTTTTCTAGGGATAATATTGAATGATACCATACTTATTATTTCTCTGTATAGTTAATGTTTATGTTGATAAAATGTTTACGAAACTATTTTATTTACACGGATTACAATATGATAACATGATGGATATTTTATGATTTTTTGTCACACTTATGTTTTATTTTCATTTTGATAATGTTGGGACCTTTACCTAACTCATATAAATTTAGTAAATATTTATATCTAATGAGATAATAATGGTAAAAAAGTCTATCATCTTTATACACTATGTGAAATAGGTGCATCCTAATTATCTATGGGAAACAATTGTGTCCCAATCCACAATGGGAAATTGGTTATAAGTACTAATTCACTATATTGATGGTCTTAGTAGTTAACCTTTACATATGAAATCGGTTTTCTATATTTATGATGGTGTTACACTTTTATGAAAGGAATTTATGGTTAATGATTTATTTATGATGATTTATCACTCTTATGGAATATTTGTTTCTAAATTTATAATATTTTATTCCATGA
Source organism: Viscum album (assembly GCA_963277665.1). Lineage (NCBI taxonomy): Eukaryota > Viridiplantae > Streptophyta > Magnoliopsida > Santalales > Viscaceae > Viscum > Viscum album. The sequence goes on along the minus strand of OY728147.1, from coordinate 2,045,340,036 downwards.
ATCATGTATATGATCTATGAAATGTTGGGTATAAACTTCATATATTATGTTCATGATCACATACTATTATTCTTATATTATGATTTCATAGGATTAAAAAATTTTATCTCATATGTTTACCCTAATAGTGGATCTGAACTCACCCGTTCTTATGGTTAATTTCTTAGGTTGTGGAGAAAGATTTATGTAGGGTATACCTAATATGAGTTCTATGTGAGAAGATATGTTTCGAAGATATTAAATATATTTCATGAAATAAATGTATTATGTTTTTTAGTATCCAAATAAATAAAACTATTATGGTCCTCAAGAATGTGTTTATGAAATTTATTGAATATTAAATTAAAAATACAAGATATTTATATATAAAATCCTAGGTCACTATATAGTAAAACACATTGAATTGTTCTAATTTTTTTCATAAATAATGAAAAATGTTTTCTTCAATTTTGTGCCAACTATCATAAACTAAATCAAGGTAAGATCAAGGATCAATTCCCTCCTCCTTGAGTTGAAGATCTATCTGTTCAATTGATGAGAGAAAAGTGGTTATCTAAGATTGATCTAAAATTGGTATACTATCAAATTGGAGTTGAAAAATATGATATTCTGAAGAAATAATTCCAGAGTCGATATTTCCATTATGGAAATATTTTCCTTCTCTTTGTTCGTATGAATTCTTATGAATTTTTCATGCACTTGATGAATTATATCTTCCATAAGTACTTCAATTATTTAGTTTTGATATTTATTAATGTTATTTTAGTTCACTATCAAACCGGGAATGACCATGATGAGCCTTTTAATATTTTATTGAGCACATCAAGCGATCAGTAATTTTATGCTGAATTTTATATGTGTAACTTCTATATATAAGAAGTTAATTACTTTCGGCATGTTATTTATAAGGAAGGGATATTATTTGACACTAGGAAGAGAAAATCGGTCATTTATTAGTATCCACCCAATAATTTCTATGAGATATGTATTTTTTAATGATTATAAGTAAAATCTAATATATTTTGTAGGCATTTATCAAGTATTTATTCTCCTATAAATATTTTATAAAGTATGTAATCCCATTTAAGTGTAATAAAATTTTTAAAACTTGTTTTAGGAGTATAAAAATCAGACCACTTCATAACATATCCTTATCTCACCAAAATAAGGAGAATTCAATGTTTTATATTTTGATACATCTAGATTGGTATGATATTTTATTATTATGAATATAGAACATATTGTGGACTTTGGATTAAGCATATTGTGAACACACGAATATAATTACCCAATTCATGATCTAGAATTAGTTGAGGTCGTCTATGCATTAAAAATATTGTTTCACAATATCATTAAAGAAAAGTTCACAATCATAATTAATCATAAAAGGTTTAAATATATTTTCTCTTACAGAGACCTAAACATAAAGTAGTGAAGTTGGATGGATCATCCCCATATTTTTTACATTGACTTGGTGTATACACCTAAGAAAGGGAATTCAATGAATGATTATTTAGGTCAAAAGTATTATGAAGAAATTTCCAAAGAAACGTCTAAAATATGGTAATGGACGAGCATTATTAATGACATGAATCTAGAATATTAATAATATAATGAAAATACAATTATCTTTCTTGTCACTCGTGGTCCCAATTTGATGATTTGGTCATATAGACTCAACAATTAAATCTGGACTACATCTCTATTAGGTCAGACCTAAATGCTGGGGAGACCATGGATAGTTTTAAAAAGAATAAAAACTTAGTGTTTCATTTTTAATTCTAAATTAAGACACCATAGTCTTATAGAATAATATTCTATGACCATTAGAATTGGATTATTCACTAGAGTGATTATAAAATTGATAAGGTAATGAAAACTCATTTCTAGTGGTTGGGAATGAAAATTAATATTATCAATTTTATTATGAGATATCTCATTTTTAAACATAAAAAATCATAGAATTAAGGTACAACTAGTATACTAAAATATATCTTTATACTTTTTTGTAAACGGGAGTAAATTTCCATAGACCATGACATAGTTCTGCCCTGGATATTTCAAAACCATGATGTTATTTTGATGATTTTTTATCGAATAAAAACATTTCTATACATCCTATAAATGTGAGAGTTAAACATGATATAATACCTATAAAGGATATATATTTTTGATGTTTTTAACTTCAATTGAGTATTTCCATATATTTTCTTTGAAATAGATCCCATATTTACTTCTTGTATTTTTCTCTCTTTACAATTGTCACTTGGAACCCATTTAAAAATGAACATGGTATATCATCCTCAGGGAGATGGAATGTAAGATCGTATGATTAAGATATTGAAATATATGCATAGATATTGTTCTGTTAACTCTATTTCATTATGGGAAGATCATATTCCTTTAGTTTTTTACTCACACAACAATATTTATCATACTATAGTAAATATACCTCCATTTGGGTAATTATATGTATATCCTTGTTTCTCTCTACTTTTTTGTGGAAATTTGGGTAAATTTAATAATCGAACCTAGTCTTATCCCAGACAATTCATAATGGATCCAAATTATCTTGGATTGGATTGATATAACCCACAACTAATATAAATCATATGCAGATCATCGTCACCACCAATTATCTTATGATGTGAGTGAATATTTTTTTCAATAAGTTTCACCACAATTGGATCATCATCATTTGGGAAAGTAGGGAAAAAAGTATCCTTAATATAAGATACTATTTGAGATACTTTAACATAGTGTTATCATTTCATATTGATTTTATTTACTAATGAGATTTAGTGTTGTCCAAAATGATTACCATGTGTCTCGACTAAAGAAGTACCATCCGAATCCCAGTCTTTTTATTAACTGGGATAAGGTTAACCTTTAAGATGATGTATTTTTTATCCATAAACCATTAAAAATTTGGAATAGATCGGAAAATATATTTTTACAGGGATATATTTCCCCAGTATGAGTGTTATTGAGGCGTGGTCATATTCAGGAAGAGACTTGGGAGAGAGAGAATGGTATGAATGAGAAATGGTTAGAACTCTTGAAATACACCACCAACCTCAAGATTCATAAAGACATAATTCCCAATATTGGGTAGAATGTGACTCCCCCAGTTAGATGTAATTTCAATTTTACCTTATGTTTTATATCATTTTGAATGTTTAATTTGGGTTTGGGAGGGTTGGTAGGTTATCCAAAGATGTTGCGAGTGTTTGGGAAATTTTGGTAAACCATAGTCAATAACACACCATAGTTGGGGGAGTGGTACAATAAAACTGACCTTGTGAAACAAAGTCACACCAGAACACCCAAGTGAGTTCACGTTCACTCGTTGGCTAGGTGTTGTGGGATTTGAAGGGAAATATTATATGATAATGTTGGGGTTATAACATTTCTTTTTAATAAACTTTTTCCCGGAATTAATGTTTCTTATATTATTCCTAGACTTGTCCCTCATATAAATTTTTCTCAAAGGAAATTATGAATGATATTTCCGCTGTAACAAAACTCTTTTGTTTGAACCTTATTGAGTGATCGGTGTCATGGACAAGACTCCCTTATTAGTTTTTTCTGACGATCATTAGAGGTGGTTGAATTCTATATTTATCTAGTTTAACTATAATTAGACATCATTGGATTTTAAAACGATTTTTCTTCAAAGAACTACTTTGGTTGGTTTTGATTATAAAATCCCTTGGTTCATAATTTTTAAATGATAATTTCAAATTTTGATTTATCTTTTATGTTTTTTAAAGAAAAAAATTGTTGAATCCTTTCTAAAACACCTTATTTCAATGGTTATTGATAATTAATTTATAATAAAAATATTTTTTGGATTTTTTATAAATCGTGACTTATTTTAAATGGTTTTTAATTGTGAATTAAAATGTTATTTGCAATGTGTTTTCATTAAATAGTGGTAATTGAATTTGAATTTGGAAGAATGATGGTAATTTTCATTAACATTTGTTATGAAATTAGAGGTGGTTTTTTTTATAAAAATGGGAATTTGGAATTGGAACATGTCATACATGGTTGGTTGGTATTAATTTTCATGTGGGTCTTTGTTGAAAAGTACATGGAACATGGTTTTAGATAGCTAAAAATGGGATATATCACCTTATGATGACTTAGTGTAGGTATGAGTCATCGCTCCTGAGAATAGGGGATTCTATTTAGCATGTGTTTGTGTGAACATGAAAATGATATGTTAAGTGGAATTATTGAATAAGAAAAGAACAAAATGATCATATTTCACCTTTCTAAACTATTCATTTGATAAAGTATTCTGATATAACGTTCTCCAATTTTATATAATTGTAAATATATCTTGTTTCTAGTTCTAGTGGTTTCTGTGGGAATTTTTGAGTTTTGAATGTTGGGTATGATTACTCACCCCATGAATATGAACTTGGGTAAATATGTAGGAATTAGTTTCACGTACATGGGAAATTGAAATATTACATATTTATCTAGTAGATCACTGTGATTGATGTCTTCTTGGTTGACCCAATATGAAGCTTTGATGTTTCTCGAGTCATGAAATCTATAGTAGTTCTACATTAGTGACTAAGTCTTTATTTTAATTAGAGTCTTAGTGTTTCTAATTTTATGTATTTTTTATGTTTCAATAATATTTTGTGATTATTGTATTTTATGTTTCAATGTTTATATTCATCTTATTGTATAGGTTTGTTATTTTTTCATGAAAGGTTTGTTATATTTTAAGTTCATGTCCTGACCTAATTATTTTTTAAGCCCTTGAAATTTATTACCATCTTGATTTGTCTAGGTCATGTCACCTAGGTTTAGTGGAACCACAGCTCTTCCCAAGGCAATGGTTTGAGATGGGTTGTTATAGGATTTCTAAATTTTATTGGAAGAAATATTATATTTAGATGGATAAAATGATACCATATCTATTATACATTATCTATAATGTTTTAGAAGCTACTATATATAGTTTCACTTCACCTTCTCAGGATCATCCCTTAACAGCTATAGATAACAGGAATATATAGAATGATGGAAAATCCAGAAATATTATTCTTCCCTCTCCCTCTCTCAGAATGTGAGTTACTAAGGGTTAATGGAATTATAATCGCTAAAGGCATCATGGATAAGTGGAAGAATATTTTTGAAGGGAACAGAAAAGTGAAAAAATACTTGTGAAAAATTTGGATATTGAAATACGTACATTTAAAAATGAGATATGATGAATTTTTTAGTGATTAATTCATAAGATTTCATAATATTTTATGCACCATAAGAATATTTTAATTGAATCTAGAAGTGTATATAGTTGGGTAGAAGATATCTAACTTATTTTATTCTAAATTATATTCATATAAATATTGATATCCTCAAATAATCTCTCTAGATAATTTTTATAGTCTTATTATTACATAGGAGAGGATAAGAGAGAATTATATCAAAAGGAATGGAAAGGATGATCGTGAAATATCCTTTATATCCACGATGTAGGCAAAGGAAAATAAATTTTTATTGATAAATATTATGATTCATAATATGAAGCGTGTATGAATTTTTATGAGTTCATACCTTTATTTTATTGAAATGGTAAAAGAGGAGCGAGCATACATAAAGGAAAGTTTCTATTGAAGTGCTTTAACATTGGAGTCATTAAATCTTATCCAAAAAAATACAAGACTAAATAGAGGGAACGATAGTAATTATTAATATAGAAGAACAAGAAAAAAATGAAGAAAAAATAGGTAAATCAAATTATTATTCAAAATGAAGTAAAAATAATTTCTCTAAATATAAAAATAGTGACTTTCTATCCAAATATGAATAATATATAAAATTTAAGAAGTGAAATATTAAAATTCTAGTGATGAAGGTGTTGAGAGTTTTCTTAATGAATAGGTGAATGATGAGAGTTTTACCAAGGATAAAATAAAAACATTGAATAAGAAAAAGATAAAACTAAAATGGATTTGATGATAAAAATAGAATTTAAATAATTTATTTCAAAAGATACAATGCTAGGGAAATAGAATGGGAAGTTAAATAAAGATAGTTGACCTGTTAGTAATCAATAAATAGTGCATGAAGAATAAAAATCTTGATGGTTAAAATGGATTAATAAACAAATGAATTTACATGATGAACATAAATTACTGAAATCATTCTTGGAGAAATTGTTAGAGAGAAGGAGATATATTTTTACTTTATATAATTGAATTATATTGAAGATAACCAATAAAATTATTATTAAATAATAAATTTCGAAAGTTAGTGATATATATATAGAGTGTGAATCTCAATTTGATCATAAAAAATCAACCCAAAAGTTTAACAACAAATCTGAATATATTAGGAATGATTCTATAAAGAAGAATCAAGTTGATAAGATCAGTACGTATCTAAAATAAGTGGATTCCAAAATTCTAGAATTTATGATAATTAAATAATTAAATATAACTGATAAAATTTGAGAATAGAATCAGGATTAAAATAAGAATAATATTAAGATTAATAGGTCATGATTTTTCAAAACAAAATTGTTTCCCTAAAGGGATCCAATCATTATTTTTATAAAGATGTTAGAAAATATATTCATTATTCTGGACAACATGTAGTTTTAAAAGAAAAATTGTAATTTATGCATATTTTTTGGGTTTTGCAGGATTTCAATATTTTGGGGATCTGTAATAGTTAAATAATTAATGATATAATAGTTCTAGGAGGTATTTGAGGTAAAATATTTAGGTTATTCATCCCACTCAAAGAAAGAAAACTCAAAAGCAATATAAAAAATCTAATTTGATGATTTAAAACATATTTAAACTTCTTGAAACTCTATGTGAGTGGAGTGGTATTCTTGGACACCGTATGAAAATTTATATATTTATTATTCCATCCAAACAAGGTTTTGATATAAAAACTCAAAAGCATTAGGAGAAGTAATAAAAGGGAACATAGAATACACTTGTGCTTGAATCTGCAGGAAAGGCTTAAAATATATAATGACCTTAGATTTTGAATATTAGCTGTTCTTCACACATTATTGGGGATTAGAAGATATAAATTAATTTGAAACACAGTAAATCAGAAAATTTGTATACTATAAATTATGATTATTATTGAATAAAAGACATTGGGTATCCAATGATTGGAAAATAAAATTTTTAGTACATAAGTTCTTTATTTTTTTATAGAATAAAATATAATTTGTTGAATATTTTACAACATAATGGTGAATAAATGGATGTTATCATCAAAGGATATGGTTTTATTATTAAAAGTAATGAATATGGGGATGTTATGGAAAGGGTAAAGTGAACCAAAGGAATCATGTTTTGGGTTTGGGATGTAAATAATTCATGTTTTTTGAGAATGGATGAAGAAATTTAATTTTGGAGTAAAAGGATTGGATATATGTTCTAGAGAAATATGTACAATTTAACACATAGAGGAAGTCTTTTTGATGTCATTAATATGATAATAATCATATATTTGTGTTTTTTCATATACCAGATAGGTAAATTATCAAATTTTATGCCCGAGAAGGTTGAGATACATACATCTCATCTATTAAAGCTTATAAATTATAAAAAATTTGGTCTCATGAGAAAGGAATTAATAAATTAAGATAAGTATTTTTTCCCTTTATTTATTATTTCATTCATATTACTTTTATAATTTCTTTAAAAGATAATTCAGAGGTGCTCAGTATGTTCAAAAGTTGTTGAAGAAGTGCGGAAATAAAATCTGGTTACTCTATAAAGAACATCTAAAATGATAATATTTTTGACTACACAAATGGAATATTTTAAGGGTATCTTGATAATCATGGTATTCATCATGAACATAATTCACCATACAAACAACAACAAAAAATGTTTTGGCTAAAAGAAATATTAGAATATTTTTTTAGATGGATCAAACCATAATAATTGAATATAATACTTGTTGATTTTTTTGGAGAAATGATATAGGTTAAGTATTCCACATTTAAAAAAATATTCTAGAAACAAATATTATAATTTACTCTACATGAGATTTATTATTATAATATTTCATGTTTGAAGTAATCAAGGGTATTCGGTTGCCCCTACTTTATCAATGAAAAATGTGACAATCTTGAGAAGTTTGATCAATGTGGTGTTGATGAGATCTTCTTTGGATACCATTCAAATTGTAGAGTATATAGATATTTTAAAAAAATCGATTTTTCTTATGTAAAATTTCTAATAAATATTTTAAATAAATGTTTCTCAATAATCTATAGATATAACAAGAAATAAAGATAATTTTTTTCTATTAAAGGATATATTGAAGACTCTAACATTAGTGATGGTTTAAAAGTTATAAAGGATAGAGATATTAATTTATAAATTTCAAGTGATAATGGATATTTTTTATCTCATAAAAGTATATGGAAGAAGGTGTAACTTTAAAATATCATTGGCTATTAAAGAAAATAGTTTCAAACCAAAAGGATATTGAGGAAACCCTCACATCCTCATTATTTCAATAGGTTAAGACCAGTGTTATTGAAGAAGATTTAGATCATAAATAGTGGATTGATTATATGATTAAGGAAATGTATAGGATAGATCAAAATGATACATTGGATTCTTTACCGAAACCTAAATATAAAAATTTGGTCAAAACAATGTATTTTTTTAACGAGTTGAATGAAAATGATAAGTATTAAGAAAAAAATAAAACTATTTTGTAGGGAAAACTAATAAGTTTAAAGAATTGATTTTTATGAGTTTATTACACTTTTTTCAAGAAATTAAACCATGAAAATTTCTTTTTATTTCTATTAAAAGGTAATATAAAATTTTTCTAATGGATTTAATGTTTTCATTTCTAAATAGAGAGCTAAAAAATAAGTCTACATTTAGCATCCAACTGGTTTCTTTCTCAGAAAACAAGAAAAACATATGAGTAAGTTGAAGAAGCCTTTATATGGGTTGAATCAGTCTCAAATATATTAGTATTAGAAGACGTATTCTTTTTTAATGAAGCTTTACTTTAATAAAGGAGGAGTTTAAAACATCCTCTTTATAAAATAAAATCAATTTTTTTCTCTCATTGTGATTATTTATGTTGATGATATTATATGTTATAATTATAATAAAAAAGATAGAAATGGATTTTCCAAACACATGAATTTGTTGTTTGAAATATCTATCAGGGATAAATGAGGTACTTGGTTTCCAAATATATCAAGATAAATATCACATTTTCATATCACAAAAAAATAGCCCAAGGAAATACATAAAATAATTTACATGTAATACTAAAAACATGTTTTCACACCTATGTAAATATAAACAAATCTATTTCAGGATGAAATTAGAAGGGATGTTGATCCTAAATAATTTATGAACTTCATTTGAATCCTTCTATATTTAAAAAAATCTAAACCAGATTTGGTTTAGGTTATAACCCTTATTTCTAGATTTCAAAGTGCCCCATAAATGTCACATTTTTTATTCAAAAAATAATTCTCATATACATAAAGGGAACTAAATATTAAAGAATAATGTGTTATAGTAATGGAAATTTTAAAATATTTTGATATATATGTTGACTCAGCAGGTTTTGTGGATGATAAGAGATATATATCTGGTGGCATATTCTTTCTCAGAGAAAGATATGTGAGTTGGTATAAAATCAAAAAAAAATCACTAATGCTCCATTATATAGTATTTGAGTATTTGTATTACACTCAACCTATAATATAATAAATTTTTATGAATACATAGTTAAAATAAATTTTTATTGATGATAAATTACCAATTTTCATCAATTTTTATAATCAATGTTCTATCAATCTAAAAAATAATATGGTACAATATTCATGATCAATATACATTGATATTAAATATCACTTCATCTAGAAGATTATTTAAAAAATGACCTAAATATGGAGTTTGTACATGTGGAGTAGTAGGTGGCTGATATTTTCACTAAACTATTGTATAAGAATATTATTCAATGTATTAGGTGGATTATGAGTATTCAACCTCACACCCTTCGAGGCTAAGGTATGTGATTTTTATCCCCTCTCACATCTTGTCTCTATATATTTTTTCCAATGGGGGAGAAATATGGCAATATAAATCTATCCATTGATATGTTCTTCACCAAATTTGGGAGATAATATAATTATAGGGTGTCTTTAAAAGGGGTAAGTTGTGAGATCAACATCTGTGATCTACACTATCTTTTTTAAAAGTATGCTGAAGTGGTTTTCAGAACTATTTATTATAGGTTGTAGTCCGCTTTTCTTTTGAAAATGTGATGATAAATATTAGACCAAACTAAGAAGTTTGAAATGTTTTTTAATCTACTTTATGGGTAGAAAGGTATTAAAATTCTATGATTCTTGTTTCCCATATTGTGATAACTCACATAGATTTATAAGTTATTTATCATCATACATATCTTTAGTTTTAGAATATCACTTATTCATGATTTTTTATTGATAACCATATTAAAAGATGGAGATTTTTAGGCTATGTTGTTCTGAGTTTTTTTTGGATTGGTGAAGAATTTATTGAATAGGTATCGAGATTTTTTATGAGTTTTTATTCTGTATTCAACACATAAATCAGTAAGTCACGGAAGGAATAGTTCTCATATATGATGATTATTGTTCTCTTTTTAAGGTTCAAAACATGTTTTAATGGTGGGGAGTGTGAATTGTTTACAAAAAAATGAAGTATCAAATATGATAACTGGAGTGACCACATAATGTTCTAAGTCACGATCAATGTACTAGACTTGTGAATAATATAAATCAATGGCATCGAGTAAAGAGAACCGACCACATGAAGGAATGAAAACTTACTCCATGAAGCAAATATAGAATACCACTTGAAGGAATTTCAACCTACTATATATATAAATGAGGACCTACCACAATAGGGATTACTTATCACACACAGGGTAGGTCAAGTGATTATGGAAATACAATGTGGGCCAAGTGAAATGGGCATGCATGGTAAGTCAAGTGACTTTGGACATGCATGGTATGTTAATTGAATATGGATCCACATGGTTGGATGAGTGAATTGGGGTCACACGGTAGGTTTATCAACTACACGATAAACCACATGGAAAATCAAGAAATAGAAGATAAAATTTAACTCAAATTTTAGTATGAAAATAGTGATATTCAATTATCACGGTAATAAATGAATAGTTTTTTTATAATGAAATGAAGAAAAGATAGTGAATTGAGTTGATGTAAGGTATTTTTAGCTTCTATAAACCAAATATATTAATAATTCACATCATGGTTCTCAATATAAAATAAAATAAGAAAGAGGGAGTTTAAAGAGTGAATTTCACCATAGATTATCTAAATCAGTATAATCCTAAAAATTATCTTGTGATAATATTTATTGATTAACCATAAAAGTGGGTATTTGATTCAAGGAAATATGTTGAAGAAAAATAATTTTCAAGTGGGAAGAATCAAATAAATTATTATGTTGTGAAGAATATAAATTGTTCATTGTTGTTGAGTAAGATAAAAAGACTTTGAGGCTGGTTATATTAATCTGATGCAAATTGTAAGACTTCATGATCATAAGACTTTATGAGTGTAACAATTATCTGGGGATGAAATAATGATAAATTAATTATTGTAATCATTTGGATAAATGTATGACTTTCAAAAAGGCCTTTATGAATTAGATAATTTGAGATGTCTATAGGTTCTGTGGAATTTCTATGGAAGAATTCCAAGAATTGAGTTTCTATAATCGCACTCATATATTAGGTTGTGACATGGTGATTTAAATTTGAATATGATTTCATGGTTTTCAATATTTTATAATTACATTTTTAAAAGAGGATTAGTAGGTATTTATATTTCTACATGTTTACAAGTAGTTTCATTCAATTATATAAGTGGATTCTGTATGTTACTATAAAGACAATATATGAGAATTATAAATATTTTAATTCAAAAGAATGAATGTGGTTTAAAAAATATTTGAATAAATAATAAAGAGAAGAAGATATTGATCTTTCATGTTATATATTTACTATTGTTTTAGATCATGGAGAAGTGTGTGTGGGTTATCACAATAGATATTTTTAATGGAATAAGAATGTTTTGAAAGAATGAAGAAGTGGTTATTTCTCACTGTTGTTTGTGAAATCATATAAGAATAATAACTTAATTATAAATGTGAGAGTGTCAAGAATCCAATCTATATATTGATGATGTGTTATATGTTTCCAATGAAGTCCTATTCTATTTTTCAAAAAATATGTATTATCACGTCATCTTTGATAGAAAACCAAGAACTATCAATGGACTATAGTGAAATAGAAGTGATAGATATACACTATTATCTGTAAACCATAAGAATTATTTTACAATAGATAGTGTGATCATGGATTATTTTATGATCATTCCAAGGACTATATATTCTAATTTATTAATGAACCTTATAAATTCTTTTATTATTGTGGGTGAGTTCATGTATTTGGATTCAGTAAAATCATTTCTCTTTAATTGGAGGGAATGATTGTTTTAAATGAATAAAACATAAAAATAATAAGGCAATTCTTGAAACCCTCTAACTGAACATTAACAAGAAAAAATAATGAAAATACCCAAAGTAAATGTTCCATTTTGGAATAAAGTAACTCAAAATGGGAAACACTCTTTAATCCTAGATTGTATGAAACCATAGTGGTAATGTGATTGGGTTATGAGATCATGTAACCTTGACAACCTCATGAGATATTCCGGAGTAGTGAAATGACTTGACCCTTGAATCTTTATATGATCGACTTCATAAAATTATGTTTATTACGTAATCCTCCTGAAATCATTTATGATTGTTTGATTCCCCAAGATAAGTGATTTTTTGACTCTGATAGGGTCACACAATGGGATCCAGAGAGGTTTTCCATTATGGAACACATTATTTTATTTCGTGATCATGTGACACTCCCAAATATATGTGATCACATTATTGTGCCAGAATAATGTACCACCTACCATGATATGATTCACTTAACCACAAAATCTTCATGTGATTGTCTCGCGATAGGCTACCCATGGTGGAACCATCTTGTGGTTGTTTATGATCATGCAACACCCTAAGATACATGATCACTAAAATCCTATAGAGACATGGAATTATCTCGAGAGAGGATTTTCATAAAGAAACACTTTTTTGGTCACTCTTATTTATGTGACACACTGGAGGAATGATTGGTAACATGAATATTTATCCATTAAAATATAAGGATATGATGTTTGGTCACCTACCATTTGAAGTGTCATAGATATTAGAATAAAATACCTATAAAAATCACCCAACATCCATTTAAAAATATGAAATATAGGAATAACCCATATGAATAGATAGATAAGATATGGATGGAAACACACGGGGTTTGAAAATAGAGTTAGATAGAGTTTCATGAATTCAAAGTCCTTTATTTTTAAATTCATTCAGTGGATTTAAAGGGTATGAACTAGGAAAAGGGGTTGACATTTTTCCATTGCATAAAAATTTATACAAGACTCAGTAGCACAGTCTCATTATGACCTATCAGTATCACGATCTTTTGGAAACCACCTAGTCTCTCAATTGAGTGACAACCTCTTGGTCACACAATCTAATGATGACATATCAATTATTTGATCGCAAAACCCTATTTTTGTTACACAATCAGATGACCCCACTTCCTCTTTGAGAATATATGACCATTCTTCCTTCATGTGACTATGTGGCCTTATGACCTTCATGAGATCACCTAACTACCATATAAATATTATATATCCTTATATAAAAGTATCATCTAAACCTATATTGTTTGTATTATCCACTTTTCCCTCAATGAGGTAATATCCCTCCTGATAATCTACTTTATTGTAAGCCCCTATCTTTTTTACCTCGTAGGGAAAGATTCCCCAACAGTTCAATTATTTTTCCATACCCACCAGCGGGCTAGGAACTTAGTAACTATGAGTAATTATATTTCTATCATATATAGGATACATACAATCCCTTTTAAAGGTTAAATACAAATATCAAACATTAGAAAACCATCACGTATATTTTGAAATCATATCTTTCCACATGGTTATTTTAACATATGGATATTATAATGACCTCACTATAAAAAAACCAAATGACTCTATATAGATTTAACATTGAAATGATCTGAGTGAAGGATTTTAACTTGTCTTGAGAGCCATATTCTCTTTGGGATCCATATTAGTATCCCTTTTCAATATATACAACTCATGATGTCTCTATTCCCATGAGCTATATAACCAGCTATATGTGACTTCATATTTCTCACACATAGAGTGACACATGTGTTCTTAAAGGTTATGGTTTGTTTCATTAAGGTCAATTTACCATATCATATGTTATCACCATATATTTTTCAACGTAATATTTTACATCCCTATGGAATGAAGTTAAACTACGCATCATTCGAACTACATGGGATCTGATTCATATCTATAACAGAATACATGATATTCCTCATTAAGGTTCGAACCCTACACAATGTGCCACTATATTATCATCATCATCAAATAATATCACATTGAAATGGACATATTCCTAGTGAAATCTAATTCCTTATCTCATTGGTTCATATTTTATATGGAAATCATAAACATGTTCCTCTTAGGGAAGCCTCAGTGTGTAAGCATCTTTAAAATCTAGTGTTACACTCAAATGTAGTGTGTCTGGTCTTTTATTATCTCATTTTTCTCAAACTAAGCATGTTTCAGGTGATCTTAGAGATATATGTTGATAATTGCATTAGTAACATGAAAAAAATTTCGTTTTGCGTCACTCTTATATGTGTAAGTCCTAGAAATCATATTTTATCCTTCTAAAAGAGACATGTTCCCCACATTAAATTCCTTATAAGGGTTATATTTTCAATAAAATATCACACGGTATCCTCATATTTTTAATCCATATCAATCCACTATTTTCTAAACATTTAGGTAACAGATTCCTTTACCACACAATGTTTAATTATGTGACTAAATTATAGTTTACTGATTCTAAGCTATATAAAAATTTACTTACTATAAGAGATTAAAATACATGGTATAGTCTGATAATATTACTAACAACCATGACAATAAAACTCTTTGGGCATTCATTTTTGTCTTGACTAGATACATAGGATGCCTCCATGAGGTTCCAGCCCAATATAATTAATATTTCATTACTATTCTCATTCATCCACCTCCCTCATGAGATCATTTATGTCCTTCCCTCACCTAATTATACTCTCGTGAGTCTAGAGGCCTCAACCATCGGGGCCACATTACCAAGGGACCATCTTCTAATTGGTACATATTATTGATAATATCATACCCCAAACAGATAGAAACATTCCTTCTAGGTCCTATCACATTATTCTCATTAGGTCATACTCCTAGTGGGATCCATATTCATAGGGAAATATTCCTAGTGAAGATCAAAACAATCTCATTATCTGATATTTTCTGTGAGTTTGACCATAGTGGACACTCAGGCATAAGTCCTACACCAACCATTGCCAATAATTTTTCACCTTGTTATCCTTACTGAATGATTTTAAACTGCATGGATATATCCTTGTCACATGACCTTGAATGGTGTGAAATGTATCATTACGTGGCACTAAAATACATAGGATATTATTACCTTTATATGGATATGTAGGAATCCTTTTTTGGGGATAGATATTGACACCTGAAAATCGGACAACCTCATTAGATAGTCATGAACTCTAGAGATCCTAGTTATGCTTCTATAAAATGTAGGGAACCCCATACCAAAATCACTATGTAATAATAAGTAACAAAATATAGAAAACCTAAAACATATATATGTTGTCATCAATAGAGAACCTATGATATATATAGATGTTCAGATTGAGGAGATGTCTCTAATATGTACAGGAATACACATCGGCATGCACCAATAACCTATTGAAAATTTTTGGTTAACCAATCCTATATCTGGATATGGTAATGATACATCAACATGACTTAAATCAATAAGTTAGTTCCACATTAATCTATAATTTCCTCTGTGAGGTGTGATGAGAAAGGCCTACCATCCTCATGATTGATATCAGTTCCTATGTTCCATAGGTGAGAAACCTAATAACTACTTTACTTTTCGAATTAGGTTCATGGATATTTACAGAAGTGGGAACCATTGTGTGATTTCAATTTCAATAATAAATATCATTGAAAATTATTGATGATGGGAGTAGTTACCCCACACAATGATTTTTCATCAACATCTATCCCCTCACAGAACTATGAATTGAGTTACCCCTTCTGAAGACAAAAAAAATGATCAGCCTCATGTGAATCTATAAATAACTAAAAATAATTTGGTTTCCTATATTTTGGGACATTTTTTTCATATTATATGAAAAAACATGTTGAATTTTATTTGAATCATTCATTTCCAAGAATAAAAAACTGAATTTACCATACATAGTTAGTTAATCATATTTCTTACTTGTGATGTTTCACTAATCGGTATTCTTGTTTCTATTGTCTTAATGAACATAGGTACCCTTCTTAAGATCTCTCTTTTATCCAAGTATATATAATCCTCATAAATAAATATTTCCATAACATCATCAACCATGATATTCCTTTCCTTCTTAGGAATATGAACAATGTCACCTACCCAACGTCTGCAACACCAAGTGGTGAACTTGATGGTATTTAAGTACCATCATCATGATACCATCCTAACCATAGAGGATTCATGAAAGGGTCCCTAGACACTAATTCCTATTGTTATATCTCATTCTAGGAAGTCTATGATGAATCCAATGAATCATATCACAACTAATAACTACTTTGGTATCATATCCCAGAAGTACAACAACCAGTACCTTCTTTATCTTAGGATGATGGATCATGGGGTCAACTAGGAAATTACAATAGTTCAAGATTAACCTATGAGAGATCTAATTAACCATTTTTATGAACATTATGCAACCAATTACCCTTATCCACCTATTTTGGGTGCTTCCTAAAAGGTCATCTATCTAGTTAATATAACCTTGGAATCTTGGAGATCTCACTAAGAATGAAGAGTTTCAAACCACATGGAGAGGCCACATATCCCAACTTCTCTTAAATAAGATTTTTGACATATTATATAAGCAACTAGTGATCATTCTTATATCCCTATTCACACATATATGTTTTGAAAGCATGTTCCAATAAAAAAATTATGGGTGGTACATATTCTCATCCCAATGTAAAAATACTATTGGTATATTCCAATGGAATATTTAGGGAAAAATTGGTTGAATGTTCCCAATTCAATAAAATATTTATTCTTGTATATCATAAAATAGTAAATGTGTAGGATTATATTTCTTATAAAACACAGATTAATTTCCAACATATTCCAGTAGCATTAGAAGATATTCAGTGGAATATCATCATTTTCAACATGGAGAGGTAGCTACTCAAGATTAAGTTCATATTTTTTATCCTAATTAGATAAGTTTTTAGAATATGTTGATAAATTTTGAGGCATAGGATCAAGCTCTCATGTCCACTCTGACTGGGGTTCATGAACCTAATTTTAAAATCTTTATAGGATAGGCAAATATTTCTATCAACTAAGGTTGACAAAATAATCCAAAGGAAAACCAATATCAAGAAAATGTTCCTATTCCAACCAATATTTTTCAATCTCTTGAAAATCACCTTAGTGAAGGTTCATATCTCTTCTAGTAATTCAATATATTTTTGGAATACTCATGTAGATGATATTAGAAAGGTACTTGTTCAAACACCTATCAATTCAGGGATATGTTAGCATCCCTCATAATCCATATTGGAGGAGTAACATATCTCGTCTCCCATTTTAGTGTTCCATCAACATTATCTGGTGAGAGATGAAAATTATAATTGGGTGCATATTCCCACTTCAACCAAGATTGGATGGCATACTTTTGTAGCCAGTAAAGGGTTGTCTCATATTCCTTCAAATAATCTAGAATCTTGTTGTCATATCCCAACATATTCTTGGTAGTGGTTTTATATCCATGTAATAAGAAAAGAAAGTAGACAATATACCCTAAATTCCACCTTGATTTAGGCTCGTATTCTTTATTTAACCTAAATGGTAGCTCATCGTATTCTAAAACTAATGCAGGATGAGCATCATATTTCTACCCAACAGAATTAAAAAAATATTTAGGTAATATATAATATATCTATAAATATCAAGGATATAACTACTATTATTATAAATCATAAGTCCACACCTACAAAATAAGTTCTCATCACGGTAGAGTATAGATATATTTTAGGGAGCTTACCCCTAATATTTTTAGTGGAAGGCATCCCCATGGTGATATATCACCTTGTAAGTGATGTCCTACAATTTTTATAGAACTATCATATAGAGGGGTTATCAATGAAATGGTGTCAGTTACATATTATTCCCCATCAATCTCTAGAAACACCTAACATCATTTAACAAATGACACAAAGTGACCACCACCATCCATGATTTTTACAGTTCATGAGTCAATTTTTTTGGAAAAGTGACCTTTGTGGAATGAAAAAATTGATAAATATTCCTTTTATGAGGAAGAGGTTGTTTTTTGTTTTTGGAAAGAGTTGTACAAGATAACTCTCCCAATTATGTTCTAACCTAACGAAATTTATAACTATTAAATCTTATATGATTCGAAGGAGGAATGAAAACCTTATCTTTGGAAGAACCTGTTGGAGATTATTTAGAAGATAAAGGATGAGAACCTCTAGTTTTAGGGATATGATGGTCCTATCTATGTAGTGAATAATTATTATTATCAAATTTACCTATCAAATTTCTCTGTGGATTAGAACCCAAGGGCTGAAAAGCACTATGAGAACCTGTGACATGCTTGAACCCAAAGGCTACTAGATATTCAATGGATAATTGAAAATGCCTCTTTCTATATACGAATAAAGGGATTGGGAAATAAAATATAATTATTATTTAATTCCTCCCCAGGTCAGTATATTCTCACCAAGACAACATCATGTGATGTCAAAGCCCCAGGATAGGCTACATGACTGAGTAAACCATGTTCTAGTTAGTCAATCAAACAAAAGACTCGTATTTATAAGTCATAAAAATGATGGAATAGAAGAGAATAGAATATTTTTAGGCTCTAGAGTTATTCCTACCAAAATGTTTATAATTTACCTCATATGAGAGGATCAAAACCATAAGCCCAAAGGCAATGCCCTTAGTAAGTAGCTCACATTCAAAAATACACTACATCAAGCTAATGCTCAAGTGAAAATTCACAAAATTAAGAAGACTTAATTATAAGTTATCATGGATGATATCTAGGAGAGACCAAAACACATAGGTATGGGTATATAGAAACCACTTCCTACTATTATAGGATCTTCAAATCCTCAGTAGTTCTATAAAATATTGGAATTGACTCCAGGTGAACCCCATCCTATAGGTATGGGGGAATTTTTACCACAACCACCACTCTATGAATCATAAAATTCTCAGCATGTTTGGAAGGTATCAGTGGAGAACCCAGGTCCAAACTATACCATAGGGATAAATTCATTATTAATGCCTCCTATACGAAGATCAGCCTTTTAGATGTTGTGTATTGGTTTCCAGTAGCTGAAACACAAGTCATTCCTACTACCGTGAAACATGTCACTTTTATTTGGGGAACATTTAGTGAGGAAGGTAAGATATTCCCTACGGTTCACTATTCAAATAATGAAACCATGAGAACACCTGGTGAAGAATATTAAAACCCACAAAGATCCCAAGATGAAGTGGCATATTGAGAAAAGGGGGTGGGAGAAGACCTTTACATAAATCTCAAAGGTGAAGTGGGATATGTAGATTCATTACATTACTCAAATGATGGAGAAATTATTCTTACTTCCCAATATACCTTAGTGATCATTTTCATCATCAATTTGATAGATGATATCAATTGATAAATAGACATATAGACAGGGAATGGGGAAAAATGCCTCAAGACATGGGTTGTATCAAAACATTTGTCAAGGCCATACATTACATAACCAAATGAGGGACTATAACGTTTCACCTAAAAATGAGAATTTCCCATCCCCTAAAGTCATTAACTTGATATAAGGGGAACGGTGTGTTCATGTTCCACTCGATACCATGAAAGAATGAACTCTTATCCTTGGAAGAGAAGTCGAGACAGCATGAGTATGACATATTAAATCTTAAATGGGTTAATGATGAGTTACTTAAGGGACATATTCCCACTAGTTATTTCCTCTAAGTAGAAGTGAAAACCTCTCTTCCCACTCTTTATGAGGGATTTAATATACCCACAATAATATAATCAAGGCATCACATTTGATATGGATCTAAAAACACAATCAATTTTAATAAGGTTATTGATGTGGACTAGGATTTCCGTCCATTATGAAAGCCACTACCTTCGTAACAAGATAGACACCTAGTCCTATCATGAACCTAAAATCTAAAACTAGTATATATTAGATGACTATTACAAAATTCACCCATTACGTGCACTTAGGGGATGACTCAAACTTTTTTAAACTTAGAACTACTCAACATAATTGGGTCTCTTGTCACTTGAATGGAATCCATAAATAGAGAGTCATACACTTTTTCAAACCGAAAGGAAGCCGTATTTTAAATTGGTGGATGCCACACTACCTTCATCCAATTTTTGGAATCCTATTTTCCCAACCTTTAATGGAACATGATATCTGAAGTAGTATCTCTCTCACTTCGTGTCCCTATGTTTCCATAGGATGGGACCATGAGACCCAAAAGATATAGTAAAACCAAGGTCCTTTATATAGACTCTATTAGGGACAAATTTCGTTTGGTATAGTATCCTCCGAACATGGTCTATCATGAGTTGGAAAGATCTTTATTTACAATTCATATGTCGATTAATATTTATATTGTTCTTATAAAGAATTGTAAATATCTTGAAAATGGAAGGGTCTCCAATATTATTTCTAGGTTGGAAGCCCTAACATACATACTCACCATTCCACTCCCATAAGAGTGGTTTTTTTAAAATTATGTAGAAAACCTCAATGAAAAACTACAAAAACGTTTGATCCCATTGAAATATTCCAATGGATTCTAAGAGTTTATAGACACATCATAGAATCAAGAAGATTAAATTCAGTGAACTAGGTCCAAATATGGCCCCACACCAACATTACATGGGAAAAGATATGGAAATAAAATACCTTCTTCTATCACACTCAAACTAGTGATAGTGACTAATAGAGATCTAAGCAAAGTTTCAAGACATATATAATCTCTTACTAAGTGATTGAAACAAAAAAACAACCCCCATAAAGAGGAAAATAGTGGTCAAGGATACCCATGATTTAAGGAATGCAAGAATAAAATTCATTCCTTCTAAAAAATGTTTTTAGTTAAATTATCCCAACCATGAGAAATAATATTCCCAAGATGCATGAGTTCAAGAAACCCCCTGAATTTAGATTCAGTGATCATCCCAACTATTTCCATTTTCACTAAAGTAAATTTCACACCATCTACGAGAATTTGTCTTAAAATACATCCTCTAGAGCATAGTTGATTCCAAATAATAGATACTGGTAAAAATCCACAGTATAAGTGTTTCATGATTCCACCACCCAATAAAATGGAGAATGTCACTTGAAAAAAGTTCTGACTTAGTGTGAATATAAGTTCTATGACTATATAAACTATAAGATAGTTCATAGATGTCATTCAATTCTTGAACCACAACATCAATTGATTATAGTTCTGAATATTCTATAATTATCTAATGGAACACTATTAAAATCATCCTCTAGAGTCATATGTAACTGGTGGAAACAAGATAGGGTACAAGAATAAGAGCCGCATCTGACACCCAAACTAGCACAGACCCTTTTGAACTACTTTTCCACATAACTGGGTGCATGGGAACCACCACACTAAATAGAATCCTCATAAAATTAAGATATAATATTTAGATCTATTTATTTAGTTAACGTAGTAAACTCTTTATCTAATGATGAATAGTTATATTAACCATAGTCCCTCATACCTGGTTAGGGAGATAAAGGTAGAGGGTGTCATAGAAAATGGAATAGGGGGATACGCAATCATAGTTAAGCTTAGAATCTCAGCCACATCTACCATTGAATCCATATACACAAATAAGACCCATGGGAAATAACATAATTGAGTCTAAAAGCATCTTGGAGGTTTCCTATAATCATTCATTATTTATCTAAATAAGAATATCTTTGAACACTAATTAGTGGGTGTGAAATTGTATTATCATCCAAGATGAGTAGATACATTGGCTTGAATCAACCCACTAGTGATGGGTATGACTTTAACATCTGTTCAAGTACTATACCCATCTACCTTATGAAATTTGGACCCTAATATATGTTCAAAAAAATTTCCCCATGTTGGAAAGTTCCAACCTATGGTGTAGGCATATGATATTTTGAAATAATTATTTATTGTTCTATATAATATTTAAACAATAAAGACTCTTAGTAAATTGAAAGATATCATGGAGGAAATTGTTGAGGCCCCCAGAGTCCCTACGAGTTTAAAACAAAATTCATCATCCAAAAGGTGTATTGAGTAGAAATAGGTTTTGAATAGTTCCATGCCACTATCTCATTCATGGAGAAAGATCGACAAGAATCCATTCGAGGGGAATATCAAACCCTTTACATTTTATTAACTCTTGATTATGTTGAAATTTGACTAAATCTAATTGAAAATGGATCTGGGATTAATTGTATCCTACTTCAGGCTCTCTGAAATTAAAGATATAGTGATGATTATTTGACACCCATGAAGATACCCATTCAAGGGTATGAAAATATTGAGCAAAATATCCTTGTAAAGATCAAAATTAAGGATAATTTCTGGTATTTGGTTTCTAATTCTGATTTCATGGTTATCTATTTGGAAACATTGTAAAATATTCTACTCAGAATACCTTAGATTCATAGATATACGGTGTTACCGTCGTCATACAATCAATCCTTAAAGTACTCCATCAAAGGAATGGTTATAATTTTATGTGGCGATAGCACCCCCTTTAAATCTTTTGAAACCTAGTATACCGTGGTTGGTTTCTATAAGAGATAAAGAAAATCCACAATGATAGAGGGAACCATCCATGTTACCACTCCCAATGGTTAAGGTACATACCCTACAATCCCTTAGAGCTTTTTTAGCAATGATTATTAATTTATTATCATCCAAATAATGGAAGAATGTATAAATATTATGGTCTTCCATTGTTTTCAAGTTTCACTAGCCCATTTATAGATAATATAAGGCATGCTAGATGAATCAGGTTAGTCAAAAAGGAGTCAGGACACAACAAATGAGATTATTAACTCATACCAGAGTGCTCTTTTCCATCATCATATAGATCAGATAATTCCCTTTTACTATCAGTGGACATTTTTGTTTCCATCGTGATGTATCATGTGGATTACGATGATAAGTATTCTTCTTTCCTCAATGAGATTAGAGAGATAATTGAGCATTTATATTGAACTCTAGCACATAATTCACATGCATCATCCCACCTTGGCCCCATGAATTACATTGTATATAGCATAAAGGAAAAATATTATCCCTTATTATCTATAATTTTTAAAGACACATTCATTGATGTTCATAGGAATGAATAATTTGATGAACTTATAGATGGATGTCCTACATTCAAGGAAGGTATATCTACCACTATGGATGAGCTCAATAAAGTAAATATGGGTCTGAAAGTGGATCTATAGCCCACATTGATCATTCTCATATTCACTATAGAATAGTAAGAGGTGTATATCTCCTTAAAATAGCATCATGAAATGTTCTCCTAGAATTACACATAAATTCTTGAGCTTGACTGTAATGTTATGACACATCATCTATGCATGTCATTCGATCATCGAGGGTTAAATTCGATTACTAAGAGAATTCATCCCTATCGTTCTATTAAGATAGATTCTAATGTTTATAAACATAGTAAGGCCATATTTATTTGACAGGTGAAATAACTAAAATATATTTCTAGTATAATCCTCATTATGAAAAAAATGGAAAGACCATGGTCTCCCTTGATAATAAGGATCTCAATCAATAATATATGAAGGATGATTTACCAATTCTAATTATGGATATCGTAATTTATGAAACTACATGTTTACAAGACCATTGTAACATCCCTGACCTGGAATCCACTAAACCGATGCTCCGAGCTGGGTAGTTACTTAACCATAAGCATGCCTCCCCGTATGCCAAAGGTTGTCGAATAGTAGTTGGGGTCTATGTGCTCAAGTAGGGAGAATATACCCCCTTTTCATCATAGTAAGACACAATATAAATAAACTAATAGCAGAAACAAAAATCAATAAAAAAGAAACATGTATAACAACCATTTCCAACAATAAAATATGTCATGTCATACTACAAGTGAAAAAGTGAACAAAATCCCAAAATAAGAACAATGAACAAAATCCACAAAATGGTCCCAACTCCAAGTCCAGATCCTCCACCAAGTGCTACCCTTGTCCAGTCAACTATCTAGCAAGGACCTTTGACCTTCTCCTGACCTACAAACATGAAGTATTCTCGGCTACCCAAGGTCAACCTGAGCAGGGTGTGAGTAAAACTCAGTAGGCCACCAACAAAGGTGGCTACAAAATATCCAGTATAAATAGGTAGTGAATGAAATAGGAAAATTAATGATAAATACTAAGAAATTATTCATGTTTACATAATCTAGTTTAGAGTCAAAACCATTTCCACTTCCATTTCGATTCATTTCACACCATTTACCATCACTTACCATTTCGTCACATTTCCATGGGTTAATCACAAACATTAAGTCACATGGGTCTAAGGACAACAATAACATGCAAGAGGGTAAATACATCGTTATCCTATCTCACTAGGACTAGACCCCTCATAGTTATCAAATCCTCACCTCGAATCCTCAGTCTGGGTGGATGCAACCATTAAGAGAATAGATCATCAGTCCTAATTCCTAACAAATGCATTTAGGGTGGATCTTAGAGCATCAATCTTCGCTCGACCTGTGGGCGTAGATCCTCAAGTCATACCCCACACTACCAAAACATGTGAACATGCATATATTTATAATTAACCATCAACCCACCATACCATTTCCCTTTTACAAACACCATTCAGAAAAAACCACACGGTAATTCACATTATACCTTAACCCATTAACATGTTACCATTTCACATCATTTATCCATTCACCCAATTCCCATGTGTTATGCCTATATCACTAAGCATTCAACACTAGACCCATAATTCATCCCATTATGGTCTTTAATCAGTTTACACATTAACCCATTTAACTCGTTCATCATTCCCATGAATCAACCATTCAACCCATTCCAATTAACCCTTAGGTTATTTCCACGTCTAGGTGCATCACCTAACTTCTATTCCATCTTAAACCAATCATACCAACATATTCGTCAAGGGATCTACCATTTCTTAAAATAAGGTCACTTGTTTAACAACAATCCCTATGTCCGGGAAAGCCAGCGCATCCCATGGATGGACCTAAATTATGTCATGCCAATCCCAACACATCCCTTGGGAATCGTGAGGGTTCCCATTTTCCATTTCAAACACCATTATTTACAAAAATGCGAAGGTTATTCAAAACATAACCTAGGGGAAACAAGAACACAACTAAACAAGCACAAATACCAAAATAACCATGGGATATAACTTGTAGACCACTTACCTCAAAACCGTGGTTGAATGCACTCTCAATCGAGTCCTTAGACCTCGATCTGACCAACCTTTGGAGCTTTAACCTAAAACTCACCCAAAAGATATGGTTTAGAGGTTTGGAACAAGAGGGAGAGAATATACAAACCCTAAACCAAAAATAGAAGTGATGATGGGATTAGTCTTACCCAGAGCTTCTATCCGCAACCGACGGCACCAAAAACACCTTAGAAATGAGGGAGATCGATCTCTTGGAGCTCTTGGGTGATTTTGTTTGATACTAGGGTGTAGAGGGAGGAAATGAGAGGAAAACCGAGTGGGTTCTTAAAATCCTGGAGGGGAAATTTTCTAAATTTTCCAAACATTAAGAGGCCGCACAGTTTGGCCACACGGTTTTGAAAACCATCGGCATGCTAATGTCTGGATGGGGAGGGGTCTCACGGTTTGCCTAGGCAGGCTGCACGGTTTCCCCTGGCCGTGCGCAGGCCGTGCAACCTGGCTTGCCTTGCCCAGATTTCCTTTCTTTCATGCCCCGAGCCCCCAGAACACCCCCAAGGCCTCTCATACTTTCATAAGACATCCCTTGAAGCCCGAAACAAGGAATTCAACAAAAACATAATGAAAACATACCATTCCAAAAATCAGGATCTTACAACCTCCCCACCTTATAATGGCTCGTCCTCGAGCCAAGTTTCCAAGCCTCATTGATCCCCTGAAGAGAAGAGTTCGGGCCACTGAGCCTGCATATCCGATTCTCACTCCCAAGTTTCTTCTTGAACATTCTTGTGCTTCCATAGTACTCGCGCTAATGGCACAACATTGCCTCAAAAGACCTTTTCACTACGATCCACCACAGGAACCGGATGCTCCTCAAAATACGCATCAGCCTCAAGCTCCCCATCTTCCACCTCAACCACGTGAGATGGGTCTGGGTGATACCGTCGAAGCTGTGACACATGAAACACATCATGCATCCCACCATACCGCTGTGGAAGAGCCAATCATTAAACCATTGGTCTGATCCTCTCCATAATCTCCAAAGGTCCCACATAACTGGGTGCCAACATACCCTTCTTTCGAATCCGACAGTGGCCCAACCTTGGCGACACTCGAAGGAACACTTTATCACCCACCATGAACTCAAGAGGTTTATGACTCCAATCTGCATATGACTTCTACCTACTCTTAGCCGTAGTAATCTACTTACTGATAAACTTTACTCTCTCTGATGTCTCCTGCATGAGACTTGGCCCCAACAACTCAGATTCACCAGCCTCTATCCAACACAATGGAGATCTACATGGCCTCCCGTAGAGTACCTCAAATGGTGCCATCCGAATCATAGCCTAAAAACTGTTGTTGTAGGTAGAATCAACTAATGATAGGTGAATCTCCTAAGATCCACCAAATTCCAAAACATACGTTCTTTACATGTCTTCAAACACATGTATTATACGCTCCAACTGCACGTCCTTCTGTGGGTGGAAAGCCGTACTCAAAAACACCTACATACCAAGCGCCTTCTGCAACCATTTTCCAGAAACAGGACTTTAAATGCAGATCTCTGTCCGAAAATATGGTCTGCGGAACACCATGCAACTGCACTATTTCCCGAATATAGAGCTCACCCAACTGGTTGACTGTAAAGGTCTTATGAATCAGTAAGAAAGGAGCCACTTTTGTTAACCGATCCACAACCACCAAGATTGAATCATTATTTCGCGGCGTCCTCCGAAGACCCATGACAAAATCCATTGTAACATCACCCCACATACATTCTGGAATGGGAAATGGATGCAACAAACCACCTGGCCATTGATGCTCGGCCATCAACTGCCGACAGGTAAGGCACTGTGCCACAAAGCCTGTAACTTCATTCTACTTTCTAGGACACCAAAACTTCCTTCTGCGATCATTGTACATCTTGGTCAAACTAGTATGCATTTCCCACTTTGATGCATAGAACTCACGCATCAACTCTTCCCGCGCACACTTTGGCACAACCACATGATCACGGACATGAACAACATTGTCCACACCAACGGCCCAACTAGAAGGTAACTCCCCACCTTTAAGCTTTTCCTTCATGATCAAACACTCCGGATCATCAAGCTGAATTTCCTTAACTCGACTCAAAATTGTCGACTCCATTGTCAAGGAAGCAAGAGTGACCTGACCATTCTCCTCTTACACCTCTAGGTGAATTTATGCAAACAAAGCCATCACCTTCCACTCGGTGTTGGACTCCTGAACAACCTAATTCTGAACGTTCTTGATCAGAGCATCAGCAACACTATTTCCCTTTCCCTACATGTACACAAACCCACTGTCAAAATACTAGAGATATTCAACCCATCTTCGCTACCGAAGATTCAGGTCCCACTGTGAGAAGATGTACTTAAAACTCTTATGGTCAGTAAACACAGTAAATCGTTTTCCCATCAGATAGTGCCTCGAGAACTTTATGTCGTCCACCACTACAGCCAACTCAAGGTCATGAGTGGGATAGTTCCACTCATGGAGTCTCAGCTATCTTGACCAATAAGCCACAACCCGCTCGTCCTGCATCAACACAATCCCAAGTCCGACTCCAGACGCATCACAAAACACGAAGTACTTCTTACCCGGCTCCGGTAAGATCAAGGTAGGTGCGGTTATCAACTGCTTATTCAACTCTTGGGTGGAATTCTCACAAGCTTCATACCACACGAACCTAATTCCTTTCTTGGTCAAGCCAGAGAGTGGTGCTTCCAAGTGAGAGAAATCCTGAATGAACCTTTAGTAACACCTGGCCAAACCTAGAAAACTCTGAACATCAGAAACACTCTTGGGATACTCCCAGGATACAACTGCATGCACTTTCTCTGGATCCACTATCAAATCTGCCTCCAAGATGATGTGCCCCAGAAAATGCACCTCACCTATCCATAATTGACACTTTGATTGCTTGGTGTATAGTCGATGCTCTTTTAGCGTACCCAAGATGATGTCTAGATGTTGGGCATGATCATCATGAGTTTTCGAGTACACTAAGATATCATCAAGAAAGACAATCACAAAATGATCTAGATAGGGAAGAAATATTCAGTTCATCAAAGCCACAGACACCATTGGTGCATTGTTCAAGCCAAAAGGCATTACCACAAACTCAAAAAACCCGTAGCAACTGTGGAAATCATTCAACGATACGTCAGAGGACCTCACCCACATCTGGTGATAACCTGACCTCAGATCAATCTTATAAAAAACTGATGCACCCCTCAACTGGACAAATAGATCATCAATTCTAGGAAGAGGGTACTGATTTTTCACCGTCATTTGATTCAACTTTCGATAGTCAACACACAGCCTTAACAACCCACCGGCCTTCTTTGAAAAAAACACGGGAGATCTCCAAGGAGATGTACTAGGACAGATAAACACCTTATACCCTAATTCCTCAAGTTGAACCTTCTGTTCCTAGAGTTCTACTGGTTCCATTTTGTATGGCGGAATGGAAACTGGATCCGCTCCCGGTAGCAACTCGATCGCGAGCTCGACATCCCTCTCGGGTGGTAACACCGAGAATTCCTTAGGAAACACATCCTGAAACTGATCCACCATAGGAGGAAAATTAGATTCCCCCCCCCCCCTCGTGCATCATCATAAATAATGAGACATGCCACTTTGATCCATGAGTCCACTCATCTGTTGAAAAAAAGGACCCGCACGCCCTGCTCGAACATCCCATTCACCACAGTGGACATAAGAGTCACCCTCAAGAGACCTGATCGATACTCTACGATGATAACAGTATATGTCCGCCCAATACAAAACCAACCAATCCATTATCAATATTAGGTCAAACCCTGACATCTCAAGAAGAAAAAATCCCATAGAAAATGATACCCACCAACTTCCAAGGCACATCCCTTCCACTTCCTGATATCCTCAACTCGCACCCCCAACGGGGTGTCAATTGACATAACTCCACACTCCCCCTCCACAGGTAAACCCAGCACTACCACAAGTAGAGCAGTAACAAAAGAGTGTGCGGAACCTATTTCAAAAAACGCACTAGAAAATGTTGAAGCTACAAGGATGATACCTCAAACAATTGATGGTTCGGCCTCACCATCACCAGGCACAAACCGAACTGCCTAAAGCTGACCAGCCCCACTACCCTGGGCTCTAGCCTGAATACCCTGTGATGCACTGCCATGCTAGCGTGAGAAATATTTCCATAGAGTTCCATGTACACCGCCCAAGCCATTACGGCCCGTAGAGCTCCAAATTCCTGCCTGATACGGGGCAACTGGTCCCCTTCCTATACCTGGCACCTGCTTTTCAACATCATACTCACCCACCTACCAAGGCTTCCTACAGAACCTCTAGGCATTCCCCATCCTGTCGCACGAACGACACTCAACTGGAGGTCAAGTACACTAACCACGCATATGCCCCTTCCTACGGCACTGATAACAGAACACATGGTTCCCACTCTGAGAGGTTGACCCTCTCTTCTGACCACCTTTCTGGAAACTTTCCCAACAATGCTTCCGACCTTCGAAAGATCCACCACTTGTCCTCCAAACTGGAACGACAAGCCCACCACCCGAAGCCCCCTTCAGGATCCCTTTAGAGATGAGTCCCTAATCCGTCACCTTTGTAAACCTCTTCAAACAGAAGATATTTACTTGATACCTGATCTCATGTCTCATCCCATCCTAGAAATGCCTTTCCTCCGATGTCTCATCCCCTACTAAGACTGGGACAAAGCATCACAAATTATTGAAGCGACTAGCATAGTCCATCCCCAATAGCGATCCTCGAGTCAGGCTCATAAACTCTACAACCCGCTCCTACCTCAAAGTCTCTTTGTAGAAATGCTCCAGAAACATTTATTTGCAAACCTTCAATGACATTTCCTCAGCCTGCTCGATTTGATCCTGAATGTCCCACCAACGCATTGCCTGGCCCCACAACATATAAATGTCCATCTTTACTCACTTTTCAATAGAGGTCTCCAGATGATCCAGTATCTTCTGGACAGACTCTAACTAGAACTACGCTACCTCTAGCTCACCCTCTCCGCTGAAGGTTGGAGGGTGTTGTAGCTGGAAATCCTTGGTCAACTCAAACATACTCGGTGCAACCCGCCCTACGTCCCGATCAGTTATCTGCATAAGGCGAGCCAAGTTCTCCTGGAACAGGTCTTCTCTACCATTATTGATCACTACATTTTCGTGCTCTTCTACTGGAGGATTGTTCTCAGCAACATCCTCATGTTTCCCAATTGGCAACCAACGTCGTGGTAGCATCTCTCTACAACGCCAAGAATGAGATTTAGCACGCATACCACAAAACTTTTACGACTTCATACAAAGTTATTTACTAGAAAAAAACCCATTTTAATATTCTAATTCAACAACATTAATACCTCAAATTTACGGCCCTGAACATCCCTACCATGGGCCATGGTCCACATGGGGTAAACCACTATGCACTACCACCAAACTCACGCAACATTTTACAAAAACATTTTCCACTTCATTTAAAACCCTTATATTTCATTAAACATCATATACCCACTTGCTTTATTTCATTATTCTCATTATTTCTTGGTTTCATGAAATGAGTGATCCACCCTACTTTCTTACCTCACACACCCACCCCGTCTGTGTGCCTAACAGAATGCATGTCACTTATCTCCCTAGGTTCCTACAATGATGCATGAATAAAAAACCTTGTGTCGTTAAGGCCATGAGACAAACATCATAAAACTGTTACATCGAACCAAATGTGCATCACCCAACGGTTAAATATCATCAAATGTAACAACACACAACTATTAAAAACATTTCCCACACAGGGTAACATGGGTTTTCCCTCGTACAAGGGTTAGCTACTCCCAAGCACAAGCTCATTACCAAGTCCCGGCACATCTTAAGCATTGGAAACCTATCCAAAATAACATGAACTCAGAGAAGGAGAAGAAAGGACAACTTTGATACCACTTTGTAACGTCCCCAACCTGGAATCCACTAAACTGGTTCTCCAAGCCTGGTAGTTACTTAACTTTAAGTGTGCCACCCCATACACAAAAGGCCTCCGACTAGCAGCAGGGGTCTATGTGGTCAAGTAGGGAGACTATACCCCCTTTTTATCAGAGTAAGCCGCAACATAAATTAACCAGTAGTGGAAACATAAATCAATAAACAATGAACATGTATAACAACCATTTCCAACAATAAAATATTCCTTGCCATACTACAACTGCAAAAGTGAACAAAATCCCAAAATGAGGACAATGGCCAAAATTCCCAAAATGGTCCCGACTACATGTATGGATCCCCCACCAAGTGTTACCCCTATCCACTCAACTATCTAGCAAGGAACCTTTCCCTTCTCCAGACCTAAAAACATGAAGTATCCTTGGGTACCCAATGGCGGCCCGAGCAGAGTGTGTGTAAAACTTAGTAGGCCACCACCAACGGTGTCTAAAAAATATCTAGTATAAACATGTAGTACATGAAAAAGGAAAATGAATGATAATTACAAAGAAATTATTCAAGGTTCCATTAACCAGTTTAGAGTCAAAGCCATTTCCACTTCCATTTCCATTCATTTCACACCATTTACCATCACTTACCATTTCATCACATTTCCACGGGTTAATCTCATATATTACATCACATGGGTCTAAGGACAACAATCACATGAAAGAGGGTAAACACATCGTTATCATAACTCACTAGGACTAACCCCCTAAGAGTAACCATATCCTCACCTCGAAGCCTCAGTCCGAGTGGATGCAACCGTTAGGAGAATAGATCATCAGTCCTCATTCATAGCTCGTGAATTTAGGGTGGAGCTTAGAGCATCAGTATTCGCTCGACCCATGGCCATAGATCCTCAAATCATACCCCACTCTACCAAGCCATGTGCACAAAAATATATTCATAAGTAACCATCAGCCCACCATACCATTTCCCTTTGACAAACACCATTCACAACAAACAACACGGGAATTCACATTATTCCTTAACCCATTAACACATTACCATTTCACATCATTTAACCATTCACCCAATTCCCATGTGTTATGCCTATCTCACTAAGCATTCAAAACTAGACCCATAATTCATCCCATTATGGTCTTTAATCAGTTTACACATTAAACCATTTAACTCATTCATCATTCCCATGAATCAACCATTCAACCCATTCCAATTAACCCTTAGTTTAATTCCAAGTCTAGGTTCATCACCTAACTTGTATTCCAATTTAAACAAGTCATACCAAAATATTCTTCAAGGTCTCTATCATTTATTACATCAAGGTAACTTGTTTAATAACAATCCCTATGGCCGGGAAAGCCGGAACATCCCATGGATGGCCCTAAATTAGGTCAAGTCAATCCCAACACATCCCATGGGGATCTTGAGAGTTCCCATTTGCCATTTCAAACACCATTATTACCAAAAATGCCAAGGTTATTCAAAACATAACCAAGGGGAAACAAGAACACAACTAAACAAGCACAAATAACCAAATAATCATGGGATATAACTTGTAGACCACCTACCTCGAAACCACGGTTCAACGCACTCTCAATCGAGTCCTTAGACTTCGATTTGACCAACCATTGGAGCTTCAAACTGAAACTCACACAAAAGATAGGGTTTTAGAGCTTTGGAACAAGAGTGAGAGAAGATACAAACCCTAAACCAAAAAGAAAGGCCAAGATGGGATTAGCCTTACCCAGAGACTCGATCCGGAACCAATAGCCCAAAAAATGCCTTATAAATGAGAGAGATCGATCTCTTGGAGCTCTTGGGAGTCCTTGGGTGAAGAGGGAGGAAATGAGAGGAAAACCCGAGTGGGTTATAAAAATCCCAGAGGGGAAATTTTGAAAATTTTCCAAACTTTAAGAGGTCTCCTGGGTTTCCAACACGATATCAAAAATTGTGCACATGCTACTCTCTGGAGGGGGAGGGGTCACACGGTTTTCCTGGGCAGGTCGCACGGTTTTCCCTGGCCTTGCCCTGGCTGTGCGCCCTGGCTTGTCTTTCCCAGATTTCATTTCTTTCATTGCCCGAGCCCCCAGAACAACCCCAATGCCTCTCATACTTTCAGAAGACATCACTTGAAGCCTGGAACAAGGGATTCAACCAAAACATAACGAAAACATACCATTCCAAAAATCGGGATCTTACACCTTTCCTTCATAGATTAGTATTCAAAATAAAATTAGATCAATATGGCCCATAAAGCAAATGAAGAAACTGATTTTAGGGCACCCCAAGAGATATTTTCTAATAGGTTAAGACCTTTTGTTTGAATAATAGTGACACCACCTACCAACATGCAATGAATCATATTTTCAAAACCTTTTTGCAAGGTTCAAAAAATATTATATTGATAAACTCTTGGTCAAGTCTCAATAGTGTAATGATTGTATCATTGACCTTAAAACAATCTATAGAAATTTTTAGTGACATACCTTGAAGATGAACCCTATGATGTGTGATTTCAATGTCCTATCAATAAAAATCTTTGGATATGTAGTGTTCCACCATGGAATTCAGATCAAAACTGATAAGGCTGTTGCAATCCTCAAATGAATCCACCTCAAAAACATAATGAGTATAGAGTAATTTAGGGAAACATTTATTACATTAGTAATTTATTTCTAATATGGATGTTAAATACCCCCCTTAATAAGGTTATTGAAGAAGATTGTCATTTTAAATGGGATGAATATTTGTATAAATCCTTCAATAACTCTAAGAGATATTTTTTTCACCCACTAGTCATAATTCCACAAGTATAATGGAATTAACCCGACATATTTGTGCTCTTTATGAATAAACTTCTAAGAACCCTTCTCGTGTATAATAATTATACATTGAATTAATATAGTATCTAATGTCTCAGTAAAATAATTATAGGCACTAAGACCGAAAATTTTAATAGTTAAAAAACTATAATTCTCTAATTTTTATGGTAAAAAGTGTAGGAACTACTTATAGTTCCACGAAATCTTCATTGTCTCTCATATCAACCCACTCAAGTACATTTTCTTCGGCTTTATGCTTACCTGGATTATGGTCTGATATGAGGTTATCCTGTATCAATTTAACATGCTATTTATAGCAAAAAAATTAATCAAATTGAAAGAGATATTTAATTTAATCATCGAAAATAGATTCTTAGAAAAAATTTTGGTAAATATCAAGATACCAGATGAAGGTGTTTTATGTTCCCATGACACTCCCTAAATGTTGTATATTTATTTTTAAATATTCTCTCTAATCCTTTCCTTTAAAATAATTGAATTCCCAAAGCTTAGTCGAGTTGGTCAATGAATTATCTTTGTCACCCAAAACAAGGAAATACTACACAATTCCTTCATATTATCTGAATGGTGTAATAACAATGTGGTGGAATACCAATCCCTTATCATGAGCATGTAACTGTACATGTACTTGTCGATGTCCCATCTAAATGTCAAGGGTTATTTATAGATAATGATTAATAAAATCAACAGTGTATATTTACTCAATAACAAAGAGTTATCCCTTATCAGAGGCTATGTTATAGGGGTGATAATGAGTTTTCATCTTGAATCAATGACTAATCACATCCTTTATTCAATGAATGATCATGTTGATGTACTAGCCAATTCTACCACAACTCTGACCGACCCTGAATAGGATGTGATAGCCTTTGACATTTCACACTAAACAGTAGTCTCTCTAGTCATAATCTGTGACATAGAGAACATCATTCATATTAGTGAAACTCTAGGGAGTGATGATTTGAAATCATTTATTAGATGGATGAGACTCATAATGGACTACCCCCAAAATGAGACCCTCCTATTGAACTAATCCAAAAAGTAATAGATATAATGTTGAACAACAATATTCACCATTTTTGATTTTTTTTAATGAACAAAAATTCACCTAAAAATAGATTTTTAATAGATGCCTCCTAATATTTGTAAGAAGGAGAGACCCTCACCGTAATATTTTAAATCCATGATATCTCTATATTTCTCATCATTCAAGATACAAGAACTCCTGCCAAATTAAGAGGCTTGTTTATTTTTTGATGAAAATAATACAAGACTATGTGGAATTCACTATGAAATTCTATACCTAATAAATAAATTTAAATTGCATCTATCATTCCTCAAAGTTATTACATATTTCAAAGTACTTATATCTATTTTTCATATGTATAGTGGATGTCATGGAGACATATTCACCCACTACAGGTAATTCATTTAAGTAAATTCTTGTTTCCAATAACTTTTTTTCTAAATGGTTAGAGGAAATACACCTTAAGTACATCGACATAAAGAAAATAATCAACTTTTTGAAGTATAATATCATCCCTAGATTTGGTGTCCTTCA
Organism: Viscum album; assembly: GCA_963277665.1. Classification (NCBI taxonomy): domain Eukaryota; kingdom Viridiplantae; phylum Streptophyta; class Magnoliopsida; order Santalales; family Viscaceae; genus Viscum; species Viscum album. The sequence continues at coordinate 2,045,303,813 of OY728147.1, read as the reverse complement.
TATGATATTGATAGAAAATTTAATTAACTTTTATACTTCCACGATAAAAATAATGTACAATAAGTATAATATTGAGTCCAAACATTCATATCACTACCATGCAATGGTAAATGTTTTGATGGAGTCTTTCAATACTACTTATAAAAATATAATCCAAATAATGGTGGGATAATATAAGTAATCATGGATTGACAATATATGAAACGCATTATGGTCATATCATACCATAAGCATCACTGCCACACAGGTAGCCCCATACTCTCTTTTCTATGTAATTTATGATGTTCTACCCATCGAAGTCAAGGTTCCCTTACTTTGAGTCACTATATGTGTTCATATCATAGAAGATTAGTTTTATAAGTGACTTGATGAGTTACAATGAATAAATGAGAAGAGGTTTCATTCATTTAATAACCTATAATTCCATTAAAATCATATTTCATTTCATTTTAAAATTATGGTTTTTATTTACTCATCCCTTCATGAAGAGCTAGTATTGGTTGTTAGAACCCTGATTATACTAGGGATGAAGTTCCCAAATATAGAACCAATGTGGGAAAGACCATACATCATATACAACGTCTATGAAAATAGATCTTAATACTTATCCATTATGGATGGGGTATGTATCATTCCAAATAATAATGTATGGTTTCCGTTGAAATATTGTGTCCAAATCACACAGGTGCGTCCATTCCCTAGAAGAAAGAGTCAAGACCTCACAACTACCACGTCTGGGGGAAATACTATAAGCTAAAAAACATAAAATTCCTCATATAAAGACATTAAATTTCGCAACATCCAAGTCTTGCAGGTGAGAATCTAATCCATGTAGAATCTAGATCCTAGGGTAAAAAGATTGATATTCATAGACTCTAGGACCTGGTGGAAATAATTTAAACCGTATTGCACCAACACCCTCACTGTATGACATTAAACTACATGCCCCTCATTTCTGCCACATGATGAAAAACTATGAAGTTCTATTCTATCCTTAATGACTATAAACTACTCAGATTGACCCGCTCCTTGAAGTAAATTTCTCTCATACATGAGAGTGTAATCCATTTTGATGTCGTTATCAAGAATTCCACTTACACCGTCTAGAAATAGTTCCCTTATTCCTCATATATGAGCTAGTTCTATGTAATTAATCATATTTTAAAATTAATATATGTGACTTGATTTTTGATTATTTAAAGATACACAGTGATGATTGGATCATTTTCTCCAAGAATTGTTGAAAAAATTATACCATATTTACTTATCAATAGTGGATGGATTCTCTTTTGAAGAATAAGTTCTTTTTTCCACTTCATATTATCCATATATGTGTAGGAGAACTTCTTTTAAAAAAGTATTTTTTGGTTGATTCTTATCAATATGGGATTTATAGGGATGTTAATATCTCATATCCTCGGCCCAGTCTTAATGTTTTAAAAATATAACCCCCCCCCCCAGTACACCTGAATCATATCTCTGTAGGGGATATTTCTTTTAGAACTATGTGTGTCTTGATTTCTAATTCTCCAGGATACATAGTGATGCCATGGAATATTATACAAGGCCAAGTCGTAGGTCAATAATTATCATAACAATCATTTATTCTCATTTTATGTCAAAATAATCCACCATAAATTTAACTATAAGATTTTGATGATGCCCCCACAATTGATAGACTCTCCCAGTATTATATCCCCTCACCATCATAATATAAACAACAATCAGAGATCATGCACCCAAACTAAATTAAAATAACTACTTGTGATGCGATTCCTATGCTAATGGGACATGTAGTGACACATTAATCTCTTATATTTGGAAAAAAAATTCAAAAAACCCAATTCTACCATTGTGTATGAGAATTTATAAAAATACTTAATTTTAATGATTTAACACACTAAGATAGGGATAAGTTATCCATAATTTTATATGAGTTAGATCTATTGTTAAGAGGCCAGATAATATAATTTTTTACACTACGATAGAACGCATCATTATATGTATGACATGGATCCATGTACTAGTCTTCATCATACGTTTCTTCTTCAATGAACCTATAATAAAAATTGTATCCTCTATACATGAGTTTAATATACATAAATTATATTTTCATAATGAACTATGATTGTATAGATTCCTATTATTATATGATATGTAGCAATACTAGGGGCTCCTTCCATGGTCTTAAAAAATATATCAAAATAAAATTCCCCACTCCTAACACATGATCTCAATCTATGTAGGGAGAAAAATAAGAACTATGTGTGGATTGATTTATATTATCAAAGCATATGTAGTGATTCTATGATTCTCTATCCATGTCCCAACCACAAAATCAAACTAAAATGACCCATTTCTTTAGTATACATTTCATATATTTATAAGGTACCACCTATATAAGAACTATATGTTTCTTAGTTCCTATATCTATAGGATAAATAGTGATACTCAATATCTTATCCTAGGCCCAACCACTATTACTAAAGAAAACATTTCATCTCATCTATGTATCAGTCAAATATATATAGGATATTTCTTTTCAATAACTATGTGTCGATTCATTCATAACCCTATAGGATATGTAGTCTCATCAGTACTACTTATCCAAGGCCCATCCAAAATTTAAAAAACAATGTATCCTTAAACCATAGAATTTTGGGTCTTCCACTAAAAATCCAATTCACATGATATCACTATACTATGGTCAAATCTATCTTTCTCCCATAACACATGAAATTAATTAACATGGATAATTCAAAATAAACTACAACTCTTTGATTTATGATCTTAATCTATAGAGGGATATTCATCGTTTTGTTCAACATGAACCTATATAAAATATTTCCTCCCCACTATAGAACCTTATCTACATCGATAATTACATATGAGAACTGCATATGGATTTATTCCTATTCTTAAAGGATATGTAGTTACACGAGGATGGATCCAAACATATATATCACAAATTACCTCAAATAATCCATGTTCCAAACTAGATCACTCTCTATTCCTAATGGTTCTTTCCCTTTTCATGTGTGAATCTAAAAAAGGAAAAAGGACCCCCTCATATGAATTATATAGACCTGCATAGTATTATTCAGTATGGGTTCTCTCATTTAAAAAATATCCTTAGAAACTTATCCTTTCCCCAACATATGAGTCATATTTGTATAGGGGATACTCTTTATAAGATCCATGTTTTTCCTAATTCATGTTATCATAGGATATGACCAAATCTAAAATTCAACAACCATATACAAGTTATATCAGCCAAAATTCTCTCTTCTATTGTGCATAAGATATTTTTTATGAAGTTATAGTCTTAATCCTCCATTAATGATGGAGGTATCTTGAAAATACCCCATTTTATTATTCATCACATACTCATAAAACAATGTTATGGTAAAGTGTATCCTATATTGATTTCCCTAATTTTTCATATACCCCAAGGAAACACAGTGTGGGTTATTCTTTAATCACCTCTTGTTTATCACACCTATCACAACTCACAAGATCTTAGAGTTATTATCCAATAACTTTATTTAACATGATAGGAAGCATCATGACTAAATATGAGAGGTGAAAATGTTCCACCTCGTAGGAATAAAAACTCCTTAAGAATGTATGAATGTTATATTCTAAGATATGTAATTTTATTAAGTATGAGTCAAATATATGTAAGACCCTTCATCATATGAATATTTAACCATAATCTAATTTAAGGATAAAATGAACATACATCTTATCATTGTTATGTGACATTAAACTACATAGCATAAGGTCGTCATCACATGACCCTAAACTACAGAACATCTGAGTCTTGGATGTATAAAACTAAATAATATGATAATTGAATCATGGTTTCATGAAATTAAACTAAAAAGACTCTAATCCACTATCATTCCCTGTTAAAGGTCTGCAATATCCTAAATGTAGAAAAATAAGGTTTGGGATACTTTTTTCACCCTTCATGAACACCTTGGTTTATAATGGACACTTTGTGTCTTGAGTTTCTTAGTTCACACCAAACCTTTCATGAATATCAGAGATGAGTGAATCAATATTCAAGGTATATCCATGTTTGGATATGAATGTACAACCAATTTTGGATCCTTCATATATGCCCCTAGTTTGGAATGTCACCCAAATAAGTTTTTTCTTTTAAAATTATCTTATGATCCTCATGTGCCCTAAAATGCCTCAAAAACCATCACCAAATTATGATTTGTGATCATCTCTAGAATATATTTCCAATACCAGTACTCATGATCCTATAACCTTGATCATATCCCATTCAAGATGGATTTGGAGTATTTTGGAAATTGAGATTTCTAATGGGGTTATTTTGTCACACCTATTCCTTTTCCATAGTCCAAAAATCAAGACCATAAATTGTATTCTCTTTGGTCAAAGTTTTATGACCTTAAAATTTATCCTTACATGGTTCAAATCACAAGACCCTATACTTCCAGTGAAAAAAATCATGTAACTTTCTAGTCTAAAAACCCACAAAGAGTGATCTGAGAAAAATTAAATCCTTTTCTCACTAAGAATCACTACTGAAGAGATTATAAAATAATTAGAGAATAAAATAAGCGGTTTAAATATTTTAGAGACCTTATTAAGACCCTATAAAAATTCAATCCATTATTTGTATACCCTTCTAGTCTTGAAAAAAGTTAGATCAATGATTTATCACATCCATTCACCTCCATAATGTGATAAGTACATGGTGATGCAACTTTTAGGATGTCAAAACCCTCCATTGATATCCATTACCCCATAAGCTATATACGTTTTCCTGTTTTTTAACCTTAGAAAACCTTTCAGGTCCATAAGTAATGACTATATTTTTCTTTTAGGGACTTCTTTTCATGTTTATGAATACATATGTTATTTTGGATCCTTTGTATGTGCCCCCAATTTTCCCTATCAACCATAAATTTTTTTACTTGGAAAATGGTCATGTTATCCCCTTGTTCAATGACCAAATTATAGTGTAACTCATCAAACCAATGTGATTCAGGATAATCCCTACAAAAAAATTCCATCTCACTATCCTCAGTTCAAACTCCCTGAGACATTATTTATAAAACTAATTATACAACTATTCAAGTTGATTAGATATCCATACTGTTACTCCACCATATATCATACACGTTCTTGGGGAAAGGATGTGTTACCTCAATATTGAACCAATTTATGATCCTCCTCGTATGACCTTAGAATTCATGATACATATTTTGAACATTATTACCAAGAACTGACTGCTCTCCACCCATTCTAAGGTATTATATATCAGTAATTGACTCTCCACTCACGTCTTGTTTCACTCCTCCCTACTGTATAGACTATATCCTTAAAATATGTTCCATTCATCAAGACATTACAATAGAGAAACTTTGGTCAAAGCTTATGAACATAAAAATTATTCCTTTATGGTCTAAATTTCATGACCATAAACATCACATTGAATGAGACACAAATCTTTTCAGGCTGAAAAATAATGAAGGGAGGCCAGAAAAAAATTCAATTATCTTAATTCTATCCTCTTCATCTTTAGGGAATTGTAAAATTTTAAAATTGAAATGTAAAAGTAAAAAATTTAATAGGTTTTACCATGTGACCCAAGAAAAATTTGAGACATACATGTTGGTCCCTATCAATTGAATAAAATGTAAGGGAAATAATGTACTGAATCTTAGCATTACTAATGTATTAAATACACTATTATGTGATATTTATGGTACTAGAACCATCCTTGAATGATAATTTACCATGAACCAATTCATACATTGAATATTTAAATTACCACAAACCATCAAGGGCTATTGGTAAAGATCATATACATATTCAAGGGACACATCTTCTTGACTATGAATGTATGAACCATGTTGGATCATACATATTTTCTACTTGATTTTACTATTATCCATAAATGTTTTCACCTTAAAAAAATTTCATCTAATTCATGAGTGATCCAACACTACTACAGCCAAAATCCTTACATTGGTGTGATTCTCGATCATCCCTAGATTTTGTTCCCCCATCGAATCACCCCAATTCAAGTAAATGGATGTTTGATTTATCTATTTCAATATTCAACCATTTATTTTTATTCAATATCCTCAAAATTATATCTTCTCACATATAACATGTTGATGTGGTACCCCATTCTCAAACCTTTTGATGATCATAATCATCTGACCCAAAAACTGCATGACACATTATTCTATATTTTATGACCTTATAATAACTTGGGGAAGATACAAAGTACTCATCAGTATAAAAACTCAAAAAGGGATGTATGGGAAAAAAGTAAATCCCCTCTTTTCTGGCCATGAAACTTGTGTGGTCTTGCTAAAAGTTAATATTTAGAAAAGGAAAAAAGGAATAAATATCATTAGGTTAAAAATAAAAAAAGGGTGGACAAAGAAAAATCCATGTCCTTGTCCATTAATCCATCCTCATGTGAGTCATATGAAAAAAGTAATATTAATAAAAGAAAGATACATAGAGCTTAATGTGATCACCATACAGTCCCAACTATAGTCAAGTTATTCTCACTAGGCCCCTAGCCTATGAAAAAGTTATAGCACAACTTTTCTATGAAATGTTAACACAAATAATACCTATTTGAGCCAAATAATTCAACGTTATTCATGATTGATTGGATATACTGTTTCATGGTGGTGTTTATACTAATATCCATTCATGAGACACACCCAGGAGGGGTTCATCATTTTTCCAAACGAACTAACTCTAGTGTGTCAATGTTGAATATATATATTTGTTCTCCACACCTTGGGGAAATTCATCATTATTCTAAATGGAATAGATCTATTAGTTTGGAGGTGGTGTTTATATTGATAATCATATATGAGCCATGATCAGGAGTAATTCATCATTATTCTAAATCGACCAGATCTAGTGCATTAAATACTATGTTCATTGACATATTTTTTCATGATCCACTCCCAATCGGATTTTATCATTACCCTAAATAGACCATCTCTCATGCATTAGGGATTGTCTTTATACTAATATCCATCTATGAGCCGCACCCAAGAGGAATTCATCATCATTATGGATGGAAAAGCTCTAGTGTGTTGTTGATGGTGTTTATACTGATATCCATATGTAATACATGGCAAGGAAGATTTAAATATGGATCAAGTATATAAATTCATATTATGGTTGGCTTCAAAATTTGGATAAAAACAACATGTCTTTGTGATTTTTAAGATATTAGGTCATTAGGAAACTATGAATGATAAAAATCCCAATTTGGTACATGTAATTTATGTAACATTATTTATTAATTGTTCATAGGGATCAAGGAACCTCCACATCTCAAAGTCTCTCCCACAATATCTCAATTCAGGGGAGCCTAAAATTATAATACTATGATAGATGGTGATTATAAGGATCTTTTAGCACCATTACCCTATGTCCCAAATATGTTATGGATTAATGTAATTGATCTACCATATCTGTTTTTTCAATTATAGTTAGTCACAATTCCTATTCTCTAGAAAAAATATCAATTTTGACATTTTACACCACATCAATAAGCTTATGTTGTTATTTAATTGTATTCTTAGCAGGATTAATCATGTAATATAATTTGGAAAACTCCAACTAAATCTTATAGGTTTTAGATCTGCAAACACACACCATGTTTTCGTGTGTAGATATTTCTATTTCATGTTAGGAGGATTCACTAGGGGCTTGATTTCATTGTTATATGACTGAAGTTGAGGACTCTATAGTTGAAAATTTCAATTCAAGGGAGATCTTTTGTTCCCTAACAGTGACTACCTCCTTCGCCCTAGCATGGAGTGCTAGATTGTTTAATCCACCATAGTTGAAGGTTATGAACATGTATAAGAAATTTCGTATTCATTCATTGAGTTATTTGAAAGGGAACTCTGGGATCAATCTCCAAATTTCTCTCTATTCTTTCCACTATAGATACTATTGGAAGGTTGAGTATTCCATGCCACATACTAGACCTATCCCAATAATAGATATGTATTCCAAAAAAATCACTAATCAAGTGGATCTCACTCACATCTCTTGAATATATTGTTATATAATAGGCTTATATCATAGTTATTATAGCATCCCGCCATTTTATAACATAAACTTTCATTACATTACACACAACTGAGGATCTTTAAGGTTTAGTGTCTTGGAAACCAGGAACATAATACATGAAAACAACATAAAGCAATCTTCTTAAACACTTGAAAGGCTTCTCCTTAAGTTCATCCTAGGTTCATTACTGCATCTCATAACCTGGGGACATACATCAAAAGAAAGGGTGAGCAGAAGGCCCAGTAAGGGAAAACAAGAGGAACATTTTACATGGGAACTTGATATACTTCAATAAGGACATGAAAAGAACTTTAAGGTATGAGAAATAAAATCATGAGGAATTTCATAATAAAAACAACATTTTCCATAACTTGAAGATGTGGCTACATAATTTAACATAGACAATCATGAAAATATCACCAAGGTCTATCCCCAAGGTGTCATTTGAAAATTACCAAGGTTATTCACCAAGGTATCATGAAAATTGTAATCTCTAGTGGTTACATCATTACCCAATGCATTGGAGCGCTATCAGGGTGCACCTTTAAATTTGCCTTTATTATCATGTGAGCCACATATGTCATTATCAAAAATTTCATAAGTAACCCATATAACATAAAATAAATGGGTTTCATTTCATAATCATAACGTTTTAAAACTGCTTTAAAGACAAGATCTTTATGTCACTTTAAACCCACGGAAGGGGAGAGCGGGTTTCATGTATGTAATTCCCAGAATTTGAAATAAAAAATTTTGATATATATATATGAATACCCTTGTAGAAATAAGAGCTTTGAGTATTCACTTTATAACATAAAATAATTTTTGAGAAAAGAGAGAGGCATTTTGAGGGAAAGATTCTGCAGCATAACGGCTAAGTTTCGGGGTTTTAGAAAACATTGAAATGAGAGGGGACATGGGTCACCCACTCATAAATGATCCATAAAACAGTAGGGTGAAAGAATAAGAAGGACATATGGACATGGTAATGAAATTTTAAGGACATACCATTTGTAATGAAAAACATGGAAGGAAAAAAGATTAGATTTCTCTTATGAAAATTCGGCAGCCTTACGGCGTCACTTAACTTCAAAAGAAAATGATTTGACAAGATCAAATAGGGTCCCTCATCATATGATCATAAGAGATAAGTATGATAGATATAGAGATCATACCCCAACATAATAAAAAGGAACTTGAAAGACTTGACATGAAAATCGAACTTGAAAAATGAGAAGGGTGAAAGAATCCCTTAAAAATTCGGCAGCCTAACGGCGTCACTTAAACATTCATAAAACGAAATGATGAGAGTAAGAGGGGATCTCTCATCATATAAACATGAAAGGGAAGTAAGAGGAATATAAAAGAACATCCTCTCACATAAAAACATGGAGCAGAAAAGGAATGACATAAAAGAGATTACATGAAAAGAAAGAGAGGGGTCGGATCCCTTACCTTAAAACGTGACTCTTGAAACTCAAAGGATTGGACCTTGAGGGCTTGGGGGCACCTTGGGAGGACTCATTGGAAGGTAAGAAGACCAGAACTTCGTTGGGGGAGAGTTGGGAGTGAAAACTAAATGAGGAAAGGGTGGGTATTTATAGGGAAAGTGAGGGGACAAAGCATTAATGGCCAAGGGACACCTCACTAGTGGTTTTGGCAAAACCATGGGCTTGCCCATGGTATTTGCCCATGGTATTGGCCACTTGGGACACCTCACACCTTATCTTACTATTCATAATTCGACCATATTGAATATATACTTAATACATCATTTAATGATGTCATTAAACACCCGTAACATAAAAACTATACTTTCACTATTCACCGAAAATTCAGCTTTCTCAGAATAATCCCAAAATTTCACCTTAACCAAATATCAATGCTATGATTTCAAAAATGAACTCCGTTTTATAAAAATAATTTTCTAAATATTTTTAATTTTATTTTTAAATAAATACACTATTCACCGAAAATTTATTTTTTCAGAAAAATCCCCAAAAATTACCATAACATAATATCGATGCTCTGAGTTCAAAAATAAAGTCATTTTTATAAAAATAATTTTCTAATTATTTTTAATTAAATTTTTAATTAAAAAACACTATTCATCCGAAAAAAACTAATACTTGAATAATAATTTATGAAACCGTTATTTACCCATTTTATTGAATCACATTACTTAATCTAGGTGTCTAAATTATATTAAAACTTTCTTTAAGTGAGATTACTAATCCATTTGGTCACATTACTAATCCTAAGGGTAAAATCACTATTCATAATTTACTATTCATCAAAAATTAAGTTGATCTTATTAGAATCCAAATTCCTTACTGAACACTTTTGTAGAAGACCATTTTTTGAAAATCATTACACATCATTAGTTATTTAGGGTTTACATAAATATTTTAAAATATCTTTTTTTCGAAATTCATCAATAAAATACATTCTAAAATTATCCTGACATTTGAAATTTCACAAACATCACTAAAGGAAGAAATCTCAATTTATTCACCCGAAAGGATTACACAAGGAAACTAGGGTCTCATCACATAGCCCCTTATAACACTGGCATAAGACCTAAGTGTAAGGTGTGCTATGGTGAGAGAATCTGAGGGAGGCTCAGATAACATTGCCCTAGTAGCAACCTCCACTAACTTGAACTTCTCCTGCAAGCGTTTCCGTTCATGCTTGACACGTTGGAGTTCGTCTTGGTCTTGGTCCAGAGCGAAGCCCACAGATGCTACCTCCTTCTCAAGCTCTGATAAGTGGGCTTCATAAGGGTTGAGTCTACTGGATGAAGCCATCGACTCCTCTTTCTGCATTAACCATTAACATCTTATTAAATCATTAAGAGTAAGTTAATATACTACTCAAAAAGATTGGGTCGTTACATTCTTCCCCCCTTAAGAAATTTCGTCCCCGAAATTTACACTTGAGGCCTAGTCGAAAAGGTGAGGGTACTTTTGCTTCATTGTTTCCTCAGGCTCCCAAGTCGCCTCTTCATATTTATGATTCCTCCACAACACTTTAGCAAGGTGGGTAGTCTTGTTTCGTAGGACCTTGTCTCTATGGTCCAAGATCTCCATTGGCTGCTCCTCATAAGAGAGGTCATGTTCCAGTTGTACCACCTCTGGGTTCAGTACATGCGAAGGGTCGGGTTTGTACTTCCTCAAGAGAGATACATGGAAGACATTGTGAACTTGAGCTAGGTTTGGTGGAAGTGCTAGACGATAGGCCACTGCTCCTATGCGATCAAGGATTTCATAGGGGCCAATGTACCTAGGGCTGAGCTTCCCTTTCTTCCCAAACCGCATGACTCTCTTCCATGGAGAAATTCGAAGGAAGACTTTGTCACCAACACCAAACTCCAAGTCCCTTCGACGATTGTCAGCATAGCTCTTCTGCCGACTCTGAGCAGCCTTTATGTGTTGTTGGATGACATGAACCTGTTCCGTCATCTCTTGCACAAGATCAGGCCCAAGAAGCTTCCTCCCACCAGTTTCATCCCAACAAGTAGGAGTTCTACACCGCTTTCCATACAGAGCTTCATAGGGTGCCATCTGAATACTCGCATGGAAGCTGTTTTTATAGGAGAACTCCACTAATGGGAGGTGTTGATCCCATCCACCCTTAAATTCCATTGAGAATAATCTCAACATGTCTTCGAGTGTCTGAATAGTCCTTTCAGATTGGCCATCAGTTTGAGGATGATAGGCCGTACTAAAATTCAATTCAGTATTCAGAGCATGCTGAAGACTTCTCCAAAATTTTGATGTGAATCTTGGGTCACGATCAGATACGATGGATAGTGGTAACCCATGAAGCCTTACCACTTCCTTCACGTATATCTTGGAAAGCTGATCTAGAGAGAAATCTTCCCGAATAGAGATAAAATGGGCTGTCTTGGTGAGACGGTCCACAATAACCCATATCGCATTGTTTCCTTTGGATGTTTTTGGGAGACCAGTTACAAAGTCCATGGTGATATTATCCCACTTCCATACTGGTATGGGTAGCGGTTGTAATACCCCCTTAGGAAGTTGTCGTTCTGCCTTTACTTGCTGACACACCAGGCACCTTGTAGTGTAATCGGCAATCTCCCTCTTCATGTTATCCCACCAATAATGATCACGAAGGTCTCTATACATCTTAGTGCTTCCCGGATGTATAGAGAATGTAGATCTATGAGCTTCATCCATCAGTTCTTTCTTTATCTCCGGAATAGATGGAACACATAGTCTTGTACGAAATTTCAATACACCTTCTTGATCAATATTGAAATCAGGGAACTTCCCATCCTTTATAGCCTCGAACTTCTCCTGCAGCAAAGGATCTTTTTTTTTAGCCTTCTTGATCTTCTCTAGTAATGAAGGTTGAGAAATCATTTGGGATAGGGTTGATGATGTCCCTTTCCTTATAATTCCCATGTCCAGTTTTACTAGATCTTTAATCAAGGGATCTCCCAGGATCCTCATTATTGCCAGAACAACAGGATCTTTCCTGCTTAACGCATCTGTGACTTTGTTTTCTCTTCCAGGGTGATAATGAATTGAACAATCATAGTCTTTAATAAGCTCCAACCATCTCCTTTGCCTCGTGTTCAATTCTTTCTGAGTGAAAATATACTTTAGACTTTGGTGGTCAGTGTATATATCACATTTCTCCCCATAAAGATAGTGCCTCCATATCTTTAGAGCAAAAACAACTGCCGCCAGCTCTATATCATGCGTAGGATAATTCCGCTCATGAATCTTCAACTGTCGAGATGCATAAGCAATTACTTTGTCATTTTTCATGAGGACACACCCAAGCCCTTTCAGAGATACATCGCTAAAAATAACGAATCCTTCTCCGATAGAGGGTAGTGTTAACACAGGTGCAGTAACCAATCTCTTCTTCAGCTCTTGGAAACTTTCCTCGCATTCCTTTTTCCAGATGAACTTAACCCCTTTTCGAGTCAACTTGGTTAGTGGATTAGAAAGCCGTGAAAAGTTTTTCACAAACCTCCTATAATATCCCGCTAAACCAAGGAAACTACGAATCTCAGTTACTGTTGTGGGTTGAGGCCACTCTTCCACAACCATTGTCTTTGCAGGGTCAACCGAGATTCCTTCATTGGTTACGATGTGCCCCAAGAAAGCCACTTGTTGTAACCAAAACTCACACTTTCTGAACTTCCCAAAGAGCCTCTCCTTCCGTAGAGTTTTCAAAATAACCCTCAGATGATCTTCATTCTCCTCACGACTTTTTGAATATATCAAAATATCATCAATAAAAACTACCACAAAGTTATCAAGGTAGTCATTAAAGACTCTATTCATCAAATCCATGAAAATAGCAGGAGCATTAGTCAAACCGAAGGGCATAACAGTAAACTCATAATGCCCATATCTTGATCGGATGGCAGTCTTTGGAATATCTTCCTTCTTCACCCTCAGTTGATGATAACCAGATCGAAGGTCAATCTTAGAGAAGAATTGAGCCCCACGAAGTTGGTCAAATAAATCATCAATTCTTGGAAGAGGGTATTTGTTCTTCACTGTGATCACATTCAGTTCTCTATAATCAATGCATAGCCGCATTGATCCATCCTTCTTCTTCACAAAGAGAACTGGTGCTCCCCAAGGAGACACATTCGGTCGGATAAACCCCTTCTCCAACAAGTCTTGGAGTTGTTTCTTTAGCTCCTCTAGCTCCACATTTGCCATTCTATATGGAGTCTTTGATATTGGTTGGGACCCAGGTACGAGTTCAATGGAGAACTCTACCTCTCTCTCTGGGGGAGGTCCAGGTAACTCCTCAGGAAATACATCCATGTATTCCTGAACAATCGTAACATCTTCTATTTGTATGCTCCCTTTTCTTTCTTCATCATCACCGATTAACTCCATAAATAAAGCTATAGGAGTTTCTTCTAGATAGGGATCAGTTCGGGATATCTCTCCTTGGAAGATAACTGTAGGTTGTTCATTCAAGACTACTGAGATTTCCTTACTTCTGCATTTGATCTTAGCATTATACTTTGAGAGCCAGTCCATCCCTAGTATAATGTCGAATTCCATCAAGGGAATGACTACTAGATTTGTGATAAGATTGAGCTCACCAAAGTAAACACTAGAGTCTCTAAATACTTTTTATGCAAGGATAATCCCACTTGGAGTCTTGACTGACAACTCTACCTCTAGCAGTTCGGGGATTGATTCTATATTCCTTGCAAACTTGGAGGAAATAAACGAATGCGTAGAACCAGAATCAAATAAAGCACTTGCTAGTTTTGAGAGGACAACAAGAGTACCTGCTACCACATCGTTCGGAACTTCAACTTCAGTTGTTGTGATAGCGAAAGCACGACCTTTCTCCCTTGGCCTCTGCTGAGGTTGATGGTGATTCCCCTCCACCGCCCTCGGATTTGGACATTGATTAGCAAAGTGCCCAAGTTGTCCACACTTCAAGCATGTGACTTCGGGTAGGGCCAGAACCATCTTTCCTCTGTCGTTAGTGTTGGGAAGTTGAGGCTTCACATCACCACGACAATTCCGAGAAATATGGCCTTCTTTTCCACACTTATAGCACTTGCCACTTCCGATCAAGCAGTTCCTCGGATGCTTCTTCCCACATTTATTGCATGTGGCATGTTGCATATGCTTTCCACCTCTTTCCTGATCAAAAATTCTTCCCAGGATTGGTTCTAGAGTTCTCTTCTTCTCATTAGATTTGTGAGACCATTGTGTCTCCCCAAACTCTAGTTCAACTTTCATAGCACTTCGAACTATTTCTTCATAGCTATCGTAGTCCCTGTTGGCTAGATTCTTCCGCAGATGAGGTCGTAGTCCACCAAAGAATCTATCAACCTTCCCATTAGGGTCCATGACGAAGCTTGAGGTATAACGGGAAAGCCTTGTGAAGTTCATCTCATAGCTTCCGACAGATTCGTTCTCCTTCTGCTTCAGCTTGAGAAACTCTTTCTCCATTTTCGTTCTCATGGAACGAGGGAAATACTTGTTAAAGAAAATCCCCCGAAATTCTTCCCACTCCATAGCTTCCATCTCTCCTCGTGGCTTCGTGTTTTTGATCAGTGACCACCACTTATCAGCTTCTCCCTCTAGGCGGTAAACAGCAAGGGTGACTTTTTCTTGTTCCGAACAATGAAGTACAGAAAAGATCTTTTCAATGGAGATTATCCATTGTTCCGCAACCAATGGGTCAGTAGATCCACTGAATGTTGGCGGTCGTTGACGCATAAAGGACTCAACAGAAAGTTGTTCCCTTCGTGGTGAGGTCGGCCTCTCATCTTGATTCAAGTTATTACTCATAACTTGAGTCATTTGGTTCATCATTCGCATGAATGTTTCCATTCCGGCTTCCATCGGAGGGCCGTCAGCACATGGTGCATTGCGGTCACCATCGGCACGGTTCCTCCTATTGCCCGCCATCTTCTAAAAGAATAAAAACTTAGTGAGAAACTTATTTCATTTATGAATCTTTTAACTAAGACTTCATGCTTAAAAAATTATACTTCTCTATAATTCCTTCATAATGATTCATAAAAAGCTTGCAATTAACCAAACATATCCCCCGGGAGTGTCGTAACCAAGAGTGCAGCAAGGCCCGTTATCGTGCACCAGTTCCCGTTCGAGTCTAGATCAAAGCGGTGTTTTCGGGTTTTACCCCTATGTACATCTGTGCCAGAGCCGCCTCTACTTGCTCGTATCCAGACAGGGATGTATTTGTTTGATAAACCACTTACTCAATACTTACCAAAATACCAGGAAGTTTTCCTATACTTAAACTTTTCTATAGGGTTATTCCTAAAGTTTTTTTTATATCCTAATTTCCACAAATAACTAAACCATCCTTTGATACCAACTATAGCATCCCGCCATTTTATAACATAAACTTTCATTACATTACACACAACTGAGGATCTTTAAGGTTTAGTGTCTTGGAAACCAGGAACATAATAAATGAAAACAACATAAAGCAATCTTCTTAAACACTTGAAAGGCTTCTCCTTAAGTTCATCCTAGGTTCATTACTGCATCTCATAACCTGGGGACATACATCAAAAGAAAGGGTGAGCAGAAGGCCCAGTAAGGGAAAACAAGAGGAACATTTTACATGTGAACTTGATATACTTCAATAAGGACATGAAAAGAACTTTAAGGTATGAGAAAGAAAATCATGAAGAATTTCATAATAAAAACAACATTTTCCATAACTTGAAGATGTGGCTACATCATTTAACATAGACAATCATGAACATATCACCAAGGTCCGTCCCCAAGGTGTCATTTGAAAATTACCAAGGTTATTCACCAAGGTATCATGAAAATTGTAATCTCTAGTGGTTACATCATTACCCAATGCATTGGAGCGCTATCAGGGCGCACCCTTAAATTTGACTTTATTATCATGTGAGCCACATAAGTCATTATCAAACATTTCATAAGTAACCCATATAACATAAAATAAATGGGTTTCATTTCATAATCATAACGTTTTAAAACTGCTTTAAAGACAAGATCTTTACGTCACTTTAAACCCACGGAAGGGGAGAGAGGGTTTCATGTATGTAATTACCAGAATTTGAAATAAAACATTTTGATATATATATGAATACCCTTGTATAAATAAGAGCTTTTAGTATTCACTTTATAACATAAAATAATTTTTGAGAAAAGAGAGAGGCATTTTGAGGGAAAAATTCTGTAGTATAACGGCTAAGTTTCGGGGTTTTAGAAAACATTGAAATGAGAGGGGACATGGGTCACCCACTCATAAATGATCCATAAAACAGTAGGGTGAAAGAATAAAAAGGGCATATGGACATGGTAATGAAATTTTAGGGACATACCATTTGTAATGAAAAATATGGAAGGAAAAAAGATTAGATTTCTCTTATGAAAATTCGGCAGCCTTACGGCGTCACTTAACTTCAAAAGAAAATGATTTGACAAGATAAAATAGGGTCCCTCATCATATGATCATAAGAGATCAGTATGATAGATATAGAGATCATACCCCAACATAATAAAAAGGAACTTGAAAGACTTGACATGAAAATCGAACTTGAAAAATGAGAAGGGTGAAAGAATCCCTTAAAAATTCGGCAGCCTAACAGCGTCACTTAAACTTTCATAAAACGAAATGATGATAGTAAGAGGGGATCTCTCATCATATAAAAATGAAAGGGCAGTAAGAGGAATATAAAAGAACATCCTCTCATGCCTGACCGCGTACCCACTCAGGGGCTGGGCCATCACCCGCTTTGTTTCCCGGCCCCTACCTTTTATATAAATAAGAGAAAAAAAACATGGAGCAGAAAAGGAATGACATAAAAGAGATTACATGAAAAGAAAGAGAGGGGTCGGATCCCTTACCTTAAAACGTGACTCTTGAAACTCAAAGGATTGGACCTTGAGGGCTTGGGGGAACCTTGGGAGGACTCCTTGGAAGGTAAGAAGACCGGAACTTCGTTGGGGGAGAGTTGGGAGTGAAAACTAAATGAGGAAAGGGTGGGTATTTATAGGGAAAGTGAGGGGACAAAGCATTAATGGCCAAGGGACACCTCACTAGTGGTTTTGGAAAAACCATGGGCTTGCCCATGGTATTTGCCCATGGTATTGGCCACTTGGGACACCTCACACCTTATCTTACTATTCATAATTCGACCATATTGAATATATACTTAATACATCATTTAATGATGTCATTAAACACCCGTAACTTAAAAACTATACTTTCACTATTCACCGAAAATTCAACTTTCTCAGAATAATCCCAAAATTTCACCTTAACCAAATATCAATGCTATGATTTCAAAAATTAACTCCGTTTTATAAAAATAATTTTCTAAATATTTTTAATTTTATTTTTAAATAAATACATTATTCACCGAAAATTTATTTTTTCAGAAAAATCCCCAAAAATTACCATAACATAATATCGATGCTCTGTGTTCAAAAATAAAGCCATTTTTATAAAAATAATTTTCTAATTATTTTTAATTAAATTTTTAATTAAAAAACACTATTCATCCGAAAAAAACTAATACTTGAATAATAATTTATGAAACCGTTATTTACCCATTTTATTGAATCACATTACTTAATCTAGGTGTCTAAATTATATTAAAACTTTCTTTAAGTGAGATTACTAATCCATTTGGTCACATTACTAATCCTAAGCGTAAAATCACTATTCATAATTTACTATTCATCAAAAATTAAGTTGATCTTATTAGACTCCAAATTCCTTACTGAACACTTTTGTAGAAGACCATTTTTTGAAAATCATTACACATCATTAGTTATTTAGGGTTTACATAAATATTTTAAAATATCCTTTTTTCGAAATTCATCAATAAAATACATTCTAAAATTATCCTGACATTTGAAATTTTACAAACATCACTAAAGGAAGAAATCTCAATTTATTCACCCGAAAGGATTACACAAGGAAACTAGGGTCTCATCACATAGCCCCTTATAACACTGGCATAAGACCTAAGTGTAAGGTGTGCTATGGTGAGAGAATCTGAGGGAGGCTCAGATAACATTGCCCTAGTAGCAACCTCCACTAACTTGAACTTCTCCTGCAAGCGTTTCCGTTCAAGCTTGACACGCTGGAGTTCGTCTTGGGATTGGTCCAGAGCGAAGCCCAGAGATGCTACCTCCTTCCCAAGCTCTGATAAGTGGGCTTCATAAGGGTTGAGTCTACTGGATGAAGCCATCGACTCCTCTTTCTGCATTAACCATTAACATCTTATTAAATCATTAAGAGTAAGTTAATATACTACTCAAAAAGATTGGGTCGTTACAGTTATTTCCATTAGTAAATACCCTAAAGTGTTAGGATATGATAACTATATGATTTGAGGTAGATCTACTTCAATTATGAAAACAAATCCTATTATTAAATATATTTATATATATATATGATGTTTTTGAACAATAATAATGTTGATAACCACTGAGAATGTACCTTCATTGACTGTAGTAGTAGCTACTCACATCACCTCAACCTACAGATAGGGAATGATGGACATGATCTCCAACGGTAATAAGCCTTAAGAAATTGATTATATCCCTCCCACCAATGTAGTATTCTTATAGAACAAGTTGTGGTCTTTACTATGAAGAGTTGTACGCATATACAGAGGTCGGAAACATGATATCACCACAATGGTATACCCAATTACAGAGGAAACACTTAACCTCTTCCAATGATTCCTTCATCCTGGAAAGATAAAAAATATAATAATTACATGTTTATGGAGTATCCAATAGCATACTCACACTCATAGATAAAATGGAATGAGGGATAATGAATTATCATCAGGAACTAAGTCTAATCCTATTTAGTCCTCGGTCATTTCCAACCCTACATGGACCCCATTCAGAGTCAGAGGTCCCATCGGAGGGATAGAAAGTGTATAATTCTAGGATATAGACACATGTTTTCTTATTGATTCTTTATGATATCTTGTATAATAAAACAAATTAGGAAAATATACTATAGCAATTAAAGAACAAATTCTACAAATACAACACTTTTTGACTCTAAATGAGGTCACTTCATTAATGACCTCTCTTTCATTATCTTCATGGTATTTTCAAAGTGATTTCATTCAGATAGAATTAAAACCTAAGTTATTATAAGTGTCATGGATGGTGGATCAAGAGGAATTGTTTCTAGATCAGTAATTTACACATCCATATAATTCATTTAACTAAGTGATTCTGAATCATTAACCCCCTCACCATCATGTCATCCAGCCTCAAATATTTTTCCCAAAAAGTGTAAAATGTAGAAATCATAGGTGAAAGAATCTATCTTGGATCCTACAATATCCAAGGGAAAGATAACAAGGTTCTCAATAATAGAAAGGATAATATAATTACTGATTAAATTCACCTCCCCTATTTAATAGAACCATAAAAGTATCCTTTATCATTATTAGCTTCCATTGTACTAGGGATCATCATATATAATGAATTAATTAGGTAATCAACTTGAAATTTAGTGTATTGTATCATAGTTTTGATTTATTGGAGTAATACTGCAACTTTTGTTGGTATTTCATTATAAGAGGTTCCTTTTTGAGCAGTTACACTACCAAAGCCCTTCTTCTCTACCTATATATGGCTAAGAACCCTTCAAAACTCTATGAATAAGGATTTTCTTCAATATTCTTGAAATTTATATCCTGTAATGGGAAACACTACCCTGAATATAGTAGGTAACCCACTAGAAGAAAATATTTTGTGGTAAATCCACATACTGTTGTCTAATCTACTTGTGCTCTACCTAATGAAGGATTTATCTCCAAGATCCCAACCATCTTCTAAAGAATATCTAGAGCTACTTTCTAATAATAATTTTGGTGCTTATTAATCCTTCATCATATTAATTCCAACATATCCCATATAACCTCCCCCTTATCCACTAATGGTATCTCGTTGTATTTTGTTACAAACATGGACAGTTGAACATTAATCTAAGACCAAAGTAAGGTGTCGGTATGGACCTTTGAGAGGAAAATAACCACACAAACTAAAGGTATGGTCACCCTAAGATAAGTTTATTCCTTGGGAGACATTATTCAAAACTATAAAGCTATTATATGGTGAATTATTAAGAGGATTATGGTACTTTATCATGATACACCTAAACGGTTTCATGATTTAGATAGGTGAAAATCACTGAAAAAAGATCCTACCATTAATTTGGATTGATAATAAACCCTCATGAAAAAATAATTAGTTATCACTAACATCAATATAATTCTTTTAATTTTCAGTGATGTAAAATACTGGAGCCCCATACATCATGAACACAAGTTGATCATGAAAGTTCAACTTGATTTTTATCTCCAAATAATTTAGTGTGTCATGAAAGACCCAACTAATACATTGAATAAATGTTCTGATCTAGGTGTTCGTAATTACTTGATTATTGATAAACTTGTATCCACCCTTGTGATCTCCCATATACCCCAAAAGAACATCTAAAATCTTGAAATATTTTATGGGATCATTCCACTATAAATTTTGAAAAGATTGAAATACAATTTGGATATTATAGGAATATCAAATACATCTTGTTTACCAATTTCCATATTCATTTCCAATATAAGGTTTTTAACCCTTACTCATTCATTATTATAAATTTAGAATATATACCCACTAAAAAAATTCTAAAAAACATTCCAATTAAACAAGTAAATTAGTTAGGGAAGTGACTAACCATCATCAGTTATTGAACTGGACCTCTTCAAATTTTTTCCAATAAGAAACCACTTCCCCGTGGGATTATCATGATGGGAAATACATAGGATTCATTGATAATGTTTTAATCATTGTATTCCTAATGAAAAATGTGTCCCATTAGTCTAAGGATATGTAAACTCTATGATATGGGTCTTTCTAAAGGACTTATTTGAACAATTTGATAAAACCCATTAAAATGGGTAGAGTCCATTCAGCATCATACCTATAAGGAACCAGCCATAAACTTTACATAATATTGAGTTCAGCCAAGAATTTACAGTGGAGATCTTTTTAGGTTTAGTGTTTTAGAGAATTAGGCCATGTCTATTACATTCTATTTCAAAAATTACAAAGGAGACACTTCTACTGAGTTTCTATTTTTTTAATAAAATAAAATCTCTTAAAAAAAATAAATATGTCTAGTTCCTTGCTTTAGATAGCATGACTATTCCTTGATCTAATCCTTAACCCTATTCATCATTAAATCCTATAAAGGACATTTTAAAACATGGGATGAGCATAAAAAGATCAGTAAGGGTTATAAAACAAGGAAATAAAACATTAGTCCATCAATACATACAATTCAATGAAATCATACTTTTCAATCATTAACATACCATACAAGATAGTAAGATTCATGAATAACACATGGAAATCATAAATCCTAAAGGTAACTTGTGGCATCCATATCATACTTACGTAGTAGCTCTCACAGCTATGTAGGGAGTTACATTTGGAATACCCATCAAAATGTATTCCCTAAATATCTTAGGAGGAACATTAATGTTTAACTCCGCCACATTAACCGATGAATTGGAGAGATATCTAGGGATCACCCACCCAAGGTTTATCATGGAACAACCCGTATACATACCCAAGTACCATGACATATTCATAACACATAAAACAAATATAAAGCTAAGATAAAATTTCCACATTTTAATGAAAATATATTATTTCAACATATTGAAATAATGAATTAGTTCTCAAAGCCATTTTTAATACCAAAATTTGTAAAAAGGTTATTCGGTATTTATTATCCTTTAAAAAACATTACGTCTTGATAAGGAAGCCAAATATCAAATAATGCTTGCAGCAGCGGAAAGGTCTTTATCACTGCGTATGTTAAAAAGACACATTCCTTTTTCTGTTTAGTAAAACGCTACGTATAAAAAAGATTCTCTTTGAATGAAATAAGAAGGAAATTTGGTTTATAAACAGTATGAAAGAAAGTCGTGTTTAAATCAAAATATTCCTCAATGAAATGTGATTCTGATGAAGTCCCTTACCACATGAGAAAGTACTTGAATAAAAATAATTTAAGAATAAAATTAAAATAAACCTATAATATCATGAGAATATGTATATTCGTAATATAACATGTAAAAGGATAGTATATACATCTTATAGGATAAAAAAGGTTCACTATATCAATATATTCTTCAATGAAAGGAGATTGAGACGTATTGCCTTACTAAAATTCGGCAGCCTAACAGTGTCACAATAAAATTCATAAAATGAGTTCATGAGAGAGAAAAGGGTCTCTCATAAAATGGACATAAATGTACATAAATATGGATATATAAAAACATATCACAACATAATAAATTGAAATTAAAGTATATAACATCACATAATTCTTTTACTAAAAGAGGAGGGTGAAAGGTTCCCTTACTTTGATCGTATCATTAATATAAGAATAAACCAATGAAATATTTATGTGTGAAAAATATAAATGCACCCAATAAAATTATATATTAAGTTTAAAACAGTGATAGGTCGTTCAAACATTTTCATAGCATGACATAATCATGAAGTAGAATATTAACCCAAAGAATGGAAATTGGGTTAAGGAGTTCCCTTACCTCATGTCCAACATGACTTGTTTATTCTTTGTTATTACTGAATGATAAAAATAAGTTAGTTTCTACTTCATTAAGAACATTTTTCATGTTTATTATTCCTTTTATATCTCTTATTACTTTGATATAACAATTATTAATGTTTTGAGTTCATATCGGACATTTTGTCGATGTTCGGAACTTGAGTAAACAAATGAACTTGTTATAATTACGAATTATCTATATGGTCAAAAGTACATTATCTCCATAATGATATTAATGATTTAGATATAATATATATCCATTATATCCATTATATATGTATTTATAATAGACCACAACATTTGGACATAAGAAATTAAATGCACCATTCATATAGATGGTAAGTCGTACGTACGCATGAATGAAACTTTCATTTATTTTCATTTTTAAAGGAATGAAAACTAAATGAAACATAGGTATATCATAATTCAAGTATAATATATATGTTATATATGTTTCATAAGTTCATAAATTCCATCCTTTATACATTCCATGTGTAGCATGAATGAGTCATATCACTTTGAGGTGGAGGTAGTCCGCACTTCCTCAAATGAAATTATTGTATTTACGTGTTATGGAAAGATTAAAGGTATGATGAAAAAGAAAAATAAAGAAGCATAGAGACAATATAAATATATTATATATCACATATAAACATTTTTCATCATAATGGCCACCATTACAGGTGGTAGAAGATAATGGAACAATCATCATTTCATGAGGCAGTAGTTCGTCATCCACAGAAACAGTATGTTTGTATCCAATAGATAGAGGTGTGTGGAAGTGTAGTTAAAATAAATCTCATAAAAACATCATATTATATTTACGATACTGTTTTTGTTATTAAATAATTTAATAAAGATAGTGTAAGGGTTTGGAGAAGTAAAATAAAATAAAAGAACATGAGAGGATATGTTACCTCTAAATCGAGTAACTCCCTTTTGTTTGAACCTAAAGGATTTATTGATTTTACTTATACCTATAATAAGGCTTGTAGGAGAAATAGAGAGATGTTTTTAGCTTCTTGGAGAAGATTTTGGATGATCCAAGGGGCTTGACAGGTGTTATTAAGGGGTTAGAGTTTGTGACCTTTTTATAAGAGGGAGGATGGGCACTTTAGGAAAGTTTTAAAATTATTATTTTATTATAAATTTTTTTTCGGTTTCCAAAGGTCCCAAACTTATTTAATTCTAAGATAGGATAAATATATGTTGAAATAAAATCATCCAATAATAATTGGATAGGTTTTTAATATTTTTTAATCCTTATCTTTTTTTATTTAACCCACTGGGGACTTATTTAACTTTTACCATGTTATCGTATATATTCATACTATATGGTTAATAGATTTACTATAAAATTCCAAGAGACCCAAAATGGACAATTTATGACATTTGATACATTATTTACATAATTTTATCGAATCATATATTTTTTGGACTATTCTATCATTTAATAAAATATTGATTGATTTAAAAACCCATTTATGTCAATTTACAAACTATTCATATCAACACATTATCAAAATCCATAAAAACTTGATTCTTTCGAATAAAACAACATTACTTCAACTATAAAAAGTCATTATTATCCCTAAAATTCATTTATGACATAAACAGGTTAAATATAATTTTATTTTATTATTTAAAATATCATTTATTTGAATCATTTATTAATGAAGCAATTACTCCATCACCATTGTGTAATAATTATGGTTATTTATTTACTATCTAAAGATTATAAATAAAATACCATGATGTAGTAAATATTTTTAGATTTAAAATTAATATTTATAGTTGAAGATATCACTTGTATAACCCCGTATAATAATTTATTTACTGAAGGATATATGTTTATGTTGCTTTTGACATTACTTTAAATTAATTAATATAAAGTGGAATTATCACTCCCAAATGGATCCATGGGGTCCCCAAATCGACCACAAGGATTTCCATGTTATTCTATATCTCATAAAATAGGGTTAGGACAACTGTAATGGTAATTTAATATTGTTATATTATTATTGTGTACCCTTATTTATCAGATTTACCCTTTAACCATGGTAAATAAAATATTTTCTGAAGTAAATATTCAAAATTGCGAAAAATAAAAGTTACCCATTTATACAATTTGGACCTACTGATTGAAAATATGGAATCAATTTTTTCAAATTAAAAACATATGTGTGGATGAAATTATTTTAAAATTAATTCTCGTTGTCAAAACCAAAAAGTGTGTTTTTAAGAAATAATATCTATCAAAAGATTGACCTTTGTTTATGTCCAATTTAAGAGTGAATTTACATTCAATGAAAAATATTGTATTAAATGGTAAAAATGTAATCCAATTACACTTTAAACCCAATTAAAATAATAATATAACTATATAAATAAATTATATGAAAATGTAGTTTTGAATTAAATTGCGGTATTTTCACTATTCATTAAAAATTTAACTTTATCTGAACAAAAAATTTACCCAAAGTAAATTTTGATGTCCCAATTTTGAAAAATAATTTAATTTTTTCAAATAGAACATATAAAAGTGAAAAAAACTAGTTTTAAAAAGGGTTCTCCATTAAAAGGTGATAAATCGACCTTTTAAAGAAAATTATAGTATTTATGCTTAAAATTGGATTCATTCTCATTTTAAGCCTCTAAATTTTATTGGGTAAATGTAAATACATTTAACAAACATGTATAGTCATATTTTAGTTATTTTGGTTCATACCTTCCAATACAATGGCAAGGCGTTAACTACCATTTAAAAAGATATTGTATTATTATTTTTCAGTATGACTTGGCCTTATGTGAGACATGATATTTTCATAGAAACCCATTGTTTCATGTCAGGTATGACATAAAATATAACAACCCCTTTAAATTAGAATTAATTGTTAATTCACAAATTTTAATAAATATTAAAATTTCATATTCTTTATTTACCTAAAATGTTACATTCTTCCCCCTTTTTGGAATTGGTTCCTCGCAATTTTAAAATTGGGATCAGAAACTAAATTAAAAGTACCACATTGTAAAAAGAGTCAATAAAACTATCACTTTAAACCAAATAAATAGAAGTAAGAAAGGTCACCAAAGATAACCCATACTAGGATTCCATGTAGGAAAACATGGATATGGAGGAGAAACTAAGTGTCAAGTTTTGTTGTAGAGTGATAATTAACATGATTAGGAGAAAGTTAACCACCAGAAAATCACGAACTTGTGATGGGTTAAACAATCATTGATTCCCCATTAGAAAAAGCTAACAGAAAATGTTTTTTTAAGTTATTTTTTATAAAGTTCAGGAACTTATTTATGAGCTTAACTAAAAACATAATGAAACATACTTAGTAGTAATGTAGACCTTCATCCATTAAAACAATTCTACCACAAACTCATATTTTCTCCAAACAATGAGTATTCAAACTGACTTGGTCACATCAAAAGTGCTAGAGTCAACTTCTAGAGTATCACATTATCCAAACATTTGAACTATATATTTCCCGTGTCTTTAGATATCAACCAAAACCTAAATAGTTAGTACGAGATCAGATAATCCCCAAAAAGGATAATCCTTTATAAAAATAAATACTACTCTTAATCTCAAAAATTCAACAAATAATAACCAAAGTTCAATAAAGACCATTTAATAAACAATTGTCCTTTAAATCCTTCAACATAAAACTAACTAAGATTGAAACCCAAAACTCATAAGAATTTAATCATATAATATTCCATAAAAATCTTAACATTTATCTCCAAATAACATCAGTTACTCTTAAAGTATCATACTAAAATTTAATTAACCTAATCACATATTCTATATGATAGGTTAATCATTTACATAAAAAAAACCCAAATCTCCATATGTCCAAAATGAAAAAATGGATTCTTCCAAAATTAAATTTCAACCATTACTCCACAAACAAAATCCCATAGTGTTCTTTTTTTCCTTATGAATATAGTGTTTCCAAAATAGAGAATGTATTCCAAACTTACCTATATCACATAAACACCAAATCATTTTCCTACACTAATTATATCCATTTGAAAAAAAATAAGTCCAAAAAACAACTTATTTTGGATCTATAAAATCATTTAACTAAAAAATAATAAGTCATACTAACTAGGGACTTCAAGTAGGCCAGTGGTAGGTGATGCACCATTGTCTCCATTCAGTTGTGGAGTTGATTCATGCAGCCTTTCCAGATGTGATGGGTTGCCACCCATCTAAATGATTGTCCTTTTATAACACTCAAAAATAACACTTACATGTTTTAACCTCAATGGTTTTCTTATACCTTTCATTTTCATCCCAATACATTAAGACCTCAACATCTTATATATTGTCATTTTTTCTCCTCCATATGATAAAATAAAACTATTCCCAATAGAGATATCATCATACCATGATCACAGTGTTTATATGGTTTCATCATCATCTTGTTCACACAAGTGTAAGGTCCATGCATTGCAACAATTATTTAGAGGTCCTTAAAAATAATTTGCTTCCTTTTTCTAAATACGCATTGTACAACTTTGGTTATATGGCTATTTGTAGAAAAATAGATTCGTAAAACTATCCTGTATGATATATGAATTAAAAAAATGAAAAAATGTGATTTTTATAAAACAATTGGACAGAGGATTAGTGGAAACATTCAATCAATGGTTCCTTCAAAATACAATAAGTATGGGCTGAAAGACTATAATTTAAAATAAAATATAAATAGGTTGCACAAGGGTCTCCTTCTTCATCACCTTTTTTGAAATCATATTATTCTACAAAATCTTGTGATAAGATAAAATATTTGAAAATTCCTTGATAATATTTACCTTTGTGGAAAATATGAGAATATTGAGAAAATAAGATATGATTAAATACAACTCATGATCCATGATGTTATAGAGGTATATCAGAGGTGTTTGATATCTCAAAAAATTACTTATAAGTGAGTTGTATGTTAAAAAATGTCTCAGAATCGTCTGCACTTGACTTTTCAATAATTATTGCAATCAATACATCAAGAAGATATAACAATTTCGTTTTAGATCCTCTTCCTTCCATTTATAATAGACTTTCCTTGATCTGAAAAAGTTACAAAATAAGGATTTAACTTAAGGAGTTGACATAGAGACTAACCATGTGTCTAACAAAAACTCATAATCCCTAAAGTTTTCTAAACCGACCTTGGATACCAACTATAAGGCTCCAGCCTTAAACATTATATAATCTTGAGTTAAGTCAAGAATTCACATTGGGGGTCTTATCTTGTTTAGATTTTTAGAGAATTAGGCCATAACTATTAAATTATATTTCAAATATTTCAAAGTAGACCATTCTACTCGGTATCCATTTTTTCATAAAATAAAAACACATAAAAAAAGAAACTTATCATGATCCATGTTTTAGACAGCATGACTTTTCCTTGATCCCATATTGGACTCTATTTATCTTAAATTCCTGTGAAAAACATTTCAAAACCTGGGATGAGCATAAAAATCTCAGTAAGGGTTATAAAACAACGAAATAAAACATTAGTACATCAATACATACAATTCAATGAAATCAAAATTTTTAATCTTTAACATACCGCACAAGATCATAATATTCATGAATAACACATGGAAATAATAAATCATAAAGGTAACTTGTGGAATCCATATCATACTTATGTTATATCTTTCACAACTACATAGGGAGTTACATTTGGAATACACATCATAGTATATTCTCAAAATCTATTAGGAGAAACATTAACGTTTTCCTCTGGCACGTTACTCAATGCATTAGGGAGCCATATCAATCTCACCTTCGCTAGGTTTATCACGGAACCACCAGTATATGTAAATAATGCACAAGAACCATGAAATATTCATAACACATATAACAAACATAAAAGGAAAGATAACATTTCCACATTTCAATCACGATATATCATTTTAAGATATTTAAATAAAAAATTCTTTCTCAAAACCATGTTCAATATAAAAATATGTAAAAAAAGTATATGGTATTTATTTTCCTTTTAAAAACATTTTGGCTTGTTAAGGATGTCAAATATCAAATAATTCTCATGGCGGTGGATAGTTTGTTGTCACCATGTACATTAAAATGAAACCTTCCATTTTTTGTTTAGTAAAACTCTATATAGACAAAATATTCCCTTTGAAGAAAATAAAAAGTAAAAGGGTTTTATACACCATATAAAATAAAGTCGTGTATAAATCAAAATATGCCTCAAGGAATGTTTATTGAGATGAAGTCCCTTACCACTTCTGAAAATACTTGAATAAAACAAATTTAAGAATAACATTAAAAGAAACCTATAATATCATGAGAAAAAGGATATTAAACATGTCAATGGATAGTATATAAACCATATAGGATAATAAAGATTCACAATATCAAGATATGCCTCAATTAAAAAATATTGTGACTTATTCCCATACGAAAATTTGGCAGCCTAACGGCGTCATATTAAAATTCATAAATTGATTTGATGAGAGAGACAAGGGTCTCTCATAAAATGGACGTAAAATTTAAAACAATAAGGATATATAAGAATATATCCCAATATAATAAATTTAAATTAAAATATATAACATAAAATAAGTATTTTACTAAAAGTGGAGGGTTAAAGGTTCCCTTACAAAGATCATATCATTACATTAAGGATAAACCAATAAAATAATTATGTGTGAAAAATATAAATACACCCAATATAATTAGATATTATGTTTAAAACAATAAAAGGTCATTCACACATACTCATATCATGACATAATCAAGAAGTATAATATTAACCGAAATAATAGAAATTGGGTTACGGAGTTCCCCTAACTCGTGTCCAACTTGACTCATTTGTTCATTGTTCTTCCAGAATAATAAACTTAAGTAAATATATAATTGATTCAAAAACTTTTTCATTTTTATTATTCCTTTTATATCACTTATTATATTTCTGTAAAAAATTTTAATTATTTTAGTTCATATCAGACATTTTTTCGATGTTCGGAACTTCAGTAAAAAATGAACTTGTTATAATTACAAATTGTCTATATGGTCAAAATTAAATTATCTCTAGAATTATATTGAAGATTTAAATATCATATATATCATATATATCCATTATATATTTATTTATAATAGACCATAATATTTGGACATAAGAAATGAAATGCACTGCTCATGGAGACGGTAAGTCGTACGTACACATGAACGCTACTTTCATTTCTTTTTCATTTTTAAAATAATTAAAACTAAATGATACATAGGTGTATTATAATTATATTATAATATATATGTTATATATGTTACATAAGGTCATATGTTCTATCCTTTATATGTTCCATTTATAGCATGAACGAGTCATATCACTTTGAGGGGGTGGTAGTCCGCACTTCCTCAAATGAAATTATCACATTTACACGTTATGGAAAGCATAAAATAATGTTTTAAATGAAAAATAAATAATAATAGAGAAAGTTTAAATATATTATATATCACATATAAATATAGTTCCATAATAATGGCAACTATTAGATGTGGTAGGATATAATTGAACAATCACCGTTTCACGGGGTAATAGTCTGTCATCCACAGAAACAGTATGTTCGTATCCATTAGATGGATGTGTGTGGAAGTGTAGTTCTAATACATCTCATAAAACATAATAGTATATTTAGAATACTATTTTTTTTATAAAATAATGTAATAAAGAGAGTTTAGGGTGTTGGAGAAGGAAAATAAAAGAAAATAACTTAAGAGAAGATGTTACCTTTATATCATGTAACTACCTTTATTTTGAACCAAATGGCTTTCTTGAATTGACTTATTCTTATGAGAAGGCTTATAAGAGGAACATAGAGATTTTGTGAGCTTCTTTGAGAAATTTTTTGATGATCCAAGGGGCTTAAGATGTGTAAATAATGGTTCAGAGGTGGTGGCCTTTAACAAGAGGGAGGAGGGGCACTTTAAGAAAGTTTGAAAGTATTAATTTATTATAAAATAATTTTTAGTTTAAAAAGGTCAAAAACATGTTTAAATATAAGATAAGATAAATTTAATTTGAAATAAAATTATCCAATAATAATTAGACAGGGTTTTGATATTTTTTAATCCTTATTTTTTTTATTTAACTCTTTGTTAATTTATTTAACTTTTACCATGTCTTCATATATATTCATTCTATATTGTTAATATATTTACTATATAATTAAAAGAGATCCAAAATGTATCATTTATGACATTTGAAACATTATTTATGTCATTGGTCTGAATAATAAATTTTTAGGACTATTTTATTATTTAATAAAATAATGATTGATTTAAAAACTCATTTATGTCAATTTACAAACTATTCATATCAAGACCTTAAAAAAACTATAAAAAAAAAGATTATTTCGAGAACACTACATTAATTCAAACATAAAAATTCATTATTATCCCTAAAAAAATTTATGGCATAAATAGTTTCAAAATAAATTTATTTTAATATTTATGATATCTTTTATTTGAATCTTTTATTAATGAAGCAATTACTACATCACCATTGTGTCATAATTATGTTTATTTATTTAATGTCTAAAAATTATAAATAAAATATCATGATGTATTAAATTTTTTTTACTTTCATATGAATATTTATAGTCTAATATATCACTTATATAACCCCCTATAAAAATTGTTTTTCAAAAAGATATTTTTTTATGTTACTTTTGGATTTACTTTAAATTAATTAATATAAAGTGTCCTTATCACTTCCAAGTGGCTTATTTGGGTCCCAAAATCTACCCAAGGATTCCCATGGTCGTACATATCTCATAAAATAGATTTATGACAAGTGTAGTGGTAATTTAATATTATTATAATATTATTGTTCACCCTTATTTACCAAATTTACCCATTAACCATGGTAAATAAAATATTTACTGAAGTAATATTCATAATGTCTAAAAATAAAAGTTACTATTTAGACAATTTGGACCCCATGATTCCAAATATGAAATCCATTTTTCCATATTCAAAACATATAATTTGACTAAATTAATTTAAAATTAATTATTGTTGTCAAAACCAAAAAGCTTGTTTTTAAGAAATAATACCTATAAAAAGATTGGCCTTCGTTTATGTCCAATTTAAGAGTGAAATTACTTCCAATGACAAAAATTTCATTAAATGATAAAAATATAATCCTAATAAACTTTAAAATCAATTAAAATAACAATATAACTATATAAATAAATTAGATGAAAATGTAGTTTTGAAATAAAAAGCAGTATTTTTCAGTATTCATTTAAAAATTAACATTATCAGAAAAATAAAAATAATTTACCCAAAGTAAATTTTGATGTCCATATTATAGATAAAAATTTAATTTTTTCAAATAAAACATATAAAAGTGACAAAAGTAGATTTAAAATGGGTTCTCCATCAAAAGGTGATAAATCAAAATTTTAAAGAACATTAGAGTATTTATGCTTAAAATTGGGTGCATTCTCATTTTAAGCCTCTAAAATTTTTTAGATAAATTTAAAGACATTTAAAAACATGTATAATCATATTTTAGTTAGTTATGTTTATTCTCTTCATTACAGTTTCTAGGTGTTAACTACCATTTGAATTAATATTATATCATTATTTTTTAGTATGACTCAGCCTTATGTGTCACATGGGATTTTTGGAGAAACCCATTATTGTGTGTCAGGTACGCCATCCAACATATCATCACATTTAAAGTAAAATTAATATTTAATTCATAAATATTAATAAATATGAAAATTTATTATTCTTTATTTACCTGGGATGTTAGAATACCTTGTGGATGTTGGGTGTAGAAATTCATCATAAAAGCCTCATAAGATTAGTACACCATTGATAATCTCAATGGCCAAAAGTTTTATACCAACTTCACCTTGTATTCGGTGGAATTTATTGGTTTCAGGGATCCACCAACCGAATAGGTTCACCATAAGACCCTATTTATAATTGGTGAGAGTCTTTGAAACCCATAAATCCTTATATAATCATGTTCCATTCAACTTTGGTGTCTATTTTGTATCAGTGAACTATAAACAGAAGGGTCATCACCAATCCTCTCTAGAACCCTCACTTGATTTAATTTTTATTCTTGATGACCATCTCAACATCTAGTTTGATACAAACATCCACAATATTGATTTGAAAACATGAGTATTAGGATCAGGATCATGGATGTTACATTTGATTTCTATCGAGATGGGCCTTAGAACATAGTCTTCTGTGCAGTCCTCCTCGGGGTTGAAATGAACCATATTTGAAACATTCAGTCAAAATGTGTTATGATCCTCAAAAATCAAATAAGAAGATAAGATACCAATTCAAGGTGGTGTGATAAATTCATCATTCTGAAGTAAAATCCATATAGATGTATCCAATCAGATAGAAGATACTTTAAGTGATTCATTCCCATAAAAATCATAATATTGTCACCTATGGACTGAATGACTTCACATTGATCATCCTCCATACAAAAAACCATGGATGACCATCGAGACATTTCTTCTTCATATTCCTTCCTCAAAATCATCTACATTAGAAAAGACAAAGTTTATGTTTAATATTTGAATGGGGGTCTAAGTTGAAAAATGTAGAATTAATTTTAAATGTTTGTGGGATTTCATACCTTGTATAATGTAATGTGATCATGTGAGTATAAAATGGTCACATGATCAAATGATCAATGGGGCATCAGGATAATGTACAACTAAAACAAAGTCACGCAATCAAATAAAGGTAAGGTGGATTCAAAAAAAATGAAAATATTAATTTAATTACCATCTATAGGTATGTGAGTCTTTTATGTGAATTGTTTATGTGATAAAAACATTTGACGGGATCACGTGATGAGTTCATGTGAATAGTTCATGTGAAGGAAGAACTCTATTAACAATCTCTACACACGATGGAGAACTGAGTCACAAGTGAAGAGGTAGTGCCTAATCCTCTTATGTATAATGCTAGAATCATGAAAAACCAATATAATCTAGGAATACCATGTTTCATGGGAAAAAACCAAATGAAATTAAACTCATGCAGGCATCCACTTCATCGAAACTGAGTCCTCCCTTCTCCTTCAAAACATCATTTTTTATGTGGGAATCTTTTTCAACACACAAAAATTTGAAAATAATAGGTGGTAAAAATATCCATCGTACTAGTACAATTTTGGTACAAATGAGCTCAAAAGGAAAAACATACATCACACCTATATTGGATGACACTTTGATGGTCATGTTGTTTAGTTAGGTGATCATGTATCCTTTATATCATCATGTGATGCTATGATTTATTGTTATCCCCTAAAACCAACATCTTCATATGATCAAATTTGGAGGATTTTTCCACTTTATGTCCCTTTTTTGGTTTTTGATGATCACACGACACCCAAATATATGTGATCAACTAACTTTCGATGGGGTCACATGATAGGCTCCAGAGAGGATATCTATGACAGATTGTATTAACAACACACTTGGTCATGAAATTACACCAAATATATGTAATCATATAACAATTCCATCATCATCAAATACATCTCAGGTTATATGATCACCTAACCTTAGCATATTTATGTGACTAGATCAGGATAGTTTTACCATGAGGAATCCTTCTTCTGGTCATTGATGATCATGTGACTCCCCAAGATACGTGATATTTTAACTCCTATGGGATTATATGATTGGTTCAGGAGACAATATTTTAGATGGAAGTATTTTATTTTCACTCCTGATCATGAAACTCAAAGTATGAATGATAAAAGGAATATGATCATTGATTCATAAAGTATATTAGATGACTCTTCCTTATACGGTCGTCTCACAATGCCTCAAACCCATGGATGTGGATTTTAAAACATATGAAATGGGGTAAATATAGGAAACCAATTTTGATAAAAATCACTTAGGTTCCATTTAGATGGAAACAAGGTAGTAATAACACACAAGGATAAATAGAAATGTGATGGATGACAATAAACAGGTGAAAAAATGAGAGTTAAGGATAGTTACATGACATTGAAGTATCCCATTAGGAAATATGGTGAGTAAATTTAAATGCTGGGAACATGAAAAAGAGGTGTGAAATTTTTTGATTTCATTAAAACAATTCAAGTATTATTCATAAAATCTCAAGATGATCGATCGATCTCATGATTGTATGATAACCTATCGGTCACAAAATCTTGTGATGACCACTTGGTCACACGATCATGTGATGATATATCAGTTAAAAAATAACACATCCCCACATTCATTATATCATTATATGACCTCAGTTTCTTTATGTGAGAACATTATCCCACATCCTCCATGCGGTCACATGACCTCATATATTTAATGTGACCACATGACCATGCTTTATTCATGTGAGCGGATGACCTTATAATCTTAAAGTGATCACCTAACTCCCATTTAAATCATATATGTCCTTCCATAAAAGATTAATTTGAACATATTATAAATATATTATCCTTGTTTTCCTCTATTATCCAATATTCCCCATGGGAATACAATTTTGTGTAATCCCATGACCTTTCTAACTCATAGGGAAATATTCCCCATGACTTCAATTATCCTTCATTTTCCACCAATGGGCCATGAACTTGAGAATTACATGGAATATGATTATATTCACAAATAGAATAGGTAGGATATATTTAAAAGTTTTGATCCCCATATCATAAATTAGAATACCCTCATGTATATTTTTATATCTAGTGTTTCCATGTGACCATATTCCCTATAGGGATTATAATGCCCTAATTATGTTATCATCAAATGCATGTATATATCATTTAAATTTAAATGATCCATGTAAAGGAATATGATTTTTCTTTATATAAATATTTTATATGGGATCCATGTTACTATCCTTCATGAGGCCAGGACACTGATGAAGACATCAACCCCACCGTCCACATAACCAGCTATCTTGTTCCTCTTGTTTCTCACACCAAGAGTGGATCGTATGGGGTTAGAGGTTGTGGTTAATTTTTTTAATTTTGATTTACCATATCACATTTCCTAAAAAAATTATGTTAAACTCTTTGGTTAACATCCTTGTATCATGTTGTTAAATTACACAATATTAGAACTATGATTTATCTAAATCCAATTTCAAATAGGATATATAGGATTCCTACTTGAGGTTCGAACCCAACAACATGTTCATCCTTATTATCATCATACAGTTTTATATCATTCACATGGCCATATTCTTTGTAAAAACTCATTATTTCTCTCATAGAGACATTTTATCCACGGGAATTATATCTAAATTCCATATAGAGAATCCTCGGTATGTATGCCCCCATTAAAATCTAGTGTTATGCTCACATGCAATGTGTTAGATAATTTTTATCTATTATTTTCCAAAGAACGCATAAATCACATGGCCTAAGAGATATATTATGATCCTATAATTAGTATAATGTAAATTCATTCATAATGGACCTCATTTTTAGGTATATCTCCCAACAACCATGATTTCTCCTTCTCAAAGGTACATATTCCCTACGAGATTATTCTTAAAATAACTATTTTCCCAATAAATCTTCATCGGGTAGCCCAATATGCAGAAGGCCCACTCAATAATATAATGTCACACATTTTATGACATATAATTCTTCACATTAGGACATTGAACAATATGGCCTACATCCTAGTTTCACAACGATAATCTACACGATGACGTCCTTACCGCATGATGATAAATTGTATGGTGTAGTATTGTGACACAACCATAAATTATGTCACTCAAACTATGTGTGATTTGATTCCAAGATTGAAGTTATGCATAATATCCCTCCCAAAGGTTAAAATCTAATATCATTAATCATTCATCTCCATCCTCATTGGTTTATATCCCTCATGGGATCATTTATATCCTTCCCCCACCTAGAAATACTCCATCAAGTCTGCACATCCCATATATTAGGGTCATATTCCCTAAATTCCAACCTCTCATTGGTCTGTATTCATAAAAATATAATTCCCCACTTGAAAGACTAAATTACATCTAGGACATATCATATCATCATTATCAAACCATGCACCTAGTGGATGCTATCTTCATAGGGTCATGTTCCATGTGAAAATTTACTTAGTCTAATTAGGCCATATTCTCTAAAAGGTACACTAGAAAGGTCTTCTCATACATAATTCCAAAACCAACCATTGATATTTATATTTTTATTAGTTTTCTATACTCCATGATCTTAAACTGGATAGATAATTGCTTTTCACATGACCTTTCAATTTAGGTCATTTCTTGTTAAGTGACACCAAAACACATGGGTTAAAATTTATTTCATGATTATTTGTAAGAAACACCATAATATGACTTATCCCAAAAACATAAACACCAACCTCCTATCTATATGGTGATAAACTCTATAGATCTCAATTGTGTGAATTTAAATAATATGTTCCCCTATACTAGTATCACTGAGTAATAATAAGTTATGACACAAAGAACTACTAACATATTCTGGTGGTTTTATTGATGGAGAACATTTAATACATTTATATATATGTTTATATCGATGGGATTACTCTAATATAACACCCTGAAATTTTAATATTTTCTTTTGTTTAAATAATTCAATGTGCTCAATAGCCTACTCCACAAGCAGAACTGAACTTAAAAAAAATGATACATTTAAAAAAAGATATAAGTATTAAAAATAACCATTAAAAACTGATTCTTTGAATTATAAGGTATGTATATAATTAAAAAAATTATGAAATATGGTTATAATTAAAATATATTCTACATTTAATTATAATGAAATTCATTTAGTATATCTAAAACAACTAAGAAAATCATTTTGTGCATAAAAATATATTTTTCTAAATTGGTGTTTTATTTCAAGAAACTATGTCTATTATGATTAAACAGTAACAAAATATATTGATCATATGAATAATATATTTATAAAAAATTAATTTTTAATTGATAGATTATAATAATAAGTAATAGTTAACATTTTAAAATTTTATTTTTTGATATGAACAGTTTTCCACTATATTTTGGAATTTTATTTAAATATTTATTTATATAATTTTAAAATTTTAAATTTTTAAAATGAACATAATTTTTGGATTTAAAACAATAATATAATATTAAGATTTATTTTTTTATTTTTTTAAATAATCAATTTTTAGGAGAATGGTGTAAAATAATGTTATTGAAAATACCATGACATTTATGAAATCACTTGTATATAAGCATATCATAAAACATATGAATCATTTTTCATGAGAAATTATATGTTTTATAGGTGAAATGATACATTTTAATATATTATTTATATATTAAAAATGGATTTTTATATTTTAAAATAAGAGTAATATTTTCTGGAAAAAAACTGATACATTATATATTATTATTTTAAAATTACTTTTTTTTACTTATAGAAATTAAATATTATAAAATGGATATAAAATTTTGAATAAACATTTCTAAATTATATAAAAATATCCATATTATTTTTATCCATAAATATAAGTGACCTTAGGAAGAAACTAGATGTTGCAGTAAAAGCAAAAAAGGTAAAAGTAATAGTTCAAGGGGTATAATGATTTAAGCATGGAAAAATATGTATATAATTGAGTAGCTTAAAAATTATTAATATTATTTCAAATTATAGATAATTATTATATATTTTTTGAGCCACTTGAAATTTATAACATGTTCTCCCTTTATATTAAGTTGAAAGTTTGACAAAATTGTCATTCTAACCACTTTTAAAATGGGTATCCCACCACCCCTTCAATACTAATCCAAAAAAATTATTTTTCCCTAAAAATAAAACTAAATTCCATAAATATGAACTCTATTTCTCTATCATAATATTCTTGTCAAATTATATTATTCTAATACCTTTCTTTGCAATGAATCCTCAATGAGAAAACTTAAGTTCTCGACATAAGCTCAATCATTTTCCTAAAAGGTTTAACTTTTAAATTTCCATTTAAATTTAAATTTTTAAAAATATTATACAATAAACATAGTATTTATTGTATACATATTGTTGTTATATTTCTATAATAAACATTAACCACCCCACCCCACCCCCACCCCCATTTCTCTTAAGATAAATGAACCCTCTATAAGAACATTGTACGGACAACCATCTCTACGACGCAACACTTTTTGTTTTCCTCTACCTCATTATGGTACTAGTCCTGATAGAGAATTTAATATATATTTAATATATATATATCTGTGTGTGTGTGTTTTTGATCTATTTATCACATATTTTAGATTCTCAAATGATAAACCGCATAACTTATTTTCACCATTCTTTGAAAACAACATCATCATCCATGTGTATGTGTGGACTACTGCCTCCATGGAACATTGTATTTTGTTCCTAATTACCACCTTTCATAAAAGGATATAATGATGGAATTATAGGGTAAATGTTATTCTTATGAAATTATTAATTTTTTGGTATGAATAATTGGAGAACCTATTAATGATATGATAAAAAAATGATTATCATTAATTCAATCATTTGAAATGAGCACACTAAGAGGAAAATGATCAATTATTTCTGAGTAATTACATAACCTAAATTATATTTTCATTATAATAAATTAAAATTAGAATATATAACACTAATAAACACTATATAATTTCAATTTTTCTTCTATTATAAATATATTACAACTAAACGACCAACAAACCATCCATTAAACAAGGTTGGTTCATGGTTAGGTCGTTTTAACAACCCACTTGAACAATACTATGAATTTATATCATGGATTACCAAGAGAAATTATCTATTGGAATAATATGATTTAAATTTTTAAATAAATTTTTTTTATTCTAGTAAGGTTATATCAATACTTAACTCGTTCATTAAGAAATCTTCATTCATTCATTAATAATCATTGAAACATCATCATCACCAATTTAATCATTATGGATCATAACCAAAACTACAATGAAATGAAATAATAGATTTATAAAATATATTAAAACATCTTTTATAGTAACTTATATTATTTAAAAATGGTTTATATTGGAAAAAAATAGCTACCAACAACACTTTTATGAAACTAGTTCATAGCGATAAATATTACTGGCATCTGGTGTTGAAAATAAGTGAAAACTAACCAACATATATATATATATATATATATATATTATTTAGGAGTATAAAAATTTATAGTTATTAATATAGTTATCTTGTATGTATTTAATTAACTAAATTTAATTATTTTCAATTTTTGGTGCAAGTGATGAATGAAACAGAAACCAAGAAAGAGTTTTCATCTCAAATTTCCCTCTTTGAGACTTGTTTGGTATAATGCATATAATTGTATTTATGTTATGTATATACATAGAATTTGGGATACTAAATCTTGAGTTATATTTTAATCATGTTATTTTAGGTTAAATTACAAGCCATATTTTTTAATCTGTTTTGATAAAAAATGTTATTCTATCCTAAGGGTTCTTTGTCTCAAACATTATTTCTTTAAGACATATTTATGTTATGTGACATGGTTTACAATGAATTGTGTATTCACTTACCATGGAGGTACATTTATCAAATAGTTTTTTTATTTATGTGAAATAATAATCCAAATCAGTTCCTTTAACCATGTTACTTTTTACATTGTTGTGACCCTAGTTGTATAACTCTTTGGTAACTCAATTTCCATTCATTGAGTTATGATTTTATTTTTGTAATTAAAAGTTGGGTATATTTTAAAGATTTATTATATTCTATTCTATATGATTTATTTCATATTAATTTACATTTTCATCACATAATACACCTTTTTAAAATATTTCTTACTTCACATAGTGTGTTTCCCATATGGGATATTACTATATCAAATCTTCTTTCTTTTAGTAATATTGTTTCATCATGAACCTATTTCTTCTATGAATTGGTTATCACATCATAATATTTTAATTTATGGTTATTTCTATACAACATAGGATTAAAATATATTTTCATACAAAAAAATGTCTTACTCCTTTTATAACGTGAATTTTAATGAAAGGTATTTACATTATAATAAGGGTTTTCCCTTTAATTTTCATATATTTTGAATTCATCTCTTATTTTATTTAATATTAAATTTATTCCTTTTAATGGATGCATTTTTTAGGTTATTTTTACAATTATGGGTTTTAAAAATATTTCATGTCACCTTTTCAAAGGTTTCCTTTGAAAGTGGCATATAAATTTTAATTTTACACCAATGTTAAAAATGTTTTTTTAATGATATTTTCAGTTTCTGATTCTATTTCCATTATAATTTTCAAAACAAATTACCATAATGGGGTTTATTTCTCATTATTTATCCCCTAATATATATTTATCATTTTATGGATTAAATTCATGGTATCAAACAACTAGATTCTTAATCACATCCTTCATGATATTGTTTAGAACATTCATTCTATGAAGGTGTTTTTATTTATATAAACTCTTTTATATTTTCCCTTTATTGAATGGGGATATGAAATTTTGAAACCATCAACCTTATTTCTCTAAATTGATTATGATCATCTTATTACAACATTTACTTAACCGTATACTCATTACCCTATATGGTGTGGACATTTCATTTTATTAAATTTATATTGGAGGGTGTTCACCTAGAAAAGACATTTATTTATTATTTAGGGATGTATTAACAATTTTTATGATTATTAACTTCTAACTATGTTTATTATGTATTTACATTCTCTTCTTTTCATTATATGGATATCCATGTGTTTATGTAGCTAGTGGTTCTTTAGGGAATGACATAAAATCTTGTGTTGACTCTTATGGTGAATGAAGTAGAGTTAAAAACGTGATGGGTGGGGCCAAGAATTATATAGACCCTTGATACATAAATAGGTATCTTGATACAAAACATCTTGGGGTTTTGTGTATACAAATCCCCATATTAGTATAGTGTCTTAGAATAAGTCCTTGATATCATTTTTTTATGTATGGTAATATAAATTCAATTAGTATGAGGTCAATATTAATGATACTCATGTTTTAAATTATTATCAAGGATATATCATGCTCTCAGTTCCAGTTGATTATGTAATTAATCAAATTATTTATTCTAACTATATTGTGCATACCATGCTGATTTTTTCAAAATATTCATTTATATTTTTCACTTAATAAGTGTTTGAGGTCAACCATTCCATAGGATTCCATTCCCTAGATTATGAATAAAAGTATTACACATGAAATTTTTAATAGGATAGTTTGTGTGGATAATTTGTGGGATATTTTTAAGACTTATTATGGATTAATTATATTCTTATAATTAGAAAAAAAATCTAA
Source organism: Viscum album (assembly GCA_963277665.1). Classification (NCBI taxonomy): domain Eukaryota; kingdom Viridiplantae; phylum Streptophyta; class Magnoliopsida; order Santalales; family Viscaceae; genus Viscum; species Viscum album. Next base: position 2,045,261,193 of record OY728147.1, on the reverse strand, counting down.
TATATGAGAAAGACATAGGATTTATTAGTTTATATTTTATACTATTTCTATAAGTCTATAAAAATAAAATTTATTGTGAATTTATATAATTATATATTTGATTTAAATAGTGTAATTATTTGATAGTTATGTCTGAGAATTTATTTTTGGCATCAAAGCTAGTATGTAAAGTATGTGTTTATGGAACTACATATAAAAGTGCAATTCAGGGACGTCATATCTGATATGTACGGGCATTCAAATTGGTATGCACTAATAACTAATTATTGATGTTAGGGTAACCAATCTCTTATTAGGATATAGTAAATATTAAAGAACCTAACTTAAATCTATAAGATATTCTAGGAATAGGAAATAATTCCACCAATAGGATGTGATGAGACTGACCTCCCATCTAATCAATAAATGTGTGCTCCTAATTTATATTAGTGGGAAACTCAATTACAACCTTCCTATGTAAAATTGGATTTTAGATCTTTATAGATATATAAACAATTGTGTGTTTCTAGTTTCACACATAAATCCCACTGGAAACCATATGATATATGATTAGTGACCTGATGAAAGGATTTCAAAACCACTCATTTCTCCAAAAACAACCTAGTGTCATTCCAACCTATCAGAGGTTAAAACACCACGGATTCACCCCCCCCCCCCCCCCCACTCAATGCTCCAAGAAATCCTTACTAGTCATTATATCTTCTCCCATAAATAATAAATTTGTAGGTTGTTCTTATCATGTTTCAGGTATGTTGTTCTACATTTACATATTCTTGTTTGATTCTTAAATATGGATCAGTAAAATATATGGGTAGTTTTTCCTGTATATGATTATAATATGATCCCACAAATCCCATCACTAGTGTCATTTCTAGGTTTCTTAAGGATAAAACATGTTAAACTCACTGGTTTTTCAAACAATTTATATCTTAATTCATATATTTTTTCATCGTAATATATGATATGTTATATTTATTGTGTTATGATCTACTATTGTATATGATATATTTAAATCATAAAGAATGATATGGAATAAAAACTCAGTTTTCATCAATATTTTTTATATTATATGATATATCAAAATTTGAAAAATGTAAGGGTTTTCTTGAAAATAGAGTATCATAATTATATTATGATACCTTTTATATCATTAAATAAAATTAAAATTATATGATATCTCCAATCATAATATATGATATGACTTGTATTTTCAAATTTAATACCATATCATAAATTATGATTATTATGTGGGTATACCTCACCAAAATATTTGTTGTCAAATATGAATTATAAAAAAACTAAAAAAAGTATTTTGATAATTTAATTTATAGTTTGTAAATTTTTTATAAATTAAAAGTTTTAGGTATAATTAAAATCTTTTTTCCATGCATAAATTTAATATGAAAAAAAGTTCATATTTTTTCTCATGTTTTAGAAGATAAATAAAATGTTTATTTATATTTTAAATTCCTTCAATGATCTTTTTTAGAAAATTTTATAAAAAATATAAATATTATCAAAGATTAAATTTATATTATAATATTGTTTCTATGAAATAGATCCTCGCATTTCATGCCAATAGTGACTCCATAAAATTTATTTTTCTATCTAACTTGGCCTCATTTGTTTTAGAGTTATGAGCATGAGTGTAGTTTTTTAATATATATTTTCAAATTATGTGTCATAGATATTATTAATTGAATTCTCTCTTGATTAGAGTTACTTTAGTTGGAGGTACATTGGTGTGGACTTCCTATTAAACTTAATTATTGTTCATTTAAAAAAGTGGGGGTTGGATATCTATTTCGCTGGGATTACTCATATACAAACATTCAATTTCATATAACTCTATTTCATTACATGGAAAGTTCATCTACCATATGCATGGGGTGTATATAGATATTTATGAATATATTTTGATTCTATTTTTTTGTAAATAACACAAACATATGGGTTGTGTAATGAGTTACACATTAATGTGTTGTGAAGGCATTAATTTGTTTGATGGAATATGGATTCCAAAAATAAATTATTAGATGCATTCATACATAAAGGAATAACACATGATCAGATAAATCTTAAATAAGATGCAGTATTTTTTAACTGAATAATCATATTATGTATATCAAACATCTAGGACTAAAATACCCATAAATACTAAGTTTAAGAGTACTTTGGAAGTGACACTTGTCATGAACTCAGTCATCCAACCGAATAGGTTCATCCAAATAATGGTGCCTCTAAATTATCATGTGTATGGAAAGAAAGTAATGGGTGACACTATATTATCATTTTATAGGTTCTACTAAAGATGGGTTCCCTCATAATTTCCTTTTTTAGCCTCTTCTTAGGGTATTATTAGGGTGACACTTGGTTAGGAACCCCTTAGGAATGATAATGGTGGAATAGAGTTGAGTTTCTCTATATTATGGGTATGAGAAAATGTTTTTCCTACTCAATTATCTATGAATAATAACTATTATTATTCGGATACTTCAGTAACTAAACAACTATGTGGTGGGAGGAATTTTAAATGGGTCTCATTACTTAGTGAAATATGGATATTAACTCACAGAATAATTATAATGTAAGGGTTCATCAATTTTAAGGGGAGAACATTCATTAAAATTCATTTTTGAAATTAAATAATATTGATAATAACCCATTAAAAAGTATTAGTTTTATATTACGACATACTTTATAATAGTTGTATTCAGATTATTTATAGGTATGACATATAAAACAGTTAGATATTTCTATCTAGGATTGAAAAGTGTTCTCAGAGAGAAGAATTATGAGAATTTAACTGTGGATGCAATATAGATTAATTCCACATGCTTAGACCCATGGGTATTTTATACTAGGGGTGTGTCATAAAATTATGTTGAGAAAAATAGACTCAAATATGGAAATAAATTAATAAAATGTGTGGGATATCTTCATGTTGATAGTGGAGTAATATTTTCTTCATTAGAAATGGTAACTTATGATATGAATTTACCATGTTGATTAATATTATAATTGAAAAACTGTTATTATGACACCACCATAAATAAGAATTTGATTTATATATATTTCTTTTTAAGAACCCATGTTTTTGAACGAGATGAAATTATATAGGAATTTTATTTTTTAGTTTAATAGACTGTTAATTTTTAAAAATAAACTTGGAAACTATATTAAAAGAGATATAATTTTTCAAAATGATTTTCTTGGACTTAGAGTAAAGGTCTGAGAACTTTCGCAGGTAGCTTGAGGAGGTTCCGGAGTGTCAGGCTGGGAAAGGCAGGTTTTTAAGGAACATAAGAGGGTGCACAATTTATCTAAAACCTTGCAGCCAAAAGCAGTAGATGTGTGGTTTTTTAAAGGAGAGGTAGAATCATTTTTCAAGATCTTTGAATGGTTTTTTAAACTGTTCACCTAGCCCTTACAGATAAGGGAATAGGAAGTAGCTATGCATTGTTCACCATATGATTGGTGCATGGTTTTTGAACAATGTGGGTCAAACAGTGTGGGGTTCATTATTGCACGATAAATGGGAAAATTGGAGGCACGTGGTCTATTAAACCATGTGGACTAAACTGTGTTCCAAGACCTGGTTTGAAAAATGATATAATTTTAATAAATTTTATTTAAATTTTAAAGAGGATAAAGGGGGTTCTCCTCCCTAAGTTTCATTATGAAACACACCATCCTCCCCTTCTCCCCTTTGAGTCATGATGCACTACTCCTCACGGCCTCCTCCTCTTTCAATGATTGCTCTGAATTTCATGAGGAATCATGGTTGGATTTTCAAAGTGAGTTCTTCTCATCCTTCTTCTCTTCATTTCTAGCCAATTTAAGGTATCTCTGTCACCCTACCAGGTTTATCCAAAACTATAGCTTAGTGGTTGATCTAATTTTTTATTTTCTTCTAGAATTAGGGTGTGAAAGGTCCTCCTCGGGACTCGTGGGACTGTGTTACGACAAACATCACCAAAGGTGAGGCAGTTCAGGATATTACAATTTTCCACCTCTATCTGAGGTAAGGGTTAAGAAATTTTGTTTTTTTTTACACCAATAATTTCAAAATCTAAAGGTATTTATGGGTGATAGTAACTGTTGTAGGGAGGTGTGATCAATTTATGAATGAGCGCATACATGTACTTAGGTATATATATATATAGATATAGATATATAAGTAACCTTCATGTACTTATTCTCTGATGGTGAGGGGAATACATGTAGTAGATTAAGGGTAAATATATGGATATAAAAGTATGTTCATGAGATTGGATGTCATCTTTAGTTATAATTGGTTTCCATGGTAATTCTTTGATACCTTCTTTAAATAAATTAAATTTTGAGTATCCTAGATTAATGGAACTGCAAAGCTTGATTCAAATTCTTATATGTGGAAAATGAATTTTTGATAGATAATTTCATTTTTTATAATTAAACCCCTCCAATGTAGGTGTACTACCTTCAAACTAAAAATACAGTGATAGATGTTATATCGTGCTTTGTTATGGTTTGAGATTTTCATATGTATTCATATTAGTGTTGATATATGATATATTAATGCATGGTCTTTTGAAGGTTGTTAAAATATGTTTCCCATGTGATTTAATTGGGTAATTGTCCATGTAGTTTTATTTAATCATGTTCTTCCTGTTATATTACATGCTTCCCAAGTGAGTATGTTAAGTCCATTCCATTGGATAGATTATTAAACTAGAATCACCCAAAGGGTTTTCTTGATTAATGGAACTTGGATGGATTTGGACTTAGTCACATTTATGTGTTCCTTTTTACCTCATGTCATTTTATGTCAAACATAAAATTGATTTGTAGATCCATTTTTGAATTAAATGGGTTAATTAGGAAGGGATGAATGACTGACACCCTTGGGAATTAATATTTCATTGCTTGATTAAGAATTATTTCTCATTGTACAGTTATGCCCATCTGAGATAGACACTACCATGTTGTGTTTTAGGTTACTAATCTTAAGAATTATGTTATATATATTTTCCCATATGAGTTAAATGAAAAATAATCCATGTGATATATTTATAGGTTTGTTAGGATTGTTATAGTGGAAATGGCCATGTGAGGATTTGAAATGGATTTTGAACAGCTAGACCATGTGAGTTATGTTGAGACCATGCTATGTAATGAAATAATTAAGCATGTAAATATCATTATCATGTTGTACCCACGTGAGAAAATGAAACGACATGCCTAATGAGGTAGGCCAATGCTTGAATCACCCTCTTGAGGTTATTTTAAAATATGCTCCTTGTTTTGACCTTGGCATGTTTAATGAATTGTTTAAAATGAATTGAAAGGATTTAATGGCTAAGGGCCTTGGGTGATATGTGGATTCGTATTAGAATTCCTTGGATAGAATCAATTTCCTTGAATTGTGTTTATTCCAAGGGTAATATATGGATCTAATTGAAGTATTCCATGGATGGACACTTGAGGTTGGATTTATAATTCTAGTGATACATGGGTTCATATTAGAATTCCATGGATGGACTCATAGGTTATTTGAATTTTATGAATTAGTGATACCTGGTTTCCAAGGATGGGCTCATAAGTGTTATTGATTATAATATTCCAAGTGATACATGAATCCTGTAGAGGATTCCTAGGATAGACTCAGATGGAATTGATTTGTTATTCCACGAGTGATATATGGATCCAACTGAAGGATGACATGGTCGGACTCATTGTGGAATGACTTATTTTTTGACTGATACCTCGATCTAGTATATGAGGGATTCCATGAATGGACTCATGGGGTGATGATTATATGTCATGGGTGATACTTGGATTTCCATATAGAACCGAAAAGGATGGACTTAGATGACATGGACTTTATACCTCACCTAGAGTGATACTGGGTTCCATAAAGGTTATCCATGAATGGGATTGTATGGTTTTGGATGATTTAATACATAGAGTGGTACTGGAATTACAACATAGGAATTTCAAGGATGGACTCAGGTTCAAAATGTTTTAAATGATACATCTTGGACTATATCTTCATAGGGTACATTGGGCTACGTGTTGGGTCTTGAGACTTAATTAATTAATAATTTGAAACCACATTTTATCTTAGTAAAATTAAATAGGACTAACTATTAAATCAGATACTTATCACTTAAATTATTTTGATTAAACATGCTTGAGTATATGTGGAAGCATGTACTTTATAGGTTGCTTAATGTTGAGTTATTATTTATTTTTTATATAACCTATTGCACACTACTTTTTTTTATAGCATAGGTTGGATTGGGCTTGACATTGTGTGTTCTAGTCTACTGATATTTATATCTCACACCCTGGTCTGGTACCATTGGTACCAGAGTAGACATACTTTTTCACAGGGACAAGGACCTTGGTTATATTGTATGGATTGTATTTGTAAGTTCAGAGAATAGGACCGAGTTTGAGCTTGGAATGATCATGGGGATCACCCATATATCTTTGTTGTCTTTAACTTATTCTATACTGAAATGTAAAGAATGTTGTATGTTACTCCATTAGCTTATGCATCATCATTTGGAATGCATACAATGTATAAACTAGAATTGACAATATTCTATTTTCAGTTGATATTTTATCTCTTTTCTAATGTTTGTTTTTTTTTTACACTACTTCAAATAATATCTAAGTTTTATTATCTTTTTTCCATAATGTACTCTGAGTATGATGGTATATTCTCCACACTGAACTACCTTTACACCCTCACTTCTAGTCTGCAGCCTCTGGCATTTGGAGAGACAAACTATATAATAACTCTTCTCTTTATTACACACTTAGACATGATTTATTACATAAAATATTCACTTGAAACAAAATATAATATCTAGAGGTCTAGTTTTTTGGGGCTTAGGAAGATTAAAAAACGACTTAAAACATGAAACATGACATCTTTATTGAAAACATCCTTTACGTGACCACTGCATTCTTTCGTGCATCGCATTGAATGGGGTAACCTGAGGACATGCATAAGAAAAGGGTGAGATATAAATCCCATTATTGGAGTAAACAAGGAATAAAATGAAAAATAAAATACATGATATTAAATAGTCATATCAATGGATCATAAAAGAAACATGAACATAAAGGCATGATAACATGGAAATGTGGAAAAAACACTTAACTTGTTATTAGCACGATCCAAGGAACATTGAACAAGGAGCATGAGTAAATCCTCATTGAACTTGAATTATAATGACTAAATCCTCATTGCACTGGATGTATCATGATACTAAACTTTACCCAATGCATTGGAGTGCTACCAGGGTGCACCCTTCTTAAACATTTCATTTCATGCATACGTGTGCCACACGGATCATATAACATGGATTCATAAAACATCATCATTTATTCCAAAATAAAGTAATATCTAAATCATACATGAAATTATATAATCAATAATTAATTGCAAACAAATGGGAATACCCTTGATAGATAAATGGGCATGGTATTCACTACATAATGATTTTGGCTTGGAAAATTGTGGTGCATTTTCGGCAGCATAACGGCGTGACAGAAGAGTTCATAAAAATGGTTGATTAGAGTTTAAGGGGTGTATCATCATATTTAAATAAAATTATAATTAAGGTGTTCATATAGATACATGTACCAACATATGTAATGGAATTTATTTTTTTAATACAAAATAATTTCTTGAATGTAAATGAGGAGAGAGAAATCCCTTACGGAATTTTGTCATGGTAACAGGTGTACTTGGGAGGAATTAATGAAAGATAAAGGGGTCTCTAATCATTCAATAATAAGGAGTGAAGTATGGGGGAGGTGCAAAATCATACCCCAACAATTATAATTTAAAATAAAAGGGAATAACAATATTAAGAAACTTTGATAAAATTAGAAACGGAGGAATCCCTTACATGGAAGTGTGATCCCAATGTCTTGGGAGGGGATTGAGAGAGTCTTATTGAGATTGGGGAACATTTTGATTATTCTAGAGAGAGGAGGTAAGAGTTTGGTGAAACTCCAAAAGCTTTTACTAAAGAGTAAGTTGGATCTTGGTGGGTTTATGTAGGAAAGGAGAGGAAATTCTTTATTATTTAGGTTTGGGACACCACACATTAAACTAATCAAAACCAAAAACCAGAACATAGTTTTTTCCCATGTTTGTTTCCAAAGGGGAGTGAAAAACAATATTTTATAAGGAAAATGGCCGAAATTAGTAAAATAATATGATGGGTTATGTGGAGATGTGTCACACTCTTAGGGAAATCAATTTAAATAGCTAAAATGTTTTATAAGTCTTGGAGGGTCCACTAAGGCTTTGAAAAATAAATAGATCAAACCTAAAATAACATTATTTTAATTGTAAAACACACTTTGGCCGAAAATAATGTTTATTGTATTTTATTACATCACTATTGGGTCATTATGATGTCATAATACACATTATTTATTTAAATGGTATTTAATTTTTACCCAAAAAATCGATTGTCTCAGAAAAATATGAAAAATTCTCCGTTGGAATAATTTTGACATCCTGAATCCAAAATAAAAATTAATTTTTTTCAAATAATTTTATAAATATGTGAATTTTTACTTTTAAAATAACAACTGATATTTATTGAAAATTCATGGGTTTTGACAACAAGAGCTTTCAAACCTTAATAAAAATGACAATTTTATTCATAAAAATTATAACATCATTTATAAATAATAAAAATTAATTTAATAATATTATTATTTTATTAAAATATAATTTAATTCAAAAATCCATTAATTTATCAAAATATATTTCTTAGTACAATATTAACTAAAAATAGGATTTCTGCTTTAAAAACTATTTACAAAGTAATAATAATAAAATGAATGTATATTCATTATTATATAAAAAAATTGCACATAATCAAAGTGATAATTTCTTGTTACACAAACCCTTATAACACATTCATAAGACTAAAGGGTAAGGTGTACGATGGTGATAGACTACTGGGGTTGCTCAGATAACATCGCTCTGGTGGTAATCTCTATCAACTTCCACTTCTCCTATAGGTGGTTCTGTTCAAGATTAACATGTTGAATCTTAGCTTGGTATTGGTCAAGAGATAATACCAATGATTCCACCTTCATTTTGATCTCCAAAAAATGGGCTTCATACGGGGCAAGTCTACTAGATGAGTTCATCGCTTCCTTCGTCTGATTAAATTGGATTTTTTAAAACCCTATATTTATACTAATCATTTGATCACTGTTCAATGGATATATTAGCAATGGTCACAATTCATAATGTTATTTTAAAATCCAAAAACATAAAACCAAGGAAGTTCATATGTTATATAACCATCTTACATAATAATACATTTAATTAGATCAAGAGGAATTTTCATTAATAAAATTTTGGGTCGTTATAATATTCTCCCCTTGAGAAATTTATCCCTCAAAATTTTCTTTTCCCACACTAAAATAGACGCAGGTAACTCTACATCATCACTTCCTTTAATTCCCACATTTCCTCTTAAAACATGTGGTTGCACCACAACACCTTTATGAGGGGAATTGTATTATTTTGTATAATTTTCACTCTACAATCTATGATCTTCACTGGTTTCTCCACGTAAGATAGATCATCCTCTAACTGTACTACCTTTGAAGAGAGTACATGTGAGGGGTCTGGTATGTACTTCTTTAAGAGGGATACAAGAAAGACATCATGTACTTTGGCCATGGTGGGTGTAAGTGCTAGTCGATTGGCCACAGCCCCGACACAATCAAGAATATCAAAGGGGCCGATGTATCTAGGACATAACTAACCCTTCATTCCAACCCTCATGACATTATTCCACATAGATATTCGTAGAAATACCATGCCTCCAAATTTGAACTCATGGTATCGCTAACAGTTATATGCATAACTCTTCTATCGACTTTGGGCTACCTTGATATGCTCCTGAATGGTTTTCACCTTCTCCACTATTTCTTCAACCAATTCAAGTCCTAGCAGATTACGTTCACTGACTTCATCCCAACACGTAGGTTTTAAACAACTTTTCCTATAAAGGGATTTATATGGTGTCATTCGGATGCTCGAGTGGAAACTGTTATTATAGTAGAATTCAACGAGTGGATGATGTTGGTCACATCCTCCTTTGAAGTCCATAGAACATTATCTAAACATATCTTCTAGTGTGTGAATAGTTCACTCGGATTGGCCATCATTTTGAGGATGATAGGATGTACTGAAGTTCAATTCGGTTCTTAGAGTATGTTGGAGTCTTTTCCAAAACATCGATGTGAATCTCATATCACAATTGGATATAATAGATAGTGGTACTCCATCCATCCTTACTACTTATTTGATGTAAATACGTGCATGTTTATTCAATGAGAAGTCCTCTCAAATCACAATAAAGTGAGTTGTCTAAATAAAATGGTCCACAACAACTCATATAGCATTGTTTCATCTAGATGTCCTTGGAAGTCAATTGAAAAAGTCCATGGTAATGTTTTCCCACTTCCATGTTGGTATGGTTAGTGGTTGCATCATCCCCTTAGAACTTTTCCTCTTAGCCTTCACTTGAAGACATACCGGGTACTTTGATGTATATTCAGCAATCTCCCTTCTCATAGTGTCCCACCAAAATTTTTCTCAGAGATCTCAATACATCTTTATGCTCCCCGGGTGAATAGAGAAGGTTGAGATATATGCATCATTCAGAAGCTCCTTCTTTATCTCTAGATCAGATGGTACACATAACCATGACCCAAATCTAACAATTCCATCCTTTCCAACCACAAATTCTGAGGATTTCCCATTTCTAATAACATCCACCCTTTTTATAATTTCCACATCCTTTATTTGAGGATCCATCATTTTCTCCATGAGGGATGGTTGGGAAATCACTTGAGAAAGGATTAATGATGTTCCTACCTTAATGATTCCCATATCCATCCTCTTCAAATCTAAAAAGATTGGATCATTTTTAATTCTCATCATTGATGATGATGAAGGATCCTCTCTAAATAGAGAATCTTCCTCCTTATTCACTTTCCTAGGGTGGTATTGGATCGAGCAGTTATAATACCTTATGAGTTCTATCCATATTTGTTGGTGCATATTAAGCTCTTTTTATGTGAATATATATTTTTGCCTCTTTTGATCTGTATATATATCACACTTCTCCACATAGAGATAATACCGCAAGATTTTCAATCTGAAGATCACATCCGCTAACTCCATATCAAGTGTGGGATAGTTTTTCTCATGGATTTTCAATTGCCTTGAGGCGTAGGCTATCACTTTGTCATTCTGCATCAACACACAACCTAGGCCCTTCTTTGAAGCTTCACTGAATACCACAAAAAGTTCTCCACTTGTGGATAAAGTGAGCATGGGCGTAGTGATAAGCCTTTTTTCAACTCCTTGAAGCTATGTTCGCATTCATCACTCCAAGAAAATATCACTCCCTTTCGAGTTAACTTAGTAATAGGGTTGGACAATCATGAGAAATTTCTCACAAATCGGTGATAATATCCAGCTAACCACAAGAAGCTACAGATATCTGTTATCAATGTTGGCCTTGTCCATCCATCAATTTCAATTGTCTTAGAGGGATCCATAGATATCCCATTACGTTTAATGATATGACCCAACAATGAGACCTCCTTCAACTATAACTCACACTTTCTATACTTTTCCTATAGCTTCTCCTTCTGCAAGGTCTCTAGTATAGTTCTTAGATGCACCTCATGATGCTCCTTGGTTTTGGAGTATATTATAATATCATATATATAGAATTCCAAAACATTGTCATGGTAATCTCTAAAGACTCAATTCATCAATTCCAGGAATATTTCTAGAGAATTAGTGAGTTTGAAAGTCATTATAAAGAATTCATAGTGCCCCTATCTTGTACGAGAATATGTCTTGGGGATATCTTCGTTCTTCACCCGTACTTGGTAATATCACGACCGCAGATCCACCTTGGAGAATTATTGTGATCCACATATCTAATCTAACAATTCATCAATTCAAGGCATAGGATACTTGTTCTTTATCGAGATTTTTTTGAGATCACGATAACCAATGAAAAGGAACATTGACCCATCCTTCTTCTTTACAAAGAGGACTAAAGCACCCTAGGGTGATGCACTTGGGCGTATAATCCCTTTATCCATATTCTATTGTAGTTGTTTTTCCAGCTCCTCAAGATCCACAACATCCATTCTATATGGATTAATAGATATTGGAAATGCCCCAGGTATAAGGTCAATTAAGAATTAAACATCTCTTCTAAGAGGAAGACTAGTAAATTCCACAGGAAACACTTCATCAAATTCCCTCACAATAGGCATCTGTTCAAGGATGGTTTCTTCCTTGAACTCAATCATATAAGCTAGATACGCATACTCATAGGGTAGTAAATTACATGCTTGAGATTATTGTTATAAAGAAGATTCATCTTCCTACTTGCACTTGTATATAATCAGGGGTTGATTCTCCATATAAAGAGTTATTTCCCTCTCATGTAAATTTATGTTGGATATATATAAGGAAAGTCAATCCATGCCAAGAATTGCATAATATTCCACCAGAGAGAGTATGATGAGTTTTTCTGGGATGTTCTATACACCGATAATGACAGGGGAGGAGTTATATTAATGGGATGCAATGACTAAGCCATGTTCCATACTCACTGATATCTTTACTTCCATGATTTCTTGTGGTGTTGGGATTGTTCTAATAAACTTTTGGAATATAAAAGAATTCATATAACTATAATAAAAAGTATATACACTATTATTGAAGTAATAGCTAGAATACTTGTTACCACTTCATTGTCGGGTTTTACTTCAGTGGTAGTGATGGAAAAAGCTCACCGATGTTTCCTTGAAGGTTGTTGGTTGCCTCCGAAAACCCTTGTCTTAGGGAACTGATTTTCAAGGTGCCCTGGTTCTTTACAATTGAATCAATGAATAACACATTGAGGTTCAAACAAGGAATTCCTCTCCTCTACTATAGCCACGGGTTTTTCTTGTCGGTGGTTAATGGCTAGGTTCCCTTCTCTTCCACACCTAAAGCATTTCTTCGTTCCCTTTATAAAATTTATGGGGTGATTCTTTTCTCACCATTGGAAAGTGGAGTGCTATATATTCTTAGCATCACTAGATTTATCCATCGAACTGACTGAATTGAAGTCCATCTTATGATTCTTATCCCCATGATACCCCTGAGATTCTTTGATCTCTATTTTGACCATGAGGGCACATCAGAAAATTTATTTATAGCTGTCGAAGTCACGGATCACTAGGGATTTCCGCGCGCTAGGTTTCATCCCACCAAAGAAGCTGTCAACCTTGCATTTGGTGGTAACCACAAATCCGAAGGCATATCATGCAAGACTTGTGAAGTTTTCCTCATACACTCCATTAGATTCATCATCTTTTTTCTTGAGTTCAAGGAAGTCCCTTTCTATCATAAGCTAGAGGGTGCGATAAAAAAATTTATCGAAAAACATTTTTTGTACATCCTTCGATTCCAACGCCTCGATATCCTACTCAGGCTCCAAATTTTTGATCAATTTTCACCATTTATTGGATTCACCCTCCATACTATAAACAACTAAAAGATCATTCTCCTGTTTGGAACATTTAAGGATGGAGAAGATCTTTTCAATGGAGTTGATCCATTGTTTAGTGGTTGAGAGATATGATGATCCATTAAAATTATGAGGCCTTTGTCTCAAAAAGATCTCAATAGCGACTTGTTATTTCTTAGGGGGGTTGAATGTTCCTCTTGAACCTTGTTTCTATTCAAATATTCAGTTAACTGAGAGAGTATCATGACAATTCCAATGATTCCTTCTCCCATCAGATTGGGCATCTCATTAGAAAATTCATCATATTGGTCTTCACATCGGTTGTTAGTGAGAGTCCTACTACTACCATCCATTGGCTGGACTAAAAGGAATGTTATTAGTAACACATAAAGGGTAAACCAAGGAAAAACATATGACATATAAATTAATTTTATTTCATTAGCTTATGAATATATAGGATTTAATCTATGTTATCCAAGATCTACTTTCTAAAATATCTTCTTAGGGGAATTTTTCTTAATTCCCTTAATAATGTTTCATACTAAGCTTATGAATTTAACAAAGAATATCCCCCAAGAGTATCATAACAAAGAGTGCAGTAAGGCCCATTGTCGTGTACCAGGATACCCCAAATCAAGCCTTAAACTCCTTGTCGGAGTTTTCACTCCTAGGTACATCTGTGGTAGAGCTGCCTCTACCTACTCGTATCCAAAAAGGGATGTATTTTAATGATAAAGCACTTACTCAATACTCACCAAAACTTATATATGTTTTTATTATACTTAGTCTTATCCCTATGTATTTCACTCAGGTTTTCTAATCATAATCCCAAAAATAACTAAACCTATCCTCTGATACAAACTATAACACCCATAATATTTATTACACACTTAGACATGATTAATTACATAAAATATTCACATGAAACAACATAGAAGATTGATAGTTCTAGTTTCCATGGGTATTAGAAACATTACTTAAAGACTTAAAACATAAAGCATGAAATATTTATTGAAAATGTCTTTTACCGGACTACTACATTACCTCGTACTTAGCATTGAATTTGTTAACTTGGGGAAATTCATAAGAAAAGTGTGAGATATAAATCTCCATAAAAGAGTAAAAAAAGGCATAATAGGAAGAATACAATACATGTTATTAAATAGGCATATCAATGGAGCATAAACGAAATATGAACAAAAAGGAAATATAACATGGAAATGTGGCAACTACACTTAACATGGTATTAGCATGATCCAAGGTTCATTGCACATAGATCATGAGTAAAACATCTTTTCACTTGAATAAGCATGAGTAAACCCACATTTCACTTGAAGTATCATGATACTAAACTTTACCCAATGCATTGAATCACTATCAGGGCACACCCATCTTAAACATTTCATTTCATGCATAAGTGTGCCACATGGATCATATAAAATGGATTCATAAAACATCATCATTTATTCCATGATAGAGGAATGTGTAAGTCATAAGTGAAACTATATAATCAATAAGTAAATGTGCACAATGTTGAATACCCTTGATAGATAAATGGGCATGGTATTCAGTACATAATGACTTTGTATTAGAAAAATCACGGTGAAATTTCAGCATCATAACAGTGTGACATAATAGTTCATATAAAATGATGAGGGGAGTGAAAGGGGTGTATCATCATATTTACATGAAATGAAAAGTAATGGGGTCATTTATATACATGTCCCAACATATTTAATGGTATTTATATTTTTAATACAAAATAATTTCTTGAATGTAAATGTGGAGAGAGAAATCCCTTACGGAATTCCAGCATGGTAACTGGTGTACATGGGTGGAATTAGAGGGACAGAAAGGGGTCTATAGTCATTAAAAAATAAGTATGGAAGTACGGGGGAGGTTCTAAATCATACCACAACATTTTTAATTGATAATAAAAGGGCATAACTGTATTAAGAAACTTGGATAAAATGAGAAAGGAAGGAATCCCTTACTTGGAAGCGTGATCCCCAAGGCTTGGGAGGGTCTTGAGATATTCTTCTTGAGAGCTTGGGGTTATATTTTTGGATTTTAGATAGATGAGGTAAGGGTTTGGTGTAACTTCAATGTCATTGAGTGAAGAGGAAGTGGGAGCTTGGTTCGGTTTATATTGGAAAGGAGATGGAATTTTTTTATTATTTTGGTTTGGGAGACAACACGATAAATTAATCAAAACCACAAAACAAACTATGGTTTTTGCCCAAGGTTTTTTCCAAAGGAGAGTGTAAAACAATATTTTATAAGGCCAATGGCCGAGATTCTTAAAATAATAGGGTTTCTTATGTAGAGGAGAGTCACACTCTCAAGGAAATCAATTTAATATGATAAAATGTTTTATAAGTCTTAGAGGGTCCACTAAGGATTTCTAGAATAAATAAAATGAACCTAAAATAACATTATTTTAATGGTAAAACATATATTTTTTGAAAATAATGTTAATAGTATTTTATGACATTACTATTGGGTCATTATGATGTCATAAAACACATTATATATTTAAACGGTATTTAATTTTTACCCAAAAATTTGAATGTCTCAAAAAATT
Source organism: Viscum album (assembly GCA_963277665.1). NCBI lineage: Eukaryota > Viridiplantae > Streptophyta > Magnoliopsida > Santalales > Viscaceae > Viscum > Viscum album. The sequence continues at coordinate 2,045,245,023 of OY728147.1, read as the reverse complement.
ATGAAGAATTAACAATAGAATAATTTTGATATCATAATTCCAAAAATAATATTAATTTTATCCAAATAATTTTCTAAATATGTGAATTTTCACTTTTAATATAAAAACCAACATTTATCAAAAATTAATGTGTTTTGACAAAAACAAATTTCAAACCGTAATAAAAATTACAATTTTATTCATAAAACAAATTTGATCATTTATAATTAATAAAATTTTATTGAATAATAATAATATTTTATTAAAATATTATTTAATTCAAAAATCAATTAATTTATCAAAATAGATTTCTTAGTTCAATATTAACTAAAAATAATATACGTGCTTTAAAAACTATTCCAAAAGTAATAATAATAAAATGAATGTATATTGTTTATTATATATAGAAATAATGCACATAATCATAGTGTTGAATTATTGTTACATAACCCCTTATAACACCCAGATAAGATGGAAAGGTAAGTTGTGTGATGGTGACAGACTCCTGGGGTGGCCTGGAAAACATTGCTCGCGTGGTAATCCCTACCAACTTCCACTTCTCCCATAGGCTATTCCGTTCGAGCATAACATGTTAATGCTCGGCTTAGACTTGGTCAAGTGCGAAGCCCAATGGCACCACCTCATTTCTGAGCTCCGATGAATGGGATTCATACGAGGAAAGTCTACAAGATGAGGTCATCGCTTACTTTGTCTGAGTAAATTGGATTTGTTAAAGCCCTATATTTATACTTATCATGTGAGCACTATTCAACTGCAATATTAGAAATGATCAAAATTCTTAATGGTATTTTAAAATCCAAAAACATAAAACCAAATAAGTGCATACGTTATATAACCATATTACATAATAAGACATTTAATTATATCAAGAATGATTTTCATTAATAAAATTTTGGATCGTTACACACTTGGGGTATTGTGATGACTGGTCTAGCTACTGTTTTAGTGGTAAGTAGGTATAGTATGTTACAAAGCAGTATAATAGGTTGTTTTTATTTTTTATTACTATTTTGGGCCAGTAGAAATGATACTAACAATGTGTTATCACTTGGAAGGTATTCTTGCTTGAGACTGGTCACCACACATATGGGAAATGACCAAGTGGACAGGGGTTGGAATTTTTGTTTATATTGTTGATGTTATAGTTGATATGTTTTCACCTTGGGTGGATGGTTTATTTTTTCACTCCTTATTGATTAAGAAAATTTATGGTAAATTTTCCCTTGGATAGAATGAAATTTATGTAACATAACATGCATCATATTTGGCCCTTATAAATTCAAATTACATGTATATTCTATGCCATGTATCTATATTGGTAGGTTTCCCGTTGAGTATGATTATGTTCCATGACAGATGTCGTTCTTAGTTTTTTACCTGGTGAGGTAATCTTTTAACATTCCTGTTTATTGAATAGGTACTACTTATGGTGTGACATACTAAGGTGATACATTACATGATTTCTGTGTGAACTTATAGTTATATCATGCTAGTTTCTATATGTGAAAATGATTGCATGGGTAGAAATTTATTGGTTAAGGCTTAAGAGGAATCCAGTTATCAATTGTAATGTGTATGGGTGACTTATAATTCAAAAAAGGGTAAACCATACACTTGAACCACATCTAGACCTTTATAAAAGTTGATATACTTTTTGGAAATGGAGAAGGATGTTAAGGTGGAATGAGTTCGATTAATGGGATCCAAATGAAAACCCTGAGGCGTATCGGTGCCTAATGGATTGGTATATGGTCACCCAAGTGATTGAGCCTTTGTATAACCATGGTATGTTTGGGATTGGTTATAAATGTTAAATATATTAAGTTTTGAACTTGAATGGATGTTTAACTTTTAAATTCTTAACTGGACTCAAGTAGGTTAGTTGTGGCACATTTTATCATATAAGTTGTTATGGTGTTTATGCTTTTTATGGTAAAAAAACTGCTAATGGGTTGCTTTTTAAGGAATCTAGTTTGGATTAATGGGACCCTTGGAGGTCTCCTAATCAATAACAAGTAATTTTTTTGTTAAATTTTTTGTTATGATGGAATTTCAGTTGTTGTTAATTTTTTCAAAACAAATTGATGAAATGTGATTGGTCTTTCATTGAACAATTAGCTAAATTGGTTACCAAGTTCCTTTTTTTATAAAATGGTTCTTGGGGCTTTGTCCAAAATTCATTAAAATGTTTATAGGTTTATTTGAATTAATGAAATTAATTTAAATTGTAACATGAAGTGGTGTCTTTGTATAAAAACCCATATAAGGGTAGTTAATATGTTTTGATGATATGCCTTAGAATGAAGATGATAGCATCTATCTATAGGCTATTTCATTTTAGATTTATCTTAATCAAAATGGATCTTAAGCCTAATGAATCTATTTTTCATGACCAATAGATATGTTTGGCAATTATTCTTTCTAAGGGTCTAGCTCGTGGTAGGTATCATACTTAAATATTGATGTCTTTCTTTCCACTGCTTGATTTTTGCGTTTGGTCTCCTTCAGGTGTCATTGTCCCTGGTAGGATGTTTGGTTTTTAAAAGGACACCCTTGTTCAGATGGGTGGTCATTTCATATTGACCATTGATATGGGAGTGAGCATCAAGGAATTCTTGGTTCAAGAGTTTATACATGTCTCAAGCATGTTCAGCTGATTTGAAGGTTATATGAACCTCTCTTCTCTTTAGTGATGGATGACTTGATATGTCATCATTAAAGTAAATGGATGTTTGGAATGATGTTATTTTGATCCATTTTCTTGATGATTCATATGTTACTTGATTACTTAGGGAAGAACACCTGTGGATAGTACTCAAGATTTTCAGTTTTCTCTTGTAAACTTAGGGTAGTATGTATTTACATACGTGGTACCCATCGAGTGTAAAATGTAAAAAAAAATCCATTTGAGTTTGGTTTAATCAAGAGATTTCAATTATTGTGTGTTTCCTCATGTTATCTCTAGAGTAGAGTGACCTAAGAGATTAAAAATCATGTTTTTCCACTAAATATGAGGACTATCTAGACTCGGGTGTTTTGACAATCCAATCAGTTTGATCTTGGGTTTTAAGACCAAATGTTTTAGAATACATGATCGTTGCTTAGGTAGTGTCAGGTCAGTTTATGTTTACTTATTAGTGATTGGTTGGAATCAAGACTTTAATAATATTGGAGGTATGCATAACTCTTTATAAACTCTGTTAATCTTATAGGTTTTTCCGTGGTAGATTTTGAAAGAACACAAATTCCTTCAAGTGGTATAGGCATCGAGGTTCGGTTGATGACACATCGGTAGGTAAATCCAAGCTTGTTGTAAAGAGTTGACCAGCATTAGTTCAACTAATATTGTTATTAACCTTTGGTTTACTCTTAGTGTACTCTTATGAATGATATGATCATTTCCCTTTTCATGACATCATCAATGATGTGCTAAGAGAGCATCAGTTATACACCTCATCAATGTTTGATTGCTATTGGGCTAGTTATATCCACCCTCTATGTTGTACATTAGATTTGTGGGTTTTTTGTGGTTTTGTTAGTCCTAAATGATACTTGGGTTCTAATGTAGGAACATCTTGGATGGACTTTTGGACACTTTCATCTTCCTTTGAAATGACCTCCAAGAGTATGATGCTCTAGGCTCAGTTAGTGCTCTTAAGTAAACGTTTTGGCTTTATACAAATGTCTCACTTATAGCCTGGGTCATGTGATACCTAGGGATAGGTCCATAGACTTCTGTGGGTTGACTATGTGGTTATCCCATACTTTTTTCTGGTCTAGTATGTAATGCATTCATGGTAGTTCTTCTAATGGGATTGAACTGGTATACACATTCTTTTGTGTTGTGTCACAATGGTTTTAAAGGACCAAGTGTTGGTTTTGTCTGGTAAATTCACTGAATGTCAAGTGTGAGATTCGGTGGACTTTTTTTTGTAAAACTCTTAGGGGAATGTTTTTTGGTAAGGTAATTATAGTTGTGGGAAATAAATTATTGGTAATTGTCCTATTAATAATGTTAAATCCTATGGTGGGGAGTACCATTGGCTAGATGCTTAAAAATACAATGATGTGATCATATCATTGTCTAAGAGGGATTGGGTATGTGATGATTTGATGTTTCAGTTGGAAATTTTGAATTCGTTTGAGTTTTGATGGTGTGAGTGTTGTATGCGATAGTGGTACCCTGATGTTCTTTGGGAATTTGGAAACATGACACAACCATTTAAAATAAGCTTCACAACCCTTGTTGGTTGGCTGAGGTATTTTTTGTTTCCTCAAGGCTTCTTGGGGACGATACGTTCTATGGTGGGGATTTTTTAAGAACCTGTGTTATTGAACCAAAATAAATTCCCTGGGAATTATTATATTGGACATTACTAGATGGGTCATTTTTTAAAATTAAGTTAGAAACTAAATTTCGAGAGTTTGAAGTTTTAAAAATGATTTTTTAGGAAATAAGTTGAAGTCCTGAGAACTCTCTCTAAAAGATCAAGGTGTTTCAGGAGCATCAAACTGGGAAAGGTGGATTTTTAAGGACCTACATAGGCTGCACATAATGTATAAATTCATCTGGCCCATATAAATAACCATGTGGCTCATTTTATGTGAGATATAGTAATTTTTCATGGGTTGTGCACGGTTAGTGGAAGAGGTAGTAGCTAAGCAATATTCACTACATAGTTGGTGCACAATTTCTGAACCACACAGGTCCAACCATGTGGGGTGACTTGGTGCCTAGTGAAGTGGTGCACATTCAACACACTATCTGCTAAACCATTCAGCCTAAATTGTGTGTTGAGACTAATTTTTAAAAATAAAATGATTTTAATAAAAACTAAATATATTTTAAAGGGGGATAAAGGGGTTCTCCTCATTTTTTTGGGTCACATGAAACACTAGCCTCCCCTTCTCCCCTTTTAGGTAAAATGGACCCCTCCTTATATCCCCCTCCTTTTGAAACGATTATTCCAAGATTTCTTAAGGAATCATGGTCGACTCGTCCTGGTAAGTCCTTATCTTCCACCTCCTCTTCATTTCTGGCTAATTTTAGGCCTCTCCCCCACCCTTCAAGATTCAGTTGAAACCTTAACATAGAGTTTGATTCTATTTTTCTTGTTCTTCTAGAATTATGGAACAAAAAGTCCTTCTCGGCACTCATGGGTCAATGTTCCATCAACCGCCACCAATAGAGAGGTGGTTTAGGATGTTTTGGTTCACCACCAACATCTGAGACAATGGTTTAAATCCATTTTTTGTTTTTCATCCAAAATTTGATAATATTATGGTATTTGTGGGTTTTGGGAATTTTTGTCGGTAGTTGTGATCAATTTTTTAAGGATCGCATGTATGTACTTTGGTATGTATATATATATATATATATATATAACTTCCATGTACGTATTCCCTCATGGATGATGGAATACGTGCAGTGGTTTAAGGGTGTGTGTGTGTGTGTGTCTATAGAAGTATGTGTGTGTGATTGGATGGCATCGTGAGTAAGAAAGTGTTTTCTTGGTCTTATTTTTAGGTAGGATCCATATCATTGACCTTTTTTTTAATAATTCTTTTAGCCCTTCTTTAAACAAATTGAATTTTTATTTTCCCAATTTAATGGAACTAGAAAGCTTGATTGAAATGCTTAAATGTGGTAAATTTCATGATGGTAGATAAAGTCGTGTTTTTATAATAAAACCCCTACAATAGATTTGTTCTAGCTTCAAAATAAGTAGTGATAGATGTTATATCATTCTTCATTTTGGTTTGATCTTTTCATGTGTCTTCCGATTGGGGTTGATATATGAGTTGATAATGCATGGCCCTTTAGTGTTTGGCCATGTAGTTGTAGTTAAGCATGTTTTTCTTGTTATATTGGTTATTTCCTAGGTGAGTATGTTAATTCTAGGCCATGAGATATATTGTTAATCTTGAAGCAACCCTTGGGATTACATGATTAATAGAACTTGGATGGATTTGGCCTTAGACACCATTAGGTGTTCCTTTTTACCCCATGTCATGGGATTTCAAACATGAAATTTAGTTGTTGGTCAATTTGTTCATTCAATTGGTCAATTGGGATTGAATGAATGAATAAGAACCTTTGCCCTTATTATTTTATTTCTTGATTAAGAATTATTTTCCTCTGTATGGCTATTCCCATTTGAGATAGAAACTACCATGTCTTTAGTAGGTTATTAAGCTTAATAATCTTATTATAATGATTTTTTTATGTGAGTTAAATGAAAACTTATCCATTAGATAGCCTGAGAGGTTTATTTGGCTTTTATAGTGGAAATGGACCTATGAGGATTTGAAATGGATTTTAAACTAGTATCCCATGTGATTTATGTTGATATCAGGCTATGTAATGAATGAATTGTTCATGAGAAGATTTTTATCATGTTTTTCCCACATTAGTAAATGAATGTAAAAGCCTTTTTAGGTTGGACAATGCTTGAATCACCCTCTAGATGCAACTTTTTTTAAATCTTGGTCTTGGTTTTAACCATTGAATGTTAAATGAATTGTTTAAAATTAATTGAAATTATTAAATGGTTAATAGACTTGGGTGATATGTACATTCATATCATAATTATAAAAATGGACTAAATTTCCGTGAACCATGTTTATACCAAGGGTGATACATGGATCCAATTGAGGGATTCCATGAATGGAATCGTGAGTTCTTTGTTTTATAAGTCGAGTGATACATGGATTCATATTATAATTCCATGGATGAAATCATAGGTTCCTTGACTTTTATGCCTAAGTGATATTTGGTTTCCAAGGATGGACTCATATGGGTTATTGATTTTTATATGTCTAGTGATACTTGGGTCCCATAGAGGATGCCAAGGACAGTCTCAAAGGGAATTTAATAATTATTCAATGAGTGATATATCGATCCAACTAAAGGATTCCATGGACAAATTCATTGAGGCTTGACTTATTTGTCGAGTGATACATGGATCTAGTATATGATGGATTCCATGCAATGAGTCAAGTGGAAATTATTATATTTCATGGTTGATATTTTAGGTTCCCATATAGGACCTCCAATGATGAACTTTGATGAAATAGAATTTATACCTCAACTAGAGAGATAAAGTGTTCTAGAGAGGTTAGTAAGGGATAGGCATATTGGGTGTTGGTTGACGTTATACCTAGAGTGATACTTGAATTCCAACTAAGTAATTTCAAGGATGGACTTAGGTTCTAAATGTTTTAAATGGGATTAAATAGGATTATGAAACTTCTTCCAAGACAAAACACAATATTGGATTCAGTCTATATTATTATTTATAGATGTCTTGTTTAGGCATCATTGATTATATATTAATGGGGGAAATTTGGAAACACAATGGGTCTCGAGCCTTATTTAATTAATTAGTTGAAACCTCATTTGAAATTGGTAAAATTAAATACTACTGACTATTAAAAATGATATTTCTCACTTAAATGATTTTGATTAAGAATATTTGAGTGTACATGGAAGCAATTACTTTATATTTTGCTTACTTTTGAGTACATACTTATTTGTTATATAATTGCTTGCACACTGCTATATTTTCATAGCATGGGTTGGATTGGGGTTGACACTGTGGGTACCAATCTACTATGATTTTTATCTCACACCCTTCACTAGTACCATTGGTATCCAAGGATACATACATGTTCATAGGTCCTTGGACCATGCTTATGTTGTATCGCTTGTATTTGGAAGTTGGGAGCAAGGTACTGAGATGGATCTTGAAATGCTTATGGAGTTATCCCATGGGTATTTTTTGTCTTTACCTTATTAGATACTGAAATATAAAACATGTTGTATGTTACTCTTTTAGATTATGCATCATCATTTGGCATGCATGCATTGTATAAACTGGCATTGTCCATATTCTGTTTTTTATTGATATTAAATCTTTCTTCCACTATTGGATTATTTCTTTACAAAAATTCTACTAATGTCTAAGTTTTAATATTTGTATACTACTATGTACTCTAGTTTTGAGTTTATAGTCTCCCTAATGAACTATAGTTACACCCTTAGTACTATTCGGCAGCCTCTAGTATATGGGGAGACACACTTGAAGACATGTGATGATCGGTCCAGCTACCCATTTAGTGGTAAGTTGGGTCAGGACATTACATGCTTTGACAATAAGGTATTTTTATCCTCTATTAAAGAAAACACATTTTTTATATATAAGAATAAATCATTTTATGAAATTAGGAATATAATAAAAAATTTATACATTATATATATGTATAATCCTATTTATGATCTTTATAATAATATGGTCAAGGTTGATTGTAAATCCCACTTACCTTTGTTATTTTCTCCTTCAACATATAAGTATGAAATGCGTCAAAACAATATATAGAGATGGATTACAGGAATCATTCTATTATTAATAACTTGAGAATTGTGAATTTTATTTTTTAGAAAAAATGACCAAAGCACCTTTTAGAAGAAAAGGTTAAAGGGATAGTGGATGATTAGATCTCATGCATGGTTGTTTATATGGACCAATAACTACCCAACCAATTGGTAGTTTTAGGTACTTAGTTATTTTTACTGATGAATTTATTTTATATGGTTATGTGTTTTTTATGAAACACAATTATGAAACTTTTTAAAAGTTCAAAAAGTTTTAAAAAGGAGTATAAAATTAATTTGGAAATATTATTACGATTCTTCAATCGGAATAGGGTGTTGAATACTTTAGAAATGAATTAGTAGGTCATCTAAGGAATTAGGGAATTTTTCATAACTCACTCCACCTGTAAAACCACAATGGAATGGTTTGTCCGAATTTGTTGAAATTAAAAATGAAACTTATATGTTATACAAGATATAATTGTATATTTATCGATGGAAATAGCCTTCTTGAATTTTTAATATTCAACTTGATGATGCAATGAAATATATTGGTTTCATTAAAAATACAGTTGATTACTATGAATATATGCAGATTACTAGAGGAATGGTAGTATTTTTTATATGTAATTTTGATCACACATATCTTATCATAAATAACATCTAGATACTTAACTATATGAATATGTGGCTGGGTATGTGCTTCTAAATGGAATAGACGGTTGAAGCTACCTACAAAATGGGTTTGAAGATATATATAGATATATATAATATTTTTCTTAAACTATGTCACAACATATATATTGATAAAGTGTTAAATTGGTTTATAATATATAAATAAAAGAAGGGGTCTCTCTAGGTATTACAGGGCACAAATCATAGGAAAATTAAAGATCCTTTTAAAGAGTTAGAAAATTTGGATAGGATTCCTTATATAGTTTACATAGGATCTAACATGTTTTCAATATTTTTTTACATGGCCTGATGTTTCTTATGCTTTGATCATAACTAGTAAATACCAGTTTGACCATGGTGAGAGTCAAGATATTGTGGTAATGAACATTCCTAAGTACTTGAGAAATACTAAATATATGTTCTTGGTCTTTAGAGGTTATGGTCATCTTTTTTGTAAAAGGTTACACTGATGAAATATGCTAACCTAATAGAGATGATGTGAAATCATAAACTGATATCATTTTTTTCTAAATAGTGGATTTATCAATTTTAAATGTTCTAAAAAAGACACTATAACTAAATCAACTATAGAAGGAAAGTGCATCATTGCATCAGATTCCAGGAAGGGATTTATTTGGTTCAGGAAGTTATTTTTTGAGCATGAGGTGGTTTCTATAATTCATATTGAAATCAAACTCTGCATTGAAAATAGTGGATCTATTTCACCAGATAAGTAACCCCAGTCTTACCAAAGTACCAAACACATCCTTTAAAAATACTATTTTATGTAGGACAATTTTGAGAGGGGTGATGTAATGATTTTTTTGCCAACATTGAGGATAAGGTAGAATATTTGTTAATGAATCCATTACTGCAGTAATAATATTAGGGTTATGTAAGTTCTCTTGGTATTATAAACTTTAAATATTTATGCAATGGATGTATAATGTTTCAAGATTTCATAATAATGAAAATATCTATAAATTATTAATTAATGTGTTCTATTATTTATTTTACGTGAATGGTGTATTAATTATACCCCTCTAAGTGAAACATTAAGTTGTCCTTAATCGATGATCATGACGTAGTCATATGGGTTATAGTGATATGTTATGATTTACGTGAATAGAATCATATACTCATTACAATGGGTTTTATATGAGGTATGACTAATGTATTTAGGTTGTGATAAGTAGAGTTTTATTACTTGGATTGACCTTCCAAAGTATAGTGAATTGAATTATATATATTCATTGATATACTTAGGGGTGTATCCTTATTATAAATCCTTATTACCTATGTTTTGTGAGATACCAAGGATGATAATTTTTATACCTTGACACCTTTCTTATGCAAGTAATTTTTACTTAGATAATCAAGTTGTGTTTGGGTATGTTGTTGGTCAATTTTTTAGATGGAGCACAACCATGATAGTATTTTTGTCACTTTTATGGAAAGTAAATAAATTCGGTCCTTAATTGATTTATATTTGGTAAATGCATGTCCATTATTAGTAGTGTCACAAATGATGTGTCCAGATACTTCAATTAGGTTCTTGTGATGTAATCATCTATTATATGGATTAAATGTGATGTACTAGTCAATTTGGTCAGTTAATTTCCACTAAAAAATTCTATTATTTATAATATGATATTTTCTAATGGAAAATCCTTTCTTAATTAATACTATTTTATGATGGAAACTAAATCCATTAAAATAATGTATAATATATTTGTATAGAAATTACTATCTATCTTAATTATTCTATGATGATGGATAGGCATTTCCATCAAAAAAACACTTTTGTGATAGAAATGTAAGTTCATTGAAAAACATAAAAAATTAAAAATAATTAAGAAATAAAAATGAAAAAATAATAATAAAACCATTCATGTAAAACTGATAACCATTTAACACATTATATGTTTATAAAAAAGTATAAAAAATACAATTTGGAGGAGGGGTTCAGCTAAAGAGTCGTATGGAGGAAACTCCATCCCTAAAGCATGTACATGTCATCACATGAACTCCATCATCTACTCTTATAGAAGATGTTGCTCCTCATATGGTTTCTCCTCCTTTTGACGGTGCTCTTAATACTCTCCAAGAATGATCTATATAATCCCATCCTATATTCGCATCATATCCTCATAATTTTCAACTAGTGATGACTCTATATGACCACCCTTCAAGATGGTAGATGAAATAATAGTGGTATCATAATAATTATTTTGAATAAATCTTGAACCAATACTAACAACTCATCCTTTCTCAATAACCTGTACAGTCACCTATATCTCAGTTGCCTCCTCAAAACCAAAAACATAGGATGCCCCACCCTTGGTCTCATCATTTCTATCTCATATTTTAGAATCCATTTCCTTTTCCACCTTTAAATTCAACTAAAAATTAAATTCATAAATAAAATTAATTTATGTAAATTTTAAAGATGAAAAGAATACAAATCATAGTCTAATGTTGTGTATCACCAGTATTATATCATATAGTAATACTGGTACATATCCTCTTATAATTTTCGTTGTCCTTAATAATGAGATGAATTGGGGACTATTTAAAATTAACATAAAACATTTTACACTAAAAGTACATATAAATTAATGAAAATATTGTTTGACATGTGTTGTTAATAAATACTAATTATGCATCTCCTAACTCTATACATGACCTCCCATCGTCCTCAGTTTTTTCAACCTAATTATGATCTCTTCTAAAAAGTTTATCATATCTAGTAGGATCACAATCCATCTTAATCATGGGATGGGATGTAATCAGGTTAACAAAAAAGTAAGACTAGTCCAAAATAGTAGCAGAATACCCCTATGTGGATCTCTTGCTAAGATTTTGTAAAAACTGATGAAAACACTAATAGATATAAATTTATCATTTTTCATAGATGGGGGGTCTCATGATATCATCAATTAGAGACCATAAACCCTAAAAATAATTAATAATACTTATTTAATAATTAAATAAATTTAAAACAAATTAGTTTACTTATATATCACACAGTGATCATACATGAGATGTCAAACATCAATAAGAACCTAATCTCATGACACACATGGCCTAGAGAAATAATTCTACAAAATATCACCCACCTACCAAACAACTATATGTGAAAAAATTTACAAATAAATAACTAATAACAAAACAATTATTATATAAATAATTTAATTAAAATAAAATAAAACACACAATTGATCAAACCTATGTAAGCATTGATCAAAATAAATGTATCAACATTGCTCAAGAATGGGGTCTAGAACCATCAATATTATTTGTCCACAACCCTTTCTAGTTGATGGTGTAGTTATAGAATCCTCCAGGAGAGATGATTGGTTGCTGATCTGATCGTTGGGGGGTTTAGTATCCTCAAGGGAACAAAATAGATAATTGATATTATCTCCATTAAACTGAAACATAAAAAATATTTACCCATAAAAATTTCAAATATTGATATCAACTATAAAAAACACATAAATAACTGTTGAATGACTATAACCAAAAAGTAATTGCATTGTTCTTCATCATCATCCTCATATTCATCAGTGTCTCCCCCTCAATATCATCAATTCACATATGATATTCAATTTCATCATTTCTTGGTATTTTGAATACAATGGTTACATAATTAACATTATCAAAACCATCAACCCTTATGTTTAGGGATTAATCATCAACATTTTTAACTCTTTGAGTAAAAAATTAATTTGGATATGTCTATTGAAAAATTTCAATATATTACACATCGAAAAAACTACATTAATATCCCTTAAAATTGTTTTTGATAGATAAATTTTTTTATTACACTCCACTAGTCTGATAATTATTTTAAAGATGCATAGTTTTTTGAAAAATAAACATGATGTTTTTTATGTTCCCTCAAAAATGGTTCATTTTATACAAGAATATTTTTTTATTTTATATAAATTATTCCATGTTTTGAAAGAACCTATAACCCTTGATTAATATCAAATTATGAAATTTAAACATTGTTATAGAATTATGACCCATGTAATATAACAAAATTTTTTCATCCAACATATAATAAAATTCAACTTCAATTTATTTATGATGGTATCATTTAGAAGAAACAACATTTTTGTTTCTTTTTTTTCACCATATGTTATTGTATGAAATCAAAATCAATTAACCACATATGCATTATAATATTTAACCAATTTGGATGGTGGTTTACTCTAATAACATAATTGACTAAAAATTTTATTTTCATGTTGTGATACTTAGAAGAATAGAAAATCATTAATATATATAATAAAAAATTTATTCTATATATTCAACTATAAATAATTTAACTTCCTTGTCATTGAAACCAAGAAGAAAATTTTTTCTTTCGATGTTGTGTGAATTTTTTTTTAATATAGTCATAAAATAATCTACAAATAAAATAATATACATTTATTTTAAAAAAAATAAAAGTAGGTAAGATTATAATTTACTATAAAAATTGTTTCATTTCTTCATAATTGAGTAGAACATATGTATGAGCCCTATATTTTATTTCATCTTAATGTCATTATTAGTGAACACAACAAAAACCAAACTCATGCCAGTTTATACTGATAATCAATGGTCTATGAAATACATAATAATTACTTCATTGAAACCCATTAGAATATGTTTTGAAGGATATTCATATTGAAAAGAATAAGTGAAGAAGTTAAAATTTTCCTCTTATAAATATACTTCTTCATTTGGCCCTTCAACTGATTTTTTATTACGTATCATCTTCTTCTATTTTTTTATGAATCACAAATACATGTACATCTATTGGAATTGTTCCAGAACTCCAAATTTTTCTTCAAACCAAAAATGTAATGTTTAATTTCTCATTAAATAAAATAAATTTATTAGAAAAGAATATAATTTAAATAAAATTAAAACAAAATCCTTATGCAGTGTAATCAGTGTATAATTATTAACCACTCCTACATAAATATCTCAGAAAAAAATGACATTTCTATCAAAATAACCCAAATAAAATAATTCAACATACCATTATGGTCAACACATAGAAATATTTCCATTATGACATGAAAATAATGACTTTTTAATCCATTATTATGACCATTTCTAACACATCAGTACAAATTAGATTCACAACCATCTATTATCCCCAAATATATAATCCACTGATAGAATAATTATTAAGTTTCATTAGAAATTAAATAATTTTCTAATAAATTCATTTACATTTTTGATATTTCATTTTCAAATAACTCATTTTTAGGATGTCAGTAAATTGGGATAAGATCTAATTATTCCTTAACTATATCTTTACATTTATCTTGTTCATCCAAAATGATATAAAATATGTTATCAAAGTACGTCAACTCATTAATCATTCCCTCTAATATTTTATGGGCCAAAAAATTATACAAATATGTAACTTATTGAAAAATACTCCAATTTATCTAATTGGGATCCCTCTTAAATCCACCATTTTTTGGGATTACGGTTGTCCTAAAGTAAATAGTAGGTAATGAATAGAACATATATTTTATATTAATATCTGGGAGAACTATTTTACATCCATATCTTTCAATTATACCATTCATAAAATTATTTCTATTCCTTTGAAAAGAATGATCTACTAGAAAAAATCTTCGATGACTGTTTAAAAAATAAGATTTATTTTCATCTAAAATCATAAATCGTTTTTTCCACCCATGCAGTTGATTGCAAAAATGGAGTAACTTTGGATTTATAATTTTTTTTATTTACTTTCTTATTTTTTCCATGAATGTTTATGTATTTATCCAAATTTAATAAATCTTGTTTATTAGTCTTATAAATTCATTGGGATACATTTTTAAAAACTAGACTATGAGCTAAATCGAACTATTTGAGGCCCAAAAGGAACATTCATGTTGGACCTTGGAATCTATGCCCAGATCTAGATACTTTCAAATATTAGATCATATTTTAAAAATGGAAAACTAATTAAACTAAAATTTCACATGGATAAATAGAAAAAATATAGAAAAAAATTATTTAACTTATTTCACATGGGATTCTACATATTTAAAGGTCATAAATGGGGCTACCAAGTTCATTCATAGAATATGTTTTGGAGAAAAAAATCACCCATTTTATTATAAAGATGTTCCCCACATTTCATTTAAATAATTTACCAATTTTTTAATATATTTTTTGGGGATATACTATTTTAATATTCTAGTATATTTTAAATAAATTTTAGTTTAGCTTTCCACCTCTCATCTATGTTGTTTTCATTTCATTCTGTTGTTCTTTCACTATACCTCTATAATACTCATAAAGGTGAGTAGCTAACCAGAAGTATAGTGGACCATTCTTTTCATACGTAGATATTAAAAAAATTAGATAAATATTCAATATATAACATTAAGATCCATTACAGAACCATAAAAGATTAGTTTCTATGGATACTGTAATCATGAACACCTTATTTAGGTATATTCTTCAACATCTCTCATAAATTTATTCTCAATTTATACCCTTCTTCAAATACCCTACTTAAAAAGTTTCTTCATAACCTATGAAATTTAAATATAAGAATGAGTGATCTCATGTGCCCAATAATGGTCAAAATGGGAGATAACAAGCGATGGTAATGATAATTTATAATATAATCATAAGGGTGTGATTTCATGATCATAAATTTTAATGTTCATATACAACATAACATGGATCAAAATCGTTACTCGTGGAATGAAACATTATCATTTCAAAATAAATGAATTGTAAGATAAAAAACATCATAAATCAATCATGAACAATAGGATCATATCATAATCTTTTCATAAAAGTGTTCCATATTCGTAGGAAAAGAAACCGTCTCATATGTCAAGGTTAACTAATGAAACCCTAAAATCATAATAGGTCAGGCATCAATACTCATTTATCATATCATTTCATAACGGTAATTGTAACAACCCATTGTTTTTCAATGGAAAATTCTATTCTTATATTTATGTCATAAAAACACAAAATAATGAACAACTATGTGATAAGTGACCTTTAAACATAATTTTTTCACTCCTATGTTTGGAATTTTGAAAATCTGACATACACGGTTGTGTTCAAGATGATTTTTGGAGTCTATTGAAACAAAAATAATTTTTGGTGAATAGTAACGTACCCTTAGGAATAGTAACATACCATTATGAATAGTAATATGACCCTTATGAATAGTAAATCATCTAACATAAGAGTAACATTACCTATTAATAATTAAATAAAATTTTGACGTCTTAGAAAGTGACAATTTGACCTTAGTAAATGTTTTTGTATTTTGTAAGTCATAAATAATTAATTATAATTAATTAATTAATTTAAAAGAATATTTATTTCCCTAAAATGTATTCATAAATTATTTAATCAATGTATTATATTTTTTAGATAATTTTATAATACCCTACATAATTTTTGAAAGCACTATAAATCAGTTTTAATCTTTAGAACTACTTTTTTAAGTAAATTGTGATTTTAATTAAATATTAAATTAATAGTATTTAGAAAATTATTTTTGAAAAATGGACTTCATTTTTGGATTCTACACGTCGAAAAATGGTTCGGTTTAATTTTTGGTATTTTTCTGAGATACATGAATTTTTATGAATAGTGAAATACTGTAATTTACAAAATAAGCTAAATAAGCTAATTATAGGGTCATGTGTGATGTTCTGGTGATGTAAGCCCACTTGGTTCGGGATTAAGTTATAAAATTACTATTCTTTGTTGTTAAATATTAACTATTACTTGTCTTGTGGGGAAATAATAAACTAATTAATTTTATATTAAGGAAACCCCTCTCCCCTCCACTATAAAAGCACCCCTTCACACCCTCATTTCCTCACACCTCTCAAGCTCCAAGCCTTCCCTAAACTCTTTCCAAACACCTTCCCCAGTCCCTCACTCACGTACAAGATCTGAGGGTCTCATCAAAAGACCAATCTTAGACCCTCAAGGAGATTCTCAAGAAGAGGATTCTAGAGGTAATTTCCCTCCCTCTTCTCCTTTAATTTCCTTTCAAGTTCAAGCTCATTTCTTGATCTCTCCCCACCTATCTTCATCCAAATTTTATTGTAACTCTATTATTATACACACACTGTAATTTTATGATTATAATGGTATATTATATCATCCAACCCCCTTTCCATCTTCCTTGTATTTTATTAAAGAGAATGTTGTTCGTGAGGTGTTAATTTATCACCTTAAAGAACGACATACTTTCTTCTTCGATTTATACCTTCATATCTGGTCATGAAACCATTTTTATGGTTGAAATAGAATATTATATATGTATTATATTATATTTAATGTTCTGGAAATAACCTATGGCCATATTACCAAGTGATAAGTTAAAACAAGTTCGTTGTGATCCAAAAACTGCCCAAATTTACCCAAATAATCATCATTTAATTATTTTCTAATGATTCATCCACATGCATCTAATATAATTAATTATAATATCATTAAAACTCCTTTAATATAATTAATTACATGTAATATAATTTCTGTATTTTTACTCATGTTCTACCCAAACTTCAATTTAATAATACAAGTGAACCACCCAAGAAAAACCATAAAAACGAACATCCCCAAACAATGTTTTTAAACATTATAATTAATCCAAAGGAAAATAATATGACATAATGAACCCATAATTAAATATATTAATTTACACATGGTTCTGTATTTCTAATAAATTAATATAATTTCATTATACATGACATTAAAGAGAAGGAAGCATTCGGGTACAAGGTAAGGGGAAATTCTCGAACCCAACATTCATCCTTCATGTTCTACCTCTTTCACTCAATTTTTGATATGGTCACTCCTTAAAGATAATTTTTTCATCATTTTCTTTCCTTTTATGGGATATAAATGTTTTATAATGAAGATTAGGTCAATCCAAATGTTTTCCAAAATAACACTTCTCTTAAGAACTCAACTTTTTGTTCCCTCTTTCTTTTGGGAACCCAAATCTTATGAATGTATTCTTATGAGATGAAACCCATTACTTAACATGGTTTAGTTATGTTCACTTTTGATGTATGTTCTATGTGTAAATCATGATAATGATAATATTATGATGTGACGGTTGTGCCCGGAATTATATAGCGCAATATGAATGTTTCAAAGTGACGGTTGCACCCAGAATTATACAGTGATCCAATGCATTGGGTAAAGTGATTAATCTAATTATTAAATTTGAAATGATGTGTGAACAATATTCTAGCTTGGTTCACAATTATTTGTGGTAGTTAACCACTAAGTCATGATTTATCATTTTTATGCATTGCCACATTTCAAGTCTTTTATTTATGATCCTCTCATGTTCGTGATCTTTTTCCTATGTTATGATTATTCTCACACCATGAGATATTGTTCTTATATATTCTATTACTTGTCTTATAGCTCACCCCATTTGATGTATATCCTCAGGTGGCTACATGTACTAAGGAGAGGATAAGTGCCAAAAAGAAGCTAGAGAAGATGAAATTAAATAAATGTTTATGTTTGATGTTGTATTTGTTATGTATGGTCATAGTTTGACCAAGACACTAAACCTTTGGATACTCTATGTGTAATACTATTATTTTGTTTATCTTTAAAATTATGTAATAGTAATGTAAGAAAAGGAAAGGTCATTATAGTTGGTATCAGAGGCAAGGTTTAGTTAATTTGGGATTTAGGATTAGTGAACCCTAGAGAAAACCTCTAGAATGAGATTAAGTACAAATATGCACCCAATAGTATGTACCTAAGGATCCCATATGTTATGTTTTTTGTATGAATTTTTTAAATGAATAAGTTATTCATGACTTGTTTACTTATGTTCTGTTCTAACCTTTTCTATTTTAGAAAATGGTGGGAACCAGGAGAAATCAGGCCAACAACTCTTGCGGGGGCCAATGCAATGATTTCCTGAACGACATCCCTAATGATTTGGGAGGTGGAGCTAAAAACATCATGGCGATGCTTACCCAATTATATCAGGTTATGAATAATAACCATAATAATTAGGAACGTCCTCCTTCACCAAAGAGTGATCAACTAGCTATCGATTGTTTTATGCGGCAACGACCACTGACGGTTTGTGGATCTTTTGATCCACTAGTGGTGGAACAGTTGGTCAACTCCATGGAGAAGATCTTTTTGTGGTTTACTATTCTGAGATGGAGAAGGTTACTCTAACTATTTATCATCTAGATAGAGAAGCTGATCAATAGTGGGCTTTGATTAAGAACACCAAGCTGAGGGGGGAAATTGAAGAGATGGAATGGGAAGACTTTAAGATAATGTTTCTTAATAAGTATTTCCCACGAACTCTTCGCACGAAGATGGAGAGGGAATTCATAGAGCTCAAGAAAAAAGAAGGTGAATCTATCACAACCTATGAAGTGAATTTCACAAGGCTCGCAAGGTATGCTTCGGGTTTTGTTATCAATAATGATTGCAAAATTGATAGATTATTTAGTGGATTAAAACCACATCTTCGAAAGGCTCTTGCAATTAGAGACTTTGGGAGTTATGAGGAAGTTGTTTGGTGTGATATCAAAGTGGAGATGGAGTTTGGAGAATGGTCCCATGGCTATGGTGATAATAAAATAAATATGGAGTTTCAAGCTGGTTGATCTAATGATAAAGGTGGGAAGAAAAATCAATGACCCAGATGCCAAAAATGTGGGATGTTGCACAATGGGAACTGCCTCTAAGGGGCGGGGAAATGCTTTAAGTGTGGGAAATAATGAAACCATGCTCAAGAGTGTTGAAAAGGAACGAAAAGGAAGTATAATATAGCTGATTAATGGAGAGAACCACCCATGGTTCAATGCTACAACTGTAGTGAGCTAGGGCACTATGCAAACCAGTGCACTAAACCTCAAGCTCTCGAGGGTAATCAGCGTCAGCAACCACCGGAGCCAAAGGAACAAGGGAAGGATAATTCCATCACAACTGTGGAGGTGGAGCATGAAAATGAAGTCGTACAAGGTACAATTCCTATTCACTCAAGAATTACAAATGTCTTATTTGATTCTAGTTCTACACGTTCCTTTATATCATGCAAGTTTTCTAGAACTATAGAATCGAATCCTCGAAACCTTGAAGTAGAGATATTTGTAAAAACACCAAGTGGTGCAATCATTGCAACCCAAGTGTTTTACTATTCTCTTATTGGCATATGTGGGAATATTATTCCATAAAATCTCATAATACTTCCCTTGGTGAAATTCGACTCTATAATGGGAATGAACTGGCTCTCGTTATATAGAGAATAAATCAAATTTCGGGAAAAGGAAATAGATTTTCATAGTCTGAACCATCCCAGGCTCCTCTACAAATGAAAGGAAGAACATGAATCTCCTTTGAAAAATCCTTCAATGGTGTGGGTGTTGATTCCCTATAAAGAAGCATACCTCACCCAAATGGTCGAGATGAAGTAAAGTTCCAACCTTGAGGAAATTCCCATTGTGAGGGAATACAGCGATGTATTTCCCGAAGAGTTGCCCAGAATTCCCCCGGATTGTGAGGTAGAGTTCTCAATTGAACTCATACCCGGAGCTACTCCTATCTCAAAGTGCCCCTATAGGATGGCTCCTATCCAACTGGAGGAGTTAAAGAAGCAGCTGAAACAGCATCTGGACAAAGTATTCATACACCCTAGTGCATCACCTTGGGGTGCACCAGTGCTCTTTGTGAAGAAGAAGGATGGAACCATGTGGTTTTGTATCGATTATCGAGAACTCAACAAGATCTCCATAAAGAAAAAGTATCCTCTCCCAATGATTGATGACTTGTTCGACCAGTTAAGAGGAGCTCAATACTTCTCAAAGGTGGATCTTCGTTCTGGATATCATCAGGTAAAGGTGAAGAAGGAAGATATTCAGAAGACTTCCATCCGAACAAGGTTTGGGCACTATGAGTTTTTGTTGATTCCCTTTGGACTTACTAATGCCCCCGAAATCCTCATGGATTTGATGAATAGAGTCCTTAGGCATTACCTCAACAAATTTTTGGTAGTTTTTATCAATGATATTTTCATCAACTCCAAGGGAAAGGAGGAACATGAAGAGAATCTAAGACTTGTGTTGGCAACATTGAGAAAGGAGAAGTTGTACGCCAAGTTTAGAAAGTGTGACTTTTGGATGAATAATTTCATGTTATTGGGACATGTGATCAAAAGAGAGGGAATTTCTAGGGATCCTGCAAAGATAAAGGTGATTGAGGAATGGCCCAGGACCTCTAGTGTCATAGAAATCTATAGTTTTCTTGGATTATATGGTTACTACCGATGTTTTGTGAGAAACTTATCACGATTGTCAAGCCCGCTATGTAAGTTAACATGGAAAGGGGTAAATTATGTCTGGGCGGAAGAATGTGATGGAAGCTTTAAGGAGCTAAAGAGAAGGCTGATCAATGCACCTGTACTCACACTACCGAAAAGTGTAGAATGTTTTGTGATATATAGTGATGCATCAAAGAATGGCTTGGGTTGTGTACTCATGCAAAATGATAATGTGATAGCCTATGCCTCATGACAGTTGAAGATCCATGAGCAGAGCTACCCAACACATGATCTAGAGCTGGCAGCCCTGATTTTTAACTTGAAAATCTTGTGGCACTACCTTTATGGAGAGAAGTGTGACATATACACCGACCACAAGAGCCTAAAGTATATATTCACACAAAAAGAGCTCATCATGTGTCAAAGTAGATGGTTAGAGCTAATCAAGGATTACGATTTCTCTATTCACTATCATCATGGAATGGAAAACAAGGTAGTTGATGCTCTAAGGAGAAAATAACCTGTTACTCTATCCATGTTGTGGATTGAGAAAGACCCTATATTAATGGATATGAAAAGAATGGATTTGGAAATTATAATGGTAGGGGATACATCCTGCCTTGCCCAAATTATTATGCAACCATCCATCTAGGATAAGATTAAGGAATCACAAAGGGATGATGTGGAGATATAAAAGAGGGTGAATGCAGCAATGGAAGGGAAGCTGTAAGAGTTCCATATCGACAATGATGGTGTGATTCAGTTTGGAACGCGGATTTGTGTGCCTTCATCACCTGGGATAAAGAAGGAGCTATTGGATAATTCACATAGCTCATCTTTCTCTATCCATCCTGGGAGTACCAAGATGTACCTTGGTCTCCGAGAACACTTCTGGTGGGATAACATGAAGAAGGAGATTGCAGAATATATTTCAAGGGGCTTGGTATGTCAGCATGTAAATTCGGGCGACCAAAGTCCAAGGGTATGATACAGCCATTGCCTATACCCATGTGATAATGGGAAAACATTACTATGGAATTTGTCACGGGTCTCCCGAAGACGTCAAAGGAGAATAATGCAATATGGGTTGTGGTTGACCGACTCACCAAGACTGTCCATTTTATTGCTATTCAGGAAGATCTCTCACTTGATCAACATGCAAATATATATTTTATGCAAGTGGTGAGATTTCATGGTGTTCCACTCTAGATTGTCTCTGACCGTGATCCATGGTTCGTGTCTAAATTCTATAGGATACTTCAACATGATTTGATTACTAAATTAAATTTCAGCACGATCAATCACCCCAAAACCGTTGGCCAGTATGAAAGGACTATTTAGATGTTTTAAGATATACCAAGAGCCTGCTCTCTTGAATTCAAAGGTGTTTGGGATCAGCATCTCCCATTGGTTGAGTTCTTATAAAACAATAGCTTCCACTCAATTATTCAGATGGCTCCGTATAAAGCTCTCTATGGGAAGCGATGAAGAACCCCAACCTGTTGGGATGAAGTTGGAGAAAGAAATCTACTTGGGAATGATCTAGTTCAAGAGATGATAGACAAGGTTCAAGTCATCCAGAAACACATCAAAGCTGCTCAAAGTCGGTAAAAGAGCTATGATGACAACCATCGAAGGGACTTGGATATCAATGTTGGATATAAAGTCTTCCTTCGAATATCTCCATGGAAGAGATTCATGCGATTCGGGAAGAAAGTGAAGGTAATCCCAAGGTATATTGTCCCCTTTGAGATCCTTGACCACATAGGAGTCATGGCCTATCTTTTTTCACTTCCACTGAATATGGCTCAAGTTCATGATGTGTTTCATGTATCACTACTGAGGAAGTACATACTAGACCCCTCACATGTACTAAACTCAGAGGTGGTGCAGCTGGAAGATGATCCCTCCTATGAGGAACAGCCAGTAAAGATTCTGGATCGGAGAGATAAGGTTCTACGAAACAAGACAACCCATCTTGTCAAATTGTTGTTGAGGAACCATAAGTTTGAGGAAGCAACTTCGAAACCAAAAGATGCAATAAAGGAGAAGTACCCCCACCTGTTTGTGTAAAGTAAAATTTCAGGGGTGAAATTATTTCAGGAGGGAAGAATGTAATGACCCAATGTTTTTAAATAGAAAATTCCCTTCTTATATTTATGTCACAAAAACACAAAATAATGAACTACTAAGTGATAAGTGACCTTTAAACATAAGTTTGTCACTCCTATGAATGGAATTTTGAAAATCTGACATACACGGTTGTGTTCAAGGTGATTTTTGGAGTCTAATGAAACAAAAAAAAAATTAGTGAATAGTAACTTACCCTTGGGAATAGTAAAATACCCTTATGAATTATAATATGACCCTTATGAATAGTAAGTAATTCAACATAAGAATAACATTACCTATGAATAATGAAATAAAATTTAGACGTTAGAAAGTGACAATTTGACCTTAGTAAACGTTTTGGTATTTTGTAATTCATAAATAATTAATTAAAATTAATTAATTAATTTCAAAGAATATTTATTTCCCTAAAATGTATTCATAAATTATTGAATCAATTTTTTATATTTTTTAGATAATTTTATAAGACCCTATGTAATTTTTGAAAGCACTATAAATCCGTTTTAATCTTAAAAACTGTTTTTTAAGTAAATTATGATTTCAATTAAATATTAAATTAATAGTATTTAGAAAATTATTTTTGAAAAATGGACTTCATTTTTGGATTCTACATGTCAAAAAATGTTTGGGGTAATTTTTTGGGATTTTTCTGTAATACTTGGATTTTTTATGAATAGTGAAATACTGTAATTTACAAAATAAGCTAAATAAGTTAATTATAGGGTCATGTGTGATGTTCTTCTGATGTAAGCCCACATGGTTCAGGATTACATTATAAAATTACTATTCATGGTCATTCAAGACTCACTATTCCTTGTCTTTTGCGGATATAATAAACTAATGAATTTTATATTAAGGAAACCCCTATCCCCTCCACTATAAAAGCCACCCTTCACACCCTCATTTCCTCACACCTCTCAAGCTCCAACCCTTCTCTAAACTCTGACCAAACACCTTCCCTATCCCCTCCCCCATGTCCAAGATCTACTGGTCCCATCAAAATACCAAGATTTGGCCCTCAAGGAGGTTCTCAAGAGGAGGATTCTAGAGGTAATTCCCCTTCCTCTTTTCCTTTAATTTCCATTCAAGTTCAAGTTCATTTCTTGATCTCTCCCCACCTATATTCATCCAAATTGTATTGTAACTCCAGAATTATACACATAATGTATTTTTCTGATTCTAATAGGATATTATTTCATCCAACCCCCCCCCCTCCCTCTTCTTTTTATTTTATTTAAGAGAATATTGTTCGTGAGGTGTTAATTTATCACCTTCAAGAAGGACATGCTTTCTTCTTCCATTTCAACATTCATATCTGGTAATGAAATCATTTTTATTGTTGAAAAAAATTATTTTATGTGTATTATTTTCTATTTAAAGTTCTGTAACGAACCTATGGCCATATTACTAAGTGATAAGTTAAAACAAGTTCGTTTTGATCCAAAAACAGCCCAAATTTACCCAAATAATCATCATTTAATTATTATCTAATGATTCATCCACATGGATCTAATATAATTCATTATAAGATCATTAAAACTCTTTTAATATCATTAATGACTTGTAATATCATTTCTGGATGTTTACTCATGTACTACCCAAACTTCAATTTAAGAATACAAGTGAACCACCCAAGAAAAACCATAAAACGAACATCCCCAAACAAGGTTTCTAAACTCTGTAAGTCATCGAAAAGAAACATAATATGACATAATAAAACCATAATTAACATTATTAATGTACACATGGTTCTGGATTTCTAATTAATGAATATAATGTCATTATACAGGACATTAAATAGAAGGAAGCATTCGAGTACAAGGTAAAGGGAAATTCTCGAACCCAACTTTCATCCTTCGGGTTCTACCTCTTTCACTCCGTTTTTGATATGGTCACTCCTTAAAGATCATTTGTTCATCATTTTCTTTCCTTTTCTGGGATATAAATGTTTTCTAATGAAGTTTATGTCTATCCAAATGTTTTCTGAAAGAACTCTTCTCTTAAGAACTCAACTATTACCTCTCATTCATGGTTGATGGTTCTTATATCAAGTATGTTGTTCCCTCTTTCTTTTGGGAACCCAAAGCTTATTAATGTATTATTATGAGGTGAAACTCATTACTTATCATGGTTTATTTATTTTCACTTTTTCTGTATATTCCATGTATCAATCATGATAATGATAATGTTATAATGTGACAGGTGCGCCCGGAATTATATACTGCAATATGAATGCTTCAAAGTGATGGGTGCGCCCGGAATTATATAGTGCTCAAATGCATTGGGTAAAGGAATGAATCTCATGAGTAAATGTGAAATTATGTGTGAAAAATATGCTATCTTGGTTCACAATTATGTGTGTTAGTTAACCACTAAGACATGATGTTTCATTTTTGTGCATTGCCACATTTCAAATCTTTTATTTATGCTCCTCTCATGTTCCTGATCTTTTGCCTATGTTATGATTATGCTAACCCCATGATATATTGTTCTTATCTATTCTCTTACTGGGATTGAATCTCACCCCTTTTGATGTATATCCTCATGTGGCTACCTGTACTAAGGATAGGACAAGTGCCAGTAAGAAGCTAGAGAGGAAGAAATTAAGTAAATTTTTATGCTTGATGTAGTATTTGTTATGTATGGTCATAGTTTTCCCAAGACACTAAACATTTGGATACTCTATGTGTAATACTATTATGTTGTTTATATTTAAAATTAAGTAATAGTAATGTAAGAAAAGGCAGGGTTGCAATTGTAATCATCATGTATTTCTTATTGTGGATCGGGCATCACCCCATATACCCTGCAGTGGATCAGGTATCACCACCTATTTACCAAAGTGGATTTGGTATCCCTACCTATTTCTCATATTAGATTTAGCACCTCAACTAGAATAATATAATTATCTCATGATCTATAAAACATTACCCAATGAATTATAAAGATATATAATTCTAGTCCCACCCATGACATAATTAAAACCATACATATCTCTGGCACAATACCATAAAACATTCATCATATCTTCATAATAAAACTCATGGAGAGGAAATGGGTTTGGTAAATATTTTATCCCTTATCCATAGCATAAACCCTATGAAATAAATGGGATTCACAAAATCTAATCAACATAATCATAAAACATCCATAAAAATAATAAATATGGTATCATTGGATCATATTATTAATAAATGATAATTAACATAAAAGGATGTTCTCATAAAAAAAATCCTTTAAAATATCACTAAAATATTTGTTGAGGAAAATAACCTTTTCATTTTGAAATAAATTTTTTAAAATATAAATATTTATAACATATAATTTAGAAAATCATTTAAAAAAATCATGGAAACATGTTAATTAATCTTAAAATCATTGAGATTTCATATCAGCAGGAAGTTCCATTCATTCCTAATATGTTAAAAAATGTTCCATTCATGATTTTGGTAAAAAGGAAAAAGAAACTCATTCAAAAAATGAAAATAATATTCATTTTAAAAAAATTATAAATATTAAATAATAGGTCAATATATATTTAAACATTCATATAATAATAGTTAAGCATTATTGAAAACATTGACGTTTAAGAAAAATATTCTTAATCGAACAGTAACACTTAATAGGTTTTCCATAAAATCATTCTTTTAGTATCATAAAAAATTGATTTGAGGAAAATGAAAGGTAAACATGTATTACCCAGAAATAAATACATTATAATAAAATTGAATGGTATTTATCTAATAATGATTATACAATTTAGTTAATGGAAATTCAACCATAAACAGTCCCAAATAAAAAGGGATCGAGATGTAAATCCAATTCCACTTTAGTAAATTTAGAATAAAAATCTTTTGAAGTAGAGAAACATAGATGGACACATATATCCCAATTATTTTCATGATAATAATCATAAAATACATTAATGGTATTATATAAACCACATAAAAGAAGCAATTTGTGAATATGGAATGTGTCTCCCAGAAATAAATGCGAGATAAAAATACATTACCTCAAGTCTCGTCTCGATTCATAAGAATTTGAACCTCCTGTATAATAAATGTAGATTAATTATACATATATTATATATCCATACTTATATATCATACCATATATTATTTAATTATTATATTTTGTCACCTGATTAATAACAATTACTTAATAAAAAATGTTCTCGTTGATAACTGCTTCATGAAAATTTCGGTTCAATGGCCCTAATATTTAAACTATGATCATGGTTTCATTAAATCTATAATTTTAAACATGATATAAATAAAATATATATTCATTAAAGATATTTTTATTATTCCATAAACTTAATATATAGGAAAATGAATTACATCTTTCATGGGATGGTAAGTCGTACGTACACATGAACATTGTTATAAATTTTCATCAGATGGAATAAAAGAAATGTAAACAATAATTAATCATTATAAATAATTAATTTATCATATATTTTCATTAAATTTATCCTCATTTCCATCCATTTAAATATAAAGATAAATACTAATCACATCATTTCTTGTAGGTGGTAGTCCACCCATATGTATCAGCTACATTATCATTTTCAAACGAATTGGAAGAAGGTGTATAATGGTTATTCCATCATCATAACAAAAATTAAGTGCATATAGGATATTTAATAATAATTTTATAATTGAAACAATATATTTATAAGATTTATTAGAAGAAATAAAATTCAAAATACTCGGTTAAGAGTTAAACCTTTTCATTGTGAAACCTCTTTTGGATAACACATTAAGCGTTATAAGGTTGGTATTTTGGGAAATATAGAGGCTCTAAAAAGTGAATAATGAATATATGAATGAATTATTTAATGTATTTTCTAATATATGAGGCCCATAATTTATGATGAAGATAGGAGAGTAGGTGACCATTTGTAACACCATGATATTTCAAAATTGAAACATCATGTTTGATAGCATGTATGAAACACAACACCAATATTAGAAGAAAATATAGCACCCAAAGACATTATGATAGTTTTATTTTTAAATAAATTCAATATCTTTGATAGCTTTTGATTCATGCAATATGAGGTATAAATGAAACATGACACTCTATTAAAATATTATTCTTTAAACATGAGCATTATAACCTAGCTGTCAAGACAACGACTATGAATAGTACTAACTAAATCACAGAAATTATATGGTGTAAAAATTTATATAATAAATTTAATGTTTAAATATTTATTATAAATAAAATAATAACCAT
Organism: Viscum album; assembly: GCA_963277665.1. NCBI lineage: Eukaryota > Viridiplantae > Streptophyta > Magnoliopsida > Santalales > Viscaceae > Viscum > Viscum album. The sequence continues at coordinate 2,045,216,284 of OY728147.1, read as the reverse complement.
TTAAATGATAAAGAAATGTTTTCTAAAAAACTGTATCTTTTTAAATGGTAGATTAATCACGGTTTGCGCACATATTTTAAAACATATTACCAGATTTAGAAAGTTTATTTGAAAAAATAAAATTTATTTTTGAAATATAAATGTAAAAATTATCATTGGGTGAATTTTTTATAATTTCATGAAAATATCAATTTCTTAATGAATGATGAAAAATATTAAATTTTCATTGAAAACTACGTTTCAGTTAAATTATTTAAGAAGATAATTATATTTTTAATTGGTTCTAAATTAGTGTTAGTTAAATTATATTAAAATTTAACTAATTTAGGTCATTGGAATCAATTTTATATTGAATTTTGATAACAAAACGTTATATAATTATGTGAATTTTCTATTTGAAAACTTGTTTTTTTTCGTGTCTACGGGTATAATTTTTAATTAGATTCTTACATTTGTTGGAATTCAGTTTTTTAAAATTTATTACATATATTAAATAAGAATAAATTATATTATATAATAAGTTAAACATAGTTTTTTACCAATATTAATAGAAAAAATTGTAAAAACTAATTACCACAGTTATGGTAAAAAAAGGTTTTTTAGGAATTAAAATAAACCAATGAGGGTTAAAATGACCTACCAATTTATAAAAAACCCATTTTATAACCATATTTAAACCCTATAATTGGTATGGTTTGATAATGACCATTTTGGGGGCTTTTGGCATGATAAAAACATGGGTGTGATTGATTCTTTTCAAAAATACCAAGTGTCCTCTCCCCACTTATAAAAGGTTGCCACCTCTCCTCCCATATTCACACTTCAAAAGACCTTTAGAATGGAAAATACCTAAAAAAATATATTCTTTAAATATCTTCTCACATAATAGATTCCTTGGTTATTCCATAAATCTAATTTGGGTAGGATTTATATTAAAACTAAAGGTGTTTTTTGAAGAAGATGTATAGTTTTTAACCGTGTGTTTTCATTTTACATCTTCTTCTAACTCCTTATAATATTTTCAAAATATGAACAAATAAAAAAATTATATAGTATATATAATTAAATTTTATGATGTTAATTTATTAACCTATATTCATATCTATTTCCATTAAATGAAAAAAAATAAATTGTCGATCCTATTTATAGCAGACTACTGCCTCGCGAACCGATGTAGTATTTTTCAATAACAACCTTTGAAGGAGGGATTTAATAATATATTTAACATCTTTATACTACATTTATTATATTATTATACTTATTAAATTATAATATCACATATAACTTATCACTTTCCATTCTTTTATGGGTACGATAAAGTCGCTCGTGTGTACAATGGGCTATCGCCTCGCGAAACGATGGGATTCAATTTTCACTAACTCTTCACATGAAAGGTAGTAAGGATAAAAGTTAGGGAATAAATGTGATATTTATGATCTAAATGTTATTTTTTAAATATAATATCACATATAAATTCTTACCATATAATCCATTGGAAAAAAATAATTTCGATTGTACATATGTCTGGGCTACCACCTCCATGTAGTGATGTGAAATGTTTTTAATTTTATTTTTACATGGATGTTAATAAAGATGTATTTTCTTAAAATAAATGATATATATAAAATACTTTTTATTATTCAAAAGTTAAATAATTTTTAATTTCCTTTTATTCCACCTATCAAGAGAAATGGAAACAACATTCATGTGTATGTGCATCCTACCATCTCCAGGAACAGTGTAATCTATTTTCAATCTCTAACATTTATAGATTATTATAAATAAATTTATAAAGAATATATATGATATTTATATCATGTATAATATTTTATATATGATTCAATCAAGATAAAATAAAAATAACCAAAATTTCCAAACCAAAACATATATGAAAAATGTATCAATTATCACCCAAAACAGTGATTTTGACAAAGAATTTATAATAAAAGACTGATAAAAGATATAATTAAATCATTTATGGTATTTGATATATGGTTAAATTTTTTATATTTTTTTTAAACAAACTTATATTTATTATACAGTAGTTTCAGAAACATGATAAGGAAGTCAAACAAGTGGTAAGGGATTATCGTCTCACTTTTACTTATGTGTGACATACGCCATAATCACCACTTATTCCTTTGTGTTGTGTATATACAAAAAATTTTGATATGTCATATTTTGAATATATTTTTCTTCATTCTATTTAGAGTTTCATGTGAATTTATTTATTTCATGGGTCATATGATTCAAAAGTAACCGAAGTGGTAATGGTTTATATCCCAATATCATCATTATAATGGATTGTTTTTTTGGTATCCCTTGGAATAATTATTTGATATCTATATAATAAAATAAACCCATTTTAATAAACTCTATTTATTAATTAACCATTTAAATTAATATTAACATTTTTAAACTCTTTGGTAGTTAAAATGATTCATAAAATGTTTTTAATAAAATATTGCTCTATTTCTCTCTTTGGTTGAAAATATTTTTTAATCAAAATCCCTGATTTATAAAAAACTCAAAAAACATTTTTATAATTTTTAAAATTATTTATTAAAAAAATATTTTTACATTTTCACTATTTACAAAAAAAATTAAAGTAATATTTATGTCATTTTCTAAACATTGCCTATTTGGATTTTACTGAAATTATAAACGGAATATTTGTTTTAGCAGGTACATCATGAATAGAATTTTATACCATCATGAAGAATCAATGTATTTAAGATTATTTTAGAATTTTCCAAAAGATATTTTCAGAAAAACTATATTAAAAAACTAAACTTTTATTTTTAAAAATATTTTCATATTAAATCAGATTTCATCTGAAAAAAATAATAATGACAATTTTATGGTATTTATATTCACCAATTTTATAAACCATTTATTGTAAATATGATCTACTAAGGATATTTCATATTGATACCATAATTATTATTTCTCTGGATCGTATGATCAATTTTACTAGGGATGTGCAATTTTATTACCATTCACCATATTACTCTGAATGGTTTATGATTATTTTTATTGATTGGGGAACATATTAACATTTAGTATGTTAGTTTTTCAATTTGAATTTTTATATTGATTATGTTTCACCCCTTTCATATGAGGAATTAATTTTATTTTTTAATTGATGGGGGGGTCCTAGAATTATATAGCCCCTTGATGCATTGTTAGGTCTCATGCTACAAATTAGCTTGGGAATTTTGATGAGGCATTACCCATTTATGTAAGATGACTTTGAATGAGCCCTTTCTGGTAAGAATTCTTGGAATAATGCCTTGAACGTATGTTTAACATGTCTAGAATTATGAATTACATCATTATAAATCTAATCATTGATATTTCCTGTGATTATTCGATTAGTAATAATATTCTCAGTTAATTTCAAGATCATGTGATTATTTATATGGAATTATTTGATCATTATATATTCTAGAATTATTATGCTCAATATATTGATTAAATATAATGTGTTTCATTTATTTTCCTTTATATATTGACTATGCATTACTTATTAACATATTCAATTTTAAAAATGTCCTGACTAATAATTTGATCTCACCCCTTTCTTATATTTAATTTCCCCATGATACTAGGAAGTTATTTTGTTGATAGGTAGGGATACGCTAAGGGTAATAATAGTGATATCAAAGAAAAATATTTTTGTGTTTTATTTTTTAAAATATAATGTGAATTTCCGTTATGTATCTAGATTAAAAACACGAATAAACTATTTGGTATTTCGGGATGTGATTCCTTTTATCTTTGTCTAATGTAACAAAGTAATAACTAACTCTAGGATAATGGAGATAGGGTCACTAAAGTAGGTATTATAGAATGTTTAGTAGAAACCATGGTAACTAGATTTAGGAAAACATATATTAGGGAACACAATCCAATGATAGACTTTGAGTAAAAGTATAGAATAAAATACTAATGTTTTCATAAAGAAACAATTGTGTGGATTTTTGAAGATATACATACCTTTTAAGATACTAAAAGTAGAAGTGGTTCAAGTATAGATGTACCTAGGGGTAATAAATATGAAAAGGGTGGATTGATATTTACCCAATCATCACCTAATGCATGAAAATGAGCCTTACTATGTACCTGATTTTATTATCCTATGGTATATACTCAGGATAACTCATATTTTCTTTACAAACCATTATGAAGGATTTGAATATAAATATATACCCAAAGAAACCATGTTTATTATTATGAGATTAGCTATAAATAAATATTTCAATTAATGTTAAGTGTTTCACTAGTTTTTTATCATAAATTATGTTTCATAATTTTATGATCTAATCTAGTTTAGTCCATTATTTAGAAATGAGGCATAACAGAAGGAATGGGAACTGTATCAATACACAAACTCCAATCTATGGATTGCCCTTCTGGGAAAGATAATGAATATGGAGCTGAAGCTGTAATGGGAAATGATTAAATTATAACCATATTGGTGTTATTGACTCAATATATAAGTAATCACATTTATTTGATGGAGAATACTTCTAGTCTACCTTGTGGTATAAAAAAACTAGACCACTTTATTATAACAGCACATGATATAGCACTCTATGATGTAGGAAAATCAGGGTGCCTATGGGACCTAAATCACACCTCCCTATATGCTAGAGGTTGTTGACTAACAACAAGGGTGTAAAGAGCATACTGGGGAGACTATACCATAGAGTAAACTATTGTAATATAGGGGAATAAAACAATGAATATCATAATAATGGAAATAGTTTAAATAGTAAATCATATAATTGGAATGTAAAGGAATAACCAAAAAAACGAATATTACTAAACCATGTAATGTTCGGAAGAAATGTAAATAAATGACATGCTGGAAGTCGAATGAAAAAAATAAAAATATGACATGAAAATATCAAAAGTACCTTGTCCCAAACCCCATGTTGATCACTTCTCCAAGATCTAAACCATCAAAAAAGAAATATCAAACCACAAGGTCCATTTTCCTTGTCTAGACTTGTATCCATGTAATCTGATCAGGTACCAAATAGTGGCATGAATAGAGTGTGAGTGGAACATAGTAGGTCATCACCACTATGTCTAAACAAAACTAGTCAGATATAGAATTTCATGCAGTAAAGTGATAAATAGGTTTATTAATTAATTAAATTAATATGATAAAACAATAAACCTACTAAAGTACCATACTAGAATATCTCTAAGAATGTTTCAAAACCGTGCAAACTATAATTAAAAACCATGTCAAAATCACATAACCAGGAAAATACATCTATATAAGTATTTCATCCTAATTTATTCAATCCCACTAATAATTACAGTGGAACTAGGAAAATCCATTTAATAATTAAAGAATAATTAGGAATATACCTATAAAAATTACATCATAACTGGACTGAGTCCTATATATAATAATTTCAGCATAACTAGGTCTATCCCTTTATATAATCATTTTATCATCACTTGGATAATCCATTTCTAAAATAATTTTGGAATGAATCACAACACAAGATATAGTAGCAATAATAACACATATATAATCATAATACTTAGTGGTTAATTTATCCAATTACCCGTTATCTTTCAAGTTCCCCTTTCATTTACCAAGTTGGTCATAAACATTATCATGTCAGTGCACACAACCATATCATATCAAAAATTTCCATTCATTCTAATAAACATGTAATCCTTTTATCCAAGGTAATTCTATCACAAGATATCCCCTAAGGTCTCATGTCATGCTAATCATATTTTAAGTCATTAAAAAGTTCATTATTATTCAATGGTAGGCTCACCCAATAGGTATACTCAATCCAATTCTCAACACCATTAAATCCAAAGGGATCCAATGAATAATCTGGAATAAGATTTATCATCACCAATTATTCAATTATTTAATGTGAACGTTATGTTATTGTAGTCAGGGAATATTGTACATACTTAAACAATATAATCAAACCATAGGTTTTTGTTTTAGGCCACCTATATTTTATCGGTGACTAATATAATGCTTTCAACAGGTAGTGCCAATAATAATGAAGGTGAAGATAATAATAATGAGAGCCTAGATGACATAAGGAAAAGATCGACACCCAATTCCACAGCATTCAATAGATTACATTAAGATAATAATGAATGACCAAAATAGAGGGTAAAACTAAAGAGAAACAATTAACAAATGATCAGACACATTATTCTAACATTTTTAAGGGAAGAAGGCACTCCAAAATTGCCTGGAGTCACCCAAGGGTCCAAGAAAGAGGAGTTTAATGTAAATGAATAATGAATCTTATGACTAAATTAGATTTAAAATAAATTAGGCTAATAAATTAAAGGTGTTTAATTTTTTAAAATCATATATTTCAAAATTTATGATTTACGTTGAAAAAAATGTCACCTCGGGTTAAAATAACATTGATCAATCATTTCAGGATATGAAACGAATACATGGAAACTAATCATTTCATGCCATGAACCAGTTCATGATATATTTCTGGAAACAATTTCTTGTCTTGTAACATGTTCACAGAGTGTAAATGTCCAGCAAACATCTCTTGGTCCATATTAAGAAAAAGATCTTTAACCACCTCTGAAACCATCCATTCTCATTGAGTACCCTCATAATACATTGGCATGTTAATACCCAAACTTCGTTAATTTAAAAAAACAAACATCCCCAAACATTATTTCATTTTCCCTAGAAAATATATCTGTTCCCAAAAGAGGGACCCATCCATCAAGGTATAAATATAAAGGAAACACCAACTAAAATTAGTTCAACCAAAACTCAAAGAGGTACATACATAGAAAAAATTGGATCTTACAACCTCATCCATCATATAACCGCCCATCCTAGAGATACTCCAAGAATTATTGTAGGTTCTTGACAAACAAGTATAGAAACTATTCTCATATATCAAACTCTCAATCATGTGTCTGCTCTTCAGCATGCCCATTCTATCTCTCCAATCGAATTAGAGGTATAGCCTTTCCCTAGAGATACTTCTCTCTACGGTCAAAAATACATATAGAATGTTCATAAAAGAAAAAATCTACACCAATCGCCGTGTAATAAACATCTACCACATTAGAATGTTTACAGAGATATCTCTGAATCTGTGACACGTGAAACACATCATTCCTAGAACTATAACGTTGTGGAAAGGTTAATAGATATTCCACTGGACTGACCCTTTTCACTATATTGAACATCCAGAAAAACAAATTCATTAGCTTTATCTAATTCTTAATATGGAATGTCACCAACCTATGAGACACCTAAAATAAATAATGGTGACAAACCTCAAACTCCAGTGGTTATCTTTGATGGTTATCATTGGATTTCTACCTACTATGTGTGGTCACCAGCCTCTACCTGATCAACTGAACCAGCTCAGACATCTCTTATACAAGACTAGGTCCAATAAGCACTGGCTAACATTACTCCCACCAAAAAAGGGGAAAATGGCATGGTATTTTATAATAATTCATGAAATTTTTTATTTGGATCGATTCTTGGAATCGATTTTTATAATAATACTACACAAGTGCTAAATACTTCTCCCATGAACAACTGAAATCCCAAAAATTTGCTTATAACATATCCTTTAGAATCTGAATAGTACACTCATATTAACCATCAGTATATGGATGATAGGGTGTGCTCATATGAACCCATTATCCCATATCCTTCTGAATAACATTCCATTACTGAGATGTGAAATGAGGATCTCTATTAGAAATGATATTCCTTGGAACATCATGAAACTGAATTACCTCCTACCCATAGATACTATCAAGATCATCCAAATTGATGGCCTCTATGATAGTAAATAACTATGATACCTTCATTAGTTTATCTATGATCAACCATAATTCATTATTCTTATGGGGTTTCATGGAAAACAATGTCATGAAATTTGTAGTTTCAACATCTCATTTCCATTATGGAATGGTCACAGGTTAGAATAGCACAACATACCTCTGATTCTCGGCCTTCACCTACTGATAGGTGAAACATATTTCTAGAAAGACCACTTCCACAGTTTCCATTATTTTCCACCAGTACATTATACAAATACCACAACACATATTTTTCAAACCAAGATGTATCTCCCATCTAGAAGCATGAAACTCTCTCATCAACTCCTCGTAAAAGCCCATAAGAACCCATACTTGGCCAAGGAAAAGAAAGTAATTTTTTTAAGTGTCCATCCGGATGTTGACTCCCCTTCATATATACTACCTCTAAAAAATAACCATTCTAAATAAAATAAATACTCAACATTGATCCATTTGATAAGAACATGTATAATAGATGTCGAAGTTATAGCTAGTAGTCCTTAAGAAACCTGAACATCTAGATGCATGTCTAAAATAGTTCCATCAACTGCTACTCATCGTAAGACGCTTATACTGCCTTTATCTAGGTCTTTTAAATCAAGTAATTAGAAATGATGTTTCCCTTTCCTAGTGTATAAGCCAACTCGATGTTGAAATACTACATATACTCAACCCACTACCACCCCAAATGGTTTTGGTCCTAAAGGGAAAAGGTGTATCAGAGGCTCATTTCCTCTAGGTACACCAAAAACCTATTTCCCATAAGATAATGTGTCCACCATATCAGGTAATTTACCACCACATCTAACTCCAAAACATGATTATGATTATTACTCTCATACGGTCTAAGTTTTCTGGAGCCATATGCAACCGCTTGATCCACATGCATTAAAACTACTCTGATTCCATCTCTGGATGCATCACACTTCATGGTATATTATTTACCTGACATAGGAAATGTGATGATAGTTTCTGATATCAGTCTTACATTCAGGTCCTTAAAAGATCTCTCACAATAATTTGACAAAAACTAACTTTACCCTCTTATTGGTCTTCCCGGACATGATTTCTTCGAGACGGGATAAGCATTTGGGAAAACCCTAAAAATAACCTACTAAACATATAAAAAATCTAAATTTTGAAGGAATTAATGGATATATCCAAAGATTACATTACTACAACTTTCTCTAGGTCTACTAAAACAAAATCCTCTAAGATGACATAACCCAATAAGTTCACTTTATCAATTCAGAAACTACATTTGATATCTTTGCGTAAAACTCATGCTTCCTAAATGTACTCAAGATGATGTCAAGATGTTGGGAACGATCATATTCTTATTGGGATTACACTAAGATATCATCGAAAATAATCACCACAAACTGATCCGTAAAATGATGAAAGACCTAATTCATCATGTCCATGAATAGAACTGGTGCATTCATCAAACCAAATGGAATTACTATGAACTCATACAAGTCATACCTACTCCTAAATGAAATAAAAGGTTTTTATGATATTCACACCCTAAACTAGTGGTATCCTAATATTAAATAGATCATAAAGAAGATCTTATCACCTATTGGATGATCGAATAGACCATTGATGTGCAGAAGTGGATATAGACTCTTGACCTTCATCAGGTTCAATCTCTAATAATTCACACATAAGATTAATTTCCCATCATCTTTATTGGAAAAAAGAACTAGAGAACCTCATGGATCTGTACTTGGTTTTATGAAACATTTTTATTCCAATTATTTCAACTGAACCTTCAACCCAGAAAGCTTTGTTGTTTCCATCCTGTAAGGTGGAATAGAAATTGGCTCTACTCCTAGTACCAACTTGATCATGAACTCGACCTCTTGCTCGGGTGGTAAATCATATAAATCAAAAAAAATTCTTCCTAAAAATATTTTACCACTGGTCTAAAAGTACATTGAATAATTCCACCCTCATCAAGATTAATTTCTACTACATGATCCTTGAGACAATCTAATCTTTACTAAATTGGTCATGCATGACTGGCCTGAAGATCCCACTCACCCTAGTAAGAATAACTTCCTCGTTGTGGGGATAGAAAGTTAAATATCATATGGTAACATTCAATATGATCCTGGTATAGAACTATCCAATCCATACCAATAATTAAATTTAAACACTTAATTTCTATTACAAAAGGTTCTTAAAAGAAATGGTAACGAACAATTTCTAGAGAAAACACCTTTCAATGCTTCATATTTATTGTCCTCACTCTCAATAGTGTATCAATGGTAAAAAAAACATCCAATAATTCCATTAATAATCCCAAACCATTTTCGATAAGATTGGATATAAAGGAATGTGAGGATCCTATATTAGAAAAAAAACAAGCAAGGGTATCTGATACAAGATTCATACCTCTGATGGTAGTAGGTCCTGTATCCAAACAAGTCGGAGTAGACTGCATGGTGTGTAGAAGAATTTCCCTTCTACACTAGGCTTTAGTTTGAATCACTTGCAATGTTCCCTCTGTCCAATACTTCTACTCCTTCACTGTGGTACCATGTACCCTTCCTCAACATGAACTTACTGTGGAACTCTAGCTACCATTATGTTAAGAGGTAGCCGATTCTTTCCCAATCAATGGTACTTGTCCTATTCCCCTGCCATTACTATACTACTACTTGCCCCAAAAAACTCTACATGTGGACTAGTCTACCACAATCATAGAACTTGAAATTAGGGTACAGACACATAGTATGTTTGTGGCCACACTTTCCACACTAATAGGACTACAAAATAACATATTCCACAGATATAATCACATGTCCATTACTACTCTTCCTAATGTTACCATGCAAATAACTATCATAGTGGAACTTCATACCTCTACATGAAAAGTGCCTACTTTTCCCTATTGAAATATCTTGGATGATTCTTGGGTCCTCTCTTATATTCCATTTTGTGATGAGTCTCTAATTCATCATGTTTTGAAAAATCTACTCAAGTGAAATATGTACACATGTGACCAGATCTCATAGTTAATCCCATCCTTAAAATGTCTTTCCCTGTAGATCTCATCAGCTAATAAATATGGTACAAATAATTTTATGTCGACGAAGCATCTGGCATAAATTATCATTGACAATATCTCTTATGTTAGGTGAATTAACTAGAGATACTTCTCATACCTCAATTTTATAGCATAGAAGTGTCTCAAAAAATATGAATTAAATTCTTTTGGGGATAACATTTCTTCTATATTAGCTTTCTCCAGAATGTCCCACAAATGCTTGGAAGGTCTAGAAATAATGTCTTTATAAACCATCGCCTTCTTATCTATGTGTGTATCAAGGTGCTTAAATATCATCTATATTGACTCTATCTAGAACTTGGTTTCCAATGTGCCTCCCTACCAATGGGCGTAGGCATATGTTGCAGCCAAAAATATCTCATTGGTCCAGACAAACAAAGAACAATGTGAACTATCACTTGTTCCATGGATCACATGACCCTTGGGAATATTTTATAAAGCTCAACATCCATTTGATTCTCAATATCTATAGGAAGATCTACTTTAGATTTGTTAATAGCATGTTGATTTCCACTCTTCTTACACTTTATTTAAAGACAATGAGGAGGACTTTTCTCTACAAGATAAACTCTCTCCTTAGAAAATTGGATAAAAACAAGGTCGACCTTAATAGATGACAACAATAGAGAAAAACCAGATCATGTTCTTTCTAAACATGCTTCACAAGTACATTAGCATGACAGAATATTTCATTTATTCTATTCATTAGATATAATATGTATCCCACTTGACAATTCCTAAAGTAAAATATTCCACATGCAATAAATATTCCCCTATAATGAAAAATTCAAGTAAATATATATATTTGTGTTCCTATCTTTTTGAATTCATACTCATGTCATACCATGTTATTCCACAACTATAAATATCAAGAAACAATAACATCACACCGCTTGTGAATCACCCAAGTTGAAATAATATCAATTGTAAGAAGAAAACATCTTGAACAATGATTCCATCACTAGGAACTCATATTTTTCCCTATATAGAGGATAGCTAATTGCATTCACGATCTCATTAAAAAGTACCAAAAAATCATAGTCTCCTTTCTATATTTCCAAACAGTAATACAACATAAAATAAAAACCTACTCCTCTTATACAACTATGTAATGTCCACCGATATGACACTCTATCATGTGGCCAAATTTGGTTGTTTATAGGACCTCAAGTTTACCTCTACATACACCAATGGATTCTGAATAGTAGTGGGGCTACAAATATCATAGTGGTGAGACTATACCCCCTTGTAAATATTTTTAATATAGAAGAAGTAAAAAAATAAATTTCAGAGTAATGGAAATGGATAAAATATTAAAACATGAAACTATAAGTTAAAGTAATAACCAATAAACCAAATAGTAGTAAACCAAGTAGTATCAGACTAAAATTTAACAAAATGAAATTTTGGAAGTTAGATGAATATAAGAAAAAGATGACATGAATAATATCTATATACCATATTACTAACCCCCATGTTGGTCTCATCTCTAAGCTCTAACCCATACAATAATAAATATTCAACTATAAATTCCCTTACCCTTTTCCAAACCTACATCTATGTAATCTACTCGGGTACCAAATAGTCGTATGAATAGGTTGGGATTAAAATATAGTACGTTGACACCACTATATTTAGAAAACATGTTCTGATAAAGAAGTGCATGCAATAAAGTTAAAAATATGTCTGTTAATTAATCAACACAATATAATTTAAAAATAAACATTCATTGTTGTTATGCCAGAATATCTCTAACTATGTAGAGAAACCATACCAACCATAAATAAAAACCCATGGAATAATCACATAACCATCTAAATAACACTATATAAGTATTTCATCGTAACTAGGTCAATCCCTATAAGCATTATAACATAACGGGGAAAATTCAAATAATAATTAAAATATAATTGGGCCAAGACCTGTAAGAATTATAACATAACTTGACCGAGTCTGCTATATATTATCATGAACCAACCCGGATACCCTGGTAACTTGATAACCAAGCCAGTCCTGACATATCCCAGACATATTTTACAATCCAAATGGGTTGGTGGCTAGCACCTAGCATCACACAATATGAAAGTGGGAAAAAAATTATAAATGAAATAAAATAAAGATAAACAAATCAGTATGCATACAAGAAAAAATCCATATGGAGAAGTGTACTAGAGGTCAAACTAGTATGAAAACCCAAAGTACAACTACAAGATACTAGAAAACATGATAACAACACAAGTCCCAATAGACACAACTCTCCAAGACGAAGGATCAACAAGTACTACCACCTCCAAGTGGAGCCTTACCCTTCCTCGAACCTGGAATAAGATTATCTATGAACACCTGAAGGAATAGGTTGGGTGTGAGAAAAAAGTCCAATAGGGTCTCACTAAGAGTTCCATAAAAGATTCCAACATTTAATTAACAAAATAAAGCTTTAAATTTTGTATAATCAGTCATGGGAATTCAAGAAAATATTTAAACTAATCATGACTTAAATTTCAAATTATGGAAATTATTTACCCAAATGGATTAATATAAATTTTGGATAAAATAGTTTACATAAATTAATGAGGCATGGTAAACATTTCACCATAATAAATGGAATGTATTTGAAAAACAAACAATAAGAAACATAGCCATCTTCCACGAGGTATGATAGTTCTAAGCTACGGTATCCTCACATGCTTAATGTTTAATAAAGGAAATATGTATATTCACACACCCCCTTGACACTATCCAAATTGGAAAAATCATTATCCCATTGGGGATGTGACCTACTTCACTAGGTTTCATTTGAGTTTTAAGCAACAAAAGAGTGTTATCCCAATAACTCACTAACTACCTATGTGTTCATGTTCTATAATATAAATGAACGATGGGAAATTTATTATATTACTGCTTAAAATAAAATTCATCCCATTATCCATTTCAAATATTCCAATTTTTCTTTTTTCAAAACAAAAATGGGTTTTTAATCAAATCATTTTATTTCAAGATAAAACCAATGGGTTTCTTATAAAAATCAATATAATCCATTTTTTTCAAATACAAAATTGAAATAAATTCCCTAATATAAATTTCACAATTTCAATTCACCAATTTAAATTTCACAAAATTCCATCAATTTCACAAATACACCATAATTCAATGAAATTGGTGGTTTTCCTAAATTCATGCAAAAATCTATTTTCAAAACCCCAATTAAATTGAATTGGTTTTTTAATCAACCAATTGAAAGAAATGTTATTTATATCAAGAAATTTAATTTAAATCAATCAATTTAATTTAAATCAAGCAATTTGGTGTTAATAAAAATTGGTCATCATAATGGAACCACCTATCTCAGGATCACAGGATCCCACAACTCAAATACCTATTCAGGAAACTCTAAGGAAGAATATCATTAACAAATATATGAGAATAAAAACTAGATTCACGGATGAAAACAGTTGGTATTAGATCTTATAACAACATAAGGATCTATAAAACCCTAGGGATAAAAAAATAGGGGGTGGTAGAAAGAGAATGAAAATAGGAAACCTACCGGGTAGAGAATGAACATTGTTCACCTAGATTTGATCCAGTTTGGGAGGATGTATAGAGACCAAAATCACCTCTTTGGAGCCTCCAAGTAAGAATAAATTACATATGGGTCGTTCCGACCCATTGGGAATCTAAAAAGTGGGTTTTAGGATTTTAAAATTAATGTTTGTATTGAAAATTTCTTGTACGCATGGTTTCCCAAGCAGGGACGCATGGTTAGAAAAACTTTGATCCTTAACCATGAACCCACTTTAATGGGGTTTACTATTTTCTCCTTGGTGGAGTAATGGTCTATAAAACCATGTGATATACATGAAAAACCCCTATTGTTTTTGTTTTCATGAATTCCACTAATAGGATGCATAGTTTGGAAAAATTGTGTGCCAACCGTGCATAGATGATAAAATTTCAAGATTTCCAAAATTTTAACCTGAAACAACCCAAAATGAAACCCAAATAAAGTCTATTAAAAAAGGGGTTTAGGAATGCCTAAAATTAGTAACAGGATGTTACATCTTCCCACCATATAAACATTTTGTCCCCATAAAGCCTTCTAAGAATCATTCATTCTAGAAATATGAGTACATTGCTCTCTCATTAGTGCCTCTGTCTCTTAGTTATCATGAGAATCAAAACCATGAATCCATAACACTCAAAAAAAGGTATCATCCTCTCATTAAGTACCTCAGTTTCAGAATCAATTATCATGAATAGACATTCAATAATGGATAAATCAGGTTCGACCTCAAGATCACTCTAACTCAGAACAAGATATGAATCGTATAGATATTTTAATAACTGAGATTCATGGAACATGTTGTTTATCATCATCAGTTGGAGAAGAATTTTTAAAAGATATGTCAATTTACCCACCTCTTAAACTACCTCAAAAGGACCCACAAATCAAGGAAAAATCATCTCTTTCCTCTCATGTCATCGATGACCCAAACGGGTTGAAACATTCAATAACACCTAGTCACCAACTAAAAATTCCAATAGATAGTGATAAATATCAACATAATATTTATATCAGATCTATGTCATCAACATTATCTAATGAACTAACTAAATCTTTTCTATCATCTCTTGAACCATGTTTAGTTCAATCAAGGAACTTCCACCAAAATTTGACCAACACAATGGAGATCTACAAGGTTAGCTATACAAATCCTCAAAAGGATCCATTCTAATTGCAAAATCATAAAAAATTTATAAGAAAACTAAACCAGCCCCAAATGTTCATCCCAAGTTCCACCAAAGTTGAGTACACAAGAATGAATCATACCTTCAAGAATTTTTATAGCACTTTATGTCTAGTCATCCGACTTCTGATCGTATCTCATACTCATATGGACCTATGATCCGAGTGCCTCTTGACGGCCTATCTAATATAGATAAGTGAATATGGGATCTCTACTAGAAACTATAACACATTTAATTCCATGGAAATGAATAATCCCTTTCACATAAATATTTCTAAACTCCTCAACTTTGGTTCTATCACGAATGGGTATAAAGAGATCTGATTTAGTCATCCTATAAATCACTACCCATATTGATTTATTATTTCTATAGGTATATGGTAACCCAACCACAAAGTACATAAAGATATCATTACACTTCAATGTTGGCACTGGATGTGGCCAAAGAAAAACTGAAGGCCTTAGTTGCTCGTCCTTGACCTGTTGGCATGTATAATAGTGAGAGAAAAAATCAAAAACATCTTATCTCATATCTAGCCACTAGAATCTATGCCACATGTCATAAAAAATCTTCATGGTTACTAGGTGAACAAACCACTGTGAATTATGACAATCCCCCATCATAGATGTACTTTCCACCAGAGGCACAACAAAGTGATTCTAATTGCATAAATGATCTCGGTGGAGAATGACTAATACAACATGATATCCCCACCATAAATAGAGTATATAATGATTTGGAACTCATCATCAAACTATTGTTTCTATATAATCATCTCAATAATAGAGGATTTCAGATAAACACTCGCCAAGGAAAAATTGTTCCCTGACTCCCAGACTCTGATATACAACTATTTAAAAAGATCCATTAAGTTCCACTCTTCTAAAGATTGTTCTGTGGCCTATGTTAGAAACATACTGCTCAAGGTATCCGTGATGACATTCCATTTCCCCAGGGTATAGGATATGTCAAAGTTGAAATATTTCAGATATTCCACCCAATTGCAATGGAGAATATTCATATATTTTTTAGAGAAGTTATAGCATAGGCACTTGTGGTCTCAAAACATGGTAAACCTTTCTCCAAAAAGGTAATACTGCCAACTCTTAAGTGTGTGAATCACATGCGTAAGTTCAAGGTTATGGGTTGGTTAATTATTCTTGTATGTCCTAAGATTACATGAGCCATATGAAATGGCATGATCATCCAATATTATAATCCAACCCAATCCCAAACCTGATGCATCACAAAATGCCACATAGCCCTTCCTGGGCTATGGAATTTTCAACACCTAAATAGTAGTCAAAAGATGTTTCATCTCAACAAAAGATCTCTGACATTTATCATCCCAAGAAAACCTTACTCCCTTATGAGTTAGTTCAGTCGTCAAAGAATCCAAATTTCATAAGTCTTTAATGAACTAATGATAATACCCATCTAAACCCAAGAATCTCCAACTATTGAAAACATTTCATGGTGGTTTCGATTTCATAATAGTTCTCACCTCTTTAGGATCAATTGAAATACCATGTTCTGACACCATGTCCCCAATAACATCACTTCATGGATCTAGAAATAACATTTCAAAGTCCTATCATAAATTATTTTATTTTTCATAAATTTCAGAACTATTTTTAGATGGTGCACATGATCCTACTTGGACCTAGAGTAAACAAGGATGTCACCCACAAAGACTACCATGAACGTATCAAGATACTCGTAAAATTTATTGTTAATTATGTCAATAAAGAATGTAAGAGAATTGATAAAACCAAATTGCATGAAAAGGAACCCATAATGGTTGTACCTGCTCTGAAATTCAGTTATATGAATGTCACGTTATTTTATCATCAGTTGATGGTATTCTAACTGAAGACCAATATTAGGGAACCACTTAACCCCTTTCAACTGATCAAATATGTCATCATTAAATGAAAATAGATACTTGTTCTTTACAGTAACTTGATTGAGTTTTTGGTAATCAACAAAATGGTGAATAGACCCATCGACTTTCTTAGAGAAGAGAACGAGTGTTTCCCAAGGTGACACACTGAGCTATATGAATCCTTTCTCTAAAATATCATCCAAATAATTTTTCAACTATTCTATTTTATATATATCCATCTTGTATGAATTAATATATAATGTTTGAGTACCTGACACTAAATTGATAGAAAAATCTGCATCCCTTACCAGAGACTACCTAGAGAAGTCGGTATGAAAAACATCAGAAAACATCATGACAAGAGGGGGGAGATCATAGATAAAGGATTCCCACTCCATATCAAAAATGAACACCAATATGATTTTACAAAACTCTAGATAAAAGGGTTCACCTCTAATCAGCCTTGGGTCCCATTCACCTTGAAAGATAAAATGCACACAATTGGGTTCAGTAATAGAGACTCATCAAAGATAACAATCAATCCGGGATTTATTGGAAATGATCCAATCAATCCCAAATATTTCTTCAAGAGGATTCATGTCAAGAACCAAAAAACTCTAAAAAATATTAGAATATGATAAATAGAACACAAAATAAGGACTACAAAGACCCTTCTATCTCTATCTAAGTTCCAAGGGGTGTAGTAATATCTATCACAAAAAATAGAAGATCTATAAGAATATTTATCATATTCATGTTGTATAGCCTACAAAGAAGAAAAATTCGACCATCTATTCTTCTTGGGTGACTGGGAGAGTGAATTTTGAAGATTTATTGTGAATTTATAGGGATTAGTGATCCTAACCTGGTGGATCTCTTGTTCTTATACAGATGGATCCATGGGTTAGGAGACAGAGGGCTGGAGAAGATGGGTGATATTTTACTCTTCATGCTAGGTGTTGGTCCATATGGAAATCTTGGAAGAAGCTCATACATGAGGGGATTCGATCTAAGGTTAATTCTACCATCTTTAGGTCAAAAAATATACTTATTGATCTAGATTATCTCCTCAGTAACTGGAGGGATTCACCCTCCTTAAGTTGGATGTTTTCCAGCCCTCATAGAGTCTAGTTGAGAGATAGTAATGAAATAGTTCTATAGGTTTTTTGGACTCCCCCCACCACCTAGGGGCCTTAAACTTAATACTGATAGGTCCTGCTCTATGGGAGTTTTGCGTGGGAGTGGGGTTTTTTAGGACTCATTGGGATCGGTACTCCTGACCTTCTCCTATAGATTAGTCTATGGCTTCTCTCTTCAGGCTGAAGCCAAGGCCAGGCTCACAGGTATTACTCTTTGTCACCAGAAGGTTTTATCTTTAGTTGAAGTTGAAACAGACTCAAAAATTCTCTATGATGCTCTGAATAATATCTTCTCTCCTCCATGGTCTATTATCTACAAAATCATAAAGTGAAAAGGTATACTCTCCAACAAAATGAAAATAAGACACTCCTAGAATGAGGGTAACCAAGTGGCGGATCACCTTTCTCCTATTGAGGTTCTCAGTCATGATCTGGTTTGTTTGCATGATATTTCAACTTTGAAGCCCGAAAGGGGTCAATTTTATTAGAGGGGATTCCCTTGGATTTCATCATTTTTGACCTCCTTAGGCATCTTTGTATCTATTTTTTGGTTGTATATTTTCTATTTCTTAATAAAAAAATTGAGTATTGTGATGGTACTTCTCATAGTTGTTGGGCCAGTATCTGCTTCCTATAGAGACTCTTTCACTATGTGAAGAAACTTCGTTCCAGATGCTTATAGCTATAACCCTTTTGTACATGATAAATCTAATTACACTTTATTATTAGAATGAATTAATGATCTTGTGACACTTCGAGTAGTGGAATAGATATGAAAAAACTTATCCTAGTGACCTGTGCATCCGTATAAACAATAGATTTTGGTTTCCTTAGTGAACACCCTATTAGAATTCCATATCTTGACACACTGGTATCAAATAAAGTGACCACCCTCAAGAAATACATGAGGTCTATAAAAGCCTTACAGTTGAGAACCACCATGATAATCATCAGGCTTTAAGTTTCCCTTATAGGAATTCACACTTCCACTAGAAGAAAATTAAACTTCTTTCAATCCTAAATTTCCAGCCATGTATATTTCAATCATTATCACTCTATCCAGCACATCATCATAAGAAGGTATATTTAGCAAGAAAACCTAATAGATAATATCTGATCAATGTTCAAGATTGAACCATTGAGTATTCATATTCTCTTTTGACACAATATCAGGTGAAAACTGCACAAGCTCAGTAAAGTGATTTTTATACCATATCAAGATCCTATCAGCCTGCTCGAGCATGAAAAACTCAAAATAGTTGGCCAACACCATTGAATATAGATTGAAATAGTTGGAGAAAATATCCTTAAAGTATTTCCACTCTGATCCCTCATGTTTCTTCATTGTCTCCATCATGTCACATCATCCCCTATTTAGTACTTCCAGTATAAAGGTGGAACACTTCACCTTGATTTCATTTGGTGTCTCCAAGAACTCAAATAAATGTTTCATCTAAATTATCCATTCCTTATCCTTTTTAGGATCATTAGAACCTTTGACCATTTATTTCTTTTAGTGAAGGAACTCCTTATTATAATTAAAGACATCACCCTTTGAGGTTCCATAGTTAGATCCAAAATGGGAATTGGTGGTGGTGCATGTCCCAGAGTGTGGACAATATGAACAATCACCTCAACTAGATTCCATTCCCTAAGAGGATTTGTTTTCACTTCGGTTAATTAGAATATCCCTCCTTGATCTGATTTGCACAACTTCTTAGATGAATGATGATTAACAACATCAGCAGACAATATTGAAGATATCATATTATCACTTTATTAGATCAATAGGGAAATTAATCCCAATACATGAGAACACCATATTTATATTTTATCCAATCCAAATCAAATTCATGGAAAAGAAAGGAAATAATCCTCAAGAAATATTTCCCAAACCTCCCCTGGTGACTTAAGGCTTATTGTGGCGAGAGCTAGAAATTACCTCTTGACTCAAATGAGAATACATAACTGCATACTCGCATCAAGGAAAGATGAAAAACCACCTTTTATATGACTTTTTCAAAAACCTACCCAGATACCCTGGTAACCTAGTAACCAATCCATTCCTTACATAGCCCTAAAGGAATTCCCAATCCTCATAGGTTAGAAACTATCACCTGGCATCACAATATTAATGTGGGAACAAATTTTAAATAAACACAATGGAAGAAAGATAAAAAAGTTAGTATTCATACAAGAAAAACACCACATGGATAAGTGTACTATATATCAAACTGGAATGAAAACCCAAATTACAACAACTATATAATAGGAAACAGGATAAAATATCAGTCACAATGGAAAAAACTCCCCAATCCCAAGAATAAATAGTTACTACCACCTCTAAGTGGTGCCTTACCCTTACTCTGGCCTAGAAGAATATAATCTAAAAACACCTTAAGGCACCGGTAGGGTGTGAGCTAAAATATCAGTAGGGTCTCACAAAACATCCATAAATGAATTCAGCATTTAATTGACCAAATAAAGATTTAAATTTTAAATAAATAGGAATAGAATTTCAAGAAAATATTTAAAAAATAATGCATTACATTTTAAATGATAGAAATTCTTTAAACAAATGGATTAATAAACATTTTATGTAAAAGAGTTTATATAAATTCATAAGGCATGGTAAACAGTATACAACAAGAAATGGCATATATTTCAAATACAAAAATTGACTAATATGGTAATATGCCAAGAGGTATGATAGTTCCAGGATACGAGATCCTACACACTCGAAACTAAATCACATTAATATGTTTATACACACTTCCCTTTGATATTAACCAAAAAGGACCCACCACCATCCCATCATGGTTGTGACCCTCTGAAATAGGTTTTGTTTCAGTTGTAAGTGTCAAAAAAGTGTTATCCCAATAACTTAATAACTACCTAGGATTTCATGTGATCTAATAAAAATCAATGATTTTAAATTTATTTTAATACTAATTCAAATAAAACTCACTATATTCTTCATTTCAAATAAGTCAGTTTTCCATTATTAAAACTTGAAACAGGTTTTAATCAAATCACGACTTTTCAAGATAAAACAAATGAGTTTCTTAATGAAATCATTTTATTAAATTTTTTCAAATACCAAATTGAAACAAATTCCATAAAATTAATTTCACTATTTCAATTTTGTAATTTAAATTTCACAAAATTCCATCAATTTCACAAATACATCCCAATTCAATGAAATTGGGGGGTTTCCCAAAATTCATGCCAAAATCCAATTTCAAAACTCCAATTCAATAGAATTTTGTTTTTAATCAACCAATCAAAAGTAATTTCATTTATATAAATAAATTGAATTTATATCAATAAATTTAATTAAAATCAAGAAATTTAGGGTTAATAAAAATTGTCCATCATAACAGAACCACCTACCTTAGGATCACGAGATCTCACAACTCAAAACCCTATTTAGTAAACTCCAATAAAGAACATCAACAATAACGATCCGAGACTCAAACCTAGATTAAAGATAAAAAATGAGTAATATAACCTCCAAAAACATATAGTTCTATAAAACCCTAGGGGTGAAGAAGAGAGAGATGGATAAATATAACGTGAAGAGGAAACCTACTGAGTAGATATTGACCGTCATTCGCCTTCCTTAGATCCACTTATGGATGGATTAGAGGGGAAAATACCCTCCTAAGAGCCTCTAAGGAAGAAGAAATTATATGGGGTTCATTATGCCCCTTCATTAATCTGAAAGGGTTGTTTCAAGATTTAGAAATTAAAGTTCAGATTAAAAATTTCCCATAAGCATGGTTTATTGGGTAAGGCCACATGGTTATAAAAATTGTGCTACCTAACCATGTGCCCTTTTTAATGGGGTTACACAACTTATCCTAGGGGGTGCATGTTCTATCAGACCATGCACTAGTTGTAAAAAACCCCCACTATATGGGTTTTCATGGTTTCCACTAAGAGGGCGCACATTTTGGGAAAACCATGCATCATTCGTAAAAAACCCAGATACATTCATGATTTCCAAAATTTTAACCTAAAACAGCTCCAAATGAAACCCAACTATAGTGTGCTCAATAGATGGGTTTAAGAATACTTAAAAATAGTAACCAGATGCTACATATAATCATTTAATCATAACTTGTTTGATACCTTTATATAATAATTTCAATATCACCAGCCAAATCCCTTTATATAAGAATTTCGGCATGAATCACAACACAATATATGGAAGCAATAATAACACATATAATATTGCAATATGTAGGGGTTAATTCATCCAATTACCCTTTATCTTACAATTACCCCTTTCATTTACCATGTTGGTCTTAAACCATTACCATGTTGATGCACACAACCATATCATATCAAACATCACCGATCATTCTAATAAAAAAGTAATCCTTTATCCAAGGTCACTATATCACAAGTAATCACCAAAGGTCTCATCTCATTCTAATAATATTTTAATTCACTATCCAAATCATTATTATTCAATGGTAGGCTCACCTTATAGGTAGCCACATGTTAGGTCTCAACACTATTGAATCCAAAGGGATCCAAAGAATAATCCAACATAAGATTTATCACCATACATTATTTAATTAATTAACATGAAAGTTATTTCAATGTAGTCATATAATATTTCACATAGTTTAATAATAAAAATAGGCTATAGTGTTTAGTTTTAGGAAACCTACATTTTACCAGTGATCAACACACTACTTTCAATAGGTAATGCTAACAAGAAAGAAGGTGAAGATGATAAAAATAATAACCTAGATGACACAAGTCCAAGATCAACACTTGATTCCATATAGGTCGTGAGATTACATTGTAATGATAAGTAATACATGAAATAGATTGAAAACAAAATTGGAATAACTAACTGAGGATTAGTAACTTGATTGAGACATCTGAAAGGGAATAAAGCACTCCAAAATCGCTTGAAGTTTCCTGAGGGTTCGAGAGAGAAGAGCTATATTTGAATGAATAATTAATATTACTCATGGTGTGGACTTAAAATCACTAATTTCGAGAAATTCAGGGTGTGAAATACTTTCACATATATTATTTATCAATTTAGGATTTATTCTGAAAAAACACATCACCTCGGGTTAAAACAACCACGATTGAGCATTTCATGACATGAATCGGGTTCATGGCATGTGACCATTTCATTCCCTAAACCAGTTCATAATGTCTTCCTAGAAACAAGTATACATTACGTAACATGTTCTTAGAATAAAAATAACTAGAAAAAATCTCTCAATATAGCTTCAGTAAAAGAGTTCAAACTACATTTGAAGCCTTCCGAACTTATGGAGATAACTCATAATCCCTTGACATGTTTATACCCGATCACCAATAATTTAAAAAAATAAACCCTTTAACATTAAATAATATTCCCCAGAATAATATCTCCATTCTCAAAATAAACACTTCCACCAAGGATTAAAGAAGAAGGAAACCCCAACTAAATGATATTCAACCAAAACTCAAATGGGGACATGCCTAGAAGAAGACATGGTATTACATCAAGTATCATCAACCTCTTTAATTCAATGGGACTAAAAATATATTTTTACATGATCAATGGAAAAGTTCCTTAAATATAATATTTCTCAATCTTGTAAGTAGTGAAAGGGATAATGTCTTCATGGAATTACATCATCTCTAAAGTGATAAGGATCAATGGTGGTCATTGATTCAAAACACTAAGGATAAAGAAGAAATAGAAAACATGGAAAACAATGTTTTCAGGGTAATATTCATGGAAAAATATTCTCATCATGAGCAATGAGATGATATAGAAAGAAAGTGCTTGAGACTAAGACAAAAGGAAGATGAAAATTTTTCAAAATATAAATCTAACATTGCAAGGATAGCAAAGATTGTTTTGGACTATGTACATAATCCAAAGAGAAATATTAGCCATTTCTTTATTGGTATTAATCCAATGCTTCAAAGAGAATCATATGAGTACATATTATCATGTTATATCAAGAAAAAGAAATAATTCTACAAGTATTATGGATTCTAATTTATGAAATAGAAGAATATAATGGCAGATCAAGAAATAGATAACTAGAATACGGGAAAAAAGGATTCCCCAAATGTGATACTTGTGGAAAGAAGCACCTTGATACTTTCTTAAAAGAAAAAAAAGAGGTTTATTAAAGTTTGGAGAAAATATTTCATCATGTTTATCAATGTAAGTGTAAAGTATATGACTAAAATGTATAATGATTTATCTATAATGATATGAGGAACTATTCCAACCAATTCCATAAGAATCAAGGGAATATACCTAAAAATAAGTTAAGGCTTCAAGGTCAAACTTATGCTTTTAATACATCCAAAGAGGAATAGTTAATGTGCTTGTGCATTTGGATCCAAGAAATGTGTTTTAAAATTATTTTATTGATTATATTTTCGTTATAAAAATCATCAAATGAATAATGATTGTATATTAGTATTATTTATTTTAGGATTTGAAAGGATGTGTTGAATGGTACCAGGAAAAATGATTCAGTTCCTAGTTAATATTTTCTAATAATAAATGATTTTGGTAAGATAATACATAATATTCACTTTATGATAAGATAAAAATGACAACGATATGTTTGTGGGATAGTATTTCTAGCTATAAAATTGGATATTGATTTTATATTTTATGTTATATTTGTAAGAGTTTACTGTATGTTCGGATTTATGGAATATATTTTAAAACATGATATTTTAGTTTTTCAAGCATGAATGTGTTCATTAATAATTTAAAATGATATAGGTATTAACATATTTGGGATGTGAAATTAATAGACTCCTTATATTGTTTGGGAATATAATGTTGATTTAGTGACCTTCCTTTTAAATTTGGTCAACTATATTTTGGATGAGTCGTAAGATAAACTGTTTATGTAATGGATTAATTTGAACTTTGGGTGTTGTTGGATAAAATTTTCTAACCATTTTGTTTTTATAAGATATATAAAGAATATATTGACACTCTTTTATGGATATTATGATCTATTAAAAGTTAATTTTTTAGGCATAAAAATCTATTTTTGGATATTCATTTCATAGAGTAACAGATGAACTAGAAATTGATTGTCGAAAAAAAATGGATGGAATTGTTCTTATGAAATAAAAATACATTAGGTAATTATATTTTCTTATATACTTCTATTGTAAAATAATTCCTCAATTCTAAGGAATGATTCTTTAAAAAATTGTTATCCAAATACCTTTATTTATAAGGAATTGATGGTCTTTTAACAGTTTAAAGATTTATAGTTTAGTGATCATTAACCTGCTTTGGACCACCCACCATCTCAGGATAAAGGATCTCAAATAATCTCTATAATAGTTTATTCTTTTCTTCCATGTCCATATCTTCACATCATGCCTCTGTTAATCTACTTAGAAACCTAGTTATGTAATTATTCCAGATATCCTTCATACATCGCTTTTTCTATAATCAAAAAGATTTTTTACTAACCATTCTCAGAATTTGGGATTTAAATAAAGAAATTTTACATTATCAAACCCTTAATTATATGTATCATGATTAAATTATGAGGTTGCAATTTATTTAAGGGGGTATAATGTAACACCCAAATATTTCAAAATAGGACATTATGTTCGATTGCATGTGTGACATACAACAAAATGATTCCAAGAAAAAATCACACCCAGAGAATTTATGATATTTTTCATTTTAAATAAATTTAATCTCTTCGATAGCTTTTGATGTATACAATGATGGGTTTAAACTAAAGATGACAATCAATTAAAATATTATTCTTTAAGCATGACCATTATAACATAGTTGTTAAGTTAGAGGCTACTAATAAAACTAAAGAAATTGTGGAAATTATATTTTTTACACATGTATAAAATAAATTCAATGGTTATCTATTTATTATAAATAAAATAAGAACCATTTTAAAAATAAATAAATGTTTTTTAAAAAAACTATATTTTTCTAAATAGTGGATTAGTCTCTCTTTGCATTCATAATTTAAAATTAATTTTTACCTGTTTTAAAAAAATTATTTTAAAAAATAAACTTAATTTTTTAAATCTATCAGTCAAAATTATTATTTTTTAATTTTTTATAATTTTCTAAAAATAGAAATTTCTTGATGAATAGTGAAAATGCTGAATTTTAATTGATTTTTTTTTTAATTTTAATAATTTTTAAAGATAAATTATATTTAAAATTAGTTTGAAAGTGAAATTAGATCAATTATAATAGAATTTTACTAACTTAGGTTATTTTAATCAATTTCATGTCAAATTTTTATATTAAAACATTTTATACTATACAAATTTTCTCTTTGGAAACCCACTTTTTCATCGCGTCTACGGGTATAATTTTGAATTGGATTCTTGCACTTATTTGAATTTAATTTTTAAAAATATATTCCATATTCTAAATCAGAATAATCTATATTTTATAATAATGTAAACTTAATTTTTCTCCATTACAAATAATCAAAACACTAAAAATTAATTACTGTGATTAAGGTAAAAATGTATTTACATAGGGGTTAAACTAAAAAGATAAGGGTTCAAATGACCTACCAAATTTTCAAAAACCCATTTTATTTCAATATTTTTAAAATTGAATACCTATTTCTTCTATAATGACACATTTTTTATGCTTTTTTAAGATAAAAACGTGGGAGTAATTGATTTTTTGAAAAATACCAAGTGTGTCCTCTCCCCCACTTATAAAAAGCCACACCCTCTCCACTCTTCACACTCCCAAATCCCTTATGATCAGACATTACCCAAAAAAATAACTTCTTCAAATTCCTCCCTACATCCAATATTCCTTTTTAAGAAAAAAATATAATCATGGATGGCTTTAGATTAAACATAAAGATGTTGCTCGATGAAGAGGTAATGTTTTTACTATGCGTTTAATTTTTTATTCTTCTTCTAAATCCTTATAATATTTTATAAATATATCAAAATAATAAAACTATTATATAATATATTCAGATATTTTATTATTTTAATTACATAACCTATATCCATATCCACTTCCATCAATTGGAAAACTACTTCGTCAATTGTGTATGCAGTGAACTACTACCACATGAATAGGTGTAGTTCATTTTCCATCACCACCATTCAAGGATGGATGTAAAGATGGATTTAAAATATTTGTATGATATTTATGATATTATTATAATTATTTAATCATAAGATCACATATACCTTCTTACTTTCTATATTATTAGGGAAATTAAAACACTGGTCATCTGTACGGAGGACTGCTCCCTCATAAAGCAATCTGATACCTTTTTCACATATGCTTTACAAGTAAGGAAGTAAGGATAAAAGATAAATAATATATGTGATATTTATGACCTAAAAATTCTTCTATAAATATAAAATCACATATATCTTATTACCTTCCAATCCATTGGAAAATGATAATGTCTCTCATGCATTAGTGTCGACTACCACCTCCACATAGTGATGTGAAATTTGTTTCATTTTATTTTTTCGTGGATGGTAAAAGGGATAGATTTTATTGATATATATTATATATATTACATAATAATTATTATTTAAATCATAATTAATATTTATTTTCCTTTAATTTCATCCGCTAAGTAAAAATAGAAAAAACATTACTGTATACGTACGTCCTCCCGTCTCTATAAATGGTGTAATCCTTTTTCTATCTCTAAATTTTATAGATTACTATAAATAAATATATAATGAATATATATAGTATTTATATAATGGTAAAAATTATGGATATTATTTAACAATTATCATATTAAAAGGATCAAAATTATTTAACCAAAACATACATGGAAAAGAAGCAATTATCACCTCAAATAGTGATTTTAATAAAGAATTGAGAATAAATTAGAGATAAAATAAAATAATTAAATCATGTATGGTGTGATAGATATATATAATTAAAGTTCTATAAATTATTTTTAATAAATATATATTTATTATACATGATTTGTGGAGAAAAATGAAGGAAGTTGAACAACTGGTGAGGGTTTATCGTCTCACTTTTGCTTTCCTAAGACATACACCATAATCACCTCTTATTCATTTGTGTGGTGTATGTACTGCACATTTTGATATATTTTAGCATGAATATATTTATATTCATGGTATTTAAAATTTTATTTGAATTTATTTCTTTCATGGGGCTTATTATTCAAAATTTACCAATGTGGTAAGGGTTTATTTGCAATCTCATCATTATTCAAAAATATTTTTTAAGGCTTTCTTGGGGGAATTATTTGATATTTATACATTAAGATCAATATATTATATTATAATATGGTTATTCAAGATCCTTTTCAAGTAATAGTACTAGTTTCCACTCATTGGTACTTAAAATTATTGATAAAATATTTTTAAGAAAATATTACTTTATTTCTATCTTCGGTCGAAAATCATTTTTCATCTAAATCCATGTTTTCTAAAAATGTAATTAGAAAATGTTTTTATAATTTTGAAAATGATTTATTGAAAACATTTTTAAAAATTTTAACAATTTACAATGAAAATAATGGAATATTCATTTCATTTTCATAATAAGGTTCATGTGGATTTTACTAAAAACATGAAATAGATATTTTTTGTAACGTGTATGACATAAATGGAATTTTATACTCTCTTGATGAATCGGTATTTTAAAGATAATTTTAAAGGTTTTAATTAGTTATTTCCAAAGAAAATTATTTTAAAAATAATTTTTAGACATTTATTTTTAATAATGTTTTCAAATTGAAAAATTAATTTTCCTCAAAATGTTTTATTGACATTTTTTTTATATTTCTATTCATTAATGCAATAAAAACAATATTATGCTTATGATCCAATAGGGATATGTTGTATATATACCGAACTTATTATTTATTCATATGATTTATGATCATTTTTAATTGGGATGTACAATTTTATTACCATTCACTATATTACTCCAGATGTTTTATGATTATGTCTATTGATTAGGGTAAGAATTAACAGTTTGTATATTAGTTTTTCAATATTAATGTTTTTTATTATGTTTCACTCCGTTCATATGATGAATGAATTGGAATTATTGAGTAATGGATGGGGTATATAATTACATATCCCCTCGATACATTAGTAGGTATCATGAGAAAAAAATTAGGTATCTGGGTGAGGACATACCTATTTATGTAAAATGTTTTTGTATGAGGCCTTAATGGAAAGAAGCCTTTGAATGAGGTTGTTAGGTCCACCTGGTCGAATTCCCTAAGAGTTGGGTGAGTCACGGTATGATAGGTTAAAACCTTTTCTCATTTGGATCTTGTTTCATTGTTAGAAAAAACTCATTTCTCTCTTCCTCACATAGAAATATACGAATAGATATAAAATCATGAATAGGACACAATGATTTTTACTTGGTTCACCCTCCTTAAGCAACGTCCAAGGATCATACAACAGTAATGTGCTGATATACCAAATTCAATAAGTCTCACAACCAATAATGAGTACAATTTTTGGGCTAGATCTTCTCTTCCTAGGCTCACTACCTTTACAAGGTTTAGGGTTTTCTCACTCCATTCCAAACACTCACTCCCTATGACTCTTTCTATAGCTCACTATCGGTGGAAAGGGTCATCATCTTGTTCTTCCTTCTCTCACTACTCTTGGAATTTAATCCACTCATAGTTTATGGGCTTATAGATCAAAAATATATTATGGACATGTAGGTCCCCTCACTAGAATGAATTCATGCATCCTAAACTATAGGTAGATGCTCTGTTGAAGTTACTTTTTCACCCATAGATGAATTCCACCTTCTAGGATATTTTTAGATACTGTAAAATAATTTTGCAAACTGATTTGAAGCCTTCACAGACTTCCTTGTGAAAATCAAGAACCACCAGCTCCTCTGGTGTAGTGTGTAATAGGTCTGGCATACATCCACCTGATCCACATAGAGCTCCCTCTTCTACGAACCTCCTCTGTTCATGGACTAACTCTACCTCCACTATTGTGTACTTCTATTACATAAAGATTCTACAAACCTCCTCTGTGAAACCCCTCATGTTTGTGAAGTTCTCTCTTTTCGCGGATTGTCTTTGATTCTGCATACTGGATCTCTCCCTCCATGTACCACTTTCGGAATTCTCCCTCTTGTATATCAGAGATTCATATTCCCCATACCGAGACAACTCCTTCTGTGTACTAGACTTCCTTCTCTGTGTACTGTACTTTCTTTGTGGGTTAAGAATCCCCACAAACACCTTCAACAAGAACCACTTTCAGTCATTTCCAAATTCCCTGAAAAAACTATGTTCTCTAATGATGTTTAATCGCCACAGTAATTGGTGGGATTAGCGATTTTTATATAGGAAACAACATCTGCAAAATCCACTAATCCATGATTTTCCAAATCATCAATCCAACCTTCACCGCTTATCGATCCTCCTTCCACCACGAACCGTAATCCATCCACAAACTATTTTTCATACTTGTTACATGTACTTCCTTTTCTCTTATGTGGTCAATCTCCTCTGTCGGTGTACTTCCTTTTCTCTTACGTGGTCAATCTCCTCCGCCGGCATCAAGCCACCCGCATACCGTATCGTCTTTCACTACGAACCATTTTTGGTTTCGTGAACCGCACCCTCATACCATTCCCACTACCTCATACACGTCTGTGTACTCTTCTCGGACGTGGTACATGATCCATGTTCTGATCTCCTAATTTCTCTTACTTTATCGACTTCATTCTCCATTATTCACACAAATTTCCATTTTTGAGGCCCCAAAATTTTGAAAACACTGGGAAACAACGCCACCTCGAAAACATGTCTTCAGCAAACACCAACCATTCTCATTCATGATTATCTAGCTTTGTCAACAAACACAATCACACCCAAAACATACCAAGAAGAAATATTGAGGGATTTTTTCCCAACTGAGTCCTTGACGGTACGTTTAAGATGTCCATAATTATACATTATGTCAATATGAATTCAATCATTGATATTCTGTTGGATTATGTCATTAGTTAGAATATATGTGTTTAAGTTTCAATCTCATATTATTATTTATTTGGAATTAATTGATCCTCATTTATTCCTTCCATATTATGCTCAAGATATCGATTAAATGGAATGTGTTTCAATTATTTACCTTTCTATATTCATTATTCCTTATTTATCAAAAACTTTTGTTTGTGCACATACCATTACTGAGCATCTAAGTCTCGCTTTTTATATATATTTTTTCCTAGGATAACAGGGAGTGTTTTTTGATTGATATGAAGGGATAAAAAATGGGTATAATGGTGATCTCAATGATTTTTTTTATATTTTATGTGTAAAACATTATTGTAAATTTTATGTATGTATCTAGTTTACCAAGATTACTAAACTATTTATTATTTTTGGATGTGATTACTTGTCTCTTATGAAAATTTAATAAAGTAACAATGGGTTCCAGGATATTAGGTTCAGGGTCGCAACACCTTTTATAAGTGAGGGGAGGGGCACTCTTGGAATTACTTAATTTTTTATTTTAATATAAATAACTTTTCTTTGAAAATGGATACAAATTGATATAATTAGAATGATGGATGAGTATGTTTTTAAATCATAACATCTAATAAAATTTGGAAAATTTTGGGTTATTTTTTTAACTTTATCTCTTATTTTTACCCTCCCGTTAATCTATTTGAAAATTACCAGTATATCATTGTTTTTTACTATTTTGGAATGTAAAAGTGACTATTAGATGAAAAATGACTTGTAAATAGACCATGGTTTATATATTTAACCATATACTTCTCAATTGTTTGTATATATGATTCTTATGAATATAAATCATTTAATAAAATATTATTTATGATAAGATATCATTAACATAATTTTTTTAAATATATGTAATATTATAATATAATATGTGTCTACCTCATGAAAAATGGTTCTAAAATGATATTACTTATAGTATAAGGAATATATGATCTTAATATAGTACACCAATAATACTTTTATAGGTTTTGATATTATTGTAAACATTATCTTTTTATTTAACCCCTATGTTAACCAATTTTACCTTTAACTATGGTAATGAATTTAATATTAAAGGATAATAATTTTACTTATAAGGTAAAAATTGGATCATAAATGTACCACCTATAAAATTTTAGACCATTTATAATCCTACATTTATTATTTAACTATTTTTATGATTATTAAACAATGTAATAAAATATATTTAGCATAAAATACTATTAATGTTATTTTTAGAACTATTCGCATAATTTGACTTTGAATACAACACGTGAGTAATGTAATTAGAATATATAACTTTAACAAACCTATAATGTGTTATATTTATCTTAAAAATTTATGTGGCACTTTAAATTGACCAAAACATATTACTTTTAGAGTTTTTAAAATAATTTACTTCGTTTTTACTACTTTCACAAGCATCGTGTCAATGTTGCGTAAGTGTTTAAGGTAACTATTTCATATCTAAAAAATAATAAATAAATTTTTGTGATTAAAAAATTAATTAATATATAAAATAACCATTTAAAATCCAAAAAAAATTGTTTTTATCCCTCACATATAATAATATAGATATTAAAATCAATAAAGTGACATTTTTTACTTTATCTTTTACTTAACTATTATAAAGGTTTAAAAAAGTTAAATTGAAAAAACACCAAATTATTTATATTTAGAAGAAAATAGATGAAATAAATACGTAATATTAAATAAATGTAAATTTTTAATGAATTTTAAGTCTTTTCACAAATGTTTTAACCCCAATTTACCCATTTTAACATTATCATGGTAACAAATATTTATTATGGTTATTATTCATATCATGAAAAAATGAAAGTGAAATATTCAAAAAATTTGGACCTCTGGATTCTATATATGGAAAATAAATTAAAGATTAAATATATATAAGTGTATGAAATAAATTTAAGATAAGAACTCAAAACGCAGTGATAAACAGTTTTTTAGAAAATTACATTTTAAAGTATAAAATTTTATTTATACTAAATTATAACTTAAAATGGATTCAAATTTAATTAATTGGACAATATAATATAAATAATGTTATTTTTAAACCATTTTAAAAAATGTAACTTTTTAAATTCTTCAAAAAAAGTACAGTATTCAATAAAAATAAAAATAAACACTATTCACAAGAAAATCAATTATTTTCAGAAAAATCCAAAAAACTCTCCCTAAGATAATTTTGAAATGATGATTTCAAAAATAATGTAATATTATCAGATAAAAATTATTATAAGTTCTAAATATTACTTATAATATTGTCATAAAAATCAATAAAATTGTATTTTTAAGAATAAAATGACTTTACAAAAAATTAAGCATTTATCAAATGTAATTTTATTTATTATGAACATTATATATATTTCATAATTTGGTTACTTATATTAACACCTTAAAATTCAATGGTTATGTTATAATGGTCATAAAATAATAATATTTCATGGTTTTTTAAAGATCAGTGGTGAGTCATTGATACACTATCGAATATAGTGTGTTTTTAATATCTGGGGGTCATTAAGAAATTGAATCCTCACAGTTTGAACTTGTTCTCTATAATAAATGGTTTGATATTTAAAAATTAAACTATTGAAATATCATATAATAAAAAGGTTTAATAAAACATACACCTGAAAAATGGAATGGAAAATACAAATGTCCTTTGGAATAACACGTAACTAGGTTTTTAAAATTTAGAATATTAGTGGGAAGCGAAAATATGGACATGGAAGAAAAAATTAATTTCAAGATATTTATAGAGAGTGACATATAACATTGATCATAAGTAATTTAATGATCATGATAAATTTAATGACCACAAAACCATAAATTATTATGGTTTGAAAAATACCATTAATTCGTAAGAAATGGATGTAATAGGATAACATTTTTACATCAAGATCCTTTTCTATTATTTTAGTAATTCCTTACCATTTTGACTAAGAAAATAATAACTATACTTATTATATAAGTATAATTAAATCTATTAAGAAATTTCCACCACAATCTCATATTTTCTCCAAATGATAGGGATTAAATATGAATTGTTTTCTTGCCTGACACACTAACATTAACTTTTAATGGATCACATAATCCACATAAGGATAACAATATATTCCCTTTATATTTAAATATTAAAAAATATCAAAATAGTTATAACCAAGTAATATAATAGCTAAAATGTTTAAAATTTCATCGGAATAAATAATTCATTTTACTCCAAAATTTCCACAATAACACTAAAGGATCAACATAGATCATTCAGTAAACAAACATCCCAACATCCTAAATTACCTCAATAAACTCAACATTAAATAATATTTTAACATCAATATTAATCTCATATATTTTATTTTACATCCAAAAAATTAATTGTATTCTTCCCAAATAATCTTTCATGTTAAATCATTTGTTAATCCAAAGGATTTCATATACCTCAACCCAATGACAAATCCTCCAAAATATCATCAATCACCATGATAAATCACCATATAATATTATCATGAATAAAATTTAGATAAAATACTAAAAGGAAATCCTAAATTGACTTTAAATATATCCACATCTATCACCTTTTCAATGAATCACTTTTTAATCATCAATATTATTTATATCCCACTTTCCAATAGACAATAATTAATTTAATATCAAATCATATATGAACCCAAAAGTTTATTTAAACATCAATATATTATTCATCATAAAACACAGTAAAAGGTTCACATCACCTAAAATTCCCATCACATAAAACCTAAATAAAAACATAAATACTTGCAAACATTTTAATTTCCTCAATAAATCCAAAAATTCAAAACAGTTCACCAAAGATCACATAAATCACTTTTTCAAAAAATTACCAATCAATTCCATGGTCATAAACACTATCAAATTTACTTCATCAACTTTTCATACCAACTATACATAATTATCTTAATATTAATCATGTATTAAGTTTTATCAATCCCTCAATAATGTTTCTCCCAAAAATATCTATTATAACTAAATATGTTTCCAAATCCTTATAGAAAAAATATTTTGGAATAATTTGTATATGTTTCATGATTCTTAAAACCAAAATATCATTGATATACCACTTATATAATGTAATTATAGAATCCCAATAATTAAAAACATTAATTCTTTCACTTAAATGATTAGAATTGTGTAGGACCTTCCTTTGTTTATTTTTTAACCGTTGGATTTCTTTATTGTATTTGATAACTCCCAAATTCTCCACACATAAGACATTAAACTATAAGTAGTACCTTATGATTAACGTCAAATCCCACCATCATACATTCCATTTTTTTCTCAGTAATTATATTCTTTATGACCATATTTTCCACACATAAAATATTTTATCATTCCTATGTAACATTTTCTTATGTTATTCTCCCCACATATTTAAGATATAGGAAATTGAATCTTCATAACTTTATAGTCTTCATGAAACTTGATTTGTATCTTATTAGGTTTGTTGGGAAATAACCCATATTCTAATTTTTAATCATATAGTGAGGTATATTTTTGGTAATAATCACAATGTTTCACATTTTATAATATTTTTAATTTGGTTTCTCATGATGATAGTCATTCCATTATTTATTACCATTAGAATTAACATAATTCCTCCAAATTCCGCCCAATGATTAAAACCAAAAATAATTGTGTGAATAAAAATAATCATATTTATAAATTTAAAAAATCATTAATATTATTTCTAAATCATTTAAACTTCTCTAGATTCATTCACACATTAGGTTTGACCTAGGCCATCATTAGTTGTTATCTATTGAAATCATTTATAATTTTTTATAAGTAAAATGCGAGTCAACCCAATAGTATCCCATGAGAGTTTCAAACTGGTTTTTCAGTAAGGTCACACTCATCATGAACCATAATAATGGTTGAGACATAATCAACCAAATATTTTGGTCATTATTACCCCTATATTCATTTTTTACAAAACTATATCCACTTGTATCTAGAGAAGTACGTATTTCTGGGAAAACAACATAATTTTTACCTTACTAAAACATTCTGGTGTTATCCTATACATAGACTAATCCCTTGAATTTTTATCAAATTTATCTATTAATAATCTCTAAAGATTGACTAAACCCTTCTCTGATACAAACTATTATAGCCCATACTTTTCATACATAGATATTAAAAAAATTAGATGAATATTAAAAATATAACATTGTGATCCACGACATATCTATAAAGGTTTAATGTAGTTTTAGACTTTTTTTATAAAGATCTTACTTAAAAATATTCTTCATAATTCCCCCCACATGTGGCTGGGGTGGGGGTGTGGGACTCAGGTCACAAGTTCGAATCCCCAATCCATTCTTTCTTATCAAGTGAGTAATGTAATAGACCCACCTTTTATATTCTTCAACATCTCTAGTCATGTTCTCATTTTATACCCTTCAAAACAAACCCTGCTTAAGCCCTTTATTTATATCCTGAGGAAAGTAAACATAATAAATAGTGAACTCATATTCTCTATAAAAGTAAATAAGGTGGATATAAATTGATGATCATAAGTAATCATAAGATAAAAATACGTGTATAATTTCATGATCATAAATTAAAAATATCATGCCTAATCTAACATGGCTAAAAATAATGATTCATTGTATAAAATGTTATCATTTAAAAATAAATGAACCGTAATGGTGAGAAAATATTATAAATTGATCATGAAATATATGTTCATATCAAAATCATGTTATAAAGGTGTGGAACTACAAAAGGCATAGAAACCATTAGTTTTTTAATATTTAAATACCGAGACCCTAAAATCACAGTGGAAGAAATAATGACTAGTTTCCCATGTCATAATGGATTATACATCATCACATGTTTTTAGATATTAAATCATGAATCACTTAATGTCTCCCACAGTGGATCAAGAATCCCTTCCTTTTTCACATAGTGGATCGGGCACATTATCTCGCATCCCATAATGTTATCATGGGATATAAAATTTAACCAATATATTGGAGGGCTATATTATTCTAATCCCACCCACAACATAATGAAAAATATGTATATGTTTTCTATAAAAACAAAAAATATTCACCATATCATCATGACATAACCTGTGGTAAGAAAATGGGCTTTATAAACATTTAATCCTTTCATAATAGAATACCCAACGGATAATAAATGGGTGTTAAAAAAATAAGGATGGTATCATATAGAGAAATAATAAGGATAGTATCATGGAATCGTATCCCTTTTAAATTAAAATTAACATCTATGTATGTTATCATAAATCAAAATTCCTA
The DNA here is from genome assembly GCA_963277665.1 of Viscum album. NCBI lineage: Eukaryota > Viridiplantae > Streptophyta > Magnoliopsida > Santalales > Viscaceae > Viscum > Viscum album. The sequence goes on along the minus strand of OY728147.1, from coordinate 2,045,178,236 downwards.
TAAAAGATCACGGAAATATTTGTTGAGGAAAATACCATTTTTTATTTTAAATAAATTATTTAAAATAAAAATATTTTTATAACAGAAAGTAAGACATTTAATTTCAAAATTATAATATAAAAAATGAGAATGAAGCATCAAATCCTTGAGTGGTCATAATAGCATAAAATTTTGTTCATGTTGTATAAGTTAACAAAGATTCCTATTACATTTTTAGAAAAAAGTCAAAATAACCTCATTTGAAAAGTGATAAGAATATTCCTTTAAAATTTTATAAAAAATAAAAAAAGGGTAAAAATAAATTTAAAATTTTATAGTAAAATAGTAAAACATTCTTGAAAATATTTTTATGAAAATATGGATATGGAATAAAAAGATTCCTGGCTGAATAATAAAACAAGTAAATTTTTCCTTACAAATAATATTTTGGTCTATTGAGTAATTAAAGTGATAAAATAAAAGGAAAAAATATAGTACATATAAATAAATATGGTATAATAAAAAATAAATGGATTTATCATATACGAATAATATAATTTCCATAATGGAAATTAAATAATAAACAATCTTGAATAAAATGTGATTGAGAAGTAAATCCTTTACCAAATTGGAAACATTAAAATCCATAAAATATGAAGATAAAAACATTTATGGATATATATACCAACAATTTTGATTAAATTAATCATAAAATACATTCATGGGTTGTATATAAATCACATACCAGAAACAAGTGGTGAATATAGAATGTGTCTCTTAGAAATTAAAGTGAGATGAAAATACTTAACCTCAAGTCTCATCTCACATTGTAGGCATTAATCCCTCTTATGTATTAAATATATACTTAGTATATAAATATTCCATAACAATAATTATATATTTCATTCCATTAATTATTTACATATGATATTTTATCACCCGTGTATTGACAATTATTGATTAAAATCACTATTCAATGTGATAACTGCATTGTTTTTCATTCATATTTTAGTTTGGGAGTCTCGGAATTTATAATATGAACATGGTTAATTTAAATAAAAAATATTAATAATTATATAAATATAATATATATCCATTATATATATATATAGAGATAGATTCATCCATAAAACATAGAAATTGAAAATTGAATTACACTATTCCTGGAGACGGAAAGTTGTACGTATGCATGAACGCTATTTTAATTTTTCAATAGATGGAATGAAAGAAAGGTAATATTATAGACCTATATTTTTAAACATATTATTTCATGATTTTAAGTATAATTAACCATCAAATGAAAACCAAATATCATAAAGTCTAGTGTCTTTGGAAGATTAGGTACATAAAATTGAAATCATGGAAATAAAAAAAACATTATATTTATCATCCATAATGAGATACTAACTTCCATTTAGGTGTTAAATATACATATTATAACATGGGTAATACATTCAAAAGGGATGAGCTAAAAATCCCAAAAAGGTAAAAAACATAGAAATAAAGCATAATACAAGGGTTAGAAGGAATAACTTGACGATAAAAAAAGGAATGGAACATAAATAAACATATGAAAGAATAACATATAGAACAAGGGATCATTTAAAAATTTAAATATGAGAATTTGGAATAAACATATAACATGACATAAACATTATCCAAGGCTAACTACCAAGACTATATCACATAGTGGACAAAGTCCCATAAAGGAATCAGGTTTAATCTATATCCTAACATAACGTCTCATGAGACTAAACATTACCAAATTAATTGGAGTGATATATGGGCACACCCATCATAACATTTTTATGAATATGTGTTCCATATGAATAATACATCATTAGTAATAAATATAAGGGTGACATGGGGAAATAAATGGGCATCGTAATCATGTCTTAAAGCATAACCAAGGGGTGTATCATAATGGTGTAAAAGAAATATTGTATATAAAAAATTATTGAACATTAATAAGGTAAAATAGTAATATATAATGACAAACTATGTCCAAATGAGGTGAAAACATGTAAAAATAGTGTTTAATAAACTTTAGAAACGGTACACTTTAGTGCGGTTTGAGGGGAAATATTAAAGAGTCTTTAAAGAGGGAAGAGTTTTAACTAATTGAATAAAACTCGAAATTAAATTATATAGTTTTTCATAATAAAACTAGTTTTTTTATAAAAATATATGTGTATTAAAACTTATTATGTAGTGTACTTGAATATGGGTAAGAAATGGGAAAGTTCCCTTTGATTGGGCTTGCTTGTCCGGAAAAATTGACAAAGAAACCTTATAAAACATGTATTTATCCATAAATGAGAGAATAATGGTTCTAGGTAGATATTTTTGGAACATAAACATATAATTTAGGAGGATTAAATAAGAATAATTAGTAATTACATTGGGGTTAAGAGATAAAGTGTAACCCGAAGGAAAAAAAATGATGGTTTGGAGAGAATCTCTTACCTTATGTCTGAAAGTGTTTTGAACTTGTACTTAATTTAGTAGATAATAAAATTTAATACAATAATAAATTAATTATGAACCTATTAAACATTTATTTTATTCATTTTAATTTTATTATGTTCATTTGTGATTATTTCATTGACTTATAGTGTTTAATTTCTTTATTTTGGGAGTGTTTATTTCATGATTTTATTGTTAGTTCCCTTGAGTTTAATTATGGGAGTTATTTTAAAATGGAAACAAAACTATAGATGTGGAATTATGTGATATTTATACACCTAAAAAATTAAATGATCCCTTATATAATTTTTTTAGATATGAGAATGATACATTAGATAAAATGTCAATGATCAATGTTAGTTTGTTTTGGCTAATTTTTGATCATGACGAACTAGTATTGTTTAATAATTTAATATTATGTATATATATTAGTCACTAAACATAAAAAAAATTATATATTTTAAAATCTTTTTTAACCCTTATAATAATTTTAAGACCCTCCATGAAGATATTAATAGAAAACGAATAATTTTCTTCCATGTAGGTGGTGAATCGACACATCGTGGATGATATTTTAATTTTTAAGATAAAAAGAGAAGAGAAGATATTTAATGATTTTTATCACATTAACATAAAAAAAATTATTAAATATATATAATTTTATAGTTATCATTTTACTTTGTAAAGGGTAGGTGAGGTAAGGATAAAAAAATAAAAAAGATTAAAATATAAAAGGGGGGGTTTACCTTTTGAGTGTTGTCTCCTTGAGAACCTCCTCAAGGCACTTGGAAATGGCCTTTTAGTGAGACCAGAAAGATAAAAACCTGAAAATATGTTTTTGATTGAAATTGGGAATAATATAATCATGATCCAACTATTATAAGGTGTTATCAGATAGGTTGTGATGGGTGGTATTTGAAGGGAAGGAGAGGAGTGTTATTTGATTATTTTATTCATTAGTTTATTATTTTGGCACAAGACTATCAACAATGATGATTCACATGAATAAATATAGTAAATAGATAATGATATTTTTAGTTAATTGTTCTTACAACATCCATACATCAATAATGTCACAAAAATTCATGCATTTAGCTTATTTCATAAACTATGGTATTTCAGTATTCACAAAAAATTCAACTATTTTAGAAAAATCCCAACAATTAACCCTAGAAATTTTTTATTGTGTATAATTCAAAGATAAACTCCATTTTATGAATATAATTTCTTAAATATGATAATTTTAATTTTTAGTTAAATCCATCATGTATTCAAAAAATTCCGATAAAAATTATAACTGATTTTATGACACTTTGATAAATTAATTAAGGTGTCATAAAATTATCTTATAATCATAATATAGAAAAATATTAATTTATTAATCTATTTTATGAAAATATATTTTTTTAATTATTATATTAATTATAAATTTGTAAATAAATATCTACATTTCACAAAAATACAAATACATAATTTTTCATTTTTAAGACATTTATGTACTCATTCCATGACATAAAGATATTACATTATCATTAATAAGATACCAAAATTTTATTTATACTTTTATATGTAAGGTTACTATTATATTGGTCAGTTTACTGTTCCTAATGGTTATATTTCTATTCCAATAGTCAAGTTATTGTTCCATTAGTATAGCTTCCTTAATATCTATAAATACCACTTATTTCATTATTTATTTATGAAAAAAATGTTTTTTATTAGTTTTTATATGTGATTTATGTTTTTATACTATATAACATAATTATAAGATGTTAAAATTCATTGATAAAATTTTGGGTTGTTACATTCTTCCCCCTTATGAAATTTCACCCTCAAAATTTTTTCATTAGATACTATGGTGAAAACAAGTAAGGGTACTTATCCTTCATCACTTCCCCTGGTTACTATGTTGTCTCTTCATACTTTTGGTTACACCAAAGTACTTTGATGATGTCTGTAGTCCTACTGTGTAAAACAGTATCTCTATGGTTCAGGACCTTCATCGGTTTATTCTCGTAAGAGAGATCATTTTCCAATTGTACCACCTCTAGATTAAATACATGTGAGGAATCTGACATGCACTTCCTCAAGAGGGATATGTGGAATACATCATGTACTAGAAACATGGTTTTTGGAAGTGATATTCGATAATCCATAGCTCTTACTTGATCAAAAATCTTAAAGGGGTTAATGTAACTGGGACTCAACATTCCTTTCTTCCCAAATCTCATGATCCTCTACTAGGGAGATATGTACTAAAATATCATGTCTCTAACCTTAAACTCCATGTCACATAGAAGATTTTCTTACATATACCTTCTATAGAATTTGGAAATCCTAGATATAATGTTGAATGGTTTTCACCTTTTCTACTATTTCTTCAACCATTTGAGGTCCCATCAGCTTTTTTTCACCAACTTCATCCCAATATTCTAGTGTTCTAAATCTTTTCCCATAAAGGGATTCATATGGACCAATCCGGATGCTTGAGTAGAATAAATTATTATAAGTGAACTCAACCAGAGTTATATATTGGTCATATCCGCCATTGAAGTCCATAGAAAATTATCTCAAAATATCTTATACTGTCTAAATAGTATGCTCATATTGGCCTTCATTTCTCAGATGGTAGGCCGTAATGAATTTAAAATCATGTTTTAGTGAATATTGAAGAATTTAAAAAATACATATAGGTAAATCTCATATCTCAATCAGATATAATCCATAGTTCTACTCAATGAAGAATCACCACTTATTTGATGTATATCTATACAAGTGGATCAAGTGATAATTCCTATAAATTTTAAATAATGTTAGCCATATTGTAAGATGATCTACAATGACCCATATAGCATTATTTCCTCTCTATGTCATTGGAAGACTAGTGAAAAAAAATAGTGATATTTTCCCATTTCCATGTCGTTATGGGTAATGGAAACAACATTCCCTTATACTTTTTCCTTTAATCATTCACTTGTTGACATACCAGTAATGTTGATGTATATTTAGTGATCTCCTTCTTCGTATTGTCCCACTAATCGTGCTCTCAGAGATCAAGATACATCTTCATGATTCAAAGTTGAATAGAGAAATTTAAGCTATGTGAGTCTTTCATAATATCTTTCTTTATCCCTGGATTATATGGTACACATATTCATGACACAAATATTACAACTCCTTCCTCATCAATTTTGAACTTTGAGGATTTCCCATTTTTTATAGCTTCCACCTTTTTCTAAATGTCCTTATCATTTCTTTTAGAATTCTTTATTTTGTCTCTAAGGGATGGTTGATAAATCATTTGAAAAATTATTGATGATGTTCCTTATTTAAATATTCCCATGTGCATCCTTTTCATGTCTAAGAAGATTGGATCCTTCTCAATTTGCATCATTGAAAAAGTTCTAAGATCCTTTCTACTTAGAGAATATTTGACTTTATTTTCTCTACCAGGATGGTAGTGGATTGAGAATTCATAATACTTGATGACATCTAATAATATTCATTGGTTCATATTAATATCCTTCTATGTAGATATATAATTGAGGCTATTATGATCATTATATATCTCAAACTTATCCCTAGAGAGATAATGCTTCTAGATTTTCAACATGAAGATCATAGCTTCCAACTCCAGATCATGTGTGGGATATTTTTTCTCATAAAGATTCAACTAACTTGAGGAATAGTATATCACATTATCATTTTTCATTAGTACACGACCTAAGATCTTATTTGCAGCATCATTTTATACCACAAATAGTTCCCCACTTGTCGGTATTGTGAGTACCGATTCAATGATGAGCATATTTTTAAACTCTTTGAAGTAGTATTCATATTCATTCATCTAGATAAACATTACTCCCTTTTGAGTCATCCTGGTTAGTGGGTTTTAAAATCATGATATGTTATTCACATATCATCGGTAGTACCAAGATAGATCAAGGAAACCACATATCTCCATTTCATATATCATCCTGGGCCACTCTTCAATTAACATTATCTTGGAAGTGTCCACAAATATTCTTTTATTGGTGATAACATTCCCTAAGAATGATACTTCCTCCATCCAGAGCGCACATTTACTATAATTTTCATATATTTTCTACATTCATAAGGTCTTTTTCAGTATATTCAGATGTACCTCATGTTCCTCATTTCTATTGGAGTGTATCATAATATCATCAATAACTACTAACATAAATTTTTTTAGATAATATCTAAAGACTCTATTCATTATGTCCATGAAAATTTATAGAGCATTAGTGAATCTCAAGGTCAACAATATAAATTCAGTGTCCTAACCTTTTTCAAAGGGTATACTTGGGAATATATTCATTATTCACCTTCAATTGGTGATATCCTGACTGATGGTCCACCTTAGAGAAATACTTGTCCCCACATAGTTCATTGAACAATTTATCTATCTGTGGAAGGGAACTACTATAAATTTAAGGTATACCAACAGTTGAAAACTGTTGGTATAGGGTGGAGAACCATTGGTATAAATCATACCAATAGTTTTAGAAACTGTAGGCCAGTAAGCTATGACAATAGACATATACCAACGATTTGAGATAAATCATTGGTATATGTGAAGAAATTTACTTTATCCCAATGGTTTTATAAAACCATTGGCATAGAGTTCATATAAAACACATATGCCAACGATTTCAAAACTATTGGCATGTATTTTTTAGTCTTCCATTCATTACTATAACAATGGTTTAAACCATTGGTAAAGGTTTTGTACAAATGGTTCAGAACCGTTTGTAAAAAAATACATACAGAACCTATACCAACGGTTTAAAACTGTTGGTATTGGCTTTGTTGTACAATTCACACTGAAGCCTGCTATGTGTGCTGCTGTGTGAATTGTACAGAATACATACAATACAATACATAATAAGGATACATAATTAAAAAATAATAATTAGAAGGATACATAATTTAATAATAAATTATGAATACAATACATTAAAAACTGAATACGTAATTATATGTGATACAGAATTAAAAATACATACAAAATTGCATCTTTTATAACACATACACGATTGAATTCAGAAATTAGAATCTAATAACCCAAAATAAGTTAATTAATAAATGAATTCAACCGAACACAAATATAATTTCATGATTTGGGGTGGTTTTCTTTTAACTTAGTGATGATGATAATGGGTGTGTATCAATGAGCTTGTGTGACTTAGGGAAAATAGATGTCCTTGCCGTATTAAATGTCATGTGTTTCAGAATAGCAGTAGGAGTTCCTCACATGAGAAGTGGATTTGGTGAGGTTGGACCATGGATAGTTGTGCTAAAGTATCAATACAATCTGAATATGTTTGGTCAGTTTTCCATATTCCGGTTGTTTTTACATAAAATGATGTTCATTTTAAACAAAAGAGAGGCAGTTACAGTGATACCAACCACACCATGCCTCTTATTGAGGCGGGGTTGAATCATACACGTCACATATGACCCATGGATCTTTTTACTAAAGTATCCATACAATCTGAATGCGTTTGGTTGGTTTTCTGTATACTAGTTGTTGTTTTCACTTAAAATGTTTTCCATTTCAAATATAAGTGAGACACTTTGAGTGGTATCGGCCACATTGTGTAACACCCCAAGATTTCATAGTGTGTTATTTCTTCAAAATAATTAAATAACTTGCACTACACGCAACACCGAGTTCAATCACACCATGAAATACAAAAATAAGCCATTCAAAAGCGGTTATGAATAGTATTATCTAAATTTTAAACTTTATATAATCCTTATAATTTTAGAATCCATATTATGAGTTTCTTTGATATAATGCAAGAACAAATTCATTTTCAGTATTGCACTTTTATCAACTTTTAATAGTGAACCCTTTTTAAATACAATATTTTAAACATATTGACTAAATGGGGACATCAAAAAAATTTAAAATGAAACATCCCAAGCTTCCACGGTACGCTTTCCTTTGAATAATACAGTAGCGTGTGTTGTACGCAACTTCGAGTTCTAACACACCGTAACCAATCAAACTAGCTGTTATGAATAGTAATACCTACTTTTTGAAGTTATATATATTTTATATTTTAAAATGGACTTCATTTTTGGATTCAGAATATCAAATTTATCCTAAGGTGAAATTTTGGTACTTTTCGGATAACTTTCATATTTTGATGAATAGTGAAAATTACTAAATTTTAATTAAAAACAACTTTTTTAATCAAAATAATTAATAGTAATAAATTATGAATTTGAGTGGTTTTAAAGTATATTTATAATATATTTTTACTATTTAATATAATGTTGGTCATTGGACATAATTTTACAATTAAACCGAACATAAACAAGTGTCAATCTTTTGATAGTTATTATCTCTTAAAAACACGCTTTTTGTTTTGACAGCGGGAATTAATTTTAAATTAATTTCTGCCACTTCTGTGTTTTGAATTTAGAAAAATGGATTCCATATTTGGAATCAGGATGTTCAAATTGTTTAAATAGGTATCTTTTATTTTTAGACATTTTGAATAATTACTGCGGTAAATATTTTATTTACCATGGTTAAGGGTAAATCCGGTAAATAAGGGTTAAAAAAATAATATTATAATAATACTAAATTACCCTAAAACGTGTCTTAACCCTATTGGATGATACATGTTCGACCATGGGCATCTTTTCATAGCCATGTTCTCTACCACTCTCCATCAGATAATTGATGGTTAGATTTCTCCTCCATATCCATATTTTCCTACATGGAACCCTAATATGTGTTATTTTCGGTAATCTTCATACTTTCCACTCTTTATTTTAAATAGAGGCCTCATTAATTCATTTTTCGATGTGGGATTTCAACTAAGATATTTTGAAACGTCAAAAATGTGTTATCCCAATACCCTATGTTTTGTTGAACCGATGGTATTTCAAATCATCATAGATTGATGAGTTTAAGGACCTCAATTTTACACTTGTTTGTGATTGATGACCTCAATCACTACCTATAAATATTTACGTTTTTCCTCCAATTATATGTCTCTAATTGCCACCAATGTTCTCCTAATCGAGATCATAATTTGGTGGTGACCCTTTCATTTCTCTTTTCCTCATATTAAGACTAAATTTTAGTAACCCAATTTTCGATGTGGGTTTTCCGACAAATATATTTTCTATTTTCAACCTTTTATTTTTGAAGAACAATTTCAAATTGTGAGGACGCAATTTATTGAAGGAGGGGAGAATGTAACACCCCAAGATTTCATAGTGTGTTATTTCTTCAAAATAATTAAATAACTTGCACTACACGCAACACCGAGTTCAATCACACCATGACATACAAAAATAAGCCATTCAAAAGCGGTTATGAATAGTATTATCTAAATTTTAAACTTTATATAATCCTTATAATTTTAGAATCCATATTATGAGTTTCTTTGATATAATGCAAGAACAAATTCATTTTCAGTATTGCACTTTTATCAACTTTTAATAGTGAACCCTTTTTAAATACAATATTTTAAACATATTGACTAAATGGGGACATCAAAAAAATTTAAAATGAAACATCCCAAGCTTCCACGGTACGCTTTCCTTTGAATAATACAGTAGCGTGTGTTGTACGCAACTTCGAGTTCTAACACACCGTAACCAATCAAACTAGCTGTTATGAATAGTAATACCTACTTTTTGAAGTTATATATATTTTATATTTTAAAATGGACTTCATTTTTGGATTCCGAATATCAAATTTAGCCTAAGGTGAAATTTTGGTACTTTTCGGATAACTTTCATATTTTGATGAATAGTGAAAATTACTAAATTTTAATTAAAAACAACTTTTTTAATAAAAATAATTAATAGTGATAAATTATGAATTTTAGTGGTTTTAAAGTATATTTAGAATATATTTTTACCATTTAATATAATGTTGGTCATTGGACATAATTTTACAATTAAACCGAACATAAACAAGTGTCAATCTTTTGATAGTTATTATCTCTTAAAAACACGCTTTATGTTTTGACAGCGGGAATTAATTTTAAATTAATTTCTGCCACTTCTGTGTTTTGAATTTAGGAAAATGGATTCCATATTTGGAATCAGGATGTTCAAATTGTGTAAATAGGTAACTTTTATTTTTAGACATTTTGAAAAGTTACTGTGGTAAATATTTTATTTACCATGGTTAAAGGGTAAATCCGGTAAATAAGGGTTAAAAAATAATATTATAATAATACTAAATTACCCTAAAACGTGTCTTAACCCTATTGGTTGATACATGGTCGACCATGGGCATCTTTGGGTCTATTTTGGGACCCCATGGATCCACTTGTAAGTGATAATGACACATTATATTAATAAAGTTAAAATAAAAATAAAAATGGCATAAGCTTACATCTTTTAGAAGAACAATTTTTACATAGGGTTATACATGTTGGATTTTCGATTATAAATATTCATTAGAAAGATAAAAAGATTTCCTACATAATGATAGTTTATTTATAATTTTTAGACATTAAATAATTTATTTTATTTATGACACAATGATGATGCAGTAATTACTATAATAGTGAAAAATTAAAATAATTGATATTATAAATACCCAAAAAAATATAATATGAAACTTTTAATGAATTAAACTAATTTTATAGGATAATATGATATATTATTATTGATTTAATTTACTTTTTTCGAAGTAATAAATCTGTTATGAGTTTCACAAAAATCAACTATTGAATAGTGTCAAAATTGACATAAAAGAGTTCTTAAAACAAATATTATATTATTAATTGATATTAAATTCCTAAAAATCTAATGTTCGGAAAAGAGACTTATATCATTATAGTTTCATCATTAATGGACCACTTGGGGGTCGCTTGGATGTATATAGTAAGTTTATTAACCATATTATATAAAAATACAAAGAGACATTGTAAAAGTGAAACTAATTAACTTAGAGTTAATACTTAAAGATAAGGTTAATATAAGTACCCAAACCTGTCTAAATTCTATTGGTTGAGTGGTGTTCGACCTATCCCCACCTTAACCTTTGAATAGTCAACTTTGGAGCCATTAGAAACCGAATATGAATTTATTATAAATTAATATTTCTAGCTTTTCCAAAGGTGCCCCTCACCCCTCTTATAAAAGGGCACTCCTCCTTCTCATTTCTTCACACCTCTCAAGCCACTTGGCTCGTCCAAACTCTGCCCAACTAAGCTCCCCACATCCCTCTCCTCCTCCTTGAAGCTTCCCCTTAGGCAGAAAGCATTTCAAGAAGTCTTTTGGTTCCAACCAAAGTGAGTTACCTAAATTAAAGGTAACGATTTCTCTTAAATTATTTTCATTTATTTTGCTTCTTCAACCCCCAAAATCTTTTTATTTCCTTTCTTTTGTAACAACACCAGTATCCTCAATATACTAAGATGTTGTTATAAGAAGGATTCAAACTACACATACACACAACTCCATCTAATGGATGATGAACATAATGTTTCTGTGGATGGCAAACTAACGCCTCACGAAACGATGATTGTTCAAATACATCTTACCACCTCTCATGGTGGCCATTATGATGGCACTGTAATTAAATATGATATTAATGATATATATTTTATATATAAGCTTCTGTAATTCCATTTTATTTCATACCATTATTCGTTTCATGTTGTATATACATACGATAATTTCATTTGAGGAAGTGCGGACTACCGCCCCCTTAAAATGATATGACTCGTTTATACCACACATGGAACGTATAAAGGATGGTGTTAATGAACTTAAGTAACATATATAAAATATTATATTATACTGGAATAGTAATATACCTATGTATCATTTGGATTCGATTCTTTTAAAATAAAAATTAAATGGAAGTAGCGTTCGTGCGTACGTACGGACTACCGTCTCCACGAACGCGATGAGATTCATTCTCCATCGTATCCATTCAAGTATAATTATCATTTAATGATTTAAAAATGATGTTTAAGGACTTGATATCATTCTGGATATGAATAAGATACAACAAACATGACTTATGTAACAAAACATATAAAAGAAAATGAGTAAGTTAACACCCGAAACGACGATAATTCTAAGATATTATTAACAAATCAATGTTAAAAGATCATATATGATATCATATTAATTTATATGATTCTTGTATAATTTAATAACAATTATTTCACCATTATACAGGAGGTTAACCTACCCCAACAAAGGAAAAGTACAAGTTAAGGGTTATTTCACAATCTCTTCATTATCCGAGGTTGTATTATACGTAATAATCTACTAGGATCTCTTTATCATCCACATCCATGTTTCTTCGAAATGTATTTCAAAACATTTTTACTATTTACAAGAATATGGGTTAAAGTCATTTATACCCTTGTTTGACTTTTTATAAGAGGTTTATAAAGGAATCTTTCCGTCGTTTTCAAAACAAGGTCCTTTTTAACCTTTTCGACAGAATTGAGGTAAGAATGTTTTTTTTTAACTTATACGGAGGGTGCGGTTATTTTCCGCCGTTATAAAATCGTCGAAACTTTCCTTACAAGCTTATAAGAATATTTTCAAAGAAAATGTTTTATTTTATATGGATCTTAAATGATTTCAAAATAAAAGGAGATACTTCTTTTAAAAGAATTTTGATTTCATCTATGTCAACATCCTTTGATGGATTTTAAGATTATTTGAAGTTGATTTATTATAATACAAAACTTCTATATTGTATTGAAGGTTTTGTGATATGTTTGAATGTGGATGTGCTATTTTATACCATTCATAGTTTATGGTGAAGCTATTGACATTTCGTATGCTAGTTTTAACCCGAATGTTTATGTTATATTTCAAACTTTTCTTCAGATGAATGTGCTAAACAAGTATGTTCCGGGTTGGGGACCGGTAAAAGTAAGCCCTCCAGGTTGGGGACTGGTTAAAGTAAGCCCTCCAGGTTAGGGACTGGTAAAAGTATGCCCTCCGGGTTGGTGTCCGGTTATTAGAGGCACTCCGGGTTGGTGTCCGGTTATTAGAGGCACTCCGGGTTGGTGTCCTGTTATTAGAGGCACTCCGGGTTGGGTTCCGGTTAGAAGTAACCCCTAGGTCTTGGGATGAGGCCTAGACAATGAAATTAACGTTTGGCATTATGCATTCCAACATTATGAAAGTGGTTATTGATATTGCATGTGATTATTCGATTAGTAGAATATCCATGTGAACAAGTAAATGGCATTATTTCATTTTACTTTTGCCATACTATGTTGAAGTTCAATTTTTAAAAGGCTTTTGTTTTAGTAATTCATTGCCTTAAATGTTTATGCTTATTTTGAATGTTCCGCTATATTGTTATCCTTACTGGGCATTTGAGCTCACCCCTTTTTTATGTTTTATTTTTCCCAGGTAGTGAAGAAGTAAATTATGATTGACTTGCAGGGATATTATGGGTTTATAGTGTGGACGTTGGAAACATTATGTTGTTGTAGTAGTTTTTCATTTTATGATGTAATGTAAAACTTATGAATATATCTAGTGTTTCCAAGGCAACTAAACTAATCGGTCTTTCTGGATTTGATCTTTCTTGTGATCATGCCAATGTTACGTAATTAATTCACTGACTCTGGGTAGCTGGGGTCGGGGCGTTACAGTTGGTATCAGAGGAAGTTTAGTACAAACCTTGGAAGCTAGATTTAGATAAACTCTGATTAGAGCACGTAGACCTAAGATGAACTTTGAGGATTAGTATAGAAGAACTTCCTAGAATTTTGGTATTGTAGATATTTTGTGAGTTTTCCGAGCAATACATCCCTGTCTGGATACGAGCAGGTAGAGGCGGCTCTGGCACAGATGTACCTAGGGGTAAAACCCGAAAACACCGCTTTGAGCTAGACTCGAACGGGAACTGGTGCACGACAACGGGACTTGCTGCACTCTTGGTTACGACACTCCCGGGGGATATGCTTAGGATAACTCTCATTTTCTTTACAAATCATTTTGAAGGGATTATGAGTATATACTTCCTCAAAGAAAACATTCTTATGATTATGGATTATATCCATAAATAGTTCAATTTATGTCAAGTGTTTTATAAGTATGGGATTATGTATTTTGATTCATAAACTGATCTAGTTTATGCCATTGTTTAGAAATGGCGCCCAGTAGAAGGAATGAGAACTCCAGAAATACACATGATTCAAAGAGAAGGAAGGATCATATCTTTCATGGTCTTAAGCTAGAATTTATAAGAGAAATAGTCACCCATGTATTATCATCATATGAAGAAATAATATCATGTGTTGATAAGATAAGTAAAGAGTTTACTGAGTCCTATGCCTTTGAAGGGAAGCAAGAGAAGAAAAGGCTGGAAGAGAGAAAGATGGATAAAGGGAAGAAAGAAAAGAATAGTTTTCCCATATGTGGTAACTGTGGAAAGAAACACCCTGGAACTTGCCTGAAAGGAATGAGAGTTTGTTATAAGTGTGGAGGAAAAGGGCACAAAGTACGTGACTGCAAGGGTGAGAAAATGGTCTCAAATGTACAATGCTTCATTTGCAAGGAGTTTGGACACTATGCGAACCTATGTCCCAGTCATCAGACTATGCCGCAAATGATGCTATTGGATAATAATCAAGTTATGATACTACCACAGATGAGGAGGAATGATTAGAGTTCTTATGTTGATTATGTCAATTGAGTGTTGTATCAACAATTTACTTGTTATAATAATTATGGAGTATATAAGGATTGTACTGCAGTACTATTTCATTAAGGACTTGAGATTATGTGGAACAAAGAAAAGTGACTCAATAGCAGGATAAATTTTTGGAAAATATATGGTTGAGAGAATGATAAACCATAATATAGTTCTGATACCGAAGTAGTGATTTTGGAATAATACATGATTGTTTTGGATAAATTATATTGGATATTCTTGACTACCTTCGAACTGATTAATGATTTGTATATTCCATCATTTTTGGGGTTTAAAACATTTTTGGATTAATGAAGTATATCCAGCTTTCTATATGGAATAAGGGAGCATGAATGTAATCAATAAGGAATATGGTAATTCAGGATGTTTCAGTGTATTAAAAGAATACAAGATGAAGGTATTCATATGCTATTATGGGGTAAAAAGGATCTACATTATTCTTACCTTCCTTATAAATGTTGGACTGTGAGTTTGGAAAAAAGTATTTTGGATAGTTCTAGTTTGGATTATTTTGGATTGCCATAAAAGGACAACCCGGAAGTCGGGCGGCAACCCGTCGTGTCCGGCAAGGCTGTCAGACTTGAACCCGCAACCGAAGGGCGACAAGGGTGTATCACCTACCACTGGCCCACGAGATGTCCTGGATTAAATAATGTAGTTTTTATTAAAAGATCTTGTAGATGAATTATAAATTCGTTTATTTTGGAACCCTATACGAATAGTGTAAATAGAATTGTTTTTTACATTCTATTATCTTTTAGAGTGAAAGATGAGTTTGTGGTAGAAATTTATTATTAGATAATACTCTAATTATAAAGTAAGTATATCTCCTTATGATCTTAGACAAACTCATAAATAAATTCCTCAACATTAATAAAAGGAACATAGAACAAAAATGTTGTCCTAGATGGTACCTTAAATCATCACTAATTTATGGCTTTAGGATTGTTGGCCTTTTCATAGCCATGTTCTCTACCACTCTCCATCAGATAATTGATGGTTAGATTTCTCCTCCATATCCATATTTTCCTACATGGAACCCTAGTATGTGTTATTTTCGGTAATCTTCATACTTTCCACTCTTTATTTTAAATAGAGGCCTCATTAATTCATTTTTCGATGTGGGATTTCAACTAAGATATTTTGAAACGTCAAAAATGTGTTATCCCAATACCCTATGTTTTGTTGAACCGATGGTATTTCAAATCATCATAGATTGATGAGTTTAAGGACCTCAATTTTACACTTGTTTGTGATTGATGACCTCAATCACTACCTATAAATATTTACGTTTTTCCTCCAATTATATGTCTCTAATTGCCACCAATGTTCTCCTAATCGAGATCATAATTTGGTGGTGACCCTTTCATTTCTCTTTTCCTCATATTAAGACTAAATTTTAGTAACCCAATTTCCGATGTGGGTTTTCCGACAAATATATTTTCTATTTTCAACCTTTTATTTTTGAAGAACAATTTCAAATTGCGAGGACGCAATTTATTGAAGGAGGGGAGAATGTAACACCCCAAGATTTCATAGTGTGTTATTTCTTCAAAATAATTAAATAACTTGCACTACACGCAACACCGAGTTCAATCACACCATGACATACAAAAATAAGCCATTCAAAAGCGGTTATCAATAGTATTATCTAAATTTTAAACTTTATATAATCCTTATAATTTTAGAATCCATATTATGAGTTTCATTGATATAATGCAAGAACAAATTCATTTTCAGTATTGCACTTTTATCAACTTTTAATAGTGAACCCTTTTTAAATACAATATTTTAAACATATTGACTAAATGGGGACATCAAAAAAATTTAAAATGAAACATCCCAAGCTTCCACGGTACGCTTTCCTTTGAATAATACAGTAGCGTGTGTTGTACGCAACTTCGAGTTCTAACACACCGTAACCAATCAAACTAGCTGTTATGAATAGTAATACCTACTTTTTGAAGTTATATATATTTTATATTTTAAAATGGACTTCATTTTTGGATTCCGAATATCAAATTTAGCCTAAGGTGAAATTTTGGTACTTTTCGGATAACTTTCATATTTTGATGAATAGTGAAAATTACTAAATTTTAATTAAAAACAACTTTTTTAATAAAAATAATTAATAGTGATAAATTATGAATTTTAGTGGTTTTAAAGTATATTTAGAATATATTTTTACCATTTAATATAATGTTGGTCATTGGACATAATTTTACAATTAAACCGAACATAAACAAGTGTCAATCTTTTGATAGTTATTATCTCTTAAAAACACGCTTTATGTTTTGACAGCGGGAATTAATTTTAAATTAATTTCTGCCACTTCTGTGTTTTGAATTTAGGAAAATGGATTCCATATTTGGAATCAGGATGTTCAAATTGTGTAAATAGGTAACTTTTATTTTTAGACATTTTGAAAAGTTACTGTGGTAAATATTTTATTTACCATGGTTAAAGGGTAAATCCGGTAAATAAGGGTTAAAAAAATAATATTATAATAATACTAAATTACCCTAAAACGTGTCTTAACCCTATTGGTTGATACATGGTCGACCATGGGCATCTTTGGGTCTATTTTGGGACCCCATGGATCCACTTGTAAGTGATAATGACACATTATATTAATAAAGTTAAAATAAAAATAAAAATAGCATAAGCTTACATCTTTTAGAAGAACAATTTTTACATAGGGTTATACATGTTGGATTTTCGATTATAAATATTCATTAGAAAGATAAAAAGATTTCCTACATAATGTTAGTTTATTTATAATTTTTAGACATTGAATAATTTATTTTATTTATGACACAATGATGATGCAGTAATTACTATAATAGTGAAAAATTAAAATAATTGATATTATAAATACCCAAAAAAATATAATATGAAACTTTTAATGAATTAAACTAATTTTATAGTATAATATGATATATTATGATTGATTTAATTGACTTTTTTCGAAGTAATAAATCTGTTATGAGTTTCACAAAAATCAACTATTGAATAGTGTCAAAATTGACATAAAAGAGTTCTTAAAACAAATATTATATTATTAATTGATATTAAATTCCTAAAAATCTAATGTTCGGAAAAGAGACTTATATCATTATAGTTTCATCATTAATGGACCACTTGTGGGTCGCTTGGATGTATATAGTAAGTTTATTAACCATATTATATAAAAATACAAAGAGACATTGTAAAAGTGAAACTAATTAACTTAGAGTTAATACTTAAAGATAAGGTTAATATAAGTACCCAAACCTGTCTAAATTCTATTGGTTGAGTGGTGTTCGACCTATCCCCACCTTAACCTTTGAATAGTCAACTTTGGAGCCATTAGAAACCGAATATGAATTTATTATAAATTAATATTTCTAGCTTTTCCAAAGGTGCCCCTCACCCCTCTTATAAAAGGGCACTCCTCCTTCTCATTTCTTCACACCTCTCAAGCCACTTGGCTCGTCCAAACTCTGCCCAACTAAGCTCCCCACATCCCTCTCCTCCTCCTTGAAGCTTCCCCTTAGGCAGAAAGCATTTCAAGAAGTCTTTTGGTTCCAACCAAAGTGAGTTACCTAAATTAAAGGTAACGATTTCTCTTAAATTATTTTCATTTATTTTGCTTCTTCAACCCCCAAAATCTTTTTATTTCCTTTATTTTGTAACAACACCAGTATCCTCAATATACTAAGATGTTGTTATAAGAAGGA
This sequence comes from Viscum album, assembly GCA_963277665.1. NCBI lineage: Eukaryota > Viridiplantae > Streptophyta > Magnoliopsida > Santalales > Viscaceae > Viscum > Viscum album. The sequence goes on along the minus strand of OY728147.1, from coordinate 2,045,159,369 downwards.
TTCAAACTACACATACACACAACTCCATCTAATGGATGATGAACATAATGTTTCTGTGGATGGCAAACTAACGCCTCACGAAACGATGATTGTTCAAATACATCTTACCACCTCTCATGGTGGCCATTATGATGGCACTGTAATTAAATATGATATTAATGATATATATTTTATATATAAGCTTCTGTAATTCCATTTTATTTCATACCATTATTCGTTTCATGTTGTATATACATACGATAATTTCATTTGAGGAAGTGCGGACTACCGCCCCCTTAAAATGATATGACTCGTTCATACCACACATGGAACGTATAAAGGATGGTGTTAATGAACTTAAGTAACATATATAAAATATTATATTATACTGGAATAGTAATATACCTATGTATCATTTGGATTCGATTCTTTTAAAATAAAAATTAAATGGAAGTAGCGTTCGTGCGTACGTACGGACTACCGTCTCCACGAACGCGATGAGATTCATTCTCCATCGTATCCATTCAAGTATAATTATCATTTAATGATTTAAAAATGATGTTTAAGGACTTGATATCATTCTGGATATGAATAAGATACAACAAACATGACTTATGTAACAAAACATATAAAAGAAAATGAGTAAGTTAACACCCGAAACGACGATAATTCTAAGATATTATTAACAAATCAATGTTAAAAGATCATATATGATATCATATTAATTTATATGATTCTTGTATAATTTAATAACAATTATTTCACCATTATATAGGAGGTTAACCTACCCCAACAAAGGAAAAGTACAAGGTAAGGGTTATTTCACAATCTCTTCATTATCCGAGGTTGTATTATACGTAATAATCTACTGGGATCTCTTTATCATCCACATCCATGTTTCTTCGAAATGTATTTCAAAACATTTTTACTATTTACAAGAATATGGGTTAAAGTCATTTATACCCTTGTTTGACTTTTTATAAGAGGTTTATAAAGGAATCTTTCCGTCGTTTTCAAAACAAGGTCCTTTTTAACCTTTTCGACAGAATTGAGGTAAGAATGTTTTTTTTTAACTTATACGGAGGGTGCGGTTATTTTCCGCCGTTATAAAATCGTCGAAACTTTCCTTACAAGCTTATAAGAATATTTTCAAAGAAAATTTTTTATTTTATATGGATCTTAAATGATTTCAAAATAAAAGGAGATACTTCTTTTAAAAGAATTTTGATTTCATCTATGTCAACATCCTTTGATGGATTTTAAGATTATTTGAAGTTTATTTATTATAATACAAAACTTCTATATTGTATTGAAGGTTTTGTGATATGTTCGAATGTGGATGTGCTATTTTATACCATTCATAGTTTATGGTGAAACTATTGACATTTCGTATGCTAGTTTTAACCCGAATGTTTATGTTATATTTCAAACTTTTCTTCAGATGAATGTGCTAAACAAGTATGTTCCGGGTTGGGGACCGGTAAAAGTAAGCCCTCCAGGTTGGGGACTGGTTAAAGTAAGCCCTCCAGGTTAGGGACTGGTAAAATTATGCCCTCCGGGTTGGTGTCCGGTTATTAGAGGCACTCCGGGTTGGTGTCCGGTTATTAGAGGCACTCCGGGTTGGTGTCCGGTTATTAGAGGCACTCCGGGTTGGGTTCCGGTTAGAAGTAACCCCTAGGTCTTGGGATGAGGCCTAGACAATGAAATTAACGTTTGGCATTATGCATTCCAACATTATGAAAGTGGTTATTGATATTGCATGTGATTATTCGATTAGTAGAATATCCATGTGAACAAGTAAATGGCATTATTTCATTTTACTTTTGCCATACTATGTTGAATTTCAATTTTTAAAAGGCTTTTGTTTTAGTAATTCATTGCCTTAAATGTTTATGCTTATTTTGAATGTTCCGCTATATTGTTATCCTTACTGGGCATTTGAGCTCACCCCTTTTTTATGTTTTATTTTTCCCAGGTAGTGAAGAAGTAAATTATGATTGACTTGCAGGGATATTATGGGTTTATAGTGTGGACGTTGGAAACATTATGTTGTTGTAGTAGTTTTTCATTTTATGATGTAATGTAAAACTTATGAATATATCTAGTGTTTCCAAGGCTACTAAACTAATCGGTCTTTCTGGATTTGATCTTTCTTGTGATCATGCCAATGTTACGTAATTAATGCACCGACTCTGGGTAGCTGGGGTCGGGGCGTTACAGTTGGTATCAGAGGAAGTTTAGTACAAACCTTGGAAGCTAGATTTAGATAAACTCTGATTAGAGCACGTAGACCTAAGATGAACTTTGAGGATTAGTATAGAAGAACTTCCTAGAATTTTGGTATTGTAGAGATTTTGTGAGTTTTCCGAGCAATACATCCCTGTCTGGATACGAGCAGGTAGAGGCGGCTCTGGCACAGATGTACCTAGGGGTAAAACCCGAAAACACCGCTTTGAGCTAGACTCGAACGGGAACTGGTGCACGACAACGGGCCTTGCTGCACTCTTGGTTACGACACTCCCGGGGGATATGCTTAGGATAACTCTCATTTTCTTTACAAATCATTTTGAAGGGATTATGAGTATATACTTCCTCAAAGAAAACATTCTTATGATTATGGATTATATCCATAAATAGTTCAATTTATGTCAAGTGTTTTATAAGTATGGGATTATGTATTTTGATTCATAAACTGATCTAGTTTATGCCATTGTTTAGAAATGGCGCCCAGTAGAAGGAATGAGAACTCCAGAAATACACATGATTCAAAGAGAAGGAAGGATCATATCTTTCATGGTCTTAAGCTAGAATTTATAAGAGAAATAGTCACCCATGTATTATCATCATATGAAGAAATAATATCATGTGTTGATAAGATAAGTAAAGAGTTTACTGAGTCCTATGCCTTTAAAGGGAAGCAAGAGAAGAAAAGGCTGGAAGAGAGAAAGATGGATAAAGGGAAGAAGGAAAAGAATAGTTTTCCCATATGTGGTAACTGTGGAAAGAAACACCCTGGAAATTGCCTGAAAGGAATGAGAGTTTGTTATAAGTGTGGAGGAAAAGGGCACAAAGTACGTGACTGCAAGGGTGAGAAAATGGTCTCAAATGTACAATGCTTCATTTGCAAGGAGTTTGGACACTATGCGAACCTATGTCCCAGTCATCAGACTATGCCGCAAATGATGCTATTGGATAATAATCAAGTTATGATACTACCACAGATGAGGAGGAATGATTAGAGTTCTTATGTTGATTATGTCAATTGAGTGTTGTATCAACAATGTACTTGTTATAATAATTATGGAGTATATAAGGATTGTACTGCAGTACTATTTCATTAAGGACTTGAGATTATGTGGAACAAAGAAAAGTGACTCAATAGCAGGATAAATTTTTGGAAAATATATGGTTGAGAGAATGATAAACCATAATATAGTTCTGATACCGAAGTAGTGATTTTGGAATAATACATGATTGTTTTGGATAAATTATATTGGATATTCTTGACTACCTTCGAACTGATTAATGATTTGTATATTCCATCATTTTTGGGGTTTAAAACATTTTTGGATTAATGAAGTATATCCAGCTTTCTATATGGAATAAGGGAGCATGAATGTAATCAATAAGGAATATGGTAATTCAGGATGTTTCAGTGTATTAAAAGAATACAAGATGAAGGTATTCATATGCTATTATGGGGTAAAAAGGATCTACATTATTCTTACCTTCCTTATAAATGTTGGACTGTGAGTTTGGAAAAAAGTATTTTGGATAGTTCTAGTTTGGATTATTTTGGATTGCCATAAAAGGACAACCCGGAAGTCGGGCGGCAACCCGTCGTGTCCGGCAAGGCTGTCAGACTTGAACCCGCAACCGAAGGGCGACAAGGGTGTATCACCTACCACTGGCCCACGAGATGTCCTGGATTAAATAATGTAGTTTTTATTAAAAGATCTTGTAGATGAATTATAAATTCGTTTATTTTGGAACCCTATACGAATAGTGTAAATAGAATTTTTTTTTACATTCTATTATCTTTTAGAGTGAAAGATGAGTTTGTGGTAGAAATTTATTATTAGATAATACTCTAATTATAAAGTAAGTATATCTCCTTATGATCTTAGACAAACTCATAAATAAATTCCTCAACATTAATAAAAGGAACTTAGAACAAAAATGTTGTCCTAGATGGTACCTTAAATCATCACTAATTTATGGCTTTAGGATTGTTGGCCTTTTCATAGCCATGTTCTCTACCACTCTCCATCAGATAATTGATGGTTAGATTTCTCCTCCATATCCATATTTTCCTACATGGAACCCTAGTATGTGTTATTTTCGGTAATCTTCATACTTTCCACTCTTTATTTTAAATAGAGGCCTCATTAATTCATTTTTCGATGTGGGATTTCAACTAAGATATTTTGAAACGTCAAAAATGTGTTATCCCAATACCCTATGTTTTGTTGAACCGATGGTATTTCAAATCATCATAGATTGATGAGTTTAAGGACCTCAATTTTACACTTGTTTGTGATTGATGACCTCAATCACTACCTATAAATATTTACGTTTTTCCTCCAATTATATGTCTCTAATTGCCACCAATGTTCTCCTAATCGAGATCATAATTTGGTGGTGACCCTTTCATTTCTCTTTTCCTCATATTAAGACTAAATTTTAGTAACCCAATTTCCGATGTGGGTTTTCCGACAAATATATTTTCTATTTTCAACCTTTTATTTTTGAAGAACAATTTCAAATTGCGAGGACGCAATTTATTGAAGGAGGGGAGAATGTAACACCCCAAGATTTCATAGTGTGTTATTTCTTCAAAATAATTAAATAACTTGCACTACACGCAACACCGAGTTCAATCACACCATGACATACAAAAATAAGCCATTCAAAAGCGGTTATGAATAGTATTATCTAAATTTTAAACTTTATATAATCCTTATAATTTTAGAATCCATATTATGAGTTTCTTTGATATAATGCAAGAACAAATTCATTTTCAGTATTGCACTTTTATCAACTTTTAATAGTGAACCCTTTTTAAATACAATATTTTAAACATATTGACTAAATGGGGACATCAAAAAAATTTAAAATGAAACATCCCAAGCTTCCACGATACGCTTTCCTTTGAATAATACAGTAGCGTGTGTTGTACGCAACTTCGAGTTCTAACACACCGTAACCAATCAAACTAGCTGTTATGAATAGTAATACCTACTTTTTGAAGTTATATATATTTTATATTTTAAAATGGACTTCATTTTTGGATTCCGAATATCAAATTTAGCCTAAGGTGAAATTTTGGTACTTTTCGGATAACTTTCATATTTTGATGAATAGTGAAAATTACTAAATTTTAATTAAAAACAACTTTTTTAATAAAAATAATTAATAGTGATAAATTATGAATTTTAGTGGTTTTAAAGTATATTTAGAATATATTTTTACCATTTAATATAATGTTGTTCATTGGACATAATTTTACAATTAAACCGAACATAAACAAGTGTCAATCTTTTGATAGTTATTATCTCTTAAAAACACGCTTTATGTTTTGACAGCGGGAATTAATTTTAAATTAATTTCTGCCACTTCTGTGTTTTGAATTTAGGAAAATGGATTCCATATTTGGAATCAGGATGTTCAAATTGTGTAAATAGGTAACTTTTATTTTTAGACATTTTGAAAAGTTACTGTGGTAAATATTTTATTTACCATGGTTAAAGGGTAAATCCGGTAAATAAGGGTTAAAAAAATAATATTATAATAATACTAAATTACCCTAAAACGTGTCTTAACCCTATTGGTTGATACATGGTCGACCATGGGCATCTTTGGGTCTATTTTGGGACCCCATGGATCCACTTGTAAGTGATAATGACACATTATATTAATAAAGTTAAAATAAAAATAAAAATGGCATAAGCTTACATCTTTTAGAAGAACAATTTTTAAATAGGGTTATACATGTTGGAGTTTCGATTATAAATATTCATTAGAAAGATAAAAAGATTTCCTACATAATGATATTTTATTTATAATTTTTAGACATTAAATAATTTATTTTATTTATGACACAATGATGATGCAGTAATTACTATAATAGTGAAAAATTAAAATAATTGATATTATAAATACCCAAAAAAATATAATATGAAACTTTTAATGAATTAAACTAATTTTATAGGATAATATGATATATTATGATTGATTTAATTGACTTTTTTCGAAGTAATAAATCTGTTATGAGTTTCACAAAAATCAACTATTGAATAGTGTCAAAATTGACATAAAAGAGTTCTTAAAACAAATATTATATTATAAATTGATATTAAATTCCTAAAAATCTAATGTTCGGAAAAGAGACTTATATCATTATAGTTTCATCATTAATGGACCACTTGGGGGTTGCTTGGATGTATATAGTAAGTTTATTAACCATATTATATAAAAATACAAAGAGACATTGTAAAAGTGAAACTAATTAACTTAGAGTTAATACTTAAAGATAAGGTTAATATAAGTACCCAAACCTGTCTAAATTCTATTGGTTGAGTGGTGTTCGACCTATCCCCACCTTAACCTTTGAATAGTCAACTTTGGAGCCATTAGAAACCGAATATGAATTTATTATAAATTAATATTTCTAGCTTTTCCAAAGGTGCCCCTCACCCCTCTTATAAAAGGGCACTCCTCCTTCTCATTTCTTCACTCCTCTCAAGCCACTTGGCTCGTCCAAACTCTGCCCAAATAAGCTCCCCACATCCCTCTCCTCCTCCTTGAAGCTTCCCCTTAGGCAGAAAGCATTTCAAGAAGTCTTTTGGTTCCAACCAAAGTGAGTTACCTAAATTAAAGGTAACGATTTCTCTTAAATTATTTTCATTTATTTTGCTTCTTCAACCCCCAAAATCTTTTTATTTCCTTTCTTTTGTAACAACACCAGTATCCTCAATATACTAAGATGTTGTTATAAGAAGGATTCAAACTACACATACACACAACTCCATCTAATGGATGATGAACATAATGTTTCTGTGGATGGCAAACTAACGCCTCACGAAACGATGATTGTTCAAATACATCTTACCACCTCTCATGGTGGACATTATGATGGCACTGTAATTAAATATGATATTAATGATATATATTTTATATATAAGCTTCTGTAATTCCATTTTATTTCATACCATTATTCGTTTCATGTTGTATATACATACGATAATTTCATTTGAGGAAGTGCGGACTACCGCCCCCTTAAAATGATATGACTCGTTCATACCACACATGGAACGTATAAAGGATGGTGTTAATGAACTTAAGTAACATATATAAAATATTATATTATACTGGAATAGTAATATACCTATGTATCATTTGGATTCGATTCTTTTAAAATAAAAATTAAATGGAAGTAGCGTTCGTGCGTACGTACGGACTACCGTCTCCACGAACGCGATGAGATTCATTCTCCATCGTATCCATTCAAGTATAATTATCATTTAATGATTTAAAAATGATGTTTAAGGACTTGATATCATTCTGGATATGAATAAGATACAACAAACATGACTTATGTAACAAAACATATAAAAGAAAATGAGTAAGTTAACACCCGAAACGACGATAATTCTAAGATATTATTAACAAATCAATGTTAAAAGATCATATATGATATAATATTAATTTATATGATTCTTGTATAATTTAATAACAATTATTTCACCATTATACAGGAGGTTAACCTACCCCAACAAAGGAAAAGTACAAGGTAAGGGTTATTTCACAATCTCTTCATTATCCGAGGTTGTATTATACGTAATAATCTACTGGGATCTCTTTATCATCCACATCCATGTTTCTTCGAAATGTATTTCAAAACATTTTTACTATTTACAAGAATATGGGTTAAAGTCATTTATACCCTTGTTTGACTTTTTATAAGAGGTTTATAAAGGAATCTTTCCGTCGTTTTCAAAACAAGGTCCTTTTTAACCTTTTCGACAGAATTGAGGTAAGAATGTTTTTTTTAACTTATACGGAGGGTGCGGTTATTTTCCGCCGTTATAAAATCGTCGAAACTTTCCTTACAAGCTTATAAGAATATTTTCAAAGAAAATGTTTTATTTTATATGGATCTTAAATGATTTCAAAATAAAAGGAGATACTTCTTTTAAAAGAATTTTGATTTCATCTATGTCAACATCCTTTGATGGATTTTAAGATTATTTGAAGTTGATTTATTATAATACAAAACTTATATATTGTATTGAAGGTTTTGTGATATGTTTGAATGTGGATGTGCTATTTTATACCATTCATAGTTTATGGTGAAACTATTGACATTTCGTATGCTAGTTTTAACCCGAATGTTTATGTTATATTTCAAACTTTTCTTCAGATGAATGTGCTAAACAAGTATGTTCCGGGTTGGGGACCGGTAAAAGTAAGCCCTCCAGGTTGGGGACTGGTTAAAGTAAGCCCTCCAGGTTAGGGACTGGTAAAAGTATGCCCTCCGGGTTGGTGTCCGGTTATTAGAGGCACTCCGGGTTGGTGTCCGGTTATTAGAGGCACTCCGGGTTGGTGTCCGGTTATTAGAGGCACTCCGGGTTGGGTTCCGGTTAGAAGTAACCCCTAGGTCTTGGGATGAGGCCTAGACAATGAAATTAACGTTTGGCATTATGCATTCCAACATTATGAAAGTGGTTATTGATATTGCATGTGATTATTCGATTAGTAGAATATCCATGTGAACAAGTAAATGGCATTATTTCATTTTACTTTTGCCATACTATGTTGAAGTTCAATTTTTAAAAGGCTTTTGTTTTAGTAATTCATTTCCTTAAATGTTTATGCTTATTTTGAATGTTCCGCTATATTGTTATCCTTACTGGGCATTTGAGCTCACCCCTTTTTTATGTTTTATTTTTCCCAGGTAGTGAAGAAGTAAATTATGATTGACTTGCAGGGATATTATGGGTTTATAGTGTGGACTTTGGAAACATTATGTTGTTGTAGTAGTTTTTCATTTTATGATGTAATGTAAAACTTATGAATATATCTAGTGTTTCCAAGGCTACTAAACTAATCGGTCTTTCAGGATTTGATCTTTCTTGTGATCATGCCAATGTTACGTAATTAATGCACCGACTCTGGGTAGCTGGGGTCGGGGCGTTACACATTGGGACTCGGATTGAGGCTCGGCTGACTCGTACACATCAAAAATGACCCATTTATTTTTGTGCTAAAGTATCAACACAATCCGAATACGTTTGGTAAGTTTTCCATATGTCAGTTGTTTTTAGTTAAAACAGTGTCAATTTTAAACAAAAGAGTGAAACTTATAGTGTTATCGGCCACACATTGCCTTGTATTGAAGAGGGGTTGACTCGTACACTTCACAAATGACCAATGGATAGTTTTACAAATGTATCAACACAATATGAATGTGTTTGGTCGGTTTTCCGTATACCAGTTATTGTTTTCATTTAAAATGTTGACCATTTCAAATAATGGTGAGACACTTTGAGTGGTACCAGCCACACCGCACCTTGGATTGAGGCAAGGTTGACTCATACACATTAAAAATGACTCATGGATAATTTTACTAAAGTATCAATAGAATCCGAATATGTTTAGTCCATTTTCTGTATGTCAGTTGTTGTTTTCACTTAAAATGATGTCAATTTTAAACAAAAGAGAGACATTTAGAGTTTTGTAGGCCACACCGTTCCTTTTATTGATGGGGGTTGACTCATACACATCACAAATGTCCCATGGATCGTTTTCCTAAAGTATCAACACAATCCAAATGCATCTGGTTGGTTTGTCGTATGCCAGTTGTTGTTTTCACTTAAAATGTTGTCCATTTCAACTAAAAGTGAGACACTTTGAATGGTACCGGCCACACCACACCTTGGATTGATGTGGGAATGAGTCATACACATTAAATATAACCAATGGATTGTTTTCCTAAAGTATCAACACAATCCGATTACATTTGGTGTTTGTATGCGAGTTGTTTTTACTTAAAACGATGTCTATTTTAAACAAAAGAGATGCACTTTGAGTGATACAGGTCACACCGTGTCTCGGATTGAGGTAGTGTTGACTCTTACACGTCACATATGACTCATGCATCATTTTTGTAAGGTATCTACACAATCTGAATTCCTTTGGTTGGTTTTCTGTATGTCAGTTGTTGTTTTCACTTAAAATGATGTCCATTTTAAACAAAAGAGAGACATTTAGAGTTATACCGGCCACATAGTTCCTTGTATTGATTCAAGGTTGACTCGTACGCATCAAAAATGTCCCATGGATCGTTTTCCTAAAGGATCAACACAATCCGAATGCATTTGGTTGGTTTTCCATATACCAGTTATTGTTTTCACTTAAATTGATGTCCATTTTAAACAAAAGAGAGACATTTAGAGTGGTACCGACCACACCGCACCTAGGATTGATGTGGGGTTGACTTTTACACATCAAAAATGTCCCATTGATCATTTTTTTAAAGTATCAACACAATTCGAATACGTTTGGTCAGTTTTCCTTATGCCAGATGTTTTTACTTAAAACATTGTCCATTTTAAACAAAAGGGAGACACTTAAAGTGGTACCGGCCACACTGTGCCTTGTATTGTTGTGGGGTTGACTCGTACATGTCAAAAATGTCCCATATATTTTTTTCCTAAAGTATAAACACAATCCGGATGTATTTGGTAGGTTTTCCATAAGCCAGTTGTTTTCACTTTAAATGATGCCCATTTTAAACAAAAGAGAGACATTTAGAGTGGTACTGGCCACACCGCACCTTGAATTGATGCCTGGTTAACTTTTACATTTCACAAATGTTCTATGTATCTCTTTCCTAAAGTATCAACACAATCCAAATAAGTTTGGTCAGTTTTTCGTATGTCATTTCTTTTTATTTAAAACATTGTCCATCACAAACAAAAGAGATACATTTAGAGTGGTACCGGCCACACCGTTCCTAGGATTGATGCGGGTTGACTCATACACTTCTCAAATGTCCCATGAATCATTGTCTTAAAGTATCAATACAATAAAAATTCATTTGGTTGGTTTTTCATATGCCAGTTGTTGTTTTCACTTAAAATGTTTTCCATTTCAAATAAATGTGAGACACTTTGACTGGTACCGGCCACACTGTGCCTCAGATTGATGTAGGGTTGAGTCTTACACGTCACATATGACCAATGGATCATTTTCCTAAAGTATAAACACAATCAAAATACGTTTGTTTTTTGTATGCCAGTTTTTTTACTTAAAATAGTGTTCGTTTTAAACAAAAGAGAGACAATTAGAGTGATACCAGCCACATAGTGCCTTGGATTGAGGTAGGGTTGACTCAAACACATCACATATTACTCATGGATCGTTTTCCTAATGTATCAACACAATACGAATGCATTTGGTTGGTTTTTTGTATGTCTGTTATTGTTTTCACAAAAAATGATGTCCATTTTAATCAAAAGAGAGACATTTAGAGTTGTAGCAGCCATACCATGCCTCAGATTAATGCGAGGTTGACTTTTAAACATCACATATGTCCAATGGATTTTTTTCCTATAGTATCAACACAATTCAAATGCATTTGGTTATTTTTCTGTATGCAAGTTGTTGTTTTCACTTAAAATGATGTCCATTGTAAACAAAAGAGATACATTTAGAGTGGTACTGGCCACACCGCACATCAGATTGATGTGAGGTTGACTCTTATATGTCACAAATTTCCCATGGATCTTTTTCCTAAAGTATAAACACAATCCGAATACGTTTGGTTGGTTTTCCGTATGACAGTTGGTTTTACTTAAAACATTGTCCATTTTGAACAAAAGTGAGACACTTAGGGTGGTATCGGCCACATTGTGCCTATGATTGATGTGGGGTTGACACGTACATGTCAAAAATATCCCATGGATCGTTTTCCTAAAGTATCCACACAATCTTAATGTGTTTGGTTGGTTTTCTGTAAGCCAGTTGTTGTTTTCACTTAAAATGATGTCCATTTTAAACAAAAGAGAGACATTTAGAGTGGTACCAGCCACACCGTGCCTCGGATTGATGTGATGTTGACTCTTACACGTCACAAATGTCCCATGGATTGGTTTCCTAAAGTATCAACACAATATGATTACGTTTGGTTTCTTTTCCATATGCCAGTTGTTTTTACTTAAAACGTTGTCCATTTTAAACAAAAGAGATACACTTAGAGTGGTACCGGACACACCGTACCTTGGATTGATTTTGGGTTGACTCGTACATGTCACAAATGTCCCATTGATCATTTTACTAAAGTATCAACACAATCCGAATGCATTTGGTTAGTTTTCCATATGCTAGTTGTTGTTTTCACTTAAAATGTTGATCATTTCAAATAAAGGTTAGACACTTTGATTGGTACCAGCCACACCATGCCTAAGATTGATGCAAGTTTGACTCCTACACATCAAAAATGTCCCATGGATCATTTTTCTAAAGTATCTATATAATAGAAATACGTTTGGTCTATTTTTCTTATGTCAATTGTTGTTTTCACTTAAAATGTTGTTCATTTCAAATACAAGTGAGACACATTGAGTGGTACCAGCCGCACCATGCCTCAGATTGAGGTGGGGTTGAGTCGTAAACATCACATATGACCTATGGATCGTTTCCCTAAAGTATCACCACAATCCAAATATGTTTGTTCAGATTTCTGTATGTTAGTTGTTTTTACTTAAAAGGGATTCCATTTTAAACAAAAGAGAGACACTTTCAGTGGTACTAACACACCATTCCTCATATTGACGTGGGGTTGACTTGTATGTGCCACATATGACTCATGGATCATTTTCATAAATTATCAACACAATCTGAATGTGTTTGGTTGGTTTTCCATTTTCCAGTTAGGCAAATCATGCAATAACAATGATAATATATTATACTAAAACTGTAGACATTATGCATGATGTTTATACCCTCTTGCATGGTTAGGAAAAATCATGCACATTACTTATAATATATATCCCTATATGGTTGGTAGATACCATGTGGGATGGACTTAATTTTTTTACTAACCATAAGGTATAGTGTTTTTCTACGCCAACTAGGGTTCCGAGCTACAAACAATCCCCAGAAGCCCCATAAAACATTATAACATCATTAGGCTTCTATATTTGGTAAAAATAAAGATTTATACTGAATTAAAAAATATCCATACCAGAGTAAAAAACTAGGTTCAAAAATAAAGAGTTATACTGAATTCTAAAATGTAATGGATAAATCGTCCCCTGATGACTATCACCATCACCACTTTCATCATCAGCCTCATCCTCACCTCCATATTTGTCCTCATCGTCATCCTCTTCATCATCCCCATGCTCATCCCCGGCCACATCCCCACCCTCATCCCCATCCTCACCCTCACCCTCGTCCTCATCCTCATCCTCACCTTCATCCTCTTCAGCATCCATGTCAACACCAGGAACATCAGCATCTCAATCAGCACTAGAAATACCTCCTGGTGCATTGGATAATGCACCCATCGACAATATATATGTCTAAAAATCCACGCTGGCATCTAGTGGAAGTGATGAAGATAACGCTTTGATCAGTTTCATAAATTCTTTCTCCCTCGTTTGAACTCATTCTTCCAACTCTATGACCCTTTTATCAGACTGTATTGCATGCTCCTTGACCTATTCCAACTCGGTGTTACTAGAATGGATACCTAGAGAGGACCAATACCTTGTTGGGACTATATTCTTACCAAGTTGGCAGCGTACTCGACCAGGGTGCTCATCTCCCAAAACCTGATATAAATGATCGTGTGGCCCTAAATTGTCAGGATTATGGGCATCAAGGGCCTCTAAAGTAGCCTATTAATAATATTAATAGATTATTAAATTTAAAAATAGATATTAAATGTTGAAATAAACAAATTAAAACTTACAATATTTTCTTATGTCGGTTTGTTAACCGCAGCTCCATATTTTTCCTTCTACTCGAGAAAAAAAAAATTGCTCGAGGGAGACGTCCTTTAATATTAAATTTTTTCTTCTATAATGATATTGAAATAGTATAAAGTGCAAGTATAATAATATATTCAATATTCAATAAATCACATAATTTAAGTAGGAAACAAAAAATAGGGAAAGTCCTAAAGAAAAATTATAAACAACTATATCGTACCAGCTGCCTTTCATGATCTAACATAGTAGTGCTCCCCAAAGTGTGGAGGTATGGCTTTGAATCAAAGTTTTTTTTTCAGAAGATTCCTAAATAATGTTTAATACTAAATAAGATAACTTCAATGAAAAATATGAAAACTGTTATTTAAATACCTCAAATGGGATTAATACCTTAAATTTGGCATGTCGCCCAATGGGTAATCATTTGGAGATATTGCTCTATCGAAAAGTCATCCACGATAGGTACTGTCTCCAACTTCGTACCCACTCTATCACACCATCCAATATACAATTCATTCTTATAATCTCTCCAAATATCTCCTAGCTCTTTTAAATGTGTTGGTCGTGCACCTTCGCCATTAGTGAAGTTAACACAAAGTTGAAACCCAATATATTAATTCATATAAAAAAATATTACATTAAATCCAATAGATTATTTACCCATATTTGTGTCCAGGAATTATCCTTGACTTCATGTGGTAGATGTCTCCAAAAGATAGGGCTGGCCGGAATGATGTTGGAGTATTTGTTTAGCATCACAAAAAAACCATGACATTCCTGCCCAGGTTTATCAATCATATATCCATCATCATTGTATTCAACCATAAACCGCATTTGGTAGTTCCATACGTCACACAAGCGAGTACGCCCCCTCCCCCACCTCCTATCAGTAGATGAATCTGTTATTAAAGAAAAAAAATATCCATACAAGTTATAATAAAATAAATTGGTATAAAAATTTTCTAGAGTTATATAAATATACCTATGGTAGTCGGATCAATGGGAGTCACTGGATGTGTAGATCTGAAGGAATATCATGTACAAGTGGAGTGTCCCTTAGTGTATGCTCTTCAGCCACATACAGTGTTGGATCATGATTCAAAGAAGGTGGAATATAAGAGCTTGGAGATAATGAACCAGAAGAAAAAGATGATGGCACAAACATATCTCCAACTGGTAGTGTAAACATCGGAGGCCTAAAAATCCCATGTGTCCCTAAAGACACACTATGATCAAAATGGGATGTAAAAGATATGTCTGTGGTAGGGCATAGTTCAATCGGGTATGACTAGTGGATCGTCTAACTCTTTCACCATGAGCCCTCGTGCCACCGGACTCAGTACTGGGACCACTAGATAATCGTCTAACTCTGACACCACCCCCTCCTACCATCAGCCTCTATACTGGGAACAATATCAGGCTACTCGTCGGATATCTCTCGTCTAGGGGGTGGATCATGAAAAAAATTTTAACAAAAAAGTAAACACATGATATTATAATTTATTTAAATATATATATTTTAAATAAAATACTCACAAAATGGATGAGTGGAGGAACACCAATCTGTTTCATGCGACGATTATTTTCTATCATATTTTTCCACCACATCTCTTCAATGGGTGTCATTTCCTTCAATGAAGACAAATATGGAATTAATTAAAAATAGATAACTAATGTGTAACCTAAAAAACAAAATATAGAAAAACCCTTCTAATAAAAAAACATAAAGAAATAGAAGATTTATGGTGGTTTGAAGGTAAGTACTAGTGTACACACTCTGAATGATGTAGGTGAATCATGTAGGTGAGAACACGATAGTATCATTTAATATATTTCCCACCACAACTTCGGGTTCACAATCAACTCTGACAATTGAGCTATTGGAGTCATCATAATTAATAAATGGATTGCTTCTAATTGCAATAGGGATAGTTTCAACTTCATCATCACCATCATCAAAAACATATCTAGGATTTACTTAAAAAATTACACTTAATTTAGGATAACGATGATCTTTGACATAAAAACTTGTTTCACCATTGATGCCAATACATACGGTTCATCGGTGGAAAGAGTTCGAGTCATGTCAATAACTTGAAATCCACAATCATTGTTAATGGTGTCTTGCCTCATCATTGAATCAAACCATTGACATTTCATCATCATGACTTGACCATGTGAGTAATAATCTAAAATTTTTATTTTCTCCATGACTCCATAATAAGCTACATTTTCAGAACGAGGTCTATTATCTGATGAACTGTCATAACAGTCTGTTGTGGCAGTTAGCATAACACCATCATGTTGTGTTCTCATGTTTCTTTCTTGTTAAGTGATAATAAATTTGTATCCATTGATCACAAGTGATTTACAAGCATGAACCACGGTATTAGGACCAAAATCCAAAGCTCTTATTTCCTCAGAAACAGATTCTACAGGAAAACTCGATACATGAAATATAAAAAAATAGTAAAACTAATTAAATATTATTTTTATTTAGTTATTACAGAAATATTTTTACCTTCAATTTCAACTAAGAAGAAAACCCTTTTCTATGAAAAGTATCTTTCCTTCTCAAAGATAAAGAACGATGATTTCTATATATCAATTCTTTATTTTCCATGTAGATAAAAATAATAATAGTTTAATAAATATTTAAAATTACAAGAGATAAGATAGTAGATACATGTACAATTTACATACTTGATATACTCATCGAACAAAACACAATTGAACAACACTATGCGATGTGTCATCTCTCTCCCTTCAAGCCTTAATATCGTCAATGTATATTATCCCAAAATTCCTCCTATTTGAGGAAGTGATGGAAAACTATGTTCAATTTGCTCATACTGTTCTTCTTCATTTCTCATTGGTCTTTTAATTCTCGAAGTAGGATAGGACAAATACATTGAACAAAAATCCATAAATTCTTGATCCAAGTAACTGTTCACAATAGAACCTTTGGGATAATTCATGTTCCAAACATATGATTTCAATGTGTACATGTTTCTCTCAGTTGGATACATCCAACGGAAAGCAATGAGTCTTCCAAGAAGAGTCTCGGTCGGACTATAGACAGTCAAATGCAACATGCATGTAAAAAAATATGGAGGGAATATTTTCTCTAACTCACACAAAATTTATGGTGTCTCTTCCAACAGTTTTTGAAAGAAGGATTCGGACAACTTCTTATCACAAATATATCTAAACAAATAGAACAAACGAATAACTATGACTCTTACATTATTGGTCAAGAGATGATGGATTTCTATTGGATTCAACTCATGAAAAAAGGACGTGATAATCATGAATCTTCAAAGATTTTAGCTTTAACTCTTTTCTGTTGACCTGTTTTGATATATTTCTGAATAGGCATCAGGAACATTAATAGTCGCTAGCACTTCTAAAAATTGATTTTTTCAGCAAGTTTCATCACATAAGAAGCACATGGAACTTGCCATTTATTTTCACTGATACAGATAGAATGAAATTCTGGTCTGATCCCCCAATCTACAAAGTCACACCAAGATCGTAAATCATTTTTGGCTTCCCCTTGACATTTAGAAGAATCGAAAGCAACATTTCACATATATTCTTTTCAATGTGAATTACATCTAATCAATGATGTAACAAGTCTGTTGACCAATACGACAACTCAAATAATATACTCTTCTTCTTCCAATTGTAACAGTTATCATTGGAAAAAAATTTCATCTTTCTAGATTTCATTAAACCTTTCCCAAATGAATAAATAAAATCTTACAATTCATTAAGCACATCAGATCCAGACATATGATGAGGTGGATCATCATTCTCCATGGTGTTGTCAAATCTTCGATGATTGTTTCTATATGGATGGTTCATTGGCAAGAATCGTCGATGTCCCATAAAAATAAAACTAAGATGATATTTTAGTCTTCTGGATTGAGTATTCTTCATAAAAACAGGACATGACAATTTTTTTTGTGATCCATCTAGACATCATTGCATAAGCAATAAAAACATTGATCATCCACATAAGCGCAGCACACATCTAAAATACGTCTTTAGAACATGCATCATATATAGGCACACCCACATCCCAAAGAAGTTTCAACTCTTTTATTAAAGGTTGCATGTATATATCTATATCATTATTGGGATTATAAGGGCCAGATATTAGTATACTCAAGAAATTGTAAGGCTTTTTCATACACATCTATGGGGGAAGGTTATAAGTGTGTATGAAAACTGTCCATGTGTTGTGCGAAGTAAGCATCAGCCCAAATGGATTAAAACTGTCACATTAAAGACGCAGTCTCACATTACATGTATTGGATAAAAATTTAGGATATCGAGCATCAAATATCTTCCATGAAAATCCATCTGTAGGGTGAACCAAATCTTCATTATTCTTTTTTATCTAGGTGTCATCCCATTAGATTTTTACTGATATTTCATCAGACATGAAAAGGTTCTGAAATCTCTGGATCAATGGAAAGTTCCACATTACTTTTTGTGGCACACAAGATGGTGTTCCATCATATTTTGGATTCCATCGGGAGGTTCCACATTTGATACAATCATTTCATTCAGTAGTTTCCTCCCAAAATAAGCTGCAATCATTCGGCAAAACATGATTTTTTTTTTTGAGAATCTAAGTTCATCAGCTAACTTCCATCCCATATAGTGGTTTGAGGGAATATCTGCATCATCTGGAAGTAAGTCCTTCAAGAAGGTAATAATTTAATCAATTCCAGTATTTGAAATACCATACATATTTTTACAATGAAACAATCTGATTAAAAATTAAAACTTTTTCATTTTACAACATTTTCGATATATTGGAGTCGTCGCAGCATCATTCAATTTTTTCACCCAATCAACATCATCATTTTCATTGGACGCATCATGTGTGCTTTTATCGAAATATTGTTGGTTGGACATCCTTTCCTTCTCATGATGTCGGATAAATGGAAACCAATCATATATCAAACTCTCCAATTCAGTCCTATCATTTGGATCATCAATATTTTGCGATTCCATTTTCTATCCATTGTGATTCCACACATAATAGTTTGTTTGGAAACCATATTTTTTTATATGATAGATAACTACTTCACGACTCAACCACGATCTTCCAACCCATTTAGAACATGGGCAGTTTATGCGACCACTATCAGAAGCCTTTTTAAATGAAAATTCTAAAAAGATGTTCAAACTATTTTGAAAATCAGTTGAAATCTGATTAGTTTCGTACATCCAACTTCTATCCATTCTGTGAGAAAATTAAAATAAGAAATTTCAAAGAAATTAAATAATATTTAAGTTCAGTCAAAAAAATATTTAGGTAAATGAAAATTGTTTACTTTATATAAAATCATAACTGACACATTACTATATATGAGAATCATATTAAGAAATATAAAAAAATAAAGTGTATATAAGAAAATAAGATACAGAATTTTAAATGCCTATATTCAAAGATTGCCCAGTAAGATATTGGAGGTGGATCAAGGAATACATGATCCTTAAGGGTCTTCTTGGGAGTACATAAGTTTTATAATTTAACTTCTTTATGGATATCAGGATGAGAAGTTATATGTGGATCACATCAAAATAAGTTATAGCCTCATTAAGTTTCACCTTAACCATGGATTAAAGGATCCTAGGTTTGGGGCCATAGATCATAGGTTGGTAGGTTGAATTCATTGAATCATGTCCCAATTGATTTTGAAGAGGGACCTTCAATAGTTATAGGTATGGATTTGATTAGAAACACCTGTAAAAAAATTTCCATGAATTGTGACGTCCGAAACCAGGATGCCACTCATTAGTGACCTGAACCCAGATGGTCACATGGCCTCAAGCACATATAGAAAAATTCAATATGTTATTGAATAATAGTGAGAGCCTTTGGTGTGTCTGGGGGAGACCATTCCTTCATTACCTAAGTTTCACAATTTAAATATTATTAGTTACAAATTAGAATAAAGATAACAATGGGAAAATATTTGAAATGGATGAAAATAACAAAATCAGTAATGCAAACTTATAACATAATCATAAACCGAATGATGGAAATGTATGTCATGTATCAAGAAGAAAAACATAGTTAAAACTAGTAGGAATTAGTACTATACAAGAGGCTCAATAAATTCTAAAATTTGACCAAGATTCTTGAGCTACAACCCAATAATCTGCAACATGCTCCATCCTATGTCATGTGAGTTATCATGAATCTGTAAAATGGTGATTCCCTGTATCTAAACATATAATCATGTAGTTTATTCAGGTACCCAATAGAATCTTGAACAATGTGTGAGATACAATTCATGCAGGTGACCACCGAGAGGTCTATAACTATCCAGTCTATTTATATAAAATTTTAATATAATGATATGATACATTAAAGTGACAACTAAAAAAATCTAAAAGGGTTTTCTATGTTTCTGAATAAAAAAACTAAAAGGTCTTTCTAGGTTAAATCAAAACATAAAAAAACAGATACACATCAAAATAAAAACATAAAACTGAAATATTAGATAGATGATAATAAAAATAAGGTTCCACTTAATAAAATACTTAATTTGGGATGGCTCGGATGAAGATTCAGCATCTTGGATGGGGGAAGCCGAGATTCCAACCGTTCGGATGGAGGAATCGAGATGAACCTGAGAGAGGTGTTGTCCGAATGGGGGAGAGGTGCTTGGATCACAGGGGAGAGTTGTTGTCCGAATGGGGGAGAGGTGCTCGATCACGGGGGAGATCTACTGTTAAATTAGGGCTCTATCCAAATGTGGGATAGGAGAAGGGTTTCACAGGGTTATTGGGGTAAACCTTTACCAGTGGTTCTAGTGAACCATTGGTAAAGGGTGTCCTGCACCCAGTTTTACCAATGGTTTATGCAAACCTTTAGTACAACTCTTATATACCAACAGTTTATAAAACCTGTTGGTATATAAGTGTTGGGAAAAACCCCTATTCCAGTAGTGGGGGATACTTAATCTTTGTCATGATTTTATTTATCTTACAATAATAAACTCAAAGGAACATTGATCCATGCATCTTTTTGATGAAGAGGACTAGGGAACCCCATAGTGAAGCACTCTGTTTTATAAAACCCTCATCCATGTTTTATTTTAACTGCTTCTTTGGTTTTCACAACTCAATTGTGGTAATTCTATCAGCTGTATGTGATATAGAAAGATATCAAGGAATAAGTTCAATTGATAAATCAAACTCTCGTCCAGGAGGAAGACCAAGAAATTCTTTATGGAACACATCGGGGTGGTCCCCCACAATGGTAATGTCTCCAATATTGATTCCCTACTTTTTATCAATCATTTTAATATCCAAAATTAAGACAATGATTTTAAAGAATATTAATCCCCCTCATTACACTTGTAATTAATTGGAAGGTTCTTTTGGATGTGAATAGGGATCTCCCTTTCCCAATAGTGTATTTTGGATTTATATAAGGATATACAATATGTGCCCAATATAGCATCAAACTCTACAAAAGGAAGTAAGAAAATATTTTCTAGGAGGTTCAGTCCACAAACATTAATTGATGTGGAGATATATAATTTGGATGTAATAATTTTTACATTTTTTGTTCTCATAGATAACTTGACCTTCATATTTTTTGTGGTATTTGAATAGTTCAACTCAAATTTCAATATATGAAATAATTCATAGAACCATAATCAAATAATATGTTTTTAATTCATACATGAATAACAAGAATATCTACAACCACATCATTGTTGGGTTCAACCTCAAAAGTAGTGATAGGATATTCCCTTCCTCATTACCTTAGAGGTTGTTTTTTTTATTACCTCCATAAATCATTGTCTTAGGGAAATGGATCAAACAATTATCATGTTCATTGTAGTTTAAACACTTCACTATAAGCTGAGTGTTGATCTGAACCTTCCTTTATTCCTCCACATTAGTGGGATTTCTCATGACCCATCATGTTTTATTAGCCATATTCCCATGTCTTTCACATTTGAAGCATCTCTTGGTTCCCCTAAGTAATTTTACAAGATACTTCTTCCCACACTTTTGACACATGGGATGTTTGGTGTTCTTTCCCTCATGGGATTCTTCTATTGGTCCTACCATATAAAACTCTATTTTACACTTTTTATATTTTAGCCCATGATACCACTAAGAGTATCTAATATCTATTTCAACCTTAAGTGAAAAAACAAAAAATATTCTCATATATATCAAATTCTAGAATCTCCAATGGTTTTCATAGGCTTGGCTTTAGTCTGCTAAAGAAGTGATCCACCTTAATTTCAGTGTTCATGAAAAATCCATAGGCGTATAATTCAATACTTATAATTTTTTCCCCATACACCCTTATAGACTCATATTCATTTTTATTTATTTTCAGGAACACCATTTCTATCATAATATGGAGAGTTTGGGGATAATATTTATTGAAATATTATCATTACATGGAATCAATTTTCTACTTAGACTTTCTGTTTTTATTAGTGTCTGCCACTAATCATATTCCCCACCAAAAAGATAGACATCCAGTATGACTTTCTCATCTTCTAAGAATTCATGGATAAAGAATATCATCTCAATAATGTTAATCCATTGTTTCATTATCATGGGATCATAAGATAAAACAAATACGGGAGGAATTTTCACATAAAGGATTCAACTGTAAATTTCTCTTCTTTAAGAGAATGAGGGAGTTCCACATGATTCAAGTTCTTATTCATAACTTAAGCTAGTTAATAATGTACTCCCATGAAGTTTTTATCTCTCATTCTTATCATATTATACATTATATTAGGGAAGTCATCATATTTCCTATTACATTGATTACTAGAAGGGGTTATAATATTTACATCCATTAACTAATAAAAAAATCAATATTAGGGTGGATTCAATACATAACAAATAATAATATAAAAAGGAAACATTTAACATTTAAGGATAAATATTTAAATGGAAATTATAACCAATATTATGATTAACTATGTTTAAATATATATTATGCACGGTGATAGAATTTTACCTAGGGTAATTACTAATGTTTTTTAGTCCAGATCTCAAAAAATAACTAGACCATGATTTGATACCAACTATAATATCCCTATCCTTTTACACAAATTATGACATGATTTTAATCATAACTAACCATCAAATACAAACAAAGGGTCGTAAATTCTAGTGTCTTTGAAAGATTAGATACATAAAACTAAAAAAATTGAAATAGAATAAAACATATTTATATTAATTATCCATATATTCCTTTGAGATGTTATATTTTCATAGGATGATCTGGGGAATAATTAGATAAAATTGATGACCTAAAAATCCCAGTAAGAGAATAAACATATAAATAAAGCAAAGCACTTGGGTAAGAAGACATAAGATAAAGACGTAAAAAGGAACAGAACAAGAACAAACATATTTAAGAATAACATATAGACCATGTGATAAAATAATCATGGAAACATAGTACTATGCGACAATATATAACATGACAAAAACATGAGTCAAAGATAACTTTCATGACTATATCACATGGTGGTTAAGTCCCATAAAGGAATCCGGTTTACTCTATTTCCAAACATAAAATCTCATGAGACTAAACTTTACCCAATAAAATTGAGTGATATATAGGTACAACCATTTAAGCATATTCATGAATTTGTGTTCCACTTGAAGAATCAATCATGGGGAATAAACATAAGGGTTACCCGTGTAAAGAAATATGTATCGTAATCATGTATTAAATCATAAATAAGGGATGTATCATAATAGTGTACAAGAAAAAATGGATTTAAATAATTATTGTACATTAATAAGGTAAAAAGTAAAATATAATGATAAATTATGTCCAAATGAAGTGAAAAAAATTAAAAAAAAGTCTTTAAGAAATGTTATAATTGAGCCACTTTACTGCTGTTCAAGGGAAAATATTAAAGAGCCTTTAAAGAGAGAAAATTATAATTATTTGCATAAAACTAGAAATAAACTTAGATAATTTTCATGAAAAAAGGGTGTTTTTAAAAAAATATTGGTGTCTTAAAATAGATTATGGATTGTACTTGAAAATGGGTAAGAAATGGGGAAGTTCCCTTTAATCGAGATTTCTTATTAGGAGAAATTTAGAAGGAAATCATATAAAACATGTATTTCTCCATCAATGAAAGAAGAATTAAGCTAGGTAAATATTTTTTGAACATAAAAATAGAATTTACAAGTTTTAAATAATAATAATTAGGAATAAAATTTTAGTAAAGAGAGAGAAATCATAACCTGAAGAAAAAAATGAAGGTTTAGAGAGAATCCCTTACCTTATGTATGAAAGTGTTATAAACTTGTACTTAATTTCCTGGATAATAAAATTAAATACATTAATTAATTAATTAATAACATATTAAACATTTATTTTATTTATTATAATTTTATTAGTTACATTTATATCTATTTCATTGACTTATTGTGATTAATTTCATCATTTTAGGAGTGTTCGTTTTAGGATTTTATGATCAGTTCCCTTGAGTTTAATAATGGTAAATCTCACTAAATAGAATCAAAACTCTAGAAGTGTAGTTATATGATATTTATGAACCTATATAATTTTAAATGGTCCCAAATTTTATTTTTCCTAGATATGATAATTGTTTATTGAAAAAAAATCTTAATGATCAACGTTAGTTTATTTTGGTGAGTTTTTTATCATCACAAACTAGTTTTATTTCATTATTTAATATTATGTATATATATTAGTTCCAGAACATAATAATAAGATATAATATACATTTTAAAATATTTTATAACCATTAAAATATTTTTATGACCATCCATGAAGATGGTAATATAGAACAAAAAATCATCCCCCATGAAGGTGGTAAATCGACACATCCCAAATGATGTTTTCATTTTTAAGATAAAAAGAGAGGAGAAGAAGATTGATTATGGATATTACATTAATATAATAACATTTATTTATATATATGATAGTGTATTTATAATATTACTTTGGATTGGGTATGTTAGTGAAGCATAAGAAAATAAAATAGATTGAAAGAAAGAAGGGAAGGGTTTTACCTCTTGGGTGTCGTCTCCATGAGAACCTACATAAGGAACCTGGAAATGAACTTTTGGTGAGAACATAAAAATAATAAAGTGGGGATGATATTTGAGAGATGAATTTTTCATAATATAATCAAGATATAAGGCTTATAAGGCGTGAAGAGAAAAGGTGGTGAGGGTTTGTATTTATAGGGGAGGAAAGTGGCGTTTTTTTTTATTTTATTCACTAGATTATTATTTTAGCTCAATAATATTAATATTGATGTTTCCCACAACTAAATACAGTAAATAGGGAGTAATATTTAAATATAATGGTGCTTATTGCATCCATACATGAACAATGAATCAAAAATTCATGTATTTAGCTTATTTCATAAATTATCATATGCCAGTATTCACGAAAATTTAACTATTTTAGAAAAATTCCAAAAATTAACAATGAACATTTTTCAATTTTTATAATTTAAAAATGTACTCAATTTTATGAAAAAAAATCTAAATATGAGAAATATAATTTTTAATTAAAATCTTTATTTATTCAAAAGTACCGATTTTAAAATTATCACTGATTTTATGAAACATTACAAAATTAATTAAGGACTCCTAAAATTATATTATAATAATAAGATAAAAAAATATTAATTTATGAATCAATTTTATGAAAAAAATTTAATTTAAATCATTATATTAATTATAAAATTGTTTATAAACATTTATGTTTCACAAAAAGGCTAATACTTAATTTATCATTTATGAAACATTTATTTACTTATTCCATGATATAAATATATTTTATTTTAATTAATATGATAAATAAATTTTATTTATACATTCATAGTTAATATTACTATTCTATTGGTCAGTTAATTATTCTTAATGGTCACATTACTATCCCAATCATAAAGTCAATATTCTATTGGTATAGGTTCCTTAATTTAAATAAATACCACTTACTTAATTCTTAATTTATGAAAATAATGTTTTTTATTAGGTTCTCTATGTGATTTATGTGTTTTATACTATATAAAATAAATATAAGAAGGGAAATTCCATTTATATTTCATTATATGTAATATTTGGGTAGTGTGGTTAATTTTGAATTTGGAATTATGATTTCACCATTGTTTTAGAAGAATGCAGGGATTATAATGGAAGTGTGGGGATTTATAGTATATTCATTTATTTTATTCTATAAATCATGATTTTTAATCCCATAAATATTTTTTTCTCTGGTAAATTATCACATTTTTGGTTGTAGTAGTAATTTGAGGTTGATTTCAAAAATGTCCTAATTTTTTTTAAACTACCTTTAATTTATTATTTTTCCCATAACTTTTTTACATTGATCAAAATTGTAAATTTATTCTTTTATTAATTAAAATTTCAATAGTATACATTTAATATAACTTTATGGGGATCTAAATCCAAGTATTTGAGTCCTGAGTGGATCATTCAATTCAGACCTTGGAATTTATTCTCAAATCAGGATACCTTCAAATATGGGATCATATCTCCCAAATTGAAAACTAATTGAGCTAAAATTTCATATTAAGAAATAAAAAATTTCCAGGAAAAATTTAATTAACTATTTCTTTGGGGGATTCATCATATTTTAAAGACATAAATGCATGGGAACTCAGTTAATGGGAATATGAAGAGTCATCTTATCCAGAAGAGTGTTCTTGAGTAAATCTCTCAA
The DNA here is from genome assembly GCA_963277665.1 of Viscum album. Classification (NCBI taxonomy): domain Eukaryota; kingdom Viridiplantae; phylum Streptophyta; class Magnoliopsida; order Santalales; family Viscaceae; genus Viscum; species Viscum album. The sequence continues at coordinate 2,045,132,633 of OY728147.1, read as the reverse complement.
AATATATGTGGAACATGTAAATAGAAGATCAAATTTGGTGGAAGAATTAATAATAAATAGGGGAATAACTTTCAAAAATAAACCTACCCAAAATTCATCCATTTATTATTGGTACCTTATTCCATATTTAGATAAAAAAATTAGAGCCAAAATTTTTACGCTTTTTAATATAAAAATATATCCTCTCTTACTTCTTAAAACAGTTATAAATTATGAGAATATTTTCAAGATATATTCTGTTATAATATTCTACTATATTTTAAATATATTTTAGTTTCGTTATCTTACTCTCATATCTGATTTTTTTCTTTTCACTCTTGTTTCTTCCACCAAACCACAATAATAATCATGATAGTCAGTGACTAACCATGGGATTGTCCTTGAGGGAGATTTTCATAGTGTTATTGAATTATTAATCTTTAGTTTTCAATATTTATTTTCTATTTTTAATATTGTATTGGTTTATTAACATTTGATGTAGAAATTTTCTATTATTTCAAAAAATTACCCACTATTTTATTCTATTCCCTAAAAAACATCACTTAAATTACTTCTCTAAATAACTCTATTCATATGCTGGATTTTAGTGTGTACGAGGGATGAAATTACATGTGTTGGAGTCTGTTCTTGAAAGTGGTCACATTCTCGATTGATATGTGTTCATTGCTTTTGACTATTTGAGGTGGGGAGATTTAATATTCCAATAATATCTCTTAGGCATACTAATTTTTACACTCAAACTAGGAGATAGTGATTTATGTATAATGGGATGAACTATAAAATCAGATTTTGAAAATAAAAATGGATAATAATAGTAAATGAGAAGAAAAACATAAAACCAAGTTCATTATTACTAACATTTGTTTTTTTTACTGTCTTATTTTATTTTCATGCATTTCATAATTCTCAAAACTGGGTATCCTATTCTTTCAATATTGGAATCCAGGTTTCAATCCTTTTTCTATCTATAGCACAAATAACCAAGTGTGGGTAAGATTTTATGTTCTGATCTAGATCTGGTTTCATCCTTGTATTCTTTTTTACATTACCTCAGTGATCATAACTCTCGTCAAATTGGATCATGAAATAGATGAAGCATGGTTTAGTTAATTTTCATGTATCCTAGTTAAGGTAGACCTCAGTTCTACCCCAATCGATAATGTGACACTATCAACTGTAGACTACATATTTGATCTAACTGTAAGATATAAAAAGTTTCCCTTATTTTGTATTCGTTGTAAATCTGTTGGGAATATCAAGGAGGGATGTAGGTAGGATAGATACTGTGAATCTAGTTCTGATTATAGAAAATACAAATTCTCAAATTCAGGAATCAAACAAAATTTTGGGTTTAACACTACCCCTCTAATGGGTCTTATGAAAAATGCAGAGATGATTCCTCTTAATAAAAAATGTACTGAAGTGGTCTATGATGGTAATGTTTTGGTACCTGATGTACTAGATAAATGTAAAACCTAGTCCATTATGGTTTCTGAAGACTATGAGAATTTTTAAGCTGATGATATCCTCCCTGAACCAAATGATAATAAACTAGAACATTCCATAGATGAGAAAACACATCTTTCTTACAAAGATATCATCCTTCAATCTAATTATATTGTTCTTCATCAAACTGAAGAGATTTTAGTGGATCTAGAAAATCATAGAGTGGAAGATTCATCCCAATCTCTTATTGTAGAGGCTAGCATATCAAAGGATATACAGGTGGTGGTTTGTGAGTAGGTTGATATAACAATGGAAAATCATTCAGTTGAGGAGGCAACTATTAAGGAAAACACAAATTAGAAAATAATTGATGAATGTAAAATTCCTAAAATACATCGAAGACGTAATAAAAAAAATAAATTTTGAAGCCCCTAGAAAATTAAAATTTTCATAGAAGTATAATATTTTAGTGTGAGAGGAGGTTTTCCAGATGATTCCTTACAAAAATACTAGGTCGTCTCATGAGCTTGGAAAGTTACAACTACCTCCCTCTACTAAAGAGTTGATTATTACCCCCTATTAATTTCATATTAAAGTGGAGTTACTATCTCATATTAAATTAGGTATATTGAAGGATAACACAAAATAGAAATTTCCTCCTCAGTTTTATGAACTTGTGAGAAATGCTTATGATTCATTTGGATTATCTTCTAACAATGAATTTAAGGCCGCTGAAGCACAAAATAACAAGATTATCATTTCATATAAGATCTTGGAAGGAGAAATACTACCAAGAATCCTTTAGAGTGAGCAATCTATGTGGATTTGGGGTGCATATTGAATCTCTCCTGGCCAAAATGGAAACAGAAACATTTTACCTCACAGTGGTGAATCTTTTATCTGACAATATGGAAGAGAGTTTTCAATGTAACCAGGAACTGAATGTGTGTGATCTCTCTTAGAAATATATGAAATGTATCACTTTAGAAAAAATTTCTAATTCAATCTCGGTTGATGATCATAATACCTCTTAGGAATGAAAATTGTGGAGGTTTGGGATATACCCTTAAAGTAAAGGAAGGTACCCTAGGAACATGGGTTATATAATGAAAGACTAATGGGTTCTATTATTTTCTATATCTGTATTTCTTAACAATGTGTACTCACCCATATTCTTAAACTTATTTTAACTTTTTTATTGATAAATTTCAAGTCCATGCCTCATATTTCTAGAGCAACATTCACAATGTTGATACCCAAAAACATAACCTTTCTAAAAATCAAAAGATAATATATGAACTCCAACAATGTCAAATGTTTCAAATATTCTCAGATAAAATTTCATACATATAAAATTAATTATCCATTATGGAATAAATTTTTGAAATTAATGATGTAAATGATATGAAAACTTCAACACTCTTAATATAGATGGGATTTATACTAGAACCATTTGGATTTCTATAATGATTTATCCAATCATGATCTCATAATATAAACTACCGTCTACTTGTTATGTCAATTTTTTTCTAAAAAATACATGTAATTAGAATAATATTAAAAATGTGTGCCACTAATTAAGACTAATTAATACTAATTAATATAAATTAACATTAATTAATATTAATTAAACTTAATTGATATTAATTTCTTCTGATTAATAATAATTAAGAATAATTAATACTAATTTTTACTAATTTTTATTAGTTTTTACGCATGTTCACTGATTATTATAAAATTTCAGTAATAATTAAATATTATTTCTAATTAAGGAATAATATATGAGTTATTCATACGAAATATTGGTTATAATTAATCTGATATAAAGAAATTATTGTAAAAGGATGCTTTGAGGGGTATAAGAAAATTAGAGACTAAGAAAAACAGAAATTATTTTTAATAAAGAATAAAATATAAACAATCCTTAAGAAATGATGTTTATTATTAATATGATAAAATGGTAATGATTGAGGGGTAAACTACGAGTAACACATAAGAAATGTTTATTATGATTATCTTGATAGAAAGAAATAATTTTAAAGGGAAAACCCATAATTTCAAATAACTATTAATAATTTCTACTAATAATTACTAGTTTCAATTAAATAGTAATATTTCTCACTAATTTAAATTAATTTATTACTAATTATTACTAATTAAGAAATAAAATATGATAAATTCATATGAAATATTGGTTTTGATAAATCTAATAGAAAGGTATATTTATGGGGAGATGATTCATAATTTCTACTAATTGTTACTAATTTATACTAATTAGTACTAATTTTTTTTAATTTCAATTAATTTATTTCTAATTTATTATTAATTATTACTATTAAAGAATAAATATGATCAATTCTTAAAAATATGGTTACAAATAATCCAATATAAATGACTATTTTTATATATATGATCCAAAAAAATTATACTTATTATTAATTTCTACAAATTATTAATAATTTATACTAGTTTATAAAAATAATTACTGATTTCTACTAATTTATTACTAATTATTTCTAATTAAGGAATAAAATATGAGAAATTCAAATGAAATATTGGTTATGATTAATCTAATAGTAAATAATAATTTTGGAGGGATGATCCATAGTTTCTTATATTTATTACTAATTTCTACTAAATATTACAAATTCCTACTATTTTCTACTAATTAGAACAAATTTCTAATAATTTGTACGAATTTATTACTAATTATTAAAAAATCATTACTAATTATTTCTAATTTTTAATTATTATTAATAATTAAATAATAAAAAATATAAAATCATAAAAATATGCGTTATTATTAATCTGATGGGAATGAATAATTATAAAGACAATATCTAAATTTTATACAAATTTATACTAATTTATACTAATTTCGTACAAATTGATACTAATTTTTTACTCATTATTACTAATTTCTTACTAATTATAAATAATTATTTGTAATTTATTACTAATTATTAATAATTACTTATTAATTATTATTAATTCTTAATAATTTATAATTATTTATATTTATTTCTAATTTCATACTACATATTACTGATTTCTTACTAAATATTAGAATTTTATAAGAATTTTTTGGTAATTATTAAAAATTATTACTAATTTATTACTAATTCTTAATAATTATTACTAATTTATTTAAAATTATAATTAATTACCACTCATTTCTTTCTAATAACTACTAATCTATTACTAATTATTTCAAATTTATTTTTAATTATTATTAATTTCACACAAATTTTCACTAATTTCTTACTAAATATTACGAATTTCTTAGTAATTACAGAAGGATGATTTGTAATTTTAACAAAAAATTTATATGATGTTCTAATTTATTAATAGTTATTAATAATTATAAAAAATTTAATGAATTTATTAATAATTATTACTATTTATTAATATTTATTATTAATTTATTACAAATTATTACTAATTTCTTATTATTTTTACTAATTTCAAACTAATTATTGTTAATTTATTACTTATTATTACAAATTTATTACTAATTATTACCATTTTCTTGCCAACTATTATTTATTTTATACTAATTTCAATTATTAATTTCTAACTGATTATTACATATTTCGTTATAATTCTTACCAATTGTTACTAATTATTTTTATTTTTTACTACTTTTCACTAATGTTTAGGAATTTTTACTAATTTTTACTATTTTTTACTATTTTTACCTATTATTAATATTTTTTTAATTATTACTATTTTTACTAATCATTACAAATTTTTACTAATTATTATAATATTTTATTAATTATTTTTATTTTTTACTAATTATTACTATTTTTACTAATAATTTATATTTTTTCATTTTTTATTACTAATTATTTATATTTTCTAAATTTTTACCTAATTCTTTTCATTTTTTATTAACTGTTGTTTATTTTTTTTTATTAATGAAGTTTTATATTTATTTTTTTACTAATTTTAACAAGTTTTTTATTTTATGTTTTTATTTTTTTACTAATTATTACTATTTTTCAAAAATTATCACAAATTTTTCTTATTTATTAAAAATTATTACTATTGCATACTATTTAAAACTAATTATTCATTTTTTAATAGTTATTACTAATAATTTGTTTTTTCATTTTTTAGTAAATAATTTTTTTTATTTTTTATGATATGATATATTAATAAACTATAATTTAAAATATTTTTATTATTATTAAATAAATGAAATGTCAATTTAATATTTAATTTTATTAATAATTTTAAAATATTCCTTATTTTTTCTATTCAAAATTATAATCAATTAAAAATATAGTGATATATATTAAATTACAATAAATAGTACAACATGAAAATATATGTAATGATTAATAAATTAAATTAACAAATAAATTCTTTTATAAAAAATAATAAATCAAATTAATAACTGTTTTATAAAAAAATTAAAAAATTCTTTATAACTGATGTTTGGAACACACAACGTTGATCTATAACCCAAAAAATTTTCCTTGAAAAAATTAAAGAAAATTGAGGGGAGCTTGAGAGAATTAGATAATTTGGGAATGTAGGGGCTATATTTATATTGAGTTTTTTTGAAATGGGTTATTTATGATAAACTATTTATCACAAATAATTCAACATTTAGATCATTTGAGACAAAGTTTGTTATTTATGATAGGTATTTGGTATAGAATCAATATCAATCACAATTGATGCTCGCCATAAAAAAATTTATTGCTTATCCGTAGCATATTTGTGATGGAATCACTCTATCATGAATAGACCAATCGGTATACTATTTTTGACAGAAAAAAATCCTTCCACAAATACTTATTTCTATAATTCTATTTATGATGGATTCTCTAAGTCATTCACAAATAATCGTTACCCACCATCATGCATGTAGTGGCTGTAAAAATATTTGTGACGGACATGATGTTCATCACAAATACACATCGCAAAAAAAACTATTTGTGATAGACATTTTTTTCTATCACAAATAAAAAAATTGCGGTCACTGTTTTCAAAAAACATAAGGTCAATCATAAATTTTCCATAACTGAAAAAATTATATTTTTTGGAGAATCAAGATAATGTGGGTTGTCCTATATTAGATTGGCATGTTCTATGTCTAGTAGTCACTTAGTGTCCTGGACAAACAGATTATATAGGTATACATATGATGTATATGATACATCTTGTGGCAGACATAGATGTATAAAGATATGAGTATGTTTAATAGAGATCACACCTCACCCTTAGTAGATTTAGGAGCACCGATGCTTTTCTAGAGGCCTCGTATGGATTTCATTTTTTTTAATTCTATTAAGGCCCATAAGGTCACACAGTTAAGACTTTGGATAAGGATTTAGTTTTGGGCAAAGTTCTTGATCCAAAATAAATAGAATTCAATGAAACTATATCCAAATGATGTTTTGGTTGGATAAACAAAGAGTTGTAGAGTTTATTATGATGTTATTATAGATTTTAGTTCAATTGGGATATTTTTTGTTATACACTAAAAACATATGTATATGATACATGTGAAAGAATATGTTTCATCCAATGTAATACAAGCTAGGAGGATGCATCTTCATCCTCGCATACTGAGTACAAACATCTACCACCTCACAAGTTGAGTGCATGCATATTCCACCTCCTTTCCATGTGGTTTATTTCATTTATTTATCCATTATGAATGGATAAATTATAGAGTTTATTTCCATTTAATGGGTTCAATAGATTCCTTCGACACAATTTAATGTATGTACCTGATATCTTTCATATGGCTGACACATTTCATTAAATGGAGAGCATCATGTATGAGACTAGAAAGGGATGTTATCCCAATTATTATGTGTGGTGAGTAATCATCAATTTTATATAGAGAATTAATAAGAACACTCTCTTATCCCAAGACACATTCATCACATTCCAGTGAAGCAACTAGCACCCCATTAAGCATTTTAGTAATCCTCAAGTTATGAACATGGATCCATTGGTCGATGTTTACTCAAAAGAAATAATCTTTGTTCAACTGCTTCATGTTCTTCATCAAGAATTAACCCCCAAAAAAGGAAGATAGGGTTTTATTTTATCATGTTTCAGTTCAGTTGCATTTTTTTGTTTAAATATACATGTTTGATTATTGAAGATAGATATGGAAAATATTTGTGTGTTTTTAGTGTATAATCATAAGATGATCTCGTAAAACCCATAAATATTGATAATTGATGCATAACTATTAAAGGAATGTCATCTATCCTAGATACATGACCTAAACATTCACACCATATGTCCTAGATTCATGACAATAAAATTACACTATTTCTCCTTGTCACATGTCCTTAAAAGTTATTACCTTCCAAGTCATAAGGATTTAAGCTATAACATCAAACTATATGGGTTTTTATTCCCATCACTGGGATATATAAGAAGCACTTATTTGGGTCCAATCCCTCAAATGTTGAATATTCCTCCTCCCCTCCACCCATAAACCTTCTTGGAAAATTTTGTTTCATTGTTATTTGAATTTAAACTATAGATTAATTAATCATTTAGATTTGATCTAAGACAACATAATTCATTTATGTGGTATTTTTTTAAATGCATCAGTTCCAATCAATCACTTTCATCTAAAATTGATAACTATTATTATTATTGGAAGGGTTTCAAAAAACATTTATAATTATATAAGAGATTCTCATACTAGATAAAAAACTCTTCTATGGGATGATACAACCTCTCACCCTCTTGACTCTAGCATGTATGCCTTCAGAAATCAAATCAAATGGTCGTATAATGAGAATCTTCAGAAATAGATATAGTAATATATCAAAAAACATTTTATCTAATGATTTAGAGTCTTCAATTATAAAAATTACATGATAAATTTAAACTTACTAAAATTAATATAACTAAGGTACAATTCAGTTCAGTCATCATTACATATTTTAAAAAATATATTTATTCCCTATCTACACCTAAAAACGGGTTAGTCCTGCATAAACCCATCAGTTTCCATTTCATTTCTTCCATGTGTGAACTCTTTTCCAGTATCATTTAACATTTTGATCATATAATCATTCACTATAATGTATATTTATCTATAAATGGTACCATATTTTGAATATGTGGTAAAATGATGAATGGAATACATAATTTAGGTGCATTTATTTCATATGTAGTTTCATTTAAAATAAAACATTATGAATGGATTAAAAGAATTGAATATTAATTCAATGGGATTCAATGAATTAATGAAAATGGGAATAAATGTATATTTATGCATTTAATAGGGCCAACCCATTTCACTAAATGAAATGCATCATTGATTTCTATCAAAAGGGATGTGATCCCACTGATTGATGACAATGAATTTTTGGAAAGCCTCTGAAAGAACTCTTCCTTCTCAGAGATTTTTCATCACCCTCAATGAAGATTTTGTCACCTCTTTAATTTTAAGGATTCCTGCAATTGAGATTGGGATTCGTATGCTAGTGAAATCCCCTAGAGATAAGAAAAAAAATTTTGTTTCTCTAGTGATCTTCATCATGAAAACTTGTTAGAGATTATGGCATTGGTTATCTAGGTATACACGTTTATATTCTATGTCTATTACATATTGATTCCATCAAATATAGATCATATATATTTCAAAATTGATTTTAATTCTATGTCTATATAATGGAAAATGAAAACCCAATAGTGGTATCAAATCATAGGCTTCTTCAAAACATAAACATGTCTATTTTATTTTCTAATGAAGAACACATTTTAAAAATTGTAAAATGTGATATTTTGAGCATGGAAATAAATATAAAATTCCATATTAATATTTTTAATAATTAATTAAAAAATTTATTAAATTATTTACATTATTCATGTGTATAAAATAGTTTATATAATGGGAATAACATTAATAATATTGGCTAAATAGAAAAAAAATCATTATCCTTTGAAAAATATTAAATGTTCATATTTATTACCCTTATTTATAAAAATAAATAAAGTATATAATTTAACCTAAAAATTTCAATTATTAAAATATTTATATTATTTATAAATTTTTTTTAAATAATAAATAGATATTTTAAGATATATATAAAATTTATAAAAGTGTTCAATAACTAAATTAACTATAAAATGTTTATGGTGAATATATAAACATTTTTCAAATATTTATGTTTTTAAAATGTTTATAAATCCTAAATGGTTTTTTTTGGAATGTATTAATTTATAATAGTATTATAAATTTATTAATTATGAATTTTTTATAATGAATTATGTAAATTTTAATAAACATTTAGTAGTAAAATATTCAAAATATGAATATAAAATATTTTTTACCAAATTATTTTCTATTTTTATTTGTGTAAAAATAATTATATAATATTAATAAGAAGAAATTCATATAGGGTAATAAATTATATAGTGAGGCCAAAACATAAATAATTTTATAATCAAATTATGAATTGTTCATAAATAATTAATTTGAAGTGGGTCAAATTTAAAGGGGGACTTGTGTTGAGGAAATATCAAAAATAGTTTGGTCAATAAATAAATAATATATTTATAAAAAAATTCAATTGATAATTGAATTATATTATTTATAATAATTTTATAAATAAAAAAAATAAAGAAAATTTTTAATGTTTATAAAAAGGGGGTTTAGAAATTAATTATCTATAAAATGTTTATGGTTAACCAATTGAAGTTTTTTGAAACATTTATGAAAAATATTCATTTAATATTAAAGAGTTAATATTAAGAATATCCTTTTCACCTTAATATTACTTATAAAAGTTATAATCCATAATAAAGGATATTAAAAAATTATTTAAATTATATGGAATATTTTTAATCATTACATAAAATGTTTATTTGAGGATTATAAAAATTAATTGCAAAAGAGTTTATAAATATCATAAATATGGTAAAAATATAAAAAGTTTTTATAATAAAATTAATGAATTTTTCATCACTAATTAATTAAAAATTGATCAAATTAAAAACAGACCTTATTTAAAGTATTTATATAAACTACATCAAAATGTTATTGATTGTTGATTTGATAAATTGTTTAAATAATAAATTGAAATTCCATATAATAAATAATATGAAATAATTCATATTTAATTGAGTATAAATTAGTTTATATTCAAAATTATTGAAGTTTCACTATGTTGTCTAATTTTTAAAAAAAGGTTTATAGTTGGATTTTATATATAAATACTTCATAAATAATTATCACAAGTTTAAATATTGTAACTATTCATTTATTTAAAGTTTATTTGTGAATTTATTCATAGAAATAAATTTTTTATATTTTTAATGTGTATTATTTAGTTTCAATGTTAAACTACTTTGAGGATATAGATCATTTTATTAATTTCTAGGTATGACTCCATAAAATTTATTTTTCATCTAACTAACCTAGGTTTGTAATTAAAATTTTGAGCTTCAAAATAGTTGTTAAATATAGTTTTGAATATTATGTTCTAGATATATAATGAATTAGATTCTCTCTTAGGTAAAGTCTCATGGGTTAGATAGACATGGGGTCACACAACCTACTTACCTAGAGGTTTATGCCTTGTCTAAGGATAAGTGAATGGGTTCGGCTATCTGTCCCTTCGGGGTCAATAATGTGTATACTTTCAATTACATATATCTCTATAGCTTTAAATGAAGAGTTCATATACCTTATAAATATGATGTAATCAAATATCTATGAATGTTTTTGACTTCTATTTTTGGATGAGAAATACATATTGTGGGTTGTGTAATGAGATACACTTTAATGTGGTATGAACACAATAATTTTTGGATGAAATTGGGATTCTAAAAACTAAATTATTAGAAAAATTCATACAAAAAATGGAATAAAAATGAGAAGATAACGATTACATAAGAATAAATAATTATTAATTTAATATGAATATGGAATATGTTAAATCAATGAGGCATTAAAATGTAAAACACCTTGAAATACTAAGTGTAATGTTCCTTCTAAGAGAACACATGTTAATTCCTTGATCATCCAACTAGTTATTTTCGTGCCAAATTGGGGTGCCTTTGTATTATCTTATGTAAGAAAATTAAGCTATGGTAAAAATTGGAACATCCTTGGTAAATTTCACACAAATCATGGGTGACCCAAGATTATCCTTTGTTATAATGTTTTTTGTATCATCTTTGGGTTAACCTTAACTGAGAAACTATTAAAAACCTAGTGTATGAATGGGATAAAAGTATCAACATAGTTTTATTTTTTTATTTGGTGGATGATAAATTTCAATAACTGATGTTCAAAAGATAATTATGAAGTTCTAATTTCCTTAAAGGGGTGTTTCTAGACATGGATCAAGGGTCAAATAGCAACTGGGAGAAATGGGAAGCATCATAGAAATAGCTAGGGTTAAAGCATGTTGTTGCAGCACCACTTGTTAGTTGGTAAAAATACAATGGATAGCCAATGGAAAGGGTAAATCCCCTTTATTTTTCTTTGGTGTATCCTTTATCTGGTGGCTTTGGATCGGCTAGTCGGTTGAATTTTCTACCTAGTTAGTGTTCTCCACTGTAGTTTATAAATTATGGGTACCATATAATTTTACAAGGGGTCCCTTTATACCGCTCACTCAATATTTTCTCCTTACCGGTATCTAGTAGCTCTCCCCCCCCCCCCTTCATCCACTTATCCTTTGGAGTTCTTGATATATCCCACTCAATCCTTGGTGGTTTCAGATGTCATCTCATATGATCAAGATCTTATAGTAAGCCTATGAATCCTTTTTAGTCCATAATTTTGGTTTCTCATTTCGGGTTCTTTACACCAATTCCATTGAATCATTGTGTAATTGTCCATTTCTAATTGGACTTTGGTTCTTCCTAGAAAGGGGATGTCTCATGAGGCTGTCAGGGTACTGTCATTCATCGAATCGTTGAATGTTGAGGTCAAGGGTGCACCATAGGTCGTTAGTTCATTTTTTATCAAGGTACTGTCATAAAAAATCCACTAGTAATTTTTTTTGGTGGTCATTCCATTTATAATTAATTTAATAAATTAATTCTAAATGTGTAATTACATTTTTTGTTGATGATTAGTGTGTTTTAGGACCCCCGGTGGGTAAAAGTGGCTAGTTGGCCAAAGATGGATATTGAATGGGCATTTTATGTTGTTTACAACCCCCTTGTAGTTAATTTGAAAGCTTCAATCGAGGTAAGTGAACCCTCTAATTAACCCACAGTCTTCATTTTTTTATAGTTCATCCATTGTGTAATCTCACCTATTTTCTGATTAATATCCTTATAAATTAAATAAATGGATTAATAAAACATTTCAATATAAATAGATGATTTTGAAATGATAATTCACAATCATTGGTAATTTTAATGTGTTGTCTAAAATATTGGGCGTCAAATGAGAAATCACATTTAGTGGTTGTTGTTTCTTTAAATATAATGGTTTTGATTTTTTTGAAAATGGTCTTGGTAAATGGGAAATGATATTTCAAGATGTATTGTTTTGAATTGATAAATTTTTTTGTTATGAAAGTAAAAAATAAGGAGTTGATAAATTGGTTTGTTTTATTTTAATTTAAATGAGATTTATTTTTGATGGATCATTTTGTGATGTAGAATTCGTTTTGAAGTAATAAAAAAGAAATGGAATTTTGGAAATGGTGATTTTGAATATTTATGCTAATGGATTTTGTGAATTTTTGTGTAATGAGAATGTCAAATAAATATATATGCATTTTTGTTTAATTTATGTTATATAATTGTTAATATATGAATGGAAACATTGGTTTCATTTATGGTAAAAACTAGGTTAAACATAGACCCCAAGTGGATGATTGTATTTATGGTTAATCTTGGTTGAACACATCCCCCAGGGGAAACTATTATTTTTAGTTAACCTGGGGTGAACACAGCCCTCATGGGATGATGGTATTTTATGGTTAACCTTGGGTGAACAAAGCCCATGGGGATGTAAGGCTCTGGGAATGGGTATATCTCCCCCCAAATGCTAGTTTGGACCCAATTTGGGTATAATTTCCCCTGTTTTGGAATAGTATGGTTTCCACGGTCATCACAACATGCTCAGAGACACCATGGATGTAGCTAAAGTAGTTATGAACCATTCCAAAAGTAAACCCAGCCCAGGTGTTTGGTTTTTTTTTGTGTTTTTTTAGTTATACTTGATTGTTTTACTTATATCACATCTGGATGGACTATGTATAGACTAGTTATATTTAGGGACACCATTGGAAGTGGCCTATTGAGTAGTACTCACACCCTACTCAAGTATCCATAGAACTTAGGTACCTAAGAGGCTTTATAATTATTACAGGATCAGGTTGGGCTAGAGAATAGTGATGGCATAGTCAATCTTGAGCATCTCAGCTTGGATTTGAGTTCAGGATGATATGAGGCTTGGAGATACAATTCATCCTCCTATGCTTTTATTTTTTCTTTTATTTTTTTATTCCTTTTATATATGTTTATGTGTGGTCGGCCTAGTGGGTTATAAGTCTTGTTTGCTTTTATTCCATTATTTTATATTATAATATCTCATTCAATCTATTTATTTTTTATGTACTTTGACACAATTTTTTTGTTTGATATTTTATTTATTTAAGTTATGATTGATACTCATATACATTGGGTTTAGACTCGCCTTGATACATCTTTATACCCTCATCACTAATCGATAGCCTCTGACATTCGGGGAAATGTGGCTAAGGTACTGTAGCAACCCAGTTCAGTTAATCTTCATAGTGAACCAGAGAGGGGGTATTACAAAGTGGTATTAGAGAGAATTATTTTATATTATGTTTTTAGGGATAAATATTAAATAGATATACTAATGTGTTAGAACATTTGATAGATGTTGGGATAGTGAATCATTAACATCTATTCTGGTAAGAAGTCTAGGATACCAAGGCTATGTATTTTATATTATTATTTTGCGATGTCACAGTTATATATAATTTCCAACTTGAGTGGCACAAGTGGATGTGAGATTATTTATGACTTATAGAATATTTTTCACTTGTCCCATTAGAAAAATAATATTTATTGTTTTTTAATTTTAACCTTTTGAGTCAATATGTTTCATATGTATCATGATTTATAACTAAGGATATAAATTAATGTTATTCATGAATGTGTATGACCATTATTACTAATGAAGGATTGGCTATTTATTTCACCAAAAACTACTCATATGGTGTTTTCTTGTTTTACTACTTGGTGGAATTGTAATATTTTTGGGTGAATTGTATGTATGTATTTTCTTCTAATGTAAATTGTAGTGGATCAATGATTAATTTATTGGTGAAGATAAAATAGAAAATTTGTATGGGAGGTGTAGTGTCCCTAGTAGTTCAACATAGAGATTTAATTCCTTAGTGAAAACCCCCTATGGGTTTCTATTATCCTAGTTTGTTTATTTAAATAGACAGTAACAACAAATATTGTATTTTCTCATTTATCTTGGAATGGAATTCTACTTAACTAATCCAGAGACCAAGTTCTCATAGATAAAGATAGTTTTCTTTAATGTTTTTGATCATGGTAAAGTTGATTTTTAGGGATATCATTATCCAAAATATTGTTTTGTGTATGTATTCTTGATGAGGATCAGTTCCTAGTTGGTTGTTGTTTTTTTCTAGTGATGCTTGATGTGTGTGAGACCTATGAGTGGTTTTTTTTGCACATGGATGTCATGGGTTTTGTGATGGATGTAGTAAGTGTTTTCCTATGATTTTTGACCTGTGTGTGAGACCTAGAGACTATATACTCAACTTTAATGTTACCAAGTCAGTGCTTCATGTTGCTCGGGATGATTCATCCTAGAGGTTAGTTCAGTTTTGTGGTTTCCTTCGATATAGGAATCATGATCGAGTGCCTCAAGTTATGAATAGTTCATGTCAGGTGTTACTAAAGTGTCTTAGGGAGTGGGATGATTTAGGGATGACCTTGAGACCATGAGGGGACTAGTTAGTGTATCATGGATCAAGAATAGGGGTTCTATTATTTTGATAATATCCTCATATAGGTTAAAAAATGTGTTAAGTATGAATTTTCCCTTAGGAATGTGATGTACTTAAAGTTTTTGTGCTTGGTATTATATTGGGAATGTAAGGGAAGGATCGTCAAGGTGACTAGCCCCCATTTTTTTGGGAGCATATTAGAACGTGGTGAGGGTTTAATATAGACTTGTGAGTAGAAGTATCATTAGTTGATGGCTAAAAATGTGAGTGAGGATGACATGCTTGGGAATTTTTTTGATGTATGTGGTTCAAAAAGGACACATGTGTATCGGGTGGTCATGAGGAATGTTATGTCAAAGGTAAAGAACATGTTTTGGAAGAAACATGGCTAGGGTGGTCCTAGTTTTCTTGGATTGACATGTGATGGGGGAATCATCAGTGATCTTGGGTGGTGATCCTTGACATATGAGAGATTTTAGGCCCATTTTTTGTTGTGATAATCATGAATAATGTGGTTGCAATAACCCAATGTGTAAGATAAATAATTAGCTTCTAAATTATTCTTATGCTTCTAATTTTGATGTGATGTGATTTGAATCACAGAACCATGATTCTGGGTTCAATGGATGGGTGATACGAGAGAATACACCCATCATGTTTAATTGGGTTGAGGTATTATGTGATGGTTATGTGTGATACTTATGGTAAGTGGATTATTGGTGACCATTTATTTTCCAAATATCATGATAAAATCTTAGGAATTCCTTCCTAGACCTAATTGTGTTTGACTCATAGAAGTGTGGGTGGCGTTTCAGTGACTCAGTGGCACAAGAGCATGTGCTCGTTATATCTAAATGATGATGAGTTTGAACACACTGGATGTGTGTGGTTCTATTGGGATTTTAATTGTTTATGGTTATGTAAAAACCACGGGTTGATATAAATTGATGATATCCTTGTGCACATAGTGGGTTGGGTTTGGTTGAGAATTTAAAATTTCCCTCAGTGGTTGAGGATACATTGTAAACGAAATTGGTTTCATGAGATCGTTAACCCATGAGTTGGGCTAGTAGTGTGATATTATGGTGGGACCTCAGGTGTCCCTATTTAGAGGGGTGATATCATGAATGGGTTGGGTATGGTGTTGTGACCAATTCAGGTTGGACCTAGATGAAAGTTTTTATGGTTTACATGGCATAGAAGCATGGATCGGGTGGAGTGGTATGTGTATGCTTGTGGGTTAACCTGACTAATTTATATGATCAAGGAGTGGAAAGTGTAAGTTGTGTGGTGTCAGGTTCATCTATAATTGGTTGAGGGTGGTAACCCTTATTTTGAGTGAATTGCAATTGATGTTGTGGATGGAGTAGCTATGAATCGAGATCGCATATCAAGTTATACTTTGGGTTGGCACCTAAGAATGAGTTGGTTTGGCCACTTTTGGCCATTATGTTCAGTGATAGATGAGACGTAGGTTGTGGAGATCAATTTTGAACAAGTGATGTGGTGATAAGTCCACTCCTACGATGGAGACAATGGCGTCAGTCATAAGTGGTATGACACTTAGGTTGCAGGGGTCGTTGGAGTGTGGAGTCAGTCATTGGAAAATAAATATGGATTTTTTGGATTCCAAAGGGTAAATGAATGTGAATATAACTAGTATTCTTTCAAAATTATTATTTTAGACTCATATGTTAATTAGTTGGAGTCCAAGAATTTTATTTGAGCTTGATTTGGTTTCAAAGTGATTTGAATGTGATCATATCGTGACCACATTAGTGATCCCATAAAGAAATGATGGAGATATTATTCAATAGATGATATGACTTTGGCATTACACCGCATGTTAGACTAAGACATCAGGGGTACTATTGTAATTACCTTGGGGTTCATCCATGGGTGAAGTCATCTAGATTAGGTAAATTAATGGAACATCAATGGTGACTAACGGTTCTTTTGGAAAGAGATAGTAAAATATAGGTCTAGCCAGTTTTTTTAATCGAATAAGATGTGAGGAGATATGGACCACCTTGGGTATGTTATTTGGAATATGATTGGTTTTTTTTAATATTGAACAATACTTTTTTGGATAATTAGGCATGCTCATGTTGCATTTTGATGGTGGGTTCACGTCCATTTCATCTTGGATTTTGGAAATGAAAATGGATTTTTGGTGGTCAATTAGTGCTATTATGTGTGCTTAGTAGTGGTGAGCTGGAAAACATGTAAATAATATAAATGGACTACTGAGAGAGTGTTTAATAGAAATTTATGATGGTGAAAGTTCTAGGGTATAGAAATTTTCATTAATATGACAAAGTCTATGGTGGGGAAAACCATAGACTGATTAGTTAGTTTGATGAAAACATGAGTGTTTATTGGGATAAACAGTCTCATAAAATAATACTCTTAGTGTTTCAATGATAGTTGAGAGAATTGACTCGGGTTTTAATGGTTTGAGAACCTTGATAAGGATGATACACTATATGAGAAAATTGCGCACTCAAGGATAGAATAGGGTCGTTTGAATGGGATTTGTAGAGACCCAGTTTTTTTCCCTGTCAAACCTTGGAATATTCCTATGAATAATTCCAGAGCTAGGCGTGAAGACGGCATGCGATTCCGAAGCCCGGTGTGCCCGGAATTAATTTTATAAAAATATTGATTTTTTTTGTACTATTCATGTGGTGGGATTGTGTTTATCCAAAATGGTATCTCGGATCAGAAATCTGAGGGCACGGTTGCATCAAGACTGTGTCATTTACCCTAGGAGGGGTGTAAAATTTCTGGTTGTGGGCCTGCTGCGAGAGATGTCACTCAGGGGAAAAATCGTCATTTTAAAATAATGACTTAGTGATTTTTATCACTGGCGTTTTTTTTAAATAACATTTGAATGAAGTCTAAGAATGAAAATCTAAGACTTCTGTTGAGTTCAAAATGGGGTTTTTTTCCTAGGCGTGATAAAAAATAGGCGGGCGCGGAGGATTCTGAATCCTCGCTCGTCGATTGAGTTTCAGAGAGAGTTTATACATTCGCTTGACTGATGGAATTAAGGGAAAGCCCTAATTTCCCTTCTCTCTCTCTATCTCTCTCTTGTTCTTCGGCGTTATTCGCTATTCTTCACCGGATTGAGGAGAGAACTCCGAAGGATTGAAGTGGGGTCATAACGGGTGCATCGCCAATGACAAACGACCGATTCGAGGTAGGATTTTTGGTTAATTTCTACACCTTCATTGATTTATTGATTTTTCATCAAATTTTTCTTTTACATTCTAAAATTTTAGAATTAGGATGATGGATAAACGAACACGACCATCGTCTGAGCCCCGTTCTAAATCCTATGTTCGATGTGTTCTTCATCGTTCGTCGTCCGAAACTTTCGAATGCGCTAAATCCTTGATGGATCGTCGATCGGTGGTAGGCGTTGTGAAGGCCTCTTCCCGAGGATCCCAAATCCACCTTCAGATTTAAAATCAGGCCACCGAAGTTGTCTTGGTGGCCGATGGAAGGCCCGGCTCTGGCAAGGGGTTGTGGCCGGAAGTCTGGGTGGCGCAGCGGTGGAGCTGGACGGAGGTGTTCGGTGCGGTGAGGTAGGCCGAGGTGGAGCTCGGATCGTGGCATCGGGTGTGGCTGGAGCGGCGGACATGGGTGTGAATGGTTTGGTGAGGCCGCGTCCGGCGGAGGAGCCGAGCAGGACGAGGCGGGGCTTCGGGCATCGATCGAGCAGGGCCGGGCGGAGGTGGCTACTGGTGTGATGGAGCGGGGAGGCCAGGCGATCGCGGCGCGACGTCCTGTCACGCTCAGGAGGAGCCCCAAGGCACTGACATCGGGGGGCACCATGGACAAAGACCCACAAAACACGGGTCCCATTGGTGTGGCGTGCATAAAGGGGCCGGTAGCTCGGCCAGTTTGGTCGAAGAACCGGACCCTAGGTGTCCAGTGGTTTCGAACGGGCTGCGGCCAGCAGGCCGCGGTGAACTGGGCAATGGGTAGACGGTTTGGACGTGGTCGGCCAATTTGGACCGGCCCAATTTTGGGCCCCTTTTGTTCAAGGGGGATTATCTCCTAAATGGAACGTCCGTTTGACGCACCTTCAGCGGCTGCGAGTTCGTGTCAGTGAGACGGACTTTTTTTGAATTGGGTTTCGTGGTTTTTGGGTTCTCTTCCTAAAGACGGGTGACCCAAAATGCTTTAATTTAATAATATTAAAATATTATTAATGTTTCATATGGACGTATTTGCGTGTCGGACGTCCGTTTCACATACTGTCAAAGGCGCTGTGGCCCTAGAGTTTAGACGGTCCTTACAAAGTTGGTTCGGAACCCTTGTGGTTTGGTTTTGTAGCCCGGTGGCATGAAACGCTTAATGCGAATAATTGATTAATATTTATTTATTTATTTATTCTTGCATCAGACCGAACTCCTATTTGGGATGTTTGATTGATGTGTCGTCAGTGGCGGCATGACCCCAGTCCTCGTGCAGAATTTTTGAGATTCTTTCTAAAACATTTGGGTTGGGGACAAGGTGTGGGCCCTACAGGTTATCGTTCACACGTTTTACGGTGAAATGCCACTTTTTCACCCGACACCTGTTTGGGGTGTTTGAGTACTCGTTTCTGAGTGTTCTTCCAAGGGGATTGCAATGGAGCAATCTGCCCACCTAAATTTGGTCCCGAGGTGTGGGCCCCATGAGGCGGCTTTCGGACGTATGATGCATTTTTATGACTTATGCTTCATAAGACTATTATGGGAAAATGAATAGCCTACGCCTTGTGGTTATTTGTAAGGAACGCAATGGTATGATCTGTGTGACATGTTTCGGGGTCGAGGTGTGGGCCCCACAGGGCCCCGTTTTCATAACGTGGGGAGTTGCAACTTCTGCATTCAGTGTCTATTTTAGGCGCTGTCAGTGGGGTTGTGACCCTGGAATCGAGGTGAAGTTGACCAAGGTGGTTTCAGGCATTGAAGTTGGAGTTGAGGTGTGGGCCCCATGGGCCGTCTTTTAAGTTCTGTGCAGCGTACTGTGAAATTTTCATCATACGTCTGTTTGGGGCGTATGAATAGTCAATTTGGCATGTTTTTCCGAGAGCATCATGCTGGAACAGTTCTCCCGGCCTTTTTTAGGACTGAGGTGTGGGCCTCATGAGACGTCGTATGAGCATAAAGCGGTGTTGAATAACTTTTTCGTCGTTAGTTTGTTTCCAACAATTAAGTAGTCTATCTCACGTGTTTTTTCACGAGGATTAAAATGGTGTAATCTATTTGGGAGAGAAGATCCTTTTTTGAGATCTCATTAAATGTGGAAACATGAATGGGTGTTGTTCAGAGGTTCCTTTGATGCACTCCAAACTTACGCATGGTAGCGGGGTTAGTGACACCTAGTGATGGCACGGGCATGGTGGATTTATCGGACCAATTTCGGGTTTACCCTCGAGTGGGGCTAGGTAGTGGGTTACCCTTTGACCTTAGGTTTTATCCTCTAGTAGGGCTAGGCAGTGGGTTACCCCTTGACCTTAGGGTTTACCCTCTAGCGGAGCTGGGTAGTAAGTTACCCATTGACCTTAGGGTTTACCCTCTAGTGGGGCTAGGTAGTGGGTTACCCATTGACCTTGGGTTTACCCTCCAGTTGGGATGGGTAGTGGGTTACCTGTTGACTTTAGGGTTTACCCTCCAGTGGGGCTGGATAGTGGGTTACTCGACAACCTCTTGGGGTTTACCCTCCAGCTGGGCTGGGCAGTGGGTTACCCAACGACTTCTTTCAGAATCATCCCTTTCAATATGGCAAGTCAGTGACTTTTCTCCGTGGTTACCGGAGCGGGACCCTTGATTGTACGGTTCAGCGATGAGACATCTTTGGCGTACGGGACTTTTGGGCATCAATGGTGGATATCCTTAGAACTGTTGGCGATTTTTTCCTGGGCTGAGTTTGGAGATGGAGATCCCCTTACACACTCATTTGGTTTTATTATTGATCATTTATATATAAATATATATATATATATAGACACACCCTACTTTGGTTCCCACTCCTTGGGTTCGGTTACTCTCCTTCTAGGAGGGGCGAAGACGTGTGGGGTATGCCACGTGCTTTCCGTGTCTAGATCCTCTTGGATTGGATGAGTCTACTTCCTTTATTTCATTGGGTTGAGCTGCACTATCTCTATTGTACTCATACACTATTCTTTGTTCTATCTACTACTCACCATTTTAGTACCTCCTTTGTTTCTCCCTTGAGATTTCGGGGCATCCTACTGAGTATCTTTATACTCACCCCTACTTGGGCTTTGCCCGCACTTGGTGTTCCCTTGAAGACGACGGACAGGTCGATCGAGACTATGGAGGAGCATAGACGACATAAGATATTGGGATATGTTCAGTGGTCGTAGTAGGGTTTTTAGATGTGAGACTCACCAGCTATTTACTTTCATTTACCTGTTTTCTGGTTGTCGCACCTTTCTAGTTGGGCGCGTGTTTTGCCCCTTTTTCTGTTCCGTTATCTTGTCAGTACTTTTCAGCACTTTACTTGTATTATTTAGAAGTTGATGCATGAATGTGGTTGGGTTATAGTTGTTTGACCTTTATTTTTCTTTTTACTTTGCACTTCTGCATCGAGTGGGTTGTGTGTGTGTACAGGTGCTTAGGAGAAGGACTCCCTGAGATCGTTGCGCCATCGGTGCTTGTCGCCAGCCCCTGGCCTATGGAGGCGGGCTTGGGGTAGTTGCGGTTCGAGACCAGTAGGGTCGGGTCATGGAAAAGTGGTATAAGAGGTGGTTCATTCCTTGGGGCATTGTTCAGACATCCCTAAAAAGGAATTGGTTGAGTTTTGGGGAAATAGTGTCAATCTGTCTCGAGAGCGGCTCTCAGGCTAGGGAGTCCAGTGATAGTGTGGCTTCCAACATATCCATTCACCAGGACCCTGATAACCCGTTTGTTAACTCTGAATGCATAGACACTTGTTTTAGGGAATTTGGTTCGTGAATCATATAATATTTATTCTTTGACTATCCTTCTTGAGTCATCTCCCCATCTTTGTTGGTATATATATGCTCATTTGACCGTGGTACTCTTTGATCGGATTCAGGATGTCTCCGCGATGATAGCCAATCAGGATACTAGATTTGGTTCGTGATGACGACTCAGTGAGCGACGCGGCCTTAGTTAAAGATCCATCATATGATTACCCTTTCTCTAGGAGGATAGGCAGTAGAACCTCCACTTGTGGAGTAGCAGATAGTACAAGCAGTGAAGGATGATGACGAGCACAGGCTGGGCACGCTACGTGAGTTCTAGCATTAGAGACCACTGAGGTTCCACAGTGAGCCATACCCTCATATAGTGAAGGGTTGGCTAGAGTCAGTGGTTAGTCTCTTTAGGCTTGTTCATACACTGATAGGTTAGATGGTGGCTTTGACAGCCAGTCTTTTTTAACCAAGTAGTTTGGTGTTAGTTGATCCAGGGTTACTCAGATACACGATTAGTTGGTACTCTCATGGGATGACTTCTAGAAGCTGTTTTGTGAGGAGTACTACCCCTCCTACTTATGATTTATACGGTTTCAGGAGCTGCTGGAGCATCAGCAGGGAGTGATGGCAGTGGCCGAGTATGCGACTAGGTTCACATTCCTTACTCCGTACTCTTTATATGTGGTCCATGATGGAAACTTCCAAGAACATAAGTCTGAGAGAGGTCTCTTTAGAGGAGATTCATGCCATCTTAGTTCCCTTGTGCATCCTCACCCATCTCGGCGTGCTGGAGCAGGCACTGGTGACAGAGAAATTTCTTTCAGAGGGACGTCAATTGGAAGGGCCTCGGTTACGGAGGTCTCCCCTTGATGAGAGTCAGGCACATGGTCGGGGATAGCATAGAGCACCGAGACAACCTAGGGAGGACTAGTTCTATGATTGTAATGTGTGAGATCACATGGCGTGAGACTACTCGTCCAAATGTGCTGAGTTTTACAGATAGTTGGTAGATGCACCGCCATGACAGTGGCAGTGTCGTGATCAATGAACTCCCAGGTGAGGACAGGGTGGTCCCCAAGGAGGTAGTGTTGGCAGAAAATCAGGAAGAACTGTGGTTGTAGGACGAAGTTTCGAGGTCCTTCCACCACCACTAGGTGGCCCATGTCAGGCTTAGGGAGCTAACGGACGGGGCCACGGGCGGCTGTGTGCTATGGATGTCTACAATCCTGCAACGCATGAGATGATAAGAGGTATGCTCTATGTCTTTTTATACTTTTCTTAGTAGAACTTGTTAGACACTACGTGAGGTACTCTTTTCATCTAACTCCTTGTTCGAGGGGTTACCGAGGGTGACACAGGACGTCAGTGTAACCCTGTGTTGGTGTTGTCCGACGTATATTTGAATGCACAAGAAAGAGGGGTTCTTCCCCCAATAAGAGACATTTTTGGGATGCGATCATAACCATGAGGGAGATTCAGTACCACCCAAAGTGGATAGTATTGCGGTGGAGTGTCAGAGAAGGTTCTGGATTTTCCAGAGGGCCATTTATGCTCCCCCCCCCCCTTTCCTTGAGGTGTCACTAGTGGGATTGGAAGATTCCTATTTTGGGGATTACTCTCCTTCCAAGAGGGTAAAAGACACGTGGGGTATGCCACGTGATTTCTGTGTCTAGCCTCTGGTGGTTGGATGAGTTTACTCACCTGCGATTTTTGTTGGTTCCTTGCATGCTCAACATCAATCTTGATACAGTTATGATGTACAAGTCAAGGTGATGGAAACCCCATAAACAGAACTATGTGCTTCACTATGTGTTGCTGGGGGTGGAGGTTTGTGCGCTAAGAATTTGGAGACGCTATCTTCTGGGATATTTCTTTGTGGTATCCTCAGACCACCAGTGTCTTAGGTGCGCCCTCACCCAGAGAGACCTGAACCTGAGACGATGGTGCGGGTTGAAATTCCTGCAAGACTATGATTTCTTGGTAGTCTATGTTCTGTAAAAATGGCAGTGTTGTAGTAGGTTCCCTTAGCAGAAAGTATCAGACTCGTCAGGTGCGTGATGTTTCGTAGTAGTTAGCTTCCCTACAGTTGAACCTGTTGGGCCACGAGGGTGAAACTTTTCTTCAGTTGATGGTGTTGACTCATCTGCTTTTTGAGCATGTAAGAGAGTCTTGGTTGTGATGCGCCGACTATGAAACTTGTGTGACCGGATATCCTTGGGTGTTTCACCAGATGGGTATTCTGAAGGAGGGAATCATGAGACCATGTTTCAAGAATAAATCGTGATTTTGGTCATGAAGTGGAAAGTATAGGTTCGGCTGGGGAAGTCCCCCGAGTTTCTTTGGGCCATTCAGGTATTCTGCAAGATATTGAGAGGTTTCCTATCATCTTTCCCTACCCTCCCAATAGTAGGAGTGGGCGCACAACGTCTTCCACGTGTCGCAGCTGATGAAGTGCATGCGTGTTCCTATGCATGTTATCGAAAGTAGCAGACCTTATAAGTACGAACCATTCCTTTGGTTTTCATGTTATGCCAGCATGGTGTTGTCCATGTTTTCTTGGGAGTGGGAGAGCAAGGTGTGAGCTATGTATCCCGAGTTGTTTTTCCTGGTTTTGATTTTCATGGGCGAAAAGCTTAAAGGAGTGAATGATGTGGAGGCCCAGTTTTTTTGTCCTATCATACTTTGGAATATTCCTATGAATAATTCCAGAGTTAGGTGTGAATATGGTGTGCGATTCTGAGGCCCAGTGTGCCCGGAATTAATATTATAAATATATTAAGTGTTTTTGTACTATGAAAATGGAAGGGTGGTGTTTCTCCTAAATGTTAGCTTAGATTAAAAATCTAAGGGAATGGTTGCATCAGGAGTGTGTCGTTTACCCTAGGTGGGGTGTAAAAGTTGGGGGCGTGGGCCTGCTGCGAGAGATGTCACCCAGGGGAAAAATCATCATTTTAAAATAATGACTTAGTGATTTTTATCACTGGAGTTCTTTTCAAATAAATTTCAAACAAAGTATTGGAATGGAAATCTGAGACTTCCGTTGGGTTCAAAATAGATTTTCTTGCCTATACGTGATTTAAAATAGGTGGGCGCGGAGGTTTCGGAATCCTCGCCCGTCGGTAGAGTTTCAGAAAGAGTTTATTAATTCGCTTGAGTGTTGGAATTATGGGAAAGCCCTAATTTACATTCTCTCTCTCTCTCTCTCTCTCCTTCTTTCTTTTTCTTCAGTGTTCTTTGGTGTTCTTCGTCGGATTTAGGAGAGAATTCTGGCGGATCGAAGTCGGGTCGTAGCGGGTGCGTCGCCAACGACGAACGACCGATTCGAGGTAGAATTTTGGTTAATTTTTACACCTTCATTGATTTCTTGATTTTTCATCAAATTTTTCTTCTACATTCTAAAATTTTAGAATTTGGACGATGGCCAAATGAACATGGCCATCGTCCGAGCCCCGTTCTAATTCCTATGTTTGACGCATTCTTCGTCGTTCGGCATCTGAAATTTTTGAATGCCATAAAACCTTGATGGATCTTCGATCGGGGGATAGGAGTTGTAAACTCCTCCTTTCGAGGATCCAAAATCCACCTTCAAATTTGAAATCGGTCCACCGGAGTGGTCGTGGCGGATGACGGAAGGCCCGGCTCCGGCAAGGGGTGGCGGCAGGAAGTCGGAATGGCGCAGCGGTGGAGCCGGCCGGAGGCATTTGGTGCGGAGAGGTAGGATGAAGCAGAGCTCGGATGGTGGCATTGGGTGTGGACAGAGCGGCGGACTTGGGTTCGGACAGTGCGGTGAGGCTGCATCCGGCGGAGGACCCAAGCAGGACGAGGAAGGGCTCCGGGCGTTGGTTGAGTAGGGTCGGGTGGAGGTGGCTGTCAGCG
Organism: Viscum album; assembly: GCA_963277665.1. Lineage (NCBI taxonomy): Eukaryota > Viridiplantae > Streptophyta > Magnoliopsida > Santalales > Viscaceae > Viscum > Viscum album. The sequence goes on along the minus strand of OY728147.1, from coordinate 2,045,106,374 downwards.
TGGCGGATCGGGGAGGCCAGGCGGCCGTGGTGCAGGCGGCCTTTCATGATTGGGAGGAGCCCTGAGGTGCTGAACTCGGGGGGGGGGGGGGGGCACCGCGGATAAGGACCCGCAAAATGCTGGTCCTATTGGTGCGGCGTGCGGAAAGGGATCGGCCGCTTGGCCGGTTGGTGCAACAACCGGACCCTAGGGGTCTAGTGGTTTAGAATGGGCCACGGCCAGCGATCCGTGGAAAACTGGGCCGGACCAGCGGCTGGGCCGCGGGCCAGCGGTCGGAACTGGGATGGTCGGTCCGAACCAACCCAATTTTGGCCCCCTTTTGTTCAAGGGGGATTATCTCCTAAATAGCACGTCTGTTTCACGCCGTCAATGGATACGGGTTCGTGTCGGTGAGACAGACTTTTTTTGAATTGGGTTTCATGGTTTTTGGGTTCTGCGCCCGAAGACGGGTGACCCGAAATGCTTTAATCTAATAATATTAAATTATTATTAAGGTTTACAATGGACGTATTCGCAAACCGGAAGTCGGTTTGATGCGCCGTCAGAGGCGCTGTGGCCCTGGAGTTGAGACGGTCCTTCCAAAGTTGGTTCGGAACCCTTGCAGTTTGGTTTCATTGCTAGGTGGCACAAAATGCTTAATGTGAATAATTAATCAATTATTTAATTAATTATTTATTCTTGTGTTGGACCTAACTTCTGTTTGGGATGTCCTATTGACGCGTCGTCAGCGGCAGCGTGACCCCAGTCCTTGTGCAAACATTTTGAGATGCTTTCCAAACTGTTCAGGTTGGATACAAGGTACGGGCCCCACAAGGCCTGGTTCACACCTTTTACGGTGAAACCCCACTTTTTCACCCGACACCTGTTTGGGGTGTTTGAGTACTCATTTCTGAGTATTCTTCTGAGGGGATTGTGACAACGCAATACGCCCGCCTAAATTCGGCCCTGAGGCATGGGCCCCACGAGGTGGATTTTGGACGTATGTTGTGTTTATATGACTTTTTATTCATAAGTCTGTTCTGGGAAAATGAATAGCCTACGCCTCATGGTTATCTACAAGGAATGTAATGGTTTGATCTGCGTGACGTGTTTTGGGGTCGAGGTGTGGGCCCCATAGGGGCCCATTTGTATAACATAGGGAGTTGCTGATTCTGCATCCGGAGTCCATTTTAGGCACCGTCAGCAACGTTGTGACCCTGGAATCGAGGAGAAGTTGACCAAGGTGGTTTTAGGCATTGAAGCTAGAGTTGAGGCATGGGCCCCACGGGTAGTCTTTTAAGCTGTGTGCAGCGTACTGTGACTTTTTCATCAGACGTCTGTTTGGGGAGTGTGAATAGTCGATTTGACGTGTTTTTCTGGGAGCATCGTGATGGAGTAGTTCACCCTCCCTTTTTTGGGACCGAGGTGCGGGCCCCATGAGACATTGTATGAGCATAAAGCGGTGTTGAAAAACCTTTTTGTCGGGAGTCTGTTTCCAGAGATTAAGTAGTCTATATCATGTGTTTTCCCACGTGGATTACAACGGTGTAATCTGTTTGGGAGAGAAAAGCCTCTTTCGAGATCTCACAATGTGGAAACATGAAAGGGCATTGGTCGGATGTTCCTTTAACGCACTCTGAACTTATGCATGGTAGCAGTTTTAGTGAAACCCAGTGATGGAATCGGCAGTGCAGAGTTATCAGACCAATTCTGGGTTTACCCTCGAGTGGGGTCGGGTAGTGGGTTACTCGTTGACCTTAGGGTTTACCCTCCAGCGGGGCTGGGTAGTCGCCTACCCGTTGACCTTAGGGTTTACCCTCCAGTGGGGCTGGGTAGTGGGTTACCCGTTGACCTTAGGGTTTACCCTCCAGTGGGGATAGGCAGTGGGTTACTCGTTGACCTTAGGGTTTACCCTATAGCGAGGCTGGGAAGTGGGTAACCCATTGAATTTAGGGTTTACCCTCCAGCGGGGCTGGGAAGTGGGTTACCTGATGACCTCTTGGGGTTTACCCTACAGCTGGGCTGGGTAGTGGGTTACCTAATGACTTCTTTTAGACTCATCCCTTTCTATGAGCCTAGTCAGTGACTTTTCTCCCTAGTTACCAGAGTGGGACCCTTGGTTGTACGGTACAGTGATGATACAGCTTTGACTTGCGGGACTTTGGGCATCAATGGCGGATATCCTTAGAACTGTTGGCGACTTTTCCTGGGCTGATCATGGAGATGAAGATCATCTTACACACTCATTCGGGTTTCTTGTTGATCATATATATATATATACCCTACTTTTGTTCCCACTCATTGGGTTCGGTTACTCTCCTTCTAGGAGGGGCGAAGATGCGTGGGGTATACCATGTGTTTTCTATGTCTAGATCCTCTTGGATTGGTCGAGTCTACATCCTTTCTTTCTTTGGGTTGAGCTGCACTCTCCCTATTGTACTCTTACATTGTTCTTTGTTCTGTCTACTGCTCATCATTTTAGTACCACTTTTGTTGCTTCCTTGAGCTTTCAGTGCATCCAATTGAGTATCTTTATACTCACCCCTGCTTGGGATTTTCCCGCACTTGGTGTGCCCCTGCAGATGACGGACAGGTCGATCGAGACTACGAAGGAACGTAGAGGACACAATACTTGGGCTGCGTTCAGTGGTCGTAGTATGGTTTTTAGGTGTGAGACTCACCAGCTGTTTACTTTCATTTACCTATTGTTGGGTTATGGTACCTTTCTAGTTGGCTGCGTGTTTTTCCCCTATTTCTATTCAGTTATCTTGTCAGTACTTTTCATCACTTTACTTGTACTATTTATAATTTTATGCATAATTGTCATTGGGTTATAGTTCTTTGTCCATTGATTTTCTTTTTTTACTCTTCACTTCTACATCAAGTGGGTTGTGTGTGTCTGTGTGTGTGTCCAAGTGCTTAGGAAAAGGCTTCCCCGAGATCATTATGCCTTTGGAGCTTGTCGCTATCCCTTGGCCTATGGAGGTGGGCCAGGGGTAGTTGCGACTCGAGACTGGTAGGATTGGGTCGTGATAGGATTAAATTAACCAAATAAGCTGATATTGATTTTGAAATTCCAATAGGGATTCTTGGGGTCAATAAGTACTATGGTGGGGAGGTTATAAAATCTTGGGTGTATAGGTAGGCTGAATGTTTCATTAGGATTTGAATTTCAAGGTTGGTGGATGGTTCATTTCAATAACTGATGTATCAGAGATATTTTTAAAAGGCTAGACCCCTCAAAGGGGTGTTTTGGACTTAGAGAATGGGTTGGATGGAAGTCAGGAGAAACATGAATAACTAGAGAGATATTTCAGGTTACACCATGTTGTTGTAGAACATCGGTTAGCTAGTAAAGATCCACCAGCTAACTAGTAGCAAAGTCATAAGCCCTTTAGGTTTCCTAAGCACACAGGTTGGCTTGTGGCCTTAGAGAGGATAGAAAATAGAGTCTATCAGCCAACCAATCATGACCCCCTCCCCATTAATTGTAACCCTACTGGTCCGTAAATGTGAGAAGAGAGATAATGACCCCCGAGTCCCACCTCTAGTAGGACCCGGGTTGGCGACTAGCATTGAGGGTATATTAAACACACAAATGGGAGTCATTACACTCTAATAGAACACATGATAAAGAGAGATAAGATAAACACTAACCAACTCCTGCACATACATCCATTTAAAAGAAATCCAAAGTACACATATGTAATTTCATGAAAGAACTACTACAACTAAATGGGAAAACTGAAAGTACCAAAAGAAAGTAAAATGACAGCGACCACGAAGCCTGAACAACTCCTGAAACACCAAGATAGTAGTAACGAGCCTGATCTCCAACCTCCTCCAATTAACCTAAAAAAAGTTCATATATATGTATTGTGAGAATAACAGTATACTCTGTAGGATCCTCCCCAAATAATCTCATGAAAAATTAAAGAAGGAATACTAAATCATAGTGAACAACAAGTGAAACTAACTCATCACCTAAATAGGTATACTATGTTCCCAGAATCACCATCGATACTCTCACCAAGTATTTCATAAAATTGTATATAATATAATAAGTAATATCCAAGGTACCGTGGTACCACTTCCTCATGGGTTTGCTGATTTTCCCCAACATCGCACATCCTAAGAATCTCTCTCCAAAAAGGCTTGCCTACATATACCTGGGCAAAGAACCACAAAATGCACCTCATGAAACACAACCACTACATCTACATAACCAAAGTAACCAGGTAGTTTATGGTAGAAACCACATCTTTCATAATAGGTGTCTTATGTCAGGTATTATACCTTAAGCCATTACAACCCATACACTAAGTAAAGTTCCTCAATTTATCATATCCTATACACATTACACCTATAGTAGTGCATAGAAAACTATATCCATAATATATGTGTGTGAATAAAAACAATACATTACATCCTTCTACACACATATATGAGGAAAACTAACTGTCATTCCAACCAACACAAGTAACTACCAAGAGAAGGGAGTGGGGCCAAAGGGGGTGGTCATCCATCCATCCTTCTATTGGGATGTTGGGGAAAACACCCCCCCCCCTATGGCTCAGAATCCCCGAGGTGTCAGGTTCCCTAACCGATAGGGTGGAGTAACATATAGAAACACAAAAAGTGTAGAATATAATATATCTCACAACCACACTATGGTCATAACCTAGTCTTAAAATCAACTATATCTAACGTCTCTCAGACTCCCAGCCGCCAATAATAATACTAGGTATCTTATAAGCACACAACCATTTAAATAGCTACATTAGATTACTTTATCTCTTTTTATGAGTTGTAATTTATGTTAATTAATTATTTAACCATTAATTTACAATTATCATTTCCACATTACAATTAATTCACATTCAAACCAAGACCCATTCCCTCTAGGCATAACCAAACCAATCCCACTGTTTCTTTAATGTTACAACCTCTGCATTTCATCCTAGAAAAATCCAACCCCATGGGTTAACATCATTTATACAATCATTTATTAATAGTGTTCTCACTTTACATGATTCCCAGGAATTCTAGAAAAGCATTCAAATCTACCAAACATGAAGGGCTCAACACAGTGAGTAGGTGAACTACTAGTCAGGTCTTTTCCACCTATAAAAATAGCATAGACCCATCCATCCTTGAGAAGAAAAACACGAAAATCGTGTGGCATGCCCCGCACATTTTCACCGCTTTCGGAAGGAGGGTAAGCAAGACCATATTCCTAAATAAGTTGGGAAATTAAAGAAGATAAAACACCTCAGATTTAATAATAACCACTTTCATATCAATAGTTAATCCCAGCTTCTACCTGTTACATCATCTCTGATCTCTTCCCCGACACCCCCATGCATAAACCGATATATCTTTCCACTCTAGGAATCAACTACTACAACCACCAATGGTACTACATGCCCACACATACGAAAATATCCCTCCAGGATCATTCATACAAGGCTCACACCACAACACAAGTTGTAGGAAACAAAAAACATAGAAACTGGGATCTTGGCCCTAAACAAGGCATTCATCCTTCACACACAACAAGGACTCACACCTCTAAATCATAAGGTGCTTTGCCTTTATAAGAAAGATGGTAACTCAGAACCCTTTAATGGATTATATTTATCATACAACTGGTCTTTTATTCCATATTTAATTAACCAATTAAATTAAACATGCCTAATCACATTCCTTTGATTTTTCACCAAGCACAAAAACAACAACCAGATTCGTTAACATGACTCTTTAAATTCTTAAAATTAATCATCAATTAATTATAGATTTATTTTATTTACCAATTCCCATTAAGAATGAAATGCTAAACAATCGAAGAATATATATCACACCATCTAGAAAATCAAGAGGAAAACCATTATCATGGTATAAAGCAATAATATACAATCGATTTCAATTCTTTAGTCTAGTTCAAATATTTATTGTGAGAATTTTTTTATGATCTAGAGTCTAAAACCTGATAACTCTAAAACTTCATGTAAAATAATATAGAATCCATGAATCTCATACCTCAATAGGTTTATGTAGTTCATTTCATGAGAACGGGCCAACACAATGCATCACAATCACCTCTCCCACAATGACTGCATCCACTAGAGGACGTCGCGACACAACTGCATCAACAAATGCCTAAGAAAGGTCCATTATAAACATGGATATCACATTCCATAACATGGAAAGTAAAATGGGTGACAACAGATTGAGTTACCCAGAAGAACAGAGGTATAACATACCTTATATCGAAGACGGATTGACACTTCCTGGTTTCACCAAGATAGGGGTGCACATGCAGCAAGAAGAACTCCAGAGAAAGAAAGATCAAATATCTACGCCACAATCTCACAACTCCTTGGGAAAGAAAGGTCCGGGGAATCCCGTACCGAGGAAAATAAATTTAAAGAACAAGGCGGAATGTATGTTGGCATTTTAAAAATAAAACCAGAGTAGAGGTTTAGATATGATTTAGATATTCCATTAAATGAGGATCTCATTAAGACTATGCGGTTCGATAGAGTAAAGTCACCCAAACCATTAGGAAAATTAATATAGGAGTTATGGGCTCTGAATCTATTTTAATGCCCTTAAAACAAGGATTTGAATGCATTTTATGTCAATGAAAATATCAAAGGGGGGAAATTATAGGAAGATAGAAACACTGTTCATTGGCTAATCTGGAAACACTACAGAACCTACCAACAGATGAATCGATGATAGATGACTTGTGGATAGATGACTCGATGAAAAATGACTCCCCGACAGATGACTCACAGATGAAAAACTCACCAACCGATGACTCATCGACAGATGACTCACCGACAGATGACTCGCTGATAGATGAATCACCGATAGATGAATCGTCGAAAAATGACTCACTGACATATGAATCCTTGACAGATGACTTGCTGACAGATGACTCACTGACAAATGACTCACCAACAGATGACTCACCGATGTCACTGTTCACAGAACTGGAAACACTATTTATAGAACTGTAAATTTAGAAAAGTGTTGGGAATAAGTCACCTTGACCTCCCAGAACACCTCAAACACCAGATCTCAGAAAAAGAATATAGTAGAGAGGTCCAAATCATTACATCAGATGCATCTCAAAAAATCACATCCTCGAGAATCCAAAACCAACCTAGAGAGGAAATATAAAACGTCTCTGAACAACCACCCTTTGAGATGCCTATCAAGGATCTCACCACAAAATTATCTCAACCACTTCATAAAAGTAACAATGTGAAACCACATGAAAACAAAAACTAGATCATAACTACTCTCATGGGGTAAATACCTCTCAAAAGAGAGCTAGCCACAATAAGAAACAAGAGAATCCATCTCATAAACAGGAAAGGTATACAACCACTAGACAAACATCATTACAATAAATGAGTTGAACATCAAATAGCTTAAGCTGCTGAGCACATATCTGTGACTCATGTTCCCAAGTACTCTCATCCATGCCACCGTGCCTCCACAAGACACAAACCAAGGGGATAACACGCCCATATAACACCTTATCTTTGTGGTCCTGGATCTCTACAGGCCACTCCTCAAAGGGTTCATCATCATCAACATCAATATTTCCCCAATTGATGATGTGAGACTCATAATAAAGATAACGATGAATTTGTCACATGTGAAAAACATAGTGAGTCTTTCTCATCTGTGGGGGGAAGTGCTACCCGATATGCCACAGCTCCAACATGATCCAACACCTCGAAAGGGCCCAACATACCAGGGAGAAAGCTTACTCCCATGACCAAACCTTTATTTCCCATGATGGGGAGTCACCTTCAAAAAAACATGATCCCCAATGTAAAACTCTAAAGGTCTCCTCCTATTATTGGTATAGTATTTCTAATGATCCTTCACTCCATTCATCCTCTCAAAAATCACCTGAACCATCTTTTTCATGTTCTATACCTATTTTGGACAAAGAATTGCTAAATCTATGATCCCATTCTAGAAAAAACGAGAATGAAAATGTGATCCATACAAATATTCAAATAGTTCCATACTTGTAGTGGAGTGGAAACTACTGTTGTATGTAAACACTACCAAGGATAAGTTCTTCATCTATGAACCTCCAAAATTTAGGACATAAGAGTGCAACATGTCTTCAATATTATGGATGGTCTACTCTTTCTGACCATCCGTCTATGGATGAAAAGCAGTTATATGGCATACCTGAGAACCAAAAGCATATTTCAGACCTCTCCACACCCTGAAGGTAAAATAAGGATATCGCTCATAAATGATTTTCGTAGGGACCCTTTGGATTCTTACCACCTCCTCCAAATACTTCCTCGAGAAATCCCCTACTAAGATCAACTCCTAGATGTCTATAAAGTGGGCTGATTTTGTCAAACGATCCAAAAATACCCATATAGCATCATATCCTACCTGATATCAAGGTAATTGGGAAAACATCCCATTGAGATGTACCCCCACTTCAACTGAGGAACATCTAATAGCTGGATCAACTAACTGGGAACATGGTGCTCGGCCTTTACCTTCTGGAAGACCAAACATCAAGACACGAACTCCACAACTGCATACTTTAACCCAGTCCACCAAAACTGACTCCTCAAAGCTCAGTACATCTTTTTTATTCCAGGTTATACCTCTAAAGGAGAACTACAGAACTCTCTTAGAACCATCTCATTCATCGCCAAAGGAATGAAAAGCCTTCTTTGAAACAACACCCAGTGTTGATCATCCACAAACCAGCCATCAGGGGTCCCGCCACAGATAACTCGGTCTCTCCAGACCTCCACCTCAAGATCCCCCCACTAGGACGCCTCCACCTACTACATCAAATATGGCTGCACCTTAATCTTAAAAAGAAAACCTCTTCCCCCAACTTCTCCCATATCGAGATATAATGCTGAATTTTTTTTCATTACACTTCACGAATCACCTAATTCTCACACTGCATCAATATCTGACATCCTTCTCAGCACATTAGTTACAATATTCCCCTTATCAGGTGTATATAATATTTCAAAGTCGTAATCCTATAATAATTTCATCCATCGATGGTGTCTCATGTTCAAGTCATGCAGCGAGAAAAAATACCTCTGGCTTTTATGATTGGTGAAGACCAAAAAGCACTCTCTAATGAGGTAATGTCTCCATAGCATTAATTCAAGAAAAACTGCTTCTAACTCAAGATCATGGGTTTCATAGTTATGCTCATGGGGAAATAACTCTTAAGAACCATAAGAAATGATTGGTCTATGCTGCATCAGAACACATTAAAACCCTTGATGTAAAGCATCACAGAAAACATTAAAATGAATTCCTTCTACTAGAAAAAAAATAACTTCCTAAGAACTATAAGAAATGACTGGTCTATACTGCCTCAGAACATATTATAACCCTTGACGTGAAGCATCACAAAAAATATCAAACTAGACTCCTTCTACTAGTAGACAAAGAACTGGAGCACTGGCCAACTTGTCCTTCAAATACACAAAATTTTATATAAACAGATCATTCAATACAAATTTCTGATCCTTTTAGGTCAACATTGTCAGAGGAGTTTCAAACCGAGATAAATATGTTATGAACCTCCTATAATAGCCTACAAGACCAAGGAAACATCGTATCTCTATCACTTTCTTGGAGGCTTCCCAAGACACAACTTCTTCTATCTTTTATAGATACATATCTACTCCCTATTAGGATATAACATGACCAAAAAAACATACTTCTCAAGACCAAAATTCATACTTCGATAACTTCTGAAATTGCTGTTGTCAACAAAGAACTCCTAAAATGATAGGCAGATGCTCTGCATGAGCCTCCTCAAATGAGGAGTACACAAGGATGCCATCAATGAAGGTCACCCCAAACTTATCCAAGAACTCATGGAACACAATGTTCATTTACCCCATGAACATAGCTGGAGAATTCATTACACCGAATGACATCACAAAAAACTCTTAATGCCCATGAAGACAACAATAAACAGTCTTCAGGATATCCTCATCCTTTACAAGCATCTTATGATATCTGGACCATAAGTCCATCTTTGAGAACCAACTTGCACCCTTCATTTGATCGAATAAATAATCAATCCACAAAAGAGGATAGTGATTCTTCATTTTCACATTGTCAAGTCATGATAATCAATACACAATGGAAAAATCTCCTTAGTATTATTCATGAAAAAACTTATGTGCCCCATGGAGATACACTTGGCCTAACAAAACCACATTGTAATAGACCATTGAGCTGTATACGCATCTCCCACAACTCAAAAGGAACCATCTTATATGGATACATCGGTATAAGAGACTCTCCTGGATGTATCTTGATCCTGAACTCAATCTCTTGTCAAGGGGTAATGCTACAACCACTTCTGGAAATACATCAGGGTACTCTTCCACGACCCTGGGAAACCCCAACTTTTGAACCTCCGATGAAACCAAAATTAGCTCGGCCATCAAGGATGTCAAGTAAGGAATATGTATCTGACCCATCTAAGGATCTCACTCACCAAAAAACACTACTTGATCTCCATTTGTATCGAAGAACATCAGTTGTCTCTTGAAGCAATACACGATAGCCTACACCATATATAACCAATCAATGATGAGGATGACATCATATGGTTGTATTCGTACACATAGGAAATATTCTCAAGAGCGCTGCTACCCCAACATTATCTCATAGTCTCTATATACTTCAAACAAGTCAGCTCGACTTCCAACTGGCATAGTTAATGCCAAGGGATCTGGAATCATCTCTACCTCATGTTCCAAGGAATGAAAAAGGGTATTTGATATGAAAGAGTGAATCACTTCTAAATCAAACAAGGCATACACCAAAGTAGAAAAAAAAAAGAAAATGGTTCCTTGAATAACGTCTGGCTCACCCGGTACAAGATATTCTAAAGCATGAAGCTGACCATGACATGTTACACAACCTCTCTTACCCTTATTTGACCACCACCATGGTATCTCTCTTCTCTCTGAGGACCAGGATCATCCTGGGGCTGTCTTATACCTACCCTATCTACTCACTACTGAACCAAAGTTTGTGTAACCTTCTGCTGTTGTTGCGGATAGAAATGCCTCAACAGAAGAACTTGAATCGGAACACCTAGCACATGTTGACTTGTCAGAACGTTTAGGAACTCTCATTGTTTATGAACTTGGCCTCCAAAATAAAAACAAATGATCGATCCCTTGAAATAGGTATGTACCCATTACCCCTGGAGAAACAAGATACTAAGGGTTGGTACCTACCCCTGATCGAAGGAAAACTATTCTATCCTAAAAACCAGGAACCTCGGACCACAGCTCTACTTCATGAAGAATCCTAATGACTCCCCTATCATGATGATCTTGTTCTGGGTAACATCCTCTCGATGACATCTACCCTCTCCATCACCTCAAGATATGTCTTTAGCATAAATGGGGTTACCAGGCACTGGATCTCTAGATAAAAATCCCCCTCAAAATTCCTCATCTAGGCCCCCTCATTTGGCAACAGGTTTGAAGAATATCGTAAAAGGTTCCTGAAAAGGATTCCAAAATCTTGCACACTATAGCTCCCCTGTCAAAGGGTAAGATGCTCCTAGTGACTAGACACCTTCAAGGTCAAAGAAATAAAGTTAACACTAAACTTTTCTCATAACTCCTAAAATGATACTACCAACTCTTCTAGATCCATGAGAAATAAGAACCAACACTTCCTTTCTACTCCACATAGAATTGTAACAATCAATGACACATAGTTTTCCTTTAGAGCATGGATTGAGTTGAAAGTTATCTCAACCTCCTCAAACTAGTATTCTATGACTGTATCTGAAATGGAGACCTCATACTTCTATAGACTATGGTGCTAAAACTCTCATAGTATCCTCTTCCATGTGTCTTCGTCGTTAACCTCTACTCTACAACGATTAGCTAGCACAACCTACTAAACATCTTCTACGTGAACCTGACTAGGATGTTGACTCAGATCCATACCTATAAAATAACCAGAAGTTAGAGATCCTAAACCTAGAATTTCGAAGACACAACATTAATTAATTTATTAATTTCTCTTATTTGTTTTAGGTTAACCTATCCCATGGTTTACCCATTCAAACACAGACGCAAAGAAGAATAATGCATGATCCTTTCTTAGGTCTCTACCCTACAAAGGGTATCACCTTGTTTTGTAGCCACTGTATACTTAAAGGTTCATGCATAAGGTCACATGGGGCCTTAAATACTCATGTATTATCTATTCTACCGTGTTTATTGTACTTTCTAAATGTAGTTGACATTGTTTCCATTCCAACCCATGAAACCTCACCCGTGCCTAACTCCAAACTCCATCTTATACCTCAACCAGAGCTTTGATACCACTCTATCATGACCCCCTCCCTAGAAAGTGCACCCCTCCTAGGCCATTAATGTGAGTATATAGATAATGACCCTTGAGTCCCACCTCCAGTAGGCCATGGGTAGGTGAATAGCACCGAAGGTATAATAAACACACAAATGGGAGGCATTATCCTCTAAGAGAACACATTTGAAATAGAGATAAGACCGAAACCAACCAAATCCTTCTGAAACTAACATATAAAATAAATCCCAAGTACTCATATGTAATTTCATGCAATAACTACTATAATTGAAAGGGAAAACTGGAAGTACCCAAAGAATGTAAAACGGCAGCGACCACGAATCCTGAACAACTCCTACAACCCCAAGCTAGTAGTAACCAGCCCGATCTCTAACCTGCTCCAAGTAACCTGAAAATAGTTTATATATATGTAGGGTGAATATAATATTATAATTTGTAGGATCCTCCAGGGATCCTCTTGTGAAAAAATAAAATAAATCATGCTAAAGCACAGTGAATAACAAGTGAAACTAACTCATCACCTAAACATGTATACTATATTCTCATCCTCACTATGGATACTCTCACTATGTATCGCATAAAATATTATATAATATAATAAATAATATCAAGGGTACCCCACTACCACTTCCCCACTGGTTTTCTTCTTTTCCCCAACATCGCATGTCCTAAGAATCTCTCCCCAAAAAGGCTTGCCCACAGAAACCTAGGTGAAGCACCACAACTTGCACCTCATTAAACAAAACCACCACATTCACATAATCAAAGTAACGATGTAGTTTTTGGGATCCACCACAGTTTTCATAATGGGTATCATAAATCGGGTATTATACCTCATGCCATTACAACGCCTACGCTGTGTAAGGATCCCCAAGCTATCATAGCATATACACGTTACACCTATAGTAGTCCATAATAAACTTTATACAAAATATATGTGTGTTAATAACCACAATCCATTACAATCCTCAACACACATATATGCGAAAAACTAACTATCATTCCTACCAGCACAAGTAACTATAAAGAGAAGAGAGAGGGTCCAAAGGGGGTAGTCATCCATCTATCCTCCCATTGGGAATTTGGGGAAAACATGCCCTCAAGGATCAAAATATTTGTGGTATCAGTTTCTATAACTGATATGGTGGATTAGCGTATATAAACAAAAAAAATGAAGAATATAATATATCTCACAACCACACTATGGGCATAACCAAGTCTTAGAATCAACTGTAGTTAGCATCTCTCAGACTCCCAACTGCCACTACTAGGACTAGGTATCCTATAAGCACACAACCATTTAAAGAGAAACATTAAATTACTTTATCCATTTTATAAGTTTTACTTTAGTTTAATTAATTATTTTTCCATTAATTATCCATTATCATTTCCACATTACATTTCATTAGCATTACAACAAAGATCCATTCCCACCAAGAATTACCAAACCAATTCCACTATTTATTTAAAGTTACAACCTTATCATTTCATCCCATAAAACATCAACCCCATGGGATAACATCATTTATTAAATCATTTATTAACAGTCTTATCAATTTCCATAACTCCCATGCATTCTATAAAATCATTATAAGTTACAAAACACAAGGGGATCAACACGGTTAGTGGGCAAACTTCCCATTGAGTCTTTACCACCTATAGCAAGAGCGTAGACTCATCCATCCTTGAGAAACTAAACAAGGAAATCGCATGGCTTACCTCATGAATATTCACCTCTTTTTTAAATGAGAGTAAGCAAGGCCATCTTCCTCATGTAGTGTTAAAATTAAAGGAGATAAAAAACATCATATTCAACCAAAACCACTTTCATATCAATAGGTAAGCTCATCTTCAGCCTGTTCCGTCATCCCCAGTGTCCACCCTCACACCCACATATATAAACTGATGCATCTTTCCACTCTAGGATTCAACTTCTGCCACCACCAACGGGACTCCCGGCCCCCCCATACCATAGCAGTCCTATAGTATCATCCATCCTAGTATTACACCACAACAAAAGAAATAATAAAAAAACAACATTTAAACTGGGATCTTGTCCCTAAACAAGGCATTCGGCCTTCACACACAGCGAGCACTCACATCTCCAAAGCATAAGGATCTTGGAAATTAAAATAAAGAGGGTAACTCAGAAACCTTAAATGAGTTATCTTTATTGCAAAAACTATCCTTTATTCCATATTTAATTAACTAATTCAATAAAACATTCATAACTAAATCCATTTGATTTATCACCAAGCACAACAACAACAACAACCAAATTTGTAAACATGTCTCTTTATCTCCAAAAAATTAATCATCAATTAATTCCATCTTTAAGTTCTTTACCAATACCCATTAATAATAATATGATAAAAAAGAAAATAATAGATATCATACTATCTAGAAAATCAGGAGGAAAATTGTTATCACGGTATAATGTAATAACATATGATCAATTCCAATTCATTAATCCAGTTTAAATATTTATTATGTCAATTTCATTTTGATCCCATAGATAAAACATGATAACTCTACAACATCATGTAAAAGAATAGAGAATCCATGAATACCCTACCTCAAATGGATTCAGAAATTCTTTGCACCAAAACAGGCCAACATAATGGATCATGATCACCTCTCCCGCAACGACTGCATCCACCCGAGGACGTCGCAGCACAACCGCCTTAAACAAAACACAAGAAAGGTCTATTAGAAACATAAGGATCACATTTCAAAACATTTTAATCATAATGGGAGAAAACAAATTAAGGAACCCAGAAGAACGGAGGTATAACATACCTTATATCTAAGACAGATCGACACTTCCTGGTTACACCAAGACAGGGGTGCACATGCAATATAAAGAACTCCAGGGAAAGCACGATTCAAGGTCCATGCCACAATCTCACAACTCCATGGGAAATAAAGGTTTGGGTCATCCCATACCAAGGATAACAAGAAGTAAGAACACGAGGGAATTTATCTCATCCTTTTTAAAATCTAACGGATGTAGTGGTTTATACACAGTTTAGATTTTCCATTAAAGACAGATCTCATCAAGACTATGCAGTTTGACAGAGTAAAGTCACCCAGGCCCTCAAAAAAATTAATATAGGTGTTATGGGGTTTTAATTTTCCTTAGTTCCCATAAAATAAGATTTTGAATACATTTTCATTCAATGAAAATTTCAAAGAGGTGAAACAGTAAGATACTGAAAACACTATTCCCCAGCTAATCTGGAAACACTATAGCACCAACCGAAAGATGTATCACCAACAAATGACTCTCTGATAGAGGTCTCACCAACAGATGACTCACTGATAGAAAACTCTTATACAGAATACTCACTGATAGATGAATCTTCGACTGGTGACTCACTGACAGATGACTCACTAACAGATTACTCACCAATGGCACTGTTTTAAGAACCTGAAACAGTTTTCATAGAACTATAAGTTTGGAAATGTGTTTAGAATAAGTCGCATCGACCTCCCATAATTCCTCAAACACCATATTTAGGCCATGTAATGGACCAGAGAGGTTTGTGCCATCACACAACTGGTGGACTCCTAGGTTGTTTTTAAATAATGGGAACCCCAATAATTTTACTAGGGTCCCCCTTTATACCACTCACATGAGGTTTTATCCTCCCCCAAATCTAGTAGATCCACCCCATTCCCACCTCTTCTACCTTGGAGGTCTTGAAAGATCTCCATCAATCTTTGGTGTTTTTAGATGTCATATCTTGTGATCAAGATCCTACAATAAGGCTAAGTATCCTTCACTTTAACCTTCATTCATCCATAATTTTACATTCTAGTTTTGGTTTCTTGACTTAAATTCCGTCATATCCTGGAGGAATTGGTTATTTTTCTTGGGGATGGGATGTCCCGAGAGGCCATATTGGTAATGTAGTTCATTTTATCACAATAGTATAATGTTTAGGGTGTCCCACGGGTCATTGTCATGCGTTTGGTTATATTTTCAGTGTAATAAAGTAGTTGGTGATTATTTTATTGATTATTAATTTTATAAAAAAATTGATAAATTTATTATAAATTTTCAATTGGGTCATTTGATAATTCTTAGAGTAGTGTATGAACCCAGGTGGATGATAATAGACTATTGGAATGATATGGATCCTAAAAAATCCATGGAATATGTTGTTGTCCACCTTGGAGTTAAATGGGATAGCATCAATTGATGTAAGCGGTCCCTCTAATTAACCCATAGTCTTGCTTTGTTTATAGTCCATCCATTGTATGGTCTCACTGGTTCTTGAGTTTATTACTTCATAAATTAATTAAATGTCTTAAAATAAACATTTCGATCTAAGTCGATAATTATGAAATGATAATTTTAAATCATTAGTAATTGGAATTGGGTTTCAAAAATGTTGGGAATGGAATGAAAACACCCCCTTATGGGTGGAGTTTCTTTTGAGTAAACGGTTTTTTTCTTGGAATTTTTATTAGTAAATGAGAAATTGGGTTTTAATATGATTCATTTTGAATGGATACTTTTTTTGTTTAATTCCTAGACCTCATAAGCCTAGATCTAATACATTATTTTAATACATTGGCATGATTACAAGGAACCAAATTCTGATGGACCAGTTTGTTTAGCGGTCTTAGAAAATAGATTCCATACATGAACATTACATTACAATTTTTAACATAAAACATAGTATAGATAATCCTTTGATAACTCCATTATTCACCTAGATTAACCTTTTATATCAATCATAAAACACTTCTTGGAATATTGGTAGAATAAAACATAATAAATGTGTGAGCTATAATGCTCAGTAAGGATAGACAATATGAAGAAAGTTATCAAAAATAAACATAAACATTTACGGGAAAGAAGAAATCTTAAACAAAATCCTTATAAAACATTTTATTCAGCATAATATAGAAATAATAAATCAAAAATACAATTTAAAAATTCATATGGATATTCTATTAGTCGAATAACCACATGTAAAATCAATAACTAATCTCAAAACGATGGAGTGAAAAATGTTGGACATCATAACCACTACATCAAGGACGCGTACCAGGACCATACACAAATACTATATCAAGACCCTGTTCCAAGACACTAGTTTGTATCATAAGACCTAATAATGCATCATGGTGCTATAGAATACCTCACCCATCTGTTAATAATTCCAATACATTCCATATATGAAAAGGGTGAAACATTGCATATACACTTGTATTAAAACTAGCATACAAAATGTCAATACTTTAACCATAAACCATAAATGGTATTAAAATAGAACATCCATAGTCAAACATATCATGAACCCTTAAATTAAATATAGAATATTGTATCATAATAAATCAATCTCAATTAAGAATAAAATCTAAAAAAGGATATTTACATAGATGAAAATAATCTAATAAAATCATTAAAACATTTCATAGAAATATCCCTTTTTCACTTTGAAAACATTAAAAGTTGAAAATTTTATAAAATAAAGACATTTAAAAGTAATTTTTAAATAAAAGTGTCCCATAACGCATTTAAAATTTTTAAAGTAGTTAAAATTTTAAAACATTTATGTCTGTATAAATAAATCATTAAAACCTTTTTGAAAACATGTACCTTAAAGAGAACGGTTTAGAAGTATAAATATTTAAAACATTTACAAAAAAAGTCTTTGTTTAAGTGTACCTTACATAAAACCTTAAAAATATTCCTTTTGAAAACCTTTTCTATGGAATATGGATATGACGATAAATATATCCCAGTAAACACTTAGACATAAATAATCTAATATAATAATGAGATTTCAAAATTAACCCTTACCTTAAGTCCGATAATCTCTATACGTGTCTGAAAATGTTGTATAATGTGTTTAAACATATTATTAACTTATATAAGAATCAAAATAATATTTATGATGTCATATATGATTCTTTTATAACTTTATATTACCCAATTATTAACAATTCTACGTTAATGCAACATTTCAGGTAAAAATCGCCTTGTTTATCGTACGTGTTTTGACATGTAATTCTTGATCATATTACTTGGATCATGATTTAGTTACTTCCATAATGTATAATATTATTTATATAAAATATATATTCATATATATTAACATATATAATTGATATATATATGAAATGGAATACAGCATTCATGGAGATGGAAGTCTGTACATACGCATGAACGTTATTTCTGTTTCTTTATCATATTGAATAGAAGTAAGTGAATGAAATATATGTACATAAATATATCTATATATATATATAAATATTTTACATTAGTCTTATTAGGTCATATATTTCATAATTATTAATAATATATATTTTTTTATAATCATTCTTGGATGTTGAACGTGGAAGATGAGTCTTATCGCTTCGTGGAGATGGTAAGTTGTACATCAGCACGAGTGACGGTATCATTTCCTTAATGGTTAAATGGTATTTAATTGGATGGAATATTAATTTTAAATAAATAATATCATGTTATTTTTATTATTTAATTCATTTATATTCATCATTATAACTGTCGAAATAAAGTATAGACGAAAAACAGTTTACACCACGGTGTAGAGATGGTAAGTTGTACGTATGCACGCATGGTGATATAGTTTTTAATATCATGGGTAAAAAAATGAATATGGTTGTACCATAATCATAACAACATGTAAAAAGATATTATATTCTGGATTTATTATTTTATTATGGTAACAACTTAGGAAGAGGAAGTATAAGAAGAAAATAACCTTGAAAGAAGGCATAAAACCATTACCTCTTCTTCGGGTGTCTCCTTTGGAATTTCACAAAAAGGAATACTTAAGTTGGTTTTCATGAAAAATAATGGACTATAGGATGAAGTTATGGAATTGGGTATGAGGGTTTTTCAGTGTTTGACCAAGGAAAAGGGCTTTGGAGGTGTGAATAAAAGAGAAAGAGAAGTTCCCTTTCATTAGACAGGTGAGGGACGCTTTTGGAAAGTCTTGAAATATTAATTTATTATAAATTTATTTTAGGTTTAAAATGGATCAAAAGTGATTTATCTCGAGTATAAGATGATTATGGTTCTAAATCCTCCCATACAATATGTTTTTTACAATTTTAGATCATGAATTTAACATTATCTTTTGTTTTTAACCCTTAGTTGAATAGTTAATTCTTACCATGTCTTCTTGTATTTTTAAACTATATGGTCAATATATTTACTATAAAATTCCAAGAAAACCTCAAGTGGATAATTAATAAAATTTTTAACAATATATAAGTAATATTTCAGAATCTTATATTTTTCTTACTCTTATATCATTTAATAAGATAGTGTTTGCTTTAGAAATCCATTTTTGTCAATTTTGACACTATTTACTAATTAATTTTTGTTGAATTAATAAAAAATTTACTCCTTAAAAAATCCTCAAATAATCACTATAATGTCAATTTTATCCAAAACAATTGTTTATGGCATCAAAAATCTCAAATTACATTTATTTAAATAATTATAATATCATTTATTTTAATCATTCATTAATAAGGTAATCACTACATTATCATTGTGTTACAAATAAATTTATTTATTTAATGTATAAAAATTATAAATAAAATACTGTGATTTAGGAAATATTTTTATATTTCCAATAACTATTTATGGTCAAATATATCATTTAAATAATCCAAATAAAAAAATAGTTATGAGATACATGTTTATGTTATATTTCCCTTTTCCTTAAATTAATCATTATAAAAGGTCATTGTCACACCCAAGAGGATCCATGGGCTTCTAAAATAGACCTAAGGATTCCAATGGTCGTACAAATATCATTAAATAGTATTAGGACATATTTTAGAGTAGTTTTACATTATTATAAGATTATTTTTAACCTTATTTACCTAATTTACACTTTAACCACGATAAATAAAAATAATTACTGAAGTTACTATTCATAATGTCCAAAAATAAAAGGTACCTATTTTCACAATGTGTAAATTATTATTCCAAATATGGAATTTATCTTTTCAAATTAAAAACATAGAATTGGCATAAATTAATTTAAAATTAATTCCCTTGTCAAAATGAGAAAGCATGTTTTTAAGAAGTAAAAACTATCAAAAGATTGACAGGTGTTTATGTCCAATTTCAATATTAAATTACATACAATGACCAATATTTGATTAAATTATAATAACATAATCCAATTTAACTTTGAAATCAATTAAAAAAATCTATATATATAGATAAATTACATGAAAATGCAGTTTTAAATTAAAATGCAGTATTTCTCACTATTCAATAATGTATGGATTTTATTAGAAAAATACCAAAAATTATCCAAAATAAATTTACATGTCCCGCTTCTAAATAGGAATTTTATTTTTCCAAATTAAATATATAAATGTTTAAATATTTAATTTAAAAATGGAACTCCATTAAAAGGTGGAAAAACTGCATTTTTTTAAAATACTTCTTTAATCTGAAGAATTAAATTTGTCCTTATATTATGTCTAAGAAAACAAATAATATGAACATTTAAATGATATGGAATATATATATAATTCAAAATGTGGTTAATATTATTCATAAATTATTTTTAAATGGCTACTTTGATAGGTCACGGTGCGCTCGAACTCAGTTTTGCGTGTGGCGCAAGATATTGAATTATTAAGAAAAGCATATTATAGAAGCTTGAGGTTTTACATTCTATCCTCCTTCAATAAATTATTCCATAAAAATTTAAACTCAGAATTGAAAACTATAGTTTTTACTTTTCAAAATATATTTATTGAAATCTCACATCAAAAATTGATTAATGAGACCTCGATTTTAAAATAAATAATGTGAAGTATGAAGGTCAATAAAGATAATATATACTAGGATTACATGTAGAAAAATATGGATATGGAAGAAAAAACCAACGATCATGTTTTGATGGAGAGCAATAGATAACATGATTAGGAAAATCTTAACAACCATAAAGGCCTAAATCCGTGATGATCCAAGGGTCCATTTGATTCATCACCAAAGTATGTACTATGAAAAAAAATTGGTTTTCAAGATCCGTTCCCTACATTTGAAGAACATGAGAAGAAATAATTACTTGATTTCAGTACAATATCATCATTAGTAATTCCTCAAAAAATTTCCCCTTCATCTATTATTCAAAGAAATGAAGTTGAATTTTTCATTCATGAAGTGTTGGGAGATCATGTGATCCATAAATAGAATTATAGGTTGTTCCATCTGTCTCAACAAAAAAAAGATAGCATAGGTTATCACATATGTATAAGTCCTTTTATTGAGTGATAATAAATTAATCTAACAAATTAAAATCGGAGTATAACCTATACTATACATAAATGGATAACCTTACAATGCTTACAAAAATGAAAAATCAATAACTTTAGAAAGAGGTGAATCAAATCGAATTAGCATTTACCTCCCATATTTTATAAGTCAGTTATTGGTTTCCACAATCCAAACATGTGAACACCGTCATAATGTATTTTATTAAGTCAGGATAACAACCTGAATTATCATATATCCTTATTGAAAACCTGTGTGTTTCCTTGTTCCAAAACCTAGTGGATTAATCCTTAATTCCCTAAATGTTTTATACTTCATCCATGATAGAATAACCCTCTGGTAGAAAAATACATAATTAGTTCTCAAGAAACTAGAATCATCCAATTTACTTATTCAAATCCAATATATCTTTATCAAAACTTCAATATCTTAACATATGAAACATATTAAGGGTTATCTTTACCTTAAACATATTTTCTCCAAATATAATCATACCCTTAAATAAATTTTCTTGTGCATTATAACTATTCAACATATTGTTGAAAATTCTTAGTGAAAAACATAAAATGAATATGCCTTATATAATTCACTATTCATAATTCTTAGATCCAAATACATAAATACTTAAATCATTCCAATTTAATTGTTGGCATGGAATAGGCCCTTCCATGGTTTAAAAGTTGATCACTATGTATGGGCATTGATATTGTTAATGCCCATGATTTCCACATATGAGAAATTCAACTCCATAACAATTGGTCACTCTATGATGCGTTTTCCCATATAGATAATATATTCCCCTCCATTTGAAGTATTCCTCAAGGTTCTTCTACCCTTCCTCTTGACATGTAAAAATCTGAATCTTCTTTCCTCTATTCTTCTTAAAATTTGAACATTTATAAACGTTCATCTTCCTATTACAAAATGTGTTAGGAAATTCATAAAATATAAAAGTTTGAATCATATATCGTGATAAATGATTTGGTATAATCACCATATCTTTCTCTCTAGTAATTATCCAATTTTGTTTCTCAAAATCACCAGATTTTCCATCAAACTCAATGTTAATCCAATTCCTTGTAGTTTCCTCCATTAATTAAGACCATAAAACATAGGTTAATAAACACATATCATTGAAGAAACCCACATAATAAAGGTAAATTACTTTCAATTTATAACATCTTAATTTTAATCCTAGGTTATCCATGATCGTTACCAAAATTTTATGGGGTTCTTCTATACTTATTCTCAAAGTTTATCTTAGAGTTATGATCTCTAGTCTATGTTTTCTAAATATATTTCCAATGTTGTTTCTAAACTTACGTTGATACCAACTGTAACTCCCTCACCCCAAAAGGCCAGATCTGGTGCATTATTTTAATAAATTGGAATTACTACAAGGAATCAAATCCCGAAAAAACTGATTAGTTTAGAAGTCTTCGAAAATAGATTACATACATGAACTTTACATTACAATTTATAACATAAAACATGGAATATATAATATTATGAAAATTCCATTATTACCCTAGCTTAAACCATCATATTAATAATTAAACACTTCTTGGAATCCTTGGAATATAAAAAATAAGAAATGGGTGAGCTTAGATGCTTAGTAAGAATAAACAATATAGTGGAAGCTATAAAAAATAAGTACGAACTTTTAAGGAAAGGTACAAAACTTAAACACAAGCCTTTTAAAACATTATATTCAACATAATATAGAAATAATAAATCAAAAAATTCCATTTAAATATTAAAAAGGATATTATACTAATTTAATAATCACATATAAAATAAATAACTAATCTCATAATGAGGGAATGTGTAATATCAGACATCACAACCACTATGTCAAGGCCTCGTGCCAAGACCCTATAGAAATATTCTGTCAAGGCCTTGTTCCAAGACACTAGTTTGTCTCATGAGACCTAAAAATGAATTAAGGGGATATAAAAGGCCTCACCCATCACTTACTAATTCCAATACATTTATTATATGAAAAGGGAGAAACATAACATAAACACTTGTATATAAACTAGCATATGAAATGTTAATAATTTAATCATAAAACATGAATGGTATTAAAATAGAGCATCCATTTTCAATCATATCTCAAAACCTTTAATCCAATATGGAATATTTTATCATAATAAATCGATATCTATTGAGCATAAAATCCAACAAAGTATGCTGACATAAATGAAAATAATCTAATAAGATCATTAAAACTTTTTCGGAGAAATATCCATTTTTACTTTGAAAACATTAAAAGTCACAAAATTTAGAAAATAATACATTTAAAATAAATTTTCAAAATAAAATATTCTCATAAAACATTGAAACTTTTTAAATTAATTATCATTTTAAAACATTTATATCCATATAAATAAATCTTTAAAACATTTTTAAAAACATGGACGTTAAATAGAAAGGTTTAGAAGTATAAGTCTTTAAAACATTTTAACGATATTTTAGTTTCAGATTCCATTAAATAAAAAAATAAAAATATTCCTTTTGAAATTTTTTTAAGAAACAAGGAAAATAATGATAAATATGTCCTAGTAAACATGTATACATAAACAATCTCAGATAATAATGATATTTTGAAAATAACCCTTACCATAGGTATGATACTCTTCACACATGTCTGAAACTCCGGTATAATTTTTTAAAAAATATTTTCAAATTATATAAGAATACAAATAATATTTTTGGTATCATATATTATTATTTTATAACTTTATATTACCCGTTTATTAACAATTCCATGTTAATGCAACATTTTGGATAATAATCACTTTGTTTATCGTATGTGTTTTGACTTGTTCTTCTTAATCATATTACTTAGATCATGATTTACTTACTTCAAGAATGTATAATATGATTTATATATCATATATATTCATATATATAAATACATATAATGGATATATATATTAAATGGAATACAACATTCATGGAGACGGTAGACCATACGTAGGCATGAACACTGTTTCCTTTTTCTTATCTATTGAATGTAAGTAAGTGAATGGAATATACGTACAAATATATATATTCCATTAGAATTATTATTTCATATATTTCATAATTATTCATAATATATATTTTTTTTATAGTCATTCTTGGATGGTGAAGGTGGAAGATGAGTCTCATCGCATCGTGGAGATGGTAAGTCGTACCTATGAACGACCAACAGTATCATTTCCTTTATGGTTAAATGTTATGAAATTGGATGTAATATGAATTTTAAATAAATAATATCTTTTTATAATTATTATTTAAGTCATTTATTTTCATAATAATACCCTTCAGAAATAAATTATAGATGAAAAACAATTTACACCACAGCATGGAGAGGGTAAGTCGTACGTACGTATGCATGGTGATATTGTTTTTCATAAGATGGGTGAAGGGAGGAATATGGTTGTCACATAATCATAACAACATATCAGAATATATTATATGCTATAGTAATTATTTTATTATGGTAACAACTTCAGAATATGAAGTAGAAGAAGAAAAGTATTCTTTAAGAAGGGATAAAATGATTACCTCTTCTTCGGGTGTCTCCTTTTGATATGAAAAAAACCACCTCTTATGTCGGTTTTCTTCCAAAATGGTGGCCTCTAGGATGAATTGAGGTAATTTTTTATGATTTTTGGGCAGAGTTTTTCTGATCCAAAGAGATTTTGAGGTGTGAATAAAAGAGAATTAGGAGTTCCCTTTTATAGGAGAGGTAAGGGACACTTTAGGAATGTTTTGAAAAATTAATTTATTAAAAATTTATTTTAGGTTTATAATGGATAAAAAGTGATTTATTTAGAGTTTAAGATTAGGATGAGTCTAAATCCTCTCAACCAATATGTTTTATACAATTATGGGTCATAAATTTAACCTTATATTTTGTCTTTAACCCTTAGTAAAATAGTTTACTCTTACCATGTCTTCTTGTATATTTATACAATATGGTTAATATAGTTACTATAAAATGCCAAGAGAACCTCAAGTGGATAATTAATGAAATATTTAGCACTATATAAGTTATTTTTCAGAATATTATATTTTTATGACTATTATATCATTTAATAAGATAGTGTTTGTTTTAAAAATTCATTTTTGTTAATTTTGACACTATTTCGTAATTTATTTTTGTTAAAGTCATAAAGACTTTATTTATTTGAAAAAAAGAATTTAATCATCCCTAACATGTAAATGGTATCCAAAAAATTCATTTATGGAATCAAAAATCTCAAATTACATTTATTTTAATAATTATAATATAATTTATTTCTATTATTCATTAATAAGGTAATCATTTCATCAACATTGTATCATAAATAAATTTCTTAATTTAATGGATAAAAATTATAAATAAAATACCATGATGTAGGAAATATGTTTATAATTAAAATGATAATTTATAGTCAAATAGATCATTTATATAAACAAAATTAAAAATTTTTTGTTATGAGATGCATGTTTATTTTATATTTCCATTTTCTTTAAATTAAATATTATAAAAGGTCATTATCACACCCATGTGGCTTGATGGGGTAATAAAAATAGACCTAAGGATGATTATGGTCATAAATATATAATCCAATATGATTATTACACAAGTTAGGGTAGTTTTATATTATTATAATATTATTTTTTAACCTTATTTACCTGATTTACCCTTTAACCATGGTAAATAAAAATAATTACTAAAGTCCCAATTCATAATATCCAAAACTAAAGGGTGACTATTTACATAATTTGGAAATTATGATTCCAAATATGGAATCCATTCTTCCAAATTTAAAACATCGAATTGGAAGAAATTAATTTAAAATTAATTCTCGTTGTCAAAACTAGAAATGTGGTTTTTAAGAAGTAAAAACTATCAAAAGATTGACATGTGTTTATGTCCAATTTTAATAATAAATTAATTAAAATTTCCAAAATTATATTAAATGATAAAAAAGCTATTCAATTATACTTTAAAATAAATTAAAATGACAATCTAACTATATATATATAAATTAGATGAAAAGACTATTTTGAATTAAAAGGGAATATTTACGTCTATTCATTAAAATATGTATTTTATCAGAAAAATACCAAAATATTATCCAAAATAAATTTTCATTTCATTCTTATAAAGAATAATTTCAATTTTTCAAATTGAATATATAAAAGTGTCAAATATTTTATTTAAAAAGTGTTCTCCATTAAAAGGTGAAAACATTGCATTTTTTATAAAATACTTCTTTTATCTGAAAAATTGAATTTTTCTTTATATTATGTCTAAGAAACACATAATATTAATGTTAAAATTGTATGATATATATATATATAATTAAAAATATGGTTAATATTTTTCATAACCACTTTTTAAATGGGTGGTTTGATAGGTCATGGTGCTTTTGAACTCAGTGTTGCGTGTTAAACAAGCTATTGAATTATTAAGAAGAAACGTATTGTGGAAGCTTGGGGTGTTATATTTTGGTTATGAAAATGAAAAATGAGGAGTGAAAAAAAATTATTTTCTTTAAATTAAAATGGAAGTGTTTTTTAGGGCTCAAGTTGAAATATAGATTTGTTTTTATAAATATTGAATGAGAAATGTTATTTTGAAGATTATTATTTGGATTGGTTGGTCTAGTGGATCTTGTAAATATTTTTTCAATGATAATGTTAAATGAATATGTATGCCTTGTTTTTTATTTTATTTTTTATCTTTTTTAATATATGAGTGGTTTCCATTGTTGAATTGATGGTTAAAACTAGGTTAAACCTGTCCCTCTGGTAGAAACTGGTATTTCTGATTAACCTAGGGTGATCATGGCCGCTATGGGATGTTGGTATTTATGCTTAACCTAGAGTTAGCACAACCCCAAATTCATGTTGGAATTTTATGGTTATCCTAGGGTAAACACAATCCTTGGGGGATACTAGGATTTGAGTTGGGGTATATTTCTTTCGGATGTCAGTTTGTACTAGGGATGGGTATATTTCCCCTGATCGAGAGTCACATGGTTGGATCTTTCATCACGACATGCTTAGAGACACCCTCAAACTAGCCAAAGTAGCTATGTTCTATTCACAAGGTGAACCTAGCCCGCTGGTTCGGTGTTTATATTTTTTTTAGTTGTAATTGAACTTTTTTACTTATAGCATATTTTAATGAATTATGTACATACTTGTTATATTTATAAGCACTATTAGTGTTGGACTATTGATTTGTACTCATACCCTACTTAGACTGTCATTGAATGTGGGTACCCAAGTATCCCTACACTTGTTTTTGGTTTATGTTCGGTTGATGCCCATTGTTGGCTTGGTTGAGCTAGAGCAGCTCGAATGGGACTGGTGTTTGGGTTGAGGTGATACATGAGAATTTAGTGGAGCCTCATATGATTTTATTTTGGTTTTAGTTTTGTTATTCCATTTTTGCTTTTTTTATGGGCCCAATGGGTGATCCACAATGTATACTTGTATTCCATCATTTAATTTTATTATAGATTGTTCGATCTATTTATTTATTTCCATACACTAATGTGATATGTTTTTACATTTTATTTATCTATATTTAGATTTATACTCTAAGACTATGGATATACCCTCCCCATTATACCTCTTTAGACCTCTGTTGCTAGTTGGTAGCCTCTGAAATTTAGGGAGGTGTGCTTGAGGTATTGTAGTAACTCAGTCCAGTTACTATTCATAGTGAACTGGTATAGGGACACTACAGAAACCCCAAGGGTTAGGATACTATCGGAATATAGTAGAGTATCTATATATGATATATTTGGATAATGGGTTATCCACTCAATTATCCAAGAGTCACAATTGTTGTGATTGGGATGAATCTCTACCTAAATAACTACAGTAATCATCTACAAACCAAATAGAGGTCATTTCATAGTTAAATATGGATCTCAACTCACTAAATCGATATAATTTCTTGGGTCATCAATTTTAGTGGGATCACTATCATTAAAAGTCCTTAATGAAATGATATAAGACTTGATATTCATATAAGAAAAAATATTTATTATAGATAGAAAGAATCAGAATCATCAACCTGAAAATTGAAATTAATTATTAAAATGAGAAGATTAAAGTAATGGACATGTAAGAGTAGTATCTTTAAAAAGGATCTTGGTCAAGACTACTATTCTTTGTGTTAAGTCGTTTCCTTCCTGTGTAACCAACTGTTTTTTGTAAAAGTGGGTTCCTTAGAACCAACTTGATTGATAATTTTTTATTATCATATCATGTATATAGTGATTTGTTCATGATTTATTATTACCATAATAGTGTTAATATTTCTGTATCTACTATTTACATGGTAATGTCAAAAGATTATTTATCATATCCAAAGTTTATAGCAGTTCTCATTCTATAATGAGATCCTCAAGATACTGTGACATTAATCTTAAACGTAAGTCATGTGGTATAGATACATCATACTGACTGGAAAAATATGATGTTTGACTATCAAGTGCTGGAAGATCATAAGCATCTATACTTCTTCTCATGATGTTCGCTCTTGGTGATCTCAGGTAAATGAGATCGTGAAGATTGATTCACCAATGAGAATGCCACATGTTTCAGATGTCATGGGTAGTTCCTATTTACAGACATGTATAATGGTCTCCTGACTCGAGATTAATATTGATGTGTACCATTTTATTGCATACTTTTATGAAAGATGAAATTAA
Source organism: Viscum album (assembly GCA_963277665.1). Taxonomy (NCBI): domain Eukaryota; kingdom Viridiplantae; phylum Streptophyta; class Magnoliopsida; order Santalales; family Viscaceae; genus Viscum; species Viscum album. The sequence goes on along the minus strand of OY728147.1, from coordinate 2,045,076,992 downwards.
TGGAAATAGTGTTGTATTGAGGTAGCTTGTGTTGGGTGCATCATTGGTGATATGAAATTGATTGAATAAACAAGAAATATTTTTTCGCTTCTGAAAGGAAATCACATCTCATGCCTATTTGATCAGCACGGTAGTACCTTTACTAAATCCATGTCCATGGTAGAAGAAGGTATGCCCTTCCAGTTAGGTCAACAAATAATAAAGCAAGAAATGATAGTGAAATAAAGTGTACGTCCTTTTTTATGAGATATCGGTAGACCAAGAGATTATATTACACAAGGTGTGTTCATGTGAATGGTTGATATTTCTATGACTATACCTTCTCTATTTGGGGGAATTTATTGGTTTCTCGACTCTACTCTTGGTCTATGAATAGTACTCACTACTATCAAGATAAGGTCCAAGTGGGCCACACACATAGATAATTCAAAATTCTGGCATATTCTAATGAATATAAATATATAACATTGTGGGAACCACTACAAGGTATGAGTTATGTCATGATTTTAGATTATTTCCAATGGATAAATAAATTCCAATTTTTTGACAATAGAATAATTCATATTGAATTTATTTATTAAAATTATTCACTAGATATTAAGTGAAAACATGGAAAAGTAATTCATGAATGAATATTATTTTAATATTCAAGTTTTGTTTAATATTTGAAGAAACATAGAGATGAGTTAATGTATCCCTTTTACCATCTAATATATTTTAATATATTACAATTAAGAGATAAAAATATAAATTATATTTATAATTCAGTAAAGCAGTAATAATATATCATTTATAGATTATTTAGTGGGTAATAAATATCGAGGGGTAGGGGAGCCATTTTCGAGTATCTTAGAACCTCACTATAAAAGGAGGATGGGGATCACATGTGCATTAATATTCACTACACGTTTTATGAGATCCACTCTCTCCTCTCACCACTTCTTAGAGAGATAAGTGGATGATTTGGGAAATTGATCCATGTTTTTCTACAAATATCACATGATTTCCATTGTGGTTATCATCGAGACATCGAAGGCTTCATCCAATCTTCGTGCTACCACCCTATATTCGTTGATTGACACTCCCATATATTTTAAAAGATTGTGTGGATGATCTAGAGGGATACATCTTCAGTTACTTTGAGCAACATTCCTCAGCACCGGACGATTGACAAATGTGGCCTCAAATTGATCAAAGTAAATTTTTATTTATTTTTCATGCTTAAAATCATTACATGGGATCCTTTGGCCTTTTACGGGGGTTTGCATCACTATATTTTACAAATTTACGTAGAGAGGAAATGATAAATTTTAAATCTATGGCCCATCATCTTCCATTGTGCACCCTGGTTCATTCAATTAGTATTAGAGTGATGACATAATGGTTTAAACATAGGAAAAAATAAAATTTGAAATAAATTCATGAAGAGGGCATCACAAAAATCCCAACATCGTAGAAGACGATTCAACATGACATCAGATAGATAATATGTGGAAATATAAAGTTTTAAATTGGATTAAATTCAGTTTTTTTTGGTTTAATTTTAAATAAAATTTTTATATTTATATATATATTAATCTTAACTTGAAGTTTGTAGGCGATAGGGTATTCCATTGACTTAGTTTTTCTAGTCATTTTCTACCAATGTCATTTTATAGTGTTTTACCAGAGCCAGGGGTCCGAAACTGTATATTTGGGTAGGGAATTAATCCCACTGGTTGTTGAAAACTTTTTGTTTTAAAAAACAAAAACAATGGTTTCAAAAGGCCTAAATTGTAGGATTGAAATTGTGAAACTAACAAAAAATCGGATGGGGTGGGGGAATCTTGGGCAGGACTTAACTATAGGAAGAGTTAATTAAGATGGTTATGAAGGGCCGCAGGTCAAACAGTTCAGTAGGGAAATCCAAAAAAAGTTCCAAAGTCGATAATTCATAAGATTAGATAATTCAAATAAAAACAAAAATAATAATAATGGGGGTGTCATTGCCTCATCCCTTACCTCTCCCTATCAACGGAAGCCACCCGTATAACCTTTGACAAACCACCGTCAAGCCAGGCCACCCATTGAACACCGGCCTCTTATGCCCAAATGATTCACACCACCACTGGCCACCCATGTTGTGCACTGCTAGAGCACCTCCTATCGCACCGCTCGGCCATCACATCTTGGGCTCCCAACACTATCCACCTTTTGTTCAGTCTCTAGATACAGTGCCACATGGATCCCTTATGCTGCTCGGCTTCACCGCACCACCTACCTTCTGCCGGTAACACCACCCTTTATGAAGCCTCTTCTAGTAAAAGGAGAATCCTATCACCCGACACACTACCAAGTTGGATCTTTCCAACTTTGGTTGAGTGGCTTGGACCTTTCCCAACCAGCCAGGAACATTTTAGGTCAAGATTAGGCTCCAAAACATTTATTGGTGTTTTTCTGGACTACCCAAGGCCTGGGAAAATTTTAAACATTTCAAAAATTAAACTTAAATTTTTTTGAATAGAAATTAAATTTATTTGGGACCGAACTCCAAAAACTATTTTAATTAAAATTAAAACAAATTATTTAAATTTAGTTAATGCTCTCGATGCATATTTGTCACAAATTTAATGTTTATTATCCACTTAATTTGTGCATCGACTGATCTTGAGTGGTGATCAGCCAATATATTTCTATGTTTTTATTTATTTATTTATTATTTAATATATTTTTATTTTTAATAATTAATTAATTATTTAGATAGTCTACACATCATCTGTCTTTCTCATTTTATGTATAAAGGTCTGTGTAAGCATGAGGGGTGTACTGTATGTGTATTACTCATTTGTGAGAAACCATTATCAGTTTGTGAGTATAATTATGTATTGTGAATAATAGTAATGAAGGCGTGTACCATATAAAAACTAGGCAAAGTTATAGACAATACGTGGATACATCAGACCTAGGTGTGAGCTGCGATATGAGTCATACATGACTTAGGTATTTTACCCCAAGTGCCACGATTAATCCAATAAGTGTGAATGGATCAACCAATACTAAATGATCAACATCCTCCAAATTATTTTATTTAATTTATTCATTTTTTTATTATTGTTTAGTGAGTTTTCAAGTTTGTGCAATCACATAAAATAATAAACAAGATGCATAGATTAACACAACTTAAGATGTGATTAATGTTTTATATTTACAATATGATCATGTTGTGGGTGGGATAACATAGTATGTTCATATATAATGGAAAAATAATTTCATTCATCAATAATTAATAAAAAACCTCAAAGATAAATTAAGTCAAATGTCTTCCATAATTTGAATTTTAACAAAACCGAGTGTACGAGGTGGTCTTCAGCCCTAGCTGAGGGTACATCCAGCAAATGGGGAGTTCTTATAAAAGTAATGGATCGACTTAACTAAAGATGCCAGCAAAGAAGTATCCATAGCTAGATTTTTGTCATTTTAGAGGTAAAGATTTGGGTAAATAAATTTTATGATTTATAGAAGTTGGGACTTCACTCAACGGTTCAAGGTGCCATGAATTAATGTGGTTGATCAATAAAACTCATACCTTGAAACTCTCTAAGTAGTAGCATAGCCATATCTTGGACTCTAAGGAGAGGTTTTGAGGACCCTTTCCACAAGAATCCTCCAGTGACTGAGTATTACTAATAAAGTAGTTAGGGATACTAAGGTTAAATAAATTAGTGATATACATCTAATGATTTAATAAATCTATAATGTCTATTGAGTAATCAATATAAAGTAAATATCTACTAAAATTTTATTTTATTTTATAAAAATGGAAATTAATACCACGAATTCACTATGATAACTATTTGAAAAAGAACATGTCCTCCCTTAATGAATTTCCAAGAGTAGTAAAGGCACTCACATGAAGTACTATGATATAGGAAATTCTATGTATCATAGTCCTCAAGACCTATTAAGACACCTCAGGAAGCAAGTGTGTGAAAGATTATTATAAGAGGAATATGTATATTTCATTTTATGTGTACATTGTAACACCCCAAGCTTCCACATTACGCTTCTCATTGAATAATACAATAGCGTGTGTTGTACGCAACTTCGAGTTCTAACACACCACAACCAATAAAACTAGATGTTATGAATATTAATACCCACTTTTTGAAATTTTTTTAATTTTATCATTCAAAATAGACTGAATTTTTGTACTCGGAATATCTAAATTAGCTTAGGGTGAAGTTTTGGTATTTTTATAAAAATTTAAATTTTTGACGAATAGTGAAAAACACTGAGTTATAGTTTAAAACCAAATTTTTAATTAATTATTTATTTATTTTATTTAAATTTATTTCAGTTCAAAATAGATACATAATACCTATATAAGTTCAATGTAATTCATTAGAGTCAGTTTATAATAATTTTAGATATATAAAAATTTTATTGAACTTTTTACCGTCTTTTACCCACCTCCTAGGAGAATTTGCAAATTCATATAAAACTTAATTTTACTTCTTATGTGAGTTTAATTTCAAAAATTTGAGAGACACGGTTGATATCAATAAGAAAAATTTGGTTCAATAAGATGAGAAATAATTTTTTGTGAATTGTAACTTTTTACTTTTATTTACCACAGTTAAAAGTTAATAGAGTAATTAAGGGTAAAAATGATATTATTATTACCCTAACACATGTCCTAATTCTATTGGATAAGTATAAATCGACAAAAAACAACCTTAGGATTAAAATATTAACCTCTTTTCTTCACTTGAATTATATTAGGACATTTATTATTATTTAATTCAAAGAAGAGTTAAAAGACCTAAAATCAAAGTTTAAAAACTAATTTTTTTTATATTGAGGTACACAAAAGTTATATTCGAATATAAATATTCATTGGAAAGGTAAAAAAATTTCCTAAATAAATGTATTTTAATTATATTTTTTAGATATTTAATAATTTAATTTATTTATGACACAGTGATGATACAGTAATTACCTAATTAATGAAATATTAAAATAATTGATATTATAAATATCCAAATAAATGTAATTTGAGACTTTTTATGAATTAAAATAATTTTATAGGTTAATATTAAATATTAGGGTCAGATAGATGAATTTTTTTCTAATTAATAAAGGTGTTATGAATTTAGAAAAAACAAAATACCAAATAGTGTCAAAATTGACAAAAAAGAGTTTTTAAAACAAATATTATAGTATTAATTGAAATTCTATTCCAAAAAATCTATGGTTCAGAAAAAAGACTTATATAATGATAGGTGTATCATTAAAGAACCACTTTGGGTTCTCTTGGAATTATATAGTAAGTTTAGTAACCATATAATATAAAAGTACAAAGAGACATGGTTAATGTCAAACTATTTAACAAAGAGTTAAATCTAAAAGATAATGTTATTATAGTGACCCAAACCTGTATAAAACCTATTGGTTGAGTGTTTTTAGACCCATAACCACAGTAGACTTTAAATAATAAATTTTTGAGCCCTTATAAATGGAAAATTATTTTATTATAAAATAATATTTCTAGCTTTTCCTAAGGTGCCCCCCACCCCTCATATAAAAGGTCACTCCCCCTTCTCTCTAATTCACACCTTAAAAGACATTTGGATCCACCAAAATCTACCCAAATACCCTCTCAATTTTCATCCCTTTATCTTAAAGTCCTTATTTTAGTCATAAAGACAACCTAAGGATCTCTTTTGATCTAATCAAAATGAAGAACCAAAATAAGAGGTAAATATTTCATCACCTCTTTCAAGTTCCTTTCATCTTCCACATCCTCTTTATTTTTTTATTACATTCTAAAATAATAACTTTAGTATATTCTATATAATGTGATGTTATTATAAATATTGTACAACCATATTCATTATTCTATGCATACTTTGAATGACATGTCACCATACGTGCGTACGTACGACTTAACGTCTCCAAGTCGTGGTGTAATTGTTATTCAATACATTATTATTTGGATAAGTATAATAATGATGTGAAATTTATGTAAATAATAAATATAACATGATAATAATTCTATATATATTATATACCATCCAATTATATGTTATTTTAATATCAAAAGAATGATATTTTCACTCGTGTGTACGTACGGATTACCATCTCCACGAACGCGATGAGATTAATTCCCCATCGTATCCATTCAAGACTAATTTTCATTTGATGATTACAAATAATGTTTAATTACTTAATATAATTATGTATATGAATAAGATAAATCCAATCCCTAACAAATATGACTCACATAACAAATAATATAAAGGAAAACAAATCTGTTAACACCTGAAACGATGATAATACAAAGATATTATTAATAAAGAAATGTTAAAAGATCATATACGATATCATATTAATGTATATGATTCTTGTATAATTTAATAACAATTATTTCACCATTATAAAGTAGGTTAACCTACCCTTGACCAAGGAAAATTACAAGGTAAGGGTTAATTATACAATCTCTTTATTATCTGAGGTTGTTTTTACATAAGTATCTACTGGGACCTCTTTATCATCCACATCCATTTTTCTTAAAAATGTATTTAAAAACATTTTTACTATTTACTAGACAATGAGCTAAATTCATTTATACCTTTATTTGAACTTATATGTTTTGAAAGGAATCTATCAGACATTTTCCAAACAAGGTACTTTACGACCTTTTTTACAAAATTAAGGTAAGAATGTTTTTTTAACTTATACGGCGGGTGTGGTTATTCTCTACCATTATAACATCGTCAAAGATTCCCTTAAAATATTATAAAAATATTTTCAAAATAAATGTATTCTTTTATAATTATGTAACTTTAAATGATTTCAAAAAAATAAATTGATATTTATCTCTAATAGTTTTGATTTCATCTATGTCAACATCCTTTGATAGATTTTATACTTGTTTGAAGTTGATTCATTATGATAAAAATCTTCCATATTGTGTTGAAGGTTTTGAGATATTATTGATTTTGGATGTGTTATTTATATACCATTCATGGTTTATGGTTAAAGTATTGACATTTCGTATGCTAGTTTTAATACGAATTTTTATGTTATATTTCAACCTTTTCATATGAGCAATGTATTGGACTTAGTAAGTGACAGGTGGAGCTCGCTATAGCTCCTCAATGCGTTGGTAGGTCTCATGAGACAACTAGACGTGGATTTAGGAAAGGCCTTTAGCAATTTGATATATGGTTTTGGCCAAGACCTTAATCATTTTTAGACATCTTGGCTGAGGCCTTGAAAAAATGTTTAAGAATGTCCGGCATTATACATTCTCTCATTATAAAAATAATATTGATGGTTCATGTGGTAATTCTACCAGTAGAATTCCATTGATTATGTTTTATTATAGAATTATTTACTCATCCCATATTACTGCAATAAAATAGTTCATTTTTATTATTGGTAAAGGCATGTGTTTTCAACTATTCACCATGATTAATATTTATGTTATCTTCTTCTGTATTTCTTACCCTTACTAAGCATTTGAGCTCACCACTTTCTTATGTTTCATTTTCCCAGGATATGAAGAAGTTTTTTATGAATGACTTGCATGCATAATATTGGGGGATTGGATATTTCTAATAGAATAAATTAGTGTTGTATTTCTTTTCAAGTTGTAATGTTGAACTTATGTATGAATCTTGTTTCCAAGACTGCTAATTGATCGGTCATTCAGAACTTGATTCCTTGTAATCTTTCCAATGTTAAGTGATAATGCACTGACTCTGGGTTACAAGGGTCGGGGGATTATAGTTGGTATCAGAGGAACTTTTGTACAAACCTTGGAAACTATATTTAGATAAACTCTGATTAGATCACACATATCCCTAAGATAGACTTTGAGAATTAGTATAGAAGAACTTCCTAGAATTTTGTTATTGTAGATATTTTGTGAGTCTTCCAAGCAATACATCCTTGTCTGGATACGAGCAGGTAGAGGCAGCACTGGCACAGATGTACCTAGGCGTAAAACCCAAAAAAATGCTTTGAGCTAGACTCGAATGGGAACTGGTGCACGATAACGGACCTTGATGCACTCTTGGTTACGACACTCCCGGGGGACATGCTTAGGATAATTTTCATTTCCTTTACAAACCATTATGAAGGGTTTATTAGTATATAATTCCGCAAAGAACACATTTTTATGATTATGGATTATATCCATAAACTGTTCAATTTATGTTAAATGTTTTATAAGTTTGGATTTATGTATTGTGATTCATAAACTAATCTAGTGTATGGAATTGTTTAGAAATGACGCCTAGTGGAAGGAATGGAAACCGTATCAATGCACGCACTCTAAGTTGGGATTTTCCTCCTGCTCAAGATAATTATAGTGTATCTGGTGTTACAAATGGTGCTGATCAACTTATTACCATACTGGGACAACTCACACAGGTTTTGAATAATAACCTCACCCGTATGAAGCACCCTGATCCACAATGTGGAGGATCAATGTTATACTGCCTCACTAGAGATGATGATTAATGGTGGTAATTGATTCAAATTACAAAGGAGGATGATGAAGTATCAAATATGAAATGGAGGGAGTTTAAAGAAATTTTCATAGAAAAATACTTTCCTCATGACCATCGAGCGGATATGGAAAGACAATTTCTGAGTCTGACGTAAAAGGAGGATGAGAATATCGCAAAGTATGAAGCTAACATTACAAGGTTAGCGAGGCATGATGCAGATTATATATCTAACCAAAGAAGTAAGACTAAACATTTATTTGATGGGTTAAAACCATTTCTCCGTCGATCCTTAGTATCACAATCCTTCTCATCATACAAAGATATTGTCTCGTGTTCTCTCAAGATAGAAAATCAATTGTCTAAGTCTTATGACTTTAAAGAAAATAAAGAGAAGAAGAGAACTACTGAACACTCTGGGAAATGAAATAAAGAAACTGGGAAGAAGGGAAGAATTGAATTTCCACTTTCTGATAATTGTGGAAGGAAGCACCCTAGTACCTATCTAAATGGAAAAAGAGTATATTACAAATATGGACAGAAATTCCATCTCGCTGGTGATTGTAAGGGAAAGAATGATGCTACCAATTTTCAATGAAACAATTTTAGGGAGATGGGAAATTATGAAAATGAATGTCCTAAACATCAGAGAAACTTACCTCATAAAAGTCCAAGGGATCAAGGCCAAGCTTAAGCGATCACTACTGCTGAGGTTGAAGCCCTGAAAGACGTAGTGGAAGGTAATTTAATGGTTTCCTCGTGTTTAGCCAATGCTTTATTTTATTCGGGATCATTGCATTGTTTCATATCATTTCAGTTTGATAAGAAAATTAGAAATTTCTAATTTGATTTAATAAGGGAGTTGTTAGTCAAAACTCCTAAGGGAAGTATCATTGCTAAAATGTTTTGTGAATCAGTTACCATTAGGGCTTATAAATGTTCTTTATCTACTAATCTCATCATCATACCCCTGATCTAATTTTATATAATCCTCGGTATGGATTGGATTTCAGACCATGATGCAAAAATTTATTGTAAGAAGGAGGTTACTATTTTTGATGACGGTGATAAAGAACACTTTATCTTTAGAGAAGAATCGTCACTACCAAATTCTTATCTAGATCCACCCTCAGTAGCTCAACTAAATTCAATTATTGGGGAGGAAGAGAATGAAATAACTGTGGGTGAAGAAAATAATGTTCAAATAGAGTATGTACCTATTGTGCAGAGTATGCTGATGTATTTCTAGAGGATTTACCTGGACATCCTCCAGAATGAGAAATTGAGTTTTCCATTGATTTAATTCCTAGTTCAAGGACCATATCAAAGACCCCTTATAGAATGGCCATTGTGAAATTAGTTGAACAAAAGAAACAACTAGAGGAATTGAGTAATAAGTGATTTATTCACCCTAGTGTTTCTCCATGGGGAGCCCCTTTTCTTTTTGTTAAGAAGAAAGATGGATCTAAGAGGTTGTGAATTGACTACAGGGAGATCAATGTTATAACAATAAAGAACAAGTATCCCCTACCTCGCATTGATGATTTATTTGACCAGCTTCATGGATATCAATACTTTTCAAAGATAAACCTTCGATCTGGATATCATTAGTTGTGTGTAAAGAAGGAAGACATTCCGAAAACATCATTTCAAACCAGTTACGGGCATTACGAGTTTACAGTAATGCCTTTTGGATTGACTAATGAGCCCTCTGTCTTCATGGTTTTAATGAATAGAGTTTTCAAGGAATATCATGATGACATTATAGTGGTGCTTATTGATGATATCTTGGTATACTCCAAAATATATGAAGATCATGAAAATCACTTGCGCATTATTCTAAAGACTCGTAAAGACATGAATTATATGGGACGTTTAGCAAGTACGAATTCTGGATTTATGAGATTTCTTTTCTTGGTCATATTGTCTCTAAAGATGGAATCTCTATTGATCCTTCTAAGACAAGATCAATCCACGAATGGCCAGAACCAACGAGCATAACTAAGGTATGCAGTTTTATTGGTTTACCAGGTTATTATTGATATTTCGTCCAGAATTTTTCCTCATTTCCTAACCCATTAACCAAGCTCACATGTAAAGGGGTAAAATTTGTTTGCACAAAAGAGTGTGAAAAATGTTTTGAAGAACTGGAGATAATATTAGTCAATCCTCCTATATTGACTCTACCATTGGGGAATTATGCGTTTATTATTTATAGTGACTTATTAAAGAAAGGACTTGGTTGTGTACTTATGAAGAATGATAGGGTTATTGCTTATACATCACGACAGCTAAAAATTCATGAGAAAAACTATCCTACTAATGATCTTGAGTTATCAGCTGTAGTCTTTTATTTGACGATATGAAGACAGTATCTCTATGGTGAAAAATGTGAGATACATACTAATCACAAGAGTTTGAAGTATATTTTACCACAGAAAGAACTCAACATGAGGCAAAGACGATGGATTTAACTAATCAAGTATTATGATTACAGATACACTACCACCCGGGGAAGGCAAATAAGTTGGAAGATGCTTTGAACAGAAAATATCATGGAGTTTTGAACAAGATGAGAGTTCAAAGGGATCCTATCTTCATAGATCTTTTAAGATGGATATGGGAATAACCATGTAAGGGGAAACATCAATGATTTTTCAAATTTTTTCCAAACCATCTTTACAAGAAAGGATAAAAAGTTCTTAGGCTAATGATGAGGAATTTCAAAAGAAGATTAAAGCTGTGAATGATGGGAGATTGAGTGAGTTCGTATATGAAGATAGAATTTCAAAATTTGGGAAGAGACTTTGTGTTCCCAATATACCTGATCTAAAAAGGGAATTGTTGGATGATGGTCATAGTTCCAACTTCTCTATACACCCTGGTAGCACTAAGATGTATAGAGATTTGAAGGAACATTTTTTGTGGGAAAACATGAAGAGGGAGATTGCTGATTTTGTGTCAAGATGTGTGGTTTGTCAACAAGTGAAAGCTGGAAGGAAATAGCCTAGAGGAGTCATGCAACCTCTTCCTATACCTAAGTGGAAATGGGATAATATTACGATGGACTTTTTCATGAGACTACCAAAGACTCCTATAAGGAACAATGCAATATGGTTCATTTTTGATCATCTTACCAAGTCAACACATTTTCTTGTTATAAGGGAAGATTTACCACTTGAACGTTTAGCAAGACTATATATTAATGAAGTTTTAAGACTTCATGGAGTGCTATTATCAATTGTTTCTAATCGTGATCCACGTTTTACATCAAGATTCTGGAAAAGTCTTCAGAAATCCATGGAAACTGAACTTCGTTTGAGCACTTCCTACTACCCCCAAACTGATAGAAAATCAGAACGGACTATTCAAATGTTAGAAGACATGTTGAGATCATGCTTGCATGACCTTAAAGATATGTGGAATCAATATTTACCTCTGTTAGAATTTTCCTATAACAATATCTTTCATTCAAGTATTCAGATGGCACCATATGAAGCATTATATGGAAAGAGATGTCGCACACCAACCTATTGGGGTGAAGTTGTTGAAAGAAAACTCGTAGGCCCAGAACTTGTGGAGGAAATGATGGAAAAGGTGAAGGTAATCCAAACCCACATCAAAGCAGCTCAATGTAAGCAGAATATCTACATCGATAACCGAAGAAAGGATTTGGAATTCTAGGTAGGAGACCATGTTTTCTTGAAGTTATCTCCATGAAAGGGTGTTATACATTTCGTTAAGAAGGGAAAATTAAGTCCCAAGTACATCATACCTTTCTAAATTCTAGAACGAATTGTGTATGTAGCTGACCAGTTGGCAATGCCACCAAGTCTCTCCAAAGTTCACGATGTGTTCCATGTATCACTATTGAGAAAATATAGGACTTAACCAATGCATGTACTCACCTATGAGGAATTAGAGCTGGAACCTGATCTATCTTATTGTGAAGAGCCTATCAAGGTTCTTGATATAAGAGAACAAGGGCTGAGAAACCGGACGACTCATTTGGTAAAAGCTCTATGGAGAAACCATAAGATGGATGAGGGAACGTGGGAAACCGAGGAACTTATGATGAAGAACCACCTGAGTCTTTTTAGGTAGTATTACTCTAGAAATTTCAAGGACAAAATTATTTGAAGGAGTGGAGAATGTAAAACCCCAATCTTCCATGGTACGCTTCTCTTTGAATAATACAATAGCATGTGTTTTACGTAACTTCGAGTTCTAACACACAAAAAAAATCAAACTAGCTGTTATGAATAGTAATTCCCACTTTTTGAAATTTTATAAATTTTATCTTTCAAAATGGACTGAATTTTTTAACTTGGAATATTGAAATTATCTTAGGGTGAATTTTTGGTATTTTCTAAAAACTTTCAATTTTTGATGAATAGTGAAAAATAGTGAGTTGTAGTTTAAAACCAAATTTTTATTTAAATAATTATTTATTTTATTTAAATTTATTTTAGGACAAAATAGATACATAATACCTATATAAGTTCAATGTAATTTATTGGAGTCAGTTTATGATAATTTTAGATATATAAAAATTTTATTGAACTTTTTACCGTCTTTTACCCAACTCCTAGGAGCATTTGTAAATTTACATAAAACATAATTTTACCTTTTCTATAAGTTGAATTTTTATAATCCGAGATATGTGGTTGATATCAGTAAGTAAAATTTGGTTCACAGATGAAAATAATTTTTGGTGAATAGTAAATTTTTACTTTTATTTACCACGGTTAAAAGTAATTAGGCTAATTAAGGGTAAAAATGATATTATTATTACCCTAACACATTACCTAATTCTATTGGATAAGTATAATTAGACCAAAAACAAACTTAGGAATAAAATATGAACCTCTTTGGTCCACTTGGATTAGATTAGGACATTTATTATTATTTAATTCAAAGAAGAGTTAGAAGAGTTAAAATCATAGTTTAGTAACTAAAATATTTTTAATATAGGGTTACACATAAGATAAATTCAACTATAAATATTTATTATAAATCTAAAAATATTTCCTACATAATGGTATTTTATTTATATTTTTTAGATGTTAAATAAATAAATTTATTTATGACACAATGATGATGGAGTAATTACCTAATTAATGAAATATTAAAAAAAATATATATAAATATCCAAAGAAATGTAATTTGAGACTTTTTATGAATTCCACTAATTTTATAGGTTAATATGACATATTATGGTTGGTTAGATGAATTTTATTCTAAGTAATAATGTTTTTATGAATTTAGAAAAAACAAAATACCAAATAGTGTCAAAATTGACATAAAAGAGTTTTAAAAACAAATATTATATTATTAATTGATATTCTATTCTGAAAAATCTAAGGATAGTCCAAAAAACTTATATAATGATAGTTGTATCATTTATTAGCCACTTTGGCTTCTCTTGTAATTATATACTAATTTTATTAACCTTATAATATAAAATTACAAAGAGACCTGGTAAATGTCAAACTATTTAAATAAGAGATAAATCTAAAAGATAGGGTTAATATATTGACCCAAACCTGTCCACAACCTATTGGTTTAGTGGTTTTAAACCCATACCCACATTATCCTTTAAATAATACATTTTTTATCCATTATAAATGGAAAATTATTTTATTATAAAATAATACTTCTAGCTTTTCTTAAGGTGCCCCTCACCCCTCTTATAAAAGGGCACTCCCCCTTATCTATAATTCACTCCTTTAATGCCATTTGGCTCAGCCAACCTTTGACCAAATACCATCTCAACTATCCTACCTTAATCATAGAGTCATTCCATTAGTCAAAAATCCAACCTAAGGATCCCTTTTGATCAAATAAAAAGGAAGAACCCGAAGAAGAGGTCAAAATTTCACCACCTCTTTCACGTTCCCTTCTTCTTCCGCGTCCTATTTCTTTGTTGTTTCCATTATAAAATAATAAATACAGTATCTTCTATATACATTGATGTTATTATAAATATGGTACAACCATATTCATTATTCTATCCATCCTTTGATTGACATGTCACCATACGTGTGTACGTACGGCTTACTGTCTCCGCGTCATGGTGTAATTGTTATTCAATACATTATTATTTGGATGAGTATAATAATTATGTGAAATTGATGTAAATAATAAATATAAATTAATAATGATTCATTATATATGATATAACATCCAATTATATATTATTTTAGTTTCAAAATAATGATATTGTGGCTCGGGCGTACGTATGGATTATCGTCTCCACGAACGCGATGAGATTCATTCCCCATCGTATCCATTCAAGAATAATTTTTATTTGATGATTAAAAATTATTTTTAGAGACTTAATATCATTCTTGATATGAATAAGATACAACCTATCCATAACAAACATGGCTTATGTAACAAAACATAATGAGTAAGTTAACACCCGAAACGACAATAATATTAAGATATTATTAACAAAGCAATGTTAAAAGATCATATATGATATCATATTAATGTATATGATTCTTGTATAATTTAATAACAATTATTTCACCATTTTACATGAGGTTAACTTACCCTTGACGAAGGAAAAGTACAAGGTAAGGGTTAATTCTACAATCTCTTTATTATCTGAGGTTGTTTTTACGTAAGTATATACTTGGACCTCTTTATCATCCACATCCCTGTTTCTTAAAAATGTATTTAAAAACATTTTTACTATTTACTAGAAAATGAGTTAAAGTCATTTATACCCTTATTTTAACAATTATGTTTATAAATGAATCTTTCAGTCGTTTTCCAAACAAGGTACTTTACGACCTTTTTGACAAAATTAAGGTAAGAATGTGTTTTTAACTTATACGGTGGGTGCGATTATTCTCCGCCATTATAACATCGTCTAAGAATTACTTAAAATATTATAATAATATTTTCAAAATAAAAGTTTTATTTTATAATTATTTAAATTTAAATGATTTCAAAAAAAGAAAGAGATATTTCTCTCAAATAATTTTGATTTCATCTATGTCAACATCCTTTGATAGATTTTATACTTGTTTGAAGTAGATTCATTATGATAAAAAACGTACATATTTTATTCAATGTTTTGTGACATTATTGACTGTGGATGTGTTATTTTTATATCATTCATAGTTTATGGTTAAAGTATTGACATTTCATATGCTATTTTTTATACGAATTTTTATGTTATATTTCAACCTTTTCATATGAGGAATGTATTGGACTTAGTAAGTGATGGGTGGTGCCCTCTATAGATCATCGATGCATCGGTAGGTCTCATGAGACAACTAGAAGTGAAATTGGAAAAGGACGTTTCCAATTTGATATATGGTTTTGGCCGAGGCATTAATCATTTTTAGACGCCTTGGCTAAGGCCTTGACAAAATGTTTCAGAATGTCCGGCATTATACATTCCCTCATTATGAAAATAATATTGATGGTTTATGTGGTCATTCAACTAGTAGAATACCCATGATTATGTTTTATTATGGAATTATTTACTCAGGTCATATTCCTACCATAAAAGTGTTCATGTTTATTATTGGTAAAGGTATGTGTTTTCAACTATTCACAATGCTTAATATTAATGTTATCTTCCACTGTATTGATTACCCTTACTGAGAATTTGAGCTCACCCCTTTCTTATGTTTCATTTTCCCATGATATGAAGAAGTTAGTTATGAATGACTTTCAGGCATAATCTAGGAGTATTGGATGATTCTAATAGAATAAATTAGTGTTGTATTTCTTTTCAAGATGTAAAGTTGAACGTATGTATGAATCTTGTTTCCAAGACTGTTAAATTGATTGGTCCTTTGGAACATGATTCCTTGTAATCATGAAAATGTTATGTAATAATACACCAACTCTGGGTAATTGCGGTCAGGGCATTATAGTTGGTATCTGAGGGAGTTTAGTACAAACCTTGGAAACTAGATTTAGATAAACACTGATTAGAGCACATATCCCTAAGATAGACGTTGAGAATTAGTATAGAATAACTTACTATAATTTTGGTATTTTAGATATTTTGTGAGTTTTCCAAGAAATACATCCTTGTATAGATATGATCCGGTAGAGGCGGCTCTGGCACAGATATTCCTAGGGGTAAAATCCAAAAACACCGCTTTAAGCTAGACTCAAATGGGAACTGGTGCACGACAACAGGCCTTGCTGCACTCTTGGTTATAACACTCCCAGGGGATATGCTTAGGATAATTCCCATTTTATTTAAAAAACATTATGAAGGGTATATGAGTATATAATTCCTCAAAGAAGACATTTTTATGATTATGGATTATATCCATAAACTGTTCAATTTATGTTAAGTGATTTACAAGTTTGTATTTATGTATTTCAATTCATAAACTAATATAGTGTATGTCATTGTTTAGAAATGACACCTAGTGGAAGGAATGGAAATTTTATCAATGAACTCACTCCAAGTATGGAATTCCCTCCTTCTCAAGATAATTATAGTGGATCTAGGGATACAACTGGTGTTGATCAGCTTATCACCATACTGAGACAACTCACAGAGGTTATGAATAATAACCTTATTCGTATGGATCACCCTGATTCAGAATGTGGAGGATCAATGTTATACCTCTTCATGAGTAAACAACCACCAACATTAAATGGGTGTAAAAATCCATTAGTAGCTGAGAAATGGATAAAATCATTAGAGTAAATATTCCACGCCTTGGGGAGTAGCGAAATGGAAAAAAATTTCTTGGCAGTTTACCACCTCACTGGAGATGATGATCAATGGTGGTCATTGATTCAAAACAAAAAGAATGATGATGAAGTATAAAATAAGAATGGCTGGAGTTTAAAGAAATTTTCTTATAAAAATACTTTCCTCATGACCATTGAGTGGATATGAAAAGGCAATTTTGGAGTTTGAGGAAAAAAGAGGTTGAGAATGTCACAAAGTATGACGCTAACTTTACAAGGTTAGATAGGCATGTTACAGATTATATATGTAACCCAAGAAGTAATATTGACCATTTCTTTGATGGGAGAAAACCATTTCTCCATCAAGCATTAGTATCACAATCCTTCTCATCATACAAAGATATTGTCACATGTACTATCAAGACAGAAAATGAATTCTCTAAGTCTTATGACTTTAAAGAAAAGTAAGAGAAGAAAAGATCTGTTGAACAATCTGGGAAAGGAAATAAGGAAACATGGAATAAGGGAAGAATTTAATTTCCACCCTTTGATAATTGTGGAAGGAATCACCCTGGTGCATGTCTAAAAGGAAAAAGTGTATGCTACAAATGTGGACAGAAAGGCCATCTCACTGGTGATTGTAAGGGAAATAATGACACTACCAATGTTCAATTCTACAATTGCAGAGATATGGGACATTATTCAAATTAATTTCCTAAGCATCAAGGAAACATACCTCAGAAAAGGCCAAGGGATCAAGGCTAGGCTTATGCGATCACTGCTGCGGAGGTTGAATCCCCTAAAGACATGGTGGCAGGTAATTTAATGGTTTCCTCTAGTTTATCCAATGCTTTAATTGATTCTGGATCATTGCATTGTTTCATATCTTCCCATTTTACTAAGAAAATTATATATATCCTATTTGATATACCAAGGGATTTTTCAGTCAAAAATCCTAAGGGAAGTATCATTGCTACAAAGTTTTTTGAATCGGTTCCAATTAGGTCATTTAAATGTTCTTTATCTGCTGATCTCATCATCATACCCATGATTGAATTTGATATAATCCTAGGAATGGATTGGATTTAAGACCACGATGCAAAAATTTATTGTAGGAAGAAGAAGGTTAATATTTTTGATGACGGTGATATAGAACACCTTATCTTTAGAGAAGAATCGCCACCACCTAATTCTTATCTAGATCCACCCCCAGTAGATCAACTAAATTCAATTATTGTGTAGGAAGTGAATGAAATAACTATGGGTGAGGAAAAGAATGTTCAAATAGAGGATGTACTTATTGTTCAAGAGTATGTTGATGTATTTCTAGAGGATTTACATAGACATCCTACAGAACGAGAAATTGAGATTTCCATTGATTTAATTCCTGGTTGAAGCCCCATATCTAAGACCCCATATAGAATGGACACTATAGAATTATTGGAACTAAAGAAACAACTAGAGGAATTGAGTAATAAGGGATTTATTCTCCCTAGTATTTCTCCAGGAGGAGCCCCTGTCCTTTTTGTTAAGAAGAAAGATGGATCTATGGGATTGTGCATTGACTACAGAGAGATCAATTCTATGACAATAAAGAACAATTATCCCCTACCTCGCATTGATGATTTATTCGACCAGCTTCATGGAACGTATTATGTTTCAATGATTGACCTTCGATCTGGATATCATTAGTTGTGTGTGAAGAAGGAAGACATTCCGAAAACAACATTTTGAACCAGGTACGGGCATTTCAAGTTTATATTAATGCCTTTTGGATTGACTAATGCACCCTCTATCATCATGGATCTAATGAATTGAGTTTTCAAGGAATATCTTGATGAGTATTTAGTGGTATTTATTGATTGTATCTTGGTATAATCCAAAAGCTACAAAGATCATAAAAATCACATGCGCATTATTTTAAAGACTCTTAGAAGACATGAATTGTATGGGAATTTTAGCAGGTGTGAATTCTAGATTCAGGAGATTTATTTTCTAGGACGTATTGTCTTTAAATATGGAATCTACATTGATCCTTCCAAGATAAGAGAAATCCAAGAATTTCCAGCACTAACGAGTATAATTGAGGTATGCAGTTTTATTAGTTTAGCAGGTTATTATCATCGTTTCATCCAGAATTTTTCCTGATTGGCTAACCCATTAACCAAGATCACACGTAAAGAGGTTAAATTTTTTTGGACAAAAGTGTGTGAAGAATGTTTTGAAGAACCTAAGAGAAGATTAGTCAATGCTCTGATATTTACTCTACCATTGGGGAATGATGGGTTTGTTATTTATAGAGATGCATCAAAGAAAGAACTTGGTTATGTCCTTATACAGAATTATAGGGTTATTACCTATGCATCAAGACATCTAAAAATTCATGAGCAAAACTATCCTACTCATGATCTTGAGTTAGCAGCTATAATATTTTCTTTGAAGATATGGAGACAGTATCTCTAGGGTGAAAATGTGAGATATATACCGATCATAAGAGTTTGAAGTATATTTTCTCACAGAAATAAATCAACATGAGGAAAAGACGATGGCCTGAACTACTCAAGGATTATGAGTGCATGATACACTACCACCCAGGGAAGGAAAATAAGGTGGCAGATGCTTTGAGCAGAAAATATCATGGAGTTTTGAATAATCTGAGAGTTGAAAGGGATCCTATATTCATAGATCTAGTAAAGATGGATATGGGAATAACCATGGAAGCTGAAACATCAATTATTTTTAAAATGGTTGCCAAACCATCTTTTCTAGAATGGATAAAAAGTTATCAAGATAATGATGAGGAATTTAAAAATAAGATTAAAGCTGTGAATGATGGGAGATTGAGTGACTTCATATATGAAAATGGAGTTTTGAAATTTGGGAAGAGACTTTGTGTTCCTGATATACCAGATCTAAAAAGGTAATTTTTGGATGATTCTCATAGTTCCAACTTCTCTATACACCTTGGTAGAACTAAGATGTATAGTGATTTGAAGGAACATTTTTGGTGGGACAACATGAAGAGGGAGATTGCTGATTTTGTGTTAAGGTGTATGGTTTGTCAACAAGTGAAAGCTGGAAGGAATGAACCTGGAGGAGTCATGAAAACTCTTCCCATACGTGAGTGGAAATGGGATAATATTACGATGGACTTTGTCATGGGACTACCAAATACTCCTAGAAGGAACGATGCAATATGGGTCATTGTTGATCGTCTTACCAAGTCATCACATTTTCTTATTATAAGGGAAGATTTACCACTTGAACCTTTAGAAGGAATGTATATTAAATAAGTTTTAAGACTTCATGGAGTACCATTATCAATTGTTTTTTATCATGATCCATGTTTTACATCAAGATTCTGGAAAAGTCTTAAGAAATCCCTAGATACTGAACTTCGTTTGGGCACTATTTACCACCCCCAAACTGATGGAAAATCAGAACGGACTATTCAAACGTTAGAAGACATGTTGATATCATACTCACATGACTTTCAAGGTATGTGGGATCAATAATTACCTCTGGTAGAATTTTTCTATAACTATAGCTTCCATTCAAGTATTCATATGGCACCATATGAAGCGTTATATGAAAAGAGATGTCGCAGACCAACCTGTTGGGATGATGTTGGTGAAAGAAAACTTGTAGGCCTAGAACTTGTGGAGGAAATGATGGAAAATGTGAAGGTAATCCAAACCCACATCAAAGCATCTCCAAGTAGGCAGAAGATCTATGCCGATAACCGAAAGAAGGATTTGGAATTTTAGGTAAGAAACCATGTTTTCTTGAAGGTATCTCCATGGAAGGGTGTTATACATTTCGGTAATAAGGGAAAATTAAGTCCCAAGTACATTATACCTTTCTAAATTCTAGATCGAATTGGGGTTGTAGCTTACCGGTTGGAAATGCCACCAAGTCTACCCAAAGTTCACGATCTGTTCCACGTATCACTATTGAGAAAATACATGCCGGACCCAACACATGTACTCACCTATGAGGAATTAGAGATAGAACCCGATCTGTCTTATTGTGAAGAGCCTATCAAGGTTCTTGATACAATAGAACAAGTTCTGAGAAACCGGACGACTCGTCTGGTAAAAAGTTCTCTGGATAAACCCTAAGATGGATGAGGCAACGTGGGAACCTGATGAACTTATGATGAAGAACCACCTGAGAATTTTTATGCAGTAATACTCTAGAATATTTTAGGACAAAATTATTTAAAGGAGGGGAGAATGTAACACCCCAAGCTTCCACGACATGCTTCTCTTGGAATAATACAATAGCGTGTGTTGTACGCAACTTCGAGTTCTAACACACCACAACAAATCAAAATAGCCATTATGAATACCAATACCCACTTTTTGAAATTTTATAAATTTTATCTTTCAAAATGGACTTCATTTTTGGATTTGGAATATCAAAATTAACTTAGGGTGAATTTTTGGTATTATTCTGAAAACTTTCAATTTTTGCTGAATAGTGAAAATACTGAGTTATAGTTTAAAACCAAATTTCTTTTTAAATAATTATTAATTTTATTTAAATTTATTTTTAGGTCAAAATAGATGCATAATTCCTATATATGTTAAATGTATTTCATTTGAGTCAGTTTATAATAATTTTAGATATATAAAAAGTTTATTGAACTTTTTACTTTCTTTTACCCACCTCTAAGGAGCATTTGAAAATTTACATAAAACATAATTTTACCACTTATATGAGTTGAATTTCAAAAATAAAAGAGAAATGGTTGATATCAGTATGTAAAATGTGGTTTAATAAGATGAAAATATTTTTTTTGGTGAATAGTAACTTTTTACTTTTATTTACCACGGTTAAAAGTAAATAGGGTAATTATGTGTAAAAATGATATTATTATTACCATAAAACATGTCCTAATTCTATTGTATAAGTATAATTCGACTAAAAATAACCTTAGGAATAAAATATGAACCTCTATGGTCAACATGGATTAGATTAGGACATTTATTGTTATTTAATTCAAAGAATAGTTAAAAGAGTTAAAATCAAAGTTTAATAACTAAAATATTTTTAATATAGGGTTACATATAATATAAATTCAACTATAAATATTCATTATAAAGATAAAAATATTTCCTACATTATGGTATTTTATTTATATTTTTTAGATATTCAATAATTAATTTTATTTCTGACACAATGATGATGCAGTAATTACCTAATTAATAAAATATTAAAATAATTTATATTATAAATATACAAATAAATGTAATTTGAGACTTATTATGAATTAAACTAATTTTATAGGTAAATATGATATATTTGGGTTGGTTAGATGAATTTTTTTCGAAGTAATAATGATGTTATAAATTTAGAAAAAAATAAAATACCAAATAGTGTCAAAATTGACATAAAGGAGTTTTTAAAACAAATATTATATTATTAATTGATATTATATTTTTAAAAATATAAGGTTCGTCCAAAAGACTTATATAATTCTAGGTGTATCATTAATTAACTACTTGTAGTTCTCTTGAAAGTATATAGTAAGTTTTTTAACCATATAATATAAAAGTACAAAGAGACGTGGTAAATGTCAAACTATTTAACTAGGAGTTAAAATTAAAATATAAGGTTAATTTAGTGACCCATACCTTTATAAAACCGATTTATTGAGTGGTTTTCGACCCATATCAACCTTATCCTTTAAATAATCAATTTTTGAGCCATTAGAAATGGAAAATGATTTTATTATAAAATTATATTTATAGCTTTTCTTAAGGTGTCACTCGCCCCTCTTATAAAAGGGAACTCCCTCTTATCTCTAATTCACACCTTCAACGCCATTTGGCTCAGCCACCCTCTATGCAAATAACCTCTAAATTTTCCTCCATTCATCCTAGAGGCATTCCTTTAGTCAGAAAACCAACCCAAGGAGCCCTTTTGATCAAATAAAAAGGAAGAACCCAAAGAAGAGGTAAATATTTCATCTCCTCTTTCAAGTTCATTTCTTTTTCCACATCCTCTTTCTTTGTTGTTTCCATTATAAAATAATTACTCCAGTATATTCCTTATATTTTTATGCTATTATAAATATGGTAAAACCATATTCATTATTCTATCTATCCTTTGAATTACATGCCACCATACGTGCGTACGTACGGCTTACCATCTCCACGTCGTGGTGTAATTGTTATTCAATACATTATTATTTTGATGGATATAATAATGATGTTAAATTGATGTAAATAATAAATATAACAAGATAATTATTCTTTATATATGATATACCATCCAATTATATATATTTTTTAATATCAAAATAATGATATCGTCGCTCGTGCGTACGTACGGATTACCATCTCCACAAATGGGATGAGATTCTTTCCCCATCATATCCATTCAAGAATAATTTTCATTTGATGATAAAAAATAATGTTTAAAGACTTAATATCATTCTTCATATGAAAAATATACATCCCATCCAAAACAAATATGACTTACGTAATAAGGAATATAAAGGAAAACGAATCCGTTAACACCCGAAATGATGATAATAATAAGATATTATTAACAAAGCAATGTTAAAAGATGATATATGATATCATATTAATGTATATTATTCTTGTATAATTTAATAACAATTATTTCACCACTATAAAGGAGGTTAACCAACCTTTTTCCAAGGAAAAGTACAAGGTAAGAGTTAATTCTACAATATCTTTATTATCTGAGGTTCTTTTTACGTAGGTATCTACTAGGACCTCTTTATCATCCACATCCATGTTTCTTAAAAATGTATTTCAAAACATTTTTACTACTTACTAGGAGATGATTTAAAGTCATTTATACCCTTATTTTAACTTCTATGTTTAGAAATGAATCTTTCTGTTGTCTTCCAAATAAGGTACTTTATGACCTTTTGGACAAAATTAAGGTAAGAATATTTTTTTAACTTATACGATGGGTTCGTTTATTCTCCATCATTATAACATCATAAAATCTTCCCTTAAAATATTATAAGAATATTTTAAAAATAAATTTTTTCATTTATAATTATGTAACTTTAAATTATTTTCAAAAATAAAGAAATATTTCTCTCAAATAGTTGTGATTTCATCTATGTCAACATCCTTTAATGGATTTTATACTTGTTTGAAGTCGATTCATTATGATACAAATATTCCATATTGTATTGATGTTTTTGCAATATTATTGACTATGGATGTATTATTGTTATACCATTCATGGTTTATGGTTAAGTAATTGACATTTCGTATGCTGGTTTGTATACTAATGTTTATATTATATTTCAAACATTTCATATGAGGAATGTATTGGACTTAGTAAGTGATGGGTGGAGCCTGCTATAGCTCCTTGATGCATCGGTAGGTCTCATGAGACAACTAGACATGAAATTGACAAAGGCCTTTCCCAATTTGATATATGGTTTTGGCCAAGGCCTTAAACATTTTTAGATGTCTTGGCTGACGCCTTGACAAAATGTTTAAGAATGTCGGGCATTATACATTCCCTCATTATGAAAATAATATTGATGGTTCATGTGGTCGTTCGATTAGTAGAATACCCATTATTATGTTTTATTATGGCATTATTTACTCTGATCATATTCCTTCCATAAAAGTTTTCATGATTATTATTGGTAAAGGCATGTGTTTTAAACTATTCACCATGCTTAATATTTATGTTATCTTCTATTGTATTGATTACCCTTACTTAGGATTTGATCTCACCCCTTTCTTATGTTTCATTTTCCCAGGATATGAAGAAGTTATTTATGAATTAATTTCAGGCATAATCTAAGAGGCTTGGATGTTTCTAATGGAATAAATTAGTGTTGTATTTCTTTTCAAGCTGTAATGTTGAACTTATGTATGAATCTTGTTTCCAAGACTGCTAAATTAATCGGTCCTTCGGGACTTGATTCCTTTTAATCATTCCAATGTTATGTAATAATGTACTGACTCTGGGTAACTGGGTCCAGGGCATTATAGTTGGTATCATAGGAGGTTTATTACAACCCTTGGAAACTAGATTTATATAAACTCTGATTAGAGCACATAGCCCTAAGATAGACTTTGACAATTAGTATAGAAGAACTTCCTAGAATTTTGGTATTGTATATATTTTGTGATTTTTCTATGAAATACATCCCTGTCAAGATACAAGAAGGTAGAGGTGGCTCTAGTACAAATTTACCTAGGGTTAAAACACGAAAACACGGTTTTGATCTAGACTCGAATGAGAACTAGTGCACGAAAATGGGCCTTGTTGCACTCATGGTTATGACACTCCTGGGGGATATTCTTAGGATAATTCTCATTTTCCTTATAAACCATTATGAAGGTTTTATGAGTATACAATTCCTCAAAGAAGACATTTTTATGATTATAGATTATATCCATAAACTGTTCAATGTATGTTAAGTGTTTTACATGTTTGGATTTATTTATTGTGATTCATAAACAAATATAGTGTATGTCAATTTTTTAGAAATGGATCCTAGTGGAAGGAATAAAAATTGTATCAGTGCTCACACTCCAAGTAGGGATTTCCCTCCTGCTCAAGATAATTATAGTGGAGCTGGTGATACAACTGGTGCTGATTAGCTTATCACCATACTAGGACAACTCACACAGGTTATGAATAATAACCTTACCTGTATGGAGCACCATGATGAAAAATATGGAGGATCAATGTTAGACAACTTCATGAGGCAAAAACCACCAATATTCAATGGGGGTACAAATCCATTAGTAGCTGTGCAATGGAAAAATTCTTTAGAGAAAATATTCCACACCTTGGGGAGTAGTGAAAGGGAAAAAGTTGTCATGGAAGTTTACTGCCTTACTGGAGATGCTGATCAATGGTGGTCATTGATTCAAAATGAAAATTTTGATGATCAATTATCAAATATAGAATGGAAGGAGTTTAAAGAAATTTTCTTAGAAAAATACTTTTCTTATGACAATCGAGCAGATATAGAAAGACAATTTCTGAGTCTGAGGAAAAAGGATGATGAGAATGTCGAAAAGTGTGAAGATAACTTTACAAGGTTAGCAAGGAATGCTACAGATTATATACGTAACCCAAGAAGAAATATTGACCGTTTCTTTGATGGGTTAAAACCTTTTATCCGTCCAGAATTAGTATCACAATAATTCTCATCATACAAAGATATTTTCTCATGTACTATCAAGACAGAAAAGAAATTCTGTAAGTATTATGACATTAAAGAAATGCAAGAGAAGAAGAGATCTGATGAGAACTCAAGAAGAGGAACTAAGAAAATAAGGAAGAAGAGAAGAATTGAATTTCCACCCTGTGATAATTGTGGAAGGAAGCACCCTGGTGCATGTCTAAAAGGAAACAGAGTATGCTACAAATGTAGACAAAAAGGGTATCTCGCTGGTGATTTTAAGGGAAAGAAAATGGCTACCAATGTTCAATTCTACAATTGTAGGGAGATGGGACATTATGAAAATGAATTTCCTAAGCATCAGGGAACCTTACCTCAGAAAAGGCCAAGGGATCAAGGCCGAGCTTATGTGATCACTACTGCTTAGGTTGAAGCCCTGAAAGGCATGGTGGTAGGTAATTTAATGGTTTCATATAGTTTAGCCAATTCTTTATTTGATTCTGGATCATCACATTGTTTCATATCTTCCCAATTTTCTAAGAAAATTAGATATTTCTAATTTGATTTAATAAGGGAGTTTTCAGTCAAAACTATGAAGGGAAGTATCATTACTACAAAGTTTTGTGAATCAGTTCCCATTAGAGAATATAAATGTTATTTATCTACTGATCTCATCATCATACCCATGATTTAATCTAATATAATCCTTGGTATGGATTCTCTTTCGGACCATGATGCAAAAATTTATTGTAAGAAGAAAGAGGTTATTATTTTAGATGACGGTGATAAAGAACACCTTATCTTTAGAGAAGAATCATCACCACCTAATTCTTATCTAGATCCACCCCCAGTAGCTCAACAAAATTCAATTATTGGGGAGGAAGAGAATGAAATAACTGTGGGTGAGGAAAATAATGTTCAAATAGAGGATGTAACAATTGTGCAAGAGTATGTTGATGTATTTCCAGATGATTTACCTGGGCATCCTCCAGAACTATAAATTGAGTATTCCATTTATATAATCCCTGGTTCAAGGCCCATATCGAAGACCCCTTATAGAATGGACACTGTGGAATTAGTGGAACTAAATAAGCTAGAGGAATTGAGTAATAAGGGATTTATTTTACATAGTGTTTCTACATGGGGATCCCCTGTCCTTTTTGTTAAGAATAAAGATGGATCAATGAGGTTGTGCATTGACTATAGGGAGATCAATGATATGACAATAAAGAACATGTATCCCCTACCATGCATTGAAGATTTTTTTGACCAGCTTCATGGAGATCAATACTTTTCAAAGATTGACCTTTGATATGGATATCATCACTTGTGTGTGAATAAGGAAGGCATTCTGAAAACAGCATTTTGAACCAGGTACGGGCATTACGAGTTTACAGTAATTCCTTTTGTATTGACTAATGCACCC
This sequence comes from Viscum album, assembly GCA_963277665.1. Lineage (NCBI taxonomy): Eukaryota > Viridiplantae > Streptophyta > Magnoliopsida > Santalales > Viscaceae > Viscum > Viscum album. The sequence goes on along the minus strand of OY728147.1, from coordinate 2,045,049,247 downwards.
TCTGTCTTCATAGATCTAATGAATATAGTTTTTAAGGAATATCATGATGAATTTATAGTGTTTTTTATTTATGATATCTTGGTATACTCCAAAATCTAATAAGATCATAGAAATCACTTGCGCATTATTCTAAAGACTCTTAGAAGGCATGAATTATATTGGACGTTTAGTAAGTGTGAATTTTGGCTTTAAGAGATTTCTTCTCTTGGCCATATTTTCTCTAAAGATGGAATCTCCATTGATCCTTCTAAGAAAAGAGCAATCCATGAATGGCTGACACCGATGAGTATAACTGAGGTATGTAGTTTTACTGTTTTAGCAGGTTATTATTGGCATTTCATCCAAAAATTTTCCTGATTGGCTAATACATTAACCAAGATAACACATAAAGGGGTTAAATTTGTTTGGACAAAATAGCGTGAAAAATGTTTTGGAGAACTGAAGAGAGGGTTAGTCAATGCTCCTATATTGACTCTAACATTGTAATTGATGGGTTTGTTATATATAGTGATTCATCAAAGAAAGGACTTGGTTGTGTCCTTATGAAGATTGATAGGGTTATTGCTTATGCATCACGACAACTAACAATTCATGAGAAAAACTATCCTACTCATGATCTTGAGTTATCAGCTGTAATATTTTCATTGAAGATATAGAGATAGTATCTCTATGGTGAAAAATGTGAGATATATACCGATCACAAGAGTTTGAAGTATATTTTCTCACAGAAATAACTAAACATGAGGCAAAGACGATGGCTTAAACAACTCAAGGATTATGATTTCATGATATACTACCACCCAGGGAAGGAAAATAAGATGGAAGATGCTTTGAGCAGAAAATATCATGGAGTTTTGAACAAGATGAGAGTTGAACGGGATCCTATTTTCATAGATCTAGTAAATATGGATATGGGAATAACCATGGAAGGTGAAACATCAATGCTTTTTCAAATGGTTTCCAAACAATCTTTACTAGAAAGGATAAAAAGTTCACAGGCTGATGATTATGTATTTCAATAGAAGATTGAAGATGTGAATGATGGGAGAATGAGTGACTTCGTATATGAAGTTGGAATTTTGAAATTTGGGAAGAGTCTTTGTGTTCCTGATATACCTGATCTAAAAAGGGAATTGTTGGATGATGCTCATAGTTCATACTTATTTACACACCCTGGTAGCACTAATATGTATATAGATTTGAAGGAACATTTATTGTGGGACAACATGAAGAAGGAGATTGCTGATTTGGTGTCAAGATGTATAGTTTTTCAACAAGTGAATGTTGGAAGGAAACAACCTAGAGGATTCATGCAACCTCTTTCCATACCTGAGTGAAAATGGGATAATATTATGATCTACTTTTTCATGGGACTACCAAAGACTCATAGAAGGAATGATTCAATATGGGTCATTGTGGATCATCTTACCAAGTCAGCACATTTTCATGCTATATGGGAAGATTTACCCCTTGAATGTTTAGCAAGACTATATATTAATGAATTTGTAAGACTTCATGGAGTACCATTATCGATTTTTTCTGGTCATGATCCATGTTTTACATCAAGATTATGGAAAAGTCTTCAAAAAGGCCTGGATACTAAACTTCGTTTGAGCACTGACTACCACCCCCCAAACTGATGGACAATTATAATGGACTATTAAAACTATATAAAACATGTTGAGATCGTTCTCACTTGACTTTCAAGGTATTTGGGATCAATATTTACCTCTGGTGGAATTTTCCTATAATAATATCTTCCATTCAAGTATTAAGAGGGCACCTTAAAAAGCGTTATATGGAATGAGATGTCGCACACCAACATGTTGGGATGATGTTGGTGAAATAAAACTCATAGACCCAAAACATGTGGAGGAAACGATGGAAAGGTGAAGGTAATCTAAACCCACATCAAAGCATCTCAAAGTAGGAAGAAGAGCTATGCCAATAACTGAAGGAAGGATTTGTAATTTCAGGTAGGAGACCATGTTTTCTTGAAGGTATCTCCATGTAAGGGTGTTATATGTTTTGGTAAGAAGGGAAAATTATGTCTCAGGTACATCGGACCTTTCAAAATTATAGAATGAATTGGGGTTTTAGATTACCATTTAACAGTGCCACCAAGTCTCTCCAAAGTTCATCATGTGTTCCACGTATCACTATTGAGAAAATACATGCCTGACGCAACGCATGTACTCACCTATGAAGAATTATAGCTGGAACCTGATCTGTCTTATTGAGAAGATCATGTCAAGGTTCTTGATACAAGAGAACAAGTGCTGAGAAACCGGATGACTCGTCTGTTAAAAGTTCTATAGAGAAACCATAAGATGGAAGAGGCAACGTGGGAACCTGAGAAACTTATAATGAAGAACCACCCGAGTATTTTTACACAGTAATACTCTAGAAATTTAAAGGATGAATATATTTTAAGGATGGTAGAGTGTAACATCCCAAGCTTCTACGGTACACTTCCCTTTGAATAATACAATAGCGTGTGTTGTATGCAACTTTGAGTTCTAACACACCAAAACCAATCAAACTAGCCATTATGAATAGTAATACCCACTTTTTGAAATTTTATTAATTTTATCTTTCAAAATGGACTGAATTTTTGGACTTGGAATATCAAAATTAGCTTAGGGTGAATTTTTGGTATTTTTCTGAAAACTTTCAATTTTTGATGAATAGTGAAAAACACAGAGTTATAGTTCAAAACCAACTTTTTATTTAATTATTTATTTATTTTATTTAAATTTTCCTTAGTTAAAAATAGATACATAATACCTATATAAGTTCAATGTAATTCATTAGAGTCATTTTATAATAATTTTAGATATATAAAAATTTTATTGAACTTTTTACCGTCTTTTACCCACCTCTTAGGAGAATTTGCAAATTCATATAAAACATAATTTTACAGCTTCTGTGAGTTGAATTTAAAAAATTTGAGAGACAAAATTGATATTAATAAGTAAAATTTGGTTCAATATGATGAAAATAATTTTTGGTGAATTGTAACTTTTTTCTTTTATTTACCACACTTAAAAGTAAATAGAGTAATTAAGGGTAAAAATGATATTATCATTACCCTAAAACATGTCCTAATTCTATTGGATAAGTATAATTAGAAAAAAAACAACCTTATTAATAAAATATTAACCTATTTGGTCCACTTTTATTAGATTAGGACATTTATTATTATTTAATTCAAATAAGTGTTAAAAGAGTTAAAATCAAAGTTTAATAACTAATTTTTTTTAATATTGGGTTACACATAAGATATATTCGAATATAAATATTCATTGGAAATCTAAAACTATTTCCTACATAATGGTATTTTAGTTATATTTTTTATATATTGAATAATTTAATTAATTTATGACACGATGATGATACAGTAATTACCTAATTAATGAAATATTAAAATAATTGATATTATAAATATCCAAATAAATGTAATTTGAGACATTTTATTAATTCCACTAATTTTATAGGTTAATGTGACATATTAGGGTTGTATAGATGAATTTTTTTCGAATTAATAAAGGTGTTATGAATTTAGAAAAAACAAAATACCAAATAGTGTCAAAATTGACATAAAAGAGTTTTTAAAACAAATATTATATTATTAATTAATATTCTATTCCTAAATATCTAAGTATCAGAAAAAATACTTATATAATGATATTTGTATCATTAATGAACCACTTGGGGTCTCTTGGAAGTATATAGTTATTTAATTAACCACATAATTTAAAATTACAAAGAGACATGGTAAATGTGAAACTATTTAACTAAGATTTAAATCTAAAAGATAAGGTTAATATAGTGACCCAAACCTGTATAAAACCTATTGGTTGAGTGGTTTTCGACCCATACCCACCTTCAGTATGGTGTGTTCAAGAATATCTTGATCAATCATTCACCAATCATTAAAATATATCATAGATTAATTCCTAAATGCATATTTCTTTATAAACATAAAGGATATAATTTGGATAAGGAGGATTGATGATGAGTCTTACATGAAAACATTGGTCAATAAAATATAGCATGGATCAATTACTAAACATAAATTTCTTTAAATACATCATATTCGTGATGTAATTGAATGGAGAATCAATTTTAAGATTTATACACATTAAAGATACTTCCATTATTTTTCATTACAAGCTTCACAAATAGAAAAGTTATTCTATAACCATATGAAAACTATAATGAAAAATGGATATCATATGATTTATTGTATGATATAAATCCATTATTTCATAATTAACATCTGTTTGTATGAAAATATTTTGTTAATAATATAAACTAACTTTCTTGGAGAGAAACAAAATGTTCATCTTAGTTAGTTTCCCAAAGTTTATATAGGATATTATAAAAATACATATAATAAAACATTTATAGGCATGTGATACACTATATTTCTATAAAAAGGGTGCACATATCTATTTGGTACAATGGGAGGAAGATTGACTTGGGTTAAATCAAGTGTTGGGGATGTAAAAGTGGTTGGAATAGGTAAATGTTCCATTGGTGTACGTGGAGAAGGAATATTCAAGAGACACATACTATGTGTGAATAAAGAAACCATAGTTGTGGTTTTACATCACTGTGGATGGTGGAACATTATTCATTTAGAATAATTAATCCTTCAAGTATTGAATAAAAACGAGCTAATATTATCATGTTTAATTAAAATTATGGATTCCTTGTATCAAAGTAGTGGTTCTTTGTATTTTAAATCTTTAAAATATTGATACTATAGTTGTATTCAAGAGAAACATTACATGAGTTGTATAAGAGTGCTACCAATAAGAAAAAATTTGTTTTACAAAGGAATCATTCCTAAATCCATTAGACTTTTAATTATCATAGATATATTCTTTAATAATTTTATTTGTTATTGGATATCAAGAACACCTTTCATGGAAAGATTATATACAATACAACCAGAAATATTTGGTGACAATATATAATTCCATTAAGGAGTGAAATTTATTGAAATCAAATTTTAGATTTAAGTAAGAAATTGGATCATAGAATATTCATTTGAAACGTATTGTTTCCATGTGTATAAAAGTGGTTGTTGGGAGGACCATTATTTTTTCAAGGAAAAATGTGTTTGATAACATATAGAAAAAACCATTAGTCTTATAATAAGTTAAGACCAGCATGAAAGAACCTCTGTAAAGAATAACTTAAAGTAGATTCCTTAGTTTTATGGAATGAGATCTAATAAGGTAAATATAATGGGATTCTCATACCAATTCAAATTACATACATTGAAAAGGTATTGAAAAACAGAATTTGGAAAAATTATAGAAAGAGTTTTTACCATTTTTACATGGAATAAATCACTCTAAGAAGACATGTAAGTAACACAGGATGAGATTAATGTGGTGAGTAAAACTCAAAATGATTTTGTGATGGATTGATCACATAATATGTGATATATACAAGATATTATAGTTACAACATATAATTTATAGTAGTAAAATATCAGTATAATCAAGTAGATGTTAATGGGAAGAAATAATAAATATCCAATTGTACTTGAGAGAGTACAAGTGATATGTTTCTGGTACATGGAGTGTAAGGGACACTAGTTATAAAGGGAACCAAACTAGTATTATTTTGATCAATAAAATCTAATATCATAGTTAGGATAAGTTAATGAGAAAGAAAATCTACTTCAAGCTAGTGGTAGTCATATCTACAAAATACTGAGTGTGTTGGGGCTTCTGAGGTAGCTGAAGAACTAGTGTAAAATTCACTATGATTTGTTCCAATTCTTGAAATCACAAATAGTATGCAGAGTTTAATCATAATATAAATTATGATAATTATACTTATTATACTAACCATGATATCAAGTTTTGATAGTGGAAAAAACAAATACACTCAAGGATATCATCTCTTGAGGAGTCAAATTGAATGAGGTGAAGTCATTGATAATAGAGTAGCCATGCAGTGGAGACATGGAAGGCACAATGACTAAATCTATAACTCAGTTGAATCATGATCTTATCATGTGGTATAAGACAAGGATAGATCACAAGTTGGATCTAGTGAAAGTGTGAGTGTTGTAAAAGTGGGTTCTTTATACCCAACATGAATAGTACCTTTCAATTACCATATTATTAATGCAATGAGTTATGTGGGATTTATTCTTACCATAACAGTGTTGATATTTACAAATCAACTATTTAGTTTGTAACTTACATAAATTTTTTTTCATACCAACAAGTTTTAGAAGTTCTCATTCTATAATGAGGACCTTGATATACTGTGACACTAATCTTAAACATATGTCCTATAGTCCAGATACATCATACTGAATGAACACAGATGATATTTAAATATCAGGTTTTGGGGGTTCATAAGCATTCAGACTCATCATGATGTTCATATTTAGTTATCTCGAGTACATTAGATCCTGAGGACTAACCTTCCAATCGGAAAACCACATAATTCAAGTGTCTCTGGTAGTTCCAATTTGAGAACACATGTAATTGCCTCCTGACTTGAGATTATTATCGATGTTTACCATTTGATTTAATAATTTGATGCATGATGAAATATAAAGAAATTATTTAATATTTAGTTATATTTCATTGGGTGTGTTATTAGTGGTATGATATTGATTAGATAATCAAGAAAGAATTTGTCACTTCCGAAAGGAAGTGATATCTCATCCCAATTGATTAGGATGGTAGTATATTTATTAAATCCATGGAAATTGTAGAAAAAGGTAAATAAATATAGGAAAAAAAATAAACAATAAATCAAAAATGGTGATGACATAAAGTGTGTGTTCTTTCTAAAAAAATTTTAGAAAAGATATTATTTTACATATAGTTTGTTTGTATTAATTTTTTTCATTTCTATGACTATACCTTATCTCTTCAGGGGAATTTATTGTAGTGACTTAGGTTTTTGGTCCTGTCAGACTTTGGAATGTTCCTACAAATATTTCAAGAGTTAGGAATGAAGATGGTATGTGTTGGTCGGAGTAGATGACTCAAGAGGGGGTTAATTGAGTATCTATAAAAATTTCTATTAAAAAGATTCTTTACAGAATAAAATCCCACTATAAAAATAAATGAAAAGTCAGTTTGTAGTGAATTTATAAATGTCTTGAAAGTTTAATTTGATTCTCAAAATATTGATTAGTTCTCAGTTTTGATAACCTATTGATTAAAAGAACTTTCAAAGTAAACCTACTTATTCAAAAAAAATGTAAACACTTGCTAAACTAATTATCAAAGTTTAGGTTATCTTAACGCATGAAATATCATATAATAAATATATGATAATCCACACAGCGGATAAAACAAGAGGTTCGGTCTCAAGACAAGACTTAGTCATCTCCACTTGGTGATCACCTTCTACCAAGATGCTTATATTAATAAACTTTTGATCCACACACAGGATCGGGGTTCACAACATCACACCCGGCTATCTAGGTCACACTTGACCTCTACCATAGTTATTCATGGGAAAAAAGGATAAATAGATCACACAGGATCTCTTCTACAGTTCTACATGGGATATAAATGTAAGAAGTGATTGAGTATGAGGATAGTTTTATATCCTCCAATTATGATCAGGAGACAATGTGTGTGATACAAAAAAAATATAAACACTGTTCAATTAGTAAAGATAAAGCACAATAGAGTTAAGAAAGAGAATAGAGTTTAGGAATTCTCTGTGTACTCTGAAGTAATTATTTCGACTCAATGGATGTCAAGAAAATGGTATTTGAGCCCTCTTCTGGAAGTAGTCTTCAGAACCGAGTATCGCAGTTTCTGTAATCCTGCTTCGAGGAGTGAAAAGGTTCAGCTCTTCAAGGTCTTGATGTACACTGAGCTTTTAAGAGGAATTTTCTTGCTACAATCTTCTTTTAATCTCAATTACTTTGTTCCCCTCTTTTTGTATTTTCACAGTCTGTGTCTCAGCGTGTAATACTTCGTGTTCTCCTTCTCTTTAAAGTGAATGATGAGGTCCTTTTATACTCGAGGATCCTCTAGGTATGAATATCTTTGCACATGCATGTACCTCGTATAGTCTACGGATTGTCCTACAGACAATATTAAAAAATTGCCAGAAACATTAATTTGTCCAAATATGACCATTGCAAATAAATTTGAATTAATAAACTCGAAAGAGTTATTTATAAAAATCGGTGAGTCATATTTGATCTTTTGTCTTTGCTTTGATAACATCGGTCTATTATCTTCGTTGTGTCATCTTTGGCCTGACAACTTTGTTCTGTCTAACTTAGGTGTGTCAAACTTCGGTGTGTCATACTTCGGTCTGTCAAACTTCGGTGTGTCATACTTTGATATGTTGAACTTCTGTGTGTCATACTTCGGTCTTTCCATCTTCAGTGTGTCAAACTTCAGTGTGTCATACTTTGGTCAGTCAAACTTTATTATGTCATACATCAAACTGCGGAACTTCGGTGTGTCAAACTTCGGTTTCCGTGTGTCGACTTCGGTCATTCAATTTTGATGTGTCATCCTTCGGTGTGTCATACTTTGGTTTCAGTGTATCGATTTCAGTCTGTCGAACTAACCATCAGTGCCAGGGAATCTAGTAAGATTACGAAGTGTTTTCCTTACCAGACTAAGTGTTATGCAATAGTTTATGTATAAATACATTTTTAAACATATTTATTCATGAATATAAGTGATTGACTTATGAAAGTATATGTTTTTGTATGACATAATTTATTTACTGAGAGATATTAAAGTGTAATGAAAGATTATAATATGTATATTGACATTATTTGTTATTATGAAAACTAAAAACTCATGGGGGTCCAACAATATCCCCATTTTTGATAATCACAAATTATGGCATACATGAAAATATATAGAATAAAGATATCTCAACATAGCTGAATGTAATTTTCCATTATAAATAAAGTTTGTAATTTCTAGAATTTAGTTAAAACAAATACCCCCCTCAATATATGCCCTTATTTTCTCTCCCTTTTGGGATTAAAAAAAGAGAAAAGCAGGAAGGAGAAAGAATATAAAAGAAGAGAATTCATAATAATTTTCATTAAAAGGCATAAGAGTATAGGAAAAACAAAAAGATCAAATCCCCATCTAAAGATACAATCCATCATTAAGGTTTTGGATGCAGAGGAGCTTTTCCTTTTTTTGAAGGATCCAATGGAGAATGAGAGGGTTTGGGAGTGGCAGAGGAATGAGGTCTGAAGATAACACCAGGTAGGGAAACAACGGTAGGGACAGTAGTTTCAAGGCTTGGACTTCTCTCAGACAACACAGGACTGGGAGACTGCTCAGTAATGATCTATCGAATCTAGGAAAGAGCCTACGAGACAATCATTGGAGCAGGAGGCCGAGAGGTAGTACCAATTGAAGCAGCTAGAGGGACCACAATATCCTTGGTCTGAATATGCAGATAAGGTTTGATAAAGTTGATGAGGTCATTAATATTTCACCACCATATTGCATGGCCTTCTCAAAATCATCATTATTCTCTATAAATTTACACAGCAAAGGTGTAAACTCTTTCAATTGGAGAACTTTCTTTTTGATGACTTCTATGACTAGAGGAAATCAATGATTTTCTTCCAGAAACTTGAAACTGTTGATGAGGTCATTCTTGGTGTATATCTTAGTGAAATACTTATCCAACTTTTCCCGAATTTCATTCTGAGCTGCAGAAGATTCATTTGTGCACTTTCTGACCATATTGTATACAAGATTGGTATTTCGATGTACTTTTTCAAGGGTTTCGTTATCTAAAACAATCTGGAGTTTTTGAATTTCCTCTCTCATCATAGCCTTTAGAGTCTCTAAATCAGCAACAACATTTATCCCACTCCTGGAAATGGATGGGCCAGTCAACATTTTTCCAAGATCTTCTTTCAACTATTTCAGGTCAACACTGAGGAGATGATTTAATAAGTTCCTAAGAACTAATAGAACACCACTAAAGGAGGAATTGAAGTCAGAGGTTAGGGAATTAATCTCATTTCTCATCTTTCTTACTTCTTCTCTTAGTAAGGTGTTGTGTCTAATAATGGTTTCTTCTGTAGTAATAAGAGTCGGTTAAATCTCTTGAATCACCATTCTTGAAATTTTTTCTAAATAAACATCTAAGATACTTATGGAAGTGGAGGATTCATATCTAGATCCCATAGAAGCTATCACATACTCACATAGCTCACTCTTAAACTTTTCCAAATTAGCTTTAGTGACATAGTCACTGGGCACTAGCTGAGCTATAGGTTCTCGAGGTGGAGGTTTGGCTAGAGGAAAAGGTGTAACAAGTTCTGGGTCAGTATGGATATGTGAAATAGGAGGAGGATGTATCCTTTCATTATCTAAGTCATAATCTAAACCAAAAAGAATGTATCCTGGATCACTATTACATTCTCAAGTACAGGTCCAATATCTTATCTCAACAGTGTCAATTCTTACCCTTCTTCCCTGAGGATTAGGAAAATAATCAATATCATCAAGTACTTCATTCATATCTCTATCCATAACAACTTGTCTGGGAATAGGAACCAACTGATCTTCAAGTTCTACCTGAGCTCCAGCTACTTCAGCTTCACCAGGTACTTCCTCAAATTGAGGCACTGGAACTACAACTTCATCCTCTTGGCCAGCATCCATAAGATCATTTAATTCCTGAATGAGCTCTCGGTTTTCAGAATTAGGATGGAGTGGTTTGTCCTCAGGTTCAACATCTCTATGATCATCAGCCTATTGATCAGCAGACTCAATTCCATCAGCATCTCCATGAACATATTCCTCACTAGATCTATCGACCACTTGTTGTCCCACTTTTAGAGAGTCACTCACATGCTCGACACTTCCTCAATCATTACCAACATCACCATCATCATCAGATTCCTCATCTGATATTCTAATATAACATTCAACTCCAGTAAATTTGGTTTCTTCCTCTTCTTCATCACCTAGAATTGTTTCTCTGGAAGGCAATTCCATAGGTGGACTAGCAGGTCCATAAGTCATATTCTTGGGACTCTCAGCAATATCAGGATCACTCCAATAATCAAAAGGGGATCCTTCTTCCATTTGAACCTTTGGTTGAGTATCCTCATCAGAAAAAACTAGAACTTCTTCAGGTTTGAGACATGGATCAACTTGGTCCTTTGTCCTAGAAGGATGGTCAACTGGATTGAAATTTTTTTGAAACATTTCTTCATCTCCTACCCAACACCTTTTCCATGGGTTCCAGAAGATTTTGATCCTCTTACAACTTTCTATATAAAGACAAAAACCACTACAGGCACTTATCACTTCATCTCCATCTTCTACACAATCTAATTTTTTCAACATGGCAGAAATAATTCTCAGAAAGTATAAGTAGGTTTCCTTTTTAGATGGCTTAATCAAATCAGAAATATTCACCATAAGATATCTGCATAGATTCACCTTTATTCCATGTTTCAAGAAGAATATTAAGAATTCATCCTGATATTTTACAACAGAAAAATCTCCCTTCCTTGGGAAGATTTGATGTTGTATAAACTTAAAAATCAGTATCACTTATCCTTAGAATTTATTTGTAACAATCCTTTTGGATTATTCATTTCCAGTGATCTCATTAAGAGCGTCTTTATAGGAAAACAAGTTTTAGGAGGGTGGAATATTACTAGGATAGTCAGCATAGAATCATTCATGAGGCACCTCTAAGCATTCAGGTCATTCCTTAGATTAAAAAATCACTACCTTTCCTCTTACCATAGATTTCATCTTTGCTGCCTCAGCTTCATCCAGTGATATACTCAAATGTTGATATAACTCATGCACTAGCTGAGGATAGTAGGGTCTTTCATTGTTGGTGAACCAACTGAGCCACCCTTGTGATTCCAGCACTTTTAACAGAAAATATTTTCTTGACAGAAGCCACTCAGCAGACACCTCCTTTTCTGCTATAACTACACGGCTTTCTAAGCTCAGTTTTCCAGTCCCACTAGTTTCACCTTTCTGACATTTATCAAGAGGAGGTTTTCAAGGTTCTTCCATTGCATGCTTATTCTTAGCCAGGACAAAGCTTTGGATTCCAGTATTGTTGGGAGGTTGAGAGTCGAGAGAGATATTGTGGATAAATGTAGAAGGCTTCACGACTATGGACAAGGTGAATGGTCGGGATGGATTGTACTAAGTATATCATTTGGAGACTATAAATCGTAAAACACGAAATTTAAACGAAGAAATTTAAAATAGATAAAATAGTTTCGTTTCATTTAAAGAAGACAAAATTTACAAAACAGTCCTTAGATATATTGGAGTCAAAGAATCAGTTTCAAGAATATTGGTTTCACAAGAGATCGGTTTAACAGAAGATTGGTTTGAAAAAGATCAGTTTTACAAGTATTGGTTTTATAAAGATTGGTTTTATAAAGACCAGTTTCAGAAAGATCAGTTTTATAAAGATCGGTTTTACAAATATCGGTTTTACAAAGATCGGTTTTATAAATATCGGTTTTATAAAGATCAGTTTTACAAAGATTAGTTTTAAAAAGATCATTTTTTTCAAAGATTTGTTTTACAAAGATATCATACTGATTTATCATTCCTAGTTCATGTCTGATGTAATTCATTCTCTCATAATTTAAGGGTTTATTGAATATATCAGCAAGCTAATGTTTAGTCCCAATAAACTCAAGAGTTATATCACCTTTTTGATAATGATCACTCAAAAAGTGATGTATTACATCAATATGTTTTGTTCTAGAATGAGAAATTGGATTCGTAGAAATATTAATAGCACTTTTTTTGTCACAATTTATGGGTATATGTCTGAATTGAAATCCATAGTCTAATAAGGTGTGTTTCATCCACAAAATTTGTGCACAGCAACTACTAGCAGCAATGTATTATTCTTCAGCAGTTGATAATGCAACTGAATTTTTCTTTTTACTACACCATGATATTAGTGACTTTCTCAAAAAGTTACATGTTCCAAAGTTACTCTTTCTATCTAATTTACATCCACCAAAATCAGAATCTGAATAGCTAACTAAATCAGAAAGTTGTCCTTTAAGATAGAATAATCATAAATTAGTTATATACTTGAGGTATTTGAAAATTCTTTTACACTATTTAGGTGTGACTCTTTTGGGTTTGCTTGAAATCTCATACACATACACACACTAAACATAATATTCAGCCTACTAGTAGTTAAGTAAAACAAACTCCCAATCATTCCTCTATAAGTAGTTTGATCAATTGATCTTCCATTTTTATCAAGATTTAACTTACATGTAGAACTCATAGGAGTTTCACTACTCTTAATGCTATCAAAGCCATATATTTTCAAAATATCTTTTCTATACTTACTTTGATTTATGATAATACCTTCTTTATTTTGAAATATTTGAAATCTAAGAAAATATTTATGTTTACCCATTAAACTCATTTCAAACTCACTTTGCATTATGTTTGAAAATTTGTTACATAAAGAATTTTTGGATGATCCAAAAATAATATCATCTACATATATTTGGTCTATTAAAACTTCTTTTGAAATTATTTTTAAAAATAAAGTAGGTTCTTCAAGTCCTTTTATAAAACCTTTAGAAATAAGAAAATTACTCAGCTTTTCATACCAAGATCTTGGAGCTTGTTTCAAACCATATAAATCTTTTGATGATTTGAACACATGATTTGGAAAATGTGGATTTGTAAAACCTGGGGGTTGATAAACAAAAACATCCTCAATTATATAACCATTTAGGAATTCACTTTTTACATCCATTTGATAATGTTTGAAATCCATGTGTGTTGCATAGGAAATTAAGATCCTAATTGCCTCAAGTCTGGCTACTGGTGCAAAGGTCTCTTCATAATCATTTCCATATTCTTGATTATATCCTTGTGCAACTAGTCTAGATTTGTTTCTAACTATATTTCCAGCTTCATATACCGTATTTCTAAATACCCATTTTGTTCCTATAGTCAAAGTATCCTTAGGTCTATCTACAAGTTTCCAAACTTTATTTCATTCAAACTGATTATGTTATTCTTGCATGTCCATTACCCAAAAATTCATCATTGATAGCATCATTGATATTTTTATGGTCAAGCTGTGACAAGAAGACTTGATGTTCAACTTGGTTTCTCAAGGAATCATTGGTTTGTGTTCCTCTATCTAAATATCCAACAACAGCATCTAAGGGATGGTTCTTAAGGGTCCTAGTTGGTCTTGAGAAAGTAGGACTTGATATTTCAAGTTGGTTAGGTTGATCTGGTTCACCACAGTTAAGGTGAGGAGAAATTTCAGAACTAGATGTTTTCATAGAATCCTTCTCATGATGATTTTCAATTTTATCATTAATGTCCAGGTTCAACATATCCTCTTCAATATATTCTGGTGAGGTCTTGGACTTATGTGGATCAGATTCATCAAACTTGATGTGTACAGATTCCTCCACACATTTGGTCTTCTTGTTAAAGACTCTATAGGCTTTACTTGTTGTAGAATATCCTATAAATATTCCTTCATCACTTTTCGAGGAAAATTTATCTAAATTTTCTTTAGTATTTAGGATATAAACTTTACATCCAAACACTTTAAAATAACCTACATTGGGTTTCCTATTATTCCACAACTCGTAGGGAGTTTTCTTAAGAATGGTTCTAATTAAGACTTTGTTTATTATGTAGCAATCTGTATTAACAGCTTCAGCCCAAAAATAAATGGGTAGATCATATTCATTGAGCATAGTTCAGGCAATTTCTTGTAAGGTTCTATTCTATCTTTCTACTACACCATTCTGTTGAGCGGTTCTAGGTACAGAGAATTTAGGATTACAGACATTTTGTGAGCAGAAGGCTTCAAAATCTTGATTCTCAATTTCACAGCCATGATCAATTCTTAAGGATATAATATTAAGTCCATTGAGATTTTTTACAGTCCTAGCATACTTAGTAAAGTGATAACATGCTTCACTTTTATGAGCTAATAAAAAGTTCCAGGTATACCTAGAGAAATCATCTACAAGAACATAGACATAGTACTTCCCATTGAGACTCAAAAATCTTGATGGTCCAAACAATTCCATGTGAACCAACTCAAGAGGTTGAGAAGTGGTTACTTCTTCTATTGGTTTGAAAGAGATTTTATGTTTATTTCCTTTTTTACAAGGATTCCATAATTTATTTTCTGGAAACTCTAATTTGGGTAAGTCTCTAACTAATCCTATTCTAGTTAACTTACTAAGAGAGTGTATATTACAATGTCCTGGTCTTCTATGATAGAGTAAAGACTCTTTATGAAAAGCATTTAGATAAGAGATATTCTGTGAGGATAGTGTGTCTAAATTTATAGCATATACATTATCATTTCTAAGAGTAGTAAATACCAAATTATTTTTAGCATAAAAAACATGGAATGAATCATTTTTAAACTTAACATTAAATCCATCATCACACAATTTGGATATGTTGAGCATGTTATACTTTAGTCCATCAACATATAAAACTTTAGAAAATAAAATAGATTTAGGGTTACCAATCTGGCCTAGGCCGACGATTTTTCCTTTACCATTGTCACTAAATGTGACATGTCATCCATAAATCTTGATAAGACATTTAAAGCTTGAAAAATCCCCTGTCATATTCCTTGAAAACCCACTTTCCAAGTACCACATCTTTTTACAGGAACTATTTAGGCAGTTTACCTATAAAATAGTTGAACAAAGAAATGATTTTGGTACCCATATTTTTCTGGGTCCACAAAAATTAGTAATAAAAGATTTAAGAACCCACAACTGTCTTATGGGTTTCCTATAGGTAGAATATAAAGTATTTGAAAAATACTCTTTATTTGGTCATGTGGAATTGGATACAGTAAAATAATTTGAAGGATTGGTATTTGTAGTATAATTCTGTTTCTTGAAAGTAGCATATTTTCCAGATTTGGATACAAAATGTGATTTAGAGAAATTCCTTTGACCTGGTTGATAACCTTTCCCAGAAGTATATTTTGGGGAAATCTGTTGTCATAGAAATTGAGTCGAGGTATCTCTACCAGTAGTAAACTTCTCAAGATCATTCTTTAATTTCTCATTTGATAATTTGAGTTCAGTATTTTCTTTTAACAACTGGTCACATTTTTCTTTCTCAATATCCATATCATATTTTCAATTAGCATTTAGAGCATGATGACTTTTTAATAATTTATATTTTCCCTTCAGCTCATTATAAGTATCCCCAAGCATTTCACAGTATTCAAATAATTCATCCATAGACATATCTTCATCATCATGTGACTCAATCTTATTCCCATAATAATAGGCATTATGTATATGGGAGTTAAGTGTTTCCTCAGATGTTTCTTTCATGAAACATAAGTTGGAATGATTGTTCTGTTCACTATCAGATGCATCAAATCCACTGGAGTTATCTTCTGAAGCACACCAAGTAGCTTTCATAGCCTTTTTATAACCCTTTCCTTTATCTTCATATTTCTTCTTAAATTTCAGCTTGGGGTAGTCTACCTTTACATGACCTTATCATTTTCACTTATAACAGATTATTTCAATTGAGTTGTCATTCCATTTTCTTTATTTCTTCCATTTTCATTTACTATCATACATTCCCTTTTAGTTTGACTTCCTAATAATTTCTTCTTTCGGTAGAACTTTTTGAAACATCTAGCAAGATGATCCATTTCCTCTTCACTGTCAGAATCTTACTCTTCACTAGTGGAACTATCTATAGGAACTTGAATCTTTTCTTTATCTTTTATCTTTGAAGTTGAAGTCTTGAATGATGCAGACTTCTTTGTTGGTTCCTCATCTACTTCTTGATTTACTTTGAGTTATTCTTCAAACAACATAAGCTTTCTGATTAGTTTCTTCACTAGTAGTTTTCCTATGTCATAATATTCTCAGATAGAAACAGAAGTTTCTCTCCATCTATCAGGTAGGAATCGATGAAGTCTCGTGATTTGGTCTTTGTTGTCCACTGGTTTCCCAAGAAAACTCATGGTGTTCACTATTTCATTGAACCTGAGATACATTTTATAGATTGGATCATCAGGCTTCATTTTAAAATTATAATATTTAATAGTGTATGTATTTAATCTCATTTCATTGACATTAGTTGTTCCCTCATGATAGATAGCTAAAGTATCCCAGATTTCATATGTAGTTTTACAGGCAGAAATATGATTAAATTCTTCACCCCTAGGGCACAATATAGTGTATTCATTGCTTTACAATTATTGTTATAGTAATATTTGGTAGGTTCATATCAAGTGATTATAGTAGTTTCAGGTATTGTATATTTACTTTTAATAGTAGTCCAAATTTAAAATCCCATACTTTCTAGATGTATCTTCATTTTAAGTTTCCACTGACCATAGTTAGTTCCATTAAAGAAAGGTGGTCTATTAGTAGCGGTCCCTTCTAGTATATTTTTTTTATAAAGGTTGTAACATAATTTCAAAGAGATAAAATTTTAGAAATAACAAAAATTTGATGATCTTTGAAACACAAATATAATCATAGTTGACACGATTTCAAAAACCAATAGTAACTTTCAAAAATCCTTTGATACCAAATGTTGGTTGGAGTAGATGACTCAAGAGGTGGGTGAATTGAGTATCTATAAAAATTTATGTTAAAAATATTATTTACAAAATAAAATCCCCCTATAAAAATAAACAGAAAGTCAGTTTTTAGTGAATTTATAAATGTCTTTAAGGTTCAATTTGATTCTCAGAATATTTATTGTTACTCAATTTTTCTAACCTATTGATTATAAAAACTTTTGAAGCAAACCTACTTATTCAAAACAAATGTAAAAACTTTTTAAACTAACTATCAAAGTTTAGGTTATCTTAATTTAGGAAATATCATATAATAAATATAAGATAATCAACACAACAGTTAAAATAATAGGTTCAATCTCGAGCTGAGACTTAGTCCTCTCCACTTGGTGAAAACCTGTCACCAAGTTTTTTATATTAATAAACTTTTGATCCACACCCTAGATCGGGGTTCACAACAGCACACCCAGCTGTCCAGGTCACACATGACCTCTACCATAGTTATTCGTGGGAAAAAAGGATAAACAGATCACACAGGATCTCTTCCACAGTTCTACATGGGATACAAATGTAAGAAGTGATTGAGTATGAGGATATTTTGATATCCTCCAGTTATGATCAAGAGAAAGTCTGTGTGATACATAAAAATATACACACTGCTCAATTAGTTAAGATAAATCACAACAGATTTAAGAAAGAGAATAGAGTTTAAGAATTCTCTATGTGTTGTGAAGTAATGCTTTGGAATCATTGGATTTTGAGAAAATGGTATTTGAGTCCTCTTCTAGAAGTAGTATTCAGAACAGTGTATCGTAGTTTCTGTAATCCATCATCGAGGAGTGAAAAGGTTCATCTCTTCAAGGTCTCGATTTACACTGAGCTTTTATGAGGAATTTTCTTGTTGTAATCTTCTTGTAATATCAAGCTCTTAGTTCCTCTATTTTTGTATTTGCACAGACTGTGTCTCAGCGTGTAATAATTTGTGGTCTCCTTCTATTTAAATTGAAAGATGAGGTCCTTTAATACTCGAGGATACTCTAGGAATGAAGATCTTCTCTTGTGCCTGTACCACATACTATCTATGGATTCTACTACAGACAACATTAAAAAATTGTCAAAAACATTAATATTTCCAAATATGACCATTAGAAATAAATTTTAATTAATAAACTCGAAACAGTTATTTATAAAAATCGATGACTCATCCTTGGTATGTTATCATCGGTTTGATAACATCAGTCTATTATATTTGGTGTATCATCTTCGGTGTGACGACTTCAGTCTGTCGAACTTCGGTGTTTCAAACTTCGGTGTGTCATACTTCGGTCTGTCGAACTTCGGTGTGTCATACTTTGGTCTGTCGACCTTCGTTGTGTCATATTTCGGTATGTCAAACTTTGGTGTGTCAAACTTTGTCATGTCATACTTCACTCTGTCGAACTTTGTTGTGTCATACTTCGGTCTGTTGAACTTCAGTGTGTCAAACTTTGGTTTTGGTTTGTCGACTTAGGTCGGTCAATTTCGATGTGTCATCCTTCGGTGTGTCATACTTTGGTTTTATTGTGTTGATTTCGGTATGTCGAACTAACCATCAGTTCAAGGGAATCAAGAAAGATTGTGAAGTGTCTGTCTTACCAGACTAAGTGTTATGGAAAAGTTTATGTATAAATACATTTGTAAACATATTTATTCATGAATATAAGCTATTGACTTATTAAAGTATATGTTTTTGTATGACATAATTGATTTACTAAGAGGTATTAAACTTTCATGAATGATTATAATCTGTATATTGACATTATTTGGGATTATGAAAACTACAAAATCATGGAGGGCACAACAGCATGCGATTCTATGGCCCGGTGTGCCTGGAATTAATTTTATAAAAATATTAAGTATTTTTATACTATGCTTGAGGTGGGAACGCATTATCTATTAAATGGTAGCTCAGATTAGAAATCTGAGAGCACGGTTGCATCCAGAGCATGTTGTTTACCCTAGGGAGGGTGTAAAATTTGTGGGCACGGGCCTGCTGTGGAAAAATCCACCATGGGAATTTTCGTAAAAAAATGGAAAAGTTTATTTTTGAGCTCCGGCTCGAATAACTCCTGAACTGAGTCTCAGATCGAAATTCTAAGCTCTCCATTTCATTTATAATGTCGTATTTACCCTAGGGACGACCTAATCTTCTTTGCACTGGGAGGTTTGGTCTGGGGCGTGTTCTTGTGTTGATTTAATTAGTTTAAAAAAAAGAAATAAAAATCAATCACCCCCCCCCTCAATTCTCCTTCCTCTGCGCCCCGATGAGCCCCTCATCCTTCCTCCTACGTTCTTTTTCGTCGATCCACCAAATCGAGCAAACGAAGCACCCATGAGGTCAGATTCTGACAGCGGATGCTCCCAAATCATGCAGCGGAAGATTTGGAGTGTTTATATAAGCGAGAACGTCGGCGTTTCACCCATGAGTTATGTGGTTTGAGTTTTAATCCTTGGATCCCATTTATAGTTTGTTTTTCTTCAAATTGAAGCCATAGCTATTTAGATCGGGTTCCCAGGGTCGCGCAGTAGGTCACATGTCTACTTTTGGACCATCGGGATGCCCCCAGCAATCTGTGGAAGGTCCGAAGGTGCGGCACTAGTGCGACAATAGAGGGCCGAGGTGTGATGGCATCATAGGAGGAAGGGATTGCCACTTTCACATGTTAGTCTAACTTCAATCAACAACAACACAAAGTGGGGGTCAGTCTTGGGCACATTCATGCGCGTGGGGCTGTATTTGTGGTAGGAATTGCTAGCCGGAGCATCTGGCGATGGTGGTGGTCGGGTAAGCCGATGCAGGCCGGCCCAGGCTGGGCAGACCAACCATTTTGGGTCGGGCCGACTCTTTTTTTTAGTCTGGGGGTTCTTAAACCCCCTGTTTCTTGCAATCTAGGGTTCAGAATCACGAGCTATAAGCGGCGACGTGACCCTGGCGACAATAAAAACCCTTTGAGGTGGGTTTGGGAGTTTAAAGGTTTGGGATCATGGCTGAAGAGCTTAAAACATCGAATCTAATAACAGTATTTTATTGTTATTTGACATCGGGCTGTCGTAACTTCTGCCCGGGGTGTCTGATTGACATGCCATTAGTGGAATTGAGACCCTCATGGTATAAAAGACTTTTCATGGTAGTTTTTGAGTTTTAGGACTAAGAACAATGTGTGGGGCCCATGGGGCTGGGTTTCAGTGTTTAATGAGAAACGTGACTTTTCCGTCGGGTGTCCGTTATGGATGAATGAGTAATCCATCTCATTTTTTTTCAGAGGGGATCACAACAGTGCGATCCTCTTGATTAGATTCAGGATTGATGTGTGGGCCCCACATGGGCTTGCTATGGTGGATAATACCTTTTTCATCAGTTGTCTGTTACGGGCGAGTAAGTAGCATATCATGCATGTTTTTCTGAGTAGATCGCGATGATGGCCTTGATATAGGCCAAGGAGGTGCGCAGTGTGGCGATATTGTGGGTCATTCGGGTTAGTGACATTTGGATCAGTAGTGGTTGAGTATAATCCCTTGGTTCATTCCTATGAGGGTTCGTGTGACCTTACAACCTTGGTACCGTTTTGTGATCCCCTCAATAATATAAATTTATGATAGAGTTGTGGCATCCCTTTGATGGGTTCAGAGCGGGATCCTCTAGATCCACTTCCCTAGATCGGGTTCTTGGTATAAATATGACCGCTTTTCCACAGGCAGCGATCCCCTATCTAGCAGGTTAACCCCGTAGGGTTTCAAGAACCATCAAGAATATGATCCCTTATATAGTGGGCCATGAATAGTAGGGTTGTGGCATCATCGGGTATATGATCCCCTACTCAGCATGTGGTTTATAGTAGGGTTGCAGCATCATTGGTTATATGATCCTCTACTCATCGTGTGGTTTTGGTAGGGTTGGTGCATCGTTGGTTCAATCCCCTACATCATTATTTTTACCATATAGGGTTCTGGTGTCATTGTGATCACCTTTACATGGGCGAAGATCCTCTAACTGGGTGATGTGATCTGTGGAGAACTAGATCGAGTTGTGGTATCCCCCAGCAGTTCCTAAGAGTGATCCCCTATCTGTGAGATCTACGAGTTACCAGAGTGGCTTCTTATATCCCCTAGTGGACCCTAGGAGTGATCCTCTATCTAAAGAGTTTTGTAATTCTGTTCTTTCAGTGCAGTGTTCTCAGGGACGACATCTAATGAGCGTGTATCTCTTGAATGAGTGTCATCTAAGATGACAGATCTCGTAGAGTGTGTTATCCTAGTTATGTACCTATCAAAGGTGACTAAGTCGGAACCTCATGAGGTTGGGTGCGTTAAATCGGTATATATGGTTTTTCATGGTATAGGTATGGGAATATACCTGAGCGGATATTCATGGGTTATGTATGGGGTACACCTGAGCTGAGCTAACTAATCAGGTTTAGCTGAGGATGGTCTCGCGATGGAAAATCTCACTCGTTTGGGTTCCCTTTGGATGGGATGATTTGACTATTTACTTTCAGTTTCTCTATTTTTTTGGTGTTTTTGGGGTTCTTACTTAGTATTTTTATACTCACCCCTGCATGAGCTTTTCCCACACATGTTTGTGCCTTGTGCAGACCACAGACCTTTCGATGGAGTCCTAAGAGGACCTAGAGCAGGAAGATATTTCTGAGCGAGACTGTCTGAGGTGTTTACTGGAGCTATGCTAAGATCTTATTAGTGGGTTCATTTGACATTGATCCCCTCCTTTTGAGCAGGTTGGCCACTTTTCTAGTTTTCTTTTAGTGGGCCCGTTTTTTCCTTATTTTACTTATGTTGCACTATGGTTTGGGATAGATGTATGAATTCATTTTCTTTTCAGTTATATATATCTATGTACTATCGCATGGAGGTGTATGTGGGTGTGTGTGTCTAGGTATGATAGCTTAAGGCTTCCCAGTTGTGTGATAGCCTACTCGACACTGGTCACCAACTCCCAGCCTATTGGAGGTGGTCTTAGGGAGTCGCAGCTCGATCCTTGTTGGGTCGGGTCGTGATATTGATGGGTTTCTAGACTCCACTGATAGTCTATAAAGAATACTCACTACTATCGGGATAAAGGCTTAGAGTGTCACACAATTAGTGTATTGAAAATCTTGGCATAGTCTGATGAATAAGAATAGAGAGCATTGTGGGTACCACCATAGGGGCCCAGTTATGTCTGAGTTTTATACATTCTCGAGTGAATAAATAAATTCATATTATTCAAATATCAAAAAAATAGTATTGAATTTATTTATTAAAATTAGTCAAAAGATATCAAGTGAATACATGGAGAAATATTTAATTAATGAATATTATTTTGGGATTCAAGGTTAATGTAATGGTTTTGGGAATGATTAGTTGAGTTAATGGATCACTTTTATCATGTAATATATTGTAATAAATTAAAAGTAAGAGATAAATATATTAATGATATTTATGACTTAGTAAAGAAGTCACAAGATATCATTTAAATCTTATTTAGTGGGTAATAAATATCTAGATGATGGGGATCCATTTTCATGTATTTTAGAACCTCTCTATAAAAGGAGGATGGGGATATCATGCACATTATTATTCACTACATTCTTTTTGAGAGCCTCCCTCTCCTCTCCCTACTTCCAAGTGAGAGAAGTTGGTGATCCATGCAACCAGTCCATGTTATCATTCACATATGTAAGGATCATCACTATGGTGATCATCGAGACATAATAGGATATGTTGGATCTTCACGATAGCTCTATGAATTTTATGATTGATGCCCTCACATAATTTTGATGTGTATTTGGATGATCTATAGGGATCCGACTTCAATTCATTCAAGAAACAGTCTCCAAAAATGAACAGTTTCTAAACATGGATCTAAATAAATTGAGATAAATTTTTATTTATTTTCCATGCTTAAAGTCCTCACATGGGACCCTATAGCCTTTGTATTAGGTTATGCATCACCGAATTCAATGTTTTTCATCGAGTAGTGATGAAAAATTTAAATCCCCATCCCATCTTATTTTAATGTGCACCCCAGTACCTTCACAATTGAATTCATTCAACAAGTGAATCTTGAGGTATTTAGAATATATAAATATTGATTTGGTGTTTTAGAGGAACTTAATGAAAAATGACCTAAATAAATTTAGACTATACTAATATACTCAATATGATTGTGTATGTCAAATATATTCAATATGATTGAATATAATAATGACTTGGAGAGAATAAAAGGCATATTCTGGTTAAGGAATATATCATGTTGTCATATATAAAAATATTCCAATAATCTGAGTGAGTTTGAGAAAATTTTACCTAATATTTTCAACATTGTGATAATTAAAAAACTTACTATTTTATGTTTGTGCTAATATATTTTATTGATAGTAAAAATGGGTAAATTTTCCAATCAAAAGAAGAAAGTTAGTTGGAAAACCAAAAAATTATTTTTCAAGATGCCAGTCAAGATTATTTAAAACATTAGGGTATTATGAGCATGAATTAATGATTCCATAATATGGGATTATCTAAAATACTTGAAAGATTTTTTGAACTCCATGGAATGTTCATGTCAGGTACAAATTTTAAAGAAATTGATTCTTTTATTTTGAAATGTATGTGATGTTGAATAGTACTTTACATGTGTTATAAATATACATGGGTTCAAATTCATGTGAAGAATTCATAAAGAGTTTAATTTATATCTATGTGATTATTTAATAAGTTTTTATATCAAGTATTTGAATATAAATAAATGTGTCATGATCATATGAATATTAGTGAATGATGTGCATCTTTATCTCACTTATATTATATGATAAAAGGTCTTAATAAAGGGTTGTTTTGAATAACATGATATGATTAATTATATACACTTGGTTTATGATTCATTGGATTCTATAAAAAAATTGATAAAAAGATTGGGACAAAAAGAATTATCTAGGATAAACTATTTATCCAGTTTATTAAAATCTAAGGAAGATGATTCTACCACCCATCAATAGCATATTTTAATGAAGTCTTCTTTTGGTAAAAATTATTTAAACTAAAATAATACCATATGAGATATGAAAACAATAATTTATTAGTTATATATTACTAATAAGATAAAATAAGTGTTAATTTTCTAAAACACATAATAGTTTTTTTGAGTCTTAGTAAGATGTGTTTAAGATAATATAGTGTCTAAAAGGCTAGTGGGAGTATGTTTGAACATAGAGATGTTCAATGTTAACAAATAAAAGATTTTACCAGATTTAGTTTTAGTATTTATTTACATTATATCATAAAGAGTTAGGATATTATATAGTAAAGAAAAATGTAAATATTTACAATTAGTTATTGTGAGAAAGTTAATAACATTGTTAACTAAAGGATTATACTAGTCTAAGATTAAAATTTTTTATTCACTTAATTTCCTAAATAGTTTTATATATGTGAAAATAATTAAATGTAAATAGTTATATATAGTTATCATGAGAATTTGAATTATACTATGAATATTTTGGATATAAGAGTACAAGGACTTTGAATAGTTGCATTTATTTAGCCCGAATGGCCCGAAGGCCTTTTTTATTATTTTTATTATAGATAATCCCCCTTTTAAGGGTTGAAGGGGAACCCGAACATGACCCATAGGCCCAAGGCACAAGTCCCGACATGACCCGTAATACATGACCCAAAGGCCCAGAGTCATGCAATGCCCAATACATGACCCGTAGGCCCAGCCCACTAGAGATGCCCCTCCTCAGCTTCTGCATCATTGATTTACTTTTAGCTCCCCACAATGAAATATATTTCACTTTAACCTAGAAGATTTTAGGATATGTTGGATAATAATGTAAATTGTTACATTAAACTCAAGGAGAAATTCTGACTTCATGATTTCATAATTAATGAAGATGTTAATATTAAAATGAATCCTAAGTAAATAACATAAGATGACATCATAACATTTGATATTATGAAATTAAGGAGTTTGAATATAGCTTTAAAAGTTGAAGTTAGGGAATATGATTATTAAGTATCACCATTAATAAAACTATATTTATATGTAAATATTACTCACAAAGAGGTTAGTGGGAGTATTTTATCATATGGTCAAATAGGGATGTGACAGGAATTAAATATGGATATAATGATCAAAAACCATTACTGTAGTAATAACATGATATTTAGGTAGAATATTTATATATTAAACACCTTATTGATTGGTTGTAGTGGTAGTAAACATATCATGTAATTATAATAAATGAAATCTACATTTATTATTCATTCATCTATACTCTAATTTTATTTACATGAATAATTTATGATAAATATCCACTCAAAGTACAAACATGGATTTTTCCCTAATCAAAGGGAATCATGGTGTATTATGGGTTTTGATAAAATGTTAATATTATCTAGAATATAATCTTAGACTTATTAAAAGGGGTTGTGTATGAGATATGAAGAATAGATATATCAGGTAATATGTAGCGATGTTTTACTTAGACTAACTCACTAAAGTATATCTCAAGAAATTTCATATATTCATATATATATTTAGTGGTGTATACTTATTATCAATCCTTAATATATAAGGCCGGTGATATACCTATAAAGGGAACCTTTATACTTTAATACCCTACTTACATAAGTCAAAATATGAACATAGCTAATCAGGGGGTGGTTGGGAATTTGTTGATCATGTCATCAGTTGTAGTGTAGCAATGAATGGATTTTTATACTTATAAGACAACAAAAGAAATTCGGACCTTGATTGAATAAGACTAAGGAAATTCATGGTCATTCTTAGTTGAGTCACATATAATGTGTTCAACTACTTTACATAGGGTCATGTGATGCTCTCATTTACTAGATGAATGACATAATATGTATTCATTGATTTGTTCAGTATTTTATAATAATAAAGAAAATATTACATGACTATACTAGATTTACATGTTACATGTCTAGTGGTCACTAAATTTCTTGTAAAAAATGATTATATAGGCATATAGATGATGTATATGATACATCTACAGGTGGAAATGTTTATATAGAGATATGAATATGTTTTACAAAGATCACACCTTACCCCTAGGTAGCTTTATTAGCACTGGTGCTTTACTTGAAGCCACTCTTTTCTTAAATATATGAAATATAGATTTCATATTTTTGGTCAATATTCCTAAGGCCTGCATCATCACTTAGTTAGACCTATGGATATGTATTATGTTTTGGATAAAGTGTTTGTTTCAAAATTAAGAGTGTATCATATAAATGTATCTAAAATGATTTTTGGATGGATTCAAAAAGAGTTGTGAAGTTTTTTACATAGTTATTAGATATTTTAGTAAAAGTGGGATATTTTTTAATATGAACTAAAATAATTAATGGAATATTTAATTTATTTCCATTTATCTTCCATGTGGTTTCATTGATAAAAATCCATTATGAATGGATTAAAGGGATTGAAAATTCCTTGAATAGGATTTAATGAATTAATAAAAATGGGAATAAATATATATGGATTCATTAAATATGGCTGATGTTTTTAATTAAATGAAATAAATCATTGATGGCTATATAAATAAATTTTTCCCCTCCTATTGTTAATAACTAATTTTTGACATGCAAATAAAAGATCTCTTCCTTACCATAGCTTATTCATCACCTTATGTGAAGATGCTAGAACTTATTCAAGTGTACGAGAATCCTTTAATTGATATTGAGATCTACATTCCAGTTTAATCCCATGGAAGATGGAATTATTTGTTTGTTGCTCTAGAAATTTTTTCAAGAATACTCACTGGATATTACTGAATTGGATATTCAGGTATGTACATTTATGTTATTCATTTATTACACATCGATTATATCAATAATAGATCCTATATATTTGGTTTTTGTTCCTCTTCCATGTCCATATGATGGAAAAAAATGAAAACTATTTTGATGACATGACTCATAGGATTCCCTATTTTAAGTCCAGATCTTATAATTCTTCAAAAAAATAGTAATAATCAATTATTCTCTAATAGTATCTTATAAAATATTTTCTATTCACAAAATTATTAAGAGGAAAATAATTAAAATCACCATTACTCTTTCTTATAAAGGATATGAAATGGTTTATCCCCTATATTTATTCCTTAAATATCTTATTTGGTAGATCAATCCAAATCATAATTAAATCTTCAACTACATTTGTAAAAATCTAATTTTAAGACAAAGAAATTAATTGATAATAGAATGAATAACCAAATAAACTATTCAAAATATAATAAAATACCAAATATGAATTTCATTTTTATATTTATATAAATATTTTTATATAATAACAACACATGGATGAAATCACACACTCAAATATGAATGAATTTAGTTTTTTTTATTTTTCTGTCAATATATTTGTCAAAAATAGATAATAATAATTTATTTTTTGCATTTTTTTATAATAATATAATTTATCAAGGAGATAAACATTATCAAAATAATTTTTTTAATAAATTAAATTTCAAAATATATTTTCAAAAATATAAACATTTAAAATAAAAATGTTCAATTTTTCATTAATTTGAAAATTTATATTTTAAGAATTCCAATTAAAAACTTAATATTTTGGACATAATGTTTATCAACATAAATAAATTTTTCATAATTCAAAATTTAGTAAACCACTAACACCAATCTTATGAAAAATTAATCATCATATCAATTATGAAATAATTTTGACACCATGCTTAAAAATCAATCATGAAATACTCCTCATAAAAATTATTATAATCATATATTAGTAGTCTATAAAAATATTAAACAAGAGATCAAGGGTAAAAATATATATTAATAACAAGAAAAAAATTATTTAAAAATTATAAGATCAACTTCCATGTAATGAAAATCAATGTTCATATAATACAATAACATGAACCTTGGAGAGAATAGATGATTGGTAAGGATAAAAGGGTCTCGAAGAGGGGGATGGTAGAGGGGATAAAGGGTTTATGGATATGGGTGTCAAGTTATAGCATGGGGAGGTTAGAAATGATTTAAATAGGGGGAACAAGCTCATAGAGGGTGGTAATTGATGGGGGGGATTCGAGAAGGTGAATGACATTAGGAGGAGGAGGAGATATTGGGAGGGTTCATCCTATTAAATGGGAGTGTTATAGAACTACTACAGATCATGCTATTTAAAGTGATATAAATGATATTTTTAATCTCTAAAAACAATTGACATTCTAATCACCCTTAAAAGTCCCTGCTTTTTTAGTGATTTTGTTTAGCACTGCTAAAAATCTAGAAAAAATATTAAAAACAATTGCTAAACCTAGCACTTTTATCAGTTCTCTAACCCCCCCCCCCCATCAGTGATATGTGCCCCCTATATTCCCATTCATCCCTGCTCAAGCCCACCCCCTTTATTATCTCTTTTGAAGCCGTTTATTAGTTCTTTTCATACCCTTCAGCCTTGTTTTCACCTGGAATCGAACCCTTGACCTATGCCTTCAGTTAATAAAAAATTTCCACTACACCATAAAGATTTGTATAATATTTTAGGATATAACAATTTATTTAAATATATAGTTTATTTTTATTTATAAATTTATTCATATAATCATATACATTTATATAATTATTTTTAAATACATTTTAAAAAAATGTCTATATGCAATATATTTAGATATACATTTTATATATGTTTACATATATATTTATATGTAAATATATTATATATATTTATACATATTTAAATATAATTGTATATATAGATAATACTTTTTTGTAATGTATTTATAAATATTTATTGTAAATACTTTTATTTATTTTATTTAATGACAATGATATATTTATAAAAATACATTTATATATGATGTATCTACACAACATTCATATATACATACAGACACATACATGAACATATTTACTCAAACATACACATTTATATTTCACACATACATGCTCAAATATTTTCATATAAGTATTTATTTATAT
The DNA here is from genome assembly GCA_963277665.1 of Viscum album. Classification (NCBI taxonomy): domain Eukaryota; kingdom Viridiplantae; phylum Streptophyta; class Magnoliopsida; order Santalales; family Viscaceae; genus Viscum; species Viscum album. The sequence goes on along the minus strand of OY728147.1, from coordinate 2,045,019,658 downwards.
ATATAAGAATATAAATAGAAATATATTCTTTTTTATTAACACACACATATTTTAATATAAACATTACATGTATAGGTGTTTATATATATTAATTTATCATTATAAGTTAAATAAAATTGATAGTGTTTTATTTAAAATAAAATTAATAATAAATATTTATTTACATTTGGTTTATATATTTAAAAATATATTTTTGCATTAATATTGTAAGAACCTGAATCTTCATTTTAGGTATAGATATTTATTTCGGGTTGTTTTTTAGAAAAAATGAAGAGAAGAGGTTTTTCTATGTACACGTCGTGTACTTCTAATTACACTTCATGTACCAAACTTGCCGTGTACATCCATGTACTGGCTGTGTACCAACCGATTACATGGATGTGTGGTGACCTGGAAGACTGCTTAAGTCGGGGGTTGGTTAAGGCTACTACACGGTGTGTAGTTTTAAATAACACGCCATATACTTTTATTTTTAATTTATATATCAGATCATGGTCACATATTATATCTAGAGCCATGTTATTCTTCCCATGTTTCATACAGGATATCTTGCGAATGAAGAACGAATATTGACCCCCTGATTCTCTATTCGAGCTCTGATTGAGTCACTGTTGGGTCCGTTGGAATCACACCGGTGATTTATCTAATGCCCTATATCCTTTATTCTTGATTCTTTCTATCTCATGAGTTATTCATGTTTGAGAATTTTTCACCTTTTTAAAGATCTACACTAATATAGTCTGATTCAACGGCTGATGTTCAATTATATCGATCGTACGACATCGATTTAGGTGGTTTGTGCCTTTCGTTTTATGTTTTTTGATTAATAATGTTAAAAGTGCCACATACCCACATTTGGGGTATTTATTGCTTTAGATTTTAACCCTATTTATTAAATACTATGGATTTATTGATTGATAAGGGGTTGTTTATTATGAATAAGTCTAGATACCTTGTTATTTGGACACCCCATGGGCGTGTCTCTCTTGATTGTTTATTTATGACTGTTCGATGTATGTTTCCTATGAGCCGTACCTTATTTTTCATGCTTTGTTTGATTAGGAAAGAGTTTTTTTTATTATATGAAATTCCTGTGATATGAATTGTGAATGTTTATCCACGTATTAGTTTTATATTACATGAGCTTCTTGATATGATATGTGAACTTTTTTTCCAATGGACTGTGAGAGCCTTAGAACAGGTAGACTGAGGGGACTTCCAGTTTATTTACACAGGATCATGAGAGCCTTAGTGTATACATTTGACTTGAGGGGATTAGATTGTGAGAGATTTCCTAGGTGGTCATTTATAAATTAATGACGATTTATTTACCAAGGGGTATTGACCGTGATAGATTCCCAAGTGGTCATTTGTAAATGATTAGTACTATGTTAGACCTAGGGGTTAGACCGTGACAGAATTCTTGGGGGTTGTTATTTAATGAATTGGTGATATGTTAAACCAAAGGGGTTAGACTGTGATTTCTTTCCCAGAGGGTTGTTTATGAATGATTGAATTTTTGTGATGATTCTTCCAATCCAAATCATAATCTTGGACTCGGTATTACTTGATTGTTTATATGGTCTTCTGAGACCTATGTTTGTTACTATTATAGAGGGGGATATAGAGCCTAGGCTAGATTCTGAGACTATATTATTCAAATAATGAATAATAAATGTAAATTAATATAATTAAAAATTGTAGGATTGTTTAATTTTGAGTAATTCTACGTTTATTGATTAATTTCTGTATATTACCTACTATATATATTCACTAATAGTTAGGCACAAATCTTTTTGGTAGTTGCATACTAGGATTCATCTCACACCTTTTTGAGTCATGTTTTAGACCCAAGAAAATTATATGATTACAGGTATAGATAAGGTAAAGCTCCCATCGTCATCAAGTTGTTGATTGGTTTATGTTGGATATGGGGAGAATGGGAAAAGGCAGAGGCATGCGATGTAGCTGGAATTTAATTTTCTCCGGTACTTTGGTTTCTGTATTGCTTTCTAGGATTGTGACTTGTTTAGATATTTCTTTTGATGCACATTACATGAATCATATATATATATATATATGTGTGTGTGTGTGTGTGTGTGTTTATGCTTCAGTTTTTTATAACTATTAGTCTTCTGTTGTTTACTTCTGTTGTATGGAATTACTACTTTTGATATTGCTACTATTTGTTTTCCATTGTGTTTACTCTTCCAATGGGGGCATAGTTTCCCCACTATCGCACCCTAGTACCTCTATTTAGTTAGCATCCTCTGGTATTTGGGGAAATGTGCTTGAGGCCATGTGGCCAAACAGGTATGGGGCACCTTTGGGCGGCACCCGGATCCGAGATGTTACAAATTGGTATCATAGGAGGTTTCCTTTTCTGATTTTCTTTACTATTTCGAGACAATATAAAGTGATAGGAAGGAAATGGAGCTTGGTAATTAGTTTTTCCTGAGAGTAGCTACCTGATGTAAAGGGAAAATCCAAATTACCTCAAATTGAATTATAATTTTGGATTTTGAACTATTAGAGTTGATTTGATTTCACTGTTGGGTGTCGTACTTGTTTTTTTACTTGATCATATTGATATAATGTGGTTATATTTTGTTTCAACCTAATGATATGAGGGTATGGAATCTCATGCACCATATAGTCACTTTCTAGTGATCACATTCCATGCATTCTTGTCATGTCATTTAGGGTGAATTACTGATTGCATGTTGTTTTTGTACATGTTGTGCTAGATATGCATGATGTTGTGATATATGTTGTGATGGAATACCTATTATTTTGATAGGGTATTAGTATAAGTATGGTATTATTTGGATGGACGCCACGCTTTAGACTCTGAGGTGTTATGGGCCCTCTTAGATTAGAATTTGGTGGATCATGTTTGAACTTTAATTTAATTCTGTTAAGATATAAGATTAATAAAGATGCCAAAATTTGATTTGTAGGGATTATGGGCTCTCATGGATCTGAACATAGCATGACATGACCAGATTTTATGATTTTGGGGTTTTGAAGAAGTTTCAAATGCTTACTTTCTAAAAAACTCTTAAAACACAGTGTGTGTTGTTATGAACACATACCGCATGTTTTTCTATTCTGGAAGAAATGAATTTTATTAAGTACATATCTTTTACTATATATACACAATGTGTAGTTACTGACAGTGTGACTGACTCTGTGAGAATATACATAGGGTTATAAATCTTTTTACATAACACACAATGTACTACACTACTGGAAATGGGTGTTTTCCCAATCCTTTTATCCCAACGGATTACAAAAACCATTGGGAAAGGGAGGCTATACCAACGGTTTAACAAAACCCTTGGTATAGGCATATTTGTAGGAGCCTTTCCCAACGGTTCTAGAGAACTATTGAGAAAGGCTTGTTTGTAGAAGGATTTACCAATGGTTCTACAGAACCATTGGGTAAAGCCTTTTTTTAGGCGATTTTACCAACGGTTCTATATAAACCATTGGGATAGGCAATCTTTCCCAACGATTTTTAAAACCTATTGGGAAAAGTATTCCCTAATTATCATCCCCTCCTCATTCGCAAACAGAACTAAATGTGCAATAGCCGTAGGCCATCCTCATTTGACTTCCCCCATCCGAACTGCTAAATCTCCATCAGATCCATCTCAAATCAGGTATTTTCTTCTTTCTACACTTAAAAACTTTAAGTGTTACCTTATTATTATTGTTATTCATATAATATTTTAGTTTTGTGTTTTGATTTTGATGTGTATGTTTTATTTCTACTTTTATTTAACCTAGATATTCTCCATACCATTGGATACATTTGATTAATTAAATCTTTAACCCTCCATCGGAGGTGAAACATCTTAGATTCGTTGTGGTTGGATTCCATATTTTCTAAGTATGTGTTTTTATGCATTTTCTTTATCTAGTAATTAATATTAACTTGTGAATTCATTTATATGTGTTTATTAATTTTTAACAAAGCTTCTATGAATGTTTTCCTTGAAATTCCTTGTGAAAATATTATTTAATCCTATTCTCATTTAATTGTACAATTCATGAATTTGATGACTATAATTTTGAAATCTTTCAACTGTTTATGAATTATTCAATTTCATGACTGTTTAGATTTATTTTCAAAGAATATTTAAAGAATGAATTGGTGAAATTGAGACTTTGTCTTGGTTTTTTATTCAAAGAATGAAATAAATTAGGGGGGGCTGTCCGGGGGTTGGGGGTTGTCCTGGTGGTGCGGGAGGCTGTACGGGGGGTGTGGGCTATCCAGGGGGGTGGGGGATGTCTGGGGGTTGGGGGACTATTTGGGGTGGGGGGGTTGTCCGGGGGTGGGGACTGTCCGGGGGGTGGCCCGGGGGGGTTGTCCGGGGTGTTGGGGGAATGTCCGAGGTGGGGGGGGGGGCTATCTAGGGGGTTGGAGAGCTATCCGGCTAGGGGTGGGGTTTGTCTGGGGTGTTGGGGGGTTGTCCGGGGTGGGGGATGTCCGGAGTTGGGGGGGGGGATATCCGGGTGAGGGGGAGTGTCCGGGGGGTGGGGGAGGGGGCTGTTTGGGGGGTAGGGGTGTTGTCCGGGTTGAGGGGGGATGTCCGTGGGTGTTTGGGTTTTTTGGGTGGTGTGGGGGGGCTATATGGGTGGTGCGGGAGGCTGTCTGGGGGGTGGGGGCCTTTCTGGGTGTAGGGGATGTCCGATGTGGGGGGTTGGGGATATCCGGGGTGGGGGGGGGCTGTCCGGGGGCTGGGGGTATGTTCAGGGGATGGGGGGATTTCTGGGGTGAGGGGGTGCTATGTATGGTGAGAGGGGTTGTCCCGGGGGTTGGGGGGAATGTCCGGGGGTTGCAGGGGATGTCCGTGTTGAGGGGGGTGTTCGGGGGGTGGTTGGGATGTCTGGGTGGTGCAGGGGGTTATCTAGGTGGTGCAGGGGGCTGTCCGGGGGGTAGAGTGGCTTTCCGAGGGTGCGGGTTGTCTGAGGTGGGGGGGTTTCCGGGGTGCGGGGGGGGGGGGCTGTCTGGGGGGTGGGGGATGTCCGAGGTTTGGGGGGGCTTTCCAGGGTGGGGGGGATGTCCAGGGGGTGGGGCGTTTTTCGGGGTGAGGGGGGGTTGTCTGGGTGGGATGGGGATGTACGGGGGGTGAGGGGGTTTTCCGGGTTAAGGGGGGCTCTCTGGGGGTGGTTGGGTAGTCTGGGTGGTGCGGCGGGATGTCTGGGGGTGGGGGTTGTTTGGGGTGAGGGGGTCTGTCCAGGGGGTTGGGGTGCTGTTTGAGGCACGGTGTGGCCAGTACCACTCAAAGTGTCTCACTTTTATTTTAAATGGACAACATTTTAAGTGAAAACAACAACTGACATACAAAAAACTAATCAAACTCATTCGGATTATGTTGATACTTTAAAAAAATGATATATTTGTCATTCGTGGCGGGTATGAGTCAACTCCACCTCAATCCAAGACACGATGTGGCCTGTATCACTCAAAGTGTCTCACTTTTGTTTGAAATGGACAACATTTTAAGTGAAAACAACAACTGACATACAAAAAACTGACCAAACGTATTTGGATTCCATTGATACTTTAGGAAAATGATCCAATGGTCATTTGATACGTGTACAAGACAACCCTGCCTCACTCCAAGGCACGGTGTGGCGAGTATCACTCTAAATGTTTCTCTTTTGTTTATAATGGACACCATTTTAAGTAAAAACAACTGGCATATGGAAAACTGACCAAACTTATTTGGATTGTGTTGATACTTTCACACAATTATCCATGGGTCATTTGTGAGGTGTATTAGAAGACATAACATCATTCGGATGCACGGTTTGCACGGCACAGCTGAATATGTGTTTTTTAGGTATTTGGTGTGCTTGAAAAGCATGTGTGGGATGGTCAAAACCAGCCGAACTACCTCGTAATTCCATGAAAATGGATGAAAACAAAGGGTGGGAGAATTGTGAAATGGTCGGCCAGACGGCACATCAATCAGAGGTATCGTGTGACCATGGTGGCTGAAAACGCACTCAATGTGTCGTAAATGGACAAAACATGCATTTAACACTGAAATGAATACCGAATGACATCATAATAACTTCAAATCACACAAAAAGACCCTAATTATTATTTGTGAGGTGTACAAAAAGACGACACATCATTCAGATACACGGTTTGTGCCGTACGACTGAATCTGTGTTTTTTAGGTGTTTCGCACGCTTGAAAAGCGTGCATGGGGTGGTCAAAACTGGCTGAAAGACCTCTTAATGCAATGAAATTTGATTAAAACAAAGGGTGGGTGAATTTTAAAATGCTCAGCAAGACGGCACGTCAATCAGAGGTCTCGTGTGACCGCGGTGGCCGAAAACACACTTTGCGTGTCGTAAATGTCCAAAACATGCGTTTAACGGTCAAATTAATACCAAACAACATTGGAATGACTTGAAATCAGCCAAAACACCCTAATTTGTATTCGTGAGGTGTACGAGGAGACAACATGTCATTCAGATGTGAGGTTTGCGCGACATGACTGAATATGTGTTTTTAGGTATTTGATGCGCTTGAAAAGCATGCGTGGGGTGGTCAAAACTAGTCGAACGACCTCAGAATGGAATCAAATTAGATGAAAAGAAATTTATGGTGAGTTTTGAAATGTTCGTTCAGACGACACATCAATTAGAGGTGTCGTGTGACAGCGGTGGCCGAAAACACACTCTGCGTGTCGTAAATGGCCAAAACATGCGTTTAACGCTCAAATTCATACCGAATGATATCATAATGACTTTACATCACACAAAAAACCATAATTTTTATTTTTGAGGTGTATGAGGATATGACACATCATTCGGGCACGTGGTTTGTGCGGAACGGCTAAATATGTGTTTCTAGGCGTTTGGCGTGCTTGAAAAGCGTGCATGGCGTGGTCAAAACCGGTCGAACAACCATGGAATTCCATGAAATCAGACGAAAACAAAGGGTGGGTTAATTGTGAAATGGTCGTCTAGAAAACACGTCAGTCAGAGGTGTCCTGTGACCGCAGTGGCCGAAAACGCACTTCGTGTGTCGTAAATGGCCAAAACACGCATTTAACGCTCAAATGCATAGCGAACGACATCATAATGACTTGAAATCACACTATAACACCTTAATTATAATTTGTGATGAGTACAAGGAGAATACATATCATTCGGATGTGTGGTTTTCATGGAACGGTTGAATATGTGTTTTTAGGTGTTTAGCGTGCTTGAAAAGCGTGCGCGAGGTGGTCAAAACCGGCCGAACGACCACGGAATGCCATGAAATAGGACGAAAACAAAGGGTGGGTGAATTGTAAAATGGTTGGCTAGACGGCTCATCAATCAGAGGTGTCATGTGACCACGGTGGCTAAAAACAGAATCTGTGTGTTGTAAATGGTTATAACACGCATTTAACAATCAAATGCATTCTGAACGGCATCATAATGACTTAAAATCACATGAAAAACCCCTCATTATTATTACTGAGGTGTACGAGGAGACAAAACATCATTTGGATGTGTGGTTTGTGCGACACAGCTGCATATGTGTTTTTTAGGTGTTTGGCGCCCTTGAAAAGAGTGTGTGGGGTGGTCAAAACCAGCCGAACGACCTCAGAATGCCATGAAATCTGACGAAAATAAAGGGTGGGTGAATTGTCAAATGGTCGGCCAGACATCACATCAACCGGAGGTGTCGTGTGACCGCGGTGGCCAAAAACGCACTCCGTGTGTCGTAAATGGCCAAAACATGTGTTTTATGGGCAAATACATACCAAACGACATCAGAAGGACTTGAAATCACACGAAAACACCATAATTATTATTTTTGAGGTTTAGTAAAAGACAAAACTTCATTCGGATGTGCGGTTTGCACGGCACAACAAAATATGTGTTTTTAAGGGTTTTAGTGCACTTGAAAAGCGTGCGTAGGGTGGTCAAAACTGGCCAAACGACCTCGGAATGCCATGAAATCCAATGAAAACAAAAAGTGGGGGAATTGTAAAATGGTCGTCTAGACGGCACGTCAATCGGAGGTGTCGTGTGACCACGGTGGCCGAAAATGCACTCTGCGTGTTGTAAATGGACAAAACATGTGTTTAACGCTCAAATGCATACCGGACGACATCGTAATGACTTGAAATCACATGAAGACATCCTAATTTTTATTCATGAGGTGTACGAGGAGACGACACATCATTCAGAAATGCGATTTGCACGGCATGGCTGAATATGTGTTTTTTAGGTGTTTAGCGTGTTTGAAAAGCATTCATGGGGTGGTAAAAACTTGTCGAACAACCATAGAATGCCATGAAATCAGACGACAAGAAACGTTGCATGAATTGTAAAATGGTCGGCCAGATGACACATCAATCGAAGGTGTTGTGTGACCGCGGTGGCTGAAAACACACTCCGCGTGTTGTAAATGGCCAAAACATGTGTTTAACGGTCGAATGCATACCGAACGACATCATAATGACTTTAAATCACTCAAAAACACCCTAATTATTATTCGTGAGGTGTAAAAGGAGACGACATGTCATTTGGACGTGCAGTTTGCGCGGCACGACTGAATATGTGGTTTTTAGGTGTTTGGCGTGTTTGAAAAACATGTGTGGGGTTGTCAAAACTGGCCAAACAACCTCGGAATTCCATGAAATCAAATGAAAATAGAGGGTGGGTGAATTGTGAAATGGTCAGCTAGACGGCACATCAATAATAGGTGTCGTGTGACCGAGGTGGCTAAAAACTCACTCTGCGTGTCATAAATGGTGAAAACATGCATTTAATAGTCAAATGCATACCGAACGACATCGAAATGACTTGAAATCACACGAAAAAAACCTTATTATTATCCGTGAGGTGTACGAGAAGACAGCATGTCATTCAAACGCACGGTTTGCATGGAACGACTAAATATGTGTTTTTTAGGTGTTTGGCGTGCTTGAAAAGCATGCGTGGGGTGGTCAAAAAATGCCGATCAACTTCGGAATGCCATGAAATCGGACGAAAACAAAGGGTGGGTGAATTTTGAAATGGTCATCCATACGGCATGTCAATCAGAGGTTTTGTGTGACCACGATGGACGAAAATGCACTCCGTCTGTCGTAAATGGACAAAACATGCATTTAATGCTCAAATGCATATCGAACGACATCGAAATGACTTGAAATCACATGAAAACACCCTAATTATTATTCGTGAGGTGTACGAAGAGACGACACATCATTCAGATGCGTGGTTTTCACGGAAAGACTAAATATGTGTTTTTTATGTGTTTGGCTCGCTTGAAAAGCGTGCATGGGGTCGTCAAAACCGGATGAACGACCTCATAATGCCATGAAATTGGATGAAAACAAAGGGTGGGTGAATTGTGAAATGGTCAGATAGATTGCATGTCAATCAGAGGTGTCGTGTAATTGTGGTGGGCAAAAACGCACTCTGTGTATCCTAAATGGCCAAAACAAGTGTTTAACGGTCAAATGCATACCGAATGACATCAGAATGACTTGAAATCACACAAAAAACACCCTGATTTGTATTCGTGAGGTGCATGAGGAGACGACACCTCATTCGGTCACGCGGTTTGCAGGACAAGACTGAATATGTGTTTTTTAGGAGTTTGGCATGCTTGAAAAGCATGCATGGGGTGGTCAAAACTGGCCAAACGACCTCCGAATGCCATGAAATCAAATGAAAATTAAGAGTGGGTGAATTTTGAAATGGTCGGCAAGACATCACATCAATCGGAGGTGTTTTGTGACCATGGTGGTCTAAAACACACTCCGTGTGTTGTAAATGGCCAAAATATGCGTTTTGATGCTCAAATGCATACCGAACGATGTCAGAATGACTTGAATTCACATGAAAACACCCTAATTATTATTCCTGAGGTGTATGAGGAGACAACACATCATTCAGATGTGCGGTTTGTCTGACACAGTAAATATGAGTTTTTAGGTGTTTAGCGCACTTGAAAAGCGTGCATAGGGTGGTTGAAACCGTCCGAATGACCTCGGAATTCCATGAGATTATATGAAAACAAAGGGTGGGTGAATTATGAAATGGTTGACCAGACGACACGTCAATCAGAGGTGTCCTATGACCGTGGTGGCCGAAAATGCACTTTGCGTGTCGTAAATGGCCAAAACATGCATTTAACGGTCAAATTGATGGTGAATGACATTGGAATGAATTGGAATCACACAAAACACCCTAATTATAATTCGTGAGGTTTAAGATGAGATGACACATCATTCAGACGCGTGGTTTGCGAGGCACATCTGAATATGTGTTTTTTTTGGTGTGTGGCGCGCTTGAACAGCATGCCTAAGGTGGTCAAAACCCATCGAATGACCTTGGAATTCCATGAAATTAGACGAAAACAAAGGGTGGGTGAATTGTGAAATGGTTGGCCAGATAGCCCGTCAATCGCAGGTATCGTGTGACCGCAGTGGCCGAAAACGAACTCTGCATGTCGTAAATGGCCAAAACATGTGTTTAACACTCAAATTCATACCGAACGACATCATAAAGACTTGAAATCACACAAAAACACCATAATTTTTATTCGTGATGTGTACGAAGAAAAGGCACATTATTCGGACGCACGGTTTCCACGACACGGCTGAATATGTGTTTTTTAGGTGTATGGCGCGCTTGAAAAGCATTCTTGGGGTGGTCAAAACCGGCTGAACAACCTCGAAATGCCATGAAACCGGATGAAAACAAAGGTTGAGAGAATTGTGAAATGGTTGGACAGACGTCATGTCAATTAGAGGTGTTGTGTGACCACGGTGACCGAAAACGCACTCCTCATGTCATAAATGGCCAAAACATGCGTTTAACGGTCAAATGCATAACGAATGACATTGGAATGACTTGAAATCAAACAAAAACACCCTAATTATTATTTTTGATGTGTACAAGTAAACCCATCCTCAATATGAGTCATGGTGTGGCCGGTACCACTCAAAATGTCTCACTTTTATTTGAAATAGACAGGATTTTATGTGAAAACAACAACTTGCATATGGAAAATCATTAAAATGCTTTAAAATTGTCTTGATACTTTAGGAAAAGTATACATGGGTCATTTTTGACAAGTTAGAGTCAACCTCGCATCAATTCGAGCCATGGTGTGTCCGGTATCACTCTTAGTGTCTCTCTTTTGTTCAAAATGGACAACATTTTATGTCAAAACAACTGACAAATGGAAACCTGAAAAAACGTATTTGAATTGTGTTAATACTTTATCACAATGATACATGAGTCATTTTTGACATGTAAAAGTCAACCCCGCCTCAATCTGAGGCACGGTGTGATCGGTATCACTCAAAGTGTCTCTTTTTTTAAATGGACATCATTTTAAGTGAAATCAACAACTGGCATACAGAAAAACTGATCAAACGCATTCGGATTGTGTTGATACATTAGGACAACAATCCATGGGTCATTTGTGATGTGTATGAGTCAACCTCACCTCCATCTGAGGTATAGTGTGTCTGGTACCACTCAAAGTGTCTCACATTTATTTGAAATGGATGGGATTTTAAGTGAAAACAACAAATAAAATACAGAAAACTGACCAAACGCATTTGGATTGTGTTGATACTTTATCACAATGATCCATGGATAATTTATGAAGGGTAAAAGTCAACCTCATCTCAATATGATGCATTTTGTGACCGGTATCACTCAAAGTGTCTAACTTTTGTTTGAAATGGACAACATTTTAAGTGAAAACCACAAATGGCATACGGAAAACTGACCAAACGCATTGGGAATAGGTTGATACTTTAGGAAAAAGATCCATGGGTCGTTTGTGATATGTACGAGTCAAATATTCCTCAATCTGAGGCAAGGTGTGGCTGGTACCACTCAAAATTTCTCCCTTTTGTTTAAAATGTACAACATTTTAAGTCAAAACAACTGACATACGGAAATCCAACCAAACGTATTCGAATTGTGTTGATACTTTAGAAAAAATATCCATGGGTCATTTTTTGATGTGTACGAGTTAACCCTTCATCAATATAAGTCACAGTGTGACTTGTATCACTCAAAGCGTATCTCTTTTATTTGAAATCGACAACATTTTAAGTGAAATCAACAACTGGCATACAAAAAACTGATCAAACGAATTAGGATTGTGTTGATACTTTAGGAAAACGATACATGGGTCATTTGTGACATGTTTGAGTCAATATTGCCTCAATCCAAGGAACAGTGTGATGGTTACCACTCAAAGTGTCTCACTTTTGTTTGAAATGGACATGATTTTAAGTGAAAACAACAATTGGTAAACGGAAAACCAACCAAACGCATTCGGATTGTGTTGATACGTTAGCAAAATGATCCATGGATCATTTTTGATGGTTATGAGTCAACCCCACCTCAATCCGAGGCATGGTTTGACTGGTATCTTTCAAAGTGTCTCACTATTTTTTGAAATGGACAACACTTTAATTGAAAACAGCAACTGGCATACGGAAAATCTTCATAAGGCTACACATAGATTCTTGAAATTAAGGGATAAAAAATAAAATTTGGTCTATTGGTCATACATTATTAGAAGAAAATATTCACAAGGTATGGATTTAAACACAATGGGTCATAGTATATATAGAAAAAACATGAATTATATAAGGAATGAGTCTCGACATCCCATAATGACCAAGCACCAACCCTCATGTTCTAATTCTCAATCATGGGTCTATCATTATATACAATAACATAAAACAAATAAATATAATATAGTGATTTCATATGAAAACTATGAACACTCAAGAATACCATATAATAGATTGGTCAACAAGCCTACACATAGATTCTTGAAAAATAAGTTTCAAAGTCTCATAAAAATACCACAATGCTGAGGATTACATATGGTGACACCATAGCTCCCTGGATCACCTCAATCCCATAATCAAATAGTGGGTTCTAGGACCAAACCAAAGCCCCTTTGGGAACCCAATACCAAAGACTTAATTGAATATTCATACCCACTACCCAAGATGGGGATTCATCTCACATCACATCTAAGAGAAAAAATTACAATTATCGACATACCCCCTTATTCTAATTGTAAAGTCTATGAAAAACATGTAGGTTATTCCGGTAACCCATCTCATATGTCGATATTGGAAAATGTTTCCCACAAACACATTAGAGACCATTTATTTCATTTGAATTTCTAAATTTCTAAATTTCTAAATTCTGGAATGAATTCTAAATTTTGAATTCTTTGGATGGGGATTTTTTAAAGGTGTTGTTGCAGGTCTGGAGAGGGGGAGGTGTGTTGCTGTGGAGCTATGTTGTTTCAGGTATGGAGAGGTGGGAGAGGGGCATGTTGCTTTGGAGTTAAGAAAATGTATACCAACGGTTTTCAAAACTATTGGTATAGATTTTATAATATAACTATACCAATGGTTTTGTTATAACCATTGGTATAGATTTATACCAACAGTTGTAACAGAACCATTGTTATAGCCTTATGGCTTGCCATATCCCATCTATACTAATGGTTGTAAATTGTTGGTATAAGTGTAACAAACATATACCAACGGTTTCAAAAACCATTGGTATATGTTATACTTTAACACATATATGCCAACAGTTTCTAGAAAAATGTTGGTATACCTTCTATTTTGACACCTATACTAACGGTTTTCACAAAACTGTTGGTAGAGGCCTATTGTCACGGATTACTTGGCCACGGTTTAGGGAAACATTGGCATACTATATACCAATGGTTTTCAGTCCTTTACCAACTGTTGTGAACCATTGGTAAAGTTTAAAATTCTAGTAGTTCTAGGAGTAAAAATATTATTGTAGTCGATCATGTATCCAGCCATGTGACTAATGACATGGCTGGATAGAACTTTAGTAGTACACATTTTTCCTATAGTTAACACGTCGTGCAGTATTACACCAGAAGGACCGTGTAGTTCTATTCATGTGGAAGTTCCTTGGTAGGAGGATATATTCAAGTACACATCATGTCTCATCAGTAACATGCCATGTGTATGGTGTGTTACATGACCAGGTTGACAGAGGTACACGCCCATGTTAAGGCTTAAGGAAACACATCATGTAGTGGTTCTACACATCGTGTAACCCTAATTTATAAAATTTGTATTTTTTCCTTATCATATTTCATTATTGCACTTTGATGTTGTTATCCTTGATAATCTTGAATTGTGGTGTGCATTGGACCTTGTAGATTCATGCCACCAATACGTCCTCCGGTTGTATGTCGGGTACAGGGTGACGATCAGACATCAAAAATAGTAGATCCGATACTACCATCATATCCACTTGTCATTCCCATCATGCATCCAGCTGTTATATTGGAAACAGGTGTTGATTCATAGTTCCTTGAAGGATTTTTTAGGATGATGCATACTTTTCATGGAGCACCACATCCTACCCCAACTATTCTAGAGTTGATGCAAGTGTTCCAGTAGTAGCATCCTCCCACTTTTTCAAAGGATGGAGGGCCAAAGACTACAACTTCATGGTTGGAGGCCATGCTTTCTAACTTTAAGCATCTTGAGACACCTATTGAGAGTAGGGGGAAGCTTGAGACATACATGCTACGTGATTCTTCCAAGAGATGGTGGGATGTTAACTCATAATCAGGATTTCATTGGGATATGGATTGGGAATAGTTTCATAGGACCTTCTATGATTACTTCTACCCTATGATGTTGAGGGCCAACCGAGACTGGGAGTTCATGCATTTGGAGCAGGGTTCTCTTTTAGTGATGGATTACTCTTCTCGATTTATATAGCTTTAGTACTTCACACCTGTTCTGGGGGGTGATGAGTTATCACAGGCTAGGATATTTGAGTATGGTATCAAGTACAACATTCAATCGTAGGTGAATGATTTTAGGTTGACTTAGGTGACTGCTATAGTAAACCAGGTGCTAATTATGGAACTCAATCTGGGGGATTTGGGAGCTGCGAGCCATGGTGGTTCAACTTCCAGGTCTATTACTCCTTCATTTGATAGTAAGAAACACCATATGAAGCCTTCACATAGTGATTCTAGTAGTTGGGATGTATCTTCAGGTAGCCACTTGAGGTGGTACCAGTGCAGGTAGAGTGGGAACATGGGACCTCAGTTCTCAAGAGACCTATTTGAGTGCTGATCTTGTGGTAAGTTGGGTCATCTTCATCCTTGTTTTCTATATGTTCTCACCAGCAGCTAGTGAGAGGGGATTTGATATGAATCCCTAATCTAGAGTAGGACCACTAGTTTCTCATCAGTCAGGAAACTGTAGTTCTTCAGGTCATAAGGTTTTCAGTGATAACAGATAGGATCATCTCAGGGTATCCAGACAGGGTCGCAGGGCCACAGATCAGTTCATACTTTTGAGATAGAACAGACCCATCAAGTGAAGGATCCTAAACCCTCTACGGTTAGACGTACAATTCTAGTTTTCTTAGGTTTAGATTCTTCTATTTTTGTTACATGGGCTTCCTATAGTTATATAATTTCTTCTATTATGGAGAGCCTTAAGCTCTGTATCTTTACTTCTAATGATGTTATGATGCTAGACACTCCATTGGGTATTAGGACGGCTAGTGTACGCCAGTGCAAGGAGCGCCCTATTAAGATTGGTGGGTGTCACTTCTTGTGGGACCTCTATGTCTTAGATATGAATTGATTTGATGTCATTCTCATAATGGATTTGTTGGTATTCTTTTATTCTTCTGTTGAATACTATCACCACAGGGTGAGTTTCATGTCACCAGAGGGTGGATCTTCTTTACACAAAGGAGAATAAGATGTACAGGAAAGCAGAGCTGGACCTGAGCATCATGGGTTGTGAGGAATCACAGCCCAGATTGGTAGTTTATATCTAGATGACCGAGGGACTTCACAGATGGGATTTCATTTAGTGGTGGATCATTTCAGATATGTATTTCCTGATGACTTTTTAGTTTTACCTCTGAAGTGAGAGTTGGATTTCTCTATTGACATTCTTCCAAGAGCAGTACTGGTGTCCGTTCCTTTTTATAGGATAAATACACCAGAGTTACAAGAAATCGAGAAGCAGTTATAGGAGTCACAGGAAAAGGGTTTCATCTAACCCAGTATGTCTCCTTGGGGTTTTCCTATTCTTTTTGTGAATAAGGATGATGCTACCCTCAGACGTTTTTTGGATTATCGAATGTTGAACCAGTTGATAGTTAGGAATTGATATCCCTTTCCGATGATTGATGATATCTTTTATCAGATTCAGGGAGCCTGAGTGTTCTTGAATATTTAAATGAGATCTAGTTATCATCATTTGTACATTAGACCATCATATATGAATCTTAAAACATTTCTGAGTAGGTATGGTCTATATAAGTATTTGGTTATGTCATTTGGTCTCACGAACACATCAGCAGTTTTCATGAAACTGATGAACCTAGTGTTCCATCCTTACTTGGATTCTTCTTTTGTAGTCTTCATGGATGATATATTGGTATACTCTCACACTCGGCATGACCATTCCATCTATATTGAGATCATATTGAGTACACTAAGAGATAATTGGTCATATGCTAAGATCTCAAAATGCCACTTCTGGATGGACCAAATTCACTTCTTGGGTCATGTCATCTCAGAGACAGGGGTATCAGTGGACCTAGAGAAGGTGAGAGCGATAGTTTCATAGGAGCATCCAAATAACATCTTTGAGATACGTAGTTTTCTAGGGATGGTTGGTTATTATTTATGTTTTATTCATGAATTTTCATGCTTAGAATCACCACTACCAGGCCTGACTAAGAAGGGTGTGAAATGGTTGTGGATATATTCATGTGATTCAGCCTTTCAGGAGCTAAAAGGGATATTAAATTCAGCACAGATACAAATTTTTCCAAGGCCAGGAATGATTTACACTGCTTACTACAATGCATCAAGTATTGGGTTGGGAGTAGTGATTATGTAAGGGTAAGGAGTCGTTGTATTTGGGTCTCCGCAGTTGAGGCCACATGAGAGGAATTACCCAATGAATGATCTCGAGTTAGCTGCAGTGGTGCATGCTTTGCGCTATTGGAGACATTATCTTTCGGGAGAGAATTTTGAAGTTTCCACTAACCACAAAATCCTCAATTATATCTTTACTCAGTAAGATCTAAATTTGAGATAGTGAAGGTGGGTTGAGTACCTTAAGTGTTTTGACATTGAGCTTTCCTATACACTTAGGAAAGGCAACACTTTGGATGATGCGTTGAGCATGAGAACTCAGATACGGGCAGTTCAGGAGGCCAGTAGTGAGTGAAAACTTCTAGATATGTTCTCTTATATACATTTTGAGGTTCACAACAGACAAGGGAAGACATTTATTTCTTCTATATCTGTTATATCTACTCTACTAGATCAAGTGAGAATGAGGTAGTTATCAAATTCTAAAGGCCTAGACCTATGGGAGAGTGTGTCAGGAGAAGACCTTACTTCTGGGATGACCATAAGAGAGGATGAGGTTTTTTATTTTCATGGGTGCATATGGGTGTCAACATACATACATGATGAGTTGATGTGATATTTTCATGACTCAGTATAGGAAGTTCATTCTGGTGTCACCAAGATGTATCAAGATCTACATCGTCAGTATTGGTGGTCAAGTATGAAGAGGGACGTAGCTAGTTTTTTATGAGATGTTCCACATATTAGCATTTGAAGGTGGAGTATCAGTGACCGAAAGGGATTTCATAGTAGTTACCCATTCCCGAGTGAAATTGGAATGATGTCGTGATGGATTTTGAGATAGGTTTACTAAGTTTTCCTCGAGGGAATGATGCAGTGTGGGTTGTTATCGATCGACTCACAAAGGTTGAACATTTCCTTCTCATTAATAAAACCTTCGGTTTTGATGATCTTGGAAGGTTTTAAATCTGAGAGATAATATGTATTCATGGGGTTCCACTCTCTATCCTTTTAGATAGGGATGCCGAGTTTACTTATCGTGTCTATTAGGGACTACATATGGATTTGGGTACACAGGTACTTCTAAGTACAGCTTACCATCCCCCAATAGATGGCCACTCCGAGTGCATGATTCAGTTTTTTGAGGAAATGCTTCTTGCATGCATCCAATATTTTAGGGGATCTTAGGATAATCACATACCCCAGGTAGAGTTTTCCTACACTTATAGTGTTCAAGTGACGATTCAGATGGAACATTATGAGGCTTCGTATGGTAGGTCATGTTGATCACCCCTATGTTGGCTGGAGGTAGGAGAGGTGGCTATACTGGGACCTCGTCCTGTCCAGGAAACCACTGAGCAGGTGGAGTTGATTTGGAAGAGTATGTATAATGCAGAATCATGCCCGAAATCTTATGCTGATCAACAAAGACGACCTCTGGAGTTCGAGGTTGGAGATCATGTTTTCCTACATATCACACTGAGGTTAGGAAACATGAGGATTATGAGAAAGTGGAAGAATTCTCCGAGATACATTGGGCTATTAGAGGTTTTGGAGGGAGTCTAGATAGTTTCCTATTAGTTTCAGTTCCCTCATAGGTAACGACCTATGCATGACGTCTTCCATGTTTCTCAACAACGACGTTACTTTTCAGACCTGTCTCATGTTTTTCAACATAAGGAGGATGAGTTGGAGGTGGATTCATCCTTCTAGGAGCAACCTATTTGGATTTTGGATCGTAGCATGATGGTTCTTTGTGTCTAGTATGTTCTGTTGGTACAGGTTATATGGCAGCATGGGTGAGTGCAGGACGATAATTTGGAGAGGGAGGTCAATTTATGATCACAGTTTCTTCTTCAACACCCTTGTATGGTAAATTTTGGGAAGAAATTCTTTAAGAGGGGATGTTTGTAAGAACCCATATATTGATTTAAGGTATGGATCTTGATTTTGGGTTGTTTTTGAGTAAAAATGAAGAGAAAAGGTTTTTATTAGTACACATTGTGTACTCCTGAGTAAACACAGGGTACCTAGCTTTCCATATAAAGTCATGTACTGGATATGTGATGGTTGCGTACATGGATATGTGGGGACTTAGAAGACCACTTAATTTAGGGGTCGGTTAATTCTAGTACATTTCATGTAGTTTTAAAGTACACATCATGTAGATTTTATTTAATTGATTTATCGGAGTGGGATCGCATCTCGTATCTGGAACCCTTTTTTTCTTCCCTTGTTTCGTACTGGAGTACTCAAGAATGAGGAACAAATATCAAACCCCAAATTCTCTATCTGATCTCTAATTGAGACATTTTTGGGTTTGTCGGAATCCAACCTGTGAGTTCTCGAATCCCCTAGAACCTTTCTTCCTGATTATTTATCCATCGTGAGTTATTCAAGGATGAGCATTTTTCACCTTTTTGTAGATCTACGCTGATCTAGGTTAATTCAAGGGTTGACATTCATGTATATCGATCGTACAATATCAAAGTAGGTGGTTTGTGCCTTTTGTTGTTTGTTTTTGGGATTATATGTACCAAAGGTGTTGCATACCCACATCTGGTGTATTATTTGATTTGGAGTTTAACGCTATTTATTACCTTCTATGGTTTGATTGATTGAAAAGGGGTTGTTTCTTATGAGTAAGGTTAGATATCTTGTTAAAGGGACGCCACATGGGTGGGTCTCCCTTGATTGTTTGTTTATGATGGTTTGGTCTAGGTTTCCAATGTGGTGTACCTTGTTTTCCATGCCTTGTTTGATTAGGATAGAGTTTGTTTGATTATATTAAATTCATGTGATATTCATTGTGAATGTTTATCCATGTAGTAGTTTTAGATTAAATGAGTTGCTAGATATAATATGGGCATTGATTATTTCCAATAGAAGATAAGATTCTTGGACTAGGGAGACTGAGGGCTCGTCTAGTTTATTTACACAGGACTGTGAGAGCCTTGGTGTAGACATTTGACCCGAGGTGATTAGACCGTGAGATCTTTCTGAGGTGGTCATTTATAAATTATTCATGTTATGTTGAGCAAGGGGTATTTATCATGAGATCTTCCAAGGTGGACATTTGTAAGTAATTAGTACTATCTGAGACCAAGGGGGCTAGACTGTGAGAGCATCCTAGAGGGTTGTTATTTAATGAATTGGGGCTATTTTAAACCAAATGGGTTAGACCTGATAGCTTTCCCAGAGGATTTTTTAAGAATGATTGAAAGTTTGTGATGATTATTCCAAGACAAAGCACAAGCTTGGACTTAGTCTTACTTGATTTTTTAGATGGTCCTCTAAGACATATGTTTGTTACTATTACATAGGGGTATATAGATCTTAGCCAAGATTCTGAGACTACATGATTCAAAGGATAAATAATAAATGTAAATGAATGTAATTGAAAACTGTAGGATTGTTTAATTTTGATTACTTACTTGTTTATTGCTTAATTTATTTATATTACCTGTTATATATATATATATACTGATATTTAGGCACATATCTTTTGGCGGTTTCCTACAGGGATTCATCTCACACCCTGTTTTGGTCATTCTTTGGACCCTAACAGATTATAAGATTGTGGGAATAGATAATGCAAAGCACCCTTCTTCATTAGGTTCTTGATTGATGTATGTTGGATTTGGAGAGCATGGGACCAAGATGAGTCTTGTGATTTTACTAGTGTTTACTTCTCTTTTTAAATCTGGTTTATATATTTCTTTCTAGAATTGTGACCCTTTTAGCTATTTTTGTATATATATATGCCATGCATCACCCACACACACACACAAATATATATAAACATATATATATATATTCTTTAGTTTTTTTATTACTATTAGTCATCCTCTCTTTACTTCGATTGTATGGTATTACTACTTCCGCTATTGTTACTATTTGTTTTCCACTACATTTACTCTGTCAATGAGGGCATAGTTTCCCCACTATCACACCATAGGCCCTCTCTTCTAGTATAAAGCCTCCACCATTTGGGGAAATACAATTAAGTCCATGTGGCCTTCCGGGTATAGGCCACCTTTGGGTGGCACTCAGATCTGGGACATTAAAATTTTGTTTAAATATTTATTTACTGATAAAAGGTATATTGCATAAAATGTTCAAAAATTATGTTCCCTAAAAAGAGTACCCAATTTGAGAGGACATTATAGCCTTTTTTTACCACAAAAAAATGTTTACTAGTGTCCACCTAGATCACCACAATGTATATTTTTTTATTAATATTTGATTTGATATATGGTAGAGACTAAATGGACACCTAAATTAAATTTTATGGTTGTTTGAATTTCAAGTCATGTTTTCAATATATCTTTGATCGTTCATTAATTTATTAAATTCTTATGTCATACAATTGTTAATAAATGAATCTTACTCATTAATAAAATTAAAATTATTAATTAATGTTTATTTTTAATTATTTTATAAGATATTTTACATAAATATCGTATATATTAATTTTAAATGCGTATTTAGTCTTATATAAATAAAATTTTAATAAAAGATATTATATTTATATCAATATAAAAATATTTACATATTAATATATATTTTTTAGATATATGTAATATTTTTTATCAAACATACCTTTTATTAGTGATAAAATAGTGTTGATAAAGAGTACTTTCATCAATTCTAAAAAAACACAGACAAATGGATGCTATTATTAGTGCTTTTTTAGTACTTATAAACGTTCCCTTTGTTAGTGCTTTTTTTCTAGCACTGATAAAGGTTCCCCCATTATCAGTGCTTCTAGGAAATAGAGATAAAGGGTAGTGCTTATTGTTTTGTAATATTTAGTAGTAGTTTATAAGGGAGGATGAGAAGGAGAGATTTGGAGTGGGGGTGAAGGGAGGATATGGTTTACAAGTTTGGGCGCATAGATGGAAATTGGTGGTGTGGTGGTAAATCTAGGGAAAAGAGGGATTCCAGGGGTAGAAGGGAGGAGTACTGGACTTTGGTAGGAGGGGGTTATCAATAACAACATGTGAATCAGAACTCAGTGGGCATAGTTAATGATAAAGTTCAAGGGATAGGGAGTCTATGAATAGGGGAAATTGGAAGATGGTTGGTGTTATAAGATCTATAGATCACCAAATAGAGATCATCCACTTCCTTCTATGCCAACATATAAAAGTCTAGTTTTGGTAGAAATGTCTATTTTCAAGTAGTAATTATCATGTTGGAATTATGAAACACTAATAGAAATTAGAGATATCCCCACACATCTACAACCATGGTTTTTATAAACTATGGCAGTAGAGTTTTTCAAAAAAATTATACCCATGGTTTATTAAAAACCATTAGTACAGTTTGAGTTATACCAAAAAAAATTAAAGATTGTGGGCATAGATTCTTAACATAACCCTCGGCCTCCCCCACCCCTCCTCATCCATGATCCCTAGTTTCCCCGTCAAATAAGTGAGTGGTGTAATCCACTTCTCCTCCTATGTTCTCCACCCCTAATTCAAGGATTTTTTAATTCTGATATTCTTTGATATCAGATTAGCGAGTTCTGAATCCATATTCTCTTTTTTAAACTGCTATTTTCATTTTTATATTTGTATGTGATTATACTAAAAAATATTGGAATCACTTATAATCATCATGTCTATACATTTATATTACAATAGAGATCAACTTTAGTCTATTAAATTTCTATAAGTACCATTTTAATTGTAATTTCTTCATTTTGAAAACTATCATGGGGATTCTTATGAATTTAACTTAAATTTGAGATTCTGTTAGTGGAATGCATTAGGTATTTAGATATTTTTAGTGTTAGTAATCATATTTAAGTTTAATATAAGGGTTAATGTTGGTTTTTATTATCTTTGAATTATGAGATTTGGTTATTTAATTTGAATTTCTTATCGAATATGGTTTTTAATTATTAGATTTTTTTATGATCATTAGAATTGTGTGGATTTAACTAATGGTTAAAATTGGTAAATTGTGTAAAATAACCTTACAACATTAATTCACCTATGTCTTAAATGGTTTTATTAATGAAAGTAATAAATATTAATAAATTTTATTTTTTTGGTAAATTGAATGGGGATTTTTCATAGAGTAATTAATAAGTTAATTTAAAAAAATCATTGGAAATATTATATATGTTTTATAAGTTTCATTGGTTTATTCATTTCTTGTATTAACCATAAACATAATTGCATATGAATTTCAATTATTATGAATTTTTTTATTACTTTTAAATAAATTATTTATTTGGGGGTTTCATTTTTGAATTATATAAATTTTTTCAAACTTGTTAAATTTTGTCTTTTCTATTATTACATGGAGATATTTGGTTCTTACTTGACTATTGTTCTTGTTATAATTTTTTTTACTGTATAAACTAATTCATTATTGTTGAGTTACAATTAATCTATTATTAATAACATTTATAACATGAACATTGGTTAAACTAATTATTGTATTGTTATAACCCAAAAAGAAAAAATAATATGATGATGTACATTATTATGCTATCATAAGTAAATCTGTGATATTGATTTATCTCTGAATGTGGTTCATTAGGAATTCACTATTGTATTTATAGTACATATCATGAATGTTCCTTAGAATTGATTATTACGATTTATATAGGAATGAATGATAAAATATTCTTTAGAATAAATATTTATTTTTATTTCAAATGTTTAAGAATTTTAGAACCATTATTTTGTACAGTTATTATAGAATAATTTGGTAAATCTCATGAAATTATTATATTAGTTAAAATGGAAAGATTTTTGGATCATATTTGTTTTATTAAACATGGTTTCTATTGATAATGTTTTACATAATATTTTTTTCTTTAAGAAAACGTTAATAGTATAAACCTTACTTTCACCTATTTTGATTAACTATTAAGTATAACTTAGTTCATTATAAAAAATTATTCCTTAGTGAATTTATCATGTATTGAGAATTTATCCATTTATTTCCACAACCTGTTAAATGAATTAAAATCCATCTAACCAAACATTACCTAAATTATAAGGTTTCATCAGTGGTGAAGTATTGGATCAGTTTCTTAAAGTATGATGGAAATGATTTATGATTTATTATTTATTAATATTCTATAAATTAAATACTTCCTAAATTGAAATAGAACATCATGTAAAATATATTTTCATTATGTTTGAATAATATATGTAATGATAAACTTAAATAAAATCCATTCATTAATAAACGTTATCATCAATTTTGTTTTAAAATGATAATACCTCTCTGGATAATAAACCCACATTTTTTCATATATTCCTTAATTGGTATTTCTTCCAATACATTCACCTTTTTTGGATTTCTATGAGTATGCCTTATTTTTTTCTTATGATATTCCTTCTTATTTGTTTGAATTGAAAATAATATTATATAATGGTCACTTGCATCATACATTGTGGTAATTGATATTAAACCTGAAGTAGTGGTGGGTAATATAAAGAATCAATCATATATGTTCACAGTTCATTCAGATTACCTTAATGTGGTTTTTTTAGGTTGGTACTACTATAATTAATTTAATTTAGTTTCAATTTGGAATGATATGTTTTTTATTATAGTTTTTTTTCATTTCATTTAAATATGTTTATTTTAATTCATAAAATTGGGTTTAAAATTAGTTTTTAAAAAATGGATAACATTGTTTTGTTTATAGTTTTTAAAAAATTATGACATTGTTAGGAATTCTTTGAATTCTAAGTTTTATGCAAAATTTTTAATGAATGTTTCTGAAAAATAGATATTTTATTATTAAGAAAATTATGAAAGATATTGAAGAATCTAAAGGAAGAGATTATTTGATAATGATCGATAGTCATGCGAGCTAGGGCTTCCTCCTATGGTTCCCTTAGTGAGTATAATAATTATAATACTTTTCTTCTCTATTACATTTAATGTTATGTTATAATTATCAGTAAATTTTTTAGGGGCATACATTTGAAGCATATTTGACTTCTTCCCAACTTATTAGTATGGGTATGTGTGTGGGTTCTCTTAGAGATACATGGATTCATACCCGGTCACACCCTGGACCGCTGGTGGACACCCCATCTACCACACTTTTTCATCCACCACTTGAGCCTCTAGGGATATTCCCACCCATGCATCCATCATCATCTTATTTAGCCTCTTTTTATCATACAATATTTGTGCCACCTCTAAGGATATTCCCACAAATTCTCTATGCATATCCATAACCATATCTAATGATGTATTTCCTTCCATTCTATCTTATCCTACCATGTATATGCTACTTCCATTTCCCATTATCAAATGATTTTGTTCCTTAATTTTCCACTCATGAGCATGTAAATGACTCGATGAATACATTGGAATATGAACATTCTTCTGATGGTACTGATCTAGGTCATCCAATGCATTCATCACATCTTAATGAGAAATTTGCGTCACTTTTTTTAAAAGTGTGTCAAATTATATCACATCATTTTTTTCATTTTAGGGTGTGAATTAATTATTTTTTTATCTTATTTAGTGGGATATTTTAATAGGTGATGTGGGTGTACCTGTATGCATGAATCATGGAATTGAAAAATAAAAATAATGGTGGATTATATTGAATATAATCAAATGATATGTAAAAACACTAGGCAATTTTGAAGTTTTATGAGAACATTACCCAAGTAAAACGATATCATTCTGGTGAAACCAATATTATAAAGTTATATTAATATCCAAATCAAGGATAAATCATGGGTGTATATATGGGTAAAAAAATTTCTTAAATTGATATCTATATATTTGTTGTGTCATGTGAATTAACATGTTCATTACAGTGTTGGTTTAACTTTCATGAAAGTGAAGCTGGTAAAGTCGCACGGTTGATAGATATTGGGGAGATTTCATAGCATGAGATATATGTTGTTTGGACGATTAGAGTCTGTTATGAATTAAATGGGTTACCAATATTGCTTTCATAGCATGAGATATATGATGGTTGGAAGATTAGAGTCAGTTATGATTTATATGGGGTACCAATATTCCCTCACTATCCAAAAACATAATATCAAGAAATTATCTCATATTAGAAGAGTGGTGAGTTTAAGATATTATTAATATTTAATGGTTTGAATTGAAAATTTAATTCTTATTAATTTTATTGAATTTTTTTTAGGATGTGCGTGGAAAAAACAAAAGGGACAAAGATGTTAAGATATATTTTCACACATTGGGTCACACTACAATGCATGAGCATGAGAGTCTTTAGGTACTTTATTATTAATAAAAATAATATTTTTATTTTTATTTTTATAAAAGTGGTCATTTCATTTTATTTGTATTTTCATGAATTATAAAAACATAAATAGTAAGATTTTCATGCTGTAATTTAATATATAAGGCTAGAAATTCCCCATTTAGTTAGATTTGTATGATTAAATTTATGTTTTCTTCTCATCAATCCCTTTAATATAAGGGTGGAAATTCCCATTTAAACTAAGTAGATATTTTTTATGATTTTTTGTTCTAAAATGGAGAAAATTAATTTACATGGATTGAATGCCTTTAAATAGTTACTTTTTATGTAAGAAAACTATTTTCTAAAACTATTCATTGAATGAAAAATAATTTTTAAAAGGGGTGGGTATATTGAAATGGTTACTTTTTTGTAATGTTATTTGGGAGATTTTTTCCCAATTTTATTTTTAAATTAAGTTAATTTTTAGGTATAATATATATTTGAAAAAAAATTAGGGTATTTTAAACAGTAATTTTTCTTTGGTGAAACAATGTTGAAGTGTAATTTTTTTAATGAACCAGTATTTAGTGGAAATAAGGAAAAGGTAAATCCATAATGATTTTGTTTTATGTCTTTTAAATTATGTTGTTGAGGGATTTAATGTATTTTTTGGGTTATGTAATAGTTTTTTGGATCTTTCTTACCTATTAGGTATTATGGATTTAGTATTTTGTTGTTTGAATTAAAATTTTAAATACACGAATCATAATAATGGTGTATATTAGATATATGTACTAGTGTTTTTAATCAAGGATTTATAATTTTGATATGTGTTAGATCCATGATGTGGAATCAGTTCATATTTTTAGGGATGATAAGTTATTTACTAGAGAGGTTGTAAGAACCCATGTCCCAGTGGATTAGATTAAAGGGGGAATTTCATCAAATCTAAAAAGATCTAACCCAAATTGAACAAAATAACCTAATCAAATAAGACATAACAAAAAATGAAAAAAATTACATAACCCAAAATAAACCGAATAACCTAAACCCAAGTAAACCTATTTTTCTAAAAAAATGAACAAATGATCAAATGAACTAACCAAAAATTACATAACCCTAAAATGAACCAAATGACATAAACTAAAATAAACAAACTAACCTAACTCAAATATTAAAAAACTAAAATATGTACAAAATGACATAACAAAAAATAAACCAAATGACCTGACTCAAATATGACATAAACCAAAGATAAACCAAATGGCCAAATCCAAAATTAACCAATTGACATAACCCAAAAATTAACCAATTGACATAACCCAAAATTAACAAAATGAAATAACCAAAAATTGTCTAATTGATATAACCCATAATTCACCAATTAATATAACCCAAAATTAACCAATTTACATAACCCAAAATTAAACAAAAAATTATCCAATTTAAATAACCCAAGATGGACTAAATGAATGAACCCAAAATTAAGCAATTGATATAACACAAAATTAACTAAATGACACAAACAAACATAACTCTAATGACCAAAACAATGATAAACCAAATGAATGAACCCAAAATTATCCAATTTAAATAACATAAGTTGAAGCAAATACCCTAACAAAACATTAACTAAATAACCTAACCCATATAAAAATAAATAACCTAACCCAAAATGAACTAATTAACCAAACAAAAAAACAAAAAATTGATAAAATGACCTAATCCTGAACAAACTAATGACCAAATGATAAAAATTAACAAAATGATGTGACCCAAAAAATACATAACCTAAAATTAAACCAAATGAACTAACAAAAAGTAAAAAAAATAACCTAAAATAAAAAATAGATAACACAAAAATGAACAAACTAACCTAACCTAAGATGACCTAACCCCAAATAAAGAAAATGACATAACCAAAAATAAACCAACAAACCTAAACACAAGTAAACTAATTTTTATGACCAAAATATAAACATGTGACCAAACAAACTGATTAAAAAATACATAACCATGAAATTGAAAAAATGATGTATCCAAAAATAAAACAAATGACCTAAATCTAATATGACATAACCCAAAGATGAACAAAATAACTAAACCTAAAATGACCTAAACCAAAGTGAACAAAATAAAATTTCTTAGGATAAACCATATCATATAACTTATAAATTACTTAACCCAAATATGTATCAAATGAGCTAACTCAAATAAACCAAAATGGCGTAGCTTAAATTGAACCAAATGATCTATCCAAATGACCAAATGGAAAAATATTGGAAAATATCTAACCAAAAAATGAACCAAATTCCATAACTCATTAAAGAAAGAAACACCATCACCCAAAAATAAATCAAATGATCAAACCCAAAAAATTGAAAATTTCTTGAATCGATTGGAGAAATGACCAAATGACCAAATTACTAAACAACCTAACCAAAAAATGAACCTATTGAACAAATAATCAAAATTACCAAGTGAATGAATAACCAAATAATGTAATAGAAATAGAATTAGACTTAAATGAACAAACAAAAGTAATCCATTCCCTACCCTTTTTTATCAAGAAAATTAGTTTGTAATGATTATGTTATACCACTAGTATTAAATTTCTAATTAAAGATATATTTAAATGATTCTTCATTTTATATATTCCATCAACATAAACAATTTAATTAATTATATCTTTGTAAATTTCATATTATTCAATAATGTACTATTATATTAATTAATGTCATTTGTATCAAGAATAATTAAACATCAAAGGTTGTGTGCCTCAAGCAAAAAAAATTTCTCGAGTTTGAAGAAAAATGATGGAAGTGATGTAAATGCACTGACAAAATAATGGATTGTATGTATTTTTATTGATATTTCAAATTATTATACGTATCTAATAATTAAATATCTTGTTTATATTTTAAACATTGTTCCCTAGAGGCCCTATATGAGAAAAAACATGAAAACATTGGTAAAAATGATCATTTGAGAGAAGTATTAGGAGAGGAGAACTAAGGGAGAGTCTGATGTAGACCCAATGAACACATATTCCTCACTAGTTATTGTCCCACATCAATAACTTATCAAACCTCTCACTCCACAATGATGAAAAACTCAAATGAAAAAGAATTTGTGAAAAAAAAATAGTTATGCCAGAGCATGATAGAGGTAAACTGATCACCAAAACGTTCTTGAAAGATATGTCAGTTATACGTCCATCACTTCTATTGTAGGCTACCAAT
Source organism: Viscum album (assembly GCA_963277665.1). Taxonomy (NCBI): domain Eukaryota; kingdom Viridiplantae; phylum Streptophyta; class Magnoliopsida; order Santalales; family Viscaceae; genus Viscum; species Viscum album. The sequence continues at coordinate 2,044,990,263 of OY728147.1, read as the reverse complement.
GTTTTTTATTCATGTATGAAAACAATTCAATCTATATATAATGCATCGAGTGATGTAAATGTGGGTCCTAGTGAAGGTCTAGGTGTTGATACTATTTTTGTTGGTGGTGGTGGTGGTGATGATGATGATGATGACGATATTGGTTCTCTAAAAGATGATATTGGTGATGGTGGTGATGAGGATTTTACTGATGGTGGTGATGAAGATATTGGTGATGGGGGAGATATTAATCCTGTATATTTTTGAGTTTGTAGTAAAAAGACACGTGGATGATTTTTAATGACTTGAATTAATTAATTGTGTGGATGTATATGTTACTTATAATATTGTAAATGTTTCGAAAACTATTACAACCAGTTGTTTGAATGTTAAATATACAATATATGTATTACACTAAATGTGTACCCTGGTGTGTATTGTGTTTATAGGTTCTAGATGGGATGGATGGGTTGCTACTTCCTATTAAGGATAGGTACATATAACAAAGGTTCAATGAACTATTGATATATCGTATCTAGGTGGATTGGCTAGACCCACGGTTCTCTTAACCATGGTTATTATGAACACCTCATTGGATACCCATGGTTTTTATAGAAACCATGGGTATATCCTTACACAGACAAATTAAGCCCCCATAGTTGTATGAACCATGGTTATAAACTATACCCAAATATTTATGGGCTATACCCATGGTTAAAAACCATGGGTATAGGGTAATATTCTAGTAGTGAAATTCATTTCAAACTGGAGCATAAGATGGAGGATTAAGATATGAAAGAATAATTTTTCTATATTTTTATTATATGTTATTTTATTTAAAATGTATGAGGGAAACATAGTTATGATGGTGGGAGGTTTAAGGGGGGAAATATTAAATAATGTGTGAAAATGGAGAGTTATTAAACATTTCACACTCCTATATTAAATATAAATAAAATTAAATCAATAAAATATTTTCTTTAAAGTTTGATCTATTAATATTCAAAAACCTAAAGGACAGTAAAGGTGTATATAAACTATTAAATTTCAATGGGGATCGTGCTAATGTACATGTGGTTTATATTGATTATTATTTAGATGATATTTTTTCTAAATGTAAGTAATTTTATTTTAAGGTTTAGTGACAATATATATTCTTATAAATTATGTTAACATTATAATAATATATTCTGTTTATAATTTTTTCTGAACATCTTTGAATAAAGATTTCCTTACATCATCTACTAGTTAGGTGTACTTTCTACCTTATGTCATACATAGTGTTTTTTCTCTACTACCTATGTCAAAATTTAAAAATGAGGAGTTATTATTTAGAGTTGGACTTTTTTTAGGTATTTTATCATTCGAGAATGTTTTGTATAAATTAATCATTTAAAACATTATAAGTTATGACCACATTTCATCAATATATTTTTAAATTTAATTTTATTACTTTTGGAATTTAATTGATGGTTTTTACCCAGTTATTCATATATATTTTATATTTTTTGGTGGCTAAAATTTTGAATGAAATTTATTTTTTATTATTTTGAAGAAGGAATTTTATAAAGTAAAAACATTTGTTCTATAGGTGAATCATGGTGTTTTTTTTTGGAAAAGGAATTTAATTATGATTTAGTAAAAAATGTAAGGCTCGTACTAAGCTAGCACTTGATTATAGTGTCGATCAATTAGCCACATAAGTGTAGCCTTCCAAGAATAATAGGAGGGATGACCTAGTGTGGAAGAGACCTACATAAGTCATCACAAGGTCATGGGAAGTTGTGCACATATAAAGAGAGGAAGGCCTGGTATAGTTCAGCACTGGGTAATAGGAAGACCAGGAGGGTCAACCTTGGATTTTTTCATCTCATCCAAGTATTTCACATTGAATATGATAAATGAGTGCTTGATCAGAGGAAAAATAATGTGGGATTATTTCACCCACTACACTATACAAGATTAAAAATATATCACCATTCGTTGTTGGGATGCATCACACCCTTCTTGGATATAACTCAACATCTATGTCCACCTTAGAACCTCATAAGATACCACACCAGGTCACTAGAATCCACCATAACTACCACCCTAAAGGTTGAACTCAATCTAATGAGAAAATTTCAATATCAGAGAACACAGTAGAAAATTCCAAGAGTTTGGTTGAGTAACTGTGAAGTGATTTTGAGTATGAGTAAGTCATTCATGGAATAGATTCCATACATTTTTTTCTAAGTTTGTGAATAAAGCCGCGTATGTGTAATGATAATGTTTTCTCGATAATGTTCCTTGGTTCGGAGCTACATAAATGTAAGGAACCTCATCCAGTTTATTAAAGGCACATATAAGGGCTATGTGAGTGTATTCATCTCATATGTGATGATGTGTATAGGTAAAATAAACCATGTCTAAAGATAATATTGGTTGTGTAAAATTGAAATAATTATTCAAAACTAAGAAATTGGTTCATGTCATGATAGATAAACTCATGTTATGAATGGTTGGATTTTGAAGGAATATATTCTTAGATTCATTCATGCTGTGAAGATTGGGGTTCATTATATATTATTTGAAAACAAAGGTACTTAATTTTGGATGAGAATGCTTTCATTCCATGAAGAAGGCTTTTTCTATATGAATTAAGTGACATTAAATATGAAAATATTTGATAAGAAGTTCATTTTTCAGGATAAATATATCATGTCACAAACATGTATTGCCATGTGGACCAGTATAGGTGAGGATTTTGGTTCCCAATGCAAACCATTTTCCTATTGTGAATGAAACGGTCCATAGAAATATTTTGAATGTGATCATCCATGATAATAGGTTTATTTTAAGGGAGTTTAATTACATATATCTTAGTGCATGAGGAGGGATATTTTGTAGATTCAAAGGTCTTATTTGGGTGGTTTTCAGGTATAAGGACCTTTCATTAAGACATTACATAATATTAATTCTTAAATAAATAATTCATTTCTTTTATTCCCAAATATATTTTCTGGATTATATTTTAAGATAATTATTCCATGAATCTTATATGACAAACTCATACATTATAAATTATACACTTAAATTTAGTATTCATATTTCCCACAATTGAAAACTTCTAAAATTAAATAGGTTTTTTTCATGACAAATCATCATGATTCTCAACTTAACTTTATCATTGTTCTTACTCATCCTTAATCCCTATAAAAACATTTGAAAATGTGGGAAAAAATCTCTATAAAGGGGTATATAAAATGGATAAAGAAATTTTAGTCAATTTAAAAACCATGAGCTCATATAAGAGATTCTATATTTAACATAACAAACTTTTAGCTCAAATAATCATTTATTGGAACATTAAATCAGTTTTAAAGCCCAAATTGTTTCATAAAATGATTTTAAAGAATACACAAAGGAAAAAATAATTATAGTTATTGTTTCTTATAAAACATAATAACCGTTGGAAAAAATTATTAAATTCATACCTTTTACCCATAAATTGAAAAAACATTTCTTTAAACAAAAAATCATTATATTAACTTATGAAATCAAAATAATTCCATAAAAACACATTATAAATAATATAAAAGTCGTGTAGGTGCATCAGGACATTATCTTCATAAAACCCTTATGAATGGAATAACATGCTTAGTTAATTATAATATAAATATATAGATAACATAATCATTACTCAATGCATTGGAGAGGTATATCAAGCTCATCCATTATCATAAAAAATGTTCACAAACTAGAAAATACATGAAACACATAAAATATTACATTTTCATCATCAAAATCAAAAAAATATACTTTTCAAACCACATGTAAAACATTTTGACATATTAATTTATAATTTTCTATTAAGACCCCATTTTGAAAAACTAAAATACCCACAAAAAATAAATAAGGTTTTTTATTAGATTAAAATATGGAATAATTTAAAATAATATAACTATAAAATAATGTTTCTGGTAGTGGGAAATTACGTTGACATCATATAAATTAAAATAGAACATCCATTTTTTCTTTTGTAAGTAAATTAAAAAAAGGTCCATATAAAATACACCAAATGCTTTATATTGAAAACCTTTGAAATAAAGTAAAAATATTCATTAAATATCCTTTATGAATTATTTATTTCAATATATCTATAAAATAAATCTTTAAAACATTTAAAATTGGGCTTAAATGTAAGTGCCCCTTACCTTGAGTCATACTTGTCATGTATGTTAATTATCATACTAAATAATAAAATTATGTTAATTTTTTACTTATTTAATAATATTTTTAAAGATTATTATTCCTTTTATTTCACTTATATCCTTATTATACTTGATTTCTTAATTGATTAAGGTTACATTATACATTTTGATAATGTTTAATTCGTAAGTTGAAAATGGATTCGGTAAGTTGACTTTGGTTAAATAGAACAGGATCATATCATTTACATAATATTAATAATGTTATAATTATAATTTTTATACATTAATTATACTTTTAGAACCAAATATTTAAGTTGGTTATTAAAAAATAATTATGTTACAACATTGAGATGGTAGTCTATATGTACAATTGAGTGACCTTTCCATTTCTCAATGAACATGAGCGGAAGAAGGTAAGTATTCTTTTAAATTTAAAAAAACTAAAATTCTATCATAAATATCATATTATTTATTTAAACACACACACACACAAATATATATATACATGATTCATGTGAGGTGGTGAAGAAAGATGAAACACATCGGTCCGTGAGGCAGCAGTTCGCACATATGCATGGGCGATGTTTTTACATTTCATTAGATGGTAAAAATATTAGTATAAAATTTATTTACAATTAATAAATTATATTTATATAATTTATATCTTATTATTTCATTTTTACCCATTATTACGACCATAAATAAGATTTATTTATGAAAAATGAAATACATTATCTCATAAGGCAGTAGTCTACATGTACGCACAAGAAATGTTTTTATTTTATATTAGATAGATAATTATATGAAAAATAGTTATACCGTAAATATAATTTTATTTAATTATATGGGTAAAACTTATGTACTTATTTTATAGTGCTTAATATAGTTTTTAATGAGGTAAAATAAAAAATAAAATAAAAACACTTAGTTAAGGACTATACCTCTTATTCGGACAACCTCCTTAGGTTTATAACTAAATCCTAAAAAGAATGTTATTATTATAATACTATGAACTTTAGGATGTGGGGGTGTTATAAAGGGATTAGGGTAGGTATTGGATAAGATAATAGGCTTTTGAGTTGTTAAGAAGGGACCAGATGGGTTGTTATTTTATAAGTGAGGGAGATGACACACTTGGAATTTTTCTAAAGATTAAAGAATATTAATGTATTAATCCATCCAAATGGATCAAAAATAACTAATATTTAAATAATATATGAAATATGGTAAAAATATGACAAAAAAATTTATTTAGACATGTTTTTAGGTCACTTTAACCCTTATCATTTTAATGTTAACCCTTTTAACATGTTTTAAATCTTACTATGCTAACCGTATTCTTTACTAAAGTCAATATTAATAACAAAAATAAAAGACAGTGTTCTTATTAAAACAATTATAGATGAATATTCCAAATATGGATTCATTTTTATCAAATTTAATTTCTATAATTGGTATGAATAACAATTAAAATAAACCTACAAAACGCGATGAAAAATGGTTTTCTAAAAAATCTACTTTTATGTATAGAAATATTTCTATACCAAATTCAAGTATATTATTGATTCCAATGAAATTTTTTGGGTAATATTTAATAAAATTAAACTAATTAAATTTCAAAACCAGCCCAAAATAAAATGATATTATGTTACTACTTTAAACGAAAATATGGTTTTCTTAAAAATTAGTATTTTATACTATTCGTCCAACAATCCATTTCTTCTAAAATTTCCCAAAATATAAATCTAAGATAATATTTTATTAATGATATAAAAAAATGGTATCCTATTTTTAAAATTCAAATTCTATAATTTTTAAACTAAACTTTTACATAAACCTATATAATAAATGTAAACAAATTTAGAAAGAATAAAATTAGTTTTTTTTTAAAAAATAAAAAATATTATTATATTTAATATAACTCTATAAAATATAATTCAATATTATTTATAAGGAATTAAATTTTTATATTATAAATATTAATTGGGCTGTTACATTCTAACACCTTTTTTAAATTATGTCCATATAATTTTATTCACTTTTCAAACAAGTCAGAATAATTTTCCTCCACAGAATTTCTATATTCTCATTCTATTTCTTCAATCATAAGGTTTTAAAAAAAATTGTAAACCTAGTAAATATACTTATCCTATAACACCTACTATCTAATAATCTGAATAGTTTTTTACTCAAAATAAATTTTCTCTTCAAACAAAAATAATTCAAGACTAAAAACATGAGATATATCTCGAGAATACTTTATTAACAACGAAACATTAAACACCTCGTGTACTTGAGATAAACATGGAATAAATTCCACTTGGTAGAAAATTTATCCAATATTATCCATAATTTCATTTTTTCCAATGAACTACAGATTTAACTATCCATTTTTACCAAAAGACATAATACCTTTCTATGAAAATTCTTTAATAAAAATATAGTCAACAGACTCAAATAAAAGATATTTCCTCATGTTATCCACATAAATTTTCAACATTATTAGAGCTTCTATCATATATTATTGAATAATTCTAACATTATCAGCCATTTCTTCTAAAAATTCTAATCCCAATAATTTTCTTCCCCCGACTTCATCCTAACAAAATAGAGTTCAACAACACTTTACATATAATGACTGAAATGGTTTCATCTATATAGTGGAATGAAAAGGGTTATTGTAAGAAAATTAAACCAACAAAACATGTTGATACCAAATTCTCCTGTAATATATATAAAAATCTAGAAAAACATATTCCAATTTATTAATCAGTCACTCTGATATTCTATTATATTGATAATGAAAAGTTATACAGAAATTTAATTCAGTACCCAATAACTTAAGAAGGGTTTTCAAAAAATTATTGGCAAATATTGGATCATGATTAGATACTATAAAAAGAGTGACTCTTTGAAATATAATTATATATTCAAAATAAACACTATAGAGATGATATAATGACATATAATCTTGAATTGATAAAAAAATGTTAATATTTAGTCAAAAAATAAATAATAACTCATATCACATTATTAAATTGAGATATATTTGTTAATATAACCACAAAATATATGGATATATTCTTCCAATTCCATTTCATCATTGGAAATGTTTGAAGAATCACATTTGATAATTTTCTGTCCACTATAACCAGTTGAAAATTTAAACATTTCATAGTAATGTTAGAAATTTATTTCTTCATTCCTTTCAAAAAAAATCATGATGGAATCTGTATATATTAGTACTGCTAGGATGAAAAAAAAACAAAGTAATATAAACTTTACTAAATAGTTCATTCTTCAACTAGAAGACACAAGGCATATGTAATCTTTTTCTAAATCTCAAAACACCTTCTTTTTCAATGTTAAATTCAGGTAACTTACCTTTACTTTCCAATTCATTGATTTCTTATAAAACATGATACTCCTTCTAAGATTTATTAATTAATTCTTATAATGATGATTGTATTAACACCTAAAAAAAATAAAGGAACTTCATAGATGCATAATTTCTAGATCAACATTCACCAAATCACTTACCAATAGACCATGTTCCAAATGTATCATAATTAATGATGTTTCATCTATTCGACTTAAAGAATCATTTGCGTAAATTTATTTTCTTATATAGTAATGAATCTTGCATTTAGGATTCTTAATTAGTTTTATACATCATCAATTTCCCCATGTTAAAATCATTTTATGTGAATATATACTTCAAAATTTTATAATAAGTATATATTTCACACTTTTGTCCATAAAAATTACATATCTATATTTTTAAATCAAACACTAAAGCCACCAGTTTTGGTTCATAAGTGGGATAATTTATCTCACGATGTTTCAATTATCATGAATAAGAATAAATTATATATTCATTATATATAATAAAACATCTAAGTCCCTTCATATAAGCATTTTTATATATAATAAACTTACCATTTTTGGATGGAAGGGCCAAAACTAGAGAAATTATTAACTTTTTTTTCAATTCCTAGAAACATTCAACACATTTTTGTGTCTTTAATAATTTAAATCCTTCTCAAGATATCTTGGTTAGTGTCCTAGATAACTAAATAATGTTTTGAACAACCCTTTGGTAGTAACCTATTAATATAAGAAAACTCTAAATATTTGTGACATTTATTGTTCTTTGGTTCTCTTTAACAAATTTAGATTTTTCTAGATCAATAATTATTCTATATTTATTTAAATTATGTCCAAGGAAATAAATATATTGTAAGAATAACTCACATAGGATCATGGTGAGGTAGGATATATTGGGGTTTCCATGAGTAATATTCTATTAATTAAAAAGGTGATAAAGTATTTTTCCATTTTTTTCTTTAATGGTAGCCGATGTCTTAGGCAGTTTGATGGAAATTTAACTATCTAATTATGTCTATGTCCATAGTGTTCTATCAAAAATATAATTTTCTGAAATTAAAATAAATAGACATATAGAATAGAGGTTGATGACAGCAGTAATAAACCTTCTTGATTAGAGATATCAAGATATAGTGGTTATCTTACACAGTGTATATTCATAAGTGGTTATTGTCACTATGTATTTAAATTCATTATCGATTAGATCCATGACATGTTTCAAGATTTTAATCATGGAATTTAGATGGTACCATCTGATTCCTCTAATAAAGGGACCTAAAGGGTCACACAAAAAGTGCATTCGGGGTCTCAGTTAAATTCTATATTATTTTGAATTATTGAATAAATATTAAACTCATTTGTGGTTTAATATTTATTCTTGTTTGGTTGATCACATATATTTAGTTATTAGTTATTCAAAATAATATTGTGTGTATCATATTGATATTTTATGAAATATATTTTTCAAAAATATTTAATTTCTTTGATAGTTGTGTTACACGCAACACCGAGTTTAAATAAACTAGGATATACTATTAAAATATTATTATTTAAAGTGATAGTTATCTCATAACTATTAGATTTTTTGGTTTAAATAAGACTGACTCAATTAAAAAAACATATGGTTAAACATTTATATAATTAATTCATTGGTTATCAATTGATTATAAATTAAAATTAAAATCATTTGAAATAAAAAAAGTATTTTTCTGGAAAACTATTTTTATGCACTCAATGTATTTTTATCTTAATAAATTAAATTAATCACTTTTTGTGAATTATTTTAATGATATTTATATATTATATATTTAATTAAAATTTTAACATTCATTTAACTTTTTTATAAGCATGGTATAAGAATATACCAAGTTTTATGTTTAAAATTTTGTTTTTAAAATGTTTTCATTCCATTTTTCATGCTTAAATTAAAATAAATTTATACCAATTATATGTATTGAATTTGATAAAATAGATTTAATATTTAGAATTATTAGGTTCATATTTGGAATATATTCCCCTATAATTTTTTACCAATAAGAATATAAAACGTGGTAAAATTTATCACCTCTGTATATGGTAAATTGGGTTAATATAGGTTAAAACTAAGTGACAAGGAAACTAATTTTTCATTATAATTTTTATCTAATGATGTTTATTTGACCATTACAAACTTAGTATCTAAATTGAGTTGTTTAATGGACAAATGTCCATATAAATTACTTATATATTATTTAAATCAAAGAATGTTACAAAATATCACTCTCTTAGTTTTAAATATCCATTATGTGTTTATATTTGTACAAAAATTAGTTATGAATGAATATTAATAGTAATTTTTGTATAATTAAATTATATTAATTATATTAATTTATTTATAATTTTTAGTTATTATATATTTAACTCAATATCTTACACAATTCCAAAATAATATTAATTAAATTAATGGAAAAATAAAATAAATAATATTAAAAATATTAAAAGTGATATATTATGAGTACGTTATAGTGTTACATGAATTTTGAAAATTTATATTACATATTATGGTTATGTAAAATAATTATATTTGAATTCCAACTTTGTATTTATGTCTTTTAAGTCAATTTAAATAAATATTGTTTAAATAATAAATAATTACATTTTATGAAAAATAATCTTTATTTAAATTACTGAAAATTCATAAAAATATTAAAATAAGGGAAATGGGATAAATTATTGTAGAAAATGTCATTAATTTTCAATTTATAGTCCATTTTCACTTATTTTTCTTGATAATAACTTCAATATATTTTAATCTTTTAAGAAATTACAAGGGTTCCCCTCCCCTCCATTATAGAAGGGAACCCATCCTTTCACTTCTTCACACAAATTTGAGAATTATATCTCAACTAAATACTATCAATATCTCTTATACACTCCCTTTTAAACATCATAAAGGATATATCATTTCCAAAATACTAACCCTGGAGCCTTTAAGAGGAGATCTAAATGGGTTGTTTCAAATAAGATGTAATCACCTTAATCGATCACTTTCTTTTTAATTATTAGTTTACCTCCTATAAATATGTTATATTATTTATAAATTAATAAATTAATTATTATATACAATAAAATTTTATTATAATTATTATTAATCCACTTTTATTCACCCTTTTTCAACAATCAGAAGTCAAAATATTGCTCAAGCATACGTAAGGGTTGCCATCTCCACGTAGCGATACAATTTGTTTCTCATCAATATATTTTATGGATAGGTTTCATTAAGGGTTTTATTATTATATATTATAATTATGACATAATTAAACTTATTCAATGGTAATATAATATCTAACTTCTTACCTTACAAACCATTATAAAATAATAACATCGAATGTACGAACGTGTAGACTACCGCCTCCACGAAGCGATATGATTCTTTTTCAATTTATTTTTTATTTAGATAGTAATAAGGATATATTTAATTAATATTATTTATATATATATATATGATGTAATAATTATTCTAGAAATTTGATTTATTATTTAAATTTCATTTTTCCTTTCTTTTTAAAAGTGAAAATAGAATTCATGCATACGTACAACCTATTGTCTCCATGAATAGTGTAATTCCTTTTTCTATCTATATATTTTATGGGTGACTATAAATATATATATATATATATAATATATTATTTTTATATCATTATTTAAAGATTTAATATTATGAAATTATAATCTAATTATATATACAATAACTACTAAACGGAAATACTCATGATAAACAAAACAATTAACACCCAAAAATGATGATTTTATGAAATTATTGATACAAATTTGTGTTTAAATGTTAAAAAGGGGTAATATATGATATTATAAGTATATTTATGACTTTAGAATCAAAATATAATAAATTTATATTTATTATATAGGAGGTTACAGAGCTTTCTAAATAAGGGTAGCTCAAGGTAATGGTTTTATGTTAAAATCTCATTATTTATCAGGATTTTTTGTGATGAATTTTATAATGATTAAATATTATGATATATCTCCCAATAATATCATGAATTTTATTATACTATGTTTTTTTATTTTTAATACATGTTTTCCTTTTGTTTTTCTTTCTTAATGTACTCAATTGACAAAAAAATCTAAGGAAAATTGATTTTATCACTCTCTTGGTAGAAAAACCCTTTCTTTTCCTTGTCAATTTTTTATAAAAATATTTTCAAGAATTTTTTTACTAATATACAATGATTATTTTAATTAATTTTTAAACATGTTTAACATTTTTTAAAAATTGTTTAAAATTAATCTTCTCGTCATTTTCTAAAAAAGGTACTTTTTGACTTTTTTTATAAAAGTGTGAAATGAATGTTTCTAACATATACAGCATGAAAAGAATTTACCTACTCAAAATATGGTCAATAATTTGAATATTAAATAATAATTTAAATTTTTTCTTTTTAAATAACATTATTTATTTAATTTCATTGATTTTTTTATAATTTAAACGTTTATTTTTAAAGTGGAAAGGTTATTTTCCCCAAAAAGGTTTTACAGATATTTTAATGGTATTTCTATTCATCTACCACAACAGTTTATGATTTTACCTATTATTTACTTGGGATATGATCCAAGTATACCATCTAAATCATTTTAATATATATTTTTTGACAATTTTTATAATATTTTTTTTAAACTCTTTCTATTTTCATGGGTTATAAAATAATAAATTGTTTAAATTTTTAGGAAAACTATTTATTTTCCATGGTTTATGAAATGATATTATTTTTATGCAACTCATTTATCTACATGGATTATTATATGAATGATGTTTTATGATATTTTTTAATGAATATTCATATTTTTTTATTATTTTATGGGTTGTAACTATATCTCTCTCTAATGCATTGGGTAAAGATTGAAAATATCATGAGATAAACAGAACTGGAATGGGTAGTAATCCCCATTTAGTATGGGACTCTATCCACTATGATATTCTTTGTATTTAATATTGACTACTCTAATGGTTTGTAGAGTAAATAAAAACCACTATGATGGTCTTGGAAATCATCCTTGAATACTAAGGAAATTAAATTCTATACTTATGTGTATGCCACAATTCCATTCCTAATAAAAATTCTATGCTTCCATGGATTATGTTATTTTATTCTATTTTAATTCATGTTTTATGAACTAGCAAGATTTATTCCATGACTCAAAATTATGATATATGATATCCAGGGTATGATTTTCAAATTTTTTGTTCTCATACCCTTATTCATGTTATTATTATATGATCATTGAAATCTCTCTTTTTTACCCTTACTAAGAAACGGATATCACACATTATTATATTTCCATTCCTTAGGTTATGAAGAAAAGTACTAAATATGATATGTCTAATAAGGGTAAAAGTTTTGAAGAATTTAGTGGGAGATGATGTGGATATTTTATGAACTATTTTTTTATGTTTCTATGTTTCCAAAGTCACTAGACCTATATGATTCTGGATTGGATCATTATGTTATGGAAAGAATATTCATCTACTAAGACGTTATATCTAAATATGAAAAGTCTAGTTCACAATATTAAGTGAGTTAAATATTAAATAAATATTTATTTCGTAAGGTAATTATTAATTTTGTGAATATATAACATTTATTAATATTAGTTGATTCTAAAGTTAATATATAATTATTTATTTAGTTTTTTGAATACTTGATAAATATTTATTTTCTAGTTTAGTGAATATAATATTTATTTATTTATTAATAAATAATGTTACAATATTTATTTATTAAAAAAATTGTCATAATTCAGTGCTCAATAAATAATATAGAGGATATACATACCGATTTTAATGGCCTAGTTATAAATGATATATTAAATACCTTTTAAAAAAATAATAATTTATTTATTTTATAAATGATATTTATTTATCTATCGGTGTTGTTCATGTCAAGTAAAAATAATAATTATTATATTATTATTAGGCATGGGGTTATTTATGGAATATGGAATTTTTTAGGGCTTATTTTTAATTACTAGCCCTGATCTAGCTTTTTAAATACCCGATTATATCACATTCCCTGGTTAGATGTTCATTGTGAACAAAAAACACAAGAGAGAACTCTCTCAAGCCCTAAGAGAGAAATCTCTCAAGAAAATTCTTAAGAAAAACAAATTTTATCCTCTTCCAACCTCTTAAGATGATAGAGATAACCATAATTATTCCTTCTCACCTTTAATGATTTGGTTATGATCAATATTGATCAACCTAATCATTAGAACATATGTGCTATAACATAGATAATTTAGTTGTAATGATCAGAGCTTCATGTAGCATGTGTGGATCCCCACTAGTGGGATTCTATCCATGGATCCTCTTGTCGTAATGATGTTACATCAAGAAGTAATGAACTGATTCATTAACTAAGAGATAATTATAATGAGATGTAATTCATATTTAAATAAATTAATTATAGGTGAAAAGATCATATCTTCTTGGTAATAATGTATAAGTCAATTAATCTTCAATTTAATTTTTCTGGTCATGACATTATACATCATGTACATCTCTTATTATTCATCAATTATGATAAAAATCCAAGTTGACTATTCCCCATATGCACTTCTTCTGTTCTCAAAACCTTAAGGTGATATCAGTTAAATTAATTTATATTTATTTTTTAATTATTGATTGATGATATGAATTTTTTTGTTAGTTTTCATTTCTCTTTATTAATTATTAAATCCTTACATCAAAAATATTCTCTTCCCATCCTTATTCTCACTCATATAACCAATAAACATGTTAAATATACATTAAGATCATTGAAAGACTCCATCGAGAGTTGTCAAAGGTTCTATACAGATAACATAAGAATATGCTGTGTATATCCCATTATTAAATGTCATGTATCCATGTTAATTACACTGGGTATAACCATGTTAAAATTGGGTCTTCATTCAATAACTATATGTGGAATGTATTTAATTCACACTGTATGTTTACTGGGTTAGGTTGGAACACATTTTTTAGACTAAAAGTTATATAGTCCATGTGTTTTCAAGGAAAAAATCATGGGGTCCAAGCCATGCTGTGAATTTATTAAATGACACCGGGACTAAAAAACCATGAAAAATAAACGACACACGGAATGTAGTTGGTGTACATTTCATGTACCTCATATATTATTAGGTGTAAAAAAACACCAATTCCAAAGGATTGTGTTACAGACATGGGAAAAAGCTATTACATGAATTTTGTGTCTATATATGTCATATATTACATTGAACCTCATGTAATTAATTTAATACTTAGAGAAAAATTAATTATATAATTAAACCTATTTTCCTATGTTTCCCATTTCATTTATTTATAATACACACTAGGATATGGAATTATTGATTGTATATTAAATTAATTTCCATGTTAAATTCTAAAATGAATGTTGCACATGGTCATTAAATATTAAGTATTATTTGTGTGTTAATAGAGTTACATGATGCATAATTTACATATAATCAGGCATTGTTTATTTAAAAATACACACAATGGGATTACATGTCACACCTTGTAAGATATGTTCCGTGTGAATTAATAGTGCAAGGATGATTTCGAGTATTTTGGATAGGGACATATCATTTCCTCTAAGTAAACATATGTAATTTATTAATTTAAATAAAATTAAATTATGGATGGAGGAAATTTTTAGGAAATTTTGGATGGATTTATGATAAATTGAATTAATTTATTAATATGATAATTAATATGATTAATATATGGTGATTTTATCTTAATTAAATAGATAATTAAAGTAAATTCTAGCTGGATTGTAAATATATGTGTGTTTCATGTGTCTGGATGATTATGATCTTAGACCAAACCAATCTATGTGATTGGTTTCCTTTCAATTTATTATTATTATTAAATTTAATTGATGGCCTTTAATCTATCCCCTCCACTAATTTTTTAAGGGAATGTGTTCCTATGGTTTCTTTTATATAAACACCTTAAAACAATCCTATGGTGCCCCTCACAAGTGTCTGGGAAATGCTTATGTAATAGATGGACCTCCTAGGATAATGGGGTCGATTCAAGTTCAGATCCAAGGTCAAACCAATCCAAGAGTTTCATAAGAGGATAGGTGGACTTTTGTAGCACAAATCATGTTATAGTTCAAGGTGTATTCCCCTATGATCAATGGTTATTTGGTCATCTTCAATATAAACTTACTATTATAAAATCCCATGGTCATACCACATTAATAATTTTTTTTTATCAGTTTCATGATTCATTATTTATTTGAATATATGGATCTCATGTTAAATAAATGAAATTAAATAGCATGAATGAAGATTAAATAAATATAATTATACATAACATTTATCCTTAAATGGTTAATCACTTGTGTAAAACCTACTTAATATTAACAATAAAGTAATAAATATTAAATTGGAATTTTACGTATAAATATTAAAATACCGCAATCAAAATAATATGTCGGTATAGCATTATACTACTTCAATTGAAATAGAATTGTAGTTTAAAGTTCTTGAACAACATTTATTGGGTTGCTTTCAATTTTCAAGGAATTTTTATCTTTAGTTTGGGGTTGATGTAACCTAATTCACATTAACTAAATATTTCCTTCATGAGACTTAGTGAAACTAATAGGGAAATGTTGATGAAATCTAAGAATCAAATTTCAAGATTAGGGAGTCCACTCAAAGAATCAAAGAGTTATGAGTTGATGCAGGTGGAAGATTATTCCTACCTAAATACATTTGAATAGATTTTCAATCCCCCATTTTGGTTATAATAATAGGAATATATATCATTTCCACTAAAATTTCCATGTAAAAGGATATTCTGAAACAAATGGTGAGGGATATTGTGTTTTTATAAAATAATGGAAGACTGATAAAAAAACATTATTACATAACATCGTAGGAAATCATGATAACAACATAAATATCCATTAATTAAATATGAAAATTTAAATCATCATAAAACAACTATAAATTTGTAAAAATTCAATGTCCTCACTAGCATATATCTATTATCATGGTATAAGTGTTTATACACTGAACTACTATAGTAAGATTATATTGTGTGTAGGTATCCCCTGTATATTTTTAGCCACCTAAACATGAATGCGAAGGTGAGAAGGATATATTCAAGAGGTATATTGGTATTCTCCTACTATCTATTATGTCAGATATCAGTTATATATGGAGAATTGATATTGAAATATAAGGACATGGAAGCCTACATCATAACATTTCATCTCTTATATATTAATGAGGAGAAAGTGAGATAGATTCTTTAGATAAAATATATTTTTACCACACTATACTAATGTAAACTAGTATGGGGTACTTAGATATTGATATTTTATTTAATATAATGAATTATATTAATCATTTACAAAATTTTGGTCATCTATATGGTTGATAAATTATCTATTAATCTCATATTATCAACCTTACCTTCCAAGTTCTACTCATTCATCTAAATTAAAAGATGAAAAATACATATGAACAACTCAAGAATATTTTGAATAGGTTTCACCAAGGAGATAAGGGTTGTGGGGAACTCGGTTACACCACCCTTCTAGTGAAAACCATAAAAGCAAAGTGTTGGAAAATCCCATGATTATTTTTTACTAAATGGTACTTTATAACATTTTTCAATGGGAAAAATATTTATAATTAATACAATGAATAGAAGGTTATTTTCTTATCTTGTGAACAAAAGGGTCATTTTAAAGGGGAATATAATGAAATAAAATTGAAGAAGATGCACGCAATAGAATCTACTTAAAATATATATCTATCATGGATTATAATGTTTCACTTCCTGGGTATTAAATACTATATTGTATTCAAATACTAAAATTAAGAAATAAACTTTACTATAAGTATGGTTTATTCCCTAAGTTGTTGGGGAAGGGAGATTCTCATGTCATTCATGAGAACCACATGACTTGAAGAATTAAATATAAATTATTGTAGTGGATAAAAATGGTGATTTCTATGTCAAAAATAACAATTTGAACATTTTATTTCTCAGTAGATTGATTATAGTTGAATTTTTATTTATATTAAGGATTACCTATACATTTATCTCAATTTTCTGTTAAAAAAATCGAACATTATTTATTTTAATATGAATGTTTATATGGTATTATATACTTAATTGACAGTTTAGTAATACTAGAATCATTGATATCAAATATTAGGGTTATACAATAAATATAAATTATACAATTGATACCCCATTGTGGTAAGATAATTCTTTTCTAAGTGAAACTAAAGGTTATTTTCAAAGATAAACCTAAAATAGTGTTTAGTCTCTAGGTATCTAAAAACACTTTAGGTATTATCGATATACTAACTTATTGGGTTTTAGAAAAATAAACCTTTAAAAATAAAGGAATTCCATAAATATTTTGAAATTTTTTCAGCTATATAACATGAAAAATTATAAGGTAAAGCAAGAGGTAAAATAATATAATTTATTAAATTTATTTTAGACATTTTAGGAATGATAGATAATAGTAATGAATTCACTTGGTAAAAGATACAATATTGTACAGGCTGGTATATTGGATAATATCTTAAAAAAATATCAATTGATAATTTAATATAGGGTAAAGTATTTACTAAAATCACATTACATTTTTTATATCATATATATGGTGATAATACAATGTAGATAAATAAAGAGTATTATAAATATTAAAATTATTCCATGATTCCTTTCCAGGCATGTTTTGAAAAATAGAAACATAATATCTAACTATATGTCAACTAAATTGACTAATGTATATCATATAAGATATGGAATGAATGGAGTCCATCAATTTCATATCCTAAGGTATTCTGATTTAATTCAGTTGTTAATCTAGCATTAGATTCAAATTTATGTCAAAGGAAAAAAAATATACATTTTAGTTTATTATACTATAGAAACTAAGGATGTTAACATCCCCAATATATAAAGGTATTGACATTAACAAATAAAATTTTACGTGGGAATAAATTCTCTTTTGATATAGTGGGAAGAATAAAGTCTTATATATAATCTTGTTTCTAGATGAAAAATATAGAATAAGAACATTAAAACCCATAAGTGTTAATGGTAGGAATTTTTCTAGAGAAACATATTATATATAATGTTTAAAACTATAGTGATGGTTTTATAATTCACTAGAGTGAGTGATATATCATTCACTCTACAGGGAGTGGTAATTAGTAACCATCTATGATTGAATTGTTATTATGAATAAAAATATAGGTTCTGTTTAACAAAATTCATTTTGTATTTTGGTGCTTGATGTAAAGTCGTTGGTGGGTATTGAACAAAAACTATACATGGATGGTACAAGTGAGATTCCAATAAATCAAGGCTGGTTATTCCAAACCATTATGCTTAAATTATTTTTGAATTCTACTTTTTTGGGATACTTTGATCATTACATTTGGTATCCTATGTCAACAACACCTCCCTTTGATGTATCATTATGGAACATGTCTTTATTACATGACCAAAAAGGTTGGAGACATCAAATAATGACAATATGTAATGAATGTTTCAATGATTCGTCTATATGTCAACACATGTTTAATGGTCAGAGTATATTCATTTGAAATGAATTGATTTCATGTGCCTATAATAGGTTAGTGGGAGAACTATAATTTTCCAAGACATATATGTTTAAAATTATATATGTATATGGAAAATAATTGATTGCTCTTATGGTTACATAATACTAAATAATTTCTCCAAAGATGACTAAAGTAATAACCCATGTTCTAAAGAAAAAGATCTACTAGTATAGAGCAAAGAGATTCTTAATCAAAATTATAAACCACAGTCATCATAGTATTAAAAATATAATATGGAATAATTTACCTGAATGTTTTCAATGTCATATGGGATTCTTGTGATATATAGACTGCATATTCCTAAGATTACTTTGGAAATCTATTTCACATTCTATGATATTTACATAGGTTTGATCTTTATTATAAATAAATCATAGAATAAAAATGTCAAATAAGATCAGGGGAACTGAATAGGCTTTCAGTTGTAACTATTTGATAGTTCTAGAGGAAGTAAGACTAGATGAGTTCTTGGAAATTGGAGAAATAGTAATACTAGTTTTTTTGGGGATATAAAACTTGTATTTTTTAGATTAGTTAATCTAGTATTGCAATAATTCTATGTTAATATGAAAGGGTAAATATTTCCGCATCTTGTAGTTTTCATATCTACATGTTACTGAGTATGTGGTTTTTTTATGCAACTTAAGAAATGATTTTAGCAACTATTTGTTCCATATTTTGTAGTTGTACCTAGATTGTAAATTTCAATCATATTTTGGCAAACCTTTATCTTTGATATTTTCCATAATGTCTTGGATAAAAGATTAAAATATATATATACTTGTTCATATCACCTCTTAAGAGATTTTCATATAGAGATAGGGTCATGAGGAGAAAATTATCCATAGGTATCATGGTGGTCTCAATAGATATAGTCATACCTCAATAGAAGTATGTTTGACATGTGAGACTTACTAGTAGAGTGTTATGGTTGAATTTAGTGAAATTGGGAGTTTATAGGATTTGGTCCCCTATAACCAATGACTTTGATCATTGGATTCATTGAATATTCATTTCCATGAATATTGATTAATTATTTATCACATGATGATCATTCTTCTATGTCAAATATAGGTGATAACATCCTTGCAGTACTTATTGTACTTAATGGTCACAGTTATTCCCTGCTATGATGAGAACCTATAAGTTTCATGATAATATTATCAAATAGATTTTATGTGGACATATGATATCATTTTTCATAATGAAAATTATATAGGTTATTAGGGGTGGATACTTTTAATACTTTGAGACACTTTCTTACAGTGTACGATCTTGGTAATCATCAGAGCAGGATATTATGGGAACATTCCCCACCATTAGAAAATATCAATTTATATGTGTCATTAGATATTATAATTTATGGATGTGTGTAATGAACCTTCAACTTTAATATTATTATTAATTCATATTATGAGTTGTGTTCTTTGATGCATTGATAAAAATCATGATGACATATGCTCGTACTGAGGTATGATACGTTGGTTGTGTCATGAGTAATATTGAATTAATGAATAATGTCAGAAAGGATTTATCCCTTCTTTTATTTAATTTATGTTGATATATCAGTCCCTTTAATGGAAATTGAATATCCAAATTAAGTCTATGCTCATGGAATTCTATCAGAAAAATATTTTCTGAAAATTCAAAAAAAAAAGACATTGATCACATAGGTTGATGACACCATCATGCAACCTACTTAATTATAGATATCATGATAAAAAAATTTATATTAAAAATTGTAATTTTATATGTTGTAATTTTAATTGTGGCCTTTAAAATCATTATCTATGGGATTCTTGGTATTTTATTCTATGTTTTCATTATTAATGAAGTTTATTATTGCATCATGATTGTTTATTTACCTAAAATTTGTATGTGATGATGTCCCAATAATATATGTCGTAATGAAAGTTCAAAGAAGTTCCCCACTATGATGAGAACCTAAAGGTTCCATGATAATATTCTTAAAAATTATTCTATATCTAAATTATATTTTTTTGATAGGACATGGACAATATAGGATATCAAAATTAGGGTGTTCAAAAGTCATTAAGACAAATTACCATGGTGTTCTCCCTTATTAATATCCAATATATATGGTTATAATAACAGTACCATCAATAATAAATATACATTTTTATGTGTCATTGGATGTTCCTATCAGTGAGAATTTTTATTAATCCTTAGACATTAATATTATCATAAATGGATATCATGACTCGCATTATTTTATGTATTGTAAAATAATATGATGATATATGATTGTGGAGAGGTGGGATGTGTTGGGTACATCATGAGTGATATTTTATTTATTGATAATCTGATAAAGGAGTCATCCCTTCTTTCCCTTGATAGAAGTTGATATATCAGGCTTTTCATGGAATTTAACTTCCTAGATGAACCATGTCTATGTTTTCAATTGGAAATTTCATTTCCATAATGTCAAATAAAGTGAAATTAATAAAATAGGTTTATGTCACCATAATTAAACCTACTTAATTTGATATATCATTATAAAAAGATTATATTGCATAGTAAGTGTTCATAGAAGGCTGGATGTCATTGCGACATTAACTTCTTTCTATGTGGTTGTCTCGGTGTGTTTTTAGACACTAGCCTTCTACTTTAGGTGGATGTGTCTAATTCCACTTAAAAAAGAGGCCCATAGGGTCACACATTATGTGTATCTGCAATCCCAATTAATTTGAAGCATTGAATTAAAAAATTTATAATAAATAATATTTTTTTGGATTTGATTGAACTCTATGATTTAATCATATGTTATTCAAAAGGATATGCGAGTGAAATAATAATAAATATTTACTTTCAAGTTTTGGGGAATATAATACTTATTATATTTATCAACTAATAATGCAGTGACATTAATTTATTATATAAATAATCATTATACAAGGATCATTAAATATAGATGTTGGAAAGAAGATTCAACTTAATGGTCTAAGTAAAAGTGATAAGAATGATATTTATTTATATTCTATAATTATTTTGAATTTAAAATTACTAATAATATTAATATTATTGTATTACATGGGGCCAACTAAGAATTATAATGTTTGAAATAGGTTGCGTGTAAATTTTAAACCCTAAACCTTCCATAATAAATATATAATTATATTAATTTCCATAACTACTCTTCTTTTTCAAAATGGAAACATAATAAATATCTCAAGATCTATAGAGAGATATAGAGATATCGAATGTGATCTCAACTACACCTATCTCTATCCATTGAGATAACATCAATAGTTCTCCCTCATTCAATAATAATTATACTGTTATCAACCGTGAGAAATTCAAGTGATTAGTATCGCTTGTGATAGCACCCAATAATACTACAGTGATGTTCAAAGATTGTGGTGCATGTGTGGATCACTTCTAGAGTTATTATTCACATAGATATGACAGAAAAATCATGGTACGATGAGATCTAGTCAACTTGATTATCAATTAATGTGGAATTACATATTTAGGTAAATCTATATCAACTCAAAAATTAATTATAAATTACCTGTGAAGATCCTCCTCATATGGTTATGGTGTTTTCTCAAGTCAATTAATCTATGGTTTTAATTGAACATGGTGTTATTTTTTATGTAAAACAATTATTTCTCAGATATTAATACTTAAAAAATATTATTTAGGCATGCCATCCTTGATCTTCCACTACATTCAGAACATTCAATTGGTATCCGAGTAGGTTACATTTTTAATTTATAATTATTTATTATTGGTTAATTGTTTGCATGAGTTTGAAATTTATTTTACTTCATATTAATTCATTTTAATACATAAGCATCATTACATCTTCAATTATTCATTATTTCTAACATAACTGGTAAATAAGTTAAGATTAAAAGTGAAGAAACATCTGAAAAACACCATATAGAGGTTCTAAAGGTTCTATCCAAACAAAACCAGAGTACAAGAAATATACTACCTAAATATACATCTTGTATTAGTGTTTCTCTCCAATATATTTTTATATCATGATAGACCCTGTAAAATTGGATCTAAGATTTTATAAAAGTGCATCATCATGTATAACCAAATAGATGGGCACATAGTTTGAAGATTTACATGTCATGAGACCATTATACATGTTGTTTAGTTTTTATATTCTCACAATTGAGAATAAGGTGTGTCCCAGCATGATGTGTATTAGATACACAACACGAGTACTGACATGTCGTGTATCTATGAGGAAACATTTCATGTAAGATTAATAACACTCCATTTGACTCAAACTCTTCTGTGATAGAAAACAAACCCAGACCCTAGGCATATGCTGCAGGAACCAACAAAATACAATACATGCCATTTAAAATAGTACGCGTTGTGTATTATATTGTAAATGGTGTACTTAATTTAATATGGGGATAAAAATTAAATATATTATTATACATATTTACATGTGTCCCTTGTGCCATTTATTTTACAATACAATCCATGTAATTAGATCAATAATTACATATTGAATTAATTTTGGTGGAAATGTAGCCGCTTGGGAAGCTCCCGCTTGACCTAGGGTTCTGCCAGCCCTAGCACCGCCTCTCTTCACCGGAATTCTCCTCGGATTCTCCCCCACCTCATTTTATCTCCCATGTGCATGACGTAGATCTGACCCCCATGACTCCTGCCTCTCTATTTGCTTCGACCTCCTATAGCTCCCATGATCATTCCCCAGATTCTTACTCCTCTTTCATGTGGCTTCCTCCCGTGCGATATAGCACCCGATCCACCCCCTCCTGGTGCACCATCGGCGGACCCTGTGAGCGTAGATGTCCCTCCTGGATCTTCGTGGCTACTTCTAAGTTTCTTTGCCCTCCAGACCAAAGGAAGAAAACCCAATCATTCTGTTTCCTCCACCGTGCTTCCTGCGATAGAGTTTATGGTTCTTTGGTTCTGGAATAATTCCTATGATGTTTGATTGTTGGTGTTTTTGGTTGGGGCATGGTTTGGTACGATCCTGTGTTTCGGATCTGGTCTCAAAACTGGCCTTTGTCCCACCTCAGTTCAACCTTGATGCTCCCTCCCTAGCTTCTGGATTTCAAGAATCTTCAATGGACCGTGTTGCAAAAATGAGAGAGGTTGCAGCTTCAGATCTAGGGTTTTTTGCAACTGGCGACATCGGGTTCCCCTGACCCAATCCCGCCACAGATGGCTGATCTGACCCAGTGCTGGCTTCCTTTGTTTTGGGTTTGTTGCAGTGCCACTTTTTTTGTTTCTTGGAGGCAAGGACATTGTTGTTTTTTCATAGATAGTACGCATATGTGGATGGAAGATTCAGGAATTCTTGGTACTGATGATGTTATCTCCTTAATTTATTTCAAATTTTCTCTGGGTTTAGAACAGGTAGGGTCAACTTCTTATCTCGGGTCATTACGAGGTCACAGAGGGTGAACTCAAGAACTCTCAGGGATTTAGTAATTTTCTCTCATGTTCTTCTCTGTTTTTATGTTTGTCCTTTTGAGGTTCTGTTTAGTTTTCTAAGGTTTGATAATGTAATTTTACGATTCTCCTCTTCTCTTTCGGCCATTACCTTCATGTATGCCCCCATTTTGGGCTGGTTCTAAGGTTTCTTTGGCTAATTGGGATGGTGCTGGCAGATTTTATGATGATGTTTCAGATCTTGGATGATTTTGAGTTTGGTTCTCACTTCACAACAATCATGTCTTCAACGGTGGATTCTCTTGGGCACGCTGTATTTTCTTGTTTTGTTTTGGTTGGTTTGGCTTCTATCTGCAATAGGGGATCCCCTTGGACATGTTTTCTCAATTTATTTTTCTTGTTCGATTCACAATTAACCAAAAAGTGTTTAAAAAAATTGAAAAATGAATTTTCAGTTAGTCAATTAATTTCATCTTAAATTCCCAATCTAAAAGTCCAGCTGATTTGGATGTGTACGTGATGTTTCCTCCAATTAAAATTTTGTACTTTATTAATTTTAAATGAAATTAATTTTGTTTAAAATTATATATAATGGTGAGTTAAGGAATTTTGGATGTAATTTAGAAAAAATTAAATTAATTTGATTAATTTATGGCATATTATCTTATTTAATTAATGTGTATAATCAATTTATAAATTGATTTCAAAAGTATGTTAATTTATTATTGTGTGGATGATCATTAGATTTGAACAGCTCTATTTTCAATATTTGTTTCTTTTAATTTGTTATAATTAAATTAGAATTGATGACATGCATTTCATCCCCAACTCCTTATTATGTATGAGTCTATGTGCTCAAATTTTCCTTTATGTAATCCTTTGTTATCCAATCCATTATATCCCCTCACATAAATGTGTGTAAAATCTTGTGTAAAGATGGGGATCCTTGATGATATGAGGTGTTTCATGTCCCGGAGATGAGGTAAAACCAATTAAGATGATATATAGAAACCAAGGTGGAATTCTACAACATGAACCAATATATGGTTCAAGGTGTTTTCTCCATGGGTCTAGTGTTATTTTATCATCTGATGGATAAAATAACCATTAGATAATATCAGGATCATTCCACATATATTTTATTTCTATTAGTTTCATTATTAATTATTTATGTTTGTGGATTTTTTGGGATCACCTAATATATAAATTTACAAACATTCAAGATGGAAAAAAATATAATTAAATTATGCATAAATTTTATCATACATGGTTAATCACTTAAGTAAAATTAAAATAATATTAACAAGGCTTGTAATAGAGATAAAATGGAATTTAATTCATAAAGATACAAATTTCTCAAATAAAATATTAATTTATCATAGACTAATGCTACTTAATGTATAATCTACCTCATATTTCAAAGTACTTGACCAACACAAGTTGGGGTGATTTCAATTATCATGAAAATTTACGCTTAAACTTTTGGGTTGAATTAACATAATTTAAATAAAGGAATGACTTCCCATGTAGTACTTAGTGTAACTAATAGGAAAGGGTTGAGGAAATCTATATTCAGGATTTCAGGATTGGGTATTCTACTCATCAGATCAAGGAATTGGGAGTAAATGCAGCTAGAAAGTTATTCCTACATTAAAACCTTAAAACAACTTGTGAGACCTAATTCTGGGTTATGAGAAGGTAACTATGGATCCTTGTAAATATAATATATAAGTTAAGAGATATTATGAGACAAATAGTTTGGACTATTAGGTTTCGAAAAAATAGTGGGAGATTAATGGAATTTAATTTAAATTTAAATTTATTAATATTGTTTTTGTATTCAAATAAGTAATAATCATTAACTCTTAATTTTTAGAAATTGAAAATAAAATGAAATTAAAAATATAATAGTAATCCACAATAGATAATTATAACCTTCTCATTATTTTGAATTTCTAGGAATGGTATAGGTGTTTATATGTTATACTACACCATGGATGGAAATTACATGTGCTTGAAACCCCAGTTCTTGAGTTTCATTCCAAAGAGTCTAGTGAGGAAGAAGTATCTCTCTATATAAAACATGTGGATGATGAAATTTATGTCTATTTTTTCATTATATATTCCATGTACAATTATGCTCTATGAAAATATTATGATATGGATGTTTATAACATAGTTTCTTACCTCTGAGATCTCTATCACGGGAATGCGAGATTAGAGGGATATGAGATCTCCAATGCACTGCTTTAAAAAAAGATAACAGTGTTGGCACCATCTGGGTATCAAGTAGTTGATATGATTGACTATATTGAGTGACAATACATATTTGGGTTTTAAATCTAGTATGATTTGTGTAGAGATCTCATTTTTCCTTACTACCTAAAAGATTCTCCAATTTTATTGTGAATTATAATATGAGCAATAATAAGAAGACACTTTCATAACTTCTTAATCTAATTACCTAAGTTGATAAAGACATGGGAAAGGGAAAAACAAAATTCCTTGTTGTAAATAATAAGAGGAGGGATAAGGTAAAGGTTATGAATACCCATTCCAAGTCTAAGGCTCCAGAGCACCATCCTCCTAAGAAGAGGAATATTCATATGTAAATAAATTAATATGGTGTGGTATGTTTTTCATGTGAAAATTAGGGCCACTAAAAGAGGAATTTTACCCTCTAAAATAAATAAATGTAATATTTATGTGTGTTCATTATCGATTTTAATCTTTATGTATCTAAATTTTGGGTATTATATATTACTTATGGTGCTCATATTTGTATCAAATTACCATAACCAAGTATATACCAGAAGGTTCCCATAGGAAAGGTTGATCTATAGGATTATAATGGGGTAAAGTTGGATGGTTAATGAATTACAGAATACCATCTTACATTTCTAACATTATTAATTTTTTAAAAAATAATTCTTATTATATTTCTAGTTTTACCAATATCATTATATATGTTTCTTTATTATACATAGATGGATTTTTTTTCAATTTTGGAAATAATTACTACTATTTTTAGGAATTTTTCATATTTAATGGTATAAAATAGTTGAATAAATTTCTTTATGTATCAAATTAAAGAAACCAAATGTTGTAAATTGATAAAAAATAAAATATGTGTAACATATTTAACACCCATTTATGGAATTACCATCCTGGTTGCATAAATGAGAGGTGTTTTGAAAATCTCTATAATGATTGTTACTTAAACTCCTTTAAACTTTAATCACTTGAAATATGTCATGATTTTTTATAATTTTTGATGACAAATCTACCATTTGGTGGTCAAGGAAGAAATACCGCAGAGCTTCTCGAATTGGTACTTACTGGTGTGTGCGGGCCTTTTCAAGTATAATATGGATGTGGATTGTCATACATTATAACTTTTACTAATGATTTTAATAGGTATGGTTATATCTAATTGATGAGGTTTAAGTATGAATCCATTGAGAATTTTAAAGTGATCAAGAATGAAGTTGAGAATCATCTTGGTAATATGATAAAGAAACTTTGATCAGATCCAGGTGGTGAATATCTTAACAAATACTTTATTGAACTTCTAAAAAATTATTCGATTTTCTCTTAACTCAGTACACCTTATACAATTAAATGGAATGGTGTTAGTGACATGGGGAATCTTACACTAAAAAACATAGTAAGGTAGATGATAATTCATGGAAACCCTGCATTATTATTTTGGAGATATCCATTATGAAAAACCTAATACTTAGTAAACTGAGTACCAACTAATACAGAAAATAGTATTCCCTTTTAGTTATAGAGTGGAAAGAAACATGTTTTGTCACATGTTCATGAATGAGATTGTGAGGAATTTTTTAAGGCTATATAATGGAAAAAAACTAAAATCCTGAGGTATGAATTTTATCTTTATAAATAATCCCAAGGAAAAGGGGATATTATCTATACAACCCTTAGAACATGAAAGTAATTATCACAAGACATACCATCTTTCTTAAGAGGGGGAACAACTTCAAATACTATAGTGGGGTAAATATTTAATTTAATGGATTTA
This sequence comes from Viscum album, assembly GCA_963277665.1. Lineage (NCBI taxonomy): Eukaryota > Viridiplantae > Streptophyta > Magnoliopsida > Santalales > Viscaceae > Viscum > Viscum album. Next base: position 2,044,961,592 of record OY728147.1, on the reverse strand, counting down.
ATTCCCAATATTCACAAGATTTTTTATAGAAATAGACTCCAAGGTCCTTATGCAATAAGTTTTTCCTAAAATGTATGTACTACGTAGAAGGGCTAGAGAGGTAAGAGAACTAGAGAGATATGGTTTTCTAGTCACCGATGATGGTGACTCATTATTGGTTGAAAATAATGATCTTTAATCCTAAAATAAGGTAGTAGAGATCATATAGGAATCATTATGGAAAGAATCATTGAATTATTAGATGGATTCCATGTATCCAACCCAAGTTTGGGTTCTGATCAAACCATCAGTTAATGTAAATCCCATTGGGTGTAAATGGGTATTCAAGAGAAAACTAGACACGGAATGTAAGTTAAATAACTATAAAGCTTGTATGGTGGATAAAGGGTTTAGAAAATGTCAAGTAATTAACTAGAAAAAACCATTTTCTCAAGTTTCTATGTTTAAATCCATCATAATTTTTCATTCCATAGAAACTTTCCATGACTATGGGATTTGGAAAATGAATATCAAAAACATTTTCCTTAATAAGAACCTTTAGGAGTATGTGTATATAACACAACAAGATGTTTTTGTGACTCTAAGAAATAAATAATGTATAAAACTTGTAGAGATCCATTTATGGATTAAAGAAATCATTCAGGTCATGGAACATTTAGTTTGATGAATCCATCAAATAATTTATTTTCATTAAGAATGAATGTGATAAATGTGTTTATAATTATTTTAGTGAGAGTAAAGTTATTTTTATAGTTTTATATTTTTATACCATATTAATAATTGAAAATGAGATACCAACCTTATATGAGGATAAGGTGTATTTCAGTAAATGTTTCTCCATGAAGGACTTAGGTGAAGTAGCCTACATTCTCGGGATTAAGATTTTGTGTGATAGATCAAATTGGCTGCTTGGAAAAATTCAATGTACATAAATTAACCCAATATTGAAGAGGTTATGTATGTAAAATCCCAGAGGGGATTGATTTTAGTGTCACATGGTATATATTTTTCCTTGAAAATGTATCCTCAGACACAAGATGAAAGAGAGGTTGAGTAAGATCTCATATGTCTATACAATAGGATCCATCATATATGTCATGTTATGTATGAGTATTTGTGTTTCCTATGCTTTGATCATGGTAGGAATATATTAATAAGATATAGGTAAATAGAATTAGTCTAATTTTAATGCTATCATTTTGTATCTGATATGAACTATGGATATGTTTCTTATGTATGGGGTAGATAAAGAAATAGTTGTTATGAGTTATATAAATGATAGCTTTTAGATAGTTCATAATGATATTAATGCGTATCCTATATATGTTTTTTATCTCAACATAGTATTTGTGGGCTAGAATAATTAAAATTAGTCATTTTTTGTTGATTATATAGCATAGTCAGAGTATATTGCATATTCTGATGCATCCATGAAAGTAGTTTGGATTCAAAACATTTTCTAAGAACTTGATGCAGTTCCTAGTATTCAACACCATATCACATTTTACTATGATAATAATACAATTATGGATCTCTAAATAGTGACAAGGTCACATCGAATGGAAAATCACATACTACAAAAGATTCATCTCTTGAGATACTTTTCTAAAAATGGTTATGTTGTAGTGATCATAGTATCCGATTAGTAAAACATAGTAGAACCCTTGATAAAGGATCTATTTTAGTAGAGGTATTATAATCATGTGAGATCTGGTGGATTAAAAAAATAGTTTGATCTAGTGTAAGTGGTAGTATGTTGGAGTTGGTACCCTATAACCAAATTTATTAGTCCATGATTTTAAGTTTCCATTATTGATGAAATTTATTATTTCATTATGATTGTTCATTATCATGCTATTTTAATGTTATAATGTCCCAAGAATATATATAACACTGAAAGGTCATGGGATTTCTTTACTGTGATGAGGACCTAGAGGTTCCATGATAGTCTTCTTGAATATTTTTCTTTGGCCTGATGAGATTTTTTATGGGATGTATATGATACTATATATTAGGGGTATGAGGCTTATAAGACATTAAGACACATTCTCACATTGTTCACCATTAGTAATCTTAAAGATACTATGTTATGGGAAGATACCCATCAATAGGAAATATTTATTTCCATGTGTTATTACATCTTTATATCAGTGAATGTGTGTATTAATCAATATAATTTATGATTATTATTAATGGATATCAAGAATCATGTAATTTTATGTATTGTTGAAAATGGTGATGACATGTTCTCGTAGTGAGATAGGATGTGTTGGGTACATCACAAGTAATATTGTATTAATGGATAATAATAAAAAGGATTTACCCCTTATATCACTCAATGAAATTTGATATCTCAGACCCTTTTAGGGAATGGGAATTAATATATTAATAATGTTCTTCGTTTTTAGTGGGAGCATTCATTTCTAGAAAGTCAAATAAAGTTATATCGAGAACATAGGTTGATGGCGCCAGCATGCAACCTTCCAGATTTGAGAAATCATGATAAAAGAGATTATATTACATGGTATTAATTTGTATGAGGTTGGATTTCATTGAGATATTAACTTATTTCTATATTTGTTTCTTATCATTTTTAGACACTTAAATTAAACTTTAGCTGTATATGCCTAATTTCACTGAGAAAGAGTGCTAGTGGTTCACACACTAAGTGTATCCCCAATCTCAATTAAATTCCAGTATTGAATTTAAAAGGTTAGAATAAATAATATTTATGAAATTTTGGTTAATCTCCATTGTTTTATCACAAGTTATTCAAAAGGATATGTGAGTTAAATAATAATAAATTTATATTTCCAAGGGGTTTTTAATATAATATTTATTATATAAGTCAACTAATAATACAGTGATATTTATTTATTAAATAAATAATTATTATTCAAGGATTGTTAAATGTTAATGAGGGAAAGAGAATTAAGCTTAATGGTATGATTATAAATGAGATTTATGATATTTATTTATATTCTTAAAGTGTTTATAATTTAAAATGATTAATAATAATATTTTTTTGATTATTATTGGACATGGATTCAACTAATAATTATAAAGTTATAAAGGGGTTGTGTGAAAATTGTCAACCCTAAACCCTTGATAATAAATAACTAATTATATAACATTCTATAAAAACTCTTATTGTGAACAACGAATAGAGATAAATTCTCACATAACATAGAGAGATATCTAGAGATCAAGAACGTGTTATATCTTCCACCAATTCAAGTCATTGGGAGGACATCATGATTTATTCCACTTTTAAGAATAATTCCATTGTGACCAACTGAAAACATTACAAGTGGTTAGGATCAGTCGTAGTAGCACCCAACGATTCGATGGAAACATTTAGATATTTTGGTGCATGTGTGGATCACCACTATAGGGATTTTGTACTTGGATCCTATAGCTAAATGCTAGTACAATGAGATATAGTCAACCAGATCATCATCAAAAGTTGAATTACAAGTTGATATAATTTTATATATGCTAATAAAATTATTGTAAATTATATTTGAAGATCCTCCTCTTCTGGTTCGGATATTTTCTCTAGTCAAGTAATCTGTAGGTTTTTTAGAAATTGTGTTATTTTTAATGTGCAATAATTATTATTCACATATTATGACTTAAAATATGAGTTGGTCATGTCATCTAGGCACTTTCACTACTCCCAAAACAATCAGTAATAATTAGAGTAGAATTTTATGAAAAAATGTCATGCCAGTAAGAAATCAAAACTTATATGTTTCTTTAGATGTTCCTATACATTTATTTTGATAGTCATTATTATAATTTATGATTCATATTAATTCATTTTATGATTCATGTTCTTTAATCCATTCATGAAATTCATGATGACATATGCTTGTGGTGGGGTATGATATATTGCGTGTGTCGTGAGTAATATTTCATTAATGAATAATGAAATAATAGATCTGTCCTTTTTGTTTTTTAATGGATGTTGATATCTCATTGCATTTTATGGAAATTGAAAATCCTAACTAAGTCCATGGTGTGACATTCAATTAGAAAAAATTATTTCCAATAATTCTTAAAAAAAGTCAACAAGAACATAGGTCGATGACACTAGCATGCAACCTGCGAAATTATAGATATTGTGATAAAGATGTTATATTAAACATTGTACATTAAAATGTGGTAATTGTCATTACAACACTTAAATTCATTCTCTATGGGATCTTTGGCATGTTTTTTATGATAACTTTGGACTTTATATGGTATTTTGTAATTTCCCTGAGAAAACGTCCTATAGGGTCACACACTAAGTGTATTCATAACCTTAGTTAAATTATATATGAATTTAACCTGTTGAATAAACCTTATTCTTGCATGTGTTTTAATAATTATTCATGTTTCTTTGATCATATATATTCAGTCATTGGTTATTTAATAGAATATTATGTGAGTTCAATATTAAATAAATATTCATTTCACATAGTAATTATTAACTATGTAAATATATAATATTTAATTATTCTCATTCATTAATAAGAAAAAAATTATTTATTCCATTCGTTATGAAATTCTTTTATAAATATTTATTTTCTAATTTAGTTAATATAATACTTATTTATTTATCAGAAAATAATGAAATGATATTTATTTATTAAATAAATAGTCATTATTTAATTATCGAAAAATACTAAGGTGGATAGGTGGATCAAGATTAATTGATTGGTTAGAAGTGATATTTATTTATCAATAGGTGTTGATCATGTCAAGTATATAATAATTTTATTTATATAATTATTCAATATGGGGTTTTCTATTTAATAAGAAATTTTCTAGGGCCTATGTGAAATTACCGAACCAAACCTATCATTATAAATACCTAATTATATCAGTTTTTACAGCTATTTATTGTGAACAACAATAAAAAATGAATGTTCTTTCAATCCCTAAGTGAGAAATATCTAAATAATGCATTTAAGAATAAGATCATTGATCCTCCTCCACCCACTCAATATAAGAGGGAGATAAAGAAAACCATAATTATTTCTTCTTTCCTAAACATTTTTTTCAATCATATTTGATCAACATATGAAATAGAACATTTGTGCTAGAACCTAGATAATTCTATAGTGATGATCATACATTTGTGAAGCATGTTTGGATTGCCTATAGAGGCTTTATCCTCTTGTTAAAATGATGATACACGAAGATATGGTCAACTGATTCATCAATGAATGAAAATAATTCCAAAGAGAGGTAATTATTATTTAAAGAAATTAATTGTAAATTATAAGTGAAAATATCATGTTTTCATGGTTTCATTATATTAGTTAATCAATATTTGATTTAATTCTATTAGTTATTACATTCCACATCATGTACATCTCAAATTATACATAAATTACAAAAAACAAAGATGAGTTGTTTATGCCTAATAGGTGCTTCTAACGCTCACAAAACCTTCATGTATGAGTAAATGACTCTTATTAATCCTTCTGTATTTCAATGTGAATTTTACATAATCAGCCCTTTTTGAAAATTTTCCTTTTTATATCCAACAAAAACTTTAATAGGACGCCCTAACTTCCTTTATAAAAAATAAATTATTTTGGAATCTTCATCCAATCTCCTAACATCCTTCTAAAATGCATGCTTTAAAACTATAGTAGGTGGTGATTTCAGAACATCCTTTCATTACCTTAAAAACTTTCCCTTTATTCACATTAAATTGAGAGAAATAATATTCAGATATTAATTCTTCTTCAATATCCATATTTATATTCAGTAATGTTATCTTCATGATCAATGTTTCCCAGCTTCATTAATTTCAGAATCATATCCTCATCATCATGTAGATTAATCATCCAGACTCACAATTTGCTTCAATGTTACCTTATCGAATTAGATCTACAATCTACCTATATTTTAATGTATTGAATTTTAAAAAACCTCTAGGTATCCCATATTCCTATTTAGTATCCTTATGAAAAGGTCTAGGTAGGATCAATGTAATCACTGAGACGAGAGGGGGTGAATCAGTGATATTTATTTTTTTGTTAACTTTATTAATAACCTTCACTTTCTATTAATGAGAAGGAACATTTCTAAAAAATAGACTTTCAAATAAATCCACATGAACACAAGTATTTACAAGGTTTACTACTCAATAAGTGTATCTAGTTCTTATCATGGTTTTGAAATAATCTGATACCACACAATCCACTAGAAAAAAAATATTTTTTGTGGATGTAGAAAGTAGGAAATACCCTTACACTTTCATAGCACTATGACCAATATAAAAATTAATGTGTTTCTTCTCACACAAAATATATAAATAATATTTTTAATAATTTTATTAATCTTCATAAATTGGTTTTTAAAATTTTAATTGTGTTGCTTCAATAACTTTCACTTATGTAATCCATCAAAAAAATATTCACTTTCTTACCTAGAAGAAGGTAAGAACTTATTCTCTGGACTTTGTACAAAAAAATAGTTTGATTCCTCTATACAATTTGTCTATATGATTTGAATTTCCAGAAACAAGTGAGTCTAATTTCCTTACAATAAACCAAAACCCTATTATTCCTTTATTTTTTCTTTCATCGTAATAATTCATTCCGTTTGTTCACTCTGATCTAATGAATCTTAACCACCGCTTCTCTGGTCAATTCTTCTTATGTATGGAAACTTTATTCTGGAAAATCTATATGAAAAATAGTTCAAAATAAAATCTATAACACTTTACCCTCTTTCACATAAACAGTTTCAAAATATGTTGTACTTATACCCCTTTATATAGGTGTGCCCAAAACAACAAAGGAGGGAACTTGAAATAATTTTCATGCTCAACAAAATTTCATATCTCTAAATCTCACATTCATTTAAAATCTATTTTGACCGGTTCTTATTCTTATAAAATCTTCTAGAGTCTTGTTGAATCTTCATGAATTCTCTAAAAATTCTTAAAATACCCTCACTTTAAATTGATTATACTTTTTTGGTGACTCTAATCATTCTCCCTACCTCATCATCATTTCTAATATCTTTCTTAAAAAATATATAGTTTGATGGATTTTCTTAAAATTAATTTGTCTGATGGATTTTCATTATCTTCACTTCTAGTTTTCCTTGATATGATTTTCATTCACTTACTTCATCTGTTCCACTATACCTTAGTCCAATGAAGCAATGTTTGATGAAACCCATAATCTGATTAATCGGCCTCTGAAGCTCATCTGATGGATTTGTATCTCCAGTTCACCAGAATTATCCATATCAAAAAATCTTCTCATAAAAAATAAATAACTCTGGTCCATTTGTTACAACTTTGGAAGTCCGATGTTATGCCTCTGATGGAACTCTTTATCTCATACCTTATCAGTTAGAAACACTTCTCGGATATATTGATGCTAGCATCTCTACAAATGAATTTTTGTCTGAAACTAATATGATAGATCAATGTATACATCATATCTAATATATTGGACCATCTGATGGATCAATTGATCAGAAATTTAATAAATCCAATTAATTTTTGGAAATTTTAACTTCCAGGAATCAAACAGCTTCTGCATCTGGTGCTTCTAAATCAAATGAGTTGCATTCAGATTACATCATCTTTGTAAAAACACCTAAAATTAACATATATATTCCCTTACACAGACTACTTCTTGTTTCATGAAATATTTATGATTTAAAACCATTAAACAATCAAAAAAAACATTATGATATTTAATACATTTAACATCTCTTACGACATTATGAATCTGGTACATCTTCCCACTCTATTATAAAAAAAATACATTCTTGAAAAAAATTGAGTCCTAAAACATGTTAACTTAGTAAAGAAATTTAGAATAGAAAAATTAAATGTATAAATATTATTTTATAAATTTTCATCCAATTATTTTAGTCAAAAACAACTTCATCTGATCTTAATATTTTACAAAGTGAGGTGATTTTTATAAAGACAACAAAATACAAAAACATCCAACAAATTTATTTCAAACAACTTGTTCCAAAAAATCTCCCCTTTTGGATTTTTTTTCAACCAAGATTCATAAATCACATAAAATTTGTAACTCAAAAAAAGGATCACTTATCAAAAATTATAATCCAATGCGAGTAAAATCATTATAAGAAATAAGAATAATTGAACAGAAAACCCATTATGTCTATATGTAGTGACTCAGGAAATAATATTTTTGAATTTAAAACTTTCTATATCTTCATAACTTTTCAAAATTCTTGTAAAAACAATGTTTCCTTCATGTACTTCAATAAAATTATAAAACAATTCACACATTTACATGATGAGTTCACAACATACCCATTTTAAAAACTCACCATAAATACATACTTTCTTTAAAAGTTTTATCGCATACCAATGAATAGATTTATGAAACATATATTTTATCCCACCCCACCATTGGTGGTGGGGTGGTAAGGGCATGGGTGGGGTGAGGGGAAGGTCGCGAGGTCAAGTCCATGGGCTTGCGATTTACTATAATTTTCTTCTTTGTGTTGTGTTCCACTTTTGCGGTTGTACCCAATTTTTTTTATATTTTATCCCCATTAAAAAAATTATCCAAAGAAAATTTGAGAGGGAATATAAAAACATAACTCAACCGTAGAAAGAAATAGGATGGATTCCCATGTTTAACCTCGGTTTATAAAAATATTAATTCGATAAAGGTTTTGGTAATATATCAGCAACTTGTTCAATTGTAGGAACATATTACAACTTTCGTTCATTCTTCTACACATTCTCTTTTATGAAGTGATATTTGATATCAAAATTCTTTGAATGGCATAAAATCACATGATGAAGAAGGCACTATAAAAATGGATGGTAGCTCGGATGGATGGAAACTACCATGAGATAATCGGTGTCACGATGTGGAAAAACTAGGTTCAATACCACTAGTGCATATCTATATTAGGCTTTAGAGAAGTAGCAACCAACATTACTGGGCTAACAGAATTGAAGAATGAGAGGGTATGGAATCTTCCCTCAGTACCAGGAATTATGCATCTACTTATAGGGTAAATGTAAGTTGTGGATCCATACAAGGTTGGGAGATGGTTAATTGTACTAATAATATGATGGGTAGGGACTAATCTAGTGTTTTTAAGTATTTGGGGACATCAGGGTCATGTATTAGGCATTAAGAAGGCATCCAATTTGGAATACCAGAATCCCGTAGCTTTCTTTAACACATCCAAATATTTATTCATATTGCACTCAAAACATTCATCTTTTTTAATTACAAAGTCACAAAATTGTTCAATATAAAATTATTTATCAAGTTCTACATTGAGAAAAGATAATTTCACACCCATCAAAAAAAATTGTTAATCTCATTGTGCTATAACAGTATAAATTATTGTAACTGTTTCTAACCATGATACAGGAGATAAAGTACCCTCAAAATCAATGACTTCAATTTGTGAGTAACCTTTAAAAACCAATCATGTTTTTTTCTTATAACTTTACCATCTTCATTAAACCTATTTAAGAACACCCACTAGTACCAATAACATATTTATTATTCGGTTGGGGTATAATTTCCCAAGTATTATTCTTCTCATTATAGTACAACTCATTATTCATTTAATGAACCCAATACTGATGCTTGAAAGCTTCATCAACATAATTTAGTATAACTTTTGAATACAAAGAATTTTGTACAACAAATGTTTATGTTATTCTTGTTTTGAAATTTTTTATGTTGATCAATAATAATGTTTTTACTTTAACCTATTTTCATAGCCTAGGATTAGATGTATGAAGTTATTCCTCATCAATAGAATAATCTATGGATGAATCTTCTATTTGTGAAGCATCATCATTATTGGGATTATTTTCATGTTTCTCACCAATAAATCTTTCATTATCTCCATCATCCTTATATGTTTGTATTTTTGAAACTTATTATTATGTTTTTCTTAAACTTTTACATTAGAATAATTAGCTAAATTTACTATTTATTTATTGAAACATATATATCCTATACCATTTGGATAATATCTAATAAAAATCCATATTCACCTATTTTATTAAATTTTCCAAGACTTATATTTTTTTATGAGATAGGGACGTCCAAAAACTCTTAAGTGTTTCAGACTTATAATTTCATTACAGAAATTTTTTTAAGGATTCATATCCAAATTTGGTCTATATAAAAATTGATTATGAATATATATTTTTTTACTCATCACATTCCTATATAAATAGTGTGAAAGACTATCCTCTATTAACCTTGTACATCCCATATTTACCAAACTTCTGTTATATATTTTAGGGACACCATTTTTTATTTTCTGTAAGGTGCATTGAACTCATCAATAATAGCATTTTTTTCAAGATAACTTATAAATTCTTCATTTATATATTCACTTCCATAATTACTTCGCAACTTTTTCACAAAATATGCACATTCCTTTTATTCTATTCTAAAAAAAATCAAAAACTTTTTTATATGTTTTGATTTATATTTCAAATACAAAAAACATGTAATATGAGTAAAATAATCAATGAAATAAATTAATTACTTATCTATAAAGATTATTGTTTTCTCATTGGATCATAAATAATAGACATAATTAGTTCTAGGGGTGATTTGAACGAATTTTAACTTTCTTGTGAACATAGTTTTTAATTTTCCCTTTCTGAAAAATTTAACATCGTCAATGCCTTATTCTTATCATATTAGGAAAATCATGAACTCTCTATATCTTTGTTAACTTACTCATATTACTCTAACACATATCCCCCAACCTTTTATGCCAAAATTGATTTTCTCCTATTATGCTTAGATAACCTGAATATTTTACATCAAAAACTTGAAAAAAACTTACCATTGTATATTGTTCACTTGTAACAAATTTTCCATCTTCATATCTTTTCACAAAAAAAATAGTTTTTTGAAAAAAAAACTTTATTACCTTCATTAAAAAGATGATAAACACTTAATAAGTTGTGTTTCATACCATAAAAAAACAAGGTCTTTTTGGATTTCAGTTTTCCTTCCACAATAATAGCAGATTCAACACCTTTGATTCTGAGTGATAAATCATTATCAAGACTCATTGTTCCTACTTCAAAGTCCTTTGAATTATTCAAAAGTGTCAAATATCCTATCATATGTGAATATCACCCATTATCCAAAATCTAGGGTTGTTCTCTTTTTATAGATTTGAGACTATTTTCTATAACAAGAGCCTTTGAATTTCCTTTATCTTTCTCCACATCTAACATTTGAGAATTTTTATAAAGATGTCATTATATAGGTAACAAAACAAGAAAACCTTTTTCAAGATTTCCAGGTTATTCACATATTTCACAAATATATTCCAAATGATAGAATCTATTTTTCAACCATTATACCAACTTTCTCAGGATTCATTCTTTGAGTGGACTAACTCCCCCAAAACATTGTTTCATGTTACTGATGGGATAATTGTAGTATTATTGATTGAACCAAAACATATTTTTAGTATGGATAAATCCTTCACAGTACTATTAGTATCCATATTAAGAATAATTTCCTCTATAACTTATATATTTCATAGAGTTGTACAAAAAATCTTTGAATTTCATACTTTCCATGTTAGAACTTTGTTGACCATAGAAGTTCCGTTATCTTTCAAAATACTCTTCTTAAACTTGGATTTATTACAATCTTTAATAGAATAACTGTTACTAACAACATTTTATTTAGAATTTGGAATTTTCGAAACTTCTAAATTTAAAACTTTGTTAGTTTTGGGTACATACACAAAGTTTTTCTTCTTATGAACATCTTCATTATTCTTTTCAGCCTTTAAAGATAAATTTTTTTTATATTTATTAGATTCACACTTCTTAAAACATTCGCCAATTTTAAAAATATAATTTTTGAAACTGATAACTCTTTTCACACATTTAGAGAACATTTTTTGAACAAGTTCTAATTCATCGTCCTTTACTTTTATCTTTAGTTCAATTTTTTCATTCTAATTCTTTCTTTTTCAATATATTTCTTCAAATAACATGTATCTTACAATAACTTAGATTTATGTCTAATAAAATATTATTGACTATTTTTTGTAGAACTTTCCTCTTTTAACTTCTTAATTTCTCATTCAAGTCTTACAATCTTCTAAAGACATTAATTCAACTCTCTTTTCAGAGAAATTTCTAACTATATATCTTCTTCAGAACTACTGCCAACAAACTCTTCATCATTTACTTTTTCAATAAATTTGTTTTCTGTATCAACTTAAATGAATTTTTCAACTTCAAATTCATTGTCATTATCTTTATCTTATTTAGACAAATAAATCAATTTATATTTGAAGAAGTTTTTATATTATAATTTGGAATAGGATTTTGATTTTTCAATATGTTTTTTCCAAGATATTATTGACTTTCTGTCATATACTTTATCTATTATTTTAGGGAAATTTGTATCAAAATTTATAATGGCTACATAGTCAAATCATTTCAGAGGTAACTTCCACTTGTACTTTTCTATTAATATATTTACATTTTTAGAAAATAAGGGAAAAATTTATCAATATTTTTGGTAACATCAACTTAAGTGTTAGAGTCATCATATTCCTCATCATCCATAATATTCTTAGAATTTCCTTGCTTGACATATTTGAAGAAGATTTTTATGTAAACATTTTCTGTACTTTTTATAACATTATCTCTTATCATTTCATATGTAATAATAGTTCTATATAATTCATTCAAAGATATAGTTTTAGGATCTTTATCTTCCAAAGATGAAATTTTGGAATCAAACTCATCATGAATAATTTGTAATATATTTTCAAAAATAGTTTAATATTTCAACTTCTCACCAAGACATCTTATGGTGCTAACAATATCATTCACCCCTCTAAATAATTCACTAACATATTCATACTAACCAATTTTTTTATCTTTGTACTTCAGTATCCATAGTTTTAAATTTTTCTTTATTCACATTTGTATTGAATTCATAGATATTTTTTAGCTTTTCCCAAATACCTTTTGAAGTTCCAACTTCCTTCACTCTATGAAATTCACTTTCATAAAGTGTATAAAGTAAAGCATTAATATCCCTTCCATTATTGTCCAAATGTTTCTTATTAATAACGTTAAGAAGTGAATTATTAGAAAGATGAGGAAATCGATCTGTAGAATCCTCTAAAACATAATAAACAAGATACATGAGATATTTTAAAAAAAATATTAATAGGTATAATAGTTCTCTCCATCAAAAACTAGATCCCCCTTACTATTTAAACAATTAAAATTGTCCATCGAAACTTATCTTCAAACTTCAACCATGAGTAAATGAAGGAAAATTTCCTCTGATACCAATTGAAAGGGCCTTTGTAGGATCAATTCAATCATTGAGAGGGGGAGGGGGTGAATTAGTGATATATTATTATTTTTATGTTCACTTTCTTAACAACCTTCACCACCAATTAAAGAGAGATAACCTTAAAAATGACTTTCAAACATATCCATTGGAACATAAGTATTTAAAAGGTTTAATGCTCAATAAGACTAGATAATACTTAACATGGTTTGGAAATAATCCAATGCCACATATTCTACTAGAAAAAATCATTTTGTGTGGATACTGTAAGAAATAAATACCCATACACTTGCATAACAATATGATCAATAAAATAGTTCATGTTATTATTCTCACAAAAAATATGTAACTAATATTTTTGACAAGTTCATAAACCTTCACCAATTGGTTCTGAACATTTTCACTATGTTGATTCAACAAATTTATCTTTTTTAATCCTTCAAAAACAATTCTTGAATTTCTTACCTAGTAACGGGTAATAACCTATTCTCTGTAATTTTTATAAAAACCCATTATGATTCCTCTATCAAATTCATCTGTCTAATTAATCTGTCTAGAAACAAGTAAGTCTAATTTCTCTATATTAAACTAGAACCATGTTTCTCCCTTATTATTTCTTCGATCAATATCTGTCAATCTATTTTTTCGGTTTGATCTGATGAATCTTAACCACAACTTCTATAAACACTACTTCTTCTATCCTAAAACATTACTCCAAAAACTCTATTTGATAAATGGTTTGAAAACATGGATCCAATGCTCTTAATTATTGCATGAGAATAGTGTTAGAGTGCGTTATACTTTTACCCCTTTATATATTTGTTCCTAAAAGTGTAAAGGTGAGAACCAAAAATAATTTTCCCAATCAATAAAATTTTAGATCTCCAAATATCACGTTCATTTAAATTCCATTTTAAACACTTCTTAATTCTTATCAACTCTTGTATAGTCTTATTGATTCTTCATGAATTCCTTATAGTTTCTTAAAAAATCACTTGAATATGATTATAATTTATTTTATGACTTCGATTAGTCTCCCTACCTCTGGTTTAGTCTGAAGATATTTCTTAAAAAAAGATAGTGTGATGTATTTTCCTAAAAATCTATGCACCTAGTGAATCTAATTTATGCTTACTTATAGTTTCTCTTTATAATCCTTTAATATTATCAATTCATATATTCAAATGAACCTCATTCATATGAAATGGTGTCTAATGAAACCCAATATCTGATGAATTGGTCTCTGAAGCTCGTCTGATGGATTAGTATCATTAGTTCTCCTAATTGTACAATGTCAAAAATTATTCTCATTCACAATCAATAACTCAAGTTTATATGAAACAACTTGGGTAGTATGATTTTCTATCTTTGAAGGAACTATCCATATGATTCATTATCAATGCCAAACACTTGTCTGTTGAATCGATGCATGCATCCCCGTCAATGAATCGGTGTCTACAACTCCTATAATGGATCAATGTATACAAAATGACTAATAAATTTTCCTATCTAATGTATTGGTCAATCAACACTTTTTAAAATGCTCTAATATCACAAAATTTAAACTTCCATTCATCAAAAAGATTATGCATATATTTTTTCTCAATCCAATGATCTGAATCCAGAAAACATCAACTTCATAGAAACACCATAAATTTTTATTTTTCTTTTCTTAGAAAAAATGATACTTGTAACATGGCCTCTTCATGATTTATAATCATTAAATGGTAAAAAAATCATCATCAAATTTAATATTTCAAACATATCTTATGAAACCCTGAATTTGGTACATCTTCTCACTCCGTTATGAAAACTCCATTCCAAACATATGAGTCCAAAAACAAGTTCACTCAGTATATATTATTAAGAACAGAAAAACTCAATTGATTTAAATTCTATAAGAAATATATATCGAATCATCTAATTCTAAAGAAACTTTTTTTGATCACTAGATTTTACAAAGAGAGTAGATTTTCATAAAGATAGAAACATCCAGCAAACTACTTTCAAACAACTCCTCCAGATAACTTAATCCCAATACCTTATTAATTCACTTTACTAACTGTTAAAAACAAATCTGAAACTCATCATCATCCATTGGGTTCTACATATATAAATGGTTTTGATGTTTTTTTAATTTTATTAACCTAATAAAAACATGAATGTTTTTAATAATACACTTTTTGTCAGATATGATAAAGACCACCCTTGCCATTAAAAAATTATTTCCTTGAACAAATCCATTCACAGACTTTCTTTTATCAAATTTGATTTACAAAATTAAATGTTTTGAAAACAAAAGTTCATCAAAATTATTATTTCAAAATGATTTTTTTAGAAATAAAATTCACTTTAAATCTTGTAATTTGTCCCCTATATTCCTATTTTCACATATGGAATTATAAAAATAAGAATTAATTTTTAAATAGAATTTTTGTAATTATCCATATTTCATGATCTACACTACCTCTAATCACAAAAAAATCTTGGACAACCCAATATAACACCCAGATCTAGAGAAATATATTATAACATTTTTTTAATTTTTCAATAAATTTTTTATTATGAATTTTTTGTAAAGGTTTTCATTGAAATTTTTATGTAAAAGCCAAAAATTGAATTTTATAATGGAAATCCTAACTATAATCTATTTTAATAGAGGCATAAGTATCATGTGAGAGCTAGTGGACCAAAAAAATTTGTCTGTTGGCTCTAGTGAAAGAGATATTCTATTAGAGTTAGTGCCCAAAAACCAAATTTATTAGTACATGATTGTACGTTTTCATTATTAATGAAATTTCATATTACATCATTATTGTTTATTTTCCTAGTATTTGTATGTGATAATGTTTTAAGAATATATATCACACTGAATGGTCATATAATTTCACCACTATGATGAGAACCTAGAGGTTCCATGATAGTATTATTGAATATTGTTCTTTGGTCAGATGTTAATTTCTAATGGGGTATAGACGATATAGAATATCAGGTTTAGAAGGCTCATGGGACATTGACACAACTTCTTATGGTTTTATCCCTTGGTAATCTCAAAGATATGAGGTTATTATAATAGGCTCGTCAATAGGAAATCCACATTTCTATATGCCAATGGACTTTTATATCAATTAATGTATCTATTTGTCCTTAAACTTTATTATTTTCATTAATGGATATCATGACTCATGTAATTTGATGCGTCAATGATATCTATGATGATATATGCTCGTTGGGAGTTAGGATGTGTGGGTATATCACAAGTGATATTGCATTAATGGATAATGAAAGAAAATATTTACCCCTTCTGCCCCTCGATGAATGTTCATATCTTAGGCACTTGGGTGGAATAGAACTTCCTAGATGAGCAGTGGTCATAGTGTCTAATGGGTGAGTTAATTTCTATAAATTTAAAGAAAAATACATTGAACAAATAGATTGATGGCATTAGCATGCAACCTGCTTTATTTGAGATATCATAATTAACATATTATATTATATGGTAAGTGTTTTTATGAGGTTGGATGTTTTTTAAATGTTAAATTATTTATTTATTGGTTCCTTGGTGTGTTTCTAGACACTAACATTAGACTTTAAAAAACTATTCCTAATGCCACACATAAAGAGGATTAGAGGGTCACACATTAAGTGTATCCCCAATCTAAGTTAAATTTAAGTATTGAATTTAACAAGTTAGAATAAATAAAATTTATTCAAGTTTGTTTGATCAATATGACTTAGTCACAAGTTATTTGAAATTATGTGAATTTTTCTTACACTTATTGGTGTACTATAATTGTGGTGAGAGGATCCAACGACTACTGGTGATCTATACATGCTTTGAAAACCTTTGACCATCATCAGACAATAATATAGAAATTTCCTTGTGCATACCCATTCAAAAACTTACTTTCATCAAATTTATTATTTCCAAATGTAATATTTAGAAACAAAAATTTTATCAAACTTCATATTTCAGAATGAATTTCTTAGAAAACAAATCCGCTTCAAATTTTGTAATTTATCCCCTCCATTCCTATTTCCTCATATGGTATTCTCAAAATAATCATTATTTTTTAAAAAGAATAGTTAGAATTTACTATATTACCCACTCCACACTACCTACACATGAAAAAAAAATTGTGGATGGTCTGGAATGACACCCAGAACAATATATAAATATTATGAATTTTTTTAAATTTATTAATAAATGTTTCATCATGAATTCTCTGGTAAACATTTTCATTGTGAATTTTCAGTCGAAGTATAAAATGGAATTTCCTGATGGAAATATCAACTGTAATTTTCTATTAAAAGGATTCCAATTTAATTTTCACCCAAAAAACCTATAAATATCCCTTAAAACACTTTTGAAACCCCAAAAACCATAAAATTACTTAAATCCCTTATCATGACCTTAAAATAAATTTTAGACCCCAAAAAATCCTTTTAATGCTATTATTTAAACCTTAAAACTCCTTAACACCTTCCAAATACGCTTAAAAATCATTTCCAAACTCTAAACCCTATACTATCGACACTCAAACCTCAACCCTACAAACCCTAAACCCTACAAACCATAAACCTGAAATTTTCAATGAGAATTTCTAGTAGAATTATTCAATGTAAGTTTCTACTGTAATTTTCTTATATATATCTATAATTAAAATTTGAATTTTAATTTTTGATGAAATTTTTCACTTTAACGTTTCATTTAATATTTAAATTCTTTTTTAATTTGTTTTTTAGTGATACTTCCAAGTAAATTTATAGTAAGATTTCTCAGTATAATTTTCCATTGGATTTTTCCACTGGGATTTCATTGGAAATTTTTTAATGGTTTTTCTAAATTTATTTTTCCAATAATATTTTTTAGTGGAGTATTTTAGTAGAATTGTTTTATGAATTTATCTATCAAAAAAATTTAGTTGATTTTTCAACTAATTTTATAAAAAAAATTCTAATATATTTTTATGATTGAATTTTATATTGAATATTTGTAATTTTATTTTTCAATAGAATATTAAAATGGATTTACCATGGATTTTTAGAGTTGTTTTTTCATTAGATTTTTCCCTAAATATTCCATTATATTTTCTATATTTTTCTTTGTAAATTTAAATTGAAATATATTTTTGGAACTTCACTACTAGAAATTTTTTCTTTAGTGACTACCAAAAGAGTTAGCTAAAGATCATTAATGATCTCTAATCGATCGCTTTTGGAAGTCATAATTGGCTCATCGCTAAAGGGAAATAGTGACTATAATTAGCAGTTTCTATAGGATTCCACTAGAAGACCGATTTATCGGTCGCTATTTTTGTCTGAAATTAAGACCATTCATGACCTCCATAGGCGACCACAAAGGCTATCTGTATTAGTGACCTTTATAGGTGATTGATAGAGCGGACATAAATTAATGGTATTAGAGACCACCTAAGGCAGCTATTATTCTGTATAAACTTTTTTTTAAAAATCCATGTTTTTTACAGACACAAAATACCTAAATAAAAAAACCACTAGTGAATAAAAATAGGAAATAAAAAAACAATTTAGGAAAAACCGGTGATCTAAAAATCTAAAAATCCTTCCAATCTCTTATCTTCATCAACCAATATGATAATATACAAAATAATTAATCAAGTCAATTACAAATTAATATATCTAACATTATTTAAAAATATCCAGTTAGTACTTTATATAACAATCAAAATAGTTTCCATAGTGTTATGTACAGAAATCATCATAAATAAATAAATGATGCAATGCTAATATTAAATATCTGATTACACTATTTATCTATTAAGCAATGACTATTAAAAGTTGAAAACAATGTTTACTGCATACCGATCAATCCATGCATGAGATTGATGAGCAGTTGATTCTAGTAGATCACATATTATTTGAGGAATGATCTCTGAGCTTCACATGTCATTCAGAAGTTGTTTTCACATTTTTGACCCCATGACAGGAGATATGTCACTTTAACAACATAAGACAAAGTTACTAGATATTTTCCATAATATTAACTGACACCAGGATCTGATGGATGCAGAGTTTATTCCCTAAGATAAAAAATGCCTCATTGATCATTATCTCATTATTTCATGTCAATCAAAGTGTGTTTTCTTGGTACACACCGATTTTCTGAGATTTATCACTTAACTCCAAATCTAAGAGACAAACATCACTTTTCATTATACAAATCAATTCAGGTATCTGATCCATGTATTAATTCTTATTATAGATTTTAAATGACTTAAAGTTAATTTTGATAATATTTTATGTCAATTATAAGTCGTTTGGTTAGTTTTGACCCCTACACACATGATTTTCACATTATTACAAAAAAATGGTAATAAATGTGAAAATGAACTTCTAATTATATTGACCAATACATACCTCGATTTGACACATGGTTTATTTTAATTGATCACATATGAATAGAGGAATGTTCTTCAAGTTTTTCACATTAATTAGAAGTCATTTTCTTGTGTTTGACCCTCTAATAGAAGATATATCATTTTATCAACACTTGACAATATTACCCATTATTTTCCATCATATCGAGTGAAAAAAGAATCTAATAGATGTACTATTGATTCCTAAAAATAAAAAATGTATTTTTTACCATTCTCACATGATTTCATGTCCATACAAGTGTTTTTTCTTGGTATTAGTCCCTTTTATGTGATTTTTCACTTCACTCCAAATTAGAGGGACAAACACCATTTTTGATCATACTGAATAACTCAATTATCCATTCCACATGCAAATGATTCCTATATATTTTAAATGACTTAAAATATTATTTTCCTAGTATTTCATTTCAATATAAGCTTTCTTGGTTGGTTTTAACCCCTACACACATGATTTTCCCATTATTTCAAAAAGTATAATAAATATGAAAATGATATTTTATTTATACCGACCAATATAGACACCAGATTAATATGGTGTCATTATAATATATCACATATGATCCAAAGAATGTTCTCCTATATTCTCAAATCAATTAAAAAATTTTCTCATTTTTTGACCCCTTGATAAGAGATATTTCATTTTAATAACACAAGACAATGTTACTCATCATTTTTCCTCATATCAGGTGACATGAAACTTTGATGGATACATATTTTATTCCTAGAAATCAAAAACAAATCAGTGATTGTTTACCCATGATTTTATTTCAACACAAGTGTGTTTTATTTTTATATTGATCCATTTTATATTATTTTTCACTTAACTCCAAATCAAAGTGATAAATAACATTTTCAATCATATCATGAAATTCGGGTATGTGATCCATGTGTTGATGATTCCTACAGATTTTAAATGACTTACATATCATTGTAAAAATATTTTATTTCAATTGGATCTTTTTTTTGGTTTTTACCCTTAAAAACATGAGTTTCACATTATTACAAAAATGCTAATAATTATGAAATTATACTTTTAATTGTAATGACCAATATAAAACTATTATTGATTAATGGTTCATTATAATATATCACATATAATTATAGGAATTTGCTTCTATATTTTCACGTTAATCAGAAGTTTTTTACTTATTTTTTACCCTATGATGGGAGATATGTCATTTTAAACACTAGACAATGTTTCTGTGTTTTTTCCATTTTACCATAAGAATAATAGGGTCTAATCCGATGTAGGTAGTATGTATAAGTTATTTATTCCTTGGGTCCAGTTTGAGGGGGTAGGTAGTATGTATAATGTAGAGAAAACTATGGTTTATTATAGAGTTGGGTTATCTATTGTGAGAGATGATATTCTAGTATTTTTTTAATTTATTATGTCCTTTATTTGATTCATGTTCTTCCTATTCATTTATTTTAAATCAACTAGTTTCACTTATTGATCATAATGTGGGTGTTTCATCTTCATATACAATATTCAATACTCCCTTAGGAAAGAGAATTGAACAAACCCAAAAGTGTCCAGCTTATGCTCTACTGGTGGATTTAGGGGGGCTAGGGAGGAAAAATGAGAAGATATTCTATAGCAACATGAACACTCACTTAATCCTATGGAAAATTATCTTAATGGGAAATAAGAAGTCAATATTGGGAACTTAACCAATAAAAGGGAAATTACAGGTATAATATTTAGTGATTTAGTTGATGAAGACACCATCCCTCTAATGTAAGAGTACCTACTCAATTTCAAGACCATGGAGAACATTGAAAAGACACCTTAAAATGATATGTATACCTCTAAACATATAGGTTTCTAAGGTAAAATTAGCCATGTGATGGATTTTTAGACTATATATATAATTAAAGAGGTGCTTAATGTTTCCACTAAATATAAGATAATTGAAAATATCAATATTAAGGATAAAATAAGTCAAAATGGTATAAAGTGGGTGACCTACATATAACCCCATAAATTTGGAAAAAAATTAATCGAACGGGAACTATGGGTTTTAACAAGCCACATTGAAGTGGAAAAATTTCAAAATCTATATATGATAAACAAATTTTATTTTTTTGGAATTTTCAGGGACTGGCCAACTCAGTAACAACAATTTCTCTCAAAACCCTCATTCTAAACCATTATCCTCTAATGATATGGATTTATGAGCCTATGGATCAGCTAAAATCATTACAAGGATTGAATTTTAGGGCATTGGGATATGATATTGTAGGGATAAATAGACACTTTACTTCTATGGAATCTTTATAGGTTCTTGTTTCTACTAAAGTGATTGGATATTCTGTCATTTATATCAATTATCAGATATTATCCAGTAAAGTCTCTTTTAATGGTAACTCAATTTATTAATTTTTAATTTATTTCTTGAATAATGATCATGTTATGAGAAAAAATTCATTGAAAATTTGGAATCTAAAATCCACCATATATGAATTAAGGTGTAAAAGTTGGAAGAAATCATTTTAAGTTACATATTAAAATACCTTCCTCGATATGGAATAAGAAAGTATATGTTTATTAATGCTAAATTAATGCTAAAAAGAGTGATCCTTCTTAATTCATCTAAAAAGTGATATTGAAGGGAAATTATTTCCCCTGGTTTATTTTAGTGAAATTTATTATCTATGGATTAATGTTGATAATGGTATTGTAGGATAGATAGTGATACACTGACAATCAAGTTTTGTTTAATCAAAAATGAGATCCTATATTGCGTGTTTGTTGTTAAAGATTTCAATATTGTGCTAGATAACAAATTAGTATAAATAATGTATGTTCATTGTTTAACTAGGGATGATAGTGGGATTATTGGGAATAGAGTGTGTTAATTGGTTTTTTTTCATTGAAATTAATTAATAGTGTGGTTTTTTAACATCACTGAATTTTTGGTAGTGACATGATTGGTAAGAGATTATTGGTTCTATATTGATCCAATTTTTGGGTAAGTTCATGATTACAAAATGTTTTTTGGTTATTTATAAGATCCTTATTTTTTTATTTTTTGACTTAGAGTGAATAACCAATTGTTTTCCACTTTTTTATCCATGGTGGTTTACTTGTGTTCTAGTTTCAAGGCTCTTGACTTCTCACTAGGGATTTCAATATGGCTATGGGTTTAGATTAAAGGAGTGGTGAACTAGCTCTCTATATTTCCAACTGAAAAATCAAGGAGTTTATAGACTGTCGATATTTAGGGAAAGTTTCTTTGCATGGTAAAAATTATACCAGCTGTATAAAATTATCTAACACGGTATTGAATAGAAAGTTTAACATAATATTTTTCATGCATCCTTTGGGAACCTCTAGGATTTGGTAGTTATTAATATGAATTATTTAGATATCATTCTAGGAATTAAATAATTAACCTTGTCCCATGATTGAATTGAATTTTATAATAGAAGATTTTCCATTTCATCAAATGGTTGTACCCAATACATTCTGTAGAGAGTGGGAGTTCCAGGATTCCAAATAAATCCATGATTAGGGACAGGTAGGAGCAATCACAACAGAGAAGAATTTAATTGTTCTTGGAAAAGTTAATGATAAATAGAAACATATATTTCATAGTGGGATTATATATTGATATTCTCCTTGATGATTTTTTAGGATTACCTCTAAATAAGAAATTATAACATGAAGTGTTTCAAGTCTTATATCACTTGGTGGAAGCTCATCTAGAACAACCCTCTTGTATTAGTTAGTTTGGTTGTTCTAAACTAACACTATGTCTACTAAGTGCCATGCCTACTCTTCAATCAGTTTCCATAGTCTAATAAATGATCCATGAGAATTAATAGGTCTCAAACCTAGTTTAATCTACCACTCTTGAATATTATAAAACTTCAAAGCTTCAAAATTTGTAGGAACTTCAATAATTAGTGGAAACTATATTTCCACAATATAATTATGCATTGAATTTTTCACCCTCCTAAAATAGTATTTACATATAAAACCAAGGAACACATGTCTACCTCCATGAAATTAATTGTTGGTATTTATTTTAATAACATTCAAGGTTGAAAACTCCAAACCTTCTCAAAACCTTCCCTTAAATTATTCCCCAAAAGAGAAAAAAATTAATTTGACTAGCCTAAAGTTCCAAGAAATTATTCACCTTTTGAATAAAAATTTTATCAAGTAATGTCACTTAATTAAAATTTTATTTATTATAGTTCATCAAACCGTAACACCCCAAGCTTCTATAGTACACTTTCATTTTAAATAATTTAAAAGTGTGTGATGTATGAAACACTAAGTTCAAGCACACCATGATCTATCAAACTAGCCATTTAAAAAGAGATTATGAATATTATTAACCAAATTTTGAATTTTATATATCCCATATAATTTTAAAATTCATATTTGTTTGTTTCTTAGACATAATATAAGGACAAAATCAATTATTTAGATAAAAGAAGTATTTTTCAAAAAAAAATACAGTTTTCTTCGTTTTAATAGAAAACCATTTTTAAATCTAATATATGACACTTTTATATATTAAATTTGATTAAATTAAATTATTCATTAGAAAATTGACATAAAAATTTAGTTTGGATAAAATTTTGGTAATTTTCTGATAACTTTCATATTTTGATGAATAGTAAAAATACTATATTTTAATTGAAAACAAAATTTTTAATTGAAATAATTTATAGAGGTGAATTATACATTTGAGTGGTTATAAAGAATAATTAGATTATTTTTTATTATTTACTATAATTTAGGCCATTTTATGTAATTTCACATTTAAATTGGACATAAACACATGTTAGTCTTTTGATAGTTTTTACTTCTTAAAAACCTGCTTTCCGATTTTGACAACTGAAATTAATTTTAAATTAATTACTAAAACTAATTTTTTTTTTAATTTTGGAAATTATATTCCAAGTTTGTAATAATAATATATAAATTTTTTAAATAGGTACCTTTTACTTTTGTACATTATAAATAGTAACTTAAGTAATTTATTTTATTTACCATGGTTAAAGGGTAAATTAAGTTAAAAAAAGATAAAAAGTAATATTATAATAATAATAAATTACCCTAAAACATGTCCTAATCCTATTTTATGAGATATTTCAGAACATGAGAATCCTTATAATGATTTTACGACCCCATGAGACCACTTGGGTGTGATAATGATATGTTATAAGAATTAATTTAAAGTAAAGATAACTATAACATAAACATGTATCTTTTAATTAAAAAAATTAATATAGGGTAATATGACGAATATCTTTGACTATAAATAGTAATTATAAATATAAAACTATTTAATAAATCATGGTAATTTATTTATAATTTTAAGATATTATATAAATATATTTATTTATGACACAATTATGATGCAGTGATTTCTTTATTAATGAATGATTCAAATAAATGAATTTATAAATATTAAAAAAATGTAATTTTTTACTTTCTGATGACATTCCATAATTTTATGGATGTAATTGACACATTATAGATTATTTAATTATTATTTTTTAATGAATCAAGATGTTATGACTTTATCAAAAATAAATTAATAAATAGTTTCAAAATTAACATAGATGAGTTTTTAAAACAAATATTAATTTATTAAATGATATAAATATAAGGCCCCGGCCTTAAACCTTACTTAATATTGAATTAAATGAATAATTCACATCGAGGATCTTTTCAGGTTTAGAGTTTTAGAGAATTAGAACATAACTATTACATCTCAAAAGATTACAAAGTAGTCACTTCTACTAAGTTTCCATAAAAAAACTCTTAAAAAGAAACGTGTCTAGTTCCATGTTTTATATAGGATTACATTCCCTTGATCCCATCCTTGACCTTATTCCACATTAAGTCCTGTGAAAACATTTCAAAAAAAACTTGGGGTGAGCATAAAAAGATCAGTAAGGGATACAGAAAGAATAAAAACTGTTAGTTTTTCAAACATCAAATAAACCATATATACTCTATCAAAGTAATACCTTCACCTTCATGAAGTAGTAAAAACTCTTCACTGAATAAAGTATCATTACTTACCTTTTTGTAACCAAATGATTACCATAAAATCCATAAAAAGAACACATAACATATATAAAGTTAACTTGGGACATAAACATACTTAAGTGGAATAACCATACGGTCGACTTCCACACATATCACTTAATGGAATAGCCATACGGCCAATTTCCATACATACTTAATGGAATAGCCAAAAGTCCGACTTCCATACCCAATGCATTGGAGGTTATAACGTAACCACCCGTCCTGGTATTCACGGCACCACCCGTCATATGGTTTATAACGTAACCACCCGTTAAAATATCCAAGTACCAATATAAAATCATAAAACATAAAACCAATATAAAGGAATGATAACATTTCCACATTTCAATCACAATATATCATAAATATATTGACATAATAGAATCCTTTTTCAAAACCATTTTCAATACCAAAATACATAAAAGAGTATATGGTATTTATTTTATTCTAAAAACATTACGGCTTGTTGAGAAAGCCACAGACCAAATAATACTCGCGGCGGCGGAAAAGGTCGTTGTCGCCGCGTACGTTAAAAGAAACATTCATTTTTGTCGTTTTGTAAAACACTTCGTAGAAAAAGATTACTTTTGTATAAAAGTAAAAGTCAGAGGGGTTTATACATCTTATAAAAGAAAGTTGTGTATAAAACGAAATATGCCTCAATGAAAGGAGATTGAGACGAAGTCCCTTACCTCGGGTCCGACTTGACTCGATCGTTCTTTAACGTCCTGAATAATAAACTTGAGTTAACTTATACTTGATTAAGAACCTTTTTAAAGTTTATTATTCCTTTTATATCACTTATTTCCATGTTATAAACATTATGTAACCATTTAAGTTAATAATGTTTTTTTTTGTCAATATTTGGTTCTTAAGTAGAAAGTGGACTTCTTACAATTACATGTTGTTCGTGTGGTCAAAGGTTCTTTATATCCAGAATGAAATTCCCGATTTGGATATTATATGTATCATATATATCCAGAATATACATGTATTTATAATATTACATAATCATTTAGAGGTAAGAAATGAAATGCACCGTTCATGGAGACGGTAATCCGTACATACGCATGAACGCTACTTTCATTTCTTTGTCATATTAATGGAATTAAAACTAAATGAGAGGTATGTATATTTTAATTCCAGAATTATATTCATCATTTAGATATATCATTAATTATATATATCCATTATATACATGTACTTTTAATAGTACATTACATTTGGGGATAAGAAATGAAATGCACCGTTCATGGAGACGGTAAGCCGTACGTACGCATGAACGCTACTTTCATTTCTATCTCATACTTTAATGGAAAGAAATAATAATGATATAGAGGTATATTATAATTCCAGTATAACATCATATATAATAACTTTAAATCCATCCTTTACACGTCCCACATATGGCATTAACGAATCACATCACTTTGAGGGGGTGGTAGTCCGCACTTCCTTGAATGAAGATATCGTGTTTACCCATAATGGAAACCATAAAGGTATTCCCAAAATGAAAAATACAGAAGCTTAAAGAAAACATAAAAATACTATATATCATATATAAAAATAGTGACATCATAATGGCCACCTTTGAAGGTGTTAAATGAGTATTGAACAATCATCGTTTCGGGAGGCAGAATTTCGCCATCCACGGAAACCGTATGTTCTTTAACCATTTGATGTAGTTGTGTGAGAGTGTAGCTCTAATAAATCTTATAAAAACATCCTAGTATATTTAAGATACTGGTGTTGTTACAAAAGAAGTAAATAAAAAGAGTTTAGAGGGTTGGAGTAGCAAAATAAAACAAATGAAAAAGAGAGAATGAATTACCTTTAAAAGTGTAACTCTTTTGGATTTGAGCCTAAAGGATTCCTTTGAAAGGATTCTGCCCAAAGGGAATCCTCTAGGATGAGGAGAGGGATGTGGAGAGAGTAAATGGGCAGGGGTTGGCCGAGCCAAAGGCTTGAGGAGTGTGTGAAATGAGGTAGAGATGGGGGCCTTTTATAAGAGGAGAGGAAGGTCACTTTTGGAAAGTAAAGAAATATTACTTTATTTGAAAATGTGTTTCGGTTTTAAAATGTCCCACATTAATATAATTCGTGGATAAGGTGATAAGGGTTCGACATCCACTCATCCAATTGGTTTTGGACATGTGTAGTTCATAGATTTTACATTATCTTTCCATTTTATTTAAATCGTCAAATAATGATGTCATCGCTGCATCATTATTATGTCATAAATAAATTAATTAATTTAAAGTCTAAAAATTATAAAAAAAAAATACTATGATGTAGGAAATCTTTTTAGATTTCCAATGACTAATTATAATCAAAAATATGACTTATATAACCTCATTTAAAAATTGTTTTAGTAAAACATATCATGTTTGTGTCATTCTTACTTTTACATTAAATAAAAAGTTATTTATGTCATTTCCCAAACAAAGTGTCTCCATGGGGTCCCCAAGTTGACTCATGGCTTGTCTTGGTCGGCCATGAAACAACCAATGAGTTTAGGACATGTTTCAAGCTCATCGTATTTTATTAAATATTATTTTTACCTTAAACTACACTAATTACCACTAATCGCGATTAAGAACTGAATAAGTTACTATTCACCAAAAAAATTATTATAATCTCATTGAACCACATTTTACTTCTTAATGACAACCATGTATGTCGGATTTTTGAAATTCAAAACACAATGATGGCAAAATTTCATTTAAATGGAAAATCAGTCTTTATAAGTACCACTTAGTGGTTTCACTATTCATCAAAAATTGAAGTTTTTCAGAAAATTACCAAAAATTCACCCTAAGCTATATTTGATATTACGAATTCAAAAACTGAAGTATATTTTACAAAATTCAAAACATATAAGTCACATTAATTAATTTAATAATTAATTCCCGCTGTCAGAGCAAATAGCGTGTTTTTATGAAACAATAAGTATCAAAAGATTGACACTAGTTTAAGTCCGATTTCAAAGTGAAATTAATTCCAACGACCACTATTGGATTTAATGGTAGAAATATTTTATAATTTCACTTTAAAACCAATTCAAAAGATAATCTAATCATATAAATAAATTAGATTAAAAAGAGGTTTTGAATTAAAATACAACATTTTACACTATTCATTAAAAAAAAGAACTTTATCAGAAATGTACCAAAAATTTACACAAAGTAAATTTTGATGTCCCGATTCTAAAGAAGAGTTATATTTGGTCCAATATAATTTATAAGATCGATCAAAACTATATTTAATGATGGTTCTCCGTCAAAAGGTGATAAGTGGACCTTTCGTGAAAATTAGGGTATAAATGCTTAAAATTGAACTCTTTCCGTATTTTAAGCCTTTATCTTTTATTGGGTAAATGTAAAAACATTTAAAAACATATATAATAATATTTTAGTTATTTCTATCCATTCCCGCCAGTACAACGGCTACTCGTTAACTAACATTTAAAATAATATTATTTTATTACTTGTGTGCAACGTAAGTTTTCAAAGAAACTCATCGTTGCGTACCGAGTACGCTATCGAACGTAGAAACCCCTTTTAATTAAAATTAATATTTAATTCATAAATATTAATAAATATGAAAATTATTTATTCTTTATTTACCTGGGATGTTACATCCTTCCCCCCTTTTGGGAATTGCATCCTCGCAATTTTATTCACTAATCAAAATAAGTGGGGGTATTTATTCCTCATAGCATTTTCAGATTCCCACGTTTCCTCTTCAATCACATGGTTTTTCCACAAAACCTTTACCTGATGAATCACCTTATTCCGTAACACCTGCTCCCTATGGTCAAGAATCTGGACCGGTTGTTCCTTATAAGATAAGTTCTCTTCCAGCTGAACTACCTCTGGACTCAAAACATGAGATGGATCTGGCATATACTTTCTCAACATTGAAACATGAAAAACATTGTGTACCTGAGATAAACTCGGAGGTAAAGCCACCCGGTATGCAACTGATCCAACTCTCTCCAGAATTTCATATGGTCCAATAAACCTTGGACTCAGCTTTCCTTTCTTACCAAATCTCATCACACTTTTCCAAGGAGAAACCTTGAGAAAAACATGATCACCTACCTCGAAAGATAGATCCTTCCTCCGGTTATCTGCATAACTCTTCTGCCTGCTCTGAGCTGTTCTCATGTGCTTCTGAATCAACTAAACTTTTTCTGCCATCTCTTCTACCAATTTTGGTCCCATCAGCTTCCTTTCACCCACTTCATTCCAAAATGCTGGAGTTCGACACCGCTTCCCATATAATGCCTCAAATGGTGACATCTGTATACTGGAATGAAAACTGTTATTATAAGAAATCTCAACCAAAGAAAGATGTTGGTCCCAACTTCCCTGATAATCCATAGAACAAGCTTGTAGCATATCCTCCAAGGTCTGAATTGTTCCTTCTGACTGCCCATATGATTGAGGATGAAAAGTTGTACTAAAATTTAATTCCATACCCAACGACTTCTGAAGGCCTTTCCAAAAGTTAGATGTGAACCTGGGATCACGATCAGATACAATGGAGAGAGGAACTCCATGTAACCTGACTATCTCTTTAAGATACAAACGGAAAAGTTGATCTAGAGAGAAAGTATCTCATATAGAAAGGAAATGAGCAGATTTGGTCAAGTGATCAACAATAACCCAGATTCCATTATTACCCCGAGATGTCCTCGGTAATCCCACAACAAATTCCATGGATATGTTTTCCCATTTACACTCTGGCACTGGTAAAGGCTGAAGCATCCCTTCCGGTAACTGCCGCTCTGCTTTAACCTGTTGACATGTCAAACACTTCACAGTAAAATCAGCAATATCTCTTTTCATTACATCCCACCAGTAATACTCCTGCAGATCTCTGTACATCTTAGTACTGCCAGGATGAACTGAAAATGGCGAACTATGAGCCTCACATAACAACTCATTCTTCAACTGTGAATCACAAGGCACACATAACCTCTTCCCAAACCCCAAAACACAAACACAAACTTGTCCAAGAACTCATGGAAAATTTTATTCATAAGGTCCATGAATACAGCAGGTGCATTGGTTAACCCAAAAGGCATAACTACAAATTCATAATGGCCATATCTGGTATGGAACGGAGTCTTCGGAACGTCTGCTTCTTTTACTTTCAACTGATGGTACCCCGACCTCAAGTCAATCTTCGAAAAATACTGAGCTCCCTGGAGCTGATACCACTTCATTCGATGGCCCAACATCTGCTGAAGTTGTTACAAAGGATTTCACCACCCCTTTCTTCTTGTAGTCTGGCTGCATTCCCTCAGTTGAGTTCTTCGTTGGACACTCGTTTGCATAATGACCCATTTCATTACACTTAAAACATCTTACCATTGGCTTTTCATTTCCTGCTTGATCATCTTTCTTACAGTTACGAGCAATATGACCAGACTTACCGCACCGAAATCACTTACCAGACTTGGATAAACATTCTCCAGGATTCATTTTACCACACTTCTCATAGGATGGATATTTGTTTTTCTTACCTCCTTGCTTCTTTGATGAATTCTTCCCCTTTGCCTGCCAACTAGACCTCTTATTCTGTTGTTTGTCTTAGAACACCTGATCATCGGCAAACTCCATTTCCACCTTCTCCGCACATCGAACAAGTTTTTCATAACTTTTGAACACACGAGAAGCTAAATCCCATTGATATTGTGGCTTTAATCCTGAGTAAAAACGATTGATTTTACTATCAAGGTCTCAGATAAAATTTGGAGCATACCTTGCCAATCGAGTGAACTTTTCTTCATAAGCTGCCACTGAATCATCCTCCTGCCTCAATTGTAGGAACTGTTTTTCCATCCTAATATGAACCACCTTAGGAAAATATTTCTCAAGAAACATACCTTTGAATTCATCCCAGTGAAGATCCTCAATCTCATCACTATCCCTTATATTTTTCACCATCTACCACCACTGATCAGCTTCACCTTCAAAACGGTAAACAGCAAGACTAACCTTTTGATGTTTTGAACACCCCAGGACATCAAAAATCTTCTCCAATGCTTTAATCCACCCTTCAGCTTGCACAGGGTCAGATGATCCTCTGAATGATGGGGGATGTTGCCTCATGAAATGTTCCACCACTGACATGTTCCTCTGCGGTTGATCTGGCTGATCTCGTGCATGGATACCACCACCATTTATAGCCTGAGTCAACTGTGCCATCACTGCCACAAACTGTTCAGTTCCGATTCCGACCATCTCAGGTTGCTGATTTGGAAGGTTATCTTCCTCCTGATGTCATCCCAACATAGCTTCTTTGTTTCCTCTACGGAAAACCATTCTGAACACAGAAATATCTTAGGCGAAGCAACATGGTAATCCGTAAATGCTATATCATTTCAATCATATTATAATTTAACACTTTTCTAACTTCTAAAGTTGTCTAAACCAACCTCTGATACCAACTATAAGGCCCCGGCCTTAAACCTTACTTAATATTGAATTAAATGAATATTTCACTTTGAGGATCTTTTCAGGTTTAGAGTTTTAGAGAATTAGATCATAACTATTACATCTCAAAAGATTACAAAGTAGTCACTTCTACTAAGTTTCCATAATAAAAAAAACTCTTAAAAAGAAACGTGTCTAGTTCCATGTTTTATATAGGATGACATTCCCTTGATCCCATCCTTGACCTTATTCCACATTAAGTCCTGTGAAAACATTTCAAAAAAAACTTGGGGTGAGCATAAAAAGCTCAGTAAGGGATATAGAAAGATGAAAACTGTTAGTTTTTCAAACATCAAATAAACCATATATACTCTATCAAAGTAATACCTTCACCTTCATGAAGTAGTAAAAACTCTTCACTGAATAAAGTATCATTACTTACCTTTTTGTAACCAAAGGATTACCATAAAATCCATAAAAAGAACACATAACATATATAAATGTAACTTGGGACATAAACATACTTAAGTGGAATAACCATACGGTCGACTTCCACACATATCACTTAATGGAATAGCCATACGGCCAATTTCCATACATACTTAATGGAATAGCCATACGGCTGACTTCCATACCCAATGCATTGGAGGTTATAACGTAACCACCTGTCTTGGTATTCATGGCACCACCCATCATATGGTTTATAATTTAACCACTCGTTAAAATGTCCAAGTACCAGTATAAAATCATAAAACATAAAACCAATATAAAGGAATGATAACATTTCCACATTTCAATCACAATATATCATAAATATATTGACATAATAGAATCCTTTTTCAAAACCATTTTCAATACCAAAATACATAAAAGAGTATATGGTATTTATTTTATTCTAAAAACATTAAGGCTTGTTGAGAAAGCCACAGACCAAATAATACTCGCGGCAGCGGAAAAGGTCGTTGTCGCCACTTAAGTTAAAAGAAACATTCCTTTTTGTCATTTTGTAAAATGCTTCATAGAAAAAGATTCCTTTTCTATAAAAGTAAAAGTCAAAGGGGTTTATACACCGTATAAAAGAAAGTTGTGTATAAAACGAAATATTCCTCAATGAAAGGAGATTGAGACGAAGTCCCTTACCTCGGGTCCGACTTGACTCGATCGTTCTTTAACGTCCTGAATAATAAACTTGAGTTAATTTATACTTGATTAAGAACATTTTTAAAGTTTATTATTCCATTTATATCACTTATTTCCATGTTATAAACATTATGTAACCATTTAAGTTAATAATTTTTGTTTTGTCAATATTTGGTTCTTAAGTAGAAAGTGGACTTCTTACAATTACAAGTTGTTCATGTGGTCAAAGGTTCTTTATATCCAGAATAAAATTCCCGATTTGGATATAATATGTATCATATATATCCCGCATATACATGTATTTATAATATTACATAATCATTTAGAGGTATGAAATGAAATGCACCGTTCATGGAGACGGTAAGCCGTATGTACGCATGAATGCTACTTTCATTTCTTTGTCATATTAATGGAATTAAAACTAAATGAGAGGTATGTATATTTTAATTCCAGAATTATATTCATCATTTAGATATATCATTAATTATATATATCCATTATATACATGTACTTTTAATAGTACATTACATTTGGGGATAAGAAATGAAATGCACCGTTCATGGAGACGGTAAGCCGTACGTACGCATGAACGCTACTTTCATTTCTATCTCATAATTTAATGGAATGAAATAATAATGATATAGAGGTCTATTATAATTCTAGTATTACATCATATATAATAACTTTAAATCCATCCTTTACATGTCCCACATATGGCATTAACGAATCACATCACTTTGAGGGGGCGGTAGTCCGCACTTCCTTAAATGAAGATATCGTGTTTACCCATAATGGAAACCATAAAGGTATGCCAAAAATGAATAATACATAAGCTTAAAGAAAAAATAAACATATTATATATCATATATAAAAATAGTGACATCATAATGGCCACCTTTGAAGGTGTTAAATGAGTATTGAACAATCATCATTTCGGGAGGCAGAATTTCGCCATCCACGGAAACCATATGTTCTTTAACCATTTTATGTAGTTGTGTGAGAGTGTAGCTCGAATAAATCTTATAAAAACATCCTAGTATATTGAATATAATGTTTTTTTTACAAAATAAGTAAATAAAAAGAGTTTAGAGGGTTCGGAGAAGCAAAATAAAACAAATGAACAAGAGAGAATGAATTACCTTTAAAAGTGTAACTCCTTTTGATTTGAGCCTAAAGGCTTCCTTTGAAAGGATTCTGCCCAAAGGGAATCCTCTAGGATGAGGAGAGGGATGTGTAGAGAGTAAATTGGCAGGGTTTGTCCGAGCCAAAGGCTTGAGGAGTGTGTGAAATGAGGTAGAGGTGGGGGCCTTTTATAAGAGGAGAGGAGGGGCACTTTTGGAAAGTAAAGAAATATTGCTTTATTTGAAATTTTGTTTCTGTTTTAAAAGGTCCCACGTTGATATAATTCTTGGATAAGGTGATAAGGGTTCGACATCCACTCATCCAATTGGTTTTGGACATGTGTAGTTCATAGATTTTACATTATCTTTCCATTTTATTTAAATCATCAAATAATGATGTCATCGCTGCATCATTATTATGTCATAAATAAATTAATTTATTTAAAGTCTAAAAATTATAAAAAAAATTCTATGATGTAGGATATCTTTTTATCTTTCCAATGACTATTTATAATCAAAAGGCTGACTTGTATTACCCCATTTAAAAATTGTTTTAGTAAAACATATCATGTTTGTGTCATTTTTACTTTTACATTAAATAAAAAGTAATTTATGTCATTTCCCATCCAAAGTGGCTCCATGGGGTCCCCAAGTTGACCCATGGCTTGTCTAGGTCGGAAATGAAACAACCAATGAGGTTAGGACATGTGTCAAGCTCATATTATTTTATTAAATCATTATTTTTACCTTAAACTACACTAATTAGCACTAATCGCGATTAAGAACTTAATAAGTTACTATTCACCAAAAAATTATTATAATCTCATTGAACCAAATTTTACTTCTTAATGAAAACCATGTATGTCGGATTTTTGAAATTAAAAACACAATGATGGAAAATTTTCATTTAAATGGAAAATCAGTCTTTATAAGTACCACTTAGTGGTTTCATTATTCATCAAAAATTGAAGTTTTTCAGAAAATTACCAAAAATTCACCCTAAGCTATATTTGATATTACGAATTCTAAAAATGAAGTCTATTTTACAAAATTCAAAACATATAAGTCACATTAATTAATTTAATAATTAATTCCCACTGTCAGAGCAAATAGCGTGTTTTTATGAAACAATAAGTATCAAAAGATTGACACTAGTTTAAGTCCGATTTCAAAGTGAAATTAATTCCAACGACCACTATTGGATTTAATGGTAAAAATATTTTCTAATTTGACTTTAAAACCAATTCAAAAGATAATCTAATCATATAAATAAATTAGATTAAAAAGAGTTTTTAAATTAAAATACAACATTTTACACTATTCATTAAAAAAGAACTTTATCAGAAAGGTACCAAAAATTTACACAAAGTAAATTTTGATGTCCCGATTCTAAAGAAGAGTTATATTTGGTCCAATAGAATTTATAAGATTGATCAAAACTATATTTAATGACGTTTCTCCGTCAAAAGGTGATATGTGGACCTTTCGTGAAAATTAGGGTATAAATGCCTAAAATTGAACTCTTTCCGTATTTTAAGCCTTTATCTTTTATTGGGTAAATGTAAAAACATTTAAAAACATATATAATCATATTTTAGTTATTTCTATCAATTCCCGCCAGTACAACGGCTACTCGTTAACTAACATTTAAAATAATATTATTTTATTACTTGTGTGCAACGTAAGTTTTCAAAAAAACTCATCATTGCGTACCGAGTACGCTATCGAACGTAGAAACCCCTTTTAATTAAAATTAATATTTAATTCGTAGATATTAATAAATATGAAAATTCTTTATTCTTTATTTACCTGGGATGTTACAATAAAAATCCTAAAAATCTCATATTAGTCAAAATGACTTATATAATGTTAAAATATTTATTAAAGATCCAATTTATTTTCTCTTGTAATTTTATAGTAACTAAGTTAACCCTATATTATAAAAATACAAGAAGACACGGTAAGAGTTATTCTTTTTAACTAAGGGTTAATACCAAAATATAAGGTTAATTTAATGAACTAAAATTGTCTAAAAATAATTGTATGAGAGTATTTAGACCCATAATAATCTTATAATATAATTAAATTACTTTTAAACTATTATAATCCTAAAAAAAATTATAATAAATTAATATTTCAAGATTTTTATTAAAATGCCCCTCACCTCTCTTATAAAAGGGAACTTCTCCTTCTCTTTAATTCACACCTCCAAATCCCTTTGTCTCGGCCAAAACCTAACCATTTCCAATCCAAAAAATAACTCATATCATCATATAGGCTAAAATTTATGCATAAAGCCATCCTAAGGAGTCTTTTTGTGAAAATCAATAGGAGTCACCCGAAAAGAGGTATTTGTTTTATCACCTCTTTCAAAGTTCTTTTCTTCTTCTACCTCAAATTTCTTTGTTGTTTACATAGTAAAATAATAACTATAGTACCTTAAACATTATAATATGTTATTATAATTATGTAAAAACCATATTCCTCCTTTTAACCATCCTATAAAAACAATATCACCATGTGTACACGTACGGTTTACCATCTCCACATCATGGTGTAAATTTTTTTTCATGTAAAATTTATTTCTATGGGTATAATGATGAATATAATGGATTTAAATAATAAATATAACATGACATTGTTTTTTTCAAATTCATATTACATCCAATTCCAAACCATTTAACCATTAATGAAATTTTATCATCGCTCGTGCATACGTATGGCTTACCATCTCCACGACGTGATGAGGTTCATTATTCAATTTAACCATTCAATAATGATTATAAAAAATATATATTATTCATAATTATAAAACATATGACATAAATATAAAACTTTAATTATATATATATATGTTTTTGTGTGTGTGTGTGTGTATGTATTTCATTCACTTACTTACATTCAATATGATAAGAAAACGGAAACAATGTTCATGCATACATACAGCCTACCATCTCCATGAACGGTGTGTTCCATTTCATATATATATCTATTATATATATATTATTAATATATATGATATAAAAATCATATAATAGATTCTGAAAGTAAGTAAATCGTGATCTAAGTAATATGATAAAGAATAACAAGCCAAAACATGTACGATAAAAAAAGTGATATTACATAAAATGTTGCATTGATTTGGAATTATTAATAAAGAATCATATATGACATCATAAATATTATTATGATTATAATATAAGTTAATAATATGTTTTAAAATATTATACAGGACAATCAGATGCATATAGAGAGTATCAGACCTAAGGTAAGGCTTAATTCCTCAATCTTATT
Organism: Viscum album; assembly: GCA_963277665.1. Classification (NCBI taxonomy): domain Eukaryota; kingdom Viridiplantae; phylum Streptophyta; class Magnoliopsida; order Santalales; family Viscaceae; genus Viscum; species Viscum album. The sequence continues at coordinate 2,044,923,771 of OY728147.1, read as the reverse complement.
GTTATATGAGATTGTATATGTGTAAGTATTTATTGGGACATATTTATCATCCATGTTTGGGTTTCATAAAAAAAATTCAAAAGGAATATTTTTAGAGTTTATGAAAGGGTCTCTCTAACTAGATCTTCATTTTAATTGTTTTAAAGATTTATTTTTCTATGTCTATTTAAGTAATGTCCATGTTTTAAAAATGATTTAAGGATTTATTTTTATGGACATTGTTGTTTTAAAATTTTAATTCCTTTAAAAATTTACAAATTGGTATGGGACACTTCGATTCAAAAATATATTTTAAATGACTTTTTTTATAAATTGTGTGACTTTTAAATGATTTCATAAAAAAGGATATTTCTCTCAAAGAGTTTTACTGATCATTTTCAACTATGTTGGCACCCTTTACTGGATAACACAATCTTCCATAATGTATTTAATGAGTTTTGATATGTTTTACTATGGATGTGAAATTTTTATACCATTTATGGTTATTGGTAAAATTATTGACATTTCTTATGCTAGTTTTAATACAAATGATTATGTTATGTTTCACCTTTTTCATATGAGGAATGAATTGGACTTAGTAAGTGATGGGTGGGGCCCTCTATAGCCTCTAGATGAATTGGTAGGTATCATGAGAAAAAATAGTGTCTTGTAACAAGGCCTCTATAGAATATTTATGTATGGTCTTACCACGATACCATGACATAGAGGTTAAGATATATCTCATTATGCATTCCTCCATTATGAAATTAGTTATTACATGTGATTATTTCACTAGAAGAATATCCATGTGCATTTTTATATGGTAATGTTTGATTTATTTTTTCCATATTAAGTTAAGTTTTATGTTTAAAAGTCTCATGTATTTATTATTCATCTTGGCTTAAAAGTTTATAGCTTTCGCTGAATTATTTACCCTTACTGAGCATCTGATATTGCCCGTTTCTTATGTTTTATTTTCCCAAGATGCCAAGAATTGTATTATAATTTATATATAAGGTTAATCCATAAGAATAATATAATTCTCAAAGGATTATTTATGTTGTGTTTTATGTTGTAATGTGTAATGTAAAGTTCATGTATGTAATCTATTTTCCAAGACTATTAAATGGATCAGTCCTTCGTGACTTGATTCCTTGTAATCAAGACAATGTATTAAAATAATGCACCATCTCTAGGATTCTACAGTCGAGGACTTACATTTGGTATTAGATTAATTTTAGAAACAACCTTAGAAATAGATTTAGAAAACTTATATTGTGGTTCATAACCCTAAGATAAAATTTGAGGATAAGTATAGAAGAACCCCCTATAATTTAGGTAACGATCATGGACAACCAAATATTAAACCAAAGATGCTATAGATTAAAGGTACCTTCCCTTGATTGTGTGGTTTTCTTCAATTATATGTGTTTATCACCTTATACTTTCTGGTCTTAGTTAATGGAGGAAGCCAAAAGGAATTGGATTGACATTGAGTTTGATGGAAAATCTGGTGATTTTGAGAAACAAGAATGGATGACAACTAGGGAGAAAGATATTGTGATTATGTTGAATCAGTTATCACGATATGTGATTAAAAATGTGACCATTTATTAACTTCCTAACACATTTTGTAATAGGAAAGAAAACGTTTATAAATGTTTAAATTTTAAGAAGTATAGTGGATAGAAGATTCGGCTTCCTACATGTCAAGAGGAAGGGAAGAAGAACCTTGAGGAATACCTAAAATAGAGGGGAAGATGCTATCTATGTGGGGAAAAGGGTTATAGAGTGACCAATTTTTATGGAGTATAGTGTCTCATCTATGGAAATCATGTGATTTACCCAAATCAACACCCATACATAAGAATATACCTCTAAACCAAGTAAGGACTTATTCCATGCAAACCAATAAATTAGAAGGATTGAAGTATTTTTGTATTTGGGTCCAAGAATTGTGAATAAGTGAATTATATAAGGAGTATTCAGCTTATATTTTTTGCTTCGAATTTTCAAGAATATGTTAAATAGTTATAATGGATAAGAAAATTTATTTAAGGGTAAAATTATATTTGGAGAATATATGATTAACGTAAAGATAACCCTTTATATGTTCTCTATATTAAGATAATGGTGTTTGGATAAAGATATGTTGGATTGGAATAAGTAAATTGGATGATACTAGTTTCCTGATAACTAATAGTGGATTTTTCGGAATGACGTTTATGATATCATGGATGAAGTATATAACTTTTTGGGACTTAAAGAATAATTAACTATGTTTTGGAATAAAGAAACATACATGTTTTCAATAAGAATATCTGATAATTCAGGTATTTAATGTGACTCAAGAGAATACATGATGACAGAGTTTACATGTTTGGAATGTGACAACCAAGAACTACCCTATGAGATATAAGAGATAAATGCTAATCTGATTTGGTTCACCTCTTTCTAAAGTTATAGATTTTCAGTTTTTGGAAGGATTGTAAGGTTATCCATTTAGGATAGTATAAGTTATACTCCATTTGAAGTTTTTTAGATTAACGTATTATCTTGTTATAGGTGGACTTATGCATATATGATGACCTATGCTAGAACTTTTTTTGAAATAGATGGAATGACCTGTCATTCTATTTATAGATTTCATGATCTTCCCACACTTCAGAAATGGAAAATTCAACCTCATTTCCTTTAATAAGAGATGAATTGAAAATTTTTCAAGGCATGGCTAGTGGTGAGATTTTACTAAAATCAAGTAATTATTTATTCTCATGTTCTTCAAATTTAAGGAAAAGATACTAAAAACCAAAAATGTTTTCTTAGTACTTTTTTTTGCGATGAATCAAATGGTCTCCTAGATCATCATAGGTTTATGGTTTTCAAATTGTTAACTACCTCCTAATAATATTCTCTATCACTCTCCATCAGAATGTAATGGATATATTTATCTTTCATTTCCATTTTTTCCTACATGGAACCCTATTATGTGTTTTTTCTAGTAACCTTCTTACTTCCCTTTATTTATTTAAAGTGGATTTTTAATCGACTTTTTTTTCTGATGTGGGATTTCAACTAAGATATTTTGAAATATCAAACCCCTAGTTTTCAATTCTGAGTATAAATTGCGAGGATGCAATTTATTGAAGAAGGGGATACTGTAACACCTAAAGCTTACAAGGTACACTTCCTTTTTAAATAATTCAATAGTGTACGTTGTACACAACACTGAGTCCAAGCATACCACGACTTATCAAACTATCTATTTAAAAAAAATTGTGAATATTATTAACCAAAATTTAAATTTTATATATCCCATAAAATTTAGCATTAATATTTTTTTTTCTTAGACATAATATAAGGACAGATTAAATTTTTTAGATAAAAGAATTATTTTTCAAAAAAAATGTAGTTTTTTCACCTTTTAATGGAGAATGTAACACCCCTCCCCAGTTACCCAGAGTCGGTTCATTATTACATAACATTGGCATGATCACAAAAGATCAAGTCTTGAAAGACCAATTAGTTTAGTTGCCTTGGAATCACTAGATAGATTCATAAAGTTTAAATTACATCATAAAATGAAAACTAAAACAACATAGTCTCCAAATTCCACACTAATATCCCCTCATACTATCCCTGCAGTTCATTTGTTAAATACTTCTTCACATCCTGGGAAAAATAAAAATTAGAAAGGGGTGAGCTTAGATGCCCAGTAAGTATAACAATATAGCAGAAACTTTCATAAATAATCATAAACATTTAAGGCAATGTATAACTAAAACAAAAGCCTTTTAAACTTGAACTTTAGAATAATATGGAAGAAATAAAATAGAATAATGCCATTTACTTATTCACATGGATATTCTACTAGTCTAATAATCACATGTAATATCAATAACCACTTTCCTAATGATGGAATGAATAATTCCAGACTATCATAACCACATAGTAAAGGCCTTTTTCCAAGACTACAAATAAAATTTTATCAAGGACTTGTGCCAAGACACTAGTTTGTCTCATTAGACATATCGATGCCTCTAGGAGCTATAACGGGCTCCACCCGTCACATATTAAGTCCAATGAATCCCTCATATGAACATGTTTAAATATAACATAAACATTCGTATTAAAACTAGCATACAAAATGTCAATACTTTCTCCATAAACCATAAATAGTATAAAAATAACACATCCACAATCAAAAATATCACAAAACCTTCAATACAATAGGTAAGTTTAGTATCATAATAAATCAACTTCAAATAAGCTTATAATCCAGCAAAGGATGTTGATATAGATGAAATAAAAACTATTTGAGAGAAACATAACCTTTTTTAAATCATTTAAAATTCACATAATTATAAAATCAAACATTTAATTTGAAAATATTCTTATAATATTTTAAGGGAAGATTTGAAAATTTTATAATGGTGGAAAATAGCTGCACCCGCTGTATAAGTTAAAAAAGAAATTCATACCTTAATTCTGTTGAAAAGGATAAAAATGACCTTGTTTGGAAAACGACAGAAAGATTCCTTTATAAACTGATTATAAAAAGTCAACAAGGGTATAAATGACTTTAACCCGTAGTTTGTAAAATAGTAATAATTATTTGAAATAAATTTTTAAGAAACATGGATGTGGATGATAAAGAGGTCCCAATAGATAATTACGTATAAACAACCTCAGATAATGAACAGATTGTGAAATAAAACCTTATCTTAAACTTTTCCTTGGTTGAGGGTAGGTTAGCCTTATGTATAATGGTGAAATAATTTTTGTTAAATTATACAAGAATAATATACATTAATATGATATCATATATGATCTTTAAACATTGATTGTTAATAATATCTTAGTATTATCATCATTTCGGGTGTTTATGGATTCATTTTCCTTTATATTCTTTGTTATGTGAGTCGTATTTGTTATGGATGGGATGTATATTTTTCATATCTAGAATGATATCATGTCCCTAAAAATTATTTTTAATCATCAAATGAAATTTAGTTTTGAATGGATTCGATGGGTAATGAATCTCATCGCGTTCGTGGAGACGGTAATCCATACGTACGCACGAGTGACAATATCATTATTTTGATATCAAAATAATATATAATTGGATGGTATATCATATATACATAAACATTATCATGTTATATTTATTATTTACATGAATTACACATCATTATTATACCCATCCAAATAATAATGTTTTGAATAACAATTATACCACGACGTGGAGACGGTAAGTCGTACATACGCACGTATGGTGACACGTCATTCAAAGGATGGATAGAATACTGAATATGGTTGTACCATATTTATAATAACATCACACTATATAGAATATACTGGATTTGTTATTTTAGAATGGGAATAACAAATAAAGAAGGAGTTGAAGAAGAAAGGAACTTGAAAGAGGGTGGTGAAAACATTACCTCTTAATCGGGTTCTTCCTTTTGATTTGATCAAAAGGGCCTTTTAGGTTTTCTTTTTGATCAAAATATGTCCTCTAGGTCAAATTGAGGGAATTTGAGAGAATATTTGGGCAGGTGTTGGCCGAGCCAAAAGGCTTTTAAGGTGTAAATTAGAGATAAGGGGGAGTGCCCTTTTATAAGAGGGGTGAGGGGCACCTTTGGAAAACAAAGAAATATTATTTTATAATAAATTAATATTCGGTTTATAATGGCTCCAAAGTGTATTATTTAAATTTTAAGGTTGGTATGGGTCTAAATACTTTCAAACAAAAGATTTTAGACAGGTTTTGGTCACTATATTAACTTTATCATTTATATTTAACTCTTAGTTAAATAGTTTGACATTTACCATGTCTCTTTGTATTTTTATATTATATAGTTATTAAACTTACTATTTACATCCAAAATACCCCCAAGTGGTCCACTAATGATACGCCTATCATGATATAAGTTCTTTGGCCGAACCTTAGATTTTTAGGAATAGAATATCAATTAATAACATAATATTTGTTTTAAGAACTCTTTTATGTCAATTTTGACACTATTGGGTATTTTGTTTTTGATAATTTCATAACAGCATTAATACTTAGAAAAAAATTCATATAAACAATATTAATATGTTATATTAGCCTATAAAATTAATTTAATTTATAAAAAGTCTCAAATTACATTTATTTGGGTATTTATCATATCAATTATCTTAATATTTCATTAATTAGGTAATTACTGCATCACCATTATGTCAAAAATAAATTCAATTATTTAATGTCTAAAAATTATAAATAAAATACCATTATGTAGAAAATATTTTTATCTTTCTAATTAATATTTATGATCGAATTTATCTTATGTTTAACCCTATATTAAAAATGTTTTAGTTATTAAACTTTGATTTTAACTCTTTTAACTCTTCTTTGAATTAAATAATAATAAATGTCCTAATCTAATCCAAGTGGACCTAAATGATAATATTTTATTAATAAGGTTGTTTTTTGGTTGATATACACTTGTCCAATAGAATTATGACATGTTTTATGGTAATATTAATATCATTTTTACCCTTAATTACCTTATTTACTTTTAACCGTGGTAAATAAAAGTAAAAAGTTACTATTCACCAAAAAATATTTTTATCTTATTGAACCACATTTTACTCATTTATATTAACCATGTCTCTCAGATTTTCAGAATTCCACTCACAGAAATGGTAAAATTAAGTTTTATGTGAATTTTTAAATTCTCCTAGGAGTTGGGTAAAAGACTATGAAAAGTTTAATAAAATTTTTATATATCTAAAATTATTCTAAACTAACTCCAATGAATTACATTGAACTTATATAGGTATTATGTATCTATTTTGACCTTAATTAAATTTAAATAAATAATTATTTAAATAAAAATTCGGTCTTAAACTATAACTCAGTGTTTTTCACTATTCATCAAAAATTGAATGTTTTCAGAAAAATACCAAAAATTCACCCTAATCTAATTTCAATATTATGAATCCAAAAATGAAGTCCATTTTGAATGATAAAATTTATAAAATTTTAAAATGTGGGTATTACTATTCATAACGGCTAGTTTGATTGGTTGTGGTGTGTGTTAGAACTCGAAGTTGCGTACAACACACGCTACTGTATTATTCAAAGAGAAGCGCACCATTGAAGTTTGGGGTGTTACATTCTCCCCTCCTTAAAATAATTTCGTCCTCGAAATTTATAAAATACTACCGCATGAAAATAATTGGGTGATTCTTCAACATAAGTTCCTCGGGTTCCTGCGTTTCTTCTTCCATTATATGATTTCTGCATAGAACTTTTACCAGACGAGTCATCCAGTTTCTTAGCACTTGTTCTCTTGTATCAAGAATACTGATGGGCTCTTCATAATAAGACAGATCAGGTTCCAGTTCTAATTCCTCGTAAGTGAGTACATGCGTTGGGTCAGGCATGTATTTTCTCAACAGAGATACACAGAACACATCATGAACTTTGGAGAGACTTGGCGGCATGGCCAAATGGCAAGCAATAGCCTCAATTCGTTCTAGAATTTCGAAGGGTCTGATATACCTGGGACTCAATTTACCCTTCTTACCGAAATTTATAACTCTATTCCATGGAGATACCTTAAAGAAAACATGATCTACTACGTGAAATTACAAATCCTTCCTTCGTTTGTCATCATAGCTCTTCTGCCTACTTTGAGCTGCTTTGATTTGGTTTTGGATTACCTTCACCTTTTCCATCATTTCCTCCACCAGTTCTGGGCCTACATGTCTTCTTTCACCAACGTCATCCCAACAGGTTGGTGTGCGACATCTCTTTCTACATAAAGCTTCATATGGTTCCATCTAAATACTTGAATGGAAGCTATTGTTATAGAAAAATTCAACCAGAGGTAAATATTGATCCCACATACCCTGAAATTCATGTGAGCATGATCTCAACATTTCTTCAAAGGTTTGAATAGTTTGTTCTGATTTTCCATCTATTTGAGGGTGGTAGGCAGTGCTCAAACTAAGTTCAGTATTTATGGATTTCTGAAGACTTTTCCAAAATATTGATGTAGAACGGGGATCACGATCTGAAACAATTGATAGAGGTACTCCATAAAGCCTCACAAATTCATTTATATATAGTCTTTCTAGACGTTCAAGTGGTTAATCTTACCTTATAGCAAGAAAATATGCAGACTTGGTAAGATGATCAACAATGACCCATATTGCATCGTTCCTTCTAGGAGTCTTTGGTAGTCCCATGACAAATTCCATCGTGATATTATCCCATTTCAACTCGGGGATGGGAAGAGGTTGCAATACTCCACCAGGTTGTTCCCTTCCATCTTTCACTTATTGACAAACCATACATATTGATAGAAAATCAGCAATCTCTCTCTTCATGTTATCCCACCAAAAATGTTCCTTCAAATCTCTATACATTTTGGTGCTCCCAGGGTGTATAGAGAAATTGGAACTATGAGCATCATCCAATAATTATCTTTTTAGATCAGGTATATTAGGAACACAAAGTCTCTTCCAAAATTTCAAAATTTCATCTTCATACACAAAGTCACTCAATCTCCCATGATTCACAGCTTTAATCTTCTTTTGAAACTCTTCATCATCGGTCTGAGAACTCTTTATCCTTTTTGTAAAGATGGTTTGGAAACCATTTGAAAAAGAATTGATGTTTCACCTTCCATGGTAATTCCCATATCCATCTTCACTAGATCCATGAAAATAGGATCCCTTTCAATTCTCATCATGTTCAAAACTCCATGATCTTTTCTACTCAAAGCATCTTCCACCTTATTTTCCTTCCCCAGGTGGTAGTGTATTGTGAAATCATAATCCTTGAGTACTTCAAGCCATCTCCTTTGCCTCATGTTGAGTTCTTTCTGTGAGAAAATGTATTTCAAACTCTTGTGATTGGTATATATCTCAAACTTTTCACCATAGAGATAGTGTCTCCATATCTTAAAAGCAAATATTACAGTAGCTAACTCAATATCATGTGTAGGATAGTTTTTCTCATGAATTTTCAGTTGTCGTGATGCATAGGCAATAACCCTATCATTCTACATAAAGACACAACCAAGTCCTTTCTTTGAAGCATCACTATAAATAACGAACCCATCATTCCCCGATGGTAGAGTCAGTATGGAATCATTGACTAATCTTCTCTTTAGTTCTTCAAAACATTCTTTACACTCTTTTGTCCAAACAAATTTAACCCATTTACGTGGAGCTTTGTTAATGGGTTTGACAATTGGGAAAAGTTCTGGACGAAACGCCGATAATAACCTGCTATGCCAATAAAACTATGTACCTCAGTTATACTCGTCGGTGCTGGCCATTCTTGGATTGCCTTTTTCTTAGAAGGATCAACAGAGATTCCATCCTTAGAGACAATATGGCCAAGAAAAAAAGATCTCCTGAAGCTAGAATTCACACCTTCTAAACTTCCCATATAATTCATGTCTTCTAAGAGTCTTCTTGATAATGCACAAATGATTTTCATGATCTTCGTACCTTTTGGAGTATATCAATATATCATCAATAAATACCACCACAAAATCATTGAGATATTCCTTGAAAACTCTATTCATTAGATCCATGAATACATAGGGTGCATTAGTCAGCCCAAAAGGCATTACTGTAAACTCGTAATGCCCGTACCTGGTTCGAAATGCTTTCTTCTGAATGTCTTCCTTATTCACACACAACTAATGGTATTCAGATCGAATGTCAATATTTGAAAAGTATTGAGATCCATGTAGTTGGTCAAATAAATCATCAATGAGAGGTAGGGGATACTTGTTCTTTATTGTTATAACATTGATTTCCCTGTAGTCGATATATAACCTCATAGATCCATCTTTCTTCTAAAAAAGGATAGGGTCTCCCCATATAGAAACAATAATGAGAATAAATCCCTTATTACTCAATTCCTCTAGTGGTTTCTTTATTTCAACTAATTCCACAGTGGCCATTCTATAAGGGGTCTTCGATATGGGCCTTGAACCCAGAATTAAATCAATAGAAAACTCAATTTCTCATTCTGGAGGATGTCTAGGTAAATCTTCCGGAAACACATCTACATATTCTTTCACAATATGTGCATCCTCTATTTGAACATTCCTTTCCTTACCCACAGTTATTTTATTCTCTTCCTCCCCAATAATTGAATTTAGTTGAGCTACTAGGGGTGGATCTAGGTAAGAATCAGGTGGTGACGATTATTCTCTAAAGATAAGGTGTTCTTTATCATCATCATCAAAAATTTTAACCTCCTTATTCTTACAATAAATCTTTACATCATGGTCCGAAATCCAATTCATACTGAGGATTATATAAAACTCAATCATAGGTGTGACGATGAGATCAGCAGATAAAGAACATTTATATGCCTTAATGGGAACGGATCCACAGAACTTTGTAGTAATGATACTTCCCTTAGGAGTTTTAACTGACAACTCCCTTGTTAAATAAAATTGAAAATATCTTATTTTCTTAGAAAACTGGGAAAATATGAAACAATGTGATGATCCAGAATCAAATAATGCATTTTCTAAACTTGAGGAAACCATTAAATTACATGCCACCACATCTTTCAGAGCTTCTACCTTAGCAGTAGTGATAGCATAAGATTTGCCTTGATCCCTTGGCCTTTTATGATGTAAGTTCCCTTGATGCTTAGGACATTCATTTGCATAATTTCCCATCTTCCTAAAGTTGTATCATTAAACATCAGAATCTTCTTTCTTCCCCTTGTAATCACGAGATTAGTGGCATCATTCACCACACTTGTAATATACCCCCATTCCATTCAAGTAATTATCGGGGTGTTTCCTTCCACATTTACTACATAATGGATAATCAAATATTCCTTTATTCCCTTTATTTTTATTTCCATAGTGATCAGCAGATCTCTTCTTCACTTTCTTTGCTTTAAAGTCGTAAGAATTAGAGAATTATTTTTCTATCTTGATAGAACATGAGACAATATCTTCGTACGGCGAGAAGGATTGTGAAACTAATGCTCGACGAAGAAATGGATTTAACCCATCAAAGAAATGATCAATATTACTTCTTGGGTTACATATATAATCTCCACCATACCTATAAGGCCCCAGCCTTAATCCTTACTTAATATTGAATTAAATGAGTAATTCACATTGAGGATCTTTTCAGGTTTAGAGTTTTAGAGAATTAGGACATAACTATTACATCTCAAAAGATTACAAAGTAGTCGCTTCTACTAAATTTCCATAAAATAAAAACTCTTTAAAAGAAACATGTATAGTTCCATGTTTTAGGTAGCATGACTTTCCCTTGATCCCATCCTTGACCCTATTCCACGCTATGTCCTGTGAAAAACATTTCAAAAACTTGGGATGAGCATAAGAAGCTCAGTAAGGGATACACAAAGAATGAAAACTGTTAGTTTTTCAAAACAACAAGTAAACCATGAATACTTTATCAATTTAATACTTTTCACCTTCATGAAGTAGTAAAAACTTTTCACTGAAAAAAAAGTATCATTACTTACCTTTTTGTAACCAAAGTATTACCATAAAACCCATATAAAGAACACATAACATATATAAAGGTAACTTGGGACATAAACATACTTAAGTGGAATAACCATACGGTCGACTCCCACACATATCACTTAATGGAATAGCCATACGGCCAATTTCCATACATACTTAATGGAATAGCCATACGGCCGACTTCCATACCCAATGCATTGGAGGTTATAACGTAACCACCCGTCCTGCTATTCACGGCACCACCCGTCATAATGTCCAAGTACCATTATTACATAAAATATGGGAAATATAAACATTTCAATAACAATATTTCATTTGTAATCACAATAAATAATTCCCAGATATTGAATTAATCAATCCATTTTCAAAAACCATTTAAAAGAGATTTTTGAATCAAAGTGTCTCATACCACTTTGAAGCTTTTAATGGAATTATAATTTTAAAACATTAATGTCCATATAAATAAATACTGAAAACCATTTTGAAAACATGGACATTAAAGATAAATATTTAGAATAATAAATCTTTAAAACATTTAAAATGATATTTTTGTTAAAGAGATTTTAACAAAATGAGAGACTGTTGAATACAAATAATAGCGGAATAACATTTAATACAAACTTTATAATATCATGAGAATAAAAGGATTCATGATATAATATGTCAAAGGACAGTATACACACCATATAAGAGTTAATTGGTGCATAACAACAATGAACTTTCAATAGAAATGTCAAATATGATGAAATCCCTTATAAAGAAGGTATCCTTGAATTAAAGACAAAGCAATCTCAAAAATATGTGTGACAAATATAAATACACCCAATATAAGTGGATATTAAGTGTAAATCAATAAAAGTTAATTCACACATATTCAATGGATGACATATTCAATGACTACATGTTGAACCCAAAGAAATCGAAATTGGGTTAAAAAGTTCCCTTGACAGCCTAACGGCATCACATCAAAATGAGTTGATGAGAGATAAAAAGTGTATCTCATCACTTGTACATAAAATTTACATCAATAAGGATATATGAGAACATATCCCAACATAAAAATATGTAAATTAAAAGACCCAACAAAAGAAGTCTTTTAAAAAAGAGGAGGGTGAAAGGTTCCCTTACTGACTTGGGTATCTTTCAAAACATACACCCCATGAAAGAAGGACAATAGATCATTGATGTAAATACTCATAAACGAAATTATATTAAACAAAGAGTAGAATAATGGGCAGTACATACACCACTCAAAGGAAATTGTGGCAAATGTAGCATAAATCTCACGGGAATAAAAGTGAGATGAAAAATCCCTTACGAAAAATTCGGCAGCCTAACGGCGCCACATAAAACTTCCGAATATGGATTGATGAGATCAAATAGGGTATCTCATCACATTACAATAAAATTTACAGCAAGAGGAATATAAAATAACATCCCCCAACATTACAAAGAGGAGCTTAAAAGAAGTGACATAAAGGAGAGTACTTAAAAAGAAAGAGAGAGGTTAGATCTCTTACGAAAATTAGGCAGCCTAACGGCGCCACTCAAAACATCCAAAAATGGATTGATGAGAGAGAATATGGTCTCTCATTACATGAACATAAAAATTACAGTAAGTGTAATATATAATAACATCCCAATAACAAGAAAGATGAGATTTAGAGGGAATGACATAAAAGAGTGTACTTAAAAAGAAAGAGAGGAGTAAGATCCCTTACCTCGGGTCCGACTTGACTCGATCATTCTTTAATATCCTGAATAATAAACATTAGTTAATTTATACTTCCTTAAGAACCTTTTTCAAGTTCATTATTCCTTTTATATCACTTATTAACATGTCATAAACATTATGTAATCATTTAAGTTAATAATATTTGTTTTGCCGATATTTGGTTCTTAAGTCGAAAGTGGACTTCTTACAATTACATGTTGTTCATGTGGCCAAATGTTTATTATATCCAGAATTGTATTCATGATGTAGATATAATATATTTCATATATATCCAGTACATGCATGCATTTATAACATTACATAATCATTTATAGGTAAGAAATGAAATGCACCGTTCATGGAGACAGTAAGCCGTACGTACGCATGAACGCTACTTTCATTTCTATTTCGTATTTTATAGAATGGAATAATAATTATATAAAGGTATATTATAATTCCAGTATAATATCATATATAATATCATATTTCCATCCTTTATACATCCCAAATATGGTATTTAACGAATCAAATCACTTTGAGGGGGCGGTAGTCCGCACTTCCTTAAATGAAGATATCACGTATACCCATAATGGAAGCCATAAAGGTAAGACAAAAATGAAAAATACAGAAGCATAAGTAAAACATAAACATATTATATATCATATATAAAAATAGTGACATCATAATGGCCACCTTTGAAGGTGTTAAATGAGTATTGAACAATCATCGTTTCGGGAGGCAGAATTTCACCATCCACGGAAACCGTATGTTCTTTAACCATTTTATGTAGTTGTGTGAGAGTGTAGCTCGAATAAATCTTATAAAAACATCCTAGTATATTTAAGATACTTTTTTTGTTACAAAAGAAGTAAATAAAAAGAGTTTATAGGGTTGGAGAAGCAAAATAAAACAAATGAACAAGAGAGAATGAATTACCTTTAAAAGTGTAACTCCTTTTGATTTGAGCCTAAAGGATTCCATTGAAAGGATTATGCCCAAAGGGAATCCTCTAGGATGAGGAGAGGGATGTGGAGAGAGTAAATGGGCAGGGTTTGGCCGAGCCAAAGGCTTGAGTAGTGTGTGAAATGAGGTAGAGGTGGGGGCCTTTTATAAGAGGAGAGGAGGGGCACTTTTGGAAAGTAAGAAATATTACTTTATTTGAAAATGTGTTTCGGTTTTAAAAGGTCCCACATTGATATAATTCGTGGATAAGGTGATAAGGATTCTAAATCCACTCATACAATAAGTTTTGGACATGTGTAGTTCATAGATATTATATTATATTTCCATTTTATTTTAATCGTTAAATAATGATGTCATCACTGCATCATTATGATGTCATAAATAATTTAATTTATTTAATGTCTAAAAATTATAAAAAATCACTATGATGTAGGAAATCTTTTTATCTTTCCAATGACTTTTTATAATCAAAATTTGGACTTGTTTAACCCCACTTAAAAACTTTTTTAGTAAAACAACTCATGTTTGTGTCAATTTTACTTTTCCATTAAATAAAAATATATTATTGTCATTTTCCAACTAAAGTGGCTCCATGGGGTCCCAAAGTTGGCCCATGTCTTGTCTTGGTCGGCCATGACTCACCCAATAGGTGTAGGACAAATGTCATGGTGTTTTCACATTCCTATAATATCATTTTTACCTTAAATTACCCTAATTACCTCTAATCGCGATTAAGAACTTAATAAGTTACTATTCACCAAAAAATTATTTTTATCCCATTGAACCACATTTTACTTCTTAATGACAACCATGTATGTCGGATTTTTGAAATTCAAAACACAATGATGGAAAAATTTCATTTAAATGGAAAATCAGTCTTTATAAGTACCACTTAGTGGTTTCACTATTCATCAAAAATTGGAGTTTTTCAGAAAAATACCAAAACTTCACCCTAAGCTATATTTGATATTCCGAATTCAAAAATGAAGTCCGTTTTACAAAATTCAAAACATATTAGTCACATTAATTAATTTAATAATTAATTCCCGCTGTCAGAGCAAATAGCGTGTTTTTATAAAACAATAAGTATCAAAAGATTGACACTAGTTTAAGTCTGATTTCAAAGTGAAATTAATTCCAACGACCACTATTGGATTTAATGGTAAAAATATTTTCTAATTTCACTTTAAAACCTATTCAAAATATAATCTAATCATATTAATAAATTAGATTAAAAAGAGGTTTTGAATTAAAATACAACATTTTACACTATTCATTAAAAAAATGAACATTATCGGAAAGATACCAAAAATTTACACAAAGTAAATTTTGATGTCCTGATTCTTAAGAAGAGTTTTATTTGGTCCAATATAATTTATAAGAGTGAACAAAACTATATTTAATGACGGTTCTCCATCAAAAGGTGATAAGTGAACCTTTAGTGAAAACTAGGGCATATACGCCTAAAATTGAATTCTTTCTGTATTTTAAGCCTTTAGCTTTTATTGGATAAATGTAAAAACATTTAAAAACATATATAATCATATTTTAGTTATTTATATCCATTCCCTCCATTACAATGGCTACATGTTAACTACCATTTAAAATAATATTATTTTATTATTAGAGTGCAACGTAAGATTCCCAAGAAACTCGTTGTTGCGTGTTGGGTACGCCATCGAGCATAGCATCCCCTTTAAAGTCATATTAATATTTTATTCACAAATAGGGATAAATATGAAAATGTCATATTCTTTATTTACCTGGGTTATTACAATACCTTTCTAACCTTGTAAAGTTAGCCTCATACTTTGGGACATTATCATCCTCCTTGTGTCTCAAACTCAGAAATTGCCTTTCCATATTTGCTCGATGGTCATGAGGAAATTATTTTTCTAAGAAAAGCTCTTTGAACTCCCTTTATTCCATATTTGATACTTCATAATATTCCTTAGTGTTTTTAATAAATGACCACCATTGATCAGCATCTCCAGTGAGGCGCTAAACTTCCATTATAAATTTTTCCCTTTCACTGCTCCCCAAATCCTGAAATATTTTCTCTAGGGAACATATCCATTGCTCAGATAGCAATAGATTTGTACTCCCATTTAATGTTGGTGGTTGTTGCCTCATGAAGAAATTTAACATTGATCCTCCCCACTGTGGATCAGGATTCTCTATACGGGTAAGGTTATTATTCAAAACCTGAGTGAGTTGTCCCGATATGGTGACTAGCTGATCAGCACCAGTTGCATCACCAGTTGCATCACCAGATCCACTATAATTATCTTGAGCAGGAGGGAAATCCCTAAATGGAGTTCGTTCATTGATATAGTTTCTGTTTCTTCCACTAGGTGCCATTTCTAAACAATTCCATACACTAGATTAGTTTATGAATCCCAATACATAAATCCAAACCTGTAAAACACTTAACATAAATTGAACAGTTTATGGATATAATCCATAATCATAAAAATGTTTTTTTGAGGAAGTATATACTAATAAACCCTTCATAATGGTTTGTAAATAAAATGAGAATTATCCTAAGCATATCACCTGGGAGAGTCGTAACCAAGAGTGCAGCAAGGCCCGTTGTCGTGCACCAGTTCTCGTTTGAGTCTAGCTCAAAGTGGTGTTTTCGGGTTTTACCCCTAGGTACATCTTTGCTAGAGCCACCTCTACCTGCTCGTATCCAGATAGGGATGTATTTCTTGAAAAACTCACAAAATCTCTACAATACCAAAATTCTAGGAAGTTCTTCTATACTAATCCTCAAAGTCTATCTTAGGTCTATGTGCTCTAATCAGAGTTTATCTAAATGTAGTTTCCAAGATTTGTAATAAACTTCCTCTAATACCAATTGTAACGCCCCGACCCTAGTTACCTAGAGTCAGTGCATTATTATATAACATTGTCATGATCACAAAAGATCAAGTCTCTAAAGACCAATTAGTTTAGTAGCCTTGGAATCACTAGATACATTCATAAAGTTTACATTACATCATAAAATGAAAACTACAACAACATAGTCTCTATAGTCCACACTCATATCCCCTCATACTATCCCTGTAGGTCATTCATTAAATACTTCTTCACATCTTGGGAAAAATAAAACATAGAAAGGGGTGAGCTTAGATGCCCAGTAAGGATAACAATATAGCGAAAACTTTGATAAATAAGCATAAACATTTAAGGCAATGTATAACTAAAACAAAAGCCTTTTAAACTTGAAATTTAGCATAATATGGAAGAAATAAAATGAAATAATGCCATTTACTTATTCACATGGATATTCTACTAGTCGAATAATCACATGAAATATCAATAACCACTTTCATAATGATGGAATGCATATTGCCAGACTATCATAACCACATATTCAAGGCCTTGTGCTAAGACTACAAATAATATTTTTTCAAGGACTTATGCCAAGACACTAGTTTGTCTCATGAGACCTACCGATGCATCTAGGAGCTATAGAGGTCTCCACCCGTCAAATATTAATTCCAATACATTCCTCATATGAACAGGTTTAAACATAACATAAACATTCGTATTAAAACTAGCATACGAAATGTCAATAATTTCTCCATAAACCATAAATGGTATAAAAATAACACATCCACAGTAAAAAAAATAAAAAAAACCTTAAATAAAATAGGGATGTTTTGTATCATAATAAATCAACTTCAAATAAGCTTAAAATCCATAAAATGATGTTGACATAGATGAAATCAAAACTATTTGAGAGAAATATCTTTTTCTTTTAAATCATTTAAAAGTCACATAATTATAAAATAAAACATTTACTTTGAAAATATTATTATACACTTGAAAGGGAAGCTTCAATGATTTTATAAAGGGAGGAAAATAGCATCACCCACCGTATAAATTAAAAAAGACATTCTTACCTTAATTCTGTTGAAAAGGTTAAAAAGGTCCTTATTTGGAAAACAACAGAAAGATTAATTTATAAACATATTATAAAAAGTCAAAAAGGGTATAAATGACTTTAACCCATAGTTTTTAAAATAGTAAGAATTATTTGAAATACATTTTTAAGAAACATGGATGTGTATGATAAAGAGGTCCCAGTAGATAATTACGTATAAACAACCTCGGATAATGAAGAGATTGTGAAATAAACCCTTAACTTGTACTTTTCCTTGGTTGAGGGTAGGTTAACCTCCGGTATAACGGTTAAATAATTTTTATTACATTATACAAAAATCATATACATTAATATTATATCATATATGATCTTTAAACATTTATTGTTAATAATACCTTAGTATTATCATCGTTTCGGGTGTTAACAGATTCATTTTCCTTTATATTATTTGGTATGTGAGTTGTATTTGTTATAGATGGGATGTTTATTATTCATATCCATAATGATATCATGTCTCTAAAAATTATATATAATTATCAAAGGAAATTTAGTTTTGTATGGATTCAATGGGGAATGAATCTCATCGTGTTCGTGGTGACGGTAATCCGTACGTACGCACGAGCGACAATATCATTCTTTTGATATTAAAATAATATATAATTGGATGGTATATCATATATACCAACTCATTATCATGTTATATTTATTATTTACATGAATTCCACATCATTATTATATCCATCCAAATAATAATATTTTGAATAACAATTACACCACGACGTGGAGACGGTAAGTCGTACGTACGCACGTATGGTGACATGTCATTCAAAAGATGGATAGAATAATGAATATGGTTGTACCATATTTATAATAACATCAGAGTATATATAAGATACTTGAGTTATTATTTTATTATGTGAAAAACAAATAAAGAAGGAGTTGAAGAAGAAAGTAACTTGAAAGAGGGTGGTGAAAACATTACCTCATAATCGGGTTCTTCCTTTTGATTTGATCGAAAGTGCTCTTTAGGTTGGATTTATGATCAAACTAAGGCCTCTAGGTCAAATTGGGGGAAGTTGAGAGAATATTTGGTCAGGGTTTGCCTGATCAAAAAGGCTTTGAAGGTGTAAATTATAGAGAAGGTGGAGTGACCTTTTATAAGATGGGTGAGGGGCACCTTTAGAAAAGCTAGACATATTATTTTATAATAAATTCATATTCGGTTTCTAATGGCTCCAAAGTGTATTATTTAAATTTTAATGTGGGGAGGGGTCGATATCATTTCAACCAATAGATTTTATACAGTCTTGGGTCACTATATTAACCTTATCATTTATATTTAACTCTTAGTTAAATAGTTTGACATTTACCACGTCTCTTTGTATTTTTATATTATATAGTTAATAAACTTACTATATACATACAAGAGACCCCCAAGTGGTACATTAATGATACACCTATCATGATATATGTCCTTTGGAAGAACCTTAGATTTTTAGGAATATAATATCAATTAATAATATAATAGTTGTTTTAAAAACTCTTTTATGTCAATTTTGACACTATTCGGTATTTTGTTTTTGATAATTTCATAACAGCATTATTACTTTGAAAAAAAATATAACCAATATTAATATGTCATATTAGCCTTGAAAATTAATGTAATTCATAAAAAGTTTCAAATTACATTTATTTGGGTATTTATAATATCAATTATCTTAATATTTCATTAATTAGGTAATTACTACATCACCATTGTGTCAAAAATAAATTAAATTATTTAATGTCTAAAAATTATAAATAAAATTCCATTATGTAGGAAATATTTTTATCTTTATAATTAATATTTATAATAGAATTTATCTTATGTATCACCCTATATTAAAAATGTTTTAGCTATTAAACTTTGATTTTAACTCTTTTAACTCTTCTTCGAATTAAATAATAATAAATGTCCTCATCAAATCCAAGTGGACCTAAATGATAATATTTTATTCCTAAGGTTGTTTTTGGTCGCGATACACTTGTGAAATAGAATTAGGACATGTGTTAGGGTAATATTAATATCATTTTTACCCTTAATTACCCTATTTACTTTTAACCGTGGTAAATAAAAGTAAAAAAGTTACTATTCACCAAAAATTATTTTTATCTTATTGAACCAAATTTTACTCCTTGATATTAACTGTGTCTCTCGGATTTTTGAAATTCCACTCATAGAAGTGGTAAAATTATGTTTTACGTGAATTTTTAAATTCTCCTAGGAGGTGGGTAAAAGACGGTGAAAAGTTCAATAAAATTTTTATATATCTAAAATTATTCTAAACTAACTCCAATGAGTTACATTGAACCTATATAGATATTATGTATCTATTTTGACCTTAATTAAATTTAAATAACTAATTATTTAAATAAAAATTCGTTCTTAAACTATAACTCAGTGTTTTTTTAAAAATTGAATGTTTTCAGAAAAATACAATAAATTCTCCCTGAGCTAATTTCAATATTCCAAATCCTAAAATGAAGTCCATTTTTAAAGATAAAATTTATAAAATTTCAAAATTTGGGTATTACTATTCATAACACCTAGTTTGATTGGTTGTGGTGTGTGTTAGAACTCGAAGTTGCGTACAACACACGCTACTGTATTATTCAAAGAGAAGTGTACCGTGGAAGCTTGGGGTGTTATAGAGAACCCTTTTCAAATCCAATATTTTACACTTTTATATATTAAATATTAGGAAATTAATTTATTCTTTATAATTTTGACATAAAAATTTAGTTTTGTTAAATTTTTGGTACTTTTCTGATAACTTTCATATTTTGATGAATAGTGAAAAATACTAAATTTTAATTAAAAACAACTTTTTTAATAAAAATAATGTATAGTGTTAAATTATAAATTTTAGTGGTTTCAAAGTATAATTAGATTTTATTTTTATCATTTAATATAATTTAGGTCATTGGATGTAATTTCACATTTAAATTGAACATAAACACATGTCAATATTTTGATAGTTTTTACTTCTTAAAAACCATCTTTCTAGTTTTGAAAAAAAAAAGATTAATTTAAAAATAATTACTGAAACTACTATGTTTTGAATTTAGAAAAATAGATTCCATATTTTTAATTATAATTTACAAATTTTTTAAAAAGGCACCTTATATTTTTTGACATTATGAATAGTAACTTCAATAATTATTTTTATTTACCATAGTGAAAGGGTAAATCAGGTAAATAAGGGTAAAAAATAATATTATAATAATATTAAACTTACCTAAAACATTTCCTAAACCTATTGGATGAGATATTTACAAACATGGGAATCCTTAGGAAGCTTTTACGACCCCATGGGACCACTTGGGTATGATAATGACATGTTATAAGAATTAATTTAATGTAAATATAATTATAACATAAACATGTATCTTTTCCCAAAAAAAATTAATATTGTGTAATATGACTGCTATCCTTGACTATAAATAGTAATTATAAATATAAAAATATTTCCTACATCATGGTATTTGATTTATAATTTTTAAACATTAGATAAATATATTTATTTGTGACACAATGATGAGGCATTGATTACCTTATTAATGAATGATTCAAATAAATGAATTTATAAATTTTAATATAAATATAATTTGAACTTTTTTATGACATAAAATAATTTTATTGATTACATTGACACATGAGAGGTTATTTAATGCCTTCGGTTCAAAGTAATCATGTTTTTATGACTTCAACAAGAATCAATTACTAAATAGTGTCAAAATTGACATAAATGAGTTTTTAAAACAAATATTATTTTATTAAATGATATTAACATCCTAAAAATATAATATTTGGTAAAATTACTTATATAATGTTAACAATATCATTAATTATCCACTTTATGTTCTATTTACAATTTATAGTAACTAAATTAACCCTATAGTATAAAAATACAAGAAGACACAGTAAGAGTTAAACTATTTGACTAAGGGTTAATCCCAAATGATAACGTTAATTTCATAAAATAAACTTGTACAAAAATAATTTTATGAGAGTATTTTTACCCATACTAATATTATCCTCTAAATAAATTAATTTTGAGCTATTAGAAACTGAAAATAAATTTATAATAAATTAATATTTCAAGATTTTCCTAAAGTTCCCCTCACCTCTCTTATAAAAGGGAACATCTCCTTCTATTTAATTAACACATCCAAATCCCTTTGGCTCATCCAAGCCCTAACCATTTACTCTACCAACATCCCTGATATCATTATAGAGGCTATAAGTTTAGAATAAATCTATCCTAAGGAGTCTTTTTGTGCAAATCAAAAGGAGACAGCCAAAATGAGGTAATTGTTTTATCACCTATTTCAAAGATCTTTTATTATTATACCTTCAATTTATTTATTGTTTCCATAATAAAATAATAAATCTATTACCTTCCATATTATTATATTTGATTTTAATTTTGGTAGAACCATATTCCTCCTTTTACCCATCCTACAAAAAATAATATCACCATGCGTGTGTACGTACAACTTACCATCTCAATGTTGGGGTGTAAGTTGTTTTTAATATACACTTTATTTATATGGGTATAAAAATGAATATAATGGATGTAAATAATAAATATGACATTATATTTTTTCGTTAAAATTAATATTCTTTCCAATTCCATACCATTTAACTACTAAATAAATGATATCATCGCTCGTGCGTACGTATGGTTTACCGTCTCCATGACGCGATGAGATTCATTCTATAATTTTACCATCCAAGAATGATTATAAAAAATACATATTATTCATAATAATAAAATATATGACATAATAATCCCACTGGAATGATGTGTGTGTGTGTGTGTGTGTGTGTATGTCTGTAGTTCACTTACTTCCATTCAATACGATAAGAAAACGGAAACAGCGTTCATGCATGCGTATGGACTACCATATCCATGAATGGTGTATTCAATTTCATATATCAATATATGATAAATATTTAAAATTTAAATATATATGATATAAAAATCATATTATAAATTATAGAAGTAAGTAAATTGTGATCTGATTAATATGATCAAGAATAACAAGTCAAAACATGTACAACAAACAAAGTGATATTACCCAAAATATTGTACAAACATGAAATTGTTAATAAACGAATCATATATAATATAATAAATATTATTATGATTCTTATATAAGTTAATAATAATTTTTTAAACATTATACAAGAGTTTTGGATACGTACAGAGAGTATCATACCTAAGGTAAGGGTTAATTCCTCAATATCATTATTATCTGAGATTGTTTATGTGTAACTATTTATTGGGACATATTTATCATCCATGACCATGTTTGATATAAAAAATTAAAAAGTAATCTCTTAAGGTTTTGTGGAATGGTATCTTTAACTATATCATCATTTTAAATATTTTAAAGATTTATTTTTCTAAGTCTATTTAATTAATGTCAATGTTTTCAACATGATTTTAAGGATTTATTTATATAGACATGATTGTTTTAAAATTTTAATTCCTTTCAAAAGTTTCAAAGTGGTATGGGCCACTTTGATTCAAAAATACCTTTTAAATAACTTCCCTTATATATTGTGTTACTTTTAAATGATTTCATAAAAAGGGATATTTCTCTCAATGAGTTTTACTGATCATTTTATACTATGTCAACATCATTTACTAGATATTATTCTTTTTTTAGGTTGATTTATTATAATACAATCTTATATATTGTATTGAATGAGTTATGGTATTTTTTACTGTGGATTTTTTATTTTTATACCATTCATGGTTTATGGTTAAAGTATTTACATTTCATATTCTAATTTTAAATCAAATGATTATGTTATGTTTCAATCTTTTCATATGACGAATGCATTGGACTTAGTAAGTAATAGGTGGGGCCCACTATATCCCCTCAATTCATCGGTAGGTATCATGAGATAAACTAGTTTCTTGGCACAAGGCCTTGATAGAATATTTATTTATGGTCTAGGCATGAGGCCTTCAATTAGTTGTAAAGATTTTTAGCATAATGTATTACCTTATTATGAGATTAGTTATTACATGTGATTATTACACTAGTAGAATTTAAATGTGCATGTTTATATGGAAATGTTTGATTTATTTTTTCCATATTATGTTTAATTTAATATTTACAAGGATGTTGTTTTTATTATACATATTGTCTTAAATGTTTATAGATTCCTCTGAATTATTTACACCTACTGAGCATCTGATCTCAACCCTTTCTTATGTTTTACTTTCCTAGGATTCTAAGAAGTGTATTATGATTGATATGAACAGTTAATCTAGGAGAATAATGGAATTCAAAAAGTATTATTTATCTTGTATTTTATGTTAGAATTTGTAATGTAAAGTTCGTGTATGTAATCTATTTTCCAAGAGTGGTAAACTGATCGGTCTTTCGGAACTTGATTCCTTGTAATCATGCCAATGTATTAAAATAATACACTGGCTCTAGGCTTCTGGGCTCAGGGCATTACAAGAACCCTCTAAGCCATGGGACAAGCCTTAAAAACACATCTGATGTTTGTAAGGCCACCCAAAAATTAAGAACCTATATTTCCATCACTAAATGATCCAAAACAAGTGTGATGAGCTTCCTATATTTCTCCCATAACAACCTCACAAAAGGGTAACATAAATAAATAATTCACCTATGATTACACATTCTCCTGATAGAGAATACAATAATTATCCAACATGACATGCCTTAATTTTAGAAAATCCTTCATGGGTAACATATCATAACAATTATTCTATAAAAAATAAAAACGTTGAGAGAGAGGATAAATTCAAAAAATCCTTATAAAATTTATCTCTTGGTAGAAGAAAACCATTCCTCAATAAGACATATCTTTTCTTTACCAAATACTCCCCATAATTAGAATACATCCAAAATAATTGATTTATATATAGCTTTTTGCAAGCAGGAATTGGTGGAATAGCATCCTGATATCGATCGTTAAATAATTTATTCACCATCTCTAAGTTATATCCTAAAAAATAATATAGTATTATATCCTAAATAGTATCACCCTCTCAACCATGCTTGATATTAGATGATGGAAACCCATTACACACTCTATAAAATCGAGGGTCATTAAAAATTTTAATCCCATTACCAATATAAATTCACTATATTCCATAAAAATTTATTTAGATCCCTAAAGATTCTAAAGAAGTTAGGATGTGGGATGAGATGAGAACTTAGAAAGCCAGAGGCAGAAAAATACTTGGCCTTAAAAACATTCACACGTAAAGAATACAAAATTTAAAATAACTTCCAAAATTTCTTTGCAAGGAGTTAAAAAATAAATTTATTTAAGTTTCTGAATCCAAGACTCTTAGTGCTCTTAGGTCACCAAATAGATCTCCATGAATCCCAATACAACTTTTTATCTACCATCAACACTGATTCATTGAAAACTAGAGAAAAACAAATGAATATGATAAACCATGGTGTCTAACAGTTTATATAAATACATGACATACAATTGAATCTACTAAACAATAGATTTTATCAAAATATCTTTGTATGTCTTTAAAATATTTTTCCCAGACTATGCATGACCACTGAACAAAATATTCCCTTCTTAGATATACCAAAGATGGTGGGAAGAAAAAAATATTTTTTATACATTTCCCTAATTGGTCAAATTTAATTTTAATTAAAATTTAAATGTAATCTTTGAATTTACTAAAAATAAAAAAAATGATACAAAAAATTTTAATTAGAAACCAAAAAGATAAAACAAAACACACCTCTTGAATCTAATACATCATACGGGACCATGTTTTCAACCTCCTCCTGGTGTGTAAAGGTCATATAGAAAATAAAAATTATGAAAATAGTTATTATTATTGTAATAAAAAAACAAATTAATAAATTTAGTATAAACCTGCATCGTAGAATCCCCTAAACCATCACCCAAGTACATATACTCTTGCAGTGTTCTAACCTCAACTAAGAGATGCACATTTAACTCTACAGAAGCACACATCCATGACTCCAAATCTATCACCTATTGTTTCATCACAGAAAAAATATGAGACAGAGCCTCAATGTATGAAATTATAGAAATAGGAATCCATATTCCATATATCAATTTGTAGCCATGTCCATAACAACCAATAATGCGATGGAATATCTCATCCATTCACATAGAAAGTGGTCGTTAGTCCTCTGGTATATGTGTTAACTCAGCCTCAAATTAAGCCTGTATAGTATATAAATATATATGTATATGTATATAAAAAATTTTAAAATTTTTGATAATTAGAACAACAAATCACTATAAAAACTACAACCTCTGTGTGATTTCAATCACAAGTCATGATCCACACCAAAATTTTATTAATTGGTGAACCATGCTATCGTAACTGTATAATAGTAATATATAAATATATAACATAAAACCATATTAAATAATAAGTTTAAAAAGTTGGTAATAAAAACATCATGTTGAATCTGGGACACATGATGAGTCCCAATCCTGTGATGTGGTCACTATGATAGATAATTCTTAGAATGACACACTGCCACCTCCTATATTCAATTAATTAAAATTTAAAACATCTAAAATTATACACTTTCTTAGAAATATATAAAAAAAATAGACTCACGGTTGCAACAATAGTGGACCAATATGAAACTAACTCATGCCACTGGGACAGAATAATGCATCTGAGGACTCTATCCAGAATGTATGAGGAACCCATATTTGTTACCTAGTACTCCCTATTGACTCTCCCATTATGGTATATTGAAATTTTATGAAATTTGACCATACACACTGGAATGAACTCATTGGGGAATACTATCTGATAATTCTATTTATGAAAAAAATTATCACAAATGTTAGTATTTTTTAAACATACCTAAGAAACTAAAATGATCCTCTTACCTGAACTTCCCTTCATAGTCGATCTAATGTATCCTAGGGGAATTAATCCAAGTGACATGTATTCAATAAAAATCTAGTTGGGTCTCATATGATATGACCCAACTGGATAATAAATACAGAGGCACCCACTCCCACAAGATCATATGTCTAGTCAAATGATACGTCAAGGTTCGTGTCAGAATTCCATGATGAAATACCACGACTATGGCCTCTTCTATGAGAGGAAGAAGAGGTCAAGTATGATATTATTGAAAAAAATCATACAAAATTAGATAGATATGTACATATAAGTTTAATTATAAATAAAAAATAAAAAACACATTTACATGCATACATACCTCGACCCGTAGACGCAGATGGCTCTACGGAATAATGTGGATTTGGTGAATATTCACCTAAAATGTCTACATTAATATAAATAATTAGTAAGTAAATGACTCATTTCCTATTTAATCTCCATATAATATGAACTACAAAGTACTCATGTACTTTTTATTTATTACGCACACATTTCATCAAATATAAAGGAGTGGATAGATCAAAACACATGTCTAGGACAAGCTACGATAATTCATTATTGTATAACCTTTAAATATCATAGAATATCCAATACCCATTAATTTGATAAATTAATAATGATAAATTAATAATGGTTGAGTTTCTAAAAACTAGGAAATAAATTGTGTTAAATGTTTATTTCCACTATCAATAATTAAATATCATTAGTAGTATATTCTGGACAAGAGGAATATACAAGAATGAAAATAAAATATGATTTCATATATCATAAAGAGAGGAATAAATCTTATATAGGTTTAAGATTTATAAAATATAGAACAAGGATGGGTTGAAAATGAAATATTATTTCACTATCCATTCATTATTCATTCATAAAGAGAGGAATATTATTTTATTATCCATAAAGAGAGGTATGAAAATAAAATATTATTTCACTATCCACTCATTCCACATCATCCATAATCCATCCTTACATTTATCTAGGAAGGTCTACTTCTATATAAATATCTACTATTTCAATCATCAGGGATATTGGTTTTCAATAGTCTATGAGGATAACACTTTTAGTTAATCAAGTAGATCTTAGTATTCTATAGAAGAGGGTTTGCCCTTTTTCATTTGGTCATAGACCTTCCAAATCAGTTACTTCTAAGATATGATTCTATAATTTCAATAGAATTGGAACTCCAAGTTCGATTTATTCCTCCACTCAGGCCACTTATAATAGTATTAGTCACCTCACTCAACCAATTAATAGAAAAGTGAAATGTAAGGGCTCCACTTGTAATTCCTTTGACATTCTCGATCTAAAATCTCTTGTTTTAAGTAAGCTCTTAAATTCTAGAATTTTTTTTAAGACTACCAATCTAGTGTAAGTGGATTTTATCATTGATGATTTCTTTAAATAAGACAAAAATTTATCAGGATAGTCAATGGAAACATATTAAAATTTCTAGGATATGTCAATTAACTTGTGGGCTGGGAGGTTATGTGGCTAACCACAACATGATTCTTCACTCCTGTGATTAGTTTTAGGGGATCTATAGACTGTTTTAAAGGCTTTGGATGTTTTTTTTATAATTGTATTACTTGGTAGACTCCTGTTTCTATTTTAGTGAGAATAATTGAATTTGGACTAAGGTGGATCTATATTGTTCTACATTTAAGGAAGAAATAGGGTGATACAGAAGAATGATATTATTTGTTATTTTTGATAATCTATTGTGGATAATTATTTAGATTTCATAGAAGGGGTACACTAATAGGAGATAATTAGTATTTTCAACGTGTTCACTGATCTTTATGAATGGTAGTCATTTTTATTAATTTGATTGTGTGGAGGACCGATACACATTTTGTTCAATTGGTGGTATTATTAGGTGGATTTTAAGTGTGATGAAGAGGATCTAAGTTTTTAGTGTGGTTTTTAGAGTCTAATATTCATATTTTACTATCCATGTTCATTGGTATATATAGGTTCAAAGTGTATATGTGTTTTTTTATGATGTTTCATTCTATATGGGGGTATGGTATGGCTACTTAGCAAATAGAATATTTGGAATTTGGATTTCTATGGTTATTAAAATGATGGTTTCTACAGGACTATTTATATGATAGTTTTGGATATAGGTTACCTATGCTGATGGTATTACTAGTATCTATACTTCTGATTTTGTAGCAGAAGCATAATTAAATTGTTTTGAAAAACATGTGATTAATAAATTAATTTGTAAATTTTTTTATTTTATGAGGGATATTATACCTTATTGTCATCTCTGTATATGATTTCTAAGAGATATTAATCTATAGTCTCACTATTTCATTTTGTATTTTGACACTCTTTTGGATAGTTAGATGATTATTAATTTATAGACTCGCATCCAGTGTTCTCAAGGAACATTTTCTTGAATAGATAAATGTATTGACCAATTTTTTCAAAATACCCATGCATGTATCCTAGAATTTGAAATCCAAGAAGAGAAGATGACTAGATAAAATAACATGGAGGATAAATGAAGAATGATAATAAAGAAAAATTTTATTGAAGGTAGTGTTTTATGGAAATCACCATATGTAATAGTAGTGATACTGAGGAATAAGGTCCAAAAAAATTAAACAATGAGTTAATTAATGAGAAATAAGATATACTTAAATTTATGAAATGACAAAACCATTAATGGGAAGAGAAGTTAAGGAAGAGAACTAGTCATGAAGGAAAAAAAGGAATGATTTTTGAAACATTTATTAATGATGGGCTAGAAAAATGTAGACATATAGTACCATTGAAAAAGGAGAAATGAAATTAAATTAATGAGGTAATAGCATTTTATAAGAAAATATCTATTTCATATGAAAATTTGGAAATTTAAATATTTCCAGAATAATTATTAAGAAATAAGTTTAAAAATTAGATAAATAATGAGAAACATATTAAAACAATTAGAAATATTTAAAACAATAATTAAAAAATTAAAATAATAATTAGTAAAAATAATGATGCTATCTTCACTATGGTGATTCCAAGAAATAAATTTTTTTATCAAATATTTATCTGTGAGAAAAAATTGGATGCACTAACACATCTAAAGAGAAAACTGAAAATATATTATTATATTAGAATTATGATTCAAATAATTCTTTATAATTAACATTTTCTTACCCTAGGCTCATACATTAGATAAAATGAATTCTTAGTGAAACTTTTTATTTAAAGAAATTAATTGATGTGGTGGAGTCTACCAATTTTTTAGGGGATATAGTTAACATTTTTTAATTTTCTTATCATAGTTAATATATATTTTATGGTTTTGTTATTTTATTTCATAAATATTATATAATTTTTTTATATTTTTCGGTAAAATAATTACTTTAATTATTTGTACTCTAATTATTTTTATTTTTCATGCATTTATATATCAAATATAGAGACAATAAATACAAAAAAAAAGTTAAATAGTTCATAAAAAGTTGATCAATTAAAAAAAGGTTTTAAACTGAGGAGAGGGAAAAATCATACCTTTCATTAAACATGAAAATTGACTATTTCTCCTTCAACAAACTCTCTAACCAAATGAATATCTTCTTCACGTTGAAATATAGTGTGTTGATCAAGATATTCTACAACAAATTCAATAGTATAAGGTTCATATAATTCAAATAAAAACACTCCTCACCTTGACACATTCACAAAAACTTTCCAATTCATATTATATGGAAAGGTAATGAAGAAAATTTGTTATTCTTGTGATGTCAAAATGAATGGTTCATTACTAAATCATTCATCTCTGTATAACATATTGTTAAAATTCATAGATGTAAACTCATATTGATAGAATTACTTACATGGAATGGATCAACCTAATTACATTTCCAAAATAAATATTTCAACTTGTGTGCATATACAACTTCAATGATGTCTTCCAACTGACCAAAGTAAAAAACCAGAATCAACAGATGGACAAAAAATGCCACTATTTTGTGTTTTTTATTTTTCATCAACATCTTTAATGTGAAATTGAAATCCATTAGCATCTAAAGCTTTGTAATGAAGATCCATTCTTGATGGACCCTCAGGTAGTTGGATAAACTCTTAAGTGAGTGTAGCGTCACCTAACTCCCACGGGTTATGGAACAATATATTCAAAGAATTCAATAAAAATATATGCACAAATAAATTTGTGATATACTTCAATCATAATGAAAATCCATTTATATGTTCATAATAATTGAACCAATCATGAAATGATTAATAATGGGACTGTTAATTTTCATAAACGCTCGCATGAGACATATCTTCTTTTATCTCATTAATGTGTTTCCTGTTAATGATAACATTATATTTAAATGATAAAATATATATATGTAAAGAGAACATGTAAAAGTTAAACAATAAAAGTGATAAGACATTTAATTCATCAATGATGCAACATATGGAGTTTTTAATAAGATATATTGATGATCTTGTACCCACTTTATGTTGTCCATATCAAATATAGTTCCTTCTATAATTGGATGATCATGAATTTTAGAGTTATTATCTAATTTGTTTTTAAAATCCATAAGATATTTAACACAAAAATTAGTACACTCATCCATCAAATAACCATTGGCTATACATTCCTCTGAAAAATATCTAATATATAAGAATCATTTAAATGTATTCATATAACACATAACAGGATACACCCATATGACTTTCATTGGACAAGTAGTCATTACTTCATTAGTTAGGTTCACTATCAAGTGAACCATTACAATGAAAAATGAGGGTTGAAATAGTTTCTCCATGTGACAAAGTATAAGTAAAATTATGTCCTCAAAAAATTTTAAATCACTCATTAATTGAATTCTTAAACAAATATATCTAAAACAATTACTCATCTCAATCAAAGGTTGAACAACATTGGGTAATAAACAACAACCAAACATGAATGGAATCATCTGTTGAGGTATTATATGATGTTCATGACCTTTCAATCATTGTAATCTTCTACATGTCAAATTCACACTCTGGGAAATATTAGAAGAGTAACCATAAGGAACATTAAGCATCTTCAAAATTGAAAGAAATGTATCTTTCTCTTTTTTATGCATCGTATATTATGCAACATGGATGTATTCTTTATTTACCTCACCCAACTATAAATGAAATTGTTTCCTTAAACCCATTAATTCAAAATCATGTCATGCATTGACATGATCCTTGGATTTTCCACTGACACCTAAAATAGTCCACAATATATTATCACAACCAGTTTTTTCAATGTTCATGAAATCCAGATTATTCCTTATAATGTTAGTTTTTCAGTAAGGGTGATTAAAAAAAGTACTTTTCTGCTTCCAATTGTGACAGGGTTGTCTACCTGCACCATGAATATTGGGTAATGTATGATCCAACAAATCCTTAAATTTATATATTATGTGGATGTTTTCTTCCTCAATTTGTGATAATATTTCTACCCCTATCATGATCTTTAGTGTTGGTTTTTATTCTCTAGAACCATAAAATGCCACTCTGTCCATTCTTAACCTATGTTGAGGGGAAAGAAACATTCTATGACCCATGTATATGCATTTTTTATTTTTTTATGCCATATAGAATTTTTACATTTATTGTAGAAAGTTCAAGAAAATTCCACTTTCGTACTCCAACCTAAAAAATTTTCATAAGCCAAGAATCCATTGCTTTTCCATAATAAAGAAACTGGTAGTTTGAACATTTCATTCATTTCAAAGTGGTAATCTATCACACTATTTCCCCAAAATTCATTCAACTTATCAATCAAGGGATGGAGGTAAACATAAATATTATCACCCATAATTCTAAGTCTATTAACAATAGTGGGAAGTAATAGAAATTGTTGTTTTATACAAATCTATAGAGGAAAATTATGCATAACCAACCCCATGGCCCTTGTGTCATGAGTTTCACTAACCATAGACCTGAATGGGTTGAAACCATCTATTTAGAACCCTAAGCATACATTAAGACTATATTTATCAAAGTTAGGGTGTCTTTGATCGAAATAATTCCATAAAAGAGAGTGTCTTTGGTGGTTTAGCATATCACTTTGAGTTTTTTATATTCATTTTTATAGAAAAAATTTAAATAATACTAGCTTAAAAAATTGAAGATTAATGTAGAAAGGTGTAGTTTTCCTTACCTCCTTTGGGTTTTAGTCCAATGAAAGCATGCCCAATGCAGCCTCTGCTGAAATTTTTTAAAAAAACAATTAAAAAATTAAAAATATATATATTTTGATAATTTGAAAGGTATATTGTGTTTATTTTCTTTTGTTTAGAATTATGTCTGCTAAAATCTAACAATGAAAATTTTATGATTTTAAGAAATAACTTTTGATATAAGTAAATTATCTTTTTCTTATTATATTTCTGAATTTTTTTATTTTCAATTATGTTTTATATGTTGAGTAATTTTATTAAATATAATTTAGATTATATTTAACTTTTATAATTTATACGCTTTCAGAGTCACCTACAAGAAACTTAATAATGTTTCAAGTTGGTGGCTTTAAAATTCTATAAATAATAAAGTAGAAATATAATCTAAATAATATTTTGAACACTTAGTGAAAATAAAAAAAATTGAAATTAACAATAATTTCATAAAAACAATTAATGAAAATTAATTTTCATGTCTTAATATATTTTTGTTTTAAACCATTACATTTTTATTTGTAAATTATTTTCATTGATTTCATTTTCAATTATTTATTATATGTTTAGTTAATGTTCTAAATTTTATTTTGTTTTTTATTATAGTATATTTTATGTGAATTTATTTTTTACTATGTAAATACTATGTTTTTAATATATAATATTTGTGTCATGTAAATTATATTTTTTATTATATTTAGTAAATTATTTTTACTTTCAACAAATTTTTAGATGTTCAGGATATGTTTCATGTTTTATTTAGATTATTTTTATAGTTTTTATGTAAATACCCCAACACCAGTATCCTAGGACCATTTAATTACTTTATTATATTGGCATAGATACAAGACTCTATTCCCAAAGGACCTATCAGTTTAGTAGTTTTGGAAACCATATTTCATATTTAAAACATACATTATAATTGAAACTTTAAAATGCAACATATTCAATCCTTATAGAGAACCAATATTCTCTAAGATTAACCCTACATATCAATCATAATATACCTCTTAGTATCCCAGAAAAAATAAAACATAATAAAGAGGTGATATCATATGCTCAGTAAGGGTAAGTGTAGAACGTAAACTATTATAAATAAATAAAAATAAACATTATGGCAAGGCATAAGACATTTAAACAAAATATTGAGATTAATATGGAAATAATAAATTAAAATCAAATAATTCCATAGAAATAATCACATGGATATTTTAATCATCAAATAATCACATGGAATATCAATAACTAATCTCATAATGATGGAATTCATAATGTTGGATATCATAAACATATCGTCAAGTATTCGGCCAAGAAACCGTACATAAAAAGGTAAGGCCTAAAACAATACCCATAATACATTGTCTCATGAGACCTATCGATATATTGAGGTGCTATATTGGGCCCCACACATCCCATACTAAGTCTAATTCATTCCTCATATGAAAATGGTGAAACATAAAGAAACACTATATCTTATAAAATGTGAATACTTTAACCATAAACCATGAATGGTATCAAAATAGAACATCCAAAACCAAAATGATCATAAACCCTTCAATAAAATATAGTATAAGGCATCATAAGAGATCAACCTCAATCAAGAATAATATCCAACTAAGGATTTTTACATAGATTAAAATTCTCTAGCAAAATCATTAAAAATTTATTTAAATAAATACGCCTTTTTACTTTGAAATTGTTTCTTTAAAAGCTAAGTAATTATGAAATAAAACATTTTCTTTGAAAAGAACCATGTAAAATTTTAAATAAATCTTAAAAACATTAAGGCATCATGACTGTGGTAAAATATTTTCATGTTGTATAAGTTAAAAAAACATTCCTTCTATATTTTTGTTAAAAACGTCTTAAAGAACCTCATTTGGAAATTAAAAAAAATGTTTCCTTTCAAACCATTTTATAAAAAGTAAAACATGGGTAAAAAGACATTAAAAAATAATAGTAAAATAGTAAAAATCTTTTTGAAAACTTTTTTATAAAACATATACATGTAAAAAAATATTCTCCAGTTGAGACTTAAATATAAACAATCCCGAATAATAATGATATTGTGAAATAACCCTATCCTTAAACTTCGATTTAGTCTAATTTTCTGTAACCTACTATATAATGGTTTAAAGAGTATTATTAATTTATAATAGAACTATATCCATATTTATGATAATATATATGATCCTCTTATATCATTTTGTTAATAATATTTCATTGTTACACTTGTTTTGGGTGTTAACTACTTCATTTTTCTATGCATTTTTTATCATCTAATCCTCATTTCATATGCATAGGATATATTTATTTCATATAAAAATTTATAATATGTTCATATATATAATATTTATTCATTATATGCATTTTTATAATCATTCTTAAATGGATAACATGGAAAATTAATCGTATCACATCGTGGAGATGGTAGGTCGTACGTATGCACGATCAGTGATATCATTTCCTTAATGGTGAAAGGGTAAGAAATTGGATAGTATATTAACTATAAATAATCAATATAATTTAATATTTATTATTTAAATCCATTATATTCATCATTATACCCATCTAAATAAAGTGCAGATGAAAAACAAATTACACCACGGCGTGGAGATGGTAAGTCGTGCATACGCACACGCGGGGCTTTTGTTTTTCATAGGATCGATAAATCATGGAATATAGATTTTCCATAATCATAATAACATATTATAATATATATGATACTATATTTATTACTATACTATGGGATAAACTAATTAATAGGAAGTATAAGAATAAATGAACTTGGATATGTTGGTAAAAAAGATTACCTCTTAATTGGTGGACTACCTTTAGATCTCTTCTCAAGGGATCTAGGGTTGGTATTTTCAGAATAAAAGGAACTCCAAAACATGTATAAGTACTTTGGGAGGATAAATGGGTAATTTTTCATTGATATAGAAGGCTCAATGTGGTGTGAAGATATGAGGGAGGAGGTACCCTTTTATAATTGAGGTTAGGGTCACTATTTGGAAACTCTAAAAACATTAAATTAATATAAATTAATATCCAATTAAAAATGGATAAAAATTGGGTTATTTAAAATATTAGATTATAATTGGTATAAATACACTTGAAAAATAATTTTTATATAATTTTATATCGCATTATTACACTTATCTTTTGGTTTTAACCCTTATTTAAACCCTTTCACTCTTACCAAAACAACATGTATTTTACAATTTAAAGGATAATATAGTTACTATAAAATGTCGAAAAAACATTAAATGAGTCCTGGATGAAATTTTAATCTTTATCCCAATCATTTGGATTAATTTTATTTTTTTACGAATTTTAGATCATTTAAAAAATATTATTTATCTTAATATAACATTAATAAAAATTTTGATATTATTCATTACTTTGACTTTTAAAAAAAATTAAAAAAGAAGATATCGTCAAAAAAACACTTCAAATATATCCCTAACATGTAAAATATATCCATAAAATTAAATTATGGAATTAATTATCTCAAATTATATTTATTTTAAGATTTTTAATATAATTTATTTTATATTTATATTAATTAAATAATTATTGCATCATCATTATATAAGCCTTTAAGGTAATTATTTATTTATTAAAAAAATCATGATGAATAAAATGACTTTATCATTAAAATTAATATTTATAGTAAAATTTATATTCTATATTACACTATTAAAAATGATATAGTTATTAAAGATATGAGTATGACATCTTTAACTATTATTTAAATAAAATATGATAAATGACATGCTCTCATCCAAGTGGCTTCCAAATGTTTTAATCTCATCCAAAGGATGATTTTGGTTGATAACCAATTATCTAATGAAATTTGGATAAGTTTTATAGTACTTTTCTAAAATTTATAATATTATTTTTACTCTTAATTACTCGATTTACCTTTAATTGTGTTAATAAAAAAATTCTAAAGTTTCTATTCATAATGTCCAAAAATAAAAAGAAACTTATTTAAATAATTTGAACCCACTGATTCAAAATATAGAATCCATTTTTCAAAATTCAAAAAATATAAATTTTATTAATTAAATAAAAATTAATTTCTTCGACAGAATGAGAAAACGAGTTTTTAATGTCAAAACGTTCAAAAGATTGAAATATTTTAATATCCAATTTCAATGTGAAATTGATTAAAATTACAAAAATTGGATTAAATGATAAAAAAATAAACTAATTACACTTTAAAACCAATTAAAAATAAAATTTAACACAATGAATTATTTAGATGAAAATTTTTCTTTCAATTAAAATATAATATTTTATTATTATTCATCAAAAACATGAAAATTATGAGAAAAATACCAAAAAATTGAAACAAAGTAAATTTTGATGTTTTATTTCAATTAAGAATTTTATTTTTTTAAATAGAATTTATAAATGTGTCAAAAAAATAGATTTAAAATAATTGTGTCATCAAAAGGCGGTAAAACTGCCTTTAGAAAAATATAGATTTTTAATGCGTAAAATTGGAATCATTCCTATTTTATGCCAACAAACTTTTTTGGATGATTTTAAAAAATATATATATATATAGAAATTTAATAAGGTGGTTAATACTATACATTCTTACTATTTTAATGGTTAAGTTACAGCATTCAATAGATCATGGTGTATTTAAACATGGTGATGTGTGTAACGCATTCTATAAAATTTATTTAAGAAAATGTACCAAAAAATATTAGGGTGTTACACTCTTACCTACATAAAAAATTTCATCCTCGAAATTTCTATAATATTACCTCATAAAAATATTTGGGTAGTTCTTCATCATAATTTCATCAGGTTATCACGCCACCTCTTCTATTTTATGATTTTTTCACATCACTTTTACCTGCTGAGTTGTATAATTTCGTAACACTTGTTCACTAGTATCCATAATCTAGATAGGATCTTCATAGTAAGATAGATTATGTTCTAGTTCTACTTCTTTATAGATGATAACATGAATTGGGTCGGTCATGTACTTCCTTAACAATGATATGTGAAACACATCATGAACTTTTAAGAGACTTAGGGGTATTGCTAAATAATAATCCATGGTTCCAATTTGTTCAAGAATTTCAAAAGGTCTGATTTACCTAGGGATAATTTTTCCTTTCATACCAAATCTTATAAGACCCTTCTATAAAGATACCTTTAATAAAACATGATCTCCCACTTGAAATTCCAAATCGTTCCTTCAGTTATCGATATAGCCCTTTTTCCTACTTTGATATACTTTGATGTGGGTTTGAATAGTGTTTACCTTTTTCATTGTTTCCTCCATAAGTTCTAGGATTATCAGCTTCCTTTCTCCAAATTCATCCCAAAAAGTTGGTGTATGACATCTCTTTCTATATGACACTTCATACGGTTCCATTTAAATACATGAATGTAAGCTATTGCTATAGGAAAATTTTACGAAAGGAAAATACAAATCCCACATACCTTGAAAGTTGGGTGAGAATGATCTCAACATGTCTTATAATGTTTGACTATTTGTTTCAGACTCTCCATTAGTTTGAAGATGGTAGGTGATGGTCAAATGAAGCTCAGTATCTAGAGTCTTCCAAAGACATTTCCTGAATTTTGAGGTAAAATGGGGATCTCAATCAGACAAAGTCGATAGAGGTGTACCATAAAGTCTTACAATTTAATTAATATAGAGTCTTTCTAAGTATTCATGAGGTAAATATTCTCTTATAGAAATAAAATGTGATTATTTGTTAAAGCGTTCAACAATAACCCTTACTATATCATTCCTTCTAGGATTCCTTGGTAGTCCTGTGATAAATTCCTTCATAATTTTATCCCATTTCCACACAGGTATAGGAAGAGTTTGTATGACTCCTCTAGGATGTTCTCTCTCATCTTTTACTTGTTGAAATACCAGGCATCGTGACACATAGTTAGCAATTTTCCACTTCATATTATCCAACCAAAATATTCATTCAACTATTTATACATCTTAGTACTACCAGGGTATATAAGGAAATTTGAGTTATGAGAATCATCTAATAATTCCCTTTTTAATTTGGGTATAGAGATAACTCAAATGATCTTTAGAAATATCAAAACATCATCTTTATATAAGAATTCGTTCATTTTTTCATCATTCACAGCATTAATTTTCCTTTGGTAATTGTCACCATCTAACTGAGAGAATTTTATCTTTGCTAATAAAGATAGTTTGGAAACCATTTAAAAAAGTAGTGATGTTTCACCTTCCTTAATAACATCAATATCCATTTTTACTAGATCTATGAAAATAAAATACCTTTAAATTATTAATTTGTTCATAACTCTATGATCTTTCTTTCCCAATTAATCTACAACCTTATTTTCCTTCCCTGGGTGGTAGTGTGTAGAGAAATCAGAATCCTTTAGTAGCTTGAGCCATCTCTTTTGCCTCATATTGAGTTCTTTTTATGAGAAGAAATATTCAAAACTCTTGGGATTCATATATATCTCACATATTTCACCACAGAGATAGTATTTCCATATCTTTAGAGAAAATATGATAGCTTCAAACTCAATCTCCTGAGTTCGATAGTTATTTTCATGAGTTTTTAAATGCCTCGATTCATATAAACTAACTCTATCATTATGCATGAAGACACAACCAAGTTATTTTTTATGGATCACTATAAATCACAACCATATCTAGATGTTAAAGTTAATATCGGATAATTGAACAATAATCTCTTTAATTACTCAAAAACATTCTTCACATTTTTTTTCCGTACGAACTTAACCCATTTACTTGTGATATTAGTTAAAGGGTTATCCTATCAGGTAAAATTCTCAATTAAACACTGATATTAACATGTTAAACTAGTGAAACTATGTACCTCTATTATGCTTTTTAGTTTATAACATTCTTAGATTGCCTTTATCTTTACAAGATCAATAGAGATTCCATTATTAGAGACAATATGTCAAAGAAATTAAAATTCCTAAAGCTAGAATTGGAAATTTATAAATTTACCATATAACTCTTTCCTTATAAGAGTCTCAAGAATGATTTTCTAGTTATTCTCATGATCTTAATAGATCTTAGAATACAACAAAATATAATAAATAAATACAACAAACAAATCATCAAGCTTTCCTTGAATACTATGTTCATTAGATTCTTAAAAACCAAGGGTGCATTAGTCAATACGAATGGAATTATTGCAAACTCATAATGTTCATACCACATCTGAAAATCTATCTTTAGAATTTATTTCTTCTTTACTCTCAATTGATGATAACCAAAATGAAGGTCAATCTTTGATAAAAATTGATCTTCATGAAATTAATAAAATAAATCATTAATGTGAGGTAGAGGATACTTGTTTATTATTGTAATATCTTTGATTTCTCTATAATCAATACACAGCCTCATAGATCCATATTTATTCTTAACAAATAGAATAGGGGATACCCATTGAGAAACAATGGCATGAATAAATCCATTTTTACCTAACTCCTCTAATTTTTTCTTCATCTCCCATAATTCCCCTCTGGCCATTCTATAGGGATTATTTAATATTGGTCTTGAATTGAGGATTAAATTAATAGAGAACTAAACTTCACAATTTTGGGGATGTCTAGGTAATTACTCATAAAATAAATTAATGTAACCCTTTACAACATTTACATCCTAAATTTGAAGATTAATTTCTTCATCTCTAGATTTTTTTTAATCTGTAACACCCCATGTCACACCCCGACTCCTTAAATTATTTTATTTTATTATTTATTGGTTTTGGTTAGCCTCGCCAAGGTACGGGGTGAGCGCGGGTCTAATTTTTTTTACTTTTAATTTTTTTTTTGGGTTTCAGACTGGTGCAAGGGAACCATACGGATGATGGAAGCCACACGGTCGGTCCACATACTTGTGCAGTTATATAATGTTTAAAATAAATAAATTTTTATAAAAGTAAAATGTGTCAAATTTTTGTTCCATAATAATAAAAATATTATTATTATGTAGATAATAATATTATTATTATTATTGAAATTGTTATTATTGTCTTTAATATTTTTTTAAATATTAATTGGTGTCCAAAAGTGTTTTTAATATTTTTATGATTAAATTATTATTAAGAAAATTATTAATGTTATATTATTATTAAATTTTATAATATTTGAGAAAAAAGGGAAATAAAATTAACAAGATTATTATTTTTATTCTTATTACTTTTATTATTATTAATATTAAGACTTTGATTTATTATTATTATTATATTGTTTTTTACCCTAAAACTACCCTTTCCCCCTCCATCTTCCCTACCAGCGACGCACACCCCCAGATTGGCGCAACCCTACCCCCTGCCCCACTCATCTTACAATGCACCAACCCATCTTCACTAGACCTTCACCCTATTTTGACCTGATCTTTCATAGCCTTGCTCCCTCATGCATGCACAACCCCCAGCCTAGGTCCCCCTCTCGCTTGCCGGCCAACTTCCCTCCCGGCGCACCCTATTCCTGGCGACCCGCTACTCTAGCTTATGTGTGACGAATTCACTTCGTCTCCCTCTTCCCTTGGCCGGACCTCCCCTACAAAGCCCCTTTTTAGCACGTGAACCATTGGCAGTCGATTTCTCTTGGATCCTCTATGAATGAGGTTCGATTGAAGTCAGATTCTTCAAGGTAATACCATCTCCAATGTCCTCTTTTATCACATTATCATTTTGTTTCTCTTTAAATGCCCATTTTGGATTCAAACGAAACCCTAAGGTTTGTCTAATATGTGATTGTTGTGTTCTTCCATCAAATAGGATATGTAATTTATGTATCAAGACCATTTGGTCCATGTTCCAGCATTCACGGCTAAGGGTGAGGCGGATGGACTCGTTTCGTTATGCCGACAATATTTTGGATAGGGTTATAAGCCCACTATTTGGAATTTCACCTTTATTTATTGGTATTAAAGTGTTTATAGTTTCTTAATAATTTAGTTAGGTGTGTGTTGATCCTTTATGCTGAGTTTTTATGGTCCTTGTAATTGTTGTAGTGAGTTTTGTCCAACTTTAAAGGTGTGTGAACGCATATACTAAGGTATGAATATATATAATATATATGTATCTTTCATGTGATTATTCCATCATATATTGAATAATATGTGCATTGGGATAAATTATTTATATATATATATATATGTATTTATATAAAGGTATGTTAATGTGTTCAGAGCAGTTCCAAGGAGTGGATGATAAATTGGTCAACTGCCGAATGTTAAATTGGTTCTTCCTTTGAGGTAGGTGTTTCAATCCTTTCTCTCTTTCTTAATATTTCCATAGGAAGTTGCATCATTTCATTTAATTTATAAATGTTATCCACACCCTTATAAGCCTTATAGTTAATTCATTGCAGTGTTCTTATGATGGTTAAAAATGTAAAAAACTATTTTGAAATAGTTCCTTAGTTATGTGTAGGTGTTTCCATGTCCTTTCTCCCATTTTTAATCCATTTAATGCTTATGTTTTCTTAATTAAATCATATATTATGCTTCTTATCTCTATTATGTTTATATTTAACATATGTTAGTGTTTTCTTGTTGAAATATTTGGTTAAAAATGGATTTTAGGATGCTCTTTTACTTATGCACATGTTTATGCCTTTCCAACTTGGTTGGAACTAAATTCCCTTATCCTCAAATGGTAGTGTTGGATGTATTGAGTGGTGTTTTCTTGTAGAAACATTTTAGGGAACTTTTTTTTCCTGCGTTGGTTGGTTTTATGGAACTTTTCATTTTTGTAGGAATGATTTCACATGTCTATTTCGAGTTTTGACATGCCATTAGATGATGTCACATCCATGGGTGCACTAGGCTCACACATGGACATTCCCCCAAATGAATATGGTGCTTTGAATTGGTATTTTTTTTAATCCTCGGTTTTCTAAGCGATTCTTGTTTTCTAAATGTAGAGGATATCTTTGTGTGTCTCATTAAATTGTTTTGAAAAGAAATCCATGATTATATGCCCGTTTGGATTTTTGTGTATATTTTGTTGAGTGTGTGGTGTAAGGCATTGTTTGGTTTGTTTTTACGAAACTATGCAGAGTATCACTAAAGGATTTTCTGGTAATGCTTTAACACTTGTAACCTAAATGACTTTTTGGATTTTTAATTAAAAGAGTTGTGTCTAAAGTTTTTTTAAAATAGCTTGTACAATATTTTTATAAAGGCATTTGATTATGTGAAACCAAATGCCCGATTGACAACTCCAACTATTTTATAAAGTGGTTTTGATGACCAAATGATGTGACAGCCCGATTGGAACTTTTTGTGCTTGACATGCATGCATATATATATATATATAAGTATATGGGGAACTCCTTTCTAGGACAACCCTTTATGGGTGAATGCATACGAAGCATCTTTGTTTGGGGTAGGCAAGTGTGGTGACGACATGGTAAGGTGAGTCACGCGTGCAAGGGCCTCCTACTTACATAGTGGGATTATTATAAACACCATGGGTTCCTTGGAATCTTTTAGTTTATCGAGTGATTGTTTCTTACCAGCCCTGATTAGACAGGTTGGTACCCACTGGTAGGTATAGAGGCCAGATGGGGAGTGTCGTTGATTTATTTTTCCACGAGGTTGATCAGTTGGTTATAGACTATGCCGCATCACCATACACCAGTAGGTGGTTCTGAACCAAGTACATTGAGGGGTATTCTAGGGATGTTTATGATCACCCATGGTTAGTTAATTATTTTCATTGTTTCTATACTTTCATCTATACATGTTAGTTTATTCTCAGCTTGTAATATTTACTAGTTTTATTTTTTCACAGCATTGGTCTTTCTGTCTTGGTTTTGTTTATAAAATGAAAAATGGTTTTGGGAATGG
The DNA here is from genome assembly GCA_963277665.1 of Viscum album. NCBI lineage: Eukaryota > Viridiplantae > Streptophyta > Magnoliopsida > Santalales > Viscaceae > Viscum > Viscum album. The sequence goes on along the minus strand of OY728147.1, from coordinate 2,044,879,671 downwards.
TATGCAGTATGTTTTGGGTTTACTTTAAATGGGAAAAACATGTTACTTATTTTTAAAATGTGAAAAACCTATTTTCATACTTTTATTTCAAACTTGTGTTTATGGAATTATTTGGAAAATAGAAATTTTGGATTCATTGGTTTATTCCTAGAATCCCTACTAAGCATCTTGGTGCTCATGCCTATTATAAATTTCCAGTTGCAGGTTTAGTTTCTTGTCCAGGTTCCTGGTTCAACTGCTCAATGTTGGAACATACTTGGTTATGTGTTGGGTGGTGACCTGAAGGGTCACAAGGAGGTATGTATAGTTATTTTATTCCCACTACTAGTTTTATTTTTGTATAAATAATCTTTATTTATTTTGTTATCTTTTTTTCATGGGATAAATTATTCCTAATGATTAGATGTTGATTCCCGACACTAGTTTCTAGCCCATGGGGATCGAGAATGCCCCCCGATACATGTCGCAGGCCAGCTCGAGTAATCGGTTCAGGTTCAACCCGGGTTGGTTCATGAAAAAATGGTATCATATGAGGTTTAAGATATTCGGGGTGTCTGCTAGAATGATATTTAGATTGTCGGGTCTTGAGATGTAGGTGCGGGGAGAGCATCGAGAACTCTTGTTCGCCCTGATCCTCGAGTCTCCAGGGGTGGTCTGGGAGTTGAGTCTTTTATCTTGGGTTGTTTTGGATTGAGGTATGACAATGGAGGAAAATCAAATTATGTTGTGGCCTCAAGTATGGTGGTGACCCATGTGGAGTCCAAGTTCCTAGTTCAATGTTCTATTAGTGTTATTCCTTACATGGGGCATGTCTCACCACATTGTCGTCAGGTTAGGCATAGACACTAGTTCCTCATTCCAGTAGTTTATCATTAGTAGTGTTTCGTTTTGATTTCATTTTATGTGAGTGTATGTTGAAATTGAAAGTGGAATTTTAAAGTGAAATTTTTTTTGTAATGGTAGTATTTTCCTCAAATTTTTTTAAATGGGTAATGTTGGTTTTTAAAAGGGAAAGTGTGTTGATTTTGATGGTTTTGTATATGTTTGTATTTGATAAGTAAAAGAGGTGTTTGAACCTTGAAATTCTTTATTAAGGGTCACATGTGCATGGGTATATACAGAGAGTGTAAGGGGGTGCTTGTCTATAGATGATGTTAGTGGGATTGGATGAATGAACATGTGACAGTTCATAAGGGACCACATGAGAGTTTCTAAAAAAAGGGAAATAAATTTTGGGAATTGAATTTGGTTTTAAATAAGGGTTTTAGTATTTTTAGAGATGTTTATAAAAGTGACCATTTTAAAAATTTATATGAAATGGGATTTTTGAAAAGATGTTTTTAGTTGTTCTCGAGTTCATCTGGATTTCTAGCAGGTTGGTTTGAGCCCGAGGTGTTTCTTTTGAATGAGTTTTCGCTTGATTATAGTTTTGACTATGTTTTTTTTTTGAATATACCGCTGAGAAAGCTTCACAAAGTGCCTAATGAGTCATGCCATGTTCCAAGTTATTTTCATGTGTTGTATATTTATCAAGGTAATCCAAGACAGTTAGAATCAGTTGTGTGGTTTATGGAAATTTAATGTGTCTTTGGTTTGTTGGGAACTCCCGAGGACTTTAAGGTTTGTGTCATCTTTGGTTTATTTTAGGGTACAGTTCTGCACAAGTGAGGATGGGATGTCTAGTGGTCGTTGGAGGTTGGGGTGTATTTGGGGGTGGGTATATTTTATAAGGGTTCCCTACCTATAGAGGGGTGTCTTCTAGAAGAACCTATTTCTATAAAATCCTCTTCGTCAGTGCCAACTCCCAGTTGGTCAGACCATTCTCTTGTGTGGCACCAGTATGGTCAGTTCGGGCATTCTAAGCTGTCATGTTGCCTCCCTTTGAAAATATACCACCATGGTGATCATTTGAATCATTGGAAGAAATGAGTTAGGGGCCGGAGGATGAAAATTCATGACTGTGAGGTAGGAGATACTACACCCAACAGGGCCCCAATGATAGGTCTTGGGGTGAAGCTCGTGCACAGTCAGGACTTGCCGAGGGTGTGTGGAACCTCAGTCCAGATCATGTTTTCAGACTTGGGATGAAATATCCCATGTTTATTGATTCTATTTTTATCATCGTTGTAAGCTCATCCTTGTTGTGGTGGTGTGATGAGCTCATTATACCATAATTCAAGTGGTCTTATCTTCACCTAGTGTGGTTTCTAAATCATTCATATTCATTGAAGGGTGTAGGGAGCATGAATAAACAAACTTGTTTTGATTTTGAGATGGCTTCAGCTATGTTCGTTAGGGTGATTTTTGGTTTCGTGAAATTAATGGGTGGTGTTTTTGAGCCCTTTCTTAGTTCGGATGCCTCTCCATGTGTTTTCCTCTAGTGTGTTCCCATTATTTAAGGGATTCATCTGTCCCAATGTCTTGGTTTTTTAGCTTTCCATGCAATGGTTTTATTTCTAGTGGTGGATTTTTTCTGTTAGTGTTGAGAAAGAGCATTGAGTTCGGGCTAGGAATTTCCTAGTCTCTAGTTGCGGTGAGGATTTTATTTCGTCAGTGTGGAAGATATTTGAGTTAATTTTATATCCCCAGTTAGCTGGTTCGTCTCCTAAAAAGATTCCCATTTCAGTCTCTGGTGTGTTTTCCAGTCCTTGTGGAGGAGTTGAATGAGTTTGGTTTGGGAGTTCTCACTTCCCCCCGCCCCCAGGGGTGGTGTGTTCTGGTATCAAGGTTTTTGTGTTAGTAAGTTCTTGTGGTGAGTATAACCCTCTCGTGTTCTCCCCTTATTCATCTGTTGTGGTCTCTACTTGAATTGGTCAGGTGTGACGTGTGTTGGGAATGGCCACCTTGAGGCTCTCGGTTCCCTTTGGTTTTTCTTGTCAGGGACTAAAGTTTCTTAAACTGTTGGATTGTGACTTTCTAAGGGTATAAAGTTTTGTGGTTGGGAGAATTGTCAAACACTGACTCCTTAAATTATTTATTTTATTATTTAGAGGTTTCAGTTAGCCACACCAAGGTGTGGGAAGAGCGCGGGTATAATATTTTTAACATTTAATGTTTTTGCTGGGTTTCATATTAGTGTGAAGGCATCGTACGGTTGGCAGTAGCTGCACGGTTGGTCCACATAATTGTTCATTTATATAATGTTTAAAATAAATAAAGTTTTATAAAAATAAAATGGGTTAAATGTTTTCACTATAATAATAAAAATATTATTATTATTATATAATAATAATATTATTATTATATAATAATATTATTATTATTATTGTAAGTGTTATTATTGTCATTAATATTTTTTTAATATTAATTGGTTGCTAAAAGTGTTTTTAAAATTTTTATTATTAAATTATTATTAATAAAATTATTAATGTTATATTATTATTAATGTTTTTAATATATAAAAAAAAGAAATAAAATTAACAATATTTTTATTTTTATTATTCTTACTTTTATTATTATTAAAATAATTTTATTATTAATGTTATGACTTTTATGTACTACTATTATTATATTGTTTTGTTTTTTTACCCTAAAACTACCCTTTCCCCCTCCCTCTTCCCCTACCCAGGACGCACACCCCACGATTGGCGCAACCCTACCCCCTGCCCCGCTCGGCTTGCAGCGCACCAACCCATATTTTCTGGAGCTCTGCCCTGCATTGACCTCATCCAGTGTAGTCTTTATCCATTGTGAGCGTGAAACCCTTAGCTCGGTTCCCCCTCTTGCTCACCAGCCAGATTCCCTCTCGGTGCGCCCTATTCCCAGAGACCCGCTTCTCTGGATTGTGCATAACGGCTTCACTCCGGCTCCCTATTCTCATGGTTGGACCTCCCCTACAGAACCCCTTTTTAGCATGCAAGCCTTCTGTGGTCGATTCCTCTTGAATCCTCCATGAACGAGGTTCTATTGAGGTCTGATTATTCAAGGTAATACCATCTCCAATGTCCCCCTTTATCATGTTGGCATTTTGTTTCTCTTTCGATACCCGGTTTGGATTCAACTAGAACCCTATGGTTGGTCTAATATGTGATTATTGTGTTATTTCTTCAGTAGGGTATGCAATTGATGTATCAGGACTAGTTGGTCCATGTTCCGGCATTCTACCCCCAAGGGCAAGGTGGATGGACTCATTTCACTATGCCTCCAATGTTTCAGGTAAGGTTTTCAACCCTCTATATATTGTTTCACCTTTATTTAAGGGTATTAATGTGTTTATGGTTTCTTAATAATTTAGTTAGGTGTGCTTTGATCTTTTATGTGGAGTTTTTATGGTCCTTGTAATTGTTGTAGTGAGTTTTGGCCAACTTTTAAGGTGTGCACACGCATATACTAAGGTATGAATATAATATATATATATATATATATATATATATATATCTGTGTGTGTGTGTGTGTGTGTGTATGTATGTATGTATGTATCTTCCATGTGAGTATTACCTCATGGAGCGGGGAATACGTGAATTTTGGTAAGGGATATATTTATATTTATATGAAGGTATGTGCATGTGTACGAAGCAGTTCTGAGCAGTCGTTGATAAATCGGTCAACTGTCAAATGTTAAATTGGTCCTTCCTTAGAGGTATGTGTTTTCATCCTTTCTCTATTTACAAATTTTCCACGGGCACTTTCATGATTTCATTTAATTTATAAATGTTATTCCCACCCTTATAAGTCTGATAAATAATTCATTACAGTGTCCTTATAATGGTTAAAACTATTAAAAATATTTTTGAAATATTTTTTTGGTTATGTGTAGGTGTTTCCATGCCCTTTCTCCCATTTTAAATCCATTTAATTCATATGTTTTGTTAATTAAATGTTATATTATTTTTCGTACCTCTATTATGTTTATAGTTAACTTATGCTAGTGTTTTCTTGTTGAAATATTTGGTTAAAATGTATTTTAGGATGCTCTTCTATTTATGCACATGTTTATGCCTTTCCAACATAGTTGGAACTAAATTCCATTGTCTTCAAATGGTAATGTTGGATGTATTGAGTGGTCTTTTCTAGTAGAAACATTTTATAAAACTTTTTTCCCTGTTTTGGTTGGTATTATGGAACTTAGAGTTTGTGTAAGAATGATTTCACATTTCTCTTTAGAGGTTTCACGCGCCATTAGATGTTGGCACATCCATGGGTGCCCTAGGTGCAGACATGGACGTGCCCCCAAATGAATATGGTGCTTTGAATTGGTATTTTTCTCGAATCCTCGGTTTTCTAAGTGGTTCTTGTTTTCTAAATTTTTTGGGTCTCTTCATGTGGATCTTTAAATTGGTTTGAAAATAAATCCATGATTATATGCCTTTTTGGCTTTTGGTGTATATTTTGTTGACTGTGTGGTGTAAGGCATCATTTTGTTAGTTTTTATGAAACTATACAAAGTATCACTAAAGGATTTTGTGGTAATGATTTGAGAATTGGAACTTAAAGGTCCATTTTTCATTTTAAGTATAAGATTTGTGTCTATAGGTGTTTTAAAATAGATTGTGAAATATTTTCATAAAGGCATTTGATTATGTGAAACTAAAGGCCCGACTGACAACTCTAAATGTTTTATAAAGTGGTTTTGATAACCAAATGACTTGAAAACCCAATTGGTACTTTTTATGTGTGGCATGTATGCATATATATATATATATATAAGTATATGGGGTGATCCTATCTAGGGTAACCCTTTATGAGTGAATACATAGGAAGCATCCGTGTTTAGGGTAGGCAAGTGCGGTGATGACATGGTAAGTTGAGTCATGCGTGCGAGGGCCTCCTGATTACCCATTGTGATTATTATAACCACCATGGGTTCTTGGGTGTATTTTAGTTGATCGAGTGATGGTTGATTACCAGACCCAATTAGACAGGTTGGTACCCACTAGTTGGTATATAGGCCAGATAGAGAGTGTTGTTGATTTCTTTTTTCTTGAGGGAGATCAATTGGTTATAGACTATGGGGCTTCACCATACACCGATAGGTGGTTCCAAACCAAGTACATCGAGCGGTCTTCTTTGGATGTTTAGGTTCACCCATGGTTACTTAATTATTTACATTTCTTGTCTAATTTCAGCTATACCTGTTAGTTTATTCTCAGATTGTACTGTTTACCTATTTTATTTTAGCACAGTCTTGGACTTTCAATGGTGGTTTTATTTATAAAATGAAAAATTGTTTTTGGAATGGTATGTAGAATGTGTTGGGTTTAATTTAAATAAGAAAAACATGTTACATAATTTTAAAATGTGAAAAACCTACTTTCACACTTGTATTTCAAACTTGTGTTTATGGACTGCTTTGGAAAAGAGAACTTTTGGATTCAGTGGTTTATTCTGGGCATCCCTACTAAGCATATCAATGCTCACGCCGATTATATATTTCCAGTTACAGGTTTAGTTTCTAGTTTAGGTTCCTGGTTCAACTGCTCAATGTTTGAGCAGACTTGGTTCTGATCTGGGTGGTGACCTGAAGGGTCACTGAGAGGTATGTACAGTTATTTTCTTTTCGCTGCTAGTTTTATTTTCGTATCGTCAACATTTATTTATTGGTAATATTTTTTTCATGGGACAAATTATTCCCAACGGTAATATTTTGATGCCCGACATTAGCTCTCAACCCGTGGGGATCGGGAACACCCCACTAGACATGCCGCGGACTAGCTCGGGTGACCGGTTTAGGGTCGAACTGGGTTGGTTCGTGACACCCATAGACTTTATAATATTTTAGTTTTTGAATAAATTTATTATTGTTTCTAGTTTTATTTATATGAAACACCATGTTAAACTTACACTACACACAACAATGAGTTGGCTTGCATTACACGCAAGACCAAGTTTTACCGAACAATACTATATTATTAAAATATAATTATTTAATATAATAAGATATAACCTAGCCATTAAATTAGTGGTTATGAATAGGACAAACTATATTTTTAAAATATATAGTTTGATTCATTAGTTACCTATTAATTATAAATTAATAAAGAAACCAAATGAATATAAAGGGAATTATTTTATAAAAGACTATTTTTATGTGAAAAATGTGATTTATCTTAATATGTTGAATTTATTACTATTAGTTAATGATATTAATGAAATTTATATGCTATATATTAAATCACACATTTTTATATTCATCTAGTATATTTGATAGGCATAAAATATGAACAACCCCAATATTATATAAAAAAAACCTATATTTTTTTGTTAAAACAGTTTTACCATCTTTTAATGGTGAACCTATTTTAAATCCAATTTTTTAAAATTTTATATATTTTATTTGAATAAATAAACTTCTTATTTTAATATATAAAATAAATAATTTCTATTAAGTTTCATGTTTGATGAATCATGAAAAATACAGACTTTTAATTGAAAACAACTTTTTTCATCAAAATAATTTATAGTGTCAAATTAAATTATTGAATGGTTTCAAAGTATAACTAGATTTTTTTTATCATTTAATCTAATTCAGTTAATTAGCATCAATTTTACATTGAATTTTGATATAAAAAGGTTTCAATTATTTGCATGTTTAAACTTTAATAACTCGTTTTCCCACCCCATCAATGTGGTTAATTTTAAATTAATTACTAAAAATTATATGTTTTAAATTTTAAAAACTGGAGACCATATTTTGAATTAGTGGGTCCAAATTATTTAAATAGGTTTTTTTATTTTTGGCTTATGAATAGTATCTTTATTAATATTTTTTTATTACCAAGGTTAAGGGTAAATTGGGTAATTAAAGATAAAAATTATATTATAAATATTATAAAATAAACCTAACACATTTCCCATTTTAATTGGATAAGTTTTTCAACCAAAATAAACCATAGGCCTAAATTATTAGCTTTTTTATTTACTTGGGTATGAATATGACATTTATAATATTTTATTTAAAGATAAGTTAAAAATGGAATACTCATGTTTCTTAAATTGTATTACATTTTAAATAATTGGTTATAGAGAATATAAATTATAATATAATTGGAATATAATAAATTTAACTTCATCATGATAATATATTTTTAATTTTTAGAGAATAATTAATTTAATTAAAGGCTTGTATAATAATGATGCAGAAATTCTTTAATTAGTGGAAATATCAATTAAATTATATTAAAAATATTAAAATAAATATAATTTGACATAAGTAATGACATAAAATAATTTTATAGATAAATTAGATATGTTACTGATATATTAGAATTGTTGGTTCTAAGTTATCATATTATTAGGACATTTTAAAAAGACACATAATGAATAGTATTAAAAAAAATACATAAATGATAATTTAAATTAAATAATATTTTATTAAATGATATAAAATTCATTAAAATATAAAATTTTTAAAAGTAACTATAATATGGTTAAATATTTCATCAATGATCCATTTGGGGTTCTTTTGGCATTTTATAGTAACTATATTAACCCTAAAGAGTAAAAATTCAAGTTGTCATAGTAAGCATTAAAGGGTTGAACTAAGGGTTAAAGCCAAATGATAAGGTTAATATTGTGATATAAACATGTCTAATAAAAATTGGTTGAGATGATTTATGTCCATAATCATATTATCTTCTAAATAACTCTCTTTGTATCCATTTGAAATTGAAAATTAATTTATATTAATTTAATATTTTTGAGATTTCCCAAAAATGCCCCTCCCCTCACTTATAAAAAGGAACATTCTACCTCACTTACTCACACCACTTTGAGAGTTATAGATAAAAAAACCTAAAAATTTCTCATACCAAAATTTAGATATAATTTTTAGAGGTCCTGGTCTTCTAAAAAGACCAATTGTAGTGTCTTTAAGAGGAGATCAAAAGAAAGTCCACCAAAGAAGAGGTAATTGTTTTACCAATTCATTTAAGTTCACTTCTTCTTCTACTTACTCTTACTATGTTGTTTCCATAATAAAGTGATAAATAAAGTATAAAATATATTCTTATATGTTAGTATTATTATGGTACATCCATATTTCTCTTTTTATTTATCATACGAAAAACAAGATCACCATGCGTGTGTGTGTGTGTGTACAGCTTACTGTCTTCACGATGTGGTCTAATTTTATTTTCATTACTAAATTATTTGGATGGTTATAATAATAAATATAATGAATATAAATAATAAATAAGACATTATATTGATTCTTTATACTTAATATACCATCAAATTTCTTACCACTTTACTATTACGGGATGATATCGTCGCTCGTGCATACGTACGACCTATAGTCTCCACAACACGATGAGATTCATCATCCACGATAACCATTTAATAAATATTATAAAAATTTATATGGTGAATAAATATAAAATTTATGAACTTAATATCATTATGAATATGAATTAAATATATCCTATTCATAATAAATTGGTCTTACATGACAAAACAAACATAGAAAAATGGAACAGTTAACACCCGAAATAATGGTAATAATGAAATATTATTAACAAAACGATATAAGAGGATCATATATGATAAATATGGATATGTTTCTAGTATAATTTAATAACATGTTTTAATCATTATATAGGAGCTTAATGCAACCCAAACTCAAGGAAACTACGAGGTAATGGTTAATTTCACAATCTCATTATTACCCGGGGTTTTTTATATATAAGTAGTTACTCAGACATATTTATCATCCTTGTCCATATTTCATAAAAATGTATTTCAAAATATTCTTACTATTATTATACAATTTTTTAAATTCATTTTTACCCATGTTTTACTTTTTATAAAAGGTTTTGAAATGAAACTTTTTTTCATTTTCAAATGATGTACTTTATGACCTTTTAGACAAAATATGAATGGAAAGTTTTTTTAACTTATACAGAATAAGAAAAGATTAATTTACAAGATCAAGATATTATTTTCACTTAAAAATTTTTTGTTTTAAAATTTCACACCCTTTTTAAAATAATTTCAATATAAAAATGGGTATTTCTCTCAAGAATTTTTAAATGATTTTACTAGAATACTTCCATCTATATAAACATCCTTTATTAGATTTTATGCTTAATTGAGGTTGAACTCTTAAGATAACATCTGCCATATTTTATTGAACGATTTTGTGATATGTTTACCATGGATGTGTTATTTTTATACCATTCATCTTTTATGTTTAATGTAATAAAATTACATATGAAAGTTTTAATATAAATGTTTATGTTGGTTATGTTTCACCATTTTCATATGAGGAATGAATTTGAATTAACAAGTGATGGACGATGCCCGCTATATCCCCTAGATGCATTGGTAGATCTCATGTGACAAACTAGTTTGGGTGTTGGATAACTTCTTACCTGTTTATGCATAATTTCTTATCCTAATCCTTTAAGTTATGTTTATGATGTCTGGTATTCTATATTCCCTCATTATGAGATTATTTGTTGATATTCCATGGGATTATTCAACTAGTAGTATATCTATGTTTATGTATATTTCTCATGTGTATATTTATATGGTGTTATTTGATCAACTTGTATCCCTACCATATTATATATAATATTATATTTTAATGAATGTGTTTTTATTTATTCATTTCTTTATAGTGTTAATATTTATTTATGATAGCTTCTGCTGTATTGTTTACCCTTACTAAGCATCTGAGCTCACCCTTAAATTATGTTTCATTTTTTCCTAGGATTTTAAGATGTATATTATGAAGGAATTTTAGGGATAAGAAAAGGTAATAATAGTGTTTTCAAGGATTCTCTATGTTGTTTTTTATTTCAAGATGTAATGTAAAAATTATATATGTAATCTAGATCCCAAAACTACTAAACTAATCAGTCCTTTAGGATTGAAATCTTTTATCTATGCTAATGTAATAAAGTAAGTCATCATATTTTGGATATAGGGGTCAAGTTTTTTACATGATCTTCCTCTCCAATAATTTCATTAATTATGGCTATTGGGGGTGGATCTAGATAAGAATCAAATGGTGACGTATCTTCTCTAAATATATGGGATTCTTATTCTTCCTCCCAAATTTTAATTTCCTTATTCTTGTAATAAATTTTCACATCATATTTTGAAATACAATCCATATTAAGGATTATATAAAATTCAACCATAGGTATGATGACAAGGTCGGTAATTAAATCATGTTTATGCATCATAAATGGGACTGTCCAATACATCTTTGTTGCAATGAGACTTACCTTAATATTTTAGAATCACAACTACTTTTTTAAATCAAAATGGAACTATCTAATTTTCTTGAAAAACTAAGAAGATATAAAATAATTTGATGATCCAGAATCAAAAAAACCATTAGCTATGTTTGAAGATATGATTAAATTACCTGCACCAAATCATTAGAAACTTCATCCTCATTTTTGTTATCACATAAGCTTGGCATTCCTCCCTTGTTCTTTTCTAGGTAAAGTTTCCATGAAACTTGGGACAATCATTTTCATAGTGTCCCATATAATTTTAGTTAAAAAACTATGCATTATCAGCTTATTTAATTCCCTTTAAATCATTGTATTGGTGTCCACATTCTACACACTTGTAAAAAACTCACATCCCCAATAATCATGTTCAACGATGTTTCTTTCCATATTTATTATAGGATGTAAATTCAACTCTTCACTTGTTAACCTTTTCCCTATTTCATTTTCCTAAGTGTTCAGTATCCCTATTCTTCTCTTTCTTTCCCTTAAAGTCATAAGACTTAGAGAATTATTTCTCTATCTTGATATAACATGAGATTATATCTTTGTATGATGAGAAAGTGTGGAAAACTAGTGATTTTGGGAGGAATGGTTTTAAGCCATAAAATAATTGATCAATATTTCTCTTTATATTTCATACATAATACATATCATGACATTCTATCCTTAGAAATTCAGATTCATACTTCGCAATTTTCATCCTCCTTTTTCCTCAAACTTGGAAATTACCTTTCCATATATGCTCGTTGTTCTCAAGGAAAATATTTTTCTATCAAAAGCTCCAAAAAATACTTCCATTACATTTTTATATTTATTCCTCCATTTTATTTTGAATCAATAACCACCAGTGATATAAATCTTCTAAGAGATAATAAATTTATATGACAACCTTCTCACTCTCATTACTTCCCAAAGAAATAAATATCTTTTATATGGAACTTATCTATTTCTCAGCTAAAAATGGATTTTTGGTCCCATTTAATAGAGGTTGTTTCCTTATGAAGTGGTGTAATATTTTTGCTATGAATTATAGATCATTATGCTCCATATGGGTAAGGTTATTTCTTATAACCCAAGTCATCTATCATAGTATAGTTATAATTTAGTCATCACCATTTATAGCTCCATCTCAAACATCATTATCTTTCATATGAGGGAAATCTATACATAGATTATGTGCATTGTTATGGTTTACATTCTTTCCACTATATGCCATTTATAAACAATATATTGCACTAGATTAGGTTATGAATCATAATGAATAATTTTGAACTAAAAAACACTTAAAAAATTTAAAATTTATGTACAAGTAATCTTAAAATCATATGGTAGGTTACATTGGGAATATTCTCAAAGTCCGTTATAGGGTTATTTTTCCCTAATCTATATTTTTTGAAATCTAATTTCTAATATTTATACTAAACTTGATATGATACCAACTATAAAGACCTATATCCTATTAACTCAGAGTTGATTCATTACTTTAATATATTGGAATAGATACAAGAATAGAATCCAAAAGGACTAATTAATTTAGAAATTTTGGAAAATATCTTACATATTTGAAATATACATTACACTTGAAACTATAAAATAGAACATAGAAGATCCTTTTAGAGAAAAAATATTCTACTAGATTAACCTTACATATCAATAATAATATACCTGTTGGAATCCTAGAAAAAATAAAACATAATAAAGGGGTGAGATCAGATTATTAGGAAGGGTAAGTGTATAGCGGAAGATGTTATGAAAAAATAATTATAAACATAATGGTAAGGCATAAGACATTTAAACATAATCCTGAAAATAATATGGTAATAATAAATGAAAATAGAATAATTACATATAAATAATCACATGGATATTCTAATAATCAAATAATAACATATAATATCAACAAATAATCTCATAATGAGGTAATTCAGAATACCAAACATCATAAAGACATCATCATGGCTTCAACCAAGACACCATACATAAATAGATAAGGCCTCAACCAATACCCAAAATAGTTTGTCTCATGAGACCTACCGATTCATTGAGGGGATATAGCAGGCCACATACATCAATTAATAAGTCCAATACATTCTTCATATGTAAAGGGTGATATAAAAATATAATAAACACTCTATAATATGAAATGTGAATACTTTAACCGTTAACCATAAATGGTAACAAAATATCTCATCCATGGTAAAACTCATCATAAACCCTTCAATAAAATATGGTATAAGTCCTCATAATAGATCGAACTTAATCAAGTACAATATCTAACTAAGGATGTTGACATATATGAAAATAATCTAACAACATCTTTAAAAATTTCTTAATATAAATAAACCTTTTTATATTGAATTCATTTATTTAAAAGTCACAGAATTATAAAAGAAAAATATTTCCTTATAAATAGCCATGTAAACTTTTAATGGAAGCTTCAAAACATTAATTCATCATTATAGTGGTAAAATACTCTCATTCCATATTATTTAAAAAACATTCATTTCATATTTTTATCGAAAAGGTCATAAAGTACCTCATTTGGAAAAAGAAAAAAAAATTCTTTCAAATAATTTTATAAAAAGTCCAAAATTATTGAAAATAAATTTAAACAATTATAGGAAAATAGTAAAAACATTTTTTAAAACATTTTTAGAAATCATGGACATGGAATAAAACATTCCCTAGTTGAGACTTAAACATAAACAATCCCTAATAAATATAAGATTGTGAAATAACAATTTTCTTAAACTTTAATTTAATTGAACATTATTTAACCTCATATATATTAGATTAAATAATGTTATTAATTTATACTAGAACTATATTAAGATTTAATACATCATATATTATCCTCTTATATTTTTTCTAATAATATTTTGTTATTATCCTTGTTTCGCGTGTTAACTGCTTCATTTTCCTATACATGTTTTGTCATGTTAGTATTTATTATTATGCATATGATATATTTATTTCATAAACAAAATTATATTAAGTCCATATATATCATATTTAATCATTATATAAATTTTTATAATCAGTCTGTAATGGTTAGAATGGAAAATTAATCATATCATGTTGTGAAGACGTTAGGTCGTACGTACGTATGAGTGACGGTAACATTCCCTTAATGGTGCAACGGAAAGAAATTGCGTGATATATTGATTATAAATAATAAATATCAGGTAATATTTATTATTTAAATCCATTATATCCATCATTATACTCATCCAAACAAAGTGGTGATGAAGAACAAATTACACCACAGTGTTGAGACGGTAATCCGTATGTATGGACACACGGTGCTTTTATTTTTCAAAGGATTGATAAATTATGAAATATGGTTGTACCATAATAATAATAAAATATCATAATATATATTATAGTGTATTTATTACTTTATCATGTAAAAAACTCATGAAGAAGATGTAGAATAAGTAATGAAACTAAATGAGTTGGTAAAAACACTTACCTCTTCTTTGGAGGACTGCCTTTAAATCTCTGTTCAAGGGATCTATGGTTGGTATTTATAGAATAAAATAACTAATGAACTTATATAAGGATTTTCTAGGAGAAATGGCCAGTGGTTGGTTGAGATAGAAGCCTCAAAGTGGTGTTAATAAGTGAGGGAGGATGTGCCCTTTTAAGATTGAGGGGATGATCACTTTTGGAAACTCTCAAAATATTAAATTAATATAAATTCATTTATGATTCTAAATATATCAAAAGTGATTTATTTAAAATATTTTATGATGATGGGTCAAAATTATCTCAAACAATAATTTTTAGACAAGTTTAGGTCACATTATTACCCTTATCGTTTTGCTTTTAACCCTTATTTAAACTCTTTAACTCTTACCGTGACAACATGGATTTTACTCTTTGAAGGTTAATATAGTTACTATAAAATTTTAGAAGAAACTTAAATTATTCATGGATGAAATTTTAATATATAACCCAATCATTTGTCTAAATTTTATATTTTATAAGTTTTATGTCATTTAATAAATTATTATTTATTTTAATATAGAATTAATGTCAATTTTGATACTAATCATTACTTAGACTTTTACAAAAATCAATAAAACAATATATATTCAAAAAACACATATAATATATCCATAATATGTCAAAGTTAAAAATATAATTTTTTTATTGCATTAATTATCTCAAATTATATTTATTTTAACATTTATAATATCATTTATATTATATTTACATTAATTAAATAATTATTGAATCATCACTATATAAACCTTTATGGTAATTAATTAATTATTAAAAATAAAAAATAAATTATCATGATGAAGAAAAATATTTTATATTTCAAATGACTATTTATTATAAAATTTAATTATGTATTACCATATCTTTAAAATGACATAGTTATTAAAGATATGAGTATGATATATTTAACTTTTCTTTAAATAAAATATAATAAAGGTCATACTCTCATAAAATTGAATTAAAAAGGTTATAATCTTATCCTAGTGATGTTTCTGGTCGAAAACCACTCATCCAATGAAATTTGGACAAGTTTTTGGATAATTTTAACATATTATAGCATTATTTTTACCCTTAATTACTTGATTTACCTTTAACCATTTTAATAAAAAAATAAATTTATTATTCATAATATCCAAAAATAAATGAAACCAATTTACATAATTGGGACCAAATAATTAAAAATATGGAATCCATTTCTAAAATTTCAAAACCAATAATTTTTAGTAAGTAATTTAAAATTAATCTCGTTAATAGAACCATAAAACAAGTTTTAAAAGTGAAAAAGTCCAAAAGATTGAAAAGTGTTTATAACCAAATTCAATGTGAAATTGATTCCAATTACATAAATTGAATTAAATGATAAAAAAATATTCTAATTAAACATTAAAATCAATTAAAAAAATAATTTTACACTGTAAATTATTTTGATGAAAAAGTTGTTTTCAATTAAACTCCAATATTTTATCACTATTCATCAAAACATGAAACTTATCAGAAAAATACAAAAACATTAAACCAAAGTAAATGTGTTTATTATGCTTTAAAATAATAAGTTAATTTTTTTCATATATAATTTTAAATTATTAAAAAAACTATATTTAGAATTAGTGCTCCATCAAAAGGCGGCAAAATAGCCTTTATAAAAATATAGCCTTTTAAAATTTGATTCATTATTATATTATGCCTATAAAAATTTTTGGATGATTTTAAAAATATTAAATATAAAAATTTCATAATGTGATTAATACTGTTGATTCCCTCTTTTTTAATAGGTATGTTATAATAGTCAATATATCGCAGTGCATTTGTACTTAGTGTTGTGTGAAAAGTAAGATATTAAATTTATTTAAGAAAACATACCTTAAAATATTGGGGGGTTAAATTATATTTTACAAAATTTTAAAGTTACCTACTTGAAATTTAATATGTTTTCCTTTGTTTCAAGTAGTATAATTTTAAATCTTATAAAATATAAAGTGTAAGTAAAATATAAATGAAAATTGAAACATTTTATAAACATGTAAAAAAAGGTTAATAGTAAAAAGAATTTTGTCATCTTAATTGATGAAAAATCATATAGAGGATTGAATAAATTTTTATTTCATATCCTTTTTGTCAATATTACACATATAAATAAATGAGTGCAATCATTACCTATGATGAGGTACAGTACCACAATCTAGTGTGCGAATTGGATGCCCATATCAAGATCGCCAACCTCTATGTTGGGGTGGAGTATGATGATATGGAGAGGGATTATCCTCGAGTGATGGAACTTAATATGTCTGATTATATTCTCATGACTCATCTGGAGGAGTGGAATCTAGATTTCATCATGTGCACCTGATCCTTCCCCCACAGCGTAAGTCGAAGGACCTATCATTATATATTGGGGGAACTATAAGGCCTATGAAGGATTGGTCATGAAAGTTAGAGGCATGAGAAATGACCCCTGATATGAACTCAAATAATATATATATAAGAAAAACCTTGGATTTCCTTACAATATAAATGTATCACATGCCTCCATGTGCACATACTCAATAAGCTAAGGATTGACTATTAAATGTGCCTCCTCTGTCTCTGGTATAGGTGAGTCCTCACGAGGAACACAAAAAGGTCTACGTCGATGTCGTCATGGTTCCTCAACATAGGTAGCTATTGGAGCAGTTTAATAAGTAGGAACATCCTCTCTCTGTGTAAGAATTCTATATCCTTGAGGTGGATGATCAAAGATACTATCGTGTAGAACAGGATAATTCCAATACATTCTTCATGTGTAAAGGGTGATATAAAAACCTAATAAAAACTCTAGAATATGAAATGTGAATACTTTAACCATAAACCATAAATGGTAACAAAATATCTCATCCATGGTCAAACTAATCATAAACCCTTTAATAAAATATGGTATAAGGCCTCATAATATATCCACCTCAATCAAGTACAATATCTAACAAAGGATGATGACATATATGAAAATAATCTAACAACATCTTTAAAATTTCTTGAGATAAATAAACCTTTTTTATATTGAATTCATTTATTTAAAAGTCACACAATTATAAAAGAAAAAAAATATCTTTAAAAATAACCATGTAAACGTTTAATGGAAGCTTCAAAACATTAAGGCATCAATATAGTGGTAAATTACTCTCATTCCATATTAGTTAAAAAACATTCCTTTCGTATTTTTGTCAAAAAGGTCATAAAGTACCTCATTTGGAAAAATACAAAAATATTTCTTTCAAATAATTTTATAAAAAGTCCAAAATTATTGAAAATAAATTTAAAAAATCATAGAAAAATAGTAAAAATATTTTTTAAAACATTTTTAGAAAACATAGACATGGAAGAAAACATTCCCTAGTTGAGACTTAAACATAAACAATCCAGAATAAATATGAGATTGTGAAATAACAATTACCTTGAACTTTACTTTAATTGAACATTATTTATCCTCATATATATTAGTTTAAATAATGTTATTAATTTATACTAGAATCATATTCAGATTTATTATATCATATATTATCCTCTTATATTTTTTTAATAATATTTTGTTATTATCCTTGTTTCGGGTGTTAACCGCTTCATTTTCCTATGCATTTTTTGTCATGTTAGTCTTGTTTATTATGCATATAATATATTTATTTCATCAGAAAAATTATATTAAGTCCATATATATCATATTTAATCATTATATAAATTTTTATAATCATTCTTGAATGGTTAGAATGGAAAATTAATCACATCATATCGTGAAGACGGTAGGTCGTACATATGCACGAGTGACGGTAACATTCCATTGATAGTGAAACGGTAATTAATTGGGTGATATATTTATTAGAAATAATCAATATCAGGTAATATTTATTATTTAAATCCATTATATCCATCATTATACTCATCCAAAAAAATTGGTGATGAAAAATAAATTACACCACTGTGTTGAGATGGAAATTCGTATGTATGGACGCACGATGCTTTCATTTTCCATAGTATTGATAAATTATGAAATATGGTTGTACCATAAAAATAATAAAGTATCATAAAATATATTATAGTGTATTTATTACTTTATCATGGAAAAAACTCATGAATAGGAAGTAGAATAAGTAATGAACTTGGATGAGTTGGTAAAAACACTTACCTCGTCTTTGGAGGGCTGCCTTTAAATCTCTTCTGAAGGGATATAGGGTTGGTATTTATAGAATAAAATAACTATATAACTTAGATAAGGATTTTTTTAGGAGAAATGTTCAGTATTTGGTTGAGATAGAAGGCTCAAAGTGGTGTTAATAAGTGATGGAGGAGGTGCCCTTTTAAAATTGAGGGGAGGGTCACTTTTGGAAACTCTCAAAATATTTAATTAATATAAATTAATTTCAGATTCTAAATGGATCCAAAGTGATTTATTTAAAATATTATATGATTATGGTTCAACATTATCTCAAAAAATAATTTTTAGAAAATTTTAGGTCACATTATTACCCTTATCTTTTACTTTTAACCCTTATTTAAACTCTTTCACACTTACCGTGACAACATGGATTTTACTCTTTAAAGGTTAATATACTTACTATAAAATTTTAAAAGAAACATAAATTAGTCACGGATGAAATTTTAATATTTATCCAAATCATTTGTCTAAATTTTATATTTTATATGTTTTAAATCATTTAATAAATTATTATTTATTTTAATATAGAATTAATGAAAATTTTTATACGAATCATTACTTAGACAATTACTAAAATCAATAAAACAAGATATATTCAAAAAAACAAATATAATATATCCATAATATGTCATAGTTAAAAATATAATTTTTTTATTGCATTAATTATCTCAAATTATATTTATTTTAACATTTATAATACCATTTATTTGATATTTCCATTAATTAAATAATTTGTGTATCATCAATATATAAGCCTTTATGGTAATTATTTATTTATTAAAAATTAAAAATAAATTATCATTATGAATAAAAATATTTTATATTTCAAATGATTATTTATTATAAAATTTAATTATGTATAACCATATCTTAAAAATGATATAGTAATTAAATATATGAGTATGATATATTTAACTTTTATTTAAATAAAATATAATAAAGGTCATACTCTCATATAATTGGATTAAAAAGGTTATAATCTTATCCGAATTATATTTTTTGTCAAAAACTACTCATCCAATGAAATTTGGAAAAGTTTTTGGATAATTTTCACATATTATAAAATTATTTTTACCCTTAATTAATCAATTTACCTTTAAACATTTTAATAAAAAAAATAAAGTTATTGTTCATAATATCCAAAAATAAATGAAACCAATTTAAATAATTTTCCAAATAATTAAAAATATGGAATCCAGTTTTAAAAATTCAAAACATAGAATTTTTTGTAACTAATTTAAAATTAATCTCGTTAAGAGAACCATAAAACAAGTTTTTAAAGTGAAAAGTCCAAAAGATTGAAAAGTTTTTATAACCAAATTCAATGTGAAATTGATTCCAATTACCTAAATCAAATTATATGATAAAATATTATTCTAATTAAACTCTAAAATCAATTAAAAAAATAATTTAACACTGAAAATTATTTACATAAAAAGGTTGTTTTCAATTAAACTGTAATATTTTATCATTATTCATCAAAACATGAAACTTATCAGAAAAATATGAAAAAATTAAACCAAAGTAAATTTGTATATTATTCTCTATAAAAATAAGTTAATTTTTTCATATATAATTTATAATGTTTAAAAAACTATATTTAGAATTAGTGCTCCATCAAAAGGTGGTAAAATAGCCTTTAGAAAAATATAGCCTTTTAATGCATAAAATTGGATTCATTATTATATTATGCCTATAAAAAATTTAGGATGATTTTTAAAATATTAAATTTAAAAATTTCATAATGTGGTTAATATTTTTTATTCTCTATTTTTTAATAGCTATGTTATAATAGTAAATATATCACAGTGCATTTGCACTCAGTGTTGTGTGAAATGTAAGCTATTAAATTTATTTAAGAAAACATGCCATAAAATATTGGGGTGTTAATTATATTTTACAATATTTTAAAGTTACCTACTTGAAATTTAATAATTTTTCCTATGTTTCATGTAGTATAATTTTAAATCTTATAAAATATAAAGTGTAAGTAAAATATAAATGAAAATTGAAACACTGGACAAAAATGTAAAAAAAGTTTAATAGTAAAAAGAATTTCGTCATTTTAATAGATGAAAAATCATATAGAGGATTGAATAAATTTCTATTTCAAATACTTTATGTCAATATTACACATATAAATAATTGAGTGAAATCACTACCTATGATGAGGTACAATACCACAATCTGGTGTGCGAATTGGATTCCCATATCAAGATCACCAACCTCTATGTTGGGGTAGAGTATGATGAGATGAAGAGGGATCATCCTCGGGGGATGGAACTTAAAATGTCTGATTATATTCTCATGACTCATCAGTAGGAGTGGAATCTAGATTTCATCATGTGCACATGATCTTTCCCCCACTTCGTAAGTGGAAGGATCTATCATTATCTATTGGTGGAACTATAAGGCCTATGAAGGATTGGTCATAAAAGGTAGAGGCATGGGAAATGACCCCTGATACAAGCTCAGATCAGATATATCCAATAAAAACCTTGGATGTCCTTACAATATAAATATATCCCATGCGACCATGTGCACATCCTCAATAAGATAAGGCGTGACTACTAAAGGTGCCTCCTCTGTCTCTGGTATAGGTGAGGCCTCATGAGCAACACAAAACGGTCTACATCATTGTCATCATGTTCCTCAACATAGGTAGTTGTTTGAGGAGTTTACTAAGAAGGAACCTCTTCTCCCTATCTATAAATACTATATCCTTGAGGTGGATGATCAAAGATACTATCTTGTATAATAGGATACTTCAACATTATCCTCTTCACTAAATCATGGTATGCTGGCTGGATAAAAACCACCCACTCCTATAGATCAAACATGTATATAGTATATTGTAGTTGAGTATTCTATACTTAGATTCAATATTAATTAAAAAAGTACAACAAAAAACTAATATAAATTTATTAACTTACCATATCCAATATCCCTTTTTTGTGTGGAGTAAGATACAATATAGACTTAATTATATACTATAGATCATATAATCAAGTTTCTCTACTTGAAAGAATCACATAGTATGCATACCCTTGATATGAAATGATGTTGGTCTGTCCAAAATTTCTAGATATTATGCATGTTATCAGTTCCAGTGGACATCCTTTATCCCTGACAGCTTCACGGAATGAAGTGTTACTGACTATCTAAATGGAAAGGGAATACGTTGGAAAGATCCAAACTATCATGTTACTCTATCAGTATAGTGACACATAATAATATTAATGTGAATGATATTCACTACAACCATGTCATCATGAATCCCATCAGTGTAGCATGTGGGAAGCTAGTCTAACAGGTACCAATATGGTATCAATATAATATGAAATGACAAGTGACATTTGTTAAAAGAAATTGTTGTTAAAAACCAAAAAATATAATATTATGAAATTAGTTAGCCAAGGAAAGACTATATATACTTACATCGGTGGGTACGGGACAACCCAACCTGTGATTATATTCACCCAATTTATACCTCGGAGTCCTAAAAAAGTTATGTTTCTAAATCCACCTAGAATTTACTACATAGAAAGTGATAAATAATAAGAAATTTAATTTAATAACTCATAGTGTAATCATAAAACAATTAATATAAGTGATCATATCAAAATCCATGCGGAGAATCATGTAACACATCTATATGAATTTTATATCCAGCAAAAATAGGGGAGAGTGGAGGGATGCACTTCACTTCCCACATCTGTGTAAGGATGAAACATTCCTCGAGATCAGTGTTACATGATCGTCTTATCATTCATAATGCTCTTGTAAGTGTATTCCAATCACACAGATCCCCAGCTATATGTCCTATCATAATCTAAATCCTCTGGTATCCCTAGATACATCATTGAACATGCACACTAGGGTGATCATTTCATAGTGTCACTCTAATGAGCTACAAGATATATACATGGGAATAACACATGACAGTCTACTCGTCAACATCAACGGGTAAATGTGAAAAGTGCATCTGAATACATCTCATAGATATCATCCCATCATCTATAACATCATCATCTCACACAATTTCGATGCCTAGAAATCGTTGTATAAGCTCAGGAAAGTCTCTATGGGTGGGTCCTATAACAGCATCCACCTGTATTGAAATACTAAACAAAACTACCACATTCTCAATGGTTATGGCCGGCAATCCCTCTAGCAAGTGGAATGTCTATGTATTAGGTATCTATAACTCGGTCAGAGTAGTAAAGAGGTGATTATAAATGAATTTAAAATCATATACAACAATGCTATAGAATCCATCACAGTGTTGGTATGGTATAATGGATGATGGATGTGGAATTTGGGGATAATGGTGTGCTCTATGCACCTTGAAATTTCGAACCTCACAGCCCGCTAATGTCGTGTGAAACATTCCTATACTACTCAGTGAGTAGTGTAGTATCCTCAATATCTATGTATCTATGAAATAAATCTTAAGTGTAAAATATAAATATAAAATTATGTTCATCAAAATTTTATGACTGGTAGTATTTAAGATATAACATGTTTATTCTGATTGTTTTATGAAGTTTTTGTTACCAAAATAAATGGATGTGACTTCATGTTTCTCAAATTATATTTCTAAAGTGGTTTTAGATATGGTTTTACCTTTTAAAGGGTGTTTTGTTAAATTGGGTATGTCTGATTAATGAAATAGCTTGTTTTTACCTTGGAAAGGGTCTTAAAAATTACAAGGTTTGGGCTAGATCACTTCTATGCCCAAGCTCAGTACCTTTATACGATTTAGGGATGGCTCACTACATTCCCAAGGGTCACTCCCTATGTATCTTTCTATAGATCATTGTTGGTGGAAATAATTAGAATCTTCCACATCCTTTTCTAACTGCTCTTGGAAAGGATCCACTCATAGTTTATCAAATTGTAGGTCCCTTAATTTGCATGAAATCGTGTATCCTCAATTGTAGATAAATGGTCTGTTGAGGTATCTTTTTCACTCATAGATTAAATCCACATTTCTGTGTATTTTTTGTTTTTGGAAATTAATTCCGTGAACTATTTCAGTCCCTTAGTGAACTTCCTCAAGTCCTTCGTGAACTTCTTTGCACCGCATGGTGCGAGTGCTTCACAGACCACATTTGTCTTCTGAAGACCATCCCTACTTCTTAGATAGATTCTGCTTCCATAGACCACCTCTCATCTGTGGACATGTGATGTCTTGTGGATTTCATCTCCTCCACCAATGCTCCTTTCTTTGAAGGATATCTTCCCAAACAAAACCCCTTCTACAAACTGTCTCTGTGGACCACTTCTCCTTTCCCAAAATTCCCCTCATGAATCTCTTCTTCTTCACAGAATTCTTACTCGCAAACATTTTCATACTTAACTGAATTATTCCCAGATTAAATATGTTTTCTTATGAAGATTTCACTGGGTAATTATAGAATTAGAATTTCTTATATAGGAAAATCATCCATAAAATCTTCTAATATGAAATACTCAAATATTTGATGTGGTTCAGCCTTCACCGTGTACTATGATCCTTAGGAAAACCATTTTTTCATTCATGGTCCATCTAGTGTCTTTATTTCCTCATGGTGGCCAATCTATTCCATGAAAGAAACCCCATTTTTACCCCTCAAAATGCCACCTCCCTTACAAAACAATGATCCATCCCTAAAAAAATACCAACTCTCAACTGTAAATGATGGCCTTTGTGTGAACTATTTGCCTCCCAAAAACAACAATCCTTCCCATGAACTGCAATCATCTCACAAACTATTTCCCCTACACGGGCCACGTATCATGATTCATAGTCCCCATAGCACTTATATGGGGAAATGTTTACTTTTTTTATTTCCTCATTCATTCCGCGAACTTCTTATGTGGTCTAAAAAATGTCATTCACAGTCCACGTACTGTTCATTACTTTCTATAAATCCTTCCTTTTCCAAAAATAAACTCTCAATTTTGAGGCCCAAAAATTTAGTAAACACTGGGAAACTATGCCACCTTAAAACATACTTCAGAAACATAATCCATACTCATCTGCAGTCGTCTGGATTTTTCAATAAACATAATCAACACAAAAACACCGAGAGAATTCCTTGAGGTATTTTTTCCCAACAATCTCCCACTTTCAGTTTGTTGAAAACTCTTTACATATTGATACCTTATTAAAGATTATTCCATATTATATCAGCATTATCTTCTTGAGATTAAGATAGCGATCAAGGATTTACTCAACATACACTCTAATCCCACATGATCTATGATCGGTGTGAGAAACAAGAGTATAATGTAATGTTCATCAATGAATCACTTCATTACATCCCAAAAACACTCATTTTATTTCATCACAAACCTTTTATACCATGATATGTATTCTTTGATCCATCACTTCTAGCGTCATCAGATTTAATACTTCCCATATCTCATTTCTCCCCCTAACAGCTTTATCTCCCACTATCTCACTGCTCCACCTAACAGCCTCTCCCATATCTTCATTAAGACATTTTATTCTTTTTGATTACCACAATTTCTCCCCCTTCGTCAACAAACCAGAAGGTCACTCTATTTTGGTCTATAATAGGATAAATAACACATATCGGCATATTCAGGAGAAATACACCATGCCTCAGGGAGAGGAAATCCTAAATACACATTTTTTCTTGTATGGGGAGTCTAATAAACTCCTAGAGCCATTAAATGTTGTTAAAACACTTATTTAGGTAAGTAATTTGTTAGAATATCCTGAACTTTTTATTTTTTAGGCACATACTCCAACTTCACAATCCCTTGATCAACCTTATACTTGATAAAATAGTATTTTATTTTAATGTGCTTTTTTCTTTGAGTGATAAACCAGATTTTTTATAATATTTATAACACATGAATTGTCATAATGGATTTCAATCGGAGACTTCACTTCAACTCCCATATCATCAAGATATTTCTTCATCCATAATAATTATGTGAATGCTTGAGTAACAACAATATATTCATCTTCTGTAGTGGTCAATGAAATGAAATCTTTTTTCTTTCTTATCCAAGAAATACATAGCCTTCTAAGATAAAATAAACCACCAGGTGTTGATTTTCAATCATTTTCTGAACTAACCCAATCTACATTTGTATATCCTAATAACTCTTGTTGTGATTTTTCATTATACATCAAACCAAAATTCATCTTTCCCTTGATATACTAAATTATTATTTTCACTATAAGAAAGTGGGTTTCCTTGGAACTGCTTTGATATTTTGTTGCACAATATGTGAAAAAAAATAACTAGTCTTATCACTATCAAGTACAATAGACTGCTAATGATTTTCTTGTATTATCTGATATTGATTGCATTGCCTTCATCATCTAGTGACAGTATCATTTGGGTAACCACTGGAATTTTCATCTTCTTGGAATTACCCATTCCAATTTGTTTTAGAACCTCCTTGAAAGATTTTTATTGAGATTTGAATGTGACCTTTTTTCATTTTTTTCACCTATAAACTAAGGGAAAACATCAATTCACTGATCATCGACATTTCAAATTCAATTTTAAGGAATTCTGTAAATTTATTTCATTTATTATCATCTTATCCACCAAATATTGTGTCATCGACATATACTGGTACAATCAACCTTTTATTACTAGCATTATTGACATATATATTGTAATCAACTCAACCACACTGAACACCCAGGTTTTTTAGAAACTGATCTAGTCTTGAATACCATGATCTTGGTGCTTACTTCAACCCATATAGAGCTTTCTTAAGCCAAAAAACTATGTTCTCATCTTCATGAATGAACAAAACCATATGGAAGTTCAATTTAAACTTCTTCTTCTAAAACCCCATTTAGAAATTTTGACTTGACGTCTATCTAGAAAACATTGAACTTTATTTTCACTGTTATGAGCAAGAATAATCTGATTGTTTATAACCTTTAAATAGGTGAAAATGTATCATCAACATCAATTCCATCTATATGGGAGTACCCTCTATACACCAGTCATTATTTTTTAAAAATAATTGTGTCATATTCATTCATCTTATTGTGATAGACCCATTTAGTCCCGACGACATTCTTATTTGTTGGCCTCAAAAAAATCTATCATGTTTGATTCTTCTCAATTTGGTCAAGCTCTTCATTTATATCCTAAAATCATTTCTCATCTTTAGATTCTTCATCAAAACATTTATGCTCTACCTATGATAAGTATGATGCTTTTTGTAGAGTCTTCATCCTCCTTGTCTGCACTAGAGCTGTCTGATCACCAATTATGTTATGTTTATCAATTTCACCTCCTATATTCTATATTTATGAGGATACTGAATTATGCTCATCCTTTTCATTATCTGATTATTATTCTGAATTAGCTTTTGGAACTGGAACATCCCATGATCTACTTATCTTTTTATCACTATCCTCCCAAGACTGATCATGTATCTGCTAAATATTTTTCTCATTATCTATTATAGTTACATAATGTCTTTAAACCACCTTTACCAACCACTTTATGAAGAATTTATATGATTTTATTTTATTTAAGTATCCAATAAATATCCTTTTATCTCAACATGATTCAAACAATCTATTTTTATCCTTATTGATAATGAAACGTATACTTCTGAAGACTCAAAAGTGATTAAACATTGGATTCTTTCTATACCATATATTATATGGATTCTTATCTTCTTTTGGATACAATAAATCTCTATTTGATGTGTATACTGATTTCATCACTACTTCTTTCTAAAACTTCTCTATTGGGTATTTCTCAATGATCACTGTTATAGCCATGTTTTTGATAATTTAGTTTCTTCTCTCAACTACTCCATTCTGTTTTGGAGTTCTTACTACTGAAACTTTGTGTTTTATCAAATGTATCTCAAGATAATCCTCCACTTCAATATTCATGAACTCGATTCCATTATCAGTTCCTATATTATGGATTTCTAACCTAGAATCTTTTCAACTTCCCATTGATATCTTATAATGCAATTGAACACCTCATACATGTGGGTGGTTATTGATACCCATGATGTTCTACTAAAATAATCAATGAAGAGAACATAGTATCTCCTCCCATCAAAATATCTTGGTTAAATAAGTCCACACACATCAATATTCACCATCTTAAACACCCATGTTCACCTTTTCTCTTTTTCCTTATATATATTTTGAGTGATCTTTCCGTATTGAAAATCATCACACGTATAAGTATGATAATGTGATAACCTATGGAGGTAATGAGAAGCATCGTATTTCACTAGATCTTCCAAGAAAGTTTGGCTCAAGTGGCTAAGAAATTTATTCCATAACTTGTTTTCTTCTTCCTTGGAAATAAAGAACATATATTATTCTCCACTCACAAGGTAGATATTTCCTTTCGTACACTTTCCCTACAAAACTAATATATCATCTTTTCCCTTCATGACACATAATTTCTTTGAAATTATTATGGAATATCATGGGTCGCACAGTTGATGGACACTAAGTAAGTTGTGACTGAGAGCTTCAATAACTAAGACATCATCATGTCTCATATCTTTTCCCCCAAACATGGATTTTACTAAGCCTACAATTTTATATCTTCATTATTTCAAAATCTTATGATACCTTCATTATTGTACCTAATTATGGACACTATATCTTTATTACCTATCATATGATAGGTGCATCTACTGTCAATAATCCATATTCCACTGTGATCTGATGCTTTAAAATTAATCTATTTAACCACTACTTTTTTAACCACCTTTTTCCTTTTCATCAATTCCTTTGACTTTATAACTGGTGTGGATTGATAATATTGATCTTCCTAGAGGTATTATGGTCCATCTTTATCCTTTAGAGATGAAAATAATTTTTCATTATCAACTCATTTGATAATACCTTTAGCTACTTCTTATGGATAAATTCATTCTACTTAAACACATTTCTTTTTACAGTCAATGAGAAGTATCTTGTCATGTGTCTAAATCCTCTACACCTGAAAGAGGGACCATAAAATGATGTCTTGGAATATTGAGCACTATATTTCTGCCTTTTTTTGTCTTTTTCCATTTAATACCTATTTTCTATGGAACAAACATTTTTTGAGTGTCCCATATTTCCACAACAATAACATCTAATCTATGGTGCATTCCTATGTGGAAATACTACACTAATGGTTCCCCCTTGGGATATCTGAGTATTCTGATTCTTATTCATACCCAAATCAATATTTAACTTAAAAGTGGGATCTTGTGGTCTAATTTCAACCATTACTGCTTTATTTTTTAGGTCAATCCCCATACCAGCTGTATGATTCTAATAAATCATTTTACTTTACTAACACTCCTTCATCTACTTCACTGGAACTCTGAATTCTGTTTTTACTTTTTTTATTGCAAGTGTGTCCTTCTTTTCTAGAATCAAGAGTTTCTCCTAATCTTTCACTTTTCCTCTCATATTGATAACTTCCACTGTAATATCTTTGATACATTTGATTTGATCTTTTCCAATATTAATCAAACCATCAATATATCTTTTTTATTATTTTATTTTGTACTCAACCACACTTTCTAAAAAATTTGGCATTGAAAAATTTTGTTTTTTAATTTCTTCATTCAGTTCAGGCTTCTCTTCTTCCTTCTATTGCATATAAATTTTGGCATCACGAACCACTTTCTTCGATTTCTTTGTTTGGGATCTCTAAACATCTATATCTTCAATATAATCTTCTAATTCAACCTGAATGTAAACTCTTCATTCTATTTCTCCCTTATCACGGGTGCTTTCTTTCCTTGTTTTGGAATTTCCCACAACTACCACCATAGCATCTGCTTCATGATCTTTACAGTCCTCCAACTCTTTTACATCATATTTGTAATGTCTCATATTTTCTGTGTATTATTTTAAAATATTATATGGAATTATTATCAGACCGGGAATTGTAATGGAATTAAATTCTAAGACCTGGAGTGCCCAGATTAAATGTTTGAAATAAATTAAACATTTAAACAGCGCACACGGGAAATTTTCCTAAAAAATTAGAATAAATTTTAAATGGGTGACTGAATTAGAAATATGAGGTAACCATTTCATTTAGAGCAGATACTTTACCTTAGTCAGGGCCTAACATCAACCGGTGTGGGTCGACTTCAAAAGTTAGTTTTTGGAAATTTTAATGGAAATAAAATAAATTAATAATTTATTTTATTTAAAATGTTTCCATAACGAAGTGATGCTTATTTTTTTTAAAATAAGCAAGATCTCATGGTTAGGAACATAACCCTAGAAAACTCTCTAGAACCCCTTGTAGATTTGGAGAGGATCCACCCTTGGATAATTCTTGAATAATTACGACGAACGATGACACATGGATCGTGCGCAGTGAGATTGAATCTCGGACGACGACTAATCTCCCTCTTCATTGACGATCGAGTTAGGGGTTGTTATTTTTATTATTCCCTTCACTATTCTTGGGTTAGATGACGAATGTGGATCAACCCACAAAAAAGTTGATTCGTGGATTGTGCATTCTCAAAAGAGGGTGTTATTTTTCATTTATTTTGGGGTTTTGATTTGGGTATTTTTTTTATGATAATTGTTGGATTATAATTTGATTATCCATTAAACCTAATAACCTGAGTGAATCGACGTCGTGATAAACGATGGCGAAGGTGTTTTTATATTTTTCTTATTGTATTTATTCCCCTTTTATTTCTATGTTCTTCACATTCTTTGCAGGGTGATGAACAATGGATCATTTCAAACCAATTTTATAGTGCAACGATCCCAAATCGGAGATAGAACATCGCAACAACCTAGCAGAGGTGCGACGACGATGGAGGATGATGAATCAGCTCGGATTGGGAGAAACTATTCTTCAATTGTTATTTGTGGGGGTGGATTGAAATGAGGTTTTAGGGCAGATCGAACACCTGAAACCTCCCAAAATATCAATAGCAAGGTGGGGGGACCTTGGATCTTATGTTTCATGGAAAAAAGATTTTCAGGATGAGCATCGTGAGATCGACCAAGGTGCAACGGCGGAGGTTCACGTTTCTGAAAATTTCTAAAGAAAACAGTGTGTTATCCGATGAACACGCTGTGTGGGGTTAGCATGGTGGTGGCAAGGTCTGTCACACTGCACATGGTGAAGATCGCAGTGTTCTCCTAGGAAGACATGGACTGTGGGGCCCACCCAGATTCGGATGGTGTTCCGGGTGATAGAAAGTGTAAACATGGCGTGTGGGTCCTTACATGGGACTCAGCATGTATCTCAGACAATACACATATACGGGGTGGAGTACACGCCATGTAATCCACCACACGGCTAGACGGGGCTGGTAACGTGGGTCACCCCATGTATCAGTTACATGGGTTGGCATACAAGGGTTGAGTCCGTGTACAAGCACATGGCCAGCATACACAGAGCAGACCTCGGATACCTTAACACGGTGTGTGATCCTTACTACACGCCTTATATATGCATTTTTACACATCATGTTCTCTGAACTTTGGTTGTTGTACACAGGTAGTACCCAAATTCAAGGGACACAACATGTGACCACTCTTACACGTCATGTACTCTCTTATACATGGCTTGATCCTCTTGTCCACCCTTCCATGGATAGGTTTCTCTTGGGTTAGTTCCCCCTTTCTCATTCCCCAGAAGGTTAGGTATCGTTTATATCCACTGGAGTTTGATCCCTTCAGTAGGAATTTCCAAGATAGAGTCAGGTATCCCTCTAAGAGGCTCAAAGTGAGATCCACTATCCATTCTTGGCCCTCAGTAGAGTCACCTATCAACGTGACTAATCCTACAGGATGATGATCCTATACTTATCAGTTGAATCCAGATGATTTTGGGTATCCACCAAGGCCTTGGTAGTGATCCTCATATGTGTATCATGATTTTCTCTCACTCAGGAGTGTGTTCTCCTATAATGAGTGTATATGTTCTCTCTACAGATCTATCAGTGCACCTATCTCTCTCTCATGAATTTTCCCGACGAGCATTACTTCTCGAGTATATATGGATGTGTTTATATTTTTGTATGTTTAGTAGACATATACTATGTAGAGCTGAATATACCATTAATTTTTGTATCTCTTTGGTTTTCAGGGTCCCCTACTGAGTATTTTTATACTCACCCCTACACAAGTCTTGTCCGCATGTGTTGTGTCTTGTGCATACGAGAGGCCTTTTGATAGATTCTAGGGTTTACTAGGACTAGACCAAGCATTTTTAGTTCCTTGCAGGTCGAGGTGTTCTTATGGCTACAAACAGCAGCCCTGGAACATTTTTATTTCTTACAAGTTGGACTATGTAGTTTGCAGACTTTTTCTTTTGGTGGGATTGTATTTTGTCCTAGTTTACATTCCACACTTTACTTCTTGTGCACTCTATTGGTTGGGTATAGTTGTATTCATTCATTTTGTGCCTTAGTGGTTTCTACTTTTCAGAATTTGTGGGCTTGAAGATGTGTGCATGTGTACAGTTACTTAGGCAATTCCTCCCATGTTAGTGATATACCTACTCGGTGCTAGTCACTAGCTCCTAGACTATTGGATGCGGCCTTGGGGAGTCGTGGTGTAGGTCCCACTATGGAAAGTCATGAAAGAGTAGTATTAGAGGTGGTCGATTCTGAATTTGGACCAAGAGTCTCTGATATTGGTTTGGGGAAATAGTGTTAAGTGTTTCGAGCTCGGATTTCAAGTCGGGGAATCTAGTGTTGGTGTGGGCAGCCGACGTATCCATACACCAGGACTCTAATAACCTTATTTTCAACTCGTTACATAAAAGAACTAGTTGCAGGGGAATAAAATAATGGTACAAAAATCATATAGGAAGGGTTTGTGTTTTAAATGTCCATTAAATTTCAGATATCTAGATATACTCTTGACCATGGTATATCTTGTTTCTTTACAGGATGCCTCTGCAATTCATACCTGCTATGATTTAGAAGCTCAGTCATGAGGATGACCCCCTCAGTGATGAGGCTTCAATTCAGGGACCTGTTCCTCAGGTGTTACCTATAGTTGGTGCACCTACTATACCACCACCAGTGGAGAGGCACGTGAAACCTACCTTACCAATAGGCGAGGAGTGTAGGCTAAGCACTCTCCATGAGTTTCAGAGATAGATACCCCTCAGGTTTCTAGGAGAACCCGACCCTCAGGTATCTAAGACCATATGGTGATCCTAGGAATGAGCCTCCTTCAGGGTTTAGTGAGAAGATGCTGCAGTTTGACCACACATACTCACGACGAGGAGACTAATTTGTGGATAATGTTTGAGTGAATATTTAGGGAGGATTTCTCTCCAGTTATGCTGAGATAAGTGAGTATCCAATATCTTCTTTAGCTCAAGTAGGGTGGTTTGATGGTGACTGAATATTCATTGAGGTTCACCAACCTCACGAGGTACTCGATGGATATGGTCAAGGATCAGTACTTCAGAGTTCGGACCTTTGAGTGAGGTATACGATGGGACATTTGAGCTATTTTAGTGCCTCTATCCAATTTGAAATATTCTAGGGTGATTGAGTGTGCTTTGGTGGTCGAGAGATTATCGACGGAGCAGAGACAGCCAGTGGCAGTCAGCAGTAGGAAGACAGGTGTGGAGACCTCATCAGTAAGGAGCTGACATTAGGCATAATGATCAGGACGTGGGAGATGTCAAAGGAGGACCTAGGAAATGGGATCAATAGTCCAAGGCTCTCAGGCTGGATCCAATCATCCTAAGGTGATGCTACTCATGTGACGGTAGACAAAATATTGCAAGAGACTGTTTATCTCGTCAAGCTACTAATAGGGAGATGGTGGATGGACCAATGAGGTCAAGGTGAAGAGTGGAGCAGATAGACCCGCTAGGGAGTAGACGTAGAAGAGGAGAAGATATAGATGTAGGTGGTGGCATATTCTTTGATATACTTCCACCACCTCCCCCAAGAGGTCCACACCAGGCTCAGGGAGTTGGGGTACAGGGGTGGGGACAACTGCATGTGGTTGAGGCGTATGACCCAGGGACTCTAGGGATGATCTGAGGTATGATTTTTGTCTTTTCTACCTTATTTTCTATACTCAGAAACATAGGTTCTAGTCATTTCTTCCCCTTCACATGTCTTGTGCGAAACCTTTAGATTCTGGTAGAGTATTTGACTCGACCCTTACGCTTGGAGACACTTATAGGAGGACACTCAATGATCACAAATCTTTAAACACAATGTAATCTTTCCCTTGGAGGTGAGAGTTTCAGTTGGAACCACATAGTGGAAGTGTCGAGGACTTACGACATCATTCTTGGTATGGATTGGTTATATTCAGTCCATTCCTAGATTGACTGATTTAGGCAAAGAGTGCAGTGTTTCCGTAGTGATGGGATGAGGTTTTCCTTTTTTAGTGAAAAGGAGACCCAGACAGCATAGAATGGGCTCATGCATACGAGGGTGCAGCTGATCACTCATGAGTTGGCTAGCCTTACCCTCATAGCAGTATATTTTGTGATCTTTTTCTTCCTATAATTGGTGGTGGAGTGTGAGGATGTCTGTCTAGATGATGTTCCAGGGCTACCTCCCCACTGGAATATCTACTTTTTCATCGACTTGCATCCTGGGATAGCACTAATGTCCTCACTAGCATATCGGATGTCTCTCACAGAGCTTCTCGAGTTGAGGGTTCAGTTGGAGGATTTGTAGAGTAAGGGCTTCGTAAGACCCAGTGTTTCACCCTGGGCAGTCCCAATTTTGTTTTCCAAGAAGTAATATAAGATTTTGAGGTTGTTTGGGGATTATTGACACCTAAAATAGGTGAAGGTGAAGAACAAGTATCCATTACTGAGGATTGACGACCTCTTCGATCAGTTGAGAGGGGCACATTTGTTCTCAAATGTTTACCTCAATTCAAGTTATCACCAAATTCGTGTACGGGATGAGGATCGAACAAAGATGGCTTTCAGATCCCTCCATGGTTACTATGAGTACTTGGTGATGCCTTTATGTATGAAAAACTCCCCTGAAGTGTTCAGGGGATTTATAAACAAGATCTTTCAACCATACATAGACCGGTTTGTAGTGGTCTTCATCGAAGACATCCTTGTGTACTCAGCATCAGAGGAAGAGCACACAAGGCACCTATGGATGGTTCTAGACGTACTCTAATAGCACCATCTTTATGGAAAGATCTTGAAGATCCAATTATAGATACAGGAATTCCACTTTATAGGAAATTTTATCTCAGTATATGGAGTATCATTGGACCCAGCCAAGATCAAGGTTGTGTTATCATGGGAGCAACCTCAGAGCGTGATATATTTTTCTATCTTCCTTGGGCTGGAAGTATTCTATTAGAGATTTATCCCTGATTTCTCCCAAATATCATAACTGATGACAAACTTCACCTAAAAGGGGAATCCTTTCATCTGGATGGAGAAGTGTCAGTAGTCTTTCCAGTATCCGAAGAAGATTTTGATGAGTGCACCGATCTTGAGATTTCTAGAAGAGGCTTTCGAGTACGTAGTTTTCTGCGACGCATCAAGGACCAGGCTTGGTTGTGTCCTAATGTAGAGGAAAGTGGTGATTGATTATGGTTCTCACCATCTATTTCCACACTAGTATAACTACATGACCCATGATCTTGAGTTGGCAGTAGTAGTTTTCATGTTGAAGATGTGTTGACACTAACTAATGGGAGAACGGTTTATCATGTACTCTAACCATAAGATCCTCAAGTACATATTCTCGCATAAGGATCTGAATTTGAGGTAGAGGTGATGGATAGAGTTCCTCTAGGATTATGAATTCAAGATCATCTATAATCCTGGGAAGGGGAACGTTATGGAAAATGCTTTCGGTGGGAGATCGAGTTCGCAGCTGTTGAGTGAGGCGACAAAGCAGTTGGCCTCACTATAGTTATCCTTCGTGGATGGAGATGATTTACCTTATCTCCATTTGATGATTTTCACCCCTCCACTCTTACATCAAGTTAGGGAGGTAAAACTAGGGCATGTCGATTGTGAGAATCTACATGCTTAGTTATCCATAAGACATGCCCATGATGGATATTCGCAAGGTGGGGAGCACATAATCCTTTTCAAAGGACACACAGTTGTTCCAATGGCATTGTGGGAGGAGTTTATGAGGGATTTTCATACATCTCCCTTGGAAGTACATCCCATTGTGGAAAAAATGTCACTAGGAACTTCGGTGTCAGTTCTAGTGGATAGGTATTAAGAAGGCTATTGTAGAGTTTGTTTCTCGGGGCCTTATGTGCCAGCAAGTGAAGGCTGAGCACCAGGTTCTAGTATTGTTATATCACCCCGTCGAAGTGCTAGACTGTAAGTAGGATATAATATCGATGTAATTCATGATAGGATTACGACTTATGTCTAGGGGAAATGATTCCATCTCGGTGATCATCGATCATCTCACAAAGTCATCCCACTTCCTAGCTATGAGAGAGCATAGTTCCATAGAGAGATTGGGAAGCCTCTACATGTAGAATATAGTTCATCTTAATGGCGTCTCTTTGATGATAGTCTCAGATCACAATGCTCATTTCACATCCTAGTTGTGGGAGGGATTGCAGGATGCTTTTGGGACTCATCTATGCTTGAGCACAGCGGTCCATCCCCAAAAATATGGTCAGATGGAAAGGACCATTCTGGTTCTGGAGGATATGTTGTGGGGCCTATATCTTGAACTTTTCTCGTGGTTGGGAGGACCTCCTAAAACTGGTGGAGTTTTCTTACAACAACTGCTACCACTTGACCATTGGAATGGAACCATGCGAGGCCTTATACGAGAGACCCTATCAGTCACCACTTGGTTGTACCGACCTAGGAGAGTCAGCACTCAGGGGTCCAGAGTTGGTGCATTCCACCACCGAGAAGGTGAAGATCATCCATGAGCGAATGAAGAATGCACAGAGCCGACATAATTCTTATGCTAATAAGCGGTGGAGACCATTGGAGTTCAAGGAGGGAGAACATATCCTCCTTCAGGTCTCACCTCATCAAGGGTTGCAAAGATTTGTCTGGGGCGGCAAGTTGTCTCTGAGGTTCATCATCAGATACAATGCAGAGTTGACGAGGTGGCGTCACTACCACAAAACTGAGTTTCCACAGCGCCACCCTTTATCAGCACTAAAAAAATCCCTCATAAAGGGGGTGCCTTTATCAGCGCTAAAAAAGTTCTGATAAAGGGCACTTTTAACAGTGCTAAAAAAGCACTCTTAAAAGTAACCCTTTATCAGCGTTTTTTTAGCCCTGATAAAGGCACCCCCTTTATCAGTCCTTTTTTAGCATTGTTAAAGGGGACCCCTTTATCATATATTTTTTTAGTAGCGCTGATAAATTGTATATTTCAAAAAAATATTTTTTCATGAAAACTAATATATTGATATAAATATAATATTTTTTTAAATATGTTTTAGATATGTATAAATAGACTATTACATTTAATATATAAGAAATTTTGTTAAAATGGCATTAAAATATTTTAAAAAATATTATTAATTAATAATTTTCTAATTATCATCGACTAATAATATTTTAATAACAATTTAAAGACACAAAAAATCAAAAAAATTAATAAAAGATCTAAAATTAGTTAAAAATGTAACTAAAACATCAAACGGCCATAACTTTTGATCCTGGTGTCCGTTTGAGCTCTAAAACATATCAAATTGAATCATGCGATGAGCTCTATGTGCTAGTCACCCAAGGGAACCTTCTGTCACATTTTTTAAGGCCCAAAAGGTATCCAAAAACTGAGTTTTTAGTTGGGATACCACAATTTTTTAACATTCAAACAACTATAACTTCTGATTCTGATGCCCTCTAGGCCTGTACCACATATCATATTGAATATTGTTTCATTTTCTTCGATTTTACTAGTTGTAGAGTTGAAACAAACTTTTGGATTAGAAGTTATGGTAGTTTTAACATTCTATGGCTTTCCAGATACACATTTATATGTATTTATTCGTAAATGTGTGTGTGTGTGTGTTGTATATATGTATGTATGTATTTATTTATTTATTTATTTATTTTTAAACACACATAAAAACATATTTTATAAATGTATTTAAAACTAATCTTATAAATATATATTAATATACAAATAAATATACAGATAAAAAATTATAACTAAATATATATATAAATAGATATAAATATATATTAATATACGAATTAATATATATATATGAATAAATATATATGTATTAATATAACTAAATATATTTATATTAATATGAATCTATATTAATATATGAATAAATATAACTATATATATATATAAATAGATATATCATTAAATGGAGAAAAAACTAAATAATTTAGTGGTAAAGGTGCAAGCGCGCAAGGGGGGTCTTGGGTTCGAGTATTGGTGAAAGCAGTTGTGTGCGGGAAATTTTGAGGGGCTTGCACAGGCAAGTGCAGCGTGTGGGGTGAGAGGGAGGGGAATCCACCTAACACTAATAAAAGAGGGGGTCAAGCACTGTTAAAAGCTCCCCATAGTAATATATTATTTTTTTTAAAAAAATTGACTTTTATCAGCGCTTTAAAAAGTGCTGATAAAAGGGGTCTTTTATCAGTGCTAAAAAAGCACTGATAAAGGACCTTTTTATCAGCACTTTTTTTAGTGCGGATAAAAGACACTTTTTATCAATTCTTTTTTTAGCACAAATAAAAGAGTCATTTATCATTGATTTTATAAGTTCTGGTTAAAGGGTCCCTCCCTTTATCTTCACCTCGATTAATGGTGCTTTTCTAGCGCTATTAATGCCCTTTATAGCACTGATAATGGCCATGTTTTTGGTACTATGTACCGCATAGCTCTATCGCTTCAGTTGTACCGGGTGCATGATGTCTTCTATGTGTCGCAGCTGAGGAGGTACATGCGTAACCCATCGGACATCACTGATTGGGGCGAGCTGGACATTGAGGATGGAATGACCTTCACAGAGTACCCAGTGGAGATTAAGGATCGACATGAAAGGTTCCTTTATGGGTGAGAGATTCCTCTAGCATGTGTCTCTTGAAAGCATTGGAATCTTCTGAAGAGCACGTGGGAGTGAGAGGCTCAGATTTGTGTGCAGTACCCATATCTATTTGGGTAGTCTTTGTTTTGGATTTTCGGGGATGTAAATCCCAAAGGTGGGGAGAATTTAATGTATCATATTTTATTTGTATTATTTTTAAATATTATAAGGAATTATTATGATACCAGGCTTTGCAACGGCGTGCGATTCTGAGGCTCGGAGTGCCTGGAATAAATGTTTGGAATAAATTAAACTTTAAAACATTCAGTGCAAGTTTTTTTCCTAAAAAAGTGGAATAACTTTTATATGGGTTCCCAAATATGAAATCACAAGGCACTGTTGTATTCAGAGCAGCGACTTTACCTTAAGCAGGGCCTAACATTGACCGACACGGGTCGACTGCAAAAGTTAGTTTTTGGATGTTTTAAAGGAAATAAAATAATTTAATAATTTATTTTATTTTAAATGTTTCCATAATGCAGCGATGCTTATTATGATTTAAATAATCAAGGGCCCAAGGTTAGGCTCATAACCCTGGAAAACTCCCTATAACCCTCTCGAGCTTTGGAGAAGAGCCACCCTTGGAGAATTATTGATAAATGACGATGCCTAGATCGTGTGCAGTGATATCGAATCCCAACTGACGATCGATCTCCCTCTTTATCGATGATCGAGGTAAGTGTTATTATTTTGATTCTCCCCTTTCGTGTTCTTGGATTAAACGATGAACATGGATAAACCCAGAAACAGCTTGATCCGCAGATCATGCATTCTTGTGGGAGGGTGTTATTTCCCATTTCTTTTGGGATTTTGATTTGGGGATTGTGTTTATGATAATTATTATATTATCATTTGATTATCCATTAAACCTACTAACGGGAGCGAATCGACATCGTGACAAATGACGGTAGAGGTGAGTTTCTCTTTTTCTTATAGAATTTATTCCCCTTTTCTTGATGCGTTCTTCACGGGGTGATGAACAATGGATCTTTGTGAACCTGTTTCACAACATAACGATCTCAAATTAAAGATCATACAGCATGGCAATATATAAGAGGTGTGACAGTGATGGAGGATGACAAATTGTCTTGGATCGAGAGAAACTATTCTTCAATTATTCTTCACATAGGTGGATCAAAATGAAGTTCCAGGGCTGATTGAATGCTCAAAACCTCTCGAACCATAGATAGAATGGTGATATAAACTTTGATATTAGTCTTGAATAGATGATTAAATTAATAGAGAACTCAACTTCACAGTTTGGGGGATGTCTAGGTAATTCCTCTTAAAATAAATTAATTTAACCCTTTACAACATTTACATCCTCAATTAGAAGATTAATTTCTTCATCTCTAGATGTTTTTAATCTGTAACACCCCAGGTCACACCCCAACTCATTAAATTATTTTATTTTATTATTTATTGGTTTTGGTTAGCCTCACCAAGGTTCGGGGTGAGCGCGGGTCTAATTTTTTTAATGTTTAATGCTTTTTTTGGGTTTCATACTGGTGCACGGGCACCATACGGTTGATGGTAGACACACGGTTGGTCCATGTACTTGTGTAGTTATATAATGTTTAAAATAAATAAAGTTTTATAAAAATAAAATGGGTTATATTTTTGCGCCATAATAATAAAAATATTATTATTATGTAGATATTATTATGATTATGATTATTTGTAGTGTTATTATTGTCTCTAAAAATTTTTTAAATATTAATTGATGTCTAAAAGTGTTTTTAATATTTTTATGAGTAAATTATTATTAAGAAAATTATTAATGTTATATTATTATTAATTTTTCAAATATTTGAGAAAAATGGGAAATAAAATTAACAAGTTTATTATTTTTATTCTTATTACTTTTATTATTATTATAATTATGTTATTAATAATATTAAGACTTTGATTTATTATTATTATTATATGGTTTTTTACCCTAAAACTACCCTTTCCCCCTCCCTCTTCCCTACCAGCGACGCACACCCCCTAATTGGCGCAACCCTACCCCCTACCCCACTCATCTTACAGCACACCAACCAGTCTTCACCAGAGATTTACCCTATTTTGACCTAATCTTGAACAGCCTTGCTCCCTCATGCATGCACAACCCCCAGCCCAGGTCCCCCTCTCACTCGTCAGCCAGCTTCCCTCCCGGCGCGCCCTATTCCCAAAGACCCACTACTCCATCTTGTGCATGACGACTTCACTCCGGCTCCCTCTTCCCATGTCTGTACCTCCCCTACAATGCCACTTTTTAGTGTGTAACCCTTTCACAGTGGATTCCTCTTGGATCATCCATAAATGAGGTTCGATTGAGGTCAGATTCTTTGAGGTAATACCATCTCCAATGTCCTCCTTTATCACATTTTTATTTTGTTTCTCTTTTGATACCCATATTGGATTCAATCGGAACCCTAAGCTTTGTCTAACATGTGATTGTTGTGTTCTTACAAAAATAGGGTATGGAATTTATGTATCGATACCAGTTGGTCCATGTTCCAGCATTCGCGGCTAAGGGCGAGGCTAATGGACTCGTTTCGCTATGCCGACAATGTTTTGGGTAGGGTTCTAAGCCCACTATTTGGCATCGCACCTTTATTTAAGGGTATAGTTAGGTGTGTTTTGATCATTTCTACTGAGTTTTTATGGTCCTTGTAATTTTTGTAGTGAGTTTTTGCCAACTTTAAAGGTGTGTGAATGCATATACTAAGGTATGAATATATATAATTTATATGTATCTTCCATGTGATTATTCCCTCATAGCATGAAGAATATGTGAATTGGGATAAAATATTTATATACATACATATATATATATATATATATGAAGGTATGTGCATGGTTTCAGAGAAATTCCGAGGAGTCACTGATAAATCGGTCAACTGTCGAATGTTAAATTGGTTCATCCTTTGAGGTAGGTGTTTCCACCCTTTCCCTCTTACTGAAGTTATCCATAGGCACTTGCATGATTTCATTTAATTTATAATTGTTATCCACACCCTTATAATCCTGATAGTTAATTCATTGAAGTGTTCTTATGATGGTTAAAAATTCTAAAAATGGTTTTGAAATAGTTCCTTGGTTATGTGTAGGTATTTCCATGTCCTTGCTCCCATTTTTAATCCATTTAATGCTTATGTTTTCTTAATTAAATCATAGATTATGTTTCTTACCTCTATTATGTTTATAGTTAACATATGATAGTATTTTCTTATTAAAATATTTGGTTAAAAATGGATTTTAGGATGCTCTTTTACTTATGCACATGTTTATGCCTTTCCGAACTAAATTACCTTATCTTCAAATGGTATTGTTGGATGTATTGAGTGGTGTTTTCTTGTAGAAACATTTTATGGAACTTGTTTGTCATACTTTAGTTTGTTTTATGGAACTTGTCTTTTTTTAAGAATGATTTTACATGTATCTTTCGAGGTTTGACATGCTATTAAATGTTGGCACATCCATGGGTGCACTAGGTGCACACATGATCGTGCCCCCAAATGAATATGGTGCTTTGAATTGGTTTTTTTTTTGAATCCTCAGTTTTCTAAGAGATTATTATTTTCTAAATGTAGGGGATATCTTTGTGCATCTCTTTAAATTGATTTGAAAATAAATCAATGAGTATATGCCCGTTTGGATTTTGGTGTATATTTGGTTGAGTGTGTGGTGTAAGGCATTGTTTGGTTTGTTTTTACGAAACTGTACATAGTATCACTAAAGGATTTTATGGTAATTCTTTAAAACTAGGAAACTAAAGGACTTTTTGTATTTTTAAGTACAATAGTGGTGTCTAAAGTTGTTTTAAAATATCTTGTGCATTATTTTCATAAAGGCATTTGATTATGTGAAACTAAAGGCCCGATTGAAAACTCCGACTGTTTTATAAAGTGGTTTTGATAACCAAATTATGTGACAGCCCGATTGGAACTTTTTATGTTTGACATGTACGCATATATATATATATAAGTATATGGTTCACTCCTTTCTAGGGAAACCCTTTATGGGTGAATGCGTACAAAGCGTCTGTGTTTGGGGTAGGCAAGTGCGGTGACAACATGGTAAGGTGAGTCATGCGTGCAAGGGCCTCCTACTTACATATTGGGATTATTATAACCACCATGGGTTCCTGGGAATATTTTAGTTGATCAAGTAATGGTTTCTTACCAGCCCCAATTAGACGGGTTGGTACCCACTGGTAGGTATAGAGGCTGGA
This sequence comes from Viscum album, assembly GCA_963277665.1. NCBI lineage: Eukaryota > Viridiplantae > Streptophyta > Magnoliopsida > Santalales > Viscaceae > Viscum > Viscum album. The sequence goes on along the minus strand of OY728147.1, from coordinate 2,044,836,565 downwards.
TGGGGAGTGTCGCTGATTTCTTTTTTCCATGAGGGTGATCTGTTGGTTATAGACTATGGGGATTCACCATACGCTAGTAGGTGGTTCCAAACTGATTAAGTTGAGGGGTTGTCTAGGTATTTTTATAATCACCCATGGTTACTTAATTATTTACATTGTTTGTTTACTTTCATCTATAACTGTTAGTTTATTCCCAGCTTGCACTGTTTACCAGTTTTATTTTAGCACAGCCTTGGTCTTTCTGTCTTGGTTTCGTTTATAAAATAAAAAATGGTTTTGGGAATGGTATGCAGTATGTTTTTGGATTTATTTAAATGGGAAAAACATGTTACTTATTTTTAAAATGTGAAAAATCTACTTTCATACTTTTATTTGAAACTTTTGTTTATGGAATGCTTTAGAAAAGAGAAATTTTGGATTCAGTGGTTTATTCCTAAAATCCCTATTGAGAATCTTGGTGCTCACGCCTACTATAAATTTCCAGTTGCAGGTTTAGTTTCTTTTTCAGGTTCCTGGCTCAACTGATCAATGTTGGAGCAGACTTGGTTCTAAGTTGGGTGGTGACCTGAAGGGTCAGAAGGAGGTATGTACAATTATTTTATTTCCACTGCTAGTTTTATTTTCTTATAAATAATATTTATTTATTTGGTTATTGTTTTTTCATGGGATAAATTATTCCAAACGATTATATTTTGATTCCCAGCACTAGTTTCCAGCCCATGGGGATCGAGAACGCCCCTCAGGACATGCCACATGCCAGCTCGAGTGACCGGTTTAGGTTCGACCCGAGTTGGTTCATGAAAAAATGGTATCATAGGAGGTTCTAGAAATTTGGGGTGTCTGGTAGAAAGAGATTTGTATTGTCGTAACTTGAGAGGTAGGTGAGGGGAGAGCATCGTGAACTCTTGCTCGCACTGATCCTCGAGTCTCCAAGGGTAGTCTGGGATTTGATTCTTTTATCTTGGGTTTTTTTCGATTGGGGGATGACAATGGAGGCGAATCAGATTATGTTGTGGCCTCAAGTTGGCTGGTGACACATGTAGAGTCCATGTTCATAGTTCAATGTTCTATTAGTGTTACTCTTTACATGGGGCATGTCTCATCACCTTGTCATCGGGTTAGGCATAGACACTAGTTCCTCATTACAATAGTTTATTTTTGGTAGTGTTTCATTTTTATTTCATTTGATGTGAGTGTAAGTTGAAATTTAAAGTGGACTTTTAAAGTGAAAATTGTTTTGTAATGGGATTGTTTTCCTCAAATTATTTTAAATGGGTAATGTGTGTTTTTAAAAGGGGGAGTGTTTTGATTTGGAATGTTTTTTATGTGTTTGGATTTGATAAGTAAAAGAGGTGTTTGAACCTTGAAATTATTTATACAGGGTCACATGTGTGTGGGTATGTATGGAGAGTGTGAGGGAGCACTTGTCTATGGATGAAGTTAGTGGGATTGGATGAATGCACATGTGACAGTTCATAAGGGACCACATGAGAGTTTCTAAAACAAAAAAGGGAAATGAAATTTTGGGAATTGAATTTGGTTTAAAATAAGGGTTTCAATATTTTGAAATTCATTTAGAAATGTGACCATTTTGAAAATTTATATGAAATGAGATTTTTGAAAAGATGTTTTTAGTTGTGCTCGAGTTCATCTGGCTTCCTAGCAGGTTGGTTTGAGCTCGAGTTATTTCTTTTGATTGATTTTTTTTATTCCAGTTTCGACTATGTTTTTTTTAATATACCGCCCAGAAAGATTCCCAAAGTTCCTAATGATTCATTCCAAGTTTCCAGTTACTTTCAATTGTTGTCTATTTATCGAGGTAATCCAAGACTGTTAGAATTAGTTGCGTGGTTTGTGGAAATTTAATATGTCTTTGGTTTGTTCGTAACTCCTAAGGACGTTAAGGTTTTTGCCGCCTTGGATTTATTTGAGGGTCCAGTTCTACACTAATGAGGATGGGATGTCTCGTTGTCATTAGAGGTTGGGGTGTAGTTGGGGGTGGTCATCTTTCATAAGGGTTCCCTACCTGGCGAGGGGTGCCTTCCAAAAGAACCTATTTCTAAAAAATCCACTTCGTCGGTGCTGACTCCCATTTTGTCGAACCATTCTCTTGTGTGGCACCAGTATGGTTAGTTCAGGCATTTTAAGTTGTCATGTTGCCTTCCTTTGAAATCATACCACCATAGTAATCATTTTAATCATCGGAAGGAATGAGTTAGGGAACGGAGGATGAAAATGCCTTACTGTGAGGCAGGAGATACTCCATCTATCAGGGCCCTAATGACTGGTCTAGGGGTGAAGCGCGCACATAGTCAGGAGTTGTCAAGGATGTGTGGAACCTCAGTCTGGATCATCTTTTTAGACTTGGGATGACATATCCCAAGTTTATTTGTTCTATTTTTATTGTCGTTGTAAGCTCGTCCTTATTTTGGTGGTGTGATGAGCTCATTATACTGCAATTCAAGCGGCCTTATCTTCACCTAGTGTTGTTTCTAAATCATTCATATTCCTTGAAGGGTGAAGGGCCCATGAATAAACAAACTCGTTCTTATTTTGATTTGGCTTCAGCTGTGTTTGTTAGAGGAATTTTTTGTTTCGTGAAATTATTGGGTGGTGATTTTGGTCCCTTTATTAGTTCGGATGCCTCTCCATGTGTTTTCCTCTAGTGTGTTCCCATTTTCTAAGGGGTTCCTCTATCATAGTGTCTTGGTGTTTGAGCTTTCCTCACAATGGTTTTAATTATAGTGGTGGATTTGTTCTGTTAGTGTTGAGAAATAGGATTGATTTCGGGCTAGGAATTCCCTAGTTTCTGGTTGCTGTGAGGATTTTATTAGGTCAGTGTGGGAGATGTTTGAGTTAATTTTATATCCCCAGTTAGCTGGTTCGTCTCGTAACAAGCTTCATTTTTTAGTCTCTGGTGTGTTGTTCAGTCCTTGTGGAGGAGTTGAATGAGTTCGGTTTGGGAGTTCTCACGTTCCCCCCCCCCCAGGTGTGGTGTGTTCAGGTATTAAGGTTTTTGTGTTAGTATGTTCTTGTGGTGGGTAGAACCCTCTCGTGTTCTCCCCTCATTCACCTGTTGTGGCATCTTCTTGGATTGGTCAGGTGTGACGTGTTTTGGGAATTTTCACCTCGAGGCTCTCAGTTCCCTTTGGTTTTGTGGTGGGGATAATTGTCACACCCTGACTCCTTAAATTATTTTAATTTATTATTTATAGGTTTCATTTAGCCTCACCAAGGTGCGGGGAGAGTGTGGGTCTAATATTTTTAACATTTAAGGTTTTTGTTGGGTTTCAGACCAGTGTGAGGGAATCGCACGGTCGGCAGTAGCTGAACAGTTGTTCCACATACTTGTGCAGTTATCTAATGTTTAAAATAAATAAAGTTTTATAAAAATAAAATGGGTTAAATTTTTGCACTATAATAATATAATTATTATTATTATTACAAAAAAATATTATTATTATTATTATTATAAGTGTTATTATTGTCTTTAATATGTTTTTAATGTTAATTGGTTGCTAAAATTATTTTTAAAGTTTTTATAAGTAAATTATTATTAAGAAAATTATTAATGTTACATTATTATTAATGTTGTTAATATTTAAAAAAAAGATATATAAAGTTAACAATATTTTTATTTTTATTATTCTTACTTTTATTATTATTAAAATTGTGTTATTGTTAATATTAAGACTTTTATGTATTATTATTATTGTTTTGTTTTGTTTTTTTACCCTAAAACTACCCTTTCCCCCTCCCTCTTCCCCTACCCACGACGCACACCCCCCAATTGGCGCAACCCTACCCCCTACCCCACTCGGCTTACATTGCACCAACCCATCTTTGCTAGAGCTCTGCCCTGCATTGACCTCATTTAGTGCCGCCTTTCTCCCTTGTGAGTCTGAAACCCTTAGCCCGGTTCCCTATCTCGCTCGCCAGCCAGATTTCCTCTTGGTGCGCCCTATTCCCAGAGAAATGCTGCTCCGTCTTGTTCATGACATCTTCACTCCGGATCCCTATTCTCATGGTCGGACCTCCCCTACAGTGCCCATTTTTAGTGTGCAACACTTCTGCAGTCGATTCCTTTCGGATCCTCCATGAATGAGGTTCTATTGAGGTCTGATTCTTCAAGGTAATGCCATCTCCAATGTCCCCCTTTATCATGTTGGCATTTCGTTTCTCTTTCGATACCCGGTTTGGATTCAACTGGAACCCTGAGGTTGGTCTAATATGTGATTGTTGTGTTCTTTCTTCAATAGGGTATTCAATTGATGTATCAGGACCAGTTGGTCCATGTTTCGGCATCTACTTCCAAGGGCAAGGCGGATGGACTCGTTTCGCTATGCCGCCAATGTTTCAGGTAAGTTTTTCAACCCTCTATTTAGTGTTTCACCTTTATTTAAGTGTATTAAAGTGTATGGTTTCTTAATAATTTAGTTAGGTGTGCTTTAATCTTTTCTGTGGAGTTTTTATGGTCCTTGTAATTATTTTAGTGATTTTTGGCCAACTTTGAAAGTGTGCACACTCATATACTAAGGTATTAATATAATATATATATATATATATATATATATATATGTATGTATATCTATGTATGTAAATATATATATGTATGTATCTATGTATATTCCATGTGAGTATTACCTCATGGAGTGGGGAATATGTGAATTAGGGTAATGGATATATATATATATATATATATATATATATATATATATGAAGGTATGTGCATGTGTACGAAGCAGTTCCGAGTAGTCGTTGATAAATTGGTCAATTACCGAATGTTAAATTGGTCCTTCCTAATAGGTAGGTGTTTCTATCCTTTCTATATTTACAAAGTTTTCCATATTCACTTTCATGATCTCATTTAATTTATAAATTTTATTCCCACCCTTATAATTCTGATAATTATTTCATTATAGTGTTCTTATGATGGTTAAAATTGTTAAAAATAGTTTTGAAATAGTTTTTTGGTTATGTGTAGGTGTTTCCATGCCCTTTTTCCCATTTTTAATCCATTTAATGCTTATGTTTTCTTATTTAAATGTTATATAATGTTTTTTACCTCTATTCTGTTTATAGTTAACTTATGGTAGTGTTTTCTTGTTGAAATATTTGGTTAAAATGTATTTTAGGATGATCTTCTATTTATGTACATATTTATTCATTTCCAACTTAGTTCGAACTAAATTCCCTTATCTTCAAATGGTATGTTTGGATGTATTGAGTGGTGTTTTCATATAGAAACATTTTATGAAACTTTTTTGTCCTGCCTTAGTTGGTTTTATGGAAGTTAGTGTTTTTGTAGGAATGATTTCACATGTCTCTTTAGAGGTTTGACGTTCCATTAGATGTTGGAACATCTATGGGGGCCCTAGGCGCACACATGGATGTGCCCCCAAATGAAGATGGTGCTTTGAATAGGTAGTTTTCTCGAATAATAGTTTTTCTCAGTTGTTCCTGTTTTCTAAATGTTTTAGGTCTCTTCATGTGGCTCTTTAAATTGGTTTGAAAAGAAATCAACTATTATATGCATGTCTGGCTTTTGGTGTATATTTTGTTGAGTGTGTGATGTAAGGCATCATTTTGTTTGTTTTTAGGGAACTGTACAAAGTATCACTAAAGGATTTTATGGTAATGCTTTGAAAATTGGAACCTAAAGGACCGTTTGTTATTTTAAGTACAAGAGTGGTGTCTAGAGTTGTTTTAAAAGATATTGTGAAATATTTTCATAAAGGCATTTGATTATGTGAAACTAAAGGCCCGACTGATAACTCTAAATGTTTTATAAAGTGGTTTTGATAGCCAAATGACTAGACAGCCCAATTAGAACTTTTTATGTGTGACATGTATGCATATATATATATATATATATATATAATTATATGGGGTGATTTTATCTAGGGTAACCCTTTATGGGTGAATGCATAGGAAGCGTATGTGTTTATGGTAGGCAAGTGCGGTGATGACATGGTAAGTTGAGTCATGCGTGTGAGGGCCTCCTGCATACAAAGTGTGATTATTATAACCACCATGGGTTACTGGGTGTATTTTTATTTGATCGATTGATGGTTTATTACCATCCCCAATTAGACGGGTTGGTACCCACTAGTATGTATATAGGCCAGATGGGGAATGTTGTTGATTTCATTTTCTGCAAGGGAGATCAGTTGGTTATAGACTACGGGGATTCACCATATGCTGATAGGTGGTTCTGAACCAAGTACATCGAGGGGTCTTCTCTGGATGTTTAGGATCACCCATGTTACTTAATTATTTACATTTCTTGTCTACTTTCATCTATAACTGTTAGTTTATTCTCAGCTTGCACTTTTTACCTGTTTTATTTTAGCACAGTCTTGGACATTCTTTGGTGGTTTTTTTTATAAAATGAAAAATTGTTTTGGGAATGGTATGTAGCATGTGTTGGGTTTAATTTAAATGGTAAAAACATGTTACTTATTTTTAAAATATAAAAAACCTACTTTAATACTTGTATTTCAAACTTGTGTTTATGGACTTCTTTGGAAAAGAGAACTTGTGTATTCAGTGGTTTATTCCTGGCATCCCTAATGAGCATCTCGGTGCTCACGCCTATTATATATTTCCAATTACAGGTTCAGTTTCTGGTTTAGGATCTTGGTTCAACTCCTCAATGTTGGATCAGACTTGGTTCTGATCTGGGTGGTGACTTGAAGTGTCACCGGGAGGTATGTACAGTTATTTTCTTTTCGCTCCTAGTTTTATTTTTGTATCATCAATATTTATTTATTTGGAGATCTTTTTTTCATGGGAAAAATTATTCTCAACGGTTATATTTTGATGCTCGTCATTAGCTCTCAACCCGTGGGGATCGGGAACGCCCCTCTAGACATGTCGTGGGCTAGCTCGGGTAACCGGTTTACGGTCGAACCAGGTTGGTTCCTGACACCCCAAGACTTTATAATATTTTAGTTTTTGAATAAATTTATTTATGTTTATAGCTTTATTTATATGCAACACCATGTTAAACTTACACTACACACAACAATGAGTTGGCTTGCATTACACGCAAGACCGAGTTTTACCGAACAATAATATATTATTAAAATAAAAAAAAATTAATATAATAAGATAGAACCTAGCCATTAAATTTGAGGTTATTAATACGATAAACTATATTTTTTAAATATATAGTTTGATTCATAAGTTACCTATTAATTATAAATGAATATAGAAACCAAATGAATATAAAGGGACTGATTTTATAAAAGACTATTTTTATGTGAAAAAGGTGATTTATCTTAATATGTTAAATTTATTACTATCAGTTAATTATATTAATGAAATATATATGTTATATATTAAATCACACATTTTTATATTCATCTAGTATATTTTATAGGCATAAAATATGAACAAATCCAATATTATATATAAAAAATATAATATTTATGAACTTTATATCATTATGAATATGAATAAAATATATCCTACTCATAATAAATTGGTCTTACATGACAAAAAAAGCATGGAAAAATGAAACAATTAACACCCGAAATAATGGTAATAATGAAATATTATTAACAAAACTATATAATAGGATCATATATGATAAATATGGATATGTTTTTGGTAAAATTTAATAACATGATTTAATCATTATATAAGAGATTAATGTGACCCAAACTAAAGGAAAGTTCGAGGTAATGGTTAATTTCAAAATCTCATTATTTCCCGAGGTTTTTTATATATAAGTAGTTACAGGGACATATTTATCATCCTTGCCCATATTTCTTAAAAATTTATTTAAAAATATTCTTACTTTTATTACAAAAAAATTTAAATTCATTTTTACCAATTTTTTACTTTTTATAAAAGGTTTTTAAAGGAATATTTTTTTCATTTTCAAATGATGTACTTTATGACATTTTAGACAAAATATTAAAGGAATGTTTTTTTAACTTATAAGGAATAAGAAAAGATTAATTTACAAGATCAAGAGATTATTTTCACTGAAAATGTTTTCTTATAAAATTTAACACCCTTTTTATAATAATTTCAATATGAAAATGGGTATTTCTCTCAAGAAGTTTTAAATGATTTTACTAGAATAATTCCATCTATATCAACATCCTTTATTATATTTTATGCTTAATTGAGGTTATTCTCATAAGAAAACATCTAACGTATTTTATTGAAATGTTTTGTGATATGTTTACCATGTATGTGTTATTTTTATACCATTCATTGTTTATGGTTAATGTAATAAAATTCCATATGCATGTTTTAATATAAATGTTTATGTTGGTTATGTTTCACCATTTTCATATGAGGAATGAATTGGAATTAACAAGTGATGGGAAAGGTCTGTTATATCCTCTAGATGCATCGGTAGATCTCATGTGACAAACTAGTTTGGGTATTGGATTACTTCTTACCTGTTTATGCATAATTTCTTATCCTAATCCTTGAAGTTATGTTTATGATGTTCGGCATTCTGCATTCCCTCATTATGAGATTACTTGTTGATATTCCATGGGATTATTCAACTAGTAGTATATCTATTTTTATGTATATTTATTATGTGTATATTTATATGGTGTTATTTGATCAAATTTTATCCCTACCATATTATATATAAGATTATGTTTTAATGGAATGTGTTTTTATTTATTCATTTTTCTGTAGTGTTTATATTTATTTATGATAGATTTTGATGTATTGTTTACCCTTACTAAGCATCTGAGCTCACCCTTTTATTATGTTTCATTTTTTCCTAGGATGCGATGATGTATATTATGAAGGAATTTTAGGGATAATAAAAGGTAATAATAGTGTTTTCATGGATTTACTATGTTTTTTTTATTTCAAGATGTAATGTAAAACTTATATATGTAATCTAGATTCCAAAACTGCTAAACTAATCAGTCCTTTGGGATTCAAATATTTTATCTGTGATAATGTAATAAAGTAAGGAATCGTCTTTGGGATATTGGGGTCAAGTTAGTTACATGCTCTTCCTCTCCATTAATTTCATTAATTATGGCTATTGGGGTGGATCTAGATAAGAATAAAATGGTTAAGTTTCTACTCTAAAGATATGGGATTCTTCTTCTTCCTCCCAAATTTTAATTTCCTTCTTCTTGTAATAAATTTCCACATCATATTTTAAAATACAATCCATACTAAGGATTATATCAAATTCAACCATAGGTATGATGATAAGTTCGGTAATTAAATCATTTTTATGCATCATAAAGGGGACTTACCTATGCATATTTGTTGCAATGAGACTTCCCTTTTGATTTTAGACTCACAACTACTTTTTTAAATCAAAATGGAACTATCTAATTTTCTTGAAAAACTAGGAAAATATAAAATAATATGATGATCCAAAATCAAAAAAAAACATTAGCTATGTTTGAATAGAGGATTAAAGTACCAGCAACAAATAATTATGAACTTCATCCTCAGAATTTTTTATCACATAATCATGGCATTGCTCCCTTGGTCTTTTCTAGGGAAAGTTTCTTTGACACTTGGGAAAATAATTTTCATAGTTTCCCATATCCTTTCAGTTAAATCACTATGCATTATCATCTTATTTCCTTCCATTTCAGTCATGGTATTGGTGTCCTCTTTCTACACACTTATAAAAAACTATCATCCCCAATAAGCATGTTCCATGATGTTTCTTTCCATATTTATTATAGGATGGAAATTCAACTCTTCCCTTATTAACCTTTTCCCTATTTCATTTTCCTAATTGTTTAGTATCCCTCTTCTTCCATTTCATTCCCTTAAATTCATAAGACATAGAGAATTATTTCTCTATCTTGATATAACATGAGACTATATATTTGTATGATGAGAAAGTGTGGAAAACTAGTCCTTTTGGGAGTAATGGTTTTAACCCATCAAATAATTTATCAATATTTCTCTTTAGATTTCATACATAATACATATTATTACTTTATATCCTTATAAATTCAGATTCATACTTAGCAACATTCTCATACTCCTTTTTCCTCAAACATGGAAATTACTTCTCCATATATGCTCGTTGTTCTCGAGGAAAATATTTTTCTAAGAAAAGTTCCTAAAAATCCTTCCATTACATGTTTTCTATTTATCCCTCCATTTTATTTTGAATCAATGACCACCATTGATATGAATCTTCCAAGAGATGATAAATTTCTATGACAACCTTCTGAATTTCATTACTTCCTAAAGAAATAAATATCTTTTATACATAACATATCCATTTCTTAGCTAAAAATGGATTTTTTTGGTACCATTTAATAGAGGTTTTTTCCTCATGAAGTGGTATAATGTTTTTCCTATGAATTATAGATCATGATTCTCCATAGGGGTAAGGTTATTTATCATAACCCAAGTCAGCTATCCTAGTATAGTTATAAGTTAGTCATCATCATTTATAGCTCCACATCCAATATCATTATCTTTCATATGAAGGAAATCCCTACATGGATTACATGCATTGTTATGGTTTCAATTATTTATAATATGTGCCATTTATAAACAATAGAATGCACTAGATTAGGTTATGAATCATAATGCATAATTTTGAACTAAAAAACACTTAAAATAAATTGAAAATTTATGTATAAGTAATCTCAAAATCATATGGTAAGTTACTTTGGGAATATTCTCAAAGTCCATTATAGGGTTATTTTTCCCTAATCTATATTTTTCAAAATCTAATTTCCAATATTTCTACTAAACTTTATATGATACCAACTATAAAGACCCTAATCCTATTAACGCAGAGTTGATTCATTACTTTAATATATTGGAATAGATACAGGAATAGAATCCAAAAGGACTAATTAATTTAGAAATTTTTGAAACTATATTACATATTTGAAATATAAATTAAACTTGAAACTATAAAATATAACATAGAAAATCCTTTGAGAGAACCAATATTATACTAGATTAACCTTACATATCAATCATAATATACCTATTAGAATCCTAGTAAAAATAAAACATAATAAAGGGGTGAGATCAGATGCTTAGGAAGGGTAAGCGTACAGCGGAAGCTCTTATGAATAAATAAGTATAAACATTATGGTAAGGAATAATCCATTTAAACATAATCTTGATAAAAATATGGTAAGAATAAATGAAAATAGAATAATTACATATAACTAATAACATGGATATTCTACTAATCAAATTATCACATGGAATATCAATAAATAATCTCATAATGAGGTAATTAAAAATACCAGATATCATAAACACATAATTAAGGCTTCAATCAGGACACCATACATAAATAGATAAGTCCTCAACCAATACCCCAAATATTTTGTCTCGTGAGACCTACTGATTCATCGAGTGGCTATAGTAGGCCACATCCATCACTTAATAAGTCTAATACATTACTCATATGTAAAGGGTGATATAAAAACATAATAATCACTCTAGAATATGAAATTTGAATACTTTAACTGTAAACCATAAATGGTAACAAAATATCTCATCCATGGTCAAACTGATCATAAACCCTTCAATAAAATATGGTATAAGGCCTCATAATAGATCCACCTCAATCAAGTGAAATATCTAACTAATAATGTTGACATATATGAAAATAATCTAACAACATCTTTAAAAATATCTTGAGATAAATAAACCTTTTTTATATTGAATTCATTTATTTAAAAGTCACAAAATTATAAAAGAAAAAAATTTCTTTAAAAATAACCATGTAAACTTTTAATGGAAGCTTCAAACCATTAAGGCATCATTATAGTGGTAAAATACTCTCATTCCATATAAGTTAAAAAACATTCCTTTTATATTTTTGTCGAAAAGGTAATAAAGTACCTCATTTGGAAAAAGACAAAAAATATTTTTTTCAAATCATTTTATAAAAAGACCAAAATTATAGAAAATAAATTTTAACAATCATAGGAAAATAGTAAAAATCTTTTTAAGACATTTTTAGAAAACATGGACAAGGAATAAAATATTCCCTAGTTGAGACTTAAGCATAAACAATCCCAAATAAATATGAGATTGTGAAATAACAATTACATTGAACTTTAATTTAATTGAACATTATTTAACCACATATATATTAGTTTAAATAATGTTATTAATTTATACTATAACCATATTAAGATTTATTATATCATATATTTTCCTCTTATATTTTTCTAATAATATTTTGTTATTATCCTTGTTTCATGTGTTAACTTCTTCATTTTATTATGCATGTTTTGTCATGATAGTCTTATTTATTTTGCATATGATATATTTATTTCATCAAAAAAATTATATTAAATCCATATATATCATATTTAATCATTATATAAATTTTTATAATCATTCTGGAATGGTTATAATGGAAAATTAATCACATCATGTCGTGAAGATGGTAGGTCGTACGTACGAATGAGTGACGGAAACATTCCCTTAATGCTGAAATGGTAAGAAATTGGGTGATATATTGATTATAAATAATAAATATCAGGTAATATTTATTATTTAATCCATTATATCCATGATTATACTCATCCAAACAAAGTGGTGATGAAAAATAAATTACACCACAGCGTTGAGACGGTAATCCATATGTATGGACGCACAATGCTTTCATTTTTCATAGGATTGATAAATTATGAAATATGGTTGTACCATAATAATAATAAAATGTCATAATATATATTATAGTGGATTTATTACTTTATCATGGAAAAACTCATAAAGAGGAAGTAGAATAAGTAATGAACTTGGATGAGTTGGTAAAAACACTTACCTCTTCATTGGAGGATTGCCTTTCAATCTCCTCTCAATGGATCTAGGGTTGGTATTTATAGAATAAAATAACTATAGAACTTAGATAAGGATTTTTTAGGAGAAATGGTCAGTGTTTGGTTGATATAGAAGGCTCATAGTGGTGTTAATAAGTGAGGGAGGAGGTGCCCTTTTAAAATTGAGGGGAGGGTCACTTTTGGAAACTCTAAAAATATTAAATTCATATAAATTAATTTCAGATTCTAAATGGATCCAAAGTGATTTATTTAAAATATTATATGATGATGGGTAAAAATTCTCTCAAAAAATAATTTTTATACAATTTTAGGTCACATTATTACCTTTATCTTTTGCTTTTAACCCTTATTTAAACTCTTTCACTCTTACCGTGACAACAAGTATTTTACTCTTTGAAGGTTAATATAATTACTATAAAATTTCAGAAAAAACTTAAATGAGTAATGGATGAAATTTTAATATTTATCCCAATCATTTTTCAATATTATATATTTTATAATTTTTATATCATTTAATAAATTATTATTTATTTTAATATATAATTAATGACAATTTTGATACTAATCATTACTTAGACTTTTACAAAAATCAATAAAACAAGATATATTCAAAAAAAACACATATAAAATATCCATAATATGTCAAAGTTAAAAATATAATTTTTTTATTTCATTAATTATCTCAAATTATATTTATTTTAACATTTATAATATCATTTATTTGATATTTCCATTAATTAAATAATTATTGAATCATCATTATATAACACTTTAAGGTAATTATTTATTTATTAAAAATTAAAAATAAATTATCATGATGAAGAAAAATATTTTATATTTCAAATGACTTTTTATTATAAAATTTAACTATGTATAACCATATCTTAAAAATGATATAGTTATTAAAGATATGAGTATAACATATTTAACTTTTCTTTAAATAAAATATAATAAAGGTCATACTCTCATACAATTGGATTAAAAAGGTTATAATCTTATCCCAATGATGTTTTTGGTTGAAAACAACTCATCCAATGAAATTTGGACAAGTTTTTGGATAATTTTCACATATTATAACATTATTTTTACCCTTAATTACTCGATTTACCTTTAACAATTTTAATAAAAAAATAAAGTTATTATTCATAATATCCAAAAAATAAATGAAACCAATTTACATAATTTTGACCAAATAATTAAAAATATGGAATCCATTTCTCAAAAATTAAAAACATTTAATTTTTAGTAAGAAATTTAAAATTAATCTCTTTAAGAGAACCATAAAATAAGTTTTTAAAGTGAAAAAGTCCAAAACATTGAAAAAAATTTATAACCAAATTCAATGTGAAATTGATTCCAATTACCTAAATTGAATTAAATGATAAAAAATTATTCTAATTAAACTTTTAAATCAATTAAAAAAATAATTTAACACTGTAAATTATTTTGATGAAAAAGTTTTCTTCAATTAAACTACAATATTTTATCACTATTCATCAAAACATGAAACTTATCAGAAAAATATGAAAAAATTAAACCGAAGTAAATTTGTTTATTATGATTTAAAATAATAAGTTATTTTTTTCATATATAATTTATAATGTTTAAAAAACTATATTTTGAATTAGTGCTCCATCAAAAGGAGGTAAAATAGCCTTTAGAAAAACATATCCTTTTAATGTGTAAAATTTGATTCATTCTTAAATTATGCCCCTAAAATTTTTTGGATGATTTTCAAAATATTAAATATAAAAATTACATAATGTGGTTAATACTTTTGATTCTATATTTTTTAATATCTATGTTATAATAGTCAATATATCGCAGTGCATTTGAACTCAGTGTTGTGTGAGAAGTAAGCTATTAAATTTATTTAGGAAAACATACCATAAATTCTTGGGGTGTTAAATTATATTTTACAATATTTTAAAGTTACCTACTTGAAATTTAATATGTTTTCCTATGTTTCAATTAGTATAATTTTAAATCATAGAAAATATAAAGTGTAAGTAAAATATAAATGAAAATTGAAACATTGGATAAACATGTAAAAACAGGTTAATAGTAAAAAGAATTCCGTCATTTTAATAGATGAAAAATCATATAGAGGATTGAATAAATTTTTATTTAAAATCCTTTATGTCAATAGTAGACATATAAATAAATGAGTGCAATCACTACCTATGATGAGGTACAATACCACAATCTAGTGTGTGAATTGGATTCCCATATCAAGATCGCCAACCTCTATGTTGGGGTGGAGTATGATGAGATGTAGAGGGATCATCCTCAGGTGATGGAACATAATATGTCTGATAATATTCTCATGACTCATCAGGAGGAGTGGAATCTAGATTTCATCATGTGCACCTGATCTTTCCCCCATTGCATAAGTGGAATGACCTATCATTATCTATTGGGGGAACTATAAGGCCAATGAAGGATTGGTCATGAAAGGTAGAGGCATGGGAAATAACCCCTGATACGAGCTTGGATCAGATATATCCAAGAAAAACCTTTGATGTCCTTAAAATATAAATGTATCCCATGACTCCATGTGCACGTCCTCAATAAGATAAGGCTTGACTACTAAAGGTGCCTCCTCTGTCTCTGGAATAGGTGAGGCCTCACGAGCAACACAAAATGGTCTACGTCGTTGTCGTCATGTTTCCTCAACATAGGTAGTTGGAGGAGGAGTTTACTAAGTAGGAACCTCCTCTCCCTGACTAGGAATACTATATCGTTGAGGTGGATGATCAAAGATATTATCGTGTAGAACAGGATACGACAACATCATCCTCTTCACTACAGCATGGTATGCTGGCTGGATAAAAACCTCCCACTCCTATTGATCAAACATGTATATAGTATATTTTAGCTGAGTATTCTATAATTAGATTCAAAATTAAGTAAAAAAAGTACAACAAAAAAACTAATATAAATTTATTAACTTACTATATCCTATATCCCTTTGTCGTGCTGAGAAAGATACAATATAGACTTCATTCTATACCATGGATCATATAATCAAGTTTCTCTTCTAGAAATAATCACATAGTACGCATACCATTGATATGAAATGATGATCTTTTGTCCCAAAGGTCTAGATATTATGCATGTTATCAGTTCTAGTGGACATCCTTCCTCCCTGCCAGCTTCACGGAATGAAGTGTTATTGACTATCTAAAAGGAAAGGGAATACGTTGGAAAGATCCAAACTATCATGTTACTCTATCAGTCTAGTGACACTCAATAATATTAATGTGAATGATATTCACTGCATCCATGTCGTCATGAATCTCATCATTGTAGAATGTGGGAATCTAGTCTAATAGATCCCAATATGGTATCAATATAATATTAAATTAAAAGTGACATTTGTTAAAAAAAATGTTGCTAAAAACCAAAAAATATAATATTATGAAATTGGTTAGTCAAGGAAAGACTATATATACTTACATAGTTGGGTACAAGACAACCCAAATTGAGATTATATGCACCCCATTTATACCTCAGAGTCCTAAAAAGTTGTGTGTCTAACTACACCTATAATGTACAACATATAAAGAGATAAATAATAAGAAATTAAATTTAATTACTCATAGTATAATCATAAAACAATAAATATAAGTGATCATATCAAAATCCATGCGGAGAATCATGTAACACAGCTATATGAAGCTCATAGCCAGCAACAATAGGGGAGAGGTGAGGGATTCCCTCCCCTTCCCACATCTGTGTAAGGATGACACATTCCTCAAGATCAGTGCTACATGATCGGCTTGCCATTCATAATGCTCTATAAGTGTATTCCAAACACACAGATCCCCAGCTATATGTCATATCCTAATCAAAATTTTCTGGTATCCCCAGATACATCATTGAACATGCACACTAGGGTGATCATTTCATATTTTCACTATAATGTGCTACAAGATATATGCATGGGAATAACACATGACAGTCTAATCATCAACATCAGCGGGTAAATGTGAAAAGTGCATCTCAATTCGTCTCATAGATATCATCCCATCATCTATAAAGTCATTATCTCACACAATGTAGACATTTAGAAATCATTTTACAAGCTCATTAAAGTCTCTATGGGTGGGTCATATAATAGCATCCTCCTGTTTAGAAATACTGAACAAAACTACCACATTCTCAAGTTTTATGGTCATCAATCCCTCATGCAAGTGGAATGTCTGTATCTTAGGTATCCATAACTCAGTCAGAGCAGTAAGGAGGTGATGATAAATGAATTTAAAATCATATACATCAATGTTATAGAATCCATCACAGTGTTGGTATAGTATAATGGAAGATGGATGTGGAATTTGGTGATAATGGTGTGCTCTATACACCTTGATTTTTTGAACCTCACGGCCAGTTAATGTCGTGTGAAACATTCCTATACTACTGAGGGAGTAGTGTAGTATCCTCCATCTCTATGTATATATGAAATAAATCTTAAGTGTAAAATATAAATATAATATTATGGTCATCAAAATGTTATGACTGGTAGAATGTAAGATATAACATGTTTATTCTGATTATTTTATGATATTTTTATTACCAAAATAAAAGGATGTGACTTCATGTTTCTCAAATTATATTTCTAAAGTGGTTTTAGATATGGTTTTACCTTGGAAATGGTGTTTTATTAAATTGGGAATGTTTGATTTATGAAATAGCATGTTTCTTCTGGCCTCATTTGTTTACTTGATCCATGTTTGGCATTTTTTTTAGCAAACCATGTTTTGTTTATAAAATAAAACAAAAGAGATTTTAAAGGTTTACTTGAGGTTGGTTACTTTTCAAGTGGTTTAGTTTTAAAAAAAATGAAACTATTTTAGTGTTTTCCATGTATAAAAGACTAAAATAGATTCATGGTGGTATACTACTTCTCTTCATGCCTCACACCCTACTTGGGACCTTCTTAGTAATTATCATATTCCATTCTGCCAATATTAGTTTTTTAAGGTGACTAGTTTTCCCTCTATTTTTGTTGGAATATAGTTCTGTTTTTTAAGGTTTTTTACTTTAGAAATAGATTTGTGCACACAATGGTTATATTTATTTGACCCACATTATAGATTTATTCTTTCTTTGATGTATAGAATATATACCTATAAGTTGTATCTCAAATGGTTTTCTTTATAATTTATCTATTATTTCACACATGATGGTATATTTTGTGATTATTTCCTCACATGATTTCTTTATGGTGTATCCCTGGATAGTTTGATTATGCTTTTATGTCATATCACATGCACTTTTCATATTCCATATAATGTGAATATGAAATAGCTTATTCCTTCTATCCTTATTTTTCTACTTGATCCATGTTTGGGAATTGTTTTGGAAAACCATGTATTTTTTATAAAAGAAGAGAAAAGGGGTTTAAATGGTTTAATTGAGGTTGTTTTATTTTCAAGTGGTTTAGTTTTGAAATTTTTTCAAAATAGTTTATCAGATTTCATGGATAAAAGACATAAATAGATTCATGGTTGTATCCTAGTGGGTTTTTTTCCTCACACCCTACTTGGGACCTTCTTGGGTATTTTCAGATTTCATTTAACCAATCTTGGTTTTCAAAGGTGACTGGTTTTTCTTATGTTCTTATTATAATAGAGTCATGTTTTTAAAGGTGTTTTACTTTAAAAATAGATTTTTAGACATATAGGTTATATCTGTTGGACCCACCTTATGGATTGATTATTTCCTTAATGTATAGCACATATACCAATAAGTTATATTCCAAATAGTGTTCTTTATAATTTATGTATGATTTATCACATGATGGTATATTTCATGATTATTTTCTCACATGATTGATTTATAGTGTATCCATGGATAGTTTGATTATTATTTTATGTCACCTCAAATGTTCTATTCATATTCCTTGTAATGTGAATATGAAAGGATTATTATTATTTGATAGTAAAAGAGTTTATAAATGTCTGAAAATTATAAAAAATAGAGGATTTTATATTAACACCATGTAATTGATAATAAGAAATATTCACATTTGAGATAATATATCATTATGGATGAGAGAGTGAACTTGATACAATAATGTTAGGGAATTGTTTCCTGTTATGACCTTCTCGATAACATATGTTTCATCTAAAAAAAATTCTTGTTCTTGAGGTTAGTATATCTTATTTTTCATCCTACTAGACTTTGGTCTCTCTCATTGATACAAATTTTTTATGTCAGTTATCAATATTGGTTGGTCTTTAGGCATTGGGAAATGTCAAAACTCAACAATAGGTGTCTACAGTGCAGCATAGCAGTTAGTAATGGTGTTCATCTAGTATACAAGATCAGCATATGATTCTCATGATATTTTCATAGAGGAACATTTTTCGATGGCGTCTGTTCATAAAAACTATAATCCTTGGATGTTTCCACATTGATATTTCCTTGCATCCAGTAATACCAAAAAGACTCAACCACTGCTATTTGTGATGGGTTCTGAACACTCTTGAACTTAAAATCGAGAGTCTTCTCGGTGGAAAAGGCACACTCAATAAGTAGAACCTTCTTTAAACTTATTTTCAATATCTCATTGTAAGTTTTTTCAGGACCTTAGCCCTTACTTAATCTCATCCATAGTCTATTTTTCTCTATAAATGAAGTACTTGACATAACGATAAAATGTCTCCTGAGTTATGCCATTTATAGGTAACTTGTGAAGCCCCTTGAAGATTACTTTGATGCACTACACAATTTTTATAGTCATGTGTCCACACATCTTCACCCATCATATTCCAATGACCATTTTTATTTTAGAATCTATATCATATAATTATACACTCCCTGAATATCCCTATGGATTTCTTTAAAATATTATTCAAGACTTCATTGATCTGACTCATATGATAAACATAAGTGATCATATTTCACATAAATTAAGTTTATCATAATGCTGAAATAGTAAAAAATAATAAAGATATTCCATACCAAGCCTCATGATTTCCTTGTTCATGGGTTCATTGTGTAATGTTTTTCAAAAATTTATATAACTGTGTCTGACGCATTATTGATTATGTAAATTCGAGGGTCTCTAAGCATTAGGATACATATTTATTTTTTTATTGATTTCATGGTGATGATCATATATCAAATAGACACCATGAATTTGGGTGAAATGGTTGCTGATACCTGACAAAATGAACTCCATGATTCATAATTTTCCTTCTCTGAAATGAAAAATGAAAGAATCAGAGGTGATATTTTTCCATATTGGGTTTCCACAATAAATAATATGCCCATGTATTTTCCATATAGAAATATTCTGTCAATCTGTAGGAACTATTTTCATAAATTAAATGTGGAAATACAAGGAAGTAATTCCTAGAACAAATGATGAAATTTTACATGAGATGGATCAAGTTGATTATCTTGGGTCACATGTTCATTTTTATTAATCTATAAGAAAACTTGGATGCTTTATCTGAGTATGTCTAACAATTGTGCAAAAACCTGATATGATTCATCTCAATCACCATACACCTTGACAATTACCTCGCCTTTCTCCATACATTCCTTATTATAGGAAATCTTATAACCAAAATTTTGTTGTATCCTATCTTGAATAGTGGATACAAGAACATCTTGGCAGGTCCTGATCATCTCAAAAATAATAGATGACACAAATTCAACATCCCATGAAGTATGATCTTGTGTGAGGTTTGGCAGACTGCAAGTATTATCTACCTCAATCTTATAAATCTTATAACCTCAAAATGTTATATCAATAACCACCCTCATGTGGAATTTAAAATTATACCCATATTTACCACATCGTATGATTTATTTTTTAAAAATTTATTCCTAGACTAAATATCTATAGTGTCTATCAATATGAAAAAAAAATTAGTATTTTTTTCATTGCATATTTACTTGTAAAATCTATTCAAACGTATAATGTTTTTTCTAGATCACAAAACCTATCCTCTACAACTCCAGTAAACTAATTTTCAGGTGTGATAATATTCCAATCTAATTTAGGAAAACATTTCATTACTTTTGACAAAGATTCTAAGAGTGATAGATGATTTATTATGGGTTGAAGAATCTGTAAAACTACTTAATTTCTAGAAACATTCTCCCCAACTTCTGTAACTTCCTCCTCAATAGCACTATTGTATTTTTCTGTTACATCCTTAGAAATTTACATATAAACGAATTTGCTTAGATTTATATTCAAGAGTTTGTCTAGGTTTTCTTATTTTGTATCATAGGGAATTACCTCATTTTATTGGGATGTACCTTCTTCAGCCACTCTTGTATGTCTACATCTTCATACAATTGGGTGTTGTTTTTGAACACTAGAAACCTCAATATATAACTCCATCATGAAACCATATAAAAATGGGAAAATAAAGTTATTTATTAGACCTAATACTCATAAATAGCAAATGGAAAACCTAGATGACATAGTGTAGATAGGAATTGAAAAATTCTATAGCTAATAGACTAGATCTCTTGATCGGGTCCCAAATTTAATCAAACATGAATTATTTCATAAAGTCCCCTTAGGGTTACACAATCATATTTCCTGAACAGGTTTTTATTTGTGTACTATAAAATCTTCTTGATCTATTTAAATAACTTCCCCATAGTAGTAGACACATGAAAACATGATTCTCTCTGTGAAAAATATTTTTTGATCAATATTTTGATAGTGTAAACAATATTTACAATAAGTAATCATCATGTAGCATTGACCATAAAATCGTTCTTATATAGAAATTTTAGAACATCTTATTATATCCTAAAACATTACATTAATATTTTTTAGTACAATTTTTAATCTTCCTAAAGGTATGTTTAGTAATTTTTGAATAAAATATGAATAATTTAAAGAATATCTCCCATGAGTGTAAAACCAAGTGTACAACAAGGTTTGTTATAATTCACCAGTTCCCAATCATGTCTAGCTCAATGTGGTGTTTTCGATTTTTACCCCCAAGTACATCAATGCCAGATCCACATCAACTTATAGTATCTAGATAAGGATTTCATTATGTATATAACCACATAGTATTTATTGTACTGAAATTTTAAAACGTCTTCTTTTTTTTAAATTTTGGGGCCGAACCTCATTTATTATTAAAGAAAAGAAAAGACCTCTTTCAACTTGGTAGAGGGATATCCATTACATAGCCCGAAGGCCTAGTGGGCATGTATCCCATTACATGGCCTATAGGCACATTTTTTTGCCCAATCCCATTTTTTGAATATTACTACTATAGTACCCTCTTGTTACAGTACTGCACAATACCCCCCGTTGCTACAGTTTCCTACCACAACTACAGTACCCTACCACCGCTACAGTGCTCATCATTGCTACAATGCCTCTGCTACTACAAGACTGCTACAGTAATTCTACAGTACCTATGCCCAATGGGTTTTGAACCCCCATTTTTCATGTAGGATTACGGGATGCTTTCCACTAAGACAAACCCAAACTACATTTTAGAATGTCTTCTTATATCTTAAAATATGACACTAATTTTTTGTATTATAATTGTTAAAATTCCTAAAGGTGTTTTGAATGGTTTATAAAGAGACAATGAATCATCTTAAATGTATCCATCTATAGTATCAAACCAAGTGTTTAATAAGGTATGAATCATCTAAATCACAAGAGTAACAAATCATGTGTTCAGTTAAGCATATTTGTCATCCAGTTATCCATCTTTGATCCTATGTTAATTCTATGTTAATCTAAATTTAATCAATAGCTCATTGTTATTTCATAATAATTCAATCCTTAGTTATTCATTACTAAGTTATTACTTAATCATTTATTAATTATTTGTTCTTGAGTAGTTAGTTTAAATTTAATTAATAGAAATCAAGTACTTACTTTATAACTAATTGTTAATTAATTAATTGTTAATCATTATTTAATAATTATTTAATCATATTTTATTCATTATTTATTCATTGGATAATCATTAGTTAATCATATAATAATTATGCCTTAATCATTCATTAATAACTAGTTAATCATTACTTAATTAATAGATATCAAATTATTACTTTATATCTAATTATTAGTTAATTAATAGTTAATCATTAAGTAATTATTAGTTTATCATTATTTATTTATTATTTTATCATATTTTATTCATTATTTAATCATTAGATAATAATTATTTAAGCATTAGTTAATTCAATATTAATTATGCTTTAATCATTCATTAATCACTAGTTAATCACTACTTAATTAATAGATATCAAGTACTTACCTTATAACTAATTATTACCTTATAGCTAATTATTACTTAATGATTAGTCATTAGATAATCCTTATTTAATCATTAGTTAATCTTATATTAATTATTCCTTAATAATTCATTAATCACTATTTAATCATTACTTAATTAATAGATATCACGTAATTACATTATATCTCATTATTAGTTAATTATTAATTAATCATTAATTAATTATTAATTAATCACTCTTTAATCATATGTTATTAATTTTTGAAAAATAATTAGTTAAGAATTAGTTAATCCTCTATTAATTATGACTTAATCATTCATTAATCACTAGTTAATCATTACATAATTAATAGATATCAAATAGTTACTTTATATCTAATTATTAGATAATTGATAGTTAATCATTAAGTAATTATTAGTTAATCATTATTTAATAATTAGTTAATTATTGACTAATAATTATTTAATAGTTAGTTAATCATCTATTAATTATGCCTTAATAAATCATTAATAACAAGTTAATCATTACACACAATTATTATTATTTTATTCCAAAAACAAGGTAATAGAAACAAGGTAGGGGAGGGGAGGAGGGGGTAAGGGATCAAAACCTTCATGTAGGTCTATAAAAATTTAATCCAAGTGTATATCCTATGAAAAAATCAGTGATACCTGAAGGGTGGGATCCGGGAGCGATAAATTCTTTGAGGGGGGGATCTGGGGATTCTTTGGAAGTTAAAAAAATCAGCAACGTGGTTACCTTCATTAGTTAAATATGAAAAAATCATTAGTTAAGAATTAATTTATCCTATATTAATTTTTCCATAATCATTAATTAATCGCATGTTAATCATTACTTAATTAATATATATTACATAGTTACTTTATAGTTAATTATTAGTTAATTACTAGTTGGTCATTAATTAATAATTTGTTAATCATTCTTTTATCATTAGTTAAATATTTTTTATTAATTAGTTATTTATTAGTGGATCATTAGTTAAGTATTTAATAATCCTTAATTAATTATGGCTTAATAATTATTTCACTAGTATTTAACCATCATCTAGTTGATATTAATTCATAATTACATCAATAATATTTAAAAAATAATATGTTATACTAAATAATAATCTTTTGATAATAATAAATCTATTAGTATGGCTAATTTTAATTTATTTACTTAAAATACATAAATAAATAATAATATTTCATTTACTTATATTAACTATTATTTCTAAACTATATCTAATTAACTAAACAACTAAGTAAATAACATATTAAAAACTAAATAAAAATAATACAATTAAATAAATAAGAAAAAGTACCTCTAAATTATTCTTTGTAAAATTTGGTACTCCTTTTAGACCACTATAATCTCTACACATAAAGGAGGTAAAAGTGTGGAGAGAAAGGGAGTGGAATTAGAGAGAGTGTGAATGAAATAAGTAAGGAGAAAGAGGTGGTACATGTTCTCTTTTATAGGGGTTTGGGAAAGGGTGGCATTGACCTTCCCGCATTTCAAGATAAACTAAAGGTGGTATCTTCAATGCCTCTTTTCTACAATACACTTCAAAAAAAATAGCCTAGTATTGTTTAAATAATTTTTTTCCTATAAGAACACATATATAAAACTATATTAGATTCCTTATTTATTTCCACATTTCATCTCATTAATTTAGAAACTTAAGATGACATAAATAATGTTTTCAAACTCAAATTTAGTGGAAAGTAACATGATTTATTTATGGAAATTTGTTTCCATTGTTTGGAAATATGACTTTGATGAGTCTGATTTCCCCTGTTATCATTCCACCTAGAAGATTCAAAAACTATACAATTATCAAAATGGACAGTTTCTTTTCTAAAAATCATACAGTTGTTTGCACATGAATCTATGATCTCATATGTGAAACCTAAGTTCTTTTTTAACTTACAAGAATGGTAATACGACTCAGGAATCTTAGCGTCAGTAGGAATTACATTTTTCAATAACACTAAGATCTTTTCGAATGGTGTATCTAAGCACTGATTCAAAGTCTTCAATTGAAAAACTCTATAATAAATGACAATTTAATCTAATCAATACACTTAAAATATCATTCAGTTTGTGCATCATCAAGTATTTCATAAAACCTCAACTAATCATGATCTTCACCAAATCATGGATTGATCTCACCAGTCTCAATATTATGTATGTCAGTTCCTTCAGGATATAGACCTTGTACCATTTTAGTAAGAATTTCAAGCATCACATTAGTCATCCTTACATCAACATCCATCTCAGATATTTTTTTATGATGACAACAAATAAATTCTTCCCCATGAAAAGTCCAAATCTTATAATTTTTCAGAAACCCATTCAATAATAGGTTCTCTCTCACAGTATCTTGTATGAATTGATATCTATTTTCACATTTTCTACATGGACAACTAATACGGTCACTTTTAAATTCTATAGTGAAATCAATAAAATGCATAATGCCTTCAAAATATTCAATTGAAATTCTATTTGAAATATCATTCCAACACTTATTAATATTTGTATATTTAAAATAAGAAGTAACATTTACAAAAATATTTGAATTTCATGAATTTTTATAATTTCATATCACAAAATATATTTAAAATACAGACTAACCAATTGCATGTGGGATTCAATTTATACTCATCAAAAACAAGAAAACAATTCACAAATGACATGTTCACCACATTATATTTAATTAATGATGAATTTTATTTTTTAAAGTATTATTTCGTACATGACTAAATATTTTATAGAGAGGTACTTATAAAACATGTTCAGATAAAACAAATATATTTTAACAGAAATGAAATGTTGATCAAATGAATATATAATATAAAACGCAAATAAGATATATTTTTTGTTATGGAATTAGATTTTTTTGTTAAACTTGTTAATAAATAAAAAATAAAAATAGCCAATTAAAGTACAAGTAAATATAAAGACAACATTTAGCCTCAATTATAATATATAAATAAGTTTTCAAAATCAGTATTTTTTTAATAATAGAAGAACTAAGAATAAATATATTGTGTCAGGGACTATGTTAGGTCTATATCATTTAATAAATCCTCACAACCTAAACCTTAAACCTCTGATGGTCTATCCCACTTAATTCAAGGAGTCCTTCTCGTCATCCCACTCCTTCATTATTAACCGATTTCTTGTTTTTTTAAACATCTATATACTACAAATTTTAAAAAATTATCTAGATTTATTTAAATAGTTTTAATTAAATTTCATAAAATTATAAATATATAAACTAATATAAATTTATGAATAATATTATTATCCATTCAGTGGTCCAAGATATTACTAATTGGCCCAAATAATTGGGTACCCTAACACCCGATCTGATCCTCACATTTCTCAAAGGGCATTCCAAATCCCCACGAGTTGGTGAATGGTGTCTGGAATCATAGAAGATATAAGAGGGAATTTTTTTTCCACAAACAATACTAGAATAACCATAAACATACCAGCATTCTCAAAAGAAAACTCCAAAGGTAGAATAATACTAAGATATCAAACATATAAAAAACCCCACTTCATACATCCTTAAAGTAATTTGAAACTTACCAAATAAACAACCCATGTCCCAAAGAACACAGAACTTTAGTTCTAGAGGATCAAAAAAAACCACCACCTATTACTGGCTCTTTCCTCTTGCTTGAACCTAGAATAAGGAAATCTACGGATTCCCAAAGGAAAATTTAGGGTATGAGCTAAAATCCTAGTAGGATATCACCAAGTGTTCCATAATAATATTTCATAATAAATAAAGTAAATCATTATTTCAATTTTAAAATATATAATCAAGGTAGTACAATTGAATAATTAGAAAAAAAACATGCATTCCATTTCATAATATGGAAACATTTCAAAAAATGGCTCGAGTAAACATTTTTAATAAAACAGTTTATATAAATCTCCAAGAATGAGTAAATCAGTTTCACAAAAAATGCAATATATATATAAGTAATGATTTTAAGAAACATGTTCATATTCTATGAGGTACGATTTTTCCAAGTTATGGTATCCTCACACACTCATATCTGTGATCATGGTAATGTTCACACATGTCCCTCAGGATGAGACCAAATATGACCCATCAATATCCCACTGGGGATAAGCTCTGCCGAACTAGGTTTATGTTAGAGTCGTAAAGCATCGATTCATTGATAGTTAATTACCATCCTAGCATATTTTTTCTAGATAACTTACTAACTAACCATATTCATATATTCTCAATCAATTAATCAATAATTAGAAAATTATTTTAAAAATGTTTAAAATACAATCGCCCCATTTTCAGTTTCAATATGCTAAGTTTATTTTGAAAACCAAACACATATTTCTAATCAATTCATGCCTTTTTCAAGATAAAACCAATCATAGGTTTTTATCAAATCAATTTAAGTCATTTTTCTAAAATCAAATCTCAAATAAAATTACAATTTCAATCAATTTCCAAAATACACCCCAAATTCCAATTCCATTGGAATTGGGGATTTTTATCAAAATACATGCCTAGTCTATTCAAATTACAATCAACGTCCAAATAGGTTTTCATAAATTAAATTGAAAAAAAATTAATTTAAACCAAGAAAACCAATGGTTTAAAACATGGAAAATCTTAATAGAACCACCTATTTTAATCACGGAGATCACATAACACAATAATAGTGATGAGATT
Organism: Viscum album; assembly: GCA_963277665.1. Lineage (NCBI taxonomy): Eukaryota > Viridiplantae > Streptophyta > Magnoliopsida > Santalales > Viscaceae > Viscum > Viscum album. The sequence continues at coordinate 2,044,808,806 of OY728147.1, read as the reverse complement.
TTCCATTTATGACTGATGGTAATGGATATCTCAAAAACGAATCTAGAATAAAGATTCCAAAAAAGTAGTTAAGATCCATCAACAAAAAATATGATCTAATAAACCCTATGGATAAAATAAGAAGATAGTGGTAGATAAGGAATGGGAGAATATCTCTTACCAAAGAGGGATCTAATGAGATTTGCAGTGGTTGGATCCACCTAGAAAGAGGTTTGGATGATCCAAAAGGGGTTCTTGAGAGATTTTAAAACCTAGTAAATCAATTAACCTCGAGTTAGGGTCGATTAGTATGTCATATGGAGGTTATATAAATTGTAAATAAATTATCAGAATTAAAAAAATGTATGCACGCAAGGTTTCCTAGAGGGGGGGCCATGGTTTCCCAAACCATGCACCCTAATCATGTTCCCTTGAAATGAGGTTCAAAGTTTCTCCTAGGTGGGTTCACATTTTTGGAAACTTTGTTCCAACCATGAATTCACTACTACCTAGGGGTGTACAGTTTTCACTGGGGGCATGCGGTTTGGAAAAACCATGCGTCAACCATGCACAGCCTAGAAACATCCAAATTTTTTAATTTTTTATCATGAAACAACCCAAGACCAACCCCAACTAAGGTATTATAAAAATGAGGGTATAGTATTACCTTAAAATAGTAATAGTAGTTTATAACCTCCACACCACAAAAACTTTTTTTCCCTATAAGCCTGTCAAGAAATATCCATGTCAAAAAGATTTGGCCACTACTCTCTTATCAGTGCCCCTCTCCCCCACGTCACATGAGTATCAGAACCGTGTTGTCATACCACTCATACCAAAGGTATCATCCTCCCAAAAATTACATTAGATTTATAATCAACAATACTTATTGGGTGCTCAGTCACGGATAAATTAGGTTGAACATCAGGATCACTCCAACTCGGAACATGAGATGGATCAGAAAGATACTTTCACAACTACAATACATGGAACACATTATGTATCAACATAAACTATGGAAAAAGTTATAAATTATAATCCACTTTCACTACCTTCTCAAAAAATTCAAAAGGTCCCAAAAAATGTGAACCATGCTTCCCTTTCCTATCAAGCCATCGATGACCCAAACGAGGTGAAACTTTCAAGAACACCTGGTCACAAACTGAAAACTCCAACGGTCTGTGGTTACGATCATCATAATATTTATACCAGATCTACTTTTTCAACATTCTATAATGAATTAACTGAATATTTGATGTCATATCTTGGATTGATCTTGGTCCAACCAAGGAACTTTCACCGATCTCCGAATAACAAAACAGAGATCTGAAAATATGTCCATACAAGGCCTAAAAAGGATATATTATGATTGCAGACTGGTAACTATTTTTATAGGAAAACTCAACCTACCTCTAATGGTCATACCAAGATTTACCAAAGTATATAAATATTCCATGAATTATATCTTCAATAATATGTATAGTCCTCTCAGTCTATCCATCAGTCAATGGATGGTTTATTGTACTCAAAAATACCTGATATCTCAATGCCTCCTAAAGGCCTCTCCAAAAGTGAAAAGTTAAATGGGGATCTATATCAGAGAATATAGTAGAAAGTACTTCATTCAAATGAAAAATCACTCTCATGTAGAGATTTCCCAACTCCTCAACATTGGTTGTATCATGAATGGGTATAAAGTGTGCCAATTTGGTTAGCCTATTGATTACAACCCATATTGAATTCTTCTTTCTGTGGGTACATGAAAACCCAACCACAAAGTCCATAGAGATCTCATACCACTTCTGTGTAGGTATTGGAAGCGGATAAAGCAAAGTCGAAGGTCTCTACTTCTTGGACTTGACATGTTGAAATGTATAACAATGAGAGACAAAATCAGCAATGCCCCATATCATAATTGACCGCAAGAATATTCACTACATGTCATAAAAAATATTTGTGGTTATTGGGTGAACATCCAACTAGGAACTATGGAAATCTCCCATAACATATTTCTTCATATCTAATATCACAAAAAACCGATTGTGAAAACATATAATACTCTCCATAGAGAATGAACACACAACAACGGTCTCCCTGCAATAAAGAGAGTCTCTAATTCTATGGAATTAATCATCAAGATGTTGTTCCTGAAGAATCTTCTCAAGAAGAAAAGAGTTCAAATGAACACTGTACAAGGAAACCTCACCCACTTCTTTCAAAACTCTTATATAAAACTATGAAAAAGTTGTCATCAAATTCGACTCTTTTGATGATTCTTTAATGACCTGGGTTGGAAGCTTCCTTCTTAAAGAATCTTCTTTGACATTCCCCTCCCCAGGGTATAGGAAATATTGAAATCAAAATATTTATTTTACTCCTCCCAATGATTCTAGTAGGGATTAAAAAATTATTGAGAGAAGATATAAATCAATCTCTTTTGGCCAGAATTCACGGTAAAATTTTCTCTGAAAAGGAAATGTCACCAACATTTAAGTGCATGCATCGCTACTCCAAGTTCAATTTCATGGGTTGGATAATAATTCTCATGTGGCCAAAGTTTCTAAGAACCATATGCTACCACATGATCACCTTCCATAATGACACAATCCAAACCTGAACTTGAGGCATCATAGAAGACTGCATAGCCCTAACCAGTCTCTGGAAGATTCAGCACTAGAGTAGTAGTCAAATGAAATTTTAGTTCAACAAAGGAACTATGACATTTCTCATCCCAAGAAAACTTTACTCCCTTTTGATTTAGAGCTTTCATCAGAGAATATAAATTTGAGAAATCATTTATGAACCAGTGATAATATCTAGTTAAACATAACAAGTCTTGAATCTAGAAAATATTCTATAGTTTCTCCCATGTCATAACAGCTTTCACCTTCTCAGGATCAACTAAGATACCATGTTTTGACACCACATGTCCAATGAAATTAACTTCCAAATTTTAGAAATAACATTTCGAGAGCTAGGAATAAATTTGATGATTTCTCAATAAGTCCAGAACTTCCCTCATATGATGTATATGATCCTCCTCAGACATAAAGTAAATAAGAATTCCATCCATAAAGACCACTACGAAAGTATCAAGATACTCTTGTAAAATCCTTTTCATCATATCCATAAATATTACATGAGAATTTATTTAACCAAATGGTATGACAAGGTACTCATAATGGCTACACGTGCTCCGAAAGGTGGTTTTATGAAAGTTATACTCTTTTCTTCTCCATTATTGATAACCATATCAAATATAAATCTTCAAAAACCACTTATCCCCTTTCAACTGGTCAAAAAATCATCAATACTTGGTAATTTATACTTTTTATTTACCATAACTCGATTAAGTTTCTAGCAATCAACACAAAGGCGAAGTGCTCCATCATCTTTCGTAACAAAGAGAACAGGCAGCTCCTAAGGTGACACACACAGGAATATGAATCATATATCTAGAAGATTATCCAACTGAGTCTTAAACTCTTTCATCTCAGCTAGTTCCATGTAGTAATAATGTATTGATACCAGATGAGTGTCAAGTACTAAATTGGTAGAAAACTCTACCTACCTTACCGGTGGAAAACAAATGAAGTCATATGGAAAAACATTAGGAAAATCGATGAAAATTTGAGGAAGATAATTTCTCAAATATTACTGATCCATATCAAAATCAAACACTTATATTACTTTCCCCAACTCTGGATAAGAATGTATGGCTCTACGCGACCTCAGGTCCCATTCTCCCTAAAAGATACGACACAACCCATCGAGTGTATTAAATGAGACTCGTAGAAGATAGAAATCAATTGAATATTTATTAAATATGAACCAATCCTTCCCAAATATGACATAAAGAGGTTTCATGTTGAGAAATAGAAAATTTAATATAATCTTGATATCTAATAATAAGAAAACACAAGGATTAGAATAGAGACCCATCTCTCTTCTCATTCCGAGGGGTGTAGAAATATCCATCACATAAGATAAAAGATACGTAGAAAGATTTAATAGATTCATAATACGAGTCAAATGAATGAATGAGATGCACCAGTATAAAATAAATAATTCACCAAATATGAATTTGTTATCCCAATTAGGTTAAATACCCTGAGATGGGGGTGAATCATAGTTTGACAGATTAAAACAACTTACCCTTTGGATCTTGTCTCATAATTAAACAAAACACACTTCTCTCTTCTTCTCTTAGAAATATATGATCAAAAATGAAATCATGCAAGATACACAATGATTTTTACTTGTTTAATCTTCACTGGTCTGCGTCCATAGAGAATATAATGGCAATGTTCTAATGTATTAAATCCACTAAGGATATCTTAAAAATTACAAGGTTTGGGCTAGATCACTTCTATTCCCAGGTTCACTACCTTTATACGATTTAGGGATGGCTCACTAAATTCCCAAGGGTCACTCCCTAGGTATATTTCTCTAGATAACTGTTGGTGGAAATAATCAGTATCTTCCACATCCTTTTCTAACTTCTCTTGGAAAGGATCCACACACAGTTTATTGAATTGTAGGTCCCTTAATTTGCATGAAATCACGCATCCTCAATTTTAGATAAATGGTATGTTGAAGTATATTTTTCACTCATAGATGAAATAAAATTTTATGTGTATTTTTTTTTAGTGGAAATTACTTTCGTGAACTATTTTCATCCCTTAGTGAACTTCCTCATGTCCTTAGTGAACTTCCTTTCACCGTGTGGTGCGAGTGCTTCACATACCACCTTTTTCTTCCACAAACCATCTATAGAGACCCTTCCTTTTCTTAAATTACTATTACATCATTTCAAAGATAAAAAACATAATAGTATTACACATAGAGGATCAAAATTTTTAGTGTCTTGGGCAATCTAGGACCATACAAAACAATTACAACATCAAGCTTAAACATTTATTTAATTTCTTCTTCTCTAGATTCTTATTGGCACTTGTCCTCTCCTTAGTACATGTAGCCACCTAAGGATATAAATCAAAAGGGGTGAGCTAAAATACCATTAAGAGGATAGATAAAAATAATATAGCATGGGTGATCATAATCATGACATAGGAAAAAGATCATGAACATGAGAGGAGCATAAATAAAAGACTTGAAATGTGGCAATGCATAAAAATGAAACATCCTGTCTTAGTGGTTAACTACCACAAATAATTGTGAACCAAGCTACAATATTGTTCACACATAATTTCACATTTACTCATGAGATTAATCACATTACCCAATGCATTGGATCATTGTATAATTTCGAGTGCACCCGTCACATTTAAACATTCATATTGGGCTATATAATTCTGGGTGCACCCGTCACATCATAACATTATCATTTATCATGAATGACACAATGAAAATATAGAATAAATGAACATAACTAACCCATGAAAAGGAATGGGTTTCATCTCATAATAACACATTCATAAACTTTGGTTTCCCAAAATAAAGAGGGAATAACATACTTGATACAAGAAACACAAATCTTGAATGAGAAGTAAAAGGTGAGTTCTTAAAAGAAGAGTTATTTTGGAAAAAAATTTGTTTGACATAAAAGTAGTGGTAAACATGTATATCCTAGAAAAATAAATACAATTATGAACAAGTGATCCTTAAGGAGTAACCATATCAAAAATGGAGTGAAAGAGGGAGAACTCGAAGGACGAAAGTTGGGTTCGAGAATTTCCCCTTACCTTGTATCTGAATGCTTCCTTCTCCTTAATGTACTGTATAATGACATTATATTCACTAATTAGAAATCAAGAACCTTTTTTAAATTAATATGGTTCATTATGGTTACATTAAATTATTTTGTGTTCCTTTGGATGATTTATAGAGTTTAAAAACATTATTCGGGAATGATTGTTTTTATGGTTTTCTTGAGTGGTTCACTTGTATTCTTAAATTGAAGTTTGAGTAGAACTTGGGTAAACATCCAGAACTGATATTTCATGTTATTAATGATATTAAAGAATTTTTAATTATATCATAATTAATTATATTAGATCCATGTGTATGAATTATTAGATAATATTTAAATGATGATGATTTGGCTTAATTTGGGCGGTTTTTCGATCACAATGAACTTGTTTTAACTTATCACTTTGTAATATGGTCATAATTTAGTTCCAAAAATTTAAATAGGACATAAAACATATAAAATATTCTTTTTAAACCATAAAAATGGTTTCACGACCAGATCTGAAGGTATAAATGGAATAAAAAATCATGTCGTTCTTGAAGGTGATAAATTAACACCTCACGAACAACGTTCTCTTTAATAAAATAAAAAGAAGAGGGAAAGTGGGTTGGATGATTTAATATCCTATTAGCATCATAAAATTACATTATATGTATAATAATAGAGTTAAAATACCATTTGGATGAATATAGGAGGGGAGAGATCAAGAAATGAACTTGAACTTGAAAGGAAATTAAAGGAGAAGAGGGAGAGAAATTACCTCTTGAATCCTCCTCTTGAGATCCTCTTTAAGGGAATAATCTTTGTATTTTGATGAGACCATAAGCTCTTGGACGTGGGGGGGATAGGGAATGTTTTTGGGAAGAGTTTTGAGAAGTATTGGAGCTTGAGAGGTGTGAGGAAATGAGGGTGTGAAGGGTGGTATTTATAGTGGAGGGGAGAGGGGTTTCCTTAATATAAAATTCATTAGTTTATTAATTTCCCCTAAGAAAAGGAATAGTGAGTCTTGGATGACCAAGAATAGTAATTTTATCATGTTATCCCAAAAAAATTTGGCTTAAATCACTATAACATCACACATGACTCTATAATTAGCTTATTTAGCTTATTTTTGTAAATTACGATATTTCACTATTCATCAAAAATTCAAGTATTCCAAAAAAATCCCAAAAATTTACCCCAACAATTTTTCGACTTGTAGAATCCAAAAATAAAGTCCATTTTTTCAAAAATAATTTTCTAAATATTATTAATTTAATATTTAATTAAAATCATAATTTACTTAAAAAACAGTTTTTAAAATTAAAACTGATTTTATAGAGCTTTCAAAGATTAAATAGGGTCTTATAAAATTATCTAAAAACTATAAGACATTGATTTGATAATTAATTAACACATTTTAAGAAAAATACATTTTCTTTTAAATTAATTAATTATTTATTTATTTATTTATGACTTACAAAATACCAAAACGTTTACTAAGGTCAAATTGTCACTTTCTTAGATGTCTAAATTTTATTTAATTATTCATGGGTAAGGTTAATCTTATGTTGGGTGATTTAATATTCATAAGGGTCATATTACTATTCATAAGGGTAGGTTACTATTCACAAGGGTACTTTACTATTCACTGAAAATTATTTTTGTTTCATTAGACTCCAAAAATCATCTTGAACACAACCGTGTATGTCAGATTTTTAAAATTCAAAACATAAAAGTGACATACTTATGTTTAAAGGTCACTTATCACTTAGTAGTTCATTATGTTTTGTTTTCATGTGACTTTATGACATATTTATAAGAAGGTAATTTCTATTGAAAAACTTTGCGCTATTACATTCTTCCCCCCTTATGAAATTTTGCCCCTGAAATTTCACTTTACACAAACAGGTGAGGCTACTTCTCCTTCATTGCCTCTTATGGTTCCCAAGTTTCTTCCTCAAACTTATGGTTCCTCCACAACACTTTAACAATATGGGTTGTCTTTTTGAGTAAAACTTTATCTCTCTGATCCAGAATCTTTACTAGCTGCTCCTCATAGGAGAGATCATCTTCCAGTAGCACCACCTCTGAGTTTAGTACATGTGAGGGGTCCGGTATGTAATTCCTTAGTAGTGATACATGAAACACACCATGAACTTGAGCCATATTCGGTGGAAGGGAAAGACGATAGGCCACAGCTCCTATGCGGTCAAGGAACTCAAAGGGGCCAATATACCTTGGGCTTAGCTTCCCTTTCTTACCAAATTGCATGACTCTCTTCCATGGAGATATTCAAAGGAATAATTTATCTCCAATGTAGAACTCCAGGTCCCTTCGACGGTTGTCAGCATAGCTCTTTTACCGACTTTGAGCAGCTTTGATGTGTTTTTGGATGACTTGAACCTTCTATGTCATCTCTTTCACAAGATCAGGTCCAAGTAGCTTTCTTTATCCAACTTCATCCCAATAGGTTGGAGTTCTACATCGCTTTCCATACAGAGATTCATATGGAGCCATCTGAATACTCTAGTGGAAGATATTGTTTAATGAGAACTCAACCAATGGGAGATGCTGATCCCATCCACCTTTGAATTCTAGACAGCAAGCCCTTATCATATCTTCAAGCATCTGAATATTTTTTTCAAACTGGCCATCAGTTTTGGGGTGATAGGTCATGCTAAAATATGATTCAGTACTCAAAGCATGTTGAAGGCTCCTCCAGAATTTATATGTGAACCTTGGATCACGGTCAGAGACAATTGAGAGTGGAACACCATGCAGTCTCACCACTTCCTTCACATATATCTTTACAAGTTGTATAAGCGAGAGGTCTTCCTGAATAGCGATAAAATGGGCAGTCTTGGTGAGTCGTTCAACCACAACCCATATCGCATTATTTCCCTTTGACGTCTTCAGGAGACCCATGAAAAATTCCATAGTAACATTTTCCCATTTCCACATGGGTATAGGAAATGGTTTTATCATACCTTTGGACTTTTGTCACTCAGCTTTAACTTGATGACATACCAAGCACCTTGATATATATTCTGCAATCTCCTTCTTCATGTTATCCCACCATAAGTGTTCTCTGAGATCACGGTACATTTAGGTACTCCCAGGATGGATAGAGAATATTGAGCTATGTGCATTATCCAATAGCTCATTCTTTATCCCAAGTGATGAAGGCACACAAAGTCGCATTCCAAACCGAATCACACCATCATCGTCGATATAGAACTCTGGAATCCTCCCTTCCTTTACTGCATTCACCCTCTTTTTTATCTCCACATCATCCCTTTTTCCTTCCTTAATCTTCTCCTAGATTGATGGTTGTGAAATCATTTGGTCAAGGTAGGATGTATCCCCTTCCCTTATGACTTCCAAATCCATTCTTTGCATATTCAGGAAGATAGGGTCTTTCTTAATTCACAACATGGATAGAGTGGCAGGTTCTTTTCTTCTTAGAGCAGCAGCTACCTTGTTCGCCTTTCTAGGATGATAGTGAATAGAGAAATAGTAATCCATGATTATCTCTAACCATCTACTTTGACGCATGTGGAGCTCCTTTTGTGTGAATATATACTTTAGGCTCTTGTGGTCGGTTTATATGTCACACTTCTCACCATAAAGGTAGTGCCTCCAGATTTTCAAGGCAAAAATCACAGGTACTAGCTCTTGATCATGTGTCGGGTAGTTCTACTCATGGATCTTCAACTACCGTGAGGCGTAGGCTATCACATTGTCATTTTTCAGGACTTCAAAACCCAAGCCTTTCTTTGAAGCATCACTGTATATCACAAAACTTTCTCCACTTTTTAGTAGTGTGAGTACAAGTGTAGTGATAAGCCTTATCTTTAGCTCCTTGAAGCTTCCCTCACATTCTTCCGTCTAGACATACTTTACCCCTTTCCTTGTTAATTGAGTTATCGGGCTTGACAACCATGAGAAGTTTCTCACAAAACGTCGGTAATACCCAGCTAATCCAAGAAAACTACGTATTTCTGTGACACTAGGGGGCCTGGGCCATTCCTCAATCACCTTTGTTTTTGAAGGATCCACGGAAATTCCCTCGCTTGTGATCACATTTCCCAAGAACGTGACTTGATTCATCCAAAAGTCACACTTGGTGAACTTGGAGTACAACTTCTCCTTTCTCAATGTCGCCAACACAAGTCTTAGATGTTCTTTATGTTACTCCTTGATCTTGGATTAGATGATAATATCATCAATAAACACTACCAAAAATTTGTTGAGGAAATGTCTAAAGAATCTATTCATCACATCCATGAATATTGTAGGGGAATTAGTAAGTCCTAAGGGCATCACCAAAAACTCATAGTTCCCATACCTTGTACGGAAGGCAGTCTTCTGAATATATCCCTTCTACACCTTTACCTGATGATATCCAGAGCAAAGATCCACCTTTGAGAAGTATTGAGCTCCTCTTAATTGATCGAACAATTCATCAATCCTTGGGAGAGGATACTTTTTATTTATGGTGATCTAGTTTAGTTCCTGATTATAGATACATAGCTGCATTGATCCATCCTTCTTCTTCACAAAGAGCACTGGTGCACCCCAAGGTGATGCACTAGGGAATATGAACCCTTTGTCTAGATGCTCTTTCAGCTGCTTCTTTAACTCCTCCAGTTCGATAGGAGCTATCATATAGGGACACTTTGAGATAGGAGTATCTCCATGTATGAGTTCAATTGAGAACTCAACCTCATGATCCGGGTGAATTCCGAGTAACTCTTCGGGAAATACATCACTGTATTCCCTCACGATGGACATTTCCTCAAGGTTGGCACTTTCCTTCGACTCAACCATTTGGGCGAGGAATTTTTCTTCATAGGGATTCAACACCCACACCATTGAAGGATTTTTCAATGGAGATTCATGATCTTCCATTCATTTTTAGAGGAGCATGGGATGGTTCGAAATATGAAAATATATTTCCTTTTCCCGATAGTTGATATGTGCTCTATATAATGAGAGCCAATCCATTCCCATTATAGTGTATAATCCCACTAAGGAAAGTATTAAGAGATTTTCCAGAAGAATCTTCCCACATACACCAACAGGAGAAGAGTAAAACACTTGGTTTGCAATGATTGAACCACTTGGTGTTTTTATAGATATCTCTACTTTAAGGTTTTGGGGATTCGATTCTATAGTTCTAGCAAACTTTCAAGATATAAAGGAATGCATAGAACCAGAATCAAATAAGACATTTTCCATTCTTGAGTTAATAGGAATTGTACCTTGTACGACTTCATTAACTTGCTTCACTTCCATAGTAGTGATGGCATAATCCTTCCCTTTTTCCTTTGGATTCAGTGGTTTCTGATGCTTATTACCCTCAAGAACTCGAGGGTTATTGCATTTCTTTTCATAGTTCCCTTGCTCCCTATAATTTTAGAATTGAACCGTGAGTGGCTCTCTCCTTTCATCGACTACATTATCTTTCCTTTTTTGTGCATTTTTGACACTCTTCATCATGATTTCCTTCTTTCCCACACTTGAAGCATTTCCCCATCCCTTTGAGGCAGTTCCCATGGTGCAACTTTCCACATTTTTGGCATGTGGGTCATTGAGTTTTCTTCCCACCTTTATCATTAGATCCACCAGCTTGAAACTCCATTTTTCATTTCTTATCCCCATAGCCATGGTACCATCCTCCAAACTCCATCTCTACTTTGAGAGAACATCAAAAAACGTATTCATAACTCCCAAATTTTCAAATTGAAAGATCCTTTAGAAGGTGTGGTTTTAATCCACTAAAGAATCTATCAATTTTGATATCATTGTTGATAACAAAACCAAAAGCGTACCTTACAAGCTTTGTGAAATTCGCTTCGTAGGTTGTGACGGATTCTCCTTCTTTTTTCTTGAGCTCTATGAATTCTCTCTCCATCTTCATATAAAGAGTTCGTGGGAAATACTTATTAAGAAAAATTATCTTAAAGTCTTCCCATTCCATCTCTTTAATTTCCTCCCTTGGCTTGGTGTTCTTAATCAAATCCCACCATTGATCGGCTTCTCCATCTAGACGATAAATGGCTATGGTCACCTACTCTGTCTCAGAATAGTGAAGCACAGAAAATATCTTCTCCATGGAGTTGACCCACTGTTCCACAACTAGTGGATCAGAAGATCCACTAAACGTCGGTGGTCGTTGCCGCATAAAACATTCGATAGCCATTTGCTCCCTCTTTGGTGAAGGAGGGTGTTCCCCATTATTATGGTTATTGTTCATAACTTTTGATAATTGCGTAATCATATCCATAAAGTTCTGAACTCCACCTCCCAAATCATTGGGGATGTCGTTCGGGGAATCGTTGTATTGGCCCTCGCACGAGTTGTTGGCCTAATTTCTCCTAGTTCCCACCATTTTCTAAAATAGATAAGGTTAGAACAAAACATAAGTAAAAAATTCATGAATAACTTATTCATTTAAACAATTTATACCAAAAAAATAACATATGGGATCCCTATGTAAATATTATTGTGTTCATATTTGTACCTAGTCTCATGCTATAGGTTTTCTCTAGGGTTCACTAATCCTAATTCCCAAATTAACTAAACCTTTCCTCTGATACCAACTATAGTGACCCTGCCTTTTCTTACATTACTATTACATCATTTCAAAGATAAACAACATAATAGTATTACACATAGAGGATCCAAAGGTTTAGTGTCTTGGTAAAACTAGGACCATGCAAAATAATTATAACATCAAGCTTAAACATTTATTTAATTTCTTCTTCTCTAGCTTATTATTGGAACTTCTCCTCTCCTTGGTACATGTAGCCACCTGAGGATATACATCAAAATGGGTGAGCTAAAAGCCCAGTAAGAGGATATATAAGAATAATACAGCATGGGGTGAGAATAATCATGACATAGGAAAAAGATCATGAACATGAGAGGAGTATAAATAAAAGACTTGAAATGTGGCAATGCATAAAAATGAAACATCATGTCTCAGTGGTTAACTACCACACATACTTGTGAACCAATCTAGAATCTTGTTCAAAAATCATTTCACATTTACTCATGAGATTCATCACTTTCCCCAAATCATTCAAGCACTGTATAATTCCGGGCGCACCCGTCACATTTAAACATTCATATTGTGCTATATAATTCTGGGTGTACCTGTCACATCATAACATTATCATTTATCATGAATGCCACAATGAACATATAGAATAAATGAACATAAATAACCCATGAAAAGGAATGTATTTAATCTCATAATAACACATTCATAAACTTTGGGTTCCCAAAATAAAAAGGGAATAACATACTTGATACAAGAACCGCAAATCTTGAATTAGAAGTAAAAGGTGAGTTCTTAAAAGAAGAGTTCTTTTAGAAAACATTTTGTTTGACATAAAAAGTAGTGGTAAACATGTATATCCCAGAAAATTAAAGACAATTATGAACAACTGATCCTTGAGGAGTAACCATGTCAAAAATGGAGTGAAAGAGGGAGAACCCGAAGGACGAAAGTTGGGTTCGAGAATTTCCCCTTACCTTGTATCTGAATGCTTCCTTCTCTTTAATGTCCTGTATAATGACATTATATTAACTAATTAGAAATAAAGAACCTTTTGTACAATAATATGGTTCATTATGGTTTCATTAATTGATTTTTTGTGCCTTTGGATGAGTTATACAGTTTAAAAACATTATTCGGGAATGATTGTTTTTATGGTTTTCTTGAGTGGTTCACTTGTATTCTTAAATTGAAGTTCGCATAGAACATGGGTAAACAACCAGAACTAATATTTCATGTTATTAATGATATTAAATAATTTTTAATGATATCATAATTAATTATATTATATCCATGTGGATGAATCATTAGATAAGATTTAAATGATGATTATTTGGGTTAATTTGGGCGGTTTTTCAATCACAATGAACTTGTTTTAACTTATCACATATTAATATGGTCATAAGATAGTTCCAGAGCTTTAAATAGGACATAATACATATAACATATTCTGGTTCAACCATAAAAATGGTTTCATGACCAGATCTGAATTTAGAAATGGAAGAAAAAGCATGTCGTTCTTGAAGGAGATTAATTAACACCTCATGAACAACGTTCTCTTTAATGAAATAAAAGGAAGAGGGAAAGGGAGTTGGATGATATAATATCCTATTAGCATCATAAAATTACAGTATATGTATAATAAAAGAGTTAAAATATCATTTGGATGAAGATAGGTGGGGAGATATCAAGAAATGAACTTAAACTTGAAAAGAAATTAAAGGAGAAGAGGGAGAGAAATTACCTCTTGAATCCTCTTCTTGAGATCCTCTTTAAGGGCCTAATCTTGGTATTTTGATGAGACCATAAGGTCTTGGACATGGGGGAGGGGATAGGGAAGGTTTTTGGGTAGATTTTAGAGAATTCTTGGAGCTTGAGAGGTGTGAGGAAATGAGTGTGTGAAGGGTGGTATTTATAGTGGAGGGGAGAGGGGTTTCCTTAATATAAAATTCATTAATTTATTAATTTCTCCTAAGACAAGGAATAGTGAGTCTTGGATGACCAAGAATAGTAATTTTATCATTTGATCCCAAACCAAGTGGGCTTACATCATCAGAACATCACACATGACTCTATAATTAGCTTATTTAGCTTATTTTTGTAAATTACAGTATTTCACTATTCATAAAAAAGTCAGGTATTTCCGAAAAATACCAAAAATTTACCCCAACCATTTTTCGACATGTAGAATCCAAAAAGAAAGTCCATTTTTCAAAAATAATTTTCTAAATATTATTAAATTAATATTTAATTAAAATCATAATTTACTTTAAAAACAGTTTTTAAAATTAAAACTGATTTTATAGAGCTTTCAAAAATTAAATAGGGTCTTATAAAATTATCTAAAAACTATAAGAAATTGATTTGATAATTAATTAACACATTTTAAGAAAAATACATTTTCTTTTAAATTAATTAATTATTTATTTATTTATTTATGACTTAAAAAATACCAAAACATTTACTAAGGTCAAATTGTCACTTTCTGAGATGTCTAAATTTTATTTAATTATTCATGGGTAAGGTTAATCTTATGTTGGATGATTTACTATTCATAAAGGTCATATTACTATTCATAAGGGTAGGTTACTATTCACAAGGGTATGTTACTATTCACCAAAAAATATTTTTGTTTCATTAGACTCCAAAAATCATCTTGAACACAACTGTGTATAACATATTTTTAAAATTCAAAACATAGAAGTGACATACTTATGTTTAAAGGCCACTTATCAATTAGTAGTTTATTATGTTGTGTTTTCATGTGACTTTATGAAATATTTATAAGAAGGGAATTACCATTGAAAAACTTTGGGTTGTTACACCATCTATACTTCTTGGACAGATTCTTCTTCCAAGGACCACCTCTCATCTATGGAAAGATTATGTCTTGCAGACTACATCTCCTCCACCAATGATTCTTCCTTTACGGGATATAGTGCCACACAAAACCCCTTCTGCAAACTGTGTTCGTGGACCACTTCTCCTTTCCCATAATTCCCCTCACGAATCTATTCTCCTTCACAGAATTCTTCCTCGCAAACATTTTCAGACTTAAACAAATTATTCCCAGATTAAATATGTATTATTATGAAAATTTCACTGAGTAATTATAGAATTAGAATTCCTTATATAGGAAAATGATCCATAAAATCTTCTAATCTAAAATACTCAAATATTTGATGTGGTTCAGCCTTCACCATGTATTGTGATCCTCCCGCAAACCATTTATTCCTCCACGGTCCATGTTGTGTCTTCATTCACTCGTGGTGGTCAACATCTTCCATGAAATACACCCCTTTTTTACCCCTCAAAACGTCACCTCCTTTAAAAAAATGATGATACATCCCTTAAAAAAATACCAGCTCTCAACTGTAAATGATGACCTTTGTGCAAACTATTTGTCTCCCACAAACAACAATCCTTCCCATGAACTGTGATCATCTCACAAACCATTTACCCTACACGGTCCACGTATCATGATTCACAATCCTCGTAGAACTTCTATGGGAAAATATATACTTTTTTTATTTCCTTCTTCATTCCGCGAACTTCTTATGTGGTCTGCAAAATTTCATTCATGGTCTACGTACTATTCATTCCTTTTTATAAATCCTTCCTTTTTCAAAAATAAACTCCCAATTTTGAGGCCCAAAAATTTAGCAAACACTGGGAAACTATGCCACCTTAAAACCTACTTCAGAAACATAAACCATACTCATCCGCAGTCATCTGTATTTTTCAATAAACACAATCAACACAAAAACACCGAGAGAATTCCTTGAGGTATTTTTTCCCAACAATCTTTACCTTTTAGTTTATTGAAAACTCATTACATATTGATACTTCATTGAACCTTATTCCATCTTATATCAGCATTATCTTCTTTCTATTAAGATAGCGATCAAGGATTTACTCAACACGCACTCTAAGCCCACATGATCCGTGATCGGTGTGAGAAACAAGAGTATAATGCAATGTTCATCAATTAATCACTACATTACATCCCAAAAACACTCATTTTATTTCATCACAAACCTTTTATATCATGATATATATTCTTTGATCGATCACTTCTAGAATCGTCAGATTTAATACTTCCCAAATCTCATTGGTCCCCCTAACAGCTTCAACTCCCCCTATCTCACTGCTTAACCTAATAGCCTCTCCCCTATCTTCATTAATACATTTTCTCCTTTTTTATTGCTAAAATATCTCCCCCTTTGTCAACGAACCAGAAGGTCACTCTATTGTGGTCTATAATAGGATAAATAACATAGATAGGCATATTCGGGAGAAACACACCGTACCTCAAGGAGAGGCAGTCCTACATCCAAAAATTTTCATGTATGGGGAGTCTAATAAACCCATAGAGCCATTAAATGATTTTCAAACACTTCTTTAGGTAAGGACTTTGTCAGAATATCCTGACCTTTTTATTTTGTAGGCACATACTCCAACTTCACAAGCCCTTGATCAACCTTCTACTTGATAAAATGATATTTGATTTTAATGTGATTTTTCCTTGAATGATGAACCGGATTTTTTATAAGATTTATAGCACATGAATTATCATAATGTATTATGATCAGAGACTTCACTTAAACTCTCATATCATCAAGCTATTGCTTCATCTGTAATAATTATGTGAACGCTTGAGTAACAGCAATATATTCAGCTTCTGTAGTGCTCGATGAAATTAAATCTTGTTTATTTATTATCCAATAAATACATAGTCTTCTAAGATAAAATAAACCACCTCGTGTTGATTTTCTATCATTTTCTGAACTAGACCAATCTACATCTGTATATCCCAATAACTCTTGTTGTGATTTTTCATTATACATCAAACCAAAATCCATCTTTCCCTTGATATAATAAAGTATTATTTTCACTAAAATCAAGTGGGTTTCCTTGGGATTGCTTTGATATTTTGTTGCACAGCATGTGGAAAAAATAACAGGTCTTGTCACTATCAATTACAATAGACTGCCAATGATTTGCATGTATTATGTGATATTGACTATATTTCCTTCATCATCTGGTGATAGTTTCATCAGGGTAACCACTGTAATTTTCATCTTATTGGAATTACCCATTCCAAATTGTTTCAGAACCTCCTTGAAATATTTGGATTGAGATTTTAATGTGACCTTTTTTTATTTTGTCACCTATAAACTAAGGTAAAACATCAATTCACTGATCGTCGACATTTCAAATTCAATTTTCATGAATTCTATAAATTTTGTACATTGATTTTCATCTGATCCACCAAATATTATGTCATCAAAATATACCGGTACCATCATCCTTTTATTACTAGCATGATTGACATATATATTGTAATAAACTCAACCACACTAAACACCCAGTTTTTTAGAAACTGGTCTAGTCTTGAATACCATGCTCTTGGTGCTTGCTTCAACCCATATAGAGGTTTCTTTAGCCAAAAAACTATGTTCTCATCTTCATGAATGAAAAAACCATATGTAAGTTCAATGTAAACTTCTTATTCTAAAACCCCATTTAGAAATGCTGACTTGACATTCATCCAAAAAACATTGAACTTTATTTGCACTATTATGGACAAGAATAATCTGATTGTCTATAACCTTTAAATAGGTGAAAATGCCTCATCAACATCAATTCCCTCTATCTCGGAGTACCCTCTCCACACTAGTCATTATTTTTTTCAAATCATTGTATCATATTCATTCATCTTATTGTGAAAGACCCATTTAGTCTCGAAGACATTCTTATTTGTTGGCCTCAAAACAATCTATCATGTTTGATTCTTCTCAATTTGGTCAAGCTCTTCATTTATAGCCTAAACTCAATTATCATCTTTATATGCTTCATCAAAAAATTTATGCTCTACCTATGATATGTATGATTCTTGTTGTAGAGTCTTCATCCTCCTTATCTACATTGGAGCTGTTTGATCACCAATTATGTTATGTTTATCAATTTCACATTTTATCTTCTATCTTTATGAGGATACTGAATTATTCCCATCCTTTTCATTATCTAATTATTATTCTGAATTAGCCTTTGGAAATGGAACATCCCCTAATCTGCTTATCTTTTTATCACTATCCCCCAAAGACTGATCGTGTATCTGCTAAATATTTTTCTCATTATCTATTATAGTTACATCATGTCTTTCAAAAACCTTTACCAACCACTTTATGAATAATTTATATGCTTTTATTTTATCTAATTATCCAAGAAATATCCATTTATCTAAACAATATTCAAACATTATCTTTTTATCCTTATTGAGAATGAAACGCGTACTTATGAAGACTCTAAAGTGATTAAATGTTGGCTTCTTTCCATACTATAGATCATATGGATTCTTATCTTCTTTTGGATACAATAAAGCTCTATTTCATGTGTAGATTGATTTCATCACTTATTCTTTCTAAAACTTCTCTGTTAGGTATTTCTCAATGATCATTGTTATAGCCACTTTTTTTATAATTCGATTTCTTCTCTCAACTACTCCATTCTGTTTTGTAGTTCTCACTAATGAAACTTTGTGTTTTATCAAATGTTTCTCAAGATAATCCTCCACTTTAATATTCATCAACTCGGTTCCATTATCTGTTCCTATCTTCTGGATTTCTAATCAAAAATCTTTTCAACTTCCCATCGATATCTTGTAATGTAATTGAACACATCATATTTGTGGGTGGTGATTGATACCCATGATGTTCTACTAAAATCATCAATTAAGAGAATATAGTATCTCCTCCCATCAAAATATCTTGGTGAAATAGGTCCACACACATCAATATACACCATCCCAAGCACTCTTATTCACCTTTTCTCTTTTTCCTTATATATATTTTGAATGATATTCCATTATTGAAAAGCATCACATGTATGAGTACGATAATTTGATAACCTTGGGAGGTCATGAGAAGCATCATATTTCACAAGATCTTCCAAGGAAGTTTGGCTCATGTGGCCAAGACATTTATGCCATAACTTGTTTTCTTCTTCCTTGGGAATAAAGAACATATATTATTCTCCACTCACAAGGTAGATATTTCCTTTCGTACACTTTCCCTACAAAAAAAATATATCATCTTTTCCCTTCATGAAACATAATTTCTATAAAATGCTTATGGAATTTCATGAGTCACACAGTTGATGGACACTAAGTAAGTTATGACTGAGAGCTTCCATAACTAAGACATCAGCTTGTCTCATGTCTTTTCCCCCAAACTTGGATTTTACCAAGCCTAAAATTTATATCTTCATTATTTCCAAATCTTATGATACCTTCCTTATTGTACCTAATTCTGGACACTATATCTTTATTACCTATCTTATGATAGGTGCATCCACTATTAATAATCCATATTCCAGTGTGATCTAATTCTTTAAAATCAATCTCTTTAACCACAACTTTTTTAACCACCTTTTTGTTCATCTATGTTTTTGACTTCATAACTATTGTGGATTGATAATATTGATCTTACTAGAGGTATTATGGACCATATTTATCCTTTAGAGATGAAAATGATTTTCCATTTTCAACTGATTTGATAATACCTTTAGCTACTACTTATGGATAAATTCATTCTACTTAAACACATTTCTTTTCACAGTCGATGAGAAGTATCTTGTCATGTGTCTAAATCCTCCACACCTGAAAGAGTGACCATAAAATGATGTCCTGGAATATTGAGCAATATATTTATGTCTTTTTTGTATTTTTCCATTTGTTACATATTTTCTATGGGACAAACATTTTTGGAGTGTCCCATATTTCTACAACAATAACATCTAATCTATGGTGCATTCCTATGTGACAATACTGCACTAATGGTTCCCCCTTGGGATCTCTGAGTCTTCTGATTCTTATTCATACCCAACTCAATCTTTAACTAAAAAGTGGGAGATTGTGGTCTAATTTCAACCATTACTCCTTTATTTTTTAGATCAATACCCATACATGTTGTCTGATTCTAATAAATCATTTTACATTCCTAACACTCCTTCATCTACTTCACTGGAACTCTGAATTCTGTTTTCCCTTTTTTTATTGCATGTGTGTCCTTCTTTTCTAGAATCAAGAGTTTCTCCTGATCTTTCACTTTTCCTCGCATATTGACAACTTTCACTTTAATCTCTTTGATACATTTGATTTGATATTTTCCAATATTAATAAAACCATCAATATTTCTTTTTTATTCTTTAATTTTTATTTTGTACTCAACCACATTTTCTAAGATTTCTGGCGTTGAAAAATTTTGTTTTTTAATTTCTTCATTTAGTTCAGACTTCTCTTCTTCCTTCTATTGCATATAAATTTTGACATCACGAACCACTTTATTGGATTTCCTTGTTTGGGATCTCTAAACATTTATCTCTTAAATAGAATCTTCTAATGAAACCTCATTGTCAACTCTTTATTCTATTTCTCCCTCATCACTGCTGCTTTCTTTCCTTGTTTGGGAATTTCCAACAAATACCGCCATAGCATCTGCTTCATGATCCTTGCAGTCCTCCAACTCTTTTACCTCATATTTGTAATGTCTCATATTTTCTTTCATATTATTTTCAAATATTATATGGAATTATTACAAGACTAGTCTTTGCAATGGCATGCCATTATGAGGCCCGGAGTGCCCAGAATAAATGTTTGAAATAAATTAAACATTTAAAAAATCACACGGGTATTTTTCCTAAAAAAGTGGAATAAATTTTAAATGGATACCTGAATTAGAAATCTTAGGGAACCATTGCATTCAGAGTAGTGAATTTACCTTAGGCAGGGCCTAACATCGACCGGTGTGGGTCGACTTCAAAATTTAGTTTTTGGATGTTTTAATGGAAATAAAATAAATTAATAATTTCTTTTATTTTAAATGTTTCCATAACTTAGTGATGCTTATTTTGTTTTAAATAAGCTGGATCTCATGGTTAGGCTCATAACCCTAGAATACTCCCTAGAGCCCACTGGATATTTGGAGAGGATCCACCCTTGGAGAATTCTTGAAGAATGACGGTGAACGACGATGCGCGGATCGTGCGCAGCGAGATCGAATCCCGGATGACGACTGACCTCCATCTTCATTGACGATCTAGTTAAGGGTTTTTATTTTGATTCTTCCCTTCCCTATTCTTGGATTATGTGATGGACGTAGATCAACCCACAAACAGGTTGATTCGCGGATCGTGCATTCTGGAGGGAGGGTGTTATTTCTCATTTCTTTTGGGGTTTTTGATTTGGGGATTTTGTTTATGAAAATTGTTGGATTATAATTTTATTATGCATTAAACCTAATAACATGAGTGCATAGACATCACGATGAATGTTGTTGAAGGTGTCTTCCTCTTTTTCTTATTGGATTTCTTCCCCTTTTCTTTCTGTGTTCTTCACATTCTTTGCAGGGCGATGAACAATGGATCATTGTGAACCTATTTCATATCGCAACAATCCCAAATCGGAGATAGAACATCACAATGACTTATCGGAGGTGCGAAGACGATGGAGGATGACAAATCAGCTCGGATTGAGAGAAACTATTCTTCGACCGTTCTTTGTGGGGGTGGATTGAAATCAGGTTTCGGGGTAGATCAAACACCCAAAACCTCCCAAAACATCAATAGCATGGCAGGGGGAACTTGGAGACTGTTTATCCCATCGAGCTACTGATAGGGAGGTGGTGGATAGACCACAAAGACAGAGGTGGAGAGTGGAGCAGACATACCCTCTAGGGAGTAAACATGGAAGAGGGGTAGGGAGAGATGCAGGTGGTGGCAGACGATTTGATCTACTTCCACCACCTCCCCTAGGAGGTCTGCACCAGGCTTAGGGAGTTGGAGGACAGTGGTCGGGACAACTGCATGTGGTTGAGGCATACGACCCAGGGACTCAAGGGATGATCTGAGGTATGATTTTTGTCTTTTCTACCATAGTTTTTGTACTCATAGACATAGGTTCTAGTCATTACTTCCTCTTCACATGTCTTGTGCGAAACCTTGATATTCTGGTAGAGCAGTTGACTCGACCCTTACGCTTGGAGACACCTACAGGAGGAGACTAAATGATCACACATCTTTGCAGACAATGTAATATTTCCCTTGGAGGTGAGAGTTTCAGTTGTAACATCTTAGTGGAAGTGTCGAGGCCTTACGATGTCATTCTTGATATGGATTGGTTATATTCAGTCCATGCCCAGATTGGCTACTTTAGGAAAAGAGTGCAGTGTGTCTGTAGTGATAGGATGAGGTTTTCCTTTGTCAGTGAAAAAAAGACTCAGGAAGCAGAGAATGGGATCATTCATACGAGGGTGCAGCTAACCACTCATGAGTTGGCTATCCTTACCCTCAGAGCAGTAGATGTTTTGATATTTTACTTCCTGGAATTGGTGGAGGAGTACGAGGATGTCTTTCTAGATGATGTTATGGGGATACCACCCCACTGGAAGATCAAATTTTTCATCAACTTGCATCCTGGGATAGCACTAATGTCCTCACTAGCGTATTGGATGGATCTCACAGAGCTTCTCGAGTCGAGGGTGCAGTTGGAGGATTTGTAGAGTAAGGGCTTCGTAAGACCTAGTGTTTCACCCAGGGCAGTCCCAATTTTATTTTTTGAGAATTCATATGGGAGTTTGAGGTTGTGTGTGGATTATTGGAACCTAAACTAGGTGACGGTGATGAACAAGTATCCATTACTAAGGATTGACGAACTCTTCGATCAGTTGAGAGGGGCGCATTGGTTCTCAAATGTTTACCTCAAGTAAGGTTATCACCAAATTCTAGTACGGGATGAGGACGGGCCAAAGATGGCTTTCAGATACCTCCATGGTTACTATGAGTACTTGTTGATGCCTTTTGGAATTAAAAATTCCCCCGAAGTGTTCATGGGACTTATAAACAAGATCATCCAGCCATACATAGACTGTTTTGTAGTGGTCTTCATCAAAGACATACTTGTGTACTTGGCGTCAGAGGAGGAGCACACAAGGAACCTATGGATTGTTCTAGACGTACTCTGATAGCACCAAACTTATGGGAAGTTCTCAAACTTCCAGTTCTAGATATAGGAGTTCCACTTTATAGGAAATGTTATCTCATTATATGGAGTAGCAGTGGACCCAGCCAAGATCGAGGTTGTGTTATCATGGAAGCCACCTCAGAGCGTGATAGAGTTTTGTAGCTTCCTTGGGCTGGCAAGATTCTACTAGAGATTTATCCCTGATTTCTCCTAGATATCAGCACTAATGACAACCTTGACCTAAAAGTGGCAGCCTTTAATCTGGATGGAGAAGTGTCAGTAGTCTTTCCAGTAGCTTAAGCAGATTTTGATGAGTGCACCGATCGTGATGTTTCCAGAAGAGGGTTTCGAGTACGTAGTTTTCTGTGATGCATCAGGGAAAAGGCTTGGTTGTGTCCTGATGTAGAGGCAAGTGGTGATTGATTATAGTTCTCACCAGCTATGTCTGCACTAGTAGAACTAAGTGACCCATGATCTTGAGTTGGCAGCGGTATATTTCATGTTGAAGATGTGGCGACACTACCTAATGGGAGAATGGTTTATCATGTACTCTAACCATAAGAGCCTCAAGTACATATTCTCATAGAAGGATATGAATATGAGGTAGAGGATATGGATAGAGTTCCTATAGGATTATGAATTCATGATCATCTATACTCTTGGTAAGGGGAATATTATGGAAGATGCTTTCGGTATGAGATCAAGTTCGCAGTTGCTGAGTGAGGCGACAGAGCATTTGGCCTCACTATAGTTATCCTTCATGGATAGAGATGATTCACCTTATCTCTATTCGATGGTTTTCACCCCTCCACTCTTACATCAAGTTAGGGAGGTACAACTAGGGGATGTCAACTATGAGAATCTACGTGCTCAGTTATCTATAAGACATGCTCATGATGAATATTCGCAAGGTGGGGAGCACATAATCCTTTTCAAAGGACACATAGTTGTTCCAATGGCGTTGTGATAGGAGCTAATGAGTGAGTTTCATACATCCCCCTTGGCGGTACATCCTATTGTGGAAAAAATGTACCAGGACCTCTGGTGTCAATTCTAGTGCATAGGTATGAATAAGGCTATGGTAGAGTTCGTTTCTCGGTGCCTTATGTGCCAGTAGGTGAAGGTTGGGCACCATGTTCTAGTAGGGTTAGCTCACCCCCTATAAGTGATAGACTAGAAGTGGGATAGAATATCGATGGAATTCTTCACAGGATTACCACGGATGTCCAAGGGAAACAATTCCATCTTGGTGATCGTCGATCGTCTCACAAATTCATCCCACTTCCTATCTATGAGAGATAAGAGTTCCATAGAGAGCTTGGGAAGCCTCTACACGAAGGATATAGTTCATCTTAATGGCGTCCCTTTGACAATAGTCTTAGATCGCAATGATCGTTTCACATCCCAGTTGTTGGAGGTATTGTAGGAGGCTTTTGGGACTCATCTACGCTTGAGCACAGTGTTCCATCCCCAGAAAGATGGTCAAATAGAAAGGACCATTATGGTTCTGGAGGATATGTTGCGAGGAAAATATCTTGAACTTTTTTCGTGGTTGGGAGGACCTCCTACAACTGGTGGAGTTTGCGTACAAAAACTACTACTACTTGACCATTGGCATGGAACCATACGAGGCCTTATACGGGAGACCCTATTGGTCACCACTTTGCTGGACCAACCCTGGAGAGTCAGCACTCAGGGGTCCAGAGTTGGTTTGAGCCACCACCGAGAAGGTGAATATCATCCATGAGTGGATGAAGAATGCACAGATCCGACATAATTCTTATGCTAACAGGTGGTGGAGACCGTTGGAGTTCAAGGAGGGAGAACATATCCTCCTTCAGGTATCACCTTGTTGAGGGTTGTGGAGATTTTTTTGGAGCGGAAAGTTGTCTCTGAGGTTCATCATCAGATACTATGCATAGTTGATGAGGTGGCGTCACTACCACAAAACTTTGTTTCCACAACGCCACCCTTTATCCGCGCTAAAAAAAGCCCTGATAAAGGGGGTGCCTTTATCAGAGATTTTTTTAGTAGCACTGGTAAATTTTATATTTAAAAAAATATATTTTTTCATGAAAAATAATATATTGATATATAAGTATATTTATATTGATATAAATATAATATATTTTTTAAATATGTTTTTGATATGTATAAATAGACTATTACATTTAGTATATAAGAACTTTAGTGAAAATGGAATTAAAATATTTTCAAAAATATTATTAATTAATAATTTCATAATTATAATTGACTAATAATTATTTAATAACAATTTGAAGACACAAAAAATCAAAAAAAAATAATAAAAGATCTAAAATAAGTTGAAAATGTAACTCAAACTTCAAACGGCCATAAATTTTGATCCGGTTGTTCGTTTGAGCTCTACAGCATATCAAATCGAATCATGCGATGAGATCTATGTTCTAGTGACCCAAGGGAACCTTTTGTCACATTTTTTAAGGCCCAAAAAGTCCCAAAAGGTATCCAAAAACTGAGTTTTTAGTTGGGATACCACGATTTTTTAACATTCAAACAACTATAACTTCTGATTCTGATGTCCTCTAGGCCTGTACTACATATTATATCGAACATTGTTTCATTTTATTCAATTTTACTAGTTGTAGAGTTGAAACAAACTTCTGGATTAGAAGTTATGGTAGTTTTAACATTCTATGGCTTTACAGATACACATATATATGTATTTATTCGTAAATATATGTCTGTGTGTGTGTTGTATATATGTATTTATTTATTTATCTATTTATTTATTTTTAAACACACATAAAAACATATTTTATAAATGTATTTAAAACTAATCTTATAAATATATATTAATATACAAATAAATATACAGATAAAAAATTATAACTAAATATATATATATAAATAGATGTAAATATATATTAATATAAGAATAAATATATATATAAGAATAAATATATATGTATTAATATAACTAAATATATTTATATTAATATGACTCTATTTTAATATATGAATAAATATAACTATATATATATATAAAAATAAATATATATATCATTAAATGGAGAAAAAACTAAATAATTTAGTGGTAAAGGTGCAGGCACGCAAGGGGGGTCTTGGGTTCGAGTACTGGTGGAAGCAGTTGTGCGCGAGCAAGTTTGAGGGGGTTGCACGGGCAAGTACAATATGCGGGGTAAGAGGGAGGGGGCTCCGCCTAGCACTAATAAAAGGGGGGGTCAAGCGCTGTTAAAATATACCCGCAGTAATATATTCTTTTTAAAAAAATTAATTTTTTTTTACTTTTATCAGCACTTAAAAAAGTTCTCATAAAAGGGGTCTTTTGTCAGCGCTAAAAAAAGTGGTGATAAAGGATTGTTTTATCATCACTTTTTTTAAGTTCTGATAAAATAAACCTTTTATCAGTTCTTTTTTTTTAGCACGGATAAAAGGGGCATTTATCAGTGCTTTTATAAGCTCTGATAAAAGGGACCCTCCCTTTATCTTCGCCTCGATTAACGGTGCTTTTCTAGCACTATTAATTCCCTTTATAGCACTGATAATGGCCATATTTTTATTAATGTGTACTACATAGCTCTATCGCTACAGTTGTACTGGGTGCATGATTTCTTCTATGTGTCGCAGTTGAGGAGGTGCACGCATGACCCATCACACGTCACCAATTGGGGTGAGCTGGACATTGAGGATGGAAGGACCTTCATAGAGTACCCAATGGAGATCAAGGATCGACATGAGAGGATCCTTTATGGGTGAGCAATTCCCCTAGCGTGTGTCTCTTGGAAGCACGGGAATCTTCTGAAGAGAACGTGGGAGCGGGAGGCTCAGATTCGTGCACAGTACCCATATCTATTAGAGTAGCCTTTGTATTGGATTTTCAGGGATGTAAATCCTAAAGGTGGAGATAATTTAATGTATAATATTTTCTTTGTATTATTTTTAAATATTATAAGAAATTATTATGAGACCAGGCTTTGCATCGGCGTGCGATTCTGAGGCTCAGAGTGCCCGGAATAAATGTTTGGAATAAATTAAACTTTTAAACATAGAGTGCAAGTGATTTTCCTAAAAAAGTGGAATAAATTTTAAATGGGTTCCCAAATATGAAATCACAAGGCACTATTGTATTCAGAGCAATGACTTTACCTTAGGCAGGGGCTAACATTGACCGACACGGGTCGACTGCAAAAGTTAGTTTTTGGATGTTTTAAAGGAAATAAAATAATTTAAAATTTTATTTTGTTTTAAATGTTTCCATAATGCAGTGATTCTTATTTTCATTTAAATAAGAAAGAGCCCAAGGTTAGGCTCATAACCCTAAAAAACTCCATATAACCCTCTCGAGCTTTAGAGAGGAGCCACCCTTGGAGAATTCTTGACAAATGAGGATGTGTGGATCATGCGTAGTGAGATCGAATCCCAACTGATGACCGATCTCCCTCTTTATCGATGATCTAGGTAAGGGTTGTTATTTTTATTCTCCCCTTCCCCGTTCTTGGATTAAATGATGAACATGGATCAACCCACAAACAGGTTGATCTGCGGATCATGCATTCCTATGGGAGGGTGTTATTTCATGTTTCTTTTGGGGTTTTGATTTGGGGATTGTGTTTATGATAATTTTTATATTATCAATTGATTATCCATTAAACCTACTAACAGGAGCTAATCGACATCGTGAGGAATGACAGTGGAGGTGAGTTTCTCTTTTTCTTATTGAATTTCATCCCATTTTCTTGTTGTGTTCTTCACGGGGCGACGAACAATGGATCTTTGCAAACCCGTTTCGCAATATAACGATCTCAAATTGAAGATCGTACATCGCGATGACCTAAAATAGGTGTGACAGCGATGGCGGATGACGAATCGGCTTGGATCGATAGAAACCATTCTTCAATTTTTCTTCACATAGGTGGATCAAAATGAGGTCTCAGGGCTGATTGAATGCCCAAAACCTCCCAGAACATAGATAGAATGGTGGGATGACCTTTGATCTTGAGTTTCGTGGAAAATGGATCACAGGGAAGAGCATCGGGAGATCGACGAAGGCACAATGATGGAGGTTCGCGTTTTTGGAAATTTTCGAAGAACACGGTTTGTTCTCCGATGAAAACGTTGTGTGGGGTTAGAATGGTGGTAGCTAGATCTAGAACACTGCACATGTTGAAGGACATGGTGTGCTTCCAGGAAGACATGGTGTGTGGGCTGCACCCAGCGGTGACTGGAGTTTCAGGTGACATGAAGTGTAGACATGATTGTGACAACTGTCACACAACATGTAGGTCCTTACATAGGACTTGGCATGTATCTCGGATGATACACGGACACGAGGTGGGGTACAAACCATATACTCTACTACCCAGCCAGACGGGACTGGTAACGCGGGTCACCCCATTTACCAGTTACACGGGTTGGCATACACGGGTTGAGGCTGTGTAAGGGAACATGACCAGCATACATAGAGCGGACCCCAAATACCTTGACATGAAATGTGATCCATACTAT
The DNA here is from genome assembly GCA_963277665.1 of Viscum album. Lineage (NCBI taxonomy): Eukaryota > Viridiplantae > Streptophyta > Magnoliopsida > Santalales > Viscaceae > Viscum > Viscum album. The sequence goes on along the minus strand of OY728147.1, from coordinate 2,044,780,039 downwards.
GCGTCGTGTATATGCATTTTTACACGGTATATTCTCCAGACTCAGGCCATTGTACACGGGCAGTACCCGGAGTAAAGGGACACGGCGTGTGACCACTCCTACACACCATGTACTCTCTTCTACATGGATTTATCCTCTTGTCCATAATTCCTTGGATAGGTTTTGTTTGGGTTAGTTCCCCCTTTCTCGTTCCTCTGAAGGTCAGGTATCATTTCCATCCACTGGTTTATGATCCCTTCAGTAGGACTTTCTGATATAGAGTTAGGTATCCCTCTGAGAGGCCCAAAGCGAGATCTTCAATCCATTTTTTGGCCCTGGGTAGAGTCAAATATCGACATGACTAATCCTACATGACATTGATCCTCTACTTAGTAGGTGAATCTGGATGAGTCGCGGTATCCGCTAAGGCCCAGGCAGTGATCATCATATGTTTATCGTGATCTTTTCTCACTCAAGAGTGTGTTTTTCTAGAATGAGTGTATCTGTTCTCTATTCAGATCTATCAGTGCACCTATATCTCTCTCATGGATTTTCCTGACGAACAATAATTCTCGGACGGACATCATCAGAGTTATCAGCCTCATGGAGTGAGTTCTCCCGGATGAGTGCTTTGGGGAATCATCGAACTGAACCCCTAGCGTGGGTATGTGATCGTTGTAGACTATAGGTCTGGGTTTCGATTATATCTGGATGTGTTTCTCTTGTTATATGTTTAGTAGACATATACTATGTAGATATGAATATACCTTTACTTTGTGTATTGCTTTGTGATTTTTTAGGTCCCCTACTGAGTATTGTTATATTCATTTCGGCATGGGCCTTTCCCGCATATGTCGTGTCTTGTGCAGACGAGCAGCCTTTTGACGGTGTCCAAGGAGGACTAGGATCGGACCGAGATTTCTGAGTTCCTTGTAGGCCAAGGTGTTCCTATGACTAAGAGTAGTAGTCCCATTACCTTTTTCTTTCTTACAGGTTGGACTTTGTAGTTTGCAGACTCTTTCTTTTGGTGGGTCTGTATTCTGGCCCAATCTGCTTTCTGCACTTTACTTGCATTTCACTATGTTGGTTGGGTTTAGTTGTATGCATGCATTTTGTTCCTTAGTGGTTTCTACTTTTCAGAATTTGTAGGCTTGGATGTGTGTGTGTGTGTGTACAGGTACTTAGGCAATGCCACCCATGTTAGTGATATGCCTACTAGGTGCTAGTCACATGCCCCTGGCCTATTAGAGGTGGGATTGGGGAGTCACGTTGTGGGACCCACTGGGATGGGTTGTGACAAGATTTTTCAGAAATTTTATTCTATTTTGAAAGTATATTATTCTTTTTTTTAAAATATCTCATAAACTTTTTCTTTCATTTCATATAGATTGGTGACTTTTTTGGGGAATTTCATCATTGTCTTCATCCTGAACTTTAGACTTCTTAGGACACTTTTCTGCAAAATGTCCAATCTTTCCACATAAAAAGAATGAAAGTGGAAGTTTACCTTTGAACTTTCCTCTTCCTATTTACATATTTGAGAATAGAAATGACATAACATCATCCAAATTGTCTTCATCCTGACTATCTTCAATAGAGAGTTTCTTCATGGACTTGAATTCCACTTCATTAGACTTCCCCTTTTCCACAACATCATTATTATCATTTCTCATTTCATATAAAACAAGAGTGATGTGGCTCTAATCTGACATAGTTTTTTACATCTTTTTATTTGGTTTCTAAAAAATTAATTAATTAATTTTTTCAATTTTGACTAAATAAATGCTATTTTTTATTTTTATAATTAAATATATTAATTAATCAATTTTTATAATTAATTATGTAATTTTAGTCTTTAAAATAATTAATTTAGACTTACTAATTTTTATAGTCATTTAATTTACTATTTAGTTTAGTTATTTTAATCTGCTCACTTTTTAATAAATTGATATTGTTATTGAATAATCATTTAATCATCATATTTTTATTTATCAAACATAGTTTTAATTTAATAATTTATCCATTAATTTAGATTCATTTAAATAAACTAACTTTATTAAATTTATTTTTATGTTTAATTATTCTGTTAATTGTTATAAGTTCAGTTCTTAAGTATTAATTTAATAAAATAACACGATTTTAGTCTTAATTTAGTTAATTAATTAATTATTTTAGATAATTAGATGTTTATTTAACTTTAATATTTTAATTCTATGTATGTAGTTAAAATAATTTATTCACTGACACTTTTGTTTAGTCTGTTAGTCTCACCGTCTCACATGCACTAACTGTTGGTAGCGCCCTACTACCGACACATCCCTGTTCTCTTTTTCCACTATCGAAGACTCATTGAGTCACTGACGCATGTCTTTTCAACACATGTTTTACCTTTAATTTATTTATTTAACAAACTTTAATTTTAATCTTTTAATTTTATCCTTTTTCAAATTAGTTTAACCTTAATTCAAATTTTTAACTAAACTGTTTGCATTTAATAATTTAAATGTGTAATTTTAATGCTAAGTTTCAATTTAATTAATAACCCAATTTTAGTTTATTAATTAATTTTATTTTAGTTCTAAATTTTTAGATTAAGTTTATTTTAGTTTTATGACTTTAATTTATCAGTTAATTAAATGATCAATTTTAATTAATTTGAGTTTCTATTTCTTTTAAGTAATTCAAAATAATTTGTTGTTTATCATTTTTTTAGGTTCTACCGACAGAGAAAATTACCACTCACCGACACCAAAAAAATTCCCAGTTTTGGTCTCACCTCCCCCTTCCATGCTACTACCGACACCAATCTGAGGAAGAGATCGAGTCATCATACCACCACCGTTTCGGATGAAGTCGATGTAGGTATGTCAGTGTTGGAGGTGTCTTTGCTGATGAAGCCGAAGCTGTTGAGAGTACCTACCTCCATCGACCGCTGAAGATCTGCTGCCATAGTGGATTATTGCTGAAGCTAGAGAAACCCCCTCCCACACACATTGAAGGAGATTTGGGGGGGAGTGATTAAAAATTTTAAATAAAAAATATATATATTAAAAGATAATAATAATAATAATAATATGAAATTATTATAAATAATAAAATAAATTATAAAAGTTAGTAATTAAATAAGATATATTAAACTAAAATAATTGATAATAACTCATAAGTAAAATTAAAATAATTAATTTAATTTAATTAATTAAAATAATTACATAATAAAAATTAAAATAAACTTATTTAGCAACTAAAATAAACATTAATAATAATATTTAATCAATTAGTTAATAAAATAATAACACTAGAATTCATAATTAATAATAATTAAATAAAATATAAAATTAATAAATAATAAAACTTTTCAAACATAAATATTAATAATGATTAATTATTAACTAAATTAATCAACTAAATGATACTTAAATATTTAATTAATTATCATAACTTAACTTTTATAATAAAATCTTAATAAAATTTATAATTAAGTAATTAATTCAATAATAAACTATTATTAATACTAATAAAATAACTTAATAAATAATATTAAATGAAAAACTATATATTAAAAAAATTATAATAAATTAATAAGTATAACATTAAATATTTATTTTTCCTCATGTCTTTTAAATATTTTTTTGTTCTTTTTTATATAGGTTCATACGAGTGATAGAATCACATCCAGGTTCAATTAACTAACTCATGGGGAGTTGGTTACGAGGGAATTGCTAAAACTACATGTGATGCACCAAAAAGTGTACGTGTGCGGTGAAATAGTGAAGAACAATTGAAGTCAGTGAAAAACCAGGGGTGACATGAACCACATCAAGGAGGTATTAAAACATAGTCTCATCGGGGATTCATCCATAACAAATTCAAAACTTTCTCACAACACAAACAGAGCAGGCCCGAGATCTATTCTAGGTGTCTCGGAGGATGGTCCAGGAGTTGAATGAGTTTAGGATCAGAGCATCATTTAGGGAGTACTTCCTCCCTCTTTTATTAATGTTTGTACTATATTTTATGATGTTTTAAAGAAATGTAATGAACATGAGAGTTATCTAAATTCCTAGTTCCTGGTATTTTTTTTCTACTGGTTGATTTCAATTTACTTTTTTACTTGTTATTATAATGTTTTCAGAATTAATCAGCGAGATCAATTTTGAATCATTTTAATGTTCTGTACCACTTTCTATAAGGACCCAACCTTAAACATTACATAATCCTGAATTAAGTTAATAATTCACATTGAGGATCTTTTCAGGTTTAGATCTTTAGAGAATTAGGTCATAACATAAACATAACAACTTGAATATTACATGTTGACACTTCTACTCAATATCCATTTTCTCATAAAATAAAAACACTTGGAAAAAAAGACATGTCTAGTTCCATGTTTTATAAAGCATGACTTCTCTTTGATCTCATCCTTGACCCTATTCCACTTTATGTCCTGTGAAAAACATTTCAAAAACTTGGGATGAGCATAAAAATCTCAGTAAGGGATACACAAAGAAGGAAAACTGTTAGTTTTTTTAAAACAACAAGTGAACCATGAATGCTTTATCATAAGTAATACTTTTCACCTTTATGAAGTAGTAAATACTCTTCACCGAATAAAAGATCATTGCTTAACATTTTTTAACCAAAACATTACCATAAAACCCATATAAAGAACACATAACATATAAAGGTAACTTGGGACATAAACATACTTAAATGAAATAATCATACGATTGACTTCCACACATATCACTAAATGGAATATTCATACGCCCGACTTCCATACCCAATTCATTAGAGGTTATAACGTAACCACCCATCCTAGTTTATCACGCCACCACCTGTCATTTGGTTTATCACGTAACCACATGTCAAATCTCTAAGTACCATTATAAAATCATAACACATACAATAAATATAAAGGAATGAAAACATTTCTACATTTTAATCACAATATATCACTTAAATATATTGATATAAAAAATCCTTTATCAAAACCATTTTCAATACCAAAATACATAAAAGAGTATATGGTATTTATTTTCCTTTTAAAATTAATACGGTTTGTTAAGGAAGCCAAAGATCAACTAATACTTGCAGCGGATGAAGGTCGTTGTTACTACTTAGGTTAAAAGAAACATTCTTTTTTTCATTTAGTAAAACTCTTCATAGAAAAATATTCTCATTGAATGAAATGAAAATTCAAAGGTTTTTATACAGAGTATAAAAGAAATTCACGTATAAAACAAAATATGCCTCAATGAAAGGAGATTGAGACAAAGTAACTTACAAAGATAAATTTGTAAATAAAATAGATCAATAATGTGTATTCACTATAAGTACACATAAATAAAGTATAAATACAAGATAGTACATAATCATATCATGGCATAATCAATAAGTAGAATATTAACCCAAAGAAAGGAATTTGGGTTAAGAAGTTCCCTTACCTCGTGTCCGACTTGACCTGTTCGTTATTTAATCTACTGAATAATAAACTAAAGTTAATTTCTACTTGATTAAGAACATTTTTCAAGTTTATTATTCCTTTTATATCAATTATTACCATGTTATAAACATCATGTAATCATTTAATTTAATATTGGTCGTTTTGTCAATATTTGGTACATGAGTCAAAAATGAACTACTTATATTTACAAGTTGTCTATGTGGTCAAAAGTACATTATATCCAGAATGATATTAATGATTTAGATATCATATATATCATATATATCCAGTATATATATTTTTTTATAATATTACATAACATTTAGAGGTAAGAAATGAAATGCACCGTTCATGGAAACAATAATTTGTATGTACGCATGAACGCTTCTTTCATTTCTATTTCATATTTTAATGGAATTAAAAAATAATGATACAGAGTTATATTATTATTCCAATATAATATCATATATAATATCATTAACTCTATCCTTTATACATCCCATGTATGGAATGAAAGAGTCATATCACTTTGAAGGGGCGGTAGTCCGCACTTCCTCAAATGAAATTATCGCATTTACCCATAATGGAAACCATAAAGGTATGCTATAAATAAAAAATACAGAATCATAAAGAAAAAAATATAATATATTTCATATATAAATATAGTTTCATCTTAATGGCCACTATGAGAGGCAATAGAAGATATTTTAACAATCATCATTTCGTGAGGCGTTAGTTTTCCATCCACAGAAACAGTATGTTCTTCACCCATTAGATAGAGGAGTGTGTAATTGTAGTTCGAATCATTCTCATAACAATAACCTAGTATATTGAGGATACTGGTGTTGTTATAAAATAAAGTAATAAAAAGAGTTTATGGGGTTGGAGAAGTAAAATAAAACAAAAAAACAAAATAATTTAAGAGAAACGGTTACATTTAATTCAGGTAACTCCCTTTAGTTTGAACCAAAAGGGTTTGTTTAAGTTCCTTATGCCTAAGTTAAGGCTTTTAGGAGGAATATATAGATATTGAGAGCTTATTTGGGAAGGTTTTGGACAATACAAGGGGCTTGTGAGGTGTGAGGAATGGGTTAGAGGTGAGGGGTTTTTATAAGGGGGAAGGGATCTTTAGGAAAGTATGAAAATATTATTTTTTTATATAATGATTTTCGGTTTCTAAATGTCGAAAACTTATTAAAGTCAAAGATAAGATGACTCATGGTCGAAATAAAATCATCCAATAAGAATTAGAGAGGTATTGAATATTATTTTAATCTTTATAATCTTATTTATTTAAATCATTTATTAATGAGGTAAACACTACATCATTATTGTGTCATAAATAATACTATTTATTTGATGTCTAAAAATTATAAAAAAATACCATAATATATTAAATATTTTTATCTTTATAATAAATATTTATAGTTGAAAATATGACTTATATAACCCCATGTAAAAATTGATTTACTAAAATATATTTGTTTATGCCATTTTTTCCTTTAAGTTAATTAAAATAAAGTGTCATTATCACTCATAAGTGGCTCCATGGGGTCCCAAAATCAACCCAAAGACAACCATTATTGGAAATTACTCATCCAATAAGGTTAGGATAAGTTTTAAGGTAATTTTGTATTATTATAATATTCTTTTTACCTTGAATTTCCCTATTTACCTTTAACCGCGCTAAATAAAAGTCAAAAGTTACTATTCATAAAAAATTATTTTCATCTTATTGAACCACATTTTACTTACTAATAACAACCATGTATGTTGGATTTTTGAAATTCAATTCACAGAAGCGGTAAAATTTCATTTAAATGAAAATTCAATTTTTTAACTACTACTAAGTGGTTTCACTATTCATCAAAAAATGAAGTTTTTTAGAAAAATACCAAAAATTAAGCCTAAGATATATTTGATATTCCAAATTAAAAAATTATGTCTATTTTGTCAAATTCATAACATAGAATTTTCATTAATTAATTTAAAATTAATTCCCGTTGTCAAAACAAATAGTGTGTTTTTAAGAAACAATAACTATCAAAAGATTGACACTTATTTATGTCCAATTTCAAAGTGAAATTAATTAAAATGACCAACATTGGATTAAATTATAAAAATATATTCTAATTACACTTTAAAACCAATTAACAATATAATCTAACCATATAAATAGATTATATTAAAAGGTAGTATTGAATTAAAATACAATATTTTTCACTATTCATTAAAAAATAAACTTTATAAGAAAAATACCAAAATTTTACCCAAAGTAAATTTTGATATCCCAAATCTAAAGAAGAATTTTATTTTGTTAAATAGAACATATAAAAGTGACCAAAACTAGATTTAAATAGGGTTTTCCAACAAAAGGCGTTAAATCGACCTTTTAGTGAGTATTAGAGTATTTATGCTTAAAACTGAATTCTTTACATATTTTAAGCCTCTAAGTTTTATTGGATAAATGTAAAAACTTTTAAAAAACATTTATAATCATATTATAGTTAGTTATATTCATTCCCTCTAATACAACGGCTAGGCGTTAACTACCATTTAAAATAAAAATATTATATTATTAGTGTGTAATGTAAGATTTCAAAGAAACTCGTTGTTGTGTATCAGGTATGCCATCGAACATAGAAATACCCTTTAAAGTAAAATTAATATTTAATTCACAAATATTAATAATTATGAAAATTTCATATTTCTTTATTTACCTAGGATGTTACACTTTCACTTAATTTCAAATTCCACAATAATTCAGTGAGTCTGATTATAGATACAATTTATAAAGACTTTTCATTCATACAACTTCAGAACATATGGAGAGTTTGTTCTATTGTCATTTATTAATCCTAATCTCATAGTTGAACTTTATTGGAGTGGAAAACTCTAATATTGATCAATCTGTATGGTTTATCTCCTTGCAAGGGAAGTAAGTCATTACTTTTTTAGTGGTATGTTTCATCCACTTATGAAGTGAATAGGATTCTTTTCAAAACTAGTAGAATAGATTTTCCCTGGACAATTATCTTGATTGTTTATCTTAGTATCTATTATTGTGTTGTTCATCGTTGTTGTGTCTTCTTTTTATTACCTCTTAGATCAACTTATTTTTGTTATGACTTAATTTACTTAGAACAAAAATATTAAAAAATTAAAACAAATAGAAAAGTTTAAAAAAGAAGAATTTTAGTCCACTACTGATGTTAGTGGGATATTTTTAAGAAAATTAGAAAAAGGTTGGTCTATTTACCTTCTCTGTGGGTTCGACCCTACTCACCACATATACAGTGGTTAGTAGGAATATAAATATTTAAACTATCACCCAATTTCAATGATATTTGAGCATCAGTTTTTTGGCACTGTTTCCAATGAGGGCACAAGCCATTACTTAAAAAAATTGCACATAAAAATTTACACACAAAAAAAATTGATTATTTTTAAAAAATATCTACTTATATTTATGGCTGAATTGATACTGTTTTTTGTAATATGAAGTTTATGTTTACTATTTTCTATGTTGAATTTCACCTCTTATCACATATTTCATGAACACTATGTCTAATGTTGATATATTAGAGCCCTTGAATAGGGAATTGGATAAACATATCACTCCCTTTAATAAGAAGAAAATCTAAAATGGAAAATCCAGATAATAGGTTTTCTGCACCTAATGACTTCCAAAACCATCCAGAACACTTATATAATAAGAGACCTAGGATGTGGGATTTCCAACTCCCTCAAGTTTCAAGTAATCCTTCATCAATCTAACTTTCACATAGAGCCTGAAACTATGAGCTGAAATAGTCCCACATTTCACTATTCCTGTATTTAATGGGCTCTTTAATGAGAACTCTCTTTCCTTCATTAAAGACTTCAATAATACTATGCAATAGTTACCTCTTCTAAAACTTTATGAAAATGATATGAGAATGATTGTCTTTCCCTTTTTTATTAAAGGGAATTCTAGGAACTGGTTTGTGATCTTAGATGAGAACATTTTCAAAAACTAGGATCAGGTGTACATCTCATTCATAATGAAATTGTATCTCCAAAGATTAAAAGGAGAACTAAGAACAAAAATCACTAGTTTTTATCAAGAGGATGAAGAATCTTTTCATGAGGCTTGGTAAATATTCAGAAACCTACTTAGGTAGTTTCCCCATCATAAAATCTCATCCCACCTTCTCATAGATACCTTCTATAAAGGGATGCCCTCCTCTGGTCAGAACTTAGTGAACCAAGCTGCTGGGGGTAACTATAATGATAATATTGACGAATATTTGACAAAAAATTTCAACAACCTTTCCATGAATTCACAATATAAAAATTCAATAATAAAAAGAGTCAATAGAAATTTTAATGTTAATTCTATTCCAATGAATAAAACTCAAGCAAAACTTGCTAAAATTGCCAACCAACTTCAATCTTTAATGAATAAGAATTTAAAACAAACTGTTAATCAATTGGGATGTCAAAACAATAACTAATATTTAAGGGAGCAGTGTGCCCAGTGTGGAATGTTTGGTCATACTAAAGACTTTTGACCCAACTTTGACATGCCAACCCAACAACAAGAAAAATCTAGCATTGTTAATTATGGTCCTATTATGCCTCCTAAAGAAGATCCATTTTAAAACAAATACAACCAAAGATATTTGAAACATCCCAATTTGTCATGGAAAGATAAAGGCCTTATTAAAAAAACCACTACCCTTAATTATCAAAACCAACAAAAAAACTTTCAAAATCAACAAAAGGGTGAGTCTTCTAATTCACAAGGAAATAACGATGGCCAAATGTCTCCAAAGTTAGATCAAATTTTGAATAAAATGAGTTCTCGAGAGGAAATATTCATGACTCAATTAAGTAAACATAAAAAAACTATGAAACTGATAAAATGAAAAATGATGCAAGAATGAAAAACATGGAAACTCAATTGAGCCAAATAGCTATGGACTTTATATCTATGGATAAAGTAAGATTTCCTAGCACAACTGAACTTAATCCTAGAGATAAATCTATGGATTTTGTCACTAGAAGTGAGATTAATACTCAATATGAACATAAAAAAGACTTTGAAAATTCCCAAAATGAAAAACTGGTTGAGTTTTGAAATAAAAGTCTACTTTATTCACAATCTGGAAATTCACAGAAAAGTTTTGAAAATGATCAAAATATGAATTTTTCGTTTTAAACTCAAGATAAAAATTCGTCTAAAAAACAAAATAATAAAGGAAAAAATAAAAATACTAAAGAAATTAGGGATATTCCTACTATTCTAAAAAAATTCCCCACCCATCCCTTTCTTAGAGAAACTTAAACCTCAAGGTTACACCAAAGCTAAACTTATTCAGTTACTTGGTATCTTGTCCAAACATCAAGTGACCATTCCATTCATCCAAGATTTAATTCAAAACCATTATTATTTAAAATCTCTTAAAAAATTGTTTCAAATAAAAAATCTCTTGAATAATTTTCTACCTACAACATCACTAAAGAGTACAATGTTTTTCTCTAAAAGAAAATCTCACCCAAACTGAAAGACCCAAGTATTTTTGTCATCCCATATACCTTATAAAATTCTGATCAACTCAACTACCTATGTGACATAGGTGATAGTATTAACCTTCTCCCATAATCAATGTTCCAACAATTGATATTGGGTGATCTTCAACCCACCGTAGCCATAATCTAGTTTGTTGGACAATCTTTCACTCATCCTGTGGGTAGGGTAGATGATTTACTATTTGGGGTTGGAAAGTTGTTGCCTTCAGACTTTCTAGTCTTAGATATGAAGTGTGATCAGGAGGTTCCTATAATCTTGGGTAGGCCTTTCTTGGCCACATGTGGTGTTGTAATTGATGTGCCTAAAGGTCAACTTGTTTTTAAAATTGGAGAGCAACAAGAAGAGTTTAATGTGTTTAAAAATGTAAAAGGATCAACTTTTTCTAAAAGCTGTTCAATGGTAGAGTCTCTAGAAGATGAAAACTCAAATGGAAGCTTATAATAATATGAAAATAAATTATATATTGAGGAAATAAATTTTGAATCTGAAAATCCTAATTTTCTTGTTTCACAAGTTGAAAATTCTTCTCAAAAACTGAATCTGGAAAATTTTCTAGATCTGGACAATTGTACAGTTTCTTCTATAGGAGATTCATTTGTTTCTAAACATAGGATATTTTTTAGTGAATTTGAGGGTGTTTCATTTAACACCAACACTACTAATAACTTTGATGATATTGAGGGAGATCTTTTTAGACAACTTGATGATTCTGCTTTAATAAATCTGTTAAATTTAAATGTGGAAAATCTGGATAGTGGGTTGTCCACTTTGGATAGCAGCACTATAAATTCTGAATCTGGTCTAGAAATTGGAAATATTTCATCTATTCATTCTCCTTACAAGAGATATATTGAATACCTTGGTCCTCCTAGGCCCAAGAGTCTTCCTTCTAGTGAAAACCCACCCATTCAGGAACTAAAACCACTCCCTACTCATTTGAAATATTCATTCTTGGGTAAAAATTCCACTATGCCTATTATAATATCTATTGAGATAAATGATAATCAAGAAGAGAGATTGTTTAATGTTATTAAAAATTTTAAATCTTCTATAGGCTGGACCATAGCTGATATAAAGGGTATCAGTCCCTCATCCTACATGCATAAAATTCCTATGGAGCCAGACCATAATCCTAGGGTAGAGTGTCAAAGAAGATTGAATCCCAACATGAAAGAAGTTTAGAGAGAGGAAGTGATCAAGCTGCTAGATATTGGAATAATTTACCCATTTTTTTATAGAACTTGGTTCAGTCCGGTCCAAGTTTTCCCTAAGAAAAAAGTGTTCACTATTGTCAAAAATGAAAAGAATAAAGAAATTCAAATTAGGAAATCCACCAAATGAAGAGTTTTTATAGATTATAGGCAGCTGAATGAATCCACTAGGAAGGAACATTTTCCAATTCCCTTCCTCAGTCAAATTCTTGAGAGTCTTTCTGGGAATGGATTTTTTTTGTTTTCTGGATGGGTATTATGCTTACAACTAAATTACTGTTTCTCCAGAATATCAGGATAAGACTACTTTCACATGCCCCTTTGGGAAATTTTCTTACCAGTATATTCCCTTTGGGTTGTGCGGATCCCCCACTACCTTTAAAAGGGGAATGATTGATATTTTTTGATATGATCAAGAGGATCATTAAAGTGTTCATGTATGAATTCTTCATTGTAGGTAGCACTTTTGATACATATTTAGGAAATCATGAGTTAATTTTGGAGAGAGATATTGAGATCAACCTTGTGCTTTACTGGTAAAAGTTTTAATTTATGTTCACTTGAGGTATTGTGCTAGGACATAAAGTGTCCAAGATAGGTTTGAAAGTTGATACTGGAAAGATAGTTTTCATTAAAAAACTCAAACCTCATAAAAATGTAAAAGGTGTTAGAAGTTTCTTAGGGAATGCCAGTTTATACCAGAGGTTTATAAAAGACTTTTACAAAATCACTAAGCCCATGTGTTCTTTTCTTGCTAAGGATTATCCCTTCTATTTTGATGAAAATGGTTTAAAATATTTCAATATGGTTAAATAAAAACTAACAACATCACCTATCATTACTGTACATGATTGGAAACTTCCTTTTGAACTTATGTGAGATGATAATGATGTGGTTGTTGGAGTTTACCTTGAGTAAATGAGAGATAATAAGTTCCATGTGGTATACTATGCTAGTAGACTACTAGATGAGGCTCATAGGAATTATACCACTACTGAAAAGTAATTGTTAGCTATTTTGTTTACTCTATATAAGTTTAGACGGTAGCTTTTAGGCTCTAAAGTCATCATTTTCTCGAACCATTCTTCATTGAATTTCTTTTTGTCTAAGAAAGAAACCAAACCCAGGAGGATTAAATGGATTTTTTTGCTATAGGAATTTTATTTAGATATTAAGGATAAGCAAGGAGATGAAAAAAAAATTATCACCTATATAGGATTCCCCATACCCATTATGAAGATCCAAGGGATATTAACTCTTCCATTCTTGATGAAAAACTTATTACTATGTCAATTAGGAAATATTCATGGTATGAATATTTTTCCAATTTCCAATAATCAAGAGTCTTTTCCAAAAAAAAATCCAATAACCAAAGAAAAAAAAATTCATCTATGAACTTACGTATTATCTTTGGGATGAACCATTTCTATTTAAGAGGTGTGTTGATGGAATTATTAAGAGGTGTGTGTCTGAGGAAGAGATGTTTCCTATTCTAGAGAGTTTCCACTCCTCACATTTGGGAGGTCACAATGGTGTTGAAAGGACAGATCAAAAAGTCCTTTAATCTAGTTTTTACTGGCCCGCCCTTTTTAAAGATACTAGGAGTTTGGTGGTTGAATTTGATAAGTGTCAGAGGTTAGGAAATGTGAGTAGGAAGAAGGAGTTACCCCAAAAAGTTATGTTAGAAGTAGAGATTCTTGATGTATGGGGTTTATATTTCATGGGTCTATTTCTATAATCTCATGGGAATGATTATATTTTAGTGGTTGTAGATTATGTTTCAAAGTGGGTTGGTGCAGTGGAACTGCCCAACAATCAAGAAAACAGTGTCATAAAATTTTTTAAAAAGAATATTTTTTTCAAGATTTGGAGTTCCCAAAACCTTTATCACTAATAATGGAACTCATTTTAAAAATAAAAAATGTAATGATTTGATGTAAAATAATGGTTGTGTTCATAAGACTGTAACTCCTTATCATCTACATTCTAGTGAACAAGTGGAAATTCCTAACAGAGGACTGAAATATATTCTTGAGAAAACTATCTTACATTCTAGAAAAGACTGGTCTCTTAAATTGGATGAATCTTTATGGGTGTATAGAACTTATTTTAAGACCCCAATAGTTATGTCTCCTTATAGTCTTTTGTTTGGAAAATGTTGTCATTTTCATATGGAGTTACAACACAAGTCATATTGGGTAGTTAAGGCTCTGAACATTGATTTTTAGAGTTCTGGTGAGAGGAGATTTCTTGAGATGAATGATTTAGATGAGATAAGGATATAGAGTTATGATAATTCAAGAATTTAAAATGATAGGACTAAAATCTTTCATGATTATATCATTAAATCCAAAGATTTTAAACCTGGACAGAAGTTCCTTCTGTTTAATTCAAGACTCAGACTCTTTCCTGGAAAACTTAATTCTAAGTGTTTTGGACCTTTAAAAATTTTCAGAGTGCTTAAGAATGGAGTTGTAGAGATTGTAGGTGAGGAAAACAATCCCATTTTTGTTAATGGGTAGAGAGTTAAGTTGTATTCTGAAGGACAGATGAAGGGATTGGCTATTTTCACAGTGCTTGAAAACTAATTCTTAATGAAGTCTAGCTAAAGACTTTAAACTTAGCATTGTATGGGAGGCAATCCAATGTTCTTATTTTTTAATTTTCTTTGTTTCATTTTTAATATTGAATAAGGTGTTACTCCAATGCTCTGTTTTTGTGAAACTCTTGTTGTTTCTTTGTTCTTGGTCTCCTTGTTCTAAATTAGAAATGATGTTGTTGTTGTGTCATTGAGGGAGTGGAATTCCTATAGTAAAGGATTAATGATAAACTTTTATTCATGGAATTACTATACTCTTTAGTCATCTTTCCTATTTTATTCTCCTTTAACTTTAATAAAAAATCACTGATAAGTCACAATTTTACTGCTACAGTTGAGTCATTGACTCACTGATGCACTTGAGCCACTGATACACTTCTATCAGTGACTCATTGGTAGTACTGTCAGTTACATAGTTAATGTTACTAAAAAAACTATCCTTGATATAGAAATAAATTTTGCTACAAGTGTAGGTTTGATGGAAGCTTTAGTGTTCTGAAAATATGTATCTTTTCATTGTTATTATACTGAAAAATCTGTTGCATGTCTCTTTGCTAAAAATTTTTATGTACATGTCACTATGCTGTACAAAAATTCTGCATGTCCTCTTTACTAAAAAAATTAATTCCATTGATAATAAAATTACTCACTCTAAAGAATTAAGTGTAGGGGGTACATATAGGTTGTTATTGTACTTTATTTGTATCTACTTAAATTTATGGGGTGTATATCATGAACTTTGTCTGCGTTATTGAACATCTTATTGAACCCAATCTATTAAATTTGTTTTCACTCAATTCGCTGTGTACCCACAGGTTTACATGTAATTTTTTGAATTAATTGAACAATATGATTCGCTATCTTAAATGATAATTCATGATTTTTAAGAGCCTCATGTAAAATAATTCTTATGGAAAACACACTTTTTGTACTTTAATGAGACCCTTTTACATGTCATAAATCTACGTGATTGAAAATATTATTTGAACTTTAAATGTTAAATTGTTCTTCTCCAAATTTGAATTCAACATTGGGGACAAAGTTGAGTTTTAAGTATAGAGGAGTGGGTCAACTCATGTTGAGAGAAATTGTGCTTAATGTAAAGCCCATAAAAATCTTACAAGTATTTAAACTTTTTGCTAAAATTAGTCAAAAAAATTCAAAATTCTTACACAATTTTAGGTTGTACTTGAATGAGTCTTGCCTAAAGATAATGATTTAAAGGTAGTTAAGATTTGCTTTGAATCTGAAATTAATATGGGTGAATGATTACTGAGTGATCCTGCTAGTGATTTAATGAAAATTTGGTGGAAGGACTATGTTTGAGAGTGATATGGGTAACATTTTTGTGTAATTGTGATCATAAACTTAGGAACTGAAAATTTGAACTCTTTCCTAGGGGATACACCTTAATTTAATTAATAAAAATGTAATCACCTTAATGATCTAGTATAAATGGTTTTTATATAATTTTTCTGAGTCCAGAGTAATCTGGGCATTTGGGAACCCATGGTGAATCTCTGAGACCCTAGATGTTGGGTGAATTTCTGTTAAATAAAATCCCTATATACCCTTTGAATAAGTGCATATTCAGAGTGCTTAGCACATGTTACATGTCCTGGGAAAAATAAAATTAAGTTTCTAGGGTCAAAAATGAGTTCATTAAGGTGAGGGGGATGATGAATGCCAGATGAAGAAGGGGATAAATTTTTTATATGGGAATCATTTAGGTTGTATCAATAAGGTGATTCAAAAAAAATATTTATATTTAATTTTGGAACTCAGGTGATGAGTTAAAGTACAGAGTTCCTCTGGTTAAGTTTTTAATTCAACATATTTATAATCAGTTTTTACTATTGGACATAAAACTTAAGCTTGGGTTGAAATGGTTCATTATCATGGATCATATATGAGTCAAGACTTCCTTAATGATGGATGATTCATTTCACTTTTCATTACCATTGAGTATTTTTTTTAGGAAAGACATTTTTTTAGAATTACATTTCAAAAGCATATTCTCAATTTTGAGGTCCTCTACTTTTGAACTATTAAACTTGTTACATTTTGAGTTGAGTAAAATCATTCTTATGTTTTTCAATGATAATAAAACATGGGATTGTTTGAGTACAAAAAATGTTTAAGTGTTGGGGAATTTGATGTGGCTCTAATTTGAAATTGTTTGCTACATATTTTTATTAGGTTTTTAATAATTTAATTAATTAATTTTTCACTTTTGACTAAATAAATGAGCTTTTGTATTTTTATAATTAAATACATTAATTAATAAATTTTTATAATTAATTATTTAATTTTAGTCTTTAAAATAATTAATTTAGACTTACTAATTTTTCTAGCCATTTAATTTAATATTTAGTTTAGTTATTTTAATCTCATCACTTTTTAATAAATTTACATTATTGTTGAATAATCATTTAATAATATTATTTGTATTTATCAAACTTAGTATTTAATTTAATACATAATCCATTAATTTATATTCATTTAAATAAACTAACTTTATTAAAAAAAATTATGTTTAATTATTCTGTTAATTGGTATAAGTTCAATTCTTAAATTTTAATTTAATAAAATAACGTGATTTTAGTCTTAATTTAGTAAATTAGTTAATTATTTTAGTTTTTCAATCCACACATACCGGCACCAACACAGCCTTCTTCCCCTACCCAGTCGGTCTCTCCCTTGCAGCATTCTCACCATCGAGACTCGTCCAATTCCGATTCAATAACCAAACCAGAAAATTGAAGACTCAAACCTGATAACGAATGAATCAAACAGACTTGATGAACCCAATCATCGAGTCAACATTGAGTCATACCAGACTCAAACAAGATTAAATATTAACACAGTTTTAACCCCTAATTTTAGAGTCGTTGTTGCTTGGAGTCGCCACATGTCATCACCCAAGCTAAGCTAGTTGTACCCACAGGACCGCAGATCTGAGGAAGAGATCGAGTCATTATGCCGCCGCCATTTCGGATGAAGTCAAAGTAGGTCTCTCGGTGCTGGAGGTGCCGCCGCTGATAAAGCCGGAGCCGTTGAGAGTACCTGCCGCCATCGACCGCTGAAGATCCGCCGCCTAAGTGGATTATTGCAGAAGCCAGGGAAACACCCACTCCCTTACATGATGAAGGAGGTTTGGGTGGGAAAGTGAATAAAAAATTTAAATAAATATATATATAATAAAATATAATCATAATTATTATTATAATATGAAATTTGTATAAATAATAAAATTAATTATAAAAGTGATTAATTAAATAAAATATATTAAACTAAAATAATTCATAAGTAAAATTAAAAAAAAATTAATATAATTTAATTAATTAAAATAACTAGATAATAACTATCAAATTAAACTTATTTAGCAACTAAAATAAACATTAATAATAATATTTAGTTAATTACTTAATAAAATAATAACATTAAAATTGATAATTAAGAATAATTAAATAAAATATATAATTAATAATTAATAAATTTTTTAAACTTAAATATTAATAATGATTAATTATTAACTAAATTAATCAACTAAATGATACTTAAATATTTAATTCATTATTATAACTTAACTTTTATAATAAAACCATAATAAAATTAATTATTAAGTAATTAATTCAATAATAAAATATTATTAATACTAATAAAATTACTTATTAAATAATATTAAATTAAAAACTATATATTAAAAACTTTATAATAAATTAACAACTAAAATATTAAATATTTATTTTTCCTCGTGTCTTAACTATTTTGGTTTTTTCTTTCTTCTATAGGTTCATACGAGCAATGGAATCACGTCCAGGTTCACTTAACTAACTCACGAGGAGTTGGTTATGAGGGAATTTCTAAAACTACCTATGAAGCACCAAAAAGTGCACGTGTGCGGTGCAACAGTAAAGAACACTTGATGTAGGTGGAAAATAGGGGGTGACATGCAGCACATGAAGGAGGTATTAAAACAGAGTCGCAGCGGGGATTCGTCAAACAACAAATTCACAACTTTCTCACAACACAAGCAAAGCAGGCTTGATAGCAGTTCCAGGTATCTCAAAGGGCGGTCATGGAGTTGAAGGTGCTCATGAGCAGAGCATCATTTAGGGAGTACTTCCTCCCTCTTTTATAAATGTTTGTACTCTATTCTATGATATTTTCAAGGAATTTAATGAACATGAAAGTTAGCTAAATTCATAGTTCCCGGGATTTTCTTCTACTAGTTGATTTCAATTTACCTTTTTTACTTATTATTATAATGTTTTCATAATTGATCGATGAGATCAATTCTGAATCATTTTAATGTTTTGTACAACTTTCACTTAATTTCAAATTCTACAATCATTCAATGAGTCTTATTATGTATATAATTTATAAATACTTTTAATTCAAACAACTTCAGAACATACGGAGAGTTTGTTATGTTGTCATTTGCAAATCCTAATCTCACAGTTGAACTTTCTTGGAGTGGAGAACTCCAAGATTGATCAATCTGTATGGATTATCTCCAAGCGAGGGGATTAATTCATTTCTTTTTTTAGTAGTACCTATCATCCTCTTATAAAGTGAATAAGATTCTTTTCAAAACTAGTAGAATAGATTTTCCCTAGACAATTATCTTGATTGTTCATCTTAGCATCTATTATTGTGTTGCTCATCATTGTCGTGTCTTAGTTTTCTTACCTCTTAGATCAACTTAGTTTAGTTAAGACTTAGTTTACTTAGAACAAAAATAAAAAAAATAGAAAAGTTTTTAAAAAAAAAGTTTACTCCACTACTAACGTCAGTGGGGTGTTTTTAAGAAAATTAGAAAAGTGTTGGTCAATTTACCTTCCTTGTGGGTTCAACCCTGCTCACCACATATATAGTAGTTAGTATGAATATAAAATTTTAAACTTTTACCAAATTTCAATGAAATTTGGGCATCAAATATTAATGTGCAAGTTATCCAATATCCGCACCTTTGGATATTTATCTTCCAGTACAAAAACCTTCAGATTAAACCGAGGTGGAATTTTTCTCAAGATGCACTTGATAATATTTATATCTTTAATAATTTATTTTAGATCATGCATGTCTTCCAAAAAAAATTTACCCAATCAAATAATGTATTAAAAACTCATTAGGGTTCATTCTAAGATCCTCATATTTTTTCCATAGAACCTACAGATTTGCTTCTCTTACATTTGAGTCACCCTCATAAATGCTTAATAGTTTTTCCCACATAGCATGTGATGTTTTACATGACATCACGTAGATTTCATTAGATAGTGATCCACCTAAATCATTGATTCCTTTGTCATATACATCCAATTCCCTTTGGTCATCTTCAGATAAATCACCCCTATTGATATTATCTGAAACTCCACGCACTGCTGCTGTAAAGACATCTATTCCTAATGATTGGAAGTAGTGATGCTTTGATTATTCCATAATTGAAAGTTGTTCCCATCAAAGTTCAGAATCCTTTTTTTATTGACAACCTACATTTCTTCTACCGAGAGAGAACCACTAAATTCTAACCTTTCCCTATGACACTAATTATTATCCCAATTAGGTTAAATATCCTAAGAGGGAGTGAATCAGTGTATGGCCGATTAAAACAACTGTCCCTTCGGATCTTGTTTCATCATTAAACAAAACATTCTTATATCGTTTTCCCATAGAAATATATGAAAAAAAATTAAATAATGCAGGAGACATGACGATTTTTGCTTGGTTCACTCTCACTGGGATACATTTAAGGAGAATACAATGGCAATGTGCCGATGTACCAAATCCATTAAGGCTCACTGCCAAATTACAAGGTTTGGGATAGATCACTTCTATGTCCAGGCTCTCTGCCTTTAAGAGATTTAGGGTATGGTCACTCCATTCTCATATTTCACTCCCTATATCTCTTTATATGGTTCACTTCTGGTGGAAAGGATCACCGTCTACCTCTCCCTTTTCTCACTTATCTTAGAAAGGATCCACTCACAGTTTATGGACTCGTAGGTCCCTTCATTTTCATGAAAGCATACATCCTCAACTATAGATAGGTGCTCTATTGAAGTCTCGTTTTCACCCATAGATGAAATCCAATTTTCCACATACTATTAGTTTGTGGAAATTTATTTTAAAATCTATTTAAGTCCCTTTAAGAACTTACTCAAGTCCTTCGTGAACTGCCTTTCACCATGTGGTGCGACTACTTTTTGGACCACCTTTGTCTTCTGCAGACCATCCCTACTTTGAAAACAGATTCTTATTCCACAGACCACCTATCATTCATAGATAGATGAGGTCTCGTGGAACACCTCTCCTCCACGGATTCTTATTCCTCTGAGGTCTATAGTTCCCTACAAAACTTCTTCTATGAACTATCTTCACCGACCACTTCTCTTTTCCCAAAATCCACCTCGTGAATCTCTTCTCCTTCACAGAATTATTCTTCATGAACAATTTTAGACTTCAGAAAATTATTCCTAGAGAAAAAATGTTTTCTTACAAAAAATTCTCTTAATAATTATAGGATTAGTAGTCCTTATATAGAAAAATAGATCTGTAAAATCATCTAAACCGAGATACTCAAATCTTCAATGTGGTACAACCTTCATTGTGGATTGTGATCCTCCCATTAACCATTTTTTCCTCCACGATCCACATAGTGTCTTTCTTCCCTCGCGGTGGCCGATCTCTTCTATGAACAAAATCCCTTTTTGGCCCCTCGAAACACCTCATTATTTCAATAAATGATGATTCATCCTGCAAAAAAACACTACCTATCAACTGCAAATGATGGCGCCTTTGTGTGAACCATTTTCCTCCCGTAAACTGCAAGACTTCACGTGAACTGTGATTATCCCATGAACCATTTCCTCTACATAGTCTTCATACCTTTCTTCATGGTATACATAGCACTTCTATGTGGAAATACATAACTTCCTGATTTCCTTCTTTGTTCTGTGAGCTTATTATGTGGTCTGTGAACCGTGCTTCGTGGTCCATATATTGTTAACTCTTTTTTAGAAATCCTTCCTTTTATAAAAACAAACTCTCAATTTGAGGCTTTAAAATTTAGAAAGCATTGGAAAACTATGCTACATTAATACCTACTTTGGAAACATCAACCATACTCATTCGTAGTCATCTATCTTTGTCAACAAACACAATCAACCCAAAAACACCGATAGGATGTCTTGGGGTATTTTTTCCCAAAAAAATCAATAATTATTGCACCTCTCAAAATATCTAGACTCGTTTCTGTGTCCTGTGGAGTCTCTTTTATTGAGTAAAGAATATTATTTCTAGATTACTATGACTATAAACCTTAGTTCATGAAGCATGTAAATGAATTGCAGTACCTTTAGTCACTGATGATTTAGTGCCACTTTGAAGAGGAGAATAGACATGACATAACTTATACAAGTTACTTGAGCATCTATAAAAACCACATATCTTGGGTGCCTCACTGAAAACCCGTTTCGAGTGCCCATGCATTCCACACTAGTAGAAAATAACAAGGCCTCTTCCAATAATTTTAGGAGGTATAGAAGAACCCCATAGTCAAGATCCACCATGAGACTCATCACGGTTTCTCTTCCCTTTATGGGAACTCACAGAACAACTACTGGTGGAAAAAGGAACTAGCTTCAACCCTGACATACCATCTAGATCAAGCTCAACCATCAACTCCATATCCAACATGTCATCATAAGAAGATAGCTTCAACAATAAAAACTAATAATGAATATTATATTAAAGTCCCATCTCAAACAGGTGAGTCATCATCTTCTCATTTGATATAATCTCAGGTGAAAAATGCACAAGCTCAGCAAAGAGATTTTCATACCCAATCATGGTCCAATCAGCCTACTCAATTTTGAAAAACTCCATAGACTTATTATTATATCCCCATACTTTTATACATTTTATTACATGATTTTCATAATAACTAGCCTTCAAATACAAACCAAGGATCGTAAATTCTAGATTCTTTGAATGATTAGGTACAAAAACTGAAAACATGTAACCAAAATAAAAACATATTTTATTTAGTCTCCATAATGATCTCATAACTTCATTTGATCCCTTACATATTCATAGGAAAACCTAGGGAATATATGAATAAAGGGATGAGCTAAAAATACCAGTAAAGGAATAAGCATATGAATAAATCATAACACATGGGTTAGAAGGCATAACATGATGACATAAAAAGTCATGTAACATGAGTAAACATATGGAATCATAAAATATAAAACATGGGATCTTGTAATCATGGAATCATATAAATTTGGAAATAACATACAACATGACATAATCATGATTCAAGGATAACTGCCAAGACCATTTCACATAGAGGATCATGAGTCGAGACTAACCACCAAGACCATTACACATGATTTCTTATGAGACTAAACATTACCCAATGCATTGGAGTGATATCTAGGTGCACCCATCCTAACATGTTCATTCATATGTTTTCTACATGAATAATCAAACATAAACATAAGGGTTACTCGTGTAAATAAATGGCTATCATAATCATATCATAGAGCCTATCAAATGGGCATATCATAAAAGTGTCCATGAATGAATGGATTTAAATAATAAATAGAAATTAATAATTTAAAATAATAATATATCATGATAAATTATTTCTAACTAAATTTAAAATATGTAAAAATAGTGTTTAAGAAACTTTATAAATGAGCCACTTTAATGTGGTTTAAGGGAAAATTTTAATGATTCTTTAAAATAGAAAAGTCATAATTGTTTATATAAAACTAGAAATGAACCAAGATAGTTTTTCATGATAAAATGAGATATTTTATAAAAATAATGGTGGATTAAAATATATTGTGGAGTTCACTTGAAAATAGGTAAGAAATCAAGAAGTTCCCTTTAATCGGGTTTGCTTATCGAAATAAATTAAGAAGGGAACCTTTTTTTAAACTTGCATTCTCCCATCAAATAAGGATGTACCGATTTGGATAATTGATTTTGAAACATATATATATAATTTATAAGAATTATATAAAAATAAATAATAATTACATTGGGTTAATGAGTTAAAAAGTGTAACCCGGAGGAAAAATTAGTGTTCGGAGAGAATCTCTTACCTTATGTCTGAAACTGTTCTGCACTTGATCTTAATGTCCTGGATAATCAAATTAGATCCATTAATTAATTAATTAATAATTAATTATATATTTATTTTATTTATTATAATTTTATTAAGTTTATTTATGGCCTTTTTTATGAGTTATATGATAAAATTTAATCAATTTGGGAGCGTTTGTTTTCTTGGTTTTCATGATTGGTGTACTTTTATCCATGTCTGAAAGATCATGTTAAATGAGAATAGTTATACATAATTGAAAATATACATTATTAATGAACTTATAGAATATAAATTGTCTTATATATCATTTTTTTCATATATTTTGATGATTAATTGGATAAAATGTTAATGATAACCATTTACATTATTTTGGTATTTCTTCGATCATCACAGACTAGTTGTGTTTTATTAATTAATATTATGTATATATGATAGTTATTGAACATTAAATAAGATATAATAAATATATTATAATCTTTTTTAACAATAAAAAAGGTTTTATTACCAGCCTTAAATTCGGTGATGTAAATTGAAAACTAGTCGTCCTTGAATGCGATAAATCAACACCTCACAGATGATGTTTTCATTTTTAGAACAAAAGGAGAGGGGAATAGAATTGATGATGGGTGGTTCCATTAACAAAATAAAATTACAATATATAAAATATACTAGATTTATCATGTCTCTTGAATAATGGTAGATGAGGAGAGAAAAATAAAATAAAATAAAAGAAATCGAAAAGAAATTAATAGAAAATGAAAGAGGTTTTTACCTCTTGAATTCTTCTCCTTGAGAACCTCCTTATGGGAATTGGGATTGGCCTTTTATTGAGACCAAAGTCTCTGGGACAAGGGGGAGATACTTGGAAAGAGGATTGGGTAGAACTTGTACAAACTTCAACGCTTTAGAGCTATGAGAAAAAGAGGTGGTGACGGGCGGTATTTATAGTGGAGGAGAGTGGTGTTTTTTGATTATTTTATTCATTATTTTATTATTATGGATTAAGAATATCAATAGTTTGAATATTAAAAATAAATATATTAAATAAATAATGGTATTTTTAGATTATAGTATTTACATTATAAATGAATCAATAAATATTGTATTTAACTTATAATGTTATATACTGTAAATTAGCATCTTTCAGTATACACAAAAAATTCAATTATTTATAAAAATCCTAAAAATTAACCTTAACCATTTTTAAATGTTTAGAATTAAAAAATGGACTCCATTTTATTAAATTAATTTTATAAATATGAAAAATTTAATTTTTAATTAAAATCATCATTTATTAGGAAATATACTGATTTTAAAATTATAAATGATTTTATAACACGTTGAAAATTTAATTAAGGTCACATAAAATTATCCTATAATAATAATAGAAAAAAATATTAATTTTTGAATCTATTTTATGAAAATAATTTTTCTTTTAAATCATTATATTAATTATAAAATTGTAAATAAACATTAATGTTTCAAAAAAATACCAATACTTAATTTATCATTTATAAAAAATTTATTTACTTATTCTATGATATAAATATATCATATTGTCATTTATAAGATACCTAAATTTTATTTATAATTTCATAGGTGAGTTTATTATTTTATTATTCAGGTTATTATTCTTAATGGCCTCATTACTATTTCAAAGGTCACATTACTATTTCTTTGTTTTAGGTTCCTCAATTTCTAAAAAAGCCTCTTATTTCATTCATTATTCATTTATAATGTTTTAATTATTCTTTATATGTGATTTTATGTGATTTATACTATATTAAAAAATTACAAGGATGGAAATTTCATTGATAGAATTCTAGGACATTACATTCTACCCCCCTTACAAAAATTCTCCCTCAAAATTTTGTTTTACAAAATAAAAGGAAAAATAAGTGTGGGTACTTCTCCTTCATTTCTTCGTCTGATTCTCATGTTGAATCTTTATACTTATAGTTTTTTCATAGTACTTTAACTAGGTTAGTAGTCTTTTGTGTAGAACTTTATCTCTACGATCCAAGATCTTCACTAGTTGCTCCTCATAAGAGATATCATTTTCCAACTGTAGCACCTCTGAATTTAGTACATGTGAGGGATTAGGTATGTACTTCCTCAATAGGGATATATAGAATATATCATGTACTTAAGACATGGTAGGTGGAAGTTATGGTCAACATTCCACAACTCTGACACGATCAAGGATCTCGAAGGGGATGATGTACCTAGGACTTATCTTTCCTTTCTTACCAAATATAATGATCCTATTCCAAGAAGATATAAAGAGGAATACCATGTATCTAACCTTAAACTCTAAGTCCCATCAACGATTGTCTGCATAGCTCTTCCATCAACTTTGGGCCACTTTGATGTGATGCCAACTGGTTTTTACCTTTTCTACCATTCCTTCGACCATTTCAAGTCCTAGTATCTTACGTTCGCCAACTTTATCCCAACATGCTGGTGTTTTTCATATTTTCCCATAAAAGCCTTCATATAGATCCATTTGGATGCTCTAGTGGAAACTATTTTTGTAAGAGAACTTTAAAAAATGTGGATGGTATTCCCATCCTCCCTTGAAGTCCATAAAACATTATATCAATATGTATTCCATTATTTAAATCTTCTATTCATATTGGCCAACAGTTTGAGAATGATAGGTCATACTAAATCTCAACTGAGTGTCTAGAGAATATTAGAGAATTTTTTAAAACATGGAAGTAAATATTAGATCTTGATTTGATACAATTGATAGTGGTACTCCATGTGACCTCACCACTTCTGTAATGTATATCTACATAAGTTGATCAATTAAGAAATACTCTCGAATTGGGATAAAGTGAGTTTTCTTTGTAAGAAAATTCACAATAACCCATATAGAATTGTTTCCTCTGGATGTATTCATAAGTCTAGTGACAATTTTCATGGTGATGTTTTCTCATTTACATGTTGGTATAGGTAATGTGTTAGTTCCACTAGGTTAGATACCCTCAGAGGGGGTGAATCAGGGTGTGAGAGATTAAAACAACTGCCCCTATTGATCTTGTTTCATTGTTAGACAAAACTCTCTCCTCTCTCCTTCCAATTGTAGAGTATGAACAAATCTTAAAGTATGCACAAGACATAGAAATTTTAATTGGTTCACCCTCACTGGGATATGTACAAGGAGCATACACTAGCGATGTGCTGATGTAAAAAATCCCCTAAAATAACACTACTATTTACAATGTTCAAAGAGGACTCATTGTCCCTCTTAGTTTACAACCACTCACAATATGAAAGATCTCTACTCTCTAAACTGAAGTGTGCTCACTACTTCTTCAGAAGATCCACTCACAGTTTAAATACTTGTAATTCCCTTCATTATCACAAATGAATACATCTTCCTTTGTATGTAGATGCTATGATGAAGTGAAACCTTCATTCACTGATGAATATAACTTTACCACAGGTGTATCAAGAAATCTTCTAACCTTCATGCCACACTAGATTGACTGGCACGCTTCTCTATGCCTGGAACACTTCTCTATACCTGGAATGCTTC
This sequence comes from Viscum album, assembly GCA_963277665.1. Classification (NCBI taxonomy): domain Eukaryota; kingdom Viridiplantae; phylum Streptophyta; class Magnoliopsida; order Santalales; family Viscaceae; genus Viscum; species Viscum album. Next base: position 2,044,752,567 of record OY728147.1, on the reverse strand, counting down.
ACTATGCCAGGTTTTCAAGTGTCACCTAACCACTTGCACGACACTCCCTTCGCCAACTCAGAACTAGGGAGACCCACACCCTTTTATACCCAAACCAATATTGGCACGCAACTATCAACTAGAGCGCAACTTATGAATAACTTTATACTTGTCGTCCAAACAACCACTTGATCACCCAAACCACCTACGTGATCGGATCTCAAAAACTCTCTAACTTTTGAGCTTTGTAAAAAATGAGGAGGGGTATCCCTCTATTTATAGGAATTTTGGGCACCCTGAGTGCCACGCACAAGTTTCCTCTTAGCACACAAGTCCAATCGCTTTAGCCTCTCTTACCCTAGTCACCTTGCACGCCCTAACCAAAACTTGGGCACCCCTATTTTATTTTCTATATTTTGATGTTATGAACTTAAAAAAAATATGGTGTGAAACTTTCCAAGCCTCTAAGAACCTAGAGCACAAGTCTCTTTTCCAAAAACACTTTTCACCATTTGTCGATTTTGAGGCCCAAAAATTTGGAAAACACTGGAAAATGGCACCACCTTATATCTTCTCTTTTTATACTTCCTTCAAATCATCCATTCCTTTGTTTAGGTTCTTCTATAAATCATGGATTGTCAACAACATCTCTTGAACCTGAAAATCACTATGTATTCCCCTTTTATCAACAAACTAAACTTAGAAACCCACCTTGTCAACAAAAAAAATATTGAGGCCCACTTTGTCGACAAATGAAACCAACCCAAAAATGATTCAATGCTGCCTTGGTGGATATTTTCCCAATATAATGGTTACACAGTACCATTATAGTTTTTTCTTTCGACCCTCATTTTCTGACATACCAAGCAATTTGATGTATATTCAACGATCTCCTTCTTCATATTCTCCTACCAATAGTGCTCTTAGAGATCTCGATACATATTTATTCTTCTTAGGTGAATAGAGAAGGTTAAGATATGTGTGTTGTTCAGAAGCGCTTTCTTTATCTTTGAATTGGATGGTACACATAGTCATGACCCAAATCTTGTGACTCTTTCCTCATCCATTTTGAAATAAGAGGATTTCCAATTTCTGATTACTTATATCTTTTTTTGAATTTCCACATCATTTCTTTCAGAATCCTTTATTTTCTCTATAAGGGTTGGTTGAGAAATCATTTGATAAAGTATCGATGGTGTTCCATCCTTAACGATTCCCATGTCCATCTTTTGTAGGTCTAAGAATATTGTATCCTTCCCAATTATCATCATTGATAAAGATGCATAATCCTTTCTATATAGATCATACTCTACCTTATTTTCTTTACCATGAGGGTAGTGGATTGAGAACTGGTCTCCACACCATAAAGAGAGACTCTAATGCTAAATAATTCATCATCATGCTGTTATTCCTAAATAATCATCTTGAGAAGAGAAGATTTCAATTGAACACTGGAAAAGGAAACCTCATCCCCTACTTCCCAAACTTTTATATGAAATTTTGAAAAAGTGACATAAAATTACACTCTTCCAATGATTCTTTCATGGCCTCGGTCAAAAGATTCTTACTCAGTGAATCTTCTACAAAATTCCCTTTCCCTAGGGTATAAAAATTATCAAAATAAAAATATTATAGGTACTCCATCAACTATCTCTAGTGGGGATTCAAATATTTTTGGGATAAGATATAACTCAAGATATTATGGTTATAATGCACTATAAACATTTCTCTGAAAAGTTAATGTTTCCAACATTTAAGTGAATTCATCACCACTACAAGTTCATGGTCATGGGTTGGATAATTCTTCTCATGTGGCCTAAGTTGTTGAGATCCATAGGCTACCACATGATCACCTTACATAAGTACATATCCCAAAACTGAACCAAATGCATCATAGAAGACCACATCATCTAGATCGTCCTTTGGAATAGTCAACATCAGAGTAGTATTTACAATACATTTCATCTAAATGAAGGAATACTGAAATTTCTCATCCCAAGAAAACTTCACTCCCTTTTGAGTTAGAGAAGTCATTATAGAAGCTAAATTTGGGAAATCTTTTATGAATCAACTATAATATCCAGCTAAACCCAAGAAGCTTCGAATATCGAAAACGTTATATATTTTCTCTCATGTCATAATAGCTTTAACATTCTTAAGATAAACTAAGATACCATGTTCTAAGACCATGTGTCCCAAGAACTTCACTTCCCAAATCCAAAAATAACATTTCAATAGCTTTTCATAAAGTCAATGACTTCTCAATAATTCCAGAATTGCTCTCAAATGAAACACATGATCTTCCTCAGACTTGAAGTAAATAAGGATGTCATTCATAAATACCACCAAAAAGATATCAAGATACTCATAAAAGATCTTTTTCCTCAAATCCATAAATACTGAAGGTTAATTTTTAGACAAAATGGAATGACAAGGTACTCATAATGGCCATACCTTCTCCCGAAAATGGTTTTTTTAATTTTAGAATCTTTTATTCTCAACTGGTGATAACAAGATCGAAGATCAATCTTCAAAACCCACTTCATCCATTTCAACTAGTTAAACAAATCATAAATTCATGTTAATAAATAATTTTTATTTACCTTAACTAGATTATATTTTTGGTAATAAACATAAAGGATAAGTGCTCCATTGTCTTTCTTAGAAAAGGGAATAGGTGTTGCCCAAGGTGACACACTCGGGCGTATAAATACTTTCTTGAGAAGACCATTCAATTGATTCTTTAACTATTTCATCTCTACTGGTTTCATATGGAAATAAGGTATTGATACCTAATGATTTTTAGATACTAAATAGATAGAAAACTCTACATCCCTTACCAGTGGAAAACCAGTGAATTAGAAAGGATAAATGTCAAGTAACTTAGCGAAAACTTGAGGGAGATCATCGCTCAAAGATTCATGATCTAGATTAAAATCAAAAAAATAATGTTAATTTCCCTAACTTTGGATAATAAGGGTTGGATCTGCTCGACCTTAGGTCCCATTCTCCCTAAAATATACTTCTCACCCCATCGAGTATAGTAAAAAAGACTCATTAAATATAGTAGTCAATTAGAGATTTATTAGAAATGAACCAATCCATCCAAACTATGACATCAAGAGGTTTCATGTCGAGAACCAAAAAATCCCAAGTAAGCTCAATATTTGGCAATGGGAGAACACAAGCAGGACAATGGAGACCCTTCTCTCTTTTCATTCTGAGGGGTGTAGTAATATACATCGTATAAGAGAAAAGATTTATAGAAAGATTTAACATATTCAAAATATGAGTCAAAATAAACAAATGAGATGCACCAGTATCAAATAAAGTAGCCACTAAAGATGAAGCAATTGTTATGAAACCTATCATAGTCACTAGACCCGTTTCTGCATCCTATGGTGACTCTTACATTGCATGAAAAAGTTTATTTCTAGATGTTTGTGGTTGTAACCCATTAGTTTGTGAATCATGTGATTGGACCATAGAACTTTTAAGAATGTATGATCATGTTCCACTCCATTGAGGTGAATAGATATCACATAACTTCTGTAAGTGACTCGAGCATTCATAGGAACCACATATCTTGGGGGCCTCAGTGAAAACTTGTTTCGAGTGCCCAGGATTTTCACATTGGTAGACAAAAAAGGGTCTATTTTAAGAAATATAGGAGGTATAGAATAACCCTACTATTGATATCCACTATGAGACTCATCATGATTTCTCTTCCATTTATGGGAAATCATTGAACTGCTACTGGTAGAAAAAGGAACTCCCGTCAACAATGAATTACCGGCCAGATCAAGCTCAACCATCAACGCCCTATCCAAAACATCAGTATAAGAAGAAATATTAAACAACAAAACACGTGAATGAATATATGATCAAAGTCCTATATTTAACCATCAAGTCTTCATCTTCTCATTCAATACAATCTCAGGTGAAAACTACACAAGCTCAGCAAAGCGATTTGCATAATTAGTCACAGTCCTGTTAGCCTGCTCAAGTTTGAAAAACTCTATAGACTTAGCCATCACAATAGACTCTGGATAGAACTGGTTGGTGAAAATTAATTTAAAGTCTTTACACTCTAAACAGTCATGATTCTTCATTTTCACCAATGTATCCCACAATCTCCTACTATGATCTTATAGTTTGAAGGTAGAAAATTTCATCTTGATATCATCAAGCATATCTAAGAACTAAAACAAAAAACTTAATACTAATCAACCAATCCTCAACCTCTTGAGAATTATCTGATCCTTGGAACACTTGTGGATTTTGGTGAAAGAACTCTTAAGAACAATTCTGGAAAACATCCCTCTGAGGTTCCACATGTGTAGCCTGGACAAGAACAGGTGAAAGTGAATTTCATAGATCTTGGAAAACATAAATAATAACCTCAAAAAAATATAATATATTGGATAATTTTATCACTATGGTTCATTAGAAGCCTCCTCCTAGATCTGATTCACTCATCTTCTAAGAGGAATGATGCTATAAAACATCAGCAAACAACATTAAAGACGTTATAAGATTACTCAGATCAACACTCCAAAAAGAGCAATAAGGAAATTAATATTGTTAATTAAATAAAAATGATTTGGATTTCAATATATCGTTAAAAGCATGTAAAATTCTAGAACTAATCCCCAAGACATATTTCCTAAACAACCCATGGTGACTTAAGGCTTATTACAATGAGAGCTGGTCAGACACTCACTCATAACTACCTCCTAAGTCTCAAGAAGATCTCAACTACATTCTGACATTAAGGAAAGATTCTTAACTTACACCTTTGATACCACTTTTTTATGAAACAATGTAGATACCCTGGTACTCTAACACCCTAGCTGATCCTGACATGGCCTGAAGGGCATTCTCAATCCCCATGGGTTGGTGACTAGCACTTATCATCATACTAGATAAAAGAGGTAATGATTTTACTATAAAAATATCAGAATAAATAGATACATATCAGTATGCTCAAAATAAAACTGCAAAGGGAGAATAGTACCAAGATATCAAAATTTTAAAATAAAAACCCAAACCGTATATCCTCAAAGTACTCAAAAACTGAAAAGATAAACAACTCATGTCCCAAAAAACATAGCACTCCACATCCAGAGGATCAACAAAAACCACCTCCTCCAAGTGGAATTTTCCCCTTACTCAAATCTAGTAGAAGGAAATCTATAGATTCTCAAAGGAAAAGGTAGGGTGTGATCATGTGCATGGTTTCCTGGAGGGTTCTGCACGGTTTACCCAAACCTTGCACCCTAACTGTGCACCCCTGCAATGGGGTGCACGGTTTCTCCTAGGTGAAAACATAGTTTGGGAAACCGTGTGCCAATTATACATTCCCCACTACCCAGGGGTGAATTTTTTCACTGGGGGCACATAGTTTGGGAAAACTGTGTACCAAATTTGAAAACCCAAAAACATCCCAAATTTTCCAAATTTTCACCCCAAAAAATATAATAATAACACCAACTAAACCATAATCAAAAATAGGGTCTAGAAGTACCTGAAAACAATAAAAAGATGTTACACAAGATAAAATTAAGGGTCATTGGTTTCAATTTACATTTTCATAATAAACAAAAAAATATATCATAACAACTAAACAATAGTTTACTAATTCAAATTGAGAGAATTGTGATAGAAAAAATTACTTACATATGACTTAATTAATCAATTATCCAAGATATATGAATATAATATGTTAATGAATTGAAAATAGTACACATAAAAATAATTTACCACTCATTTGTTTCAACTCCATGATTCTTTTTCTTCAAAAAATAGTTGATCAAAATTCATAATAGAAGGAAAAATGGAATAGGGTGGTACAAAACATGTTGTTCTTTGGGAGGGGTAGGGATCGAATCCCGGGAGCTTTCTCTTGGGTGAATTTATCCTTCCCCTAGATTTTCTTGTCTTGATGGGTCACCTGGTCCCTGACTAGGTGGAAAAAATGAGGTGCAACCCACCTATGCTGATGGATTTTTGTGTCTAACCATCACCAATTAGGATGTCACACTCCAAGACACTCTTCCATCTTGGATGGAAATGAATCATTCCCGGCTGGGACTCTCTCTAGAGTAACCTCTTCATGGTCAGGGGGTTCCCTTGTGTGGAGGGTTCAAAAAGGCCACACACAGGGATCCCCTTTTCCTGGAAAGGAAATATGTTAGTTGATGGTGAAACAGTTTATATAACTACTCAATATAAGATTATAGACCATCCATCGACTAAAATATATGATTCAATCCACCACATATTATTAAAATCAAAGCCACTATTTAATTTCCATAAAATTTCATTATACGAATCATCAATGCATCAATCCATATGCAGGTCAACCATTGATACATTAAGGTGTAAAATTGATGCATTTAATTGATACATTAATTTGCTTGTAACTAATCAATCTAGCAGAATTATATCATTTCCAAATAACTTTCCATACAAATAAGAGTGAATTTAATTTTATCAAACAAAGTGTTCAATATTTTATTTTAATAAAATGACTAATTTTGTATGTGAATTACTTTCTTATGTGTTTTACTTGGTTAAAATATAGAATCAAGGGATAAAGTGTATAATATCTATTTCCGTAGAACAAAAATCCTTAAATTTTCATTTTAAAATAGAAATTGACTTATATATAAGGAAAATTATTTTATAATGATAGAGTAGCACAAATATTTAATGAATAACGGTCACTACCACTCCTGTCATCTATAAAAAATACCAATGAGCCTACAAGTATGAAACATTAACCTAGTTTAAAATTGAAAACATAAAATATAAAAAAACAAATCACAAGATATACAAAAATAATAAATTCAAATTATAATTTTAAAAATGTACCTGGACCATTCTGGGTAAATCACATGTTGTATTTATATACTTTTTATTCCCACAACTCATATATTAATAAATAGTTATTGTATATAATTTTCTGGACTATCCAAGTTTTTTTATCCTCGTATAGATTACATGAAGTGGGTTTAAACTTATCAGGGAGTGACAATTATGAAAATTCACTTTTAATCATTCAAGTAAATTGCATATCATATTGATATATACCTTATTTATATAGGTCATAGATGAATCAATGATCGTTGTCCTAAATTTTGGTAATAATATAGTTTATGTGCTAAGTTTTGATCTTTTCGTGCTTGTTATACAACTTAAAAGTAATTTTAATTGTAAAAATAAATATTAAATAATTATAGAAAAATCACTTTCTAAATTTATGTATGGTTTCTTCCCACAAGTCAAAAATTAATCGATTATTGTTCTTCTAAATTTTTGTGATAATCTAACTCGTTTTCTCAGTTTAGATCATAGGAAATTTTGCATGTTAAATTGACTTATAATCCAAAAAAACTACTTTCAATAATTACAAGAAAATAATATATCATATTAATGTATAATTTATTCCTAGAGGTATCAAATGAACTAATAATATGTGTTTCTATATAGTAATTAGTCAATAAAATAAGGTAGGGTAACCTAAACTACAATATGGATTGGTGTTGACTGACCAAACACAATAGATGTTGTGACTTATGAATGAAAAAAATCAATATACTACAATTTGATAAGAAAAAATTAAATATAAGAAAATTGGGATAAAAAGTAGTGAAGTTGTGAAATAATGCTCACAAAAAATGTGGGAATCCAAGGCCGATACACGAAAACCCTATAGCAGAACATTGAGCAGGGAGAAGAACATCCAGCAAGGAATCTAGATACTACGGGAAACCTATGATAATACACAGAGAGACACCATAGGTGTAGGTAGGGGCATAGGTGGAGGTCGGGTGATGCGCAAGGTAGGGGTGACACTGAGGGAGGATGGGCTGCGGCAACGACATTGGTGCATAGATAGGGTCGGGGGCAAAGGTGTCGGTCAAGAGAGGTGTGAGGGAGGGGAGACAGTGAGGGATGATGGGTTGCGGCAGTGACTCTAGGTATGGCAGTAGTGATGGGTGAGGTACAATGGAGAGGAAGATGGGGGCAAGGGAGGCAGAGGTGGAGAGGGGAGTCAGGGAGGTAGAGCATGCTGGAGCCAGAGGTGAAGGCAGAGGTGGAGAGGGGTGTCAAAGTGGGAGAGGACAGGCTTGGCAAGGAAGAGGATGGGCAGCGGCATAGGGGTATAGTTTTATGAGGGGGAGGGTTGTGCACAGGGGGGGGATACCTTTTTTAAGCCTAATAACGTCCTTTGGTGGTCACCCGTTTCAAGGGGCACAAAAGTTCTGATTTCTAGTAGTTTTTTTTCTAATAAATCAGTAATTTTCTATTCAATGTTCAACCCTGGGTTTTTAAAGTTTTAAAAAATTAATATTTAGTTGTAAATATAAAAGAAATAATTTTAATATATATAAATTATTTATTGATTTTATACAAATTTTTTTATTTTTTTATATTTTTTGAAATTAATCTTTATTCAAAATTACATCATCAACCATACCTCATGTCGTCATTACTGTAATTAAAACCCAATAAAACATAATACCCCACCTCCATTAATCCCCCCCCACCACCACCTAAAACACTAAAAGAGAAAACAAAAATAATAAGATGAAAAGATTTTGTTTTTTATATCCATCTTAGAAATTTAGTTGTTGTTATTAACACCTCATAGATTGATTTTTTAAATATATAAATCGACAGCACATCATTCCAAGTTATAGTTTGTTTAGGATTCTTGTAAAAGCATTTTTAGTGTTTTAAAACACTCAAACATTCATGTAATAGTCAAAAATCTAGAAAATTACATAATATTAACATGAAATCATAGGATAACAACCATTTAATTATTTGTGACATTTACACATAGACAACACATTTATCTGGCATGCGATGTTCTTAGAATGACTTAATAAATAGTTTTTAAAGATACCCAAGTTTTTAAAAATACATGTTAGAGGGTCAAAACTATGAAAACAATGTTAGATAACTATTAAATCAAAGGAAAAATACCATATATTTCTTTATTAAATGTATGAATTTATGATACGTTATTCTGGGTAATGGTTCACCTGGGATGCTGATAAACGTGTTGTTAGTGTTTTATAACACTAAAACATGTGTGTAATTGAATTAACCATTGAAATTGACCTCAGATGAATATGAAATCATGAGACAACCACCATTGAATTATTTTTCAAATATGATACATGTTTTTATATAAAATTATTTAAATTTTGGTTTATTATGTAAATTTCAAACACACCACACATCGGTTTAAAAATTGATAAGATTGTTATATAATTATCTTTTTATGTTCCAAGTGTTGAATAATATCTTAAATAGGTATGCTTATGTTTTCAAAGTGTGTTTCATGATATAATTTTTTTATGTTAAAATTATTTCTGTTTCATTAAGATAATAACAAATGTGGTGTGTAATATTCTGAATATATTCTATGTCTATTCACTTTCGCATTTATTTTCTTAAATGTTTTGGTTTTTATTGTAGGTGAAAGGTGTTGGTAGTATACAGGATCATGACTATTCTGTTCTAAAACATTCTTCATAAGATATTTGTGATAATTCTTAGTTTTTGTGGTATGTTTAAATATTATCAATGATTCTAATATAATTCCAATTTATTATGTTCAATTCAAATTTTTATCTTCTTTTTTGTTTCAGTTGATGATGTGATGTTGTTGGCTCCAATTGATGACATGATGTGGAGGTAGATGGATGTAGAAGAGTTTGTGAGATGGAAATATATTGACTATGGGTTATTGGTGGTGGTGGAAATATTTCATATATATATATATTGATGACTTAGATTATGTTGGCTGAGGTTGTATATATATATATATAACTACAGATGTATGATGGTGTATGTTGGATGATTTTATTGTGTATTTATGTTTTAGTTTATTGTATGGAATAGTTTTTGTATGAATTTTTTTTATTAAATATTTTAAAAAATAAATTTTTTAGATATATATTTAGTGGCATTTTATGATAATCGCTGCTAACTATATTTTTATAAATCTATTTAGCGGTGGTTATGTTCATTTATATTATTTTATTTTTGGTTGAATTTTTTTAAGAAATAATCTGTAGCTAAATAAATTCAAAATTGACATTAAGTTCTCCAAATGACACATATAAAAATAATCACTAAAAAACTTCCACTAAATGATTTTCTACCATGATATATGCAACAGTTTTTGTAATCTCCACTAAATCATGTAGTTTTTGTTTAAAATCCTACCAGTAGAAAAAATAACTGCTGATAATACCTATTTTTTTAAGAGACAATCAAAAAACATAAATATCAGTGGAAACCAAATTACACAAATATGGATGAAAAGAAGAAAACTATCAAGTATCTCCCTTACATCTCTTAGAAGTATCCATGAAATGAGCTGCATGATTTCTCTCTCTCCCAACAAAGGATACCCTAGAAATATACAATTTGTGCCTTGGGGAGATAGTTTGTTTCCTAAAAAGGCCTTAACAAATGCCTCACAACCCCCTACATGTGTATGCGATAAAATATATTTCTTTTGACTCCATAACTCGAAGGAAGATCCATTTTTTCCTTTATTTGGTACTCAGTTAGTGTGTATGATAGAGTTTGTAATGAATATTTCCAAAGGTATAATGGAAGATCTGCATGAATCATCATTGACCTTACCATGTCTTATAAGGTATGGTTCCTCTTATCACTAACACCATTTCACTATGATATGCAAGGTGGATTGAGTTGAGATAGAAACTCAAACTCCCATAAAAAGTCAATAAACCCTTTGTTAAGATATTCACCACCTTGATCCAATAGAATCTTCTTTATCTTGTTTCCAAGTTGATACTCTACTTCATTCTTGAATTCTTTGAATTTCTTAAAGGACATGAACTTATACCTCATCAAGTAGACAAATACGTATCTACTCAAGTCATCAATAAGAGTTATGAAGTAAGAATATCCACCTCTAGATTATATTTTAAATAGTCCAAACACATCAGTGGATGCCAATCCTAATTTTTTTGGCCCTTTAACCATATCCATAGAATGGTGGTTTTTTTCATTTTTTCTTGTACACTGCTGGAAATTTTAAGGTAGATGATAAGTCATGAAAACCTTCCATTATCCTTTTGGGGATATTCATTATAAATAAAATCATATTTACTAAACTGAGTACCAGCTAAAGTGGAAAATGCTATTCCCTTAGAGTTATGGAGTGGAAAGAACCCTGTTTTTTCACATGTTCATGCGCAAGGTTACAAGAAATTTGTTAAGGCTATATCAAGAAATAGACTAGAATCTTGTGGCATGAAGCGTATCTTTATAATGTATCCTGAAGAAACAAGAGGATATCATCTATACAACTCTTCATATAAGAAAGTAATTTTTGCAAGATAGGAAATATTTCTTGAGAGGGAGAACATCCTCAAATAAGATTGTGGGAGAAAGATTGACTTCAATGGAGTAGATTATGAAAATAAATAAGAGTTGGTATAGAAATAAACTCTATAAGTTCACATGGAATAAGTCGTTCCTGAAATAAAAGTACTACTTAGGAGTTCTAGATAGTTAAGATAACCAGAGAGATATGTTTTTCTACTCACCGATGACAGTGACTCATTATTGGTTGAAAATAATGATCTTATCTCATACAAGGAAGAAGTATATATGTCAGAGGTAGAAATATGGAAATAATGTATGAATTCTGAGATGGATTCCATGTATCAAAATCATGTTTGGGTTCTGATTGAATTGTCAGTTTATGCAAAGACTGTTGGGTATAAATGGGTATTCAAGAGAAAAATGGAAATTGAAGGTAAATTAACTACCTATAAAGCATGGATGGTGGCTAAAGGGTTTAGAAAATGTAAAGGCATTAACTGAAATGAATATTTTTCTCTAGTTTCTATTTTTAAATCCATAAAAATTGTGCTTTCCATAGTATCTTTCCATGACTACGAGGTTTGTAAATTGGATGTCAAAACTGTTTTCCTTAACTCGAACCTTCAAGAGAACATGTATATGATATAGCTAGAATGGTTTGTGAATATATAAAATTCAAAAAAGTTATACAAGTTGTAGATATCCATTTATGGATTAAAACATGCATTCAGTTTTTGGAATATTCGGTTCGATGAAGCTGTAAAAGAACAAGGTTTTAATAATAATGAATGTGATCCATGTGTTTGCAAGTGGTTTAGTGGGAGTAAGGTTGTTTTCATAGTAATATATGCTGATGACATATTACTAATTGGAAATGAGATACCATCCTTACAACATGTTAATTCATGGTTGAGAAAGTGTTTCTCCATGAAGGACTTAGGTTGAAGCAGCCTACATTATAGGGATAAAGATCATGTGTGATAGATCCAAGAGGTTTCTTAGACTAAGTCAAGGTACATACATTGGCTATATATTTAAGAGTTTTTGTATAAAATAATCCAAGATAGGATTGGTTATAATGTCATATAGTATACATATTTCCAATAAAATGCACCCATAGACACAAGAAGAAAGACATAATGAGTAAGATCTCACAAAATTCTATGGTATGATATATCATGTCATTGGTACAAAAATAGGTTTTTTCGATCATTTTTTATATTTTTAACGTCTATTTATGAGGATACATATTTTAAGGAGATGTTATAAATATTTTTTTTAACTTAGGTTATTAAAACCAACCAACAAATGTATTTTTTTATTATTTTTCATGTTGGTTTTCTAAAAACCAACCTGAAAGACCATCTTAACACCGTTTTTTTAAATGACATTAAAACACTATTTTTCACATCGGGCTTTCTGAAAAACGATGTGAAAAATATTTGTTTTGAAAAACATTCTTCATGTTGGTTTACTTCATCCATGTAAAATATAATATTGATAAAAAAATCAAAGAAACCATAAGAAATATAGAAAAAAACTAGAATCTTTGACCTAATTTTAAAGGTTGTTGAAGTCTTAGGGGATATAATTTTCTTCCAAAGAAGGATCTAATGAGATAACCAAAGATTCTACTTAGAATAAATTTTATAATATAAAGTATTTTTTATATTTTTGACCAATATACGAAGAATTATTCTTCATTATTAGAAAAAATAAATCATTAAACAGTATATCAATTAATAAAACTGATCATAAAAAATAAATCATGTAAAAATAATAACAAATAACAAGTAGAGATTGATGAAATAAAAAATAATGGATTGATGATGAATATAAAATGATTTGATATAGTGGAATTATGATGATCAAAATAATTGATCATGAAATTAATATATGTGGAGCGTGAAAACATATAAATGAAACGGTAAAAGAAAAAATTGTATTATGAATTTTAGGGGAAATTAAAAATTTTGATGTTGCGCTATATAAAAATTGGAATTCCACATTGTAAGGATATTAAATTTATCTTTTAAATCAGTTTTATAATAACCTTCATGAAAAAATATAGAAAATTTCATTATTCATGTCAGTTTTATGACAACCGACATGAAAAACTGGCTTTTAACGTTAGTTTTTTTCAGGAACCGATGTTAAAATTCATAATTCATGTTGGTGTTTCGTAAAATTCATGTTAAATTGTTGAAATATTTTTTATTTTATTTTCAAATATTTGATTTTATTGTTCAAGGAGATCAAATATATTTATAGATAAAATGTTATGGTCATTGGAAGTTAGACTTCTCTAAGACTTCATTTAGAGATGATCAACTTTCGACGCCCATAACTTTTGATCTGTAAGTCCATTTTAGCTCCAAGACCACTCAAATAGAAGCTTGGAGAATAAAATAAAAATATTTCAAAAAATTTAACATTGGATTTTGAAAAAATGACTTGAAAATTATGTTTAGCATTGGTTTCTAAAAAAAACTGACGTTAAAAGTCTTCTATGAGTAATTTTAACATCGATTTTTCAAAGACCGACGTTAAATGTCACTTTTCAAGTAGTTTTTTTTAATAAATTTCAATAATATTTAAAAAATTTAGTTTATTTTCCAATATTCTATTTGAGTGGTCATGAAGCTAAAACATACTTACATATAAAAAATTATGGACTTTAGAAGTTGATCATCTCTAAACGAAGTCTTAGAGAATTCCAACTTCCGACAGCCATAACTTTTGATCCGTAACATTATTTGTGCTTCATGAATACTCAAAAAGAAGCTTCTAAAATAAAAAAAATATTAAAACATTTTTAATGTTTGTTTTTTGAAAAAATTTAGGTGAAAAATTACTTTTAATGTCGGTTCTTGAAATAATTGATGTTAAAAGTATTCTATGAGGAATTTTAACAATGGGTTTTCAAAAACTGATGTTAAATGTCACTTTTTACATCCATGTTTTAAAAAAATGACATTAATAATGTCAAAAAAAATTATTTTATTTCACAAGCTTCTGTTTGAGTGGTTGTGGATCTAAAACAGACTTATGGATCAAAAGTTACAGACGTTAGAAATTGATCAGCTCTAAACAAAGTCTTAGAGAAGTCCAACTCTTGACGACCATAACATTTGATCCATAACTCCATTTGATCTCCATGACCACTCAAATAAAATCTTCTAAAATGAAATAAATATTTTAAAATATTTTTTATGTGAATTAGTTGAAAAACCTATGTGAAAAGTGACATTTAATGTTGGTTTTTGAAACATCGATGTTAAAAGCCAGTTTTTCACGCCGGTTAACATAAAACCAACATCAAAAATGAAAATTTTAATATTTTTTCACAATTTTTATCATAAAAAAATATTAAAAATTATGTTTTTAATATATTTTCATGACCGTTATTAAATAGCCGATATAAAAAACCTTCCACGGGGACTTTTTAATGTCATCTATTATAAAACCGATGTGAAAATCGATATTTTTAATATATTTTACTAAAATTTATTAAATAACCAATTTAAAAAATCCTTCCATGAGTAATTTTAATGTCGGTTTATCTGTAAATGACGTTAAAAGTCCTCACGGAATACTTTTAATGTCGTTCTTGAATAACCGACATTAAAATGATGACATTAAAAACAATTTTTCTACTAGTGTGTATGTCATGTTATATATGGGGATTGATATTTCTTATTATTTGAGCATGGTAAGAAGATATAAAGAATATCCAATTTCATATAACTTTAATAATTTTAAGACTAACCTTAAGTATCTGAGGTGAACTATGGATATGTTTCTGGTGTATGGAGGAGATGAAGAGCTAGTTATTAGGAGTTATACGAATTCTATCTTTCGACAGATCATAATGATATGAATTCGTAGTGTGTATTTGTTTTTTATCTCAATAGAGGATTTGTGATATGGGATAGTTCAAAGAAGTCGATTTTTTCTAATTCTACTAAAAATTCAAAGTATATTTTGACTTTCGATGTATCCAAGGAAGCAATTTGGATTTGCAACTTTGTCTAAGAACTTGATGTAATTCCTAGCAATTAAGACCATATCACGGTTTACTGGGATAACACTACAATGGTGTCTCTTTCCAAAGAGACAAGGTCACATCAAAGGAAAAATCACATACTATAGAAGTTTTATCTCTCGAGGGACTTTTCTCAAAAAGGTGAATTTGTAGTGAGCATAGTATCCACTGAGGAAAACATGGAAGACCCCTTGATGAAGGAACTATTTCAGCATAGGCTTGAGTATTATGTGAGAAATAGTGGACTAAAAGTTGTTGTCAGTTGGATCTAGTGAATGCGGGAGTTTTTTGGAGTTAGTATCCTAGAAACAACTTTCTTAACACTTCATTGTATGTTTTCATTATTAATGAAATTTATTATTGAATTATGGTTTTTCCTTTTCATGACCTTTTTAAGTGATAATATTCCAATAATATATATCGTACTAAAAGGTCATGGAATTTCCCCACTGTGATGAGAACCTAAAGGTTCCATGATAGTATTCTTGAATATTTTTCTATGACCATATGATATTGTCTAAGAAGATAAAGACAATATAGAATATCAGGGGTAGGAGGCTCATAAGACATTGAGATATCATCTCATGGTGTTCACCCTTGGTAATATTTAAGATAGGAAGTTATGATAACATACATGTTGATGGAAAATCCATATTTCCAAGTGTCATTGGATGTTCCTATCAGTGTTTGTGTGTATTAATCATTAGAATTTAAGATTATCATTAATGTATATCATGACCAACATACTTTGATGTATTGATAAAAACTGTGATCACATATGCTTATGGTGAGGTATGATGTTTTGGGTATATCTGATATTGCATTAATGGATAGTACGAGAAATGATATACCCCTTCTGTCCCTCGATGAAAGTTGATATCTCAGTCCCTTTGATAGAATAAAACTTCCTAGATGAAAAATGGTTACGGTGTTCATTGGATGAGTTCATTTCTAGAAAGTTAATGTGAGAGACATTGAACACATATATTGATAGCACCATCATAAAACCTTCTTGATTTAAGATATTGTGACAAAGAGATTATATTACATAGTAAGAATTCATAGGAGGTTGGATATCGTTGCAGCATTAATTTCTTTCTCTAAAGGTATCTTGGCGTGTTACTGGATACTAACATCAAACTTTAGTAGTATGTGCCTAATTTCACTGTAAAAGAGGCCTAGAGGGACACACACTAACTATATCATCAATCTTAGTTAAATTAGTTTATTGAATTTAACAAGTTCGAATAAATAATATTAATTCGAGTTTAGTTGATCACCATGATTTAATCACAAGTAATCCAAAAGAATATTTGAGTTAAATAATAATAATTTTTTATTTGAAAGGTTCAGAGAATATGATATTTATTATATTTATTGACTAATAATGCAGTGATATTTATTTATTAAATAAATATTCATTATTCAAGGATCGGTAAATGTCAATGAGGGAAAGAAAACTGAGCTTAATGGTCTAATTGTAAATGAAATGGATGATATTTATTTATATTCTTAAAGTTTTTTGCATGACAAATTATTAATAATATTGTTGTTATTATTATTTTTGGAAATGGGGTCAACTAAGAATTTTAAAGTTGAAATGGGGTTGCATGCAAATTATCAACCCTGAAACTGCCATAATAAATATCTAATTATATCACTTTCCACCATTACTCTTGTTGTGCATAATGGATAAAGAGAGACTCTCACAAACCCTAGAGAGAGATATAGATATCTATAACATGTTACATCTTCAAACTCTTTCAATTAATCAAGAATTCATCAAGAATTCTTCCTCCTTTAAGAATAGTTTTTTTGCGATCAACCACAATCATCGTAAGTGATTGGGATCGGTTGTGCTATCACCGGGTGATTCTATAGCAACATTCAAAGATTGTGGTGCACGTTTGGATCACTGATAGAGGTTTAGACACTTGGATTATACAAATAAATGATGGTACAACGAGATATAGTCAATCAAATCATCAACAAAATCAGATTTACAAGTTGAGAAAATTCTATATCTACTTATAAATTAATAGTAAATTATATGTTAAGATCCACCTCTTCTGCTTCTGGTATTTTCTATAGTCAAGTAATCTATGGTTTTCATTGGACATGACATTATTTTTCATGATCAAAAAATTATTATTTGTAGATTATGACTTAAAAGTGGAGTTGGTCATGTCATCCCGACGCTTCCACTGCACCCAGAATCTTCAGTAATCCCCAGAGCAGGATATTATGAAAACATACCCTACCGGTAAGAAATCAACATTTATAAGTTTCATTATATGTTCCTATCCCCAGATGTGTGTAATGATCCTTATACTTTAATATTAATATTAATGCATATTATGAGTCATGTGATTTAATCCATTAATGAAAAATGTGATAATATATGCTCGTGATGTGGTATAATAGGTTGGGTGTGTCAGGAGTAATTTTGAATTAATGAATAATGTGATAAAGGATTTTTTCCCTTTTTTTAATGAATGTTGATATCTCAAGCTATTTGATGGAAATTAAATATCAAAATTAAGTCCATGGTCATGGAATTTTATCGGCAAAATTATTTTCAGAAATTCAAAAAAAGAGATAATGAGCACATAGGTTAATGGCCACAACATGAAATCGGCTTAATTAGAGATATCTTGATAAAGATATTATATTACAATATGTACGTTAGTATGTGGTAATTTTCATTATTTAATTTAATTTCTTTCTCTATGAGAACCTTAACATGTTGTTAGATGATAACCTTGGACTTTGGACAGTACTGTGTAATTTCCCTAGAAATGAGACATATAGGGTCACACGTGTATTTGAAACCTTGGCTAAATTATATATGAATTTAACATGTTGAATAAATCTTATTCTCATATATGTTTTAATAATTATTCATGTTTGGTTGATCATATATATTTAGAAATCAGCTATTAGATAGAATATTATGTGAGTTGAATATTTAATAATCATTTCAGAAGGTAATTATTAAGTACGTGAAAATATATTATTTAATTGTTCTCATTAATTCATAAGAAAACAAATATTTATTTCTTTGGTTACACAAATATTTGAATAATATTTATTTTTTAGTTTAGTGAATATAATGCTTATTTATTTATCGGTGAATAACGTGATGATATTTATTTATTAAATAAATAGTTATTATTCAATGATTGATAAATATTGAGGAGGATAGATGGACTAAGTTTAATGATTTGGTTGGAAATGATATTTATTTATTAGCAGGTGTTGTGCATGTCAAGTAAATAATAATTTTATTTATATTATTATTCAACATGTGGTTTTCTATTGAATAAGGAATTGGATATGGCTTATGTGCAATTACCAATCCAAACCTAACATTATAAATACCTAGTTATATCAGTTTTTAAGGTCATTTATTGGGAACAAAAAACAGAGAAGAGAATAATTTAAAGCCCTAAGAGATAAATATCTTAAGAATGTGTTCAAGAATAAGAGTTTTGATCCTTTACCCCTCGAGATGCGAGAGGGGGAGAACCATAGTTATTCCTTCTTTCCTCGACATATTTTATTATAATCAACATTGATTAAC
Source organism: Viscum album (assembly GCA_963277665.1). Classification (NCBI taxonomy): domain Eukaryota; kingdom Viridiplantae; phylum Streptophyta; class Magnoliopsida; order Santalales; family Viscaceae; genus Viscum; species Viscum album. The sequence goes on along the minus strand of OY728147.1, from coordinate 2,044,733,575 downwards.
ATAAGCATTAGAACATCTATGGTAGCACCTAGATAATTATACGATAATGATAAGAGGTTTGTGAAGCATGTGTAAGTCACCACTGGAGGTTGGATTCTCTCATTTCAATGACGATACACCAAGAAGCAGTCAATTGATTCATCAATGAATAAAAGAAATTCCAACGAGAGGTATTTCTTATTTAAATAAATTAATTATAAATTATATGAAAAAAGATCATGTTTTCTTGGTTCAAACATATAAGTCTATTAATATTCGATTTAATTCAGTTAGGTATTATGTTCAATATCTTGTACATCTTGAATTATTCATCGATTATGATAAAAATCTAAGTTGGTTGTGCCTAATAGGTGTTTTCATTGCACCTGAAACCTTTATGTATGAGTAAATTACTCTTGTGAAACCTTCACTATCTTAGAGTGTCTTACATATGGAGTCCTTTGTGAAAATTTGTCTTTTTTTATCCTCTAAACACTTCAAAAGGACTTTCTAACTTCCTTTATAAACACTCAAGTATTTCAAAATATTCATCCAATATTCTAACTTCCTTCTGAAATACATGCTTTAAAACTATATTGGACGGTGCTTTCAGAACATCCTTTCTTCATCTTCAACACTTTTCCTTTATTCGAATTAACTTCAGTTCACCAATCTTCATATATTACTGCTTACTAAAATATTTATCTTCACACGACATTAAAATTATCTTCATCTTAAATTTTTCCGAGCTTCATCAATTCCAAAAGCACATCCTCTTCATCATGTAGATTAATCATCCTCTTCATTGTCCTTTTTTCTTTATTCATTGGCTTTAATTATTATATAAAAAAATCTAAATTTAATTCACCCAATAAAAACATAAATGTTTTTATTAATACACTTTTTTTGTGAGAAATAGATAAGGACCACCCATGTCAAAAACAAAATTTATTTTCTTGCACAGATCCATTCACAAACTTACTTTTATAAAAAAAATTGTTTCCAAATGAAATGATTAGAAACCAAACTTTCATCAAATTTACTATTTTAAAATGAATTTTTTAGAAACCAAATCCAATTTTAATCTTGTAATTTATCCCCAACATTTCTATTTGCACATATGATATTCTCAAAATAATCATTATTTTTCAAATGGAATGGTTACCTTCTCCACACTGCCTCCAGTTTCCAAAAAAAATTGATGGTCCGATATAACACCAAGATCAAGAGAAAAATATGATAACATTTTATGAATTTTTCAATAGATGTTTTTAGGAATTTTCCATAAAAGTTATCATTTTTTTAGTGTAAGCACATATGATATTCAATACACCCACTTCTCCCATAAGGTAAAATTGAAGTAGATAGTGGTGATTCATCATCCTTTTTAAAATGTTTTTTAAGTGGTTTTTTCTAGGCATTTCCACTATAAATTTATTATAAGATTTCTCAGTATAATTTTCCATTGGGATTTCATTGGAATTTTTCAATGTTTTTTCCAAATTGAATGTTTCAATAATAATTTTTAGTGGAAAAGTTTAGTAGAATTTATTTATCTATTGAAAATTTTTAGTGGATTGTTCAACTTATTTTCCAACAAAACATTTTCAAATAGATTTTTTTGATTGAATTTTATAGTGAATTTAATAGAATTTTCAAATTGATTAGAATTTTTTTTTCCATAAGATATTCCACTCAATTTTCCATTATAGTTTTATAAGTCTTTTGCTATAATTTCTGATGGAATAAATAATGAATGTTTCAATTTGAATTTTCTAATGAATCCTCAAGACAGTAATTTTCTAATCAAAGTTTTTTATGGTTTTTGAAAATTAATATTTAATTATAAATATTAATGATTCATTGATGTTATACACATTTTTATGATTCATATACTTTTTTGAAATTAATATTTTTCTAAAAAAATTAGGTGTAATTTAGCTATCCATCGGTAATAACATAATGGGTTTTTTGTATAGCTGAATATTACTGGGCTAATAAAGTGCATTCCAGTCTCGCATAACCACTAATCATTCAATTTTATCCAATGTTATATCATCAACCATCCCTCACAGCTTCGCGTCATTACTATAATTAACTTGCATATTTTCTTAGGAGAAGAGGGTGCAAAGAAATAAAAACCCAATACAACATAATACCCCACCACTATGAATTACACCCATCACCTAAAACACTAAAAACAACACAAAAAGAAGGTGATGAATCATAGTTCATAAAGAGAAGAACATGGATAGCCCTCTCTTCTCTTCTATCCTTGTTAGTTTTTTTAACCTTCGTCCATAGTTGTTAATGCCCCGTCTTCCCTTCACAGATCTCATCATGCCACTACAACTGTACTTCTCCGCGCCGCCTTCTTGTAGCTTGTTTTTTCAGGGTCTGATGTTGTTTCTATTCTGGTTCTGCGCCCTCTTGTCGAAAAAGAAGAAGAAGAAGAAGACAGCTTACAACGCTTCTCCCACTGCCCGTCATCGATCTCGATCTGTTCCTCCCAGCACTCTTTGTTGTAGTACGGTGTGTCCCCCTACAATAGATTTGGAATGAGTTTTTTGTACTCTTTCTCTAATTTTTTTTAAATGGCCTAGGTTGTTTTTTTGAAAAAAATACCACTTAAAGGTGGTATCGGCAATGCCGCCTTTGCCCTAAAACATAAAGACATTCTATTTTAATTATGTTTTTTTATATATTTAAAATTTTAATGTTTTATTATTATGTTTGTATGGTTATCTATATATATATATATAACTTAATGTTTCAACATAATTTATCTTTTATTCAAGTATGTGACTTTGCTAACCTATAAAATATAAACTATAAGACTTATATGAATGAAATTTTAAACATTGATTAAAAATATAACAAGTAGTCAAAAATAAAAATAATTTCTTAAAAAATATTGATAAAAAATAAGTTATAATATTTCTAATCTACCTACTTGAAACTTAAAAATGTTTCAAGTACGTGACTTTTCTAACCTATATAATATAAACTACAAGACAGATATAAATAAAATTTTAAACATTGCTTAAATATATAACAATTAGTCCAAAATGAAAATAATTTCTTAAAAACTATTGGTGAAAAATAATTTATAATATTTCTAATACACCTACTTGAAACTTAAAAATGTTTCAAGCATGTGTCTTTTCTAGCCTATATAATATAAACTATAAGACCAATATGAATGAAATTTTAAATATTTGTTATACATATAAAAAATAGTCTAAAATAAAAAGAATTTCTTAAAAAATGTTGATGAAAAATAATTTATAATCTTTCTAATCCACCTACTTGAAACTTAAAAATATTTCAAGTACGTTCTTTTGATATCCTATATAATATAAACTATAAGACCGATATAAATGAAATTTTAAACATTTATTAAACATATAACAAGTAGTCCAAAATAAAAATAATTTCTTACAAAATGTTGATGAAAAATAATTTATAAGAATTCTAATCCACCTACTTGAAAATTAAAAATTCTTCAAGTACGTGCCTTTGATAGCCTATATAATATAAACTATAAGATTGATATGATTAAAATTTTAAACATTGATTAAATATATAACAAGTAGTTTAATTTTAAATTTTTATTTATATGGGTATTATAGTTTATATTTTATAGGCTTTCAAAGTCAAGAAGGTGGCTTAGGATCCTCCCTGACCCGGCCTGTGGCAAGGCCTAAAGGGCGTTCCTAATCCCCACGAGCTGGCACAAGTGCTCGGGTATCACAATAAAACTTGGGAACGATTTACCCGAATAAAAAAATATAAAGAAAATAACAAAAGAAACCAAAAAAAAGTAAATGTCATAGCCAAACAAGACTTTAATCAAAACCAGATTTTGAGTCACGTGTAAAACCAAAACCCAAACAACACAAAAAAGTATGGTGACCAAAACCCAACCCAAAAACTGTTGCCCAGCGAGAGGACACCATCCTCAAGCCATCACCAAAACACCACATCAAGAGGTCTGTTAACAACCTGAACCACCACTCCTAAATGCTAGACCCTTACCTGTATCAGACATAAACAAATCTACTTACACCCAAAGGTGTAAGTAGGGTGTGAGAAATCTCCCAAAAGGATGCCACCAAGAAAAGATTCCATGCAAAAGCATTAAAAGACGAATACATTTTCAATGATAAATAAAGAAAATTAATAAATTCTTAACAATGTTAATGAAAATAGTTTTCATGAAATGACCTTAAATAAAAATAGTTTAAAGCAAACACATGTTTATGTAGTAACTCAAGTGACATATCATGTATCATTAGTGTGTGAAAAGTAACCAAGGGTACCAAAAGATAGGAGAGGCCATGTGGGTACTAGTAACAAGTGGGACCCTAGAACATCATGTCTCAGTAAAACGTGGCTTGGAAACCACGACCCTCAGAAAATGTGGCTTAGAAACCACAACCCTCAGAAAACATGGCTTAAAAACCAAAACCCTCAGTCATCATATGTTTACTTAGTGTTTCAATCGTCAATCCTTCCAGTAAAACTGGGCTAATCCACCTCTGGAACACAAGATCACTAGTACTAGTCCCTCCACCTAATACCCCAAGCTTCCCACTTTGTTCTCATCAAAATTCCAAGTTCACATCACATGTCACATTAATACTTAAGATCCAAAAAGGTATTTACATGCAAAAACACACCATCCGCATACTGATACCCTCTTTTAAAACCATATGCACACCAAAAACATTTTAAAACTTAACCTACACCGCTTGAATATTAAACTAAACCACTTTCATGATTTTATAAAAAAACATTTTCTTTATAATTAAGAAAACAAATACGAAAAATTATTAAACAGTTTCCAAACATGTCGTAAAATATTTAAAGTGAAAAAAGTCACTCAAAACCCTTTTCAAAGAAAAACATATTCGGATTCCATGACAAAAACATAAACCACATAATCTACACTTCCTAACACACACACTGCATAGTTTACAAAACAATGATAAATAGTTCAAATCAGGTTTTCACTATAAAATTTACCAGCATCACTTAAACATACTTCTTACCAATTAAATGCATAGTGAGACTCAATCAAAGATAATTTTTAGCATGTAAACAAATAGAAAAATGCACTAAATTAATTAAATAAAGAATCAAATGATCATCAGTAATGTTTGTATGCAGAATCACCTACCGATGTGTCGCAAGATTCTCAAAATTGGTGTGAAAAATCCACCACATGCTACCGTAGCTCAAAAAACCCAAATACACCCAGAAAAAAATGAAATAAATTAATCGTGTCAAGAACAGACCACTCAGAACACAAAACTTTCTCCAAAAGATAAGAACATCACCGAAATAAAAAAAAGACATTACAATGGTTTTTCCGAGAATGAGCCATCACAGAGCTGCGCCGCGCCAGATGTTTGTCCAGAAGGGAGGGTAACTTAGCTCGGTGTGAGGAAGGAGGAGGATGGGGAGGTGTGCAGCATCAACTGGGAAAAGAAATAGAAGGGTGGCTCGGTACGGAGGAGGAGGAGGAGGAGCACCGTGGCTATTCGAAGGAGGGTGGAAGGTGGCCTGGTGCAACACAGTAGGGAGGGGCGCGACGTCGGTTGGGCTAGATTTGGGTGCGAGGTTAGTCTGGAGAAAGTGGTGAAGGAGGGCGGTTAGGGTTTTCCTGAACTAAGGGGCCACAACGGGGAGAGATTGATTGAGGGAGAGGAAATGAAAAAAAAATAATAAAAATAAAAGATAAAAAGAAATGGAGAGAAGAAAAAATAAAGAAAAAAAGGTGGAAGAAAATCTTAAAAGAAATAATTAAACTAACCTAAAAAAACATTTAAACCAATATAAAATTATAATAATAATATAATATTAATATTAATAGTAAAATTTAATGGCGTTAAAATATTAATGTTAACCAAATTAAAATATTAATTATAATAGTGTTAATAATAATAATAATGGAAATAATAATTATAAATATAAAAATTTTATTTTTATTAGGTTAGTTAACCATCCGCACACCAGGTAGACCACATATTAAACTGGCAAAGCCACACGACTTCACCTGTGCCCTGCCTGTGCTTCGAGCAATGTCAAGATGACGCTCATTTAACAGCATAAAAATGAAAAACTCGCATTGGGTTCATCCCGCACTTCAACCAAACAATTATTAAGAAGACAGATAAAATTATGAGATAAAAAAAATTAAAAAAAACATACCTTGATGTGAAGTCTGGGGGTGACAATTCTCTCCACCATGGAAAATTTCCTCCCTTGGAAAGTCAATTCGAAGCCTAATCATAGAACAAAAATGGGTACTCCTACTCAACCCATGACTTCCGCTCCCAAGTCTCATGCTTGTAATTCCCATGCTACCAAATAATGAAAACCAAGGGAATGGACTTCCCACGAAGCACCTTCTCTTGAGAATCCACTATTCGCACTGGATGCTCAAACACTAATAAGTCGGGATCTATCTCCAACTCCTCCCAATTAAACACATGTGACGGATCAGGATTATACTTTTTTAGTTGGTAGACATGGAATACATCATGAATTGACATCAACTAAGCTGGTAAATCTAACCTATATTCCACTTTGTCGATCTTCTCAGTAATCTCAAAAGGCCCAACACACCTTGGTGTCATCTTCCCTTACTTTCTCAAGTGGCAGTGACCCAAGAGAGGGGACACCTTCAAGAACAATCTTTCCCCCACTGAAAACTCAAGATCTTGATTCCTATAATCTGTATAAGATTTTTAGAAACTCTGACCTGTTAACAACCGCTGTCTAATCAACTTGACCTTCTTAGACGTCTCCTGAACTAGGATGGGTCTCAAAAGTGAGGTCTCGCCTACCTCATCCCAACAAAAAGGATACCGACAAGGCTGACTATAGAGAACCTCAAAGGGTTCCATTCTAAAAGATAATTGGTAATTGTTATTATAAGAAAACTCGACTAATCCCAAATGTCTATGCCATGAACCTCCGAAATCCAACACACACGCATGAAGCATGTCCTCCAGAATCGGATTTTCCCGCTCCTTCTAGCCATCTGTCTGAGGATGGTATGTCATGCTCATCTTAATATGTGACCCCAAATCCTTATAAAGGCCTCCCCAAAATCGAGAGGTAAAGTGGGGGTCCCTATCAAAAACAACTGCTGATGGCACACCATGAAGTCTGACCACCTCTTAAACATACAAATGACTCAGATCATCCACCTTTGATATATCTCTGATCGAGATAAAATGAGTTGATTTTTTCAAGTGATAAATCACTACCCAAATATCATTCCTTCCCCAAGGTGTACGAGGCAATCCAACAATGATGTCCAGGGCGGCCTCATCCCACTTCCAGGTAGGAATGGGTAATGGCCGAAGTAGGCCATATGGTCTCCGATGCTCTTCTTTCACCTGCTGAAAAGTATAGAATCTTGATACAAATTTGTCTATAAACCGTCTCATACATAGCCACCAAAATTGGCGACAAACATCGTAATACATATTAGTAGTACCAGGACGGATGAGCCACTAAGACTGGTGGCTATCCTGCATCACTACCTTCCATAAGGACAATGACACCACTGCATGACCCCTAAAGCACAAAATCCCATCAGAAGACAGAGAGAACTCAGAATGAGTCTCCCCACCATGAATAAACTGCATAGATTGCTGAAACAGCTCATCACCAGGCTGCTCCTACAGAATCAACTCCAGAAGAGCGGGAGTCAACTGAATGATAGCCAAGTAAGTACCTTTGTTGTGCTCCCTACTCTCCAAGTGCATCTGGGAAAAGAGCCCCATCAAAGTCCACTCATAACTAGACTTCCTCAAAGACTGCACTAGTACTTTCCTAATCAAGGTGTCTTCTACCATATTTCCTTTTCCCGGGGTATAGAAAATATCAAATTTTAACCCCTTCAAGTACTCGATCCAACGATGTTGCCTCATGTTTAGGAACTTCTACGAGAAGATGTAAGCTAGGATCTTATGGTCAGAATAGACCAGAAATTTCTCCCTAAGGAGTTAGTGATGCCAAGTCTTCAAAGTGTGCATCAACGATGCCAACTCCAAGTTGTAAGTCAGATAATTCCTCTCATGTGGTCGGAGCTAGAAAGAACCATAATCCACCACATGATTGTCTTGCATGAGTACACACCCAAGGTCTGTACCTGAAGCATCACAATAAGCCATATAGACCTTACCAGACTCTAGTAAGATCAAAATAGTTGTAGTGTTCAACTGCCACTTCACCTCATTAAAGGATTCCTATCACTGTGGGATCCATTCAAACTTCACCCCTTTCTGGGTGAGTGCGGTCATGGAGGAGGCAATCCATGAGAAATCCCAAACAAAACGCCTATAATAACTTTCCAGGACAAGAAAACTCTTGATCTCAAAGACATTACTCAGATGTTCCCATGACATAACTACATTGATCTTCTCAGAATCCATTGAAACCCCATGTTCTAAGATGACATGCCCCAAAAACATCACTTACCTACTCCAGAATGTGCACTTCGAGAGTTTGGCATACAAGTGCTGGTCCCACAAAGTGCCCAAAACAATGTGCAGGTTATTCTCATGTTCCTCCTCAGATCTAGAATAAACCAGGATGTCGTCCAAAAATACCATGACAAATCAGTTGAAATATTGGTGGAACACTCTATTCATGAGTTCCATGAAAACTGTCAGAGTATTTTTCAATCCAAAAGGCATGGACAAGTATTCGAAGTGGTCTTACCTACTTCGGAAAGACATTTTTGAGATGTTTTCTTCTCTCACCCTAAGCTGGTGGTATCCCAAGCACAAGTCGATTTTGGAGAACCACTTTACCCCCGTCAACTGGTTGGAAGAATCATCAATTCGGGGTAAAGGGTGTTTATTCTTGATGGTCACCTTATTCAATTTCTGGTAATCAATGCACAACTAGAGGGTTCCATCAAACTTCTTCATGAATAAAACTGGGGAGGCCCAAAGAGAGATGCTTGGGAGAATGAATCCTTTGGATTCTAAATCATCCAGTTGTATCTTTAATTCCCTCAATTTGGTGGGGGCCATGTGATATGAGGGAAGATATGTAGGTAGTGTTCCCAGCATAAACTCAATCAAGAACTCCACATCCTGCTCCAGGGGTAATTCTAAAAAAATCATCTAGAAATACCTTTGGAAAATTATCCACTACAAGAGGTAACCCACTCTGAGAAGTGTTACTATCTATTTCCAGTGAAAGCGACGATAATTGATAACAAATATTCCCTAACTCAGGAAGTGTAGGTCCTGTGAGGCCCGACTGAGGATCCCATTCCCCAAGAAATACCTGGGGGCTCCCATCAGGTGTCATAAAACTAACATGTCTTCAATATCAGTCAATATGCACTTGAAATCACACAATCCAGTCCATGTTGAGGATCACATGAAATAGGTTCATATCAAGGACCAAGAAATCCCACTCCATATCGACTCCTGACATAGAGAGCACTCATGACAAACACCTAAGGCCTTGCTCCCCCTTTTTCCCCAACGGTGTTACCAACTCCATGGAAAAAGATAACAGTTTAGTTGGTAGGTTCAGAAGATTCACAAGATGGGTAGATATAAAAGAAATTGAAGCACCGATGTCAAATAAAACTAAATCTATAGAAGATTCAATCAGAATGGTACCTAGAACAGTTGAAGGTCCTACATCAGTTCCTGCTGGTTCCTAATCCACAACATGTAAATGCCTGGTCCCTGCCTGGGAATGACCACTCTCCTGAGGCTCTGCCCTAATCTGGATTTTTCCAAAAGACGATGTGGTCCTATCTCCATGACCACCAAACTGAGATCTCTTCATCCTGGTTAGCTCTAGATGAACTAATACCCCTCTAGAATCCATAGATCCAGTCCCACTCTGGTAAGGGCGTGCAGTCCTACAAAAGCATTGTAGATGTCCCAGAACTCCACACCCATGGAAAGGTCTAGAAGGGTATGTACATGAATGTCGGATGTGACCTACCCTTCTACACTAATGGAACACAACAGAACTTGTATCAGAAGCAATAGATGAGGTATACCTAAAAGGATGGCCTGAGCTACCACTCGCCTTCTTCCCTTGCTCATCACGCCTCCTCTTATTCTCGGATGAATTGCCACTACTAAACCCTAACACTGATCCAGAAACCCCAAATTTCCTCTCTGGTGAATCTTGACCATGAAATCACGATCGACCACCTCAGCATAAGTTCCCAACTTGAACAAGAAAATATGAGAGTAAATTTCTGGTCGCAGGCCCTTCTTGAACTTTTGTGCATTAAAAAATTCATTTGAAACAATATCAGGCGCGTACCACACTAGCTCAGCAAAACGGTTTGCATACTCCATCACTATCTGATCCCTTTGTGAAAGATCCATGGACTCTCAGGATCTAGCATAGGCCAGGAAATCAGGACAGTATTGCTCGTTAAAGATGGATTTGAAATCCTTCCAACTCATCTGCTCATGCTTCCCAGCCTGAATCACTGATTCCCGCCACTTGAGACTAAAACCCTCTAGCTGAAATGAGGCACACTTTACCCTGACCTCCTTGGGTGTGTTAATGAATTCAAACATACACTCTATCTTTTCAATCCATTACTCTGCCTCTTGAGGTTATGAAGTACCTCAGAATGAATGAGGTTTATTCTTCAGAAACTTCTGAGCTTTATTTTTCTTGAATCCAGACTCATCTCCTCTAGATGGAATAGGGATGGGGGTAGGAGTCACACCTTGTCCTAAATCATGAATAACTCAGACCACAGCTTCTACCAATCTTTTATCAAGAAGCGATGGAGAACTCTCTTCAGCTTCCTCCCGTGGGTGTGTGTAAGCTCTATGGGGAGGCATCTTACTTCAAAGAGCAACAATCATAAAAGAACATCAAAAATATATTATATCTGAAGAAAAATGAAATTTCAACAAGGAAAATAATAATTTGTAAACCAAACATGAAAACATAACATTGTATCCAAACCACTTCTTTCTCTTCCAATGTCCACAAAAAATTTGCAACCAGCACTTCCTAGTTAGAAGAGAAGTCACACAAGAATCCTAACACCCCATGGCGACTTAGGGTTTTTTAAGAGCTGTGCTGGCCAGGCACCCTACTCGCATCTAGAATTTTGAGCCCCGACAATCCTAACACCTGTCTAACTAGACTCATCCCAAATAAAATAACTCAGACAACAAAACTTGCCTCTAATACAATTTTTTCACGAACCAATTCGGGTCGCCATCTGAACCGACGCCCGACCCGGCCCATTGGAAAGACCGAAGGGCATTCCCGATCCCCAAGGGCTGGCACAAGTGCCCAGGTATCACAATAAAACTTGGGAATTTTTGTGACAACTGGGTCCCAGTGACAGCACAGACACCCCGCCTTAACATGGTTGTCAGGTCCTGGCCTGCCAGGTACCACCAGTTGCCCCGCAGATATGTTTTCCCCACCCAAGGGTCCACCCGCATGCCTGAACGGGTCATCTGACTAATGACAGTTCTCATAGGCCAACACATGTCCTTTATAATGTGTTTTTTCCTCACTCACACACACCCTGGGAAACTTCTTAGAAGGTCACCCATTCTGATCACTACTTCAGGCCAATCATGCTTAACTGTGGAGTTTTAATCAAGCAGGCTCTCGAAAAGGAAGATTCACCTTGTTGACATGAGTCTTATCATTTAGTCATTTTACCCTTTATCATTCTAGGGTGTTATATTCACCCCCCCCCCCCCATTTAGATCACAATAAAACTTGGGAATTATTGTGACAAATGGGTCCTAGTGATAGCATAGACACCCCGCCTTAACATGGCCATCAGGTCCTGGCCTACCAGGTACTACCAGTTGCCCCGCACACATGTGTTCCCCACCCAAGGCTCCACCCGCATGCTAGAACGAGTCATCTAACTAATGACAGTCCTCATAGGCCAACACATGTCCTTTATAATGTGTTTTTCCTCACTCACACTCACCCTAAGAAACTTCCCAGAAGGTCACCCGTTCTGATCACTACTTCAGGCCAAGCATACTTAACTATGGAGTTCTAATCAAACAGGCTCTCAAAAAGGAAGTTGCACCTTGTTTACATGAGTCTTATCATTTATTCATTTAACCCTTTATCAATATGGGGTGTTACATTCACCCCCCCCCCTATATATCACAATAAAACTTGAGAATGATTGTAACAACTGGGTCCCAGTGATAGCATAGACACCCCCCCCGCCATAACATGGTCGCCGGGTCCTGGCCTACCAGGTACCACCAGTTGGCCCACATACACATGGTCCCCACCCAAGGGTCCACTCACATGCCTTAACGGGTCATATGACTAATGATACTCCTCACAGGCCAACACATGTCCTTTGTAATGTGTTTTTTTCTCACGTACACACACCCTAGGAAACTTCCAAGAAGGTCACCCATTCTGATCACTACTTCAGGCCAGGTATACTTAACTGTGGAGTTATAATCAAACATGATCTCGAAAAAGAAGTTTCACCTTATTGACATGAGTCTTATCATTTATTCATTTAACCCATTATCATTATGGGGTGTTACATTCACCCCCCCCCCCTTAGAGCAAAACGTCCCCGTTGTAGGCCCTACATCTCAACCTAGGTAGTGTGCTACACTTAAGGCTAGGTACTACCTCTAATACCAAATGTAGCAATTGGGTCCTGGTAAGAGCACATACACCCCCGCATTAACATGGTCATTGGGTCCTGGCCTGCCAGGTGCCACCAGTTTCCCCACAGACATATGGTCCCCACCCAAGGGTCCACCCACATGCATGAACGGTTCATCTGACTAATGACAGTCCCCACAGGCCAACACATGTCCTTTCCAGTATGTTTTGTCCTCACTCACACACACCCTGGGAAACTTCCCAGAAGTTCACCCATCTTGATCACTACTCCAGGACAAGCATGCTTAACTGTTGAGTTCTAATCAAGTAGGATTCCTAAAAGGAATATGCACATTGTTGAGAAATTGGAACTATGAGCATCATCCAACAATTCCCTTTTTAGGTCAGGTATATTGGGAACAAAAAGTCTCTTTCCAAATTTTAAAGTTCCTTATTCATACACAAAGTCACTCAATCTCCCATCATTCACAGCTTTAATCTTCTTCTGAAACTCTTCATCATCGGTCTAAGAACTATTTATCCTTTCTAGTAAAGATGGTTTGGAAACCATTTGAAAAATCATTGATGTTTCACCTTCCATGCTGATTCTCATATCCAACTTTACTAGATCCATAAAAATATAATCCCTTTCAATTCTCATCATGTTCAAAACTCCATGATCTTTTCTGCTCAAAGCATCTGCCACCTTATTTTCCTTCCCCGGGTGGTAGTGTATCATGCAATCATAATCCTTGAGTAGTTCAAGCCATCTCCTTTGCCTCATGTTGAGTTATTTTTGTGAGAAAATATATTTCAAACTCTTGTGATCAATATAAATCTCACATTTTTCACCATAGAGGTAGTTCCTCCATATCTTCAAAGCAAAGATCACAGCTGCTAACTCAAGATCAGGAGTAGGATAGTTTTGCTCATGAATTTTCAATTGTCTTGATGTATAGGCAATCACCCTATCATTCGGAATAAGGACACAACCAAGTCCCCTCTTCGATGCATCACTATTAATAACGAACCCATCATTACCCGATGGTAGAGTCAATATAGGAGCATTGACTAATCTTCTCTTCAGTTCTTACAAACATTCTTCACACTCTTTTTTCCAAACAAATTTAACCCCCTTACGTGTGAGCTTTGTTAATGGGTTATCCAATCGGGAAAAATTCTAGACGAAACGTCGATAATAACCTGCTAAACCAATAAAACTGCATACCTCAGTTATACTCGTCGGTGCAGGCCATTCTTGGATTTCCTTGGTCTTAGAAGGATCAACAGAGATTCCATCATTAGAGACAATATGGCCAAGAAAGGAAATCTCCTGAAGCCATAATTCACACTTGCTAAACTTCCCATATAATTCATGTCTTCTTAGAGTCTTCAGGGTAATGCGCAAGTAATTTTCATGATCTTCATATATTTTGGAGTATACCAAGATATCATCAATAAATACCACCACAAATTCATCTAGATATTCCTTGAAAACTCTATTCATTAGATTAATGAATACAGAGGTGTCATTAGTCATCCCAAAAGGAATTACTATAAACTTGTAATGCCCATACCTGGTTCGAATTGCTGTCTTCGGAATGTCTTCCTTCTTCACACACAACTGATGGTATCCAGACCGAAGTTCAATCTTTGAAAAGTATTGATCTCCATGAATTTGGTCAAATAAATCATCAATGTGAGGTAGGGGATACTTGTTTTTTATTGTTATAGCATTAATCTCCCTATAGTCGATACATAACCTCATAGATCCATCTTTTGTTTTAACAAAAAGAATAGGGGATCCCCAAGGAGAAAGACTAGGGCGAATAAATCCCTTATTACTCAACTCCTCTAGTTGTTTATTTTGTTCAACTAATTCCACAGTGGCCATTCTATAAGGGGTCTTCGATATAGGCCTTGATCTAGGAATTAAATCAATGGAAAACTCAACTTCTCGTTCTAGAGGATGTCTAGGTAAATCTTCCAGAAACACATCTACATATTCTTTCACAATAGGAACATACTCTATTCAAACATTCCTTTCCTCACCCACAATCATTTCATTCTCTTCCTTCCCAATAATTGAATTTAGTTGAGCTACTGGGGGTGGATCTAGATAAGAATTAGGGGGTGATAATTCTGCTCTAAAGATAAGGTGTTCCTTATCATCATCATCAAAAATTGTAACCTCATTATTCTTACAATAAATCTTCACATCATAGTCCGAAAGCCAATCCATACCGATGATTATATCAAACTCAATCATAGGTATGATGATGAGATCAGCGGATAAAGAACATTTATATGCTCTAATGGGGACTGATTCACAAAACTTTGTTGCAATGATACTTCCCTTAGGAGTTTTAACTGAAAACTTCCTTGTTAAATCAAATTGGAAATATCTAATTTTCTTAGCAAACTGGGAAGATAAGAAATAATGCGATGATCCAGAATCAAATAATGAATTTGCTAAACTTGAGGAAACCATTAAATTACCTTCCACCACGTCTTTCGGAGCTTCTACCTCAGCAGTAGTGATAGCATAAGATTGGCCTTGATCCTTTAGATTTTTCTGAGGTAAGTTCCCCTAACGCTTAGGAAATTCATTTGCATAATGTCTCATCTCCCTGCAATTGTAGCATTGGACATCGGTAGCTTCCTTCTTCCCCTTACAATCATGAGCTTGGTGGCCTTTTTCACCACACTTGTAATAGACTCCCATTCCTTTTAAGAAAGTACCGAGGTGTTTCTTCCCACATTTACTACAAGATGGATATTCAACTTTTCCATTATTCCCTTTATTTCCATTCCCAGATTCATTAGCAGATCTATTATTCTCTTTCTTTACTTTAAAGTCATAAGACTTTGAAAAAATCCATCTCTGTCTTGATAGCACATGAGACAATGTCTTCGTACGATGAGAAGGATTATGAGAATAATGCTCAACTGAGAAACGGTTTTAACCCATCAAAGAAACGATCAATCTTACTTCTTGGGTTACGTATATAATCTCCAGCATACCTTGCTAACCTTGTAAAGTTATCCTCATACTTTGCGACATTCTCATCCTCCTTTTGTCTCAGACTCAGAAATTTCTTTTCCATATCTTCTCGATGGTCATGAGGAAAGTATTTTTCTAAAAATAGATATTTTAACTCCCTCCATTCCATATTTTATACTTCATCATCTTCCTTCGTATTTTGAATCAATGACCACCATTGATCAGTATCTCCAGTGACGCGGTAAACTGCCAAGATAACTTTTTCCCTTTCACTACTCCCCAAAGCCTGAAATATTTTCTCTAGGGAACTAATACATTGCTTAGCTACTAATGGATTTTCACTCCCATTGAATGTTGGTGTTTGGTGCCTCATGAATCAATCTAACATTGATCCTCTATCCTTTGGATCAGGGTGCTCTATACGGGTAAGGTTATTATTCATAACCTGAGTGAGTTGTCCCAGTATGGTGATTAGTTGATCAGCACCAGTTTCATCACCAGCTCCACTATAATTATCTTGAGCCGGAGGGAAATCCCTACATGGAGTGTGTGCATTGATATGGTTTCCATTTCTTGCACTAGGCACCATTTCTAAACAATGTCATAAACTAGATCAGTTTATGAATCAAAATACATAATTCCATACTTATAAAACACTTAACATAAATTTAACTATTTACGGATATAATCCATAATCATAAAAATGTTTTCTTTGAGGACGTATATACTCATAAACCCTTCATAATGATTTGTAAAGAAAATGAGAGTTATCCTAAGCATATCCCTTGGGAGTGTCGTAACAAAGAGTGCAGTCAGGCCCGTTGTCGTGCATCAGTTCCCATTCGAGTCTAGATCAAAGCGGTGTTTTTGGGTTTTACCCCTAGGTGCATCTGTGCCAGAGCGGCCTCTACCTGCTACTATCCAGACAGGTATGTATTGCTCGGAAAACTCACAAAATCTCTACAATACCAAAATTCTAGGAAGTTCTTTTATACTAATCCTCAAAGTCCATCTTAGGTCTATGTGCTCTAATCAGAGTTTATCTAAATCTAGCTTCCAAGGTTTGTACTAAACTTCCTTTGATACCAACTGTAATGCCCCAACCCCAGTTACCCAGAGTCGGTACATTATTACATAACATTGGCATGATCACAAGAAATATCAAGTCTCAAAAGACCGATTAGTTTAGTAGCGTTGGAATAACTAGATACATTCATAAATTTTACATTACATCATAAAATGAAAACTACAACAACATAGTCTCTATAGTCCACACTCATATCCCCACATACTATCCCAGCAGTTCATTCATAAATTACTTCTTCACATCCTGGGAAAAATAAAACATTGAAAGGGGTGAGCTCAAATGCCCAGTAAGGATAACAATATAGAAGAAACTTTCATAAATAAGAATAAACATTTAAGGCAATGTATAACTAAAACAAAAGCATTTTAAACTTGAACTTCAACATAATATGGAAGAAATAAAATGAAATAATCCCATTTACTTATTCACATGGATATTCTACTAATCGAATAATCACATGAAATATTAATAACCATTTTCATAATGATGGAATGCATAATGCCAGACTATCATAACCACATAGACAAGGCCCCGTTCCAAGACTAAAAATAAGATTTTGTCAAGACCTTGTGCCAAGACACTATTTTGTCTCATGATACCTATCGATGCATCTAGGAGCTATATCAGGCTCCACCCGTCACATATTAAGTCCAATGCATTCCTCATATGAACAGGTTTAAACATAACATAAACATTAGCATACGAAATGTCAATACATTATTCATAAACCATGAATGGTATAAAAATAACACATCCATAGTCAAACATATCACAAAACCTTCAATACAATATGGAAGATTTGTATCATAATAAATAAACTTCAAATAAGCTTAAAATCAATCAAAGGATGTTGATATAGATGAAATCAAAACTCTTTTTAGAGAAATATCTTTTTCTATTTTGAAATAATTTAAGAGTCGTATATTTATAAAATAAAACATTTTCTTTGAAAATATTCTTATAAGATTGTAAGGGAAGCCTTGATGATTTTATAACGGCGGAAAATAGTTGCACTTGCCCTATAAGTTAAAAAAACATTCTTACCTTAATTCTGTCGAAAAGGTTAAAAAGCACCTTCTTTAGAAAACGACGGAAAGATTCCTTTATAAACCTCTCATAAAAATTAAAAAAAGGGTATAAATTACTTTAACCCATATTCTTGTAAATATTAAAAATGTTTTGAAATACATTTTTAAGAAACATGGATGTGGATGATAAAGAAATCCCAGTAGATTATTACGTATAAACAACCTCGGATAAGGAAGAGATTGCGAAATAAACCCTTACCTTGTAATTTTCCTTGGTTTGGGGTAGGTTAAGCTCTTTTATAATGGTGAAATAATTTTTATTAAATTATACAAGAATAATATACAGTAATATGATATCACATATGATCTTTTAACATTGCTTTGTTAATAATATCTTAATATTATTGTCGTTTCGGGTGTTAACTTACTCATTATGTTTTGTTACATAAGCCATATTTATTATGGATAGGTTGTATCTTATTCATATCCAGAATTATATTAAGTCCTTAAACATTATTATTAATAATCAAATGATAATTATACTTTAATGGATACGATGGAGAATGAATCTTATCGCATTCGTGGAGACGGTAGTCCATACGTACGCACAAGCGGCAATATCATTCTTTTGAGATTAAAATAATATTTAATTGGATGATATATCATATATACAGAATTATTATCATGTTATATTTATTATTTACATGAATTAAAAATCATTATTATACCCATCCAAATAATAATGTTTTGAATAACAATTACACCACGACGTGGAGACGGTAAGTCGTACGTACGCATGTATGGTGACTTGTCATTAAAAGGATGGATAGAATAATGAAATATGGTTGTACCATGTTTATAATAACATAAAAGTATATATAATATACTGGAGTTATTATTTTAGAATGGTAATAACAAATAAAGAAGAAGTGGAAGAAGAAAGGAACTTGAAAAAGGGTGGTGAAATCATTGCCTCTTCTTCGGATTCTTCCTTTTGATTTGATCAAAAGGGCTAATTAGGTTGGCTTTATGACTAAAGTAAGTACTCTAGGATAAATTGAGGGAATTTTAGAGAGTATTTGGGAAGGGTTAGGCCAAACTAAAAGTATTTTAAGGTGTGAATTAATGAGAAGGGGGAGTGCCCTTTTATAAGAGCGGTGAGGGACACCTTTGGAAAAGCTAGAAATATTATTTTATAATAAATTCATATTCGGTTTATAATGGCTCCAAAGTGGATTATTTAAAGGTTAATTTAGGGATAGGTCTAAAAACACCCAATCAATAGGATTTAGACAGGTTTGGGTTACTATATTAACCTTATATTTAAGTATTAACTCTTAGTTAATTAGTTTCACTTTTACAATGTCTCTTTGTATTTTTATATTATATGGTTAATAAACTTACTATATACATCCAAGAGACCCCAAAGTGGTCCTTTAATGATACCCCTATCATGATATAAGTCTCTTGTCCAAGACTTAGATTTTTATAAATTTAATATAAATTAATAATATAATATTTGTTTTAAAAACTCTTTTATGTCAATTTTGACACTATTCAATAATTATTTTTTTGTAAAAATTATAACAGAATGATTACTTATAAAAAAGTTATTTAAATCAATTTTAACATGTCATATTAACCTATAAAATTATTGGTATTTATAAAAAGTCTCAAATTACATTTATTTGGGTATTTATAATATCAATTATTCTAATTTTTCATTAATTAGGTAATTATTGCATCACTATTGTGTCATAAATAACATAAATTATTTAATGTCTAAAAATTATAAATAAAATACCATTATGTAGTAAATCTTTTTATATTTCTAATTAATATTTATAGTTGAAAATCCAACATATATATCCCTATGTAAAAATTGTTTTTCTAAAAGATATATGCTTATGTTATTTTTGTATTTACTTTAACTTAATTTAAATAAAGTGTCCCTATCACCTACAAGTGGCTCCATGGGGTCCCAAAATCGACCCAAATATGCCCATGGTCGGACATGTATCCACCAATAATGTTAGGACACGTTTTAGGGTAATTTATTATCATTATAATATTATTTTTTAACCCTTATTTACCGGATTTACCCTTTAACCATGGTAAATAAAATATTTACCGAAGTAATTATTCAAAATGTCTAAAAATAAAAGTTACCTATTTAGAAAATTTGGACATCCTAATTCCAAATATGGAATCCATTTTTTCAAATTCAAAACACAGAAGTGGCAGAAATTAATTTAAAATTAATTCCCATTGTTAAAACAAAAAGCGTGTTTTTAAGAGATAATAACCAGCAAAAGATTGACATTTGTTCGTGTCCGGTTTAATTGTGAAATTATGTCCAATGACCAACATTGTATTAAATTGTAAAAATATATTCTAAATATACTTTAAAACCACTCAAATTCATAATTTATAACTATTAATTATTTCGATTAAAAAAGTTGTTTTTAATTAAAATTTAGTAATTTTCACTATTCATCAAAATATAAATGTTATCCGAAAAGTTCCAAAATTTTACCCTAGGCTAATTTCGATATTTCAAATCCAAAAATGAAGTCAATTTTGAGAGATGAAATTTATAAAATTTCAAAAAGTGGGTATTACTATTCATAACGGCTAGTTTGATTGGTTGTGGTGTGTGTTAGAACTCGAAGTTGCGTACAACACACGCTATTGCATTATTCAAAGGGAATCGTACCATGGAAGCTTGGGGTGTTACATTCTACCCTCCTTCAAATAATTTTGTCCTCGAAATTTCTAGAATATTACTGCATAAAAAGGCTTGGGTGTTTCTTCATCATAAGTTCCTCGGGTTCCCACGTTTCCTCTTCCATTTTATGGTTTCTCCATAGAACTTTTACCAGAAGAGTCGTCCGGTTTCTCATCACTTGTTCTCTCCTATCAAGAATCCTGATGGGATCTTCGCAATAAGAAAAATTGGGTTCCAGTTTTAATTCCTCATAGGTGAGTACATGCGTTGTGTCAAGCATGTATTTCCTCAACAGAGATACGTGGAACACATCGTGAACTTTGGAGAGACTTGGAGGCATTTCCAAATGTTAAGCTACAGCCCCAATTCGTCCTAGAATTTCGAAAGGTCCGATATACCTTGGACTCAATTTACCTTTCTTACCAAAACGTATGACTCCCTTCCATGGAGATACCTTCAGAAAAATATGATCACTGACTTGAAATTCCAAATCCTTCCTTCGATTATCGGCATAGCTCTTCTGCCTACGTTGAGGTGCTTTGATGTGTTTTTGGATTACCTTTAATTTTTCCATTGTTTCCTCCACCAGTTCCGGGCCTACAAGTTTTCTTTCACCAACGTCATCCCAACAGGTTGGTGTGTGACATCTCTTTCCGTATAACGCTATATATGGTGCCATCTGAATACTTGAATGGAATCTATTGTTATAGGAAAATTCTACCAGAGGTAAATATTGATCCCACATACCCTGAAAGTAAAGTGATCATAATCTCAACATGTCTTCTAAGGTTTGAATAGTCTATTTTGATTGTCCATCTATTTGAGGGTGGTAGGCAGTGCTCAAATGAATTTCAGTATCCAAGTATTTCTAAAGACTTTTTCAGAATCTTGAAGTAAAACGGGGATCAAGATTAGAAAAAATCGATAGGGGTACTCCATGAAGTCTCACAACTTTATTAATATATAATCTTGCTAGCCGTTCAAGTGGTAAATCTTTCCTTATATCAATAAAATGTGACGACGTGGTAAGATGATCAACAATGACCCATATTTCATCATTATTTCTAGGAGTCTTTAGTATCCCCATGACAAAGTCCATCGTAATATTATCCCATTTCCACTCAGGTATGGGAAGAGGTCTCAATACTCCACCAGGCTATTTCCTTCCAGATTTCACTTGTTGAAAACCCATACATCTTGACACAAAATCAGCAATCTCCCTCTTCATGTTGTCCCACAAAAAATGTTCCTTCAAATCTCTATACATTTTAGTGCTCCCAGGGTGTATAGAGAAATTGGAACTATGAGCATCATCCAATAATTCCCTTTTTAGGTCAGGTATATTGGGAACACAAAGTCGCTTCCCAAATTTTAAAGTTCCTTCTTTATACACAAAGTACATCAATCTCCCATCATTTACAACTTTAATCTTCTTTTGAAACTATTCATCATCGGTCTGAGAACTCTTTATCCTTTCTAGTAAATATGGTTTGGAAACCATTTGAAAAAGCATTGATGTTTCACCTTTCATAGTGATTCCCATATCCAACTTTACTAGATCCATAAAAATAGGATCCCTTTCAATTATCAACATGTTTAAAACTCCATGATCTTTTCTGCTCAAAGCATCCGCCACCTTATTTTCCTTCCTCGGGTGGTAGTGTATCGGGCAATCATAATCCTTGAGTAGTTCAAGCCATCGCCTTTGCCTCATGTTGAGTTCTTTTTGTGAGAAAATATACTTCAAACTCTTGTGATCAGTATAAATCTCACATTTTCACCATAGAGGTAGTGCCTCCATATCATCAAAGAAAAGATAATAGCTGCTAACTCGAGATCATGAGTAGGATAGTTTTTCTCATGAATTTTCAACTGTCGTGATGCATAGGCAATCACCCAATCATTCTTCACAAGGACACAACCAAGTCCTTTTTCAATGCATCACTATAAATAATGAACCCATCATTCCTCGATGGTAGATTCAATATAGGATCATTGACTAATCTTCTCTTCAGTTCTTCGAAACATTCTTCACACTCTTTTTTCCAAACAAATTTAACCCTCATACGTGTGAGCTTTTTTAATGGGTTATCCAATTGAGAAATATTCTGGACAAAATGTCGATAATAACCTGCTAAACCAATAAAACTGTGTACCTTAGTTACACTCATCGGTGCAGGCCATTCTTGGATTGACTTGGTCTTAGAAGGATCAACAGAGATTCCATATTTAGAGAAAATATGGACAAGAAAAGAAATCTCCGGAAGCCAGAATTCACACTTTCTAAACTTCTCATATAATTCATGTCTTCTCAGAGTCTTCAAGATAATGCGCAAGTAATTTTCATGATCTTCATAGATTTTGGAGTATACCAAGATATCATCAATAAATACCACCACAAATTCATCTAGATATTCCTTGAAAACTCTATTCATTAGATCCAGGAATATAGACGTCCCATTAGTCATCCCAAAAGGCATTACCGTAAACTCGTAATGACCGTACCTGGTTCAAAATGCTGTCTTTGGAATGTATTCCTTCTTCACACACAACTAATGGTATCCAAACTAAAGGTCAATGATTGAAAAGTATTGAGCTCCATGCAGTTGGTCAAATAAATCATCAATGCAAGGCATGGGATACTTGTTCTTTATTGTTATAGCATTAATCTCCCTGTAGTCGATACATAACCTCATAGATCCATCTTTTGTTTTAACCAAAAGAACAGGGGCTCCCCAAGGAGAAAAAAAACGAAGAATAAATCCCTTATTACTCAATTACTCTAGTTGTTTATTTAGTTCAACTAATTCCACAGTGGCCATTCTATAAGGGGTCTTCAATATAGGCCTTGATCCAGGAATTAAATCAATGGAAAACTCAACTTCTCGTTCTGGAGGATGTCCAGGTAAATCTTCCGGAAACACATCTACATATTCTTTCACAATAGGTACATCCTCTATTAGAACATTCCTTTCCTCACCCACAACCATTTCATTCTCTTCATCCCCAATAATTGAATTTAGTTGAACTACTGGGGGTGGATCTAGATAAGAATTAGGTTGTGACGATTCTTCTCTAAAGATAAGGTGTTCCTTATCATCATCATCAAAAATTGTAACCTCCTTCTTCTTACAATAAATCTTAGAATCATAGTCCGAAATCCAATCCATATTGAGGATTATATCAAACTCAATCATAGGTATGAAGATGAGATCATTGGATAAAGAACATTTATGTGCTCTAATGGGTACTGATTCACAAAACTTCATTGCAATGATACTTCCCATATGAGTTTTAACTGAAAACTCCCTTGTTAAATCAAATTGTAAATATCTAATTTTCTTAGAAAACTGGGAAGATATGAAACAATAAGATGATCCAGAATAAAATAATGAATTTGATAAACTTGAGGAAACCATTAAATTACCTTCCACCACGTCTTTTGGAGATTCTACCTCAGCAGTAGTGATAGCATAAGCTTGGCCTTGATCCCTTGGCCTTTTCTGAGGTAAGTTTCCCTGACGCTTAGGATGTTCATTTGCATAATTTCCCATCTCCATGAAATTATAGCATTGGAAATAGGTAGATTCCTTCTTCCCCTTACAATCACGAGCTTGGTGGCCTTTTTTACCACACTAGTAACAGACTCCCATTCCTTTTAAGCAAGTACCGGGGTGTTTCTTCCCACATTTACTGCAAGATGGATATTCAACTTTTCCCTTATTCCCTTTATTTCAATTCCCAGATTGATCAGCAGATCTCTTCTTCTCTTGCTTTGCTTTAAATTCATAAGACTTAGAGAATTCCTTCTCTGTCTTGATATTACATGAGGCAATGTCTTCGTACGATGAGAAGGATTGTGAGACTAATGCTCGACAGAGAAATGGTTTAAACCCATAAAAGAAATGATCAATCTTACTTCTTGGGTTATGTATATAATCTTCATCATACCTTGCTAACCTTGTAAAGTTATCCTCATACTTTGCGACATTCTCATCCTATTTTTGTCTCAGACTCAGAAATTTCCTTTCCATATCTTCTCGATGGTCACGAGGAAAGTATTTTTCTAAAAATAGATATTTGAACTCCCTCCATTCCATATTTGATACTTCATCATCTTACTTCGTGTTTTGAATCAATGACCACCATTGATTAACATCTCCAGTGAGGCGGTAAACTGCCATGATAACTTTTTCCCTTTCACTACTCCCCAAAGCCTGAAATATTTTCTCTAGGGAACTTATCCATTACTTAGCTACTAATGGATTTGTACTCCCATTGAATGTTGGTGGTTTCTTCCTCATGAAGCGATCTAACATTGATCCTCCATGTTGTGGATCAGGGTGCTCCATACGAGTAAGGTTATTATTCATCACCTGAGTGAGTTGTCCCAGTATGGTGATTAGTTGATCAGCACCAGTTTCATCACCAGCTCCACTATAATTATCTTAAGCCAGAGGGAAATCCCTACATGGAGTGTGTGCATTGATACGGTTTCCATTTCTTCCACTATGTGCCATTTCTAAATAATGTCATAAACTAGATCAATTTATGAATCAAAATACATAATTCCATACTTATAAAACACTTACCATAAATTGAACTATTTATGGATATAATCCATAATCATAAAAATGTTTTCTTTGAGGACGTATATACTCATAAACCCTTCATAATGATTTGTAAAGAAAATGAGAGTTATCCTAAGCATATCCCCTGGGAGTGTCGTAACCAAGAGTGCAGTAAGGCCCGTTGTCCTGCACCAGTTTCCATTTGAGTCTAGCTCAAAGCGGGGTTTTCGGGTTTTACCCCTAGGTACATCTGTGCCAGAGCCGCCTCTACCTTCTCGTATCCAGACATGGATGTATTGTTTTGAAAACTCACAAAATCTCTACAATACCAAAATTCTAGGAAGTTCTTCTATACTAATCCTCAAAGTCCATCTTAGGTCTATGTGCTCTAATTAGAGTTTATCTAAATCTAGCTTCCAAGGTTTGTATTAAACTTACTCTAATTACAACTGTAATTCCCCGACCCCAGTTACCCAGAGTCGGTACATTATTACATAACATTTTCATGATCACAAGAAAGATCAAGTCTCGAAAGACCGATTAGTTTAGTAGCCTTCGAATAACTAGATACATTCATAAAGTTTACATTATATCATAAAATGAAAACTACAAAAACATAGTCTCCATAGTCCACACTCATATCCCCACATACTATCCCAACAGGTCATTCATAAATTACTTCTTCACATCGTGGGAAAAATAAAACATTGAAAGGGCTGAGCTCAAATGCCCAGTAAGGATAACAATATAGCGGAAACTTTCATAAATAAGAATAAACATTTAAGGCAATGTATAACTAAAAAAAGCCTTTTAAACTTGAACTTCAACATAATATGGCAGAAATAAAATGAAATAATTCCATTTACTTATTCACATGGATATTCTACTAATGGAATAATCACATGCAATATCAATAACCACTTTCATAATGATGGAATGCATAATGCCAGACTATCATAACCACATAGCCAAGGCCTCGTGCCAAGACTACAAATAAGATTTTGTCAAGGCCTTGTTCCAAGACACTAGCTTGTCTCATGAGACCTACTGATGCATCAAGGAGCTATAGCGGGCTCCACCCATCACATATTAAGTCCAATTCATTCCTCATATGAACATGTTTAAACATAACATAAACATTAGCATATGAAATGTCAATACTTTCTTCATAAACCATGATTGGTATTAAAATAAGACATCCACATTCAAACATATCACAAAACCTTCAATAAAATATGGAAGATTTGTATCATAATAAATAAACTTCAAATAATCTTAAAATCCATCAAAGGATGTTGACATAGATAAAATCAAAACTCTTTTTAGAGAAATATATCTTTCTATTTTGAAATAATTTAAGAGTCATATATTTATAAAATAAAACATTTACTTTGAAAATATTCTTATAAGCTTGTAAGGGAAGCGTTGATGATTTTATAATGGTGGAAAATAGCTGCACTCGCCATATAAGTTAAAAAAACATTCTTACCTTAGTTATGTCGAAAAGGTAAAAAATCACCTTGTTTGGAAAACGACGGAAAGATTCCTTTATAAACCTCTCATAAAAAGTCAAACAAGGGTATAAATGACTCTAACCCATATTCTTGTAAATAGTAAAAATGTTTTGAAATACATTTTTAAGAAGCATGGATGTGGATGATAAAGAAATCTCAGTAGATTATTACGTATAAATAACCTCAGATAATGAAGAGATTGTGAAATAAACCCTTACCTTGTACTTTTCCTTGGTTGGGGGTAGGTTAACTTCCTGTATAATGGTGAAATAATTGTTATTAAATTATAAAATAATCATATACATTAATATGATATCATATACGATCTTTTAACATTGCTTTGTTAATAATATCTTAATATTATTGTCGTTTCGGGTGTTAACTTACTCATTATGTTTTGTTACATAAGCCATGTTTGTTATGGATAGGTTGTATCTTATTCA
Source organism: Viscum album (assembly GCA_963277665.1). NCBI lineage: Eukaryota > Viridiplantae > Streptophyta > Magnoliopsida > Santalales > Viscaceae > Viscum > Viscum album. The sequence goes on along the minus strand of OY728147.1, from coordinate 2,044,706,582 downwards.
TATCCAGAATGATATTAAGTCCTTAAACATTATTATTAATCATCAAATGAGAATTATACTTGAATGGATACGATGGAGAATGAATGTCATCGCGTTCGTGGAGACGGTAGTCCGTACGTACGCACGAGCGACAATATCATTCTTTTGATATTAAAATAATATTTAATTGGATGGTATATCATATATACAGAATCATTATCATGTTATATTTATTATTTACATGAATTACACATCATTATTATACCCATCCAAATAATAATGTTTTGAATAACAATTATACCATGACGTGGAGACGGTAAGCCGAACGTACGCAGGTATGGTGACATGTCATTAAAAAGATGGATAGAATACTGAAATATGGTTGTACCATGTTTATAATAAAATAAGAGTATATATAATATAATGGATTTATTATTTTAGAATGGTAATAACAAAGAAAGAAGAAGTGTAAGAAGAAAGGAACTTGAAAAAGGGTGGTGAAATCATTACCTCTTCTTCGGGTTCTTCCTTTTGATTTGATCAAAAGGGATTCTTAGGTTGGATTTCTGACTGAAGGAAGGCCTCTAGAATGAATTGAGTTAATTTTATAGTGTATTTTGGCAGGGTTTGGCTGAACCAAAAGGCTTTTAAGGTGTGGATTAATGATAAGGGGGAGTTCCCTTCTATAAGAGGGTTGAAGTGCACCTTTGGAAAAGCTAGAAATATTATTTTATAATAAATTCATATTCTGTTTCTAATGGCTCAAAAGTGTATTATTTAAAGGTTATGGTTGGGATAGGTCGAAAACCACTCAACCAATAGGATTTATACAGGTTTGGGTTACTATATTAACCTTATCTTTAAGTATTAACTCTTAGTTAATTAGTTTTACTTTTACAATATCTCTTTGTATTTTTATATTATATGGTTAATAAACTTACTATATACATCCAAGAGACCCCAAAGTGGTATATTAATGACACACCTATCCTGATATAAGTCTCTTGGACAAACCTTAGATTTTTAGGAATTAAATATAAATTAATAATACAATATTTGTTTTAAAACCTTTTTTATGTCAATTTTGACACTATTCAATAATTGATTTTTGTAAAAATCATAACAGAATGATTACTTCTAAAGAAGTTAATTAAATAAATCCTAACATTTAATATTAGCCTATAAAATTATTGGTATTTATAAAAAGTCTCAAATTTCATTTATTTTTTTATTTATAATATCAATTATTCTAATTTTTCATTAATTAGGTAATTACTGCATCACTATTTTGTCATTAATAAATTAAATTATTTAAGGTCTAAAAATTATAAATAAAATACCATTATGTAGAAAATATTTTTATCTTTCTAATGAATATTTATAGTCAAAAATCCAACATATATAACCCTATGTAAAAATTGTTTTTCTAAAAGATATATGCTTATGTCATTTTTGTATTTAATTTAACTTAATTAAAATAAAGTGTCCCCATCACCTACAAGTGGCTCCATGGGGTCCCAAAATCGACCCAAATATACCCATGGTCGGACATGTATCCACCAATAATGTTAGGACACGTTTTAGGGTAATTTATTATTATTATAATATTATTGTTTAACCCATATTTACCGAATTTACCCTTTAACCATAGTAAATAAAATATTTACCGAAGTAATTATTCAAAATCTATAAAAATAAAAGTTACCTATTTACACAATTTGGACATCATGATTCCAAATATGGAATCCATTTTTCTAAATTCAAAACACAGAAGTGGCAGAAATTAATTTAAAATTAATTCATGTTGTTAAAACAAAAAGCGTGTTTTTAAGAGATAATAACTATCAAAAGATTGACAATTGTTCATTCCGGTTTAATTGTGAAATTATTTCCAATGACCAAAATTGTATTAAATGGTAAAAATATATTCTAAATATACTTTAACACCACTCAAATTCATAATTTATCACTATTAATTATTTTGATTAAAAAAGTTGTTTTTAATTAAAATTTAGTAATTTTCACTATTCATCAAAATATAAATGTTATACGAAAAGTTCCAAAATTTTACCCTAGGCTAATTTAGATATTTCGAATCCAAAAATGAAGTCAATTTTGAGAGATGAAATTTATAAAATTTTAAAAAGTGGGTATTACTATTCATAATGTCTAGTTTGATTGGTTGTGGTGTGTGTTAGAACTCGAAGTTGGTACAACACACACTATTGCATTATTCAAAGGGAAGCATATTGTGGAAGCTTGGGGTGTTACATTCTCTCCTCCTTCATATAATTTCATCCTCAAAATTTCAAGAATATTACTGCATAAAAAGACTTGGGTGTTTCTTCATCATAAGTTCCTCAGGTTCCCACATTGCCTCTTCCATTTTATGGTTTCTCCATAGAACTTTTACCAGAAAAGTTGTCCGGTTTCTCAGCACTTGTTCTCTTATATCAAGAATCCTGATGGGATCTTCGCAATAAGACAAATCAGGTTCCAGTTCTATTTCCTCATAGGTGAGTACATCCGTTGTGTATGGCATGTATTTCCTCAATAGAGATACGTGGAACACATCGTGAACTTTGGAGAGACTTGGCGGCATTGCCAAACAGTAAGCTACAACCCCAATTCGTTCTATAATTTCTAAAGGTCCGATGTAGCTGGGACTCAATTTACCTTTCTTACCAAAACGTATGACTCCCTTCCATGGAGATACCTTCAGGAAAACATGATCACCAACTTGAAATTCCAAATCCTTCCTTCGATTATCAGCATAGCTCTTCTGCCTACTTTGAGCTGATTTGATGTGGTTTTGGATTACCTTTACTTTTTTCATTGTTTCCTCCACCAGTTCTGGGCCTACAAGTTTTCTTTCACCAACGTCATCCCAAGAGGTTGGTGTGCGACATTTCTTTCCGTATAACGCTTCATATGGTTCCATCTGAATACTCGAATGGAAGCTATTGTTATAGGAAAATTATACCAGAGGTAAATATTGATCCCACAAACCCTGAAAGTCAAGTGAGCATTATCTCAACATGTCTTATAAGGTTTGAATAATCCATTCTAATTATCTATCTATTTGAGGGTGGTAGGCAGTGCTCAAATGAAGTTCAATATCCGAGGCTTTCTGAAGACTTTTCCAGAATCTTGAAGTAAAATGGGGATCACGATTAGAAACAATCGATAGGGGTACTCCATGAAGTCTCACAACTTCATTAATATATAGTCTTGCTATCCATTCAAGTGGTAAATCTTTCCTTATAGCAAGAAAATGTGCTGACTTGGTAAGACGATCAAGAATGACCCATATTGCATCATTCTTTCTAGGAGTATTTGGTATCCCCATGACGAAGTCCATCGTAAAATTATCCCATTTCCACTCAGGTATGGGAAGAGGTCGCAATACTCCACCAGGATGTTTCCTTCCGGCTTTCACTTGTTGACAAACCATACATCTTGACACAAAATTAGCAATCTCCCTCTTCATGTTGTCCCACCAAAAATGTTCCTTCAAATCTCTATACATTTTGGTGCTCCCAGGGTGTATAAAGAAATTGGAACTATGAGCATCATCCAACAATTCCCTTTTTAGGTCAGGTATATTGGGAACACAAAGTCTCTTCCCAAATTTTAAAGTTCCTTCTTCATACACAAAGTCTCTCAATCTCCCATCATTCACAGCTTTAATCTTCTTCTGAAACTCTTCATCATCGGTCTGAGAACTCCTTATCCTTTCTAGTAAAGATGGTTTGGCAACCATTTGAAAAAGCATTGATGTTTCACCTTATATGGTGATTCCCATATCCAACTTTACTAGATCCATAAAAATAGGATCCCTTTCAATTCTCACCATGTTCAAAACTCCATGATCTTTTCTGCTCAAAGCATCTTACACCTTATTTTCCTTCCTCGGGTGGTAGTGTATCGTGTAATCATAATCCTTGAGTAGTTCAAGCCATCGCCTTTTCCTCATGTAGAGTTATTTTTGTGAGAAAATATACATCAAACTCTTGTGATTAGTATAAATATCACATTTTTCACCATAGAGGTAGTGCCTCCATATCTTCAAAGCAAAGATCACAGCTGCTAACTCGATATCATGAGTAAGATAGTTTTGCTCATGAACTTTCAACTGTCGTGATGCATAGGCAATCACCCTATCATTCTGCATAAGGACACAACCAAGTCCTTTCTTCGATGCATCACTATAAATAACGAACCCATCATTACCCGATAGTAGAGACAATATAGGAGCATTGACTAATATTCTCTTAAATTCTTTGAAACATTCTTCACACTCTTTTTTCCAAACAAATTTAACCCCCTTACATGTGAGCTTTGTTAATGGGTTAGCCAATCGGGAAAAATTCTGGACGACACGTCGATAATAACCTGCTAAACCAATAAAACTGCATACCTCAGTTATACTTGTCGGTGCAGACTATTCTTGGATTTCCTTGGTCTTAGAAGGATCAACAGAGATTCCATTTTTAGAGACAATATGGACAAGAAAAGAAATCTCCTGAAGCCTGAATTCACACTTGCTAAACTTCCCATATAATTCATGTCTTCTCAGAGTCTTCAGGATAATGCACAAGTAATTTTCATGATCTTCATAGATTTTGGAGTATACCAAGATATCATCAATAAATACCACCACAAATTCATCTAGATATTCCTTGAAAACTTGATTCATTAGATCCAGGAATATAGAGGTCCCATCAGTCATCCCAAAAGGCATTACTGTAAACTCGTAATGCCCGTACCTGGTTCGAAATGCTGTCTTCGGAATGTATTCCTTCTTCACACACAACTGATGGTATCCAAACCAAAGGTTAATCTTTGAAAAGTATTGAGATCCATGCAGTTGGTCAAATAAATAATCAATGCAATGTAGGGGATACTTGTTCTTTATTTTTATATCATTAATCTCCCTCTAGTCGATACATAACCTCATAGATCCATCTTTCATTTTAACAAAAAGAACAGGGGCTCCCCAAGGAGAAACACTTGGGAGAATAAATCCCTTATTACTCAATTCATCTAGTTGTTTATTTAGTTCAACTAATTCCACAGTGGCCATTCTATAAGGGGTCTTCGATATAGGCCTTGATCCAGGAATTAAATCAATGGAAAACACAACTTCTCGTTCTGGAGGATATCCAGGTAAATCTTCCAGAAACACATCTACATATTCTTTCAAAATAGGTACATCCTCTATTCAAACATTCCTTTCCTTGACCACAGTCATTTCATTCTCTTCCACCCCAATAATTGAATTTAGTTGAGCTACTAGGGTGGATCTAGATAAGAATTAGGTGGTAACGATTCTGCTCTAAAGATAAGGTGTTCCTTATCATCATCTTCAAAAATCGTAACCCCCTTCTTCTTACAAAATAAATCTTCGCATCACAGTCCGAAATCCAATCCATATCGAGGATTATATCAAAATCAATTATAGGTATGATGATGAGATCAGCGGATAAAGAACATTTATGTGATCTAATGGGAACTGATTCATAAAACTTCGTTGCAATGATACTTCCCTTAGGAGTTTTAACTAACAACTCCCTTGTTAAATCAAATTGGAAATATCTAATTTTCTTAGAAAACTGGGAAGATATGAAACAATGAGATGATCTAGAATCAAATAATGCATTGTCTAAACTTGAGGAAACCATTAAATTACCTTCCACCACATCTTTTGGAGCTTCTACCTCAGCAGTAGTGATAGCACAAGCTTGACCTTGATCCCTTGGCCTTTTCTTAGGTAAGTTCCCCTAACTCTTAGGACGTTCATTTTCATAATGTCCCATCTCCCTGCAATTGTAGCATTGGACATCGATAGATTCCTTCTTCCCATTATAATCACGAGCTTGGTGGCCTTTTTCACCATACTTGTAACAAACTCCCATTCCTTTTAAGCAAGTACCAGGGTGTTTTTCCCCCATTTATTGTAGGATGGATATTCAACTTTTCCCTTATTCCCTTTATTTCCATTCCCAGATTGATCAGCAGATCTCTTCTTCTCTTGCTTTGCTTTAAATTCATAAGTCTTAGAGAATTCCTTCTCTGTCTTGATAGCACATGAGACAATGTTTTCGTACGATGAGAAGGATTGTGAGACTAATGCTCGACAGAGAAATGATTTCAACCCATCAAAGAAATGATCAATCTTACTTCTTGGGTTATGTATATAATCTCTATCATACCTTACTATCCTTGTATAGTTAGCCTCATACTTTGCGATATTCTCATCCTCCTTTTGTCTCAAACTCAGAAATTTCCTTTCCATATCTACTTGATGGTCATGAGGAAAATATTTTTCTAAAAACAGATCTTTGAACTCCCTCCATTCCATATTTGATACTTCATCATCTTCCTTAGTGTTTTGAATCAATGACCACCATTGATCAGCATCTCCAGTGAGGCGGTAAACTGCCATGATAACTTTTTCCCTTTCACTACTCCCCAAAGCCTGAAATATTTTCTCTAGGGAACTTATCCATTTCTCAGCTACTAATGGATTTTTACTCCCATTGAATGTTGGTGGTTTCTTCCTCATGAAGTGATCTAACAATGATCCTCCATGCTGTGGATCAGGGTGCTCCATACGGGTAAGGTTATTATTCATAACCTGTGTGAGTTGTCCCATTATGGTGATTAGTTGATCAGCACCAGTTGCATCACCAGCTCCACTATAATTATCTTGAGCCGGAGGGCAATCCCTACATGGAGTGCGTGCATTTATATGGTTTCCATTTCTTCCACTAGGAGCCATTTCTAAACAATGGAATAAAATAGATCAGTTTATGAATCAAAATACATAATTCCATACATATAAAATAGTTAACATAAATTGAACTATTTATGGATATAATCCATAATCATAAAAATGTTTTCTTTGGGGATGTATATACTCATAAACCCTTCATAATGATTTGTAAAGAAAATGAGAGTTATCCTAATCATATCCCCCAGGAGTGTCATAACCAAGAGTGCAGCAAGGCCCGTTGTCATGCACTAGTTCCCGTTTGAGTCTATCTCAAAGTGGTGTTTTCGGGTTTTACCCCTAGGTACATCTGTGCCATAGCCGCCTCTACCTGATCGTATCCAGACAGGGATGTATTTCTTGGAAAAATCACAAAATCTCTAAAATACCAAAATTCTAGGAAGTTCTTATATATTAATCCTCAAAGTATATCTTAGGTCTATGTGCTCTAATCAGAGTTTATCTAAATCTAGCTTCCAAGGTTTTTACTAAACTTCCTCTGATACCAACTATAACGCCCCGACCCTAGTTACCCAAAGTCAGTACATTAATACATAACATTGGTATGATCACAAGAAAGATCAAGTCTCGAAATAACTATTAGTTTAGTAGCCTTGGAATAACTAGATACATTCATAAAGTTTACATTACATCATAAAATGAAAACTACAACAACATAGCCTCCATAGTCCACACTCATATCCCCACATACTATCCCAGCAGGTCATTCATAAATTACTCCTTCACATCCTTGAAAAAATAAAACATTGAAAGGGGTGAGCTCAAATGCCTAGTAAGGATAACAATATAACGTAAACTTTCATAAATAAGAATAAACATTTAAGGCAATGTATAACTAAAACAAAATCCTTTTAAACTTGAACTTTAACATAATATGGCAGAAATAAAATGAAATAATGACATTTACTTATTCACATGGATATTCTACTAATCGAATAATCACATGAAATATCAATAACCACTTTCATAATGATGGAATGCATAATGTCAGACTATCATAACCACATAACCAAGGCCTCGTGCCAAGACTACAAATAAGATTTTGTCAAGGCCTTGTGCCAAGACACTAGTTTGTCTCATGAGACTTACTGATGCATCTAGGAGCTATAGTGGGCTCCACCTATCACATATTAAGTCCAATTCATTCCTCATATGAACAGGTTTAAACATAACATAAACATTAGCATTCGAAATGTCAATACATTCTTCATAAACCATGAATGGTATAAAAATAACACATCCACAGTCAAACATAACACAAAACCTTCAATACAATATGGATGATTTTTATCATAATAAATAAACTTCAAATAAGATTAAAATCCATCAAAGGATGTTGACATAGATGAAATCAAAACTCTTTTTAGAAAAATATATCTTTCTATTTTGAAATAATTTAAGAGTCATATATTTATAAAATAAAACATTTTCTTTGAAAATATTCTTATAGGATTGTAAGGGAAGTTTCAACGATTTTATAACGGTGGAAAATAGCCGCACCCACCGTATAAGTTAAAAAAAATATTCTTACCTTAATTTTGTTGAAAAGGTTAAAAAGAACCTTGTTTGGAAAACGACAGAAAGATTCCTTTATAAAACTCTCATAAAAAGTAAAACAAGGGTATAAATGACTTTAACCCATATTATTGTAAATAGTAAAAAAAATTGAAATACATTTTTAAGAAACATGGATGTGTATGACAAAGAAATCCCAGTAGATTATTACGTATAAACAATCTCGGATAATGAAGAGATTGCAAAATAAACTCTTACCTCGTACTTTTCCTTGGTTGGGGATAGGTTAACCTCCTGTATAATGGTGAAATAATTGTTATTAAATTATACAAGAATCATATACAGTAATATGATATCATATATGATCTTTTAACAATGCTTTGTTAATAATATCTTAATATTATTGTCGTTTTGGGTGTTAACTTACTTATTATGTTTTGTTACATAAGCCATGTTTGTTATGGATAGGTTGTATCTTATTCATATCCAGAATGATATTAAGTCCTTAAACATTATTATTAATCATCAAATGAGAATTAGACTTGAATGGATATGATGGATAATGAATCTCATCGCGTTCGTGGAGAAGGTAGTCCGTACATACGAACGAGCGACAATATCATTCCTTTGATATTAAAATAATATTTAATTGGATGGTATATCATATATACAGAATAATTATCATGTTATATTTATTATTTACATTAATTACACATCATTATTAAACTCATCCAAATAATAATGTTTTTAATAACAATTACACCACGATGTGGAGACGGTAAGTCGTACGTACGCACGTATGGTGACATGTCATTAAAAGGATGGATAAAATACTGAAATATGGTTGTACCATGTTTATAATAACATAAAAGTATATATAATATAATGGAGTTATTATTTTAGAGTGGTAATAACAAATAAAGAAGAAGTCGAAAAGGAAAGGAACTTGAAAAAGGGTCGTGAAATCATTACCTCTTCTTCAGGTTCTTCCTTTTGATTTGATCAAAAGGGCTCCTTAAGTTATATTTATGAATAAAGTAAGGCCTCTAGGATGAATTAAGGAAATTTAGAGAGTATTTGGGCAGGGTTTGGCCGAACCAAAAGGCTTTGAAGGTGTGAATTAATGAGAATGGGAGTGCCCTTTTATAAGAGGGGTGAGGGCACCTTTGGAAAAGCTAGAAATATTATATTATAATAAATTTATATTAGGTTTATAATGGCTCCAAAGTGGATTATTTAAATTTTAAGGTGGGGATAGGTAGAAAAACACTCAACCAATAGGATTTAGATAGGTTTGGGTTACTATATTAACCTTATCTTTAAGTATTAACTCTTAGTTAATTAGTTTCATTTTTACAATGTCTCTTTGTATTTTTATATTATATGGTTAATAAACCTACTATATACATCCAAGAGACCCCCAAGTGGTCCATTAATGATACACCTATCATGATATAAGTCTCTTGGACGAACCTTATATTTTTAGGAATTGACTGTAAATTAATAATATAATATTTGTTTTAAAAACTCTTTTATGTCAATTTTGGCACTATTCAATAATTGATTTTTGTAAAAATCATTACAGAATGATTACTTCAAAAAAGTTAATTAAATCAATCCTAACATGTCCTATTTACCAATTAAATTATTTTTATTTATAAAAAGTCTCAAATTACATTTATTTTGGTATTTATAATATCAATTATTCTAATTTTTCATTAATTAAGTAATTACCACATCACTATTGTTTCATTAATAACTTAAATTATTTAATGTCTAAAAATTATAAATAAAATACCATTATGTATTAAATATTTTTATCTTTATAATAAATATTTATAGTTGAAAATCCAACATATATAACCCTATGTAAAAATTGTTTTTCTAAAAGATATATGCTTATGTCATTTTTGTATTTATTTTAACTTAATTAAAATAAAGTGTCCCTATCACCTACAAGTGGCTCCATGGGGTCCCAAAATTGACCCAAAGATTCCCATGGTCTGACATGTATCCACAAATAATGTTAGGACACGTTTCAGGGTAATTTATTATTATTATAATATTATTTTTTAACCCTTATTTACCGGATTTACCCTTTAACCATGGTAAATAAAATATTTACCGAAGTAATTATTCAAAATGTCTAAAAATAAAACTTACCTATTTACACAATTTGGAAATCCTGATTCCAAATACTGAATCCATTTTTCCAAATTCAAAACACAGAAGTGACAGAAATTAATTTAAAATTAATTCCCATTGTTAAAACAAAAAGCGTGTTTTTAAGAGATAATAACTATCAAAAGATTGACACTTGTTCATGTCTGGTTTAATTGTGAAATTATGTCCAATGACCAAAATTGTATTAAATGGTAAAAATATATTCTAAATATACTTTAAAACCACTCAAATTGATAATTTATCACTATTAATTATTTCGATTAAAAAAGTTGTTTTTAATTAAAATTTAGTAATTTTCACTATTCATCAAAATATAAATGTTATCCGAAAAGTTCCAAAATTTTATCCTAGGATAATTTTGATATTTGGAATCCAAAAATGAAGTCAATTTTGAGTGATGAAATTTATAAAATTTCAAAAAGTGGGTATTACTATTCATAACGGCTAGTTTGATTGGTTGTGGTGTGTATTAGAACTCGAAGTTTTGTACAACACATGATATTGAATTATTCAAAGGGAAGCGTACCATGGAAGCTTGGGGTGTTACACAATCCATCACCACAACACCACATTAATATGTCTACTAATAACCTGGACCACTACTCCCAAACAGTGGACCCTTACCTGTATCAAACATAAACAAATCTACTTACACCCAAAGGTGTAAGTAGGGTGTAAGCAATCACCCAACAGGATGCCACCAAGAAAAGATTCCATGCACAAGTATTAAAATATGAATAAATTTGCAATGGTAAATAAAAAAAAGTAAGAAATTATTAACAACATTAATGAAAATATTTTTCATGAAATGACCATAAATAAAAACAGTTTAAAGCAAACACATGTTTTTTTAGTAACTCAAGTGACATATCATGTATCATCGGTGTGCGAAAAGTAACCGAGAGCACCCAAATATGGAGAGGCCATGTAGGTACTAGTAATGAGTCGGACCTTATAAAGTCGTGTCTTGGTGAAACGTGTCTTAGAAACCATGACCCTCAGAAAACATGGTTTATAAACCACAACCCTCAGAAAAAAATGGCTTTGAAACCATGACCCTCAGTCATCATATGTTTAGTTAGTGTTGCAATAATCAATCTTGTCAGTGAAACCGGGCCAATCCACCTCCAGAACACTAGCTCACTAGTCCTAGTCCCCCCACCTAATACCCCAGGCTTCCCACTTTGTTCTCATGAAAACTCCAAGTTCACATCACATGTCACATTAACACTTAAGAGACAAAAAGGTGATTGCACACAAAAACACACCATCCTCACACTGATATCCTCTTTTAAAACCATACGCACACCAAAAAAATTTAGAACTTAACCTACGCTACTTGAACATTAAACTAAACTAGATACATAATTTTATAAAAAATAAAAAAACATTTTTTATAATTAATCAAACAACTAAAAATTATTATTAAAAAGTTTATAAACATGTTGCAAAATATTTAAAGGGAAAAAAGTCAATCATTAATCTTTTAAAAGAAAAACATATTCTAATTCCATGCCAAAAAAATAAACCACATTAATCTGCACTTCATAACACACACACTACACAGTTTACAAAACAATGATAAACAGTTCAAAGTTGGTTTTCACAATAAAATTTACCAACATCACTTAAACATACTTATTACTAATTAAATTCATAGTGAGAGTCAATCAAAGATAATTTCACATCATTTAAACAAATATACAAATGTTCTAAACTAATTAAACAAACAAGAAAATTATCATGAGTAATGTTTGTATGCGGAATCACCTACTGGTGTGTCACAAGCTTCGCAAAATTGGTGCACAAAATCCACCACACAACAACGCAACTCAAACAAACCCAAATACACCCTAAAAACAAGGCAATAAATTAATCATGTCAAGAAAGGACCACTTGAAACACAAAACTTTCTCCAAAAAAGAAGAATATCACCCAAATAAAATAAAATAAAAGATGCAGTAATGGTTCGGTCGAGAAGGATCCATCGTAGAGCTACGCCGCGCCGGAAGTTTGTCCAGAACGGAGGGACGTACGGCTCATTGTGAGGAAGGAGGAGAACAAGGAGGTGTGCGGTTTCAGCTGGGCAAATAAATAGTAGGGTGGATCAGAACAAAGGAGGAGGTGGAGGTGTGTCACGTCTGTCCAAAGGAGGGTGGAAGGTGGCCTGGCGTAAAGCTGCTGGGAGGGGCGCAATGTCGGCTGGGCTAGAGTTGGGTGCGAGGTCGGTCTAGAAAAAGTGGTGAAGGAGGTTGGATAGGGTTCACACGAACCAGGGGGCTGTAATGGGGAGAAAGTGAGTGAGGGAGAGGAAATGAAAAAAAAAGAAAAAGAGAAAGAAAAGATAAAAGGAAATGGAGATAATAAAAATGAAAGAAAAAAAAGGTGGAAGAAAAACTTAAAATAAAGAATTAAACAAACCTAAAAAATGTTTAAACCAAACTAAAATAATAATAATAAGATAATAGCAATATTAATAGTAAAAGTTAATAGCGTTAAAATATTAATGTTAACCAAATTAAAATATTAATTACAATAGTTTTAATAATAATAATAATAATAATAATGGAAATAATAATTATAGTTATAAAAATTTTATTTTTATTAGGTTAGTTAACCATCCGCGCACTGGGCAAACTGCGCGTTTAATTGGCGAAGCCACATGGCTTCACTCGTGCCCTGCCCGCGCATCGAGCGATGTCAAGCTAACACTCATTTAATAGTGAAAAAAATGAAAAACTCACATCGGGTTCTTCCCACACTTCAACCAAACAATTATTAAGAAGAAAGATAAAATTATGAGATAAAAAACTAAAATTAAAAAAACATACCTCAATGCGAAGTCCGGGTATAACATTGAAAGCTTTCAAATTTAAAATGTGCCTAAAATATAAATGAAAACTAAAAAGATGGATAAACATATAAGAAGAGCTAATAGTAATAATAGTATTTTCATTTTAGTATAAATAAAACATGTAAATAAACATGTACAATCAATGTCAATGTTTGTGGTGAGGAGATTCTATCCCACATGGTGGTCTTCAAATAAAACTTTCACGTCGAGTGTGCAGTGGAGTCTGATGACCTATAGAAGGATGATCCTCGGGCACTGGAACGTCGACTGGCACATCCTCTATCTATGTTTTTGTGGGAGGAGTTTTCAACTGCATCTTGTACTGCCCTCAAGATCCTTCTCCCACTAGGGTGGTAGAAGGACCTTCCTCCATCGTAGTGGGGAACCAAACCTGTGATGGAGCTATACCCCAAGACTATAATGGATCTGGGACCCAAGGTTGCGATTGATCCCAAGGCTGTGATGGACCTGGAACCCAAGATGGAGAGAACTATGGATATCCTGTCAGGAAAGATGGATCTCATGCGACCTGAGGCACATCCTGAATCAGCTAATCTGGGACTACTAGAGGGTTAACCTCTAACTATGGAACAAGTGAGGCCTCACGTGCATCACGACGCTATCTACGTCACCATGGACATGGCTCCTCAGCACCAGCAGCAACTACAAGATGTTCCTCTGGGGTAGGAACCTCCTCTCTCTGAGCCGGATGCATGAAGATGCTCTCAGAAAGCACATGAAAATATGCCCTTGCCTCCATCATTATAGCATGGACAGCTGCCCAACTAAATACCCCCTCTTTCTCTTCATCACTCATGCGAACAAGCTGCTCTATGTGATTTCCCAATAAAGAGATTCAAATTGAATTAGAAAATATTTCAATAAACAAACTATAGGAAATTTATTGACTTACCATCTTATGCATCTCTATGTCGGGTTGGGTAAGATACAATATAGACTTCAGTCTATACCATGGATCATACTCAATATGCTTTGAAATAAATAATCGATTCATAAGAACACCCTAAATACGATACTCTACACGTTTGTGCCAGCAGTCGATAAATATAGCATGTACTCGGGACCAATCATCATCCTGCCTCCCTATCAGCTTCATCCCATGAAGTCGCTATATCTGTCTTGACGACAATGGAATCGGATGAGTACAACAAAATTGGCACATGACTCTATCAGGCTCCTACCACTCAATAATATTGAAGTTATTGAGGGGCACTACATCCATAACATCCTTAAGCCCAATACTGAAGTATGCTAGTAATTGGTCCATAATACTTCAGTATGGAAGCCATGAAATCTGAAATGTCATGTGACTTTTTCAAAAAAGTGTCTAACTAAAAACCAAAATTAATGTTATTATAAAATATTTTAGGCAGTGATAGATTGTATAAACATACCTGATCAGGTAAAAGACGGTCTAACTGGAGCCGATATATTCCCAAATGTTGTCTAGGAACCATGTCCAAATTGTGTCGCTGATACCACCTATAAAATACATCATAGATAGTGAAAAATAATGAGAAAATAATTTCAATAACTCATAGTAGCATAAAAAACCAATAGAAATGACTGATCATACCAGCGTCCACACGGAGCGTCATGCAGCACCTCCATCGTGACCGAATGACTAGCAAGCTAAGGGCAGAATGTGGGGATGTGCTCACATGCCCATATCTGAATAAGGATGACGTATTCCCTGAGACCTATGTGTTCCCTATAGAATATCATGCATAATGCTCTGTACGTGTATGCCAATAAGGCTTATCCCTAGATATACGTCTCATCCCGATCAAAGTCCTCTAGTAGGGGTAGATACATCATGTGCACGTGCATCCCTGAGTGATCAGTACACACGATCCCTTCAATGAGTCGTAATATATATTCATGGGCATGACACATGACATTCTGATCATCATCATCATCATGTAAATGTGGAATCTATGACTCCAACCAAGGCATAGATATGGATGCTCTATTTGTAGCCCTATAGTCGGACAAAATATCAATTCCTAACAAGCACAGAGAAAGGTCTAGACAAGCAGCACAAGTGAGTCCAATAACGGGTCTCCCTTGGATAAGAAGACCAAGAAGCACTGCCACATCCTGGAGGGTAATAGTCATATCTCCCTCAAGAAGGTGGAATGTGTGTGTCTCGGGTCTCCACCTCTCAATGAGGGCAGCAAGTAGGTGGTGGTCTACAAATGTGAAATCTAATACAGCAAGGCCATAGAATCTAGCAAGGTGAAATTATGGTCTAATGGCATGTGGAGGCTCCCTATAATGGAAATGGTGTGCTCGATGCACCTTGATTTATCGATATACACCACCCTCTAACATAGCTTGTGAAATATGGGTATGCTGCTAAGTGATTAGTATGGTATCATCCAACTGCATATAAACAAATGAAATGATTCGTAAGTGTAAAATGTAAATATAACATTATGGTTAGAATATTTTTATGACTTGTATAATGGAAGACATGACATGTTTATTCACATTGTTTTATGAAGTTATTTTTACCAAAAGAAATATAATTATTTATGTCTTTTGGTTCTGAATGAAATAAAGATAACAAGAAGAAATAAGAGAATACAATAGATGGAAATAATTATGTTGTGAAATAATTTTATTAATGAAAATATATTTGTAAGAATTTTATTAATTTATACTTGCTTTAAAGGAATATATCTATTTTTTTGGTTTTTTATAAGGTTTTAGGGTTTACATTTATGATTTTTGGGTTAGGTTTTAGGTTAGAGGGTTTAGGGTTTCTAATTCTGATATTAAGGTTTAGGAAAGATGTTTTTGGGTTAAGTGTTCTGCTTTTGGGTTTTGGGGTTTAGAAAACAGAGAAAAAAAGAAGAGATAACAATATTTCATTTACAGTATGGGTTAAGTGTTCTGCTTTTGGATTTTTGAAATAAAATCTATTATTTGAGATTTTATTTAATGAATAAGAAGAATGTTAATTCTTGAAATCATACATTTTTTTATTACGGATTTGTGATTAATAGGGTATTTAGATATTAGGTATGTGTCACTAAGATATAATTTTTTGAATAATGGCATACTGATTTTTAGAATCATAGAGACATTATTTATAAATTATTAGGTCTTGAATTTAGTTAGACATATTTTGTAGAAGCTTTGTAATTAACTAATTATGGATTTGATTAAGAGAAACCATGTAAATTACTAAATATGTTTTAGAAATTTATCTAATTTTCTATATTGAATAACTTATTCTAATAATTATGATACTATTATTTCATTATATAAAATTTTATTAAAATATCACACATAATGTTATCAAAAACCATGGTAAAGGGAAGATTTTTTGGGGTTAGGGTTTAGGTTTGAGGGTTTAGGTTTTATAATTCTGATATTAAGGTTTAGGAAATATGTTTCTGGGTTAAGTGTTCTACTTTTGGGTTTTGGGGTTGAGAAATCTGAGAAAAAAAAGAAGAGATAACAACATTTAATTTAGAATATGAGAATATCACAATGAAGACAATACATAAATATGGTTGAGACTGTGAACTCGACCCAACAAAAATGTTAGGGAATCATTTCTGGTTATGACCTTATTTATGAAATATCGTGCATCTCAAACTCTCCCCTTGTTCTTAAGGTCATTCCATCTCATTACACATCATATTGGCCTTCGGTCTCCCACAATGACGCAACTGATTGATGTCAGGTATCACTATCGGCTAACATTCAGGCATTGGGAAATAATGATACTCCCCAATAGGTGTCCATGGTGTAGCATAACAGTTAGCAATGGTATCCATTCATTACACCAGATGAACATATGCTCCCCATGATATGTTCACAAAGGCACATGTTTTTATGGCGTCTGTGTATAGAAATCGTAAGGCCTGAAAGTTTTCACATTGACATTGCCTTATTTCCAGCAATACCAAAAAAAATTCACCGATGCAATTTTTGATGGGTTCTGAATGCTCTTGAACTTTAAATTGGGAGTCTTCTCATTGAAAAAGGTAGACATGATAACCAAAATCTTATTCAATATTCTTTTCAATCTCTCGTTGAAAGTGTCTTCTGTACCTTATCCCCTATTGTATTCCGTCTGATGCTAGTTTCTGTCTATCAACAAAGTACTTCACGCATCGATATAATGTATCATGAACTAGGGTAGTTATAGTTAGATTTTTAAGCCCTTTGAATACACAATTGATACACTCTACAATGTTTTTCATCATGTGTCCATACCTCTTCCCCCCGTTATATGCTAATGTCCATTTTTCTTTTGGAATCTGCATCATATAATCATAAACTTCTTGATTGGCCTGGAAGATTTGTTCAAAATGTTATTCAAACTTTCGTTGGTCTGACTCATATGCTACATATAACAGATGATATTTCACATAATTTTATTTTATCTTTATGTTGAAATAGTAAAAAATAACAAATACAATGCATACCAAGCCTCGTGACTTCCTTATTCATCGGTTCGTTATGGAATTTTTTATGCACATTTCTAGCAATGTGTCTAATTCAGAACTGATGATGTGCATTTGGGTATCTTCATGTATCAGGATCCGTATTGAATGCCTCATTAATTGCCCGATGGCAATAAAATATCAAACAAACACCCTGAATATTGGTGAAATAGTTGTTGATACATGCTAGAAACCAACTCCATGATTCATAGTTTTATTTATCTACAATGGAAAAGGCAATTGAAAGAGGTGAACTGTTTCCATCTTGGGTTTCCATAATCAACAATATTCCAATGTATTTTCCATATAAAAATTTTCCATCAATCTGAATAAACTATTTTCTGAAATGAAATGCAGAGATACAGGGAAGGAATGCCCAGAACAATCAGTGAAATTGAACACGAGATGGATGAAGTCGGTTATCGTGAGACACATGTTCGTTTGTATCCAGATGGAAGAAAACTTGGTTATGATGCCTTAGTATGGATATCAATTATGGAAACACCCAATATGAGTCGTCCCAATCACCATAGACCTTCACAATTGCCTTCTGTTTCGCCATCCATGCCTTATTATAGGAAATCTTATAACTGAATGTATGTTTAATCCTCTCTTGTACAAGGACTATCAGAATATCTTGACATGTCCTAATCATCTCAAAAATAATATATGACCCAAATTATAGATCTAATGAGGTATGATCTTATGTGAGACTTGGCTGATCATAAGTATAAGGTGCCTTAATCCTCAAGATTCTTCAACCTCTAAATGTATTGTTCGGAATCTCCCTCAAGTGAAATCTATAATCATCCCCATACTTCTCACATCCTATAACATATTTACTATGGAATTTTTTGGGAACTATACATCTATAGTACCTCTAAATGTGAAATCTCTTTAGCGTGATTTTTAATGCATCTTTATTAGGAAAATTCCTTCCAATATATAAGTTTTTTTCCAACTCACTAAACCTATATGGTACAAGTCCAGGGAACTCAGTTGCCAATGTGAGAACATTATTGTCAAATTTAGGCACACGTTTCATTGCTTCCGACTAAGATGAAAGGAGTGGTGGATGATTTATCATAGGTCGAGGTTAATGTATAACTAATGCATTTCTCAAAACCCCCTTCCTAACTTTAGCTGATCCCTCCTCATCAACACTATTTTCACCATTTGATCTGTCATTACAAAACTCCTCATTGGAAGTCGAATTGACATTTATATATGGGAGATCATCTAGGTTGTCCTCTTCTGGTGCATCATTTGGAATAGACTCAATTTCATGGGGTGGACTGTCTTCAACCACTCTTGTAATTATACATCTTCATACAACTAGAAGTTGTTGTTGTAAAGTAGCAACATAAACATATAACTCCATCATGGTACCATATAACCATTCAGAAAATAAATTAATTGCTTGGACCCACTATGCATCAGCAACCAATGGACAAGCGAGATGCCACAGTGTTTCCAGGAATTGAAAATGTCTATTTCTCAAAGACTTGATCTCTTGATCGGGTCCCAGATTTAAGGACCCACAAACTCTCTCTTGAAGGTCACTTATGGTTACACAATCAGTTGTATTAACCGCCTTTATTGGTTGTGTACTGTAAGATGCTCCTTGCTCAGTTTGAATAACCTACCCATAGTAGTACACACAGGCAAACATGACTCTCTACGTCAAAAATGTTTCTTTCATCAAAATTATGATAGTGTAAAAAATATTAAAAATGATGGTTGACCATATAATATTTATTATAGTGAAATTTTGGGATGTCTTTCTATACCCTAAAATATGCTAGTAATGTTTCTTTATACAAAAGTTTAATCACTAGTTAATCATTATTAAGTTATTATTTAATAATTTATTATTTAATCCTAAAGTCATATTATATTCAATATTTAATAATAATTAACTAATCATATGTATTCATTTTTAATCCTAAGTTATAATTAATTAATTTATAATTAGTAATTACTAACAAAAAGTGTTATTTTTAAACTATATATAACTAATTAAACTACTTAAATATCTTTAATTACTAATAATAACTTTTATTCCTTAATGTTGTCCTTATTTCATTTTGTAACATCATAATTATCATTTTATCATTGATAAATATACTAATTTGATTTTTCTTTTCTTAGATATTTTAGTAGTTTATAAAGAAAATATGAATCATCTTAAGAATATCCCATGAGAGTGTCAAACCAGGAGTGCAGCAAGGCCTGTTGTCGTGTACCAGGATACCCCGGGTCAAGCCCAAAACTCCTTGTCATAGTTTTCACCCATGGGTACATCTTTGCCAGAGCCACATCCACTTGTTTATATCCAGAGAGAGATTTCATTGCTTAGATAACCACATAATCTTTATGCTACCAAAATTTCACAATACTTATTCCTAAGTTAATCCTAAGTTAATCTATACATAATCTATACTTAATCTATACTTAATCTATACTTAATCTATAATACTAACAATAATTATTTCAAACTATATATAACTAATTATAAAACCTAATAAATAAAATATTTAGAACTAATTAAACTACATAAAAATGAAATATTTAAAACTAAAAAAATTAAATTAAATAAATAAAAAAACATTAAATTAAATAAATAAAAATACCTCTAAATGATGCTTCGAAAAAACCCGTACAGAAAATGTTTTTTTAGAGAGAGACGGATAGGATTTAGGAGAGATAAAGAGGAAAATTGAGTGAGGAGAAGGGGGGATTCCCTTTTACAAGGAGATAAGGCAAAGGACGAATCCCCCCACCACCACCTTTTCCATGACATCGATATGGGCCAAAGGCGGCATAGAGGAGTGAATGTAGAATCAACGATGCCTCCTTTGTGCCTTATTTTAAAAAAAATAACCTATGTCGTTTAATTTTTCTTTCAGAAAATGTATAAAAAACCCTTATAAAACCGAATACTAGATCTGAAACTATCAAATAAAACCCCCAAAGATCTGTGGAACTCACTTGTACATGAATATGTAAGCATTGTGGGTGAGGGGATTGTGGCACATGGAACACGCCTCATGAAAATGCTCTGCCTCCCACCTTTGTTGCGCTCTACTGCCTCCCAGGGAAGAAGTTGAAGGGATATCCATCTCACTCTTCACCCGTCACACTCATAGATGATCTTTGGGGGGCGAGGAGGGCATGAAGATGGAGTAGACGATGGATTTTTATAAGGTCAAAATTTGAAAATACATGAATAAAATATTTAGGAATTCAAGTGATTATTGTATATGGTTCAGATCTTTTTAATAAGTTTTTAGAAAAAAAACATTTTTGTAAAACCTTTTGCATCAAAAATATTTTTGAAAATATGCCATAAAGGTGGCATCGGTGATGTCGCCTTTCCCCTAAAACCCAAAAAAATATTTTTTTAAAATTTTTATTTTTATTTTTATTGTTTTGTTTTTTTATATATATAAACAAAAAAATTAAAATTTTCAGCAGAATTTATCTTATATTTAAAATCCAGTAGTACTGTCATTACATTAGTCTGGATTTTGACATAATCGCTCATCTAGGGATCCCTTTTATAAGATGGCTTACCTTAGAAATCATTCTGCATTTCCAATGTGAAATTATGATTCTCTATTTCCAGCGCCGAACATTCTACATTTCCGATGTGGGATTCTGTTTCAAGTACGTGACTTTGAAAGACTAAAATATAAACTATAAGACCAATATAATTTAAAGTTAAAACTTGGATTAAACATATAATAAATTGTTTAATTATTTAACTAATATTATTAATAATTAATTATATAATGATTAATTAGTTAATTGGTAATTATTAATAATTAATTATTATATAATGATTTTTAATTATTAAAATTAAATAATTATAATGAAAAATTGTAATTTATAATTATATTACTAGTTAACTAATTAACTATTATTTAATTAATAATTATATTACTAATTAACTAATTAATTATTATATCATACTTTTTAATAAATACTAATTAATAATTATAATGAATAATTATAATTTATAATTATATTACTAATTATCTAATTATAAAAAGGGCCTTGGCTCTATCTTTCTCAAAAAATTAACTAATTAATTATTATATATTTAATCTTTATATTACTTATTAATTAATTATTTATTATATAATTAATGATTAATAATTACTAATTAACTAATTACTAATTAAATAATTAATAATTATATTACTGATTAACTAATTAATTATTATATAATTAATAATTACATTATTAATGTAACACCCTGAACTTCCATGATACGCTTCTCATTCAATAATGCAATAGCTTGCATTGTACGCAACTTCGAGTTCTAAAACACCGCGACTAATCAAAGTAGCCGTTATGAATAGTAATAACCACTTTTTAAAATTATAGAAATTTTATATTTCAAAATGGACTTCATTTTTGGATTCGGAATATCAAAATTATCCTATGTTGAATTTTTGGTATTTTTCTGAGAACTAATTTTTTATGAATAGTGAACAATACTTAAAAACAACTTTTTTAATCAAAATAATTTATAGTGATAAATTATACTATTTAGTGGTTTTAAAGTATAATTATAATATATTTTTACCATTTTATGCAATGTTGGTCATTAGAATTAATTTAACAATGAAATTGGACATAAACAATTGTCAATCTTTTGATATAAATTGTTTCTTAAAAACATGCTATTTGTTGTGACAGCGGAAATTAATTATAAAATTAATTAATGAAACTTATATGTTTGTAATTTTGTAAAATAGACATCATTTTTGAATTCGGAATATCAATTATAGCTTAGGGTGAAATTTTGGCATTGTTCTGAAAAACTTCAATTTTTGATGAATAGTGAAACCACTAAGTGGTAGTTAAAAAACTGATTTTTCGTTTAAATGAAATATTACCACTTCTGTGGTTTGATTTTCAAAAATCCTACATACATATTTGTCATTAAGAATTAAAATGTGGTTCAATGAGATTAAAATAATTTTTTGGTGAATAGTAACTTTTAAGTTCTTAATCGCGATTAAAGGTAATTAGTGAAATTTAGGTAAAAATGATATTATAAAAATATGAAAATACCCTTACACTTGTCCTACCCCTATTGTATGAGTAATGGCCGACCAATAAAATCCATGGGTCAACTTGGGGACCCCATGGAGCCACTTTGGTGGGAAAATGACATTAAAAACATTTTATTTAATGTTAAAATAAAAATGTCACAAACATGAGTTATTTTACTAAAACAATTTTTAAATGGGGTTATACAAGTCATATTTTGGACCATAAATATTCATTAGAAATATAAAAAGATTTCCTACATTAGGGTTATTTTTTTAGAATTTTTAGACATTAAATAAATTAAATGTTTTATGACACAATGATGATGCAGCGTTTACCTCATTAATTAACGATTTAAATAAAATAAAAAGATAATGTAATATCTAAGGCTTACACTTGTCAAAAACCTATTGGATGAGAATATTTCGAACCCTTATCACCTTATCCTAGAAATATATCATTTTGGGACCTTTATAATCCGAAAAGCATTTCAAAATAATGTAACATTTTAATCTTTCCAAAAGAGCCCCTCCTCTCCTCTTATAAAAGGCCCCCACCTATACCACCTTATTCACACTTTCAAGCCTTTTGGTTCGGCCAACCTCTGCTCAAATACTCTCCCAACTTCTCTCCCTTAATCCTAGAAGCTTTACTTTAGTCATAAAGCTATCTTAAAGAGTCCTTTTGATCAAATCAAAAGGAAGAACCCGAAGAAGAGGTAACGTTTTCATCACCCTCTTTCAAGTTTCTTTCTTCTTCCACTCCCTCTTTGTTTATTATTTCAATTCTAAAATTATAAATCCAGTATCTTCTATATACTATGATTTTATGATAAATATGGAACAACCATATTCAGTATTCTACCCATCATTTGAATGACATGTCACCATACGTGCGTACGTACGGCTTACCGTCTCCACGTCGTGGTGTAATTGTTATTCAATATATTATTATTTAGATGGGTATAATAATGATATATAATTCATGTAAATAGTAAATATAACATGATAATTATTCTGTATATATGATATAATATCCAATTATATATTATTTTAATATCAAAATAATGATATTGTCGCTCGTGCGTACGTACGGACTACCGTCTCCACGAACGCGATGAGATTCATTCTCCGTCGTATCCATTCAAGTATAATTATCATTTGATGATTTAAAAATAATGTTTAAGGACATGATATCATTCTGGATATGAATAATATACAACCTATCCATGAAAAACACGACTTACGTAACAAAACATATAAAAGAAAACGAGTAAGTTAACACCCGAAACAACGATAAATCTAAGATATTATTAACAAAGTAATGTTAAAAGATCATATATGATATCATATGAATGTATATGATTCTTGTATAATTTAATAACAATTATTTCACCATTATACAAGAGGTAACCTACCCCAACCAAGGAAAAGTACAAGGTAAGGGTTTACTTCACAACCTCTTCATTATCCAAGGTTGTTTATACATAATTATCTACTGGGACCTCGTTATCATCCACATCCATGTTTCTTAAAAATTTCTTTCAAAACATTTTTACTATTAAATGGAAAATGGGTTAAAGTCATTTATACCCTTATACGTTTTTGAAAGGAATCTTAACGTCGTTTTCCAAACAATGTACTTTTTGACCTTTTTGACAAATTTAAGGTAAGAATGTTTTTTTAACTTATACGGCGGGTGCGGCTATTTTCTGCCATTATAAATTCGTTGAAGCTTCCCTTACAAGCTTATAAGAATATTTTCAAAGTAAATGTATTATTATGGTACTTTTAAATGATTTCAAAAAAGAGAGATATTTCTCTCAAATAGCTTTGATTTCATCTATGTCAACATCCTTTGATGGGTTTTAAGTTTAATTGAAATTGATTTATGATACAAAACTTCCATTGATCATTTTGTGATATATTTGACTGTGGATGTGTTATTTTTATACCATCCATAGTTTATGGAGAAATTGTTGACATTTTGTATGCTAGTTTTAATACGAATATTTATGTTATGTTTAAACCTATTCATATGAGGAATGTATTGGACTTAATAAGTGACGGGTGGAGCCCGCTATAGCTCCTCGATGCATCGGTAGGACTCATGAGACAACTAGACATGGAATTGGCCGAGGCCCTTTCCCAATTTTATTTATGGTTTTGGCCGAGGCCTTAATCATTTTAGACGTCTTGGCCGAGGCCTTGACAAAATGTCTCAGAATGTCTGGCATTATACATTCCCTCATTATGAAAGTGGTTATTGATATTTCATGTGATTATTCTTATAGTAGAATATCCATGTGAGTAAGTAATGGAATTATTTTATTTTACTTTTGCCATATTATGCTGAAGTTTAAGTTTAATAAGGCTTTTGTTTTAGTTATACATTGCCTTAAATGCTTATGTTTTCTTATGAAAGTTTCCGCAATATTGTTATCCTTACTGAGCATCTGAGCTCACCCCTTTCAATGTTTTAATATTTTCCAGGATGTGAAGAAGTATTTTATGTATGACCTGCAGGGATAGTCAGAAGAGGATATGAGTGTGGACTATGAAGACTTTGTTATTAGTTTTTCACTTTATGATGTAATGTAACATTTATGAATGTATCTAGTGTTTCCAAGGATACTAAACTAATCGGTCTTTCGAGAATTGATCTTTCGTGATCATGCCAATGTTACGAAGTAATGCACCGACTCTGGGTAGCTGGGGTCGGGGCATTATAGTTTGTATCAGAGGCAGTTTAGTACTAACCTTGGAAGCTAGATTTAGATAAACTCTGATTAGAGCACATAGCCCAAAGATAGACATTGAGGATTAGTATAGAAGAACTTCCTAGAATTTTGTTATTGTAGAGATTTTGGGAGTTTTCCGAGCAATACATCCCTGTCTGGATACGAGCAGGTAGAGGCGGCTCTGGAACAGATGTACCTAGGGGTAAAACCCGAAAACACCGCTTTGAGCTAGACTCGAACGGGAACTGGTGCACGACAACGGGCCTTGTTGCACTCTTGGTTACGACACTCCCGGGGGATATGCTTAGGATAATTCACATTTTCTTTACAAACGACTATGAAGGGTTATGAGTATATACTTCCTAAAAGAAAACATTTTTTATTATTATGGATTATGTCCATAAATAGTTCAATTTATGTTAAGTATTTTACAAGTATGGAATTATGTATTTTCATTCGTAAACTAATCTAGTTTATGCCATTGTTTAGAAATTGCGCCTAGTGGAAGGAATGGAAACCGTATCAATGCACGCACTCCATGTAGGGATTTCCCTCCTGCTCAAGATAATTATTGTGGATCTGGAGATACAACTGGTTCTGATCAACTTATTACCATACTGGGACAACTCACTCAGGTTATGAATAATAACCTTACTCGTATGGAGCACCCTGATACGCAACGTGGAGGATCAATGTTAGACCGCTTAATGAGGCAACAACCACCAACATTTAATGGGGGTACAAATCCATTAGTAGCTGAGCAATGGATAAACTCCTTAGAGAAAATATTCCACACCTTGGGGAGTAGCGAAAGGGAGAAAGTTATCATGGCAGTTTACCGCCTCACTGGAGATGCCGATCAATGGTGGTCATTGATTCAAAATACAAAGGAAGATGATGACGTATCGAATATGGAATGGAGGGAGTTCAAAGAGATTTTCTTAGAAAAATACTTTCCTCATGACCATCGAGCAGATATGGAAAGGCAATTTCTGAGTCTGAGGCAGAAGGAGGATGAGAATGTCGCAAAGTATGAGACTAACTTTACTAGGTTAGCGAGGCATGCTGCAGATTATATACGTAACCCGAGAAGTAAGATTAATCATTTCTTTGATGGGTTAAAACCATTTCTCCGTCGAGATCTAGTATCACAATCTTTCTCAACATACGAAGATATAGTCTCGTGTGCTATCAAGACGGAAAAGGAATTCTCTAAGTCTTATGACAACAAAGTAAAGCAAGAGAAGAAGAGAACGGTG
This sequence comes from Viscum album, assembly GCA_963277665.1. NCBI lineage: Eukaryota > Viridiplantae > Streptophyta > Magnoliopsida > Santalales > Viscaceae > Viscum > Viscum album. The sequence goes on along the minus strand of OY728147.1, from coordinate 2,044,679,707 downwards.
GAACAAGAGACAGATAAAGGGAAAAAGGGAAAGAAGGATTTTCCATTATGTGATAATTGTGGGAAGAATCACCCTGGTACTTGCCTAAAAGGAATGGGATTTTGTTATAAATGTGGAGAAAAAGGTCACCAGGCACGTGATTGCAAGGGAAAGAAAGAGGCTATCAATGTTGAATGCTACAATTGTAGGGAAATGGGGCATTATGAAAATGAATGTCCTAAGAGTCAGGGAAACTTACCTCAGAAAAGGCCAAGGGATCAAGGACAATCTTATATTGTTACTACAGTTGAAGCAGAATAACTAATGTATTGGTTCTTTTGGACTCGTGGATTATATTCTGGTTATTAGAATAATGTGATATATTTATAAGGATTGTACTGCAGTACTTGTTGATTTCAGTAAGGTTTTAATATGATGAAGGTAATTATATTTTTATTATGTGACAATAAGAGAAACTTTACTTTGTTTGGAGAATTTGATAAATTGATTTTGGAATTAAGAGGCCTTTTAGAGAAAGTCTAGACAGAGGTATTTTGGATAACTATAAAGGTTGGAGTGGATTAAGTTGATATTTGGATAGTATTGTTTAAGGTTAAAAAATTTATGAAGATTATTTTTGGAATATTATAATACTATATTTTTAGGAAAAGGACAACCTGCAGGGTGGGGCATAACCCGTCGCGTCGGACAAAGCTGCAAGAATCGAACCCACAACCATAGTGCGACAGGCCTTTATTTCCTACCACTATCCTACAGGAAGTCCCTGGTTATTACAAAATAATTTTACTAATCTAAATGGTATGTGTTAACATTTGGAACCTTATACAATTAGGATAAGTATAATATTTTTGAGTTCTATTATCTTTTTGAGTGAAAGATGAGTTGAAGGTTGAAACTCAAATTGTCAAGCATAAATATATATATACCTATCTCTTATTCAATGAATAAATTAATTCTTAAACTTTAGTAAAGGGATATTAAAACAAAAAATGTGTTATCATAATACCTTATGTCTTATTGAACTGATGATATTTTAAATCAACATAGATTGAAGGCTTTGAGGCCCTCAATTTGACAGTTTATTGTGATTGATAACCTCAATCACTCCCTACAAATATTTAAATTTTTCCTCCAATTATATGTCTCTAATTGCCACCAATGTTCTCCTAATTGAGATCATAATTGGGTGGTGACTTTTTTATTTCCCTTTCCCTCTTATTAAGGCTAAATTTTATTAATCTTATTTCCGATGTGGGTTTTCCACAAAGGTATTTTCTCTTTTCAACCTTTTATTTTCAAAGAAAATTTTCAAATTGCGAGGACGCAATTTACTGAAGGAGGGGAGAATGTAACACCCCGAACTTCCATGATACGCTTCTCATTCAATAATGCAATAGCTTGCATTGTACGCAACTTCGAGTTCTAAAACACCGCAACTAATCAAAGTAGCCGTTATGAATAGTAATAACCACTTTTTAAAATTATAGAAATTTTATATTTCAAAATGGACTTCATTTTTGGATTCGGAATATCAAAATTATCCTATGTTGAATTTTTGGTATTTTTCTGAGAACTTCTAATTTTTTATGAATAGTGAAAAATACTTAAAAAAAACTTTTTAATCAAAATAATTTATAGTGATAAATTATACTATTTAGTGGTTTTAAATTATAATTAGAATATATTTTTACCATTTTATCCAATGGTGGTCATTAGAATTAATTTAACATTGAAATTGGACATAAACAATTGCCAGTCTTTTGATATAAATTGTTTCTTAAAAACACGCTATTTGTTGTGACAGCGGAAATTAATTATAAAATTAATTAATGCAACTTATATGTTTGTAATTTTTTAAAATAGACATCATTTTTTAATTTGGAATATCAATTATATCTTAGGGTGAAATTTTGGCATTGTTCTGAAAAACTTCAATTTTTGATGAATAGTGAAACCACTATGTGGTAGCTAAAAAACTGATTTTTCGTTTAAATGAAATATTAACACTTCTGTGGTTTGATTTTAAAAAATCCAACATAGATAGTTGTCATTAAGAAGTAAAATGTGGTTCAATGAGATTAAAATAATTTTTTGGTGAATAGTAACTTTTAAGTTCTTAATCGCGATTAAAGGTAATTAGTGAAATTTAAGGTAAAAATGATATTATAAAAATATGAAAATACCCTTACACTTGTCCTAGCCCTATTGGATGTGTAATGGACGACCAATAAAATCCATGGGTAAACTTGGGGACCCCATGGAGCCACTTTGGTGGTAAAATGACATTAAAAACATTTTATTTAATGTTAAAATAAAAATGTCACAAACATGAGTTATTTTACTAAAACAATTTTTAAATGGGGTTATACAAGTCATATTTTGGACCATAAATATTAATTGGAAATCTAAAAAGATTTAATACATTATGGTTATTTTTTAAGAATTTTTAGACATTAAATAAATTAAATTTTTCATGACACAATGATGATGCAGTGTTTACCTCATTAATTAACGATTTAAATAAAATGAAAAGATAATGTAATATCTAAGGCTTACACATGTCAAAAACCTATTGGATGAGCATATTTAGAACCCTTATCACCGTATCCTAGAAATATATCATTTTGGGACCTTTATAATCCTAAAAGCATTTCAAAATAATGTAACATTTTAATCTTTCCAAAAGAGCCCCTCCTCTCCTCTTATAAAAGGCCCCCAACTATACCACCTTATTCACACTTTCAAGCCTTTTGGTTCGGCCAAACTCTGCCCAAATACTCTCACAACTTCTCTCCCTTCATTTTAGAAGCTTTAATTTAGTCAGAAAGCTATCCTAAGGAGTCCTTTTGATCAAATCAAAAAGAAGAACCCGAAGAAGAGGTAACGTTTTCATCACCCTCTTTCAAGTTTCTTTCTTCTTCCACTCCCTCTTTGTTTATTATTTCAATTATAAAATTATAACTCCAGTATCTTCTATATACTGTGATGTTATTATAAATATGGAACAACCATATTCAGTATTCTACCCATCATTTGAATGACATGTCACCATACGTGCGTACGTACGGCTTACCGTCTCCACGTCGTGGTGTAATTGTTATTCAATATATTATTATTTAGATGGGTATAATAATGATATGTAATTAATGTATATAATAAATATAACATGATAATTATTCTGTATATATGATATACTCTCCAATTATATATTATTTTAATATCAAAATAATGATATTGTCACTCGTGCGTACGTACGGACTACCGTCTCCACGAACGCGATGAGATTCATTCTCCGTCATATCCATTCAAGTATAATTATCATTTGATGATTTAAAAATAATGTTTAAGGACATGATATAATTCTGGATATGAATAATATACAACCTATCCATGAAAAACACGACTTACGTAACAAAACATATAAAAGAAAACGAGTAAGTTAACACCCGAAACAACGATAAATCTAAGATATTATTAACAAATCAATGTTAAAAGATCATATATGATATCATATGAATGTATATGATTCTTGTATAATTTAATAACAATTAGTTCACCATTATACATGAGGTTAACCTACCCCAACCAAGGAAAAGTACAAGGTAAGGGTTTACTTCACAACCTCTTCATTATCCAAGGTTGTTTATACATAATTATCTACTGGGACCTCGTTATCATCCACATCCATGTTTCTTAAAAATGTCTTTCAAAACATTTTTACTATTAAATGGAAAATGGGTTAAAGTCATTTATACCCTTATAGGTTTTTTAAAGGAATCTTACCATCTTTTTCCAAACAATGTACTTTTTGACCTTTTTGACAAATTTAAGGTAAGAATGTTTTTTTAACTTATACGGCGGGTGCGGCTATTTTCCGCCATTATAACTTCGTTGAAGCTTCCCTTACAAGCTTATAAGAATATTTTCAAAGTAAATGTATTATTATGGTACTTTTAAATGATTTCAAAAAGAGAGATATTTCTCTCAAATAGCTTTGATTTCATCTATGTCAACATCCTTTGATGGGTTTTAAGTTTAATTGAAATTGATTTATGATACAAAACTTCCATTGATCATTTTGTGATATATTTGACTGTGGATGTGTTATTTTTATACCATCCATAGTTTATGGAGAAATTGTTGACATTTCGTATGCTAGTTTTAATACGAATATTTATGTTATATTTAAACCTATTCATATGAGGAATGTATTGGACTTAATAAGTGACGGGTGGAGCCCGCTATAGCTCCTCGATGCATCGGTAGGTCTCATGAGACAACTAGACGTGGAATTGGCCGAGGCCCTTTCCCAATTTGATTTATGGTTTTGGCCGAGGCCTTAATCATTTTAGACGTCTTGGCCGAGGCCTTGACAAAATGTCTCAGAATGTCTAGCATTATACATTCCCTCATTATGAAAGTGGTTATTGATATTTCATGTGATTATTCGTCTAGTAGAATATCCATGTGAGTAAGTAATGGCATTATTTTATTTTACTTTTGCCATATTATGTTGAAGTTCAAGTTTAATAAGGCTTTTGTTTTAGTTATACATTACCTTAAATGCTTATGTTTTCTTATGAAAGTTTCCGCAATATTGTTATCCTTACTGAGCATCTGAGCTCACCCCTTTCAATGTTTTAATATTTTCCAGGATGTGAAGAAGTATTTTATGACTGACCTGCAGGGATAGTCAGAAGAGGATATGAGTGTGGACTATGAAGACTTTGTTATTAGTTTTTCACTTTATGATGTAATGTAACATTTATGAATGTATCTAGTGTTTCCAAGGCTACTAAACTAATCGCTCTTTCGATACTTGATCTTTTGTGATCATGTCAATGTTACGAAGTAATGCACCGACTCTGGGTAGCTGGGGTCGGGGCGTTATAATTAAGTAACTAATTAATTATTAAATAATTAATAATTACTAATTACTAATTACTAATTAATTAAATAATTATTATATAATTAATATTTATATAATTAATAATTATATTACTAATTAATAATTAATAATTAATAATTAATAATTATAATGAATAATTATAGTGAATAATTATAGTGAATAATTATAAAGAATAATTATAAAGAATAATTATATTACTAATTAACTAATTAATTATTATATAATAATTTTTAATAATTACTAATTAATAATTATAATGAATAATTATATTACTAATTAACTAATTAACTATTATATAATTAATAGTTATGTTACCAATTAACTAATTTATTATTATATAATAATTTTTAATAAGTACTACTTTATAATTATAATGAATAATTATAATTTATAATTATATTACTAATTAACTAATTATAAAAAGGGTTTTGACTCCATCTTTCTCAAACAATTGACTAATTAACTATTATATAACAAATAATTATATTACTAATTAACTAATTAATTATTATATAATTAATGATTAATAATCACTAATTAACTAATTACTAATTATATAATTAATAATTATATTACTAGTTAAATAGTAAATTATTATATAATTAATAATTATATTAGTTATTAATTATTAATTACTAATTACTAATTACTAATTACTAACTATAATGAATAATTATAATGAATAATTATATTACTAATTAACTAATTAATTATTATATAATAATTTTTAATAAATACTAATTAATAATTATAATGAATAATTATAGTTTATAATTATATTACAAATTAACTATTTATAAAAAGGGGCGCAACTCTATCTTTCTCAAAAAATTAACTAATTGACTATTATATAATTAATAATTATATTACTAATTAACTAATTAATTATTATATAATTAATGATTAATAATTAATAATTAACTAATTACTAATTATATAATTAATAATTATATTACTAATTAAGTAATTAATTATTGTATAATAATTTTTAATAATTTCTAATTAAAAATTATAATGAATAATTATAATTTATAAATATATTGCTAATTAACTAATTAAATATTATATAATTAATAATTATATTACTAATTAACTAATTAATTATTATATAATAATTTTTAATAATTACTAATTATTAATTATAATGAATAAATATAATTTATAATTATATAACTAATTAAATAATTAACTATTTTATAATTACTAATTATATTACTAATTAACTAATTAATTTTTATATAATTACTTATTAATAATTATTAATTAATTAATTAATTATTAGTAATAATTATTAACTAATTAAATAATTTATTATATGTTTAATCCATGTTTTAACTTTCAATTATATTTGTCTTGTAGTTTATATTTTACAGTTTTTCAAAGCCACATACTTGAATCATTTTTAAGTTTCTAGTAGGTGGTTCTGAAACCTTATAAATTATTTTTCATAAGAATTTTTTATGCAATTATTTTTATTTATAACTATTTTTTATATGTTTAATCCGTGTTTTAAGTTTCATTGATGTTGGTATTATAGTTTATATTTTATAGGCTATCAAAATCACGTACTTTAATCATTTTTAAGTTTCACGTAGGTGTCTTTGAAAACTTATAAATTATTTTTCATCAATTTTTATTATGAAATTATTTTTATTTTAAACTATTTGTTATATTTTTAATCCATCTATTAAGTTTCATTTATGTTGGTATTATAGTTTATATTTTATTGCCTTTTAAAATCACATACTTGAAAAAAAATTAAGTTTCAAGTAGGTGTCTTTGAAACCTTATTAATTATTTTCTATCAACATTTTTTAGGAAATTATTTTTATTTTCAACTATTTATTAAATATTTAATTTATGTTTTAAGTTTAATTTATACAAGTCTTATATTTTATATTTTATAGTCTTTCAAATTCGCGTACTTGAAACATAATCCCACATCGGAAATGCAGAATCTTCTGCATAGGAAAGGGAGAACCAGAATCCCACATCAGAAATGCATAATGATTTCTAGGGTAATACCTCTTATAAAAGGGAGCCCTGGGTGAGAGCTACTATCAAAATCTGGACTGTTGTAATGGTAGTACTGCTAGATATTAAATAACAAATAAATTCCGTTGAAATTTTTTGTTTTTTATTTTTATATATATATAAACAAAACAAAACAAAACAAAATAAAAAATATTTTTTTTAAATACTGAAAATAATAAGAAAAACAGTTTTAGAAGAAAGCCGGTAATATGTTTGACACCTTTTGACTTAACCTGAAAGGCGGCAGCGTCACTGCAACCTTTAGGGTGTATTTTTTTTTAAAATGACCTATGATGTTTAAAAAAATATTTTAAAAAAAACTATTTAAAAAAACTATATAAGGTCTCGTTTGGTGGGGTATGAAATTGAATACCATTATTGGATTAAAAATAAACAATAGCAATAGTTGTAACTGAAGTGAAAGATTTAGAATCTTCTAGTGTCATGTAATCAACCACCATAATAATATGCTTTTATTTGATTTAGGTAATATCATACATGCTGTGCATGGGAGTGTGGTGCGGATGAGTTGGGGGTTTGGAGTGTGGTTGAAGGGTTGAGTCTCAAAATCATGTTTCTTTACAATTTTTGGAAGTGTGCGTGAGCTGTCACTGACAGTTGTATCTTTATAAATATAGTCACAAGCATTTTTTCAGTGGATATAGCTTCCCTATACCAACGATATTTTTTTATCGTGGCTATATATACCATCCCTCAAATGTGCCTTTATGTAATATTCATCTCCGTACAACAGAGGTTGTTGACTAGTGATGTGAGTTTAATGTGTCATGGTAGAGACTGTACTCTCATATTAGAGTGTTATAACAGTGAAAATAATAAAAAACATATACATCCAGATAAAACAATAAACAAACATCACAAAAAATGTGAATAAATGAACATAAGTCGTGCTATATCAAAATGGTGGTCATACAATGTCAGACAATCATACATCAAAAGAAGATCATATACACCGACATCCTAAAGATAATTAAAAACAAAAACTAGAAACTCCACCAAAAATGATTCTGAATCCTAGCATGGTGCCAAACTCCCATGCTCCATCCTAATTGTCCCAAATCAAGAATCAATCATAGGGATTTAGTTATTATCTTGTCCTGACACTATAAAGTCTATCCAAGTACTAAATAGTGACCCGAGCCGGGTGTGAAAATGACTCAGTAGACCACTGTTAATGACATCCAAAGTATATCCAACCTGAGTACATAACACATGTTAATGTACATAATAAAATAAAATAAACTCAATAAATAACCTATGTCGATCCTTGGGTTCCAAGGTGATACCTAAGATTGACCATACCTACTTCACCCAATATTGAATTCTTCTAATCGTAGTAATCCATAAAGGTACAACTAAATCCAATGAATGTTTCCAAGACATTCGAAACCAGTAGACATAATCTGAATCCAAGATGTGTTTTGTTCTTGGGTGTCAAATATGACCTACGGATAAAGCGATCCATAAGAGTGAGGCAAGGTGAATTGCACTAAAGGATGTGGTAGGATGCCATTACTCTTTTAATAGTTAGTACTCTACTCTAATAGTCTAGCTCGTGGGTTGGAATGACCACGTGATGACTTTCATGGGGGAACCGGTGCCAAAAAGGAGGGGGTCTTGAGTGTTGAGGTCTAGTACCTATATTATACTAACACTATTAGAGTGGAGTACTAAATGAATATTTGGTTCTTTGAGAGTTGGTGGTAGTGGGAATAGGGGCATGGTGGTAACCCCACATCTTAAAGCACAAGCAGTACTAGTGGCATACAGCGAAACTACTATTTGAGAGGTTTGGTAGGTAGCCTCGTTCACCGAATCGATTATCGTCGAAGTAGTATGTCCAAGAAATTCCAAATTAAAAATCATAATCAAAATCCAATTAGTTTTTACAAGGCATTCCAAACCAATAGTCATAATCCAAATCCAAGGAAGGTGTCCAAGACATTCCAATCCAATAGTCAAACTATTCACCACCTAATTTAATTTTGTTATTTAAGGTCTTGTACAGTAAGCAAGTAAACCAAATCCTAGAGTACCTCCTAGACATCCCCAACCCACACACAATCATTCACTTAAAACCATGACACACCAAGGGTCACCACCTTAAATTACCCATTTAATTTCCAAGATCAACAACCCTTATGCGGTGGAAACAATTCTAGTCTACACTACCTGTGGATAGGTTCAATGTCAATAATTATGGCTATGCAAAACTTTGTTATATTTTAAGCTAAGTATAGGGTATGTAGGCATAACCATATAGTGCACTCATTAATAAAATGGAAAGACTTTTAAGAGGTAACTTCAGGACCGCCTATATTATACTCATAGACATCTACCTATAGAATTTATACCACTGGTTTGAGCTTGAATGATCACAAATGAAAAAGATGATGAAAACCCTGGAAGTAGGGCATAATAGCCAAAACCAACATGAAACTACTTAATAGAAAAAGTGACCAAAAAATGAAGAGAATATGATGATAGACTCTCATCTAGCTCTCTATCACAACGAACAACAGTCGATTCCATCAACTAACAAGGAAGAAATCCACTTGGATGAGGAAGAAGCCATGGTCGTTCATAGGGTGGTCGTGTATTGGGAAAGAGAGGAGCCCCTTCCTATTTCAAACACACAATTATTAAATATAATAAGTATATTTATTATTATTCTATAATTATTTATTTAAATAAGTATAAATTATAAGAAATATACTTATTATACGTATAATCTTAGAAATATATATAATATATATATTAATTATATATATTTATAATATTATAGATATAATAAATATATTTATTATAATTTTATAATTATTTAAATGAAGATATATATTTATTTATAATTATAACTATAAATAAGTATACTTTTTATTTAAATAATTATAAAATTATAAAAAATGTATTTATTATATTTATAATTTTATTAATATATATAATTAATATATTTATTTTAATTTTATAAATATAAATATGTATTTATTTATTTATAGTAATAATTATAAATAAATATATTTATTTATTTATCATATATAAAATTTTATAAAAATATATAATAATATAAATAAATTATTGACATTATATCTTTATCAGCGATAAAAAAGTACTGATAAAGACAAGTTTTATCAACGTCTTCTATTTTAGTGATGATAAAACATACCTTTATCAACGCTTTTTAACTATTGCTGATAAAAGCTTCACCCGATTTTATAAATGAACCCTAACAATCCCCAATTTATGCACGCCTTAAGCTCTCGTGGAATCCAACATTTACACCGCTAACCCCTCCTCTTCCCTGACCTCACCTCCACAACTGTCAACCCCTCCTCCACTGTGAACGCTCCTCCACCGCGAACCCTCCTCTGCCGCAAACCCTCCTCTGCTGCCAACCCCTCATATGCCCCCATTCAAGTGGATTTATACTTCATACATTAATAAAATGGTGATAATTTTAAGGGATAACTTTAATACCACATATCATACACTCACATACATCTACCCATTAAATACCAACCACTGGTTCGAGATCGAATGATCGCAAATTAAGGAACAGACGAAAACTCTGGAAATAGGGAATAAAAGCATAAACTGACATGATATCACTTAACAAAAAAAAAGATACCAATAAAGGAAGATAATAGAAGGATAAACTTACATATATATTTCTATCACAACAAACAACATTTGATTCCATCAATGAATGAGGTAGAAATCCACTTGGATGGGGGAAAATCAAGGGTGTGTAGAGGGATTTGTGTATTAGAAAAGAGAGGAACCCCCTTCCTATTTCAAATAAAAAATTAATAAATTAACTAATTTATCAATAAAAATGTTGTCTAAATCTAAAAATTCATTATTTTAATGCCCACAAATCATGTTTCCTTTATTACAAACTATCAATTACCACTGGAAGACTTATCCTACCACCAATACTGTATTTCTACTACTGGTTAAAGTATACTAACTCCATTGGACTTGTTATATTATTTTCCATATCTTATTACCATTAAGAAAACTCTTTCTACCTCTAGTAGATATCCTATTACCCCGGGTTATAGTATGCTACCGCAAGTCATATTTTTCTACTAATGATTGAAGTTTTCTATTTCTAGGATTAGTCTGCTTCCACTAGTTGAAGCATTCTACCACCAGTCTAAACATTCTAACTCTAGATAAAACCAATATCACTAGTTGAAGTTCTACATATATACCTATATGGAATTAAATTCAACCTAATTATTCCAATGGTTATTTTTTGGAATTTAATGCAAGTTAGATATTTAGAAAGTATGAGGATTTTAGAATGATTATTCTTAAAATGGAAACTCAGATGCATTGAAGACATAGTTAAACATTCCAGCGTTTTTTCTTAGTATGATGATTTATTTTATGTTATTTTTATCACAGAACAAATAATTGGAGTTTTTGAGAATCTATAAATCTAAGGAACCAATCATGTCCAATGGAAACTCGATTACTTGGTGCCACTAATTATCTAGATGACTGAGCTTAAGTGTGATTTTTGAAATGAAAAGAGGATTGTTTGTGCAATATATGACACTCTGTTTTTCATGAAAAAACAAAAACCTTACAAACACCATTTAAAGTTACTTAAACTATATATTTAAAGAAAATCCAAAATAAGAAGAATATCATTGTTAATCAGAGATAGAGAACCACATAATCACTTCTACAATATTTCTCTCTTCTTCTTTATTTTATTTAATTTTGAGTTGTGTTTGCTGTAATTGTATATTTCTTGAGCACAATCTCAAACACTGAATTGGAGAGTAATAAAATAATATCTTCACTCTTATTTTAAATATTTATCCCATGAATAACTATGGAAGAGTCTCTGAGTAACCTAGAAATGGAGAGAATTAGGTATCTACTTAAGACTAATTCTCTTGTATTTATTTTTTCTATGTATTTTTTGTTTTGTTTACTTTGTTTTAATAACCAACTGGTTTTAAATTTAAAAACTTATTTAGAAATAAAATACTTTTATCATTATCTGTAATCAGTGTTTTATATATTATGTTTGAGATAATTATATTTTTTAGAAAAATTAAATTGGATTTAATTTTTTTAATTGTGTTGTGATCGAGCCTTTAAGAAACATTTTAAAAATATCAAGTTATATATTTCTACTATTTTAGTTAACTTGGTTGTTTTATAAATTAGGGTATCTTTTTAAATATATTTTAAACAAAAAAATTTAGTGGATACTCAATTCATCCCCTCTCTTGAGTACTCCACTCTGACCAACATTTGGTATCATAGGCCTTTTGATTCTTTCTAATCTAGATTTAACCATGATCACATTTTTAACCAAATATCTAAATTTTAGTATATTCTAAATGTATATCTTTATGGATAATTATATACATAAGGGGACTAATACTAACATACCTTTTTATTTTAATGGTACTAATTATTCTCAATGGAATATTAAAATGAAAATACATCTTGAGAGTATGAGTTATGATGTTTGTACTGTAATAGAAGATAAATATGAAAAAATAGATTTTAGGGCAAATTGGAGTGATTCTACTAAATCTACCTATGACTGTAATTATAAATCTAGGAATTCCTTATACTATTCTTTGTAAGAAGATGAGTTTAATAGAATATATTCATGTGCCACAACTTTTGAAATATGCGATACACTTGTTGTGTCTCATGAAGGCGCATAAAATGTTAAAGAAATGAGCCTAAATACTTATACTATTAAATATGGTACATTTAAAATGAAGTCCGATGAATCAATTTCTAAAATGAAACTCTGGTTCAATGAAATTGTAAATACAATGCACGCACATGGAAAGAAAATAGAAGTTAAAGATCAAGTGACAAGAATCCCACGATCCTTACATGATCGATGGAGAAGAACTTCTGCCTCCATTAGAGAGTCATGAGACATAAGAAATCTTCCAGTTAATGAGATGATAAAAAAATTAATGATATATGAGGAATAGTTGAAAGTGAATAAATAGGATGGAAACCCAAAAAAATAATTGGTTTCAAAAACATCAAAGTTAAGGATGAAAGATAAAATCAAAGAGAATAGATCAAGTGAGGATGAGTCAGTTTTTGGTAGTGATGAAGAGATGTCACATCTATCTAATTGATTTAATAAATTCTAAAAGAATAATAAATTATTTAATAAATCAAACTATGGAGGAATGTATGAATAAAGAATAAGCTGGAAGAAGGAAAATCAAATAAGAGAAGTAAATTTCTATGAGTGCAAGAGAAAAGGGCATGTTAAACATGAATTTCCAGAATTGAAGTATAAGAAAAAGTTTGAGGATGGTGGAAAAAGAATAAAGAGTGCTATAAATGTGACCTGGAGTGCCTCTAAAGACAGTTCCAGTGAATTTGATTCAAGTAGAGAAGACAATAATAAAAGGGATAATATGTGCCTTATGAAAAACACATCTGAGGTAATTTATTCTACTTCACTTAGTGGTGCTACTCATGAATCAAAAATGACTATTAAATAATTAGAGGAATATTGTTCCATGATTAAATAAACTATGAATGAATAAAAATATAAATATAAAAATATGAAAAGGTCACATGTTTTATATGCCACTGATAAAATTTCCTTGTCTAAAAAAAGAAAAGAATTATTCTTTATTAAAGGAGAAAAATGAACACAAAATGTCTAATGAAAAATATAAAAAAAATCTTAAAACTTTTAAAAATGTAATAGAAACATTGATTAGGATTCTTGGTAAGTAGACCACATTTAAGTACACAACTGGGATTGGGTACTATCCTAGTCATAGGAAAACTTATAAAAATAAGTTTATTACATGATCAATCCCTTATAGTTATATAAATAGTTCATATTATTATGGACATTATAAGGAATTTATTTCTAAAAAACTTAATTTTTCTTATGGTAAAATAGTTAAACAGATTTAAATTCCAAAATCTCTTATTTTTGATGTCTCTGGACCCAAGAAAGTGTGGGTACCAAAATCATTGATTGTGTAAACTTGTTATAGGAAACATGCTTGAAGAGTAATAGTAAGAATTTATTATATGTGGATAGTGTATGTTCTAGAAACATGATTGGAGACTAATCAATCTTTAAGATCTTTATAAAGGTAGATGGTGGACATGTCACATTTGGTGATAATTCCAAAGTAAAAATAACAGGACATATTTATATTAGAAATTATAATTCTCTTTTAATTTATAAATTCTTATTTGTTGATGCTTTAAATTATAATTTTCTTATCATATCACAATTTTTTTATTATGGTTATCATGTAAATTTCAAAAATAATTCTTAAAAAATATATGATTCTAAGCATGCTTTAGTTTTTACTGCTTTACACAATGATAATGTTTATGCATTTGATTTAGATCCATTAGTTTCTCAAATAATTTCTTGTTTAAGTGACTTTAATAAAGAATCTTGGCTATGGAATAAGAGACTAGGCCATTACAACCTTTTCTTTCTTAGAAATATATCTAGTAAAGGTTTAGTTAAGGGTTTTCTAAAACTAGATTTCCCAAAATTCAAAGTATGTAAACCCTATCAAAAATGGAAACAATATAATATTTATTTCAAACTAAAGAAATAAGTTTAAACTTATCAACCTCTAGAGTAGGCTCATATAGATTTTTTTTACCTTCTAGAGTCTTTATCATTAGTTAGAAGCATTATTCATATGTTCTTGTAGATGAATTTTCTAGATTTACTTGGGTATTCTTTTTTGCTCACAAAAGTGAAGCATGTTCCAATTTTTTAAAATATAAAAAATCTATAGAAAACCTTATTATAATTAATATTAATACCTTGAGGAGTGATCATGGTAATGATATTGAAAATAAAAACTTTGAGACCTTATGCTCACAAAATTGCTATAATCACTATTATAAACCAGCCAGGATACCCTAGTACCCCAGTACCTAAGCTAGTTATGACATGGCCCAAAGGGGGTTTCTGATCCTCATGGGTTAGTGACAAGCACTTGACATCATATAGAATCATGAGGGAAATTTTTTTCCACAATAATATAGAAGATAAAAGATACAATTTAGTATGCTCAACATTCCAAAGGAAAAAAGTACCAAAACTAAATGGTTAAAACAATACACAAACCATACATCATTAAAAGACACAATGTCTACCAAGATAAGGCTCAAAGATAAACCCATGTAACAAGTGGATAAAAACTCCACTAGTCACCTCTATCACTCTGGGTCAAAGGGATCTAGAATATCCACCAACTCTAAGTGGCACTTTTCTTTTGCTTGGACCTAACATAAGATAATATACAAACAACTAAAGAAAAAGGTAGGGTGTGAGATGTAAAGCCCAGTAGGGTCTCACCAAGTTTTTCATAATCAATTCCATAAAAATTAAAATAAATATACATTCAACTTAAATAAAAAAATGTATGGCATGTAATTTACATATTTTCAATAAAACATTTATTCATAATCAATAGATAGAATATCTATCAAAATTGGATTAAATTAAAATTTTATATAAAGAAGTTTGCATGAATAAAATAGTTCTATAAATAAATGGCATGTAATCATCAAATAAAGTATATCATAACACCATGTATCAATCCATGTAGTTTGTTAGTTTCTGTTAATAGTATCCTCGCACTACTCAATCAATGTAATCATCAAATAAAGTATATCGAATCAATGTTTTCACACGTCCCACAAAATAGGACATCGGGAATCAACTCCCCATCAGGGAAACAATCATGTTGTAGTATGTTTATACTAGTATCTTCATCATCAATCTAGTTCTAGGGGGTTAGATCCAAGTTTTCTTGTTCAAAAAGGGATAACGAAGAAGTGAGTAAAACCATAGAGAGGGAACTCACTGGGGATCAAATTCCAAATCAAGATTTCTATAAGGGAATAAATCACTCACTGTGCTTTGGAGGAATCCTAGAGTTATTAGGAGGAGCACATATAGAATTCCCCCTGAAATAAAAAATGCAGCACAAATAAAACCAGTGGGCATGATTCATTTAAGTTGTAAATCAAGGGTTTACACTATTAATGCATCAAGTTTCACATACACCGAAAAATGAATTGCGTTGGGTTATAACACACCAAGAGACAAATTTATGACATAAATCAGTTTTCTCTATAAGAAATTATCACATCTTATGGATAGTATTCAATTTACATCATAAATTAAATATTTACGATGTAAATTCTTTCTATATAAAGCACTGAGAAACAAAATCCTATAAAAATACCCAATAAATTCTAACTCACCTTGGAACTAAAAAGGGACCCCTCTAAAACCCTTGAAACATTTATACCCATTCTCCATTAATTCAAATATACATACCTCCCCAAACTTTAGTTCATTTTCCCTAACAAAATCTTTCCATCCTCATAAAGATAAAAATGCCCCCAAACAAAAAAGGTAAAATCAAAACAAGAGTCAAGAAGTACTTTAAATAATGTAATGGGATGCTACAATCATATACTATATTCTCATAGGACTCCCAAAAAAATTATTTGTTGAAAAAAAAGAAATAAAATTCTTCAATATATTTCTTTGACCATGCTTAATGAGTATGACTTACCACCTATTTTTGGGTAGAAGTTGTTAATACAACCTTTTATATAATTTATAGGGTTATTATTAGAACACTTTTAAAGAAGACTCTATATGTGTTACTGAATAGAAGAAAACCAAAGGTCAATTACTTTATAGTTTTTGGTTGACAGTTCTTTATTCTCAACACAAAATAGAGTTTAGATAAATTTTCATCCAAAAGTGATGAATGGATTTTCATTAGTTATTCAACCTCTAGTAAATAATATAGGTTTTTAATAAAATAACCAATGTTTTGGAAGAATTTTTACATGTAAAATTTGATAAAAATAGATACACATGAGCCTAAAACCCATTTATAAAAACCATGAGGATGATTTTTTTAAATTAGATATCAATACCTCAATCAAGCCTAGTGATCACCCTATAAAACATGATGTAGAAAAACTACCCAACACTAAGGACGTGTTTGAATTAGGACCTAAAGAAGAAAATTAAGTATCAAGTAATTTTATCCCTAGAGTCATTATAACCCATATATATCATCCTTTAAATGTTATTTTTGGATATCTAGATAAAGGTACTCAAACTAGAGCTTCTATTAGAAACCGAATTGAATATAAAGATTTCTTGTCACAACTTGAATCTAAAAACATAATTGAATTTATCAATGATGAATTTTAGGTAATGGATATGCAAGAGGATTTGAATCAGTTTAAAATAAAAAAAATCCTAGGAACTGGTGGAAAGACCTAAAGACTACCAAACCATTGACACTAAATGGGTGTTTAAGAATAAGGTTAATAAGTCTTGAACCATAGTGAGAAATAAAGCTTGACTAGTTAAACAAGGATATAGTTAAGAATAATTCATTGAATATGAGGAAATATTTGTTCTGGTAGATATACTTGAGGCTATTAGAATACTGCTTTATTATGTAGAACATTTTAATTTTAAATGATATCAAATGGATGTCAAGAGTGTTATTATTAATGGTTATATTTTTTATGATGTTTTTGTTGAAAACCCCCTGGATTTTAAAATCCTTATTTTTAAAATATGTTTTCAAATTAGAAAAAGAAGTTTGTGGTTTAAAATAATCTAATTAATCATGGTATGATATGCTTAGATCTATCTTGATTTCAAAAGGCTTTTCAAAAGGGATAGTTGATCCAACATTATTTATAAAAAGGATTTACAAAGATGTTTGGGTAGTCTAAATATATATCGATGACATTATTTTTTTATCACCCAAAAAATGATTGTGTATAGAATTTTAGAAAATGATTCAAAATGAATTTGAAATGAGTTTAATGGGTGAGTTAAAATTATTCCTTGTTTTTCAAAAATTTTAAAATAAGGAACCATTTTAAAACAAATAAATTACAAGACCTTTTGAAATGTTTTGGTATGGATAGATCAAAATTCAATGATACTCCAATGATTACAACCTATAAATTTGATCTTAATGAAATCGGGAAACCAGATGACCAAACCATTTATAGAGGTATAATAGAGATTTTACTTTATTTAATTTCTAATCGACCATATATTATGTTTAGTGTGTGTATGTGTGCTCATTTTCAAGAAAATCCCAATGAATATCAATTTAATGAAATCAAATTGATTTTAAATACCTTAATAATATAACTAATTTCGGATTTTTGTACTCTAGATGAATAAATATTAAATTATTTAGTTATTCAAATGTATATTTTAGTGGTTGTAATCTAGAAAAAAACATCTCTAAAACATTTCAATTTTTGGGAAGTTATATAGTATCATGGTGTAATAAAAAGCTTATTTTTTCATTATCCACTGCTAAAGATGAGTACATCATAGTAGACAGTTGTTTTTCATAGATTACGTGGATAAAAATACATATTAATAGAGTAGGGATATATCAGTTTAGACATGTCCCTATAAACTATGTCTGTATAAGTTCTATTAACATTTATAAGAATCTCATATCCCACTCTAGAACAAATCACAGTGATATAATACATTTACTTTTTAGGGACCATTTTCAAAAAGGTTACATAACTCTTGAATTCATTGGAACTGAATATCATCTTGGTGACATTTTTACAATGGCTTTGAATATTGAGAGAATAATATATATCAAAAATGTTCTTGGAATGATTAAATCATCTTAGTATTTTATTTCCTTAATTATCATGAAGTTTGTAGTGCTAATTATGATCTATGTGATACCATTTTATTACTTGGTTGATACCATTAGCTTCTACTGGTGGTCAATTCCATTAGATGATTTCAGTGCTCAGTACCATTATTTTTTGTCATTCAGGTGATACATTCCAGTGATATAATCTAGTGATATCATTGTCTTACTACGGTTGGCCTGCTATTGTTATCTTACTGTTATTGGAATAAAACTAGTGGTTACTACCATTATAAGTTCTACTGTCAAGTAATACCATAAGGTTATATTGTTATGTGATACTAGTGATTTCTACCATTGGATGCTACCATTGGATGCAACCACTACTGTAGACATTCTTCTTTGAATCTTTTACCATTGTTTATAATTTTTGTTATTTAACTCTTAAATTACTAATTTCATCATAATTAAAATATGTTTATATTTAAAATTATTTTAATGACCTAAATTATAAAAATATCTATTAATATCATAAATTTAATTTTCTCTCATGCACGCCCCTTTAAACATCTTCTTCCTTTCAATGTCAAACCCTAACATTTGACTTTCAGACCTTAATCCTAACAATGGTACTATAATATTGAGTTTGAAACATTCTTCTAGTTCTCTAGAAAAATCCTAACCTCTAAAGGAATCAAAATGAGAGTCTAGAAAACATGTCTATCCATGAAATCTTATTCTTTTATCATGATTATTAACTACTATGAAATAAGTATAAGATTCTTTGTTGGATTCAAGTTATTCACTGGTTTGGAATGTTATTCAAGAGAACGGGTGGGATATGTTTTTCTCATTAAATAAGAAACCATTCTATCTAATATTGGTTCACATTTTTTATCTATATGTTGAGTTTTATTTTAGGGATAAAATGATTTCATTAGGATGTTGGTAGACAGGAAATAATTCATGTCCCCATCAAATCATTGGGAAAAGTGATTAAAAGTTCCACACAAGGAAATATATGATGACTATCAATGTCCTTATACCATTGACCTTGATTTTTTTAAAGATTACCTTCAAGAGATAACAAAGTATGATACTATAAGAATTCCACCTATAGTAAAACTTGATGGAGAAATTTTATCTTATACTCAAATTCATCCATTATATGTTGTGTATTAGTAAGAGGGACTTCAGTGTATTGAGGTATCAAGATATATTTTTTTATCTTATGGGAATAGAAGACAAGATAAAACTTTGTATATACATTATGTTGTATATAATAGAGTTATACAAGAATACTTCTAGGTATAATTCTATTGTTTATCCCAAGATTATTTCTATTATGTTAGAAGAACAAGGTCTTTCCCCTAATGGAGAAGAAAAAGTTACTTAATGTGGTGGTTTCTGTGTCATCCAAGATACTTGTAGAAGGATGAAAGTTAATTAAAATCTATTTTAGAATAAGTGAGTGGTGGATAGTGATAAACATTATTATAATTTCAACCCAATGAATAAACTATCCAAACCTAGGGATTTAGTTGACCCAGACTTAGATCTAGATGAGTTGGTGGTTTATTCTTCTAATGAAGAGGTGGATGAGGCTGGTTCTAAAGTTGAGAAGGAATATATAGATGATGCAGAAGAATTATTTTCCTTTTCTGAAAAGTAGATAGCAATATATATATTGTAAAAAGATAAAATATTTCATATAGACCCCATGAATCTCATCTTTACTTTCCTTTTAAATAAATTCTACTAAAAGATGATGAAGTTTTAGATACTAATATTTCTAATGGTGCTCAGTTTGAGGGTTCTTTTTAGATATTCTATAGGATATCATTGTGTTATGTAATGACTCTTTGTATGATGATGATGGTTAATATAAGGATGAAGAAACTAATACCTTCATCAATATTTCTAAGACTATTAATATTATCAGTGGATATTAGGATAGTAACTCTCAGAATTTTTCAGTTGGGAAACCTATTGAGATACCAGTGAGATTTGATGTAGAGGATGCACCATCTAAGGGGATAAGTCCCTAAGTTTAGCTATTCTTGGCCTAGATTATTTTGATTTAGATAATTATTAATATGATGATGATAATGGGGGCATTCCACCAGAGCATAGTGGACTTACCGTTTCTATTTTCAGAGGGATCCTAATAGATATTTAGTGGAAAGGGTAGATCACATAGATATTATTGAGAATTTTCTTTAAGTGGTACCTATTAGAGATGTGATAGAAGTGGTTACAGCTCCATTTTTTGATGAATAATCTTTTCATGGGGTTTTTCCTTCATCTATACAAGAGAGGTATTCACCTCCTCCTCCTCCTCAGACTAGTTCCCTAATCCAAGATGATTTGGATGCCTTTAAGATAGATATGTTGTTTGATCTTGGTGGTTTTCTCCGATCTTATCCATTCCAGGATAAGACTCTCAAAGAATCTGACATCACCTTGATTGTTTCATTGGTTATAGAATATATTCAGCCTAAGATGTTTTTGAAAATGATAAATTTGGAAGTGGAGAATAATAAGTTGGTTTAATAGATTGGTGTTATCCATTATACTTTGGAATACATGAGGGTAGACCAAACATAGAGACATTTGTCAGTTCTTAAAAGGATGGAATCTCTTTCCACTACTCGATCCTCTTCTATAGATCTCCCTTCTATGACTTATAGTGCTGATGCTGGTCTAATTATAAGTATTATTCATGAGTAGATTCAGAGTGTAATGAGTGATTCATATCATTCTCCCTAGGATGAGATTTAATAGATCAAATCACATTTTGAGTACATCTATAAGATTGCTATAGAATTTTTAAATGAGTATATAAGTGATAGGGAAACTATAACCAAAACTATAAATTAATATATTTCTAAGAATTATACCAAAAATGAACTCAATTATCATTTCAAGTTTTTTGGATAGGAACTTAAGGTTTCCTCTTGTTACTTGGGCCTTCAAAGAGTAGATGCGTTAGTTGAAGGAGTTACCCACATTACTAAAAGTGTTTATAGAAGAGAATATTGACTTTAATAGGACGGTGGTGTATGGTGGCAGAATCATCACACAATTTTTTGAGATAATGGAGCCTTTTATATACACTTCTAGGGATACAGTGGTTACTCCTTCAATTACTATAAAAACCTCATTATTTATGCCTATTTTTATACCTCTTTAGACTACCTCCATTGTAGTTAGTCATTTTGGTTTTACTCACATAGAGGCGATCTAACAGATGAGGACAATAGTATCTTGTATTGTCTTTAAGCCTCCTACACCTCCTTTTTCTCCTACTCCTACACCTATTTTTAGAAAATAAAAATACCTAGTTGATCTTACCTCCATTCAAGATGAGGATTATTTATACTCTGACTAGGATCTCATAGGGCCTTTTGTTTTGTATTTTGATGTAATTATATAACTTTAATATAAATGGAAAATAAACACTCTTTATTTATTTATCTTTGATCTGATATATTTTATCTTTATTCTACCTTTTTGATAATCCCAAAAGGGGGAGAATGTTGTAATGACCCGAATTTGGAGCCCCTCCACTGGTGCCCCATACTCGGTTCGCCACATGACCTCAAGCGCGTTTCCCCGAACGCCAGAGGATTCCGACTAGAAGCGAGGGCCTTGGTTAGTCGATGGGGAAACTATGCCATCATTCGGTAAAGTATACATTGGAAAAACAACCAGTCACAACAACTGAAACAATAAACAGTATACGACAACTAAAATGAACAGCGGAAGCAATGTATAAATTAATGATGATGCATCACGGTACATATGTCTATGGAAAGCAGTAAACAAACCAACGTGCTGAAGTACAACTGAAAAACAAAGTTCAAAAGAAAAAAAAGTAAACTCCTCAGCATTACAAGCCACAGCTCGGTCTCATGCTCTCTAACTCCAGTGCAATCAAGAACCTGAAGTAGAAGGACGCTTGCCCTTATCTATACCTGCAGCAATATGGTCTGCTTGGGCCCAAAATAATGTCCCAAACAGGGTGTGAGATACAATCCCAGTATGGAATCACCCAAATATTTCTACCTAACAGTCAATGAATACAAGGCAGTGATAAAACAAGAAGCAGTAAACAGGAAAGCACAAGCAGCTATAATCCACAGTTCTGACAAACAGAGTACACAAGTAAAAACCCAGCAACAATAAAGAAAAAGGTAACCCTCTGGGTAGCTCTCATAGCCTAACCCCTATGGTTCAACCTATAAGTACTAGAAACCCTCTAGTAGGAACACACAGTATCACCCCTCTGGTTCAGCTATGAAATTAATAGAATCTCTGATGAAGCACTCACCGTCAATTCCCCCTATAGTCTCGTATCGTACTAAAGGCTCTCTGGGGAAGCACTCAACGTCTCATTCCCCCTGTGGCCCGCATCGAGGAACTACAGACTCTCTGGGGAAACAATCATCGTCAATTCTCCCTGTGGTCTCACATCGTATTAAAAGACACTCTAGAGAAGCCCTTACAAAAATTCTCCATATGGTCTGCTACACTAGGTACTCATAGTCCTATGTGAAAATAAACATGCTCAGCGCGCGTACATCGTCCAAGTAAATCTCCAGAACCACTTGGCTATCATTCTAAGGCTCAACAGTAATAATAAATCAATAATTAAACTATCCTACAACTAGGCATGGCAACTAGAAAACTCCAAAAAGTAAAACAAGCATGGCAAGAAACCTGAGCACAAAAAAAATTACTCTACTCACAAGCATAAACCTCTACTACAGCAATAAAGAAAAGCAGGTAACAGCAGGGGAAAAACAGGAAACCCAAAATTCCCCGCCCAAGGGAATTTGTGGAATTTGCACAAAATACTCATTAACTTTCAACAGAAAGGAATAAACCACCCACCTCGATCCTAGGAGATTGGTATACGTGAACCACGATGATTGATTCCCCTTAGAACATTGTAGATATGAGAAAATACACAAAACGCTCAACCCACGATATCTCGAAAACAAAGAGGAATCAGAAGACAAAGCTCAAGCAGAAGGAAGATCTTACCGCTGTGATTCCAACGCAATCGACCATGCTCGAATCGGAGAAAAGATGAGGAGACGGTGGTTCGTCGAAGATTCGGTCGTACGGGTCACTCTCGGACGAACGAGACCTAGAAGGAGGTGTTTCTGTGCGTCAGGCATGAACCCGGTTCATTTAGTGAAAAAAAAATAAAGTAAACGGCCTGTAATTTTAGAGTACACAGTGTGTACTGGGTCTTTTCCATACTCCGCCAAAATTAGCCTCCACGTAACCCCTACACACCATGTTTGTGGCCCGGCACAGCTAGCTCACGGCTTCGAGCCAGAAATGAGTACACGGCGTGTAATTCAAAAATTTCTAGAAAGTTCATTTTTCTTAAAAACTCCAGAAAAAGGAAAAACATACCTGAAAAGAAGATCTGGGTTCTTACAAACTTCCCCCCTTAAAGAAATTTGTCCCTGAATTTCCCTAATGTGGCGTAGAAGAAGAATCCCCGAACAGCTCAGGCCACTGCGATCATACATCGACCTCCCTTTCCCAAGTATCATTCTGTACTCGCCCGTGCTGCCATTGCACCCATACTAGAGGAACAGTCCGCCCGCGGAGAACCTTTGTACTGCGATCGACAATCCGGATAGGATGTTCCTCGAATGACGTATCCGCTTCAAGTTCAACCTCCTCAGGCTGAAAGACATGAGACGGGTCCAAAAAGTAACGGCAGAGCTGAGAGACGTGGAAGACGTCGTGCATGGTCCGATACCTCTGAGGTAGCTGCAACCAATAGACGACCATCCCCACTCTCTCCAAGACCTCAAACGGCCCGACGTACCGTGGTGAAAGCTTACCCTGTCTCTGAATCCTCTTGTGCCCCAACCTCGGTGCGACACATAGGAAAACCTGATCCCCGACCTCGAACTCCAGAGGTCGTCTTCGTTGATCAGCATAAGACTTATGTCGAGACTGTGGTGTAGTCATCCTCTTCCGAATCAGCTCTATCTCCTCTGAGGTCTCCTAAGCGAGACGGGGTCCCAGCAAAGCTGCCTCTCCTGCCTCCAGCCAGCACAAGGGTGATCGGCATGGCCTACCGTACAAAGCCTCGTATGGTTCCATCTGAATGGTTTCCTAAAAACTGTTGTTTTAGGTGAACTCCACCAGAGGAATATGCATCTCCCAAGAACCACCAAATTCTAGAATGCAGGCTCGGATCATATCCTCAAGCACCTGGATCGTGCACTCGGACTTGCCATCAGTCTGGGGATGTTATGTTATACTGAAAAGTACCTGTGTACCCAAGGCCTTTTGAAGCCCTAGCCAGAACCGAGAAGTAAAGCATGCATCCCTGTCTGAAATAATGGAGTGTGGAACTCCATGCAGACGAACAATCTCTCAGATTTAAATTCGTCACAGATCATCGACACTGAAGGTCTACTTGATCGGCAAGAAGTGGGAAACCTTTGTGAGCCTGTCGACAACAACCCAAACAACATCATTTCCCCGAGGCGATCTCGGCAACCCGGTCACAAAGTCCATCGCAACATCGTTCCACTTCCACTATGGAATGGGTAACTACTGTAAAAGGCATGCTGGTCGCTGGTGCTCTACTTTCTCCTACTGACAAGTAGAACATATCATGACAAAACCAGCAACATCCTTCTTCATACCTGGACACCAGTACTGGCGATGAAGATCTTGATACATCTTGGTGACGCCAGGATGAACTTCCCAAATAGAGGAATGAAAATCCGGCATCAGCTCCTCGCGTATGTCTG
The DNA here is from genome assembly GCA_963277665.1 of Viscum album. Lineage (NCBI taxonomy): Eukaryota > Viridiplantae > Streptophyta > Magnoliopsida > Santalales > Viscaceae > Viscum > Viscum album. The sequence goes on along the minus strand of OY728147.1, from coordinate 2,044,654,268 downwards.
TTGGCACCCATACGCATCCCTGGAAATGCAAGATCTCATCCTCACCCACTGTCCATACAGGAAGAGGGTCCTCTCCTAACACACTCTCCCACAGGACTAAGCCTTCTGAGTCTGATAGCTACCCCATCCGTACTCGATCAAGAAGTGTAGAGGTAACAACTACATAAGATAGGAAAGTCAGTCCTTGTATGTCGTGCACCTCCAGATGCATCTCAGAGAACAGAGTCATCAGCTGCCACTCACTACTGGCCTCCTGAACCGCCTGAACCTGAGTTCTCCTACTCAACGCATATGCCATTTCATTTCCCTTTCCTGGCGTATATGCAAGCTCAAAGTCAAAAGACTGAAGATACTCAACCCACTTGAGTTGTCTTAGATTCAGATCACGCTGAGTGACGATATACTTGAGACTCTTGTGGTCAGTGAAGACCACAAAGTGCTCTCCCAATAGGTAGTGTCTCCAACAGCATAGGGCATGGAAAACAGCTACCAACTCCAGATCATGCATCGGGTAGGTCCTCTCATGTGGCCTCAACTGCCGAGACCCATAAACAATGACTCCATCTCCCTACATAAGCACAGCTCCCAGCCCGATACCTGAAGAATCACATTAAACAGTATAGATCTTACCGTGCTCAGGCAAGACTAGTATCGGTGCTAACGTCAACCTCCCTTTCAGCTCCTGAAAGGCTAACTCACAAGAATCTGACCATAAGAACTTTGACCCCTTCTTGGTCAGACCTGTCAAGGGTGCTTCTAGACGAGAAAAGTCCTGAATGAAGCATATGTAGTATCCAGTCAACCCTAGGAAGCTCCGTACCTCAAAGACGTTCTTTGGCTGCTCCTGGGAAACTACAACTCTCACTTTTTTTGGGTCCACAGATACTCCTGCCTCTGAGATGACGTGACCCAATATGTGAATCGGATCCATCTAGAAGTGTCACTTCGAGAGTTTAACGTAAAGCCGATGCTCTCTCAGTATACTCATAATGATCTCAAGATGTGTGGCATGGTTGTTTCGAGTGTGAGAGTACACCAAGATATCGTCCACAAAGACCACGATGAAGGAGTCCAAATAAGTATGGAACACTCGGTTCATCAGTGCCATGAAAACTGCTGGTGTGTTCGTGAGAATGAACGGCATGACTATATACTCGTATAGACCATACCTGCTCCTGAAGGCCATCAGAGATATATCTGATGGTCTAACTTGCAACTGATGATAACTGGACCTCAAATCGATCTTTGAGAACACCTGGGCTCCTCGAATCTAATCAAAGAGGTCATCGATCCTCGACAAGGGATATCGGTTCTTGACTGTCAATTGGTTCAGCTTCCGATAGTCCACACAAAGCCGAAGGGTACCGTATGCCTTCTTCGCAAAGAGGATAGGTGAACCCCAAGGAGAAGTACTGGGTCAGATAAAATCCTTTGCCTACAACTCATCCAACTGCTTCTTGAGCTCCTGCAACTCAGTTTTGTCCATTCTATAGGGAGGAATGGACACCAGTGCCGCTCATGGCACGAGCTCAATAGAGAAGTGTACCTCACACTCCAGAGGAAAACCTGAAAATTCCTCTGGAAATACATCCCTGAATTGATCCACCACTGGAGGAAAGTCCAACTGTGGAGTCCCATGATCATCCAGATAAAGACTAGTAATCTAGGTTGTCACCTTTCATAGCCCATGATGCTCGAGTCCTTCTCGACTCACCCGAACGTCTCATTCTCCAGTATGAAGAAAAGACTCACCCTCTGGTGAAACAAAACTCACTCTGCGGCGATAACAGTCGACGAAGGCCTGGAAGAAAACCAACCAATCCATCCCTAGGATGACATCATAGCCTGTCATCTCTAGGAAATAGAGGTCCCATAAGAAACGGTACCCTGAAACCTCGAGAGGGCACTCTCTACACTAGCGTACACTAGATGTCCTCATCCCCAAAGGTGTTTCTAATGTCAACGAGTCAGAAGAAGAACAGATGCAGTGACCAAGGCTCTCCACGACAGCAACAAAGATAAAGCTATGTGTAGCATGAGTATCAAAAAGGGATGAAGATAAAACTGAGGCTACTAAAATCGTACCTCGAACTGTAGAAGGGTCGGGATCCTGCTCCTGATAGATCTGCTCCACGGTGAAAGACTGGCCTACACCGCGGCCCTGCGCCCCTGGCTGACCACTCTGAGCTGATCCACCTTGTTGATACTGAGAGACTGGTGGCTGACCACCACGGCCTCGACCTCCACCTCGGCCCGAACCTCCAGAAGAACTCTAGTTCCCCAACTGGTGAGAAACTGGTGGTGCTGATCCTGAACAAGGAGTCATGGAAGAAACCCGGTCACCAGCTGCTGGTGAGAAAACCTAGAAGAAACGTTGAAGGTGACCCATCTTTCCACAAGATCGGCACTCCACGGGGTCCCTCTAGCACTGCGGCCTCGTGTGCCCTGACCGTCCACACTAGTAGCATGTCACCTGGCTGCCTGACGATGCATCACGCTTCCTCAGATCACCACGCGTAGACTCCCTATGGCGCTTCTTGCGGCCATCTGTAGGCAAACTAGCTCTGGAAGCAGAACCGCCCTATCTTGCAGCTCCAGAGTCTCTCAGATTGCGCTCCGCAATCAGTGCCTGGTTGACGATGGAAGTGATGGAAGTCTACTGGAAGATGTTCACCTGCGAGCAGATCTCCCTCCTGAGACCATACTCAAACTTCCTTACTAAGAACACACCATTCCCATCCCAGAGGGGTGTGAAACGCTGCATCTTGGTGAAGCGATAGGAATACTCCATGACAGAAAGAGTACCCTGCTCCAAGCTCATGAACTCTCGGTCTCAGTCAGCCCTCAGGGTCTCTGGGTAGAATTAGTCGTAGAACACGCTTTGGAAATCCTCCCAAGCCATAGCCGGCTGATGAACCGCCTGTGATATCACGTCCCACCACCCCTTGGCGGATTCTTGGAGCATGTAGGTGGCGAGCTTGACCCACCTATCTGGAGGCGTCTCCAGATGCTCAAAGATAGTCAGCATGGCTTCCAGCCATGACTCTACAGCCTGAGGTCCTCCTTCCCCTGAGAACGTGGGAGGATGCTGCTACTGGAAAACTCGCATCAAGTCTTCCATAGTCGTGGCAGGAGGCGGCACTCCCTGGAAGGTCTGCATCATCCTCATGAAACCTTCCTTGAACTGCACATCAGCGCCTATAACTGGTATAACAGCCGGTGCCAAGGCTGGCCCGACTGGAGGATCGGCAGGAAGTCCCTGACCAGCCATGTCTGGCGTCTGATCACTTCCTGACGACAGACGTACAACCGGAGGACGTCTCAGAGGCATAGCTCTGAAAGATCAAGAGTACACCTTAGATCAGGAAAACAAGAACATAGAACACAAGAGTATAAGACGGAAACAAAGGGAGGAAAACACACAAGTCTACAAAACTCGACTACACGGCATGTATAAAAACTACACGGCATGTCTTCTTAAGCCACTGTTATGGGTGTGTACTCCTGCCCTACAAGTCGTGTACACCTCAAACTACACGACGTGTTGACCCCACACACAGCATGTACTTGAAACTGTTCCCCTGCCCGAGTCCCTTACACGGCCAACCCACATGGTTTTTCTTAAACTGAGACTTCACGACGTGTTCCCTACGGACATGGCGTGTAGTGGACAAGGCTTCGGCAGCTCGTGTTATTAAACACACAGCTGTCTACATGGATGAACCTTACACGGTGTGCTCTGAACAAACACGGCGTGTATAGGCAAGGTGACACCATCCCGTGTTGTTCGTGACATGGCTGGGTACTTGGGAAGACTACACGGCATGCTCCAAAAGCAACACGGTGCGTCTGAGAGAAGGTCACGTCGACCCGTGTTGTTCGTGACACAGCCGGGTACCTGGAAGGGACTACACGGCGTGTTCCATTACAACACGGCGTGTGCTACTCGAGCTTCCCCGACCCGTGTTGTTAGTGACACGGCCAGGTACATGGCTCATTACTACACGGAGTATACCTACAATACACGGCGTGTTCCTAAAGTTACTTTCACGACACTGTGTTCTGCTCACACGGTTATTGAAACGGCCTAAAAACTACATGGCGTGTATCCAAAAAGTACACGTCGTGTATTCTGGGTTTTTCTGGGTAGTAGCTCAGAAACTGCACAGAACCCCCAGAAACACTAAAAACAAGGCAAAGAGGTGCCAAATTCTGATTTGTGAGGGCCCAAACTCCCCGTGAATCAAAGCTTGGAATCTCCTACAGTCACATACAAGGGAAAACAAACAGATCTCTAATATAAAAGTAGGGAATCTATCAAGCATCTATCACAACAGCATGCATAATCGACACAAAGTCTATCACAACATCATGCAATCTCTAATGCACCCTAGATGGCATGGAAAGAATGCATGGCATGTGATTCTACAAGTGTCTATATGATGCATGAGATGGAATACCCTCATCTCATCGGGTTGCGACAGAAATAGAACTGAAATATCAAAACAATAATAGCACAAGTCCTGTGAATCATTCTAGGTGAAGTCATATCAACCGTAAAATCTCAAAATCACCAAACTGCAATTAACGAGGTAGTATGGGTTTTCCCTGTACACGGGTTAGCTACTCCCAAGCACAACTTAATACCAAGTACCAAATCCATCCTATCCTTGGCTAAAGTCTCCAAATAGTAAAGAAATAGAAAAGAACTCCTCTGATACCACTTTGTAATGACCCGAATCCGGAGCCCCTCCACTGGTGCCCCGTACCCGGTTCACCACATGACCTCAAGCGAGTTTCCCAGAATTCCAGAGTCTCCCAACTAGCAGTGAGGGCCTTGGTGAGTCGATGGGGAAACTATGCCCTCATTCGGTAAAGTATACAGTGAAAAAAAACCAGTAACAATAAAGGAAATAATAAACAGCATACGACAACTGAACTGAACAGCAGAAGTAGTGTATAAAGTAATGATGATGCATCATGGTACATATGTCTATGGAAAGAAGTAAAAAAGCCAATGTGGTAAAGTAAAACTGAAAAACAAAGTGCTAAAGAAAACAAAGTAAACTCCTCAGCATCGCAAGCCATGGCTCGGTCCCATGCTCTCCAACTCCAGTGCAATCAAGAACCTGAAGTAGAAGGGCGCTTGCCCTTATCTATACCTACAGCAACATGGTCTACTTGGGCCCAAAAGCATGGCCCAAACAGGGTGTGAGATACAATCCCAGTAGGCAATCACTCAAACATTTGTTCCTAACAGTCAATGAATACATGGAAGTAATAAAACAAGAAGCAGTAAATTGAAAATCACAAGCAGCTACAATCCACAGTTCTAACAAACAGAGTACACAAGTAAACAGCCAGCAACAATAAGGAAAAAGGTAACCCTCTGGGTAGCTCTCACAGCCTAACCCCTATGGTTCAACCTATAAGTACTAGCAACCCTCTAGGAGGCACACACAGTCTCACCCCTCTGGTTCAGCTATGAAATTAATAGACTCTCTAAGGAAGCACTCACCGTCAATTCCCCCTATAGTCTCATATTGTACTAAAGGATCTCAAGGGAAGCACTCAACGTATCATTCCCCCTGTGTCCTGCGTCGAGGAACTACAGACTCTCTGGAGAAGCACTCATCGTCAATTCTCCCTGTGGTCTCGCATCGTATTAAAAGACACTCTAGAGAAGCCCTTACGTTAATTCTCCCTATGGTCTGCTACACTAGGTACTCACAGTCCTGTGTGAAAATAAACATGCTCAGCGCATGTACATCGTCCAAGTAAACCTCCAGAACTACTTGGATATCATTCTAAGGCTCAACAACATTAATAAAGCAACAGTTCCACTATCCTACAACTAGGCATGGAAACTAGAAAATTCCAAAAAGTAAAATAAGCATGGAAAGAAACCTGAGCAGAAAACAAATTACTCTACTCACAATCATAAACCTCTACTACAACAATCAAGCAAAGCATGTAACAGCAGGGGAAAAACAGGAAACCCACAATTCCCCGCCCAAGGGAATTTGTAGAATTTGCAGAAAATACTCATCGACTTTCAACAGAAACGTACAAACCCCCTACCTCGATCCTAGGAGATCGATATACGTGAACCACAATGATTGATTCCACTTAGAACTTCATAGATCTGAGAAAACGCACAAAATTCTCAACCCACGATAACTCATAAATGAAGAGGAATCAGAAGACGAAGCTCAAGTAGAAGGAAGATCATACCGCTACGATTCCAACGCAATCAACCATGCTCGAATCAGAGAATGGATTAGGAGACGGGGGATCGTCGAAGATCCGGCCGTACAGGTCGCTCTCGGATGAACGAGACCTAGAAGGAGGTGTTTCTATGCGTCAGGCGCTACCCCAGTTCATTTAGTGAAACAAAAAGTTCACGGCATGTACTTTTAGAGTACATGGTGTGTACTGGGTCTTTTCCATACTCCGCCAAAATCGGTCTCCACATCACCCCTACACACCGTGTGTGTGGCCCTGGCACGGCCAGCACACGGCTTCGAGCCGGAGAAGAGTACACAATGTATATTCAGAAAGTACATGGCGTGTACTTCAAAAATTTCCAGAAAGTTCATTTTTCTTAAAAACTCCAAAAAAAGGAAAATCATACCTGAAAAGAAGATCCGGGTTCTTACAAATGTGTATAATGAGTATGATATGATATGTATTTTTTTTCTTTTATTAACTTTATGGAACTTTTTATGGAACTTTATTCATTCTTTTTCTTATGCTCTATAATACTTTTAAAGTACTAATATTTTTTTTAATCATTATACTTCTTTAAAACTCACTATTTTGAATTTAATATTCAACCATCATTCATTAATACCAAAATGGGGATATTTTTAGTTCATTTCAGCAATTAATTGTTTAGTTCTAACAAATCATGTTTTCTTTATTACTGACTATCTATTTTTTGAATGGTATATGATTCACAATTCAGACATTTATATAAAATTTCTCTAAGTCCAAGTTTCTACAGCCAGTACGAGTTCTAATAACATAAGTTGATGTCTAATATCATAAGAAATAGATGTCTTACCACCAGTATGCTTAAACGTCTACCAAAAAAAATGTGCCACTGTCAAATATAGTTTTCTACAACCAATTCACTTATACTATAACTGGAATACTTCTACTATTTTTAGTTTATTATTTCAACCATTGGTTAAATTCTTCTACTAACATTTGACATTTGTTATTGTTTAAAGGATCATTCTATCATAAATAAAACTCTTGATACCACTAATAGACATATTTTCTACTTATAGTTGATGTTTTATTCCACTAGTAATATTTTTCCAACTACTTATTGAGGTTTTCTACTACCAAGCTTAGTATACTTCCATTAGTTGAAACATCCTACCGCTATTCTAAATATGCTACTGCTAGATGAAACCGCTACCTTCATTTGAGGCTTTGCTTCCACAGCTGCATGGAATTAAAATCAATCTAATTATTCAAATAGATAGTTTATGTAATTTAATGCAAGTTTGAGATGTAATAATTATAGTTTTTAAGAATGATTATTCTTAAAATGGATACTCATATGAATTGAATAAAAATTCATAATTTTTTTATTTTCTTATCATTATGATGATTTGTTTTATTTTATTATTATCCTATATCAGATACTTGGAGATTCTGAAAAGATATAAATCTAAGGAACCCCTCATTCACAAATGCTTCCCAATTACATAGTTCTACTAATTAGTTGGATGGATGATCATGAGTGTGTTTTTTAAAAATAATAAAGGATTATCTATGCAACAAATGACTATTTTTTTTCAAGAGAAAATATAAACCTTGTAAAAAATGTTTTAAGTGAATATGAGGAAAGATTTGAAGAAAATACAAAAGAAAAGGAAGATCATTTTTGATAATATCAAGTTGATCAGAGAAAGAGAACCACATTGTCAATTTTATAATATTTATATCTTCTTCCCTATTTTATTTACTTTTCAGTTGTTCTTGTTGTACTTTTATATTTACTAAGAATAATATATTATACTAAATTGGAGAGTAATCATATACTCTCTTCACTCTAATTTTACATATTCTATTCCACAAATAACTATTGAAGAGGCTGCATGTTTCTTGGACTGCCTATGTGCAGTTGTAATAATAAAATCCTGATCTAGGTTGTGGATAAATTTATTATTTAATAAACATGATTGATAGTGTGTGAATATCAAGGGATGAGTATTAGGTATCATCTTTAGACCGAACCTCTTGTATTTATTTCTACTATGTATTCTTTGTTTTCTTTACTTTTTTTAATAAAAAACTTGTTTTAGTTTCAAAACTTATTTAGAAAAACAATACTTTGATGGATAGATTTAATTAGTGTTTTATATATTGTGTTTGATATGGATAGATTTGTTTCAAAAGATAAACTGGTTTTAAAAATTGTTTTAATTGGGTTGCGATCATGCCTTTGAGAAATGTTTAAAAATATAAAATTATATATTTTTACTATTTTAGTTATCTATTCTGTTTTCTAAATTGGGGGAATTTGTTTTAAATAGTTTTTTAAATATATTTTTATTATATTTTCTATTAACCCCCTCTTGAGTACTTCACTTTGACCCAAAAAAAATAATATGAAATTTCTAGGAAAGGATCACAACTTGACCATGCGGTTCACATTGCGATTCAGTCAAGGGAAAAGGACGTCCCCTTTTCCCAATATTTTCATGGTGTAAACCTCAATTTCACACCGTGAAGCCTACAATATCATACCCTATTAAATATTCCTAAATAAACTCTTGATCCATTCCCCAAACATCCATTATAAGTTAAGATACACATGGTTCAAAAAAATTAAAAGGATTCACACTTTGAAAAGGGATAGGTTTTTACAACCTCCCCACCACATAACAGTTCATCCTTGAGCTGTTCTTCTGAACCTCATTGGGAAACATCAGTGAATAATTCTAGACACCACACCCACATATCAGACCCTCACTCCCAATTCTCATCCTGGATATTCCCATGCTACCACTATACTCACACTAGAGGGACCACCCTTCCATAAAGAGCTTTCTCACTCTGATCCACTCTAAAAACAAGAGGCTCTTCAAAAGAAGTGTCTACTTCAAGCTCAACATCATCGATGTTAATCATATAAGAGGGATAAATACAATATCATTGAAGCTAAGATACACGAAATACATTGTTCATGACACTAGAATGTTATAAGAGAGATAATAGTTATGACACTAGACTGATCCATTGAACTATCTTGAATGCCCCCACATACTTGGGCACTGAATTACCCTATATTAGAACATGATGGTGTCTAAACCTCAATGATACCCGCAAGAACACCAAATCACCCACCTCAAACTACATAGGTTGGTGTCGTCGGTTCACATACTACCATTACCTATTCTAGCTATTCACCATACATAATCTGATAAACTATATATACACTAAGGTCTCTAGTATAAGACTTTGTCTAACCATATAAAACTCACCAAACTCTATCCAAAACAAGGGCGAATGAAAAAACTTACCATATAAGGCTTCAAAATGAGCCATCTGAATCAAATATTGAGAGATATTATTATATAAAAAACCCAATAGAGCCAAGTGATTATACCAAGAACCAAATAATTCCCAGACCCATGCTCTCAGTGTGTCTTATAAAATTTTAATAGTGTGATCAGACTTCCTATCCATATGAAGATGATAGGAAGTGCTCAGGTGCACCTGCATACCAATTTCTCTCTACATACCCTATAAAAAATGTGATGTAAAGTAAGAATCCATATCCTAAAAAAATAATCCAAGGTATCCCGTGAAAGCACATTATCTCCTAAACATAGTGATCCCCTAGCTCATTCATTGAGAAGGTCTTCTAGATCGGTAGGAAATGATCCACCTTAGTTAGTTAATCAACCATTACTCAAATTATGTCACTACCCTGATATGTCCTCAGAAACCCTATAAAAAATGAATAGAAAAATCATCTCATTTCCACTTAGGAATGGGTAGAGGCTATAAAAGATTAGCAGTTCACTGGTTCTCAACATTCAATTGATTATAGGTAGAACACCACATAACAAAACCCACTATGTACCTATTAATTCTCAAACACTGGTATTTCCTACATATGTCATTATACATTTTAGTTAAACCTAGGTAAAAAACCCATTTTGAGGTGTGTGAGTCCCTCATCAGTTGTTCATGCATGTCCATGGGAACCATGACATGAATGTGGACATGAAGGATCTAGTCATCACTGAGGGCCTAGTCTAGTGTTGGTTCCCCACCATATATTCTATGCCTCATGGATAAATGATTTGGATCTGAAAGTTTCTTCCTATTTATTCTTATAAGAAGTGAATGAGAAATGTATAAGGAAATGGGGTCACTCAAACATCGTACTCTTGAACATCTAAAATCATCTCGATAAAAAGGACCATTAATAGCTACTCACTTATCGAATCCTACACTACCCAAGTCTACATATTTTGTCTTAGTGCATTTGCAACCACATTACACATTACAGGGGTATAAGCTAGCTTGATGTCAAAATATTAAAGATATTTGACCCATATTCACCATCAAAGGTTCAAGTCCCATTGTGAGAAGATATACGTTATGATATTATGGTTTGTATACACTACAAACCTCTCACCTAATAGATAATTCCTCCAATATATCAAGGAATTCAATAATGATGCTATATTAAGATCATGTATTGGTTAATCTTGCTCATGCAGTCAAAATTGTATAGCCCATACTACCTACATCACGACTAATCTCATCTTGACCCTAGTTGCATCACAGTACATGATGTACTCGCTACCCTCATCTTAGGTGATATTAAGACCAGTTCTATAGTCAAAATCCCCTTTAGTTCTAAAAAATCACTATAGAAAGTGTCATACTAGATGAACTTCACTTCCTGTTAGACTATGCCTATCATTAATGCTTCCAAATGGGAGAAGTCTTGTATAAACCTCTAATAATAACTAGATAGGCCCAAAAATATTCACATCTAAAAGAAATTATTGGTATGATCCTAAGAAACCACCACTATGATCTTCTCAAGGTATACTAATACACTATCCATAGAAACAATATTCCATAATAAGCATACTTGCTCAATCCAAAATTGAAACATTGAAATCCTAACATATATCTGATGCTCCTAAAGTATACCAAAATCAATCTAAAGATGCTTAATGTGTTACTCCTTTGACTTGGAGTATATGATTATTTTGTCAACCAAGATGACCATGAAGGTATATAGGTATGGGTGGAAAACTTGATTTATCAAATCCATGGACACTGTCAGTGCATTTTTTAGGATCAATTACATAAATTGATACTCATATAGAATTTATCTTCTATTAAAGGTAGTACGAGATATGTACATAGGACTCACCCTCAGATAGTGATAACCTGATATCAAATCGGTCATAGAGAATAGTTGGGTGAATATAAGCTGATCAAACACATTGTCAATATGTGATAGTGGAAACTAGTTTTTAACTGCCATATGATCCAACTTCTGAGAGTCCATGCACATCCTCAAGGAGCCACCTTTCTTCTTGGTGAATAGAATTTTAGATCCCTATGGTGTGGTACTAGAGTATATGAATCCATTGGCTTCCAATTCCTCTTACCAAGCATTAATCTCATGAATCTCCATAGGAACCAACATATAAGGTGAGATATAATTATAATCCAAACCTGATATGATCATAATGGTAAACCCAACCCTTTTTTAATGTAGAAGTGTTGAGAAATAACTAGGTAATAAACCCATAAACAAATCTAAAATAGGTGGAAATACATCCTTCTATACACCCCCATCATCCACCATAAGGATAGAAACATGGGTTGTAATCCTACCCAATTACTAATGGTTTGTTCCCTCATGACCCACTTAAATATCCCCCTCTCCAACATGTACATAAATTCCACCCTTAGGATACATGAATGAAATTCATCGATTCTAATTTTCGATGTGTGTTCGATACTGTACAACCCATTCCATACTAAGAATCAAATGAAAACCAGTCATCTCTAATATAGAGAGGCCCTAGAGGAATCTATTACCATTATACTCTAGGGAACAATAAGTACACCCTGGAATTACCTCAGATCACACCCCTAAGTGTGTGTTAATAGACATTACTCTCTCTATATATATTTCGTGGATAAAACAAATCCTTCAACAAACTAGGAAACTATGAATGAATGTGAAGCACCCATGTCAAATAAAGTAGAAGCTAATGTAGATCCTACCAGAATCATACCTCAGACTTTAGAAGGACTAGCATCCTGATAAATAGTGGTTGGATGAATGATATATAGATGGAATGTACCTTTACTAAATTCCCCTTCCAAACTCCTACCCTAATGGAACTGTTTCCCTAGCCCCTGAGCATCAGACCCTCCACCCCAACCTAAACGGCCGACAGAACTCCAACTTCCTACTTGTTTTTTGGTTTATAATCTAACACCAAAATCTTGAACATGTCTAGATCCCCTATCACTAAGCATCTATAGATTACTACTACAGAATATCCAAAAAAATGTCCCATCCCCCACAATATCAACACTCTAATAGTGGCTAGTCATACTAAGAACTGAAACACCTCAATATTTAGAAAATATTTTATTTAAATAATACAATTTTTTATATCATGTGGTATACACAACATCAAGTTTAAATATACCATGATATACTATATAAATATTATTATATAAATATGACCATTATAACATAGTCCTTGGATCAATGGGTATGAATAGAGATAACCATATTATGAAATATAATTATGGTGGTTTTACTTAATATAAATGCATTTATTTATTCTTAGGAAATAATCACTAAATTTTAGTAAAATCATTTAATAATAAAAGACCTATTTTTCAAAGAATTTTACTTTTCAATATATTATGAAATTTTATTTGAATAGAATATATTGATATGAAAAAATTATTTTAATGTAATGTATTGATAATGTATGTAAATAAATTAATAATCACTCATAAACTTATTATAAATTTGTTAAAAATAAAGATAAAATCATTTTAAGGTAAAAAAGAAACATTTTTTAGAAAACTGTTTTTATGTGTGCAATGTGTTTTTACCTTAATAAATAAAATAAATCACTATTTATGAACGATGTTAATGAAATATATAGATTATATATTCAATCAAATATTTTAAGATTCATCTAAAAGTTTTTACTAGAAAATGAATGAGAATAAATTCAATTTTATACTTAAATTGCATTTTTATAAAAATGGTTTTCATTGCATTTTGCATGTTTATTTTAAAATTAATTTATTCCACTTTTAGAAATTATATTTAAAAAATGAGTATAATTTTAAAATTCAACATGTTAAAATTTTCTTAGGATGAATTTGTGAGATTTTTCTAAAAAAATGTATTATTGGGTTAAAATGAAAATACTATTTTTACGTTTACCAAAAATTTTATGATTAATATAAATATTTAAAAAACATTAGTTTGAATTTTTAAATTCCTGCTTTAATTTTTTGAACCTAAATTATATTTTACCCATATTAAATAATATATTGGTTTCATTTTGTTTAATAGTTTGGTTGAAAGGTTCCATTTAGTTTTGGAATGGTTCTAATGTTAAAGAACCTTAATTTATTTAATAATAATCCAAAAAAATTGAAGAAATAATCACTCCTTAAAATTATTAGGCCTAAATGATAAAATAATCAATATTTTAACCCTATAACACCTCTCACTTCAAGTATAAATACCCCCTCCATTTTTTACTTTGGAAATCACATCCCATTCAATTTATCTAGGCCAAGACCTCACCAAATCTATCCCAACCCTTTCACCACACATTATATAAGTCCTGGTCTTCTCAAAATACCAATCATAGAAGTCTTAAAAGTGAATTCCAATGGGAGATATTTGAGGAGAAGTTATAAGTATTAACTGAGATATTTGAAGTTTATTTCTTCTTTTACCGCCTTAAAATATTTTCTTATCACTATAACATAATAACATCTGTATATTCTCAACAATAAAATGTTATAATGTTCATGAAATAACTATTTTCTATATCTTTTCCATCCTATGGGAAATGAAATCATTGCTCGTGCATATATGCGAACTTCCATCCCCATGAAGCGATGTGTTTCATTTTCTATCACCACCTCACATATATGTTTATAAAGATGGATTTAATAAATAGATAAGATTATTTTTAAATTTTTATGGTTATATAAATATAATTGCTTACTTAACTTCTTACCCCTTTTTATTTTTTAGAAATTGATAATGTTGCCCATCCATATGTGTGGAATACCACCTCTATGAAGCGATGTAATTCATCTTTCATTACCACCTCACATGGTTGGTCATAAGGAAGTATATAATGAATAAATGTTAAATTTATAAAATATTTATGATTCCTAAAAAGTAAAATAATATCTAATTTATTTCTTTTCCACTTAGTATAAAAATTAAAACATTGTTCATGCGTACGTATAGACTACCATCTCCATGAAACAACCAAGTTAATTTTTCAAGACCACAATACATAGTTGGTTTTAAAAAGTGTATTTAATGTATGAATATGATAATTATAAAATATTTAATATTTATGAGGTAATGGAACCATAACCTTTATTCCCACAGTCAATGCATCGATATTGTTTTAAGGCTATAAACCAAACGACCCTAAAATGTCCAATGTAAACTTAACTGTTTTAGTAACTAAATAAATCATGTTAATAAATGAGATAAAAGGAATAATAAAAATAAAAAAAAAATTATATTTACCAAGTATAAAGATAATATAATTTAAATATTTAGTATTTTGAGTTCATATGAAGCTGGATGCGACTTAAGGTAATGGGATTTCTTTTAAAAATGTTGTTTTAAAGTTTTCTTTCTAATTATTTTTATTTCATTCCAAGTTTCTTTTAAATGATTTCAAGAATATTATTAATTATGATTAAAAGTTTTATAAATTTTATTTTCATTTATTTTTGACTTTCCTTACAAAGTATTAAAAAGTAAGCTTTCAACATTTTCTATTTATATTGTTTTTATCTATTTACATAAGTGAAAACAATATTTTTTTAACATATACGACTTAATCACCTTTCACCTCCATCATAACTATTATTATTTATAATTATAACATTAAAATTTTAAATTTTTATTTTTAAATAAAACATTTCTATAAATATTATTGGAATTTTTTTTTAAAGTTCTTCTAAGTAAATAAAAACTTTTTCTCATCTTTATGAGATAATTGAAAGTGTTATAGCT
Organism: Viscum album; assembly: GCA_963277665.1. Lineage (NCBI taxonomy): Eukaryota > Viridiplantae > Streptophyta > Magnoliopsida > Santalales > Viscaceae > Viscum > Viscum album. The sequence continues at coordinate 2,044,638,952 of OY728147.1, read as the reverse complement.
GATGAAGTTGAATGCCAATTCAAATGGATTTTTTATTAAATTGAAATATATATTTGATTTAGTCATAATATGGTTATTATAAATTTTATATTAATGACTAGTGATCTTGATACAACTATTCAATGCATTGGGTAAGGTGATAAAGTTTAATGGTAATCGGTTACTCCTAAGAGATATGAGAATTATTCGGTGAGGTGATTTCATTGTAAGGGTTATTATAAGGATGAATATAAGGATAATTTACTAAGGTACCTACATGATATAATTGAAATGGTTTATAATGTAAATCTATTTATTTAAAAGGTAAGAAAGTGAGATTATTTTTTAAGTAAAGTTTATAACCATTTATTTTAAAAATAAAGGTGAAAGGATTGATTTTCAAGGAAAGGTGTTCATGAGTTCTCATGTTTTCCAAGAAACCCTTATGATTATGATTTAAACTTTATGATTTCATATATATTTTTTATGAAAATTATTAGTCAATTAATTTGTTTCATGGAAAATTAAACAAATATTTGAGTTTAAATTTTTATTGGGAAAATAAAAATTTTCTTATGGATTTTTCAGATTTTTAAATGGGATAACGGATTTATTTGATTTTATGTCCATTAATAACATTTTTTTATTGAGACCAAAGTCTCATGGATGTGGGAGAGATAATTTTTATAAGTAATTTTTAGAATTTGGACAAGTTTCAAGGATTTTTATTTGTGAGGATAAGAGGTGGTGAGGGGTGGTATTTACAGTAGATTAGAGGGGTGTTTTTTTATTATTTTATTCATTTGTTTATTATTTTGGATCAAGAATATTAATATTGTTGATTCTTGTCACTAAATATAGTAACTAGTACATTTTATTTCAAATCAATGGTTCTTACATCATTCATACATCATTTATGACTCAATGATTTATATATTTAGCTTATACCATAAATTATGTATTTGACTATTCACTAAAAATTAAACTATTTTATAAAAATACCAAAAATTTACCCTAAACATTTTTCAATGTATAGAATTCAAAAATGGACTCAATTTTATGAAATAATTTTCTAAATATTATAAATTTAATTTTTAGTTAAAATCATCATTTATTCAAAAAATACCAAATTTAAAATTATTACTGGTTCATAGCAACGGTGGCATAGTGGTGCAGGGTTGAGGGCCATAGAAACGGTGTTCGGGGAGGTCTGGGGTTCGATTCCTAGAATACCACTCTTGGAAGAATTTCCGCCTCCCATGTACCACTCATCTTACCGGGTCACCCAATGTCTCATCAGGTGGTCAGAATGGGCACACTTCACCTGGTTGACGGATTACCGTGTCGAACCATCGTTGATAGAGGTGTTACCTCATGGGACGAAATGTCATCTCGGCTGGCAACAGCTCTTTCCCAGCTGGGGCTTCCCCGGAAGATCTCTTCATGGGGAGGGGGGTTCTCGATTGTGGAGGGTTCAAAAAGGCCACTCTCGGGGATTCCCTTTTGATAACCAAAAAAAATTATCACTGGTTTTATAACACTTTGAAAATTTAATTAAGGTTACATAAAATTATTTTATAATAATAAGAAAACAAAATATCAATTTATGAATCTATTTTATGTAAATAAGTTTTCTTTTAAATTATTATATTAATTATAAAATTAAAAATAAACATTTATGTTTCACAAAAATATAAATAATTAATTTATTGTTTTTAAAACATCTATTTACTTATTCCATGATATAAATATATCATATTTTTATTTACAAAATTCCAAAATTTTATTTATAATTTCATAGCTGGGGTTACTATTCTATTGGTCAGGTTACTATTCTAAATGTCCACATTACTATTCCATAGGTCATGTTACTATTCCATTAGTTTAGGTTCCTTAATTTCTATAAATACTTATTATTTTATTCATTATTCATTTATAAAGTTTTTATTGTGTGCTATAAGTGATTTCATTTGATTTATACTATATGACACAATTATAAGGTGAGAAATTTCAATGATAGAATTCTGGGTCGTTACAATTACCACTCTTTTCATCTATAAAAAAAGACTAATGAGCCTATAAGTATGAAACATGAACCTAGTTAAAACTGAAAACATAAAAGATAAAAAAAATATCACAAAATAATAATAATAATTGATAAATTCAAATTATAATTTTAAAAACATACTTTGACCATTCTAGATAAATCACATGTTGTATTTCTATAGTTTTTATTCCCACAACCCATAGATTAATCAATAGTTATTGTATATAATTTTATTGAATATCCAAGATTTTTCCTCTTGGTATATATTATATGAAGTTGGTTTAAACTTATCAGGGAGTTATAATTATGAAAATTAAATTTTGATATATAGTGACTTTGCTTTTTCTTACATTACTATTACATCATTTTAAAGATAAACAATATCATATTGTTACAAAACTACAATCCAGAGTTTTAGTGTATTGGGAAAATTAAGAATATGCACAAATTTTACATAATAAAGTATCAAAATTAATTTATCTCCTTCTTCTCTTACTTCGTATTTGTCCTTATGTTCTCTTTAGTATAAGTAGTCACTTAACGATATACATCGAAAAAATGGGTGATCTAAAATCTCAATAAGAGGATAGATAAGAACTTGAATAAATATGACACCGGGTGAGCATAATAATCATCATCATAACATAATCATAGGATCATAATCATAATAATTATTGTAATAATTATATAAAGGAATCAAATGAGTCAATGCATAAAAATGAAACATTGTGTCTTAGTGGTCAACTACCACACATAGTTGTGAATAAAACTAGCATCGTGTTGATGAATAACATATGTTTGTAATCATAAAATAATCACTATGAAAAAATATATCATCATGTTCATACATATTTCACCTTATATCATGAGATTCATCACATTACCCAATGCATTAGAGTGCTATATAATTCTGAGCACACCCATCACATCATAATATTTACATAATCATGCATGCTAGATAGAACGTATAACAATGTTTTCCATAAAATAACCCATGGAAAGGAAATGGGTTTCATGAGAATTTCATAAAGAATACTTTCATGAATAAGCCTTATCATTACAAAAATAATAAGGGAATAACATTCTTGTTATAATAATCATCAACCTTGAGTGAAGAAGAAAGAATCTCAAGAAAAGTAAAACATGTGTTTTTGGAATGAAGAGTTCTTTTTGAAAAATAATTGCATTTGTAATAAATTCATATTGGAAGCATGTATATCCAAAAAATAAAAATTTAATGAAAATGAAATTATATTTTAGGAAAATTAAAAGAACACCCATACTTAAATTTGGCACGAATGAGTAATAACTCCAAGAAAGGAAATTGGGTTCAAGAATCCCCTTACCTTATGTCCAAATTCTTTATTCACTTAAATATCCTAGATAATAAAATTAGATTCATTAATTAATAAATACATAACCTATTATACATTTATTTTATTCATTATAATTTTATTAAGTTCCTTTATGGACATCTTGATGAGTTATACTGTTCAATTTCATCGTTTGGGTGTGTTCATTTTTTTAGTTTTCATGATCGTTTCACTTGTATAAATGTATGGAAGTTCATGGAAAATTAGTATAATTTTATATAATTGAGATTATATGTTATTAATAAACTTAAAAAATATTAAATTATCTTATATATTATTTGGTTATATGGTATGAGGATGAATCGTTAGATAAAATGCTAATAATTATCATTTAGATTAATTTGGCGGGTTTTCGATCATCACAAACTAGTTTCATTTTATTATTTAAAATTTTGTATATATGTTTATCCCAAAACATAAAAAGGGTTATAAAATAAATTTTACAATATTTGTCAACAATTATAATGGTTTTATTACCATCATTGAAGGTGTTATAGTAAAATTAAATCACATTGTCCACGGTGGCGGTAAATCAACACATTGCAGATGATGTTTTCATTTTTAGAGTAAAAGGGATAGAAGAAGGGGTTTGATGATGGATTATTCCATTAACATAATAAAATTATATTATATTTAATATAATTGAGTTATAATTCAACTTGGATAATGGTTTATGAGGAGATAATAAGAAAATAAAATAAATTGAAAAGAAATTAAAAGTAAAGAAAGAGCATTTTACCTCTTGAATTATTCTCCTTGAGAAACTCCTTAGAGAAATCGGTTTTAGTATTTTGTTGATACGAAAGGATAATAGATTTTTAGGAGTGTCTTGGGATGATTATTAAGAAAAAATTGGATGATATTCAATGATTGTAAGGTGTGAGGAGAAGAGGTGTTATTTATAGGGGAGGAGAGTGCTATTTTTTATTATTTTACTCATTAGTTTATTATTTTGGACCAATACTATGAATAGTTTGAACCTTATTACTAAATATATTAAAATAATTAATAATGGTTTGATATTTTTGGCTTAAATTATCCATAAATCATCTATGACTCAATAATTCATGAATTTGTTAAATACCGTAGATTACCGTATTTCACTGTTCACCAAAAATTCAACTATTTTAGAAAAACCCCAAAAAATAAACCTAACCATTTTTTGACATGTATAATTAAAAAATGGACTCAATTTTATAAAATTAATTTTATAAATATGAGAAATTTAATTTTTATTTTAAAATCACCATTTATTCCAAAAAATACCAATTTTAAAATTATTACTAATTTTATAATACTTTGAAAAAATAATTAAGATCTCATTAAATTATATTATAATAATATGACAAAAAATATTAATTTATGAATATATTTTATGAAAATAAACTTTCTTTTAAATCATAATAATAATTATAAAATTGAAAATAAACATTTAGGTTTTATAAAAAGACCAACACTTAAATAATAATTTTTAAAATATTTATTTACTTATACTATGATATAATTATATCATATTATAATTTATATGATACCTAAATTTTATTTATACTTTCATATATTATTTTACTATTCTATTGTCTAGATTACTATTTCTAATGGTCACATTACTATTCCAATGGTAAAGTTACTATTCCATTAGTATTGGTTTCTTAACTTCTAGAAATGCCTCTTATTTCATTCATTCATCATTTGTAAAGTTTTTATTGAATTCTATATATTATTTTATGTGATTTATAATATATGGAATATTATAATAAGGGAGTTTACATTGATAAAATTTTGGGTTGTTACATTTTTCCCCAATTATGAAATTTCACCCTCAAAATTTCATTTTACAAAAACAAGTGTGGGTATTTCTCCTTCATTACTTCCTCTGGTTCACATGTTTCCTCCTCGTACTTATGGTTCCTGCATAGTCATTTGGCCAAGTGAGTGGTCTTGTTGAATAGAACTTTATCTCTATGTTCCAAGATCGTCATTGTCTGCTCCTCATAAGAGAGGTCATTTTCCAATAGTACCACCTCTGGATTTAGTACATGTGAGGGATCTTGTATGTACTTCCTTAATAGGGATACATGGAATACATCATGTAATTGAGAGATGTTTTGTGGAAGTGATACTTCATAGTCCAAAACTCTGAAATGATTAATAATCTCGAAGGGGATGATATACCTAGGGACCAAATTTCCTTTCTTTACAAATCTCATGATCCTCTTCCATAGAGATATAAATAGCAATACCATGTCTCCATATTTAAACAATAGGTCCCATCGATGATCATCTGTATATCTCTTTTGATGAATTTGGGCTTCCTTGATGGGTTGATGAATGTTTTTCACCTTGTCTACCATTTCTTTGACTATTTCAAGTCCCAGTAGCCTACGTTCACTGACTTCATCCCAGCATGCTGGTGTTTTTCATATTTTCTGTAGAGACCCAAAGCTTGACATACATATACATTACATTACTTTTGGGAAATATTTAATACATAACAAAAACAGACACCAAATGACCGTAATAGTTTAGTGCCTTTGGAAATGTGGAATATAATCTTCTAATCTTGGTGAAAGATCTTAAACATCTCTCATAAAGATCTTCCTTTTTCTCTTACCTAAAACCTTTATTTATATCCTGGGGAAAAGAAAACATATAAAGCGTGAGCTCAAATTCTCATTAAGGGTAAGTATGGATAAAATAAAACAAACCATATACATTTGAACTTCAAAACATGAACATAATATTTAAACATCAAAATCTTGAGCAATGAAAAAAAAATATGACAGTACATAAGGCATATATCATAATGGATCATCAATCATGATAAAATAGCATGGGAATAAAGCATGTAATTGTGGAAACCATTAAGCACATGTTATGATTTCTATAGTATTCAAGGCATTGCTGCCAAGACCATCTTAGTAGACAAAGTCCCTTTATGAATCGAGTTCACTCCTCGTTCTAGTCCTGTATCACTAAACCGGATTAACTTACCATTCCAAACATGTCTATCTCATGAGATATAAATCATTACCCAATGCATTGTAGGGAGATATATGTCTCTCCCATATCATAATGAAATCATTCTTTCATGTGCCACAAAATAAACATACATCATTCATAATAACCCAACGAATAAAATGGGTATCATAAACATCATAACATCATAACATAATCCATGTAAAACAAATGGATATCATTTAATCATAAGAAAATTTAAAACATGTAAATCATAGAGACATTTTACTTGAAACATACATATATGAAATAATGTCATCATAGATGGAAAATGGTTTTGATAAAACACTTGAAATGAATTCTTGAGTAAAATATCCTTTCTTCTTCAAAATCATTTTATTTTTACAAAATGCCATGAAATTTTAAAATAAAAGTATTTTTTTGAAAATATTCATCAAATATTATAGAGTAATATTCATGAAAATAAGGCGTTATGAAACCATAAAAAACTGTTCATGTCGTATAAGTTAAAAAAACACTCTTCTCTTACTTTTGCCGGAAAAGTCAAAAAATTACTTCGTAACGTAAACAAAAGAAAGATTCCTTACATACCATGTAGTAAAAGTAAAATATGGGTAAAAAGGACTTTAAATATACATATAAAACACTTTTAGAAAACATGGATGTGGATGATAACAATAACCCCAGTAAATACTTACGAATAAACAATCTCAGATAAGAACGAGATTGGAATAATTATCCCTTACCTTATGTCCAATTTCTTCCGTATGTGTCTGAGACTCCTATATAGTGGGTTTAAGAATATTATTAACTTGTACCAGAACCATAATAATATTTATGATATCATATATGATTCACTTATGACTTTATATTATCCGTTCATTTGTCAATTCCATGTTAAAGCAGCATTTTGGGTAAAATAGTTTCATTTATCGTCTGTGTTTTGACTTGTAATTATTAATATGATTACTTAGGTCATGATTACTTAATTCCAGAATATAAAAAATGATTTATATATAATATATATTCATAATATACATATATATAATAGATCGATAAATGGAAAGAAATACACCGTTCTTGGAAATGGTAGGTCGTACGTACGCATGAACATTGTTTTTCATTTCCTTATTGAATTGAATGGAATTAAGTAGATGAAATACATATATATATACATAACTAAAGTAGCATTATTATTTCATATATATCATGATTCCTAATTATATATACTTTATAATCATTCTTTAATTGTTAACATGGAAAATGAATCTCATCGCGTCGTGGAGACAGTAATTCGTACGTACGCATGAGCGATGATATCATTCCCATATTTATTGAATGGAATTGGAGTGGATGATATAATATCATAGAAACGTTATTATGTTATAATAATCCTATATAGTTATTTTTTACACCATTATACCCATCCAAGTAAGGTGGTGTTGGAAAAACTGATTACACCGCGGTGTGGAGACGGTATTCCGTACGTACGAACGCATGGTGATTTCATTTTCCGTAGGATGGATAGAAGGTGAAATAGGGTTTTTTCATATTTATAATAATATATCAGTATATAAGTAATACTGATGTTATTACTTTATAATGAAACAACTAAATAAGAGGAAGTTGAAGAAGAAAGAAACTTGAGAGAGTCGGTAGAAGAGATTATCTCTTCCTCGACGCACCTCCTTTAATCTTCTTCTTAGGGCACTAGAGTTGGTCTTTTGAGAAGACCAGAACCTCTATGATATAAATATAGAGGTTGATAAGAGTAATTCTCAGGGTTTGGCCGAGCTTCAAGTCTCAAAAGGGTGTGAAGAGAATAGGAAAGGGGTCCCCTTTTTATAAGGGAGGAGAGGGGCACCTTTGAAAAAACTTAAAATATTATTTTATAATAAAGTCATATTTGGTTTATAATAGCTCCAAATTGATTTATTTATAATCTAAAGTGGTTATGGGTATAAATACTCTCAAACAATAGGTTTTAGACAAGTTTAGGTTACTATTTTAACCTTATCATTTAGATTTATCTCTAAGTTAAATCATTTAACTTTTACTATGTCTTCTTGTTTTCTTACACTATATTGTTAATAAACTTACTATAACAGGCCAAACTAACCCCAAGTGGTTAATTATTAATATATATAACCTTATATAAGTCATTTGGCCTAACCTTATATTTTTAGAAATATATTAACAATTAATAATATAATATTTTTTTTAAACACTATTTTATGTCAATTTTGACACTATTTGGTAATTGATTTTTGTGAAAATAATAACAGTATGATTAGTTAGAAAAAAGTTAATTAAATCAATACTAACATGTCATATTAACCTATAAAATTAGTTTAACTCATAAAAAGTCTAAAATTCCATTTATTTGGGTATTTATAACATCAATTCTGTTAATATTTCATTAATAAGGTAATTACTGCATCATCATTGTGTCATAAATAAATTAAATTATTTAATGTTTAAAAATTATAAATAAAATACCATTAGGTAGGAAATATTTTTATCTTTCTAGTGAATATTTATAGTCTAATTTATCTTATGTATAACTCTATATTAAAAAAAATTAGTTATTAAACTTTGATTTTAACTATTTTAACTCTTTTTTAAATAAAATAATAATAAATGTCCTAATCTAATAAAAGTGTACCTAAAAGGGTAATATTTTATTACTAAGGTTGTTTTTGTTCGAATTACACTTATCAAATAGAATTAGAACATGTGTTAGGGTAATAATAATATCATTTTTACCCTTAATTACCCTATTTACTTTTAACCGTGGTAAATAAAAGTAAAAAGTTACTATTCACAAAAAAATTATTTTTATCTTATTGAACCACATTTTACTCCTTGATATTAACCGTGTCTCTCGAATTTTCAAAATTCCACTCACAGAAGCGGTAAAATTAAGTTTTATGTAAATTTTCAAATTCTCCTAGGAGGTGGGTAAAAGACGGTGAAAAGTTCAATAAAATTTTTATATATCTAAAATTATTATAAAATGACTCAAATGAATTACATTTAACTTATATAGGTATTATGTACCAATTTTGACCTAAAATAAATTTAAATAAAATAAATAATTATTTAAATAAAAAGTCGGTATTTAAATAGTAACCCAGTGTTTTCACTATTCATCAAAAATTGAAAGTTTTCAGAAAAATACTAAAAATTCACCCTATGTTAATTTCAATATTCTGAATCTAAAAATGAAGTCCATTTTGAAAGATAAAATTTATAAAATTTCAAAAAGTGGGTATTACTATTCATAACGACTAGTTCATAATAATATTATAATAATATCTCGTTTAGTGAAACTTGGTATTGCGTACTACACACGCTATCGAAGAAGGTCTTGATTGTGTGTAATGAAAGTCAAGTCAAGGATGAGTGTAGTTAAATCTCTATTTTGTGTTGCGTATAACATAATCAAAACTTATTTCATTTATACATTAAACAAAATCAATAATTAATGTTGCGTAGAATAATTTCCACAAAACGAACTTGAATTTGTGTCTAACACGAGCCAAGAATAGTGTTGCGTATACTAAAAGCTAATACAGTGTTGTGTATAGTACAATCTAATCTTGGTGTAGTGTATAATAGAAGACATCAAAGAAATTAAAAATAATATATCTCATAAAATCTCAGGGTGTTACATTCTACCCCCCTTAAAATGAATTTCTCCCTCAAAATTCGTCGGGGTTATAAATGGTTTACTACTTGAAAGTTTCTTTCATAGAAACCCACATCGTAAAAAGGAATACTAAAACATCATTTTAAAAAGGGAAGTTAGAATCATAACAGTCACCCAAAGTAACTCAGCACTGGGTTTCCACATAGGACACCATACGTGAAAATATAGATATGGAAGAGAAATATAACCATCAAATTCTGATGAAGAGTGGTAGAGGACATGGCTATGAAAAATCCAACAATTACAAATCCATAAATTTGTGATGATCTAAGGTACCATCTAATTCATCGGATATAAGGGCACTGGGACAACATTTTTGGTTTTCAAGATCATTTCCCTAAAGTTGAAGAAATTAGAATTAGAAAAAAAATACTTTCTTGATTTTGGTACAATCTCACTATTGGTCATTCCTTGGACAATTTACACTTCATCTCTTAAAGAAATGAAGTTGAATTTTTCATTCGTGAAGTGTTAGCAGATCATGTGATAGAATGATGGGTCATTCCATCTGTCTCAAACAAAAAGTTAGAAAAAGTTATCAAAAATACATAAGTCTATCTATAGTGAGATTAATCATATATGGTTCCTAAAATGGACTTATACTTCATATATCATACTGATTAAAATAATAAAACTAGTTTCTACTAACCAGGGACTTCATGTAGGCCAGTGGTAGGCGATAAAGGTCTGTCGCACTTCGGTTGTGGGTTCGATTCCCACAGCCTTGTCCAACACGACGGGTTGTCGCCCGTCCTGTAGGTTTTCCTTTTTCTAAAACTACATTATTATAACATTCCATAAATAATATCAAAAAATTTCTAGCCTTAAACAATACTGACTTATGTCCAACATAATCCATTCCAATCTTTAGGCTTATCCAAAATACTTCTATCCAAGCTCATAGTATAAAGAAAACAATTACTAGAAATGTCATCTACCGAGCATGTGAATACCATCATTTATCCTCCATATATCATACGATATATCTTGTTGGTAAAATTAAAAACATGTGAATACCTTAATCATGTATTCTCTTGAAAAATGAATACCCATTGACCCTTAGTGAAAACATGAATTCTGTCAAAATGTAACACTTTCTACATACCAAAATCCCAAAACCATGATATAACTTTGTACTTATATCAATCATGAGCTCATTTCATTTTTTCTTTATTGATTCATTATGTGCATATCATCATCTTTCCAAAAATATTTCAATCACTTTTCCTGGTTACCGGTACCATATAATTATTGAAAACCAATACATAGATATTCCAAAATTCCACGATGCCATAAATGAGATTCCATGATACTATTTTGAAATCCCATTACATAAACACTTAATCATTACACAACATCATTTTCATACTCAACATCATAAATAGTGATTGCATGTGACTTCCCTTTATCCTTTTCTTTAAGAGGTTTCTCACGTTGATCATCATTAACCCTTGGATTAGGGCATTGATTAGCATAATGCCCCATTTCCTTGCACTTGAAGCATGTAGTGTTAGTGGTGCGTTCCCTGCAGTATTTTCTTTATTCACATCATTATCAACCCTTTTTCCATTACTTCGACACTCAGTTGCTCAATGACCTTCTTTTCCACACTTAAAACATTTTCTAGTCCCTTTAAGACAATATTCACCATGCTTCTTTCCACACTTTGAGCATAAAGAAACATTCATCTTCTTTTCACCATTATTCTGAGATTTCTCCTTGAACTCCATCTTTCATTTCTTGTCAAAACCATGAGATGGATATATAACACCAACTTCCATTTCTACCTTGATAACATAATGCACAATTTCTTCATAGATACTGAAGTATCTTATAGCTAATTCCCTTTGAAGAGTTGGTTTTAAGCCACTAAAGAATCGATCAACTTTACTTTTAGGTTGGATGATAAATACATATGCATACCTTTCAAGACTTGTAAAATTCGCTTCATATATACCAATAGATTCATCAACCTTTTTCTTAAGCTCAAGGAAATCATTTTCCATATTTGTTCGAAGAATACGAGGGAAGTACTTATTTAAAAACAAGTTCTTGAACTCATCTCATTCCATGGATTCAATTTCATCTTGGGGCCTTGTATTCTTAATTAGAGTCCACCATTGATCTGCTTCACCTTCTAAACGGTAAATATCCAGAATGAATTTTTCATGTTCTGAACAGCGAAGTATGGAAAATATCTTTTCAATGGTACTGATCCATTGTTCAGAAAGAAGTGGATCAGAAGACCCATTGAAAGAAGGTGGATGTTTCCTCATGAAGGACTCAATTGAATATTCTTCCCTTCTATGATAATTTGGAAATCCCGAATGATTCATAGCTTGTGTAAGTATAGCAATAAGATTTTTCACTCCATCTCCCATCACATTGGTATGTTCAGGAGGAAAATCATTGCATTGTCCATTACATTGATCAACACGGTTCCTTCGGTTTCCATCCATCGTCTAAAACCCAAAAATAATTGTGCGAGAGGAAAAAATCATGCTAGGGAAAACAACATAATAAAGGGGGAGTACCTTTAATATATAACATCTTAGGGTTAATTCTAATATTGTTATCATAATTCTCATAATATAACCTATACTTATACTATACCTTAGGGACATCCTTAGACATACCTTATAAATATCTCTAGGGATCTCACAAAAGTTTTCACATCCTAGTTTCCAAAGGTTAACTAAACATTCCCTCTGATACCAACTGCAGAGACCCAAAGCTTGACGTACATAGACATTACATTACTTTTGTAGAATATCTAATACATAAAAAAAATAGACACCAAAGGACCATAATAGTTTAGTGTCTTTGGAAACTCGGAATATAATCTTCTAATCTTGGTGAAAGATCTTCAACATCTCCTATAAAGATCTTCCTTTTTTTTCTTACCAAAAACCTTTCTTTATATCCTGGGGAAAAGAAAACATATAAAGGGTGAGCTCAAATTCTCATTAAGGGTAAGCATGGAGAAAATAAAGCAAACCATATACATTTGAACTTCAAAACATGAACATAATATTTAAACATCAAAATCTTGAGCAATGAAATAAAACATGACAGTACGTAAGGTATAGATCATAATGAATCATCAATCATGATAAAATAGAATGGGAATAAAGAATGTAATTGTGGAAACCATTAAGCACGTGTTATGATTTTCATAGTAGCCAAGTCATTGCTTCCAAGACCATCTTAGTGGACAAAGTCCCTTTCTGAATCGAGTTCACTCCTCGTTCCAGTCATGTATCACTGAACCAGATTAACTTACCGTTCTAGCCATGTTTATCTCATGAGATATAAATCTTTACCCAATGCATTGGAGGGAGATATATTTCCCACCCATCTCATAATGAAATCATTCTTTCGTGTGCCACAAAATAAACATACATCATTCATAATAACCCAACGAATAAAATGGGTTTTATAAACATCATTCTATCATAACATAATCCATGTAAAACAAATGGATATCATTTCATCATAAGAAAAGTGAAAACATTTAAATCATAGAGACATTATACTTGAAAAATACACATATTAAATAATGTCATCTTAGATGGAAAATGGTTTTGATAAAACACATGAAATGAATTCTTAAGGAAAATATCCTTTCTTCTTCAAAATAATTTTCTTTTCACAAAATGCCATGAAATTTTAAAAGAAATGTATTTTGTTGAAAATATTCATCAAATATTATAGAGTAAGCTTCATGAAAATAAGGCGTTATGAAACCGTAAAAATCTGTTCATGCCGTATAAGTTAAAAAAAAACATTCTTCTTGTACTTTTGCCGGAAAAGTCAAAAACGTACCTCGTAACGTAAACAAAAGAAATATTACTTACATACCATGTAGTAAAAGTAAAAAATGGGTAAAAAGGACTTTAAACATACATAAAAACACTTTTAGAAAACATGGACATGGATGATAACAATAACCCTAGTAAATACTTACGAATAAACAATCTCGGATAAGAACGAGATTGGAATAATTATCCCTTACCTTATGTCCAATTTATTTCGTATGTATCTGAGACTCCTGTATAGTGGGTTTAAGCATATTATTAACTTGTAATAGAACCATAATAATATTTATGATATCATATATTATTCACTTATGACTTTATATTATCCGTTCATTTGTCAATTCCATGTTAAAGCAGCGTTTTGGGTAAAATCGTTTCATTTATCATCTGTGTTTCGAATTGTAATTATTAATATGATTACTTAGATCATGATTACTTAATTCCAGAATATAAAACATTATTTATATATAATATATATTCATAATATACATATATATAATAGATCGATAAATGGAAAGAAATACACCGTTCATGGAGACGGTAGGTCGTACGTACGCATGAATGTTGTTTTTCATTTCCTTATTGAATTGAATGGAATTAAGTAGATGACATACATATATATATACATAAATCCAGTAGCATTTTTATGTCATATATTTCATTATTACCTATTATATATACTTTATAATCATTCTTGAAGTGTTAACATGGAAAATGAATCTCATCGCGTCGTGGAGACGGTAATTCGTACGTATGCACGAGCAATGATATCATTCCCATATTTATTGAATGGAATTGGAGTGGATGATATAATATAATAGAATTAGTATGATGTTATAATAATCATATATAGTTATTCTTTACACCATTATACCCATTCAAGTAAGGTGGTGGTGTAAAAACTGATTACACCACGGCATGGAGACGATATTCCGTACGTACGCACACGCGGTGATTTCATTTTCCGTAGGATGGATATAAGGTGAAATAGGGTTGTTTCATATTTATAATAAAATATCAGTATATAATTAATACTGATGTTATTACTTTATAACGAAACAACTAAATAAGAGGAATTAGAAGAAGAAAAAAACTTGAAAGAGTCGGTAGAAGAGATTACCTCTTCCTTGACGCACCTCCTTTAATCTTCCTCTTAGGGCACTAGAGTTGGTCTTTTGAGAAGACCAGAACCTCTATTGTAAGAACCCGGATCTTTCTTCTGGTTTGTTTTTTCCTTTTTCTGGATTTTTTCAGAAAAATGAATTTTATGGAAATTTCAGAAGTACACGTCGTCTACTTTCTGAGTACACACCGTGTACTCTTCCCCGGCTCAAAGTCGTGTCCCGGCCATGTCCGGGCCACACACACGGTGTGTAAGGATGAGGTAGAGGCTAGTTTTTTTCGGAGTACGGAAAAAATTGAAGTACACGCCGTGTACTCTAGAATTACACGCCGTGTACTTTCTTTTTTTTCATTAAACGGACTGGGGTCGCGTCTAACCCCCATATTCGTCTTCTTCTTCAGTTTTCAACCGTCTGAGAGCGACCGTATGGCCGGATCTTCGACGAACTCCCGCCTCGTCGTACGTTCTCCGATTTGAGAACGGTCGATTGCGTTGGAATTGCAGCGGTGAGTTCTTTCATCTTCTTTATCCTTGTTTCTTGATTCCCCCTCATTTCCAAGTTATCATGGGATGAACTTTTTGTGTGTTTTCTCAGATATACGTCGTTATAAGGGGAATCTGTCGTCGAGGTTCACGTATATCGATCTCCTAGGATCGAGGTAGGTGGTTTGTGCCTTTCCGTAGAAATTTGATGAATATTATGTGCAAATTCCACCAATACCCTTGAATGTGGTATTGCGTGTTTCCTGTTTTTCCCTTGTTGTTTGCCTGCTTTGCTTGTTTGCTTTAGTGGAGGTTATTTCTTGTGAGTAGTGTAATTTATTTTGTGATCAGGTTGCTTTGCCATGCTTGTTTTCCTATTGGGCGTTTTGCCAGTTGTCATACCTTGTTGTAGGATAGTGGAACTGTCTCTTTTGTTACTATTGAGCCTTAGTTGATAGCCAAATAGTTCTTGAGGTTTACTTGGACAATACACATTCACTAAGCATGTTTAGTTATACTCAGGACTGTGAGAACCTAAGGTAGTAGACCAAAGGGAGAATTGACGGAAGGGCTTCTCTAAAGTGTCTTTTAATTACGATGTGAGACTATAGGGGTAATTGATGTTGAGTACTTCCCCATAGAGTCTGTAGGTCAACGACGTGGGCCACAGGGGGAATTGATGTTGAGTGCTTCCCCAGAGAGCCTTTAGCACGATACGAGACTATAGGGGGAATTGACGGTGAGTGATTCCCCAGAGAGTCTGCTTAATTACGTAGTTGAACCAGAGGGGTGAGACTATGTGTGCCTCCCAGAGGGTTGCTAGTACTTAGAGGTTGAACCATATGGGTTAGACTGTGAGAGCTACCCCAAGGGTTACCTGTTTTCTTCTTGTTGTTGACTGCTTACTTGTGTGCTTTACTTGTTAGAACTGTGGATTGTAGCTGCTTGTGCCTTTCTTTTACTGCTTCTTGTTTTATTACTGCCATGTATTCATTGACTGTTAGGCACAAATCTTTGGGTGATTTCCTACTTGTATTGTATCTCACACCCTGTTTGGGACATGCTTTTGGGCCCAAGTAGACTATGTTTCTGCAGGTATAGATAAGGTAAAACTCCCTTCTACTTCGGGATCTTGACTGCATCAGGAGCTGGGGAGCATGGGACCGAGCTGTGGCTCGTGATGCTGAGGAGATTACCTTGTTTTTCTTTTGCACTTGGTTCAGTTTTATTTCAGCACGTTGTTGTGTTTGTTGTTTTCCTTAGATACTTGTACCTGCTGCATCTTTGTCATCATAGTTATATATATACATTGCTTCCGTTGTTGGGTTCTATTGTTATGCATATTTTTTATTGCTTCCATTTTTTATTGTTTTTTTCTTACCTTGTATACCTTACCGAATGAGAGTATAGTTTCCCCACCGACTCACCAAGGCTCTCGCTGCTAGTCGGCAGCCTCTGGCGTTCGGGAAAACGCGCTTGAGGTCATGTGGCGAACCGGGTACGGGGCACCCGTGGAGGGGCTCCGGACTTGGGTCATTACATCTATGATATAACTAGAGAGGTTTAGAAGAGGAATTATCAGGGGTTGGCCGAGCTTCAAGGATCAAAAGGGTGTGAAGAGAAGAGGAAAGGGGTGACCTTTTTATAAGGGAGGAGAGAGGCACCTTTGGAAAAACTTAAAATATTATTTTATAATAAAGTCATATTTTGTTTATAATAGCTCCAAATTGATTTATTTCGAATATAAATTGGGGATAGGTAGAAATAATCTCAACCAATAGGTTTTAGACAAGTTTAGGTTACTATTTTAACCTTATCATTTAGATTTAACTCTAAGTTAAATAATTTAACTTTTACCGTGTCTTCTTGTTTTCTTACACTATATGGTTAATAAACTTACTATAACAAGACAAAAAAACCCTAAGTGGTTCATTATTAATATATATAATTATATCTAAGTCATTTGGCCGAACCTTAGATTTTAAGGAATATAATAACAATTAATATTATAATATTTGTTTTAAAAACTATTTTATGTCAATTTTGACACTATTTGGTAATTGATTTTTGTGAAAATCATTACAGCATGATTAGTTAGAAAAAAGTTAGTTAAATCAATAATAACATGTCATATTAACCTAGAAAATTAGTGGAATTCATTAAAAGTCTAAAATTTCATTTATTTGGGTATTTATAACATCAATTATGTTAATATTTCATTAATAAGGTAATTACTGCATCATCATTATGTCATAAATAAATTAAATTATTTAATGTCTAAAAATTATAAATAAAATACCATTAGGTAGGAAATATTTTTAGATTTATAATGAATATTTATAGTCGAATTTATCTTATGTATAACCCTATATTAAAAATGTTTTAGTTATTAAACATTGATTTTAACTACTTTAACTCTTTTTTAAATAAAATAATAATAAATGTCCTAATCTAATCCAAGTGGACCTAAAAGGGTAATATTTTATTCCTAAGTTTGTTTTTGGTCTAATTACACTTATCCAATAGAATTAGAACATGTGTTAGGGTAATAATAATATCATTTTTACCCTTAATTACCCTATTTACTTCAAACCGTGGTAAATAAAAGTAAAAAGTTACTATTCACCAAAAATTATTTTTATCTTATTGAACCACATTTTACTCCTTGATATTAACCGTGTCTCTCGGATTTTCTAAATTCCACTCACAAAAGCGGTAAAATTAAGTTTTATGTAAATTTTTAAATTCTCCTAGGAGGTGGGTAAAAGACGGTGAAAAGTTTAATAAAATTTGTATATATCTAAAATTATTATAAAATGACTCAAATGAATTACATTGAACTTATATAGGTATTATGTATCAAGTTTGACGTAAAATAAATATAAATAAAATAAATAATTATTTAAATAAAAAGTCGGTTTTTAAATAGTAACCTAGTGTTTTCACAATTCATCAAAAATTGAAAGTTTTCATAAAAATAACAAAAATTCACCCTATGCTAATTTCAATATTCCGAATCTACAAATGAAGTCCATTTTGAAATATAAAATTTATAAAATTTCAAAAAGTGGGTATTACTATTCATAACGGCTAGTTCATAATAATATTATAATAATATCTCGTTTAGTGAAACTTGGTATTGCGTACTACACATGCTATCGAAGAAGGTCTTGATTGCATGTAATGCAAGCCAAGTCAGGGTTGTGTGTAGTGAAAGCTCTATTTGGTGTTGCGTATAACATAATCAAAACTTATTTCATTTATACATTAAACAAAATCTATACTTAATATTGCGTAGAATAATTTCCACAAAACGAACTTGAATTTGTGTGTAACACGAGCCAAGAATAGTGTTGCGTATACTGCAAGCTAATACAGTGTTGTGTATAGTACAAGCTAATCTTGATGTAGTGTATAATAGAAGACATCAAAGAAATTAAAAATAATATATCTCATAAAATCTCAAGGTGTTACATTTTCCCATAAAGGGATTCATATGAATCCATTTGGATGCTTGAGTGGAAGATGTTGTTGTAAGAGAACTCGGCCAGAGGTGGATATTAATGGTCACATCCTCCTTTTAAGTCCATAGAACATGCTCTCAATATCTCTTCCAATTTCCTAATAGTCTATTTATATTGGCCATCAGATTGAGGATAATAGGCCATATTGTAGATAAGCTCAGTTTTTAGAGCATGTTGGAAACTTTTCTAAACATGAAATTGAATCTCATATCTCAATCAGATACAATCTATAGTGGTAATCCATGAAACCTTAACACTTCTCTGATGTATATATGTGCAAGTTGATCTAGTGATAAGTCCTCTCAAATTGTGATAAAGTGAGTTGTCTTTGTAAGATGATCCAAAACAAACCATATAGCATTTTTTCCTCTGGATTTCTTCGGATGTCCAGTGACAAAGTCAATGGTGATATTTTCCCATTTCCATGTTGGTATGGTTATTAGTTTCATCATCCTTTTATAATTTTTCCTTTCAATTGTTACTTGATGACATACTCAGAACTTTGATGTATACTCAGCGATCTTCTTCTTCATATTGTCCCACCAATAGTTCTATTGAAGATCTCGATACATATTTGTGCTCCCTAGATGAATAGAAAAGGTTGATCTATGTGTGTCATTCAAAAGATATTTCTTTATCACAAGATTGAACGATACACATAGTCGTAACCCAAATCCCATGACTCCTTCTATGAAAACCCTGCTTTTTATTACAACTTAAACATGATTTATTACATAAAACTTCACTTGATACAACAAAGAAGATCGATAGGTTTAGTGTCTTTGGGGCTTAGTATCATTACATAAAAACTTAAAACCTGAAATACAACATCTTTATTGAAAACTTCCTTTACATGACCACTACATTCCTTCGTACTTAGCATTGCATGTGATAACCTGAGGACATTCATAAGAAAATGGTGATCTATAAAGCCCAGTAAGGTAGTACACATGGAATAAAATGAGGAGTACAATACATGTTAGACAATAGGCATATCAATAGATCATAAGAAAAACATGAACATAAATTCATGATAAAGCATTATAATCATAACATGGAAATGTGGCAACAACACTTAACATGGAATTAGCATGAGCCAAGGCTCATTGCACATGGAGCATGAGTAAATCCTCATTGCACATAAAGCATGAGTAAACCCTCATTTCACTTGAATTATCATGATTCAACACTCATTGCACATGACGTATCATGATACTATACTTTACCCAATGCATTGGAGCACTATAAAGGCGCACCCTTCTTAAACATTTCATTTCATGCATAAGTGTGCCACATGGATCATAAAACCTGGATTCATAAAACATAATCATTTATTCCATGATAAAGGAATGTGTAATTAATATATGAAACTTTATAATCAATAAGTAAATGTGAATAAAGGTGAATACCCTTTATGGAGAAATGAGTATGGTATTCACTACACAATGATATTGGCTTAGAAAATCGGTGCGATTTCGGCAGCGTAATGGCGTGACATAAGAATTCATAAAAATGGTTGATGAGAGATAAAGTGGTTCCTCATCATATTTACATGTAATGGACAGTAATTGGGTCATATATATATGTTTTCCAACAATTGTAATGGAATTTAGATTTATGATACAAACGTATTGCTTGAATGTAAAAGAGGAGAGAGAGGTTCCTTTCGAAATTTTGGCATAGTAACGGGTGTACATGGGAGGCATTTAATGAGAGATAAAGGGGTATCTCATCATTCAAACATAAAGAGGAAAGTATGAGGGAGGTGTGAAACCATTCCCCAACATTCATAATTGAAATTAAAAGGGAAAAACAACTTAAATAAAATTGGACAAAAATGAGAAAGGAAGAAAAACCCTTACTTGGAAGTGTGCTTCCAAAGGCTAGAGATAGGCTTGTGAGAGGCTTCTTGGGAGCTTGGGGCACCTTGGGAGGATTCTAGAGAGAGTATGGCAGAGTTTTAATGAACTCCAAAGGCTTTGAGTGAGGAGGAAGTGGGAGCTTGGGTGGTTTTATATAGGAAAGGTGAGGGAATTCTTTATTATTTAGATTTGGGACCCTTTATATTAAATTAATCCAAACCACAAACCATACCATGGTTTTTGCCCATGGTTTTTGGAAAAGGTAAGAGGAAAATAATATTTTATAAGTCCAAGTTCCTAACTTCTTAAAATATTAGGGTTGCTTATATGGAGGTGAGTCACACTCCCATGGAAATTAATTTAAAAAGACAAGGTGTTTAATAAGTCTTGAGGGGTCCATTGATGCTTTGAAAAGTAATCCAAACAAACCCAAAATCAAATTATTTTAATGGTAAAACATATATTGGACGAACATAAAGATTATAGTATTTTATTACATCACTATTGGGTCATTATGATGTCATAAAACACATTATATATTTAAACGGTATTTAATTTTTACTCAAAAATTTGACTGTCTCAGAAAATTATGAAAAATTCACCGTTGGATAATTTTGACGACCTGATTCCAAAAATAACATTTATTTTATCTAAATAATTTTATAAATATGTTAATTTTTACTTTTAAAATAAAAACAGACATTTATAAAAAATTCACGGGTTTTTGACAAAAATGGCTTTCAAACCTTAATAAAAATTATAATTTCATTCATACAATTACATGATCATTTATATATAATAAAATTAATCTAATAATAATAATAATAATATTTTATTAAAATATTATTTAATTCAAAAATCCCTTAATTTAATAAAATAGATTTCTTAATTAAATAATAACTAAAAACACCATTTGTACTTTAAAAACTATTTACAATGTATCAATAATGACAAGAAATTATATTCATTATTATATCCAAAAAAAATGTACATGAACATTGTACTATCAATTAGTTACATAACCCCTTAAAACAGCCGCATAAGGCCTAAGTGTAAGGTGTGCGATAGTGACAGACTCTTGGGGTGGCTCGGATAACATCGCTCGAGTGGTAATTTCTATCAACTTCCACTTCTCCCATAGACGGTCTCGTTCGAGATTGACATGGTGAAGCTCAGCTTGGGCTTGGCCAAGAGCGAATCCCAAGGATGCCACCTCTTTTCCGAGCTCTGATAAATGGGCTTCGTATGGGGTAATTATACTAGATGAGGCCATCGCTTCCTTTGTCTAAGTAAAATTGGATGAGTTAAAGCCCTATATTTATACTAATAATGTGATCACTATTCAATGGATATAAAAGTAACGATCATAATTCTTATCATAAAACCAATGAAGTTGACATTTTATAAAAACATTTTATATAAAGATACATTTAATAAGATCAAGAGGGATTTTCCATTAATGAAACTTTGGGTCGTTACAATATTCCCCCCTTAAGAAATTTCGCCCTCGAAATTTTCCTTTTCCCACACTAAAACAGATGTGGGTAACTCAGCTTCATCACTTCCTCAGATTCCCAAGTTGCTTCTTCAAACTTGTGGTTTCTCCACAACACCTTGACGAGGGGCATTGTCTTATTTTGTATAACTTTTTCTCTACGATCTAATATCTTCATTGGTTGATCCTCATAAGAAAGATCATCTTCCAATTGTACCACCTCAGAAGAGAGTACATGTGAAGGGTCTGGTATGTACTTCCTTAAGAGGGATACATGAAAGACATCATGTACGTTGGCCATAGTAGGCAGAAGTGCTAGTCGATAGGCCACAGCCCCGACACGATCAAGAATCTCGAATGGGCCGATGTACCTTGGACTTAACTTCCCTTTATTTCCAAACCTCATGACCTTCTTCCATGGAGATATGCATAGAAAAACCATGTCTCCAACTTTAAACTCAAGGTCTCGTTGACGATTATCTACATAACTCTCTGTTGAATCTGGGCTGCCTTGATATGCTGCTGAATGGTTTTCACCTTCTCCACCATTTCCTCGACCATTTCTAGTCCAAGCAGCTTACGTTCACCAACCTCATCCCAATATGTCAGTGTTCTGCACCTTTTCGCATACAGGGCTTCATATGGTGCCATTTGGATGCTCGAGTGGAAACTGTTATTATAAGAGAACTCAACTAGAGTAAGATGTTGATCACATCCTCCTTTAAAGTCCATTGAGAACGCTCTCAACATATCCTCAAGTGTTTGGATAGTCCGCTCGAATTGGCCATCAGTTTGAGGATGATAGGTCGTACTGAAGTTCAGTTCAGTATTCAGAGCATGTTGAAGACTCTTCCAAAACGTAGAGGTGAATCTTGGATCTCGGTCAGACAGAATAGATAGTGGTACTCCATGCAACCTTACCACTTCCATGATATATATTCGTGCCAATTGATCCAATGAGAAATCCTCCCGAATAGCAATGAAGTGTGCAGTCTTTGTAAGATGATCCACAATAACCCATATTGCATTGTTTCCTTTCGATGTCCTCGGAAGTCCGGTGACAAAGTCCATGGTGATGTTTTCCCATTTCCATTCTGGTATGGGTAATGGTTGCATCATCCCCTTAGACTTCTGCCTCTCTACCTTCACTTGATGACACACCAGGCACTTTGATTTATATTCAGCGATCTCCTTCTTCATATTATCCCACCAAAAGTTTTCTCGGAGATCTCGATACATCTTTGTGCTCCCTGGGTGAATAGATAAATTTGAACTATGTGCATCATCCAAAAGTTCCTTCTTCAGCTCCGGACTTGATGGAACACATAGTCTTTTCCTAAACCGCACAATTCCTTCATCATTAACATTAGACTCCGAGTATTTCCCTTTTTTGATAGCTCTCACTTTTTCTTGAATTCCCACATCATCCTTTTGAGCATCCTTTAACCTTTCCAAAAGAGACGATTGAGAAATCATTTGTGAAAGGATTGAGGATGTTCCCTTCTCTATGATTCCCATGTCCATCTTCATCAAGTCTAAGAAGATTGGATCCTTCTCAATTCTCATCATTGATAGAATTGCTGGATCCTTTCTATTTAGGGCATCTGCCACCTTGTTCGCTTTCCTAGGGTGGTAATGGATTGAACAGTCATAATCCTTGATGATCTCTATCCATCTTCTCTGGTGCGTATTAAGCTATTTCTATGAGAATATATATTTAAGACTCTTGTGGTCAGTATATATCTCACATTTCTCTCTATAGAGATAATGACGCCAGATTTTCAAGGCAAAGATCACCGCCGCCAACTCCAGATCATGCGTTGGATAGTTTCGCTCATGGATTTTCAACTGCCTTGAGGCATAGGATATCACTTTGTCATTCTACATCAGCACACATCCTAAGCCCTTCTTCGAAGCATCACTGAATACCACAAAAAGTTCCCCACTTGTGGGTAAAGTGAGCACGGGTGTAGTGATAAGCCTCCTTTTCAACTCCTTGAAGCTTTCTTCGAATTCATCACTCCAAGAAAACTTTACTCCCTTTCGAGTTATCTTGGTAAGAGGGTTGGACAATCATGAGAAATTTCTCACAAATAGTCGATAATATCCAGCTAACCCCAAGAAGCTACGAATATCTGTTACCGATGTTGGCCTCGGACATCCCTCAGTTGCATCTGTTTTGGAGGGATCCACAGATATCCCATTGCTTGTGATGATATGGCCCAAGAATGAGACCTCCTTCAACCAGAACTCACACTTGTTGTACTTTTCATAGAGCTTATCCTTGCGCAAAGTCTCTAGTATAGTTCTTAAATTCTCATCATGATCCTCCTTGGTTTTGGAGTATATTAGAATATCATATATAAAGACTACCAAAAATTTGTCTAAGTAATCTCTAAATACTCTATTCATCAATTCCATGAAGATTGATGGAGAATTGGTGAGTCTGAAAGGCATTACTATGAATTCATAGTGCCCGTATCTTGTAAAAAAAGCAGTCTTGGGGACATCTTCTTTCTTCACCCTTACTTGATAATATCCCGACCGCAAATCTACCTTGGAGAAGAATTGTGCTCCACACAGCTGATCGAACAATTCATCAATTCTTGGGAGAGGATACTTGTTCTTTATCGTAATTTTTTTAAGTTCACGATAATCGATGAAAAGCCACATTGACCCATCCTTCTTCTTGATGAAGAGGACTGGTGCACCCCATGGTGAAGCACTTGGGCGTATAAACCCTTTATCCAGATTCTACTGTAGTTGTTTCTTTATCTCTTCAAGCTCTACAACAGCCATTCTATATGGAATCTTGGATATTGGTAAAGCCCTGGGTATAAGTTTAATTTAGAATTCAACATCTCTTCTAGGAGGAAGACCAGGCAGTTCCTTGGGAAACACTTCAGCGAATTCCCTCACAATAGGCATTTCTTCAAGGATGGTTTCTTTTTTGGACTCAATCATCTGAGCCATATACACGTGCTTATAAGGCAGTAATATCCACGCTTGAGATGATGAATCTAAAGGAGATTCATCTTCCTCCTTACACTTGTAAAGAAACAGGGCTCAATTCTCCATATGAAGTGTGATTTCCCTCTCCCGACAATTTATGTTGGCTCTATATAAGGAAAACCAATCCATCCCAAGAATTGCATCAAATTCCACCAGAGGGAGTATGACGAGGTTCACCGGGAAATTCAATCCACATATTATAACAGGGTAGGACTTATATTCATGGGATGCAATGATTTCCCCATTTGTCGTACTCACCGACATCTTCACTTTCATGATTTGTGGTGGTGCTGGGATTGTTCTACTAAACTTTCAAGATATAAAAGAATGCGTAGAACCTGAATCAAAAAGTATGTTCGCTATTCTTGAATGAATAACTAGCGTACCTTTCACCACTTCATTTTTGGGGTTCACTTCGGCAGAGGTGATGGAAAAAGATCTTCCTTGCTGCCTTGGAGGTTGTTGGTTGTCTCCGAAAACCCTTGGATTAGGGCACTGATTTTCAAAATGACCCGGTTCTTTGCATTTATAGCATGGAACAACACGTTGAGGTTTGAACGGAGCGTTCCTGCATTTATAGCATGGAACAACACGTTGAGGTTTGAACGGAGCGTTCCTCTCCTCTATCGCAGTCGCGGGTCTTTCTTGCCAACAGTTAACAGCTAGGTTCCCTTCTCTTCCACACCTGAAGCATTTCCTCGTCCCCTTAAGGCAATTTCCAGGGTGCTTCTTTCCACACTTTTGGCAAGTGGGGTA
Source organism: Viscum album (assembly GCA_963277665.1). Lineage (NCBI taxonomy): Eukaryota > Viridiplantae > Streptophyta > Magnoliopsida > Santalales > Viscaceae > Viscum > Viscum album. The sequence continues at coordinate 2,044,612,792 of OY728147.1, read as the reverse complement.
CTGGATCTTCTTAGAACTGTTGGATTTATCCATCGTCCCACCAGCATTGAAGTCTACCTTATGCTTCTTATCCCCATGATACCCCCTATGATTCTCTGATCTCCATTTCGACCTTGAGGGCACATCGAACAATTTCCTCATAGCTGTCGAAGTCACGGATCGCTAATGCTTTCTGCAAGCTAGGCTTCAGCCCACCAAATAAGCGGTCAACCTTGCATTCAGGGGTAACGACAAAGCCGGAAGCGTATCGTGCAATCCTTGTGAAGTTTTCCTCGTACGCTTCAACAAATTCTTCATCTTTTTTCTTGAGGTAAAGGAAGTCCCTTTCCATCTTAAGCCGGAGAGTGCGCGGAAAATATTTATCGAAAAACATCTTCCGGAAATCCTTCCATTCCAATGCCTCGATCTCCTCCTCAGGCTTCGTATTTTTTATCAATGTCCACCATTGATCAGCTTCACCCTCTATACGATAAGCTGCCAGGAGAACCTTCTCGTGTTCAGAACATTGAAGGATAGAGAAGATCTTTTCAATGGAGTTGATCCATTGTTCAGCAATTGTGGGATCCGATGATCCACTAAAAGTAGGAGGCCTTTGTCTCATGAAGCTCTCGATAGCGACTTGTTCTTTCTTAGAGGGGTTTGGACGTTCCTATTGACCCGTGTTTATATTCAACGCTTGAGTTAGCTGAGAGAGAAGTGTGACAAAGTTCACGATTCCTGCTCCCATTAGATTGGTCATCTCATTAGTACAGTCATCACACTGATCTTCACATTGGTTGTTAGACCGAGTCCTCCTATTACCGACTATTGGCTGGAATAAAAGGAATGTTAGGGGTAACACATAAAGGGTAATACAAAGACAAAAGTTGATGACTTATAAATAAACTTTCATTTCCTTAACTCATGAATCTATAGGCTTCAATCTAGGATTTTCATGATCTACTTTCTAACATATATTCTTAGGGGAATTTTTAATTCCCTTAATAAGGGTTCATACTAAGCTTGTGAATTTACCAAAGAATATCCCCCAAGAGTGTTGTAACCAAGAGTGCAGCAAGGCCCATTGTCGTTCACCAGTTCCCATTCAAGTCTAGCTAAAAGTGGCATTTTCAGGTTTTACCCCTGGGATACATCTGTGCCAGAGCTGCCTCTACCTGCTCGTATCCAGACAAGGATTTATTTTCTTGATAACCCACTTACTCAATACTCACCAAAACTTAGGGACGTTTTTATTGTACTTAGTCTGGTATCTAAGGCTTTACTAGGGTTTTCTAATCCTAATCCCAAAAATAACCAAACCTATCCTCTGATACCAACTATGAAAACCCTGCTTTTTATTACAAATTAAACAAGATTTATTACATAAAAATTTACTTGATACAACAAAGAATATCGAGAGGTTTATTGTCTTTGGGGATTAGGATCATTACATAAAAACTTAAAACATTAAATACAACATCTTTATTGAAAACTTCCTTTACATGACCACTACATTCCTTCGTACTTAGCATTGCATGGGATAACCTGAGGACATGCATAAGAAAAGGGTAAGCTATAAAACCCAGTAAGGGAGTACACATGGAATAACATGAGGAGTAAAATACATGTTATACAATAGGCATATCAATAGATCATAAGAAAAACATGAACATAATGGCATGATAAATCATGATAATCATAACATGGAAATGTGGCAACAACACTTAACATGGAATTAGCATGAGCCAAGGCTCATTGCACATGGAGCATGAGTAAATCCTCATTGCACATAAATCACGAGTAAACCCTCATTGCATTTGAATTATCATTATTCAACACTCATTGCACATGAAGTATCATGATACTATACTTTACCCAATGCATTGGAGCATTATAAGGGCGCACCCTTCTTAAACATTTCATTTCATGCATAAGTGTGCCACATGGATCATAAAACATGGATTCATAAAACATAATCATTTATTCCATGATAAAGGAATATGGAATTAATACATGAAACTTTATAATCAATAAGTAAATGTGAATAAAGGTGAATACCCTTGATGGAGAAATGGGCATGGTATTCACTACACAATGACATTGGCTTAGAAAATCGGTGTGATTTCAGGAGCGTAACGGCGTGACATAAGAATTCATAAAAATGGTTGATGAGAGAGAAAGGGGTTCCTCATCATATTTATATGTAATTGATAGTAAGGGGGTCATATAGATACATTTCCCAACAATTATAATGTAATTTAGATTCATGATACAAAATTATTGCTTGAATGTAAAAGAGGAGAGAGAAGTTCCTTTCGGAATTTCGGCATAGTAACGGGTGTACATAGGAGGAATTTAATGAGAGATAAAGGGGTCTCCCATCATTAAAACATAAATAGGGAAGTATGATGGAGGTTCGAAACCATACCCCAACATTCATAATTGAAATTAAAAGGGAAAAACAACTTAAAGAAAATTGGACAAAAATGAGAAAGGAAGAAAAACTCTTACTTGGAAGTGTGCTTCCAAAGGCTAGAGAGAGGCTTTTGATGGGATTTTTGGGAGCTTGGGGGACCTTGGGAAGATTCTAGAGAGGGTAGGTCAGAGGTTTGATGAACTCCAAAGGCTTTTAATGAGGAGGAAGTGGGAGCTTGGGTGGGTGTATATAGGAAAGGTGAGGGAATTCTTTATTATTTAGGTTTGGGACCCCTTATATTAAATTAATCCAAACCACAAACCATCCCATGGTTTTTTCCCATGTTTTTTGGAAAAGGGAAGAGGAAAATAATATTTTATAATCCAAGGTCCTAAATTCTTAAAATATTAGGTTTGCTTATGTGGAGGTGAGTCACACTCCCATAAAAATTAATTTAAAAAGACAAGGTGTTTAATAAGTCTTGAGGGATCCATTAATGCTTTGAAAAGTAAGCCAAAAAAAACCCAAAATCACATTATTTTAATGGTAAAACATATATTGGCCGAACATAAAGATTATAGTATTTTATTACATCACTATTGGGTCATTATGATGTCATAAAACACATTATATATTTAAACGGTATTTAATTTTTACTCAATAATTTGACTGTCTCAGAAAATTATGATAAATTCCCCGTTGGATAATTTTGACGTCATAATTCCAAAAATAACATTTATTTTATCTAAATAATTTTCTAAATATGTTAATTTCCACTTTTAAAATAAAAATCGACATTTATCAAAAATTCACGGGTTTTGACAAAAATGGCTTTCAAACCTTAATAAAAATTATAATTGCATTCATACAATTACATGATCATTTATATATAATAAAATTAATCTAATAATAATAATAATTTATTAAAATATTATTTAATTAAAAAATCCCTTAATTTAATAAAATAGATTTCTTAATTAAACAATAACTAAAAACACCATTTGTACTTTAAAAACTATTTACAATGTATCAATAATGACAAGAAATTATATTCATTATTATATAAAAAAATGTACATGAACATAGTACTATCGATTAGTTACATAACCCCTTAAAACAGCCACATAAGACCTGAGTTTAAGGTGTGTGATGATGACAGACTCTTGGGGTGGCTCGGATAACATCGCTCGAGTGGTAATTTCTATCAACTTCCACTTCTCCCATAGACGGTCTCGTTCGAGCTTTACATGGTGAAGCTCATCTTGGGCTTGGTCAAGAGCGAAGTCCAAGGACACCACCTCTTTTCAAAGCTCTGATAAATGGGCTTTGTATGGGGCAATTATACTGTATGAGTCCATAACTTCCTTTGTCTATGTAAAATTGGATGAGTTAAAGCCCTATATTTATACAAATCATGTGATCACTGTTCAACGACTATAAAAGTAATGGTCACAATTCTTATCATAAAACCAATGAAGTTGAAATTTTATAAAAACATTTTATATAAAGAGATATTTAATAAGATCAAGAGGGATTTTTCATTAATGAAACATTGGGTCGTTACACCTTCCTCATCAATTTTGAACTGCATGGATTTCCCATTTCTGATGGATTTCACCTTTTTCTAAATTTTCCACATCATTTCTTTGAGCATACTTTATTTTCTCTATGAGGTATGGTTAAGAAATATTTTTAGAAAGGATTGATGATGTTCCTTTGTTAATGATTCTCATGTACATCCTTTGGAGGTCTAATAAGATTAGATCCTTATCAATTCTCATCATTGATAATGATGTAAGATCTTTTCTACTTAGAGCATCTACCACATTATTTTCTTTACCAGGATAGTAGTGGATTGAGTAGTCGTAATCCTTTATGAACTCTAACCATCTCCATTAGTGCATATTAAGATCCTTCTATGTGAATATATATATGAGGCTCTTATGATCAGTATATATCTCACACTTATCCCCATAGAGATAATGTCGTCATATTTTCAATTCTAAGATCATAGCCGCCAGCTCTAGATCATCTGTAGGATAGTTTCGATCATGAATTTTCAATTTCCTTGAGTCATAGGCTACCACTTTATCATTTTTCATCAGTACACAACCTAAAAACTTCTTTGAAGCATCTATGTATACCACAAAGAGTTCCCCACTTGTCAGAAGTGTGAGTACTGGCATGGTGGTAAGCCTCTTTTTTAACTCTTTAAACCAGTCTTCACATTCACTAGTCCATACAAACTTTTTTCCCTTCTGAGTCATCTTGGTTAGTGGGTTTGACAATCCTGATAAGTTCTTCACAAATCGCTAGTAATACCTAGCTAGACTAAGAAAACTATAGATCTATGTTATAGATGTTGGCCTAGGCCACTCTTCGATTGCCTTTATCTAGGAAGGGTCCATAGATATTACTTTTCCAGTGACAGCATTCTCTAATAATGATACTTAATCCATCCAGAAATCACATATACTATAATTTTCATAAAGTTTCTCTCTTTGCAAAGCTTTTATCATAGTCTTCAAATGCTCCTCATGTTCCCTCTTTCTCTTGGTGTATATCTGAATATCATCAATAAATACTACCATAAAGTTGTTGAGTTAATCTCTAAATAATATTTTAATTATGTTCATGAATATTTATAGAGTATTAATGAGTCTGAAATGCATCATTGTGAACTCATAGTTTCCATTCCTCATTTGAAAGGTAGTCTCGGGAATATCTTTCTTTGTCACCTTTAATTGGTGATATCCTAAACAAACATCCACATTAGAGAAATACTTGGCCCCAAATAATTGATCTAACAAGTCATCTATTTATAGTAGGGGATAATTTTTCTTAATTAAGGTTTTTTTTTGAGCTCATGATAATCAATACAGAGGTTCATTGAACCATCCTTCTTTTTGATAAAGAGGACTGGTGCACCCCATGGTTAAGTAATTGGGTATATAAAACCCTTGTATAAATTCCCTTGTGAATACTTCTTTAATACCTCTAAATCAATTGTGTTCATTCTATAAGGTGTCTTTGATATAGGTAGAGATCCATGAAAAATTTCAATTGAGAACTCAACTTTTTGGTCAGGAGGAAGACCATGGAATTCTTTAAGGAATCCATCACTATAGTCCCTTACAATGGGAATGTCTTTTAGAAATATTCTCTCCTTTGTCTCAATAATTTGAGCTATATATGGTTTCTCATAAGTCAATAATATCCACACTTGATATGGTGATTCTGAAATAGATTCGTCATCCTCCTTACACTAGTACAAAATTGAAGGATTCCTCGGGATGTGAAGAGTGATCTCTCTTTCCCAACAGTTGATGTTGGATTTTTATAAATATATCCAATCCATGCCCAATATAGCATCAAAATCTACTAAAGGAAGAAAGAAAATATTTATTGGGAGGTTTAGTCTACAAACATTAATCTGGTAAGAGTTATATAATTTAGATGAAATAATTTCCCCATTTTATGTTCTCGCAGATAACTCAACCTTTATATTTTAAGGTGGTGTTTGAAATTTTCTACTAACCTTTAAAGATATGAAAGAATGTGTAGAACCATAATCAAATACTAAGTTCACTATTTTTAAATGAATAACCTACGTACCTACCACCACATAATTTTTGGGATCCACCTCTACAGTAGTGATGGTATAAGATTTCCCTTACTCCTTTATCTTTGGTGGATACTGATGCTTATTACCCTTAAGGACTTGAGGTTTAGTGGACTAGCTTTCATAGTACCCTTTCTCCTTATAATTGAAGCATTGAACCATAGGTGATTCTCTCCTTTATTCCATCACATTTTCTAACTTCCTCATGTCTCTTCAATATTCATAAGCTTGGTGGCCTTCTCTCCCACACATGAAGCATTTCAATATCCCTTTGAGGAAATTACCATTATTCTTCTTCCCACATTTTTTACATGTGAGTGGTTACCTTTTTCATTAGATCCCATAACTTGAAAATCCATATTTTGTTTCTTATCTCCATATCCATGGGACCATTCTCTAAAATCCATCTCTACTTTGAGATCACATTGAACAACTTCCTTTAGAAGGTGTGGTTTTAAACCACTAAAGAATATATCTATTTTTCTATCATAGTTGATAACAAATCCTGAGGCATACCTTGAAAGCCTAGTGAAATTTTCTTTATAAACTGTGATAGATTTAGATTCATTTTTCTTTATCCCTATTAATTATCTCTCCATATTCATATGAAGATTTAATAGGAAATATGTGTTAAGAAATATTTTATTAAAGTCTTCCCACTCCATATATTCGGTTTCATCCTTTGGCTTGGTGTTCTTGATCAACTCCCTCCATTGATCGGCCTCTCCATCTAAATTATAAATGGCCAGAGTCACCTTTTCCGTCTTAGAACTATGAAGAAGAGAAAAGATCTTATTCATTGAGTCGAACCACTGTTCTGTGAGTAGTGGATTAGAAGATCCCTTAACATTGGTGGTAGTTTCCACATAAAATAATTGATAGCCAGTTGTTCCCTATTAGGTGAATGAGGATGTTCCGCATTATTCAAGTTATTGTTCATAGTCTGAGAGAGCTGGGTAATCATCGCCATAAAATTTTGAACTCCACCTCCCAAGGAATTGGGGATGTCATTCGGGAAATCACTACATTGTCCCTCACATGGGTTGTTGTTCTGGTTTCTCTTGGTTCCCAATATTTTCTAAAATATAAAAGGTTTGAAAAAAACATAATTCAACAAATCATGAATAAATAATTTATTCATTTTTGTAATTAACTATAATGGAATATCTTGTGGGATCTTTATGTTTGTTATTTTTCTAAAAAAAGATCATCTTGGGTGCTTACATATACTTAGTATTTCACTAATGTTTTCTAATCCTACTTCCCAAATTAACTAAACCATTCCCTGATACCAACTATAGAGACCCTTATTTTTCTTACATTACTATTACATCATTTTAAAGATAAACAATATAATAATGTTACAAAACCAGGATCCAGATGTTTAGTGTCTTGGAAAAATTAGGACCATACACACCTTTTACATAATAAAACATCAACATTAATTTAATTCCTCCATCTCAATCTTATTATTGGTCCTCATGTTCTTCTTAGTATAAGTAGTCACCTAAGGATATACATTGAAGAAAGGGGTGACCTAAATGCCTAGTAAGAGGATAGATAAGAACGTGAATCAATATAACATGGGGTGAGCATAATCATCATCATCATAACATAAGAATAGAATAATAATCATAATTGTGATAGGAAGAATTAGATAAATTCTTGGAATGTATAAATGTATAAAAATGAAACATCATGTCTTAGTGGTCAACTACCACACATAGTTTTGAACAAAGATAGTATCATGTTCATGCATAACATATGTGCATAATCATAACATCATCATTGTGAAAAAAGAGAGCATCATTATCATGTATAATGAACCTTACCTCATGAGATTCATCACATTACCCAATTTAATTGAGCACTATATAATTCTGGGCGCACCTATCACATAATAACATTTACATAATCATGCATGCCACATAGAACATATAACAATATTTTTCATAAAATATCCCATGGAAAGAAAATGGGTTTCATTATAATTTCATAAAAAAATAATTTCATGAATAAACCTTGTGGTTCCCTAAATAAAAATGGAATAACATACTTGGTATAACAATCATCAGCCTTGAGTGAAGAAGAAACAATCTCAAGTGAAGTAAAACATGTGTTTTTAGAAATGAGAGTTATTTTGAAAAAATCATTGAATTTGTCATAAATTCACATTGGATGCATGTATATACAATAAATGAAAATGGGAGGAAAATGAAATTATATTTTAGGAAAATTAAAAGAACATCCATACTAAAATTTGGCTCAAAAGAGGAATAGACCAAAGAAAGGAAATTAGGTTCGAGAAGCCACTTACCTTGTGTTAGAATGCTTTCTTCACTTTAATATCCTAGATAATAAAATTAGATCCATTAATTAATAAATAAATAACCTATTATACATGTATTTTATTCATTATAATTTTATTAAATTCATTTGTGGCCATTTTGATGAGTTATATTGTTCATCTCATTGTTCGAGAGTGTTCATTTTTTTGTTTTCATGGTCGGTTCACTTGTATACTTGTATGGAAGTTCATATAAAATGAGGATAATTTTACATAATTGAGATTATATGTTATTAATGAACTTATATAAGATTAAATTATCTTATATATCATTTGGTTATATTTTATGATAATGAATCATTAGATAAAATGTTAATGATAATCATTTAGATTAATTTCGTGGTTTTTTGATCTTCACGAACTAGTTTGGTTTTATTATTTAATATTATGCATATATGTTAGTTCCAGAACATAAAAAGGGTTATATCATAAATTTTACAATCTGTTTTAACCATTATAATGGTTTTATGACTATCCCTTAAGGCGTTATAGAAAAATAAAAGTGCATCGTCCACGATGGCGGTAAATCGACACATCACGGACAATATTTTCATTTTTAGAATAAAAGGGAGAGGAGAAGGGGTTTGATGATGGATTATTCCATTAACATAATAACATTACAGTATATTTAAGATACTATAGTTATAATCCAACTTGGATAAGGGGTAATGAGAATATAATAAGAAAAGAAAATAAATTAAAAAGAAATTAAAAGAAATGAAAGAGGATTTTACCTCTTGAATTCTTCTCCTTGAGAACCTGCATAGGGAAATTGGTTTTGGTGTTTTGTTTAGACTAAAGGATCCTGGACATGGGGGGCTTTGGAAGAGGATTGAGCTGAAATTGGACAAGATTCAATGCTTGGAAGGTGTGAGAAGAATAGGTGGTGAGGGGTGGTATTTACAGCGGATGAGATGAGTGTTTTTTGATTATTTTATTCATTAGTATATTATTTTGGCCCAATACTATGAATATTTTGAACCTTATCACTAAATATATTAAAATAATGAAGGAGAGTTTGATATTTTGGGGTTATATCATCCATAAATCATATCTGACTTTATAATTCATGAATTTGTTAAATACTGTAAATTACGGTATTTCACTATTCATAAAAAATTCAATTATTTTAGAAAAATCTCAAAAATTCTCCCTAAGAATTTTTTGACATGTAGAATTAAAAAAAATTGACTCCATTTTTTGAAAAAAAAATAAATATGAGAAATTTAATTTTTAATTTAAAATCATTATTTATTCAAAAAATACCAATTTTAAAATTATAACTGATTTTATAATACTTTGAAATTTTAATTAAGATCTCATGAAATTATATTATAATCATAAGACAAAAAAAATATTAATTTACGAATATATTTTTTGAAAATAAAATTTATTTTAAATCTTTATATTAATTATGAAATTGAAAATAAATATTTATGTTTTATAAAAATACCAACACTTAATTAATAATTTTTAAAACATTTATTTACTTATACTATGATATAATTATATCATATTATCATTATAAGATACCTAAATTTTATTTATACTTTCATAGATGAGATTATTATTCTATTGTCCAGATTACTATTCCTAATGGTCACATTACTATTCCAAATATCAAGTTGTTATTCCATTGGTATATGTTTCTTAACTTCTAAAAATACCTCTTATTTCCTTCATTTGTCATTTATAAAGTTTCTATTGTATTCTCTATGTGATTTTATGTAATTTATTCTATATGGAATAATTATAAGAAGAGAGTTTCCATTGATAAAATTCTAGGTTGTTACATTTTTCCCCAATAGTGAAATTTCACCCTCAAAATTTTGTTTTACATAAACAAGGGAGGGTACTTCTTCTTCAAAATTCTAGGTTGTTACATTTTTATCAATGGATTGGATTTTACATATAGTCGTGACCCAAATCTCATTACTCCTTCCTTATCCATTTTGAACACCATGGATTTTCCATTTCTGATGGCTTCCACCTTTTTCTGAATCTCCATATCATTTCTTTGAGTATCCTTTATTTTCTCCATGAGGTATGGTTGAGCATAAATTTGAGAAAGGATTGATTATGTTCCTTCCTTAATGATTCTCATGTCCATCCTTTGGAGATCTAAGAAGTTTGGATCCTTCTCAATTATCATCATTGATAAAGTTGAAAGATCCTTTCTACTTAGAGAATCTAGAACCTTATTTGATTTACCAGGATGGTAGTGTATTGATCAGTCGTAATCCTTGATGAACTCTAATCATCTCCATTAGTTCATATTAAGCTCCTTCTATGTGAATATATATTTGAGGCTCTTATGATCAATATATATCTCACACTTCTCATTGTGTAGATAATGTTGTCATATTTTCAACGTGAAGATCACAACCACCGACTCTAGATCATGCATAGAATTAAAAAAAATACCAATTTTAAAAATCTTAAAAAATCCACCCAAACTCAATAATTCATGAATTTGCTAAATATCGTATTGCACTATTCACAAAAAAATAAACTATTTTAGAAAAATCTCAAAAATTCACCCTAACCATTTTTTGATGTGTAGAATTAAAAAATGGAATCCATTTTATAAAAATAAATTTCTAAATATGAGAAAATTAATTTTAAATTTAAATCATCATTTATTAAAAAATACCAATTTTAAAATTATAATTGATTTCATAACACTTTGAAAAAATAATTAAGGTCTCGTAAAATTATCTTATGATCATAAGACAACAACATGTTAAATTTTTAATCTATTTTATAAAAATAAGAGTTATTTTAAATCATTATATTAATTATAAAATTCAAAATAAACATTTATGTTTTAAAAAAATACCAACACTTAATTAATAATTTTTAAAACATTTATTTACTTATACTATGATATGATTATATCATATTATAATTTATAAGATACTTAGATTTTATTTATAATTTCAGAGATTATGTTACTATTCTATTAGCTAGATCACTATTTCTAATGGTCACATTACTATTCCAAATGTCAAGTTACTATTCTATTAGTATAAGTTCCTTAACTTCTAGAAATACCTCTTATTTCATTCATTCATCATTTATAAAGTTTGTATTGTGTTCTATATTTTATTTTATGTGATTTATTCTATATGGAATAATTATAAGAAGGGAGTTTCCATTGATAAAATTCTGGGTTGTTGCATGATCATTCGAGGAAATTGCATATTAGATTGATATATACCTTATTTTTATAGGTCATAGATGAATCAATTATCATTGTTCTAAATTTTGGTAATAATCTAATTCATGTGCTCGGTTTTTATTTTTTGATGCTTGTTTATAGAACATAAAGTAATTTTAATTGTAAAAATGAATATTAAATAATTTTTGGAAAACCGCTTTCAAAATTGATGTATGGTTTCATCCCACAAGTCAAAAATTAATTGATTATTGTTTCCCATTTTTTGTGATAATCTGACTCAATTTCTTGGTTTAGATCATAGGACATTTTGCATGTTAAATTGAGCTATAATCTAGAAAATTCACTTTGGATTATTCCAAGAAAATCATATTTCATATTAATGTATAATTTAGTCCTAAGGGTATCAAATGAACTGATAATATGTGTTTATATAGAGCCATTAGTCAATAAAATCAGGTAGGGTTAACTAAACTGCAACAAGGATTGGTGTTGACTGACCAAACACAGTAGATGTTGTGATTGATAAATGAAAAAAATTGATATAATGCAATATGATTAAAAAATTAAGATAAGAAAATTAGGATAACGATAGTGAAGTTGTGAAATAATGTTCACATAAAATAAAGGAACCTCAGGCCAATACACAGAGACGTTGTAGCAAAACATCGAGCAGGGAGTAGAATGTTGAGCAAAGAATCCATATACTATAGGAACCCTAGGCGGATACACTGAGAGACATTGGGGGAATAGGCGGGGACGAGGGTGGAGGTCTTGCCAGGCATGAGGGAGGAGCGACAGTGAGGGCGAATGGGCGGCGACAACGTCTTTAGGGCACAGATGGGGGTGGGGGTGGAGGCGGAGGCCGGGTGAGGTGTGAGGGAGGGGCGACAGTGAGGGCTGATGGGCGACGACAACGGCTCCAGGTGCGGCAACAATGATGAGCAAGGCGCGAGGGAGAGGGAGGAGGAGGTGGGGAGGGGAGTGAGGGAGGGAGGGAGAGCCAGAGTTGGAGGTGAAGGTGGAGGTGGAGAGGGGTGTCAAAGAGAGAGGGTACAAACGTGACAAGGGAGAGGACGAGTGACAGCAGATAGGTAAGGTATGTCAGGGGGTTGTGCTTGGTGGGGGGGACGATATATACCTTTTTTTAAGCCCATGATGGCCTTTGGCGGTCGCCCGTTTCAGGGGGTACAAAAGCCCTGATTTCTAGTAGTGCTTTCAAATGAATCAATAATTTTCTATTCAATGTTCCACCCTAGGATTGAAAAGTTTTCAAAAATTAATATTTAATTATAAATATAAAAAAAATATTTTTAATATATATAAATGATTTTTTAATTTTATACAAGTTTTTTCATTTGTTATACTTTTTGAAATTAATCTTTATCTAACATTACATCATCCTCCATCCCTCATGATGTCATTACTGTAATTAAAACCCAATATTACATAATAATCCATTGCCATTAACCCCCCCCCCCACCACCACCACCACCTAAAACACTAAAAAAGAAAACAAAAATAAGAAGATGAATAGACTTCAGTTTTGTTCTATCAATCTCAGTTATCTTGACCTTCGGTCACTGTAATTAATGCCCCATAGATTGTTTTTTGAAATATAGAAACCGACGGCACGTTATTCCGAGTTAAGGTTTGTCTGGGACGCCCATAAAAGTGTTTTCAGTGTTTTAAAACACTAAATCGTGCGTGTAATAGTCAAAACCCTAGAAAATGACCTAAGATTAACATTAAATCATAGGATAACCACCATTGAATTATTTGTGACATGTACGTGTAGACAACACATCCATATGACATGGGGTGTATTTGAAATGACTCAATAAATAGTTTTTAAAGCTACCAAAGTTGTTAAAAATGCGTGTCAGAGGGTCAAAACCAAGAAAACGACATCGGATAACCGTGAAATCATAGGACAATGACCATAGATTGATCTGTGGAATATATGAATTGACGACACGTTATTTCAGGTTATGGTTTTCCCGGGATGTCAGTAAACGTGTTTTTAATGTTTTAAAACACTAAAATGTGCGTGTAATTGTTAAAACCATATAAAACAACCTCATATTGATATGAAATCATGAGACAACCACTGTTGAATTATTTTTAAATATAAGATAATTTGTCATATCAAAGTCATTAAATTTTGTTTATTAAGTAAATTTCAAACACATCGCACGTCGATTTAAAATTTGATTAGATTGTTGTATAATTATCTCTTTCTAGTTCCAAATGTTGAATCATTACTTAAATAGGTAAGTTTATGTTTTCAAAGAGTGTTGCATGATATATTATTTGTTTTATATTAAATTTTTTTCCGTTTGATTAATAAAATAACAAATGTGATATGTAACATTCTGAATATATTTTATGTCTATTCTATTTTTCATTTCTTTTCTTAAATGTTCTGGTTTTTATTGTAGGCGATAGATGTTGGCAGTAGGCAGGATCTTGAGTGTTTTGATCTGCGACATTCTTCAGAAGATGGTTGTGATAGTTCTTAGTTTTTGTGGTATGTTTAAATATTATCAATGATTCTACTGTAATTCTAATTTATTATGTTCAATTCTAATTTCTATCTTCTTTTTTATTCCAGTTGATAAGATGGAAGTGGTTGGCTCTAGTTGATGACATGATGTGAAGGTATATGAATGCAGCCGAGGTCGTAAGATGGATGTTTATTGGTCATGGGTTATTGGTGGTGGTGGACATATTTCATATGTATATATTGATGACTAAGGTTATGGGTTGACTGGGGTTATGAGGAATGATGTTGTATATATATAAATGTGAATGTATGATAGTGTATATATAGAGTTTTTTAACAAAGGATGATATATTAATCACAAAGATCAGATGAAACAAGAGAAAACATCCATGAAAGAAAACAATCAAACCAGATGTGGTCTTTTCTAGACAGACTATGAGTTGTCAAATGATAGGCCGCATCATTTCCCTCCCTTTTGATGAAGGAGAAACAAACTGCAAAGGTGTGACAGAGAGATTGAATCTTCCTAATGAGGAAGCCAAAAGATTGGAATTCGTAGTGATTTGTACAAATGACATTGACGATGGTGAGACAATTGGATTCAATGTTGATAGCATTCTGTTCGTAATCTTTTGCAATGGTCGGACAACCAAGGGAAGCGTGGGTCTCAGCAAAAGCGGGTTCGCAACAGGCGTGGTGCGATTCATATTTGCATGCAATGGTCCCACCGCAATGGTCCTAGACCATCAAACCAATCCCGATAATCTCCTCAAAAAGAGCACCTCGACGTTGATCTTGAATATCTCTTCAAGGGGGGTTGCATCTAGCAAAACAACCTGTTTTGAGTAGTGTCACAATTCCATACATCAATCCAGGAATTGACTCGTTCAATCCAGAATGCACAAGACGACACTTTTCAAAAACTACCGCTAAATGATTGTTCATTGAAATATACAGCAGTTTTCATAATCGTTACTAAACCATGTATTGTTTGTTTAAACGTATACTAGTAAAAATAACTGTCTATAATACCTCTGTTTTTTGTAGTGAGAGAAAAATATGAACATTTTTTGAAATTTTCAATGAATGATTTACAATGAATTTTCTCGTAAAAGTTTTCATTGGATTTTTCTAGTGGAATTCTCCACTTAGAATTTTCTGATGGAAATCTCAAGAGGATTTTTCTTGTTAAAGGTTTTCAATTGAATTTTCAGTGTAAGTTTTCATTGAAATTTTTAACCCAAAGTTTCTACTGATATTTCATTGAAAGTTTCCATTAGAAATAATTTTCCACAAGTTTCCATTAAAAATAATTTTCCAGAATTTTCCAAAGTATATTTATAATGAAAATTTTCATTAGAATTTTCAATAGAACTTTTCATTTCACGGTTTCATTAAAATTTTAGTGTTTTTTTCTCAGTTGTTTTTTAGTGTTATTTTAATTTTCCACAAGTTTCCATTAAAAATAATTTTCCAGAATTTTCCAAAGTAAATTTATAATGAAAATTTTCATTAGAATTTTCAATAGAACTTTTCATTTCACGGTTTCATTAAAATTTTAAAGTGTTTTTTTTTCTCAATTGTTTTTTAGTGTTATTTTCCACTGTAAATTTCTAGTAATACTTCTCAGTAAAAATTCTCCATTTGATTTTTTAACTGAGATTTCAATGGAAAATTTCAACAGTTTTTCCAAATTAAATGCTCCAATAATAATTTTTCTATGAAATATCTTAGTATGATTTTTTTAGATAATTTTTAGTGGATTTTTCTCCAATAATAATTGGGGTAACCGTTGAGCATGTCCCGAGATCTTAATGTTTACTGCAATTTCCGGTGGAATTTTAGAATTGTTTTTTCCATAGGATTTTTCACTGAATTTTACGGTTTCAGTAGTCTTTTGCTAGAATATTCGGATGGAAATTTTCCATGTATAAATAATCAAAATTTATATTAGAATTTTCTAATGAATCGTGAGGAAATAATGGGTTTTTTTCTGTAAAGAACATGAGGATTCCGGTTTTTAAAATTTCTTCAACCCCAACAGTCTAAATTTATTTTCTAAACATTATAATAGGTAAATATTACTGGGGTACAGAAGTGCATTCCAGTCACCCATGACCACCAATCATCCAATTTTATCCAACGTTACATCATCAACCCCCACTCATGGCGTCGCGTCATTACAGTAATTAACTTGTGGATTTTCTTGGGAGAAAAGGGTGCAAAGAAATCAAAACCCAATACAACATAATACCCCACCGCCATGAATTCCCCCCACCACCTAAAACACTAAAAAACAACACAAAAAGAAGCTGATGAATCACAGGTGATACAGAGAAGAACATGGATACCCCTCTTCTCTTCTATCCGTCCCAGTTTTTTTGACCTTCGGCCGCTGTCTTCCCTTCACAAATCTCATCACGCCACTGCAACTGTACTGCTCCGCGCCGCCTTCCCGTGGCTTGTTTTTTCAGGGTCTGATGCTGTTTCGGTCCCTGTTCTGCGCCCTCTCCTCGAAGAAGGCGACAGCTTCCAGCGCTTCTCCCTCTGCCCGTCGTCGATCTCGATCTGTTCCTCCCGGCACTCCTTGCTGCAGTACGGGGTGTCCCCCCTGCAACACATTTCAAAACCTGCTACTACATCTGAAGCTATCAAATAAAACCCCCAAAGATCCCTGGAACTCACTTGTACATGAAGATGTCAGCGTTGTGGGGGAGGGGCTTGTGGCACATCGAACACGCCTCCAGAAAATGCTCCGCCTCCCACCTTTGCTGCGCCCCGCTGCCTCCCGGGGAACTAATCGAAGACCTCTCCATCTCACTCTTCACCCGTGACGCCCACAGATGATCTTTGTGGGGCGAGGAGGGCGTGAAGATGGAGCCGACGATGGATTTTTATAACCCCAAAATTTGAAAATGTGTGGATAAAATATTTAGGAATTCAAGTGATAAATGTATATGGTCCCCGTTTGGTGGGGTATGAAATGAAATACCATTAATGGATTAAAAAAGAAAAAGAATAGCATTAGTGGTAACTGAAGTGAAATATTTGGAATCTTCTAGTGGCATGTAATCAATCACAATAATAATATACTTTTATGTGATTGAGTTAGGTAATATCATACATTTCTCAGGAAAATAATTTTATTGTGGGAGTGTGCATGGTAGACTATAGCTACAATCATGTTTGACTGTGGGTATAGATTTAGGTTTAGTGTGGCAGGATGAAAACACTATACCCTCACAAAAATTGATATAACCTAACTTTCGGATGAAACAGTAAGCATACAATAAACATAAGACGTGTTATATCAAAATGATGGCCATACAATGTCACACAATCATACATCAAAACCACATCATATACACCGACATCTCAAAGGGAATAAAAGACAAAAACTAAAAACTCCACCAAAAGTGGTCTTTAATCATATCCCGATGCCAAACTCTCATGCTCCATCCTAACCGTCCCCAAATCAAGAATGAGTCATATGAGCACTTTTTCTTGTCTGGTCCTGTAAACCATAAAGTATGTTCGACTACTAAACCGCAACCCAAACAGTATTTGAGTACGACTCAGTAGACCATCGTCAACGACATCTAAAATATATACATCATGAGTACATAGTGTCTGTTGATGTACGTGATAAAATAAAGGAAACACAATAAATAAGTCATATTGATCCTTGGGTTCCAAGGTGATACCTGCAATCGACCATACCAATGTTGAATGTCTCTGATCACAGTAACCCATAGAGGCACAACTTAATCCAAGTCACTTGTCCAACACATCCCCGACCAATAGTCATAATCTGAATCAAAGGAGCATGTCCAAGGCATCCTAAACCAACAGTCATAATTTGAATCGAAGGAGCTTGTCCACGACATTCCAAATCAATAGTCATAATTTGAATCCAAGGAGCGTGTCCAAGACATTCCAAACCGATAGTCATTATTTGAATCCAACGAACCTGTCCAAGGCATTCCAAACCTATAGTCAAACCATTTATCACCTCATTTAATGTAGTTATTTAAGCACTTGTACACTAAGAAAGTACACCAGATCCTACAGTGTGTCATAAGCATCCCCAACCCACACACGATCTCACTTAAAACCATGGCACCATTAGGGTATCCCTCTTAAATTACCTATAACAACCCTACTCTTTATTTTACATTAATTCATGATTTATTACATAAAAGTACACATAATACAACCCGAAAGATCGAGATGTCTAGTGTCTTTGAGAATTAGGTACATAGCATAACATTTTGAACATGAGATACAACAACGTTATTGAAAACTTTCTTAATTTGCTTCTAAAATTCCATGGCTTTTAAAATTGCATGGGATAACCTGAAAACAAACATAAGAAAGGGGTGACACTACCACAGATGTGGGTAAGGGATGCATCAGCTTTTATCAGCACTAAACAGAAAGCACTGATAAAAGAGGAGATTTTATCAATGCTAAAAAGAGCGCTGATAAAGGTGTACCCTTATATCAGCGTTTTTTTATCACTAATAAAGGGTGGATTTATCAGTACTATTATTAGCGCTGATAAAAGTTTTTAATAAAAAATACTATTAATTTATACAAAATTATTATATTTATATTCAAAAATAACGTTTATTTGTATACAATAAATAAAAAATGCATGTTTATAATTATTATTTTTTAATAATTCAAAAATATATATAATGTTTAAAAAATGTATTTATAAGATTATAATTAAATAAATATATATTTAAATAATTATAAGATTATAATAAGTTTCATTAGGTAAAAAATATATTTATTAGATTTATTAGATTTATTAGATTTATTGTATTTATAATTATATATAAATACTTTTTAAATATATATATATTATAATTATAAATATATTTAAATAAATATGTATTTAAATAAATATATGTTTCCAATAAATTTGGTCAATAAATATATTGATGCGTGAGTATAATTGACGTGAATATATGTTATGTATTTATCATGAATGTTCATTTATACATTACATCATTCTTATTCATTCTATATGTGATGACTCGTTTTTTATTATCTATACTTAACTAGGTATATGATTCATTTATGTTATGTATACCCATGGATCTATTATATTCTCAAAAATACTTACAAAATTACAATAAATATATTTAAATAATAAATATATTTAGTATATTTATAATAATAAATTTTTAAATTTATATAAATACTTTTTAAATATATTTATTTGTAATTATAATAATAACTGCACATATATATATTTAAATAATTATAAAATTACAATAAATACATCTATTATAGTTTTATAAATATATATATATATATATATATATATGTAAATAATTATGAAATTATAATAAATATATTTATTAAACTTATAAACTTATAAATATAGATAATGAAATAAATATATATATTAGGTGCTTAGAGGTACAATTACATTAAACACACATGCACCACACACACTGGTCAAAAATGCAGGGCATAGCCCCCCTAAAAGATAGCCCACTTATCAAGCCATATTTATTCAGCACATGACCCGAAGGCCGATTGGGCATGAAGCTCATTACATGGCCCAAAGGCCCACAATCTAGCACGAAGGCCCAATGCAACGTCATGTCTGCAACATGCCTACATCACTGTCTGCCTTCGTCACCACATGCCTGCGTCCTGCCTGCGTCACCGCATGCCTGCGTCCTGCCTGCGTCGTGCCTGCGTCACCGCCTGCCTAAGTCATGCCTGCGTCACCACCTGTTTGCAGAAATTCGCTCCCACCCAGATTCAAACCCGGGTCTGATGCAGAATCACGGGGCACCTCTACCACTGAGGCACACCCCAACTGCTAATGAAATAAATATATTTATACACATACAAATATATATAAATAAATACAAATAGTTATAATTATAATTCTAAATAAATATAGATATATTTAAATAATTATAATATTATAACAAATATATTAATTATATATATTTATATACAAATATTTATAAAAAAATACAAATAGTTATAATTATAATTCTAAATAAACGTATATATATTTAAATAATTATAAAATTATAATAAATATTTATTTTTAGTTATAATTATATATATATATATATTTATTTATTTATTATATATATAATTTTATAAATATATATAATAATATAAATAAATTATTAATATTATATTTTTATCAATGTTTTTTTAGCGCTAATAAAAGCTTATCTTTATCATCAATAAAAAAGCATTGATAAAGACATGTGTTTATCAGCACTGGTACCAGGAAAGTCTAGGTACCAAGCGTGCCCGATCCTAAAAATTTATTAAAGAAAATAATGTATACCCAAACACAGAGTGTGACACATGAAATGTCATTAACACATGAAAGTGATCAACCCACCACTGCAAACAAAAAAGAAAATCCCAAGACACAAACCTTGCCAAAACCCACCAAAAACACAGAAAAAATGGCAAGAAAAAACTGACCGAAAAAACCAAAGGCCCAGAACAGAAATAAAAAATGGCTGATGAGGGGCCCAAAAAGATGTGGATCACATCTTGTTGACAGATACCCTGCAGCCAGAGACCCACGCTGTCTACAAACTGCCAGAGAACGCCAGCCTATCGCCAGTACAATGGCCAAATTTGCCGCAAATTTCCAACCCACGTCCCAAGGTCTTTCTCCCCGCAATTCAAGGTCATCGCTAGTCGCTATCCGGATGAACTATAGCCTGAATTCAGCGACCCTCCGTCGTCGGCCATCATCGCTCATCGACGAGGATCCCACCATCCCTACCGTGACATGGCCGCCACAGTCGTCCACCGACATTTTGGACCACCATCCCACAAACATCGCATGCCAGCCCAACATCACACCAGCCATAACACAACTCTAGCTCCATCCCCGCCGTCGTGGAGGACCCTATCGCCACGACCCAAGCCGTCAGCTGCCTTCATCTACTCAGCGACTTTCTCCCCGCCCGAGATCGTCGTTGTCCGCATCACACTTGTCCCATCTTCAAGCAGTTACCTCAATCACCAGCCATGAGAGGCACGACTCGTCTCCGGATATCAAAGCACCAGGAGGTATCAGATCCTCAGCACAACCGGCATCCAAAATCCCACAGACCAAGATCCCAGATCCAAAAAGAACACCCTACAATCAAGGTCATCACTCACCTAAGTTCGAGGTCGTCACTACTACATCGTTCGTCGCTGGGAACAGATACCGAGACCCCAGATTCGATCAAGGTCGTCGTCGCTACTCGACCACCACTGGGAACGCACACCGAGATTCCAGATCTGAAAATCCATGCTTTTGAGGTCATCACCTCCTGAAAAATGTGTTCGTGATCATCGTCACCCGACCACCGCCGAGAATGTACACCAAACACACGTTGCCGGAAAAACCGTTCAATCCTTCGACGAAGCTGCCGCCGCAGTCCAGTGTTGTCGTAAAGATCCAGAAATTTCAAGTAAATTTTTTTCTTAAATACTTTGAAATTTTATGAGTCTTTGGCTTATGACGACACTTGATTCTGAGGCTCGGTGTGACTTAAGTCAATTTCCGTAAGTATAACTCAGGTACGTTCAGTAAACGAACGAGCGGGTATTTCTATCTTTTGAACCGATGCACGGAATTGAAATCTGAGGACACCGATGAACTCGCAACGCCAATAATTGCTTAAGGTGACCTTTACCGTAGTTGCGTTTTCTCGGAAGGAGAAGTTATTTATTGGGGTTTAATTAAGAAGTAAATAAAATTGTCTGTACAATTTTATTTTATATCTAAGGAGTTTAATTCCTCCCATGAGAAGTTGTTGGTGGGGTCCACACCCACCCAACTTCCCATGAGTGGATATATGAGAGGTGGGGGCCACATGACCCCCAACCTTTCAACTCCCCCTAAACCCCTAAAACCCCCCTTCATTAATTTGTTAACTCCTCTTAAATGTGAGACCTCTCACCTCCCCCTCTCTCCCTCTTTAACTTTTGCCTACACATTAATTTAATGAATTCAACTACATCGATTAATTAATGAAGTGGTTTGAATTTGAATTTTAAATTACATGTGATAATAAAAATAATCACTAGTGCAGAAATCGTTTTTTACGTCACCATTTTTTACGTCGGTTATATATAACCGACGTAAAAATGCGGCGAGTAGATTTTTAACGTCGGTTATTTTAATAACCGACATTACAAATCGCGCCTGTTGGGATTTTACGTCGGTTATCTTATAACCGACGTAAAAAACCAATGCGCGGGGGGTTTTTTACGTCGGTTATTTGGAAACCGACGTAAAAAACCAGATATCGACGCGTTTTTTACGTCGGTTATCAAATAACCGACGTAAAAAACAAAGCACGGGGTTTTTTACGTCGGTTATTTTATAACCGACGTAGAAAACACGTCCGGGCTGTGGTTTTTTACATCGGTTATTAGATAACCGGCGTAAAAAACGCGTCAATATCGGGTTTTTTACGTCGGTTATAAAATAACAGACGTAAAAAACGCGTAAATATCGGGTTTTTTTACGT
Organism: Viscum album; assembly: GCA_963277665.1. Classification (NCBI taxonomy): domain Eukaryota; kingdom Viridiplantae; phylum Streptophyta; class Magnoliopsida; order Santalales; family Viscaceae; genus Viscum; species Viscum album. Next base: position 2,044,590,213 of record OY728147.1, on the reverse strand, counting down.
CGGTTATAAAATAACCGACGTAAAAAAACCCCCCGCATTGGTTTCTTACGTCGGTTATCTTATAACCGACGTAAAAAACCAAAGCGCGGGGGTTTTTTTACGTCGGTTTTAAAATAACCGACGTTATAAAATTAAAAAATAGTTTATAACGTCGGTTATATAATAACCGACGTTATAAAACTTTTAAAAAAATTAAAGCCCGTGGAATGTCATTTACGATTTTTCGCTTGACAGTCCGCCGGCTCGTCTCTCTCGCGCGGTAAACCCTAAACGGCTCGTCGATCGACCTGCGTTAAACTCAATTTGGCTTCATTGTTTATCTTCTTCACTCCTCTCGGATCTATCATCTCAACTCGCAACATTCAAGTAAGCCTTCCACGAATTTATTTCGTTCGTTTTTGTTTCGATTCTTGATGTGCTTTTCGTTCGTTTTTGAATCTCGTGGAATTTTTTGTTATTGCAAATGGTTATTTGCAAATGGTTATTTGTATTTTGTTATTGCAAATGGTTATTTGTATTGCAAATGGTTATTTGTATTGCAAATGGTTATTTATATTTTGTTATTGCAAATGGTTATTTGAATCTCGTGAAATTTTTTGTTGATATAACAGACTATGTTGAGGGAACATTAAACTAGATGAATAATGAGATAAAAAAGACGTGCATCGTTACTTTAAACGAAAATAAATAATAATTACTTTTTATATCATATTTTGGATCGGTTTTTTTATAAATTAAAACAATAAATGTGATCCCCATTATATGATATTGGAGGAGTACCATGGTTTAACCACACAGTATGGAAAACCTAGAACCAACCCTAAAACATGCATATGCATCATGCTGTGTGATTTCATGATAAATAAGTATGGTTTGTACAAAATATATTTCCTCCATTATATTTGTAAACAAATGTAAAATGTTTCCTAGGTAGAACCTCATGGTATTCACTAACCATGTTCCAACCATGAATAAGAATATAAAACTATAATATCCTAAAAAGTCAAAAAATAATAATACAAGGATGAATAAAAAAAGTTAATCAAAATAATTTGATTTAATAACCTATAATAAATATAGAGGTGTTAAAATAACACAAACCATACTAAATTCTACCCCTAGAAGAATATGTTGAGGATGTTGGACCTAGATTGAGATTAGGCCACTACTCCATTATCAATGGCTCTCACACCTATGTCTCATTGGAATCGAAAACATGTTACCAATGATATTAAACCATATGAATTACCATATCATTTAGAACATTCACTTGAGAATATAAAACACATTATTATTGTTAATCATATACATATACATATTTAGTCTTGTAATTGCCAGTCTGTTCACTATTGTTGTTGATATTTGTTAATTCTTGGTGTTTAGAATTTCTGAACATGTTTCCTGTAATTGGAATTCAGTTTTTGTCCATGGTTGTTTTGTTTTCGTTTTTGGATTTTGAAAACCTAAAATAAACAGAGTTTTTAGTCGAGTTTTATTTTGATTGATAACCATTAAAGCTGAAGGCCAAGTACAAAATCAAATCCCCACAAGATATGTTACATGGGATTAAAAATCAGAAATAAAGGATTAAACCGAATCAGTGGGACTATTGTTATTCTGAGCAGACCAGTGTTGGACGCGTTGGGCGGCCCTCTCAGCCTGCCAATGCAATTAACGATCATCAGAAACAAGAATGAGTGAATTGCTGATAAAATAATAACATGCTGGTAGACCTCTTTTTGCCAGTCACACCGAAGGGTGATGAAGACCAATATCAAGGTCTGCACGCCATTTAAAATAGGTTGTTTATCTAATATATTAAAACATCAAAACCGCAATCAATATTAATCTATGTAGGCGTCATGGTTTTCTTTGATTCAATGAAATTTAAAACTGTTATATCTAACTATATTTTGTTTTAAAAATAATATTCAAGCATATTTTTTTAAATACCTATAAATTTGTTTTATATTTTAAATTGTTTTACATTAAAATTATGTTTTTTTTCATATAAACATGTATTTGTCTTATCTTAAAAATATATATTTTTTGTTGATATTTGTTATAGGTAATAATGAGTCGAAGTTGGATTACGGCACATCGAATGAGCAATGAATTTGAGGAAGGTGTTGATGCCTTTTTGGAATTTGCAAAACGAAATGTTCCAAGTAGTGACATTTTTTTCTGTCCATGCCTGAAATGTTTGAATATAAAGAAGTTGAAAAGTAGAGAGATAAAAGATCATCTGATATGTCATGATTTTAATCCGAGTTACAGCCCTTGGATTTGGCATGGTGAAACTGGACGAAATGTCACTGATGATGATGATTCGCAAGATGGTAACTCCGATGGAATTGAAGAAATGATTTGCGATATTGTAGCAGAACAGATTGAGATAGAACCGACAGTTGCGCGTCTATATGGTGATGCTGAAAAACCATTATATCTCGGTTGTACAGATTTTACAGTTTTGTCGGCGGTGTTAAGATTGATTAACCTGAAGGCGAAGCATGGATGGAGTGACATAAGTTTTACAGAGCTACTACAATTGATGAAAGACATTCTTCCAAAAGATAACGATCTTCCAGATTCACATTACAAAGCCAAGAAAATATTATTCCCGATGGGATTGGGATACAAGAAAATACATGCCTGTCTGAATGACTGCATTATATATAGGAAGGAATATGAATTTCTGTCAGAGTGTCCAAAATGTGGGACATCACGGTATAAGGTGAAAGAAAAATCACAGGGTGATGTAGAGATAACAAAGCTCCCTTCAAAGGTATTTTGGTATCTTCCTATAATTAATCGTTTCAAATGTTTATTTGCTAATTCACATGATGCAAAAAGGTTAAGATGGCATGCTGAAGAGCGGGTATGTGATGGAAAAATACGTCATCCAGCTGATTGTCCACAATGGAAGAAAATTGATGCGCAATATTCTACATTTGGAAATGAAATTAGAAATCTCAGACTAGGGTTGTGCATAGATGGAATGAATCCATACCGAACACTCAGTAGCACACATAGTTCATGGCCTGTTTTATTGGTAATTTACAACCTCTCTTCTGAAGTTTGTATGAAGCGCAAATATGTCATGTTGAGTACAATGATCTCTGGTCCAAAGCAACCCGGTAATGATATTGATGTTTACTTGTCACCGTTGATTGATGATTTGAAACTGTTATGGGCTGATGGTATTAGGGTGTATGATTCTTATAAAATGGAATATTTTCAACTGCATGCAGTGCTTCTGTTCACTGTAAATGACTTCCCAGCGTATGGAAATTTGTCTGGATACAGTGTTAAAGGGCATAAATCATGTCCAATTTGCGAACAACAGACGTCCTATTGTCAATTGCATAATGGGAGGAAAACAGTGTACACGGGTCATCGAAAGTTTTTGCCTATGGAACACCCTTATAGAAGACTAAAAAAGGCATTCAATGGCTCACAAGAATTTGATACTGCTCCAAAACCTTTATCCCCTGATCTGTATTTTGAGAGGGTGAAAAACCTTGACGTGACATTGGGAAAGACACCGAAATCTGGTAATGATAGACATATTTGGAAGAAAAGGTCAATTTTTTTTGAGCTACCATATTGGAGGTATCATGAAGTTAAACATATTATTGATGTCATGCATGTGGAGAAGAATATCTGTGATTCTTTGATTGGAACATTGTTAGATAGTAAAGGAAATACTAAAGATGGGTTGAATTCAAGATTATACTTACTATCAATGGGAATACGTTTGGAGTTAGCTCCCACTTCTAAAGGAAGACGAACAGTTCTTCCCCCGGCTTGTCATACATTATCGAAGAGGGAGAAAATTAGCTTCTGTCAGTGTCTTCATGATACCAAAGTGCCTCAAGGTTATTCTTCTAATGTAAAAAATTTTGTCTCATTGAAGGACTTGAAGTTGATAGGTATGAAATCACATGATTGTCACATCATGATGCAACAAATTCTACCAGTTGCATTGCGTGGAATATTGCCCATTCGTGTCAGAAAGACTATAATGAAGTTGTGTTATTTTTTCAATTCAATTTGTAACAAGGCGATTGATGTGAATGCTTTGAACATTTTGGAAAAGGATGCAATTTTTATACTTTGTCAATTGGAAATGTATTTTTCTCCAACTTTTTTTGATATAATGGTGCATTTAATGATTCATCTGGTTCGATAAATAAAGCTTTGTGGACCTGTATATCTTCGTTGGATGTATCCTTTTGAAAGGTATATGAAAATATTAAAGGGGTATGTTAAAAATCTATATCGACCTGAAGCCTCCATTATTGAAAAGTATATTTCTGAGGAGGTAGCAGAGTTTTGTACGAGCTACTTGGCTGCGGCGCAACACATAGGTTTGCCTCCATCTCGCCATGAACGAGTTAATAATGAGGGAAAGGGGATTCGCGGCTTCAAAGTCAAATCATTGTCAGTTGAACAGATGAAGAAGTTAGAATCATACATCTTGAATAACATAGCTGATGCTCAACCGTATATCACATTGCATATTAATGAGTTGAAACAATGTCATCCAAAGAAGAAAGAAATGTGGATTTTGAATGAGCACAACAAAACTTTTTTGTCATGGATTAAAAAGACTTTGCTTGGTAGATCAGATGTATCAGAGACATTAAAATGTATAGTGGGTGGTCCATGTTTAAATGTGATAACATGGTCTGGTTATGACATTAATGGTTATACATTTCATATAAAAGCTCAGGACAACAGAAGTGCAGTTCAGAATAGTGGTGTATTGGTGTTTGCAGAAGCAATGCATTTTTCGAGTGCTAAGGACAAAAACCCAATTTCTGCATCAAATGCATATTATGGAGTGATTGAAGACATATGGGAGGTTGATTACTTTAAAATTAAAGTTCCCGTTTTTAACTGTAAATGGTTTAACGGTAAAAACAGTTTCAGACATGATGAATTTGGAATGACACTTGTTAATCTGAATAGATTGGAAGACACAGTTGATTCTTTTATAATGGAAACACATGAAAAACAAATTTTTTATGTAGTAGATCAATCAGATATGCAGTGGGCTGTTGTTTTACAAGGGAAAAAACAATATGTTGGTGATGATGAACTTGATGAATATTCTGATTTATGTGAGATCCCTACTTCCATGGAAATATTAACAGAACATAATGACGATCATGTTGAAGACATAGTTTGTGCCATAAGGAACGATCACGACGAAGGAATTTGGGAAAACAATCCATCTGTACATTCCTAAAATTACAGGTAACATGTGTTTATTTCTTGTTTACATTTATTTTTTCCATAAATGTTAGATATTGTAAGTTTTTTATTTATTAAAACATGTTTTAAAATAAAATAAGTATATGTTTTTGTTTTTGTTTGTTTTAAGTTTGTTTAGTTTACTTTATCATGTTTATAACCATTACAAGAATTTTAAAATGTTTATTTTTGTTCACTGAAAATTACTTTACCATGTTTACAATGTTTACCAGGTTTACCATTTTTAGCATTTTTACCATCTTGACCATCTTGACCATCTTTTCCATCTTTATCATTGTTTAACATGCTTACCATATTACCAATGTTTACTATTATTTAACATAGTACACTTCTCTATTTTTTGATTACAGTAGTATTAAAATATTTTAATTTTTATATTTTTTCACTGACAATTACTTTACCATGTTTACAATGTTTACCAGGTTTACCATTTTTTCCATTTTTACCATCTTGACCATCTTGACCATCTTTGCCATCTTTACCATTGTTTACCATGCTTACCATATTACCAATGTTTACTACTATGTAACTTAGTACACTTTTCTATTTTCTGATTACAGTAGTATTAAAATATTTGAATTTGTATATTTTTCACTAACAATTACTTTACCATGTTTACAATGTTTACCAGGTTTACCATTTTTTTCATTTTTACCATCTTGACCATCTTGACCATCTTTGCCATCTTTACCATTGTTTAACATGCTTACCATATTACCAATGTTTACTATTATGTAACTTAGTACACTTTTCTATTTTCTGATTACAGTAGTATTAAAATATTTGAATTTGTATATTTGTGAACTGACGTTTGTTTTTTTGATTTGAAGGATAATGACAGATCATTCAGATGATCAACCACATGATTCTGGAGAGGAGCATATTGCTGGTCATACCTCTGGGGATGAACATTCACATGCTCCTATTACGACAAAGAGTTCAAAGGTTGGAAAACGTGGGTGCACACGTTTACCAAAATTATCACTTTCCCGTACGCAGGATCAGAGGATAGTAGTTGAGTTTGATGATGATGATATTCCTAGAGGTCCGAATGCCAAATATTTTAAGAGTTTTGTTGCAACTCAGGCTAAGACCAAAGTAAGCATTCTGTATGATGATTGGAGAGGTTTGGATAAAGATATTATCTCTCAGTTGTGGGAGACGATTTTGGTAAGATCTTTTGTCATTGTTTGACCATTATTTTAATGTTTCTAGTATATATAATATGTTTAACATCTTCTTTATCAGATGACATTTGATATTCCTGACACTGGAGGAGTCAGGAAGAAATGCTTATCGTTGGCTGCCAGGAGATGGAGGGATTTCAAATCAACCCTCTCATCTGATTTCATTTATGGTCATAGGAGTCATGACAATCCATGTCGTATATATCCTTTTATAGATGAAGACACATGGAGACAATTTTTTGAAAGTAGAAAAAAAGAGTCATTTCTGGTAAGGGAAATGTAAACTTTTATAAAATTTCTTATATAAATGATTTTATTAATGTTTTGTTAATGATTTCTTATTCTTAAATTACAGCAAACAAGGAAATCTCATCAGGAGATCCAATCTAAAAATGTATACCCTCATAGTTTATCTCGGGGAGGGTATACATTATTGGAAGAAAAAATGATGGCGGAAAAATTTCAACAACTAAGAGCTGAGTCTTCAAGCTCTGGAGAGGTGGCCCCTCCATCCCCTCCATCTAGACATGAAAAATGGAAGAGAGCTCGGAAGGGAAAAAATGGCAATATCTTTTGGAAGAATCGAGAATCGTAGCTGAGAGGATTGTAAGATATCTATTTAATTTATTTAAGTTAACTTTTTTCTTCATATAAGTTTCAATCATTACAGAAATGTTCAATTAATTAATACAGGACTCTCTTGAGGAGCAAAGTTCAGAGGGGACATTTACAGCTACTGGGAGGGAAGATATTTTATGTGCAGTATTGGGAAGGCCCGAACATCCTGGTCATGTAAGAGGATATCCGGCAGGTGTATCGGTAAGAAAAGTGTTTCCACGTTCTTCAACTTCTAACATTGAGGGGGTTTATAAAAAAAATAGAAGCCTTGGAGGCTGAAGTTCAAAATATTAATGTGACGATGGAAGACAAGATTAGAGAGTCGGTGCAGTCTATGTTTGCAGAAATGAAAAGACAATTTCAGACTGCAGCTCCCACTCCTCCACCTCCCCCTGCAGACCCCATTATTTATCCTCCACCTCCGCCAGGAGCTCCCACTCCCCCACCTCAGCCTGCAGACCCCATTTTTTATCCTACGCCTCCGCCGCAGCTTCCTACATATTGCGAGTTGTATGTTGATGATTCTCAACATCATATAGTAGCATACGGGTTGGTATATTGTATAGGAGATACAGTTCATCATCAAAAATTAGAGGTAGATAATCAGAGGGTCACTGTACATGATATTATAGATAGATCAGCTAGGGTACCAATACCTACAGATGAGGTGGCGACAGTTGGACAGAGTATTGGCCATTTTTTAGTTTGGCCATCCAGACTTCTTTGACTCATTACCATAGAGGTATGAATGCTATATCTTTTATTTTATTTTTTTTATTAAAGTTGTTTTATCATTTGAAAAATACTATATTTCTCAATTTTTTTTCACAGGAATACTTCAAAGGTAAAGAAATACTGTATAGACAACAACAAAGACAACAGGCTATGACATCAGATACAGATTCCAGTGGTCTTGACAGATTTTCAAGATATTCACATTTGTTGTTGGGTTTTTATGAGTTTCCAATGGAATCTCATGTTTGTGGACGTGAAATAAGTGTGGGGATTACAAAATCTGATATCATGGAGCTTGTTACTGGAGATAAGTTGGGCATCAACGTGGTGCAAATTTTTTCCATGTAAGCCTTAACACCTTTTCCCTGCGTTATATGTATTAAAAATGTATACTTATATATGTTTTGTATTAGGTATCTTTATAAAATTTGTGATAGGAATGAACTGACAGAAGTATATGGATTCATGGACCCGTAATTGATTTCCCCTGAAGCATGTGCATTGACTGAGGAACAAAGAATGGTTTATATTGCTGAAAGATTTGAAAAGAATATAATCAGACAATGTTGGATGATGCCTTTTTGTGAGAGGTATGAAAAAAATTTCTCTCAAAGAGTTAATTATCTTTTAACATAAAAAACCACTAACATTAAATTTCCTTTTATCAGTGATCATTGGATGTTAGGGATTTTTTTCCCAAGGGAGAAAGCTCATTATTGGATATGCTCTGTTCATGGTGATGTGCGGGAAAGTTTTAAGAATATATTGGAAAAGTAAGTTTCAATTTCTCAATAGTTTTATATATTATAATGAATTTTAAATTTACCCCATTCGTATTATTTTCTAACAGTGCATGGGTCTACTTTCGAAAAAACACAAAGAAAAGAAATGCAAAGATCAAATATATAAATGCGAAGGTAAATTTCCATTTATAATTTGTACTTTTTGATTTATTACATAAAAATAATATATTGAATTTACACTCATTCAAAACAGAATTGTCATGAACAACAAGGCCTCATCAAATGCAGATATTATATGTTAAGATTTATGTATGATATAATAACAACTGGGACAGTTGTGAATTTTGACCTGGTACGATTTCCTCTTAAACTTTTCCATAATATTTCAATTTGATTTATTCATTATACACGTTAACTATCTTCTTTTTCATTTGTAGCTTTTTGATGACCCTCAACCCTATACTGTTGAAGACATCAAACACGTACAAGTGGAGTGGTCAAATTATTTTACAGGTTTGATTGAATTTTAGTTTTTTGTAATGTAAAATGTAATTTTGAATATTGTCGTTTTAATTGTGTATTTGGTAGTTGTTTAGGTTTGATTTAGTTTTTTTTGAAGTTGACATTGTAAGTTTTGAATGTTATATAAGTGAATGTTTAATTTTGCTCGACTTCTTGTTTTGGTCTACTTTTGATGGTTCTTCTGGTATGGATTTGGGTCTATGGGGGAGGGGTTCCAAGGGTGTGGGGGTGTGTTCAGTGGGGTTGGGGTGTCCAGCGGTCTGGGAGGGCTGTCCGGTGGGGTGGGGGGACAGTCCTGGGGGGTGGCAGGGATGTCCAGGGGTGTGGGAAGCCGGTCCAGGGGTGTGGGAGTGTTGTCCAGGGGTGGGGGTTGTCCAGGGGTGTTTGGGGCTGTCCAGGGGTGTGGTGGGGGCTGTCAAGTGGGGTGAGGGGGTGAGGAGGTGCTGTTCAGGTGGGTGGGGGGTTGTCGAGGGGTGTTTGTGGGTGTCCGGGGGTCGGGGGCAGTCCAGGAGTGTGGTGGGGGCTCCAATGGGGTGGGGGAGGGTTGTCCAAGGGGTATACATGAGGGTGGGAGCTCCAACGGGGTGGGGGAGGGCTGTCCAGGGGGTATACATGAGGGTGAGGGCTCCAACGGGGTGGGGGAGGGCTGTCCATGGGGTATAAATGAGGGTGGATACTGTCTAGTGGGTAAGTTTTATATGTTATCTATGTACATGCTTAATTTTGATGTACTTCTGTTTATGTGGTACGATTTCTTGATTTGTTTTTTGGTTGATTCTGGTAGAGAGAAGATCACTGCATTCTGTTTTAAAAAAAAATTGGGTTTATCACGTCGGTTATCTAATAACCGACGTGATAACAGGCCTGGAGAATGGTTTATCACGTCGGTTATTTAATAACCGACGTGATAAAAGGCCTGGATAATGGTTTATCACGTCAGTTATTTAATAACCGACGTGATAAGAGGCCTGGAGAATGGTTTATCACGTCGGTTATTGAATAACCGACGTGCTAAACGGCCTGGACAATGGTTTATCACGTCGGTTATTGAATAACTGACGTGATAAACAGCCTCCCTCCGGTTTATCACGGCGGTTATATAATAACCGATGTGATAAACCCCCCTCCCTCGATTTTTCACGTCGGTTTTATATGAACCGACGTGATAAACCACGCTCAGCCCGGTTTATATATGAACCGACGTGATAAACCCCCTCGCCCCTGTTTATCACGTCGGATGTTTAAGAACCGATGTGATAAACCATTGTCCAGGCCATTTATCACGTCGGTTCTAAAATAACCGATGTGATAAACCATTCTCCAGGCCCTTTATCACGTCGGTTCTAAAATAACCGACGTGATAAACCATTCTCCAGGACCTTTATCACATCGGTTCTAAAATAACCGACGTGATAAACCATTCTCCAGGCCCTTTATCACGTCGGTTCTAAAATAACCGACGTGATAAACATCGCGATTTTATGTTTTTGACGTCGGTTTTTAAATAACCGACGTCAAAAACCTTATTTATAACGTCGCACGTATTAACGTCGGCTAAAAACCGACGTAAAAAATTAAAAATAACCGACGTAAAAAACGTTTTCTGCAATAGTGTATAGGAGAAACCTATTATTTTATTTTGGGAGGGTTTTCGTTGTGCTAAGAAGAGAACTCTTGTGAAGAAGAAGAGAAATCCTCTCTCGACGAAGAACGATGTCTCTTCAACGAAGAACGCCAGTTCCATGAAGAAAGAAGATGGACACCGACGTCGTTTACAAAATCTCACCTCGCGACACCGTCTTCTGCGACGCCAGACGTACGCCATCAATTATTGAGGTAGGGGGTTTGCTTAATTTATTTAAAATAAATTACTCCCTCGTTCTCGTTGTATTCAAGTGAATACTTTGGCCTATTGCTATCGCTTTACACGGAGGTCGCAGGCCGAACGAACATGACCCGAAGACCCTCAATTTGATCTTGTTTATTATTTTTTTGGAATCGGAAACCGAAGGTGGAGGAAGCACGGCGCCATCGCGCCGTACCAGAAACGCGGCGGAGGAAGTAAGCGTTGTCGTGCCGGATGTGCGGAAGAAACCACGGCCCGCTTCGCGGGCCGCTTCGGCAGAAGAACCGGCTTGCCCATCGGCCGGCCGGGCGAAGGGGAGCCGCAGCGCCAGGAGGGCGTCGCGCTGGAAAACCGGCCGACCCGTCGGCCGGCCGGGCAGAGCCGAACCGCAATGCCAGGAGGGTGCCGGGCTGAAGAAACCCGCGGCCCGCCATGCAGGCCGCTTGTGCCAGAAGGCCGGCCAGCCTAGTCGGCCGGTTTAGGAAGGCGGCGTCGCCGGTTCGGGCAGCCGGGGGCTGCGCCCTCGCCTCGGACCGCTCAGCCAGCCGGCCGAGCCAGCCGGGCCGCATGCCCCGCCGGGCTGCGCCCCGCCACTTCTGGCCGAGCTACGTTTTCCTTCGAACCGATCCGACACCCCTTCCGGGTCAAACCCATCAAATTGGGTTAACCCGACCCGTGGGCCCACTGGGCTAAACGGGCCAGGCCTGTTATTCACTTAAACATGAATAACTTAAATACCACGCGTCCGATCGACACGCCGTCCACGGCACTGGGACCCCTTTCGACGAGACGATTCTTTTGCAATACTCTAAGTGAGTTTTGGACAACTTTGGTAAATGGCCGGGTTTGGAACAAGCATATTTCCAACTAAGCCCCTCGAACGAAAAAGCCAATATCTCTCAGACCGGACGTCCGATTGACACGCCATCTATTGAGTTGCGTTACTTTTGACAAGACGGAACTTCGAGATACATCAACTCTGGACTTCATGACAGTTGATGTATCAACTCCTTTACTCGAGGAGTGGACCCTCCTGGAATCGAGTACGCTGTGTGCGGGAACCCTAGAGCTGGCTCCGACTGCGACGACTACCGTGCTGGGATCCTCCGTATATTCGACGATGAAGACGAATGTACTTGGATCCTACGTGGGTTCGGCAGTGAGGACAACTGTACTTGGATCCTCCGTGGCTTCGGCAGCAATGACGACTGTACTTGGATCCTACCTGGGTTCGGCAGCGATGGTTACTGTACTTGGATCCTATGTGGGTTCGGCAGCGACGACTTCTATTCTTGGATCCTACGTGGGTTCGGAAGAGGATATGATTCAGAGGCTATATCTAATCATCTCCACCCCACTCCGTGAGTAGTATACCTGTGTGAGGTGAGTCTTGTCTTTCAATCATTATCATTGATGTGATTGACTTCTTTCCTGTGTGGACCGGATTGTGCATGGGCTCGAAAGTTAGAGCCAAACTGAGATTGATGACTTAGGTATATGTATGGGTATGTACCTAAGTAGAGTTGGTTGATACTTCATGATTGTATATTTCCTTTGTGGTTTATCCTTCGTGGATTCTGGGAGACCTTCGTGAGTCTTGGGGTCCCTACTAGGTATCGTTATACTCACCCCTGCACGGGCAATGCCCGCACTACATTGTGTTGGTTGTAGAAGACGGACAACACTGATCGTGGTTGAGGCTTGAGGAGTTGGACAGTATCCGGAGGTGGACCACCAGTCAGGACGTACATGGAGTGGATGGACGGACCTGAGGTACCGACGAGACTATGTGTACCCACCCTTCAGGTGGGATTCCAGGAGGAAGACTCGTTGTTTGTTGCTTTACATTACAGCTGTTGTACTGTCTTTCTTAGTTGTACCGTACTTTCAGTTGGGTTTGTATACTGGCCCATTTACTTTCTAGCACTTACTTTTGTACTCAGTTTTACATAGTGCTTACTTCACTTGCATGCTCTGTTGTGTTTGTTTACTTTTATAATGGAAATTTCTTCCATTTTACTTGGATTTACGCCTTTGGTTCTAGTCACCAGTCCATGGCCTATGGAAGGCGGGCTTGGGGTAGTCACGGCACGGGCCCCGAGGATGGTTCATGAAAAATTGGTATCAGAGGAGTTGGTTCTACCGCAGAACTCAGGACTCTAAAAATTTCTTCTCTATGAATCAATAGTGTTAAGAGTATTGAGTGTGGTTTTCAGTCCAGGGAGTCCAGTGTTGGTGCGGCGGCCGGCGTATCCATACACCAGGACCTTGACTTCTGATTTCCGACTCAGTGCTCGAAAACACTGATTGCATGTGTGTTTCAAAAGTTTTTCTTTGTGATTACTTTGTGTCAGCTCACCAGGTATACTATTTGACCGTGGCACACTTGTTTCTTTTCAGGATGGCCCCACGAAGGTAGCCAACCAGGGTTCCTAGTTACGTGCGGGATGACAGCCCACCGAGCGACGAGGCCTCAGTGTAGGGCCACATTATAGTGGAGGCACCAGCGGTACCACTACCCATTGAGCCGCCGATGCCACCAGCCCCAGCAGCAGAGAGTGCACGCCGCCTGAGTGTGTTTCACAAGTTTCAGCGATAGAGGCCACCCAGGTTCCACAGAGAGATGGACCCTCAGGCAGCCGAGGATTGGCTGGAGGCTATCGTCAGAGTCTTCAGATTGGTAGAAACACCATCGGAACTTATGGTGATCCTTGTCGCGAGTCTCCTGCATACAACAACAGGTATATGGTGGAGCCTGATGCTCCAGGTGCATGACGAGACATCACTACTTTGGACGGACTTCGAGAGCCTCTTCCGCTCAGAGTTTTTTCCAGCCACCCTACGTGCGGTGCGCATTCACGAGTTACTACATATACGGCAGAGAAGTATGACAGTAGCCCAGTACTCGGTGAGATTTACCGACCTCTCACGCTACTCCACAGACATGGTACGAGACCCATTCTTCCAGGCCCAGACCTTTGAGCAGGGATTGAGGCATGAGATCAGGGCTTCGATGATCTCCCTCAACATTCCGACGCAGGAAGGAGTACTAGAGAGAGCCCTTCTTGTAGAGAGCTTTCTTACTGAGCCGACGCCAGCAGCGAGACCCACCACAGGGCGACACGTAGCGGAGTCTTCTGCAGCCGGCAGTAGACAGATGTCGCAGAGGTCTAAGCAGACCAGGCCATCAGGTGGGAAACCTCAGGATACTAGTTCGAATGTGCGGGGCATATGGAGCAGAGCCAGCCATACAAGGGGAAGACAATGCTATGCGTGTGGCTGGCAGGGCCACATGGCTCGTGAGTGCCCGACCCACCATGAAGACGAGCAACAGATAGTAGAGGGACCTCCCAGGCAGAGGTAGAGGTTTGAATGTGGCGGTCCGCAGGGAGCAGGCGGACGAGGCAGAGGAGTTGGCCTAGCAGCAGGTGGTGGATGACACTTCGAGGATCTACCGCCACCACCACCAGGAGGACCACCCCGACCACAGGGAGCAGGCAGACAAGGGCAGACACAACTCTAGGAAATTGAGGCCTACGACCACGATGAACTTGAGATGATTCGAGGTACTATCTGTGTCTACTCCACCCTTTCCGTAGTTCTTATAGACACAGGAGCGGGTCATTCTTTTATAGTTGCCGCCCTTGTTCGGAGCTCTGAGATTTCAACGGAGCCGTTGGCTCGATCCTTACAGCTAGAGACTCCTACGAGAGCAGACTTGACGATTAGACACTGGTGCCAGCAGTGTGAGCTTACTCTAGGAGGCGAGAGCTTCGGCTGGGATCTTCTTGTAGCGGCGTTGAGGCCTTACGACGTCATCTTGGGTATGGACTGGCTATCTATTGTCCATGCCCAGATTGACTGTATTAGGTGCAAAGTGCGGTGTGTCCGCACAAATGGGAGCAGGTTCACCTTCACCGGCGAGAAGGGAGCCTTTGCAGCGCAGGATGGACTTACGCAGAGGAGAGGGAAGCCGATCACACATCAGTTGGATAGTCTCATCATAGGATTAGTTGATGTGCGGAGTCAGAGTTTTCCTATTGTGGTGGATCAGTATGCAGACGCTTTTCCTGACAACGTTCCAGGACTATCTCCTTGCAGAGAGGTAGATTTCTACATTGACCTGTACCCCAGGACAACACCGATATCCACTCCAGCATATCAGATGGCTCCCGTCGAGCTTCATGAGCTGTGGGTACAACTTGAGGACTTACATGGAAATAGATTCATCTGACCCAGTGTTTCACCCTGGGCTTCTCTGATTTTATTCGCCAAGAAGGCGGATGGGAGCTTACGACTGTGTGTCGACTACCATCGCCTGAATTAGTTGATCGTGAAGAAAAAGTATCCACTCCCGAGGATTGATGACCTCTTTGATCAGCTCAAGGGATCACGATGGTTCTCGAAGATAGAGCTCAGTTCAGGCTATCATCAACTTAGAGTTCGAGACGAGGATGTGCAGAAGACGACTTTCAAATTTTGGTATGGCCACTACGAGTTCTTGGTTATTCCCTTCAGCGTAACCAATGTACCATCAGTGTTCATGAGTCTCATGAACATGATATTTCAGTCTTACCTTGATCGTTTTGTCGTAGTCTTCATCAACGACATACTGATTTACTTGACTACTGAGGAGAAGCACGCCTACCACTTACAGGTTGTACTGGACACACTCTGAGAGCACCAGCTTTATGGTAAGCTCTCGAAGTGCCAGTTCTAGATTCGAGAGGTTCACTTCTTGGGGCACATCATCTTAGAGGCGGGAGTTGCAGTGGATCCTGTGAAGATCGAGGCAGTACTTGCTTGGGAGCCACCCAGGAGCGTGACGGAGGTGCAAAGTTTCCTAGGTCTGGCTGGGTATTATCGGAGATTTGTGCCAGACTTCTCTAGAGTTGCAGCTCCACTTTTAGCTTTGACGAAGAAGGGGAAACCCTTTGTGTGGTCAGATAGATGCCAGCAGAGCTTCTAGGAGCTGAGGAAGAGATTGGCCAGTGCGCTCATCTTGAGGCTACCAGAGGAGGGCATTGGGTACATGGTTTACTGCGACACATCAGGGACCGGACTCGAGTGTGTCCTGATGCAAGAGCGGGCAGTGATCACCTATGGTTCACAATAGTTGAGGCAACACGAGAAGAACTATGCTACCCATGTCCTAGAGTTAGCAGCAGTGGTTTTTTCCCTAAAGATGTGGCAGCACTATCTGATGGACGAGTGCTTTACAGTCTACTCTGACCACCAGAGTCTCAGGTACATTTTCTCGTAGAAGGACCTAAACCCGAGACATCGGTGATGGCTCGAGTTCCTCTTGGACTATGACTTTGAGATATTCTACACTCTTGGGAAGGGGAATGTAGTAGCTAATTCTCTCAGCAAGAGATCGGGCATTCAGCTACTTGGAGATGCAATGGAGCAGTTAGCCGCTTTGCAGATATCTTTCGTGGATAGAGATGGGGCATCCTTTCTACAGTCCCTCACAGTCACTCCTCCACTACTTCATCAGGTCAGAGAGGCAAAACGTGGGGATGTTGACTGTGAGATGTGATGTGCTCAGATTTCCACAGGGCAGATACCTGATAGATTTTCTAAAGGAGGAGAGCACATCATCCTCTTCTGGGGACGTACCATGGTACCAGTTGCACTGCAGGAGGAAGTGATGAGGGAGTTTCACACTTCCCCTCTAGTGGTACATCCAAGAGTGGCAAAGATGTACCAGGACCTCAGACGACAACACTAGTGGCTGGGTATGAAGAAGGATGTAGCAGAGTTCGTTTCACGATGCCTCACTTTCCAGCAAGTGAAGGTGGAGCACCAGGTACCAGAAGGCTTGGTACAACCCTTAAAGGTTCCAGAGTGGAAGTGGGATGGGATATCCATGGATTTTATGACGGGTCTTCCATGTTCTTCCAGGGGACATGACTCTATCTGGGTGATCATCGACCGACGCACCATGTCGGCCCAATTCCTTCCGATTAGAGAGCAGGGCTCAGTAGAGAGCTTGGGACACCTCTAAGTCCAGAAGATCGTACGACTTCATGGTGTGCCATCATCTATCGTCTCCGATTGAGACTCTCGCTTTACTTCCCAGCGTTGGAAGGGGTTTCAGGAGGCATTCGGGATGCAGGTACGCCTGAGCACTGCCTTTCATCCTCATACGGATGGCCAGACGGAGAAGACCATTCAAACTCTCGAGGACATGTTCCGTGCATGTGTTCTAGACTTTGGTCGTATCTAGGAGGATCACTTACCCTTGGTGGAGTTTTCATACAAAAACAGCTACCACTCCACTATGGGATGGCACCATACGAGGCACTGTATGACCAACCTTGCAGATCACCTCTGTGCTGGACTGACCCTGAAGAGTCATCACTCATAGGACCAGAGATGGTTCAGGCTAAGATGGAAAAGGTGCAGATCATCCAAGAGTGGATGAGGACTGCATAGAGCAGACAGAAGTCCTATGCTGATAGGAGATGGAGACCACTGGAGTTCGAGGATGGCGACCACATTTTCTTACGGGTCTCACCTCGACATGGATTACGGAGAATTGTACGGGGCAACAAGTTATCTTCGCGCTTCATCGGAAAATTCTAGGCCCTTATCAGGGTAGGTGAGGTGGCTTACCGCCTGGCCCTTCCACCTCAGTTGCACCGGGTGCACGACATCTTCCATGTATCTCAGCTGAGGAGATACGTGCACGACCCGACTCACATCATTGATCATGGGGAGCTGGACATCGATGATGGGGCGACATTTGCAGAGGTCTCGGTGGAGATCGAGGATCGACAGGAGAGGGTCCTACGTGAACAGTCGATTCCTCTTGTGCACATTCGTTGGCAGCATGGGAACCTCCAGGAGAGCACATGGGAGCGGGAGACTCAGATGTGTGCACAATACCCTCATTTGTTTCCCTAGTTTATGATGTAGATTAATGGGGACGTAAAGCCCTGACGTGGGAGTAATTTAAATACCTAAAAATTTCAAGGAATTTTTTTTCTTAAATACTTTGGAATTTTACGAGTCTGTGGCTTCTAACGATACATGATTCCGAGTCCAGGTGTGCCCAGAATCAATTTCCGAAGTTTATCTCGGGTACGTTTAGTAAACAAACGAGCGAGTATTTATATATTTTGAACCGGTGCCCGGAATTGAAATCTGAGAGCACCAATGAACTCGCAATGCCGATAATTGCTTAAGTGGACCTTTACCATAGTCGTGTTTGCTCGGGAGGAGAAGTTATTTATTGTGGTTTAATTAAGAAGTAAATAAAATTGTTTGTACAATTTCATTTTATATCTAAGGAGGTTAATTCCTCCCATGGGAAGTTGTTGGTGGGGTCCACAACCACCCAAATTCCCATGAGTGGATATATGAGAGGTGGGGCCCACACGAGCCCCAACCTTTCACCTCCCCCTAAACCCCTAAAACCCCCCTTCATTAATTTGTTAACTCCTCTTAAATGTGAGACCTCTCACCTCCTCCTATCTCCCTCTTTAACTCTTGCCAACACATTAATTTAATGAATTCAACCACATAAATTAATTAATGAAGTGGTTTGAATTTGAATTTTAAATTACATGTGATAATAAAATAATAGGAGAAGCCTATTATTTTATTTTGGGAGGGTTTTCGTTGTGCTAAGAAGAGAACTCTTGTGAAGAAGAAGATAACTCCTCTCTCGACGAAGAACGACGTCACTTCAACGAAGAACGCTGGTTCCACGAAGAATGATGACAGACACCGATGTCGTTTACGAAATCTCACCCCACGACGCCGTCTTCCGCGACGCCCAACGTACGCTATCAATGATTGAGGTAGGGGGTTTGCTTAATTTATTTAAAATAAATTACTCCCTCATTCTCGTTGTATTCAAGTGAATACCTTGGCCTATTGCTATCACTTTACGCGGAGGGCGCGGGCCGAACGAACACGGCCCGAAGACCCTCCGTTTGATCTTGTTTATTATTTTTTTGGAATTAGAAACTGAAGGCGGAGGAATCACGGTGCCGTCGCACCATGCCGGGAACGCGGCGGAGGAAGACAGCACCGTCGCGCCATGCTGAGAATGCAGCGGAGGAATCCGGTGTCGTCGCACCGGCTGTGCGGAAGAAATCATGGCCCACTTTGCGGGCCGCTTCGGCAAAAGAACCGTCTGGCCTGTCGGTCGGCCGGGCGAAGGGGAGCCACGGTTCCAGGAGGGCGCCGCGCTGAAGAAACCCACTGCTCGCCATGCGGGCCGCTTGCGTCAGAAGGCCGGCAGGCCTAGCCGGCCGATTTGGGAGATCGGCACCGCTTGGCGTCGCCGGTTCGGCCAGCCGGGGGCAGCGCCC
The DNA here is from genome assembly GCA_963277665.1 of Viscum album. Taxonomy (NCBI): domain Eukaryota; kingdom Viridiplantae; phylum Streptophyta; class Magnoliopsida; order Santalales; family Viscaceae; genus Viscum; species Viscum album. The sequence continues at coordinate 2,044,570,955 of OY728147.1, read as the reverse complement.
CCGCCTCGGACCACTTGGCTTTCGGGCCGAGCCAGCCGCGCCCCGACGGGCTGGGCCGGGCTGCGCCACTTCGGGCCGGACAGCGCCCCTTCGGGCCGGGCCACATCCTTCGGGCCGAGCTGCGTTTTCCTTCGGACCGGTCTGATACCCCTATCGGGTCGGACCCGTCAAACTGGTTTAACCCGACCCGTGGGCCCACTGGGCTAAACGGGTCGGGCCCGTTATTCACTTAAACATGAATAACTTAAAGACCGTGCATCCGATCGACGCGCCCTATGCGACACTGAGGCCCCTTTCAATGAGACGGTCCTTTTGCGATACTCTAAGTGAGTTTTTCACAACTTTGGCAAACAGACGGGTTTGGAACGAGCATATTTCCAACCGAGCCCCTAGAACGAAAAAACCAATATCTCTTAGACCGGGCGTCTGATTGATGTGATGTTTGTCGCATTGAGTTCCTTCTGACGAGACAGAACTTTGAGATACATCAACTCTAGAATTTGTGACAGTTGATATATCAACTTCTTTACTCGATGAGTGGACCCTCCCGAAATTGAGTACGTTGTGTGTGGGAACCCTAGAGCTGGCTGCGACTGCGATGACTACCGTGCTGGGATCCTCTGTGGGTTCGATGATGAAGACAACTGTACTTGGATCCTAGATGGGTTTGGTAGTGAGGACGACTGTACTTGGATCGTCCGTGGGTTCGACAGTGATAACGAATGTACTTGGATCATACGTGGGTTAGGCAGCGATGGTTACTATAATTGGATCCTATGTGGGTTCGGCAGTGACGACTTCTGTACTTGGATCCTACGTGGGTTCGGAAGAGGAGATGATTCAGAGGCTATATATAATCATCTCCACCCCACTTTGTGAGTAGTATACCTGTGTGAGCTGAGTTTTGTCTTTCAATCATTATCATTGATGTGATTGACTTCTTTCCTGTGTGGACTGGATTGTGCATGGGCTCGGAAGTTGGAGCCGAACTGAGATTGATGACTTAGGTATATGTATGGGCATATACCTAAGTAGAGTTGGTTGATACTTCGTGATTGTATATTTCCTTTGTGGTTTATACTTCGTGGATTCTGGGAGACCTTCGGGAGTCTCGGAGTCCCTACTGAGTATCGTTATACTCACCCCTGCACAGGTAATGCCCGCACTACATTGTGTTGGTTGCAGACGAAGGACAACACTGATCATGGTTGAGGCTTGAGGAGCTGGACAGTATCTGGAGGTGGACCACCAAGAGGGACGTACATGGAGCGGACTGACGGACCCGAGGTACCGATGAGACTATCTGTACCCACCCTTCAGGTGGGATTCCCAAAGGATGACTCAGTGGTTGCTTCTTTACTTTACAGTTGTTGTACTGTCTTTCTCAGTTGTACTGTACTTTCAGTTGGGTTTTTATACTGGCCCATTTACTTTCCAACACTTACTTTTGTACTCAGTTTTACTTAGTGCTTACTACACTTGCGTACTCTGTTGTGTTTGTTTACTTTTATAAAGGCAATGTCTTCCCTTTTATCGGGATTTATGCCTTTGGTGCTAGTCTCCAGCCCCTGGCCTATGGAAGACGGCCTTGGGGTAGTCACAACATAGGCCCCGAGGACGGGTCGTGATAAGAACTACGCCCCTCCGACCGTAGAACACTTGAAATCAAAAAATTCCCTTCTTTCTCATCTTAGATTAGATCTGTAGACAAGGAACATGAATTGTCATTATCACGATGACACACACCACCATAGTCAACAAACATTTAAAAATGCCCTATAATTTCACCTGTAACTCTTTTGAGAGCCAGATCCTTTGAGAAATCCTTCGATGTATGAAACATACCTTTATCAGTGCTTTTTAGTTAGCACTAATAAAAAAATCACCTGATTTTATAAATGAACCATAACAATCGGCTCCTTCTCTCGCACACCTCAAACTCTCACGGAAGTCGACCCCTGCGTCGCCGACTCCTCCTCTACCCCGACCTCACCTTTGTCACCACAGACCCCTCCTCTACCGTCGAAACCTCCTTCACCACAATGAATCCCTCCTCATCCACTGCAAACCCTTATCTGCAGTGAACCCACCTCCGACACGCGCTGAACCCCACGCCACCGTGAACCCCTCCTCTTCCGCGAACCCTCCTCCACCACAAACCCCACCTCCATCGTGAAGCCCTCTGCGACCTTCGCCACCGCCGCCAAACCCTACTTATGTCATCGTAAGGATATGTCATTTTTTCCACATTATTATGAATTCTTAATATATAGATAGATTTTGGCTTTAATCAAGTTTTTGTTTGTTATTACATTACATTTAATATGCAAGAAATCCCTTTGAATACCTTCAAATGGAGTTTCATATAATCCAATGTGAAACAGTTCCAGTAACCTCATTTACTTCTTATTTTCTATCTTTTATGTCATATGAATGATCTTTTACTTTTAGAAAATAGCACAAGTATGAGTATTATTACATGATTTCTTAGGAATATGATATGTACTTTTATGTCTCACCAAATCTTCCAAGTATTTTTCATTGAAGTGATAAATATGTTCATTCCATAATTTTTTTATCCTCGTTGAAAAGAAATAACATATCATCATCTACACTTCTAAGTTACTTATTACCATATTTTCACTTCACATGCATCATAATTGCACCATATTTTCCTTTAAATAAATCCCAACCACTATAGATTTGTTAGCCATTTTCATCATGATCCAAACATGTTTTTATGAAAACTATTTGTGGTTTGTATTCATGTACCTCCTCTAGATATTATTGATCCTTCTTATATTACAAAGTCAAAAAACTGTTTTTCATTTTATATTACATTATTTCATGATTTATTATATAAAAGTACACATAATGCAACCCAAAAGATTGAGAAGTCTAATGTCTTTGGGAATTAGGTACATAGCATAACATTTTGAACATGAGATACAACAACGTTATTGAAAACTTCTTAACATGCTTATAAAATTCCATGACTTTTAAAATTGCACAGGATAACCTGAAAACACACATAAGAAAGGGGTGACACTACCACAGATCCAAGCAAGGGATGGATTAGCTTTTATCAGCACTAAATAGAAGGCACTGATAAAAGAGGAGATTTTATCAATGCTAAAAAAAGTGCTAATAAAGGTGTACCCTTTATCAACGCTTTTTTATCACTGATAACGGGTGGATTTATCAGCACTATTATTAGTCTGATAAAAGTTTTTAATAAAAAATACTATTAATTTATATAAAATTATTATATTTATATTAAAAAATAATGTTTATTTGTATATATTAAATAAAAAATGCATGTTTATAATTAATATTTTTTAATAATTCAAATATATATATATATAATGTTTAAAAAATTTATTTATAAGATTATAATTAAATAATTATATATTTAAATAATTATAAGATTATAATAAGTTTCATTAAGTAATAAATATATTTACTAGATTTATTAGACCTATTATAGTTATAAGTATATATAAATACTTTATATATATATATATTATAATTATAAATATAATTAAATAAATATGTATTTAAATAAATATATGTTTCCAATGAATTTAGTCTATAAATATATTGATGCGTGAGTATAATTGACGTGAATATATGTTATGTATTCATCATGAATGTTCATTTATACATCACATCCTTCTTATTATTCATTCCATATGTGATGACTCGTTTTTTATTATCTATACTTTACTAGGTATATGATTCATTTATGTTATATATACCCACGAATCCCATGAATCTATTATATTCTCAAAAATACTTACAAAATTACAATAAATATATTTAAATAATAAATATATTTATTAAATTTATAATTATAATATTTTAATTTTATATAAATACTTTTTTAATATATTTATTTGTAATTATAATAATAATTTCATATATATATATATTTAAATAATTATATAATTACAATAAATACAACTATTATAGTTATATATATATATGTAAATAATTATAAAATTATAATAAATATATTTATTAAACTTATAAAATTATAAATATATATAATGAAATAAATATATATATTAGGTGCTTAGAGGTACAATTATATTAAACACACACACACACCACATCCACTGACTGAAAATGCAGGGCATAGCCCCCCTTAGGGATAGCTCACTCATCAAGCCATATTTATTCAGCACATGGCCCGAAGGCCCATTGGTCATAAAGCTCATTACACGGTCCAAAGGCCCACAATCCAGCACAAAGGCCCAATACAACATCATGTCTGCAACATGCCTGCGTCACCATCTGCCTGCGTCACCACTTGCATGCGTCCTGCCTACGTCACCGCCTACCTGCGTCATGCCATCGTCACCACCTACCTGCGGAAATTCGCTCCCACCCAGATTGGAACCCAAGTCTGATGCAGAATCACGGGGCACCTCTACCACTGAGGTAGACCCCAACTGCTAATGAAATAAATATATTTATACACATACTAATATTTATAAATAAATAAAAATAGTTATAATTCTAGTTCTAAATAAATACATGTCACAACCCCCTCCCACCAAAGATGCCCCTTTTGATCTGGAAATGGTGAAAGGGAGATAATGACCCCCGAGTCCCGCCTCCAGTAGGCCCCAGAGTGGCGACTAGCACCAAGGGTATGAGTTTTCACAAATATGGAAGGCATTACCCTTTTTATTATTTAAGATCGGGAAATAGGATGAGTCAAACACCAAAAGAAAAAGAAGACAAGTAAATAAACCCAAACCAATCCCACATGCATGTTTAAATAGTTCTGAAACAAGTACAAGTACAAGAAAACTCAAAATTACAATACCAAAAGAAACAAGAGTACAGAAAACTACAACAACTCCAATTGTCCCGACTAGTAGGGTCTCGCACGGCCCTGGTAGTCCTCCTGGAAACCTGAAAGTAAACGTAGGGTGATCATACAAGTATACTCAATAGGGAAACCTAAAGCTCTCGTGCACAAGTAGGGAGACATCCTAATGTCCTGTGAGAACAATAGAAGAAGCCAAAACCTAACAAGGAATTCTATCCACCCAACCTCACCAGCCACACTCACCAAAAACAAAAACAACAGATAGTAGTAGTATATAAGAACAAGAGTATTGGGTACCCCACACCATTTCCCACTAGTTAGTTGCTCTTCCTAATGGCGAACGTCTTGACGCTACCACACTCTTCCCACCCGTACACACCCGGGCCTCACAACCACATATCCCGCCCGCACACACCTGGGCCTCACAACCACAGATCCCGCCCGCACACACCTGGGCCTCACAACCACACATCCTGCCTGCACACACCTGGGCCTCATCCCGAAGATTTTTGGGAAATAGTAAACCTGCCCGAAGAGTCTTGGGATAAAACCACCCCAATCGAAACCTACCCGAAGAGTCTTGGGTGTAAGGTCGCCTCAAGCCATCACAACCTATGGAAGAAGAAGCAGGAAGGAGCTAGTAACTAAGGGGAAAACACCCTCTCCCATGAAACGGGAGTGTTCGACACTAAGTTCTCAGCATGGGTGGGGTGAGACAAAACACAAAGATACAGATATATATATGTATACCAAACACACAGCCCAACCTATGGCTTTTAAACAGAGAACTGAGCACGTGCCTCGACACTGCTATTTCGAAGCATGCATACAACAAAAAACCCCAACACCATTTAGGTTTTCATGTTTCAACAAAATCAGTTTAATAGTTCCTTAACTACTGGGCAACTATCCACAACCAACCATATCGATCATTCGTAAAACATATCCCTGCCATCCAAAAATCAAGTTAGGAAAACACAAGCAACACAAAAAAGTCCCTTCTTATTTATCAACCAACCCCATTGACTATTATTTCTGTTCCATTACCATGCCTCACTATTCATTAACTCTTCCACTTTTATTTATTATTCACAACCCATAGTTTGTTCACATTCAAACCCATCCCTGCAGCCCTGCTGCCAACCACCATAACCACAAACACACCAAAACTCGTACATCATCATCCCTTGATACCATTCATCACAGCCCTGCGGCCCATCACCGACACAGCATTCACACCAACCCACAACCAAGCCAACCGCAGCCCCGCTACTCACCCGATCCACAACAACCCACAAAACACCCCCTTCACATAAATAAACCCTAACCAGCACCCACATGTTTATTATTTTAGTTTTGTTCAACCGAGGTGATCACACAAGGGTTCTAGGTATTTAATCAGCCAACTTTATGTGATTAAACAATTTCCACATTCAACAAAGTTTCCATCCATAAACGGTCTAAAAAGATAGGGCAACATTTAATTGCACAAGCAAAGGCCCCCAACGACCGTGATTTTTAGTAGGCTTAAGCCTATTCAAGTCACAACATAATATCACAGGATATAAATAATGTAACTACATTCAAAAACTTCCCATCCCAGTTATATAAGCCAATTATTATCTTTATTAAACCAATTCAAATTTGTTTCATGTAAACAAGAGAACACCCACCCTGCATGATGCACAATTTAGAGAGACGAAGGTAAAATCCCTACCTCAACAGGTTCTGATCACAACGCTCCCCCAAATCAATTTTATAAGACGTCCGTCAGCGTCCGTCGCTTCTGGAAAAACCCATAAAAACCTCCTCGAGTGGAAGATGGGAGGGAAAGGATGAAGGGAAAGCAACAGATCCAAGCTCAGAAGTTCCGCCTCGTCGTTACGATCCCATGGCTGCTGATGGATTGTAAATTGGATCTCGTACGAAGAAGTTATGGAAGAAAAGAGCTTCGGAGTCTCTTGGGAGAGCTCTGCTCAAAGGAGAGGGGAGGAGAGGAGTGATTTGAAAAGGAGGAGAGTACCCCTCCTTTTATAGGTGAGAAAAACTAAAGTACATGTTGTGTACTTTATAGTACATGGTGTGTACTCGGCCATTTAACACGGTCACCACATGGCTTCCAACACGGCCTTCAACGTGGAACACAATTGTTGACTAGTCAACACACGATTTGAGGGTAACGCATACGCGGGGAGACACTACACGGCATGTAGTATGGGCTACATGGCGTGTACTCATTTATTTCACACGGTAAGGACGCGACTTCAACACAGCACACGGCCGTTGACTGGTCAACACACGGTTTGAGGGTAACGCGTATGTGGGGAGACACTACACGACGTTTAGTATGGGATACACAGTGTGCAATCATTTATTTCACACGGTAAGGACAAGACTTCAACATGGGGTATACCCGGCACGGTGTTACACGACGTGTACTCACACTACACGGCGTGTAGTTACAAAATTCCGAAAAGTGTGGGAAAAGTCCCTTCTACCCTCCAAAACACTTCATGACCTTTTTTTTTGACAAAGGAATGGGCCAGAGAAGTCCGAAACATTACATCAGATGCCTCTTAAAACATTATCATCCCCGATAATTCAAACCAACCCAGAGGAACCCATCAAGATACCTCTTAGGGATCTTGTTATAACAGGAACCCAACCAACAACCCTATTTATAGGTGTTAGGAATTCCTTCTCCTATGTTGAGATATTATCCGATTTAGGCGGCACTGACTCGCCTGCACGGGTTTAATCGCATCCTCATTAATGCGTCTCGATTAAGAATTGGGTCTTCCCACTTCCATACATTAGGATTTTTCAACTTGCACTGCCCCCAACACCGCACAACCAAAACACTGCCCGAACACATGGTTTGGGGAAATTCCTTCTCCTATGTCGAGATATTATCCGCTTTAGGTGGCACTGACTCGTCTGCACGGGTTTAATCGCATCCGCATTAATGTGTCTCGATTAAGGATCAGGTTTTTTCCCTTTCCCCACACATCCAGACATGTTACACACTTCTAGAGAACAAGGAAACAAAAGGTCTCACAACCAACAAGCCAAGAATTCCATATATCAAAGGTACATAGTATGACATCAAAACAAAGCTCAGAAGAACAATGAAAAACATAAGTCAAAAAAACTCCGGCTACTGAGTGTACATCTGGGCCTCCCGCTCCCAAGTTCTCTCATCGAGGCCGCCATGCCTCCACAACACATGAACCAAGGCGATGGTTCGTCCACAGAGCACCTTCTCTTTATGATCCTTGATTCTGACTAGTCGTTCCTCGAAGGTCGCGTCATCTCCCATATCTAATTCTCCCCAATCGATAACGTGAGAGTAGTCGTGTAAGTACCGACGAAGCTGGGAGACGTGGAAGACGTCATGAAACTTCTCCAACTGAGGTGGCAGGGCTAGCTGATATTCCACCTCGCCGACTCGCCTCAGCACCTCTAAAGGTCTGATGAACTTAGGGGAGAGCTTACTCCCCTTCCCAAACCTCCACTGCCCCCATCGATGGGAAACCTTCAAGAACACATGATCTCCCACCTCGAACTCCAAGGGCCTCCTCCGACAATCAGCATAAGACTTATGTCGGTCCTAAGATTCTTTCATCCTCTCACGCACAAGATGGACTTTATCTATGGTGCTCTATACTACCTCTGGCCCAAGAGCACTTGTCTCACCAACCTCTGCCCAACAAATGGGTGAACGACATGGTCTTCCATACAAATCCTCAAACGATGTCATTCCAATAGTAGAGTGGAAGCTGTTGTTATAGGTAAACTCTACTAAAGGAAAGTGTCGCATCCATGATCCTCCGAAATCCAGAACGCATGCTCGCAGCATGTCCTCCAACGTCTGGATAGTCCGCTCTGTCTGCCCATCGGTCTGGGGGTGGAAAGCAGTTCTAAGGCGTATCTGAGTGCCAAAAACATGTTGTAACCCCCTCCAGACTCATGAGGTAAACCGAGTATCCCGATCTGAGATGATAGTCTTCAAAACTTCATAAAAACGCACCACCTCGTCTACGTACCTCTGTGCTAAGGTACTCACTGGGCCCACTCCTTAATTGCTAAGAAGTGAGCTGACTTCGTCAATCAATCCACCACTACCCAGATAGTATCATAACCACCCTAAGCTCTGGGTAGTCCTATGATGAAGTCCATCGAGATGTCATCCCACTTCTACTCGGGGATATCTAAAGGATGCAACAAACCACTGGGAACACGGTGTTCAGCCTTTACTTGCTGACACACTAGGCACTTAGCCACAAACTCTGCCACTGCCCATTTCACCTCGGGCCACCAAAACTATTCCCTTAGGCCTTGGTACATTTTTGAAACTCTCGTATGTACCGCCAAGGCTGAGCTATGTAACTCACGGAGAACTCCCTCACGCATCGCCTCCGGAACAAGCATCCTTCCATGGAAAAGCATCTGATGTCGGATATCCTCTAACCATCCTTCTGGAGTGTTTCCCTGATCGACACGATCTCGCATTACTTCCGCCTTAGAGTCCCCCCACTGAGACTCTTCCACCTGCTGCAATAAGGAGGAATGCACCGTCATCTAAAACAAACAGCCTCTAACACCTTCTACCCTTGCATCCAAGTGCAAGGCAGCCAACTCTCCCATCGCTCTCCAGGAATCAGTGGATTCCCAAACCACTTCCTTATGCGACTTCATACTCATGGCATCAGCCACAACATTGCCCTTACCTTCAGTGTAAGAGATCTTGAAGGCATAGTCTTGGAGAAACTCAACCCATCTCCGTTGTCGTAAGTTCAGGTCACGCTGGGAGAAGATATAACGTAAGCTCTTGTGATCTGAGGAGACTACAAAGCACTCTCCAAAGAGGTAATGTCGCCACAAATTCAGTGCGAAAACTACTGCTACAAGTTCTAGGTTATGGGTGGCATAGTTACGCTCGTCAGGGTGCAACTACCTAGACCCATAACAGATCACACCCTTCTTCTGCATCAGTACTCACCCAAAACCAAGGCCAGAAGCATCACAAAACACCTCATACAACAACCCTTCCTATAGAAACCTGAGTACTGGAGAACTGACCAACTTCTCCTTCAGGTAGTCAAAAGATTTCTGGCACTGATCGCTCCATAGGAAGACCTGGTTCTTCCTAGTCAAAGCTGTCAATGGAGAAGCAACTCGAGAGAAGTCTGAAACAAACCTCTGATAATAACCTGCCAACCCCAGGAAACTACGAACTTCTGCCACGCTCTTAGGTGCTTCCCAAGAAAAAAATGACTCTACCTTCGACAAGTCCACTGACACTCCATGCTGAGACACCACATTTCCAAGGAAGTGTACTTATTGCATCAAGAACTTACACTTCGACAATTTCCCATAAAGCTGGTGGTGTCGAAGGACTTCCAAGACTGCCCTGAGCTTCTCAACGTGCTCCTCCTCTGATCTTGAGTAGATCAGGATTTCATCGATAAACACAACGACGATCTGGTCCAGAAACTCTCAGAAGACAAAGTTCATAAGTCCCATGAACACAGCTGGTGCATTCGTAACTCCAAACGGCATCACTACAAACTCGAAGTTCCCATACCTGCACCTTAAAGATGTCTTCAAGATGTCACTGTCCTTTACTCTCAGCTGATGATATCCAGATCGTAGATCAATCTTATAAAACCAACCTGCTACCCTCAGCTAGTCGAAGAGATCATATATCCTTGGAAGGGGATATCGGTTCTTGACCGTTACCTGATTCAATCTTCGGTAGTCTATGCATAGCCTGAGACCACCATCTGCCTTCTTCACGAACAAAACTGGAGCACCCCATGGCGACACGCTGGGTTAAACAAAACCTTTCTCCATCAGATCATCAATCTGAATCCACAACTCCCGCAACTCCGAAGGTGCCATCCGATAAGGGGCCATCGAAATCGGATGGACCCCAGGTTGTAAGTCTATCCCGAACTCAACGTCACGTCGGGGGGGGGGGGGGGGTAGAGTCACAACCTCCTCGGGAAAAACATCAAGGAACTCCCCAACAACCTCTAGGACATCCATCATCTCTTTATCAGTTGAAACCACTAATAACCCACCTAACAAGGAAATGAGAGGCTTCACATGCCGGCTTCCCACCTGATAGCTCCTCTCGCCAACAAAAGATACACGCTGCCCATCCACGTCGGAGAACATGACTCTTTTTAGGAAGCAGATGATAATGACACTAACAGAAAACAACCAGTCGATGCCTAGGATGACATCGTATGGCTGCATCTGTAGAAAAAGAAGGTCCCCACTAGATCGATGTGGTCCCAACGTCATCCCACATCCCCAGCAAACACAAGATACACTGTTCTGGACTCCAACTGGTGTACTTATCACCAGGGGTATGGAAAGTCTCTCTATATCTAGTCCCAAAGAATGGGATAGACCAGGTACAAAAAAGGAGTGTGAAGCTCCCGAATCGAACAAGGCAGAAACGAGAGTGCTGAACAAACAAATCGTACCTCGCACCACCTCTGGTCCTGCCGGAGATGCCAACTCTGCTACGTGCAACTATCCACGCCCATCTCCTCTGCCTCTCTGATGTCGTACACCTCCCCGACCACACCCTGGTCAAGGTCCCTGAGGAGCACCCTGAGGTCGGCCTCCTCCCACAAAACTACTTTTACGTTATTATGAAAAGTATTATTGTATATTTAATCATTGATCTAATTTATGGAATATCCATGCCTTCCATTTCCTTTTCCATAGCCCATGTGATTAAACTTCTTGATATAATTATAATATTCAAATTTCATTATTTTTATTCTCGAATTTACCTTATTAAGATGACTTCGCATTCAATTTCCTCAATTTTTTTGATCCTTTTGTCAATCATCTTGGTTAATCCATTGATTATTTGGTCTTGCTCATCAATTCTAAGCTTGATCTCAAATAGTTTTTCTGGGTTTCCCTTTATCTCTTATTTAACCTTTTAAATATTATCATTCAACTCATTTTTATCCCATTGAGGCTACTGCATGTTGAACATAGAATCACATACCACAACATATTCTTTCTCCGTCTTATCCATCTAAATGTATAATTATTCAAGTATAGATTCCAATTTCACCATGGGAGAAATCCTAAATTTAAACTTCTTACCTATAAAGTGCCTCTCTTTCAAATAAATTTATTTTTGGTTTACCTCTATATTTTGGATCATGTGTAAACCTTTTATAGCTTTATATTTTATAAAATATTGGTTATTTTTTATTCATATATCTTTAATAAAGTGTCTCTCTTGGGATTTATGTATTTGTGAAAATATATAAGTGGCTCTTTTAAAATGATTCTTGCGTTTTGAAATGTTTATTAAAAAAATATATGTGTTCAACATACCCTTTTTTGGTTTTAAATAGCTTTAAAATAATTTAAATACTTGGCAAGGACTTAGGTTGCATACCAAGTGTTTGTCAACTCACCCGATTGTCTTTCTTAAAAGGATGAATGTTTCGAAAGCATATTTAATGTTGGTTTCATTTTAACAAGGGGTGTGTGAAGTTTTAAATAAAAATTTTTAAAATATAAAGGGTTGTAACTCATTTTAAATGATTAATACTTTTGGGTCATGAAGTTTACTTGAATTCTTATAAAAAAGGAATTGTGGTTTTGTGAAAGAATGCTTGGAATTGATTGGTTTATTTTAAAAAGAGTGTGTTAATTTAATGAGGAATTTGTGTAAATGGTTGGTTTTTAAATGAGATTTCAAATGTTATTTTATAAATAGTTTTCAAAGGACATATGAAATGTAATTTTTATATAATATTTTAAGTTTATATTTTATAGAATTAGGAAAACCAATACATTATATAAGGAAGACAAGTATATTGATAATAACACCATAGAAAGGGAATGTCACTAACTCTATCCAACCCATAGTATATCCATCATGAACTCACTCCTGAAAAAGGTGAATTAATGTTTAACCCCATTTCAACTGCTAAACCTACTTTGCATCCAACATCACCTGAATGGTTTAAATTAGGAGGCCCCTTGTTTGATATGTCTATTTAGTCCTTTTCCCTTAGAGGGATGTGATTGATTATTAATATGAAATGCTTGATGCTTATTCATGGATGTGAAAATGGCCTCTTTTTGTGAGGGTGCTAGAGTTGACATGTGATTTACTACTTATATTATATTTATTCTTGTGATTATCATTGGCTTGTTGTTTCTCACTTCCACTTGTTTGGCCACATGGGAACCCTATGAAATAGGTCCAGATGTATACTATACTAGTTATCTCACACACTAGCTAGTTTCCCCTAGTTGTATGGTTTGCTTAGTCCATAGGAATGACTCTAACGAAAAATGTGTGGGTAAGTAAGGTGGATTTTATATTTTTTTGGATTAAACATAGGCCATCTATTGGACTCATTGTTGTGTGAGTAAACATGAAGGAATAATTGAATTCCCTCTATGATTTTGATATGTTGCAGATAATAGAATTGGAACCAGGAAAGAGAGATCTATAGAACAATTAGATTTATCATCTAAAGGAGAAAGTGGATGATCGGAAATAGTGAAAGGTGTCTCTAGTTGTACATGTATTTCAATAATTAGAAGGATTAGATTTCAGTTAGATTTTTTATCCTGGTGTAAAGCATATAATAATTCAGATGGTTCTCAACTTAGTTTCCATTGAAGGTTTATTTCTAGAATAAATGGATGTCATGATTATATTCCTTTATAGAGATTTGGAGTAAGAGATCTACATAAATCAACAGGATGGTTTCATGCTAAATGGAATAGAAGGTTCGGTTCTAGTCTCAAATGGAGTTTTTGTGGGCTTAAGTAGGTACCAAGACAATGTAACTATAATTTCAATGCTTTCATGGGTAGAATTAATTTTCATGTAGTGTAATGTAAATAATTGCTACTATATGAAGGTGTATTATGAAAAGAGTTTTATCATTTTACTTCTTTATGTGAGTGAATTTCTCTTAGTTGGACCAATGAAGGAAAGGCCGGAAGTGATGAAGATTCATTTATCTAGAAGATCCTAAATGAAGGACATTGGTTCTAGAACATGGATATTGGGGATAATATTGAAAGAGACTTAAAGTCTATAATTTTTTTTAGCCTTGGTTAATTTTTATATCAATGTTGTGTATTTATTTTGTTAAATATTAATATTACTGAATCAATAGGATGGATGTGAATAAATAATGGACGGATGCCAATCATTTAACAAAAGAGTATGAAGATGGCGTTGAAGAGTTCATCAAGTTTCAAAAATATCATGCATATGACCCTTATCAAATCCTTTGTTCATGTTTACGCTATTGTTATGCAATAGAAATTAGTCCATAGGAGTTGGTATAACACATAATCTATCACGGAATAGATTGTGTAAGGGTTGGTGTCCTCAGAACCAACTGTTTTGTACTTTGGTTACATAAATGTTCACTTATTATATATTGTTCATTGTTCTGCATGACTATAATATAATAATGTCCAGGAATATTTGTTGCATTAATAAGTTCATAGCAGATCCCCGCTATGATGATAACCGTGAAATGCTATAACAATATTCTTAAATAAAGTTATGCGGTTGGATGACATACTATGATAGGACACATAGTATACAGACCGTCATGTGAAAGTACTCATAAGAAGACAAGACTCTCTCTCATGGAGTTCGCACTTGGTAATCTCCAAGATGGGAGATTATGAGAATAGACCCGCCAGTAGTAATTCTTCATGTCTTGGTGTCATCGGATATTGCTATCTACGAGCGTGTGTAATGGTCCTTAGACTGAAATATTATCATTAACTCATGTCATGACTCATGCACTTAGATTTACTGACGAAAACCATCACGCAGATAGTTGGCGAGAATTAGGGTACGTTGGGTGCGTCACGAGTGACATGTTGTTAATGGATAAGTCGAGGAAGGATTTTTCCCTTCCATTTATGGAATTTGATATCTCAGCCCTTTGATTGAAATAGAACTGTCGCATTAAATTCCATGGCCATGGTGTAAACGACGAGTTTATTTCAGGTAGTCAAAGAACGACATATCAAGCATATAGGTTTATGACACTGCCATGAAACCTGCTTGATGAGATATTGAGATAAAGGGATTAAATTACACAGTAAGCATTCGTATGAGGTGATACGTCAATGCGGCGTCAACTTCTTTCTCTTGGGTGCCTTGACCTGTTGCTAGACAGTAATCTTGGACTTTAGGCAAGACTGCCTAATGCCAACGAGAAAGAGGCCTAGAGGGTCACACACTAAGTGTATCCAAGTATCTCAAGTTTAATAAAGATTATTCCCGTACGTGGTTTAATAATTATTCAAGGAAGCCTAAGTTGTTTTTAATGATGGAGGAAAAATAAAATAAAACAAGTACACACCGTGTATTATTATTACACACCGTGTAGTTTTATTTTGGAAAGGAAATGAATAAATGAAAACAAGATATACATGCCATGTACATTTAATGTACATGCCGTGTATTTTTCAATGAAAAACAAGTACACTCCGTGTATTTATTATTACACGCCGTGTAGTTTTTCCAGTTGGGATTTTGAGGATATAATATTGTTTTAAATGATATTTATTATAATCAGCGTGGGCGCATTTCAATGAATTATTTATTCGACATGGGGGTTTTAAATAAAGAGTCAATGAAATAAATAAAACGCGTAACACGTTTATTTATTGTCATAACTCTATAACCTCACACACCCGATTATAAATATCCTCACAACCCCAACTCTTTTCCGACACACAAGAGAATCGTTGTGAACAACGTCTCTAAAGAATTATTTCAAGACCAAAAGAACCTCTTCCTCCAAGAACACTCTCAAGACCGAGAGAGATCCTCTTCCATCAGATCAAGACGATCTAAGGCGGACAACGCAAGAAAAGGCTTCTCCATGCTAGCACCCGGAGAATCCTTTGGCGACGTCCAGAGATACAAGGTACATGTGTGGATCACCGCTAGAGGGAGTCTACACTTGGATTATGCGACGCAACGACGGATCACATCGACAACGTGATCGAGAACATCAACGAATAAAGAACGCCCAAAAGGTATTTCTTTATAATTAATTAAAGTAATTATAATCAACCTGTAACGATCCTTGTTTGTGGTTCCGGGAAAAACCATCTTCTTTGTCTTTTTTTGTGATTCAATTCGTGGAGACTGGCATTTATCGTCGCATTGATCCCGGATTGATCATTGCTAATGACAAAAAGCCAAGTGGGCACATCCACCCACGCGCTTCCGCTGCGCCCGGAACCTTCAAATGGTATCAAAGCGAGGTTACAACATTGATTATAGTTATTTAATTTTCGTTGATAATTTACGCATTCATATTTGATTCAATTCGAAATAAATCGTTCTATAAATCTGAATTAATGAGATCTATTATTCCTCCTTCGTTTCTCGATTCATATCACAGAAACGACCTTTTAATTTTAATTTTGATTAAAATAAAAATGAGGAACTCATCCGAAGGAGCCGCTCTTTTTGTCTGTACAACACGGGATTACACGGCGTGTAATTAAAACTACACGTCGTGTACTTAGGTTCAACGAACCGGCACTGGTCCGCCAAACCACGCCGTGTGAATTGATTATGCCTAAGTTTTAATCACACCGTGTTGACCAGAATTGAACGGCGTGTGGAAACCGGAATACACGGCGTGTATGTTGGAGCAACACGCCGTGTAGTCCGTTCCGACCTAGGTGAAACCGTGTACAAAGATAAGCCGCGTACCGCGTACACAGGATCACCAGGCCGGTTACCGCGTAACAAGGAAGTACACGCTGTGTATGATTCATCTACACGCCGTGTACTCTAAAATTTCCAAAGTACAGAAAACACGCCAAAGCCCCAGTGTGTACTTTGGATAAAGGGTGAAAAGAAAAATACACGCCGTGTAATTATAAACTACACGCCGTGTACTTTCCAGAAATGGAATTTTACCAGGTTTCCTCCAATGTACGAAGACCCGTACAAGGAATATGGATGAGAAGAATCTCAAGGAAATTCAGAATGGAATTTAAGATAAAGAATTGATTAATTATAAGATCATAATTAATTGAATTCGAGCGCGTCTTATCTTAAATAAAAGAACGATTAAAAGAATTTGAATTCTAAATATGCGTAAATGTTGTTGCATACTATGGATGATCATGATCTAGACCAAAGACCCTTTTTATGTGTATGGTTTCATTTAAATTTATTTAATTTAAATTTTTTGGCCTGTGAGCCTTCTTCCAATAAAATGTAGGGCCTGTGTGCCCATGGTTTCTTTAATGTAAACTCATGTAATGGAGGATCTCCCAAGCCAGAGGAGACGGTTCAAATCCCGAAGCCGAGGCGAAACCGACGCAAGAAGATACAAAGGTGGATAGGTGGGAGCTGCAAAACACGAACCATCAGGTTGAAGGTGTTTTCCCTAGGTCGGGGTTATCTTATCAAAACCGCTAGATAAGCTAACCAAATAGAAGCTCATGATCATGCCATCTTATTTTATTTTTGTCTGATTGCATGGTTTATTTATTATGCATGTGTTGTCGCAATCACATAATTAATAAAATGAACAAGCATGCAAAGATGGAATAAAATAAAAACCGAAATATGCGTAAACATTATCGGAACATGGTTAATCACTTAAGAAAGCATCACTTAATATTAACAAGCATGTGATAATGCAAAGATACGCATAAAGAATAAAATCCCTCAAATAACATATTAAGTCAGACCAAGCCTTCCATTACTTGATTAAGGGCAAGACTCAATAAAACTATGTGTTTGACCAACCCTTGTTGGGACACTTACTTTTATAAAGGAATCCCTTATGAAAGGTTTCGGGTTGACTTAACCATATTACATCAAGAGAAGTAGCCCTTTCTAGACTTGATGTAATATTGGAGGCAAGAGTTGAGGAAATCCAAGTTAGGATTCCAGGATTGGGGAGTCCACTCAACAGATCAAGGAACTGTAAGCTCACAGTTGGCAAAGGCCCGCCTACCTAAATACCTTCAAATAGCTTGACCAACCCTTGTTGGGGTTATGCGAAGGGAAATATGGATCCTTGTCACTAGAATTTCAAAGAAACTGGACATTCCGAGTTCAATGGTGAGGGCCATTGGGACTTGATAAAATAGTGGGAGACTTAATAAAATTTATTATTTCTCATAAAATGTAATCAAGAAAGTACTGATAAATCTGCTCTTTTAAATTGTAGAATCAATATGACAAACACATCAACCACATTTTCTCTGCGATCAATTCTGGATAAAGACAACATCCTCACCGGTAGTAACTTTCAGGAATGGTTTAGGCGCCTTCAAGTTATCCTACGCCATGAACGGAAGTTTTACGTACTTGAGTCCTCACTTCCTGATTCTCCTGCCCCAGGGGAAAGTGATGAAGATTTCCTAGTCTATGATAAAAATTTGAATGATGCTCTCGATGTTCAATGTTTGATGCTGTCATTTATGTCTAGTGAGCTCATGAAGTCTCATAAAGACATGGATGCCTACAGCATGCTCAAGCACCTCCGTGGTTTATACCAGGAGAGATCAAGACAGGAAAGGTTTGAGATCTCCAAGGCTCTGTTTCAGAGCAAACTTGGAGAGGGTGCCCCAGCTGGGCCTCATATAGTCAAGCTCATTGGCTACATTGAGCCCTTGGAGGTTCTAGGGTTTAAACTCCCTGAAGAACTGGGTACCGATCTCATTCTCACATCACTCCCCCAGAGCTTCTCAAACTTTGTTGTTAATTTCAACATGAACAATATTGAGAAGTCTCTATATTATCTTCTTATCCTTATTCGCCAAGTGGACAATGACATGAAGCGTGAAAAGACTTTTGTCCTTATGGTGAATAAAAGGAAAGGGAAGGCGAAGAGCTTTAAGCCCAAAGTTTCTTCAAGGCCTTCCAAGAAAAGGAAGATCAAAGGGGAGGCAAAGGAACAGGATGTTGTTTGTTTCGCATGTGGAAAGAAGGGCCACTGGAAGAAAAACTGCACCCAGCCAAGGAAGCAAGGGGAAGCTTCAGGTGCGTTTGTTATCAAATGCAATCTATCTATTTCTACTAATTGGGCATTAGATACTTCTTGTGGTGCTCACATCTGTATCTAAATACAGGAAACAAGTAGATTCAGGAAGATTGATCGAGGGGAGGTAGATCTACGAGTAACCAACGAAGCCAGACTCATTGTTGTAGTTGTCGGAGACTACAACCTCACATTGCCTACCGGTATGGTCTTGATTTTGAAAGGTTGTTATTATGTGCCTTCTGTTACTAAAAACATTATTTCAGTATCCAGATTAGATACTGATAGATTCATATTCAAGTTTGGAAATGAATGTTGCTACTTTTATAAAGATAGCATTTGTTTTGGTAGGGCACATTTATATAACGACCTTTATGTGTTATACTACACAAACCAAGTAATGGCAATCGATAACAAAGTTAATTCACATGACTCATACCACACCCAACTTTGGCATCACCGGCTAGGTCATGTCAATGAGAAACGTTTGACAAAATTACATCAAGATGGGTATTTAGATTCTTTCGAACTAAAACCACTTGGTGTATGTCATGCGTGTCTACAAGGAAAAATGACCAAAGCCCCATTTAGTGGGAAAGGTGAAAGAGCTAAAGAGATTCTAGAATTAGTTCACACAGATGTGTGTGGACCATTTCCAGTTGAAGCAAGGGGTGGGTTCTCGTACTTCATAACTTTTACTGATGATTTTAGTAGATATGGATATATCTATTTAACGAGGTATAAGTCAGATTATTTTGATCGGTTCAAAGAATACAAAAATGAAGTTGAGAACCAGCTTGGTAAGAATATTAAAAAACTCCGCTCAGACAGAGGAGGAGAATATCTTAATCAAGACTTCATTGATTTCTTACAGGAGTTTGGGATTCTATCTCAACTCACTTCTCCTTACACACCGTAGTGGAATGGTGTAAGTGAAAGGAGGAACCACACCCTGTTGGACATGGTGAGATCAATGATGAGTCATGCGAGTCTTCCATTATCCTTTTGGGGATATGCATTACAAACAGCAGCGCACATACTAAACAAAGTACCAACTAAATAGATAAATGGTATTCCATACGAATTATGGAGTAGATTCAAATCCATGTTATCAAATTTACATGTGTGGGGGTAGTGAAGCATTTGTTAAGGCCTCTTCAGGTAACAAACTTGCACCCCGAGGCACAAAGTGCATCTTTATAGGATATCCCAAGGAAACAAGGAGATATTACCTATACAAACCCTCAGACAAAAAGGTTACAGTGGCAAGACATGCCATATTCCTTGAGAGGGAGCACATCTCCAAAAGAGATAGTGGGAGAGAGATAGACTTCGATGAAGTCGAGGCTCAAGATACACATGAGTTGGTACAAGAATGGATTCCACAAAGCCCCGTGGAAGAACAATCTGTTCCAGAGACACAAGAACTGCGTAGGAGCACGAGAGAGGTGAGAGAACTAGAACGATATGGTTTTCATGTCACCGAGGATGGTGACTCATTATTGGTTGACAATGATGATCCTCTTACCTACAAGGAAGCAGTGGAAGACACAGATGTTGCCAAGTGGCAAGAATCCATGAATTCTGAAATGGATTCCATGTACCAAAACCAAGTCTGGATTTTGGTAGATCCTCCAGTTTATGTAAATCCTATTGGTAATAAATGGGTATTCAAGAAGAAACTGGACATAGAGGGGCAAGTCAGCACCTACAAGGCATGATTGGTTGCAAAAGGTTTTAGACAGCGTCAAGGAATTGACTATGATGAAACCTTTTCACCGGTTGCAATGCTGAAGTCCATCAGAATCCTATTGGTCATTGCTGCTTACCATGACTATGAAATTTGGAAAATGGATGTCAAAACAACTTTACTTAACGGGAACCTCCAGGAAGATGTCTACATGACACAACCTGAAGGGTTTGTGACTCCAAAGGATGCCAACAAGGTATGCAAGTTGCAGAAATCCATTTATGGATTAAAGAAAGCATCAAGGTCATGGAACATTCGTTTTGATGAAGCTGTTATGGAATTTGGCTTTGTTAAGAACGAATGTGAGCCTTGTGTCTACAAAAGGTTTAGTGGAAGTGCAGTCGTTTTCCTAATAGTATATGTTGATGACATATTGCTAATTGGAAACGAAGTACCTGTCTTACAGTTAGTTAAGGCATAGTTGCATAAATGCTTCTCCATGAAAGACTTGGGCGAGACAGCATATATTCTTGGGATCAAGATCCATTGTGATAGATCCAAGAGAATTTTGGGCCTAAGTCAAAGTACATACATTGACAAGATACTGAAGAGATTCAGTATGGAACAGTCCAAGAGGGGATTGTTGCCAGTGTCACATGGCATTCATCTTTCCAAGAAAATGTGTCCTCAGACACATGAAGAAAGAAAGGGGATGGAAAGGATCCCTTACGCATCCGCGATTTGGTCAGTCATGTATGCTATGCTATGTATGAGGCTAGATGTTGCTTACGCATTAAGTGCGGTAGGCAGATATCAAGCTGATCCAGGAGACCGTCATTGGATGGCAGTCAAGACTATCCTTAAGTATCTGAGGCGTACTAAGGATATGTTCCTGGTTTATGGAGGAGATGAGGAACTAGTCATCAGAGGACATGTAGATGCTAGTTTTCAGACTGATCAAGATGACATGAAGTCGCAGACTGGATACATCTTCAGTTTGAATGGAGGTGCAGTGAGCTGGAAGAGCTCAAAACAAAGTGTGGTGGCAGATTCTAAAGCAGAGTCCGAGAATATCGCAGCTTCTGAGGCAGCTAAAGAAGCAGTATGGATGCGAAGCTTCGTCCAAGAGTTGGATGTTGTACCGAGCAGTAAAGATCCTATCACACTCTATTGTGATAATACTGCAGCGGTGGCACTTGCAAAAGAGCCAAGGTCACATCAGCGGACAAAGCACATACTTCGGAAGTATCATCTCTTGAGGGATTTTTCTCAGAGAGGTGAAATTGTAGTGAGCAGTATTTCCACGGAAGACAACGTGGCAGACCCATTGACTAAAGCCTTGACTCAGTAGAAACATGATCATCATGTGAGGTCTAGCGGACTAAAAGTCGTAGGCAGTTGGCTCTAGTCCAAGTGGGAGTTTGTAAGGGTTGGTGTCCTCAAAACCAACTGTTTTGTACTTTGGTTACATAAATGTTCACTTATTATATATTGTTCATTGTTCTGCATGACTATAATATAATAATGTCCTGGAATATTTGTTGCATTAATAAGGTCATAGCAGATCACCGCTATGATGAGAACCTTGAAATGCTATAACAATATTCTTAAATAAAGTTCTGCGGTTGGATGACATACTATGATAGGACACGTAGTATACAAACCGTCATGTGTGAGTACTCGTAAGAAGACAAGACTCTCTCTCATGGAGTTCGCACTTGGTAATCTCCAAGATGGGAGATTATGAGAACAGACCCGCCAGTAGTAATTCCGCATGTCTTGGTGTCATCGGATATTGCTATCTACGAGCGTGTGTAATGGTCCTTAGACTGAAAGATTATCATTAACTCATGTCATGACTCGCGCACTTAGATTTACTAACGAAAACTGTCACGCAGACAGTTGGCGGGAAGTAGGGTACGTTGGGTGCGTCACGAGTGACATGTTGTTAATGGATAAGTCGAGGAAGGATTTGTCTCTTCCATTTATGGAAGTTGATATCTTGGCCCTTTGATTGAAATAGAACTGTCGCATTAAATTCCATGGTCATGGTGTAAACGACGAGTTTATTTCAGGTAGTCAAAGAACGACATATCGAGCATATAGGTTTATGACACTGTCATGAAACCTGCTTGATGAAATATTGAGACAAAGAGATTAAATTACACAGTAGGTGTTCGTATGAGGTGATACGTCAATGCGACGTCAACTTCTTTTTCTTGGGTGCCTTGACCCGTTGCTAGACAGTAATCTTGGACTTTAGGCAAGACTGCCTAATGCCAATGAGAAAGAGGCCTAGAGGGTCACACACTAAATGTATCCAAGTATCTCAAGTTGAATAAAGATTATTCCCGTATGTGGTTTAATAATTATTCAAGAAAGCCTAAGTTGTTTTTAATGATGGAGGGAAAATAAAATAAAACAAGTACACGCCGTGTATTATTATTACCCGCCGTGTAGTTTTATTTTGGAAAGGAAATGAATAAATGAAAACAAGATATACACGCCGTGTACATTTAATGTACACGCTGTGTAGTTTTCAATGAAAAACAAGTACACACAGTGTATTTATTATTACACGCCGTGTAGTTTTTCTAGTCGGGATTTTGAGGATATAATATTGTTTTAAATGATATTTATTATAATCAGCATGGGCGCATGTCAAGGAATTATTTATTCGACATGAGGGTTTTAAATAAAGAGTCAATGAAATAAATAAAACGCGTAACGCGTTTATTTATTGTCATAAATCTATAACCTCACACACCCGATTATAAATATCCTCACAACCCCAACTCTTTTCCGACACACAAGAGAATTGTTGTGCACAACGTCTCTGAAGAATTCTTTCAAGACCGAAAGAACCTCTTCCTCCAAGAACGCTCTCAAGACCTAGAGAGATCATCTTCCATCAGATCAAGACGATCTAAGGCGGACAACGCAAACAAAGGCTTCTCCATGCTAGCACCCGGAGAATCCTTTGGCGACGTCCAGAGATACGAGGTACACGTGTGGATCACCGCTAGAGGGAGTCTACACTTGGCTTCTGCGACGCAACGACGGATCACATCGACAATGTGATCGAGAACATCAACGAAGAAAGAACGCCCAAAAGGTATTTCTTTATAATTAATTAAAGTAATTATAATCAACCAGTAACGATCCTTGTTTGTGGTTCCGGGACAAACCATTTTCTTTGTCTTTTTCTGTGATTCGATCCGTGGAGACTGGCGTTTATCGTCGTATTGATCCCGGATTGATCATTGCTAATGAAAAAAAGCCAAGTGGGCACATCCACCCACGCGCTTCCGCTGCGCCCGAAACCTTCAGATTGAATTTATAAATGCTGGAATAAACACGGGGAAAAAGTGAATGTAGTTACTGATTGGGATGACACTACGTTTTAGGGATCATCTGATATGATTACAAGTGTGGAAAATAAAGAAGACCATATCGATGATGTGATTAAAGATGTGAATGATGATAAAGATCGTATTGAGGAAATGTAAAGGACAGTTGAAGATGAACTTCGTGATTTTCCAAAATTGTTTGAGAAGTTAGAGTTGTGCAAAGACACAATTATATACTGGATGCAATAAACGTACAGTATTTTCAACCATACTAAAACTATATAATTTGTTCTAATGGCATTGATGATGGTGATACAATTGGATTCAACGTTGATAGCATTCCATTCATAATCTTTTGCGAAGGTCGGACAAGCAAGGAAAGCGTGGGTCTCAGCAAAAGCGGGTTCCCAACAGGCGTGGCGCGATTCCTATTTGCCTGCAATGGTCCCACCGCAATGGTCCGAGACCATCAAACCAATCTCGATAATCTCCTCCTTAGAAAGAGCACCTCGACGTTGATCTTGAAGATCTATTCAAGGGGGACTGAATCTAAACAGTTGAGCGAGAGCCAGACAACCTGTTCTGAGTAGTTTCACGATTCCATACATCAATTTCAGGAAGTGACTTGTTCAATCCAGGCACAAGACGACACTTACAAAAACTGCTGCTAAATGACTGAAATATATGGCAGTTTTCATAATCAGTCGCTAAACCATGTAATGTTTGTTTAAACTTATGCTAGTAGTAAAAAAAACTGTCTATAATACCTCTGTTTTTTGTAGTGAGAAAAATATGAACATTTTTAGAATTTTTCAATTGAATGATTTACAATGAATTTCCTGATAAAAGTTTTCATTGGATTTTTCTAGTGGAATTCTCCACTGAGAATTTTCTAATGGAAATCTCAACAGGATTTTCCTTGTGAAAGGTTTTCAATTGAATTTTCTGTGTAAGTATTGAAATTTTTGACCCAAAGTTTGGACTGATATTTCATTGAAAGTTTCCATTAGAAATAATTTTCCAGAATTTTCCAACGTATATTTATAATGAAAATTTTCCTATGAATTTTCAATAGAATTTTTCATTTCAAGGTTTCATTAAATTTTTAAAGTGTTTTTTTCTAAGTTGTTTAGTGCTGTTTTCCACTGTAAACTTATAGTAATACTTCTCAGTATAAATTCTCCATTAGATTTTTCAATTGAGATTTCAATGGAAAATTTGAACAGTTTTTTAAAATTAAATGCTCCAATAATAATTTTTCAAAGAAATATCTTAGTATTTTTTTATGGATTTACCTATTGATAATTTTTAGTGGATTTTTCTCCAATAATAACTGGATTTTAATATTTTACCCCACCTTTGGCTGTGGAGTGGTAAGAAAATGAGCATGTCCCGAGATCTTAATGTTTACTGCAATTTCCGGTGGAATTTTAGAACTGTTTTTTCCATAAGATTTCACTGAATTTTACGGTTTCAGTAGTCTTTTGCTAGAATATTCGGATGGAAATTTTCCATGTATAAATAATCAAATTTTGTATTGAAATTTTCTAATGAACCGGGAGGAAATAATGGGTTTTTTTTTTCTGTAAAGAACACGAGGATTCCGGTTTTTATTATTTCTTCAACCCCAACAGTCTAAATTTATTTTCTACACATTATAATAGGTAAATATTACTGGGGTACAGAAGTGCATTCCGGTCTCCCATGACCACCAATCATCCAATTTTATCCAACGTTACATCATCAACCCCCACTCATGGCGTCGCGTCATTACAGTAATTAACTTGTGGATTTTCTTGGGAGAAGAGGGTGCAAAGAAATCAAAACCCAATACAACATAATACCCCACCGCCATGAATTCCCCAAACCACCTAAAACACTAAAAAACAACACAAAAAGAAGATGATGAATCACAGGTGATAAAGAGAAGAACATCGATACCCCTCTCTTCTCTTGTATCCGTCTCAGTTTTGTTGACCTTCGGCCGCTGTCTTCCCTTCACAGATCTCATCACGCCACTGCAACTGTACTGCTCCGCGCCGCCTTCCCGTGGCTTGTTTTTTCAGGGTCTGATGCCGTTTCTGTTCCGGTTCTGCGCCCTCTCCTCGAAGAAGAAGAAGAAGAAGAAGGCGACAGCTTCCAGCGCTTCTCCCTCTGCCCGTCGTCGATCTCGATCTGTTCCTCCCGGCACTCCTTGCTGCAGTACGGGGTGTCACCCCTGCAACACATTTCAAAACCCCCTTATAAAACCCTCTACTATATCTGAAGCTATCAAATAAAACCCCCAAAGATCCCTGGAACTCACTTGTACATGAAGATGTCAGCGTTGTGGGGGAGGGGCTTGTGGCACATCGAACACGCCTCCAGAAAATGCTCCGCCTCCCACCTTTGCTGCGCCCCGCTGCCTCCTGGGGAACTAATCGAAGACCTCTCCATCTCACTCTTCACCCGTGACGCCCACAGATGATCTTTGTGGGGCGAGGAGGGCGTGAAGATGGAGCCGACGATGGATTTTTATAACCCCAAAATTTGAAAATGTGTGGATAAAATATTTTGGAATTCAAGTGATAAATGTATATGGTCCCCGTTTGGTGGGGTATGAAATGAAATACCATTAATGGATTAAAAAAAAAAAAGAATAGCCTTAGTGGTCGCTGAAGTGAAATATTTGGAATCTTCTAGTGGCATGTAATCAATCACAATAATAATATACTTTTATGTGATTGAGTTAGGTAATATCATACGTGCTCCGCACTTCTCACCAAAATAATTATATTTTAGGAGTGTGCATGGTGGACTATTCCTACAATCATGTTTTACTGTGGCTATAGATTTAGGTTTCGTGTGGCAAGATGAAAACACGCAAATTTAGTAGCACGAGTTTTTTTTTTTAATTTAATGGGTTTAAGGTGAAAAAATTTAGGGGAATGGGTTTGTTGACCGCCACATGAGGTGGCGCTCAACATTTCGGGTGGCTAGCGCCACTTCAAGTGGTGATTTGCCACCCGTTTTTTTTTTTTGCACACCCCGCCCTTTTTTTTGCACACCCCTCCATTTTATTGTTTTTTTTTGCACCCCAATCCCTTTTATGTATTTATTATAATATTAGATTTATAATTATGTATTTAAATGTAAATAATTATATATATAATTATTATAATAATTATAATAATATATATATAATTATTTATTTTTAATAAGGTTTATTATAATAATTATAATATTATATATTTATAATTATATATTTATTATAAATAAACCTTGTTAAATATAAATACATAATTATAAATTCAATACATAATATAATATTATAATAAATACATAATTATAAATTTAATAAAAGCATAATTATAATATATTATAATAAATATAATAAATACAAATAATTTTAATAATGTTTATTTATATATATATAAATTTACAAATAAATTTGATATGGTTTAATTATGTATTTAAATAATTATATATAAAGTTATAAATTTATAAATAATTATCAATTTATAAATAATTATATATAAATAAACCATATATTTAAAATTTATAAATTTATATTTAAATAAACATTATTAAAATAATTTATCTTTATATAAATAAACTTTATTAAATATTATATAATTATTATAATTACAGATTTATTATAATTATGTAATTACTATAATCATATATTTATTATATTTATAACTATATATTTATTATATTTTTAATTATATATTTATTATATTTATACTTATATAATTATTATAATCATATAATTATTATAATCATATCTTTATATAAATAAACCTTATTAATTATATATATATATATAATAAGTATATATTTACGATGATTATATATTTACAATAATTATATAATTATAATAACTATATAACTACAATAATTATATATTTATTATAATAAATATACATTTATAAATGTAATTATAAATATACATTTATTTATTATAATAAATGTAATATGTAATTATTTATTTATTATAATAAATGTAATATGTAATTATACATTTATATTTATTATACATTTATATAATTATAAATATACATTTATTATAATTAAAAAATAAATGTATCATATTACATTTATTATATTATATTACATATTACATTTATTTATAATATAATTATATAATTATAAATATAATAAATATAGATATGATAATTATATAATAAAGAAAAATAATTACACATTACATTTATTATATTATAATTAAAAAATAAATGTATTATAATATTTATTATACATTTATTGTTCATATTTATTATAATAAATGTATAAAATAAATGTAGATTTATTATAATAAATAAATGTATATTTATTATAAATATAAATATAAATATACATTTATTATAATTAAATATTATAATATTTATTATAATAAATATACATTTTTAATAAATGTATTATAAATATTTATTATACATTTACAATACATTTATTATACATTTATTATAATATTTATTATAATAGATATTATAAATGTATATTTATAAATATAATAAAAAAATAAATACAATAAATACATAATTATATTTATATTTGTTATATTTATAATTATATAATTATTATATTTATAATTATTATATTTATAATTATTATATTTATAATTATCTAATAATTATATACAATAAATACATAATTATATTTATATTTGTTATATTTATAATTATATAATTATTATATTTATATTTATAATTATCTAATAATTATATTTATAATTATATAATTATTAATTATAATTAATATATATAATAAGTATAATAAATGCAATATAATTATATAATTATTATATTTATAATTATATAATTATTATGATTTTAAATATATAATTATCATTGTAATATATAATTATATTTGTTATATAATTATTATATTTATATTTATTATATTTATTATTATATAATAATTATTATATTTATAATTTATTATATAATTATTATTATATTTGTAATTTATTATATAATTTTTACTATATTTATAATTATTATAATATTTAAAATTATAATAATTATATAATTCTTATTATATTTATATTTATAAAATTATAATTATATTCATATTCATATAATTATTATAATTTGAAATATATAATTATATTTGTTATATAATTATTATATCTATATTTATTATATTTCTAATTATATAATAATTATTATATTTATAATTTATTATATAATTATATTATATTTATAATTTATTATATAACTATATTATATTTATTATTTATTATGTATTTATAATATTATATTTTATTAATTATATTTATTATAATAAATAAATTTAGTAAATTTAAGATATTATAATTATAATAATTATAATTATATATATATATTTATAATTATATATATCAATGAATTTATTATATAATTACTTAATTATATATATAATTATATAAATTTATTATATTTATTTATTAAATATACATATTTATTACTAATTACAAATTTATAATTATATTAGATATATATTTAATTTGTAATTAACATATATATTGTAACACCCGAGACTTTTATGAGAAATATTTTGTTTTATGTTATATAAATCCTCAAAGGAATCTTTCACTACACACAACACTAGCTTGGCTTGGTTTACACGCAATCACGACCTTTCTCGATAGCTTGCATCGTACGCAATACCGAGTTTCACTAAACAACGATATGCTATTAAAATATTATTAAAACTAACCGTTATGAATTGTAATAACCACTTTTTGAAATTTTGTAAATTTTATTTTTCAAAATTGACTTCATTTTTGGATTCGGAATATCAAAATTAGTCTAGGATGAATTTTTTGTATTTTTCTGGAAACTTTCAATTTTTGATGAATAGTGAAAACACTAGGTTACTATTTAAAAACCGACTTTTTATTTAAATAATTATTTATTTTATTTAAATTTATTTTAGGACAAAATTGATACATAATACCTATATAAGTTCAATGTAATTCATTGGAGTAATTTTATAATAATTTTAAATATATAAAAATTTTATTGAACTTTTCACCGTCTTTTACCCACCTCCTAGGAGAATTTTCAAATTTACATAAAACTTAATTTTACCGCTTCTGTGAGTGGAATTTCAAAAATCTGAGAGACGCGGTTGATGTCAGTAAGTAAAATGTGGTTCAATGAGATGAATATAATTTTTGGTGAATAGTAACTTTTTACTTTTATTTACCACGGTTAAAAGTAAATAGGGTAATTAAGGGTAAAAATGATATTATTATTATCCCAACATATGTCCTAATTCTATTGGATAAGTGTAATTCGACCAAAAACAACCTTAGAAATAAAATATGACCATTTAGGCCCACTTGGATTAGATTAGGACATTTATTATTAATTTATTTAAAGAAGGGTTAAAATAGTTAAAATCAAAGTTTAATAAGTAAATAATTTTTAATATAGGGTTATACATATGATAAATTCGACTATAAATATTCATTAGAAAGATAAAAAGATTTCCTACATAATGATATTTTATTTGTAATTTTTAGACATTAAATAATTTAATTTATTTATGACACAAAGAAGATGCAGTAATTATCTTATTAATGAAATATTGACATAATTGATGTTATAAATACCCAAATAAATGTAATTTGAGAGTTTTTATGAATTCCACTAATTTTCTAGGTTAATATGACATGTTAGTATTGATTTAATTAACGTTTTTCGAACTAATCATTCTGTTATGATTTTCACAAAAATCAATTACTAAATAGTGTCAAAATTGACATAAAATAGTTTTTAAAACAAATATTATATTTTTGATTGTTATTTTATTCCTAAAAATCTAAGGTTCGGCCAAGATACTTATATCATGATAGGTGTATCATTAATGGACCACTTGGGGGTCGATTGGATGTATATGGTAAGTTTATTAACTATATAATATAAAAATACAAAGTGACATGGTAAATGTCAATCTAATTAACTAAGAGTTAAAACTAAAAGATAAGGTTAATATAATGACTTAAACTTGCCTAAATTATATTGTATGAGAGGATTTCGACCCATCCCCACCTTAGATTCAAAATATATCAATTTCGAGCTATTATAAATCGAATTTGACTTTATAATAAAATAATATTTTTTGTTATTCCAAAGGTGCCCCTCTCCTCCCGTATAAAAGGGCACCTCCTCCCTCTCATCCTCACACCAATTTGAGCATTCAAGCTCAGCCAACCCCTGTCAATTTATCCTCTCCACTTCTCTAGAAACATCCTAGAGGTCCTGGTCTTCTTCAAAGACCAATTTTAGTGCCCTAAAAGGAGGTCTCAAAGAAGAGCTTCAAAGAAGAGGTAATGTCCGTTACCAATTCTTTCGTCTTTATTTCTTCTTCCACTTCTTCTTCTTTAGTTGTTTCATTATGAAGTAATAACATCGGTATCACTCAAATACTGATATGTTATTATAAGTATGAAACAACCCTATTTCACCATCTATCCATCCTACGGAAAATGAAATCACCGCGCGTGCGTACGTACGGAATACCGTCTCCACGCCGTGGTGTAATCTATTTTCCACCACCACCTTACTTGGATGGGTATAATGGTGTAAATAATAACTATATGTGATTATTGTAAAGTGATATTGATTCTGAAATAGTGTACATACACTCCAATACAATTCCATGATCATGGGAACGATATCATCGCTCGTGCGTACGTACGGAATACCGTCTCCACGATGTGATGCGATTCGTTCTACATGATCTTCATTGCATAATTATTATATAAATGAATTGAATGAATGAATATGATACATATTACACTAATACCATTCTTGAAATGAGGTATCTATAACATAAAGAGAAGAATAAGAATTTATTCGACAAAACACGCATAAGAACAAAAAGTAATAAACACCCGAATAACAAGTAGTAATGAAATATTACTAATAAGAAGCTAAGAATATGACCATATATGATATCATAACAATAAGTATGATTCTGGAATAAGTCAATAACATTATTTAAATCATTATACAGGAGGTTCAGACACTTACGAAGCAAATCAGACCTAAGGTAAGGGAAAATATCACAATCTCATTTTTATCCGAGATTGTTTATACTTTGGTATTTACTGGGATGTATTTTATCATCCACATACATGTTTACTCAATATGTAATATTATTTCCATCCACCAAAAATTGTTTAAATCTAATTTTACCCTTTGGTGAGTTTTAGTGAAATATATGAAAGGAATCTTTTTTCGTTTTTCGTACGAGGTACTTTTTGACTTTTCCGAAAAAAGTACGAGAAGAATGTTTTTTATACGGTATGAATGGATTTTTAAAACATTATTTCCAAGAAGCTTCCTTTACAAGTTTTCAAGTTTATTTTTAATCAACTTCTTTTAGTTTAGAATTGTATGACATGTTAAGAAAGGAAAAGTGTTTTTGAAGTAGAAAGGATATTTTCCTCAAAAATGGAGTTCATGTGTTTTATCAAAATTATTTACCATCTAAGATAATAAAGGGTTATGTTTCTATCCCTATTATTACATTGATTTGATTATGTTGTGATGAAAGTATTTTTATGAATTCCTTTATCTTATATGAATTTTTTTATGATGTCACGATGTTTAAGATTCCCATTTTTATTACATGGGTTATGATATGATGTATGGTTTATGATTTTGTGGCACACATAAGAATGGTATCATTATGAGATGGGTGGGACCTATATCTCCCTCAAATTAATTGGGTAAATATTTTATATATCATGAGATAGACATGGCTCGAACGGCAGGTTAAACCAGTTCGGTGAAACAGGACTGAAACGAGGAATGAACTCGGTTCAGAAATGGACTTTGTCCACTAAGATAGTCTTGGAAATGAGTCTTGACTAATAAGAAATGATTCTCTATGATTATGTGTGTATGCCAAAAAGTTTCATGTTTTAAGTTATGATTATTGTGATTACATTTCACTACCATGATTTATCCCATGTTATGAAATTATGATCTCTTTTGCAGGGTAAGATTTCCAAAATGTTATGTTCTTATGAATATGATATGATTGATATTTATTTTGTTTACCCTTACTGAGCATTTGAGCTCACCCTTTTGTATGTTTTCTTTCCCCAGGTCAGGAAGAAGGTTATTAAGTAAGATATGCCAAAAAGGGACTATAGATATGATGAAATAAATGGGAGACAATGTAGATGCTTTATGAACCAGTTGTTTATGTTTCCTATTTTCTAAAGACAATATACCTATACGGTCCTTTCGTGGTTTTGTTATATGTTGTAATAAGTGTACTTCAATTTTGAAGTACTAAAATTGTATGTAAAGTATGGGTTGTTATAGTTGGTATCAGAGGAAAGGTATAGTCAACCTTTGGAAACTAGGATGTGAAAGCCTTAGTAAGAATCCTAAGGATAAGTCTAAGCATAGAACAAGATCTTAGTGTTTTAAAAATGGCCTTGAAAAGCCTATGATAAGACCTTAAGTGTGAAATTTTATTCTTTATTATGTGGGTTTCCTATTATAATTAGTGTTGCTCACACTATTCTTCTTGGTTTTAGTCAATGGATGGAACCCGAAGGAACCGTGTTAATGCGGAATGCGACAGGAAATGCAATGATTGTCCTCCTGAGCAACCAAACATTATGGGAGCTGGAATGCAAAATATTGTAGCCATGCTCACACAACTTTCTCAAGCTATGAATCATGTAGGACTTCCAAACGAGCAAAGGAAGGAGCAACATTCTGTTGAATCTTTCATGAGGCAGCGTCCACCTTCATTCAGCGGGTCTACTGATCCATTAGTTGCTGAACAATGGATTAGTACTAATGAAAAGATATTTTCATTTTTTCAATGTTCTGAACATGATAAAGTCATCTTAGCAGTGTATCGTTTGGAAGGAGATGCTGATCAATGGTGGAATCTTATTAAGAATACAAGGAAAATGGATGAAATTGAGTCCATGGAATGGGACGAGTTCAAGAACTTAGAGAAAGAGTTTCTTGAACCAAAGCAAAAGGATGATGAATCTGTTGGTACTTATGAAGCAAATTTTACAAGACTTTCAAGGTACGCTTATGGTATTATTATCCAACCTTAGAGTAAGATCGATCGATTCTTTAGTGGCTTAAAACCAAGTCTTCGAAAGGCCTTAGCCATAAGGGACTTCAATAGTTACGAGTAAATCGTTCGATGTGCTCTCAAAGTTGAGATGAATATTGGAGTAACCCATCAATCATATGGGTTTGATAAGAAGAGGAAAATGGAATTCAAAGGAAAATCAAAAGAGCACACTGAAAATAAGATGATCTTTCCCTTATGCTCAAAGTGTGGAAAGAAACATGGAGGGAGTTGTCTTAAAGGGACAAGTAAATGTTTCAAATGTGGAAAGGAAGGTCATTGGGAATTTGAATGCCGCAATGATGGGAAGAAGATGTCTAATGATGCAAACAAAGGAAGGGATACACAAAATGAACCTACTACACTTCAATGTTTCAAGAACAAGGAGATGGGGCATTATGCCAATCAATGCCCAAATCCAAGGGTTGATGATGATGATCAACGTCAACCAACTCTTAAGGATAAAGACAAAGGAAAGTCACATGCAATTTCTATCAGCGATGTGGAGTACGATAACGATGTGGTGAAAGGTACACTTACCATCCACTCTAAAGTAGAAAATGTTTTATTTGATTCTGGATCCACCCACTCTTTTATTTCTGAAGAATTTTCTAAGAGTATTACCGTATTACCTCAACAATTAGATGTTGAGTTAGCTGTGACAACCCCTAATGGCACAACATTCGCATCAAAAGTTTATAATTCTTCCCTGATTGAAGTTTGTGGGAAAGTGCTTCCTGAAAATCTTGTGATCCTTCCTATAGTGGAATTTGATGTGATTCTTGGAATGGATTGGCTTTATTTATATGGATCTCATATCAATTTCCAAATAAGGGAAGTCACATTTCATATTCCAGATCAATCTATGATCGTCTATCGATGCAAGGATGAACATAACCTTCCAGTGGAAATTTATTCCATCTTATGGGTCTTGATTCCACTAAATGAAGGTTATTTATCTCAAATGGTTGGTGATAAACTCACGATTAAGAATATGCCCATTGTATGGGAGTTTGATGATGTCTTTCCAGAGGAATTGCTGGGTCTTCCACCAAATCGTGAAGTTGAGTTTTCAATAGAACTTATACCGGGTGCTTTACCTATTTCAAAGACACCTTATAGAATGGCCCCAATTGAGTTGCAGGAATTGAAGAAGCAACTCTAAGATAATCTTGATAAGGGATTCATATGCCCTAGTGCGTCACCTTGGGGAGAACCTGTTCTGTTTTTTAAGAAGAAAGATGGATCAATGAGACTCTGCATTGATTATCGAGAACTTAACAAGATCACTATCAAGAACAAATATCCTCTCCCGCGCATTGCTGACTTATTTGACCAACTACGCGGAGCTCAATAATTTTCCAAGATTGATCTTTGTTCAGGGTATCATCAATTAAGGGTCAAAAGGGAGGATATACCAAAGATGGATTTCTGTACAAGGTATGGACACTATGAATTTATAGTGATTCCATTTGGTCTTACTAATTCCCCTGCTATCTTCATGGATCTGATGAATAGAGTCTTTAGAGACTATCTTGATCAGTTTTTGGTAGTCTTTATAGACGATATTCTTGTATATTCAAAGAGCCAGGAAGAATATGAAGATCACTTGAGAATTATATTGAAGACCCTGAGAAAGGAGAAGCTTTATGCCAAATTTACCAAGTGTGAATTTTGGCTTCAAAAAGTTTCATTTTTGGGTCACATAATCTCAAAAGAGGGGATATCTGTGGATCCAGCAAAAACAGAGGTTATTGAAAGATGGCCGAGACCAACAACAGTAATTGAGATCCGAAGTTTTCTTGGTTTGGCTGGATATTATCGACGTTTTGTGAAAGATTTTTCACAATTATCTAATCCAATCACCAGGTTGACTCGGAAAGGAGTTAAGTTTGTTTGGATGGAGGAATGTGAAGAGAATTTCAAGGAGTTGAAAAGAAGGTTATCCAGTGCACCTTTGCTCACACTGCCTTGTAGTGGAGAAAGGTTTGTGATCTACAGTGATGCATCCAAGAAGGGATTGGGGTGTGTTCTTATGCAAAATGATATGGTGATAGCTTATGTCTCACGACAGTTGAAAATCCATGAGAAAAATTACCCAACTCATGATTTGGAGTTAGCTGCGGTAATTTTTTCATTAAAGATTTGGAGGCATTATCTTTATGGTTAAAGGTGTGATATTTATACTGATCATAAAAGTTTAAAGTATATTTTCACACAAAAGGAGCTGAATATGTGCCAAAGAAGATGGTTGGATCTGATTAAGGATTATGACTGCTCAATTCATTACCACCCTGGGAAAGCAAACAAGGTGGCAGATGCATTAAGTCGACAAGACCATGCTAGCTTATCCATGATGAGGATCACAAAAGATCCAATATTTATTGATTTACAAAGGATGGATCTTGGAATTATAATGGAAGGGGAAAAATCGTATCTTTCTCAAATGAATGTTCAACCATCTATACTTGTGAAGATTAAAGAGGCGTAGAAAGAAGATGTCGAGTTACAAAAGAAGGTGATAAATGTTCCTGAATTCAACCTTGATTGTGATGGGATAATAAAGTTCAAGAATCGGGTTTGTGTTCCTCCCATCCCCAAATTAAAGAAGGAGCTGCTAGATGAAGCTCATAGTTCTTCATTCTCTATTCATCCTGGAAGCACAGAGATGTATAGGGACCTGAAAGAGTACTTCTGGTGGGATTGCATGAAAAGAGATGTTGCTGAATATGTCTCTCGATGCTTGGTTTGTCAGCAAGTTAAAGCTGAGAGATAGAAGTCTAAGGGGATGTTACAACCATTACCCATACCCGAATAGAAATGGGAAAACATTACTATGGACTTTGTCAAAGGACTTCCTAAAACATCCAAATGCAATAATGCTATCTGGGTCATAGTTGATCGTCTTACAAAGTCTGCACACTTCATTGCTATTAGAGAGGATTTCTCTCTAGATCAGCTTGCCAGGATATATGTAAAGGAAATGGTAAGATTGCATGGAGTACCACTTTCTATTATATCTGATCAGGATCTGAGGTTTACCTAAAAGTTCTGGAGAAGTCTTCATCATACTCTGGATACAGAGTTGAGTTTCAACACTGCTTATCATCCTCAGACAGACGATCAGTCTAAGAGGACAATTCAAACTCTAGAAGATATGTTGAGAGCTTTCTCTATAGATTTCAAATGTGGTTGGGATCAACACCTACCTTTGGTGGAATTTTCTTATAATAATAGCTTTCAATCTAGTATTCAGATGGCTCCTTATGAAGCTCTCTATGGAAAGAAATGCAGGACTCCAACTTTCTAGGATAAAGTTGGGGAAAGAAATCTATTAGGACCTGATCTCATTGATGAAATGGCAGAAAAGGTCAGATCTATTCAACAACACATAAGAGCAGCTCAGAGTCGACAAAAAAGTTATGCCAACAACCGAAGAAAAGACCTAGAGTTTGAAGTGGGTGATAAAGTGTTCTTACGAATATCTCCTTGGAAGAGGGTCATGAGATTTGGAAAGAAGGGGAAGTTGAGCCCTAGATATATCGGTCCTTTTGAAATACTGGATCGTGTTGGAAAGGTAGCTTACCGATTGGCGCTTCCACCAAATCTCTCTCAAGTTCACGATGTATTTCATGTATCTCTCCTGAGAAAGTACATACCTGATCCTTCACATGTACTCAGCTCAGAAGTTGTACCACTGGAGCAAGATCTTTCTTATGAAGAACAGCCGATAGAGATTCTGGATCGTAGTGAAAAAGTCCTACGGAACAAGACCAATCGCTTGGTGAAAGTTTTTTGGAGGAACCACCAATTAGAAGAAGCTACATGGGAACTTGAGGATATGATGAGGGAGATGTATCCTCATCTGTTTGTAATGAAGTGACGAATTTCGAGGGTGAAATTCATTTTAAGGGGGGTAGAATGTAACACCCGAGACTTTTATGAGAAATATTTTGTTTTTATGTTATATAAATCCTGAAAGCAATCTTTCACTATACACAACACTAGCTTTCCTTTCTTTACACGCAATCACTACCTTCCTCGATAGCTTGCATCGTACGCAATATCGAGTTTCACTAAACAACGATATGCTATTAAAATATTATTAAAACTAGCCGTTATGAATAGTAATAACCACTTTTTGAAATTTTTTAAATTTTATTTTTCAAAATAGACTTCATTTTTGGATTCGGAATATCGAAATTAGCCTAGGGTGAAATTTTGGTATTTTTCTGGAAACTTTCAATTTTTGATGAATAGTGAAAACACTGGGTTACTATTTAAAAACCGGCTTTTTATTTAAATAATTATTTATTTTATTTAAATTTATATTAGGTCAAAATTGATACATAATACCTATATAAGTTCAATGTAATTCATTGGAGTAATTTTATAATAATTTTAGGTATATAAAAATTTTATTGAACTTTTCACCGTCTTTTACCCACCTCATAGGAGAATTTTCAAATTTACATAAAACTTAATTTTACCGCTTATGTGAGTGGAATTTCAAAAATCTGAGAGACATGGTTGATTTCAGTAAGTAAAATGTGGTTCAATGAGATGAAAATAATTTTTGGTGAATAGTAACTTTTTACTTTTATTTACCACGGTTAAAAGTAAATACGGTAATTAAGGGTAAAAATGATATTATTATTACCCTAACACATGTCCTAATTCTATTGAATAAGTGTAATTCGACCAAAAACAACCTTAGAAATAAAATATGACCATTTAGTCCCACTTGGATTAGATTAGGACATTTATTATTAATTTATTTAAAGAAGGGTTAAAATAGTTAAAATCAAATTTTAATAAGTAAATAATTTTTAATATAGGATTATACATATGATAAATTCGACTATAAATATTCATTAGAAATATAAAAATATTTCCTACATAATGGTATTTTATTTTTAATTTTTAGACATTAAATAATTTAATTTATTTATGACACAAAGAAGATGCAGTAATTATCTTATTAATAAAATATTGACATAATTGATGTTATAAATACCCAAATAAATGTAATTTGAGAGTTTTTATGAATTACACTAATTTTCTAGGTTAATATGACATGTTAGTATTGATTGAATTAACTTTTTTCGAACTAATCATTCTCTTATGATTTTCACAAATATCAATTACTAAATAGTATCAAAATTGACATAAAATAGTTTTTAAAACAAATATTGTATTATTGATTGTTATTTTATTCCTAAAAATCTAAGGTTCGGCCAAGATACTTATATCATGATATGTGTATCATTAATGGACCACTTGGGGGTCTCTTGGATGTATATGGTAAGTTTATTAACTATATAATATAAAAATACAAAGTGACATGGTAAATGTCAATCTAATTAACTAAGAGTTAAAGCTAAAAGATATGGTTAATATAATGACCTAAGCTTGTCTAAATTCTATTGGATGAGAGGATTTAGACCCATACCCACCTTATCTTCGAAATATATCAATTTTGAGCTATTAAAAACCGAATTTTACTTTATAATAAAATAATATTTTTTGTTATTCCAAAGGTGCCCCTCTCCTCCCTTATAAAAGGGCACCTCCTCCCTCTCCTCCTCACACCAATTTGAGAATTCAAGCTCGGACAAACCCTACCAATTTCTCCTCTACACTTCCTTAGAAACATCCTAGAGTTCCTGGTCTTCTTCAAAGACCAATTTTAGTACCGTAAAAGGAGGTCTCAAAGAAGCGATTCAAAGAAGAGGTAATGTCTGTTACCGATTCTTTTATCTTTATTTCTTCTTCCACTTATTATTCTTTAGTTTTTTCATTATTAAGTAATAACATCAGTATCACTAATATACTGATATGTTATTATAAGTATGAAACAACCCTATTTCACCATCTATCTATCATACGGAAAATGAAATCACCGCGCGTGCGTACGTACGGAATACCGTCTCCACGCCGTGGTGTAATCTATTTTCCACCACCACCTTACTTGGATGGGAATAATGGTGTAAATAATAACTATATGTGATTATTGTAAAGTGGTATTGATTTTGAAATAGTATACATAAACTCCAATACAATTCCACGATCATGGGAACGATATCATCGCTCGTGTGTACGTACGGAATACCGTCTCCACGATGTGATGCGATTCGTTCTACATGATATTCATTGCATAATGATTATATAAATGAATTGAATGAATGAATATGATACATATTATAATAATACCATTTCCAAATGAGGTATCTATAACCTAAAGAGAATAATAATAATTTATTCGACAAAACACGCATAAGAAAAGGTAATAAACACCCGAATAACAAGTAGTAATGAAATATTACTAATAAGAAGCTAAGAATATGACCATATATGATATCATAACAATAATTATGATTCTGGAATAAGTCAATAACATTATTTAAATCATTATACAGGAGGTTCGGACACTTACGAAGCAAATTGGACCTAAGGTAAGGGAAAATATCACAATCTCATTTTTATCTGAGATTGTTTATACTTTGGTATTTACTGGGGTGTATTTTATCATCCACATCCATGTTTCCTCAATATGTAATATTATTTCCATCCACCTACAATTTTTTAAATCCAATTTTACACTTTGGTGAGTCTTAGTAAAAGATATGAAAGGAATCTTTTGTCGTTTTTCGTACGAGGTACTTTTTGACTTTTCCGACAAAAGTACAAGAAGAATGTTTTTTATACGACATGAATGGATTTTTAAAACATTATTTACAAGAAGCTTCCTTTACAATTTTTCAAGTTTATTTTTAATGAACTTCTTTTAGTTTATAATTGTATGACATGTTAAGAAAGGAAAAATGTTTTTGAAGTAGAAAGGATATTTTCCTCAAGAATGGAGTTCAAGTGTTTTATCAAAATTATTTACCATCTAAGATAATAAAGGGTTATGTTTCTATCCCTATCATTACATTTATTTGATTATGTTGTGATGGAATTATTTTTATGAATTCCTTTATCTTATATGAATTGTTTTATGATGTCACGATGTTTTAGATTCCCATTTTTATTACATGGGTTATGCTATGATGTATGGTTTATGATTTTGTGGCACACATAAGAATGGTATCATTATGAGATGGGTGGGACCTATATCTCCCTCCAATGAATTGGGTAAAGATTTTATATCTCATGAGATAGACATGGCTTGAATGGCAGGTTAAACCGGTTCAGTTAAACAGGACCGAAACGAGGAATGAAGTCGGTTCAGAAATGGACTTTGTCCACTAAGATAGTCTTGGAAATGAGTCTTGACTAATAAGAAATGATTCTCTATGATTATGTGTGTATGCCACAAAGTTTCATGTTTTAAGTTATGATTATTGTGATTACATTTCACTGCCATGATTTATCCCATGTTATGAAATTATGATCTCTTTTGTAGGGTAAGATTTCCAAAATGTTATGTTCTTATGAATATGATGTGATTGATATTTATTTTGTTTACCCTTACTAAGCATTTGAGCTCACCCTTTTGTGTGTTTTCTTTCCCCAGGTCAGGAAGAAGGTTATTAAGTAAGATATTCCAAAAAGGGACTATAGATATGATGAAATAAATGGGAGACTGTGTAGATGCTTTATGAACCAGTTGTCTATGTTTCCCAGTTTCTAAAGACACTATACCTATACGGTCCTTTCGTGGTTTTGTTATATGTTGTAATAAGTGTACTTCAATTTTGAAGTACTAACATTGTATGTAAATTATGGGTCGTTATATATATCAATTTATTATATTTATATTTTTTGTAATTGTATTTATTTTATTTTATTAATTATATTTATTGAAATAAATTTGTTATATATATATATATATATATATGGTGGGTGGTGTAGGGCCGATCAAAGCGCCACTTGAAGTGGCACTTTGCCCCCCTTTTTGTCCAACGCCACTTCATTTGGCGCTGGACCAACCCATATCCCCAAATATTGTAAACCTTTCCCCTTTAAATTTAAAAAAACTCTGCTGCTAAATTTGTGAATGAAAACACTATACCCGCAAAAAATTGATATAACCTAGA
The DNA here is from genome assembly GCA_963277665.1 of Viscum album. Taxonomy (NCBI): domain Eukaryota; kingdom Viridiplantae; phylum Streptophyta; class Magnoliopsida; order Santalales; family Viscaceae; genus Viscum; species Viscum album. The sequence continues at coordinate 2,044,528,887 of OY728147.1, read as the reverse complement.
TTTCGGATAAAACAGTAAACATACAATAAACATAAGATGTGTTATATCAAAATGTTTTTCATACAATGTCACACAATCATATATCAAAATCATGTCATATACACCAACATCTCAAAGGGAATAAAAGATAAAAACTAAAAACTCCACCAAAAGTGGTCTTTAATCATAGCCCGGTGCCAAAATCTCATTCTCCATCCTAATTGTCCCCAAATCAAGAATGAGTCATATGAGCGCTTGTTCTTGTCTTAACCTGTAAACCATAAAGTACGTTCGACTAATAAACTGTAGCCCAAACAACATTTGAGTACGACTCAGTAGACCACCTCCAACGACATCTAAAGTATATACATCATGAGTACATAGTGCATGTTGATGTACAAGCACTACTACAAAAAACAGCATATATCAGCACTCAAAACGAGCTTTAATAGTGCTAAAAAGCATTTTAAAGCCCAGTGCTTATATAGGGGGTCTCTTTTATCAACGCTCTGAAAAGCACAGATAAAGGTCCCTTTTATCAGCGCTAAAAAAAACACTGATAAAAGAGACCTTTATCTGCACTTTTAAAAATTGCTGATAAAAGTCAAAAAAAATAAAATAAAAAGAATTAAATAATGCAGGGAGATCTTTTAACAGTTCTTGACCCCCCCTTTATCAGCGCTAAGAGGTCTCCCGTGCGCTGCCCTTCACGTGCATCCTCACACGCGCGCACCACTTTGCTTCCACCTGAACTCAAACCCTGCAACCTCCTCCTTTCGCGGCTGCACCTTTACCACTAAGCTATTTTGTTTTTCTCTCTATTTAATGATATATCTATTTATATATATATATATATAGTTATATTTACTCGTATATTGATATATATTCATATTAACATAAATATATTTATTCATATATTAGTATATATATATTCATTCGTATATTAATTTATATTTATATTTATTTATTTATATATATATTTTTAGTTGTAATTGTGTATTCGTATATTTATTTGTATATTAATATATACTCATAAGATTAGTTTTAAATACATTAATGAAATATGTTTTTTATGTGTGTTTATAATTAAATAAATAAATAAATACATACATATATACAACACACACACACACAGACACACATATATTTATGAATAAATACATACATACATACATATATATATATATATATATATATCTGTGTGTGTGTGTGTATTTGAATAGCCATAGAATGTTTAAACGATCATAACTTATAATCCATAACCCCATTTCAACTCCACAACCATTCAAATCGAAGAAATGAAACAATCTTCAATATGATATGTGGTACAAGGCTAACAGACATCCGGATCAGAAGTTATACCTGTTTGAATGTTAACAAATCGAGGTATCCCGACTAAAAACTCAGTTTTGGAGGCCTTTTGGGCATTTTTTGGCCACAAAAAATGTGACAAAAGCTTTTATTGGGTCACCAGCGCATAGAGCTCGTCGCAGGTTTCGATTTGATATGCTGTAAAGCTCAAACGGACACCCGGATCAAAAGTTATGGCCATTTGAAGTTTGAGTTACATTTTCAACTTATTTTAGATCTTTTATTAATTGTTTTGATTTTTTGTGTCTTCAAATTGTTAGTAAGTGATTTTTAATCGATAATAATTGTCAAATTATTAATTAATAATATTTTTTAAATATTTTAAATCTATTTTCATTAAATTTCTTATATATTAAATTTAATAGTCTATTTATACGTATCTAAAACATATTTAAAATATACATATTATATTTATATCAATATAAATATACTTATATAACAATAATTTATTTTTCATGATTTTTTTAAACATAAAATTTATCATCGGTAGGAAAAAACGCTGATAAATCCCCCCTTTATCAGCGCCACTAAAAAAAGCGCTGATAAAGGGGTCCGCTTTATCAATGCTTTTTTTTAGCGCTGATAAAGGGGTAATGCTTCTCTTGCCCGTTTTTGTAGTAGTGAAGATAAAATAAAGGAAACACAATAAATAAGTCATATTGATCCTTGGGTTCCAAGGTGACACCTGCAATCAACCATACCTGCTTTCGCCAATGTTGAATGTCTCTCATCACATTAACCCATAGAGGCACAACTTAATCCAAGTCGCCTGTCCAACGCATCCCAGACCAATAGTCATAATCTGAATTAAAGGAGCATGTCCATGGAATCCTAAACCAATAGTCATAATCTAAATTGAAGGAGCATGTCCACGACATTCCAAATCAATAGTCATGATTGGAATCCAAGGAGCATGTCCAAGGCATTCCAAACCGATAGTCATTATTTGAATCCAACGAACCTATCCAAGGAATTCCAAACCGATAGTCAAACCATTTATCACCCCATTTAATGAAGTTATTTAAGGGCATGTACACAAAGAATGTACACCAGATCCTAGAGTGTGTCATAAGCATCCCCAACCCACACATGACCACTCACTTAAAACCATGGCACCCCTAGGGTCTCCCTCTTAAATTACCTATAACAACCCTACTCTTTATTTTACTTTAATTCATGATTTATTACATAAAAGTACACATAATACAACCCAAAAGACCGAGAAGTCAAGTGTCTTTGAGAATTAGGTACATAACATAACATTTTGAACACGAGAGACAACAACGTTATTGAAAACTTCTTAACATGCTTAAAAAATTCCATGGCTTTTAAAACTGCACGGGATAACCTGAGAACAAACTTAACAAAGGGGTGACACTACCATAGATCCGGGAAAGGGATGCATAAGCTTTTATCAGCACTAAACAGAAAGCGTTGATAAAAGAGGAGATTTTATCAATGCTAAAAAGAGCGCTGATAAAGGTGTACCTTTTATCGACGTTTTTATCACTGATAATGGGTGGATTTATATTAGCGCTGATAAAAGTTTTTAATAAAAAATATTATTAATTTATATAAAATTATTATATTTATATTCCAAAATAATTTTTATTTGTATACATTAAATTAAAAATGCATGTTTATAATTAATAATTTTTTAATAATTCACACACACACACACATATATATATAATGTTTAAAAAATGTATTTATAAGATTATAATTAAATAAATATATATTTAAATAATTATAAGATTATAATAAGTTACATTAAGTAATAAATATATTTATTATATTATTATATTTATTATATTTATAAGAATATATAAATACTTTTTAAATATATATATATATTATAATTATAAATATAAGTAAATAAATATGTATTTAAATAAATATATGTTTCCAATGAATTTGGTCAATAAATATATTGATGTGTGAGTATAATTGACGTGAATATATGTTATGTATTCATCATGAATTTTCATTTATACATTACATCCTTCTTATTATTCATTCCATATGTGATGACTCGTTTTTTATTATCTATACTTTACTAGGTATATGATTCATTTATGTTATGTATACCCATGAATCTATTATATTCTCAAAAATACTTACAAAATTACAATAAATATATTTATTATATATATATTTTTTTTTTTAATTTTATATAAATACCTTTTAAACATATTTATTTGTAATTATAATAATAACTGCATATATATATATTTAAATAATTATAAAATTACAATAAATACATCTATTATAGTTTTATAAATATATATAAATATATGTAAATAATTATAAAATTATAATAAATATATTTATTATACTTATAAACTTATAAATATATATAATGAAATAAATATATATATTAGGTGCTTAGAGGTACAATTACATTAAACACACACACACCACACACTGACCGAAAATGTAGGGCATAACCCTACCTAAGGGATAGCCCACTCATAAACCCATATTTATTCAACACATGGACCAAAGGCCCATTAGGCATGAAGCTCATTACATGGCCCAAAGACCCACAATCTAGCACGAAGGCCCAATGCATCGTCATGTCTGTAACATGCCTGCGTTACCGTCTGCCCGCGTCTCCGCCTGCCTTAGTCGTGCCTACGTCACCACCTGCCTGCGGAAATTCGCTCCCACTCAGATTGGAACCCGGGTCTGATGCAAAATCACGGGGCACCTCTACCACCAAGGCACACCCCAACTACTAATGAAATAAATATATATATACACATACAAATATTTATAAGTAAATACAAATAGTAATAATTATAATTCTAAATAAATATAGATATATTTAAATAATTATAAACTTATAATAAATATATTAATTATATATATTTATATACAAATATTTATAAATAAATACAAATAGTTATAATTATAATTCTAAATAAATGTATATATATTTAAATAATTATAAAATTATAATAAATATATTAATTATATATATTTATAAAATTATAAATATATTTCTTATAATTATATAATTATTTAAATAAATAAATAAATATATTTATAATTATAATTATATATATATATATTAAACATTTTTATTACAAATAAATATATATTTATTTATAGTTATAATTATAAACAAATATATATTTATTTAAATAATTATAAATTTATAAAAAATATATTTATTATTTTTATAATGTTATAAATAATTAAATAAATATATTTATAAATATATACAAATATTGATAAATAAATACAAATATTTATAATTATAATTATAAATAAATACAAATACATTTAAATAATTATAAAATTATATGAAATATATTAATTCTATATATTAATAAAATTATAAATATAATAAATAAATAAATAAATAAATATTTATTTATTTAAATAATTATAAAATTATAACAAATATATTTATAATATTTATAATTTTATTAATATATATAATTAATATATTTCTTATAATTTTATAATTATAAATAAATATTTATTTATTTATAATATTTATAAATATATATAATTATATAAATATATTTATTATATATATAAATATAAATAAATATAAATAAATAAATATTTATTTATAGTTATAATTATAAATAAATAAATAAATAAATAAATAAATAAATATATATATTATATAATTTTATAAATATATATAATAATGTAAATAAATTATTAATATTATATCTTTATCATTGTTTTTTTAGCGCTGATAAAAGTCTATCTTTATCAGCAATAAAAAAATGCTGATAAAGACATATTTTATCAGCGCTGATACCAGAAACGTCTAGGTACCAAGCGTGCCTGATCCTAATTTTTTTTAAAGAAAATAAAGTATACCCAAACACAGAGTGTGACACATGAAATGTCACTAACACATGAAAGTGTTCAACCCACCACTCCAAACAAAAAATAAAATCCCAAGATACAAACCCACAATGAAGTGGCCATAACAGTTGCCAAAACCCACCAAAAACACAAAAAAAGTGGCCAGAAAAAACTGACCCCAAAAACCAAAGGCCCAAAACAGAAATAAAAAAGACATGATGAGGGGATCAAAAAGATGTGGATCACATCTTGGTGTCATATACCCTGCTGCCAGAGACACATGCTGTCTACAAAGTGCCAGAGAATGCCAGCCTGTCGCCAGCACAATGCGCCAAATTTTCCAGAAATTTCCAACCCACATCCCAAGGTCTTTCTCCCCGCAATTCAATGTCATCACCAGTCGCTATCCGGATGAACTCTATCCTGCATTCTGCGACCCTCCGTCGCCGGCCATCATCACTCATCTAAAAGGATCCCACCATCCCAACCGTGACATGACTGCCACAGTTGTCCACCGACATTTCAGACCACCATCCCACAAACATCACCTGCCAGCCCAGCATCACATCGGCCAAAACATAGCTCTAGCTCCATCCCCGCCGTTGCGGAGGACCCTATCGCCATGAACCAATCCGTCTACAGCCTTCATCTGCTCAGCGACTTGCTCCCCACCCGAGATCATCGCTGTCTGCATCACCCTAGTCCCACCGTCATGCAGTAACCTCAATCACCAGCCCTGAGAGGCACGACTCGTCTCTGGATATCAAAGTACCCAGAGACATCAGATCCTCAGCACCACCGACATCCAAAATCCCACATACTAGGATCCCAAATCCCAAAAGAACACCCTAAAATCAAGGTCATCACTCCCCTAAGTTCGAGTTCGTCACCGCTACATCGTTTGTCGCTGGGAACAGACATCAGGACCCCATATTCGATCAAGGTCGTCACCGCTACTCGACCACTGCCGGGAACACACACTGAGATTCCAAAATATTAAAATCCATGCTTTTGAGGTCATCGCCTCCTGAAAAATGTGTTCACGATCTTCGCTGCCCGACCACCACCGAGAATGTACACCAGACACGTGTTGCCGAAAAAACCGTTCAATCCTTCAACGAAGATTCCACCAAAGTTTAGTGTTGTCGCTAACACGAATTGCATCATAACTACACCCCTTCGACCATAGAACACTTGAAATCAAAAAATTCCCTTTTTCTCCACTGAGATTAGATCTGTAGACAAGGATCAAGAATTGTCGTTATCACGACGACACACACCACCATAGTCAGCAAAAATTTAAAAATCCTACCATTACATCTGTAACTCTTTTGAGATCCAGATCCTTTGAGAAATCCTTTGATGTATGAAACATACCATTATCAGTGAATTTTAGTTAGCACTAATAAACCTTCACCTGATTTTATAAATGAACCATAACAGTCGGCTCCTTCTCTCGCACACCTCAAACTCTCATGGAAGCCGACCCCAGGCCACCGACTCCTCCTCTACCCCGACCTCACCTTTTTCACCGCCGACCGCTCCTCTGCTGCCAAAAACTCCTTCGCCGCAACGAATCCCTCCTCATCCACTGCAAACCCTCATCCGCCATGAACCCACCTCAACTGCGCACCGAACTCCACCCCACCGCGAACCCCTTCTCCATCGCGAACCCTCCTCCACCAAAAAACCTACCTCCACCGTGAAGCCCTCTGCGGCCTTCAGTGCCGCCACCAAACCGTACTTTCGTCATCGTAAGGATATTTAATTTTTTCCACATTTTTATGAATTCTTAATATATAGATAGATTTTGTCTTTAATCAGGATTTGGTCTGTTCTTACATTACATTTAATATGCAAGAAATACCTTTGAATACCTTCAAATAAAGTGTCATACAATCCAATGTAAAACAATTATTGTAACCTCATTCACTTCTTATTTTCTATCCTTTATGTCATATAAATGATCTTTTACTTTTAGAAAATAGCACAAGTATGAGTATTTTTACACGATTTCTTAGGAATATGACATGTACTTTTATGTCTCACCAAATCTTCCATGTATTTTTCATTGAAGTGATAAATATGTTCATTCCGTAATTTTTTTATCCTCCTTGAAAATAAATAACATATCAGCATCTCCACTTCTAAGTTACTTATTACCATTTTTTCACTTCACATGCATCATAATTGCACCATATTTTCCTTTAAATAAATCTCAACCACTAAAGATTTGTTAGCCATTTTCATTATGACCCGAACAAGTTTTTATAAAAAATATTGGGGGTTTATATTCCAGTACCTCCTCTAGATATTATTTATCCTTCTTATATTACAAAGTTAATTTTTTTTTTCATTTTTATCTTGCTTGATGATGCCCTAAGCTACTAAAAACTACATGTTTAAGTGTCATTTGGCATAATTACTTCACTTTGTTGATGAGATATACATGGATTTGTGTCTATAAACATTACACCAAAAATAATATCCCTAAAAAACACACATAGTATGTTTATTTCATTTCTCCTTTATCCATATATATTATGCATTGAAGTAACTCTTTACTATAGAACACAAGCATTGGGTATGACCTATATTTACATAACAATTAAATAAAATTTGTCATATATTCTTATATATATTCATTAGTGCTCATGTGATCATTTTGGTATCTACTAAACCATTCTTCTTCTGAGGAGTGATATTTTGGAGTTTTGTATCCACCATGATGTGCTTTCACTTATGATCAACCCACAAAACTACTTTTACTTTATTATGAAAATTATTATTTTATATTTAATCATTGATCTAATTTATGGGATATCCATGCCTTCAATTTTCTTTTCCATAGCCCATGTGATTAAAATTGTTGATATAATTATAATATTTAAAGTTCATTATTTTTATTCTCTATTTTACCTTATCAAGATGACTTCTCTTTCAATTTCCTCAATTTTTTTGATCCTTTTGTTAATCGTGTTGGTTAATCCTTTGATTATTTGGTATTGCTCATAAATTCTAAGATTGATCTCAAACATTTTCTCTAGTTTTACCTTAATCTCTTATTTAACCTTTTGAATACTATCATTCAACTAATTTTTTTATCCCATTGAGGCTACTGCATGTTGAACATAGAATCACATACCACAACATTTTCTTTCTCCGTCTTATCCATCTAAATGTCTTATTATTAAAGTATAGATTCCAATTTCACCATGGGGGAAAATCCTAAATTTGAAATTCTTACCTATAAAGTTCTTCTCTTTCAAATAAATTTATTTTTGGTGTACCTTTATATTTTAGATCATGTGTAAACCTTTTATAGTTTTATATTTTATAAAATGTTGGTTATTTTTGATTCATGTATCTTTTATAAAGTCCATCTCTTGGGATTTATGTCTTTGTGAAAATGTCTAAGTGGATCTTTTAAAATGATTCTTGTGTTTTGAAATGTTTCTTAAAAAATTATATGTGTTAAATATACCCTTTTTGGTTCTAAATATCTTTAAAATGATTTAAATACTTGTCATGGACTTAGGTTGCATACCAAGTGTTTTTCAAGTCACATGATTTCCTTTCTTAAAGGGATGTGAATGTTTTGAAAGCATATTTAATGTTGGTTTCATTTTGACAAGGGGTGTGTGAAGTTTTAAATGAAAATTTGTAAAATAAAGAGGGTTGTCACCCATTTTAAATGATTAATACTGTTGGTTCATGAAGTTTCCTTGAATGCCTAAAAAAAGGAATTGTGGTTTTGTGAAAGAGTGTTTGGAATTGATCAGTTTATTTTAAAAAGGGTGTGTTATTTTAAAGAGGAATTTGTTCAAATGGTTTGTTTTTTAAATGAGATATCAAATTTTATTTTATAAATAGTTTTCAAAGGATATATGAAATGTAATTTTTCCATAATATTTTAAGTTTAGATTTTATAGAATTAGGAAAACCAATACATTATACAGGGAAGAAAAATATATTTATAATAACACCATGGAAAGGGAATGTCACTAACTCTATCCAACCCATAATATATCCATCATGAACTCACACCTGACAAAATGTGAATTAATGTTTAACCCCATTGCAACTGATAAACATACTTATTCATCCCACATCACCTGCATGGTTTAAATTAGGGGGCCCCTAGTTTGATATGTGTATTTAGTACTTTTCCCTCAGAGGGATGCGATTGATTATTAATATGAAATGCATGATGCTTATTCATGGATATGAAAATGGCCTCTTTTTTTTGAGGGTGCTAGAGTTGACATGTGATTTACTAATTATATTATATTTATTCATGTGATGATCATTGGCTTGTTGTTTCTCACTTCCACTTGTTTGGCCACATGGGAACCCTATGAATTAAAAAATAGGTCCAAATGTATACTATAATAGTTATATCACACACTAGCTAGTTTCCCCTAGTTGTATGGTTTTCTTAGTCCATAAGAATGTCCCTAATGAGGAATGTGTGGGTAAGTCAGGTGGATTTTATATTTTTTTAGGATTAAACATAGGATGACTATTGGCCTCATTGTAGTGTGAGTAAACATGAAGGAATAATTCAATTCCCTCTATGATTTTGATATATTTTAGATAATTGAATTGGAACCAGGAAAGAGGGATCTATAGAAAAATTAGATTTATCATCTAAAGGAGAAAGTGGATGATAGGAAATAGTGAAAGGTGTCTCTAGTTGTACATGTATTTCAATAAATAGAAGGATTAGATTTCATTTAGATTTTCTCTCCTGCTGTAAAGCATATAATAATTCAGGTGGTTATCGGCTTAGTTTCCACTGAAGATTTATTTCTAGAATAAATGGATTTCATGATCATATTACTTTGTAGAGATTTGGAGGAAGAGATATACATAAATCAAATAGAAGGTTTCATTCTTAATGGAATAGAAGGTTCGGTTCCAGTCTCAAATGGAGTTTTTGTAGGTTTAAGTAGGTACCAAGACAATGTAACTATAATTTCAATGATTTCATGGGTAGAATTAATGTTCATGTACTGTAATGTAAATAATTTCTACGATATGAAGGTGTATTATGAAGGGAGTTTTATCATTTTACTTCTTTATTTGAGTTAATTTCTCTTAGTTGGACCAATGAAGGAAAGGCTGGAAGAGATGAAGATTGATTTATCTAGAAGATCCTAAATGAAGGACCTTGGTTCTAAAAAATAGATATTGGGGATAAATATTGAAAGAGAATTAAAGTCTATAATTTTTTAGCCATGGTTAATTTTTATATCAACATTTTGTGTATTTATTTTGTTAAATATTAATATTACTGAATCAATAGAATGGATATGAATAAAGAATGGATGGATGCCAATCATTTGACAAAAGAGTATGAATGTGGCATTGAAGAGTTCATCAAGTTTGAAAAATATCATGCATATGACCCTTCTCAAATCCTTTTTTCATGTTTACGCTGTTGTTATGCAATAAAAATTAGTCCATAGGAGTTGGAATAACACTTGATCTATCATGGAATAGATTGAAGTTATAAATGCTGGAATAAACACGGGGAAAAAGTGAATGTAGCTACTTACGGGGATGACACTATGTTTTAGGGATCATCTAATATGATTACAAGTGTGGATTATAAAGAAGACCATATCAAGGATGTGATTATAGATGTGAATGATTATGAAGATCATATTGAGGAAATGAAAAGGGCAGTTGAAGATAAACTTCGTGATTTCCCAATTTTTTTTGAAAAGTTAAAGAGTTTTTCAAAGACACCATTATATACTAGATGCACTAAATATATAGTATTTTCAACCATACTAAAGCTGTATAATTTGAAAGCAGGAAACAGATGGAGTGACACCGGTTTTACGAAATTACTTGCTCTCTTTAATGACATGCTCCTAGAAGATAATGAGCTGCCCAACCGAACATACAATGCTGAATGAATTCTATGCTCGATGGGTATGATCTCAAAAAGAATACATTCCTGCCCAAATGACTGTATACTGTTTCGTAAGGACCAAAAATCACTTGTATAATTCCCACAATGTGGTGATTCTTGATACAAGAAAGATGAATATGGTCTTATGAAAGTTGTATGGTACTTTCCAATAATTCCAATGTTTAGGAGCCTATATGGAAGTGAGGTGACTATAGGGCCATTTACATGGAATGTAGACACAACAATTAAAGATGAAAAACCAAGTCACCCAACAGACTCTTCTCAGTAGAACAGAATTGATCATGAGTATACTAAATTTAGAAATGAACCAAGAAATCTTCATCTTGCGTTATCTACAGATGGAGTGAATAATTTTGATTTTCAAAGAAACACTCACAATACATAGCATGTTATGTTAGTAAATTATAACTTTCCACCATGGTTATGCATAAAAAAATACATCAGGTTATATATGCTTATATCAAGACCAAAATAATTGGGTAATGATATTGATGTTTATTTGGATCCATTGATTGAGGATTTGAAATTATTGTGGTATTCAGGTGTTACGTTGTAAAATTATTACATAAATGAAGATTTCACATTGAGAGACATGTTGTATGGGATAATAAATTACTTTCTTTCTTATAGAATTTTTTTAGGATATATCATTAAATAAAATCAAGGGTGTCCTATTTGCGAATAAGGTAAATAGTCAATTAGGTTGAAATATTCATAAAAAACCATATTTTTAAGGCATCATAGATTTCTACCCCAAAGACATAAGTACCGATCTTGTATGACATCATTTGATGGATGTTCAAAAGAATGCACCACACCATCTCCACTAATAGATGATCAACTATCTGATAAAATGAAATATGTGGACACTGCTTTTGGTAAATCATTTTCAAAAAACATTCTAAAATCTGGTTGAAAAAAGAGATCATTTTTTTTAATTACAATAATGGAATTATCTATACGTTATACATTTTTTGATGTTATGCATGTTGAAAAAATCATATGTGATAGTGTCATAGACACATTTCTAAATGAACATAGGAATTCAAAGGATGGAATTAAGGCTAGGTTGGACATGGTTGACATGAAAATACGATAAGAGTTATCACTCGTGAAGGGTAAAAAAGGAAATTTTCTTGATCCAACTGCTTACACTCTTTCTAATTAGGATAGATATCAATTTTGAAACTTCTTTAATGATGTAAAGGTTCTAGAGGGGTATTCATCGAATATAAAGAACATCGTGTCAATAACTGATTTAAATTTAAAGGGCTTGAAATCTCACAACTACCATGTTTTGATATAAGATCTAATTCTTATATCTTTACATTTAATTTTCCCAAAAAATTTCCATCATACATTAACCAAGACCTATTTCTTATTCAAAGATATATGCATCAAAGTTATAGACCCGATGAAATTTATGACTATAGAAATAGAAATTACTGTCATATTATGTGAATTGGAAATATTCTTCCTGCCAAAATTCTTTGATATGATGGTTTAATTAGTGAGAGAAGTTCGACGATGTGGTCTTGTACAGTATAGATGGATGTAACCCATTGAATGATATATGCAGATTTTTAAAGGGTATGTCAAAAATCAAATTCATCTAGAGGGTCATATTTCGGAGTGATATATTGCTGAGGAAGCTATTGAATTCTATACCGAATAACTGTATAGTGTGGAAAACATTGGTCTACCAAAATCTCATCACACTAGGAAGCTTGTAGGTTAAGGAATTTCTAAAAGAGATGCTGTCAAAATGAAAATTACAAATCAGAAGCATGCCCACCTTTACATTTTTTAGAATAGTTTAGAGGTTTACCCATATGTTGTAACCCACAAAGAAATTATTAGGCATTTGAATCCATAAAGGGATGAAATATGGATATAAAATACACATTATCAATAGTCTATAGGATGGTTTTAGGACCATATTTTTATGGAGTCAGATGACAATAAAAATTCAATTTCAGAACGACTTAGATGGATAGATGGAGGACCAAGTGTGTATGTATTATCTTACAATGATTATGTAATTAATGGGTATATGTTCTATACAAATGAGCATGATGGAGACAGTACCATGTAGAATAATGGAGTTACACTTGTGGTAGAAGTGATGCATGTTTCTGGTACTAAGGAAAGAAATCCAATTTGCAAAAATATGCCATACTTTGTCATCATCAAACAAATATGAGAGTTGGATTATATAAATTTGAAAGTGCCAATTTTTCAATGCAAGTGGTTTGATAATAGGATTGTTGTTAAAATAGATGAATTGGGATTTGTGAAATTTGATTTCAGTATGGAAGCATATGAAGATAAATCATCTATAATGGAATCACTAACAATACAAGTATTTTATGTTATATATCCCGCAAACCCAAAATGGTCAATTGTTTTGTTATCGAACAAAACTACTGAAGGGTCATATAAAAATTCAATTGACTATGACCCATTCATTGGGACGTCGCAATCATTTCGCAGCGGTCCCAATGTAGAAGATGTTTTGTACGTCAGAGGAGACCACAATGAAGGGATTTGGATAGTTGATATAGGGATAAAATCTCTTCAACCTTTAAAAAATAAAAAGAGAGTTCAATAATCAGGTTATAGTTTATTTTTAATATACATCATGTTACCTCATGTTATTATCCATTCACTGCTACATTTATGTAATCTAAGTTAAATGTTAAACCACTTCTGTAGATAATGACTTCTGCACAAGTTGGCACTCCTAATCCTGAGTCACAATAGGTCTCTCAGCCTGCTGCTACTCATAGTGTAGAGGAACAATGACCTACTACATGTGCAGATGCTCCCAATCCCGAGGCACAATAGGTCTCTCGACCTGCTTCTGCACATAGTATAGAGGAACAATGACCTTCTACACGTCATGGTGCTCCCAATCCTGAGGAACAACATGTTTCTCAACCTGCTGTTGCTCCCAATGTAGAGGTACAGTGACCAAATACACATCCTGATGCTACTTCTCTAGAGAAACATATTGTAAATTTTAAATATGAGGAAATAGTAGGCGACGAAGGCCCAACGATGCAAAAAAAAAACAGAAGTGCCATAGTTTGATGTTGTTAGTAAAAATCCCTAAATTGAAAGTCAAAGGCATCAATATGATGTTGGATGGAATTCATGAGTCCATCATGTCAACTCAAATAAGTCTATGCTCAGTAGTTACATTGGAATTGTCACTCATCAACACATTCTAATTGATTTATATTTGTGGAACCATGTTGTGCCCGTGCTCAAGACACTGATGTGGGAAGAGATTACGGTAACATTATGATATCATTTCATTATTTTACTAAAAAATAAAATAATGAAACATTGAATTACTCTTCATTATCCATTGTAGAGTGCATTTATAGTAGATGACTCCCACAAGAAATATGTATTAAGGATTTCTGGAAGGATTTATAGAGACCCTAGCCTTTTACACATAACATTAAATGATTTTAAGAATAAATATACATCAAAGTACAATCCAAGGATCATGAAGTCTAGTGTCTTTGAATACTAGGTACATAAAACAAAAAACATGGGACTAAGAAAACACTTTTTTTAATCTTCACAAAGAGCCCCTAAATTCCATTGTGATCAGATATCTTCATAGTATAACATGGGGATGACATGAACAAAGGTATGATATGAAAATCCTAGAAAGGGAATAAACATAAGAATAAATTTTTAGAACATATGTTAGAAGGCATAACATGATGACATAAAAAGACATTTAACATATGGAATCATAACATATAAACATGGAATCATATAAACATGGAGTCATAATAATGTGGAAACAACATAAAACATGAAATTAGCATGATTCAAGGCTAACCTACAAGACTGTTGCACATGGTAGAACAATCTAAGGATAACCGCCAAGACCGTCACACATGGTAGCACAATTCAATGCTAACCGCCAAGATTGTCGCACATGGTAGTACAAGCTAAGGATAACCGCCAAGACCGTCACACATAACGTCTCATGAGACTCAACTTTACTCAATTCATTGGAGATCTATCTGGGCACACCAATATTAAATTTTCATGAATATCTTTTCCACATTAAGAATCATACATAATCAATCATACATAAACATAAGTGTACCCATGGAAAGAAATGGGTATCATAATCATGTCATAAAGCATAATGAATGGGTGTATAATACAAGAATCTATGAAAGAAAGGAATTGAAACATAAATGTAAATTAATAAGGAAAAATATGAATATATCGTGGTAAGTGATTTAAAAAATAATTGAAATCATTAAAGAAGAGTATTTAATAAATTTTTGCATTAAAAATTTTTTGTATGGTTTTAAGGAAAATACTATAGAGGCTTTAAAATAGAAAAGGGAAAAATATTTTATATAAATCCAGAAGTGAACAAAGAAGGTTTTCATAAAAAAAGGATGATTTTTTATAGAAAATGGTGGACTAAAATAGAAGATATATTACAATTTAAATTGGGTAAGAATTCAGGAAGTTCCTTTAAAACAGGTTTTCTTATCAGGAAGTATTGAGGAGGGAATCACTTAAAAACATGTATATACCAGAAAGAGAATGATTAAGGGTATTGATAAATGAATTTGATACATGTACAAGGAATTTATAATATGAACATAAAATGATAAGATAACCTCATTTTGGTAATAAGAAAGATGAATCATCCCAAAGGAATAAAGGAGGTTTGGGTAGAATCCATTACAGATTATCTTCAGGGTATCAGGTATACTTAAGAGGGATTAATGAGAAATAAAGGGGTTTATCATCACTTATACATAATGAGGGTAGTATGGGGAGGTGAAAAATCATACTCCATCATTAGGGATTATACATAAAAGGGAATGGCATTGAGGAAATTCTTGAATAAGAGTGAAATAGAGAGGATCCCTTACCTTAAGTCCGATGATGTTCTCTACTTGATATTAATGACCTGAATAATCAAATTAGGTTCATTAATTAATAATTACATAACCTATTTTACATGTAAATGACTTAGTATAACCATTTTTAGTTCATTCATAACCTTTTTGATTGGTTATTAGATTCAATTTCATTGTTTGGGTTCATTTGTTTTCTTGGTTTTAAGGATCAGTTCACTTATATTCAGGTTCAAAAAAACATGTATGATGAAGGTGGTAGTCTATAATTGAAGTTATATAAAATTAGTGATCACCTAGAAGATTAAATGTTTATTAAATTAATTTGGTTATTTTTAGTGAAGGTGAATCATTATATAAAACATTAATGTTAAACACTTGGATTAATATAGTGATTTTGTTCATAATTAACTTGTTTTATATTAATATTTTCCATCAAGTGTGAATAAAGGATTAAATAAAAATAAATAATATAAAATAAATATTTAATTGTCTGGTTCAACCATAAAAATGGTTTCATGACCAGAATTTATAATGGTAATAGAAATTGAATACCAATCGTCCTTGAATGTAAAAAATTAACAGATCTCAAATGGTGTCTTTACTACTAGTATAAAAGAATAGTAAAAAATAGATGACAATAACCTATTCCATTATCATAAAAAGATTATATTACATTTAAGGTAATGAAGTGGTTATAACATTTGGATGAGGAGAGTTAAGGATAGAAAATAAAACAAATGAACTTGAAAAGAAAGTGAAAGAAAAGAAAAGAGGAATTTACCTCTTGATTCAATCTTCCTTGAGAGCCTCTTAAGGGCAGAGGATTTGGTATTTTGAGGAGAAAAACGTATGTTGGAAGTGGAGGGGGGGGGAGGGAGATTTGGGAGAGATTTGGATAGAATTTAGGCAAGACACAAGGCTTGATATGAGTGAAGAGAAGAGGTAAGGAGGGGTGGTATTTATATTGGAGGAGAGGAGGGTTTTCATAATATTTAATTCCTTAGTTTATTAGTTTCACTCAAGACCAGAAATAGTGATGATTCCAAGACCAAAAATAGTAATAAGTGCATGTGAATTTGAACCAATGTTTCTTACACCATCCATGATTATAGGAACAGTCCATTTAACTTATAATGTATACATATAGAAAATCACCGTATTTCACTATTCATAAAAAAATCAAGTATTTTTGAAAAATCCAAAAAATTTACCCTAACCATTTTTGGACATGTAGAATCCAAAAATAAACTCCATTTTTCAAAAATAATTTTTTAAATATGATTAATTTAATTTTTAACTAAAATCATAATTTACTTGAAAAATATAGATTTTTAAACTATAACTGATTTTATAATGCTTTCAAAAATTAAATAAGGTCTTACAAAATTATCTTAAAAATAAAGGACATAAAATTTTTAATTTATGAACACCTTTTAGGATTTTTTTTAAAATTAATTTTTTAATTGTAACTAATTATTTATGACTTATAAAAATACCAATACTTTTACTGTGGTCATATTATCACTTATAAAATACCAATATTTTGTTTATACATTCATGGGTGAGGTTACTATTATTTTGGATGGATTATTATTCATAAGGGTAGGTTACTATTCATAAGAGTAGATTACTATTCACTAAAAATTATGTTTGTTCTATTGGACTCCAAACATCTTACTGATCACAACTATGTATGTCAGATTTTCAAAAATCAAATCATAGAAGTGAAAATATTATATTTAAAGGTCACATAGTACTTAGTAGTTCATTGTGTTGTGATTTCATGTTATTATATGACATAATTATATGATACAAATTTTTATCGATAAAACATCGGGCCGTTACAGGATTCATAGGGGATTTCGCACAATTCTAACCAGACATCATCTTAAAGATGCTGAAGAGAAAATAAAACCACATCCACCACTTATCTATACACACCTGATAACCCAAGAAGTGTGGGATGCATTTACAGGCTGTTGTGCAGATGTGTCTTTTCAGGTACATTATGGTTAGTAATATGTTATTTGATGATACAAGTATTCTTCATTTTGATTGATATTTTTTTTATTTATGAAATAGCAACTGAGTGTTGGAAATAAGGAATGATCAATAAAACAAGCGTACCCCTACCATAAAGAAAGGATGGAGTATGCTTCATTTGAAAAAATTGGTATGTATTTTAAATCTACTATAATACTTTTACGTGACATGAAACAACACCATAATTATGTTCCTCTATTTATATGCAGATTGTTGAATCCAAATCCAAATATACTCTCATCCCATGCCATGTGACATAGAAAGAGGCATGTGTAAATAAAGACAATATACTAATAGATGAAAACACACAAAAGTGTGCGAAACATGTGTAAGTATTACATAATATTTTTTGCCATAAAAATTTCTATTACATAACAATGATGTTAGTTGGAGTAGGATACTCAAGAGGGGTTGAATTGAGTTCCTATAAAAATTTCTATTAAAAACTTTATTTGAAATTCTCTCAATTTAAAAACAAAATAGGGAAGTTAATAAAAGTATTAAATTTATAATAGTTTGGATGTTCAAATAATTTCTCAAGAGATTGATTAATTCTTAGTTATATCAACCTAAAAGAGTGAAATAACTTTTGAAACCAATTTACTAAATCAAAATAGTTATAAATACTATCCATGACTAACTATCAAAGTGAAACATAGTTTTCTGAAATACGAGTTAAAATAGAGAAAAACTAAATTGAAAAAAATAGTGGATTAAAACATGTGGTTCAGTCTCAGGACGAGACATAATCCACTCCACTTGGTGATCACCTTCCACCAAGAAAAATATATATAAATATTTGATCCACACCTTGGATCGGGGTTTACAAAACTGTACACAAGATTATCTAGGTCACAAGACCTCAAACATAGTTCTACATAAGAAATATAACATCTAGGTCACACATGACCTCTTCCACAGTTATACATGGGTGAAACAAGGTGTAAAAATATTTTTTCGTGAGGATATATTTTATCCTCCAGTTCAGTGGAGGAGACATTGTGTGTTTAATAGAGAGATGCACACACTGCTCGAAAGATTAATAAAACAGTACACAACAAAATAGAATATAATAATAAGGGATTAGAAATGCTCAGAGTGTAGTTCTATGTAGCTCTGGACTTCTAGGATGTAGCAGATTTGATGTTTGGGTCCTCTTCTAAAAGCAGACTTAGAAACAGAGTGTCGTGAGTTTTTTGTTCTGGTTTCCAGTGAGTTTTTATGTAACTCTTCATAGAACTTATTATTCTTTTTTTGTTAGTGCTGCAAGGATGTTTGCAGTTTTTATCCACAACAATATAGATAACATAATATGATATTTCTTTGTGTATTCTTTTGTATGTTATAGCATGCAAGTGTGTTCTTATCTAACGTTTTTTTGTCACTACGTTTAGTTTGTGTGCCACAATTTATTTTATATTGGGTGTTTGTGTTATGTCTAACAAAGAGCATGATCTACACACCTCGAACCTCATACTTTCAGGTGTCATGTCTACAAAAAATAATTAATTCTGTCAGTGTCATTAAATGACTCAAATATAAACATTAGAATCAACTTTTAAATTCAATTGAAAAAGATAGAAAAATTGTTAAGGAATGATGTCACAATTGGTGGTGAGACAAGAATGGTTCCATAGTCGCGATGAGTTAGTAGCGGTGCCACAGTCAGCGATGACTTGTCCTTTGCGAGTTCTAGAACTGATAGCACATTTACGATGTCTATTCCTTTACAATTTATGTAACTGGTAGCACAGTTACGGTGTTTGGTCCTTTGTGAATTCTAGAAGTGGTAGCACGATTTTGGTGTCTAGTCCTTTGTGAATTCTAGAACTAGTAGCACAATTATGTTTTCTAGTCCTTTGCAAATTCTGGAACTGGTGGGATAGTTTGATTACAGAAATGTTGTCTCATACCTTTTCAAATATCTTCCATCTGTATTAAGAAGTAATACTCACAGAATCTATTAAGTTTAAACATAATCATAATAAAACACAATAGAACAAGCGTAAAAATGATTTATAATATGTAAACATGATTCACATGATTCACATGATTCACATGGTTTACATGATTTACATGATTTTTGAGCATTAAAACAAGAGTATACCACCAATCTAACCTTTTTGGATGATCAATAATCATGGAATTTACAAGACATCCATTTTAGAAAAGAATAAACATATTGGTTATCATATCACAGTATTAGAACATATATGTAACAAATAGCATAAATGTAGTTCTTCTCCCATAAGAGGGTTTTCCCATAAATTCATAAAACCCAGTTCTTATTTCTCCCCCTTTTGGGATTATAAAAAAGATAGTAAGAAAAAAAACACTAAATGAAACCAACAAGTGAATAAAAGAGAGATTGAATGTTTCATTGAATATACAAAAAAATTTTATTTACAATCAAAAAAAGATAATACATCACAGTCCTATAAAAAATTATCCTTCACTTCTCTTCAGAGTTATCCGAATTTCCTTTGCCTTTGTTAGAGGCATAAGGAGTAGAACTGAGAAGTCTAGAATTATAGGTGGTAAAAGTAGTATTAATGGAAGTTAATGGAACTCCTTCAATTATATAAGGGGCAAGGGTTGGTCTGGTAGAAGATCGAGGAAAATTTTTCTCAATAATAACAGGTTTGATCTAGCTTAGAGCCTAAGAAACAGACATTGTAGTAGGATCAAATGAAGTGTAGAAAGAATGATAGGTGGAAGGAGGTAGACCAATCCTCAAATGAGCCATTGAAGGATCAACAATGGATGTGATATGAACATGTAGATATATTTTCATAAAGTTTAGGAATTCCTTAATGATTTCACCACCATACTCCATGACCTTTTCAAAGTTATTTTTATTTTCCATGAATTTATCTAGAGTAGGTGTGAAGTCCTTTAGCTTCTGAACTTGATTTTTAACGCTTTAGTTATACAAGTTACCTTTAAATTTTCTACAAGATACTTAAAATGGTTGTTCAACTCATGATTGGAATAGATCCTCTTAAAGTAGTAGTCAACTTTCTTAGATATTTCTTTTTGAGAATCAGTGGAAATTTTTGAGTGATTTCTTACCTGGTAAAACACATGGTCATTGTTCTTAATGATGATAGAGAGACTCTCCAGATTAGTACCAATCAACACATACTGAAGTTCTTCTCTAAATACTGGTCTGATCATTTCACTGTCCAAAGGCTGAGATGGATGAGAAAATGTAGACCGAGCTGGAGCAACTAAAGGAAGATCTTTAATCCTTTTTAGAACTCTCTAGAAGTATCCTTTAAATTCAAATGTAAATCCATTGATTGCAGTCACAATATCACACATTTCATTCCATACTTTAGTGTTGTCCTCGACCACCTTCGTAGCCGCAATAATCAAGTTGGGTTAAATCAGAGATACAAACTTCCTTGGTATCTTATCTGCATCATCCTCACTAATATGAGTAATAGGGGCTTGAGAAACTTGAAAGTATTTCCCCATTTCCTCAATCATATATCTTAAAGATTTAACCTCATCACTCAACTGCTTGTTTTCAATATGGACTTACTAAATCTCATGAAGCATCTTGGGTTTGATTTTCCATATGATTTTCTCTAGAAACAATACAACATCCCTTTCACTAAGATTAGTCACGAGATCAGGCTGTGATTTCATGATCTTCTCAAAACCAGACAACATATTATCTCCAAACTCTTTCAAATAATCATGACTTACATAATTAGGAGATGTTTGAATAGGTTTAGGAGCATTAACTGAAACTGATTCTGGTTCCTTAGTAGACAAAACTTCTTTAGCAGAGATTGGTTTCACCTAAAACATGATTAAAAGATATATTCCCTTCACTGAGTTATCTTGGGAATCATCAACATCAAAATAACTAGGAAACCTATACCAGGTATCCACTGAGCTTAAGTAAATAGGATTTTTCACTTTAATTATTTCAAAGATGGGGTTCTTCTCCCCCTTAACAGATGCATCTCTTAGAGGACTACGAGACTCAATCTGTTGACTGGTTTCCACACCCTCTACTCTATCAGATTCAGCCACATATCTAACTAATTGAAAATATTTCTCCATTCTTACTTCACTAGAAAAAATTTCTTATGTTTATTTAGGTTCTTCCTCTGTCTGTTTCTTAGTGGTGGCATGTTCTTTCACAACAACATATTCTTCTTCAAAATCTTTACTCTTATTAGTGGATTCACTTTCTTTTCTATCATATTCATCACCTTTAGAGAGAGGAGATTATCTAGAGGGAACTATTTGAAAATGTGTTCATGATAGTCTTCCATAATTTATTCACCTTTATAGACATATTTTTATCCTTTGGTTCTAGGAACATCTGCTTCCATTTCTTCATCCAAATATTCCACAAGATCATCTGACTCTAAACCGGGGTCTGTAAAAATATTAGGTCTTTAAAGGTGCTCAATAGTATTAAAAACCTTATAGAGTCTGTCATTATCTTCAACCCATGATCTCTTCCATAGATTCTACCTGATCTTCATTGGTCTTCATGCATCCTTAGATAGATATAAATCAAAATTTTCAACAAATTCTTCATTCTTACCAACCACAATTTTTTCTAGTAGAATTTTAGAGATAAACCTTGAGTAGAAAATAGAAGTTGATTTTGATGTTGTATTGATCAAGTCACACATATGAAGAATAATATACTTACACAAATTGATTTTGTGACCATTCTTCAGAATATGTATTAAAAACACATCTTGATATCTGAGAGTGGAAAAGTCTCATTTCCTTGAAAAAACCAGATGTTGAATAAACTTAAACAATAACATAGTCTCACCATCTCGTTCAACAGCTATAGACCTTCATTTCTTTTTATTTTCTGTCAAACTACCCAGAGCCTCTTCTAGGCTAAACAAATGAATTGGTGGAGGAGAAAATATTTTAAAGTCCTAAAAAATTCATTCATATGGTATTCCTAAGTAGGCATCCCACAAACTCAAAGAAAAGGTACATCAATGTCTATTAATCCAACTTCTAACAACAAAAATAATCTTTAGAGTTGAAAGTGAACTAAACATACTGATAATATTTGAAAACCAACTCTAGATATATATATGAATTTTCACTTTTATAAAACAATCTAACCATCCCTATTCTTCCAAGACTTTCAAAACAAGATACTTACTTGAAAGGATCCACTTAGCACATATTTATTTCTATGGAACTACTGTACGATCTTCAAGACCTAAGTTTAGTAGTTTCTCAGGAATGGTAATCGAAGACTTTTTTTGTTTCTTTGAATACTGATGCTTTTTAGGAGACAATGAAGATGGAAATTTTATCCTAGGAATTCAACGCGGGCTCAAGAAATATGAGGATTTTGAGAGAAAAGAGATTGGTTTCAGGAATAGAGAGTATAAGTTAAGTGAGAAGTGAATAGACGTGTTTTTATCATTTAGGGAGATCAAACATTTTAAAACACAAAAACACGGTATAAAAGAAATAAAATAATCAATAAAACGATACATGAAAAATATTTATAAAAATAGAAGTTTGAGTCATAATGGTGAGATCAAAACAAGAAGTCATGATGTCAACATTACAGTGTGACTCTAAATGGTGCGACCATAACTAGTGAGACAACAAACATGAAACAACAAGCTGAGATACAATAACTGAGAGACAATAACTGTGAGACAAAAACTATGAATTAATAACTATTAGACAATAAACTGGTCACTCAAGGGTGATAATTCCTAATTCATGTATGATGTAACTCATCCTTTTAGAATTTAAAGGATTAGTGAAAATGTCCCCAAGATGATGTTCAGTGCCAATGAATTCTAAAGAAATATCACCCTTTTGATAATGATATCTCAAAAAGTGATGTATTACATAAATATGTTTTATTCTTGAAGGAGAAACATGATTCTTAGATATGTTAATAACACTTGTGTTATGAAAATTTATAGGGACATGTCTAAATTTATATCCATAATCTAAGAAAGTGTGTTTCATCCACAAAATCTAAGAACAACAACTACCAGTAGCTTTATCTAAATCTCCAACAACATCATCTAAAGAATAATTATTAAGGGTTCTAACAGATCTATAAAAATAATCTCTAGTAAGTTTTGGTTCTTCAACAAGTTCAGGTTCATTATGACTAGAGTTTGAAGAATTTCTAGAACTGGATGATTTAAGAGGTTTCTTGACAACAGGGTCAAAATATTTTTCATTTATTCCCAGATTTGAAAAATCGTCCTCAATATTTTATAGAGAGTTCTTGGGTTCATGTGGATCTGTTTCATCAAATTTGACATGTATAGATTCTTTTAGACATTTGGTTCTTTTGTTAAAGACTCTATAGGCTTTACTAGAAATTGAGTAACCTAAGAAAATTCCATCATCACTTTTGGAGGCAAATTTGTCAAGATTGTCCATTGTATTGAGAATATAAACTTTTCAACCAAAAAATTTGACGTAATTATCTTTGGGTTTTCTATTGTTCCATAACTAATAGGGATTTTTATTAAGAATTGTTCTAATTAAGAATCTATTAATAATATAGCAATATGTATTTATAGATTCATCCTAAAAGTAGATAAGTATGTCATATTCATTGAGAATGGTTCTTGAAATTTCTTATAAGGTTCTATTTCTTCTTTCTATAACACCATTTTGATTAGATGTCCTAGGGTAAGAGAAGTTATGAATATAGCCATTTTTTGAGAAAAAAGATTCGAACTCTTGGTTTTCCAACTCATGAGCATGGTCACTTATTAAGGTTTTAAATTTAAGACCACTTAGGTTTTCTACTATTCTAACATAATTGGTAAAATGATAAAAAGATTCACTTTTGTGAGATAAGAAAAATGTCCAAGTATATATATAATACTCATCTACAAGAACATAAAAATAGTGCTTCTAATTTAAACTTGAAACTCTAAATGGTCCAAACAAGTCCATTTGAACCAACTTGAGAGGTTGAGAAGTTGAAACTTCTTTCTTTTGTTTGAAATATATTTTATGCTATTTAACCTTGTGAAAAGGATTACAAACTTTTTCATTTAGAAACTCAAGCTTAGGTTGATCCCTGACTAAAACTTTCCTAGTAAGATTTATAAGGGAGTGTATATTACAGTGTCCTAGTCTTCTATGCCAAATAAAAGACTCTTTGTGAAAGGCTCTAAAATAAGAAACATTTTGAGAAACTAAAGAATCTAAGTCAATATTATAAACATTTTCATTTCTAAAAGTAGAAAATACTAATTCATTTTTAGAATTAAAAACATTATAAGCATAATTTTAAAATTTAACATGAAAACCATCATCACATAATTGTGAAATACTTAAACAGATTATATTTTAATCCATCAACAAAAAGTACTTTAGAAATTAAAACTGAGTTAGAGTTACTAATATGGCCAAGGCCAATTATTTTTCCTTTAGCATTGTCACCAAAAGTGACATGTCCACTGTCAATTTTTATCATATTCTTGAACCACGAGTGATATCCTATCATGTGTCTTGAACATCCACTTTCCAAGTACCATAATCTTCTATTGGATATCTTTAAATAACTTTCCTACAAAATAATCAAGCAAGAGACAATTTTGGTACCCAATTTTTTTTGGGTCCAGTAACATTAGTAATAAGATCTTTGAGAACCAATACTTTCTTCATGGGTTTCCTATACACAATTTTTAAAGTATTTGAAAAGTAAACTTTGTTTGGTCCTGAAAAATTAGAGGCAGTGAATGACTTCCCAGAGGTATAACTAGAATATTTTTCAGTTCTAGATATGAAAACAAATTTTCTAGATTTATTTATAAAATGAGTTTTAGCTATGTTCCTCTATCCAGGTTAGTATCCTATACTAATAGTGTATCTAGGAGTTACTTTTTTTACCAAGCATCTCTGTTAGAGTACTCTTTCCAATGGTAAATTTTTCTAAGTCCTTTTTCTATTTCTCATTAGAAAATTTAAGTTCATTTTTCTCTTTAAGTAGTTGAGAATTCTTTTTATTTTCTATAGTAAGATAAGATTTAATAGTAGAAGTGAGAGTATGTTATTTCTTCAGAACTTTATATTTATATTTTAGTTCATTTCATTTATATTCTAGAATTTTAAAATACTCAAACATTTATTCACTAATCATATTTTCAAAATCACTTTCATCTCCAGAGTAATAGGAATTTTGTATAGGAGGCTCAAGAGTTACCTCAAATGTTTTTTCCATGAAACACATATTGGATTTTTCAACCTTTTCATCATGTGAAGATTATGAGTCACTTGAGCTATCCTTAATAGAAATACATGTTTCTTTTATTTCCATTTTATACTTTCTATCTTTATCCTCATACTTCTTTTTATACTTTAGATTGGTACAGTTAGCCTTTACATGTACCTTTCTCTTATATTCATATCAGAATATCTAATCAGAGTTTTCACATTTCTTCCAATCCTTTTTCCAATTACCTTTATTTTCATATTTTGCTTTGTAGTCGGGCTTCCTGAATAATTTATTCCTTCTATAAAAATTCTTAAACCTTTTGGATAATTGAGCCATTTCCATATCACTGTCAGACAATGAATCTTCATTACTTGTATTGTCAGAATGAATCTATATCATTTCCTATTCTTTATTTTTTTGAAGTAGTGATTTTGAAAGCCACTTACTTTCTCTTTGGCTCATCCTCATCTTCCTTGTTAAATTTTAACTCTTCCTTATACATCATCAGCTTACCTATCAACTCCTTGACTGGAAACATGCTGATGTCATAGGATTATCTAATTGATACTGAGGTTCCTCTCCACCTTTCAAGTAGAAATCTAAATAACTGCATGATTTCTTCTTTGGAACCCACTGAATTCCCAAGAGAGCTCATTTTATTGACTATCTTATTAAACTTGAGATACATATCAGAAATATGCTCATAAGGATTCATCTTAAAGTTATCATATTTAATAGTATATGTGTTAAGTATCATTTATTTAACACTATAGGTTCCTTCATGTGAAACATATAAAGTGTCCCAAATTTCATAAGAAGATTTACATGCATAAATTCTATTACATTATTAATCCTTTAAAGCACAACATAATTCATTCATAGATTTAAAATTATTATTGTAGTTAGTTTTTCTGGCATCACTCCATGTAGTTCTTAGAGTGTGTGGTATGTCATATTTATCTTCTATTATAATCCAAATGTCAAACCCCATGCTTTCTAAGTGCATTTTCATTTTAATTTTCCATTATGCACAATCTGTTCCACTAACGTAGGGAGGTCTGTTGGTAGTAGCACCTTCATATCTATTATCCATAACAAGAATAAAG
Organism: Viscum album; assembly: GCA_963277665.1. Lineage (NCBI taxonomy): Eukaryota > Viridiplantae > Streptophyta > Magnoliopsida > Santalales > Viscaceae > Viscum > Viscum album. The sequence continues at coordinate 2,044,501,491 of OY728147.1, read as the reverse complement.
GTTATATTTTAAAGAGATATAAATTTATAACTAAAACAAATTTAGATAACTTTAAAACACAACTAAATCACAGTTGAAAAGATATTAAAACAGATTTAAGATTTTGTAAAAAACAACATAAAACCAACCTATGATACCAAATGTTGGTCGAAGCAGGACACCTAAGAGGTGGGTGAATTGATTTCCTATAAAAATTTCTGTTAAAAAATTTGTTTGAAAATCTACCAATTTAAAAAAATAGGCCAGTTAATCAAAATAGTTAATTTATAATAGTTTGTCTATTCAATTAATTTCCCCTGAGATTTATTACTTCTTAGCTATATCAACCTAAAAGACTGAAATAAATTTTGAAACCAATTTACTAAATCAAAATAGTTATAAATACTATCCAAGACTAACTATCAAAGTGAAACTTATTTTTTTGAAATATGAGTTAAAAAAGAGAAAAAATAAATTGAAAAAACACAGCGGATTAAAACAAGTGGTTCAATCTCAAGGCAAGACCTAATATGCACCACTTGGTGATCACCTACCACCAAGAAAAATATATATAAATCTTTGATCCATACCCCAGATCAGGGTTTGTACAATAGTACACAAGACTGTCCAGGACACAAAACCACAACCACAATTCTACGTGGGAAATATAACTGCCAGGTCACACATGACCTCTTCCACAGTTATACGTGGGTGAAAGAAGGTGTAAAAAGATATTTCTATGAGGATATCTTGTATCCTCCAGTTTAGTGCAGGAGACAATGTGCATTTAATAGAGATATGCACACACTACTTGAAATATTAATAAAACAATACACAATAGAGAAGAATATAATAAGAAGGGATTAAAAATGCTATGATTATTGTTCTATGTAGCTTAAGACTTCTATGATATAGCATATTTGATGTTTGGGTCCTCTTCTAAAATCAAACTCAGAAATAGAGTGTCATGAGTTTTGTGTTCTATTTTCCAATGAGTTTTTGTATAACTCTTCCTATCACTTCTTCTTCTTTTTGGTTGGTGCTGCAAGGATGTTTTCAATTTTTATCCATAATAATATATCTAGAAGAATATGAGAGTTCTTCACGTATTCTTTTGTGTGTTCTTGCATACATGCGTGTTCTTCTATATCATCTCTTTTTTCACTATGTCCAGCTCGTGCTCCATAATTTATTTTATCTTGGTTGTTTGTGTTATGGATGACAAGGAGCACAATCTCCACACCTCATACCTTGTACTGTCAGGTTTAATGTCTACAAATTAAATGACACAAATATGACCATTATAATCAACTTTTAAATTTAATTGAAAAAAAAACAAATTTTTTTTTAGTAATGAACATTGTCATAGTTAGTGGTGAGACACGAATGGTGCCACAAGCATGGTGAGTCAGAAGAGGTGCCACAGTCACCGGTGACTTCTCTTTAAAATGTTATGAAACTGGTAGCATGTTTATAGTGTCCGGTCCTTTGTAATTTTTGTAACCGGTAACACAGTTACAGTGTATGGTCCTTTGTGATTTCTAGAATTGGTAGCCCAGTTACAGTGTCTGGTCCTTTGTGAATTCTAAAACCGATAGCATGGTTATGGTGTCTGGTCCTTTGAGAATTCTAGAACTGGTGGGATAGTTTGATTACAGAAATGATTTCTTATACTTTGTCAAATATCTACCATCTGATTGAATGGATTAAGGTTAAACATAATCACAATAAAAAATAATAGAATAAGAGTAATCATGATTTATAACATTTAAACATGATTCACATGATTCACATGATTCACATGATTCACATGATTCACATGATTCACATGATTCAGATGATTCAGATGATTCACATGATTCACATGATTCACATGATTCACATGATTCACATGATTCACATGATTCACATGATTCACATGATTCACATGATTCACATGATTCACATGATTCACATGATTCACTTGATTTGTAAGCATTAAACCAATAGTATTCCAACAAATGATAACTTATTTTCCTATATTTTCTATCCATCATAGTCACAGGAATCAATAACACTTGTACTGGATGACCACATACTATCAGTGGGCCTGAAGTAGTTATAATAATATGACCATGTAAGATGTTCGGATTTTGGGGTGACACCACAAATATATTTTGAGAAAAAAACCAGAGGAGGATCAAAGTGAAGAAATAAAATGGATGAGAGAAAGAATATATACCCTTGAATATAAATTCCAATGTTTGAGAGAGATGATGAAAACTTTTATAGGGGGAATAAAATAGAACAAACAACTCAATAACAACCACCACATGGGGATCCAACCCCACGCCCACCAGCTTTGAGGTGAGCCATTCCCCTCAAAGAGATGTCTTATCCAAAGTAATAAATGTTCTAATAATTATTTCTAATAAATGTAAATAAAAAATACCATGATACCTTTCCTGTACTAATATTCTATATGGTGATAATGAATGTGATTCATATCTATCAACACCCACCCATTGCCTTGTAGCGAGGGATACAGTGTTTAATATCCAAAATGACATGATACACAACATACCACTTCCAACAGGTCATGTGAGAGTGTTGATTAACGTAACCCACAAACCAAGTTTCGAGATACCTATTACAATTTATGAGGAAGATATCCACATGGTCGAAAAAGATATTGTAACATTCATCACATGGCTGTCACATCTTGTAAAAAACACGTTGACAAGGAGATATTAATTTCTACTTTATTTTTCAAGATAAACGTTTAACAATTAATAGAAAAATTTTGAACCAATGAATGTTATTATAGATCAAAAAACGTAAGAGGATGAAATGAAATAACAACTCAAAAAATATCTAAATGATTGACCAATTTATCAAAAAGATCTACCAAAAGCACTATTACCCCACCCATTTCTATATATGTATTTATTATCATTGAAGGTTCATGTGGATACAAAGTTAAAAAATGGTTATGATCATATAGTTGATTTTGAATAAAATTTATATAGAGAGGAAATTGAATACTTAATTTATATTGACTATTTAATTGAAATCCTCAACTATGATTGGCCAGGCAGCTCAGTTGTAAATGCATACATGAGGTATGTTTTCATGATTTGATTTTCCAAAAGCTAATATATTGTGTTAATCATGACTAAATATATTTCATATTTTTGGAATTTTTATATATGAAATACAATTGAAGGGATTTTCCCATAATTTTTTTGGACTCGTTATTCCTCACATCTCCTCTAGAGAACAACCAAAAAATAGATACCACAAAAAGGATGAAATAGTGGCAGGTCTGGTCAAATCATTTGAAATAAAAATTTTAGATGACATACTCTATTTAATATCAACGATTCAGGGGTAAAACTATAAAATTTAATAATATCACATATATTTTCATTTGTTTCATTACTTATTCCTTTTTAGTGTTTTTAGGAAGCATTGGATGCTCATTACAGTAAATTTGGATACTCCAAAGATTTATTTCCCGGATTCATTACATGGATATCCAACAAACCATCCTAACATGATGAAAATTTTCAATATTTAATACACTACATCCAAAATTTTATAACTAAAAATCAAGTTATATAATTTATATTATCTTTTAATGAGGATTCTATTATGATAGGGTGGTGTATCAATATCATGAAAAACAAGGAATGAGGCCAGGAGATAAGCATGAGAAACAACACTAGTTATACAACTGGACAAGTATCATGGTATATATCTTAATATTTAACTATCCAAAAAGATATCAAAACAAATTAATTATTCTCCTCAATGTTTCTGTAGTGTCCAAAACAAACTAATGGAAAAGATTGTGGTTATTATATTTATAAATTAATGAGAGAGAACATATTCCATGAACAAACTAGAATCCCTGAAGAGGTATTTTTGAAGATAATTAATATTTTATTTAAAATATTTTTTAATCCTTTGTGTATTTATATTTTTCTATTACTAATATGAATTTTGAAAAGACTCATATTCACAAGATGATATAAATCTGCTAAAAAATGAATGGAAAACACACCTGATGGAAGAATGTACACAAATAGCTTAAAGATGTGACTTCCATAGAAGTAGTGGATTTTTTAATATTTTTGCTTAATTTACTTCTTTTTATTATTCTTCCCATAATAATTGTTTTCTTATACAGGTGAGTTTCTTTGTTTGAGTCGGGATGGTTCATTCGAAGATACCCAAACTCATGAGAGATAAGACATTGAGGTTGAAACTTAGAATTCAATGAGAAGTTAAAGTTTTTTTAATATAATATGTTTTTACTCATAATATTATCTATTATCTAATGAATTAACATAATATAAATTAAATATTTGACTACTCATGCAGGAAATGTCTTCCAGATACTTATTTTCCCTCCAAACTTTGTCACACCTGCATTGCCGACATTTATCAATTTCCTTCAAAGGAAATGGAGGTAACTTGGAGGAAAGTGATAAATGTTGACAATGACGTGTTTATATTTCAATAAATAAATCAAATAAAAATAATGGTAATGCATGATGTGGCTGGTATGACTCAAAGTGTACTTTTTTATTTAAAATTGACATTAATTTAAGTAAAAGAACAAGTGACATACTAAAAACTAAGAAAACACATTAGTATTGTTTTTATGCTTTAATAAAACAATCCATGAGTCATTTTTGATGTGTAGGAATCAATCAATCCTTAATATGATGCACATTGTGACCGGTATGAATAAAAGTGTCTGTTATGAGTTTAAAATTGACATTTTAGTTCAAAAAGTGCCAGTCACTGAAAAAAAGAAAACATGCTCTGATTTTCATGATAATTTAGGAAAGCGATTCATAAGTCATTTTTGATGTGTATGAAGTAGTCTCATTTCAAACTCATGTACGATGTGATCAATATGACTCAAAATGTGTGTTTTTAGTTTGAAATGATATTTTAGTAAAAACATACAAATGACATACTAAAAATTGAAAAAACACATTCATATTGCCTTTATACTTTAGAAAAAATATCCATAAGTTATTTGTGACGTGTAGAAACCAGTATCACCTTAATAAGATGGACGATGTGACTGGTGTGGCTCAAAATGTGTCTTTTTATTTAAAAATTGACATTAATTTAAGTAAAAAAGAACAAGTGACATACTGAAAGCCAAAACAATTAATTATTAGTATTTAGATAATTTAGGGAAATGATACATGGGTCATTTTTGATGTGTAAGAGTCAAATTAACCTCAATATGATGCACGGTGTGACCGATATGACTCAAACTGTGTCTTTTTATTTAAAATTGGCATTAATTTAAGTAAAAAGAAAAAGTGATATACTGAAAACTAAGAAAACACATTCATATTGTTTTAATACTTTAGTAAATTTATCCATGAGTCATTTTTTATGTATAGGAATCAATCACACCTCAATCCGATGCATGGTGTAACCGATATGACTAAAAGTGTCCGTTATCAGTTTAAAATTGACATTTTAGTTCAAAAAATGTCACTCACTGAAAAACAAGAAAACACAATCTAATTATCTTCATAATTTAGGATATATATTCATAAGTAATTTTTGAAATTTATTAAGTATTATAATATCAAACCGACGCACGATGCGACCAGTATGACTCAAAATGCGTATTTCCAGTTTGAAATGACATTTTAGTAAAAAACAAAATTGGCATACTTAAAACCCAAAAAAAAACATTCAGATTGTTTTAATACTTTAGTAAAATGATCTATAATTAATTTTGTGATGTTTATGAATCAGCCTCACCTCAATCCCACACATGGTTTTACTAGTATAACTCAAAGTGTCTCTTTTTATTTAAAATGGACATTAATTTTATAAAAAACAACAAGTGACATAATAGAAACAAAGAAAATGCATTATTATTGTTTTTATAATTTAGAAAAATTATCCATGAGTCATTTTTGATATGTATCAATCAACCCCAGCTCAATACGATGCACGGTCTGACCAGTATAACTCCAAAGGTGTATTTTTTTATTAAAAATTGACATTAGTTTATGTAAGAAGAACCAGTGACATACAAGAAACTGATGAAATACATTCAAATTGTTTTAATAATTTAGTAAAAAAATCCATGATTAATTTGTGATGTGTAGGAATCAACCACACCTCAATTAGACACATAGTGTGACCGGTATGACTAAAATTGTCCATTATCAGTTTAAAATTAACATTTTAGTTCAAACTGCGTCACTCAATGAGAACAAAGAAAACACACTATGCTTGTCATAATAATTTATGAAAGTGATTCATAAGTAATTTTTGATGTGTATGAAGTATTACCACACTAAAACGATGCACAATACGACCTGTATGACTCAAAATATGTGTTTCTAGTTTGAAATGAAATTTTAGTAAAAAAACAAAACTATCATAATGAAAACCAAACTAACACATTCATATTGTTTTGATACTTCATTAAAATTATCTATAATTCATTTGAGATGTTTATGAATCATCCACAACTCAATCCAACACATGATGTGACTGGAATAACTCAAAGTGTCTCTTTTTATTTAAAATCAACATTAATTTTAGTAAAAAGAACAAGTAACATAATGAAAACATTGAAAACATGTTCTGATTGTTTTGATAATTTATAAAAATGATCCATGAGTCATTTTTGATGTGTAATAATCAACCACACCTCAATACGACACATGATGAGACTATTATAACTCCAAATGTATATTTTTTTATTAAAAATTGACATTATATTAATGTATTCTTTCATATAAATGCTTAATTTATTTCATTATAGTATTACTAACATAATATTTGTTTTCTTATATAGTTGGAATATTTTTCTCAAGTTGGGATGATTTTTCTGCAACTTATATAATAAACGGACATTTTTGAGATGGGATCACATGCGTCAAAAGATGAAACATTAATGTTTTTAAATGTTTGTTGGATAATTTTAAATGTAATTATATAAAACATTGTTTGAGGTGTATATAGTAGTGTTTTTTATATATACCATGGGTGGATATTTTTTTATTAATTATTTCAATTAAATTTATATAGCACTATATGTGCTTTATATACCTATAAGTTTTTGCTGGGTGTGCTGTTATATTAACAACACATTGTAACAAGCTAGGCCTTTATTAGTTTAATTTAAAGCACCGATAAAGGCCCCCCTTTATCAGCTCTAATTAAAGTGCCAATAAAGGATGCCTTTATCAACACTCAAAATATAACTGACAAATTAGGTCCTTTATCCACACTAAAATAACACTAATAAAGGGGGTCTTTATCATCACTGTGATTAATATCTCTTTTTAGCACTGTTAAAAGCCTATTTGCGCACTGTTAAAGGGAATATGTGTAGTAGTGTGAGATATGAATCCTAATAAGGGAATAAAAATGGAACATGGTGATACATGTTAGACAATAGGAATATGAATGGGGCATAAAAATATTAGGGATCCTAAACACGAACAATGGGACTTGATATAGCATTATAATCATAACATGAGAAATGTGAAAACAACTTAAAATACTGAATCATAAACATAGGTCAAAACTAAAACACAAAGAAAAAAATGGTGTAAAAAGTCCCATAAAGGAATTATGTTCGCTACCTTTCCCAAATTATGTCTTATGAGACTAAACATTACCCAATACATTGGAGCGCTATATATTTTTGTGCTCACCCATCACTTTCATTTCATTCTCTTGCTTAAGTGTTCCACATAGATTAATCAATATGGATTCATTCATAATCATATTTTATTCCATGATCAAGGAGTGTGGAATACATAAATTTAATACCAAACTAAAAAAGGTATGAATGTATAAAGGTGAATACCCCTGATAGAAAATGGGTATGGTATTCACTACACAATTGTTTTAGCATGGAAAATCACGGTGAAATTTCGACAACATAATGACGTCACACAAAAATTCATAAAATGGGTTTATGAGAGAGAAATGGGTCTCTCATCATTTTTAAATTAATTTCATAGTAATGGGATAAGGAATAACATATCTGATTATAAGTAAATGAAGATAAAATACATAAGGTAAAGAAGATATTTGAATAAAGAGAAGAAAGGAAAAGATCCCTTACTTTAATGTGTGACTCCAAATTATTGGAAGGGGTTTCTTGATAGTTTTAGGGAACCTTGGGAGGACTACAGAGAGTGTATAGTAGAGTATGTGAATGCTCCGAGGAGTTTTAGGTAAGAGAAATGAGAGTTTGAGTGAGTTTATATAAGGAATGAGGGGGATTTCTTTATTATTTAGGCTTTGGACTCTGTATAATAACATAACCAAAACCACAAACCAACCATGATTTTTTCCATGGTTTATGATAAATGGTATTGGTACTCATTATTTTATAAGTTCAAGGGACTAACTTAATAAAATAATTCCCTTTTCTAAGTATAGGTGAGTCACACTCTTAAAGAGATGATTTTAAAACCTTAAAATATATTAATGGTATTTGAGGATTCATAATAGATTTATAAAATTAATTAAATTAAATTAAATTAAAATTGTTTTAAATAAAAAAAATATATCTGGTCGTTTATACCCTTTATAGTATTTATTACATTAATTTTAGGTTATTATGATGTCATAATACCCAAAGTATATTTATATGGTATTTAATTTTTACCTGAAAACTTGACTGTCTCAGAAAATTATGAAAAATTCACCATTAGATAATTTTGAAATTATGATTACAAAAATAATATTAATTTTATGTAAATAATTTTCAAAATATGTGAATTTTCACTTTTAAAATAATAACACACTTATTGAAAATGTTGGATTTTTTTGACAATAACAGTTTTCGTACCCTTATAAAAATTAAATTTGTCTTCATAAAAAGTATATGATCATTTATATTTAATAAAAATAATTTATTATTCATTTAAAAAATACATTAATTCATCAAAATAAATTATTTAATTGAATTTGAATATTACCCAAAAATACTATTTGTGTTGTATTGTATCAAAATAAAATAATTTATAAAGTAACAATAATAAGATGAAAAAGTATTCATCATTCAACAAAAAATAATGTACAAACTGATATTGATAGTGTCTTGATACATATCCCTTCAATACACTAGCAAAAAACCTAAGAGTAAGGTTGGCGATGGTGAGACTTTTATGGGGTTGTTCGACGTACATGGTTTGGGTTGTGATCTCAATGAGCTTGAAATTCTCCCATAAATAATTTTTATCATGCATAAGTTGTTGGATATTAGATTGGGCTTGGTCATAGTAAAAGTAAATAGATGCTATATCTATCATAAGCTCTGTTAAATGGGCTTCATAGGGTATGATCATACTAGTTGAGGCCATCACTTATATTTTCTGTGTCAATTGGATTTGTTAAAATTCCATATTTATACTAATCATGTGATCATTGATCAACATCTATATTATCAATGAGAATTATGATTAATGGTCATTTAAATCCAATAGGATAAAACCAAATAAGTTCATGTGTTTTCTATAACCATATTGCATAATAAGACATTTAATTAAATCACAAGAGAAAATTTTATTTATAACAGTTTGGGTTGTTACAATATTCCCTCCTTAAGAAATTTCACCCTTGAAATTTTCATTTCCCACACTTCTGATTCCCACACTTCTTCTTCAAACTTGCAGTTTCTCCAAAACACTTTGAAAAGGTGCATTGTCTTATTTTATAGAACTTTGTCTCTATGATCTAGGATTTTTACTGGATGATCCTCATAGGAAAGGTCATTCTCTAAAGGTAACATTGTTGGATTGAGTACATATGAGGGATCTGGTTTGTCATTTCTCAAGAGGGATACATGGGATACATCATGTTCTTAATATAGGTTAGGTGGGAGAGAAAGTCAGTAGGCCACCGCTCCGATGCGATCAAAGATCTCAAAGGGGATGATGTATCTTTGACTAATATTTCCATTCTTTCCAAATCTCACCACTTTATTTCATTGAGGTAATATTTAAAAACTATATTCATTAAGTCTATAAATATTTTTGGAGTATTAGTGAGTTCTGAAGGTATTTCTAAGAAATCATAGTGCCAATACCTTGTACAGAAATAATTCTTGGGGATATCCTCCTTCTTTACCCTTAATTGATAACACCCTAATAGAAGATCCAAGTTGGAGAAGTATTGGGGTCAACATATATAATTGAACAAGTCATTAATCCATGGCAGAGGATACTTGTTCTTTATCGTGATCTTATTGACTTCATGATAAAGGGATTGTGCATGCCAAGGTGAAGCACTTGGGTGTATGAACCCTTTATCAAGATTCTCCAATAATTGTTTCTTCAGATCCTCAAGCTCCACAACAACCATTCTTTTCAAATTCTTGGATAATGGTAATTCCCCAAGTATAAACTTGATTGAAAATTCAACCTTTTGTCTAGGAAGAAGACCAGGAAATTCCCCGGGAAATGCATAAACATATTCCCTCACAATGGGCATGTATTTGAGGATGATCTTTTACTTAGACTCAATTATTTGATCTAGATAAACTTTATTGTAGGGAAAAAATATCCATGATTGATATTATGGTGGTAAAGAAGATTCATTACCCTCCTTGCACTTGTACAGAATCAGAGGATGATTCACAATACAGTGAGTGATTTCCTTCTCACAAAAATTTATGTTGTCTCTATGAAAGGATAGCCAATACATGCCTAGGATTACCTAAAATTCAACCAAAGGAATGTATCATAAGGTTCACTGGGAAGTTCATACCACAAATTGTTATAGGGGAGGAGTTATATAATTGAGATGAAATAATTTCCCCATTTTCCATTTTCCCTGATATCTCTACTTCTATTCTTTGTGGTGGTGTTTGAATAGTTTTACTAAACTTACATGATATGAATTAATGCATAAAAATAGGATAACAAAGTACATTTTTTATTCTTTAATTAATAACTAGTGTAACTATCACCACTTATTTGTAGAGACCCACCTCAGTAGTTGTAATGGAATAAGATCACACTTTCTACCTTAGTGGTTGTTGGTTGTCTCTAAGAACCCTTGTCTTAGCTCATTAGTTTGAAAAGTTTCATTATTCCTTGCAGTTGAAATAATGAACAATGCACTAAGGTTTGATTGGAGCATTCCTTTCCTCCATTGAATTATTGTGTTTCTTCCATTGGAAATCTCTATCTAGGTTTCCTTCATTCCCGTACCTAAAACATTTCCTTATCCCCCTTAATCAAATTCTAGGGTGCTTCTTCCTGCACATTTGATAAGTGTGATGTTGAAATTTCTCCATCGCATCACCAAAATTAAACTCTACTTTATTCTTATTATTCCCATGATAACCTTGAGATTTTGCAATATACATCTCAACATTGAGGGAACATTGGACAATTTACTCATAGCTATCAAATTCTCAGATCACCAAGGATTTTTAGACTAGGTTTTAGCCCACCAAAGAAGTGGCCAACCTTACATTTGGGGGTAACGAACAAGCCAAATATGTATCGTGAAAGTTTTGTGAATTTTTAATCATATGGACTAATAGATTAGTTCTCTTTTTTACTTGAGGCTAAGGAAATATCTTTATATTTTAAGTCTAAGAGTGTGAAGAAAATATTGATCAAAAAACATTTTTTGGAATTCCTTCTGCCCCATCGCTTCTTCTCTTCCATAGGATTTATATTCTTGATCAATGTCCACTAATGATCAAATTGTCCTTCCATATGATAAAAAACCAATATAACATTCTCTTTCTAAAAACATTTAAGGATGGATAAGACCTTATCAATGGAGTTTATCCATTGTTCTATGATTAGAGGATTATATGATCCATGGAAATTCAGAGGCCTTTTTCATATAAAGGTCTCAGTAAATCTTATTAATAATTAAGGGGATTTGGTCACTCATCCTGATATATGTTTCTATTCAAAACCTAAGTCATCTGAGAGAGTGTCATCATAAAGTTCACTATTTATACTCCCATCGGGTTGGACATGTCATTTGGGTAGTCATCACATTACCTTCACATTGGTTGTTTACCCAGCTCCTCCTATTTCCATACACTGCCTAGAATAAAGAGAAAATCAGGGATGAGTATTTTCAATCTATTAAACACATAAACATGAATCCAATTACATTAAAGGGATAACTTATAAATGACATGTATGTCCTTAACGTAGGGATTTCTAGGATTCAATATATGTTATCCATGATCTATTTCCAAATATATTCTCTTATGGGAATTTTTGTTCCTTTAATTTTGGTTCGTAATGAGCTTGTGAATTTAACAAATAATATCCCCTGGGAGATTCAAACCAGGTGTTCAACAAGGCCCGTTGTCGTGCACTAGTTCCTGGTCGAGTCTATCTCAATGTGGTTTTTTCATGTTTTTCCCCCATACACATCTGTTCTAGAGTCACATCCACTTGTAGTATCCATATAGGGATGTATTTTCTTGGGAACCACTTACTCTATAAGTTTCCAAAATTTAGGGATGCATTATTTTGTTTAGTATTATCCCTAAGGTTTTCTCTAGAGTTTCCTAATACTGATCCCAAAAATAACTAAATTTTCCTCTGATACCTACTATGAAAACCCTTGTATTTATTACACTTTATTTCATGATTTGATACATAATATTACACATAATACAACAAAAAATATCGATAAGTATAGTGTCTTTGGGAATTAGGAAAATTTCATAACAAATTAAAATAGGGAATACATCACCATTATTGAAAACATCTTTAACATGCTTATATTATTCCATCATACTTAAAATTTCATGGGATAACCTGAGGATATACATAAGAAAGGGGTGAACTATATATGCCCAGTAAGGGAATAAACATGGAATAACATGAATAAAGAATTATATGTTAGATATTAGGCATATAAATGATACATTAAAGGGGTGAGAATGATAAACATGAACAATGAGGCATGATATAACATGATAACACAAAGGAAACACGGGAAATGTGGCAACAACCTAAAACATGGAATCAAAAACATAGGTCAAGGATAACTGCCAAGAAATTATGATGGAAAATGTTCAGTGATGTATTATATTTTCTCCCTAATACCATACAATAAATTTTTATGTGACTAAAAAATTACACAATGCATTGAAGAAATATACAATTCTAGGTGCATCCATCACTTTCATTTCATTCACATGAATAAGTGTGCCACATAGATCTTAAAACATGGAATAATTTACCATAACATTTTATTAAATGATAAATTAGTGTGGAATAAATACATTAAATTCACAAATAAAATAATTATAAGTTCAAAAAGGTGAACACCCTCGATAGAAAATGGGTATGGATATTTACTACACAAATGTTTTGTAATGGAAAATTGCAGTGAAATTTTAGCAGTACAATGGGAACATATAAATGTTCATGGGATGGATTAATGAGAGTGAAAGGGGTATTTAATCATTTATGCCTCATAGGGTAAGTAATTGGGATATGTAAGAAAATATCCCAAAATTAGGAAATGGAGATAAAAGGAATAAGATAATGAAGATGCTTGAATAAAGAAAGAGAAGGAGAGGATCCCCTACCTTGAGAGCGTGATTCCAAAAGCATGGGAGGAGATTCTTGCGAGCTTAGGAGAACCTAGGGAGGAATCTAAAGTGGGGATGGAAAATTAAGGATGTTATATAAGGTTTTTAAGTGAAGAGTAATGGGATATTGAGTGGGTTTATATAAGAAAAAAGAGGGCAGTTCTTTATTATTTTTCCAACATAGGTTTTAGACTCTATATAATAATATAAACAAAACAAAAAACCATCCCATAGTTTTCCCATAGTTTCTTCCAAATAGAGGTGACTTTAATTATTTTTTAAGGAAAATGGATAAAATTATTAAATTATTTCCATTAGTGATGTGGAAGTCAATCATGTCTTTAAATAAATGATTCTAAAACCATAAAATATATTATAGGTTTTGAAGGATTCATAAAGACTTTATAAAATTAATAAAATAAACATAAAATTAAAATATTTTTAAAGATAAAACATATATTTGGTCATGGATAAATTTTATAGTATTTATTATATAATTTTGGGTTATTATCATGTCATAACACACACTGTATATTTATATTGTATTTAAATTTTACCCAAAAATTTGACCATCTCATAAAATTCTGAAAAATTCACCATTGATTAGTTTTTATGTTTTGATTGCAAAAATAATATTTATTTTATCCAAATAATTTTCTAAATATGTGAATTTTAACTTTTAAAATAATAATCGATATTTATCGATAAATGCTAGTTTTTTTTGAAAATAACAGTTTTTGAACCCTTATAAAAATCACATTTGACTTCATAAAAATTATATGATCATTTATATTTAATAAAAATTATTTAATAAAAATAAAATTTTATTAAAATTTTATTTATTTTAAAAATCAATTAATTCATCAAAATAAATTAATTAATTAAATTTGAATATTTCCTAGAAATACAATTTATGTTTTATTGTATCAAAATATTTTTTTTATAAAGTAACAATAATAAGATAAAAATATAACCATTTTTATATTGAAAATATAATATAAATATTCATATTATTATGGTCTTGATACGTATCCCTTTATTACACTAGTAAATTCCCTAAGGGTAAGGTGTGCGATAGTGATACTTTCATGGGGTGGTTTGACGTACATGGTTTGGGTTGTGATCTTGATAAGCTTAAACTTCTACCATAAACAGTTTCACTCATTCTTAATTTGTTGGATCTCAGCTTGGTATTAGTCAAGGTAAAATCTCAGTGTTGTTATCTCCCTTGGAAACCCTGATAAATGAGATTCATAGGGTATAATCCTACAAGTTGAGGCCATCACTTCTTTTTTCAGTGTTAGTTGGATTTTTTAAAACCCTATATTTATACTAATCATATGATCATTGTTCAAAAACTATATTATCAAAAGTTATAATGATTAAAAATATTTTAAATCTGATAGGATATAATAAAACCAAAGAAGTGCAAGTGTTTTTCACATAATACGGAATTTAATTCAACCACAAAGGGAATTTTATTTATAACAGTTTGGGTCATTATAAGTGATAAATTCCTTATGTTGAATTAAGATACATCCCAATCCTAGATGAGAAGAATCATATATTACCAAAAACATCACCCCTCTATTGGAAAATAAAGCATTGGATCATTGATCAATCTTCAATTTTTGTATTCAAACACTTCTTGACACTTATTAGTACAGATAAATGCCCGGCCCTTCCTAGTTAAGGCGATCAAGAGGGATAAATTTTGTGAGAAATTAGATACAAACCTTCAATAATAAACCATGAGACCGAGGAAACTATGAACCTTTTCCATATTCTTGGGTGTTGTCTAATCAATAGTTACCTTGATCTTTGATATGTCAGTAACCACACCATATTGGGACACCACATACCCAAAGAAATTCATCTTTAGAGCACAAAAATTACACTTAGAAAATTTTCCATAGAGATAGTGGAATAAAAGGATCTACAAGATAACTCTAAGATGACTAGTATGTTCTTCCTATAACTTCAAGTAGATCAATATGTCATCGATAAACAAGAATAAGAACTGGTCTAGGAACTCATGGAAAAAATATCTCATGATCCCCATAAACACAATTTATAGCAACCCTATCTATTTACACATATCATTACATGATTTTAAGCATAATAAAAAATCATATTACAAGCCAAGGATCATGAAGTCTAATGTATTGGAAGACCAGGTACATAAAAATGAAAACATGGGACTAAATAAAACATTTATTTATTTAATATTTATAAAGATATTCTAACTTCCATTGTGCTCATAAATCTTCATAGGATAACTTGGGGATATCCTGAACAAAGGGATGAGCTAAAAATCCAAGTAAGGGAATGAGAATAATAATAAATATATAACACATGGGTTAGAAGGCATGGAATAATGATATAAAAAGGCATGGAATGTATGAAATCATAACATATAAAAATGGAATAATATAAAAATGGAGTAATAATAATGTGGCAGATACATAAAAAATTAATTTAGAACAAGTCAAGGCTTGTTTCACATAGAGGATCCAAATTTAAGGTTGAATACCAACACCATTTCACATGGTAGCGTGAGTCAAGGATAATCGCCAAGACCATTTCACATAACATATCATGAGACTCAACTTTACCCAATGAATTATAGTGATATCTAGGAGAACCCATATTAACATGTTCATGAATATACTTTCCACATAAATAATCATACATAATTAGTCATACATAAACATAAGGGTACCTATGGAAAGAAATTTGTATCATAATCATGTCATAAATCATAATAAATGGGAGTATAATACAAGTGTCCACGAAAGAAAGGAATTATAATATACATGGAAATTCATAAGGGAAAATAGAAACATATTATGTTAAGTGATGTCAAATAGAAGTGATAACATTTAAAAAAAGTATTATTGAAATTTTATCATTAAAACATTTTAGTGCGGTTTTAAGGAAAATATGAATGAACATTTAAAATAGAAAAGAGAATAATATTTTATATAAAACCAGAAGTGAACCAAGAAGGTTTTAATTATAAAAATACAGATTTTATAAAAACAATGGTGGCTTAAAAAATAAGATAGAGAGCTCTTAAAATGGGGTAAGAATTCAATAAATTCCCTTAAACGGGTTTGTTTATCGAGAAGTATTGAGGAGGGAACCATTTAAAAACATGTATATCCCCAAAATAAAATGATGAATGGAACTTGATACATGGGTTTTTAACATATAAATATAATTTAGAATATGTACATAAAAATAAAATATAACTTCATTTGGGTAAACAGAAATATAGAAGATTCCGAATGAATAATGGAGGTTCGGGTAGAATCCCTTACCTTAAGTATGATGGTGTCCTTCACATGGTCTTAATGTCCTAGATAACCAAATTAAATTAATTAATTAATATTTACAGAATCTATTATACATATAATTAGTTTATTATAACCTTATTAAGTTCATTCATGGTATTTTTGATGAGTTAAGAATTCAATTTCATTGTTTGGGAGTGTTTGTTTCCTTGGTTTTCCTGATTGGTTTACTTATATATAGGTAAGGATAAAAATGTAAGATGAGAATGGTTATAAAAAATTTAAGTTGTATGTTATTAGTGAACATATATTATATTAATTTTTTATAAAATTAATTTGTTCATTTTAAGTGAAAATGAATCATTATATAAAACTTTAATGATTACTGTTTTAGTTAATTGGCAGTTTAGATCACATCCAACACATTTTTCTTTATAAATTTATATCATGTGTAAAAAAGATTTAAGAACATTAAATTATACATAATACATATATTATAGTTTGGTTCAACCATAAAAATGGTTTTATGACCATAATTGAAGACGGTAAAAGAAATTGAAAACCTGTCTTCCTTGAATGTGATGAATTAATACATCTCGGATGGTGTTTTTAATTATAGTACAAAAAGAGGGGAAATAAGAGATGATGATGAATTATTAAATTATCATAAAAAAATTACAGTAAATTTAAGGTACTAGAGTAATCATAACATTTGGATGAACTGAGGTGAGGAAAGAAAAATAAAGAAAGGAACTTGAAAGAAAATAAAAGAAATGAATAGACGAATTTACCTCTTGAATATATCTTCCTTGAGAACCTCTTCAGGGGAGAGGATTTGGTTTTTGAAGATAAAAAAGACTATTGGACGTGGGATAAGGGTTTGTTAGGATATTTTAGCAGAAATTAGATAGGACACAAGTCCTGAGAGGAGTGAATAGAAGAGGTAAAGAGTGGTGATATTTATAGTGGAGGAGATGAGTGTTTTCCCATTATTTTAATCATTAGTTTAATATTTTTGATCAAGACTGTGAATAGTATTGATTCTTGTGACCAAAAAAAATAAATAGAGAACCAATGGCCATTTACATCATCCAAGATTCAAGAATGATGCAAAAAATCATTTTTTTATCATTTATCATAAATTATCATTTTTTACTATTCACCAAAAATTTAAGTATTTTAGAAAAATACCAAAAATTCACCCCAACCATTTTTTGAAGTGTAGAATTAAAAAATGAAATTCATTTTATGAAAATAATTTTCTATATATTTGAAATTTAATTTTTAATTAAAATCACAATTTAATTGAAAAATACAAATTTTAAAATTAAAACTGCTTCTCTAACACTTTGTAAAATTAATTAAGGTCTCTTAAAATTATCTTAGAGTCATAAGGAATCAAGATAATTATTTATGAATAAATTTTATGAAAATAAATTTTCTTTTAAATTATTAAATTTATCATAAAATAGTAATTAATTATACATGAATTATAAAAATACCATTACATAATTAATAATTTTTAAAATATTTACTTAATTTTACTATGATATAATTTTATCATATTGTCACTTATAATATGGATAAATTTTATTTATACTTTCATTAGTGATGTTACTATTCAATTGGACAATTTACTATTTATATGGGTCACATTACTATTCCAAAGTTTAAGTTACTATTTCATTGGTATGTGTTCCTTAACTTCTAGAGATACCATTTATTCTACCCATTATTCATTTATAAGGTTTTTATTATGTTTTATAAGTAATATTATATTATTATACTATAATAAATAATTATAAGAAGGTAATTCCACTGATAAAACATTGGGTCATTACATTCTTTCCCCCTTATAAAATTTTGACCTCAAAATTTCATTTTACATTTTAAGCCGTAAACAGGTGTGGGTACTTTTCCATCATTGACTCTTCTAGTTCCCATGTTGAATCTTCATACTTATGGTTTTTTCATAGTACTTTGACTAGGTGAGTAGTCTTGTAGGTAGAAATTTATTTATACGATCCAAGATCTTCACTGGATTCTCCTCGTAAGAAAGATCATTATCCAACAATACCACCTCTGAAGAGAGTACTTATGAAGAATATGGTATGTACTTATTTAATAGAGATAAATTGAATACATAATTCACTTTAGACATGGTAGGTGGAAGTTCTAGTAAATAGGCCATAACTCCAACATAATAAAGTATCTCGAAGGGGTTGATGTTCATGGGAATTAACTTTCCTTTCTTCCCAAACTTCACGAACTTATTCCATGAATATATGTAGAGAAATATGATGTATCTAAATTTAAACTCAAGGTCTCGTCGGTGATTGTATACATAGACCATTTTAGGTCCTAACATTTCATTTCGGCGATTGTATCACGAATTTGGGCTGCCTTGATATGGGAATTATCTTTCCTTTCTTGTCGGTGATTGTATCACGAATTTGGGATGCCTTAATGTGTTACTGAATGGTTTTCACCTTCTCTAACATTTCATTGACCATTCCAGGTCCTAGCAGCTTACGATCACCAACTTCATCCCAACATGTCGGTGTTCTACACCTTTTCCCATAAAGGGCTTCATATAGTGCCATTTAGATGATGGAGTGAAAAATATTATTGTAAGAGAATTTGACCAGCGGAAGATGTTGGTCCCATCCTCCTTTTAAGTCCATAGAACAAACTCTCAACATGTCTTCCAATGTCTTAATAGTTCGCTCAGATGGGCCATCAATTTGAGGATGATAAGACGTACTGAAGTTTAGTTTAGTGCTTAGAGCATGTTGGAGACTTTTCCATAACTTTGAGGTGAATCTCGGATCTCGGTCAGATAGAATATATAGTGGTACTTTATATAGACTTACCACCTCTTTGTTATATATCCATGAAAGTTGATCCAATAATAATTCCTCTCAAATTGCAATAAAGTGATCCGTCTTTGTAAGATGATCCAAAATGAACCATATATCATTGTTTCATTTGGATGTCCTTGGATATCTAGTGAAAAAGTCCATGGTGATGTTATCCCACTTCCATGTTGGTATGGATAGTAGTTGCATCATCCCCTTAAACTTATTTCATTCAGCCTTCACTTGTGGACATACTCGGCACTTTGATGTATATTCAGTAATATCCTTCTTTATATTGTCCCACCAAATATTCTCTCAGAGATCTTGATACATCTTTGTGCTCCCTGAGTGAATAGATAAGGTTGATCTATGTGAGTCATTAAAAAAATTCCTTCTTTATCTCTAGATCAGATGGTATACATAATCATGACCCAAATCTTACAACTTCTTCCTCATCAATCCTGAACTCAGAAGATTTCAAATTTCTGATTGCTTCCACCCTTTTCTGAATTTCCACATCAATTATTTGATCATCCATTATTTTCTATATGAGGGATGGTTGAGAAATCATTTGAGAAAGGATTGATGATGTTCCCTCCTTAATGATTCTCATGTCTATCCTCTACAAATCTAAGAAGATTGGATCCTTTTCAATTCTGATAATTGATAAAGATGCGATATCCTTTCTACTTAGAGAATCAACCACCTTATTTGCCTTACTAGGATGGTAGTGGATTGATCAGTCATAATACTTGATGTTCTCTAACCATATTTTATGGTGCATATTAAGATATTTTTGTGTGAATATATATTTGAAAATATTGTGATCAGTATATATCTCACACTTCTCCTCATAGAGACAATGCCGCTAAATTTTCAACACAAAGATCACAACCGTCAACACCAGATCATGCGTGAGATAGTTTTACTCATGTATTTTTAGTAGTCTTGAGGTGTATGCTATCAATTTATCATTTTTAATTAGTACACAAACTAATACACTCTTTGAATAATCACTATACACCACAAAGAGTTCTCCACTTGTCAGTAGTGTGAGTACTAGTGCAGTGATAAGCCTCTTTTTGAGATCCTTAAAGCTTTCCTCACATTCTTGAGTCCAGAAAAGATTCACCCTCCTTTCATGTAAACTTGGTCATTGGTTTTGAAAATCATGAGAAGTTTTTCACAAATAGCTGATAATACCCAGCTAGAGCCCAAAAAATCTACGAATATTCATTTTAGATGTTGGCCTAGACACTCTTCAATTTACTTTATCTTGGAAGGGTCTATAGATATCTATTTTCTGGTGATAACATGACCCAATAATTATACTTTCTCCATCCATTACTCACATTTACCGTGCTTTTCATAAAGTTTCTCCCTTCTCAAAGTCATCATCACAATATTCAAATGCACCTCATATTCCTCCTTTCTCTTGGAGTATATCATAATAATACTGATAAACACTACCAAAAATTTGTCAAGGCAATCACTAAAGAATATATTCATTAAATCCATTAATATTTCTGGAGAATTAGTGAGTCTGAATGGCATCACTATGAACTCATGGTGTCCATACCTAATTCGAAAGGCTGTTTTGGGAATATCTTCTTTCCTCACCTTTAATTGGTGATATCCTGAGTGAAGGCCCCCTTTAGAAAAATAAATATCCCAAAAAAGATTATTGAACAAATCATCTATCCAAGGTAGAGGATAATTTTTCTTTATCATGATTTTATTGAGGTCATGATAATCAATGTGGAGGCGTATTGAACCATCATTCTTCTTGAAAAAGTGGACTGGTGCTCCCCAAGGTGAAGCACTCAGGTGTATAAAACCCTTGTATAGATACTCCTGTAACTACTTCTTGAACTCTTCCAACTCTACGATGTCCAATCTATAAGGTGTCTTTAATATAGTTAGAGATATAGGAACAAGTTCAATTGAGAATTAAACCTCTAGATCAGGAGGAAGACCAAAAAATTCTTCAGGAAATAAATTAGTGTAGTCCCTTACAATGGGAATGTCTTTGAGCATGATTCTATCCATTGTCTCAATCATTTGATCTAGATATTCTTTCTCATATGGTATTAATATACACACTTGAGACACTGATTTTAAATGATATTCATCTTCCTCCTTACACTTCTAAATAATTGAAGGATGCTTTGGGATGTGAAGAGTGATATCATTTTCACAAAAGTTGATATTGGCTTTGTATAAAGATAGCCAATACATGTCCAAGATAACATAGAACTCCAATAAAGAAATTATGACAAGATTTTATAGGAGGTTGAGGCCTAAAACATTTACTAGGGAGGAGTTATAAACCTTGGACACAAGGATTTCCTCATTCATTATCCTCACAAATAACTCATCCACCAAATTTTGAGGTGGTGTTTGAATAATTATACTAAATATTTAATATATGAAAGAATGTGTAGAAATGAAATCAAAAAGTTAATTTTCTATTCTTGAATGAATAACTAGCATACCCATCACCACATCATTGTCTGGCTCCACCTAAGCAGTAGTGATAACACAAGCCCTTCCGTGTTGCCTTGGAGCATGTTGTTGATTTCCTCTTAGAACCCTTAGCTTAGGGAAATTGTTCACATAATTCTCATGCTCCTTGTAGTTATAAAACTATAATATAAGCTGATTATTGATCTAAAACTTCATTTCTTCTTCCATGTTAGTGTAATTATTCATATCCCTCTGGTAGTTAATATCCATATGTCCCATTCTTCCACATTTGAAGCAATTATTGATTCACTTTAGACAGTTCCCAGGATGTTTCTTCCCACAATTTTGACATGTTGTATGTTTGATCTTCTTTCCATCATGGGATTTATTTACCGAACCACCCATATTAGACTCTATTTTACAATTTTTGTCACTGATCCCATGATACCATTGAGAGTCTCTTATCTGAATTTCAACCATGATGGAATAACAAACAATCTCTTCATAATCGTCGAAGTCACAAATCGCTAACACTTTTCATAGACTCAACTTTAGTTTGATAAAGAATCAATCCACCTTTATTTCGACGTTCATGAAAAATTTGGAGGAATATCTTGCAAGCCTTGTTATGTTTTCTTCATACACTTCGATGGAATCATCTTCCTTCTATTTAAGTCTTAGGAACTCTATTTGTATCTTGAGGAAGAGGGTTTGGGGAAAATATTTATTGGAAAACATTTTCTTGAATTCCTCCCAATCTATGGAATCAATTTCCTCTTGGGACTTTGTATTCTTGATCATTTTCCACCATTGATCAGTTTCCCTATCAAAATGATAGACTGCTAGTATGAATTTTTCTTCTTATGAACACTAGAGGATAGAGAATATCTCTTCAATGAAGTTAATACAATATTCTATGAGGAGGGGATCAAATGATCCACTAAACATGGGAGACCTTTTCCACATGAAGGATTCAATAGAAACTCGCTCTTTCCTTAGAGGGGGAGGGTGTTCCACATGATTCAAGTTATTATTCCTAACTTGAGTCAGCTGAGCAAGTACTGTCATAAAGTTTTGAGCACCTGTTCCCATTATATTAGGCATATCATTAGGGAAATCATCACATTGCTTATCACATTTATTGATGGCATGTGTTCTTTTATTTTCGGCTATTAACTAATAAAAATAACTTACACTTAGGAGGGATTTAATTATTAACTAATAAGTATAAAAAAGGAAACTTTAAACATAAAAGGATAAAATCTTAAAGGAAAAGTATATTATAACTTGTGATTCCCTAGGTTTCAATCTAGGTCTTCCATGATATGTTTCCTAACATATATTCTTATGGGATTCTTTTTTTGTTCCCTTAATTATGGTTCATACTAATATTATGAATTTACCAAAGCATGTCTCTCATGAGTGTCAAACTAGGAGGGCAGTATGGCCCATTGTCATGTACCAGTTCTTGTTCTAGTCTATCTAAAAGTGGTGTTTTTGGGTTTTACCCCTAGATACATCTGTGCTAGATCCACATCCACTTGTTTGTATCTAGACAGGGATGTATTTTCTTGATAAACCACTTACTGTATACTTACCAAAATTTACGGATGCTTTTTTATAATTAGTATTATCCATGAGGTTCACGCTGAATTTATCTATTCCTAATATCCAAAAATAACTAAACCATCCCATTATACCAACTATAGTGACCCTATCCTTTTACACATATCATTACATGATTTTAAGAATATTAAAACATCTTATTACAATCCTTGGATCATGAATTCCAGTGTCCTGGAAGACTGGGTACATAAAACTAAAAACATGGGACTAAATAAAACATTTCTTTATTTAATATTCATAAATAGATCCTAACTTTCATTGTTCTCATACACCTTCATAGGATAACCTTGGTTTGGCATGAAGAAAGGGATGATCTAAAAAGTCTAGAAAGGGAATAAGTATAATAATAAAGATTTAACACATGGGTTAGAAGGCACGACATAATGATATAAAATGGAATGATACATATGAAATCATAACATATAAACATGGGATGATATAAACACAGAGTCATAATAATGTGGAAGAAACATAAAACATGAATTTATCATGAGTAAAGGCTCATTGCATTTAGAAGAGCACAAGTCAAGGGTAACTACCAATACTGTTGCACATGGTAGCATGAGTCAATGATAACCACCAAGACCGTTGCACATAACATATCATGAGACTCAAATTTACCCAATGAATTTGAGCGCTATCTAGGTTCACCCATATTAACATGTTACTGAATATTCTTTCCTCATAAAGAATCATACATAATCAATCATACATAAATAGAAGGGTACCCATGGTAAGAAATAGGTATCATAAAAATGTCATAAAGCAAAATAAATGGGCATATCATATTAATGTCCATGAAAGAAAGGAATTATAATATAAAAGAATATTTATATGGGAAAAATAGGCATATATAATGGTATGTGATTTCAAACAAAAGTGATAACATGTAAAAAAGTATTAAAGAAATTTTAGTGCAATTTTAAGAAAAATTCTAAAGAACATTTAAAATAGAAAAGGAATAATCATTAATTTAAAACCAAAAGTGAACCAAGAAGGTTTTCATAATAAAAATACTGATTTTATAAAAACATACGCCTCTTAAAAACGAAGATATAGTACACTTGAAATTGGGTAAGAATTAGGGAAATTCCCTTAAATAGGTTTCTTATCAAGAATTATTGAGGAGAAAACCATTTAAAAACATGTATATCCTCAAAAGATAATGATGAATAAAACATGATAAATGATTTTAGAACATATAAATATAATTTAGAATATGTAAATAAAAATAAAAGATAACTTCATTTGGGTAAAAAGAAATATAGATGATCCTGAAGGAATAATGGAGGTTCGGGTAGAATCCCTCACCTTAAGTACGATGGTGTCCTTCACTTGGTATTAATGTCAAAGAAAACCAAATTAAATTCATTAATTAATATTTCCATAACCTCTTATAGATTTAATTTGTTTATTATACCCTTATTAAGTTCATTCATGGTCTTTTTGATGAGTTAAGAAGTTCAATTTCATTGTTTGGGAGTGTTTGTTTCCTTGGTTTTCATGATTGGTTTACTTATATACATGTAAGGATAAACATATAAGATGAGAATGGTTGTCCATAATCTCAGTTGTATTTTATTAGTGAACATACATTAGATTACATTTATATAAAATTCATTTGGTTATTTGGAGTGAATACGAATCATTATATAAAACATTAATGATAACCATTTTGGTTAATTGGTAGTTTTTGATCACATCCAACACATTTTTAATTATAAATTAATATCATTTGTACACAAGATTATAAAACCTTAAATTTTAAATAATACATATAATATATTTTGTTTCAACTATAAAAATGGTTTCATGACCAGAATTGAAGGCGATAAAAGAAATTGAAAACCTGTCGTCCTTAAATGCGATTAATCAACACATATCAGATGGTGTTTTCATTTCTAGTATAAAAGGAGGAAAATGAGAGATGATGATGAATTATTACATTATCATAAAAAAATTATATTACATTTAAGTTACTTGAGACATTATAACATTTTGATGAAAGGAGGTGAGGAAGGAAAAAAAGAAAGGAACTTGAATGAAAATAAAATAAATTTAAAGAGGAATTTACCTATTGAATATATATTCCTTGAAAACCTCTTTAGGGGAGAGGATTTTTTCTTTTTAAGGGAAAAAATACTCCTGGAGATGATATAGGGGATTGTGAGGAGATTTTAGTAGAATTTAGACAAGGCTCAAGGCTTGAGAGGAGTGAAGAGAAGAGGTAAAGAGTGGTGGTATTTATAGTGGAGGAGAGGAGTGGTTTCCCATTATTTTAATCATTAGTTTAATATTTTTTCTCAAGACTATGAATAGTATTGATTCTTGTGAAAAAAAGTAAATAGAGTATTTTATTTCTATCCAATTTCCATTTATATCATCCATGACTCAAGCATTATGCATGAATTCATTTATTTATCATTCATCGTAAATTATCATTTTTTACTATTCACAAAATTCAAGTATTTTCGAAAAACCCAAAAATTCACCCAAATTTTTTTAAATGTGTATAATTAAAAAATAAACTACATTTTTTTAAAAAATAATTTTCTAAATATGTGAAATTTAATTTTTAATTAAAATCTTAATTTACTTGATAAATAAAAATTTTAAAATGAAAACTACTTTTCTGACACTTTGAAAAATTAATTAAGGTCTCTTTAAATTATCTTATAACCATAAGTAATCAAAATAATTATTTATTAATACATTTCATGAGGATAAATTTTCTTTTAAATTATTAAATTAATCATAAAATAGTAATTAAATATACACGACTTACAAAAATAACATTACTTAATTTATAATTTTTAAAATATTTACTTACTTTTACTATAATATAATTATATCATATTGTCACTTATAAGATGGATAAATTTTATTTATACTTTAATTAGTGAGTTTACTATTCAATTGGTTGGTATACTATACATAAGGGTCATATTACTATTCCAAAGGTCACGTTACTATTTCATCGGTATGTGTTCCTTAACTTCTAGAGATACCTTTTATTTCAGTAATTATTTATTTATAAGGTTTTTATTGTGTTATATAAGTAATATTATATGATTATACTATAATAAATTATTATAATAAGGTAATTCCATTGATAAAACTTTGGGTCGTTACACAATTAGTGTGATTGTAACACCGAATGACATAAACATGAACTCGAAGTGTCCATACCTGCATTAAAAGGAAGTCTTTAGTATATCATTATTCTTTACACTTAATTAGTGATATTGATAATGCATGTTGATCTTAGAGAACCATCTAGATCCTATCAATGGGTCAAATAGATCATTATTCCTTGGAAAAGTGTAAAGATTCTTGATCGTCACCTGATTCAGCCTTTGATAGTCTATACATAGCCCCATACTATTATGTACCTTCTTGGTGAAAAAGACTAGAGTACCACACGATGACACAATATGCCAGATGAAACATTGATGCATCAGATCATCTATCTGAATCCTCAAATCCCATAACTCATATGGTTCTACTTGATAAGAATCCATCAAAATTAGAGCAACACCAGGATATAGATCTATCTTAAACTTGATATCATGTTGAAGGGGTAATGTCACAATATCCATAGGGAAAACATCCAAAACCACTGAATAACCATTTTAACCTAAAACATCCCATAATATACGAATTCTATAAAGAAATCATCCATCAATGAAAGAAGGGGCTTCACACGTCTACTACCCAACTTACAACCCCACTCGCCAATAAAAACTGTATGCTAACCATCTACTTCAAAGAAAAAAACTATCCTCTAGAAGAAGTAGATAATAGTATGCATAGAATAAAACAAATTGATGACGATGATGGAATCATATAACTATATATGTAGTAATAAAATATCTCCATATGACTGATGTGACCATATCATTAGTATACAACCTCGACACACATTATAAAAGTTGTTTTGGCTTCCGAATGGCGTAGTAAACACCATGGGCATGAGAAGACTCTCTACAACTAGTCCAAGATCATGGACTAGAGTCGGTGAAACAATTGATTGTGAATCCTTTGAATCAAACAAAGAAAGAAAAAGGGCAGGAGACAAGATGATTGTATCTATAATGATGTATTTCCCCTCTGGTTTTGGAACCTCTATAACATGCAACCATCCATGCCTAGCTCACCTGCCTCACTACTAATGACCAACTCCATGTCTATACTCAGACTGACCCCTAAAGATGTGGAATATCCTAAGGTCAAACTCTTATTTCCCCATAACCTCTTGGAAGACCATAAACCTACTACCCCTGCTGCATAAATGACCTCACTGGAAGCTGTTGGTGAAGTTAATGCTAAAAAATACCACCCCACCATGCTGAGCTCTAATAACCACTGGGCTCTAATTTTGATGATGAATATGGCCCCACATATAAATCACACAAGCCCAAGACCCCAGGAAAATCATGGAAACCACTTTCTCTAGAAGGCCGAAAAGGAATATACTAAGGTTGACTCCCCACTAGTCGAAACGTGAAAGCCCTAGAACCTGATACCTTCCACTAAAAACTCTACTCCTCAAGGAACATTGATGGTTCTCCTCTCACGGTAAACCTCCTTGTGAGTGCATATGCTCAATCACCTCCATCTTCTTCTATACTTCCAAGTACATTGACAATGTAAAATGAGTAATTTTATATTGAATAGAAGGTAAAAGTACCTCCTCAAGATTCCACACACATGACTCCTCATCAGAAAAAGATTGGGGATGAGATACAAAAGATCCTTGAACTTGATCCCAATCTTCCACTCCAACATGATCCCTATTGAAGAGAATGTAGTTCATACCTCTTCACTACCTTCATGTTATATGATAGTAACTCCGAACATAACTCCTTATAAAATTATGACCACAACACATCTTCCTCCTTATGATCACTGAGATATAACATCCACTACTAACATGAAACTCCTCGCATCTAACTAACTACCAACTAAACCCAGTACTCTGCCTGGGACCTTATCAAAATGAAGGTGATATCAAGATCCTCCAACCATACCACTGTCTCTAGATCATATATTCTTCCATCATACTTCACCAAATCCTACCACTGGATTGTGTACAAAAACCTCTTACACTAATCCTCCTTGTCAACCAAATCAACCCACCGGTGATCAACTTGGTAATCTTGTTGGACCTCACCATCCAAGACCACACACAAATGATGTCTAGGATACATAATCAAAAAGGGAAACAAGGATTTATTAATCTCGATAGTATGAAATTTTATTAATATTCATTAAATTAATTAATTTTAACTTCCCATAACAACCTAATTTAGATAAGAACACAAGAAATAATGTTTCATGTACCTTTCATGGGTCTCTACCCCGCAAGTGGTGTTACCTAACATCATCATTAAGTAGGGTTAGAGTCCTTGAATTAGATTATGGGGGGGGGAGATAATGTAGAACATTGATTTCTTAATGAAATATGTTTCTTTAAATAATTTTATTTCTTTGATAGCTTGCGTTACATGCAACTTCAATTTTAGTCAAATCATGAAAAATTATTAAAATCTTATGTGTCCATTATATCTTAGTCATTAAATTGGTAGGTATGAATAAGAATGAATGATTTATGAAATATATAACGGTCCTAATAATTTATAATGTATTAATTAATTCTTTGTAACCAATCACTTGGTTTTTGGTAAAGACATTTTATTCTTCAAAAATACATTTTCTTTAAAAATTATTTTTATTGATTTATGTGAGAAAATAATATAATTATTTTATGTAACTTTTATAAAATTTATTTTATAAAATCAACTTCATTTTTGATATCATAATTTCAAAATTTTCTTATGATGATTTTTGATAATTTTAGGAAAATATTGTTTTTTCAATGAATAGTGAAAAATATTGATTTTTATTAAAAACTGTATTATATTTTAAAGTATTTACATAGTAAAATTATGTATTAGATTTATTTTAAAATTTAATTAGTTAATTTTTATCTAAATTATGGTTTTTGAAATGTATTTTATACTTGATTTTAGCATAAATAAATTTTATATTAAAAAGGGCATTTTTCTGAAAAATTGTTTTTGTTGTATTTTTCAATTTTAATTTTAAAATAATTTATACAATTTATGTGTTTTAAATTTTGAAAAATGGATTTAATATTTAAAATAAAAATTAATAAATTTATTAAATAATATTCTTCATTTTCAATATGCAGAGTAACCTTAGTAATTTTTGTTATCATGGTAAATAGTAAATTGGGAAATTAAAGTTAAAAATAAAATGATAATGATTATAAAATGACCCTAAAACTTAACTTAATTTTAATGGATAATTTCCTTTCATCTATATTCATCCAATATTAAGTTATATGGAATTTTATGGCTATTTGGATGAGATTATGACCTCTATAATATTTTATTTCAATAAAATTCAAACATTCCACACTTCTGTTTTTAATTAATATAATATTTTTAATATGGGATTATCTAAAGGATATGTTTGAATATAAATATTATTTTGAATATAAATATTTATATTCATCATGATATTTTATTTTTAATTTCCAGTGAATAAATAATTACCATAAATGCTTACACAATGCTGATGCAGTAATTATTCAATTAATGGAAAAATCAAATAAATGATATTAAAGATGTTTTGGCAGTGGAGCAGCAGTGAAGGAGGGTGGTGAAAAAAATGATTCTATTTTGGAGGTGCAGGGTTTGATTCCTGGGATCCCACTCTTGGGAAAATTTATCCTTGCCCTAGATCCGCTCGTCTTACTGAGTCACCTGGTTTTGAACTATGTGGGAAGAAGGGCGCAACCCACTTGTGCTAAGAGATTCTTATGTCAAACCATCACTACTCGGGTTGTCACCCCATAGGATGCTTTAACTTCTTATTAGGAAATGAATCCTTCATTGCTGGGGCTCTCTCTAGAGTGACCTCTTCATGGGGACGGGGGTTCCCCGGTGTGGAGGGTTTAAAAAGGCCACTCTTTGGGATTCCATTTTTTAGGAAGAATAAATAAATGATATGAAAAATATTAAAATTAATATAGTTTATATTAATTAAGGAAATCCAAAAATTTTATAAATGATAATGAAATTTTTTCTATTTTTTAAAATAATTATTTTTAATTATATATTTTTTATTGATGTTATTAATGTCAAAGTAATGAATAGTGTTAAAATTGACAATAATGATATTTTATGAAAATAATATTTTATTAAATTATTTAAAAGTCATAAAAATATTAAATAAGAGAAAATGGGATAATATATGGTTGAAAATGACATCCATTATCCATTTATTAGTCAACAATTACCTTATATTTAAAATTATAATCTTTTTAGAGTGAAAAATATGTTACCACGTTAATGTTAAAATATGTTAATTAAGGGGTTAAACCAACATATCTGGCTTAAAATAGCACATAAACCTTTAAATTTTTTATTTTTTATGATATTTAAACTATATTATACCATATTATTTAATTAATGATATTTTTTATGAATTTTACTCTGTCATAGTCTTATTATATTTTATTTTTTTAAGAAATTCCAAGAGCAACCCTTCCCTATTTTATAAAAGGGAACCTCCTCCCTCACTTCTTGACACCACTTAGATCCTTATATATAGACAATAATATACCAATATATCTTCTCAAATTCCCTATAAACACTCTATATGTGATGTTTTTCCTAAAATATAAACCCTAGATACCTTTAGAGGAGATATAAAGGAGTCCTTTCGAAGAAGAGATCACCTTAACCGATCACTTTATTTTTTCTACTCTTATTTAACTAGTCTAAATCTATGATATTCATCATAACATAATAAATTAAATATAATAAATATTCTAAAATTTTATTATTATTATGAAAACACAATTATACACCCTATTTTCCATAAAAAAAGAAGTAAATTTTTTGCTTGTGTGTATGTACGACTCATCATCTCCACATAGCGATGAAATTCATTTTTCATCACCATATTTTATGGATGGTTATTATGATGGATTTAATATTTATATATGATATTTATTAAATAATTATATTTATATTATGATAATATAATGTCTTTATTCTTACCATCTAATCCTTTAGGAAATGATAACGTCGTTTATGCGTACATGTGGACTACCACCTCCACAATGCGATGAGATTTTTTTTAATTTATATTTCACTTGGATCGTAATAAGGATGAATTTGATGAATATATATTATATATATGATATAATAATGTTTCTATAAAGGGTAATTATTATTTAAATCTCTCTCATTCCATCAATAAAAAAATGGAAACAACATTCATATGTATGTACGACCTACCGTCTCCATGAATGGTGTAATTCATTTTTATATTTGTAATTTTTATGAATGATTATAAATATGTATATAATTAATATATATATATATTATTAAATTATTAACATTATATAAATTATGGAACCATGATCAATGTATA
This sequence comes from Viscum album, assembly GCA_963277665.1. NCBI lineage: Eukaryota > Viridiplantae > Streptophyta > Magnoliopsida > Santalales > Viscaceae > Viscum > Viscum album. The sequence continues at coordinate 2,044,469,218 of OY728147.1, read as the reverse complement.
AGTACCGAGATAGCATAACCGAAACATGCTTGTAAAACGAAGCATTTATCACACAGAATAGTGATTTTAATAAAAAATTATTAGTAAACAGATGATAAGATGTTATAAATAAATCATAAATGGTATGATATATATGAATATATGAATATAATACATGTTTTATAAATCCATATTTATTATATAGTAGGTTTTAATGTGAATGGAGAAATGGAATACTTGAGGTAAGAATTTATTTCACAATCTCATCATTATTCAGGATTGTTTATATTTAAGTCTCCACTGGGGAATATTTCTATTCCATGTTTATGTTTTATATATATTTTTAATTTTTTAAATATTATACTGAAAGTATTTAAAATAATTTTTACCCATTTTTTACTTGTTTACATTTTGTTTTCAATGGAATATTTTTATCGTCTTCAAAACAAGATACTTTGTGATATTTTAGACAAAAATATAAAAGGAATTTGTTTTTAACTTATAAAAAATGAATTTTTTTTTACAAAATCATGGAAAAACAATTATTTTAAGATTAATTTATAAGTTTTAAAGTTTATTTTTAATTAATGTTTTTTAATTTTTAGTTGCACATCTTTTAAAAAAGAGAAGTGATTTTAAGATGGAAAAATTATTTTTGTAAATAATTATTCAAAGTGATCTATAAAAATAATTTTCTATATAAGATAAAATACTTTGATGTTACTTATGATTTTCTAGAGATATTATCCAAGGATACCACCCTTATTCTATTTCTAAATGGTTTATATTTTTAGTGAAAAGGTAAAATGTTTATAAAACCCATTATTTTTCATGGGTTCCAATATAATGAATGTTTTATGATATTATGACACCCATATGTATGGTTTTCATTATTTGATGGGTGATAAGTATATATACATCTAATGAATTGGGTAAAGTATTATATCCCATGATATATTTATGGGAAACAAGTATATGTTCTTGATCTGTTATAGGAAACAAGTCGATGTGCCTGATTTGTTATGGAAAACAAGTCAATGTGCCTGACCCATTATGAGAAACAAGTGTTGATGCCTAACTAGTGGTACTGGTAGTTATAATTGACATATGTAATGGTTTATATACATATTATGGTTCCACACACATCTATGACATAAAGTTATAGTTCATGATTTGGTTATGAAGAATTATTATTCTTATGATTCATGTCTTTTGAAATGATAATGTTTTATGCCATAACTCATGTTTATGACCATTATCATATTGGGTATGAACTTTGTAAGTTATTTGAAAAATATTATACCCATATTCTTATCTTATTCTTATATATTATCATTGATTGATATTTTCCATGTTTACCCTTACTTATCTAATGATCTCACCCTTTTCTTATGTTTCTTTTTCCCAGGTTATGAATGTTTTTGGTAGGGTATTATTATAAAGAGTACTATAAGGGATGATATTTATGTGACATGTTGAATATATTTCATAAAATAAGAATATTTTATATCTAATATCAAAACAGTCTAAACCTTTATAGTTATGTAATGGATCATATTATTATATATTGAACATTTATCTAAATAGATGTAATTTTTGTGTATAGAAATATTGAGCTATTATAATTTGTATCAGAGTAGGGTTTAGTCAATATTTAGAGATTCGGGTTAGAAATTTTTTTATTAAAACCCTAGGGATTAGTCTAAGTATAGGATAAAATCCTATAGTTTTAGTAACAACCATGGATGAAATAGGTTAAACATAAGGTTTCATAGAAGAACATGTCGCGATTTAGACATTCTATAAAGGATTTGTTATACTTATATGATTTTAAACTATGATTATTGTTTATCACACTAAGTTTTTTAGTTTTCGTCAATGGTTAGAAATCTATATAATCATGTTAATGATGAATGTGATAAAAAATGAAATGATTTTCCACCTAGGCAACCAAATGGTATGGGAGTTGGAATACATAATCTTACTGTTATTCTCACACAACTTTATCAGAATATAAATCTTACCGACTTTCCAAATGATAAAATGAGGGAACAATGTACAATTGAATATTTTATGAAGAAACATCCACCTTATTTTAGTGGATTTTATGATCCACTAGTTTCTGAGTGATTGATCCACACCACTTAGAAAATATCTTATGTTCCTCAATGATCTGGACATGAAAAAGTTGTCCCAACTATTTATTATCTCGAAGGAAAAGCAGATCAATGGTGGAATCATATCAAGAATATAAGGAAAGAGAAATAAATTCAATCTATTGGATGTGATGAATGTAAGGAAATATTATTCATTAATAACTTCCCTCATATTCTACATATAATTATAGAGATAGAATTTCTTGGGCTGAAGCAAAAGAATGAAAAATCCATTGGTACCTATGAGGAAAATTTTACAAGGTTTTCAAGGTATGCCTTTAGTTTAATTATCATCCCTAAAATAAAAATTTATAGATTATTTAGTGGCCTAAATCCAAGTATCCTAAGGTAATTAGCTATAATATACTTCAGTAGTGATGAATAAATCATTCAATGTATAATAAAATAAAATGTAAATTGGATATTCCCACCATTCTCATGGATTTTGATAAGAAAAGAAAGATTAAGGCTCATGAAAACCTGAATAAATCACATAGTGGAAAGAAATTCAAGCTATCAACATGCTTGAAATGTGGGAAGAGACATCATGTAAAGTTTCTGAATGGAACTAGGAGGTGATTTAAATGTAGAAAGTTGGGTCTTAAATCCCATGAAAGTTGAAGGCTGGTGAATAGGATAGTTAATGCAATGAAGGAAAAGAATATGCCAACTAATGCACCACCCACACTTTAATGATTCAAATTCAGGGAGTATGGGAATTATTCCAATCAGTACATGGATCCTATGGTTTTTATTATCATCATCAACAAACTCTTAAGCCTAAAGACAAATTGAAATATCATGTGATTATGACTACTGAAGTGGGTTATGAGAATAATATTGTGAAAGGTACCCATATCATCCACTCAAGAACATATAATGTATTATTTTATTATGTATCCACCCAATTATTTATTTATAAATAATTTTCCATGGGTATCACCAAATCACCTCATCAATTAGATTATGAGATAGTTGTAAACACTCCTAATGGAACAAAGGTTGCATCCCAAGTTTACAGTTCTTCTCCAATTGAAGTTTCTGGGAAATTGCATCCTGAAAATCTTATGATTCTCCCTTTAGTTTAATTTTATGTGAATTTTGGCATGAATTGAATTTATCTATATGTATATCCTATAAATTTCAGAGGAATGTAATTTACATTTCATATTCCAAATGAACCTATGATCATTTATTGATGCAAGGATGAATATGAAATTCTAATGGAAATTTCTTCCATTATGTGGGTTTTAATCCCTATACATGAAGGTTATCTATCTTAGATGTTTGGAGAGAAACTCAACATTATGTATACACCTATTATATGAGATTTTGTTTATTTCTTTCTGAAATAATTGCTAAGTCTTTCACCGAATCATGAAGTTGAGTTTTTAATAGAACTCATACCTGGTGCTATAACTATTTCCAATACTCCTTATAGAATGGCCCCAATTGAGTTGAAATAATTAAAGAAGAAACTACAGAAGAATATTTAAAAGGGATTCATATTCTCTATTGTATAACTATGGGGTACACCTCTTCTATTTTTTAAGAATAAAGATAAATCAATGCGACTCTATATTGATTATTAAGAACTTAACAAGATCAAAATCAAGAATAAGTATCCTCCCCCCATATTGAATAATTATTTTATCAACTATGTGAAGCTCAATACTTTTCCATGATTGACATTCATTCTAAATATCATCAATCAATGTTTAAGAAATAAGATATACACGACACCAAATTTCATAGAAGGTATGGACTCTATGAATTTATAGTGATGCATTTTGGTCATACTAGTTCCCCCAATATCTTCATGGACATAATGAATAGAGTATATAGAGAATATATTGATCATTTTGTGATAGTAGTTGTAAACAATATTATTGGCTATTCAATGTTCAAAGATGTGCATGAAGATCACTTGAGGATTGTATTTAATACCCTGAGTAAAGAGAATCTTTATGAAAAAGTTACCAAGAGTGAAATTTTTCTTAAGAAAGTTTCATTCTTGGGTTATATAATCTCAAGTGAGGTTATATCAATAGATCCTTCAAAGATAAAAGTTATTTAATATTTTCCTAGACCATCCATGGTAATTAAAATTTGTATTTTTATTAGGTTGGTCAGATATTATCAACATCTTTTGAAATATTTATCATGATTATATAATACATTCACTAAGTTGAATTGAAAAAGAGTTGTGTTCATATAGATAGTTGAATATGAAGAGAATTTCAATGGGCTGAAAATAAGGTTGGATAGTTCACTTTTTCCCACACTACCCTGTAGTAGAGAAAGTTTTGTGGTCTATAATGATGCATAAAATAAGGGATTGGGATGTGTTATCATGCACAATGATATAGTGATAACTTATGTCTCATTCCAATTGAAGGTCTATAATAAAAATTACCCAACTCAGGACTTGGAGTTATCTATAGTAATTTTTGCATTAAATATATAAATACATTATCTCTATGGAGAATGGAGTATGATATATAGTTATCAAAAAAGTTTAAAGTATATTTTCAATAAAAAAGAGTTGAACATGTTACAAACAAGATGGTTGGAGTTGATTAAATATTATTATTTATCAATACATTACCACATTGGGAAAGGGAACAAGTTGGTAGATGCATTGATTTGAAAGGATCATACTATCTTATCTATGATGAGGATAAATAAATATTCAATATTTATGGATTTAAAATGGATGGACATGGAAATATTAAAGGAAGGTTATAAATATTATCTAGATGAAATGAATGTTCAACCGTCTATCCAAGTTAAGATTAAAGAGGTGTAGAAGGAAGATATAGATCTATAAAAAATGTGATAAATATTCCTAAGTTAAACCTTGATTGTGATGGAATAATATGGTTTAGGATTCGTGTATGTGTCCCACCCACACTATATTTGAAGAAAGATCCATTGGATGAGGTATATAATTCATAATTATTTATTCATACTAGAAGTAAAAAGATGTATTGATACCTAAAAGACTATTTATGAGGGGATATCATGAAGAGAGATATTGTAGAGTATGTTTCTCACTGGTTGGTTTGCCACCTAGTTAAGGCTGAGAGATATAAGTATAAGGGGATGTTACATCTATTAACTACACCTGAATAGAAATTGGAAAATAACACTATGGTTTTTTTTGTCGGACTCACCAAAACATATAAAGGTCATAATGCTATATGAGTTATAGTTGATCACCTTATGAAGTTGTAATACCTCATTTTTATTAGAGAATATTTCTTTCTTGATCAGATTTCCATAATATATATTAAATAACTGGTATGATTGTATGGAGTATGACTTTCCATTATATCTGATTGTGATCTGAGGTTTACCTCAATATTATGGTGAATTCTTCAGTAGTATATGGATACATAGTTAAGTTTCAACACTACTAAGGATGTAAAACATCCATTAAGTGCTCTAAAATGACACATAGAAAAATCAACGCTTAAAAAAAGTGCTGATAAATGATTTTCAACTTTGAAATATATGACTGTTTTCATAACTGCCGCTAAACTATGTAGTGCTTGTTTAAACTTATGCTAGTAGCAAAAAATAACTACTGATAATACCTATATTTTTTTTAGTGCAAGAGAAATATATTATACCATTTATGAAAAATTTTAATTATTGTTTTCAAGGAGTTTTCCTATAAAAGTTTTCTTGGAATTTTCCAGTGGAATTATCAACATGAATTTTTTGGTTTCAATCTCAAATTGAATTTTATAATTAAAGGTTTTTGATTGAATTTTCAGTGTATGTTTTCACTGAAATTTTTTAGAAAAAATTTCCATTGATATTTCATTGAAACTTTCCATTGGAAATAAATTTCCAATGTATATTTATAATGAAAATTTTCCTTTGGATTTTCAATATAATTTTTTATTTTTAAGTTTCATTAAAATTTTAAAGTGGTTTTTAAGTAGATTATTTAGTGCTATTTTTAGCTATAAATTTATAGTAAGATTTATCAGTTAATTTTACATTTTATTTTTCAACCGTGATTTCATTATAAATTTTCCACGGGTTTTCCAGATTTAATTTTTAAATAATAATTTTTAGTGGAATATTTTAGTACAGTTTTTTATAGATATATATATTGATAATTTTTAGTGGATTTTTCTATTATGAAACATTTTAAAATATTTTTTTTCAAATTTATAGTGAATGTTTGTAGTGTAGTTTTCAAATGGATTTATGGTGGAATTTTAGAATTGTTTTTTCCATTAAAATTTTCACTAAATTTTTCATTATAGTTTCTGTGGTATTTTTCTAGAAAATTTGGATGGAAAATTTCCATGTAATAATAAAATTTTATATTGTAATTTTCTAATGATGCATATAATGGGTTTTTTTATATAAAGAACATAAGGATTCCATTTTTTTAAATTTTCTCAATGCCAAAAGTTAAATTTGTTTCATACAAAAGATAATAGATAAATATTAGTGGGATATAGAAGTGAATTCCAATCTCACATGACCACTAATCATTCCATTTTATCTAACGTTACATAATCAATTATCCCTCATGGCTTGATTTCTGTAACTAATTGTACATATTATTGGGAGAAAAAGGGGGTGCAAAGAAATAAAAACCTAATACAACATAACACCCCTCCCCCATTAATTACCCCCACTATATAAAACACTAAAAAAATAGTAATGAGAAATGGGCGGACCGGGGAGGGGCGGGCCAAACCCGCACGGGTTTGAGCCTGTGCGGGTTTGTCCGCAAAAGCCCGCATATAATGTGAACAAAAAATTTCAAGCCTGCCCCACCCTACATAAACCCACAGGTTGCCCGCGGGCTTACCCAAATTTTAAAAAAATACTATTTATAATAATTTAAATACTGTATTTTTTATCATTCTTAAAGGTGTTTGAGGAGTGAAATATGAATTAACAATTATTAGAGTTTTAAGAGAAGCGATTGAAAATTTTTTGTGGGTTAATGGTGGCATGTGGCGACGCCAATGTGGTGGCGAACTATTGTGATAGAAATTAGGTGAGTGATCGGTGATGTGCGATGAATGATAATGTTGGTTGCGTGGTGATGTGAACAACTAAACATGTGAATGAATAAAGTCTCTCCAGGTAACGATCAGTTTCAGAGGAAGTTATTAGTGTTTCCACGAGGTTCTATCCTATTCTCTTAGTAACAAAATAAAATTAAATAATAACAAAATTAAATTGACCTAAAAAATATTATGATTATAATAACTCTAATAGAATTGAAACTATGCGCATGGGCGATGAGTTCCATTTTTTGAGAGATGGGTTGACACACCATGAGAATATGGTTATAATTACGATATAAATAATATAATATCATATTAAAACAATAAATATATTCCTATTTAAAATTCACATGTGAATAAATGGTGAATTACTATGACCATTACGGTGAGAAATTATATGTCATCGTTTAACCATTATTTTTTTATTAAAAAAATAAAATGTTAAAGAAACATATATTGTAAAAATAATATATATTTTTTAAATCAGGCCCACGGGCAAGCCCACACCCGCGTGGGCTTAACCCGCATTGGCCCGTACCCGCGCGAGCTCAACCTGCATTGGCCCGCACTCTAAACGGTCAAATTTTTTAGGCCCGCCCCACTCTACATCCACCCCATACCTGCAAAGCCTGTGGCCCGTGGGCCTGCTTTGCATCACTAAAAAAACAAATACATGAAGATGATGAATCATAGGTAATAAAGAGAATAACATGGATAACCTTATATTCTCTTCTACCCATCTTAGTTTTCTTAACCTTCAATCACTTTTATTAATGACATGTCTTCCCTTCATAGATCCCAGCTTAAAACCCCATTAATCCACTACAACTGTATTGCTCCACTCTGACTTTACGTGGCCTATTTTTTTAGGGTCCTATGCTGTTTTCATTTTGGTTCTACGGACTCTTGTTGAAGAAGAAGAAGAAGATAGATTCTAGTGCCTCTCCCTCTTCCCATCATCGATATCGATCTATTCCTCATCTCACTCCTTTATATAGTACATGTTGTCCCCCTACAATAGATTTCCACCCCCTTATAAAACCCACTACTATATATGAAACTATCATATAAAACCCCCAAAGATCTGCTATGATTCATTTATCACAAATATATGTTAGGATGTTATGTGATTGAGTATGATATACTCTATAATACCAAACGTAGGATCGAAATAATAATTAGATTCTCAGATACAAGAGGTGGGGGGGGGGGGTGAATTGTACCTTTTAAAAATTCCATTAGGAAATTTTTAGGATGGTTGTGTTTAAAAAAGATAAACAAGATAATTCAAAAGACCTCTATAAGTTCTATAGACTTTCTAGATTCTGGAAAAGTAATTCCGAAAATGAATCTTAACAAAAGTTACAAAGATTAAGATTCTACCTTAAAGCGTATAGAATCTAGTATATCAGAGTACACAGATAAGGAAGTATAAGAAAGTATACTTTCCTCAACGATACAAAATGCAGCAGAAAAACTTGTAACAAAAACAAGTAACAAGTAATAAGTTCTTTTAACCTAAAGAGAAGGGTATCCAACAACCTTGGATAAAGGTACCTTGATTTATACTTTCAAGAAAGTCCATCTTACCCACACTTGGGTAAGCCCTCGATATGAAGATCAGAGTCTATCTTGCTATCCCCACAAGACCTCAACTATCGGGTAGTCAACACCTATATCTTCCTCAACAAGGAAGCCCTCAACTTCAAGGTGTTGGAACCTCTGTCTTCCTATCCCTGGAAGCCCTCGATTGTAAATAACAACAATCGGAGTCGCACGAAGATAATATGCACAAGGAAAAGTTTAAACAAGCCGTTCAAACTTTCTTCATGAAGATTGAGAGTTTATAAGATCCTTTATCTCTAGAAATTACTTTAGTAAGTTCAGATCACCAAAAATTACAAAAGCACTGAGCATGTTCAAATGAGCTCCTATTTATAGGCAAAGCTCCAATGGTAAACTCCCTCCTCCAATGGTCTTATTTCTCCTTGAATTTCGGAGGGACCTATACACGTGTCACTCAAACAACGGTTAGTTAATAACTGAAAGCACGACATCGTTTTGTAATAGAACAAGTATAAGCATAACTAAACTGATATTTGGAATGTAATAGAAAATGAATGTTCGGAATGGAAAAGGTTAAAGTTTGGAATGGAAGTAAAAATAAATTCAGAGTCTATAAACTTAAGAATATTCAGATTCTATTTTTTAGGAATTAGGAACCTGAATTCTGTAGAAATCCGTAGTCTAAAATTCAAGGAAGTTCGGAGTCTAATTTCACTAGAATTCGGAACCAGAACTTACAAAGTTCGGAGTCTATGTTCATGAGAATTAGGAGTCATACCTCATCAGAGTTCGAAGTCTGAATTCAGAGAACTCGGAGTCAGAACTTAGATAAGTTCGTAATCATAATTTGGAGTAGAACTTTATGATAGTTTGTATCTGTAATTCGGAGTGGAACTTCATGAGAGTTCATATCTAGATTTCAGAGTAGAACTTCATTAGAGTTCGTATCCAGAATTCGGAGTTGAACTTCATTAGATTTCGTATCCAGAATTCGGAGTTGAACTTCATTAGAGTTCATATCCAAAATTCGAAGTTGAACTTCATTAGAGTTCATATCTAGAATTTAGATCCTAAAATAGAATGCTTCATGTCTAAGTATTATATGATTATGAGGTTTTAGATATGAATCCAATTTTTATACTTAAGAAAAATATTGATATGAACAATGAAAACAAGGAATGGGTAAATTTCCTTTGGGTAGGAAATTTTCCTTATGGATATAAAACAGGGGTAAAATGAAATTTTCATTAAGAAAAGGTGTTTGTGACTTTCAAAAAAATAGGAATGATAAAGTAATAAGGAATCCTTGATGACTTATCAATCTCCCCCATGAATGAAGGAATGGAAAAATTCATAAGGAAAACCTTATTGAATAAAAAATCTCCCCCTTTTTGGAAAGCACAAACATCCTTATGAAAAAGTATGTAATTACTTAGAAATAATGTCTATACTTGTAATTAAAGCTTATCTCCCTTTGTTTATGATCAATGGTGAATATTACTAACTCCCCCTTAGGCTTTGAAACTCTAAGGATCGTATTCTGGATTTCTAGAATGGGATTTTCATTATGAATATGGAAGTCTTCATAATGAGAACTCCTTCTCAAATAAACTCCCCCTTACTTAGGGATAGTTCTTCTTATGCTTAGAAATTTTTCTTCTCCCTTTTATATTTTTCCTTATCCCATTTTATTTTTTTTCCTTCTCCCCCTTTTTGATTTTCAAAAAGAATTTGAGGGAATGGAAAAACAATAAAGTACCTAAAACATTAGTAAGACATACAAACAATACAAGCAACCAAAGTTTTCATTAATATTGGAAAGGATTTTTACAAGGAAAGATATTACAACAAAAGATCAGATTGGTCTATTTGTCTTATTTTTCCTTGGGGATTAGCTTCTTCAGAAGGGTTTTCAGCTTCTTTAAGTCTCTGTGGTCCTCCTCAGCTTGCTTCTCCAAGGCTGTGATCCTTTCTTCTTGAAACTTCAGGACCTCTGCCTGAGCCTTCATGGCATCTTCTTGAAACTTCAGCAATTCATCTTTCTTTACCTTCTACTTGTTCAACAACTTATTTCTCTTTAGATTTTTCCGAAGTCACAAAATTTTTCCCAATGGTCTCGGGTAATGGCTCGATAAGGAAAGTTTCCAGAACTGGAATATTCTCGGAAGATACTTCTGTGGCTCTCAAAATAGATTGTACAACTTCAACCTCAGACAATTTATTCTTCATCTTCTTCTCTTTTTCTACCTTCTCAATATATTAAGCTGTCTTATCCCTTAAAAGACTTGTCTTTAGCAGGGTCCAATCCGAACTGAGGTTCCCCTTCTTTCCTCTTTTCCTTATCTTCCCTCCACTTTTCAACCACCTCATCTAGATATGCTTTTTGTTTCTTTGGTTTGGGAGGTGCGGATTGAGCTTCCTAAGATTTAGGATTTTTATATGTCTCCTCCACTTCCATCAACTTCCTTTTCTTCCCAGCCTTCTTAGAGGGTTTATCCTTTTCCACATTTTCCAGATTGGCTTCTGCCTATTCCACTAGAAGATCATAAAACTCTTTTGACTCCTTAGAATAATCCATATTAAATCCTAATGATTGGGTTTTGTTTAGGGAACAATTCTTTGCCTAGTGACCACCACATTGACACTTAGTGCAGAATGGGGCACTTTGAGGAATAAAGTAGTTGTTACTAAAAATCGGTTTAGAACTTGTGTAACCAAAACCAGAAGTATTCCTTCGAGGTCGGATTTGTGAATACATTTTATCAAAATTTTCTTTACCTAGGGTAAAGTTCAACAAACACTTCCTCAAGGAAAATATTTCAGATTTGAGTTTTATAACTAAGTTATTATCTTCAAAAACATCTGATTTTAAGCTAGAGCTAGGCTCGAAAGTATTTTTCTTAGAAATTATGTTTTCTAGATGTTTAGAAAGTTTATTCTTTTCAGAACTTAATTCCTCAAGATTTTTTGAAATACTTTCAAAATCCGCATTTTTCTTATCAAGATCTTTAGAAAGATCTGATATTTCCTTAGTAATAATATCATTTCTAGAATTTTCCTTATCGAGTTTTTTCACGAGTTTAGAATTCTAATGTTTAAGAAGTTTGGAAAACCTAGAAAATTCTTCATAGGTAGGTATAATATTATCTTCTCCAGAAGAATATTCTTTATCTAAATAATTATAATATTTACTATCATTATCATCTAAAGAAACATTGGTCATTGATTCAACATTTTGTACCTTAGCCATCAAGCAATGATTATCAATAGGTATCCTAGCTATAAGACCAAGATTCTTCTGTCCAGAAGATTCAAAACCCGATGATTCATCTGAAGAGTCTCAACCACTAGCACTCCATGTGTCATTGGATTTCAACACTTTCTTAGCTTTGGACTTGTAATACCTCTTTCTATTTTTCTCAGAATGCCTTTCTTTTCTTTCTTTTCATTTAAGCATAGGGAAATCAGGTCTTATGTGTCCAACTCTCTTGAATTCATAGCATGTAACTTCAGAATATTTCTTGTTTTTCCTTTCCTTCTTCTTATATTTGGATTGAAAGTTCACATGTCCAGCTATCTTGTTCATCCTTTGAGCAAGATTTTCTAACTCATTTTCTGAGTATTCACTTCCACTAGATTCGGAATGGATAATAACTTTCTTAGATCTGGATCTAGTAACTCTCTCAGGATTCTTAGCTTTCATGTGATTTGAAGTTGTAGTAAAAGCAACACTACCATTACCATTCTTCTTCTTTATGTTATCCACAACTATCTTCATTCTAGTCTCATGCTGAAGAAGATTTCCAAATAGCTCATCAAGAGAGATTTGAGTAACCTTTCTGTTTTCATCAATAACATTTCTTTTTAATTCCCACTCATTGGGCATAATATCTATGATCTTTTCAAAAAGGGCTTCATCTTCTAGACCTTTCTCTCCCATAGATTGTAAGCTATTCACAATAGTCATGAATCTCTGTTGCACCTTACAAATTGGTTCTCCATAAGGAAAATTAAAACCATGATACTCAGCTCTGAGAATGGATCTTCTAGTCTTAATCACTTTAGATGTACCAAAATGTGTAACTTCATGTTTCTTCCATATAAAATTAGCTGTTTCACAAGAAGAAATTTGGCTATATATGTTTCTAGTCATTGAACAAAGAAAATTATTGCGTAACTTATAGTTGAGTTGGTAATCATGCTTTTCTTGGTTTGTAAAGGCACTTACTTCCTTATCAAGAATTTTGTATCCACCAGTAAGCATAACAAAATTTTCAACCCCAGTGTTGATAATGAAATTCTTCATACGATCTCTCCAATATTCGTAATCATTACCATAAAAAATAGGTGGTATGGTTGGATTAATATTTTCAATGGATACAATATTTAAGCCTTCCATATTTAATAAAAGTCTTTCCACAAAAATTGTTAGTAGAAAAAGTTTGTAAACAAGGAAAATGTTCTAAGAATGAAAATATAGAATAAAAGTATCACTGTGAAAAAGTGAATCCAAACTATGAGTCTAAAAAACAGATTCTGAAAAATGAATATGAATCCGGAAGTGTGAATCCGAAAGTTAAATTCCGAAAATTCTCTTCTGAATCTAATCATGAGATTAATTTAGATTGAACCAAATCCTTCGATACCAATTGTTAGAATGGTATGTGACTGAGTATGATTTACTCTGTAATACCAAACTTAGGATCGAAATAAGAATGATATTCTTAGATACAAGAGGGGGGGGGGGTAATTGTACCTTTTAAAAATTCCCTTAGGAAATTTTTAGGATGGTTGTGTTTAACAAAGTTAAACAAGATAATTCACAAGACCTCTATAAGTTCTAAAGACATGCTAGATTTTAGAAAAGTAATTCTGAAAATGAAACTTAACAAAAGTTACAAAGATTAAGATTCTACCTTAAAGCATATAGAATCTAACTATATTAGAGTACAAGGATGAGGAAGTATAAGAAAGTATACTTTCCTCAACAATACAAAATGCAACGCAAAAACTTGTAACAAAAACAAGTAACAAGTAATAAGTTCTTTTAACCCAAAGAGAAGGGTATCCAACAAACTTGGATAAAGGTCCCTTGATTTATACTTTCAAGAAAGTATGTCTTACCCACACCAGGGTAAGCCCTCGATACGAAGATCAGAGTCTATCTTACTATCCCCACAAGACCTCAACTATTAGGTAGTCGGCACCTCTGTCTTCCTTAATAAGGAATCCCTCAACTTCAAGGTGTTGGAACCTCTGTCTTCCTATCCCCGAAAGCCCTCGATTGTACACAACAACAATCAGAGTCTCATGAAGAAAATATACACAAGGAAAAGTTTGAATAAGCTGTTCAAACTTTCTGCACGAAGCTTCAGAGTTGATAAGAGCCTCTCTCTCTAGAAATCACTTCAGGAAGTTCTGATCTCCAAAAATTCCAAAAGCACTGAGCATGTTTACATGAGATCCTATTTATAGGCGAAGCTCCAATGGTCAGCTCCCTCCTCCAATGGTCATATTTCCCCTTGAATTTTGGAGGGACCTGTACATGTGTCATTAAAACAACGGTTAGTTAATAACTGAAAGCATGACATCATTTTATAATAGAACAAGTATAAGCATAACTAAACTAATATTCGAAATAGAGTAGAAAATGAAAGTTCAGAATGAAAAATGTTAAAGTTCAGAATGGAAGTAAAAATAAATTCGGAGACTATAAACTTAAGAATATTCGGATTCTGTTTTGTAAGAATTCGGAACCTGAATTCTGTAGAAATCCATAGTCTGAATTTCAAGGAAATTTGGAGTCTGATTTAACTAGAATTCAGAACCAAAACATACAAAGTTCAGAGTCTAAGTTCATGAGAATTCAGAGTCAGACCTCATCAGAGTTTGGAGTCTAAATTCAGAGAACTCGGAGTCAGAACTTAGAGAAGTTCATAATCAGAATTCGGAGTGGAACTTTATGAGAGTTCGTATTCAGAATTAGGAGTGGAACTTCATGAGAGTTCGTATCCAGAATTCGGAGTAGAACTTAATTAGAGTTAGTATCTATAATTCAGAGTTTAACTTCATTAGATTTAGTATCCATAATTCGGATTTGAACTTCATTAGAGTTTGTATCCAGAATTCAGAGTTGAACTTCAGTAGAGTTCGTATCCAGAATTTGATGTTGAACTTCATTAGAGTTCGTATCTAGAATTTGGATCCTAAAATAGAATGATTCATGTCTAAGTATTATACAATTCTGAGGTTTTAGATAGGAATCTGATTTTTTATACTTAAGAAAAATATTGATATGAACAATGAAAAAAAGGTAGGGGTAAATTTCCTTTGGGTAGGAAATTTTCCTTATAGAAGTAAAACAGGGGTAAAAGGAAAATTTCCTTAAGAAAAGGTGTTTGTGATTTTCAAAACAAGAGGAATGATAAAGTCATAATGAATCCTTGATGACTTATCAATCTCCCCCATGAATGAAGGAATGGAAAATGTCATAAGAAAAACCTTATTTAGTCAACAATATAGATAATGGAGGAAGAAAAATGGGAAGAAAATGGGATTTATTTCAACTTGAAGAAAGCTTACAAAAACTTTTCTCTACACCTCCATATCTCTCACATGTATCTCTCGAGGCTCTCTTTTATGGATGAAATAAGATATCTTAGATCTTGTAAATGATGAAGTAAGATCCCCAATGCCTCCTTATAAATCCAAGGTGGTAGTTCTGAAGTTTGTCACAAATCTTGCCAATCCCCCACCATTCATTGGACTTCAACAATAGTATCCACTTAAAACTTTGAAAACTACCCTAGTTTCCAAATGAATAGTTCCTTTACATCTCAAAGTTGAAAAACCCAATATGGAATTCCTCCATAGTGGATGTGGTTGGTGCACCACCCACTAACCAAGGCATATGAAGAATATCCATCAATTCTCCCCCTCTAGCTGCAATCTGCTGGAGCATCTACAAACTCTTTCAAATACTAAGGAGTAAGATATCATCTCCATCACCACAATTTCTTCCTTGGACAACAGGTACAAACTCTTTATCAACTTCAAATGACCAAGAAGTGTAATTATTACTAGTTTGTCTTTTTTCAATATTTAAATATTTCAGAACATGTTCAACATAATTATCCTGAGATATCCATAATGGGAACCTCTTTCTGTCATGAATGATCTACATCCCCAAAATCTGTTGAGCTGCACCCAAGTCCTTCATATCAAAAGACTTGGATAACTTCTTCTTCAACTGGATAATCTTCACTGCATCCTTCCCAATGATAAACATGTTATCAACATAAAGTATAAGAGCAACAAAGATACCATCCTGAAATATATAGATGTAAAAACATTGCTCCTCCTATTTCTTCCTGTAGCCATGACTCACCATGAATGAGTCAAACTTTTTGTACCACTGTATGGGAGATTATTTCAGTCCGTATAAGTTATTCTTCACTTTTTTGATGAGGTTTTCTTCTCTAGAAACCTCAAAACCATCAGGATACTTCATACAGATCTCCTCATAGAGGTCACTGTGAAGAAAATATGTCTTCACATCCATCTATTCAAGATCCAAGTCCAAGTTATCCACCAATCCAAAAATGAATCGGATTGAAGCCAACTTCACCATGGGTGAAAATATATCATCAAAGTCAAATCCTTTCTTCTAAAGTAATCCCTTGACAACTAACCAAGATTTATGCTTGACCAACTTTTTGATGGCATCCTTCTTCGGCCTGAACACCCATTTGTTCATTAGTTCCTTCTTACTATTGGGAAATTCCATCAAATTATATGTATGGTTCTTCATCAAAGACTCCATATAATCCGCCATTGAATGCAACCACTTTAGTTTTTCAGGATGATAAATTACTTCCTAGTATCTTTCTGGATCCCCCTCATCAGTTAGTAACAATTACTCTGACTCCAAATATTTTGTTGAAGGAATCCTTCCTCATGAAGATCTTAAAACCTGTGAAATGTTAGGTTCAGGAGTTACAACATCACCTAGATCCTATGATGGTTTTTCAACTTCTTATAGAGAGTATTGAGTCTTCCCCTACTCAATATCCTCTTCCACTACCTCCTGGCCCATTTATAATGATTCTTCTTTCACCTCCTCCTCTTCATTGATAAGTGGTTTTTATACAGGTGTTGGATCATGAATTGATCCATTGACACATTCCTTTCGATACATTCTTGGATTTTAATGTCCTAAGTTTTCTGTTTTTCTTGGAATAAAACATCTCTACTTCTAATAACCTTTTTCTCCTTTGGGTCCCAAATATTGTATCTAAACTCATCATTTCCATAGTTGATGAAGATGTGTGGATTTTATCTTTCATATTGCTTATACCTGAAATCCTTGCATATATGTGAAAATTATAAACATCAAAATACTCAAAAATGAGAGTAAGAGGGATATTTACCAGACCATATATTCTGTGGAATATCAAAATTCAGTGGGACCGATGGTGATCTGTTGATGAGGTAACATTCAACCTGAATAGCTTCTCCCCAGAATTTATTAGGGATCTTGGACAAACTCATTATGCTTCTAACCTTCTTTAGTATGGTTCTATTCATCCTTTTTTGCAACTCCATTGTGTTGTGGGGTGAATAAAACCTTCCTCTCATGTTAGATTCCCTGAATCATGCAATATGCATCAAATTCCATGGATGTGTACTCTTCTTCATTTTTTGAATGAAGACACTTCAACTTCCTTCTAGTTTCATGATCCACCATGGCATGGAACATCTTGAAGTATTCTAGTACTTGGCCCTTCATCTGCAAGAAGAGAACCCACACCCATCAATATGCATCATTAATAAAGGATAATAAATATTTGTTACCTCCTAGTGAATCCACCTACATGGGTCTGCATACATCAAAGTGCACCAGATCCAGAAACTATGATATCCTTGATGAAGTAGTATTGAATGAGACTCTATGATGCTTCCCATACAAGCATTATTTATAAGGATTAAGTGATGAATCCTTCTCAATACTAATTTACTTATTATTTGTCAAGGAAGATAACTATTTCTCACTCATACGTATGAGTCTTCTGTGCCAAATATTAGACGACGTCTCTCCATCCACCGTATTGAGTTTTTCTATACAAATATTTACATGAGGTTTGTATAACGTACTGCATATGTGTCCTCAGGAAATGATGATGGATCCTTTTTTCATATTCCATGATTCATTGCTAAAGTTGTTTTCATAGACATGTTGGTAAAAGTATATACCTAATATCAGGTTAAGAAAAAGACTTGGAACAAGCCAAAAATCCTTCATGGTGATTATTTATCCAACATTCATCTTGACTTGGATATCACCCATGCCAATAATCTCTACTGAAATAGTATTTCCCATATTGACTACACAAAAGTCACCAGATTGATAAGTTAAGAAATACTCATGATGTAAAGTGATGTGGTATGATGCTGCAGTATTAACCACCCATTCGATGTCCTAGTCTGATGAATAAAAGCATGTCGCTTCTTCTTCTTTAGAGAAAAGTGTGATTTCTCTGAAGACTGTCATGTTCGCATCTCCATTTCCTATTTTTCAGTTACTAATTTTCCTCTTTTCTTGTATAAAACATTGGAATTTATTCTTCATGTGTCTCTTCATACCACAATGGTAGCATTTTTATGATGGTCTCTTGCCATATATAGACCTGATCTGGATTTAGTGACCATTTTGGGCCCCTCAACCACCTCCCATGAATGGCCCCTCCATTGAATTTCAATTATTTAAATTTGTTTTCAGAATTTGTAAAAATGGAGTTCACTATTATATCTATAATGGTCAAAAATGGTTAAATAAACTCTTGGATCATTGAAATCATACATTTATTGATCAAGATAAGATCAAAAATAGTATTAACGATCGAGATAATTAAATGACGTAGCGATGGTGTGGTGATGATGTGGTGCACCAGAGTAGCTTCCAAAATCTCATCGGAAAAGTCATCGGTGCTAGAAGAATGAATATTTCTCTATCAAGGGGGTATTGTAGAAATTAAGGTTTGACTTAACTTTGACCGAACCTAAAAATATATTTTTAGATCTTTTTTCAATGAAATTTGTTCTTTTGGAATCGACTCACCATGAACTTTCAAAATATGACTTCAAAACAAGATTATGAGCAACTTGAATTTTATGGTCACTGAAAAATCTCTACTACTCACCATCGTTTCACTAAAACCTCCCTCTAATACCACTTATTATGATTCACTGATCAAGAAGAGAGGTAACAAAGGCATAAAAATGGGAAAAAATGAGCTTTATTTCAACTTAAACAAAGATTACAAAAACTTTTCTCTACAGTTCTCTATCTCTCACATGGATATCTCAAGTCTCTCTTTACTGGATTAAATAAGCTCTCTTGGCTTGGGTTGATGATCAAGGAAGATCCCCAAGGCCTCCTTATAAAGTCATGGCGGGAGGTGTCAAGTTTGACATAACTCCAACCAATCCCCCAACCAACCATTGGACTTCAACAATCGTGTCCAAATAAACCTCTGAAAACTCCCATGGTCTCAAAAGGAATAGTTTATTTACATATCAAAGGTTTAGTAGCCAATATGGAAGTCCTCCATGGTGGGTGTGGTTAGTGCACCACCCACTAACTAAGGCAGCCGAATAATCCCCCTCAAAATATGGGAAAATGAATTGTAATAGAACTCACCTATACATGAAGATGTTAGAATTATTGGGGAGGGGCTTGTGGTACAAGGGACATGCCTCCAGAAAATGCTCTTCCTCCCACCTTTTCTATGCCCCACTGCCTATCGGGGAAGGAATAGAAGGTCTATACATCTTCTGTTAGAAATGGAAATCCAATTTGTGTGTCCAAGACATTCTAAACTAGATTTCATAATCTAAATCCAAGAAGCGTATCTCAGACATTCCAAATCGATAATCATAATTAGAATCCAAGGAGTGTGTCCAAGAAATTCCAAACCAATAGTCATAATAAAAATCCAAGGAACATGTCCAAGACATTAAAAACCAATAGTCAAACCATTCATCACCTAATTTAATTTATTTATTTAAGGTATTTTACAGTAAGAAAGTAAACTAGATCCTAGAGTGCCTCCTAGGCATCCTCAACCCACATGTGATAATTCACTTAAAACTAGGACACCCCTAGGGTTTCCACCTTAAATTAACCATTTAATTTCTATGTTCAATAACCCTTATGCGGTGGATACAATTATAATATACGCTACTTGTAGAGAGGTTTAATGTCACGAAATATGGCTATATAATGCTTAATTATATTTTAGGTCATGTGTGGGGTATGTCTATGTAAACATATATCACACTAATTAATAAAATGGAAAGACTATTGAGGGATAAATTCAAGAACACCTATCTTATACTCATAGACATCTACCCATAAAATGTCAGCCATTAGTTTGAGCTTAAACAACCAAAAATGCAAAAGTAGATGAAAACCCTTGAAGTAGGGCATAATAGCCAAAATTGACTTGAGGATTCTTAATAGCAGAAGATACTAAGAAAGAACAAAAACATAAGGATAGAATCACATCTATCTACCTATCGCATTGAACAATAGTTGATTCCATCAATGAATGAGGAAGAAATCCTCTTGGATGAGGTATAATTCAAGGGAATTCATGGGGGGGGGGGGGGGTCACATATTGATAAATAAAGGAACCCCTTCCTATTTAAATCCCATAATTAATAAATTAACTAGTTAATCAATAAAAATATTAAAATATAAAAAAATTCTAGGAAAGGGTCACTACGTGACCTTGTGGTTCACTATGTGACCATGAGGTTCACGGCCTGACTCAGTCGAGGTAGAGGGACCTACCTTCTACCTGAGAATTTTCATGGTGTGACCCTCAGTTTCACACCATGAATCCTATGGCTTTAGGCCTCTTATGATCTTCCTAAATTTGGTTTTGATCCATTCCCAACCCCAACCACTCATTACATGTTAAAATATAGGTGATTCGTCAAAATTTATGTAAATTTATATGATCTTATTTGGTGGGGAATGTAATTAAGTACAATTAATGATTTTTTTAGAAAATTAATAGCAGTAGTGATTTTTACTATGTGGTAACTGAAGTGAATGTATTGGAATTTTTGAGTGATATGTAATCAATCTTCTAGTGGCATATAATCAATCATGAAAATAATGAAACTTAATTTGTAGAACTCCCACTTGTGATAATATTTTTTAATAAAAAATATAATATAAAGAATGAAGATAACAATATAATATTTATATTTTAATTATTTCATAGAACTGAAAAATTATAAATGTAATTTGGATGTAAATAAGTTATTCAGTAGTATAAATTTTAGTGTACAATAATAGTGAATATAAAGACAGTCCTTTGTTATCATTTAAAAATGTGATAGTACATTTTAATAGGTAATTTAATATCTGTTACTTGTGTAATTTCAAATAATATATGTTGTTTAGTGGCTGAGAAACCATGTCAACTATTGGTTGTAAAAATTAGTCTATGTAATTTTAAATATTAACACTTTCTAGTGGAAATATTGCATACAACCCTTTTGATAGTGTCTATAAGTTATAACCGTGATAAGGAATCATGTGTAGGCTACTATCATGGTTATAACCCATAAGATATTTCCACGAGCGAATTGACTATAACCATAGTCACAATTTACCCTGGCCTTAACCTTCAAGTAAAAAAAAACATTTAGGGGATTTAATCTCAAGACCTCTTCATTACTTCATCTATGACTTTACTACTAACCTGACTATATATATAAATATATATGTATGTATATATAATTTTATACAATTATAATTATTATAAATTAATAAATTAAAATATTGGTGGCTTTTGGAACCAACAGCCACAGTCCATGAACAACCATGGTCGTAGCCCGTTCCCGAGGCACCTATTTCCACTATCCTTGGTTGACTATAGCCATAGCCCTTTTATGCACCCTTCCCATGAAAATAATTTTTTTTGGGAGTGTTAAGACTAGACTATATCCATATGAACATTTACCTGTGGCTATAGATACCCTATAACCATCATCATTTTTTTGACCATGGATATATGTAACATACCCTGACTGAAGATCACTGATCGATGTCTCGGCTTGGATCACTAAGTGATCTTAGGTACACATCCCCATATGATATAGGATTTCAACTAGCGATGATGGGTTTAAGGAGATATAGTGGAGTGGCTATACCCTCATATTAGAGTGTAATAACAGTTAAAATAATAAAAATATTATACATAAATATAAAGAAATAAACAAACATCACAAAAAATTTGAATAAATGAACATAACCCATTCTATATCAAAATGGTGGATATATAATGTTAGTTAATTATACATCAAAAGTAGATTATATACACTAACATCCCAATGAAAATAAAAGACAAAACTAGAAACTCCACAAAAAATAGTCCTTAATCCTAGCTTGGTTCCAAACTCCCATGCTTCATCCTAATTATCCCAAATCAAGAATCAGTCATAAGGTGCTTACTCTGGTCCTGTTCTACCACCACAAAGTCTGTTTGAGTACTAAACAGTGGCTTGAGCAAGGTCTGAGTATGACTCATTATTCCACCACCAATGACATCTAAAGTATATCTAGCATGAATATATAGTTCATTTTAATGTAAATAATAAAATAAAGGAAACAAAATAAATAACCCATGTTGATCCTTGGGTTCCATGGTAATATATGAGATTGACCATACCTACTTCAGCCAATGTTGAATGTCTCTGAACACATTAACCCATATAGGAACAACCAAATCCAAGGAGTGTGTCCAAGGCATTCCCAACCGATTGTCATAATTTGATTCCAAGGAGCATGTCTAAGGCATTCCAAACTGATAGTCATAATCTAAATCCATGGAGCATGACCAAGGAATTAAAAATAGATAGTCATAATTCAAATCCAAGGAACATTTCTAAGGTATTCCAAACCAATAGTCAAACCATTTATGAACCCATTTAATTTAGTTATTTAAGGGCTCATATAATATGAAAGTACATTGAATCTTAGAGTGTTCCCTAGGTATCCCCAACCCACACATGATCATAAAATTAACCACATAACCCCTAAGGTCACCCGTAAATTAATTTTCAAGTTCAATCATCCGTATGCGGTGTAAAAAATTTTGGTCCACACTTTCCAACTTGCTACTCACAGCCCATAGAGAGGTTTAATGTCATTAATTAGGGACATGAAACACCTAATTATATTTTAAGTCAAGTGTGGGGTATGCCGGTGCGACTGCACATCACACACATTAATAAAATGATGATAATTTTAAGGGACAACTTTAAGACCACCTATCTTACACTCACATACATCTACCTATTAAATACTGACCACTGGTTTGATATTGAACAATCTTATATTCAAACTTAGATGAAAACCCAAGAAATAGGGACTAAAAGTAGAAACTGACATGAGATCACTTCATGGAAAAGGAGACCAATAAAGGAAGATAATAGAAGGATAAAATCACATCTATATTCCTATGACAACAAAGAGTAGTTGATTCTATCAATGAACAAGGTAGAATTCTACTTGGATGGGGACAAAGCCAAGGGTGTGCAGAGGGGGTTGCATATTTGACAAGAGAAGAACCCACTTCCAATTTCAAACACAAAATTTAAAAATTAACTAATTAATCAAGAAAAATGTTTTCTAAATCTAGAAATTCCTTATTTTAATGCCTCAAAATCATATTTCCTTTATTAATAACTATCAACTACTGCATGAAGACTTCTACTACAACCAATACAATATTTTTTCTACTAATTAAATTCTACCACCTCCATTGGACTTATTATATCATTTAAAGGATCTTTATGCCATTTAAAAAAACTATTTATACCTTTAGTAGATATCCTACTACATCTAGTTAGAGTATCCTACCACTAGTCATATTTTGATACCACTGATTAAATGTTTTCTACTATCAGGATTAGTCTACTTCCACAAGTGGAATCATTTTACCACCAATCTAAAAATTCTACCTCTAGATAAAACCAATATTGATAGTTGAATTTCTAATTCCATGAATAACTAGAATTAAATTAAAACTAATTATTCCAATGGTTATTTTATGTAATTTAATTAAAGTCATATATTTTTCAAGTACAAGTATTTAAGAATGATTATTCTTAAAATAGAGACTCAGATGTATTGAAGACAATGTAAAAATTTATAGAGTTTCTAATTAGTATGATGATTTATTTTATTTTATTTTTATCATAGAACAGATAATTGTAATGTTTGAGAATCTATAAATCTAAGGAACCCATCATGTACAGAGGCTTCTCGATTAGTTGGTGCTACTAATTATCTAGATGATTGAGATTAAGTGTGCTTTTTGAAAAGAAAATAGGATTGTTTGTGCAATATAAGACACTCTATTTTTCATAAAAAAACCCCGTGAACAACATTTTAATTGAATTAAATTATATATTTAATGATAATTCTAAAGAATAAGAAGATCATTGCTGATCAGAGATAAAGAACCACACAATCACTTCTACAATATTTATCTCTTCTTCTCTGTTTTATTTAATTTTGAGTTTTGTTTGACGTAATTGTATATTTATTGATCACAACATCCTAAAATAAACTAGAGAGTACTTATATACACTATTCACTCTTATTTTACATCTTATATCCCATGAATAATTGTAGAAGAGGCTATGTGTAGCTTGGAATTCCTATATACAATTATAATTATAAAACCCGATCTAGGTTTTCAATTGGTTTATTGTTTAATAAATGTGCTCATCATTAGGTGAATGTAAAATGAAGAGGGTTAGGTATTATCTTGAGATTGAACCTCTTGTATTTATTTTTTCTGTGTATTCATTGTTTTTTAACTTTGTTTTAAGAAACAACTGGTTTTAGTTTTAAAAACTTATCAAGAAATATAATTCTTTGACCATTAGCTGTAACAAGTGTTGTATATACTATTTTTTATATGATTAGATTTTTTTCCAAAAGTTATAGTGGATTTAATTTTTTTTAACTTTTTTGTGATTGAGCCTTTGAGAAAATTTTTATTGATATCGAGTTATATATTTCTACTATTTTAGTTAACTAGGCTATTTCATAATTTATGGATTTTTTTAAATATATTTTAAATAATTTTTTTATTGGATATGCAATTCACCCCCTATATTAAGTACTCCACTCCGACCAACATTTGGTATTAGAGTCCTTTTATTTATTTCTAACCTAGCTTTAACTGTGGTCACGTTTTTACCAAAAAGATCTAAAATTTAGTTTATTCAAAATTTCTATCTTTATGGATAATAATAGACTTAATAGGGCTGATACTAACATACCTCCTTATTTTAATGGTACTAATTATGCTTAATGGAATATTAAAATGAAAATAAATATTGAGAGTATGGGTCATGATATCTGTATAGTAATAGAAGATAAATATAAAAAACTAAAAGCTTCTAGAAATAATTGGAGTGATAAAACTAAATCTACATATGAATGTAATTGTAAGTTAGGAATTTCTTATATTATGATTTGTGATAATATGATTTTAATAGAATATATTCATGTGCCACAAATTTTGAAATGTGGGATACAAGTTTTGTGTCTCATGAAGGCAAAAAAAATGTTAAATAAATTCACCTAAATACTTATACTATTAAATCAGATACATTTTAAATTAGGCCTAATGAATCAATTTTTGAAATGAAACTTAGGTTCAATGAAATATTTAACATGATGAATGCTATTGGAAATAAAATAGAAGAAAAATACCAAGTGATGAGAATACCATGATCCTTACCTGATCGATGAAGAGGAACTTTTGTCTCCACTAGAGAGTCATGAGACATAAGAAAACTACCAGTTAAAGATATGATCAAAAAATTGATGATATATGAGGAATAGTTAAAATTGAATAAAGAGGATGAAAAAAAATAAAATAAAAACACTCACTTTCAAAACACACCAATGTTAAATTTGAAAGATAAAATCAAAGATAATAGATCAAGTGAGGATGAGTCAACTTTTGAAAATAATGTGAATATTTCTTATCTATCTAAGATATTTAATAAATTATAACAAAAAAATAAATTATCAAGAAATAAAACTATGGAGGAAGGTATGATCATATATGAAGTTGGATGAAGGAAAATAAACCTAGAGAAGAGTGCAAGAGAAAATAGAATGCCAAAGATGAATGTATAAAATTAAAGTATAATAAAAAGTTTGAGGAAAATGGAAATAGACTAAAGAGTACTATAAAGGTGATTGAGAGTGCCTCTAAAGTCAGTTATAGTGAATCTGATTCAAGAAGAGAAGACAATAATGAAATGGATAATATATGGAGTATGACAAACACATCTGAGGTAACTACTTATACTTCACTTAGTGATAATACTCATGAATCAAAAATGTCTAATTAATAATTGGAGTAATATTGTGCCATTATTTAAAAAACTTTTAATGAATTGAAAGATAAATATAAAAATCTGAAAAGGTCACATGTTTTATATACAAGTGATAAAAGTTTACTATCTAAAAAAATGAAAAGAATGCTTCTTTATTAAATGAGAACATTGAACATAAAATTTCAAATGAAAAATATAAAAAGTATCTTGAAAGATTTAAAAATTGAATATAAACCTTGATCAGGATATCGGTAAGTAGACCACATTTAAGTACACAACTGGGATTGGGTACCATCATAGTTAGAGGAAAATTTATAACAATAAGTTTATTTCAAGCTTAATACCTTATAGTATTATAAATGGTTCATATTATTATGGACATAATAAGGTGTTTATTTCCAAAAACCTTAATTTTTCTTATAGTAAAATAGTTAAAAAAATTTAAATTCCAAAAAATCATATTTCAAATATCCCCGTACCCAAGAAAGTGTGGGTACCAAAATCATTGATTTTCTAAACTTGTTATTGGAAACATGCTTAAAGAGTACGAGTAATAATTTGTTGTATCTGGATAATGGATTTTCTAGACACATGATTGGAGACTGCTCAATCTTCAAGATCCTCATAAAGGTGAATGGTGTACATGTCACATTTAATGATAATTACAAAGGAAAAATAATTGGACATGGTTAAATTGGAAATTATAATTCTATTTTAATTTATAAAGACTTATTTTTTGATGGTTTAAATTATAATTTTATTATAATATCAAAATTATGTGATGATGTTTATCATGTAATGTTCAAAAATAATTCTTAAAATATCTATTATTCTAATTATGCTTTAGTTTTTACTACATTACACAATGATAATGTTTATGAAATTGATTTAGATCCATTATTTTCTAAAATAATTTCTTATTTAAATGAATTTAATAAATAATATTGGCAATGGAATAAGAGACTAGGCCATTACAACCTTTGTTTTCTTAGAAAGATAACTAGGAAAGGTTTAGTTAAGGATATTCCTAAAATAGATTTCCCAAAATGAAAAGTATGTAAACCCTATCAAAAAGGGAAACAAAATAAGATTTATTTCAAACCAAAGAAAGAAGTTTCAACTTCTCAACCCCTATAGTAGGTTCATATGGATTTTTCGGACCTTATATAGTCTCCAACATAGGCGGGAAGCATTATGATTATGTTCTTGTAGATGCATTTTCTAGATTTACTTGGGTATTATTTATAGCTCACTAAAGTGAAGCATTTTCCCATTTTTCAAAATATAAAAAATCATTAGAAAATATTATTTTAATCACTATAAATACCTTGAGGATTGATCATTGTAATGGGATTGAAAATCAAAACATTGAGACCTTATGCTCATAAAATGGATATAATCACTATTATTAACCAGCTTGGATACCCTAGTACCTTAGTACCTAAGCTAGCTATGACATGGACCAAAGAGAATTCCTGACCCTCATGGGTTGGAAACAATCACCTAACATCATACAAGAATCATGAGGGATTTGTTTCCATAATAATGTAGAAGATAAATGATACAAATCAGTATGCTCAACATTCCAAAGGGAGAAAGTACCAAAATTAAATCAGAAAAACAATACTCAAACTGTACATCATCAAAAGTCACAATGTCTTCAATGATAAGGATCAAAGATAAACCCATGAAACAAGTGGATAACATCTCCCTCAGTCACCTCCACTACTCCAGGTGCCGAGGATCAATAATACCCACCACCTTCAAGTGGAACTTTTCCTTTTCTTGGACCCGACATAAGATAACCTACGAATTATTGAAGGCAAAGGTAGGTTGTGAGCTATAAATCCTAGTAGGGTCTCACAAAGTTTTCCATAATATATTATATAATAATTAAACTAAATATGCATTCAATTTAAATAAAAAAAGTTATGTCATGGAATTTAAATATTTTCAATAAAACATTCTTTCATAATCAAAAGATGGAAGATATATCAAAACTAGCTTAAATAAATTTGTTATATAAATCATTTATATAAAATAGTTGGCATGAATAAAATAGTTCTATAAATCAATGGAATATAATCATCAAATAAGTATATGATAACACCATGTATCAATCTAAGTAGTATATTAGTTTTCTGTAATAGGATCCCCACAGTACTCAATCAGTGACATCAGATCCATGTGTGAACATGTCCCATAACTTAGGCCATCGGGATTCAACTCCCCATTGAGTAAAAAATCACTCCGTAGTATGTTTATATTAGTTTCATCATCATCAATCCATTTCTAGTGGGTTAGATCCCAATGTTATTATCCTAATTACCCACTAACTACCCAAGCACACATGTGAATTAGTAAATCAATCAAGAAATAATGGGAAAATCAATAATTTCAAATCAATTAAAAATATAATTGCACACTTTAATTTTCAACATGACCTTCTCATTTCAAAACCAATTCATAGGCTTTCATCAATTAATGCCTTTTCCAAATCATCTTTAAATTTAATCCATTTATTTTAAAATTAATTTCCAAATCAAGACATCAATTTTTCTCAAATCCACCCAAACATTTCATTTCCATTAAAATTGGGGTTTTTTATAATCACCTTGCCTGTTTCAAAATCACTCTTCAATCAAATAAAATTACAGTTTTTATAGCAAGTAAAAACGTATCTCAAATAAATCAAGAAATTAAAGGTTTCAATTATAGGGGAAAATCATATGGAATTACCTACTTTATAATCAGTGATCAAATAAACAACCATAACAGGAAAACACCAATGAAAAATGAAGGTGAAGTTGACCAACAAGAATATCCTAGATAAAAAACATAAAAATTAAACTTTTATTCAATCAACAAAAATGATATCATACCACTTCCAAAAAGGGGCAGTGAAGAAGTGGAGAAAACCATTGAGAGGGAACTCACTGGGGATCAAATGCCAAATTTAGATTTCTATAAGGGAATAAATTTCTCACTACACAAGGGAGAAAGCCTAGGGTTGTTGGGAGGAGTTCCTATAGAATGACTCATGAAATAAGGAAGGAAATACAAATAAAACCACTAGTAATGAGTCATTTATGTAGTAAATCAAGGGTATATTATGTAAATTAATCAAGTTTCACATACATTAAAAAAGTAATTACCTCAAGCTAAAAACACACCAAGAAAAAAATGACATAAATTAGTTTGCACTGTAATCCATTCTCACAACTTATAATAATAAGAAAATTTACGTCATAAATTAAAGATTTATGATATAAATTCTTTACATATCTATAATTGAGAAACAAAAGCCTATAAAAACACCCAACAACATCTAACTCACTTCATACCAAAAAATATAACCCTATAAAACCCTTGAAACATTTATACCAAAACTCCATTAATTCAAGTAGACATACATCCCCAAACATTAGGTCATTTTCCTTGAAAAAATCTATCCATCCTCATAAATATTGAAATTACCCATATAAAAAAGGGGAATCAAAAAATGATTCAAGAAGTACTGGGAATAAGGTAATGGGATGTTACAATCATAACCTCTATTATCCTTGGACTCACAAACAAAAAGTATTAGTTGAAAAAAAAGGAATATGACTCTTTAAGAGATTTCCATGAACATGATCAATGAGTATGACTTACAATCTATTTTGGGTAGAAGTTATTAATACAAACTTCTATGTCATGAATAGGGTTCTTATCAGACCACTTTTAGAGAATACCCTATATATATATTATGGAATGGAAGAAAACTAAAGGTCAATTACTTTAGAGTTTTTGGTTGCAATGTATTTATTCTCAACAAAAAATTGAGTTGAGATAAATTTTCATCCAAAAGTGATGAATGAATTTCCTTTAGTTATTCAACCTCTAGTAAATCATATAGGGTTTTAATAAAAGAACCAAAGTCATGGAAGAATTTTTACATGTCAACTTTGATTAAATAGATCCAAATAAACCTAAAAACCCTTTAGAAAACCATGAGTATTATTTTTTAACTTGGATATCAATACCTCAATCAAGCCTAGTGATCTCCCTATAAAACATGCTGTAGAAAAGCCACCCAGCACCGAAGAAGTATTTGAACTAAGACCTAATAAATAAAATTAATCACCAAGTAATTCTATCCCTAGATTTATTATAACCCATAAATACCATCCTTTAGATGCTATTTTTGGAAATCTAGATAAAGGTACTCAAACTAAAGACTCTCTTAGAATCCATGTTGAATATAAATATTTCTTGTCACAACTTGAATCTAAAAACATCATTGAAGCTATCAATGATGAATTTTGGGTAATGGATATGCAAGAATAGTTTAATCAGTTTGAATGAAACAAATCATAGTAACTAGTGGAGGGACCTAAATACTACATAACCATTGACAATAAATGGGTGTTTAAGAACAAGGTTAATAAGTTTTGAACCATTTTAATAAAAAAAATCTTTACTAGTTACAGAATGATATAGTCAAGAAAAATTTATTGACAATGAGGAAATATTTCCTCCAGTAGCTAGAATCGAGGCTATTAAAATACTACTTGCTTATGCAGAACATTTGAATTTTAAACTATATCAAATGTATGTCAATAGTAATTTTATTAATAGTTATATTTTTGGGGATTTTTTTGTCAAATAAACCCTTGTATTTAAAAATCCTTATTTTCAAAATCATGTTTTAAAATTAGAAAAAATAGTTTGTGGTTTAAAACAAGCTCATAGAGCTCAATATTAATGACTCATATCTATCTTGATTTCTTGATACTTTTCAAAATGGACAGTTGATCCAACATTATTTATAAAAATAATTTCTGAAGATGTTTGGGTAGTCTAAAAATATTTCAATGATATTATTTCTGGATAACTCAAAAAATACTTTTATATAGATTTTTAAAAAATGATTCAAAATAAATTTGAAATGAGTTTAATGGGTGAGTTAAAATTATTCCTCATTTTTCAGATTTTTCAAAATAAGGAAGGAATCATTTTAAAACAAGAAAATATAAAAGGGATATTTTGGAATGTTTTGGTATGGATTAGTAAAAATGAAGTGATACTCCAATGAGTACAACCTGTAAACTGGATCTTGATGAAACTGGGAAACCAATTTACCAAACCATATATAGAGGTATGATAGAGATTTTACTTTACTTAATAGATATCCAACCTGATATTATGTTTTGTACATGTATGTGTTCTCATTTTCAATAAAATCCTAATGAATCTCATTTGAATGATGTTAAAAATGATTTTTAAATACCACAAGAATACAACTAATTTTGGATTTTTATACTCTAGAGGACCAACCATTGAATTCGTCAGTTATTCAGATATAGATTTTTGTGGTTGTAAGTTAGAAAAAAACACCTCTGAAACATGTCAATTTTTGGGAAAGTCTATAGTATCATGGTGTAATAAAATGATGATTTTTTTCATTATTCATGGCTGGAGTTTATTACATAACTCTAGGCAGTTTTTGCGAATAGATTTAGTGGATAAAAAATACACAATAATAGATTAGGGATATCTGTTTATACATGTCCCTATAAACTATAACAATATAAGCGATATTAACATATCTAATAATATCATGTATCACTCTAGAACAAATAACATTTATATAATAAATCACTTTTCCAGAGACTATTTTCAAAAAGGTAACATAACTGTTGAATTCATTGGAACTAAATATTAGATTGGTGACATTTTTACATTGGATTTGAATATCAAGAGAATAAGATATATCATACATGATATTGTAATAACTAATTCATCTTAGTATTTTATTTCCTTAATTATCATGAGTTTTATAGTGTGAATCGTGATCCATGTGCTACTATTTTCTTACTTGGCTAATACCATTAAGTGCTGCTGGTGGTCTCTATCATTGAATGATTTCAGTGGTCAATACCATTGTATGTTACCATTTGGGTGATATATTCTAGAGATACCATCTAGTGATATCATTGTACTACCACCATTGGCCTACTACCATTATCTTAATACCATTGGCATGAAATCATGGGCACAACCATTCTAAGTGATACCATCAGGTAATACCATAGAATGATACCATTATGCGCTACTAGCGATTTCTACCATTTGATTTTACTATGGGATGATACCACTACCATAGAGATACTTCTTTTACTCTTTTACCCTTGTTTATAATTTTTTAATTTAATTTTTAAATTCGTTATTTAATCTCAATTAAAATATTTTATATTTGAAATTAGTTTAATGCCCTAAATTATAAA
Source organism: Viscum album (assembly GCA_963277665.1). Classification (NCBI taxonomy): domain Eukaryota; kingdom Viridiplantae; phylum Streptophyta; class Magnoliopsida; order Santalales; family Viscaceae; genus Viscum; species Viscum album. The sequence continues at coordinate 2,044,436,761 of OY728147.1, read as the reverse complement.
AATATCTATGAAGATCCTGAATTGAATTCTCTCTCATGAACACCCATTTAAACATATTCTTTCTTTATATATTGAAAACTAACCTTTGAAATTAAGTCTTTAATCCTCACATCGGTACTATAATAGTGATAATGAATCATTCTTCTAGTTCTCTAGAAAAATTATGACCTAAAAAGAAATCAAATGGTGAGTCCAGTTAAAATTTCGTGCCAAAAATTCTTCTTCATTCATCGCTAGTATTAGTTAACTTGAAAGAAATATAATCTTCTTCATTGGATTCAAGTTATTCAATGGTTTGGAAAGTTATTGAAGATTTAGGGTGGGATATGTTTTTCTCATTAAATAAGAAACTATTCTATATAATATTGGTTTGTAGTTTTTATCTATATTCCGAGTTTCATTTCGGGAATAAGAATTTTTTAATTAGGATTATGGTAGATGGGAAAGAACTCATGTTCTCATCAAATAATTGGAATAAATGATTAAATGTTCCACACAAAGAAATATATGAGGACTATCAATGTCCTTATCCCATTTACCTTGATTTTTTTGAAGATTACCTTCATGATATTAGAAGGGATGTTACTGTAAAAATTACACCTATAGTAAAACTTGATGGGGGAATATCAGACTCTCTTTAAATTCATCTAACATATGTTGTGTCCCAGGAAGAGGGACTTTAGTGTATTGAGGTATCAAGATATTTTTTTTCTTATGGGAACATGGGGAAAGATAAACCTTTGTAGATAAATTATGTTTTATATGATATATTTATACAAGAATGATTATATGTATAATTCTATTGTTTATCCCAAGATTATTTGTACTATGTTAGATGCATGAGGTCTTGTCCTTGATGGAGAATAAAAAGTTACTCAATGTGGTGGTTTCTATATTGACTAATATTCTTATATAAGAATAGAAGTTAATTGAAATCCATGGTTGAATAAGTGGGTGCTAGATAGTGAGAAACTTTATGAGGATTTCAAGCCAATGAATATACCATGTGGAACCGGGGATTTGGTTGATCTCGACTTAAATCTAGACAAGGTACCAGTTAATTCTTCTGATAAAGAGGTGGATGATGCTAGCGCTAAAGTTGAGGAGGAAGCTATAGATGATGAAGAAGAGTTTATTTCATTTTCTAATAAAGTAGAGAGTGATCCAGATATTGTAATGAGCCTAAATATTTCATATAGACCCCATGAATCTCCTATTTCCTTTCCTTATAAAGAAATTATACTAAAATATTATGAAGTTTCAAATACTAAGATTTCCAATGGTGCCCATTTTGAGGGTTCTATTTTATATATTCTAGAGGATATCACTACGTTATCTAATGACTCTTTATATAACGAGGATGGTGTGGAAGAGGATGAATAAACTAATACCTTAATCACTATTTCTAAGACTAGTAAGATTATTAGTGGAGATTAGGATAGTAAATTTCAGAGTTTTTTAGTTGGGAAACCTATTGAGAGACTAATGAGATCTGATGTAGAGGATGTACCATATAAGGGGAGAAGTCCCTAGGTTTAGCTATTCTTGGACAATATTATTTTGATTAAGATAGTGATTAAAATGATGATGATGATGCATGTAGTCTACTAGAGCATAGTGGAAATACCATTTCTATTTTTTAGAGGGATTGTAAGGGATATTTAATTTAAAGGGTATATCATAAAAATCTTCTTGATACTTTTCCTTCTATGGTACCTATTAGATATGCAAGAGTAGTGGTTGCATATCCATTTCCTAATGAGAAATCATTTAATGAGGATTTCCCCTCATATATACTAGATATATCTTCAACTCCTCCTCCTCCTAATACCAATTCCCTAATCCAAGATGATTTGGATGCCTTTAAGTTAGATAAGTTGTCTGATATTGGTGGTTTTCTCTGATATTCTACCTTTCAAGATAAGACTCTCAAAGAAGTTGACATCACCATGATTGTTTCATTGGTTATAGCATATATCCAGCCTAATATGTTTCTAAAAATGAGAAATTTGGAAGTGGAGAATAAGAATTTGGTTGAATATATTAGTGTTATCCATTTTACTTTAGAATACAGGAGGGTAGACTATACATATAGACATTTGTCAGTTCATGGAAGGATGAAATCTATTTCTACTACTAGAACCTCTTCTTCTAGATCTCTCCCTTTTGTGCCTTATAATGTTGATGTAGATCTTATTAGAAGTATTATTCATGAAGATATGTAGAGTGTATTGAGTTATTCATCTCCTTATATTTAGTATAAGATTCAATAGATCAAATCACATGGAGAGAAAATATATAATCTTATTATAGAATTTTTGAATGAGGATATAAGTAATAGGGAAACTATAAAAAAATATATAAATTAATATTTTTTAATAATTATACAAAAAATGAACTCAATTATCATTTCAAGTTTTTGGCTAAGAACCTAAGGTTGCCTATTGTTAATAGGGCCTTAAAATAGTACATGAGTTAGTTGAAGGAGTTAATCCCATTACTAAAATTATTTATGGAAGAGAAGAATGAATTCACTAGGATGATGGTGAATAGAGATAAAACAAACTAACAATTTATAGAGCCAATGGATCCTTTTATATAAAATTCTAGGACTGCAATGAATACTCCTTATATTACTATGAAAAATTCAATCTCTATGCCTATTTTTATATCTTTTTATACTAAATCCATTTCATTTAGTCATTTTGTTTTACTCTCATCAAGGAAATATGAAATATGAGGCTAGTAGTATCCAGTATTGTCTTCAAGTCTCTTGCACCTCCTTCTACTCCTACTCCTACACCTATTTCCAAAAATGGAAAATACTTAGTTGATCTTACCTCTATTCAAGACAAAGATTATTTAAATATTGACTTGGATCTGATAGGGCCTTTTGTGTTGTATTTTTATGTAATTATTCTACTTTAATATTAATGGAAAATCAACACTCTTTATTTATTTCTCTTTTATTTGATACAATTTAACTTCTTTATACCTTTTTAATAATCCCAAAAGGGGTAGAATGTGTATATCGAGTATGATTTGATATTTATGTTTTTATTTCATCAAATTTATAGAACTTTTTATATAATTTTATTCTTTATTTTTCTTATGCTATATAATACTTTGAAAGTTCTAATATTTCTCCCAGTTTTGAATTTAATTCTCAACCATCATTCATTATTATCAAAAGTGGAGATTTTTGGTTCATTTCATAAATTCATTGGTTTAATTCTCACAAATCATGTTTTATTTATTATTTAATATCTATGTGTTGAATGATATAAGCTTCACATTTCTAACATTTACATAAAATTTCTCTAAGTTCATGTTTCTATAGCTAGTACAAATTCTGCTACTGTAAGTTTAAGTCTACTATCATCAGAAGAGATGCCTTACCACCAGTACACTTATGCTACTGCCAGAAAAAATGTGCCACTATCAATTATAGTTTTCTATAACTAGTTCGATTCTACTATCACTGGAAGACTTCTTCCATTTCTAGTGTATTATTTCTTCCATTGGTTAAATTATTCTACTTCCAGTTGATATGTTATACTGTTAGACATATCTTTCTATCTTCAAGAAAACTCCTGATACCACAAATAGATATATTTCTACTTCTAGTTGAAGTTTTATTCCACTAGTCATATTTTTCTATTTCTGATTGAAGTTTTATTCCACCACTCTTAGTCTTCTTCCATTAGTTGAAACATTCTATTGGTATTCTAAATATTCTACTCCTAGATGAAACCTATACATCTATTTGAGTCTTTTATTCCATAGTGGTATGGAATTAAAATCAAACAAATTATTCCAATAGCTAGTTTATTTAATTTAATGAAAGTTTGAGATGAAATAAGTATAGGTTTTAAGAATAATTAATCATAAAATGGATACTCAGATGAATTGAAGAAAAATTCATTCTTTCTATATTCTATTCTTAGTAGGATGATTTATCTTATTTTATTATTATCCTATTTTAGATACATTGAGTTTCTGAAAAGATATAAATTTGAGGAACCCCTTATTCACAATGGATTCTTGATTACTTGGTTATACTAACTTATTGGATGAATGATATTGAGTGTGATTTTTTTAAAATAATTAATTATTATCTATGAAACATGCGACATTCTTTTTTTTCAAGAAAAAATAGAAACCTTGTGAATGACATTTGAAGTGACTTTGAGTAATGATTTGAAGAAAATAAAAAAGAATAAGAAGATCATTACTGATAATCTCAAGCTGACTAGAGAAAGATAACCATATAATCCATTTTATAATCTTTCTATCTTATTCTCTATTTTATTTACTTTTGAGTTTTTCTTGCCATGAATATTTCTTGAGAATAATCTCAAACACTAAAATAGAGAGCACTATTATACTCTCTTCACTCTTATTATACATATTATATACCACAAATAACTATCTAAGAGGATATGTGTATCCTAGACTACCTATGTGGAGTTGTAAATATAAAACCCATTCCAAGCTTTGGATCAGTTTATTATTTAATAAACATGCTTGATAGTGGGTGACTATAAAGTGGAGAGGATTAGTTCTCAGCTTAAGACCGAGGCTCTTGAATTTATTTCTACTATGTATTCTCTGCTTTCTTTACTTTGTTATAATAAAAAATTATTTTTCATTTTCATAACTTCTTTAGCAAAACATTACTTTGATAGATAGATTTATTTAGTGTTTTCCATATTGTGTTTGATATAATTATATTTGTTTCAAAAGATAAAGTGGTTTTAAAAATTGTTTTAACTGGGTTACGATCTAGCCTTTAAGAAAAATTTTAAAAATATAAAATCATATATTTTTACAATTTTAGTTAACTGGGATGTTTTATAAATTGGGGGATTTTTTTTTTAAAATAGTTTTTAAATAATTTTTTTAGATACTCGATTAACCCCCTCTTGTGCACTCCACTCTGACAAATAAAAAATAAAAAAAATATTTCCAGGAAAGGGTCACAACTTGACCATGTGGTTCACATCATCACCCAGTCATGGAAGAGGGCCTTCCCCTCTGCCTAATATTTTTATGGTGTGAACCTCAATTTCACACCGTGAAGCCTGTAGTAGCAGACCCTGTTAAATATTCCAAGATCCAATCCTGATCCATTATCAACCCCCAAACATCCATTACAAGGTAAGATACACATAGTTCAGAAAAATTTAAAAGGATTCACACTTTGAAAAGGGTTTGTTTTTTACAACCTCCACACCACATAACAGTTCACCCTCGAGCTTCTATTCCGAACCTCATTGGGAATCATCGATGAATAATTCTAGACACCACACCCACATATTAGATCCTATCTCCCAAGTATCATCTTGGATATTCCCATAATAGCACAATAATCACACTAGAGGGAACACCCTTCCATGAAGAGTATTATCACTCCGATCCACAATAAAAATAGGAGGCTCTTAAAAGAAAGTTTCAAATTAAAACTCAAAATATTCAATGTTAATCACATGATAGGGATAAAGATAGTATCATCAAAGCTATGATATATGAAATACATTGTGCATGACACTGAAATTATTTTGGAGAGATAATCAGTATGCCAATGGACTAATCCATTGCACTATCTTGAATGCCCACACATACATGGGCACTAAATTTCTCTACCTTAAAACACAATGGTGTCCCAACCTCGATGATACCTGCAAGAACACCTGATCACCCACCTCAAACTCAATAGGTTGGTGTCACCGGTTTACATAAAACATTTACATACTCTAAGTAGTCACTATCCATTATCTGATTAACTATATATACACAAAGATCTTCTGTATGAGACTCTGTCCAACCATAGGAGACTCACCGGCCTCCATCCAACAAAAGGGCGTACGAAAAAACCTACCATATGAGGATTCAAAAGGGCTCATCTAAATTGAATATTGAGATATATTATTGTAGGAAAACTCTAATAGAGTCACGTGGTTCTCCCAATAATAAATATATTCCAAGACCCACACTCTCATAATTTCCAAAAAACGTTTAATAGTCTGATCAGACTGTATATCCATCAGCAGATTATAGGTAGTACTCTGGTGCACATGCATACTAAGTTCATTTTTCATACCCTATAAAAATGTGATGTAAATTAGGAATCCTTATCCTAAAAAATACTACTAGGTATCCCATAAACCAGACTATCTCTTAAGAATAGTCACTCCCCTACTCATCCACTAAGAAGGTCTTCTAGATTGGTAGGAAATGATCCACCATAGTCAGCTAATCCAATATTAACCAAACTATATCAATACCCAGAGATATACCCAGAAACCCCATAATAAAATGAATAGAAACATCATACCATTTCTAATAAAGAATGTGTAGATTATATAAAAGATTAGAAGTTCACTAGTTCTCAGCCTTCAATTTCTAACAGGTGGAACACCACATAACAAAAATCGCTATGTACCTCTTAATTCTCATCCACCAGTATATCCTACATATTTCATTATACAATTTAGTTAAACCTAGGTGAAAAAACCATTTTGAGGAATGTGAGTCCCTCATCAGCTGTTCATGCATGCCCATGGGAACCATTAAATGACCATGGATAGAAATGAACTAATCATCATTAAGGGCCTAGTCTGGTGTTGGTTCCCCACCATATATGTTAGGCCTCATGGATAAATTCTCTAGATCTAAAAGTTTCCTCTTATTTAATCTTCTAAGAATTGAATGAGAAATGGATAAGGACATGGGGTCACTCAAACCTGATACACTTGAACATTTAAATTCATATTTGAAAAAGGGATTATTAATCACTGTCACCTCTCTAATACTACACTACTCGAGTCCATGTATTTTTTATCTACAATCAAAGTACACATTACAAGGGTATTATATATCTCGTTGTAAAAATATTGAAGATATTTGATCCACATTCACAATCAATGGTTCAAGTACCCCTGTATGAAGATATAATTTATGATCTTATGGTTTGTATGCACTAAAAACCTTTCACCTAATAGATAATTCCTCCAACATCTCAAGGCATTCGATACTGACACTAGATTAATATCCTGTATATGTTAATTCCATTCATGCTACCACAAATGTATAGACTAATACTCCCTATATAAATAATAATCCCATCCTAACCCCAATTTCATCACAATACATGATGTACTTTTCTACCCAGCTTAGGTAAGATTAGGATCAGTTATGTTGCCAATATCCCCTTTAGTTCTAAAAAATCACTCTATAAAGAAATGGACCAGATGAACTTCACTCTTTATTTGGTCAGGCATGTCATCAATGCTTCCAAATGGGATAATTCGTGGATAAATCTTTGATAAAAACCAACCAGGGAAAAAAATATTCACATATCAAAAAAATCTCGGGATGATCCTAAGAAACCCACACTATGATCTTCTCGAGGTCTAATAATACACTATACATAGAAACAGTATTCCATAATAAGTGAAATTAGTCAGTCCAAAATTGATACATTGATAGCCTGACATATAGGCAATACTCCTAATGTATTACCATGATAATATACAAATGTTTCATATGTTCCTCCCATGAATTGGAGTATATAAGTATGTTATCAACAAAGATGACATTAAAGGTATATAGGTATGGATGGAAAACCTAATTCATGAAATCCATGGATACTAATAGTGAATTTTTGAGGATTAATGACATAAATAGAAACTCATACAGAACTTATATTCCCTTAAAGGTAGTGCAAGATATGTACATAGGCCTCACCCTCAGATAGTGATAACCTGATCTCAAAACAATATTAGAGGATAATTGGGTGTATCTATGTTTATCAAACATGTTTTCAATATGTTAGAGTGGACAATGGTATTTTACCACTATATGATTCGACTTTTAATAGTCCATGAACAAACTCAAGGAACCATATTCCTTCTTGGTGAATAGTACTGTATATCCCTATGGTAAGGTACTCGACTATATGAATCCCTTGGCTTCATAGTGCTCCAACAAAGATTTAATCTCATGAATATTCATAGGAACCATCCTATAAGGCGATATATAATCAGGATCCACCCCAGATATGATCTTTATGGTAACATAAACCCACCTTTCATGTGTAAGTGTAGATAAATAACTAGGCAATACATCCCTAAACTAATCTAAAATAGGTGGAAATACATCCTTCTATACACCCCCATCATCCACCACAAGTATAGAAACATTAGTTGTAGTCCTACCTAATTACTAATGGTCTGTTCCCACATGACCAACTTAAATATCTCCCTCTCCAACATGTATATAAATACCATACCCATGAGACATGAAAGACATTCATTAAAGGTAACAATCAATGTCTTCTCCATACTGTACTACCCAGTTCATACTAAGAATCGAATTTAAACTAGACATATCTAATACAGTGTGGTCCTAGATGAATCTATTACCATCACACTCTAGGGAACACTCACTACACCATGTAATTTCCTCATATCACACCCATAAGTGTGTGTCAATAGACATTACTATACATAGATATTCCATGGATAAACCTAATCCTTCAACAAACTGAGAAACTATGAATGGATTTGAAACACCCATATAAAATAAAGTAGAAGCTAATGTACCGCCTTCTAGAATCATACCTCAGACTATAGAAGGTCTAGAATCTTGATCAACATGGGTTGGATGAATGATATATAGATATCCTATACGTAAATTCCTTTCCTGACTCCCTAAGCTGTACTATCCTATTGGAACTGTTTCCCTGGCCCCTGAGCATTTCACCCTCCACCCCAACCTAAATGGCCAATAAAACTCCAACTTCCTACCTGTCTTATGGTATCTAATCTAACAACAAAATCCTAAACATGTATATATCCACTATCACTAGGCACCTGTTGATTACTACTATAGAATATTCAAAATGCCCTTCCCCCATAATCTCGACATTTTAAAGGTGTCTAGTCAAACTGGTAAATAAAACATGTCATTATTTAAAATTTATATTATTTAAATAATACTATGTTCGATAGCATACGGTATACATAACATTGAGCTTAAATATACCATTATATACTATATATATATATATTATTACTTAAATATGACCATTATAACCTAGTTGTTGGATTGATGGGTATGAATAACGATAAATCTATTATGAAATATAAGTATGATGGTTTTACTTAATATAAATGTACTAATTTATGCTTATGAAATGAACACTCAATTTTAGTTAAATCATTTAATGATAAAAGTCCTATTTTTCAAAGAATTGTACTTTTCTATATATTATGAATTTTTATCTAAATAGAGTATATTCATCCTGAAAAATTATTTTAATGTAATGTACTAATAATTTATGTAAATAAATTGACAATCACTCATAATTTGATTATAAATTGGTTAGAAATGAAGATAAAATCATTTGAAGGGAAAAAATAGACAATTTTTTGAAAAATATTTTTATATGTGCAATGTTTTTTACCTTAATAAATAAAATAAACCACTATTTATGAATTATGTTAATGAAATATATATATATATATTATATATTCAATCAAATATTTTAACATTAATATAATTATTTTTAATAGTAATGAATGATAATAAATTCAGTTTTATGCTTAAAAATGAATTTTTATAAAAATGATTTTCATTGGATTTTTCATGTTTATTTTAAAATCAATTTATTCTATTTTTAGAAATTATATTTTAAAAATGAGTATAATTTTAAAATTTAACATGTTAAAAAAAATTTAAGGTGAATTTGTGATATTTTTCTAGAAAAGTTGATTATTGGGTCAATAATAAAAATACTGTTTTTACATTTACCATAACTTTTATGAATAATATAAATATTTTAAAAATATTAGTTTGAATGTGGAAACTCATGATTGAATTTTTGGAACCTAAATTATATTTTACCCATATTAAATAATATTTTAGTTTCATTGCATTTATTGGTTTGGTTGGATGGTTCCATTCAGTTTTGGAATGGTTCTCATGTTAAAGAACCTCCATTTCATTAATAATAAACCAAAAAATTTGATGGAATCATCACTCCTTAAAATTTTCAGGCCTAAATGATAAAATAATCAATATTTTAAACCTAAAACACCTCTCACTTCAAGTAAAAATACACCCTCTATTTTTTATTTAGGAAATCAATTCGCATTCAATTTATCTAGGCTAATCCATACCCAAATATATCCCAAACCTTCCTACCCACATTATATAAGTCTTGGTATTCTCAAAATACCAACCATATAAGGCTTAAAGGATAATTCCAATGGGAGATATTTTAGGAGAAGGTATAAGTCCTAATCAATATATTTGATGTTTATTTATTATTTTACCAATTTAAATATTTTCTTACCACTATAACATAATAAAATCAATATATTCTCTATATTGAAATTTTATAATTTTTATGGAATAACTATTTTATATATCCTTTCCTTCCTATGGGAAATGAAAACATCACTCATGAATACATGCAGACTTCCATCCCCATGAAGCGATGTGTTTAATTTTTTATCACCACTTCACATAACTGATTATAAAGATGGAATTAATGAATAAAAAATATTATTTTAATATTTTTATGGTTATATAAAGATAAGGTATTACTTAACTCCTTACCACTTTTCTATATATTGGAAATTGATAATGTTACTCATGTATATGTGTGGAATACCACCTCCATGAAGCGATGTAATTCATTTTTCATTACCACCTCACATGGTTGGTCATAAGGAAGTATATAATGAATAAATATTAAATTTATAAAATATTTATGATTCCCAAAAAGTAAAATATTATCTAATTTATTTCTTTTCCATTCAGTTTAAAAATGAAAACATTGTTCATGCATACGTATAGACCACCATCTCCATAAAACAACCTGAATTATTTTTTAGGACCAAAATACATGGTTTTTTTTAAAAAGTTTATTTAATGTATAAATATAATAATTATAAAATATTTAATATTTATGAGGTAATATAACCATAACCCTTTTGACCACGTTCAATGCACCAATGTTGTTTTGAGGTTATAAACTGAACGACCCTAAAATGTCCAATATAAACTTAACTATTTTAGTAACTAAATAAATCATGTTAATAAATGAGATTAAAGGAATAATAAAAATGATATTAACATGAAAAATAACTTTATTAACCAAGTATAAAGATAACATGATTTTAATATTTAGGATTTAGAGAACATATGAATTTCAATGAGAATTAAGGTAAGTGGCTTTGTTTTAAAAATATTGTTTTAAAGTTTTCCTTCTAATTATTTTTCTTCCATGTCATGGTTCTGTTAAAGGTTTTCCAGAATGTTCTTAATTATGATTAAAAGTTTTATAAATTTTAATTTCATTTATTTTGGAATTTCTTTACAAAGGATTAAAAGTAATCTTTAAAAATTTTCTATTTGGATTGTTTTTTTCTTTTTACAAAAGTGAAAACTAATTTTTTAATATATATGACTTAATAACCCTTTCCCTCCATCAGAAATATTGTTATATATAATAATTACTTTACAATTTTAATTTTTTATTTTTAAATAAAAACTTTATATAAATATTCTTGGAATTTTTAGTTTTAAAAAGTTTTTTTAATGAAACAAAATTTTTTTATCATATTTATAAGATAACTGAAAGTTTTATTAATTATGGGGTTGAATTACAATTCAAATTGGTTTTGTGATTAAAGTGAAATATATATGTGTTTTATTAATTCTATAGTTATTATACATTTTATATGAATGATAGGTGAGCCTTATATAACTCTTAAATGCATTGGGTATGGTGATGGAGTTCACTGGTGACAGGTTACTCCTAAAAAATATGAGAATTATTCGGTAAGGTGATTCCATTGTAATGGTTATTATATAGATGAATATAAGGATAACTTACCAGGGTAACTACACGATTTAATTTAAATGGTTCATGAAGGAAATATATTGACTTAAAATATAAGTAAGTGATATTATGTTTTTAAGTAAAGTTTATAAGCATTTATTTTTTAAATAAAGATGAAAGGATTGATTTTCAAGGAAAGGTATTCACGAGTTCTCATGTTTTCCAAGAAAACATTTTTCTTATTATTTTACCATTATGATTTCATATAATTTTTTATAATAGTTATTAATCAATTAAGTTGTTTCACAGAAAAATAAATAGATATTTGAGGTCAAATTTTTATTGTGAAAAAGAAAATTTTTCTTATGGAGTTTTAATATTTATAAATAATATAACTGGTTTATTTGATTTTTTTATCCCTTTCAAACTTTCTTTTTCATACCAAATTTTCAAATATTTTTTTGTAGGGATTAAGGATGAGTAAAAATGTTAATAAAGTTAGAGTTCTAGATATTGGGGTTACCTTGATTGAATAAAGTATGTCTTTTGAATGTACTCATTTTATTAAAAAATGGATACGATATTGAAATGTCCACTTTGTTATGTAATGTTTTATCTAATTATATAAAACTTTAAACTGAAAATATACATTAAATATAAGAATTTTTTTATTATAAATCATGTATTTATGGGTTGTTAAAGTTATAGGGTGTTATAGTTGGTATCAGGGGAAATGTTTAGATAACTTTAGAGGTTAGGATGATTCAGATGAGGATATTTTAAGAATTTTAGATACCATCAATGGTTAATAATTTTACGTTTGATCATAATTTTAAAAGCATCGATACCCCTTTTTAGGTTTTATGTGATGTAATTTTAATATGATTAAGGATATTTTGGCACTCATTTATAGGAATATAACCATTGGGTATAATATGTGTTTTAGTGAAATGATTTTTGGGGAGGAATGGTATTTTATTTTACGTACATAATTTGAAAGATATTAATAACCTTTAAAGTTAATATGATCTTTGATGTTGAGGTAATTATGGATAATTTTCATAATTGGTTTACTACATTTTGGTAACATATATTTTATCATATAGAAAATTGTGGATTTGAAATGTGATTTGATGACTCATCGATTAAAGTTAGTTTTGAAGTGGTTCACTATATTAGGAAAATTATAAGTTTAATGTAAATAAAATATTATTGGAAAATATGGGATTATATTTGAGGAATAATAGATGAGTTAACTTTTAGAATAATATATGAATTTATGTTTTTATGGTTATTTAGGTTATTTATGGAAAATATTTGCATATTTTGGAGAATATATGATTTGGGAATATGAATTTTTGGTATGTGTCTTTAGGATTGATGAATTTTATTTGGATTTAAATTTTAAGTTGATCTCATAAGAACATTTAACCAAATATTTATGATTTTTCTGTTTCAATTTTGGTTTTACATATTTTGATGAGTTTTAAGGTTAGTTATTTATGGAATTATTTAATTTTACATTGGATATTATTTTTTAGGTATTGTAAATTAATGTATTATTTCTTCATATAATGGTTTATTCATATTAAATATAATTTTACCATATGATAACCATTTTAGTTTTATTTATAGGCATGGAGAATAATTATTTAAGATTTTAAAATTTGTTAAAAGATAATTTTAGTGCTTCAAGAATGAAAAATTTAGTATGGTAATTTATCAATTAGAATATGAGATGAAGAAGAGGAGGATATCCACTCAAAATAAAATCAAATAATGAAATCATAGGATGAAATCAAGTAAGTATATTTTCCCATATTCTCTACCATGGTGGAAAAATAATTCCTCAACTCCAGAAAGTTGAAGATAAATCTATCATGTATTATGTGAAAAATAACACTTAGCTATCAAGGTACTCTTTTAGAAACTCATTAAAAAGTACGAGCCTCACAATGGTAAATGCATGGTTTAATAAATATTTAGAAAATGATAAGTTTCCTAGTCTTAAAATAGAAATTAGATACCTTTTCAAAAGAATATTTAATCAATTTAGTTTCTTTAAAACCATTAAAATATACTAAAATATATTTCTTTCCAATTATGTATATTTAACTTCCACCCATTGAAATAGATTCTAAAAATGTTTTAAACCCTTTTTTTGGACAATGGATAAAATTGTAACGACCTAGGTATTTATAGAATAATAAATTTTTATTTTCAATTAATATTTATAAATAAGATATAAATTTTAAATTAAAGGGGATTATTTTTTCGATAGCATACTCGACACACTATAATGAGTTTCTCCAAAATCTTACATTACACAAAAATTTGAGTTATACTAAAAAATAATACAATAATATTATAATTATTTTAAATGGTAGTTAACACCAACACATTGGAATGAAGGTAATGAATATTTTAAACTAAATTTTGAAATATGGTTTACACATTTTTAAATAATGATTCATTGGTTACCAATTTTTTTATAAATGGAAATAAAAACCAATTGAATATAAAGGATGTGTTTTTATGGAAACCTATTTAAAAAGAGAATAATTGTGTTTATAAAATCATATCACTCTTTATGGATTATTATTTAATGAAAAATATATGTTATATATTTAATTAAATTTTTTAAATTATTCTTACATGTTTTATAGATATGATATAAGAATAAATTCAATTTTTCTGATAAATGAAGTATTTTTCTAAAAATTCCATTTTACGGCTTTTTGATGGAGAACCCTTTTTAAATTTAGTTTTTATCATTTTTACATGTTATATTTGAAAAAATTAAAATTATTATATAGAATATGGACACCAAAATTTACTTTGGTTAAATTTTTTGTAATTTTCTGATAAAGTTCATTTTGTAATGAATAGTAGAAAATATTGCATTTTAATTCAAAACTGCCTTTTCATCTAATTTATTTATATAGTTGGATTATAATTTTAATTGGTTTTAAAGTATAACTGGATTATATTTTTATCATTTAATAAATTTTTTGTCATTTGAAGTAATTTTACATTTTAATTGGACATAAACACATGTCAATCTTTTGGAGGTTTTTACTTCTTAAAAACAAGCTTTTTAGTTTTAACAACAGAAGTTAATTTTAAATTAATTTCTGAAAATTATGTGTTTTGAATTTGGAAAAATGGATTCCATATTTGAAATAATAATTATAAAATTTTGTAAATAATTACTTTTTATTTTTAGACATTATGAATAGTATATTCACAAATTATTTTATTTACCATGGTAAAAGGGTAAATCTGGTAAATAAGGGGAAAAAATAATATTATAATAACCTTAAACTACCCTAAAATGTGTCCTAATCCTATTTTATGATATCTTTATGACCATGTGCATCCTTGGGTCTATTTTTGGACCCCATGGAGCCACTTGGGTGTGATAATGACATGTTATAAGGATTAATTTAAAGTAAAGAGAAATTTAACATAAGCATGTATCTTTACAAAAAAAATATTTATACAGGGTTATGAAAATGATATATTTGACTATAAATAGTTATTATAATTCTAAAAATAGTTCATAAATCATGATATTTTATTTATAACTTTTATACATTAAATAACTAAATTTTATTATGACACAATGATGATGTAGTGATTGCCTCATTAATAAAGGATTCAAATAAATGATATTATAAATATTAAACTAAAAGTAATTTGATTATTTTGATTCCATAAATTTTTTTAGAAGATATAGAAATATTATATTTAATTTAATTTTTTTGGTTTGAATTAATCAAGTTTTTATGACTTAAAAAAATCAATTAGTTTATAGTGTCAAAATTGACATAAATGAGTTTTTAAAGAAAATACTACTTTATTAAATGATATAATAGTAATAAAAATATAATATTTGAAAAAATGACTTATATAATGTTAAAAATTTAATTAATTATCCAATTATGGTTCTCTTGGCATTTTATAGTAAATATAGTTACCATATATTATGAAAATGCAGGAAGACATGGTAAGAGTTAATGTTTTTAACTAAGGGTTAAAGAAAAAAGATAAGGTTAATTTTGTGACCTAAACTTTTCTAAAACCTATTTGTTGAGATATTTTCGACCCAAAATAATATTATATTCTAAATAAATTATTTTGGGACTATTTAAAACCGAAAATAAATTTATAATAAAATTATATTTCAAGACTTTCCTAAAGTTCCTCTCATCCCTCTTATAAAAAGGAATCACCTCTACCCACTTAATCACACCTCTAAATCCCCTTGGATCATAAAAACTTTGATAAAATAAGCTCCCCTAATTCCTCAATTTCTCCTATAAGCCTTACCTTGGGCATACAGAAATTCAAGAAGGCCTTTTGGATCAAATCAAAAAAAGTTACCCGATTTAGAGGTAACATCTTCTCTCAAGTTCCTTTCCTTTATTTTAATTTCCCACTCCATATGATATTATTAATATTTTATTACATAAAAAAACAAGTACCCTAAATATAATAGGATGTTTTTATGAGAATTATATAAACTACACTTACACACACCTCCATCTAAGGGATATGGACATAATATTTTTGTGGACGATGAACTACTGCCTCTCGAAACGATGATTGTTCAATTTTCATTACCACCTCTCATGGTGGAAATTATGATGGAACTGTATTTATATATGATATATATTGTATTTATATTGTATATATGATTTTTTATTTTTTATTTATAGCATACCTTTATGCTTTCCATAATGTGTCAATACGACAATTTCATTTGAGGATTTACGGACTACCCCCCCTCAAAGTGATATGACTCATTCATGGCATACATGGAACATATAAAATATGGATTTAATGAAATTATGTAATTTATATAAAATATTACATTATAATATAATTAAAATATTTATATGTATCATTTATTTTTATTTCCATTAAATATGAAAAATAAATGAAAGTAGTGTTCATGCGTATATACGGATTACCACCTCCATGAACGGTGCATTTCATTTATTATCACCAAATGTTTTGGAATATTATAAATACATATATATGGGATATATATGATACTTAAATCATGAATAATATTCTTGTGATGATGGAATTTTGACTACATGAACAATTTACATCCAAACAAGTTCATTCACGGCTTAAGTACCGAACATCGACAAAACGT
Organism: Viscum album; assembly: GCA_963277665.1. Taxonomy (NCBI): domain Eukaryota; kingdom Viridiplantae; phylum Streptophyta; class Magnoliopsida; order Santalales; family Viscaceae; genus Viscum; species Viscum album. Next base: position 2,044,419,740 of record OY728147.1, on the reverse strand, counting down.
ACGATATGAACAAAAATAATTAAATATTTGTTATACCATGGTAATAAGTGATATAAAATGAATAATAAATTTGAAAAAGGTTTTGAATAAAATATAAATTAACCTATTTTTATTATTCATGAAATTAAAGAATGAACAAGACATGTCAGACTCATGGTAAGGGACTTCATCTCAATCTCCTTTCATTGAGGCATTTCTTGATAATATCCACTTATATTATTTTATAAGGTGTATATACAACCACTATGAAATTTCATATCCATATTTTATCTATAAAATTGTTACTTATTAATTCATAAATATTAATATTTAAATCTTCAAAGTGGTAGGGGACACCTTGAAGGTTTAAATATTTAATTATCAAATCTTTGACTTCATGATGTTAATTTACATATTTATTTATATGGATATAAAAGAATTATAAAGGAAATTTTATGTCTATATATAATTCCTTAAAAAGTTTTCAAAAGTAATATTTTTATACAAATCATTTTAATTTCTTTATAAAATAATAAAAAGAATGTTATTTGTTTTTAACATATACAACGATGATGACTTCTCCGCCGTTGTAACCATTATTTGATAATTGTATTCCTCTATAAGACTTAATGTATTTTAAATAAATACCTTATTCCTTTATTTTTGTATCTTGGTTTTAAAAATTCGATTATTAAATGAAAAATGTATTGTTATTTGGGAATTGTTTTCATATGATATTAAAAGAAGTTTTCAAAAAGGGGTTTTTGTGATTAACATGTTTTATTCATAAAATGGTACATGGGCATTATACGAAGGGTTAAGCCCCATTATATCTCACGGGTGAGCCCAATATAGCTTCTACAATGGTTGATCCACATTACAGATCTCTAATTTGGAATTCTAACATATGGTTATTCAATTTGGAATATTTTTAAGAGGGTTTTATATATATGATGATTTAAGTCACCTAAATGAGTTTTATTTTCTTTATATTAGTTTTAGTGTTTTTATTGAGAAAAAAGTATGAGTGTTATTCATGTGAAAATGTTTTGTTTCATCCACTAAAAGAACATTGAATGGGTTATCAGTTTTCAACTAGACTAATGATTTTTCTTTATTTTTATGTCCCTTACTAAGATTTTTGTGCTAATCTCATGTTTTAAATGTTTTCATAGGATTTAATGGAGAATAGAGTCAAGGATGGAGTCATGGAAAAGTTATGATGATTAAACATTAAAATAAACCAAGTTTCTTTTTAGATTTTTTATTGTTATGGAAGAAAAAAATACTATCGTAAGTGTCCACTTTGTATTTCTATGTTTTTTATGTAATAGTTATGGAATAATTATATAAATCTCTAATCCTGAAAAGATCCTCAATGTGAATTATTTACTTAACTCAAGATTATGTAACATTTAAGGCTAAGGCCTTATAGTTGGTATCAGGAGACAATTTAGATAACTTTAGAGGTTAGGATGATGTTAATTACTTACCTTTATAGGATTTTATTTATGGTTGAGTTGAAAAAATTTCACATTTTAATATTACATTGTTGGTTCATCTAAACTATGTCTTTTTGGAATGGTTTTCCACAAAGGAAATAAGAAATATTTAATGGGAAGGAATCGAGAGGGAAAAAACCTTTCAAAACCACAACATGAGGTGGTGAGATTTGGAACAGAATAATTTTTTTTGTAGTGGTGGATCTATATGATACGATTATAAATGGTAGAGATATCCATGCACGTGATCATCCCAATAAAACATATAAGAATATGTCAGTAGTGGAACATTTTATGAGGCAACACCCCCCTCATTCAATGGACCAGATGATCGAGTGGAAAATAAAGTATAGATCAATACCCTGGAAAAGATATTTGAATTTCGGGTATATTCATAATTTCAAAAGGTAACTCTTTCCATATATTATTTTGAAGTTGAAGTTGACCGATAGTAGTCATTAATTTATAATACTAGAGAGAAAAATGATATTGATGCCATGGAATGGGAAGAATTTAAGGATATTTTACTTGAGAAATATTTCCCTAAGGTTATTAAACTTAGGATAGAGAAACACTTCTTGGAATTCAAGCGAAAGGATAATGATTCAGTTTCCGCATATGAAGAAAACTTCATAAGATTGGCCAGGTATGTTCCAGATTTTATTCAAGACATTGACTGTAAAATTAATAGATTTTACGTAGGATTGAAATTGGGTCTACAAAAAGAATTATCCTCCAAAGAATTTAAAAGTTATGAAAAATTAGTTCATTGTTCTGAGAAAGATGAAATAGAGTTTTCCAAAACTTATGTTCAATGAGATGATAATAATAAGAAAGGTTCAAGGTACCAAGAAATGGAGAAGAAACTAACTAAGAATTCTGGAGGTAATCCCAAAACTTGTTCCAAGTGTGGTAAAATACATTTTGGGGAATGTATGTCATGATCTAGAAAGTTTTACCGGTGTGGTAAGTTTGGTAACATGGTTTGTGACTACAAAGAAAAGTGTCCTGAATAGTCCAATAATGAGATAATAGATAGATAGTCTATAGTAAGATACTGAAGCTTTAATGAGTTTCTACATTATGCAAATACGTTTCTAAAGTTAATTACCAAGTGGGGAAATTATTATGATCAAAAACAAAAAGTTTTGGGAAAATCTTTTTCTCTTACTACAGTTGATATTGAGATTTCTGGTGAAGTGATGGAAGCTCCTGAGAGAGTGGTATTTTATGAAGGATAACCATATGTTCAAGGTTTTAGACACACCCTCTAAGGTTTTATGTTATGTGATAATAAGTTATTAAGGGCCATTCTGGGATATGTTTTGTGGGGTTATATTTATGTATGTTTTTAATGTGGAAGTATGCCTTTAATTTTGGACCTCAGTTTTAAGATATAGATATACATTATGGTTTTTGTGATATTTTATACTTCAGGTTATTCTTAGGGATGTACATTATATTCTAAGAAAATTATAAGTTTGAAATTGTTCTTATAAAAATAGAAATACATCATGTAATTATGTTTCCTTATGTTCTTAGTCACACTTATAAATAAATTCCTCAACTTTATGAAAAGCACCTTAAAAAAGTTGTCTGTTTAATTTTCCTACTGGGAAATCAAATATTGTTTAACCCATCACAAGTTTATGGTTTTCTGGGCATTAACTTTCTCCTAATCATGTTTTCTATCACTCTCCATCAGAACTTGATGGTTAGTTTTCTCTTATATATCCACGTTTTCCTAAATGGAATCCTAGTATTTTTTATCTTAGGAGAAATTTTTAATTTTATTTGTTTCTTTTAAAGTGTTTGTTTTATTAACCCTTTTTTCGATGTGGGATTTTTAATGAAGTTTCTGAGCCCAATTTTATAATTATGAGGATGTAATTTCCAAAAGGGGAGAATGATGTAATGAACTAGGTATTTATAAAATAATACCTTTTATTTTAAATTAATATTTATGAATAAGATATAAATTTTACATTAAAGGGGAAGATTTTTCCGATATCATACTTGACACGTGTCACGACACGTACTCGGGGCCCATGCCGTGACTACCCCAATCCCGCCTTCCATAGGCCAGGGGCTGGCGACTAGCACCAAGGCGTAAATCCCAAAAAAAAGGAAGGCATTGCCTTTGAAAATCAAACAAGCACCACAGAGTAAGCAAGAGGAAAAGTAAACACTAAGTAAAAACTGTACAAGCTGTGCTGAAAGTAAAAGGGGCTGGAAATACCAGCCCAACTGTAAAGTACAACTGAAAGGAAAAACAACAACTGAAAAGTAAAAGTCGCAGCGTCGAGACATCCTCTGGAAGTCCCACCTGAAGGGTGGGTACAGATAGCCTCCACTGCTCCTCGGGTCCGCCTGACCGCTCCGAGTACGTCCCGCCCAGTGGTCCACCTCCAGGTACTGTCCTGCTCCGCACGCCTCCACCACGATCAGCGATGCCCGTCGTCTGCAACCAACACAACGTAGTGCGGGCATAACCCGTGCAGGGGTGAGTATAAGCTACTCAGTAGGGACCCCGAGACCCCCGAAGGTCTCCCGAAATTCACAAAGGATAATCCACAAAGGAAAGATACAATCACGAAGCAACATCTGACACGGATTAGGTATATGCCCATACATATACCTAAGTCATCAATTCCCGTTCGGCTCCAACGTCTGAGCCCAAGCACAACCCAGTCTACACAGGAAAGCAAAACGTATACCCACAAAGGATAGCTCAACACAATCCACAAAGGAGAGTAAACAGTAAATCCACACAGGATAGCTCAACATAATCCACAAAGGAGAGTAAACAGTAAATCCACACAGGATAGCTCAACACAATCCACAAAGGAGAGTAACACAAGATTCAGCTCACACATGTATACTTCTTCGGATGACGATAAAGATGATCACTGATCCATCTAAGTCGTCAGACCCACAAAGGATCGATAGGTAACTAACCCCCGCAATGACCCACACAGGATCGGGCCCACACAGGACTTGTAGGCGCTGGCTCACATAGAACCGCTGAGCGCTGACCCACACAGGATCAGACCCACACAGGATCGGGCCCACAGAGGACCTGTTGCACTGATCCACGTAGGATCGCTGAGTGCTGTAGTCATCGCAGTCCACTGAGGATCTCTGCACAATCGTCGTCGCAGTCCACTGATGATCTCTGCACGGTCGTCGCCGCAGTCCACTGAGGATCTGTACACGGTCGTCGCTGTCGAAGTAGCAGTCGCATCCAGCACTAGGGTTCCCGCACACAGCAAGCTCGTTCGGGAGGGTCCGCTCCACGAGCCGAGAGGCTGATACATCAACTGACACAAAGTCCGAAGTTGATGTATCCAAAAGTTCCGTATCATCAACAAGAACTCAACGTCGCAGAGGGTGCGTCAATCGGACGCCCGGTCTGAGAGTTATTGGCTTTTTCGTCCCAAGGGCCCGGTTGGTTTTTAAGGCAAAACCAACCCGACCGTACTCCACCTGCATCCAAACCTCGGGCGGAGTGTGCCAAAAGATCCGTCCCACTTAGAGGAATTCAACGAAGCTGACGACACATCAATTGGACGTCCGTAGCTCAAGATATGAGCGTTTCCACTCCGAGGGCCCGGTTGGTTTCATGTACGAACCAACCCATCCGAACTCAAAGTATTCCGAAACCTTGAGTGCGATATACTAAAACGACCGTCTCGATCCAAGGATTCCGTTTCCGCTGACAGCGAGTCGTTTGGAGGCACGTAGCTAAAGATACGACCATTTGAACGAGAACCGTCCGAAGACGGGGGGTCCGGGCCCGAGCCGACCCCGCCCGACCCCCCTGGGTCGGCCGAACCGGGTCAACCCAGTCCGACCCCCCCTGGGTCGGCCGAACCGGGTCAACCCGGTCCGACCCCCCCTGGGTCGGCCGAACTGGGTCCACCCGGTCCGACCCGGTCGGACCGGCCTGGCTCGGCCAGCCCGGCTCGGCTCGGCCGAGCAGCGCGGGGGGGAGCCGCCACCCCCGCGTGACACCCCCGCAACACCCGCTGGGTGTCTTCTTGGAAAGCCGAGTGACGCGGGAGGGAGCCTCCGCCCCCGCGGGACAACCCCGCGGCACCCGCGGGGTGTCGCTCGGACACCCGGACGCGGCTTCAGCCGCGTCCCGCGCGCGCCGGACCCGCGCGGCCGCGAGTCCGCGAGTGCCGCCGCCGCGGCTTCTGCCGCGACGGGCTTTTCCGGCGGTGCGCTGGGGGCGCCGCCGCTCCCGGCTGCCGGCGCCGCCGCGCCGGTGACCCGCGCCGCCGGCGGCTTTTGCGGGCCGCCGGAGTCGCTCCGGTGGCCCGATTTTCTTCCTGTCTGCGCCGTTGCTCTTCTCGGGACTCGTTCTTCACTGCATAATCATCAAAACTCCGTTGCGGCACGTTCCATCGTCGCCCGTCAAATCCGCAAAAGAACAAGGAACGACAGAGGGTCGTCGGGCGATGTTCGTTTGGCCCGCACCCTCCGCGTTAGATATAAACAACGGGAGGATTTTTATTCCACACAGGAAACAACAATTTTAATAAATTTAAAATTGTTTACAAATCCGGTTCTTTAACTTTTTAAAGAATCATTTACGGGAATAATAAAAAGGGGTAATTCCAAAAATAAAATCCCTACCTCGTAGTCATCGCCCGTAAGTGTTCTTCGCGGAATTGCTCGTCGCGGAAAGTGGAGATCGTCGCGTTGTCGCGGAAGGGAGTCGCGTCGTCGCAGAATCCGGCGTAGCGTCAACGAACTCGACGGACCAAGAAACAACATATTTTAATTATAAATAATTAAATCCGTCTTTCGTTTTAAACCACAAAGAACTTTTAAAAGAAACCCGAAATCACTCACCTCAAACGGTTGGTGATCGGAGATCGGGGCGGGGAAGAACGTCTCAGATTGAAGCGTCGTCGATTTCCGCGGATGACGGCGTTCTTCGCGTTCTTCGCGTTCTTCACGAAGGAGAAAGAAGGTACAAGGATTCTCTCAAATCCTCCTAACACGCAAACTTTCAAAAGACTGGTTGGTCTTATTTTATTATTATGCCAACACACGAAAAAAGGTAAGTAACGACCCATCAATTCGTTGAATTAATTCAACGAAAGAAACAACTCATTTAATTTACAAAATAAACTGCCCAATTAAATGGTCTGTTAAGAAATTAAGAAAATGCGTCAGTTGACTTTCATAATGATGGGTTTTTGCGGGTGCGTTACTTAGCGGAAAGAAACAGCGGGGCTCGTGCGGGCCCCACCTCACAAATATTCTACCAAGAGGGTAGGATATTTCTGGATAGCATCCTATCCGGATCAACTCAGTTTAAGCCGTCTTTAAGTGGCTTCAAGTGGCTTCCAAGTGGCTTAAGTGAAATAAAATAAAGTTGTCGTAAAATTATTTTATTTCTTAATTTTAAGCCCGAAAATTAAAAACCACACCCGAGCAAACGCAACTCTGGAAGAGGCATTTCTAAGCGAATACCGGTGCTGCGATTTCATCGGTGCCCTCAAAATTCGATTCTGGGCACCGGTTCAAAAGTTAGGAAAACCCACTCATCCGTTCACTGAACGTACCTGAGCCAAACTTCGGAAAATGATTCCGGGCACACCGGACCTTCGAATCAGGTGCCGTTAGAGACTGCGCTCTTGTAAAATTTCAAAGAAAATTAAGAAAAAAAATTTCATTGAAATTTACGGGTCTTTACATTACTCCCACCTCAGGGCTTTACGTCCCCGTAAAGATACATCATAAACTAGGAAAAAAAATGTGGGTACTGAGCACGCATCTGAGCCTCCCGCTCCCATGTGCTCTCCTAAAGGTTCCCGAGCTGCCATCTGATGCGCACAAGAGGAATCGATCGTCCACGTAGGACCCTCTCCTGTCGATCCTCTATCTCCACTGGGACCTCCGAAAAAGTCGCCCCATCATCCACGTCTATCTCCCCATAGTCAATGATGTGTGTCGGGTCGTGCACGTATCTCCTCAGCTGGGATATGTGGAAGACGTCGTGCACCCGGTGCAACTGAGGTGGCAGAGCCAGGCGATAAGCCACCTCGCCAACCCTGCAGAGGACCTGGAAAGGCCCGATGAAGCATGGAGACAACTTGCCGCCTCAGCCAAATCTATGCAAACCACGTCGAGGTGAGACCCGCAAGAAGACGTGGTCACCATCCTCGAACTCTAGTGGCCTCCTCCTCCTGTTAGCATATGACTTCTGCCAGCTCTGTGCTGTCCTCATATGCTCCTGGATGACCTGGACCTTCTCGGTCGTGGCCCGGACCATCTCTGGTCCCACAAGTGCTGACTCCCCAGGGTCTGTCCAGCACAAAGGAGATCTGCAAGGCCTGCCGTACAACGCCTCATAGGGTGCCATCCCGATGGTGGAGTGGTAGCTGTTGTTGTACGCAAACTCCACCAAGGGTAGGTGGTCCTCCCAGCTGCGACCAAAGTCGAGGAAACATGCGCGGAGCATGTCCTTGAGAGTCTGAATGGTCCTCTCCGTCTGACCATCCGTCTGAGGGTGAAAGGCGGTGCTCAGACGTAGCCACGTCCCGAACGCCTCCTGCAACCCCTTCCAAAGCCGGGAAGTAAAGAAAGCGTCCCGATCGGAGACAATAGTCGATGGAACACCATGAAGCCGTACAACCTCCTGAACGTAGAGACGCCCCAAGCTCTCCACTGAGCCCTACTCTCAGATGGGTAAGAAGTGTGCCGACTTGGTGAGTTGGTCAACAATCACCCAAATGGAGTCGTGACCTCTGGAAGTGCGTGGAAGTCCAGTCACGAAGTCCATAGATATCCCGTCCCACTTCCACTCCGGGACCTCCAAGGGCTGTACCAAGCCTGCTGGTACCTGATGCTCTGCCTTCAACTGCTGGCAGGTGAGGCACCGTGAAACGAACTCTGCCACAACCTTCTTTATGCCCAGCCACCAGTGCTGTCATCTGAGATCCTGGTACATCTTCGCCACTCCTGGATGTACCGCTAAAGGAGAAGTGCGAAACTCTCTCAGAACCTCCTCTCGTAAAGCGACTGGTACCAAGGTACGTCCTCTGAAAAGGATGTCGTGCTCTGCTCCAAGGGAGAAACCATCAGGTGCCTATCCCGAGGATATATGTGCACGCCGCGTCTCACAGTCAGTGTCCCCACGCTGTGCCTCTCTGACCCGCTGCAGTAGTGGAGGAGAGACTGTGAGAGAATGAAGGAAGACTGCTCCGTCTCTATCCACGAAGGATATCTGTAAAGCGGCTAGTTGCTCTGTCGCCTCCTCAAGTAGCTGGATGCCCGTCCTCCTGCTGAGGGCATCAACTACCACGTTCCCCTTCCCAGGAGTATAGACTATCTCAAAGTCATAGTCCTGGAGGAACTCGAGCCATCGCCGCTGTCTTAGGTTCAGGTCCTTCTGAGAGAAGACGTACCTGAGACTCTGATGGTCAGAAAAGACTGTAAAGCGCTCGCCCATCAGATAGTGCCGCCATGTCTTCAGAGCGAAGACCACTGCTGCCAACTCCAGGTCATGGGTGGCGTAGTTCTGCTCATGCAGCCTCAACTGACGTGATCCGTAGGCAATCACGGCCTGCTCCTGCATCAGGACACAACCGAGTCCAGTCCCTGATGCGTCGCAATAGACTACGTATCCAACTCCCTCCTCAGGCAACCTCAAGATAGGTGCGCTGGTCAACCTCTGCCTCAGCTCCTGGAAGCTCTGCTGACATCTGTCTAACCACACGAAGGGTTTCCCCTTCTTTTTCAACGCTGAGAGTGGGGCCGAAACTCTGGAGAAGTCCGGCACAAATCTCCGATAGTATCCGGCTAGGCCCAAGAAACTCCGCACCTCTGTCACGCTCTTGGGTGGCTCCCAAGCTAGCACTACCTCGATATTCGCGGGATCCACTGCAACTCCTGCCTCAGAAATGACGTGCCCCAAGAAGTGGACCTCACGTAACCAGAACTGGCACTTCGGGAGCTTGCCATAAAGCTGGTGCTCTCGGAGTGTGTCTAGTACAACCCGCAGGTGGTAGGCGTGCTCCTCCTCCGTCGTCAAGTACACCAAAATGTCATCGATGAAGACCACGAAAAATCGATCGAGGTATGGCTGGAAGATCCTGTTCATGAGGCTCATGAACACTGCTAGAGCGTTGGTTACACCGAAAGGCATAACGAAGAACTCATAGTGGCCATACTGACATCTGAAGGTCGTCTTCTGCACATCCTCGTCTCGAACTCTGAGATGATGATAGCCTGACCTGAGGTCTATCTTCGAGAACCACCGTGCTCCCTTGAGCTGATCGAAGAGGACATCAATCCTCGGTAGCGGATACTTGTTCCTCACCGTCACCTGGTTCAGGCGATGATAATCTACACACAGTCGCAAGCTCCCATCCGCCTTCTTGGCGAACAATATCGGGGAAGCCCAGGGTGAAACACTGGGTTGGATGAACCCCTTGCCCTGCAAGTCCTCCAACTATACCCGTAGCTCTCGAAGCTCAGCGGGGGCCATCCAATATGCTGGAGAGGATATCGGGGCTGTCCCAGGGTACATATCAATATAAAGTTCTACCTCTCTGCGAGGAGGTAGCCCTGGAACGTTGTCGGGGAAGACGTCCGCATACTGATCCACCACTAAAGGAAAACTAGGACTCCGCACGTCAACTGCTCCAAGGATGAGGCTAGCCAAATGATGAGTGATGGGCTGACCTATCCTCTGCGTGAGTCTATCCTGTGCTGCTAAGGCTCCCTTCTCGCCGGTGAAGGTGAACCTGCTCCCGTCAGTGCGCACACATCGCACCTTGCGCCTAAAACAGTCAATCTGAGCATGGACTGTAGATAACCAATCCATGCCCAAGATGACATCGTAAGGCCTCGACTCCGCTACAAGAAGATCCTAGCCGAAGCTCTCGCCTCCTAGAGTAAGCTCACACTGCCGACACCAGTGCGTAATCGTCGAGTCTGCTCCTATAGGAGTCTCTAGCCGTAAGGATCGAGCCAACGACTATGTCGGAATCTCCGAGCTCCGAACAAGGGAAGTGGCTATGAAAGAGTGACTCGCTCCTGTGTCTATCAAAACTGCAGAAAGGGTGGAATAGACACATATCGTACCTCGAATCATATCTGGTGCGCTGTGGTTGTAGGCCTCTGCTGCCTGGAGCTGTGCCTGTCTCTGCCCGCCAGCTCCCTGTGGTCGGGGCGAGCCTCCTGGTGGTGGTGGTGGCAGAGCCTCAAAGCGTCGCCCACCACCTGCTGCTCGGCCAGCTCCTCTGCCTCGTCCGCCTCCTCCCTGCGGAACACCACGGTCGACCCTCTGCCTCTGCCTGGGTGGCCCCTCCACCGTCTGCTGCTCCTCGGTACGGCGGGTCCGGCAGTCACGAGCCGTGTGGCCCTGCCCGCTGCACTCATAGCACTGCCTGCCTCTCAGAAGACTGGCTCCGCGCTGTGTGCCCCGCACTACTGAGCTAGTGTCCCGAGGTTGTCTGCCGGATGGCCTGGTCTGCCTGGAACCCAGAGTCATCCGTCGGCTACCTGCTGCCGAAGACTCTGCTACCTGCCGCCCTGCGGTAGGTCTCGCTGTGGACTCAGCCAGGAAGTTCTCGGTCAGAAGGGCTCACTCCAACACTCCTGCCTGGGTCGGGATGCTGGGGGAGATCAGCGATGCCCTGATCTCATGTCTCAAACCCTGGTCGAAGGTCCGGGCCTGGAAGAAGGGGTCCCGTACCATGTCTGTCGAGTAGCGAGAAAGATCGGTGAACCTCGCCGCATACTGAGCGACCGTCAAGCTGCCCTATCGCAGCTGAAGAAGATCCTGAATGCGCACCGCACGGAGGGTGGCCGGGACGAACTCTGAGCGAAAGAGGCTCTCGAAGTCCATCCAGATGAGGTTGGCCTCATCGTGTACCTGGAGCATCAAGCTCCACCATCGCCCTGCTGCTGCGTGCAGTAGGCTCACCGTGAGGATCACCACGAGGTCTGCTGGTGTCCTCACTAGCCTGAAAACTCGGACGACCGCCTCCAGCCAGTCCTCGGCTGCCTGGGGGTCCATCTCCCCATGGAACCTGGGTGGTCGCTGGCGCTAGAACTCGTGTAGAGCTCCGAGGCGTCGTGCATCGTCAGTGATTGGCACTGGTAGCATCGGGGGCTCAGCGGGTAAAGGTACCACTGGTGCCTCTGCTGTCAACAGGCCCTGTACCGAGGCCTCGTCACTCAGCGGGCTATCGTCGCGCTCTACTCTCGGAACCCTAGCTGGCTGCAGTTGTCAGGCCATCCTGAAAAGGAAACAAGTGCGCCACGGTCAGAACAGTATACCCGGTGAGCTGACACAAGTAATCACAAAGAAAACTTGAAACACACATGCAATCAATGTTTTCGTGCATTAAGTCGGGAATCATAAGTCAGGGTCTTGGTGTATGGATACGTCGGCCGCCGCACCAACACTGGACTCCCTGGACTGATAACCATACTCAATACGCTAAACACTATTACTCCACATTGAAGAAAGATCAGAGTCTGCGATAGAACCAACCGCCTCTGATACCAATTTGTCACGACCCGTCCTCGGGGCCCGTGCCGTGACTACCCCAAGCCCGCCTTCCATAGGCCAGGGGCTGGCGACTAGCACCAAGGCCTAAATCCAAAAAAAAGGAAGGCATTGCCTTTGAAAAGAAAACAAGAACCACAGAGTAAGCAAGCGGAAAAGTAAACACTAAGTAAAAACTGTACAAGCTGTGCTGAAAGTAAAAGGGGCCGGAAATACAAGCCCAACTGTAAAGTACAACTGAAAGGAAAAACAGCAACTGAAAAGTAAAAGCCGCAGCGTCGAGCTATCCTCTGGAAGTCCCACCTGAAGGGTGAGTACATATAGCCTCCACTACTCCTCGGGTCCGCCTGACCGCTCCAAGTAAACAGTAAATCCACACAGGATAGCTCAACACAATCCACAAAGGAGAGTAACACAAGATTTAGCTCACACAGGTATACTTCTTCGGATGACGATAAAGATGATCACTGATCCATCTAAGTCATCGGACCCACAAAGGATCGATAGGTAACTTACCCCCGCAATGACCCACATAGGATCGGGCCCACACAGGACCTGTAGGCGCTGGCTCACACAGAACCGCTGAGCGCTGACCCACACAGGATCGGACCCACACAGGATCGGGCCCACACAGGACCTGTAGCACTGATCCACGTAGGATCGCTGAGTGCTGTAGTCGTCGCAATCCACTGAGGATCTCTGCACAGTCGTCATCACAGTCCACTGAGGATCTCTGCACGGTCATCGCCGCAGTCCACTGAGGATCTCCACACGGTCGTCGTTGTCGAAGTAGCAGTCGCAGCCAGCACTAGGGTTCCCGCACACAGCAAGCTCGTTCGGGAGGGTCCGCTCCATGAGCCGAGAGGCTGATACATCAACTGACACAAAGTCCGAAGTTGATGTATCCAAAAGTTCCGTATTGTCAACAGGAACTCAACGTCACAGACGATGCGTCAATCGGACGCCCGGTCTGAGAGTTATTGGCCTTTTCGTCCCAGGGGCCCGGTTGGTTTTTAAGGAAAAACCAATCCGACCGTACTCCACCTGCGTCCAAACCTTGGGCAGAGTGTGCCAAAAGATCTGTCTCACTTAGAGGAATTCAACGAAGTTGACGGCACGTCAATCAGACGTCCGTAGCTCAAGATATGAGCGTTTCCGCTCCGAGGGCCCGGTTGGTTTCGTGTATGAACGAACCCGGCCGAACTCAAAGTATTCTTAAACCTTTAGTGCGATATACCGAAACGACCGTCTCGATCCAAGGATCGCGTTTCCGCTGATGGTGAGTCGTTTGGAGGCCTGTAACTCAAGATACATCCATTTGAACGAGAACCGTCCGAAGACGGGGGGTCCGGGCCGACCCGGCCCGACCCCCCCTGGGTCGGCCGAACTGGGTCAACCCGGTCCGACCCAGACTAACCCGGTCCGGCCCGGCCAGGGCGCGGCCCGGCCGGTCGGACCGGCCTGGCTCGGCCAGCCCGGCTCGGCTCGGCCGAGCGGCGCGGGGGGGAGCCGCCATCCCCGCGTGACACCCCCGCGACACCCGCGGGGTGTCTTCCTGGAAAGTCGAGCGACGCGGGGGGGAGCCGCCGCCCCCGCGTGACAACCCCGCGGCACCCGCGGGGTGTCGCCCGGACACCCGTACGTGGCTTCAGCCGCATCCCGTGCGTGCCGGACCCGCGCGGCCGCGGGTCCGCGAGTGCCGCCGCCGCGGCTTCTGCCGCGGCGGGCTTGTCAGGCGGCGCGCCGGTGGCGCCGCCGCTCCCGGCTGCGGGCGCCGCCGCGCCGGCGACCCGCGCCGCCGGCGGCTTCTGCGGGCCGCCAGAGTCGCTCCGGTGACCCGATTTTCTTCCCGTCTGCACCGTTGCTCCTCTCGGGACTCGTTCTTCACTGCGGAATCATCAAACCTCCGTTGCGGCATGTTCCGTCATCGCCCGTCAAATCCGCACAAGAACGAGGAACGACAGAGGGTCGTCGGGCCGTGTTTGTTTGTCCCGCACCCTCCGCGTTAGATATAAACAACGGGAGAATTTTTATTCCACACAGGAAGCAACAATTTTAAAAAATTTAAAATTGTTTACAAATCCGGTTCTTTAACTTTTTAAAGAAACATTTACGGGAATAATAAAAAGGGGTAATTCCAAAAATAAAATCCCTACCTCATAGTCGTCTCGCGTGAGCGTTCTTCGCGGAATTGCTCGTTGCGGAAGGTGGAGATCGTCGCGTCGTCGCGGAAGGGCGTCGCGTCGTCGCAGAATCCAGCGTAGCGTCGACGAACTCGACGGACCAAGAAACAACAGATTTTAATTATAAATAATTAAATCCATGTTTCATTTTAATCCACAAAGAACTTTTAGAAGAAACCCGAAATCACTCACCTCAAACGGTTGGTGATCGGAGATCGGGGCGGGGAAGAACGTCTCGGATTGGAGCGTCGTCGATTTCCGTGGATGACGACGTTCTTCGCCTTCTTCACATTCTTCGCGTTCTTCATGAAGGAGAAAGAAGGTACAAGGATTCTGTCAAATCCTCCCAACGCGCAAACTTTCAAAAGACTGGTTGGTCTTATTTTATTATTATGCCAACACACGAAAAAAGGTAAGTAACGATCCATCAATTCGTTGAATTAATTCAAGAAAGAAACAACTCATTTAATTTACGAAAAAAACCACCCAATTAAATGGTCTGTTAAGAAATTAAGAAAACGCGTCAGTTGACTTTCATAATGACGGGTTTTCGCGGGTGCGTTACTTAGCGGAAAGAAACGGCGGGGTTCGTGCGGGCCACACCTCACAAATATCCTACCAAGAGGGTAGGGTATTTCTGGATAGCATCCTATCCGAATCAACTCAGTTTAAGCCATCTTTAAGTGGCTTCAAGTGGCTTCCAAGTGGCTTAAGTGAAATAAAATAAAGTTGTCGTAAAATTATTTTATTTCTTAACTTTAAGCCCGAAAATTAAAAACCACACCTGAGCAAACGCAACTCCGAAAGAGGCGTTTCTAAGCGAATACCGGCTCTTCCATTTCATCGGTTCCCTCAGAATTCGATTCCGGGCACCGGTTCAAAAGTTAGGAAAACCCGCTCGTCCGTTCACTGAACGTACCCGAGCCAAACTTTGGAAAATGATTCCGGGCACACCGGGCCTCGGAATCAGGTGCCGTCAGAGACTGCGCTCTTGTAAAATTCCAAAGAAAATTAAGAAAAAAAATTTCCTTGAAATTTACGGTTCTTTACAACACGCAACAACATATTTCTTCGAAATCTTATGTTGCACACCACTTTGAGTTACATTGAAAAATAACACAATGATATTATTATTATTTTAAATTGTAGTTAATGCATAGCCGTTGGAATGACATGAATGAATAATATCAAATGAATATTGAAATATGGTTTATATATGTTTAAATAATGATTCATTTGTTACCAATTTTTTTATAAATGTAAATAAAAACCAATTGAATATAAAAAATTTGTTTTTATGAAAACCTATTTAAAATGAGCATATTTTTGTTTATAAAATATGACCACTCTTTATGGGTTTTTATTTAATGAAAAATATATTTTATATGCAATGAAATGTTTTAAATTTATCTTATATTTTTTCTAGATATGATATAATAATAAATTCAATTTTCAGATAAAAGAAGTATTTTTCTAAAAATGCAGTTTTGTCAACTTTTGATGGAGAAACCTTTTTAAATTTAGTTTTTTTCACTTTTATATGTTCTATTTGACAAAATAAGATTCTTCTATAGAATAAAAACCCAAAAATTTATTTGGTTATTTTTTTTTGTAATTTTCTGATAAAGATCATTTCTTAATGAATTGTGAAAAATACTGTATTTTAATTCAAAACTTCCATTTCATCTAATTTATTTGTACAGTTAGATTGCCATTTTTATTGGTTTTAAAATATAACCGTATTATTTTTTATAATTTAATCCAATTTTGTTCATTTTAAGAAATTCCAATTTTAAATTGGACATAACACATGTTAATTTTTTGGTAGTTTTTATTTCTTAAAAAATGATTTTTGGTTTTGACAAAAGGAATTAATTTTTTATTAATTTTTGAAAATTCTGTTTTTTGAATTTAGAAAAATGGATTCAATATTTGGAATTAGAAGGTTTGAATTTTTTAAATAAGTACCTTTTAATTTTAGACATTATGAATAATAACTTTAGTAATTATTTTATTTACCACGGTAAACTGATAAATATGGTAAATGAGGGTAAAAAATAAATATTATAACAATATTAAACTACCCTAACACACGTCCTAATCCTATTGGATGAGAAATTTCCAACTATGGGAATCCTTGGGTATATTTTGGGACCCCATGGAGCCACTTGGGTGTGATAATGACATGTTATAAGTATTAATTTAAAGTAAAGAGAAATATAACATAAACATGTATCTTTTACTAAAACAATATTTATATGGGGTTATAAAACTGATATCTTTGAATATAAATATTAATTATAAATATAAAAAGAGTTCATACATCATGATATTTTATTTATAATTTTTATACATTAAATAACTAAATTTAATTATGAAACAATGATGATGTAGTGATTGCATCATTAAAAAAGGATTCAAATAAATGATATTATAAATATTAAAACAAATGTAATTTGACTATTTTGATTCCATACACAATTGTTTTGGATGATATTGACATATTATATTTGAGTTAATGCCTTTGGTTTGAAGTAATCAAGTTGTTAAGACTTTAAAAAAATCAATTACTTTACTTTATAGTGTCAAAATTGACATAAATGAGTTTTTAAAACAAATACTAATTTATTAATAGGTGATAAAATTCCTAAACTTATTAGTGAGAAAGATATAGCTATTGCTGATCATGATGGTGATTGAAAAACTCCAAAGAAATGGAGATGAGGTAGACATCCAAGAGGTCATGGTAGTGCTCATGGAAGAGGTGGTTGTTCTTAGAGAGCATGATTGTGATACATTAAATGGTGTTGCGATTTATAATAAATATAATTACCATATATTATGAAAATTCAAGAAGACTTGGTAAGAGTTAATGTTTTTACTAAGGGTTGAAGCAAAAAGATAAGGTTAATTTTGTAACCTAAAATTGCCTAAAACCTATTGGTTGAGATGGTTTTGAACCCAAAGATTCTTATCATTAAAATAAATGAGTTTGGTACTATTTGATACTAAAAATAAATTTATAATAAAATTGTATTTCAAGACTTTCCTAAAGTGCCCCTACTCCCTCTTATCAAAGGGCATCACCTCTACCCACTTAATCACACCTCTCAAGCCTCTTGGATCATCTAAATTTTGCTAAAATAAGATCCCAACATCCCTCCCTTCCTTCTATAAGCCTTACCTTGTGTATAAGAAAATTCAATAATGTCTTTTGGCTCAAATCAAAATAAGTTACACGATTTAGAGGTAACATCTTCTCTCAAGTTCCTTTCCTTTATTTTCCTTCCATACTCCCTATGATCTTATTCTTTGATTTCATAAAAACACCAGTTCCCTCAATATATTATTATGTTTTTATGAGAAGTATATGAACTACACTTACACAAACCTCCATCTAATGGATATGAACATACTATTATTTTGGATGATGAAATAATACCACACGAAATAGTGATTGTTCAATTTTTCTTACCACCTATAATGATGGAAATTATAATGGAACTGTATTTATATATGATATATATTATATTTATATTGTCTCCATTCTTCTTTATTTTTCATTTACATTACACCTTTATGCTTTCCATAATGTGTAAATACGATAATTTTATTTGAGGAAGTGCGGACCACCGCCCCCTCAAAGTGATATGACTCATTCATGACATACATAAAATGTATAAAGGATGAAATTAATGAACTTATATAATGTATATAAAATATTATATTATACTATAATTATAATACACCTATGTATCATTTATTTTTATTTTCTTTAAATACGGGAAAGAAATGAAAGTAACGTTCATGTGTACGTACAAATTACCGTCTCCATGAATGGTGCATTTCATTTCTTATATCCAAATGTTATGGACTATTATAAAAAAATATATAAAAGATATATATTATACTTAAAATCATGAATAATATTCTGGTGATGATGGAATTTTGACAACACGAGCAATTTACATCAAAACAAGTTCATTTTTGACCCAAGTACCGTATATCAAAAGAACATCCGATATGAACTAAAATAATAAGCTATCTGTTATAACAAGGTAATAAGTGATATAAAATGAATAATAAACTTAAAATAGGCTCTGAAGAAAGTATAAATTAACCTAAATTTATTATTCAATAAATTAAAGAATGAATGAGAAAAGTTAGACTCAAGGTAAGGGACTGCATCTCAATCTCCTTTCATTGAGGCATTTCTTGATAATATCCACCTATATTATTTTATAAGGTGTATATAAAACCTCTATGAAATTTCATAACCATATTTTATCTATCATAATATTATTTAGTAATTCATTAAGATTAAGATTTAAATATTCAAAGTGGTATGGTACACCTTGAACGTTTAAAGATTTAATTATAAAATCTTTGTCTTCATGATATTAATTTATATATTTATTTATATGGATATAAAAGGATTATAAATAACATTTAATTTCTATCTATAATTCCATTCAATGTTTTAAAAAATAATATTTTTGTACAAATCATTTTAATTTCTTTACAAAATGACAAAAGGAATGTTATTTGTTTTTAACATATAAGACAATAATGAATTCTCCACCACCGTAACTGTTATTTGATATTTAACTTCCTATATATGACTTAATGTATTTTAAATAAATCCCTCATTCCTTTATTTGGGTATCTTGGTATTTAAAATGGGATTATTAAATGAAAATGGTATTGTCATTCGGAAATGTTTTTCTTATGGGATTAGAAGAAGTTTTCAAAAAGGGGTCTTGTGATGAACCTATTTTATTAATAAAATGGTACATGAGCATTATATAAGAAGGGTGAGCCCAATATAGCTTATATGACGGGTTGATCCCCATTATAGCTCAAGGGTGAGCCCGATATAACTTCTATAAAAGGTGATCCCCATTATCAATCTCTAATTTGGAAGTCAACCATATAATTATTCCAATTAGAAGATATTTTAAAGGGTTTTATATATATGATTCTATAAGTCACCTAAAAAACTTTTATTTTCTTGCTATTAGTTTTAGTGGTTTTCATTGAGAAAAAATTATGAGTGTTATTCATTTGAAAATGTTTTGTTTCATTCTCTCAAAGAACATTGAATGGGTTATCAAATTTTAACTAGACTAATGTTTTTTTTATTTTTATGTCCCTTAAAAATATTTTTGTGCTTATTTAAATTTTTAAATGTTTTCATAGGATTTAAGGGAGAATAGAGTCAAGGATGGATTCAAGGAAAATTTATGATGATTAAACATAAAAAAACCTTGTTTTTTAAAAAGTTTTATTGTTATGGAAGAAACAGATACAGTTGGAAGTGTTCGCTTTGTATTTCAATGTTTTTATTATGTAATAGTTATGGCCTAATTCTATAAATATCTAAACTTGAAAAGATCTCAATTTGAATTCTTGACTTAACTCAAGATTATGTAATATTTAAGGCTGGGGCCTTATAAAAATAGTGAGGATGAAATTTATTTAAGGGGGTAGAATGTAACACCCTAAAATTTTATAATTTATTTTATTTAAATAATACTACGATCAATAACAAGTGGTATATGAAACATTGATCTTAAATGAATCATTATATACTATAGAAATGTTTTTATTTAAATATGACCATTATAACCTAGTTGTTGGATTAGTGGGTATGAATAGGGATAAAAATATTATAAAATATAATTATAATGGTATTAATTAATATAAATATATTTTTTATTATTAGGAAATAAACACTCAATTTTAGTAAAATCATTTAATGATAAAAGACCTATTTTTTCAAGGAATTGTACTTTTAAACATATTATGTATTTTTATTTCAAAAAAATATATTTATCACTTATGAAAAATTATTTTAATATAATTTTGATAATTTATGTACATAAATTAACAATTAATCATACATTTATTATCAATTTTTTATAAATGAAGATAAAATAATTTGAAGGTAAAAAAGACATTTTTTCAAAAAACAAATTTTATGTTTCTATTGTTTTTTTATCTTAATAAATAAAATAAATCTCTATTGATGAATTATTTTAATGAAATGTATGGATTATAAATTTAATAAAATAAATTAAAATTAATCTAATGGGTTTTACTAGCCAAGTAATGTGAAGAAATTTAGTTTTATGCTTAAAAATACATTTTTTTATAAAAAATGTTTTCATTACATTTTTCATGCTTCTTTTAAAATTATTTTATTTCAATTTTAGAAATTAAAATTTAAAATATTGAAATAAGTTTTGATATAAACTTGTCAAAATAATATTAGGGTGAAGTTTTGTGATTTTATCAAAATGTTTATTTTTGAGAGATTAATGAAAATACTGTTTTTACATTTACTGCAACTTTTATGAAATCATCATTATGTATAACTGTTTTAAAAAATTCTAATTTTTTAATTAAATGTGTATTTTATGATTAATATAAATATTTTAAAAACATTTATTATAATTCATAAACTCATTATTACTTTTTGGAAACTAAATTATATTTTATCCTTGTAAAATACTATTTTTGTTTCTTTACATTGAATGGTACGGTTAGAAGCATTTGTTTAGTTTTATAAAGGTTATAATTTTATATAAAATTAATTTTTTTAATAATAAACCAAAAAATTATAGGTAATCATCACACTCAAAATTCTTAGGCCTAAATGATAAAATAATCAATATGTTAACCCTAAAACACCCATCTCCTCAAGTATGAATACCCCATCTTTTTTCACTTAGAAAATTACTTCCTATTCACTAAATCTCATCCAATAAATACATATATATATCCCAAAACACTATAACCAAGTACTATATGTCCTTTTATTATAAAAATATCAATCATAGAAGGCCTAAGGTGAATTCCAAAGGGAGATATCCGAGGAGAAGTTATAATTCCTTATCGATATTTTTTAAGTTTAATTATTCTTACACCTCCTTAAAATATGTTATTACCACTATAAAATAATGGAATAAATATATTATCTATAAAAAAATGTTATTATAATGATGTATGAAATATTTTTTATCTCTTTTATATCCAATGGTAAATGAAAATATCACCAGTCCGTACGTGTGTACTACCACGTCCATGAAGTGATGTATTTCATTTTCCATCACTGCCTCACATAGATGGTTATAAAAAGATAATTAATGAATATATAATATTTTTATGAAGTTATTATGATTAAGTAATGATATTATATTACTTACCTTCTTACCCTTTTTCCACATGTTGGAAATTTATAACATCACTCGTGCATATGTGTGGAATAATACCTCTATGAAGTGACCCGATTCATTTTTCACTCCTTATCACATAGTTGGAAATAAGGATGAGAATAATGAATAAATATGAAATTTATAAAATATTTATGATTCTTTAAATTTAAAATGTTATCTACTTTATTTCTTTTTCACTCAGTATAAAAATGAAAACATTATTCTTGTGTACCTAGTGACTACCATCTCCATGAAACAACATGGTTTATTTTTCATGACCGCCATAAATTGTTTGTTTTAAAAGTATATTTAATGTATAAATATGATAAATATAACACAATTAATATTATATAGGTAATGTAATCACAACCTACTAAGCTTCTCCCTGTCCTTGTCCCCCTAAGAATAATTTAAAAGGTCTATCATCTGCATAAGACATGACATGTGTGGTCAAATAACATATAGGTGTGATTATAACAATACCCAGCAGGATACCCCGAAATCACTAAGAATATAACATAATGGTTAATAATCAGATCATCACATGTATATGCCACAACACATATAACAAGAATATCCAGATATTCAAAACAAAGACACACAGTATAAAGGTAAGACACAACCATAATTATAGCTTATGATTCATGCTCAAAGGTTCCACATAACACTCATATAGAAGAACAAACCCCATGAGTCAAAATAACACCGATGGAATATACATGAGATTTCATGATCATCGATTCTCTCCATAAGAAGTACACACTGGAATTTTAAAGAAAATGATACACATATGAGGATCACACCCAAGGCCATTAGGTATACCAATAACTCAATCTGGATTAACCCGCTAAGTAGAGGATCGATGCCCATGTAGTGTTGGTCACGATGATACCAAGAACTCCACATATAGAAAATATAATGATAGAGGATCTCACTTCAGGCCTCAAGAAAGGATTCAATCAACTCTATCCATGATTAAAGCCCCTATGAATTGATTACCATACTAGGTATAAGACGTGATTATATACTAAACCCTTAGGTAATGGATCAATGGAATTAACCCTAATGAAACTTTTACAAGAAAAATAGGACAAGGGATCTAATCCTTTTAAGGAGTATATGGCATGTTCCTTAGTCAGAGGGCCCTAATCATGTATCAAGGCCCGTGATCATGTCTAGTTCCAATCACACAATGTGTCTGATACTGTCTACCCTTGGCCATGCCTGTGTTTGAGTACATGATGTGTTTGAACCCATGTACACCTCGATGTGTTTGTATCTGGCTATCCGTGTCTGTGTATGACTAACCTTGCCCATGAATGTTCCCATGTAACTTCCTAGGAAAATTATAAGTCTATAGGTAAGGGTCACACACCATGTGATAGAGGAAACATTCCATGTGATATTTTTCTTCTTGTAGAAACCCAAACACTACACCAGGGAAGTCCCATATGGAAAGTAACACAGAAACACATGTTGTGTAACCCAGAATTTTATAGAACCTATGGAATATTTACACATTATCCAGATCTATCACCATCACCATACCTCTCACTGGGAAACATGGACCTAGATCCAAATGATCTTGTTCACCCCTGCAGATTCAAATTTCAGCCATCCAAAACAATTGGGAAACTCCATCACTGAACTGTTACATCACCATATTCCCAAAATAAAAAATAATGACCCCAAATACAAACCTATTCACTATTGTTACCATTATAATATGATAATTACATCATACCTATCCTGTATATTAAATATCAAACCATTGTGCTAAGAAATGAGTGTGCAATGATTGATTTCTCAGTATTTTGGTCGAACCACTAGTCAAACGAAACACCAGCAGTGAATGTGTGTAGAATGATAGGTGAAAACCAAGAAAATTTCAAAATAAGAATTAGCCTAGGACATGTTTGGTTGACCTCTATCCATTTCCATTACAACTATGAATAAGGATCTAAATTAAATAAACAATTTTCCCCAATAATAACCACATATAATCCCATACCTACAATATGATCATTCCATTAATCAATCCATTGGTTGATTGATTATCATTAATAATAAAAATAAATCAATGAAAATAAATCCATATAAAACAATTTCATATCTTTATTTGGTTAAATTATTAGTGAAGAATGATTCTGTCTCATTTTTGTTGGTGAGATCATCAATTTCCATTGCACACTGATCAATGATCCCTGATCCCTTTGTCACATTCCAATAGAAGATACTACAATGATCTCTGATAAATCTATAACATTATACGGTTAACCTAGGATTTGTTTAGAGTGGTGTATTTATAGACCAAAATTAGGTCATGGCATTTAATTAAATAAATTAATTTATTTAAATGTTTTCCCATGACCACACCCAACCCAAATATCTATGGTGTTATAAGGTTATATCTCACCTCGGGTAAAACCCATGCTCTAAGATTAAATGTGGCCTCATATTTTTGATATGAGACTCCATTTAAGATTTTTTCAACTTTTTCATGAAAACTAATCACATGTTATATTTAACATATTTGATATATTTTAAAAATTAATTCGGGGCACACTGGGCCTCAGAATCTCATGCCCTATTAGTACATAGCTTCGAAAATAATGCATTAAATATTCCAAAAAATACATGGAAAATTAGGAGTCATTACATTCTACCCACCTTGGGTATTTACATAGTAGAAATAAAAATCAAAAGGCTACATAAAGAGATGTGGGTATTAAGCAATAATCTGGGTCTCCCACTCCTAGGTGCTCTCCTAGAGATTCCCATACTACTATCTAACACGCACTAGGGGAATTGATCATCAATGAAGGATTCTATCCTACCAATCCTTTATCTATACTGGGTACTTCGCAAAGGTATCCCCATCCTTGATATCTAGCTCTCCCTATTAGATAACACACAAAGGGTCATTCACCTATATCTTCTTCTGGGACATGTTAAAGGTATCATGTACTTAGTCTAACTATAGAGATAGAGATAAGTGGTACACAACCTCAATAAATCAATATAATATCTATAAATGGAAAATGAATCCCATAGATAGATTTACACCTCAACCATATATCCATAATTCACATTGAGGTGGGACCCTCAAGAACACATGGTCTCCCTCCTATAACTCGATAAGCCTCTATAATTGGTGTACATAGGACTTCTGATGTATCTATATATTTCTCATCCTTTACTAGATGATATGGAACTTCTCCATAGTGTCTCACACCAAATATAGGCCCATAATCACTAAATCTCTTAGGTTGGTCTAGAATAGTGGAGACCTATAGGGTCACTCGTACATGGACTAAAATGGTGCCATATAGATGGTGGAATAGTATCTGTTGTTTTATGAAAACTCTTCCAATGGTAGGTGATCCTCCTAAATATGAACTAAATATAACATGAAAGCTTGTAGCATATCCTCTAAGGCCTGAATGGTTTTCTCAGTCTAGATTTCAATTTAGGGGTGAAATGTTGTGCTCAAAGACAACTGAATCCCAAAATTCTCATGCAATACATTCTGTAACTAAGATTTGAAGTTATCATAATGGTAGAAAATGATCATTAAAGGAATTCTATAGAGTAATACTATCTCTTACATGTATAGGTGTCCTAAGATCTCTATTGAACTCTACTATTGAATATCTAGTAAGTGAGGAAACCTGGTGAGTTGGTCTACAATCACCCATACGACCTCATGTCCTATGGACATATGTGGTCATGAAGTCCATGGATATCCCATACCACTTCCACTATAGTACCTCATGGGGGTGAGCTAAAACTATTGGAACCTGGTACTCGGCCTTTTATTTATGAAAATTAAGGAATTAAGAGACAAAATCTATAACCCCCTTCTTCATACCTATCCTTAAAAACTAATGTTAGAGGTTCTCGTACATATTCACCACAACTAGATGAACCTCCAAGGTAGATGTATGAAAATATCTAATAACCTCCTCCCTAAAAGGAAGATTTTACATCTCCTTTGTCTCAATTTAATATCCTTATAAGAGAATACATTATTGAGACTCTTGTGGTCAGAATAGATGATAAACCGCTCACCCATTAGGTAATGTTACCACATCTTCAGTACAAAGACTACCAATACTAACTTGAGATCATGGTTTGTGTAGTTATTCTCATGTGTTCTCAACTAACATGAACCATATGAAATCATCTCCTGCCTTTGAATCAAAACACACCCAAGCCCAATCCCTGATGCATCGCAAAACACTACGTACTCAACACCCTCCTCTGGAAATCTCAAGATGGGAGTGATCATCAATATCTACCTAAACTTCTAGAAAGTCTACTAGAACCTCCCTATCCACATGAATGTATGCCTCTTTGGGTAAAATTAGTCAAGGGATATGGTATCCTAGAGAAATTAGGTATGAATATCTAATAATATCCTGAAAACATGAGGAAGCTCTACACCTCCATCGTGGTCTTAGGTGGATTCCAAGATAACACCACCTCGACCTTTTCTAGTTCCACCATTACTCCATCTTCTATGATAACATTTCCCAAAAAGTGTACCTCTTGAATACAAAACTAGAACTTCAAGATCTTCCCATAAAAATGGTTATCTTATAGTACATCTAGAACCATACTCAAGTGTCTCACATAATCCTCCTCAGATACCGAGTACAATATGATATTGCCGATGAAGACAATAACGAACCAGTCTAAACTAAGAAAGGATAAAGATTCAGTTCATGAGTCCCATGAACACATCTAGGGATTTCATCATTAAACACGTAGTCACCAAGTAATCATAGTGAACATAGAGACATCTAAATGATATCTTCAGTATATCCTCATCCCATACTCACAAATGGGTTTATCTTGATCTGAGATCAATCTTTGAGAACCACTGTTCCCCTATCAACTGATCAAAGAGACCATCAATCGTCGATAGTATATACTTGTTATTTATGATCACCTAGTTTAGGAAATGATAATATATTCACAATATTAAGCTCCCATATACCTTGTTGGAAAACAATATTGGGGCCTCCCAGGGTAAAACATTGGGTCTAACAAATATCTTCCTCTACAAGTCCTCTAACTACACCCTCACTCGTAAAGCTTTACGAGAGTCATACGATTTTCTGGTGCATATATCAGGGCCTTACCAGGGTGTATATCAATGCATAAGTCTATCTCTCAACAATGAGTTAATCCCAACACATCCTTATAAAAGACATTCTAGTACTCCACCACTACTTTAGAAAACTAGAAACTTATAGAAACCACTTCACCTCGGGTCACAAAATCTAATTGATGTGTTATTAGCTGTATCCTCCTACACACAAGTCCATCCTACTCTACATGGGTTTCATTTTCAACCAAAAAGGAAAACGTAATTCCATCACCACAAGCCCAACATATCCTCCACCTAAAATAGTCTATTTGGTCATGAATTGTAGATAAGAAATCCAAACCTAATATGAAATTGTAAGTCCTCACCGCTGCTAAAGAGATATTCCAAATAAAACTATCACCTCCAAGAGTTAGGCCAAATTGTCAGAAGATGTGTGTGATCACTAAGCCAGCTCTAATAGAAGTATCCAAGAGTAAGGTTAGATCCAAACACTTAATCATAATTTACATGTCTTGAACTAGATGGGTGATAATAAAGGAATGACTAGTACCTGTGCCTATCAATACTTCATATAAGGTAGATGAGACATAGATCATACTTCATTTTATCCTCATAGACTATGGATTATAATCCTTGACCACCTACAGCTTCCCTCTCCCCTATCCCTTAGCTCCCTAAGCCTGGTGTGGACCACCTAGGGGTAGCGGTGGTAACATATAAAAACATTTACACCTCTAGGTTCTATCCTAGATCCTTTTCCGTTTACATCACCCTAAGGGCCTTCCATCTTTTACTACGGCCTCTTCCTAGGATTCCCATATACTATCTCTCTATCAACCATATGGTGGGTTATATAATCCCATGGTAGATGTCACCTTCCATCACAAGAGAAGCACCATCTCTCCTTGGGACGTTTGGATCCATTCTGTGAGCTCTAAACCATAGGCCCTCTATCTTAGGATCACCTCCTAAAATTTATTACACATCTAGGTCCCTTAGTCTAGTGTCAACTACCTACTATTGAAGACTCATATCCTATGTTCCCACTCTGGCACCAACTGTTTGTGTCTACTCATATAGGAAACTCTAAACCACTAAATCACTCTCTAGCACCCCAACATAGGTAGGAATGCATATATTTATCATTCTTGATTAGTTGTATCTACATAGTACTCACTCTAAGGCCTGGTCCTAAAATAAATGACCACATACCATATTCATAGAGTACTAAGAGAGGTTGGTAAACCTCAACGAATACTCAACCACTATCTTACTACATTTCTAGAGTTGTAGAATCTCCTAGAGGTGTACATAACTCAACATAGATGAACATAACTCATCTATGAAAATGCTATAGGACTCAGACCATGCTAGAGTCACCTCATTTTATGACCGGTTTACTAAACCCCACAATTATTCTGAATATCCATGGAGAATGATCACTTCTAGGACTGCCATCTGATCTTCCAGTGTCCTAAAAAGATATAAAACTCATGTCACCACCTCAAGTTAGAACTCAGACGCCTATGGGTAATGATCAACTTAGAACCTAAGGGGTAACTATAACTGAAACTCATAAAACACACTCAACCTGTACAACTCATCTATTGGCACTACCGGTACCATGTTCTACTTGAAAGGTGTTGGTATTACTGATGCACCACCCAGAGGTAAAATCTATTGAAAGGGTCTCTATATTAAAGCCTCATCACTAAGGGTATTATCCTCATGATCCTAATGTTGAATCCTAGTTGGGAAACATTGTAGAGGCATCCTGAAATAGTCAAGATGTACCAAATTCAATGAGTATATCTAGAGAGATGACTTAAGAAGGATATGGAAACCATAACCCATTCTTATATGATGCATGTACGAATTTTTTTCCTACAAATAATTTCTAAATGACCTGAGTTGAAAGTAATTTTATCAGATTCCTAGGGTATGGATACATCGGATACCGCACAAACACTAGAGTCCCTAGATTGAAAGATGAATTCAAAAAACATAACACTGATTACCCAAACCAATCTCACAGAATACAATCCTTAGGAAGAACAAACTACTCTAATACAACTCTTTCATGAACCAAACCAACAGGTCCCAAATTGTGACTACCCCAATCCCACTACCAATAGGCAAAGGGTTGGTGATGAGCACTGAGTAGGTATATCACTCCCATGGGAGGCCATAGCCTAATGTACATGCACACATGAACACATCTCTAAGACCATATAATGTTGTAATATAAAAATAATTGATAAACCATGCATGCATACATATAAAAACCTACAATTAGAGTAAAAATATATATACTGGAAAGAAAAAGGGAAAAATACAATCCCACCACAAAGAAATAAAAGCATTTCCAACCAGTAAGGTGGGTGGGGAATGCTGTCAAGGTGACCGTAGGAACACACCTCAGTCTATCTGTTTCACAATGCTCTACCTCATCCTGGTCCTTATTAGGCTCCGTCAAAAGTATGATCATCTTCAAAATACATGAAATGTGCAGGAAAATCCCATGTAGTGGTGAGTATATCAATATCTAGTAGGACACCCCAAAAGCACTAATCATATAGCATCATGAATAAAATTCATCTCATCACATGTATATGTCACAAAACATATAACAAGATTATCCATATATACACAATAAATACACATAGTCTCAAGGGCAGTCATAATCATAATTCAAGCCTAGTATTCCACCTCAAAGTTTCCACATATCACTTTTCCAAGAGAACACACTCCATGAGTCAACATATCACTCATGGTGTCTATCCTAGATGTCATAATATTCAAGTATCAACATAATAAGTACATGCTAGAAGCATGAAGAGAACGATAAATAGATGAGGATCACATTTAATTCCATGGGTTGTACTAACAATTCAATATAGTTTAACCTGATAAATAGAGGATTGAAGCCTAAATAGTGTCAGTCACGACGATACTAAGTAGTGAACCTAGGGTGAAGATAATGATAGAGGATCCCACTATAGGACTCACAAAAATATTATAATAAATCTATCCAAGCCTGAAGTCCCTCTGAAGGGATCACCATATTAGGTATAAGACATGATTCTATACTAAAATCCTAGGAAATGGATCAAGGGAACACACCATAACAAAACATTTCCAAGATGAAGAGGACAAGGGATCCAAGCCTTCTTTGAAGGAGTACACAATGTGTATTGGTAGTACATAATGTGTTCCTTCGGCACCCATTTATACCTATGTATCAGGGCCTATGACTATGTCCATGTCAGATTATATGATGTGTTTGAGACTATGTACGCTTGGACATGTTCATGTTTGAGTAAATGACATGTCCAAACCTATATACTCCTAGACATGTCTGTGTCTGGCTGGCCGTGTCTGTATATGAATATCTATTTTTGTGCCTATGCCCATGTACCTTAATAGGAAAATGTCGAGACTCCAGGTAAGTGTCACATTCCATGTGATACAGGTCACATGTCGTGTGATATTTATCTTCCTGCATAAACCCTAGTCCAGTACTAGGGGGGATCCCACATGACATGTAACATTAGAATATATGCTGTTTAACTCTAAATTTTACAAAACACACATATTATTCATGAATAATCCAAATCTATATCCTCCACCATCCCTCTCATTGGGAAACATGTATCTAGAGCCAAATAAGCCTAACTACTACTATGGATTTTATTTCCATCCATCCAAAATGATCAGGAAAACTCTGTCATTGAACGGTTACACCATCATATGATGAAACCACAACTAGTAACACAAAATATGAACCAATCAACAACTGGTACCATCTTCACATGGTACCCATGTCATACTAATCCCAAATCTACAATATCAAACTATTACACCAAGAAATAGGTGAAAAACAATAGATTTCTCAGTATTTTGGTTGAACCACCAGTCAAATTAAACACTAACGATGAATGCGTGAAGAACAGTGGGAGAAAACTAAGAAACACACAAAAGAGGAAGGGAACTAGGCTATGTATGGTTAGAATTGATATTTTTACATTATAATGATGATAAAAGATCCAAATTAAATAAACAATTTCTCCCAAGAATTTCCATATATAATCTTGTACCCGCAATATGATCAATCCACTGGTTGATTGATTCAAGTTCAACATAGGAATAGATAAAAGGGAATAAATATATATAAAAACTTGATTTGGATCAATCAATGGTGAAGAAATATTCTAAATTTTTTTCATTGGAAAGATCCTTGACTGCCATCACACATCGATTGATGATGCCCGATCCAGTCATCACTCGACAATAGAATATCCTCTTACACTCTATCACAAATATCTAAGGTTATACAGCTATCCTGGAATATGTTTAAAGATGTTTATTTATAGAAAAAAATTAGTTCTTAGTGATTAAATAAATAAATAAATAAATTCAATTATTTTTTTAAACATATTCCCATGACCATGCTCAACCCTAACGTATGATGCGTTCCAAGGTCATATAGCGACTGGGGTAAAACTCATGATCTGATCTCAAAAGAGGCTTTAGATTACTGATTCAATCCTCCATTTAAAATTTATTCCACTTTTTTAGGAAAACAATGCATATGTGATATTTAATATATTTAATATATTTTAAAAATTAATTTTGGTAACACCGAGTCTCAAAATCTCACATCGTTTCAGTTCTTAGCTTCAAAAATAATTCATACAATATTCCAAATCAATAAATATAAAAATTGGATTTGTTACAAAATTTCCAACTCAAGGTGCAGGAACTCCTTAGCTCCATCATTCCTTTGGCTCAAGATATCCCACCAGTGCTTCAATGGTCATCAAATCATATCCATAATGATCTTTACCCTCCTTTATAGGGGTGTATCTAGATGATAAAAAATTATCTATATCAACTCTTCCCAAAACTCAGATGCTTTAGGACCACCTTCCTTGGAGAAAAACAATATGTGTTGTAATTGAAACTCCATGATAAGATCTGACATCATAGGTTAAAAAAATGAAACCTCTCTCTCCATCGACTGTACAACATGTACCACGCTCTCCTAGAGATGGACATCCATAGCTAAACCTGACACTATAGGAGGATATATCCCAACAACCTATGGGGTATTCTCATCACCACCTTCCTGATGCTTGATCAAAGGCCCTCATGGAAGTATTTGTCTGTAATTCCAAACACACAACTCAGAACATATTACTATAATAATTCTAGATATCATAGTTTAAGGAAAGTTATAACAGGTATAACGACCCACTACTATTTAAATATCATATCATCAAAAAATTATCACTTGAGAACTCTCACTAGCCCCATCTACCCATACATAGGGTAAAGTCTTATAATCATAGGATACATTTATTTTCAAGTTTTTTTGTTTTCAAAATCATTTTATAACTGAGGATAAATTAAATAAATTTTCAATTTCAAGTTATATAGGAAACCACTTTATATGTTTCATTTTCCATTTTATCTATCTAACACTATAAAGTAACCCAAAATAAATCTTTATAATTTAAATTTTCAACCAACCAAGAATAAGGTAGATAACATTCCACCATCATGTTATTTGGGAAAACACCATATAAGTTTATCAAAAATCTTTAAATAACCAAACAAGATACTATATGCAAGTAACTAATCATAGAAAATTGTGAAAATGATGTGTGAATATTATGTTCCTGGTATGATGAAAATATATACACCCTTTTTCCATTTCAACCAAGATAAAAAAAATACCATAAACCATAAATTCCAAAATATTTTCTGTTTCTTAAGGTGAAAAAGGTCTACATTAAAAAGAGAAACTAAAACAATAATCTCACCCATAAAACATGGCCTTTCCACATATTTGGGTTAACTACTCTCTGGTATGAGTTTCGTACAAAGTTCCAATAATCCACTATATTATTTTACCATTCTCGAACATTTAGACAAAAATAAAGGGCTCAAATAACATTTTGTAACATCCCCCGATTAGGGACCATTTACTAGTGTCTAATTTGGGGTTACTACATGACCTCAGGTGAACCTTCCCATATACCATAGTATTATAATTAGTATAAAGGATCCATAGAGGTATTTTGGGGAGACTATACCCTCATATCAGAGTGAAATAGAAGTGTAAATAATAATAATCATATAAATATAGATAAAGAAGTAGAAAAACATTATTATAAGTGATAATAAATTAAGATAACCTATTCTATATCAAAATGGTGTCAATACAATGTCAGTAATCCCTAAAACCAAATTTGATCATATGCACCAATACCCAAAATAGAATAAAATAAAAAACTCAAAACTCCCCAAAAAATTACCTCGATTACTAGCCTAATTCCAAAATTCCATACTATATAATATATTTCCAAATAAAGTATCAGTCATCGAGAAAATTCCATTATCCTGTCTTGCCACAATGAAGTATTCTTGGGTACCAAATGACTACCTGAACAGAGTACGAGTATGAATGAATAGTACACCACCAATGATGTCTAAAGTTTATCCATCCTGAGTATATAATGTATGATGATGTGCATAATAAAATAAATGAAACATAATAAATAAACCATTCTGATCCTTAGGTTCCAAGGTGATACCCAAGATTGACTATACTTGCTTTAGTTTGTATCAGATTTCACAGATCACAATAAACCATAAAGGCATAACCAAATCCAAGGACTACTTACAAGGAATTCCAAAATAATAGTCACAATCCTAATAAAATGATCATGTCCAAGGCATTCCAAATATATTATCATAATATGAATCCAAGGAGCATGTCTAGGGCATTTCAAATTGATAGTCATCATCCAAATCCCAGGAGCATGTCCAAAAAATTCAAAAGCAATAATTATAATCAGAATCTAGGGAATATATCTATTGAATTCAAAACCAATGGTTAAACCATTTATCACATAATTTAATATAGTTATTTAAGTCCTTTTACAATAAAAAATTACAATAGATCCAAGAGTACATCCACAGTATGCCTAATCCACATAAAACCATGTCACCCCTAGGGTCACCAATTTATGTTACCCATTTAATTTCTAAGGACAACCACCTTTATAAAATATGAATAATTCCATTATACACTCACTGTTGAGCTAATCATGACCTGTGGAGAGGTTTAATTTCATTAATTAGGGTTACTAAACACTTAATTATATTTTTGGTCAAGTGTGTGGTATGTTGTAATGACTGAACATCACACACAATAATCAAATTGTGATAATTTTAAGGGATAGCTTCAAGACCGCTACTTTTTACTTGAATATGTCTACCCATCAAGTATTGGCCCCCTAGTTTGAGCTTAATAGGTCAAAAAGGGAAAAAGTAAAAGAAAACCCTAAAATAGGGTATAATATTTGAAATTAGTGTGATAACTTTTTATAGAAAAAGTGACAAAGAAAGAAAGATAATAAAAGGTTATACTCACCTTTATCTTTATATCAAAACAAATTCCAGTCTATTTTGTTAATGAATTAAGTAGAAATTCACTTGGATGGGGAAAAAACCAAGGGAATGAATAGGGGGTTGCGTACTAGAAAAGAGGGTAACCCCATTCATATTCCAAAAATCCAATTATTAAATTAAATAATTAATCAATAAAAAAATTTGTCTAGGAATGGGTCATAGCATGACCATGTAGATCATATCATGACTCAGTCGAGGTAGAGGGATATCCCTTTTGCCTAATGTTTTCATGGTGTTATCATTAGTTTCACACTGCGAATGAAATAAATCTACCATTCCTCAGCTTCAGGCCCTATTTTGTCCTTTATAATCCACTCCCAAGAAATTCTTAACCCCATAACATTAATTACAAGGTAAAATACATGTATTTTAGAAAAATTTAAAAGTATTTTCACCTTGAATAAGGTTGGGTCTTTACACTATAGGTGGAATATAATCATGGTACAACACAACTATGGATATAGGTCCATGTCCATAGTCAATTTTCCAATAGTTAAAGAATATTATAAATTAAATCACACTAATCAAGGAAAGTATAGTTATGACCACTAAAATTATCCACTAAAAACTCTTTTTGAAACTTGAGTGATCACCTATCAATCACTACTTAGCAGTAAGACTACTTGGGTAAATATAGAGATTTAATAACTACCATGTGGGGTCATTGTAATATTTTTTTCCACTATAGGGATTTATAAACAACCATTGGTAGTCACCAACCTTTAGTAACCATCAATAGCAATTGGAACAATCACTTTTTTCCTCTAATAGGTGACCCACTTTAGTAGTTTTCATTAGGTATCTATCATAACCATTGGTGTTTTTAAGGAAAAATATTATTCAAAAAATTTTAAAAATGAAAAAAATTGACAAGTATATTAATATAAATAAAAGATAAATTATAAATAAAATTAAAACAAGAAATATAAATAAATGAAATAATATATACTAATCCATCCAAGTAAAAATTAAACACTATATATCCAACTCATAAAACATATGGACGTATGTGTAACATCTCCATAGAACATATAAAATACATACATATATCAAAATCTATAATATATAATAAAAAATGAATAACATTCATCCTTGATAGCCCACATAAATATTATACCTAAAACACTTACAACACCCTGCCTCATGACACATTGCATAAATCACATGGATCGAAAATAAAAATATAAAATTTCAAAGTTAGGAAAATTATCAATTATATATTTTGTAACATTCAATAAAATTAAATATAAAAAAATAACATTACATAATGTGATAAATTTAACCTAATGTTTAGTTAATACACACTACAAGAATTAGTTTAACACATAATTAATGTTAAGTTTAATCATGTTAAAACGATTTTTTGGCTTAGTATTTGAAATTAAAGAAGGAGTGACATAGAAGTACAATTCCTAAATCAAATGGTGATGGCAGAGAAGCACGACCTAGGTATGAAAATTTATTAGTAGGTAGAACAAAAGTAGAATACCAAAACCAGATTCTCGAAGGAAGGTAGAGGTTAAAAATGAATTACCATAAAGGTTCGAAGGATAAATAAGATAAATTTGATGAGGTGGTTAAGATTAATCTTACATGGAGAATTTATAAGATCATACTGTTCATCATAAGGAGGAGTTAAATTGGTGGATTCCTTTGACTTAGTGAAGGGATTCCTATGAAGATTAGATCTAAAGAAAATACAATTCAAAAAGATTAAGAATCTATAGAAATCGGTTGATTGGTGGATTATTTGGAACTCATATATATATATATATATATATATTTGCACATTTAATTTGGACTATGAATTCTTTATAGTTTTAATCATCTTTATTTTCTTAATAAAAGTATTTACAACATTTCCCTCATGGAGTATGACTTCATCCAAACAATTGAATGCGAACTAATAGCATGTGATTTAGGTGTATGCCTCTTCCCATAAGGCTTTTGGTACATAAATATTTCCTCATAGTTTTATCAATTATAACCCATTATGAATGGATTAAATTTTGATCATAATCATTGAATGGATTTAATGAATAAATAGAAATATGAATAAATGTATGATGATATGTTGAATATGGATGATGTGTTTCATTAAATCTAATCGTTAAGTGTGGATATATAATGGGATGAGATCACTTATTATGTGAATCACTAAATGTATAAAAGACCCTCAATTATATATTCCTCTCAAAATGTAGTTTATCACAATGCGATGGTGTTAACACCCCTTCTGTATTTACAGATCCTCAAGAAATATTATGGTATCCTTTAGCCAGTGTAATTACTTCAGAGGCTTGAGGCATTTTTTTTTCTTCTCCGTTGATCGACATCCATACTTTATAAAAGAATAAATATAGAGATTAATATTATCCATATATGCATTTTTATGTACTTTATTTATATTACATGTTGATTCTATTTAGGATAACTAAAAAATGGTCTTTCTTCTACTATAAAAATAATTTATCGATCCCCTAAACCCATTAGTGGCATTAAAGATACATTTATCTATGAATAAACATGATTATTTCATTTTTTAGATGAATAACATGTTTGAAAACCATAATTGGATTTTTACCACTTAAAATTATAATTAATAGTTAACGTAATATTAAGTTTAGTAAATGAGGTTATGTTGTATGACAACATAATCTAAGGAAATTCCATCTAATACTATGTTGAGAGCTAATGTAATCTCAAGAAAAAATTGACGATACACTTGTGTGACCTCAAATCCTACATTAGAGTGTGACACTATTTTATTAATATAATGTAATATGCATTTCATTCTCTCTATCTTGTTAAATAGATAATGTAATATAGAGTCTGGGTGCATTATATTTTAAGGGTTAACATAGCTTGCACCATGAAAACATGGTGTCATTTTCAGGTTAATTAATGATACATTGAGTTTCAACTTATTGTGAGGTATCTTCTTAATATTACATTGACTGTAAACATAATATGAATTTTGATATTACACTATGATGATCCATTATGAGACAACATAAAGTCAAGTGGGTATACGAAATTAAATTTAATAAAATTTAGTATTTAGGTAATTTATCTTATAATTTATATTTTTTTATAACTGATAAGTTTTAGACATTGTAAATTGGTATTTATAAGTCCAAATTAAATTTAAAATTTTCTTATTTGTTTCACATAAAAGATAAAGGGGTAATCTTGGTTAAAAAAGGAGTAAAAATCGAAAGATGTTGAAAAAATAAATCTAATTGAGTGGTTCAGTTGTGTATCAAACATAAATTATATCTTCTCTATTATTTTTCATTTTTCCTTCATCTTGACATGTGAAACATGTTCTCTCTTAATATTGAGATGGGATATTTTAAAGAATGTCATTCTCACCACTTATAAAAGGCCCACCACCCCTTCAAGGGCACTATAAATTTTGGATTACTATTAAAAATATACCATTTTTTCTTTACCTTTAATACTTTTACACTTTATTTATATTATGTTCAGAGGATGTTATCCCAATCTCTCCATTTCTTAGGAGTCCTTTAAGGGAAAACTCATGTCCTCAATGTGAGTACTTATCATTCCCTAATTTCTTTTTATTTTCTAGATTACTTTTATAAACATAATTTTATCATTAATATATAATTAAATTTTTTTTTATAATTAATTTAATTATTGTAAGGTAAAAATAATTAAACACCTTCCCCATTTTCTATTAAGAAAAACAAAAACGCCATTCATGCGTTTGTGTAGACTAATACCTCCACAAAACAACTTATATCATTTTTCATCTAATTTATATATAATTTATTAAAATATATTAAAATATAATTCAAAATCTTAAAAATATCTCAACAATATCATTATTTTTCTTTAATAATCAAATTATTCCCAATGAAACTAGTTTTATAACCATACTCATCCATTAATTATGGTATGTTCATGTTTGCGTTGGTCTGACAACCTATTTTAAAAATTCTGAAAAATAATATAATAGATGAATATTATAACATAATTATTGATAATATATTATATAAATATGTAAATAATGATTTTATTTTGGTTATGTAATGGTAAAATTAATATTAAACTTACTAATTAAGATACCATTGTCTGTTCACTAAAAATTACCAAAACACATTCATCATTGATTTCATATTTAAAGGATCATAATAGAAACTACCATATAATGAAATTATAACAATATAAATAATAATAAATAATCAATTATAGTACCTATAATGATATGGGAATGATGAACTTTAGGATAATAATGAATAACAACACCACTATTACAAAACTAGTTCAAGATAATCAAGATTACTCCTATCCAATATTAAAAATAGATAATAAATAAATAATAGAAATGTTAAGATTAATTATAAATTAATTTTATAAAAGTTCATAGATATGAATAAATTTATTAAATATTTTATTAAGATATTTTTTTTTTATAAATGAGATTTAAGAACTTTAGTGTAAATATTGAATAAAGGTAAGAAGATTTCTTGACTCAACTTCTTTTCTTGAATCATACTGATTCCTTCTTGAATGTAGTTATTAAAAGAGGATTTTATTAGGATATATTATTATATAATAATTAATTTAATCTTTATTTTTTGTGTAATTTTTGTATGAACTTCATTATTTATAAAATCTTGTGTTGTTAAGAATAATTCTCATTTCATTCCAAATGAGTTCTTTTTCATCCATATCCATATTTACTCTACTATATAATGTTATACGATTGTTATTTTAAAAGACAAGTATGATTTATTTTTGTTAGTTATAAAATTTATCTTTACCTCTTTTCAAATGAAAGATTTATCACTATTTTTATGATGTGGGTTTCAAAATAGTTATTTTCACAACATTAAAAATGATTTCCAATTCAAGTCCATATTTTTATCTTCCACTCCACATTTACCATGTAAAATTTATATGTCCTTATTAAGACTCAATTATTTAGATATCATTTAAATTGGTGTTTTTTATGTCATCTTCAAGAAAATTATTTTTGAAATTGATTTGAAATTTCATCTCTATATGATAATGTTATAAAATATTTTCTAAAATCTATTTCCATGGTTTCACTTCCATTCTACTCTTTAAATATCTCACTCCTATGGAGTATTGTTTTATGAATCACCTTATAAATTCTTTTATGAAATAATCCTTTTGGATTATTGATGTTTTAGTATTAAGAAATCGAATCTTCATATCATGTAATGCAATACCATTAAGAAATGATATGAAAACCATTTTCTTCCCATGAATTTTCATGATATATTGAATGATTGATATCATATGAAACACATATATATGGATGATTATAGGTATGGTATTATATCACCCTCCAATATATTGGTTACTGTTTTATATCTCATGAAATAATTTAGCACGGTCCTTATTCGATATGATCAATAATTAATGTGTGGTACTTATTAGATATTATCAAAACATAAAAGGAGGACCTTATTAGATATTATAACTATATGAAGATATAATATGCTTTTTTTGGGCCAAATTCTTTTTTTTTGATCTGTCTCAAGGGTATTTTACATTTCCATGATATATTCCTATGATTATGTCACATGGATCAAGTTTATTATCTCATGATTATGCACCCTCATTTACATGGTATATGTTAGTTAATTTGAGATTGCATATCCTCATATCATGAGTTATGAGAAACTCTTATTATTCCATGTTAATTTTATAATAAATTTATCTCTTCTCATGTTTTGTCATATTTCAATGACCGAACCCTTTGACTAGATATTGATACAATTTTCCCTTACTAAGGGTTCTAGATCACCCCTTCATTAAGTTACCTTTACCCATATTATGAATATGATTATAATTTATGATAAGTATAGAAGGGAGTCTATTATAGATAAATTATGGAGGAATGATAACAAAAATTTTAGAATAATTTTATTATATAGATATCCATCATAGACACTAAACCTTATGTTATTGTGATTGTGATATGATTTTTGAGTTTTAATGTTTATCTTATGGAAATGATGTAAAATAAATATATGTTTATATTAATCTATTATAAAGTGCAATATTCCTTCCCAATAGAAAATTTTTAAGACTTCGATCATCAAATTGGGTAGTTTTGGGATATAGTTTGGTGCTCCTATATTAGCTTGTGTATGGGAAGAAAGTAATAAGTGAATATAGATTGTTGTTTTGGGCCATTTCATGCCATAGTTAGGAACCCCTGGATTATTGATTATTATCATTTTTTGGCATTTTCTTTAGGCTATAATAGTTGGGAAACCCTAATGTTTATGATACCAAAGGAATATAGTTGAGTATATATATATTATGGATTTTGGAAAAGGATTATCCTCTAAACCATCCAAGAATAATAAATGTTAGGAATGAGAGGATTCCTTAACTAAATAACTAAGTGGTGAGATGAACACCCTAGAAGACTAATTTACTAGTGAAATATAGATCATGGATAACTAAATGGACATGACATATAGGTTTATTGTTTAGTGGGATCAGTTTCATTAAAAGTCCTTAATAAAAATATATAAGTCATGATATTAATTTGATAAAACATTTATTTTAGATAATAGAATCATCATCATCATCATCGAACCTTTATAAACAACCCTTGAAAAGTAAATAATAAAAATAATAAACTCTTAATACTAGTAACTGATGAAAAGTTCTTAATTATAAGAAATTTAACGTGTTGTAGCTACACCTTCATGATTAACCAAGTGTTGAAGTTGATCAAAAAATGAATCTGGATTCTTATAGATCATATAATGATTCATTTAAGGATTCAAAGTCATTAAATGAAAAATAAATTAAGGAATTTTAGTGTCCACTCACATGATCAACATTATTTGGTACATCAATGATACTCAATATGATTGAGAATGATGAATACATTGGTATTTCAATGATACTCAATATGATTTAGTATATTAAATTCTTAGAGAGACTAAATAATTCTTATAAGGATTGTTCTAGTTATTTAATTAATATTTTCAACTT
The DNA here is from genome assembly GCA_963277665.1 of Viscum album. Taxonomy (NCBI): domain Eukaryota; kingdom Viridiplantae; phylum Streptophyta; class Magnoliopsida; order Santalales; family Viscaceae; genus Viscum; species Viscum album. The sequence continues at coordinate 2,044,378,713 of OY728147.1, read as the reverse complement.
TTATGGAAATATTTTAACAATATATATTAGTTAAAAAACTATTTACTTGATATTATCAAAATGTGGAGAATAAATTAACTAAGAATATGATGTCAATATTTTAGTATTGTATTGATAGTATAAGTAGGTAAAACATCAAAATTAGAAGAATAAAATTAACGTAGAGATTCCAAAAATGTTTCTTCAAATAACCAATTATGGTCATTCAAAACCTATGATAGTTATTAGGAAGGAGTGATGATTTTATAAGGTGGAATTTTCAAGATACCGGAAAACGTTTAAGCAAGATTCGTGGATTGTACTTGTCATGTATCAGTGTTTATGAATTGATTCTTTGTTTTTGAAGGTTTTATGATACTAAATGTATAATTTACAAGTTTTTTAAATATACATGATTTCAAAATCAAGGTAATAATAAAAAGATACTGTAGTTTGTATTCAAGTGATGAAGAAAAGAGTTTCTACATCAATAATTTTATTATAAAAAGTTTAAATGAATCAAAACAAAGTAGTTTGTGTATATTCATCTTATTTATCTTATATTATAAGAGGATATTTTTGTTAAAAAATACTGGTTATAAAAAATTTAAGATGATTAATTGAATAAATATAGTTTATGATTTAACAAATTATATAACATGTTTGAAAAATGATAAAAAGATAGAGACTGTTTTATCCAAGATAAAATGTTTATCCAAATATTTGTTAAAATATGAAGGAAATTGTTCCCACCACTCATTATTGTAATATTTCATAGAATAATCTTCTTTATATGAAAAATATCTAAACACATAAATTACCATATGTGATATGGAAACAATATATTATTTGTTAAATATTTTCAATGAAATAAAATAAGTGTTACATCTTAACACAATGTAGTTTTTGTAACTTAGCATGATATTATGAAAAGAATATAGTGTTTAAGAGGCTAGTGGGAGTATGTTTGTACTTAAAAGTAGAAAATTTAACAAATGAAATTATACTAGTCTAAAATTCAAAGTTGATTTAACTTGATATCCTAAAAGGTTTAGGGTATGATTGTAAATAAAAATATAAAGAGTTACATTTAGTTACACAGATAAATTGAACATCACAATTTATAAAAGGAATATGGAATAAAATTTATAAAGTGAATATTTATTTATCTTAAAATATTTTAAGATGTATTGGTTAGTAATTATATAAATAGTTAGATTAATTTCATGGGAAAATTATGACGGTCTAGATTCCAAGTATAATGATGATGTTAATCTTAGAAAGGGTTATAAGTAGAAAACATAAGTTAATATTGTAACATTTTATGTTGTAAAGTTAAGGAGTTTGAATATGTTCAAATATTTGAACATTAATAATATGATTCTTAATTCTTATTATTATTCAAATTGTCTTACGTTATATATGTTACTCATTAAAGAAGTTTAGTGTGAGATTTTCGAGTTGGTGTCAACTAACTTCTATGTAATATATGATTTATTATATTCATTGATTTTGAATATTATTAAAGTTATTACTACATCATGAATGTTATTTTATGGGAAATAGTATGTGATAATGTCGTAGTGGTAACTGTAGCATTGAAAGGTCTTAAAAACTCCCCATTTTGATGAAAACATAGAAGTGACACTATAATATTTTTAAATATATGTTATATGGTCAGATGATATCATTTTAAGAGACAAAAATGATATATGAGATTAGGGTTGGATACTCATACGACTTTGAGACACATTCACATGGTGTACAACCTAGGTAATTTATATAGTAGGAGATTGAGAGAACATGATCTAGTAGTTATAAATCTTCACTTAAATGATTCATTGGATGTTCTTATTTGTGAACATGTTTAATGGTACTTAAAATTTAATATTATTATTAATGAATTTTATAAGTTGAATTTATTTATGTACTGACCAAAATTGTGATGTTATATGTTTTTGGAAATTAGGGTATATTGGGAACTTCATGAGTGATATTTCATTAATGAATAATACGAAAATAGATTTATGAATTAAAAATTGTGCAAAAGCTTATATGTCGGGACCTTTAATGAAAATTGAATTTTCCGATCAAGTCCATGACTATAACATTCCATCATAAAGTTTATTCATTGAATTCAAAAAATGTGACATAGAGCATATAGGTTAATGGAACCATCATGTCACTTTATTAATTATATATTTTATGATAATGGGATTATATTACATATTGAGCACTTATATGAGGTTTTATGTCATTGCGATAGTAACTTATCTCTCTATGGGTCACTTGGCATGTTTCTAGATGCTATCCTTAGAATTTAGGTAGTTCCACCTAATGCAACTAAGAATGGAATAAAGGGTCACACACAAAGTGTATCCATAACCTCAGTTAAAAAATATATTTATTTAACATATTGAATAAATATTTTTGACCTACACGGTTTAATTAGTATTCATGTTTCTTAGATTCCACATATTTAGTCACCAATTATTAAGAGAAAATTTTTTATTTGAATATTTAATAAATAAATCCTCACTATTTTAAAGAATATAATGTTTATTTATTTATTGGATAATATTCTAATGATATTTAATTATTAAATTAATAATCATTTTCAAGATATGATAAATATTGAGGAGGATTGGTGAACTGAGTTTAATGGCTTAGTGAGAAATGTTATATTAAATATTATTTAAATTAATAATAATTTATTTATTTAGGGAAATGATATTTATTTAATTTATGAGTTAATTTCATGTCAAGTAAATAATAATAAAAATATTATTATTTAGACATGAGGTTAATTGGGGATTAAAAGAATCATAAGGTCCAATGTGAAATTATTATTCCCTAACCCAATCTATATTTAAACCTAGTTATGATGAGACCTGTAATGCTAATCATAGTGCATAATTAATTATATAGAATATCATAAGCTCTAGATAGATCCTATACTGGAACTCTCTCAATCACTAAGAGAGATCCTTCTCCTACACCCTCTCAATTCTAGAGAGAATAGGGAGATTCCTTCTAGCCAAAGTGATTCTCATGGAAATCAATGATGAATGATGCATGTGTTAGGATATTTCTTACTACCACCTTGATATTTATATAGCAACATTAAGAGGTTCTTAGTGTATGTGTAGATCACCACTTGAGAGAATATACCCTTAATTTATGTGACATAATGACAGAACAATGCAAAGGCATCATCAGATTCATAAATGATGAAAAAATTTCAACATAAGGTTATTATTTATCTAAATAAATCAATCATAAATTATATGTAATAATCCTGACATGTTGGTCCCGATGTAATAGTCAATTAATATTTGATTAATTCTATGGGCCATGAAATTATTTATCATTTACATATCAGATTATTTAATGATCGTTACAAAAATCTACATTGGATAAATCCCAATATGAACTTCTATTATGCTTATAATCTTCAATTTATATCAAAGTGGTCACATAAATTAATGAATAAAAAATAATTCAAAATGGATTTTGAATAAAAATGACATTGTGAAATTTTTCTCTAAGACATAGTTAAAAACATAAGTAAAATATTCTTAATATTAACAATGATGTAAATGGATAAAATGGGAAATTTATACATAAAGATGAAAATTCTGATGTTTAAAATATTAAGTCCATATAGCCTTCCATTACATAATTTATAATGGAACCAACAGATCATAGTGTTTGATCCAGTCCTCTCTAAGACAATATCATTTAATGGTGAGCTACAAAGAAGGCTTTGGGTTGAATTAATAAATTTCACAATATAAGAAGAATTCCTAACAAGATTTGGTAAAAATTTGGAGGCAATAGTTGAGGAAATCCAAGACCAAGATTTTAATATTGGGGACTCTATTCAATGGATCAAGGAGTTCTGAGTTAATGTAGTTGAAAAATACTTTCATACTTAAATACCTTTGTGAAACTGACAAGGAAATCACTTGGGTTATTATAATGGGAATAAAAATTCCTACCACTAGAATATCCATGTGATGGGTTACTCCAAAATCAATGGTGAGGGATATTGGGTTTTGATAATATAGAGGGAGATTAATAAATTTAAAATTCATTAAATAATTTTATAATCTAGATAAAATACTAAAATTATGCTCTTATATATTATAGAAATGGAAATCCACATGGATTACACTATATCAATGTGATCTATACTAGAGAAGGATAAAATTCTAACTATATCAAATTTCTAGGAATGGTATAGGCGCTTGTGCATTATACTACACCATGAGTAGAAATTAAACATGTCGAAAACCCCTGTCCATACTTTTATTGCTAAAGATATTAGTGAGGAAGATGTGTCTCTCTATATTAAACAAATAGATGATTCCAGAAACATCCATGTTTAATGATAACATCCATGTATAATGATTTGATGAATAAATACAAAGAAATTTATACTTAGATAACAATATCTCATCTTAACAATCATTATCTGGAGAAGGCGATTCAAGAGAGATATGTGATCTGTAATGCACTATTTGTAACATTTCATGATTTTTTAAAGAAAAAGAATGAAATAATATGTTTGATAGAATACAAGATACACAACACCAAACTTAAATGAATAATATAATATTATTATGTGACTACTATAACCTAGCCATTAAATTGGATTGAATGAATAGTATTAACCATGAGGAAACTTTGTGATAAATTGTTTTTACAAAGTTTTTTTTTGTATTTTTTACAATTAACCCTTTTGTATAAGAATGTTTTTGTTTTTTATGAATAGGACTCAGTCCATCGTAATGAGATAATCAGAATGAACAATGTCGTATTTAGATTATCGAATACAAAAGAATCATAGGCATAAATTTATATTTGTTGGAACTTTTCCATTTTCATAATCTGAGAAAGAAAGAAATTGCTGAGTGAAGAAGTTATATTGTTGTTGAAGATTTTTGAAAGATGATTGTAAATTCAGGAGTTATAAAGTTTTCACACTTTCTATACCAAATCAGATGATACTTTTTTGGTCATAAAGTTCTCAAAAATCATAAAAAATATCATGAAAAAATATTTTGAAGATATGGTGGAGAGGTTTTAAGAATTTTAAAGTTGTATAATGGGAATTCCATTGTAATAAGAATTCCATCACAATGAGATTTACAACATATAATAAATTCTATCATAATGATAATTTCATTGTAATGGGGATTCCATTATTATGATGAAATCCATTGAAGGAAAAATTCTTTTGAATATTAGATCCAAAATTCAGAATGTGTGAAGATGATTAAGTTTAAAGAATTTCAAAGATGAAGTATGGATATTACATCATAATGGTAATTTAATCATAATGGGATTTCCATCATAATGGGAAATTCAATCTTAATGGGATTTCCATCGTAATGATATTTCCATTGAAATTGAAAATTCCATCATAATGTGATTTCCATTATAACGAGATTTCCATCAGAATGGGAAAATCCAACGTAATGGGTAATTCCATCATAATGAGAATTCCTTCATAATCACTTATAAGGATACATAATTCATAATAACTGATAGGAAAACAAAATTTCTAATGAGATGAGAAGGAAATAAGATTCATAAGGAGTTAAAGTGGAAATATAAATCAAAATGAGATGAGAAAGAAATATATTAATAATGAGTAAATAAGGAAAATGATTTGTAATGATATGATTATGAAGAAGAATAAAAAAGAAGATTCTAAAAGTTTTATAAATATTTATGGAGGTAAAATATGAAATTCAATTTTTTATAAATCTTAGAGAAATATAAGGAGTTTTTAAGAAGTTAAAGTTAAAGTTTAAATGTGAGAGATTTTTAATGTTTTTGAAATTTTAGGAAGCGGGGAAAGTTTTCAAGTTGCCTGCTTTTTCTTTATGATTCACCAATAAATAATTTCTTAGATTATTCTTTCATTGTTAAATTTCATTCAAGAAGAAAAGGTAGAGAACTTATGAAATCAATTGATATTTATTAAAGTCTAGAGATCACTTTTGGAAGATTATACAATTGAATATTTGTTTATCGTATTGAGAAATACTGTATTGAGAAGATCATATTCATTCAATTGGATTGAGTCAATCAGACTAAAAAATATCATATTGAGAATTTGAGGAGATATTATGTTTTGTATATTGATAATGAGTTTATCGTATTGATCCCATTATATTGAGAGAATCTGATCAAGACTCATTGTATTAAGAGAATCAAATCTAAACTCATTGTATTGAGATAATCAGATCCAGAATCATCATATTGAGAAAATAAAATTTATCCAAATCAGAATGAGGATCTGGATTGAGCAATTGTTGAGCAGTTTCAATAAAGTCTTTATTATTTTGTTTGACTCAATTACGTTATAATAAAATATTATAAATTGATGGGAGTTAGTATAATATTTCTTATTGGGATATAGAAGGTGTATAATGTTAGTTGGAACAAGTTGTATTCACTTATTCATAATAGTGGATTTCCATAGACCCATGGGAGTGGCAATGGTAGTGATGTAGGTTCTCACACTAAGGATAAACCTTATAAATCTTATTTATTTACTTTCTTTCTTAATTTTTTCATGCATGATTATTTACTAAATGTGGACAAGGAAATAAATCTTAATAGGTTTTAGGTGTTACGTTTTGAAAAGTATTGAAACTTATAAAAAGTGAACAAATGATTCAACCCCAATATCAGTTGTTATTCAGTCATTTAGAAGTTCAATTGGTATCAGAGTGAAGGTTCCCTTGTTAAATCCTCATCAAGGATAATATCAATTCTATCAATAGTATAGAAATTTCTATATCTTATGGAAAAAATTATTATGGATGAAAAAAATAGGATGATTCATTACCTCCAATCTCTTAGCCTAGAAGTTATTGATGTTTCTACTATTAGGTTTCCACCTATTGAGAATGATTCCCTAATGACCTATTCTGATAAGAGAAATATAGAAGTTTAGGGAAAGTCTATAAATACTATTCTCATTTTCTTATAAGAAAATGTTTATTAGAAGGTGATGGGTCTCAAAACATCAAAAGTATACAGGACAAGATAGAAAGTGTTTTCAAAGGGAATAAAAAAGTTAAGGAATAAAATCTAAAAATATATCACTGTATGTTTGAAGACATCAGAATGAGAGATAAATAAACAATTGAAGAATACTTTACTAGAGTAAATGAAATTGTTTGCAACATCAAAGGATTCATAGATGTATTGGAAGATTCTAAAATTGTGAAGAAACTTATGTGAAACTTTTTGGATAAGTTTGATTCTAAAATTTATTCTTTAGAAGATAAGGATGATTTTTCTCTTGATGAATTTCATAAATTTCTTGTTTCTTATGAAATGATCAAATCTACTATGTTTAAAAATAATATGAATGATTAAATGGATTTTGAATCTATGAGGATGTTTAAAATTCAAGATGTTGATCCTTGTGACTCCGAATATAAAGAGGTTGATGAGTTGAATGAAAAAAATATTGTCTCTTATATCCAATAACTATCCAAGATGAAGAAGAAAGTATGGAGGTAAAATTTACTTAAATGTTTTGGATTATGGTGGAATCAGACACTTTTCTATGAATTTACCAAAGAAGAAATTTTGATAATATCGGGATGATTCTGATGGAAAACCTCCATGGAAGAAGTGGAACAAAAATGATAAAGAATAAAAGTATTACAATAAATACAAGAAGAAGTTTAATATAAAAAAAATAAGTATGTTTAGTATGAAATTTTAAGAGGACTCAAATGAAAAAAATTCCTCTGAAGAGGAGAGTTCATAAAAATTTAGAACCTTTATTAAAAAAATTGAGAAAACAAAAGATTCCTTAGATAGTGAAGAAGGTGGTGAAGAATCTTAAATAGAGTATCAACTCAGAATAGAACTTATTGCATGTATGGAGAGAAAAAAAACTTATAACGAAATATTATGAAGAAGTTTATGATATAAGAAATTATGTCATCAACTAGGAGTAAGAATACATCAAGGAGATTTTAAGTTACAAACATAGAATTTCTAAACATGGAATAATGATTAAAGATATTAGTAAGAGTATGGATGATAAGGAGGAATAAGTTAACAAGCTTCAATAAATCCTTATTGAGTATGAAATTACCATGAGTAAGATTAATGAAAACTTAAAAAGTATTCAAAAGTAAAATTTGATACATCTAAAGTTGCTGAGAATGCTTAATATGAGAATTTGGTGAAATCTTCTCTTACTAAAAATAATTCTTCATGTGATTCTTTTAACATTTACGGTTTTTAAAAAATTATTGGGAAATATTGGGTGGATAAATAATGTGATAAAACTATAAAATCTACCAAATTAGAATACTAAATCAAAAGAAAAGATTGTCCACATCCAGAGTATGTTAGATCACAAAGAAGTTACCAACCTCATCAAGGTTTCTACAAAGAAAGATCTTTATAAAATAGAAAATCAAGATTTTATGGATATTGATGGTGTTATGAAATATATGGGAATTGGTAATATACTTTTTTGGTAAAACATATCTATATCTAGAAGAATATTTGAACAAAGTGGTTGAAATAGTGGAAGTAGAATGAGTAACTTTACTAGCTTACAGAAAGTTGAAAAAGTGAATTCTCAAGATGTTTGAAACTTTCCAACAGAAAATAAATTTGAATGTTTGAAATAAGTGTTTGGAAAATGTGACCAAGATGGTCATCATTAGAAAATATATATGATACTCCTTCCATAACAAGTTTCTTATGACATAAAAGAAAAGAAAGATGAAAAGAAGAAAGTCGAGGAAAAATATTTTGTTATTGGGATAACATTGAAATAAATTAAAAGGAAAAAACCATATATACTTGATAGTTTTTGTTCTTAATATATTATAGGTTATATAGAAGTTTTAAAACATGTTTAATGTTATTATGGAGGGTCAGTTACCTTTGGTAATGATAGTTCCTTAAAAACCATAGAAATCAGAATGATTGAGATTGTAGATGAAAAGTTGAAATCTAAGGAAGTTTTATTTGTTAATGTTATAAAAAACAACTTAATTAGTGTAAGTAAACATTGTGATGATGGAAAATAAGTTTTTTTGAAAATATTTTTGTATCATTAAAAGTGTGAAATATAGAAAAGTTATTACAAAATAATAATAAACTCGTGGGAATCTCTTTTAAATAAGAAGAATTCAATAACTCATGCAACTTGAGTGCTGAAGATGAAAAACAATTATACCACCGAAGACTTGTCCACCTTATCCAAAAAAACATGAAATTTTTTTCTAAAGTTGATGCTATTTAAACTTTTTTATAATTGAAAAGAATCGACGAATATGTTTGTATTACTTTCAAGAAAGGATAGATGAGTCACAAAATATGTAAGAGAATTTTGATTCAATATACCAAACCTCTTGAACTTATCCATTTCAATTTATGTGGGACAATGAGATATAAATAAATAAAAGAATATTTATACTTTATCACTTTTATTGATTATTGGAATCAAATAAAAAAATCATGTTTATGAAGCACAGGTCAGAGGCTATTGAAATGTTCAAATTCTTTAGAAAAGAGGTTGATAATGAAATGGGGTTTCCATAAAGAATTTGAGATTATATAATGGTACCAAATTCAAAAAAAATAATTTTGAAACTTATATGAGAAATAATGGTATCAAATATTAGTATAGTGTACTCTATACTCCATAACAAAATTGATTAACAGAAAGAAAGAATATAAGTTTGGTGTAAATTCAAAAACATTTATTAGAATATTACAAAAATTCAAAGTTCTATTGGAGAAAATCTATTAGTTCTTCTATACATGTTCAAAATAGATTTTTTTGAGACCCGAAACCAACATGAATCTTTATGAAATGTGGTATAAAAAAACATCCATGGAATACATAAAATTTTTTAGAATTCCATTTTTTCTCAAAATAAAAATTCTTGATTTGGGAAAGTTTGATGAGAAAGACGAGGAAGGAACTTTTATGGGTTATTCACCCAATAGAATAAGTTAAAAATGTGGGAAGAAATTTTTAGAAAATTTAGTGGGCTCATATGATGTGAAGGTAATTGAAAATCAAATTTTCTTAACAAATTTTCTGTGAATGACGAGGAATATAAACTAGATATTTCCAACAATAGTGAAAGTAATTCAAAAAATCCTTATCAAGTTTTAGAAGAATCAACTAGTGTGAAAATTTAGCTGGGATATAAACTTTGAAATTTCCTAACATAAAAAAACATGTTGAATCTGAAAACATTATTGGGAATCAAAAGGCTCCAGTTCAGATAAGAAGAAATTTGATATTAGAAAATCACACTTTACTTATCTCAAAAATTGAACTAGAATCAGTTTTAGAAGCTATTAAAGACAAAGAATGGGTGTATTCTATGAATGAAGAGTTGGATAAGATTGAGAAGAATGAAACATGGGAACTTGTTTCATGACTATCAAATAAAAATTTTATAATAACCGAATGGATTTATAGAAAAAAGATAAATAAAAATTGATAAGTTTCAAGAAACAAATCTATGCTTGTTTGTAAAGGCCATGCACAGGTGGAAAGTGTGGATTTTAAAGATAATTATTCCCCAATTTCAAGATTATATACTATTATAATGATTATTTTAGTGTTCGCACATCATAATTATAAAGTTTATTAGATGGATATAAATTCATCTTTCTTAAATGGTGAGATTGAGGAAGAAGTTTATATTGAAAAACTGTGTGGGTTTATACTTGATGAGGATTAAAACAAAGATTTTAAATTGAAGAAATATTTATATGGATTGAAATGAGATCCACATGCTTGGTATTTTGAACATTATTTTTTTGAAAATTTTGAACCTTTATAAAGGAAAAGTTGATAACAACTTATATTTGAAGGATATAGACTTTGGAGATATAATTTTAATTGTTTATGTGGATGATATAGTTTTTGATGGGGATAGAGAAGATTTTTTTAAAACATTTTATAAGGAAATAAAGAAGAATTTTGAAATGTATATTTTAGGAGAATTTACTATCTTACTTGGATTACAAGTTCAACAATAGGAAAAATAAAATTTCTCATCTCAAGAAAAGTATATCAGGGAATTATTAAAGAAGTTTGGGATGGAAGAATGAAAATAAGTTTCAACTCCAATTTTAGTGAAAATAAAGTTGAGTAATGATGAATCAAGAATAAGTGTGAATCAGAAATAATTTCAGAAGCTGATAGGAAGTCTTATTTTGCTTACAACCTAAAGGGCTCTTATTGTTTATGCTGTGAATTTATGTTCTTGGTATCAAAGCAATTTGAAAGAATCACATATGTTGGAATAAAAAATAATTTTGAGATATGTCAAAGGAATAACTTCGCATGAGTTTTTATATAAAAGAAATAGTGAGATGAAGTTTAATGGTTATACTGATGCTGATTAGGAAAGAGATTGTAATGATAGAAAATAATCCTTAGGAGGAAAATTTTTCTTGGGTGAATGTTGTGTGAGTTTTCGTAGTAAGAAACAATGTTTAGTAACATAGAGCACAACTGCATCCGAATATGTTGCAGCTACTCAGGCTTATACTCAAATTTTGTGGATGAAAGTTCAGCTGGATGGTTTTATAGTAAGGGCTTCCAAACTATTAAATATTCTCTGTGATAATCAGAGTGTAATTTATCTTTCTAAGAATCATGTCTAATGTTTAATATCAAAATAATGATATAAAGCTTCACTTTTTAAATTATAAAATTTTTACTAGAGAGGTTTTTCTAGAATATATTTCAAAAAAGTATCAGATTGCTGATATATTTACAAAATAAATTCTGTAGGAAAGGTTTGAGGAATTAAGGCTATAACTTCATGTTCAAACTCCTCGAATGTATTCCTAAACCTCATAAGTAAGTAAGCCCACTGAGCTTTGGATTATGTTTATGAATGTGGATAAAAATTAAAAACGTTTTACTTTTGAAGAATTTTTTACCTATATTTCTTAAATGAATACGAAGCTATGTTTTTTACCTATCTTTCTTGAATGAATTTAAAGTTGCGGTTATCATATATTAGAGGAGAAAAAAAGAAAATTGAGAGTGTAAAATATAAAAGTGAGGGGGAGAAAATCTTTACATGGTCATAAAATTTACTTACCACTAAGGTATGGAATTTATTAAAAGACATTACTTTATCTAGTAGTGTGGAGTCAAAACACTCTTTTTATTGTGAAAGGTCATGTTTTTGATAATAGTCAAAAAAATTGAGTTGTTTAAAAATTTTGAGTTTTGAAATTTTTTTGATATTTGTAAATGTTGTTAACAATGGATGTCTACAAATCCAAAGGGGGAGATTGAATAACCATCTTGATAAATTATTTTAACAATGTTTTTTATTTTTGGACAAATAACATTTTTGTATAAGAATGTTTTTACTTTTTAGGAATCAGAATAAATCTTTATTAATGAGATAATCGGATGGACCTAAATGATATTCATATAATTAGATCCAAAAGAAGAAAATTCAGAAATTGTTGTTTGTTGGAAGTTTTCATTTTTCATAATCAAAGAAAGAAAGAATATATTGAGTTAAAAAGTCACATTTTTGTTGAAGAGTTTTGAAAGAATATTTTGAATTCACGAGTTAGAAAGTTTTTATACTTTTTAAAAAAATCATATGAAGCTGTTCTGGTCATAAAGTTCTCACAAATCGTGAAAAATATCATGATAAGATATTTTGAAGAAATAGAAGAGAGGTTTGAATAATTTCAGAGTTGTATAACATAAATTCCATCATAATGGGAATTCCATCATAATTGGATTTACATCATAGTGAAAAATTCTATCATAATTAGAATTTCATCATAATGGGGATTCCATAATTATGAAGAAATCCATCGAAGGAAGAATGTTTCAGTTGATCGGATCTAGAAGTAAACATGTGTGAAGCTGATGAAGTTTGAAGAAATTCGAAGTTTAAGTATGGTGATTCCATCATAAGGGGAATTTCATCTTTATGGGACTTCCATCGTAATGGGAAATTATATTATAATGGTATTTCCATTGTATTGATATTTCCATCAGAATAGGAAATTCCATCATAATGGGATTTCCATCGTAATGAAATTTTCATGGGAATGGAAAATTCCATCATAATAATAATTCCATTATAATCACTGAGAAGGAAACAAAGTTCATAATCCTTGAGAATGATACAAAATTATTAATCAGTGAGAAGAAAATAGAATTTGTAATGATATGATAAGGAAACAATATTCGTAATGAGTTGATTAGGAAATAGAAATCTTAACAAGCTAAGAAGGAAATATATTCATAATGATTTGATAAAGAAACATATTTTTAATGAGATGATTATAAAGAAGGATCAAAAATAAAATTCAATAAATTTTATGAAGATTTAAAGAGGGAAAACATGAAATTCAATTTTGGGTAAATATCAAAGAAATATAAGTATTTTTGATGAAGTCAAAGTAGAAGTTCAAATATGAGTGATTTTTGGAGCTTTTGAAATTTTAGGAAGTGGGGAAAGTTTTCAAGTCTCCCACTTTTTCTTTTTGAGTTTCCTATAAATACTTGATCAGATCATTTTTTCATTGTTAACTTTCAACAAAGAGGAACAGACAGAGTGCTAAAAAAATAAATTGAGACTCATTTCTGACCATGATCTCATGAAGAGGATCAGACAATTGGATGTTTGTTTTTTAGAGTGAGAAATATCGTATTGAGATGATAATATTGAGTCAATAATACTGAAGATGATCATATTGATAATTTGATCAGAGTTTGAGTTTTTTAGATTGAGAACAAGTTTTTCACATTGAGTCCATCATATTTATTGAATCAAATCCATACTCATTGTATTGAGAGAATCAGATCAAGACTCATCATATTGAGAGAATCAGATCCAAACTCATAGGATTTAGAAAATCAAATCCAACCAAATTGGAATGATGATCTAGATTTAGAAATTAAGGATGTGTTTTAAAAAAGTATTTACTATTTGTTTGGATAAACAGTTTTATAGGAAAACATTTTAAACTGACGATAGTCAGTATAATATTTCCTATTGGGAGCTAGAAAGTGTCTAACGGGAGTTGGAACGAGTTGTATTCACTTATTTATAATACCGGATTTCCATAGACCCATGGGAGTGGCTATGGAAAGGATGTTTGTTCTCATGCTGAGGCTGAACCTTGTAAATCCCGTGTTCTTTACTTTCTTTCCTACTTTTTCATGCATGAGTATTTACTAAAATTGGATAAGGAAATAAATCTTAAAATGTTGTAGGGATTAAGTTTGGAAAAATATTGAAACTTATAAAAAGTAAACAACTGATTCAATCCCCTTTATTAGGTTTTATTCAATCATTTGTAGCTTTAAACCATATTATGAAATATAAAATGTCCATACTCATTTATAATTAATTAATTAATTAATTTTAAATAATCACTCAATTTTTTGTGAAGTCATTTTATTGTTCAAAAAAATACATTTTCTTCAAAAAAGTGCTTTCTAGATTTTTAGGATTGAATAATATAATCAATTCCTAGAGGTTTTAGAAAATTTATTTGAAGAAATAAATTTATTTTTTATCTTAGGATGAATATTTGAGAATTTTATAAAATATTTATTTTTCAAGGAATGGTGAAAAATATTGATTTTTATTGAAATCTATATTTTTATTTATAAGGTAAAATTATGTTTTTGACAGGTTTTAAATTTTCATTAGTTAATTTTGATTAAAAATAATACAATTTTTTTAAATTTATTTTATACTTTAATTTAGTGTGAAAACATTTTATATTTTAAAAAGGGAATTTTTCCAAAAAACTATTTTTCGTTGCATTTTTCCAGTTTAAATTTAAATTAAATACTGTAACTTTTTTATTTTTAATTTTTCAAAATAGATTCCATATTTGGAATTAGGAGGTCCAGATTTATTAAATAATCCCCTTTTATTTCTAGATAATATGAATAGTAACTTTATTAATTTTAATTACCACGTTAAAGGGTAAATTGGGTAATTTAGGTTAAAAATAAAATGACAAGGACTAGAAAATGACCCTAACACTTGACCAAATTTTATTTTATGGGTAATTTCCATCCATAATCATTCAAATTTTGGTTATATGACCATTTTATTCTATTTGGATATGGTTATAACATTTATAATATTTTATTTACAGAAAAGTCAAAGATGTCACACTATTATTATTAATAAGTATAACTTTTTTAATACGTGCTTATATAGAAGATATGTTCAACTATAAAAATTATTTTGAAACATAAAATATTTATATTAATTATGGTAATTTATTTTTAATTTTTAGGGATTAAATAATTACATTAAATTCTTGCACAACACCGATGGAGTAATTATTCAATTAATGAAAAAATAAAATAAATCATATTAAAAGCATTAAAATAAATATAATTTGAGCTATTTAATGGGATACATGAATTATATTGGTGAAAATGACATGTTTATGATATAATTAAATAGTTGTTTCTAATTATACTTATTTATTTAATGATTTTAATGTCAAAGTAAAGAATATTATCAAATTTGACAATAATGGTATTTTATGGGATCAGTATTTTATTCAATTATTCAAAAATAAAAAAAATATTAAATAAAAAAGTATAATATATAGTTTAAAATTTAATACCCTGTGAACTTATATTCCATTTATAATCATTTGGATCTAGAATAGTCTTATTATATTTTAATATTTTGAGAAATTCCAAAAGTTCCCCTCACCTCAATTATAAAAGGGACCCCCTTAATTCACTTAATTACACCACTTTGAGACATATATATTTATCATAATATAACCTTTTTTCTTCTCAAAATCACTATTTAATTTTTTGTGGTTATTTCCCTTCCAAAATACCTACCCTAGGTCCTTTAAAAGAAGTTATAAAAGAGTTCCATCATATAAGAGGTAATCGACTTTTCTGAATCTTTCAAATTTATTTCTTGTTATACCTCCTATTCATATATTATAAACACAATAAAATAATAAATAAAGTATAATATATATAATGGTATGTTATTATGATTATGATAGAACCATATTCCACCTTTTATCTATCTTATTAAAAACAAAAACACCGTGCATGCGTACGTACGACTTACCATCTCCACATAGCATGTAATTCATTTTTCATATCCACTTTACTTGGATGGTTATAATGATAGAAATAATGGATATATGTGATAATTATGACATGATATTAATTATATAAAATTAATTTATCATCCATTTCTCTATCCATTCACCATTAAGGTAATGATACCATTACTCATGCGTACGTACGACCTACCATATCCATGAAGTGATGCGACTCATTTCCCCTATAAAATGTTCAATAATTGTTATAAAAATATATTAAATCATTAAATATGATACTTATATCATTTATAAAATTCTACAACTGATGAATCTATATCCCATGTACATGAACCATAGCTTATGTAAAACAATTCATGAAAAAATGAAGTAGTTAAGACCCAAAACAATGGTAACAATGAAATATTATTAATGAGTGGGTGGTAAGAGGTTATATAAGGATTATATATGATATAATAAATAATAATATGTTTTTTATAAATTAATAAAATTATTTAAACCATTATATAAAAGGTTAAATCACGTTCCTTTAAAGGAAAGTGGTATGTAAGGGATCTCTTCGAACCTCTATATTTCCTTTGGGTTACCCTTTCTCACCATTTTCCAAAATTTATCTCTTAATTATTATTATACAAATATCCTATATTATTTTTATATTTACCAAAAATACGTATGTATCTCAATTAATCTTTCTTTTACGGGAAATTACATATTTTAAAAGGTTCCCTTCTCAATTCCTCTTGATAAGTAAACTCGATTAACTGGAACTTCTCTGTTTCTTACCTATTTTTAAGTACACTACATAAAATATTTTAGGATTAAAATATTTTTCTAGAATCACTAAAATTATAATGAAGGACAATTTTAGTTTATTTATGTTTTTATGGAAATAATTATACCTTTATCCTCTTTAAATACACTCCATTCTTTTCCCTAAAACTATGCTCAATGGGAACATTTCTAAAGTTACCTGGATGCCCTTTTTCATGTTTTCACTTAAGTTGGAATTAATTATTCATTATATGTTCTTATATTTTCTTTATTAATATACAAGAATAATTTAAATATCTTCTTTCATGGATAAAACTATGATACACCCTTTGGGTTCTCATTAAACATGATAATGAAACCCATTTTTTCTATGGGTAACCCTTATAATTATTCTTTATGTTTGATCTATTTATATGGAACACATATTATTATACATGTTGTGATGGGTACACCGAGATAGTCCTCCAATTCATTGGGTAATGCTTTAGTCTCATGAGACATTATGTACGAGATTAGAGAGTAAACCAAATCCATTATGGGACTTTGTCCACTATGTGATATAGTCTTAGAATTTATCCTTCACTCATGTTTAGGTAATGATATATATTTTTTACAAATTCCTATTTTTACATGATAATATGATTCCTTATTCTATATAATATACCACAATGTGTTTATTTAAGAGCCATTCGATTTATGTTATCATGTAATGCCTTCTAACTCATGTGATATGATTTATTTCATTGTTTATTCCCTTACTATGATTTTTAGTTCACTTGTTTTGTCAATGTAATACCTAGGTTATCTTATGTAGTTATAGGAGATCAAAGAGAGTTATGTTATCATTATAAAAAAAGTTTTTTTCTCGACCATAGTTTGACCCTTTAAAAAATGCACAAAAAGGGATTTAAAAGTAAAAACAAATTGTTGTCATCAATGCTGTAAAAGTATGGGGGGACTCATTTATCAGTTCTTTCATTAGCACTGATAAATAGGGGAATTTATCAGCACTATATATAACACTGATAAAGGCTCTACTGTTGTATTGTTCTATTTGAAGAATAATATACGACAATAAATGAATCTGTATGCAAATACAGTTGTATGAAAATAAATAATTTAATTGTAATAAATTTTACTTCACAAATAAAAAAAACTTTATTATATACATTTCAATGCTTTTTTGTATAATTACAGTTTCAATTAATACCCACAAAAATTTAAATACATCAATGTTTCATTATCTTTCGCACCCGCAACCCCCTCTCAAAAAATTCTGACCAGTTATCAGTTTATAAACAAATCTTCCCTCCCAAAGAAAAAAATCCACATGTGTAAGAAAGAAATATTATATTAGTGATACTATAAAGAAATAAATTAAACATAAATATGGAAGAATATATCACTAAAATATCAATTTTGAATAAAGGGACACACTTAGAGTCATACCATTCACCCCGTGCATTTGATTGATGTGGGTATAATTCATACAAGTCAAAACTTACTTATGTATCATTGTACTAAAGTATCAGAACAATACAAATATGTTTTCTTGGTTTTAAGTATGTCACTTTTCTTTTTTACTAAAATTCCATTTTAAACTACAAACACACACTTTGTGTCATACCTGTCACATCATGTGTAGGTTTTAGTTGAGACTGATTCATACTCATAACAAGTGACTTATAAATCATTTTTTATAAATTATAAAGGAAATATGAGAACATTTGCTCAGTTTTTAGTGAATGAAACGTGTTTTGAACTAAAATGTCAATTTTATATTGATAAGAGACACTTTGAGTCACACTGGTTACAACATGTATCATATTGAGGTAGGACTGATTCATACATATAAAAAATGACTTATGTATCATTTTATATAAGTATAAAAACAATAAGAATTCATTTTCTTGGTTTTGAGTATGTCACTTTTGTTTTTACCAAAAATGTTGATTATAATAAAAAGACACACTTAGAGTCATACCAGTCACACTGTTCATCATATTGAGGTGTGGTTGATTCCTACACGATATAAATAACTCATGTATCATTTTAATAATGTATAAAAACAATATGAATTCATTTTCTTGGCTAAGAGTATATCACTTGTGTTTTTTACCTGAAAACACACACATTGGGTTATACCAGTCACATCATGTATCAGTTTGACATGATACTGAAACCCACATATCAAAAATGAATTATGAATTATTATAATAAATTATCAAGATAATTGGAGCATTTTTATTATTTTTCAGTGACTGAAACACATTTTGAACTATTATATCAATTTTAAACTGACAAAAGACACTTTGAGTCATTCTAGAAACATGGTGTTTTATATTTAGGTAAGGATTAGTCATACATGTAAAAATTGACTAATGGACCATTTTACTAAAGTATAAAAACAATCTGAAATCGTTTTCTTAGTTTTGAGTATGTCAATTGTCCTTTTTATGTAAATTAATGTGAAATTTAAATAAAAAGAAACACTTGGATTCATTATGATCAAACTGTACATTGGATTGAGGTGTAATTGATTCCTAAATATAAAAAATGAATTATGGATTGTTTTCATAAATTATCAATAACAATATGAATGCATTTTCTCAATTTAAAGTATTCTAATTATTCTTTTTACTAAAATCAATGTTAATTTTAAACCAAAAGACACAATTGGAGTCATGACAATCGCATAATGAATTATATTGAGGTGTGTATTATTTATACATGTAAAAAACGAATCATGGATCATTGTAATAAAGTATTAAACCAATACAAAATCATTTTCTTGGTTATGAGTATTTCACTTGTTATTTTTTTTATCAAAATGTCATTTCAAATTAGAAACATAAACATTGAGTCATACTAGTCATATCATGTGTTATTTTGTCATGAGACTAATCCTATATGTATCTAACGGCCTATTAATTGTTTTCCTAGATTATCAAAACAATAAGAGTTTATTTTATTTGTTTTCTGTGTGTGACATACTTTTTGAACTAAAATGTTTATTTTAAACTAATTACAGACCCTTTGAGTTATATCAGTAACACCATGCATCTGATTGATGTGAGGTTGATTCAAACAAGTGAAATATTTCTTATAAATATTTTTACAAACATATCAAAACATATCGAATTCATTTCCTCAGGTTTGAGTATATCACTTGTTATTTTTACTAAAATTAAAGTCAATTTTAAATAAAAAGATATACTTGGAGTCATACTGGTCACATTGTGCATCAGATTGATGTGAGGATGTTTTTTACACATAAAAAAGACATATGGATCATTTTTATAAAGTATCAAAACAATTTGAATTCATTTTCTCAGTTCTGAGTACATAACTTGTGTTTTTTTACTAAAATTACATTTCAAAATAAAAACACATAGTTTGAGTCATAACTATCACATATTCTGTCGATTTTATGTGATAATAATTTATACATGTGAAGAATGACTTATGAACCATTTTCATAAATTATTAAGAGAACATGAGCATATTTTATTTGTTTTCATTGAGTGACACATTTTTGTACTAAAATATTAATTTTAAACTAATAATAGACACTCCGAGTGATTATAGTTACATTGTGCATCATATTAAGGTATGGAAAATTCTTACACATAAAAAATGAATTATAGAGCATTTTCATAAAGTATAAAAATAATCCTATTGCATTTTATCAGTTTTGAGTACGTCACTTGTCATTTTTACTAAAATTAATGTTAATTTTAAATAAAAAGATGTACTTGGAGTCATAAAAACCACAACATACATCGGATTGATGTGGGTATAATTTGTAAAAGTAAAAAAATAAAGTTTGGATCATTTTACTAATGCATAAAACAATATGAAAGTGTTTGATCAGTTTTGATTATGTCACTTGTTTTTTTACTGAAATCTCATTGCAAATTAGAAACATGCACTTTGATTCATAATGGTCACATCATGTGTTGGTTTAATGTAAGACTATTTCATACACATAAAAAATGACTTATGAATTGTTGTCCTAAATTATCAAGACAATATAATTACATTTCCTCAGTTTTTAGTGAGTGACACACTTTTTAAACTAAAATGTCTGTTTTAAACAAATAACAAATACTTTGAGTCATATCATTCACACCGTGTGTCTTATTGAGGTGTGACTGATTCCAACACATCAAAAATGACATATGGATCATTTTAATTAAGAATGAAAACAATACAAATGATTTTTATTAGTTTTGAGTTTGTCACTTGTGTTTTTTACTAAAATTAATTTCAATTTTAAATAAAAATACACACTTGGAGTTATACCGGTCACATCGTGTGTCTGATTGAGTTGAGGATAATTTCTACATATGACAAACGAATTATGGATAATTTTCATGAATTATAAAAACAATTTGAATGTGTTTACTTAATTTTGAGTATGTGATGGTTGTTTGGAATGAAAATGTAAATTATAACCTAAAAACATATCATTAGAGTCATACCAAGAACACTGTGTATCAGATTGAGGTGCAGATGATTGAACTATTTATTTATTTCTATTATCTCAATTGCATCCTTATATTCCAATCTCTCATGTGCATGACTAGCTTTGAAAAAACCACCCTAAATCAAGAAAAACAATCAACCTATATAAGAAAAAACATTATTGTGTTAGTAATGAAATAAAGAAATAAATTAAACATAAATATGAAAGAGTACATTAATAAAATGTCAATTTTAAATAGAAACCACATAAATTGAGCCATACCGGGTACACCATGTATCGATTTATGGTATTTTTGATTCCACCAAGTATTTTTATCCCATATTACATTCAATATTTATGGTCATCTTATAATATTATAGTTTTATAACCCGTAATATTGAATGCTTTGGAGAATAAAAATAAAATTGCATCATCATGAGTGCATCATCTTTATTGAGTACATGATTATTGTACCATAGTGAATCATACAAATTGATAAAGTCATTTCTTAATGATTTTGGTGAAAAATAAAAAATTAGTATCATATAAAAATTATGAGGAAACTATGTAAAAAATAGATAAAATGATGAGAAAATCAACTAAATAAGTAGAAGGAAGTCACATATTCATGATATATGTGTAAATTCTGACACTAGATATGATTCCCAATAATTTCTAAACAAATATATTTTGTCTTGTGAATATGAGGAATTTTTTCAGTTATTGTATTTCTAAAAAAATTTAAATACACACTTGATTTATAAATATTATAAATTAAATAGCAATTAACTTTAAAAATACATCTCTATAGATGCTAGTTTCTTGATGGTATATGATATATCTCATAAATATGAAAACATAATAAGCAAAATATTTTTCATTGGTTTATTTCAAATATTGCTAAACCATTGATACAAATAAGTGATTTGTGTTGATATATGTTTTGATAGTGAAATATTATTATATACACCATAATACTTATCCAGTTGTAGAAGTCGATCGGATCATTCCACACATAGACTGTCCTCATGCCATGAATTTAAATATATTTAAACACCACCCTATCATATCATAATTATTATTAAAACATAATAAAAATATATAACTTTATGTATAGTTTTAAATCATTGGATGTAGTATATTAAAAATTGATAAACAACATCATGTGTGGTTGGTTTATTGGGTATCCATGTAGTGAATCCAGAAAATAAATATCTAGAGTATCCAAATTGACTACAATGAGTATCAAATGTTGCATAAAAAAGAAATAAGTAATGAAAGAAATGAAAATATACTTGATATGATTAAATTGTAGAGATTTACCCCTGCATCATTAGTAATATGAAGAATCTTTTGTCCATAAGTTTGTTTTCAAACTCTATGGATAGTTCTTCCAATATTACATCAATTTGAAATGAATCCAATAATTTTTGGTCTGTAGAATTGCTTTAAGGACTAATGAGTCCATATTTATGTTCATTGGTTTTTCCCTTTAAATAGTATTGATTTAGACACTAGATTGTTTTTAATTTTATTTAGTTATAATTAACATAGTAGATAATGTATTGGAAAAACAAATCATGAAAACACTCCTCATGTATAAATTTACCACTAAGACTCCTAACTATTCATACTTAGTATTTCATTTCAATTATAAAGATCAATGAA
This sequence comes from Viscum album, assembly GCA_963277665.1. Classification (NCBI taxonomy): domain Eukaryota; kingdom Viridiplantae; phylum Streptophyta; class Magnoliopsida; order Santalales; family Viscaceae; genus Viscum; species Viscum album. The sequence goes on along the minus strand of OY728147.1, from coordinate 2,044,355,693 downwards.
GTATGTAATATCCTATCAGTACATGTTTATTCAAAATCAACTATGTGATTACTACCACTTTGTAACCATGTATCTGTATGAACCATCAATTTTCATAAATACGGATATTGAACAGACAAGGCTAGGTTGATATGTGAAGATATTTTCGATTGGTCAGTTGATCCTTTAGATAATTTTGATTTGACCTTTCATTTCACCCCTTCCCTTTGTCTATCTATAATTAAATTCAACTATTCATACTTTTTTCATTAATTATTAGAGGCTTTTCATGAAAAATAATTTATAAATGAATATCTACATGAAGAAAAGTTTTTTATGAGATCTAATATCCCTGGTAAAAATGTTCCAATATCTTTCTCGATTATATAATTATCTATTTCAATAATTGGAATAGGTATCTCGGTGCTCATCTCATGAGCTATACTAATCCCCACTCTTGCATGACCTATTTGAAGTTGTTTATTGTGTAGAGTTACTTCTTAAATATTGACCACAATATCCTTCTAAATAAGGTTATGGGTGGGTGTTGATAGATATAAATCAGAATCAGTTTCAACCTATAGAATATAATTATAAGAAAGGTATCCATGTCTTCCCGAACCACATTTCACAGAAAAAATAATGAGAATATTGATTACCTCATCTAAGATAGCTCTTCGAGGGGAATAGATCACCTTAAAATTGGTAGGGGTGGGGGTTGGGGGATCATCACACAATCATTTTTCTTAACTTGTTTCTTCTCTTTTCTTGCCACCCATAACATTTTCTAGCAACTATGACTGCCAATAAAATTTTTCTTCAAGATAAGTTAATCATTCATGCATCTCTTCTATTTTTTTATATTTATCCCCCTATTATTTTCTTTTCTCAAAATATGTTTAGGGTGTCACCCCAAAACCCACACCTCTAATACTGATATAATATTTTGACTGCATAAAGGCCATTGATAGTAGCTATTCATTTGGTAAAACTGATGATGATTCCTATGACTAAGTCAAATAAAAAACATAGGTAAATAGGTAATCATTGTTATGTTATAGTGATTTATGCTAACCAAATTTTTATTATATCTTACTTACACATGTTTCCAAATTTTTTGTGTGTTTTCATCTATAATTACCCTATATTTATTTACATGTTCCTTCTTTTATAGAAGATAACATGGGATGGAATTGGAATTGGATTTGGATTCATCAATCTTGATATAAATAAAGGAACATAATTATGTTATTTCGTGTCACACAAATGTATTACGATAGATTTAAAATAAGTACCAATTTTTTCTCAAGTGAAGAATGACCCATCCTTGATTTAAGGTAGGGTTACATTGGTTTTACTACCCGTTTCTTATTTTAAGAACATAGTTTTTGTTTCATAAATTAACAATTCTTAATTAAAGTGATTTATACATGTATTGTAAAACAATTTATTTCGAGCCAAAATGTACATGAAAAGATGTCTCCTATAGATGACCGGTAAACCTATCCCATGGTTCTTGGATTATCTAGTGGACATACATATGTGATGGGTATGGGTTTATTTTCCCTTAATCATTTTTGAGATGAAAATTTGTTAGAATTATTAGAAATACTATGTGATCATTTATAGTAAGTAGTAATACAAATGTTTTTCGAGAGTCATCTAATATAAATGCACTCTACAAGGGGAAATGATGAGTATTTTTATGTTTTGTTATTTTTTCATAAAATAAATAAAGGATATAATTATGTTACCCTAATATCTTCTAAAATTAATGCCTTATGTTCTGAAACAACATGGTGCTTAAAATATTCATCAATTGGCACACACTGAAGAGGAGTGATCCAAAATAAACTACTAAACATGGAGATGTTAGGGTTAATAGGATGTCTGTGTGAATTCCGTCTGACCGAAAATTTGATTCCTTTTATTCTCACTTTAATATTTTTTTTCTAACACCATCATGGTATGAAATTGCTATTTTTTCACATAAATCAATTCTTCTCCATCTACCATTTCCTTAGGTTGAACTTCATTAATATGTTATTCCTTTGGATTGGTAGCATCGATATATGAAGAAGGTTATTATTCCTCTACATTGAAGGGACTATAAGTTTGAGAAACCTATTATTACTTAGGATTGGGAGCATCGACATGTTAAGAAGTCATTATCTATAAAAGTGTTTCAATATTTAATTTAGATTACATAAATGCAGTAATAAATGGATAATAACATGAGGTAACACAATGTATATTACAAAACAATATAACATGATTATTGGACTATTTTTTAAAGTTTTAAGGGATTAGACCCCTCTCTCATGTATCCAAATACCTTCATTTTGGTCTCCTATAACATACAATACCCCATCTACATTGAAATTTCTATGAAATTGTTACAACATCATTTTGAAAGGGCCATTGAGGAACTTTCACATGTTGTTTAATTCACTTGAGTGGTGATCATATTAGAATTTATTTTATCCCAAACTACACATGATATAATGGCGTAATATAGTGTTAGTGTGGGTTTAATCCCACAGGGAAATACTAAAAGATAAGGAACATGAAAAATCAAAAAAATTATATAGGATTCCTCAAAAGTTGATTTTAGATTGGGATTCAGTTAACACTATTGTTATTGGTTTTATGATTCAGGAATGAAGTAGGGATCATGTTCAATTTTAGGGTTCAAGTAAAAAGGATAATCTCAGTCCTAACTTGGGATATTACTATAGATTAAGATACAAAGCAGTCCATAGATCACTAGTTGATTATAGTCAAAGTTACTAGATCTATCCAAGGTGAAAATTTTCCTTGCTCCATATATAGATAACAACCTTGATGCATTAATACTATATTATATGGAAAAGTGTGAAAGGCTAATGTTTATAGCCTAGTCTACTTTAATTAGGTCAGGTTCATTCATTTAAACTTACCATGGTTAGGGTTGCATTAAATAATTGAATAAAAAATTATTTTTTTACATGATTACTAGCCATAGGGTTACCAAGTTTTAGTTTATAGATTTATTAAGTTAAAAAAAAACTTACTCATGACCCTTAACCTAAGTGGTTTAGCTGCTCATGATAGTAATAATTGAAAATAAGGAAACAATTGTAGACATGCTTGGAATATAAATAAAACTATTGAAATAAGACAATTTTTAATTGAGGGATTAATAATCCAGAAGTTTTCAATTAAAAAATTTATAAATCAATCAAACACTTACTTTAAAGGGTAGAAAAGAAAGAATGCGGTGCGTATCTGATATCGAGTGGAAAAATAAATGGAAAACAAAAGTTGAATTGGTTAAAGGAGATAAAAAATATGAAGAACACTTATATATTGATCAACATCACTTGGATTTAATCAAGATGGTAAAAGGAATTGTTTAAAGTTGAGTTGGAAGGGAAACAAAGGAAGAAAAATGAGATAGAAGAATAGGAAAACTATTATGAAAAAAATATATGTGCAACTATCTGCCTTCTATAGATAGATAGGTGAGAATTTACACAACATGAAAACTTATCACATCTTGTAATCTAGATCCAAGATTTTATGAAATATTTTGGATATGTCTCCTTTCAAGGCCCAAATATTTGGGATTTGGGGATGCGACTTATTTAATGACGTGTAATGGGGACTCATGACATGATTCTTCTCATGAATTTAGCTTTAAGACTAAAGTGGAATTCTAATTTTAGATGACATGTATTTTATATTCACATCATATATTCTTTTAATTTATTTATAATTCTTCTTGACTTGTTTTATCCTCTTCATAAATACTGTGAATGATTCACACATTCTGTGAATGTATTTCATGCTATGTAAAGTCCAATTTTGTCCAATTTTATTAGATTTTACTTTGGAATAATGGATACATATTCTATGAAAAAATCAACACATACCTGATGAATTATCTAATAAAACTTGAAAAATATATAATAAAATTAATCCAATATGTATATACAAATTTAGTTTATAAAATTCCCCCACACTTGAATAACTGCTTTTCCTCAAGAAAAGAGCATCTCAACATGGATTCAAAAGGAAACAAAATTTTAAAAAAAGAAACATGAATTACAACTAGGAAAATAAAACTAAGTGTATGTAAAAAAAGTAAATCATTTAGAATCTATCATGTAGATAAAATCAGTCATGACTCATAGTTCACTTTTTTTATCCAGAATATTCATTATTTTAGTTATAATTTCATAACTCTTTCTTAAGTTATATACAAATTTTGAGATTTATCTCACAATTAATTTTATCCCATCATTTAAGATAAAATGTAATTGGAGTTATGCTCATACCCTAAATATATTTTCTTAACCATATGCTTTCATTAGTTATATCATTTACACTTCGTAAGGGTAAATTCAAAATTAATCATGAGGGATTTAGAAAAAATGGTTCAAATGAATTTGAGGTTTACGAAAGGTGGGAAGAAAGTTAAAATCAAGATAAAAAATGAGGGAATGATCTAAATTATAATGTGTGATAAACACGAGTAGTGAAAATAAGTTACTCTTGAAAGATTAATTTGTGTTCATACACCAAGAATCTCAAAGTGGATCCATGAGTATACCAAATATATACAAAAAATGTACCATATTCCTTTTTTATTTTTATTTTATTTATTTTTATAAATTCATATTTAGGCCAGATCTCACATCCATCCCCAAACTATAAATGTTTCATCATAGGATTCATTAGTTTGGAAATGGTGATTTTTGACCTTCAAAATAGAAAACCTAAAATATATATTTTTTCTTTTTGAGGAACACAATAGGTGTAAAATTTCAAAAGTAATCATGGATAATATCATATCAGTTTTGTAAAAGTTCCAAAAAAAACTCCTCAATAAATACATCCCATTTACATCAATTGAAAATTCCCTTTCACTTGTTCAAAGGATAATCATGCATAATTCTAAGAACAGGGTATGAAGGGATAATCAGCATGAAATAACTGTATCATAAATAGGTCATTCATGGACACAATGGTCTAATGAAGAAAACATTTAAGGTAAGTATCAATGAATAAAAAGCCCAACAAATATTTCCTCAGTCATATTAAAAATATATTTGTTCAGGCACAACCAAAATAAGATCTCAATAAAGGTTCTAATATGTCTACATGCCCCAGGTGTCTCTCAAGTAATATGCTCAGAAAAGAATGTGAAATTACGGGTCTAGAATCTTCCTAACATGGGATTATAGAAAAATAACTAGCAATCACTTAGGGTATAAAATTATGTAACAAGTTATTCAAAAGTAATTTCAAAATTTTGGAATTTAAATAAAATCACTAAACTCAAAAATCATTCTAAAAATTAAAAAAGGTGTAAAACATGGATTTCAAAAAAAATTCAACCTAAACTTTTATTTTATTTAGATGGGTGTAATGATTTTTTATATGTAAATCATTTTTTTAGTAAAAAATATCTCCTAGATAAATGAAAACAAGAAATAATCCAAGTTTATCAAAAATAAGGATCATAGAAGGATCCCCCACACTTAAAATGAGATAGTGTTCGCAATGTCTTGGAAATAATTGTGGGAGATAAATCACATATATAACATAATTAAAATGAAATGAAAACTTGAAATTTGAATTTATAGAATCAAGATCCCCTGATGATGAGTGTCATTCCATGGGAAAACTTAGAGGATGGTGATTTCAAATTAGGCTACCTACATAATGTGTTAGAATGAAAAAACCCACAAAATATAATACATTAGCACACAAGGTAAAAAAATGATATAAGTAGTGAAATGGGAAGTTGCACATAGTGAATAGTAATGAAAAATAGCTCATATAAATGAAAATAGATGAGTACAATGAAATTCAAAGTCGACCTATGAACAAGATGATGATTAAAAAGGAAAAAATCATAATCATATGAATGTAATGAAAGAAACAAAAGTATAGGTTGTCTACCATAAAGCTCTAACAAATAAATTATCTGCAAGACAGATATAAAAAAGAATCAATCAATTGTTGTCCATCTTCTTATAATTCCACTACTTCTTTCAAGAATTGGTATCCATATCATCAATATTACATGGATGATTGGTGGGATTCACCACCTCAAGAGTGTATTGAGCATGAATCTCATGTAGTAAAAATAGAATTCTTTCTCATAGGAATGGGGATCTCTACTTAGCATGGATCTCTAGTGAAATATCCTTAAGCTCTCACTCAATATCATCCAGATGTAGAGTCATCCAAAGAGGAAATATATTTGCAGAACATGCACATCAATAACAATAGAATAGGTAAAATATCTATACATGGATAATGTAATAATGTAATGAAATGAAAATAATCTAACAAATTGAAAATAAAAAAATGTATCCCATATATATAAAATGTAATATACATCAATGTGAAATAGAATAAAGTAATAAAAAAAGTGATCTCCCAAATATAGTACAAAAATTAGGGAGGGGACCATGGTATTACTAAGAAGAAAAATAAAAAACATTGAGCTATTCATATAGATTACTCTCTTGAATAGAGGGTTCCTACAACTGACTCGAATTATCAATAATAGTGATAGATGAAGGGGATGGGGGATCAAATTCTATAATGGGTATTGTGGTACTGGAATCCAACTTAGAGAATGGCAGAGGCTAGGTTCTTGATAGTGAAAGTGTGTTTGTTAGATGTGTTAATGAGCGAAACCTCAATTTATGGTGGAAGGTATGGGCCCTTGACATGATGAGAATACTATGCTAAATACTTCTACGAGGTAGTAGGAACTGTCATCTCAGAGGACTGAATGTTCAGGGTCGTTTTTGGCATTAGAATGGGGGAGGATAGAGGGCTGGCTATAGGTGGTGGGTGAGTGGATGTAGGGGATTGTGGTGAGGTAGGGATATTAAATGATGGGGGTGAAATGAAATGGATTTCAAAGTGGTGGAATATTTGACACAGATTCACCAGAATGTACTAGTGTGATATCCATAGATCGACAAGGTTGGATGAGGTTGTTGATGGGGTGGGAAAATTAGTGGTATATGGTGAAGGAATATGAGTAGTGTTATGGGTAGGAATGGGAGTGTTAATGAAATGGGAAATGGTGGTAGTGGAGGGATGTGATGAAATAGAGGTGGTCGAAGTAGGGTTTGGGTTGAAGGTGGTATGAGAATAGGCTGGCTCAACAACATGGTCATTGAGTAGCTCATTAGTACCCTCAATTCATCTTGGTGCCTATTGGTAGACATCACTGTCCTTCCTTAACATCTTCATTTTTTGAATCAAAAGGAAGTCGATGAACACCATCGATCTGAGAGATGTGAGGGGAAGGGTTTCATAGAAGACATCAAGATTTCTAGCTAAATGAGAGATAGTGGATCCACCCATCAGTGTGTCTTGCATCCTCTATGCATTCACCCAAAAATAAAAGGTGTATTGATAAATGGTATTGATGACAAGGCCACCCATTGAATATCAAAGTATGAGGATGTCCAACTGGATCACACTTTTGTGAGACACTACCCAAGAAAACTAGGCACGTGTCAATGACTGATGAAGAATCTAGAGTGTGGGACCTCAAAATAGAGTGGAATTCATAACCTGAGGGTCGTGGATGTTCTAAGGATCCTGAAAAATCATCCTCCAAATATGTCTTGCATCCAACTTTCTTATATTTAGTTAAAGATTAAGACACACCAGGTATGTGATGAAGTTGAAAGAATAGAGACCAATCCTAATGATGAAATCACCAACGGTTATCTCAAGGGGTCTTCTACCCAGTTAGAATCAGACACCATCGACAACCAACTCAAAAGAGGATAATTACTTAAAGAACAACTCACTGAAGGTCTTCTCATAAATTTCCATGATGGGGGAGAGATTAAGTCTATCAAGGAGATGGAGGAACTCCTGGATGATGTGAATCCAAGCAAGGATGGCTAGATCCAACATCTTTTTGGTCCAGATAGGCTATTCTAGAAAACAGACCAACACAACCTGATTCTTGGGGTGGGAGATGTACAGAATGGGGTGGAGATGGAGATGAGAAACACCCTATGACATAGAAGAAGTCAATTGTGACTCCATAGTGGTTGAAGGGGTTGTAGAGGTAGAAATGAATCTAGAAGATGATGAAGTATAAGATGATGAAGGCACAGTTTCCCATCAACATTTGGACAGTGGTGAATCCTCATTCTTAGGTGTGCGATAAACAGGGGGAGTTAGATTGTTCTTCATGTATTCGATTTTAGGCACAATAGACAAGAGACAACACATAGTATGAGGGGTATGGTTTTAAGAGAGGAGGAGGTAGAATATTTGGTGAGGATGAGGTGTGGGAGAGGGAGTGGTGGATGGTGGGGGTGCACATGGTCAAAAGCGGCAGGAGATGGGGAAGCAAATAAGGGGGGTGTACGTCATGAACCCTAGGTTCACGACATTTATTAGTCACAAATTTTTACATCTTATAATATTAAATGATGTTTATTTTGATATATTGTTATTTTTTTAGTCGTGAACCTTATATGTTGTGTATAGACTACACGACATGTAAATTAGCCATCTCGAAAATTTATGAACCAATGCATGATCCTTTTCTTTCAGTGTGACCTAAGCTATCCTAACTTTACCCTATCATTGTCTAAACTATGTGACCAATACTGGGTTGAAACCTAGTTAGTGTTTATTTTAACATCAAGGTCTAGACTCATCCTTTCTTAGATGAATCTCAATGTGATGACACAACCCTCATAGAATGGTTCTTAGTATATCTTAAATCCTTGGACATTAACCTTTAAGGACAGTTCTCTTCCTTTTTGAATCTCAATGGTCCCTTAAGGGAATACTTGTATGACCATGAAGAGTCCTGACCATATGGATTTGAGATTTCTAGGGAACATATTCAATTGAGAATTTAATAAAAATACCTTATTACCTGGTGTGAAGATTCATTGAATGATATGATGATCATTCCACTTTTTGGTTTTTTCTATATAAATATTGGCATTCTCATAGGTATCCTTTCTTATTTACTCTAGTTTTTCTAATTGTTTCATCCTAACTTACCTAGCTTTTTTAGAATCAAGATTCAATTTCTTAATCACTCAAAATGAGTGATGATCTTGTTCCACTGGTAAATGGCATGGATTGACATACACTAATCAGAATGGAGTGGTGCCGATGGGTGTTTTGTACGTAGTGCAATATTCCCAGAGTGAATCATCTAACTTGAGGCTCTAGTTGACTTGAATTTTATTCATGGTGTTCTCCAGGATTTTTTTCCATATTTAACAATTCAACTTACTTATTTTTTTTTATGGGTGGTAGGGAGTTACTGTGTTATACCTCATTCCATACTTCTCTAGTAATCCTTTGACAAAATTATTGGTAAAAAAATTTCCGTAATCACTAATGATAAATCAGGTAAATATGAATCTTGGTAATTCATTTTTAATTAAGAAGTTCATTACCACTTTTTCCATGTCATGAGTCATGGTTTCATTCTTTACCGATTTTGAGATGTAGTCAACACCAACAAAGATATATAAATTTAAATATAATTTTGGGAATGTCCCAATAAAATTTATTCCCCATAAATTGAATATATTGACTTCCATGATCAGGTTTTGGGGAATTTCATTTCACTTCCCAGTAGTTCCATTTCATTGGAATTTATCACAAATCTAGTGAAGTTTCTTTCATCTTGATGGAGTGTGGTCCAAAAGAGTCCACTTTATAAGATTTTGGACACTCTATGTTCTGGTCTACGATTCTCTCTAGTTGGTGACATGTGATACATATTGAGAACACTCTTTATCTCATCCTATTGGAAGCAGTACCACATTAATCTATCATTAAAGTTCTTAAAAATTAGTGTCTCAACCGAATATTAGTGTGAGGATTCGACCAAAAATCTACTCCATTACTGGTAACTGAGGATTGGGTAGAGTGATCCCGTGGAGAGATAACTTGAAATGTCATAAAACCATAATCATTCCTTTGTTTTTAGGTTGAAAAGAGTTTCATTAGGGAATTCAACCTCGATTTCTAGATTATCATCATCCTCAATGATGGGTAGTAGGAGTCTAGATAGATGGTTAGAAATGATGTTCTCAGTCCCCTTAGTTTATTTTATAATGATATAAAACTCTTTTAGTAGATGGATCCACCATATCTATCTTGGTTTGGCATCCTTTTTTCTCTAAAAATATTTAAGGGTGGTATGGATAGTGTAAACCACAATCTTGGATAGAACTAGATATGAGTGAAACCTCTAAAAATCATAAATGACTAACAATAGTTCCTTATATGTAGTTGTATAGTTCACCTGAGCATTATTTAAAGTGAGAATAGTATAGTAAATGGGATAGAAGATTTGTTTGAATAATTTTCTTAATAAAATTCCTATAATGATGTCACTAGCATAACAATTAACTCATAGTCTTTGTTCTAATATGGGGAAATGATAATAGGAGTGGCCACCAGGATGTTATTTAAAATGTTTAATGCTTATCAACACTCTTCAATGAACTCAAAAGAAGAATAATTTTTTAAAATGTGTTTCATATGGAAGGATAATTTCAAAAAATCTTTTACCAAGTGGTGGTAGAATCTTTCATGGACTAGAAATCTCCTTATTCCCTTAATAGTCGAGGGATTAGGTAAGTCTTTGATCACTTTGATCTTTACTGGATAAACTTACATTATTTTTTTGAAATATTATGTCTGAGGACTATGCCTAATTGAGAAAATAAGTTGCATTTTTTCCAATTTAAAACCAAGAACTTTTCTTCATAGTGCTGTAGAACAAATGCTTTATTTTTTGGCATACCTCAAAAGATCTTTCATAAACTGAAAAATCATCCATAAAAATTCTAGGAATCCCTTTACCATATTGTATAATATATGTTTCATGCACATTTGAAAGGTTCATGGTGCATTACTATTTTATAGTTCCTTGAAATGTGTGTTCTAGTTTTAAGAATCATGGATTCCAAGAAATTTCCATTAGATATATTCATGGAAATAGAAACACCCAATAGTTATTTATCCAAAAGGGACATAAATTACAAAGGAATTTATTTTTTGAGTTTAAACTTTACGATACTTAAAAATGTGCATTGGTTGATATGATGGAAGGTTGGACTCATCACACCCTTTTGGGGGGAATTATTGCCCACTACGAGACTCTGTTTTTAAAATTAAGGTATTTTCATGAATCCTCATTAATTTAACAACTATAACATAAGTTTCCATTGGAATTTGAAATCACTTATTAACATGTGTAAAATTTAGAATCATATTTATGTATTCTAGGTTCTTCATTAATGTATATATCCATATTTATTTGAGGTTCTCCATCAATGGCATCATATCATACACTATTTAGATATTCTTTTAATCAAAATTATTAAGATATTAGTTTTTAATCCACTCAACGGGGCACTCCAGAATTTGTTTTCATTTAGGGAGACAAAGTTTTGTTTTTATATTAGGATCATACCCATAAAATGGGCTACTTACGTATCATTGTGAAAGGAATAAAAACCCTCATAGTTCGGTACCGCTTAATGGGACACAACATACCTTTCAAGGTCATGTGATAAGGACCAAACCATACAATTTAATGCCATGTGGTAAGGAAATCTATTAGAAAGGTGCTTAGTCAAAGTTTGGCGTGGGACTTATGCCAAAGCAGCCCAAGGAACTTGGAAATAATACAAGTTTCCAAGTAAGATTAGACCCAGGATGCCTTAGGGTTACATCATTATTGACCTCCTTGAGATCTCGAGATCTATGTTCTTGGCTCTGGCCACTTATAACATTTATATAAAAATAAAATTTTCAGTTAAGTATGATTATACCCTTTTGGTAATTTTCCCCAACTAGAACAGGGTGGATTTGAAGTATTGGATTTGAACTTTAAGGAGGCTTCCAATGTATCTCTTGTGGATGGGAATCAAATCCCACCTAGTTCGATAAGTCTCATAGGAGAGTATAGTTCTTTGAGAGAAATGAATTTGGGATTACTTCTTGAAAAGGATTCCTTGGTTATTTGGGGGTTTAATTTGGGAATTACATTTAAGGAAGATTCCCATATTAAGGGAATTAGGGTTGGATTCTTTAAGAGGATATCCAATGATCTCGGGCCCTAATAAGGCTTCCTTTATATCATAGTTTGAATAGGAATCATATTTCTCATAGTTAAAGTGCTTGTTCCAATGTTGTGATCATGACAGATCTCTAAGCCCATGTGAGTCATACTCTGTGTGAGAAACAAGAGGATATAAAAGATTCTATAAAGTCACTCACACTTTTCCTTCTCCGTTGGTGGAAGAGGGAGCACCTATGGTGACAATAGTGGACGAGGTCAAGGCAACCCTAGAAGAGGGTGAGGTGAGGAGACTTCCCTATATTCAATTTACATTGGAAAAGGGTCCAATGTAAGTAAGAGGTAAAGGTGAAGGAAGTAGAGAGGAGAAAGAGTACAACCTCCTTATTGAAAGGTTAGAGGCTTACACTAGGATGGCTGCCCTAAAATTGATCCTGGTAGGGGAGGTAGACTTTTACTTTTCTTGAATGGAAAAAAATTGTAAACTGTACCTTCCCTATCAGATACTTGAGGCTCCAGGTCTTAGAGAAAAAAATGAGGACAAAACCCAAACCCTAATCCTCCAAACCAGGAACTCCCCAATATTATTCCTAGGATAAAGGTCCATGTGACCGTGGGTATAAAATCCCACTAAAACTCCATGAATCCTATCCCTTTTGTGAAACAAATTTGGTAAACCTCTGACTGTGGATATACAATCCCAACTTTGAGACACGCTAATGTGACTTTCACAAAGGTTTGATAAGCCAGGAGGTTTTGGTGGAGGCTTCAACTTAGTTTCTTTTAGATAAAGGAACCAAGGGAAGAGATACCCTACCATGAGTGGCCTTAAGGAGGGTAACTAAGATGATATGGAGGCCTTATACATAGCTCTTCTACATAGGTACTCCATGCAGGTATGTCATGTATGTACCCCGTGTAGGTACGCCATGTAGCTGTACCATGCAAGTGTGTTGCGTAGGCCTTTATGATGACTAAAAAATGCTTCAAAATACTATGTGAGATTAAAAATGTGAAATAATTTCAAAAATTTTTTATCTCATCAAATGATCTCTTCTCTCATGTTTTTAAAGAGCTAACTAAGAAAATTGGATGGATCTAGGAAAAAGAGCTACACAATGGGTTCTTCTGTAAGTCCTTCAACTTTTTCAGTCCTTGAAATGGGGAGCCCAAGGGCCCTATTTATAGGCATGGATGGGGCCTGGTTGAAGGGAAGTTTTTCGAGTAGGCCCTCCATTAGATCCTCCTCACAGGTCTTCCATATAGGGGTACATAAAGTATGCTTCTACATAGGTATTCCATGAATGTTTTCCATAGAGGTCCGACGTTCAGGTATGACGTGTAGATATGCCGTGTAGATCTTTAGATACTTTGGATTTAATTTGAATTCTTTGAACTTTTCCTTGGGATTTTGTAATATCTAGGGCTATCTTAATAGTATATTTTTATTCTTAATTAGTGTCAACAAAATCCCCCCCTTAATATTAGATCCAATTAGAAATAGGGTTGAGTCCTGAGGTAAAATTGTTGGGAATAGACTATGGATTAATTAATGGACTGCGCAGGTTTGCCACAGAGTTACTTAACATAGGAATACCACATATCATTTTCTCATAGGTAGGTTGCAGAGATTTTTGGCTGGCTATAAATAGGTTCGATCCTTTGTAATTTTCTTTATCCATGCTTCCAAATTTTCCTGCTATTATTGCGTAGCTATTTCGTCCAACCTCAACGTGTTGTGCTCTCATTTAGTCTCTTTGAAATTTTCTCATGGTGAAACTAATTTGGTGATAGAGCTACACAGAAGTAATTCATAGAAGGATTTTATGACAACCCTTCTTTTTATTACAACTTAAACATGCTTTATTACATAAAACTTCACTTGATCCAACAAAGAAGATCGAGAGGTTTAGTGTCTTTGGGGCTTAGGATCATTACATAAAACTTTAAACTTGAAATAGAACATCTTTATTGAAAACTTCCTTTACATGACCACTACATTCCTTCGTACTTATCATTGCATGGGATAACCTGAGGACATGCATAAGAAAAGGGTGAGCTATAAAGCCCAGTAAGGGAGTAAACAATGAATAACATGAGGAGTGAAATACATGTTAGGCAATAGGCATATCAATAGAACATAAGAGAAACATGAACATAAAGGCATGATAAAGCATGATAATCATAACATGGAAATGTGGCAACAACACTTAACATTGAATTAGCATGAGCCAAGGCTCATTGCACATGGAGCATGAGTAAACCCTCATTGCACTTGAAGCACGAGTAAACCCTCGTTGCACTTGAATTAGCATGATTAAACACTCATTGCACATGACGTATCATGATACTATACTTTACCCAATGCATTGGAGCGCTATAAAGGGCACACCCTTCTTAAACATTTCTTTTCATGCATAAGTGTGCCACATGGATCATAAAACATGGATTCATAAAACATAATCATTTCTTCCACGATAAAGGAATGTGGAATTCATACATGAAACTTTATAATCAGTATGTAAATGTGCATAAAGGTGAATACCCTTGATGGAGAAATGGGCATGGTATTCACTACACAAAGACATTGGCTTAGAAAATCGGTGCGATTTCGGCAGCGTAACGACGTGACATAAGAATTCATAAAAAGGCTGATGAGAGAGAAAGGGGTTCCTCATCATATTTACATGTAATGGACAGTAATGAGATCATATATATACATTTCCCAACAATATAAATGGAATTTAGATTCATGATACAAAAGTATTGCTTGAATATAAAAGAAGAGAGAGAAGTTCCTTTCGGAATTTCGGCATAGTAACAGGTGTACATGGGAGGCATTTAATGAGAGAGAAAGGGTTCTACCATCACTCAAACAATAATAGGGCAGTATGTGGGAGGTGCTAAACCATACCCCAACATTAATAATTGAAATAAAAAGGGAAATACAACTTAAAGAAAATTGACAAAAAAAAAAACAAAGGAAGAAAACCCCTTACTTGGAAGTGTGCTTCCAAAGGCTAGAGAGAGGCTTGTGAGAGGCTTCTTGGGAGATTGGGGCACCTTGGGAGGATTATAGAGAGAGTAGGGCAGAGGTTGGACGAACTTAAAGGGCTTTGAGTGAGGAGGAAGTGGGAGCATGGGTGGGTTTATATAGGAAAGGTGAGAGAATTCTTTATTATTTAGGTTTGGGACCCCTTATATTAAAATAGTCCAAACCACAAACCATCCCATGGTATTTGCCCATGGTTTCTGGAAAAGGAAAGAGGAAAACAATATTTTACAAGGCCAAGGTCCGAACTTATTAAAAAATTAGGTTTGCTTATGTGGAGGTGAGTCACACTCCCATGGAAATTAATTTAAAAAGGCAAAGTGTTGAATAAGTCTTGAGGGCTCCATTAATGCTTTGAAAAGTGAGTCAAACAAACCCAAAACCTCATTATTTTAATGATAAAACACATATTGGCCGAAAATAAGGATTATGATATTTTATTACATCACCATTGGGTCATTATTATGTCATAAAACACATTATATATTTAAATGGTATTTAATTTTTACCCAAAAATTTGACTGTCTCAGAAAATTATGAAAAATTCACCGTTGGATAATTTCGACATCCTGATTCCAAAAATTATATTTATTTTATCTAAATAATTGTCTAAATATGTGAATTTTTACTTTTAAAATAAAAACCGACATTTATAAAAAAAATTCACGGGTTTTGACAGAAATGGCTTTCAAACCTTAATAAAAATTTTAATTGCATTCAAAAAATTATAAGATCATTTATATTTAATAAAAATTAATTTAATATTAATAATAATATTTTATTATAATATTATTTAATTCAAAAATCCTTTAATTTAATAAAATATAATTCTTAATTAAATAATAACTAAAAACACCATTTGTACTTTAAAAACTAATTACAATGTATCAAAAATGACTAGAAATTATATTCATTATTATATACAAAAATAATGTACATGAACATGGTGCTACTTATTTGTTACATAACCCCTTAAAATAGCTGCATAAGACCTAAGGGTAAGGTGTGCGATGGTGACAGACTCTTGGGGTTGCTCGGATAACATCGCTCGAGTGGTAATCTCTATCAACTTCCATTTTTCCCGTAGACGATCACGTTCGAGCTTGACTTGATGAAGCTCAGCTTGGGCTTGGTCAAGGGCAAAGCCCAAAGACGCCACCTCCTTTCCGAGCTCCGACAAATGGGCTTTGTAAGGGGCAATTCTACTGGATGAGGCCATCGCTTCCTTTGTCTGAGTAGAAAATTGGTTCGTTAAAGCCTTATATTTAAACTACCCAGATGATCACTGTTCAACGGATATAAAAGTAACAGTCACTAATCTTAACGTTAAAATAAATAATTTGACATCTTATAAAAACATTTTTTTCATAAAGAAACATTTAACTGGATCAAGAGGGATTTTCCATTAATGAAATTTTGGGTCGTTACAACATTCCCCCCTTAAGAAATTTCGCCCTCGAAATTTTCCTTTTCCTACACTAAAACAAATGTGGGTAACTTAGCTTCATCATATCCTCCGACTCCCAAGTTGCTTTTTCAAACTTGTGGTTTCTCCACAACACCTTGACGAGGGGCATTGTCTTATTTCGTAGAACTTTTTCTATACGATCCAAGATCTTCACTGGTTGCTCCTCATAAGAAAGATCATCTTCTAATTGTACCACCTCAGAAGAGAGTACATGTGAAGGGTCTGGTATGTACTTCCTTAAGAGGGATACATGGAAGACATCATGCACCTTGGCCATAGTAGGTGGAAGTGCTAGTCGATAGGCCACAGCCCCAACACGATCAAGAATATCGAAGGGGCCGATGTACCTTGGACTTAACTTCCCTTTCTTTCCAAACCTCATGACCTTCTTCCACGGAGATATGCGTAAAAACACCATGTCTCCGACTTTAAACTCAAGGTCTCGTCGACGATTATCTGCATAACTCTTCTGTCGACTTTGGGCTGCCTTGATATGCTGCTGAATGGTTTTCACCTTCTCCACCATTTCTTCGACCATTTCTGGTCCAAGCAGCTTACGTTCACCGACCTCATCCCAACATGCCGGTGTTCTGCACCTTTTCCCATATAGGGCTTCATATGGTGCCATTTGGATGCTCGAGTGGAAACTATTATTATAAGAGAACTCAACTAGAGGAAGATGTTGATCCCATCCTCCTTTAAAGTCCATTGAGCACACTCTCAACATATCCTCAAGTGTTTGGATAGTCCGCTCGGATTGGCCATCAGTTTGAGGATGATAGGCCGTACTGAAGTTCAGTTCAGTATTCAGAGCATGTTGAAGACTCTTCCAAAACTTAGAGGTAAATCTTGGATCTCGGTCCGACACAATAGATAGTGGTACTCCATGCAACCGTACCACTTCCCTGATATATATCCGTGCCAGTTGATCCAAAGAGAAATCCTCTCGAATAGAAATGAAGTGTGCAGTCTTTGTAAGACGATCCACAATAACCCAGATTGCATTGTTGCTTTTGGATGTCCTTGGAAGTCCAGTGACGAAGTCCATGGTGATGTTCTCCCATTTCCATTCTGGTATGGGCAATGGTTGCATCATCCCCTTAGACTTCTGCCTCTCTGCCTTCACTTGCTGACACACCAGGCACTTTGATGTATATTCAGCGATCTCCTTCTTCATATTATCCCACCAAAAGTTTTCTCGGAGATCTCGATACATCTTTGTGCTCCCTGGGTGAATAGAGAAATTTGAACTATGTGCATCATCCAAAAGTTCCTTCTTCAGCTCCGAACTTGATGGAACACATAGTCTTTTCCCAAACCGCACAATTCCTTCTTCATTAACATTAAACTCTGAGGATTTTCCCTTTTTGATAGCTTCCACTTTTCTTGGATTCTCGCATCACCCTTTTGAGCATCCTTTAACCTTTCCAAAAGAGAAGGTTGAGCAATAATTTGTGAAAGGATTGATGATGTTCCCTTCTTTATGATTCCCACGCCCATCTTCACCAAGTCTAAGAAGATTGGATCCTTCTCAATTCTCATCATTGATAGAATTGCTGGATCCTTACTACTTAGGGCATCCGCCACCTTGTTCGCCTTCCCAGGGTGGTAATGTATTGAACAATCATAATCCTTTATGAGCTATATCCATCTTCTCTGGCGCATATTAAGCTCTTTCTGTGTGAATATATATTTAAGACTCTTGTGGTCAGTATATATCTCACATCTCTCTCTATAGAGATAATGCCGCCAGATTTTCAAGGCAAAGATCACCGCCGCCAACTCCAGATCATGCGTTGGATAGTTTCGCTCATGGATTTTCAACTGCCTTGAGGCATAGGATATCACTTTATCATTCTGCATCAGCACACATCCTAAGCCCTTCTTTGAAGCATCACTGAATACCACAAAAAGCTCCCCACTTGTGGGTAAAGTGAGCCCAGGTGCAGTGATAAGCCTCCTTTTCAACTCCTTGAAGCTTTCTTCGCATTCATCACTCCAAGAAAACTTTACTCCCTTTCGAGTTAGCTTGGTAAGAGGGTTGGACAATCGTGAGAAGTTTCTCACAAATCGTCGATAATATCCAGCTAACCCCAAGAAGCTACGGATATCAGTTACCGATGTTGGCCTCGGCCATCCCTCAATTGCATCTGTCTTGGAGGGGTCCACAGATATCCCATTGCTTGTGATGATATGGCCCAAGAATGAGACCTCCTTCAACCAGAACTCACACTTGTTGTACTTGGCATAGAGCTTCTCCTTGCGCAAAGTCTCCAATACAGTTCTTAAATGCTCCTCATGGTCCTCCTTGGTTTTGGAGTATATTAGAATATCATCTATAAAGACTACCACAAATTTATCTAGGTAATCTCTAAAGACTCTATTCATCAAGTCCATGAATATTTCTGGAGCATTGGTGAGTCCAAAAGGCATTACTATGAATTCATATTGCCCGTACCTTGTACGAAAATCAGTCTTGGGGATATCTTCCTTCTTCACCCTTACTTGATAATATCCTGACCGCAAGTTGACCTTGGAGAAGTATTGTTCTCCACGCAGCTGATCAAACAAGTCATCGATTCTTGGGAGAGGATACTTGTTCTTTATCGTGATTTTGTTAAGTTCACGATAATCGATGCAAAGCCGCATTGACCCATCCTTCTTCTTGACGAAGAGGACTGGTGCACCCCATGGTGATGCACTTGGGCATATAAACCCTTTATCCAGATTCTCCTGTAGTTGTTTCTTCAGTTCTTCAAGCTCAACCACAACCATTCTATATGGAGTCTTGGATATTGGTAGCGCCCCAGGTATAAGTTCAATTGAGAACTCAACATCTCTTCTTGGAGGAAGACCAGGAAGTTCCTCGGGAAATACTTCAGCGAATTCCCTCACAATAGGCATTTCTTAAAGGGTGGTTTCTTCCTTGGACTCAATCATCTGAGCCAGATATGCGTGCTCATAAGGTAGTAATATCAATGCTTGAGATGATGGAGCTAAAGGAGACTCATCTTCCTCCTGACACTTGTAAAGAATCGGGGGTCGATTCTCCATATGGAGTGTGATTTCCCTCTCCCGACAATTTATGTTGGCTCTATATAAGGAAAGCCAATCCATGCCAAGAATTGTATCAAATTCCACCAAAGGGAGTATGAGGAGGTTCGCCGGGAAATTCAATCCACAGATTATAACAGGGGAGGACTTATACTCATGGGATGCAATGATTGCCCCATTTTCCGTACTCACCGACATCTTTACTTCCATGATTTGTGGTGGTGTAGGGATTGTTCTACTAAACTTTTGAGATATAAAAGAATGCGTAGAACCTGAATCAAAAAGTACGTTCGCTATTCTTGAATGAATAACTAGCGTACCTATCACCACTTCGTTGTCGGGGTTCAGTTCGGCAGAAGTGATGGCAAAAGCTCTTCCTTTCTGTCTTGGAGGTTGTTGATTGCCTCCGATAACCCTTGGATTAGGGAACTGATTCGCAAAATGACCCAATTCTTTGCATTTGAAGCATTGAACAACGCGTTGTGGTTCGAACGGAGCGTTCCTCCCCTCCGTCGCAGCCGCGGGTCCTTCTTGCTGACAGTTAACAACTAGGTGCCATTCTCTTCCACACTTGAAGCATTTTCTTGTCCCCCTAAGGAAATTTCCAGGGTGCTTCTTTCCACACTTTTGGCAAGTGGGGTGCTGGAATTTCTTAGTGCCGTTGGATTTATCCATCGGATCACCATCATTGAAGTCTACCTTCCGCTTCTTGTCCCCATGATACCCCTGTGATTCTCCGATCTCCATTTCAACCTTGAGGGCACATCGGACAATTTCCTCATAGCTGTCGAAGTCACGGATCGCTAATGCTTTCCGCAAGCTAGGCTTCAGCCCACCAAAGAAGCGGTCAACCTTGCATTCGGGGGTAATGACAAAGCCGGAAGCGTATCGTGCAAGCCTTGTGAAGTTTTCCTCGTACGCTCCCACAGATTCCTCATCTTTCTGCTTGAGGGAAAGGAAGTCCCTTTCCATCTTAAGACGGAGGGTGCTTGGAAAATATTTATCGAAAAACATCTTCCGGAATACCTTCCATTCCAAAGCCTCGATCTCCTCCTCAGGCTTCGTATTTTTGATCAATTTCCACCATTGATCAGCTTCACCCTCCATACGATAAGCCGCCAGGAGAACCTTCTCTTTTTCAGAGCATTGGAGGATGGAGAATATCTTTTCAATGGAGTTGATCCATTGTTCAGCAATCGTGGGATCGGATGATCCACTAAAAGTAGGAGGCCTTTGTCTCATGAAGCTTTCAATAGCGACTTGTTCTTTCTTAGGGGGGGTTGAACGTTCCTCTTGACCAGTGTTTCTATTCAAAACTTGAGTTAGATGAGAGAGAAGCGTGACAAAGTTCGCGATTCCCGCTCCCATTGGCTTGGGCATCTCATAAGTACAATCATCACACTGATCTTCACAACGGTTGTTAGCCCGAGTTCTCCTATTACCGGCCATTGGCTGGAATAAAAGGAAAGTTAGGGGTAACACATAAAGGGTAATCCAAAGACAAAAGTTGATGACTTATAAATAAACTTTAATCTCTTTAACTAATGAGTCTATAGGATTCAATCCAGGCTTTTCATGATTTTCCTTATAACATATATCCTTAGGGGCATTTTTCCCTTAATAAGGGTTCATACTAAGATTGTGAATTTATCAAAACATATCCCCCGGGAGTGTCGTAACCAAGAGTGCAGCAAGGCCCGTTGTCGTGCACCAGTTCCCGTTCGAGTCTATCTCAAAGCGGTGTTTTCGGGTTTTACCCCTAGGATACATCTGTGCCAGAGCCGCCTCTACCTGCTCGTATCCAGACAGGGATGTATTTGTTTGATAAACCACTTACTTAGTATTTACCAAAACTTAGGGATGTTTTTATTATGCTTAGTCTCGTATCTAAGGCTCTACTAGATTTTCCTAATCCCAAAAATAACTAAACCTATCCTCTGATACCAACTATGACAACCCTGCTTTTTATTACCACTTAAACATGCTTTATTACATAAAACTTCACTTGATCCAACAAAGAAGATCGAGAGGTTTAGTGTCTTTAGGGCTTAGGATCATTACATAAAACTTTAAACTTGAAATACAACATCTTTATTGAAAACTTCCTTTACATTACCACTACATTCCTTCGTACTTATCATTGCATGAGATAACCTGAGGACATGCATAAGAAAAGGGTGAGCTATAAAGCCCAGTAAGGGAGTAAACAATGAATAACATGAGGAGTGAAATACATGTTAGGCAATAGGCATATCAATAGAGCATAAGAGAAACATGAACATAAAGGCATGATAAAGCATGATAATCATAACATGGAAATGTGGCAACAACACTTAACATTGAATTAGCATGAGCCAAGGCTCATTGCACATGGAGCATGAGTAAAACCTCATTGCACTTGAAGCACGAGTAAACCCTCGTTGCACTTGAATTAGCATGAGTAAACACTCATTGCACATGACGTATCATGATACTATACTTTACCCAATGCATTGGAGCGCTATAAAGGGCACACCCTTCTTAAACATTTCTTTTCATGCATAAGTGTGCCACATGGATCATAAAACATGGATTCATAAAACATAATCATTTCTTCCACAATAAAGGAATGTGGAATTCATACATGAAACTTTATAATCAATATGTAAATGTGCATAAAGGTGAATACCCTTGATGGAGAAATGGGAATGGTATTCACTACACAAAGACATTGGCTTAGAAAATCGGTGCGATTTTGGCAGCGTAACGGCGTGAGATAAGAATTCATAAAAAGGTTGATGAGAGAGAAAGGTGTTCCTCATAATATTTACATGTAATGGACAGTAAGGAGATCATATATATACATGTCCCAACAATATAAATGGAATTTAGATTCATGATACAAAAGTATTGCTTGAATATAAAAGAAGAGAGAGAAGTTCCTTTCGGAATTTCGGCATAGTAACAGGTGTACATGGGAGGCATTTAATGAGAGAGAAAGGGTTCTCCCATCACTCAAACAATAAGAGGGCAGTATGTGGGAGGTGCGAAACCATACCCCAACATTCATAATTGAAATAAAAAGGGCAATACAACTTAAAGAAAATTGACAAAAAAAAAACAAAGGAAGAAAACCCCTTACTTGGAAGTGTGCTTTCAAAGGCTAGAGAGAGGCTTCTTGGGAGCTTGGGGCACCTTGGGAGGATTCTAGAGAGAGTAGGGCAGAGGTTGGACGAACTTCAAGGGCTTTGAGTGAGGAGGAAGTGGGAGCATGGGTGGGTTTATATAGGAAAGGTGAGAGAATTCTTTATTATTTAGGTTTGGGACCCCTTATATTAAAATAGTCCAAACCACAAACCATCCCATGGTATTTGCCCATGGTTTCTGGAAAAGGAAAGAGGAAAACAATATTTTACAAGGCCAAGGTCCGAACTTATTAAAAAATTAGGGTTGCTTATGTGGAGGTGAGTCACACTCCCATGGAAATTAATTTAAAAAGGCAAAGTGTTGAATAAGTCTTGAGGGCTCCATTAATGCTTTGAAAAGTGAGTCAAACAAACCCAAAACCTCATTATTTTAATGATAAAACACATATTGGCCGAACATAAGGATTATGGTATTTTATTACATCACCATTGGGTCATTATGATGTCATAAAACACATTATATATTTAAATGGTATTTAATTTTTACCCAAAAATTTGACTGTCTCAGAAAATTATGAAAAATTCACCGTTGGATAATTTCGACGTACTGATTCCAAAAATAATATTTATTTTATCTAAATAATTTTCTAAATATGTGAATTTTCACTTTTAAAATAAAAACCGACATTTATAAAAAAAATTCACGGGTTTTGACAGAAATGGCTTTCAAACCTTAATAAAAATTTTAATTGCATTCATAAAATTATAAGATCATTTATATTTAATAAAAATTAATTTAATATTAATAATAATATTTTATTAAAATATTATTTAATTCAAAAATCCTTTAATTTAATAAAATATAATTCTTAATTAAATAATAACTAAAAACACCATTTGTACTTTAAAAACTAATTACAATGTATCAAAAATGACTAGAAATTATATTCATTATTATATACAAAAATAATGTACATGAACATGGTGCTACTTATTTGTTACATAACCCCTTAAAATAGCCGCATAAGACCTAAGGGTAAGGTGTGCGATGGTGACAGACTCTTGGGGTTGCTCGGATAACATCGCTCGAGTGGTAATCTCTATCAACTTCCATTTTTCCCGTAG
Source organism: Viscum album (assembly GCA_963277665.1). Lineage (NCBI taxonomy): Eukaryota > Viridiplantae > Streptophyta > Magnoliopsida > Santalales > Viscaceae > Viscum > Viscum album. Next base: position 2,044,331,790 of record OY728147.1, on the reverse strand, counting down.
ACGATCACGTTCGAGCTTGACTTGATGAAGCTCAGCTTGGGCTTGGTCAAGGGCAAAGCCCAAAGACGCCACCTCCTTTTCGAGCTCCGACAAATGGGCTTCGTAAGGGGCAATTCTACTGGATGAGGCCATCGCTTCCTTTGTCTGAGTAGAAAATTGGTTCGTTAAAGCCTTATATTTAAACTACCCAGATGATCACTGTTCAACGGCTATAAAAGTAACGGTCACAAATCTTAACGTTAAACTAAAGAAGTTGACATCTTATAAAAACATTTTTTTCATAAATAAACATTTAACTGGATCAAGAGGGATTTTCCATTAATGAAATTTTGGGTCGTTACAGATTTTTTCTAGGAACCTTTTTGAAGGACCTATGCAATGGACATCATCGAAGGACCCACGTGAAGAGTTTCCTTTTCCAAATTTTCATTTTCCTTTAAGTTGAACTTTTATTTTTCTTAAGTCAAAATTTCAACATAATAGGGTGAGTTTGGTAATTATTTTTCTAGAAAATAGCTCATTTGATAACCTCTACTGAAGTAGATATCTCTCTTCAAAATGAGATGATGAATATCATCGAACCAAATTATTATGATGTTGTCGAAAGTGCTCTTCCTAGATTATGGAAAGGTTTAATTTTGTATCAACTTGAATACCCAAAAAGTCCTTACCTATCCCTGTACGGGCATGTGATTTTACAAGGAGACCACATTACATATATTAATAAATACTTCAAAAAAATTGGTTTTTAAAATATTCCAATTGTCACTGTATGAATATTACTACGAGGGGTATGCCACTTCATGAGGGAACAATCCCTATTGGTTTCATCCTGAATCACAGTGGTTGTAATCCTGATATGAAATATCATATTATAGATCCAAGGCCGCATTTATGTGATTCAACCATTTGGGATTCTCAAATATATTCGTATAATGGTTGGAAGGAAGACTGGGATCTTTGTTCTGGAGGAGGTGTGAATCATGAATGGATGGGGGCATTTTGGGTGCACCGGACTTGTGAATAATTTAGGAAAGATCTATCAAATGTTTATATTTATAAATTTGTATGGATGGGGAAAAATTATGTTTATAAAAAATATTTCATTCCTGAATCGCTGAGCTGATGGGGTCCGCAAATGAATTCTTTCCATTTTACACATGGTAAAGTTGAAATTAGTTTATGGGACATCTACCAAATATCTCGGGTTCCCATTCTCAGGGAAATGTATGAAAAGATTACTCCTCGAGCTACAAAATGGGGTGATGTTACCTGAACACCACCATTGGATCATGAACTGTTCAAAATAGCAAAGAAATTACCCAAATACAAAAAAGATATTCAATCCAAAGTGTGGATGGAAGCATTTTAAGAATCAACAACAGAGAAGGGTCCCACCTGTGGATGTCCTACTATTTGTCCTTCTATAGATAATCAGGGTAGTTCAGGAATATATTTGCATACATTGGAGAGAGGTGTCTATAAGAACTGAGGCTAAAAAGTCAAATATGATATTGATGAAAATATACACATAGCCTCCTTACCTTTACATGTGGATAATCATTTTCTTGCTTCTAGTTCATGAGTCTAGAGGTGGTGTAAGGCCATGTACTTTTTTCATTGTAGTTAAATTGGTATAAGAGAAGTATATTGGGCTAGAAACTCCTATATTGGCAATAATTTTCTATTCCCTGATGCATTTATACAATGGAAAGGCTTCATTTATAATTACAGGGCCATTCTATGTGTTATGGGGATAGATTGTGGCACACATTTATTTATACTCAGTGTTGAATTCAGTCAGAGTCCCCAATGGTCAATTCACTCCATTTTTACAGAATGTTTCAGGTATTCAGCCTTAGAACGTGAGACCTGATGTAGTGCTAAAGGAATTGAATGTCTCAAGAGAATTCATCTTCTTTCCTTTTGTTAACCCACCAACTGAAACATTTATTAATGACAATAAAGAAGAAAATTATGAGATAAGGTCTTATATGATAGCAGTAAGGGATAGTGTATTATTGACCAGGATTGATGGTGAAATTATCTATGAGGCTAACATCCCTTATAGGTTTTCTCATCAATCCAAATGTCTTCAACAACCAAACACTTTTCCACCAACGTATGTTAGACATGAGAAACACCCAATGGTAGCGAGACAATTGTGGATTCTAATGGCTTTATAAACATCCAAGTTTTCAGTCACATTACCTATATTAGATGCATCAATTGGATTGGAAGCTTGATATTACAAAGCTTGGGATTATTCATATCCTCAAGGGTATTTGAAAAAAGGAATACATCAATTGGAAGCTACAATGACTATTGTGCATGGAAATCAAGGTAAGAAGTCTAAGGACAGAGATGATGCATAAGTTTCAGAGGTTTTAGATCTTTTAAAACATCTTCACAGGAGGTACACCAGTAAGACTAGGGATAGAGAAGCAATACCTACGACACCAAGGTGATCTAACATCCACCATCAGAAAGAGATTCCTATTCCATCTGTTGAACTTTATGAAGAAGAAGAGAGGCCCGAGGAGGATCACTAGTCAGAAGGTGTTGAATCTACTCCATAACCAACCATATAGAGATTGAGTTATGTGTGAATTTTAGCCATTCACCATTGGGAGAGCATGATTCATGAACTTAGGGATGCATGGGAATTCCTCCAACATGGCATTTGAATACCAGATGTGGGTGACATTAAGGCACCTTCTTATTGTAATATGGATAATAACCCGACTGAATTACGAGAATACATTATAGATATGGAGGATTTTATATATTCAACTGATGAAAAAATTCGAGCCTCTAAATGAGTATCCCATATGATGGACTTTAGAATACATGAAGGGGTAATTATTGACCCTAAGGAGGAGTGAGATATATATGTTAATACTGAGAACATATTTTAATTTTCTTTTTTTCTCAATTAGGCTTTACCATTCATCCTCATTAATCATGATGAAATAAATTTTTGCATCTTGAATGCAGTGAAGGAAACTCTGGACCGGTTCTTGGATCACCAAGGTATGGGCTTGTAGGTTCTCCCATCAACGCATCGAATAATCCTCCCAAATCTCCAGAACTTTATCCAAGAGAGAGAATCATGAACAGGGTAATGAAAACAGATAATCCTCATCCATTAACTAAAGTTTCTCCTTCTAGGAGGAGCATTTCAATTTCTCCTAAAGCTTATGAAAATAAAGGCAAGATAACAACGAGATTAGTCTGAAGTGTTCACCAAAGGAGTAAATATTTATACTATCCTCAAGGCATTATAATTTTTTCAATACACTCTAGTAATCACATTTATCCTATTATAGCATCTATATCTCTATCCACTCTCAGGGGACTATGAGATGATTCTTTAAGACTAGAGAAGGAAACCCCTGGAGAAACCGAGGTTCATATTGATGGATCTGCTACCTTAGAAGATAAAACATCAAAAGATTCAGCTGTACCCACTACTATCTCTATTGAGAGAGAGAGAAGAGACATGGTAAGATCAGATACATTTCTCTTGAATATTAATTTTTTTTTTCTAATATTCTTCTTTTAAACACATCTCATATTATTTTCCTTTGTCAATGGATTTTACAACAATCAATTCTGATATTCCTACTCTAATGGGAGGAAGGAATGAAGATCCAGTGAAATATGAAGTAAATACTGATATTGACCCAAACCTAAAAAGATATAATGATGTTGTACCAATTGAAGAACCAACAGAATATAATGTCAGTGGAGCCAATTTGGGAATTAACCAATATTTGTTGGATACCTTAAATAGTGAGGATGCTATAACATTCCAAGCTGTATACACTAAAATGATGGAATCCCTTAATCCAAATATTTACATTCTAAGTTCCATCAAAGAGTTTGGGGATTTTCATGAGGAATTTCAAGGACTTAAGTTCTCATTTATTCATTTTCCATACATAATTTCTCTTCTTTTACTTGATACTTCACATAAAAGTTCACCTTATGCAGCTTTTTCTAGAAAATGTTGCAAAGGATCTTCCAAAATGGGGCATTCCACTATATCCTTCTTCTGCTGAAGCTAGAGAAGCACCTAATGAGGAACCCTTATTGAGCGACATTCTAGATCATTCAACTATGACAACTGGGAAAACTAAAGAGAATGTACCTTCTTAAGAAACATCAACTCAAACTGATGAAGCTGAGAATATTGGGGATGAATCCAATCAAGTGGTCAACTTATTATTGGGTAAATGTTATCAGCTATCTGGATCATACTCTGTTTCTGCCATTTTTTTTGAAATTGAAAATGATATTGATTTGTGATTTATGGTTATCATATCCCATATTAAGATCGAAAGGTGAAACTTCTACATTGGATCAGTAATCAGCAGAAGGTGAAGCTTCTACTATTGCGAGAGAAGAAGAACAAGGCATCTCTTTACATGATCTGTTTCCAAAGTAAATTTTACCCCATGATAGTGGCTTAGATTCAGACTTAGATATGCAATATGCTTATGAAATGGCATGTAAGAAGACATGGCACCATATCTAGCAGATAATTGATGATAAGCCTTTAGACGAACTGCGATCCCATTTTTCCAAAATCCTAGCATTATTCATCATATTGGGATTTGGTGGATTTAATTATCGATTAGTCTATGATGCAATGAAAGATACCATTTTCTGATGGGAGTAGTAAAAAAAGATGCAGATAGATTTTGAAAAGGCTAAAAAAATTATTAATATCGTGTGCTTCCAAGCAGAAGTAGTTGAGGCAGAGGTATATCATAATAAGAAGTTGATTGAAATCAGCCAACAAATTAAATAATCCATGAATGAGTTGTTATATCTTCAACAACAACTAGATCATATTGATAACTAATTCAAGAAATAGAACTAGACACTTGAATAAACCCAATTGGAGGGAATAAACTCCATTTCAACTGCTAAGGAAGCACTTTGTCATGCCGAGGAGGCTGGATTTTCTCAACTATCTCAACTTCAACAGGCGGTTGATAGGGCTCATGAGGCCATTCAATAAATGAGAAGTAATATTGGTAATTTATTTTAAAACATGATAGAGAGGATCCATTTTGTGGATGTCACTCTAATTTCATATGAATAAAAGAAATTTTGTCTTCAATCATATATATCTTCATTCTTTCCCTCTTTTTCTTTGATTTCAATATTAAAGGTAATGATGATGATGATTTTTTTTAAACATCAAACCTTCATGTTAGATAATCATGATTACAATGAAAAGAATGGGGGTGCTCATAATTTTATTATTAATATGATGGGCTTAATGAGCATAGTTTTATTTTTACTAGGGTTATATGTAAAACCCCACAAACTTTGTATCTTTTGACTTTCTATTTCTCAATATTACCTAAATCACACAAAATGTATGTTTAGTGAGCTGGGACTCAACTTTTTTTAGAGTTCCCTATACGGGTTTTCAATATGGTGAGTGCCATGTATCTTATTGTTGGTAGTTTAGTGTCATGTATATTGGACTATAAAGGGCTAGTGTTTAAGGTCGAATATATTTTACCATAAATTTTCAAATTAGATCTCAAACAAAACCCAGTGACTACGAATTTCTAAAATATTCTTTAAATATTACCAAGGGGAATCTTCAGTCATGATTCTTTTATGGTCTCCAAATATAAAATTTTTATAAACATAAAGGAATTATCTTCCAAGTACAAAGTTACCATTATGTGACAAACCCTTTATAGGGGCAGTATTATGCAGGTCCAACTAGGTCATATGCTGCATAGCCAAGAAGAATATTTTGAATGATAGGATCGTTATGTAGAAAAATTATGCCTGAAAACCTAAGGGCACATAATACATAGTGAATTAAGAGTTCTCTCAGGAATTTGAAATTTTACTGCTGATAGACAAGGGAAAATAAGATTTGGGTGAATCAAGACCACAGTGTGTGATTTTTCCAAGGAAAGGGATTTGGAGAATAAAGGGTTATATAAGCCAACATATGTCATGAATAGGAAAATAACTTCCACACAAATTTGGTGTATAAGTAATGGTTAAATTTTTTTAGAAAAGGGAATTTTTGATATCATGTTATGAAATATTAATTCATACAGTGAGGACATTATACTATGCAGTTTTAAGTCATGCAGTGAGCACAATGTGTGGATTTAATTTAAGCTATTTAGATTTGACCATAGGCATGCGAATCTCCATATTTCTTTGATAATTTGTTTGGTAACATACTACCATATTCAAGCATTGAAAGAAAAATTGTAAATCGTGATTTGGGAATTTCTAGATCTGAAGAATGATATGGGAAAAGGGATAAAAGAATTAGAGGATGTTTTTTTTCAAGAACAAAGTTTCCATTATTTTAAAAACCCCTTATGGGGGCTGTATTATACAGAGCTAATTTGTAACGCCCCGACCCTAGTTACCCAGAGTCGGTGCATTATTACATAACATTGGCATGATCACAAGAAAGATCAAATTTCAAAAGACCGATTGGTTTAGTAGCCTTGAAAACACTAGATATATTCATAAAGTTTTACATTACATCATAAAGTGAAAAACTACTACAACAACATATTGTCTCCAAAGTACACACTATTAACCCCTCATAATATCCCTACAAGTCATTCATAATTTACTTCTTCACTTCCTGGGAAAAATAAAACATAGAAAAGGGGTGAGCTCAAATGCCTAGTAAGGATAACAATATAGCGGAAACTTTCATACATAAGAATAAACATTTAAGGCAATGTATAACTAAAACAAAAGCCTTTCAAACTTGAAATTTCAACATGGTATGCCATAAATAAAATGAAATATTTCCATTTACTTATTCACATGGATATTCTACTAATCGAATAATCACATGCAAAATCAATAACCACTTTTATAATGATGGAATGCATAATTCCAGACTATCATAACCACATAGCCAAGGCCTCGTGCCAAGAATACAAATAAGATTTTGTCAAGGCCTTGTACCAAGACACTATTTTGTCTCATGATACCTACTGATGCATCGAGGAGCTATAGCGGGCTCCACCCGTCACATATTAAGTCCAATGCATTCCCATATGAAAAGGTTTAAACATAACATAAACATTCGTATTAAAACTAGCATACGAAATGTCAATAATTTCACCATAAACTATGAATGGTATAAAAATAGCACATCCACAGTCAAACATATCACAAAACCTTCAATACAATATATAAGTTTTGTATCATAATAAATCAACTTCAAATAAGCGTAAAATCCATCAAAGGATGTTGACATAGATGAAATCAAAACACTTTTTAGATAAATATCTCTTTCTATTTTTGAAATCATTTAGGAGCCATATAAAATAAAAAATTTTCTCTGAAAATATTCTTATAAGCTTGTAAGGAAAGATTTGAAGATTTTATAACGGCGGAAAATAACCGCACCCGCCGTATAAGTTAAAAAAAACACTCTTACCTTAATTTTGTCGAAAAGGTTAAAAAGGACCTTGTTTTGAAAACGACGGAAAGATTCCTCTTATAAAAAGTCAAACAAGGGTATCATATTCTTGTAAATAATAAAAATGTTTTGAAATACATTTTTAAGAAAACATGGATGTGGATGGTAAAGAGATCCCAGTAGATTATTACATATAAACAACCTCGGATAATGAAAAGATTGTGAAATAACCCTTACCTAGTACTTTTCCTTGGTTGGGGTAAGTTAACCTCCTGTATAATGGTGAAATAATTGTTATTAAATTATACAAGAATCATATACATTAATATGATATCATATATGATCTTTTAATATTGATTTGATAATAATATCTTAGTATTATCGTTGTTTCGGGTGTTAACTTACTTGTTTTCTTTTATATATTTTGTTACATAAGACATGTTTGTAAAGGATAGGTTGTATATTATTAATATCCAGAATGATATCAAGTCCTTAAACATCATTTTTTAAATCATCAAATGATAATTATACTTGAATGGATACGATGGAGAATGAATCTCATCGCGTTCGTGGAGACGGTAGTCCGTACGTATGCATGAGCGATAATATCATTCTTTTGATATTAAGATAATATATAAATGGATGGTATATCATATATACAGAATCATTAAAATGTTATATTTATTATTTACATGAGTTACACATCATTATTATACCCATCCAAATAATATTATATTGAATAACAATTATACCACGACGTGGAGACGGTAAGCCGTACGTACGCACGTATGGTGACATGTTATTAAAAGGGTGGATAGAATACAGAATATGGTTGTACCATATTTATAATAACATCACAGTATATATATGATACTGGAGTTATTATTTTATAATGGTAACAACAAAGTAAGAAGAAGTGGAAGAAGAAAGGAACATGAAAAAGGGTGGTGAAATCATTACCTCTTCTTCGGTTTATTCCTTTTGATTTGATCAAAATGGATCCTTAGGTTGGATTTATGATAAAAATAATGCCTCTAGGTTGTAGTGAGGGAAGTTGGGAGAGTATTTGGGCAGATTTTGGACGAACCAAAAGGCTTTTAAGGTGTGAAGAAATGAGAAGGAGGAGTGCCCTTTTATAAGAGGGGTGAGGGGCACCTTTGGAAATGCTAGAAATATTAATTTATAATAAATTCATATTCGGTTTTCAATGGCTCCAAAGTTTATTATTTAAATGTTAAGGTGGGGATAGGTCTAAAACAACTCAACCAATAGAATTTAGACAGGTTTGGGTACTTATATTAACCTTATCCTTAAGTATTAACTCTAAGTTAATTAGTTTCACTTTTATAATGTCTCTTTGTATTTTTATATTATATGGTGAATAAACATACAATATACATCCAAGAGACCCCAAAGTGGTCCATTAATGATTAAAATATCAAGATATAAGTCTCCTGGCCGAACCTTAGATTTTTAGGAATTTAATATCAATTAATAATATAATATTTGTTTTAAGAACTCTTTTATGTCAATTTTGACACTATTCAATAGTTGATTTTTGTGAAACTCATAACAGATTGATTACTTCGAAAAAAGTCAATTAAATAAATCCTAATATATCATATTATCCTAGAAAATTAGTTTAATTCATTAAAAGTTTCATATTATATTTATTTGGGTATTTATAATATCAATTATTTTGATTTTTCACTATTATAGTAATTACTGCATCATCATTGTGTCATAAATAAATTAAATTATTTAATGTCTAAAAATTATAAATAAAATATCATTATGTAGGAAATCTTTTTATATTTCTAATTAATATTTATAATCTAAAATCCAACATATATAACCCTATGTAAAAATTGTTTTTATAAAAGATATATGCTTGTGTCATTTTTGTATTCATTTTAACTTAATTAAAATAAAGTGTCCCTATCACCTACAAGTGGCACCATGGGGTCCCAAAATCTACCCAAATATGCATATGTCCGAACATGTATCAACCAATAAGGCTAGGACACGTTTTATGGTAATTTAGTATTATTATAATATTATTGTTTAACCCTTATTTACCTGATTTATCCTTAACCATGGTAAATAAAATTTTTACCGCAGTAATTATTCAAAATGTCTAAAAATAAAAGTTACCTATTTACACAATTTGAACATCCTGATTCCAAATATGGAATACATTTTTATAAATTCAAAACACATAAGTGTCAGAAATTAATTTAAAATTAATTCCCGCTGTCAAAACAAAAAGCGTGTTTTTAAGAGATAATAACTATCAAAAGATTGACACTTGTTTATGTTCAGTTTAATTGTAAAATTGTGTACAATGACCAACATTATATTAAATGGTAAAAATATATTCTAAATATACTTTAAAAACACTAAAATTCATAATTTATCACTCTTAAATATTTTGATTAAAAAAGTTGTTTTTAATTAAAATTTAGTAATTTTCACTATTCATCAAAATATGAAAGTTATTCAAAAAGTACCAAAATTTACCTTAGGAAAAATTAGATATTCTGAATCCAAAAATGAAGTCCTTTTTAAAATATAAAATATATATAATTTTAAAAAGTAGGTATTACTATTCATAACGGCTAGTTTGATTGGTTGTGGTGTGTGTTAAAACTCAAAGTTGCGTACAACACACGCTACTGTATTATTCAAAGAAAGCGTACCATGGAAGCTTGAGATGTTTCATTTTAAATTTTTGATATCTCCATTTAGTCAAAAAGTTTAAAATATTGTATTTAAAAAGGGTTCACTATTAAAAGTTGATAAAAGTGAAATACTGAAAATGAATTTGTTCTTGCATTATGTCTAAGATACTCATAATATGGATTCTAAAATTATAAGGATTATATAAAGTTTAAAATTTAGTTAATACTATTCATAACCTCTTTTGAATGGATTTTTGGTAAGTCATAGTGCAATTGAACTCGGTGTTGCGTGTAGTGTAAGTTATGGAATTATTTTGAAGAAATAACACACTATGAATTCTTGGGGTGTTACATTCTCCCCTCCTTCAATAAATTGCGTCCTCACAATTTGAAATTGTTCTTCGAAAATAAAAGGTTGAAAATAGAAAATATATTTGTGGGAAAACCCACATCAGAAATTGGGTTACTAAAATTTAGTCTTAATATGAGGAAAAGAGAAATCAAAGGGTCACCACCAAATTATGATCTTGATTAGGAGAACATTGGTGGCAATTAGAGACATATAATTGGAGGAAAAACGTAAATATTTATAGGTAGTGATTGAGGTCATCAATCAAAAACAAGTGTAAAATTGAGGTCCTTAAATTCATCAATCTATGATGATTTGAAATACCATCGGTTCAACAAAACATAGGGTATTAGGATAACACATTTTTGACGTTTCAAAATATCATAGTTGAAATCCCACATCAAAAAATGAATTAATGAGGCCTCTATTTAAAATAAAGAGTGGAAAGTATGAAGATTACCGAAAATAACACATACTAGGGTTCCATGTAAGAAAATATGGATATGGAAGAAAAATCTAACCATCAATTATCTGATGGAGAGTGGTAGAGAACATGGCTATGAAAAGGCCAACAATCCCAAAGCCATAAATTAGTGATGATTTAAGGTACCATCTAGGACAACATTTTTGTTCTAAGTTCCTTTTCTTAATGTTGAGGAATTTATTTATGAGATTGGCTAAGATCATAAGGATATATAAATTTCTACCACAAACTCATATTTCACTCTAAAAGATAATAGAACGTAAAAAAGAATTCTATTTATACTATTCGTACAGGGTTCCAAAATAAACGAATTTATAATTTATATACCAGTTCTTTTAGTAAAAACTACATTATTTAATCCAGGACATCTCGTGGGCCAGTGGTAGGTGATACACCCTTGTCGCCCTTCGGTTGCGGGTTCAAGTCTCGTAGCCTTGCCGGATGCGACGGGTTGCCGCCCGACCTCCGGGTTGTCCTTTTATGGCAATCCAAAATAATCTAAACTAGAACTATCCAAAATACATCTGTCCAAACTCACAGTCCAACATTTATAAGGAAGGTAAACATAATGTAGATCCTTTTTACCCCGTAATAGCAAATGAATACCTTCATCATGTATTCTTTTAATACACTGAAACATCCTGAATTACCATATTCCTTATTGATTACATTCATACTCCTTATTCCATATAGAATGCTGGATATAATTCATCAATCCAAAAATGTTTTAAACCCCAAAAATGATGGAATATACAAATCATTAATCTGTTCTAAGGTAGTCAAGAATATCCAATATAATTTATCCAAAACAATCATGTATTATTCCAAAATCACTACCTAGGTATCAGAACTATATTATGGTTTATCATTCTCTCAACCATATATTTTCCAAAAATTTATCCTGCTATTGAGTCACTTTTCTTTGTTCCACACAATCTCAAGTCCTTAATGAAATAGTACTGCAGTACAATCCTTATATACTCCATAATTATTATAACAAGTACATTGTTAATACAACACTCAATTGACTTAATCAACATAAGAACTCTAATCATTCTTCTTCATCTGTGGTAGTATCATAACTTGATTATTATCCAATAGCATCATTTGAGGCATAGTCTGATGACTGGGACATAGGTTCGCGTAGTGTCCAAACTCCTTGCAAATGAAGCATTGTACATTTGAAACCATTTTCTTACCCTTGCAGTCACGTACTTTGTGCCCTTTTCCTCCACACTTATAACAAACTCCCATTCCTTTCAGGCAAGTTCCAGGGTGTTTCTTTCCGCAGTTATCACATATGGGAAAATTCTTCTTTTCCATGTTCCCTTTATCCATCTTTCTCTCTTCCATACTTTTCATCTCTTACTTCCCTTCAAAGCCATAGGACTCAGTAAACTCTTTACTTATCTTATCAACACATGATATTATTTCTTCATATGATGATAATACATGCGTGACTATTTCTCTTGTAAATTCTGGCTTAAGACCATAAAATATATAATCCTTCTTTCTCTTTGTATCATGTGCATTTCTAGAGTTCTCATTCCTTCTACAGGGCTCCATTTCTAAACAATGGAATACATTAGATTAGTTTATGAATAACAATACCTAATCCCAAACTTGTAAAACACATAACATAAATTAAATAGTTTATGGATATAATCCATAATCATAAAAATGTCTCCTTTGAGGAAGGATATACTTATAAACCCTTCATAATGATTTGTAAATAAAATGAGTGTTATCCTAAGCATATCCCCCGGGAGTGTCATAACCAAGAGTGCAGCAAGGCCCGTTGTCGTGCACCAGTTCCCGTTCGAGTCGATCTCAAAGCGGTGTTTTCGGGTTTTACCCCTAGGTACATCTGTGCCAGAGCCGCCTCTACCTGCTCGTATCTAGACAGGGATGTATTTCTCGGAAAACTCACTAAATCTTTACAATACCAAAATTCTAGGAAGTTCTTATATACTAATCCTCAAAATTCATCTTAAATCTATGTGCTCTAATCAGAGTTTATCTAAATCTAGCTTCCAAGGTTTGTACTAAACTTCCTCTGATACCAACTGTAACGCCCCGACCCTAGTTACTCAGAGTCGGTGCATTATTACATAACATTGGCATGATCACAAGAAAGATCAAATTTCGAAAGACCGATTGGTTTAGTAGCCTTGAAAACACTAGATATATTCATAAAGTTGTACATTACATCATAAAGTGAAAAACTACTACAACAACATATTGTCTCCAAATTACACACTATTAACCCCTCATAATATCCCTGCAGGTCATTCATAATTTACTTCTTCACTTCCTGGGAAAAATAAAACATAGAAAAGGGGTGAGCTCAAATGCCCAGTAAGGATAACAATATAGAGGAAACTTTCATACATAAGAATAAACATTTAAGGCAATGTATAACTAAAAAAAGCCTTTCAAACATGAACTTTCAACATGGTATGGCATAAATAAAATGAAATATTGCCATTTACTTATTCACATGGATATTCTACTAATCGAATAATCACATGCAAAATCAATAACCACTTTCATAATGATGGAATGCATAATGCCAGACTATCATAACCACATAGCCAAGGACTCGTGCCAAGACTACAAATAAGATTTTTTCAATGCCTTGTGCCAAGACACTAGTTTGTCTCATGAGATCTACCGATGCATCGAGGAGCTATAGCGGGCTCCACCCATCACATATTAAGTCCAATGCATTCCCATATGAAAAGGTTTAAACATAACATAAACATTCGTATTAAAACTAGCATACGAAATGTCAATAATTTCACCATAAACTATGAATGGTATAAAAATAGCACATCCACAGTCAAACATATCACAAAACCTTCAATACAATATAGAAGTTTTGTATCATAATAAATCAACTTCAAATAAGCGTAAAATCCATCAAAGGATGTTGACATAGATGAAATCAAAACACTTTTTAGAGAAATATATCTTTCTATTTTTGAAATCATTTAAGAGCCATATAAAATAAAACATTTTCTTTGAAAACATTCTTATAAGCTTGTAAGGAAAGCTTTTAAGATTTTATAATGGCAGAAAATAACCGCACTCGCCGTATAAGTTAAAAAAACACTCTTACCTTAATTTTGTCGAAAAGGTTAAAAAGGACCTTGTTTTGAAAACGATGGAAAGATTCCTCTTATAAAAATTCAAACAAGGGTATCATATTCTTGTAAATAATAAAAATGTTTTGAAATACATTTTTAAGAAAACATGGATGTGGATGGTAAATAGATCCCAGTAGATTATTACATATAAACAACCTCGGATAATGAAGAGATTGTGAAATAACCCTTACCTTGTACTTTTCCTTGGTTGGGGTAAGTTAACCTCCTGTATAATGGTGAAATAATTGTTATTAAATTATACAATAATCATATACATTAATATGCTATTATATATGATCTTTTAATATTGATTTGATAATAATATCTTAGTATTATCGTTGTTTCGGGTGTTAACTTACTTGTTTTCTTTTATATGTTTTGTTACGTAAGACATGTTTGTAAAGGATAGGTTGTATATTATTTATATCCAAAATGATATCAAGTCCTTAAACATAATTTTTTAAATCATCAAATGATAATTATACTTGAATGGATACGATGAAGAATGAATCTCATCGCGTTCGTGGAGACGGTAGTTCGTACGTATGCACGAGCGACAATATCATTCTTTTGATATTAAAATAATATATAAATGGATGGTATATCATATATACAGAATCATTAACATGTTATATTTATTATTTACATGAGTTACACATCATTATTATACCCATCCAAATAATATTATATTGAATAACAATTACACCACGACGTGGAGACGGTAAGCCGTACGTACGCACGTATGGTGACATGTTATTAAAAGGGTGGATAGAATACTGAATATGGTTGTACCATATTTATAATAACATCACAGTATATATATGATACTGGAGTTATTATTTTATAATGGTAACAACAAAGGAAGAAGAAGTGGAAGAAGAAAGGAACATGAAAAAGGGTGGTGAAATCATTACCTCTTCTTCGGTTTCTTCCTTTTGATTTGATCAAAAGGGCTCATTAGGTTGGCTTTCTGATCAAAATAATGCCTCTATGTTGTAGTGAGGGAAGTTGGGAGAGTATTTGGGCAGAGTTTGGCCGAACAAAAAGGCATTGAATGTGTGAATAAATGAGAAGGAGGAGTTCCCTTTTATAAGAGGGGTGAGGGGCACCTTTGGAAAAGCTAGAAATATTAATTTATAATAAATTCATATTCGGTTTCTAATGGCTCCAAAGTTGATTATTTTAATTTTAAGGTGGGGATAGGTCGAAAACAACTAAAACAATATAATTTAGATAGGTTTGGGTACTTATATTAACCTTATATTTAAGTATTAACTCTAAGTTAATTAGTTTCACTTTTACAATGTCTCTTTGTATTTTTATATTATATGGTGAATAAACTTACCATATACATCCAAGAGTCCCCCAAGTGGTCCATTAATGATGAACCTATCATGATATAAGTCTCTTGGCCAAACCTTTGATTTTTAGGAATTTAATATCAATTAATAATATAATATTTGTTTTAAGAACTCTTTTATGTCAATTTTGACACTATTCAATAGTTTATTATTGTGAAACTCATAACAGATTGATTACTTTGAACAAAGTCAATTAAATCAATCCTAATATATCATATTATCCTAGAAAATTAGTTTAATTCATTAAAAGTTTCATATTATATTTATTTTGGTATTTTTAATATCAATTATTTTGATTTTTCATTATTACAGTAATTACTGCATCATCATTGTGTCATAAATAAATTAATTTATTTTATGTCTAAAAATTATAAATAAAATATCATTATGTTTTAAATCTTTCTATATTTCTAATGAATATTTATAATCTAAAATCCAACATATATTATCCTATGTAAAAATTGTTTTTCTAAAAGATATATGCTTCCGTCATTTTTGTATTCATTTTAACTTAATTAAAATAAAGTGTCCCTATCACCTACAAGTGGAACCATGGGGTCCAAAAATCGACCTAAATATGCCTATGTCCGAAAATGTATCAACCAATAAGGCTAGGACACTTTTTAGGGTAATTTAGTATTATTATAATATTATTTTTTAACCCTTATTTACAGGATTTACCCTTAACCATGGTAAATAAAATTTTTACCGCAGTAATTATTCAAAATGTCTAAAAAAAAAGTTACCTATTTACATAATTTGAACATCCTGATTCCAAATATGGAATCCATTTTTCTAAATTCAAAACACATAAGTGGAAGAAATTAATTTAAAATTAATTCCCGCTGTCAAAACAAAAAGCGTGTTTTTAAGAGATAATAACTGTCAAAAGATTGGCACTTGTTTATGTTCGGTTTAATTGTAAAATTGTGTCCAATGACCAAAATTATATTAAATGGTAAAAATATATTCTAAATATACTTTAAAACCACTAAAATTCATAATTTATCACTATTAATTATTTTGATTAAAAATGTTGTTTTTAATTAAAATTTAGTATTTTTCACTATTCATCAAAATATGAAAGTTATTCGAAAAGTACCAAAATTTCACCTTAGGCAAAATTAGATATTCCGAATCCAAAAATGAAGTCCATTTTGAAATATAAAATATATATAATTTCAAAACGTAGGTATTACTATTCATAACTTCTAGTTTGATTGGTTGTGGTGTGTGTTAAAACTCAAAGTTGCGTACAACACACGCTACTGTATTATTCAAAGAAAGCATACCATGGAAGCTTGGGATGTTTCATTTTAAATTTTTGATGTCTCCATTTAGTCAAAAAGTCTAAAATATTGTATTTAAAATGGGTTCACTATTAAAAGTTGATAAAAGTGCAATACTGAAAATGAATTTGTTCTTGCATTATGTCTAAGATACTCATAATATGGATTCTAAAATTATAAGGATTATATAAAGTTTAAAATTTAGTTAATACTATTCATAACCTATTTTGAATGGCTTTTTGGTAAGTCATGGTGCAATTGAACTCGGTGTTGCGTGTAGTGCAAGTTATTGAATTATTTTGAAGAAATAACACACTATGAATTCTTGGGGTGTTACATAATTGGGGAATATGATGCATATCCAAATAGTGGAATCTTTTGACTAACAAGCCTGTTATGTAGGAAAATTCTATGCAAGGACACCTAGGGGAATGTACTGCATTGTCAGAAAGATGGATTTCAGATGTTTAGTATTCTATTACTAAAAGATGAAGAAATTTTATAGAGATTCATATTTTCCAAATCACAGAGATTGGTTTATGAAGAAAAGTACATGAGTATAGAGAGTATTTCTAATCATGTTTCCAAAGAATCAAAGGAATAAGATTTATACAAAGTCCTAAACCTAACATAGGAAGTATGATGTTTGTTGTTTTAGGTCATAAAACTAGAACCATAAATGGAAACAGTATATGAAATGTGGTCAAGTGATCCAAGGTTATTTCATATTGCTTTGAACACATGGAGAGAGAGATATGTAAACCATGGTCTTTAAGACTTTAATATTGAGAGAAAGATAATGGTATAAGTATATATGAATGGATATTTTAAAATAAAAATTCTTGAATATTGTTATCAATGTTTGAAGAGGACAATGAAAATATAACCAAGAACGAAATAACCATCATTTAAAAAACCTTTTATGGGGGATATATTATATAGGGCCAACTGGGGCATATATTGCATATCCAAATAGTGGAATCTTTTGATTGATTGGCCTATTATGTAGGCAACTTAGGCAAGAATACCTAAAGAAACATACTACATAGTCAGGAAAAAGGGTTCTGAGATATTAAAAACCCTGTCACCCGAAACAATAAGAAATATTATGAAGATATTGAAATATTCAAGATTAAGAATGTGAAATATGGAAAGGGGTTATGATCAATGAACATGAAAAATATTTGGATCAATATTGGCCATGAGTTTGAAGTATCTTACATGAATCCAACTCATATGTAAAAATAGACACTTTATTTTTTTCCTTTGAATTAATATTATGCTGTGTAGTTTAGAGTCATGTAGTGAGGACATTGTAATTTGATGTTTTAAATCATGCTGTGAGAACATTGTATTGTGTAGTTTTAATTCATGCAGTGAGGACATTGTACTGTGTAGTTTTAATTCATGCTGTGAGAACATTGTGCTGTGTAGTTTTAAGTCATGCAGTGAGGACATTGATAACCCCATAAGAAATTGAGACACCTTATTTATATAGAGAATCCTTTTACCCAATTCCTAAGCCGACGTGAGATATTCTTAGTGTGAGAAACAAGGAGCAGTAAATGCTTATTCTGTAACACTAAGATGAAACAAGTAAATAATATGGGTATTATGATTAAGTGATGGCTGATCCAGGGCATAGGATCCTGGATCACTACATATCTCATTGGAAAAAGAATCAATCCAAACACAGTTCATGGATTTCTGTGAAGTTTAACAAAATGTAGTAATAATGAAGATGGAACGATGTGAAAATAAAGGCTTATCGTAGCTAGACCAAGGGAAAAAAACCAAGTGCCGTTACGTGTCTTGCTGGGGAAAATAATCAAGTTATATGTATTTCTTTAAAAATTCCCTATGCAGATTTTGATTCTTACATTAGGAGTAAAGGGGGTTTTATATCATGGATGGGCCTAATATTGAAGATCTGGGTATCTCTACTTATCTCATATAGATGAGAATCAATCCGTACATAGGTCTTGAAACATTTATTTCTCACACCAATCGAGTTTTACATGGGAGACACAGGGTTTTAACATATTCTGGAAAAATGATTAAATTTAAGACACAAGATGATATGAAAATAAAAACATGTATGTTAAAAGAGAAATATTTATAGATCTAGTTCATATATAGAAGAAGAAAAGGGAAATAAAAAATTTGTGGTTGCGGCTAGAACTAGGGTTGGAGATCCAGAAATCTTTACGTATCTCATATAGATGAGAATCAAGTCATATATAGTTCTTGAAATTAGGTCCTTATACAGATTTGATTCATACATAGGGAATAAAGGGACTCATGTGCCACTAAGTACCAACAATGATGTCATTGATGCTTTCTTATGGAAGCTTCTAACGTCTAGTAGAGAAGACGTTAGCCGTACAGTTTAATGTCGTGTAATGAGGAAAAATGATTTCATGCATTTTAACGTCATACGACAAGGAAAAAGATGCTATTCATTTTATCATCGTGTAACATGGATGCTTATGATTGTTATGCAGTTTAACATTTTTCAATTAGGACCTTGTGCTGTGTAGTTTAGAGTCATGCAGTGAGGACGTTGTGTAAAATTACACAAATTATTTCTTCAAGAATCTCACATTGGTTGGAGTGGTAATAAACTCTTCATCCATTGATATTAAGGCATAAGATCCATCCAAGTAGACCTTATATATGGAATAAGGTCCTTACCAATTTGGATCAAGATTTGGAGGTTTCTTTCCTGGTATCATTGGAGTCCTGAGAACCAATACCAATTCTCCTTGAAGAAATTAATGGAGTTGAACTTTCTTATTGAAGGATCGCATGATTTAGTTCTGATAGAATTTTAAATGATGAAAAGTATGCAATATTTTCTCATCTAATCATTCTTGCTCATAAAACCATTTTTGAGACTTCTCATTTGCAGAAAACTGATCACAGATTGAAATTCTGAGTGAAGGAAATTGAATTTCAATGGGAAAAACTACTTCTGTTCTATATACCAATGAATAAGGGGTTTCCTGGGTGGTAGAATGGGTAGTAGTATGATAATCCCATAAAGCATTAAAATGTTTGTCATGCCATGATTTTTTATCTTTATTAACCATCTTCTGGAGTATATTTTATAGGTCCGTATTAAAGGCCTTTATCTACCTATTGGCCGCCACATGATATCAAGATGAATGATTGGATTTGATATTGTGATCCTGATATAACTTCTTTACCTCAAAAGATCAGAAATTAGTGTCATTGTCTGTAAATATAGTATGAGGGACACCAAATCTGGTGATGATGTTAGTTTTTAAAAAACTAACAATGATTTTAGCTCTTAATTCTTTGAGAGGTATTACCTCAACCCATTTGTAGAAGAAATTAGTAGTAGTAAGAATATACTTGAACTTCTTAGCCTTAACTGGAGTATTAGGCCCTACTACATCCATTCCCCATGTGGAAAATGGACAGAAGTATTTATGTATACGTAGAAACTCCCAGGGTTGATGAATGAAGTTGTAATGAACTTGGCTGGGATGACATTTATTGGTAAAATCTGTGCAATCTTGTGCCATTGTAGTCTAGAAGTATCCAAGCTTTAATATTTGATTTCAAAGCCTATGCCCAGACTGGTGAGCACCACATGCTCCTGAATGTACTTCTTTCATGATAGCTATCGTTTCTTCTCCATTAATACACCTAAAAAGGATTCCATAAAAACCTCATTTTTAGAGGATCTTCTAGTGATTTGTACTATCATAATGAGTAAAATTGGACACTCATCATCAGATTTGTTCATTTTCATCCATATATGGAGGAAGTACTCCATTTTGAAGGTATTCCGGGTTGAGTTTTCTCTATCCCGTGGTATGACCATATGGATCATAAATAAGTATAATTTCATTAATTCACTTCATTCTAGTTTGAAATAAGGGTTATACCACACAATGATGAGCTATACTAATGATTGTCTCATCCTGATTTGGATCTTCCAATACTGTAGCTACATTATTCAGTGCATTAGCTTGGGTATTTTGTGACCACAGAATGTAAGACAATGTCGGATCTGAGAAAAATTCAGCCATTAACCCTATGACTTAATCACAAAAAGATTAACTCTTATTTTCTGATATCATAATCCCCATTAAATTGTTTGATTTCCAAATCTGAATCACCTTTTACTTTCAGGTGATTCACCTCTTCCTAAAGTTCCAATTCCAGAACCGTAATGAGAGCTTGATATTCTGCCTCATTGTTGGTTCTAACTTCCAACAATAGGAAGGAATAAGGAAACACTGCCTTTTCTAGGGAGATAAGTACAATTCCTAACCCAACATTGTTGAGTTTAGGGTTTTCCATTATCTTCCATATTTGACTTCTATAGGCACCATAAAAGTACATTTCCCATGTTGGGAACTATCTTGAATAGAGAAGACATCATCATTATGAAGTTCAGTATTCAATGATGTATCTTCCGTAGATGGATGCTCAACATGGATGTTGGGCAGATCTTGGCCCTTTATTTTTTTATGAGACACAATCTGGATATCAAACTGTTGCAAAATAACTACCCACCATGCCAGACGCCCTGTAAGCATAGGAAGACTGGGGATTAATTTGAGTGGGTTATTTCAAGCCACCAATTGGACCTCATGATGTTGCAGGTAATGCCTCATTTTTTGAACTACAAAGATTAATTCCAGGAATCACTTTTGAACACTTGAATACAAAGTTTCTACATCAAGAATAGTTCTAATGAGATAGTAATGGAATTTTTCATTCCCAACATCATTATTTAGGGAAAGGAAGGCACCCATTGATCACTCTAAAGCTGTCATATAGAGAATAAGTGGCCTTCCATCAATAGGTGGAATTAATACCGATGGACTCAAGAGATACTTATTGAGGGTACCAAATTCCTCTTGGAAGTCCACAGTCTATTTATAGGAGACTCTCTTCTTCATTAATCTAGTGAAGGGTAAACACTTGCCTTCAAGATTGGAGATAAAGTACCAAATATAGTCCAAGTTTCCTTAAAGTCCTCTTAATTATTTAAAATTTATAGGATGTGACATTCCATGGATTGATTTTGTTTTCTCAAGATCAATTTCGGTACCATTATGGCATACAAAGAAGCCGAGGAACTTCCTTGAGGTTACCCCGAAACTACATTTCAAGGGGTTAATCTTCAAATTGTGTTGCCAAAGCTTATTGAATCTGATCTCTAGATTAGCCAAGTTATTATAACATTGTACGGATTTAACCACCAGATCAGCCACAGAACATTCGACAAATTTCCCTAAGAAGGGTTTGAAAATATGGTGCATGACACATTTATATGTTGCAGTTGCATTATTTAAGCTAAAGAGAATTACATGATAAAAAAACACCTTTGGGGGATTTGATGTCTTTAGATTCTTCATCTTTCGGGGCCATGTAGATTTGATTGTACCTAGAGTAACCACCCATAAAGTAAACCGCTTCATAACTAGATGTTGCATCAATTAAATTCTCTGTGATCAGAGCTAGAAAGTCATATTTATGAAAATTCCAGTTAAGATCTATGAAGTCAATGAAAAATATAATTTTCCTATTCTAATTTTTTACTGGGAAAATGTTGGTGAGCCATTTAGGATATTTAACCTCCCTGACAAAGTTAGCCTTTATAATATTATCAACTTCAGCTTCAAGTTTAGAGGCATGAGTTGGGTGTGTTCGTGTTGCTTATTTCTTAAATCCTCAATGTTCTTCTAGAAAACCCACATGATGGGTAGCTACGTTGGGCTTAAGACTTAGCATCTCTGTATAGTTCCAAGTAAATATATATCAATGTTTCTTTATAAATTAGGTATATATGACTCTCTCTTCAGGGGTCATGGCCTCAATAATTCGAGTGGGGCTTGTATCTTCTTATATACCTAGATTTATTTCTCTGAGATCATCCACAGTGGTAGAGACACCTTCCTCAAACATTGTAGGATTATCACTGATATCTTTTTCTTCTTCTTCATTACATGTTACTTCTTATATTTCTACTTTCATAGTAGATGATGAAGCAAATATTCCAGAGTTATGGGTGGATTCAATATTTGAATATCCTAAAGAAGAGGCCACCATTTCTGACCCTACTGATTATGAAGGGTCTTATTTGGGTAATATAGATGAAATTATGGATTTAGAATAAATATCATTATCTTCCCTTAGTATTTCTACAACTTCTTCTAATATGATTAACGAAGTAGAGGATTGCTGCAGTTTAGTGGATGAAATGAAGATATCTCCATTTAACCTTTCACCGCTACTTGGGGAATCAAAATAATTTCCCATGCTGTTTGGTTCGATTGTCGTAATTGAAATTATGGAAGTTACTAGAATAATTCTTGGATTTGGGTTTACCCTTTCAATTTGATTGATAGGTAACACATAATATGTACTCAAATGTATGAATGGGTTTCCTGGGATCTTTTTAAATCCATTCGAAGCACTGATTCTGGTTACCTCCTTTGTTATGGATTCATTCCCTTCATGTGATAAAATTTTTCCTCAATGTATTGAGATTCACAAGTTTTTTAATGGAGCCTTGTCACCATAAAATGTCCCTATTTGAATATTGAAATAATACTTGAGACATTAGTGGTATGATGAAGGTATGGACGCATGTTGATGTAGCCAAGGCCTGCCAAGTATAATGTTAAAGGTTGTGTCTATTTGAATAACTATAAAATCTGAATTAGACACAAGATCCCCAATCTGAGTTTTTAGTGTAATATCACCCATAGATTCTTGCTCATTCTTTTAATATCCTTTCAACATTAAGGTAGAAGGAGATAAGTCAGATTTAGTGAGGCCCAATCGATGAAGTGTATGAACTAGAATGAGGGTGACTCCTGAGACATTATCAATGAAGTCTTGTCAGATGTCTATATCATTGAACCTTATAGATAGATATAAGGGCCTAATATATCTAGGTACAACATCATATTAATCTTCATCTGTAAATGATAGAACTGCATGAAATTCTGCATGATCATTATCTATATGGTAAACCTCAACACCAACAACTTCAATTTAAAACTCTTGAGGGCTTGATAGAGCCTCAATAAGTGCTTCTCAAAGATCTTTTGATAGAATCAGGGCATCCAAAATTAACAACTTGTCTAGTAATTGGGATAGCTATTTCAAAACATCATACTTTTTGTCCAGAGGTCTGCGTTTCCCAGTATGGGTATGCAGTTTTGATGGTTCCTGGGGAGATGATGCTTCTGATGTTAATATACCCTATGTCAGAGCAGGAACTAAAAATACTCCTAGATTTGGTAGATTAGACTGATTAGGTATTTCTATTTTCTAATAGGAAGATGGTGTGACCTCTAATAGGTCCTCAAAAATAATCATGCCAGGATCAAACCTATCATGCATAGAAGAATCTTCTTATTCTTATTGAGCCTGTTGAAGAGATCTCCGATGAGTTTCCACTACATATATGGATCAAGTAGGGGTAGAGTTAAAATAGTGGATTCTAGAATACCCACGTCTTCCCCAGTATCCTAGAACTTAGCCTTTTTTATAGTTCCCCAATTAGGTATATGGAACTTAGGCTCATTATAACCAAAATCACCATTGACATAGAGATCTGTTAAGTGAATCACATTGATGGAACCAAATATCAATTCTTCATCTGATGAAGATTTTTCTTGATAGGTTAGTTCTAGCTATGCCATTTGGCAGGACGGTACCCATGCTTTTGAAACAGATGGCATGAAATCTTCTAGAGTCAAAGACAACTTTGGATTTGACACAATCTCATCTTCTTTTGAATTATATTTTTTCCTTTTGAGCACATTGTTTCTTTGAGGATTTAATTCTTGATGAATGTGGTTTTGCAGTGGAAAAAGTAGCAGAAGACACAATTAGTTGATTCAACTGTGTTTGTAAAAATGACATGAGTTTGGTTGATATTTTTCTGATTATATAATCATCATATTTCTGAACATTTTTACTTTTTTACTTCATACCATTCACCTTCTTTCTCTATATTAGTATCGGTAACACATGATACATGGGATAATGAAATTTTGAGTTTTACTTGTCTAGGGTCTACCATTTTTTAAAGGAGGTATTTGAAAACAAAAAACTTTTGAATTGGATTCCCCAACATCTGGTGAAAGGGACAATAATTTGGAAGATCTTAATCTCCTTCTATGTTTTGTTTCTTTGTCCTTAGCAATTGAACCAAATTATTTTACATAGTTGAGATTAAGTAACCAAAAACTTGGTCATTTTGGAAAGAATAAAATTTGTTCTTTAGCTCCTCAAAATATTTCCGCCTATTATCTCTTTGATCATCTTGACAAGGCGGTCAATGTTGTTGATGCTCAGGAGGCAGAGCCCATCGATATGATGAAGGTTTTAAAGTGGAAGTAGGTACATGTGCTTGCTTAAGTGTAACTGTAGCAGCCTCTGCTTTCCATATTCTCCTTCCCTGAACTGATGGAATTACACAAGCTTTAGATTTAGTTTCCCTAATGGTATCTTTAATCTGTTGAGAAATTGAAGCAAGGTCTTGAAAACCTCTTATGTATTTCATAGGGATTAGTGGTGTGCGTAACTCATCACACATATTTTCCACACAAATTGGAAGAAACCCTTCCTAAGGGAGGGCTAGATTTAAAGAATATAGTAATCTTTTCCATCGAATAGTGAAATCTAAAACTATTTCATTCTCCCTCTATTTTCAATTTGTAAGAAAAAATATGTTATCTTAAGTAGTATTGATCTGAATTGAAGAAGGAATTTATGACAAGGATCTTCCCATCCACTAATTTATTGGGATTGCAAACTTGTATACCATACAAAAGCTGATCCCTATAATGACTACACAAAACACCTATGATTTACTGCTTCATGTTGTTGGGGAGTTCCTATCATGAGATTACAATGAAAAATGAAATGCGTTAAGTTTTTTTCCAGATCTCTCGAACCATTAAATATTGGGAATGTGGTATTCATAAAATTCGGTGGGGGGAGGGATTAGATCCACCCACTCAGGGTAAGATTTCTTTTCCGGCTGAACTGGCACACGTCATTCTTCTATAGCTTCTAATTGAGTTGTTAATGCCTCAATTGTGTTCATAAGAACTTGGGGAATATTTGAAAGAGATAGGACCTGTATAGGTAAAATAACTGGATCTTGAACTAGTGCAACAACCCGAAAAACCAGGGGTGGTGGTGCTGATATCTGTCTTGGATAACCCACTGGAACAAGCTTATAGGGATGTGTTGGATCCTTCCCTAGTTGTGTAACCAATAGAGGGAATTCATTATATGCATATGTAGTTACCACTAATCCTCTTTGCTGAGGAGCTCCTACAGGATATACAAGTTAAGGATCTTCCTGGGGAGTACGTCTAGCAGAAATGCGGCTTTGAAGTAACTCTATATTGAGTCTTTTAAAATCTCTCATTTTATCTTCTTTCTATGAAAATCTTTCTTCAAGTGAAAGATATTGACCTTCTCTAGTGGAAAAGTGAGACGTTATTTGACTTTTACCTTTCCCCTAGTTAGATACTTTTTGAAGGGGTGAGAGTTGATTATTTGAAGGTATCCCTATATTCTGGGTAAGCCTCTGATTTGGAGTACACACACCTCTTTCATTTGCTTTAGTGTGTACTGTGTTATGGATAAGAACTTCATATTATGATTCCCCTAAGCTAGACTCATTTTCTAGAGGATCTTATTCAATGGTGTTAATAACATTTACTGAAGCATAATGCATTGATGTAATCCTATCAGTATCTTTGTAAGATCATCTCCTTATGTATCTTCCATGAGATTATGCTATTTTATATGATGAATTCTTGGGAATTTCTTGGAAGAAAGTTACCTAAAGGGAATCCTTGGATAGTTCAGTTTTGCAATATCTTTGTGGCATCCTCCCTAATCAGGAAAAAACTAACTTCCATTGAGGAGCAGATTTTAGATGTGAAAAAGCCACCAGACCTGTAGGTTGGGGCTATTCCTGTTCTATTTATTCAAACCTTTGAACTTTATTTAAATAATTTTAAGGTTTAATTAAACAAGCCCCCAACCCTACAAACTGATGTGGCTCTTGAATTTCAATGACTGTGATTCATGCAACTGGTCTTCTGTTTTTTTTCTAATTTTTGTTCAGTCATTAGCTGGGGGAATTATCTGACAACCACTTAAATCACCAATTTTAGAAGATTGTGGTGCTATTTTAGACATTTGTGTTATCTAACAGCCGACATCCTCTAAGTGGGAGGCATGATGAAGATTATTAGATACTTGATGCAATAGTAACTCAACAACTTTTTTTCTTTGGGCCTGACTCTGATGAGATATAGTTGAGGCTTGTTCTTGAGAATACATTTGATTACATACAAAATCTGTGGATTGTAGTTGGTCATGGGAAATAACATTTCATGATACCACTTTTGGCAGGATTTGCTGATTCTGGAGTGCAGTGAAATGCAATACTCCATGTTCAACCCATCCTCTGATACAAACACCAGATGGGGTGTCAAAAATTAACTAGCATAGCCTCTTTCGAGCATTGAGGCATGCACACTGAAGGGCTATCTACTACTTTTCAACATTTGGATGTTGAAAAACTGAGAGATATTCCATTTCAATTTGGTGATGTAACCCTTCTATTACCTTTACATGATTTTGATATTCATCATATGGTAATACTTTAGTTTTCAAATGATGAAGAGTCTTCCATAAGTTGAGGCAGACATCATGAATGAAATCTTCTGCCATCAATTTTGAAATGTTGTATTGAGAATTTTCCAAAGTCCAGAACAAGACTGGTACTTCTCCTTTAGCCATTTTTTTCTCATGTTTAACATATCTTCATCATCTCTCACTAGAGGTTTCTTTACTTGGTCTGACCAAAGTGGAAACTTCTTGATTATTTTATTAAAAATAATGCAATATATCATTTTTTCCTCTACTATGTTGGAAGAAAAATAACCCAATGGAGGTTTGTAGAATGACCGTTCCCTTAAGATGTATTCTAGTTAAGAAAGTATTTCACCTGTTAATGACAAGGCATCATACATGACTGGATTTGTGTTAGAATGTGCCTCACGATAAGAGGTCTTTCTCATTACTACATTGTCAATTATAAAATTATCTTAACAATGAAAAATACTACAATAGAGAGAAATTTCATAGTGAATTCCATCATGAGGAGGACCGCCATGGTGGATTAAAAAAAGGGATAAATCCTCTTATTCCTTGGTCTTATGGCCACACAGAGTGTTGTTGTGGCTCTCATCCTGAGATAGGATCTCTAGACTGACCAGATTTTAATGAAGCAAGACTTCATGATGAAGTGATTAACAAAGAAATTTAGAATTATTATTACTACTCCCATAATTTTGTAACTAGAGGGTAGGATATTGAGCTGTAATAGATTAATTTCTCAGGGATCCAAGAACTACAACATTAAGAGGAGCCAAATTGCGGCTTCACTCTTGATTTTCCAACTGTGTTTGGCAACACTTCTTCTTCGATGCTCTATTAAACTTAGTTGGGGACACATTATGGGAGAAGTGGTTATCTTGGGTAGGTGTATGTGCCTGACTTGGAGTGGTTATTAGAATGGTTTGATTACCTCCATTTAGAAAAAGTGTTTGTTTCTGATCCAGTTGTCCGTATGATATGGGGGATTCCACCCCATCACCCTCCTGGACTAGATTATAGGTATGTATCTTCTTTGGGATGGCATACTGATGTATCATCCTTGGTGTGGAGACAAATTTATGTGTCGGTTCCCCCCTGGTACAACTAAAGTTGTTGTTATGGTATCCTAGAATGCTTTCAGAACATGGGAAGGAATTTATGTCTTCCCTTTCACAATTGATAAAATATGTTTGGTGACTTCAGTACAAGGAACAAGAATATATGTCCATTACATATCTAGAGTAGGTTTATGTGCCTGCTCATATCCTCCTTTTCCTATCAATGGGTTTTGAAAATACTCATGTATGGGAGAAGAGAGTTGGGTCTGCCCCATATTTGTCATCAGATCCTTCCAAATGACTTCTCCAGGTGCTGCCAAATGAGATTGTTGGAAGGCTTGATGAACCCTAGAAGGCGTATGTGAAAACTGGTTATTTTCCATCAAGCAAGGTTGGTGAACCTCCATCAATACTAATAGATGAGACTGCTGGTATATTTGGTGATTGTAAGTAGTAGTATGTTCTTGTTTACAAACTGCCACCACATTTGATCGGTGATATTCTTTAAATGCATTCAGACAAGCCTTCTGACTAGTTGATAATTTATAAATAGGTGTATGTGTATGTTCATGATACTCTAATGGATTTTCCTAGTGGTATTTGTGTATTGCTTCCATATGAGTCTGCTAGGCAACAAAATTAGGACGGATGAGTTTATGTTCCCACTCATTGTTCCCCATCAAGTTAGGATTATGGGCTTTTCTAGAGGGGGGGGGGGTAAGGGAACCACATGCTCCCTATTGACCAGACATTTTCTCCAGTAGTTCGTCTTGTGCACCCAGGTCTGAGGGACCTGAGTCAAACTTCTAGACCAAACACCCCATCATATTGGGAGTTTACTACCATGGGATTCTTCTAGTAGAGATTATTCGTGGGAATCCTCAGGAAGGACCCCAACATCCTTGAATTGAGGCCCTGAGTGACCTCTTTATCCACCTACCTATAGTATGGGAGGGACTAGTTATATTGTTCTAGGGATAAGGACCAGAAACAGCTGAAAATGGTGGTTGGCACTATCTTCTTCTTGGTTATCAGTCATCATTGGCCGGACTATCAAGGATTGTTATTGACTTGGAGAGCCTGTCAGGAAACCTCCAAGGTTGGGATTGTATCGTGCTGATGGTAATATCTTACCAGCATGTTGGATAACCATATTTGAAGACACTGGATGGGTGATGGAATCCTTCCTATGGATTAGGATTCATCTTGAGTAGTGGTCGAGAAGTTCACAGATGTCTTCTTGAAAACATTCATTTTATATTGAAGGGAGTTATGAGAAAAAACTGAAAAACAATAATAAAAATCATTAAACAGAAATCTTTTAGATGGATGCATGTGTGATTGATTCCTTTGTATAGCCTTCCTTTATCAATTGATAGAGGCTTGAAAGGTGGGTAACATTATTAAGTTGGTTAAGTATTCACATCGGGTTCACCATTTTTGTTTCTTAGTTCCTGGAAACGTGTGTTCTATTTTTAAGAATCCCTACTTCCAAGAAGTTTCCATTAGATTTATTAATGGAACCAAAAACATCCAACCATTCTTTATCCAAAAGGGAACATATTTCCAAAGTTAGGTGTTTGTTAAATTTGAAGTTTATGATACTTAGGAAAGTGCATTGGTCGAGAGAATTAGATTTCGGACTCATCACACCCTTTTGGGGGGAATTATTTTCTACTATGGGACTCTCTTTATAAATTTAAGATATTTTCATGAATCCTTATTAATTTACCAAGTATAACATATGTTTCCATTAGAATTTGGAATCACTTATTAACATGTGTAAAATTTAGAATCATCTGTATCAATTTGAGGTTCTTCATTAATGGAGATATCTATATCTATTAGAGGTTCTCCATCAATGGTATCCTCTCATATACTATTTAGAGATTCTTTGAATCATCGTTTTGATGATACTGGTTTTTAAGCCACTCAGTGGGGCACACTAGAATTTATTGTCATCTAGGGAGATAACAATTTGTTTTGATATTAGGATCATACTAAAAAATTGGGCTACCTCTATATCCTTGTGAATGGAATCAAAACCATCATAGTTCGGTACCACTTAATGGGACACATCATACCTTTTAAGGCCATGTGATAAGGACTTAATCATAAAATTTAATGTCATGTAGTAAGTACATCTAAGCAAAAGGTGCTTAGACAATGTTTGTCATGAGACTTATTCCAAAGTATCCCAAGGAACATGAAAATAATATGGGTTTCCAAGTAAGATTAGACCCTATTGAGAATATGGACCAAGGAAAACATGCACTACTAGAAATAATGGCATTTGTGACGAGGCATTTGCGTCAGGATCCCGTCGCTAATAGGCTTTTGCGAAAGGGGCCCGTCGCAAATAGCCCATTGCATAAAACGGCGTCACAACAACAATTATTTGCGACAGACCCGTCGCTAAAGGTATTATTTTCGACGGTGATCCTTCCCGTCGCAAATATTAGTCTGTATATTTGTAAAAACTTTTTAAAATAGTAATTACGATGGGCCCGTCGCAATTACTTTGTTTTAAAAAAAATTTAAAAAATATTAATAAATTATTTTGATGAATATAATAATAATACTATTTGCGAGGGGCATAGTATCCCATCGCAAATACTATAAAAAAATATATTAATAAATGATTTTAATTAATATAATAATAATCCGATGATAATTCAAAAATAAAAAAATATTAATAAATGATTTTAATTAATATAATAATAGAATTATAATTCACAAATAAAAATAATAAATTATTAATAAATTATTTTAATTAATATAATAATAATAGAATTATAATTCAAAAAGAATAAATAATAAAATATTAATAAATGATTTTAATTAATATAATAATAGAATTATAATTCACAAATAAAAATAATAAATTATTAATAAATTATTTTAATTAATATAATAATAATATAATTATAATTCAAAAATAAAAAATAATAGAATATTAATAAATGATTTTATTTAATATAATAATATTAAAATTATAATTCATAAATAAAAAATAGTAATAATTTATTTTAATTAATATAAAAATAATAGAATTATTTTACATTCAAATATTAAAATAATTCAAATATTACAAAAAAATATAATTAAATTATAATATTATAAAATTTTAATATATATATATATAATTTAATATTATAAAATATAAATAATATTATTATTCATATTAATATTGTTATTTCAAAATATAATATTATTAATATTTTATAATGAGACAGAAACTACGAATAGAAAAAAATTCATATTTTGATTTAACAAACTTTATAACATAAAAACAAACTCTAATCTGAAGGAGGGGGGGAGGGGGGGAGGGGGGATCTGCAGATTCTGGTGGAGGAAACTCCATCCCTAAAGCATGAGTTAGTCGGCGCATGTACTCCATCTGCTCCTGCTGCTGCTGCTGCTGCCACCGACTCATCTGCTCCTCGTACAACTGCTGTTGGCATCGACGCTCCTCCTCATGCTGTTGCTGCTACTGACGCATCTGCTCCTGCTCTTGTCGGAGACTCTCTATCAGTGCAGTCTGAGATCGCAACTGATCCTCATACTATGTAGCAGAAGAAGATGCACGAGCTCCTCTCGAGCTGGACGCCGACATCGCAGCACTGCCATAATAATCTATGGGAGTCAGTTGAGAGCTGATACCAACTACCCGACCCTTCTCGAAGGCATACTGGGTGGCCTACATCCATGCCGCCTCTTCAAACTGATGGCTAGTGGTCTGATCCGATGACTCGGCCAGACTCTTAGGCCGGGTCTGTGACGCTGCGGCCTCATATGACTCCTGTAGTTGCAATTTAAAATTAAAATTGTGAATATATTATATGCAGTTAATTTGTAAACTTGAAAAAAATAATACTGACCACGATGTGACGCTGAAGATCACCTCTGAGCTCCCCTGTAGCAGAATCACTATACATCCTCCGATATACGTCATACTCCGTAATATCGGGGTGCTCGACAGCCTATAAGAATAAAAAATAAACTGTTAATATTTATAGTTATATAAAATATTTATAAATAATGTACGTACCAAATGCTGTCTATGAGTATTGAAAGTACGACTCCTAGCTCGATGAGTCACCTCCTGTCTCCCCCGATTCCGCCTCCCCAACGATGATCTCCTCTGAAAGGCATCACTCAACTAGTGCGCACATAATCCATCCCATACATGGGATGAAATGTACTCTAGTCGGTGTGCTCTACATGACTCATAAAAATCTGACACTCCTGCTTTCTTCATGGTAGATTTTCATAAATTGTTCAAAAACTGACGAAAGCGATCATGAATGGCCACCTTTCATGCCTCGAGGATGGCGTCACGCATGGTATCCTAGATCGGACATCATAAAACCTACAAATAAATCAAAATATCAAGTTAGAAATGAAATAATTTTCAAAATAAAAATTATTTATTTACGTACGTACCAACCAATGGCCGAACATGGCCTGCTGCACATCAATGGGAATCTGCTCCCATGTGGTCCAAGGCTGAGAGAAATAGTTGCGCAAAATAGCATTGCCCTGTCCGACTGCTATATGCGGAAAACTGTAAAAATAATAAACATTTATTATGTGAATAGATTAATGAAATCTTAGTCAAATCCACAGGTTATCACATAGGTTATCACACCTCTGTGTGCGTGGATCAAACCCAAGACGTGGACGTCGCTCGGGGACGGGGTCAGAAATCATCAATCGTGCAAGACTGCGCCCCCTCCGCGTACTCCCTGGAGCGCCTGCAGGCTGAGGGTTATCTGCCAGCAACTCATCCGCATCGAAAGGCAGGTCAGCATCCACCAAATCACGAAATGTGTCGTCATCCATCTGAAACAGAAAATGTTAATGTTGTTAGAAAATAATTGATAATTAATATTATATATACATATATATTAGTTATGATTGTATATAACTACAACGGAATTCTATCAGTGTTCATCTTCATCATCATCTTCATATATGTCAATGTCATCTTCATATTCCTCCTCAACATCATCGATATCCATTCGAGTTCCAGTTGCTTCATCTCTTACCATTTCAAATTCATATGTGACATCATTAACATCATCGTCATCACCAACTCTTAAATGTGGGGTTTCATCATCGATACTCATGTCTCTTTGTAAAAAAGATTGATTTTGATTACTCTCTCGAAAAACTTCAATTCTTTGCACATCAGTGAAAGCACATTCACTTTGACTAAACTGATTGTCTCGAATTTTGATTTTTATTATACTCCACCAATCAGTCAAGTATCTTGATGTAGCATAGTACTTTGTGTAATAAACTTGATGTGCCTATTGAGCTAATAATAATGGCTCATTTACTGCGAGAACACTTTTACATTTAATATCGATGATTCCATGAGTCGGATGAACATGCACGCCTCTCTCTATATCCAACCACCGACATTTGAACATGGTTATGTAATGTTGTCCAAGATAATAGAGTTCAATGATTTCATCAAGTATGCCATAAAATTCAACTTCATTTACTCGATGATGAGATCCTCTCAAGCTAACTCCACTGCTAATTGTTTTTTTTGATTCCCCATATGCATGTGTGTGAAATCGAAATCCATTCACCACATATGCATTATAAGTTTTAACAAGTTTGGAAGGTGGGTTACTCAACATACACAGCCGTTTTTCAATTTTATCAGCATGTCGAGACACCTAAAAATTTGTGAAATAATTATCAATATAGTAAACTATACATTGAATGAGTTTCTAAAAGATAAAGAATTTATGTTACCAGTTTTTGAAACCACTGAGAGAAATTTTTCTGTCGGCGTTCTTCGAGAGCAGCTGCTTTAATTTGTGGAATTTGTTTCTTGATATGATTATCATACAACCTATAAAAAACAAAGTTATTTACTGTAACATAAATGATATAATAAGTGATATAAACACTTACAGTACAACTGATGTCATCTCTTTACAGTTGAGTAGAACATACGTATGAGCTCTGTGATGTTCATCATCCGAAAGCCAGCATTCATAAACTCCACCAAAACCAAGCTCTGGCTGGTTGAAAACAGATAATTGATTGTCGATTTCATCAATATTCCTATCGTTCCATCCCATTCAGTTGTGTTTTGAAGGATAATTAGATTCAAAATAATGGGAGTAGAAAAAAGATATTTCCTCTTGAAAATAAGCTTCTGCAATAGATCCTTCAACAGATGCTTTGTTACGTACTTTTCTTTTCAATTTTTGCATGCATCTTTCAAATGGGTACATCCATCGAAACTGTACTGGACCTCCACATTTGGATTCATATGGAAAATATAAAATCAAATGTTCTATTGAGTTGAAGAAAGACGGTGGAAATATTTTTTTTCCAGTTTACATATAATTACAACAAAATCTTCTTCAAGTTTTCATAGAGCATCATAATCTGCTGTAGCCGCACAAATTTCCCAAAAAAAAACGAGACATGTCTGTTATGGAATCCCAAATCACAGAATTCAACAGACCTCTTAATCCAATGGGTAGAAGTATTTCCATTATAACATGACAATCATGACTTTTTAATTCAGTAATATGACCATTCTTTACACATCTACCCAAATTGGAAGCACAACCATCTTGAAGTCTCAAATCTGCAATCCACTGACAAAATAATAAACGGTTTTCTTTAGACAGTGTATAAGCTGCTTTTGGTTTCATTAACCTTTCTGTTTTGAAATTCTCAAATAGTTCCAGTTCTGGATGCCTGCAAATTTGGGAAAGATCTAAACGTGCATTTACATTGTCTTTGCTCTTTCCTGGCGTATCCAAAACTGTATGAAACAAATTATCAAAACAGTTCTTCTCAATATGCATGAAATCCAACATGTGGCGGACCAACAAATCAAACCAATATGGAAAATCCCAAAATATTCTACATTTAATCCAATTGTGTTCTTTCCCAAAACCAGAAATTTTCTGTTGGTTTATTGTGGGACCAAAAGTGATGGGAGGTAATGAAAATACAACTAATTTTAACTCCGAACCTGATAGAATTTTTGGAGGTCCATCCCTTTCAACTATTCTTTTTTTGAAACGAGATCTGTTTCTGCGAAAAGGATGATTAGCTGGAAGAAATCTGTGATGATATTTAAAATAACAAGGTTTCTTTCCATGAATGAGCATAAATGCTTTGTTCTATCCCATACAGTAAGGAAATGATTTCTGACCATGTGTACTCCAGCCAGATAACATCCCATAAGCCAGGAAGTCACTAATTTTCCACATCAATGCTGCTCTCAGTATGAAATTCTGTTTCATAGCAACATCATATGTACTGACACCAGTACTCCACAATAAACTTAATTCATAAATCAATGGTTTCAAATAAACATCAATATTCTTCTTCGGATGTCCTGGAATTAGTAAATTAAAAAAGATATATGGATCCTTTATCAACATCCATGGAGGAAAATTGTACGGAGTTAAAAAAACAGGCCAACATGAATATTGACTTCCATAAGATCCGAACGGATAGAAACCATCAGTGGAAAGGCCTAGTCGAACATTTATAGCTTATAAAGAAAAGGATGGATGCACTCTATCAAAATGTTTCCATGAATCACCATCGGCTAGATGATTCAATCTTTTATCGGTTGAAATATTCTCTTTATGCCATGACATCATTGTCGCTGTATTCTTAGACATGAATAAACATTGAAGTTTGGATGTAAGCAGAAAATATCTCAACTGTTTTACAGGAATCAAACCAGACTTCCCATGTTTCCCTTCTTTATATCCTTGTTTCCCACATGTGGGACAACTATCCAAAACTCATTTTCCCCAGAATATAAAATTCAGTCATTTGAACATGCATGAATCTTCTGACAAGTAAGTCCCAAATTTCGAACCAGCCTCTTACTCTCATAGTAATTTGCAGGCAAAACATTTCCTTCGGGTAACAGTGTTTTAAACAAAGAAAATATCTGGTCAAAATAGGTGTTTGACATTCCGTTATCTGATTTGATAGCCATAAATTTTGCAAATGCTTCTAATTTGCTCATCTTGCAGCCATGATATAATGCATCCTCAGCAGACCTCAACAACTCATAAAATTCAGACGGTGCCAACTCAAGATTTGAAGTTATATCAGCCAGAGTTTCTGTATATTGAACAGATGAACCTGCAACATCATGTACTAAATCTTGAAACCGGGATGGATCCAGAATCAAGTTGGTATCACCTACTCTAGAACTGCGTTTACAGTGTTGATACCAAAAAACATAATCTGGTTGAAAACCAAAACGCAAGAGATGTCCCCCCACTTTGTCAAACGTGTCAAACGTTCTCAATACACATCTTATACAAGGGCATTTTATTTTGCCTTCTGAAATAAATTCTGGATTTGATGTCGCAAATGATAAAAAAGTCTCCACACCCTCTATATATACTAGATTTAAACCAGAACCGTTTGGATTTCTATGTTGATTTATCCATATGCGGTTATCTAATAATGACTGTTGACGACCTCATTGTTCTATATTTTTCTATAAAATATAAAAGCATTACTGGTTTTGAATAATTTGTTAGAAAAAACACACAAGCAAGGATAATTATAGAGTTTACATCAGACACGACTGACACACACTTTTTATTGAGATAGACATAAAAATTGACCCTTTAAGAATTGAATATGTTGAGAATAAAGCAAAACCTGTTACAAATATTGATAATTTTAATATTATATAAATTTTTTTATTATTTTAATAATAATATTAATATTTTTTCATAAATATTAATTATATAATAATAAATTATTACATTATTAGTATATTTTATTATTAATATTAAAATAATATAATTTTCTACATTATATACAATTCTCCTTTCATCTATGTGTTTAACATTCTGTCTCTACATGTAATATTTTCATTCACTTTCACCTCTCCATTGGTGAGTAGGTTGATAATTTTGAAAAAGAATGCAAATATTACATGTGGAGACAGAAAACACACAGATGAAAGGAGAATTGCATATAATATAGAAAATTATATTATTTTAATATCAATAATAAAATATACTAATAATGTAATAATGTTATTATTCCTAATTATTGGTAATTATTCCTAATTATTGGTAAATATTGGTAAATATAGGTAAATATTGGTAAATATTGGTAAATATTGGTAAATATTGGTAATTATTGGTAATTATTGGTAATTATTGGTAATTATTACTAATTATTTGTAATTATTAGTAATTATTGGTAATTATTCCTAATTATTGGTAATTATTCCTAATTATTGGTAATTATTCCTAATTATTGGTAATTATTGTTAATTATTGGTAATTATTGTTAATTATTGGTAATTATTCCTAATTATTGGTAATTATTGGTAATTATTGGTAATTAATAGTAATTATTCCTAATTATTGGTAATTATTCCTAATTATCGGTAATTATTCCTAATTATTCGTAATTATTCCAAATTATTGGTAAATATTCCTAATTATTGGTAATTATTCCTAATTATTGGTAATTATTCCTAATTATTCCTAATTATTAGTAATTATTCCTAATTATTGGTAAATATTCCTAATTATTGGTAAATATTGACAAGTATTGGGAATTATTGGTAAATATTGACACTATTGGAAATTATAGGTAATTATTACTAATTATTACTAATTATTACTAATTATTCCTAATTATTGGTAATTATTCCTAATTATTACGAATTATTACTAATTATTGGTAATTATTACTAATTATTGGTAATTATTACTAATTATTAATAATTATTAGTAACTATTGGTAATTATTGGTAATTATTAGTAATTATTGGTAATTATTGGAAATTATTACTAATTATTGGTAATTATTACTAATTATTACTAATTATTACTAATTATTACTAATTATTACTATTTATTAATAATTATTGGTAATTATTGGAAATTATTGGTAATTATTAGTAATTATTACGAGTTATTGGTAATTATTTTTAATTATTACTAATTTTTGGTAATTATTACTAATTATTACTAATTATTACTAATTATTACTAATAATTACTAATTATTACTAATTATTACTAATTATTACTAATTATTATTAATTATTTGTAATTATTGGTAATTATTGTTAATTATTACTAATTATTGGTAATTATTAATAATTATTACTAATTATTACTAATTATTAATAATTATTGGTAATTACTGGTAATTATTAATAATTATTAGTAATTATTTGTAATTATTACTAATTATTGGTAATTATTACTAATTATTGGTAATTACTGGTAATTATTGGTAATTATTACCAATTATTAGTAATTATTGGTAA
The DNA here is from genome assembly GCA_963277665.1 of Viscum album. Taxonomy (NCBI): domain Eukaryota; kingdom Viridiplantae; phylum Streptophyta; class Magnoliopsida; order Santalales; family Viscaceae; genus Viscum; species Viscum album. Next base: position 2,044,292,975 of record OY728147.1, on the reverse strand, counting down.
TTATTGGTAATTATTACTAATTAATGGTAATTATTGGTAATTATTTCTAATTAATGGTAATTATTGGTTATTATTTCTAATTATTACCAATTATTGGTAATTATTACTAATTATTTGTAATTATTACTAATTATTGGTAATTATTACTAATTATTAGTAATAATTGGTAATTATTGGTAATTATTACTAATTATTACTAATTATTGGTAATTATTACTAATTATTGGTAATTATTACTAATTATTTATAATTATTACTAATTAATAATAATTATTGGTAATTATTGGTAATTATTGGTACTTATTACTAATTATTACTAATTATTGGTAATTATTACTAATTATTACTAATTATTGGTAATTATTATTAATTATTACTAATTATTGGCAATTATAGGTAATTATTTCTAATTATTACTAATTATTGGTAATTATTACTAATTATTCCTAATTATTGGTAATTAGTGATAATTATTACCAATTATTACTAATTATTTGTAATTATTGGTAATTATTACTAATTATGGATAATTATTGGTAATTATTACTAATTATTGGTAATTATTGGTAATTATTACTAATTATTGGTAATTATTACTACTTATTGCTAATTATTGGTAATTATTACTAATTATTACTAATTATTGGTAATTATTGGTAATTATTACTAATTATTCCTAATTATTGGTAATTATTACTAATTATTACTTTTTATTACTAATTATTGGTAATTATTGCTAATTATTGGAAATTATTACTAATTATTGGTAATTACTTGTAATTATTACTAATTATTGGTAATCATTACGAATTATTACTAATTATTGGTAATTATTGGTAATTATTGGTAATTATTGGTAATTATTACTAATTATTGGTAATTATTCCTAATTATTGGTAATTATTCCTAATTATTGGTAATTATTCCTAATTATTGGTAATTATTCTTAATTATTGGTAATTATTCCTAATTATTGGTAATTATTCCTAATTATTGGTAATTATTCTTAATTAGTGGTAATTATTCCTAATTATTGGTAAATATTTACAATTATTTGCAATTATTGGTAAATATTGGTAATTATTGGAAAAAATATTGACAAATATTGGCAATTATTGAATATTGGGAATTATTATTAATTATTACTAATTATTAGTAATTATTACTAATTATTGGTAATTATTATAAATTATTACTAATTAATGTCAATTATTTCTAATTATTATTAATTAATTCAAATTAATTTTAATTTTTCATAATTACTGCTAATTAATTGTAATTACAGCTAACTATTTTAAATTAATTAGTGTTTAACTATCTCTAATTACTATTAATTATTAATACTTATTCATAATTATTTCTAATTAGAAATCAGAAAAAATAAATTCTAAAAATTTAAACTAAATAATTATAATAAATAAAATAAATATTAAATTAAAATTCAGATAAAAACCTTAAACTTGATGTCAATGTCGAGATGCTGTAATTGTAGAACACCACCAACTGAATCCTCGAAGTCGGAAAATTTTTTTTACAACTGATAATCGTAAAAGATTCAGAGTGGAAAAATTAGAACGGTTGAGAGTTGAGAGTGAGAAAATTGTAATGATTGGCAGTATTTATAGGTTAAATTAATTACGACGGGCTTTTTTGCGACGGAAATCCCGTCGCAAATAACCCTGGCCGCGTTTAATTATGGGCGGCATTAAAACGGTTATTTACGACGAGCCCCGTCGCAAATAACACATGCCGCCGGGGTATTTGCGATGGGACTGCAGGCCCGTCGCAAATAGTCTTTAACCACTGCCGGTTGTTTGCGACGGGGATAGAACCCCGTCGCAAATAACCCTGACCACATTTAATTATGGGCGGCATTAAAACAGTTATTTGCGATGAGTCCCGTCGCAAATAATTCCTTCCGCCTGGGTATTTGCAACGAGGTTCTATCCCTGTCGCAAATAAACTTCGCGCGGTTTGGCGCACATTTCACGCCAAACTATTTGCAACGGGTAAAAAAACCCGTCGCAAATACTCCTTTGCGAAAGATATTTGCGACGAGAATAATTCCCGTCGCAAATACCCCGTCGCTATTAACCATTTTTCCCGTAGTGATGGTTTATTTGAAGTGTAGGATTTTAACCTTATAGAGGCTTCCTACGTATCCCCTGTGGATAGGAATCAAAGCCCACATAGTTTGATAAGTCTTTTAGAAGAGTATAGTCTTTTGAGAGAAATGATTTTGGGCTTACTTAATGAAAATGATGCCTTGGTGATTTGGGGGTTTAATTTGGGGCTTACACCTAAGGAAGATGCCCTGATTAAGGGAATTCGGGTTGGATTCCTAAAGAGGATATCCAATGAGCTCAAGCCCTGAGAAGGATTCCTATATATCCTGGTTTGAACAGGAATCAGAGTTCTTGTAGTTCAAGTGCTTCTGCCAATGTTTTGATCATGACACAACTCTAATCCCACATGAGTCATAATCAGTGTGAGAAACAAGAGGATGTCAAATATCCGACAAAGGCACTCACACTTCCTCTATTGGTGGAAGAGGGCATGCCTACTATGATGATGGTGGATGAGGGAAGGGCAACCTAGGAAGAGGCCGAGGCGATGGGCCTTCCCTCTATTCACTTTACATTGGAAAAGAGACCAATGTAAGGGAGGAGTGAAGGTGAAGGAAGTAGAGAGGATCAAGACTATAACCTCCTACTTGAGAGGTTTGGGGATTACACCAGGATGGATACCCTAAAATTGATCCTAGTAGGGGAGGGAGACTTTTCATTCACTTTAATGGAAAATAAATTTTGAACCGTACCTTCCCTATCAGATACCTGAGGTTCTGGGTCTTAGAGACAAAAAGGGGAAGACAGAACCCAAAACCTAATCCTACATACCAAGAACTCCCCAACACTATTCATGGGATAATGGTACATGTGACTATAGATATACAAACCCACATACACTCCATGAATCCTAACCCCATTTTGAAACAAATGTAGTAAACCTATAATTCTGGATATACAAACCCAAATAAGAGACACGTTGATGTGCCTTTCCTAAAGGTTTGATAAATATGGAGGTTTTGGTGGAGGCTTCAACTTAGTCCCTTTCAAATAAGGGAACCAAGGAAGGAGATACCCTACCATGAGTGGCCTTAAAGAGGGTACCTAAGCTGATATAGAGGCCTTATACACAGCTCTGCCACGTAGGTACTCTGTGCATGTATGTCGCGTAGGTACCCCGTGTAGGTATTCCGTATAGCTGTACCACACAGGTGTGTTGCATTGGCCTTTATGATGACTAAAAAAATGCTTCATAACACTATGTGAGATTAAAAATGTGAAATACTTTTAAAAAAATTTATCCCATCTAATTATATCTTCTCTCATTTTTTTAGAGAGATAACTGAGACAATTGGAGGGATCTAGGTGAAAGAGATATGAAATGGGAGATTTAGTACATCCTTTAACTTTTTAAGTCCTTGAAATGGGGTGCCCAAGGGTCCTATTTATAGGCATGGATGGGGCCTGGTCAAAGGGAAGTTGTCTGCGCAGGCCCTCCGCATAGGTCCTTCACGAATGTATACCACATAGGGGGTAAAAAAAGTATGCTGCCACGAAGGTATTCCACACAAGTCTACTATGGAGGTCTAACGTGCAGTTATTACACATAAGTCTGCCGCACATATCTTTGGAGGCTTTGGTTTTCCTTTTAATTATTTGAACCATGCTTTGGGATTTTTAAATATCCAAGGCTATCTTCATTGTCTTTTTTTATTCTTAAGTAGTGTCAAAAATTACATATACCGAATGTCATGAATCTATATGATAATGTACTGAATGGACATGTGAATGTAGTTTTGAATTAATCAGCTGGTTTAACTACAATTTTATTGTATCCTAAATATCATTATATTAAATTGCATAATTCAGGTAATTTCTATCTATCTAGTATTTGATCCCCAAAATTAAATGGAATGTGATCATTTTATGTTATTATATTTATGTTTTTATAATCCACATATACTCTCCATCCAGTAATGGGTTGAGTTAAGATCAGTTCATCTTCATCATTCTTTATAACGGTGAGGTTTTCTTACTTTGAGATGAATTGTAGTAGACTCTTCTACTCAATGTTAGAAACTGAAATTTTTTTTCACGGTCTCAGTGTTTTATTAATTCTTTTATAACTACCTCCTTTATCAGTTGGGTGAGTCTCTTATAGGGCTGGTGTCTGGGTTTTACACATTTTTCTAGTAAAATATTATGAGTGCATATTATTGGGCCAATCCATTTGATATAAGCCACTCCCCATGAGATTAATTTCTTATGTATGTTCACTAATTTGAACAACTTTACCTCTTGTTTCTGAATTAGTTTTGAATTGATGATAACTATTAGTGTAGCTGTTGTCTCTAGGAATGAGTAATTGAGTGTGATTGGGATAGGTATTAGCTCTATATTTAGTAGCTAGATGAAAGAGGGTATAAATAGTGGGATAATGTCCCTTTATATAAGTTATATGTATTTCACTTCCTCATAGTCATAATCCTCTTTTTCAGTAGGAGATAGTGCATTACTATAATCTTTAATGGTAATGTATCCATTCCTATCATCAATGAGAATGATAGATTGACAATCAAAAAAATCATCTATTTTCTTAGTAACTTTCACTAGGTTGAACACAACTTGTATGTCACCTACTCTAAATATAATTTTACCTTGATTCACATCAATTAGTGCCTTATTAATGGCTATGAAGGGTAAACCTAATATAATCAAAATATCTCATTCTTATTCCATGTCAAATATGAGGAAGTTTCATGGGAAAAAGAATTTTCCAACTATGACTAGAACATCCTCACGAATCCCTTGAGGATACTTTACTGATTGGTCTTCTAATTAAAGTGATAATATATTTATATTCCGTTTTTTGTGTCCAAAATTGTATAATACAGTCATTAGAATGAGGTTAATGTTGTCTCTTAAGTTTCACAAAGCTCTTATAATGCTGCATGCCCCTATGGTGCAAGGAATTGATAAACTTCCAAGGTCTCACATATTCTATGTAATATTTTGTTGAACACCAAAATATAATTCTTAATTTAGAGATATTAACCCTAGGTTTTCTAGCTTCCTTTTATTGGATATAATTTCCTAGAGAAATTTCTCATGGGAAGGAATTTGAGTAATAAATTTAGGAAATGGTATGTTGATATGTCACTAATTGAACATTTTTAAAATTTCTTTACTACCCTTGAATTTTGACTCACCTAATTATTTCTAGGAAGGGGATATGATATTTTTAAGTTAGTGGTTCTATATATATATCTTCTTTAGGTTTCTCAGGTGTTGGATCTTTTTTAGGAGGTGATGATTCCATATTTTTCTCCAGATCAATTTTATTCACACTTTTATCCTCATCCTGTATAATGAATGTTGCTTGTTTCGTGGGTTCATCAAGGGTCTTTTATTATACTCTATAGGGTTTTTGAAAATCCATCAATTTTTTACTTTTTTATACCACTTCTTTGACCCATTCCTTTGGGTATCTCTCAGTATTACTAGATATCATACTTGGTAATCTATCAGAAAAAGTCTTTGATATTTGACCCATTTGGTGATTGAGGTTTTAGAGTCCCTCAATTTAATTTTTCATTTATATATCTTGGGTGTTCATCCTATAATCAAAATTTTGATTGAAAGTGGTGATAAGATCATCCAAATTTTATTTAAGAGGTGCGGTTGGTTGCAGTGGTCGTTGTGGAGATAGTTGAAATTATTGTTGGGCTCTTGGAGGAATGGGTTATTGGGTAACTTGTTGCAGTGGTATATGAAAAAGATTCATAGGTGGGTATCCAGGTGGTCTTTGGTTACTTGGTGGTTCTTGAACACTTTTATATTGATATTACCCTTGATTATTTTGTGGCATATGTTAATCTGACCTTAGTTGATTGTACTGTGGTGGTTCCTAGAATTGTTGGCCTTGTTTATTGTAATTAACACAATTTCATTCCTGGATTTGTTGTTCATAGACTCCTACCCTACAGTATTGGTATAAGTGCGGGACTCTACACATATCACAATATTTAATTTCCATGACAGGTATAAGTGGTAGTTGTGGTGCAACAGTTAACTTGAAGGATTACAAATTTTTAGTAAGGACCTCTACTTGTGCTTCGAGATGGGTGTTTTCTTCAACTTAGTGAATTCCATACTGTGGTGGTCCATGATTTTTCTACCATAGAATGGTATTTTTAGAGACCTTATTTAGATGTTTGGATATACTTATGGTGTTATCATCATTATAACACCATCAACGACAACATCTACTATGGTATGAGCAGCTGGTTGGAGACCATGGAAGAAGGTTTATAAACAAAGACACACATAAAGTCCATGGTGTGGAAACTTCTTTTTAAGTTCATAAAAGTGATACTAGGCCTCCCAGTCTGAATCTCTATCTTTTTTATTGAAAATTTTAATCTCATTATATATTTTCTAGATTCATCCTATGGAAAATTATTAATCCATGAACTGTTTGGATAGATTATCCCATGTCATGATTGACTCACAAGCTTAAATATTTAGCTAATACATGGATATATCATACAAGGAAAAGGGGAATAATTTCAATCTAATTTCATCAAAAGAGAATCCCAGTTAAAAAATTTATCATAGGCCTCCAATAAGGTAGATATATACTCATGATGACATTCTCTCTGTAACCCACTAAACTGACCCATATTCAAGATTATGATGAGGAGTATATGTTTGATTTCAAATGTATGGGTCTAAATAAGATAGTGCACAATACTGTGTGTATCACCATTGACCAACATCAATCCATAATCCATGATGGTGAGTTCCAGTTATAAAAGTTGATTTTCATATAGTGTAGGTGGAACATATTTCATGTTAGGTAGGTTGGACCCCGTAGGATTGATGAAATTTATTATAATTGGATGGAGGTGTGTAGAGAGATACATTTTGATTTCAATAATGAAAGTGAGAAATTCATGACTGTTGAGGCTCCTTGATTGTTTCATGGGGCCCTGACACCTGCACTATGCCAGATAGGAATATAGATGTTGTGGTGTCCAGAATAATGAAGGAAAAATAAAAATAGAAATTGGGGGATGGGTAAGGTAATCCAAGGTTTGTGTTGAAGGTTCCAATGCCAAATAAAAATACTACCTCCCTATAAATTGTGAAAAAATTTGACCTAAACACACAGGTTATTTAATTTTCAAGGGTGATGATCAAATTATAATTTCTTTTATCCCAAACTACACTTGTTACAATGGGTTTATAGAGTGGTAGTAGAGGGTTGAACTCACAAGGAAAGACTAAAAGATAAGGAAATAGAGAAATTAGACCCTTTATACAAGAGTCCTAAAAAGTTGATTTGATCTTGGGAATCAATTAACACTATTGAGATTATTTTTATTATTTAGGAAAGAAATATGGTTCAGGTAAAAAGGATAATCTTGATCCTAATTTGGGATAGTATAATGGCATAGGGTGTGATGTGGTGCATATATCACTAGTCAATTATGGTAAAACCAACTAGATCTATCAAATATGAAACTTTTCATTGGTCTTAATATATATAACAACATAGATTTATTGATCCTAGATTCTATGGAGGAAAGTGTCATAGACTAATGGTCATAGCCATCTATACTTCAATCAATTCATGTTAATTCATTTAAACTTTCTATGGTTAGGTATACATAAAATAATTGAACAAAAAATTATTATTTAACCAAATTACTGGCCTTAGGGTTTCCAATTTTGGGTTTAGATATTTATTAAGTTAAAAAAACCCTTACTCTCAACCCTTACTCTAATCGATTTATCTACTCATGACGATAATAACTGAAATAAGAGAAACAATTGTAGATATACTCAAAAGAATAATAAAATATATTAATTAAGGTAGTTTTCAATTTAAGGATTATGAATCAAGAATTTATCAATTAAAACAATTGATAAATAAATCAAACACTTAATTTAAAGGGTATACAAGAAAGAACACAATGCATATCCACAATAAAGTGGAAATAATAATGGAAAACAAAATTTTAATTAGTAAATAGAGATTAAAAAGACAAAGAATGGTTACATATTGATCAACAAAACTTGGGTTTAATCAAAATGGTAAAATGAATTGTTTAAAATTGAATTTAAAGGGAAACTGATGAAGAAAAATGAGAGAGAACCGGAGAAAATATACATAAAAAACATCTACATGAATGTCCACCTTTTGTAAATAAATAGATAGGAATTTACATGAAATACAACCTTCTCATGTTTTTTAATCTCGATCCAAGGTTTTCACCACATATTTTGGATCCAATGCCTTTCATAGATTGAATCTTTGGGGTTTGGGGATGTGACTCATTTTATGACACGTCACAGGGAATCATGACATGATTCTTCTCATGAATTAAACTTTAAGTTGGAAGTGGACTTAAAATTTTTACATGATGTGTATCATAGATTCACATCATTTATTGTTTACATGACTTCAAAATTATTAATGAGTTATTATATCCTCTTTACACTTTCTTTTAATGATGCATATACACCATGTATGTGTTTCATGATGTGTAAATTAAAATTTTGGCCAATTTTGACAGATTTTCCTTTGGAATAGTGGATACCTATTCTCTTAAAAAATCAATACATACCCAGTTCATTATCGAATTAAACATGAATAATATTTAATAAAATGAATCCATTATGTATTTACAAATTCAGAATATTCATCATCTCAGTGGAATTTCATCTGATCCTTTAATGGTTTTGGTCGATAATAGAACAATTGACCACCTTTAATTTCCAAGATCTAGAACATAAAATACTTGCATAGATTTTAATTCCATTATAAATGGTTAATCATTATAACCTTCTTTACTGAAATCCATTTTCACAAATCCAAGTTCATCTATTTTAACAACACTCCTGTAATCAACCCACTTGCATTGAAAAATTGGATCTTGGAATCTTATATAATCCAACTCCCATATTTGTTTGATGATACCATAGTATGAAATATTCACATAAATTAGATTTCTTTCCTTGCTACCGGATACATTCATATCTTCTTCTATAAGTGTAACTTCACTATTTTTCATGGTACTTCCTTAATTATGTTCATCTTTATAGAATTTATAACCATTAATTATATAACCATTATAATATAATATATTCACACTTGGACCTCTGGCTAAAAATTAAAGTATTTCTGAAATTAAATCTATATTTTAATCTAAATCCTTAAAAATATGGTCTTGAAACCATTATTTAAACTATTGATTATGTGTATTTGATATCCATCCTTCAACCCTTGATGGATTCAAATAACTAAGAAATTATTTGTGGGTTTCAACACATGGGGAAACCTATAAAATGTTATAAAAAATATTAAGGTTGGACTGTTGTCGATCTCTAATAGTAATTATGAAAACATATATTCTATAAATTCCATCACCCACAAGACATCCAGTGTGATAATATTTTGATGGACCGATGATTTTCACACCAGACAGGTAGCTGGTATAAAAGTCAATAACTTTTTCAACAATATGTCACTCAACAATATAACCCTATGGCCGACTTATATTTTTAACATACCTTTTCAAGATATTCATATATCATTTAATGGGGTTTATACATCTATAATTTATAGAACTATATAGTCAGATCACTCTTAAAAGTGAACCATCAAGAAAACCACCATATCAAAGAATGTCAGTGGGAAGAACATTTAAAATTCACATAATATGACGATGGTTTCCTTTTACATAATTAGAAATTTCATTGAGTCTATAAATTTTTTGAATATAGATTTTGGAAAGAAACATGGCTTGGTTAATGAATGATAAAAATTATTGGGAAACATATAATGTAAAGCTTCACGCATTAGATCTTGCATCAAAAGATTAAAATCATGTGATTTCAGTCTCTTTAACCTTAAATCAGTCACTGAAAAGATTTTTTTATATTCTATGAATACCCCTCTGGAAACTTTACTTCACTCAAGATGTTGAAAATATGATATATATCATGTCTAGAAAGATTGTAAGTAAATGGAGGAAGGAAAGTCTATTTTTCACTCTTCACCAGTGCCAACTCTTCCCGTATTCCCATGTCAATAATGTCCAACCTAGTCTTAATTCCAATTTTTTTTTTCAGGTTTATTTAGTAACATTCCAGTGAAACTATCACATATAGTTTTTCAACATGAACAAAATTAAAAAAATTACTGACGTATATATCATTACAATATGGTAATAAAAAAAAGTGGTCTATTTTTCCAACTAGTTTTCATATGTTTTTTTTGAAAAAGGCTTACTAAAAGTAATGTTCATATATATTTTATTTTATTTAACATTTTATCACTTATTAGTGGATATGGTGTTGTACATTCTTCTGAACTACCATCAAATTATGTTATCCAAGATTGATACATATGTCACCAGGGTAGAAATCTATGATGTCCAAGAAACAAAATATTTGGTAAATGTTTCAACCTAATTGAATGTATACCTTGTTCACAAATGGGACACCCATGATTTACATTAATTTTATATCATGAAAAATTTCCATATGTAGGAATGTAATTTGTCATCCCATAAAACATGAATCTAAATGTGAAATATTTATTTTTGTAAGCATTATACAATGTAACACCTAAATCCAACAATAATTTTAAATCTTCAATCAATGTATCCAAATAAACATCAATATCATTACTAGACTATTTTGGTACTCATTTAAACATAGATAATATAATGTATTTTTTTTTCATGCATAACCACTATGAAAAGTTATTATTTACCAACATAACAGACCATGTACTATGAGTGATTCTTTGAAAAGAAAAAGGATTCAATCCAACTATAGATAGTGCAAGAAAAAGGTTTCCTGGATCATTTCCAAAATTAGGATACTCATGATAAATTCTCTTCCACTAAGGAGAGTCTTCCAAGTGATGATGATTACCATCTTTAGTCCATGTATCTATGTTCCATGTCAATTAACTTGCAGTCTCTTCACTTACATATAGAAAACCTACCATTGGAATGATTGGAATGATCCACACAACTTTCATATGATTTAGTTCATCTTTGTTGTATCGAGAGGAAACATAATCTGGTCATTATTTAGGTGATTTTTGTTCCATAAGAAATGGTATATAGTCATTTTTACAAACATTTATTCTTTTATAGATTATACCCATTGAACAAAGTATTCATTTATTGTGAAATGTTTGACTAAGAAGCTTATATTCTTCAAGGAGAATATCATTAAAGAGAGTAAGTAGTTTAGTAAAACCGGAATCACTCCATCCATTTCCATATTTTAAATTATACAGATTCAGAATGGATGACAATGCTTTATATTTAGTATAACCAACATACAATGGCGTCTCTGCACAACTCTTTAACTTATTAAATTTTTTTGGAAAATCAATATGTTCATATTCAAATGTCATGGTAATTTACCCAATATGATCTTCATAATCATTCTCACCTATAATCACACCCTTAATATGAAATTTTTCATTGTTCACACCTGTAATCATATCATATGATCTATAAAAAGTACTATTATACTAGTCACTAGTTATATTCAATTTTTCCCCATGTTTAGTATAACTTTATAACTTCTATCTATTCCTTAAAAAATCAAGTATTCTTCCCACTCTTGTGGAACAATTAGTCTTGAATTATAATAGCATAAACATGGATTAAGGATTTAAGATGGGTCAAATGCATGATCTTTTACAAACATGATGAACTCTTTTCCCCATCTTCATGATCATTTGTCATACAATTAGTATCCATCCATTTTCAATTAATATCCATCCCATTTGATTCGACAATTTTTATATTTTAAAAAACAAATAAATACACAAAAAAGGACCTTTCAAAAAAAGGGAACCTAACATTTTAATGTTTCAAATAATTTTAGTATGCATTAAAGGAAATGGGTAATTGAATTTAAGAAAAGAGTTACTCCCTTAGTGGTATATGTTGTCCTCTGAATTCTTCTATAATGATCACTGATACTTGATATGGGATTGCTACTACTTAGGATAGTTCAAGAAACATAGGTGCATGTCCATAGGAGAATGGTGATGGGTCTCAAAGAAAAAAATGAAATAATAACTATTCATGATATGAAGTTAATTAGGATGATGCTTGTCTTATTAAATCTAAATGTTACTTGGTTGGGGAGTTTTTGAATCACCCGACAACATTTCTTAGTTTTATCAAGCTCAAATACTTAATTCTACCATTCCAAAACCCAAAAATCATCAATATTATTACTAATTATATTGGTTTCTACCTTTTCTAAATCCGAATAACTAACATAGTTTCACATTCCATATTTACCCACATTTTTGTTAATATCAATCCCTAGAAACTGACACCAAATTAGAGAGAAGATGTAGTTAGGGAGGAAACCACTAATTTAAACCATGTAGGTGATATTGGATGAAAATTTGGTTTAAGAGTTTAAATAAGGTTAAACATTAATTCACCTTTTTATGGTGGTATATGCTTCTTGGTGAAGACTCGGTGGTTATAATGGTAGATGGTTTATGTTTTAGTGTGTGGGTGGGAAGTTTAAATGTTTCACAAATAATGTTTCCAATATAGTGGGTTTATTTTTGGTTACTTTAAATTATAAGGTTTATGTTTAATTTCATAAGGATTTTCTTTTTCTAATCTATTAGTCTGCTTAAATAATTAAGGTAGTGATCTATCAATGAATTTTTTCAATAGGTCCCTTATATCACATTCCTATTAGTTTGAATTTTTTATTTTATCTATATCTTGATCCTTGAATCTCATTATCTATTTTTATAAATAATGTTTTAACCTAATAAAAGAAAAAAAATGTTGTTTTTTTCTTTTACAATGGTATCAAAGCATAGAAACCTCAGATGTCTCCCTCAATCACTACCTCTAACATTTTTTTCTTTTTGATGCCCCTTTGTCACTCCTAAGATTTTCACACTTGTTTCCCACAATATTAACTTACATGGAAATTGAAGATATTGTGTTTCATTTTAGATGAAAATTTTCTTGCATCCTTATCCAAACTATTTTGAATACACATCCTTTTCAAGATGATCTTTTCCATAAATCATTTTCAAGACAACCATTTTAAACCTATTTTGACATATTTTTTCATGTCTAGGAAGGTCATTTTTTAAATAGGTATATTCAGAAGCATATCTTCTAACCACTTATTTAAAGAGTGAAACAAATTACATTGAAATGGAAAATGGGGTCCAAAAACCATAATTTCTCTCATTAATCAAAACTAGAAATCATAATATGACATTTCATTCCCATAAATTGGATATTTTTATGTTTTAGTAAAATTAACTTTGGAGGATGTTTATCATCACAAGTTCCATTTTTTTGAATTAGTGAAATGAGATAGAGTATGATCTATTTTGAAATATAGTTTTAAAATGTTTAAATAACAAGTGTATGAATTTATTAAGATAAATCTATTTGATTTGGTCTATCATAAATATTTTCCATTTAGTTTAATTTTTTTATTTTATATATATCTTGAGTTTTGTATCTCGATATTCATTTCTATAAATAGAGTTTCAACATTATTCATGTGGGATATTTTATTGGAATAATATTTTAAAATATTATTAAAGTTAGATGTGAGTGTTTGGTTATAGATTGTTGGGAAATTTTTATCGCATATAGGCATTCTTGAGGTAATAGGATTTAAACAAAAGGGTCTTAGAGTCTTGGTCATCACAACTGTATTTGTCATCATTTCTGCAATTTGTAAATGTGTATATGTTATTACATTATTATAAAATAAAATAAAATTGTTTCCTACTACTTAAATAACTATATCCATGAAACTCATTTGTTTTAATTTTAAAAACATAACAAACTTTAGGATAGTTTAATAAAAATATTGAAAAAATGAAAAAAATATTTTTATTTAAATTATAAAAAAAATACTATTTAAATTGAAAAATTAGTTTTAAAAATATAGTAAAAATGTATTAATGGAAAGAATATGATAAATATAAATTTTGGAAAAGAAGAATTTTTTTTATAAAATACATTTTTCAAATAGAAAATAAAAAATAATTTGAAATAAGTTATTTTTTTAATAAAAGAAATTTTTCATGCACTTCATTAGTTAAACTCTCCTGGAAAATTTTTAATACATGTTTTTTTGAAATATAAATTCGTAATATATTTTAGTAAATTATAGTTGTAACAAAAGAGCCTCAATAATCATTATGTTATGGTCACATAATTTATTTAAATGTTTTCAAAAATAAAAAAAATTAATAAATCAATTTTAAATAAAATATTTTAATAGAAACAAAAAATATATATAAGAAATAATATTGATATTGAGTTCCTATCTAGGAAAATGATAAAAATATTTCTAATTGAAAAAAGACATCCCAGAAATCCAGTAAACATTTTTGAAATAATTCATAACAAGTGAATAATAATATAAGATTAAAAGAAGAGTGAATAACATTGATTATATAAAACAATATTTTTAAAAAACCATCGATAAATTTTGATATTGAATATGAAATGAGAAAAAAAATTTCAAAAAAATGTTATATTTTTTATCAAATAGTAGAAAAATAACTATGCAAGATATCTAAAAAATAAAAATGAAAAACCAAGCCCCAAGATAGATGAATGAAATAGAGGCACAGTGAATCGACCTTAAAAAATATCTTGCATGTTATAAGGATAATCCTAGGTGAAAAAAGGTTCAGAAGAAAAAATTACCATACTTAAGATATTGAGGGGAGCGATTTGTTGATGAAGAGCGGTGAGAGTTTGGTTCCACGAGGGTTCAATTATGTGAGTGTTCGATTCTATGAGGGTTAAGTTATGCAAGAGGGAGTGATGTAAATGAGAGGGAGTGAAGGTAGGGAGCGATGCAAGGAGAGTGGAAGAAACAACCGTTCGACTCTGCAAGAGCTTGATGGCGCGAGTGACAATAGCAGTCTGGTAGGGCTCTTTTTATAAGACCGAAAAATATTTTATGATTTCTTTAAAAAGAGTTCTGATAAATATCTAATCTTAATAATAAATATATTTATATATAATTATAGTTAAAAAATATATTTTTAAATATTTCTATATATTTATAAATATTTTTATATATTTATAAATATAATTATATAATTATATATAATTATATTATTTTATATATTTATAAAATTATAAATATAATAAATATGTTTTTATATAAATATTTTTATTATAGATTTATAAGTATTTTTTTATAAATATATATATATATATATATATTTATAAAATGATAATAAATATATTTATTGTAATTTTGTAATCACTTAAAAATATATATATATATATATTTATAATTATAATTATAAATAAAAAAAATTCTATATAATTATAAATATATTTATATAATTATATATAATTATATAATTTATTTTTAGAACCGCTTTGGTATATTTATATAATTATATATATTTATATCAACATATAAATATATCAAAATGGTATATGAGATAGACAAACCTGCTCCGACCAAAATTTATTGAAAAAGAAAAACAAAACCTGAAAAAGATAGTTGGTTTGTTCAAATAAAGGGCCTTTCATCATCTAAAAAATAAATCTACAAATGAGGAGAAACAAGATCATCCCCATAATTAGATTCCCATTTTGAATGTGAATTCTTTTGATTAAAGAGTATTGAGTACTTCTCCCTAAATTTGATCTGCTTAAAAGTAAGCTCCTTAGGAGGAGACCCGGTAGACCGTCCATGCCCATGTGTATCATCTCCATATCCTCGTCCGTGGTTTTTTGGATGATGCACCCGCTTCCACATCTTTGTTTGTTTCCAAACACCTTTCGCGTCTACCCCCTTCAAAAGAGGATCGTTCTCCATGGTAGGAGGAGATGTCCTGTATGAAACAACTAGAGAGACATCTGTCATCATCTTTCTATTTCCATTGATGGATAAGGATTGCTTATAAACCAGTTCCTCGTCCACTTTTTCTTGCACAACCCTTTCAAAACCAGATTAAACAAGATCAACAATATCAAGCACTAGTTCATTAGCATTGACACTACTCACAAGTTCCTTCACAAAATCATTATGAACCGAGCTTCCAACCATAGCTGCCCAGGACTTACTGGAAGAGTCAGGACCTACTCCATGTGAGGGATCCGTACCGCTTTTAGAAATGCCAATTATAATTCGAGTGGGATTTACCTATTATTCCTTGTCACCTATAACATTTTCCTCCACAACCAAGGCTTTCCATTCCTTACCAGCCATGGTACCATCCCTTGCAAGGAGAGAGGCATCCCCCACCAAGGAAGAATGAACCTCCTTGCCTGCATTATCTTCTTTAGGTTTAGAAGAAATATCTTATCCCATCTTAAACTTTTGCAAGTTCCTAGAATCTTTTTTCTTCGATGATGCAAATTTATTCATTTGGATCCTAGGGACATGACTACAACCTGAAATATGATGACCAACCACTTTGTAGAAATAAATAAAAAAGGGAACTACATCATATTCAAAATAAACATCAATTGTTATTCCATCAATCAGTAGAGTGTTGTTTCTCGGCCTAGGATATAAAAGATCAACATCAATCAAGACCCTTGAATAATATCCAAACTTACCTATAATGGTATTATCATCAAGCTTTAGAGGTGCCCCTACATAATAAGTGACATCATTTATGATTCAAAGATGCCAAAGTACCCAAATGAGACCATGAATGCCTACCCATATATGTGAATTAGTGTGATTTTGATTATAAGGATTGAAATAAATATCCCATTCCAAAAGCCGAAAGGAACATGGGTTGAGATTATAGAAACTAAATTACTAAGAAGTAGAACGATTCACTTCAGATTTAGAGATATGGTGAAAATATCCTTTACCGATTAGAAATATTTTCCAATCAGGGAAACCCAAGATTCAATACAAATTATGTTTTAAACCATCCACATTAATTGGCATATCCCCTTTGGAAAGGATCATTCGTCCAATAAGAGAAAATTGACTCAAATCAAAGAATTTTCTACAAAACATCATGATCAATAGAGATGAGAAAACTACCGTTTTTAGTTCTAGATATTCACTGCTCATTCGCAACCAACACTGAGGAGCAACCAATCCTCCTAGGTAAAATATCCACAAAAGAAACACCCTTTCTATAGACAGAATTTTGATATGAATTGATAGGGTTCAGAGAAACCCGAACGTCCAGATTGCATTGATCCCCAACATACTCATTAGAAGAGACCACCATATCCCTCATAGTAGCAAACACCTGGTCTAAATCCTCAGGAGAAAAAGCCATGCAGACAACCATATAGAACTGATCTCCAGCCCGATCTTTAGATGACACCTGATCTCCAGCCATACTGATTCGAACCTCAGTTCGATCTTTAGAAAATATCATAGCATCCCTAGCTTCCAACACAAGATCATCTGTCTTAGGGTTTGTAGAAATAACATCAACACACAGATCCGGACTGAGTTGATCCTTTTGATCACACGCAGCCGACCGTGAAGCATGATTATCCAAATCCACATTAGACCACAGAACATCATATTTCATAGAAAGAGAAATAGGTTCAACCCTGATCGGACTCCTTTAGGCATAAGAAATTAGAAACACAACATTCGATTCAAGACTATATTTTTCTTTTCTTAAAGTTCCAATGAGAACCTGTGCTGGATTGAAGTAATCATCCAAGGGAGAAGGCATCGCGATGATTCAACCCTAAACACCATGGAAGAAGAGAGAGAGAGAGGGTCCCAAAATTCTTGAACGCTATCCATATAAATATATAAATATTTATAATTATAAATATAATAACTATAGTTATTATTTAAATATATTTATTACGATTTTATATTTATTTAAATATTTATAATTATAATTATAAATATATATATTTAAAATGTATTTATATAAAATTATAAACATATATCATAAATATAATAAATATATTTATTATTTGAATATATTTTTTATTTTTTATTATTTAAATATGTATATATATATTTATAATTATTATTGTAGATAAATATATTTATATATAATTATATATATAATTATATATATTTATATATATAATTATATATATTTATATAAATATATTTATTTATTAAAATATAATTATAAATGTACCAAATATATTTTTTATTTAAATATGTTTATTATAATTTTATAATTATTTAAATATGTGAATATATATATACATATTTATTATTTCATAAATACCTTTTTAAAAAAATTTGTATATATTTATAATTTATAATTAAATATTTAAATTGAAAAATAATTAAAAATTCATTTAAAAAATTAATTATATAAATTTCAAACATAGTTCTAATGTTAAAACTCAATAAATAAAAAAGAATAAATATTATTAATATTATTTTAAAACATATTGAAAATATTACATGTATAGTAAATAAATATATGTATAAACAAATATTAAAATATTATTAAATATTTATTTAACAACATAATGAATATATAAGAATTGAATAAATTAAATTAATTAAATTAAAAATATATTAAAAAGTGAATTCGTAACATTTATGTTAATTATAAATATACACATTCACACACACACACAAACACACACACATACACATGTTTACACACACATACACATACATACATGCAGCTATGCATGTACATATATTTTAAATTATTTAAAATCAATATAAATATATATCTAAATAAATATATTCATTTATATATTATATAATTGTTTAAATAAAATTCTTATATATTATGTTTATTTTAATTATATTCAAATTTTGTAATTAATATATATAAATAAACAATTAAACATTTTGGCTAATATAAATTTGATAATTTTTAATATATAAAATTATGAAAATATTTTTTTATTAAAAGTTTTATAATTCGTATTTATATAATACTTTAAAAAATATATATATTCACTTGTTATAATATAAATCTTATATATATATATATATATTTATAATTATAATTCTAAATAAATATATTTATAAATATTTGTATATAATTTGGTATATATTTATATAACTATATATATTTATATAATTATATAAAATTATAAATAATTATATAATTATATATATACATAATAATAAATATTTATTAAAATATAAGTATATATTATTATAAATATAATAAATATATATTTTTTACATATATTTATTATAATTTTATAATTATTTAAATATATATATTTATATATAATTCTAATTATAAATGAATATATTTATAAATCTTTGTATATATATATAAATATATTTATATAATTATATAGATTTATATAATTATATTTATTTATTAATATATAAATAAATATAATTATAAATATAATAAAAATACTTATTATTTTAATATTTTTATTAAAATTTTTTAATTATTTAAATAAATATAATTATTTATAATTTTATTATACTCATGTGTAAAACATTTTTTTATATATTTGAATTATTAAAATATATATATTAATCTATCATATTTATATTAATTATAAACATAATTTTTTAATTAATGTACATAAATAAAAATTATTTTTCGAATATAAATATGATAATTTTATATATATTAAAAATATTTTTTTATTAAAAGGTCTTATCGGTGTTAAGAATATCGCAAATAAAGATCGATATTTATCAGCGCTAAAAATATGCTGATAAAAGATACACCTTTATCAGTTCTTTTTTTAGTGTTGATAAAAGCTACCTTTACCATCACTTTTAGCTAGTGCTGATAAAGGTACCCTTTTTATTAGCACTTTTTGTTTAACGTTGATAAATGTAGACACTGCATAAACACTGATATGTGGTAGTGTTTATTACTGTTTCATTATTTCTATTTATGTACCTAGTATTCTAAAGAATCTAGGCTTTTTGATCTTTAGTTTTTATTTAAAAGATTATTATGCCTAAAATCATGTAATATTATGTGTAAAAGGCATGAGTCGTTACAGTTGGTATCAGAGGATAGTCTAGTTAGTTTTGGGGATTAGTACTAGAAAACTATATTAAGAACCCTTGGGATAATTTCATCTCCATGTATAACCTAAATCATTACTTAGGTAATCATAAGTTAGGATATAATTTTCATTTATAAGTTTATCCTTCCTTGTTCACAATTTCCTTTTTATATGGTCATTAACTATGTATTTATCCCCCTTAATTTTTAATTTTATTTATTTAGTCATTGGAGGAAAATTGGAGAACCCATGCCAACAACCAATATGATAGGAAATATGATGATTTCCTTAATGATATGACAAACTTAATGGGAATGGGAGCTCAAAACACCATGATAGTACTATATCAAGTTATGAATAATTACTTGAATCGTGTGGAACACCTTACTTTTCGTAATAAAGACTAAGATGTGGTCGAAAACTTTATTTGAAAAAAATACTCTTATATTTAGTGGATCTTCTGATCCCCTCATCTTAGAGTAATGGATTAACTCCATTGAGAAGATATTCTATGTCCTCTAGTGCTCATAAGAAGCAAAAGTCATGCTAGCAGTCTATCATTTTGACGGGGAAGCCGATCAATGGAGGATACAAATAAAGAACATAAAGACTAAAGAGGAAATTGATTCCATGTAATGTGAAGGGTTTAAGAAAAAAAATTCAATAAATATTTTCCACGAACTCTTTGTCTTAAGATAAAGAGGGAGTTCCTTAGACCAAAGAAAAAGAAAGATGACATTATCAGGGTGTATGAAGTATAATTCACAAGGCATTCATGATAAAACTCTCTCTTTGACATGATCACTGAAAGTAAGGTGGATTGATTATTTTGTGGATAAAAGCTGAGTATATTAAAATCCACAGCAATTAGAGACTTTGATAGCTATGAGAATATTTTCTGTTATTCCCTTATAGTTGAGATGGAAATTGGATACTCTTAGTGATCTCATGGGATCTAAGATAAAAAGAGAAAAATATACTTTAATATTGTATAATCAAAAAATAAATCACATGGAGGAAATAAAACCCAAAACCTCACATGTCAAAAGTGTGGGAAAAAGAATTCTAGGAACAATATGAAGGGAAGAAGAAGATGCTTCAAATGTGGAAAATAGGGTCATCTGCCTAATATTTACCGAAATGATACGAAGAAGCCCACTAATTAAGAGGAATAAAGGTAGGTTAAATTCAACACTCAACTAGTACACTGTTTCAAATTAAAGTAACATGGGCATTATATGAGACAATGCTATAAGCTAGAGGTTTTTGGAGAAAATCAATGAAAACAACTTCCAATGATGTAAGGAACTACATATGCTATAACTAATTCTTAGGTGGATCCCAAAAATGATGTGGTGATAGGTATTCTAGTTATTCATTAAATATTAGAAAACATACTTTTTTAATTATGTATCTACACATTTTTTCATATCTCACAAGTTCAGAACAATAATTTAAACACCACCTCAAAATATTAAAGTTGAGTTATCTTTGAGAATAAAGGGGAAACTATTTCATCTAAAGTATATCAATCATCCTCGGTCAATTTTTGTGGACTGAACCACCCATAAAAACTCATTATACTTCCTTGGTGGAGTTTGATTCTATATTGGGCATGGATTGGATATCTTTATACAAAATCAACATCAACTTTTAAAAGAGGGAGATCACCCTTCACATACTAAGGCATCCTATAATTTTTTACAAGTGTAATGAGGAGGATGAATCTCCTTAAAAATCATCAAATCAAATGTGTATATTATTTCATTATAAGAAAGTATATCTTTGTTAAATGATTGAGTCAAAGGAGAGGATTAAGCTTGAATACATTTGCATTGTGAAGGACTACACCGATGCGTACCCTAAAGAATTATCTTATCTTCATCCTAACTGAGCGGTTGAGTTATCAATTGAACTTATACCTAAATACTATCCTATATCAAATAATACTTATAGAATTAAAAACATTGAGTTAGATGAAAGGAATAATCATTTATAAGGGAATTTAGAAAAAGGTTTCATATGACTGAGTGCTTCACCATGGGGTGCACTATTCCTCTATGTTAAGAAGACAGATGGATCAATGCACCTCTACATTTATTATTGCGATCTCAAAAAAATCACAATAAAGAACAAATATCCCCTTCCATGGATAGATGACTTTTTTGATGAACTATTTGGGGCCAAGTATTTCTATAAGGTGGACCTTCAGTTAGGATATCACTAATTAAAGGCAAAGAATAAAGATATTGCTAAGACTGCCTTTTGAATGAGGTATTTACCCTATCTGTTCATAGTGAATCCCTTTAAACTCACTAATTCTCTAAAATTTTCAAGGGACTTAATGAATAGAGTCTTTAGATATTATCTGTCCAAATTTGTGGATGTCTTTATAGATGATATTCTTATATAATCTAAGATAAAATAGGAGAATCAGGAGTATATGAATTTTGTTATAAAGTCTTTATATGGGAGAAAATATATGAAAAGTACAGTAAATGTGAGTTCTGAATAGAGGATGAATTATTCTTTGGGTATCTTATCACCAACAAAGGGATGTCTAAAAACCCTATAAGAAAAAGGGAATTGAAGAGTGGACCATACCAGCATTTTTAATGGTGATCTGTACTTTCCTTGGTCTTTCTGGGTATTAATAATGGTTTGTGAAGAACTTCTTGTGATTTTCAAACCCACTAACCAATATTAATTGGAATCAATTAATTTTTTTCTTGACCAGTGAATTTAAATACTGCTTCAATGATTTGAAAAAGAATATTATCACTGTGCGAGTACTTACTCTACACAGAAGTGGAAAATTCTTTGTGGTATACAATGATGAATCAAAGGAGAAATTAGGATATGTACTAATTATAAATGATAAATTAATACCCTACACATAGAGAAAGATAAAAGTTCACGAGAAAAACCATTACATGCATGATTTGGAGTTGGTAGCTATGATCTTCACATTGAAAATTTAGAGACATTATCACTATAGGGAAAAGTGTGAGGTATATACTGATAAACAAAACTTAAAGTTTTATTTACATAGATAGAGCTTAATATTCACTAGTGAAGATGGTTAGAACTCATCAAGAGTTACTAATACTCAATCCTATACCATCTCAGTGAAGAAAATAATGTGGTCGATTATCCAAGTTCAAAAGAACCAACAACTTTATCAATGAGGAGAATTGATAAGGATCCAAACTTCTTAGGCTTACAAAGGATAGAAATAGGAATAATAAAGGAAGTAACATCATAATTACTTTCCTAAATTATTTCTCAATAATATTTTATAGAGAATATAAATGATTCTCAATGAAATGATGTGGAAATTCAAAAGAAGGTGGAATCTATCAGAATTGGGGAATCCATAGAGTTACAAATTTATGGGGAATGATTTGTAAAATCTAGGTCATGACTACGTGTACTGTAAAATCCTGAGGTAAAGAGGGAGATTTTTAATTATGCACATAGCTTGATCTTATCCATACACCCTCTGAGAACAAATAGGTATCAAGATTGATGAGATCACTATTGGTGGGACAATATGAAGAAGGATATAGTTGAATATACATTAAAGTACCTAGTATGTTAGCAATTGAAGGTTTAAAGGAAAAATTATAATGGGATGATAAAACCAATACCTATACTTACATAGAAATGAGAAAATATCACCTCGAACATTGTTATTGGTATTCTGAAGACATCCTTAGGAAATAATGCTATATGGGTTGCTGTGGAGTGTCTTAGAAAGACATATCACTTTATTAAAACTCAAGATGACTTATCATGTAATCAATTTTCATGGATATACACCAAATAAGTGGTGAGGCCGCATGGATTACCATTATATATTTTATGTGATCAATATCTTAGATTTACCTCTATGCTCTGGAAAATTTTAAAACATGCTATAAACATTGAGCTGACCTTCAGAATGACTTAACAACATCAAATTGATAGCCAATCTGAGTGGACCATTCAGAAACTAGATGAAATGTTGAGATTATTCTCAAGGGACTTCAACGGAGGATGGGATTAGAATCTTCCGCAGGCTGAGTTCTCTTACAAAAATAATATTCACTCAAGAATACAAATGGCTATATATGATACCTTTATGGGAAGAGATGTAAAACACCTACATTATGGGATGAAATCAGTGATCATAATCTAACGGGACATGAAATGGTAGAAAATATTAAGGTCATACATCAATACATCAGGGCTTATCAAAGCCAACAAAAACACTTTACAGAGAATCATTGATGGGAGTTATAGTTTGAAGTTAGAGATAAGGAATTCCTATGAATATCTCCATATAAGAGATTCATGATATTTGGGAATAAGGGAAAGAAAAGTCCAAGGTACATCATCCACTTTGAGACTATTGATCAAATTAGAGTTGTGACATATTGATTATTACTTCCACCAACCTTGTCTCAAGTACAATATGTATTCCACATATACTTCTTGAGGAAGTACATACCATATAAGTCACATGTATTGAATCCAAAGGTGGTACAAATAGAAAATGATCTCTCTTATGAGGATCATTTGATGAAGTTGTTGGAATATAGTGATAAAGTTCTACGCAATAGGGACACTCACATAGTTAATGTACTATGGAGGAACCACAAGTGTGAAGAGGTGACATGGGAACCGTGGGTTGGACTACCAATCCCAAAGGATTTTAAAAAATTTATTTATTATGAAACTTGTTTAACTTGGTTGAGGGTTAATATTATATGGACCTAAATACAAGAGGCACTAAGGCCATCAAAATACATGACATGAAAGTCCTAAAAGAGACTGATTGAAAAGAAACTTCCCCACCCTGTCAATTTGATCAATGATTCTAACCTTACCCATCTATGCAACAGGTTCCCAACAAGAAATTCCATGTGAAAGGCTACAGGAGGCCTGGTATCAATGGATGAATCATTAAACTATCATTATTACAATATAGATGCCTTGAAAAAGAGGTTGGTGTTTCTTTCAAACACCATTCGGGATATCCCTGTGAGCCCCTGAATTTTTGAGGCCCTAGTCCAAGATTTTTAATCACTCGCTATTATATCGAATGTCTTCCATGATCTATAGTATCCCTAAATCGTCCATCTTATATGATCCACACTAACATCACCTTCACATGTTGAAAACCATACACCATGCTATCGCACACTGTCCTCCATCACCGACACCATTACACGATCATCCACCCCTCTAGGATCTGACCCATCCCACCTCACCACCACAAACCATTCTCCCTCATTGATAGGACCAGCTGCCCCTGTAGGAGCCGACCCACTATCCCGCTTCATGCCTCACGAGCCTCCATCGGAAGAACTGAAAGAACACCATCCCCACCGATGGTGTGGAAACACACACTCCCCCCCAAATTTAATTGGGGGACATAAATTGACGTGATTGGGATTTGAACCCTAGTTCCCCAGATTCCACCAAGGGGATAATACCACTAGGGTACACCCCCATGTGTAGGGAACCATAGGTAGCGATGAAGGGGAAATAACCCCAACTATTTTAACCTTAGTATATAAAATGAAATTTTGAGGGAAAAATTTCATATGAGGGTAATAATGTAACATTCCATGTTTTTTTAAAATAAAAAAAGAAATACAATTTTTGATAGCGTACAAGACACGCAACACCAAGATTAAACAAAAAAAATATTAATATGTGACCATTATAACGTAGCGATTAAATTGAAGGGAATGAATATTATCAACCACATTTTAAAATAAGAAATTTCCATACTCATTTCTAACATATTAATCCATTCTTTATAAATAATCAGTCAAATTTTTAGAAACGTCGTTTTATTCTTCACAAAATAAATTTTCTTCAAAAACAGGTTTTCCAGATTTTTATAAGTGAATAATATAATAGTTTTTTATAAGTTTTATAAAATGTATTTGAAGAAATTAATTTCATCTTCATCTTAGGATGAATATTTCATAATTTTTTAAAATAATTATTTTTCAAGGAATAGTGAAAAATACTGATTTTTATAGAAAACTATATTTTTATTGACAAGGGAAAATTATGTTTTATATTGGTTTTAAATTTTAATTAGATATTTTTTATTAAAAATAATTCAATTAATTTTTTAAATGTATTTTACATTTGAATTTAGCATGAAAACATTTCATATTTTAGAAATGGCATTTTTCTGAAAAACAACTTTTCATTGCGTTTTGCCGGTTTAAATTCAAATTAAGTTCGGAAAATTATGTGTTTTGAATATTTTAAAAATTGATTTCATATTTGGAATAATGAGGTCTATATTTATTAAATAGGCTTATTTTATTTATAGAAAAAATGAATAGTATCTTTAGTAATTTTTATTACCATTGTAAAGGGTAAATCAAGTAATCTTGTTTAAAAATAAAATGAAAAGGACTAGAAAATCGACCTAAAAGTTGGACTAATTTTATTTTATGAGTAATGTTTTTCCATAATAATTAATGGTTTTTTATATAACCATTTTAATCCATTTATATATGATTATAACTTTATAATATTTTATTTAAAGTGAAGTCAAAGATGTCACACTATTATTTTTAATAAGCATAACATTTTTAATATGTGTTTATATAGAATATATATTCAACTATAAATATTATTTTTAAATATAAAATATTTATCTTAATTATTGAAATTTATTTTTAATTTTTATTAAATAAATAATTATCTTAAATTCTATCACAATGCTGATGTAGTAATTATTTTATTAATTTAAAAACTAAAATAAATGATATTAAAAATATTCAATAAAATATAATTTGAGATATTAAAGGTCATCCATGAATTATATTGATTAACATGAAATTTTTAGTTTATAATTAAATATTTGTTTCTTATTTTACTTGTT
Organism: Viscum album; assembly: GCA_963277665.1. Classification (NCBI taxonomy): domain Eukaryota; kingdom Viridiplantae; phylum Streptophyta; class Magnoliopsida; order Santalales; family Viscaceae; genus Viscum; species Viscum album. The sequence goes on along the minus strand of OY728147.1, from coordinate 2,044,266,030 downwards.
GTCATGACAATTTTAAAGTTAATATAATGAATAATATCAAATTTGCCAATAAATATTTTTTAGGGATTAATATTTTATTAAATTATTTACAAGTCAAAAAAAGTTAAATAATAAAAAATGGGACAATATATGGTTTATAATTTCACCCACTATATATTTATAGGCCCTCTGGAAGCATTTTTCTCTAGAATAGTCTTATTATATTTTAATATTTTGAGAAATTCAAAAAGTGCCGCTCACCTCAATTATAAAAGGGAACCCATTCCTTCACATATTTACACCAATTTGAGATATATATCTCAAAAAAAATCTATCCATTTCTATTATAAACATCCTTATTTAAGTTATTGTGGTTTTGGACCTTCCAGAATAACTACCTAGGTCCCTTAAGAGAAGGTATAAAGGAGCTCCTTCATTCAATAAGTAATCATCTTTACCAACTCTTTCAAATTTATTTCTTATTTTACCTCTTATTAATTTGTTATGACCATCCTAAAATAATTAATCCATTATGATATATATAATTATATGTTATTATGATTATTAAACAACCATATTATACCTTTTATCTATCTTATTAAAAAAGAAAGCCCCTCACGTGCATACATACAACTTACCGTCTCTACGTTGTGGTGTAATTTGTTTTACATCACCAATTTACTTGTATTGTTATAATGATGTAAATAATGGATATATATGTTACTTATAAAATTATATTGATTCTATAAAATTAATATATCACCTATTTCTCTATCCACTAATTATTAAGGTAATGATACCGTCGCTCGTGTGTACATACAACCTACCGTCTCCAATAAGCATTATGACTCATTTTTCATATCCAACTTAAATTAATGATTATAAAAAAGTATTAAATAATTATATATGATACTTTTAAAAATAATAAAATTTATTATATGATGAATCTATATCCCATGCACATGAATCAGAGCTTACATGACAAAATAGGGATGAAAAAATGAAGCAGTTATCACCCAAAAAAATGGCAATAAAGAAATATTAATAACGTGCAGGTGGTAATTGGATGTATAAGGATTATATATGATATAATAAATATTAATTTTCTTCTGGTATAAATTAATAACATGTTTTAAACCATTATATATGATTTTAAATCACATTAAACTATAGGAAAGTGCAATGTAAGAGATCTCTTCGAACCTCCATATTTTCATTGGGGTTTTCATTATCTGTCTTTGAATAAATTTATCTCTTCATTATCATTAAATAAATCTCTTTTATTCTGTGTATATTTAGCACACATATTTATGTATCTTAATTCATCTTCCTTATATGGGTAATTTTATGTTTTAAATTGTTCCCTTCTCAATTAATCTCTATAAGTAAAGCCGATTAAATGGATCTTGTCTTTTTCTTCCCCATTTTAATTAACATTACATAAAATGATTTAAGATCACAATATTTTTATAAAATCACTCAATTTATCATGAATTAAAATTTATTTCATTTCTATTTTTATGAAAATATTTATACCTTTATCCTCTTTAAAGAATCTTTTTTATTTTCCCTAAAACTACACTTAAGTGACACATTTATAATGTTACCTAGCCAATATTTTTCATGTTTTCACTTGGGTTGGAATTCATTATTCATGATCTATTATTAAATTTCATTTATGAGTATCCAATAATAATTGAAATCCCTTCTTTCATGGATAACACTATGATACTACTTTGGTTTCTCCATACGACATGATTACGAAACCCATTTCTTTCCATGGGTAACCCTTCTAATTATTCCTTATGTTTTATTTCATTATATGGAACACATATGCATGTACATGTTGTGATGGGGGAACCAAGATAGTTCTCCAATGTAATAGGTAATGTTTTATTCTCATGAGACATTTTTTATGGGATTAGGAAATAAACCTAATCCATTATGGGACTCTATCCACCATGTGCTATAGTCTTGGCCATTAGCCTTGACTCATGTTTTTGTCAGGATATATGGTTCTTCCACATTCAAAATTTTCCATGATAATATGATTCCATTTTTTATATGATATACCTCCATGTGTTTATTTAATCAAAATTAATCTTATGTTATCATGTTAATCCTTCTTACTCATTTTCTTTGATTCATTCCCATGTTTATTCCCTTACTAGTTTTTTTATCTCATCCCTTATATATATGTTTTCCCTTGGTTATCTTATGAAGTTGTAGGAGATGAAAGGTATTTAGGATCTCATTAGTGAAATTAACAAAAATATGTTTTATTCTAGTTTCATTATTTCTATTAGTGCACATTGTCTTCTAAATAGACTCAAATTTTCGATCCCTGGCTTGTATTTAATGGATAACTATATCTAAAATCATGTAATAATAACTATAAAAGTCTTGGTTCACTATAATATTTGCATGAAACCTTGGAGGGTCATCACCATATAGTCCTCATGTAGTTAATAAGATTTTCTACATAGAGAACTCAAACATATTGGTCTTTAAGAGTCCAAATAAGATGCACACATATGTCATTATGTCATAACTAACTAAAGGATTTGCTAATTAAATTCTGAATTATAATATGAACAATAGGGGTAAACCACTTGTAAAACTCCATAATTTTATTCTCTAAGTTGATAAAGGAATGGGTTTTGAAAAACATATAGTTTTTATGGTAAATAAAAGAAATAACAGGGAAAAGGGTAGTAAGAATCACTTAAAGTATAAGGCTCGAAATCACCTTCCCTACAAGAAAAGTAAAACCCAAAGAAAAGAAAATAAATAAATAAATAAATATGATTTGTGTGTGTAAAGGTAGGTAACTAGAAGAATATTTCAACAAAGAATAATCATGGGGAAGCTTTAGGTACCTTCGTTATCAAGTGAAATATTTTTATATCTACATGTTGGGTATTAAATAAGGTTAATGAAACTCAAATAATTATAGAAATGATGGAAGTATGTAGATTCTAGAAGATATCTTGAGAAGAGATAGATCTTATAGTAGACAATAAAGAACAAATTTATGATTTGGTTATCCAAGACTAACACATTATGTTCCCAACAGGGATGATATTGGTTATAAAATATTTTTTTTATTTACTAAATATTAATGAAAAAATATTTTCTTGAATCCTATATAGATACAGATGGTTTTATTTTATAGTATGTAAATAAATGTTTTTTATTTAAAAAAATATTATATGTTATGGTATGGCGCATTTAAATAAAAATATTTATTTATTAGATTGTGAAAATGAAGTATTATCAACTGATAATAAATTCAGTTTGCATGAATCATTTCACACCCATTTGTGGAATCACTATGTTGTTCATGTAAATTAGAAGAATTTAACAAAGATCTAACAACATGGTTATTTATGTTTTTTTTGAAATAAATACACTTGATATATGTATTGTTTTTTTGAAATAAAAAATGACCAAGACATTTTTTGGTGGGAAGGGAGAAAGGTCCATAGATCTTATAGAATTAGTACACACTGAGGTCCATATACCTTTTCCAGTAGAAGCTAGAGGTGGGTTTTCTTACTTCAGAAATTTTACTAATGACTTTAGTAGATTTTGTTATATATACCTAATGATGTATAAGTCAGAATTATTTTATAAATTCAAAGAGTCCAAGAATGAATTAGAAAATAAAACATTGAAGAAGATAAAAAATCTTTAAACTAATCGAGGTGATGAGTATCTTAACTAGAAGATTATTAACTTTATGTGGGTGTACAAGATTATATCTCAACTCACTCCACTTTATACAAAATAGTGGAAAGATATCATTAAAAGGAGGAACCATACATTTCTTGACATAGTAAAGTCCATTATGATTCATGTAGATATTCTATTATCTATTTGGGGATATGAATTACATGATATAACATACACACTAAACAAGGTGCCAATTAAAGCATGAAATGTAATAACATAAGAGCTAATGTATGGAATCAAATATGTGTTGTCCAAATTACATGTATGGGGATGAGATGTATTTTATAAGGACACCTATGGAAACAAACTAGAACCCTTGGGCCCAAAGTGTATCCTTATTGGGTATCCCAAATGAAAAAAGGAGATATTATATATACAACCTTTTAGACAATAAGGTAACCATAATAAGACATGATATATATATATTGAGTGGGAGAACATCCTCAAAATGGATAGCATAATAAAGATTGAGTTTTATGAAGTTTATAATCAAGATACCCATGATTTTATACAAAAAATATATTCCACAAGTCTCTTTGGAAGAGGCTATTTTTGAAACAAAAGTACTACATAGGACCGCCCGAGAGGTTAGAGAACAAGAAATATATGGTTTTTTAGTCACTGAGGTTGGTGACTCATTATTAGTTGGAAATAATGGGCCTCTTTTCTTCGAGGAGTTAATATATACCTTATAAAACAAAAGTTATAAGGAATACATGAATTATATGATATATTACATGTATCAAAATCAAGTATGGGTTCTGGTCAATCTGTCAATTAATGTAACCCCATGGGGTATTAATGGGTATTCAAGAGAAGACTGGACATAGAAGGTAAAGAGAGTACCTATAAAGCATGAATAGTTGATAAAGGGATTAAAAAATGTTAATGGATAGGATATTATGAAACCATTTCTCTAGTAGTCAGGTATAAATCCATCAGAATTATACTTTTTATAATAGATTTCCATGACTCTGAGATTTGATAGAAGGATTCCAAAATAATTTTCCTTAATGGAACCTTTAGAAGGATGTTTATTTGGAAAAGTAGAATTTTTTTTAACTCTATATATTTACAAGAGGGTATGGAATTTGTAGAGATCCATTTATGGGTTGAAATAAGTATCCAATTCATAGACCATTCGATTCGATAAATCCATATAAGAATTTGGATTCAATAAGAATGAATGTGAGACATGTGTTTACAAGTGGGTTATTAAAATTGAGGTTGTTATCTTCGTAGTGTATATCAATGTCATATTACTTATTAGAAATTATATAACAGTCTTACATTCAGTCAAGGAATGGTTGAATAATCACTTCTCTATGAAGGGAATAGGTAAAATAATATATATATATTTGGAATTGAGATCATTCAAGGTAGATCTAAGAGGTTTATTTGGATAAGTCAAAGTATATAAATTTATAAAATAATAATGAAATTTAGTATGAAAAAATCTAATAGGTGATTAGTTATAGTGTCACATGAAATATATTTTGCAAGGAAAATGTGTCCCCATACATGATAAAAAATAGATATAAAGAGTAATATCCCATATGATTCTATGGTATGATCAATCATGTATTCAATGTTATGTACAAAGACTGATGTTTCCTATGACTTGATCATGGAAATAAGATATCATGTTGATCTAGATGAACAATATAGGCCTACTATTAATGTTATGATTATGTATCTAAGTTGAACTAAGGATATGTTACATGAATATAGAGGAGATATGAAGCTTGTCATCAGGGGTTACACATATTCTAGATTTAAAACCAATTAGAATGATATGAAGTCAAATTCATGATATGTATTTAGTCTAAACATAGGAGTTGTGAGATAGAAGAGGTCAACGAAACTATTTTAAATCTATTTTAAAATATAGTTTGAGTATATAATAACTTTTTATACAACCAAAGAATTTTTTTTGGATAAATAACCTTTTCAAAGATCTTAATGTGGCGACTAACATTAATGACCCTATCAAATTATATTGTGATAATGTTGAAACAATGGCTCTTATAAAGGATCCAAGGTTACACCAATATATGTAGAACAAAATATGGAAGTATCAACTCCTATGGGATTTTTATTATAGGGGTGAATTCATGGTGAGTAGAGTTTCCATGAAGGAAGACATAGTAAACCCCTTGACTAATGCCTTATCCCAGTAGAAGCATGAATATCACGTGAGAGCTAGAGTATTTAAAGTTGTCAGTAATTGGTTTTAGTGTAAGTTGGAATCTATTGGAGTTAGTTCCCTAGAACCAAATTCTATGTACATTATGATTACATGTATTCGTGGATTATGAATATTAATAATTTTTTTTATCACATCATGGTTGTTATTCTACATGACATAGTATATGATTATTTCATAAGGGTAACTGTCACAGAAAAATGTTATAATATCTCCTTTCTATGATGAGAACCTAGAAGTTCCTTGATAATATTCTTAAATATAGTTTCTATGGTCTAATGATATCATTTGATAGGACATAAATTATACAGACTATCAGGGTTGGAAACTCATAATATTTTTAGACACTTTCTCATTGTGTATTCCATTGATAATTTTCAGAGTAGGAGATTATGAGAACTGAAACCTCTTATAAGAAATCTATATTTATATATTTTATTAATTTTACCATATAAAAATGTGTTTAATGTTATTTATACTTTAGGATTATTATTAATTCATTTCACAACATGTGTTCTTTAATGTGATGGACAAAACCATGATGTTATATATTTGAGGGAAGCAGGGTATGTTGGATGTATTAATAGTGATATTGAAATAATGAATAATTATATAAAGGTTTTCCCCTTACCATATTATTTAATGATGATATCTTGGGCCCTTTGATGGAGGTAGACATTATGGATCAAGTTCATGTCCATGGTTTTTATTAGAAAGTTCATTTTCATAATTTTAAAGAAAGATACATTTTGAAGATATGTTAATGAAACCAGCATTGTAGCGACCAAAAATTTTAATACATAAATACTATATTTTATTAACAGAATATTTACTACAAATCATTATGATACACACTAGAACCATAAATTTTTACTGTATTTTTAAAAATAGATACATAAACAAATGATGCATTAAATATCTACATAATCTTTTCCGTAGTTCTTCATAACGAGAACCCATTTTAGACATATCATACTTAAAACCATTATTTTTATCTTGGGGAAAATTAAACATAAAAAATGGTGATCTCAGATGATCACTAATGGTAAACAAGGGATATATCAATCAATGATCATATGTAATCATATATATGAGAATAAGGGTATAAGAAAATGATCATAACACTTGAAATTAATACCCAACAATTCATATAATCATGAAGAATGTAATAAATCTTGGAAGTTCATAAGGCAAAAATCATAAAGGAATCAAATAACATGATCCATGAGAGCATAAAACTGTTATAAGAACGTGTATTAAAAGAGTTTCATAAAGTGTGGCATAATAATAATAATAGAAACCTTGTTCTGGGTTGTCTTGTCCTTAGGTAGCTATAGGAAGAAACTGAAAACATCTGGGTCAGTACGTGACTCCTACTCCCCTCAGTTGTGGTGGAAACATGAACACAAAAATTGATGGCAGTAGCATATTCCAATATTTGGAGTGGGGGGGGGGGTTGATGGATTCAAAATTCCAGCAGGGATGACACCGACAGTATGTGGCCTAATATATGGAGTTGAATATCAATATATACAATGGATATAATAATTCACAAATGGTGATGATGGTGAATTCCCAGGCTAGTACACGATGACAGTTACTTCGATGAATTTTTCAAGTTGAGATTGAGTTTAGAGGTGATTGGTATGGATTATTCTTTCTGGTTTTTGGATGTGTACTACTCTGGCTCAAAGGAAATGTTTTTCTATTATTTGGAACATTAATATTCTTTTTCTCAAGACGATATTTTCAATTTGGGTTGTGGTTCTATGTTTAGATGCATTATTTATTTTTCTTCAATTCGATGGTGATCTATGGTGTAGTGTGAGCTATGACTATTGGTTTGGTATCTCATCATTACTGATTGGAACTACTTGGGTTTTTCACTTGCTATGCCTGGGTGCGAGGAGAAGGTGGATGATGAAAGTTTGGTTATACTTGGTGCTGTTTCATTTATAGGCGTTTGTTTTTTGGTGAATTGTTGAATGATGGTTATTTTTCTAGTAGTGGAGAGTGGTTCTGGTCCTCTTCCTCACCAATTTCAATGATGCCTCACTTTCTATGATGATGAATCATATTTGTTGAAAGTGGGTTCAGGAGGTTTTGTGGTATTTGATTCTCCGAAGATGGTTTGATGATGGGATTTTTCAGAAGAGTTTGATGATCATAGAAAAGGTTGCGGCCCGATGTTGAAGATATTTTTTCTCAAACTCTACTATAGTTTCTTGTTCCAATGCTCCTCCCCAATTCAGTCTGGTGTAATGGTTCTGTTGGATGCTTTGAGATGTGCAGTCTGTGCAGTCACCCATAGTCTAGAAAGCACAATCTAAGTTGTTTTATCTCTTTCCTATGGGTTTTGGATGATGGTGTGTGGGGTGTTTTCTGTAGTATGATGAAATCCCAAGCCAGATAATGGATCCAGTTTTGGTGAAAGAGGTTTCTGTTTTTTTGGTGTCTTTTCAAGGTCAATGTTTTGGTATAATTCTATTATCGATGTTGCAGGTTTCGATAAAAGCAATGGAGTTTCAGGTTTATCAGTCAAGGTGTGATGCATATAGTTAGTGGATTTGTCTTGGAAGTTCATTTTTATTTTGATTTTAAAATTTGTAAATGTAGAGTTTTTTTGCTGGTGGGGTGGTGGTGGTTCTGAAGGTTAATTTTTCAATTTTTGAATTTTGAATCCTGATTGTTAGTTTTTTTTGAAATATGCTCAGATTGGTTGATTTGGTCTATTTTTTTATTTCTGATTCATAATTGGTTACTAGTTAACCTCAAAGTGGGCTAATTAAAAATACAAAAAAAGAGAATTGGATAAAATGGATAAACACGCATATACCCATTTTTTGGATTTGGATAACCTCCTATGTACCATTTGAGATCATAAATCATTAATCATTACACAGTTCATTAGATGGGTATAATGGACCGGCCCATCACATAATCATATTCCATTAATATATATGCCACAAGACCATGAAAACATTTATGAGTATATCAATGATAAATTAGTGAAAATATGAGTTTCATTAATATTCCCAACAGAAAAACTACCCCATAACAATAGTTTTAAACCATCAGTGTAGGTTATATAATTGTTGGTATATCCTATACAAATGTTTCAATGAATTGTTGGGTCTGAATCCATCTTTATAGGAATATAAAAATAATTTTCATTGAAAATATTTCTATAGACCATAGAATTTTTTGATCACAAATGGTTTAGAATAAACTATTTGTATTTATGTATACCGATAGTTTAGGTAAACCATTAGTATAGGTTTCCCTCCCCAACCTGCACAACATTCCCATCCAACAGCTCCACATAATCAATACCACAACCTATTAATAAAATACCAATCACATTACACATTTCATATGGTACATATATTTTATCTTTATCATTTAACCAAATAATTACAATATCAATAGTTTTCAAACAATAAAAAATAAATATATATACAATCCACAAAATTGACCATACACCATACTCAAATTTTTCTCTTTACTATCAACTAAAAAATAGAGGGAATAAATATCTCCCTAATCACCACCACTTCCATCATAATCATCACCTACATTACAAACATCCTTACATGCATCGTTGTCTTCGACATCATCATCATCACCAAGAATGTCATCAATAAGAGCATCATCAGCTCAACAAAAACTAGGAAAATAATTTCCATCACCCAATGCATCATATTAAGACAGAATTGTTGATATAAATGAATAAAAATCCATATAATATTTTGATGGAAGTGATGAAGATAAATCTATCCAAGATTTTAGAATGTTCTTGGTAACCATTTTACCTCATTCATACTCATGTATGGTTATTTTTTGGCCTTAGTTCATTACACATAGGGATTTTTCATCTTATTAAGGATAAATCTTTGAGAAGATTTTGATAAAGGCTAGTACCTAGGGGGATGATATTCTTCCTAGGTCAACATTAAACTCTCCCCTAGTTCTATTCACTAAATACCTATCTCAAATGTTCATTTTTCCCAAGGTTTACATCTTATTTCTCATTGAGTGATTCTAGAGAACACTATTGAAAATATAAATAAGTTATTTAATTATGAATTATGTTTCAAAATTTTAAATAATAATATAAATACTTGAAAATATTTTCTCGTGTAAGTTCATTTACATCACTTCCATATTTTTTTCTCCTACATGATAATTTTTTTTTCTTGAGGCACAAGAACTTCAATGATTATTGTTTCATTTTGTAAGTGACATTGATTACTATAATGAAACATTTTTGAATAATATGAAATTGATAAAATAATTTAATTTATTCAAACCAATATTAGACTGCTCAAATACAAAAAAAAAATTGATTAAATTTCAATAAAATTTGATTACTTTTGTTGAGGTATATTTAGATTATTTTTATTACATTTTTATTGAGTTAGGTTAGATTATATATTTAATTTAGTTTTAATAATTTTCATTAATTTTGTATTATTTTAACTAAGTTTGAGTTATTTTGGTTTAAAGAAACATTTATTAAAATTATTTCACACTTTTATATCTAGATTAATTAAGTATGGTTCAAATATAATCATTTTTATTCAATGTAGATAATATCTTTTCATTTAGTTTCATCTCAATTCAATTAAATTCAATTTGATTTTTTTTATTTTGGCCTATTATTTATTTTTTAGTTGGGTTCACTTATATTAAATTCAATTAAATTATATATGAATAAATTTCATTTAATTTGATCCTCATTGAGTTGGATTTGTATAGTTTTTTGTGGTTCAAGTGAGTTCCTTTTCATTAAGATTCATCTTTTTTGGTATTTTTTAGTTATAACTAATGTTATTTTCATGAATTCTCTTCAGTAAGATTCGGTTCAATTTCCTTTTTTTGATTCACAGTGATTCATTTTATTTTTTTGATTAGTTTAGTTCTAATTGATTTATTTTACATTATTTCTATTTCATTAAATTCATATAAATATAGTTTTTGTCAGTTTGATTATATTTGGGGTAAGGTAGTTTGTGTTAGATTAGTTTGACATAGTTGATGTTTGGTTCATGTCAATTATTTCCATTCAGTTTAATTTGGTATTTCCCTAGTAGGAAAAGTATCATAGATTTGTTTATCTCCAGTTTTGTATTATTCCATTTAAATTGATTAAGCTCTATTTAGTTTGGTTAAATATTGTTTTAGTCTATTTGGTTTGGTTTTTACCAACTCATTTTACAGTTTGTTTCATTAGATTGGATTGGTTCAATTTTGATTATAAATGGTTTATTTAGTTCGATTAAGTTTGATTCTCATTGGTTTTAGTGGGTATTATTCTATTAGAAGAAATGGTTTAGATAGTTTTGTATGTTTTGATTATATTATTTTTTAATTAAATTAATTTCTATTTAGTTTAGTTCAATAAATATTTGGTTTTTTTAGTAGTGTTAGTTCCTAGTAAAACTTATTTGGTCATAAAAATTACCCGATGCCTCTAATGCACCTACATTATGGTGTATCCAAAAGTGTTCATGTACTTCATAGTATCATTGTTATTTTTGTTTCTTTTTGAATCATACTAAAATAAAAAATTTAATATAATTAATAAGAACTAAATTTTCAATACATACCATTAAAGTTGAATAATTTCTTAAAATCACCACTCTTCGAAAAAATGGCCACTTCTTGCTATTGTGTAGTTGTATTATTGATGAATATTGGTACACCCTCTAACATAGTTCCATATAAACTATTACTACCAATATATATCTTATGTTTATATAATCGCCACAATTACCCAGGTTCCATTAATTGTATCACCTTCACAGCTTGACCATCAAGAAAGTTAAATCAATGTTGGGATTAACATATTAATACATATAGATAAAATAATAATATAAATATACATTTAGTAAATTTTATTAACCATATCTGATCTCATGAATTATCTTTTATTTGATTACCAATATGTCTTCCTGATATTGGTTGAACTGGAATGATATCGGTATAATTAGCTAACATCTATAGGAAACTTCTACATTATATAGTATTTTTATATATAATTTGATTATATTCATTGTAATACACAATTATATATATATTTAATGTTTCTAGGATACATACACATGGGTATAAACACATTTCCTATTATAAGATCCCATAGAATAAGCTAAAAGAAAAAAATTAGAATTAATTCACAGTAAAACTAAAAATAATTTATGTGATATAATTTGACATACTTATAAACATAAACGTGATCTAGGATGATCATTATGATATTATGGATCCATGGGATGTTCTAGATTGGTATCCTTTGAGGATATTTCAATTCCAATGCATGCACTAGGTCATCTATATGTTGTGGAGTAGAAGCCGAAGGAGTGAAATCATCATATCCTGAGTATAAATTGAGGAAATGTAGATATGATAGGATAAGGATATAAGGTATGAGGATACACCATAGGATATGAAAATGGTATATGATAGGTAGATAAAAAATTATATGATGATGGAGTAATTTGTTGTAATATCCTTGTAGGCTCAAGTAAAGAAATAAAAAGTGTTTTAGATGGGATAAATGTTAGTAGGTCTAGGTGAGAACGGGTATAAAGGGTGCTCCTTGTAGCTCTAGTATCACCCCCGCTCAATTAGAAATGTTTATAACCCCTATTAGTAGGCTAAGAGGAGGTCATCTCTGTTTTAGATGAATGAACCTAAAACATATTTGATAATGAATACAAAAATAACATTAAATATAACGAAGAAGAAAAATATTACAATTATTATACTCATTAAGGGAAATAGACAAGGAATCCCTAGATTGTGACGTTATTGATTACTTTCAAATATCTTCATCCTTATAATTTCTTGAATATCTTTTATAATCTACATAACAATTAATTTTACAATTTTTGAATCCAATTTTTAAATTTTATGCATCAAAATTTGAAGTCAAATAAGACATAAAAAATATCATAACATCCTTTTATATACACCTAGTTTAAAAAAGTTTTAGTAACCATGTTTAAACCTTTTTTCAAAAAGTTTTTTAAACTATTTTAGAATAATATTTTAAAATTGTTTATTTAAGAATATGATTTAGAAACTATAATTTTAAACAAGTTATACAAGTTTTTAAAAGCTGTCTTAAACCCGATTTTCTGAATTGAAATAAATCTAATCAAATGTAATGAAAAAAACTAAAAAATACACACCATTACAAACTAAATCCTGATTAAAGTAATTATAATATTACTAGACAGAGATACCCACAATAAGAAAAAATTAATTTACTATGAACATATATGGTTTCTTCTATATATTTCCCACCACTACTTTAGGTTCAAAATCAATTCTAAAAATTAGAAAATTTGTGTCATAAAATATTTTATTTTGTTCAACATCAATGAGGACATCAATGGTATCAATTTAATCCCCAACATCATCAAAAATATTTCTTAGGATCCCTTCAATAATGATACCATAATTAGGTCATAGAAGATCTTTCACATAAAACACTTATTTTTCTATTGATTCCAAAATATATGGTTTATCGTTATCTCAGAAGAGACTCATGTAAATAACTCTACATCCCCAATAATCAATAGTTATACCATGATTTACCATTGAATCAATCCATTTTCACTTTATCATTGTGTCTAGATCATGAAATTAGTAATCTAATAGCATTATTTTCTCAACAAATCTATAATAATACCCATTTTTAAATTGTGGCCTACTATATGATGCACTGGCATAATAATATAATGTAGGAGTTACATAATTATATAATGTTAAATTCTCATTTTTATGAATTGATATGTTATAAATAATTTGTGCACATTTATTAATAAAGATTTAAATTCACGAACCAAAGAATTTGGACCAAAATCTAATGTTCTTACTTATTTGGAAACATAGTCAATTGGTAAACTCAATAAATAAAATATATATGAATAATAAAGTTAAATTTATATCTATATTTTATGTTTATTAATTCAATGTTCATAACATTGATTTTAACTAACCTGGAAACTCTTTGATATGAAAAGTTTATCTCCTTCTCAAAGGTAAAGAATGATGAACTTTGCTAATAATTTTATTATATTCCCTATCTAAAATGATAATAAAATTTCAAGGTATATGTGAAATTACATAGTATGAGATAATATATACATATTAAAATTAGTTACTTTATATAGTCATTGAACAAACCATAGTTAAATAGGACTATGTGAAGTTCCATATCTCGCTCTTCAAGGATCAATACATAAAATTTATATGAACCTAGAATTCCTCTTACTTAGGGAAGAGATGTAAATGAGGAAAAAGTTCCCCATACCTCTCATTTTCATTTATAATTATCAATTTTTTTTTCTTCTACCCATATTATACTAATAAACTGAACAAAAATCCATACACTATCGATCCAGATAACCTCTTCTAATGGAAGCTTCAAGATAATTATTATTTCAAACATAATAATTCACTATGCACATTTCTCTTTTAGTATAATACAACTATAAAAAGTAAACAGGTCCCCCAAGAAGTGTTTGAGCTGGAATATGTATTGTTAGATTCAACATGCAAGTAAACAATGATGGATGAAATATTTTATTTAACTCACACAGAATTAATGTCTCTTTGTCTTGAATTTTTATCAAGAAATACTAGGTTAAAATTTCATCACAAATGTGTATATACAAATGGAATAATCAAATCACCATAATCCTTACATTATAGGATAGTAAATGACATATTTCTATTATAATAAATTCTTGATGAAGTATATAATAATCATGAGTTTTTAAGGATTTTAGTTTCATGTCTATTCATTTGACCCATTTAGATATGTTACTTTAATAGCCATTAGGAAACCTGATATTTTAAAATACTTCTAGAAATTGATTTATCTTTGAAGGTGTCATCACATAAGAGGTATAAGGAACTTTCCATTTATATTCATTGATACAAAAAGGATGTAGTTTTGGTTGACTAACCCAATCCAAAAAGTCACAGTAAGATCTTAAGTCATATTTAGTCTCCCCCTAATATTTAGAAGAACAAAAAAAATCATTTCACATATATCTTTCTCAATTTTAATTATATTTATATAAATAATGATGTAATAAATTTGTCGAATAATATTCCTATTAAAAAAAGATACTATTATTTATTTAATTGTAAGTGGATTTGTTGACCAAATTCTATATATTTTTAGATTTCACCTGGACTTTTCTTAATTAAAAATGGCATCTTTCAATTCATTAAACACATTTTCTCCTAAAATATGTTGTGGTGGAATTTCAGTGTCAACAATATTATCAAACCACTAGTGATTCTTACCATATATAAGATCCATTATAAAGGATCATCAATGCCACATAAAACCGAAATTTTGATGATATTAATGTATTTTAGATCATTCATTCTTCATACAAATAGAACATGCTATTTTTCACTTCATTATTCAACTATACATATTTGTATCAGTAGGAAATTCATTTATAGTCCATAGAAGTTCAACATAGCTCTAAATTGTTTTTGATGAAGAAATGAATTTATGATCATTGATATCCTACAGCTACTCTCTTTTATTAAAGGGTGAAATTAGACATTTATATCATTTCTAGGATCAAAAGGTCTAGATATTAGTATACCCAAGAAAGTGAATGATTTTTTATACACATCCAAGTAGGAATATTTTAAATTTGAATAAAAACTGGCCATGTGCTATGAGAAATATATAACCACCCAAACTTTTCATACAAATATATCACAAAATTTTGGATTAATATTCATTAAAAAACATAAATATCCATGAAAGATTCATATATGTATAGATCCTTTAGAAACATAGAATCATAAACAATTGGTTCATAAAAAATCTACATCGTATCCCACTTAGATCTTCAAAAATAGTAACTTTATTAAAAATATCATACTTAGTACCTTTATTTATAACCTGATTAATGAAATCATAATAAATAGTATACTAAAATACTTAGTAAGGGTAAATAAATGATATATAACTGATCAGTTGAGAATAACATGAACATAAGGGTATGAGAACTTGAGAATAACATTTGAAAATCATACCCTGTATATCATAGATCATAATCTTGAGTCACAGAATAAATCTTGGTAGTTTATAAGACATTAAACATAAAGGAATCAAAGAACATGATCTATGAGATCATTATATTGGTATAATACATAAGTTTGTGGAATACACATAAGAATAGAAAATAATTTCCTTAGTAGTCAAGCATCATTTCCAATACTATAATACAAAAATGGATTCACTCCCCAAACCATCATAGTAATCAAGGTTCACTCCCAAGACTGTCATAGTGGATAAATTTCCTTACTAAACTGGGTTCACTCTCTATTCCCGTCATATTTATCTCATGAGATATCAATCTTTAACCAATGTATTGGAGGGAGAAATAGGTCCCTCTCATCACATAATGAAAATAATACATTTTTTCCATAATATTATAAAACATTTGTTAAATTATAACCCATGAAAATAAATGGGTTTCATAAACATTTCATCATAGAGTAAACCATGGAAAATAAATGGGTTTCATAAACATTCTATTATTTCATCAAATAATAACCCATGAAAAAGGGATGAATTTTATACACATATTTTAATCATAAACATAATCCATCTAGAGAAATAAGAAGTATGGTGTCCTTGAATCATATTACTAGTAATTCATAAGTGTAATAAAGGGTTTTTGTCTTTAACGAATAGAAATACCATTAAAATATTATTAAATATTTTTGAGGAAAATATCATTTCCATTTTAAAATAAATAATTTAAAATAAAATTTCAAGAAAATATTATAGAGGAAATATTATTTTGAAAATAACCATGGAAAATTATAAATGATTATTCAAATAATTTATTGGTCATGATGGATGGAAATTCCATTCACATATTATATATTAAAAACATTCCTTTAATACTTCGATAAAAAGTAAAAAAGTAACTCATTCAAAAAATGAAAAAAAGTCTCATTTAATTTTTTTTAAATCAATTCAATATTTTTAAAAATTAAATTAAAAAATCACAATTGAATAGTATAAACCTTTTTTAAAGATTTTTTTTGATAACATGGATATGGAAGAAAAATTCTTTTTGGCTCTCAAGAAAAATTAAGTCAATTTTACTTAAAGATATATTTTTGGTCTGTTGAGTACTTAAGGTGATGAAAATGAAATTAAAACGTGTAATATTATGAAATAAATATTGAATAAGAAAATTTATAATTTTCTTGAGAGGTAGATCAAAATAATTCATCATTAGAAACATAATTATAAACAATCCTGAAAAACAATGAGATTGTAACATAAAACCCTTACCACTTTTGTAACTTTTTAATCATGAGTACCATTAAATAAATAACATTATATAGATATTTAAATCCCAAAAAGTTTTATAATAAGAATAAAAAGTTCATATTGGTCATTATATACACCATAAAAAAGCATGTGGTGTATAAAACTTGTGTCCCACAAAAATAAAAATGAGATGAAAATCCATTTCCTTTGGTACACCTTCCTTTATAAATGTTGAAATATCATGTATAGTAAATATATATTGATTATAAATCTGTTGAGAAACTATAATAATATATATAATACCATATATAATTTACTTATAACCTTTTATCACCTGTTTTTCAAAAGTTCCTTATTAAATCATAGTTCTGGGTGACATCTGCTTTGTTTTTTATATATGTTTAGATTCGGTAGTTTTGGTCATTGTATTTTTATAATGGTTAAATAATATCCATAATGTTAAAAATGATATAAATATCATAAATTTTAATTATATAAATGTTTAGAGTAATTTATAAAAGCATATATAGATAAATAAACTACACTATTCATGATGATAGTAGGTCATACGTACAAATGAACGATGTTTTTATTTTTTTGATGGATGAAACAGAATGAAGGTAAATAGTAACTCAAATATGTAGAATTATTATTATATCACATGTATCATATATATTCATTTAATCCATCTTGATTACTACCCAATTAAAACATAAATGAAAAACAAGTCACATCGCTTAATAGAGGTGGTAGTCCACATGTATACATGATCAACATTATCATTTTCTAATAGTATGGAAGGTAAAAAGGTAGATAAGATTTTATAAATAAAAAAGTATAATTATGTAATAATAATCATATATAAATATTAAAACCATAATAATAACCATACATAAAATATGGCGATGAGAAATGAACTGTATCCGTATGTGGAGATGGTAAGTCATACCTACACACGAGCAATATTTTCACTTCCATTTTGTTGGAAACAGGGTGGATAAATGTTTTTTAATAATTATAATACAACTTAAATATATTTATGATACCTAATTTATTATTTTCTTAAGAATATAACATATTTATAAGCATTAAAATAATAGTTAAAATGAATGTGATCAGTTAAGCCAGTTACCTCTTTTTTGAAATAAATCCTTTATATCTCCTCTTAAGTGCTTTTGGGTCGGAAATTTGGGAAGAAAAACACATCTATAATGTGACTAGTGGAGTTAATAAGATAAATTGGAATATTTTGGTCGATATATAAGGCTAAATGTTGTGTTAAGAAGAGAATATATGGGTTCCCTTTTATTATTGAGTAGAGAGGCACTCTTGGAATATCTTATTATATTTAGTTAATATAAATTAATTTTGAGGTCCAAATGGGCCAAAATCTATAAGATTCAAATATAATATGATTATGAGTTTAAATACCATTATAAAATAAAATTTGGATAATTTTGTATGGAATGTTTATCCTTATCTTTTTAATTTAACCCCTCATTAACCCTTTTTACAATTACAATAATATGAAATTTTTATACCATTTTAGGGTTAATAATATTACAATAAAACCACAATAAAACCATAAATAAACCATTTTTTATTTTTATAATCATATCCCATTCATTTTATTTAATCTAATATTTTAATGAATTTAATATCATTTAATAAATTATTATTTATTATAAAATAACATCAATTTCATTTTTAACACTATTAATTTAATTTGAATTTAAATATATCAATAAAAAGGGGGATTTTGAATATACTAATTTTAAACATACCTAATATGTCATATATATCTATAAAATTCATGGTAAATATTAAATCATTCAAATTGTATTTCTTTTAATATTTTTTAATATCATTTATTTTATTTTTCTATTAATTGAATAAATATTGTATTAACTTTACACACAAATATAAATTAATTATATAATTTATAAATATAATAAATAAATTTATATCAAGAAAAATAATTTAATTAATATGAAACTATATATTTATAATCTTTCATAAATTTAGTTTTTCCATATGTAGACATATAAGTGATATTTAAAACTAAGAGGGTGAAATTTTGTAACTTTCTTTATTTAAATATTATATAGGTCATTTTCATGAAAGTGTCTTTTAATAAAAAAAATTTAAGACTAAGGTTATAATGTTAAAATTTAATTCATTCAAAAATAATTATGAAGAAAAATTATGGCCTTATAACTTAGTTTTAACCTTGATTAATTAAATTTCCCCTTTACGGAGGTGATAATTTTTACCATAGTAACTGTTAATATTGACCAAAAATAAAAGCGAACTATTATGAAAATATTAATCTAATTATTTAAAATATGTAATACATTTTATAAAATTTAACACCTATAAGTGGTTGAAATTAATTTTTAAATAAGTTCACAAAATGCGAAGAAAACCGCTTTTAAAAAATACAATTTTTTAGAATAAAACCATATTTATTCTTATCCCATGACTAGAAAAATATTAGATTAATGTTAAAACATTTTACTGAGTATGTAATATATAATTTTTTTTAAAATTATTCACTAACAGCGACCAATTTATTTTTTATGATAAAAACACATTGCACACATAAAAATAGTTTTTCATGAACTTTAGATTTATATATATAAAAATGTTTTTATAATACATATAAACTTAAAATTGATTAAAATGAAATTAATTGTATATTTTTAAAAATTTTATTGAAATTTTTTTATATTGAAACCATTTTAAAACACATTTTATCTTTTTACATTCCCATAACAAAAATATAGTTTTCAATAAAAATCAGTATTTTCTTAATATTCAGTGGAAGATCAATATTTTCAGAGAATTATCCATAATTCATCATAAGTTAATTTAAATACGATGATTTCAAAAATTATTTTCATTTTATAAAATTTATAAAAGATACATAAATCAATCATAATATCTTCTCACCAAAGTAATACAAATTTGTTGTGAAGAAAACAAATTTTTGAAGAATAAAATGACTACATTAAAATTGAGTTATTATTTACTAATAAATTTTAAATACATTTATATATATTTCATAATGAATTTAATACTATTTATACCTTCAAATTTAATGAATATATTATAATTATAACATTAAATAATAATATAATATTATATCATGATTTTTTAAACTAATTGTTTCATATAAAACAAGCTATCAAAAAAATTTAATTTAATTAAAAATATTATTCATAAAATATCAGGGTTTTATATTCTCCACTATTTAATAAATTTCAACCTCATAAATTGAAATTATTCTTGGAAATCAAGATTTTTATAATTGAAAATTAATTTATTGAAAATCCACACTGAAAAAAGGTTTGGAAATTTTTTTATTGATTAGAGAGAATGAGGTATATAAAGGTCATCTAGAATAACACAAAACTAGGTATTCAAATAGGTGAAAATTAGTGGGAAGTAAAAACATAGAAATGGAAGAGAAAACTGACACCCAAGTACTAATATAGAGTGATATATAACATGATCAAGAGAATGTTAACAACCACAAAACCATGAATCAGTGAGAGGTTAAAAGGCCATCAATTCATCTAAATTGAAGGTTATAAGACAACATTTTTTCATGAGATTCTTTTGCTTGAGTAAAGGAATTGAATTACCATATAGACTAAAGACATATACTTAATTAAATGTATAATTTCATCCTTTAATCAATTTCCACCATAATATAATCTGTTTCTCTAGATGATTAGTATTCAAGTTGAATTTCTCAAACCCTAAGCACTAAAATCAACTTCTAATAAATCCCAAAATTATATAAAGATATTACTTCTATAATTAGGAATTTACCAAATATAAATTGGATATAATAATATAATTCTCAAAATTAATAAACCATTATATAAATAAATACACCATTAATCTCCAAATATTTAATTACCTCAATAACATCAATATTAAATAATGTTATAATATCAAAGGCTATATCATAACCTTCAGCTTATATCATTAAAAATTTAATTGTAATCTTTGAAAATAATATTTCATGTTAAATTAATATTTAAATATTAGGTTTAAATATACATAAAAACAATTAAACATATCCCAAATATCATTAATCACCATGATAAATCACTATATAATATTTTAATGAATTGAGATTCACAAAAATTTCATGAATAAAATTTCAATACTAACCTAAATATCAATCCCTAACTTGAAAACAAATATCTCAAAAAATATATCTTTGTAAATGATTCAATTTTCAACCTTAAAAATTATATATATCCCAATATCCAACAGAGCATAATTAACTTAAAATAATATTATATACTAAGCCAAAGGGTTATTTGAACATAATAGAGTATTATTACAGAAAATTTTCTAATCACCTCAAATTCCCATATTTTAAAAACTCAAATTGGGTGTTGATGCCTTTGAAAATATGATCAATCTTAAACTTATAAACCCATAATGGTATCCATAAAATTTAAGTTAACCTAACATGAAAAAATATAGGACTCTAAAAATCAACACGATACATATTCCTAAAATATGTTCAAAAACTATTGAACGTATGAAATGACTCCAAAAATGAAATAAACATCATCAAAGATGAAATACATCACTTTTTCATCTAATAATAAATTTCAAGGTCACTAATACTACTACTCCAATGTCAATAATCTCTTTATCCCAACTAAGCATTTGTTTTCAAATTCTATTATGCAACAATTCATAGATGTTTTGTGATCCTTATATCCAAAATATCACTGATATAACTCTTCAAAAAAATATTTCTATAATCAAAATGAATAGAAACATAAATAAATTAAAATCATATATCTATCCTTGGTCTATGAGTTAACCCTTGGATTAGGTCCTTGGCTCAGATAATGCCTATATCCCACACACACAAGAAATTGAACTATAAATTGTACCTTATGATGATATTTATTTACCTTCATGAAACTATTATTTTTTATTCAGAATTAAATTGTTAAATTCCCTTTATATCCATATATATAAAATCTTATTGTTCCTATGATACATTCACTTGATTTATTCTTCCTATATTCCCAATATATCAAAAGTTGAGTCTTTTTTCCTTAATATTATTCACTATACAAACTATCAATAAACTCCATCCTTCTCTTATATGATGAGTCTCAGAGTTGGTTAAGTTAAAAGATATTAATCATATATTTTGATAATTGATTAATCATAACTGTAGTGTTTCACATTCCATTTTCTGCGTTATTTGGCTACCCATGAGGAGAATCATTTCATTTATCATTAGTGTTAATTTGAATCCTCCCAGTTCTAGCCATTAACTAAAACTAAAAAGCATAGTGTTAGAAAAAAATTTCATAGTGAAAAATCATGATAAATAATTCATATGATGTCTAAATCATGACACCTTATTTTTAATCAATAAGACCGTAAGTTTTACCTAAGTTTCCCATGATCATTTTAAATTTTTTTGATGTTATCCTATAATTAGACTTATCCCTAGGGTTCTCACTAATATTTTTTCATCCTAGTTTCGAAAATTTAAATAAACATATTTATGATGCCAGCTATAGAGACCAATAATTTTCATTAAAAAATCACATCTTTTTAGATAAGTATTCATTATGTTATATAATAATCCACACAAGAATCATACAAGTCATGTGCCTTTAGAAGCCTGGACACATAAACAAATGGTTCATAAAATATCTATATTATATCCCATTAAGTTATTAATAATCATTTCCCTTATTATATATTTAATAATTGGTACCTTTTTTCATAACATGGGGAATGGAAACATAAAAAAGAGTTATCTTAGATGCTCAGTGATATCATAACATTGTCATAATAGATATGTTTGTGGCATAAAAATAAGGATAAAAAAATAATTTCCTTAGTAGTAAAATATCATTACCAATACTATAATAGTGGAATTGGTTGACTCTCTAAACCATATTTGTAGTCAAGGTTCACTCCCAAGAATATCATAGTGGACAAAGACTCTTAATGAATTAGGTTAACTACATATTCTAGTCCTGTTTATCTCATGAGTTATCAATATTTACCCAATACATTAGATGGAGATATATGTCCAACCTTTCACAGGATGAAAATAATATATATTTGTTCCACAAGATCATAAAAAATTAATAACATCAGAACCCCTGAAAAGAAATGAATTTTATAAAAATTTCATCATAGCATAACCCAGTGAAAAGAAATGAGTTTCATAGATATTCTACAATTTCATCATAGCATAAGCCATGGAAAAGGAATGGATTTCATACATATATTTTCATTGTAAACACAAAATATCTATATAATGAAAAATAATAGTATCATTCAATTATATTCCCATTAAATAATAAGTGAAATAAAGGGTTTTTTGTGTTTGATGAATAGAAATACCATTAAAATACCATTAAATATTCTTGACAAAAATATCATTTCCTTTTTGAAATCACTCCTTTAAAATTTAGAAATTTATAAAAAAAGGAAAAAAAATTCATTGAAAATAAACATGAAATATTTTCAATGAATCTTTAAATAATTTATTGGTTATGACAATAAGAAAATTCCATTAATACCATATAAGTTAAAAAAATTCATTGCATACTTTTGTAAAAAGTCAGAAAATGTACCTCATTTGAAAAATTATAAGAAGATTCCTTTTAAAACTTTTTTTGAAAGTAAAAATGATTATATATGAATTTAAAAATCAAAGTTTAATAGTAAAAAACTTTTTGAAAATATTTTTAGTAAACATGGACATGTAAGGAAAATACTTCTTGACTGAAGATAGAAATAAATTCAATTTTCATTAAAATATTATTTTATATCTATTGAGTAATTAAGGTTAGGAAAATGAATATAAAAAATTTATTCTTATGAAATAATAATAGAATAAGAAAATTAATTAGTTTATTAAGAGGTATATTATAATAATTCATTATTTTAAACTTAAGCATAAAAAATCCTAATAAATAATGAGATTATAACATAAAACCCTTACCACTTTGTTAACTTTTGAATCATAAGTCCCATGAAATAAATTTATTTATATAGATATGAAAATAAACATAATTTTTATAATAATCACCAAAAAATTCATTCATTGGCTAATATATACACCACACAAAAGAAACAAGTGGCACATAATGCATGTGTCCCGCAGAAATAAAAGTGAGATAAAAATCCCTTACCTTAATCTCACATTCCATCATATGTGTTGGAATATATTGTATAATAAATATATATTTATTATTGATATATTAAATAACCAAAATCATATATATCATACAATATATTATTTACTTATAACCTTCTATAACTAGTTTATCAAAAAATATTTATTAAAATCACTATTTCAGGTGATATGTGCTTCATTTTTCATGTATGTTTTGGTTTTGTAGTTTTGGTCCTTGTATTTTTGATCTTGGTTAAATAATATCCAGAATTTAAAAAATGATATAAATATCATTAATATTCATTATATATATGTTTACAGTAATTAATAAAAGTAGATATAGAAAAATAAACTACACGTTCATGGAGATGATAGGATGTATGTATGCATGAAAGCTATTTACATTTTTGTTTATAGATAAAATAAATGAAATTAAAATAATAAATATAATTTGTAGAATAATTATTGTATCATATATATCATATGTATTAATTTAATAGATCCTTTTTACTATCCAAGTAAAATATAACAGAAAAAATCACATTGTTTCGTGGAGGTGGTAGTCCACACGTACGAATGCTCGATGTTATCATTTTCCAATGGTTTGGAAGATAATAAGGTAGATATGAAATTATAATATCATAAGTATAATTTTATCATAACTATAATATATAAACATTAAAACCATCATAATGACCATCTATAAAACACGGTGATGAAAAATTAATTGTATTGCTTCGGGGAGACAGTAAGATATACATACAGATGAGTGATATTTCACATCACATTTAATGGGAAGATGGGGAATAAAGGTGGTTTAATAATAGTAATTACATTTAAGTATATTTAAGATACATAATTTATTATTGTATTAATAATTTAACAAATTTACAAGAGGTAAAATAATAATTAAAAATAATGTGATCGGTTAAGGTGATTACATTTTCTTTGAAATAAATCCTTTAAATATACACTTAAGGTCCTCAGGTTTGGTATTTTTGGAATAAAAAAACCATTAAAATTTTTATGGCGGTGTGGATAAGATACTATTTAGAATTTGTTTGATCTATAAGGCTCAAAGTGGTGTAAAGAAGAGAAATCAAGGGTGCCCTTTTATCATTAAGGGGAGGGGAAATCTTGGAATTTATTAAAAAAATAAATTAATATAAATTAATTTTGATTTCCAAATGGATAAAAATTTATAAAATTTGAATATGCGATGATTATTTTCTTAAATACTCTCATATAATAAAATTTGGATAAGTTTGTATCACATTTTTATCCTTATTTTTTAACACTTTGTTAACCCCTTTGACAATTCATAATATTAAAGTTTTATTAACTTTGAGGGTTAATAATGTTACTATAAAATAACAAAAAACCATAATGGACTATGTTTTATATTTAAAAAAATATACCAATAATTTGGAAGAATATACCATTTTTATGATTTTTATATCATTTAATTAAATAATATTTATTATAAAATATCATTAATATCATTTTTAACACTATTCATTTAATTTGACTTTAAATACATCAATGAAAATAGATATTTAGAATATAATTCATTAAAATCTCTATAATATTTCATATATATCTATAAAATCTATGGAACAGATTAAGTAGTTCAAATTATTTCAATTTTAATATTTTCTATAATCATTTATTTTATATTTATTTTCATTGAATAAATACTATATTAGAGTTGCACAAGAATTTAAGGTAATTATATAACTTATAAAAATTATAAATAAATTTATATCATTAAATTTTTTCATTAATCTCAAAATAGATATTTACATTCGTTTATAACATGATTTTGTCCCTATGTGGACATATAATAAATATTTTAAACAAAGAGTGTGTCATTTTGTAATTTTATTTTATTTAAATATTATATGTAATTGAAAACATGTCCTTTAAATAACCAAATTTCAATTTGAAGGTCATAATGGTCGAATTAAATTCATCCAATAAGTATTAGGATGAAAAATTATATCCTTATCACTTATTTTTAACCTATATTAAACAAATGCACCATTTAATGAGGTGATAAATTTTACCAAAATTACTATTCTAATTGATAAAAAATAAAAGGGGAATATTTTAAAATTTTGAACCTTAGGATTAAAAATATGGAATTTATTTAATCAATGTCAAAATCTATAAGTGGTAAAAATTAACTTTAAAATAAGTTCGCAAAACATGATGAAATCTGCTTAAAGAAAAATACAAATTTTAAGCATAAAAATGGAATTATTCTTATTTATAATTATAAAAATGTTAGATGAATGTTAAAACATTTTATTGAGTATTTAATATTTAAATTTAATTAAAATAATTCACAAATATTGATAAATTTAATTTATTAGGAAAAAATCACATTGCGCACATAAATGTTTTTTTTTCAGGAAAGTGACTTCCTATGTATAAATTTTTTTTAAACTTAATTAAAAAATAAATCCTATTTTAGTGAAAAAAATTTAAATTTAAAAAAATATAAGAGAACTAATTTTACAATGAAACTATTTTAAAACAAAATGTAACTTTATACATCCCTAAAACAAAAATACAGTTTCAATAAAAATCAATATTTTTGAATATTTAGTGGAAAATCAATCCTTCCAAAATATTATCAAAAAAGAAAATATATAATAAAATTTTAATATTCAAATTTGATAAATTATTTATATTTTATAAAATTTATAAAAGGTATAGAAATTGATAATTATAGTTTATCAGAACATCAATAAAAATCCTTGTAGAAGAAAAAATATTTCTGAAGAATAAAATGGCTTCACTAAAAACTGAGTGATTATTTTTTAATAATTTATCAATAAATTTATATATATTTTTGGTAAAAAACCACTTAACATTTTATCTAGGTATTTTTGGGGTGATTGTGTTTTTTGAAAAATCCAGATGACCACATTTAAGTATAGTTGGTGTTGCTGAAGTAGATGTATTTATGGTGGTACAATTTTCTAGTGTTTTCCATATTTTTGGACATCAAAATAAAGATTTTCTTTATGGGAAAGGAATGATTCTGCAAAGAAAATTACACATACCACATAGAAAAGTGCACATTCCACGTTGCAAATATGCAGAATGATGAAGGAAAATTGAAAAAGGGTTTTGATGATTTAGGGATGAGGGTGGTGATTTGAAGCCATTTCATAAGGTAATTCACTATGAAAACCTCATAGTGGAATCCGTTTTTGGGAGGCACGTCATTTAAAAAATTTGGTGGTTTATCTTTTATCATGAATGAATTTTTGTTAGTGGACTGCAAGTAAATTTCAGTTTGTGGTGATAGCTAATCTAAAAAAAGTTTTTGGTAATTATGATTAGAGTGTTTTATGAGATTTATTTTCATATATAAAGGAACCTAATCTCATTATTAGTAATAAAGAATTTCATTAAAGTATATCATCACTAGAAACATTCATCTATTTCCAATGTGGTTTGTAATGGAAGTATTTTAAAAAATAAGTGATTTTGAAAAAGATGTGATTCATGAAGTAGTCCGTGAAGGGTCTATTCACAAAGAGGATGTTTGCGATGGAGTTAATTCAAAAAGATTGTTTTTTAGAATGGGGTCGCAAAGAACTATATCTTGAAAAGTAGAAGGATATCTATGAAGTGAAGGATTCCCTATAAGTTAAGGCAGTCCACTAAGCAAGGAGGTCTACAAAGCAAGGAGGTCTGTGAAGCACTCACGCTACGTGGTGAAAGGCAGCTCAATAAGTGAATAAGGTAGTTTGGAAAGGGACTAAAAATGGTTCAAAAAATTAATTTTAAAAAAAAATCAGTATATGAAAATTTATATTTTACCTAGGGGGTGAAAACATGACTTTTTGGTATACTCATATATGCATGAAACAATTCTGAGCTGATTTAGAATAACATAAGATTATTCTGAAGGATTAGTAAGAACACTTTAGTTGAGAGAGCCGTGAGATTTCAAATTGTATTGGGTTGTAAATCAGGAGGGATAATGTGTCTACTGTAAACCTTGTAATTGTTATTGATCTTTGTTTTTTTGGTATATATCCAAATTTCCTTTGTATTTTCCTTGTATGTAGCCTAGTGGTGGTGAAATAAGTAAAATTTCTATTTTTTTTCATTTTTTAATTCACATATTATTCTTTGCTACAGGAAGGAGAGAGAAGAGTATTTTATTTAACAACAAAATAAGGTCCAAAGAGATAGTTGTTTTAATCTATCCTAACCCGATTCACCCCCTCTTAGGGTATTTAACCTATTTGGACTAATATTTTCTACCAGAGATAGAGGTTGAAAGTCGGGGGTTCTCTCTCAGAAAAAGAAATGGAAGCTCTTAATCACAAAAGGATTCCAATCATTGATGAATTTTTTTTAGGAATGGAAGGATCAGATGAAAAACTTATTTTTATTTTTGTGAATAGATGTTTTTAGATCTTGAATTCATGGTATTTCTGGTAGTATG
Organism: Viscum album; assembly: GCA_963277665.1. Classification (NCBI taxonomy): domain Eukaryota; kingdom Viridiplantae; phylum Streptophyta; class Magnoliopsida; order Santalales; family Viscaceae; genus Viscum; species Viscum album. The sequence continues at coordinate 2,044,237,118 of OY728147.1, read as the reverse complement.
GACACTTTTGTTTTATCAGAAGTAGAGAATAATGAATTAGTTAATGATGTCAAAGGAATCAATTCTTTAGGGTAGGCCCTATCTATTGAAATCTATAAAGAGTTGATTCCATTTAAGTTATCATATTATATTTGTGAAAAGTTTCTAAATATTAATTGGGGTGAATCAAAATTCATAGAAAAAAAGTTGAAGATTCTATGGAACAAGTTTGAGGATATGATAATGCGACCTAATTAGTCTGTTGATGCATTTGGACCGGGTGAATGTTCCTATAGAAGACATACATGGTCTTTAAGAAATTATTTAATATGTAAATATTGTTAGGAACATATTGAGAATACTTACACCTCAATGAAATATGAAATTTTATGTGTTGGAAGATAAAGATCCAAAGGAGTTGACATTGGATAGAGTACATAATACACTTGTCACATATGAGATTCGAAATGATGAAAATGGTGCTATAGAAAAAGGGTTGTCAAAAGAATTAAAATTCAAGGACATAAAGAATTTCATTTCTGAATTTATACCAGAGGAATAAAATTTAGATGAGGTAATGCCATTTCTCTCCTCAAATATTCAAAGATAAAGAAGAAATTTTAAAGGAAAAATTACACTTACAAGCTTTTGATGTAGAAATATTAGAAATCTTATTGAAAAGTGTCCTAAAAAGTTTCAATATGATGACAAGAATGATGATGAAATTACTAGGAAAAAGTATTTAGTTAATTTGAAAGGTAGGATAAGTACCAAGAGAAATTTCTTTAAAAAGAAGAATTTACTTTCAAAAGAAAATGAAAGTTTAGAATAATCTGAAGAAGAAGAGTTTTCCGACAGCAATGATCCTGAAGCAAATGATATGGTGGAAGTTTCTAGAAATTATTATACATGTAAATAAAGATACAATGGCGAAGGAGAAGTTAAAGGAAAATTTTAACTTTAGATTGAATTTGAGGCTGTTCTTGAAGAGAAAGATATATGGAGAGACAAAAAAAACACAATAAGGTGGTTAATAATTCCAATATCTGTATACAACAGTATGAAGAAGAGAAGTCCGATCAAATGGATGAAATTAAAAAGATTAAATATAAAAATCTAGAAACCTCAGATAAATTTATTGAGTACAAGATCAAGGTTGAAGAAAAAAACAAAATTGGTGATAGTCTTTCCAATACAGTAAAAGATCGAGTTAAACACACTAAAGATCTTGAGAAAAAGGTTGTTAATGTATGAAGAACAGTAATATATCAGGATGAAATCTTGTATATAGTAAATCATGACACAATGGAGAAAAAATAAGGACATTTATAATTTAGTGTTTCAGTGAAATATAAAAATAAGTGTTAGGTGAAGAAAATGATAGATCAAAATAATACTTTTGTTGTGTGTCTTGATTGTAAAACGAAATCATTAATGGTAGAAGTTAAACCATAAGCACCCAGTTTAAGCTTGAGGATTTATCTGGGTATGAATGAGAACTAAAAGATAAAGATAACCCACATAATAACCCATGGTGTAGTAATTACACAAACTAATTCAACCCACAAAATATGTTATTGTAGTAAAAAAAAGGGGCACTCACAAAATGTGTGTTCCATAACTTAGAGGTATATAAGGGTACAAGAGAAATAGAAATTGTAAAAAAGAGCTCAATATTTTAGGATATCATTTGATGGTCATTGTTTTTGGTGTAGAGTATTTGGACACATGTCCACATATTATGCATCAACTAAATTGTGTAAAGTACCAAAAAGAATCAAAGTGGTCATACACAATAAATCAAGGAATCATCAAATGATATGAAAAAATAAACTTGAAGTATAGTAAGAGAAAAGTCGTCCATCATACTCTGAGGAAGATCAATAATATCAATCAATGAAGTGGATCAGATATAAAAGATATGAGCAGGCAGTAGTTGTATAGATTACTTTTAAAGAATCAAATATCATTGGAATATAGATCATTGATAGTTGATTATCCTATCATATGGTAGGAAATAAAGATCCCGTAATAATAATATGGTATGTTAAAGATGGTATAGTAATATTTGGAAATTATGAAGGTTAGAATATTGTTGTCTCAGGAAAATCCAAGTCTAGGGGAAGAGACATGAGATGTGTTGATGTCTTAGTTCTTGAAGCTCTCAGTAACAACATGCTAAGTGTTTTAATTTTTCAACTTATGGCATAAAATAATATTTTCAAAGAAATTACATATCATCAAGGGAAGAGTTTGGAAAATTGTTTCATAGGGAAAGTGAATAAAGGGGAATATCTACCTTTTGAGTGGAGAATAAGATATGTGCTTTCTATCAAGAGATAAATAAAATAGGTCATGCAATAAATCATTTTTTCTATCTATGAAAACCATCACTAAAAGATCTAGTAAAATGTGATGCAATTATAAATCCCCCTAAGCTATCTTATGATCATACTCACATATAAAATTCTTTCCAAATAGGAAATATTACTAGAAAAACATATAAGAAAAAACAACAAAACATCAAACAGAGTGCTTCAATTGGTGCATAAAGATGTGTGTGGACCTATCTCCCCAAGATCCATTGATAGGATGATGTATAAATTTTCATTGAAGATTTTAGTTGGATAAAATGGGTATTTTTCATTTTCCACAAGTATGGAATGGTCATTTTCATAAAACAATATTTTAGGGAATCAAAAAGTTTTCTTGGATATAATATTTTAATGTTTTGTACTAATAATGGTATGGAATTTAAAAATATCTTGGTTAAAGAGTATCTCAAGAAACACAAGATAAGGCATCATGTTTCATTATTGACAAGTCCTTAACAAAATGGAGTGGTTTATAAGAGATATCATATGATAAACAACATGGATAAGACAATTATTATTAAACAGGACCTACTAGATAAATTATGGATGAAAGATTTCTTAATATTAGTCTACATATATAATAGGGATCTGTTGTGTTTGATAGAAGAAAATACTCCTAATGAGATGTGTCATGGAAGGAAGCCAACATTTAAATACTTATTAATCATTAGAAGCTAGTGTTTTATTCTCAATAAAGAGAAAAATAGAAAATTTGAGTCATGTGGAGACAAGGGTATATTCCTTGGATACTCAGGAAAAGAATAATATAAATTATTCAATAAGAGGGTGGGAAAAGTAGTTGAAATAAATGTACTAATTATAGTAGGGAATGAGGAGAATTTTTGAAAACATAGAGAATTTTTCCCTGATAAAAGTGATGAAGAGTTAAGAAACTCATGGAGAAAAAGTCGAAAATACTAATTTAGAAAAAGATACTGATGATGAGAAGGTGGAATTGAAATCTATATCTATATAGAATCTAAAGAGTCAAGAATAAATTTATAAGAACCATATCATTAGTGATCAGGAAGTGTCAGTTTAAACATGGACAATGAGACTATAACTGAATGAATCTAACCTATCTCAGGTAGATCCTAAATGTTTTGAGGAAGTAGCTATATATGAAAACTGGTTATAATAGGCGAATGATGATCTTTACCAAATTGAGAAGAATCAAACATGGAAGATTATTTATAGAACAAAAAATAAGAATTTCATTGGGACCAAATTGGTCTTTCACAATGAGATGAATGGAGATGGTACAATTATTCAAAAATAATAATAACTAGTGTGAAAAAGGTACTCCCAAGTAGAGGTTATAAATGTTTGTGAAAATTTTTCACTTATTGCGAGGATAGAAACAATTAGATTATTCTTGGCCATTATAGTGAAAATAAATTTAAAAGTTATCCCGATGGATTTCAAGTAATAATTTCTGAATTTGGTCTTGAAGAAGAAGTGTATATCGAATATATTTATGGTTCTATAATTTATGAATATGAGAACACAATTTATAATGCTGAGGAAGTATCTATATGGGTTGAATCAAGCATCGAGAGTTTGGTATTCAAGACTTGACCAGTTCCAAAAAAATGCTTGATTTTCAGTATGGCGGAGTTGATTACAATCTCTATGTCAACAACGATAGTAATCAAAGAATGATGACACTGCTTTATATAAAAAAAATATTTTGTGGATCTGATTAAGAACAAAAAAAATAGTTCTCATAATTTAAGAAAATTGTGTTCTAAATGTCAATGATTTTTGAAAATATGTTTTTCCTTGGTTTATAGGTGACACAAGGAAGTAATGGAACTTTTATTTCGCAATCTAAATATTCCAAGAAGGGTTTGAGAAGTTTTTTAATAGATAATTACAAGGATACGATGACTATAGTGGATACATAGATGAAACTATCCTGATATGTTGAAGGAAAAGTGGTTAATAACATAGAATATAGACAAATCATTAGAAGTTTATTGTCCTTGACAACGACAAGACCCGATATTATTTTTTTGAAATGTTAAGAAGCAAAATATCAAATCAGTCCTAAATAAAGCCAAATAATTTCAATAAAAAAGAATACTTAAATATATCGTGGGGATAGTGGATTTTGGTTTTCTTTACAATAAAAATTCTCAACAAGAGTTATTGGGATATACATATTCAAATTTGGACAGTTTAGTAGATGATAGAAAATCAATGTCAGGTGGTGTAATCTATCTTATAGGATTGTTAATTTCTTGTCTAAGTAATAAATAAGAGTTAATTTCATTGAGAAATGTAGAAATTTAATATATTGTATCCACTCAAGATTTTATGTAGTTATTGGGGACGAAGTAGTAGCTTGATGAAATGGGAGTTGCAGGGACGCCCCCGATTAGAATCCATTACGATAATTCAAGTACTCTGAATCATTGACATAATCTATTCTATCACTCATAGATGAATCAAATTTAAATTCAGTATCATTTTTTTAAGGAGAACATGGAGTATGGGCTTGTAAAATTGGAATATATGCATGCAGAACTACATTTTGCAGATATTTTGAAAAATTCCTTATCCAAAGAGGCATTTGGGAGGAATCAAATGAATCTTAGAGTTCAGTCAACCCACTATACTTCAAAAAGCGTGGATATTGGACCCCTACTTCTCAGGGTATTATTTGTTTTTCCCTAATACATTGATTGGTGATCTTACCCTGTTGCAGACCACAAAAAAGAGACCCTTTGTTTTATTGACCAAGGGGGATACATTATGGCTATAAAAAGGGGGAGAAACTTTATTAATCAAAATTGGTGAAGAATTTGATTTGGGGAGAAAATAATTACGGGGAGTTTTAAATCTGAAAATGATAAATATGTTTAACCAATGGTTATATATCATGAAAAATGGGGACTGTGATGAAAGAAATTGAGTGATTTTAAAATGAAGTGATTCATTGATGAAATTTTCATTATTCTTATGTTTCATATACTGATCAGGGCTTATGGGGTAAGAGTGTGTGTTGAGTAAATATTTGATTTCTAATAAAATTTTTAAGTGTTTTCAACAATCCCAAAGGGGGAGATTATTGGGAAAAAATCCCTCAAGGTGTCGTGTTAGTGTTTTTTTGGTGAGTGTGTTTGTTAGCAAATAAATATGATCACATTTAAGTATGTTTGGTGTTACTGAAGCATATGAATTTTTGGTGGCACTGTTTTCTAGTGTTTTTCATATCATTGTGCCCCAAAATTGGGATTTTTTTATGAAAAAAGAAGGAATTCTAGAAATAAAACTACTCATACCACAAAGTAAAGCACGCAAAATAATTACAATTACGCAAAATGATAAAGGAAAATCGAAAAAGGGGCTTCACATTTTTTGGATAAGGGTAGTGATTTGAAGTCGCCAAATAGGGTAATTATCTATGGAAACCAGATAGTGGGATCAATTCATGGGAGGAATATCATTTTCCAAAGGTGATGATTTAGGGTGTAGAGTCAAGGAATTTTTGTTTGTGGATTGCATGGAAAGTTTTGTTCGCACTAATGGCTAATCATCATTGGAGTTTTTAGTAGTTGGGATTAGTGAGTTTTGGGGGTTTTATTTTACTATATAAAGTAACCTAATCACATCATTAGTAAGATAGAATTTCATTAGAGAAGATCTATACTGAAAGAATTTGGTTATTTATGAAGTGTTTCATAAGGGAGGTATTTTAGGACGGAAGTGATTTGCAAAAGTGGTGATTTGTGAAGTAGTCCGTGAAGGTTTATTTCATGAAGGGGAAGTTCGTGAAGGAGTTAATTCACATTGTCAATTTTATATAAGGGTTCAAGAGGCACTATAGCTCGGAAAGGATATGGTTTTCTGTTATGTGAAGGAGGTCTGCCAAGTAATGGGTTTTTCAAAGCACTCACACCATGCGATGTAAGATAGTTTGTGAAGTTATTATGTTAGTTTAAAAAGGGACTAAAAAGTATTTGTAAATGAAATTTCCCAAACCATAAGTATATAAAAAATTGTATTTTACCTAAAAGGTAAAAACATGACTTCATAGAACACTCATATATGTCTGAAACAATTCGGAGGAGATTCAGAACAATATAAGATTATTCTAAAGGAGAAGTGGGCACACATTAATTAAAAGAGAAGTGATATTTCAAATTGTGATTGTTGGTAAAATAGGAGGGATAGTGAGTCCACCATAAACCATGTAATTGGTATTGATATTTAGTGGGTTTGGTATATAGGAACATTGCCTTTCTACTTTCCTTATACATATCTTAGTGAAGGTGAACCAAGTAAAATTACCATGTCATGTTGATATTTTAATTCTCATATTCTTCTTTCATACAGAAGGGATAGAGAAGGGTGTTTTGTTTTATGGAAAAAATTTCCAAAGAGATAGTTGTTTTAATCTATCATACCCTGATTTACCCCCTCTAAGGGTATTTAACCTAGTTGGACTTACATATATTTTCTAATGCAGTTAATCCTATTTATACCATCCAATTTAGCATCTAGGATATTCCTATCACATTAGATAAAAATTTAATTGCATATCAAGATCCATTTAATCTCATTGTTTCATATAATTCATACTATTAAAGATATTAAATTTAGTTCAAAAAATTATTTCATAAAATTGTAGGGCCTTACAAAGTAAGAATATGATCAAAAATTTTAAAACCATAAAAGAAAAGATCTAACCTAACATTACACACCTCAATTGTAAAATCAGGATTTCATGCATCAAATGCATACCATAATAATCTATTAATAGGTTGAACTGACTCATAATTATATTTAACTATATCAGTATCATTCCTTACATATTTATTGATATTTCAGAAGATATAAATATATTTTTAACTCTAGGAAGAAATGTAAAGATCTACATGGATTTTTATGGCACAAGAGATAGTGTTCCATTTACATTTAGCTTCCATAAAGATATAACACATTCATTACAATCATTTAGCTCTATTGATTCCTCCTATAATAAACTCTAATATTTTAGGAAAGAATGAATTTTATTACTATAAAATCCAAGATTATTAATAAGCATCCAATCCATATGATGATTTGAAGGAATATCTGCATTATTAGGAAGTAGGTCCTTTAAAATTGTAAGAATACGATCAATATAAGTCTTTTAATTCCATACATTGTTTTCCATGATATAAACACATTAAAGTTTGCATTATTTCATTTTTGTAAATTCATGATATAAATGAGTCCTAACACCATCCATTAATCTTTTCACTCCTTTGACATCATCATTTTTAGTATTCTCTTAATGTGTATTGATATCATTCTCTTCTTTCACTGGCATAATATGAATCTTGTGATGATAAAAAAATTGAAACTGATCAAATATAAATTCTCTATTCTACTCTTTTCATTTAATTTATGAAAATATTAAAATTTTACTCCTCTCCATTGTGACACTATATGCAATAGTTTTTTTAAAATAAATATTTTTTATATTATAGATAAATTCTTCGTAACATAACTGTTTTCTTCCAACATAATTATAACATAGAAATCATATAAAAACTCAAACTGAAGAATTTTTTAATGTAAAGTCAAAAAATAAATCCATACTATATTTTAAACTCAGTTGATATCCGATATGTATGATATATCCAACTTCTATCCATTCTCTTATAGAAAAAAGTTATATTAATATCAAAATAGAAAATAATAATTACAAAATTCATCACAATAAATTTTAATATGAAATTCATCGAAGCATACTACCATCTATCCAAAAACAGAATAAAATAAATGACATATACAATAACCAGTTCATAAAAGTATCAAACCAAACAGATTATAAGACATAGAATAAGAAAAAACAATTACATAATCCAATTAAATTCATATGTCTTTAGGAAACAACACTTTTTAAAAAAATTCCTTGTTTTGAATATGACACAAATCAAATTAAATACGTATGTGTTTATCATGGAAAAATTTAATCAAGAATAAAAATAATTACCAACACAAAAATAAAAATATTGTCTTTGATATGTATATTTTTATCAGGGAAACATTCATAATTGAATCAAGAATTGATTTATTATCACATGTCTGTATATCATTTCAAATAAGATAATCCAAATACCAATTTTAATATGAAATCCATCAAACCATACTAATAGGAATCCAAAAAAAGAATTTGATATGAAATATTCTATAATTGATGCATACTAGTAATGACCTAAATAATGTATAAGACATGGAATTAGAAAAAAACAAAGTATTAGATTAATATTAATTATAAAAACATTTTTATCATTCAATTAGGAAAATAAAATAATTAAATGAATAATTTCATTTCCCCTTAATGTATTTTCAAAATAAATAAATTACTATAAAAATTAATTTTACAATTAGTAATGATATATTACAAAAAAGTTGATGTATATTGGATTTATAGAAAAATAGTTAATAACTAAATTATAAAACATAAATATCTACTACAATAAAATTTATTATACTGTACTATAACAATAATAATATAAAAAACCATTGTTTAAATAATTCTGAAAAACCATGACCCGATTAGATCTCCATTGGATTTTTATATGGATATTAAAATTAAAACAATGATTGAAAAAAGGTATGATGGATTTTGAACTGATGATGATGAAGAACAATATTAGATAATATTTGAATAATGGACGATATCTAGCGGAGAACAGAGGGGAAGCCGCTGCTTGAGGTAAGGGGGATTAGGGATCATGGGTGGGGATGGAAGGAGGGAATTCCATGGATCTTATGTCAAGACACTATACTATTTACTTTTAAAAAGTCATTGGTATAGGATACTCTATACCAACGGTTTGTAAAAACTATTGGAATATGGTGTTGAAATTACTCTATACCATTGGTTATATAAAACATTTGGTATAGATGCATGAGAATTGACTCAAATTATATTATTTATTTCATTATCATAATAATTATCTATCTATAAAAATAATTAAGATTTTAAAATTATATTATATTCATAGTAATTAAAAATAAATATGAAAGGTTGTTTTTATAGATATATGTTCATTTAATGGATCATTGGAACATTTCCTGAAGAAAATAAATTTTTAATTTTCAAATCACTTACCTAAATTCAAAAAAAAATTAAAAAAATTTAATGAATACATTTTATTTTAAAATAAACAAGTAAACATATAAATAAATATTCAATGAAAATATATGTAATAATGGTGATAAAATCCATTCATGCGGTGTGTGTTAAAATAATGATTTCTTTCACATTTTTAGTAAAAAGTAAAAATTTCCTCATTTGAAAAATATAAAGAAGTTTCCTATTAATTTTTTATAGAAATTAAAATATGGGTAAAAATGAATTTAATAAATCATTGTTTAATTTTAAAAACATTTTTAAAAACATTTTAGAAAAAATATGGACATATAATAAAATGATTCTCGACTTGAAAGAAATAAAAATTGATTTTCCATAAAAACATTCATTTAGTATTTTGAGTAGTTAAAGAGAGGAAAATGTAATGAAAAAAAATTAAACCTATAAAAATAAACAAAGTATAATAATATACATAATATATGTGAGGGAATAATCATATAATTTAATCATCATAAATTTAAGCTTAAATAATCCCTGTGAAAATGAGATTATAAGGTAAAACACTTACAACTTTAATAATGTTTGATTTATAACCCCATCAAAGAAATAAATTAAATAAAACTATAAATACCATGAAAATAATGATTTTAAGGATACAATATATCAAAGGGATAGTATGTACTCTTAATAAATGAAGATAGGTGTATAATATAACATATATCCTAAAGAAGACAATTTGAAATGATAAACCCTTACCCACTCTTAGTATTATTTGAATAAAAACCCATTGGATGAAATAATTATAATTTTAAATATAAAGAACACAAATTAAGAATATTTCTATGATATATCATGTGAAAGTGTTATTATATAAACCTCATAAATATAAATAGGTGCATAACATCAAACGCGTATCAATGAAACCAAATTGAGATGAAAAACCCTTACCTCAAGACTGTATTTCCTCAAAAGGACTCTAAACTCCAACGTAATAAATTTAAATTTATTATAATTATATAAAATAAACATATTCATACCTATAATACATTAAATTTTCCATCTATAACATTTTAACACAAATTTATTAACAATTCTCTATTAATGTCTTCATTTTGCGAGTTAACTACTTTGTTTCTCATGTATGTTTTATTTCAGTAGTTCTAGTCCTTATTCTTTGATCATGGTTCCATAATATATAAAATTTTAATAATTTCATAAGTATCATATTTAATAATTATATATAATTTTATATCCATTCAAAAAATAGGTGATGAAAAATTAATTAAATTACTTCATGGAGACAATGGTCCGTACAGACGCACGAGTGATGTTTCCACATTTCAACAGATAGAATAAAATAAATGTAATTAATAATTAATCTTTATATAATAATTATTATATCCTAAATATCACATATATTAATTCAATATATCCTTATAACCATCCATGCAAATCATAAATGAAAAACGAATCACATTACTTCGTAGAGTTGGTAGTCCACAAGTACACATGAGTGACGTTATCATTTTCCAATGAATCAGAAGAAAACAATTTAGATGAGACATTATAATTAAAGAGGAATATTTTTTCATAAATAATATATATGAACATTAAATCCATTATAATAAGAAATTTTGAATATCTGTGTTGAAAATGAATCATATCGCTACATGGAGGCAATAGTCCACACGTATGCACGAGTGATACTGTCATCTCCCATTTAGAAGATAAGTGGGGGGGTGGGGAATTGTTTTTACATAGTCATAAAAAATACCATTATATAAGAGAAGTAGAATTATAATGTTATTATAGACCAAATACATTTATAGGATGTATAGTTATAATTAAAATTCAAAGAACCCAGTTAAGATTTATACCTCTTCTTTGAGAGTCCTCCTCCATCTTACACATTTAGCCTTAGAATATTGGTCTTAGTAGAAGACCATAAAATATTGGATTAAGTGAAGAAATATGGGAAGGATTTTTTATTATGTATTATTTGATATATAAGGATCAATTTTTGTGAATAATGGAGGAGAATATGTGCCCTTCTATAATTGCCGGGAGGAACACACATGGAATTTCTTAATAGATTTGAATAATATACAGTCACTTTCTAGGGAAATTAACTCAAAATGGAAATTAATTAGAATATAGAAAAATATAATATTTAAATATTTTCAACCAATAAGAATTATAAAATTTTATATGGCAATTTTACAATTATCTCCTAGTTTAAGCTCTGATAAACCCATTTTAACCTTAATTATGGGAACACAATTTTTCTATTTTACTATTAATTATAACAAAAAAATAAGTTAAAATATTTAATTTATATTAATTTTGATTATTTTGATTATTTAATATTGTTAACTAGATTAATTTCATAAAATATTCATAATTTAATTTTAAATAATCATTTAAAACACAATGAAAACTCGTTTTAGGAAAACACATTTTAAGAATAAAATTATTTTTTCTTCTATTTATTTCAATGTTAAAACCATAAAATAAAGGTAATATTATTAAATTTTATATAAACTATATAAATTCCATTAAAACCATTAATTTATATATATTTATTTAATTTATTAATTTAAAAATACATTGTATGAAAAGACAGTTTAAAAAAAATGTGTTTTAAGACTAAAAATGGACTTATACCAAAATCAAGTATAATTTCAATTACTATGTAATTAATATGATTATTTATAATAAAATAAAACTTTATTCATTTTAAGATAAAATTAAAAATATAATATTACTTTTTAAATGAAAAGAAATGACATTTCAAGAAAAATCAAAAAATTTTCTACCCACTAAAAAATAAATCACTTTAGAAAAATTTAAAAAAATTCACCATAAGATAATACTGAATTAATTATTTAAAAAATAATATTAAGTTAATGAAATAAAATTTATTAAAATAGAATAATTTAATTATAATTTCCACTTCAATATTTAATAAAAACCAATTGTGAAGAAAACATATCCGTGAAGTATAAAAACAAATTTCTAAAAATTGAGTAATTATTTATTATAAATAATAAAACAAAATTAGATTATATAAAGAATTTATAAATATTTTTTATAATGTGTTTATTCTTATTAATACTGAAAATTTTTCAGCTAAGTTATAATGGTAACATTTAGATAATATTTTTATATCATATCACAGTTCACTTAAAGTTTAGTATTGTGTGTTTAGAAAGATTAGAAGAATATTATATTTTTAAACTAAATTTTAGGGGAGTTAAATTATCCCCTCTTATATAAATTACATACTCATAAGTTTTATCTTTGTAATTAATGGTACAATATTTGAAAATATGTTTTTTAAAAACTCACATTTTACATAGGGATAATAAAACTTCGTTTGAAAAAGAGAAGAGGGAAAGATAAATGTTACCAAAAATAACACATTATCATGTTCTCAGATAAGGATAACATTAGCGAGAAGTATAAAAATGGTCATGGGAGAGAAAGATAATTTCTAGATATTTCTAGAGAGTGATAAAGTACATAGTTATGATAAAGTTAGTTACCACAAAACTATAAATTAGTGTAGGGTGAAAATACTATCAATTATTCAAATATAATTTCAAAAAAAGAAAACATTTTCTTTTTCAAGGTTCCCTTTCGAGATTTGGAGAATTTTTATATTATGGAATATGTTAAAATATAAAAAATTGATTTCTTTAAATCTATAAATGAATTTTCATCGTTTAGTTGAGCATTTCAATTATTTTATACCTATTGTCATCCAATATTCCAATAATGAATGAAAAATATTAATTTTACATCTTTGAATGATTAAAATAAAATTCTAATAAATCATGAGATCTATAAAAGGCAGACATGCTATTTCTTATATCTATATTCAGTTACTAAAACCAAAAAAATCCAGTACATGGTAAGATAACTAATATGAATATACTGTCATTTTAAATATTAATCTAAAATATTTCCATAATAATAACCAAAGATCTACTAAATTCATTCCACATATAGATAAATTTTAAAAATCTGCAAATCCATTGGAACTAGTATTAAATACCTATAAATTTAGTAAAAAGGTCCCAAAATTTAAAAATTCATCTTAAATTTAATCCTCAAACCAGATAAAACATATTTTTATGTCACATACCAAATATATGAATACCTAGATCAAATATTCTCTTAAAATATTTTAATAACCCAAGTCACCATAAAACCTCATTGAAACATATATTCTTTGAAAGAATTAAATGTATCATTATTTATCAAATAAAACCAAAAACTATCCAATATAATCTACAAATAAAAAAATGTAATAAACCTCATCAAAGATAAAATAATTCACCTTTTCATCAAATCACTAATAAATTTAAGGGTCACCAATAAATTTAAATTTACTCTATCAATATATATTGACTCATTATCCCAATAAAAATTATTATCTCTACATCAAGCACATAATGTTCTATAAAAATATTACCTTAACACTAAATCACTTTTACAGGTCATTATTTTCATTCGACGTTTTATTATGAATCCTTTAAGAAAAACTAGTACAAAAAAATCCTTATATTCTTCATGATTCTTATAACTAGAATATCATTGATAAAACACTTCTACAATATTATTATAAAATCTCAATATATAAACACTTCAATCATTACAAATCTATTTTAAACTATTAACCATGATTTTACAACTTATTCCTTAATACTTCCTTCATAAAATAATAAATATTAATCACGTATTCATATTCATCAACCTCAATTAAATCAGGTTTCTTACTTTTTTATATATGCATTACTGTTAAAATACCTTATACTCTTCATATTCCATTTGTAGTCTCTTCATCATAACCAGTAAAACCTTTACTCATACAACCTTGTTGATCCTCTTCTCTAGTTTTCTACTAAGGACATATATTTTCATAATTATCATACCTTACACATTTAAAATGTTCATCCTTCAAGGATACCTTTTGGACACCATTATTAACATCCATTTCATTAACCAAAATTTTCATTTTTACTCAGAAATTAATTACTATATATCATTATTTTCTACACATAAAACATATTTTTGTTCCTTTGAGAAATTTTCCTCAGTTATTCTTCCCAAATTCTTGACATGTACGAAGTTTAATCTCCTTTCCTCTATGGTATTCATGAAACTTCAGTTTATCTTATTTGGTACATATAGAAACTCACCTTTGTTTTGGTTGTTAATCATATATAAAGACTATTTTCTAATCATAATCAAAATCATTCACATTCCATGTGCCATTATATTTGTTTTCTCATGAGATAAATAATTTCATTGTCCATCACATTTAACATTAACATAGTTACTTCTATATCCAACCACTGAAAGAAGATAAAAGTTAAGTATCTGAAAAAATAATCATAATGAGAAATCATATAATCCTAAAATCAGTTTTTTTGATGTCTAAATATTGTAAGATTTTTCAATATATTACACATTCGGTTTAATGAAGGTCTTCCATGGTTATTATCTATTAAAATCCCTTATACTGGTTTATAAATAAAATGTGAATTAAGCCAAGAATATCCCTCAAGTTTGTCTAGAAAAGTGTATAGTCTTATATCCACTCCTATTATAATGGTGATGATCAAGTTAATACCAAATATTCCCAATTCATAGTTTCTTTCCCTAAGAACATCTATTCTAGAGTCACATACCCATTTTATTATATAGGAAATGAAATATTTTCTAGGAAATCCACATTCCTATCATTATCACAACTTATTAAAATTTTCTCATCCATGTTTCCAAAAATAAAAAAATCTATCTCTAGTACAAATTATAGAAATAAAAACTTTTAATACATAAATACTTTATCTTATTATAAAAAATAATCACTAAATAATATTTGGATCTGTTAAAAAAACATAATGGTTTAGTTCCTTTGTAAATTTTCACACATGAACAACTGGTACATAAAATACCTACTTGATCTACCACTAGTTCTTCACAATTAGAACCACTCATAAATATATCACACTAAAAAACATTCTTCATATCATATGGAAAAGGAAACATAACAAAAGTCTGAGCTCAGATAATTAATAAGGGTATAATGGGAGATATCAATCAGTGATAATATTTAAGCATATATGATCATAAGGGTATGATAACATGAGGTTAAAATTTTAAATTCATTCCAAAAAATTCATATAATCATGAGGCATGGAATAAATATTGGGATTTTATATAACACGATTCATTAAGGCATTAATGAACATAAACCCTAAGAGTATAACATTGACATAAGATCATATCCAAATTGAGTGGCATAAATTTTAAAATAATCAAAATTATAGAAATCTCATGTGAAGGATACCACCAAGACATTCATTGAAGAACTTTTCTGATCAATTTTTTTAACATAGTTTTATATTTTTTCAAAAATAACCGTTTTTTATAAGAATGTTTTTCTTATCCAGGAATCAGATCCATCTGCATCATACTCCAATCATCAAATCCAAAATAATCGGAGGTAGAAATTGTTGTTTTCCAAAAGTTTTCCTTTTTTCATAATTTGAGAAATAAATATGTCTCTGAGTAAAGAAGTTGTTTTGTTATTGAAGAGTTTTGAAAGTTGATTTAGAAATGAGGATATATAAAGTTTTCATACTTTCTAAACCAAATCATATGATTCTTCTCTAATCAAGAAGTTATCACAAATCATGAAAACTATCATGATAATACCTTTGATGAAATGGAGAATAATTGTAAAGATTATATGGATTTTAGAAATTAGAATGTGTGAAAGTGATAATGTTTGATGATTTTAAATATTTCTAAGTGGATTCATCATTGAATACATTCCATTGTTATAGAAAATAATCATAACGATAATTCCATCATAATTAGTTGAAGATAAAACAAGAATCATAATTATCTAAATAAGAAAACAGAAATCATAATGAGTTAATGAGGAAATTTAAATCGTAATGAGTTTAAGAGAAAAAAAATCATAATGATTTGATGAGTAAAAATAAATCCCAATGAGTAGATAAATAAATATAAATCATAATGATCTGAGAAGGAAAAAAATGTTATGATCTGAGAAGGAAACAAATTCCAAATGAGCTAATTATAAAGAAGACTCAAAAATAAAATTATATAAGTTTTTTAAGAGTTGAAGAGGTCAAAGTTGAAATTCAATTTTTTCTTAAATAATGAAGAAATAAATATAGGATTTAATAATTAAAATTTGAAGTTTAAATAAGAGATATTTTCTATGTTTTTGAAATTTGATGAAGCGGGTAAAGTTTTCAAGTTTCCCACTTTTTCGTACTAAATTTCTTATAAATACTTTCTCAGATATTTCATTCATTGGATATTTTCACAAAAGTGGAAAAGGTGGAGCAATAAATAAATCAAGTGAAATTAATTTATAGATAGAGGTCTCTTGGGGAGGATTAGATAACTAAATGTTTGTTTACTGAACCGAGAAATATCATATTGAGAAGCTTATATTGAGTCGATCAGATTGAGAAGATCATATTGAGTCGATCAGATTAAGAAAGACCATATTGGTAATTTGATCAGAGATTGAGGTTTTCAAATTTAGAAAATGCTGATCATATTTAATCCAATATACTAAGATATTCCAATCCAGAATCATCATATTGAGAGAATCAGATCCAAATCCATCATATTGAGATAATCTATTACAAAATAATTGGATTGAAAACATTAGATCCATCCAAATTGAATTGACGATTCAGACTGAACAATTGCAGAGAGGTTTTAAAAAGTCTTCATTATTTGGTTTATCTCAATTTTTTTATAGTAAAACATTATAAACATAAGGGAGTCAGTTTATGTAATGTCCCGGTTCTGGGTGCCACTCAACGGGTTCGCCTAACCCGGTTCTCCATGTGACCTCAAGAGCATTTCCCCAAACGCCAGAGGATACCGACTAGAAGCGAGGGCCCAGGTCTGATAGTGGGGAAACTATGCCCTCATTTGTCAAAGTGTAGCGTAGCGGAATACAAAACAAAACATACCATGACAGCCGAAGCAATAAACCATACAAAACTGAAATAAAAAACTGTAGTGTATGTAACCAACAATATATAAATAATGATGCTACATATCTCAAGTTCTAAGAAAATAGCCATAACATGTTATACATCAATAGAGTACAATAAAAATCAGAGTACAACAATACAAAGAAAAACAGATGGCAGCGACATCGCAAGCCTAGGCTTGGTCCCATGCCCTCCTACTCCTCAGCTACAGTCAAGTACCTATGTAGGGACTCTTTCCCCTATCCATACCTGCAGAAACATAATCTGTTTGGGCTGAAAATCATGACCCAAACAGGGTGTGAGAAATATATCTCAGTAGGCATCCACCAAAGGCCCGTGCTCAACTATGTGTAAAACATGCAACAAGTGTGCAGTAGTAAAATGCAATAATGTAAGCAGTACTCATAAGTAACTAACTTCATAGAAAAATTTCCATTTTATTATTCATTTAATCCATTTAATTTAGTAACATTCTGTGCTCAACAGCACCAAGACCTCATGCCAACCAGTATCTCACCCTCTGGATAATATAGTGAACCATGCCATCAGGCTATACCGAATCCAACCCGCAGGTATTTCCCTCAGGAATAACAGAAATTTCCCTCAGGCATAGGAAGTGTCACCCTCAGGCACAAAAATCAATCCCTTAGGCACGAAAGGTTGCCCTCAGGCGAAATAGAACGCTGCCCTTAGGCTAATACAGCCACGCCCTCAGGCTATAGAAAAACACCGCCCTCATGCATAAGTAACCGGGCCATTCCAAACATATAAACATGCAATTTGAATATAATTCCTCTCAAGGCAAAAGTAATTCATAATTTAAACAAGGAATACCCTCGGGTATCCTGGCCAAACGGATAAACAGAGGAACACACCCCTCGGGATGGTCCTGGATCCAAGAAATGATCCCAACCAACATTTTATTATCATAATTAATCACCTATTAAATTCTAGTTGTTTAATATAGCAATGGCCTCAACCACACGACACCCCAACATGGGTTCGTGGCACAAAAACACACAAAACACATGACAGTTGGAAAAATTAACACCAAGCCACCTACCTTATACGCCGACGAGCAGTACACGTGAACAAAGATTCCAAAAAATCCCAACAACGGCGTAGATCTGAGGTAAGAAATATTTCATTCAACCTCATATAACTCCCGTTAGGGAAATAATTGGTAAGATTCATTCCCGGAGAAGAGAGGATATACCCGTGCGGTTCCCACGAGATCGTCCGAAGCGGAATCAGATTCTAGACGTGTGCCCATCGGATATCTAAAGGTTTGGTCGTCCTCTCTCGAACACTCTTTCCATTCTAAGCCTTCCCTGTGAACAGGGGAGGTTACTTTCCATTTTAAGCGAAACAAATAAGTACACTGTGTGTACTTATTTCATTTAACTGTTCCTCTGGCAGCACCACCACACTGTTCATCCGTCGACATGAGTAAACGACATATAATCCTTAGTACACATCATCTACTATCGTCCAGCCGGTGGCTACTCCACCGCCTTACTGTTTTGGCATGCCGACGGACTACACGACATGTAAGGGACCACTACACGGCCTGTAGTCGGTTCCTGCACCCTTCATCTCCGACATGTCCACACGCCCCATATACTCATCCCACATGGCCAAAAGTACACGACGTGTAGAAAAAGTACACGACATGTACTTCCAAAATTTAGGATTTTACCATTTTCCATATTTTCTAAAAAACGCTTAAGGAAAAGAGAAAAGAATAATCCCGTACCTTAAAATAAGAACTGTGTTCTTAAAAAATTCCCTCCTAATAGAAATTCGTCCACGAATTGCTCTTCCAGGGGTGGAGAAGATATTTCCGTGAACAATTCCGGCCATTGAGCACGTACTTCAGTCTCCCGCTCCCAGGTTTCGTCCTGCACTCGGCCATGCTACCATAGCACCCGACGAGAGGAACTGACTAGCCTTAGAGAACCTTCGTACTCCTATCGATGATACGAATCAGATGATCCTCAAAGGACACATCTGCTTCTAGCTCAACCTCCTCAGGTTGAAAGACATGAGACATGTCTAAATGATAGTGGTGCAAATGAGATATATGGAAGACATCGTGCATGGCTCAGTAGCTCTGAGGTAACTGCAACTGATAAGAAACCAGCCCGACTCTCTCCAGAATCTCAAATGGCCCCACATACCTTCGGGAAATTTTACCCTTTCTCCTGATCCTCTTGTGTCCCAGCCTCGGCGAAACATGCAAGAAAACCTGATCCCCAACAACGAACTCCAAAGCTCGTCTGCGGCGATCCGCATATGAATTCTGATGAGACTGCGCGGTAGCCATCTGCTTCTGAATCAACTAGACCTGCTCAGAAGTCTCCTGTACGAGACGTGGTCCCAGTTGAGCTACCTCACCTGCCTCTAACCAGCACAAGGGTGATCAGCATGTCCTACCATATAAACCCTCGTATGGTGCCATCTCGATAGTCGCCTGAAATCTATTGTTATAGGCAAACTCGAATAAGGGTATATGCTTCTCCCAAGAGACCCCAAAGTCTAGGATACATGCACACAGCATGTCCTCTAGCACCTATATCGTACGCTTTGACTAGCCATCTATATGAGGGTGGTATGCTGTGCTCAGAAGCACCTGTGTACCCAGTGCCCTCTGAAAACTCTGCCAGAAATGATACTTAAAGTGGTCATCCCTATATGAAATGATAGAACGAGGGACCCCAGGAAGACGGACGATCTCTCGGATATAAAACCTTATGAGTTCGTCAACACCGAATGTCTCCTTGATCAACAAGAAGTGAGCTACCTTCATGAGTCTATCCACAACAACCCACACAACGTCATTGCCACGAGGTGACCTCGGCAATCCGGTCAAAAAATCCATCGCGACATCATCCCATTTTCACTCCGGAATGGGTAACTACTATAACAGTCCAACTGGTCTCTGATGCTCTGCTTTCACCTGCTGACAAGTGGAACATCTTGTAACATAACCAACTACATCTCTCTTTATACCCGGACACCAGTACTAATATCTCAACTTCCAGTACATCTTGGTAACCCCGAGATGAACTGCCCAAGATAAAGCATGAAACTCCCACATCATCTCCTCGTGTATATCCCCTGGAACCCATACGCGTCCATGGAAACACAAAACTTCATCATCGCCTATCGTCCAACAAGGAGGAGGGTATTCACTAGCCGCCGACTCCCGTAGAACTAGGCCTTCTGGATCAGATAGCTATCTCATCCTCACTATATCCAGGAGGGTAGAAGTAACAGCTAAAGATGAAAGATAAGTCTGTCCCTGACTGTCATGCACCTCCAGATGCATCTCAGAGAATAAGGTCATAAGCTGCCACTCACCACTGGCCTCCTGCACCACCTGTATCTGAGTCTTCCTGCTCAGTGCATCAGCTACTACATTACCTTTACCAGGTGTATAGGCAAGCTCAAAATCGAACGACTGTAGGTACTCGACTCAACTTCTCTGCCTCAGATTCAGGTCACGCTGAGTAAAGATATACTTGAGGCTTTTTTGGTTGGTGAAAACCACAAAATGATCTCCCAATATATAATTTCTCCAAAAGTGCAACGCATGCACAACTACAGCCAACTCGAGATCATGCGTCGGGTAATTCCTCTCATGTGGCCTCAACTGCTGAGACCCATATGCAACAAATCGATCACCCTGCATCAACACTACTCCCATCCCAATACCTGATGCATCACAGTAAACTGTATAGCTCTTCCCCTATTCTGGGAGCATCAGGATCGTTGCTGATGTCAACCTTCCTTTCAGGTCCTGAAAGGCTATCTCACAAGATTCCATCCAAACTAAATTCACACCCTTCTTAGTCAAACCCATCAACGGTGCTGTTAAGCGGGATAAGTCCTATATGAAGTGTCTTTAGTAACCAGACAACCCTAATAAAATCCGTATTTCAAACACGTTCTTCGGCTGCTCCCAGGAATCTACTACTCTCACCTTCTCTAGGTCTACTAAAACTCCTCCCTCTGAGATAATGTGACCCAAGAAGTTAATCTGATCTATCCAAAAGTGGCACTTTGAGAGCTTAACATATAGCTGATTCTCTCTGAGTGTACTCAATAAGATCTCAAGATGGGTGGCATGGTCATGTTGAGTGTGAGAGTACACCAAGATGTCGTCCATAAATACTACCACAAAAGAATCCAGACAAGGATGGAACACATTATTCATTAGATCCATGAAAACTACTGGCGCGTTCATGGGTCCAAACGGCATAACCAAATACTCGTACAGACCATATCTGCTACGAAAAGCTGTAAGCGGTATATCCGATGGTCTCACGTACAACTGAAGATATCCGGATCTCAAGTAAATCTTCTTGAACACTCGTTATCCTCAAAGCTGATAAAAAAGATCATCTATTATCGGCAATGGATATTGGTTCTTGACCATCAACTGGTTCAACTTCTGATAATCCACGCAAAGTCTAAGGGTACCATCTTCCTTTTTCGCAAAAAGGACCGACAAACCCCACATAGAAGTACTGGGTCAGATAAAACCCTTTGACTATAACTCCTCTAACTACCTCTTTAGCTCCAGCAACTCAAGTGTAGCCATCCTATACAGAGGAATGGACACTGGTGATACTCCTAGCACAGGATTGATAGATAAATCCACCTCTCACTCCGGAGGTAGACCTAGAAAGTTGTCTGGGAAGACATCCTTGAAACGATCAACAACTGGAGGGAAATCTGTCTGAAAAGTCCCCTGATCATCTAGATACAAGCTCTCAATATGGGATGTGACTCCTCCTTTCCCTCGATGCTCTGGTCCAGCTCGACTTTCTTGAACATCCCACTCACCCTTGTATAGAAACTCTCCTCCCTCTAGGGACGTGAAACACACCCTGCGACGATAGAAGTCTACAAAGGCTCGAAAGGGAACCAAGCAGTCCATTCTGAGAATGACATCATAGCTCGTCATCCCTAAGACATAGAGGTCCCAAAGAAAGTAACACCCACCAACCTCAAGGGGTACTCCTTACACTGACGCACACCAGCTGTTCTAGTTCCCAAAAGAGTGTCTAGCATCATGATATCAGAAGAAGTAGAAACACAGAGCCCAAGGATCTCCACAACGGGTATAGATACGAAACTATGTGTAGCACCCGTATCGAAAAGTACTGAAGATAAAACAGAAGATACTAAAAGAGTACCTCTGACTGTAGAAGGTCCGGGATCCTACTACTTCTGGGTCTGTTGCACTGCATATTCCTGCCTAGTGCCGTAGCCCTGCGACATAGCCTGGCTTCCCTGAGCTGTCCTGCCCTACTGCCTTTGTGATCCTGGTGTCTAGCTACCACGACCATGAACACCATCTCTTCCTGCATGCCCTGGAGTATTCCAGTTCCTCGACTGGTAAGAAGCCACTGGTCCTGCTCCCGTACATGAAGTCTGCACAGAACCCCTCTCACTAGCCACTGGTAGAAACACCCTGCAAAAGCGCTGCATATGACCCATCTTTCCACAAGCTTGGAACTCCACTAGATCACGTGGACACTGCGGTCTCTTGTGCCCCTCTCTGCCACACTGGTATCACCTGATCGGGCCACCTAAAGAAACTGCCTGGCTGGTACTCCCACCCTGATAGAAATCCATCTGTCTCTTCCTCTTTCCAGTAGAAATAGTACCTGTAAATGGTGCTGAACCGCCTTGGCCCACACTGCAAGATTCCCACAAATTCCTCTCTTTAATCAGTACCTGATTCACAATAACATGTATTGAAGGCAACCTGAAACCATTCACCAGTGCTCGAATGTCATACCGAAGACCATCCTCAAAACTTCTGGATCTTAACGTCTCATCACCCACTAGCACATGTGAAAAACCCTGATGCTCAGTGAAGTGAGAAGAATAGTCCATCACCGACATGGAACCATGCTGCAGATTCATGAAATCTTGAGCTCTGTCTGCCCGCAACATATCAGGAAAGAAGAAGTCATAGAAGACTGTCTAAAAATCCTCCCACGCCATGTCTCTATGATGCTATGACTGGATGGTGACATCCCACCACCTCTTGGCAGAATCACGCAGCATGTATGTTGTGAGCTTGACCCTCCACCCTGGAGGTGTCTCAGGATGCTCAAAAACAGTCTGAATCGACCCCAACCAAGACTCTGCGGCCTGCGGTACGTCATCCACTGAAAACGTAGGAAGATGCTGCTGCTGGAAGATACGAGTAAGTTCAGCCATAGATGTGGCAGCCGGTGGTGCCCCCTGAAAGGTCTCCATGAACCGCATAAAGCCTTCACGGAACTGTGTCTCCATGCCTGTGTCCAGTATAACGGTTGGCACCACATCTGGCTCTGCTGTAGGATCCACTTGTAGCCCATGACTTACTATCTCTGGAGTATTCTCATTGCCGCTCTCCTGGAGAACAACACGCGGTCGTCTAGGTGACATGACACTACAAGGTCAAAAACATGCCTTACATTCAAGATTATCAAGACCGAAAATGAAGGAACCACAAGGAAACAAGAGGAAGATGGCATCTCAAGATTTGTAAAACATGACAACACGACATGTATAATGACTACACGGCATGTACTTGACTTCCCTTCCCCTGCCCGGGTCCTTCTGCACAGCTAAGCCACCCGACTTCTGTTGACAAAAAAACTACACGATGTGTATATCATATACACGGTGTGAATGGTGTTATTTTACTACTTCCCATGTCATTTGGGACACAATCGGCTACTCAGCTTGACACTAAATGGCGGGTTACACCCGCACACGGCGTGTACACCACCCCATTTTCCAGTCACACGGCTAACTCCACACGGTCTATCCTCGGACAAGACTACACGGCATGTCCCATAGGTACACGGCGTGTTCAAGGAGAGGTGACACCGACCCGTGTTGTTAGTTACATGGCCGAGTCCCCAGGTCACACTACACGACATGTTCATCATTGATACGACATGTTCTATATAGGAGTTCACTGACCCATGTTGTTAGTTACACGGCCGGACTTCGGATCAACACTACACGGCGTGTACATAAACAACACAGCATGTTCAACCCAAGGTCTTCCCTTCCCCGTGTCATCGCCAACATGGTTTATGATACGGGAAGAGACTACACGACGTGTACTCTGGGTACACGGCGTGTACTAAAAAAGTTCATTTTTCTTCCCGAACAGAAGGCCATACACAACGTGTGTAAAGATACTACACAACGTGTATACTGGGTTTCCAGACAGTATGCCTCAGAAACTTCCCTGGAACCCAGAAAATACCGAAAACCAACTCCTAAGTGTCAAATTTCGACACGTGAGGGCCCATACTCCCCACGAATCAAAGTTTGACATATTATCTGTGTTATAAAAAAATAACCATCTAATGATCCACCAAATTCCGGTCAGTGAGGGCCCATACTCCTCAAAAACCAAATTTTGGCATTCATTCTATACACAAGCTCAAATAAAATTACCCTATCACAAAGCAGGTATTTATCATAGCAGCTATCACGAAAACATGCTTTTACTCGCACAAAAACTATCACAACAACATGAAATTTCTAATACACCTACATGGCAAGGAAACTATACATGGCATGTGATATCTATCATGTGCCTATATGATGCATGAGATGGAATACCCTCATCTCATCGGGTTGCAAATAAATAGAACCCACAAATAAATTATAACAACACAATCTCAAGTGCGTCACCCAACAATGAAAACATATCAACGATAAATTGAAAAATCAGTAAAATTGAAATACGAGGTAAATTGGATTTTCCCTGTACACGAGTTAGCTATGCCCGGGAATAGCTTATTACCAACTACCGTTTGTCCTATCCCCGACTACGGCTCTAAATAGTAAGTCAAAGAAAATAACTTCCTCTAATACCACTTTGTAACGTCCCAGTTCCGGGTGCCACTCAACATGTGCCCCAAACCCGGTTTGCCACGTGACCTCAAGCGCATTTCCCCAAATGCTAGAGGCTGCCGACTAGTAGCGAGGGACCAGGTCTGATTGTGGGGAAACTATGCCCTCGTTTGTCAAAGTGTAGCACAGCGGAATACAAAATAAAACATACCACGACAGCAGAAGTAATAAACCATACACAACTGAAATAAACAACTGTAGTGTATACAACCAAAAATATATAAATAATGATGCTACATGTCTCTAGTTCTAAGAAAACATTCAGAACATGTTATACATCAATACCGTACAATAAAAAGAAGAGTACAACAATACAAAGAAAAATAGCTGGCAGCGGCATCACGAGCCTAGGCTCGGTCCCATGCCCTTTTACTCCTTAGCCACAGTCAAGTACCTGTGTAGGGACTCTTTCCCCTATCCATACCTGCAGAAATGTAATCTGTTTGGGCCGAAAAGCATGACCCAAATAGGGTGTGAGAAATATATCTCAGTAGGCACCCACCAAAGGCCCGTGCTCAACTGTGTGTAAAACATGCAACAAGTGTGCTGTAGGAAAATGAAATAAAGTAAGTACTACTCAGAAGTAACTAACTTAACAGACAAATTTCCATTTTATTATTCATTTAATCAATTTAATTTAGTAAAATTTTGTGCTCAACAGCACCAAGCCCACAGGCAAACCAGTATCTCGCCCTCAGGATAATATAGTGAACCATGCCCTCATGCTATAGCGAATCAAACCCACAGGTATTTCCCTCAGGTGTAATAGAAATTCCCCTCAGGCATAGGAAGTATAACCCTCAGGCACAGAAGTCAAGCCCTCAGGCACAAAATGTTGCCCTCGGGAAAAATAGAACGTTACCCTCAGGCTAATACAACCACTCCCTCAGGCATTAGCAAAACACTTCCCTCAGGCATAAGTAACCGGGCCATGCCCAACATATAAACATGAAATTTTTATACAATTCCTCTAAAGGAAAAAGTAATGCATAATTTAAACAAGGCATACCCTTGGGTATCCTGGCCAAACGGCTGAACATAGGAACGCACCCCTCAGGATGGTCCTGGATCCAAGCAATGATCCCAACGAACATTTTATTATCATAATTAATCACTTATTCAATTATTGGTGTTTAATATAGAAATGGCCTCAGCCACATGACACCCCAACATGGGTTTGTGGCAAAACAAATGCACAAAACACACGAAAGTTAGAAAAATTAACACCAATCCACCTACCTTATACGTCGACGAGCGGTACACGTGAACACCGATTCCAGAAATGCCCAAGAACGGCGTAGATCTGAGGTAAGAGATATTTCATTCATCCTAAAATAACTCCCATTAGGGAAAGAATTGGTAAGAGACATTCCAAGAGAAGAGAGGGATTACCCGTGTGGTTCCCATGAGATCGTCCGAAGTGGAATCAGATTCTAGATGTGCGCCCAATAGATCTCCAAAGGTTCAGACATCCTCTCCCGAGCACTCTTCCCGTTCTAAGCCTTCCCTGTGAACAGGGGAGGATACTGCCCATTTTAAGCGGAAGAAAATAATTACACGGTGTGTACTTCCAAGTACGCGACATGTACTTCCTTCATTTAACTGTTCCTCTGGCGGCACCGCCACATTTTTCATCCATCGACATGATTACACGGCATGTACTCTTGAGTACACGGCGTATACTGTCGCCCAGCTGGAGGCTGCTCCACCGCCTTACTGTTTTGGCCTGCTGAATGACTACACGGCATGTAAGGGACCACTACACGGCATGTAGTCGGTTCTTACACCCTTCATCTCCGGCATGGCCACACACCCAGTGTACTCATCCTACATGGCCAAAAGTACATGGCGTGTGGAAAAAGTACACGTCTTCTACTTCCAAAATTTAGGATTTTTCCCATTTTCCATATTTTCTCATAAACTCTTAAGGAAAAGAGAAAATAAGAATCCCGTACCTCAAAATAAGAACCAGGTTATTACAGTTTAATCTTTCTTCTCGGGAGATAGAAGGTGTGTAATGTGAGTTGGAACAAGTTGTATTACTTCTTTAAAATAGTGGATTTCCATAGACCCATGGGAGTGGCTATAGAAAAGATGTAGGTTCTCAAAATAAGGATGATACTTGTAAATATTATGTTATTTACTTACTTCCCTCCCTTATTTATGCATGTGTATTTACTAAAAATTGATAAGTAAATAAATCATAAAAGGTACATGGGTTAATTTTCATAAAATTTTGAAACTTATAAAAAGTGAACAATTGATTCAACACCCCCTTAATAGTTGTTATTCGATCATTCATAACTTCAATGGATATTAAAATTAAGGTTCCCTTATTGAATCCTTATCACAGATAATATCATTTTTTTCAATAGTAGAGAAATTTTTACATTTTATGGAAAAAATTATTATGGATGAAAAATAGGATGATTAATTATCTATTATCTCTTGGTCAGGAAGTTTTTGCTGCTGCAGCTTTTGGGTTTCCACCTATTGAGAAAGATTCCCAAATGAACTTTTCTAATAGGATAAATATAGAAGTTAATGAAATGTATATAAATTCTACTCTCATGTCCTTATTATAAAATGTTTATTAGAAGGTGATAGGTCTCAAAAATTTAAAAAGTACATGGGAAAAAATAGAAAGTGTTTTCAAAGAGAATAAAAATGTTAAGGAAGAAAAGATACAAAAACTCTCAAGAATAAAATTAAGGTAATGAAGAATGATCATGATGAAGTTGATGATGGAATAAAATATGTCACCAGGTAGGATGATGAATATATTTGGAGATTTTAATGTATAAACATAGAATTACTGAACATGGAAAGATGATTGAAGATATTTATAAGAAGCTAGATGATAAGGAAGAAGTTTTTAAAAATATTCAATCAAAACTTCATGAGTCCAAAAATACCTTGATAACGATGAATGGAAACTTCAAAAAATATTCAAAAGTAAAATCTAAGACTTTTAAAGATGTTGAGAAGGATTAATACAAGAATAAGGTGAAATCTTTTCTTACCAAAAATAACATTTAATTTGATTTTTTTAACATTATAGGATTTGGAAAAAGTATTGGGAAAGCTTGGGTGGATAAAGGATATTAAAAACCCATAAAATATAAAAATTATATGACTCAATCATAATAAAATATGGTCCACATCCTATGTATGTTAGATCTCAAAGAAATTACCAATCATAAAAATGTTTCAAAAGATATGGATAATATTTCAATATAAAATCAAGATTTGATAGTTGTAATTTTTTTGTAAAATATATGGGAATAAGGATTATAATATTTGGCACAAGATATTCTTACGTAGAAGTAGGTATCAAAAAAGTGGAATAAAAAGTGAAAGTATAATGAGAAACTTTCTAAACTTACAGAAAGATAAAGATGTGAATTATCTGGATGTTAGAAACTTGGAAACAAGAAATCAGTTTGAATTTTTGGAAGAAGTTTGCAGAATATGTGATAAGTCTATTAATTATGCTGAAAAATGTATGACACTACTTCTAGAACAAGTTTATTATAATAAAAAAGAAATAGAAGCCGAAAAGATAAAAGTTGAGGGAAGAGCTTTTGTTGTTGAGGCTACTTTGAAAGCAAGAAAAAAGAACAGACCATGGATACTTGATAGTGGATGTTGTTCACATATGACCGGTGAAATAAAAAGCTTGAAATTTGTTAAAAGTCATGATATAGGAGTAGTTAACTTTGGTAAGGGTAGCTTCTTAAAAATTAGAGGAATCAAAATAGCTGATATTGAAGATGAAAAGTTAAAATCTAAGTATGTTTTACTTGTTTATATAATAAAACATGACTTACTTAGTGTTAGTTAACTCTGTGATGACGGAAAATAAGTTGTTTTTCGAAATTATTTTTATTTCATCAAAAGTATGAAAGATATAAAAGTTATCACAAAAGGAGAATGAACCAATTATAATGTCTACCAAATAAGAGAATTCAATAACTCATGTTACTTGAGTGTGGAAGATGAAAAAAACTATAGTACAATAGACTTGGGAACCTCAGATAGAAAAGTTTGTTTTTTTTAAATTTTATGTCATTGGAAACATTGGATAATTGGAAAGAATAGAAGAAGATGCTTTTATAACTTTTGAAAAAGGTAATACGAGTAACAAAAGTCATAAAAGAGTTGAGATTCAATCTACCAGACTACTTGAGATTATTCATTCTGATTTATGTGGGCTAATGAGACATCAATAAAAAATTGATTTATACTTTATTTGTAGCGACCCGAAGCTTGACGTACATGGACATTACATTACATTTGCGGAATACTTAGTACATAACAAAAACACACACACACAAGGATCGTAATAGTTTAGTGTCTTTGGAAACTCGGAACGTAATCTTCTAATCGTGGTGAAAGATCTTCAATATCTCCCATAAAGTTCTTCCCTTTTTTTTTACCTAAAACCTTTATTTATATCCTGGGGAAAAGAAAACATAAAAGGGTGAGCTCAAATTCTCAGTAAGGGTATACAAAAGAAAAATCAATCACATCATATTCATAAGAACATAACTTTTGGAAATCTTAACCTGCAAAGGAGAGCATAATTTCATAACATGGGATAAATCATAGTAGTGAAATGAAATCCCAATAATCATAACTTAAAACATGAAACTTTGTGGCATACACACATAATCATAGAGAATCATTTCTTGTTAGTCAAGACTCATTGCCAAGACTATCTTACTGGACAAAGTCCCTTTCTATATCGAGTAACCCTCGTTTCAGTCCTGTTTCACTGAACCGGTATAACCTACCATTTCAGCCATGTCTATCTCATGAGATATAAAATCTTTACCCAATGCATTGGAGGGAGATATATGTCCCACCCATCTTATAATGAATCCTTTCTTATGTGTGCCACATAATCATAAATCATACATCATCGCATAACCCATGTAATAAAAATGGGATTCTTAAACAACATGACATCATAAAACAATTCATATAAGATAAAGGAATTCATAAAAATGTTTCCATCACAACATAATCAATATCTATGTAACTATAGGGATAAAAACATAACCCTTTATTATCTTAGATGGAAAATAATTTTGATAAAACACTTGAATTGAATTCTTGAGGAAAATATCCTTTCTTCTTCAAAATCAACTTCTTTTCACAAAAAATCATGCAATTTTAAAAGAAAGAGATTTTATTGAAAATAGTCATGAAATCTTTTGGAGGAAGCTTCATGAAAATAAGGCTTTATAAAACCATAAAAATCTGTTCGTGCCGTATAAGTTAAAAAAAACATTCTTCGTACTTTTGTCGAAAAAGACAAAAAGTACCTCGTACGAAAAATGACAAAAGATTCCTTTCATATCTTTTACTAAAAACTCACCAAAGGGTAAAATTGGATATAAACTATTGTATAAGGATATAAATATTACATATTGAGGAAACATGGATGTGGATGATAAAATACACCCCAGTAAATACCAAAGTATAAACAATCTCAGATAAAAATGAGATTGTGATATTTCTCTTACCTTAGGTCCGATTTGCTTCGTATGTGTCCGAACCTCCTGTATAATGATTTCAATAATGTCATTGAATTATTACAGAATCATATTCATTGTTATGATATCATATATGGTTTACTTATGACATTATATTACCCGTTCTTTTGTAAATTCCATGTTAAAGAAGCGTTTTGGGTAAAATTGTTTCATTTGTCGTCCGTGTTTTGACTTGTAATTATTCATATGATTACTTAGATCATGATTACTTAATTCCAGAACATAAAACATGATTTATATATATATATATTCAGGATATACATATATATAATAAATCATGAAATGGAAAGAAATACACCATTCATGGAGACGGTAGTCCGTACGTACGCATGAACACTGTTTTCGTTTCCTTATTGAATTGAATGGAATTAAGTAGATGATATACATATAAATAATTCCAGTATCATTATTATTTCATATATTTCATTAGTACTTATTATATATACTTTATAATCATTCATGAATGGTTAATCATTGAGAATGAATCTCATCGCGTCGTGGAGACGGTATTCCGTACGTACGCACGAGCGATGATATCATTCCATGGTCGTGGAATTGTGTTGAAGTGTATGTATACTATTTCAGTATCAATATAACTTTATAATAATCATATATAGTTACTCATTAAACCATTATACCCATCCAATTAAGGTGGTGGCGGAAAATAGATTACACCACGGCGTGGAGACGGTATTCCGTACGTACGCACGCACGGTGATTTCCTTTTTCCGTAGGATGGATAGAAGGTTAATTAGAGTTGTTTCATATTTATAATAACATATCAGCATATAAGAAATACTGATGTTATTACTTTATCATGAAACAACTAAAGAAGAAGAAGTTGAAGAAGAAAGAAATTGAAAAAGATCGGTAATGGATATTACCTCTTCTTTGAAACGCCTCTTTGAATCCTCCACTTAGGGAACTAAGATTGGTCTTTGAAGAAGACCAGGACCTCTAGGATTATTCTAGGGAAGTGGAGAAGGGATTTGGGCAGGGGTTGGCCGAGCTTGAGTGCTCAAATTGGTGTGAGGAGGAGGGGGAGGAGGTTCCCTTTTATAAGGGAGGAGAGGGGCACCTTAGGAATATCTCAAAATATTATTTTATATTAAAGTCAAAATCGATTTATAATGGTTCCAAAGGGTCTTATTTCTAATATAAAGTGGGGATGGGTCGAAATACTATCAACCAATAGGATTTAGACAAGTTTAGGTAATTATTTTAACCTTATCAATTAGATTTAACTCTAAGTTAAATAATTTAACTTTTACCGTGTCTTTTATTTTTCTTACACTATATGGTTAATACACTTACTATAACATGCCAAACGAACCCCAAATTGTTTATTATTAATATATATATCCTTATATAAGTCTTTGGCCAAACCTTAGATTTTTAGGAATAAAATAACAATTAATAATATAATATTTTATTTAAAAACTATTTTGTGTCAATTTTGACACTATTTGATATATGATTTTTTTGAAAGTAATAGTAGAATTATATGTTCGAACCAAGTTGATTAAATCAACAATAATATATCATATTAACCTAGAAAGTTAGTGGAATTCATAAAAAGTCTCAAATTATACTTATTTAGGCATTTATAATATCAATTATGTCAATATTTCATTAATAAGATAATTACTGCATCATCTTTGTGTCATAAATAACTTAAAATATTTGATGTCTAAAAATTACAAATAAAATACCATTATGTAGGAAACCCTTTTAGCTTTCTAATGAATATTTACAATAGAATTTATCGTATGTATAACACTATATTAAAAATGTTTTATTAAATAAACTTTGATTTTAACTCTTTTAACTCTTCTTTGAATTAAATAATAATAAATGTCCTAATCTAATCAAAGTGGGCCTAAATGGTCATATATTATTCCTAAGTTTGTTTTTGGTCGAATTAAACTTATCCAATAGAATTAGGACATGTGTTAGGGTAATAGTAATATCATATTTACCCTTAGTTACCCTATTTACTTTTAACCGTGGTTAAAAAAAGTAAAAAGTTACTATTCACCAAAAATTATTTTCATCCCATTGAACCACATTTTACATACTGACATCAACCGTTTCTCTCGGATTTTTGAAATTCCATTCACAGAAGCGGTAAAATTAAGTTTTATGAAAAATTTAGTTTTTTTTAACTACCACTTAGAAGTTTCACTATTCATCAAAAATTGATGTTTTTCAGAACAATGCAAAAATTTCATCCTAAGCTATATTTCATATTCTGAATTCAAAAATGAAGTCTATTTTACCAAATTCATAACATAGAAGTTGCATTAATTAATTTTATAATTAAATCCCGCTGTTAAAATAAATAGCGTGTTTTTAAGAAACAATATCTATCAAAAGATTGACACTTGATTATGTCTGGTTTAAATGTGAAATTACATCCAATGAACAACAGTGTATTAAATTGTAAAAATATATTCTAAATATACTTTAAAACCACTCAAATTAATAATTTATCACTATTAATTATTTTTATTAAAAAAGTTGTTTTTAATTAAAATTTAGTAATTTTCACTATTCATCAGAATATGAAAGTTATCCGAAAAGTACCAAAATTTCACCTTAGGATAAATTCGATACTCCGAATCCATAAATGAAGTCCATTTTGAAAAATAAAATTTACAAAATTTCAAAAAGTGGTTATTACTATTCACGACAGCTAGTTTTAATAATATCTTAATAGCATATCGTTGTTTAGCGAATCTTGGTGTTACGTACAACACACGCTATCGAGGAAGGTCGCGATTGCGTGTAATGCAAGGCAAGTCAAGGATGTCTGTTGTGCAAGCTCCTTTTGGTGTAGCGTACAACACAAGACATAAAAAAAATTAAAAGGAACATTTTTCATAAAATCTCGGGCTGTTACATTATTACTTTTATTGATGATTTAAATTGGATGAAAAACATCATGTTTATGAAGAATAAGTTAGAGTCTTTTGAAATGGTCAAATTCTTCAGAAAAGATGTTGAGAAAGAAATGGGGGTTTCCATAAAAATGTTGAGAACAAATAATGGCACTGAATTCACTAGCAATAATTTTGAAACTTATCAAGTAAATAATGGTATAAAACAAAAGTATAGTGCTAGCTATAGTCCACAAAAAAATATCTTAGCAGAAATAAAGAATAGAAGTTTGGTGGAAATGAGAGGAAGTATATCAGCAGAAAACAAAATTTCAAAGTTCTATTTATGATAAGTTGTTAGTACTTCTGTACATGTTAAAAATAGATTCTTCTTGAGATCTAAAACCAACATGAATCCTTATGAAATTTAGTATAACAAAAAACCTCTATTTTTGTACATCAATGTTTTTGAAATTCGATGTTTTCTCAAAATAAAAAATTAGGATTTGGGAAGTTTTTAAGAGAAAGATGAGGAGGGAAAATTTATAGGTTAGTCAATAAATATAAGAAGTTATAAATATAGGAAAAAATGTTTACAAAATTTATTGAACTCATATTATGTGAAGGTAATTGAAAATAAAATTCCTTTAAAAAACTTATTGAGAATTATAAGAAGGATAAAATAAATAATTCCAATGCTACTGAAAGTAATTCGAAACATCTTAATCATGATTTTGTAGAATCTTGTGATGAGGAAATTTCAACTGGATAGAAATACTGAAATTATCAACCTTAGGAAAACACGTGGAATCTGAAAACAATATTCGGATTCAGAAGCCTTTAGTTCAGACAAGAATAAAGTTGATATTAGATAATCAGACTTAACTTATCTCAAAAGTTGAATCAGAATGAGTTTCATAACCTATTCAACAAAAGGGTGGATTATATGAATTAGGAGTTGGACCAGGTTGAGAATACTGAAATATGGGAACTTTTTTCCTAAACATCAAATAAAAATGTTATCAGAACTAAGTGGGTTTATAGAAACAAGTTAAATGAACATTGATAAGTTTCAAGAAACAAATCATTGCTTGTTTGTAAAGGCTATGCAAAGGTGGATGTTAGGGATTTTAAAGAAATTTTTTCCCTAATTTTAAGATTATAAATTTTTGGAATGCTTCTTTCAATGTCCACACAACAAAATTACAAATTTTCTCAAATATATGTAAATTTAGCTTTCTTAAATAGTGATATTGAGGAATAATATTACACTAAAAATCCTAGGGGTTTCTAATTGATAAGGGAAAAAAAGTTTCCAAATTGAAGAAAGATTTGTATGGGATGAAACAAGCTCCACATGCTTGGTATTATAATCTTTATTTTTCTGAATTCTGAAATATTATATTGTAAAATTTGATAGAAACTTATATGTGATATATGTTAACTCTAGAGATCTAATTGTAATTGTTTATGTGGATGATATAATTTTTTTTTCTGTGGATAGAGAAGATGTTTTTAAAACATTTTCTAAGGAAATGAAGAAGAATTTTGAAATTTCTATGTTAGGGGAATTAATTTTTATCCCTAGATTACAAGTTAAAAAAATGATTTTTTTCTTATATCAAGAATAGTATGCCAGATAATTATTGAATAAGTTTGGGAAAGAATATTCCAAAGAAGTATCAACCCCTATTTTTGTGAGAAAAAAATTGATTAAAGAAGAAACTAGAATATGTGTGAATCATAAAGACTTTTGGAAGATGATAGGAAATATTATTTACCTTACAACCTTAAGGCCTAATATTGTTTATGCTATGAATTTATGTTCCAGGTATCAATGTAATCCAAAAGAATCACATTTGTTGGCAACAAAAATAATTCTGAGATATGTCAAAGGAACAAATTCACATGGGTTGTTATACAAAAGATATTGTGGGATGAAGTTTCATATTTATACTGATGCCGATTGGGATAGAGATTGTAATGTTTGAAAATAAACCTTAAGAGGATAAATTTTCTTGGGTGAATGTTGTGTGAGTTGGTATAGTAAGAAACAAAGTTTAGTAACTTTGAGTATAAATGAATTTGAATATGTTGTAGCTACTCGGGCTTGTACTAAAATGATGTGGATGGAAATTTAGCTGGAATATTTGAGCGTAAAGGTTTCTAAACCATTAATGATAATCTGTGACCATCATAGTTCAATTTATCTTTCTATGAAACCTATCCATCATTCAATATGAAAACAAATTGATATAATGTTTCACTTTATTGAAGGAAAAGCTGCTACTCGAGATGTTTTGATAGAATAAATTTCAAAAAAGTATCAGACTATTGATATCATTAAAAAGCAATGCTAAAAGAAAGGGTTTTGGAATTTATGTTGTAATTTCATGTTTATCCTCCACCAGAATTTCCTAAACCTCATAAGAAAGAACCCCCAATGTGATTTGGATAATGTTGATAAAAGGGGATATATGGTTACAAATTTGTAGTTTGTAATATTTAATTACTTATTTTATGAATATGAAGCTATGGGTATCATAGAATGGGTGATTTAAATAGAAATGTGAGAGAAAACGATAAGTGAGAGAGGAAAAGATAAAACTGTAGGTGAGTTCATCTTTATATGGCCACAAAATTTTCTAGCCACTGTTGGATGAAATTCCTTCAAAAACATTACTTTATCCAGTAGTGTGGTGTCATGAAACTCCATTTTTAGAAATTCTATGTTTTGATAAAAGTAAAAAAGAACTTGATCTGCTTATAAAAGTTGAGTTGTGAAAAAATTCTAAGAGCAGGAAAAGCTATTAATGCGGGTTTTCAACAAATCCAAAGGGGGATGTTAAAGAACCTTTATGATAAAATATTGTAATAATGTTTTTTGTATATATTGAAAAAAACCTATATTATATAAGATTTTTTATCCTATAATCGGATCCATATACATTGTATTCAGATAATCAGACCCAAATTAATCAGTGGAAGAAATTGTTGTTTGATGGATGTTTCACCACTAAAAAAATAGGCCTTTAATAGCGCTAGAAATAGCCTTTATCCATGATATAAAAGTGATGACTACACGAGTGAGGTTAAATGCCCTAGTCTTTTATCAATGCTGAAATAGAACTGATAAAGGGATCCTTTATCAATACTAAAAAAGAGCTGATAAATGGGACCCTTATCAGTGATTTTAAAAGTGTTGATAATAGAAGGATTTATCATCTTTTTAATTTTGCATCTCTAAAGGCACCATTTATCAGCGCTTATAAAAGTGGTGATAATGGGTATTTTACCTATGATTATAGAATCAATGATAATGGGAAATATTGTAGTATGTTGTAACAGTACACCACAACACCAGAAACACACCAGATATAAAAAACAAGTCCCAATACAGGATTTAAATGAAATAAAATTTACAACACAAAAACAAGAAAAAAACTATATTATAAACATTTCAAACATCAGTTTATACAATTACATAAATATAAATTACTACGTTCATTTAAAAACATCAATGTTTCAGTGTCTTTTAATCTGGACCTAAATCATGCTATTTCCAAAAAATCCACCCATACTCAAAAAAATAAACTATATAAGAAAACAATTTTTATGTTAGTAATAATATAAATAAATATATTAATTGAAAGTGTTAAGTTTACTAAAATTAATTTAAATTTTAAATAAAAAGATGCACTTGGAGTCATATCCGTCACAATGTGCATTGAATTGAGATGCAGCTGATTCCAACACATCTCAAATGAATTTTGATTCATTTTACTAATGTATCAAAAAAATATTAATGTGTTTGATCAGTTTTGAGTGTGTTAGTTGAATTTTTTACTAAAATATCATTTTACACTGGACTTTTGACTCATTATGATCAAATCATGTATCATTTTGGCATGAAACAAATTCCCACATTTCATAAATTACTAATGAATTGTTTTCCTAAATTATCAAGGAAATAAGAGTGTGTTTGATTGGTTTTTAGTGAGATACATTTTTTTAACTAAAATATCAATTTTAAACTAGTAAAAGAAACATTCAGTCAAACTAAGAACATCTTTGTTGGATTGAGGTGCAGTTGCTTCCTACAAATCAAAAATTACTTATGGTTGTTTTTTTAATGTATCAAAACAATATGAATGTGTTTTCTCAGTTTTGAGTAAGAAAGTTTTCCATTTTACTAAAATTGATGAAAATTTTAAATAAAAAGACACACTTTGATTCACACCGGTCCCACCATGAATCAGATAGAGGTGAGGTTGATTACTACAAGTCCCAAGTGAGTTATATATTATTTTCCAAAAGTATCAAAACAATCTAAGTGTGTTTTCTCAGTTTTTATTACGTCACTTTTCTTTTTCACTAAAATTCAATTTTAAAATTGAAACACAGACTTTTACTTATACCTATCACATTGTGTATCATATTGTGGGATTGATGATTCATGCACATAAAAAATGACATATGGATCACTTTACTAAAGTACTTAATTAATTTGAATGTTTTTTCTTGATTTTGAGTAGGTTAGTTGGACTTTTTAATAAAAATGATGTCAATTTTAAATTAAAACACTCACTTATAGTCATTCCAATCACAATATTCATTGAATTGAGGTGAAAATAATGTATTCAAATTTTAAATCAGTTATCGATCATTTTCCTAATGTATCAAAACAATCTTAATGTGTTTGTTCAGTTTTGAGTAGGTCATTTTTTGCTAAAATTGATGTCAATTTTAAATAAAGATGCACTTTGAGCCATACCGATCACACCGTGCATCAGATTAAGGTGAGGATAATTCTTATATGTTCCAAATCACCTATATATCATTCTCCTAAAGTATAAAAACAATTGGAATGTGTTTCATTGGTTTTGAGTAAGTGACTTTTCATTTTTTATAAAATTTCATTTTAAACATGAAACATACACTTTGAGTCATATGGATAACATCATGTATCAGTTTGACATGTGAATAATTCTTACTTATTAAAAATGATTTATGAATCAATGAACTAAACTATTTAGAATATATGAGTGTGTTTTCTTTGTTTTTAGTGAGTGACAATTTTTATTATCAAGTGTTTTTTTAACTGATAACTGACACATTGAGTCATTTGTAATTTTTTTTATTAAAATTAATGTTAAATTTAAATAGAATAAAGTACTTGGAGTCATACCAGTCACATCGTGTGTCTAATTGAGGTGTGGCTAGTTACTAAACATCCAAAAGTTTCAAAACAATCCTAATGGTTAATGTCACCACAATTTCCATTGACTTTATTTTCATACTTCTAAAACTACATGATTAGCTTCGAACACACCACATCAACTCAAAAAAGGAATCCACATGTACAAGAAAATAATTATGATGAGTAATACTAAAAATAATTAAATTAAAAATAAATATAAAAAAATACATTAATTCTATGGGCAATTATTTTTCTATGAAAATATCAATATTACCTCTATGATTGACTGATAGAGGGAACTTGAAGGAAAATGATAAATGTCAACACTTTAGGAATGAAATGTTTGAGGGAGAAGAAGTTAGTGGTAGTTTTGGTGCAGAAAGACATGAAAGATGGTCAGAGCACCCCAACTAGAACAAAAGAATCCACCTGTGTAAGGAAAAACATATTACACAAGTAATACTAAAAATAAATAAATTAACTATAAATATGAAACAACACATTAATTCTATAGACAATTATTTTTCTATGAAAACACCAAGAGATCCTTTGTAATTGAGTAGAGGTGGTGTCATTGATCTTCCTACGAACTCAGTAGAGGTATCTTGAAAAAAACTGATAAATGCACCACTATAAGGGTGAAAATGTATTGAAGAAAAAGAATTATGTAGACATTTTGGTGTATAAAGACATGAAAGTTTGTTAGAGCCCCCCCCAACTCGGATAGAAGAATACACCTATATAAGAAAATCATTATTATGTGAGTAATACTAAAAATAAATAAATTAAACATAAATAGGAAAAAATACATTAATTCTATGGATAATTATTTTACTATGTAAACATCAAGATTACCTCTATAATTAAGCATAGGTAGCATCATTTCTCTTCCTGAAAAGGTAGTGGAGGTAACTTGAAATAAAGTGATAAATGAACCATTATTGGCGTGAAAACGTTTTAAGGGAGAATAAGTCTATGGATGTTTTGGTGTAGAAAGGCATGAAAGAAGGAAAAAGCACCCCAACTTGAACAAAAGAGTCCACATGTATAATAAAACAATTATTATGTGAGTAATACTAAAAATAAATAAATTAAACATAAATATGAAACAAACATTATTTTTATGGGAAATAATTTTTTAATTAAAACATTAATATTACCTCTATAATTGAGAATAGGAATCATCATTGCACTTTCTGCAAAGTTAGTGGAGGTAAATTTAAATAAAGTGATAAGTGCACCACTATAGGGGTGAGACGGGTTTGAGGGAGAAGAAGTTTGTGGAAGTTTTGGTGTAGAAAGGCATGAAATTTTGAAAAATCAACCCAAATCAAACAAAATAATCTAAATGTATATGAAATAAATTATTCTGTGAGTAATCCTAGAAAGAAATAAATTAAACATAAATATTAAGTGATACATTAATTATATGGACAATGATTTTATTATTAAAACATCAAGATTATCTATGTGATTGAGTAGAGATAATGTCATTGCTATTCTTGAGGCATGGAACATAGACAAAAATCTTTGCAAATAAATGAAATCAGCAAGGAATATTGAAAATTAAATAAATGTTTCATTATATATTTTTTTTGTAAAATAGAGAACATATACTGTAGAATAAATGTTCTACAAAATTATTAAAAAATTTACTTTATATTATGTTAATGTAGTATATAACATATAATTTTATGAGGAGAAACATAATATATTATTTTTTTACCTTCTCATTGAACTCTCTTTAATTTTTTAATGGTTTTAAAGATTTGGTTCCTATATTAAGAATCCAAATCCCCTCTTTGTGGTCCCCTCTAACATACAAGAAATTGTATACATTCGGACCGACATGAACTGATTGTGATTTCCTAATGAAAGAGTCACCCTTGATTAAATATATAATTTAAATAAAGGGAAAAAAATCTAGCATCGTTTGCTCAGTTTTGGTGATGTGATGCGCATTTTAAACTAAAACGATGATTATATATTGAAAACACATACTCAGAGTCATAAAGATCATGAAATGCGTCATATTGAGGTGTAGCTAATTAATACATGTAAAAAATAACTTATGGGTCATTTCCTAAAGTATCAAAACAATTTGAATGTGTTTGCTCAGTTTTGAGTAGGTGAGTTTTCTTTTTTATAAAAATTTATGTCAATTTTAAATAAAAAGACACAATTTGATTAATATGAATCATAAAGTGAATGATACTGAGGTGAGACAAATTCTTAAATGTCCCAAATGGATTATGGATCATTTTTATAATATATCAAAACAATCTGAAGGCATTTACTTGGTTTTCAGGATATCAGTTGTCTTTTTTACTAAAATGTCATTTTAAACCAAAAACACACACTTTGAATCATACTAATCAAATAATGTATCAAAATAATGTGATAAAAATTACTATAGGATAGAAATAAATTATAAATAAATTTCATAAATTATCATAAAAATACAAGTGTGTTTTCTTGGTTTTCAGTGAGTGACATTTTTTTAACTAAACTATCAATTTTAAACTAATAACAGACACATTGAGTCATACCGGGAACACTATGTGTCAAATTGATGTGAATCTCATTCCTACAAATGCGAAATGACTTATGGATAATTTTACTAAAGTATAAAAACAATCTGAATGAATTTTATAAATTTGGAGTCGGTTAGTTGTCCTTTTTATTAAGATTGATATCATTTTTAAATAAAAAGACGCACTTGGAGTCATACCAGTCACACCGTGTATTGGATTGATGTGAGATAGATTCAAACATGTCTAAAATGACTTATGAATTGTTTTCATGAAGTATCAAATCAATGTGAATTTGTTTTATTGGTTTTGAGTATGTAAATTTATTTTACTAAAATATCATTTTTAACTGGAAACATGCACTTTGACCTATATTTATGAAATCATCTATCTGTTTGATGTGAGACCAATTGATAAACATAAAATACGACTTATGAAAATATATCTGAAATTATTATAAAAATATGAGAATGTTTACTTGGTTTTAAGTGAGTGGCATTTTTTGAACTAAACTGTCAATTTTAAACTAATGACAAACACATTGGGTCATTGTGGTTTCACAATGTGTCAAATTTACGTAAAGATTATTATAAAACTTATAAAATGACTTATGGATAATTAAACAAAAGCATAAAAAGAATATGAATGAATTTTCTCCTTTATGAGTAGGACTATTGTCCTTTTTTTTTAAAATTAATGTTGTCTTTTATTAAAAAAAATATGCACTTGGAGTCATACTGTTCATACTATGCATCAGATTAAGGTATGACTAATTCTTACATGTTTCAAATGACTTAAGGATCATTTTCCTAATGTATAAAATTAGTCAAAATTTATTTTCACAGTTTTGAGTATATCAATTTTTTGTAAAAAAATGTCATTTTAAATTGAAAACATGAAACTTCACCTATACCGATCACATCGTGAATTTTTTTGACATGATACAAATTCCTAGATGTCAAAAATGACTTATTAATTTATGTCCTAAATTATCAAGAAAATCCAAGTGTGTTTTATTAGTTTTTTCAGGGAGTGAAACTGTTTGATCTAAACTGTCAATTTAAAACCATTAATGGACACATTGAGTCATACCTGTCACACCATGTGTCGAATTGAGTTAATGATGAATTAATTTTATTTTTATCCTTAAATTCATCCAAAAGGATATGAATAAAACATTAATAAAACAATTGGTTAAAGAAAATTTTTGTACTGTTTTTTTGATGAAAGATGATTTTAATAGGTTTTATTTTATTAAAAAATAGTAGGGTTTTATATGATTGGAAAAAGTGGTCGATGGTGGTGCTTAATTCCTACACACTCACCACGATAGGCAATAAACCTGAATGGGGTTCACACCTTCCAATGTTAAAAATTATAAAATAGAGGTCACTCCTAATTCTATACATAGATAAATAAAGTGAATCTACCTAAATAATAAATATATATGTTATATGTATATATGTATTATATTAGTAATTTTATTTGAATATAATTATATATAATTATATATATATATGTATCTTATTTATTATATTTAAATTTATTTAAATATACAATATATTACTCAATGTATATATATAATACTATTTTTTCTAATGAAACTAAAAAAATATATTAATAACCATTTTAATGTTATATTAATTATAAATAATTATTATTTTGGATAATCGTGTATAAAATATAATTATTTAAAATTTGGAAA
The DNA here is from genome assembly GCA_963277665.1 of Viscum album. Lineage (NCBI taxonomy): Eukaryota > Viridiplantae > Streptophyta > Magnoliopsida > Santalales > Viscaceae > Viscum > Viscum album. Next base: position 2,044,193,794 of record OY728147.1, on the reverse strand, counting down.
ATGTAATTATTTCACAAAAATGTATATATAGTTTTTTAATTTTATTATTTTTAATGTAACACGACTTTACAATTTTTTTGGTTATTTAAGTATGAATTATATTATTATTAATTAAATGAATATATAGAACTAAAATGTATATATAGACCTAAAATAATGAATACCTAAAATTAATTTCTAATATATATAATTTGATAACTTTTATTCTATTTTTTGGAACAAATGATGTTGCAACCTAAGGATTCTAGGGAGACCATATAATATGCATTGACCCATCTTTGAGATTCTAGGGAGGTCCATAAAGAAATTGGCATAAAGAAATAATACACATCAAAATGATATATCAGAAAAAAAGGATAAATACACATAAACCCTTGGAATGTCTATCCCATACACATTTAAACACACACACACACATATCATGGAATTTATAATACACATAATTGCAAGAAAAAACACATCTGAACATAATTTGTAATGGAAGTAAATATAATCCAATCCTAATTAGGAAATATAGAACTATAATTTCTGAACAAATAATTATAAAATCACCCTTACATTATAATTTCTAAAAAACATATAAATGGATAGAAATATATAAATTTAAATATATATATATATGTATATATTTATAAAATAAACATAATTTGATAAAAATATATTTAAACCTTAAAGAAGAATATCCCAACATAGTAAAATAAATACGACACTATATAAATATTGAAAATAGAGAGCCATTGAAAATAAATAAATATGGTATCACCCTTACTAATTCTTATCTTAAAATAAAACAAAAAAATTCTTAGAAAATAAATTTTTAAGGAAAAACCTTTACATCAGTATATTAAAAATTAATTTAAATAAATAAATTCCCTTATATGAATTTCATAAAATCAGCTTGTTTTTCTACTTCGCACCTTCATCAGACTATTGCTAAATCACTTTGATTGGAACCAGAAAAGGAAATTGACTCAAAATAGCAAAGTAAGTTGCAGTATATATGTATACAGTGAAGAAAATTAATTCAAAAAAATAATTTAGAATGCCAGAACTAGATATCTCAAATAGTATCCAAACAAACAATGGATCATAAAAAAATAAAAACAAAATATAATAACCAGAGCACAAATACCAAAATAAAATCAGAACCTACAAATGAAAAGTGGAAATCCTCAGATCCAGATCTCAAAATGACAAATATAGAAAGAAAATCAGAACCTACAAAGAAAAACATTGGCCTATATTCCTAGGTTGAAGAAAATCTAAGACCCTCAGATCTAGATCTCAATATTTTCTTCAAAAACCCTAAATAAAACTGAACACGAGATGCTAGATGATGTTTGAACAACTGGAGGCTATGGGTTTGGGTGATTCAAGTGGGTTTGTGTGATTTGAGCTTAGATTGACAGAGGAGGAGCAACAAAAATGGGTGGATTCCGCGAAAATCTTCTGATAACGTTACGGGTTCGCAACATGTTAGGGTTTTTAATTACATAAGGATACTTTTATCAACACCTTTTTAAAATCACTAATAATGAATCATATTATCAATTATTATTATTTTATCATAGATAAAAGTCACATTTATCAATGATTTTTTAGCACTGATAAATACAAGTCTTTATCAGTGTTTTTTAGCACTGATAAAGCCTCATATTTATCAGCACTAAAGAAAGCATTGATATAGGTTTCTTTTACCAGCGCTAACTACTTAAGCTCTGATAAAGGATTTATAATTATAATTATAAATAATTATTTTTGTAAATATAAATACTTAATAAATATATATAAATATAAATATATTAAATATATTCCTTATTTAAATATAGTTGTTATAATTTTGTAATTATTTAAAAACAGAAATATTTATTTATAATTATATTATTTTTTAAAATAATATTTATATCATTATATATATATATAATAAAAATATATAAACATAAATATAGTAAATATATTCATTATTTATGTAAATTTATTATTAATTTTAATAATTATTTAAATATATATATTTAATTATTTATTATTATATATATAATTTTAAAAAATAATTTATTTATAATTAAAAATATATAAATTTATTAATATAATATGTACATTTTTAAATATATTTACTTATGAATATATTTATTTATATATATTTTATTATAAATATTTTTTACAAATACATTTTTTATCATTGTTAATGAATAAGTAATTTTGAGTGCATGAATGTTAAAAATGAGTGAAATTGAATAAATTAAAAATAATCACACTTTAATAATATTGAAAAAATGGATAAGTTGTGCGTGTGTGTGAATTGTATATAAAAATTCATTAATTACCTATTGATGAAATCAATAAAACACACATTTGATCTATGATAAATTGAAAAATAAAATGACATTCAATTATATGTCCATCACTCTATGCAATTGGTTTGTATTTTTAATTCATATTAATTTTTAATTATAAACTATTATTCACTAAATATATGACTATTTAATTTAAAGATCATAAATATTTTTTAATATATAAATCATAATTATATACATTAATATATATCTATATATTTTTTATATACTATTTTATAACATTATCAATAACCTTCTAATTAATAAAATGTTTAATATTTTTCTCAATTTACTTATTTTAAATTTTAATTTTTTTAATATTTTTTTGCATATCTATATATTTAACACGTACTATTTATTAGTATTTATAATTTATATATAGTATAATCAATTTATTTATTTTTATCGATAATTATTTAATTAATAAAAATGGTAATGTTTTTTAATAAACTTATTTTAAATTTTTTATTTTTTTAATTATTTAACTTTCTTCATTTAAACCTTTATCAGCACTAAACAAATTATTATAATCACTAAAAATATAGCACTTATGAAGGGTACCCTTTACCTGCACTAAAATATAGCACTAATAAAGGTTATCCTTTATCAATGATAAAAATAAAGTATTGACAAAGGGTTCTCTTTATCAGCACTAAAAATAAAGTACATATAAAGGGGATGTTTGTCAACACTAAAAAAAGTGATGATAAATAGTTAAATTTATCAGTGCTTTCTTTAGAGATGATAAAGATTCCATTTATTAGTGATTTTTTCGAGCACTGCTAAATACCAGTGCTGTTAAATTATTGTTTGGTAGTAGTTTTTTCTTTTATCATAATCTGAGATAGAAAGAAGTAGACGAGTGAAGAAGTCATTTTGTTACTGAAGAGTTTTGATTGAAGATTTTCAAATGAGGAGTTAGAAAGTTTTCATACTTTATAAATCAAATCTAATGATACTTTTATGATCCAAAAGCTCTCATAAATCATGAAAACCATCATGATAGAAGCCTTTGAAGAGATGGAGAAGAATTACAAAGATTGCATTGATTCCAAAAGCCAGAATGTATAAATGTGATGAATTTTGGTGATTTGAAGTTGATAAGTGAATTCATCACTGAATAATTTCCTTTGTTATGTAAAATCATCATAATGGGAATTCTTTCGTAATGAGCTGAAGATGTGAAATTTATTATAATGAGTTGAATAGGGAAACCAAAATCATAATAAGATGAAGAGAAAATAGATATTGTAATGATTTTAAGAAGAAAAATAAATTTTAATGAGTTGAAGAGGAAACATTAATCATAATGTATTGAGAATGAAATATAAATCATAATGGGATAAGAAGGAAATAAATCTTAATGTGTTAAGAAGGAAACATATTTGTAATGATATGATTATGAAGAAGACACAAAAATATTCTATAATTTTTATTAAGAGTTGAAGAGGTAAAACTAGAAATTCAATTTTTTATAAATCATAGATAAATATAAGAAGGATTGAAGAAGTAAAAGTTGAAGTTTAAATGTGAGAGATTATCAAAGATTTAAAAATACGATAAAGTGGGGAAGGTTTTAGAGTTTCCCACTTTTTATTTCTACAACACCTATAAATACTTCCTCAGATCATTCGTTCATTAGTGGTTTTCAAAAAAGTGAAAGATGCAGAATGCTGAAGAAATCAAGTGAAATTCATTACCATATAGAGATATCGAGGATGATCAAAAAACTGAATGCTTTTTTACTAGATTGAGCATGATCATATTGATAAAATTAGGTCTAAACTCATTATATTGGAAGAATATGATCCAGACTCATCATATTGAGAGAATCAGATTCGAACTCATTGGATTGAAAAAATCAGATCCAGCCAAATCAGACTAAGGATTCAGACTGATTAATCATGCAGCAGTTTCAACAAAGTCTTTATTTATTTTTGGATCAATTGTTTTATAATCAAACATAGTAAACTAATGGGAGTAATTATAATTTTTCCTATGAAGATATAGAAGGAATCCAACAAAAGTTTTTATAAGTTTTATTCACTTCTTCATAATAGTGGATTTCCATAGACCCATGGTAGTGGATATGGAAAGGATACAGGTTCACACAATGAGACTGAACCTTGTAAATCTTGTGTTCTTTACTTCCTTTACTAAGTTTTACGGATTGAGTATTTACTAAATGTTGATAATGAAATAAATCTTAACAGATTTCAGGGGTTATGTTTCTAAATGGTTTGAAACTTATAAAAATTTAAAAACTAATTCAATCCCTATTATCAGTTATTATTTTTTCCTTTGGAATATGATTTGTCACATGTTAGGATTGGTTTAACCACATATACCTACTATGGGCTAAGGATGACCTCCTGTGTACCCATGTTGGGATTGGTCTAACCTTAAGTGTAACCTATATTTTCATGATATAACCTATCATATACCCTTTGAGGTAATAAGAAATTAATATTTACCCAATTCATTGGATTTATATAAAATACTCACCCATCACATAATCATACTCTATTCATATACATGCAATAAGATAATGAAAACATTTTTCATTACATCAAAGCTTAACCTATAGAAAATAATATGAATCTTATCAATATTTTACCATCATTATCATAATACATATAGAGAAATATTAAATATATTAACATTGAATCATATTTTTAGTAAACCATATTATAAATTTAATGATTTTTTAAAGATTAAAATAATGTTAAAAGAACATTTGAACATTTCCTGGGAAAAATACTATTTTAAATTTGAAATAAATTATCTAAATTCTAATTTTTTTACAAAATATTAATGAAAAAATTATCTTTTAAAGGATTAAAAAAATTTTGAATGTAAGACTCAACAAAAAGATAAGTTATGATACTTGGAAATCTGTTCATGCAGTGTACATTAAAACAAATATTCCATTCACATTTTTAGTTAAAAGTGAAAAGGATATCATTTATAAAATGACAAGATGATTCCTTTTAAAAAATTAAATAGAAATAAAAACATTTGAAAAAATTAATTTTATAAATCATTGGATAATATTAAATATATACTTGAAAACATTTTAGATAAAACATAAACATCGAAGAAAAAGATTCCCAATCGAATATTAAAACATGTCGGTTTTACTTAGAAATATTATTTTGGTACCATGAGTAGTTAAATAGATGAAGATGAAAGGAAAACTTGAAATATAGTGAAATAACCATAGGATAATAAAAGAAATAATTTTTTTATTGATATATCATATAATTTCCTCATTATAAATTTAAGCATAAATAATCTTGGTATAAAGTGAGAGTGTAACATAAACCCCTTACAAGTTTGGAAAATTTTGATTCATAACCCCATGAAATAAATAAATTAAAAATTAAAAATTAAATACTATAAACATAATTATATTAATGATATAACATATCAAATGTTCTGTATATACACCTCATATAATAAGATAAGTGTATAAAAAAACATATGTCCCAATGAAGACAATTTGAGATGATAACTCTTACCACTTTGGTTACATTAAAATCAAAACACCTTATATGAATTTAAATTTTAACTTTCAATATCATAAATTTAATATTATCTTGGATATAACATGTAAATGGGTTATTATATAAGCCTAGTAATCATAAATTGGTTCCTAACATCAAACATGTCTCAACAAAACAATATTGAGATGAAAACCCTTACCACAAGTTCATATTTCTTTGTAAGCACTCTAAAAACATGTATAATAAATTTAAATTTATTATAATTATATAAAATAACCATATTTATACCTATAATAATATATATGGACCATATATAAAATTTTAACACCAATTTATTAACAATTCTCTATTAAAGTCATCATTTGAGGTGTAAGCTGCTTCATTTTTCTTGTATATTTTATTTAGGAATTTTCTATCCTTCTATATTGATCTTAGTTACATCATCTCTAGAAAATTAATCATTTCATAAGTATCATATTTTATCATTATATATAGTTTTATAACCATTCATATAAATCGGCGATGAAAAATAAATTACATCACTTCATGGAGACAATAGTCCATACACATGCTTGAGTGATGTTTCCACTTTTTGATAGATGAAATGAAATAATGGTAAATAATAATTCACCCTTATAGAATAATTATTATATAATAAATAACATATATATATATATTAGATAAATTTATCCTTATTACCATCCTATAAATCATAAAGAAAAAATGAATCACATTGCTTTTTCGAAGGTGGTTGTCTACAAGTACGATGAGCGAAATTATAATTTTCCCATGGATAGGAAGGTAAGAAGTTAGAAAATATATTATAATTACAGAATAATGACTATGTCATATGTGTATTATATAAAAATTAAATCCATCAAAATAACCGACCATGAAATATGGTGAAGGTAAATTAATCATATCGCTAGGTGGAGGTAGAGTCCACACATTCCCACAAGTTTAGAGTTCTTACAAAGCAATATAAACTTGAGGAGAAGAGAAAAATACTTTTATTCGGAGAAGAAAAAAAGATATGGGATCAATTGAAGGAATATAGTAATTTTTTTAATAGGTATTTACTAATATTGGATTCTTAAATTATGTTAATAAGGGATAAGAATAAGTCCCCTTTTATAATTGAGAGGAGGGACACACATGGGATTTCTTAAAAGATATCAACAATATAAGGTCACTATCATTTGAAAGTGGCTCCAAATGTACATAAATTAAAAGGTAGGATAAGATAAATTTTAAATATATTCAAACAGTAATAATTATATAAGTCTATATGGAATTATTACTCAATCTATGAGTTCAATCCCCAAATGAAACCATTTTACCCAAAACCATGATAATGTTTTTTATGATTTTCATTATTAAAAATAAAGTAAATTAAGTAGAAAATATTAAATTATATTAATTATCATGATTAAAAATATTCAATAAATTTCACCTCATTCAATTTATATAAGTGATATAATTTAATACTAAATAAGCATGCAAAATGCAAAGAAAACATATTTTAGAGAAATATATTTTATGCATAATCTTGAATTTACTTCCATTCATTGTATTGTAAAAATTATCAAATTAAATTTAAAATATTTGAATTAATATATAATATATAAATTCCACTAAAACCTTTAATAAATATATATTAATTAAATTATTTAATATAAAATAACATTCATTCAAAAATTAAATTCTTAGAAAAATATGTTTTAAAGACGGAAAATTATCTTATACCAAAATCAAGTAAAATGGTGATTACTATATAAATACATTATAGATTATTAGGGGTAAAATTACATTTAAACATACACATGTACACACCACACAAATGATTGTGGGTAATTCATAACCTCCCCCAATGTATAACCTACCTATTATATAGTCACATTGACCACCTTACAATATCAGCCCAAAGGCCTATAAATCATTCCTTAAAAGGTAAAAACTAATACGGTCAATATGGAATGTTCAATGAAAGAAAATTGTCACCATCAGAAATGCCTCCTATATTTCAACAATGAACACCCTACCCATCATTGTCTCACCATACGCCGTGCCATATTGACATAAATGACTTCTAGACCACCACCCCCACCGCCGAGAGGGGGTTCTACGTTCCTATTTGGTAGTCACAACACCCATTACATTTCCCCTACACAACTGTGAGAATTAAACTTCTTCCTTTCACCCTATCACTCTTCACTCTACTCACTAGAGGTCGCAACTATACCACTTTCCATTCCCCCGTGTATCCACATTTGTTCGATCCAAAAAACATCCCTCCATCCTTTTATCAATGCTGATAACTAATCTAGAATAAAACACTCATTCATCATCGATAGAATTGGTCAAAGAACACTAAAACCCCCCACCGATGGGTGGGGAGCCCCCACCTGTACATCGCTATCCATCCCCCATGAAAGCAGGCCCTTAATCAATACTGGATTTCAAGAATCCTAATCTCCACTAATAATCAACCATAAGGCCCCACTATCAATAACCCTTCATATCAGGTAGTCCATTGTTAAATCCTCTAAACATATACGAGTGGGGTTCGATCCCCATTCTGATTTAGTCTAATTGGGGGCTGAACCACTAGGCCACACCCAATATACTCTTATATAATTAATTAGATTATTTTTAATTAAATAAGGATTATATTATTTTAATATAAAATTTAAAAAATAATGGTAATATTTAAATTACATTATTAAAGAAATGAAATTGCAGTTCTAGAAAACATGGGATTGTCACTATTCACTAAAATATAAATCTTTTTATAAAAATCCTAAAAATTCACCCTAAGATAATATTGAAATTATTATTTCAAAAATTATATTCATTTCCTCAAATATAATCTCTAAAATTCGTATAATTTAATTATAATACAGCTCACAAAAATTCAATATAAACCATTTTTAAAGAAAAATAATTTTTGAAGAATAAAAAAACCTTTCTGAAAATCAATTACTTATTTTTTATGAATCAATAAATAAATTTTAATTATATAAAAAATTTATTAATATTTTCATAATTTGGTTATTCCTATTCATAACTAAAATTTCTCAACTAGTTTAGAACAACAACTTTGTAATAATATTTTTATAGTATATCACAACTTACTTAAAGATCAGTGTTGCATGTAAGGGAATCTTTCAAGAACAATATATTTTTAAACTAAAATTTCAAGATTTTATAAGTATGAAACAATATTGATTAGAGTTATTGAGATAAAGGGATTATATTTCACAATGAAAGTTCATATGATTCTATATGTCATTTCAACATTATATTCATTCTCTATGGGTGTCTTGATGTGTTGTAAGATGTTTATCTTGGACATTTGGTGGTTCTGACTAATTCCACTAAGAATGGGGTTTTGAGGGTCACACCTTAAGTGTATATATAATCCCAGTTAAACTATATATTATTTTAACATATTGGATTACAATTATTCCCATATGTGGTTTAATAATTATTCATGTTTTTGTGATCACATATATTCAGTCACAAGTTATTCAGGAGTATATTTGTTTATTTAAATATTTAATAATTATTTATTCTCAATTTTAGTTAATGTAATATTTATTTATTTTACAATAATGAAATGATATTTATTTGTTAAATAAATAGTCCTTACCCAATATCTCATGAATATTAAGAAGGATTCATGGACTGAGTTTAATTTTCCCATGAGAAATGGTATATTATTTATTGATTGAATAAATAATAATTTATTTATTCAAAGAGATAATATTTATTATATCTATGAGATTATCATATATCAAGTAGAAAATAATGATAATATTATTATTTATGTATATGGTTCATCAAGGATTAAATAAGAATGGACCATGTGTAATTATGATTATCTAACCCGGACTCTATTTAAACCTAGTTATGACATGCTCTAGAATGCTAATTATGGTGAAAAATGAATTCTAGTGAATATATTAAACCCTAAATAAATCCTCTCTTATAATTATCTCATGAATTAAAAGAAATCCTCCTCCTCCACCCTCTTGATTGTTGAGAGAATAAGGAGAGTCCTTCAACTCTAAGCGATTATCATGGTGATCAATGATAAACAATTCACATGTTAGGATCTTTCATGCTAGAACCTAGATATTTATACAATGATGTTTAGAGGTTCATAGTACACATGTAGATCACATATAGAGGGAATAAAAACTTTATTACTATGAATCATTGAGAATATCACATAAATGTGTCTTCATATTCATCAATGAAAGAAGAATTTCAACACAAGGTAATTATTTATCTAAAAATAATAATTATAATTTGTGATGATATTATTTTTTTTGGTTTTGGTGTAATATTCAATTAAAATAAATTTAATTCCATTGTTCATGACATTATTCATCATTGATATATATAATTATTCATTAGTTATGAAATAATATGAGTTGTTTATGACCCAATAGGTGCTTTCACTATTCCTATAGCTTTCATGATATTTTTTTTCAGTTGGTCACATAGAGATGAAAGATGAATTATAAATAGATTTAAGGAGGTAAAAAAAATAGTTACCATAACAAAAACATGAGGTTCATGTTAAATCTATAGGTATTAGATACATTATATATTGGTTGTAACAATTTTTTATTTATCATGTTATTATAATATAGGTTATATCCATTTATCATTAATTAATTTTTACAATAGTTTACTTTATATGAACGATAGAGTGATAATATCCCATAAAATTATAACATTGAGTTTTCCATATCCAATGATCATTATGTATAGTAATGGGATGTGATGATATTTTTAATCCCACCTTTTTATTATATAAACTTTTCATTATATGATAAAGTATATAGAATCTTTCAAATTTTAGTTTCTTGGAAATTAAGAACATAAAACATGAAAACATAAATATTATTCTAAAATTATTGAAAGGCTTCTTCATGGGTCCACCCTATGTTAGTTTTACTACATAACATAACATGGGGACATACAGAAAAGAAAAAGGGGTTATCATGGGGCCCCATAAGAAAATAAGCAATGGAGATATTTAGCATGTGATTATTAGGTATATCAATAAGAATATGAGGCATAATAATATAGAATTATCGATATAACATGAAGAATAACAAGATAAAAATAAAATGAATAATTAAATGGAAATATGTCCAAGAAATAAAAATAAGACATTCATAAGCACATCACCATGGTTTACCACCAAGGTATCATAAATGAAAATTACCAGGGTTATTGGCCATAGTATCATAACACATGTAATATATAAAGATTAAATTCATTACCTAATGCTTTGGACAAATAAAAGGGTAAATCGATCATATTTATTAATTCATGTGATCCACAACGATGATAATAAATCAATTTTTTAATAACCTTAGGAGAAGAAATTACGAGCTTCATATATAATCATTAAGTATGTATGTTCTTAAAGAATGGAACATAACGTCATTTTTAACACATGGAAAAGGGATTATAGGTTTTTATATTTAAATAAATGAATTAAAACAATATATTTACATATAGGTGAACACCCATGTAAAGGGATAGTTTAGGGTATTTATGTTATGATAATTTATCATGAAAATGAGATAAATTCAAGAAAATAAATCACCAGTATGACACATATAAAATGTGGTTTTAAGGAAATTGAAAAATGAGGGGAAAAGGTCTCCCATTCCTATAATAATATTTTATAGTAACAGTTTAATATACCTTTTGATGAAAATAAATTATTTTAACATTTAGGAAACATACCATAAAAAGAAGAGGACATTAATTGGAAATGGTAGTTGAGGGTTCCCTTACTAGGAAAAGTTGCTTCTAAAACTTAATAATGGGACCTTGGGGGCTTAAAGGCACCTTGGGGTACACTTTGAGTGAAAAAATGACCATAAAATTGTGAAGGGTGGATTTTGAGTGAAGAGGAAGGAGGAAATGGGGGGTATATATAGCATAAGTGGAGGAATTGTTTAATAATTTATAAATATAGGTCTTGTAAATATAGGTTGTGAAAAATGTAAAACTATTGGCATAACCATGGGTTATGCTCTTGTTTTTGGAATTTGAGTCATAATTTATTATATTTTATCCCATTATAAAAAGAATAATTTTTAATACTTCTTTCGACAAGAAAAAAGTATTTTTTCACAAAATAATGTTTTTCATGTCAAGTATTCCATTTTAGACATTAAAATTCACTTATCATATTAGAAATTTATTAAAATATATTAAAATAAATAATCTAAAAAATCACAATTAATGTCATGGATTTTGGTTAATTAATTAATACATCCTTATGGAATAAATATGAGGTCATAAAACATATAGAAAACCCCAAATTATATTTTTATTATTTATTGAAAATAAAATATTTTAGAAAATTATCAAAAATTCACCCTAACCTTATTGCGACATGCTGGTTTTAAATTTAATGTTCATTTTATCAATATAATTTTCTAAATATAATAATTTTAACTTTTAAATCTAACAATCATTTTTTATTTAAACATTGTTTTTTACAACACAATCAAATTTCTGAAACTTATAAAAATTTTATAGGACAGTTTAATTTTTTTTCATTTGTATTTAAATTTGAATGTTTTAAAATAAAATTTCATTAAAAAATTTATTTTTAATACCAATTTTTGTAATAATGTGTATATATTTTTTGAAATTACAATTTTGTTTTATTTGTGTCCAAAAATCAATTTATGTTATTTTTATTACATAAAAAAATATATTATTTAAAAAAATTATTCTCCAAATTGGATTTATGAAATAACCATTTAAAAAAATGAAACTACACTTTAAAAAATCGACACCTAGACATGTAATGAATTATTACACTAGTGTAATTTCTAACGGTAAGGTGGGAAATGGTGATAGTTTCAATGGGTTGCTCCGCTAACATTGACCAAGCGGTAATCTCTACTAATTTTTACTTCTACCATAGGATATTTCATTCAGACCTCAATTATTGATGCTCGACTTGGGCTTGGCCAAGGGTAAAGCCTAGTCATGCTACCACCCTCCCATGTTTTGATAAATAGGATTGAAACAATGTGACTATACTATTTGAGGCAATTTCTTCTCCTTTATGAATCAATTATCCTTTGTCATTAGTACTTATAAACACTAATTATAATAGTAAAATTATTAATAATGGTTATAGTCGCCAATAGTAAAATTAAACAATGGTTATATTGACCAACAATCATATTTTACCCATGATCATATAATGGTCAAATCTCAATGTTCACATTTCCCTCTATACCCTATATATACATCACTATTCACCATCATTTACCACTTAATTCCAAAAGGTTATTATAATTACTTGGATAATGTAAATTATATTCTGAATGTTTTTTTATTTACAATTTTTATGGTATGTTTAATCATAATTATAGACTTTTAAACCATAGTGTGTACCATTTTTTGGTCAATATTCTTTGGTTTTTATGTTCCTGTATTAGTTTTAGTTATTTTTATTGTTATCATTACTTGATGTTTAATATTTGTTTTTAATATCCTATCTATGTACTTCAATTATAAAAAATAAAAAAATATACCTTATTAAAAAGAATATTTTTTAATACTAGAATAAATTTTCAGGATGTTACATTCTTCCCCCTTATAAAATTTTGTCCCCAAAATTTCAAATCATTATATTGGTTCTGAAAAGGAGAGGGTACTTATTCCTCATCATCTCCTCTATTTCTCACATCGATTATTGGTATTTATGGTTCTTCTATAAATATTTTTCCTGGAGATTTTTCTTATTGCGTATAAAATTTTCTCTACATTCAATGATCTCTACTATCTACTCCTCATAAAATAGGTCATGTTCCAGGTATAACACCTCTAGATTCAGTATATGTGAGGAATCAAGTTTGAAATTTCTTAAAATAGATAAATGGAATACATCATGAAATTTATATATATTAGGTGTTAGTTCAATCTGATAGGCCACCACTCCTATGTGATCAAGGATTTCATAGGGGTTGATGAACATAGGGATAAGATTACCTTTACATCCAAATTACATAACCATTTTCCGTGGTGATATCAGAAGGAAAACTTTGTCTCTATTGTCAAACTCCAAGTCCCTTCGACAGTTGTAAACATAGATTTTCTGCTATCTCTAATCATATTTTTTTATGTTTTGGGATGGAATGAACCTTTTATGTCATATCTTGAAGAATATTCATCCCATGTGTCATTATCTAACCAACTTCATCCCAACATGTAGTATTTGTACATCATTTCCCATAAATAGATTCATATGGTTCCGTTGGAATACTTGAGTTGAATTTTTTTTAGTATGAGAACTCAGCAAATGGGAGGTGTATATCCCATCCATCTTTAAATTCCATTCAACATGTTATTATTATGTCCTCGTGTGATGGAATAGTAATTTCACATTTTCCATCAGTTTAGGGGGTGATAATCCATACTAAAATTCAATTCAATATTCAAAGAATGTTGAATACTTTTATAGAATATAGATGTAATCCTTGGATCCTGATCATAAATGATTTAATGTTTTTCCCACACAACCTCACTACTTCATTTGTGTATATATTGGAATGTTGGTCAAGAGTGAAATATTCTTGAATAGTGATGAAATGAACAGTATTGGTGATTCGATCCACTATAGCCCATTTCACATTGTTTCCTTTGGATGTTTTTGGGAGACCAGTGATGAAGTACATGGTGATAATTTTCCATTTCCATATTGTTATGGGTAGTTTTTACAATTCCCCATTAGGAAGTTATTACTCCACATTCACACCGAGCAACTAATAGGGTAGTCAAATATATCCCTTTTCATATAATCCTACCAATAAGGATCAAAAAGTTATCTATTCATTTTATTGATTATGGGATGTATAGAAAATGTAGATATATGAGATTCATCAACTAACTCCCTTATCTTCAAGATAGATGGGACAAAAATCCTTATATGAAATTTTAGTGCACATTCTTGATCAATTTTAAACTCAAGAAAATTATTATTCTTTATAGCCTATATCTTATTTTATATCAAATAACCATCCCTTTGATATCTCTTGACATATATAGTAATAATGGTGGAAAAATCATTTATGATAGTATTTAAGATTTCCCTTCCCTTATTATTACCACGTCCTACCATACTAGGCCCTTGATCGATGTATTTCCTTGAATCCAAATCATTTACATCACAATATGGTCTTTCTTACTTAATTCATCAATGGAATTGTTTTCTCTTCTAGGGTGATAATTATTTGAACAATCATAATCTTTACTAGTATCAAACAATATCCTTTCTATAACATCCAATTCCTTTTTCATAAATATATTCTTCAATATTTGGTGGTATGTGTATATGCCAAATATCTCCCTATAACGATAGTTCCTCCATATGTTCAGAGAAAAAACGACTACAACTAACTCTAGGTCATGAGTTGGATAATTAGGCTCATGAGGATCTGACTATCAAGATTCATAAGTGATCAAATTGTAATTTTTCATGTTAAAACACCCAATATGTTTTAGAGATGTATCACTATAGATAGAAAATAGTTCTTTTATAGAGGGTATAGTTAACATTGGTGTAGTAATCAATCTGTTCTTTAGTTCATGGAAACTTTCTTCACACTCATTTTTTTCTATATGAATTTATCTCAATTTCAAGTTAACTTGGTTAGTTGATTATAAAGTTGTGAATAGTTTTTCACAAAACACTTATAATATACTTATAAACTAAGTAAACCATGAATCTCAGTTACTATTGTAGGATTAGGCAACTATTCTATACACTTTTTATTGGTAGGATCAGCTGGAATTCCTTCATTGCTTATAATGTTCTCCAAGAATTAAAATTATTGTAACTATAATTCACATTTGATGAATTTTACAATTATCATATCCTTACTTAGTGTTTGAAATATAACTGTTAGATGATTTGCATAGTCCTTGTGTATTTACGTATATATCATAATTTCATCAATAGAAACTATTAATAAAATTTCAAGGTTGTCCTTAAATACTCTTTTAAAAAAATCCATAAGAGAAGTGTTCAAGAAAAAAGTGAATGAAAAAATATCATAATTACCATATATTGTTGGGAAGGAATTTTTTGTGATATATTCTTTCTTTACTATCAATTGAGGATAACCAGACCAGAGAGCAATCTTAGAGAAGAATTTTTTCCCATGAAGCTGGTTGAACAAATCATTAATCCTTGGGAGAGGGTAATTTTTCTTCACTCTAATCCCATTGAGTTCTCTATAATCAATGAACCACCACATTGACCCATCCTTATTCATTACAAATAGAACATGTTATCCTCAAGGAGACACAATTATTTAGATAAATCCATTATCCAAAAGATATGGAAGTTTTTTCTTTAATTCCACTAACTCATCATTTTCCACTCTATATGGGGTCTTTGATATCATCTTGGATCCAGTTATGAGTTCAATAGGGAACTATAATATTATTTATAGGGGAATTATAGGTAACTATTTGGGAAATAAATCAATTTATTCTTAAATTATGGGGTCATTTTCATTATTTATACTTTCATTTCCTTATCACTCTTTACAAATCATCTACATAATGAAGGGAATGGTAGGTTATTATAGAAAAATATTTGGGTGAGATATATATCCTTTGAAAATATCTATATATTTTACATTCAAGACTATAGTAAATTACTTTATTCTTCATTTGATATTATCCTTATGCATTGAGAGCTAGTATATCTCTAGTATAGTGTCGATTTTCACTATGTTAATGACTACTAGATTTTTGATGATATTTTACTCACCAAAGTTAATACTATAGTTTCTATACTCTGTAGATTCTTGGATAATACTTTAAGAGTCTTAATAGAGAACTCCGCATCTAAAATTTCAGTTTTTGATTCTACATTATTTATAGACATAGATGGAATAATGGAATGTGTAGAACCATAATAGAATCAAGTACTTACTAGGTTAAAGATAACTACAAGTGTACCTTCCACCACATCATTCGAAGAATCTACTTCAG
This sequence comes from Viscum album, assembly GCA_963277665.1. NCBI lineage: Eukaryota > Viridiplantae > Streptophyta > Magnoliopsida > Santalales > Viscaceae > Viscum > Viscum album. The sequence goes on along the minus strand of OY728147.1, from coordinate 2,044,176,897 downwards.
TTTTCGTGATTGAAAAATCCCACAATCACTCCCTTAGTCTATACTAATGTTTATGGTGGTTTCCCTCATCTATCTTTTGATTTGGAAAGTAATTGGAAATGTGTCCAAGTAATCCAAAATTGAAGTATTGAACTTTAGGCTAGGCCTGCACCTTCTTCCCCTTCAAATTAGTGTTGTGAAGTTGAGGCTTCACCTCACTATGAAAGTTATGATCTATATGAACATATATTTCAAACTTTTAGTATATTCCACTCCCATGAAAGCTGTTCACAGAATGATTATTCACACATTTGTAGCATGTGGGAAGTTTCACTTTCTTTCCTCATCTTACATGAACAAAATTCTCCCAAAATTTTGGATTTATTACTCTTATTGTTTCATTTGACATATGAGACCACTGCATCTCTTCAAATTCCAATTCAACCTTGATATCACTCCTCACTATCTCTTAATATATTTCATAGTCTCAATTTTCTAAATTATTCCATAATTGGGTCTCAATCCCCCAAAGAATATATAAACCTTTCCATTAGGACCCATAAAAAATCTAGAGGTGTATCAAGAAATTATTATAAATTTTAGTTCCTAGATTCCCGCTAATTCATTTTCATTATGATTATGCTCTAAGGATTTCTTCACCATTTTTGTTTGAATTGAATGAGGAAAATATTTATTTAAAAACATCCCCCCCTGAAATCTTTCCACCACATAGAATCAATCTACCCTATTAACTTAATGTGTTTAATTATTTTCCAAAACTAATTATATTTTTTTAAGAGGAATACTACTAGGGTAAATTTCTATATCTTTAAAGATTAGAGTATAGAAAATATATTTTCTATTGATGTAAATCATTATTCAGTAATCAATATATCTATAGATCCCCAAAATTAAGGTGGTCATTAATAAATGAAGGACTCAATAGAATGTTGTTCCTTTCAAGGTGAATCTGGTCAATAAACACGATTCAAGTTATTATTCATAACTCAGGAAAGTTGATTCATTATCCTCCTAAAGTTTTCCATTATAGCTACCATCATGTTATGAAGGTCATCAATGCGTCATCCATTTTACTCATCATTTACACGATTCCTCGTATTTACCACCATTTTTATTAAAGAAGAAAACCCTAATGATAAACATATTACTTTTAGGAATATTATAATTTTATAGGTGTTTAATTATTAAAAAATCATGATTAAATATTTTATTCTTTAATATCCAATAAAATCAGTGAAATTTTCTATATATCCTTAATTATGGTTTATAAAAAATCTTGTCATTAACGAAACATATCACTTGGGAGTGTCAAACTAAGCACGTATAATGGCATGTTGTCATGTACTAGTTCCAGATCAAGCCTAGATCAATAGAGTTTTTTCTAGGGCTATCACCCTTAGGTATATCTATTCGGAAGCCACATCCACTCGTAGTTTCCAAATAGGGATTTTATTACTTGGAAACCAATCACATAATACTTCAACAAAATTAATGGTTGTTTTAATATATTTAGACTTATCCCTAGGGGTTTTACTAATGTTTTTAGGTCCTAATTTCCATAAAATGACCAAAACTATATCTAATACAAACTAAAAAATCCATACTTTTTATTACATGAACATTTCATTAAATAGTAAAATAGACATGATATTTTAATGTTTAGTATCTTGGATATTAGAAACACAATACATAAAAAAAATTCTTCTAATATAATAAAAAGGATTCTTCATGGTTTCACCCTAAGTTACATTTTCTTATATCACATTATGGGGATATACATCAAATGAAATGAGTGATCATGGAGCCCAGTAAGGGAATAAGCAAAAGAGACATTTATCATGTGATCATGAGGCATATCAATATGAACATGAGGCATAACAATATAGAATGATCAAGAGAACATGAGGAATACCATAATAAAGTAACATGAAATATAACATGTTGATGTGGTTACATCATAAAAATAAGACTTTCATATGAATATCACTATGGTTTATCACAAAGGTGTTATAAATTAAAATTTCCAAGGTTATTTCCTAAGGTATCTTAAAACATGTAATCTCTAGAGATGAAATTATTTACCCAATGAATTGGATTACTATCAAGAAAAATATTCCACATATATTAATTCATGTGATCCATATTTATCATAGTAAATAATATCATTAATAACCCAAGGAGAATAAATTACGCGTTTCATTGAAAATCAATATATACATAAGTGCTTAAAAAAAGACCATAAAACCTTATTTATCCCACAAAAAGGGAATGAAGATTTCATATTTCTAAATCCTTGAATCAGTAATTTATATTCATATATATGTGAATACCCATGTAAAAGAGAGGTTTGGGTATTCACGATATGACAATTTCTACTAAAAAAGAGATAAACTCAAGAAATTAATATGAAAACCTAATTGGAATAAAATGTGGTTTTAAGGGAAGTAAAAAATGATGGGAAAAAGGACTCCATTTTATAAAAGTATATTTTTTAGTAATGGGATTATATAAAATTGGATGAAAATGAATTATTTTAACAATTCGAAAACATATCCAAAAGAAGGGGACTTTAATGGAAAAGGGAAGTAGAGGATTCCCTTACCTTGAAGAGTTTCTCTTAAAACATGAGGATATAAACATGAAGGATTATAGAAAATTTGGGTGGACTATTTGGGAGAAATATGACTATAAATTCATGGATTATGGATTTTTAGTGAATAGGAATGGGTAAATGAGTGGGTATTTATAGAATAAGTGGAAGAATTGTTTAATAATTTCCAAATTTTGGTCTTGGAAATAAAGGTCTTGGAAAATGAAAAACTACTAAATTAACCAGGTTTTGGTAAAATTGAGTCATAATTTATGATATTTTAATCCATTATAACAAAAAATAGTTTTTAATAGTTACTTAGTCACAAAAAAGTTAATTTTCAACAAAATAATGTTTTTGAAGTCAAATTTTCCATTTTAGACTTTGGAAAGTTACTTATAGGTTTGGAATTTTTTTAAAATATATTAAAAAAATAATATTAATAAAATGACATATTATAGGTATTTTATTGTGGTAAATTAATTATTATATCCTTATGACATAAATTGGAGGTCATTAAACAAACCTGAAACACATAATTGAATTTTTACAAATCACTAAATAATAAATTATTTTAGAAAGATATCAAAAATTTACCCTAACCTAATATATAAATTATGAATTCAATTATAATATTTATTTTATAAACACAATTCTTTAAATATATGAATTTATCTTTTAATTATAACCATATTTATTTATTGAAAATATCAGTTTTTACAGCACAACCAAATTTCTAACACTTATAAAAATTTCTTAGAACATTATAAAATTATTTTATCATTTATATTTATATTGGTTTAAATGAATATTTCATTAAAATAAATTATTTATAATACCTAAGTTTATTATAAAAGTATATATATTTTCATAAAATATAATTACTATTTATTTGTGTCTAAAAATTAATTTATCATATTCATCTTACTTATATATATATTTTATTAAAAAACAATTATTCTCAAAACGGGATTGATAAATAACCATTTTATTTATACAAATGAAATTTCAATTTTTAAAAAATAATTCCTGGACATGTATCCCTTTATTACACCATTTTACTTTCTAATGGTAAGGTGTGTGATGGTGGTAGTTTCATAGGATTGATATGATAACATTGACCGAGTGGAAATATCCTATAACATGATCTTTCACTAAAGGTGATTTCTTTCAAGCCTGTTTTTTTAAAGATTATATAGGGATTGGTCAAGGGATAACTCTAGTCATGCAACCTCCCCCTAAGTTCTAACAAAAGGAATTTAAATTGAATGACTCTACTGTTGAGGAAATTTCTTCTCTTTTGGTCATCAGTTATCCTTTATCATCACTACTAATAAACACTAATTATAGTGGTAAAATTACATCTAATAGGTATAGTTTCAAATGATTAAATTAAACAAAGTTTATATTGACAAATGGTTATATTTGACCAATAGTCATATATCAGTTGAATCTTAATGATCACATTTCTATTTATAATCTATATATACTTCAAAATTAATAAATATTTAGTACTTAATTTCCAAAGGCTATAAAAATTCATTCGATAATGAAAATTATATTCTTATTGTTTTTTTTCTATTAATAGTTTTCATGGAAGGTTTAATCATATTTTCAGATTTTGAACCTATGGAGTATACTGTTACATGGTCAATATTCTTTGAATTTTATATTAATATATTTTTCTTAGATATTGTAATTAGTATCATAAAATATTTGTAATATTTTTTAACAATATTTCCATATACTTCCATTATGAAAAATAATGAAATGGAAATTTTGAGAAATGTTTTTTATTAGTCATAGATGGAATTTTCGAGACGTTACATGATATGTAAATTTTATCTTGAATAGATTTGTGTAATTTCTAGAAAGGGTTGTATATGAGATATGAAAAATAGATTCAATAGGTAATAAGTAGAGACTTATTACATTAAATTACCCACTAAATTATATCTCATGGAATGTCATTCAATCATCTATATACTTAGGGTTTTATTTTTATAAGTAATCATTATTATGTGAGGTTGGATAGATACCTAGCATAAGAAAATTTATACTCTGATATCATACTTAAAAAATTATAAAAATTACTTATTTAATATAGAGGTGGTTCGGTATGTTTCTAGTAATGTCATTAGTTGGAGCAAAACCAAAATAGAATTTATCCACTTATATGATGAGTCAAGAAATCAAACCCTTGGATAAATTTGAATGGGGAAATGTATGAACATGCATATATAAGTGACATATGATGTTCTTAGATGCTTGTATGAGGGAAATGTGATGTAAACATATATTATATCAATGAAATGTTTTTTATTCATAGATTTTGTTAGTGTATTTCATATAATCAAGAAAAAATGAGTTGGTCTATAATATATTGACATATTCATTATCTAGTGGTTACTCAATGTCTTGGTAAAAAGGATTATGTATGTATGAATATGATGTATATGATACTTATTATTATAGACATGTTTATATCAAGATATGAGTACGTTTGATAGAAATCACACAAGATGCCTTAGTTTCTTGATTAGCATTGATGCTTTACTAGTCACTGATTTTTTCATATATCTATGAAATATGGATTTCAATTTTTTTTTCAATGGTACCAGGTCATGAAAGGACATAGTGTTAAGTCTCTAGATATGGGTTAGTTTTTAGAAAAAATATTTGTTATAAAATGAATAGATCATAGAAAACCGTATCAGAATGAGTTTTGGATAGATTCATAAAGATTTGTGATGTTTGGAATAAAGTACTTATGGGATTTTTGTGAAAGTGGGATATTATTGAATGTTCACTAATAGAATATTATTTAGGTTCATATATATTCCCATGAAACTTTTGGTACATGAATATTTCCATACAATTTTATCAACTATAATCCATTATTATTGGGTTAAATGGTTTGAATATTCATTGAATGGATTCAATGAATAAATGAAAATGATAATGAATATATATTGATTCATTGAATATGTAAAATGTTCTTCATTAAGTGAAATACATTGATATTATATATAATATGATAATATCCTTCCTGTTGTGTATCACAGATTTTATGAAAGCCTTTAGATTCTCTATTCCTCCTGAAGTGTATTTTATCACTAGGTGATGGTGATTCCACCCCTTCTAAATATATGAATCCTTAAGAAATGTTCTGTGAAACTTTGGCCTATGTAATTCCCTAGAAGGTGGATGGTATTCTTATTCTTCTTCAGTTATTTACATCAATTTTACTCTATAAAATATTGAAGATAGATTTTTTTTATCTAGGTATACATGTTTATGTTCTCTGTTTATATTACATTTTGATTCAATTGAAGATTGGTCTCACAAAAATGCAGTTTCTTCCACTGAAAAGGTCATTTTATGATCCTAAAAAACCCATAATGAACCACATAAAATAATTGTGTTATTCTTTCCTTTATTTATGAAGTTCTTTTCTGGTCTATATGTGAGAAATTTGGTGCATGGTTGGGGTGATTTTTCTTTCCATTTCCCAACACATTATGAAAAAAGGTAAATTTTGATTCGGTTGTTTTAGAATTTATTTTTAGTTGGGGAACTTAAAGAAGATAACTTCTAATTTGGAGGTTTTAATCCAAAAAAGTGGTATCAGTGATCTATTAAAAGGATCAGTGTGACCTGACCTTAGATTATTTGTTTTAAATCTCCATTTAGTAACATCATTTTACAGTTAGACTTATAGAAGAATTCTGGTATGTAGTTCTGGATCCCTATTATGTGTTTCAGGTTTAGTTGGAGTTAATTTATTATGAAAGGAATATAATTTTATGTGGGTAAGGTCTGGGTAGAGAAGATTGACTAGATGGATTTGAGATTCCAAAAGATGTATATAGAGGATTTTATACTATAAAAGGATCCTGATCTTATATTGAATAGAATACAATTAGAGGTGATGAAATAGGGATAATGGGAAAGAATGGATAAGAAATTAATGGTTCTAAAGTGAAATATAAGTGTCGTTTTGGTGCCCAAAAATAGTTTTTCATCAGTTTTAATGGATAATATCTAAAGAAATTTATGATTCTAACCCCACTATTCTATGAGATGGTATTTCAAATTTAATTTGTAATTAATTCAAATAATAATTAACTTAAGCATGATAATTCCTTATGATCAATTATGATGTATCTCTTTTCGTTTAGTCATCATGGTTGAGAATCCAAACATGGATTCATTTAGTTTTATCCAAATATGTTCTATGAATCTCTAAACATGATCTTGGTATTCTGTGTTCTAGAGTGTTGGAACTTAGTTCTTCATGTCATTCATAATCTATCTCCATAAATAATTTCTCTTGTTCTATCATGTTTTTGAGGAGGGGGGGGGGAGGATAATTTCTACCTAGGTATTGAGATATTTTTTTGAGTCTCTCTTCTATGCAGGATGACACATATCCTCAAAAATGATATAAACCAAAATATATACATATGGTTAATCTTTTATAATTTAATTTTATCCTTTTATCAAATATTCACTCAAATATATATATTAATAATGTTTAATAATAAAATTATTATATCACTGGACATATGCATATTTATTTATCATTTTTTAATTAAATAAATTAATATTTATTTAAATGACATTAAATAGATACATCATTTTCATCAACCCCTTAATTCAGCCTATCAATATTCCTCGTAATTTATCAAATACTGAATAATAAAATATTTCTTCAAAATAATATTATCTATTAAATTAAATAATAAATATTATATTCACAAAACTCATGGATAAATATTTATTATAATATTCACGTAACTAAATAAATATTTATATATTAATTTATTAATTGAATTGGTGAATAAATATTTAGTCATTTATTACATTGTGACTAATAAACATGATATAAAATTCAACTCAAATATTCAAAAGTCAAATATCTTCTTATGGAATTTTTGAAAAAAATTTAAATTCCATAATTATTATTACAATATTCAATAATAATACTTATTTTAAAAATTTTATTTAAAATAATTTAATGATATTTTGGATAAACTTAGTGCGTGACCCTCTAGGACTCTTTCTCAATGTCATTAGGTTAACTTAACCAAAGTCGAGGACTGGTTTCTAGCAAAATGTCAAGACACCCATAGTCAAAGAAGTTAATGTCATAATGGAAACTAACTTCCAATGAAATCTATTGTGTAATATAACCCCTTGATCTCTATATATCTGCAAGAATGATTAATATTTATGTCATCACCCTATATTATTGATTTATCATTCTTTTAATTTTGAAAATGAACTCATTAATATATTACCATGGACATGAATTTAATTAGTTAGTTTCATTTCAATCAAAGGGTTAGAGATATCTACTTCCATTGACTCTAAAGAGACAAATACATTATTGACTTATTCAATTAATTTCATATCACTTATGACTCACCCAATGTATACTACTTCACCGTGATAAAATCATTCCACTATTTTCTTCCCCACATTAAAATTCATGATTCATGGTTCAAATTAACATTAATATCAATTCTAAAGACCGATACTCATGTCTGCATATAAGAATATTCGATGAAACATATAACATATGAAATTACTATTGTTGACTCTATTTTAATAACATATATGTTAGATTACCAAGTATGAGATACGTGATAAGAATTCAAAATGACATATGAGCCTCAAACACAAGATATCTACAAATCATCATTGTCCCATTAAATAGATGTCATATAGACTATATAAATTATTCTTAAGAACATTTTCATGAAATTTAATTATTCAAATTATAGGTTAAAACTACGATAACCTTTAAATGTGAAAAATACTATAAAAAACATTTACATTAATCTTATATAGAATAATAATCATCATGTGATGATATATTTGTTAATATTTTGGTAATTGAAAGTAAATATTCAGTTGGTTCTAGGGAACCAACTCCAATAGATTATAACATGAAATAAATCTGATTTATAACAACTTACATTTTCCTATTTCTAAAATTATAGACTTTCTTTGACTGACGTATGACTATAGTTGTACTACCTGAAACATTCTTTTGTGTTTAATATTATTAATGCAACTTCACTCCTTTGAGAAAATCTATCAATAAGTGATATCACTGAGTATTTATCTTTTTTTTCTCTATCATAAAATTCAAATATTGGTTAATACCACAGTCATAGGTGTATCATTATATATATATATATATATATATATATATATAAGTAGTCAAATTCTCTATTGGAATTTTCTTTTGGAATATTTCTAATGTGAATGTAGTGAATGTTTCCATTGGAATTTTCCAGTGAAATAGTCTAAAGAGATTTTTCATTGAAATATATCACAATAATGTTCTAGTCAAATATTTTATATGAAGTTTCTAGCAGAATTGTTTTTATGAATTTTATAGTGTAAATGTACACCTATGTTTTCTAGTGGAATTTTACACTAGATATTTTCAATGAATGTTTTAAATGGATGTTCTCAGTATAAGTTTTTTTGTTTTACAAATAAATTTTCATTTAAAATATTTAATGGATCATTCCTTTGAAATTTAATTTTGATAAACTATATTTGAATCAATAAAATTTTTAGTATGTATTTGTTGATAAAATTTTGAATTACAATTTTTAAATGAGATATTTCATTGAAAATATTAATATTATTTTTAATATAAAATTTTTAATGATATTTTTTGTGACCCTTACCAGAGGGGCCCATGTCATGACTACCCAAAGTCCACCTCCGATTGGCTATGAGTTAGAGACTAGCACTAAGTAGGTAGATCCTACAAATGGAAGAATTTTCCTAAGTACATGTACACACACACACATCTCCAAGCCCAAAATGCTAAAATGTAAAAAAAAACTAAGTATAAAAAGCATGCATACACTAAGTTACCATCCAAATAGTATGAATGTAGGAAAATTGGATAGTAAACATGGCCAGGATATAAGCCCACCAAAAGAAAGAGTCTGTAAAAGTGAATGTACAACTCATCTATAGAAAATCCTACCAAATGGGTAGGTATATGACATCTATCTGAAGCTATAGGTGCACAACTCATCTATATGATTACTCTTATCACCACCTAATCTTTGTCCAACTAAGAGTCCATCAAATCATTGATTGTTTGCACAAGACACGACACATGCGAGAAAAGTCATTGCATGGGTAAGTAAAAAAGTACTCAGTAGGACACCCTAAAACCATAATGTGACACCAATGTGACATAAAAGATGTATACCAAAAAATAAAAATAGGAAGTATACCAAAAAGGAAATATACCAAGTAGAGTCATCTTACACAAGTATTAGTCTATAGTACACAGAATAGGGTTATCAGATGTAGTCCATAGAACACTTAGTATTGGTAACACATGAAGTGTGTGTAACACCTGGAGTGTTAATAACATAGTGTAGATAATACCTGGAGTGTCAATAAAACATGGTGTGTCGATAACACATGGAGTGAAGATAACAAACAGAGTGCAGATAAGTCATGCAGCCCCCAAATCACGTAGTCACCTAGTCAAGTAGTCTCATGATCATAACCAACCACAGGATTATGAACGTATCATGCTTATTCTGGGATAACCTATTCTTTAATCCAAAAGGTTGTATTACAAATTCTAAAACATCTCACGTAGATTATTTCCAAATGAACCTATCATCGCAACGGTCCCAACACCCTAGATGGATCATCTAATAGACCTTCAATTTGAAACGTATGACCATTTTAGTAAAAACATCGAACATGGGTTTGGTCTGGGTATGACCTAACATAACCGTTGACCAGACCTGATCTGATCCGGCTAACCAGACCCGATAATACCCATTGGGCTTGGTCTATCCCACTAGACCTAGCCTGTTGTGCCACTGAAGTGGACCAGCCCGCCCTGGATGGCTCACTACATGCGGGACAACCCCTTCTCCCACACCCGGCCGACATAGCCGTGTGTGCTCGGTCAATGTGGCACTATTACGGTCAATGAAAATGACCACCACATCCCCAAATTCCCTCACGGACTCCATCATTTCAGGATCCACGTTGACGCTGCTGCATACGTGGCCCCTCACCACCGTGTCCCTAGTCGCCGCCCGTGGCCTTCACCGCCGCAAGCTCCCACACAGTCCCACCTGGACCATGTTCTGCCTCCACCACCAGCCACCCCACCGAGGGCCCATCCACCTCAATCTATTCCTGAACACAACTTCCCCCCATCCGGCCATGCCTTTCTTTTCTTGAACCCAGCCTCTGTCGAGCCATGCCTCGCTCCCCTTGAACCCACCCCTATCAGGCAATGAATCACTCTACTGATGATGTGCACTTTCACACCTCTGTGGTGTCATTATGGTGTTATATCCATGGTCTTGGATCATTACACCATATAACGAAGGCGCAATGATCCTACGATAATGTTTCACGAAAAACGAATAACACAGAAGGATTGGGGGAAAGAGATAAATGCATAAGAATGACCAAATAATGTATCTTGGTATTTTTGGTGTCGGCCTCAATTCATTCTTGTTAGAATTAATAATTAAGAGAGAATAAATCAAATATCATTAACAAAATCATTCATGATAATCAACTGACATAAATATCCACCCTGAAAATATGAACGAATCGCAAATTAACCTGTTCATGGGTTGGTCCATGTTCTTTATTAAAAATTAATAATTGGTGAAATAATAACAAATAGACAACACCCTACCTAAATGTTTGGATTGATCGTTAATGAAGAGAGTTTTTGTTGTAGTCATTTACTAGTTCCTACAATTCGATGGACCAACGATTCACAATCCACTCGATCCTTCATCTCTATTTGTCAAGAGGGTTTCCTTCTACATCTCTGAGGAATTTCAGGGCTAAGGTTACAACCTTGAAATCCCTAAAAATGGTTTTATTAAAAATAAAACCAATATTGTGTCAATAAAATATTGTTATTAAAATATTTTAATGACATTCCCATTCAAAAATTAACTTTTCCATACATCCCATGTCGATCGATGTTAGGCCCCACCTTATGTAAAGTCATTGTTCTGAACACAACAGTACCCTCAAATTTCTGATTCAGGCACCAGTTTAGAAGTTATTCCAGTTTAAAGAAATATTTCATACATGCATTATTAAAAAAATGAACATTTTTCATCGGTTTTTCCCAGGCATACCGATCCTCAGAATCTTACGCCATCTGAGCACTTGGTCTCTTAATTATCCCCTCCTTTCGATTATCAATCTCTACTGGGTACTCTGAAAAATTCACCCCATCGTCCATCTTCAAATCACCCCAGTTGATGACGTGTGATGGATCATGCACATACCTCGTCAACTACAAAACATGGAAGACATCATACACCTGGTTCAACTACAGGGGTTGAGATAGTTGGTATGAAACCTCACCAACTCTAATCAGAATCTAAAAAGGAATGATGTATCTCAGATATAACTTGCTACCCCAGCCAAATCTTCACAATACGCATCGAGGTGAGACCTGAAGGATCACATTATCTCACTCCTCTAACTCCAAGGTACTTTATATCCTATCAAAATATGGCTTCTTTTGTCTCTGTTTAGTCTTCATCCTCTCCTGGATGATCTTCACATTCTTGGTGGTATCCCGCACCAACTCTGGACCCATGAGTTCAGACTCTCCTTGGTCAGTCTGAAAAAGTGATGGCCTACATGGTTTCCCATAAAAGACCTCAAATTATGCCATAATAATGGTGGAGTAGTAGATATTTTTCTATAGAGACTATACCAGAGGTAGGTGATCCTCCCAACTCTGGAAAAAGTCTTGGTTGCAAGAATGTATCATGTCCTCAAGAACATAAATGTTCCTCTCTGTTTGGGGATGAAATACCATGATCAAGAATAACATAGTCCCGAACACCTCTTATAATGCTTTTCACATTTAGGATTTGAAACAAGTGTCACGATCTGAAATTATCATCAATTGAACTCTATGAAGGTGAACTATCTCTTACAAATAGAGGTGTCCCGAGCTCTCCATTGAACTCTAATCATAGATCAATAAGAAGATTGATGAATTGGTGAGTTAGTCAATGATCACCCAAGTGGTATCATTTACCCTGGATGTGCATGGTAAACCCATCACAAAGTCCATCAAAATCCCATCCCACTTCCACTCTGGCACCTCAAGTGGTTGGGTCAATCCCACGGGATCCTGGTGCTTAGTCTTCATTTGATGGAAAGTGAGGCATCAAGATATGAAATTTTCCATTGCATTCTTCATCCTTGACCACTAAAACTAACATTTGAGGTCCTGGTATATATTCACCACACCTGGGTGTACCATGAAAGGGGATGTGTGGACGTCCCATAGAACCTCTTCCCACAATTCCATGAGTACAATTTTTTCCTTCTAAAAAGAATTAAATTCTCCCCAGTTGTTTAATATCCATAAGGAGAATCCCATGTGGATAACTAAGCACGTTGGGTGTCACTATTGATATATCCATGATGTGCCTCCCTAACTTGCTATAAGAGAGGATGTGTGACAACCATCAACTGGATGTAGGCTTTTCCTTTACTATCCACAAAGGATATATACATTGTGACCAACTATTCTGACACCTCACTCAGCAACTATAATCTTGATCTCTTGCTAAGAGCATCCACCACTACGTTCCCCTTCCAAAGAGTATAGATAATCTCAAAGTCATATTCTTGGAGGAACTCTATCCATCACCTAAGTCTCAATTTTAGTTCCTTCTAAGAAAAGATATAATTGATACTATTATGGACAAAGAATATGGTAAACCACTCACTGATCATGTAATGTCTCCACATCTTCAATGAAAAGACTACCGTCACTAGCTCAATATCATGGGTTCGGTAGTTTTTCTCATAATTCCTCAACTGGTGTGAAGCATATGAAATAATTAATTTCCACTACATCAAGACACAACAATTATTGGTCCCTGACACATCATAGAACACTACATACCCAAATATGTCTTCAAGTAATTTCAATATGGGAGAACTCGTCAACCTCTACCTCAGCTCCTAAAATCACTACTGGCACTTCTCTGTCCACATGAAAGGATTCCCCTTCCATTTCAAAGCTATCAAGGGTGATGATAATCTAGAAATTTTGAGTAAAAAAATCCGATATTACCCATACAAACGCAAGAAACTACGTACATCAGTAACACTCTTGGGAGGATCCCATGAAAGAAACACCTCAATCTTCGTTGGATCTAATGCAACTCCCGCCTCTGAAATGATGTGTCCTAGAAAGTGGACCTCTCGGATCCAAAACTAACACTTTGAGATCTTCACATAAAGTTGGTGCTTTCAATGTGTGTATAGGGCCATCCTAATGTTATTGTGTGCTCCTCCTCATTCACCTATTACACTAGGATATCATTAATGAAGACCACCACAAACCGATCAATGTAATGTGGGAAGATCTTGCTCACGAGTCCCATGAACACTGTTAGGGAGTTATCCATGGAAAAAAACATCACTATGTATTTATAGTATCCATACCAACATCTGAAGGATGTCTTCGGTACCTCCTAACCTCATACACGAAGCTGGTGATAGCCAGATTTGAGGTCAATCTTTGAGAACCACCTCAATCCCTTAAAATGATTGAAGAGGTCATTAATCCTCAACAGTGGATACTTATTCTTAACGATCAACAGATTAAGGAACTGGAAGTTGACACATAACTTCAAGATCCTATCTTCCTTCTTGAAAAAGAAAATAGGGGCTGACCTTGGTGAAACATTGGGTCTCAAGAAGACGTTCGTCTGTAAGTCCTCCAGCTGTACCCTCCACTCACGAAGCCCCATAGGATCCATCCAAAATGAATGTGTCTATATCAGTTTTGTTCTAGGGTACATGTACATGAAGAAGTCTACCACCATATGGGTAGGTAATATGGGGAAAACTATAGGAATTACGTCCTCATACTCCAACACCACTGTAGGAAACTGAGGAATCCTTTAGTCAACTACAGTGAAGGTGAGGCTAGACTACTGATGTGTAATCGACTTCACACCCCTATGATTATTTCCATCCTACACTGCCTGTGTTTCCTTTTCACCAAAAAAGGAAAACATAGTCCCATCACTGTGGACACACCGCACCCTATGCCTAAAACAGTCAATCTGAGCATGGACTATAGATAACCAGCCCATACCGAGATGGATTTTGTAAGGCCTTGATGATGCTACCAAGAGTTACCAACCAAAACTCATGCATCTAAGAGTAACGTCACACTGCTGGCACTAGTGTTCGATCATTCAATCCCCTCCGACAGGAGTCTCTAAGTGTAAGGGTTGAGTCAATGGTGCAATTAGAATCTCTGAGTCTTGAGAAAGGGTCATTGAAGAAAAATAATGACTAGAACATGTGTATATAAAAACAAAATATAGGGTGGAAAATACATAGATCATAACTCTAATAAATATTGTAGAATCAAGGTTATAAGCCTTCATCACCTACAGTTGGCCTCATCCCAATCCACCTGTTCCTTGACCCTGTGGTGAACCACTTGGGGGTGGTGGTGGTAATACGTCAAACCTACCACAAACTCCTACTGCGCTATCTTCTCCTCTTCCATGTATAACACCCTGAGGTCCAACCCACTCAGGACTCCCCCTCTACCTATTTTTTCCCTTGACCATCTCCTAATTATCCGTACGATGGGTCGGGCAATCTCATGCCCAATGTCCCCGACCACCACACAAGAATCATTGCCTATCCTTTAGCTAACTCACTCTTCCCTAGGATCCCCACACTGCTAATAAAATGTCATGGGGTAATCTCTTGGAGTTCCTGACCCTCTTGGGTCCCTACATCAACTTTCGACTTCCTACAGCTGAAGAATTCATTGCCTACCATCGAAGACTCAGTTTCATGGTGCCAGCTGTGTAACACCCCAGGTAAATAAAGAATATGACATTTTTATATTTATCCCAATTTGTGAATAAAATGTCAATATTAATTTAAAGGTAACGCTATGCTTGATGGCTTACCCAGTACACAACAACGAGTTCCTTTGAAATCTTACGTTTCACTCTAATAATAAGATAATATTATTTTAAATGGTAGTTAACGCCTAGCCGTTGTAATGGTGGGAATGAACAGAACTAACTACAAATTGATTATATATGTTTGTCAAATATTTTTACTTTTTAAAATAAATGTTAGTTGATTAAAAATGCGAATGAATCCAATTTTTAAGCATAAACATTCTAATATTCTTTAAAAGGTCGATTAACCACCTTTCGATGGAGAAACTCTTTTAAATCCACTTTTTAACAATTTTATGTGTTATATTTGACAAAATAAAATTCTTCCTTAGAATTGGGACATGAAAATTTACATTGTGTAAATTTTTGGTATTTTTCCGATAAAGTTCATTTTTTAATGAACAGTGAAAAATGTTGTATTTTAATTCAAAACCACTTTATAATATAATTTATTTATATGATTATATTATATTTTGAATTGGTTTTAAAGTTCAATTATAATATATTTTTACCTTTTAATCCAATAGTGGTCATTGGACTTAATTTCATCTTGAAATTGGACTTAAACTAGAGTCAAACTTTTGATACTTATTGTTTCTTAAAAACACGCTATTTGTTTTGACAATGAGAATTAATTATTAAATTAATTAATGAAACTTATATGTTTTGAATTTTGTAAAATAGACTTCATTTTTGAATTCGTAATATCAAATATAGCTTAGGGTGAAGTTTTGGTATTTTTCTGAAAAACTTCAATTTTTGATGAATAGTGAAACCACTAAGTGGTAGTTAAAGAAACTGATTTTTTGTTTAAATGAAACTTTTCCACCTCTGTATTTTGAATTTAAAAAATCTGACAAACATGGTTTTCATTAGGAAGTAAAATATGGATCAATGGGATTAAAATAATTTTTTGTTGAATAGTAACTTTTATGTTCTTAATCGCAATTAAAGGTAATTAGTGTAATTTAAGGTAACAATATTGTTTTAATAATGTGAAATGACCTAGACACATGTCCTACCATAATTGGATGTGTCATGGCCTACCAAGAAAATCCATGGGTCAACTTGGGGACCCCATGGAGCCACTTTGGTTGGGAAATGACATAAATAACTTTTTATTTAATGTTAAAGTAAAAATGACACAAACATGAGATGTTTTACTAAAATAATTTTTACATGGGGTTATACAAGTCCGATTTTTTACTATAAATATTAATTAGAAATCTAAAAATATTTCCTACATCATGATAGTTTTTTATAATTTTTTTACATTAAATAAATTAAATTATTTATGACATCATGATGATGCAACGATTACCTCATTAATAAAGGATTTAAATAAAATGAAAAGATAATGTAAACTTTTTGACTTAAGGATGTCCAAAACCTATTGGATTGGTGGATTTAGAAACCTTATAACCTTATCCTCAAATTATATCAATGTGGGACCTTTTAATTCTGAAACTCATTTTCAAATAAAGTAACATTTCCTTACATTCCAAGAGTACCCCTCCTCTCCTCTTATAAAAGGCCCCTACCTCTACCTCCTTACCCACACTTCCAAAGCCTTTGTCTCGGCCAAACCCTACACATTTCATCTCTACACATCCCTCTCTTCATCATTGAAGCCTCACTTTGGGCAGAATCCTTTCCAAGGAAGCCTTTGAGCTAAAATCAAAGGAAGTTACCCGATTTAAAGGTAATGTCTTCCCTTGTGTTCTTTTGTTTTTTTGCTTATACAACCACCTAAACCCTTTATATTATTTTCATTTGTAACAACACCAGTATAATAAATATAATAGTATGTTGTTATGTGATGGATTGAAGATACACTTACACACACCTTCGTTTAATGGTTAAAAAACATATTGTTTCTATGGATGGCGAATTACTGCCTCACGAAACGATGATTGTTCAATATTATTTTAACACCTTAAAAGGTTGCCATTAATATGTCACTATATTTATATATGATATATAATATGTTTATGTTTTCCTTAAGCTTCTGTATTTTTCACTTATGGCATACCTTTATGGTTTCCATTATGGGTAAACGCAATATCTTCATTTTAGGAAGTGCGGACTACCGCCCCCTCAAAGTGATTTGATTCGTTAATTCCATATGTGGGACATATAAATGATGGAATTAATGGTATTACATATGTTATCCTACTGGAATTATAATATACCTTTATATATTTATTATTTCATTCCATTTAATAGAAAAAAAAATGAAAGTAGCGTTCATGCGTACATACGGCTTACCGTCTCCATGAACGGTACATTTCATTTCTAATCTCCAAATGTTATGTACTATTATAATTTCATATATATAATGGATATATATGTAATATATGACATCTAAATTATGGGTATAATTCTGTAATTATAACATATATATCTCTCATTTTGTTTTAATTCCATTAATATGGGAAAAAAAATGAAAGTAGCGTTCATGAGTACGTACGGCCTACCGTCTCCATGAATGGTGCTTTTAATTTTTTATCTCCAAATTCTATATAATAGTATAAAATGAATATATACTGGATATATATGGTATTATGGAGATGATGTACCTATAACTACATGGAAAATTCTTTTCAAACAAGTTCAATTTTTACTCATGTACTGAACATCGACAAAAACGTCTCATATGAACTCACTTTATTAACCAATTATTATAACATTATAATATGTGATATGAACTGAATAATAATATTTAAAGGAGGTCCTTAATAAATTATAAATTGACAAAATTTTATTATTCAGGAGATTAAGGAACGATTGAGTCATGTCGGACACGAGGTAAGGGATCCTACTCCTCTCTTTCTTTTTAAGTACACTCTTTTATGTCGTTCCTTTTAAGCTCATCTTTCTTGTGATTGGGATGTTATTTTATATTACTATTACTGTATTTTTTATGTCCATATGACTAGAGACCCTATTCTCTCTCATCAATCCATTTTGGAAGTTTTGAGTGGCGCCGTTAGGCTGCCGAATTTTTGTAAGAGATCTAACCTCTCTCTTTCTTTTTAAGTACTCTCCTTTATGTCACTTCTTTTAAGATCATATTTGTTATGGTGGGGGATGCTATTTTATATTCCTCTTGATGTAAATTTTATTTTAATATTATGAGAGACCCTATTTGATCTCATCAATCCATTTTTGGATGTTTTAAGTGGCGACGTTAGGCTGCCGAGTTTTCGTAAGGGATTTTTCATCTCACTTTTATTCCCATGAGATTTATGCTACATTTTCCACCATTTCCTTTGAGTGGTGTATGTAATTCCCATTATTATACTCTTTGTTTAATATAATTTCATTTATGGGTTCTTACATATTCATTGTATGACCCTTCTTCAATGGGGTGTACATTTTGAAAGTTACCCAAGTCGGTAAGGGAACCTTTCACCCTCCTCTTTTTAAAAGACTTCTTTTGTTCTGTCTTTTAATTCACATAATATTATGTTGGGATATGTTCTTATATATCCTTATTAATGTAAATTTTATTTCCAAGTAATTAGATACCCTTTTTATCTCTCATCAACTCATTTTATGAGTTTTGAAGTGACGCCATTAGGCTGTCGAATTTCTGTAAGGGAACTTCTTAACCCACTTTCAATTCTTTGGGTTAAACCTCTAATTATCGACAAGATTATGTGTGGAATATCTATGTTGTAGTTTCCACAAACCTTTGTTTGGATTTAATATTTCTACACATAATCATCTCATTGATAAATTCTTATGTCATTTAGACGGACTTGTATCGGAAATCATAACTCAATCTCATTTCATTGAGTTAAATATATATGTCATTGGTTTTGTTTTTCCATGATTATGTGTGAATGACCACTGATTGTTTTACACTTAATATCCACTTATATTTTGTGTATTCGTATTTTTCACACATAATCATGTAATTGATTTATCCTTAATCTAAGGTTACCGACTTTGTAAGGGACTTCGTCTCAATCTCCTTTTATTGAGGCATATTTGGTTTTACACACAACTTTCTTTTATATAGTGTATAAACCCCTTTGACTTTTAATTTTATTCAAAAGGAATCTTTTTATACGAAGGGTTTTACTAAAAAACAAAAAGGAATGTTTCTTTTAACGTACACGTTGACAACGACCTTTTCTGCCGCCGTGAGTATTATTTGGTCTTTGGATTACTCAACAAGCCGTAATGTTTTTTAAAATGAAATAAATACCATATACTCTTTTATGTATGTTATTATTGAAAATTGTTTTTATAAAGGATTTGTTATATCGATATATTTAAGTGATATATTATGATCGAAATGTGGAAATGTTTTCTTTCCATTATATTTTTTTATTGTATTGAGATTTTATAATGGTACTTGGACATTTTGACGGGTGGTACCGTGAATACCAGGACGGGTGGTTACGTTATAACCTCCAATGCATTTGGTATGGAAGTTGTCCGTATGGCTATTCCATTAAGTATGTGTGGAAGTCAGTCATATGTCTATTCCACTAAGTATGTGTGGAAGTCGATCGTATGGTTATTCCATTTAAGTATGTTTATGTCCCAAGTTACCTTTTTTATGTTATGTGTTATTTATATCGGTTTTATGGTAATATTTTGGTTACAAAAGGGTAAGTAATGATCTTTTATTCATTGAAGAGTTTTTTTACTACTTCTAAAATGTGAAAGGTATTACTTTGATAATGTATACATGGTTTACTTGTAGTTTTGAAAAACTAACAGTTTTCATTCTTTGTGTATCCGTTACTGAGCTTCTTATGCTCATCCCAAGTTTTTGAAATGTTTTTCACAGGACTTAATGTGGAATAGGGTCAAGGATGGGATCAAGGGAAAGTCATGCTAACTAAAACATGGAACAAGACATGTTTCTTTTTAAGAGTTTTTATTTTATGGGAACTTAGTAGAAGTTTCTACATTGTAATCTTTTGAGATGTAATATTCATGTCCTAATTCTCTAGAACTCTAAACCTGAAAAGATCCTCAATGTGAATTATTCATTTAGTTCAATATTAAGTAAGGTTTAAGGCTGGGGCCTTATAGTTGGTATCAAAGGTCGGTTTAGATAACTTTAGAGGATAGGGTATTCTCTAAGCATAAGTGACATTACCATAATGGTTAGGATTTCCGAAAGAGTCCTAGTTTTAGATAAAGTGAATGAGTAAGTATATCTTAGTGTTTATCTTCTTCATTAGTACATGATGGTTTTGTTGATATACTCACACTGACATTTCTGTTTTTAGTGAATGGATGGATCTAGCAGGCACCAAAGTGACAATAGGTTTGAAGGAAACTATGGTGGTTCTCTGATTAAGAGACTGGATGAAATGGGGGATTCAATGAGGAAACTCGTTTTGGTTCTAAACCAACTATCATGGAGTCATGATCAACCACTTGAACCTTGGTATGATCTGTAATGAATCATGTACGATATGACTAATCGATGTGGAATTTCAGGTAATAATTATAAAGGTAATCATTAGAGTTTATATGATCCTTACTTTTGAGGTAATTATGGGTTATTATATGTTATGATGGAAAATGAAAGGCATGAGATAAACTTGAGGCTAAAATATGTTATGATTATTTTTGAAGATTTTATCTCGTTTTGGGGAATGTTTTAAGAATTATATAGTTTTGGAAAAAGGACAACACGCAGACCGTGTGACAACCCATCGCGTCAGACAAAGCTGCGGGAATCGAACCCACAACCAAAGTGCGACTAGTATTTATCACCTACCACTGGACTACATGAGGTCCCTAGTTAGTTTGACTAATTCTTTTTAGTTAGATGATTTTATGAATCAATAGTAAGTTTATTTTGGGTTATCTATGGAAATTATTAACCTATCATCGAGGATATGTGATTAGGTTTATTACTTTTAAATATGAGAATTTAAGAGAAACTGATGTTATTTAGAGATAAAAGTTAGTTTGTACCTTGGAAGACTATGTGATTAAATCCTTAAAATATTTGGGTTTCAATCTTAGATTGGTTTACTTTGAATAATTTTATGGACAATTGTTTATCGAATGGTCTTTGTTGAACTTTGGGTTTTTTGGACAAATTTTGGAGATTAAGAATGGATTTTCTTTTTATAAAGGATTATACTTTTGTGGGTTATCTGATCTTATACTAAAAATTTTGGTTTTGTATTTTGTCTAAAGACATGGGAAATATATAGTTCTATTTTGTGGATTAGGTGATTCTCCGGAAGTTGATTATAGTATTCTTAATGCGAACAAGTCTTCCTAAAAACTCGTCTTTTGGAGAAAATATGAGTTTGATTTAGGAATCTAGTAAAAGTTGAAAGTCTACGTGACAAGTAAGTATGTTTCATTATGATTTAGTTAAGATCAAAAAATAAATTCCTCAATGAAGAGTAACTTAAAACAAAAATGTTGTCTATTAACTTTTCCTACTGAGGAATCGAATACTGTTTAACCCATCACAAGTTTGTGATTTTCTTGTGGTTAACTTTCTCCTAGACATGTTTACTATCACTCTCCATCAGAACATGACCCTTTTTTTTCTACTCCATATACATATTTTCATACTTGGAATCCTAATATGGGTTAAATCGTGAGACATTTGTACTTCTCTCCCATTATTTTAAAGTGATTGTTTTACCGACTCTTGTTCTGATGTGGGACTTTCAAGGATGTTTCCGAGCCCAATTTTGAAATTGCGAGGACGCAATTCCCAAAAGGGGGGAAGAATGTAACACCCCAAGTAAATAAATAATATGAAATTTTTATATTTATCCCTATTTGTGAATAAAATTTCAATATTAATTTAAAGGGAACGCTATGCTCGATGGCTTTCCCAATACACAACAACGAGTTCCTTTGAAATCTTACGTTGCACTCAAATAATAAGATAATATTATTTTAAATGGTAGTTAACGCCTAGCCATTGTAATGGAAGGAATGAACAGAACTAACTAAAAAATGATTATATATGTTTGTCAAATATTTTTACTTTTTTAAATAAATGTTAGATGATTAAAAATGCGAATGAATCCAATTTTTAAGCATAAACATTCTAATATTCTTTAAAAGGTCGATTAACCGCCTTTCGATGGTGAACCTCTTTTAATTACACTTTTTAACAATTTTATGTGTTATATTTGACAAAATAAAATTATTCTTTAGAATCGGGACATCAAAATTTACACTGTGTAAATTTTTGGTATTTTTCCGATAAAGTTCATTTTTTAATGAACAGTGAAAAATGTTGTATTTTAATTCAAAACCTCTTTTTAATATAATTTATTTATATGATTAGATTATCTTTTGACTTGGTTTTAAAGTTCAATTAGAATATATTTTTACCATTTAATCCAATAATGGTCGTTGGAATTAATTTCATCTTGAAATTGGACTTAAACTAGAGTCAATCTTTTGATACTTATTGTTTCTTAAAAACACGCTATTTGTTTTGACAGCGGGAATTAATTATTAAATTAATTAAGGAAACTTATATGTTTTGAATTTTTTAAAATGGACTTAATTTTTGAATTCGTAATATCAAATATAGATTAGGTTTAATTTTTGGTATTTTTCTGAAAAACATCAATATTTGATGAATAGTGAAACCACTAAGTGGTAGTTAAAGAAACTGATTTTTCGTTTAAATGAAACTTTTCCACCTCTGTGTTTTGAATTTTAAAAATCCGACATACATGGTTTTCATTACGAAGTAAAATGTGGTTCAATGGGATTAAAATAATTTTTTGTTGAATAGTAACTTTTATGTTCTTAATCGCGATTAAAGGTAATTAGTGTAATATAAGGTAAAAATATTGTTTTAATAATGTGAAATGACCTAGACACATGTCCTACCCTCATTGGATGTGTCATGGTCGACCAATACAATCCATGGGTCAACTTGGGGACCCCATGGAGCCACTTTGGTTGGGAAATGACATAAATAACTTTTTATTTAATGTTAAAGTAAAAATGACACAAACATGAGATGTTTTACTAAAACAATTTTTTACATGGGGTTATACAAGTCTTATTTTTGACTATAATTATTTATTAGAAATATAAAAAGATTTCCTACATCATGATATTTTTTTATAATTTTTAGACATTAAATAAATTAAATTATTTATGACATCATGATGATGCAACGATTACCTCATTAATAAAGGATTTAAATAAAATGAAAAGTTAATGTAAAATATTTGACCTACACATGTCCAAAACCTATTGGATTGGTGGATTTAGAAACCTTATTACCTTATCCACAAATTATATCAATGTGGGACCTTTTAAATCAGAAACTCATTTTGAAATAAAGTAACATTTCGTTACTTTCCAAGAGTGCCCCTCCTCTCCTCTCATAAAAGGCCCCCACCTCTACCTCCTTACCCACACTTAAAAAGTCTTTGGCTCGGCCAAAACCTGCCCATTTCATCTCTACACATCCATCTCTTCATCATTGAAGCCTCAATTTGGGCAGAATCCTTTCCAAATAAGCCTTTTATCTCAAATCAAAGGAAGTTACCCAATTTAAAGGTAATGTCTTCCCTTGTGTTATTTTGTTTTATTTTGCTTATCCAACCCCCTAAAACATTTTTATTCTTTTATTTTGTAACAAAAACAGTATCCTCAATATACTAGGATATTTTTATGTGAATTATTCAAGCAACACTTACACACACCTTCGCTTAATGGTTAAAGAACATATTGTTTCTGTGGATGGCAAATTACTACCTCACGAAACGATGATTGTTCAATATTCTTTTAAAACCTTCAAAGGTTTCCATTAATATGTCACTATATTTATATATGATATATGATATGTTTATTTTTTCCTTAATCTTCTGTATTTTTCATTTATGTCACACCTTTATGGTTTCCATTATGGGTAAATGCGATATCTTCACTTTAGGAAGTGCGGACTACCGCCCCCTCAAAGTGATTTGATTCGTTAATTCCATATGTGGGACGTATAAAGGATGTAATTAATGGTATTACATATGTTATCCTACTGGATTTATAATATACCTTTATATCTTTATTATTTCATTCCATTGAATACAAAAAAAAAAAGAAATTAAAGTAGCATTCATGCGTACGTACGGCTTACCGTCTCCATGAACGGTACATTTCATTTCTTATCTCCAAATGTTATGTACTATTATAAGTAAATATATATAATGGATATATATGTAATATATCACATCTAAATGACGGGTATCATTTTGGAATTATAATATATATATCTCTCATTTTGTTTTAATTCCATTAATATGGAAAAAAATGAAAGTAGCGTTCATGCGTACGTACGGCCTACCGTCTCCATGAACGGTGCTTTTAATTTTTTATCTCCAAATGCTATGGAATAGTATAAAATGAATATATAAAGGATATATATGATATTCTGGAGATGATTTACCTATAAATACATGAAAAATTCTTTTCCAACAAGTTCAATTTTTACTCATGTACTGAACATCGACAAAAACGTATGATATGAACTCACTTTATTAACCAATTATTATAACATTATAATATGTGATATGAAGTGAATAATAATATTTAAAGGATTTCCTTAAGAAATTATAAATTGACCAAATTTTATTACTCATGAGATTAAATAATGATCGAGTCATGTCGGACACGAGGTAAGGGATCCTACTCCTCTCTTTCTTTTTAAGTACACTCTTTTATGTCATTCCTTTTAAGCTCATATTTCTTGTGATTGGGATGTTATTTTATAGTACTATTACTGTAATTTTTATGTTCATATGATGAGAGACCCTATTCTCTCTCATCAATCCATTTTGGAAGTTTTGAGTGGCGCCGTTAGGCTGCCGAATTTTCGTAAGAGATCTAACCTCTCTCTTTCTTTTTTAAGTACTCTCCTTTATGTCACTTCTTTTAAGCTCCTATTTTTTATGGTGGGGGATGTTATTTTATATTAATATTGATGTAATTTTTTTTAATATTATTAGAGACCCTATTTGATCTCATCAATCCATTTTTGGAAGTTTTAGGTGGCGACGTTAGGCTGCCGAGTTTTCGTAAGGGATTTTTCATCTCACTTTTATTCCCGTGAGATTTATGCTACATTTTTCACAATTTACTTTGAGTGGTGTATGTAATTCCCATTATTATACTCTTTGTGTAATATAATTTCATTTATGGGTACTTAAATATTCATTGTATGACCCTTCTTCAATGGGGTGTACGTTTCGAAAGTTACCCAAGTCGGTAAGGGAACCTTTCCCCCTCCTCTTTTTAAAAGACTTTTTTTGTTATGTCATTTAATTCGCATACTATTATGTTGGGATATGTTCTTATATATCCTTATTAATGTAAATTTTATGTCCAAGTGATGAGATACCCTTTTTATCTCTCATCAACTCATTTTATGAGTTTTGAAGTGATGCCGTTAGACTGTCGAATTTCTATAAGGGAACTTCTTCACCCACTTTCAATTATTTGGGTTAAACCTCTAATTCTTGATTTTATTATTCCAAGATTATGTGTGGAATATCTATGTTTTAGTTTCCGCAAACCTTTGTGTGGATATACTATTTCTACACATAATCATCTCATTGATAAATTCTTATGTCATTTAGACGGACTTGTATCGGAAATCATAACTCAATATCATTTCATTGAGTTAAATATCTATGTCATTGGTTTTGTTTTTCCATGATTATGTGTGAATGACCTATGATTGTTTTACAATTAATATCCACTTATATTTTGCATATTATTATTTGTCACACATAATCATGCAATTGATTTATCCTTAATCTAAGGATACCGACTTTGTAAGGGACTTCGTCTCAATCTCCTTTCATTGAGGCATATTTGGTTTTACACACAACTTTCTTTTATATGGTGTATAAACCCCTTTGACTTTTAATTTTATTCAAAAGGAATCTTTTTATACGAAGCGTTTTACTAAACGACAAAAAGGAATGTTTCTTTTAACGTACGCGGTGACAATGACCTTTTCCGACACCTCGAGTATTATTTGGTCTTTTGCTTCCTCAACAAGCCGTAATGTTTTTTAAAATGAAATAAATACCATATAATCTTTCATGTATTTTGGTATTGAAATGGTTTTTATAAAGGATTTGTTATGTCGATATATTTAAGTGATATATTGTGATCGAAATGTGGAAATGTTTTCTTTCCATTATATTTGTATATTGTCTTATGATTTTATAATGGTACTTGGACATTATGACAGGTGTTGCCGTGAATACCAGGACGGGTGGTTATGCTATAACCTCCAATGCATTGGGTATGGAAGTTGGCCGTATGTCTATTCCATTAAGTATGTGTGGAAGTTGTCCGTATGGCTATTCCATTAAGTATGTGTGGAAGTCGACCATATGGTTATTCCATTTAAGTATGTTTATGTCCCAAGTTACCTTTTTTAGGTTATGTGTTCTTTATATGGGTTTTATGGTAATCTTTTGGTTACAAAAGGGTAAGTAATGATCTTTTATTCATTGAAGAGTTTTTTTACTACTTCTAAAAGGTGAAAGGTTTTACTTTGACAAAGTATACATGGTTTACTTGTTGTTTTGAAAAAATAACAGTTTTCATTCTTTATTTATCCCTTACTGAGCTTTTTATGCTCATCCGAAGTTTTTGAAATGTTTTTCACAGGACTTAACATGGAATAGGGTCAAGGATGGGATCAAGGGAAAGTCATGCTACCTAAAACATGGAACAAGACATGTTTCTTTTTAAGAGTTTTTATTTTCTGGAAACTTAGTATAAGTTTCTACTTTGTAATCTTTTGAGATGTAATAGTCATGTCCTAATTCTCTAAAAATCTAAACCTGAAAAGATCCTCAATGTGAATTATTCATTTAATTCAATATTAAGTAAGGTTTAAGGCTGGGGCCTTATATGCTGGTAGCCCCAACAGTTGGCATCTGCTCCACTAGAAAGACCCCCACAAAAAGAGCTCACTCTTGTACCCCATAATATGTTATAATGAAAATGGATATCATGAATTCCCAGATCTCTCGACATATCCCATGCTCTATGGTCTGAGCCCTGTAGAACAGGTCTCACACCATATCCATGGAGTAGATTGAAAGATCAGTAAACCTCACCGTGTACTCCATCACAGTCTGAGTGCCCTTCTATAGATGTAGGATCTCCTACATGTGCACTGATCATGATGTAGCTGAGAATAACGCCTCGGTAAGATTCTCATTTATTATTCCCAAGAGAGACTCGCCTCATCATGTGTGTGGGTCACTAAGCTCCACCATCTCCCCACTGATCCTTGAAGAAGATTAACGGGTAGGAATTCCATCGAGTTAGAAGGTATCCTCACCAGGAGGAAGACATGAGTCACTACCTTCAGCCAATCCTCAACTAACTAGGGGTCTGGATCACCCCTAAACCTAGGAGGTCACTACATCTGGAACTCATGCAATAAACTCAGTCTGTGTGCATCCTCGACTGATAGTGTTGGTAGCAACTGCTGATTGATGAGAAAAACTATGACAAGAAAACTACCCAAATGTGCCATCTATGGAACAAGCCCCTATAATAATGCCTCATTTCTAGGAGAATCATCCTCATGATCATGAAATTGAATACTATTTGGCTATTTGTGAGGGGGAATCCAGAAATAGATCAAGATGGTCCATGTTCAATAGAGTATACCTGGTGAGCTGACTCAAGAAAGAAATGAGATCACACCCAAATCCAATATGATGCAAGTACCATTAATTTCTCTACAACCAATTTTTCCATGTTTTGAGTCGAAAATCAGGTGTCCAGAGTCCTAGTGTATGGATACATTGACTTCCACACCAACACTGGATTCCTTGGCCGGAACGCCGAACTGAAAACACTTAACTATGTTTCCCCAAACCAACATCATAGACTCTCTGTCCTTAAGTAGAATTGAACCCCTATGATACCTCTCTATTATGACCTTTCGTAGAGGGGACGATGCCATGACTACCCTAATCCCACCTCCGATAGGCCAAGGGATGGAGAGTAGCATCGAGTAGGCATATCCCACAAATGGGAAGAATTTTACTATGTACCTGTACACACACAAAAATCTCCAAGAAAAATATTTTGAAATGTAAAAAAACTTTGTAGAAATATAATTAATACACTACGATACAAATGATAGAGTTTGATATTATGAAAAATAGAAACCAAATAGGGATAGAATACAATCCCACCAAAAGAAAGAGCCTACAAAATTGAATAGACAAGTTCCCAAAACTCATCTGCATAAATCCCTACCTAAAGGGTAGGTGTAGGAAAACTGTTTGAAGCTGTAGGAGCACACCTCATCTATCTGATCACTCTAAGCACCACCTGGTCTATGTCCACCTAAGAATCTATCAAAGCATTGATCATCTGAAGAAGACATGACACATGTGGGAAGATCCCATGAAGGGTTGTGTAAACAAATACTCTATAGGACACCCAAAAACCACAAAGGAACACCACTAAGAAATACAAAAATTATACTGACCAGGTGGTGCTTAGAGTGATCAGATAGATGAGGTGTGCTACTACAACTTAAAAGCATTGATTATCTGAAGAAGACATGACACATGTGAGAAAATCCCATATAGGGGTGAGTAAAACAATACTCTATAAGACACCCCAAAACCACAATGGAAAAAAATAAGAAATACATGAAGTATACTCCAAGGTCAACACACAAAGTATACCACAATTGAAACAAACAATGTATGTTCAGCTCCAAAAAGTATATGTCTATAGTATGCAAAACAAGGTTATTAGATGTTGTCCATAGAACACCCAGTATTCGTAACAGATAAAGTGTGGATAACACACAGAGTGTCGATAACACACAGAGTATCGATAACTCAAGGAGTGAGAATAATATACAGAGTGTGGATAACACATGGAATTTTGATAACACAGGTAGTGTCGATAACACAAAAAGTGTAGATAAAACAAGGAAACACACAGAGTTTGATAACAAAGGGAGTTTAGATAATACATGGAGTGTCAATAACACACAGAGTGTCAAACAAACATATTTTTGATAACACATGGTGTGTTGATAATACACAGAGTTTCGATAACACACATAGTGTTGATAATTCATGTATCCCCCAAATCAAGTATTCACCAAGTCACGTTGTCTCAAGAATATATCTTGCCAAATGATTCTGTTCATAGAGCACTTGTTTCGAGAAAATCTACTTTTGAATCCAAAATTTCTTATGATATCTTTTGAAACAACTCACTTAGATTATCCCAAATAGACATAATCTTCACAAGGGACCTAATGACATATATAGATCATCAAACAAGCCTTTCGTTTGAATGTTATGGCCATTTTAGTGAAAATGTCTAACTAGGGTCTAGTCCGGGTCTCACTCGGCCTAACCCACCGACCCGGCCCAGTCCAATCTGGCCAAACCGACATGAACTGGCCCATCGGGCCTAGAATAATGGGTATCTAGGCCGCGGACCACCAGACCCAGCCCATCGGGCTTCTAAAGTGGCTCGGTCTGCAAATCCCAACCCGCTGCATGCGGGTCGACCCCTTTTGCTGCATGCGGCCGACCCAACCGCATGCCATCAGTCAATGACGTGCTTCCACGCTCAAAGTGGGTGGTCACTGCATCCCCGATATACCCCTATGTCCTCTGCCGCCACGAGAAAAATTTAGAACTAGTTGTGAATGCAGTTCCTTACTGCTATGTCCTTAGTCACTATTATTGACCCCCACTGCTACGGGCTCCCATGCAGTCCTGCCTCTACCACTGGCCACCCCACTGGTTGCCTATCCACATCGCGATATGCATTAACCCACCCCCGTCAGGCCATGACTCGCTCTTCCTGAAACTTCCCCCTCAGAGCTATGCCTCGCTCTGCCTGACCCTCCCCCCCCCCCCCCCCCCCCCCGTCGGGCCACACCTCACTCTTCCACCAGTGTGCCCGACAACCTGGTGCTGTTGCACCTCCATGGTGTCATTGGAGTGTCATATACCCGGTATTGTATTGTTACACATTGGATCTAAGGTGTAATGATCCTCCGATCATGTTTTGCGAAGAACAAAAAAGACTTAAGGATTGAGGGAAAGATATAAATGCCCATGAAAAACCAAGGAATGGATCATGTCCTTGTTTGTGTCTGCCTTGATCTGTTCATGTTATAATAAATAACAGAGAAGGAATACTTCAAATCTCTTTAACCAAATCAATCCCGATAATCAACCCACAAAAATATCCACCCCACAATGATGATCAAACCATAGATCAACATGTTCATTGGTTAGTCCATGTTTTTCCTTGAAAATTAAGAATGAGGGAAATAATTTCAAAGAGACAACACCCTAACTTGAGGTTTGGAGTGATCATTGATGAAGAGATATTTTGTTGCAGTTGTCGACGAGTTCCTCCACTTCACTAGTGCAATGATTCCCAATCCGCTTGATCCTTCATCAACGTTCATCAAGAGGGTTTCATTCCACGTCTCAAATGAATTTTAGGGCTATAGTGATTACCCTAAATTCCTAGAAAAAGGCTTGATTAAAATGAAAACCAATGTAATGTCAATAGAATTTTTTTATTAAAATATTTTAATAATGTTCATTTACAAAAACTAAATTTCACATCCAGAGAGCGCTGGTCGATGTTAGGACCTGCCTAAGGAAAATATGTTGTTTTGAACACAACGATGCCCTCATATTTCTGATTCGGAAAACCATTTAAATGTTTTTCAAGTTTAACGAATAACTGCCTACATGCTTTACAAAAAACTGATCATTTTTCCTTGATTTTTCCCGGGCACACCGGCCATCAAAATCCCACATCATCTTAGCACCTGGTCTTGGAATTTTTCTAATTAATTTATAAAAATAAAACTAAAGAAAATATGAGTCATTATGATATTTTTAAATGATTTTTTATTAGAATATTATAATGTAATTATCTCATGGAAGAGTTAAACATCAATTTTCTAGTGTAATTTTCACTTGAATATCCTATTTAAATTTATTTATATATAAAATATTTTTGAAATTTTCAATAAGAATTTCGACATTTTCTATAGGGAAATATCCTACCAAAAGTTCAGGGTGGAATTTATTAGTATAAATTTCCAATGGTTTTTTAAATAAATATTTTTTAAAATAAATTTACAATTTCCTTAAAGGTGTTAATGTATATAAGGTTAAATAATTGATTATTATTTTTAAACGATTTAATTTTTTTTTAATTTTTATATTACCGTTATATTCCCAACTTTTATGAAGTTGATTTCATTCTTTAAATGTACAAGAATTTTTTTATGTATTAACAAATTAATAATATTTATAATTATAAAAAAATATTTTTTATATGGATGACAAAATTTAATAATGATTTCATATTTAACATTTGTTAAAATATTTTTTCATATTTTATTTATTGAGATTGAAATTATTATTTATGTAATATTGATATAAATTATTATTTTTAGATGTTTTTAAAAATACATTACCTAATGGTAAATATTATAAATATTTTTTACACTAATAACAAATCTATTAATTTTTTAAAATGTTTTAAAACTTTTAATTTTTTTAATATAATATTTTCCTATTTTTATGAATAAAATTATTAATTATTATTTTTTGAAATAAAATTAAAAATTATTAATTTTTTTATGTTTTTCAAAATTATATTTAACAACAAATATAAAAAATTTATATTTTATGGACAATTTGTTCTATATTTTTTGGTGTTACAGAACTACAGTAGTAAGTACATAACTAGAGTTTTATAAAAAAACTGAGTATCTTATATTAATTTTTTTAAGATGATAGGAATATTGTTGGACATTCCAGATAATTTAATTTCATATTACCTCAAATAATTTCATTTTTACAACCTTGCATCATCAACCATCCCTCATGGACTCACTACAGTAATTAATTAATAACTTCTTTATTTTATTTGGAGAAATGAGGCTATAAAGATTTCAAAAACCAATACAACATAACACCCCATGCCATTAATTCCACCATATTCCAAAAAATTAATATAATAAAGAATAAAATAATAATAATATGATGATGATGATGCGTCAGAAGTGATAAAGAATCAAAATTTATGGATGAACATTTCTTACATTCCACCCATCATAGTTTTCTTTATCTTCGACCGCTATTATTAATGACCTGTATTCACTTCAAAGATCATAGAATACAATTATTTATCTAATAGGGTTCATAACAACTTAAAAAACCCCAACAATGATCTAATACTAGACACCCATCATCCATCATGCCACTATAACTATATTACTTTTCACCGCCTTCCTGAGTATTGATTTATCAGGGTTTGATTTTGTTTTTAACCAGTTCTATGACATCTCATGGAAGAGGAGGAACAAAAATAATATATCTTACAAAACATCAACCTCTTCCCATTATTGATATCAATATGTTCAAACTTTCACTCTTTTCTATAGTATGGGGTGTCCCCCTACCAAAAAATATTAAGGATATATTAGTGGGTTATATATAGGGCCTTTGCTTAGATTGTAGTATATAGATCTCATTGAGGAACATTAAATTTTCACTCTATTTAAGAGTAGATTCACCCCTAAAAAATTAGTAGTACAATGGGTTGGAAACAAATCTACTATAATATAAAATAGTGGATTGATACTCAACACAAGTACTTTGTGGAGAGTATACCTTGCTGTGGATTTGTAAATAATGGATCTTTGGAAATAAATTCATCATTTCACACCAAAAAATTCCTTTTATGTTTGTTTAAAGATTTTGAGTAATCTAAGTAAAGAGAGAAACTAGAGGAGTGGATTGATTACTTGGATGTGATTTTTACCTTCTTCTAGAGGTTCCATTTAGTAGAAATAGAGGCACCCATTCAGATAATTCATCCCACCAATTATAATGGTTATAATACCTTTTATGGAAAGGTATTTTATTTATTGATTTAATCTTGTTCGTTCGATATCACTTGATTAACTAATTTCCCTAGATTCCACCCACTGATGAACTATTACATCCATTAGATTGTACCTGATCTGATCGATAATCCAGATCATACCCATTCAATATACTGCGTTGACCCACCAAATGCATCCTATTAATCCCAAGTGTTTAATTTTTTGTTAATGATGAGTACATATGTGTTTTGTGAGTTGTGGTGAAGTGATGATGCTTTGATAATTGTTATGGATTTATTTAATAGCATTGCATATCATTCATGAATAATTTCACTAGATCAATTGTGTCAAATCAGACACATTTTTTCAAAATAATGGAGACAAAAGTGAAGATCACTCATATATGTGTTTCCATGGAGAATTTAATAAGGCTATTTTAAAAAAATAATGAAGAGAATCTTGATATTTTGTTTGGAATTTTTATATATATGATTTAATTTACACTTATAATTTTTTTAAGTGTTGTAAATAATTATCCAAGCATACAAGATAACCAACCCAACTCAACCAATGCTCTTATGGGAGCAGCATCAACTATGCATGTGTGTCAGCTAGGCAAGACTCCATGGCAGCATGAGATGTGAACCTTTATATAGATAGGTGGGAACATAGAATCATAAGGGTTCATGGTGTGTGAATAGATTCAATAGAGTCTTCAAATTGGTGTGCAAGGTGGAAAGCAGGTTGGCCCACCCCATGTGGCATATTAAGTGTTATCGGTGCTGAACCTCGTTGAATCCTCGAGGCTATTATGAAGAAAAATATGTTTATATGGAAGATTTAAACCATTTTTAAGTTCAATGTGGGATTTGAAATGTGTGAATAATGTTAATATATTTAAAAATATATAGATAGATTGAGAACCATACGATTAGCACTATATATCCATCCTATACCACGAACCTCTGATTGAATTAATCTACATGCAACAGAAGTGAATTTCATCAATGTTCTTGGACATACATATGATGATGAAAATCGGTTACTATGAAAATTATAAGCTCTTATGAATGATCATATGTGATCATAATAAAAATGATAACATTAAAACGTGAATTAGTTTAATGAATAAGCTACTGCATGTTAAATATATTGACAAGGTGTTTATTTGAGGAAAGTGTGACATGCATGTCTTGTTCATCACATTCGTGTGACCATACTTTTAGAATGATTCTAATATTCTAAAAAAAATAAATTTCAATGAGAAATATAGAGACCCAAAATTGAATATTTGAATGTATGATCTTTAGGGATATAAATATCTTCCCCAACTAAACATGATACGCAGGATATATTTGGTTGCATTAACAAGGATTGTTTATTAAAGCTAAGACAAAAATTTTTGAATGTAAAATATGATCACCAATTTAAGAGAATGATGTTTCTATTTTTAAAGATTAATTGGTTTCCATAGAAAAAGATCATTTGTGAGACACTATTTTTCATTGAGGAGTGTCATGATGCTCATTGCTTTAATGAAAAAGGAGATTCCATGAGCCTTCAACTAATGTTACATTATCTAAGTTCTTAATAAAGAATTATTTTTAAAAATACATTTAGGATTTCGTGAGAATCTTATATGAATAACCTTGAGGATTCACACATACCAGTTCGATGAGGGAATACTGGTTATCACCTACAATATTTACACTTTCATAAAGAAGGAGAAATTAAAAGAATCAAAACATTCTAAACCTTATGTGAACAAATAGTGAGCTTAAAGATAGTGGTTTTCATGATCAACTTGTGTGATTATTGTTCTTCCCAAGAAGTAAGAAACCATGTACTTAGTTACATGAATAAATAATTAAACAGTGAATTTATGCATACATGCATAAACAAAATTAATTTTCACTTGAGAATAAAACCAAAAAAGAAGAATAAATATTTATTTATTAATATAGGAATGATAAAAATCACAAAAAAATATTAAGAATAATAATCTATATATGCACTAAGGTTTATATGTTTGAGAAGCTCATGCAATTTGTTACTTATGAATGAAGTTCACTTATTGAGGATATATTTAGATTGCATAAGGTTTTTTCTTTAATAAAATAAAATTCAATATTTTTTGAACTAATTTTAAACATCTAGGTAATGATAGGTATTTATTATAAGAATTAGTAATTTATTGATAATTTATTTCACTGTTAAAACTGATTATACACCGATGATCAAAATCTTTTATCAAGATCGACAGACCTATTCAGTGGCTATTGAAGGCAATTGAAGGGTATATGAGTAAGTAAAATCATGAAAGATCATAGTGGAAGATCCAAATATTATCTTGCATTGGAACAAACTGATAGAAGAAATGGCCTCTCTTAATTTGGTCCTGAATCATATAAGACTTTCTTTTGGAGATAGAAGTAGGAGTAGCCTTGTAGTTGGAACTGGGAGCAGGTGAATCCTTTTAGTTGTATATGAAAGAAAAAAGACTCATGGTTGGATTTGGGAGAGAGAGAAGACATTAAATTGGTACTATAAGTAATGAATATGTCTTTCAGTTGGAGTTGAGAGTAGTGTAATGTCAGGAAATGACCCACCAGGGCCCACCTGACAGGTGGAAGGCTTAGCCATAACTACCCCAAGCCCACTTCTATAGACCAGGGGATGGAGAAAAACAATGATAATGAAGAAATAAAATACGAAGAATTTTCCTAAAGTACCGTAACACATGCACCCATCCATCTCCATACAGACGTGAAGAGGAATAATAATAAATGGAAGTAACCTTTAGAGTAAAAACCATGAATTTGACAACATCTAGGGAATATAAAATGGCATGAAATTGAAATATAATACTTTAAGGTAAAAATACATTTCCAACCACAAAAGTTATCCCAACATGACAACAATTAGAAAAGAATGTTGAGAGTTCCCCACTAAAGATCTCCAAGATCAATATTTGTACACAATATATGTACCCAAGTATCCCTATGATCCTCTGAAATCGCTTTAAAACAATATGTTTTTATCATAAGAAACAAAACGAACATGAAAATCCAATATTGGGTTGATTATATACATTCAATGTTGGAAAACCTAAAAAAATGAATGGGGAGCAATAAGAGATACATTAGAAGTATGCAACACAACCCAAAATTAGGGGGAAATTAAACCTAACAAAAACAATTATATATGATCATATAAGAATAGAAAATGATAGAGAAAGTGTATCACCATCTGATAGCCCGTCCTAACATGATGATTACACCTATATCTCCAATGTTCCATCATCTATTCCCAACATTTTTCATGTATTTCCAAATAAGTAACTGTGTGGAGAACCCGCACCTCACTACTGTGCCACAAATTATAGGGGAACAATCTCCATGTATATGACCCATGCCTTAGTACGATAATGGGGTGACACTTAGTTTATAGATATAGAAACCATTCCCCAATCTTCATGGTGGGTACCAATCAGTTGGTAGAGGAACCATGCCCTGGTATGATAGGAGGGTTCCACTAAATATGCAGAGGATCCATTCCATCATACAATACGGTGGTTCCACTAAGTAGGTATAGAATTCATCACCTGGTATAAGAAAAGAGTTGCACTCAATAGGTAGTGTAACCATTTCTTGGTATAATAGTAGGGTTCTGATCAGTAGGTATGGGACCCAATACCTGGTACAATATAAGGGTCCCACTTAGTAGGTAGAGGACCCATGCCTTGGTACAATAGGAGGGTGTAACTTAGTAGATAAAGGACCCACGCCCTACTACAATATGAGGATTCTAATTAGAAGATAGAGGACACACAGTATGGTACAATAGGATTTAACCACTTAATATTTATAGGACTCATTCCTTGTTATAGTAGTTGGGTTCCACTTATTATGTAGAGGATCCATGCCCTGGTACAATAAGAGGGTGCCATTCAGTAGGTAGAGGACTAATTCCCCGGTACAACAGGAGGGTGATACTTAGAAGGTAGAGGAACCATTACCTAATAAAATATAATGGTAAAACTCCAAACAATATGAGTATTATGGTGGACCCACACCTGGATACAATAGGGGGTTGTTGATCGCACCGTGATTCACTATTCATTTTCACCCTTTACACCATTGAATTAAACTGATTTTGTATTGTAAATTCCAGTTGTTATAAAAAATTTAAACCCAGTTTTGAATCAATTATTTTATGTTAATAACTGCTAAAAAGGGTAATTTCACTTGTTTTTATAATTTCACTATAGGTGGAGGTGATTTGGAGGGCCTGGGATGAAGTAGAAGAAAAATGGGCCAAAATTGCATGGGATCCATGAACACCTGTCCACTAATGTGAATGTTAAGAACAATAAGTACATCCAAATGGGTTAGTATTTTGTGATATGGTCTAACAATAAATGGGAAACATCTCTTATTAAGACTTACATGCCAAATTCGACCATTATGTGTCCCAACTGGCCTGATCTATCTAGCACATCGAATCTGTACGATGTTAAAAATGGTGTGTTGTGATATGTACATATATCGAGATGTAGGTGTCCAAATATTGCCAAAATTTCGGTGGATAGAGTTCTGAGGTGGGGATAAAACCTTTTAATTTTATGCAAATCAATATAAGGCATTATGAATGTCAAAAATTATTTTCCAACTGTTTTTAAGAAATTTGGGTGCTCAAAACCACCTAGCTCTTTGCCTATATAATGGATCCTTGGGATCCTCATTTTCAAGTGAGAACTAGATAAACATATCTACTATTTTGTAGTTCCAAAGGATTCCAATACAAATTCAAGTTGTTTTGGAGACCCCTATCCTCATAGGAGGATCAAGGATAAGGGTGAAGTTCCACCTGAGCCTCATCATCCATTCAATGGAGAGATAAATGATGGATGATCATTTCAAGGGAGCTACACACACATGGTAGAGAGTTACAAAAACTGTAATTATACATGTTTTGTGTACTTTATGTGTTAAATATTTCACTTATTTCATATGTTGACATTATTATCCCCTGATTTCATTTATTTATATATAATTAAGGGAAACAGTTTTTATTTCAACATTGATTGGGTTGAGATTTCTAGTGGTAATCTTTGGTTATGTCTGTTGGAAAACTCAAGAATCCTTTCCCTCTCACATATATATATATGAGATTTTAGTATGATTTGGTATTCCTTTTTATATGATTTAGGACCGTACCTTGAAAACACAATCATTCTGTCAAGGGTTGCTTCTTTGTGCATCGTTTTAAGGGGTAAGAGGGGAATCAAGATCATGACAACCCCCAAATAATTATACAAAACCTTGTGAAATTTTCAAAAAAATGATCTATAAATGATGTACAGTGAACTTGAAATGGTATCTTTCTCACATAATTATTAAGACATGACCTTTATTTTTCAACTAATAAATTTTTTAATTAAGTCATTTTAGTTTTTAGAATAGTTTTTAAAACCAAACTCTTTTTTAATAATATTTATTAAAAATACACACTTTAAAAATAAAAAAATCCTTGTTAGATGACCTATGTTCTTACCTAGACTATAAATAAACATTAAAAAAATAGTAAATTTTATTTTTCATGAAAACTCATTCAAATTTTGGCACCGTTTCTGGAGATCTATTTGGTTTTTAGTGTGTGTTTTGTATAGGTTTTTTGTCAAATTTATCAATATTTATTTGTTTTATATTATTCTTTTACCTTTATTTTTTCATCATGATTTAATTCTTATGTAGGTTCTTTGAATGAAACATTCTACTCTAGGATATTTTCAACATTTCAAACCTGAACTAGAGATGATCCTACTTTAGTGATATCGGGACACAAAAGAGAACCCATTGATGGAGGACAAACAAAACATCGAAACTATTATTAATCCATCATATTCTTTATCAGGAACCAACATCAAAACTGAAACAAAATTGCATAACATGGATGCAAATAACTGGACATTAAAATAACTTACCTCACCTGATGTTGATATGCAACCCACCTATATTATAATATAAGGAAAGGCACCTAATTTTGAACTAAAATCTGGTCTAATTCACTTATTTCCAAAATATCTTGGACTCACGGGAGAAGATCAACATAACCAATTAAAAGAATTTCATACTATGTGTTCAACCTTAAAACCTAAAAATGTGGATGAATAACTTGTAAATCTTAGATCACTCCCATTTTCATTACAATACAATTCCAAAAATTGGTTGTATTATGTTAATTCTCTAATTAGAGGTTGGGAGGATATGAAAAGACAATTTCTTGAAAAATATTTCCCAGCCTCTCAAACCACAACAATAAGGAAAGACTGTTGTAGGATAAGACAATAATAAGATGAAACAATTCATGAATAATGGGAGAGATTTAAGAAGTCATGTTCAAGCTGTCCACACCACCAAATAATAAATCAATTTTTAATTCAGTATTTTTATTAAGGATTAATTCCCATTGATCAAAATATGATTGATGCTACTAAAGGTGGTGAACTAATTGATTAAACCCCAATTGCTGTAAGAACCCTGAATGGGAGCATTGAATATCACTCAACAATTAGGTTCTAGATTGAATGTACCCATTCGATGTGTCCATGAGGTGAAAAGTATTGAATTTGAGAAGAAGGTGGACACGATGTTCGAATAGGTAAGTACCCTTCTTCAACAACTTTATCTTTACCAAGGGAAATACCATTATCCACCTCGAATCCACTATGTAATATATTCTAATGACAACCATTATTCTGACCAATTACCCCAACTATGAGAAACTTCTAAGAGTAGTGACACAATCTTTCCAGGATTCCTCTATAGCAAACCCTTTAGGAAAAAACCTTACTATCCATCCAACCATGTGTGGAAAGAAAAACAATATTATATGTAAGGGGGTATTCAAACATAACTAAAAAACAATTGAACAAACTGAGGTAGAGTAGTAATTCACTACCACGACCTAGAAATACCCAACCAACACAAAGGCCTTTCCATCCACACCCTCCAAAACCCGTCTGTAAGGACTGGACCCCAGCTGCCCAGAGCCAATGCCTTATTTTATTACATTGGAATCTAAAAACGAAATATTCATCTCTAAGTATTTAGTAGTCTAGAATATTTGGAGACTAGATACATACATTACTTCATTATTACAACATGAAAAGAAAAACAACATAGAAACTCCTGGTACAACATCCATAACTCCTATGTTATTTCTACTTTTGTTTCATAATATAAATCTTCATGTCTTTGGAATATGAAACATAAGAAAGGGGTTAGATGAAATTATTAGTAAGGTTATGAAATATAGTGGATGATATCATAACCATAAACATTAGACATGATGAAAAACTTAATAATACATGCCTTTAAAAATGAACTTGAGCACATTATGAAAGATATCAGATGTAAATAAACAATGCCATAATAAAACAAAATCTTGGGTACTATACTAGTTGAATTACCACATAGAATATCAATTACTAGTTTTATAATGGGGGAATTGATAATGTGGGATATCATAAATATACTTTCAAGGCCTCATGCCAAGACAATAAATTTCCATTTTTTCAAGGCCTTGTGCCAAGACCATAGTTTTCCTCATGATACCTACGGATGCACCGAGGAGAAATAGTGGGCCCCACTCGACACTTACTAAGTCCAATGAATTCCTTATATGAATCGGGATAAACATAAACAACATATAAATTCATATTGAAACCAATATATTAAATTTAAATAACTTTCCTTGAATATTAAGCATAAACACTAACCATTTGGAGTAAATTGGTGAATGTTTTTAAGATAGAACATCCATAGTCAAAAAAATAATAAACCATTAAATTAAATATGGTATATGATATCATTAAATATTAATCCCAATAATACATAATAATAAACAATAGTGTTGAAATAGATGAAGAGACTCTTATAAAATCATCAAGTACTTCGCGAGATAAATACTCTTTTACTTTGAAAAGAAGAGTTCATTTAGAAAAATATTTGTATAAAACCAAAAGTGAAGTAATATAGGATTTTCATAATATTATATATATTTTTATAAAGATAATGTTTTATAAAAATATATTATATAGGGATCTTGATAATATGAAATTATTTTAGAATTTCTCTTGAAAAGGGCATGTTTATCGGGAAGGATTTTGGAAAGATCATTTTAAAACATATAAATCCCATTAAATGAAAGTTGAATTTTTGTTTGTAAAAATATATATTAAATTCAAACAAAATATATGAGGAGTACATATTAATTAAATAGAATTTAATTTAGGTAAGTAGATAATAAAAGTAACCCAAATGAATATTGAGGTTAGGGTGGAAAACCCTTACTTTAAGTCTGGAGGTGTTCCTCACTTGATCTTAATATCCTAAATAATAAAAGTTAGGTTCATTAATTAATAATTTTGTAATCTCCTACACATTTAATTTATTTATTATAACCTTATTAAGTTCATTCCGGACCTTTTTGATGGGTTAAAAGGTTCAATTTCATTGTTTGGGTCTATTTATTTCATGATTAGTATACTTATATACATGAATAGAGAATCATGTAAAAATGAGGATGGTTTCCTATAATTGAAGTTATATGTTATTATTGAAAATATATGAGGTTACACGGTTAAAAATTTAATTTGTTTACTAGGAGTTCAGCTGAATCATTATATAAATTATTTAATGATAACCAGTTGGGTTAATTGGCAGTTTTTTAACACAATAAACTCATTTTTATTTATGTATCAAAAAAATGTGAAAAATAAGATTCAATAACCTTAAATAAGTTATAATACATATAATATATCCTGTTTAAATCATGAAGATAGTTTCATGACCATAATTGAATATGGTAATGGAAATTAAAAACCCATCGTCCTTGAATGTGATAAAATAACACAACTCGGATGGTGTTTTCATATCTAGTATAAAAGAAGAGAAAAAGTGAGATGATGATGAATAATTACACTATCAAAAAACATTCTCATACATGTAAGGTAATTGAGTTATCATATCATTTTTATTAATGGAGGTGAGTAAATACAAAATAAAAGAAAAGAAAAAACTCAAAATAAAGAAAACTTCAGAAATCCCTAACAAAAATTCTACAGTCTAACAACATTATTTAAAAATTAATAAAATATTTTGAGGAGAGAAAAGGGGTATATAATAATTATTACATAATATAAACAGTAAGGGGGATATTTAATGACAAATTCCAACATAATCCCATTTAAAATAAAAGAGAAGAAAATAAAAAGAGTGCTTGAAAAAGAGAAAGGTGATAGATTCCCTTACCTTGTAGAGTAGCTCCTAAAACATGATGGATGGGACCTTGGGGTCTT
This sequence comes from Viscum album, assembly GCA_963277665.1. NCBI lineage: Eukaryota > Viridiplantae > Streptophyta > Magnoliopsida > Santalales > Viscaceae > Viscum > Viscum album. The sequence continues at coordinate 2,044,134,016 of OY728147.1, read as the reverse complement.
GAGGAAACCTTGGGAGGACTCATAGGTAGGTTAAAATAATAGATATTCTAGGATTATGATTTTTTAATGAATGAAATCTAATTAATGAGTGGGTATTTATAGTAAAAGTGAGATAATTTTTATTAATTTCAAAGGACACCTCATTAGTGGTTTTTGAAAAACCATGGCCTATCCCATGGTATTTTACAATGGTACTGGCCACATTGGACACCTCATATCATATTTCTATTTACATAAGTTGATCAACATTTTATATTAATTATTACATCACTTTGAATTCATTGAATATACAGAAAATGAAAAATAGTATTTTTATTATTCACAAAACATTCAAGTATATTAGAAAAATCCCAAAAATTAAACCCCAACAATTTTTCAATATGTATAATTAAAAAATGAAATCCATTTTTTAAAAATAATTTTCCAAATATTTGTAATTTAATTTTTAAATAAAATCACAATTTATTAAAAAAACAACTTTGAAACTACAACTCATTTTATAACACATTGGGAAATTAATAAAGATCCCATAAAATTATCTTATAACCATAATAAAATAAAGTAACAATTTATTTTTACATTTTATGAAAATATATTTTCATTTTAAATTATTAAATAAAGAAAAAAAATTTAATTAAAATATTTATGACATAAAAAATTACCAATACGTATACTATGATCATTTTTCATTTATAAGATGACTAAATTGTATTTATACATTCATGTACGAAGTTTATATTTTTTTTCCAGTTTACTATTCATCACTATTAGTTACTATTCATAAGGATATGTTATTATTCATCAAAAATTATGTTTGTCATATCAGACTCTAAATATCATACTGAACGTAACAGTGTATTTCAGTTTCTCAAAATTCAAATCACGGAGGTGGTAAAATTATCATTTAATGGATATGTTATAATAAAATGGTGTTTTGAAGAGACTTAGTGTTTCAAGAATTCAGTATTAAATTTATTTACAAAATCACAGGGTGTTACACCAACCCTATCCTAGAATATATGATGAAAAAAATGGTAGCCAACAATCTCCAATTCTAACAAACCACCCAAGCAGCCATATAGGACCTAAAACCCAATTAGTCAAACTCTCTAACTCTCTAGGAGAAATTCAATGTCATGGGTTGGATAAACTATCCTCTCAACTAGTATTTTACCCTAGGGATAAGAGAAATGTTAGTTAAATAACCCTTAAGAGTGGAAAAAAACTAAAAAACCAAATGAATCCTCTATTAATGGCATCCCCTCATAAGGAAAACTCCATCCCAACTGTTGAAATTAGTCCAATTGTTAAAAAACCATGTCCTGAGAGAATCCCTTCCAAATGAATGAGCGTTTCAGTTGATGAGTCACCTTCCCAACCATTCCTCTTCAATTTACCAAAGCTCCATCCAACTGTAGGATCGAAATATAATATGAGATGCTCAATATACAAGAGGGGGGGGGGGGTGAATTGTATACTTTAAAAATTCCTTTGGAACCTTTAAAGTTAGTTATGAATAACTAAAGTTTCTTTAAGAAAAGGAAAGGGCTAAGTTTAACAAAGTTAAACTAAGTAAATTCACAACACCTCTAACACCGAACTAAACTTGGAAAGAGATTCCAAAAGTAGGTTCCGGAAATATGGTTCCGGAATTTGAAACTTAACAAAAGTTACAATATGAGATTCTACCTTAAAGCGTATAGAATCTAAATGAATCAGAGTAAGTAAGGAAGTATAAGAAAGTTATACTTTCCTTAAGATACAAATTGCAGCGGAATAAAAACAAGTAGTAAAACTACTAGTAACAAGATAATAGTCTTTTAACCCAAAGAGAAGGGTATACAACAACCTTGGATAAAGGTCCCTTGATTTATACTTTCAAGCAAGTCTGTCTTACCCACACCAGGGTAAGCCCTCGATACGAAGATCGGAGTCTCTGTCTTGCTATCCCCGCAAGCCATCAACTTCAAGGTAGTTGGCAACCTCTGTCCTCCTCAACAAGGAAGCCCTCGAACTTTAAGGTAGTCGGCACCTCTGTCTTCCTATCCCCGGAAGCCCTCGAATGAAATCACCAACATTCGGAGTCGCACGAAGCTTTGAGAGTTAATAAGAGTCTCTCTCTCTAGAAATCACTTCAACAGCATGTATGCACAAAGTCCAAATTGTTCATCCATCCGTTGCGAGCTTTTTCAAATGAGCTCCTATTTATAGGTAAGATTGGCTCCTTCTCTAACGGTCATATTTTTTCTTAAAGATCGGAGGGACCTGTACACGTGTCACTTAGACAACGGTTAGTTTATAACAAAATGGACGACATCGTTTTATAACAAAACAAGTGTAACAGAATGTACGACATCGTTTTAAACTCTAACATAAAGGTTCGGAGTGAATAAATTCAGAGTGTATAAAACAATGATAATCAGATTCTGTTTAATAGATGAATTAGGAATGAGAATTCAGAATAGGAATTTGTCATCAGAAATCGTAGTGAGAATTCATCATCAGAATTCGTAATGGGAATTCGCCATCAGAATTCGTAATGAGAATTCGTCATCAGAATTCGTAATGAGAATTCTTTATCAGAATTCGTAATGAGAATTCGGAATGAGATTTCTTCATTAGAATTCGTAATGGGAATTCTTCATTTGAATTCGTAATGAGAATTCAGAATGGGATTTCTTCATTGGAAATCGTAATGAGAATTCTTCTTCAGAATTCGTATCCTGAATCTGGAATAGAACTTAGTTAGAGTTCATATCCGGAATTCAGAATGAAACTTCCTTATAGTTCTTGTCCAGAATCCGAACCCTAAAACAGAATGCTTTATATCAAAGTTTCAATGATTCCGAGAAAATGAATCCGAAACTTATACTTAAGAAAAATATGGAAGAATATATGATAAGGATAATTTTTCTTATAAAAGCGATTTTCCTTAAGAAAGCAATTTTCCTTATAAAAGCAATTTTCTTAAAGATAAGGTGTTTGTGATTTTCAAAACAAGAAGTAATGGAAAAGTCATAAGGAAAACCTTATTGACTCAACAATCTCCCCCTTTTTGGAAAGCACAAACATCCTTACAAAAAACAATGATTCTAAGAAGAAAGAAACATATTAATGCATATCTCCCTTATTTTAAGGATATAGATAAATACGACTAACTCCCCCTTAGGCTTTGAAACTCTAAGGATCATATTCAGATTTCCGGAGTGGCATTTCATAAGAAGGTATTCTTTAAGAAAAACTCCCCCTTAAACAAACTCTTATTAGAGTTCTTTTTCTTTGGGTATTTTTCCTTTCTCCCCCTTTGATAAACTCTTATTAGAGTTCCTCTTTTTTTATGGATCTTTTCCTTCTCCCCCTTTGTGATTTTCAAAAAGAATTGTAAGGAATGGAAAAACTTAACAAAGTACCTGAGATATTAGTAATGACAACAAAAAGAAACAAGAGACACAATTTTCATTAAAATTTGTAATCTCAGCAACAAAAAAAAATTACAACAAAAAGATCGGATTGGATTATTTTGGATCTTTTTCCTTAGACATGAGGCCCTTTAGAATAGTCTTGATTTTCTTGAGGTATTTATGATCTTCTTCGGCTTGCTTCTCTAAGACCACTATTCTTGCGGATTGAGCTTCAATTATTTCTTCTTGAGCCTTCAACTTTTCTTCCTGAGCTTTCATTTTCTCTTCCTGAGCCTTCATTCTTTCTTCAAAATCTATCCAATGATCTCTTTCAAATTTCCAATTTTGAGAAACGGAATTGAGCTTCCCATTCAGATCTCTCACTTCCTGAATCCGAAAGTTCTTTTCCTCTGTCAAATTTTCTTCAAAAGATGCAGTCAGCTCATTAAACTTCTTGTCCTCGGTTTCAAAGGCATCCTTAACATTATCTTGAAACTCATCGAAAAGCCTCATCTCTTCCACAGTCTTCTTAGACCAGCTTGTCATCCTCTTGCAAGATCTTTTATGGGCTTCGTAACCAATAAAGAAGTTCTTGAACTGGGCTTCAATCTCAACACACTTATCCATAACCATGGATACAGAGTCTGTTTTCAGATTCAACACATGTTAGAGCATCTGGCATCGTGAATCAATACTTGAGAAGGTCGGAATGGTTCCCACCAACTTCTTCAAAGACTGAACAACAAAATCATGCCCCAACGAAGATGACTCTGAATCTGAAATCTTGCTCGGAGAGTTTTCTTCCTCAATAAGCTCCAACTTCCTCTTAGAAGAACTACCAGTTGCCTTTCTCATCCTCTTTTCTAAACTCGGAGTATCAGAAAGAATTTGTTTCCCCTTATCTTTTTTCGGAATTGAAACCTGTTCCAGAGTTCTCTTCTCACTGTCAGAAACTTGAATGACAATATCTTCCTCATCAGCAACTTCCTGAACACCAACCTCTACGTTTTTCATCTGAGAAATATCATGTAAAAGTTGTTCTTCTTCTCCATGATAGGCAACTTCTTCTTCTCCTTTCTCTTCTTCCAATTCAGGAGTAACTAGCTTTGAAGATTGAGATTCTGAAGTCCGGAGTGATAAGTGTTTCGAAGGAGTTCCCTTATACTCATCTACTTGTTTTAGCACATCTCCTGTTTCACTACTTCCTTCAGCAGCTTCTTCTACTTGTTCCACTTGCTCTATTTCCTCAGTATTCGTAGCAACATCTTGTTCTGAAGCAACGAGATTTCTTCCTGGAGTCTCAGGTAGAGATTCCAGGGAGAAAGATCTCGGAACTGGAATTGTTGCTGAAACCATTTCGTTGAACTTTAACAACGCTTGAACAGCCTCGACTTCTGACATTTTCTTCTTAATCTTCTTCTCCTTTTCTTGATTTTCAAGCTCATCAGCCGTTTTCTCCTTCAAAGCCTTAGCCTCCGCAGGGTTCAATCCGAACTGCAGATCCCCTTCTTTCCTCTTCTCTTTGTCAGCTCTCCACTTTGTAACAACCTCATCAGGATAGGTCTTCTTCTTCTTAGGCTTTGGTGGTGCGGAGTGGACTTCCTTAGACTTGGGATTTTCTCCTTGTTCTTCCACTTCTTTCATCTTTCTCTTCCTTACTGGCTTGGATGATTCCGGATCAGCAGATTTCGGAGCTACTTCTTCTTGAGGAGGTAGATCAATAAACTTTCCAGACTTCTTGTCAAAAGCTATATTCATTCTTTTAAGCGTACCATCACTAAGCAGCATGATCTTGTAAACTCTCAGCTTAGATTTTCAAGCCTCCTTGAAAGACTCAAAACACCGAACAATCAACTTGGAGAGGATTTCTGGATACATAATAATCTGAGCTCTCAGATTCCCCTTCTTCAAATTCTCAATATTAAGAAGAATATGCTTCATCAAGTTAAACTTCCTTAGATTTATCAGGATATCTAAGATATATATCTCACTCTTATTCAAGCTATCCTTATCACCTTTTCTCGGTACGATAAGTCATTGCACCCATAATTCCAGAATCCGGAAGTTTGTTGATAGAGTTTCAATCTTCGGAGCCTTGTCATCAGCCAATCCGAGAGTTTATAAGGCCTTTTCCTTGTTGAAACTACCCACAGAGTCTGGAAATACGTGAGAAATAAACTCAGCTTCACCTTCATAACTTAAACCTACCAAGATTGCAGCCTTGGTGTAAAAAAGTTTATATTTCTTGCCATACGATTTGAAAGAAAACTTCTCTCTATCATCTTCCTTAAAGAAAGAAACGGATTCATAAAATTCGACAAGCAAATCAGAATATACTTCATCTTGATTCCCGGTTTTAGATACCACAACATCCTCCCAGCCATTCAACTTGATGTTCTTTGAGATGATAGAATCGTAGTTGCTGAAGAAAGTCGGATGAACTAACCTTTCTCTGTAAACTAACCACTGAGATATAGGCTTAGTTGAAGACATTTCTTGAGATGCTAACTCTGCAGACATTCGGATTAGAAGTTCTCTGGGAAGTTCGGAACGGAGAAGACTAAAATTTGGAACGACCTTAAAACAGAGAGGCAGAGCTTCAGCACGCGAAAGCTTGAAACCGATGTGGGACTAGAAATTATGGTCCCCTTTATATAGGCAATGGGATGACGGTTCACATTCCATAGTTGATCTAACGGTTGGAATGAGCTGCGATCAGATCTGACGGTTGGAAACTCGAATCCGATCTTTTTGAGGTTTTATTAAAACAAATATTTTAAGAAATCTAAAATCCGAAAACATAAAGAAAATGCCAGCAAGTAAAAACTTGAGTAAGGAAATCATACCTTTCGGATTGGCTTAGGAAAGTTATTCGTAATGGCAGATTTCGAATTTTTTTTTTAAAAAAAACTTAGTACAAAAAACTCAATACGAAAACCACATTAAGAAACTTTCATTACGGAAAACTCAGTACGAAAAATAAACATTAAAAAAAATCAATACGAAAAACATAGTACGAGAGATATATTACAAAATTTGAAAACGAAAAACTTATTATGGAAGATTTAGTGTGAAAGTTCCGTTATGAAAATACCAGTACGAAAGTTTTCCATTCCAGAAATTTTCAATACGAATACTTCCATTCCAGAAGTATTCTGTGCGAAAATATCCATTCTAGAAAATTGTAGTTCCAGAAGTTCCATTCCGGAAATCTTCGTTCCGAAAAGATTGAAAACAAAATTTGAAAAACTTTTTTAACCAAACAATTAAATGTACTCCCCCTATGAAAAAGAGTTTATTATTGTAAGGAGAATTTTTTAACAGAAGGTTAATTAAGGAAGATTACCTTACGGTTATCATTCCTGACTTCTGTTTAATATATTCAAATCTATCAGAAGGAAAAGATTTTGTGAAAATATCAGCAAGTTGATCTTGCGTTCCGATAAACTGAAGAATAATATATCCTTTATGTGTGTGATCCCTAAGAAAGTGATGCCTAATATCTATGTGTTTTGCACGGGAGTGATGTGAAGGGTTCTTACTAAGAGCAATGGCACTTGTGTTATCACACAAAATTTGAGTTTTGGTAAAACTCAAGCCATAGTTTGTGAGTGTGTGTTGCATCCACAACACTTGTGTACAACAACTTCCAGCTGCTACATATTCATCTTCAGCAGTGGAGAGTGATACAGAATGTTTCTTCTTGCAGGACCAAGAAACTAATGAATCTCTTAAGAAATGACAAGTTCCGGATGTACTTTTTCTATCCATTCTACATCCACCAAAGTCAGCATCAGAAAAGCTTTTTAGAACGAAATCATTTCCAGAAGTATAAAATAATCCTAGATCCATGGTTCCCTTAAGGTAGCGAAAAATTCTTTTTACTGCCTTTAAGTGAGATTCCTAAGTATTGGATTGATATCTTGCACATAAGCATACTGAAAACATTAAGTCTGGTCGACTAGCTGTTAAGTAAAGTAGACTTCCTATCATACCTCTAAAAGATGTTTGATCTACTGGTTTCCCAGCTTCGTCAATATCTAAAGAGTTTGAGGTACCAATGGGAGTACTTATACTCTTAGTGTTGTCATAACCATACTTTTTAAGAAGATCTTTAATATACTTATGTTGAGATATGTAAGTTCCTTCTGGTTTTTGAGAAATTTGAAAACCAAGGAAAAATGTTAACTCACCCATCATACTCATTTCAAACTCAGATTTCATTAGACTAGCAAAAGAGTCAGTCAAAGATTGCTGAGTTGAACCAAATATAATGTCATCAACATAAATTTGAACAATCAAAACATTTTTCTAATCTTTCTTTATAAAAAGGGTTGGATCTGCATTTCCCTTAACATAGTTATTTTGAAGCAAAAATCCAGTGAGTCTATCATACCATGCTCGTGGGGCTTGTTTAAGGCCATACAAAGCTTTGGTAAGTCTAAAAACATGATCTGGATGTTTTGTATCTTCAAAGCCAGGAGGTTGTTCAACAAAAACTTCCTCTTGAACATAACCGTTAAGAAAAGCACATTTCACATCCATTTGATATAGTTTGAAATTAAAGAATTCTCCAAAAGCAAGTAGAATACGGATAGATTCAAGTCTAGCTACTGGAGCAAAGGTTTCTTCATAGTCTATTCCTTCTTGTTGATTATAACCTTTAGCAACAAGTCTAGCTTTGTTTCTAACAATGACTCCATTTTCATCACATTTATTTCTGAAAACCCATTTTACACCAATAACAGAAGTTTCCTTAGGTCTTTCAACCAAGGTCCAGACTTTATTCCTTTCGAATTCATTTAGTTCATCTTGCATTGCTTTGATCCAATCATCATCACCTAAAGCTTCATCAGTGCTTTTAGGCTCTAATTGGGAAAGAAATGCTAGATGTTCTACTTCATTTCTTAAGGAACTTCTAGTCCTTACAGGTTGATTTACATCACCAATGATACTATCACTGGGATGATTCTTAAGAAACACCTGATTTGGGTTTTGTAAAACCTGTTCATCAACATAGGGTAGAAAGTCTTCTGGGGTAAATGTTTCAGAAGTATCTTCTAGAACAATTTCCTTATCAGAAGGTTCTTCTATCAAAGGTTGACAATCAGTTTTTGAAAACACATCCGAAGATGTAAGTTGGGATGTTTTAAAAACAAAAGGATCTGACTCATCAAATTTTACATGTACTGTTTCCTCAATAGTGCAAGTATTTTTATTAAAAACTCTATAAGCCTTAGAGGTTGTGGAATAACCTAAGAAAATCCCTTCATCTGATTTTGGTGCGAATTTATGTAAGTTATCTTTAGTATTCACAATGAATAATTTGCAACCAAAAACCTTGAAGTAGGAAAGTCTAGGTTTTCTACCATTCCATAACTCATAAGGAGTTTTATTAAGAAAAGGTCTAATCAAAACTCGATTTATAGTATAACAAGCAGTACTTACAGCTTTAGCCCAGAAATGTCTAGCAATAGAATATTCACTCAACATGGTTCTAGTTATCTCTTGAAGAATTATATTTCTTCTTTCAACTACACCATTCTGTTGAGGAGTTCTAGGTGCTGTAAAATTGTGAGTAATACCTTTCTTATTACAAAAAGTTTCAAAATCAGAATTTTGAAATTCTCCTCCATGATCACTATGAATAGTTTTCAATGGAAGGTTTTTCTCATTTTTAACCTGAGCTCTAAAACTTTTGAAATAGGAAAAAGCTTCAGATTTCTTTGCTAGAAAATAGACCCAAGTAAATCTAGTGTAATCATCAACTAGAACAAACACATAGTATTTGCCTCCAATACTTCCAGTTTGTGTTGGACCAAAAAGATCCATGTGCACCAACTGTAATGCATCGGTTGTTGAGACTTCACTGATTGACTTAAAAATAGATTTATGTTTCTTGCCATATTGACAAGGATCACAAACTTTAGAAGAATCAAATCTAAGCTCCGGTAGATCCTTAACAAGTTTCTTCTTAGAGAGTTTACATAGGTTTCTTATATTAAAGTGTCCTAATCTTCTATGCCATAACCAAGAGTGATCTTCCATTGCACTTAGGAAGGGTAAATCTTGGCTCCTGAGGTCTTCTCAGTTTAAGGTGTAAACATTCTCTTGCCTATTGGCTGAGAGAATAAATTCTTCCTTGGAATTGTGTACTAAACACTTATCATTCCTAAAATTCACAAGGTAACCTTCATCACATAACTGACTTATGCTAATGAGGTTGTGCTTAAGACCTTTAACAAAAAGAACATTTGAAATTAAGGTTTTACCTAAAAGAACAATATTACCAATACCAACAATCTCTCCCTTAGAATTGTCTCCGAAAGTTACCTTTCCTCCTTTCGTTTTGATAATATTTTCGAAAAAACTTTTGTTACCAGTCATGTGCCGGGAACATCCACTATCCATGTACCATATATTATTACTGGAACTTTCTTTATTTTCCTGAAATTAAGAACAAAGTTAGATTTTCGGAATCCAAACTTGCTTGGATCCGAGATTTCCAGACAATAAAATTTTAGGTATCCACATTTTCTTAGAAAAGTAGGCTTTGTGGAATCCTAGAGATTGGGTTTTATTTAAGGAACAATTCTTTGCCCAGTGACCACCACATTGAAACTTGGTACAAAATGGGGCACTTTGAGGAACAAAATAATTGTTACTGAAAACTGGTTTTGCATGGGTATAACCAAATCCGGATTTATTTCTTAAAGGTCGTATTTGGGAATACATCTTATCAAAATTTTCCTTACCATGGGTAAAGTTTGATAAACACTTATTTAAGGAAAAAATTTCGGACTTGAGTTTTACAACCAAGTTTTTATCCTCAAAATCATTAGTTTTAGAACTAGAGTTAGACTCGAAAATATTTTTATTAGAAATTACTTTTTCTAATTCTTTAGAAATTTTATTCTTCTCAGAACTTACTTCCTCAAGATTTTTTGAAATACTTTCAAAATCAGCATTTTTCTTATCAAGATCTTTAGAAAGATCTGATATCTCTTTTGTAAGAATAGAATTCCTAGAGTTTGCCTTATCAAGTTTCTTACTGAGTTTGGAATTCTCAATCTCAAGAAGTTCAGCAATCCTAGAGACTACTTCAAAAGTAGGTAAAGTATTTTCCTCATCAAAAGATGATTCTTCATCAGAAGAGTTATAATACTTACTATCAATAGTATTTAAAGAAACATTGGTCAATGATTCAGCATTTCGTACCTTAGCCATAAGACAATGATTATCAATAGGTAATCTGGCTATAAGACCAAGATTCTTCTATCCTGAAGATTCATAATCAGAAGATTCATCTGAAGAGTCACCACCACTGGCACTCCAGGTGTCATTAGCTTTCAGAACTTTCTTAGCTTTGGCTTTATAATACTTCTTCCTGTTCCTGTCTGAATGCCTTTCCTTTATTTCATTCTTTTTGAGCATAGGGCAATCTGGTCTAATATGTACAGCTCTTTTGCATTCATAACAAGTTACTTCTCCATCTTTCTTATCTTTCCTATCCTTCTTATTATACTTGGATTGAAAGTTTCTCTGTCCAGCTATCATGTTCATCCTTCGAGCAAGATTGGCTAATTCATTTTCTGAGACTTCACTCTCACTAGATTCGGATTGGAAAATGACTTTCTTAGACTTGGATCTGGTTACTCTCTCAGGAGTCTTAGCTTTCATCTGATTCGACGTTGTATTAAATGCAACAGTACCATTTCCATTCTTTTTCTTGATGTTGTCAGCATCTCTCTTCATTATTGTTTCATGTTGTAGAAGAGTTCCAAATAATTCATCAAGAGTAATTTGAGTGACCTTCCTGTTCTCATCTATAGTTGTTCTCTTGGATTCCCACTCATTGGTCATAATGTCAATTATCTTGTCCACAAGAGCTTCATCATCTAAACCTTTATCTCCCATAGACTGCAGACTGTTGACAATAGTCATAAACCTTTGTTGAACTTTACAGATAGGTTCTCCATAAGGAAAATTGAAGCCATGATATTCAGCTCTAAGCATAGCTCTTCTAGTCTCAATCACCTTAGAAGTCCCAAAGTGTGTAACCTCTAACTTCTTCCATATACAGTTAGCTGCTTCACAAGAAGAAATTTGGCTATATATATTTCTGGTCATTGAACATAGTAAAGTATTGCGTACCTTATAGTTGAGTTGATAATGTTTCTTTTCCTGGATAGTAAAGGTTCTGACTTCCTTGTCAGGAATTTTATAATCACCAGTAAGCATAACAAAGTTGTCTACTCCAGTATTGATAACAAATGTCTTCATACGATCTCTCCAGTATTCATAGTCATTACCATCAAATATAGGTGGTCTTGTAGGATTCAGATTGTCAATAGATCCAACATTAATTCCTGCCATACTAGAAATAACTTTGCACACAAACTTGTTAGTAGCTTAGAATCGTAATCACAAAGTTCGGAATGAGAAAAGTTCGGAATGGATAAATCGGTATGACAAAGTTCGGAATGGAAAAGTGAGCAAGAAAAACTTGTATGTGAGTACAAGTATTTCAGTAACCGCCTCTGATACCAAATGTAGGATCGAAATATAATATGAGATGCTCAATATACAAGAGGGGGGGGGGTGAATTGTATACTTTAAAAATTCCTTTGGAACCTTTAAAGTTAGTTATGAATAACTAAAGTTTCCTTAAGAAAAGGAAAGGGCTAAGTTTAACAAAGTTAAACTAGGTAAATTCACAACACCTCTAACACTGAACTAAACTTGGAAAGAGATTCCAAAAGTAGGTTCCGGAAATATGGTTCCGGAATTTGAAACTTAACAAAAGTTACAATATGAGATTCTACCTTAAAGCGTATAGAATCTAAATGAATCAGAGTAAGTAAGGAAGTATAAGAAAGTTATACTTTCCTTAAGATACAAATTGCAGCGGAATAAAAACAAGTAGTAAAACTACTAGTAACAAGATAATAGTCTTTTAACCCAAAGAGAAGGGTATCCAACAACCTTGGATAAAGGTCCCTTGATTTATACTTTCAAGCAAGTCTGTCTTACCCACACCAGGGTAAGCCCTCGATACGAAGATCGGAGTCTCTGTCTTGCTATCCCCGCAAGCCCTCAACTTCAAGGTAGTTTGCAACCTCTGTCCTCCTCAGCAAGGAATCCCTCGAACTTTAAGGTAGTCGGCACCTCTGTCTTCCTATCCCCGGAAGCCCTCGAATGTAATCACCAACATTCGGAGTCGCACGATGCTTTGATAGTTAATAAGAGTCTATCTCTCTAGAAATCACTTCAACAGCATGTATGCACAAAGTCCAAATTGTTCATCCATCCGTTGCGAGCTTTTTCAAATGAGCTCCTATTTATAGGTAAGATCGGCTCCTTCTCCAACGGTCATATTTTTACTTAAAGATCGGAGGGACCTGTACACGTGTCACTTAGACAACGGTTAGTTTATAACAAAACAAACGACATCGTTTTATAACAAAACAAGTGTAACAGAATGTACGACATCGTTTTAAACTCTAACATAAAGGTTTGGAGTGAATAAATTTAGAGTGTATAAAACAATGATAATCCGATTCTGTTTAATAGATGAATTCGGAATGAGAATTCGGAATAGGAATTTGTCATCAGAAATCGTAGTGAGAATTCATCATCAGAATTCGTAATGAGAATTCGTCATTAGAATTCGTAATGAGAATTCGTCATCAGAATTTGTAATGAGAATTCTTTATCAAAATTTGTAATGAGAATTCGGAATGACATTTCTTCATTAGAATTCGTAATGGGAATTCTTCATTTGAATTCGTAATGAGAATTCGGAATGGGATTTATTCATTGGAAATCATAATGAGAATTCTTCTTCAGAATTCGTATCCTGAATCTGGAATAGAACTTAGTCAGAGTTCATATCCGGAATTCTGAATGAAACTTCCTTATAGTTCTTGTCCAGAATCCGAACCCTAAAAAAGAATGCTTTATATCAAAGTTTCAATGATTCCGAGAAAATGAATCCGAAACTTATACTTAAGAAAAATATGGAAGAATATATGATAAGGATAATTTTTCTTATAAAAGCGATTTTCCTTAAGAAAGCAATTTTCCTTATAAAAGCAATTTTCCTTATAAAAGCAATTTTCTTAAAGATAAGGTGTTTGTGATTTTCAAAACAAGAAGGAATGGAAAAGTCATAAGGAAAACCTTATTGACTCAACACCAACCATGAAAACAAAGGGTAACCAAATTTGAGAAATAAATATTTGAAACATTCAACAAAGTGCAGGATAATATTCCTTTGATTGATGCCGTAAAGAAAATTCCAAGATATGACATGTTTTTGAAGGAGATGTGTACACATTGAAGATGAGTTCAAGGTGATGAGAAGGTATTCTTGTGGAGTAACATCTTATCATTTATAGAGCCATCACTTCCCACCTAATGCAATTATCTGGGAACATTCTCATTTATATGCACCATAGGGAAGTATTTCTTTTACAATGCATTGATTGATTTAGGTGCCTCTATAAATATAATGACTCACTCAATTTAATCTTAATTGAAGGTATGGGAATTGAAGAATACATGAATCACTATTCAACTATAAATCTAGAGTTCAACACACCCCTCTGGTTTGTCAGATTATTTTCTTATGAGGGTGTAAAATTTAATTTTTCCTGCTGATTTTTATGTGCTTAAAATGGAAGATGATATGATGAATAGACATGCCCCGATTATATTGGTGATACCTTTTCTAAAAACTTCAAAAACCATAATTAATGTCTATAATGGTACATAATCAATGAATTTTGGTGGTGACATTGTCCACTTCAACATCCTTGATTCCATGAAGCACCCCTCAGAAGAACATTACTCTCTCTTTGTTACCTCTATAGATGTACTCCCTTCCCTTGAAAAATCTTATTTTCTTTCCCTAAATCCCTTTATGAAATTTTCATCATTGATTGAAATGATATGAAATGAATCATGCATATAATGTTGTTCCGGTTTAGAAAAATTTCATGCATTTTTATGAATTGATGATTTCTTGAACTATGAGGATCATATGACCATCGATGATACTACGAAGCTTGTGAAATATCATTCTTCATATGAGTATGATACCATTGAGCAGTTAGATGAGATTAGTTACCTCTCAATTTTACAAACATGTCCATCAATCTAAAATCATCCTGAATTTAAACTAAAAGAACTACATGAAAATTTAAAATATTCCTATCTTGATAATGGAAACAAGATTCCTATCATCATTTATAGATAACTTCCTCTAGAACATGAATTTTGATAGAATGAACTTTTTAGGGAGTATAAACACGATTTGGGATGGAAACTTGCTAACATTATTGGTATTATACCATTTATTTTCACACATCATATATGGTTAAATGATGAGGCTAAACCAATGAGGCAGTCACAACGTCAAATGAACCCAAACCACCAAGATTTTGTTAAAAAAATGTAACAAAATTACTAGATACTGGAATCATTTACCACATATCTGACAACCAACAGGTCAATCTTGTACAAGAGGTTCATCAAAAAACTATTCTTACAATAATAAAAAATGAAAACAATTAATTGGTTTCTATTCATGTGCATAATAGTTGGTGCGTCTGTATAGACTATTGACAATTAAACCAACACACTAGGAAGAACCATTTCCCATTTCCAATCTTTGACAGGATTCTAGAAATACTAGCATGGATGTCCCATTACTGTTTTCTTGATGGGTATTCTGGATACTTTTAGATCTATATTTCCCCCAAGGATCATAAAGAGACAACCTTCACTTTCCCCTTTTGTACATTTTCATAAATGAGGATTCCATTTGGTATGTGTAATGATATGAATACTTTCCATTAATGCATAGTTAATATTTTTTCAAATTACCTAGAGAATTTCATGGAAGTATTCATGGATAATTTCACTATTTATGGATCGTTTTCTGATGAATGTTTGAGTAGTCTTTCTTCCGTCATACGTCATTTTATTGAAAAAAATCTTGTATTAAATTATGAGAAATTCCATTTCATGGTGTGATAAGGTATAGCATTGGGACATGTCAATTATTGGGATGCAATCCAAGTTGATAAATCAAAAGTAGATGTTATTTCTTCCTTAACATTCCCAAAAAATGTTCAATATTTTCAGTCTATCCTTGGCCATTATTGATTTTACTATCGTTTCATTCATGACTTTAGTAAAATTGCACCCCCTCTTATGATTGATCCAAAAAGAAAATGATTTTTTATAAAGAACATGAGGAAGATTTAAATAAGTTAAAATAGAGTCTCATGTCACCCCCGATAATCCAACCACCTTGGTGGGATTTACCATTTGAGATCATTCATGACACCTCTAACTATACAGTTGGGGAAGTATTATCATAAATGGATGACTGAGCTCTACATGTCATTGCCTATGACTCACATACACTGGACCCTTCCCAAGAAAACGACACCATAAATGGAAAATAATTTCTTGCTATTATGTTTTCCTTGAATAAATTCAGGTCATATCTATTAGGGTCCAGAGTCAATGTGTTATCAGACCATGAACCCCCCGGTATCTCCTTAAGACCAAAATCAAAACCATATCTCATTAGCTTGATTCTACTCCTCCTAGAATTCAATTTAATAAATAGGGATAAAAAAGAAGTATAGAATGTGGTGGCTAACCATATCAGTAGTATTCACCCATCCTTAGACATTGACTCATCCCCCTGTATTACCATAAATGACATGTTTCTATATGAGCAATTGTACCGAGTGCAAAACAATATTCATTGGTACATTGAAATTATAAATTTATTGGTAGCATCTTGCATTCCAATTAATTTCAATAAAAACCAGGTCGATCATCTAAAAAATGATTCTTGTTGGTACATTTGGGATGACCCCTACCTTTGGCACAGATGTAGTGATCACATCCTTAGGCATTGTGTTCCTGATAGTGAGTTTCAGTCCGTCCTTGGGTTCTATCACACTCTTGTTTTTAATGAACACTTTGGTCCCCAACAGACAACTCGTAAGGTCCTTTATTCTAGTCTCTTTTTGCCAAAAATTTTTCATGATGCCCATGATTTCTATAAATATTGTCTTCACTGTCAAAGAATGGGTAATGTATATAAAAGAAATGAAATTATAAAATAACCCTTTCTCTTCCATTACATTTTTCATGTTTGGGGAATTGAATTTATGAAACTATTACCCAATTAATTTGGTAACCTTTACATTCTTCTGGCAGTAGAATTTGTTTCAAAATGGGTAGAGGAACGAGCTACATGGAATAATGACTCTAAGTTAGTTATGGAATTTTTGAGAACCCAAATCATCTGTAGGTTTGGATTACTTAGGATCATCATCAGTGACCACTATTTTCATTTCTTCAGTCAAAAAAAGAAATATCCTTTACATTGGTATGGGGTCAGAGATAGAGTGTCTACTACATATCACTCACAATCCAATGGTCAATATGTGATGTTTAATAGATAGGTAAAACAAATTATAGAAAAACAGTTCAAAGTAATAGAAAATATTATAGTATTAGGATCAATGATTCCTAATGTGATTGTTGTACTCCCTTTAAAACTCCTATTGAAAAATGACCCAATTGGCTTGTGTTTGGAAAGAGTTGTCACCTCCCTATTGAGATTGAGCACTGGGCCTACTAGACCATCAAATAATACAATTAAAATCATTTTGGTGTAGATAATAAAAGGAATTTATAGATTTAGGAGCTGGAGGAAATGAGAATAGATTCATATGAGAACCCTAGAATTTATAAGGAGAGAACCAAGGATTCCCATGACCGTCTCATCCTTCATCGTTAGTTCCACATTGGGCAGAAGGTCATCCTATACAATTAAAGGATGAAGTGGCATCTAGTTAGGATTCATTCCCTCTAGTTTGGACCATACACTATTACTAAGGTTTCTCCACTTGTTTTTGTTCAAGTTAAAAATGATGAAACCAAGAAAACCTTCACTATAAATGGGAAGTAGATAAAGCACTTTCACGAAGCCCTTCTAGAGTCCCCAATGGAGGAAATCCTTGTTCAAGATGCATCATACCAATATCATTCACGAGGATTTATCCATCCTCCCCACATTCTCATTTAGTACAGTTAGGACATGAGGTACTCTAGGTGTGGGGGGATGGGTATATTCCTAGGTTAGTTAGGAATTTTCATCATCTTTCTTCTTTTTCTCTTTTTGGATTGATGGATTGTATTGTCACTTTCTCCCTATTTCCTCTCCCATCACTTTTCTGCTGAAATAGTTTTTCCCACTTTATCATGGAAAATGATGCCTGCTTAATCATATAAGTTATTGAAAATGCATAAGTAATTTTTCTATTTCATGTTGTTTTAACATTAAAAAGAAAAGCATATGATGAAATGTGCATTTAAACAAGAATTCAATAATGTGGTGTTCCTTTATCTTGAAATTAGGAAGTTTTTCAATGATATAAATGGTTTTATCATCATTAAACCTTTGAGAAGAATGGTACCCTTAGTGTGAATAGTTTAAGGGAAAATTGTTTCTCTTAATATCTTCACACATCTTTACACCCGACCATAAAATGTGAAAATTTATTACTTAATAAAAGGTATATTTTTGTTAGGTTAGTTTTTCTCTACCTTCCAAAATTATTTTTCCATAATTTATTTATTTATCAAATCTATTTCATTACTTTACTAGATTGACCTATGTGTGTGTACCTGTTATCCAATAGTTGTATGCCCACAAAAAAACGCAAAAAAATTAAAAAAACAGATAAACATTGAGGGGAGTGATGAAATGTACAACATATGGGAATATCAAGGTCAGAATCTTAAGGTTTTAATTTTGGGAATTCTTAATTTAGTGGGTCTTGAAATTTAATTGCAAAGGATGATGGTAAGGTTCAGTGAAATGGATCAAATAAGTTGACTATTTTTAAAATAACTTATATTTACTCAATGAAAAATGGGATGAATAGAATGAAATGGTTTTCACACACACACATTGAGAATTAGTTACATGATTAACATTTTAAATATTTTCTTCTCTAGGAATCATGCATCTCTTGGAATTTTTCTATGATAGAATTTTTGGGATGTCCTTTTCCATGCTCATTGATAATAACTCTTCAGTTTGATTTTTTCTTTGATCTCATTTCTATCAGGAATTAAATTTTAATTTAATGTTAATTATTTATGAAATTAGAAATATATACATTCATATGTTTCATAAATATGAGTTTTCTAATGAGTGAAAATGTTGAGGTGTGGGGGTGTAATCACACCATGATCCACTTTTCATTTTCACCCTTTACACCACTTAATTAAACTAATTTTGTATTGTAAATTCCAATTATTATAAAAAATTTCACTCTATGTTTGAATCAATTATTTTATATCAATCAATATTAAATAGGGTAATTTCAATTGTTTGTATAATTTCATTGTAGGTGGAGGTGATTTGGAGGGCCTATAATGAAGTGAAAGAAAAGCGGGCCAAATTTTCATGAGATCCATGAACACTTGTTCACTGTTGTGAATGTTATGAAAATATAAATTCATCCAAATAGGATTATATTCTTATATCTAGTCTAAAATTTAATGTTATTCAACTCTTATAAATACATCCAATACCAATTCGTCCATTAAGTGACCCAAATGACCCGATCTCACCAGTAGACCGAATCTGTACAATGTCAAAATTGGTGTGATGTGATCTATCCCTATCTTGAGTAGTATGTGTACAAATTAAGATAAAATGTTAGTGGGGATAGTTATGAGGTGGGTATAAAACTTTTTAATTTTATCCAAATTTATATAAGGCTTTTTGTAGGTCTAAAACCATGTTCCAAGTGGTTTTAAGAAATTTGTGTTCCCAAAATCACCTTCAACTTTGCCTATAAAATAGAACCTTGGGATGATCATTTGATGTTTCGAACTAGAAGTAATGTTATTCCTTTTTAAAGTCCCCAAGGATTCATCACCTAATCCAATATGTTCTGGATTCCCCTATCCTCCTATGGGGATCAAGGATGAAGGAGAAGTTCCACCCGAGCCTCATCCTCCTCTCGATGGCAAGCTAAATGGTGGACAATCATTTCGAGGGAGATATACACACTTGGGATAGAGTTACAACACTTGTTCTTCTACTGGTTTTTTGTAATTTTTGTGTTAAATATTTTTCTTATTTCATATCTTGACATTATTTTCACCTGATTTAATATATTTTGATATAATTTTGTGAAACACTTTTTATTTCAACACCAATTGGGTTGAGATTCCACGTAGGAATCTTGGGTTGTTTCAATTGGACAACATAAGAATCCTTCTCTCTAAAAAATTTATGATATTTTAGTATATATTTTCATCTATTGTTCTATTATTGTGTACCAAAATTTGACAACATGATCACTGTTTCAAGGGATGCTTCTTTATGCAAAATTTTAAGGTGTAAAAGGGGAATCAAGATCACGAAAACCCTAAACCAAATAATTAAAAAAACTAAGCTAAATTTCCAGAACAATGAACTATAAAATATATGTATTGAACTTGAAATGATATCCTTCTCTCATAATTATTAAAAAACCACATTTATTTTTCAACTCCTATCCCTTTAATTCAGTCATTTTTAAAATAGTTTTCCAAACTAGCCCCTCTTTTAGTAATATTTATTAAAAATACACACATTAAACATAAAAAAACCATGAGAGATGACCTAAGGGCCTCCCTACACTATAAATAAACTTATAAAACATAATAAATTTTAGGTGTCATGAAAAAACATTCAATTTCCAACCATGGTCCCTCTTTAATGGTCATTTCGGATCACTGCCATCATCGAGTATCACATAATAAAGGTTCATTCTCAGAACATCTTTTATCATATATCAGAATTCCCTATAACGAATACCATTGAATTATATATGAAAAAATTAGTACAGGATTCCCATGGGACCAAATCTGAGTCCAATAAAATGATATATGATAGGAAGAAGATTCTTAAAAAAGGTAGTGCACGGTGTGTAAGGGACCCACACTACATGTGGTCCCACTCTGCTGCCTATTAGTGTTCTCTCTTGGGCTCATATCAGTGGACCTATCACTAAAAATGGTGTGTATGGGTCTCACACAGTGTGTCTTAGCCACTTTGGGCCTACCTATGTGATCCTAGAAATGACTGTGTCTGTTAGTCCATGCCCGTGTACTTGGATGTGTACCTCATCAAGATGGGATACTGGTACATGCCCATGTACTCCAAGAGTACATGGGGCATACTCCCATATGGGGTCCTATTTTTATGTGTCTAGAACGTGGCATGGATACTTGGGGAGAATCAAATGGTGTGTGGACTATCCACATGGTGTGTGATCCTTATATTTTTCCTAAAACCTAAGCCACCATTGTTGGGTGACTGCGCAACATGTGTTCATCCCATGAGACACCCTGTTGTAGGGATTTTCATAGAATGAATGTTTCTTCACAAAGATTCTAAAAAATAATTCCCACCACCAGATATGATATTTGACCACTCAAAATCGGTGGAAATCACCTCCTTTGGTTGTTTCCAACCTTCTAGTGGATGGAAAACATATTTCAGATCATCTACTTGAAGCTGCCATTTGCGTCGTGTGCCTACCATTATCATTGCCATTATGGATCTCAGATCCATGGAGAATCACCCAAATTTCATCATTATCCATCCTCAAAACACTAAGCCAGTAATTGGGCACATATCCACCAATAATCAGGGGGTTTGATCATGCTCGGACCCTCCCAATGATGTCTAACTATACCCCCATAGCCTAATGATTAAGAACATAAAAACTGGTCCGGGAAAAGAAACAAGAACTTGGGTTCATCAATCATTGGACTAGATTTATTGGCCAATTATCATATATCAGAGATATTGGGGGTCAGTAACATGGAATAATTTTAATAATATGATTTAATTAATTAAAATTATAGAACTTTCTCATGTAAGGGTTTGAAAATTATAAAAATCAAATTAGATAATTTAATTTAGGATTGATCAATTCAAAATGGTGGAAATACCAAAAATAACATGCCCTATCTTGATATTGGACCATTATTTGGTGAATAATGAATTATATAGTGATATTAGGACCACATTAAATTCACTGCCTATCAATTTACATCAATATGATCATCGATTATTGTCTGATCTCGATATGACAATGAAGAATGGTGAAACGTCATCTCAATAATACTAGGGTTATGTAGATCACCATATAGATTTTCCATAGAAGGATACATATAGAGGTAAAATTATTTTGTACATTAAATGAATAAATTAAATAATATAATTA
The DNA here is from genome assembly GCA_963277665.1 of Viscum album. NCBI lineage: Eukaryota > Viridiplantae > Streptophyta > Magnoliopsida > Santalales > Viscaceae > Viscum > Viscum album. Next base: position 2,044,112,286 of record OY728147.1, on the reverse strand, counting down.
ATTAATTAACTTAATATACCCACTAATAGCTACCTTATCAAAACATCTGATGACAACTAGCTTTAGGTCACTTCTAGGGTAACCCCCAAACTATAGATTCAACGGTGGTTTCATATTTTCAATATGAGACACTTTTCAGTATATATTCCATTATTTTTTAAATACAATGTGTGTGTGATATAATTTTTTTTATAATTTAATAAAATTAATTATGAGCTCAACGGTACTAAGAATTTTGTTCCATATCAGTGTATTGGTCTGAAAATATTCCTTGATATATTCCAATGTCTTACTAGAAAAAACTGAGTATCTACATTATTCTTTCCTTAAAATATTTTCACACTTGAAATGTAAAAACTAAGAAAAAATGTGGGGATACTAAGCTCAAATATGTCTCTCCCTCTCCCAGGAGCTCTACTTTATACTCCCATGCTACCACAATATATGAACCAAAGAAATGGTCTATACTCACAAGATTCTCTCCAACCAATCCTAGATCTCCACTTAGTATTCATAAAAGCTGGATCAATCCTCATTGTCCAGATCACCCTAGTAAATAATGTTCATATAATTATACACATGTCTTCTCAGCTATGACACATGGAAGAAATCATGAACTCACTCTGACTATGGGGCTAGGTCTAGGTAGTAAGTAACATTTTTAATCCTCTATAGGATCTATAATGACCTAATAAGCCGCATGGATAGATTTACTACCTAGAAAAAACACTAAAATACTCATCATGGGGAGAATCTTAGGAAAACATAGTCTCCCTCCCCAAACTCTAAGGGCCTATAACATCGAACAACACAATATTTCTTCCTACTTTGATGTATACTCATTTCATCCCACCAAAAATACCATCGAAGGTCTCTATACATCTACCTTATATAGATATGTTCAACCAAAGGAGAAGTGTGAAACTATCTCATCACCTCCTCTTTAAATGTGACCAGAAACGTCATCAGTCCAAGGAAAAAAGATGAAACGATTCCCTCCATCAAAAAAATCATCCGGTGAATCTTCTAATGATAACTAGTCTTATAGGACCACACAATCAATTTATACCAAATGAGCCACTATTGTATTCTAGAGAAGTAGAGGAGTCAAAAACATTGTCTGATTATAAGATACAACCCTATCCTCTCCATGGGCCAGCTACAAGAAATCCAACTACTCGAACGCCTCCTCCCCCAAGAAATATTGGGACTTCTTACTAAGGGAATATGCCACCAGGTTACACTTACTTGGAGTATAGAATTTCTTAAAGTCATATTACTATATGAAATTAAACAAATTCCTCTATATTAGATTCATATCTCTTTATGTCGAAACTTGACTAAGAATATGATGGCCTGAGTATACAACAATGTTCTCTTCTAGAAGACAGTTTCTCCACATCCGTAGAGAGATTACTATCACTACCAACTCTAGGTCATGAGTTTCATAGTTCTACTCATGGGGTCTTAGCTTACATAGCCCATATTTAATCACTTCCTACCTATACATAAACAGGTAGTCGATCTAAGATCCAAAGGCTTCATAATACAATTTTTACTCCACACCCTTCTTTAGTAGTCTCATAATAGGATCACTAGTTAGCATCAACCTCAACTCATAAATGGCTCTATGAAACTAGTAAATCAAGGTAAATGACCTCCCTTTTCACATGAGGGTGGTCAATGTGGTTGAAATCATATAGAATTTTACCACAAACCTCCTATTTTAAATTAATGTGCTAAGAAAACTTTGTACCTTTAACATGATATAGTCTGTCTCCCAAGAAATAAATACATCAAACTTCTTTGGGTTTAAAAATAATCCATGTTCCTAGATTACATGCCAAACAAGTTAACCATGAGGATCTAGAATTAAAACATTGAGAGCTTACTTTAAATTTCATTCTCCCAAATAAATTATATCACCATCCTCAAGTTATCAACATACTCATCCTATGATAAATATTAGATGAATATGTTATAATTGAAGACAATATCAAATGAGTCTCTGTATGGTTGGATGAATATATTCATCAAATCCATATATAATGTGATGGAATTCATCACATAAAAAGGAATCACCGGGAACTCATATTGTTTATAGTGAAATCAAAATGCCTGCTTCAGAATATTATCCTTGACATCTCTCTATAGGTGGTATTAGGACATGCTATCAATCATTGACTACCCTCTCTTACATCTCAAATAATAAAAAAGTCCATTAATACTTTATAAGGGGTACTTGTTCTTTAACATTTCCTAGTTCAGTCGATTTTGAACAACATAAATTCACATGATCCCATTTTCCTTTTTCATGAACAAAACCATAGCTTCTTAAGGGGACATACTCGGTCTGATAAAAACAATCTCTCAAATTTCCTTTAACTATTCCCTCTTATTTTGGACCTCAAAAGGGGCCATTTGATATTCTATTAAAGATATCAGAGTGGTCCTAGGGTGCAGGTCAATGAAAATATCCATCACCTTCCTTAGTGATAGTCCCATAACATCCTTGGGGAAGATGGTTATATAAGCCTCCAAGACTAAATGAACCAAGATAGCTAATTATACAACTACGATAATGGATAAACTCTCCAATTAATGGGTGATGGTTTGTCACTTTCTTCTAACAAGACCAACTAACTCCACCATGATATCTCTCTCACCCATAATTGAGAATCTCATCCCATCATCTGAAGTCATTTGACCATTATAAAATGATAGCTAACTTGGGATGGTACTATTGAAAGATTTTATATACCCAAGATGATGTCATAAGGTCTCATCGTGATGACCAAGGGGTCCCATGAGAAACTCACTCCACCAAGTGATAGCTCACACTACTAGAAAATATATAGAAGCATCATTCCCTGTAGAAACCACAAGGAAATTTAATGAGCTAACATCTCTTTTGGGAGCACTATATCTCCAACCAGGAGTAAAGATATGAAATAATGACTCAAAACACTGTCTTCTAGTATCAAAAAAAGATTATAATGAACACATATTGATCCTTTAATCATCTAATGAGATACTGGGTCATAAGACTATATAGCCTATAGTTTCCCATGACCCCAACTGCTAGCTCCTTGATCCTAACATGGTCCACATGGTGGTAGTGGTGTATGTATATCATAAAATTTTCCTCCCCTAGTATCTCATCTTCCTGGAGCCCCACATACTCCTATATAAGACTTTCCTCCTTGGGGGCCACCCTGGCCTCACTTGGGAGAACATTAATTATGAAATTACCTCTATCATGGTGGTTTATCTGTTATCTTCCATTCCTCATCATCACATCGGGTTAGGAAATCACATGCCAGGTGACCTTTACCTTCACATGCGTCGAATCTATCCTTTATAGGATTTCATAGTTTTATGTGTAGTCACTGAGCCATACAACCACTTTATTGAGCTCGACCATGAGAAGATCTCCAGTTCCAAGACCCTACCAACTACAACCTACTAGAAACTGTAGCTGATTCTTCCCCATGATGTCTGCCTATACCTCCAGCTATATTTTACAATAAAATATGAATATATCCATCAATAGTTCCTTCTCTAACACTCTAGTATATATGGGAATGAATATATATACCACACTAGCATGGATGTCTTGATGGAGACCCTTATCTAACTTCTATTCTTTGAAGTAACCATCCTGAATCATATGGAGGGATTACTGAGTATGGTCAGTGAACCTTTTGTTATACTCAACAATAGTTATCCATCCCTGATGTTACTCTAAAAGATACATAATATGAACTAATCATAATAATGAGGTGTATTAATCCTTATGAAACAACAATTAGATATCAGACCATGTGGGGATAAGTCATCACGAGTCTTCATGAATAGACTCAACCAGGGCCCAACTACTATATTGAAAGGAATGGCTACCATCAAAACCTTCAGATTAGTCGAGGTCCACACAAGTCTAAAAACTCATATAACCAACTAAATCCAATCCTCAGATACCCTAATATCTGTCTCACTGTAGAACCTCAATAGCCTCTAACACTAGAACTCTTGGAGGCTGGAAATATTTCTTGCATCCTCAACACTATATGATGATATAATATGATACTCGATAGGTGGGGGTGCTAGTAAATTCCTTTCTTGAGGAAGGATCTCTTGTGATGGACCCTAAACTGAGGATTCATCACTCATCGGATCATCATCACAATCCTGAATTGACAGCAGGGATGGCAGTAATTGTAGAGGCATCCTAAAAGTGATCAAGATATACCACAGTCAAATGAGATTATATATATATATATGGGGAGATTAATCAAAAAAATAGTCAAGGAAATCAATCCAATATGATTCATGTACTTCTTTTCCAAACAACCAAGGTCTCCGTATGCTATTTTAATAAACTAGTAGTAAGATTCCTAGTGAATTGATATTTCAATTACCACACCAACACTAGGTTCCCTAGACTAAAATCCCCCCTCAAGACACTTTGACACTAGTGCCCTATATTTCAAACCAAACCTCATAAGGGGAAAAAAATACAAACACCATCCTGATGTCAAACCACCTCTATTACCAATATGTCATGTACCAACCCATAGCGGCCCACATGGTCAATATAAGGACAAGCTGAAACTGCCCCAAGCCCACTTCCATAGGCTAGGGTCTTCTAAAAATCACTGATAAGGAATAAATAAAATGTGAGGATTTTCCCTAAAGTACCTATACACACGAACCCATCCATATCCACATAAGAATAATATTAGAATACTGTAACCTCTAGAGTAAGAACCATTCATGTAACCACCTATAGGGAATACAAAAGAGTGTGATAGAGAAATATGAAATGTAAAGGGAAAAATACACACCCAACCAGAAAATATGTCTCAACCTAATAATTAATTGAAAAGAAATTCTAAGAGATATTGGTTCCAGATCTCTATACCTTCACATCGTTTTCACTCTATAAATTATAGTATCTATATGATCCTCTAAAATCACAACTGACTTATCCGTCATTGGCATAATACATGACACATACGGGAAAATCTCATGCAGGGGTGGGTATATATATAACCATTAGGATTCCCCCAAAAAAAGGAAGAGAAATAAGATATATAATATAAGTAGTTAGATCATCCTAAAGAAACGGGGAAATGAAACCCAAAAAGAACATATATATATTCTCATATAAGAAACCCAAATGAGAGATAAAGGGGATTTCCATATCATAGCTCAAAATAGGATGACGAGTTATCCTATATCTCCAAATTTCCATCATCTATGCACAAAATCTCATGTGTATATTTGAAGAAGTAACCATGTGGAGGATCCAAACCTTTCCACTTGAAATATAGTTAATGGGGAACAATATACATGAATATTAACAATGAATAAGTATGATAAGGGGGTACCACTCAGTAGATTGATAGAGTACCCAAGCTCTACACCATAAGGGGGAACAAATCAGTAGGTATTGGAACAATGTACTTGTATCATAGGAGGGTTCCAATTAGTAGGTAGATGACCCATGCCCTAGTACACAGGAGGGTTCCACTCAATAGGTATATGATCCATGCCATCGTACAATAGAAGGATTCCACTCAATAAGTAGTGGTCCCATTCCCTGGTAAAATTGAAGGGTACCATTCAATTGTTAGATGACTGATTCCCTAGTACAATATGTGGTTTCCACTCAGTAGGCTGAGGACTCATGCCCTGGAATAATAAGAGGGAACCACTTAGTAGGTAGAGGACCCATGCCCTAGTAAAATAGGAGGGTTCCACTTAGTAGGTTGAAGATCCATGCCGCAATACAATAAGAGGATGCCACTTAGTAGATAGAGGACTCGTGTAATGGCCCGAACCTACCTGGTCCATTACTTTGTGAAAATGTGGTGTTGGAGGTGTTCCGGGAGGTCAAGGTGACTTATCCTCCATCTTCTGCCTACCGGTAGCTCGGTCTACCGGTAGCTGCTGATTACCGGTAGCTTGGTCTACCAGAAGCTGCTGATTACCGGTAGCTCGGTCTACCGGTAGCTACTGATTACCGATAGCTCGGTCTACCGGTAGCTGCTGATTACCGATAGCTCGGTCTACCGGTAGCTGCTGATTACCGGTAGCTCGGTCTACCGGTAGCCGCCGCTTACGAGTAACTCGGTCTACCGGTAGCCGCATCCTACCGGTAGTTGGGTTTACCGGTAGCCACGGCGTACTGATAGCTCGGTATACTGGTAGCCGCAGTCCAACAGTAGCTCGGCTAACACTTTTCCAAATTTCTAGTTCTTGAACAGTGTTTCTATCAGTGAGGTTCAGTGAACAGTGTTTCTATCAGTAGACTTGAACAGTGTTTCTATCGGTGAGGTTCTATCGGTGGACTTCTATCAGTAGACTTGAACAATGTTTCCAGAATCCTAAGAGCTACCGATTCCATACTTTGCCAAATTTCACGAATGAACAGTGTTTCTAGAATCCTAAGAGCTACCAATTCCATAGTTTGCCAAATTTCACGAATGAACAGTGTTTCCAGACTTCATGAGAGCTACCGATTCCATACTTTGCCAAATTTTGAGTATGTGAACAGTGTTTCCAGCATCGCAAATTTGACGTTTTCTTTGACGTAAAATACTTTTAAGACCTTATTTTAAGGACTTTAAGGACGATTCAAAGGCCATAAATTCTATATTAATTATTTCTAAGGCCGGGATGTTTTTACTTGGTCAAACCGCGGGGGTTAATGCAATCTGTTTTTAATGGAGAATAAATCGGATCTTAAACCGTCGCCTCTCTAATTTTTTTAAAAGGAACGAGATATCATTCTTCGTTGTTCTCCCTCCTGGTTCTCATCTACGAGACGCTAGAACCTTGCAATCATTCTCGTAGGAGTTTCACAAACAAATGTTACTCAGATCAGTTCCGCTCTGTTGATGCAACCAAGTTGTGTCGATCGTTCTTCCATATAAGCTGTCGTGAGGAGAAGAGGACTGTGACCCATTGTGTGGATAAAGGACGTCAAGAACTCTTCGAGGTAGGGGATTCATGGCCTCTCTAATTGTTTATGTGCAACTGCAGAATTAGCATGATTTAACCCTTTGTATCACAATGAAATTGACCTAATTAAATACTTGATCCATAATAAAATAATTGGTTGATCGCATGTTGTTTCATTGTACCGTGATAACAGTTTGCCTCATGTTTTCCTAGATAGAGTGATATCTATGATTTTCTTTAATTATTTGCTCGTTCATGATGAAAATTGATAAAGAACGTAAATCCGGAATTATTTGTTAAATAATTGGCAAAAGATAAAGAGGCATGTTAATGAATATGTTAATTCAAGAAGGATTAAAGAACTATTAGTTCGATAATTTCAAAAGGGTTCTGAGTTACCCGCTTTCTTGTAAGGCTGAATGCCTTGTGGTTTGGAGCTCTGAGTGCTCATCTTGTATGAAGGCTGAATGCCTTGTTAAAGGGCCGAGAGCCCATTTTGTGATCTTTTTTTTCCTGCTTCTTGTGATTTGATGTGAGCATGGATGGCTGTTGTGATATGTGGAGGCATGGGGACTTGTGGTTGTGGCAGCGGAGGACGCCTAGTGTGGCGAGATGCATCGGTTTATGCATGTGGGTGTCGGGGAGGACACCAATGAGGATGGTATGAGATGAATGTGATGGTTTGATGTTGGTGGTTTGATTGTTTATCTGCTTTACTTTTCCCCACTGCTCAAGGCAGCTGGTTTTGCTTACCCTCTTTCCGAAGGAGGCGAAGACACGCGGGGTATGCCACGTGCTTTCCGTGTTAATCCTATCGATGGAGGATGGGTCTATGCTCTTGATATAGGCGGCAAAGACTCGATGGGTAGTATATCTACTCACCGTGTTGAGCCCTTTGTGTTTAGTAGCATGGGATGCTTTTCTAGAATGCCTGGGAATATGGGGAAGGTAATTCCATAATGAAAGTTTGTTTAAATGGTGATAATCCACAGGGATGGAGAAACTGGAATTTAATAGTGATGTAAATCCTAAAAAGGAGCAGTTTTTGAATGTGATGCCAATTTAGTTTAATGTGGTAAATTGTTCATGGTTAATTAATGTTTAAAGAATTAATTAACGTATAGTGGAACTGATAAAATGAAAATGGAGTAATCTAATAAAGCTCTTCAAATGGTTGTGTGCTTATAGGATACCTAGTCTTAGAAGTTGCAGCCTGGAGTCTGAGAGACGTTAGCTGCAGTTGTGCCTATGACTAGGTAATTCCCATAGTGTGGTTGTGAGTTATATATATTCTGTACTTTTTGTGTTTCTATACGCTACTCCACCCTGTCGGTAAGGGAAACTGACACCCCTGGGATTCTGAACCCTGGGGGGGGGGGGGTGTTTTCCCCAACATTCTGATGGGAGGTTGAATGGCTGACTACCCCCTTTGGCCCCGCTCTCTTCTCTTGGTAGATACTTGTGCCATGAGGCAAGCGGTTAGTTACCCCATATATGTGTGTAGAGGGCTGTAATGGCTTGTGGTTATTCACACACATATATTCTGGATATAGTATCCTATGGACTACTATATGTGTAACGTGTATAGGCTGTGATGGCTTGAGGATCCTTACTCGGAGTATGGGCTGTAATGACTTGAGGTATTATACCCGACGTATGATACACGTTATGCGAGCTGTGGTGGCTCCCAGAAACTACCTGGTTACCTTTGGTTGTGAGGATGGTGTGGTGCTTAGCCCAGGTGTCTGCGGGCAAGCCTTTGTGGTGCACGTGGTGCAGGTTGTGGAGCTTAGCCCAGGTGTCTTCGGGCAAGCCTTTGGAGAGAGATGCACAGGACGTATGTCGTTGGGGCAAAGCGGAAAACCAGTGGGGAAGTAGTAGCGGGGTACCCTTGATATTCTATGCTATATGCTATATTCTTGTATGTGTTACTTGGTGAGAGTATCCATGGTGAGGTTGGGAACTTAGTATACCTATTTAGGTAACGAGTTAGTTTCACTTGTTGTTCACTAGGCTTTAGCATGCTTTCTTTACTTTTGCACGAGAGGCTTGAGGAGGATCCTACTGAGTATACTGTTATACTCACCCTATGAACATATAAACTGTTTTACAGGTCACTTGGAGCAGGTTGGAGGTCAAGCTAGTTACTTCTAGCTTGTGGTTGGAGGAGGATCTGTTCGGGCTTGTGGTCGCTGTCGTTTTACTTTCTTTTGGGTACTTTTAGTTTCCCCTTTCAGTTGTAGTACTTTTGCATGACATTTCATATATTTACTTGGGTTTCTTTTATATTTCAGTTATGAGTTGAAGTTGGTTGGAGTCTATTCTATCTCTCTCTTCTGCATGTGTTCTCTTAGAGGGTAATGCCTCCCATTTGTGTGTGTATTATACCCTCAGTGCTAGTCGCCAACCCGGGGCCTACTGGAGGCAGGACTTGGGGGTCATTATCTCCCTTCTCACATAGCCGGCCCAGGAGGGGTACACTTTGTGGGTAGGGGGTCGTGACAGAGTGGTATCAGTGGTCTGGTTGAGGGATAGGATGAAGTTTGGAGTTAAGCACAGGTGAGGATGCATGGGATGGTAGGGCAACGGCGTCATTCATGTTTAGAAAGTGGGGTAAACACTAGAGACTGGAAGAGACATAGGCGTTTAGGGACCCCTATGATCTGTTGCACGGACCTTTAAGCTTACGATGGATACTAAACAAAGTGATACCAGTTGCAGGGTAGAGACCTAGGAAAGGATCATGCATCATTATTCTTTGCGCTTGTGTTTGAATGGGTAGACCTTGGGATAGGTAACCTAAAATAAATAAAACAAAACAATTAATTAATTAATGTTGAGTCTTCCATATTCCAGGCTTAGGAGCTCTAACAGTTGTTATTTTGCAGGTATGGCTCCAGGTCGACGTCCTCGTCAGGTTTGCCCAGAAGATGCCCATCAGGCTGTTCCAGCAGATCGCCGCTGAGTAGAGGTTGACGAAGATGACACTTAGAGGAAGACACTTCGAGAGTTTCAGCACCAGAGTCTACAGAAGTACGAGGGCTCCGTTTCAGATGCAGTCATAGAAGACTGGTTGGAGGAGATCGAGATAGGCTTCAGTTCGATTCGTGCTCGGAAGGAACACTGGGTGTCTTTGGTTGTGACGATGCTGCGTGGAGTAGTGAGGCAGTGGTGGTTCTTGTTCCTCGGTGATCGTGAGGAGTCAGGGATCTCGTGGGAGGAGTTTTGAGACAGGTTTAGAGTCGAGTTTCTTTCATCGACTGCGAAGGTGTCCAGTCGCCATGAGCTTCTCACCCTTCGGTAGGGGAGCTCCAGTGTTCGAGAGTTTGGAATCCATTTCAGGAACCTTCTACGATATGCTTCAGACGTGTTACCAGGTGATGAGGCCAGGGCGAGGCATTTCGAGGAGGCTTTGCATCCAAAGATCCAGCGCCAGGTCACCCCATTTATGCTGAAGACATATCTTGAGGTGCTGGCGAGGGCAGAGGTTGTTGAGAGGACTTTGGCCAGGACTGGATCGTCACGAGAGGGGAATCGTCATGATTCCTCAAGAAGCAGAGCTGTGGTCTGGGGTTCCCGGTTTTCAGGACAGAAGAGTTTCCGTTCACCTGGGGGTAGGTCCCAGCCCTTCCCATCTCGTTTCTCCGGAGGTAGCAACTCTCAGAACTATGCCAAGGGATCAGGCGCTTGTTTTTCTTGTGGTGGTCATGGTCATCAGCAGCGGGAGTGCCCGACTTTTCAGAGCAGCCATCGTGCACCAGGCGCACCACTCCAGGTTCCTCCGTTGAGGCAGTTCCAGCCGGGGCAGCAGCAGCAGGTTGCACCAGTTTTAGATCACCAAAGGGTAGATGGAGCAGGCAGAGGACAACCCCAGGATGCTCCCCGTCCTCAGAGAGCAGAGCGCGGCCGTGGTGGTGGTCGTCATCAGGGTCAGAGAGGCCGTGGAGGAGGTCGTGGTCAGCTTCATGCTCTAGCGTTACCATCCCCAGGCGAGCCAGATGTCATTAGAGGGACCCTTTGCTTGTTTTCTACCTTGGTGTATGCCTTGTTTGATTCAGGAGCAACACACTCCTTCATATCACCTACCCTTGTCCATGCTTTGGGACTTGAGGTAGAGAGGCTTCCAGTGCCCTTGGCGTTGACTACGCTAGTTGGAGGTCGAGCTGACTTGTTTGAAGTATGTAGAGGATGTTAGCTAGTGTTGGGGAAACACCGCTCTTGGGGAGATTTCCTATGTTTGCGAATACAACCACATGATGTCATACTTGGCATGGATTGGTTGTATTCGGTGCAGGCTGTTGTGGATTGCTACAGGAAGAAGGTCATTTTATTTGATGAAGATGGAGAGAAAGTGGTGTTTGTTGGTGAGAGAGATCCTCAGATGAGTCATAGACGAGTTCCATCCTTATCATCCATGATGGATGGGATGACGCTGAGTTCTTCAGAGGTTCAACAGTTGGCGTTTCCTAGGGTCGTAGAGGAGTACCCTGACGTCTTTCTAGAAGAGGTTGTATCCTTACCCCCTCGACGAGAGATCGAGTTTGGGATCGAGCTACAGCCAGGAGCGTCTCCTATCTCTATGTCTCCATATAGGATGGCCCCTTCTGAGTTACGAGAGCTACGTATTCAGCTCGACGGTCTGTTGCAGCGTGGTTTTGTTCGGCCAAGTGTGTCACCGTGGGGTGCACCAGTTTTGTTTGTGAAAAAGGCTGATGGAAGTTTGCGGTTGTGCGTCGATTATCGTCGGTTAAACAAAGTGAAAATAAAGAACCGCTATCCTCTCCCACGGATTGATGACCTATTCAATCAACTGAAGGGTGCAAGTTGGTTCTCAAAGATAGACTTGCGGTCAGGATATCATCAGATGCGTGTAAAGGATGAGGATATCCCGAAGACTGCTTTCCGCTGTCGTTATGGGCATTATGAGTTTGTTGTAATTCCATTCGGTGTGACGAATGCTCCAGCTGTTTTCATGGGGTTGATGAATGCTGTGTTCCGTGAATTCCTGGACAAGTTTGTTGTGGTTTTCATCGATGACATCCTTGTGTACTCCACATCTGAAGAAGAACATGCAGAGCATCTACGAGCCGTTTTGGGAGTTCTTCGCCAACATCAGTTGTTTGGGAAGTTGTCCAAGTGTGATTTATGGGCTCGAGAAGTTCGTTTCTTAGGGCATGTTGTGTCCCAACAGGGAGTAGCTGTGGATCCATCGAAGATAGAAGAAGTAGTGTCTTGGGCATCCCCCGAGACTGTGTCAGAGGTGCGAAGTTTCCTTGGTCTCACAGGCTATTATAGGAGGTTTGTAGCCAATTTCTCCTGAGTTGCGACTCCTCTGATATCTTTGACCAGGAAGGATCAAGCGTTCATATGGACTGATCAGTGTCAGACAGCTTTCGAGTATCTAAAGGAGAAGTTGGTAAGTGCTCCAGTCATTTGACTTCCAGCGGAGGGAGTCCAGTTTGATGTTTTCTGTGATTCTTCACATCTGGGGCTAGGCTGTGTTCTCATGCAGCAGAGGTCAGTTGTTTCTTATGGGTCTCGGCAGTTGCGTCCCCATGAATGCAACTACGACACCCATGATCTTGAGTTGGCAGCCGTGGTGTTTTCTCTGAAGTTGTGGAGACATTACCTCATTGGTGAGCACTTTGTGGTTTTCACCGATCATAAGAGTTTGAGGTATGTTTTCTCCCAACGTGACTTGAACTTGAGGCAGCGTCGGTGGGTGGAGTTCTTGCAGGAATATGACTTTGAAATATCGTATACACCTGGAAAAGGGAACATTGTAGCTGATGCACTAAGCCGAAAGTCACGTAATGATGTTGTACTTGAATCTGGTGATTCCTGGAGAGTTATGGAAGAGCTAGTAGCTTTTCATCTTGATATGGGAGAAGATGGGGGTAGAGGTTGTCTTTTCCAGATGACGGTGCAGTCATCTCTGATGTAGAAGGTGGAAGAGTCTCAGTTGGGTGGTCTAGAGGTGGAAGTCTGGAGAGACAGAGTTGTTTGTGGAGAGGCCCCTGATGGTTGGTCGGAGGATGAACAACACCGAGTGTTGTATCATGGCAGGCTTTTTGTTCCCTTGGCGATGTGCGAGACAGTTCTCCGAGAGTTCCATAGTTCACCCTTGGTGGTACATCCTGGTGTGACGAAGATGTACTGATCCTTGAGGAGTCAGTTTTGGTGGCCTGGGCTGAAGCGTACAGTTGTAGAATGTGTGTCTCGATGTTTAGTCTGCCAGAAGGTGAAGGCCGAACACCGTGTTCCTGGTGGTCTTCTCCAGCACTTAGGGATTCCTCAATGGAAGTGGGAGGACATCTCAATGGATTTTGTTACAGGTTTACCTCGAGCTCCGGGAGGACATGATGCTATATGGGTGGTAGTGGATCATTTAACAAAATCATCCCACTTCATAGTGATCAAGGAGTCGAGCTCAGTGGAAGTTTTGTCGAGGCAGTATATGGAGGAGGTGGTGAGGCTTCACAGATTTCGTAAGACGATCATTTCTGATCGAGATCCTCGTTTTACCTCCAGGGTGTGGAGAGGTCTCCAGCATTATTTTGGTTCTCAATTATGCCTTAGCACTTCTTTTCATCCTCAAACGGATGGTCAGACAGAGCAAACCATCCAGACTCTTGAAGACATGTTGCGCTCTTGTGTTCTTGATTTTGGAGGTTCATGGGTGAAGCACTTACCCTTGGTAGAGTTCGCTTACAATAATAGTTTTCACTCTACCATCAGTATGGCACCGTTTGAAGCCTTGTATGTCCGGCCATGCTGTTCTCCATTGTGCTGGACTGGGGTCGGAGAGTCAGCAATTCTCACACCAGAACTAGTGCAGAATACAACAGAGATGGTTCAGGTGATTCGTGAGAGGATGAAGACAGCACAGGATCGTCAGAAATCATATGCTGATTAAAGAAGGAGACCGTTAGAGTTTAATGTTGGGGATCATGTGTTTCTAAAGGTGACTCCCCGTCGTGGGAAGCGAAGGTTTGGTCGTGGAAGTAAGCTTTCTCCCCGGTTTGTTGGGCCTTTCGAGGTGTTAGCTCGTGTTGGAGCTGTGGCGTATCGAGTAGCACTTCCCCCTCAGATGAGTCGGATACATGATGTTTTCCATGTATCACAGCTCCGTCGTTATCTTCATTATGAATCTCATGTTATCAATTGGGGAGAGATAGATATTGACGATGATGCAACCTTCGAGGAGCGACCTGTGGAGATCCAAGACCACAAGGAGAAGGTGTTGCGTGTGCGTTCTATCCCCTTAGTTCGTGTCTTGTGGTGACACGGTGGGATGGAGGAGAGTACCTGGGAGCGTGAGTCACAGATACGTGCTCAGTACCCAGAGTTGTTTAATGTTTAACTCTTTTCATGTAATGACGTTTCCTTTATGGTTAGACCTTTCATGTTTTATTTATGTACCTTTGATGTGATGTTATGTTTGAATTGTTTGGTTATGGATTGTTTGTTTTCATACTCTCGGATGTCATAGTTTTGTTCTAGCTTTTGAACAACTCATGGTGGTTTTCCCCTGAGAGGTATCTTATGGGGTGGTTGTTCGGACCCCTCTTTTCTTCTGGGTTGGTTTTTAATTCTCGAGGATGAGAATGTTTTGAGAGGTATCTAATGTAATGGTCCGGACCTCCCTGGTCCATTACATTGGGAAAATGTGGTGTTGGAGGTGTTCCGGGAGGCCAAGGTGACTTATCCCCTAGCTTCTGCCTACCGGTAGCTCGGTCTACCGGTAGCTGCTGCTTACCGGTAGCTCGGTCTACCGATAGCTGCTGATTACCGGTAGCTCGATCTACCGGTAGCTGCTGCCTACCGGTAGCTCGGTCTACCGGTAGCTGCTGATTACCGGTAGCTCGGTCTACCAGTAGCCACTGATTACCGGTAGCTCGGTCTACCGGTAGCTGCTGATTACCGGTAGCTCGGTCTACCGGTAGCCACCGCTTACCAGTAGCTCGGTATACCGGTAGCCGCATCCTACCGATAGCTGGGTTTACCGGTAGCCACGACATACTGATAGCTTGGTATACTGGTAGCCGCAGTCCAGTAGTAGCTCAGCTAACACTTTTCCAAATTTCTAGTTCTTGAACAGTGTTTCTATCAGCGAGGTTCAGTGAACAGTGTTTCTATTGGTAGACTTGAACAGTGTTTCTATCGGTGAGGTTCTATCGGTGGACTTCTATCGGTAGACATGAACAGTGTTTCCAGAATCCTAAGAGCTACCGATTCCATACTTTGCCAAATTTCACGAATGAACAGTGTTTCCAGACTTCATGAGAGCTACCGATTACATACTTTGCCAAATTTTGAGTATGTGAACAGTGTTTCCAACTTCGCAAATTTGACGTTTTCATTAACGTAAAATACTTTTAAAACCTTATTTTAAGCACTTTAAGGCAGATTCAAAGGCCATAAATTCTATATTAATTATTCCTAAGGCCAGGATGTTTTTACTTGGTCAAACCGCATGGGTCAATGCGATCCATTTTTAATGGAGAATAAATCGGATCTTAAACCGTCGCCTCTCTAATTTTTTTTAAAAGGAATGAGATATCATTCTTCATTGTTCTTCCTCTTGGTTCTCATCTACGAGACGCTAGAACCTTGCAATCATTCTCATAGGAGTTTCACAATCAAACGTTACTCAGATCAGTTCCGCTCTGTTGATGCAACAAAGTTGTGTCGATCGTTCTTCCATTTAAGTTGTCGTGAGGAGAAGAGGAATGTGACCCGTTGTGTGGATAAAGGACGTCAAGAACTCTTCGAGGTAGGGGATTCATGGCTTCTCTAATTGTTTATGTGCAACTGTAGAATTAGCATGATTTAACCCTTTGTATCACAATGAAATTGACCTAATTAAATACTTGAACCGGATTAAAAGAATTGGTTGATCGCATGTTGTTGCTTTGTACCGTGATAAAGGTTTGCCTCATGTTTTCCTAGATAGAGTGATATCTAGGATTTTATTTAATTAGTTGCTCGTTCATGATGGAAATTGATAAAAAACAAAAAGCCGGAATTATTTGTTAAATAATTGGCTAAAGATAAAGAGGCATGTTAATGAATCTGTTAATTCAAGAAGGATTAAATAACTATTAGTTCGATAATTTCAAAAGGGTTCTGAGTTACCCTCTTGCTTGTAAGGCTGAATGCCTTGTGGTTTGGAGCTCTGAGTGCTCATCTTGTATGAAGGCTGAATGCCTTGTTAAAGGGCCGAGAGCCCATTTTTTGATCTTTGATTTCCTGCTGCTTGTGATTTGATGTGAGCCTGGATGGCTGTTGTGATATGTGGAGGCATGGAGACTTGTGGTTGTTGCAGCGGATGACGCCTAGTGTGGCGAGATGCATCGGTTTATGCATGTGGGTGTCGGGGAGGACACCAAGGATGATGGTATGAGATGAATGTGATGGTTTGATGTTGGTGGTTTGATTGTTTATCTGCTTTACTTTTCCCCACTGCTCAAGGCAACTGGTTTTGCTTACCCTCTTTCCGAAGGAGGCGATGACACGCGGGGTATGCCACGTGCTTTCCATGTTTAGCCTCTCGATGGAGGATGGGTCTATGCTCTTGCTATAGGCAGCAAAGACTCGATGGGTAGTATATCTACTCACCGTGTTGAGCCCTTTGTGTTTAGTAGCATAGGATGCTTTTCTAGAATGCCTGGGAATATGGGGAAGGTAATTCCATAATGAAAGTTTGTTTAAATGGTGATAATCTACGGGGATGGAGAAACTGGAATTTAATAGTGATGTGAATCCTAAAAAGGAGCAGTTTTTGAATGTGATGCCAATTTAGTATAATGTGGTAAATTGTTCATGGTTAATTAATGTTTAAAGAATTAATTAACGTACAGTGGAACTGATAAAATGAAAATGGAGTAATCTAATAAAGCTCTTAAAATGGTTGTGTGCTTATAGGATACCTAGTCTTAGAAGTAGCAGCCTGGAGTCTGAGAGACATTAGCTGCAGTTGTGCCTATGACTAGGTAATGCCCATAGTGTGGTTGTGAGTTATATATATTCTGATTTTTTTGTGTTTCCATACGCTACTCCACCCTGTCGGTAAGGGAAACCGACACCCCTGGGATTCTGAGCCCTGGGGGGGGGGGGGTGTTTTCCCCAACATTCTGATGGGAGGTTGAATGGCTGACTACCCCCTTTAGCCCCGCTCTCTTCTCTTGGTAGATACTTATTCCATGAGGCAAGCGGTTAGTTAACCCATATATGTGTGTAGAGGGCGGTAATGGCTTGTGGTTATTCACACACATATATTCTGGCTATAGTATCCTATGGACTACTATAGGTGTAACGTGTATAGGCTGTGATGGCTTGAGGATCCTTACTCGGAGTATGGGCTGTAATGGTTTGAGGTATTATACCCGACGTATGATACACGTTATGCGAGCTGTGGTGGCTCCCAGAAACTACCTGGTTAACTTTGGTTGTGAGGATGGTGTGGTGCTTAGCCCAGGTGTCTGCGGGCAAGCCTTTGTGGTGCACGTGGTGCAGGTTGTGGAGCTTAGCCCAGGTGTCTGCGGGCAAGACTTTGGAGAGAGATGCACATGACGTATGTCGTTGGGGCAAAGCGGCAAACCAGTGGGGAAGTAGTTGCGGGGTACCCTTGATATTCTATGCTATATGCTATATTCTTGTATGTGTTACTTGGTGAGAGTATCCATGGTGAGGTTGGGAACTTAGTATACCTGTTTAGGTAACGAGTTAGTTTCACTTGTTGTTCACTGGGCTTTAGCATGATTTCTTTACTTTTGCACGAGAGGCTTGAGGAGGATCCTACTGAGTATACTGTTATACTCACCCTATGTACATATAAACTGTTTTTCAGTTCACTTGGAGAAGGTTGGAGGTCAAGCTAGTTACTTCTAGCTTGTGGTTGGAGGAGGAGCTGTTCGGGCTTGTGGTCGCTGTCATTTTACTTTCTTTTGGGTACTTTTAGTTTCCCCTTTCAGTTGTAGTACTTTTGCATGACATTTCATATATGTACTTGGGTTTCTTTTATATTTCAGTTATGAGTTGAAGTTGGTTGGAGTCTATTCTATCTCTCTCTTCTGCATGTGTTCTCTTAGAGGGTAATGCCTCCCATTTGTGTGTGTATTATACCCTCGGTGCTAGTCGCCAACCCGGGGCCTACTGGAGGTGGGACTCGGGGGTCATTATCTCCCTTCTCACATAGCCGGCCCAGGAGGGGTACAATTTGTGGGGAGGGGGTCGTGACAACTCGTACTCTAGAATAATAAAAAGGTATGAATATGTAGGTAAATGAACCATGACCCAGTACAACAGGGGGTTCTACTCAGTAGGTAAAGGACCCAAGCTCTGGTATAATAGAAGGGTGCCACTCATTAGGTAGAGGAACCATGCCTCAACATAATAGGAGTGTTTCACTTAGTAAGCAGAGGTACCATTCCCTAGTATAACACAAGGTCACCCCTCAAACCTGTTTGAAGTGTATAGGGTACCTATAACCTGATATGATAGGGTGTTTCCAACCCCGGTCTCTCCCCGACGATTCTTTCCTATCACTGGCATTGTCGAGCATTTCCTAAAGAAGTGTAATACTCGGAACATATCACATCATATCTCATTAGTCAATAAAAAGGCTAAAATCTTGTTATAAGAGGAAAATATAATCAGGATAGGCTACCCACAGTCTGAAATTTGAGTCCATACAAAGGAGATATAATAGGTAGAAGTTTCCTTAAAAAGGAAGTCAATGACATGTGATCCCATTCTTCTGCCCAGATGTGTTCTCTTATAGACATGGATCAGTGTGTATGTCACTATACATTGTTTTCATGGGTCCCACATGGTGTGGCTCAACCACCCAGGTCCAACCCATGTGCTCATGGCCATGATCATGTCCGTTAAGTCATGCCCATGTACCTGGCCATGCTTGGGTATTGGAACATGCTCATGTACTCCAAGCGTACATGGTGTGTCATCCCACATGGGGTCCTTGGTGTTTGTAGTTGGAACATGGATTGGATATCGAGGGAAGGTCACAAGATGTGTGTCCCATCCACATGACAAGTGATCCTGAAATTTTTCTCAAAATCCCAACCGCCACAACTGGGTGATTACAAGGCATGTGTAAATCCCAGTAAAAACCGTGTAGTTTTTATTTTCATATAACCACTAGTTATTCATGATGTTTCCGAATCCACCAATATTACAACTGAATAGTTCATTTGACTACCTAGACTTAGTGGAAATCATCGCCATAAGTTGTCTTTGGCACTCCAGTGGCCAAAAATTTAATTTTAGTTCCTCCGATCGAAGCCTCCTCACACCTCATGTGCCTCCCATCATCATTGTCACTCCAAATCCAATATACATTGATTATCACCCATATTTTTTAAAGGTTTTGGACGAAGCATCAATTTATTATTGAAATAAAATACCTCTTTAGTGTGGGTAGAGGGATACCCATTACATACCCCGAAGGCCAAAGGTCAAGTGGCCCGAATACAAGGCTCGAAAGCACATTTTGTGGCCCAAAGGACCCCTTGGTGAAAAATTATACTATAGTACACATGCTGCTATTGTACCTACTATGGTACTGCCACCACTATAGTGCCTCTTATAGTGCCTCCGTCACTATATTGCCACCGCTGATACAGTTCCGCCACTGCTACAGTACTACTACAGTATCCTTCAATTTTACTGATACAATACGAGAAATTTTGTCCCTGCCCAGATTTGATCCCGGGTCTTTTGGATTCAAAGAAATAGCCTGTAACACTTGGTTACATGCTCATTGTTATTTATTATCATCCTTATTTTATCCTAATCTATCTACAAAATGTAGATATGGTTGTTGTGTGTATATCCATGATGAATCTGGGTGATCAATCATGCTCAAACCTACCAAAAAATGTAAAACCATGGCCCCATCGACCAATGAAGTATAATGAGAATAAAAGCATGGATACAAAAAACATGAATAAGGGGCATCCATTTTTAGAAAAGACTACTTGGAAAATGATCCTAGATTGGGGATATTTGTGGTGATAAATAAGGAATAACAAGAATAATCTGATTTAAGAAATTCAAATTATGAAACTAACTCATGAGAAGTCTAGAAAATGATAAAAATAAAAGATAATTTAATCCATGATTGATTAGTTAAAAATTTCTGAAATCATATAAACAATTGACCCAAATTCAATATTGAATCGTTATTTGTTGAGGAAATTATTTTACATTGATGTGGGGATCCCACTATATTTTCTACCTATCAATTCACATTGATATAATCACCGACAATCATATGATCTCAATCCACCAATGAATAATGGTGGAACCTCCTTTCAATTATCCCAAGGTTATGAGTCTACCGCTATAAATTTTCCTTATTATGATAATTATAGAGGAAAATAATTTTAGGAATTAAATTAATGAATAAATTAATTCAGTTAATTGATTCACTTAATGTACCCGCTAATAGTTGGATCATCTAAAAATCCAACGCCAACAAATATTAGGTTGCACCTAAGGAAAACCCCATACTTTGGATTCAACAGTGGTCTATGATTTTTAATCCAAGACTGAATTCCTGATATATTACATTATTTATTAAATACAACATGTACGTGATAAAAAATATATTTAATATTTCTATAAAATTAATTTTGGGCTAACCGAGCATTAGAATATCATTCCATCTCAACACCAAATACCAAAAATAGTCCTTGATATATTCCAAAGTTATAAACTAAAAAAGTAGAGTCTCATTATGAAATAAATTGTTTTGTAGTGAAGAATATGAAACTGGGGGGGTAATAGATTGCAGTTAGGTGTGGTATTTTTCAGAACCCTGTAAATAATTATTGTTTCTCTTTTTATTATTATAACTACTGATGAGGTGTTATTAAAAGATAATATTGAATAAAACTAGAACCAAAATAATTTAAAGTGGTTGAATTAAAAAGAATAAAATCCCTATATGTAAACTATTGATTCAAAACTCATCTTAGTTGTCATTCCGACCTAGGGATCTATAAGTGGTATAATAGGAAATATTCCCTCTAATGATTCAGAATGTTTTTGGAGTGATGGTGAATATAAAATATTTCACTCGAAGATGTGTTTCCACATTTTATAATATTAATTATCACAACTATAAGACTAGGATACTACCCTATCTCCAATTAATTAGATTTATAAAGAGAGATGCTGTAATAATGGGTTTTCCACCCACTACTGACGATGCTACCACGACACAAGATGATAAGAGAAATATAGAATTTGATGAAAAGGCTCAAAATTCCATCATTACAGATCTATATGAAGTGTTATACACAAAGGTCATGGGTCCTTGAACTTCCAAGGAGATCTATTAAAAACAGAGAAGATGTTATGAAGGCAATGTCAAAGTCATGGAAAAAAATATAATTATTGAAGAGTAATTTTGAGGATATAAAAATGAATTAATTGATCAATATTTCAAAAACATTATTGAGATAGATATATTTGAGGATTTGGTGAGAAGTTGGACGACTCTATCATTGTCAAAAAATTGATGAGGAATTTTTCAAATTATTTTGATTCAATGATATTAGCCATAGAATAAAGATATTATTTGTATCTTGATGAACTATAAAACATTCTCATAGATTTTGTTATGAGGAAAATTAACACTTTTATGTAGAAAAAAAATTTATATAGACTTTGAATCAATGATAAAGGAAAAAGTTAGAGAATATGAGGATGAAGAATATGAACATTCAGATAATGATGTTGGTGATGATGATTAAAATCAAATTATTGCACTTATATCAACGAGATTTTAAAAGGGAAAGTGGAAGAGAATGAGTAATTAGTAACCAAATTTTTTAAATTATGGTGAATCTAGTCATTTTTCAATGAAATTTCCAATAAATAATCTTAAACAATTAGAATCATAATAATAATCATAATTAGATGATAAGAGACTTTAGAAACATAAATTAAGTAAAAAAATAAGTACCACAATAGTAAGAAGAGAAATCCTATGAGAAATAAGAATCAAGATTCATTATAAAGTTATTCTTCATATAATGAATTTGGATTCCTTTATCATGTAAATAAAGGAACTGATTCATCAAGAAAAAATGATGATGGAGAAGAAAGAATATAAGTTGAGTAGAAGTTAAAAAAAATTATAATTCTATGTGGGACAGATACAAATTTCTAAGAATGAAAATAAGAATCTTGATAAAGAAAATAAAATAGTAGTCGATAAGATGGAATAGATAATAAAGAAGGAAGAAAACTATGTTGATAAGATCAATAAGTACAATCAAAGACAAGATAAACAAGAAAATATTCTAAAATAGCATAAAAAATAACTTGCTACAAAGGAAGAAAAACTGGTTAAGATAAAATCCAAATGCATCACAGTAAAAATTGAGTTTAATAATGCAATAAAATAATTTAAATAATTATTAAAATTTAATATATAATATTATTATGTTATTTAGATGAAGGGTTTTTACAATCGAGTAAAAAATGATACCTTTCAAGATAGATTTGTTATAACATAAAATGTAGGTCATAAACACAACCCTGAATAAGGTTTTCTCAAGAAAAATAAGAGGTAATATTAACATTGAAGTAAGGAAAGAATATTCCAAGGAGCCCAAAACACCATAATTTAAGTGAATCTTAATTTTCAAAAAGATAATTAAAATAGAAATCTGGATATATTTTTATGAAGAATGCTTCATGTGTTCTGCTACTGTTGTGGTAAGAATGGAAACAAAACCTATGATTTATGGTTCAATTTGTATTTACCATAAAATAGTAAAGGGACAAGGGGTTTTTTTAATGATCACATGAGGAAGAAATCTTAGATAAAAAACCTATGACCAGATCTATACAACAATTATCTATAGGTTATTTTTTCACATTTTGGAAGAAGTTTGTAAAAAAATCAGCTTGGAAGGTTATAATGATGAGATATGCATGAAAAGGATAGAAAGATATGTTTCACATACTGTGAAAGTAAATAATTTTCAAAACAATACCATTGAAAAGTCTTGTGATGATTTTGAGAAGAATGTGAATGTTAGGAATGAATATCTATTTTTTGGCCAAAATCAATTGAAATTGGATAAACAATTAGAAGAAGAAAAAAAAACATGAAGAAATTAATGAAAATAATACAAATTCAAATTGTAAGGTAAGTTTCTTTGAGAGGTAATCCATAACTAGAAACTTGAATGCCCAAAATACTAAAGAGGAAAATGTATTCCACAAAAGGAAGAAGTTAAAGTGAAGAAAGAAGATAATAAAATAGATGTAACTCAAATCTAAAATAATCGTCAAAATAAAACCTTTCATACCAAGATTAAGATAAAAAATGTCCCAGAATAAGATGAATATCATAGGATGAATATTATTTCTCAGAAACCAAGAGGTACCTCCATATTTACTATTATTTTATGTTTTTAATCAAACATGCATGGAATTTAAAAAGTTTCTTGAGGTTACCACTTTTGGAAAACATGAAGAGATTTTACTTTTTGTATTCTACTAATTTTCTTGAAATGTAAGAAAATATTTATTCTTTTAAGGGTGAGAAACTTTGAGACAAATCCATCATGTTACTTAATTCCTTTTAATCTGAAAATTATAGACACATTTTAAACCTGAAGGTTGAGGTATTACAATCACACTTTTATCCCTAATTATTAATTTTATTAATCATATTAATTAATAGGGAGTTCATCATTGAAGAAAATATAAGGAAATGTAGGAGATATTGTTTTTTCACCAAAAATTTATGATTTGTTAATTTAATTGTGTGAATTATTTTTCATTTCATTGAAAAATCTTATTACTGGAAACCCCTTAAATGAGAATTGATAATTTCATAATATGGGTATATTATGGATAGTTTATATATCCTTGGTTATATATATATATATATTTTCATCGGGTTATCTTTAGTTTACTTAGAGTTGAGGAACTATATGATCTTTTCTATGATAACCATGTGATATCATCCCTCTCATAGAAGTATTGGACAAATAATATTTTAATGAAGGAGAAAATTTTTTAGAAGAAGAGTTGTGAAAACCCCCCAATTATCCTTTTTATTTGTTTTTCAATAAGGGGGAGAAGGTTTTCACACCATATTGAATTTTATTATATGTATTGATATTGACAAAAAATAAAAAGGGGGAATTTTTTATCCAAAGTGTTAAATTTGATCTCAATGATGCATCATTATATTCTAGATGAGTTGGGATGAATTGGGGATGCTTTGAGAATATTTATGGCTTTATTTAATGTAATTGTATGTCTTGATTGAACAATTATCATTGAAAAA
Organism: Viscum album; assembly: GCA_963277665.1. NCBI lineage: Eukaryota > Viridiplantae > Streptophyta > Magnoliopsida > Santalales > Viscaceae > Viscum > Viscum album. The sequence goes on along the minus strand of OY728147.1, from coordinate 2,044,087,979 downwards.
TTATGATGATTGTTATGCAATTATTTTATATCGAATACCTTTTTCAAAGTTGAAACATTGTTTCGTAATAGTGGATAAATAAGTAAAGACCATGAAAAGATTTATTTGGATGAATAATTTAATATATCCATGAAATATACATATATATATATATATAATTTTTATGAAGTGTATCATGCTATTTGTTTTGGAATTTGTATTTATATGACATAATTTACACATATATGGTTTTTTAGCATTTGAATTTCTTCCCAGCAATATAAGATAACCAATCTAAATCAACCAATGATTATATGGGAGTAGGATTAACCACACATGGTAGTTGGTAAATAAATCCTACATAGATGCATGTGGATAGAACATGTGAGAAGGAAGGTGTGCACACAGAGCCATAAGGGTTCAGAGTGAGTGCATAATTCCTATAGAGTGCGTAAAAATTAGACTGCACCTTGTGGTGTGTGAAGTGTTGCGGGTTCCAAACCCTATTCCAAGCTTGAGGGTGTTATTAAATAGAAATTTTTATATTTAATTTCTCAATAGGTTTGAAGTTCAATGTGGGACATGAAATATATTTATACTATTCATCCATTTAAAAATTTACTGATAGAACATGCCCTATCCAATCATGTGGATATGAACTATCTGATCAGTGTAATATTTATATTCTCTACGTATAACCTTCAATCACTACTATAAAATATGTCTTTAATTGTGCTAAAATGGCCTTTATTAGTGATATAGAAGAACTGATGTAACACCCGAGACTTTTATGAGAAATATTTTGTTTTTATGTTACATAAATCATCCAAGGAATATTTCACTACACACAACACTAGCTTGACTTTCTTTACATGCAACCACGGCCTTCCTCGATAGCTTGCGTCGTACGCAATACCGAGTTTCACTAAACAACGATATGCTATTAAAATATTATTAAAACTAGCTGTTATGAGTAGTACTAAATGAATTTTGAATTTTATAAAATTTTAATTCAACTTATACATTTTCTATAATGCAGTATGAAAGCAAAATCCGTTTTTTGGATAAAAGAAGCATTTTTCTAAAAATGCAGTTTTACTACCTTTTGATGGCGCACCCACATTAAATCTAGTTTTTGACATGTTTATAAGTTCAATTTTACAAAATAAAATTCTTATTTTGAATTAGGGTATAAAAAATTACTTTGGATAAAGTTTTGATATTTTTATGATAACTTTCATATTTTGATGAATAGTAAAAATACGCTAATTTTTAATTAAAAACAATTTTTTTCATTGAGATAATTTAAATAGATAAATTATAATATTGAATAGTTTTAAAGTATAAATAGAATATATTTTTACCATTTAACATAATGTATGTAATTATCATTAATTTCACATTGAATTCATAGGTAAAAACATTTCAATCTTTGGCAATGTCTTAACTTCTAAAACCTGTTTTCTTAACAGGATTTATTTTAAATTAATTACTGCAACTTATATGTTTTGAATTTTGAAAAATGGATTCCATATTCAGAATCCGTGGGTCAAAATTATGGCAATAGGCTACTTTTTTATTTTTGGGTATTATGAATAGTAACTATGGTAAATTTTATTTACCATAGTTAAAGGTAAATCGGGTAATTAAGGGTAAATATAAGATTATAAAATTACCCTAACACCTGAAAAAATCCTATTGGATGACTAAAAGTCGACCCATATCACCTAAGGGTCAAATTATATTCATTTAATGGACTTCTGTACATGAAAATAATTTAATTATTATTAAAACCAAAGAATGTGACAACATGTCACTTTCTTAAATCTTATAAGTATAATAATTTAAATTTGGTGATAAACTTAATGAAACTTCGAACATGAATAGTCTCCAGAATGATAATAAAATTATCTATATCATATAAATTTATTTATAATTTTTAGGGATTAAATAATTAACATTACTTATGACACAATAGTGACGTTGAAATTATTTTATTAATTAAAATATCAAATAAATTGTTTTAAAAATATTAAAATAAATAATATATGAACTATTTAATGTGATACACTAATTTTATAAATACATATGACATTTTATGAATCTATTAAAGCTTTTATTTCGATCATATCTTCTGTATATATTTTATTTAAATTCAAATAAATTAATAGTGTCAAAATTGACACTATTGTTATTTTATAAAAATAACATATTATAAAATTGTTTAAAAATCACAAAAATATTTAAAAATTATAAATTAAATTTTATATGGTCTAAAATGTCATAAAGTGTCAAATTATGGAAAATTCACAACACATATGTAATTATTTTAATAATTTTAAATTTAGAATATTATTACCACAAATAAATTAAATTGATAAATAAGGATAAATAAAGTTGATACTGTTTAAAATAAATTCCTAAGATGTCTAAATTTTATTTGTTGATGCGATTACAATCCTATCTCATCTAAGATTCGGATATGAGTCATTTTCTAAGTTTTTATGTGGGGTTGGGATGTAATATAAACTAATATTTCTTATATTTCCAATGGTGCCCCTCTCCTCCCTTATAAAAGGGAACCTCCTCCCTCTCTTCCTCACACTAATTTGAGCCTTCAAGCTCAGCCAACCCCTGCCCATTTCACTTCACCACTTCCTTATAAACCTACTAGAGGTACAGGTCTTATCAAAAGACCAACTTTAGTGCCTTAAGAGAAATCTTAAAGGAGGCACTTCGAGAAAGAGGTAATACCTTCTATCGTTTTCTTCAAGTTCCATTCTTCTTATACTCCCTCTTCTTTAGTTGTTTCATTATGAGGTAATAACATCATTATCACTCATATACTTATATGTTATTATAAATATGAAACAACCACATTCCACCTCTTATCCATCCTACGGAAAATGAAATCACCGTGCGTGCGTACGTACGGAATACCGTCTCCACGCCGTGGTGTAATATATTTTCCACCAACACCTTACATGGATGGGTATAAAGGTGAAAGTAGTACATATATATGATTATTGTAAATTGGTATTGATTCTTAAATAGTATACATACACTCCAATACAATTCCACGATCATGGGAACGATATCATCGCTCGTGCGTACGTACGGAATATCGTCTCCATGATGTGATGTGATTCGTTCTACATGATATTCATTGCATAATGATTATATAAATGAATTTAATGAATGAATATGATATATATTACACTAATACCATTCTGGAAATGAGGTATCTATAACCTAAAGAGAATAATAAGAATTTATTCGACAAACACGCATAAGAACAAAAAGTAATAAACACCTGAATAACAAGTTGTAATGAAATATTACTAATATAAAGCTAATAATATGACCATATATGATATCATAACAATAAATATGATTCTGTAATAAGTCAATAACATTATTTAAATCATTATACAGGAGGTTCAGACACTTACGAAGCAAATCAGACCTAAGGTATGGGAAAATCTCACAATCTCAATTTTTATTCGAGATTGTTTATACATCAGAATTTACTGGGGTTTATTTTATCATCCACATCCATGTTTCCTCAATATTTAATATTGTTCCATACACCTTCAATTGTTTAAATCCGATTTTACCCTTCAGTGAGTTTTTATTAAAAGATATGAAAGGAATCTTTTGTCGTTTTTCGTACGAGGTATTTTTGACTTTTCCGACAAAAGTACGAGAAGAATGTTTTTTTAACTTATACGACATGAATGGATTTTTAAAACATTATTTCCAATAAGATTCCTTTAAAAGTTTTCAAGTTTATTTTTAATCAACTTATTTTAGTTTAAAATTGAATGACATGTTAAGAAAGGAAAAATGTTTTTTGAAGTAGAAAGGATATTTTCCTCAAGAATGGAGTTCAAAAGTTTTATCAAAATTATTTTCCATCTAAGATAATATAGGGTTCTGTTTCAATCCATATTATTACATGGATTTGATAATGTTGTGATGGAAATATTTTTATGAATTCTTTTATCTTATATGAATTGTTTTATGATGTCACGATGTTTAAGATTCCCATTTTTATTACATGGGTTATTCTATGATGTATGGTTTATGATTTTGTGGCACACATAAGAATGGTATCATTATGAGATGGGTGGAACCTATATATCCATCCAATGAATTGGGTAAAGATTTTATATCTCATGAGATAGACATGGCTGGAACGCCAAGTTAAACCGGTTCAGTGAAACAGGACTGAAACGGGGAGTGAACTCGGTTCAGAAATGGAATTTGTCTACTAAGATAGTCTTGGAAATGAGTCTTGAATAATAAGAAATGATTCTCTATGATCATGTGTGTATTCCACAAAGTTTCATGTTTTAAGTTATGATTATTGGGATTTCATTTCACTACTATGATTTATCCCATGTTATGAAATTATGCTCTCTTTTGCAGGTTAAGATTTCCAAAATGTTATGTTCTTATGAATATGATGTGATTGATATTTCTTTTGTTTACCCTTACTGATAATTTTAGCTCACCATTTTGTATGTTCTCTTTCCCCAGGCCAGGAAGAAGATTATTAAGTAAGATATACCAAAAGGGACTATAGATATGATGAAATAAATGGGAGATAGTGTAGACGCTTTATGAACTAGTTGGTTATGTTTCCCAGTTTCTAAAGACACTATACCTATATGGTCCTTTCATGGTTTTTTATATGTTGTAATAAGTATGCTTCAATTTTGAAGTAATAACAATGTATGTAAAGTATGGGTCGTTATAGTTGGTATCAGAGGAAAGGTATTGTCAACCTTTGGAAACAAGGATATGAAAGCCTTAGTAAGAACCCTAAGGATAATTCTAAGCATAGAACACAATCTTAGTGTTTTAGAAATTACCATGAATAACCTAGTATAAGACCTTAAGTGTGAAATTTTATTCTTGATTATGTGGTTTTCCTATTATAATTAGTGTTGCCCACACTATTCTTCTTGGTTTTAGTCAATGGCTGGAACCCGAAGGAACCGTGTTAATGCAGAATGCGATGGGCAATGCAATGATTGTCCCCCTGAACAACGAAACATTATGGGAGCTGGAATGAAAAATCTTATAGCCATGCTCACGAAACTTTCTCAAGATATGAATCATGCAGGACTTCCAAACGAGCAAAGGAAGGAGCAACATTCTGTTGAATCCTTCATGAGGCAGCGTCCACCTTCTTTCAGCGGGTCTACTGATCCATTAGTTGCTGAACAATGGATCAGTACTACTAAAAAGATATTTTTAGTTCTTCAATGTTCTAAACATGATAAATTCATCTTAGCATTGTATCGTTTGGAAGGTGATGCTGATCAATGGTGTAATCTTATCAAGAATATGAGGCCAAGAGATGAAATTGAGTCCATGGAATGAGACGAGTTCAAGAACTTATTTTTCAATAAGTACTTCCCTCGTATTCTCTGAACAAAGATGGAGAAATAGTTTATTGAACTGAAGCAAAAGGATGATGAATCTGTTGGTACCTATGAAGCAAATTTTACAAAACTTGAAAGGTACGCTTCTGGTATTATTATCCAACCTGAGAGTAAGATCGATCGATTATTTAGTTTCTTAAAACCAAGTCTTCGAAGGGTTTTAGCCATAAGGTACTTCAATAGATACGAGGAAATCGTTCGATGTGCTCTCAAAGTCGAGATGGAGATTGGAGTAACCCATCAGTCATATGGGTTTGATAAAAAGAGGAAAATGGAATTCAAAGGAAAATCTAAAGATCACACTAAAAATAAGATGAGCTTTCCCTTATGCTCAAAGTTTGGAAAGAAACATGGAGGGAGTTGTCTTAAAGGGACAATTAAATGTTTCAAATGTGGAAAGGAAGGTCATCAGGCATTTGAATGCCGCAATGATGGGAAGAAGATGTATAATGATGCAAACAAAGAAAGGGACACATAGAATGAACCTAATACACTTTAATGCTTCAAGTTCAAGGAGATGGGGCATTATTCCAATAAATGCCCTAATCCAAGGGTTGTTGATGATGATCGACATCAAAAAAATATTAAGGATAAAGACAAAGGAAAGTCACATGCAATTTCTATCAGCGATTTGGACTACGATAATGATGTGGTGAAAGGTACACTTACCATCCACTCTAAAGTAGCTAATGTTTTATTTGATTCTGGATCCACACACTCTTTTATTTCTGAAGATTTTTATAAGGGTATCACCGTATTACCTCAAAAATTAGATGTTGAGTTAGCTGTGACAACACCTAATGGCACAACAGTCGCATCAAAAGTTTATAATTCTTCTCTGATTGACATTTGTGGGAAAGTGCTTCCTGCAAATCTTGTGATCCTTCCTATAGTGGAATTTGATGTGATTCTTGGCATGGATTGGATTTCTTTATATGGAGCTCATATCAATTTCCAAAGAAGGGAAGTCACATTTTATATACTAGATCAATATATGATCGTCTGTCGATGCAAGGATGAACATAACCTTCCAGTGGAAATTTCTTCCATATTGTGGGTCTTGATTCCACTTAATGAAGGTTATTAATCTCGAATGGTTGGTGTGAAACTCAGAATTAAGAATATTCCCATTGTACGGGAGGTTGATGATGTCTTTCCGGAGGAATTTTCGGGTCTTCCACCAAATCGTGAAGTTGAGTTTTCAATAGAACTCGTATCGGGTGCTTTGCCTATTTCAAAGACACCTTATAGAATGGCCCCAATTGAGTTGCAGGAATTGAAGAAGAAACTCCAAGAGAATCTTGAAAAGGGATTCATACGCCCTAGTGCATCACCTTGGGGAGCACCTGTTCTGTTTGTTAGGAAGAAAGATGGATCAATGAGACTCTGCATTGATTATCGATAACTTAACAAGATCAATATCATGAACAAATATCCTCTCCCACGAATTAATGACCTATTTGACCAACTACGCAGAGCTCAATACTTTTCCAATATTGATCTTTGTTCAGGGTATCATCAATTAAGGGTCAAAAGGGAGGATATACCAAAGACAACTTTCCATACAAGGTATGGAAACTATGAATTTATAGTGATTCCATTTGGTCTTACTAATGCCCCTGCTATCTTCATGGATCAGATGAATAAAGTCTTTAGAGACTAACTTGATCAATTTGTGGTAGTCTTTATAGACGATATTCTTTTCTATTCAAAGAACAAGGAAGAACATAAAGATCACTTTATAATTATATTGAAGACCCTAAGAAAGGAGAATCTTTATTCCAAATTTACCAAGTGTGAATTTTGGTTTCAAAAAGTTGCATTTTTGGGTCACATAATCTCAAAATAGGGGATATCTGTGGATCCAGCAAATACAGAGGTTATCGAAAGATGGTCGAGACCAACAATAGTAACTGAGATCCTAAGTTTTCTTGGTTTGGCTGGATATTATCGACGTTTTGTGAAATATGTTTCACGATTATCTAATCCACTCACTAGGTTGACTCTAAAAGGATTTAAGTTTGTGTGGACGGACGAATGTGAAGAGAATTTCAAGGAGTTGAAAAGAAGGTTATCCAGTGCACCTGTACTCACACTTCCTTGTAGTGGAGAAAGGTTTTTGATCTATAGTGATGCATCCAAGAAGGGACTGGGATGTGTTCTCATGCAAAATGATATGGTGATAGCTTATGCCTCACGACAGTTGAAAATCCATGAGCAAAATTACCCAACTCATGATTTGGAGTTAGCTGCGGTAATCATTGCATTAAAGATTTGGAGGCATTACCTTTATGGTGAAAGGTGTGATATTTATACTGATCATAAAAGTTTAAAGTATATTTTCACACAAAAGGAGCTGAATATGCATCAATGAAGATGGTTGGAGATGATTAAGGATTACGACTGTTCAATTCATTACCACCCTGGGAAAGCAAACAAGGTGGAAGATGCATTAAGTCGACAAGACCATGCCAATTTATCCATGATAAGGATCACATAAGATCCAATATTTATGGATTTAGAAAGGATAGATCTTGTAAATATAATGGAAGGGGGGAAATTGTATCTTTCTCAAATGAATGTTCAACCATCTATATATGTGAAGATTAAAGAGGCACAAAAAGAAGATGTAGAGTTACAAAAGTCGGTGAGAAATGTTCCTGAATTCAACCTTGATTGTGATGGGATAATAAAGTTCAGGAATCGGGTTTGTGTTCCTCCCATCCCCGAATTAAAGAAGGAGCTACTGGACGAGGCTCATAGTTCTTCATTCTCTATTCATCCTGGAAGCACGAAGATGTATAAGGACCTGAAATAGTACTTCTGGTGGGATGTAATGAAAAGAGATGTTTCTAAATATGTCTCTCGATGCTTGGTTTGTCAGCAAGTTAAAGCTGAGAGACAGAAGTCTAAGGGGATGTTACAACCATTACCCATACCTGAATGGAAATGGGAAAACATCACTATGGACTTTGTCATAGGACTTCCTAAAACGTACAAAGGTAATAATGCTATTTGGGTCATAGTTGATCATCTTAAAAAGTCTGCACACTTCATTGATATTAGAGAGGATTTCTCTCTAGATCAGCTTGCCAGGATATATTTAAAAAAAGTGGTAAGATTGCATGGAGTACCACTTTCTATTATATTTGACCGCGATTCGAGATTTACCTCGAAGTTCTGGTGAAGTCTTCAGCATACTCTGGATACAGAGTTGAGTTTCTAGCACTGCTTATCATCCTCAGACAGACGGTTAGTCTGAGGGAACAATTCAAACTCTAGAAGATATGTTGAGAGCTTGCTCTATGGATTTCAAAGGTGGTTGGGATCAACACCTACCTTTGGTGGAATTTTCTTATAATAATAGCTTTCACTCCAGTATTCATATGGATCCTTATGAAGCTCTCTATGGAAAGAAATGTAGGACTCCAACTTGCTGGGATGAAGTTTGAGAATGAAAGCTATTAGGACCTGATCTCATTGATGAAATGGAAGAAAAGGTCAGATCTATTCAACAACACAAAAGAGCAGCTCAGAGTCGACAGAAAAGTTATGCCGACAACCGAAGAAAATACCTAGAGTTTGAAGTGGGTGATAAAGTGTTCTTACGAATATCAACCTGGAAGAGGGTCATGAGATTTGGAAAGAAGGGGAAGTTGAGCCCTAGATATATCGGTCCTTTCAAAATAATGGATCGTGTTGGGAAGGTAGCTTACCGATTGGCGCTTCCACTGAATCTCTCTCAAGTACACGATGTGTTCCATGTATCTCTCCTGAGAAAGTACACACCTGATCCTTCACATGTACTCAGCTCAGAAGTTGTACCGCTGGAGCAAGATCTTTCTTATGAAGAACAACCGATAGAGATTATGGATCGTAGCAAAAAATTCCTACGAAACAAGACCACTCGCTTGGTGAAAGTTTTATGGAGGAACCACCAATTAGAAGAAGCTACATGGGAGCTTGAGGATATGATGAGAGAGAGGTATCCTCATCTGTTTGTTACAAAGTGACGAATTTTGAGGGAGAAATTCATTTTAAGGGGGGTAGAATGTAACACCCAAGACTTTAATGAGAAATATTTTGTTTTTATGTTATATAAATCATCAAAGGAATCTTTCACTACACAAAACACTAGCTTGGCTTGCTTTACACGCAACCGCGGCCTTCCTCGATAGCTTGCGTCGTACGCAATACCGAGTTTCACTAAACAACAATATGCTATTAAAATATTATTAAAAATAGACGTTATGAGTAGTACTAACTGAATTTTGAATTTTATAACATTTTAATTCAACTTATACATTTTCTATAACGCGGTATGAAAGCAAAATCAGTTTTTTTGGATAAAAGAAGTATTTTTCAAAAAATGCAGTTTTACCGCCTTTTGATGGTGCACCCACATTAAATATAGTTTTTGACATGTTTATAAGTTAAATTTGTCAAAATAAAATTCTTCTTTTGAATTAGGTTATAAAAATTTACTTTGGATAAATTTTTGATATTTTTTTGATAACTTTCATATTTTGATGAATAGTAAAAATATGCTAATTTTTAATTAAAAACCACTTTTTTCATTGAGATAATTTATATAGATAAATTATAATATTGAATAGTTTTAAAGTATAAATATAATATATTTTTACCATTTAATATATTGTATGTCATTAGCATTAATTTCACGTTGAATTCATAGGTAAAAACATTTCAATCTTTGGCAATGTTTTAACTTCTAAAACCCATTTTCTTAACAACGGGATTTATTTTAAATTAATTACTACAACTTATATGTTTCGAATTTTGAAAAATGGATTCCATATTTAGAATCCGTGGGTCCAAATTATGTTAATAGGATACTTTTTTATTTTTGGGCATTATGAATAGTAACTACGGTAAATTTTATTTACCATAGTTAAAGGTAAATCGGGTAATTAAGGGTAAATATAAGATTATAAAATTACCATAACACCTACCAAAATCCTATTGGATGACTAAAAGTCGAAACATATCACCTAAGGGTCGGATTATATTCCTTTAATAGACATTTTTCCATGAAGAAAATTTAATTATTATTAAAACCAAAGAATGTGACAACATGTCACTTTCTTAAATCTTATAAGTATAATAATTCTAATTTGGTGATAAACTTAATGAAACCTCGAACACGAATAGTATCCAGAAAGCTAATACAATTATCTACATCATAGGAATTTATTTAGAATTTTTAGGGATTAAATAATTATCATTAATCATGACACAATAATGAGGTTGAAATTATTTTATTAATTAAAAAATCAAATAAATTATTTTAAAAATATTAAAATAAATATTATATGAACTATTTAATGTGCTACACTAATTTTATAAATACATATTACATCTTATGAATCTATTAAATCTTTTATTTTGAACATATCTTCTGTATATATTTTATTTAAATTCAAATAAATGAATAGTGTCAAAATTGACACTATTGTTATTTTATAAAAATAACATATTATAAAATTTTTTAAAAATCAAAAAAATATTTAATAATTATAAATCAAAATTTATATGGTATAAAATTTCATAAAGTGTCAAATTATGGAAAATTAACAGCACATATGTACTTATTTATAATAATTTAAAATTTAGAATATTTTTACCACAAATAAATTAAATTGATAAATAAGGATAAATCAAGTTGATAATGTTTAAAATAAATTCTTAAAATGTCTAAATTTTATTGGTTGATGATATTACAACCCTATCTCATCTAAGATTTGGATATGAGTCATTTGGGAAGTTTTTACCTGGGTTTGGGATTTAATATAAACTAATATTTCTTATATTTCCAAAGGCGCCCCTCTCCTCCCTTATAAAAGGGAACCTCCTCCCGATCTTCCTCACACCAATTTGAGCCTTCATGCTCGGCCAAACCCTACCCATTTCACTTCCCCACTTAATTATAAGCCTACTAGAGTTACTGGTATTATCAAAAGACAAACTCTAGTGCCTTAAGGGAGAGCTTAAAGGAGGCACTTCGAGAAAGAGGTAATACCTTCTACTGTTTTCTTCAAGTTCCATTATTCTTCTACTCCCCCTTGTTTAGTTGTTTCATTATGAGGTAATAAAATCAGTATCACTCATATACTAATATGTTATTATAAATATGAAACAACCCTATTTCACCTCTTATCCATCCTACGGAAAACGAAATCACCGCTCGTGCGTACGTACGGAATACCGTCTCTACGCTGTGGTGTAATCTATTTTCCACCACCACCTTACTTGGTTGGGTATAAGGGTGAATGTAATGAATATATATGATTATTGTAATGTGTTATTTATTCTTAAATAGTATACATACACTCCAATACAATTCCACGATCATGGGGACGACATCATTGCTCGTGCGTACGTACAGAATACCGTCTCCACGATGTGATGCGATTTGTTCTACATGACCTTCATTGCATAATGATTATATAAATGAATTTAATGAATGAATATGATATATATTACACTAATAACATTCTGGAAATTAGGTATCTATAACCTAAAGATAAGAATAAGAATTTATTCGACAAACACGCATAAGAATAAAAAGTAATAAACACATGAATAACAAGTAGTACTGAAATATTACTAATAAGAAGCTAAAAATATGACCATATATGATATCATAACAATAAGTATGATTCTGGAATAAGTCAATAACATTATTTAAATCATTATACAGGAGTTTCGGACACTTACAAAGCAAATCAGACCTAAGGTAAGGGAAAATCTCGCAATCTCAATTTTTATCCGAGATTGTTTATACTTCAGAATTTACTGGGGTGTATTTTATCATCGACATCCATGTTTACTCAATATGTAATATTGTTCCATCCACATACAATTGTTTAAATCCAATTTTACCCTTAGGGGAGTTTTTATTAAAATATATGAAAGGAATATTTTGTTGTTTTTCATACGAGGTACTTTTTGACTTTTCTGACAAAAGTATGAGAAGAATGTTTTTTAACTTATACGGAATGAATGTATTTTTAAAACATTATTTCCAAGAAGATTACTTTACAAGTTTTAAAGTTTATTTTTAATCAACTTAGTTTAGCTTAAATTTTTTTTGACATGTTAAGAAAGGAAAAAATGTTTTTTGAAGTAGAAAGGATATTTTCCTCAAGAATGGAGTTCAAGAGTTTTATCAAAATTATTTACCATATAAGATAATATAGGGTTCTGTTTCTATCCCTATTATTCCATGGATTTGATTATGTTGTGATGGAAATATTTTTATGAATTCTTATATCTTATATGAATTGTTTTATGATGTCACGATGTTTAAGATTCCCATTTTTATTACATGGGTTATGCTATGATGTATGGTTTATGATTTTGTGGCACACATAAGAATGGTATCATTATGAGATGGGTGGGACCTATATATCCCTCCAATGCATTGGGTAAAGATTTTATATCTCATGAGATAGACATGGCTGGAACGGTAGGTTAAACCGGTTCAGTGAAACAGGACTGAAATGAGGAGTGAACTCGGTTCAGAAATGGACTTTGTCCACTAAGATAGTCTTGCCAATGAGTCTTGACTAATAAGAAATGATTCTCTATGATTATGTGTGTATTCCAAAAAGTTTCATGTTTTATGTTATGATTATTGGGATTTCATTTCCCTACTATGATTTATCCCATGTTATGAAATTATGCTCTCTTTTACAGGTTATGATTTCCAAAATGTTGTGTTCTTATGAATATTATGTGATTGATATTTCTTTTGTTTACCCTTACTGAGCATTTGAGATCACCCTTTTGTATGTTTTCTTTCCCCATGCCAGGAAGAAGCTTATTAAGTAAGATATACCAAAAGGGACTGTAGATATGATGAAATAAATGTGAGACAATGTAGACGCTTTATGAACCAGTTGTTTATGTTTCCCAGTTTCTAAAGACACTATACCTATATGGTCCTTCCATGGTTTTGTTATGTGTTTTAATAAGTATGCTTCAATTTTGAATTAATAACAATTTTTGTAAAGTATGGGTCATTATAACTGATTACAAGAGAAAGATTAAAATCCAAAGTCTTTTATCAGTGCTAAAACCCCCTAATAAAGGGGTTCATTATTAGTGCTTTCTCAAGCACTGATAGAGGTCCATTGATTAAACTTCTATAAATTCGATAAAATAGCCCTTTATCAGCATTCATATAGGGGCATTCTATAGTACGCTGCTAAAGAACACTACCCCACCAATGCAGTGTGCTCTAACATCACACCGAAGAAAAAAATCCATGAAATTGTAAAACTAAATTACGAATACATAATTTAAATGAAGATAAAATAATCTAGTCTCTTTTTCTCGGTTTTGGTAACGTGATGATTGTTTTGAACTAAAATGAAACTTATATATTGAAAAATGCACATGGAGTAATAATGGTCACACCATGAATTGAATTGAGGTGTGGATGATTCTTTCACGTCTTAAATGAGTTATGGATTATTTTCCTAAGGTATCAAAATAATCAAAATGTGTATACTCAATTCTGATTACGTGGCTTGTCTATTTTCACTAAAATTTAATTTTAAACTAAAAACATGCACTTTGACTCATAATGATCATATCATGTGTCATTTTGACATGATAAAAATTCCTAAATGTCACAGATGACTTATGAATCATTTTCATAAATTATAAAGAAAATTTGATCATGATTACTTGGTTTTCAGTGAGTGATACTTTTTGAACTAGAATATTGAATTTAAACTGATAACAGCCACATTAAGTCATATTAGAAAGATCATGCATCATATTTCGGTGAGGATTATTCCTATATGTCAATAATTACTTATTAATCATTTTCTTAATGTGTAATAACAATCTGAATGTGTTTTCCTTTTTTTGAGTAGGCGAGTTGTCCTTTTTACAAAAATTGATTTCAATTTTTTAAAAAAGTATTTACTTTGAGTCATATCATTCACACCATGATTAATATTTATGTTTTGATAATATTTACATGTCTCAAATATATTTTGGATCATTTTCCTAAATTATCAAAATAATCGGAATTTGTTTACTCAGTTTTGAGTATGTCACTTTCTGTTTTTTCTAAAATGTCATTTTAAACTAGAAACATGCACTCTGACTCATACCGATCATATCATTTATCATTTTTATGTGAGAGAAATTTATACATGTCAAAAATTACTTATGAATCGATTTCCTAAATTATTAATAAAATTCGACTGTGTTTTCTTGGTTTTTAATGAGTGACTTTTTTTGAACTAAATAGTCAATTTTAAACTAATAATGAACACATTAAGTCATACTTGGAACACCATGCATCATATTAATTTGAGACTGAATCTTACACATAAAATATGACTTATGGATCATTTCACTAAAGTATCAAAACAATCTGAATTCATTTTCTCAGTTTTGAGTAGGCTAGTTTTTATTTTTATTAAAACTAATTTCATTTTTAAATAAAGGCGCACATGGAGTGATACCAATGACACCGTGTGACATATTATAGTATGGTTTATTTCTAAATGTCTCAAATGACATATGGATCATTTTAATAAAGTATCAAAATTATTTGGATTCATTTTCTTAGTATTGAGTATTTCACTTGTTTCATTCACTAAAATGACATTTTAAATTGGATACACACACTTTGACCTTTACCGATTATATCGGGTATTGGTTTGATGTGAGAACAATTCCTACACATCACAAAGAACTTATTAATTAATTTCCTAGATTATCAAGAAAATCCAAGCAAGTTTTATTCATTTTCAATGAGGTGCATTTTTTGAACTAAACTATGAATTTTAAATTGATAACGGAAACATTGACACATAGTGGCT
Organism: Viscum album; assembly: GCA_963277665.1. Taxonomy (NCBI): domain Eukaryota; kingdom Viridiplantae; phylum Streptophyta; class Magnoliopsida; order Santalales; family Viscaceae; genus Viscum; species Viscum album. Next base: position 2,044,072,681 of record OY728147.1, on the reverse strand, counting down.
ACACCATGCCTCGAACTGAGGTACATATGATTCATACACATCTAAAAGTAATTATGGATTGTTTCCATAAAGCATAAATACCATAAAAAATATTCTTTCTCAGTTTTGAGTATGTTAGATGTACTTATTACTAAAATGAATGTCAATTTTAAATAAAAAGAATCAGTTAGAGACATACTGATCACATCATGTGTTAGATTGAGGAGTGACTGATTCTTACACATCCAAAAGTCTCAAAATAATCCTAACTACTAATGTTATCATGCTTCCATTGTCTTTCTATGTTGAGTTTATAACACTTAATAATGATTCGATGTTATTAGCGTAAAAAAAATTCGCTTTGTTGATAGTTAGAAGAGTCGAGGATTTTAACAATGAGAAAGGTTTTTCAGCTAATAACATCATATCAATATATAGTGTTTATAGTTATAAAAAAGCTCAATGAAAATAGAATGTATGGAAACATTGGTAGAAATAATCATTTCATATATTTTTTGGCTTTTTGTAGATAGTTGAATGAAAAATATGAATTCCCAAAATATTTGTTAGAAAAACTAAATAAGTTTTAGATAAAAATGATAACGAAATTAAATTATATATAATAGATAAAATGATTTCAAAATTAATTAAATAAGTTGTAGGAATTCACCTTTTCCTGATGGTTGTATGCATTCTTGATGCATTTCCTGTTGTCATTATCTCAGTTTCTGGCTCGAAAAAATGAATCCACTTATACAAGAAAATGATAATTATAAGATTAATACTAAAAATATAAAAATTAAACATAAATATGAAAAAATATATTAATTATATGGATAATGATTTTACTGGGCAAACATTGTTGAACATAGTGACATACTGATGGTACAGAAAGAACGATGACAAAAAATAGATCTATCCAAACAATCAATCAATAGGTGTGAAGGATGAGGAGAATTTCTCTACTATGTTTATTTTTATTCTCATAATCAATTTAAATTTTAATGTTATAGAAAAATTTCATCCTCATCATCGCATCTCTTAAACATTTATCATTTTATTTTGTTGTTTGACACACATCCTCCATCTCTTGTGGATATACACCTATGTTTCTTGAAATACTCTAACCAATAGTCATCCATGGGATGGATAAAACTCAGAGTAGTACAGGAAACATAAAAGGGATGGGGAATGAGTATCAAGGAAACAAAATGAAATAATAACTTATTGGGAGATGAGGCTGATGAGGATGATAATTGTACTTCATTTTGTTCTTTAAAAGGGAAGATGACTCCCATTTACGAGAATTAAACCTTTGGAACTTGTTACTAACTATACGAATTCATCTCCACCAAATAATTCTAGAGAAAATATCCAAAAAACCATTGAAATGATAAAGTGAATGGAGGTAAAGAAATGGGGAGGGTGGAGGTGGAAAAATCAGAATACACAACTACAGTGTTGCACAGCTTGGGGGTCTTGGGTTTCTATAGTGTAACTTTAGCTGATGGGTGTATCTTACTAAGATTAATTTATTTGATTTAAAATGGAGGCAAAGTTAATGATGAATTACTTTCATTTTTATCCCCAAATTCATCCATAAGGATCTGAAATAAATTTAATAAAATAATTGGTTGAGGATTGTTTTTAAATTTTTTTCAATAAAACATGGTTTTTAATAGTTTTTATTTTATTAAAGAAATTATAGTGTTTTATATGATTAAAAAAATTGTTCAATGGAGGTGTGTAAATTATTCACACTTACCTCGATAGGAAATAAACCCTAACGGGGTTCACACCTTCCATCGTATAAAACTATAAAATGGAGGTCACTCATCATTCTATATATTGATAAATTAAGTAAATATACCTAAATATCTAATATATATGTGTTATATATATATATGTATTAAATTAGTAAATTTATTTGAATATTTTTATATTTATATTAATTATCATATTTAAGTTTATTTAAATATACTATATAATATTCGATATATATATATTACTACTTTTTTCTAATTAAGCTATAAAATAATTTTATTGATAAATTTTATATTATATTAATTATAAATAATTATTATTTTGGGTAACTATCTATAAAATTTAATTATTTAATTTTTATAATGTTTAATTATTTCAAAAAAATGTATATATAGTTACCGAATTTTATTTTTTTGAAAGTAACATGTGTTTACAATTTTTATTGGTTAACAAAGTATAAATTATATCAATGTTAATTATATATATATAGACCTAAATTTTTTATATAGACCTAAAATTATGAATACCTAAAAATAATTTGTAATATATAGAATTTGATAACTTCCATTCTATTTTTTTGTATCGAATGATGTAGAAACCTAAGGATTCTAGGGTGGAAATCAAATACGCATTGACCTATCCTTGAGTATTTAGGGAGGTTGAAAAAGAAGTTGGATTAATTTAATAAAACTACACAATTATGAGAAATATATGTAACCCTTAAAGCAGAATATCACAACACAGTAAAATAAATACAACCTCGTAATAATTTTGAAAATAGAGAGCCACCAAAAATAAATAAATATGGTATCACCATTACTATGATTTTTCTTAAAGTAAAACAACAAAATTCTAAGGAAATAAATTTTTAAAGAAATACCTTACACCAGAATATTAAAACAAATTTTAAATAAATAAATTACCTTACATGAATTACATAAAATAAGATTCTATTGCTACATCAAACCTTCATGAAATTGATAATTGGTTTACTAAATAGATTTTATCATTCATTTAAGGTTTTTGTATAAAAATACTCTACTTTTTATATAGTTCCATAAATATTTATTTAATTGGTTTTTTTTCGATCTGAGGTGATTAACAATGATTTAAAAACAATGAAAAAATTAAGCTTGAAGAGAAAGCTGGGGTATAGATGTAGAAAGCAAATCAAAATGATTCAAAAAAAAATTTTAATAAGACCAAAAATGGATATCCAAAATAGTAGTCAAGAAAAACACATATCATAAACAAAAGAAAAATATATATAAAAGAAAAGTGAACAAATATAGAAATTAAATTGGAACCTACAAAGTAAAATCAGAAAACCTCAGATTTAGATCTCAAAACGATAAATACATAAATACAATTGGAACCTACAAAGAAAAAATAGGTCTACCTCACTAGGTTGAAGAAAATATTAGACCCTTAGATCTAGATATTGATGTTTTATTCCTAACCCCTAAATACAATCAAACGCCTGATGCTAGAAGATATTTGAGTAACTGGAGGTAGAAGGATTCTGTTATTCGAGATGGTTTATGTGATTTGAGATTCGATTCACCAAGGAATAGTGCTGAAATGGGTGGATTCCACAGAAATATTATGATAGCATGACGGGTTCACAATAGTTTAGGTTTTTAATTATATTGGGACAATGTTATCAGAGATTTTAAAAAAGAAGAGATAAATACTCCTTTTATCAGCCCTTATTATTTATGAATTGATAAAAGGAATATTTATAAGCGCATGTTTCGAGCTAATAAGACTTTATCAGTGCTAAAAATGTAATGATAAAGAACTCCATTATGAGTACTAAATTCTTAGAGCTAATAAATGGTACACTTTATCATCAATGAAAATAAATCACTGATAAAGGGGACCTTTATCCACGCTAAAAAAATCACTGATAAATTGTTAAATTTATCAATTATTTTTTTAGCTCTGATAATGATTTCATTTATCAACACTTTTTTCTAGTTCTGATAAATACCAGTGTTGTTAATCTTCAATTTTATCATAGCGGTTCAAAGGAATATACATGCACAAGAAGTTAAGTTCCAAAAATATCTTTGAAAAACTTCCAATGATTAAACCATGTTATTGGGAACATTCCAATCTTGTTATAATAATCATTTATAATTTTAATAAGATTGAGAATATAAATACATGAATCATTTTGAGGAAAGATATTTTTCTGATTAAATATATTTACATGATATTTGTTTGAGGCAAGTATGAGAATCATTTTATTTTCATCACAAGAACATGATCATCCTTTCGCAATGACACCATGACTTTTGGTGTTAAGTGGATCCTATGAAAAATAAGGATACTACAAGTCAAATATTTAAATTCCAATTATTTGGGGATATTAATATTATCCAAAATTCAGAATGATCTGATGAATATATTTTAAATCCTTGATTTATATGGTTTATTGGAGATAATGTGGTGATTCTCGACAATTATAAGGGATCAACATGTCAAGGTAATGATTCTTCTATTTTAGTGAGATATGGGTTTCCATAGAAATATAGAGTCTAAAAAACAATATTTTGGGGGGAGGAGTTCCTCAAAGATCATTGGTTTTGGGAAGAAGGATATCCCATGGGACTTTGAATTATGTTACAGACTCAAAGTGCTTCATGAATAATGGGTTTCATAAAGCCACTTAGGATTGTGTGGTAATTAATATTACATGAAGAAACTTGGGTATTTCACATATTGGGTTTGTGAGGGAAAAATGGACATCACATATAGTATTTTCACTTTCATGAAGGAGAAGGAAGTAGCATAATCATCACACCCAAATACTTACCTAAAGTGATAGTGATATTTAATATAATGGTTTTCATGTTCCACTTATGTGAATCTTGTTGTGAAAAATAAGAAAGAGACCACATACTTTATCACGCAATGAAATAAGTGAACAATGTTTCCATGCATACATGTATGCATAAATGAATCTTCATTTATGAATTAAACCAAAATAGAAGAAGTAAAATTTATTCATTGAGATATAATTGATAAGAAGATTATGATATATTATGAATAATATTCTATATATGTTCTAGCGATTATAATTTTTAGATGCTCATGAAATTTTTTATTCATACATGAAGTGAACTTTTTGAGAATAATATGAGATTTTGGAAAGTTCTTTCTTGCATATAATAAAACTAATGATTGTGTGTTCACCAATTGGACACATTTAAGTGAAGCCAATAAATTATCAGAAGAAGGAATAATTTCCTAAGAATTTGTTGAATTGATGGATTTGATCATACTTTGGTGATTATAATCATTAAGAAATATAGAACAACCTAATCAATGGCTATTGGATGTACATGAAGTGTACACGAGAAATTCATATCTTGCAAGTTCATAGGGGAAGATCAAAATATCATCAGGAAGTGGATCAACATAATTAAAGGTGGAAGTATCTAAGTTGGAGATGGGTCAAAAAAAGTATTTTAGTTAGATTTGGAAGAAAGAGTAGTCCATCAGTTGGCATTGAGAGTCGAAGAAGTCTTTTAGTTGGAGCTTAAAGTAAGAAGTCTCTTAGTTGGAGCTGGGAATAGAAGAAAACTTTTAGTAGGTTCTAGAATAGGTGAAAAAGTCTCTCATTTGGAGATGAGATAAGTGTAATCACTTATTTTATAGTTAAGAATATGTAATCGGGGATAATAACTAGCTGCAACATGTATTTGGATTTTTCTAAAACTTATAAATACCATGTGATACTCTATCTATTATTACAACTGTAAAAACATGATATTGAGAGATAATATTCAGTGGATCAAGAACCCTAACTAGGTCAAGACGTTAAATTAAATAGAAAATAATTCCTTAATTTAAATCATCAATTTACTAACTCTCATTAGTCAATACATCTTGGGGATCTAAATACCTATCTGGGCTTGGGCTCGAAGTGGTATGACCCACTGATCTATCCTAAAAAATTAAAGAACCTCCAAGAAACTCACACCTATGTGGTGATGAGTCACATATAATTTACTTCAAGACACCATTATATCCACGTGTCACCTAACATTATGGCCATTTTGCACTTATCATATCATGAAATGTTTTAGAGATAAATTTATAATCTCTTTGGAACAGCCCCAAACCAACATTCACATAGGTGAACCAAAATGTGTTCCCATGATTCAACATTTTTTTCAAATCCTTTGTCCATTAAGAGTTTTAAACTCATGCTTCTTTTTTCATGGGAACCAAACACCATTTTCATAGGATGTAATATAAATTTGGGTGTTTAATTTATATATATGATAGAATATGTAATATAGAACTTAGACATGAAAATCTATCACTTCTTACCTGATGTACCATCATTTGTAAATTTTTTTCTAGGAATTTAAACCCATACCTAGGGAATTTGTATATACCAAATCACTTAAAAGTTCTTTTGCTAGTGGGATCACCAAATTATGGTTCTATTTAAATAATTTCATAGTTATGGTACCATACTGTATCAAAAATCTCACATAGCTATGTATGAGACCAATGTGTCTCAATTTTTCATTATAAGTATTATTGTATGTCCTAGACAATGTTTCTGGACTATCAAATTTCAGATATACAGGCATATGAAAAAATGGTATATCTAATAAAAGTGATCAAATATATTCCTCTTCCTTCATAGTATCTGTTAAAGCAATAAACTCATAATACATTATGCATTCTTTTATATATGTTTGTTTTTATAAACCACAAGAGATCACTCCACCTATAAGTGTAAAAACCCAACCACTAGTAGAAGATTGATCCTCCCAATTTTTTATCCCTATTGAATAAAAAAACATCCAATACCATTGAGTTTTCTCTATAACATTTACATTAATCTATTATTCTCTTTGGATACTTGAGTACTGTTTTAACCACATCCCATTGTCTATAACCTATATTACTCATATACCTTATTCACTTTCTAACATCATATGAAATGTCTAGTATTATACATGTCATGACCTACATGAGACACCCAACCACCCTTAAATATTCCAATTAAGAAGCTACCCTACTAGAATTTGGTAGCATCCTACTCTCAAAAGCATATGGGGTAGAAACCGGTGAACAATAAAATTATTCAAACCTCTTTAAAACTTTTCAATATAATGACATTAAGAAAGCATAATGAAATTCATATTTTTTTAAAATTTTGATTTCCCAATTTATATTAGCTTCACCTAAGTCTTTCATATCAATGTTTTAAACAAAATATACTTAGACTCATTTATGTAATTAATATTAGTTCCAAATATAAGTATTTCATAATCAAATATGGAAATGAAAACACCATGGTTATTATGGAACCTATTATAACCACATTTATCAAAATGATTAACTAAAAATCCATTTGATAAGATTATTTCTCTAAATTTATCATTTCATTCCTTTGGAGATTTTTTAAAACTATATAAGGACTGTACCAATTTACAAGCTGTATTTTCTTTACATGTTACTATAAACCATTCCAATTGTTCTATATATATTTATTCATCCAATACACATTTTAATAATACATTTATAAAATAAATTTTGTGGATTTAAAAAAATATATATGGAAGAAAATTAATGAATAATTATAATCAAATAAGTCTTAACCACACAGGTATAGTTATCAAAATAATCAGTTCCTTCCTTTTGAGTTAACCCCTTGGCTATTAATCTGGACTTATATTTTTCAATTACAGCATCAATTTTTTGTTTTCTTCTATATAACCAATAAAAATCAATAGGTTTGTACCTTGAGTAATATCAACTAATATCAAAGTATTGATCCTAGTTATATACTCCATTTGGCCATTTATGGCTTCCTTCCAAAGAGATACATTTGAATATGACATAACCTTTTTATAAGTTTTTATGTCAGAATAAATATTGAAAAAACTAGTGTTTGTGTAACAATAAAATCATTGGTTCCTTCCAACAAGTACATATAGAAATCATATCCATTCATCTTTTTTATATAAGTTTATTTAATTTGATGAACCACTTAAAAAATATCTTCTTGAGACACTCTTTTATATTTTCTAGATTCATCAATTTGGACTTGATTAGGTAAAAAGGTAAACCTAGATTCATCATATATAGAATATCTCGATTAAATAACTTTATTAATACGTATTAAATCATTTGATTCTACAATAATTAACATATAATCCTCTGAATGCTTCACATCTCCATGAAATGTGATATTAACACCTCTATTATCCAAATTCTCCCTTTTAGGTTCAAATACACTTATAATTTACATGACAACAACAAACTGTAAAATAATTTATATTTGGTGTCCTATACTTCAATAATTCATATAGAATAATATCCTTCCACTTGGTGGAAACCCTTTTTAGTATTTTATAGATGGTTACTAATGCCTCTTTCCGTTTGGTGGGGTATGAGATAAAATGCGATTAATTTATTTAAAACACTAAAAAAATGTTTTAGTTGGATGTTTTAAATAAAAATAAATAGTATTAATGTATCTAAAGTGAATGTTTTGTAATTTTACATCCATTTTATAAGAAGATTTACCTTTATGATACCAGGTTTAATAATTTCATACATTCTTATTTTAATATGGTGAAAAAAATTATACAAAATTTGGTATAAATTTAATGAATATCAATAGTTACTATAATGATACTTAATTGATAGAACCCCAATGTGTTATGAGACTATATAATGTAGTGAAGGAACATAACTATAGAATCATTATCTTTTAATTATTTCATCAAAGCTAAAAATTATCAATTTAACTTCGATGTGAATATGATATTTAGTATTAGAAATTTTAGTGTATACAAATAGTGAATATTATGATAGTTATTTGAAATAATTTACAATTAATAGACGTTTTTCTATAACTGAGAAATCTTATCAGTTATTATTTATAAAAATTACTCCTTGTAGTTGTAGATTTTAAGCTCAATTTTAGGCTGTAAAAATTATTTTATTTAGTTTTAAATATCATGCATATTATAAATGAAAGTACATTTGTAGTGGAAAGGATAGTTGTGACCATTAATATAGGTCAATAACACTTTTATTTATAGCATTAGTGATCTCCATGTAATCACTCCTTGGTGGTAATAATACTAGGGTTGCTATAGGGATTTAAAAACTATCATTGGAGGCCATCAAAATAATTTTTTCTCTTATATATGTATTTTTCAACTATTATGAGCAATCACCAAATTTAGAAACCTAATATAGTGATTGGAAATTTAATTTTTTTTGTACTCTTATTTATGATTTTATGGAGGTTGTATATAGGTATAATTGGTCACCAAAACTGGTAGAAATGGAAACTATTATTAATTTTTAAAAACAATTATAATGAAAAAAATTAAAAGTACATAAAAATGAATTAAAAATAAATTATAAATTAAAGTAAAACAACAAACAAACATAAATGTGATAATACTTTCTAATCAATCCACTCAAAAATCTAATAGAATCTATCCAACTGATAAATAATATGAACCTATGTGCAACATCTCCATAGAAATCACCCTGTACAAACATATACCAAAATATCCAACATATAATAACAAATGAATAAAATTCCACATTGATACACCACATAGGTATGAAACCTAAAACCTCTATGAACACTAACCTTATGAACCACCACATAAACCATTTTTCTTGAAAATAAAAATAAAAAATTCTAAAATTTGGAAAATAAAAAATTAAATGTTATTTAGTGTTTAATAACATTAAACATAATAAATTTTGGGGTGGATTAGGTCTAATGAGAGGTATCCCACTCCCAACTAATGTAAGTAAGAGGTATTATATTTTTTGACGCGATTCATAAATAATAATAAGGAAAAAAAATAGAATCATAGATTAAATAATAATAATAAAAAAGTGTAAGAAATTAAATTAACAAATTATTTTACATTATTTGGACCATGTTGGTCCTGTGGGCCTAGAATGAAAACCACAACAATTTTTTAGAAAAAAACAGAGAATAATTGAAAGATATAATGAACACAAGATCAGAGAAACTATCTAATAATAGTTCCCTCATCCCTACAAGAACAAAAAACAAACCCTAGATTGTTGTTGGTAAAGTTCACTTTTGTACATGATAGAATCAAATATTCAACCTTATATATACCAAGAAAATAACATAAGTTATATAGAAATACATAAAAAAAAGAATATATCCTTAAAAAAGAGGTATGCACCAAGAACCATAGATATTCTTCATCGGAAAGAGTGGTTGGGCTTCCAGGGCTGTTAATCCTTGACACATGTTATAAGTGAAAATATGGATTGTATGGAATTAACTCTCCATCGAAAATGATCACTAGAATAAGGGGTTGTTCCCATTAATAAAAAGTTTTGAACTACTATCACTAAAATATATTTTCATTCTAGAGTAGAATATGGGAATATAGTGAGAAACAAAGATCCCTCTAAGATAAAATGTTGAGGAGATTAAATAATGAAATGGTTCCTCATAAATGTATGGCATGCATTAAGAATTTTTTAGTGTAATTCTTAAGAAAACTAGGATAGTTGGACTACTGAGGGTGGTTGAGAATCACTTATTAAAGTATTGAATCATAGCTTTGAATGAACCCCAAGACATGACACAACTTCCGATTGTAGAAGAAACATGCAATGTAGATCACCCCAAATCTCAAGGATGAAAAAACAGAACCAAGATCTATAGATCATCACATGAGTGTCCATTCAACATGGATGATTGATGACCATAGATGAAACCTTGAAGCATTATATCAAATAATGGTAAACAATATGAAAAACAAAATTAACCCAAAATAGGTATGGAAATATAGCTCTATAGACACATAAAGGTAAGGTAAAACCCCCATTTAAAGGTAAAATTCCATCCATGAAAGATTAAACAAATACTTATATAAGGTTGAGCTCAAACACAATAATTATAGAAAAAACCCACAAATATAACATAATAATTTTATAATAAAACATTTTTTTCATGAAAAAAACAAAAAAATTATGTGAAACCAATTAAAATTACAAATTTAACAAATTTATTCATTTTTCAAATAAAAAATATACTATTGATATTCTTATAATCAAGCCTATCCATTTGTTTGAGAATATAAAATCTGATACAACAAAAATCACCCCGCATGATTAGAACTTTTTATGTGCCATAATGGAACATGTTCTACCTGAACCACCCATATACTTCCATCATACTTATAAACATGCATAGAAATTATATGAACTTAGAAACATCAGTTATCAAATTTTACCAATCTTTATTGAGTCTCTATATGAATAGATATTTATAAAAACATCAAGAAAACATGAACATCTGTAACACATTATAAAGAGAGAGAAAAATACTTAAGAGTTAAATAAAATAGCTATGAAACTTAAAAAATAAAAATGTAAATAGCATGAAATAAAAAAAGGTATTATAACACACACAAAAACAGAGGAAGTTGATAATAATATAAATCTACACCTAATCCCAATAAACATAGAACAACCCTAAAATCACCCTATCTTCCAAACACCACATAAAAATTACATACAAGGCTAGTCCTTGGACCATAGAAGAAATTATACCCATAGTATATACCTAACCCTAACTATGGTCAACTAAAGAAACTAGAGAACATACATAGTTTCAATACCGAGGTATACCCTATTGGTATTGGCCATACCATCCTTAGTTTGTTAAATCATTAAAGTATCTATTACTATAGTTAGTTTTACCCCACTCAAAACATAGAGGGTTCTTAAAATTAATTTTATCCTTCCATTATTTATCATCATTTTTAGTCTGACATATCAAGTTCTTCGAAATAGGATCAATTTTTACCCCACAACTATCTTTATTAAAACCATGTTTTTTAATATTAGGGGATTACATAGTTTCCTTTAACCACTCGTACATTGAATGAATCTCTGCCTTGTATTATGGATTATTTTAAACAATTAAAAAATCATCAAGGAAGGTCAACATAATAATTCCTCAATCCTCCTCAATTATATTCACATATATATTAGATAAGTCAATAAAGAATATATTAAACTCACCAATATTATTATGGAAAAATAGCAATAGATTATACTAGAGTTATAAACTCTCATTTTTTTATAAAAATGACCAAGAATAGACTCAAACATTTACATATTTTTTAGTTTAATCCATATGAACTTAATTTCATTTTCATGAATTAATTTTTGTACTAAATTATCTCTTATGTTTAACAACAACATGAAATTGGTTTTTTTCAAGAATTTTAGTGTCAACATCAACATTGGTCATAGATGGATGACCATCGATGGAAATAGTCACACAATATTGTTGGGATATAAGAGAGAACCTATGAGTCTACTATGGGAAAGTAATACTCTTATCCTAACTCTCCACTTGTTAAAATCTATATCACTATAGAAATTATCAACTTTTAACTAAATAAAATATTCCATTAATCTTGATTACAAGATCCAATACTAATTTCTGGCGTTGTTCAAGTTCGATGAGATACATACCACACCCAAAAAATACGAGGAGAATGTATCAAATTTATTTAAATGATTTAGGAATATGAATAAAGAACAAAACAATAAGCATAAATAGAAAAATAAAAATAAAAACCTTTAGGAAAGTAAGCAGACATAGGAGTTTACATGCTTTGGACCATGGTGGTCCTATATCTACGGTAATTATAACACCATATAAATTTTATTATGGGAAAAATAACAAGTATAAAAATATTGAAGAAGTGAAATAGAAAATAGACATATGAATAGAGAAACTATCTAAGCACAAATCCCTCATCACTCTTAGAACTGGTGAAGTACCTTTGCTCCAGGATAGTAATTTTCACTTCCAAAATGGATGTACTCATACATGAAACCCCACATATACTGAGAATAATAAATTATACACAATGGAAATCTAAAAAATAAAAGAATAGATCCTTATAAAATCAGTATTCCACCTTGAACCTAGGAGATTATTTATCATAAGGGATTGTCAGGATGATAGGGTTGATACTTCTTGATGCTGGTTACATCATACAATAATAATTTTATGGAATGAACTCTCTATTAGAGATTATCACCAAAAAAGTGGGTTCTACTCATCGACAAAAAGTTTGGAGCTCCTCTAGCTCAAATATCTATCTATCTAGAGAAGAACATAAGAAGATTGAAACCATTGTAGATCCCTCAAAAATCAAAAGTAGAGTATCTAAACTAAAGTGAAAGAGCATCATAAATTTAGAGCATGTAGTGAGTAAAATGGGTCATAAATCCTTAATAAAGTGGGATAATTGGATGGGTAAGGGTTGGTGAGAAACACATGCAACTAGATAGCATATCAACATTCAACAAACCCTGATCTATGAAAAACCATGATAAAAATAAGTAATGAGCGACATTTATCACTCAAAATCTTTATGAAGAGAAAAAAAATCACAAATATTGGTTAACACAAGGGTATATGTCTGATATATATGATTAATGACCATAGATCACCCAAAAAAGAAAAATATTGAACAATAATAAATGATCCCATAAGGAAAGGTAACCCAAAATTGCTATATTATGGTAGTCCTATAGACATGTATAGGTATGATAAAACTCCCAATTAAAGATATAAAACCATCCATAGAAGGGTAAAAAGATACACCCACAATATGGTTAGCTCAAACACATTAAAGAGAGAAAAAAAACTGTATATAAAAAATAATTTTTAATGAAAAAACGAAAAGTTTTATTTAAAAACAATTAAAATTATATTTTGAATAATAAAAATTAATATAACAAAAATTTATATATTGAATATATTTTTACTTGATAACATACACTATGAGTATTGGTTTATGAAATGTCTAATTCTAGGTTCAATTTTGCAAGAACCATTTTCTAGATATGTATTGGAACTTAAAAAGGGAGTGAATCTAGAAGTCCAATTCTAAAATTTTATGGTGATGGTGGAGTGACATGACTAGGGTCTAAAAGTCAAGAAGCATGAAGAGTAGAAATAGTATACTGGAACGAGGCATCGAAAGGATGGTGGAGATTATGTGTGATTTAATGTGAAGGTTCAAAGTAGGTGTAAGATTAATAAAACAAAGGCAATAAATATTAATCCAACCCAGATAATTTTAAAGATATTGTTGTTTAATAGAATGAGGAGTTAAACTGGTGGATGAATTTTAATTAATCAAGGGATTCCTATGAAGAACATATCAAAAGGGTATACATTTTGAAAGGATATAAATACAGTGGGAACCAGTTCATTGGATGTCTACTTCGAATCTTACATATATGTATATATGTATATATATATATATGAAAACTTGTCATTTTGACTAAGACTTCTTCATTCTATAATAATATTACACTCCATAAAACTATTTTATTTATTCCTCTATGAATCAGAACTTCTTTTGAACAATGTAAAATACATGTGTTGTTTATTTACATTGTTTCAAAAGTTGTTTTCTTGAATTTACATGAGAATTGTGGTTTGTGGCCGGGGTTCTTTGCCTTCCTAATTCCATAAAAATCACGAATAATGTTATATTATGATATTATTATTCTAGAAATTATTTACACTTTATAATGTTATTAATGATAACTTCGAATTGGGATATTCTAGACCCAACAAGTGGAATAAGATCTTAGTTATAGAGTTTGGTACTAACAAACCCTGAATAGAGTATTTTAAAGCACAATTTTAGAGTAACAATCTACACTCAACCATATTGTATATTTTTTTTAATAAGTTCTTGATCCCTAATATGTATTTTAGATTCAGTTAGAGTAGTTTTATTCTGAAATAAATGAAATTGGATGTGGATAATGTTTGGTTGGATAAGTTAGACTTGAAGGGTTTTGGATCCAGATAGATATAGATAGAGGATTGTATGATACAGGAGGATCTTAAAATTATATTTACTAAATCTAAATCAAAAGTGATGAAACATAAAGAGTGATAAAGGGTGGATAAGAAATTGAAGGTTCTAGAGTGAAACAAAAGTGATGGTTCAGTGACCAATAGTGTTTTTTCATTAGTTTTAGTGGATAATTACTCTATATTATGTCGAAAGACACCCAAATATTATCTAAGCTATGATATTTAACATTTAATTTATAATAAATAAGAAACAATAATTACTTTGAATGTGATAATTAGTCATGATTAATTCATAGTTGTGGGTGTACCTAAGTGGTAAAGACACCCTGTAATCCTACATCAAACCCAAATTTAAATCTAGGTTGGAGTAAATTTATACATGTTCTGTAGAAGTGTTGAAGTACTAGATGTGTTCATGTATTGTAGTGAGTTATTGTAGATGCAATAATATAACTTTAATGGGATTTTAGGAAACAAAAATTATCCTTCAGGTTGTAGGGTTTTAGGCCACCAAATTCTGTTAGGCTATAGGGAATATGGTATATGAAAAAGTACATTCTAGATTACTAGAGAATTCTGAACAGATATATTAGTGAAGAATCAATCATCAAGAGGGAGACAACCAAACCCAAGGGCCAATGGAGGGATATGGTGGTCACGCCATCAGCCTGGGTAGCTCTGCACATGGGCACTATAATCTAGTAGTAATGTCAAGGTGGTAGGATTGATACATACTCTAGAATTTTTGTGGATGTGATATTATAATGTATTTGGGTCATTAAATAGATGTAAAGGCATGACCGTATGGGTATCTAAACCATGTAATTTAGGATTTGTGCCTCTAGGACCCCCAATTCATGTAGGGGTTCCCTCTCAAAATAGTTTAAAAGGGGATTATCTAAAAATAAAAAATACAAATATAAGGCCTTTGGGTCATTCCATATATCCTTATGATTGATTTTTATCTTTATTTTCTCATGTCATAGTTGTGGTTGAGAATCCAATCATGGATTTCCTTAGTTGTATACACAGATTCTCCATGTGTGAATCCAATAAAGCCACTGGTATTAATTAGTTGAGTTTCTATTTATCCATTCTTCCATTCACCGAGTTTATATGTCCGAGGGTCAAAAATAATCCTTTGTATGAAGACAGACCCTGACACATGGTTGAGATATGATCTGTTTAATCATGCAGCTAACTATGAGAGGGTGAGGTGGGGACTTTGGCTTATCAAATGGCATGTCTAAATGTGTTTGGTTTCAAGGAAACTATGTGGCCTTGTTTTTTTTTGAGACATTATCCCCCACATGGTTGGTAAATGGATTACCTAACCATATGGCCAAACCATGTGATTTATATATGTGGGTAAAAATATGTGAATGTCCCATTTTTTCATTTTGAAATATTAAGTCCCTCACCCTCATTTCTTCTCGCTATCACATGATTTTCTCTCCCCTAGTATTGGGATATTATTATTTTGGTTAGTGATGGAACTCTTTCTCCCCTTGTTGATTTTCTTCAAGGTATGTTGGATTTATCCATGGTTTCCCTTCCCCTTCCCCTTTTTTAATTTTTTATTCACTCTTCATGGAATAGTGAAACCCTAGATTTTTTATAAGCAGAATACCGTGTTATTAATTAGGGATTTGGTTTGTTTATTTGTGGATTTGGTGTGTGAGGATACCTATTGTGACGTCCTAGCCCGATTTCCACTCAAAGGTGTCTCAAGATAGTGTTCCACATGGCCCCATACATGCCTCCCCGCACAGCATAGGTTTCCAAATAGAAGTGAGGGCCTATAGCGTGTCCATAGGGATACTATTCCCTCATGTTAGAGTAGAACACAATGAAAATCATAATAACATATAAGATAGGTGAAATAGAATAGTGAATAAACAAGACTAGCATGAGAAATAAGTCTAATCAACCATTAATGATAAATAACTAAAAAGCTGAATAGTAACATATAATAAAGGCGATGATATAATTTCATGACTCTACAAATCAAGAAAAAGGTATAAATTAAAATATACAATCAATAATGTACATGCTATACAAATAGACAAAAAGAAAAACACTTTTTTAGCATCTCAAGCACTAGCATGATCATATGCTACCAAGATCCTTCATCAGAAAGTGAGAAAATGAGGTGTCTAATTTATAACACTTACACATATCAAAAACTTTATAGATATAATCTTTATGGGTACCAACGACGGCTCAAATAGGGTGTGAGCTAAATATCAGTAGACCACCACCAATAAAATATATACAATCCAATTTTTGAATATAAACTAAGTAATGTGCTGATATATATAAATGTAAAGCAATTTCAAATAAATAACTGATACCTACATCAGCTTAGACTGGTGGATGAACATGTAATAATTTAATTAATTAATTTATGTTCTCTTTATATAGATATGTCATGTAAGGTGTAACAAAACTGAAAATATATCCTGATAATAATAAAAGAATATTCAAGGTATAACTGAACCATCCTTGACCTTAGGGGTCAGCCAACTCATAGTAGTAACTCATGTAGTCTGACAATAAAGGGGTTGTGATTGTAATCCAAGGGGTATTACCCAAGGTCTTCAACAATAAATGATTATAACTGAGTCCATGGAGCTCGTCCATAGTAATCATATGCTATGCATGACATGGAACAATGGGATGAAACCAATGTGCCACGTGTTCTAAGACATCAAGTTGGACCCAAGGAGTGTATCCATGGCATCCAAATATATGAATGATAGTGAATAAATCCCATGGAATCATGTTTGGAATCATTTAATAGACAATGACCATGTTACAAGGTGTATATTTTCCTTAGAAACTGTTTCCTTGAATTGAACTGTTATCTTATGAGTGTTCAAGGCATTCCCTTGGGAATCCCAAGATGGATCAAGTCTGACCACTCTTATAAAGAGTAAAAGTTCCAAATGCAATAGGCACCTAATACACATTAAATTCATTAATTTTGTCTGTGTAATACTCATACCATTAGATAATTCATTTATTTCATTCCATTACCTTTAATCAATGTGATAAGGATAACCATTAACATGAAATGATTTTTTATTTAATTACATAATCATTTATTAGGTCCATTCCTTTTTTTCATATAACATGAAAATGTATGATAAGAAATTGAAATCATTTACCATTTCAATTATAATAACATTTATTGGGTATAATATTTCCTTTAATTTAACATGACAAAAAAGTTTAGGGATATTCAAAAAATATCAAATTTAAATTATAATTCAATGCCAAGTGATATTTATAAATATACTATCCATTTAATAATTAAAGACACATTTATTTAATTAAGAAACATAACTTTATTAAGGATAAGTCTAGCTCATCCGAATGGTAGAACACGTAAACCCAATAGGGGTAACAAAGGCATTAAAGAGGTCACACCCTACTTGGGGTGGAAATAATTGAGGTAAATACTTCTAATGGTGTGATTAACATTTATTTAAAATGATCAATAACATGATTTGAGTGATTATAATCATGTAATATGAATTAAATAAGAAAATCCTACTGAAAATTGAGTGAGAATAATGAATATATTTTATAAAATGGAGAGTAATCGAGGGATAAATAATAGACCACCTACCTAGGCTTATATAACTATCCTAGTCCAATATTGACCATTATTTTGTATTGTATTAGTATGAAATGGATGAATGTATCAACACTAGGAAAATATTGTGTAAGAGTATGTATCAAAATAACTCCATCGAGGAGAAGAAAAATAGTAAACTAAGCTTACGTATTGAATCACATAGAAATAGGAATCCAACCGAACAATAAAATCTTGAAATAAACGTCTAATGATGAAAAGAGATAAAAACCTATGGAGAGGGGATTGGGAGACCCATTGGGTGAGAAGAGGGCCTCCTTTCTAATAGAATAAAAAAATGAGGAGGGGTAAATTAAAATGATTTTAAGGGAAAATGGTAAATTCACCCAAAAATTACAAGGTCTCATTTTTTTTCGAAACACTGTTGGATAAACCATGCTCCAACTATGCACACCTCTCTGCGTCATGAGGGGGACCCACATGGTTAGGCCACAAAGTGTAAAAAATAGTGCACCAACCTGGCTATATGACTATACTAAAAAGTTTAGACAACCTTCATAGTCATGTGGCCCTAGCTATATGGTTTGGGAATACTGTACACCCTGCTTTTCCCTCTGAGATTCCCTACATGGTTAGAAGAAACAATGTGGGATGGGGCACATGATTTCTACTAACCATACTACCTAGTGATTTGTTCCACTGACTCAGGTTCTGAGATCCAAAAAAGTATTAGAAACCCCTAAAACATACATAAAATAATTAGGAATATATAATTGGCACAATATAAAGAATTTTTTAAAAAAATTATTGCATTCTTAACATAGAGAAAAACTAGGTTATTACAATTTTATCTCCTTAATGGAATATGTCTTCAAGTTCTCTTCCATGGGTGGAAATTTTTTTTTTGAGAAAAAGTCTGACCACTAATCATATAAGTCATCCTCACACTCCCAAGTCTCATCATATACATGGGTATTCTACCATATCCTTATACCAAATGGACAAACCATCATCAGAGAACCTTCATGCTCTAGTCAATGATGCATATGGAAAACTACTCAAAAGAATCTTCAAAAACTAAATCAACCTCTTTAGGATCAAAAGTATGTGGTGGGTTGACATGATAATGGTGAAGCTATAAACATGAAAGGCATCGCGTGTGGAACAAAAACTCTGAGGTTATAACAACCTATATTCTACCGGACTGAAACTATCCAAAATTTCAAAAGACCCGGAAAAACAAGGAGTCAACTACCCTTTCCTCCATTCACATTTATACCCAATCCTAGGTGATATTATCAAGAACAAAAATCCCCGAACTCGAACTATAAAGGTCATTGAAGGTGATCGACAACAATTTCTATCTAGATCATGTAGTTGACATACACTTACTAATCAGTTTTACCTACTCTTACGTCTCCTACATTAGATGAGGACCTAGTAGCACTACCTATTCTACCTCTAACCAACATAAGGGAAAAATGACCTACCATACAAGGCCTCAAATAGAGCCATTTGAATCATATATTTAAATATATTATTGTCAGAAAACTTGATGATAGGAATATGCATCTCCCAAGTATCATCAAAATTAAGGAATCATGCCCAGAGCATGTTCTCGAACACCTGTATCATCTATTTAGACAGGCCATTGGTCTGAGGGTGAAAAGATGTGATCATAAGAACCTATATACTAATATATCTTTGTAGCCCTTTCCAAAACCTTGATGTTAAATAAGTATCCCTATATGAAATAATAGTATGAGGGATCCTGTGTAACTATATGATCTCATGGAATATAATTATCCCAACCAATCAACTGAGAAAGTCTCTAGGATAGGAAGGAAGTGGGATACATTCATTTGTTGATCAATGACTACCGAACATGCATCACTACCTCAAGGCAACCTCTGTAAGCTGATGAAAAAATACATAGAAAGATATGCCCAGTTCCATTCTAGGATTTTAAATTGATGTAACAATCCAGAAGTACGCTTGAGATCCCACATCACTTGATGATAGGTGGAACACCTAATGATGAAACCTTATATTTGATATTTCATCCCTATCTACCAATACTGGTGTTGCATATCTTGAACATCTTGGAGATGCCTAGATTAATTGACCATTGAGAAGTATGAGACTCTCTCAATAGTTTCTATCTCATATCTATAGAAACCTATAAATTCCAATATATATATATTGGATGTTATCTCCCAAAACAGAACAATATATATGTGGGTACTCACCAAAAAAAAATTTCCCATAAGAATAACCTTTAAAAATATGAAAAATTACTTCTCTACACCCTATCCATGCGTGAATAGATAACTGCTTAGGCTGATAGAAAATGACTCTTGTGACTCGCTTAAAACTCATAATATAACTCATAATATAGTTCCATCAATTTTCATTCATCAATAAATTCCTATACAGAATGTGCTAGATTTTTCCAGCTCAGTACATCATCCACCACATAACCCTTCCAAGGAATATATTAAAGATAAAAGTCAAAATACTAAATAAATTTAAACAATATTCACTCTATGAAATTCAAGTTACATTTTGAAACTATATATTAGTGGATCTAGGTATTTCTATTAACCGAAAATTTCTCACCCATCAGATAGTGTCTCAAGTTGCCTAAAGAATGGACTATTGCTATTAGATTAGGGTCGTGCATCGGGTAATTAATCTCACGAAGAATAAACATGAGAGACGCTTATGCAATGAATCTATCCCATTGTATCATCACTTCACATAGTACGATGCCTGATGTATCACATAACCCTAGGTAGACTATACTAGTCTCTTGAAGAATGAGAATCGGTGTAGAAGTAATCCTTCCATTTAAATATTGAAATTCCTTATCACAAGCTTCAGACCAAAAGAAATTAAAAATCTTATATGTAAAACCATTAAAAGTCGCATCAAGGAATGATAAGACATATATTAAATTACTACAATATCCATCCATCCCTAGGAAACTCTATATATCAAACACTTTCTTGAGTTTCTCCAAGGAAATCACAACACTCACTATAACGATCTGACCCTAGTTTTTCTAAACCCAACACAAAACCCAATCCATCCCATACCTGAAGGATGTTCATGATCCCCACGGGCTGGTGACAAGCACCTAAGCATCGAATGAAATAACTGAGGGAATAATTTTTCCCAACCTGAAAGACCACATGGAATTCATATAGAGCAGAGAAGAGAAAACAGAAGACTAACAAATATATATTCTATAGCTATTAGAAAAATAGCAAAAATAGAACAACTGAAGCAGTAAATAAAAACATCAAAAGACTAGTCCAACTATAAGGGACTCAGAATTAAATAGCTACTCCAACGATGGCATAAATAGACTCTAACCATCTCACCATAAACTACCCATCCCAACTAACAAAAACCTTGTTGTATTACTGTGGCACCTTGCCTTTCGATGCACTGGAAGAAAAATAAAGGTCGATGCACCCCTGAACCAGTGTGTAGGGTGTGAGCTAATAGGGTCAGTAGGATCCTACCCCAATGTTCCAAAAAAAATTCTATATATAAAAAATCATGTTTCCTCATTTTTAAATAAAACAAGGCATGATATGTAGTAAATTATTTTTAAAGAAAACATGTTAAACATTCCCATTTTCCATAGTTTTAGACAAAAGAAGGTAAACCAGTTTCAAATAACATTTTCCATAAAATTTTCCAGTAGAATAAGCCTGTATATCAAGGCTAAATCAGATATCCAAGCAATACAAAATAGAAACACATGTATCCTAGCACCATGGAATACTATAGGCCAACGGAGCAGAATAATCATACCAAAATAATCAAGTGCACAAAATTGATACTAGAACAACATGACTAGGAAGAATAGGGAAAACCAAAGAGTAATCCACCCAAAATTTCAATATATGTCCCCTATAGAAAAAGTCCTAATAAATAGATGAAATCCTCAAGACAAACCTCATTTATAATAACAAAGCAATGGACAATGGCCTCATGCTAATCCTTCCACCTATGTTCCCAAGGTAACTCATGTTCTATTTTTCACAAACACATTTAAATGTCTTGAAAACCATTCAAAAACATTTATAACACATTTATCAAAATCCATGGAAAACCATTTTTCATTCAAAACCCTTATTTCATCACAAAAAACAATCATTCCAATTTATTGAATCAATTTATAATGAAATTTGAAAAGAAAAACAAGTAGGTTCATTATCATAGGCTAGAGATGGAACCACCTACTTCAATGTTTGGGACACCCATGCCCATAATAGAATCCAAAACCAAGAACAAAACCCAACATCACCCATGGAGACCGTAGGATCCAATCCATGACACGATTGATCAAACATAAACACAAAAGTTATACAGAAGAGTGGAAAACCACATAACATGAAGAAGGATGTCCGCCGCACCACAACCAATGTAAAAAATTGCCTTCAGAATGAGATCTCTCAATGGATCTAGAAGACGACGACAATAAAAATGCAACTTGGATATGTAGATCTGATAATGAAAGGATAGGGAGCTATCACAATCAATATCAAGGAAGGATTAGAGATAACACTTACCCTGATAGACACACCTTAGAAAAAATGATAAACCAGAGCCGATCAGATCTATCTAGAGGGTGAGAAGCCTATCAAAAATGCCTAGGGGAGTCTAGGATTGAGAGACATGAAGTTTGGAGGGAAAAGGACCAAGAAAAACTTGTGAATGTGTGAATTTAAATTGGGCATGGTCCATGTCATGATGTATACCCCTTGGTCGTGATGTGAAGGCTATGCTTGACAAGTTATGCTGAAAATCCCATCACCTCAGGTAAAGAAAAACAATAGTTAACCACTAAATGATGTGTAACTCCGGTACACGATGTGTAAAAGATCACCATGTGACACCCACATCACAACATGAATCCATCCCCAAGTACACAGTGTGTACTTCAGGAACAAAATGTTTACTTCAGGTACACAATCTGAAACTTTTAGTAAACCCCAGAAATCTATTTTTAAGGATTATTAATCATATGGGGTCTTAGAAAATGTGAAAAATTGACCCGATAAAGGTAAAAGGATGGTAAAAACTCCCTACCATAAAGACATTCCTTCACCGGGAAGTCATGTGGAAGATGTATCCTCAGGAAAGAGATGAGGGAACTGCTCCATTATCAGTGACTCATGTTCCCAAGTCTAATGATAATCTGATCCTTGTTTCTATAGAACTCAGACCAATATAATAAACTTATCATTCAAGACTTTTTATTGAGAGTCATCAATATCAAGAGGTTTCTCCAGAACAATAGAATCGAGTTTTACCTCAATTTATTCCCAAAATAGAACATGATCGGGGCCAGGGTGATACTTCCTGAGCTGAGATATGTGGAAAACATCATGAATGTCGATCAATTGATCTTAAAATGATAACTAATAAAAAACTTTTCCAATCTATTCAGTGATATCAAATGGTCCAAACAATTTTGGAGCAAACTTTCCCTATTTTACAAGTTGACAGTGACTCAACTGAGGAGAAACTTTCAAGAAAACCCAGTAACCAATAGAAAACTCCAAAGGATGGCAACACTGATCTGTATAAGATTTCTGTCGATTCAAGGTTGTAACCGAACATCGACACACCTCTGGAATCTTTGTCGATGTCTCTTGAACCATGCTTGGTCAAAACAAAGCTACTTATCCCACCTCTTCCCAATAAAGTGGTGGTCTACATGGGAAACCATACATTACTTCAAAAAGAACCATTCTGATTGATGACTAGTGACTGCTATTGTGAAAAAATTGAACCAGTCCTAAATGGATATCCCATGATCCACCTAAATTTAATACACAGACATGATGCATATCCTCTAAGATATGAATTAAACCCTTCGTCTAGCCATCTATCTGTGGATGGTAAGCTGTGATCAACTTGACCTGAGTCCCCATTGCCTCCTGAAGACTCCTCCAGAACCATGAGGTAAACCTAGGATCCCTATCTGAATCAATGGTAAAAGGACTCCCCTGTAACCCCATGATCACTTTCACATATAGTTTAACCATATCGTCAAATCTAGTGGTGTCTTTGATCAGAATGAAGTGAGAAGACATCATCAACCGATCAACAACCACACATATAGAATTTTTCACTTGGGGTTTCTATGGGAACCCAATAAAAAAAATTCATAGACATCTCATCCCACTTCCAAACCACCACTAGAAGAGGTTAAAGAATACAAAAAGGTTTCAAGTGATTTTCCTTTATCCATTGGTTGGTATAACAGTGGGACACATAATTTTCGATGTCGTGCTTCATACCCGGCCACCAGAACCTTCTTCTCATGTCATAATACATCTTAGTATTTCCTGGACGAATAACCCAGGAAGAACTATGAAAATAAAACAAGATTGAACTTCTCATAAGTGGTAGGATGATGACTCTATTTCTAAAGTGAAGTATTCCATATAAAGAGTGAGACCAACCAAGCACTATCTACCCACTATATAGGTTTTCCCAAATCTTCCGAAACTCATCGTCTTGTGGTTAACCATGCAAGATAGACTCCAGAAGAGATGATGACAACTGAACACTAGTTAAAACCATACCTGAAACATCCTCACGAGAATCCAAGTAAAACCCACCGAAAATCCCAATAATATTCCACTCTTCCTTTAATTCATGAATAGCATGTGATGGTACCTTCCTGCTTAGAGAACCTACAACAACATTCCCTTTCCTCGGGGTGTAGGTGATTTCAAAGTGAAACATAGGAATGTATTATAACTGTCATATTTGTTTGAAATTAATGTATTTCTAGGAAATGATATAGATCTAACTCTTATGATTGGAGAAAACCATGAAATTCTCCGCAAAGAGATACTTCCACCAACATTTGAGCACATGCATCACCACAAAAATCTATAAATCATGAGTAGTGTAGTTATTCTTATTTGGTTGGAGCTAACAAGATATATAAGAAACCAAATGATCATCCTGAATTAGTTTTCATCCCAAACCAACACTACATGCATCCCAAAACACCACGTACTCCTTAATAGGATAAGGTAAGATCAAAATTATTGCTAATGTAGGAAGTCATTTCAGTTCATTAGAGGGAGAGTAACACTTCCCATCCCATGAGAATTTCACTACATTATTGGTAAGGGAAATCAATGGTGATGATAGATTAGAGAAATACTTAACGAACCGTCAGTTTTATCAAATAATACCAAGGAAGCATTAAATTTCAATGACATTCTATGGTTCCTTCCAGGATAAAATAGATTTTACCTTATCTGAATCAACTAATAATCCACGGTCAGAAATTTTGTGCCCCAATAATTTCACTTTGTGAATCCATAAAATGAATTTTGAAATATTTCTATACTGATGGTGATTTATTAGAATCTCCAAAACCAAACTTAGATGGTTCTCATGCTCATGCATGAGCATTGAATAAACTAGAATATCATCCATGAAAACTACCGCAAAAGTGTCAAGATATTTGTGGAATATCTGATTCATCATGGCCATAAAATCTGTATGAGAATTAGTCGGACCTGAAGGCATCATGAGATATTCATATAGGCCATACTTACTCTTGAAGGCCATATTTGGTATATCAGACTCTTGAACTATGAGCTAATGATAACCTGACTGAAGATCGATCTTTGAAAACCATTTGTCTCTCTTAAACTAATCAAAAAAATCATCCACACATGGAAAATGATATTTGTTCTTAATAGTCATCCATTTTAACTTCATATAGTCCACACATAATCTAAGTGAACCATCCACTTTCTTGGAAAATAGTATAGGGGATACCCAAATCAAAACAATATGGGTAATAAAAAATTTCTCTAATAGGTCTGCCAACTGAATATTGATATCTTTCAACTCTAATGGTGCCATACGATAAGAAGGCATCAATATTGGATGTGTACTTATCACCTGGTCGATCATGAACTCTAAATCTCTCTAGAGGAAGTCCAGATAAGTCATTAGAAAAAACATTATGAATATCTCAAACAAAAAAATAAGACCCTCAAAATAAGAAATTTCATCAAGATCAAATGCAACAGCAACCACCAAAAATCTTTTGAGCTCAAGGGGGGATGGCCCTGCATGACCTGACCGCATGTCCCACTCTCCCGGAAACACATGAGAGATACCATGGGCAACAAGAAACTAAATGTGTCGATGATAAAAATTAACCTCAGCTTGATGAGTAAAAAAATGCATACCAATTATTATATCAAATAGATCCAGATCAAGAATGAGAAAATCCCAGACCAACTCCTTGTCATCAATTATGAACAAACAAGAAGGACACCTGAACCCCTAATCTTTTATCTTACTATGATGTGTATCTAACTCCATTTTAAAGGGAATAAGTTCAATTGGATGTTTAAGAATATCATAAAAATGTGTAGATATAAATGAGTGGGAGGCACTGATATCAAAAAAAGGAAGTATCTACTGAAGCCACAATAAAAAGCATACCCCTCACTGTTGCTGGACCTACATCAACATCTATTAGACACTCATATGTTTCATGTAAATGATTAATTCCTGAGGCCTGTGGCCAGATCCCTATAGTCTTTGAAGCTTCTGAATGAACCACAGTAGCCTTAAGAGACAACTAACTCCAACCAAAACAAGGTGTATTAATAACATGATAGAAATGATGTAGATGAACAACATGTCCACAACTATTTTACTTCTTCATGGGAATAGGACAAGAACGTCTAGTGTGAACCCCCTTTACACATTGATAGATAGTCAGAGGAACACTTATAGATATAGCAGACTGTGCGAAGGAGGATCACTACTAAGACCCACCTCCACCACTTCTGCGACGGTCCTACAACTTCTTCTTCTTCCCATTCATGCCACTAAAGTTGTCACTAGTTGGAAATGAAGAGGTAGTAGCGTCGACCCTTCCTTCCATGTCCATATCTTCCACCATTTCTCTATCCACTATCTTCACATCGATAGAATGATTTATCATGAACACCTATGATCTAATATCCAATTTCTAACCATATAGGTACTTTTTCACCTTCAGTTGGATATTCCTTACAACGTCCTGAGAAAAATAGACAATTTCAGCAAACTGGTTTGTGTAGGCTGAGACCAAATGCTATTCTACTACAATGATAGGAACTCCAGATATTTTTACTACTTCATATACTCTAGAAAAAACTACTGAAAGAATAGTGTTTTGATTACCTTCCAATCTAACCCCACATGTCTACATTCCTGGACCATAGAGTCCCACCAATGCTTGCTAGAACCCTTGATTCTAAATGTTGTGCACTTCATCCTGATATACATAGGTGTATCCAGGAATTCAATGATTTTCTCGATCATGGTGGCTTTTTGTACAAGAATTCTCGTGATCGATCTCTTCCCCCACCATCTCTAGGTGGTACTTCAAATACTTCATTCTGAACTCGTGGCACATCCTGATCGATAGCATAGACTACCTATATGATAATTTTGATGAGAATATAACCCAAAAATGGATTTCATTGAGGAGTATTAGCTATAACTTCCTGAGGAACCTGTGGAAGACATCTCGGAGGCATACTGTTGCACATTGAATAATAAGATCGATCAGACACAGAATAAATCTCAGTTCAAACCAGAAACCCCATAAGCAGAAGTTGATATTTTAAAAGCAAGAAAAAACACAAGAGAGACATTTCCTGACACCCCATGGTAACTTGAGTCTTGTTACAACAATATCTGTACAAGAACTCATCAGAACATACCTATCAAGTCCCAAAAACCCTATCTCCAGTCTAACAGACATCCCAAGAAAAGATTTTGGAGGAAAAACCTCCTTTGATACCAAACTGTAACAAAACTACCTAGGTTTACCTAAACCCGACACCTAAACTGATCCGTCACATACTCGATGGGAATTCCCAAACCCCATGGGCTGGTGACAAGAACCCCAGCATCGAATGAAAAAACAAAGGAAATGATTTATCCCATTGTGAATGACCACATGGAATACATATAGAGTGGAGAAAAAACAAGGAAAGACTAACAAATATATGTTCTATACCTATAAGAAAAACATAAGAAACATATCAACTGAAATAATAGCTAAAAACTCTAAAAGGAATGTCCAACTACAAGAGACTTAAAACTGAACAACTACTCCAAAGATGGAATTGAAGAACTCCAACCGTCTCACCATCATCTTACCATCCCAGATGACATGAACCTCATTGCCTCACTATGATGCCTTGCCTTTCTCTAGACTAGAAAACAAATAAAGGTATATAAACCATCGAAGAAGAGCGCAAGGTATAAGGAAACAGACTCAGTAGGATCACACCCAGGTGTTCCATAACAGGTATCTATATAACAAATCTTGTATGCTAATTTTTAAATAAAACATGGCACAATAAGTAGTAAAGTAGTTTTATAGAAAACATTGTAAACTGTTACTTTTCAAAGAGTTCTAAACAAAAGCGTGTATATCAGTTTCAAATAATATTTCCCATAAAATTTTCCACAAGCATAAATAGACATATAAAGGATAACTTAGAAAATGAAGAAATAAAAAATAGAAGCACATGTATCACTTCACCAAGGAATACTATAGGTCTAGGCAACAAATTACTCATACCAAAATAATCAAGTGCACAAAACTGATCCTAGAACAATGGTCCTAGGAATTAATGGAAACCCCCAAGAGTAATCCCCCCAAATGTCAATATTGGTCCCCTGGATCAGATGGACTAGGAAATAGAGGAAATCCCCAAGATAAACCTCCTTGATAATCACAAAGCAATGGACAATGGCCTCAAGCTAAAACTTCCATCTAAATACCCAAGGTAACCCATGTTCTCTTTTTCAAAAACCCATTTCAATGTATTGAAAACCATTTGAAACCATTTATAATTTATTTATCAAAATCCATGGAAAACGTTTTTTCTTTCAAAACCCTTCTTTCAACACAGAAAGAAATCATGCCAATTTTATAAATCAATTTATAAAGAAATTTTTAAAGAAAAACATGTTGGTTCAATATCATAGGCTAGAGAAGGAAACACCTACCTCAATATTCAGGTCACACACACCCGTAACAGAATCCAAAAACAAGAACGAAACCTAGCAACACAAATAGAGACCCTAGGATCTAAGCTATGAAAATTTTGACTCAAAAATAAACACAAAAGGTTGGAGAGAGAGAGTAAAACCACATAACTAGAAGAAGGATGCATGCCACACCACAAACAAAGATGGAAAAAGGTCTCTGGAATGAGATCTCTAAATGTATCTAGAAGATGATGATAAGAAACATCCAACTTTGATCAGTGGATCCGATAACAAAAGGCTAGGGTGATATCCCAATCAATCTCAAGGAAGGATTAGAGAGAACACTTACCCTGGGAGATGTACAATAGAAACAATGAAGAACTAGAGCCAATAAGATCATTCTAGAAGGTGATATTCGTCTGAAAAACACCTATGGAGAGTCTAGGATTTAGTTACACAATGTTTGGAGAGAAAAGGGCTGAGAAAAACTCCAAAATGCATGACTTTAAACTGGGCATGATTCAATTCATGACGTGTACCCCTTAGTCACGACGTGAAGGCCATGATGGACAAGTTATGCTAGAAACCCTTTGTATTTGGTTAGAAAAACAATATTTAACCACTACATGATTTCTACATCAATTATATGAAGTGTACAAGATCACCGCATGACCCCCACATCACGAAATGAATCTATCCCCAGGTAAACAACATGTACTTTAGGTGCGTAGTGTGTACATTAGGTACATGACCTGAAACATGTAGTAAACCCCATAAATCTATTTTTAAGGATTATTAATCAAAAGTGGTCTTAAAAAGGTGGAAAACAAATCTATCAAGGAAATAGGTTGTTACTCTCATCTTTTTCAGGTCAACTGATACTATTAATTATGAGATAATATGATCCAATAAGTTATTTTTTTATCCATAAGTGGAACTTATCAAGTTTATAATTTTTTTTATTCTCTTTTAGTGTATTAAAAATAACGTCATGGTTTTTATTAGGGATATTTGAGTACATGAATAAAACAAAATTTCATTAAAAAATACCATGATAAAGGAATACAGGTAGGGGTGGAACACCCTATTCATCAAGGCTATAAAAATGGTGGGTACATTTTTCATACCAAACCATATAAATAGATACTCATAGAAACCATACTGAATTTATAAATCCATATGTGGTATATCTAAAATCATGACTCGAACTTGATGATATTCTGATCTCATGTCGATATTTGAGAATATCCTTGCTTCTTAGATATAGTCAAGGAGATCATTTATCTAAGGGAATGAATACTAGTTCTTGACCATAATCCAATTCAATATTTGGTATTCCAAGCATAAGAAAAGGGTCCCATCCCCTTTCTTGATGAATATCATGGGTGAACCTCAAGATGATGTGTTGGGTCAGATAATATTTTTATACTCTAAATCCTTCAACTATCTCTTGAGCTCATGGATCTCAATAGGTACCATCTTATAGGGAGTAATAGATACTATATCTAATCTTAGAAAATTATCAATCATGAACTCCACCACACTCTTAGATGGTAATCTAGAAAAATCATCGAGAAAACGTCCCTAAAATGATCTTCCATGAGAGGAAAATATGTCATATGTATTCTATACTCCTCCAAGAAAAGACTATAAATATGGGTGGTAAATTCATCTAGCCCATGATTATATGGTTCAATTGTACAAGCTTGGACATCCTACTCACCACTTTAAAAGAGAACTACCACTCTTTGGTTATGTAAATGAAACCCTGTAGTGATAGTATCCCACATTGGTGTGATATGGATATAAACAATCCATCTCAAGAATATAATCAAAGCCCATAATATTGAGGATGAATTTGTCCCCTAATAAGGAACAAATTCTGACCTCAAGGGGTAGCCTCTACATTGGCATACACCCTCAGGTTGTGTACACAATGACATGGGTAGGATCATCACACCAAAATTGTAATTAATTTATAGCTTGAGAATTTCAATGGATCCTAAAGAGGTAAAGGAGTGAGAGGAACCTGCATCGAATAAAGAATATACAATAGAAAAGGATAATATAATAGCACCTCATTAAATTTATAGTACCACACTCCGATCCTCAGGTATCAGATATAAGGCATGCATATGACATGGTCTATGACCCTATACTATAGCCGGACTACCCTAAGAAATTCCGCTCTACTGGTGTTGATTATAAGAAGATAGGATACCATGAACACTACCTTATGTTCATCCTGACCTTCTGGTGCCACTTTAAATCCCCTCCAAACATAGAATAACTAATCCTTCCCTTGATGATGGAGTTAGTGTAGATAATCTTACACTAGAAGCAGAATGAAATGTTTGAAAAAATCTCTAAAAATGACCCATATATCCATAATAATGACAATCAATAGTTTATCTATCGCACTGAGTATTTAGATGCCTCTTATCCCCACACAGATGGAATATAACAAAGATGTTGATATGAATATCTGGCTGCCACTACTTTGAAGAGAATCATCAAGGCTATGAATTTCTATATTGAAATAATTATTCACTTACCTTAGAACTAAACCATTATTCATGGTACTATCATATTCTCTTAGAATATACCTAGTGATAAGATCCTGATTAATGATCTTAGAATAGGTAGGTACGATAAAGACATTCACCTACGAGGGGACGACATACATGATCCCATCCTTGAAATGTATCACTCACAATAGCTCAACACTAGCTAGAAGTGTTGAAAATCATTAAAATTATTTAAAGTGAACTTAATAGTCCATGACAGACATTGAACCCTACTCTAGGTGTATCAAATATATATATTGGTTAGATCTTTGTAAATGAGAAAAGAAGTAATCATAGAAGGAAGTCTGAATGTCTGCCCAGATCATGCCCTAATCATGACCAACTTGATTAATCACATCCCACCAACAGTTGGTTGAAACAAGTATCATGAAGGTGAAAATACTGACCCTATTATTTGGATACATCTTAAGATGATTGAATATAGAAATAGTATCCTCTATCTAAGAAAAACCAGTCTAAGGATCACTATCCCCCCAAAAGGTGGGAGGATGATGCTGCTCAAACTCACAAGTCAGATCAACCATATGAGGAGCAGGTCAGGGAGAACGCAACATGTATTTCATCAGACATATAAAATTATCTCAAAACTGATAATCAATTTTAATTCTTGGTATAGATGTTAGTGCCTCTAGTGGCACTATAAGAGATATCACTGGTTGCTCATGGACAGTATCCTGTAGAGTGTGGTAGTCACCACCCTCTAAGAACCCGACTAGAGTATATCGTGGAGTCATAGATCTAAAAATTCAAATTACATACCTTTGAATAATATTTGAGCGTAGATAAATACACTAGAAGAATCATTCGATAATGAAAAATGGTTCACTACCCAAGATACTACCCTAACTACCTACTTAGAAGGTCAGGGTATTGGTAAGTGTTCAATTTTAATTTACTGAAGTTACAGTTGGTGAAGGTAAAATTTTACTTTGCCTCATCATTTACTAGGAACCATATCATTTAACAATTCAAGATTTACATCGTAGGTTTTCATTTACTTATTTACATGTATCAAGGTTTTATTAAATAGATCATAATTACCAGCTTAAAATGGCCCCTACACTTTATTACTGAAAGAGACGACCATTTAATTTTATTCAACCAAATATACATTAATTATCATAATGTAATAGGTAATATATAATGGCTCGACTCATTAAATTACCCCTTCAAATTCATGAGGGCCCATACACCTCATAAATTGAAACTGATAGGGACTCAATCAAATCCAAAGAGCATATCATGTTACTAGTGGTATATAGATGACATGGGTGGAAACTATATGTTTAACATTTCATCATCAACCTATATAGAAAAAACCTATTCAGATTTATGCTGACACTTTAAATAATAAATTCTTATACCCTATAGAAGATTTTATCATCACAACATATATAACCACTATGACCCAGTCAAAATCACAAGAAACAAAAGAAATAAAACCAGTAAAATGAACCTATATGTCATGGAATATGCATGATATGTGAATTATAAGAGCCTATAATGAGTTATGAGACAATTCTCCTTACCGTACCAGGGCAAGATAAATATCCATAAAGCATATAAAATTCCATAACTCATTTGAATCACCTAACAGTGAAAGTATATCTACTGTAACAAGATAAATTAAGATACAAATGTCTAATTCCCACCATGGATTTCATTGTTGGAGTATGATTTCTTAGGGTTATATAATAGGTATAAAATTGGAGCCCACCTATTCCTATAAATTTCACAATTCATTTCATACCTTAACTGAAAAAATGTATGAACTTGGATACTTTTGAGAATTTTTTGATTGAATTTAAAAATTGGATTCCATAGAAAAATTTATTATGATCTACAATGTATTCCCACTCTCTTTTTATTGGTTTTATCTCGATTCATTTTTATTTGAAAGGTTGTACTGTAGGTTGGATTTTGGGTTTGATGGGATTTTTTTTGTTAAGCATTATTGTGGTTAACATCTAGTGGTTTATGTAATATGTCCATATTCTTGTTCTTATCGATAGTATAATGAATTTTGATCCATTTATTGATGTGTTTGATTTTTAAAATCATCTTATATCTTCTATAATAAAATGATTAATTAGATTTCTATAGATTATTAGAAGGATCCTTGTATATTATTATGATACATGTTTGTAAATGGGTGCTTGGGTGCTAATGGTTATGAGGAAGGGAAATCATATAGAGAAAATCCCTTAGAAAGAAGGAAATAAGTTAAGATAGTGAATTGATTTAGAGTAATTTCAGAAGAGAAGAGAGTAAAATGTGATTTCTATAATTTTATTCCATTTTATTCTGATGAATTTTTTTTTCTTACATTAATTACCATGATTCTTTTATTGATGATCCATATTACTTTTATATTTGGATAATTATTCAAAGGAGGTAATGAAAAGTGAATTTATAAAATCTTAAATTTCAGAAATATTATTTTTATTGAATTATATGATTGATATTTTGATTAAATTTGTCTAAAATTACATTAATTTAGGGTGAAAAGGGTCTAGTTAACTTGGTAAGGTTGGTAAGGGTGTGTTGGTATATCATTATTTGTCATTCCCTTCCATAACATTTATAAGAAGGTATCTATTTCAAGGAAGTATGATAGAAACTATGCAATATGGTGTTAATAAAATGAATTATGTATTTTGAAACTGAATTTGAAATAAATCAAAAGGGTAGTTAAAATTAATATGATTATGGTCTGATACGAGTTGGTAATGGATGAAACAATGAGTTATTAGTGATTACTAATAATTGAAATGCATGAACATGGATAGAATTAATATATTTAATGATGAATGTATGACCTAAAGTTGTATGTGTGTTAATTAAGTAGTTGAAATATGTAATGAATTTCATTATGTACTTATTGATGCTTGTAAATGGTAAACTTGGAGATTGAAATATGATGAGAAAATGTGTTGTTTTTGATCATGTAGTTTCCTTTTCCAACTGATTTGGTTATGCTATCCATGTTGATTTTCTGTGTAAAGTGATGTTTTTTGTGTGTTTCTTAAGTTTCTATTTTGATATTGTGGATGGGTTTGTGGGTATATGATAATGTGATTGAAGTAAGCGGGTGGAAATGTATGAGATGTAAAGGATCAAGGTAGCTATAATCATATGGATTATAGTGGATTATCATGTAGTATGTGGTGTATTGGAAGATCCTTTAGGGTATTTATGTGATCAAATATGGTGGAACCTCATCCATGATAGGTGGAGGGAATGTGGTTGTTGTTCTATATGTTCATGATACCATTTTGTGATGCGGATATAGAGATAATTATAATGTGGCCATGGTTGTGATGAGGATGATGTAGATAAATGGTTATGGGTAGGGTACATAGATGAAAGGGGGATGATACGAGGTTAATTAAATTCATAATTATATTACCCTACCAATATATAGTTATGGATATATGGAGGTTCACATAACACATTGGCCCTAGGACACTCACTAGGGCCCAGAGCGAGGTCTCCACATAACCTCAACTATGCCTCTACATATATTGGAGGATGCCAACTAGTAGAGTGGGCCTAAAACATGCATTCAGAAGACTACTACCTCGATATAATAAAAATAAATAATTGTAAATAACAAAATTAAATCCATACAAGAGTCTAAAGAAATTATACACACATCCTATATCATAAATGATGTAGTCATAAAACTCACCCAACTTATCACCCAATAGGCCGATTTAAAAAAAATAAAAAAATTCACACAGCATCCCCACATCAATTTGTGAGTATCATACCTCTCTATACACTCATATATTTTCCTCATATCAATCCTCTACACATCCAATGATCAATCCTAAAAGCATACATGAGGTTTCTACATGCACTAGAGTTACAGTGTAGGGTGTGGGCTTATAACTCAGTAGGATCTCACTAATAAACCCTTATAGACATTGATAAATGTTTGTGTATAAATTATGAAAAATAATACATAAATAAACATGATAATAGACTAATAGTCCACTAAATAGGCTTCCCCAACCCTAAATTAGGTACACATGACCATTAAGCTACCATATTCTAACGAGGCAATCATTGTTCCTGACCAAACCTACTTCATTGCTATGATAAAATCCCATCATTTCCTTATTTCACTATATTTAATACCTAGCCTGTACCTAATGACA
Source organism: Viscum album (assembly GCA_963277665.1). Taxonomy (NCBI): domain Eukaryota; kingdom Viridiplantae; phylum Streptophyta; class Magnoliopsida; order Santalales; family Viscaceae; genus Viscum; species Viscum album. Next base: position 2,044,036,606 of record OY728147.1, on the reverse strand, counting down.
TGGGGAATGGATTCATCCAAACCTCAAAATACTACCCAAAGGGACATGGAACAATCACACATCGACATCTCAACTGACAACCTTTTTACTCAAGGGAGTGTCCAATGGGTATATATCACAACACATCATGACCCTGTACACCTTGTGGGTTGTCATCAACCCTAGTCTACTATTAGTAAGGTCCAATTACAACATAAAACCATAACCTATCTTCTAATGTGGTATTTTACACAAGTATACTAAGGAAGGGTCTATCTCATTCCCAAAATTAGCCTATGTATGTTCAGTGTGAGGATAATTATATAACTAAGCGGAAGAGGGGGAGAATAAGTGATATCTTTTATTTTTTGTTTCTTTATTAAATGAAACAACATTAAACTCATATTAAATATTAATTTACCTATTTAAAACAATTCAAACACACATCCACATGGAAAAAATAATTTATAAGGTTCACTATTCAATAAGAATAGCTATATCTTTGGTATGGTTTGGAAATGATCCAATACCACAAAATCCCTTAGAAAAAAATCCTTTTGTGTGGAATAATATGAGTCATTTATTCCCTTTTACTCATGTAGTACTATGTAATCAATGAAGTAGTTCCTGTACTCCTTCTAGCATAAATGATGTAATGTAATTTTTTTTAACAAAACATGCTATGGTTCTTCTTTTTCAACTTTTAGAAATATAAAAATTAGACAAATTTCTTTACTTTCTTACCTAGATGTTGGTAAGAAATTCCTAGAATTTGCAATAAAACTTAGTATGATTTTATCGTCTAATATATCTATATGTAAGTATAAAATTCCATAAAATAAAATTAATCCAATTATGGAAATTTTTTGCTTCAATTCAGAAATCCCAATACAATAATCCTACCAAATATGATAACCAATTGAATATGGTAGTCATCTGAATATGATTATTATATTAATATATTATAGTCATGAATCTTCTCCTTTATCTTTTGTCCGGCATAAATTTTTCATGAAAAACAAAATCCGAAACCTCTTCTTCTCACTAGAGCTCCAAATTCTCTCATCTTCTCATGAATAGTACTTTAATATGAAAAGTGTAATATACATTTTTCCTTTTATTCTCTCCCTAAATATGGTTGGGTCAAGATTCCTAAAAAATTTCCTACTAAACTAAATTACATGAATTTTCATGGTTATTTGAATTTTGATTGCATCTTATCTTCGGCAATGTTTATTAACTCTTCTATTTTCTTATAAATCCTTATCAAATATTATAAACACTTCAGCTCTCTTAAAATATTCTTCACAATCACAAGTCCAGTTAGAATTTCTAATTAATATTCAATCAATATGATTTCTTCATTACGATTCTCTATACCAGTTGCATATATGAAAAAATGGACACTATTCTGATTACCTTGTAAATTTTCTACATTATGATGCTCTATATCAACTACATGTAAAAAAAATCTTCTTCAAAATTCAAGATTACCCTTTCCTATAGTTTTTTATTTCCATCAATTTATCTGAAGTCCATTCCAATTCTGATTATAATTTTCCTCCTTAGGATGCAGGAAAATATAAATTTGTATATTCTTCTTCATCTCTTATCCAAAACCATTTGAACAAAAAACTATGTAATTCAACCTTTTGTTAAAGGTTGAATGCATTTTTAATTATGCTTTAAATTTCCTCTTCATATTGGCCACCACATAGATCTCTTTTCTTTTCATTCATTGGTCCCAAAAAATTCTTCCTCTGATGATTATGGTGAAATACTGAGTAGAATGGACCAATATCGGCAAATTCAACATAAAAAACTTCTTTCTCTTATGAATACAATACCAATGAATTTTCGGCACAAAAAATTATATCTTTGATGAATACAATGTTATACCGAATCTGAGGGATTTGCATCAACTACTTTTCTTTATTTCTTCTCTTCAATACAATCATCATTCTCACCTTTAAAACCAATTTTCATATGGAAAACTCATTAAGATGATCTTGAGATTATAAATATTAGGCTTCAGTAACTTTGTTCTTTTAAAAACTTCTTCTCATTTCATAAATTCCTTCATTAATTTTAATACGTTGAAGAATATCTTTTGAATAATCTTACATAAATTGGAAAGAATTATAACTTCCTATTCCTCTAGAAACATATTTTTTTCCTTCCCATCCTAAATTCTATTTACATGATATATAAGACTAAATATGATTTTCAACACCTTTTCTCCCCCTTTATTTTATCAAGCCTACATCACCAGTTTTATAGAATACTTTTGATTTATGATAACTATAATATCAGACAAGTATCATCACATTTATTTTGTAGTCAAGTAGACTCTGAATATCCTACATTATGATCTGTTATTCTAGTCTGGACCCAAGGTTAGTCCGATTATCCTTTTCATCTAGAAAACAACATCTCAATACGATAAAATTTATCAACCATTATGCATCAATTTGTTTTGAATAGTTTGTCTGTCCAATTTTCAGAAAAAACAAATTGAGGTGATTCATTTTCTTATTAAATGTATTTTTCTTTTTAAACATCATTTATAATAAAAAAACCACATCTAAATATGATCAACTATATCAGCTTGGTCCTAACAATACCACTTTTTATTTTTTCTTCAACGAAGATTGATAAATCACTAAACTTTGTAGCCTAAAGCTATGGATTACATATCGACAATTCTAAGCCTACATGAGCTAACTCATTATAGAAAATAATAATTTTTGATAAAAAACCATGTTTTCCAAAAGAAGTTATTATGAAACCTCTTTAACTTTTCTTCACAACTTTCTTCATCAACTTTCTCCACTTCTTGAACTTTCCTGTACTACAGTTTTGTTTCCTACAAAAACTCTAAGAAACTGTTAGAATAGTTCACAAAAATTTTGGATTCACAGTTCACCCATAACTCTCCCTATTTACATTCTATCATAAGTATATATTTAGGAAACAATTATTCCCCTTGACAAAAATATAAAAATATAAGATGATATAGGGTAAAAAAAACACATTTCATAACCTTAATAAGATTTTTTTATTTCCATGTTCAACATCAATTTAGAAAAATATTACTTTAGTAAAGGTCTTTTGAAAATGTCAAAAACTTGTTCCAATGTAGGAATATACTCTAGCATCAATTCATTCTTTTTCATATGTTCTTTGACGAAATGATATTTTATAATAATATGTTTTCAATGATAATATTTTACCGGATTTGAGGTGAGATTAATTGTACATTGATTATTCTAACATAAGGGCTAGGGTAACTTCACTTCAACAAGTAAGTCTTCTATTTGAGTATTCATCCACATAAGTTGGGTAGAGGCTTGATTAGAAGCAATATACTCAACTTCAGCCATATCGAGAGTTACTAAATTCTATTTCTCTATATGATAACTAACAAAAAGTTTCTCTTGAAAGAAAACCACACATGATATGGATCTTCTATCATCAATATTTCCTACCCAATTAACATATTTATACCCAAAAAAAATCAATACTTCCAGAGCTATCATATATGATTTTGATTTATCTCATTTAATGTATCTGATAATTCTTTTTCATATAAGTAAATGTTATTCTTTAGGATTACTCTAGAATATTTCACATAAGGTAACAACATAAAAATTAGTGGGACCGGAGGAAGTCAAATATAACAAAATTTCAATAATTTTATGAAATTATTTCAAATAAAATTCTTTACCTTATCCTTAATCACACAACTTTGTTGCCATATAATTTTTTTTTTCAGAAATATGTTTTTAGTTTTCTGTTCCAAAATTCTTAACAAGTTACTTAGTGTACTTTTATTAAGAATGAAAATTAGGTTTCTCCTTTTGTAAAAATTGAAATCCAAGAAAGTATTTAATTTACCCCATCATAGACATGTCAAATAAAAGTTTTATTTCACCAAAAAATATTTCACATGATATTTCATCGTTCCCATTAAAGATAATTTCATCAAGATAATTAATTACGATGAGGGAATAAGACATAAATTATTAGATATAAATATTTCTATCAACTCATCCTTTAATAAAGATAATATTCCTTAAGAAAGTATCTAATTTGGTATACCATACAACCAAAGATTATTTCATTCCATACAAGGATTTATTCTAACTATATAAATAACATTCATCTATACCAATAACATATCCACTTGGTTGTTCAATTTAAACTTCCCCATCAAGATCCCCTTTTATAAATGAGAATTTTACATCTATTTGAAATTTTTTGTTACTTCATTGTGCAGAAATCACAAGAAAAATTATGATTGTTTATAACCTTTCCACAAGAGAAAAACATTTCATCAAAATAAACACCTTCAATTTGTGAGTAACCTATTTACACAAATTTCTTCTTGTTTCTTATCACTTCACATTCTCAATTCATCATGTTCTAAAAAAACAAATTTATACCAATTATTTTATTTGGATTTCATATAAGTTCCCATGTATCATTATTTATATTTGACCCATATCGTTATTCATATCTTGAACCCATATCAGATACTCAAAATCTTCTCTAACATCATTTTTCTCAAGTTTTGAATATAAGGAAGTATGTGTAATAACATTTATTCTTCTTCTTGTTTAAACCTTTTTATTGTTGACCGCCAATAATATTCTGAGATTCAACATACTACCTTTTACTAGGATAATATTTTCAAAATTATTCCTCATAAATGGAGATAGATGAGTTCGATTCTTCCTCTTCTTGTGTAGGGTTACAATAATCTGTATCCATATAATAATTATTTATAAAAATATCCTTTCCATATTCAACTTTGTTATCCTTCTGAGTTGGTTTATCCTCCTCAGGGTTTTCAATCACTTTCACATAAAAAGAATAAATAATAATTTATGTTTCTTTTTGAAACATATATTTCTTCTTTATTCCAGAGCATAGCCATGAAATATTCCTTCTTTACCTTTCTATTCAAACCTTAAAAGGTTTCCACATTTCTTATGTATAATTCATGGAATCCCAAAAACTCAAAGGTTCCTCAAACATGGAGTTTAATAATAAAACATTTCTTATGGAGTAATTTGTGAATTTGGATTGTAGAAGCATTGGTTTTGAATAAAAACAACATTACTCATGGATTTCATCCAATAGTAATGATAAAGACCATGTTAGAATTACATAGTTCTCCCCATTTCCACAAGACTTTCATTATTCCTTTCATAAACACCATTTTTTTAGGAGTGTATGGGTAGATAAACTTAGGGAAAATTCCATGATTCTCAAGATAAATTTATAATCCTTAATTATTATACTCACAACCATTATCAGTTATTATATTTTTCACTAAAGACTCACATACCTTCTTAGGTTTCCTCTTAAAACATTTAAGCATTTTTAAAGCATCTAAATTATGTTTCATAAACATAACACATGTAATGCGAGTAAAGTCATGAATGAATGTAATGAAATAATTATCTACAATTTTTTTTTATTTTCTCATTGGGCCCAAAATATTATAATGAATATGTTCTAGGGGTTTTTTTGAATAAATCTCAACTTTCTTATGCACTAAATTTGTAATCATTCATTTCTGAAAAACAGTACCACACCAATCTCTTCTTCTTGGAATCCTTATAATATCATATACACTATCTGAATTTGACAACTATCTAATTTTTCTCTGACCCATGTGTCCCATACTTTTTTTCCACAATTGATTCTATTTCACCATACCTAAGTAACAATAGTTTTGTATTTCACTAACTTGAAATAAGTTTCCTTTTGTATGTTGCACTCTTGTAACAATCTAACCATCTTCCCTACTTTTCAAAACAAACCAAAATTTTCTAAAGATAAACTTTTTAAACTCATCAAAAAGTTGTGAAAAACTTATATGTTGTGTTTCATCCCATCAACATATAACAATTTAGTAGATTTCATATTCTCTTTCACAAAAAACTCTGAAACAACATATTTGATTCTCAACAATTCATCATTGCCAAATGTTACTGTTACTTAATTAAAGTATTTCACATTCTTCAAAAACCTTAATTATAGTATAATATAATGAGAACACCCACTATTAATAATCCAATATCATTATACATTAATAGTTTTCATAATAGTTTCAACTACATGAGACTTTTCTTCTTTCATTTCTTTCATCACTTCCAACATTTAATAATTGTTTAGAAACTTTTGTCATGAAAATAAAAAAACAAGACATAAATTAGAAAGATGTCTTGGATGTTCAAATATTTAAAAAATTCTTTCCAAGAGTTGGAACCTATTTTCAATTTCCACACCATATTTCTGAGGTTTATTCAGAACTTCAGTCTCTAATTTCCTCTTTTGAGAGGATTGACTCCCCATCAAACATTTCCTTCCAAAACCTACAGAATAATAGTAATGTTGTTGGTTGAACCAACACATATTTTCTATATGTCTGAATCCACCAAAATACCATTAGTACACATAAAAATAATATTTTCCTCTAAAACATCCATACCGATCATAGTTTTGATATTGTTTCTCAACAACAGATTAGTGTTTCTTATTTGAACCAGCAATATATCTATTATCAATAAAAATATTCTACTTCTTCTCAGCCTTACCAAAACTAGAAGTAACATAATTTTTTTAGAATCATGATTTTGAGAAACTTCTGAATTTTCAACTTTTTGGTCTTGTCAACATACAGAACATTCCCATCAATCTTCTTTTTAGAAACACTCACATATTTATTCTCATCATTATAAGTTCACTTTTGTTTATCCTTCTCAGATTTCTACTTATGAAAATATTCACCAAATTCAATGATAGGGTTTTTAAAACATGAATTTCTCTCTTCAGTTAGATAATTTTCTTTGAAAAGTTTCAAAGCTTCTTATTTTTCCTTCAACTTCACTTCTAGATGGAAATTATGATTCTTTTATTCCTTGAGATATTTCATTAAATAGTAATTTTCATTCATTATCTTAACATTATCCTCAAAAATATTTTCTTGATTGTTTTATGAGGAACAAACATTTTTTAACTTCCTAATTTCTCTCTCTTTACTTCAAATATTTCTTAGTAATTATTTCAATTCATCTTTTAAATGATATTCTAATCGTGTTTTTCTTCATCAAAAATAATTCTTCTAAATTCTTAACCATTAACTATTGCAATAATCTATTATTATCACCAACATTCTGAGTAAGTTTTTTAGATTCAAAATCACTGAATTATTCTTCTTAATCATTAGATAATAAAATTCTTCTATTGTATTTTTATATTTTTATCTTTCCCTATGGAAAATAGATTGATCCTTATCACCCTATTTCTTCCCCAATCATCTTGACCTACTTTCTTATTAATGACGGTCCTCTTCATTATTTCGTCTAGGACAATTAGCTTTAAATTTCACAATGACTATACCTTCAAAAAGTTTATGGGGGAAGTTTCCTTATATACATACCTTTACCTATTCATACATTTTTAGAAAACAAGGATAAAACATAATTAATATTTCTACATACCTCATTTTTTGAATTAGAATCACCAACTTCTGGTTCAATAAGTACATTCTTTGATTTCTCCTTCTTGGTATCCTTGAAATATATTTCTATATTAACTTTTGTTTTTCTTTTAATTAGTTTTTCACTTCTCATTTAAGATGTGATGAGAGTTCTAAGAAAATAATCTAGAGATAATGTTTCAGGATTCCTATCTTCTAATAAAGAAACATCAACATCAAAATTATTGGAAATGATCCTCAAAATCATTTATGAAACTGTAGAATCTTCCAAAATTTCACCAAGAAATATGATAGTTATAAAAATTTCATTTTCCATTGTAGATAATTCCTCAATAGTTTTATACTCACCCAATTTCCAATCTTCATACTTCAGCCTCTTGTTTTTTAATTTTTTTCTTCTTCACTTTTTTATTTTCTTCATATATTTTTTTAAACTTCTCCCATATACTTTTGGATGTGGAAACACCTTTAACCCTTTGAAATTAACTTTCAAAAAGTGAAGATATTGAATAATTATTGGCCCTTCCATCATTCTTAAGATTCTTTTTATAAATAGATTTAAGAGGAACATTATCATCAATTGGAGGAAATATATTTCTTGTAGCTTCAAATACATCATCACCAATATACATAAGATGATGAAACATTCTATATTTCTAGATAAAATAGTTATATTCATCAAAAACTAGGATAATATTACTGTTCACACAAATAAATTACTCTACTAACTTCTTTACGAGACATAAGTAAAGAAAAAATAAGGGAACATTCATCTCTTATACTAATTATAAGTGGCCAGTCAGGATAATTGTATCACTGAGGGGGGGGGTGGTGGGTGAATCAATGATATATATTTTTTATGTTTCCTTAGAAAATGAAACAACCTTTAACTACTATGGATGATAACTTTTCATGATAAAAATATTTCAAACACATATACAAAAGAACACATGAATTCACAAGGTTCACTATTCATTAATAATAACTATGTCCTTGGTATGGTTTGAAAATGATATAATACCACAGAATCCACTAAAAAACAATATTTTTGTGTGGAATACTATGAGTAGGATATGCCCTTTCACTCGTTTAGTACTGTTTAAACAATCCAACAATGCATGTGCTCCTTATAGAAGAAATGATGTAATATAAAGTTTTTATAACAAAACATTTTACAGTGATTCTTTATCAACTTTTAAAAATATAAACATTCAATGAAATAATTTACATTCTTACTCAGAAGCTGGTAAGAACATTCTCGACTTTGTAATAATAATCAGTCTGATTTCTCAATATAGAAATATATAACTCTATAGAATACAATTGATACAGTTTTGAACACTTCCTACCCCAGCACAAAAATGAAAATATGATAATCTTTCCTAATACGATAACTATATGTATATGATAATCAGCTAAGTACAATGATCATATGAATATGTTGTAATCTTGTCCCTTCTCCTTTCTCTTCTTTCTAACATGAATTCTTCAAGAAAAATAAAATTCAGAACCTATTATTATCTGTAGATCCCCTACATCTCTCTATAGGTCATGAACAGTTCTTTAATCTGAAAAGTACAATGTAATTTTCACCTTTTATACTCACCCCAAATATGGATTGGTTGTGATTCAAAAAAAATTCTCGCAAAACCAAATTACTCAAATATTCATGTTTACTTGAATTTTGGGTGTATCTTGAATTCATAAACATTTATAAATTATTCTCATTTCTTCTCAATCCTTCTTGAATATTTTAATTATTTCATATCTATTCTAACATTCTTCACCAACAAAATTCCGATTTTGATTTCCCATTTTTGACTCACTTTATATGATTTATTCATTATGATTCTATGTACTAGATGAATATATAAATAAATAACCACTATTTTTATTTCCCAGTATATTTTTCTCATTATGATTCTATGTATAAACTACATCTAAAAAATATTCTTTGTAATTCAAGCTTTCCCTTTCTTTCAATTTTGTATCTCCTTCAATATATCTGAATTATGATTCCAATTCTGATTATGATTTGTCTTATTATGAGGAAGAAAAATGTAAATATTTTGATTCTTCTTCATCACTTCTCTTAACCTATTTGAACAATAAACAAAATAATTTAATGTTTTGTAAATTTTTAACAACATTTTGGATTAAGCTCTTAGTTTATTCTTCATATTTGACACCACATTATTTTATTTTCATTTTTTATCGATCCCAAACAATTATTCCACTAATGATAACGATATCATACCATGTGTGATAGACTAGTATTAGTAACTTCAAATTCAGTAACATATTTAACTTATGAATACAATACCAATTAATTTTCTAGACAAAAAATTATGTCTTTGATGAATACATTGGTATACCGAATCTGATGTATCATAATCAAAAGACTCAAATTATTTTTTCTCTTCATTACAATCATTTTCTTAGCTTTTAGTCAAATCTGAATCTGAAAAACTCATTATGGTGATATTTAGATCATAAATATTTGGCTTAATTAACTTTCTTCTTTCACAAACATCTACTTGAATCATTAATTCCTTCATGACTTTGAATGTATTGAAGATATCGTTTAACATCATCTGACTTGTAATTGAATGTATAATAACTCCCATTCATCTAGAAATATATTTCTTTCTTACTAATCCTGGATATGAATAAAATTATTATGATGAGACTTAATATGATTTCCAACACCTTTTCTCTAACATTATTTTTTCATCCATTCATCACCAGTTTTACAGAATTCTTATTATCTCTGGGAACACCAAGATCTGAAAAAAATCATCAAATTTATGTCCTAATCATGAAAACTATAAATCTTCCATATTTTAATCTCTTCTTATAGTTTGGATCCTAGGTGAGTCCTATGATCCTTTTCATGAAAAAAAATTCTCAATATGATATACTTTCTTAACTATTGTGTGTTTTATTTTCTTGAATATGATGGTTAATTCAATTTTCACCAAAAAAATAAATTGAGATGATTTATTTTCTTTATAAACTTCCTTTTCTTATTTGTCTTCTCTGAAAATATAATATAACACCTGAATATAGTCATTCTTATCTTCTTAGTTCTAACAACTTACTTGAGGTAAGTTCAACTACAATGACCTAGACATTCTCAATCAAGGGATGGCCAGACTTCATGTTCTTATCCTCAATAAAATTACATCAACTAGCACAATCACCTATGAATAAAACACCTTAGTGTTTTAGAATGTATTTTGTTTAAATAATATTATTTTTGATATCATGTTTTATACACTGAAAAGTGTTTAAACAAACGATGATATACTATATAAATATTATTATATACATTTGATAAATATAACATACATATTGGTTTGGTAGGTATAAATATGAATAATATTATTATGAAATATAGAGATAATTTTTTTCATTAATGAAAATAATATGCAATCAATCAATTATTATCAATTTTTTATGGATGAAGATAAAATATTTTGATATTAAAAGATCTATTTTAATAAAACAATTTCATGTACTCAATGTATTTATATATTAATATATTAAATCTATCACCATTGATAAATTATTATAATGAAGTAATTATATAATATTTCAAAATATGTTAATTAACATTCATTCAATTATTATATTTTGGTAAGTAATAATACTAAATTAACTTTATGCATTAGAAATATAATTTCTTCAAAATTGGGTTTTATTGCATTTTGTGCACGAATTTTTTGATTAATTTTTTCCAATTTTAAAAATAGTATTTGATAAAATAAAACTATATTTTTAAATATAAAATTTTAAATAATCTTATTATATTTTTTTGAATTCTCTGAAAATATTGATTCTTATATGAACAGTGAAAATTCTGATTTTGAAAGTATTGTAACATTTAAGAAATTTTCATAATATAATAATGAATTGATGGATTATAAAACCTTTATCATGAAAAAATATATATTTAATAATTACTGTAACTCATCTTAAAATAAAATTTTCAGATTATAAAACTATGTTTAACATTTCAGAAATTTATATAATGTTTTTATTCAAATAAAAACCATTTTGGTTATTTTTTGTTTATTCAAGTATTTAAAATGTTGTTTTATATTTTATATTTGTCTAAAAGTAAAATATTTCTCATTTTATTTATCAAAAGTCAATTAATTCCATAATAATTGACATTATTTTTTATTTTGGTAAAAAATTCATTTTTTAGCCTTTATTCACATTATTTTTGGAAAAAAATCATATTTCATTGCGTTTTTCAAGCTTATATTATAATTAATTTTAAATATTTTTTACTTATTAAATATTTAAAATGTATTTAATATTTTTAATTATGAGTGAATAATTTTTAACATGTTAATTATCATTTTTGGTCATAATGAATAGTTACCATTGTAAAAACTAGCTATCACGTTAATGTGTAAAACCTTTTAATTAGGGTAAGAAGTAAGTGATGAGGCTGAAATATTTTGCATTAATTATTATTGGATGATGATATTTTCACCCTTATTATCTTATATTATAATTCTTCTAGATTTAGTTCCATGTTAGCATGAATAATTATATTATTTGAAAAAATTAAAAAATTACGCGAGAGCAACTCTCTTCAATTATGAATGGGAACCCCTAATCCTTTATTATTCTCATACTATTTGACATTTATATCAACCAATCACAACAAAAATAACTTTCCTACATCAATATTCAAATCATAGAGGTCATTTTATCACTACAATACCAACTTAAGAAGGATTAATGTGTAAGACAATGGTGGTTTTTCAATGTAGTGGTATAATTCATTGCCAAGTGACTCATGTTTATTTATTATTCCAACTCATTCAAATATTCTTAAAACATGATTAAATAATAACATCATAATATTATATATACTTAAATTTTATTATGATTCTAATAAAACCATTTTCATCTCCCTTTCCATCCTATGATATTTGAAAACATCACCCAAGCATATGTGTGGAATTATACCTCCCCGAAGTGATGTGTTTTATTTTTCAACACAAACATGCAATGATAATTATGATTATGCATATAATTAATATATATTATATTATATAAATAATTATAATTTTTTAAATATAGTTTTTTACTTAAATTCTTACCATTCCATTCATTCGAAAATAAAAATGTTTCTAGTGTGTGTGTGTGGATTATCACCCCATGAAGAGACATGATTTATTTTTCATGGTAGCCTTTAATGGATCATTATAAACTTAAAAATAATTGATAATAATGATAATTATTTTATGATTAATATTTTATGGATTATTAGATAATGATATCTTTAACCATTATCAAATTTAGAATGTTTTTGGGATTATGAACTGAACATCCTCAAATCAACCAACATGAACTTAACTAACTTAATGTCTATATAAGTAATGGTAATATATGAAATAAAATAAATAATAATAATTAAATAAACATAAAAAATGTTTATTAGTAAATAAAAAATTAACATAAGTTTATAATGAATGATATATAGTAAGTACACTGCGAGTCAGACTCAAATAAAATGGGCTTATAAATTAATAATATGATATATTGTAATAATAATATAATTTAAAGGGACATTAAATAAATTTTCAAATAGTGAAAAAATGATCATAATATTAAAATATTTATTTATCAAATAAATGTGGATTTTTTTTAAAAAAAATTAGATTTATTATATATATAAAAATATTTTGAAAAAATGGACTTAATTTTTTGAATCTACACATCAAAAAGTATTTCAGGTGAATTTTTGATATTTTTTTAAACTAGTGGAATTTTTAGTGAATAGTGAAATGTTTTAAAATACGGTATTTAACATTATAAGATGAATACATGAATTTTTGAAACATGGATTATTTAATAAACCACTAGTTTAAGCTCATGGAAAACATTTATTTTATATAGTGAAAATAATCAACTCTAATGGTCATCTTGAGACAATGTAATAAACTAGTGAATATAATATTCAAAACACCCCTATCCTCCCCTAAAAAATAAAACCCCTTAACCTAAAATTTTTTAAGCGTATAAAATTTCCAAATTTATACCTACTTACCTTCCAAATCCTGTCCCCCAGATCTTAGTTCGTCCATCCTTACCAAAATCCAATTCCATGTGCCTTAATAAGTTTTTCAAATAGGTGACATTCAAAAGCTAATATTCTCAAACTACCTCTTTTAAATTCTTTTTTTATTCTACATCCTACTCGCCTGCCTCATCCAAAAAACAAATGATTAATCCATTATTATAAATTTACTTTAATTTTATTATGCTAATGTAAAATTAATATTATACCCTCCCTTATTTTGTTTCTTCAACAAAATTGTTGTTTATAAAATCGTTTATTCACCGCCTCTGTGAACAATATTTTTTTTCTCCACTCCCATCAAGGAAGATCATAGAGACAATATTATGATAATAAATGATTATAAAAAGTATATAATAACTTATTTCAAGTTATATATTGTTTTAATTATTATTTAATTAAATAAAATGAATCCAGTTCAAGACAATTGGTAAAACAGCCTAAATGAACTAACCATTTAACATTAACATTTACTTTAAATGAATTATACTTATGTTGGAACCTAAATGAGTATTAATAATATTTTAAAATTATATAATTACATGAACACCATTTCATTTAACATTTTCATTCATTTTCCAATTAAATAAAACATCAATATTTATTCACAAGTGATTCGAGCATGGAACCATGAAATAAAAGCTCTACTAATAATGGAATTAAATATTATATCTCATCTAAATTGTAATAAATGAACATAAGAATATTATAGTAAATAAAATATTAATTTAAAAATTAATGAATTAATTAATGAATAAATGAATTTTTATTATTTAGTAAATTAACTACAAGTGCATATTGATGATAGTATACAAGCTAAAGGATCTCTCCAAACCACCCTTTCACTTTGGGTGAAAGCCTTTCTCTCCCAAAGTAAATTTATATCTCTTTTATATTAAGTAATGATTATAAATTATATATATATATATGTTTATTACATATATAACTATAATAATATCCCTTCTTTTAGTGGGTTAATACATGCCTTAAGTCTATTTCTAAAGTGAAGCCCATTTCAAAAATGAAACCCATTTATAAAATGAAACCCAATTCTAAAATGAAACCCAATTCTAAAATGAAACCCATTTATTTACATGGCTAATTCATATGTTATATTGAATGACTCTGAAACTCATTTATTTCCATGGATAATAATAATTATTTTTTTCTTATGAATGAATTTTTTTATGGAGCACCAAAGATTTTACATGTTATGATGGGTGTCCCCAGATAGCACTTCAATGCCTTGGGTAATGTTTTTGTCTCATGAGATGTTATGTATGATATTATGGTGTGAACTAAATCCATGATGGGACTCTTCCCACCATGGAATTCAATCTTCGTGGTTAGCCTTGACTTATGAATATGTTATGATATATTTTTCTACCACTTTACTTTGTTTCCATAAATATATGATTCCATGTTTTTAGGTATTCTACCATATGGTTATTAATGAGACTTGTACTTTATGATACCATGTTATACCTTTTGATTTATTTTTTATGCTTTGTTATCATGTTTATTCACTTACAAGAATTTAAAAATCAACCCTTTTGTTTATGTACTCCCCAGTTTATCCTATGTATTTTTATAATCTCAAAAGGATTTCAGATCTTATTATGGATATTAAAATATAGATGTTTTTTTTAGTTTCATTTTGTTGTATTATGTACCCTCACTCTTAATGAAACTTGGACTCTTGATACATTGATTTTAATTAGTAGAAATTTACGTTAAAAATACTATAATATTATGAGAAAAAGGATTGGGTTTCTATTTTTAGTATCAGAGGACGTAATAGTTATTTTTTTGGGATTAATACTCGAATACTTTATTGATAACCTTAGGGATACACCCATGTATAAGATAATATCTTTGAATTTTAGTGAAGTATAGAGTGAGTGGTTTCTATGAAATAACATCATTTTTTAGATATTACAAGTTGATGTGGCTCTAACATAGCTATACCTAGGGTTAATAAAATATTAAAGAGAACATTGGGTGTTAACTTGATCATCACCTGGTATACGATATGAAGTATTTATTAGAATCCTAATAGATTGTTAGGTTAGAAAAAAAAGGACAATTACCATGGACAACCTAGATTTGAACCTATAGACTTGGAATTTATTATTTACTTGTCATTTATTTTGTATTCCTTATATATTAATTATTTCCATATTTATATGATTTTTATTTTAATAAATCTCATCCCTATTTGTTTTTTATATTATAAATGACTAGAAGCAGAATCTAAGAACTGAAATATAAGATAAATATAAATTCATGAGTTTAAAATTAACTATATGTTTATTTTTTTTACAAATTATTTAATACCTTTTACGGTTAGTAACACTATTTACACACCATCTCTAAACATGGTGGTTGAGATCCCTTTACAAATATTGAACTGAGAAATTATTTCATACCATGTATATATATCATCCGAGGTAAATTCTTGTAGACTGAACCTCCTTAAAAATAAAGTATTACTTTATTTAGTGGAGTTTGATGCTATATTGGGCATGTATTTTCTATCCTTATATAAATCCAACATCAAATATCAGGAGAGGGAGATCAATATTCACATCCTAAGTCATCCTATAATTTTGTAAAAGTGTAAGGATAAGGATGAATATGCTTTGGAATATTATTCTAAACTGTGGATATTATTGAATTATGTGAAACAGTATCCAACTAAAATGATTAAGACAAAGGAGATAATCATGCTTGAATACACTCTCATTGAGAGGGACTATACTGATGAATTCCCAGAATAGTCTCCAAGTCTTCCTCCAAACTGATAGGTTGAGTTGTTAATTGAACTAGAAAATATATATATTGTTATATCCCCAAATCTTTATAGGATTAACACAATTGATTTAAACAAGATGAATAAGTACTTATAAGGTAATTTTTACATAGGTTTTTATTCTAGTGTTCTTCACTGTGGGGTGTTCTAGTCTTATTCTTCAATAAGAAATATGGGTCATTGCTCCTCTACATTGATCATCATGAACTCAAAAAATTACTGTAAAAAATAACATTCATGTGCCATAGATATATAGATTTTTTGATCAACTACATGGGTCTCAATATTTCTCTATAGTGGACATTCAACCTAGATATCACCAACTAATGGTAAATATGGAAGATATCCCAATGATTTTCTTTCAAATGTGGTATGAACAATATGAGTTCATTTTTATTCCCTTTATACTCATTAACACTCCAAAAACATTATGTAATTAATGAATAAATTATTTATAGATTACCTTGAAGAAATTGTGGTAGTATTTATAGACGATATTTTGAAATTTTCCAAAACCAAGGAGGACCATGAGGGTCATTTGAATACTATGCTTAAGACTTTATAAAAGGATAAGTTATTTTAAAATTATAGTAAATGTGAGTTCCATAGGGTGTAAATATTATTCATAGGTCATGTTATATCTATAAAAGGGATATATATAGACCCTTCTAAGACAAAGGTCATTGAGGAGTGACTAAGACCAACATATGTAACATATATTCATTGTTATCTTGTAATAGATGTGTATTATAATTTTTTTTGAGAAACATCACATGATTGAAAAAACCACTAATCATGTTGACTCATTAGGGAGTGAAATCTTTCTAGACCAATAAATGTGAAAATATCATTAGGTTGTTTAAAAATAATCACATCACTACTTAATACCTTATGCTTCCCAAATGTGGGGACTTTTTTAGGGTATATTGTGATGTTTCAATAAAGGTCTTCAACCATGTACTAATAAAAAATAAAAAACTATTAGCTAACCCCCAAGTTAGTCTAAAGTTCATAAGAATAATTATCTGACATAGGGTGTTGAGTTAGGTACAATAATATTCACATTAAAAATCTGGAGGCATTACTTATATGAGTAGAAGTGTGAGATATTTATAGATCATAAAAGAATCAAATATATATTCACATAGAAAAAGATTAATATTCACCAGTGAAGATGGATATAACTGATTAATGACTATGACAACATAATCCACTACCATCCTATGAAATGTAATAAAATGAGAGACATTCTAAGTAGAAAGGATCTTGAAACCTTATCCATGATGATAATTTAGAATGATCTAATCTTCATTGACATTAATAGGATGGACATGAAGATAAAAAATAAAGGAAAAACATCATTCCTTTCCCAAATGATTAATTGACCATCCGTTTTGGAGAAGATAAATGATTCTCAAAGAGATATTGGGAAAATTTAGAAGAACATGGAAATTATAAGAAAACATAAATCCTTATAGTTAATAATTTATAAAGAAGATATTGTAAGATTTGGGTCATGGCTATATATACCATGAAATCCTGATATATAGAAGGAGATATTGAACGATGAACATAGATTGAATTTTAATATCCACCCAAGGATCCTGAAGAAGTATTGTGATCTACGAGAGAACTATTAGGTAAAAATTATGAACAAGTGGATCGTATATGATACATCAAAAGTCCAGATATCTCAATAGGTAAATGATGAAAGGAAAAGGTACAAGATAATTACGAAAAAATTACCCATACCAATATGAAAATGAAAAAAAATCACCATAGGATTTTTAATTGGTCTTCTGAAGTCATCAAGAAAAAATAATGATATATGGGTTATGTTGAATCATATTATAAACTATTATCAATTATACTCTATTCTATAGAACTTCTCACTCAATAAACCTACAAGGATATTCAACAGAGAAGTGGTGAGGATATATTGAATACCATTATCAATTTTATCTAATCATATCTGAGACTTTCACTAATACAGAAAATGTTTTTAACGTCACCATTTTTTAATTCGGTTATATATAACCGACGTGAAAATCTGTGATATATGATTTTTTACGTCAGTTATTTTATGACCAATGTAAAAAATACAGAGAGTAAATTTTTTACGTCGGTTTTCAAATAACGGATGTAAAAAATGAGGTATCTATGAATTTTTTACGTCGGTTATTTTATAACCAACGTAAAAAATGTGACATCAGAGGCCTTTTTGAGATCGGTTATTTGATAATCGACTTAACAACCCAAACTTTAAACTTTTTAATGTCGATTATATTATAACTGATGTAACAAACCAACACCCGACTGTTTTTATGTTGGATATAAAATAAATGACATAAAAACTATGGTTTCTGGTGTGTTTTTTTACGTCGGTTATAGAATAACCGAGGTAACAAACCAACATGCGGCTTTTTTTACGTCAGTTATAAAATAACCGACTTAAAAAATGCGGTATATGATACATTTATAAGGTCGGTTATTATAATAACTGACGATATAAATGTAAAAAAAATATTTTAAAATGTCATTTATTAAATAACCGAAGTTATAAAACATTTAAAAAAATTATCACGCCCCTGTGGATTGTCATTGCTGATTTTTCGATCGACAGACCTGCGACGTGTCTCTCTTGCACGGAAAACCTAGAATCAACTCTTTGATCTCATTTTGTTAAACTCATTTTTTAATCATTATTTATCATCTTTACTCTCCTCAGATCTATCATCTCCACTCGCAAGACTTTGGTAAGCCTCCCACGACTTTATTTCGTTCATTTTTTTCCCGGATAGTCTATATTTACGTTTTGCATTTTTTTGTTTAAACTAGGTAGGATTATTCTATTTCAAACCCTCTTACCTCATTTTACCATCATCATCTTATTTTTTATCACCATATCTATTAGATCGACTAGAAATATTCAAGTAAGCCTCACCTACTTCTATTTCATTTGTTTTTGTTTCGCGGATGCCCTACATTGATGGTAATTTTTGTTGTCATTGACAACTAATGATCTCATTCAACTATATTACTGAAATTTATATCTAAACAACTATGATACACCCATTACATGTACCAGTGTGATTTATTTTATAAGTATATATGGTTTCTCATGGTGGAATGTTTGTTTTGGATCCTTGGTTATTTCTATTTTGGGTATCACTTTATGTTGTTCCATAATCTATTTACATCACTTATTTTCATGGACTATTATAAGTCTTCATATGCTATTAAACCCTGATTCATTGAACAATAGATCATTTTAGACTAGTCGATGATAGAGTTCATGGTTGTCATTTTGAATAATGGCATGATACCCAAAAGAGTAGCTTGAGGTTAAAATCCCTAGATATGCCAAAACTAGTAGCTTGAGGTTAAAATCCCATGGTTCTGAGGGGTTGTCCAGAGGGTTGGGGGCTGTCTAGGGTGTTCGTGGAGGAGGGGGGGGGGGGGGGGGGTGCAGTCCAGGGGTGTGTGTGTGTGGGGGGGGGGGTCCAATGGGGTGGGGGTGTCGAAGGGGTGTGGGGGCTGTCTAGGGGGTGGGGGTGGGGTGGGGGTGCTATCTAGAGGGGTGGGGGCTGTCCATGGGGTGGGGGTGGGGGGGGGGGGGATATCCAGAGGGTTGGGGGGATGTCCAAGGGGGTGGTGGTGTCCAGGGGGTGTCAAACGAGGTGGGGTGGTGTTTAGAGGGTTCGGGGGGCTGTCCAGAGGGTTTGGGGGTGTCCAATGTGTCCATGAAGGGGGGGGGGGGAGTCCAAGGGTGGGGGGGGGGGGGTCCAAGGGGGTGCAGGTGTCTAAAGGGGTGGGGTTGGGGGTGGGGGGGGGGGGGTGGGGTTGTCCAAGGGGGTGGGGGCATGTCCAGAGGATTTAGGGGTTGTTTGGGGGGGGACTGTCCATAGGGTTGGGGGGGGGGGGTTCTAAGGGGTAGAAGGTGGGTTGTGGTGTCCAGAAGGGGTGGGGGTGTCCAGGAGGGGTGGGGGCTGTCCAAGGGTGTGGTGGTGTCCAGAGGGTGACCAAGGGTGTGGGGGTGGTGTCTAGGGGGTGGGGGTGTTGTCCAAGGGGGTGGTGGTGTCCAAGGGTGTCCAAGGGGCTTGGGGGCTGTCCAAGGGTGTGGTGGAGTCCAGGGGTGTCTAGATGGGGGGGGGGGGGGGGGGCTGTCCAAGGGTGTAGTGGTGTCCAGGGGGTGTCCTCGGGGGTGGGGGTGGTGTCCAGGGGGTGGGTGTAACATCCCAGGTAAATGAATAATAAGAAATATTTAATATTTATTAATATTTGTGAATTAAATATTAATTTTACTTTAAAGGGGTTGTTATGTTCTATAGCGTACCCGATACGCAACAATGAGTTTCTTTGGAATCTTACGTTGCACACTAATAATATAATATTATTATTTTAAATGTTAGTTAACTCCTAGCCGTTGTATTGGCTATAATGAATGAAACTAACTACAATATGATTATACATGTTTGTTAAATGTATTTATATTATCCAATAAAAAGTTAGAGGCTTAAAATCTAAATGAATCTAATTTTAAGCATAATTTACATTAAAAGGTCGATTTATCACCTTTTAATGGACAAACCCTTATAAATATAGTTTTGGTTAATTTAATACATTCTATTTGACCAAATAAAATACTTATTTATAATTGGGACATCATATTTTTCTTTGGGTAATTTTTTGGTATTTTTCTAATAAAGTTCAATTTTTATGAATAGTGAAAATATTGCATTTTAATTCAAAAGTGCCTTTTAATCTAATTTATTTATATGTTTAGATTATATTTTTAGTTAGTTTTAAATTTAAATTAAAATATATTTTTACCATTTAATCCAATTTTTGTAATTGGAATTAATTTCACTTTGAAATTGGACGTAAACAAGTATCGATCTTTTGATAGTTATTGTTTCTTAAAAACATGCTATTTGTTTTAAAAATGGAAATTATTTTTTAAATTAATTAATGACACCTATATGTTTTGAATTTGGAAAAATATACATCAATTTTGAATTCGGAATATCAAATAATTCTTAGGCTGAATTTTTGGTATTTTTCTGAAAAACTTCAATTTTAGATGAATAGTGAAACCACTTAGTAGTAGTTAAAAAAGTTGAATTTTTCATTTAAATGAAATTTTACCACTTATGTGATTTGAATTTGAAAAATCTTATATACATGGTTGTTATAAAGAAGTAAAATGTGGTTCAATAAGATGATAATTTTTGGTGAATAGAAACTTTTGACTTTTATTTACCGCGGTTAAAGGTAAATAAGGTAATTCAATGTTAAAAGAATATTATAATAAATAAAAATTACCTTAAAACTTGTCCAAACCTTATTTTTTGAGTCATTTACGACCATGTTCATTTTTGGGTTGATTTTGGGACCCCATTGAGCCACATGGGTGTGATAATGACGATTTAGATTAATTAATTTATTGTGAAGACAAAATGTACATGAACAAAAATCTTCTAGTAATTATTTTTTATATGTTGTTATATAAGTCCTGTTTTCGACTATAAATATTTATTGGAAAGATAATAATATTTCCTCCATGATAGTGTTTGTTTGATAATTTTTAGACATAGAATATATTAAATAATTTATGAAACAATAATGATGCATTATTTACTTCATTAATAAATGATTTAAATAAATAAGATTATAATGATTCAATTATTATACAAAACATGTAAAATTATGATTGGATGATTTTATTTTGAATATGAATCATCTTATATTTTACTATAATGATTTTTGGACCATTAGAAACCGAATATCATTATATAATAAAATAATGTTTGAACACTTTCCTAAAGAGCCCCTCCTCTCCCATATAAAAGGAGACCATTTCTATCCAATTCCTCACATATCTCAAGCCATTTGGGTCATCCTAAATCTGCCCAATTAAGATCCCTACATCCCTCTCCTCCTCCTAGAAGCCTTAACTTAGGCAGAAGGCACTTAAAGAAGTCCTTTGGTTCAAACCAAAGGGAGTTACCCAAAAATTAAGGTAACAATTTCTCTTAAATTGTTTTATTTTATTTTACTTCTCCAACCCCAAAACTCTTTTTATTACTTTATTTTGTAAAAAATCCAGTATCCTAAATATACTAGGATGTTTTTATGATAAGTATTCGAACTAAAATTACACACAACTCCATCTAATGGATGAAAAACATAATAGTTCTGTGGATGGAAATCTGACGCCTCAAGAAACGATGATTGTTCAATTACATCTTACCGCCTCTCATGGTGGCCATTATGATGGCACTGTAATTATATATGATATATATTATGTTTATGATTTCCTTTTTCTTCTGTACTTTCCAGTTATATCAATCCTTTATGGTTTCCATAGTGGGTAAATACGATTATCTCATTAGAGGAAGTGCGGACTACCACCCCCTTAAAGTGATTTGATTCGTTAATGCCTTATGTGGGATGTATAAAGGATGGAGTTAGTGATATTATATATGATATTATACTGGAATTATAATATACCTATTTATCATTATGTTTTATTTCCATTAAAATAATAAATAGAAATGAAATTAGCGTTCATGCGTACGTTCGACTTACCATCTCCAGGAAGGATGCATTTAATTTATTACCTCCAAATGTTATGTGCTTTTATAAATACATGTAAATACCGGATATATATGATATATATATGATATCTAAATGATGAATTTAATTCTGGATATATTGAACTATTGACCACATGGACAACTTATAAATATAAGGTGTTCATTTTTGAATCAAGTACCAAATATCGAAAAAATGGACGTTATTAACTTAAATGAGTACATAATGTTTATAACATGGTAATAATTGATATAAAAGGAATAATTAACTTGAAAAAGGTTCTTAATCAAGTAGAAATTATCTTTAGTTTATTATTTAGGGGATTAAATAATGAATAGGTCAAGTCGGACATGAGGTAAGGGACTTTGTCTCAATCTCCATTCATTGAGGCATTTTTAGTTTTATACATGACTTTATTTTATACGGTGTATAAAGCCCTTTGAATTTTAATTTTATTCAAAGGGAATCTTTTTTGTATGAAGCATTTTACTAAACAAAAAAAATTAATGTTTTTTTACATAAGCGGTGACAACAACCTTTCTACCACCGCGAGTATTATTTGATCATTGGCTTCCTTAAAAAGCCAGAATGTTTTTAAAAGGAAAATGAAATTCCATATACTATTTTTACATATTTTGGTATTGAAAATGATTTTGATAATGTATTTATTACTTCAATATCTTGAAATGATATTTTATTATTGTAATGTGGGAATGTTATCTTTTCTTTATGCTTATGTTTTGTGTTATGATGATGTTATGGTTCTTGGGAATTATTTATGGATACGGGTGGTTCTGTGATAAACCTAGGGCGGGTGAGCCCGAGATAGCTCTCCAATGAATTGGGTAACATGATGGAGGTAAACGTGAATGTTTCTCCTATAAGATTTAGGAAATATACTACGATGGGTATTCCAAAGTAACTCCCTATGTAGCTGTGATAGCTAAAATGTAAGTATGATATGGATGCCACAAGTTACCTTTATGATTTATGATTTCAACGTGTATTTCATAAATCTTATGATTTTATGAGGTAAGTAAAATATTTCATTTTTTGTATGTACTTATGAACAAATGTTTTCATTCATTGTTTTGTAACCCTTACTGAGCCTTTTATGCTCATCCCAAGTTTTGAAATGTTTTCACTGGACTTAAAGAGGAATAGGTTCAAGGATAGGATCAAGGAAAAGTCGTTCTGTCTTTAACATTGAACCAGACATGACTATTTTTTTTCAAGAGTTCATGTTTTTTTTAAAAAAAGGAAACTGTGTAGAAGTGTCTACTTTGTATTCTTTTGAGATGTAATAGTTATGTCCTATTTCTATAATACTCTAAACCTGAAAAGATCCTCTATGTGAGTTATTCATTTAATTCAATATTATGTAATGTTTTAAGGCCAATTCCTTATAGTGGGGGTGTTGTCCAAGGGGGTGGTCGTGTACAGGGGTGTCCAAGAGGTTGGGGGTGGGGGTGGGGGGGGGTGTCCAAGGGGGTGGTGGTGTCCAGGGGTGTCCAAGGGGGTGGGGTGTGGTGTCCAGGGGGGCTGTTCAAGGGGGTGGTGGTTTCCAGGGGGTGTACAAAGGGGGTTGGGGATAAGTGTTAGTTGGTATTGACTACTTCATCATGGTTTGTGAGATTATGACATGATGATTGTATTGTTTCACTAATATTAGTGCTGAAATATGATTATATTTGGCTATATATATTTTGACTAGTCATCAAATATGAGAAAATTATGGGTTATGGGGGAGACTCTGTCGTGGTTTTCAAATATGCATAGTTATCCTGACCCCATTGTGTCGTGATGATTGGCTTTACATTGTGATTTTCTCTATCCGAGTTTTTATTTTAAATTTGATTTGATTCTCAGGTTTAATCCATTTATCCAATTTTCTATCAACCGTTGGAGGCCCCATATTTTCATTGATTCCATGGAATTTAAAACTGTTATATCTAACTATATTTTCTTTTTAAAATCATATTCAAGGAAATTTTTTTAAATATGCATAGATTTGTTTTATATTTCAAAATTTTTTCACATTCAAAATATGATTTTTTTTCATATAAACATATATTTGTATTATCATAAAAAGATTTATAATTTTGATATTTGCTATAGGTAATAATGAATTGAAGTTGGATTATGGAACATCGAATGAGCAATGAATATGAAGAAGGTGTTGATGCCTTTTTGGAATTTTCTAAACAAAATGTTCCAAGTAGTGAAATTTTTTTTCTGCCCATGACTGAAATTTTTGAATATGAAGAAGTTGAAAAGTAGAGAGATAAAAGATCATTTGATTTGTCATGGTTTTAATCCGAGTTACAACCCTTGGATTTGGCATGGTGAAACTGGATGAAATGTCACTGATGATGATGAATCGCAAGATGGTAACTCCAATGGAATTGAAGAAATGATTCAAGATATTGAAGTAGAACAAATTGAGACAGAATCAACAATTGTGCGTCTATATGGTGATGCTGAAAAACCATTATATCCTTGTTGTACAGATTTTACGGTTTCGTCGACGGTGTTAAGATTGATTAACCTAAAGGAGAAACATGGATGGAGTGATTGAAGTTTTACAGAGCTGGTATAATTGATGAAAGACATTTTTCCCAAAGATAACGATATTCTAGATTCACATTATAATGACAAGAAAATATTATTCCTGATGGGATTGGAATACAAGAAAATACATGCCTATATGAATTACTGTATTATATATAGGAAGGAATATGAATTTCTGTCAAAGTTTCCTAAATGTGGGAAAACACGGTATAAGGTGAAATAAAAATCACAGGCTGGTGTAGATATTACAAAGACCCCTTCAATGGTATTTTGGTATCTTCCTATAATTCATCATTTCAAACGTTTATTTTCTAATTCACATGACGCGAAAAGGTTAAGATGACATGATGATGAGCGGTTATGTAATGGAAAAATATGTCATTCAGCTGATTTTCCAAAATGGAAGAAAATTGATGAGCAGTATTCTACATTTGGAAATGAAATTAGAAATATCACACCAGGGTTGTGCACAGATGGAATGAATCTATACCCAACCCTCAGTAGCACACATAGTTCATGGCCTGTTTTATTGGTAATTTACAACCTCTCTCTTGACGTTTTTATGAGGCAAAAATATCTCATGTTGAGTATAATGATCTCTGGTCCGAAGCAACCCGGAAAAGAAATTATTGTTTACTTGTCACCGTTTATTGATGATTTGAATCTTTTATGGGTGGGTGGTATTAGGGTGTGTGATTCTTATAAAATGAAATATTTTCAACTACATGCAGTGCTTTTTTTCACTATAAATGACTTCCCAGCATATGGAAATTTTTCTGGATACAGTGTTAAAGGGCATCAAGAATGTCCAATTTGTGAACAACTGACATCATATTTTCAATTGCATCACGGGAGTAAAATAATGTACATGGGTCATCGAAATGTTTTGCCTATGGATCACCTTTATAGAATACTAAAAAAGGAATTCAATGGCTCACAAGAATTTGATATTTCTCCAAAACCTTTAACCCCTGATCTATATTTTGATAGGGTGAAAAACCTTGATGTGACATTGGGAAAGACACAGAAATCTGGTAATGATAGACATGTTTGGAAGAAAAGTTTTATATTTTTGGATCTACCATATTGGAGATATCAAGAACATAAACATAGTATTGATTTCTTACATGTGGAGAAGAATATATATGATTGTTTTATTGGAAAATTGTTAGATATTAAAGGAAAGAAAAAATATGGGTTGAATGTAAGATTAGACTTACTACCAATGGGAATACATTTGGAGTTAGATCTCACTCAAAAAGGAAGACGAACATTTATTCCCCCGGCTTGTCCTACATTATCGAAGAGGGAGAAAATTAACAGTTGTTAGTGTCTTCATGATATCAAAGTGGATCAAGGTTATTCTTCAAATGTAAAACTTTTGTCTCATTGAAGGACTTAAAGTTGATAGGTATGAAATCTCATGATTGTCACATCATGTTGCAACAACTTCTACTAGTTGCATTGCATGGAATATTGCCCATCCGTGTTAGAAAGAATATAATAAAGTTGTGTTATTTTTTCAATTCAATTTGTAATAAGGCGATTAATGTGAATGCTTTGAAAATTTTGGAAAAGGATGCAATTTTTATACTTTTTCAATTGGAAATGTATTTTCCTCCATATTTTTTTGATATAATGGTGCATTTAATGATTCTTTTGGTTAAATAAATAATGCTTTTTGGACCTGTATATCTTCGTTAGATGTATCATTTTGAAATTTTTATGATAATATTGAAGGGGTATGTTAAGAATCCATATCGACCTGAAGCCTCCATTATTGAAAATTATATTTTTGAGGAGGTTATAGAGTTTTGTACGAGCTACTTGGCTGTAGCATAGCAAATAGGTTTTCCTCTATCTTTCCATGAATGAGTTAATAATGAGGGGAAGGGGATTCATGGCTTGAAATTAAAATCGTTGTCAGCTAAACATATGAAGAAGTTAGAATCATACATATTGAATAACATAACTGATTCTCAACAATTTATCACATTGCATATTAAAGAGTTGAAAAAATTTCATCCAAAGAAGAAAGAAATGTGGATTTTGAATGAGCACAACAAATTTTTTTTGTCTTGGTTTAAAAATTCCTTTCTTGGTAGATCAGATGTATCAGAGACATTAAAATGGATAGTGGGTGGTCCATTTTAAATGTGATAACATGGTCTGGTTATGACATTAATGGCTATACATTTCATACAAACGCTCAGGACAACAAATGTGCAGTTCAGAATAGTGGTGTATTGGTATTTGCTGAAGCAATTCATTTTTCCAGTGCTAAGGACAAAAACCCAATTTCTGCATCAAGTGCATATTATGGAGTGATTGAAGACATATGGGAGGTTGATTACTTCAAAATTAATGTTCATGTTTTTAATTGTAAATGGTTTATCAGTAAAAAAAGTGTCCGAGAAGATAAATTTGAATGACACCTATTAATATGAATAGATTGGAAGACACATCTGATTATTTTATAATGGAAACAGATGAAAAAAAATTTTATGTAGTAGATCAATCAGATATGCAGTAGGCTGTTGTTTTAGAAGGAAAAATACAAAATGTTGGTGAGGATGAACTTGATGAAGAAGCTAATTTATGTGAGATCCCTAATTCCACGGAAAGAATAATAGAACATAATGATGATGAGATAACAACATGGTTTGTTCCATAAGGAATGATCACGATGAAGGAATTTGGGAAAAAAAATCCATTTGTACATTCCTAAAATTATAGGTAACATTTGTTTATTTCTTGTTTAAATTTATTTTTTTCATAAAATGTTTGATATTGTAAGTTTTTTCTTTATTAAAACATGTATTAAAACAAAATAAGTATAATTTTTTGTTTGTTTTATGTTTGTTTAGTTTACTTTATAATTTATACCATTACATAAATTATATATCTATTAATTTTTTTTAGTGAAAATTAGTTTACCATGTTTACCAGTTTTACCTTGTTTACTATGTTTACCATCTTGACCATCTTGACCATATTTACCATTGTTTAACATGATTACCATATTAACAATATTTACTATTATGTAACTTAGAACAATTTTTAATTTTCTGATTATAGTAGTATTAAAATATTTGAATTTGTATATTTGTGAACTAATGTTTGTTTTTTTGATTTGAAGGATAATGACAGATCAATCAGTTGATCATCCACATGATTCTGGAGATGAGCATATTAGTCATACCTCTGGGGAGGAACATTCACATGCTCCTCTTGATGTTCCCCAATCTTCCTCATGTGATCCTATTACGACAAAGAGTTCAAGAGTTGTTAAATGTGGGTGCACACATTTACCAAAACTAGCACTTGCCCATACACAAGATCAGAGGATACTCGTTGAGTTTGATGAGGATGATATTCCTAGAGGTCCAACTGCAAAAGATTTTAAGAGTTTTGTATCAACTCAGGCTAAGAGAAAAGTAAGCATTTTGTATGATGACTGGAGAAGTGTGGATAAAGCGATAATATATCAATTGTGAGAGATTATTTTGGTAAGATATTTTTCTATTTTTTGGATATTATTTAAATGTTTCTAGTATATATAATATATTTAACCTCTTCTTTATCAGATGCCATCTAATATTCCTAACACTGGAGGAGTCTGGAAGAAATGCTTATCGATGGATTCCATGAGATGGAGGGATTTCAAATCAACCCTCTCATCTGATTTCATTTTTGGTCATAGGAGTCATGATAATCCATGTCGTATATATCCTTTTATAGATGAATACACATGGAGACAGTTTGTTGAAAGTAGAAGAAAATAGTCATTTTTTCTCTGGGCAATGTAAACTTTTATAATATTTCTTATATAAATGTTCTTATTAATTTTTTGGTAATGATTTTTTGTTCTTAATTTACAGAAAACAAGGAATGCTCATCATGAGATCCAATCTAAAAATGTATACCCTCATAGTTTATCTCAGGGAGGGTATGCATTTTTGGAAGAACAAATGATGGCGGAAAAATTTCAAAAACTAAGAGCTGAGTCTTCAAGCTCTGGAGAGGTGGCCCCTCCATCCCCTCCATCTAGACATGAAAAATGGAAAAGAGATCAGATGGTCTAAAAAGGGAAATATCTTTTGGAAGAATCACGAATCGTAGCTGAGAGGATTGTAAGATATCTATTTTATTTAATTAAGTTAACTATTTTCTTCATATAATTTCAATCATTACATAAATGTTCAAGTAATTAATACATGACTCTCTTGAGGAGCAGAGTTGACATGGGGCATTTACAGCTGTTGGGAGTCAAGATATTTTATCTGTAGCATTGGGAAGACCCGAACATCCTAGTCTTGTATGAGGATATCCGGCAGGTGTATCGGTAAGAAAAGTGTTGACACGTTCTTCAACTTCTAACGTTGAGGGTGTTTATAAAAAAATAGAATCTTTGGAGGCTGAAGTTCATAATATTAATGCAATGATGGAGGAAAATATTAGAGTGTCGGTACAGTCTATGTTTTCATTCATGCAAATACAATTTCAGACCGCAGCTCCCACTCCTACACCTCCCCCTACAGACCCCATTATTTATCCTCCACCTCCTCCAGTAGCTCCCACTGCCCCACCTCAGAATTTGGACCCCATTTTTATCCAAATCCTTCACCAAAACTTCCTACTTAATTTGAGTTGTATGTTGATGATCCTCAACATCATATAGTTTCATATGGGTTGGTATATTGTATAGGAGATACAGTTCATCATCAACAATTACAGGTAGAGACTCAGAGGATCACTGTACAAGATATTATAGATAGATCAGCTCGAGTACCATTAACTACAGATGAGGAGATGATAGATGGACATAGTATCAGCCATTTTTTAATTTGGCAGTCCAGACTTCTTCGAATCATTACCATAGAGGTATGAATGTTATATCTTTTTTTATTAAAGTTGTTTTATCATTTTAAAACTAATATATTTTTCTATTTATTTTTACAGGAATAATTCAAAGGTAATGAAATATTGTATAGACAACACCAAAGACAAATGGCTATGACATCAGATACAAATTCTAGTAGTCTTGATAGATTGTCAAGATATTCAAATTTGTTGGTGGGTCATTATGTGTTTCCAATGGAATATCATGTTTGTGGACGTGAAATAACTGTGGGGATTATAAAAACTGATATCATGGAGCTTGTTACTAGAGATAAGTTGGGCATCAACGTGGTGTAAATTTTTTCCATGTAAGTCTTAACACATTTTTCCCTGCGTTATATTTATTAAAAATGTATACTTATGTCTATTTTGTGTTAGGTATATTTATAACATTTTTGAGAAGAATGAGCGGACAGATGTATATGGATTCATGGACCCGCAATTGATTTCCCCTGAAGCATGTTCATTGGATGAGGAACAAATAATTCTTTATATTTCTAAAAGACTTGAACAGAATATAGTCACACAATGTTGGATGATGCCTTTTGTGAGAGTTATGAAACACATCTCTTTCAAATAGTTCACTATATTTTAACATAAAAAACCACTAACATTAAATTTTCATTTATCAGTGATCATTGGATGTTAGGGGTTTTTTCCCAAGGGAGAAAACACTTTATTGGATATGCTCTGTCCATGATGATGTGTGGGAATGTTTTAACAAAATATTGTAACAGTAAGTTTCAATTTCTCAATAGTTTTATATATTTTAATAAATTTTAATTTACCCCATTCATATTATTTTCTAACAGGGGATGGGTCTACTTTCGAAAAAACACAAAGAAAAGGAGTGTGAAGATCAAATATGTAAATTTTAAGGTAAATATCCATTTATAATTTGTACCATTGGATTTATTACATAAAAATAATATATTGAATTTACACTCATTCAAATATAATTTTCATGAACAACAAGTCGAATGCGAATATTATATGTTAAGATTTATGTATGAAATAATAACAACTGGGACAGTTGTGTACCCTGACCTGGTAAGATTTACTTTTAAACTTTTCCATAATACTTCAATTTGATTTATTCATTATACATGTTAACTAATATGATTTTAATTTGAATCTATTTGATGACTCTCAACCCTATACTGCTCAAGACATCAATCACTTATAAGTGGAATGGTCAAATTATTTTACCAATTTGATTGGATTTTAGTTGTTTGTAGTGTAAAATGTAATTAAGAATATTTTCATTGTAATTGTGTATTTGGTAGTCGTTTAGGTTGGATTTAGTTTTTTTATGTTGACAATGTATGTTTTGAATGTTATATATGTGAATGTGTATTTTTTCTCTACTTCTTTTTTGGTCTACTTATGATGGGTTTTTTGGTATGGATTCTGGCCTGGGGGGTTCCAAGGGTGGGGGGGTGTTCAGTGAGGTGGGGGTGTCCAGGGGTGTGGGAGGGTTTTCCGGTGGTGGGGGGTGGGCCTGGGTGTCCCTAAGAGTGGGGGGGGGGAATCCAGGGGGTGGGAGCATTTCCAGGAGGGTGGAAGGGCTGTCTAGGGGAGTGGGAGACTATCCAGGGGGTGTCCATGGGTGTGGGGGTATCCTGTGGGGTGAGGGGGGTTTCCAGTGGTGTGGGAGGGCTATCCAGTGGGGTTGGAGAGAGGGGGGATGCCCAGTGGGGGGGGGGGGTCCAGGGAGTCCATGGGGATGGGCGGTGGGGGGGGGGGGGGGCAGTCCAGGGGGGTGGGAGAAGAGGTACCACCATCCCTCGTGGGGCTGAATGCCGCTGGAAGGTACTCATCACTCCCACATGTGAAACATTTTGAGAGCTCAAGCTTCGCATGTTGGAGTGATGAGTAACTTCCAGCGGCGTGCCTCCTGAGGGGGTGTCCAGGAGGGTGGGGTGGGGGGGGGGGTTGGAAGTCCAGGGGTGTGGGGGGTGTCCAGGAGGGTGGGGGGAAGTCCCGGGCGTGGGGGGGGGGGGGGGGGTAGTCCAGGGGGGTGTGTGTGGGGGGGGGGGTGTCCAAGAGGGTGGGGGTCGTCCAGTGGTGTGGGGGGTTGTCCAGGGGTGGTGAGGACGTCTATGTGTGGGGGTGCCTAAGAGGGTGGGGGGTTGTCCAGCAGTGTTGGGGGCTGTCCAGCGGGGGGGGGGGGGGCAGTCCAGGGGTGTGGGGGTGTCCAGGGGTGTGGTGGGGGTTGTCCAGTGGGATGAGGGGGTTATTGTCTATTTTTGGTAACTTTTTGGTCTATTTCAGGGGTGTGGGAGGGCTTTCCAAGGGTGTGGGAGTGCTGTACAGGGGGTGGGGGGTATATAGGAGGGTGGGGGGTTCTAGGGGTGTGGGGGGATTTCTAGGGGGTCGTGGGGATGTCCAGGGGGTCGGGGTGGGGGGGGGGTAGTCCAGGGGTGTGGGTGTATGTCCAGTGGTGTGGTGGGGGATGTCTAGTGGGGTGAGGGGGGATGTCCAAGGGTGGTGGGGAAATCCAGGATGGTGGGGGTGGGGGGGGGGGGGTTGTTCAGGGGTGGGGGTGTCCAGGGTTGTGGGGGGATGTCCAAGGGGGGTGGGGAAGTCCAGGGGTGGGGGTGTCCAGGAGAGTGGGGGGTTGTCCAGGGGTGTTGGGGGCTATCCAGGGGGGCAGTCTAGGGGTTTTGGGGTGTCCAGGGGTGTGGTGGGTGCTATCTCGTGGGGTGATGGGGTTTTGGTCTGTTTTGGTAAATTTTTGGTCTATTTTAGGGGTGTGGGAGGGCTGTCCAGGGGTGTGGGAGTGTTGTACAGGGGGTGGGGGGAGGTATAAAAGAGGGTGGGGGATGTCCAGGGGTGGTGGTGATGTCTAGGGGTATGGGGGGTCCAGGGGTGTGGTGGGGGCAGTCCAGTGTGGTGAGGGGGTTCTGGTTTATTTTTGATAATTTTTTGGTCTGTTTCAGGGGTGTGGGAGGGCTGTCTAGAGGTGTGGGAGTGCTGTCCAGGCCGTGGGGGGGTCCAGGGGTGTGGGGGGATATCCAGGGGTGGTGGGGATGTCCAGGGGTGTTTCGGGATGTCCAGGGGGTCGGGGGGTAGTCCAAGGGTGTGGGGGTGTCTAGGGGTGTGGTGGGGGCTGTTCAGGGGGTGGTGGGGGGATGTCCATTGGGGTATGTTTTACATGTTATCAATGTAAATGCTTTATTTTTCTTTGGTTCTTGTTTTGGTCTACTTCGGTTTTTTTGGTATGAATTATGGATTTGGTTTCTGGTTGTTTCTGGGGAGAGTAGAGGACTGCATTCTATTAAAAAAAAAATTGGTTTTCCACGTCGGTTATTTTATAACCAGCATGAGAAAGGAATGGGGAAGGGTTTATCAGGTCATTTATTTAAATAACCGACTTTATAAACACCTATGGAATGGTTTTTGACGTCAGTTATTTAATAACCGACCTGATAAACACCCCCAGCACTTATTTATCACATCGGTTATTATATAACCCACTTGATAATCCATTTCCAAGGGGTTTATCACGTTGTTTATTTAATAACCGACGTGATTAATATCCCCCGCACTGTTTAATCACGTCGGTTATAAAATAACTAACGTGATAAACCCCCCTGGTTTATCACATCGATTATGTAATAACCGACTTGATAAAGGCCTGGGAAATGGTTTATCATGTCGGTTATAGAATAACCAATGTGATAAACTAGGGGGTTTTATCACGTTGGTTCTATAACAACTGATGTGATGAACCCCCCTGGTTTTTTCACGTCGGTTATTGAATAAATGACGTGATAAACACTAAGATGTTATCATTTTTATGTGAGTTTGTAAATAACCGACATAAAAAACAATATTTATAATGTTGTCCATATTAACTTCGGCTAAAAACCGACGTAAAAAATAAAAAATAACCGATATAAAAAACATTTTTTTCACTAGTGTTTCCTCTATGTCAATAAGGGTCTCCAATATTATCAAAACATGGAGCACAATTTCATAATATTTTATCACCCCAAAAGTGATGTCCAAATTGAGAGGACAATCTAGACTATTGAACATATGTTGAGAGGATACTCAATGAAATTAAAAGGATGATGCAATCATCATCCCACTCTGATTGAGTTTTTATAAAATAATAACATTCACCCTAGAATCCAAATGGATCTATAGAAATCTATTTATGGGAAGTTATGAATAAAACCTACATGATGGGATGAATTTAGTGAATGAATGCAACTGGGACATAATATGGTCAAGGAAATGGCATAAAAGGTAAATACTATTTAGCAACACATTAGGGATTCTCAAATTCGACAAGAGATCTATGATGACAATCATTGAAGAGACATGAAGTTTGAGGTTAGATATATTGTGTTTCTCTATATATCTCCTTGGAAGAGATTCATGAAATTTGGGAAGAATGGTATGGTATGCCCTAGTATAGCATTCCCTTTGAGAATCTAGTTTTTATAGGGTCCAAATATTATAGAATATCACTCTAACCAACCATGCCTCAAGTATACGACATATTCAACATATCCTTTTTAAATTAGTACATATCAGATCCATCACATGTAAATAATTCAAAGGAAGTATAATTGGAAAATGATCTCCCTTATGAGGAGTAATTGTTGAAGATCATATCCCATAGAGATAAAGTTCTATTAAACAAGACAACTACTTGGTCAATGTACTATGGAAAAACTACAAGTACGACATGTCAAAAAGGGAACCCAAAAATCCATAAAGTAGAATAAACCTTAACTATTTTCACCTTAGTATGAAAAATGAAATTTATTAAGGGGAGAGAATTTAATGACCTTGAATTTTATTAATAGAAGTTCCTCTTTGATTATTGAGTTACATCAAATTATGTGATATAATATTATATAATGAACATGGATAAATTATAAAACCAATTACATTATATTTGATAGATTTAAATAATACATTTATATAATAAATATTTCTATAAGAATTGAAAGTAAAACAATATGATGGAATATAGAGAATACGATAATAATAATAAGAAAATTTTTATATTCTCAGTCCCCCAGAATTATTGCACTCATGAACAACACTATAAAAATGAAGTGCAATATTAGTAATGTAATATGAATTTTAAAATGGAAAAAATATATATAATTTTGAGCGAAAATATAAGTGAATGAAGAGTAAATGGAATACAAGGTATTTATAGGAAGTAGGGAGGCCATATGACCATTAGAATCTGACTATTGGAATAGTAATAAAACCATTGGAAAGTAATCTGGCCATAATGAACTAAAACATGACCATTAGAGTAATAAACTCACCTATGGAAGTGTAAATTAATATTTAGGTGTCTTATAAAATAAAAAATATGGTATATTTATAACATGATTCATGTAAATAAATATTTTAAAAATGATAGAATAAATATCCATATTTTTATAAAATTGATATGTTTTATTTTCATATTAATAAAAAAATATAATACTATGAACGTAATTTTATTTTCTTGAAATTGGTTTATAAATTAATATTAATATTTATTATAATGATAATATAATTTCAGGATACCTTAAATAATTGTTCAAAGAGTCAAAAAATTTATCATAATATTAAAATTAGTATTTTTCAAATAAATGGTGATTTTTTATAAAAATTTAAATTTTCATACTTACAAAATAATCTTCTTAAAATGGATTTCATTTTTTTAATCTATACTTTTAAAAATGGTTGGGGTGAAGTTTTTGTATTTTTATAAATTAGTTGAAAACTTGGTGAATTGTGAAATAAAGTATTTAACATTATAAGATGAATACATGAAATTTTGAGACATGGTTGATGTAAGAACCTAATCTTATGAACTCAAATTCACCATTTACTATATATAGTCATTATAATCAATACTATTGGTATAATTGTGAAAAAAACAATCTAATGAATAAAATATTCATAAATATTCATCTCCTCCCATCATAAATACCACCCCACCACCCATTCCCCTGAAAAATTAAAATCTTTAAAGAGTTAATAATTTCTACTGAATTCACTTATAAATATTCTAACCCACATCCTAGTGAATCTAGTATCACCAAAATATCAATTAAAATTTCACTAAGGATTTTTTCTAAGAGGTGACATTCAATAGGTAATATTCTCAAACTACCTCTTTAATTGTTTTTCTTCATCTAACTCCTTCTGAAATCTCTCATAATACATTACATAATGAATGAAGTATTATAAATATATTCTAATTTTAATATGTTAATGTAATGTAAATTTTCAAAAATCACTTCTTTTGTTTTTTAAAATAAAATGTTTTTTATAATATGGTTGGTCCACCACCCCCATGAACAATGCACTTTATTTCTCTCTATCACCTTTAAGGATGGATATAAAAAACATTATGATTAAATATGACTATAATAAGTATATTATAACTTATTTAAATTTTTTTAATTTTTAAATAACCATTGAATTAAATAAAATGAATCACATTAATGATAGTTGGTAAAACGTCATGATGAACTAACTGTTTAACATTAAATTTTTTTCTAAAGGAATTATCCTTATGTTAGAAAAAATGGGAATTTTGGACCATTTAAATTTCAAGAATAATATTAGTTCCATTTCATTTCAACTGTGGAGTTAAATTCCCATTTTACAAGAACATCAATAATTATCCATTTGTGATTAGACCTTGGAACCATGAAATGAATTCTCTTAGAACAATGGAATTAAATATTAAATATCATTTAAATGGTTATAAATTAACATAATAAAATTATATTAAATCAAATATAGATGTTAAAGGTTATTAATTATATTAATAATTAATTTTATTTTATTAATAAGGGCATTAAGTGCAAGTCCATAACAATTCTAGATCATAATGTAAGGGGTCTCCTAGAACCACCCTATTTCATTGGGTTATAAACTTTATATCTGTATCTCATTTATTATATATCTTTTATATTATATAATGAGTAGTTTCATTACCCTAGTTATACTTAAATGGGACCTAAGATGGTGGGTCATAGGACCTCAATTTATTCTCCCCAAACACTAGAGGATTCCAACTAGCAGTGAGGGACTTGGGTATGTTCGTGGGGAGACTATGAATTTATATGATATGGTATAAAACATCATAAAAAAATATATACAAGTAAAAAAATCATAAATAGTAAGCACATAACATATAAATAGATTAATTATCCAACAAAATAAATAATAACTATAAGAGATTGATAGTCATAACAGATACCATGATGATATCAATGTATGATACCAAAAGTAAATAAATAAAAGTGTTGTGGTACAAGGTAAAAGAATACGAAGTATTCTATAAATTAAAGTTTTCCATATATATAATAAATGAAATCAACATAAATAAAGAAAAATAATTATAACTTTTTTTGGGTTATGATGCAAACACTCGTCTCATACCACTAGCTTCGGCCTAAGCTGGAAGTCTGAATGAGATACTTGGTAATGTTGAATATATATTTATATATATATTTAACATGTCTAGAGTAATATTATAGACCAAAGAAATGTAAATACCCCAAATCTTGTGCATTTTATTGGGGTATAATCCATAAATTAAACAAGGTGAACTAAAGGTGAAAGAGGGGTATCAAAAATCATAATTTAACTATATGTAGTATCAATAAAAAAATTTCATGCATTTGTATGAAAATTAAAATATTAGAGGTGTATTCCAAGACCATCCTAATGTTAGTACTATGGTACATCCAATCAATTATATCCAAGCCATGGGTCCATCCAATGTGATCTTTTTGAAAGTCCAAGTATCACTCAGGGATGGTAACTATGAGTTCTTCCCGAGTATCACATGTAAGGGACCAAGTATCAACCGAGTCTTAGAAAATCCATTTTACCAATGGATCCATCCTTGGTTTCACCATAGGGAACCGGTGTCACCCATTAGAATAGTAAAAAATAAAAAGGAAATCCCTTTCTTGGAGAGCTTAAAACATCACTTTCCCAACGCATTGTGCTTTAACCTATTGAGCATGGAGAGTCCAATTGTGGGTTCTTAATATGGTACCCACATTCTCTACCCATCCCGAGTTTATTTAAAACAACTAGAGAGGTACATATATATATATATATATATCACAAAGCATATTTCTTGATTATAGCCATCTAATTAACTATTTAATGCCTCACTTACCAATTATTCAATCCCAATAGTCACAACTATTAATATTAACACAAAATTAAATAGAACTGCCACTAATCAATGAAAGAATAGGTAATGAAATTTAATAATGTAGAAGCAGAAAAATTCTTATAGAAACAATTATTTAGGCATCAACTTCAAGGAAAACCAAATTCATGGTTTATGATTTATCCTAAATAATTTTGTTGAATTCAAAACCACAACCTAAATTTATTACACGTTCACACGTAATTGATAATATAAACGATGAAGGCAAATGGTAAAATATGATGGTTATTTCAGTGCACCCAAATGTGTTTCCAACGACATGAAAACAACCAAGGAAGGGGTTATCCCTAAACAAGGGTCACAATGATCAGGGCTAAATAGTTTAATTAAATTAATACAAATTTTTTGAGATTCGCAGGTAGGCACCGATGAGTGGGAAAGTGGTGTAAATTGAATAAAGAAATGAATCAATGGGAAATATGATAGACAGCCTAACTCATAGTCGTAGTATATCCCACACCCACAATAACATTTGATTTGACCTAAAATGGAAGAAATCATAGGATTTTAGAGAAACCCAAATTTTAGGTTAAAACTTTCCGAGGTAGAGTACGCGGTAGAGAGTGGAAGAAACTCAAAAAATCTGGGTTAAAAAGATTATACCTAATAAGAGATTCACTACGCTTCCAGTAGTGTTGAAAATGGGGAAGAGACAGAGGTGAAACAATGATTTGAAAGAGGAGGAGGGGGTGGCACACCACCTGGTGAGGGGAGGGGCGTGGTGCACAGAGGGGAGCGGGAGAAAAGAGAGTAGGAGAGAAAACATATAAATAAAATAAATAAATAAAGGAAAAAATATAGAATATAATATAATAAAATAAAATAATAAAAATAAAATTTGATGGAGGAAGGAATAACAATTATAAAAATGGGTTAAGCCCATTTTAATTTTTTTCACTTTTATTAAGTTGCTTTTATTTTATTATTTATTTTTATCCCTTTTTCATTCATTTTAATTTTCATAATATTATTTTTATTACTATTTAATCCTTTTAATTATTTTTAACACAAATAATTATGCTGGGGCGCGATGTATTAGTTTACATAAATCCTACTGAACCATTTAAATATATTAATAGATGCTCGATCCCTGCAATAGGCCGCTCAGGCATGCGTACTGATTATCTTTAAGGAGAAGGGATCAAAATTAAACAAGTTTTACCTTGGT
This sequence comes from Viscum album, assembly GCA_963277665.1. Lineage (NCBI taxonomy): Eukaryota > Viridiplantae > Streptophyta > Magnoliopsida > Santalales > Viscaceae > Viscum > Viscum album. The sequence continues at coordinate 2,043,996,734 of OY728147.1, read as the reverse complement.
TAAACATGAGACATTTCAAAATTCCTTCATTAAGACAACTTGTCTATGAATTTCCCTTCCAAGGGTAGGGAACGTCATCTGAGAAAATTTGTGGCCACTTAGCACACACATCAGTCACTGACTCCAATGTTTCATCCTAAATGCATCCATGTTTCCATAACAACTAGACCAGATGAACCCACATTCTTTAAAGAACCTTTCTGCTAAAGTTGATCATACAAATATGATACTCCTTGAAGGATGCATCCACCTCAAGGTTTATGTCATCTAGACTAAACCATTGAGACAGGTCTGGATGATAATGTAAAAAATGAGAGATGTGTAAGATGTTGTGCATGGAACTGTACCTCCCAATTAACAAAAAAAGAATGGAAATTAGACCAAATCTCTATAATATTACAAACATCCCTGAATAATAATGGTTTTTAGTTCATATGGTGTGTTTCTTGTGAGAAATATTTTCAAGAGTTAAAGGGAAGAATCATGATATCTACGATCTTGATTCTTCCTGAGCCATATAGAAATTATTGTGATCACTTTTTCACAGTCAACTAATACACCACCCTCAGATATGATATGAACCAAGAATTGAAACTTATCGATTTAAAATTGGAATTTAATGATCATTATGTATTGATGGTTATATCTCTTAGTGTAATTAGCATCATCTCAAGATGCGTTGTGTGGTCAGTTCGGGAGAGAGAATACACCATGATGTAATCTATGAAGACTACCACAAAGGAATCATGGTACGAGTGGAAAACCTGATTCATTAGAGCCATGGAATCTACTGGAATGTTTTTCAGACCAAACGACATAACCTAGAACTCTTACAAGCTATACCTTCATCAGAAAGCTATATGTGGTATATCTGATGTTCACACACACACCTGATGATAGTCCAACCTCAAACTGACTTTGGAGAAAATAGTTTCTCCTCAGATTTGGTTGAATATGTCATCTATATGAGTCAAATGATATCAATTCCTTACCATATGTTTGTTGAGTCAATGGTAATACATGAACAATCTATGGGTACCATACACCTTCTTGGTGAAAATGACATGTAAACCCCACAAATTTGTGCAAGGTCTAATGAAACCCTTCTCCTCAAGATCCTCAAGATGCTTTTTGAGTTCATGTAGCTCTGTTGGTTCCATCCCTTATGGGGTAATGTAAAATAGTTCCACACCTGGAACTATCTCGATAGTGAACTCAATATCGATCATAATAAGTAATATAAAAAAAATCATTAGGGAACACATCCCTAAAATGATCCAAAATAAGAGGTAATTCCTCTAAATCCAGTCCTTGATCACTCGTAATGAGACTTGCTACATGATATATCACTCTGACCAGCCAAGAATTCTTAGATCCAGCCCAATCTTCCTAGAAATTCCATTCTCCCTTGTGTAAATATGTGTTACCCTCAGGTGTTGTGAATGAAACACGACGACGATAGAAATCCACATAGGCAAGAAAAAGAACGGGTTAGTCTATACAAGGAATGAAATAAAAGATAGTTATATCGAGGATGATGAAATTATAGAAGAAACGGTACACTCTTATCTCAAGGGGAACTCATAGGACTAGGGTATTCCCTCTACTCTGCCCCCAAAGTAGTTTCAAGAGTCATAACATCATAGAAGTAATCGACGGTAATATCCAAACTCTCAACATTTTCAGTATATATAAAAGAGTATGAAGCAGTAGTATGAAAAAGGAAAAAACTAAAGTATAGGATACATGAATAGTACCTCTAACTATAGAGGTCCTTGGATGCTTCTCTATAAATTTTAGTCCCCTTACATACATACAGCCTGATCCTTGGCCTTGAGGTGCTGGATAACAAGTCTGAGAAGGTGAACTCTACTAACAGTGGTGTTTTGGAAATTGGATTCCTTGAGCATGACCTCCACTACCTTGAACTGATTACCTTGTGGAAAATGTACTCCCAACCGGACTTAGATTCAAAGATCCCATACTTGATGGAGGCACTGGCAAGAATCCGCTTCCACTAGATGTTGAAGGAAAAGAACAGTTGAAGCACTGATGGTGACCCATCTTGCTGCAAGACCGATACTCCATTGGGTTCCTCGTGCACTATGTTATCTTATGGCCGACCCCTCTTAAATGATTACATAATATAGTACCACTTATATGTGTCATTTTTATGACAGTACCCCTATATGAACCCTTGAAATGACACTTCTTATGACCTGAAGAACTATTATCATACTTCTGAAATGAACTACCTTAGATCACATTATCAGCTTACCTCAGATTTATTTCCATAATTAGGGTCTGATTCATGATCTATTTAATAGTTGAGAAATGGAATACATTATCTTATGAGTGAATAGTATATCCTAGTATATCCTCTAAACATATTTCAGTTGTATGTTCATCACCCATCAGAGATAGAGAAAAACATTGATGCTCATTGAAACAAGTAGAATATTTTAACACATTCATAGAGCCTTGATGAAGATGTAATATCTCTCTGACACAAAATTCCTTCAGAGTCTATAATATGAAGCAATTATAGAAATCTATTTGGATATCTGCCCAGACCATGTTTTGGGGTTTCTATGTCTGAGAAATGAAATCCCACAAACTCTTGGTGGAGTCATGAAGCATAAATACCATAAGATTGGACCTTATATCAAGAAGAATATAGAAATGCTCTAATATATATTTCATGGATTCAATCTATGAATCTTCAAAACGGGGTCCACCATCCTCTGAGAATGTGTAAGGATGCTGCCACAAAAAGACCTGTGTAAGCATTTTCATAGTTGGGGCTGGCCTGGGAATACTCTGAACTGACTGTATGAACCTGATAAGATTATCCCTAATCTAGGAATCAACTCCTAATAAAAGATAAATAAAAGGTTCCACAAGAGGTACTACAAAAGACATGATATGTGGTTCTATAGGAATCACTACAGGTGTTTCCAAACCCACCAACTTCAGAATGTTCTCATCACTACTATCCTGGTGTTTGACATGAAGATGTCACTGTGCCATTGCTTTAAAATTTCCCAATGTACATATTGGACCAGATTCTTTTGTAGAAGATGTAAAAAGTAAAGGAGTAGTAAGGAAAAATGGAAAGTTCAAGTCCTATCTAAGAATGGCATAGTAGGTAAGGAAAGAAAATGAAAAAATGATAAGTACATGTCCTACCTCGGAGATTTAAACAACAGACAACCCATTACAAAAGCCTGGTCTAGGTATAAAAAAAGGTCTTAGATGAATCACTAGGATATATACACACTATTTATTTATAACTAACAAGTACTGTATGATACTACAACTAAACAAAATTTCAAGCACATGAAAACAAGCAAATGCATGTTGAAAGTAGATATGGAATAGAAATATGGATGTCATTTTAAACCCTATGGTTCGTAATATTATTCATGTAAATGAAACTCCATCACATCATGTAGCTATAATTGTCAAAATCATCATCTCAATAATACCAATACTAGTCACATCATAAAGAAAGTGTGTCACCCAATGGTGAAGTTGTATCATTAATAAATGGCATACTCAATAATAAAAATCCCAAACCCATAAAATTTGGGTTTCCCCAATACATGGCTTCGCTACATACAATCACATGGTGCATTCCAAATTCCTTTTTCATAGTCAGTTATCTAACCAAAAAAATAAGGCAAAGGGGAAATAACCTCCTCCGATACAACTTTATAGCATCCTTCCCTAAGTACCATGGAAATGGGACTCGAGATGGTGGGCCGCAAGACCACAATTGCATCTCCCCAATTTCCTGAGGTTTTCGACTAGTAGTGACGGTATTGGTTTAGTATTTGAGGAGATTATTACCTCATATGAAAAGTTATAACATATCATAGAACAATATATACAAGTAGATAAAACATAAAGAGTAGGAAAACAACAGCAAAAGCAGATTAATGACCCAAAAAAATAAAAAATATCTATGAATGATGAATATTCAAAATAGATACCAGGATGTTGTCAACATATGATCCCAAAAGAAAATAAATAAATGTGTAGGGGTAAGAGGTACAATAATAGGATGTATGCTAACAAAACTACCAAAAGAAAAAATAAAAATTGAGACATGAAATCTCGCGCAAGGCTCATTCCTCTTCCCCCATGCTCCATCCAAAACAACAAATAAATCAATCATTGGAAGTAGTATGTTTACTTGAATCCATACATGCGAACATAAGGTCTACCTGATTACCAAATGGAACCTGAACAGGGAGTGAGATACAATCTCAGAAGGATGACACCCATGGTGTCTAGACACTTCCATTTTGTGATGTAGACTAATTCCACTATGACATATATATAAAAAATGAAAGAAACTTAAATAAAAAAATAACTGAAACTTGGCTTGGGTTCCCAAGAATACATGAATCACATACCACCTGTTTCAGCCTAAGATAAAAGTATGAAGTATATTACTAGTTTTGAAAAACTTATATTTTTATTAAGTCTAGAGTAGTATTAGAGACCAAAGAAAATGGAATACCCCCAAGCTTGTGCTTTGGCTTGGGGTCTAATCCATAAGTCAAATCAGGTGCACTAAAGGTTCATGATATGTATGATGAAGCATAATAAAACTCTATTTAGAATCAATAATACCATATCAGACATTTATATTAAAAATATAAATTTTAGAGGTGGAGTCCAAGCCCGTCTCGATGGTATCACTCTAGAACATCCAATAAATTATAGCCAATGCCCGAATCCCTTCCAAGGTAATAATTTAGAAAGTTCATGTATTGCTTGTGGATGGAAATTATGAGTCTATCCTAGGTATCAGATGTAAAGAAATGAGTATCAACTCAGGCTTGGAGAATCCATTTTGCCAATGGAGTTGTCCCTGGATTCCCCTTGGGGAAACAATTTCCCCCTTTAGTATAGTAAAACTCCTAGGGAGATCCATTTCCTGGCAAGCCTAAAACATTGCAATCCTAGTGTGTTGTGTTGTATCCTATCTAGAACGTTTATTTCAATTGTGGGTTCTCAATATGAGACCCATGTTCTCTCGCCACCCCAAGTTTATCAATAAGAGGTGCATATATATATATATATATATATATATATATGACAGAGAAACATTCTTGATTGCAACTATCTAATTAAACATTTAATTCCACACATACCAATTATTCAATCCCATTTGTCACAACTTTTAATATTTACACAAAATTAAAAAGAACTGCACTTATCAGTGAAAATAGAGGCAACAACATTAAATAATATATAAACATGAAAAGTCTTATATCAATAATTATTTAGGAATAAAATTCATGGTAAACCAAATTCAGGATTTATGATTCATCCTAAATAATATTATTCAATTCAAAACCTCAACATAAATTTATTACAATATCACATGTAATTGATAATTTAAAGGATGAAGGCTAATGGTAAAATATACCGATTATGTTGGCACACCAAAAGGGGTGTCCAACAACATATCATCAACCTAATATGTAGTTCTCCCTAAAAAAGGGTCACAAAGATCAAGGAAAAATAGTTTAATTACGTTAATATGAATTATTTGAACAAAAAGGAAGATTGCGTGACAGAGAGTGGATGAAACTAACTCAGATGATTTTAGAATGACCACATTTTTGGGTAAAAAACATCAAAAATAGATTTCGTGAGAGTGAGTGTATAAAGCTAAATGATTCTTAGTGATAAATATTATCCGGACCAAGAGCTTCATTGGGATTCCAATGGTGTTGAAATTGGGGAAGATACAGTGGTGGTGTGGTGATCTGAAGGAGAAGGAAGGGGTGGAGAACCACATGACAAGGGGAAGGGTACGGCACATAGAGGGGGGAGGGGAGAAGAGGGGATGAGAGAAAAAAAGGAAAGAATTAAATAGGGGAAAAAAAATAAATGAATAAAATAATAAAAATAAAAATGGAGGGATAAATAAAAAATAATTATAAAAATGGAATAATTTCATTATTATTATTTTTACTTTTGTTCAACAGCTTATATTTATTTATTTATTCCTCTTTTTAATTTCATTTACTTTCCTTAAAATTCTTGTTATTCCTTTTTAATCCTTTTATATATATTTTAACCCAAATAATTACACTAGGGTGCATCATATTATTTTACATAAATTGCACACAACCATTTAAATAAATTAATTGTTGCTTGGGACCCACAATAGGCTGCATGGGAGCGCTTCCTAGGTCTCTTTAATGAAAAGTGATTAATATTAAATTGTCCATACCTTGGATAAATCCAGGACTTTACATAATGATTTTAAGGTTTATATATATTTATATTCCTCCTATATATATATATATACCTATCTTAGTCTCCCTTCTTTTTTTGGGGTAATACATTCCTTATGTCTATTTCTCAAATTCAACCCATTTCCTTCTATGAGTAATTTTTATGATATAGTGAATGATTTTTCAAACCATTTCCTTTTATGGGCATTTATGATTTTTATGACTTATGAATAATTTCTTTTTGTGGAACACATAACCTTGTAAATGTTATTATTGTTGTACCCTTATAGAGATTCAATGCACTGGATAATGATTTTGTCTCATGAGACATTATGTATGATATTAAGGAGTGAACCTAATACATGACAGAACTCTGTCCACCATGTGATATTGCCTTGGTGGTTATCCATGAAATATGCTTATAGCATGTTATATGTTCGTACAACTTTCCTATGTTTCAATTAACTTATATATCAATGTTGTATATGAATGATCTAAATATAACTATTCATGAGCTCTATATTTTATAATACCATGTTCTACCTTTTGACTCTTAGGCTCTGCTTTGTTAACATGTTTATTCCCTTACTAGGATTTATAAGACACCCTTTTTTATGTATTCCCCATGTTATCCTCTGTAGTTTTTTCATCTAAAAGGTCTTTAGAATCTCATTATGGATATGAAAATAAGTTTAATTTATTTTAGTTTAATTTTAGTGCTTTATTATACTGGTCACCAAAATACACTAGTTCTCCCACTCATTTGGCTGTTTTTTATGAATACTTATATTTAAAATCATGTAATAATATGTGAAAAATGATTGGGTCTCTATACCCTTGTTTTTTTATTTTTTTTCCTTTAAGATTTACATTGAGATGTTTTATGAAAATATTGGGTCATTGAATCTTATTTAATTAGAGAGAAAATGTGAATTTGATCTCAAAGTTTATTATGAAAAAATATAAAATTTTTTATGGGATATTAGGATTTTTAAAATGGACGAATGAATTTATTTCTTTTTGTATAACTTAATAATATTTTTATGCTAATCCTAAAATTTAAATATGTTTCTTAATAGGTCCTATGGAATTATTTGGTACTATAGTAGGGTATTAGTTTCCTCTACATGGATTCAAATTTAAAGAAGATTAAATTTTCTGGATAAAATAGGTGTTTAAATTTAATAATTCTATTTTTTGGGATAAATGGATATTGAAGGGAAGTGTACAATTTTTTTATATGGGTTTGATATATTAGTGTTTATTATAATTATAGAAAACATTAAACTGAAAAGATCCCCGAATGTTAAGAAAGTGATACCCTTATTATAAATCATTTAATTTTGGGTTTTTTATTTTATAGGACAATATAGTTGGTATCAACAGAAGGGTTTAGATAAATTTAAAGCATGAGATTTTGTTTTAGGATAAAAAATTAAGGGTTAATTTGTTATCTTGGTATTATAATATATTATTATTTTTTATACATAAATGTTAGTATATTAATATGCATTATGATTATTTTGTGATTAAGGTAATAAGTAAAGGAAAACTAATATTAGTGTAACATAGGTTGAACGTATAGTGAATTAGAAGTTTTCAATACTTATGGAAGGGTGTCATAGATTATTAAATTCACAAAATAATATAATAAAATTTGTTTATTTATTAAATATGATATCCTGAGTAATTTTCTATTTTTGACTCGTAAATTTATTTTATCAGGGTAAAATTTATTCTTTAGGAAGGATGTGAGAAAGTAAAATACCAAACTCTTTTCTTTTTATGAGTATTAAATTTTAATAATAACTATAAAATCATTATCATTTGATTTAGGGACCTTATCTAGTATTTAAATCACTTTCCTTACACAATATAATGTAACCCAATACCATTATATTGTTTTATATCATGAAGTACCTTGGGATAAATTTGACCACATTAAAAAACAACTATCTAATCATTACTTTTTTAGAAAATACTATAAGGTAATTTATCAAAATTTTATAAAAGATGAATAAAAAAGGGCTTCAGACCCTATACATACCTATGAAGGAGGGTAAACATAGATATTCTTATGTATTTATCATGTTATCAGATTTATTATTATTATTATTTAAATAATCCCTTATGTGAAAATTCCAATCAAACCATATACTAATGTATTATGAGAAACAAGTTTGAGATGATGTTTCCAAAATATATATTAAAAATATATGATTTTTTTATAAATTAAAACTCTTTAAACATAAATTTCGATAAATATGTAATAACTATGAATGGATAAGAATTAGAGTAAATTATAAAGGTTTTGAGGTATCTTGACACTGTATAGACTCGAACAGGTAGATTATAGTGAATCTATATTTGAAACTAGGATCAGAATGAATGATGAAATAAATTTTTAATGTATGAGTTATTTATGTTTAAATAATGAAACTTGAATAGATTGATACTGATGTTTTTTAGAAGAAAAATCATATTTTTTAATTTTAGTTTGGAAGTATTAGGGAATAAGATGGAAAATATTGGATCAAGGTTTCTAAATACTATTGACTGATTAAAGTGTTTATAAATTAGGTAATAAGAGTTATGATTCAGTGGTATCTTATATATGTTTTAATAATTTTAAGTTAATAATAATTTCAAATGCATGTATACCATTTTTTAATCTTTATTTGATTGTAACCTCTAGGTGATTAATGATATTTTGAAGGATGTTTATTAGGTTTTGATATATGGTTTATGTATACTTATCCCTTAGGATAAACATGTGATTTATTGTGATAGTTATATTGGTAAGAATAATATTGTATTTTGAGTATGAGAATTTAATTTTATAGATATATGGTTGGGTATTTTCTTTGATGAGTAATAAATTATTTTTAGAGATAGATGTTAAGTTGATTTTGGATATTTTTTATCAAATAATTTTGATTTCCGGTTATTGAATTATCTCTATCATATTTTTAAGATCTTTGTGGTTATGTTTTATTTAATTTTAAAATATTTAACATTGGATGATATTATTATGGTTTTAGAGATTAATATAGTATTTATTTATATGAATATTTATTCATTTTAGATAATATGTTATTTTATGCCAACAATATTTTTAGTTTTAGAAAATGGTTAGAAACAGATGAAATAATTTTTCATATATTTAGGGATATTTTGATATGTTACAAGATTATTTTAGTGATTCAAGCATGAAAAATTAACCTTGAATATTCACTGCTTTGAGTGAGAGATGAGATAGAGGAAAAAACTACTCGAAGAAAAACCAAAGGATAAAATTGTGATTATAGGATGGAAATAAATCAAGTAACTATATTTTCTCATATTATCTATCCTGATGGAAAATGAATACTTTAACTCAAGAAAGAGGATTATAGACATATCTTTTTTTATTACTCAACTGTTATGGTTTGTTTATAGAAAATATTTCACAATTAATAGTCTCATAATGGTTTATGAAATATTTAAGAAATGATAATTTTTTTATTTTTAATATATGAATTAAAGTAATTTTCAAAATTAAATTTTATTTATGTAGATTAAAATATAATATCTTTCATCTATATATATTTTATTCCACCCATTGTAATAGATTAAAAAATGTGTTAATCCCTTTATATAAGGAAAAAGATAAAACATTAGGGATGATATTTATTTAAGGGAGTACAATGTAACACCAAAATATTTTAGAATGTAAATTTTTTTAAATAATATTATATTCAATAGTATGTGGTATATACAACACTTATCTTTAATGAATGATGATATACTATAGAAATTTTGTTAATTAAATATGACTATTATAATGTAGCCATTGATTAGGTGGGTTTAAATAAGAATAACTATATTATAAAATATATTTATAGTTTTTTAAATTACTAAAATGAGTATTAATGCATAAATTAATTATGAATTCATTAGAAATGAAGATAAAATCATCTAATGGTAAAAGATAAATTTTTCATAAACCTATATTTATGTGCGTAATATATTCTAATATTGATAAATTAAATTTACCACTTTTTATAAATGATTATAGTGAAATAATAATAAATACATCCAATTTATTGAAGTAAAATACATTTAATGATTTTTATTAGGAAAATAATTAGAATAAGGTCACTTTATGCCTCAAAAATACATTTTTCCTAAAAATGTGTTTTATTTCATTTTGTACATAGGTATGATGAATAATTTCTAAAAACATTAGAAAATTTACTTGATAAAATTGATATAATTTTTTAAATTAATATTTCAAAATAATCCTAAGATAAAATATTTATATTTCTCTAGATATATTTAATTTTTAATGTGAATAGTAAAAAATACCAATTTTGTAAGTATTGTCACTTTTAAGACAATATCATGATATAATAATATCTAGAAATTTTATGATACCATTTTTCTATAAAACATGTTTACTTTATAATTAATATAATTAATTTTAAATAAAATAATGATATTAAAAATCAATGCATATCATTTTAGAAAATTATGTATTTTTTTATATAAATAAAAATTGTTTTAGTTCTTTTGTTTTAATCAAGTATTTAATAGGTTATTTTCTATTTTTTATTGGATATATAGTAAAATAGATATAATTTAATTTAAAATAATATAATTAATTCTATATTAGTCAATACTAAGCTTGATTTTGGTATAAATTTATATTTAGTCTTTAAAATACATTTTTAGAAAAAATATATTTTCATTGTATTTTTCTTGATTATACTAAAATTAATTTGTTATAATTTTAAAAATTGATTCATGAAAAATATATATTTTTTGAAAATTTTCTTTCAAAACTTGGGAATGTGGTCACTTACATTTTTGGTCATAATGAATTGTTACTAGGGTAAAAATTAGTTACCCTGATAAAGGGTAAAACAAGATAATTGAGGTAAAAACTAAGTTATAATGCCACCAAATTTTAAGTGAATTATTAAAGGATTATTATTTTTGGACCCTTATAATATTATATAAAACATGAAATATATTTATTAGATAATTACTTGGAATAATACTTTATATTATTTTGAAACCATGAAAAATTACAAGTGGGTCACTCCCGTTAATAATAAAAGGAGGCCCCTCCCCCTGTTATTCAAATACTTTGAGTCATTTAGATAAAATAAATACCTTACAAAAGAACATCCCAAAATCCATTCCCATATCATAAATGTTTTTTATCACCAAAATACCATCCTAATAAGTCTTAAGGTGTTTTCCAAGGGAGGTTTTTCAAAGAAAACGTATAATGATTTACCATGTGTTTCATGTTTATTTATTCTTCTGCCTTATTAAAATATTATTCAACCATGTTAAAATAATAATATAAATATATTTACTATAATTAATTTTATTATAATTATGGTAATACATTTTTTATCTTCTTTTTCATCCTATGGTAAATGAAAAATCACTCATGTGTACATATAGACTACAACCTAGAGGTAGCGTTGTGTTTAATTTTTCATTACTACCTATCATGGCTAGTTATTATGATGGATTCAACTAATATATTTTTTATTATTTAAATAATTATGATATAATAAATATAATATATTACATAACTTTTAAACCTTCCATCTATTGGAAGATGATATCATTGCTCGTGTGTACATATGGACTGCCACATCCACAAAGGGATGTGAGTCATTTTTCATGTTTTCTTTTCATGAATGATTATAATATTATATTTAATGTAAACAAATATAATTATTTTAAAATAAATATTCTTTTATATTATTTAATAATGAAAACTTTTACTGTGGTTATCCTACCAAAGTTATTTTGGTATTATGAACCAAACAACCTCAAAACATCTTATAAAAATATTAACGATAAAATAAATATATAAGGAAAGGTAATAAATTAAATAAAAGTGATATTTATAAGGTAATACACATTAAAAATGGTGTAAAAATATTTTAAATTTAATATAATTTTATAATATAGGAGTTAAATTATACGCACAGTGATTCATATTCGAGATGAGTGATTTTTCATTAAAATCTTATTTTAAAAGTTTATAGTATTTCTATCTATTACCACTATATCCATGTTCATTAATATGTTTAAATTATATTATTAAAATAGTAAAATTAATTTTATAGTCGTTTTAAACCATTATTTACTTTATAAAAGTCTTAAAAGAAAATTTTTAAACGTTTTCCAATCAAGTTATTTTTTATATTCTTACAAATGTGCAAAATGAGACTTTTTTAATAGTTACAAAATGATAATAATATATCAAAATCATGAACATTATTATTTAATAACCTTCATACACACTATTTTATTATATTTTAAATGGAATATCTTATCTCCCACTCTTCAAGGAATTTTCATTTTATAAGTTTTCATAGAAAAATAATTTTTATCTTTATTTTTACAAGAACCCAAACATGTTTCTATAAATATGTTAAAAAAAATAATTAATGATATTTTATGACTAAAATGAAATATTATATGTGTTTTAAGTTTGTTTGGGTAATTTTACATTTTTTCGAATAATGAGTGATCCTGATATAGCTCTCCAATGCATTGGGTAATTATTTTTTTCTATGAAGAATTATGTTGGAAATAACTAAGAAGGTTATTTCATTTGTTTGAAAATTTGTAAAGGTGATTATTATTGTTATATTAAGATGATATCATAAGGTACCTATAAAATTTTTATATTCTTAAAAATTAATTTTCATGGAATTATATTTATATAATATGGTATGATAATAGGAATATGTTAAAAGTAATGTTTTTAAAAATTTATGGGCGAAATGTATGTTTTTCTAGAAAGTGTTTTCATGAGTACCCATGTTTTATAATAATCCCAGAAGATATTTATTTTTTATTTTTGATTTTATGCTATATATAATAAAAATATTGGGGAAATAAATCTAATTCCATAAGTAAGAAACCAGATATTTGAGATCAAACTTTATTATGTTATAAGTGAAAAATTTCTTATGGGATCTCATGATTTCCAAAAATGGATTAATGAGTTTATTTGTCTTCATTTCTATTTATATGATTTTTTTGTTAATCATATCTTTGAAAATGTTTTTTTACGGGGCCTAAGTATGAGTCAGAACTATATAAATATCAAACTTTCTAATATGAGGATTGAACATTAAAGAAGTGAACATGTTTGGAATGAAACATGAGTTTAAAATTAGGAATCCTATTTTTCTAGATAAAAAGGATATTGAGTTGTAGTGTTCACTTTTTTATAAAAGTTTGATATATAAGTTTTTTTCATAATTATATATAACTTTAATTGGAAAATATCCTTGAAATGTAAGAATGTGAAACCGTTGTTTCAAATAATGTAGTTATTTGTTGTTTCTATTACATGGTGTTATATAAACACAAGAACATAATGACTCATACCACTACACAAGTATTCTAGCTCATCACTTGGGTAATATCCACTATGACATATCTCTTCAACATTAACACATATAATCTTGCTCATCAGGGTGCTCAATGGGTCCCTCGTACCCATCATAACCTGTTCTTTTCAGTACCACCTCACATATGTTAAAAATTAGTGAAACCATAGCCTGTAGGTTCTCACATACCTAGAACACATATGTTCAGTACACATCAAAGAAAAATTTCATCGATAATTATAGTCTTTCTACATTGGGGACATCCTAATCCATATCTACTTATGCCCCTTGGAATCCTAATGCCAAACCTCGAATGATTCCCATGACCCGCATCTGGGTCTTGTCTTACATCTCCTAAGGGATATATCTTGGCTCATTTTTTAGAAGAAAAAACTCTCAACCAAATGCACAATGTCCAAAAGGACAAATTATTATCTCTTCACACACTAAAACTCTAATATAGCTTCTAGGGGAGTTTATAGTCACCCACAAGATATATGACCATCTATCCCATTTCCACTTGGCCCTAAGCCCTTCATGACAACCCACCCACCCAAAATAATTATCATAAGATATCACTTATATCATCTCACATGACAATACCTCCTAGAGGTTTCTCATATGTTCAAACAAATCCCTCCCCCATTGGAGACATAGCCTCTAGGAAATCTCAAAAATACCCATGGTGTTAAATTGAACTTGGCCACATCTCCATACACTTAATACCACATTATCATATCATATATGTTTTATAATGATCCTTATATACCATTCATAACCCCATGAAATTACGTAGGAACAAACACTCGTAAATTGACAAGCATATGAAATTGTAGCATAGGGTCCACCTACCCTGATCATCAAGTAAACCTCTTTCCAAGCTCCACCCAGCCTTAACCAAGAATATCCAAGGATCACCCACATTCTTAGACACCTATCTATGAAACATTATAACAAACAAATATTTATAATAATTTTTAATTAATTAAAAAATATAATTTAAATATTTATAAATTCTTAAAACATTCCAAGAAATCTATTCCTTCCAAAAATTCAATAAACAAAACATGAACCAATCAAAACACATGCTTGAAAATAATACACGTAAAAATTCACAATAAATAAGGCCCTATCAAAAAAAATTAATTTAATTTATTAAAAAAACTAAATAAATTAATATAAAATTTTACCTTTATAAAAATTACATTCAATGGTGTGTAGGTACATTTTTAGGATTTCCTATTGCTACACTAAATGGATGTTCAATAAAACTATGGTCGATTCCACCATGTTCTAGTAGAAGTGGTATTAAAAGCTTAAATTAAATCAACCACAATTAGAGATAAAGGAGAAGTAGTTTAAAAGAGGAAAATAAAGGGAGATATATAGAAATAATAATTTGAAATCACAAAAAATATAACTATTATCCAAGGGGAAACCCATTAGAAAGAGGGGAAGAGGTCAGTTGTCCCATGAAAATAAGGATGAGGAAAAATATAGGATTTGAAGTAAAAATACCATAATGGAATTTTAAAAAATTCAAGTTTTAAGGAACCCAATCTCATTCAAGGATTGAACAAGAAGTTTATGCCATCAAGTACAAGGGCACATGGCCTTTCCCATGACTAAACTCTATTAAAGGTAGGAACCACAGTTCAGATAATTGCATCCCTCATCATGCCCCATTCATGATGTGAATCCCATGGTTCATCATGTGAATGGTTTTACAAGAAAAAAACCCCACTCTTAGGTCACCCAACCCTTCTACAATGCTAACTTAAGAAATAATTACACCAATAAAGACTTGAACCACATCCAAAACACATATTTAGATATCTCAATTGTCAAAATTTAGGTCTAAATCCAAATTCCATGAATCACCCTCTAAGAAAAATTAAAATTCAAACTTCCTCCAAAATTTAATAACCAAAATATCCATTGGGTGTTAAAAAATCAATACTATAATTATTACCTTACTTAAGAATCCATGGTAATATTCAAAACATATCTCTTGACATGCCATGATTTTAAATATACCATGAACTCATTATTTTATATCTCCAATGACAAAACATGCTTCTACTACACAACTCCAAACACCCAAAATATTATTCAACAGAAGATGAATTACCTTTTTCTACTAATTACAACCCCAATATAGAGTAAAAAATTCCCATACCTATTTAAAAACAACAATATATTCATCTAATATAAATCTAGACTAATGTTTCTCTCCACCATAAGTCTCTTCCCATAGTTCCAAATTCCCTGTGAGAATTATACCCAAAATATGTCTGGGATACTATAAATGTACTTAAAAATGTTTACCAACCCAACAAACACATTACAAACAATTATCCTAATTATTGTTCCACTTCATTTCATACAATTCCATTTCAAAATGCTTACGAGTCATATTCTGACCACTTTTTCTTGAAATGCTATGTTTCATCTCCCTATGCTCTACTTCAACACAACCTAACATGAAAAATGAAGAATTAATTATTGAAGGAATAAAAATAAAATCCAAAACCAAAATTTATGTATGAACCTTAATTCCGAGTGTAATTCCATGACTGGATCACATGCCATATAATTCTGGTGTCAGGCTCTCACCTTGAGTACTAACACACCACTGATCCGACTCACTCTCGAATCACTCCAAATCGATCCCATGACATATGCCAATGTACCGAATATATTTTACACTAAATAAATTAGTAAATTATATTATTACTAAAAAAATTTAAAATCATAGGATCTTAACACAAACCAATATACTAGTGTCTCCCTGATTATCAACTGACCATCTTCACCACCTCCATGACCATTCTGACAGAAGGGTCATTCATCCAGGACCCATACATCACTCCATATTATAAGTGTATCAATATTATACTCTCCAAAAAAATCCTAAACTAAATGGAATATGGTTCATCCATTACAACACATAATTTCTAGATATAGACATACCAATAATTACTAAGCTCTAACATGAAATACCAAGGCTACCACCTCCTATTGTCTCACTGAATCATCATCCTTGCCAACCAATGGAAACCAATGTTCTCCTCTCTACTATATGGGTTCCCTTAAACTTATATTCATGAACTGACCTAAGCATTACACATCATACCACCTCATTGGCTACTCATACCAAATAATTTTCTAAGATCCACTACACTATGGTATTCAGATCCATGAATGACTTCATTTCTCATCACCAAGGAATATCTCCTAGCTCACCAGATTTAGGGAATCCATGTGGGAATGTTTCTCATAATTTCAACACAAATAAAGATAATAAAGAAGATGAACTATTCTCAATGAAAGGTACATGACCCATTCATTGATTGACAACTCAACCTGGCACCGTCCATAACCGGTATACACTTACAGTTGTGCACTGAGACATTTTCTGAAATGCTTCTCCAATGGTCAATCTTCTCCATTATAGGTAGATTGATTCTTCAAGGACCCACTCATTGGTTCCTTCTAATGATATTTCTCAGTCTCCCCCAAACCCAATGTTTTACCGTCCAATACACATGATCCCACTTCTGGAATAACAATCCCAAGAGTCATGTTACTTCCAACCTAAGCTCACATACCTTACATATTGACTATTCCCTAAATGCATGTTATATTTTCCCAATAATTGATGTAATCTCAACCATTCCTAGTATAACTACAAAATCACCCACCACGTGAATTTCATTCCAAAACCAAAAGAATTTAACCATTCTTCCACTACACTACCAAAAACATAACCAAAACATATGAATAAGAATATAATTGATCCTACACTAAAAACCCAACATTGATAATAGATGTACTTGAAGTGAATCACATCCCATAATCCATTGGAATTTCACTGGTCTTTCCTCATCCACCCATTCTGGTTAATTATTTTAACAGCAAGAAGTTATTGGGGAAAACTCTATATATGTTGTTTTTAACACATTAAGTAACTGAACTGATATCCTCAATGAAATAGGTTCCCATCCTCATATCATCTCCCAGGTATACCATGATCTCATCATGTAATCACTTGGGAATTAATTATTGCATTGATATGTGAAGGATCTCCATAAATAACTTAAAATAGGGAATATATTACCATCATTTTAGAATAAACTAATCATAATATCCACATGACCTACCACCAAAAATAAATACACTATAGTCCATTAGAATAGTATTCCACCAAAACGTTATACTAGAGAATAGTGTGTAAGTTTTTTTGGAAACTTTATTCAACTAAACATCTCATTAGAAAACAACCACATGTAATAACATGTATTTCATCAGAGTCCTATGTTCCTAATCATGATGCATTTACTATACCCATTTCCTCTAATTTATTGGATCCAAAATAATAAAAAATCATAAATAATAAAAATAAAAGTGTGTCATAAGAGGTGAAATCATACAATTGCAATGTAAGAATGCATTAAAAATAATAGCGTACCCCTGATAAACATTATTTTTGGGAAATGTGTTTTTAATGCACCGGGATGGTATAAATCCTACGATCATGTGCACACTAGACCAATTGTATACTATCTTCCCATATAATAAAACAAAACAAGTCTCTAATACCACCTTATAATACCCTGAACATATCCCAATCAACATTTCCCAATCCATGGACACTGTATATCCTCACAAAATCCCCCATATGGTATAGGACTTTGACTAGTGATGAGGACCTAACAAATGCATTAGGGATACTATAACCCCAAAATCATAGAGATAAGAAATGATATATAACCAAATGAACATAATATCAGAGTATATAGAAAGAATAAATTCATAAAATATCATACATAATGTATTCATATAAAACATACAAATGCTGACCTACTAGAATGATCATAAATACAAAATAAACTAAGAAAAAATGTTCATTGGACCAAATTCATCCCCATGCATTATGCCTATTTAAAAATACCTAGATACAACTTATAATAATCTACTAAACATCCCATAATCAATCCAGAAAGAATTGATAATTTCAATATACACACCAACGTTCCTATACTAGGTGTGAGAATATAATTCAGTAAGGTCTCAAAAAGGACATTGAATTTATTGTTATATATATATGTGTGTTTAAAAATGAGGAGAATAAATTAATAAATAATAATTCTCTCTGTGTATTCATGTTATAACTAGGCATCCCTGACACTCGATGAGGTATGCATTCCTATTAGGCCACCCTACACATACCATGACAGTATGGTTCCTCACAATATATTCATCAATTACATGATATAATACTATAATTATTTCATTCCATTTCCTTTTATAGTCATAAAATTCCCAAAAACATATCATAATATGTCCTCCAAACAATGAACTACAATAAAAAAACAATTGGACATGATCACACATTCATATATCATCCCATTGCCTTATCCCTCTAGGAAGGGTCCATCAGTTACATATTATATCACATCCTGAACTACCCTCGCATGGGTGATCCTTGATCCAAGAATGTTCATATGGAATTACCTATTACATTTTTTGTATTACACCATAACTCAGACCCTAGGGTGGCCCTTGAACCAATGATATGAAGGTATGGTCCATGTAGCAAATAAACTAAGTGTACTCCTGGAAAGGCCAACAAAAAGTACCCAAATATTCTCACTCGAGTCAAGTTCATTCTGCATGATTTTGTCCCCCACTAATGAATTTATCCTAGAAAAAACACATGTAACACAATCATGAATAGATGAAACCCACCACACAATCTTTCCATCTCGTCACATGGGTTCTAGTTTCTTATACCTATCGCCTTGTCATGAATAAGTTTCATCCCATCTATTAGGAAACCCATTGGGTCCTTTAAACCCATAAAAACCATGGATCATTGATTCCATCACTTGTATATCAACTATCAGCTACACCATAACCCATAGGCTCCCACTGATCTAGACCACATGAGGTGAGTCCACATCCCAGCCAAAGTGCCTTAGTGCTATTGGTCCTTATACCAGGGACCATCCTACCTTAATCCCTATATAAACCTGATTCCCAGTTCCAAATGATTACCTTTATCCATACTATGGTCCTATCACACATTTCCTATGGGAGATCTTGTAACACCACAGGTAAATAAAGAATATGACATCTTTATATTTATCCATATTTGTGAATCAAATATTAATATTACTTTAAAGGGGATTCTATGCTCGATGGCGTACCCAATACGCAACAACGAGTTTCTTGGGAATCTTACGTTGCACTCTAATAATAAAATAATATTATTTTAAATGGTAGTTAACATGTAGCCGTTGTGTTGGCAGGAATGGATATAAATAACTAAAATATGATTATATATGTTTTTAAATGTTTTTATATTTATCCAATAAAATATAATGGCTTAAAATACGGAAAGAATTCAATTTTAGGCGTATATGCCCTAGTTTTCACTAAAGGTTCACTTATCACCTTTTGATGGCGAACCGTCATTAAATATAGTTTTGTTCACTCTTATAAATTCTATTGGACCAAATAAAACTCTTATTAAGAATCGGGACATCAAAATTTACTTTGTGTAAATTTTTGGTATCTTTCTGATAAAGTTCATTTTTTTAATGAATAGTGTAAAATGTTGTTTTTTAATTCAAAACCTCTTTTTAATCTAATTTATTTATATGATTAGATTATCTTTTGAATTGGTTTTAAAGTTAAATTAGAAAATATTTTTACCATTGAATCCAATAGTGGTCGTTGGAATTAATTTCACTTTGAAATCGGACTTAAACTAGTGTCAATCTTTTGATACTTATTGTTTCATAAAAACACGCTATTTTCTCTGACAGCGGGAATTAATTATTAAATTAATTCATGTGACTTATATATTTTGAATTTTGTAAAATAGACTTCATTTTTGAATTCGGAATATCAAATATAGCTTAGGGTGAATTTTTGGTAATTTTCTGAAAAACTTCAATTTTTGATGAATAGTGAAACCACTAAGTGGTACTTATAAAGACTGATTTTCCATTTAAATGAAATTTTGCCATCATTGTGTTTTGAATTTCAAAAATACGACATACATGGTTGTCATTAAGATGTAAAATGTCTTTCAATGAGATTATAATAATTTTTTGGTGAATAGTAACTTATTAAGTTCTTAATCGCGATTAGTGGTAATTAGTGTAGTTTAAGGTAAAAATAATGCAATATAAAATAATATGAGCTTGAAACATGTCCTACCCTCATTGGTTGTGTCATGGCCGACCAAGACAAGCCATGGGTCAACTTGGGGACCCCATGGAGCCACTTTATTTGGGAAATGACATAAATAACTTTTTATTTAATGTAAAAGTAAAAATGACACAAACCTCATATGTTTTACGAAACCAATTTTTACATGGGGTTATAATGATCAGAGTTTTTATTATAAATATTCATTGGAAAGATAAAAATATTTCCTAAATCATATTATTTTTTTTATAATTTTTAGACATTAAATAAAGTTAATTATTTATTACATAATAATGATGCAGTGATGACATCATTATTTGACGATTTAAATAAAATGGAAAGATAATGTAAAATCTATGAACTACACATGTCCAAAACCAATTGGATGAGTGTATTTCGAACCCTTATAACCTTATCCACGAATTATATCAATTTGGTACCTTTTAAAACCGAAACACATTTTCAAATAAAGTAATATTTCTTTACTTTCCAAAAGTGCCCCTCCTCTCCTCTTATAAAAGGCCCCCCACCTCTACCTCATTTCACACACTCCTCAAGCCTTCGGCTCGGCCAAACCCTGCCCATTTACTCTCTCCACATACCTCTCCTCATCCTAGAGTATTCCCTTTGGGCATAATCCTTTCAAAGGAAGCCTTTAGGCTCAAATCAAAAGGAGTTACACTTTTAAAGGTAATTCTTTCTCTCATGTTCATTTGTTTTATTTTGCTTCTCCAACCCCCTAAACTCTTTTTATTTACTTCTTTTGTAACAACACCAGTATATTCAATATACTAGGATGCTGTTATAAGATTTATTTGAGCTACACACTCTCACACAACTACATCAAATGGTTAAAGAACATATGGTTTCCGTGGATGGCGAAATTCTGCCTCCCGAAACGATGATTGTTCAATACTCATTTAACACCTTCAAAGGTGGCCATTATGATGTCACTATTTTTATATATGATATATAATATGTTTATATTTTACTTATGCTTCTGTATTTTTCATTTGTGTCTTACCTTTATGGCTTCCATTATGGGTATACGCGATATCTTCATTTAAGGAAGTGCGGACTACCGCCCCCTCAAAGTGATTTGATTCGTTAAATACCATATGTGGGACGTATAAAGGATGGAACTATGATATTAAATATGATATTATACTGGAATTATAATATACCTTTATATAATTATGATTCAATTCTATAAAATACGAAATAGAAATGAAAGTAGCGTTCATGCGTACGTACAGCTTACCGTCTCCATGAACGGTGCATTTCATTTCTTACCTCTAAATGATTATGTAATGTTATAAATGCATGAATGTACTGGATATATATGACATATATGATATCTACATCATTAATGCAATTCTGGATATAATAAACTGTTGGCCATACAAACAACATGTAATTGTAAGAAGTCCACTTTTGACTTAAGAACCAAATATCGGCAAAACAAATATTATTAACTTAAGTGATTACATAATGTTTATGACATGGTAATAAGTAATATAAAAGGAATAAGGAACTTGAAAAATGTTCTTAAGGAAGTAGAAATTAACTCGAGTTTATTATTCAGGACGTTAAATAATGATCGAGTCAAGTCAGACCCAAGGTAAGGGATCCTACTCCTCTCTTTCTTTTTAAGTACACACTTTTATGTCATTCCTTTTAAAGCTCATATTTCTTGTTATTGGGATGATATTTTATATTAAACTTACTGTAATTTTTATGTTAATGTGATGAGAGACCCTATTCTCTATCATCAATCCATTTTGGAAGTTTTGAGTGGCGCCGTTAGGCTGCCGAACTTTCGTAAGAGATCTAACCTCTCTATTTCTTTTTACGTACTCTCCTTTATGTCACTTCTTTTAGGCTCCTCTTTGTAATGTTGGGGGATGTTCTTTTATATTCCTCTTGCTGTAAATTTTATTGTAATGTGATGAGATACCCTATTTGATCTCATCAATCCAAATTCAGAAGTTTCATGTGGCGCCGTTAGGCTGCCGAGTTTTCATAAGGGACTTTTCATCTCACTTTTATTCCCGTGAGATTTATGCTACAGTTGCCACAAATTACATTTAGTGGTGTATGTACTGACCAAAATCTACTCTTTGTGTAATATACATTCGTTTATGAGTATTTACATAAATGATCTATTGTCCTTCTTTCATGGGGTGTATGTTTTGAAAGATACCCAAGTCGGTAAGGGAACCTTTCACCCTCCTCTTTTTTAAAAAGACTTCTTTTGTTGGGTCTTTTAATTTACATATTGTTATGTTGGGATATGTTTTCATATATCGTTATTGATGTAAATTTTATGTCCAAGTGATGAGATACACTTTTTATCTCTCATCAACTCATTTTGATGTGATGCCGTTAGGCTGTCAAGGGAACTTTTTAACCCAATTTCGATTTCTTTTTGGGTTCAACATGTAGTAATTGAATATGTCATCCATTGAATATGTGTGAATGACCTTTTATTTCTTTACACTTAATATCCACTTATATTGGGTGTATTTATATTTTTCACACATATTTTTGAGATTGATTTGTCCTTAATTTAAGGATACCTTCTTTATAAGGGATTTCATCACATTTGACATTTCTATTGAGGGTTCATTGTTGTTATGCACCAATTCAATATTATATGGTGTATATACTGTCCTTTGGAGTATTACATCATGAATCCATTTATTCTCATGATATTATAAAGTTCTGACTAAATGTTATTCCTCAATTATTGTATTCAAGTGTCTCTAATTTTGGTAAAACCCCTTTAACCAAAATGTCATTTTAAATGTTTTAATTATTTGTTCTTATTAATATCCATGTTTTCAAAATGGTTTTAAGGATTTATTTATATGGATATTAATGGTTTAAAATTTTAATCTTCAAGGTGGTATGGGACACTTTGATTCAAAAATCTCTTTATTAAATGTTTTAAATGGTTTTGAAAATGGTTTTGATAAAGGATTCTATTATGATATATTGTGATGTGGAAATGTTATCATTCCTTTATATTGGTTTTATGTTTTATGATTTTATATTGGTACTTGGACATTTTAATGGGTGGTTACGTTATAAACCATATGACGGGTGGTGCCGTGAATACCAGGATGGGTGGTTACATTATAACCTCCAATGCATTGGGTATGGAAGTCGGCCGTATGGCAATTCCGTTAAGTATGTATGGAAATTGGCCGTATGGATATTCCATTAAGTGATATGTGTGGAAGTCGACCGTATGGTTATTCCACTGAAGTATGTTTATGTCCCAAGTTACCTTTATATATGTTATGTGTTCTTTATATGGATTTTATGGTAATCCTTTGGTTACAAAAAGGTAAGTAATGATATTTTATTCAGTGAAGAGTTTTTACTACTTCATAAAGATGAAAAGTATTACCTTGATAAAGTATACATGGTTTACTTTTTGTTTTGATAAACTAACAATTTTTTGTGTATCCCATACTGAGTTTTTATGCTCATCCCATGTTTTTGAAATGTTTTTCACAGGACTTAGCATGGAATAGGGTCAAGGATGGGATCAAGAGAAAGTCATGCTACCTAAAACATGAAACTAGACATGTTTCTTTTTAAGAGTTTTAATTTTATGGGAATTTAGTAGAAGAGACTACTTTGTAATCTTTTGAGATGTAATAGTTATGTCTTAATTCTCTAAAACTCTAAACCTGAAAAGATCCTCAATGTGAATTATTCATTTAATTCAATTTTAAGTAAGGTTTAAGGCTGGGGCCTTATAGATCTCTTAGCTAATCATCTGGATGTAGAAAATCTCTATCACATATTCCATGTCCTGAAGTAGTTACTCCCCTCATATCACACACCAAGACACTCTTATATTCTTAGGAGTGATGTTTTTGTCATCCTATCAAAATTCCATTAACTCTAACATTGATATGAACTAAGCACAATTCCAAGACACTTCACCTTAACACCCATATAAACTCAATGCAAAGCCCCAAACTTTTCCCACTATCCAAATTTGGGTCCCATATCACATATCCTTTGAGAGGTATGATGAAACAAATTATGTAGTAAACCCATCTCTATCAAATATTCCCAGTCTCTAAGGAATTACTCCTTTCATATTACAGTCCTAGACTATCCTAAAACATTCGGAGTAAGTTCATATCCATCTATGAGATGTAAAACCATAATTTTTATCACCACTCACCCCAATCCCTTGATACCTCCCCACTAACCCTAGTATATTAAACTATCTATCCCATATCTTATATCATATCATAGGACCTCTTAGAGGTCTCTCTTATGCTCAACCAAAAACCCTCACCCATTGGAAACATAATCACCAGGTGACCCAAATATTACCTAGGATACTAAAGAGCACCTCATATCATAATGGGAGGCTCAATGCTACCCCATAATCTCACATGAGAACTCTATCAATCTTTTTTACCTCATTTACAAAACCATGAAATTATATAGGGATGAAAATTAATAAACAAACATGCTTATGAAATTATTTTATAGAGGCCACCAACCTTGATCAATAGGTTTGCCCCTCACCAAGAACCATCAATACTCAACCAAGATCGTCAAATAACTACAAATGTTCCAAATATCCTATCTCAAAAAAAGAATTATAATATTATTAATCATAATAATTTAGAATCAATTAATCATGTAAATTAATGTGGTGATAAATTTATAAAACTCACTGGGTGACATCCGCTTACCAAAACCTCAAGAAACAGGTCCTGAACAAATCCCAACATGCCCCCAAAACTAAGTCACACAATTTACCAGATAATAGCACTATATAAATGTCCATTTTAATTTAAGTTAATCCAAAATAATAAATAAAGTATTATAATGATGTACCTCCATAAAAAATGGTGTGTGGAAATATGTAAACACCATATCAGGATGTCTTCATTCTACACCATAAGAAGGTTCCATGAAAATGAAGGATTCCAGCATTATATAGTGCAATTAAAAAAACCTAAACTGTTTATACTAAAATTAGAGACAGAGGAAAAATAATATTATTGGGAGAAAACATTGGGGGATACATTAAATTAATATCTTGAAATTATACTAGCATCTCTTCTATATAAGGGGAAATAAAGGAGGAAGATGGGGTGTGGTCGACAAGCTCATGCGTTTGAGGGTGAGGATAATAGAGGGGTTATAAATAAAAATAATATAGAGTAATATTAGTAAATTCTCATTTTTATGTAATCTAACATCATTCAGGAAGTTAATAGTAAGCTCATGCCATGAAATTCTTGGTAAGAGGGATCTCTAACGATCTAAACTCCATTAAAGGTGTGAACTATGGATCATGTCATGAAATCCTCAAGTGGGAGAACTAAAACCCTTTGATATCCTCATTTATAGTATTAACCACATGGTTCATGTAAATAATTGCTACAACAGCTGAAACATTAGAAATTGAGCTATCCAACCCTTATATGATACCCACACGAGAACTTGTAACACCAAATAGGCCACAAACCATGTCAAAAAGACACCTCATGAGATATACTAACACAAAAAATTAATGTCTTAATAAAAATTGTAAAAATGAACCTCTCAATAAAAAAGAACATGAAACCCACACCAAAACATAAATTTAAGAAAATTTACGTGGTGTGATAATATATTTTCGGTTAGGTGTTGATGTGGTTGTGGATATTTTTGTATATAGTTGTTGATATTTGAGGATAAGGCATGTCATTGTGTAATTGTGGAAAAAATAGGGATGTTGTGGGATATGGATAGGTTATATAATGGTTTTTATAGAAAATATTAATATTTGGTGATGTTTGATTTATATTTATTCATTCTTGCATCCTTTGTTCGTTAATGAAGGGTTATCATACTAGATGTTTGTTGATTTGAGTTGGAAAAGTCACTAACATGAGATATTGGAGAAGTGATGTATTTACAATTCATTTTATTTGGTTATTTTAAGGATGGTTTTGGTTTTAATGATATTTATAGATTATTATTTATTTAATTATTTAAAAATCTTAGTTTGGAAATTATTAAAGATGTCATAGAAGATAATAATGGTTTTTTGGAAATGGTGGGGAATTTAGTGTTTGGTAACTTATATTTACCATTATTATTCTTATTATATCTAGGGTTATATTTTTCTTAGTTTTTTCACTTATTTTTTCTATTTCATATTAATTTCACATGGATTTAGTTTTACTTACATAGATTATTTTATTAAGTACTCTAAAGTGATCACCCTACCACAATTTACTTTATTCTAACAGGATGATTTGATGGAGGTTGGGGCTTATTTTTAGGTAGCGCATATTGAGTATGATTTATGACCATGTTATCAAGAGATTATTATTTAAATTCATTCATGATTCTTGTATACATGATATGTATGTTTCAATTGGGTTATAGAAATTTATTTTTTGAATGGAATTTATTTGGTGTTGATTACTAGTTGTTTATTTTTTTCTTATGATTTTCAAAAAGGCAATGCCTCTAATATTTTAGTTTCATACCCTCAGTACTAGTCTCCAAGACAAGGATAATTTATGAAAGGATATGAGGGTCTCTATTTCCTTTTCTATAGTCCAATTAAGGATTATAGTGGGTTCAGGTCTTGAAAAATTGGTATCAGGTACATAGTTGAGATTAGTGTGGAGGATGTAGTTATTAACTAGCGAGTATTATATGGTATTGGTATGGAAGTAGTTAAAAATCAACCCTAACATGTGACAGTGACCAAGGAGACTGGCTAAGGAAAATATATTCAGGGAACCTAAGATTTAGTTCAAGGACTTTGATAACCTAATAATTATTTTTTGTTTGACATGTAATCATCATTGGGTTTATATCATGTGAATTTACAAGAATCATTGTCATTAGTTTCATTGGAATTTACATTTTGGATCTTATCCACAATATGTGATTATACTTCTTTACACTAACTATTAGCCATTAATAATTTTCTTATTAAAGTGATTTCATTAATTGATGGAAAATTAAAATTTATATTAACTAGAATATATGGATTAACTAAATTCTTATTGAAACTTTAATGATTTGTTACAATTTTTTGTCATCATGTTTTCTATTTAGTTTTCTTTTCATTTTCATTTTTGGAATGGATGGAATGTTAATCATATTCCATGATGTTTATTCTTATTAGTAAATAAATTTTGATGTATTATTATTAGGATTAATTTTTCATTCTTAAGAAACTTAATAAAATGACTTCCCATTAATAAATACTATCTTTTTATTCAAGAAGTATTGTTTTAGAACCACGAATCAAGGGTTTTGAATTTTTCTATGACATTTTTTCCAAGATTTACCTTTAGATCATGATAGATTATATTCATGTGTTATTTAACTATAAAAATTATTTTTAGTGAAAAACCAATACATTATAAGAAAATTTTCATAAATGAACTTGTCTATTATTTGTATGTATGATTGTAATTTTTGAGTACTAAAATATTTATGTCTCATAAATTGAGTTATAAATACCATTACATGTATAGTTATTGAAATATATATATTAATTATTAAGTGGAATTTGTTTATTCTATGAAATTATCACAAGTTTTATATGTTAAATATGAACTACATAATATAATAAGAATGTATAAAGATGAAAAATACTTACATTAGTTGGTATATAATCATATAAGACTATATGTTAACATGTTTTTTCAGGGGAATTTAAAAATTGTGTAGTAAATTAATATTTCATCAATCAAGTTTCTATATTGATTAAACTACAATTATAACACATAAGTAAGAGTATGGAACAATTTAAGTATCATTAAATCATGATTTATTTTTAATTATATGTTTATAGAATTTCGAGTTTGATCATGACCATGGTGAAACATGAAAATATAGCATGTAGAGTATTTTATTTTTTAATTTGAAATTTCATTAGGGTGGTAGAATGTTTATTGAATATTATTTGAGCATGTAAAGAATGATTTATAGGAATAAAACATATGATATTTCCATACATAAATCCTAATAATGTTAAAATTTGTTAAGTAAAAAGTATAAAAATTCTCTAAAATGTAACTTGAAGGAATTTTAGTGTTTTTATCGATGTGATATTTGCTGATTTTACCCATAAGTTAATGATATATTTTTTTATTAACCCAATTTATCAACAGATAATTTATTATTTAAAATTTATATAATGTATAGTTTTCTCAGGATAATATTTATTCATGGGTGAACTAAAATTATTATCTAAAAATCTATGTGAATTTATCACTGTTAATGATGTTTCATACTATTGTGATTATTTACTATTTCAATGAATTTTTTTTGGGTTACATTCCATAAATGTATAATCATTTAAAGAAGGAAATGAAATAAATGTGTGAAATCTAAAAATTAGGTAATGTCACATAACTAATGGGTACTAAATTAAGGTGAAGGGATGTTTAAAAAAAGATTTATTGATGTGATTCAGTTTTATTTTCTCTTGGTACTATTTTTTTTGTATTTTTGTGATTAGTATCCTTTTTTTGGGGATAATGTCACAGGTTTTGGTCACATTATTATATATTGGATATTATGTGAGTTATACTAGGGGTTTTGGCTAGATATATGAGGAAATATATTGTATTTGAGGTTATTCTAGGGTGATTTTTATTGTGATGGGTGGTGGATATTGTGGTTGATTACCATGTTTGGAATGAGGTAATATGGGTTATGTGGTAGATGTAGAATGATAATGTGTTTGACTGGGTGTGGTGGTGTGTCTATGTTGAGTATTGAGTAGATGAGTTTGTTAGGAAGTGTACTAGGGTGGTTGACATGTTTTCTGTGAAATTGTCCTTTCACTTGGATGTAAATGTGCCTTTATTGGTTTATGATAAATTTATTATTTTTTTATCCATATATATATTGTTTAAATACAATTAAGATGTTATTCATGGAAAGGGGAAATAATAATCTTGGGATAAAGAATTTTATAAATTCGAACACCAATTGTTACCTGATATCTTTAGTGGATCCTCTATCCCAAATACCTTAGATTAGTTATAAGAGGTTTAATTTTCTTTTAATTTGTTAAAGTTTTTAGATCTATTTTATGTCTCATTAGAATCCAACCTATTTTAGAAGGTGTCTTAAATATTGTGGTATATTTTGTGTGGAAACCCATAAAATATGTCAAGGATATTATTTAAATAATAAATTATTAAGGATTTCTTTTCTTGAGTAAAGATGTGTGATTGTGTGAAAGAGATTCCTAACATTTTCAAGGTTTTTGAGAGTGTGCGAAGCTTTAGGGACCATTTTATAGATCTAATTAGTTTTATTCGACATTTTTTTCCAATGAGATAGAATTTGGTAATCATTTGGAGTCTTCCTTATCTATTAATATTTATCAATCTATTGTTACTTTTCACTTGAATTCGTGGGAAGTGGTGATAGATCAAGAGAAGTTCATGGGGAGAAGTATATCTATAATGGAGAATCCCAATGATGGAACCTATAAAGAATTTTTGGAGGTTTGTATTAATGGAATTAGTTTTGGGACATGGAGTTCATGGAATAAGTGATTGATCTTATATTATATATTTAGAACATGGCTTTAAACATAGGGTAGAGTAGCTTGAGGTGTCCCATGTCAGGAGATCTTTCAATGAAACTGACCCTAGTTTCCCAGAATAGGTGGTTTATTTCATATATTGGCACTAGATAAAAGTTACCACATCCCAAAGAGTAAATATTCTATTAGTATTGTTAAAATAGACAAATACAATAATATTGTAGTATAATAGAAAACATAAAGTATAAAAAATTGTGAAAGTTAATAATCTGCATCATGGAACTCTTCAATGGTTCATTCCTCATATCCCTAGTAAGGGAAAAATATAACTATGTAGTAATATGATTTGTAAGGATTATATAAAGTGGATTATATCATGAATAAATAGTGTATCATCAATATAGAGTGGTTAATACCTAAAACACATTCCATTTAATAAATAACAAATGCATGAAGAATAATATGGCAGTAATAAATGATGATTAAATAATTTCATATAAATAATAACATGATCTTAAGTCTAATCCTTTGATAATATCAGTGAAGTAATATCATGTATAATAAATAATGAAATCACAATGAAGTAAATATTTAATGTGGTACATCATGACTTCAAACAATGGGATATCTATACCCTCAAGAATTTACACAAGGACAGTTTCAAACTATGGGTAATTATCCATTTAATTTTTTTATCTGATTTTATTAAGGATATCTGTCAATTTATCAAGGAGAAATATTATTCTGGTCCTTTCCCATCACTGAATTTCCAATGCATTCCTTATATGTTTAATGATTGATTTAAAGAATGAAAACTATTCTTTATCAACAAATGTACTTATTGAATAAATAATATAGAATACTAATATTTCTCTTGTAAATAAAATAACATTAATGTAAAACACCATAAGTAGAATTGAAATAAAAATTACTTAATAAAAACATCCATGTTAAAGAATATTTTTATTTAAGGTATATGTAATTATGAATGACCCCATGTAAGTAAATGTTTAAAGAGGAGATAAAAAATAAAAAATTAACAAGAGATCAGATTTGACCATCAGTTCATTAGGAATATATTTTTTTTGATAAAATCATGTCATTTAGAAGAATAATGGGAATATAAGGGAAAAATTAAAATAATAATTCATAAAATTAATTTCTCTACAAAAACATTTAAAAACGGTTGAAGAAGCTAAATTTTATAAAACTATTTTTAAAGAGGGGAATTCCGTTTTCTCCACATATATTAAAAAACATTCCTTTTAAATTTTTGTAATAAAATTCAAAAATTTACATTTAATAAAAGGTATAAATATTTCATTTAAACCATTTTTAAATGTAAAGTATGAATTAAAATTTATGTAATAAATCATTTGAGGAAATAAAATTACTTTTTTAAAATAAATTTTATTAACATGGTCATGGATGAAAAACAGAACTCATTAAAATACAAATAAAAAAAATTTTGTTTTAAAAATTTATATGTTTGAATTAAGTATCAAATAGTGAAAAAATTTTAGAAAAAATATGGAATCCCCTTAAATATGTAGTGGATAAGAAAGTTATTGAATCTTATAAAGGATAAACGATAAAACCTCCTCAATGAAAATAAAATATATACCAAAATAATGTGAGATTGTAAAATAGATTCTTACATATTTAGTAACATTGAAATTGTAAAACCATGATATAATAGACTTTATTTGATAAATTAATCATCATGTACAAATTGGTATTCATTTAAAATACTTCTAGGGGGAAATATATACACAAAATAAAAGTAAATAGTTGATTAATAATAACTATGTCTCGATAAAGTGTAAATTGAGAGGAAATCCCTTTCAAAGATCATATCATTGAGGTTAGTATTAATAAATTATTTGATTATGTGAATCAAATTTAAATCCACATAAAACAAGTGTTTATACAATACAAAATAATCAATATATATTTAACACATAATGTTATAATATCAAATACAGTGATGAAGTAATATAACCCAAGGAAAATAAATTGATTTATGAAAAACCTACCTCATGGTAACATTCAAGTAAAAAAATCAGTGATTAAATAATACTATTTTAAATTTAAAATATCATGAATTATTATGAATTTATGATATAACATTCAAAATTATATTTTATACACCATATATAATAAATTAGAGCAAAATATTAAAATATGACTCGATGAAAGGAAATTGAGACATAATCACTAACCTCAAGCTTCCCTTTTGTTAAACATGATTTAGAATACTATATAATGGGATTTATCTTGTTATTTATTTTTTCTATAACCATATTTATATTTTAAATAACATATAATTTTCAATTATATCATATTACCAGCTATTCGTATATAATATTTCATTATTACCATTTTTCTAGTGTTAACTACTTCATTTTTTCATGCAAGTATTATCATAGAACTTATGATTATTATGAATAGGATACAGATACATCATATCGATAATGATATTAATATCATAAATATCACATTTATTTATATGATACATTTTTATATCCATTATTGAGTGTTTTTTAGGGAAAATGTATTGCATCGCTCCATGGAGACGGTTGGCCGTACACACACAAGAGCGATAACATCATTCCATAAATGGGTGAAAGGGTAAAGAAGTTGATTATATATTAACTTTATAGAAATAATGTCAGGTCATACATATCATATATATTTATTATTTCCATCATTATGACTATTTATGTAATCCAACGACAGAAAAAAAAATTACAACAGTTCACGAGGTGGTAGTCTATTGTACACACATGTGATGGATTTGTTTCCCATTTTTTTGGAGATGTAGATGGATAAATGTTATCAAATAAACATAATAACATTTTATAATATTGAATATAAATGTTTTATTTTATTTTAGGTGTTAATAAATGATTGAAAGTGGTAAAATAAGAAGTAAAAAAGAAATATCTTAGTGAGGACAATTTTAGAAGAACCTCCTTTGGATCTCTTATTAAGGTCCCTAGGGTTGGTATTTCGGGAAGATTAGTAGTTATGGAATGTGTCTAATGATGTTGGGGAGATACTTTGGTATGATTTTGTTGAGATAATCAGATTTATAGATGTGTATAAGTGATGGTTTGGAGTTTTTTTATAATTGAGGAGTGACATTTTTGTAAATACACAAAACTATTCAATAATGGGAATTCACTCTTGACCCATGTGCCTTCAAACTGATACATAATCTATCTAGGATAATTTATGGTATATAAAACCCTCTGATAGAAAAAATAAACAATTTTTGAAATAATTTATTCTTCTACCCACTATGTTTAATTTTACTATTTTTGTTTTCACCATGATAATTTGTTATTTATTTACCTAGGCAATTTAATTTCATGCTTAAAAATTAGTGATACTAATTAGATAATTTGTACCCTATGATTTTAAATACTAAATCCAATTTATCCAATCAGAATCTTATGTGTATGTAAAATTACATTTATTAAAATCACAAGTAATGCACACAACCACGTTTTACCCTTAACCACAATAATTAATTTTTAATGTATTTACTATTCATTTTGACAGAAAATTACATTTAAATTATTAAATAATATTAATTTTACTATTTAAAAATATATAATACATGTTAGAAAATTCAATTCATTAAAGTGGCATATTTGTATTTAAAATTAAACTCTCATGCTTGATAAAAATTCAGTTTTACCAAGTAATGTTTTCATTATTAAAAAAAAATTATATAAAATTTCAGAATATAATTGTTTCTAATGATCAAGAAAAAATAAATAATAATATTTTTTTAACAGATTTTACTTTTTAATTTTTTATAAAATTAAATTTTAAATATTTTAGATGAAAATGAAATTTTTAAAAAAGTCAATAATTTCACTATTCATCAAAAAATTAATATATTCCAAAAAATGTCAAACATTACTCATGGATATTTTTTATATAATTTTTTTAAAAAATAATAGTATTTTTTAAAATAAATTTTCTAAATGTGGTAATGATATTTTTAAAATAAGTGCGCAATACAGGATGGAACTGTTTTTTTAATTTAGTTTTTAAGAATAAAACTGAATTTATTATTATCAAATTATTAAAAAAAATCATAAGAATGATAATTGAATTTTATAATATATAATATATTAATTTCATTAAATAATTAACCAATAGCTATTGATTACATTTATTAATATAAAAACACATTTCATGAATAAAAACTAGTTTTTTCGATGTAATGTTTTTTCTTCAAATGATTATTATGTATTTTTAACAACTGATTTTATTTTATAAATGTGTAAAACATATACTTTTAATAATTTATTTGGTTATATTAATACCTATAAATTTAAATTCTAGGTTTTAATGTTCATATTAAATAATAATATTTTACTAGTATGTCATAGTTCGTTTAAACTTGTTATTTAATGTAATGTAAGAAATTAAGGAAATAAAATTTATTTTAATATAAATATATTTTAGAATATTTGGTTGTGACATTCTACACCCCTTAAATAAATTAATCCCTTTTAATTATATTTTGGTCCTTAAGGGTTTAACCATTGTTGAAGATCCTCATTATAAAAAGTGTTAAAAATATATTATTAATAAGAGATAAAGGGAAATATGAAGGGCATTTAGAATAAGACATAAATAGGTTTTCAAGAATGAAAAACCTAGTGGGAAGTGGATATATGGACATGGAGGATAAAAATAACACCGAAGGGAAAATTGAGATTTATAGAAAACATGGTAAGGATAAAGTTAACAACAAACAGTACATAAAACTATAATGAGTTAATAGACCATAAATTCCTCATAAGTGAAGGTAAAAAGATAATATTTTTATTTGAATATCCTTTTACTATTACTTGTGGGATTATTTTTCTATCATGATATAGACCATAATAAAATATATTTGATATATTTTTATTTAATAATCACAATTTCATTATTGGGTTTTTATTAAATCGATTTCTACTTAATTTATTAATCAAATTAATGATTATCAAAGATGATATTTAATAAATAAATCATTGACTTTAAATTTCAAGAGATCATAATAAATATAAAAAAGTGATAGGTCCTTTCACATGTCTCTAAATATTTTCCGAAGACAAAATTGTTTTCACAAGTTATCCAATATAATACATTAATTGATAAACCTAAATAGTAACACCAAAAGTTTAACTTAATATTTATCCACAATATCATTAAGGTGAAAATAATTTCATATTAACTAGAAGATCACATAGACTTGTGTTAGGTACTTCACCCTTTTTGCCTTTCGGTTGTTGGTTCAATCCCGCAACATTCCTAAATACGACTGTTTGATTCCCAACATGTGGGTTGTCCTTTTTATAAAAAAATATTAATATAAATCCTATATAATTCCCAAAAATATTATTAACATCTTAAAAAATAAGTCTAGTAAACAAATGACTTTTCAACCAAAATAATTTTCAATACAACTAATGTTTTCCATAAAATCAAATAATCTTAATTGGTTATCATTAAATGAAAAATATTTATCATATTAACCCTATAAATTTTAAATACCATAAAAAATAATAGATAATTATTCTTTAAATAATAGTTCATGTTGATCCTAAATGTTACATATACCTCAAACTAATAAAACATCTCCCAAAATACCGTTAATCATTAGAGAATCCCATCACTTAAAACCAAAAAAACGGGATGTCTAAGAAATTGAACTTATGATCAACCTTAAACTCATAAACGCCTGATGTTATCCATAACTCTTGAGTTAAAAATAAATTAGGAAATATATTCTTCTAAATATTTACAAAATCCTTAGATATTTCATGATTCTTATAACCAAAATACATTTGATAATTTTTTTATTCAAAATAATTATTGAGTCCTAATACATTTATAAAATACCCAATTACATCAATTCTTGGTATAATATAGGCCCTTCCATGGTCTATTAGTTATCCTTTAAATTATTTCATAGAATAAAATAATGTCCAGGTTCCCAACATTTAAGAAAAATAACAATAAATAGATCTCTAGGATGAAATTTATTTCTCCCCATTGAAACCCTAACTTTTCCACAAAAAATCACAGTTATATTTCCTATTTTAAAATCAAAAAACATTTTTCTATTCCATTGAGATATTCTCTTAGGAGTATCTTTCATTATTCTTAACATGAACAAAATTAAGCCTTTTTCTATGTTCTCCACCACATGATCTCTTATATAAAAATATCATAATCTTATTTGGCGATCTAAAGAGTTACTTAATGTATAGGTTGTTAATTATATATCAGTATAACTGATTAGGATTAATCACAACATCTTTTACTTCAGTAATCATCCAATTTGTTTTATCAGAATCAATATATTTTCCATCACATTCATCACTAACATTATTCCTCTTGGTTATAGAATTGAATTAAAAATATTGCATAGTATGATCAATAAAAATAATAGTGAGAAACCACATAATCATTTGTTGGATTTCTAAGGCATGACACATCCATTTCAATCTAATAAACCTAAATTTTACCACAATCCATTCATTATCATCATATATTCAAGTATTTATTAATGATTTTCAAATAAAATGTGAATTAAACCAAGAATATCCACTAAGAGTGTCAAACCAATTGTACAAAAAGGCCCCCTATTTTTTACTAGGTGGTGATTGTGTTAGAGCCAAAAGATCCATTTTAAAAGATAGTACCCTAGGTATAACTATTCTAGATCAACATCAACTTATAGTATCTAATATGGGATGAATTTCAATGAAATACATATAATCTATACCATAGAAAAACATTAGGATTTAATCCTATACTTATAATTATTATCAAATCTAGTAATAGGATTATATTACCTAATCTATGTTTTCTTAAATCAAGTTTCTATGATTTCTACTAAATGTTTTTTGATACCAATTGTAAAGACCTTGACAATAGTCACCCAGAGCCAGTGGTTACCTTATCAAATTGGTAATATATATATGTGATAAGATAAAATAAAAAAAATGTTTCTTATTATTTGTAAAATTAAATCATACATGAATATCTTATAACATTTCAAAATGTAAAATAATAAAAATTGTGACAGTAACTATTCTGTATCCTTAAACTTAATCAAATATTCCATCTTTATATCTTGAGAAATGGAAAAAAATATGGGTGGGCTCATATGATCAATAAGGGTTATGAACATAAAACAATACAATAAATCAGTAATTAATAATTAATATTAAAATGTAAATGACTAAATCTATATTCCATTTAATAAAAAACTTGAGCATGAAGAATAATATGGAAGGAATAAATAATGATCAAATAATTCCATATAAATAATCACATGATCTTAGATATTACCCATGGATAATGTTAATGTAGTAATCTTTTGGATAATAAATACTAAATTTTAATTAAATAAAAACTTAATATTGGATGCTTGGATCTTATACATCATGATATTTATACCATCATGACCTTGTGCTAAGAAAAATATTTATTCATCAAGAGGATATATTATTTCAGTCCCCACCTATGAATTTATTTCCAATTCATTACTTATATATAAAATAACCAATTTAAATCACGAAAAACATACTTTATTAATAAATGATCATATTGGAAAAAGAAAATGGATTATAAATATTTCAATAACAAATCAAATAATAATCAAGTAAAACCCACTATATAGTAATGATATATGTATTAATAAATAATAATATCAATTTTAAATAATATATATATTTATGTTAAATTTAATCTTTAATTATCCCAAGAAAGTGAATGTTTCAAGAGGAGAAAACAACTACAAAATTAATAAGAGATAAGGGGTGACAACCGATTCAATAAGAATATAGGTTTTTAATAAAATCATTCCAATTGGATGAATAAAGAGAATGGAAGGGAAATATTAAAAAATATATTTCATTAAACTTTTCTCCTTTGTAAAACCATTTAAGAAATGTAGAATAAGAAAAATTTTATTAAATGATTATAGTGGAAAAGAAGTTCATTATCACCGTAAACATAAAAAATTCCTTTTTCACATTTTGTAAATAATGTAAAAATATCCATTTCAAAAATAATAGAAATATTATTTTCAAAACCCATTTAAATTTCAATTGAAATATATAATTTTCTTATTTTATCATTTAAGTAAATTAAAGTACCTTCATAAAATATGTTTGAAAAACATTGATATAGAAGAAAGATATATCTGATTAAAATCAAAATAAAATATATTTTTTTTAGACATTTATATTATTGAATCAAGTGAAAAAGAGATTAAAATTTTAATAAAATATAGAAAATAATTAAATATCAATAATATATGAAAATTATTGAGGGTTATAAAGGATAAATTGTTGGATCTGAATCTACGGATTACACACAAGAGGGGGGGTGAATTGTGTCTTTTCAAAATTATTATAATCTCTTCAATTTAGACAAATTCTGCCCACGATGCTTTTTCTCGATTAAATATGCAGCGGAAAAAGTAAAAGCATGAACACACGGATGTATAGTGGTTC
The DNA here is from genome assembly GCA_963277665.1 of Viscum album. Lineage (NCBI taxonomy): Eukaryota > Viridiplantae > Streptophyta > Magnoliopsida > Santalales > Viscaceae > Viscum > Viscum album. The sequence goes on along the minus strand of OY728147.1, from coordinate 2,043,957,745 downwards.
GGGGAACAGAAGGCCCCTAGTCCACTCCACCAACGCTCAAATCCACGAGCTTGGCGATTTTCACTATCTGGTCCTCGTTTCCACAGACCTGTCCACAACTGAGTACAGGCAGTTGACACCTTTACAAGATTCAGGCACACACAGCCTTCCTGGTTCAAACACGAACCCACACAGCTTAGAACGAGAAGCTGATCACTCAAAAATAAAAAGAGTTTCGATAAAGAAAACACTTCTCCAGTTGTTCTTCACAATTGCAACAGAATGCAATTGACAGTAGATAGATCGTCGTCTTCAGAAAATAAAGATCTGTAATCAAAACAGTTCTGAGTCGATCCAGTTGCAATAGATATTACCAGAAACTTCACAACTTCAGCAGCAATAGATTCACAACAGATAGTCGATGTAGAACACGTGAATCTGCTATCAAGATCTTCCTTCGGTAATAAGGATTTTACACTTCTTCTCGATCAGAGAAAATAACGCCTTTTCACAGTCTCTGTTTCTTGCTCGTTAAAAGATCAATCTGTATATTTCACACACTTTCCTGTGTATATATATATCTCCGAAGTTTCCAAGATAGAACATATATATTCAAATCTGAGAAAATCTTCCGCATAAATAGATCCATAAAAATCTCCTTTAGATTCGCGATAACAATAGAGTCGTTGTAACTCCCCTGAGGAATCGGCATAAAAAGATCCGTTTAAATCAATCAGTAATCCGTTGTAAATCGTCTTTGATTCAGTCAAAGTCGCACTTAAGAATCGGCTCGAAATCCGCCTAATAAACCGCCTGTTTGACCAATGCAAACGGTAATATCATCTGTCAAAAATATCCCGACGCCAAACGTAGGGTTGATGACGTGGCTCCAAACGTAGGGTTCACAAACGTAAGGTTGAACATACATACTTTCTCTTCAGCATTCAAACGTAGGGTTGATCATCCATACTTTGTCTCGCTTCAACTCTTCAAAGAACGTACGGTTGATTATAAAAGTAAAATTGATGATCCATACTTTTGAGAAACAAACTCAACACTGAAAACTAACGTACGGTTTCTCTTCCATACTTGTCCAACAACGAAAACGTAAGGTTCCTTCCAAACGTAATGTTCTTCTTCAATACTTTTCAACAACGTAAGGTTCATTAACCATACGTTTCAAAATAACGTAAGGTTCCTTAACCATACGTTTCTTTTAACATAAAAAGTAAACTTTTCATCCATACGTTACGTTCATCAACGTAGGGTATGAACAGTGATTCCAGTACGTGCTAAAATTGACCTCGCGCTACAGTGATTCTAGAACGCGCTAAACTTGACCTCGCGCTACAGTGATTCCAGAACGCACTAAAATTGATCTCGGAATAAATGAAGTGTGAAATCTCGTTATATGAAATAAATAAATAAAATAAATTCCTGCAAAATACTCAACGAAATAATTAGTAAATAATTACGGGTATTTGTGAGCATCAAAATCATCATAAAGAGACAGAGTATTATTTAAAATAATCTCCCCCTTTAAAAACATTATTTTGAATTGTTTGAAAACAATAAATTTCTCAACAATCTCCCCCTTTTTGATGATCACAAAACCCATAAAATAATAGAACTAATTTAATTGCAATCTTTATTGAAAAATTAGTTTTATAAAATTTTAGAATTCTGAAAGGATTAAAAACAATATTTAACTATAATAAAATTTCTCCCCCATAAAAATAAATTTTCAGCTAAAAAATAAATAAAAGATAAATGTCTTCTCCCATATATCCAAATTTCTTCATAGGAAACAAATGAATTTAAATGTTGTGTTTATCCAAATTCTCCCCCTTTTTGTGATATCAAAAAGAATGAAAAATTACGGATTTGAACACATTCAATATTGCACTGAACTATAAGTAAATGCTATAATTAACTGTGTATGAATAAGTGAATTTGTTATACTGGCTAACTTAATCATAAATCAATAAACAACAAAACAAAAAAGAAATCAGAAAAGAATTTTCATTCACAAGCTGTTATATATAAATGATTGTGATATACAGAGGAATCAAGGTTCATGGATAAGACATGGAAAAAGGTGTCTATCTCCTTTGAATCACGGTCTTGATCTCTGTAAACTGTTCACTGAGCCTCTTCATCATCCCATTTCCTAACTTGATGATAAGATCTCTGTTCTCTTGAGTCATATGAATATCTTCAATCAAATTAACTCTGAAAAACTCATGCATCCTTTCTTCTTTTTCAACAAAAAGAGCCAGCTTCTCTGATAACTGATTCAAAAGAATCCTAATCGGTTGCTCTCCAGATGTCAACTGATCCACTAAAAATTTCTGATTATCCAGCAAAACTGACAAAGGGGCACTATTACACTGAAGATCGTGTAATCTGTCACTCATATTGCTTAGTGCTCCTGTAATTGCTTGAAATCTTCGAATCAAATCAGGTGAAGAACCTGATCCACTCACAGCATTGTTTGCAACAGACTCAAATTTATTCTCCATGTAAACCTTCAACTCAGATAAATCATCTTTCTTTACCATCTCTGATTTTAACTGATCAACAGCATGCAACATATCAGTCTTAAACAAATCTACTTCCTGTGTTGAAACAGTACATTCTTTCAGCTTCTGAAACTTCAACTGCTCTAAGTTCAGAGAATTTCTGAGACTAACATTCTCAGATTCTAACTGAGAGATACGCTTGTACAGCTCAACAACTTCCTCTTTACTCGAATCAGGGGCACCCTGTGCTCTATTCTCATGTCCAGAAATAGGTTTATGAGGCAAGGCAAGTGGTAAAGAATCTGCATCTGATTGTTCTTTGTCCTTGTCCTGATAAGGTTGATCCACCGAACTAGCTTTTGAAGCCTGAAATTCTTCCACTGAAAATTCTTCCTGAAGTACTTCTGTATTAGCTTCAGAAGTATGTTCATCACGAACAGTAGTCTCTCTGACTTCTACTGATTGATCAAGAACAATATCTTCATGTAAAACTTGAGGTCGGGCCACTTCTTCACCAGGCACTGCCTCCATAGGTTGTTCTTGTTGTATTACATTTTCAATAGCCACAGCAGCAGATTGAGGTTCTTTTTGGATTTCCGGTTGAGCTGCTGGTTCCTCTATCGGTGCAGTCTGCTCCACAACAGCTTCTCTCACAAAGGAATAAGAAATTACCGGTTCAGAGGATTTCAAGGCAGGAGAGATAATTTCTTCATCAATTGACCTCTTTCTTTTAGATTGAAGTCCTTCTTGACTTCTCTCTTCCTCAACTTCTTCCATCTCAAAACGAATTCTCCTTGCCACTGTACTAACCCTTGATTCTGCTTGTCCCTCCTTGGACTTAGCCGGTTGAGCCTGAGCACTCTCCGAGTCTTCCTCAGCTCCAACAGGTAAGAGTTTTCCTTTAATAGTGCTCCAGAAGTATCCGACTTTCCTCAAAGTCCCAGCATTAAAAACATTACTGTGGTGACATTTCACCCCAGCATCGACCAATCTGATCATTCCTCTTTTAAACAAAAACAAAGAAATGAACCTTCCATAAGGGAAAAAGGTCATTCTTGCTTCACTCTGACAACAGTATCTCAGATATCTTATCATAAACCGAGGAAAATTAAACTTAATATCACACATCAGAAGATACATTATGTACATGTCAGGGTATAGAATTTTCTCCATCTCAGCCATCCTTGGTGCTAAACCAGTCTGAACAAATTTTACCAAGATTTTCTGATCGGGCTCCAAATCTTTAATAAGCATTTTCTTTATCACTCTGGTTCCAAACAGAAAAGACATAATGTCTTCAGACTTATGTACAGAATCTCCAATATTCCGTAAATCGAAATGAAAAACTCCTTCATGAGGGCAGTTAAGAATTTGACTTATCTCTACAGATGATATGGAAAAGTCCTTATCCTCTATTTGAGCCAACAAACTATCCTCTGTATTTCCAAGGCTAAACTGAACAGTTCTAAAGAAATGTCTCATTTCTGCCTCATAAAGAAACTCAGAATTTTCACTATTAAAAGCTTGCTCAAGGCTTTGAAACGATAACGCTTGCTTCAACAGTAGATTAGTTTCAAACAACCACTCTAAATCGATGACTTTACCTTGCAGCATTTTCCGACCAACTGCTTTAGGTTTCTTTGCAGCACTGCTCTCGGCTTCATCTGGACCCTTAGTCTTTTCCATTTCAACAACGATTTCTGAAGGTTCGTAAGTTTAGGGTTTGAAGATTCAGAAAAGGGTTTTGGAGCAGATGTGCGGGTTTAGATTTTCGAAAGGGTTTCCGAAAAAGGTGAAACAGTTTAGAAGGTGAAACGGTTCTGACAGCCTTGATTCCCATGTAATCACTAATCATTACTTTTATTTAAAACAAAATAAAATTACTTATAGCGGGAAACAAAAAAAATAAAACAGAATTTGAAAACAGAATAAGATAAAAAAAAACTATTTAAAAATTAAATAAACCTAACTCCCCCTTAATAAATTCAAACCTTGCCGTGGGAAGTGGTTTAGTAAAAATATCTGCTAATTGATTTTCTGTATTTACAAATTCTAAAAATATATCCTTTTTAAACACATGATCTCTTAAAAATTGATGTCTTATATCAATGTGCTTAGTTCTAGAATGACTAATAGGATTTTTTGAAATATTAATTGCACTAGTATTATCACATAAAATAGGCGTATTATTGAAATTTAATCCAAAGTCCATAAGAGTGTTTTTCATCCACAACACCTGTGCACAGCAACTACCTGCAGACACATATTCTGCCTCGGCTGTTGACAGGGCAACTGAGTGTTGTTTCTTACTAGACCATGATACTAAAGACTTTCCTAAAAAGTGACATGTTCCTGATGTACTCTTCCTATCTAATCTACAGATTCCAAAGTCAGCATCTGAATATGAAATTAAATTAAAATCAGAGGTTTTTGGATAAAGCAGAGATTGATAAATAGTACCTTTTAAATATCTAAAAATTCTTTTAACAGCAGTTAAGTGGGATTCTTTGGGATTTGATTGAAATCGAGCACAAAGACATACTGAATACATTATATCTGGTCTACTAGCAGTAAGATATAACAAACTACCAATCATACCTCTATATAACTTGTTGTCCACTGATTTTCCAGTTTCATCCAAATCAAGTTTTATATTAGTACACATAGGAGTTGTAAATGTCTTGCTGTTTTCAAGTCCAAATTTCTTAAGTAAATCAGTAATGTATTTGCATTGATTTAAAACATTTCCAAAATCATTTTGAAATATTTGAAGACCCAAAAAGAAATTTAATTCTCCCATCATACTCATTTCAAATTCTTTTTGCATTAATTCTGAAAATTCATGACAAAGAATTTTATTGGTCGATCCAAAAATTACATCATCAACATAAATTTGAACCAACAAAACATTATTTTTCACAGTTTTCTTAAATAGTGTTGGATCTGCTAGTCCAACAGTAAAATCATTTTTCAAAAGAAAAGAACTTAGTCTTTCATACCAAGCTCTTGGTGCTTGTTTAAGGCCATAAAGAGCTTTAGTAAGTTTGAAAACAGAATCTGGTTTTTGAGAATTTTCAAAACCAAGAGGTTGCTCAACATAAACTTCCTCCATTAAATAACCATTTAAAAAGGCAGATTTAACATCCATCTGAAATAATTTAAAATTCATATAAGATGCATAGGCTAAAAGGATTCTAATGGCTTCTAACCTGGCTACAGGTGCAAAGGTCTCATCATAATCTATTCCTTCTTCTTGATTATATCCTTTAGCTACTAATCTTGCTTTATTTCTAGTTATTATCCCTTGATCATTCTGTTTATTCCTAAAGACCCATTTAGTTCCTATTACTGGATAATCATATGGTCTTTCAACTAATTCCCAAACCTTATTTCTCTTGAACTGGTTCAATTCATCCTGCATTGCTATTACCCAGCTCTCATCATCTAAGGCTTCTTCTATGGTCTTAGGTTCTTGTTGGGATAGGAAAGCAGAGAATTCAACTATGTTTCCAAGGTTTCTTCTAGTTTGAATACCAGTATCTAAGTTACCTATCACAGATTCTAAAGGGTGATTCTTTAAGGTTCTAGACTGTCTAGGCATTACATTCAAAGGTTCTTTAGTATCATGTTCTTCTGAACTGGACTGAATTTCTTTTATATCATTTTCAAAATCATTCTTTAAATTCTCAGGTCTCATGTTTTCATTAGAATCAGGTTCATCTATTTGTTCTATCCTTTTCTCAAAAGGATCAGATTCATCAAATTTCACATGAACTGATTCTTCAACAATCCTTGACTTTTTATTATAGACTCTATAAGCTTTGGAGGTTGCAGAATATCCTAAGAAAATACCTTTATCAGATTTTGGATCAAATTTACCAAGATTATCTTTGGTATTCAAGATGTAAACATTGCATCCAAAAACTTTAAAGTAATTTACTTTAGGTTTTCTGTTATTCCATAGTTCATAGGGTGTCTTTTTCAAAATAGGTCTTATTAAAATTCTATTCATTATATAACAAGATGTATTAACAGCTTCTGCCCAGAAATATATAGGTAGGCTATATTCATTTAACATAGTTCTAGCCATTTCTTGAATAGTTCTATTTCTTCTTTCTACAATCCCATTCTGTTGAGGTGTTCTTGGAGCAGAGAAGGTGTGTTTAATACCCATGTTTGAGCAAAAGGAATTAAATTCCTGGTTCTCAAATTCTCCACCATGATCACTTCTCAATGAGATTATATTAAAACCTTTTTCATTTTGAATAGATTTACAAAAACCTTCAAATAAACTAAAAGCTTCACTTTTAAATTTCAAAAAGAAAATCCAAGTAAATCTAGAATAATCATCAACTAATACATAAACATATAATTTACCAGCTAAACTTGCTACTCTTGAAGGTCCAAACAAATCCATATGGATAAGTTCTAGAGGTTTAGTTGTAGCAACTTTATTAACAGATTTGAATGATGATTTGTGTTGCTTGCCAAGCTGACATGCATCACAGAATCTGTCATTTTCAAATCTGAGACTAGGCAAATCAGAAACTAGATGTTTCTTAGATAATTTATGTAAAGCATATATATTGCAATGACCAAGTCTTCTATGCCAGATCCAGGATTCACTTATATTAGCAGTTAAGCAGTTTACTTGTTGTTTACACAAGGAATACAAATCCAAAGTATAAACATTATCAGTTCTGGGTGCTCTAAACTTAAACAGTTTATCTTTAGAAACAGTACAACTATTGTTAGTAAAATCAACAGTGTATCCATCATCACAGAGTTGAGAGATACTTATCAGATTGTGTTTTAACCCTTGTACATAAAGTACTTTGTTGATTGAGACTGTCTCTGGATCTCCAACTGTTCCAATACCAATAATCTTTCCTTTGGCATTGTCACCAAAGGTGACAAGTCCTCCTTCCTTTCGATTAAGAGAAGAGAAATTAGCTGAAGTTCCACTCATGTGTCTTGAGCAGCCACTGTCCATATACCATATTTCTTTCTTTCTTTGGTGACCTGCTACCTGCAAAGACATTTAAACAAATTGCTTTGGTACCCATATTTTGTTGGGTCCAGGAGTGTTAGCAAGCAGTGATCTGGGTATCCAGATTTGCTTTGTTTTCTTAAAATTGATTGAATCATATAGATCATTGGAAATATAAGCTTTCTTAATTCCACATATTTGAGGTTGTCTTAGAAAACAGTTTTTAGCTATATGACCTTTTGTTCCACAGAAGTTACAAATAACCTGTTTAGTGCTAGGAACAAAATAATTTTTGTATAACTTAGGTTTTTCTCCTTTACTTCCAATTCCAAACCTTTCCCTTTTAATTACAGTTTTTCCAAGTATCTCATTTAAGGTGTTTTCTCCTTTTGTAAAAACTAATGCAGCCTCTTTATAGGATTCTACTTCATCCTGTAGAGTTTTTATTTTTGATTCAAAATTAATTTTATTTGAGTCAGCAGAGTTGTATTTGTCAATTAATTCCTTATGTTGTTTTAGCAAAGTATTTCTTTCATCTGAAATAGCTTTATGAAAGTTCTTTATAGATTTATATTTTTTAAATAATGAGTCATACCTTTCTTCAAGCATATTGCAGTAAGCTGCAAGTTTTTTATTTGAGAAGCTTGTTTCAGAGTTTGATTCATTATTTGAGTCAGAGGAGTAGTATGAGTGTACCTCATCAGTTTCAGCCATGAAACACATATTTGCTTTTAAATTGGCTTCCTCCTTCTCTGAGCTTGATTTAGAAGAATTACTTGAGTCTTCAGAAACACTCCAAGTAGCTTTCATAGCTTTCTTGTCTTTCTGCTCATAATCATCTCTTTTGAAGAATTTCTTCTTCTTTGCATCTTTCAATTTAGGGTAATCCGGTCTGATATGTCCCATCTTTTTGCATTCATAACATCTCACTTCCTTGCTATCCTTCTTGAAGGATTTCTTGAAGTCTTTCTTCTTACTGTAGAACTTTCTGAATTTTCTGGCTAGCTGAGCCAGTTCTTCATCCGAATTTGAAGCATCAGAGCTTTCTGATTTAGCATTTACTTCTCTGTTCTTCATCTTTCTATCCTTTTGTTGAGAAGTCGCTTTCAAAGCAGTATTTTCCCTTTTTATATAGACTTTATGCTCATTTACCTCATCTTGCATTTCAGCCTCGTACATCATCAATGTACCAATCAGCTCTCTCATAGTTAGATCTTTAACAGAAGTTGATTGTCTGATTGCTGCAGAGATTCCATTCCATCGAGTAGGAAGTACTCTTAGTACCTTCAACGCTTGATCAGCCTGCTTGATTGGTTCTCCTAGAGCTGTTATATTATTGAAAATTTCTGTCAATCTTCCATTCATCTGAGTGATGCTCTCTCCTTCAATCATTCTGAAAGTATCGAATTTTAACTTAGCAGTTTCATATCTCATCTGTCTTACATTATCTGTTCCTTCATAAGCAACAACTATTGTTTGCCACATTTCATATGCAATCGGACATTGAGATACTCTGTTAAATTCATCCGGTCCTAGACCACAGATGATTGCATTCATAGCTTTTGAATTTATGTCATACTCAGCCTCTGTAGCAGCACTCCATGTATCGGGATTTTCAGGAATTTCATAGGGAGTCAGAATCTTTGAATAGACTTTGTAACCAAGATTTTTCAGATAAATAATCATACGTGATTTCCAGCAGCCATAATTATCTCCATTAAAGTAAGGTTCTCTGACCATTGACATTCCCTCTCTCATATCAGCCATGATACACTATGTATAATCTTTAAATACTTCTAGCTTGATAAGTCTTTAAAAATAAGAAGCTCCCCCTCTGATACCAATTGTTGGATCTGAATCTACGGATTATACACAAGAGGGGGGGTGAATTGTGTCTTTTCAAAATTATTATAATCTCTTCAATTTAGACAAATTCTGTCCACAATGCTTTTGCTCGATTAAATATGCAGCGGAAAAAGTAAAAGCATGAACACACGGATGTATAGTGGTTCGGGGAACAGAAGGCCCCTAGTCCACTCCACCAACGCTCAAATCCACGAGCTTGGCGATTTTCACTATCTGGTCCTCGTTTCCACAGACCTATCCACAACAGAGTACAGGCAGTTGACACCTTTACAAGATTCAGGCACACACAGCCTTCCTGGTTCAAACACGAACCCACACATCTTAGAACGAGAAGCTGATCACTCAAAAATAAAAAGAGTTTCGATAAAGAAAACACTTCTCCAGTTGTTCTTCACAATTGCAACAGAATGCAATTGACAGTAGATAGATCGTCGTCTTCAGAAAATAAAGATCTGTAATCAAAACAGTTCTGAGTCGATACAGTTGCAATAGATATTACCAGAAACTTCACAACTTCAGCAGCAATAGATTCACAACAGATAGTCGATGTAGAACACGTGAATCTGCTATCAAGATCTTCCTTCGGTAATAAGGATTTTACACTTCTTCTCGATCACAGAAAATAACGCCTTTTCACAGTCTCTGTTTCTTGCTCGTTAAAAGATCAATCTGTATATTTCACACACTTTCCTGTGTATATATATATCTCCGAAGTTTCCAAGATAGAACATATATATTCAAATCTGAGAAAATCTTCCGCATAAATAGATCCATAAAAATATCCTTTAGATTCGCGATAACAATAGAGTCGTTGTAACTCCCCTGAGGAATCGGCATAAAAAGCTCCGTTTAAATCAATCAGTAATCCGTTGTAAATCGTCTTTGATTCAGTCAAAGTCGCACTTAAGAATCGGCTCGAAATCCGCCTAATAAACCGCCTGTTTGACCAATGCAAACGGTAATATCATCTGTCAAAAATATCCCGACGCCAAACGTAGGGTTGATGACGTGGATCCAAACGTAGGGTTCACAAACGTAAGGTTGAACATACATACTTTCTCTTCAGCATTCAAACGTAGGGTTGATCATCCATACTTTGTCTCGCTTCAACTCTTCAAAGAACGTACGGTTGATTATAAAAGTAATATTGATGATCCATACTTTTGAGAAACAAACTCAACACTGAAAACTAACGTATGGTTTCTCTTCCATACTTGTCCAACAACGAAAACGTAAGGTTCCTTCCAAACGTAATGTTCTTCTTCAATACTTTTCAACAACGTAAGGTTCATTAACCATACATTTCAAAATAACGTAAGGTTCCTTAACCATACGTTTCTTTTAACATAAAAAGTAAACTTTTCATCCATACGTTACGTTCATCAACGTAGGGTATGAACAGTGATTCCAGTACGTGCTAAAATTGACCTCGCGCTACAGTGATTCCAGAACGCGCTAAACTTGACCTCGCGCTACAGTGATTCCAGAACGCACTAAAATTGATCTCGGAATAAATGAAGTATGAAATCTCGTTATATGAAATAAATAAATAAAATAAATTCCTGCAAAATACTCAACGAAATAATTAGTAAATAATTAAGGGTATTTGTGAGCATCAAAATCATCATAAAGAGACAGAGTATTATTTAAAATAATCTCCCCCTTTAAAAACATTATTTTGAATTGTTTGAAAACAATACATTGCTCAACATAAATGATAATATTTCTTCAATTAAATGACAACAATTCCAAACGAAAGTGATATTGTAAAATAGATTCTTACCTCTTGGGTAACTTTTAAATTTCAACCCCTTGAAATAATTTAATTGAATTGAAACATTAATAATCATTAATAAATAGTTATTCATGTTAAATAAATAAAATTTTATGTATATATAAATCATAAACTTTTGTAGTGAAAAACAACAAATATGTCTTGATGAAGTATAAATTGAGATGAAATCCCTTAGAAAGATTATACCATTGAAGTGAAGATGAATCAGTAAATTTATTCTGTGTATAAAATTTAAATACACATAAAACAAGAATATATATAACAAAAAATAATTAAAATACATTTCACACATAATCTTAGAATATCATGGTCAATTAACAAGTATTATAACCCAATTAAAAATTCTGTCATGAAACAATTACCACGTGGTAAATTTCATATAAAATCTCATAGGATGAAATAATATGAATTGAAAATTAAAACAACACCAATTATAAATGATTGATGATATAACATGTAATATGTTAGGGTGTACAAAATATAAATTAAATAGATTAAGTACATTAAAATATTCCTCAACAAAAGAAAATTGGTACAATATTCCTTGCCCCATGCTTCCCTTTAGTTAAACATGATTTAATTTCTTAAATAATGGTTTCTAAAATTTTATTAATTTATAAATGTATGATATTAATATTTATAATATCATATATTATCTTCTTATATAATCTTACCACCCATTTGTAAAAAAAAATTATTTATTACCAATGTTTTGGTTGTCAACTGCTTTGTTTTTTCCTGCCTGTTTTTTCACATAAGTACTATTTTTTGTGCATAAGATATAAATAAATGATAAAAATAATTATATTAATTTTATAAATATCACATTGATACATTATATACATTTTTATAACTATTATTTAATGTTTTATAAGGAAAATGAACCACATCGCTTTGTGTGGAGGGTAGACCGTACTACCACATGAGCGATTACAACATTCTATTAATGGTTGAAAGGGTAATGATGTGGATCATATATTCATTTTATTGAAATAATATCATGTCACATGTATTATATATATTAATTATTTCCCTGATTATGACTTTTCGTTAGCGTTAGTGATGATAAAAAAATTACATCAGTCCATGAGGTGGTAGTTCACCATATACAAAACTGGTGGATATGTTTCCCATTGGATGAAGAAGGAGGTGGATAAATATTATAAAATAAAACTAATATCATCTATGTATATGGTATATGACTATTTTATTTTATTTCATGAGTTAATAAATAAATTAATGTGGTAAAAAAATAAGTAAAAAGAAAGACCTTGGTGAAGACAATTTCTTTCACATAGAAGAACCTTCTTTGGACATCTGATTAAGGACCTTACAATAGTTATTTTGGGAATAAAATTATCTCTATAATGTATATAATAATTAATGGGAGTTATTTTTTTATTATTTGGTCATGATAAATGAATTTATAGGTCCGAATAATTGAGTGTATGTGGTTCCCTTTTATAATTGAGGAGTGACATTTTTTTAAATACCGAAACAAATAAATAATGGAAGGTTATTATAAACACATGTGACTCAAAAATTGATAAATAATGTATTTTATAGATTTTATGGTTTATAAAAACCTCCCAAACCAAAAATAATTAAGTTTTTAAATTTTTTTTACTTTAGCTTTTATGTTTACTTCCTTTTATTATTTCTGTTCTTACGAGGACAATTAGTTTTTTTATTTACCTATGTTATTTATCCATTAATCCTAAATCATATTTGTTATATTATTTGGAATAAATTATTATAATTATAAATTCAATTTTTTTAAAAAATCATATGTATGTGGAAAATTAACTATAAAAAAAGTGGATGTAACGCGCAAAACCCCATTTTAACTTTAATCGTGATAAATAATTTATATTGTATTTAATATTAATTATTTATATTTATTATTTTCAAGGTATTATATAATATTAATTATATTTATTAGAAACATGAAATATTTTTTTTAAAATTAAATTCACATAAGTGGCAGAATGCAATTTAATATTAAAGCCACACGTTTGAAGAAAGAGTGTTTTCAAAGAAATGTTTTATTAAGTATAAAAAGTTTTTATATCAAATTTAACAATATAGTTCTATAAAATGATTTAAATTTGATTAAAAATAATATATTTGAAAAAAATTTAATTTTAAAACATTTTTAAAATAAAATTTTTCTTTTTAAATGCTTTTCATGAAAATGAAGTTTTCAATAAAAATCAGTGTTTTTCATTATTCATTAAAAACATGAATCTTTTCAAAAAATTCACAAATATTTACTATATTATAATTTTTAAATGTTTATTTTAAAAAGTAGAATAATTTTTTAAAATAAACCTTCTAAAATTGGTAAAAACATAGTTATAATTACTTCACAAAATGTTAAAAAGTTGTTTTTTAGAAAAATATAGTTTTTAAAAATTAAACTAGATTTATTATTATTCCATACATAACAAAAATATCATATGAATGATAAAAAATTGATTGAATATATATTATATAAGTTGTATTAAAATAATTTAAAAATATTTTATAATTTCATTTTTTAAGATGAAACATATTTCATGAAAGTAAACATTTTTTTAGAACAAGATATTTTATTTAAATTATTTTTTATTTTTATTTTCTAATATATTGATAAAAATAATTTTGATTTATACATGCATAAAATTAATAATCTTAATAGTTTTTTAGTCTTATTAATTCCCACCAATTTAATATCTTGGTTATAATTGTTAAAATAAATAATAATATTTTAATAGTATAACATGGTTTGTTTAAACTTAGTGTTATATTGAATGTAAGTTATAAAAGTAATAAAAGTTACTTAAATTGGAATATACTCTAAAATATTGGGGTGTTATTTTCTGACCTTCTGAAATAAATTATTAACTCAACATTTTACTTTGTTTATCAAAGTTATAACTAATGTTGAAAACCATCATCATAAAAAGGGTTAATAAAACTTCATCTTCATAATAGATTAAGGTAATTTCAAAGACCATATATAATACTGAATAACTCAGTTTCCAAGTAGGAAAACAATCATGGGAAGTGAAATATGGACATGAAAGAGAAAAATAACAGTTAAGGACAAATAGAGAGTGATAGAAAACATGGTTAGGACCAAGTTGGCAACCACAGGACCATAAATATGTGATAGTTAAATAGAAAATAAATATTCCATAAATATAGATAAAAGGATAACATTTACATTTCAAGATAAATTTTCTAATAGTTGGGGGTTTATTTTTCTTTCAAGATTTAGAACTCCAAAAAATATTCTTACATGATATATTTTTATTTCATAAGAGAAATTTCAACCTTTGGTTTCTTTAAAATAAATTTTAGATTAATTTATTAATCTAGGATATGATTATTCAATATGTTTTTTTTGATGTCTAAAGAACTATAACTAACATTTAATGGATCACAAGATCCATAAAAGAGTAAGAGGATCTTCTCTATGTATCAACATATTTTACAAAAAAAAATGGTTATCATAAGTTATCAAATATAATACATTAATATCTGAACCTCAACCATAAAACCTAATGTTAAACTAGATATTTATCCATAAAATTATTTTATTAAAAAATGTCATATTAATCAGGACATCTGATCGACTAGTGGTAGGAACTACACCCTTGTCTCCATTCGATTGTGAGTTCAAGACTTGAAGAATTATTGGATGGAATTGGTTATCAACTAAAATGTTTGTTATATTTTTTTATAAAACAATATTAATATAAATCCTATAACATTACTAAAAATATGATGAACATCCTATAATAGTATGCTATTCATCAAAGGACTTTTTAAACCTAATTTTTTATTGAACTTATTTTTTCCATTAAATCAAATTATATTATTTGACTATTATTATATTAACTTAAATTATCATTTTGAAAATAAATGTTGTTAATAAATTATGACATATAAATATGTAGATCTTTCTCAAATAAAAATTTATTTTTAACCAAAAGATTACATATACCTTAACCCCATAAAAAATATCCCAAAAATTCATTAATCACATGAAAATATCATCAATTATAACCTCAAAAGGGGGGTGTCAATGAATTTGTTCTTATGATCAACCTTAAAATAATAAAATCATGATGGTATCCATAACAAATGATTTACTCTTAGATAAAGATATGTTTGATTCCAAAAAATTAACAAAATCCTTATATGTTTCAGGTTTCTTATAACCAAAATACCATTGGAAAAAATAATTCTATAATATAATTATTGAATACCAATAAATTAATACTTAAACAATATTGCTTCAATTTTTGGGATAACATAAGATATTAATTGGTCTATGAGTTAACCTTCAAAACAGGTCATTCACTTGGAAAATGTACAGGTTCCCCACATTTTAGAAAATGAATTATAAATGGATCTCTAGGATTAAATTTATTCCTATCCATTGAAATCCTCTCTTTTCCTCAAAAAATTGTTTCTCTATGAACATATTTTACACATATAAGACATGTTACTATTCATCTGAGACATTCTAATGGGTGTCTATTCCCGCATTTCTGACGTAAAGGAAATTGATCCTTCTTTCCTCCAATTTCTCTAACATTGGATCTCTTTGAGAAATCAGTCCATCTCTTATTTAGTGAGTCTGATGGTTAGTTAAGGTATAAGATTTTAATAATATATTAGGATTTCTGGTTATGAATAATCAATATATATTTTAATTCAATCATCATAACATTTGGTTTCTCAGAATCACTATATTCTACCAAATTTAAAATTAACAAGATTTTACCTGGTTTCGTCCATGAACTAAAACCAAAAAAACATATGATGAGATATAATAGTCATAATGGGAAATAAAATAATAATTTTTAAGATGTCTATGTCAGGAAATATTATTTTCAATCTATGACACATTATTTTAATGCATGGTCATTCATTGTCCTCATCTATTCAAATCCTTATTAATAGTTTGTAATGATAATGTGAATTAACCCAATAATATCTACCAAGACTGTCAAACCAGGTGTGTATCAAGGCTCATGTTTTGTGTAATAGGATATTATTGAGTCAAATCCCTATATTCCCATATCAGATTTATTACCAAAGATATGACTATTCTATATCCACATCCACTTGTAGTATCCATACATGGATGTATTACTATGAAATGTACATAATCTATACCTTACCAAAAATTTAGAATATTTTATTATAATTAGACTTGTACCCAAAGTCATTCATAGAGTTGTGTTACAGAATCCATGTTTTCCTAAATCTTGTTCCCAAGGATTATACTAAACTTTCTTTGACACCAACTGTAAATACCCCTACTCTAGTGTCCTAGAGCCAATGGTTACTTTATTACATTAAACCTAGATATAGTTAATCACATATAAAATAACTGAATAGTTCAATAGTCATGGTAGACTAGATACGTACATGAATATCAAATTATGTTTTCAAACATAAAATAAAAAAAGTTTTGAAAGTAAATATTATGCATAATTTAACTCACTAAAATATTACTTATTTATATCCTAGGTAATAGAAAGAAAACATGGGTGATATATGATGCTTAATAAGTGATATATAAAAAATAATCTACCATGAATCAATAAGGAATAAAAAATATGGAAAAGTAAATAACTAAAAACACATTCCATTTAATAAATAACTTGAGCATGAAGAATAATATTGCCGGAATAAATGATTATCAAATAATTCTATATAAATAATCACATGAAAATGAAACAAAACCATGGATAATATCAATACAATAATCTCTTATATAATAAATATTAAATTATCAGTTAAATAAATGTCTAATATTGGATTTTAGGATCTCATAGATCATGATATATAAAACCTCCCGACCTTGTTCTAAGATAGTTTAAAACCCATGGTACAACTCTATTTAATTTGGACAACTAATTTTTCTTTTGAGATATGTCAATTAATGGAGGGGATATATAATTTTGGCCCCCCCTTCACTGTATTTACTATTAATTCCTCATATATCAAATAATATATTTAATTCCTAAATAATATTCCTTATCAATAAATGTCTATATATAATAAAGGCACCAAAATATAAATATTTTCCTAGTCAATGAAATAACATTAAAATAAAACCCTATATAAAAAATTGTTATATGGTTTAAGAAATAACAAATCAATGTTAAAGAAACATGATATTTAAGGAAAATTTAATGTTGGATGATCACAATTAATTGAATTTTTCCAAAAGATATAAGGACCACAAAACTAATAGAAGATAATAGATGGCTACTAATTCAACAAGAATACAGGTTTTATAATGAAACCATTTACTTATAAGAATAAAGGGAATTTAAGGGAAATATTATAATGATCTTTATTTAATTTTTTTTCATTTTAAAACCATTTCAAACCGGTATAAGAAGAAATCTTTTTGTGAAATGAATATGGTGGTTGCAAAGTTTGTTATCACTTTATGCAGTAAATAACATTCCTTTTGACTTTTTTTAAGGAAATTCAAAAAGAACCCTTTCAAAAAAATTACAAAAATTCATTTAAAATGAATTTTAAAATTCAATGAAAAATTAAAATGTACTTAATAAATAATTTGACGAAATAAATGTATTTTTTTAATTTTTTTGGAAAACATAGACATGAATGAAAAATATATCCAATTAAAATAGAAATAAAATCTGGTTTTAATTTAAACATTTCTTTTCCTAGATCAAGTTACATATAAGGGAAAAGTATGGATAAAATATATAAAATCCTTAAATATATAGTGGATAAGAATATTTTTGGATCTTATAATGGATAAATTATAATATTCCGTCAATAAAAAAAAAGAAACCCCAAAAGGGAGCGAGTTTATAAAATATATTCTAAACTCTTTGGTTATATTTAAATTATAGCCCTTTGAAATAATAGACTAGAATTGAAAAATTAATCATAATTAATAAATATCTATTGATGTTAACTTCATAAAAGGTTCATTATATACGCAACATGATATTGAATAGGTGCGTAATAACAAATATGTATCAATGGAGTGTAAATTGAGATGGAATTCCTTAAAAGACCATACCATTAAAGTGAAGGTAAATCAATGAATTTATTATGTAAAAAATGTAAATTCATATAAAACAAGTGGATATATAATCTAAAATAATTATGATAAATTTGAAATATAATCTTAGAATATCAAATAAAATAGAGAATTTATATAACCCAATAAAAAAATTGTTTTATGAAATACTTACCACTTGGTAACTTTAAAGTCATTCTCATTGGATGAAGTTATATGAATTGAAATATAAAACACTAAGATGTAGAAATTATTAATGATATAACAGGTAAAATAGAATTTTATACACCATATAATATAAATAGCTGTCATACATTAAAAAACACATCAATGAAAGGAAATTGTGATGTTATTCCTTACATCATGATTTCCTTGAGTTGAACATGATTTAACCTCATGTATAATGGTTTTAATATTTTTATTAATTTATAAATGAACCATATAAATATATATAATATCATATATTATACTCTTATAACATATTACCACATATTACTTAATAATATATCATTGTTACAATAGTTTTGGGTGTTAACTGCTACATTTTCTCATGGATTTTTTGTTACATAAGTTCTGATTATTAAAAATTGAAAATAGATCCATCATATCCATAATGATTTTATTTTAATAAATATAATATTTTTTCATTATATACCATTTTAGAACCATTATTGAATGTTTTACAAGGAAAATGTATTGTATCACTTCGTGGAGATAGTAGACCATACTTACACACGAGCAATAATATCATTCCCTTTATGAGAGAAAGGGTAAGAGAGTGGATAATATATTCATTTTAGATAATTAATATAATGTAATATATATAATATTTATTCATTATTTCCATAATTATTACTATCCATGTGAGTATATTATGGGAAAAAATTACATCATTCCATGAGGTGGCGGTCCATCGTACACACGAGTGATCGATTTGTTCCCCATTTGATAAAGGAGGATATAGAGACATATTATATTATCAATATAAAAATGTATTAGTCGAATTTATATATCAGTTTTATAATATTTTACGAGTTAATACATATTTGAAAGTGTAAAAGAAGTGAAAAAAGAGCTTAGTGAATACAATTACCTTCTCTTATAAGAGCCTCCTTTGGTTCTTTTTTTAATTACCCTAAGACGAGTCTTATAGGAATACTAGTAGATATAGTATATGGAAATATATTTTTGGGAGAGGTTTTTTCATGGTATATTCTAGATCAATTTCTTTAGTGGTTTCAGTAATTGATGGGAGGAGTTCCCTTTTATAATTGATGAGGAGTGACATTTTTGTAAATGCCCAAAATTTTTCAATAATAGACAGTCACTATAAAACAAAGTTCCTAAAAAAATTATAAATAATTTAGTTGAGGGAAGTTAATTTTTATCCACACCTCCAAATTAAAATTAAATAGTTTTTCAAAATGTTATTCTCTCATCCTCTATGTTTAACCACTTCTACCATCTTAGTTTTCACAACATTAATAAGTTTTATAATTTACATAGGAAATTTATCATGTTATACTAAACATAAACGAGTATTTTTAGATAATTTATATCCATTATTATAAATATGAAATCCAATTTATCAAATAAAAATCAATTTTATTGGAAAATTAATTTTAACACAAGAACATGAAACACGCAAAACTCTGCTTTAACCATAACATCATTATTCAATTTTTTTTGTCATTTCAATTCATCATGAATAATAAAAAAATTTACATATTAACTAATATTAATTATGGTAATTGAAAATATATAATCAATTTTATCATATTAAATTCAGATAAGTGGAATCATTTAATTTAAAATTAAACCTGTAAGTACGAAGAAAATGTAGTTTTTTCAAATAAATTTTTCCTTAGTATAGGAGGTTTTTATATCAAATTTAAATATAGAGTTGATTTCGGTGATCTAAATTGAGTTAATAATAATTATAACTTAACTAATTTTAATTTTTAAATAATTTTAAAATAAAATGGTATATTGTAAATGTTTTTAATGAATACGAGTTCTGAATAAAAATCAGTATTTTTCATTATTCATCCAAAAATAATATTTAAAAAAAAGACTAAACAAATTACTCTAGTATAATATCTAAATTTTTATTTCAAAAATTTATATCCATTTTTAAAATAAATTATGTAAATATGGCACAAATATATTTAAAATATGTGTACAAAACATGATGAAATTGTTGTTTATAAAAATACCGTTTTAAGCGTAAAATTTGATTTATTATTATCCCATGCATAAAAAAATATCTAATAAATGATAAAAAAATTTATGCAATATAAATTAAATAAGATTCATCAAAATAATTTTCCAATATTTATGAATTTATGTATTAATATGAAAACACATTTCATGAAAAAAATGGGTTTTCAGAACAACATTTAATGTTTTTTTTTAATTTTTTTAATTTCTTATTAATTTATAACCAAAGATTTAACTTTATACATGTGTAAAAAATATACTCTTAATAATTTATTTATTCTAACTTGTACCCAAAAATTTAAAATTTAGATTATAATGTTCACATTAAATAATAATATATTAATAGTAGATCGTTATTCATTTAAATAGTGTTTCATGTAACAAAGGATATAAAAGTAATAAAACTATTTCAACAGGAAAATATTCTAAAATTTTGAGGTGTTACATTTTACTCCTTGAATAAACTGTACACTCACATTTATATTTTTTCCATCAAATGTCTAACCACTGACAAAAACCCTCACCATGAAAATTACTAATAAAACATCTTTCTGATAAGATTGAAAGGGATGTAGGATGTTCATCTTGAAAAACACATAACTAGGTTTCCATATAGGAAAAAGAATAATGGTAAGTGAAAATATGGACATGGAGGGGAAAAATAAGACCCATGGAAAAATATAAAGTGATAAAAAAGTGTCATGAGAAATTTATCAACAAGAACACCATAATTCTATAATAGATGAAGAGACAATAAATTCATCAGAAATGAAGTTAAAATGTTAGATTTTTTATTTTAGGGTCATATTCCTAATATACGAGGTTTTATTTTTCAATCAATATTATGAATACTGTAAAATATACTTACTTGATATCTTCTAATTTCTTATGAATGATTTTATCTTTTGGTTGTTCTTAAATTAATTTACTCTTTATTTATTACTCCAATAAATGATTATCCATAAGTATTTTTTCAAATGACTAAAGAACTAAAATTAAATTTTCATGGATCATAAGTTCGATAAAAGTTTTTCAAGTCTTTCCATATGACTATATATATTAACCCAAACCTAATTAGTTAAACCTTGTTATACAATATAAATCATTAATATATAAACTAAAATAGCAACAACCAATGTTTAACATAATATTTTTCCATAAAAATATATAAGTAAAAAAAATTATTAACCAGGACATCACGTATGTAACGCCCCAAACCAAGATGCCCAGAGCCAGTGCATTATTTTAATACATTGGAATGATTAAAAGTAATCAAATCTCAAAGGACTTATTAGTTTAGTAGTCATGGAAAACAGATTACATTCCTGAAATTTACGTTACGATTCAAAAAATAATATACAACATAGATAATCCTTTGAGAATTCCATTATACACCATGCTTAACCCTACATATCAATCATAAAAAACTTCTTGGCATCCTAGGAAAATAAAACATAAGAAATTAGTGTGCTCAAATGCTTATTAAGGTTTGAAAATATAAAATAATATTTCATAAATAACCATAAACTCTTGGGCATATATAAAACTGAAACACAAGCCATTTAAACATAAACATAAACATTATTTGGAAAGAATAAATCATATAATTAAATGTAAACATTCACATGAATATTTTTCAAGTAAAATTATCACTTGTAATATCAACAACAAATATCATAATGAGCGAATGAATAATGTTGAACATCATATCCATACTGTCAAGACCTCATGACAACACCGTACAAAATGGGTAAAAACCCAAATATGCTAGTCTCATGAGAATAATTGACGCATTGAGAGGTTTTCATTAACTAGTCCCTAACTTGTAGGGATTTCATCTACTAGTCTCTACCCCATTTATTTCTTTTTCCAATGCATTTCTCTTATTAAATGGGTGAAAAATAACCAACTTAAACGTTCGTATTAAAAATAGCATACATAATTTATATAGTTTAACCATAAACCGTAAATGGTTTAAAAACATCACATCCACGGTCATACATAACACAAACTCTTCGATATAATATGAAATATTGTATCATTTTAATTTAACCCCAATTATGAATAAAATCCAACAAAGGATGTTGAAATAGATGAAAATATTTTAATATAATTAATAAAACTAGTTGAGAGAAATATACATTTTTACATTGAAACCATTTAAATGTCACATAATTATAAAATAAAACATTTCTTTTTAAAATAACCATTTATGTATATAAGGTAATCTATAAAAAGATATGTTTTCATGACAACATAAAATAGCCGCTCGTGTCGTATAAGTTAAAAGCATTATTTTGTTAATTTTTTTTCAAAAAGGTCATAAAGTACCTCATTTGGAAAATTATGGAAAGATTACAATAAAAAGGATTTATAAAAAGTAAAACATGGGTAGAAGTTTATTTAGAAAATTTTTGATAATATTTTGAAATAATTTTTATTAAACATGGACATGGATAATAAAGATTTCCCAGTACATAATTACAAATAAAAAATCTTGGATAGTACTGAGATTTTGAAATTAACCCTTACATAACACCTTAAATTATTACATTTGAAAACATTTGAATGAACATAAAAATATAAATTTAATGAAATTTAGAATCCTTTTAAATCCATCTAAATAGTTATGCATAATAAGATCAAAAATATTGAAATGGAGAAAATATTAATTATTTAAACATTCAAAACATCCCATACCACTTGGAATGTTTAAATCATAAGCCAAATGTCTTAAAATAAATATTTAAATTACATTAAGAGAAATTTATTCATGATTTGAAATATAATAGGGGATGTACATACACCACACACAAGAAATAGGTGGTGAACATGGCTTATATCCCACACAAATTAAAATTTAAATGAAATTTCATTACCTTAGGTCAGTTACTCTGTATATGTGTCCAAAAATCCTATATAATGTCTCTAAACATATTATTAACTTAAAAAATATCATAATAAGATTTATTATGTCAAATATGATTTTTTATGGATTTATATTGCTCATTTATTAACAATTCTATTTTAAAGAAACCATTCAGGTAATAATTTCTTTGATTATCGTTTGTGTTTGACTTGTTATTATTAATAATATTACATAGATTTTGATTTCATGAATTTATAACATTATTTTTATATGATATATATATATATACATATACATATTCAGTATATAAATATATATATATAAGATATATATATGAAATGAGATACACCATTCATTACGATGGAAGGTCGTATGTATGCATGAATGTTGTTTCTGTTTCTTTATTGTATTGAAATGAAGTAATTAAATAACATATATGTATATATATATATATATACTATTTGAGCACAATTATTATTTAATATATTTCATACTTATTAATTATATATATATATTATAATAATCACTCATTAATGGTTAAAGTGGAAGATTAATCTCATCACATCGTGGAGATGATAAGCCGTACGTACGCACGAGTGATGATATCATTCTATATCAGTAGAGGGAATGAAATTTGGATGGAATATTAATTATATAGAAAATATTATTTCATATTTATTATTTATATATTTTATATTCAACTTCATACCCATATAAATAAAGTATACAGGATAAACAGTTTACACCACAGTGTAGAGACGACAAGTTGTACGTACCCATACATGGTGATATTGTTTTTCATAGGATTGGTAAAAAGAAGAATATGGTTTTCCAATAATAATAGAAAAATATCAGTATATATTAGATGGTGGATTTATTACTTTATTATGGAAAATACATAGTAATAGGAAGTATAAGATGAAAAGAAATTAATTGAATTGGTAAAGCAATTACCTCTTCTACGAGTGTCTCCTTTTGATTTTCACAAAAAGACTCTTTAGGTTGTATTTATGCCA
This sequence comes from Viscum album, assembly GCA_963277665.1. Classification (NCBI taxonomy): domain Eukaryota; kingdom Viridiplantae; phylum Streptophyta; class Magnoliopsida; order Santalales; family Viscaceae; genus Viscum; species Viscum album. Next base: position 2,043,933,419 of record OY728147.1, on the reverse strand, counting down.
AAATTATGGCCCCTAGGATGAAGTTAAGGAATTTGGGAAAGGAAATGGGTATTGTTTGACTGAGAAAAAATGATTTAAAGGTATGAATAAAAGAGAAGGAGAGGTTACCTTTTATAATAGAGGTGAGGGGCACTTTTAGTAGCTACAAAATTATTAATTTATTATAAAATTATTTTCGATTTGAAACAGATCCAAAGTTATTTATTAATAGTGTAAAATTATTACGGGTTGATATAATCTCAACCAATTAATTTTATACATTTTTAGGTCACAAAATTAACCTTATCATTTATCTTTAACCCTTAGTTTAATAATTTATCTTTTACTGTGACAACTTGTTTTTTTACCCTATAGGGTTAATATAAATACTATACAATACCAAAAGAACCCCAATTGGACAATTCATGAAATTTTTTACATTATAAAAGTTATTTGGAGGAACCATATATTTTTATGACTTTTATATCATTTAATAAAATATTATTTATTTTAGAATACCATTTATGTCAGTTTTGATACTATTCAATATTTTCATTTATAAATATATTAAAACAACCTATTAACATATAAAAAATACTTTAAATACGTCACTAACATGTCTATGTAATCTATAATATTTTTAATAACATTAATTAAGTCAAATTATATTTATTTTAGTATTTTAAATATTATTTATTTGATATTTATACGAATAAAATAATTTCTACTTCACTATTGTGTCATCATTAACAATAATTATTTAATTTATAAAAATTATAAATAAATTACTATGATGCATATAATTATATTATATTTCAAGATATTATTTATAGTATACCATATAACTTATATTACCACATTTTAAAAATTATATAGTTAATTAAATTTGAATATGACATTTATAACTCTTCTTAAAGTAAAATATAATAAATTTCATAATCAAACAAAAGTGGTATAAAAAGATCATATTTTTGAAATATGGTTTATATGGGTCAAGAAACACATATGAAATAATAGTAGGATTGGTGTTAGGTTAATTTTATGTTATTATAATATTAATTTTACCTTTAATTACTTTAATTTCCTTTAACTATGGTAAATAAAATTCAAAAGATACTTTCAAAAAAACTATTTTGATCCTATTGAACCAAATTTTTTACACTGATCAAAACAATGTTTTTATTTTTTTTCTATTGGGAAAACTTTGTGTATGAAGATTGTATTTGTTGTCAACATTTGTTAATACTCGTCAAAATAAAGAATGAGATGAAGAAGGACTAAAAAGTTAGTGGATATTGGCCGAAGTGAGGTTTCCTGGAGAATTGTTATGGAATCATAGTATTGAATGTCATACTTGAGCAATTCTCTAAGAAGATTAATTTAGACGTTTTTTGAACTGATACTAAGTTCAAAGAACTGGTGTCAAAGGTGACACATTGTTTTCAACAATGAATAATGGTGAAGTATCATCCTTCTATGGATTATTGAAGAACAATGGGGATTTAAAGAAGACCATGTAATGATTTACGGTTGCATGAGAACCATGCAAGAAAAAAATCATATGATTTGAATGAAGTAGAGACAGATGGTTGAAGATGAAGAGAGAGTGTGGAAGGTCTTGGCATTCTAATATGGTCATGAATTACACATTTCCTTAAAATCAGATGATTGTTTCACTGTTCTTAAAGTTCCAAATAAATGTATCAAAGGTGATAAATTGTCTGCAACATTGAATGTATTTGAAGAAGCTTTAAGCCTCCACTTTTGGATAAAGTGAGATGATTGGAGTTATTTGTATTTAACACTCCAAAAGGAATTGAGGATTTGAGGTGGGGATGAAGAAGAACTTTGGAATTCATATTTTAATAAGAATGGGCGAAACTATGATGACGCTTTGCTGATTTGTATTTCACAAATATTATATGTTTAGAGAACTTGTGATGAGAGAATTATAAAGTTTAGATAGAATAAAGAAGTGATTTTGGAAAAGGATAGAAAGTCGTGCGCAAGTAGTGGTGCACAAGTATTGGCATGCAAGAATAAGTGGCGTGAAATTCATATTTCATGATCATCCCATCAAAATATGAAAAAAAGTGGAATGCAAGTTAAAGATTGTCCTGCAAGTCATATAGTGGAACACAAGTTGTAAGAACGTGGTTCTAATTTTTGAGGTATGGGCTTCTTTTTTTTTCCTTTTCCTTAAGTTTTTTAGATAAAATAAGGAAAATGGAAAAAATGCTAAATTTCGAAACTACACACCGTGTACTTTGTCCACACACCGTGTACTTTTGGCCGTGTTGGGATGAGTACACAGGGTGTGTAGCCATATCGGCGACGAAGGGTGTAGGAACTGACTACATGATGTGTAGTGGTACCTTACATGCCGTGTAGTCTGTTGGCAGGCTTGAATAGTAAGGCGGAGGAGTCGCCGCCAGCTGGGCGACGGTACACGTGGTGTACTCAGGAGTTCATGTCGTGTACTCAGGTCGACGGGTGAACAGTGTGGCGTTGCCACCAAATGAACAGTTAAATGAAAGAAGTACACGTCGTGTACTCAGAAGTACACACCGTGTACATTGTTTTTTCGGCTTAAAACAGGAAGTGGCCTCCTCATTTGGGAGAGGAGGCATTTGAGCCATTATGGAGCCAAGGAGGATGGTCGGACCTTTGGAGATCCGTCAGGTGTTCTTCTGGAATCCGATTCGGCTTCGGACGATCTCGTTAGAATCGCACGGGTAAGCCCTTTCTCCTCCTTAAGATGTTCTTTCCAATTCTTCCCCTAACAGAAGTTATTTACGTTTGAATGGGTTTTTTTCATCGTCAGATCTATGCCATTCTTGGGCGTTTCTGGATTCGGCGTTCGGGTATATCATTTGTTGGCGTATAAGGTAGGTGTCTTTGTGTTAGTTTTTTCAACTATCATGCGTTTGTTTGCATCCTGTGCATTTTTGTGCCACAAACCCATGTTGGGGTGTCGTGTGGCTGGGGTCGTTGCTATATTTAATGCCTATAATTGCACAGGTGATTAAATTGTGATAATAAAATGCTTGTTGGGATTGTTGCTTGGATCTGGAACCACCCCGGGGGTGCGTTCCACTGTTTAGTCGTTTGGCCAGGATGCCCAAGGGTATGCATTTAATGTAGTAATTATAGAATTTCCTTGAGAGGAATTTCTTGTTTACTGCATTTTGATATGTTGGGCATGGCCTGGTAACCTGTTTAGCCTGAGGGCGTTGCTGTGATTAGCCTGTGGGCACTGCACGATTTATCCTGTGGGCTGTAGATATTTTCGGCCTGAGGGAAACTTCTTTTGTGCCTGTGGGCAGCTGATTCTGTGCCTTTGGGCGACACTACCTATGCCTGAGGGCAAAACTATATTGTGCCTGAGGGCAGATTCTTATGTTGGATACTCATTACCCGAGGGTAGAAGTTTACGTGCCTGAGGACACTAGTTGTTTACTTATAAATGCACTGTGGTGATTTCTTATATAAAATGAATTAAATGAATAATTAAATGGAAATTTAATTGTTACGTTAGTTACTTTGTAGTACTGCTTACTTTATTGCATTTTACCACTGCACACTATTGTTACATGTTAGCATGCAGTTGGGCATGGGCCTTCGGTGGGTGCCTGCTGAGATATTTTTCTCGCACCTTGTTTGGGTCACGCTTTTTGGCCCAAACAGATTACATTGTTGCAGGAGTTGATAGGGGCAAGAGTCCCTATACAGGTACTTGACTGTTGTTGAGGATTATGAGGGCATGGGAAAGAGCCTAGGCTCGCGATGCTGCTTCCAGCTATTTTCTTTGCTTTGCTATACCCTTTTTCTGTTGTACTGTATTGATATATAACATGTTCTGGTTGTTTTCATAGAACCTGAAACATGTAGCATAATATTTTATATACAATTGGTTATATCCATTGTAGTTGTCAATTTCAGTAATTGTATGGTTTACTGCTTCCGCTGTCGTTGTAGGTTTATTTTGGTATTCCGCTGAACTACACTTTGAAAAATGAGGGCATAGTTTCCCCACTGTCAGACCTAGGCCCTTGCTGCTAGTCGGCAGCCTCTGGCGTTTGGAGAAATGCGATTGAGGTCACGTTGCGAACCAGGTTCGGGGCACCCATTGCGTGGCACCCAGATCCAGGATGTTACAAAGTGGTATCAGAGGATGTTTCTTTTCTTTAACTTACTATTTGGAGCCATAGTCTGGGATAGGATGAAACAGTAGTTAGTAATAAGCTGTGCACAGGCGTAGCTATCCCGTGTACATGGAAAAGCTAGTCTACCTCATATTTTTCATTCTTTTGATTTTGAAATTTTATGGTTGATATGTTTTCATCATTGGGTGACAGACTTTGAGATTGTGCTGTTTATAATTTATTTGTGGGTTTGATTTAGTTGCAACCCGATGAGATGAGGGTATGCCGTCTTATGCATCATATAGGCACATGCTAGGTATCACATTCCATGCATAGTTTCCATGCCATGTAGGTGCATTAGAATTTTCATGTTGTTGTGATAGTTGTTGTGCTAGAAAAGCATGCTGTTGTGATAACTACTTGATAAATACCTGCCTTGTGATATAGTTTTTTTGTTGAGCATGTTTATAGAATAGACGCCAAAATTTGGTTTTTGGGGAGTATGGGCCCCCATTGACAGGAATTTGGTGGATCATTGAATCATTGATGGTTATAACACATATAAGATGTAAAACTTTGATTCGTGGGGAGTATGGGCCCTCACGGGTCGGAATTTGACACTTAAGTGTTGTTTTTCAGTGTTTTCTGGGTTCCAGAGAAGTTTCTGAGGCATACTGTCTGGAAGCCCAGTATACACACTGTGTAGTACTTTATACACGCAGTGTATGTTCTTCTGTTTGGGAAGAAAAATAAACTTTTTGAGTACATGCCGTGTAGTCTCTTCCCGTGTCACAAACTATGTGGGCGGCGACACGGGGAAGGGAAGGGCTTGGGTAAAACACACCGTGTAGTTTTGTGCATGTCGTGTAGTGTGGACCTGGAGTCTGTCCGTGTAACTAACAACACGGTTCGGTGAACTCCTTCACAGAACACGCTGTGTCAATGATGCACACGCCGTGAAGCGTGACCTGGGGACTCGGCCGTGTAACTAACAACATGGGCTGATGTCACCTCCCTTAACACGCCGTGTACCTGTGGGACATGCCGTGTAGGCTTGTCTGAGGACAGACTGTGTGGAGTTAGCCGTGTGGCTGGGAAACGGGGTGCTGTACACACCGTGTACGGGTGTAACACGCCGGGTAGTGTCAAGCTGAGTAGTAGGTCGTGTCACAGAAGACACGGGCAGTTGGAAAATAACACCATACAAGCCGTGTAATTTAAGTACACGCTGTGTAGTTTTGTTTAATGGGAGCCGTGTTGCTTAGCCGTGTCGAAGGACCCGGGCAGGGGAAGGGAAGTCAAGTACACGCCATGTAGTCAGTGTACACGCCGTGTAGTTTTGTTTTGCCAATTTTGAATGCCTTATTCCTCTTGTTTTCCTTATGGTTACTTCGCTTTCAGTCATAATAATTTTGAATCTGAGGTGTGCTTTTGACCATGTAGTGTCATGCCCCCTAGACGACCACGCGTTGTTCACCAGGAAAGCAGTGAAAATTATACTCCGGAGATGGTGGGCCATGGGCTACCAGTGGATCCTCCAGCAGAGCCAGATACGGCACCAGTTGTTATACCGGACACAGGTCCAGAGGTGTAGTTCCATGAAGGTTTTATGCGGTTTATGAAGACCTTTTAGGGAGCACCGCAGGCTGCTACATCATTGGATGACCTGACTTGAATCTTCCAGTAGCAGCATCTGCCTATGTTTTCAATGGATGGCGGACCGCAGGCTATAGAGTCTTGGCTAGGATCGATGTAGACTATTTTCGAGCATCTTGAGACGCCTCCAGGGCGGAGGGTCAAGCTCGCAAATTACATGCTATGTGATTCCGCCAAGAGGTGGTGGGATGTTACCACCCAGTCAGAGCATCACAAGGACATGGCGTGGGAAGATTTTCAGGCAGTATTCTATGACTCCTTCTTTCCCAAGATGCTGAAGGGCAGATAGAGCTCGAGAGTTCATGAATCTTCAGCAGGGCGCTATGTCAGTTATGGACTATTCTATTCATTTTACATAGCTTCAGTGCTTTGCACCCATGCTATTGGGTGATGAGACGCTGAGAGCTAGAAGGTTTGAGGGTGGGCTTTAGTATGACATCCGAGTGTAGGTGAATGTTTTCAGGTTACCTACTGTACACGCGATTGTGAACCAGGCGTTGATTAGAGAGAGGGACCTATGGGAATCAAGTGGTGTGGGACAAGGTGGTTCAACCCCATTTACTGGTGTTATTTCTGCTGGCAAGAGGAAGAGACAGATGGACTTCTCTCAGGGTAGTAGTACCAGTCAGAAGAATGCTTCAGGTGGCCAGGTTATGTGCTACCAGTGTGGAAGGGAGAGGCACAAGAGACCGTAGTGTCCACGAGACTCAATGGAGTTCCGAGCTTGCGACAAGATGGGTCATCTATAGCGCTTTTGCAGGGCATTTCTACCAGTGGCTAGTGAGAGGGGATATGTGAAGACTCCGCATGCAGGAGTAGGACCAGTGGCTTCTTACCAGTCTTGGAACTGGAATACGTCAGGGCGTGAAAGCAGAGATGGTGGTCATGGCCGTGGTATCAAGACACTAGGATCGCAGAGGTAGCAGGGCATGACAACTTAGGGTAGCTAGGCTGTGTCGCAGGGCCACGACACTGGGCATGCATATGCAGTGCCGCTGACCCAGTAAGAGCAGGATCCCGGACCTTCTACAGTCAGAGGTACTATTCTAGTTGCTTCTGTCTTGTCTTCAGTACTTTTTGATACGGGTTTTACGCATAGTTTCATATCTGTACCCGTTGTGGAGATCCTTGGGCTTGGTGTTTCTTAATCTTCTGATATCATGACACTAGACACTCCGTTTGGGACTAGAATGGATGGTGTGCGTCAGTGCAAGGGGTTCCCCCTTGAGGTTGGTGGGTGTCACTTCCTTTGGTACCTCTATGTCTTGGAGATGATGAGATATGACGTCATTCTCAGGATGGACTGGTTGGTTCCCTTTCGAGCCTTTGTAGACTGCTATCGTCGCAGGGTGTGTTTCACGTCACCAGAGGGTGGGGAGTTTCTATAAAAGGTCGAATGGGATGTTTAGGCGAGTCGAGTTGGACAGGAGCATCATGGGCAAGGTGGAGTCACAACCCAGATTGTGAGCCTATATCTGGATAACCAGGGGACTTGTTAGGCGGATTTCCCTCCAGTTGTCAATCGTTTCAGGGATGTCTTCCCGAACGACTTTTCAGGTCTACCTCTAGTGCGTGAGGTGAATTTCTCGATCAAGATAGTGCCAGGAGCAGCATTGGTGTCCATTCCTCCTTATAGTATGGCCATGCCTGAGTTGCAGGAGCTCAAGAGACAGTTAGAGGAGCTACGAGAGAAGGGTTTTATCCAACCCAGTACTTATCCTTGGGTTTCTCTAGTCCTTTTTGTGAATAAGGAGGATGGTACTGTAACACCCCAAGCTTCTACGGTACGTTTCCCTTTGAATAATGCGATAGCGTGTGTTGTACGCAACCTCGAGTTCTAACACACACCACAACTAATTAAACTAGCCGTTGTGAATAGTAATACCTAATTTTTGAAATTATATATATTTTATATTTGAAAATGGACTTCATTTTTGGACTCGGAATATCGAATTTAGCCTAAGGTGAAATTTTGGTACTTTTCGGATAACTTTCATATTTTTATGAATAGTGAAAATTACTAAATTTTAATTAAAAACAACTTTTTTAATCAAAATAATTAATAGTGATAAATTATGAATTTTAGTAGTTTTAAAGTATATTTAAAATATATTTTTACCATTTAATATAATGTTGGTCATTGGACCTAATTTTACAATTAAACCGAACATAAACAAGTGTCAATCTTTTGATAGTTATTATCTCTTAAAAACACGCTTTTTGTTTTGACAGCGGGAATTAATTTTAAATTAATTTCTGCCACTTCTGTGTTTTGAATTTAGGAAAATGGATTCCATATTTGGAATCAGGATGTTCAAATTGTGTAAATAGGTAACTTTTATTTTTAGACATTTTGAATAATTACTGCGGTAAATATTTTATTTACCATGGTTAAGGGTAAATCCGGTAAATAAGGGTTAAAAAAAATAATATTATAATAATACTAAATTACCCTAAAAACGTGTCTTAACCCTATTGGTTGATATATGGTCGACCATGGGCATCGTTGTGTCAATTTTGGGACCCCATGGATCCACTTGTAAGTGATAATGACACTTTATTTTAATTTAATTAAAATGAATACAAAAATGACACAAGCATATATCTTTTAGAACAACAATTTTTACATAGGGTTATATATGTTGGATTTTAGATTATAAATATTCATTAGAAAGATAAAAAGATTTCCTACATAATGATATTTTATTTATAATTTTTAGACATTAAATAATTTATTTTATTTATGACACAATGATGATGCAGTAATTACTATAATAGTGAAAAATTAAAATAATTGATATTATAAATACCCAAATAAATATAATATGAAACTTTTAATGAATTAAACTAATTTTGTAGGCTAATATGATATATTAGGATTGATTTAATGGACTTTTTTCGAAGTAATCAATCTGTTATGAGTTTCACAAAAATCAACTATTGAATAGTGTCAAAATTGACATAAAAGAGTTCTTAAAACAAATATTATATTATTAATTGATATTAAATACCTAAAAATCTAAGGTTCGTCCAAGAGACTTATATTATGATAGGTTAATCATTAATGGACCACTTGGGGGTCTCATGGATGTATATAGTAAGTTTATTAACCATATTATAGAAAAATACAAAGAGACATTGTAAAAGTGAAACTAATTAACTTAGAGTTAATACTTAAAGATAAGGTTAATATAAGTACCCAAACCTGTCTAAATTCGATTGTTTGAGTGGTTTTCGACCTATCCCCACCTTAACCTTTGAATAATAAGCTTTGGGGCCATTAGAAACCGAATATGAATTTATTATAAATTAATATTTCTAGCTTTTCCAAAGGTGCCCCTCACCCCTCTTATAAAAAGGGCACTCCTCCTTCTCATTTCTTCACACCTTCAAAGCCTTTTGGTTCGGCCAAAATCTGCCCAAATACTCTCCCAACATCCCTCACTACAACCTAGAGGCCTTAGTTTGATCAGAAAGCCAACCTAAGGATCCCTTTTGATCAAATCAAAAGGAAGAACCCGAAGAAGAGGTAATGATTTCACCACCCTTTTCTAAGTTCATTTCTTCTTCCACTTCTTCTTCCTTTGTTCTTACCATTCTAAAATAATAACTCCAGTATCTCACATATACTGTGATGTTATTATAAGTATGGTACAACCATATTCAGTATTCTATCCACCCTTTGAATAACATGTCACCATACGTGCGTACGTACGGCTTACCGTCTCCACGTCGTGGTGTAATTGTTATTCAATATAATATTATTTGGATGGGTATAATAATGATGTGTAACTCATGTAAATAATAAATATAACATGTTAATGATTCTGTATATATGATATACCATTCATTTATATATTATTTTAATATCAAAAGAATGATATTGTCGCTCGTGCGTACGTACGGACTACCGTCTCCACGAACGCGATGAGATTCATTCTCCATCGTATCCATTCAAGTATAATTATCATTTTATGATTTAAAAATGATGTTTAAGGACTTGATATCATTCTGGATATGAATAAGATACAACAAACATGGCTTATGTAACAAAACATATAAAAGAAAATGAGTAAGTTAACACCCGAAACGATGATAATTCTAAGATATTATAAATAAATCAATGTTAAAAGATCATATATGATATCATGTTAATATATATGATTCTTGTATAATTTAATAACAATTATTTCACCATTATACAGGAGGTTAACCTACCCCAACCAAGGAAAAGTACAAGGTAAGGGTTATTTCACAATCACTTCATTATCCGAGGTTGTTTATATATAATAATCTACTGGGATCTCTTTATCATCCACATCCATGTTTCTTAAAAATGTATTTCAAAACATTTTTACTATTTACAAAAATATGGGTTAAAGTCATTTATACCCTTTTTTGACTTTTTATAAGAGGTTTATAAAGGAATCTTTCCGTCTTTTTCAAAACAAGGTCCTTTTTAACCTTTTCGACAGAATTGAGGTAAGAATGTTTTTTTTAACTTATACGGCGGGTGCGGTTATTTTACGCCGTTATAAAATCTTCAAAGCTTTCCTTACAAGCTTATAAGAATATTTTCAAAGAAAATGTTTTATTTTATATGGATCTTAAATGATTTCAAAATAAAAGGAGATATTTCTTTAAAAAGAATTTTGATTTCATCTATGTCAACATCCTTTGATGGATTTTAAGATTATTTGAAGTTGATTTATTATGATACAAAACTTCTATATTGTATTGAAGGTTTTGTGATATGTTTGACTGTGGATGTGCTATTTTTATACCATTCATAGTTTATTGTGAAAGTATTGACATTTCGTATGCTAGTTTTAATACGAATGTTTATGTTATGTTTAAACCTTTTCATATGGGAATGCATTGGACTTAATAAGTGACGGGTGGAGCCCGCTATAGCTCCTCGATGCATCGGTAGGTATCATGAGACAAACTAGTGTCTTGGAACAAGGCCTTGACAAAATCTTATTTGTAGTCTTGGCACGAGGCCTTGGCTATGTGGTTATGATAGTCTGGCATTATGCATTCCAACATTATGAAAGTGGTTATTGATTTTTGCATCTGATTATTCATTTAGTAGAATATCCATGTGAATAAGTAAATGGCATTATTTCATTTTATTTATGCCATACCATGTTTAATGTTCGTATTTAAAAGGCTTTTGTTTTAGTTATACATTGCCTTAAATGTTTATTCTTATTTATGAAAGTTTCCACTTTATTGTTATCCTTACTGGGCATTTGAGCTCACCCCTTTTTTTTATGTTTTATTTTTCCCAGGATGTGAAGAAGTAAGTTATGAATGACCTGCAGGGATTTTATGAGGGGTTAATAGTGTGGATTGTGGAAACATTATGTTGTTGTATTAGTTTTTCATTTTATGATGTAATGTAAAACTTATGAATATATCTAGTGTTTCCAAGGCTACTAAACCAATCGGTCTTTCGAGATTTGATCTTTCTTGTGATCATGCCAATGTTATGTAATTAATGCACCGACTCTGGGTAGCTGGGGTCGGGGCGTTACAGTTGGTATCAGAGGAAGTTTAGTACAAACCTTGGAAGCTAGATTTAGATAAACTCTGATTAGAGCACATAGACCTAAGATGAACTTTGAGGATTAGTATAGAAGAACTTCCTAGAATTTTGGTATTGTAGAGACTTTGTGAGTTTTCCGAGCAATACATCCCTGTCTGGATACGAGCAGGTAGAGGCGGCTCTGGAACAAATGTACCTAGGGGTAAAACCCAAAAACACCGCTTTGAGCTAGACTCGAACGGGAACTGGTGCACGACAACGGGCCTTGCTGCACTCTTGGTTACGACACTCCCGGGGGATATGCTTAGGATAACTCTCACTTTCTTTACAAATCATTATGAAGGGTTTATGAGTATATACTTCCTCAAAGAAAACATATTTATGATTATGGATTATATCCATAGATAGTTCAATTTATGTTTAGTGTTTTATAAGTATGGGATTATGTATTTTGATGCATAAACTGATCTAGTTTATGCCATATTTTAGAAATGGCGCCTAGTGGAAGAAATGGAAACCGTATCAATTCACGCACTCCATGTAGGGATTACCCTCCTGCTCAAGATAATTATAGTGGGGCTGGTGATGCAACTGGTGCTGATCAGCTAATCACCGTACTGGGACAACTTACTCAGGTTATGAATAATAACCTTACCCGTATGGAGCACCCTGATCCGCAGCGTGGAGGATCAATGTTAGACCGATTCATGAGACAACAACCACCAACGTTCAATGGGAGTACAAATCCCTTAGTAGCTGAGAAATGGATATTTTCCCTACAGAAAATATTTCAGGCTTTGGGGAGTAGTGAAAGGGAAAAAGTTACCATGGCAGTTTACCGCCTCACTGGAGATGCTGATCAATGGTGGTCATTGATTCAAAACATGAAGGAAGATGATGAAGTATCAAACATGGAATGGAGGGAGTTCAAAGATCTGTTTTTAGAAAAATACTTTCCTCACGACCATCGAGCAGATATGGAAAGACAATTTCTGAGTCTGAGACAAAAGGAGGATGAGAATGTCACAAAGTATGAGGCTAACTTTACAAGGTTAGCGAGGTACGCTGGTGATTATATTCGCAACCCAAGAAGTAAGATTGATCGTTTCTTTGATGGGTTAAAACCATTTCTCCGTCGAGCATTAGTCTCACAATCCTTTTCATCGTACGAAGACATTGTCTCATGTGCTATCAAGACCGAAAAGGAATTCTCTAAGTCTTATGACTTTAAAGAAAAGCAAGAGAAGAAGAGACCTGATGATCAATCTGGGAATGGAAATAAGGGGAAGAAGGGAAAGGTTGAATATCCATCTTGTGGTAAGTGCGGTAAGAAACACCCCGGTGCTTGCCTGAAGGGAATGTGAGTCTGTTACAAGTGTGGTGAAAAAGGCCACCAAGCTCATGATTGCAAGGGGAAGAAGGAAGCTACCAACGTTCAGTGCTACAATTGCAGGGAGATGGGGCATTATGCAAATGCATGTCCTAAGCGTCAGGAGAACTTACCTCAGAAAAGGCCAAGGGATCAAGGCCAGGCTTATGCTATCACTACTGCTGAGGTAGAAGCTCCGAAAGACGTGGTGGCAGGTAATTTAATGGTTTCCTCAAGTTTAGCAAATGCATTATTTGATTCTGGATCATCGCATTGTTTCATATCTTCCCAGTTTGCTAAGAAAATTAGATATTTCCAATTTGATTTAATAAGGGAGTTGTCAGTTAAAACTCCAAAGGGAAGTATCGTTGCAACAAAGTTTTGTGAATCAGTCCCCATTAGAGCACATAAATTTTCTTTATCTGCTGATTTCATCGTCATACCTATGATTGAGTTTGATATAATCCTCGGTATGGACTGGCTTTCGGACTATGATGCGAAGATTTATTGTAAGAAGAAAGAGGTTACGATTCTTGATGATAATGATAAGGAGCACCTTATTTTTAGAGCAGAATCGTCACCACCTAATTCTTATTTAGATCCACCCCCTGTAGCTCAACTTAATTCAATTATCGGGGAGGAAGAGAATGAAATAACTGTCGGTGAGGAAAGGAATGTTCAAATAGAGGATGTACCTATTGTGAAAGAATTTGTAGATGTATTTCCGGAAGATTTACCTGGACATCCTCCAGAACGAGAAGTTGAGTTTTCTATTGATTTGATTCCTGGATCAAGGCCTATATCGAAGACCCCTTATAGAATGGCCACTGTAGAGCTAGTCGAACTAAAGAAACAACTAGAGGAATTGAGTAATAAGGGATTTATTCGCCCTAGTGTTTCTCCATGGGGAGCCCCTGTTCTTTTTGGTAAAAAGAAAGATGGATCTATGAGGTTATGTATCGATTACAGGGAGATAAATGCTATAACGATAAAGAATAAGTATCCCCTACCTCGTATTGATGATTTATTTGACCAACTGCATGGAGCTCAATACTTTTCAAAGATTGACCTTCGATCTGGATACCATCAGTTGTGTGTAAAGAAGGAAGACATTCCGAAAACAGCATTTCGAACCAGGTACGGGCATTACGAGTTTACTGTAATGCCGTTTGGATTGACTAATGCACCCTCTGTATTCATGGATCTGATGAATAGAGTTTTCAAGGAGTATCTCGATGAATTTGTGGTGGTATTTATTGATGATATCTTGGTATACTCCAAAACCTACAAAGATCATGAAAATCACTTGCGCATTATCATGAAGACTCTGAGGAGGCATGAATTATATGGAATGTTTAGCAAGTGTGAATTCTGGCTTCAGGAGATTTCTTTTCTTGGCCATATTTTCTCTAAAGATGGAATCTCTGTTGATCCTTCTAAGACCAAGGCAATCCAAGAATGGCCAGCACCTACGAGTATAACTGAGGTACGTAGTTTAATTGGTTTGGCAGGTTATTATCGACGTTTCGTCCAGAATTTTGCCCGATTGGCTAACCCATTAACGAAGCTCACACGTAAAGGGGTTAAATTTGTTTGGACAAAAGAGTGTGAAGAATGTTTCAAAGAACTGAAGAGAAGATTAGTCAATGCTCCTATATTGACTCTACCATCGGGGACTGATGGGTTCGTTATTTATAGTGATGCATCAAAGAAAGGACTTGGCTGTGTCCTTATGCAGAATGATAGAGTTATTGCCTATGCATCACGACAGTTGAAAATTCATGAACAAAACTATCCTACTCATGATCTCGAGTTAGCAGCAATGATCTTTGCTTTGAAAATATGGAGGCACTACCTCTATGGTGAAAAATGTGAGATTTATACTGATCACAAGAGTTTGAAGTATATTTTCTCACAAAAAGAACTCAACATGAGGCAAAGGAGATGGCTTGAATTAATCAAGGATTATGATTGTACGATACACTACCACCCAGGGAAGGCAAACAAGGTGGCAGATGCTTTGAGTAGAAAAGACCATGGAGTTTTGAACAATATGAGAATTGAAAGGGATCCAATTTTCATGGAGCTAGTGAAGATGGACATGAGAATAACCAGGGAAGGTGAAACATCAATGCTTTTTCAAATGGTTGCCAAACCATCTTTACTAGAAAGGATTAAGAGTTCTCAGACTGATGATGAAGAATTCCAAAAGAAGATTAAAGCTGTGAATGATGGGAGATTGAGAGACTTTGCGTATGAAGGTGGAATTTTGAAATTCGGGAAGAGTCTTTGTGTTCCCAATATACCTGATCTAAAAAGGGAATTGCTGGATGATGCTCATAGTTCCAATTTCTCTATACACCCTGGGAGCACCAAAATGTATAGAGATTTGAAGGAACATTTTTGGTGGGACAACATGAAGAGGGAGATTGCTGATTTTGTGTCAAGATGTATGGTTTGTCAACAAGTGAAAGCTGGAAGGCAACATCCTGGAGGAGTCATGCAACCTCTTCCCATACCGGAGTGGAAATGGGACAATATTACAATGGACTTTGTCATGGGGCTACCAAAGACTCCTAGAAGGAACGATGCAATATGGGTTATTGTTGATCGTCTTACCAAGTCAGCACATTTTCTTGCTATAAGAGAAGATCTACCCCTGGAACGTCTAGCAAGACTATACATTAATGAAGTTGTGAGACTTCATGGAGTACCCCTATCGATTGTTTCTGATCGTGATCCCCATTTTACTTCAAGATTTTGGAAAAGTCTTCAGAAATCCCTGGATACTGAACTTCATTTGAGCACTGCTTACCACCCTCAGACAGACGGACAATCAGAACGGACTATTCAGACCTTAGAAGACATGTTGAGATCTTTCTCACTTGATTTTCAGGGTATGTGGGATCAATATTTACCACTAGTAGAATTTTCCTATAACAATAGCTTCCATTCGAGTATTCAGATGGCACCATATGAAGCGTTATACGGAAAGAGATGTCGTACACCAACCTGTTGGGATGACGTTGGTGAAAGAAAACTTGTAGGGCACAGAACTGGTGGAGGGAAAACTGTGGAAAAGGTGAAGGTAATCCAAAATCACATTAAAGCAGCTCAAAGTAGGCAGAAGAGCTATGCCGATAATCGAAGGAAGGATTTGGAATTTCAAGTCGGTGATCATGTTTTCCTGAAGGTATCTCCGTGGAAGGGAGTCATACGTTTTGGTAAGAAAGGTAAATTGAGTCCCAGGTACATCGGACCTTTCGAAATTCTAGAACGAATTGGGGCTGTAGCTTACCGATTGGCAATGCCGCCAAGTCTCTCCAAAGTTCACGATGTGTTCCACGTATCTCTGTTGAGGAAATACATGCCTGACCCAACGCATGTACTCACCTATGAAGATTTAGAACTGGAACCCGATCTGTCTTATTGCGAAGAGCCCATCAAGATTCTTGATACGAGAGAACAAGTGCTGAGAAACCGGACGACGCGTCTGGTAAAAGTTCTTGTGGAGGAATCATAAGATGGAAGAGGCAACGTGGGAACCCGAGGAACTTATGATGAAGAACCCACCCGAGTCTTTTTATGCAGTAAAACCTAGAATTGCGAGGACACAATTATTTGAAGGAGGGGAGAATGTAACACCCCAAGCTTCTACGGTACGTTTCCCTTTGAATAATGTGATAGCGTGTGTTGTACGCAACCTCGAGTTCTAACACACACCACAACTAATTAAACTAGCCGTTGTGAATAGTAATACCTAATTTTTGAAATTATATATATTTTATATTTGAAAATGGACTTCATTTTTGGACTCGGAATATCGAATTTAGCCTAAGGTGAAATTTTGGTACTTTTCGGATAACTTTCATATTTTGATGAATAGTGAAAATTACTAAATTTTAATTAAAAACAACTTTTTTAATCAAAATAATTAATAGTGATAAATTATGAATTTTAGTAGTTTTAAAGTATATTTATAATATATTTTTACCATTTAATATAATGTTGGTCATTGGACATAATTTTACAATTAAACCGAACATAAACAAGTGTCAATCTTTTGATAGTTATTATCTCTTAAAAACACGCTTTTTGTTTTGACAGCGGGAATTAATTTTAAATAAATTTCTGCCACTTCTGTGTTTTGAATTTAGGAAAATGGATTCCATATTTGGAATCAGGATGTTCAAATTGTGTAAATAGGTAACTTTTATTTTTAGACATTTTGAATAATTACTGCGGTAAATATTTTATTTACCATGGTTAAGGGTAATCCGGTAAATAAGGGTTAAAAAAAATAAAATTATAATAATACTAAATTACCCTAAAAACGTGTCTTAACCCTATTGGTTGATAGATGGTCGACCATGGGCATCTTTGTGTCAATTTTGGGACCCCATGGATCCACTTGTAAGTGATAATGACACTTTATTTTAATTTAATTAAAATGAATACAAAAATGACACAAGCATATATCTTTTAGAACTACAATTTTTACATAGGGTTATATATGTTTGATTTTAGATTATAAATATTAATTAGAAAGATAAAAAGATTTCCTACATAATGATATTTTATTTATAATTTTTAGACATTAAATAATTTATTTTATTTATGACACAATGATGATGCAGTTATTACTATAATAGTGAAAAATTAAAATAATTGATATTATAAATACCCAAATAAATATAATATGAAACTTTTAATGAATTAAACTAATTTTGTAGGCTAATATGATATATTAGGATTTATTTAATGGACTTTGTTCGAAGTAATCAATCTGTTATGAGTTTCACAAAAATCAACTATTGAATAGTGTCAAAATTGACATAAAAGAGTTCTTAAAAAAAATATTATATTATTAATTGATATTAAATTCCTAAAAATCTAAGGTTCGTCCAAGAGACTTATATTATGATAGGTTAATCATTAATGGACCACTTGGGGGTCGCTTGGATGTATATAGTAAGTTTATTAACCATATTATATAAAAATACAAAGAGACATTGTAAAAGTGAAACTAATTAACTTAGAGTTAATACTTAAAGATAAGGTTAATATAAGTACCCAAACCTGTCTAAATTCTATTGGTTGAGTGGTTTTCGACCTATACCCACCTTAAACTTTGAATAATAAGCTTTGGAGCCATTAGAAACCGAATATGAATTTATTATAAATTAATATTTCTAGCTTTTCCAAAGGTGCCCCTCACCCCTCTTATAAAAAGGGCACTCCTCCTTCTCATTTCTTCACACCTTCAAAGCCTTTTGGTTCGGCCAAACTCTGCCCAAATACTCTCCCAACATCCCTCACTACAACCTAGAGGCCTTAGTTTGATCAGAAAGCCAACCTAAGGAGCCCTTTTGATCAAATCAAAAGGAAGAACCCGAAGAAGAGGTAATGATTTCACCACCCTTTTCTAAGTTCATTTCTTCTTCCACTTCTTCTTCCTTTGTTCTTACCATTCTAAAATAATAACTCCAGTATCTCACATATACTGTGATGTTATTATAAGTATGGTACAACCATATTCAGTATTCTATCCACCCTTTGAATAACATGTCACCATACGTGCGTACGTACGGCTTACCGTCTCCACGTCGTGGTGTAATTGTTATTCAATATAATATTATTTGGATGGGTATAATAATGATGTGTAACTCATGTAAATAATAAATATAACATGTTAATGATTCTGTATATATGATATACCATTCATTTATATATTATTTTAATATCAAAAGAATGATATTGTCGCTCGTGCGTACGTACGGACTACCGTCTCCACGAACGCGATGAGATTCATTCTCCATCGTATCCATTCAAGTATAATTATCATTTTATGATTTAAAAATGATGTTTAAGGACTTGATATCATTCTGGATATGAATAAGATACAACAAACATGGCTTATGTAACAAAACATATAAAAGAAAACGAGTAAGTTAACACCCGAAACGATGATAATTCTAAGATATTATTAATAAATCAATGTTAAAAGATCATATATGATATCATATTAATATATATGATTATTGTATAATTTAATAACAATTATTTCACCATTATACAGGAGGTTAACCTACCCCAACCAAGGAAAAGTACAAGGTAAGGGTTATTTCACAATCTCTTCATTATCCGAGGTTGTTTATATATAATAATCTACTGGGATCTCTTTATCATCCACATCCATGTTTCTTAAAAATGTATTTCAAAACATTTTTACTATTTACAAGAATATGGGTTAAAGTCATTTATACCCTTTTTTGACTTTTTATAAGATGTTTATAAAGGAATCTTTCTGTCGTTTTCAAAACAAGGTCCTTTTTAACCTTTTCGACAGAATTGAGGTAAGAATGTTTTTTTTAACTTATACGGCAGGTGCGGTTATTTTACGCCGTTATAAAATCTTCAAAGCTTTCCTTACAAGCTTATAAGAATATTTTCAAAGAAAATGTTTTATTTTATATGGATCTTAAATGATTTCAAAATAAAAGGAGATATTTCTTTAAAAAGAATTTTGATTTCATCTATGTCAACATCCTTTGATGGATTTTAAGATTATTTGAAGTTGATTTATTATGATACAAAACTTCTATATTGTATTGAAGGTTTTGTGATATGTTTGACTGTGGATGTGCTATTTTTATACCATTCATAGTTTATTGTGAAAGTATTGACATTTCGTATGCTAGTTTTAATACGAATGTTTATGTTATGTTTCAACCTTTTCATATGGGAATGCATTGGACTTAATAAGTGACGGGTGGAGCCCGATATAGCTCCTCGATGCATCGGTAGGTCTCATGAGACAAACTAGTGTCTTGGCACAAGGCCTTGACAAAATCTTATTTGTAGTCTTGGCACGAGGCCTTGGCTATGTGGTTATGATAGTCTGGCATTATGCATTCCAACATTATGAAAGTGGTTATTGATTTTTGCATGTGATTATTCATTTAGTAGAATATCCATGTGAATAAGTAAATGGCATTATTTCATTTTATTTATGCCATACCATGTTGAAAGTTCGTATTTAAAAGGCTTTTGTTTTAGTTATACATTGCCTTAAATGTTTATTCTTATTTATGAAAGTTTCCACTTTATTGTTATCCTTTCTGGGCATTTGAGCTCACCCCTTTTTTTTATGTTTTATTTTTCCCAGGATGTGAAGAAGTAAGTTATGAATGACCTGCAGGGATTTTATGAGGGGTTAATAGTGTGGATTGTGGAAACATTATGTTGTTGTATTAGTTTTTCATTTTATGATGTAATGTAAAACTTATGAAT
Source organism: Viscum album (assembly GCA_963277665.1). NCBI lineage: Eukaryota > Viridiplantae > Streptophyta > Magnoliopsida > Santalales > Viscaceae > Viscum > Viscum album. The sequence continues at coordinate 2,043,913,426 of OY728147.1, read as the reverse complement.
ATATCTAGTGTTTCCAAGGCTACTAAACCAATCGGTCTTTCGAGATTTGATCTTTCTTGTGATCATGCCAATGTTATGTAATTAATGCACCGACTCTGGGTAGCTGGGGTCAGGGCATTACAGGTACCCTTAGGCTTTGCATGGATTATCGGAAGCTGAACTAGTTGACTGTTAAGAACTGATTTCCCTTGCCGAGGATAGATGATCTGTTTGATCTGATTCCTGGAGCACGAGTATTCTAGAAGATTGATTTGAGGTCAGGATATCATCAGGTGTGCGTTAGACCATCTGAAATACCTCTCACAGTTTTCAGGAGCAGGTATGCTATATATGAGTATATGGTTATGCCATTCGGACTGATGAACGAGCCAACAGTTTTCATGGCTCTGATGAATCGTGTGTTCCATCCTTATCTTGATTCTTTTGTGGTAGTATTCCTGGACTACATCTTGTTATACTCTCACACTCAAAACTAACATGCCATTCATCTTGGGATCATATTGAGTACACTAATAGAGCATCGACTATATGCTAAGCTCTCAAAGTGACACTTTTGGATGGACCAGATTCACTTCTTGGGTCACATTATCTCAGAGGCAAGTGTTGCAGTAGACCCAGAGAAGCTGAGAGAAGTAGTTTCCTGGGAGCAGCCTAAGAACCTATTTGAGATACAGATTTTCTTAGGGTTGGATGGTTAATACAGATGCTTCATACAGTACTTCTCCCACTTAGCAGCGCTGTTGACGGGCTTGACTAAGAAGGGTGTGAAGTTCGTTTGGTCGGAAGCTTGCAAGGAAGATTTTTAGGACCTGAAGAGAAGGTTGACATCAGCACCGATCCTGATACTCCCGGAGCAGGGGAAGAGCTATACAGTTTACTATGATGCATCAGGTATTGGGCTGGGAGCAGAGTTGATGCAGGGCGATCGAGTTATTGCGCACGGGTCTCGGCAGTTGAGGCCACATGAGAGGAAATACTCGACGCATGATCTCGAGTTGGTTGCAGTTGTGTATGCGTTGTGCCGTTGGAGGCATTATCTGTTGGGAGATCATTTTTTGGTTTTCACTGAACACAAAAGCCTCAAGTATATCTTTACTCAGCGTGACCTGAATCTAAGGCTGAGAATGTGGGTCGAGTACCTACAATCCTTTGATTTCGAGCTTTCCTATACACCTGGTAAAGGTAATGCAGTAGCTAATGCACTGAGCAGAAAGACTCAGATACAGGCAGTGCAGGAGGCCAGTGGTGAGTGGCAGCTTATGGCTTTATTCACTCAGATGCATCTGGGGGTCCATGATAGTCAGGGGCAGACTTATATTTCCTCGTTATCTGTGAATTCTACCCTCCTAGATAGAGTGAGGATGAGGTAGCTATCTGATTCATAAGGCCTAGTTCTACAGGAGTCAGTGGCAAGTGAGGACCCTCCTCCCGGTTGGACGATTGGCGATGATGAGGTTTTGCATTTCCATGGACAAGTATGGGTTCCAGGGGATATATGCGAGGAGCTAATGCGGGAGTTTCATGCTTCATCTTGGGCAGTTCACCCCGGGGTTACCAAGATGTACCGAGACTTGAGACGTCGATACTGGTGGCTGGGTATGAAGAGAGAGATAGCTGGTTTTGTTACGAAGTATTCCACCTGTCAACAGGTGAAGGCGGAGCACTAGAGGCCAGATGGGCTGCTACAGCAGTTACCCATTCTAGAGTGGAAATGGGATGATGTCGCGATGGATTTCGTAACAGGATTGCCGAGGTCACCTCGAGGTAATGACGTCGTGTGGGTTGTTGTGGATAGACTCACGAAGGTAGCTCACTTTTTGCCGATCAAGGAGACCTTTGGTGTGGACTAGCTCAGAATGATGTATATCCAAGAGATCATACGTCTTCATGGGGTCCCTCATTCTATCATTTCAGATAGGGACACCCGCTTAATGTCTCGTTTCTGGCAGAGCTTTCAGAGGGCGCTTGGTAAATATGTGCTTCTGAGCATAGCATACCATCCTTAGACAGATGGCCAGTCCGAGCGTAAGATACAGGTGCTTGAGGACATGCTGCGTGCATGCGTCCTGGACTTTGGGGGCTCTTGGGAGAAGAATATACCCTTATTCGAGTTTTCCTATAAAAATAGTTTTTAGGCAACTGTTGAGATGGAACCATACGAGGCTTTATATTGTAGGCCATGCCGATCACATTTATGCTGGTTAGAGGAAGGTGAGGCAGCTCTACTGGGGCCACAAATTTTACAGGAGACATTTGAGCAGGTCCAGTTGATTCAGAAGCAGATGGCTACCACGCAGTCTCGTCAGAAGTCTTATGCTGATCGCCGTAGATGACTTTTGGAGTTTGTGGTTGGGGATCAGGATTTTCTACGTGTTTTTTCAAGGCTGGGACACAAGAAGATCAGGAGACAGGGTAAACTTTCACCGAAGTATGTGGGGCCATTCGGGATTATGGAGAGAGTCGGGCTGGTTGCCTATCGGTTGTAGTTACCACAGCAGTACCGAGCCATGCACGACGTCTTCGACCTGTCTCAGTTGCGTCGATATCATTCAGACTCATCTCACACCTTTCAGCTAGAAGAGGTTGAGCTTCAGCATGATACGTCCATTGAGGAGCATCCGATCCATATCCTTGACAGGACCACGAAGGTTCTCCAAGGTCGGTCAGTTCCTCTCGTACGGGTGCTATGGCAGCATGGACGAGTGCAGGACGAGACCTGGGAGCGGGAGTCCGACATACGTGCTCTGTGGCCAGAGCTATTCTGAGCTTTATCTTCACCACCCTTGGAAGGGAAATTCAGGGACAAATTTCTATAAGGGGTGATGTTTGTAAGAACCTGGTTCTTATTTTTTAGGTACGGGCTTCTTTTTTTTCCCTTTTCCTTCAGGGTTTTTGAGAAAATATGGAAAATATAAAAAATGATAAATTTTGAAACTACACGTCATGTACTTTTTCCACACGCCGTGTACTTTTGGCCGTGTTGGGATGAGTACACGGGGCGTGTAGCCATATCGGCAACGAAGGGTGTATGAACCGACTACATGCCGTGTAGTGGTACCTTACACGTCGTGTAGTCAGTCGGCAAGCTTGAATAGTAAGGCGGTGGAGTCACTGCCAGCTGGACGACAGTACACGCCGTTTACTCAGGAGTACATTCCATGTACTCAGGTCGACGGGTGAACAGTGTGGTAGTGCTGCCAAATGAACAGTTAAACGAAATAAGTGCACGCCTTGTACTCAGAAGTACACGCCGTGTACTCAGAAGTACACGCCATGTACTTTTTTCATCTTAAAACAGGCAGTAGCCTCCTCATTTGGAAGAGGAGGCATTTGAACCATTTTGGAGCCAAGGAGGATGGCCGGACCTTTGGAGATACCCTGGGTGTTCGTCTGGAATCCGATTTGGCTTCGGACGATCTCGTTGGAACCGCATGGGTAAGCCCTTTCTCCTCCTTAATCCATTCTTACCAATTATTTCCCTAATAGAAGTTATTTACGTTTGAATGGGGTTTGTTCTTAATCAGATCTATGCCGTTCTTGGGCATTTCTGGAGTCGTCATTCGGGTATATCGTTCGTTGGCATATAAGGTAGGTGGATTTGTGTTAGTTTTTCCAACTATTGTGCATTTTTGTGCATCTTGTGCATTTTTGTGCCACGAACCCATGTTGGGGTGTTGTGTGGTTGAGGCCGTTTGTATATTTAATTCCTAGAGTTGCATTGGTAATTAAATTGTGATAATAAAATGGTGGTTGAGATCATTTCTTGGATCTGAAACCACCCCGGGGGTGCGTTCCACTGTTTATCCATTTGTCTAGGATGCCTGAGGGTATGCCTTTAATGTAGTAATTGTAGAATTTCCTTGAGAGGAATTTCTTGTTTACTGCATTTTGATATGTTGGGCATGACCTGGTTACCTATTTAGCCTGAGGGCATTCTTGTGATTAGCCTGTGGGCACTGCACGATTTAGCCTGTGGGCTGTAGATATTTTTGGCCTGAGGGAAACTTCTTCCATGCCTGTGGGCAGCTGATTCTGTGCCTGTGGGTGATGCTACCTATGCTTGAGGGCAAAACTCTGTTATGCCTGAGGGCATATTCTTGTGTTGGATACTCGTTACCCGAGGGTAGGAGTTTACGTGTCTGAGGACACTAGTTGTTTACATAGAAATTCATTGTGGTGATTTCTTATATAAAATGGATTAAATAAATAATTAAATGGAAATTTAACTTTTAAGTTAGTTACTTTGTAGTACTTCTTACTTTATTACATTTTACCACAACACACTATTGTTGCATGTTAGCACGCAGTTGGGCATGAGCCTTTGGTGGGTGCCTACTGAGATATTTTTCTCACACCCTGTTTAGGTCACGCTTTTCAGCCCAAATATATTACGTTTCTGCAGGAGTAGATAGGGGAAATAGTCCCTATATAGGTACTTGACTGTTACTGAGGAGTAGGAGGGCATGGGACCGAGCCTAGGCTCGTGATGCCTCTTCCAGCTGTTTGCTTTGCTTTGATGTACCCTTTTTCTGCTGTACTGTATTGATATATAACATGTTCTGGCTATTTTCTTAGAACCTGAAACATGTAGCATCATATTTTATATACTATTGGTTATATCCATTGAATTTGCTAATTTCAGTAATTGTATGGTTTACTGCCTCCGCTGTCGTTGTATGTTTATTTTGGTATTCCGTTGCGCTACTCTTTGAAAAATGAAGGAATAGTTTCCCCACTATCAAACCTGGGTCCTCGCTTCTAGTCGGCTGCCTCTGGTGTTTTGGGAAATGCACTTGAGGTCATGTGGCGAATCGGGTTCGGGGCACCCGTTGCATGGCACCCGGATCCGGGACATTACACAAGTATTGGCATGTAAGTGTAAGTGGCGCGCAAGTCATATTTCAACATAATCATATAAAAACATGACAAAAGAAATAAAGTGTCGTGCAAGTGCTAGAGTGGTGTGAAAGTGCTGGAGCAGCAAACAAGTGCGGGAGCGGTGCACAAGTGTATGTGGCACTCAAGTCACCAAATTTCCAATAAATATATGACTTGCCTCCTCATTTTTTAATACTCAACACATAAGAGAAAATTAGAGCTCTGATCGCGCAAGTAGTAGAGGGCGGCATGCAAGCGGAAGGGGCATGCAAGGTGAGGGTTATTTATAAGGTGTGAAAGTTTGGCTACACAAGCTTGTCTGCACAAGTTTGGCCGCGCAAGTTTGGCGGCGTATGTTTGGCGGCGCAAGTTTGGCCGTGAAAGTTTTTCCACGCAAGTTTTTCCACACAAGTTTTGGCATGCATGTTTTGGCACACAAGTAGGTGACACGTAAGCTATGATTGGCGTGCAATCTAGAACATGTGATTCTAGAAAGAAGAAGAACAAGAGCTCAGTGTTGGTGGTTTTTCACTAAAAGAGAACGTGTGAGGAAGAGTAGGTTTCATGGAGTTGGTTTTGCATTGAAGAAGCATAAGAAGATGGAGAGTGTACAACTTACAGGTTTTCTGCATAGAAAGAAGAGAAGAATAAGAATAAGAATAGAGTATGCCCAATTAAAGCCTACAATTATTTAAGGCAGTTTAATTCAGATGATGCTATGTGAGATGATCCTAAGTTTCTGAATAATCTCATTGTTATATGTGATTCTGGATAAGAAGATAGAAGAAGTCTAGTGCAGTTGGTTATTGCACTAAGAAGAATAACGAAGAAGTCTTCTACATTTGGTGTTTCACTAGAGAAGAAGAGAAAGAAAAAATGAAGAAATGCTTGCCTACTTCTTTGCAAGTAATCAAGTGAAGAGCACTAAAGAAAACAAAGAGCAGAACCTACCTTATGAAGAAGGAAGAAGACTATCTCCATAGGCAGTATAAAGAACCAGCTAGAGGTTGCAAGTTGGACTAGGCTATTACTAGTCCTGGGAAGAGGATTATTTCCCACCCCCCTCAAAAGTGTAGGGACTCAGACTGGCTAGAGGATTATTTTCCTAGCCACTCCATTGTAACAACACATTACATTATAGTGGATAATCCATGCACTGGTCGTATCCAGGCACGGAAAAGAAGTATCTACTCTTATTGAGTGGTGAACCTTGTAGAAATATCATGTGCATATTTTAACTGCTTTCTATTATTTAATGTGACAGAGAAAAGAGAATAAGAGAATCAATTTCCCAATAGGTCAAGCGGTACAAAGGTAAAAGTTGGAATTGTTTTTAAAATTCCCCAACATTGATTCACACCCCCTCTCAGTGTTAGGTTTATCCGAAACTGGTCCTCTCATTTTCAAAATTCAAATCACCAAAGCGGTAAAATTATGTTTAATGCTAATTTCGCAAATGTGGCTAGAAGGCAGGTAAAAGAGACGTTTAAAAGTTCAATAAATTTCAATATCTAATTATATTATGAAAATGATTTTAGTGACTTAAATAGAATTAATATATGTATTATTTATCTATTTTGACTTTAAAATAGATTTATAGCAAAATAATTATTTATCAAAATTTGGTTTAAAAAAAGCAGCGATTTCACTATTCATCAAAAATTGAATCTTTTCATAAAAATACCAAAAATTAACCCTAAGATAATTTTGACACTATGAATTCAAAAATGATTTCTATTTTAAAAATTCAATATCTTTTAATTTCTAAAATTTATTTTTTTATTATTACCAAAAGGCTATAAAAATTAGTTTCTTTTAAGAAAATAGTATTTTTAAACATATGTCAATTTTACAGAAACTTATACATTTCAATATAAATATGTTTTATTTATGTGAAAAAATTATAAATAAAATTTAAAAATTATTCATTACTGTTAATATTATTATTTTTAATGGGTAAGTTATATATATATATATTTAAAATAATTATAATACGAAATTTTTGTTTCACAGAATCTCAATCTTGTATGTAACACAAGGAAATTCGCGGTTGCATGAAATATCAGATATTGAATTTATTTAAAAAAGACAATTTACTGTGAAATTTTATAGTCTTACATTCTCCTCTCCTTTATTAAATTGTGTCCTCGCAATTTGAAACTGGACTTCAGAAATAAAATTTTGAAACTAGAAAATATATTTGTGGAAAACCCACTTTAGAATGTTATGAGAAGGTGGCTCAAGTACCCACTAAGAAGATGGATAACCTTCCTATCTCAAATAATAATGAGGCATGTGTTAGTATATTTGGAAATTAATCTCATGATGAAAATGTTGTCACAAGTGGTGATGATCAATCTACAACATCTCAAGAAATATTTGTTTCCAGATTAATAATGATTCTTCATGGTATTACTGAAGAGAGTTCATCTCTTGTTTATGGATTATTTCAATGCATGCAAGAAAATATAACTCAACTGGAAGAAGAAACTGATGCTTTGGAGAAAGGCTTACAAGAAAAAAATTTCAAATGTTTAAAGATCTCCAAACAGGTTGGAGCCTTTGATGAAACAAAGAGGGGATTTAAAGTTGGTTCTTAAATGTGGTTCAAAGATGTTGAAGGAAAGGAGGGAGTCAACAAGACTCTGGAAGAGAAGATCCATGAACTTGAATATGAGTTGAAAAGGGTCAATTAAGTCAAAAAGTTATATTTTGAAGATAACTCCAAGAAGATCAACAAACATGACTCTTTCTTACAAAACAAATAAAAGACGCATGAAAATTAAGTTGAAATATTGAAGAAGGATTGTGAAGATAAGATTACTATGATTGAAGACCAGAAGGTCATCCTCAATATGATATGTCTAGAGTTGGAAGATTAGTTGACCAATCTTGAGAAGACACATATTGAGTCCTCACAAAAGAAGGAAACAGTTGCTACTAGTACCCAATGTTCACTGGTGGATTATAATGTCAAAAGACCTCAAAATGTGATATTAAGATCAGGACTTTACTCATTGATCCATCACAAGAAGCTGATAAAGTGAAGTTATCATCCATACCAACTTTTATTAATGTTTCTAAAATTGATTCTACAAAAAGTGCAGGTTGGAAGAAAAATTCAAAACAAGTTTGGACGAAGTAAAGTGAGATGAAACCTATCAACATGGATTGGGTGGAAAGGAGAAACAGTGTGGATGATAGATCTCCTCAAAAATCAAAAAAAACCAAGAAGAAGACTCAACAACCTTATCAAGAAGATGACAAGAAGTCAAGGTTTTTTGGTCAATGCTAGTGCTGCAATAGGATTGGGAATTGTGGATTGGATTGTTGGTATAATACCTTAAATTTAAAAGCATAGAGAAAGCACATCTCAAGGGGGGAGAAATCCAGAGAAGAAGAAGCAACATCCACAGATCCAGAAACATTTGTATACTGCAAACAGATTTGGAATTTTTGATAACATCTGTTCTCTATACAATAGGAGTGGTCATATGAATGGGGAATGTTCATATAAGAAAAGAAGACCACAGAAGCTGGGCAATAATGAAGAAGTATCCTTGGGAAGAAATCAGACCAATAATGTGAAAACAAATTCTCCCAATAAGATTTAAACATGGAAAGATGAGAATTCCCTGGATTTCAAATCCAAAAAGGTGAAGGGTGGTGCATCCAATATAACTACTAAGAATGAAGCCACTCAAAAGAATCCACGTAGAAGATCCAATATTAATTCCTCAATCCCTAATGATATATTGGTGGTTTGGCTAGAACATTTGGAAAGAATGAGGAAAATGGAAGATGCACAAGCTAAGGCTAGTTCTAAATGAAAAAAGAAGATTCTATGTGAAGACAATGATGTTCTGTGTGTGAGGTGCAACAATTCAGGTCATACTGTGAGAAAGTGCTTTGAATTTATTCCAGCAGAACAAGAATTCATGAAGAGGATGAAAGTTGTACCAGGAGATTATAATTCTTAGAAATATCTTGAAGAAAGGAGATTCACACTCAAAGATATGGAAGAATTATTGAGATCCACACAAACACATTCAAAATTAAATATCAAATGTAAAAGTGTGAGGATAGGAAAAAATGGAGCATCTTGGTTGAGAAAATCATATCAGCCATGCTGATCACATTGAAGAAGCATGGAGGATCCACCTTATTCCCTTAAATCATTTTGTACTATATTTGTTCTTTAAATACAAGTAATTAAAGGTGATGTAAGATCTCAGGGGGAGAACCTGAGATTCAGTGATGAGAAGTGTTCTCTTTAGAGGGATACACATGAAGAAGCTTCCAGATTCATTATCTCAATTATTATCAACTTTAGTTGTTACTAAATTCAACTACTCTGGATATTTTTTGAAGATCATGTCATTGGAAATGGTATGTTATTTCTAAATATTTCATCCTTGGTTACTCAAAATAAAAATAATTCTACAAAGGGGGAGTAACAAAGATAATCAATGACATAAGAAGAGTGAAAGCGCCCCAAGTCCACTTATTCTGCCAATTTCACTTGAATATTTTTGATATTTTTGTTGAAGTGAGTGTCAGAATTTCAGGATTGATTATTTCCTATCACATTCAATATCGTTTTCCTGGAATGAAAGTGGAAACCCCTTGAAGACAAGTGTAGGATATCTCATCTCTTGAGGTATCACAATCAATGGATAATGGACAGCTTTATTTTATAAATCAAATCCTCTTGTTTTCTACATCAAGCTTTCCTCATGTAGATTTAGAGTTAAATGATTCATGGCACACTGCTTAAGTAAGGACTGATACCCTCTTTACCATGAACTTTGTATTTCTTTTCAATAAGGGGGGGGAGAGAAAGTGAAATGAAATTTTGAAATGAAAGGAGAGATAGAAGATTCTTATTTTGACATTGAAACATTCATTTGAGGAGACTTTGTGGTACTGAAAACAAAATACAAAGGGGGAGATTGTTGGGTCCACTTTGTGTATGAAGATTGTATTTGTTGTCAACAGTTTTCAATACTCATCAAAATGAAGAAGGATATGAAGAAGGACTAAAAAGTTAGTAGAGATTGTCTGAAGTGAGGTTGCCTAGAGAATTGTTATGGAATCATAGCATTGGATGTCATACTTGATCAATTCTCTAAGAAGATTAATTCAGTCGTTTTTTGAACTGATACTATGTTCAAAGAACTAGTGTCAAAGGTGACACATTTTTTACAACATTGAAAAATGGTGAAGTATCATACATCTAAGGATGATTGAAGAAAAATGAGGATTTAAAGAAGACCATGTAATGCTTCATGGTTGCATGAGAAACATGCAAGAAAATGATCATATGATTTGAAAGAAGTAGAGACAGATGGATGAAGAAGAAGAGAGAGTGTGGAAGGGCTTGGCATTCTAAGAAGTTCATGAATTATACATTTCCCTAAAATCAGATGATTGTTGCACGGTTCTTAAAGTTCCAAATACATGTGTCAAAGGTGATACATTGTCTGCAACATTGAAGGTATTTGAAGAAGCTTCAAGAATCCACTTTTGGATGAAGAGAGAAGATTGGAGTTCATTGGATTTAACACTCCAAAAGGAATTGAGGATTTGATGTGAGGATCATGAAGATCTTTGGAATTCATATTTCAAAAACAATGGATGAAATTATGAAGATTCTTTGATGATTTTTATTTCACAAATATCATATGTTTGGAGAACTTGTGATGAAAGCCTTATGAAGAGTATAAAGAGTAACGAAGTGATTTTGGAAAAGGAAATAAAGTGGTGCACAAGTAGTGGCACGCAAGTATTGGTGCCCAAGTATTCGCACACAAGTATTGGCACACAAGTATAAGTGGCGCTCAAGTCATATTTCAAGATCATGCCATCAAAATATGACAAAGGAAATAAAGTTTCACGCATGTTAAAGATTGTCATCCAAGTTAAGATGTAGCGTGAAAGTATTGGTGCACAAGTATTGGCGCTCATGTGTAAGCGGTGCACAAGTCATATTTCAACAACAATATATCAAAATATGAAAAAGAAAAGAAAGTTTCATGTATGTGTTGGAGTGACGCGCAAGTTATAGAGTGGAACGTAAGCGCTTGAGCGGCGCGAAAGTGTGGGAGCGGCGCGCAAGTGTATGTGGTGCGCAAGTCACCAAATTTCCTATAAATAGATGACCTTCCTCCTCATATTTTAATGCTCTAAAATTAATAGAAAATTAGAGCTCTATTCGCACAAGTAGTAGAGGGCGGCACACAAGCTGAAGGGGCATGCAAGCTTAGGGTTATTTATAAGGTGTGCAAGTTTGGCCGCACAAGCTTGTCCACGCAAGTTTGGTCGTGCAAGTTTGGCCACGCAAGTTTGGCCGTGCAAATTTGGCTGCACAAGTTTGGCTGTGCATGTTTTTCTACCCAAGTTTTTCTGCGCAAGTTTTGGCACGCAAGTAGGTGATGCACAAGCTAGGATTGGCTCACCATCTTGAACCTGTGATTCTATAATGAAGAAGAAGAAGAAGAAGAAGAAGAGATCGGTGCATGTGGTTTTGCACTGAAAGAGAACGTGTGAAGAAGAGTAGGTTTCAGTGCAGCTGATTTTGCATTGAAGAAGCATAAGAAGAAGAAGAAGAGTGTGCATCTTACAGGTTTATTGCATAGAAAGAAGAGAAGAAGAAGAAGAACATAGTATGCTCAATTGAAGACTACAATTATTTAAGGCAGTTTAATTTAGATGAAGTTATGCTGATCCTCAGTTTCTGAATAATCACATTGGTATATGTGATTCTAGACAAGAATACAGAAGATGTCTAGTGCAGTTGTTTATTTCACTAAGAAGAAGAAAGAAGAAGTCTAGTACGGTTGGTGTTGCACTAGAGAAGAATAGAAAGAAAGAATGATTAAATGCTTGCCCACTTCTTTGCAAGTAATCAATTCAAGGGCAGTAAAGAAAACCAAGATCAGAACCTACCTTATCAAGAAGGAAGAAGACTTCCTCTATAGGCAGTATAAAGAACCATCTAGAGGCTAAAAGATGGACTAGACTATTACCAGTCTAGGGAAGAGGATTGTTTCCCACCCCCTCATAAGTGTAGGGACTTACACTGGCTAGAGGATTATTTTTCTAGCCACTCCATTGTAACAACATATTACATTATAGTGGAGAATACATGCACATGTCATATCCCGAAATAGAAAGGATGTAGCTACACATATTGAGTGGTGATCATTTTTAAAATATCGTGTGCATATTTTTATTGCTATCTATTATTGCATGTGACAGAGAAAAGACAATAAGAGAATTGAGATCCTAATAGGTCAAGAGGTACAAAGATAAAATTTGGAATTGTTTTTAAAATTTCCCAACACTAATTCACCCCACTCTTAGTATTATGTTTATCCCAAACTGGTCCTCTCATTTTCTAAATTCAAATCAGCAAAGCGGTAAAATTATGTTTAATGCTAATTTTGCAAATGTGGCTAGAAGGCGGGTAAAAGAGACGTTCAAAAGTTCAATAAATTTTTATATCTAATTATATCTTAAAAATGATTTCAGTGACTTACATTGCATTAATAGATGTATTATTTATCTATTTTGACTTTAAAATAGATTTATAACAAAATAATTATTTATAAAAAGTTGGTTTAAAAAAAACAGCGATTTCACTATTCATCAAAAAATTAAATCTTTTCAGAAAAATACCAAAAATTAACCCGAAGATAATTTTGACACACTGAATTAAAAAATGATTTATATTTTAAAAAATTAAATATCTTTTACTTTCTAAAATTTATTTTATTATTATTCCCAAAAGGCCATAAAAATTAGCTCCTTTAAGAAAATGGTATTTCTAAAAATATGTCAACTTTACTAAAACTAATACATTTCATTATAAATATGTTTTATTTATGTGAAAAAATTATAAATAGAATTAAAAAATTATTTATTACTATTAATATTATTATTTTTAATGGATAAGTTATAAATATTTTTTTTAAAATAATTATAATACGAAATTTCTGTTTCACGGAATCTCAATATTTCATGTAACACAATGAAATTCGCGGTTTCATGAAATATCAGATAGTGAATTTATTTAAAAAAGAAAATGTACTGTGAAATTTTATAGTGTTACATTCTCATCTCCTCCAACAAATTGTGTCCTCGTAATTTGAAACTGGACTTCAAAAATAATATTTTGATACTAGAAAATACATTTGAGGAAAACCCACTTTGGAAATAGGGTTAATAAAGGTTATTATTTAAAATAAATAAAGGGAAGAATGAAAGTTACTAGAGATAAAACATACAAGAATTCCATGTTAGAAAAAATGGACAGGAAATAAAAATATATCCATCATGTTATGATGAAGAGTGATTGATAACATGATTAAGATAAATTAAACAATCATAAAGATAGATGTTGGTGACGATCTTAAGGACCATTTGATTCATCAAAGAAAAAATGTACTAGGATTTTATTTGGGTTTTATGATCCTTTCCCTATAGTTTAATAATTAATTTATGTCATAGAATAAGAACACAAGGAAGAATACTTACTTGAGAAGTAATGTTCCATCCATTACCTAATTTCCACCAAAATCTCATCTTTCTCTCCAAAAAATAATAAAATTTGAAAATAATATATTTATCTTAACCATATAGGGTTCAAAAATTTACCATATACAAAATCTGTCATATCATTTAAATACAAAAACTACATTATAAAAACCAGGAAATCATATAGGCCAGTGGTAGGTGATGCACCATTATCGCCCTCCGGTTGCGGGTTCCAGTCTCCTGGCCTTGCCAGACGCGATGGGTTATCGCTCGACCTACGAGTTGTCCTTTTCTTAAAAAAATATTATTTTGAAAATTACAAAAATAACCTTAATAAATGTTTTATCATTAAACAATATTATCCAATGTTAAAATTAATCCATTCCGACCTTTTTTCTTATCCAAAATACTTTTTTCCAAACTCACAGTCCAAATATTTATAAGGAAGGTCACTAAATTTCTGAAATCGAATAACATAATTCATATATATTTTTACCACATAATAAAATTTTTAATACCTTCATCATGTATCCTCTTAGAACGTTTTAATACCTTGAATTACTATAAAACCATGTTGAATACGTTCATGCTTTCTAATTCATTTTCTAAAACATGGAATATTGGATATACTCATTAAATCCAAAAATTTTGTATAATCCAACAATGATGGAATAAAAAAACCATTACTGAGTTCCAAGGTAATAAATAATATCCAATATACTTTGTCTAAATCAATTTACTCTTTATTCCAACAACATTATATCAGTATCAAAAACATTTTAATGGTTATCTTTCCCTCAACCATATATTTTCCAAAATTTTATCTTGAAACCGTGTCACTTTTCTTGGAACCATATTATCTCAAATACTTAATGAAATAATACTATGGTATAATCCTTATATACTCTATAATTATTATAACCAGTACAATGCTAATACAGTATTCAAATGAAATAATTCTTGAAAATACATATTAATCACTCTGTTTCATCTACGAAAGTATCATAACTTGATCATTATCCAATAACATCATCTGGGGTATCTTCCTTTTATGATTGGGACACTGATAAACATAGTGTCCCATATCCTTGTAGTTAAAGCAAAGTACCTTTGAAAACATTTTCTTACCCTTACAATAAAAAACATGGTGTTATTTTTCTCTACACTTATAACAAACTCGGATTCGCTTCAAGAATTTACCATGGTGAATTTTTCATAATTATCACATATAAGAAAATACTTCTTTCCCTTTTTCCCTTTATCCATAATTTTGTAGGCCAAACTCTTCTTATCTTTCTTACATTCAAACCTATAGGAATCAGAGAATTCTTTCTTATCTTATTATCACATGATACTATTTCCTTATGTGATGAAAATAAATGGGAGACTATTTTCCTTTGGAATGATGGCTTAAAACCATAAAATATTTGATCCTTTTTAATATTTGGATCATGTTCATTGGGGGAGTTCCCATTCCTACTAATATGTTTCATTTATATAATATGGAATATACTAGATTAGTTTTTAACATTATGTACAATGTATAACTATAAATATGGAATATCATATATTATAAATTTATACATCGTATATCCTAGAATCATAAAATTTGGTTACTTTGGAGGCATCATTACTTTTAAATCTCTCATAATGGTAGGTAAATAAAATGTGAATTATATTAAGCATATCCACTAGGCATCAAACCAGGTGCACAGTAAGGCCCTTTTTCATGTCATAGGTTACCCTGAGTCGCGCTCAGAACACCTTGTCAGAGTTATTACTCAATGGTACATTTGTTCCAGAACCACATCCATTTATAATATCCTGAGAGGGTTGTATTTTCTAGGAATAATCATATAATCTCTACCATACCAAAATTCTAGAATGTTTTTCTATTCTTATCCACAATTTCTATCTTAGGTTTATGATCCTTAATCTTTGTTTTCTAAATAAATTTCCATGGTTGTTGCTAAAATTCTATTGATACCAACTATAATGCCCTAACCCTAGATGCCCGAAGCTGGTGAATTATTTTAACACATTTTCCTGATTATAAGGAATCAAATCCTGAAGGACTGACTAATTTAGCAATCTCCAAAGGTATATCACATACATGAGATTTACATTAAAATTAAAAACATAAAATACAACATATATAATCCTTTGAAAACACCATTATACTCATATATTAACCCTTTATATCATTCATAAAACACTTTTTGGTATATTGGAAAATTAAAACATAAGAATGGGGTGAGATAGGATGCTCAGTAATGTTAAACAACAAAGAATAATATTTCATAAATAAACATAAGCTTTAGGTAAAGTATAAAACTGAAACACAGTCCTTTTAAACATTAACTTAAACATAATATGACAAGAATAAATAAAATAATTCCATTTAAAATTCACATGGATATTCTACTAGTTTAATAATCACTTGTAATATCAATAACTAATATAATAATGAGGGAATGAATAATCATAGACATCATAACCATAACATCAAGACCTGATTCCATGACCATTCATAATAGGTAAAATCCAAAAGTAGTTTGTAATATGATTACACTCGATTCTTAGAGGGTCCTTCATTAATCGGTCCCCAACACATAGTTCTTTCCTTAACTGGTCCCCAACCCCTAGTTATTTTATTAACCCATCTGCAACCCAATTAATTCTAAGTCCAATTAATTCATCTTATGAAACGTGTGATAAATAACTCAAATAATCATTCAGATTAAAACTAGCATATAAAATGTTATGACTTTAATCATAAACCATAAATGGTTTTATAATAGTACATACATAGTCCAACATATCCTAAAATCTTCAATATAATATGTAATATTGTATCATAATAAATCAACCTCAATTAAGGATAAAATCCATAAAAGGATGTTTACATAGATGAAAATATTATAATATAATCAATAAAACTATATGAGAGAAATATCCTTTTTTTTTACTTTGAAACCATTTAAAAGTCACAAAATTATAAAAGAAAACTTTTCTTTTTAAAAATAAACTTTTAATCTTATAAGGGAATATTTAAATTCTTAAGGTGTAGTAACAAAAAAAAATCGCCGCTCACGCCGTATATGTAAAAAAAACATTCCTTCCTTAATTTGTCAAAAAGTTCACAAAGTACCTCATTTGGAAAATGAAGAAAATATTTCTTTTAAATTGTTTTCTAAAAAGTAAAACATGGGTAGAATTTTTATTAAACAATTGTCGATAATATTTTTAAATACATTTTTATACACATGGATTTGGATAATAAAGATGTTCAAGTAGATACTTACGTAAAAACAACCTTGAATAATAATGAGATTGTGAAATTAACACTTACATAATACTTTAAAATATTACCTTTTAAAACTTTTGAATAAACATCAAAATAGACATAAAAATTATTTTATAATCCCTTTAAATACATATAAATAGTTATGTATAATAAGATCAAATATAGTGAAATAGATAAAATATTAATTCTATAAACATTTAAAAAATCCCATACCACCTTGAATGTTTAAATCATAAGCTCGATATCTTCAAATAAATGTTTAAATCCCATGAATAGAAATGTTTTCGAGATATGAATTATAATAGGGGTAGTACATACACCCCACACAAGAAATGAGTACCAATATATATTATATATGAAATATGTGGATGTCATTAATTAAGTAAAATCATATTTATTTCAATATTTTTAATATTATTTATTTTATATTTATATCAATATAATAATCTCTCCTTCACTATTGTATCTCCAATAATAGTAATTATTTAATCTCTAAAAATTATAAATAAATTACTATGATGTAGATAATTATTTTATATTTTCAGATACTACTTATAGTCCATAATATCTCTTATATAGCCTCATTTTAAAAATTATATAGTTACTAAAATTTGAACAAGACTTTTTTAACTCTTCTTTTAACAATATATAATACATGTCCTAATCTAAAAAAAGTGGATTTAAAATGATCATATTTTTGTCCTATTTTATATTTGGGCAAAATAAACACATATCCAATTAATGTAGGATAAGTGTTAGGGAAAATTTATATTATCATAATATTATTTTTACATTTAATTACCCTCATCGCCTTTAACAATGGTAAATAAAATTCAAAAGCAACAATTCACCTAAAATTATTTTGATCCTATTAGAATAGATTTTTGACAATAATTACATCCATGTATATCCATTTTTATAAATTCAAAAAATAGATGTGGTAAAATTACGGTTGATGCTAATCTCGTAAATATGGCTTGAAGGTAGATAAAAGTGGCGTTCAAAAGTTCAATAAATAGTTATATCTAATTAATTTTTGTAAATTATTTCAATTAATTTCATTAGAATAATACATATATTTTTATATATTTTAATAAAAAAATTAAATTAAAATGTTGTTTTTAATAAAAAATGAAGTAATTTCACTATTCATAAAAAAATTGATACTTTTCAGAAAAATACCAAAAATTCACCCTAATCTTATTTCGACATTATGAATTAAATAATTATGTATATTTTACCAAATTTGATTTCTATGAGTGTTGAAAATTAATTTTTTTATTGTTCACAAAAGGCCAAAAAGGTAGTTCTTTTAAGAAAATAGTATTTTTAAACATATAACTATTTTACCAAAACTGATACATTTCATTATAAAAATGTTTTATTAATGTGTAAACATTATAAATACCTTATAAAAATTATTTAGTACTATTTATATTATTATATCTAATGGATATGCTATAAATGTATCATTTAAATAATTATAATACTAAAGTGTTGTTTTACAGAATCTCAATCTTGCGTGTCACACAAGACAAGTCAGTGTTTCAAGTAATTTAATTTATTAAACATATATAAAAAAGATAAATTAGAATGAAATCTTGGGGTGTTACAACGTAGGCCATTGGTACGCATTGTACCCTTATCACCATTTGGTTGTGGGTTCATTCCCCACATCATTTCTAGATGTGATGGGATTCCACCCAACATGGGGGTTGACATTTTTATATAAATATATTTATAAAACCTCTATAACATTACAAAAAATATTCTTAAAAACCTAAAAATATCATTTTTCATCAAATAAATTTTTATTCAAATACATTTTCTATACCCCTTATTTTTTCCACGAAATCAAATAATATTAATAAGCTATTCTTATCTTAATATCAAAGATCATATTAACCCTAATGGTTTCCAAAACCCTTTTTTATGAATAGATTATTCTTACTTAAATAATACTTCATGCTGAACCTAAATGTCATATATACCTCAACCTAATAAAATGACTCCCAAAATGTCATTTATCACATGAAAATCCCATCACTTAAATCCTAAAAAAGGGGGTTTCTAAAACACTGAACATACGAGAGACCTTAAAATCATAATCCCATGATGGTATCCATAAGTATTGAGTTAATCTTAGATAAATATGAATTTGTTTCAAAATTGTTTACATAATCATTGTATGTTTCATAATTTTTATAACCAAAATATACCATTAATAAAAATACTTTTTCAACATAATTCTTGAATCCCAATACATTAATACTTAATCCCTTTAACTTAAATGATTGGTATAACATATTTTTCCCTTGTTCTATGAGATAATCATTAACAGTGACAATTTAATTAGATAATTACTAAGTTACCTATATTTATGGTAATTAATAGTAAATGAATCTATAAAATGAAATTTATTTATCTCCATTGAACTCCTCAATTTTTCTTAGAAATTCATTACTTTGTGAAATTATTTTCCACACATAAAAAATTACCTATTCATTTGAGAAATTCTATAGGGTGTATCTTTCCACATTTTTAAATGAAATAAGTCGATCATTATTTCCTCAATGGTATCCACCACAAGAGCTCTAAGAATACTCCATCCTTCTCTTCTCTAGTGATTCTAGGAGTTGATTAATTTACGGGTTGTTGATCAAATATCAAGATAAATATTTAAGCATAACCCTAATATATTTTAATATGATCATCATTCCATTTGGTTTATCATAATCACTATAGTATCCATCACATTCAACGGTAACATGATTCCACTTGGTTTCTTAACAACTTCTTTTAAATATAAGAAAATATAGGTTTAACCTAGGTTATTCATTATCATCATCTATTTAAATCCATCATAATAGTTTATAATGAAAATGTGAATTAACCCAAGCATATAAATTGTGAGTGCCAAACAATATTTGTAGGAAGCCCCATTGTCATTAACCATGTGAAAATCGAGTCAAGTCCTAATGTTCCTTTATAGAGTTATTACCCACAGATACAACTTTGATAGAGCCACATCTACTACTTGTATCCGGAAAAGGATGTATTTCTAGTAAATCCACAAAATCTTTACCTTTCAAAAAACACAGGATGTTATCCTATAATGAGGATTATTAGCAAATTCTATTAAATGGATATGTTTACTTATCTAGTGTTTCCAAGGATTCTACTAATGTTTCTATAATACAAAATAAAAATACTGAGGCCTTAGTAGCCCATAGACACTGGTTACATTATTATATAGTCACTAGATACAATGATAACATACCAAGGGTCTGAATATTTTAGTTAACTTGGTAAACTAGATATATACATGAATCTCACATTACATTTGAAAACATAAAATACATACAATTGTGAAAGTAAATATTTTACATCCTTGAACTCATTAGAATATACTTTCTCCATATCTAGGGTAACATAAACAAAATATGGATGTGTTCTAATTCTTAGTAACAATTTTGTACAACATAATCTATCACTAATAAATAGTTAATAATCAATATGGAAAGGTAAATAACTAAAAACAAATCCCATTTAACAATTACTTGATCAAGAAGAATAGTATGATAGGTGTAGCATCCCATATAAATAATTAGTAATACATTTTTATATTTATTAATATTTGTGAATTAAATATTAATTTTACTTTAAATGCAATTCTATGTTTGATGGCGTACCTGATACACAAAAACATGTTTCTTTGAAATCTAACGTTTCACACAACATTGAGTTATAGTGAAAAAATAATAATATAATATTATTATTCTAAATGGTAACTAACACCTACCTGTTATAATGGCATGAATGAACATAACTAACTAAAAATTTATATACATGTTTTTAAAATGTTTTTACATTTATCCAATATAAGTTAGGGGTTTAAAATACGAATGAATCTAATTTTAATCATGAACACTCTAATATTTAGTAAAAGGTTGATTTACCTCCTTTTGATGGTAAACCCTCTTTAAATATAGTTTTGGTAATTTTTATATATACTATTTTACTGAATAAAATTCTTCATTAGATTCGGGACATTGATATTTAATTTTGGTATTTTTTTTGTATTTTTCTGAAAAAGTTCATTTTTTGATGAATAGTGAAAAATAATATATTTTAATTCAAAAGTGACTTTTAATATAATTTATTTATACGGATAAATTATATTTTTAATTGGTTTTAAAGTCTAATTAGAATATATTTTTACCATTTAATAAAATTTAGGTTATTACAATTAATTTCACTTTGAAATAGGACATAAACAAGTATCAATCTTTTGATAGTTATTGTTTCTTAAAAACATGCTATTTGTTTAGACAACTGGAATTAATTTTAAATTAATTAATTCGACTTATATGTTTTGAATTCGGTAAAATATACGTCATTTTTGAATTAGGAATATCAAATAATTCTTAGGCTGAATTTTTGGAATTTTCCTAAAAAACATCAATTTTTGATGAATACTGAAACCACTTAGTAGTAGTTAAACAAACCGAATTTTTCATTTAAATGATATTTTACCGCTTATGTGAATTTAATTTCATAAATCCTACATACATGGTTGTTATTAGTATGTAAAATGTGGTTCAATAAGATGAAAATAATTTTTGGTGAATAGTATCATTTGACTTATTTACCAGAGTTAAAGGTAAATAGGGTAATTTAAGGTAAAAAGATTATCATAATAATTCAAAATTACCTTAACACTTGTCCTAACCTTATTGTATGAGTCATGGCAGACCATGGTCATATTTGGCTCGATTTGGGGACCCCATGGAGTAACTTGAGAGTGATAATGACACTCTAGATTAATTAATTTAATGTAAAGGAAAAAATGACACAAACAAATATCTTTTAGTAAATTAATTTTTACATGGGGTTATAGAATTTTTTTTGACTATAAATATTCATTGTAAATATAAAAATATTTCATACATCATCGCACTTTTTATAATTTTTAGATATCAAATAAATTAAATTATTTATGACACAAAAATGATGTAATATATACCTCATTAATAAATGATTTAAATAAATAATATTTTAGATATTAAAATAACATCCAAAACCTGTCCAATTCTTATTGTATGATTTTATTTCGACCATGAGTCATCTTATATTATACATTAATTAGTTTTCAACCTTTAGAAACCGAATATCATTATATAATAAAATAATATTTTCACACTTTCCTAAAGTGCCCCTCCCACTTATAAAAGGACACCACTTCAATCCAATTTTTCACTGCTTCCAATCCTTTTGGATCATACAAAATCTACCCAATTAATCACCCTACATCTAACTCCTCCTTCTATAAGCCTTACCTTAGGAATACGACACTTCAAGAAACCCTTTTAGTTCACACCAAAGGGAGTTATCGAAATTAGAGGTAACAATTTCTGTTAAATTCATTTATTTATTTTAATTATCCAACCCATAAACTCTTTTTATTAATTTATTTTATAATAACACCAGTATCCAAAATATACTAGTATGTTTTTATGAGAAGGATTTGAACTACACTTACGCACAACTCCATCTAATGGGTGAAGATCATAATGTTTATGTGGATGGAAAACTAATGCCTCATGAAACGATGATTGTTCTATTATCTCCTACTGCCTCTCATGGTGGCCATTAAGATGTCACTATATTTATATATGATAAACATTATTTTTATGTTTTCTCTATTCTTCTACAATTATTTATTTACAAACATAACTTTATGATTTCCAATATGTGTAAACACGATAATTTCATTTGAGGAAATGCGGACTACTGCCCCTTCAAACTGATATGACCTATTCATACCATACGTGGGATGTATAAAGGATGTAGTTAATGAGATTATATATATTATATTATAATATTATTATAATATACCTATGTATAATTATGTTTTCATTCCTTAAAATATGAAATAGAAATGAAAGTAGCGTTCATGCGTATGTACAACTTACCGTCTCCATGAACGGTGCATTTCATTTCTTACCTCCAAATGTTATGTACTATTATAAATAAATGTATATACTAGATATATATGATATATATCATATCTAAATAATGAATATAATTCTGTATAACATAAACTTTTGACCATGTGAACAATAAGTAATTATAAGAAGTCCATTTTTGACTCAAGTACCAAATATTGACCAAATGAACATTATTAACTTAAATGATTACATATTGTTTAAAAAATGGTAATAAGTGATATAAAAGTAGTAACAAACTTAAAAAGGGTTCTTAATCAAGTAAAAATAAACATAAGTTTATTATTTATTAAGAATAAGGAACAATGAAGTCAAGTCGGACACGAGGTAAGGGATTTCTTATCTCACTTTCAATTCTGTGAGATTTCCATTGTTCGCCACTTATTTATTGCATGAGGTGTATTGTGCATTTACAATAGATAAATATTATCATGAATATCTTTATATTATTGTTTTTTTGTGAATCATTCGGTGGTTATTAACTTTTTGTCATACGACTCGATTGATTACAACGTGGTAAGATATTTTCATCTCAATTTTTATTCCCATGAGATTCATTCTATATTTCCAATATTTCCTTTTGTGTGGTTTATGTACTAACCATGAATGTATTCATTGTATAATATAATTAAATTTATGGGTATTTACATATTCATTGTATGATCTGTCTTTCATGGGGTGTATGTTTTGTATGTTACCAAATAGGTAAAGAAACCTTTCACCCTCTTCTTTTTAAAAGACTTTTTTTGTTATGACTTTTAATTTACATCTTATTATGTTGGGATATGTTACTCTATGTATTTATTGCTATAAATTTTATGTCCATTTTATGAGAAACCCATTTCTCTCTCATTAATTCATTTTATGAATTTTAATGTGATGTCGGTAGGCTGTCAAATTTCTGTAAGGGAACTTCCTCACCCAATTTCAATTATTTGGGTTGAACTTCAACTTCTTGATTATATCCTGCTATAAATATGTGTGAATAAACTCTAATTGTTTTACACTTAATATACACTTATATTGGGTTTATTTATATTTTTCACACATAATTATGTCATTGATTTATCCTTAATATCAAGATACTATCTTTATAATGGATTTCATCTCAATTTACATTTCCATTCAGACATCATTGTTGTTATGCACCAATTCACTATTATATGGTGTATATAATGTCCTTTGACATATTATATCATAAATCCCTTTATTATCATGAGAAGATAATTTTATGATTAAATTTTATTCCTCAATTATTTATATTCAGGCATCTCTCATTTTATTAAACAACTCTTTAACTAAAATATCATTTTAAATGTTTTAAATATTTATTATTCTAAATATTTCTCATTAATGTCTATGTTTTCAAAATGGGTTTTATAATTTATTTATATGGACATTAAAGTTTTCAAATGATAATTAATTTAAATGTTTCAAAGTGGTATGGGAGACTTTGATCCAAGAAACTCTAGATTATATTTTTTAAAAGGTTTTTGAAAATTATTTGATAAAGCATTATTTATTTAAATAGCTTGACTTGATATATTGTGATTGGAATGTGGAAATGTTATCTTTCATTTATGCTTGTATTCTGTTTTATGAATATGTAATGGTTATTGGGAATTGTATACATATACAGGTGGTTCCATGATAAACCTAGGACAGGTGAGCCCAAGATAGATCTCCAATGCATTGGGTAACGTAGCAGAGGTAAATGTTAGTGGTTCTCCAAAGAGATTTAAGGAATATACTATTATGGTTATTCCAAATGTGAATCCCTATGTAGCTGTGATAGCTACATTGTAAGTATTTTATGAATTCCATAACTTACCTTTATGATTTTTTATTTGTGTGTGTTATTCATAAATCTTATGATTTTGTAAGGTATGTTATGATTGAAAAATTTGGGTTCATTGATTTGTATTATTGATGGGATAATGTTTAATTTCATTATTTTATATCCATTACTACGATTTTTATGCTCATCCCAAGTTCTTGAAATTATTATCACAGGTTATAAGGTAGTGTAAGAGAAAGGATGTATTCAAAAAGATTTATATCAAGAAAAGAACTCTTGTTTTATTTAAGGAGTTTTATTGTTTTAAAAAATCTGTTATAGTAGAAATGCCTACTTTGTAATATTCAAGTTGATATGTAATAGTTGTGGTCTAATTCTATAAAACTCTAAACCTGAAAATATTCTCAATGTTAATTCTTGATTTAACACAAGATTAAGTAATGTTTAAGGTCAAGTCCTTAAAGTTGGTATCAGCAGTCGATTTGGACAACTTTAGGGATTAAGAGTTTTCTTTAAACACATGGTTAGTCCCTAGGTCTATTATTTCAGTTAAATCTTTGTTTTATAACTTTTTTAGATCAGGGAAGTCTGTTAAAAATGGAAGGAGGAGGATCTCAAATGACATTCCTATCACTTCTTGATGACTTTCTGGTAATAATTATTGCAAAGTCATGTTCGGATGATTGTGTAACTTTATCTAGCATACAACTCACTTGCAAGAAGTTGTTTGAGATATCGAACACATCCACTATACCTCATTGTCATTGTGGATCATGGGTTGTATTTAAACAAATCCTATTTTCACAATATTCTCACATTTTCAAGTAAGGTAAATATTATTAAGGCATTTACAAATATTTTACATTATCACAAGATTTTGAAGCATATTATGATTTTAAAAAAGGTGTTGAATATGGAGAGCCTATTGAAACCTATTTATATTTTCATTTACAATATTGTATCTCTACATGTACTTATGGTATTTTAAAAGGACCATTAATTGAATGTTTCAACTAAAATTTGGTCTGACTGTTTTATAGAAATCATGTTTTATCAGATGTTTTGAAATTATATGCCATAGATAATTATTTTCCAAAACTGTTTTCTTAAGAAAACCCATATGAACCATGTTGTACAAGGTGTATTTGGATGGAGGAATAAAATGATTTTGAAGGATCTCTAAATCATTGTTGCAATACATGGACCTTCTACCTACGTGAACAAGATGACGATGAAACCAAATGGATACCATGATCAAGGAATGATGTTCTTCATTTTGGGGATCGTTTTATTTTATCATATGGTCATGAAATAATACGTAAAGAATTAATATGTTGAGCTAATAATGAATTTGGATGAAAGTGAGAGGTATAAGGAAACCATTGAGGTTAAAACATGTTAGGGTTATTTTTGATTTTTATAAAAGGAAAAACCATAGGATGGGTGAAAACCCTTCACATCTGGATAGGTAGTAGGAATCGAACCCATAACCGAAGGTCAACAAGGGCACATAACCTACCACTAGCCTACTTGAAGTCCCCGGTTAGTATGACTTATTATTTTAGTAGAATGATTTTATGGAATAAGAATAATTTGATTTTTGGAACTTATTTTTTATCAAATTGATATAAATAATATAGAAAAAATTATTTAAGTGATTAAGTGATAAATATTGTTGTGAAAGGCGTTCTCTCTTTTGAGGAAACAATATATGCCGAATGAAGATAGAATACTATGGGATTTGAATTGTGAAATTATGGTTGAAATTTTAGTTTGGAAGAATCTACGTTTTTATTATGGACATATGATGATTTTATTTATTCATTAATATGATTAACCTATCATGGAGAATATGTGATTAGGTTAATTACTTTTCAATATGAGACTTTATGAGTTACTAGTGTTATTTGGAGATAAATGTTAAGATGTATCTTGGAAGTCTATGTAATTAAATCTTTATGAGATTTGGGTTACAATCTCAGTTTGGATTACTTTTGAATAATTCTAGGGACAATTGTTTATTGATTGGTCTTTGTTGATCTTTAGGTTTTGTTTGAAATTTTTTGGAGATTAAGAGTAGTTTTTCTTTTGGTAAAAGATTGTCCTTTTGGGGGATTATATGATCTCTCACTAAACATTGTAATTTTAGTTAATATCTCAAGGCAAGGGAAATATATAGTTCCTCTTTTATGGATTATGTGATTCTCTCGAAGTTGATTATAACACTTTTAATCTGAACAAGTCATTCGGAATACTCATCATTTGGAGGAAATATGAGTTTGTGTTATAAATATTGTAAAGGATGAAAGTGTACATGACAAGTAAGTATGTTTCCTTATGTTTTTTAAATATATTCCTCAATGAAAAGTAATGAAAAACAAAAAAATTGTCTATTAACTTTTCATACTAGGGAATCAAAGACTATTTAACCCATCATAAGTTTGTGATTTTTTGTTGGTTAACATTATCCAAATCATGTTTTCTATCACTCTCAATCAGAATATAATGGTTTGTTTTCTCTTCCATATCCATATTATCCATGTTTTCATCGAATCCTAGTATCTGTTATCTCTGTTGACCATTTTACTTCTCTTTCGTTCTTTTAAAGTGATATATTTATTTACTCCTTTTCTATTGTGGGACATTCAATTAAGTTTCCAAGCCCGGTTTTAAAATTGCGAGGACACAATTTTCAAAAGAGGGGAAGGATGTTACATCCCTGGAAAATAATGAGTAAGGCATTTTCATATTTATTAATATTTTTAAATTAAATACTAATTTTACTTTAAATGGGATGCTATGATTGATGGCATTCCAGATACACAACAACATGTTCCTTTGAAATCTAACGCTGCACACAACATTGAGTTATACTGATAAAATAATAATATAATATTATTATTTTAAATTGTAGTTAATGTCTAGATTTTGTAATGGAACGAATGAACCGAACTAACTATAAAATTATTATACATGTTTGTTAAATGTTTTTACATTTATCCAATAAAAGCTAGTGGATTAAAATACGAATGAATCTAATTTTAAGCATGAATACTCTAATATTTAGTAAAAGGTCGATTTACCACCTTTTGATGGCGAACCCTCTTCAAATCTAGTTTTGTTCATTTTTATATGTTATAATTGACTAAATAAAACTCTTATTTAGATTTTGGACATCCAAATTTACATTGGGTAAATTTTCGGTATTTTTCGGATAAAGTTCTTGTTTTTGATGAATAATGAAAAATACTGTATTTTAATTCAAAAGTGCCTCTTAATCTAATTTATTTATATGGTTATATCTTATTTTTAACTGGTTTTAAAGTTTAATTATAATATATTTTTACCATTTAATACAATTTTTGTCATTGAAATTAATTGAACTTTGAAATTGGACATAAACAAGTATCAATCTTTTGTTTGTTATTATTTCTTATAAACACGCTATATGTTTTGACAACGAGAATTAATTTTAAATTAATTAATGTGACTTATATGTTTTGAATTTTGTAAAATAGAAATCATTTTTGAATTCAGAATATAAAATATAGCTTAGGCATAATTTTTGGTAATTTTCTGAAAAACATCAATTTTTGATGAATAGTGAAACCACTAAGTAGTAGTTAACAAAACTGACTTTTTCATTTAAATGAAATTTTACCGCTTCTGTGAAATGAATTTCAAAAACCTGAAATACATGGTTGTTATTAGTAAGTAAAATTTAGTTTAATAAGATGAAAATAATTTTTGGTGAATAATAACTTTTGACTTTTATTTACTGTGGTTAAAGGTAAATAGGGTACGTTAAGTTAAAAGAAATATCATAATAATAAAAAATTATCTTAACACTTGTACTAAATTTATTGGATGAGTCCTGGACGACCATGGGAATCTTTGGGTCGATTTGGGGACCTCATGAAGCCACTTAAGAGTGATAATGACACTTTAGATTAATTAATTTAATGTAATGGCAGAAATGACCCAAACAAATATCTTTTCGTAAATTAATTTTTACATGGGGTTATATAAATTATATTTTTAACTATAAATATTCATTAGAAATATAGATATATTTCATACATCATGGTATTTGTTTTATAATTTTTAGACATCAAATAATTTAAATTATTTATGACATAATAATGATGCAGTATATACCTAATTAATAAATGATTTAAATAAATAAATTTATAAATATTAAAATAACATCCAAAACTTGTCCATTTATTATTGTATTATTTTATTTAGACCATGAGTCATCTTATATTTTACATTAATTAGTTTTGGACCTTTATAAACTGAATATCATTATATAATAAAATAATATTTTCACACTTTCCTAAAGCGCCCCTCCTCCCCCTTATAAAAGGACACCACATATAACGAATTTATCACACCTTCCAAACCTTTTGGCATGTTATAAATATTACCAATTAATCTCCCTACATCCCTATACTCCATATAGATGCCTTACTATAGGAATAAGGCACTTCAAGACACCCTTTTGGTTCATGCCAAAGGGAGTTACCCAAATTAAAGGAAAAAGTTTCTCTTAAATTAATTTCTTTTATTTTACATCTCCAACCCCTAAACACTTTTTATTAATTTATTTTATAAAAAACCAGTATACTCAATATACTAGGATGTTTTTATGTGATTTATTAAAAGTAAATTACACACACCTCCATCTAATGGGTGAAGAACATAATGTTTCTGTGGACGACAAACTAACACCTCACGAAACGATGATTGTTCAATTATCTCCTACCACCTCTCATGGTGGCTATTAAGACAAAACTATATCTATATATGATATATATTATTTTTATGTTTTATCTATGATTCTTTAATTATTATATACAAACAAACCTTTATTATTTCCAATATGTATAAACACGATAATTTCATTTGAGGAAGTGCGGATTACAACCCCCTCAAAGTGATATGACTCATTCATACCATACGTGGGACATATAAAGGATATAGTTACTGAGATTATATATATTATATTATAATTTAATTATAATATAACTATGTATAATTAAGTTTTCATTCCATTAAATATGAAATAGAAATGAAAGTAGCGTTCATGCGTACGTATGACTTACTGTCTCCATGAACGATGCATTTTATTTCATACCTCCAAATGTTATGTAATATTATAAATACATGTAAATACAGGATATATATGACATATATGATATCTAAATCATGAATATAATTCTGTATTTAATGAAATTTTGACCATGTGAACAACTTTTAATTATAAGAAGTCCATTATTGACTCAAGTACAAAGTATTGACAAAACGACCATTATTAAATTAAATGATTAGAAATTGTTTATAATAATGTAATAAGTGATATAAAAGGAGTAATAAAAATTGAAAAGGGTTCTTAATCAAGTATAATTTAACATAATTTTATTATTCCTTAAGAACAAGGAATAAACAAGTCATGTCGGACACGAGGTAAGGGATTTATTATCTCACTTTCAATTATGTCAGATTTCCATTGTTTGCCACATATTTATTTCATGTGGTGTATTGTGTACTTCCATATTATATATATTATCATGATTCTCATTATATTTTTGTTATTATGTGAATCATTTGGAGGTTATTAACTTTTGGTCATACGAATCGATTGATTACAACGTGGTAAGAGATTTTCACGACACTTTCTATTCCCGTGAGATTCATGCTATATTGCCACTATTTATTTTTGTGTGGTTTATATACTACCCATGATTGTATTAATTGTGTTATATACTTAAATTTATGGGTACTTACATCTTCATTGTATTATCCTTCCTTCATTGGGTGTAGGTTTCGAATGTTACCAAATCTGTAAGGGAACCTTTCACCCTCTTCTTTTTAAAAGACTTCTTTTTATTGTGTATTTTAATTTAAAAATTCTTATGTTGGGATATATTCCTATATATCTTTATTGCTGTAAATTTTATGTCCATGTGATGTGATACCCTTTTTCTCTCATCAATTCATTTTCTAATTTTTAAAGTGACGCTGCTTGGCTGTCAAGTTTCTATAAGGGAACTTGTTCACCCAATTTCAATTCTTTAGGTTAAACTTCAACTTCATGATTATGTCGTGCTATAAATATGTGTGAATAAAATCTGATTTTTTACACTTAATATCCACTTATATTGGATGTATTTATATTTTTCACACATAATTATGTCCTTTATTTATCCTTAATCTAAGGACACTATCTTTATAAGGGATTTTATCTCAATTTACATTTCCATTGAGACTTTATTGTTGTTATGCACCAATTCAATCATATATGGTGTATATACTATCCTTTGAAAAATTATATCATGAATCCCTTTATTCTCATAATATTATAATGTTATGATTAAATTTTATTCCTTAATTATTTGTATTCAGGCGTCTCTATTTTTTTTTAAAAAACTCTTTAACTAAAATATTGTTTTAAATTTTTTAAAGATTTATTATTATAAATATTTCTCATTAATGTACATGTTTTCAAAATGGGTTTTAGAATTTATTTATTTGTATATTAATGTTTTCAAATGATAATTCATTTAAAATCTTCAAAGTGGTATGGGACACTTTGATTCAAAAATCACTTTATTAAATGTTTTAAATGTTTTTGAAAATTATTTGATAAAGCAAAGTTTATTTAAATATCTCGATTTGATGTATTGTGATTGGAATGTGGAAATATTATGTTTAATTTATGGTTTTATTTTTTGTTATGAATATGTTATGGTTATTGTGCATTATTTATGTATATGGGTGGTTCCGTAATAAACCTATGGCAGGTGAGCCCGAGATAGCTATCCAATACATTGGGTAATGTGATAGAGGTAAAAGTTAATGTTTATCCTATGAGATTTAGGGAATATATTGTGATGAGTATTCCAAATGTGTCCCCTTATGTAGTTGTGATAGCTACAATGTAATTATTTTATGAATTCCATAAGTTACCTTTATGATTTTTGATTTGTGTGTGTTATTCATAAATCTTACAATTTTTTAAGGAATGTTATGATTGAAAAGTATGGTTTCATTGATTTGAATTTATTTATGGGTTAATGTTTCCTTTCCATATCTTATAACCCTTAATAAGATTTTTATGCTCATACCATGTTTTCGAAATGTTTTTCACAGTTTATAATTAAGGGTAAGTTGAAGGAAGTATTCAAGAAGATTTATATCAAGAAAAGAACTCTTATTTTATTTAAGGAGTTTTATTGTTGTGAAAAATCTGTTATAGTAGAAGTGTATACTTTGTAATATTCATGTTTATATGTAATTTTTATGTCCTAAATCTCTAAAACTCTAAACCTTAAAATATCCTCAATGTTAATTCTTTATTTAACCCAAGATTCAATAATGTTTAAGTTCAAGTCCTTATAATAGAAATAAATTATGATCAAATAATGATATCTAAATAATCACTTAATCTTGAAGCTAATCCTGGGATAATATTAATAAATTAATCACATTGATAATAAATACGTAACTATAAATGAAGGAAATACATAATATTGGACATCATGATATCAATCATCATGATATCTATATCTTCATGACCGTATTCCAAAACTCTTTCAAACTCTTCTAAAAAAATCCATTTCATTTTTCTAACTTATTTGTAACATGATACCCATCGATTCATTGAGGGGATATATAATTATAGTGACCACCTGTTAGTGCATGTACAAATCATTTTTAAGAACCCGATTTTTGCTGTGAATGAATATGGAATATTCTTGAGGATATTCCAGAGCAGCGCCTTCAGACGGCGTGCGATTCCGAGCCCCGGAGTGGCCGGAATTAAATTTTCAGTGCGTTCACACTAGAAACGCTAAATAAATGAGATAACTCCTAAACGGAGTTCCAGATGAGGGATCCAAGTGTAAGGATGAGTTCAGAATGAGGTTTTTACCCTAGGAACGACATACAACTTGTCGGCACGGGATGTTTGGACCCCTCGTCCGCTTCTAGAACGTTATACGGAATAAATAATTAATTAATTAATCTGTTTAATGGAGAAACGCGAGTATCTCTTAAAAGGTGGCTCGGATTGGAAAACCGAGGGCAGATTTGAGTTCGGAGCATGCCGTTTACCCTAGGAGGGGTGTAAGTTTCTTGGGCGCGAGCCGTTTGTGAAAAATGGCCCCAGGGGCGTTTTCGTAATTTGGCGGCCTCGGGCGCTAAGTTTAGTAACTTTTGAACAGGGTCTCGGAATAAAATTCCAAGACCGCCGTTGCGCTCAGAACGTGGTTCTTAGCCTAGCGGAGGCTAAATCCCGACCCCGTCGAGAGTTCGGGTTCGGGGCTGTCGGGCGAGCGTTTAGGTGATTTGTACTTAAACACCCCCCATTCTTCTTCTTCCTCTTCTTCCTCAAACCCTCCTCCCCCTCTTTCACCTCTGACGAGGCGAGCTCCGGCGAGGCGACTCCGGCAAGGTGCGGTGGTGCCGGCGGATCGACGCGAAGCTCCGGGCGAAGCCTAGCGAGGTAGGTGGTGTTGTTTGAGTTTTAAATCCTGAGCCCCCTTTGAACCCCAATTTTAGCATTGGTTCATCGTTTAATCTTAGAAAAAATCCCACTGAAGAGTAGTATACAATTTTCTCTTTTCGACGCTTGTTTCGGATTTGAAATCGAAGGTCGGAGGCATCCGCAATCGCTCACCGAAGTTTGCGGGAAATTTGGGAGGTTCTCGGTGTTTTCGGCAGTTTCCGGCGGTCCGGCGGCTTAGGCAACGGCAGTCTGAGGTTGAGGGGGCGGCGGCGGCGTCGACGCAGGGTGGCGCGGTGGCTCGGTCGGGCAAGCGCGATAGAGGGCAGCTGCGGCTTGCCGGGGTGCGCGGTCGGTGAGCGGGGTCGTCGGCCTTCGGCGGCGTCACGGTGGAGCGGGGAGCCGGCAAGAGGGCGCCGACCATGGGGCATCCTGGGTCGCGGCTCGGGACCCCGCGGGGGAGACCAAGACCCGCCAAAGGCGGGTCTCCTCGTGGACTCGACCGGCCATGTCGGCCGGTCGGTGGAGCAATCCCGCGCGGCGGGTGTGAAGGGGAGCGGGCCGCGGAGCGGCGGCCCGCGGCTCGGCTGGACCGGGACGGCCCAAGCAGGGCGGACCGGCCGGTCCGGGCCGGTCCGGCCCGAGGGGCTTTTCCCCTCAGCCTTCGGACGCCCGTATTTCGGGCTAAGGGCGTCCGTTTTGCACGCCATCTACGGCAGCGCGGAGCTTGCGTCGAGGCGAAGCTTTTGAGATGGTTTCGGGAATTTTTAGTTCCCGAAATGAGGGGCCTTGGAGGTGCGACGCGTCCTTAAGTGGACGAGCGCTTTTCCCGGGATTCTTGTTTTGGACGGCGCGGACGCGTCCGACGTCCGTTTTGAGCGCCGTCAGCGGCGTTGTGACCCTGGCGTTGAGGCGGATGTTTGCAGGGTGGTTTCGGGCATTGAGAGCAGAGTTGAGGCGCGGGCCCCACAACCCGTCTCTTGAGCTGCGTGCGGCATTTCACGCCTTTTTCACCGGACGTCCGTTCGGGGCGTGCGAGCAGTCGATGATGGGTGTTTTTCCGAGGGCGTCGCGTTGGCGTAGTCTGCCTGCTGTAATTCGGCACGATGGTGTGGGGCCCACGAGGGTCGTTTCAGGAGTTGACGGTGATTTCCAGCATTATCACCGGGCAACCGTTTTGGACAAGCGAGTAGTGCTTTCGACGTGTTTTTTCAAGAGTATCGTGATGGCGCAGTCCGTGCGACCTCTTTCGGAGATGTGGTGTGGGTCCCAACCGACCGGGCAACAGTGAATAGTACCTTTTTCACTGGGTGGCCGTTTTGGGCGATTGATTACTCAATCCCGTGTGTTTTTTTGAGGGGAACACAGTGGTGCGCTCCGTTTGTTCAGTTTCAAGATTCTGGGGTGGGCCCCACGTGGGTTTGGTCACAGTGAATAGTACCTTTCCCACCTTTTGACCGTTTCGGGCGAGTGAGTAGTCTAACTCGCGTGTTTTTCTGCAAGGATTACAACGGTGCAATCTGTTTGGTTGTGCGGAGCCTCTTGCGCGATCTTGTTGAATGTGGAGCATGGAAGGCGCTCCAGTGGTGGTCCGCCTTACGTTGTCTATAGCGGACCCTTGGCGTGTGATCGCGCACTCTTGGGAGAGTGATGTAAATGCTTGAAGTGATGTGGTTGGTCGTGCCTCGACCTTTCAGGTGGAGTTGTTACGTCACGCCTTCACGTTGACGTTGGGTGCCGTGTGCACGATAGCCCTTGGGCTGGAGATGAGGTATACTTTGGGAGTATACAGGAGTGCTTGGAGGTACGTGTGGTTTGTACCTGAGACGTTTGTGCGCTCAGTTGGGGTTGACTTGGGGCCACACGTCATGTGGGCCCTATGTGCGTGCCGTTTTCTGCTTGGCGTACTTGGACCTCTCGCGGCGTAGAGGGTCCCTTTGTGCTCTTTTGTTTGGCTAACAGGGTGGAGTTTATTTCCCCTGGCTTTGTGCTCGTTGGTTTGACCAGCAGGGTTGAGTGGTCTCCCCCTGGTTTCTTCCTTGATGGTTTGGCCGGTAGCGGTGCTAGCCACCCAGTGCTGGGATAGGCGCTGAACCCCTCAGGGTGAGTTATGCTGGAGTTGGGTGGTTGCACGATACCCACTCCGCATTTGGTTGGCTAGTGTTGTACCCTTCAGTGGATGTGGCCAGAGCAGTTCTGAGTTTTACCCTCCAGGGGGGCTGGGCAGTGTGTTACTCATCGGCTTCTAGGGTCTACCCTCCAGCAGAGACTATGCAGTGGGTCACCCGACGACCTCTTAGGGGCTACCCTCCAGCAGGGCTGGGCAGTGGGTCGCCCGTCGTCTAGTTCCAGGTCTACCCTCCAGCAAGGCTGGGCAGTGGGTCGCCTGTCGACCTATTCCAGGTCTACCCTCCAGCAGAGACTGGGCAGTGGGTCTCCTGATGATGTATTAGGGTTTACCCTCCAGCAGGGCTGGGCAGTGGGTCACCCGGTATCTCAATATGGTTTACCCTCCAGCGGGGCTGGGTAGTGGGCTGCCTGACGATGTATTAAGGTTTACCCTCCAGCAGGGCTGGGCAGTGGGTCACCCGACATTTGGTTATGAATTACCCTCCAGCAGGGCTGGGCGGTGGGACACCTGTTAGCAATCCAGACTCAGTCCTCTCGACTAGGCTAGTCTGTGGCTTACCTCCGTGATTACCGGAGCGGGACCCTTGGTTGTACGGGTCAGTGTTGGAACGGCTTTGGCTTTGAGAAGACCTCTCGACTGCGGGGAAGTGACGAGTTGTGGTTTGACGTTCCCCCAGAACTCTCAAGTACGAGGGGCACTTTCCCCACCGAGACGCGTTCTTGTGACGTGATCTAAATCCGTGCGGTCAAGTCAGTGCCGCCCAAAGAGGATAGTGTCAAGGTGCGGTGATTGAGCCCCTTGGCTTACGGTTCAGGGCAGACGTGCGGGATGCTGGGCATCAATGATGGTGTTACCTCTGGGGCTATTGGCTACTCTTTTCTTGGGATGAGCTATGGGATAGAGATCCCCTTACGAGCTTGTTCGGGTTTCTTGTTGAGCATACAGATATTTATATAACTTGTTTCTGGTACCCACTTCTTGGGTTTGGTTATTCTCCTTCCAGAATAGGCGAAGACGCGCGGGGTATGCCACATGCTTTCCATGTCTAGCTTCTCATGGCTGGACGAGTCTACTCTCCTGCTATAGGCAGCGAAAGATCGACGAGAAGTACATCTTCTCACCGTTCCTAGCTCCTTGTGTTAGGACGAGTCTTCTACGATTCTCTTGTTGGGTTGAGCTGGACTCTTTACTTCACTTTTAGTTGTACTCCTCTACTTTTCCTGTTCTCTCTACTGCTCACCCTTCGATACCTCCTTTGTTTCTCCCTCGAGCCTTCGGGGTATCCTACTGAGTATTTTTATACTCACCCCTGTTTGGGCTTTTCCCGCACATGGTGTGCCATTGCAGACGACAGACAGGTGGAGCGTAGGAGTTTGGGAGCTTGGACCCCGTGCTGTGGTCGTGGCCGGGTTCCAGCTGGCAGACCCGTCAACTGTTTCTTTTCGTTTACCTATTGCCGGGTTTTGGAACTTTTTGGTTGGGCGCGTGTTTTTCCCCTTTTTCCTTTTCAGCACTTTACTTTTTTCTTGTAGAGGTCGATGCACTTTGTGGTTTATATATAGCAGTTGTTCTTTTTTACTGTGATTGTTCTTTTCTTGTACTCTTCACTTTTTCATTGACTGTACTGCGTGTGTGTGTGTGTGTACAGGTGCTTAGGCAAAGGCCTCCCCGAGTTATTGTGCCTTCGGCGCTAGTCGCCAGCCCCTGGCCTATGGAGGCGGGCCTGGGGTAGTTGCGGCTCGAGCCCAGGTATGGTCGGGTCGTGACAAAGTGGTATCAGAGGTGGTTCATTCCATGGGATGTTGTGCAGATGTCCCTAAAAGAGTAATTGGTTGGGATATAGGGCAACAGTGTTAACGTGTCTCGAGAGCGGATCTCCGGCCAGGGAGTCCAGTGATGGTGCGGCGACCGACGTATCCATTCACCAGGACCTTGATAACCCGCTTGTCGACTCGGCATACTGAGAAACTTGTTGTAGGGAAATTTGTTTGAGCATCACATAGGACTGAGTCTTTGACTGTCCTTTTTGAGTCATCTCTCCATTGTTGATATTGGTATCTACATATATGCTCATCTGACCGCGACACTCCTTGATAATTATCAGGATGTCTCCGCGAAGACAGCCAGCCCAGATACCAGCTTTGGTATGTGATGACGACCCTATGAGCTACGAGGCCATAGTTCAGGGCCCATCGTGTGAGCCCCTTTCTCCGGGTGGGCCGGTATCAACACCCCCACCTGTTGAGCAGTAGACAGTTTCAGCAGAGCAGGCTGAGCTTGAGTGCAGGTTGAGCGCGCCCCGTGAGTTCCAGCGGCAGGGACCATTGAGGTTCAGTGGCGAGACCGACCCTCAGGCAGCAGAGGTTTGGCTCGAGGTAGTGGTTTGCCATTTCAGGCTTGTGCAGACGCCGACAGATCAGAGAGTGGCTTTGACAGCCACCCTTTTTCGTGGAGTAGCTTGGCGTTGGTGGAGTCTGGTGACTCAGTTTCTTGATGAGTCGTCGTGTTCGTTGGACGACTTTCAGTTGTTGCTCCATGAAAAGTTTTTCCCTCCTGCTTGCGCTCTGTTCGGATTCAGGAGCTCCAGTAGTTTTAGCAGGGAGAGATGATAGTGGCCGAGTACGCGGCTAGTTTTGCAGATCGTGCACGCTATTACCCGGACATGGTCCATGACGACAACCTCCGAGCGCGAAAGTTTGAGCAGGGTCTCTGCCGAGAGATTCGTGTTGTCATAGTACCCTTGGGCATTTCCACATATGTCAGGGTGCTAGAGCAGGCGCTGGTGACAGAGGGCTTCCTGTCGCGTTCTGGAGTTGGTGGTGGTAGCAGACACGTTGGAGCCGAGATGTCTACCGCAGCTAGTGGGCGTCAGCAAGGAGGACCTCGACCCTTGTGGCTTACTGACAAACGGACTCAGGGGTGTGGTTGTACACCACAGTGGAGCCAGAGGGCACCAGTACAACCCATAGAGAGTCGGTGCTATACTTGTGACAGGCGAGGTCACTTGGCACGAGACTGCCCGACCCGAGTTGCTGGGAGCTTCGGGCAGGCAGCAGGTGCACCACCACGACAGAGGCAGTGCCATGATCGGAGTAGTACCCAGAGAGGTGGTTCTAGAAGAGGAGCGGGAGGAGCTGGTAGTGGGGGACGACGTTACGAGGTCTTCCCATCAACACTAGGCAGTCCACGTCAGGCTCCAGGATCTGACGGTTGGGACCGCGGGTAGCCGCGAGCTTTGGATGTCTACGATCCTGCAGAGCACGAGATGGTGAGAGGTACCCCTTGCGACTCTTCTACTTCTTGCAGTAGAATTGATAGGCTCTGCGTGTGAAAGTCATTTTTCCCTGCTCCTTGTTCGAGGTTTTACCAGGGTGACGCAGGGTGTCAGGTGTAACCCTGTGTTGGTAAGGTAAAAGGCGTGAGACCTTTTCCATTAGTCGATGGTGTTGGCTCCTTCGCCTGTTGAGCGTGTAAGAGAGAATCGACTGTGGAATCTTGCACGACCAGATATCATTTGGTGTTTCACCATATGGATATTCTGAAGGAGGGAATCACCGGGCCTTTCCCAGGTGTGGGCGGTGATTCCAGTCGCGGTGTGCGACGTAAGGGTTTGATCGGGGAGGTGAGCTACCCCTGAGGGCCTTCGGGCGGTTTGAGACCGTGCAGAGGGATAGCGAGGCTCTCTACCGCCTTTCCCTAACCCCAAGGTCTGTAGTGGGTGCACGGCATCGACAAGATCCTACCTCGAGTGAACAGATCAATCCTTTGGTCTGTGTGCGGTGACGCAGAGCTGTGCGTGGGTTCTTCTGTGTATGGGAAAGCCAGGTGTGGGCTTAGTACCCTGTGTTCTTCCCCGGTTTTGCTTTTCAATGATGAAAATCTTGAAGGAGGGAATGATGTAAGAACCCGGTTTTTGCTGTGAAAGACTTTGCAATATTCTCGAGGATATTCCAGAGCAGCGTCTTCAGACGGCGTGCGATTCCGAGCCCCGGAGTGGCCAAAATTAAATTTTCACCGAGTTCACACTGGAAACGCTAAATAAATGAGATAAATCCTATAAGGAGTTCCGGATCAAGGATCCGATTGTACGGATGGGTTCGGAATGGGGTGTTTACCCTAGGAACGACAGAAAACTTGTCAGCGCGGGATGTTTGGACCCCTCGCCCGCTTCTGGAACGTTAAACGGATTAATTAATTAATTAATTAATTCTTTTAATGGAGAAACGCATGTATCTCTTAAACGGTGGCTCGGATTGGAAAACCGAGGGCACCGTTGAGTTTGGAGTGTGCCTTTTACCCTAAGAGGGGTGTAAGTTTCGCGGGCGCGAGCCGTTTGTGGAAAATGGCCCCAGGGGCGTTTTCATAATTTTGGCGGCCTCGGGCGCTAAGTTTAGTAACTTTTGAACGGGGTTCGGAATAAAATTCCGAGACCGCCGTTGCGCTCAGAACGTGGTTCTTAGCCTAGGGGAGGCTAAATCCTGACCCCGTCGGGAGTTCGGGTTCGGGGCTGTCGGGCGAGCGTTTAAGTGATTTGTACTTCAATACCCCCCTTCTTCTTCTTCCTCTTCTTCCTCAACCCCTCCTCCCCCTCCTTCACCTCCGGCGAGGCGAGCTCCGGCGAGGCGTGCTCCGGCGAGGCGACTCCGGCAAGGTGCGGTGGTGCGGGCGGATCGACGCGAAGCTCCGGGCGAAGCCTAGCGAGGTAGGCGGTGTTGTTTGAGTTTTAAATCCTGAGCCCCCTTTGAACCCCAATTTTAGCATCGGTTCAACGTTTAATCTTCGAAAAAATCCCATTGATACGTAGTATACAATTTTCACTTTCTGACGCTTGTTTCAGATTTGAAATCGAAGGTCAGAGGCATCCGCAATCGCTCGCCGAAGTTTGCGGGAAATTCGGGAGGTTCTAGGTGTTTCCGGCGGTCCGGCGGCTTAGGCGGCAGCGGTCTGAGGTTGAGGTGGCGGCGGCGGTGTCGACGCAGGGTGGCGGGGTGGTTCGGTCGGGCAAGCGCGACGGAGGGCAGCGGCGGTTTGCCGGGGCGCGCGGTCAGCGAGTGGGGTCATCGGCCTTCGGCGGCGTCGTGGTGGAGCGGGGAGCCGGCGAGAGGGCGCCGACTAGGGGGCGTCCGGGGTCGCGGCTTGGGACCCCGCTGGGGAGACCGAGACCCGCCAAAGGCGGGTCTCCGCGTGGACTCGACCGGCCATGTCGGCCGGTCGGTGGAGCAACCCCGCGCGGCGGGCGCGCGGGTGTGAAGGGGAGCGGGCCGCGGAGCGGCAGCCCGTGGAGCGGCAGCCTGCGGAGCGGCAGCCCGTGGCTCGGCCGGACCGGGCCGGCCGGTGCGGGCCGGTCCGGGCCGGTCCGGCCCGAGGGGCTTTGCTCCTCAGCCTTCGGACGCTCGTATTTCGGGCTACGGGCGTCCGTTTTGCGCACCGTCTGCGGCAGAGCGGAGCTTGCGTCGAGCCGAAGCTTTTGCGATGGTTTTGGGAATTTTTAGTTCCCGAAATGAGGGGTCTCGGAGGTGCGACGCGTCCTTAAGTGGACGAGCGCTTTTCCCGGGATTCTTGTTTTGGACGGCGCGGACGCGTCCGACGTCCGTTTTGAGCGATGTCAGTGGCGTTGTGACCCTGGCGTTGAGGCGGAGGTTTCCAGGGTGGTTTCGGGAGTTGAGGCCAGAGTTGAGGCGTGGGCCCCACGGCCCGTCTCTTGAGCTGCGTGCGACATTTCACGCCTTTTTAACCGGACGTCCGTTCGGGGCGTGCGAGCAGTCGATGTTGGGTGTTTTTCCGAGGGCTTCGCGTTGGCGCAGTCTGCCTGATGTAATTCGGCACGATGGTACGGGGCCCACGAGGGCCGTTTTGGGAGTTGACGGTGATTTCCAGCTTTATCACCGGGCGACCGTTTTGGACAAGCGAGTAGTGCTTTCAACGTGTTTTTCCGAGAGTATCGCGATGGTGCAGTCTGCGCGACCTCTTTCGGAGATGTGGTGTGGGTCCCACCCGACCGGGCTATGGTGAATAGTACCTTTTTCACTGGGTGGCCATTTTGGGTGATTGATTACTCAATACCGTCTGTTTTTTTGAGGGGAATGCAGTGGTGCGCTCCGTTTGTTCAGTTTCGAGATTCTGGGGTGGGCCCCATGCGGGTTTGGTCACGGTGAATAGTACCATTCCCACCTGTTGACCGTTTCGGGCGAGTGAGTAGTCTAACTCGCGTGTTTTTCCGCAAGGATTACAACGGTGCAATCCGTTTGGTTGTGCGGAGCCTCTTGCGCGATCTTGTTGAATGTGGACAATGGAAGGCGCTCTAGTGGCGGTCCGCCCTACGTTGTTTGTAGCAGACCCTTGGCGTGTGATCATGCACTCTTGGGAGAGTGATGTAAATGCTTGAAGTGATGTGGTTGGTCGTGCCTGGGCCTTTCAGGTGGAGTTGTTACGTCACGCCTTCACGTTGACATTGGGTGCCGTGTGCACGATAGCCCTTGGACTGGAGACGAGGTATACTCTAAGAGTATACGAGAGCGCTTGGAGGTACGTCTGGTTTGTACCTGAGACGTTTGTGCGCTCAGTTGGGGTTGACTTGGGGACACACGTCATGTGGGCCCCACGTGCGTGCCGTGTTCTGCTTGGCGTACTTGGACCTCTCGCAGGGTAGAGGGTCCCTTTGTGCTCTTTTGTTTGGCTAGTAGGGTGGAGTTTATTTCCCCTGGCTTTGTGCTCATTGGTTTAACCAGCAGGGTTGAGTGGTCTCCCCCTGGTTTCGTCCTTGATGGTTTGGCCGGTAGCGGTGCTAGCCACCCAGTGCTGGGACAGGCGCTGAACCCCTCAGGGTGAGTTGTGCTGGAGTTGGGTGGTTGCACGATACCCACTCCGCGTTTGGTTGGCTAGTGTTGTACCCTTCAGTGGATGTGGCCTGAGCAGTTTTGTGTTTTACCCTCCAGCGGGGATGGGCAGTGGGTTACTCATCGGCTTCTAGGGTCTACCCTCCAGCAGAGACTGTGTAGTGGGTCTCCCAACACTTAGGGTCTACCCTCCAGCAGAGACTGGATAGTGGGTCACCCGACGACCTCTTAGGGCCTACCCTTCAACAGGGCTGGGCAGTGGGTCGCCCGTCGTCTAGTTCCAGGTCTACCCTCGAGCAAGGCTGGGTAGTGGGTCGCCTGTCGACCTATTCCAGTTCTACCCTCCAGCAGAGACTGGGCAGTGGGTCGCCTGATGATGTATTAGGGTTTACCCTCCAGCAGGGCTGGGCAGTGGGTCACCCGGTATTTGAATATGGTTTACCCTCCAGCGGGGCTGGGTAGTGGGTCGCCTGACGATGTATTAAGGTTTACCCTCTAGTAGGGCTGGGCAGTGGGTCACCCGACATTTGGTTATGAATTACCCTCCAGTGGGGCTGGGCATTGGGACACCTGTTAGCATTCCAGACTCAGTCCTCTCGTCTAGGCTAGTCTGTGGCTTACCTCCGTGATTACCGGAGCAGGACCCTTGGTTGTACGGGTCAGTGTTGGAACGACTTTGGCTTTGAGAAGACCTCTCGACTGCGGGGCAGTGACGAGTTGTGGTTTGACGTTCCCCTAGAACTCTCAAGTACGAGGGGCACTTTCCGCACCAAGACGCGTTCTTGTGACGCGATCTAAAACCGTGCGGGCGAGTCAGTGCCGCCCAAAGAGGATAGTGTCGAGGTGCGATGATTGAGCCCCTTGTCTTGAGGTTCAGGGCAGACGTGCGGGATGCTGGGCATCAATGATGGTGTTACCTCTGGGACTGTTGGCTAATATTTTCTTGGGCAGAGCTATGGGATAGAGATCCCCTTACGAGCTTGTTCGGGTTTCTTTTTGAGCATACAAATATGTATATACCTTTTTTCCAGTACCCACTCCTTGGGCTTGGTTACTCTCCTTCCAGGAGAGGCGAAGACGCGCGGGGTATGCCACGTGCTTTCCATTTCTAGCTTCTCATGGTTGGACGAGTCTACTCTCCTGCTATAGGCAGCGAAAGCTCGATGAGAAGTACATCTTCTCACCATTCCTAGCTGCTTGTGTTAGGACAAGTCTTCTACGATTCTCTTGTTGGGTTGAGCTGGACTCGTTACTTCACTTTCAGTTGCACTCCTCTACTTTTCCTGTTCGCTCTATTGCTCACCCTTCGGTACCTCCTTTGTTGCTCCCTCGAGCCTTCGGGGTATCCTACTGAGTATTTTTATACTCACCCCTGCTTGGGCTTTGCCCGCACTTGGTGTGCCCTTGCAGACGACGGACAGGTGGAGCGTGACTTCAGTGGAGCGTAGGAGCTTTGGAGCTTGGACCGCGTGCGGTGGTCGTGGCTGGGTTCCAGGTGGCAGACCCGTCAGCTGTTTCTTTTCGTTTACCTATTTCCGGGTTGTGGCACTTTTTGGTTGGGCGCGTGTTTTGCCCCTTTTTCCTTTTCAGCACTTTACTTGTATCTTGTAGAGGTCGATGCACTTTTTGGTTTATATATAGCAGTTGTTCTTTTTACTCTGCTTGTTCTTTTCTTGTACTCTGCACTTTTGCATTGAGTGTGCTGCATGTGTGTGTGTGTGTACAGGTGCTTAGGCAAAGGCCTCCCCGAGTTATTGTGCCTTCGGTGCTGGTCGCCAGCCCCTGGCCTATGGAGGCGGGCCTGGGGTAGTTGCGGCTCGAACCCGGGTAGGGTCGGGTCGTGACATCATTCCTCATATATCAAAAGATCTATTTAATTAATAAACAATATATCTTACCAATAAATGTACATATTGAATAATGAATACAAAATATCAATATTTCCTCATTCAATAAAATTTATTTCAAGTAAATCCCCATATTAAGAAATGATATACGGTTTAATAAATAAGAATATTGATAATAAATTATATGGATATTTAAGGGAAATTTAATTTTTTAA
Organism: Viscum album; assembly: GCA_963277665.1. Classification (NCBI taxonomy): domain Eukaryota; kingdom Viridiplantae; phylum Streptophyta; class Magnoliopsida; order Santalales; family Viscaceae; genus Viscum; species Viscum album. The sequence continues at coordinate 2,043,869,359 of OY728147.1, read as the reverse complement.
TATAAAATTAAAGTGAATGGTTTAATAGGGGATAACTGCCATATAATTAATAAAAGATAAGAGATGACCACCAGTTCACTGGGAATATATGTTTTGTAATAAAATCATTTCCTTCATTGGAGTAAATAGAATATAGAGGAAATATTAAATTAATATTTCTTAAAAGATTTTGATTTTTTAATCCATTGAAAACATGTATAGGAATCCATTTTTCTAAAAATGGTTACGATGGTGGGGAAGTACATAATTACCTTACACTTTTAAAAAATTCTTCTTGACTTTTAAAAAATTAGTAAAAAACATACCATTTAAAAATAGAATAATAATTACATAAAAAATGTTTTTAAAATTCAATAATAACAAAAAAATTTCTCTACAAATAATTTGAGTAAATAATAGGTCTTTTCTAAAATTATTTTAAAAAACATGGACATGGAAGAGAAATATATATGATTAAAATAGAAATAAAATCAGGTTATCTTTTGAACATTTATATTCTTAAATATATAAAAAAGTGACGAAAAGTTTAAGAAAATATGGAAAATAATTAATTATGCAATGGCTAAAGAAATTATTTTATCTTATTAAGGATTATTGTAAAGAGTCCTTCAATGGAAATAAAAGCAATAATAAAAAAAAGTCAGACTGAAGAATTGATTCTTATATCTTTGGTAACATTAAAATTTTAACCCATTTAAATAATATACATGAATTGAAACATTAATCATCATTATTAAATATATATTAGTAGTAAATACATAATTTTTTCATTATATACACAATATAAAATTGGAGATTTTCATTATAAGGAATATATCCCAATAGAGTGTAAATTGAAATGAAATCTGTTATAAAGATCATACCATTGAATTGAATATTAATCAATTAATAGATTATGGGTATCAAATGAAAAGCTACAATTTTTTTGGATATATATAATTAAATAACCCAAATAAATTTCACAAATAATCTTATAATATCAAAGACAATGAATAAATAAAAATATCCAATGAAAAAATTATCTTATGATACACTAACCACTTAGTACCCTTGAAGTAAAATCCCATTGAATGAAATAATATGAATTTAAAATCAAAACACCATTATGTGTTAGTTATTATTGATATAACATCTAAAATCATATTTTATATACCATAAAAATCAAATTTGTGCAAGAGAATAAAATATTCCTCAATGAATGTAAATTGAGATGGAATTACTTATCTCACATTTACCTTTAGTTGGATATACTTTAAAGACATATATAATGGTTTTAATCATGTTATTATTATTTTAATAGAACAATTGTCATATGGTCAATATCATATATGATACAATTAAAACATCTCACCACCCATTCATTAAAAATAGTTTATTATTAACATTATTTTTTCTGTTAACTTCTTTGTTTTATCATGCATGTTTTGTCATAGAAGTTCCAATTATTGTGAATTGGATATAGATTCATAATATATATTTGTATATTAGTTTTAAAAATATAAAATTTAGTAATTATATATCTTTTTATATTAATTATATAATGTTTAACATGGAAAATGAATCAAATGTTTTTGTGGAAACAGTAGAGTGTACTTACACATGAGCTAAGATATCATTCCCATAATGGGTGAAAGGGTAAGGAAGTGGATAAAATATTATTTTTAAAGAAGTAATATCATGTCATACGTTCCATATATATTCATTATTTCCATCATTATTGTTATCCATGTGAGTTCTTGATGGAGAGAAAATAACATCGGTTTGTGAGGAGGTATTCCAACGTAAACATGAGTGATGGATTTATTTCCTATTTGATAGAGAAAGAGATGGATAAATATTATAACACTAACATAATAATGTCTTAGTATGTGGGATATACCAATTTTACTATATTTTAGGTGTTAATATATGAATAAAATTATTAATAGATAAACTAAATAGAAAGATCTTAGGGAAGAAAATTAAATTTTAATAGAAGAACCTCTTTTTGATTTCTTATTAAGGACCCCAAGATTTGTATTTTGGGAAGAAAAACAGCTATATAATGTGTCCAAATATGTTCAGCATATGATTTTTTATGATTGTAAGGAGATAAATGTATGTATATGTGTGAATAATTGAGGGTATGGGGTAAACGATTATAATTTAGGAGGAGTGTCATTTTTTAAATAATGAAAACTATTCAAAAATGGGTATATGTTTTAAACATGTTATTTCCTTATCCCCTAAGTGAACTTATTTCTAAAATTTTAGTTTTCACCCTGATAATTTTTTGATTTAGAAATGTAATTTATCCTTTAAGAATAAAAATAAATGATTCACATTAGATAATATTTACAATGTGGTTCAAAATATAAAATTGAAATTTAACCAAAAAAATCATATGATGGTGGAATGTTAATTTTAACAAAAACACACCTAACACAAAAAAACCTCGTTTTAACCATAACCATGGTAATTAATTTTTAATATTTAAACTATTTTATAGGAATTCAATTTACATTGACCTAATAACATAATATTATGATTTTTAATTACAAATATTGTATCTATTTTATCAATATGAATTCAAATATATGGTTAATTTAATTGAAAATTATACTTGAATGAGTAATGAAAATGAGGTTTCCAAAGAAAGGTTTTATTAATCATATTATGTTTTTGTATACAATTTCGACATAGAATTGATTCAAATGATATAAATTGGATTAGTAGTTACATTATTTTACTATATTTACTTTTAAAATAACTTAAAAACAAAAATATTACTTTGGAAATGTTTTCAATTAAATGTCATTGTGCCATAAAAATTAACATTTTTAATATTCATTGAAAAATTAATCTTTTTAAAAAATTAATAAAACATCACTAAAAGATATTTTTTATTTTTTTCAAAAACAAAACATATTTTTTAAAAAATAAATTTTATAATGCTGTTAAAAATATATTTAAAATAAGTTCCAAAACACGATGAAATAATTTTTTTTGGAAATTTAAATTTTAAGCATAAAAATAGATTTATTATTATCCCATGCTTAGGAAACATATTAAATTAATGATAAAATGTTTATTTAATATATAATATATAAAATTAATTAAAATATTTTACCAATAGTGAATAATTTATTTTAATAAAATAAAAACACATTCCCTACAGAAATTTTTTCAGAAATATTTTCTCTTAGTTTTATAAGATTTGTATTTGTATTTATTATCAATTGATAAACAAAGAATTTATTTTAGACATGTATAAACTATATACATTTTAAAACTTTGTTAGTCTTATTCATACACTCCGATTAATTTGAAATGTTATAATGGTAACATAAAATAATAATAATTTAGAAGTATACCATGGTGTGTTCAAACTCAATGCTATGTGTAATGCTAACTATCTAATGAATGAAATATATTTAAAGAGGATTTTTTTAATGAAATTTCAAGTTGGTATAGATATAATCTATTTTTGATGAAATTTGGGGGAGGGGAACCATCAGAATAACAACCCTTATATTTTTCCAACATCTTTTCCATCAGTGGTGAGTTTACTTTAGGGGTACCTAATTATGGGCATGATACTTTCAATAAAATACTTATACTACATTTTGAATTCATTTTAAATAGTAATTTGACTGAGATATTTAAAAATAATAATATTTTTTTCAAAATTCATGGGTTATTTTCCCTCAAAATGGTTTCAGATGGGTGGACGTGTTGATTTCAAAGGGGTTTCTATTTTGAAACATGGTAGAAAGGGGAAAGGAGCAGCATATAGGGGGTCCATTGTGATTTAGGGTGTTTGATGTTATGTTTGTGTTATAATTATGGAGTGGTTTTAATTTGAGAGTTATTTCTATAGTGGTGATGTTTTTTAGGGACTCTAATTATTGGTATAGGGTAAATTCCATGGTTCAACCATTTTCATATGGGTATTGGTAGTGCTATCATTTTATTACCAGAGAACCTCCTAGAGAGTGTTTGGGTTGCCAATTTTTGGTTGCTTTTTGGGTTTGGTTTCGATTATTAGGGATCATAATTTTTTTATAGGAATCTAATGTAACATCCCACAACTTTTCATCCCACTAATTTATTAATCTTGAGTTTTGTAAGTGTTAGGAGAAGGATGAAAGAAGGGATATGTTGTTGGAGATAAAAATTATAGTTAGAGCGGTGATGTTGTAGTATAGCCCTAGGTCATATTTCATAGAGGGTTCTAAAATAGATATTAGTATTATAAAAAATTATGTTTTGTTCATTTAATTTTTTTTGGTTGTATGGTGTAGTGTCTGCTACCCCTATTGTTTTAATGGTTCATATTTCTTAGTTCCTCAATTTTAAGTGTATTTGGACAATGGACCTTAGGCTACAATAAAGTTTTAGTTAGGGTAAAATTGGGATAAAATTATTGGAAAATATTTTTGGTGCTGTCATCAATGCTCCTTTATGGATTCTGCAGTGGTGGATTTTTTAGTTCTTCATTTTTTGGTTGTCTTTATGCTATGGTGAATAGATCATTCCATGGTTTTGTTTTTTATCCCCTTGACATTTTTTTGAATTTTAATATTACTGAATAGGGATAATCATTATGCCATTGTCTTTCATTTAACATAATATTTGACTAAGGTTTAAAGATGTGAGAGATTTGGATAACATTTCATGATTTCTAAAAATTTACATGACCCAATCTTATTGCTTCGTGGTTATAACTAATTAGTTGTGATTCTATATGTTTCTAGAACTAGTATAAATTTTGTATCCCAATATTATTTAACTAAATTCATCTATTACCCATGAACTCTATGTGACCATAAGTGTGACCAAGGATACATTTTTACAACATTTGTCCATCCTTGATCCTTGGATTTCATAGATCGATTGTTAGTGATTCAAGGTGAGTTCTCCCTCTCTTCTTCTATATTCTCTCCCATTCCTTCATCTATGAAATGAGGTGTAGTGGGTTTGATTTTATTTTCAAAGGGAAAATATGTGGTTTTGGTTTATTGAGTTTCATATCATGTGGTTTAATTTTTATTCATATCTTATTCTTCTCTATGATTTCCCAATAGACATATATATTGGTTATGGTAAGGGATTTTTAAATTTATCTTCTATGATATAAAATAAAATGATTTATTATTTTTTGGGAATTAATCCAAGGATCATGTAATGAACAAGAATTACACCAATGCAATTTCATTTATTATGATAATTTATTATACTATAAATCACATAAAATCACTTAAATAACAGAATTCAAAATTTATAAAGGAATTATGATTGAATTAAGAGGTATTTATAGAAGTTAAGTTACCTAAACTGATGAAATATTAACTTTCTCATTGGAATAGTAATACAACCCATATGAATATTAAACTGGCCAAATAAATATTAACCTCACCCGTGAAAGTATAAATAAATTTTAAAAATCTTTTAAATGAAATTAAGATATAATTATATCATAGTTTAATTAAATAAATATTTTAAAATATTTTAATTAAAAGATTGTATTTTTTGTAAGTCATCAATATTTAATAATAATTTTATAATTAATAAAAGTATTTAAAAGGAAATTTATATTCATAAAATGTATTATTAAATTAATATATTGTTTTCTTATGATTTTAAAATAATTTTATGACACCATAATTAAAATTTAAAAGTGTTATAGAATCAATTATAATTTTAAAATCTGTATTTTTCATGTAAATGAAGATTTTAATGAAAAATTAAATTTATCATATATATGGAAGTAATTTTATGAAATGGTGTTAATTGTTTAATTCTTAACTTCAAAAAATGGTTAGAGTAATTTTTTGGGATTTTTCTAAAATACTTGAATTTTTGGTGAATAGTAAAATACAATATTTTCGGGTAAACACATGAATAATTGAGTCATAAATGATGTGTGACAGATTGAAAACCATAATCTCAAAATATAATGCATTATTTTAAATTATTTGGTGATAATTCTCAAACTATCAATCATCCTGAGACAAAATAATTAATAAATGAATAAAATAATTTCAAAAAACACCCTTATCCTCCACTATAAATAATACTCCTCAACCCCTTCTTCTCACAACTTCCTTGATTAGAGCCTTATTACATTTTTATCCAATACTTTTCCCAATATCTTCCCCCCATTTCCAAGATATCTTAGTTTTATTATGATCCCAAAACCATTTCCCTAAGTAGGTTCTCAATGAGGAGAAAATCAAGAGGTAAAAACCACTTTCTTTTTCTTTTAATTTCTCTTCATGTTATTTTATTTTCTTATTCTCCTCTCACCACCCATCATCAAAATATCAAGATAACCCCAATAAATTGCATATACAATAATTTTATTATGATAATGTAACAGTCCATCATCAATCCCCTTCTCCCCCTTTTGTTCTAAAATGGAAGAATTACCTATGAGGTGTTCTTTCATTGCCTTTAATGACAAAAAGTTTTTATTTTCCTTCACTATAGTAAATGATATTTATAAAACCATTTTAATGTTTTAAAAATATTTTTAAATATATATTAAAACCCTTTTTATGTTGTGGAAGTAACTCATTTACATAATACAAAATGATAAAACAAAACAAGTTCGCCTTGTTTAAAATCATTAAAATCAATCTAAATAGCTATCATTAACATGTTATCTAATTATTCAACATAAAATATTAAAAAACAATATATAAAAGCAATTAAAAATCCCTATGTTCATTAATAACATATAATTATAATAATGAGAATTGTACCCATTTTACATGAACTTCATTACTTATAACTAGCGAACCTATCATGAAATCCAAGAAAACAAATGGTCTTGAATGATGAAATTAAACTCTAAAACTCATAAATAAATCCATAAATGAAAGTAATAAAACTATAATAAATAAAATAAATGTAAAAAAGTTCTTAAATAATTAATTAATGGGTTTTATTTAAATATCCAGGATATTAAGGTCAAATGTAGAACACATTCGGTCATAAGGTAAGGGGTTTCTTCCAGAACCTCCATTCTCATTTTGGTTATGCTTTCTCCCTCTATATGAAAATTTTAATTGTTAATTATTTTTATATAATTCTTATAAATTATGTGAAAATATTTCAAACTCATGCTTCCAGATTATTTCATTTTTCTTTTATAAAAATATATGTCTTCCAAGGTTCTTTTATCAATTCTTCTGATACACTTGCATGATTAATGTGAACATCTTGATTTCATAGATATTTTCAAGTACCATCGATAATATTTTTTAAGACTATATTATTTTTATAAATTTCTAATTTTTTCTTGAATAGATGTATTTTTTAAATTCTGGTTTTATACAAATAATCATGAAAAATAATAATCATTTTTCTAAAAGAACATTTCTTTACAAAGTAAAAATGGTTTTCCTTAAAGATTTTATTATAATATTTTCATCTATTTCAATATATCTATTGAATATTATTCTATATTAATATTTATCTACTTTTATTATCATCTATCATATTTTATTAAATGGTTTATGATCAACTTGACTGTGAATGTGCTATCTTGATACCATTCACCATACTACACAGAATGATTAGTGATTATGATTAGAAATTGGGGAGATTTATTTACATTACATATGAATATTTTGTTTATGCTTAGCCGAATTCATATGAGTAATGCATTAGAATTATTAAATGATGGTTAGGGCATGCTATATCCCCTCGATTGATCGGTAGTTCTCACGAGACAAAAAATGGACTTCGTAAAGGCCTTACCCATTTCCAGATATGGTTTTGGCTGAGGATTAACCATTTTTTTCTAGATGTCTTGGCTGAGGACTTGAATTTTTTAGATGTTTGGAATTATGAATTCCATCATTATGATATTAATAATTGATAATCTATTTGAATATTCGACTAGTATAGTATCCTTGGTTAAGATTGATTCTGGTGTGATTATATTTATGGTATTATTTATTCATATTTTATTCTTTTCATATTATCCTAATGTTTATGTTCAAATAGCATGCATTTTTAGTCATTCACATTGCCTTATTTTTTATATCATCCTCTTAAATATTACTTACCCTTACTATGAATCAATTATGACCCATTTTTTATTTATTATTTTTATCCAGGATGTGAAGATGAATTTTATGAATGACTTGTAGGGATATTATAGGAGTTATGTATATTTCTAATGAGATTTATATATTGTATTTAATTTCATGTTGTAATTTAAATATTATTTTTCCATATAGTTTTCCAATATATCAAAACTATTCCGTCCTTATATATGTTACTTCCTTGTTTATTATACCGATGTAATAAAGATAGGCACCTACTTTGGGGTACTAGGGTCAAGGTATTTACATTTGGTATCAAAGTAAGTTTAGTAGAAACCTTGTAAAACTAGATTTAGAAAACATTGATTAGTAATAATTACCCTAAGATATAATTTCATTATATGTATATAAAAACATCCTAGAATTTTGGTAAGGTATAGATTATGTGGGACTTCCTAACTATACATCCCTATTTTGATACTACATGGGGACATGGTTCTATAGTAGATGTACCTTAGGGTGAAAACTCCATCAAGGTGTCCCGAGCCTAACTCGGGGTTACACGGTATATGAAAATAGGTCTTACTACGAACCTATTTTGACAATCATTGGGGATATTCTTAGGATAAATTGCATTTTCATTACAAACAATTAAGAAGGATTTAAAAGAAAAGAATTTCCCAAAGAAACCATGTTTATGAATATGAGATTATCTTTGCATAAATTTCCAATTAATGTGAAGTTTTTTTCTCATTTAAAATTAAAATTTTTGATTCATAACCAAAATTAGTGAATTCCATTATTTATAAATGGTATTTAGAGGAAGTAATGGAAACTGTATCAACACACATATCCCTTGTTGGGATTTTCCTCCTATTCAAGATAATGATATTGTCACTCAATCTATGACTGGTTATGAGAAACTTATAACTATACTGGGACAACTGAATCATGTTATGAACCATTACCATGACCATATCAAGCATCCTGATCTATAACATGGAGGAGAAATGTTTGAACACTTTATACGACACCCACCTTCATCATTAAATGGGGATACAAACCCAGTTGTAGTAGTTTATTGGATATGTTTCTTAGGGAAGACATTAATTGCTTGGGGATGTAACAAAAGGGAGAGTTTGTTATGGAAGTCCATTATCTACTAGGAGATGTAGATAAATAGTGGTAATTAATCTAAAACAAAAATAGAGTATAAGAAATTAAAAATATGGAATAGATAGATTTTAGAAAAAATTTCGTAGAAAATTTTTTTCTACAAAAACAACAAGCTGATTTGGAGAGGGAATTCTTGAGTATGAAACCAAAATAAGATGAACAAATTACAATGTATGAATCCAACTTTACAAGGTTATAATTCCATGCCATGGAGTAATATTAAATATATATGAATCCATGGAATGGCATTATAACCATGTAATGTTAGATTCATACATTGTAATTTGTTCATCTTATTTTGGTTTCATACTCAATAATTCCCCCTCCAAATCATATTGTTGTTTGTGTAGAAAAAAAATTATGAATTTTTTTTTAAAATCCATCCATTCCATATTTTTAATTTCTTCCTCTATATTTGTGTTTTAGATTAATTACCACCATTTATCTGCATCTCCCGGTAGATAATGGACTTCCATAACAAACTCTCCCTTTTGATACATCCCCAAGCAATTAATGTCTTCCCTAAGGAACATATCCACTACACTACTACAACTAGGTTTGTATCCCCATTGAATGATGAAGGTGGGTGTTGTGTAAAGTGGTTAAACATTTCTCCTCCATTTTATGGATCAGGATGCTCGATATATGACAACCCTGCTTTTTATCACAACTTAAACATGCTTTATTACATAAAACTTCACTTGATACAACAAAGGAGATCGAGAGGTTTAGTGTCTTTGGGGCTTAGGATCATTACATAAAAACTTTAAACTTGAAATACAACATCCTTATTGAAAACTTCCATTACATGACCACTACATTCCTTCGTACTTAGCATTGCATGGGATAACCTGAGGACATGCATAAGAAAAGGGTGAGCTATAAAGCCCAGTAAGGGAGTGCACAATGAATAACATGAGGAGTACAATACATGTTAGGGAATAGTCATATCAATAGAGCATAAGAGAGACATGAACATAAAGGCATGATAAAGCATGGTAATCATAACATGGAAATGTGGCAACAACACTTAACATTGAATTAGCATGAGCCAAGGCTCATTGCACATGGAGCATGAGTAAACCCTCATTGCACTTGAAGCACGAGTAAACCCTCGTTGCACTTGAATTAGCATGAGTAAACACTCATTGCACATGACGTATCATGATACTATACTTTACCCAATGCATTGGAGCGCTATCAGGGCGCACCCTTCTTAAACATTTCATTTCATGCATAAGTGTGCCACATGGATCATAAAACATGGATTCATAAAACATAATAATTTATTCCACGATAAAGGAATGTGGAATTCATACATGAAACTTTACAATCAATAAGTAAATGTGCATAAAGGTGAATACCCTTGATGGAGAAATGGGCATGGTATTCACTACACAATGATATTGGCTTAGAAAATCGGTGTGATTTCGGCAGCGTAACGGCGTGACATAAGAATTCATAAAAAAGGCTGATGAGAGAGAAAGGGGTTCCTCATCGTATTTACATGTAATGGACAGTAAGAAGGTCATATAGATACATGTCCCAACAATTGAAAAGGAATTTAGATTCATGATATAAAAGTATTGCTTGAATATAAAAGAGGAGAAAAAGGTTCCTTTCGGAATTTCGGCATAGTAACGGGTGTACATGGGAGGCATTTAATGAGAGAGAAAGGGGTCTCCCATCATTCAAACAATAAGAGGGAAGTATGGGAGAGGTGAGAAACCATACCCCAACATTCATAAATGAAATTAAAAGGGCAATACAACTTAAAGAAAATTGACAAAAATGAGAAAGGAAGAAAAACCCTTACTTGGAAGTTTTGCTTCCAAAGCCTAGAGAGAGGTTTGTGAGAGGCTTCTTGGGAGCTTGGGGCACCTTGGGAGGATTCTAGAGAGAGTAGGGCAGAGGTTGGACGAACTTCAAGGGCTTTGAGTGAGGAGGAAGTGGGAGATTGGGTGGGTTTATATAGGAAAGGTGAGAGAATTCTTTATTATTTAGGTTTGGGACCCCTTATATTAAAATAATCCAAACCACAAACCATCCCATGGTATTAGCCCATGGTTTCTGGAAAAGGAAAGAGGAAAACAATATTTTTCCAGTCCAAGGTCCGAACTTATTAAAAAATTAGGGTTGCTTATGTGGAGGTGAGTCACACTCCCATGGAAATTAATTTAAAAAGGCAAAGTGTTGAATAAGTCTTGAGGGCTCCATTAATGCTTTGAAAAGTGAGTCAAACAAACCCAAAACCTCATTATTTTAATGATAAAACATATATTGGCCGAACCTAAGGATTATGGTATTTTATTACATCACCATTGGGTCATTATGATGTCATAAAACACATTATATATTTAAATGGTATTTAATTTTTACCCAAAAATTGGACTGTCTCAGAAAATTATGAAAAATTCACCGTTGGATAATTTCGACGTCCTGATTCCAAAAATAATATTTATTTTATTTAAATAATTTTCTAAATATGTGAATTTTCACTTTTAAAATAAAAACCGACATTTATAAAAAAATTCACGGGTTTTGACAGAAATGGCTTTCAAACCTTAATAAACATTTTAATCGCATTCATAAAATTATAAGATCATTTACAATTGATGACAATTAATTTAATATTAATAATAATATTTTATTAAAATATTATTTAATTCAAAAATCCTTTAATTTAATAAAATATAATTCTTAATTAAATAATAACTAAAAAACACCATGTGTACTTTAAAAACTAATTACAAAGTATCAAAAATGACTAGAAATTATATTCATTATTATATATAAAAAAAATATGTACATGAACATGGTTCTACTTATTTGTTACATAACCCCTTAAAATAGCCGCATAAGATCTAAGGGTAAGGTGCGCGATGGTGACAGACTCTTGGGGCTGCTCGGATAACATCGCTCGGGTGGTAATCTCTATCAACTTCCATTTTTCCCGTAGACGATCACGTTCGAGCTTGACTTGATGAAGCTCAGCTTGGGCTTGGTCAAGGGCAAAGCCCAAAGACGCCACCTCCTTTCCGAGCTCCGACAAATGGGCTTCGTAAGGGGCAATTCTACTGGATGAGGCCATCGCTTCCTTTGTCTGAGTAGAAAATTGGTTCGTTAAAGACTTATATTTAAACTACCCAGATGATCACTGTTCAACGACTATAAAAGTAACGGTCACAAATCTTAACGTAAAACTTAAAGAAGTTGACATCTTATAAAAACATAAATAAAAATTTAACTGGATCAAGAGGGATTTTCCATTAATGAAAATTTGGGTCGTTACAACATTCCCCCCTTAAGAAATTTCGCCCTCGAAATTTTCCTTTTCCCACACTAAAACAAATGTGGGTAACTTAGCTTCATCATATCCTCCGACTCCCAAGTTGCTTCTTCAAACTTGTGGTTTCTCCACAACACCTTGACGAGGGGCATTGTCTTATTTCGTAGAACTTTTGCTCTACGATCCAAGATCTTCACTGGTTGCTCCTCATAAGAAAGATCGTCTTCTAATTGTACCACCTCAGAAGAGAGTACATGTGAAGGGTCTGGTATGTACTTCCTTAAGAGGGATACATGGAAGATATCATGCACCTTGGACATAGTAGGTGGAAGTGCTAGTCGATAGGCCACAACCCCAACACGATCAAGAATCTCGAAGGGGCCGATGTACCTTGGACTTAACTTCCCTTTCTTTCCAAACCTCATGACCTTCTTCCACGGAGATATGCGTAAAAACACCATGTCTCCGACTTTAAACTCGAGGTCTCGTCGACGATTATCTGCATAACTCTTCTGTCGACTTTGGGCTGCCTTGATATGCTGCTGAATGGTTTTCACCTTCTCCACCATTTCTTCGACCATTTCTGGTCCAAGCAGCTTACGTTCACCGACCTCATCCCAACATGCCGGTGTTCTACACCTTTTCCCATACAGGGCTCCATATGGTGCCATTTGGATGCTCGAGTGGAAACTATTATTATAAGAGAACTCAACTAGAGGAATATGTTGATCCCATCCTCCTTTAAAGTCCATTGAGCATGCTCTCAACATATCCTCAAGTGTTTGGATAGTCCGCTCGGATTGGCCATCAGTTTGAGGATGATAGGCCGTACTGAAGTTCAGTTCAGTATTCAGAGCATGTTGAAGACTCTTCCAAAACATAGAGGTAAATCTCGGATCTCGGTCAGACACAATAGATAGTGGTACTCCATGCAACCGTACCACTTCCCTGATGTATATCCGTGCCAGTTGATCCAAAGAGAAATCCTCTCGAATAGCAATGAAGTGTGCAGTCTTTGTAAGACGATCCACAACAACCCAGATTGCATTGTTGCCTTTGGATGTCCTTGGAAGTCCAGTGACGAAGTCCATGGTGATGTTCTCCCATTTCCATTCAGGTATGGGCAATGGTTGCATCATCCCCTTAGACTTCTGCCTCTCTGCCTTCACTTGCTGACACACAAGGCACTTTGATGTATATTCGGCGATCTCCTTCTTCATATTATCCCACCAAAAGTTTTCTCGGAGATCTCGATACATCTTTGTGCTCCCTGGGTGAATAGAGAAATTTCAACTATGTGCATCATCCAAAAGTTCCTTCTTCAGCTCCGAACTTGATGGGACACATAGTCTTTTCCCAAACCGCACAATTCCTTCTTCATTAACATTAAACTCTGAGGATTTTCCCTTTTTGATAGCTTCCACTTTTTCTTGGATTCTCACATCATCCTTTTGAGCATCCTTTAACCTTTCCAAAAGAGATGGTTGAGCAATCATTTGTGAAAGGATTGATGATGTTCCCTTCTTTATGATTCCCACGTCCATCTTCATCAAGTCTAAGAAGATTGGATCCTTCTCAATTCTCATCATTGATAGAATTGCTGGATCCTTTCTACTTAGGGCATCCGCCACCTTGTTCGCCTTCCCAGGGTGGTAATGTATTGAACAGTCATAATCCTTTATGAGCTCTATCCATCTTCTCTGGCGCATATTAAGCTCTTTCTGTGTGAATATATATTTAAGACTCTTGTGGTCAGTATATATCTCACATTTCTCTCCATAGAGATAATGCCGCCAGATTTTCAAGGCAAAGATCACCGCCGCCAACTCCAGATCATGCGTTGGATAGTTTCGCTCATGGATTTTCAACTGTCTTGAGGAATAGGATATCACTTTATCATTCTGCATCAGCACACATCCTAATCCCTTCTTCGAAGCATCACTGAATACCACAAAAAGCTCCCCACTTGTGGGTAAAGTGAGCACAGGTGCAGTGATAAGCCTCCTTTTCAACTCCTTGAAGCTTTCTTCACATTCATCACTCCAAGAAAACTTTACTCCCTTTCGAGTTAGCTTGGTAAGAGGGTTGGACAATCGTGAGAAGTTTCTCACAAATCGTCGATAATATCCAGCTAACCCCAAGAAGCTACGGATATCAGTTACCGATGTTGGCCTCGGCCATCCCTCAATTGCATCTGTTTTGGAGGGGTCCACAGATATCCCATTGCTTGTGATGATATGGCCCAAGAATGAGACCTACTTCAACCAGAACTCACACTTGCTGTACTTGGCATAGAGCTTCTCCTTGCGCAAAGTCTCCAGTATAGTTCTTAAATGCTCCTCATGGTCCTCCTTGGGTTTGGAGTATATAAGAATATCATTTATAAAGACTACCACAAATTTATCTAGGTAATCTCTAAAGACTCTATTCATCAAGTCCATGAATATTGCTGGAGCATTGGTGAGTCCAAAAGGCATTACTATGAATTCATAGTGCCCGTACCTTGTACGAAAAGCAGTCTTGGGGATATCTTCCTTCTTCACCCTTACTTGATAATATCCCGACCGCAAGTCGACCTTGGAGAGGTATTGTGCTCCACGCAGCTGATCAAACAAGTCATCGATTCTTGGGAGAGGATACTTGTTCTTTATCGTGATTTTGTTAAGTTCACGATAATCGATGCAAAGCCGCATTGACCCATCCTTCTTCTTGACGAAGAGGACTGGTGCACCCCATGGTGATGCACTTGGGCGTATAAACCCTTTATCCAGATTCTCCTGTAGTTGTTTCTTCAGTTCTTCAAGCTCAACCACAACCATTCTATATGGAGTCTTGGATATTGGTAGCGCCCCAAGTATAAGTTCAATTGAGAACTCAACATCTCTTCTTGGAGGAAGACCAGGAAGTTCCTCGGGAAATACTTTAGCGAATTCCCTCACAATAGGCATTTCTTCAAGGGTGGTTTCTTCCTTGGACTCAATCATCTGGGCCAGATATGCGTGCTCATAAGGCAGTAATATCCATGTTTGAGATGATGGAGTTAAAGGAGATTCATCTTCCTCCTGACACTTGTAAAGAATCGGGGGTCGATTCTCCATATGGAGTGTGATTTCCCTCTCCCGACAATTTATGTTGGCTCTATATAAGGAAAGCCAATCCATGCCAAGAATTGCATCAAATTCCACCAAAGGGAGTATGACGAGGTTCGCCGGGAAATTCAATCCACAGATTATAACAGGGGAGGACTTATACTCATGGGATGCAATGATTGCCCCATTTTCCGTACTCACTGACATCTTTACTTCCATGATTTGTGGTGGTGCAGGGATTATTCTACTAAACTTTTGAGATATAAAAGAATGCGTAGAACCTGAATCAAAAAGTACGTTCGCTATTCTTGAATGAATAACTAGCGTACCTGTCACCACTTCGTTGTCGGGGTTCACTTCGGCAGAAGTGATGGCAAAAGCTCTTCCTTGCTGTCTTGGAGGTTGTTGATTGCCTCCGATAACCCTTGGATTAGGGCACTGATTCGCAAAATGACCCGGTTCTTTGAATTTGAAGCATTGAACAACGCGTTGAGGTTCGAACGGAGCGTTCCTCCCCTCTGTCGCAGCCGCGGGTCCTTCTTGCTGACAGTTAACAGCTAGGTGCCCTTCTCTTCCACACTTGAAGCATTTTCTTGTCCCCCTAAGGCAATTTCCAGGGTGCTTTTTTCCACACTTTTGGCAAGTGGGGTGCTGGAATTTCTTAGCGCCGTTGGATTTATCAATCGGACCACCAGCATTGAAGTCCACCTTCCGCTTCTTGTCCCCATGATACCCCTGTGATTCTCCGATCTCCATTTCAACCTTGAGGGCACATCGGACAATTTCCTCATAGCTGTCGAAGTCACGGATCGCTAAAGCTTTCCGCAAGCTAGGCTTCAGCCCACCAAAGAAGCGGTCAACCTTGCATTCGGGGGTAACGACAAAGCCGGAAGCGTATCGTGCAAGCCTTATGAAGTTTGCCTCGTACGCTCCCACAGATTCCTCATCTTTCTGCTTGAGGGAAAGGAAGTCCCTTTCCATCTTAAGACGGAGGGTGCGTGGAAAATATTTATCGAAAAACATCATCCGGAATACCTTCCATTCCAAAGCCTTGATCTCCTCCTCAGGCTTCGTATTTTTGATCAACGTCCACCATTGATCAGCTTCACCCTCCATACGATAAGCCGCTAGGAGAACCTTCTCTTTTTCAGAGCATTGGAGGATGGAGAATATCTTTTCAATGGAGTTGATCCATTGTTCAGCAATCGTGGGATCGGATGATCCACTAAAAGTAGGAGGCCTTTGTCTCATGAAGCTTTCAATAGCGACTTGTTCTTTCTTAGGGGGGGTTGAACGTTCCTCTTGACCAGTGTTTCTATTCAAAACTTGAGTTAGCTGAGAGAGAAGCGTGACAAAGTTCGCGATTCCCGCTCCCATTGGATTGGGCATCTCATAAGTACAATCATCACACTGATCTTCACAACGGTTGTTAGCCCGAGTTCTCCTATTACCGGCCATTGGCTGGAATAAAAGGAAAGTTAGGGGTAACACATAAAGGGTAATCCAAAGACAAAAGTTGATGACTTATAAATAAACTTTAATCTCTTCAACTCATGAGTCTATAGGATTCAATCCAGGCTTTTCATGATCTTCCTTCTAACATATATTCTTAGGGGCATTTTTCCCTTAATAAGGGTTCATACTAAGATTGTGAATTTATCAAAACATATCCCCCGGGAGTGTCGTAACCAAGAGTGCAGCAAGGCCCGTTGTCGTGCACCAGTTCCCGTTCGAGTCTAGCTCAAAGCGGTGTTTTCGGGTTTTACCCCTAGGATACATCTGTGCCAGAGCCGCCTCTACCTGCTCGTATCCAGACAGGGATGTATTTGTTTGATAAACCACTTACTTAGTATTTACCAAAACTTAGGGATGTTTTTATTATGATTAGTCTTGTATCTAAGGCTTTACTAGGGTTTCCTAATCCCAAAAATAACTAAACCTATCCTTTGATACCAACTATGACAACCCTGCTTTTTATCACAACTTAAACATGCTTTATTACATAAAACTTCACTTGATACAACAAAGGAGATCGAGAGGTTTAGTGTCTTTGGGGCTTAGGATCATTACATAAAAACTTTAAACTTGAAATACAACATCCTTATTGAAAACTTCCTTTACATGACCACTACATTCCTTCGTACTTAGCATTGCATGGGATAACCTGAGGACATGCATAAGAAAAGGGTGAGCTATAAAGCCCAGTAAGGGAGTGCACAATGAATAACATGAGGAGTACAATACATGTTAGGCAATAGTCATATCAATAGAGCATAAGAGAGACATGAACATAAAGGCATGATAAAGCATGGTAATCATAACATGGAAATGTGGCAACAACACTTAACATTGAATTAGCATGAGCCAAGGCTCATTGCACATGGAGCATGAGTAAACCCTCATTGCACTTGAAGCACGAGTAAACCCTCGTTGCACTTGAATTATCATGATTAAACACTCATTGCACATGACGTATCATGATACTATACTTTACCCAATGCATTGGAGCGCTATCAGGGCGCACCCTTCTTAAACATTTCATTTCATGCATAAGTGTGCCACATGGATCATAAAACATGGATTTATAAAACATAATCATTTATTCCACGATAAAGGAATGTGGAATTCATACATGAAACTTTACAATCAATAAGTAAATGTGCATAAAGGTGAATACCCTTGATGGAGAAATGGGCATGGTATTCACTACACAATGATATTGGCTTAGAAAATCGGTGTGATTTCGGCAGCGTAACGGCGTGACATAAGAATTCATAAAAAAGGCTGATGAGAGAGAAAGGGGTTCCTCATCGTATTTACATGTAATGGACAGTAAGAAGGTCATACAGATACATGTCCCAACAATTGAAAAGGAATTTAGATTCATGATATAAAAGTATTGCTTGAATATAAAAGAGGAGAAAAAGGTTCCTTTCGGAATTTCGGCATAGTAACGGGTGTACATGGGAGGCATTTAATGAGAGAGAAAGGGGTCTCCCATCATTCAAACAATAAGAGGGAAGTATGGTAGAGGTGAGAAACCATACCCCAACATTCATAAATGAAATTAAAAGGGCAATACAACTTAAAGAAAATTGACAAAAATGAGAAAGGAAGAAAAACCCTTACTTGGAAGTTTTGCTTCCAAAGCCTAGAGAGAGGCTTGTGAGAGGCTTCTTGGGAGCTTGGGGCACCTTGGGAGGATTCTAGAGAGAGTAGGGCAGAGGTTGGACGAACTTCAAGGGCTTTTAGTGAGGAGGAAGTGGGAGCTTGGGTGGGTTTATATAGGAAAGGTGAGAGAATTCTTTATTATTTAGGTTTGGGACCCCTTATATTAAAATAATCCAAACCACAAACCATCCCATGGTATTAGCCCATGGTTTCTGGAAAAGGAAAGAGGAAAACAATATTTTTCCAGTCCAAGGTCCGAACTTATTAAAAAATTAGGGTTGCTTATGTGGAGGTGAGTCACACTCCCATGGAAATTAATTTAAAAAGGCAAAGTGTTGAATAAGTTTTGAGGGCTCCATTAATGCTTTGAAAAGTGAGTCAAACAAACCCAAAACCTCATTATTTTAATGATAAAACATATATTGGCCGAACCTAAGGATTATGGTATTTTATTACATCACCATTGGGTCATTATGATGTCATAAAACACATTATATATTTAAATGGTATTTAATTTTTACCCAAAAATTGGACTGTCTCAGAAAATTATGAAAAATTCACCGTTGGATAATTTCAACGTCCTGATTCCAAAAATAATATTTATTTTATTTAAATAATTTTCTAAATATGTGAATTTTCACTTTTAAAATAAAAACCGACATTTATAAAAAAATTCACGGGTTTTGACAGAAATGGCTTTCAAACCTTAATAAACATTTTAATCGCATTCATAAAATTATAAGATCATTTATAATTGACGACAATTAATTTAATATTAATAATAATATTTTATTAAAATATTATTTAATTCAAAAATCCTTTAATTTAATAAAATATAATTCTTAATTAAATAATAACTAAAAAACACCATTTGTACTTTAAAAACTAATTACAAAGTATCAAAAATGACTAGAAATTATATTCATTATTATATATAAAAAAAATATGTACATGAACATGGTTCTACTTATTTGTTACATAACCCCTTAAAATAGCCGCATAAGATCTAAGGGTAAGGTGCGCGATGGTGACAGACTCTTGGGGCTGCTCGGATAACATCGCTCGGGTGGTAATCTCTATCAACTTCCATTTTTCCCGTAGACGATCACGTTCGAGCTTGACTTGATGAAGCTCAGCTTGGGCTTGGTCAAGGGCAAAGCCCAAAGACGCCACCTCCTTTCCGAGCTCCGACAAATGGGCTTCGTAAGGGGCAATTCTACTGGATGAGGCCATCGCTTCCTTTGTCTGAGTAGAAAATTGGTTCGTTAAAGACTTATATTTAAACTACCCAGATGATCACTGTTCAACGACTATAAAAGTAACGGTCACAAATCTTAACGTAAAACTTAAAGAAGTTGACATCTTATAAAAACATAAATAATCATTTAACTGGATCAAGAGGGATTTTCCATTAATGAAAATTTGGGTCGTTACACGATATGGTCATGGTAATGGTTCATAACATGAGTCAATTGTCCCAATATAGTTATAAGTTTCTCATAACCAGTCATAGCTTGAGTGCCAATATCATTATCTTGAATAGGAGGAAAATCTCAACAAAGGATATGTGTGTTGATACAGTTTCCATTACTTCTTATATATACCATTTATAAATAATGGAATTCACTAATTTTGGTTACGAATCAAATTTCTTAACTTCAAATGAGAAAAAACATTACATTAATTAGAAATTTATGAATAGATAATCTCATATTCATAAACATGGTTTCTTTGGGAAATTATTTTCTTTTAAATCCTTCTTAGTGGTTTTTAATGAAAATGCAATTTATCCTAAGCATATCCCCAATGATTTTCAGAACAGGTGCATAATTTTAGAACATGGAATACTTGTGGAAGGAAACACTTTGGTGTCCGATTAAAAGGAAATGGGTTTTTCTACAAGTGTAGATAAAAAGTCCATCATGATAATGATTGTAATGAATATAAATAATCCATCAATGTTTAATACTATAATTTAAGGTATATGAAAAAATATACTAATGATAGTCCAAAGAGTCAAGGAATGATGTCTCATAAAAGGCCATGGGAGCAAGGGTAGACTTATGCAATCCGAACTATTGAGTATAAAATTCCTAATGAGGTGGTTGAAGGTACATTAATAATTTCCTCAAATATAACAAAATATTTACTTGATATTGGATCATTTCATTATTTTTTATCTTCCTAGTTCTCTATGAAAATTAGACATTTCCCTTTTGATTTAATAATAGAGTTTCCAGTCAAAACTTCTAATAGATGTATCATTGCAACAAAGATGTGTCGTTCAGTACCATTTATGACACATAAATGTGCTTTAGTTTCTGAACTTGTCATCATACCTTGGATTTAATTTTATATAATCATTTGTGTGGACTTGATTTCAAAATATGTTGTGAAAATATACTACAAAAAAAGAAAATTATTATTGGTGAGGAAGATGTGTAATCCCTTATCATTAGATAAGTAACCGCATCATATGATTCTTATCTAGATCCACCCACAATATCTCTACAAAATGAAATAATTGTGGTAGAATATAAAAAATAATCTATGGTTGATGAGATAAATATTCAAATTAATGATGTAAATATTGTGTATGAATATATTGACATATTTATAGAGGATTTTCATGGACATACTGTAGAGTGGGAAGTTGAGTTCTCTATTTATTTAATTCATGGTGAAAGAACAATATCAATGTACTCTTATAAAATTTCCATTGTAGAATTAGTAGAACTGTAGAAACCACAAGAGGAATTGAGTGATAAAGTATTTATTCCCCTAGTGTTTCCCTATAGGGTCCCCAACATTTTTTTTCGAGATGGAAGATGGACCCATGAGGCTGTGCATTGATTATAGAAAAATAAATTCTATTAAAACAATGAAAAAGTATCCCCGACCACATATTGGTTATTTATTTGATCAAATTAAATGTGATAAATAATTTTATAAAAATTTTCTTTAGATCTGGATATTATCAATTGCGTGTGAGGAATGAAGATATTCCAAAGGCAAAATTTCAAACCTTGTATGAAAATTACGAGTTAACAAAAATTCTATTTGGACTGACTAATGCATCCTCTATTTTTATGAATATAATTAACATTGTGTTCAAGGAATATCTTGATGATTTTATTATGGTTTTTATTAATGATATCTTAGTATACTCCAAAAGATATAAGGACCACAAGAACCACTTTGGGGTTTTTAGGATACTCATAGATGAAAAGAGTTATATGTGAATTTTAGAAAGCGTAAATTCTAGCTTCAAACAATTTCTTTTCTTGCCCATATTGTCTCTAATGATGGAATCTCAGTTGATCTTGGGAAGAAAAAGGCAGTTTAGGAATGAACTACACAAACAAACATAACTGAGGTATGTAGTTTTACTGGTTTAGCAGGTTATTATCAGTGTTGCATTTTGAACGTTACTCAATTAGCTAATCTATTGACCAAGCTTACCCATAAAGGGGGTAAGTTCATATGGATAAAATAATGTGAATAATGATTAAAAAGGATATTAGTGAATGCTATGATATTGAATCTACCATTAGAAAATTGTGGATTTAAGATATATAGTGATGAATCAATGAATGGAGTTGGTTGAGTCCTTATTCATAATGATAATTTCATTTCCTATACATCAATGCAGTTAAAAACTCATGAACAGATCTATCGAAATCATGATCTTGAGTAATAAACAGTAATATTTTCTATGAATATATAAAGACACTATATCTATGTAGAAATATTGAAGACATATACAGATCACCTGAGATTGAAATATATATTATCACAGAAAGAACTGAACATGAGGAAATTGAGATGTCTCTATCTTCTCAAGGATTATTATTCTTTAATACACTACCAATCAGGGAAGGGTAATAAGGTAGAAGATGCATTGATTAGGAAGGATCATTGATTTATGAAAAAAATGAGTATTGAAAAGGATCGTGTGTATATGGATCTAGAAAATAAGGTTTTGAGAATTATTAAGGATGTTGAAAAATCATTACCTTTTCAATTTCTTTACCAACAATATTTATAGTAAATGGTTAAAAGTTTCCATTCTGATAAAGAGAATCTTAAAAAAAAATTAATGCTATGAATGATGCGAGGTTGGCAGACTTCGTGTATGAGGAAGGAATTTAGAAATATTAGAAGACGCATTGAGTTCCCTCTATACCCAAACTAAAAATGGAGTTATTGGATGATGACCATAGCATGAATTTATCTATGAACCCTAGAATCACTAATATTTATAGAATTTTAAGGAACTTTTCTAGTGGTATAATATGTAGTGTGAAATAGCCGATTTGGGATCATGATGTTTAGTCTGTCAATATGTGAAGGTTGAAAGACAATATTTAAAGGATTCATGTCACATATACCTTTTCGTACATGGAAATGGGATTCCATCACAATTTATGTTTTCACGGGATTACCAAAAACTACAAGAATGAATGAGGAAATATAGGTAATTATTGATCGACTCACCAAGTATTTTTATTTCCTTGTTATAAGGGATGGTTTTCCACTTGAACGTCTTGCACTACACTATATTAATGAAGTCCTAAGACTTCATAGAGACCCTATTTAAAATTTTTCTAATCAAAATCCATAGTTTACATAGAAATTATAGAAAATTATTCAGAAATAATTGGGTACAAAGATTCATTTTCAGTACTTTCTATCTCCCTCAAACTGACGGGTAGTGAGAATGGATGAACCAAACATTAGAATAAATGATGAGATCATGCATAATTGAGTTTAATGTATATGAGATCAATATTTTAATATAGTATAGTTTTACTACAATAATATTTTACATTCTATTATTCAAATAGAACTAATGAATCATTGTTTGGAATGAGATGTCATACACCAACCTATAGGGATGAAGTTGGTGAAAGGAAGCTTGTAGGAATAGAGCTTGTGGAGGAAACAATGGAAAATGTAAAGGATATTCAAACACATATTATTGAAACACAAAGTACTAAAAAATTATATTCTTAAAATTAAAGGAATTATTTGAAATTTCAAGTAGGAGATCATGTTTTCTGGAAAGTATCTCCATGTAAGGGTCTTATATTATTTGGGAAGAAAGGGAAATTGAGACGTAGGTACATAGATTTTTTAAAATCTTGGAGAGAATTGGAGATGTAGATTATCATTTGGAAATTCCACCTATACATTCTAAATTACACAATTTTTTGTACATATCTATGTTTAGGATGTAAATTTTAAACCCAATGCATGTCCTCACTTATAAAGGAATATATTGGGAACCTAAAATATCTAACTATGAAGAGACTATCCAGTTTTTGGACACTGAAGAATAGGTGTTGAGTAATCGTACAACTCGACCGGAAACTATACTCTAAAAAAATCATAAAATTGAAGGAGTGACAAGGGATCCTTAGGAACTTATGATGAATAACTACACAAAGATTTTTATGAGGTGACATTCTGAAAATTTTGAGGATTAATATTTTGTAGGAGGAGAGAGTTTAATGACCCATAATTCCACCAGTGAAATTTTTATTCTTATGCTTATTTCATATATTATAAATCACATAAAATAACATACACATCGCAATAAATAAATTTATTAATGAATAATGAATAAATTAAGAGGTATTTCTAGAAGTTAAGGAACCTATACTGATGAAATAATAACATTCTTGTATGAATAATTTTATGACACTTATGAATAGTAAAATAGATAAATGAATTTTAACATAACCCACAAATTTATAAATAAAATTTATACATCTTATAAATGAATGTATTATATAATTATATAAAAGAATAATTAAATAAATATTTTAAAAATTATAGATTAAGTGTTGGTATTTTTGTATGTCATAAATATTTAATTACAATTTAATTATTAATAACATTATTTAATTTATTTTCCTAAAATTTATTCATAATTTAATATTTTTCTCTTATGATTTTAATATAATTTAATGATACTATAGTTAATTTTTCAATGATTTATAAAATCAGTTATAATTTTAAATGTTTTATTTTTCATGTAAATGTTCATTTTAAATAAAAATTTAATTTATAATATTTAGGGAAATATTTTCATAAAATAGAGTTCATTTTTTAATTCTACACATAAAAAATTGTTTGGGTGATTTTTCTTTAATTTTTTAAAATACTTGAACAGTTGGTGAATAGTAAAATACAATAATTTATGATAAAAACAATAATTATTGAGTCATAGGTGATATATTCCAAATGTAACCCCATAATCTAGAAATATTCATAACTATTATAATATATTATTTTGATAATTCTCAAACAACTCATAGTCTTTGGCCAAAATAATAAACAAAGGAACAAAATATTCAAAAATACCCCTCTCCTCCACTATAAATATTACCCCTCTCCACCCCTTCTCCTAACACCTTCCAATCATTGTGAATTTTAAAATCTTTAATTAATAATATTCCAAAAAAACCCCACTTCCATGGCCTGTTGGTCTCTTCAGAAGACCAAAACCTTTTCCCTAAGTTGGTTCTCAAGGAGGAGAAAATCAAAGGGTAAAAACCCATTAATTTTTCTTTTAATTTCTTTTCAAGTTCTTCTATTTTATTATTAAATTGTCACCTCCCCACATGAAAATAGAATGACGAATAAATTAAATTATATATATTGTAATTTTATATGGGAATTGAATAATCCATCATTATTCCCCTTCTTTTATCCCTTTTATTCTAAAAACGGAAATGTCTTTCATGAGGTTTTGTTTCATCACCTTTAAAGAAATTTTTTTATTTTCATTCAATATATTAAATTCCATTCATAAAACCATTTTAATGGTTTAAAAATATTTTAAAAATTATATTTAAAACATTTTTATTTTTTATAATTATCATATTTTCAAAATATTTCCTTATAATACAAAACGAGTTCATTGTAATATTAAAAAACTAGAATTAATTTAAACAATTATCATTAGCATGTTATCAATTGATTCATCATCATATATAAAAAAATATATAAAAGAAATTACAGTTATGGATTTTAATTAATAACATATAATTCCAATTCTAAATAATTATAAATATTTTACATGAACTTCGCTACTTATAAACAACCCAAATGATAATGAAAACTAAGAAAACAGCTGCTCTATAATGAAGAAATTAAACTCTATAATTAATCAATAAGGCCACAAATAAACTTAATAAAAATAAAAAGAATCAAATACATGTATAATAGGTTCTTAATTAATTGATTAATTAGTTGATCTAATTTTATTATCCAAGACATTAAGGTCAAGTGCAGATCTCACTCGGACATAAGGTAATGGGTTTCTTCCCAAACCTGCATTATTCATTAAGGTTATTCTTTCTACCTCTATACAACAATGTTATTATTAATTATTTTTTTATACTTTTTTTTAATTATATTTATAAATTAAAACTTCATGTTCATATATTAGTATATTTTTTTTATAAAAATAAATGTTTTTCATGGTTCCCTTCTCAATTATTTCTATATGCAAGCCTGAATAAAGGGAACATATCAATTTCTTACCCATTTTCATTTACAATACATAATATGTTTTAAGACACTATGTTTTTCTATAATCACTAATTTTTTCATAAAAATCTATATTTGTTCATTTCTGGTTTTATACAAATAGTCATGAAATATAAAAATGATTTCTCAAAATGAAATCTTATTTGCAAAGACAAAGGGAATTCCTCGATAATTTAACAGAGTATTTTTATCTATTTTAACACCTGTGTTGAATATTATTATATATTGAGATTCTTATATTATTATTATCATCTAATATATTTTATTCAATGGTTTATGATCAGTTTGACAGAGGTTGTTCTATTTTGATTCCATTCACCATATTACTCAGAATGATTGGTGATTATGTTTATATATTCCGTAAAGTTATTTAGATTACATATGTATATGTTTTTTTATGTTTAACACCATTTATATAAATAACTAATTGGACTTAGTAACCGATGGTTGGGTCTCTCTAGAGCCCCTCAATTCATTAGTAGGTCTCATCTGAAAAAAAATATGGACTTTTCCCTGACCTTTCCCGTTTTCAGATATGTTTCTGTCTGAGGACATACCCATTAATTTTCAGATTTCATGGATGAGGACTCGATGGTATATTTTAGATGTTTATAATTATGCATTCTATAATTATGATATTATTAATTGATAATATTTTTGAATATTTAACTAGTATACTATCCATGGTTAAGCATCATTCTGATGTGATTATTTTTATGGAATTATTTATTTAGCTTTTATTTTTTCCACATTATGATGAAGTTTATATTCTAAAGACATGTGTTTTAATTCAATAACAATGAATAATTTTTTATATTAACTTATACTATATTACTTACCCTTACTGAGCATCATATCTCTCTCTGCTTTTTTATCTTTTACTTTTCTCCAGGATGCGAATATAAATGTCATGACTAATATGCTAGGATAATTTAAGAGTTATGGATGTTTCCAATAGAATATATATATTTTATTTCCTTTCAAAATATAGTGAAGAACTTATGTTTCTATCTGGTTTCCCAAAACTACTAAACTATTCAGTACATCCAGATAATATTTCCTTATTAATTATACAATTATAATAAAGTAAGACATCGACTCTAGGCTACTGGGTTCAGGGTCATTAGAGATCCTCATATAATATTTTGATACATGTTTGTAAAAAATTTCATGGGTTATCATAGTTGTGAAGGATAGGAATTTGTGGGAAAAATATTTTAGGAACAAATAAACAAATGAACATATTGAATTAGTTAATATGAATTCAGGAATGGAGGAGAGTCTCTTTCACTTTATATATTTTAATGTTATTTGGTTATGCTGAAATTTTACTATCAAGAATTAATTATTATGGTTCTTTTGTTGGTTATCCCTATCACCTCCCTAATTGGATAGCTAATTAAATGTGATAACGAAATGTAAGTTTATATAATTAGTAATTTTTTAAATATAACTTTTATTCTTGACTTAGTTCTTACTTATTTCCTAACTTGTGATGATTAGGGTGAACTTGGTTGATTTGACATGGTGAGGCTGTGAAGGGAGTGTGGATTTTTCATTATTTTTTGAGTCCCTCCTTATAATTTATAATCATATTTTTGGGTTAAGGGAGTAAGCTCGAAATTGTGAAATCTAGATTTAATAAAATGATTAATAGTTTTAAAAATTGAATATGAAAAATGTTATAAGGTGGTTGATATGGATATGATAACATTACTATTTTGAGTTGGTACAGGATGAAATAAAATAAGGAATGATATATTAATGATTGTTAATTATTGTAATGTATGAACCTGGATGAAATAAATAAGTTTAATGATGAAAAAATTTCATAAATTATGATGTATATGGATGTAGGGGTTTACATGGGTAATTCATTCCATTATGAACATAATGAGGATGGTAAATGGTAAATGAGAGAATTGGAATATAACGATGAGAATGTGATGTTTTTGATTGTGTGATTTATTTTTCCCACAAATGTGACAAATATAATTTTTCATTTGACACATTGGGATATTTCAAAGAATATATTCAGATAACTGAGCCAAGGAAGCATGGGATTTTGGGGCCCATGGAGCCCCAATATTAATATATTATAAATATTAAATATAATATATCATGCACACATAGTTTTTCAAAAATAATGGAATGTATTCTGAATGGAGTATTAGATGTTAAATATGAGACCCCATAAAATCTATAATATAGGTTTAACCCTAAGTGAAACATAATTAATGTCAGCGTTGAGAACTTTTACAAAGTGCAAGTATGTGAAGATAACATGACTTAAGTTAATTAATTAATTTAATATTTATTTATTTACAAAACCCCAATGAATTTTTTTTAATATCCTCTATAAAGTACTCCCAAGTGTTGACCACAGAAACATAGATTGAATAAGATAATGAAGAGGTAGAACTCTGGTGGTGGGTGCACTGGCAGATGGTCGCGAGAACATAGATAAAGGATAACATTTATACGAGGATCATTTTCCATAATGGAGTTATTAGATCTCACTAATTTCAATGATGTTGAAATGTTATTTATCTATAATTGGTCAAAAAACCAGAGGTATTGTGTTTTATTTATTAGTTTTATCCCAATTTATGGATTTCGATGAATACAAATTAATCAATTCTATATTATTATTTGGATCGATCTCTACTAGTTTGTATAATGTATTATTTCTCTTCCTAGATATTTTATTTTATTATTAGATTATTGTTATTTATTTGTTTATTGATATTCCAATTTTCTTTTTATTTTTTCAATAATGACCAAATAAACAACATCATTGATCAAGTGTTACATTATGTTATGTGCCTTTCTCCAACTATTCTTCAATTTTCATTATGGAATTGTAGCTGAATGACAATTTGATGATACTTGGGAGGATTGATCATTGTGTGTTCATTATTTAGTAGAAAAAATCATAGTTGTGATACTATTTTCCTATTTTTATGAAGTGATGAAGGTGTGGTGATGATAACGAGTATCCAATGATGAATTTAGAAATGGAAGATCCATAATCTAGTTAGAGATGATCTCTCTAAGGGAGTAGTGAAGGGTGATTCTAGTAAATGAGTGGTCGAGATCTAGAAATCATCAATTATAATTATCCAAAGACATTAAATAAGGTTTTTTTTCATTAATTTGTGTGTATTGGCTCCTAAGGAAGTGACGAGGATTAATTTATCAGTGATGAATGACTATAAGATGACTTCTAACCTACTATCACAAGTAGAAAAATGGTCTTAAAAACCAGAATTTTAATGTAGGTTCATATATAATGACCTTGAAAGTCTTACATGAGGTCATTAAAGATCAATTATTCAATAATAGATGTTAAAATATCACCTTTAATGTTGGTTTTCATAAAAACCAATGTTAAAAGTTCTAATGGAAGACTTTTAAAGTTGATTTTTAAGGAACCGATTTTAAATGCAACTTTGGGGATTGGATTTTCAAATAAACAATGTAAATTTTTTTAACCAATTTGTATCTCATTTACTAAGATTTGATTTTACAAGTCCTGAAGAAAAAATGGACCCATTGATCCAAAGTTATGGATATTAGAAGTTGACCATTTAAATACCTTTAACATCATATTTTTTTATAAACAAGCATTAAAAGTCACTATTAACATTATTTTTTCTAAAAAATGATAATAAAATTATTATCTTGTTATGGATCATCATAAGATCCAATTTTATTGGTTATGGAGATCAAACAGTGTTACAGATCAAAATTTATGGATGCCATAAATTGAGATTCTCTAAGAGATGTCTAAGAGAATTTCAGCTTTTGAAGGTCATAAAGTTTGATTTTTAAGCCCGTTTTAGCTCCATAACCAGTCAAATCAAATCTTAGGAAACTATATAAAGCCTATTTAAAATTTTTGATATCATTTACTTGAAAAAATGGCATTGAAAGTGACTTTTAACATTGGTTTCTAAAAACATTATGTTAAAAAAATTCAAATAATCAACTTATGAAATCCATAACATTTTATCCATAAGAATTTATTAGCTCCAAGACTAGTCAAATTCAATATTGGGAAATGAGATACAATTTTTTTTTATCATTTTTATACTGGTTATTTGTAAAAATGAAGCAAAAAGTACCTTTTAATGTCAGTTCTTGAGAAAAATGTGATGTTAAAAGTGATCCATTTGGACTTTTAACATTGGTTTTTAAAAACATGACATTAAAAGTGTTGTGGAGATCCATTAATGTCATTTTTTTATAAAAAACCAATGTTAAAACCCTAGTACATGATGGTTTTTAACTTATATTATATATTTAGCCAATGTTAAAAGTAAAATTTGAAGTACATGAGATCAGCTTTTCAATTTTATTCACAAAACACATTTCATTTTTTACAATCCTTTATAAATTTAAATATAAGACCATTGAAAATATTTTCCATCACTATATATAAATATGTATCCCATTTCTTTCATCATTTTCTATCTCTTCTATTCAATCAAATTTTCAAGGCATTTTCAATCGATGATTTGAACACGATTTCTATTCTAAACATTTAATTTGTTTATTATTATTTTCCGTCAATCCAAAAAATATTGAAAATTTACTTAATAATGATGAATTATTATTATGGCCAAGTTATGAATATAAAAAATCTTGATGAGATTTACTGAATGAGTTAAAAATTCATTATTTTTTACCAGTTTCATTTGCACAAAAGTTTTAACCTATAAAGAAGAGAAATGGTGATAAACAACTTATCGATTATATAAAAAATACTCAAAGCATTGAAATATGTTTGAATCATTAAGCTTTCAGTTTTAATTTTGTGTTTGGATTTTTTGTTCTGGTTTGTCATGTTTTCCATAAAACGAGTTGTAAATATTGAAACTTAGAGATGTCCAACTTCTAATGACTATAACTTTTTATTCGTAACACCATTTTATCTCTCCAAGTAGCCAAATAGATTTTGATGAAATGATATAAAACATTATAAACAACTTTAATGTTAGTTATTTGATAAAATTCAGCCAAAAATGATTTTCAATGTCGTTTTACACAAAATATCAATGTTAAAAACATTATATAATTAGAAATTTGACATCTGTTTTTCCCATTAACTGACATTAAAAGGTAATAATTTAAATGTTTATCTCAGTTTATAAAAACCAATATTTAAAGTACAATTTTTTTCATCGGAGGATTATAATTTGGTTGAAAAAAGATGTTAAAATTTATAAAAACATGCATTAATGAACATTTTTATACTATTGTGGTGATGTTGGTTAAATCCATTACAGTAGTTATGAATAGATTTTTCAGAAGATCCAATGGTAGTGGTAGTGTGCGGATGCAGATACATGAACTATTGAGAGTTTCTATAAATTATTGACATACATGGTGTTTATTGTAAGGAACACACACTGTGTAGCCCTCACTTTGTGCTAACTATTGTTTTTATTGAGTTAAATGTCACAATCCATGAGGGAATCCCACAAGCTATGTGAAAACTGCTCGTAAAGATTGGCATGTTCAGGTAGTACATGGAAAGGGGGATATTTTCCCCAGATTCCATTTGTGGCAGGGAACTTGTTTAATACTTTTGAAGGTACATAGGCTTGGGATGGTGTCACAAGATGATTTATAGTCTGATCCCTACAAGATTTTGTATGTTGATTTTACCCCATGTACATTAGACAGTACTTGGGCCCGATTAGTGTACACAGAAATGACCATAGTACACATGAATGGTCTAGAGTACATGGGCAAGGGAAATTGGCCCATACTAAGTGCCATCCAACCTATAACACCATGTGTCAGAAAATAAAATTTCATGTCTATGGAGAAATACATTTCGTGTGAGACATTGAAAAACAAGAAAAGATAGACTCGCAGAGACATGTCGTGTACCGCATGGAATGTGTTTTTTACTTATTTAAGTGAAATTTGGGTCTATTTTTTTGTTCATATAAGTTTGGGTATGAGCTTGGGTGACTTCCCTTAGACCATTTCAATGTAAACCAGTA
This sequence comes from Viscum album, assembly GCA_963277665.1. Classification (NCBI taxonomy): domain Eukaryota; kingdom Viridiplantae; phylum Streptophyta; class Magnoliopsida; order Santalales; family Viscaceae; genus Viscum; species Viscum album. The sequence continues at coordinate 2,043,837,021 of OY728147.1, read as the reverse complement.
AATGTAGGGTGTGTTCCCTTGGTCTATCCCTAATTTGGTACAATGAGGAATCATATATTGAGTATAGGGTGTTATCACCTCTAGGAGGTTAGTCTATGATAGGTCCAAGAATCCATATAGGTGTCCCAGAGTGTGGTCATCTACCATTTATTCTCTATGTAGGGTCAATAATCACATTAATTACTATTAGTGCGTGTGAACCCCACCCAAGTATGATTACTCTGGGTGAGTTTAAGAATCCCACATAGTCCATGGGTGAGATCCCCCATATGCCTATCAACATATTTCTTCCTCCAATGATTTTTATTCTGATTGAGTGAGTCACTTAGACGAGACCTCTCATTTATCCTGGTGCTTTATCATGGAAAAACCTTATAATTATTTCCTCTTGGATGAGTTCCATCAGTGTAGTGAAACCCAAATAGCGTTTTCTCTCAGGAAGACATTACCATTGAGAATATAACAAGTTCCATGGATGTTAGTGAGGTCATGAACTCACCTTGACACTATATGTCTATATTTATTCATATTAGAATCATTATTATTATTATGTATCATATTCTGATTTATATATCATCATGATGATGATATTACTACTCTATTGGTACTTTATGTTTGGTGTTTTCATGGTATCCTACTATGTTTTTCTATACTCACACCTACATAGTATTTTCCCACACATTTCATGTCTTATGTTGATAATAGGATTATTTTTAATGGTCCCCATTTTACCAAGATTAGGTGGACATTATTTGTTCTAGATGAATCTAATATAGATATAGAATTTTTTTTTGGGTAGCTGCCAATTTCATTCTGCATGTTGGGTTCATTTAGAGTTTTGGTGGGATTATGTTTGGATATTTTTTTCTTTTGTTATACTACTTGTTTTAATATGATGTGGGATAGATGTAATGCATGGATTTATATTATAGGATGTTTAACTTTCTTTATTATTAAGGTGTTTGAAGATGTGTGTGTTTTTAAAGGGATTTTAGTCTAAGACCTTTAATGTGTGTGATATGCCTACTCAATGATAGTGTCAAGCACCTGGAAAATTATAGGTGGGATAGGGGTTTCAAAATTAACTCACCAGAATCTAGGTAGGCCTCAGTGTTTTAGTTCCTGATATAGTGGTAATAACAGACCTATTAGGAATAAAGTTTGATGGTTTTCTATCTGTGAGGTCTAGCTTTAGAATTGGGAAAATAGTTTTTCAGTGTTTCATGTTTGGATATCAAGTTAGGGAAGAAAATTTTACTCTGTAATACAATGTATCTATTAAAAGGGACTCTAATAACCTTTTCATTGAAATATGGCATGTAGGAACTAGTTGCAAGAAAAAACTAGAACATGTATCATATAGAAATGGGTTTTGGTTTCAATTCCCTTCTTGAGCCAGCTCCCCAGATATTCTTCATTGAATGTGGCATGTCTCAAATATTGTTGGATGCCTCCATGATTGAAACCATATTGGATTTATTAATAGGATTTTTATTATGATATACTTGGCAATGAGGATTAAATATATAGTTCTATGTACGTGGTTCTTCATCCAAGTGGATAATAAGTATGTCTCCACCCATTGAGAAGCATGATGACCCACCTTCAAGGGTTTAGATGGACGATCCCCTCTGGGTTGAGTAGCATTTGGTTTTTGTGGCACCAAAATATGATGAAAATATACTATGCATTCATTGTGAGTTTTATAGATAGAGATCACCATAGTTTTCTGGTGATCCAGACCCCCTTTTTGTGCAGTATAAGAATAGATAGAGCCTATACTATGAGTGTATCTCTTTGTTAGCACCCCTTTTCATGTAGGTATAAGAAGTGTGAAATATTTTGGGATATGTAAGATGTAGTTAGAGAATTTTATTGGTGATTTTTTAATGTGGTTTTATTCACTCAAGGAGGATAGATACATCCCCCATGGAGATTCATTCTTGTGAAATGATTTTAAACTATGCAAGTGAGTCAGTGATGCCCCAAGGGGATATTATTGTGGTGTGGTCTGAAAATTGATTTTAATTGTATGTTTAATGTTATTTTGGTAGTATAAGATGTTTTTGTAAGACCTAGTTGTTAAGAACATGTGTATAAGATGAAGGATGGATTCAATGAGTGAGAGATTTTAGCTCATAGGTTTCAAGTTTAGTTTGAGGTACGCCATCTATCTTATATTATTTAGACATAGTTTTAGAAAAGAGTTATACAACACATTAATCTACATGCGTTTCTTGTTCCTGATCTAGCAATGCATGTGGATCATTTTTTCTTGAACCTTTTGTTTGGAATCTCCAGCAAATAATGTTTGGTAATTTCACAGATCTGTCGATAGTGAACCTATCTTTGATAGGAGAGAGAGCCTCACATTGAATTTTACATGGTGTTGGTTAGACCCTATGATGTTTCCCTTAGTATGGAATAGTCTTCTACTATCCATTCTTAGTTGAATATTACAATTGGGAGTATTAGTGTATCAGAGTCCATGGGAATACATGTTACTTCCCTAGTGAGAGGGAATCTGAATTAGAGTAGGAGGAGTTCTACCTAAGAGGATATAACCAATTTATTAACCGTTGGATAATATAAACCATGGAGTAGTGGATTTCATCAGATTTTAGTTTCCTATGTGGGTTAAGGAGTATAAAAGAATATTATATAAGAGTGGTAAAAGGTGACCTCCCCATCATATGTTTGACTTCTATGTAGACATTCACTATGGATGTACAGATAAATTTTCCATCATATTGGATAATCTTATATAGCTATGAGAGTTGATGGTTTTGGAGCAGGATCAGTAGAGGATAGTTTTTATTAGACCCAATGTGTACCCATAGAAATCCATAGTGTTATTTTATCAAGAATGTAGATGATGGATTGATGTTAGTTTTTGATTAAGATCACATGAACTAGGTGACTATCAGAAAGGAGTATCCACCCCGAGAGTGGATGAATTCTTCAACCACTGGTTAAGGGAGAAGTGGTTCTCAGATTTTGAACACAGTATGGGTTATCAAAATATCCAAGTGTGAGAGGACAATATACCAATAATAGATTACTAGAACCACTATGATTGGATTATGTTCTTGGTGTCACCCTTCCACACATAGAACACCCCAATAGTGTTTGTGATACTTACAGACCAGACCCTTCAACCTTTCTGGGATTAGTTCATGGAAATATTCAATGATGAAATTCTTGTTTACTCAACATTGTAGGTAGATTCCACTATGCACTTGAGGATGATTCTATATATACTATGTTAATATATATTTATGGAATTATCACAAAGAACTAGTTCTAGATTCACGTTTTCTATATCTTGGGAAGTGTATTATCCAATTCGGGAGTGATAATGGACCCATAAAAGGTTGAGGAAGTCTTATCTTTGGATCCACACAAGAGTTTCATCTTACTACCTGATTCCAACATTAGTATTTTCGATTAACTGTTGCAGAGTGAGGTGAAAAATCATTTGGAATATTTGTCTTTAAAACTTAAGGATGATGACAGTGAAACATTCCTATAGTCAATGGTTTTACCCCAATGATTCTTTATCATACTATGAAGGTACGAATTTTGGGTATCAATTGTGAGACATTCCCTAAACAAATATCCCCAAGAAATATTCCTAATTGATTTTATGAATGTGGGGAGCATTCTATACTTGTTCTATGACATATGATGACACCGATAAAACTATGAGTGGAGGTGATGAGGAGGTTTCATTGTTCCACTTATTATTATATCTGGAGAAGGTGAAAATATTATATGGTCCTTCAGTAATGGGTTCGGTAAATGAGGATGCATTAGTGTGTTTCTGAGTTTATCTCTTAATGTCTCTCCTACCAATAGGTGGAGGAGAAGGTGATCAGATGGTGGTGGAAATGGGATGAAAGTTATTTTTTTCATGATTTGGATTCCCCGATTGTTGATAGACCACAATGCTATCTGAGTGATCACAAACTAACTCAACAAGTTATCCCACCTACGAACCATCCAAGAGATGATTTCAGTAGAGAGATTACGATGCTAGAGATTTCCAAAGGTTGTCTAAATTTATTGACTTTACTCAATGATCATTTTATATCATGATATTAAATTCACATAATGATTATGGAGAAGATTAGGTGTATTTATATTACTCATATTTATTTAGAAAATTTGATTTTACCCCTCGACATATGACTAGGTAAAATGAACCATTTAGGCCTTAATGAATATACGTTGGGTTTGTGTGTCTGTTCTGGATATAGTGGGGAGGATCTTAAATTGCTGGTGGATTATATGTATAGCAATAGTTATACCTCCACTACCAGATTAACACCATTCTATTCCATGTATGGGAGACCCTTCAGGTCACTACTATACCGGTCATAGCTCGGGGAATAACAATTGTGGGCCTGGAGTTTGTTTGAGAAATGATTATATAGTTTCAATTTATTTAGTGGTGGATAAAGACAACATGTAGGAATCAATATTTCTTTTTGGACAAATAATTGAGGCATTTTGAGTTCGATGAGATATCATGTGTCTTGAGAGAGTTCAATTAATTATATACTATAGTTTTTTGGATAGGGAGTGAAGCTATCTCTTATTTTCATGTACCCATTTTATGGTTCTTGTATCAGGTTAGAAATTTATCATGACTCTTAACCTACTACCATAGTTAGACTGAGAATGATATGTATTCAATATTTTCAAGCTGAGGAGAAATTCACATGACCCGTTTCACATGTTGGGGTAGGTTTTCTGTTTTTGAGATGAAAATACTTGAAGGTGGGGAGAATATAATCAATATGATTTTCAGTTTGACACTTTGGAATATTTTATGGAATATTTTTAGATTAAGGAATGGATTTAGTGTAGGATTTTGGGGCCTAAGGAACCTGAATATTGATATATTAAAAATAATAAATATAATATGTAACCCATGTGTAGTTTTTTAGAAATAATAGAATATCTATCAAACACAGTCATAGATGTGAAATATAAGCCTTCCACTGAATCTAAAATATATGATTTACCCTAGTATTGACATAATTCATACAGGTTTAGGAATATTTTATTGAGTGTAGTCATGGGATGATTAAAGGATGAAACTATACTTTTATAGTAATTATGTTTCCTCTTATTATAAGTCTATTTAGTGAAATAATTCCTAAAATCAATAAAAAATATCATAAAAACAAAAAATTATCTATTTACTTTTCTTACAAAGAAATCAAGGACCTTTTCTCCCATTGTAGATTTGTGGTACTTTGATTATTAAGTTTCTAATGACTATGTCCTCTATCACTATCCATCAGAACATGATAATTAGTTTTCCCGTCAATGTCCATGTTTTACTACATGGAACCTTAGTCTATGTTATCTCGATTGACCCTCATACTTCCCTTTATTTATTTTAATGTGGAAGCATATTTATTCCTTTTTCTGAGGTGGGATTTTAAAAAATGTATATTGAAAATTCAAACCCTAGATAACGAGCCCAAATTAAAAATTTTGTGAATGAAATTTCTATTGGGGGTGGGGATTATGTATCATCGTAAGTTTTAAAAAAAGAAACACTATGTTTGATAGCATATATGATACGCCATATTGAGATCAAACAAAAAACTAAATATTATTATTTAATTGTTATCTTAATAACCTAGAAATTAGAATATATTGTATGAAGATAATTAACTAAATTCTTAAAAAAATATTTAAAAATGTATAGATAAATAATTATTTGGTAACCAATTAATTATAAATAAAATTAATGATGTTTTTAAAATAAATGGAAATTATTTTCTAAAAAATAGTTTAAATGTGAAAAAGTGAATTTAGGAAATAATAAAATAAATCTTATTGGATTATATTAATGAAATATAAACACTCTCAAAATCACATAAAATATTAAATATATTAGATAAAATTCATCTTATATGTTTTTAAGCAAGTTATAAGAAAAAAAACAATTTTAAACATAAAATAAGTATCTTTCCAAAAGAAAATTTTCCCACCTTTAGATGACACAATTACTTTAAATATAGCTTCAAAACATTTATAAATTATATTTGATGAAATATAAATAATATCTTAAAGAATAAAATAAAAATTTACCTTGATTAATTTTGGTTATTTTTATGATAAGTTTCATGTTTTGATGAATTATTAAAAAATATTTCATTTTTATTGAAAACAACTTTTTCATAAAATTTATTTATACAAATAAATAATGTAATTTCATAGTTTAAATGTTTAATTATATAATTTTTTTATCATTAAATCCAATTTATGTCATTGGAATCAATTTCACATTGAATTTGGATATAAAATCATTTCAATATTTTGAAGGTTTCTGATTTAAAAAACCTAATTTTCTCACCATATCAACGAAATTAATTTCCAAATAATTTCTGAAAATTATTTGTTTTGAATATTAAAAAACTTATTTCATATTTTTAATGAGAAATAAAAAAATTTAGTTAATGTGCCCCTTTTTTGGGACAATTTGAATGGTAACTTTATTAATATTTTTTATTTCCTTGGTTAAGGATAAATCAGGTACTTAAATTTAAAAACAATATTATAAATACAATAAAATTACCCAATCATAGTTTTATTGGATGATTTATTTTCAATAAAAACATTATTTGTATGATTTCTTATCACTTGGAGCCACTTGGATGAATTTTATCCATTTATAGTATTTTTTCAAAGAAATGTCAATTTTCTCATACTTTTTCTTTTTAAAAAGTGAAATAATTATCTTATATGAGTTTATATTAGGAGAAATTTAGACTATACATATTCTTTTGAAATATAAAGTATTTATTTTCATCAAGATAAAATAATTTTCAATTTTTTTTGGAATACATAATTAATTTAAAGGCTTGCATAATGACAAAACAAGTTTTGTTTAACTAATGGAAATATCAAATAGCTATTTTAGAAAATAATGAAATAAATATTATTTGATATAAATAATCTCAACCATAATTTTTTTAGATAAATTTTACAATATAGTGATTAGTTTAAGTAGTGGTTTTGTGGATATCATGTTTTTATGATAATGCTAAAAATTGAATTAATGAGTAGTGTTAAAATTGACATTAATGATATTTTAAAATAAATAATATTTTATTAAATGATAATTTTTTTTAAAAATCTAAAATTAGGAAAAATTGTTTGGATGAGGCTTAAAATGAAATAAATTACTCATTTTTTTTTAATTTTATAGTAATTATATTATCCCTCAAAGTGTAAATTCAATGATATCACATTAATAATTAAAAGGGTAAAATAATGGTTAATACAAAAATATATGGATTAAAAAAATAATAAAACTTATAAAATTTTATTTGGATGAATTTATATAGACCCATACTAATTATATATTATAAATAAATAATTTTGGATGTATTTTGAACGTAAAATTAATTTATATCAATTTAGTAATTTGAAGAATTCCAAGAGTGCCCCTCCCTTATCTTATTAAAGGGATCCACCTTTTCTATATTAATCACACTTAAAAAAATATTTGGTGCAAGAAATATCTTCCAAAATACCTTTATAGAATCCCTAAATAAATTCTAATGCTCTTTGTGTAGGCAGAAAACAACTCTTAGTGGTCTTAAGGTGCTAAGAAATGTAAATCGTCTGAAGAAGATGTATTGTTTTAATCTAGTATTTCTTTTATTCCATCAAACAATTATATAAAATAATATTAAACCACTATAACATAATATATATATTATACTAAATAAACTAATATGTTATTATGTCAATATCATCACTAAAATCCATCTCTACTACCATTAAATGAGAAAATAATTAATCATTCGTGCGTGCGGTGGACTGCCACCTCATAAACATATATAATTCATTTTCCATTAGCATCACTCATGACTGGTTATAATTATGGAAATAATTTTAATATTTCATATTTGTGAAATAGTTATCATTATTAATTAATAAAATATCATTTATGTTCAAACCATTTAATTAAAAATTTATAATTTCTTTCTTGCGTACGTGTGAACTATCACCTCCACAAAGTGATGTGATTCGTTTTTCATCATTACATAACATAGAATATATATATATATAACTATATTTAAATTATTAATATTGATTTAATGATATTATGATAATTATTAAATTATAAAATAATACGTTCCATTTTTCCATAATGATCATTATAAAATAGAAATGTTATTCATGTGTACGTACGATCTACTGTCTCCATGATTATAACATAGTTCATTTATAATAATAATATACAGTGGTTTGATTTAAATAAATAACTAGTATAGAAAAATTATAAAAACATCATGAATATTATTTTTGATGTGATGGACTAATAACAAATTTTACAATATTCAAATTTCCATTTTCATTTCAGAATCTTTTATTGAATATCTTCAAAACATCCAATGTGAACTTAAATAATTAAGTAATTATTATAACACGTTAATGTGTAATATTAAAGGAATAATAAACATGAAAAATATGGTAATAAAGAAAGTGAAAATAAAAATAATATTATTATTGAGGAACATAAATACTATACCTGATGAATCAAACTAAAGGTAAGAGACTCTTTAATTAAAACACATTTTTATGTGTTTTACCAATTTTGTCTTCTAAATACACATCTTTCATGCCTATTTTTTCAAAATGATTTCTAATAAATGCATTTCACTGTACATGAATGTTTTAAAATGTCTTTTTTTTATTTTATCTCAAAATTTTCAAAGTGTCATAGCACAGTTTGATTTAAAAATATATTTTTAAATGTATTAAATGGGTTTTTGAAATGGATTGGTTATTTCAATAATAAGAAATGTTTTATTATGTGCTAAAAAGAAATTTTATGAGTTAAATCTTGAAAGATTCATGATTTTATGTGTTGTTATTATATTATTGTACTTTTACATTTTACATGTGGTTATGTTATAAACCAATGATAGTGGGTTGGGTGATAAAACAACGATGGGTGGTTATGTTACATCCTTTAACACATGGTGTATAGAAGTAGGTCAAACAAACCTTCCATTTGTATGGTTGACATGTATGCAATTTGACCACATGGTTAATCTATTTGAGTATAATAATGTCCCAAATTATCTACATATCTTTTATATGGTTTCTTATGAGTTTTTAGGAAAGTTATTTTATTTTCAAAAGGTAAGATAATGATCTATTTGAAATACTGATCTTTTTTTAGGGTTAAATAGTATGTTTGAATGATATTTTTTAGGGTTTTCACTGGACTAATGGTTTCATTTCATTTAAGTCTCTTAATAATCATCTGTTTCCATCCCATATAATAAAATGTAATTCAAATGGTTTAAGTTAGAGGTGTGAAAATTGTAAGAACCCATATCTTATTTTCAGGCATGTTTTCCTTTTCTGGTCGTTTTTTAAGGAAATATGAAAATATGGAAGTTTTAGAGGTACACAATGTGTACTTTATTAGTACTTGATGTGTACTATGATGCCGCATGAGGACATGAGCTGGTCGTGTCAAGGCCACTCACACGACCATGTTGGGGTCACATGGAGGCCGCCTAAATCAGAGTATGGAAAAGGCGAGTACATGTCGTGTACTCCAAAAGTACATGACGTGTGTTTTCCTTTTTTTCTTTAAACGCACCAGGGTTGCATCTAATCGCCAGAATCAACTTCTTTTAGGTCGCCTTCATCCGAGAGCGCTGAGCAGCCGTGGATCTTCGACGAGCCCCCGAACCTCTATCCGTTTTCCGATTCAAACACTGGTGAGTGCGTTGGAATCACATTGGTGAGTTCTCACTTCTCTTAGAGCATCGTTTCCCAATCCCTTCTCTTTTCCATGTAATCTTGGGATGAGTATTTCATACATTTTTTTATATATTCAATGTTCTAAGGCCATTCAATCCCATTGGTTCAAGTATATCGATCTCCTGACATCAAGGTAGGTGGTTTGTGTCTTCCTATTGAATGTCTTTGAATATTTTTTGCAAATTCCACCAATACCCTTCAACGGGGTATAGCGTGTTTACCGTTTTAGCCTCTTGGATTGCCATCTTTTCTTGTATGCTATAGTAGAGGATTTTTATTCTATTTTGGGCTATTTGTTAGGTTTTGGAAGTGTTTTCATGCATGTTCTTGCCTGTCAGGACCATTGGGTCTAGTTTACCTTTTGACTACTATTGTTTTCCCATGACTATTATATTAGGATGGCGTGACTACTGTTCTTCCATGGTGAGATGCTGTAGAATTCAAGCCAGTTAGTTCTTGAGGATACTTTGGCCATTAGACGATGCGATACTTGCTGACTTTACATAGGGTTGTGAGAACCTAGTGTAGTAGACCATGAGAAGAATGGACACAATGGATTCTATAGAGTGTCTTTATAATATGAAGTAAGACCACATGGGGAATTGACATGGAGTGCTTTCTCAGTTTGTATGTCATTCCTCGACGCGAGCCATAGGGGGAATTAGACGTTGAGTGTTTCTCCAGAGTGCCTTTAGTACGATACTAGACTATATGGGGAATTGACGATTTGTGATTCCCTAGAGAGTTAATTCTTTAGCTGAACCAAAGGGGTGAGACTTTGTGTGCCTCCCAAAGGGTTTCTAGTACTTGTAGGTTGAACCATAGGGGTTAGGCTATGAGTACTACCCAGAGGGTTACCTATTTGTTCTATTTTATTGAGTGGACAATTTTTTGTAAATTAAATGCTAGAAACTGTGAATTGTTTACTGTTGGGGACTTTCCTATTTACTGCTTTCTGTACTTTAACCTTCCATGTAATCACTGACTGTTAGGCAGAGATCTCGTGGTGGTTCCCTACTGGGATTTAGTCTCACACCCTATTTAGGCCATGCTTTTGGGCCCAAACAGATTATATTGTTGCAGGTTTAGATAAAACCAAACACCCTTCTACTTCAGGCTCTTGATTTCATTGGAGCTAGAGAGTAGAGGACCAAGATGAGGCTTGCAATGAAGATGAGTTATATATATGTTGTCCTTTTGTACTTGGGTTTATTACTATATTCATTATTGTGACTTGTTTGGATTCTTTCCTAGACACATATTTTTCATGCATCATTTATTTATATGTATGCTCATATTATTTCGTTATCTCAATCTTCTGTTGTTTAATGTTGTTGGATATTTAATGCTTCATCTATTGAATATTTGTTTCTCTTCTGCTGTTTTACTCTGCTAATGAGGGTACAATTTCCCCATTGACACCCAAGGCCCTCGCTGCTAGTCTGCAACCTCTGGAATTCAGGGAAACACACGTGAGTCCATGTGACCAACCGGGTACGAGGAGACTCTGGGTGGCTTCTAGAACCAGGAAGATACAAAGTGGTATTAGAGGCATGTTATTTTCTTTTGAAATAATATTTGGAGCCTTTAGCTAGGGATAAGATGAAATAGGTACTTGGTAATAATTTGTGCCTGGGAGTAGCTAACCCGTGTACAGGGAAACGCCAATCTACCTCGTTTATTTAAATTTGACTGGTTTGCAATATTACAGTTGATTTCATTTCACCATTTGGTGATTCACATGTTTTGTGCGGTTACAGTTGATGTTATTGATGTTTAATTTCTATCACAACCCGGGGAGATGATGTTATGCCATCTCATGCATCATAGAGGCACTTTTTAGAAATCACATGCCATGCATTCTTGCCATGCCATCTAGGATGCATTAGAGACTACATGTTGTTGTGATAGATGTTGTGTAAAATATTCTTATTGTTGTAAAAGATTCCTTGATAGAAATAACTTCTATTTGATTGAGTATTGTGTGTAAGGTATTGTTGGATGGACGCAAAACATTGGTTTTTGAGGTGTTATGGGCCCACATGGACCAGAATTTGGTGGATCATTAGGTTGTTTTTTTGTTTATAACTTGTTTGAGATGCCAAATTTAGATTTACAGGGAGTATGGGCCCTCACAGATCAAAATTTGACACTTTCAGTGTTCGTTTCCATGTTTTCTAGGCTATGGAGTATTTTCTGAGGTTTACTGTCTTGAAAAAACTAGAATACATGCTGTGTGGTTTTCACTACATGCCATGTGTTCTTCTGCTTGGGAAGAAACAGTTTTTCTTTAGTACATGCCATGTAATTTATGTACACGCCGTGTATTCTCTAACTATGTCACATAACGTGTGGGCAGAGACACAGGATAGGGTAAATATTTTGGGAACACATCGTGTACCGATTGTGCTCACCATGTAGTGTAATCCTAGGAGTTCGTCCATGTGATTTACAAGATGGTCGATGGAGTCTTCTCTTATACATGCCATGTCCACCTTGAATAATCTATGTAGTCTGACCCAGGTACTCAGCCGTGTCACAAACAACACAGGTTGGTGTTATCCTTCCGCGTACACACACTGTGTCTGTCAGGAACACACTGTTTGGTTCGAGCTGTGTGTTTGATCGTGTCACTAACAACACAGGCCAAGTGAAGCTTGTCCAGTGCACACCATGTCTACCTAGAACATGTCGTGTAGTTTTGTCTTAGTAGAGCTGTGTGGCTTGACTGTGTAGAAAGATTCGGGAAGGTAAAGAGGATTCAAGTACAAGTCGTGTGTTTGGATAACACATCCTATGTTTTAGGTGTTACACAACCCGTTTAAATTGAACTACACGCCCATGTGAATGACTTTAGGGAACATGCTGTGTAGGAATTATACACGTTGTGTAGTCATGTTTTTTAAAATTTGAATGCTTTCTTTCTATTGTTCTCTTCTTACACTCCTGGTTTCCATTCCTTGATAATTCTCATATAAGGTGTGCATTTGACCTTGCAGAGTCATGGCACCGAGACATCCTCCGGTTGTCCGCCAGTTGCAGGGCAGTGATCAGATGCCAGATCTGGCTGATCAGGGGATTCTCATAGATCTTCCTGTTGTGCCAACCATAGCACCAACAGTTATACCGGTTACAGGCGCCGATGTGCATTTTAGGAAAGAATTTCTAAGAATGATGCGCAACTTCTAGGGAGAACTGCCTCCTACCTCAACTATGGAAGACTTGACGTGGGTTTTTCCAGTAGCAGCATCCTCCCACCTTTTCCGGGGAAGGAGGACCTCTGGCTGCAGAGTCATGGATAGAAGCCACGATGACAATATTTGAGCATCTAAAGATGCCTCCAGAATGGCGGTTCAAGCTCGCTACCTACATGCCATGAGACTCTACCAAGAGGTGGTGGTACATGATCTCACAGGTGGGTCATCAATAGGTTATGGCATGGGAGGAGTTTATACGTGTCTTTTGTGACGACTTCTATCCAGAGACCTTGAGGGCCGATTGGGCCAGAGAGTTTATGAGTCTGGAGCAGGTTACTCTTTCTTTCATGGATTATTCGTCACGATTCACTAAGCTTTAGCATTTCATAGCCCTCCAGGGTGGATATGGGTTGTTCTTAGCAAGAAAGATTGAGGATGGTCTCTAATGGGAGATCCGCTCACATTTAAATATCTTCAGGTTGACTTCCATCGCCTCCATTATCAACCAGGCACTGATTGCGGAGCACAATCTGAGAGATTCCGGAGCTCAGATCCAGGGTGATATCTCTTCCAGAGCTAGTGATTCACCAGCTGACAGTAGGAAGCTCCGTAGGGAGTCTACGCACAGTGATCCGAGGCAGCGAGACACATCTTCAGGTAGCCAGGTGGTATGCTACAAGCATGGAAGGGATGGACATACGAGGCCGTAGTACCAGAGAGACTTAGGGGAGTGCCGATATTATAGAATAATGGGACACCATCAATGCTTCTGTCAGGTTTTCCCACCAGCAGCTGGGGACAGGGTTTCATCCAAGACTCCTCGTTCAGGATTAGTGTCACTAGTTTCTCACCAGTCTGGGAACTGGAGTTCATATGGCCGTTCGGGCCGAGGTAGAGGTTGAGGCTGTGGTGGTCAATCATCAGTCTTTCAACGACATCAGGGTGGATCAGATCATAGCATTCAGGTAGGGTCACAGGGCCATGGTATAAGCTAGACTTTTTTAGTGGAGCATGCCCAGCAGGAGCAGGATCCCAGACCCTCTACAGTTTGAGGTACGATCTTAGTAGCCTCAGTTTTATCCTCTACTCTTTTAAATACAGGGGAATCGCATAGCCTTATCTCTATTTCTATTGTGTAGAGACTTGATATTTGCATCTTTTCTTCTACTGATACTTTGACTCTAGACACACCGTTGGGGACTAGGATGGCTAGTGTACGTTACTGTAAGGATTTCCCTCTAGAGGCGATTGGGTTTCACTTCTATGGGATCTCAATGTCCTAGAGATGACATGATATGATGTCATTCATGGGATGGACTGGGTACTTCCCTTCCAGCCAGTTTTCGATTGTTATCGCCGCTGGGTGAGATTCATATCACCTAAAGGGTGGATCTTTTCTTCATTGAGGTGAGTGGGTTGTCCAGGCGAGTGGAGCCGGACCCGAGCATAATGAGCTAGGTGGATTTACAGATCATATTTCCAGTCTGTATCTAGATGACCTGGGGAATTTACAATTAGAATTTCCTCTATTGGTGGATCATTTCGGGGATGTCTTTCCAGAGGAATTTTCAGGTTTTCCTCCAAAGAGTGAGGTAGACGTTTCTATTAAGCTCATGTCAGGAGCGGTACCAGTGTGCATTTCTCTTTATAGGATGGATACACCTGAGTTGCACGAGCTCAAGAAGCAGTTGGAGGAGTTGCAGGAAAATGGTTTCATCTGACCCAGTACTTGTCCTTGAGGTTCTCCTGTTCTATTTGCTGAGAAGGCAGACGGTATGCTCAGGCTTTGTTTGGATTATCAAAAGTTGAACTAGTTGACGGTCAAGAACCGATATCCCTTGCCTTGGATTGATGAACTCTTTGATCAGCTTTGAGGAGCTTGAGTGTTCTCAAAGATTTACTTGAGGTTTGGTTAGCATCAGTTGCACGTTTGAACATCTGATATACCTCTCAAAGCCTTCTGGATCAGGTATGGTCTATACGAGTATATGGTTATTCCGTTCAGTCTCACGAACGGATATGCAATATTCATGGAACTGATGAACCAAGTGTTCTATCCATACTTAGAATCTTTCATGGTGGTCTTTGTGGTTGATATCTTGGTGTACTCTCTCACTAGACATGATCGTTCCACACATCTTGAGATCATTATGAGTACACTGAGAGAGCATATGTTATATGCTAAGCTCTCGAAATACCACTTTTGGATGGATCAGATTCACTTCTGTTTCATGATATCTCAGAGACAGGAGTATCAGTATACCCATAGAAAGTGATAGAAGTAGTTTCTTGGGAGCATCCGAATAATGTATTTGAGGTGTGAAGTTTTCTAGGGCTTGATGGATACTACAGACTCTTCATACAATAATTTTCATGATTTGCAGCACCACTGACGGGTCTGACCAAGAAGGGTGCGAAGTACTTATGGTTAGATTCTTATGAGTTGGCATTTCAAGAGCTAAAAGGGTGGTTGACTTCAGGATTGATACTAGTATTACCAGAGCCAGGAAAGAGCTACACTCTCTACTATGATGCATTAGGTATCGGGCTAGGAGATGTGCTTTTGCAGGGAGATGGATTCATTGCGTACGGGTCTCAGTAGTTGAGGCCACATGGGAGGAACTGCCCAACGCTTGTTCTGGAGTTGGAAGCTGTTGTTCATGTCATACGCTGTTGGAGACATTATCTTCTGGGAGATCATTTTTTGGTTTTCACAGACCACAAAAGTCTCAAGTACATTTTCACTCAACGTGATTTCAATTTGTGATAGCAGAGGTGGGTTGAGTACGTACAGTCCTTCGACCTTGAGCTTCCCTATATGTCTGGTAAAGGCAATGTTGTGGATGATGCGTTGAGCAGGAGGAATCAGTTTCAGGAAGTTCAAGAGGCCAGTAGTGAGTGGCAGCTTATGGCTCTATTCTCTGAAATGCATTTGGAGGTGCACGATAGACAGGGTCAGAATTTTCTATCTTAAGTAGCTGTTATCTCTACCCTTCTTGGTCGAGTAAGAATGAGGCTTCTATCAGATTCTGAAGGCCTAGTACTACTGGAAAGCATGTCAGGAGAGGACCCTATTCTTGGGTGGACCATAGGTAAGGATGAGATCCTGTGATTCTAGGGATGTGTATGAGTTCCAGTCGACATACACGAGGAGAAAATACAAGATTTTCATTCCATAGTTTTGGAAGTTCATCCTGGTGTCACCAAGATGTATCGTGATCTTCACTACTAGTATTGGTGGCCAGGTATGAAAAAATATGTTGCTGGTTTCGTCATGAGATGTTCTAACTATTAGCAGGTGAAGGCGGAGCATCAACGACTTACAGGTCCTTTACAGCAGTTACCCATTCCTGAGTGGAAGTGGAATGACATCGCGATGGACATTGTGACAGGGTTACCGAGATCACCTCGTGGGAATGATGCTTTATGGTTCATTGTTGATAGACTTATAAAGGTCTCTCACTTCATGACGATCAAGGAGACCTACAGTGTTGAAGATCTGGGATGGTTGTACATCCATGAGATTTTGTATCTCCATGGAGTTCCACACTCCATTGTTTCATACAGGGATGTGCATTTTACTTCTCAGGTCAGGTAGGGGCTTCAGAAGGATTTGGGTATACAAGTACTTTTGAGTATAGCATACCATCCATACACAGACGGCCAGTCCGACAGTATAATTTAGGTGTTTGGGGACTTTCTCTAAGCATACGTCCATGATTTTGGAGGATCTTGGGTGAAACATATACCTCTTGTGGAGTTTACGTACAACAATAGTTTTCAAGAAACTTTTTAGATGGAACCATATGAGGCTTTGTATGGTAGGACATACTGATCACCCTTATGTTGGCTGGAGGCAGGAGAGGTAGATTTTTTGGGACCTCATCTTGTTCAGGAGACCTCAAAGCAGATAGAGTTGATTCAGAAGAGGATGGCTACTGCACAGTATCATCAGATGTCTTATGCTGATCAGCAGAGACGACCATTGGAGTTCACGGCCGGGGATCAATATTTCCTGCATGCCACACCAAGGTTGGGGCACAGGAGGATTAGGAGATAGGGTAAGCTTTCACCGAGGTATGTTGGACCATTTGAGGTATTGGATAGATTTGGAACGATTGCCTATCAGTTTTAGTTACCTCATATGTACCGGGCTATGCATGATGTTTTTCATGTTTCTCAGATCCGACGTTACTTTTTAGACGTGCCTCATGATTTCCAACCTGAAGAAGTTGAGTTGGAGCTGGATTCATATTTCTAGGATCATCCTATCCAGATTGTTGATCGTAGTACTAAGGTTCTTCATGGCCGGTCTGTTTCTCTGGTATGAGTGCTACAGAAGCACATGCGAGTACATGATGAGACTTAGGAGAGGGAGGCCGATGTGCGAGCACTGCGTTCGAATCTTTTCACGGTTTCTTCTTCTACGCCTCACTAGGGAAATTGAGGGACCAATTTGTTTAAGGTAGGAAGTTCGTAAGAACATAGATCTTCTTTTTTAGGTATGTTTTCCTTTTCTGGTCATTTTTTGAGGAAAAGAGGAAAATCTGGAAATTTTGGAAGTACACGTCGTATACTATATGAGTACATGCCGTGTACTGCTATGTCAGTGGAGGCCGTGTGCTGGCCGTGTCATGGAAACACACATGGAAATGTAGGGATGACATGGAGGCCACCTACAGAGGAGTATGGTAAAGGCGAGGACACACTATGTACTCCAAAAGTACATGACATCTATTTTTGTTTTTTTTCATTAAACGCATCGGGGTCACGTCTAATCACCAGAATCGAATTATTTTAGGTCATCTTTGTCCGAGAGAACCGAGCCATCACGGATCTTGGACGATCCCCCGAACCTCCATCTTTCCTCCGATTCGAACACCGATGAGTGCGTTGGAATCACAGCGGTGAGTTCCCCCATCTCCTAGAGCATCGTTTCAAAATTCCTTCTCTTCTCCATGTTATGAGGGGTTGAATGTTTTAGACTATTTTGTACATCTTCAACGTCCAAAGGAAATTCAAGCCCCATGGTTCAAGTATATTGATCTCCTAACATCAAGGTAGGTGGTTTGTGACTTCTTGTTGAATTTCATTGAATATTTTGTGCAAATTCCACCAATACCCTTGAACGGGGTATTGCGTGTTTACCGTTTTAGCACCTTTGATTGCCTGCTTTTCTTGTATGTTAGAGAAGATGATTTTTATTGTGTTTTGGGATATTTGTTAGGATTTTTAAGTCTTTCCATGCATGTTCTTTCTTGTCATGACAGTTGGGTCTAGTTTACCTTTTGACTGCTGTTGTTTTCCCTTGCCTAGTATTTCAGGATGGTGTGACTATTGCTCTTCCATGATGAGATGTTGTAGAATTCTAGGCAAGTAGTTCTTGAGGATACTTTGACCATTACATGATGCAATAATTTCTGACTTTACATAGGGCTATGAGAAACTAGTGTAGTAGACCATAAAGAGAATGGACGCAAGGGATTCTCCAAAGTGTCTTTATAATACGAAGCGAGACCACATGTGGAAATGACATTGAGTGATTTTTCAGAGTGTCTGTAGTTCCTCGAAGTAGGCCATAGGGGGAATGAGATGTTGAGTGATTTTACAGAGCGCCTTTAGTACGATATGAGACTATAGGTGGAATTGATGGTGAGTGCTTCCCCAGAGAGTCCATTCTTTAGCTAAACCAGAGTGGTGAGACTGTGTGTCCCTCCCATAGGGTTTCTAGTACTTGCTGGTTGAACCATAGGGGTTAGGCTATGAGTACTACCCCAAGGGTTACCTGTTTGTTCTAATTTATTGAGTGGCTGCTTACTTGTTTGTAAATTAAATTCTAGAAACTGTGGATTGTTTACTGTTGAGAACTTTCATGTTTACCGATTTGTATACTTTAACTTGCCATATATTCACTAACTGTTAGGCAACGATATCATGGTGGTTGCCTACTGAGATTTAGACTCACACCCTATTTGGGCCATGATTTTTTTCCCAAACAGATTATATCGTTGCAGGTATAGATAAGGTAAAATGCCCTTCTACTTCTGATTCTTGATTGTATTGGAGCTGGAGAGCAGGGGACCAAGCTGAGGCTTGTGATGCTGAGGAGTTATTTATCATTTTTCCTTTTGTACTTTGGTTTAGTACTATATTCAGCATTGTGACTTGTTTGGATGGTTTCTTAGACACATATGTATCATGCATCATTTATATATATGTATGATCCAGTTATTTATTTATCTCAATCTTCCATTGTTTACTGTTGTTGGATATTTAATACTTTCGCTATTGAATATTTTTTTCTATTCCGCTGTGTTACTCTGCCAATAAGGGTATAGTTTCCCAATTAACACCCAAGGCCCTCAATACTAGTCCATATCCTCCGGCGTTCTGAGAAATGCGCTTGAGGCGACATGACCAACCGGGTACGGGGCGCCTCTCGGTGGCTTCCAGAACTGCGACATTACAACAATGATGAGATCATGAGAAAATTGAGAAGATATTTCATTATAACAAATCATTTTTTTATTTTAATGTTTTTTGTATTATAAAAATGTGATACTGAGTATAAGTGTCCAATTTTAATTTAGAGGTTTATTATGTAAGAGTTTTTCCTAATTCTTTTAAACTCTATAATTAAAAGACATTTGGTAAAAGAATGTAATTTATCATTTTAAAATAACTAAAATTTGTATAGTTTATGGACTGGTCCTTACATACACATATTCTTACAATCTTGAATCTTTATCCTCAGGTTATGTGTCATAATTCCAAATATACACACATAATTCATAATTTCATATCAAAATACATTTATTTTAATAAATGGTTAGATAATATTGAGAAACAACGGTTTAGTGTATTGGGAGATTAGAAAAATAAATAGTTTATTTTATAATAGTTATGAACATTTCTACATATTTGTACATATATAAAAATACTTCTAAACATCTAATATAAAATAAAAATCTTCATGACCTAAGGAAATGGAATAATATAATTAAGGTATTATCTTGAAAACATAGAAAGGGTAAACAAGGGAGATAACAGTAAGATAACATAAGTGATAATTAGATGAGAAAAATTGGAATGAGAATAGAAGAATAACAAATTAACAAAGAAAATATAAAGATTCCATGAAAAGAAAAGATTATTAAATTGTCATGGCCTAAAAAGTTTACATAACACGTGACAATAATAACAAGGGATTCAAAGAATACAAAAATAATCATTTGTCTTATGAAAAAAATTAACAATGGAATGATTCATATCATAGGAATATATAACATGTAAATTCCATATATAATATATACGAGGTTTATTAGTGAATTTTAAAACAACCATAGTCATAGGGACACATCAACTAAATGAGTCTCACCCTTTCCCCCATATATTCAATAGATTAAATCATGTACACGTATACATGTCTCTTGAGATATAAAATTCTAACCAACACATTTAACAGTGATATATGACCCCAAACATCATTTATTCATACTTACATGTTATAATTTAAAATCAATCCAATATCACATAATAAATAACCTATTGAAATAAAATGGTTCAAAAAAATCCTAAATTAAATCAATTACTTTTCATATCATAGAGAACCTATAGAATGAAAATTGGTTCCACAATATTTCCAAATTGTATAAATAACATAATAAACATAACCGATAAATATTGAAAACATTTTCGCCCCAAAAGGATATATTAAAAAGTGAAAAATAGTGGCTGATATAAGAAAAATACTTCTTAGGAAAATGAAAACCAAACCATTAAAAAAGATATATAAAAAATAACATTTTTAATAATTTCTATATAAGTCATAATTTCATGTATTTTCTAATAATACATTATAAAACAAGACATAACAAATTGAACCATGAAGTGAAATTAAATAAAAATTAAACTTATTCATGAAATATAAATTATAAGATGAAATAAAATATGATGAAAAGTAATGGTTACTTAATATTTTTAATATAATTTTCTTGACACCAATATCATTGAAAAATATTAAAAAATTTGAAATTTAAATTTTTTTAAGTTAAATATAAATATAAAAATATGAAAACATATTTATTTTTCTAAATAATAAATTATAACATTAGAATAAATTAGAAACATAGATATGGATGAAATATAAAAAGAAAAGGATTGAAAAAATCTTTAATATAATTACAATTTTAGGAAAAAGTGATCCATCTAGGGAAAATAATTGATGTGAAAAAACTAATTACCTCATATTGGAATACTAAAAATAGTCAAAATATTATAGAATATATCAATATTTAATGATCATAGCCAATGAGTAATGTTTACGAACTAAGAAATAATTGAGCCTTGAAATCCTCTTTACCATTATTAATACATTTTTGAATGCGATAAATACTCAGGAATAACAAAACTACCTATATTAGTCATCTATTTAATATAATTATTATTATATTTATCCATTTAAAAAATCCATTTTTCGTTTATTATAATATTTTTAGTTGTTGTATCCTATTTTTATTATTTCATGTTATTAGTTTTGATAGTTTGATTTGAATAATATTTTTAATAGGAATATAAATTTCTATCTATTGATTCAAATTGTATTATTAAAATATAATTATAGCTACTATAATTGAGGTTTTAAAATGATTCATGAAGTTCCAATTTCATTTTATATGTATTTTATTTATAATTCATGATGATGAGGTCTGTGATGATCTTGTTTCTATAATTTCTACAATTGAGGGAGAGGTATCTTAATTATGATTTAGATATTACCATTACCATTTTAGAACCAAAAAATAATTATTTATTATGATTTTATGATATCATTAGTAATTAGGTTTCTTTTGTTATCCTTAATAGAAAAGAGTAGATGAAAATTGAAACGTGTCACATTAATAGAGGCAGTTGTCCACATGTATGCACATGTGACATGATTGATTACATATAACATAACATTTTTAGGGATTATTTTATATTTTTATAATCATAATGATGTTATAATTATAATATTTTTTAATTTAATACCCCTGTGAACCATCCATGTAAGGTTGGTATAAAAATGAACTACTTCCCATTTGGTGGTGGTAGCCTATAGGTAACACATGTGACATTTTCATTTTACTGATATATAGTATTAGGGTAGAAAATTAATGTTAAATTACAATAATAACATTTAAACATATTATTAATATATATTATATCAAAATTTGTTTTATGCTGCATTATTTCGGTGGTAAAATAAGAACAAATAGTGATATTGTTAAGAACATTTCCTTTCGCTTTGGACATTATCCCTTATGTAACACCATAATGAAAATTTTCTTGGTATGTTGGAAATAAAGAAGATTATAAGACATTATTATGGAGTTTGGGAGATATTGGGTTTGGGTTTTGGAAAAGATAATTCTTTTTTAATGGTTTGATAATATAGTGGAAGCGATCTCCTATTATTAGTGAAAAATGGTAATTTTGTAAAGATCCATTCAGTTTAAAGACTTTGATGATAATATTAAAGGGATAATGGTTTAAAACATGTAAAATATTTATTTTTTGGGTGATATAATATTTATGAATCCACCAACATTAATTTATAATCCTATTTCAAACACCTTTCATGTTTTTAACGGCTAGTTTTTTTATATTTTTCCATTTTGGACTTTACCTAGCTAACTAGTTTTTACCAATGTAATTTATATTTTATTAAAAAAAATTAAGATAAACACTCTTAATTTTATTTTATTTTATTTACCAATGTTTATGGTCTATATAATATAAATTAAAATCTAAATAATATAAAATTAATTTTTAAATTAAAACATTTTAGATATTTAAAAATCATTTTGTAGAAAATAGTTTTTCACAATTAAGTGTTTTTAACATTATTTAGTATTGATTACCTATTTATTGAAAGTTAATATATTTATATATAGAATCAAAATTTATTTTAGAGTTGTTTTTAAAATATATTAATTCGTTTTATTAGATAATAATTTTACACTGTTAATCAAACAGTTGTTTTAAATTAATGGGTTTTCCATTCACAAGATATCTAAATTTAATCCAATTAGTATAATTTATTTTCATATAATGAAGTCAGTGGTCAAACTATCCCAATGAAATTTTATATTTTAATTAATTTTCAGATTATACTACATTTTATTGGTTGATTGGGACCCCTTTCATGAAACAAAGGTCCATATCACAAGGGCCAGCTCATGACCCAAAATCTGTATAGGAACTAATGCCTTAAACATGACCCAAAGGTCCCAGACATGACAATAAAATAACTACACCTACCTAGAATTAACATCATTGAAGGTTCCTTGCTCCCCACCTCAAATGGATGATTACCTATCATTTTTCCTTACACATATGCATGATGCCTATTACAAATTATAGTCGTCAAATCCTTTCTTCATTCTAATACATTTATCCATGCTTTAGTTGCTACTTCATTATCTAAATCCACTTCTGAAGCTTTATTTTATGTGGTCTGCTGGGACATATTTATGGTCCTTTGGGTCAAAATCCCATGTCATTGAGGCCTGAGGTGGCCTTAATGTCCTATTTTAAAAAATATACATGTTCATATATGAGAGGGGCTTATAACCACTTCTTCTATATACAATAAATTGGTCCACATAATTTTCATAAGAAAAGGTAATATCTAAAGAAAAACCATAGACTTCTGTAACAACATGATGTGAAAGGATTTGAAAAGAGTTACATATGGGGTCACATGCCAAGAAATATTCAATTGATCACATTACTAGAATAATTATGATAGATAAGGTTTGGCCCCAATGAATTCCAATTCCACCAAACATGTTCTAAAACTCATCAAACAGTATATATAGAATTATTATATCCACCATATAATGAAACATCATATATGGTACTTCATTTCAATCCCTAAAATATTAAATTTTTCTTTTAGAAGACACTAGGTCCAAAAATTGTGTACCAATTCAAGGGTAGAAGGGATACAATTTTGGAAAAATTATAGAAATACCATCCTTCATTGGAAATACTTCATGTGAAATCAACCAACCCATGAAAGCTACAATATAAAAAAACAAAAATCTAAATTTAAGAAAAATATTCCTGAATAATAGTCCAAACATTAAATAACATCATTGATACAGACTTAGATAATCAGTGTAAGGATATCCTCTACACAACCACACCATACAATGGGATAGACACCCATTCCCCACATGATGTTTTTCATTTTTATTATATGTTATTATATTTCTTATGTATTTATATATAATTTTAATATATATTTTTATATATTTATATTTTTATATGATTCCAATTATTCTATTTGTATTTATGATTAAATGTTTATATGTTTTAATATATTCATCCATTATATTGTAATTTTAGGTAATTATTGGATCATAATTAGATAAATTCACGATTAACTACTAAAAAATATATGCAAGGGGTTACTAATTTATTGGAGTTCTCTAACAAAAATATTGAAAGTAATGATCCAATTTTCATTCCATGAATAAAAATTTTAAATATGAGAAAATTATGGTACTAATAAATCAACGACCATAAGATTTTCTATCATTTTAACCATAGTAAAACAAGATAAATCTAGCATGGTTAAATAAAAAATAATTCAAGTTATATTATTGATTAAGATGTTCAACATGAGAAAAGGGTATATATTAAATAATTAATTCATTTTTATATCATTAAAACCATTTACAAAGTAAATTTTTTTGAATGATTGTACTGAGATATTGAATAGACATGTTAAATGTATCAATTATTGCTCGGTTGGCTCCCCCAAGAATTTTACTCCACCCTTGGTGTTTATTCCTCTCACAATGGACTTCCACCTCTCGGACCCTACTTTATTATCATTCCATTCCATGTCATCTATGTCATTTCATTCATTGGTTCTTCCTCAGACTCGTTCACTGAGGGGGATATATCATGTCTGTAATCTGTTGCTTTAGGCATGATTCTTTGACAGTGAGTGGTTGGCAGCGATTTGGCTCTTCCCCGACTACCTCTTTTGAGCTATGAACATGCAGTCTGCTACTCCTATCTCGGTCAGACTCGGAGGCTTCGATTAATGTTTTTGGCTTCGTAGTCTGTTAGTCATATATATCCAAGCATCTCCGTCTTCTTTTAGTGTTTTGATCCCCATTCCTCTTTATTATCTTTTATTCCCATTTTCCCTCAGGTTTTAGCGTGAGTTCCATTTAGTATTTGGTTCCATGCATCAATGCATATTTTAGTCTTTTGAATGTTTTTGTGTTTTTTCAATGGTTTTGGTCCATTTTACTGCTAGTTTTTCATTTCAGGTTTGTGTCATCAGTGTGTAGGCTTCGGTGCGTGTTTCTTAGGTGGCACACTAGTTCTGGATTTTTTTATAGTGGGGTGGGTTCCAGTTTTGTCTTAGACGACATCGTCATTCTATGGTTTGGGCTGATGTGAATTGACTATCATGTTGTGTTGCTTGTTTTACTCATGTTCGATGTCTAACGGTCATTTAAAGCAGTGGTGTGTCATCTCATTCAGTGCAATTTTGGTTTCTCAGTTTCATGTGATGGTGATGATGGTGTTGGATTTGTTCTTCATCGATGGTTCCATGGGTTCTTTTTGTTGTTTCGGACACAAATCACGCATTTCATTCTCTACTATAGATCCATAATTCCCATGTTATATTTGAGGTGGAGCTACGAAGAGGAATTCAAGGCTCTTTGGGATGTGAGTTTGAGCGGATGACGTTTGGATAAAGACAGTGATGATGACTTATTTCTTGATAGTGTGGATGTGTTCGGCTCTGGGGTTGATGATGGTGGTGGTTGGCATTGTGTGTCCGATGGTGAAATCAGAAAGAGGGTTAGCTCATCGTCTGAGTATGGTGGTGTTTGATCAGTTTTATTTTGAGTTTGTAAATTCTCTCAGGATCCTTCGAAATTCTAATTTTCTATGGGTGGATCTTGTGATGTTGAATTAGTAACATTTGGAGTAGTTTTGGTTCACAAATATCCTTTAAAAGTTTCATTTAAAAAAAATATAGATTGTGGAGGTTGTATTCCGATATATAGAATCTTTGGTTTCGATGTTATACTATATTTAAAGTGTTATTGATAGAGCTAATATTGGTAAAATTGAATGAAAGAAATGGGCAGAGTGATAATACTTTCTCTAAATAGTAGGAAATTTGGAAAGAGTTATATATAGAAGTAAATGTGGTTAAAAATTCGAATTATGATGAAAACGTATTATATTCCATGGGTTTAAGGTATAGTAAAATACCTTATTGGACCAAAAAATGTGTTCAATAAATGAATTAATGTGATAGTTTATTTGAATTTTATAAATATAGAAATTAACAATAAAAAAGGTTTAATAAATCTTAAGATGATTTATTCTTATAAAAATACACTGAATGAACCACTAAATAAATATAGAATCTTCTAATAATTCCCTCTTTTAATTATCTAGTTAGAAATTAAAAAGTTTTCAAGTGGTTAAAATGGATTACAAATGAGAATATTTCTAATTGAAACCTTTATCACTTAGATAATTCACTACAATGGATGATATTTTATGAAATATTTTCCAATTTTAGAAATTATCTGATAAATATCATAATATGATTATGCATAGATGAAATAAATCCATGTCAAAGCCCTAATAGCCAATATAGTTCATGGGATATTTTTTTTTCACAGTGTATACCTTTTCGCCATAAATATTTGGGATTAAAAACATGTTATATTGACCTTGATGATTTGTTGACCAAAATAACCAATACAATATATTTTCTTATCCATCATACATGATTAACGATTTAAATTTCTCTAGGAGGCAGGCGTTACAATTATTTATGGATAAAATAAAAATATTTTATATTACATCCATTAGTAATTATTACTATACATTACTTTCCCATATATGGAAATTTATCTAGATATAGAGATAAAGGCCATAAATCTTTTTCAAAATTTGAAAAAAGGACTTCGTTTAATCGGTGAAAAAATTGGAGAAAGAGGGTGTAAATGGGTGATTGTTAGAATTTTTTAATTGAATCATAATTATCAAATATTAAAAAGGAATTTAACAACTTAACAGATTATGATTTCCCACCACATCTATTATTGACAATGGAATATTATGATATAGTTAAAAACAGAAATGGCCCATTTAAAATGATAGGATGTTCTGTTCAATAAAAATGTGAGTAGAAGAAACATTCCATCTTATTTGATGTACCTTATTGGAAATTTTTTATGGTAAAAAAAGATATAATGAATGTTGAGAAAAAAAATGTAACAGTTTGACTAAAACTTTTATAAACCAAAAAGGAAAGAAAAATATATATTAAAAGTTAGATTGGACATAATATCCATGGGAATTTATTTTAAAATAGATAATACCATCAATAGAAAAAAACATAGATATGACCTTTCAAACTTTAAGAAAGAGAAAGAAGATAATTTTTTTCAATAATTATGTTGTTTTTAAGTACCTAATGGTTATTCTTAAAATGTGATTTTTTTTGTTTTTGAATGATTTAAAGACAATAGTTATGAAATGTAATGAATTTCAAGTGTTAATAAGAAAACCACTATTGGTTACACTACATTGCACATTACATATTCTTATTAGAAAATTTGTCATCATGTTTTGATACCTTTTAAATTAAATTTCTTGTAGGTTTTTGTATATTAATATGATTGATATTATACAAAAAAAAATCATTCCTCATATTTTTTCAACCTGAAATGTATATTGAAACATTTTTTTTGAGATAATGGTTCATTTTTTGATTCATTTGGCATGACACATAAAAATATATAGAATTTTTTATTCTTGGTAGATATGTCTGTTTGAATGATTCATGTAAATTTTAAATGGATTCGATAAAAAATTCATTAACCATAAGAATATATTATTGATAAATATAAATTTTAAGATGCTATTGAGATCCATATTGATTATTTGTATAATGTATATCCTATTATTATCCTAATGTCATTACATTTTATATTTTTTGCCAATGGTTAAGGGTTTTATGGAATAAATGAAAATTCTATATCCATTTGATGAATTGAAAAATATGTATTTATTTATTTTTGAAAATCAAAATGGATGTTTTACAATATATACCATAAAAAAATAAATTTTTGAATGTAATATATTATGAAATAAATGAAATGTTGCTGATGAGTGAATATAAAAATTCCTTTGTTTAATGGTATAATGAGAAAGGCTATACTTATTAATCTACATGAGAAATATTAAAATAGTGATCATGGGATTTATTTTCTAATGTGATAACATTGTTTTGTTTTTACATTAATGGTTATATATTTTATAAAAAAACATGATAATAAAATTATCTTTCAAAAGAGTGATGTAATCTTTATACTTGAGGTGATAAATGTTTCTAATATAAAATATTTAAACAAAATATCATCATCAATAACATATTTTTTTTTAAAATTTTTTAGGATATATCCAAAATTGACTATGCTTAATTTCATGTACCATGGTTTATGTGTAAATAGGTTGAAAATAATAGTGGTGTGAATCATGATGAGTAAAGATTTACAATTGTTGATTTAAAATGATTTAGTTTTTATGAGGAAAATGTAATCATTGGGAGACATGAAAAGAAATATTTTATGTTTTTGATCCATCAAATGATCCATTTTCCGTCATTTTTCACTATAAAAATATAATTTTGGTGATGAGGATATTGATGATGTATAGGTTTTGTGTGATATTTATTTATATATTGCATTACTACCCAAGGATAAAAATGACTATATTGTAGAAATATTCCATGAAATACCAATATACCATATCCAAGGGATATGGTAAAACACTGCATTACGCTCTTAATTATTAAGGTAAATTTCAATTTTTTTGTGAAACTTGGGAAATTAATAAAATTAATATTTTATCTTTGATATTAAATATATATAATATTATCACATCTGTTATTTTTATAATAATTTAAATATTCATTAGTTTTTTAAATATATTTTTTTTAAATTTAATATTCCATCATCATTTTTGTGTGAATATTTTTGTTATTTTTCTAATTTCTAGTGTGACATTTTATTCAATTGTATTAGTAAAGAAATATTTATAATATTTTCTTATTATTAATAATGAAATTTACTAATAATAGTTACTTATATCATATCAAATATAGGTACATAAAATATTTTTTTAATGATAATCATTTATGTGTTATATTTTATATTCATTAGTTTTAGTTATGCAATTTTTCTAAAAGTATTAAATTACCTATTTTTTCATTATATTAGGAACATTTTTTTTACATATAACAATTTTTTAATTTTAATCTAGTACATGTAAAAATTTTTCATCAATGTTTCATACATATTTCTAAATGATTAACATAGAGATTGGGGTACCGAGGAATGTGTAAATTTATTAAAATGATTATATCTATAATAGATATTTTTTAATGAAATTAATATAGAGACCTAATCCATTAACAAAAATTATTTGACGTTTCTAAACATATATATTCCTATAAATATATGAAATGGAACTAGAGGACTAGTCTTAATGGATTTCCATGAACATAAAACCTCAATAAGAAAATAAAATAAAAATTAATTATTTTTATATGAACAACGTTATCTAAAATTACTTTTGAGGTACTAAACTCTATAGGATAACATTGGAAATAGTTAGAACGAATGGGTGAGAAAAAATTCCACAAAAGGAATAAACATGGAAAAGAAACAATGCTTGTGAGTCTAATGGAATGTCATGATTTCATAAAAGAAAATGATCATGAATAATATGAAAGAGAGAAAAATAATTCATAAGGAATCATATGATCATAGAAACATAGTAACATGGAAGACAGCCAAAACATAATATAATTGCACATCAGGGATAACTATGATGATAACACCACATGGTGGACAATGTCCCATCATTTATTAGGTTTACTGTATAATCTCTTACATAACTTCTCATGATACAAAATCATTATCAAATGAAATGGAACACTCTCTTGGTTAACCCATCATTAAATTCACTGGTATATAAATTCCACATGAGGAAAAATTAAATGGTAATGGTTAGAGTTTTGGCGTATATAAATGGACATTGCAAACAATGTTTTAAGCAATCAGTTATATAATTTTAAATAAAGAGTTTGTATGGTATTTTATTTGATAACCAGGGATGTAAATGAATTTTTATAACCAAAATATTCATTTATTTAACAAAACCATGAATGGTGGTAAATAATTTAAATTATCATTACATAAAAGGATTAATTATTCAAAAAGATCCACTTAACTGTGTTTGATTTTAGTGTAGAAATTTATAGGGATAAACTTAAGGAATGCATTACCTTATAAAAGAAAGGGATATTTATATATTTATATATGTAAGGGATATATATATGTATATGTATATATAATTTTTATGTTTCACATGATATCAAAGAGATAGATAAAGTGGTTTCGGGAGAGATAGTTTATAACCCAAAAGAAAATGGTTTTTCAGAGAGATCCATTACCTTATGTTCCAGAGTTGTTTTGAACATACACTTAATACCAAAAAATATTAAATTAAATTTATTAATTTCCTAGAATAGAATATTTTTGAAAAATATTTATTTTATTATAATTTTATTATGTTCATCTACAAAACATTCGATGAGATATATTCTTAAACTTGGTTGTTTTGAGAGCGTTTTTCTAGGTTCTATGGTAAGATAACTTGCAGATAATTATATATTTTCATGTAAAATAGAAAAATAACTGAAAAGGTGTAATTAAATAATATTAATTTACTTCCAATATATTACTGTTCCCAAATATCCATTTGTATTCTGATATTGAGATGATTTAATTAGTAAAAATGTTAACATTATATGGTAAGATCATTTTGGTGGTCTTACCAACCATCAAGAACTAGATTTGTTTTATTTAATATCATATATAAATATTAATTATAAAACATGTAAAAAATTATAATATAATTATTATCATCTAACATAACCATAATAATATTATTATGAAAAACATTTGAGGTAATGGAAAATGAAAACTCATTGTCCACAGAGGTGGTGAACGAACATAATATTAGAAATGGTTATTTCAAATATGATGTTAAGGGAAGAGGATGTAGATTAGATATTCTATTAGCACTATAAAATTATAGTATACATATTATTTAGTAGTTATTATTCAATATGGGATGATGGAGGTGGGGAAAAGGTGGAAGTGGAAGATATTTTTAAAGGGACAACTTTGGAATATTACCTAATAAATGTCATTTATATGAATAAATTACTACAGAAATTGAATTTTGTATTTTTGTGAGACCTTTTGAATTATGAACTGGGGAAGAGGTTTGGTATGGTTATTGGTTATAAATTTACTAAGTTACTTTTCTTAAAAGGAGTGATGAGAAGTTGTTGTGAGGGGTGGTATCTATAAGTGGAGGAGAGGGGTGTTTTTTAATATTATAATCATTAGTTTGTTATTTTGGATTAAGATTACCAATACTATAAATTGATGAAACTATATATATTAAATTGTTTAGCTGAGTTCAGAAAATTGGGTTCATACAATATCTAGGAATCAAAAATTATTTTATTTATCTTATAATTTTAAACACCATATTTTTATGTATTTTATTATGCACCAAAGAACTAAAATATTTCAGAAAAATATGAAACATTATAATTAAATATTTTTGAAAAAGTATATTCCATAAATATTCATTTTTTAAAAATAATTTTATAAATATGAGAATTTTAATTTTTTAATAAAATATACATTTATTTTAAAAATGAAAATTTAAATAATATGTTCAATTTTCAGACCCATAGAAAAATCAGACAAGGTATCAACAAATAAATTTAACATTAGTATAAAACAAAATATAAAATTATAAACACATTTTATAAAAAAACTTCTTTTAAATAATTATATTTTTTTTTATAAAAATGATAATAAAACATATATGTTTAAAAAATGTTCAATTTGTTTATCTTTTCTAAAATATTTATTTAGATTTATAATGAAATAAATTCTCCTTAATTTAATTTTATATGACACTTAAATGTTATTATAGACTTCTCTTGGTTAGAATACAATTCTAATACTCATGTTACTATTCATTATGGTCAGATAATTATTTTAATGGTTAGATTTTTAACGGTAATAAGGGTTTCCTACATTTTACAAATAATTCACATTTTATTCATTCTTCATAAAATAATATTATCAAGGATGGATATATATATATATATTATTTTTAAAATTCATACTATATTAAAAATATTATACTTCAATTGGAAAATAATATTAATGAGTTAGATTATTTGGTGGGATCGTGTAGATCCAAATTCTCTTATTATTGATATATTATTTTCTATTTTTAGTCCCATTATAATACATAATATTCTTATAGTCAAATTTATTTATTAAATGTAATATTTAAATTGATATAAAAAAAATTAGTTAGTTTTATTATGTTCTTTTTGTGAATTATAAAATATTATATTAATAAATATGACATAATTATAAGAAGGGAAATTCCATTGATAAAATTTTTGGGTCATTAAATTCTTCCCCATTTAACAACTTTCTCCATAATTATTTTTACATAATAATATTGAAAGGGTTGAGTGTAATTTTATTTTTTTATACTTCTAGTACCCATATAAACTCATAATACTTATGGTTTCAATGTAGTAATTTTACTAGGAGAGTTTCCTTTGTTCGTAAAAATTTATCTATACTATCCAAGATCTTCACATGCTGCTCTTCATAAAAGAGATCATTTTCAATATGTGTAAACACTAAATTTAATAAATGTGAGAGATATGGTATGTACATACTCAAGAGAGAGACATGTAATACATCATGTATCTGTGAAAGGGTTTGTAGGAGTTTTAGTTGATAGGCTATATCTCTAATGTGATCAAGAAACTCAAAAGTGATGATGTGCATGGGGATTAGCCTTCCACTTTTCCAAAATATCTTGACTATATTCAATGGACATATTTGTAGGAACAAATTATATATATCCTTAGAAATAATTTCTCATTGAAAATTATCATAATAGCCCTTTTTTTTATATTTTTGTAGCCCAAATGTAATGTAGAATAATAATGAATGTTTCTAAAATTTCCTCAGAAAATTTCTGTTTCCATTATCTTGCATTCACCAACTTCATCCAAATATGCATGTGTTCCAAATATATTACCATAAAGAAATTAATATGGATCCATTTGTATGTTTGATTATAACCACCTAGGTACATATAAAATAATTTATTTTCATCCTACTATTAAATAGATAAATTCATTATAATTTTATAATGAAATATGTGGTATTCATAGGAATTAATGAATATATAATGAAGGAATAGTATCTTGACCTTAGGAATAGTAAAATGAAAATTTTGAATAGTAATATGGATAATTTAAATGGAAAATAACCTATAAAAGTATAAATAAATTTATAGTATCTTATAACTATAATCATGACCTATTTATATCATGGAATTTGTAAATAAATTTTTGGAAATAGTAAATAGAGTGTTGGTATTTTTGTTAATAATAAATATTTAACTAAAATTTTATAATTAATATAATAATAAAAAATACAATACATTTTCATAAGATATATTCATAATACAATTTATCTTATGTTTTTAAGATAGTTTTATGAGACCTTAATAAAAATTTCAAAGTGTTATAAAATTAGATATAAGTTTATTATCGGTATTTCTTGAATAAATGATTATTTTAATTAAAAAATTAATTTCTATTATTTAGAAAATGAATTTACTAAAATAGTGTAAATTTTTTAATTCCAATAATCAAAAATTGGTTAGGGTTATTTTTTGGATTTTTCTAAAATTGATTAATTTTTGGAGAATAGTAAAATATGGTAATTTACGGTATTTAAAAAATTAATGATTTATTGAGTCATTGATGATGTATGGTTTATATAATACAATAATCTAAAAACCTCCTTAATTGTTTTAAAATATTTGAGGATAATTCTGAAATTATTCATATTCTTAGTTCAAAATAATAAACTAATGAATAAAATTATGTGAATACACCCCTCTCCTCCATTATTAATGCGAACCCTGACCACCTATTCCCCTAACACCTAAAAGCTTTGAAAATTGTCCATTTTATTCCCAATTACCTTCCCAAGCCTCTTAACCACGCCCAATACCTTTTGGTCTCACCAAAAATCTAAAACTAAGGGCTTTAAGGAGGTTCTCAAGGAGAATAATTCAAGAGGTAAAATCATCTTTTATTTTCTTTTACATTCATTTCAATTCCTTTTCTTTTATTATATTCAACTAACCAACCCTTATAAAAGTGGCATGGAAACTAAAATAACTTATATATACTCTAATGTTATCTTGTTTATGTAAAATGTATCCAAAAAAACATATCCTCCTCTCCCCTTTATTTTAAATATTATAACATCATCTGTGATGTGTCAATTTACCTCCACCGTGGACAAAAAACATTAATTTTTCATTAATGCCTTAAAGTATGGTCATAAAATCATTATTATGTTTAAATATTATTGAATTATATATATTATAAGTTATTTATTGTTAAATATACAATATATAAAGATGATATTATATAAAACTACATTAGTTCATGATGATCGGAAAAACCACCAAAATAAATTAAATAATTTTTATTAACGTTTTATCTAGTTATTCATCCTCATATTATGAAAAATAATATATGGTATAATTTTAAAGTCTAGAAACATACTAACACCATTTCATTCAACCAATATAGTTTTTCATTCGTTTGACAAGAAAATCCATAATGAACCAACCATTGAAACCATGAAAGAAATGGACAAAAAACAATGAAAATAACAAAATATTATAAATAAATTGTTTGAAAAATGTTATAATAATATCATATAATAAACTATATATATTAATATGGTTATTTATTATATTAATATAACTCTTTAATTCATTATACATTGGGTTTTATCATGTTTTATGTAAGACGAACCTAAGATAAGGGAATTATTAACCCTATTATTATTATTGGGGTTAACCTTGTACTTCATTGATTATGTGGTACTAGGATTATTTGTGAAATTAATTTTGAATATATTATGTTGTATTATGTGAATTTATTTGTGAATTTATTTGTGGGTTTTGATCAATTCTCAAATAAAATATATAATATTTTTTAGGGAATCTTCTTTAAAAATAAGCTTTTAAATTTTTATTTTTTCAAAATTCAAATGGAATGTTTTTATGAAGAATGTGGAATTATTTTTTGATTAGGTTTTTATTATTCTAATTTTTTTAATATAAATGGCTGGACCTATATATCTTTCTAATTCATTGGGTTTTTTATGTTGTAGGTTGAACATATAGTTACTCCAAGTGAAACAGCGATGGTTACAACATTAGGTTGTCATGAAGGTTTTATTTTAAGGTAACCATGGGGGTTAAAAATCATATGGTATAAATGATGGTTAAAATCTTATGTAATTATTCCCCCCAGGTTACCATTATGATATTATTTATGTTTTATTTATTTTATGGAAATCTCATGTCTTCACAAAGTTACTATATGATAATTATTGGATGAGAATAATGTATTTGTGAAAATGTTTTCATATGTTTATGAGTATTCCTAGACAAATAGTATCTATCCTTATTTTTATGTACCTTGATAATTTTATTGTGCTCATTCCATGTTTTTTAATTTTATTCATAGGGTTTAAGGATGGGTAAGATTGAAGGAGTAGCCAAGATGTATATTGTGAAGACTGTTCATGAAAATATTTCATGTTTTTATTATAAAAATTTTATTATAGAGGAAATGGATAATATTTTAGTAGTACCCACATTGTACACTTATGGGTTGAAATTCATCAAATATTTCCTAATTTTATAAAACAATAAACAAAAAAGATATTTTGGAATGTAAGGAGTTGAATTCTATATGAATTTACTAGATTATGTAATTTTTATAGTCGAGTCCTTATTATTGGTATCAGAGCATGGTTTATACAACATAAGGTGTTTGGATGTTGTTAATAGAATACCATAAATATTTTTTACCTTAGTTTTATATTGAAATGATATAAAATTTTAATATTATAATGTTGTTTCATATAATATATGTTAGTTCAGAATGGTTTTCCACAGAAGAAACCTAGAAGCAGAGGTAAAAAGGCACCGAGAGGATGATATCTTTCCAAATACGTAACATAGAATGGTAAGATTTGGAGCTAAACTATTTTTGACTGTAATGTATCTATTGAAGTGTTCTATAATTGGTGGTGGAATCCATCAAAGAGTGTAATAAGCGATAAAAAAATGGAACATGATTCTAGTGGAATATTTTATGAGCCCACAGCCCGACTTTCATTGGATCTTATGACCCAGTGGCAGCTGAAGGATGGATTTGATCCATTGAAAAGATATTTGACATTATAGGGTGTTTATATAATCATTGGGTTATTATTTACATTTATAATTTAGAAGGTGAAGCTGGACGGTGGTGGCCAATAGTCAATAATATCATAGATAATGAGGAGAATGATTCCCTATAATAAAATGAATTCAGTAATATTTTACATGAAAAATATTTTCCTACTATGGTTATATATAGGATGTAATTGTAATTACATGAATTGAAAATAGGGGGAGGATTTAGTGATCATGTATGAATAATATTTCACCTGATTTTCAAGGTACGATCCAAATCGTATTTAGGATATTGATAAAAAATAAAATGCTTTTACTTAGGATTGAAGCCAATATACTGATGGGAATTAGACCTAGTGAATTCCAATGTTATTAGAAACTTTTCTAATGAGCTCATTGTTTATAAATAAATCTTTCTGATGATCACATATACATTTAAAATGAAATGTGGATGATGGGTTAATATAAAAATTCCTTTGTTTCATGGTATAATGAGAAAGGCTATACTTATTAATCTACATGAGAAATATCCAAATGGTTACCATGGGGTTTATTTGTTAATATGATAACATGGTTTTGTTTTTACATTAATGGTTATATATCTTATAAAAAAACATGATAATAAAAGTATCTTTCAAAATAGTGGTGTAATTTTCATCCTTGAGGTGATAAATGTTTCTAATATAAAATATTTAAACAAAATATCATCATCAACAACATATTTTTTTTTTATTTTTTAGGATGTATCTGAAATTGACTATGCTAAATTTCATGTACCGTGGTTTATGTGTAAATAGGTTGTAAATAATAGTGGTGCGGATCATGATGAGTAAAGATTTAAAATTGTTGATTTAAAATGATTTTGTTTTGATGAAGAAAACATAATCATTGGGAGTCATGAAAAGAAATAGTTTATGTTTTTTATCTATCAAATGATCCGTTGTCCATCATTTTTCACTATAAAAAAATCATTGTGGTGATGAGGATATTGATGATGTATAGGTTTTGTGTGATATTTCGTTATATATTTCATTACTAACCAAGGATAAAAATGACTATATTGTAGAAATAGTCCATGCAATACCAATATATCACATCCAAGGGATATGGTAAAACACTACATTTCACTCTTAATTATTAAGATAAATTTCAAATTTTTTTGTGAAACTTGGGAAATTAATAAAATTAATACTTTATTTTTGATATTCAATACATATAATACTATCAAATATGTAATTTTTATAATAATTTTAATATTAATTAGTTTTTTTTAAATTTTTTTAAATTAAATATTCCATCATCATTTTTGTGTGAATATTTTCTTTATCTTCCTCATTTCTAGTGTGACGTTTTATTCAATTGTATTAGTAAAGAAATATTTATAATATTTATCCTATTATTAATTATGAAATTTACTAATAATAGTTACTTATATCTTATCAAATATAAGTACATAAAATAGTTTTTTAATGATTATCATTTATGTAATTTATGTGTTATATTTTATATTCATTAGTTTTAGTTATGAAATTTTTCTAAAAGTAAAAAATTACCTATTTTTTCATTATATTAAGAACATTGATTTTACATATAACAATTTTTTAATTTTAATCAAGTACATTTAAAAAAGTTTCATCAAATTTTCTTACATATTTATAAATGATTGACATAGAGATTGCAGCACTGAGGAATGTGTACATTTATTAAAATGATTATATCTATAATAGATAATTTTTTTAATTAAATTAATACAGAGACCTAATCCATTAACATAAATTATTAGACATTTCTCAACATAAATATTCCCATAAATATATGAAATGGAATTAGAGGCCTAGTCTCAATATATTTCTATGTACGTAAAACCTCAAAAAGAAAATAAAATACAAATTAATTATTTTAATATCAACAACGAGATCTTAAATTCCCTTTGAGGTACTAAAACTCTATAGGATAACTTTGGGAATAGTTATAAAGAATGGGTGATAAAAAAATCCCAGAAAGGGAATAAACATGGCAAAGAAACAATGCATGTGAGTCTAAATGAATTTCATGATTTTAGACTCCTTCAGATTACCTCATAATCAGTGGTCCCAATATCACATAGTTGATCTAGATAATCAGTCATAAATGAATCAAAATTGAATGGTTGAATGGATTAAAAATTATAATCTTCTATATTGTTGTACTGATACAACATAATCTAACTCTTCACAAAAATGTTTCAACCATATAAATTCCACTGTATTTGGCCTTCTTTATATATATTCTTATTTTTTTCTATGTCACATCGCAATAGGGTCAAATTGAAACAATAAATTAAAAAAAATTATTAACATGATCATAGAAAAAAATAAAATAATTAAACCTACCCTTTATAACAATATACAGATATATGAGGGTCTCAGGTTCCCAGATATGGTGGTAAATCAAGGTGTGGATACTTTTTGTTCCTTGTTACCATAATGGACCATGACCACTTAATTGTAATGGTTTCCTTGATTTTCCATTTGTTGTCCAAATTACCTATTACATAACCAACACTTTTATGTTTATATCCTATTGATTTACATTATCAATATTATCTGATAATGATTAATGAGAATTAATGTAATAATGAATTGTGATAGAATGGTTTTTTCGTGGTCCACTAAAAAGTGATAGACAAAGGATCATTCTATAAATATTGTGTTAGTTTACCAAAATCACAAGGCTCACTTCTTGAAATGGTTTGTGTCAGGTAACTCCAATTACATAGAGAAATACCTTAAAATTATTATAGATAGATCAAATATTCCCAATGGTCAATCCATAAAACATTAATTCTTTGGATCTCTTCTAGTGGAAAGGATCATCTTCACAGTTTTTATGGATATCAGGGTACCTTATCTAGTAACACTAGATTAGATTGAATCATTCACATAGGATAAATGATTTTTTGAATTCGCATTGTGACTATCTATGACATATTGTGGAAACAGCTTGATGAAACACCTTTTACATTCTAGAATACCTCTTGATCTATTTAAATTATTATATGAAAAATAATCACATTATTAATATTTGGAAGGATCTTAAATAGTTCCTTAACCTACAAACTTTTATCCCCTTATTTGGATCAAACTATCATTTCCCTGTACAAATTATATATTTAAATTTCACCTCTATAGTAGCATTATATATAAATTCTCTGAAGATTTAGGACATTTAAATGGATTCTATCTCCATTTATTTTATTCTTCGAGCATATGTGTGCATATGATATGAATATTGTCTAGATTTTCAACCATTATCACATTTGATATAAGTTCACATAAATATCACCATCTTATCAGCATGTATTTCTATAATGTATGGAAAACTGATTTCCCACATCTGTGATGTTAGGATTAATAAATGTACATTGAAGTATCTATATATTTATGATCATATGAGTGTGGATATGATAATACGTATATGGGAAGGATTTGAACAGAATATAATATCTTCCTTAGTACAACCAGCATTTATATATTGAAAATTGGAAAAATTATAAATAAAAAAGACCATTATTGTAGTCATCATCCATAATATTTCCATGGACTAGGATCAAAATATATTCATCAAATTTGGTTTACTCTCTCCATCTAGTAATAACTTTACATATCATGAATTTTCAAAATGTTTGGTATTTTATATTTTTATCCTAAAACATCACATGGATTCACCTATGATGTTGTTATGTACATGAATTATCAAATATGAAAATCCATGTAAGTGATATCCATATACCAATTGTTTTATGAATTCAAATATGGGGTGTTGTCAAATAGGCACTTTTCCACATAGCCAATGTTGATACATAGTCGATTCACATTGTCTTTCTTGTGATATATCAAATTCATATAGTTGTTTTGAACACATACCTAATCTTCTCATGTAGTAATTATGGAAAAAAACTTGATTTGATCAAGTTTAAAATTTTCCTATGTAGTTGAATTACCAACCTTGAAACCTTATAAAACAAATATCAATAACTTTACATATGGAAATCTTACATACTACTCCACTTGGAAAACCATTAATTTTTCAACACATCGTCACATTGGTCATATTAAAAATGTGATATGAGTAATTATATTATTGAAAAATCCAAATTTCACTAATGATATGCTAAAAGAAATATTGGTCCCCATCACAATTATTAAAAAATCCAACATCAATCATTTTTAATTTCTAACATTCACATACAGGTTAATCTACAGACCATTTTAATGTTTATGATGATATAATTCATGTAAAGGTTTATTCTAAATACTTTGGTTGGGTTATAGCTACAAAACTTGTTTGATTCTATGATTAATATATTCATGAAAGGAATTTTTCAATAAAAGAATCCATGAATTTGGTTTAGAACCTGAAAATGTTCATGACATAAAATTATATTTTTTATTGAATTTGGATTTTTGAATTTTAAGTTGAGATGATGAATTTTTCTATGCATCAACCATTTTGAGATTTCACATCATGAAATAGTAATTGAAACAATTAATTATACAATGTAAAATGTTTATATGTGTTGATGACATGAATCATTTATCATTATCATTCATTCTCTCTTACCCATAACCTAGGATTACTTCACGTGATGTTTAGTGAATACAACCCTTTTTGGATTCTCCAACTGGTGATTTGATATCTATGTTAGTTGGATGCTTATATCTTTGTATGTGTGAAATTTTATTCCCATTTTTTCATTTACACATAGATTTAGATGTAGTATTAGTTTTATTTTTTTGTATCTCTGGATCGAGATGCGATCTCTAAGAATCCTTTGTAGATTCATTAATGCAATTTATCTTCTTGATATAATATCTTATGTTAGTTATAGTGGAACATATGATATGTTCAAGGAATGTTTTGATATAAATTATATGTTGTACCTTATACTTATAAAAAATGATTCTATGAAATTAAAATTGATTTTAGGGCCTCTTTTATTTACTCTTTTGTTATTTTATTTTTTCAAGGTGTAGATCTCATCATGGTTGGTGTTCAAATTGTGTTTGATGTTTGCGTTTCTATCTCTAGTCTATGTTCAATTAAATATGAATTCTCACATTTTTTTTCAAATGGGTTTTTAAATGGATTGGCATGATTTATTATAAAAAAGATCTAATCTATAAAAATGGTATTTTGAGAAAAAAATATATTCCCTTTATTTTAGTAAGGGAATGGTGTTTTTGAAGAATTTTGAAATTGATTGGGAAATGGGGTTTTAATTTATTTTTCAATAAAAAAAGGTAGTTTCAAATGGTTTTTGAAATGAGGGCCTTAAAAAATTGATTTTACATATACCGCACATGGTAGCCTTAGGTACATAGGTGGTGGGTTTAGTATTATGCATTTTCCATTTTAATTGTGAAGGATTTAACTTTATAAAGTGTTCTTATATTCCTATATCACAGATGCATGGGATCTAGGACTTGAATGAAATTATAAAGGGTTCACATTCTGGTGTTTTCCTAATTATTAAAATTATAGATGCCTTAATTCTAGGGACTTGGGTGAGCATTATTCATTGAATTTTTATTGGGGCACAAGTGATCTAACTAACATGTCCTTTTTTATCCTCTCAGTGTATTTTTTTCATCCTTTTATTTGTACTATTTTGGTTTTTATCTACATGATTTGATTGATGTAAATTTTTTAATTACATTATGATTGGAAATTATATCAACTAATTTTGTGAAGGATTAGGAAACAAGAGGAAATAATTAATATACATTTGATAAAACTATTTATCTGCATTTTTTCATGTTTTTCTTTAAAATTGAGTATATTAGGATTATTGTACTTACAATTGATCTAGAACACCTGACTGGGATCATGCTGATCATTTTTTGGTTACACCATATAAAATCCATCATTGATGTTTATACATTGCGTTGTATTATGATATATGAATGTTAATGGTTCAACTACGAGGTGGTGAGGATTATGTTAGCTAGGTATAATTTGAAGGTGGTGAGATAATGGTATTTTTTCTAGATATCAAAATGTGTTGAATTCCTGATATTATGTTTTATTTTTTTCTTATATATTTTTATAGAACATGTTTTAGAGTTTATCTGACACCTTTTGATGATTTTATTACTACCATTATTGTTATTTTATAGTTGAATATTTATTTTATGGTTTTATTTCCATATATGGAAATGTATATTATTTTAGGTTGTTAAAATAATTCCTAGTAGTTTTCATCTGTTTCATTGGTGCTAGTATATAACCTATTAGGATTGGGAATTCCCCTCAGGAAATTTCTTTATATGGTTTGAATCCTAGTTTGAAAAGTTTTCGACGTAGGTTCATGATAATTTTTTAGTAGATGGGTTATATCCTCAAGTATAATTTTCTTTTAATGGATGGTGGATATGAGATAAGACTGTTGAGAATTGATAGGTAGGTTATAGAGATTTTTATGGACATATCTTTACATAACGTGCCTAATGATATAATGT
This sequence comes from Viscum album, assembly GCA_963277665.1. Lineage (NCBI taxonomy): Eukaryota > Viridiplantae > Streptophyta > Magnoliopsida > Santalales > Viscaceae > Viscum > Viscum album. Next base: position 2,043,794,012 of record OY728147.1, on the reverse strand, counting down.
ATGGTTGAGATCTGTGAATCATAAGTTGAATTTTGTTATTGATCTCAGTATCTTATTATGGTATTTCGGTTCAAAATGAGACCTGTTTCATTCCCTGATAGTTTTCCTCTATTTCAAGTATGTGGATACATGCCTTTTATACATCTTCCATAGGATCCTTATAAGGGTGTAGTTGGAGAATATCCTTAATGAAAACCCACTATAGAATAAAATATTCTAGAGGACATCAGAAATGAAATTTATGTAATGGAATATAGTATGCAAGGTATTTAGAACCATGATATAGAGGAAAATCCAAGCTATAGAAGAGATATGGATATATATTGAGAGTTCCTACATGAGGATCCCACATCCTTTAAGGTTAAAAATGAACCCCAAGTGGAAAAGGATTATATGGAAAAGATCAATATGATCTTCAACATATTTGATATACCTGAGGAAATCATGGTTAAATGAAAAATGGTTAGGATTAAGGGTCCCATTAGGTTGTGTGAGTTCTATGATACATGAAAACCAACATGTGGGATCAGATTTTAGATCATTCAAGATCATTTTCGTTATGTAGTTCTATCATGTGCCTATAACGATAGATAATTCTCACTTGATACCCTACTTATCATAATGAGAGCACTCGCTGTCAGAGTACACCAACCATTTTAGAGGATGCTTTATTTTCCCATATAGGTGGTGACAAAAAATTAGCTGAATCATTGGAAATGGTTGCAGGGTTTACATTCATATATCCAATCATAAGTATATATGGAAAATGTATCATATTATGATGGAATAGTAAATATGGTAATGATGGAAGAAATGAATATAATAGGTAAAATTTATTTCATTTAATCTTCTCTTCAACATAGTAAAAGTTTTAGTGGCACATTGGGAATAAAGGGAAATTTGAATTATAATCAAAGGGTGGTGGAGATGGTTCTTTGTATTGGGCCTCCTATAAACAATCTGCTTCAACTAGAAGTGTGACCCTGACTTAATACCAATGTGTCAAGGTTAGGTACAACTAACACTATAGTCCCACACCCATTGATATGTACAACTCTTGTGGCCATCGAGCCTATCTGCATATGTTCTCCCTAAATAATTATATGACACTTTATTTTCATTGATCTTTAAGTCTGTAGGCCACTAAATCATAGTTAAAAGCTTCAAATTCTATAAATATCCAACCATATGCCTATGGATTGAACCTCAATTACATAGTGGATGTGTTTTTGGTATAGGTTAGTGTATTTATGACTATAGTGAGAGGTACTATCATTATTTTATATTCTATAGAAACATCTTGTTTTGATAAAATTCCATAAAACTAATTTAAATACACTAATTTTAATGTTGTGTAAAAAATTACAATAGACTTGTTTTTATCTACATTGTTGACATATATACCTCTTGAATAGAAAAATAATCACGAATTTTATTTCCTGGCATGTTACCTATTGAGAGATGATGTAGAGTTTGTTTGGGATTTCATAGTTCTCAATTTGGAATTTTTCGATAACATCACCATGATTGATTAGATAGTTTATCACCATAATGATATTTATTATCATCATCTATATGTAATATTATTTTCTATAGATTTGATATCTGAGGAGTTTCATGGAGAGTGGGATCCAACTTCTAGTCATACAGTATATTCCATCCCAAAGCACTAAGGTTTGTTTTCTACCATATAAGTTGAGCCAGATGATAATTACTACTTTTCCAATCTCCCTTTGGTTGTTTGGTTATTTAAAAATGTTTTCCCATATGAATTTTACAGTTTTATTCTAGAGGGGGAGGTAGGGTTCTTGATAGATTTGGTGTAGGTTTCTCAGCCAATACTGATACCCTCATATCATATAGAGTTTTCTATGTTGAAATATATCAAGATTTAGCTGGGTGATCTGCTAGATAATGGATTTATTTATCTTAGTGATCCTCTATGGGTGCCTCCCTTATCATTTTAAAGATGGATGATTGTTCAATTATTTTTTTTTCATAGACCATAAAAGGATGAACTATTTTAACATTAATAATAGTTATAATTTTCCTTGTGTGGATGACTAATTCAATCTGTTAAGGGCGCATTAGTGTTTTTTAGATAATTTATATACAATCAGTTGGTCATCAACTTAGAGTTTGGGATTATAACATACCAAAGTTAAATTTTAGAAGTTGGTGTGACCATTTTGAATTTATTGTAAGTATTTTTGGCCAAAATAGAACTGATTCAGTTCCTACAACATTAATGAACCATATATTCCATAATGGACACATTTTTAGGGTATTTATAGATGATATATGATTTTATTGGTGATATAAGAGTGATAAAGGGTACCATCTAAATATTTTTTTAGAGAACTTATGGTTTTAATTCCATTATGGGAAGTTATAAAAATTATATTAATTGATCCTAGAAGATAAGTTTTTGGGACTTGTGATTTCAAAACATGGTGTCTCAGATGATCCTAATAAGGTGAAAATTTTCTTGTCATGGGATGAACCATAGGAAATCTTTGATATATGGAGATTTCTAGGTTTTACTAGATACTATTAATGAGTTTTTATGGATTTTTAAATTTTATCATCACATATGCCTTCTCCTACCATGAAAGGGTGAAATTTAATCAGGGCACTATGTGTGTCACTTATTTTGATGAATTGAACCTGATTATAAAATTAGCACCAATTATGTTATTTATTGCACTCCATATTGGGAATATGTTATACTATGATGCTTATGGTTCTATTATGGTTTGTGTGATTATAAAGTATGACCATTTCATGGTCCAAAACTCTCACTATATTCAGCCACAAAAGAAAAATTACCCTAGACATTATTTGGACCATTGTTTTGTTAGGAATGCACTTAAGTGTTGCCCACACTATATCATTATAGAGTGGTAAATTGATTTTTTTGATCATAATATTCTGAGCTATATCATTTATGAGACGACATGAATATTAGATAAATAAGGGGGTGGAATATCTGAAGACATTTGACATCAACATCACCTTCAAAATGGGGAAGGGGAATGTCATTGTCGATGATCTTAGTAGGATAGTTCCACCAAAGAATATCTTGAAATCAAATTTGGTGTGGAACCTTATGGATATTTTCAATAAGTTTAGTCAAGATAATAAATAATTACTGTTCAGGAATATTTCTTACCAGTGTTCAGTTATCATCATCTATTCTTGATTCTATTATTCAGGGCTAGTATAAGGATGATGTGTTTAGAGGATTATGTGAAACTTTATATGGTGGGGACACAATTTGTGTTTGGAATGTTCCTTATAATGGTGTTCAATAATATGTGTATCAGTTTTTGTCCCATCATTCATCATGAAATCAATGTTTCATGATTTTTTTTGTTTTCCATTGTTTGTACAACCTAGAATTTCGAAGATATATTACAACATGAGAAATATTTCATGGTGGATAAGTATGATGAAAACTATCATTTATTTTGAGCCCAACTATTACATCTAGTAGATGATAAAGTCATAGATTCTAATCTCATATTTTCTGCACTAAACTCCTTTTATTTTAATTTGTGAATGAGATTATGTTTACATGGATTTAATTATTGGATAATCATATAATCCTTGATGAAATAATTATATCTAGTTGGTGATTGATCAGTTGATATAATCTTCAAAATTTATTACAATTAGTGACAATACCAACGATAATGATCTAGGAATGGCTTTTGGGTAAGAGATTGTGTGATATCATATATTTCTCATTTCTATTTACACTAATATAGATCCCATACATACCTCCCTATTCATGAAGTGTCTCTAGTCAGTGATAGGGACATAGATCACATTGAGTACCACGTACTATCTAAAAACATATGTGTAGATGGAGTGTGATATACATACTCTGGTGGAAATGATCCATTCCAATAAGTTGTATTTAAGTGGATCATGGGAAAACCATCTATGTATTCTTAAGCCCACTTATAATTATAACTACCAATTATCAATAAAATAGTACCCTTGAATGCATGTTATGGTCTCTCATGTAGGTCATATATTTGTTAGAAAAGGTGGGAGGGGACTCTCTTATTGGACCAAATTTTATTTAAGTGGTGTTGGAGATGATTTTGTTTATAATTTGATTATTTACTACCACTCAAAGCTAGTATAAATAGTGTGTGTATCATCGAAGTTGTCCTTTGGAGTTTTCTATTGGTGACCAGGTCGTCTTCAATGTTTCCCTTTAGTTGGGTAACTATGGGATTGTAAATATATGTAAGTTATAATCAAGATGCGTTGGACCATTCCAAACCATTGTTCAAATTAGTCATGTTTTGTATTAGTTGGAATTACAAGCCTAGTTGATAGTTATTCCATATATTTTCCACAAATATTAGATTAATAAATAAAACCCTAATCTATCTCATGGTCAGTGTTTGGTGGTGAATGAGTTGGATCCAGATTTCTCTATTGTGGAGTAACCTATAAAGTCTTTAATTCTTAGAAGAAATTACTTCATAGAATGTCGATTCTATTGTTCAATGTGATATAATAAAAAATATTGGATTCTTAGGAGACATTGGGGCACGAATAGTCAATGAGGGTGTAGTGACCACACCTCTTTCTTGAGTATCCTTCTACAAATGTGGCTTTCTGTGGAAAAAGTCCTATTAATTGAAAATTATAATTTCCTAGTTTAGGTACACTCTATTTTAACTGTATATATGTTGTAATTATTGTTAGAGGTGTTAAAAAAGGAAACGGTATAAGTTCTTGGTATAAGAAACAGTTTTCATCATGTGTCACATGTTTCACTAAAATTTATATTTTTATTGAAAAATAAATTTTGAGTAAATTCTTAAAAACCACACCGATTCAATACAAAGGATAATTCAAACATTAATAAATTACACAATTAATAAATATGAGGATAAAATTATACAAATATCCTAGCCTATATTTCCCCCATTAAAGTAGATTTATCATTCTTACCCAGCTCATCCTTGATTAAGTCTTCAAAATTATTGGTCAGATGGTCCCAATTTTAGATGTACTCCTCCGTATTTATATTCCTTTCATTTAATACAAGTTCAAAAATTCAATCATTTTTGTGGATCTAGGCCCTTTGAATCTCATTAAAATCAATTCAAACTACTTTTTATAATATTCTGTTCACATACACCTTTGGAACATTGAAATTGAAATCCCCTTAACCTATTTGTTCTTTAGGATGGAGAATGATCTCACATACTTTTTCTTTTTCCCCATCTGTCTTTCCTGCCACATCATCTTAAACTTGTTCATTTTTTCCTCATCACATTTACTTCTACTTCCCCCTTCATATTTCCAAACCCTTATTAAATTCTTGATATTAAACCATTAGTTCACATTCTATCACCTTGGGTCTTCTATATGAACTTGTTTTTATTTTCATAGCTTTTTATAATTATATTTGGAACCTTTATATTTCTTTCCCTTAAGAACAATACATCACCCACATCTCCATGCCTCTTCATTCGATTATTATTCTATAAAATAATATGTATAATAACACCAATTCCCTACACACTATCAATAGATAATTTACTAGAGATCTCATCATTATATTCAACCACAATGAAGACAAGGTCGATATTGGGGTTCCCCTGCCGTAATGGCATCTGCATGTCTAATTCAACTAATGCCAAATCCACCTATTCTTGAACATGGAATGCAACATATAGATCCCCAAAGTGATTAAAAAGTATAATATCAATAAAATATTTTAAAGGGATCAAATTTATCATTTACTTCACCTATCCCTATACAATTGGCATGGATTTATTAATATTTATCTATTTGATACATTTTCATACCCTCCATATTCAAACACTGTTTACTAGATTAAAATTTCTTTTTTTATGCACATGGATATACATTACTTACCTACCACATAAAGAACTAATTTATGGTTGTTTTCTCTTATACATTTCACAGCCTCAATATATGATAAATATTCTTATACATTGCTTATGTGATCCAAAGAATCATCTGTACACACTCCGTACACCCCTATATCCGAAGGTGGCAATGTTTCGTTATTATGATCAGCCAAATCATTCATCAAATGATCGTATATGAAACAATATTTGGATCATAATTTTTAATGTGAATATCATGACATTCCCCATTTATACACCACTCAACTGAAATAATAGTGAAATTATTTATCAGAAATTACTATTGGGATATCGATTCAATAACTATTTACCTATCTTCGCGGTGACATGTTGAAACAAAATGGCACATACATCAACACAATGAGAAATTGTTAGTCCAGAACATGAACACCATTTCTTGTTCATAATAAAATTATTCTCTAATATATATCCATGATCATTCCACTAGAGTCTACGAGATATCTAATTCTACATAGATTTTATGAAAAATCAGATGAAAAACAAAACGTTTCTATCATTAGTACATATAAAATAACCTAAAAATTTTCCGAACATACATATAATAGTGGGATTTAGGAAAACTGGATTTATTTCATGTAATTTTACCCAAATCAAGGGTTTGGATAACTATTCATCATGTGATAGTCTAAGGGGCATAGAAAAAAGTAATATCCACACCCATTTTGTAATGGCCCTAACCTCTAGGGTCCATTCCTTTGAGAAAATCTAGAGTTTGAGGTGTTTTGGGAGGTCAAGGTGGCTTATCCCCAACACTTTTCCTATTTTCCAATTTTAAAAATAGTTTCATCATTTAGACAGATGTGAAGAGTTCCATCGGTGAGACCGATGTGAACAGTTCCATAGGTGAGACCGATGTAAATAGTTTCATCCGTGAGACTGATGAGAACATTTCCCTTAGCGAGACCGATGTGAATAGTTTCGTCAGTGAGACCGATGTGAACATTTCAATCGGTGAGACCTATCTGAACAGTTTGTTCAGTGAGATGGATTTGAACAGTTCCATCGGTGAGACCGATGTGAGCAGTTCCATTAGTGAGACTGATGTGAACAGTTCCATCGATGAGACCTATGTGAATAGTTACATCGGTGAGACTGATGTGAACAGTTCCATTAGATTGGTCTGTCGTTCTATGAACAGTACCATCAGATCGGTGATTCATTTTTTGAATAGTACCATTGGATCGATCTGTCGTTTTGTGAACAGTACCATTAGATCATTCTATCGTTCTATGAACGGTACCATCAGATCGTTCTATCGTTCTATGAAAGGTACTGTTAGATTGGTCTGTCATTCTGTGAATATCACATTAGATCAGTGTGTCAAGGTTCAATGAGTCCATGATCGGTGAGTAATTCCATGAGTAGTTTTTCCAATATCGGTGAGTCCAGGATCGTTTAGTCCAGGATCGGTGAGTCATTTTGTAAGCAAAGTTTCATGGATTGGTGATTCCAGGATTGGTGAGTCCAGGATCGGTGAGTCATTGAGTGAACAGTGTTTTCAGGATCGGTGAGTCCAAGATCAGTGAGTTATTTTGTGAACAATTTTTCTTGGATTGGTGAGTCATTCTGTGAACAAATTTTCTTAGATCGGTGATTCATTCCATGAACAGTGTTTCCAGGATCGGTGATTCTAGGATCAGTGATTCATTCCTTGAAAAGTGTTTCTAGGATTTGTGAGTCCATGATTGGTGAGTCCCGAATCAGTGAGTCATTTTGTGAACAGTTTTTCAAGGATCGGTGAGTCGAAGACTGGTGAGTGTATGGTGACTCCAAAATCATGTATTGTGTTTCCAAAACCAGTAGGTGTACAGTGTTTCCAGGATCATGAACAATGTTTCCAACTTCCTACAGTTTTCCCCTTTGACATTTTCTTTCATGTAAAATGCATTCATGGCCTCGTTTTAAGGGATTTAAGGCCAAATAAAATCTCTTAACTCAAATATTAATTTCCCTAAGTATTGGGATGTATTTACTTGGTCAAAATGTGTGGTTTAATATGATCCTCTTTTAATGGAAAATCGAGCGTATCTTAAACTATTTCTCTTCTAAATATTCTAAAGTGATGCAATATTTTCCTCCCTTGTTTTACCTTTTTGTTCCATGGTGAAATACTATCGAACTTTTCATTCTTACCATAGTATTTGTGTGATCAAACATTAATCCTTAGATCATTTCCCCTTGAATTTTCTAACTGCTACATGCACATCCCAATTTTGGTTTAAGAAACAAGTGTCGATCCATCATCAATATAATGTATGATCTATTATTATTCTTTTTGGGATTATCTCCTTGTTTTATTCTTTTACTTTTTATAATATTTCTACCCCCACATTATTAATGGACTTTTTATGGGTGTTAGCTGATGTGGTGGTGTCTCTGCATCCCCAGGTGGAAACAGTTGTCATTGTGGAGGAGATCGTAACCCGTTTTGTGGATTGTTCTTGTATAAAGAACATCAAGAACTGTTTGAGGTAGGGATTCATTGATTCTCTTTTCTTTTATGTGCAACTATATAGTTAGAATGTTTTATCTCACTGGATTACAAAGGAAATGATATAATAAATATTTGAACCAGATATATAAATTGATACCAATGATATTTTATTGCCTCTTGTTTTGCTAGATAGTGTGGAATCTATGATTTCTATTTTTATCATTTCGTTATTAATGGAAATTGGTAAAGAGTGTAATGCCAGAATTAGTTGATAATTGTTTCGATAAAGATAAAGAGGCATGTGAATGAACGTGATTGTTGTTGTTGTATTTTGACTGATGCAGTAGGCATGTTTATCGAATTTGTGATAGCTTAGTTTTTAGGATTCCCATAGTTGGAACCTGCGATTAATAAATCGGTTAATACAAGGTGGATTGAAGAACTAGATGTTAGATAAAAGATAATTACTTGTAGGGTTCTGAGTTACCCTCTTTCTTGTTTTAGGGTCAAGAGCCCAATTGATATGAGGTTTGTTTTGATGTTTCTGGTGTTGTGATGTGAGTCTGGAAGGCTGTTGGGATATGTGCGTGTAGGTAGGCCTAATGGGTGTGGTAGTAGTTGAAGCCTAGAGTGGTAAGATGCACCGATTTATGCATGTGGGTGTTGGGGAGGACACTAGGGAAGATGAAATGTGTTAGATGTGAATGTTTTGATGCCTGCTGTTTCTTATTGGTTATTTATCTTCTTTACATTCCCCAATGCTCAAGAAAGCTAGTTTTTCATACCCTTCTTTTGAAATGAGAGAAGACGTGTGGGGTATGTCACATGAATTATTTATTTAGCTTCTCAATGGAGAATGGGTCTACTCTCATGTTATAGGAAGTAAAGACTCAATAGGTAGTACATATACTCACCAGATTGATCCCCCTTATGTTTAGTAGCATAGAATGTTTTTCTAGATTGCATGGGATTATGGGAATGTAATGATTTAAATATATAATTGAATAAATTATGTTAACCTATGGGGTTGGATCTTGCTGGGACTCAATGATGAGGTTACAATAGTAATGGGACATGTGACATTTGGTGTGATTCTAATGAAATTTAATGTGGAATTGTTAATGGTTAATTGACGATTAATGAATTATCTAACTTAAAGAGGAACTAATAAAAAAGGGAATAAAGTACTGTAATAAATCTCTTTAAATAGTACTGAGCTAATAGGATGGACATAATATAATAAACCTTTTAAATAGTTGTGTGCTATAGGATACCTAGTCTTAGAAGTGGTAGCTGAGAGTCTGTGAGACGTTAGCTGCAGTTGAGTCAAGATTGGGTAATTCCCATAGTGTGGTTGTGAACTATAGTATATTCTGAATTTTTTTTGTTTCTATACGCTACTCCACCTCGCCAGTTAGGGAAACTGCCACCCCTGGGATTCTAAGCCCCATGGGATGTTTTCCCCAACATTATGGTTGGAGGATGGATGGATGAATACCCCCTTTGGTCCCACTCTCTTCTATTGATAGTTACTTATGTTGATAGGCACATCAGTTAGTTGTCTCCAAATATGAGTTGTTGTGGGTAGTAATGGCTTGTGGTTATTCACAGACATATATTCTAGATATAGTATCCTATGGACTACTATAGGCATAACGTGTATAGGCTGTGAAGTCTTGAGGATTCTTACTCGGTGTGGGCACTGCAATGGCTTGAGGTATAATGCCCAATGTATTATAAACATTATGCAAGTTGTGGTGGCTCTCAGAAACAAAATGGTTACTTTATTGTGTGGACAAGGTGGTTTTGTTTCACGATGTGCATGTTGTGGTGCTTCTCCCAGCTTTCTGTGGGCACACCTTTTTGGAAAGAGATGCTTAGTACATGTGACATTGGGGAAAAGTAGAAAACTAGTGGGGAAGTAGTAGTGGGTTACCCTTTATATTGTTTATTATATTATATACTCTAGTATGAATTACATGGTGAGAGTATCCATAGTGAGGATGATAACTTAGTATAGCTATTTAGGTGATGAGTTAGTTTCACTTATTGTTCACCGTGGTTTAGCATGCTTTCCTTGCATTTGAATGAGAGGCTTTAGGGAGGATCCGACTGAATATACTGTTATACTCACCCTAAGAACATATAAACTGTTTTTTCTAGTAACTTTGAGAAGATTGAAGATCAAGCTAGTTTCTACTAGATTGGGGTTGCAGGAGCTGTTCGGGCATGTGGTTGATACTATTTTTACTTTCTTTTGGGTACTTGTTATTTTAACCTTCTAATTATAGTAGTTTTTCATGACATTACATATGTGTAGTAGGGATTTATTTTATATTTATCTTTTATTTGGAGTTGTTTGGTTTCTATCTTATCTCTCTCATCTACATGTGTTCTATAAGAGGGTAATGCCTCCCATATATGTGTTTACAACACCCTTAGTGCTAGTCACCAAATCGGGGCCTACTGAAGGTGGGAATCAGGGGTCATTATCTCCCTTCTCATATTGCTGGCTAGGAGGGGAAAATTTTATGGGGAAGTAAGTCATGACAGAGTGGTAATAGAGATGTGAAGTATCCTTGGTGTTACAGGCTACTACAGGAGGTTCGTAGCTGATTTCTCTCGAGTTGGAACACCTCTGACAGCATTGACCAGGAAGGATAAAGCATTCATATGGACTGCTTAGTGTAGGTAGCATTCTATTATCTAAATGATAAGTTAATATGTTATCTAGTTCTTTTTCTTCTAGGCGAGGGAGTTATTTTTGGTGTTTTCTACGATGCTTCACATCTGAGGTTAGGTTGTGTTCTGATGCAGCAAAGATTAGTTGTTTCTTACGGGTCTCAGATGTTACGTCCCCATGAACATAACTATGCCACCCATGATCTTGAGTTCGAAGCTGTGGTGTTTTCACTATTTTTTGGAGACATTACCTCATTGGCGAGCGCTTTGGGATTTTCACCGATCATAATATCATATTGTATGTTTTCTCCCAGCATGACATGAATTTACGACACTGCCAGTGGGTGGAGTTATTATAGGAATATGACTTCGAAATATCGTATACACCTATAAATGGGAACGTTACAGCTGATACGATGAGTCAGATGTCACGTAGTTATGCAAACCATGAATCCGATGACTCCAGGAAAGTAATGGAAGAATTTTTAGCATTACATCTTGATATCAGGGTAGTTGGGGAATAGGTTGTCTTTTTCTAATGATGATGCGGTCACCTATGGTGTAGGAGGTGGAAGAGTCGCAGTTGGGGGATCATGAGGTGGAGGTCCGAATAGACTGAGTTGATTGTGGTGAGGCCCCTGATGGTAGGACTATGGATGAACAACACCGAGTGTTGTATAATGGAAGGATATTTGTTTCTTTGGTGATGCACAAGACGATTCTCAGAGAGTTCCATAGATCTCCTTTAGCATCACATCATATCAAGACCAATATGTACCCAGCCTTGATGAGTCAGTTTTGGTGGCCTGATCTTATGTGTGCCGTTGCAGAGTTTGTCTCGATGTAAAGTCTGCCAAAAGGTGATTGCTGAACACCATGTTCCTTGTGGTATTCTCGAGTCATTAGATATTCCTTAGTCGAAGTGGGAGGACATCTCAATGGAATTTGTTGCTATTTTATCTAAATCTCATGGAGGACATGACACTATTTTTGTGGTAGTCGATCATTTAACAAAATCATCTCACTTCATAGAAATCAAGGAGTCATTCTTAGTGGATGTTTTGTCGAGTCAATATTTGGAGGAGGTGGTGAGACTTCATGGAGTCCCAAGGATGATCATTTATAATCAAGATCCTCTTTTTACATCTAGGGTGTATAGAGGTCTCTCGATAGCTTCTGGTTCTCATATATGCGTTATAACTACTTTTCATCTTCATACGGAATGTCAGACAGAGTGGACCATCCATACTCTTGAAGACATGTTACACTATCGTGTTCATAATTTTGGAGGTTCGTGGGTGAGTCACTTACCCTCGGTGGATTTTTCTTAAAATAATATTTTACACTCTACCATCGGTATGGATCCATTTAAATACTTGTATATCTAGCCTTTCTGTTCTCTGTTGTGCTGGAATGGGGATAGAGAGTTAGCAATTCTCGGACCGAAACTAGTGAAAAATAAAATAGAGATGGTTTAGGTGATTCGTGAGAGGATGAAGGTAGCGCAGGATCATCAGAAATCATATGACGATCAAAGGAGGAGACCCTAAGAGTTTGATGATGGTGATCACATATTTCTAAAGGTGAATCCTCATCATGGGCAGCGATGGTTTTGTCATGGGAGTAAGCTATCTCCACAGTTTTCTGGGCCTTTGATGTGTTAGCTCATGTTGGAGATCTAGCGAATCGAGTAGCAATTCCCCCACAAATGAGACAGATATATGTTGTTTTTCTTGTATCACAGCTCCATCATTATCTTCACGAAAAATCTCACATCATCGATTGGGGAGATATCGATGTGGATGATGATTCGACCTTTGAGGAGCGTCTTATGGGGATCCAAGACCGTAATGAGATGGTGTTGCATGAGAATTCTATCCCCTTAGTCTATGTCTTGTGCTGACACTGTGGCATGGAGGAGAGTACCCGGGAAAGTGAGTCACATATAGGTGCTAAGTACCAAGCATTGTTGAATGTTTAACTCTTTTCATGTAACTATTTACTCTTGGTGGTTATATATATTTCTTGTTTATGAGATGACTTCCATTCGTTACTTCTTGTGGCTTGATCTCTTTTGAGAGGTATCTCAATGGGTGGTTGTTCATACTTCTTTTCTATTTTCTTTTAGGTTGGTTTTGAATTCTCGAGGATGAGAATGTTTTGAGAGTTAAATTATGTAATGGACTGGATCTCTATAGTCCATTCCTTTTCGAAAATCTAATGTATGTGGTGTTCCAAGAGGTCAAGGTGCCTTATCCCCAACACATTTCCAATTTTCCAAATCTGCAAATTGTTCCATCGGTAAAACTGATGTGAACAGTTCCCTTGGCGAGACCAATGTGAATAGTTCCATCATAGAGACCGATGTGAATAGTTCCATTAGATCCGTCTATCATTCTGTAATTTGTACCATCAGATCAGTTTGTCGTTGTATGAACAGTACCATTGGATCAGTCTTCCAATCTGTGAATAGTACCATCAAATCGATATGTCATTATGAGAATAATACCATCGGATCGGTCTGTCATTCTATGAATAATACCATCAGATTAGTGAGTTGAGGATCGATGAATCTAGGAGCAGTGAGTCATTCCGTGAACAGTGTGTCTCATATTGGTTAGTCATTTTGTGAATTGTGTTTCTCGGATCGGTGAGTCCCGGATCGGTGAGTCATTCAGTGAACAATGTTTTGAGGATCAGTGAGTCTAGGATCGATGAGTCATTTTATGAATAGTGTTTTCCGAATTGTTGAGTCCAGGATTGATGACTCATTCTGTGGATAGTGTTTCTAGGATCGGTGAGTCCAGGATCGGTGAATCCAGGATCAGTGTGTCATTCAGTGAATAGTTTCTCTGAGATGATTGATTCCAGGATCGGTGATTCATTTTTTGAACATTGTTTCTATGATTGGTGAGACTTGGATCGGTGAGTTTATAGTGTTTCCAGAATTGTGTACAGTGTTTGCAGGATCGGTAGGTGTACAATGTTTCTAGGATCCTCAACAGTGTTTCCATCTTCCAACAGATTCACCCCTTTGATGAGTTTTTTGTAGTAAAATTAATTCAATGCCCTAATTTAAGTGATTTAAGGCCAAATAAAATCTCATAACTCCTATATTAATTTTCCTAAGTCTCAGGATTCTTTTACATGGTCCAACTATCTGGTTTAATGTGATTTTCTTTAAATGGAACATCTAGCATATCATAAACTGTTTCTCTGTTAAATCATATAAAGGGATGAGATATCTTCCTCCATTGTTCTACCTTCTTGTTCCCTGGTGCGAGATTCTCTAACCATTCCTTATTCCCATAAGAGTGGTGTGAACAAACCTTAATCCTCAGATCATTTCCCCTTAAAGTTTCTTACTACTACAGGAGCACCCCTTGTTTTGGTTCATGGAGAAAGTGTTGATCCATCATTGATATAAGGTATAATCTATCATCATTCTTTTGGGTTTACCTCCCCATGCCTTTTTATGGAATTTTTAACCCCATGTTCTTAATGGTATTTTCTTGGGTGTTGGATGATGTGGTGGTGTCTTTGCATCCTTGGGTGGAAACAATTGTCTCAGGAGAGGAGATCGTAACATGTTGTGTGGCTTGTCCTCATATAAAGAATGTCCAGAACTGTTTGAGTTAGGGGTTTTGTTGCTTCAATTTTCTTTTATTTTCAAATGAATAGTTATCATGTTTTATCTCAATGGATTACAATTTAATTGAGATAATAAATATTTGGACTAGATAAATAAATTGATGCCAATCATTTGTTATTGCCTCTTGTTTTTTTAGATACTCTGAAATCTAGGCTTTGTTTATTTAGATTTTCATTCTTTATAGAAATTGGTAAAGAATGTAAAGCCAGAATTAATTTATAATTGTTTGAAAAAATATAAAGAGGCATGTGAATGAACCTGATTGTTGTTGTAATTTTATTGATGTTGTTGGCATGTTTATCCAATT
Source organism: Viscum album (assembly GCA_963277665.1). Taxonomy (NCBI): domain Eukaryota; kingdom Viridiplantae; phylum Streptophyta; class Magnoliopsida; order Santalales; family Viscaceae; genus Viscum; species Viscum album. Next base: position 2,043,778,992 of record OY728147.1, on the reverse strand, counting down.
TGTGTTAGCTTACTATTTAGGTTTCTGGTAGTTGGAACCTACAATTAATAAATCGTTTAATCTATGGGGGATTAAAGAACTGGATGTTTGATAAATGATAATCCCTTTTAGGGTTATGAGTTACCCTCTTTCTTGTTAAAGGGTTAAGAGACCAATGGATTTGATATTTCTTTTTCTACTGCATGGGTTGTGATGTGATCCTAGAAGGATTTTTTGATATGTGGGGGTAGGGAGGTCTAATTTTCGTTGTAGCAGTTGACGCCTAGAGTGGTGAGATGCACTGGTTTATGCCTATGGGTGTTAGGGAGGACACCAGGGATGATGAAGTGGGTTGGATGTGATTGTTTGGATTCTTGTTGTTTCTTATCAGTATTTTATCTACATTACAATTCCCACTACTCAAGGAAGCTGGTTTTCCATACCCTTCTTCTAAAAGGGGTGAAGACGAACATGGTATGCCATTTTCTTTACATGTTTACCTTCTCAAGGGAGGATTAGTCTATTCTCTTTCTATAAACCGCAAATACTCGATGGGTATTTCATTTACTCACTGGGTTGATCCCCCTTGTGTTTAGTACCATAGAATATTTATCTAGAATTCCTAGGATTATGGGAAAGTAATAATTTAAATAAATAATTAAATAAATGATGTTAACCCATGGGGTTGGAGCTTGCTGGGACGCAATGTTGAGGTTACAATTTTAAAGGGACAGTGGACTTTGGGTGTGACGCAAATGAAATTTAATCTGAAATTGAAAATGGTTAATTAATGTTTAATTAATTATCTAAATTAAATTAGAACTAATAAAAAGGAATTGGAGTAAGATAATAACGATCTTTAAATGGTTGTGTGATTATAGGATAGAATTAATTCAATAAATCTATTTAAATGGTTGTGTTTTTATAGGATACCTAGACTTAGAAGTGGAAGTCGGGAGTCTGAGAAATGTTAGTTGTAGTTGAGTATAAGACTTGGTTATTCCCAAAGTATAGTGGTGAGATATAGTATATTCTGTACTTTTTGTGTTTCTATATGCTACTCCACCCCATCAGTTAGGGAAAATGACACCCCAATGATTCTAATCCCTGGGGGGTGGTGTTTTCCCCAACATTCTGGGGGGAGGATGGATGGATGAGTACCCCCTTTGGCCCCACTCTATTCTCTTGGTAGTTACGTGCATTGATAGGAACAATGGTTAATTTTCCCATATATGTGTGTTGAGGGATGTAATGGCCTGTGGTTATCCACACACATATATTATAGATATAGTATATTATGGACTACTATAAGCGTAAAATGTATCGGCTGTGACGATTGGAGGATTATTACCTGGTGTGTGAGCTATAATGTATTGAGGTATAATGCCAATTGTATGATACACATTATGAGAGGTGTGGTGGATATCAAAAAAAACCTGGTAACTTTCTTGTGTGGATGTGGTGGTTTTGTTGTATGATGAGCATGTTGTGGTGCTTCACCCATGAGTCTATGGGAAATCCATTTTGGAAAGAGATGCTTAGGACGTGTAATGTTGGGGAAAAGCATAAAACCAATGGCGAATTAGTATTGGGGTACCCTAGATATTAATTATTATATTATATACAATTGTATGCATTACATGGTGAGAGTTGCAATATTGAGGATGGATACTTAGTATACATGTTTAGGTGATGAGTTAGTTTCACTTGTTGTTGGTAGTGATTTAACATTCCTTGTTTACATTTTCCTGAGAGGCTTCAGGGAAAATCCTACTGAGTATACCGTTATACTCACCTTATGTATATATAAACTATTTTTCATGTCACTTGGATCTGGTTGGAGATAACGATGGTTTCTATTAGCTTGGGATTGCAGGATCTATTCAGGCTTATGGTTGCTGCTATTTTTACTTTCTTTTGGGTAATTTTAGTTTTCCCCCATTCAGTTGTAGTATTTTTGCATGGAATTACATATGTGTAATTAGTATTTCTATTATATTTTTGTTTGAGAGGGAGTTGGTTGGTGTCTATCTTATCTCTCTCTTCCACATGTGTTCTCTTAGTGGGAAATGCCTTCAATATGTGTGTTTAGTATACCATCGGTGATATTATCCAACCCAGGGCCTACTAGAGGTGGGCCTCAGGGGTCATTTTCTCCCTTCTCACGTTTCCATATAAGAGGGGTACACTTTCTTGGGAGTGGGTCATGTCATATTTCATGTATATTGTGCTCTAGACCATGAATGAATCCAACCATTTATCAACGTAAAATGATTCATCATACATCCTTTGTCGAGAAGACCAACAATCACATATTCTTATTATACCTGGTTCTAGATATGAACTTATCAAATACATCCACCAATTTCCATTAATGCCTAAGTAAATTCACGAAGGTATGATTTGGAAGACTCAAAAATATTGAAAATTCTGACATCAAAATTGAAATACGAGGGGATTTGTCAAATAGATATGGAATCTTCACGATAAAAAACAATTTTGGAATTTTAGAAGATACTAGAGGATAGAAAACTAGAGAAATTAGCGTGGATGAACATCTAGAGAATATGAGTATAGAGAACCCCCTCCCCAATGGAGTGTGAGGCGCGGGGGGGGGGGATGTTCCACCCATCTTTGTCTTGGGAATCATCGGGAAGAAGATAATGCTTCTCAAGGCTAATCACAAAATAAAATTTTGAATTACACCTAGGTTGGATACATGATTCTAGTTTATAATGTACAAAATATTAATGACAAGAAATTATATTCTCATAATTAATTTTAATTTTTGTATTTTAGGTTGTGGTTATGGGTTTTTTCGTGTATCATCAATTTTGGGAGTTCATAATGTTAAATTGGAATTCAAACTATGAATTATGAATATTCATAAAACTTATATGTGTTAAATAACATTGATCCTTTATCATTTGCCTCCCTCTACTATTTCCTGATCCGTAGGGATTCTCTATGAAATTTTAGGTGAATACATCCCTTCTAATATTCTCTAATTAGTAGATTCATCTATGCATAGGTTAGTAGCTTCACATTTGTTATTTGTGATGATGGTTTTTTGATTTCCTCAAATAATGTTGGATTTTTTAGCGGTGTTAGGATAGTTTCTTATGTTCTTTTTATTTTTATGTAATCTCCCTTAATCAATTATAGATTCCATGTTGTGATTTTTATTTCATTGGAAAAATATCATGTTGGATGTTGTGTAGTGTGTGGAATTATATAGGTATATGGTGATCTAACATCTCACTTGACCCATGGAACATGATTATAATATGTGATAATTGACACAATGTACCTTTTACATAACTTTGGGATTATTTTCCCATTCTATTGTATGAATCCCATCATGGTAAGTTTGTGATGGATTTTTTAGGTAGGTGGTTCCATCTCTAGACTATGTTCTATGAACTGGAAATGCTCTATATTTTCTAACTGGGTTTCTAATTAAATATTAGTGATTCATTGCTGATTTATTTTCCAATAGGAAAAGGGTTTTTAGAATATATATTTTTTATAGAATTTTGGTAAATGTGATTTTTCATTCAAGAAATTGGGAAATGGATTGTCAAATGGGTTTTTAGATAATGTTTGTGATGACATTTTTTGATTGCGATGGTTTATGAAATGTATAATTTCTTCTGAAATTGATTTGATATATGATGCACATGGATGCCTAGGGTGCCTAGGTGGAGTGTTTAATATTGGGGATTTTCCATTCAAATTTGGGGTGAAATTCAGTTCATATATCATAGATTTGAGGTCTCAAGAACTTTATTGACATTAGAGGTTGTTAAATTTATAGGGTGTTTCCCTTTCCATAGATTATTGATCCATTAATTTTAAGGACTTAGAAGTAAACTGGTTTGTCAGTTTTTATTATGGTACTAGTGGTCTAGATAATCTGTCCCATGTTTTCATAGGGGTGATTACCATTGTGATTTGGAATTTTACTCTTATTTATTTTATATACATTATTTAAATGATGTAATTGTTTTTTTAAATTATGTTTTTAAACAGCAACACTTGGTTTTCCGAACGATTTAGAAATTGAATAAATTTTTTCCAAGTCTTTGACAAAACTATATAAATACTTATCATGCAATGTGTTCTTTTAAATTAATTATATATGGTTTTTTATATAGACATGATATAGAAAACCTTGGTTGGATCCCACTTATCCTATTTAGCACACAACCTACACACATCATCGAGGGTGTGTAGAACATGTATTTTATTATTATGTAAGAAGGTGTAGGGTTCAGTAGTGATGTAGTATATTTTATGTCATCTAGGTGTGGGTATATAGTGGTGAGATGATGGGATGTTTTGCACATATTACAATGAGTAATAGTAATAATCTTTTGGTTTTATTTTTTGGTAAGATGTTTTGTGGGATTGTGCATGGAGTAAATATTGATGTTTTTAGAGATTTTATCACTATGGTTATAATTTATTCATTGTAGAATATTGTTTTTACGATTTTAATTCTACATATATACCATCTGTTATATTTTTGGTTGGGAAAATCATTCCCACTAATTGTTTTTTCTTTGGTTCTAGTCTCTAGCTCATGGAGATTAGGAACTTCCTACTGGTCTTTTCGTGATCAAGTTCAGAGCCATGTTGGATGGTTATTTAAGGTAGGGTCATGTAATTATACATCATTTTATGAAACATTTAGACCTGAAAATATTTATGGTTCATATATTTATTTATCCAATATCTCTAGTGTCACTACCTAACAAGTAAGTGTTTATAGAGGGACAATGTATTGGCCATTTTTTTACATTTCCCTGCTTGACGTTGTCTTTCATTGACATATGAGGTATCTATTTTTAAATATTTAATTAATTATAATATCAAATTAATGGAAAATATTTCCGTCATTTACATTATATAAGAATGTTTTAATTCTATATAATCATTTATATAGAAGAAAAAGATTCAAAAACCAAAACCCTCAGATACTTCTTAGGTTTCCGATGAGATAAAATACTTAATAAGAAATACGTCTATGTTAGAGATTTATTATTTTATTCAAAATTCAATAGACATTTGTTGTATTAGAAGAACATTAAATTTATTTTAATAATATATTATGGACGTTATAAATGATGATAATATTTGGGTACCCATGATGATATTTTAGTCTATGTAATCAAAATTCAATTTAAAAATTCATTTTATTATGTAATCATATGATATATTTTTTTATTTTATGAATTATCTAAATTTTTATCTTTAAAATATTTCTTTATAGGGAAAAATAACCCTCCTTTTAGGTTATATTGATATTGAATACATTTAAACCCTTATACTATGAAATATCTGATAGAATAATGTTTTGTATATATATGAAAGATAAATAAACATTATGATTCACTGTTGGTATCTTGCATTTCATGATATGTAATAAAAGTTACATTAATATGAACCACTATTCATTATGTTTCGTTTAAAAGATAAATGTTATATATTTTTTTTGTAAATTGGAAGATATTTGAATATTTTTCACTTGAATTTAGGGTATATTGGGTTTTATCTATATTTGGTGGTGTTTGAAAAATATTCAATTGGTTGTTTACTTTATATGTCTTATTGTGTTATTTTAGTTTTTTAATATTTATATTTTCAGGTAATTTTTTTATAATTATTTTATGAAATCAAAATTGGTTATGAAGTGAGTTCAACATGGCTCACATATCAATATCAAAACAAATATAATAATAATGCAAAATCAAAGGTAGATAAATTTTATATTAGATAATAGATATTTTTTATTATATATATATATTATCCATTTTTTCATAAATGCATTGTCATAATCAAAGAATAATTTTTTAATGTTTAAATAATGTCTTATTATTAATTTATTATATCTTCACGACTATAATGATTATATATTTTAAAAAATTTAGTTACCCTATTACACATATAATTTATAAAAAGAACTTTGTACTAGTAATTTCATAACATTTATTGTCACTAGGGATTTTTATGTGCTTCAACATATAAAAAAATTACTTAATCCAATTTTTTTTTTTATTTTGAGAATTTTTTTAGTGTAATTAATTTTTAGATTCAGTTTCATTTATGTGTATATTATTTTTAAAAGACACTGCATAAAAAATTATATTGAGTTTTCCATTTTTCTGTTATTTTCTTTTATTTGTTACTGCTGAATTTTATCTTATAGGTCCAGGTTAAAAATATTTATTAATATTTTAAATATATAATTGAAATAAAATTTCAATTATTAATGTTAAAACCAACATCTAATGTCTCCTTAATTTTTTTTAATAATGAACATTTTGTATAGTGTCATTAAATGTTGTTTTTTAGGATCCAATTGTAATGTCCCGATTCTGAAAGCCACCCAGAGGCACCCTGTACCCGGTTAATCACATAGCCTCAAGCGCATTTCCCCAAACACCAGAGGCTTCTGACTAGCAGCGAGGGTCTTGGGTGTGATAGTGGGGAAACTATTCCCTCATTGGAAGAGTACACAACAAATGTAAACAAAGAAGACAAATAGAAGAAGCAGTAAATATCCAAGAATAATAAACAAAAAAAGATTAAAAAAATAAATAGCTGGAGCACACATGTATATATGAAATTATGCACGATACATATGTCTAAGAAAGCATCCAAACAAGTCAAAATTCTGAATACAATACTAAACCAAAGTACAAAGAAATGTAAACAGATAAGAAACTCTTCATCATCCCAAGCCTTGGCTTGGTCCCATGCTCTCCTGCTCCAAAGCAATCAAGTACCAGAAGTTGAAGGGTGCTTTTCCTTATCTATACCTGCAACAACATAGTCTGTTTGGGCCCAAAAGCATGGCCCAAATAGGGTATGAGACTAAATCCCAATAGGCAACCACCCGAAGATCTGTGCCGAATAGTAAGTGAGCATATGGCAGGTAATAGTTTAGTAAGAAGTAAATAGTAACAGTAAACAACATGAAGTAATCAGTAAGCAGTAACAAGATGATATAAAACCATAATCAATCCAAAGAACAACAATCCACAGTAAAGAAAATAGATGAACACAACAGGAACCCCTCCTGGAAGTACTCACAGCCAATCCCTCTGGTCCTATCCAAGAAGTACTAATAACCCTCTGGGCAGTGCACTCAACCGAACCCCTCGAGTTTGATCATATAAAATTATAAGACTCTCTGGGGAATCTTGCTTGGTCAATTCGCTTTATAGTCTGGGGTAGTCAGAGACTCTCAGAGGAAGATCACACGGTCTAACCCTCTTATAGCCCCAAGGTCTAGAAACTCTCCGAGGAAGCTTGCTCTGTCAATTCCTCATTTGTCTCAGGTATTTCACAGACTCTCTAAGGAAGCTCGCTCAGTCAATTCCTTCTCAAGACTGAAAAGATTTTAATAAAATTCAAACAAAGTAAAGACTCTCCGAGGAAGCTCACTCGGTCTACCCTCATATAGTCTATAATATCTAAGACTTTCTGGGAATCCCACTCAGTCTATCCCCTGTAGTCTATAATGTCCAAGACTCTTTGAGAAATCTCACTCAATCTACCCTTCTATATTCTATAATATCCAAGACTCTCTGGGAAGCTCACTCGGTCTATCCCTTATAGTCTATAGTATCCAAGACTCTCTGGGAAGATCACTCAGTCTATCCCGTATAGTCTATAGCACCAGGTTCTCATGGTCCTATGCCATTTAGTGCATAATAATACTATAAGGACAAAGTACACCTATGGAGCTACTTGGATTACCAGTCTACAACAAAACTAGCATGTCAAGAATATCATTCCATCCTATAGTCATAGAGCATGGTAAATAGTTATAATGGCCAAAGGATAAACCAGAACCAAAGGTCTTAAACAGAACAAGTCATGGGAAAAACATCCAAGAACAACAATTATCTTCATAAATGATCAAATTACCTCAACACAAGCATACAAGCATAGCAGGAAAAACAATAGGGGAAAAATGGTAAACCCGGAATACCCCATTTACGGGTATTGGTAGAATTTGCACATAAAACACAAAAAAATTGATTGATAACTCACAAACCAACTACCTTGAAGATAGTAGATCAATATAATTTAACCATGAGGCCTGATTATCCTTAGAACGTCGTAGTTCTATTAAAACATACAAAACGCTCAAATCACGATATCTTGAGAAAGAGGGAAAATCATGGAATGAGACTCAAGAAGAAAGAAGAGCTCACCACTGCAGTTCCAACGCAATTGATGGTGGACGATTCAGCAAACAGACAGCGGTTTGGGGGCTCAGAGGATGTTCACAGCTGTACGGGTGCTCTCGGTCTAAGAACATGGAGAAGAAGGTGTTTCTGTCGATTAGGCACGACCCCGGTCCGTTTAATGAAAAAAGAAAGTACATGACGTGTACTTATGGGGTACACAGCATGCACATGACCCTTCCGTCCTCCACTTTAAGCGGACTCCACATCGCCCCTACAAACTGTGGGTGTGGACCGAACACGGCCAGCACACGGCCTGGTGCTGCATCAAAGTACACGATGTGTATTTATAAAGTACACAGCGTGTATTTTCAAAATTTCCAGATTTTCCTTTTTTTCTCAAAAATGACCATAAAAGGAAAAACATACCTGAAATGATGATCTATGTTCTTACAAAGTTCCCCCTTAAATAAATTCGTCCTCGAATTTCCCTAGTGAGGCGTAGAAGAAGAAACCCCAAACAGCTCCGGCCACTGTGATCGTACATCAACCTCCCACTCCAAGGTATCGTCCTGTACTCGCCCGTGCTGCCATAGCACTCGTACCAAAGGAACCGACTGGCCATAGAGAACCTTCATACTGCGATTGACAATCCGGATAGGATGATCCTCAAACGACGCATCCACTTTGAGCTCAACCTCCTCGGGTTGAAAGACATGAGATGGGTCTGAAAAGTATCGTCAGAGCTGAGAGACGTGGAAGACGTCGTGCATAGCCCGATACCTCTGAGGTAACTACAACTGATAGGAAATCGAACCATCTCTCTCCAACACCTCAAATGGCCGAACGTACCATGGTGAAAGATTACCCTATTTTCTTATCCTCTTGTGTCCCAACCTTGGTGCGACACGCAGGAAAACCTGATCCCCGACCTCGAACTCCAGAGGTCGTCTCCGCTGATCGGCATAAGTCTTCTGTCGAGACTGTGCTGTATCCATCCTCTTCTGAATCAACTCTATCTGCTATGAGGTCTCCTGAACAAGATGAGGTCCCAGCAAAGCTGCGTCTCCTACATACAACTAGCCCAAAGTTGATCGGTATGTCCTACCGTACAAAGCCTTGTAAGGTGCCATCTGAATAGTCTCCTGAAAACTGTTGTTATAGGAAAACTACACAAGATGAATATGCTTCTCCCAAGAACCACCAAATCTTGAATGCATGCTCGGAGCATATCCTCAAGCACCTAGATCGTAAGCTCGGACTGAACATCATTATGTGGATGTTATGCTATACTCAAAAGTACCTGTATACCCAAAGCCTTCTAAAGCTCTTTCCAGAACTGAGAAGTAAAGAGCGCATCCCTGTCTGAAACAATGGAGTGTGGAACTACATGTAGACATACAATCTCCCAGATGTACAATTGTCCCATCTCATCAATGTTGAAGGTATCCTTGATCGGAAAAAAGTGAGAAACCTTTGTAACCCTATCGACGACAACCCAAACAGCATCACTCCCTTGAGGTGACCTCGGTAACCCATTCACAAAGACCATTGCGACATCGTTCCACTTCCACCCGGGAATGGATAACTACTGTAAAAGCCCTGCTGGTCACTAATTCTCCGCTTTCACCTACTGACAAGTAGGAAATCTCAAGACAAAACAAAAAACATCTCTCTTCATACCTGGCCACCCGTACTCGTGGTGTAAATAATGATATATCTTGGTGATGCCAGGATGTACTTCCCAAACTGAAGAATGAAAGTCTAGCATCGGCTCTTCGCGTATGTCTACTCGCACCCATACGCATCCCTGTAAATGCAAGATCTCATCCTCGCCCACTGTCTATCTGGGAATAGGGTCCTCTCCTGACACACTCTCCCGTAGGACTAGGCCTTTTGAGTCTGATAACTGCCTCATCTGTACCCAATCAAGAAGGGCCGAGGTAACAGATACAGAAGATAGAAAAGTCTGCCCCTGCTTTTCGTGCACATCGATATGAATTTCAGAGAAAAGAGCCATAAGATTACATTCACTATTGGCCTCCTGAAATGCCTGAATCTGAGTTCTCCTACTCAACGAATCCATCATTGTGTTTCCCTTTACCGACATATAGGAAAACTCAATGTTGAAGGACTGGAGATACTCGAACCACCTACGCTATCTCAGATTCAGATCATGATGAGTGAAGATGTACTTGAGACTCTTGTGGTCTGTGAAAACCACAATGTGCTCTCCCAGAAGGTAATGTCTCCAAAAACGTAAGGCATGAACAATAGCTGCCAACTCCAGATCGTGCGTCGTGTATTTCCTCTCGCATGGCCTCAACTGCCTAGACCCGTAAGCAACGACTCCATCTCCCCGCATAAGCAAAGCTCCCAGTCTGACACCTGAAGCATCACAGTAGACTGTATAGCTCTTTCCCGACTCTAGAAAGACTAGTATCGGTGCTAACTTCAACCTTCCTTTCATCTCCTAAAATGTTGAATCACAAGAATCTATCCATAAGAACTTCACCCCTTTCTTGGTCAGACCAGTCAGCGGTGCTGCTAGGTGTGAAAAGTCTTGTATGAAATGCTTGTAGTATCCATCCAGCCCTAGAAAACTCCGCACCTCAAATACATTCTTCGAATGCTCCCAAGAAACTATAGCTCTCACTTTCTCTTGATCTACTGATACTCCTGTCTCTGAGATAACATGACCCACGAAGTGAATCTAATCCATCCAAAAGTGGCAGTTCAAGAGTTTAGCATTTAACTGATGCTCTCCCAGTGTACTCAGAATGATCTGAAGATGGGTAGCATGGTCGTGTCGACTGAAAGAGTACACCAAGATGTCGTCCATGAAAACTGCCACAATGGAATCCAAGTATGGATGGAACACTAGGTTCATCCGTGCCATAAAAACTATAGGCGCATTCGTGAGACCGAATGGCATGAACGTATACTTGTATAGACCATACCTGCTCCTCAAGGCTGAAAGAGGTATATCTGATGGTCTACCATGCAACTGATGATATCTGGACCTCAAATCAATCTTTGGAACACTTGGACTCCTTGAAGCTGATGAAAGAGGTCATCGATCCTCAGAAAGGGATATGAGTTCTTGACCGTCAACTGGTTCAGCTTCTAATAATCCACGCAAAGCTGAAGGGAGCTGTCTGCCTTTTTCGAAAACAGGACAGACGAACCCTAAAGAGAAGTACTGGGTCGGATGAAACCCTTTTCTTTAAACTCCACCAACTACTTCCTAGGCTCCTGAAACTCAGGTTTAGCCATCCAATAAGGAGGAATGGACATCGGTGCCGCTCCTAGAACGAGCTCAATCGAGAAGTCTACCTCACACTCCAGAGGAAAACCTGAAAATTCCTTTTGAAAGACATCTCTGAAACGATCCCCCCACTAGAGGAATGTCTAACTGTGAAGTCCCCTGGTCATCCAGATAAAGACTGGCAATCTGTTTTGTAACTCCTCCTAGTCCATGATGCTCTGGTCCAGCTCTACATGCCTGGACATCACACTCACCTCTATGAAGAAAATATCCACCCTTTGGTGATACAAAACTCACCCTGTGACGATAACAATCGAAGACTGCCTGGAAGGGAACTAAACAGTCCATAACGAGAATGAAATCATATCATATCATCTCTAGGAAAAAGAGGTCCCATAAGAAGTGACACCATGAAAACTCAAGAGGGCACTCTCTCCATTGACGTACTCTAGACATTATCGTTCCCAATGGTGAATCAAGAGTCAACAAGTCGGCAGACAAAACGATACAGAGCACAAGGCTCTCCACAATAGTAACAGAGATAATTCTATGCGAAGCACCAGTATCGAAAAAAAGCTGATGATAAAACGGAGGCTACTAAGATCGTACCCTGAACTGTAGATGGTCCGAGATCCTTCTCCAGATGGGTCTGCTCCACAGTGAAGGTTTGGCCTGTACTGCGGCCCTGCGACCTTGGCCGACCACTCTGATATGATCCACTCTGCTGTCTGTGGTAACCAGATGACTGACCACCATGGCTGTGACCTCCACCTTGGCCCAAACAGCCGGATGAACTCCAGTTCCCAGAATGGTGAGAAGCTGGAAATGCACCACCTGAACGCGGGGTCATAGAAGAACCCATACGACCAGCTATAGGTGAAAAAATCTAATAAAAACGTTGAAGATGGACCATCTTACAAAAATATGGGCACTCCATCGGATCTCTCTGACACTGTTCCCTAGTATGCCCGCTCCTACCACACTGGTAGCATACTACCTGGCTATCCAATGATACATTCCGCCTACTCTGATCTCCTCGAGCAGACTCCTTGCGGTGCTTCCTACTATCAGTAGGAGGAACACTGATTCTTGATGTCGAACCGCCCTGGCTCACTGCTCTAGAATCTCTCAGATTGCGCTTAGTGATCAACACCTGGTTGACGATAGAGGATATCAAATGCACCCTGAAGATATTTACCTGGGAATGGATCACCTTCCTGAGACTGTCCTCAAACTTACTAGCAAGGAAAAACTCATCACCTGCTTGAATCGAGGTGAAGCGCTACAGCTTGGTAAAATGATACGAGTATTCCATAATAGAAATAGTAACCTGCTTGGGACTCATAAACTCCCGGGCTCGGTCGTCCCTCAAGGTCTCCAGATAAACGTAATCGTAGAAGATGCATTGAAATTTGTCCCATGTCATACTACAATGGTGCCCTGACTGCGAGATCACCTCCCACCACCTCTTGGCGGTGTCTCGGTGCATATAAGTAGCCAGCTTTACCATTTTCTCTGAAGGTATCTCTAGATGCTCGAATGTCATCAACGTGGCCTCTTGCCACGACTCTACAGCCTGGGGTCCTCCATACCCTGAGAATTTAAGAGGATACTACTGCTGGAAAACCTGCGTCAACTCAGCCATTGACGGGGCAGGAGGCGGCGCTCCCTGAAAGGTATGCATCATCCTCAAAAATTCCTTCCTGAACTACGCATCAGCGCCTGTAACGAGTATAAATGCTGGTGCCAAGGCTGGCACAGTAGGAGGATCTATAGGGGGATCTGCAGGAGATCCATGATCGGCCATATCTTGTGTCTGATCACCGTCTGGTTGCCGACGTACAACCGGAGGACATCTCAGAGGCATAGCCCTGAAAGATCAAAAACACACCTTAGATCAGAATCATCAAAGACTGATAACACAAGAGTAAAAAATGGGATCAAGAGAAAGAAAAACTCAAGTTTTTACCAAACACGACTACACCAGGTGTATAAAACTTCACGGTGTATTCCTTAAAGCCATTCACATGGGCATATACTTCAGCCAAATCTGGTCGTGTAACACCCCAGACTACACGGTGTGTTGTCCCCCCCACACGGAGTTTTCTTGATCTCTATTCCCCTGCCCGAGTCTCCTTATAGGGCTAGACCACATGGTCCTATTAACCCTAGACTACACAACGTGTTAAATAAGAACACGACATGTACTAGATAAGGGTTCGGCAGCCGGTGTTGTTAGTTACACGGCCGGATACATGGATGACCCTTACACGGCGTGTTCCGAACAAACACGACATGTATAGGAGATATAACATCATCCCGTGTTGTTCGTGACATGGTCAGTTACCGAGAACAAGGATACACGATGTGTTCATACAAAACACGGCATGTACTAAACGAGCATCCCTGAACCGTGTTGTTAGTGACACGGTCGGGTACACGGCTCACTACTACACAACATGTAACGACCGTACACAGTGTGTTTCTGAAAACTTTTTCACCACCCCATGTTTCTGCTCACACAGTCAGGGACATGGTTTAAAACTACATGGTGTGTAGTCAAGTACATGACGTGTATTCTAGGTTTCTTTGGGCAGTAGCTTAGAAACTGCACTGAAGCCCAGAAAACAATAAAAAACAAACATAGAGGTGCCAAATTCTGATTCGTGAGGGCCCATACTCCCCGCGAATCAAACCTTGGATTCTCATATAATTCATATACATGAGAAACAAGTCAACGATCCACCATGTTCTGATTCATGAGGGCCCATAACACCTCAAGAAACAAAAATTTTACGTTCATTTAAGCAAGGTATAACACAACCAACTTCTCTACAAAACATAAGGGATTCTATCAAAGCATCAATCAAAAAATAATTCCTAATCTACACAACGTCTACCACAACAACATTCAATCGCTAATGCACCCTAGGTGGCATGGAAAGAATGCTTGGCATGTGATTTCTAACAAGTGCCTATATGACGCATGAGATGGAATACCCTTATCCCATAAAGTTGTGATAGAAATAGAACCGCAATAGCCACAACAATAACAACAAAAATTATTTGAGTCACTCTAGGTGAAATCATATCAACCGTTTAATCTCAAAACCAGAAAACTGCAAAAAATGAGGTAGATTGGATTTTCCCTATACACGGGTTAGCTACTCCCAGGCACATCTTTTTACCAAGAACCGAATTTATCCTATCCCTGGATAAAGGCTCCAAACAGTAAATCAAGACAAAAGAATTCCTTTGATACCACTTTGTAACGTCCCAGTATTGGAATCCACCCAGAGTCGCCCCGTACCCGATTGTTCACATAGCCTCAAGCGCATTTCCCAAAACACTAGAGGCTTCCGACTAGCAGCGAGGGCCTTGAGTGTGATAGTGGGGAAACTACGCCCTCATTGGTAGAGTACACAATGGAAGTAAAAAAAGCAGACAAATAGAGGAATCTATAAATATCCAAGAACAATAAAAAGTGGATGACTAAAACAATTAAAAGCTGTAGCACACATGTATGTATGAAATTATGCACGATACATCTGTCTCGGAAAGCATCCAAACAGGTCACAATGCAGAATACAATACTAAACCAAAGTATAATGAAAAGTAAATAGATAAGCAACTCCTCAGCATCGCAAGCCTCGACTTGATCTCATGCCCTCCTGCTCCAAAGAAATAAAGTACCAGAAGTCGAAGGGAACTATCCCTTGTCTATACTTGCAACAAAATAGTCTATTTGGGTCCAAAATCATGGCCCAAATAGGGTGTGAGTCTAAATCCTAGTAGGCATCCACCCGAAGATCTATGCCTAACAGCCAGTGAGCATATGACAGGAAATAGTACAGTAAGTAGTTAATAGTAACAACAAACAGCCGAAAGTAATCAGTAAGTAGTGACAAGATGATATACAATAGTATTCAATCCATAGAACAACAAGAAGCAGTGAAGCAAACAACTGAACACAACAAGAACCCCTCTGGGAAGTACTCGCAACCAACCCCTCTGGTCTTATCCAAGAAGTACCAACAATGCTATGGGCAATACACTCTTCATAACCCCTCTGGTTTGGTCATACAAAATTATAAGACTCTCTCGGGAAGCTCGCTCAGTCAATTCCCCTAAGAGTCTAGGGTAGTTAGGGAATCTTTGAGGAAGATCACGTGGTCTAACCTTCTTATATCCCCAAGGTCTAGAAACTCTCTGAGGAAGCTCGATCGGTCAATTCCTCTTATAGTCACTGGTCTATCACAAACTCTCTAAGGAAGCTCACTTAGTCAATTCCTTCTCTAGCCAATAAAGGTTTTAAAGAAATTCAAACAAATTAATGACTCTCTGAGGAAGCTCACTCGGTCTACCCTCCTGTAGTCTATAATATCCAAGACTCTCGGGGAAGCTCATTTGGTCTATCTCCTGTAGTCTATAATGTCCAAGACTCTCTAAGGAAGCTCACTCAGTCTACCCTCCTATAGTCTATAATATCCCAAAATCTCTGGGAATCTCACTCAGTCTATCCCTTATAGTCTATAGTATCCAATACTCTCTGGGAAGCTCACTCGATCTATCCCTTATAGTATATAGCACCAGGTTATCATGGACCCATGCCAGTCAGTGAATAATAATTATATAAGGCCAATGTACACCTACAGAGCTACTTGGCTAACTAGTCTACAACAAAACAAGCATGTCAAGAATATAATTCCATCCTATAGTCACAAGGCATGAGAAAGTGGTATAACGACCAAAGACTAAACATGTCCCAATGGTCATAAATAGAACAAGGCATGGGAAAAACATCCAAGCACAATAATTATCCTCATACATGATCAAATTACCTCAACACAAGTATACAAGCATGGTAGGAAAAATAACAAGGGAAAAACGGTAAACACTCAATTCCCTGTTTACAGGTATTCTTGGAATTGTCACATAAAACTCAAAGACATCGAACGGTATGGAACAAACCACAAACCTTGATTCTAGGAGATCAATATACTTGAACCATGGGGCTTGATTCTCCTTAGAATGTCGTAGATCTATGAAAACATACAGAATTCTCAACCCACAATATCTTGAGAAAGAGGGAAAATCATGGATTGACACTCAATAAGAAAGAAGAGCTCACTGCTGCGGTTCCAACGCAATTGATGACGGTCAATTCGGAAAATAGATAGAGGTTCGGGGGCTCATAGGATGTTCCTGGTAGTACGGGCGCTCTCGGTCAAAGAACCTAGAGGAGAAGGTGTTTTCTTCGATTAGGCGTGACCCCGATCCATTTAATGAATAAAAGAAAGTACACAGCGTGTACTTCTAGGGTACACGGCATGTACTTGACCTTTCTGTACACCACTTTAAGTGGCCTCCACATCACCACTACACACCGTGTGTGTGGCCCGAACATGGCCAGAACATGGCATGGCGCTGCATCAAGTACATAGAATGTACTTATAAAGTACACGTTGTGTATTTTGAAAATTTCCATATTTTCCTCTTTTTCTAAAAAACGACTAAAAAAGGAAAAAAATACCAGAAACAAAGACCCGGGTTCTTACACCAATGTTGAAATTATTTCTATATGTCATTATAGGATAATATTAAACATGATATTCATTAAAAAATAATTTTTAGTGTCATATTCCAGGGATTTATACAACAATTTCCATAAATAATGACACATAATGCCTTTTCCATTGACAATTTTATTGAAAATTGATATTGAAAGTTGTATGAGAAGGATTGTTTCCTCAATTTTTTTTAAAAAATAAAAACCCTTTTTGAAAATTATTTTACACATAAAATGTTATTTAAATCATCAATAAATGTATTTTTAGTGGAACATTTAATTTAGGTTTTAGAAAATATGAGGTCAAATCTAAAATTTGAATGTAGGCTAAATTAGTATTGTTTTTAACTAATGTTGATTTTTAATAAAAAATAAACAACATGAGGTTATTTTCCTAGAGTGTCATATACTTTTTTTAAATATGTTTCTCATTAGGTTCATATAATGTGTTAATTTTTATCGTGAATTTTTAAAAAATATATGTTGATATGTTTTTGTTTTGTATTATGTGTAGTACAGGGTATCAAACAAAAAATATCTCCTTAATGAGAAATACATATCCAAATTATAGGGTATTACATTATACCTCCTTAAAAGAATATGACTCTAAAAATTTGATTAGTCTTTGAAAAAACGAAAGAACTTTTCCAAAATCAAATCTATGAGTTCATATGCTTCATCCACAAACTTTTGATTCCTCTATAAAACAGTATCCAACTGAGTAGTCTTATATTTATATAAGTTTTCTAAATTATCCAAAATTTCTAGTATTTTTTTCTTTTTTATTAAGATAATGTTACAATTGTACTACATTTGAGACTATAAAATGTGATGTTTTATGTATTTTCTTCTTAATAAGTGATATATGGAACTGATCATGCACTAGGGAGAGTATTGGGGGGAGTTTAAGAAAATATGCTATTTTTCCCACATGATAAATGATTCTGAAGGGGATAATTCATACATGACTAAAATTTCCCTTTTTCACAAATGTCACAACCCTATTTTATGGTAATATTAAAAGGAATCACTAATCACCAACATCAAATTTCATGTCTCACCAATGATTAACAACATAGATCTTCTATTTTCATTTGTATGATTAATATATTATTAAATATTTTTAATCTTATCTGATATATCTTGAGTCAGATCTGATCCTGAAATATTATTCTTCTTAAAATTATTGCAAAATATTACTCTTTTGAAACTCTTTCTATATAGAACCTCATTTATATAAATTTTAATATAATAATGGAAACTATTTTTATATGAGAACTCTAAATGAAAAAGCCATTGATCCTAGCATCCTTTTGAAATCCAATTATCAAGATGTAAACATATCATCCAATGTTATAATAGTCTTCTTATATTGGATATCATTATGGGAATAAGAAGCATATATAATTTCCAACTATGTATTCAATTATTGTTGAAAAATTCTATAGAACATTTAGGGAAACCTTGAATCTCAATCTATACATTTAAATGTTGTACTGCATATAATATTACAAATACATTATTTTAAATCCTACAATGTTAACAAAGTGAGAAATATTTTTCAGAAATAATTATAATATGGTTCATTAGTAAGGAAATGAACTAAAATCCAACTGGTACTATATCCTTTATATTTCATGGGAAGTCTTATGAAAAATATTTGGGGGATTCCTCCCATTTCTGTATAGGCATGAGAAATGTTTAGATTATCCCCTTATTCTATTTTCATTAAAATTTATCTTACTATATGACTAATCACTATGATATATACTATGTAATCATATTATTTTTGGTGTCTTTCAAAAATGACATATGATATCTCTATAAATATTTATTCTTATAAGAATGATAGGGAATTATGAGATATGTGTGTCATCCAACATATCTATTATAAATTATAATATTTGAGGAATGCATATTCATTTCCAAAATAATATCATTCCATCCATATAATGGGTTGAATATAGAATATTCCTTGCAAATTTCTAGCTTTGTATCCTTCTTATAATCTTCCTTGATCTTTACAAGGATGGATGGTTGAGTATTCAATTGGGAAAGATATGATTTCTCCCCTTACATTATAATTCCTATGTTTTTTAAATGGTATCTTGGACAAAGGGTCAAGATGATTTATTATTACTATAAAAAGAAGAGTTAAATAACCATAAAAGAGGGGATTTTAATATAGTCATTCTCAAGAAGGGGGATCAGATTAGGAGTCATATCTTCTAACCTTGTTTGATATGTGTTGATCCCTTAGTTATCATGCTTATCTTTTACCACATGGCTTCTTAGAAGACATGTTTGAGAATGCAGTTGAAACTTAAGAGGAGCGTGAGATAGTTCATCCACATCATAGTGAGTCTCCAAGAAATGTGTATTTCACCATTTCTAAATGCTTGCGCAACATTAGTTGAGTCACATTCAATATATTTTTTTTTCATACCTATGTGTCAGGTGAATAAATTACATGAATAACACTACTCGTTTCAGCTAAAAAGGTGGAATAAATTACACAATAACCAAAAAAAAACTAGAGAAATTTTCTATTATGATATCTAAAGATAGCACCATAGACTATAAGTCCTGGGTTTCCTTTTGATGCTCTGTTTGTATTAATTTTGACCCAGCCTTGTATGGGAGCCTTTTAAAAAACATCAAAGAGGAATTGCTAGTTTATATAGTTTCCCTGCACACCGATTCTCCATAGAACCTTGAAATAATGAATGGTATTGTAATAGTGGCATGTTTGTAACGAATGTTCTTCCAAGGAAGTTGTAAAAAGGAGGAATAACTATTCCATAAGGAAGAAACATGAGTTTTTATTCATGATTTCATTCTATGAAGTCCAAAATATGTGAGAAATCTCTAAGACGGTGTCCAAAAAGGATAGTTTGAGTTTTGGAGAGGCTTGAGCTATGGTTCAATATTTCAGGCGAGATATAATATCATGGTTATCTGAAAAATAAATTACAATGATATGTTGCAGCGAATTCCAGAGAGCATATGTAGTGTCACATGATACGAACATGTTGGAAATGTCCACCCTGTGATGATTGAAAAACTTCCATCTTGAACATAGATCAATGCGAAAAGATTATAAGAAGTCATCCATATGTAATTTGTGTTGTGTAAGATGCCAAATCAAGTTCTGCCTAGAGGGTCTGATCCAAGAACATTCATAGTTTTTAAACTCATAAAATTCACTCTCATTCATTGAATTAAAGAGGTAGTAGGATTTAGAGTCAAAAGATCCACTCCATTTATTCTACTATATAAGTGTGTCTTTAACAGGTGAGAAGATGTTGTTTCTAAGGAGTTCACTATGATTTTTTACATCTCTGTGTTGAGGAGATCCAATAATTCTTGAATTTAGACATCCATGTCAGTAGAATCATTTTGAAGATCAACAATGGATATGAGAGGGGATCATATCCAATTGTCAAGCTAGAATTTTAGAGCAGATTCCCTACAAGCAATCCATATTGAGTGAGACATGATATTATTATAAGAGGATTTGATTGAATAATAAATAGAGGAAAATATATGTGAGTTGTGGACCCTCTTTAATTTTTCAATGAATCTATTTCTTAGAAATCCGAGGGACATTGATTCGTTTCTGATACGATTCCTAGTGAACTTAACAAAGATAGCCCCATTAAAGAGCCTGATGTTATTTTATTCCCAATACTCCCTTTTCAAGAAGTTTGAAGAATTTACTCTAATCCACCAGGATTAATTTCATTTCTAGAATGTTTTCACTCAAATTGATGTTTTTGAGGAATATTTTAAGAAGATTTTTCAGTGATATAGTCCATTTATAAATCATAACGGAATGGGCTAGTTTATCAACAATGATGTGTTTGACAATGTAGATTCTTCCCGCCATGGAGAGAGTCTTCCCTTTCCATGTATATGGTTTATTTTTTATTTGATCCATAATTTTGATGAAGTGACTATTCTTAGGTCTCCCCCAAAAGATAGGAACACTTAGATGATTAATAGAAAAAGATACTTCCTTAATCCCAAGGTTTAGGAGAATTTTTTATATTCTCCCAGTGGGAATGTTTTTACCAAAGTATTTAGATGATTCATTCTAGTTGATAGTTTGTCCCGAAACCTAGTAAATGTTTGAGAAGGATGACTTAAAATTTTGTATATTTCATTTTGTACCTTGAAAATATAGAATAATGTCATCATCATACAAGACATGTGTAGGGGAAACTACATTTATAGAACCATAGATATAATTGATATTTCCCTAATCCACCATGCTGTTGAGAAGTTTACTTAGATAGTCCTCCTCTTTGGAGAAAAGGATGGTAGAGAGAGGATCACTGTTCCAAACACTTTTCAAGTAAGTAATGTAGCCTTTAGGAGAGACTTTGATAAGCATAGAGATATGTGCAGACTGGAAGAGAGTTTTAACCCCATAAACAAACAGGTTAATGAAGCCTAAATAGTGAAGAACTTTGAAAATGAAGCTCCAATCAATGTTGTCAAATGATTTCTTGATATCCAACTTGAGAGAATTATGTCTCCCTCTGATAGATTTATTCACGATGTTAAGACATTCTAGAGGATATACTAATACAATCTTGTATACATCATCCTTTCGCATAGCCAAACTGGTTCTAGGTAATGATTTTTCTAGCAATTATGGTTTGATGGTTGGCAAGAAGATTGGTAATTATTTTTTAATAAGTGTTAATGAGAGTGAATGGTCTGAATTGGTGGATCTATGAATCTATTTAAACATTTGGAATTATCAAAAGGCATTGAGCATTAAGGCCTTGTGGTGGAACACTAGTAGATAAAAAATATTTAACAACCCAGAAAACATCACGTTGAGTGACATCCCAATAGGTTTGAAAGGAGTTGGTGAAGCCATTTAGACCCAGAGCACTATCTCGCTTAAGGCTGAAAACCACCTCACAAATTTCAAGATTAGTAATACTACAAGTGAGATTGTTATTATCCTCATCACTAAAACTGATTTTCATGATGCCCTATTGTATGTCCTTGTTGATATAAAATCCATTGAATAGATAATAAAAATAGGAAACAACATGTTCTTCCAGGGATTCCACATTTTCAAGCACTCATTCACCATCTCTCTAGAATACAATAGGTCTACATGCCTTTCTAGTTCATTTAAGATCATTTTAGAATTTAGAGTTTCTATCTCAATCCTTTAACCATTTAACACTAAAATTATCTTTTTGAAGTTTTTATTTCATGGAGAAGAGTGAATTCATCTTGGAGGAGAGGGAAATTTCTTACTTCATGTTTATTTAAAATTCAAATCATGTGGTGTCACATTGGATCCAATTGAGCAGTGCCTCCACAAATGAGATTTCATACTCCATACTGTAATAACTGTTTTCTCACCAGCTATAAAGATTGTTCTCTAATTTCTTTAACCTCATGATGAAAGAATAAATATCACTGACATAACATTAAGAAATCCAAAAAAATTTAATATTCATATTGAAATTAGGGTGACAGGGATAGGAATTGTTGAATATGAAAGGCAAATTTGGTTTGCAAGTCCTGTTGGTAATAATGGCCACAATAAGATGACGGTCAAAGATTATCATTAAAAGGGAAATACTTGCAATAGCTTCAAACATCGTTAGATATTTTTTATTAAATAAAGAACAATCAAGTTTACTTGCAACTATTTTAGTGTTGGGCCGTCAATTCTAGGTATAATTATATCCCAACAGGTTGATCTCAATCAAATTATTGTCCTCAATGAGGGATTTGAATTCCTTTGGGGAGAGGGTTGGACGACCAACTCACATTATTTAACTAGGGAATAATATTTCATTGAACTCACTAATGATAATCCATGGATCAAGTATTCCATGGATATTGAGTACAATGTTTTGTCATAGAAATATTCATTTTTGATAATTTTTATTTGTATAAACAAAGGATTTAAAAAATTGAGCATTTTTGTTGATAGCTTCATAGGTGATCAATTGTGGATTCGTGTTAAAGACCGAATCACTAGATATAGGGTTGTGAGAAAAGACCTATAAGATGTAAATATTCCCAGAAGTACTAGTGAAGCATATTAGAGTGTAACCAATGTTTTCAAGACTAGAATCTCTTAAAGCGTAGGAGATTTTGGGTTCAACAAAGCCCATAAACTTGGGTTTATGTACATGTATAAACCTATGAAATGCAGTGGAGTTTCATGGGTTTTCACTCCATGGAAGTTCCAAAAGAATATATACATTTTTATTCTTGTTTGGGGGGAGAACCCCCTTTTTTCTTTCCACATGGGTTTATATTTGTAATGGATTTTCTAATTTATATGTAGTATTTTCCAGTGTTTTCAGACTTATCTGCATGAGCAGGAGAATATACTGGTGCTTTTTGACAAGCTATTATAGTAATATTTTCATCCTTTGTAGAGAAATTCTCTTGAGTGTTGTTAATAACTACTATAATGTTTCCAGGTTCCATTTCATGTGAGACAGTGAAAATAATCTTTGTGATATCAGCAGTAGTACAATAAGATCCTGTTGGGTTCTGATTTGACATGAGATTGTCACCCTTAGTAGTGAGGTTTTAGTTAGTGTGATTTCGTGAAGGTATCTATGAATTTTAAATGTAAACACTAGTCTCTGTGGTGGTTCCCTTGATTTGTATATCTTCTCATGGATTCATATTAGTAGAGTTAGTTCAGTAATATGTGGCACCAGGATCAAGTTCAGAGTTGTTTTTTACCTTAGAAGAGAAAAGTGAGCCAGTAGAAGATTGCGTGAAGCATGCTGAATTTTTAGTGTTATCAGTATAAGGAGAAGATCCACTAGATACTATTATTTTCAAATATTCTACATTTGGAATGGAGTTTATAACTTTGTGAATATCTGGGGAAATTTTTGAAACCAAATTGTCCTCTTTAATAGCTATCTCTGCCTCCTCCACCAGGATAGCCCGAGAGGTACTAAGAAGAATTGGAGGGGATTATTTCTTTATTCATTTCTATCCATCAATATTTTTTAAGGATTACCTTTTATTTATCCCTCTTTCCATACATTTCTTACATTAATTCACTAATGTCAAGGCATTTTATTCATAGGTAGGCTTGACTTTCTTTTGGGAAATGATGTAGTTAGAATAAAATTGGCCAATAATTTTACATACCTCACATAATGGTTTCTTGTATTCATATTAAACTTTGACCTCAAGCTTGTGATCATCGAAAATGAAACTAATTTCTTCTGGGAGCTTAGATTCCATGTTGGCCTCCACCTCTATCCTCACATATAGATCAAATTCACCACTTAGAGTTCGTTGATCTATCTTTAGAGGAATTTAGATGCATGAACTAATGTCATTCAGAATTTTTGGGTTCCAATATACCTTGTTCAAGCCTTGTAATAATATCTAGATTTGATATAAGGTGAGCCTTTGTGAGAAAATATTTAAATTAATATCCTTATATGCAATCTGCAGGACTCTTGAATTCTGTTCCATATTTCGTGATCTCCAGGTAGATAAGAATTATTCGCTGCTTCCCAAGATGATGGGGAAATATACGTTCCTAATCAGGATAAGTTTCTAGTTCCCAAATTTACCGATATGTGATATTCATAGTTTGATTTTATAATAGGTCCATGGTTTTCCCTCTTTTTTGTACACAATACATCTAAGCACAGAAAATTGACAGAGATGTAACCTTTGTTGAAGGGCTTCAAGATCCGCGAAAACAGAGAAGCTCCCATCATCCACTTATTTGATTGGTGTCTTGGAGAAAGATATGATCGATAGATCTGATCCTTGTAGCACCTCTATGCATGAGATTTCCCAGGATCAAGATCTTCAATCAGAATCTAGGGTATTTTCTTTAAGTGCGTCCCTGTTAACCATTTTGAGGGAAAATTCCCAATCTGGGTTGAATGAATCCATATATGTTCAGGATCAGAAGGTGAAGGATTCATCATACTAGATTACTGCAAATTGTGATTCGAGCTTTGAGAGAGATGAGGCGTGGTTTCATGAGAGAGTCATCTTCTAAACCGAAGAGAACCCCACCGTATAATTCCAAGGTTAATCAAACTACATATTTTTTATAGGACCACTTCTTTATATGTTTTGAAATTAGGGTAAATATGAATTTTGACTATGGAATTGAGGGTGTTTGGAGAATTGGGATTCATATTGTCATTAAAAGTGTTAGACCAACATCGATATTTTTCTTGAATCGGACAGAGTCTCATGAATTGTCATTGGATATATGTTGGGTGTTGATATATTGAGATTAAAATTTTGTTTTTTTGAGACATATTGAAGGATTTCTGCATATATTATGAAATCTGTGTGGGTTGTCTTTATAAGGAGTGTTGGCACCTTGTTTGTTCTCCATAGTTGATAAACTATAAAATACCATATATTTTGTTTTCCAATGTTTTTACATAGATGGTATATAGTTACTCATATGAGTTATCCAAACCATTCATTTGGGTGAGGATTAAGATAGTGTGAACAGAATCGTTGCCGTATAATTTTGAAAACTATTTGGTTACAATGTTCATTATTATATTTTCATAAAAATGAAAAAATACATTTCCCCTATATTTTTTTAAATCCGCCCTTTTCATCTTCTCCCCCGTTCACAACTAAACATTTTGTGTGTCCCATTATGTCCATCAATACCTCTTCATAATGGATGGACTTCTTAGCTCTCTCTAGAAATAGGAGTAGAGTTATCTTATCTTCTTATTTTTTATTCCCCCATGATGGTGGATAATATTTTTTGTTTGGATTATGGTTTCATTAATGATTCCAATAGTGAATGTTTTAATTATCCTAATATGATGAGATTTTTTTTTCATGGATTGAGGATGTTATATGTTGATGAATGCATGCTGTTTCTCACCATCACATTAGAGGTGAATCACCTTATGCATTTTCAAGTTTTTTTCCTAAATTGGATGAGATTTTTATTGAATGAGGTGATTAAATTAAGGAGTGGAATAAACCCCATTTATGGAGGCACATATGAGAGGATATTCTCCAATAAGGTTTTAATAAATTATAAAATAATTAATTAAATTAAATAAAAATAATAAAGGGTTATTATTATTATTATTATTATTTGAATATAATGGATTGATATAGGTGTTTGGGTGTTGATATGTTCTTTGAATTTTTTTTCAAGATCCTCAATAGTGGTTGTCGATATTGACAAATGGAAATAAAACTATATATGTGGTTGGTGGTCCCTGAACATCCCAATTTGGTAAAATTATTTTTATATTGTTAATGTGTAATGTGGTGTTATCTATTCAGAAATTAACCTATATTTCAAAATTATTATATCTATTTAATCTCCCACAAAACTAACAATGTTTCAAGGGCCACGATAAAACCCGAAAATGTGGATTAATTCTTCTATCACCAATAGATGAGGGCTTAATAAGAATAATATGGTATGATATATATGGATCCTAGAGTGATAAAAATAATGTTAAATGAATAATCATGATGGAAATCCAGATATGTGCCCTTAGTTCCCTTGAGTTGAATGTCGAGAAAAATCAAGTTTGGTTAGCCTTCGGTGTCACCTTTGAACATAGGGGTTTTTTTATTGAACACGAGAGGCTGTATAGGAATTGGATAGTTGGTTAGAGAGTGAGAGAATGTGTTCCTACCCATTTAGCATATCGAGACATTGGTTTTCCTTCCCAAGGAAAGATTTAATTATTGGTTGGCCATGAAAAAATCAGCCTAGGATAGCATAAAAGTGAAATGTGCCTTATTCCATATTTCTCTACTGATGTCATTGTAGACTTTCTTATGGGTCCTATAAGGTCATAATGAATTCATCATAATTATAAGGGATTATACAATCATTGAGTGTTAGACTTGGTCCAAAGGGATGAGTAAGAGATAAAATAATTCATATAGGGTTTTTATTTTTCGATGAGACATATGGACTTTAGTGGGATCCCTAGTGTTATGATGGACCATGATAGGGTTATTATAGAGACATGGGAATTAATGATTTTAATTGTCACATTGGAACCTGATATATTTTTTGATAAACTTATATGCATGTAATTAAAGGGATATTTTATGTTTGTGAGAGGATTACCTTGATTATATGATATGGGATTAAGTGGAAAACAAACCCCTAATGTTATTATATGATATTTACGTAGTGTATAATGGACCCCAAAATCTATATATAAGTTAACTAGGATGAAGATGATCTTTTGAGGAAAATTTATTAGATTCCTAGGATTGAAAAGATATAGTTAATGAACCAGACATAATACGGGTTTCCTCTGGATCTAGTTATTACAATCGATGAGATGATGAGATGTGCATGTATCTAAGTATCTACTGATTACAGTTGATTATATGATGAACTATCTAGGATCCTTCCAAGGATGTCACTATTGAGCCTAATATGATAAGATTCTAAGGATACTGCATACGATATGTGTTTTGATTTAAGTAATATGAGATTTCTAGGATGTTTCCCAAGATATGAGACTGTTGGGATCTATTGTATGAACAATATTCATTCATATTCATGATATCCCAAAGCAGTGATTGTGTACTCGCAAAGTTTGTGTAACATTATTTGAGAAATCTGACACCATTTGAAGTAGGTGTGGTAAATATTAGGTGTCTCCATAGACGTTGAGAATCAATAATGATTATTAATTAATTATTACAACATATATATATTTCATGGTAATATCACATGTGCATATAACACTTAACTGGTTATGTTTGTACCCCAATGAGGGTGATTTACTAAGTTTAATTTTCTCCCTACATAGGAAACCATGACACATTGTTACCCGATCATATCTCACGTTTTTAATGTTCAATTAGGGTATATGAACAATATTTCAAGATCATGATGGAGTAACATAATGGTGATTTAGATACTGAGATAGGATAAGGCCTGGGGAATCTTGTAGTTCCTACTGAATTTTATTTGATTTTGTTATTCTTCAAATGTGTTCAAATCAGTTGGTACTCAATTGGGTTATATTTCTACATTATTTTTATTATTTATTTTGTATATAATTAATGTTATATTAAATCTATTTACTCTTATTATTAATTTTTCTAATGATTTTTTGTTATTTCTACGGTTATTTTCCACTGATAAGATGGTATAGTCTCTCTATGGTATCACCTTAAACCCTCTCTACTTATTTGTAGCCTACGGAATGCTAAGAGAGTCACGGAAGGTTTTGTGATACACCATTTTGGACACTAGATGTGTGGTCATGTATTGGGGAACTATATTATCCTTCCTAGGATGGCCATTCATTGAGAAATCATATATGTTGGACTACTCCAACAATCAACATTGGAAATTTTTAACTACCTATGTGTGATTATATATATATATATATAATATTTTGATGATCAGTATATATAACATAATTTTTACTATAATGATTTTTGAATCCATATATTTAATGAATATATTACCGCTGTATCCTCTAAATAATGTGTGATATCACAATTGTTTATCGATACATTCATTGGATTTTATATATGAATTCATCAAATAGTAGTTGACTAAATATATTATTATTTCATGAAATTATTTTTTATTGAATTATGATCTTGGATTGAAATTTTATATATACTAAGGAATAGAGGTAAATTCATGAAAACTAAACATCCATGGTAAAATAGAGAATCTATGAGAGGAACACGATTTTACATGTTTTCTAATCAATATCCGTGGTGAACTAGAGAATATCGGAAATGAACTAGAGGGAATGAAGTAAAGGGAATCAACATATTGTAAAATTAACATGTTTCATTTTGAAACAAAAATGTGTCACACTGTGAAACTTGTGATTTTTTACTATAAAGGATGAAGGTCTTGAATTTGATACACATGGTGCATAATTACACATTTTGTAAAAATTTCGTGTCGTGTAAAAGCCTGACAAAGTAGAAAAACATGTTTTTTGACATATCTTTTACGTAACCCAAATTTTATAACCGATATTTTCATTAGAAAAGATATATATGAATAGGGGAATCCAATTTATGACTTACATGATTATAAATAAGGGGTTTGGCCAAGGTATTCCGACATTTTTTTTTCTAGACACGAGGCTCAACCACCAAGGTTCTGACCTGGAGTTCTATATATATAGGTTTTTTCATTGTTATTTACATTCCTTTATTTAATGTAATGTTGGATCATTTATAATTTAGTATCATTATATTTTATTCATTATCCTCTATTTATTCTCTCATATATAGTTTGGGGTTTATTTTATATTTTTGATCTCTTCATAATGATTGGATAAACCTGTGTGGGAGTGGAATCAGATAAACTAGGTGTGTACAAATTTATTTTATCCATTTATTCACTTTTATGGTGATTTTATTTAGTTTTCATTTTTTTCGAATCATGTTAATCATATAAGTTGTTAAATCATGGTCCAGGTAAGCATTAATAGCAAAGGAGACCCAACATGATCAAGAAATTTAATTCATGTCCCTTGAATGTGAATTTTCTTTTAAAATTTCAATATGATCTTATTATGATATGTTTATTTCAATTAATCAGACCAAAATGAATTGATATTATATAGTTGGTTTATAGTTTTGAAAATATCTTCTATTGATTAAATGTGATTTACTATGAAACCAACGAGTATTATTACTTTGTTAGTGCATTCATAGACAACTTTTAAAAAACCACCAATGGAAATAGATTCCCCTCTCTTCTGCATTTCAATTTTAATTAATTTATTTAATTTTCATCATTATTTTATTTATATAAAACAAAAATTCGGGCAACTAGACCTTTTATCGAGAGTTATCTTTATTTCCTTCCTATCTCTCTATGAGATTAATAGCGTCCATCCACTATATTACCAATTTGAGTTTGAGCAGTCTAGGTTTCAAACAAATTTTTAATTTTATATTGATGGAATATTTAATGATATATTTTGGATACAAAAATGTGTCCATAAGATTACCTCATTAACATTCAGTTGATGTGAGTCATATTCTAATACCATGCCATTTTTATGAAGAAACATCCTATTGTTTTCATTGATTCATTATTGATATCAAAACCCTTATTCACCTTAAGAAAGTGTGATTATTGGTTCATTTACTAAAAATCTATAAATATACTTTAAATATTCATTACATTCATCTATATAGATGAACATGAGTACCTTATGAGTTTACATGGTTATTGGATTTAACAAACTTGAACAATTTATCCCAAAGCATCACTAGACCCCTATAAATCATAGAAAACCATGGAGAAATATTATAGTTATTCTTCAATTTCATTAATCAATTACATCTTCCCATAAAGGATCCATGGATATAGGATCTCTTGTGATTATAAGACCCACTAATGATACATTATGTTTTATAGAATTAATAGATGATAAATTTGGTGTACAATTTATCCATTTTAACATCATGTAGCACAATCCTCAAATTATTTTGATACTATTCATTTTTTACAAAATACATAAAAATATCATCTATAATGACTAAAAATAATATGTCATGGTAATCAAAAAATATTCTATTAATTAGACCCATGGCGATAGTGAGGGTATTTGTAAGTTAAAATGACAACACTATGAATTCATAGTGTCCCTATCACGTATGAAAGGAAATATTTGACACATTCTCTCTATTCACCCTTAATTAATTATATATAGTTGGATGGTTAATTTTGGAGATGTATTAATCCCTTTGTAGTTGATCAACAAAGTCGTCAATATGGGGTAGATTACACTTTGTCTTGATTATAATTGTATTACGATTATGATTTCAATAAACATGGACATTAATCATTATTTATTTGTACCAAAGAGACCAATTTTACAACATGTTGAATCAATTGAGTATATAAATCCCTTATCAATATTCTCCATTATTTTCCTTGTTAATTCCATAACTTAATTTGGAACATTATATAAGTATTCTTTGATATAGGTATAACATCAGGTATGATTTCAATTGAAAAATAAACCTCATGATATAGGGTATGTTATGAAAAGTATAAAAAATCAATATATTCATTAAAAATTTTCATATCCCCAATGTTGAATTTCTACATAACCTTTTTTTTAATAATACCCAGTACTTTCGGGTATTAATACCTATAAAATTGAATTAATTTCCATAGGTAGTTCATAGAAAAACACAAACTAAAAGATTATCGTGGTCTGATTTGGGACATGAAATGTTATTTCTCTATTTAGATAGGTAATATGTCTCCATGTTGAGAGTGCCAAACCAAGCCTAAAATCATATCAAATTCAACAAAAGAGGGGATATTAAGATTTGTGGGAATAACAACAAAATATTTTTTTGTGAAAGGATGTATATAGAGGATTCAATCATCACACCCCTAATATTTTTCATCATAACTAAATATATACATACTAGAGATAATAATGTATATGCTTTGAAACTTTTCAATATATGATGGAATTCAGAAAACGTGGCTCAAATGAGATGTCTTCAACATTGATAATACCTTTCACCACCATAACATCATGATTATTCATTCATTTACCTATTAAAACCAAAATGGTTAGTGTGAGTATTATAGAATAAGATCCATAATAGTAAATGTTATGAAAATGGAAAACAATGCTGAATTGTTTAGAATTATGACAAGATCATTTTAAACTATGACATTTTATCTCAATCCTCATCTATTTTAGTCCGGAATTTATTTTTTATGTTCTATACACTTATTATTCATTAGTAAGTCTTAAATAATCTAAACCTAATTTTAATACAATTTTACATTATGAAACATTAATATACAATCATATGAAATAATTTTTCTTGAATATTCAATACTTATCATAATAATTCATACCATAGAAAATATAATTTTGGTGTATTTTGAGATCAGATACCCAAAATATTTTTTTAAAAACATTTTGAACATTTCATCATAGTAACACCACACTAAACCACCTTCGAGAAATATCATATGTTATTCTGTTCTTTATATCCTGGGGAATGGGAACATAAGAAACATGTGAGACTAAATTCTAAAAAAGGGTATGTATAAGAATTAAAAAACGAAGATCATAAGTAAGTATTATATTAACACATGGGTATGCGAACATAATCTTATTACCTGAGAATACCAAAATAAAATAATTCCCAATAAATATAGAATATAAAACACGACTCATGATAAGAGGATTTGAAAATAACAAAAGAAATGAGTCATATGAGTGTTATAAAATGAGTCAATAACTATAACTCTTATAAAATTGACATTGGTATGAGAAATAACCTAAGAATTTTTAAAAAAACAATTGAATAAAAATCATAAAATATGTTAAGGTTAACCACCAATACATTCTTATATTAATAGGTTATACTGACCACTTTCTCATAACATAGTGAACTTAGGCTAACAAACTATAACTCATAACAATTAAGGCATTGGACAACCGCATGTGTCTCATCCTAATACCTTTAGATATAAAACATTACTCAATTCATAAGTGGACTATAATTGATCATCCATTTATATTTTGATAAACCATACTTATGTGTTCCACATGAACAAGAAAATATTCCTAATCCCCCATATACTAATTGAATCTTTAGAAATATAAGAGTTTCAAGAATAATTATAGAGCATATGAACGTAATCCATACAATTAATGAAATTGGATGGTACTATTTTTTCATAACATAAGAAAATCATGGTAAATGATTCTGGTTTTAAAATATATAATATACAATTTCAAATAGGTTGATAAAATTTCTTTGAAAATAAAAAAGAAACACCCTTTATAATTTTAATAACTTTTATTTGAAATAAATAATTTTTATAATAAAATGATATTTTAAATTAAATTTGAAAACCATGAAACCATAGAAAGGAATATTTATAAATAAAATTGAATAAGATGATTGGAATAATCATTCATGTAAAAAAAAATTAAAATATTCTTTTAAATCATTTTAGTGAAAGTGATCAGAAAATGACCCATGAGAAAAATATTAAATATATATTCCTTACAAAACCTGTAAATTAATTTTAAATTAAGATAAATAGACCATAATAAATCATATATATATATAAGGATAATATTAAGATAATATAATGAATATACATATGATGGATAAATATTATCGACCGAAAAGATGAGGTAGGTTTGACCGCTTTTACAAGAAACATTTTGATGGAGTTATAAACATAATAGAGTTGAAATGGATAGAAAACATGTAAAATATAAAAATAACTATAGGTAAAGAAAATACATTTGTATTAATAGAGAGAAAAATGTGATTTAATCGATTAGGAATTTATACATAAATACTATCTAAATCAAAGAGAGACTAGAAAAAAAATCCTTACATCTTTATTAACTGTTGAATAAGAATCCATTGAATGATAAAATATGATATGTATATTAAAATTCCTTGAATTTCATGAAATTTATGTTAAAAAGTACATACATGTGTAGTATACATACCACATGAAATAAATCAACTAGAGTATATGAAACATATCTCAAAGAATTGAAATTGAGATGGGAAACCCATTAACATGGATATTTTCAATGTCATACACACTTTAGGATCCTATATAACAAATTTTTCTTTATTATTCATCAATATCAGAACCATATTTAGAAAAACATTTCATTATACCATTATTTTATATTTTTTATTACTTATTTATTAATCATTTATTATCAAAGGTATTATCTAAGTGTTAATTGCCCATTATAATTTGTGATATCCTCATTTTAGAGGTCCTAGTCATTTATCCTTAACCATGGGTTCATCCCCTCTAAAAAGTTCATTAATATGTCGTATATTTTTTTGATATAGTTTTTCATTCAATTTGTAATTTTATAAAAGTTATAGTGATGGTTTGTATAGAGTGGTAAAATTTTCATTTTTTTGGATTATGATAACATCTTAAATAATTCATTATTAAATCACAGTGCCTTTGTATTTGTTATATTATTCATTCTTTAATTAAAAATTATATTCATTTATGTGTTAATATTGACATAACAGTGACCCCATTATAACTAGTAAATGTGTA
Source organism: Viscum album (assembly GCA_963277665.1). Lineage (NCBI taxonomy): Eukaryota > Viridiplantae > Streptophyta > Magnoliopsida > Santalales > Viscaceae > Viscum > Viscum album. Next base: position 2,043,744,892 of record OY728147.1, on the reverse strand, counting down.
TCACTATTGAGTTTTATTTTTATAATATTTTTTTTGATGAATAATGATGTTAATATTATATCATTATAGTGGATAAGTAGGTCTCAAAATTGATTAAATTAGAAACTAAATAAAAGTAATGAAGAAGAGACAAAGACATACATGGATTGAATCAATCATTACTATAAAATTTTCCTTTAAAATAAAAGATATAGCCCCCCATTGGGTGAAAGGGTTACCAAACATGGTAGAGGACATTATGAGATGGAAGTTTTTGTAATTATAGATAATGAGTGGTGACATAAGTTATTTGGAGTGGTTGTATGTGGTATCCTTTAATAGGTAAAAATAAGGGATATTTTCATAGAATCATAAATTAGGTGACATGTAAATATAGAATAACATAAGTGTTAAATGGGTTAGAAAATAAAATATTAGTGAGGCATATAGGGTTAAATAACATTCCTAGAAAAAGACTTAGAGAATGTATAAATTTAATTTTAATTACATAAAATTTGATCCATTTTAATTTACCCCTTTTACACCATTTTTGTCATTAATTATATATTATGGTAAATTATTTTTTACTAAAAATATAATATGACCCTTGTTAGGTAATTTTGACATTCTAGTTTCAAATTATCACTCATATTAATAAAATTAATATTTTAAATATGTGAAATTTATCTTTTAAATGAATAAATAAAATAAATGGGAAAATCAGTATTTATAGAAAAATAATATTTTAGACATTCTGTGTATATAATATTATTTAATAATAATTACTAATCATTTAATTATTTGAAATATCCTAATCTATACATAAAATATTTACATTTTATAGAAACCATAATTTAAAAAGAATATGTATATATTTTTAAAATAAAAATTCATAACAAATAATTTTTTTAGAAATAATTTTTTAACAATATATAAATTTAATCACATTACATTAATTATATATATTCTAAAAATTTGTTCTTATCAATTAATTGGAATTAAAATTTATCGTTAATTTTATAGACACACCAGATCAATTGAAATAATAATATTTTTTATATATAATAAATTAATATTAATATTATTATAATAATGTGTCTCAGATAACTATTATATTTTTATTTATTTGGTTTTTATAACTCTTTAAGTTTTTTATTGATGTTTATATTGTATTTTCATAATTTAATAATGTTTTTCTTGAATTGTAAAAAAATATAATGGTTCATTTTAGATCAGGGTTGCATGTTTTAAATTCTACACAATGCACATTACTTATTTTGTGGGTTATACATAATAACATGTGTTTCCCTTTTCCTTTTCTTCTTTGAAAAATCAAATTTATCTCCCAGGTTTTCTTTAATAACATATACTTTCTCGACCATTTATTTCTCTAGGGCCTTTTTTCATGTTCATCATCTTTATAATATTCATTTTTTTCATTAAAAAATCAGTTCTAAAATGTCTAATTACACCACTCATTTTTTCACTTTAGTGGACATTTAAATTTGTTGTTTCCCTTGATCTTTAATATTTTTTTTTGAGATAAGATCTATAAATATTCAATTTTCTTTAAGTTTTTCTTCATCATATCTTAATTCAGTAGAATATTAATCTTCCATCTTGGTAATATCAGGTATATTCATAGCTCTGAAATCTGTTCCCTCCATGTGTACCTTCTCGAACAGAAGAACTTTTTTTATTATGTTTGGGCAGCATGATATCTATCTAATTAAGATAAAAGTCATAATTTTATTTAAAATTATAAATCTTTAGAGATAACCTATTATGAAAATTTATCATAATCATCTTGATAGTAATTGAATATTATAGAGCATCTTCCAAATCCATGATGTTCCAATAAAATCTTATTTAATTTTTTTTTAAAATAGTCATCAATAATATCCTTATCATCCATTATAATATCATAAATCCTTTATCTATATATCTACTTTTTTCTTCTCCAATATTTAAATTTATTTTAAATATATTCTCATTATTGTCACATATATCTTTATCTCTCTTGAGTTCCATTGATTTTGATTACAATTTATCAGATAATAAAATAAATGTAGAATTTATGGATTTTTCATATATATCTATTTTTATTTAATTAGAAAAATTCATGGTTGCATTTCTCTTAGGTGTTGTAAAACCAACTATAATAACATTATGCACTTTTAGGGTTTTTCAAAAAATAAATGGGGTCGTTCTATTCTACTAACCATGAATATACTTCAACTTGAATATGGAATCACCTCTTTTGTTTCATTAATTTAGAATTTCCCTCTTCAACTATACTCAAGATTTGACCTTCTATAAGGAAATTTGTAATAATTGATATCACATGAAATTCACCAATTCATTGATATATCACATAGGGGAGAAGGAATATTCATTGATACATCATTTTACAATTTCAAAATTTTTTATTAACCAATGTGATGGGTTATAGTCTTGATCAAATCATCCTTAGTTTTTTCTTTGACTAGTATATAAAAAAGTGAAATAACAACAAATCACTCATTGAGTTCCTTCAAGGTTCAATAAAAATGTGGGTCCCTAATACTCTTTCTATTTGGGTTGAGTTCTAAGATCAATATATTCACTATAAATAATCAAGTGAATATAATATATAGGATGTATTATTTTATTAATCCTATAAAAAATCTAAGATATTGCATGATAATTAAAATATCAATCATTGAGTCATTGTAAGGTGAAAACCTTTTTTAGCTAAGATTATTATGGATCCCTTAATTCTTCATGACTCTCCTTCAACTCTTTTGAGAATAAGGTCTTAAAAATACACATAAAATATTTACATCATATATAATGGTCTTCTTAAAAAATTATGATGTCTTTAGGAAATTGAGATATAATATATTTTTTTATGAGCACCAACATTCATCATCATTATTTCATATTGTTCAATTTGAGCAAGAAACATGTAAGAAAACACATGTATCAATCCTTCACTTTTTTTAAAGAAAAGCAAGTAGCAAGGAATCATATAATAAAAAAGATATAGGGATACAATAGTAAAATGGAAAGATTTTAAAACTTACCTCTTTGAAGAATAATAAACATCTCAAAGGGTATGTTGGAATCATAAGTGAATGTATAAATAAAGGCTCCCATATTTTCACAGAAATCAGAAAGTTTGTGGGATTCACGATAGACATGTGTTAGAGTATAAAGCCTTAATTCTAGAGTATCTAGGAACATTATCCATTTATATGTGAGTTTCCATGCTAAATGAATCTGACCCATTCTATCCACATGGACAATGGTGAATGATTCACTTTCAAACCAAAATGTATTTCAATTACTTTGACAAGAAAATTCCACTAGCTTGATAAAATCAATCTTTCTCATTAAGAATATTTTAAATGATCAACCACAAATTCAATTTCCTAAAAAAGGAATAATATGCATTATTAGAACCTATTGATTTTATTACTTTTTATTTCTCAGATAAACTAGTTAAAAAGTGGAAACAAATATAAAAAATGTTTATTTATATCCTATTTATCATATCAAATCCTCAAAATATCGTCTAGATATTTATATATTTTTAATTAAAAAATAATATTAGTCAATAAATGTCATTTAAAATAATAAAAAAATATTTTAATTCTCCAAAAGGAAGTTATTTCTAAACTCAGGTGATATTAGAAATATTTTAATAAAATTTAGATTTATTTTTCCATGTTGTATTCTATTAATATTATTGTGGTGTAGAATCACATACCACGATGTGTCTACAAATCAAATCTCAAAACCATATTTGGATGGTATTAAATTCATTGGAAACCTTGAAATATTTTTCTACTTCTTAATAATATGGAAACACATATTTTCTTCTCTGTTATTTGTCATTTTATACCTTTTCATTATTAATGATAATAACATTAATCACGGTATTCATGACTCTAAGAGTCATCAAAATAATTTTATATTTATCTTCCCGATGTATCTTCTAGAAAATCATCATCTTCAAAAAAATTTACCAATTAATGATTGTTACAAATTGATGAAATTACTAATACATATCACATAGCCCACCAAAATTAATTTTTACATTTTAATAAAATGACATATATATTTCCCCAAATGAATTTCACATTAAAGTTAAATCACACTAATTTTGGAGTTAAATAAATATTACATTTCACAGTATTTCCCCAATATGTATTAACATTATCATTCCCTACATTAAATTTTTTCTTATACATAGTTCAAGTGACTTTTAATTTATCTGGAATCCTCATACCCTTGATAAATTTAAGATCAACTATTATTGATTGCCCTTATGAATTATATACTGAGTCTTGGATTAATATAATTTTTACACAAACTCCAAAATTCCATAATTCTTAAATAGTTCTTAAGGAAATTTCAACACATCTAAAATAATTATAAAACACTATAACTCAACTCAAAAACATTTTGACTATGTTCCAATGATTCTCACATATAGTTGATACAAATTTAAAACTACAAAAATTCCATTATATTTATTTAAAATTTGGCTTCTCAATTTTATTATTATTCCTCAGGAAGCATTATTTAGTTTTTTCACATCATTGTATATTCAGTGGATTTCTCAGAACCATTTTCTATATATCATGTATGGAATTTTCTCTTTCATTTCAATTCTCAAAACACCAATAATAATCATTATTAAATTTTAAGACAAAATTTTTTCCACATTCATAACATTCATGTTATTCCTTATACAATTTTATTTATAATATGACAAGTAAAAAAATTATTTCCAATTATGGGTATGACATATTTTAGTGACATGAATACTAGGAATAAATTATTCCAAAATATCATAAAAATTATAATCTATATGAAATTTATCCAATTTTATTTATGCTAGAAACATTCCATTTTCAATGATTTTGGTGTTATACCATATTCTATTATTTTATGAAATGAAACTTTATCTTATTTTAACATATATGGGGAAGGATAAAAAACTTATGACCAGTGTATTACTATTTTTTAAAATTCTTCAAGAATGCTTATTTTATAGTCTTATTTCAATAAGGTCGCTAAAATCACCTATATTTACTCCACCCACTAAATTTATATATTCCAAGAAGTATTTAACTTTCTATATAAATTCAACCCAAATATTAATGACTATTGATATTTTAATTTTAAATTCATCACACTTTCAACCCAAAAGTCTTTCAATACATCAATAAAAAGTAGTAAATACACATAAATCATAAAATTGGGTATGCATGTCTTATTAGTAAGAGTATATGATGTAATAATAGTAGTTTTATATATAAGAAAGATTTAAAATTATTATTAACCAATTACAACAACCATATATTGATATAAAAGGGATTAAACCATTAGTTTTAAAATTACGATGAATAATATTAATATATTTCATAAATTATGAGTGACCCATTTTAAACACCTTTATATTTGGGGATTCTATTGAGTTTTTTAGTGTATCAACTCACTTTGTTTCCTAAATTATTTCTTATCTATTTTGACATTTTTGAGGATATAACAAATATATCCAACCATAGTTTTAGTGAAAAATAATATATTCTATAAAATCCAACTTATTTATTTTAAAATGGCCACCATTAGGGTTGTGAGAATATGAAAACTTTGTTTTGAATACCCCCTGATGATGAAATAATTCATAACCAACAAAATTATAAGACCTTCTTAAAAAATAAAACGTTTCTTCACATTTCATACCATCCATCACTAGAAAAGATATAGTCAATCCGCCATTATTGAAGGGATAACCATTATAGATTTTTATAGGTTCTTAAATATAATATTATTATATATAAATCCAAGTGAATATGAAATCATTAATAGGGATATCAGTATAAGGGGAAATGTATTTTGAGAGGGATCTCTATAAGAGATAATAATATGATCTTAGAATTGAGATGATGAGGCGGTGAATGTGGATGATAAAGATCATAGAAATGAGAATAAGAAATAAAATGATATAAACAAAAAAGAGGAATATCATATACCAAGACAAAGTTAGTCATAATTTCATTAGACATATGTGGTAGAATAATTTCACTTTCATATAAATAGGGGTTATGGATAGACATTGAATCATGTTTCTAGATGAATCCAAATGTTCATTGTGATATAAAACATGGGGAAAATAACAAAAAGAAAAATTTGACCTGTTCTCTAAAACCTGAACAATGAACATACTATTAGATCTATAAACCGCTGCTATGGTTATACAACCACTATAACTGAGAAAAAAAACACTAGGGTAGAGAAATTATAAAGACCTTTGAATACAAGATTAATTATGATATTTCATGAAGTGATACTATCTATTGAGTAATAGTGAAAACTAACACCGACCATTATATTATTAAATAGATTAACTTACGACCCATTATCCCTCTTATTTTGTGGGAGCTATGCCTATATCTTCGTTTTTAGATTAGATATATAACAAATAAACTAAAAATTAAACTAAATCATCTTTATTTGAATCTCTATAGGGTTTACTTAAATAGTATTTCACATATATTAATTTATAAAATATAATGGGGAATTACATAAAAGAAAAGTGTGAGTTATAATTTCTAATAAGTGAAAATTAGGATAATAAAGTATAATATATGAGTCAAGTGGAATAACAAGTTATCATAAAAGAGGAGGATGATATATATTCACAACAACGAAAAGAATACATATTAATATATCATAATATCATATAATACTAATAAGATTAACAGTACATAAAACCATAAATCATGATCATCAGTTAAGGGTTACTACCAAGTGAAAAATATCATAGTGTGAGAGAAATAATTCCCATGAACTATACATGGTGTCAAATGATAAAAAGCATTACCCTATGTATTTATGAGATTTATATTTTTCCCCACCCATCAAATCAAAATATATAAACTCATATCTGTTGTACATAATGAAAATCAATGACATAAAAATCCAATATATGAGAAAACCCGTGAGATGGAAATAGGTTACATAAACATGGATTAATGCATGAAAAAAATACATTTTATAATTATTCTGAATAAAAAGGGTTAAAATTTTGAGATGTTAATAACTATATGAAGGAATACATTTCATTGTCATAGAGTTAAATTGAATAAAAATTACTAGGAAATTGGTGAATTAGTTTCCATTGTAATCAACCCCTTAAATAATGTTTTTAGAGTTATGTAGAAATCAAATAATTAAAATAAGTGCATTTGGATTTATTTAAAAATTTAACTTGAATATAATATTTTTATTTAAATGAATGAGTAATTTCAGAAATAATAGAATATAAAAAAATTAAAAGATTAGTACAAAAAAGAAACAAGTAATAGAAAAGTTCCCATTAACCAGGTTCCCTTTAAAGAAGGTATTAGAAAGGGAATTTGTGAAATTTTTATATAACCAATAATAAAATTAAAATAGACTATTTATATATGTAATAAAAATACAAATTGGGTATATAAGATTTATGACAGAAGAATAAAGATATGAGGAGTGGTAATGTTAGAGAAAGAGTAACCCCAAAGAAAATGAGGGTGGTTTGTGAGTTCCCCTACCTTGGGTCCAAACTCACATGGTATATGAATCTTCCATCCTGAATAATACAATTGTGTTTATAAAATACATTGTTAAAAAACTATTTCATTTATATTTTATTTATTATTATTAATTAATATTAATTTATAATCATTTTTTAATATATTTTGCTCATGTTCACCGTACTGGGGAAGTTTGTATCATAGTTCCATGGTCTATTTGGTTTATTAAAAATATTGGATGTTAATATAAAATGGGTTCTTAACTACATAAGTGAAATTTATAGAGTTAATGTCTTTTAAGATGTTTACTTTTCATTAAATATCAAACTGACTTAAAAAATAGACCTGGTTTGTTAGGTATGAAGCTTATAATTTAATTTTAAGTTCATTTAAGTGGGGTTTCCAACCCTATTGAACATAATAAGTTTCATGTAATATTTATCTTTTTTAACCCAGTCAAAAATATGGAATAAAATATAATATACTTATCATGCTCATATTTAACCATACAATGTTTATTATAACAATTCATGAATACAATGATGAAAAATTGAACATTCCATCCACAAAGGTAGTGAACCACTTAATATATGGGTGATATTATCATTATTAATAAATTATAGGAAGGTAGATAATGTTTATTAAATTAATATATTTTTTATTATACATTTCATTATAATCATAGTATATTTAGATGAGTATAAAATATTTGGGGGAGGTATAAGATGAAAATAAATTAAAATATATTGGTTGAATCATTAAACCTCCCATTGGTTTGTATTCATTAACATGATTCTTAGGGTAAAAAATGACCATTGGATTATACCAAAGCAAATATCATGCATTTAGGATAGTGGAAGTTATTTTGGGGACAATATTTGTCACGGAAATGTTCTTTTAATATGGATATGAATTGGTGTAGGAGGGAAGTTTTTATAAAGAGAGGGTAGGGATGTTTTAGAATAAAACATTTCATGTTAAAATATTGGAGAAACATGTGATTAAATAGAATGAAACATGTGATTTAATAGTAAACTATAAATAAAATTTTTAATAAGCTATTAAAAACCTCAAAAAAACATTCATATGAACTATTTAAAAATATTGTACATATACGATATTTTATAATTCACATACCTATTTTATTAATTATGAAAAATACCAAAACATAACCCTTAAAAACTTTCGGTGTTATAATTTTGAAAATTTCATCCAATTTATATAATTTATTTTCTAAACAAGAGAATTTTAATTTTTAAATAAAATCCATATTTATTGAAAAATGCTAATTTTTAGAAGATGAACAAATTTTTTCCCCCTAGAAAAACTACATATAATTTCATAGGATTAAAATATCATTTATATAAACATATAAATTATTTTATATAAAAAATTTATTAAAATATAATTTTAATTGATATTTTAAAATATATCAATTTTTTATTTAATATTAAAGTTAAAAAATATGGTTTCCCAAAATACAAATACTGTTTCATTGTGTTAAATATTTATTTTATCTAACTGATTTTTTTAATTATTTTATGACATAAATACTTAAAATTTATATTTCATAAGATACCTAAATATTATTTTACTAATCCAATAATCTTCTCACTATTCTAATTCTTAGGTAACATTTTATAATGGTGATGTTATTATTTCAATGATTATCTTTCTAATGGGCATATTGGTTTTTTAATTCTTATAAATACCTCATATTTAATGTAGTCTTCATTCACTCCAACTTTTCTCATTGTTATATTATTCCTTTTATAATATTTTCATTACATTTTGGACGTCTATATTATTTGTATAGTTTTGTTCATGAGTGTGATTACTATTGGAGATGAAAGTGATCAAAATATTTTCATACTAATTATTTTTTATTTCATTATTTTCTCATTGTATTATTCCCGATTTTACCAATAATAAATATCATAAAAATATAACTTTATAAATTAATATAATAATTTATCACTATTTTTTAATATGTTTTTAATGATTTTATACAATACTAAACATGGGACACATGTTTATTAAGAAACAAAATCACATATATACGATTTGGGGTCATTAAAAAAATTTCACCATTTTGAAATTTAACCCTTGAAATTTTATTTCATACACAAGGACAAAAATTGAAGAGGATACTTCAATTTAATTTCTTATTCATAATCCTATGTTTCGCCTTTATATTTATGTATTTTCTAGATTACATTTATAGGTTTGGTTTTCTGATTGCGAAGAACATTATCTCAATGATCCAAGAACATTATTGGATACTCCTTATAAGAGAGATCTGTGTCTAACAATACCACTATGTATTTAATAGAGGTGATTAGTATGGTATGTAGTTCATAATTATGCATATATTGAACCCATAATTCACAAGACACATCTTCTATTAGAAGTTCTAATTGATAATCCAAATATCTAAAGTGATCAGGAATCATTAAGGGGACGATGAATCCCAGACATAACATTTTCATCTTATAAAACTTAATGACCCTCTTCCTTGAAGATATATAAATTAAACAATTTACACCTAAACACATACTATAGGTCTCTTAATATATTTTTATCATATGTATTTTGTTGAATCTATGATACTATGATGTGTTAATAAATATATTTGACTTTATCCACCATTTCATAATCTAGTTTAGTTCAAAATTATTACATCTTGTTACCATATTTCCGTTATTTTCCTTATCTTTATATTCTATCATATATAGTTGGGTATATATTGTGAATCATGAATATGGAGGGAATTATGTGTAGAAAATTGACAAACGATATGGGATGTGTGTGTTTTTGAATTACTAGAATCTGAGTATAATTGTGTAAATGGTTTTGAGGTGTTTTCCCTGAGTTTATAGAACTTTAGGGGTAGTCAGAAGATTTTATGATGAAAAATAGAGATATTACTATCTTCTAAAGATTTACACACCATGTAGTGTCATTAAGTTTAATGTAATGTTCTCCAGGTTCAATTCATGACTTGAATACACAGTTGGAAAGTTTACACATCATGAAAATTATTTACACAATGTGTGTTGAAAAAAAAGGTTTTTAAAAAGGGGACAAGTTTTTGGTGTGGTTAGTTTTCATGGATTACATGATGTTTAATGATATCACACACCATGTAATTATCATGGATTGAGATTTAAGGGAATTAGATGTCTGATTTCCTCATTAATTTTTTCTAGGATATTTTTTTTCTCAACATAGGTGATCTCCCAAGAGATTTTGTAGACCTCCAACTATTTCGGACAACTTCGTTCAGTGGTTGATCATCATTTCAGGGGAGTTGATTGTTTCTAGGTAAGAAATAATTTCTGTTTCTTCATTGTCTTTGATCATGGTAGTGTCATTGTGTTATATTATTGGATCCATTAATCTGTAATGATGATATTTTTTTTCTTGATAGATCTATTGTGTGATCATTCTCTAGGGTCTATTTTTTTGATAATTGTGGTGTAGTGATATTGTATTTATCAAATTTTTTCATGATCAAACCCTTCCACTAAATATTTTTGTTGGATCAATCCAAAGATATGTGAGGATTAATTATAGGTTATCCATTAATGTTGTTTCATTATTCGTTGATGGTGGATCTTATTATGGGAATGAGTGACCCGAGTTTGAGGTAGGTGGTTCCATATCTAGCCTATGTTTCATGAAATGAATTGAACTAATTTTTATAAATTAATTTACAAAAAATGGTGTGATTTTTTCATTGATTTGTGTGTGTGGAAACCGGTTACTGATAAAAATGTTATGTCCTAATTTTGGTAAATGGAATATTTTATTTAAATCATTTTGAAATGAATATTTGAAATGGTTTTAAAAGAATCACCTTGATTAAATTGTTTGGAAAATGGATCACATGGGAATCCTTGGGTACTTAGGTGGATGTTTCCCCTATGGGAGACCATCCATGTATTATTTAAGGGTGCATACATGGATTTTTCCTCTTTTCCCTTTGCCCTTTTGTTCTAGGGAATTGATATTGACATCATTGGGGGGGGGGTCATCAATTTTATTCCTCATATCCAAAATACATTGTTATAATGTATTGATTGTGAAGTAGTTATTGTTTCTCATATGATTATTCAGTTATAGTAACCCATTTTGGTCCTTGTTATTATGTTTCCTATGATTTTTATTGTACTATTTTTCTTTACGACCATTAATTTGAAATGATATGTGATTTCATCTTTGTTTTGATAGGAATACATTATTGTATATGAAATGATATCAACTCATTTACATGATTTATTTGGAAATGTTGAAAAATGGAAAATGAAATTCTTTTTCCATACATTTGATATGAATATGTTAATCTATTTATCATGACTTTTATTAAAACATGAAAATCCGTGGATTAGTTTTTAGAGACTTTTTGTAGATCCCCTTAGTAGAACCATAATAAACCTGTTTAGATCAGACCCTCCGCACCCCTATGGCGGTGCAAAAATATTTGAATTTCATTCGATGTAGGGAAATCCAATGTTCCATAATGAAGTAGCAATGATTTTTTAGTGATTAATAGGTATATAGTATTGAGATGTTAGGAGCTCTCCCACATTTTCACATGGAGTAGCAGTTTTAGTTTTGTTGTTCTTTGATTTCAGATTTGTCTCATATAGATTAATTAGATTCTTTTGAGTTTTTTTTGTTTTCATGGTCTTATATCTATTATGAAATATATACTCATGTTTTATTATTCTATCTCTCTATAATATATATATATGTAATTTTTTTACTTTAGGATGGTAAAAATAATTCACTAATTTTGTTTTTGATCATCAGGTTCTAGATTCCATCTCGTAGGGATTAAGAATTCCCTTAGAGTATGTGTAAATTCGTGTTGAGTACCCATTTGAGTGGGTGTATTAGTTAGGTTCATCAAAATTTCTTATCATAGGTGGTCTATGCTCAATATTCATTATCATGATCTGTTTGGTAGAATGAATTTAGGATTGTTGGGACATGCGAGGTAGGTTGCGTTGAGTGCATGACTAGCACTTTCAATGATGAGACTGAAGATACCATGGGATGTGGGCATGTGTGTATGTTTTTCTTCGACTTTTGTTCTAGATATTATTGTCATTTTTTTATAATGGGTTTTCAAATTTTAACCCACACTATTTTATTTTTTGACTAGTTATTGTGTTTTAATCTATAGTGGTATACCTTTGAGACGTCTTCCGTTGGTTCTTCTAGAAGGAGAATCAAATTCTCCTCAAGGGAATCATCCCCATGATTAGAATTTTTCAATTCTATCATGTTGGAATTTGAAGACGTAGATTAGAATGTGACATAAGTTCATAACACAATTGTTTAGTTTTATCCATGATTTATAGGGGAAAAGGATCGATCACCAATGTTTTTATTTAAGAATCATGCATCCATTAAATGTAAAAAACATTCTCAGTAGTAGGAGGAATAACATGAAATAATATATCAAATCCTTGAATTCTTTTATACACATAATAATATCAAGGTCAAGTGCATGCTATTGAGACATCAGTTTTCAGATTTTTGATTGTAGGATTCAATGGTTCAGGAAGATAGGTACACGGGCTTAGATTGGAAGGGTTTGAAGACTCTCTTAATCCATATGTTTTTTTTCACAAATTCACTGATTATGGTGAGGTATCCCAGGTTTTTCTCTATTAAGTAGTAAGATATTTTAGTGTTTGAGTACTCTAATTGATATTCTAAGCTAGTTCATTTTTTCCTAAGGGCCATAAAGAATAACCACATGAAGGATCATAAATAACTATAGGGATTTCAACCAGATTTTAGATCATAGGTATTTATGATAAATATTTTGACTTAAGTATATATTTTAGAAAAGTAAAAGATGGATGATATGAATAGTGATGGAATTATTAGTGATTATTTCTCTTATATTTCCCCCAATGGGTGGTTTAGTTGCATTTTGGGGTACAAGAGGAAGTGGCATGATAATTTCTTGAGTGGTGGAGGTTATTCTCAAAGGAATTCATCATATGGACGTTTTGTTAATGACATTATGGTGCCTCCATTTTTTTATTAGCATGGAAGGGTTAGGAACACTCTACGTTATTATCATATGACTGAAATTATGTATAGTAGTTGTGGCTGCTTTGGGAATCTAATGCGATACTGCCAAGATATGTCAGTGACTCATTATGGTCATGGATCATCTGCTCAAAAGGATACTACAACACAATATGATTCTTCACAGACTATAGGGCTCTAAAAATAGGCCTCTTGAGTGAAGCAATTTCATGCAGTGGATGAGTTCTTTGTGGAGGTGAATGTAGGTCTAGTGATAGTGAGAGGTACCATCATTATTACTTATTTAGTAGAAACTACATTATTTGATACTGCTTCTTCCCAATCATTTATATCAGGTCCTTTGGATGATATTTATAAAATTATAATAGAAATCATGCTCGTTGTTATAGATTTTATGTGAAATTATGTGGATTCCAAAGAGAAGGTGTATCAGTAACCTTATTGTTTAATATTAATATATGATGTTGAGTTAGTAATGGATATTCTCATTTATGATCTGTATTTTTTTGATGTCATAACAGAATGCACTAGATTGTCGCCCATCGACCCGAGGATGATTTCAATCATTGGGGTATCTCATTTCTTACGGCTGATGGGATATCTAGTGTAATTCAAGTGGTGTTTGATCTGAGGTATGGACGTGACATACCTTTCCTCATAGATATCTAGAGATTGTTTCATGTTGTGATTATTGAGATTGTTGATGTTTCATCTATTTTTGATATTCCTCCTATTGTTTGGGGCTTTTCTAAAGTTTTCCTATATAATTTATCTTATCATTCTCTATATAGGGTGTTGAGTTCATGATTGAGTTAGTTCTAAAATCATAAATGATTTAAATAAATTATTATCAAAAATAAAAGGTTTTTCTAAAAATGCTTAAGATTTAGTTGGTTGACCTGATGGAAAAAGGTTTTGTTCACCCTAGTGTTTTTTTGGGAATCAGGTTTTCTCCTTTTCAAGAATAATTATGGTTAAGTCCAAGAATGTGTAGACTATCATATGTTGATGTGATTAATGGTTATGAAAAGCATAATTTTTCACATATGGATTATTTTTTTATATTAGTTAAATGGGGGAAATTTGGGTTTGGAGAATGATTTTTGTCATGTTATCATCAGTTTAGAGTTCAAGAATTTGATATACCCAATATGGAATTTATGAGTAGGTATAGATGTTACAAATATCTTGTGATGCAATTTGGTCTAACTAATGCTCTTTTTATGGATTTAATGAACTTGATATTCGATTAGTATCCCAAAAACATTGTGGTAGTGTTCATTCATGATATTTTGATTCATTTTAGCTTCAAGCGTGCGGATGATGACCATTTTGGTATTGTTTTGAAAATTATGAGGAGTCACTAATTGTACATAAATACATCAGAATGAAATTTCTATATTAAATAATTGATGTTCTCAGGGCACATGATATATGATCAAAGATTATCAGTTGATATAGAGATGGGGAAGGATGTTTTGTCATTGGAAGTGCCATAAAAATTCAATGAGATTCAAAGGTTCCTAGGAATTTCTACGTACTATAGATGGTTTTTAATGTATTTCTCAATGTTAGAATCACTTTTTAAAAATCTTACCTGAAAATTGGTGAAATTCACATTGGATGATAAGTGTCAATATTCTTTTGATGATCTGAAATGAATTATGTCATAAGCTCTTATTTTGACCATACATGATGGGTTAAATTATTTACTATGATGATTGTGGGGATGTTTTGTGTTTTGATCTTATAATGGATGATCATTTGGTGTCTTATGGCTCACTTCAACTTTGAACACATGAGAATAATTACCCAGATCTTGATTTATATATTTCCACAGTCATACATGTGCTTAAGTGTTAGAGGAACTATCTTTTTAGGGATATGTTTACATTCATTCCTAACAATAATATTATGAGTGATATCTCTTCTCAAAATGACCAGAATATATTATGGAGATGAGTGGTGGAATACCTTCAGTAATCTAACTTCAAAATTTCCTACATCACAGGGAATAGAAATTTCCATACATATTCTATTAGTAGGAATGTATTATTGCATTTTATTCTGGAATTAAAGGAGCAGTGGAACTTTATTGGGTTTTTAATCATTTCCATTTTTATTCTTAATAGGATTCGTTAGGTATTTTTCTGACCAGTGTTAAGATATCATGATATCTTCTTGAGTCTATTCTGTAGATTCAACACCGTGAGGATGATTTTATATGAATTCGATATACCCTATTTGGTGGGGAGACCATTTTTGGTTGGCCACTCCCTTCATATAGTATTTTCTATTTTTGGGATCAATATTTTTTACCAACATCTATGAGGAGATAAATTTTTTGGGTTTCATTTTTATCCATGGCTCATATATTCAGGGACTATAAAGATGTACTGTGACTTTAGATAGAGGTTTTTGTGGCTTGGTATTAACCGTCACATATCTAATTATGTGTCCCATAGTTACACCTACTGATATATAAAGGTAGATCATTTAAAACATTATAGTTTTCTCCGTTATCATTTATTGTTTGTTTGGAAATGGGATGCGACATCCACTTATATTTTTATTACCAAAGAGTTACCATGGTTGGAATTCTATATGGGTGGTAATTGATTAGTTGACCTGGTCGTCTAATTTTATTCTGATCTAGGAAACCGTAAAAGATCATGATCTTGGTAAGATGTATGTGCTGGAGATTATGAGGTTACATGGGGTTCATTATAGTATCATTTTAAATTGGATTATAAGTTTACATAGAGGGTTTATTAGAGTCTTCAAGAGGCTCTGAGGACTCTAGTTAGGTTGATTATATCTTATCATCCACAATAGATGTGCATATGGATCTTTCTATTCAGATCCTCTGGTATATGCTTCATTCACGTGTCTTAAATTTGGTGGATCTTTTTATAACCACCAGGGAATTATTTATATTTCTTTAAACATCATTTATTAGTACTTGTTTTAAATTAATTATTTTGAGGAATTTTATGCATCGAGTCAGAAGTTATACTTTTTTATTTTATATTCCTTTAGTTAGGAAATCATAAACAGATCCTCAAAACATTTTAAATAAAATTAATTGTCCGGAGTGTTTTAGAAGATTTTTTAGGGAACATAATATTTTACCATACATAGAATTAGTTTAGAAGAATTACGAATATAAAAATAAATTTATTCATTATAGAAACCATAATGATTATGGTTTTCATATATTAGTCATAACTTAAATCAAGAAAAGAGATACACTTTTTTCTTGTATACCACACTGGTAATAGTATTAACCATCTAACTGATCATGGTAATGATATAATTGAACTGACTCACATTATGATACCCATATTGAAAATTGTAAGAAAATCCATTAGATTATCTTATTATTAAAAATAGAATATGGGAGGATTATTTCTATCATAATTAAATCTTTTATTATCATAATGGTGTTGACCAATAAGATGTCAAATATTCAATTATGATGATATTTCATGTTCCAGGTATTCAAATCCATTGAATTAAACATCTCACCTATGAAATATAGATATATTCATATATGTACCTGACCATTTGAAGTGTAGGGAGCTAGAATATTACATTCCATCATGAATATTACAAAAAATACATAGTGTGAACAACCCATTGTTAATTATTATATTTCTTTAGAGAGTTGTTTATATGATGGAAACCTTATCAGGTGGTCTCCTAAATACTATTTTATAACTTTTTTTATGTATAATCATCATAAATATCAAGGGATTATAGGGATAATAACATAATGATTCTGGTCATTGGATTATGGGATCAAGGGGATAGTAATACAGATGCGATCATCATATCAAGATCTTCTAGTGTTTGGAAGACATATCAATTCTAATATTTGTATAGAGGGATTTAATTCAAAATGAAATACATACAATACTATAACTATACAATAGTGTATAACATTATTTTGTGTTATAAGTTAACATGATCATAAGGTTAAAAGTGGTTATTATTTTTTGTATATTAAAATTCACTATTACTTTTGTAACAACTGTATTACCTTTTGGTCTTACATGTTTTCAATTCCACTTCATGTAATCGAAAGTTGATCATCTTATTAATTTTTTTAATTTTTATTGGATTTATAATTACTATTCTGATTAAGATAATAAAAAATACTATGATTAATCAGATCCATAGTGATTATGATTTTACTATGATATAATCAGACTAATCTAGTTATGATTCTGTGATTTTATAATTGGAATAAGGGTTAATTCCAATAACCTAAATCCAGTGTATTTATGTATTGTTTAGTATATCTATTATAATATTTATCAAAATAAAATATTCACCCACTTGTTCCTATATCAATCTATTTAAATTATTATGATATTATTTATTATTAAGGATATACTTATCAAAAAATTGGAATCAGAGTAGGTTTCCATTTCTCAAATACTTGAATATAGTTTTTTATTTTCAATTTCTAGTATGTTAAAGTTTTGTTTATAAAATTTTTATTTTTAATGATCTATTACACTGATTTATATTTGATGAAAAACAGTTTCTATCATTTTTTAAATATGATATGTATTAATATTGGTTCTATATAAAATATAAATATGAATATATCACCTATATTTGATTGTGTTGATTTTGAGTACTATGGAGATTGGATGAATAATTTTGTTATCAATATTAGAGCTGAAAGTTTTGTATTGCTTACTAGATATTATAATATTCCCGATAATACATTCATGACTTTTAATCATCAAGAAAAATAATAATAATAGTTTAATTATAGGGTAAGGAATATTTTGTTATGTTCAATGAAAATAACCATTAAAAATCATATTTCATCATATGATATTTCTTACAGTATCTAAAAAATTTAGGAGTAACACTTTATGGAACTTCAAATGTTCTAGAGACCATGAGTTATATTTTAAGATCATATTATCAATAATTTGATTTTATTCCTAGAGAATCAGTTACAAATATTATTTATAGGTTTAAGACCATTATAAATAGTTTACAATCTATTGGTGATAATTTATTAATTATGATATAATTTTTGAAAAGTTAATTGATATTATTCCCAGTGAGTCGATATCTATGTGAACAAAAGTTGATGAATAAAGAAAGATATATAATATTACATTGGATGATCATATTGGAACCCTTATTCAATTTGAGGATTGAATCAAAAGAGATATAGAGAAATTGAAAAACAAAAATGGAGGTGTTTCCTTTGAAACAACATCTACCTTACCTGTAAAATTTGTATATTCATATACAATTATTAAATCATCAATATTGAAGAATTATTTTGTTGAATTAGATTCTAGTACATCTAAAAATTCTAAGAATGTTTTAGAAAACATGGATAGAGGGATGCATAAGGTTATTGGAAAAAATATTTATAATACTGATACATAAGTATTTATAAGGACAAAGGGGACAATAAAGATGAAGTTAGTTACTACAAATGCAAGAATATAGACATATTTGACCCGATTTTCCAAAGAAAAAGGGGAATGATAGAAAATAAATAAAATATTAAATGAATCCAATAAGTATTAAAAATCGAAAGGACTAAATTTTTTGAAAGTTAGTGATACCTGGACTATAAGTGGAGGGGATTCGTATGAATTGTCATCTAATAGTGAATTTTTCAGTCATAAGAACATAAATCGTTTTAAAGACGTACCCATGGATAATCAATGTTTCATGGAAAATTTATGAATTTTTGAAAACCTTAAAAACATGTCTATAAGTGAAAAATACCTTCATGAGATGAATTATACATCTTCTAATGAAGAATCTTCCACGGTTGAAGAATATTATTTACCTTTTTATGATAATGTATCTTGTTTTTCTATACATTTAAAAAATTATTATTGTAATGTTTTGTGAAAAACATGACAATTATAAAGGAAAATATTCTAAATTTTATTCAAGGATAAATTTTTAACAAATGAAAAATCTAATAATTCTGAATATATTGTTAAGAATAACTTTTAACTATTTCCATAGATCATGAAAAATTAGTTTTGAGAAAAAAATTAATTCAAAAACTAATACTAATGAAGATATGAATTCATTTATGAAAAAATATATATAATCTTTTCATTAGAAAAAATTTTATAAAAATTTTCTACTGTTAATGAATATTTTTGTAAAATTTATAAACAAATTCATCATCATAAGAGTACTTCCAGAATGATGTTTTCTTAAAAAAATACAAATTTTCAATGATAATTAATTTGTTTATAAAATTAATAATTTTTTCACCTAGGGTGAAAGATATTTACATTGGAAATAAAAATGTTCATTTAAAAAAGTTCAATCACTAGGTTTTCATAAATACTACTTCTTTGAAAAACTATTGATTCTAAAAATTTTGTTTTCAAAAAACATCATCCCGAAGAAGGTTTGGCTTCTGAAAGCTTTTTTGTGTTTTAAAGAAAAAAAGATAAATACTGAAAAAGAATATGGATCAAGGATATGGGTGTTCAAGGAATGATATTAGTTTTAAATACTTTTTTCATGAATATAATCAAAATAGAATGTGGGTAAGTCACTTTTAGAGATAATTCACATGGAGATATTATCAAAATATGTAGCATTTTTATTCATGGTAATGCACTTATTTGAAATGTTTTATTTCTTAATGTTCATAACCATAAACTTATAAGAATAATTCAATTATGTGATGAATATTAACTTGGGATCATTATTAAATATAAAAGTTCAATACACTGTTCCATGGACAAAATTATTTTTTTCTAACCCGAATGAGAATGTTTACACACCTAACATAGAAGAAATTAGGATACAAGGCTTGCCTTTCCCTAGTGAAATGGAAGATCAATATTTATATTGTTATATAAGGTTAGGAAACTATAGAATTAAATATTTATTTAAATTGACAAAGAAATGAATATTTAAGTGTCTTCCAACAAAAATGCATGATACATCATATATATGTGACCCATTTCAATATGTTAAATAATATATGTCATATTTTAAATTTATTAATGAAGTATCAACATATGAATATTTGTAGTTAAGGCACATGAAATTATTTGGTCCTAGACAGACTAGAATTATCAGTGTAAAATAATATATATGTGTCTAATTGATGATTACCCATGATATAATTGGGGTTATTTTCTCAAAAAAAATATAAAGTTTTTTTTATTTCATAACTCTTGAATACAAATTTAAAAATGTCAACATATCTATTTTATATATATTAGTAGTGCCGACGGTGGATAAATCAGAAATTGTTATTTTGAATCATTTCGTAGTAACCAAGGTTTTGAACATAAAATTTTATTTCCTAGACCCCCTCCATAGAAAAATGGTATAGTATAATGAAAAAAATAATTGTTCTAGAAATAAATATATTCATATTTATTGAATAATCTATTGATAAAATTTTTAGGAAGAATTAGTTAGTATGACCTTCAATATTATAATAAAATTTTAATATGAACTTTTATGAATAAAACATATTAATGAGTTGTGGATTAGATGAAAACCAAAAGTTTTTTACATAAAAATTTTTCAATGAAAAATATTCATCCTGAATACTAAAGACAATTTATCTAAATTTTGTAACGTTCCTTATTTTGAACTAGACTAATATGAAAATGAATTAAGAATTTTTTAATTACTGGATGTGTCGGTTTTAAAACTAATCTTTAGGATTTGATTCTGACAGTTGGAGAACTTCATAGTGGTGCTTTTAGACATGGGAGAAGGCTCTTTAAGTCTACTAGGAGAATTAAGATGCCTCGGGGGTATGAAACCGGTGATAATAAAGTATTTATGGACCTTCACATGGAGAATGGTTTTACTAAAACTGTGTGGCCCACTACAGGTAACTATGAATACTTATTTAAGGGGGAAGAGACATTTCTTGTGGCTGTGCATAGTTTCCCAAACCGTGTTCCCATCTCTTTTGAAGGGATTATCTTAGGTATAGGGGTGTTACATGATTGGCGCATGGTTTTCCTAATTGTGCAGCCCAAACTTCACAGTGCGTTAATTTTTATGAAATTAACTAAATTAAATTTAAATAAAATAGAAAACTAAAAGAAACAATCCCTTACCCCTTTCTCGCCAGACCTATATCACACACCGCCAAGGGGATTCCCCCATTCGACACTCAACCTCCCATCTTCGGTTCTTCTCTATCCTTAAATTTCATTCATTGATCCATTTTAATTTATCAATGAAACAACCATGTATGGTCTTCTTCCCTATCCTACATCCTTTTTATAGACGATTTTTTGTCTTCTCTTTCACCCTCCAACATTCAGCTTAACCTTGGGTTGGGTTTAACATGAGTTTTGGTTTTCCATTATGGTTTTAGGTTATGTGAAGTCTTACTCGGGTCATGTTGTTGTGTGTTTCGTCAACCATCACTGAAAAAGAGGCAGTTCAGGTGGTATCGGTTTGCTGTCTTTGTTTTTTTGTTTGTTTATTTCTTTCTGTTTTGTTTCACATAATTCAAATTAGGATCTTCATGTGTTTAAAGGATCAATGTAATTATATTTTAGCATGTTGTACTCTGTTGTGTGTTTTCATGTCGCCTGGTCTAAGGTGAATCGTATGAATATGCATATGTAAGTATATATATATATATATGTAAGTTCCACCATTACACGTATATTCATCCATTCGAGTGAATATATGTATATGTGGATAGCTATTCATATGTATATATATGAAAATGAATGTTTAGGTGAGTGGAGATGGTTATATGCATATAATAATATATGTAAGCATCTTCTTGAACATGTTCATGGCCATACAGGCAAATTTATAGGGGCTAGGTGTCCATGCATGTTTGTGATGGTGAAAATACCTAGTGGGGGCGTAGAATTTGTTAGTTAGAAAGCACCAAGATCCAAATTTGATAGATTGGTACCACATTGTGGTACAATCCCTTTCTATGCCCATTAACTTTTAGTAATTCATTAATTTAATTTCTTATTACATAGTTCTTAGATTTAATTAATGAATTATGGTTTCATGGTTTAAATTATTTCCTTGATATGGTTAAAAAATTCAAAACAATTATAGTGGATTATTGATACGAAAATTCATGTTTTATAATAAAAACCCTCCAATTGAAATGTGCTTCCTTTAAGAAAAAAATTTATAAAGTAGGATTATATTATTTCTTATTTTTCTGAATTTTGATTCCTTCTACTTTGAATTTATGTATAACAAGTGAAATGTTTTGGAACTTATCCAACTTTTTTACTGAATAAAATTCATAGATCTATGAAGTGTCCATTGTCCCTTGTGTGATTATATTAACCCAAGACACCCCATGGGTGTTTAGACTCTTAAGGTTTGGAGTTTCCTAAGTAGGCTTTTGATAAGTTTCCATGACATAATTAATAACTTCAAATTTTGAAGACCAATGGAGAAGAATTGGAGGGCTTAGATGGGGTTGTGCCATCCGTTGGATAGAGTGACCTTGATACTTGATCCCTTAAACCCATTATCCATGCTTAGAAAAATAGGGAGAGTTGACATTGAGTATGGTGAATCATACCAAATGGCATCTCTTGAATGAATGGATTAGTCATATTGAATTGATTTACTTTTGTTAAAGTATATAAATGTAATCGATTCCTTCAAATTGAATTGAATGCTACTAATTCCATACATGAGAATTCCTTGACTCATGATTTGTTTTAGAGGTTACTAAAACCTTGTATATGTTTAATTGAAATACATAAGATGTGTTTCCTTAAGTATAAATGTGAATTTTATTTCGTATATTGTGATTATGTTATGTCTATTTGAAATGAATAAAAGGTACTTCCTTATGAATTATATTATAATTATGATAATAATTGTAAATTACAATTGATGGGAGGCATTCATACCCTATGCCATCTATGTAAATGACTATTGATGAGAGGAATTCATACCCTAATCCATCTATGTGAATGAATATGTATGGGAAGCATTGATACCCCATGCCATCTATGTAAATGACTATTGACGTGAGGCATTCTTACCCCATTACATCTATTATAAATGATTATGGATGAAAGTCAGTCCTACTTTTTTCCATTTATATAATCTCTTATGAATGAGAGGAATTATTACCTCGTTCCATTTATATAATAGCCTATGGAAGAGAGGCATTCTATGATTATTAAATTTATATAATCTCATATGGAAGAGAGGTATTCTTACCTCATTCCATTTATATAATCTCTTATAAATGGGAGGAAATATTACTAGGTGAAAATTACATAATCACCCATGGAAGAGATAATTTCTAACCTCATAACAAGGATAACACACACACACACACATAAATATATGATGAAATGAGATGCATTCTTACCTTTTCCCAGTGATAATATATATATATATATACATGGTGACTTGCTCAGATAAACAAGCCTTGGGATTAAGTATTTATCTATATCAGGTGTCCCTTAAGAACCTTGAGGAGTGTTGTTTATTTATTAAAATTCGGCCATTAATAATTCATAACTACACCATGTTAAATTTTTATTACATAGTACATATTGGGATAAAAACTTTTGGTGCTGGCCTACTGAGATTAATATCTCACACCCTACTTGTGCTTCC
This sequence comes from Viscum album, assembly GCA_963277665.1. Lineage (NCBI taxonomy): Eukaryota > Viridiplantae > Streptophyta > Magnoliopsida > Santalales > Viscaceae > Viscum > Viscum album. The sequence continues at coordinate 2,043,720,653 of OY728147.1, read as the reverse complement.
ATTGCATTGGGGTACCCGAGTAGACCTCTCTTGTTTGTAGGGACTTAGACCTTGCTTTGTTGTTGTGTGCTTTCACATGGAGTTGTGAGAAAATCACTGAGATGGAGCTCTATATTCTCATGGAAATCAACCAGGGATCATGGCTGTGTTTTCTTTATTTACTTTTTATTATAAAGTATGTTGTTAAATCTAACGATTTCATATTTTTATAAATACTATTTCATGATTTCACCCATTGTATAAACTAGCAGTGGACACTATGACTAAATTGAATATAACTTCTTCTTCTGCTCTGCTATCTCTTATCTATTTAAATACTATTTCCACTACATACTAATATTTATTATATTGTAATACTATTATGCACTATGATAAGAGGGTATAGTCTCCCCACTATCACCCCTAACACTCTCACTACTAGTTGTAAGCCTCTAGAATATGGGGAGATGCACTTGCAACCATGTGACCCACCGGTCCCACTATAAGGTTAATGGACTGTCGGTTCGGGATGTTACAAAGTGGAATTAGATAAAAATGTTATCCCTTGAATGAATTTTTTTGGTTGGTAGACATGGGACTATGAATGTGTCGGATCTAGGTTATTAGTATTTCTACAGATTGATGACCCCATATACGGGAAATGACTATGTTAATGTGGCTTGGTTTGTCATTGATAATGTTTTTAATTACTATTTATTTGATTTCACCTTGAGTGACTATTGTATTTACACTTCTTATGACTTGTTGACTTTATGGTATTTGACAATTGGCTAGATATGGAAGGAGAGTTTCATTTTATGCATCATAAGAGTCACATAAGAAATATACATGTCATGCATAGTACCATGCCGAGTAGTTTCATTTATAGGTTTCATACTAATTGGGTTTTGTTCCTTGAGTGTTATGCCATAGTTAGTGTTTTTATTCCATGCTAGGTTCTTCAATAACATGATTAGTTTTACCTTCTTAGTTAAATGTTTAGTATTAATTATATGGTTAATGTTTATGATAACATGTTTTCCTTATATATATGGGTTGTGAATGATTGGGAGCCAATTTTCGATTGTAATGTGTATGGGATCCTTATAACCAAGAAAGTGTAACTGTTATATTGAATCCATTTTTAGGATTATATGAATATATTTTCTAGTATATTAATAAAATTTACATTTTAATAATTTTTAAATTAATATGTAAATTGGTTTTGATTAAAGGGGAGTGAAATTACAATCAATAAAGTGTATGGGAAATTTAGAGGTTGTTAAATGGACACCCATATAATTGCACCGTTATATATATGTGTGTGTGTGAGTGTGTTTGTTTGTTTGTTTTTTGTTTGTGTGTGTGTGTGTTTTTGTGCATTTTTTATTTTGGAATGAGATCAGTATCTATTAATGGGATTGAATTTTCAATCCCTAAAGTGTATGTCCACTTCTTGGGGAGGAAAATGACAACCCATGTAATAGAACCGTGTTATGTTGTGAAATGGTTATGATTGTAAAAGTAGTTTAGTTCTGATTTGAAGTTAAATTTATTAATGTAACCCTTTTATGATTACATAACTATTAAAAGGAATTTATTAAGATAAATTTGTTGGTTGTGAAGAGATGTCATTGAATGTTTAAATTTTTAAAAGGCTGTTATTTGAAACATGCTCGTTCTTTCCTTGGGTGTTGGCTTAATCAAGTAGTATATGTTCTATTTAGAGAAAAATAGAACTTGATGATTGATGTTAAATATTTTAGATTCTTAACGATTAAAGGTGAATTAATATAATGGGATTGAAAATGGAACCATTAGTGGTGATATTGCTAAAACTGATGTGTATGGGTAACTTAAGCCTTTCTTTATAGATGCTTTGGAATATAGGTTAAGGTTTTCCCCATAGTCTATTATCTCTATAGCTATGGTTTGTTGTTTGGATCATGATCATGTGACTTTGATGGGAATGAACAAATGCTTAGTTTGAATCTTGTTCTTCATAAGTGGTTATCTCCTAGTTGGTATCACCCTTAGTGATTTTTTGATTTTCTTGTACTATGAGATTTTTGACATTTGGTGTCATTCGGGTGATATTGGCCCTTATAGGACTTTCAGTTTCTAGTGAATCTTTTATTCAGATGGGTGTCCAAGATTTCCCGGATCATGTTACAGGATTAAGCAATGGGTAATTATTATTTTCAGCAGGTTAGACATTCTAATGGCGTGGTTGGCTACTTCATTAGTAGTTTGATCCATTCACTTTTCCATGGGTAGTATGTGTTGATATACATTGTACCATCAAGTTTAAATTGAAATAGTGTACCAGTTGAGTTCACTTAATTCATTTAATTTTGTTCCTATGTGTGTGGTCTTCGGCCATCTCCCAGTAGAGTGACCTGACTATTAAATAAATAGGTCCACCTCAATTCATGGGAAGATTTTATAAAGAATCGGGTGTTATGACATGATGGTGGTTTTGGTTTTGGATTCATCTGGCCTTGATCTTCTTCATATGCTTGACGTTGTGATGGTAGCTCGAGGAGCCTCACAAGTCTGTTTATATTGTTTTGGTCTAGTGCACTCATTAGCGGAAAGTAATAATCTATTTGGTAGATAGGAAAATCCTATGCTTGAGAACTTTATGTTGAATATGTTAAATGTTTCCTTCCATGTAGAAGGGACACTACCTAAAATGCCATTTGATAATGGTTGATCATACCTTAATTCCTTTGAGGCTTGCGGGTTTTTGAAACTTGATTGTGCTAAAATGGTGGCATAATCATATTGAGATTTGTTGTGTATGCATCCCCCTATTAAACACCATTGGTCTTGGAGGACTTCGATGGTAAAATTATGAGAAATCACTAAAATTCTCAAGAGGTAAAGGATTGTGATTGATTGAAATGATACTTCAATAGGTGACGTAGAGATCCTTATTTGAAGTCAACTAGTGGGTAGTCTACCGTTCTTCCCTTCAGTGTTCTGGTTTTATTGATCGGAATCCTTTTGAATTCTCTTAGTGTACTCTCCTATATGATGAGAATTTCCCCCTTCAAGTCATCATCTTGGATGCACTAAGAGAGAATATGCCATTTCCCTACTAACCCTTTAAATATGTTATTCTTGTTTGGGTGGTTGTCTTTTAGTGTTTCATGTGGAATTCATGGTTTCAATTGTGGTTTGACCATAGAGACATCATAGGGAGTCAGGTGTACCCTTCAATGAGCATGTTTTTTTAATTACGATATTCCTTGGGAGATGTAATCACAATTTTTCTTTTGAACACCATCCGTCTAAGTCAGGTATCTTTTTAATTAATTGGTCACAGTGGATTAATTTTTTTCTTTTATTATTTAATGATTATAGTCAGTAAAAGACAATTTATATCATGTGATCAAAATAAAAATATTTCTATTTGTGTCATCTAAGAGTTTCCATGAAAATATGGCTCAACGTGGGCATTGGGTTCAATGGGATGTTGAATATTCAAAAATTTTAAAATCATTCTTGGTGTGATATCAAATGCTTAAGGGAGTGGTTGTATTGAAAATACCAATGGTGGTTGATTGGTAGTTTGTAATTTTCTACATAAATTTAAAGACTAAGGTGGGATGTAACATTGGATAGATGCATGATGAGATGACACGGTGATATTGTCTCTAGTTGAATGGACTAAGGGAAATGTCTTCTTGGTGTTTCGGTTAGGAAAATGAGCATTGGATTGAGATGTAATGGCTCAAGTACAATTTTCCTTTTAAACAGTGAAGGGTGCACAAATAATTCAGAAATGAAATATGACCACATGAATAAAGGTACACAAATCTTATAGGTCGGGTGATGTTTTACATCATTCTCAAAGGATTATCAGGGATGAGAAGTTCTATGATGGGAAGAATGTAATGATCCACATTTTGAACTAGACTAAAATGAGAAGGAATTTAAACTTTTTCAATTAATGGATGAGTTAGTTTTAAAACCATGCAACTTGATTTAATTCCAGTAGTTGGATCACTTATATGTGATTCTTTTGTACATTGGTGAAGGATCTTTATGTCTGTTGGGTGGATCAAGAAGCATTGGGATCATTAGACAAGGGAAAATCGGGTTTTTAATGTCCTTCAAAATACAGATGTTTTGTTTGAAACCATGCAGCCCATTTCAGGTAATTGAATGGACATATTTATAGGGGCAGAGGTTTTTCACATGGGCTAAAAATGTTTCCCCAAATAGTGCATCTATCTTAAGAGAAGGGATTCTCTTAAGAAGATGTGTGTTTGATGGTGGACACACAGTTTTCCTATATATGCAACTCAAACTATGTAGTTTCATAAATTTTATGAAATTAATTAAATTAAATTAAAATAAAATAAAACCTAAAACCATCACTCGCTAACCCCTCTCTCAAGAACCACAACACACACACCATGGGGTTTCACCCCTTCTATGTGCGACATCCTCTCTCTGATTCTACTCTGTTCGTCGATTTCATCAACAGATCCTTCTGATTTTTCACTAAATCATCAAGTTATGTTCTTATTCCCTAGCCTCCTTCATCTTCGAGGCTGATTTTTGGCTTCTCCGTCACCCAAATTTGTTTGGATAAATAAAGGGTTGGGGTTAACTTGGGTTTTTGTTTTCTATTCAGATTCTAGGTTATGTAAAGGCTTCCTCGAGTCATGTTTTCATGTGTTCTGGAAACTACCACTAATGGTGAGGTGGTTTGGGTGGAATTAGTCTTCCATATTTGTTTGGGGGTAATATTATTTCATTCTAATTTTTTTTCATACCATTCAGATTAGGATGTTTATGTCTTTCAAGGTTCATAGTAATTATCTTGTAGCACGTTGGAATTTGTCATGTGGTTTTTAGTCACCAGGTCTAAAGTGAATCTCTTATATATGCATATGTAAGTATATATATAGGTTCCCAAATTACATGAATATTTATCAATGGTAGATAATATACGTCCATGGGGATAGGTGTTCTTGTTTATATATATAAAAATGCATGCATATGTGAGTGGAGATGGGTAAATGCATATAAACATATATGTAAGGATCCCCTTGAATAGGTTCATGGCCATTTAGGCATGTTCAAGGGTGCTAGGTGTCCTTTCATGTCTGTTAACATTCTTATATTCAATGGGGGAGCAACAAATATTAGTTAGAAAGAACCAAGAGCTAAAGTTGATGTCTTGGTTCCAAATTTAGGTGGGGTTCATTTCAATGTGCATTAACTATTAGTAATACATTAATTGAATTTCGTATTGCATAGTTATTAGAATTAATAAATGCCATATGGTTTCATGGTTTAAATGATTTCCTTGATATGGTTAATAAAATTCATACAAGTGATGGTTGATTGTTGATAATGAAAGTCATGTTCTTATAATAAAACCAATCCAATTTAGGGGAAATTCCTTAAACCAAAAAATTAAAAATGTTTACTTATGTGCTTGCTTGGTTTGTGGAATATTTATTGCTTCTACATTGAATCTACATATAAAAATTGACTTGTTTTGAACCTCATCCACATTTATTAACTAAATGAATTTCCAAGCTATATGAAGTGGTCATTGTCCCTTGTAAGATTCAATTAAACCTACTTTCCATGCATAGGTGAATTGGATGACATGACATCAAGTAGGGTGACTTATACTAAATGGCATGTATTAAATGAATGGATTTGTCCTATTGAATTGATTTTCATTTGTTAAAGTGTTTAAATTTAATGTCATCCACGAAAAAGAATTGAATGTGGGTAATAACATACATGATAATCCATTACCTCATGATTTCTTTTGAAGGTTACTAAACCCTTGTTGATGTGTAATTGAAATACATAAGATGGGTTTCCTAGAGTATAAATGTGAATGATATTGATTAAAATATGAATATGGTATGACTATTTTAAATCTAAAAGAGGTTCTACCTTATTAATTATATCATAATTATGCCAATTTTTGTAAATGAATATGGATGGGATACATCCATAGCCCATTCCATATATGTAAATGGATATAGATGAGAGGAATTCATACCACATGCCGTTTATGAAAACGAAAATATATGGGAGGAATTCATACCCCATTCCATCTGTGTAAATTACTTTTGATGGGAGAAAATATTACCCCATTCCATCTATTGTAAAAGATTATGGATGAGAGGAATTATTGCCTCAAGACATTTATATAAAATCAAATAGGTGAGAGGAATTTTTACCTCATCCCATTCATATAATCTCATATGGATGAGAGACATTATTACAACTTTCCCTTCATATAATCTCATATAGATTAAAGGCATTATTACCAAGTTCCATTTATGTAATCTCCTATGAAAGATAGGCATTCATACCTCATGCCATTTATATAATCTCTTATGGATGAGTGGTATTCTTAACTCATACTAATTATATAATCTCCCATGGAAAGAGGCATTATTACCTCTTTCCAAGGATAACCTCTCTCTCTCTCTATATATATACAAAGGGATAAGAGGCATTCTTACCTCATCCAAGTGATAATATATATCTATATATATATATATATTTATACATGGTGACTTGATCATATATACCATCCATGATATTAAGTATCTATCTCTATCATGTTTCCCTTATAAACCAAGAAATGTGTTGTTTATTAATTAAATTCTCTCATTAATACTTCCTATCTGCATAATGTTAAATTTATATTATAATTTTTGGATTAGGATAGACACCATGGGTGCTAACTTATTGAGATTTATTTCTCACACCCTACTAGAGCCTCCATTCCACTGGGGTACCCAGGTAGACCTATATTGTTTGCAGGGACTTGGATATTTATTGTTGCTATATGCCTGAACCTAGAGTTAGGATAAAAATACTAAGATAGAGCTTAGGATGACAATGGAGACCACATGTGGGTCTATTATGTAGTTTCTTTATTTTTAATGAATTTTAAATAATTTTTTTCTCTTTACTACTTTAAAACTTGTATCAACACTATGTCATAGTCTCATCCACTATATAAACTGACTTTGGAAACATTGACTATATAGAATATACTTATTTCATCTGCTTTGCTCTCTGTAATCTATTCACATACCACTTCCGCTATTTCCTAATGTTTATTCCTTGATAACACTATAGTATACTATGATAAGAGGGTATCATCACCCCTAAATCACCCTGGAGAGCCCTATTTCTAGTCGATATCTTCTAAAATATGGGGAGACATGCTTGAAACCATGTAACCCACCAGTACAACTACTGGGTTAATGGTCAGTCGGGCTGGGATGTTAGAACATTGAACCCACATTTGATAGAAGACTACATTTAGGGTTTCCTACTACTTTTAGTCATATATAGTTCTTAATAAAATTCATTATACTATTGAGAAAATAGTACATGTTAATGTTGATGAAAACGATCCCTTTATTTTCCAATAACTCGAACCTAAATCCTCATCTGCTATAATTTATTTAAATGAGTTTAAACCTTTGTTATAATTTTATTCAAATAATGAAATAAAATAAGATTTTGTTTATGATGTCATTCCCCATTAATATTTTCTACCTATTGGTGAAGATTTTTTTTTCAAAACCTAAGAAGTCAGTTTTTTCTTTGGAATCATCCTTTTGAAAGTATCATTGTTGATGTAGATTAACAAGACAACACGATAATTTCATCACAAAATGAATATGATCATCTGGGGTTCTTTTTCCAATTTGAACATATGAATCTTAATGATGATTTACGTGGGTAGGATTGAATTTATGGTATAAAAGATTATATTTATGTAATCAAGAAAAATAATGCCTGTAATTTAATTGAAAAGCCTAAAGAAACTTATATAATTGGACTATAAATTTTTTTTTCAGAACAGATGTTATGAAAATTGAATTATTTTTTGATATAAAATTAGAATTTATTTTAAGGGTTATAATAAAAAAGAGGGTATTGATTATGAGTTGAACTATGCATCTATTAGAAAACATGAAGCGATTTTAATAATTTTATCCTTTGCAACATTCATTTATTTTAAAAATTTAAAATGGATATGAGTTGTGATTATCTTAAAGGATGTGTTTAGATGGATGTTTATGTTGAAGAAAACACATTTTTTTGATAATTATAAACATAGTAAATATATCTCAAAAATTAAGAATGTTTTATATAGACATAAACAATCCCGTAGAACCTTTTATGATAGGTTGACATGATTTTTTTACAAAAAAACATTTTTATGTGAGATTCAGACACAATATTTTTTATAAAATAAGTAAATAAAAGTAGTATGATCATACAAATTTATAATGATGACATTATATTCTATTCGACTAAAAACTATTTACCATATTCTATTGATGTTCTTATGAAATATGAGTTTGAAATGAGTTTGATAGGTGAGTTTACTTGTTCTCAACATTTTATATATCAAAAAAATAAAAAGAACATTTATATATAAATATATTTATATGAAATATATTCTAATGAAATTTTGGAATGAAATAACTAAATGTATTTTTACTCCCATCAGAATCAATAATTCATTAGATCTTGATTATTTTGTGAAACCAGTTGATCAAAGTACATTTAGTGGTATGATAGGAAGTTTACATTACATAACATATTGTCATCTAGATTTAATGTTTCCATTATGAATATGTTCAAGATTCCAATATAATAAAAATGTGTTTTATATTGGAGTTGTAATTTTTAAATTTATCTTAAGGGAACATGAATTTAATAATTTTCTATTCATCTAGAAATGTTTTTTTAATAAAAATGACTCTTGGCTATTGAAATTGGTATATGTATAATGGGTATGAAAATTACATCTAGATATTTTAATATATTATGATATTCCATAGTTTTTTGGTCATGTATGAAACTACACCCAGTAGCACCTTCCACTACTGAAGCTGAATATGTGTCAGTTACAATATGTGATCAAGTGTTATGGATACAAAACACACCCATTGAAAATGGATTGAGTTTTTCTAAAACTGAAATTATTATTTATAATACAGGTTCAATTTCATTAATTAATAAAACATCATATCACTCATGTTGTAAGAATATAGATAGAAGACACCATTTCCCTCAAGATCACACAATTAAAAGAGATATAATTTTACAATTCATCATAATTCATGAAAAATTTACATATATATATTGAAAACCTCTTACATTAAATATATTTGAATATAATAAATAGAATTTGAGAATGATAAACATAAATTAATCATTCATATCCAATTTTTTCTACCAATATTCTAACATTTAGATACTCCATTTCATATGGGATTACATATGTTTGAATTTTTTCAATTTTTTTAAAAAATTTTTTATTAAAAAATTTATCCTAAAATAATTTCTCTACTGAAGACAATTTATAATTTCTTTTATATTTATAATACCCAAATGTGTCAATCAGAAAATTTTATAAAAAATCTAGAAACAAATTTTCTTAAAAATACTTTTGAATCATAATTTTATAAATAAAATATTATTGTAATGATTTATTATAAAAAAAATACATATTTAGTTTTATGTTATAAGTAGGTTAATTATTATTTCAACAAAAAATATCATATTCATTCATTTTAAAACTATCATAACCGGTTAGTTCAGAAAAAACAATAAGAAAATGTTAGTCACGTTGATGGATATTGTCCCTCTGAAAGGTACACTTCTATTTCTTTTTGTTTTTACACTATCTCATTGCATTATTATTTTAATTATTATTATTGTACTATTAGTTTTATAATTTTTGTCAAACTTCATAAAAATTCTTCAAATTAGAGATATCCTTATTCTGATAAATTTTTAACAAACTCAAGAGTTCATAATATATTAAAAACATTATTTAAATGAGTTTTTACTATCATATTAGAATAATATCCATATCAAATATAGATCATCTTATGGATAAAGGATATTCAACCTGAGTGCCGACCTATAGAGGGAACCCACAATATTCTACATCAGTTCTCCTTTTCTTTTTCTTATGAGATGCTGACCCTTATAAATTTTGTAGTTCGAAAGATTTTTTTTTTCAACCATTTCAAATGTTTTATATACAGTTCTGATGTAGACTTTAGAAGACATCAAAAGAAGGCTCCTATTCCTTTAAAGTTTAGTTTAGATATCCTTTTACGATAATAATTATTAAACTCCTAGGAAAATTATTTCATTTCCAAGATGTGAGTCAGTTTTTCTAGAAAAATTAGAAATGAACATTGGACGATTTTACTCTGATTTTGTACATAAAATTTATGAATATATTATGATTTTAATGAAATATCCTAAAAATAAAATTTATATCCTGAAATTTGTCTTGTGGTATAAGTTATCACATTAGAAAAATGTCTATTTGGTTGTAATACCTTCTAAAAGAGTAGAGTATAATCCCTATCACATGCATATAAATAATTTCCGTACATTTTATAAGATAAAAGACGAGGAGTACTTATTTTATGAATATTAAATGTTAGGATAGTTTCTTATGAAACCCCATATAATCATGTATTTTCTTTATGGATAAAATTATTCATGATCCTAAGAAAAGGAGACCATGATATATAGTAGGTATATGTTTTTTTGTCTTGCATTAATTGGTAAAATTGTGAAAGATTAATGTCATCATTTTTGATAATCTTACGATGTTAAATATCTAAAATAAATCTATAAAAATCAAAATTATTATGTTTCTTGCATTTATATTCAAGTGGTTATAGAATGTATGATGGTTTTTAAAGATCCCAATAAATTGCAATAGAGGAGAGAGAATATTTCTTTTATAAGTGATTATATGATGAATGTAATGAGATTTTCCTCTGATTGCAAATCAATGAATTTTTTGATAAGATTGGTGGTTCTTTATCTGATGTATATCCATCAAGAATTTCATAAAAGGATGATATGAAAAATAATAAGAAGGTAGATACCTCATCACCAAAGAAACAAAGATGAAAAATAAGGCTTATGATGAAGTTTTTTATGATTTTATAATGATGAAGGATGCTAAGGAGTCATGGGATCCAATTATATGGCTCAATCTATAAGATTATACTGCCTTAAAAATTCATTCTATCGAAACCCTTTAATAATAATAATTGAAAAATAAATAAAAACTGATACTACAAAGAAGCTTTGTTCTAAGAGAATATTTTGAAACGTGTTGAAAGGGAATTTGAGAAGGATGATCTACCAACTTCTCATATCAATTAGGAGAATATAAAAGCTAAATTAACATTTGTATAAAATAATATTGTATATTTTTATTTTCTATTAGTAGATGACAATGTAAAATGAATGGTTTTTGAACAATAATTGGTTCCAATAGTTCAATAAAATCAATTGAAATCTGAACCAATCAGAAATGGAGATTACAGAACTAAATGAAAACCTAAAAATGATCTTCATATGGAAATAAATGAGAATGTTAATTAAGTAGAACAATAAAGAAATTTTTTATTTCAAAAATAAGAATACTAACATGAATATGAATAAATTGTTGAATAGATTGAAGAAGAGATGGAAGATGAAGAAAAGGAAGAAAAAGATGAGAATAATCAGGATGATAATAAAGAAGAATCTCAATCTAATAAAAATTCATCATATTCATCTTTATCATCATCATCATCATCATCATCAAATCTATCTTTAAAAAAAATTTGGTATGTAAACATAGATGTAATGATGGAGTAGAATTATCATCCCAAGAAAAATATAATTCACCATCCACAAAATAATTATATTAAAAAAATTCAAAAACAAAAGTTTCAAAAAATGACAACACCGGTAATGTGGAAATTTGTAATTATATGATAATATGACAATGTATTTGGAATTTGGTATAAAAGATACATTTAAATATAATTAAAATTATTTTTTTGGATTTTAAAATCAGCAGAATAAAACTACTAGAGATTCCTCAAGATATGTTGGATTTTGATGGAACAATTTATCTAGAAGGAATTGATTATATTGTTCATGAGATTGATAGACAATAAAAAAGTTACATATTTTCATAGAAATAATGACAGTGCTAAACTAATTTAGGAGTGTATTGATCATAAATCATAATATCTAAATATTTTAATTGAGAAAGTGATTCAAACTGAGCGGGAATTAACATTTTTTCAAGAAAGATATCAAACTCATAAAATATCTTTCAATAAGATGGTTAAATGTTCTCATAAGGTCTATGTAGATATTCAGTTTCCCAATTATCATTTTGGAAAAGTTGTAAAACCTTTATTTGATTTAGTAATTTCTATCAATGAGTTATCATTTCAGATGGTTGAATGATTAATGTTCATGAAAGGGTTTCGATATTACACTGTTGATCAAACCAAAGATGTTAATGTTATAACGAAGAGGATCCAAGATATAGAGATTGATATAACCGGACTCTGACTCATAGAATCCAAAATTATCTTTCTTAAGGAGGAGAATAACAATTTTTAGAGGAATTCAAGATGATAAGATCATTGGAAGAGAATTTTGAATGGCTTTCGAAATATTTGATGGAATTAGAAGAGATGAAAGAATTTATGAAGGAATTAATAATGAAATATTGATTTTTTCTACTTTTTAAATATAAATATAATTATTTTTTAAATCATTTCAATGTTTGTTTATTAATTAATTCCTTTCTCATCTAAATCCTTTTTTTGGTTATTTTGCAATTCTAATTGGGGGAATGTTATTCCATAATTGTTTATGGTTGATTAGTTAATTCATTGTATTTTTATGATATTTTCCACTCTATAACATTTCAATAAAATTCGAAACATTCCCTATTTTTTGTGAAATCACACTGGAGGGACTTTAAAGATAAGGGATAAAATTTTAAATGGTGATAAGATTTTATAAAAGGGAATTTATTATATTAAGGGGGATAATGTGATCTGTAGTGGGAGAATAAATCATAAGGGGTTTTATCTTTCCTAATTTTTTTTTCTAATAATCCATAATATTCATAATAATATTCAGAAGAGTTACAAACACAAGGGAAGCTGAGTTTTAATGTTTAACTCTGAAAATTATGTTCTTAAAAGAAACAGACAGAATCATCATCGAGTTATTTTTCATTTCTATTTTGGGGTTTTTTCTTTAAAAAATGGGGGATATTGTTGAGTCTGAATTTGTACATCTTAATTTTAAATTCCATTTGTTTTGGAAATCAAAAGAACTTTATTAAAACATGTTTACTAACGTTTTATATCCCAAAGATTAAGCTTTTTTTGTAGAAAACATAATCTTCTACCATACAAAGAGTATGATCTAATGTTTTACGAATGTTAATGGAATATTCTATATTACGATAATTGTAATGAGTAAGGGTTCAATTATTTTTACATAATGTAAATTAGAAAAAGATATATACTTTTGTCTTGTGTATCATACTGACAATAGTATTCACTATCAAAATGGCCACGGTATCTGTAAAATCAGGCTGAATCACATTATTATAATTGAATTGAAAATTGAAAGGAAAATCATATAGATTAAATAATGATTAAAATTAGAATATGTAATAATTATTTAAATCATAAGGAATAATTTTAACCCTAAAATGATGTCGAATAATACAATTTCATACATTCAATTATGATGATTGTTCAAGTTCGTGTTGTCCGAATCCAATGAAAAAAACATAGAAAATATGATTGTTTGAATAATACCTATAAATAACAGGTTATTTGAAGAGTTTTAACATGGTTTACTACATTCTCTATCAATTTTTCTTAATAATCATTAGTGTGAGTAGCTTCATCTAAATCACATTATTTATTTAGAGAGTAATCATTCTTAAATAAACCTTATTAGGTTGTCTCCTTTATAAATTTTTGTAATTTTATTCTCATATGATATACTTAATGATCGAGATATTATTTGGATAGGAAAATGGAGAATCCTATCTTCATATCAAGGACTTACATGGATAATAAAATAGGTCTGATCATTATATTTATGGATTTGATGGATAAGAATATATAGAAATGTTTATAATTGTATTGAGGGAATTCCCTTGTAACATCCCAGGTAAATAAATAATATTAAATTCTCATGTTTATTAATATTTTTAAATAAAATATTAATATTTCTTTAAAGGATATTCTAATTTCGTTGTCATACCCAATATGCAACAATGAGTTTCTTTGAAATCTTAAGTTGCACAATAATAATATAATTATTTTAAATTGTAGTTGACACCTAGAAGTTGTACTAGAGGGAATGAATAAAACTAACTAAAATATTATTATAGATATTTGTAAGATGTATTTACTTTTATCCAATAAAATTTAGAGGCTTACAATGTAAATGAATATGATTTTAAGCATAATTTACATTAAAAGGCCGATTTATCACCTTTTGATAGCGAACCCTATTTAAATCTAGTTTTGGTCCCTTTCATATGTTCATTTTGAAAAAATAAAATTCTTCTTTAGATTCGTATCATCAAAATTTATTTGGGGTAGATTTTTGATATTTTTCTGATAAAATTCATTTATTAATGAATAGTGAAAAATACTGTATTTTATTTCAAAAGTGATTTTTAATATAATTGATTTATAAGTACAGATTATCTTTTTAATTTGTTTAAAAGTTTAATTAAAATATATTTTTACCATTTAATGCAACGGTGGTCATTGGAATTAATTTCACTTCGAAATTGTACATAAGAAAGTGTCAATCTTTTAATAGACATTGTTTCTTAAAAACACGCTATTTCTTTTGATAGAGGGAATTGATTATAAAAATAATTAATGAAACATTTATGTTTTGAATTTGGTAAAATTGAAATCATTTTTGAATTTGGAATATCAAATATAGCTTAGGGTGAATTTTTGGTATTTTTCTGAAAAACATCAATTTTTGATGAATAGTGAAACCACTAAGTGGTTGTTAAAAAAAATGATTTTTCATTTAAATGAAATTTTACCACCTCTGTGATTTGAATTTCAAAAATCGGACATACATGGTTGTCATTAGAATGTAAAATGTGCTTCAATGGGATTAAAATAATTTGTTTTGGTGAATAGTAACTTTTAAGTTTCATTAATCGCGATTAAAGGTAATTAGTGTAATTTAAGGTAAATTTAATGATATAATAATATGAAATTACCTTTAAACATGTCCTACACTTATTGGATAAGTCATGGACGACCAAGAAAACACATGTGTCAACTTGGGTACCCCATGGAGCCAATTGGGTATGAAAATGACATTAATAACTTTTTATTTAACGTAAAAATAAAAGTGTCACAAACATGTATTGTTTTACTAAACAAAAATTTACATGGGGTTATACAAGTCATATTATTTTCTATAAATATTAATTAGAAATATAAAAATATTTCCTACATCATGATATTTTTTTTATAATTTTTAGACATTAAATAATTGAATTTATTTATGACACCATGATGATGTAGTGATTACCTCATTAATGAACGATTTAAATAATATGAGAAGATAAGGTAAAATCTAAGACTTACACTTTTCAAAAACCTATTTGATGGGTGGATTTAGAACCCTTATCACCTTATCCTTTAAATATATAATTGTGGGACATTTAATATCCAAAAATCATTTTAATATAAAGTAACATTTCTTGACTTTCCAAGAGTGCCCTCCTCCCTCTTATAAAAGGCCCCCACCACTACCTCCTTACCCACACGTCTCAAGCCATTGGCTCGGAAAAAATCTGTTTATTTTATCTCTCCACATCCCTCTTTTCATCATATAATCCATACCTTAGGCGGAAAGCTCTTCAAGAAACCCTTTTGGTTCAAACCAAGGGGAGTTATCAGATTTAAAGGCAAAGTCTTCTATATTGATCTTTTGTTTTATTTTTCTTCTCCAACCCCCTAAAATCTTTTTATTCCACTATTTGGTAAAAAAAATATACTCAATATTCTAGTATGTTTTTATAAGAAGGATTCGAGCTACAATTATACACACCTCCATCAAATGGTTAAAGAACATACTGTTTCGGTGTATGTCGAATTTCTGCCTCACGAAACGATGATTGTTCAATATTCATTTAACACATTTAAAGGTGGACATTGAGATGTCAGTATATTTACATATGATATATAATTTGTTTATTTTTTCCTTATGATTCGGTATTTTTCATTTATGGCATAAATTTATGGTTTCCATTATGGGTAAACACAATATCTTCATTTTAGGAACTGCGGACAACCGCCCCCTCAAAGTGATTTGATTCGTTAATGCCAAAAGTGGGACGTGTAAAGGATGGAGTTAATGATATTATATATATATATATATTATTGTACTTTAATTATAATATTCCTTTATATCATTATTATTTCATTTCATTTAATACGAAATAGAAATGAATGTAGCGTTCATCCGTACGTACAGCTTACCATCTCCATGAACGGTGCATTTCATTTCTTACCTCTAAATGTTATGTAATATTATAAATGAATTTTTATAATCAATATTTAATATTTATATGATATATTAATCATGAATATAATTCAGGATATAATTGATATTTTACCACATGAACAACTTGTAATTATATGAAGTTTATTTTTGACTCAAGTGCCAATGATCGACAAAACAACCATTATTAACATAAATAATTACATAATGTTCATAAAATGGTAATAAGTGATATAAAAGGAATAATGAACTTAAAAAAGTAATTAATCAAGTAGAAATTAACTCTAGTTTATTATTCAGGAGATTAAATAATGACCGAGTCAAGTCGGACATGAGGAAAGGGATCCTACCTCTTTCTTTTTAAGTACTCTCCTTTATGTCATTTATGTTAAGCTCATCTTTATTTTGTTTTTAGATGTTATTTTATATTCCTCATTCAGTATTTTTTACGTTCATTTTATGAGAGACCCTATTTGTTCTTGTCATTATTTTTTTTGATGTTTTAAGTGGCTTCGTTAGGCTTCTGAGTTTTCGTAAGGGAATTTTCATCTCACTTTTATTCCCCTGAGATTCATGCTACATTTTCCACTATTTACTTTTTTAGTGTGGTGTGTGTACTTAAAATTATTATATTATTTGTTTAATATACGTTAATTTATGGGTATATACATCTTCATTCTATTACCCTTCTTTCATGGGGTGTATGTTTCGAATGTTACCCCAATCTGTAAAGGAACCTTTCAGCCTACTCTTTTTAAAAGACTTCTTTTTGTTATGTATTTTAATTTATATATTATTATGTTGGGATATGTTCTTATATATCATTATTATTTTAAATTTTTTGTCCAAGTGATGAGATACCATTTTTATCCCTCATCATCTCATTTTATGAATTCTAAGGTGACGCTGTTAGGCTGTCAAATTTCTGTAATGGAACCTCTTAAGCCAAATTCGATTATTTGGGTTAAACCTCTACTTCTTTATTATGTTATGCCATGAATATGTTTGGATGACCTCTAATTGTTTTACACTTAATATCCTATTATGTTAGGTGTATTTATATTTTCCACACCTAATCATGTAATTGATTTATCCTTAATCTAAGGATACCATCTTTGTAAGGGACTTCGTCTCAATCTCCTTTCATTGAGGCATATTTTGTTTTATACACAACATTATTTTATATGGTGTATAAATCCCTTTTACTTTTACTTTTATTCAAAAGTTTTATTTTTTATACGAAGCATTTTTCTAAATGATAAAAGGGAATGCTTTTTCATACGTATGCAGCGAAAATGACTTCTCCGCCGCCGTGAACATTATTTGAGTTCTAGATTCCTCTAAAAGCCATAAACCATTTTTTAAATGAAAAATAAATACCATGTTTTACTTTTATTTTACTTTGGTATTTAAAATGGTTTTGATAATGTTTTTATTATATAATGTGTTGTATTGATATCTTGTAATTGAAATGTGGAAATGTTATGTTTCTTTTATGCATGTTTTATGTGATACGATTATGTTATGTTTCTTGGGAACTATTTATGAAGACGGGTGGTTCTGTGATAAACAAAGGGTGGGTGAGGCCGATATAGCTCTCCAATTAATGTGGTAACACAAAGGAGGTAAAAGCTAAGGTTTCTCTAAAGATATTAAGGGAATATACTATGATGGGTATTCCAAATGTAACTATGAGGGTTACTCCCTACATAAGAAAGTTATGAATGCCTCAAGTTACCTTTATGTCTTATGATTTCTGTGAGTTATTCATAAATCTTATGATTTCATGAGGTGTGTTAAAGTACTTCTGTTTTATGAGTAAAGAATTATTTCATTGTTTTTTATGTATACATGGACTAATGCTTTCTTACCGTATTTTTATATCCCTTACTGAGCTTTTTATGCTCATACCATGTTTTTTAAATGGTTTCCACAGGACTTAAAGAAGAATAGGGTCAAGTATGGGATCAAGGAAAGACATGATATCTAAAACATGGAACTAGAAATGTTTGTTTTTATGAGTTTTTTGTTTTATGGAAAAAATGGAAACTGGTTAGAAGTGTCTACTTTGTAATCTTTGAGATGTAATAGTTATTTCCTAATTATCTAAAAATCTAAACCTAAAAATACCCTCAATGTGAATTATTCATTTAATTCCATATTATGTAATGTTTTAAGGCTGGGTCCTTATAGTTGGTATCAAAGTTCGGTTTAGATAACTTTAGATGTTAGAATATCATTTAATCATAAGTGAAATGTTGTGTATATCCACAATGGTTAGTATTTTAGATGGAGTAATTGTTATTTTTGAAAGTTGGAATGAGTTTGTTATAACTTGGATAAGAATATCTTAGTGTTTATCATCCCCATTAGTACATGATGATTTTGTTGATATACTCACACTGACTTTTTTGGTTTTAGTAAATTGATGGATCTATCAGGCACCAAAGTGACAATGGGATTAAAGGAAACTATGGTGGTTCTCTGATTAAGAGACTAGATGAAATGGGGGATTCAATGAGTAATCTCATGGTTATTCTAAACCAATAATCAAGAGTCATGATCAACCACTTGAACCTTGGTGAGTTCTCTATTGCATCATGTACGAGAGAACCAACTCGATGTGGAAGTTCAGGTAATACTTATAAAGGCAACCATTAGGGTTTATATGATCCATACTTTTGAGGAAATTATGGGTTACTATATGATATGATGGAATATGAATGGCATGAGATAAACTTGAGGTTAAATTGATTTATGGTTATTTTTGAATATTTTATCACCTTTTGGGGAATGTTATAAGAATTATGTAGTTTTGGAAATAGGACAACACGTAGAACATGTGACAACCTGTCGTGTCGAACGAAGCTGCGGGAATTGAACCCACAACCAAAGTACGACTGGTATTTATCACCTACCACTGGACTACGTGAAGTCCCTGGTTAGTTTGACTAATTCTTTTTAGTTATATGATCTTATGAATCTAGAATAAGTTGATTTTAGGTTATCTTTGGAAATTATTAACCTATAATGGAGGATATGTGATTAGGTAAATTAATTTTCAGTATGATACTTTAAGAGAAACTGATGTAATTTCAAGATAAATGTTAAGATTTACCTTGGAAAACTATGTGATTAAATCCTTCGGGGATTTGGGTTTCAATCATTTTTTGGTTTATCTTTGAAGAATTTTATGGATAGATGTTTATTGGATGGTCTTTGTTGAACTTTGGATAATTTTTGACAAATTTTGGAGATTAAGAGTAGTATTTCTTTTTATAAAGGATTATCCTTTTTGGGGATTATCTGATCTTGTACTAACCTTTTTGGTTTTGGTTTTTGTTTTTGTCTAAAGACATGGGAAGTATATAGTTCTCTTTTGTCGATTTGGTGGTTCTATAGAAGTTGATTATAGAGTTCATAATATGAACAAGTCATCCAGAAATACTCATCGTTTGGAGAAAATATGAGTTTGTGTTAGAAATCTAGTAAAAGATGAAAGTCTACATGACAAGTGAGTATGTTTCCTTTTGAGGTAGTTATGTTCATAAATAAATTCCTCTTTGAAAAGTAACTTAAAACAAAAATTTTGTCTGTTAACTTTTCATACTGGGGAATCACATACCGTTTAACCCATCATAAGTTTGTGATTTTATTGGGGTTAACTTTCTCCAAATCATGTTTTCTATCACTCTCCATCAGCACATGACCCTTTGTTCTCTCCTCCATATCCTTGTTTTCATGGAATACTAGTATGGGTTAACTCGTGTGACCTTTTTACTTCTCTTTATTTCTTTTAAAGTGATAGTTAAAATTACTCTTTTTCCGATATGGGGATTTCAATGAAGTTTCCAAGCCCAATTTTAAAATTGCGAGGACGTAATTCCCAAAAGGGGGGAAGGATGTAACATCCCAGGTAAATAAATAATATTACATTCCCATTTTTATTAATATTTGTGAATAAAATATTAATATTACTTGAAAGGATATTCTATGTTCGATGGCGTACCCAATACACAACAACGAGTTTCTTTCAAATCTTACGTTGTACACTAATAATATAATTATTTTAAATAGTAGTTGACACCTAGCCAATGTATTGTATGGAATGAATAAAACTAACTACAATATGATTATAGATATTTTTTAAATGTATTTACTCTTATCCAATAAAATTTAGAGGCTTAAAATGTAAATGAATCTAATTTTAAGAATAATTTACATTAAAAGGCTGATTTACCGCCTTTTGATGGTGAACCCTATTTAAATATAGTTTTGGTCACATTCATATGTTCATTTTGACAAAATAAAATTATTATTTATATTCTAATTATCAAAATTTATTTTGGGTAGATTTTTGTTATTTTTTTGATAAAATTCATTTTTAATGAATAGTGAAAAATACATTATTTTCTTTCAAAAGTGATTATTAATATAATTTATTTATAATATTAGATTATCTTTTTCATTTGTTTTAATGTTTAATTAAAATATATATTTACCATTTAATCCAATGGTGGTCATTTTAATTAATTTCTCTTTGAAATTGTACATAAGCAGGTGCTATCTTTTAATAGATATTGTTTCTTAAAAACAGGCTATTTGTTTTGATAGTGGGAATTGATTATAAAAATAATAAATGAAACTTTTATGTTTTTAATTTGGTAAAATGGACATCATTTTTGAATTTGGAAAATAAAATATAGCTTAGGGTGAATTTTTGGTATTTTTCGGAAAAACATCAATTTTTGATGAATAGTGAAATCACTAAGTGGTAGTTAAAAAAATTGATTTTTCGTTTAAATGAAATTTTACCACCTCTGTGATTTGAATTTAAAAAATCCAACAAACATTGTTTTCATTAGGATGTAAAATGTGGTTCAATGGGATTAAAATAATTTATTGGTGAATAGTAACTTTTAGGTTTTATTAATCGTGATTAAAGGTAATTAGTGTAATTTAAGGTAAGTATAATGATATAATAATATGAAAATACATTTACACTTGTCCTACACTTATTGGATATGTCATGGACGACGAAGAAAATCCATGGGTCAACTTGGGGACCCCATGAAGCCACTTGGGTAAGAAAATAATATTAATAACTTTTTATTTAAAGTAAAAATAAAAGTGTCACAAACATGTATTGTTTTACTAAAACAATTTTTACAGGGGTTATACAAGTCATATTTTTTACTATAAATATTCATTAGAAAGGTAAAATAATTTCCTACATCATTATATTTTTTTATAATTTTTAGATATTAAATGAATAAATTTATTTATGACACCATGATGATTCATTGATTACCTCATTAATGAGCGATTTAAATAAAATGAGAAGATAAGGTAAAATATAAGACTTACACTTGTAAAAAACCTATTTTATATGGGGATTTCGAAGCCTTATCACCTTATCCAAGAAATATATAATTGTGGGACCTTTAATATCCGAAAATCATTTTAATATAAAGTAATATTTCTTGACATTCCAAGAGTGCCCATCATCCCTCTTATAAAAGGACCCCACCACTACCTCCTTACCCACACCTCTCAAGCCATTGTATCAAAAAAACTTTACTCATTTTATCTCTACACATCCCTATCTTCATCATACAAGCCTTACCTTAGGAAGAAAGTTATTCAATAAACCCTTTTGGTTCAAACCAAGGGGAGTTACCCGATTTAAAGGTAAAGTCTTCTCTAATGTTCTTTTGATTTATATTGCTTATCCAACCCCCTAAACACTTTTTATTGCTATATTTTGTAACAACACCAGTATCTTAAATATACTAGTATGTTTTTATAAGAATTATTTTAGCTACACTTACACACACCTTCATCTAATGGTTAAAGAACATACTATTTCTGTGGATGGCGAATTACTGCCTCACGAAACAATGATTGTTAAATATTCTTTTAACACCTTTAAAGGTGTCCATTAAGATGTAAATATATTTATATATGATATATAATATGTTTATGTTTTCCTTATGCTTATTTATTTTTCATTTATGATATTCCTTTATGGTTTCCATTATGGGTAAACGTGATATCTTTATTTTAGGAAGTGCGGACTACCGCCCCCTCAAAGTGATTTTATTCGTTAATTCCATATGTGGAATGTGAAAATGATGGATTTAATGATATTATATATATGATATTATACTGGAATTATAATATATCTTTATATCATTTTGATTTCATTCCATTTAATATGAAATATAAATGAATGTAGCGTTCATGCGTACGTACGACTTACCGTCTCCATTAACGGTGCATTTCATTTCTTACCACTAAATGTTATGTAATATTATAAATGAATTTATATAATGAATATTTATGATATATTTGATATCTACATCATGAATATAATTCTGGATATAATGTATATTTTTCACATGAAAAATTTGTAATTATAAGATGTTTATTTTTGACTCAAGTACCAATGATCGACAAAACAACCGTTATTAACTTAAATATTTACATAATGTTCATAAAATGATAATAAGTGATATAAAAGTAATAATGAACTTAAAAAAAGTTCTTAAGAAAGTTTAAATCAACTATAGTTTATTATTCTGGATATTAAAGAATGATCTAGTGAAGTCGGACACTAGGTAAGGGATCCTACCTCTCTCTTTCTTTTTAAGTACTCTCTTTTATGTCATTTCTTTTAAGCTCATATTTCATATGTTTTTGAATTTTATTTTAAATTCCTCATTCTGTTATTTTTATGTTCATATTATGAGAGACCCTATGTGATCTTGTCAATCCTTTTATTTGATGTTTTAAGTGGCGTCGTTAGACTACCGAGTTTTCGTAAGGGATTTTTCATCTCAATTTTATTCCCCTGAGATTCATACTACATTTGCAACTATTTCCTTCTTGTGTGGTGTGTGTACTACCCATGATTATATTATTTGTTTAATATACTTTAATTTCTGGGTATTTACATCTTCATTGTATGACCCTTCTTTCATGGGGTGAACGTTTCGAAAGTTACCCAAATCGGTAAGGGAACCTTTCACCCTACTATTTTTAAAAGACTTCTTTTTGTTAGGTCAATTAATTTACATATTATTATGTTAGGATATGTTCTTATATATCATTATTGTTGTAAATTTTGTGTCCAAGTGATGATATACCCTTTTTATTCCTCATTACCTCATTTTATGAATATTAAAGTGACGCCGTTAGGCTGTCGAATTTCTGTAAGGGAACCTCTTAACGCAATTTCAATTCTTTGGGTTAAACCTATACTTCTTGGTTATGTCATGCCATGAATATGTGTGGATAAACTCCAATTGTTTTACACATAATATCCTCTTATGTTAGGTTTATTTATATTTTCAACACATAATCATGTAATTGATTTATCCTTAATCTAAGGATACAGTATTTGTAAGGGACTTTGTCTCAATCTCCTTTCATTGAGGAATATTTTGTTTTATACACAAAATTCTTTTATATGGTGTATAAACCATTTTGACTTTTAACTTTATTCAAAAGGTTTATTTTTTATACGAAGCATTTTTCTAAATGAAAAAATGGAATGCTTTTTTCGTACGTATGCAGCGACAACGAATTCTCCACCGCCGTGACCATTATTTGAGTTCTGGATTCCTCTAAAAGCCATAACCTTTTTTTTAAATGATAAATAAATACAATGGTTTACTTTTCTTTTCTTTTGGTATTGAAAATGGTTTTGATAATGTTTTTTTTATATCAATGTGTTGTATTGATATCTAGTGATTGAAATGTGGAAATGTTATGTTTCCTTTATGCATGTTTTATGTGACACGATTATGTTACGGTTCTTGGGAATTGTTTATGAAGACGGGTGGTTCTGTGATAAACTAAGGGTGGGTGAGCCCGATATAGCTCTCCAATGCATTGTGTAACACGAATGAGTTAAATTCTAAGGTTTCTTCAAAGAGATTTAGGGAATATACTATGATGGGTATTCCAAATGAAACCATGAGGGTTACTCCCTACGTAAGAATGTTATTAATGCCTCAAGTTACCTTTATGTATTATGATTTCTATGATGAATTCATAAATCTTATGATTTCATGAGTTATGTTAAAGTTCTTATGTTTTATGAGTAAATAATTATTTCATTTATTTTTATGTATACATGGGCTAATGTTTTCTTCCCATATTTTTATATCCCTTACTGAGTTTTTTATGCTCATCCCAAGTTTTTGAAATGTTTTTCACATGAATTAAAGATGAATAGGGTCAAGGATGGGATTAAGGAAAGACATTCTATCTAAATCATGGAAATAGAAATGTTTCTTTTTAATAGTTTTTTTGTTTTAGGGAAAAAATGGAAACTGAGTAGAAGTGTGTACTTTGTAATCTTTTGAGATGTAATAGTTATGTCCTAATTCTATAAAAATATAAACTTGAAAAGACCCTCAATGTGAATTATTAATTTAATTCAATATTATGTAATGTTTTAAGTCTAGGTCCTTATATCCATGGTATGGAATGAATGACTTTGTTGTTATTGTAAAACAACAGATACCATTAGTCTTTATTATAGAATAACTTACTCTTATGTTTAAAAATGGTAATTATTTTTAAAATCCTGTAAGTTAGTCATACATTTCATAGCTATTTTATTATGTGTTGTTTTTACATGTTTTCAATTCCTCTGCATGTAATTGGATGTTGATCATAGAATTAAACATTTTATTTTCTATATGTTTTATGATTACTATATTGATTATGATAATAATTAGACGATGATAAATCAAATCCATAGTGACTATGTTTTTACTCTGACATAATCATACAAATCTGGGTTTGATTCAATGATTTGGTTATTCAAACAATTTTTTTTTTCCGATTACCTACTTTAAGAGGGTTTCAGAATTGTATAATTTAACCATTTTATAGTTTGTTTTTAAAACTAAAATTTTCCCCCTCTTGTATGTATATCTGTCTGAGTAAATTCATATGATCCTAATCCATATTAAGGTGATAGTGATACAAAAATTTGGAGACATGTTTTTATAACCTATTTTTTGTGAATAAGAGGGTGATTCCTCTTTTATTATATAGAGTCTCATTCAGTTAATGTTAGCAAAGATTCAAGATATACATCAGTATCTAGATAAAACTCAGATTCAATAAAAATTTTATATAGATTGTCCTCATCATCCTTTTGAGTTTTTTATTGGTGACTTAGTTTTCATGATTGTTTCTCAATGGTTAGGTCTCAATTATCTTGGAAGACCTGGGAATTTGTCTCTAGGATCTGTTAGATAGCTTTAGGTCACTATTCAGAGTGCGATTTATTCTTATTTGTTGGAATTTCCGGTGCAGGTGATGTGTATTCTTGATGTATTCCATATATGACATCTTAAAAAAAATACATTCCTAATAACTATCAATTTATGAGTTGGGTTGAGATCATGTTAAATCTAGATGCATCTATTATATAGTGGCCGATGGTGATCATCATCTCTCCTGAAAAAGCCTTGCGTTGGTAGTCAATTCCATTCATTGGTGTGTTATGACAAAATAGATCAGATTGTCATGAGACATAGAAGAATTAATCATTGATGATGAAGTGGTAGACTCATTTGTTTACCATAAATTACACTTCCACAAGACTTTTCAGTGATGGAATGTCTAATGGTGGAGATTTTTTAACACCATATAACAATCTTTCAGTTATTTCACATCTACTTATTCTTTGTCCACTTTAATTGGGTTTAATTTGGTAATCTCGAGGACGAATAAAATGTTATAGGGAATAATACATAAATATTTGGGTTTCATGTTTGATTTAATTAGTTGTTTCTTGGTATAATTGTGTAAATGGATTTGTAGGGTTCTCTCTAAATTCAATGAATGTTTAGGTTAGTTTGGTATTTTTTTAGAAAAATTAGTTATATTGTGGTCTACTAAAGAAGTAAATGCCACATAATGTCATTACAAGCCCAGTAATGTTCTCTAGACACATATCAAGAGATAAATACACAATATTAATTGGTACATCCCACGAAAAGTATTTAGATGATGTGTATTAGAACAAAATTGATTTTTTTAAATGGCGATGAGTTTTCCAATGTACTTATGTATCATGGTTCACATGACATGTGGTGGGATTACACTCCAGGTAATTCCCATAGATATGGATTTTAGTGTTATGCATGTCTGATTTCTTCATTCATTTTCCCTAGATTGTTTCCCTAGCCCTATGCGGTCTCCCATATAATTCTGGACACCTAATGTACTTATAGATCACTTTGTTCGACAGATGATCATTGTTATGGTTTCACATCATATCTCCAGGTACGGGATCATTTTTTTTCACTACATTTGATCACTATAGTGACCTTATATTTAATCATTGAATTTATTGATCTTTTATGATAATATTATTGTAACATCCCAGGTAAATAAAGAATAAAGAATTTTCGTAATTATTAATATTTACGAATTAAATATTAATTTTATTTTAAAGGGGTTGCAATGTTCGATAGCGTACCCGATACGCAACGATGAGTTTCTTTGAAACTTACGTAGCACACTAGTAATAAAATAATATTATTTTAAATGTTAGTTAACAAGTAGCCGTTGTACTGGTGGGAATGGATTGAAATAACTAAAATATGATTAGATATGTGTTTAAATGTTTATATATTTACCCAATAAAAGATAAAGGCTTAAAATACGGAAAGAGTTCAATTTTAGGGAATATATACTCTAATTTTCACTAAAGGTTCACTTATCGCCTTTTAATGGTGAACCGTCATTAAATATAGTTTTGATCACTCTTATAATTTATTTTGGACCAAATATAACTCTTCTTTAGAATCGGGACATCAAAATTTACTTTGTGTAAATTTTTGGTACCTTTCTGATAAAGTTCATTTTTTTATGAATAGTGTAAAATGTTGTATTTTAATTCAAAACCACTTTTTAATCTAAACTATTTATATGATTAGATTATTATTTTAATTGGTTTTAAAGTGAAATTAGAAAATATTTTTACCAGTTAATCCAATGGTGGTCATTGGAATCAATTTCACTTTGAAATTGGACTTAAACTGGTGTCAATCTTTTGATACTTATTGTTTCACAAAAACACGCTATTTGTCATGACAACAGGAATTAATTATTAAATTAATTAATTTGACTTATATGTTTTGAATTTTGTAAAATGGACTTCATTTTTGAATTCGGAATATCAAATATAGCTTAGGGTGAATTTTTGGTAATTTTTTGAAAAACTTCAATTTTTGATGAATAGTGAAACCACTAAGTGGTAATCAAGCAAACGGATTTTTCAGTTAAATGAAAGTTTGCCACTAATGTGTATTGAATTTTAAAAATCCAACATACATGGTTTTCATTAAGAAGTAAAATGTGGTTCAATGAGATTAAAATAATTTTTTGGTGAATAGTAACTTTTTTCATTAATCGTGATTAGAGGTAATTAGTGTAATTTAATGTAAAAATGATATTATAAGAATGTGAAAACCCCATGACACTTGTCCTACACCTATTGGGTGAGTCATGTCCGACCAAGACAAGCCATGGGCCAACTTGGGGACCCCATGGAGCCACTTTAGTTTGAAAATGACATTAATATATTTTTATTTAATGTTAAAGTGAAAATGACACTAACTTAAATTGTTTTACTAAAATAATTTTTGAGTGGGTTTATACAAGTCCAAATTTTGATTATAAATAGTCATTGGAAATCTAAAAATATTTCCTACATCATAGTATTTGTTTTATAATTTTTAGACATTAAATAAATTAAATTATATAAGACATAATAATGATGCAGCGATGACATCATTATTTGACGATTTAAATGAAATGGAAAGATAATGAAAAATATAAAACCTACAAATGACCAAAACCAATTGGATGAGTGGATTTCGAACCCTTATCACCTTATCCACGAATTATATCAATGTGGGACCTTTTAAAACCGAAACACATTTTCAAATAAAGTAATATTTCTTTACTTTCCAAAAGTGCCCCTCCTCTCCTCTTATAAAAGGCCCCCACCTCTACCTCATTTCACACACTTCTCAAGCCTTTGGCTCGGCCAACCCCTAACAAATTACTCTCTCCACATCCCTCCCCTCATCCTAGTGGATTCTATTTGGGAAAAATCCTTTCAAAGGAAGCCTTTAGGCTCAAATCAAAAGGGAGTTACACTTTTAAAGGTAATTCATTCTCTCTTGTTCATTTGTTTTATTTTGCTTCTCCAACCCTCTAAACTCTTTTTATTTACTTCTTTTGTAACAACACCAGTATCTTCAATATACTAGGATTTTGTTATAATATTTATTTTAGCTACACTCTCATACAACTACAACAAATGGTTAAAGAACATACGGTTTCCGTGGATGGCGAAATTCTGCCTCCCGAAACGATGATTGTTCAATACTCATTTAACACCTTCAAGGGTGGCCATTATGATGTCACTATTTTTATATATGATATATAATATGTTTATGTTTTCTTTAAGATTCTGTATTTTTCATTTTTGGCATACCTTTATGGTTTCCATTATGGGTAAACACGATATCTTCATTTAAGGAAGTGCGGACTACCGCCCCCTAAAAGTGATGTGATTCGTTAATGCCATATGTGGGACGTGTAAAGGATGGATTTAAATTTATTATATATGATGTTATACTGGAATTATAATATACCTCTATATCATTATTATTTCATTCCATTAATGTATGAGATAGAAATGAAAGTAGCGTTCATGCGTACGTACGGCTTACCGTCTCCATGAACGGTGCATTTCATTTCTTATCCCCAAATGTAATGTACTATTAAAATTACATGTATATAATGTATATATATAATTAATTATATATCTAAATGATGAATATAATTCTGGAATTAAAATATACATACCTCTCATTTAGTTTTAATTCCACTAATATGACAAAGAAATGAAAGTAGCGTTCATGCGTACGTACGGCTTACCGTCTCCATGAACGGTGCATTTCATTTCTTACCTCTAAATGATTATGTAATATTATAAATACATATATATGCTGGATATATATGATACATATTATATCCAAATCGTGAATTTCATTCTGGATATAAAGAACTTTTGACCACATAAACAACATGTAATTGTAAGAAGTCAACTTTCGACTTAAGAACCAAATATTGACAAAACAAACATTATTAACTTAAATGGTTACATAATGTTTATAACATGGAAATAAGTGATATAAAAAGAATAATGAACTTTAAAAAGGTTATTAATCAAGTATAAATTAACTCAAGTTTATTATTCAGGACTTTAAAGAACGATCGAGTCAAGTCGGACCCAAGGTAAGGGAATTTCATAACCCAACTTCCATTCATTGGGTTAATCTCCTACTTTCAAATTATGTCATGATATTATTATGTCTTATTTTGTATTCTTTATGTGTACCTATAGTGAATACACATAATAGATCTATTTTATTTTAAAAATTATATTTGTAAGGGACTTCGTCTCAATCTCCTTTCATTGAGGCATATTTCGTTTTATACACAACTTTCTTTTATACAGTGTATAAACTCCTTTGACTTTTACTTTTATACAAAAGGAATCTTTTTCTATGAAGCATTTTACTAAACGACAAATAGGAATGTTTTTTTAACGTACGCGGTGACAACGACCTTTTCCGCCGCCGCGAGTATTATTTGATCTTTGGCTTTCTCAACAAGCTGTAATGTTTTTAGAATAAAATAAATACCATATACTCTTTTATGTATTTTGGTATTGAAAATGGTTTTGAAAAAGGATTCTATTATGTCAATATATTTATGATATATTGTGATTGAAATGTGGAAATGTTATCATTCCTTTATATTGGTTTTATGTTTTATGATTTTATATTGGTACTTGGACATTTTAACGGGTGGTTACGTTATAAACCATATGACGGGTGGTGCCGTGAATACCAGGACGGGTGGTTACGTTATAACCTCCAATGCATTGGGTATGGAAGTCGGCCGTATGGCTATTCCATTAAGTATGTATGGAAATTGGCCGTATGGCTATTCCATTAAGTGATATGTGTGGAAGTCAACCGTATGGTTATTCCACTTAAGTATGTTTATGTCCCAAGTTACCTTTATATATTCTATGTGTTCTTTATATGGGTTTTATGGGAATCCATTGGTTACAAAAAGGTAAGTAATGATACTTTATTCAGTGAAGATTTTTTTTACTACTTCATGAAGGTGAAGGTATTACTTTGATATAGTATACATGGTTTACTTGATGTTTGAAAAACTAACAGTTTTCATTCTCTTTGTATCCCTTACTGAGCTTTTTATGCTCACCCCAAGTTTTTCGAAATGTTTTTCACAGGACTTAAAGTGGAATAAGGTCAAGGATGGGATCAAGGGAATTTCATGCTATCTAAAACATGGAATCTAGACATCTTTCTTTTTAAGAGTTTTTATTTTATGGAGACTTAGTAGAAGTGTCTACTTTGTAATCTTTTAAGATGTAATAGTTATGTTCTAATTCTCTAAAACTCTAAACCTTAAAAGATTCTCAATGTGAATTATTCATTTAATTCAATATTAAGTATGGTTTAAGGCTGGGGCCTTATAGTTGGTATCAAAGGTCGGTTTAGACAACTTTAGGAGTTAGAAAAGTGTTAAATTATAATATTATTGAAATGATATAGCATTTACGGATTACCATGTTGCTTCGCCTAAGATATTTCTGTGTTCAGAATGGTTTTCCGCAGAGGAAACAAAGCAGCTATGTTGGGACGACATCAGGAGGAAGATAACCTTCCAAATCAGCAACTTGAGATGGTCGGAATCGGAACTGAACAGTTTGTTGCAGTGATGGCATAGTTGACTCAGGCTATACATGGTGGTGGTATCCATGCTCGAGATCAGCCAGATCAACCGCAGAGGAACATGTCAGTGGTGGAACACTTCATTAGGCAACATCCCCCATCATTTAGAGGATCATCTGACCCTGTGCAAGCTGAAGGGTGGATTAAAGCACTGGAGAAGATTTTTGATGTCATGGGGTGTTCAGAACATCAAAAGGTTAGTCTTGCTGTTTACCGTTTTGAAGGTGAAGCTGAACAGTGGTGGTCGATGGTGAAAAATATAAGGGATAGTGATGAGATTGAGGATCTTCACTGGGACGAATTCAAAGGTATGTTTCTTGAGAAATATTTTCCTAATGTGGTTCTTCTTAGGATGGAAAAACAGTTCCTAGAATTGAGGCAGGAGGATGATTCAGTGGCTACTTATGAAGAAAAGTTCACTCGATTGGCAAGGTATGCTCCAAACATCATACGAGATCTTGATAGTAAAATAAACATTTTTACTCAGGGTTAAAGCCAAAGTATCAAAGGTCTTTAGCTTCTCGTGAGTTCAAAAGTTATGAAAAAATTTTCCGATGTACGGAGAAGGTGGAAATGGAGTTTCCCGATTATCAGGTCTTCTATGACAAACAACAGAATAAGAGATCTAGTTGGCAGGAAAAGGGGAAGAATTCATCAAATAAGCAAGGAGGTAAGAAAACCAAATATCCATCCTGTGAGAAGTGTGGTAAAATGCATCCTGGAGAATGTTTATCCAAGTCTGGTAAGTGCTTTCGGTGTGGAAAGTCTGGTCATACTGCTCGTAACTGTAAGGAAGATGATCAAGCAGGAAATGAAAAGCCAACGGTAAGATGTTTTAAGTGTAATGAAATGGGTCATTATGCAGACGAGTGTCCGACAAGGAGCTTGAGTGATAGGAAGTAGTTAGACTACAAGCAGAAAGGGGTGTTAAAATCATTTGCAACAACTTCAGCAGATGTTGGGCCATCGAATGAAGTGGTATCAGCTCCAGGGAGCTCAGTATTTTTTGAAGATTGACTTGAGGTCAGGGTACCATCAGTTGAAAGTAAAAGAAGCAGACGTTTCGAAGACTGCGTTCCATACTAGATATGGCCATTATGAATTTGTAGTTATGACTTTTGGGTAAACCAATGCACCTGCTGTATTCATGGACATTATGAATATAATTTTCCATGAGTTCTTGGATAAGTTTGTGTTTGTGTTTTGAGGTTTGGGAAGAGGTTATGTGTGCCTTGTGATTCACAGTTGAAGAGAGAGTTGTTATGTGAAGCTCATAGTTCTCCATTTTCAGTTCATCCGGGCAGTACTAAGATGTATAGAGATCTGCGGGAGTATTACTGCTGGGATGGAATGAAAAGAGACATTGCTGATTTTACTGTGAAGTGTTTGACATGTCAACAGGTTAAAGCAGAGCGGAAGTTACTGAAAGGGATGCTTCAGCCTTTACCAGTGCCAGAGTGGAAATGAGAAAACATATCCATGGACTTTGTTGTGGGATTACCGAGGACATCTCGAGGTAATAATGTAATCTGAGTTATTGTTGATCGCTTGACCAAATCTGTCCATTTCCTTTATATACGAGATACTTTCTCTCTAGATCAACTTTCCCGTTTGTATCTTAAAGAGATAGTCAGGTTGCATGGAGTTCCTCTCTCCATTGTATCGGATCGTGATCCCAGGTTTACTTTTAAATTATGGAAAGGCCTTCAGAAGTCGTTGGGTACTGAATTAAATTTTAGTACAGCTTTTCATCCTCAATCAGATGGGCAGTCAGAATGAACAATTCATACATTAGAGGATATGCTACGAGCTTGTTCTATGGATTATCAGGGAAGTTGGGACCAACATATTTCTTTGGTTGAGTTTTCTTATAATAACAGTTTTCATTCCAGTATACAGATGGCACTATTTGATGCATTATATGGGAAGCGATGTCGAACTCCAACATTTTGGAATGAAGTGGGTGAAAGGAAGCTGATGGGACCAGAATTGGTAGAAGAGATGGCAAAAAAAGTTCAGTTAATTCAGAAAACACATGAGAACAGCTCAGAGCAGGCAGAAGAGTTATGCAGATAACCGGAGGAAGGATATATCTTCTGAGGTAGGTGATCATGCTTTTCTCAAGGTTTCTCCTTGGAAAAGTGTGATGAGATTTGGTAAGAAAGGAAAGTTGAGTCCATGGTTGGTTGGACCATACGAAATTCTGGAAAGAGTTGGATCAGTTGCATACCGAGTGGCTTTACCTCTGAGTTTATCTCAGGTACACAATGTTTTTCATGTTTCAATGTTGAGAAAGTATATGCCAGATCCATCTCATGTTTTGAGCCCAGAGGTAGTTTAGCTGGAAGAGAACCTATCTTATGAGGAACAACCGGTCCAGATTCTTGACCACATGGAGCAAGTGTTATGGAATAAGGTGATTCATCAGGTAAAGGTTTTGTGGAAAAACCATGTGATTGAAGAGGCAACGTGGGAATCTGAAAATTCTATGAGGGATAAATACCCCCACTTATTTTGATAAGTGAATAAAATTGCGAGGACGCAATTACCAAAAGGGGGGAAGGATGTAACATCCCAGGTAAATAAAGAATAAAGAATTTTCATAATTATTAATATTTACGAATTAAATATTAATTTTATTTTAATGGGGTTGCTATGTTCGATAGCGTACCCGATACGCAACGATGAGTTTCTTTGAAACTTACGTAGCACACTAGTAATAAAATAATATTATTTTAAATTTTAGCTAACAAGTAGCCGTTGTACTGGCGGGAATTGATAGAAATAACTAAAATATGATTAGATATGTTTTTAAATGTTTATACATTTACCCAATAAAAGATAAAGGCTTAAAATACAGAAAGAGTTCAATTTTAGGGCATATATACTCTAATTTTCACTAAAGGTTCACTTATCACCTTTTAATGGTGAACCGTCATTAAATATAGTTTTGATCACTCTTATAATTTATTTTGGACCAAATATAACTCTTCTTTAGAATCAGGACATCAATATTTACTTTGTGTAAATTTTTGGTACCTTTCTGATAAAGTTCATTTTTTTTATGAATAGTTTAAAAGGTTGTATTTTAATTCAAAAACACATTTTAATCTAAATTATTTATATTATTAGATTATTATTTTAATTGGTTTTAAAGTGAAATTAGAAAATATTTTTACCAGTTAATCCAATGGTGGTCATTGGAATCAATTTCACTTTGAAATTGGACTTAAACTGGTGTCAATCTTTTGATACTTATTGTTTCACAAAAACACGCTATTTGTCAAGACAGCGGGAATTAATTTTTAAATTAATTAATTTGACTTATATGTTTTGAATTTTTTAAAATGGAATTAATTTTTGAATTCGGAATATCAAATATAGCTTAGGGTGAATTTTTGGTAATTTTCTGAAAAACTTCAATTTTTGATGAATAGTGAAACCACTAAGTGGTAATCAAGCAAACTGATTTTTCAGTTAAATAAAAGTTTACCACTAATGTGTATTGAATTTTGAAAATCCGACATACATGGTTGTCATTAAGAAGTAAAATTTGGTTCAATGAGATTAAAATAATTTTTTGGTGAATAGTAACTTTTTTTCATTAATCGCGATTAGAGGTAATTAGTGTAATTTAATGTAAAAATGATATTATAAGAATGTGGAAACACCATGACACTTGTCCTACACCTATTGGGTGAGTCATGGCCGACCAAGAAAAGCCATGGGACAACTTGGGGACCCCATGGAGCCACTTTAGTTTGAAAATGACATTAATATATTTTTATTTAATGTTAAAGTGAAAATGACACTAACATAAATTGTTTTACTAAAATAATTTCTGAGTGGGTTTATACAAGTCCAAATTTTGATTATAAATAGTCATTGGAAAGATAAAACGATTTCCTACATCATAGTATTTGTTTTATAATTTTTAGACATTAAATAAATTAAATTATATATGACATAATAATGATGCAGCGATGACATCATTATTTGACGATTTAAATAAAATGGAAAGATAATGAAAAATATAAAACCTACACATGGCCAAAACCAATTGGATGAGTGGATTTAGAACCCTTATCACCTTATCCACGAATTATATCAATGTGGGACCTTTTAAAACCGAAAAACATTTTAAAATAAATTAATATTTCTTTACATTCCAAAAGTGCCCCTCCTCTCCTCTTATAAAAGGCCCCCACCTCTACCTCATTTCACACACTTCTCAAGCCTTTGGATCGGCCAAACCCTGCCCAATTACTCTCTCCACATCCCTCTCCTAAACCTAGAGGATTCTCTTTGGGAAGAACCCTTTCAAAAGAAGCCTTTAGGCTCAAATCAAAAGGGAGTTACACTTTTAAAGGTAATTCATTCTCTCTTGTTCATTTGTTTTATTTTGCTTCTCCAACCCTCTAAACTCTTTTTATTTACTTCTTTTGTAACAACACCAGTATCTTCAATATACTAGGATGTTGTTATAATATTTATTTGAGCTACACTCTCACACATCTACATCAAATGGTTAAAGAACATACGGTTTCCGTGGATGGTGAAATTCTGCCTCCCGAAACGATGATTGTTCAATACTCATTTAACACCTTCAAGGGTGGCCATTATGATGTCACTATTTTTATATATGATATATAATATGTTTATTTTTTCTTTAAGCTTCTGTATTTTTCATTTTTGGAATACCTTTATGGTTTCCATTATGGGTAAACACGATATCTTCATTTAAGGAAGTGCGGACTACCGCCCCCTAAAAGTGATGTGATTCGTTAATGCCATATGTGGGACATGTAAAGGATGGATTTAAATTTATTATATATGATGTTATACTGGAATTATAATATACCTCTATATCATTATTATTTCTTTCCATTAAAGTATGAGATAGAAATGAAAGTAGCGTTCATGCGTACGTACGGCTTACCGTCTCCATGAACGGTGCATTTCATTTCTTATCCCCAAATGTAATGTACTATTAAAATTACATGTATATAATGTATATATATAATTAATTATATATCTAAATGATGAATATAATTCTGGAATTAAAATATACATACCTCTCATTTAGTTTTAATTCCACTAATATGACAAAGAAATGAAAGTAGCGTTCATGCGTACGTACGGCTTACCGTCTCCATGAACGGTGAATTTCATTTCTTACCTCTAAATGATTATGTAATATTATAAATACATATATATGCTGGATATATATGATACATATTATATCAAAATTGGGAATTTCATTCTGGATATAAAGAACTTTTGACCACATGAACAACATGTAATTGTAAGAAGTCAACTTTCGACTTAAGAACCAAATATTGACAAAACAAACATTATTAACTTAAATGGTTACATAATGTTTATAACATGGCAATAAGTGATATAAAAAGAATAATGAACATTAAAAAGGTTCTTAATCAAGTATAAATTAACTCATGTTTATTATTCAGGACGTTAAAGAACGATCGAGTCAAGCCGGACCCAAGGTAAGAGAATTTCTTAACCCAACTTCCATTCTTTGGGTTAATCTCCTACTTTCAGATTATGTCATGATATTATTATGTCTTATTTTGTATTCTTTATGTGTACCTATAGTGAATACACATAATAGATCTATTTTATTTTAAAAATGATCTTTTTAAGGGACTTCGTCTCAATCTCCTTTCATTGAGGCATATTTCGTTTTATACACAACTTTCTTTTATACAGTGTATAAACTCCTTTGACTTTTACTTTTATACAAAAGGAATCTTTTTCTATGAAGAGTTTTACTAAACGACAAAAAGGAATGTTTTTTTTAACGTACGCGGTGACAACGACCTTTTCCGCCACCGCGAGTATTATTTGATCTTTGGCTTTCTCAACAAGCCGTAATGTTTTTAGAATAAAATAAATACCATATACTCTTTTATGTATTTTGGTATTGAAAATGGTTTTGAAAAAGGATTCTATTATGTCAATATATTTATGATATATTGTGATTGAAATGTGGAAATGTTATCATTCCTTTATATTGGTTTTATGTTTTATGATTTTATATTGGTACTTGGACATTTAAACGGGTGGTTACGTTATAAACCATATGACGGGTGGTGCCGTGAACACCAGGATGGGTGGTTACGTTATAACCTCCAATGCATTGGGTATGGAAGTCGGCCGTATGGCTATTCCATTAAGTATGCATGGAAATTGGCCATATGGCTATTCCATTAAGTGATATGTGTGGAAGTCAACCGTATGGTTATTCCACTTAAGTATGTTTATGTCCCAAGTAACCTTTATATATTCTATGTGTTCTTTATATGGGTTTTATGGTAATCCTTTGGTTACAAAAAGGTAAGTAATGATACTTTATTCAGTGAAGATTTTTTTTACTACTTCATGAAGGTGAAGGTATTACTTTGATATAGTATACATGGTTTACTTGATGTTTGAAAAACTAACAGTTTCATTCTCTTTGTATCCCTTACTGAGCTTTTTATGCTCACCCCAAGTTTTTCGAAATGTTTTTCACAGGACTTAAAGTGGAATAAGGTCAAGGATGGGATCAAGGGGATTTCATGCTATCTAAAACATGGAATCTAGACATCTTTCTTTTTAATAGTTTTTATTTTATGGAGACTTAGTAGAAGTGTCTACTTTGTAATCTTTTAAGATGTAATAGTTATGTTCTAATTCTCTATAACTCTAAACCTGAAAAGATCCTCAATTTGAATTATTCATTTAATTCAATATTAAGTAAGGTTTAAGGCTAGGGCCTTATAATTGTTATTTCTTTTTAAATTAATTTTGTCATCGTACTCTAAGGGTCCTTCAATTGTTGGTTGAAGTGTGGCTATTTTGAATTTTTTATGGTTTATCTTGATCTACTCTTTACTCCACCTATTTTCTATTACATCAAATATTAGAGAAGTAATGATTGATTCTAAATCCCCATTTTTCATAGTCACATTCTTCTTTATTAGTGGATCCTGTTTCCAGCATGTGAATCCTGATTTTTTAGGTAGGTGATTCCATCTCTAGCCAATGTTGGATGAATTATATTTACCAAATTTTTATAACTATTTTTATAAATAAAATTTCATGTTTTATTTTTTATTTTTGTGTGGGGAAATATGGTTTTGTTAAAATATAGTTTTCTCATATTTTTTTAAATCCAAATTCATTTTAAGGAATTTTATAATGGATTATTAAAATGGGTTTGAAAACATTGTTTTGATGGAATGCTTTGGAAAATTCAGCACATGTGATGACTTTAGAAATTAGGTGGAAGGTTTATCATATTGTTATTATCCATTAATTTTTAGGTTGTTCCCTAATGGGGTGTTCATATATTACATACTATTTTTGTTATAGTGAATTGATATTGATATAATTTTGGGGTGGTGGTTCAACATGGGTGTTACTTTTCTCCTTATGGTTGTGTTCAAAGGACTTTATTTTTTTTGATCATTATTTGGTACAAGTAATCACTATCTTGAAATAGATTAATCCATGACGTGATGTTTCCAATGATTTATCTTATATATTTATCTTTAATTCCATTTATTTTATATGATATGTGATACATTCTTAATTTTGAGATGTGTGATTTATTTTTTATTAAATGATTTGAACAAATGTCCCAATTTTGTTTTTGGAAATTTTTAGAATGAATAATTTAATTTCTTCATAACATTTTATATAAAAATTTTAAACTCTTTATCATGATTTGTTTTTTATATTTTAACAAGGATTATTTTATTTTAAAAATAATTTTAATGGAACACCGGGGTGTGACCCTACTGATCCTGTTTATATCACAACCTACACACCCCATCATTGGTGCACATGCCTTTTTATATCAAGTAATTTCAGGAATAATAATGTAATGTAGTGTGGTAGAGAGATTTATATAAGCTGTTCATGGCATGATTTTGGTGATATGGTGGGAGATTTCCAACACTCTCACACACAGTAGAAGTTTTCATTTTTGTTCCTTTGATCTTGGAATTGTCTCTAAAGGACTGTTCAACTACATTTGAGTTGTTTTGTTACAAATTTCTTCTATCTTTTAGGACATAAATACTCATGTTTTCTTCCACTGTCTCTCTCTATATTATATATATATGTATGTGTCATTGTTTCTGATTCATGTTGTGTGAAATCATCTTTCTAGTTTTTGTTGATGCCTATATGTTGGATGCCAACCCATGGAGATAAATAATTCCCCTTGGTTATATTTCAATTCGAATTTGGAACCGATTTGGGATTGTATCTAGATTGGTTTAATAAAAAGAATGGATTCAAATCATTATCTTCATCTAATAAAGTTGTAGTATTAAATTTATTCATGAAGAAGGGTTCATAAGGATCCATATGAATGCATGAGTGGAAGAAGTTGTTATATGATAAATCAAATAGAGGAATATAGTAGTATATTAAACCTTTTAAATTTATATAGAAGGGTATCAAAGAATCCTAAATCATTGAGATTATCCATTTATATTGGTGATCTGGTTTCGGGTGATAGGTCATATTGAATATCAACTCCATATTCAAGGAATGTTGAATTTTTTTTTCAAACATGGAGGTGAACCTCATATCTCTGTAGAATTCAATCCATAATTGTGTTATATAAAGCCTCAATACATCTAAAATGTATTAAATACATAATTTAATAAATTTATAATTCTACCCATAATGAGATTATGATAGCAGTATTTATAATATGGTCCACTAAAACCCATATATAATTATTTTAATTTGATATATTTAGAAGACCTATGAAAAAATCCGCAGTAATGTTCTCCCATTTTTATGTTGGTAGTGGAAATGGTTGCATAACCCTCTTCATATTTTTATTTGTGAATCCACTTTTTAAAGTACCTATTACTTTGATGTATTTTTAAAAATATCATTCTACATATATTCCCACCAATAGTTCTCTTGACGATCTCCACATATATTTATTTATTTTGGGTGGATAGAGATTGTTGATCTATGAGAATAATTCAATAAGTCCTTTTCGTAGGATATACTGAAAAATAATGTCAATTATAAAACCTCACGACTCTTTTTTATCCATTATTAACATAGAGGTCTCCCCATTATTTAATACTTATAATTTTTGGTATCTCTAAATAAACTCTTTAAGCTTCCATAATCATCACCAGAATGGATAGTCAACAAATTATTATTGGATTATTTAATCCCTACCTATTTTCATTATTTATTTGGTTATATTATTTTTTTAATTAGAGAACCTACCACTTTATTAACCTTATCAAGATGGTAATAGATTGAGTAATCATAGTCCTTTATCATATTTAACCATACTTTTTGTTCATATTATTCTCCTTCTATGTGAATATATACATTAAGAAATTATTATTTTTATATATGTCACCCTTCAATTCATAAATATGATTTCTTTGGATATTCAATTAAAAGATTATTTCATCAATATTTAGATCATTTTAGAATAATTAGTAACAAAAACTATAAATTTTCAGTTTAATAGGTGAACAATTTATCATTTTTCATGAGTACACAACACAATTCCTTATTTTATGCATCTATGTACATAAGAAATCCTTCCTCGATTATGGTTAATATGACTATAGGTGAAGTGAATATCTAGTTCATTAATTACTTGATGCTTTCCTCACATTCATAAATCTGAAAAAATATTCTAATGTATATAAATTTAGATAGTGGGATTGAAAATAAAGTGTACTTCCACAAAAATATTCTTGAGCACCTAGATAATTTTAGGAATCTAGATATCTTTATTAGAGATGTCGATTGGGGTTAATCATCACTCACCTTTTCCTTCAAATGATTTTCATATATCATAATGATATTGATAAGATATCCCAAGAATGTGAATTGATTCATCTAAAATAGACATTTAATTTATTTTTCATATAAATTGAACATTATCAAAATATTTATCATAATAATCAAATTTTCATAATATTCCTCTTCTATTTTAGTGTATATAATATTATCATTTAAAAAGACATGAGGTTATCTCTATGGACTTTAATCATTAATTCTATGATTAATTATATATAATTAAGGATTCTAAAGAGAATCACTATGAACTAGTAGTGCATATACTAATAATATTTTAATCTTCATCATATAAATGACCATAAAAAAAGAAAACCCATAAATTCATTATTTTTTCTTTTCATAATATGTTTTTTAAAAAATGAAAAATAATATACCTATTTCATTGTTTTTGAAGATTCTATATTGATGGAGTAAGACTATTAACAACATAAGAATAAGTAAGCAAAAAAATTCATACCACAGAGGGATTACACTAGATGAAAGATCACCAAATGCTTCTTGAGGACTCCCAAATGCTGAAGGGGTGATAACACCTCCACTATGTGAAAAAACAACATTTCAGTAAGAATATATTTTTATTTATATTTACCTTACTCTAATGACCACCAACACCTTTTATATAGACATTAATAGGATGGATATCATCCCTTTTATAGTATTTCTTGACATTACTCATTAAATTTATTTTACCTCGACCATATTCAATATACTTTATTTAATATTGTGAATTAATTCCCATTTAATTATTCAATTATATCATTTTAATGATCATATATACAAGGTTTTGTAAATTAATATTGGCTTAGGAAAAATGAAGACCATGTAGGGATGAAATGGAGGAAGTGGTAGCTAAGAGATCACATTAAATTGGTTAAAACATAGTGTCGAGTGGTATATCAT
This sequence comes from Viscum album, assembly GCA_963277665.1. Classification (NCBI taxonomy): domain Eukaryota; kingdom Viridiplantae; phylum Streptophyta; class Magnoliopsida; order Santalales; family Viscaceae; genus Viscum; species Viscum album. Next base: position 2,043,678,615 of record OY728147.1, on the reverse strand, counting down.
GACCACTATATTACATTGGAACAAAAAAAATAATAGTCTTTGGCATAAGGATTATTTTCATAAACATATCCATAAATAATACTCATCATATGGATATTATTTTATTTTAACATCTAATAATCTCCCATTTTTACTGAACTTCCTATAATCCTCTTGGAAAAACCTTATAACTCTTAATAAAGAAATCCAAAACTCTTTTGAGTTGTGGTTTCATAAATCTCTCTTTATTTTGGAAAAAAACATCATCTAATACATAATTCTTATCCATATTAATGACTTTGAAACCCCATAGACCTTAGTAGCATTACCAAAAAATTTGTACCCCCATTCTATTGTTATAATTAAAGTGAGAACTCTTACAAGTATATGTGATACTAATTATACTAAGGGGTATGTTTTTATCCTCATTAAATATAATCATACCACTATAAAAAATTTTCCACCATATGTTATATCATATAAATCATATATATAATCCCTCTTCCCTAAAAACGAGTGTCCAATAGAGATGAAACAATGTCAATCGAGTATATTCCATCACATATTATCTTGATTCTCTAAATAATACTACTAGGTTTATAAATACAACACACATAATTCATCTAACAGTCATGTAAATCATGTTTACCACATCTATGTAGCTAAGTACTTCATATGTGCCTTAACTATGAATGGTCACATATTTTCCCAGTCTAATTAAATCAAGGACCATATGCTTTAACTCTCTATACAAGTGAAAAAATATCATAATAATATCACTCAAATTGATGAAATTATCAGAAAATACCCAACCAAACCAATATTATCTATGTCACTTTTTTTACATTCATAATAAAGGTATCAAAGTGTGATCCTTCTCATGCTAGGTATATCACAAACTTCATGTATGAAAGATTGATAAAAAGAATACACCCTAATGTATATTGATGAATATATGACATTCCAAGGGATATAAAAGGATTATAAATCTAGGAAATAAGTGTGAACTTATAACCATGTGAATCTATAATTCATACCACTTATATATTCTTTTATAACGAGTATAAGATTCTATTCATGATAACCTCAACATATCCTAACTCACCACAATACTGTGTGATCATCATCGATTAGGGAAAAATAATAATCATACATTGAGGGATAATTTCACTCCACTATCCACATAATATAAATGAAAAATTATTTTGAAGGATGATAAATACATATTTTTTTCTAATAATCACATTATATATTATAAAACCTATACATCAATGTCAGCAGTATCATATACCTAGTTAATCTTTATAACCATCATAGTGTTTCTATAATAATATATTCTTCAATAGATCCAATATAATATCATATGTATCCACCAAGTTGATATTTACATCAACCCTCCAAACATTCCCTCATATAATATGATATTTTCAAGGAATTTGTTTTAGTCCTTTTATGAGAGTAGGATTCCATAGCCCGAGAAATGAAAAAAGTTTTTTAACAATAAATCTTGAATCCTACCTCAATAATAGAAACCACCTCAAGTTTTGAAATGAAATTCATGATCCAAAAAATATCCAATAAAGAATTTCATCTTGTATTGTACTCAACATTTTATCCAGTCAAGTATGGGGGATTTTTTGGTACTCATTTGACAAATATCTCCATCGCTCATAAAAATGAGATCCATATTTAATAACATATTTATCTAATGACAATATAGCATATGTGTATCCCTTTACCCAGAGATCATCCTCTCATTTAAAGACCCAAAAAGTTTTCTATAATTCTCATGTATATAAGAATTTCCTTCATGAAAATCATGTGAATTCCACCAGTATTGGATTGGTTTCTACTCTTAATTATAATATAATTGGACATTTTAGGTAGATTATAATATATTTCATACAATATATAAGTGATGCTGGGGTCATAGGTAATTATATCAATCCTTTATAACTATTTAGAAGGATTATGAATCGTCTTAATTTTTTTCCATGTAACACAAGTAAAGACATATTTTTTTAGTTCTCTATGTAAAAACTCTTTTGAACATAAACAACTAGTACCTCGCCCGTGCATATGCACGGAGCTATAATTCAAATCTAATTTTCAAAAATGTATTAAGATTTTGAGTAGGTAATAATGTGTAGTAGTTTAACATATGTTAAATTTATAGATTTAGTTATGGATAATAATGAAAGGAAATAATGAATAAGAATATCTATCATAAAATATTAATGAATATGAATGAAAATAAAAAAACAAGATGTAAAATGATACATAAATGATAAAATTTTGTACATCCATTTATCACCATAAAGGATAAAATTATGGCTTATAGGTGTTGTAATAGGTTTGATGTTTACTATAATAATTGTATTGTTAAATTTGGAAGTATAAATTGAAAATACAATATGAACATAACAGAATCATAATGTTTTTCTATTACCTAGAAATTGCAGCATCACATTTCAGTAAACATTTTCAGTTTATTTGTTTATATTTTCCTTAAAAACGGGGATACACGTCATTGACATGACTTATTTTCCTAGTGTCTCTAGAGTTTATAAAATTTATTTAGACCACATCATCAGCATCAAACTCACTCAACATATTTTTATACATCAATAAATGACTTCAATGAATAAGAAGAAAAAAATGCTGACAAATGTAATCTTTAAAGCAGAAATCTGATATTTACAAATTTGAAATGGGGACAAATTAAGTTTGGTTAATGATATAGTAAATGTAAATGAAAGTGAAAAAAATCATTAATGTCCACTCCAAAGATGTAATGAATATAAAATACAATGAATATAAATATATTAATAACTTTGTGGAGGAAAAGTTTGTAGTTGTTGTAACAAATCCTATGCCATTGTTGCAGCAGAATCCTAAACATCCAGTGTAGTTAAGATATTATAAAACAACCCTATGTTAGAGTTACATAACTAATATTACCCAATAAATGAAAGTTAATAAATATTAGCTGTTTTTAGTCTTATAAAGTAGAATTACAAACATGCAACAACATAATATTTCATGGTTAAAGAATCTAGGTATATCTACGGATATTGAAATGAAACAAAAAAGCTACTTGTTGAATTCTATAACAAATACATATTGAAAATGAATATTAATGTTATGGAACCATAACATAATTATATGCAAGATATTTCATTTTGTACGTTAATTTTAATTAAATAATACCATTCATGATATTGTAAAAAATTAATGAAGAATGCAACTAATTTCATCTATAAGATAATCATTGTTTTAACCGAAAGAATGAAGATACTATAGTGAGAAGAAATAGAACCCTAGCTAGTGAAGGACCCAATGATGGTTGTATTCCTATCAAAATATCCATTTTGATATGTATGAATGTTTTCATCTCACTCCAAATTTGTAAACAATTACTAACCTTTTCGGAAATATATTAATAAGCAGTGTGTTGTGACATGGCTGAATACGCACCTGTGAACTTCCACATAACTGGAGACACTGAAATCATTGTCTACTCATTTATTCTACAAAAGCAAGAGAAATAATGCTTATCACATGGCTGAAAACATGACCAGGAATATTAGAGGGAAACAAAGAGTAACGGGTTTCCATGTTTTTTGAGGGTGGATATCTTTTTTGGGATGACGTGAAATCATAGTCGGGTGACACGTATGAAGAATTAACCTAGCTTTAGTATATATTGTTGAAGTTGATTTCATAGGGGTTTTGAACCCGTGCCGCTCATCCAACTTCCATTATGGACCACTATTGGGATGATCACCCATCTGGTTCATCTTCAAACCAAAATGGGAATTTTATTCCATTCACTCCCCTAAAGAGTTTCTAACTTTCCCTTTTATCTCGATATTCCCCATGGTCCAATCGTAAATCAATGGGGGTGTGTATTCAGATTTCCCTCCTAGAGTTCAATGAATCATTGGATCTCATTAATATCTTTCCAGTGGATCACATTGTCCATAATATATATTTGTTGGTTTCATTTGATATAATGGTAAATAGATTTGGGGGTTTGAATAATTGTGTGATTGGTGGGTTGCTGACCTCAAGGCGCATGATGCTACACTCTGCAGATGCAGACAGTCTGGATTTCATATAGTCAAAAGCCTATTGTCACATTGATGTAAAATACTTCTCCCTATTAAGATGGATATATTTGTTTTATATGAGGCAAGACCCCTCTGTTTAATCCATATAGGTTTCGGTTCCAGGTTTTCCTCTCCCTTTCAGAGTCCAACTATTTTAAAAATTCTAGGCAAGACTGTGGGTTTGTTTTTTTATAAATTGACAGTATATCTTTTTCAGTGTGCAAGGTTGAATTTTTAGTAACTGGTTTGTGCATCAGTTATGAAATTAAAAAAGGAATCCTTGTGCTAATATATAAGTTTTATATGAGGTGATACCCATCTATTTAACCCATCTAGGTTTCCATTATAGGGTTTCCTCTCCCTTTTCAGAGTCCAACAATTATAAAATTTATTATAAATCCTGTGGGTTTGTTTTTTTATAAATTGAAAGTATATATTAATCTTGGAATAATCTAGTTACCCCAAAAATCTTGGTCTAATAGGATATATCAAATCCACTTGTTGAAACAATTTTCTTATGTCAGGTGGGGATCCACTGTGCATGTTTACAAGTAATTCAGATATACAACATCAACATCAAATTGTTTGAGGGAGGATAGAGTTTGTATATTTTAGGAGTAAACTATCAAACTGGGATTGTGAGTCTTGGTTTCATCGACATAGTTCATGAAGGAGAATCAACCTTTGTTATAGATTCTAAGGTGTAAGAGAATGATTCCAAAACCAATTACTACAACATGTGTGTTGTGACATGGATGCAAACAACTACATTAAAAAAATGTACTACTGATCAAAATTTCAACTGATTTTTCTCTTTTAAACAACAAAATCAAAACAAAATACATATCAATATGTGGATAAATAGAGAAGAAACCTCCATGGTAGAATAACCAATGATCATCATTATCTAGTGAATATAACTCAGGTGGGTGTGATCAATCATAGAACAAATCATATGTTATAACCAATGATTAGCATCATCCATTGAAAAAATGTTATTGGAATTCATTTACAATGACTGTAATATCAAATGTCTACATTATTTTCATACCATCATTCTCCTCAACCTTATAATCATCTTCATCTTCATCATAGTCAATCTTATGCAGCAAAACAATCCGGAACCAAATAAAATGTTTGGCCCAATACCAAGTCTTGGAGAAATATATATTGATATTCAGACCTGATTATAATCAGTAATATATTTTTTAAATTAATTTCCATTTCAAACCAAACACAATTTTTTTACCTTTTTTCCTATCCATTCCTACAATTGACTTCCACCAAAAAAAGGACCTTGGCCCAAAGACATTTTAAAAATATGGGAAAACATAAAACAATATCACCATTAAAATATAAAAATGATTAAAGTAAATAACCATGATAAGATATGTAATTTCATTAGAATGCTAAATGAACTACAAAATCTTCATATAACAAATATGTTCAAAAAGTTCAATTTAAGCCAGAATGAACTAACAATAAATCAAAGAAATGAAAGAAGTAAATTTTGAAAATGTCAAATACAACCTTGCATGTTGACAAAACACATTTTAAATTTAACCTGGATAGTGAAAAATTTAAAAAGATATGGAAATTCACTAAAATGATTATAAAATAGAAAAACTGGGTTTAGAAAACATGTTTGGAAAGTTCAATTTAGGTCAGAATAAATTTATAGTAAATCAAAGGAAATTAAAGCAATAAGTTTTGAAAATTTAAAAAAGGAAACCTTGCACGCAGAAATAACACAATAGTAATTGAGCATTTTTGCACAACAAAAAACAACGGAAACCTCTCAAACCTGCCCATCTAAGTCAATTTAAAGTATTTCCAAGTCAAGCTGATGAATCAAATGATTATCTTGTTATTATTAAACCATTTAGTTGAAAAAAATATAAAATGTTTTATTCCTTAACCATAAATCAAATAAATATGAAGAATTAGTTGGTATAAAAACACCAAGATAAGCCAATCATGACCTTGGTACAATGACATTTCCAAAACTGTGAAAAGTACACAACAATAATGGATGAACAACTTTCAAATATAATAAATTGTTTAAAGAAAATAAAAATGATGGTTATAAATTTAGAAAGATTATCAATTCCATTAAAATAAATAAAATCTGGAAAAACTGGGTTTATCAAACATGTTTAGTAAGTTCAATTTAAGAAAACATAAAATAACAAAAAAATTAAGGATATGCATGAAATAATTTTTTCAAATGAAAAATTCAACTGTGAACACTGAAAAAGTACATTAGAAATTAGACATTTATGAAAAGGAAAAAACAACCAAAAAAACTCATACCTACCCATTGAAGTCCAATTCAAGTATCATAAAGTCAATCTCAAGAAGCAAAATATTATCGCTATATTATTAACCCCTTGAGTTGCAAACAATATAAAATTTTTGATTTGTTACCTGTAAATGATATCCAGATGAAGCATTAGATTATAAAATAATAGCAAGATCAGCCAAACAGGATGGTGGATCAATGAAATTTTAAAAATATAAGAAAACAAACACGAAAATTGAATGATCACCTTACAAATTTAAAAAATAATGAAATAAAATTACCTGTATAGTTCAAAATTTAAAAATATATAAAAATTCATTAAAATGATTAAAAAATAAGAAATCCGGGTATACCAAACATTTTTATCTAGAACAATTTATGTGAGAAAAAAATAACAAAAAACTATTTTTAATGGAGCATTAAGTTTTGAGAATGAAAAAGGAAACCTTGCTCACAGAAAAAAACAATAGAAATTGAACATTTATGTATAGGTCAAAACAACCAAAATAACTCAGACCTGCCCATTGAAGCCAAATTCAAGTACTATCAATTAAAAATCAATATCAATGTGATTATCAATGTATCATTAACCCATTTACATGTAAAAATATAAAATTGATGAGTACTAAACCATAAATAAAATCGAGATGAAGAATTAGTTGGTAAAAGAACAACATGATCTAACCTTTTATAGTATAATGAAAACTTGTTCTTTGAAAATATGTTAATCGATATGAAAACATTGGATTCGATGTGAACCCATATCCTAAAATTAATAAATTCCATGTACAAAAAACAATAATTAGGAAACAAATCCCAAAATGTTGACATTAGATAAAAAACGAATCAGAAAATCTAGTATATACTTACACAAAACACTAGGAATAAAGAAAAGAGAGGTTTATTCAAGTTGAAATGTCAAAAAAATCATCAGTCTAGAGGATTGAAGAAGCATACATATGAAGCAATGATAGTCCTAGTAAGTTTACTATGCATGTAATTAAACATGTAACTAAACACATTCATAGAAATAGAACTGAAAAATAAGCATGGTAGAAATTGGGCTCGTTATGTATTGAATAAAATAATTTTTTTTCTTAACAGTGCTATACTGAATAATTTGGTGGAGCATAAAGATGTGAAAGATTGTTCAAAATGCATATGTTTAAACTGACTGGATGTAAATGAATTTGTTTTTCGGAATTAGAGAATCATATATGTAGTTTCTACTATTGGTAAATTATTTTGAAATGGGTTATAATAAATATAAGAGAAATATTTGAAAAATAATTAATATTTAATGTGTAGTTATGTTTAGAATAAAAATTTTCTGTATGCCGATTGAGAAGAAGATATGGGCACAGTAAATGATCGTGTAGAGGTCGACCCTGAAGAAAATTCTGATCACTTTGCAAGAGTACGTAGCTAGGGTTATTCGGTGAGAAAAGTTATGACTGGATAGAATTTGTGAGGGGATGCAGTGAGATTGTAATGTTTGTTACCAAAATAGTTCGTAAGAATTACCTGGAGCAAGATGCCACCTGTGATTTTCTGGAGCCGTAGGAGGATATGAGGTGAATCACGAGTAGGATCCCATGTAGGAGAGGATCAGAGTCACAAGAAGGAGGTTGGCTCTGTATTTACAGGATTTGTAGTATGAGGGGATATAATTGTTGTGTTGGAAAACAAACATGTTAAACTAGTACAATTTAATCCAACAAAAATAACAAAAAATATATTTTAATGGAAAATTACGTTTTGAGATTGAAAAAATAAACCTTGATCACTAAAAACCAATAGAAATTGAACATTTATGAATAAGTAAAAACAACCAAAATAACTCAGATCATCCCTTTGAAGCCAAATTCAAGTACTCCCATTTAAAACTCAATATGTATGTGATTATCAATGTATCATTAACCATTTGACTTGTAACTGTATAAAATAGATAAGTACTTAACCATAAATAAAATCAATATTAACAATTAGATGGTAAAAAAGCAACATGATCTAACCTCTTATAGTATAATGAAAACTTGTTGTTTGAAAACATGTTCATCGATGTAAAAACTTGTTCTTGATGTGAACCCATATCTTAAAATTAATAGATACCATAGATCAGAAACCAAAATAATGAAAAAATCCCAAAAAGTTGACATTAGATAAAATATGAATCATAAAATCCAGTATATAATTACACATAACACCAGGAATAAACCAAAGAGAGGTTTATTAAAGTTGAAATCTCAAAAAAAAATCTTCAGTCTAGAAGATTGAAGGATAATACATAGGAAGCAGTGATAGTACCAGTAAGTTGACTATGCATGTAATTAAACACGCAAATAAACACGTTTATAGAAATAGAAATGACAAATATGCATGATAGAAATAGGTCCAGTCATGTATTGAATAAAAATAATTTTTTTCTTAACAGTGCTATACCAAATAATGTGGTTGAGCATAAATATGTGAAAGATTGTACAAAATACAGATCTTTAAACTGACTTGGCGTAGATGACTCAATTTTTCTGAATCAGAGAATCATATATGTAGTTACAACTATTGGTAAATTCTTATGAAATCGGGTATAATAAATATTAGGGAAAGATATGAAAAATTGATAATATTTAAAGTGTAGTCATGTTTGGAAGAAGAATTTACTATATTAAGATTGAGAAGAAGAGATGGGAACTGTAAATGATAGTGTAGAGGTTGATCGTAAAGAAATTCCTGATCATTTTGTAGGAGTACGTAGCCAGGGTTATTCTGAGAGAAATGTTAGGACTGGATAGAATCCATGAGGGGATGCAATGAAATTGTAATTTTTCTTACCAAAATAGTTAGAAGGAATTACCTGGAGCAAGATGCCAGGTGTGATTTTTTGGAGCCGTAAGAGAATAATAGGTGAATCGTGAGTAGGATCCCAAGTAGGAGATGAGTGGAGTCACGAGAAAGAGGTTGCATCTGTATTTGCGGGATTTGTAGTTTTAGTGGACATAAATGTTGTGTGGGAACCCTAGGAGCAGCGGAGGTAAATACCTTGCAGAGGAGGGTATGGAAGGAGGGTGTAACACCCCGACCCCAGCTACCCAGAGTCGGTGCATTATTACATAACATTGGCATGATCACAAGAAAGATCAAATCCCGAAAGACCGACTAGTTTAGTAGCCTTGGAAACACTAGATATATTCATAAGTTTTACATTACATCATAAAATGAAAAACTACTACAACAACATAATGTTTCCAACGTCCACACTATAAACCTCTCATAATATCCCTGCAAGTCAATCATAATTTACTTCTTCACTACCTGGGAAAAATAAAACATAGAAAAGGGGTGAGCTCAAATGCCCAGTAAGGATAACAATATAGCGGAACATTCAAAATAAGCATAAACATTTAAGGCAATGAATTACTAAAACAAAAGCCTTTTAAAATTGAACTTCAACATAGTATGGCAAAAGTAAAATGAAATAATGCCATTTACTTGTTCACATGGATATTCTACTAATCGAATAATCACATGCAATATCAATAACCACTTTCATAATGTTGGAATGCATAATTCCAGACTATCATAACCACATAGCCAAGGCCTCGTGCCAAGACTACAAATAAGATTTTGTCAAGGCCTTGTGCCAAGACACTAGTTTGTCTCATGAGACCTACCGATGCAATTTTTTAGAAGATACTTACGTTTAAAATTGCTCAAATATACTCCAGTGTTTTTCTGAAAACATTATGCAAGCTTCTGAAAACAAAATAACTAATTCCGAGACTTCTCGACTAATTACAGGCCATGATGGGTCCACGCCCAATCCCTTCCTGTCTACCATACTCGAGAGTCAGATTTTCTAAAAACATTTTTAAGCTTGTGTTAAATACGTATACATTTGCACTGGATTTTCATATATGTGAGAGAAATATCTCTTTTTTGAAATCATTTAAAAGTTATATATTTATAAAATAAAACATTTTCTTTGAAAATATTCTTATAAGCTTGTAAGGGAAACTTTGAAGATTTTATAACGGCGGAAAATAGCCGCACCCGCCGTATAAGTTAAAAAAACATTCTTACCTTAATTCTTTCGAAAAGGTTAAAAAGGACCTTGTTTTGAAAACGACCGAAAGATTCCTTTATAAACCACTTATAAAAGTCAAAAAGGGTATAAATGACTTTAACTCATATTCTAGTAAATAGTAAAAATGTTTTGAAATGCATTTTTAAGAAACATGGATGTGGATGATAAAGAGATCCCAGTAGATTCTTACATATAAACAACCTCGGATAATGAAGAGATTGTGAAATAACCCTTACCTTGTACTTTTCCTTTGTTGGGGTAGGTTAACCTCCTGTATAATGGTGAAATAATTGTTATTAAATTATACAAGAATCATATACATTAATATGATATCATATATGATCTTTTAATATTGGTATCTTAGTATTATCGTTGTTTCGGGTGTTAACTTACTTGTTTTCTTTCATATGTTTTGTTACGTAAGACATGTTTGTAAAGGATAGGTTGTATATTATTCATATCCAGAATGATATCAAGTCCTTAAACATCATTTTTAAATCATCAAATGATAATTATACTTTAATGGTTACGATGGATAATGAATCTCATCGCGTTCGTGGAGACGGTAGTCCGTACGTACGCACGAGCGACAATATCATTCTTTTGATAATATATAAATGGATGTTATATCATATATACAGAATCATTAACATGTTATATTTATTATTTACATGAGTTACACATCATTATTATACCCATCCAAATAATAATATATTGAATAACAATTACACCACGACGTGGAGACGGTAAGCCGTACGTACGCACGTATGGTGACATGTTATTCAAAGGGTGGATAGAATACTGAATATGGTTATACCATATTTATAATAACATCACAGTATATGTAAGATACTGGAGTTATTATTTTAGAATGGTAAGAACAAAGAAAGAGGAAGTGGAAGAAGAAAGGAACTTAGAAAAGGGTGGTGAAATCATTACCTCTTCTTCGGGTTCTTCCTTTTGATTTGATCAAAAGGGCTCATTAGGATGGCTTTCTGGTCAAACTAAGGCCTCTAGATTGTATTGAGGGATGTTGGGAGAGTATTTGGGCAGAGTTTGGCCGAACCAAAAGGCTTTAGAGGTGTGAATAAATGAGAAGGAGGAGTGCCCTTTTTATAAGAGGGGTGAGGGGCACCTTTGGAAAAGCTAGAAATATTAAATTATTATAAATTCATATTCGGTTTCTAATGGCTCCAAAGCTTATTATTCAAAGGTTAAGGTGGGTATAGGTCGAAAACCACTCAACCAATAGAATTTTGACAGGTTTGGGTACTTATATTAACCTTATCTTTAAGTATTAACTCTAAGTTAATTAGTTTCACTTTTACAATGTCTCTTTGTATTTTTATATAATATGGTTAATAAACTTACTATATACATCCAAGCGACCCCCAAGTGGTCCATTAATGATTAACCTATCATAATATAAGTCTCTTGGCCGAGCCTTAGATTTTTAGTAATTTAATATCAATTAATTATATAATATTTGTTTTAAGAACTCTTTTATGTCAATTTTGACACTATTCAATAGTTGATTTTTGTGAAACTCATAACAGATTGATTACTTCGAACAAAGTAAATTACATCAATCCTAATATATCATAGTATCCTAGAAAATTAGTTTAATTCATTAAAAGTTTCATGTTATATTTATTTGGGTATTTATAATATCAATTATTTTAATTTTTCACTATTATAGTAATTACTGCATCATCATTGTGTCGTAAATAAAATAAATTATTTAATGTATAAAAATTATAAATAAAATATCATTATGTAGGAAATCTTTTTATCTTTCTAATGAATATTTATAATCGAAAATCCAACATGTATAACCATATGTAAAAATTGTTCTTCTAAAAGATGTAAGCTTATGTCATTTTTATTTTTATTTTAGCTTTATTAATATAATGTGTCATTATCACTTACAAGTGGATCCATGGGGTCCCAAAATAGACCCAAAGATGCCCCTGGTCGACCATGTATCAACCAATAGGGTTAAGACACGTTTTAGGGTAATTTAGTATTATTATAATATTATTTTTTAACCCTTATTTACCGGATTTACCCTTAACCATGGTAAATAAAATATTTACCGCTGTAATTATTCAAAATGTCTAAAAATAAAAGTTACCTATTTACACAATTTTAACATCCTGATTCCAAATATGGAATCCATTTTTCTAAATTCAAAACACAGAAGTGGCAGAAATTAATTTAAAATTAATTCCCGCTGTAAAAACAAAAAGCGTGTTTTTAAGAGATAATAACTACCAAAAGATTGACACTTGTTTATGTTCGGTTTAATTGTAAAATTATGTCCAACGACCAACATTATATTAAATGGTAAAAATATATTCTAAATATACTTTAAAACCACTCAAATTAATAATTTATCACTATTAATTATTTTGATTAAAAAAGTTGTTTTTAATTAATATTTAGTAATTTTCACTATTCATCAAAATATAAAAGTTATCCGAAAAGTACCAAAATTTCACTCTAGGATAATTTCGATATTCCGAATCCAAAAATGAAGTCCATTTTGAAATATAAAATATATATGATTTCAAAAAGTAGGTATTACTATTCACAACGGCTAGTTTAATTAGTTGTGGTGTGTGTTAGAACTAGAGGTTGCGTACAACACACGCTATCGCATTATTCGAAGGGAAACGTACCGTGGAAGCTTGGGGTGTTACATTCTCCCCTCCTTCAAATAATTGCGTCCTCGCAATTTCTAGGGTATTACTGTATAAAAAGACTCGGGTGGTTCTTCATCATAAGTTCATCGGGTTCCCACGTTGCCTCTTCCATCTTATGATTTCTCCACAAAACTTTTACCAGACGCGTCGTCCGGTTTCTCAGCACTTGTTCTCTTGTATCAAGAATCCTGACGGGCTCTTCGCAATAAGACAGATCGGGTTCCAGTTCTAATTCCTCATAGGTGAGTACATGCGTTGGGTCAGGCATGTATTTTCTCAACAGAGATACGTGGAACACATCGTGAACTTTGGAGAGACTTGGCGGCATTGCCAATCAGTAAGCTACTGCCCCAATTCGTTCTAGAATTTCGAAAGGTCCGATGTACCTGGGACTCAATTTACCTTTCTTACCAAAACTTATGACTCCCTTCCACGGAGATACCTTCAGAAAAACATGATCACTGACTTGAAATTCCAAATCCTTCCTTCGATTATCGGCATAGCTCTTCTGCCTAATTTGAGCTGCTTTAATGTGATTTTGGATTACCTTCACCTTTTCCACCGTTTCCTCCACCAGTTCTGGGCCTACAAGTTTTCTTTCACCAACGTCATCCCAACAGGTTGGTGTAAGACATCTCTTTCCGTATAACGCTTCATATGGTGCCATCTGAATACTCGAATGGAAGCTATTGTTATAGGAAAATTCTACTAGTGGTAAATATTGATCCCACATACCCTGAAAATCAAGTGAGCAAGATCTCAACATGTCTTCTAAGGTCTGAATAGTCCGTTCTGATTGTCCGTCTGTCTGAGGGTGGTAAGCAGTGCTCAAATGAAGTTCAGTATCCAGGGATTTCTGAAGACGTTTCCAAAATCTTGAAGTAAAACGGGGATCACGATCAGAAACAATCAATAGGGGTACTCCATGAAGTCTCACAACTTCATTAATGTATAGTCTTGCTAGACGTTCCAGGGGTAGATCTTCTCTTATAGCAAGAAAATGTGCTGACTTGGTAAGACAATCAACAATAACCCATATTGCATCGTTCCTTCTAGGAGTCTTTGGTAGCCCCATGACAAAGTCCATTGTAATATTGTCCCATTTCCACTCCGGTATGGGAAGAGGTTGCATGACTCCTCCAGGCTGTTGCCTTACAGCTTTCACTTGTTGACAAACCATACATCTTGACACAAAATCAGCAATCTCCCTCTTCATGTTTTCCCACCAAAAATGTTCCTTCAAATCTCTATACATTTTGGTGCTCCCAGGGTGTATAGAGAAATTGGAACTATGAGCATCATCCAGTAATTCCCTTTTCAGATCAGGTAAATCGGGAACACAAAGTCTGTTTCCAAATTTCAAAGTTCCATCTTCATACACAAAGTCTCTCAATCTCCCATCATTCACAGCTTTAATCTTCTTCTGAAATTCTTCATCATCGGTCTGAGAACTCTTAATCCTTTCTAGTAAAGATGGTTTGGCAACCATTTGAAAAATCATTGATGTTTCACCTTCCCTGGTTATTCCCATGTCCATCTTCACTAGATCCATGAAAATTGGATCCCTTTCAATTCTCATCATGTTCAAAACTCCATGGTCTTTTCTGCTCAAAGCATCTGCCACCTTGTTTGCCTTCCCCAGGTGGTAGTGTATCGTACAATCATAATCCTTGAGTAATTCAAGCCATCTCCTTTGCCTCATGTTGAGTTCTTTTTGTGAGAAAATATACTTCAAACTCTTGTGATCAGTATAAATCTCACATTTTTCACCATAGAGGTAGTGCCTCCATATCTTCAAAGCAAAGATCACAGCTGCTAACTCAAGATCATGAGTAGGATAGTGTTGTTCATGAATTTTCAACTGTCGTGATGCATAGGCAATAACTCTATCATTCTGCATAAGGACACAACCAAGTCCTTTCTTTTATGCATCACTATAAATAACGAACCCATCATTCCCCGATGGTAGAGTCAATATAGGAGCATTGACTAATATTCTCTTCAGTTCTTCGAAACATTCCTCACACACTTTTGTCCAAACAAATTTAACCCCTTTACGTGTGAGCTTCGTTAATGGGTTAGCCAATCGGGCAAAATTCTGGACGAAACGTCGATAATAACCTGCCATGCCAATAAAACTACGTACCTCAGTTATACTCGTAGGTGCTGGCCATTCTTGGATTGCCTTGGTCTTAGAAGGATCAACCGAGATTCCATCTTTTGAGACAATATGGCCAAGAAAAGAAATCTCCTGAAGCCAGAATTCACACTTGCTAAACTTCCCATATAATTCATGCCTCCTCAGAGTCTTCAAGATAATGCGCAAGTGATTTTCATGATCTTCATAGGTTTTGGAGTATACCAAGATATCATCAATAAATACCACCACAAATTCATCAAGATACTCCTTGAAAACTCTATTCATCAGATCCATGAATACTGAGGGTGCATTAGTCAATCCAAAAGGCATTACAGTAAACTCGTAATGCCCGTACCTGGTTCGAAATGCTGTCTTCGGAATGTCTTCCTTCTTCACACACAACTGATGGTATCCAGATCGAAGGTCAATCTTTGAAAAGTATTGAGCTCCATGCAGTTGGTCAAATAAATCATCAATACGAGGTAGGGGATACTTGTTCTTTATCGTTATAGCATTGATCTCCCTGTAGTCGATACATAACCTCAGAGATCCATCTTTCTTTTTAACAAAAAGAACAGGGGCTCCCCATGGAGAAACACTAGGGCGAATAAATCCTTTATTACTCAATTCCTCTAGTTGTTTCTTTAGTTCGACTAACTCAACAGTGGCCATTCTATAAGGGGTCTTCGATATAGGCCTTGATCCAGGAATCAAATCAATGGAAAACTCAACTTCTCGTTCTGGAGGATGTCCAGGTAAATCTTCTGGAAATACGTCTACAAATTCTTTCACAACAGGTACATCCTCTATTTGAACATTCCTTTCCTCACCGACAGTTATTTCATTCTCTTCCTCCCCAATAATTGAATTAAGTTGAGCTACTGGGGGTGGATCTAAATAAGAATTAGGTGGTGACGATTCTGCTCTAAAAATAAGGTGTTCCTTATCATTATCATCAAGAATCGTAACCTCTTTCTTCTTACAATAAATCTTCGCATCATAGTCCGAAAGCCAATCCATACCGAGGATTATATCAAACTCAATCATAGGTATGACGATGAGATCAGCAGATAAAGAAAATTTATGTGCTCTAATGGGGACTGATTCGCAAAACTTTGTTGCAATGATACTTCCCTTAGGAGTTTTGACTGACAACTCCCTTATTAAATCAAATTGGAAATATCTAATTTTCTTAGCAAACTGGGAAGATATGAAACAATGCGATGATCCAGAATCAAATAATGCATTTGCTAAACTTGAGAAAACCATTAAATTACCTGCCACCACGTCTTTCGGAGATTCTACCTCAGCAGTAGTGATAGCATAAGCCTGGCCTTGATCCCTTGGCCTTTTCTGAGGTAAGTTCTCCTGACGCTTAGGACATGCATTTGCATAATGCCCCATCTCCCTGCAATTGTAGCACTGAACGTTGGTAGCTTCCTTCTTCCCCTTGCAATCATGAGCTTGGTGGCCTTTTTCACCACACTTGTAACAGACTCCCATTCCCTTCAAGCAAGTACCAGGATGTTTCTTCCCGCATTTACCACAAGATGGATATTCAACCTTTCCCTTCTTCCCCTTATTTCCATTCCCAGATTGATCAGCAGGTCTCTTCTTCTCTTGCTTCGCTTTAAAGTCATAAGACTTAGAGAATTCCTTTTCGGTCTTGATAGCACATGAGACAATGTCTTCGTACGATGAAAAGGATTGTGAGACTAATGCTCCACGGAGAAATGGTTTTAACCCATCAAAGAAACGATCAATCTTACTTCTTGGGTTGCGAATATAATCACCAGCGTACCTCGCTAACCTTGTAAAGTTAGCCTCATACTTTGTGACATTCTCATCCTCCTTTTGTCTCAGACTCAGAAATTGTCTTTCCATATCTGCTCGATGGTCGCAAGGAATGTATTTTTCTAAAAACAGATCTTTGAACTCCCTCCATTCCATGTTTGATACTTCATCATCTTCCTTCATGTTTTGAATCAATGACCACCATTGATCAGCATCTCCAGTGAGGCGGTAAACTGCCATGGTAACTTTTTCCCTTTCACTACTCCCCAAAGCCTGAAATATTTTCTCTAGGGAAAATATCCATTTCTCAGCTACTAAGGGATTTGTACTCCCATTGAACGTTGGTGGTTGTTGTCTCATGAATCGATCTAACATTGATCCTCCACGCTGCGGATCAGGGTGCTCCATACGGGTAAGGTTATTATTCATAACCTGAGTAAGCTGTCCCAGTACGGTGATTAGCTGATCAGCACCAGTTGCATCACCAGCCCCACTATAATTATCTTGAGCAGGAGGGCAATCCCTACATGGAGTGCGTGCATTGATACGGTTTCCATTTCTTCCACTAGGCGCCATTTCTAAAAAAATGGCATAAACTAGATCAGTTTATGCATCAAAATACATAATCCCATACTTATAAAACACTAAACATAAATTGAACTATCTATGGATATAATCCATAATCATAAATATGTTTTCTTTGAGGAAGTATATACTCATAATCCCTTCATAATGATTTGTAAAGAAAGTGAGAGTTATCCTAAGCATATCCCCCGGGAGTGTCGTAACCAAGAGTGCAGCAAGGCCCGTTGTCGTGCACCAGTTCCCGTTCGAGTCTAGCTCAAAGCGGTGTTTTCGGGTTTTACCCCTAGGTACATCTGTGCCAGAGCCTCCTCTACCTGCTCGTATCCAGACAGGGATGTATTGCTCGGAAAACTCACAAAGTCTCTACAATACCAAAATTCTAGGAAGTTCTTCTATACTAATCCTCAAAGTTCATCTTAGGTCTATGTGCTCTAATCAAAGTTTATCTAAATCTAGCTTCCAAGGTTTGTACTAAACTTCCTCTGATACCAACTGTAACGCCCCGACCCCAGCTACCCAGAGTCGGTGCATTATTACATAACATTAGCATGATCACAAGAAAGATCAAATCCCGAAAGACCGACTAGTTTAGTAGCCTTGGAAACACTAGATATATTCATAAGTTTTACATTACATCATAAAATGAAAAAATACTACAACAACATAATGTTTCCAACGTCCACACTATAAACCCCTCATAATACCCCTGCAAGTCAATCATAATTTACTTCTTCACTACCTGGGAAAAATAAAACATAGAAAAGGGGTGAGCTCAAATGCCCAGTAAGGATAACAATATAGCGGAACATTCAAAATAAGCATAAACATTTAAGGCAATGAATTACTAAAACAAAAGACTTTTAAAATTGAACTTCAACATAGTATGGCAAAAGTAAAATGAAATAATGCCATTTACTTGTTCACATGGATATTCTACTAATCTAATAATCACATGCAATATCAATAACCACTTTCATAATGTTGGAATGCATAATGCCAGACTATCATAACCACATAGCCAAGGCCTCATGCCAAGACTACAAATAAGATTTTGTCAAGGCCTTGTGCCAAGACACTAGTTTGTCTCATGAGACCTACCGATGCAATTTTTTAGAAGATACTTACGTTTAAAATTGCTCAAATATACTCCAGTGTTTTTCTGAAAACATTATGAAAGCTTCTGAAAACAAAATAACTAATTCTGAGACTTCTCGACTAATTACAGGCCATGATGGGTCCACGCCCAATCCCTTCCTGTCTACCATACTCGAGAGTCAGATTTTCTAAAAACATTTTTAAGCTTGCGTTAAATACGTATACATTTGCACTGGATTTTCATATATGTGAGAGAAATATCTCCTTTTTGAAATCATTTAAAAGTTATATATTTATAAAATAAAACATTTTCTTTGAAAATATTCTTATAAGCTTGTAAGGGAAACTTTGAAGATTTTATAACGGCGGAAAATAGCCGCACCCGCCGTATAAGTTAAAAAAAACATTCTTACCTTAATTCTTTCGAAAAGGTTAAAAAGGACCTTGTTTTGAAAACGACCGAAAGATTCCTTTATAAACCACTTATAAAAGTCAAAAAGGGTATAAATGACTTTAACTCATATTCTAGTAAATAGTAAAAATGTTTTGAAATGCATTTTTAAGAAACATGGATGTGGATGATAAAGAGATCCCAGTAGATTATTACATATAAACAACCTCGGATAATGAAGAGATTGTGAAATAACCCTTACCTTGTACTTTTCCTTTGTTGGGGTAGGTTAACCTCCTGTATAATGGTGAAATAATTGTTATTAAATTATACAAGAATCATATACATTAATATGATATCATATATGATCTTTTAATATTGGTATCTTAGTATTATCGTTGTTTCGGGTGTTAACTTTCTTGTTTTCTTTCATATGTTTTGTTACGTAAGACATGTTTGTAAAGGATAGGTTGTATATTATTCATATCCAGAATGATATCAATTCCTTAAACATCATTTTTAAATCATCAAATGATAATTATACTTTAATGGTTACGATGGAGAATGAATCTCATCGCGTTCGTGGAGACGGTAGTCCGTACGTACGCACGAGCGACAATATCATTCTTTTGATAATATATAAATGGATGTTATATCATATATACAGAATCATTAACATGTTATATTTATTATTTACATGAGTTACACATCATTATTATACCCATCCAAATAATAATATATTGAATAACAATTACACCACGACGTGTAGACGGTAAGCCGTACGTACGCACGTATGGTGACATGTTATTCAAAGGGTGGATAGAATACTGAATATGGTTATACCATATTTATAATAACATCACAGTATATGTAAGATACTGGAGTTATTATTTTAGAATGGTAAGAACAAAGAAAGAGGAAGTGGAAGAAGAAAGGAACTTAGAAAAGGGTGGTGAAATCATTACCTCTTCTTCGGGTTCTTCCTTTTGATTTGATCAAAAGGGCTCCTTAGGTTGGCTTTCTGGTCAAACTAAGGCCTCTAGCTTGTATTGATGGATGTTGGGAGAGTATTTGGGCAGAGTTTGGCCGAACTGAAAGGCTTTAGAGGTGTGAAGAAATGAGAAGGAGGAGTGCCCTTTTTAGAAGAGGGGTGAGGGGCACCTTTGGAAAATCTAGAAATATTAATTTATTATAAATTCATATTCGGTTTCTAATGGCTCCAAAGCTTATTATTCAAAGTTTAAGGTGGGGATAGGTCGAAAACCACTCATCCAATAGAATTTAGACAGGTTTGGGTACTTATATTAACCTTATCTTTAAGTATTAACTCTAAGTTAATTAGTTTCACTTTTACAATGTCTCTTTGTATTTTTATATAATATGGTTAATAAAATTTCTATATACATCCAAGCGACCCCCAAGTGGTCCATTAATGATTAACCTATCATAATATAAGTCTCTTGGCCGAACCTTAGATTTTTAGTAATTTAATATCAATTAATAATATAATATTTGTTTTAAGAACTCTTTTATGTCAATTTTGACACTATTCAATAGTTGATTTTTGTGAAACTCATAACAGATTGATTACTTCGAACAAAGTCAATTAAATCAATCCTAATATATCATATTATCCTAGAAAATTAGTTTAATTCATTAAAAGTTTCATGTTATATTTATTTGGGTATTTATAATATCAATTATTTTAATTTTTCACTATTATAGTAATTATTGCATCATCATTGTGACATAAATAAAGTAAATTATTTAATGTATAAAAATTATAAATAAAATATCATTATGTAGGAAATCTTTTTAGATTTCTAATGAATATTTATAATCGAAAATCCAACATGTATAACCCTATGTAAAAATTGTTCTTCTAAAAGATGTAATCTTATGTCATTTTTATTTTTATTTTAGCTTTATTAATATAATGTGTCATTATCACTTACAAGTGGATCCATGGGGTCCCAAAATAGACCCAAAGATTCCCATGGTCGACCATGTATCAACCAATAGGGTTAAGACACGTTTTAGGGTAATTTAGTATTATTATAATATTATTTTTTAACCCTTATTTACCGGATTTACCCTTAACCATGGTAAATAAAATATTTACCGCAGTAATTATTCAAAATGTCTAAAAATAAAAGTTACCTATTTACACAATTTGAACATCCTGATTCCAAATATGGAATCCATTTTTCTAAATTCAAAACACAGAAGTGGCAGAAATTAATTTAAAATTAATTCCCGCTGTCAAAACAAAAAGCGTGTTTTTAAGAGATAATAACTACCAAAAGATTGACACTTGTTTATGTTTGGTTTAATTGTAAAATTATGTCCAATGACCAACATTATATTAAATGGTAAAAATATATTCTAAATATACTTTAAAACCACTCAAATTAATAATTTATCACTATTAATTATTTTGATTAAAAAAGTTGTTTTTAATTAAAATTTAGTAATTTTCACTATTCATCAAAATATAAAAGTTATCCGAAAAGTACCAAAATTTCACTCTAGGATAATTTCGATATTCCGAATCCAAAAATGAAGTCCATTTTGAAATATAAAATATATATGATTTCAAAAAGTAGGTATTACTATTCACAACGGCTAGTTTAATTAGTTGTGGTGTGTGTTAGAACTAGAGGTTGCGTACAACACACGCTATCGCATTATTCGAAGGGAAACGTACCGTGGAAGCTTGGGGTGTTACAGAGGGAATGAAAACCGATGTAGATTTTGTTACCAAAATCGTATAAAGGAGATAGTTGTTGCCCGATGTTGGAAGTGATATGCGTCAACAGTAGTGTATACAAGGAATCATGAGCAAGAATCCAAATAGAGGAGGCTTGCGGTAGGAAAGCCCAAATGGTTGTTTAGTGGATCTGAACGAACTCATGATCCGGAGATAATAGTAAGGAAATCAAAAGTAGGAAAAGGTACACAATAGAGAGTTGAGGTGAAACCAGGAGAAGGAGAAAGATGGAGCATGAGCACATTAGACTGCAGGGAAACTGGGGGAGGACGACACCATCGGTGGGGGTTTCTGGGTAACCCTAGGTCGCGAATATGTGAAACCAGAGTGGGATCGAGATATGGAACACTGTAGAAATGGGAGCTGAATCTAGGAGAAGGATCACCTTAGAGAACAAAGATGACGAAGTGAAGCGTAATCAAGAGAATGAACCCTATGACGGCAGGAGTTTGCGGGTATTGTAGGTCATGATGAGGTGAAACTCAAGTGGGAACGGGAGAGGGAGAGGTAGTGGGAGGGAGAGAATGGAAGAGAACATGAGCTGTAGAGGGATGTGGAGGCACGGAGAATCGACACGTAAGGAAAATAGGATGTGGAGTATTTCAAGGGTGACACGTGTTAGGAGAGGAAGCCTGAATTAGTATATATATTATATGTATGTTTCTTGAATATGTATATTCATATCATTAAATCTATCCCTATATATTTTTATACATATTATGTAGGGAACTTCACCCATGTCTACAATTGAGAATTATTTATCTCACCACATATTAACATAGTGATGTTTCTGGATGTTAGTTTTAATAGTATTTCATAAAATATCACATTCAGTACAATACTCTAATAAATATGTTTTTATACACAATACGCATCTAGTTTTTATTGAAATAAAATACTATTACATCCTTATCAAACTAAATATTATTACTCTCATAAGATTTCATTAATCCATAAATGGGTTATTAAAGCATTCATACCATAGAATTCTGATTCGGTGCATCAAAACCATCTAGTTTATTCATATAAACTTGTCTAAATTAACATTAAGGAATTTAGTTTTGAAATTTAATTAAAATGTATCATAATAAAATTAGATTTCCTTGGAATGTAAAGTCTGAAAAGAGGTTATCATCACAATATGTGAAAATGATTTTTTACTATCAGCACCACAGATTTAATTATATCATTTTAAAACCAGATGGGATTTATATTTAAATAATCTTCTATCCATACTAGTTTTCCTAAAGATATCCTAAATTACCCTTATGGATATCACCCCATTAGGTGAATCCAACAAGTTCCAGAATTGGATGGGGTGTATGGAGTCCACTTTTTATTTCATCGATTTAAACCATTTATCTTAACAAAAACTCTCTATGGAATATTTATTTGTGTTATTTAATATTATGTGAACATTAAATCATCATTATTATATATGAAGGATCCGTATAGTAGGTATTTTTAATGAAACCTAGAAGAATGTTGAGGTTCTTCTGTATTTGGATTTTGTTCCACTTTTTTAACTCCTTGTGGAATCAACCAAACTTCAATTAAAGGAATATTTCACGTATATTGGTATGAAATTATTTAATCTCTATACTTTTCAGACTTACCCCATGATTGAAATATTCCCTCTCACAGGGCATAAAAAATCAGTACAAAAACAAATTAAATACAATAGGATGAATGAAATAATATTCCTATGTTTCCATATTTTAACCGAAAAATTAAAATTTAATATATTTCGACTAAAGATTATCATATTCACATCACCAAATATAAATATAATTAATTATTGTATGTTTCTTAGACTGCGTATCATACAGTATATTTATTACTATATCATATGGAATATGATTTAGTTTAAATAATTCAATCTCAATATCCAAAAGTCTATATTTTAATAATTTGGTCACATTAAATAATCAGTTACTAAACCATGTAAAAAATATTTAACTCCTCTCACAAACACTATTCAATTTCGGTGTGGCAAGTGGAGTGAGTTTTGAAATAATTCCTCTATTCCTATTAAGAACAGTTAATTCCTCACTCAAGTATTCACCACCTCGACCTGAATGAATTATTATAATATTTTTGTGTAGGTTATTCTATTCATAGTTTTAAAACTATTGGATGTTTTTAAAAGCTACATAGTTGTGTTTCAACATAATGACATATCTATAATGAGTGAAATCATCAATAAAGGTTACAAAGTACATAAAACTAGAACTATATTGTGTCATTAGAAGACTCTATATATAATTATGTGTGGGAACCATTAGTCCACCAAAACATTAAAATTATTTAATTACTAGTTCTCTGTTCATATTTCCTAATAAAAAAAATCAGAATAATAAAATGATTTGTAATTAAATGGTTCCAATAATTCATTTTTATAGAGTCAAGGGTTGTGTATCTCATTTATTTATTGAATGAGATAATTTTAATGGCTGGTTGGATTAGAATTAACCATAACATTCTAATTCTGAAAATTATAAATAAGATTATCCATATATAAAATACATAAACCATTTAATAAATTATTAATGCTACAAAAATATTCATTCGAAAAATATAGAACACCACTTTTTCAAAAAAATGAATGCAAATCCATTATTTTCAAAATAAAAAAAATAAATGAAACATTTGTATAGGGTGAGAACGTAATAATATTTATACAATTATAATTTCAATACACTTAGTAAAATCCATTCATAAAGGTCATCTTATAATGTATGAACTATTTCTCCACCTTTCATATAAATATGAACTATTACCTTTGTCAAGTCCCTTTTTTCATTTTGTTTTATTTTTCATCGAAAATTATTGTCACAAACAAAGAATATAATTCCAATGAGATATAGTTAGTGAAATTTAACTCTATAAAATTCATATTAAGTTTCTCAAAATTAATTACTTTGATAAAACTTCCTAACCTTAGATTCTAATATTTTCCCTTTTTATAGGAAAAAATTACAAGTGATCTGAAAATTATTATCATGACGTAATCTATAAACTATAAAGATTACATATATATATAGTTTAGTATCATATATTATATATTATCATCTTGGTCATTTTATTAATTAAATCCCACTAATAATAGTTCCCATAAACATAAACACTATTTTTTAGACAAGATTCATATTTCACCTAGTAATAATCCCTATTTAGAATTTCTCTCACAAAATAGTAATTTTGGTTGGGAAACACCCCATCACATCATTTATGATTCTTGGATTCTTGATTAAGAACCTATTTTCTTTGATCCATTATATAGAAAAAATTAGATCTATTAATTTAGTAATTGAACTCTTAGAGTACAAGCTACGTGTCATTAAAAACTATGAGTAACCAAACAAATGATAATCCAGGGGAACCCTTATTTGGAAGAAAATACACAATGATTATCCAACTTTACCTATTAATTTATTTCCTTACAAACGATAATATAGAGGATCTTTTATTTTGATGAACTTTTATATTTAAATGATTATAGTCATACTAAGTCCCACTTCAAAAGTAATTGGGTAGTTAGTATTTTGGGATTTATTTTTAAAATTATCACCAACATAATATACATAATATTTATAGTAAATTCTTAACTATTTAATTTGATGAAATATTTATCTTCTCATGTTTTGTTACTTTTTATATTCATGCTTCTAATGATAAAGTATATAAATCCCCGTTATATAAAATATAATAATTTCATCAAACCAAATTATTTCGTAACTATTTACAAAATCATCAAGTTAGTGTTACATACCAAAAAATGGAAGAAAAATATATTCATACATATACAAATTAATTTCATACATAAGAAATATAATAATTTAATGTAATATCATAATTTTATATGAGATTGAAAATATCCTCTAAAATGAGTGAGGAATAAAAAATTGAAGCAGATCAATTTTATAAATCCAGACAGTGGACTCTAGTATGGTTGGTAGAATGAAATTAATTCCCTTTACATTTGGATAATATACTAAAGTGTGTATTCACTTAATTACATATCTTGAATTCAGAGTACCCAAACTATTTTAAATGGTAATTCAAATTCTTATAACTCTAAAAATAATCCATGGTATTGGTAAATGAAAACAAAATCCTCATGATCCATTATTATTTTGAAATGAAAGGATGTATCTTTCAGAAAAAATTTATAAATCCTACACATTATTCAAATCATTCAAAAAGGTATAAAATGAATTATTTAATGGAATAAATAAATAAATAAAAAAAATTTCTTGAAAAAAATATATGAATTTTATTTAAATCAAGTCTTATAAAATGAAATTTATATAAATCAAAACATTTTAAATTTTTAAATTTTTCCCAATTTTATGGAAAATACTAAGTATTAAATTTTATTATTTTTATATATTATCACCCTACAATATGTTGAACCTTAATTTAGTTTCATAATATAAAGGGGTATGGAGGTTTGACATCGGGAGAAAGAAAATGGAGAATCGCAAAGGGGAAATACTACAATGTGTGGTAGCATGGAGGAAATTGATTTTAAATAGGGAAACACCAAATAATTCAATGGACACTTACTGCATGCCAATGGTAATGAAAATGATTTCCACTGATTGGGAGCCTGATGTGGGAATCCCCTGGTAGTAAGAAATACTCATCACATAAGCACACTAACTATATGATAAACATTACATTAAATTATATCACAATATATCATCAATTCCACCCCTGATATTATGATTCCACTCAATATAAAATAAAGGGAAAATGATACTATGTTATATATGGTTTCAATATAGGATATGTTAACTACATAAAATAAACTATTCCTTAAATTAAATATTAAAATTAAATATAAACTTAATTTAACCCCACACTCCACATTATATAAACTAATTAATACTTTTTTGTGTAATGTATTTAAATTTAAATTATCATATATCATTGTGTTTAGTAAGGAATGAAAAAATATTCCTTTACAAATCATGTTATTCATTATAAAATAAATGAAACCCATTGATTAATTTAATATGGGTGTTTTGATATCATAGTTCGGTTTTGGATGTTTTTTATATAAACGATTATAATAAATGAAAACCCATATATTTGTAGCCTTTACTTGATAAAATTATTTATTATAAAAGAAAAACATTTTAAATATTTCCTGGTTTTAGAAGCCCCTATCTCCATAGATTTTGAATAATGAACACTAACAATGTAGAACATAAATTATTTCTACCTATGATGGATTACACAGGATAAAGGATATTGGAATATTTGATGAGGGCTACCAAATACAAAAGCGGTGCTAGTTCTTTTACTATGTGGAAATGAAATATTTTGGGAATTATATATTTTCAGAAATATTTTTAATAAACTGAAGATATCTATCATCACTTGCACACAATTTTTTTATTACATCCCATTTATATCCCACCATTATTATCTCAATTAAATGAATAGTGTGTTGGCCACATGATAAGTAACAGGTTTCATATTATGTGTTACTTCCCCTTTGGGGATTAAATTGAACCCATATAATGATAATTCTACCCATGTTCAATGCAATAATAAGGGATTGTAACCAATGAACAACATTATGGGATGACATGGTGACTGCGATAGTCGATAGATCACATTATTTTGGGAGAAACATAGTCTTGGGTGGTATCAAATGCACACTATATTACATTGGCATAAATTAAATGTTGGACTCAGTCAGAAGAAAAACTTTCCACCTATGTATCCATAATTCATATGAATTATATTCATGTAATTTTAAGTGTTCATCCAACACATAACTTATAATGAAGTTAGTATTGGGTATATCATTCTTATTCTAAAAAAATTGATGATATTACAACTAAAGGCCTAGTTTAGAAATATATTGGGACCTATAGAATTGGTTGAAAAAGTAATTAATGTATGTTAGGGGATACATGTTATTTATTATGATATTATTGAGTTCACTATGATCAATTCATAGATACATTAACCCATCATTATTGATGAAAAAAGGATTATCAAACACTATGGGGAAACACTTGAGATTATAAACCAAGTATTCAAATTATCTTTTGGTTTTTTATTCAATTATTCTTGTTCAATGGAATGCATTCTACAAAAAATTTTTTATATTGGAACATATTTCTATAAATATTTAATTAATTACAAAACCTTCTGGTGAGGAGGAAGTCTATGAAATTATTTTGGGAACATGTCAACAGCTTACCCCATAATAGGAATGCCTTCAAATATGATATTATCGTATTTCATAATCAAATGGTATATATATTTCTTTATATATGGATACAAAATAAATTATTGTTACTGTGTTTTAAAATTATATCCATTACCCAACATAAAAATATATCAAATTAAAGGATTGTTTGAGATAAAAAAAATTGATTTTCTTCTCCTGGCAGTTGATTTGGGATCTATAGCAGGATATGTAATTCATTCCATGTATAGAATCAACTTCTACTAATAGGAGTATAAATTATTTTGTCTAAGGATTTAACTAAAAAAATTTAAATCTTTACTAGTTATATACTTTTGATGTAGCAATTTCACCAAATTCTTTTTTCAATGACATCTTAACCTACATGTATTGATGTACTGGTTTATGATTTTTACTAAACCTATTTGATATAAAAGAATTTCAAAAATAATAATCAAATTATAAATATCCTATTATTCTATTATTGACAAATTTTTCTATCACCAAGTTATTTTCATGATACACCTCAACATTAGTGATAATATAAGCCCATCCTTTCTTTCTTTTCCTTATCTGTAGTTTTACTTGTTTGTCCTTGGAGACCCATGAATTAGTTCACTAAATTTCTAAGTTTCCATTTTTTATGTAGTTGAAATGTTGAAAAATAAGTGGATGTATGATCATACCATTAATTTTATCAATTATATTATTTGAATTATTCATATAATTATGTCATTTTTTAGATCGATACCCCTCATTTCAAAACATTAAAATTATAACTCTTCTCTAGAGGTAGTTTCTATAATGATTATTCCTACACTTATGACACGTGGACGTCTATATTTTGTTCTATATGTTATATTAATCTGTTGGTCCTTAAAAATAAAACTTTGTTCTTCCCTTTTTATTTCCTACCCCATGGGACCATTGACAATCACTAATATCTATCTCAACCTTAGGGCATATTAGAATATTTCTTCATAGTTTTCAATGTGTCAAATTGTAAAATAAGTTTGAAGACTCATATTTATTCCATTAATGAATCTGTCCACACTAATTTAAGGTGAAATGATAAAGAAAAAGGTATTCTTTGGAATTATTGTAATTTTTCATCATAATATTAAATTTATTCATCCTCAATTTTCTCATGTCTATGAAACACCCTATATATTTTAAAATACAGAGTTTTAGGAAAATATTTAATATTAAATATTTTTTCATCAATTTATCCCACATTATTTATTAAATTTATTCCTTTGGTTATTCAGTCTTAATTAGTGTTCAACATTGATCATCTACCCCTTCTATATGATAAATGAACAATTATAATTTATCTTAATCAAAGTATTGATTGATAATAAATATGATTATAATGGATTTAATACTTTTTTTTTGAAAATAGGGGATCATAATATCAATTAAATATGGATGGCCTTTTCATATAAATGATTCAAACATATATTATTTTCTCTTGAGATATGGTGGGAGCTTCACATGGTTTTGGTTATAATATTTATCTTGTGTTGGTTATGTACATACAACCATGTGGTTCAAAACACTAGCTTCCATCATATTAGGAATCTAATTTGGAAAATCATTACAATTCTTGTTACACAGGTTAATAAAATGATTCTTTATATTTCTATTGATTAATTAAAATAATGAAATGTTCTGGATAATAATATATATGTAAATAATTATAAAAAAAGTACAACCATGAATATAGAATGGATAAATCCTAAATGACATGTATACCCTAACTTATGAATTTCTAGGTCTCGATATTAGTTATTTATAGTCTGTTTCATTTTAGTTTATCAAAAATAAATCCAAAAATTTACTATACTTTTCTCTAATACCATATTTATCAACATTAATCTTAAATACATATTATTAAATGTTTTTAAGAATAAAAATACATAAAATAAAACCCAAAAAATATAACGGTCTTCTGTATTTTGAGATTATATACATAATACATGAACATAAAAATAAACTACATCCCCTTTATTTTAATATCCTAAATGTTATCCAAAATCATGTTTAACATATTTTACTATATATTATATACCATGAGGACGTATATAATAGAAATTTTTATATATAAATCTTAGTAAGGGAACATGCATGATAATGAAGTTTTTTATCTGAGTCCAATAAATTAACATAATATCATCAAAGTACAGAATCATATATATTCACCTGGAATCAGGGAATAAAGAAGACTATATCATAATACCATGTAATCATAAAAAATTGTTCAAAAATATTAAACATGGCATGATAATATAAATTCATGTATTACTTCCAATATAACATAAAATATCATCCTAGGATTAATACCTATGCACCTAACATGCCATCTCATTGGATAAAAAATGACCAATTAATTAGTCTGTTTTATAATTATATAAACACTTATAACATCATAATATATACTTGTATATGTGTTGAAAATAAGGAAAATTAGTCATGTACAATGAATATGCATAATAAATCACATGATATGGAAATGAGTTTCCTAAGACTATATTAAAAAATAACCAAAATATATATCATAATGATTAATAAGAAAAAAATTGATTAAGGATTTTAGATAATAAAATATTAATAAATTAAAATATTTCATGACTATGGATATAAATTTCAAAAAACACCATGAGAAAGGGTTAATAAGTACTCGTGATAATGAACAAATTAAAATATGTTTTAATAATTTAGAAAAGAAAAATGGAAGGAAATATGTAGATATGATTTTATTGAAAACAAATATAATAGTATAAATACCAATAATGAAATGGGTATATTTTATCATATAACATTAAATCCTTTATAATTTTAGTACATGAAAATAAATTACAAGTCCAAATGTTATTAAATTTAGTTCACTTTAAAAACATTGGATTGAATCATCAAAAAAATTCATATCCTATGAAATGAAAAGAATGAGAAACTTGTTATATGTATAATAAAAATATATGATGAGTATATATTGCTAAATTTTTTAGTAATAATATAAAAATAGGTAAAGATATAGGATGTGTAACCAAAAACAATCATAATGTTGTTTGGAAGATCCCCTACCACAAGCCCTGAATCCCTTGGTAGGTGAATCTAACATCATGAATAACCAAATTGATTTTATTAAATACCTATTTCATGAATAAATTTAATGTGTATTTGATTTAATTCATTCCTTTATGTTCACTTATATTCATTTTTTATGATATTATCTTCACCATCAGGGGAAAGTTTGTTTCACAATTTCATGGTCCCATTATTATATTATCAATGTTGGAAGTTCATAAAATATGGGTTCATAACTTATTAAGTGAAATGTAATTGTGTTACTGTAATTATAGTAGTTTAAATAGTTCCTAATATAAAATATTCTAAAAAATAATGGTTTATATATTATAATTGTTATTGTTTATTGGTTAGTTCATTTAAGAGTTTTTTTGACCATGTTGGACATAATGAATTTCATTTAATTTTTATATTCATATAAAAATTTAAGAATAAAAAAATAAAATAGTTTTATTCTTCTCATATTTAATAAAAAAATGATTATTATGACTATCCATGAATGCAGTGGTGAAAAATTAAATACATCTTCTATGGAGGGGGTGGACTGACCCTAATATAGGTGGCTGTCTGATTCTTGAATAAATTTTGGGAGGGAAGATAGTTGTTATTTAATTAATATGATAACATATTTTTATAAATATGATATATATATATATATATATAGATATATAACTATATTTGGATGGTTAGTATATTTTTGGAGTAGATAGAAGAATAAAAGAACATAATAGAGCTCCGTTGAAGGAGTCTCCTCTACCTTTGTATGTCCTCCTCTGATACACTACATGGTCTTAGGGAATGGTCATTTGATGATACCAAAACCCATAGAACATGGATAAGAGAGTTTGGGAGATGTTTTATGTAGTTTTTTCAAAATTAAATGTGTAATGAATTTAAGGATAAATGGGATAATGATTTAGACTTAGAAGGGGATGAGATGGGTGATTTAGAAAAAAAATATTATAATAAAATATTTTATCAATAAATAATGAACATTCATGTGATTAAATAGTAATGGTATTGTGATTTAATTGTAAAAAGACATTAAAATTTTTTATCTAAATTCTATAAATCTAAAATAAATTTTTATATAAATTATTAAACAATAAAATAATTATTAATGATTTTATATTCTAATTATTATTTTATAATTTTAAAAAATCACAAAATATTCACCCTAACTAAATTTAAGTGTCATAATACAAAAAATTAATTATTTTTTAAAAAATAATTTTATTAATATCATATATTTATTTTTTTATTAAGATCTATATTTATTAAAATATAATAATTTTTAAACACAATCAAGTTTATGACCTTTGGTAAAAGAAAATTTTATATCATTATATTTTATTATAATTTATATAATAATATTAATTCATTAAAAACATTATGAAAAAAAATTATGTTTTAAATTTTTTAATATACTCTAGTTATTTTAATGAAAATAATACAAATATGTTTTCTACCAATTAAATTATAGTTTTTTATCAAATATTTATTATTTCATATTTAAAATATTTATTTAATAGTATTATGATTTAAAATAATTATTTGTATATTACATAAGAGACACAAATATTATTTTATTAATATAATAGTCTAGTTATTATTTGGAATGTTATGTAACTATTCATAATGATTAGGGTACTATTCTAATGATCATATTTCGAATTATCGTATAGAATTTCTAATTACTATAAATACATCATATTTCCTTTATTAATAATCAAATTAAACTAATATCATGTTTTTATTCATAATTTTTGAAAATATCAATTACATTACTAATATATTTTTCTTTTATTACAATGTTTTTCAAGAGTGTGATTATTCTAATAGACCATAATGATCAATTTTTTTGTATTTAATTTATTATTTAATTATATCAATAAATTATTATCAATGTTTTCGGTATTTTAATCCTATATATGTAATATTAATGCTCTTTTTAATGTGGTGCTTTAGTTATATATAATACTATATATAACACAAAAAAAGATTCAAAAGGAAAGTGCCATATATGGAATTAGAGGCCATTACAATAATTTCATAAGGTAGAAAAAGTGGATTAACATGATACCTTTGCCTCTCAATGTGGTTTCTATTCTCTAAAATAAAATTCCCTTCAAATCCTAATAAGAGACACATTGAGTTTCCCATAGAGGGAAGAATAATGAAGAAGAAAATAGTCCTAATGATGATAAGCCCATGGTCCAGTTAGTAGAGGGAGTCGGTCTAACTGTGTTCTAAAAGGGAAAAAATTATAACCATCCATAAAAAGGAATGGTTTTACTCAAGAAGAGAAAATAGAATTGAATTTCAATGGATGGCAAGGAAAAATCAAAATATACTATCTTATCCACAAGAATTTATATGGAAATAAAAAACAATCAAATCAATTTTCTCCAATTAATTATGAAGATAATGTTCTCAAATTTTTTTCTTTTTGGTGAATATATTTTAGTGGTATAAAATATGTGTGAAGAAAATATATATTAATGAGTATTAAATTAGTAAATTATGGGATTTTTCCTTTCATGGGTAATGCTACATGAATTAATATTCACGGGAAGTTAGTAGTTGTTCTTGAGTTAACCTCATGAATTATTCTCCATTTAAATTATTTATTGAATCTTTATAAATATTATTGGAATATATTTTTGTGGTTCTTGTTGAAAAACATGGTATTAATTTTATATTCTATGATGATACCTTTATTCTATCTAAGGGTGAGATATTCACGAGAATGGGTAAATTGTATAATGATTATTCAAATTAAATATACATGTAGTTTCTTTATACTTGTAAGAGTATTTTTAATTATTTATTAACCATATTGATTATATAATCTATAAGATAAATTCATGATATATTATAATTGGAATTATTACCTGGCATGGATAAAAATGACCATAAATATGTGACTTGTATGTAAAATAAAATAGTTAATAAACCATTTAATTCTGTAAAAACAAAAAAAAACAATCAATTTATATATTTTTTTTTTCATGTGACCCAAATCATATGTAATAGAAATTAAATTTGAACTTTTATTGATGATTATTCTATATTTTTCCATTACTATATTTTATAAAATAAAGAATATTCTTTATATAGATATATTTTCTGTAAAATATTGTTGAAAGAGAATGTGGGAACACAATTAAATTAATCACATCTGAAAATGGAGGAGGATATACCATCCCCTAATTGTTTGATCGATATAGATCATACAGGAAGTGACCACTCTATATACACCTCAACAAAATTGTTTGGCAATGAAAAATATATAAAATTAATTGAAATGGTAATTAAATTATCTATATCTTTCGTCTATCTTAAGGATTTTGTGGAGATTCATTATTAATTGGGGGTCACATTATAAGAAATATTCTTAAAAAATTGAAGGCAATAACACCATGTGAATTTTTTAATTATATAAAACCAAACCTCAATAATTTAATGGTATGGGGTTCTTAATTAATTGTTAGATATCCAAAACCTAAAATGTAAGATTTTCTAAAAAGACATTTTAATAGAATGATTTATAGATATAAAGAGAATTATAAATCCTATATATTCATAGATATATAATCAAATTTTATTAGCTATTAAAAATGATATTAAATAAATAGATACACTCTTTTTTGAATGTAGGTGTATATTGTTACCTAAGTATGTTCAAATAGAAAATATGGTTAAAAATTATATATTAAGATTGTATGGTCATGGATGTTCATTAAATTAGATGACCTAATCACCTAAGATACGTGGATATGATATCTATATGTACTTGTTGGAAGGAACTAATTATAGTATAGTTACATAAGCTTGATTTTTTCTTAATATATAGTGTAACCCTAAAACATTCAAACAAACATTTTAATATTTTTAGGACTATATTTTTAATGAAGTAACAAATTATGGAATTAACTCTCTAATTTGGAAAAATACATGGATATTAGTTGTTATTTCTGATTTTCTACAACTGTTTGGTGATATGTGAGTATTTAGAAGAAAATGAAAATTGGATGCGTACTGGAAAAATAAAAAACCATATTTTTAGTTAAAGGGGTTTGTAAAAAGGATGGAATTGATTATTTTGATACATATTCTATTATAGAAAAGAATAATTATATTAGAATCTTTCTCACATTAGATTCTATATATAAATCATAAAAACAAAAAAATGGATTTTTAAAAAATATTTTTAAATGGTCCCGTAAATGATGAAAAATATGTGGAATATCTAAAAGAAATAATAGTACCTAGAAAATAAAATAATTATTTTAAATTTGTATTGTCCTTATATGGTTAATAAAAAATATTCAAAACAATTTAATGTGAACTTTAACGAGGTAATTTTATCAAATATATTTAGAGTTATCCATTTTGTTAAATGTGTTTCGAATAAGATGCATCATAAATATGGTGTGGTTAATTGTTTATATATAGATGACAAGATCATATTTTGAGATGATATGAATCAAGTTAATTAGGGTAATATATTTTATATGTAAATAATAACATGGAATATCTATGAAAAAAAATTACTTAGAAAAATTTAAATTGACAGGAATAAGAATTTTATTTTTCATTCACAGTCACATTATACTAAAAAAGTCTTATAGAGGTTAAAAATTGTTTATTATTCCATGTATTATAACCCACATTTTTATAGGATATTGATTTTACAAAATCCTAGTTTGGAATTTTCTCAACAATAACATTCAAGGGATATTGGGCATCTCTCCTATGTTTTTATTAGAATAATACATGATATTTGATATAATTTTGGACTGTTTTGATGTTATACAAATCATATAGAATATATAAAATAGTATGAGGTTAAATTAATATTAAAATATATTAATTTTATGATGGATTACAAAATATGTTATAGTGGAAACAAAATTGTGTTTGATTGACTTTTTGATGCAATATGGATTAAAAATATAGAGGATAAATATTATATTAGTTATATATTTTTTACACTTATAGGTGGATATATCCCTGGGGGATCAATGAAACATAGCTATATATAGGAATCAATAATGGATTCCAAGTTTTCCACATTAGATGTTATTAGAAAACAAGTGGAATGAATTAGTTCTCTTTGATAAAATCTAATAATGAGTCTTATTTTATTCAATAAAATTTCAATATGTTTTGATAGTAATGAAATGGTTGCTGAATCATATAAAAATTATTATAATGGACACTTGAGACACAATTGTGTCAAAAAAAGATATGTGAGACAATTGATTCAAGATGGTATCATAACTATGTACATTGATATATTGGGGCCAAATTTATAAGATCCTATAATAATTGTATTTTTAATGGAGTTGGTTTATAAAATATTACTTATAGTTTGTCTTGATGTTATATAATAAAAATAAATAATTTTGGTACCTTAATAGAACTTGAAATAAATTCAAATATATAAGTTCAATATAAGAAATTTCGTCCTATGTCATTTAATCAAAGAAATTTTAGAAAGGATAAGTGACACATGAATATAATGGTTTCATAGTGTAGATGAGGAATTATGAGATTTTCATGGACATGTATAGGATGAATCTAATTGAAAATAGGAGTTAATTGTGATATGGAGTGTCCGAAAGTTTCTCTATTCAGGCATGAATGTCACTACTATATAAAATTTTAAATTGTGTGAAGCCATTATTTATAAAAGGTAAAAAAAAAGATTATGAGATTTTTTTTATTTTTAAATTTTTTTAAAATAGTTGGGGACTACTGATTATAATCGTTTTTACCTATATATAAAATTATTTTATTTTCATTTTTAAAGGGGATGATTTTTGAAATCTCAATTGTAAAGTGTGTTGGAGTTTGGTATACAATACAAATACGGATGGAATGAAAATTGATTAAAATGATTATATTTGGAGGAAAAATATATTATGGATTGCACATCACACATTCCATGTGAAAGATATATCTCAAAGTGGTGCTATTTTGGCACACTATTCACTTCACCCACAACATTAGTGTTTGGTGCTTTTAGATTCCCTAATTTTTTTCATAGGTTGGTTGGTTGTACCGGTTCAAGACTAGGTATGAATTTCTATATCTATTGGGTTGAATTAGTTTTCTAAAAATGTATTAATTACACCATATATCATATTAGTTATTATCTAATGCAATCATATATTATCTATAGGGTGTGATCTAGGTTACTTATTTGACCGGTTGTGCCGTGATTGGACAGATTAATATGGATAAAAAATTTATTCCATAATAGGTGTCTACACAATTTTATGGGATATGTTCCCTTCTAACAATGGGAATACCAATTCCTATAATATGAACAATCCATTGGATGTAAATATAAATTTGATGAATTCCCATGCACTCCAATCCCTCTCAATAGTTGAGATTTCATTCAATTGTTTTAGCACAATCAAGTGAAATTTGATGGTGTTAAATAGTAAATATAATATATTAATCGCTTTATTATAAAACCTTTTAATGGGTAAATATCCACTATGTTCATTTTTAGAGTGATGAGAAACCATTTTATCCAAAATAACATTCTATTAAAATCTAATTTATTATGATTTTGTGGTGAAATAATCTTCTCTTAATGAGAGAATCATTATAAAAACACATGGTGAGTTCCATATACTAAAATCCAAGAAATATTCATAATATTACCCAAAATAATATCCAAATAATTGAATCTTTTAAATATTAAATGACCAATTTTTGGAGAACCAACAAAACAATATAGAATCAGAAAATGATTTTAATATCTCTTAAATTCCTTGATAATGGATGATATGTTTGGATAACGCTACTGGATATGAGTTGGAAATTTCCGAATAGCATGATTTTCATATAAATTTCAAAATACTTAAGAGATGAATTGGTAAAAACTAGGTGTAAATACATTATCGATGGGAGGCACTAACTTTTAAGCTGATTAGAAACTAATTTCAGTGGCATTGCTAATAAAATAACCAAAAGAAATCACCGAAGATGTAGTTTTTGTTTATTTTTTATTTTTTGGTTCGTGATCTTTATATTGTTTTTTGGGTTGCATATTAGGTAAATAATTGATTTTTTAGAAATTTTTTACTGGAAATAAGGTGGCACACAAATAGTGCATTGTAAGGGGAATCGTATTTCAAGCTAGCGAAAACAATTTTCCCATGTTGTTGTTTTTTCTATGACACACAATTATTCTCCTGGCCACAAACTAGCCCTAGTAGCTCATGTGGCTCTATAAAGAGGTGACCATATGGTTGGAACACAGTCTGGAAGACTGTGCGACCAAACCATGTGGCCTTCGTAGTTAAAAATCAGACAAATAAAAAATTAAATTAAATTGAAGTTAAATTATTAAGAATAGAAGAAAAAATGATTTATTATTTTTATTATGATATATAACAACAACAAAAACAGAAACAACATCATCAACAACAACAAAAATAATAACAAAAAAAATAATAATAATAACATTCTAATACCTTCCCTTTTCCCCTTTACCTTTCCCACTTCTCCCCCTTATGTTATCTCATGCCATGCCTATAGCGGCTCTAATCGTGCAATCACCCTTCGCCCTTCAGCCCTAGGTCATTTCTTTCCTTATTGATTCATGGTGTGATCTCCACCATTATTATTTTCCTCTCATCTTCTTTTATATTTTCCAAATAATGCATTGGTTTCCTTGTTCATTGTGTTGTCTATGCATCTTGGCCAAAAACTAACACAAATATGGTGTTTGATTTGGGTTTTTCATGGTACCTAGGAATTCTGAGGGGCCGTTTGAGGTCATTTTTTGTGGAGTTATTCTATGGTATAATCTTGTGGCTTCATGTTCAACCTACACAAATGTAAAAATATAGGTATTTATATATATGTATAAACACTGACATTGTATACTCTATGTCATAGTGCATGGAAGATATACAAAGGAAAATGGGTATATACATATATATCGTGTTGTATATATGTGTTAAGAGTGTGAGGCTTGTTACTTGGGTTCTCCACACAACATCTATGGAGTTTAATTAAATAACCAGGTCATTGAGGTATGTGTTTCCACCCACTTCTTTTTCAATGTATTCCAATATGCTTGAGTTTTTCTAAACAGTTTTAAATTTTTTTCCATGCCTATAATGTGTTATTATAACTTTTATGACTTTTAATTGTCAGTAGTTTGATGAAAGTGAACTTTAAATTGGATTTTCTTTATTCATCAATTTCATATGGACAAGTTTAAAATATTTTTAAAAAAGTGGGTTACATGTGTAATTGGGGATAGGGTGGGTTTTGGGTTCCTTAATATTATTCATTTCTTATCAACTCTCATGCATTGGTGAGACAACAAATACAATTCATTGTGATTCCACGTGGATTTATTTAAAACAAACATCATGAATTTACATGGATGTATATATATATGCTGGTGTGATATTCAAAACTCCAAATGATTACGGGGTGATTATATAGTCCTACACATGCATATAACTAGTAGATTCCATCAGATAGTCATTTTCTAAACCATTACTATCTTAAATAGTCCTTGTTTAACTCCTAGGGTGTTCTTAAAACCCATACAAGTTTCCAAAATGGATCATTTTATTTAATGTGAATCTAAATGTATATTTTATGTTAAAATAATAATTCCTGGTCCGGTTGTCACCTTATAAGAATTATTTGAAAATAAACTCGCTTGTAGGACCATTTGGAACCTTGGTTGTGGAATTAATTTTGGATTTCAAATGATATGGATAGTTTGAAACAATAATAATTTTCACAGAAAATTATTCAAACCTTTGTGATGTTCATGCCTTTGGAAAAACAATTTTGTGACGGGAACCCCTATTGATTCCCTTCATTGAGGGGGTCACATCATAGATGGTGTTCATGGTGGGAAATGCATACATGGTGGCATATGATGGTTATAGTCTAAGAAATCATGTGTTGACCTCCTCACCTTCACTTATTCCATTATCATGGGATTCATTCACATCAACTTGAGGGCCATGAGATGGTATCTATCGATTCTAGATTAGATAGAACAGCTCACCGTGGAATCTTGCTAACGAGTTTGAGAAGGGCATGCTTTATACCTATATCTGTAGGCGTGGTTTTCATGGTCACTCCGATTTTATGTTTGCAGATGAAATATTGATTTTTAATAATGAGAGGCATCAGTCCCAGTGCATAGTCATGGAGATTATGATCATATATTTCTGTTTAAGTGGGAAGGCTATCTAAACCCTGGATATACATGTTTTTATATCCAATAAGTGCTCCGGTAGAAGAAGTTGAGAGGTTCAGAGCCTTCTCAGATGCCAATAAAAGCTGCTTCTGATGCTGTATCTAAGTGTTCTGATTGCATGTGGTCACATGAAATGGATTTTCTTCTACAATATTATGGATCACCTGATGGGTAAGGTCTTCAACTAGAAAAATAAACTTTTTTCATTCAGAGGCCGATTCACCTTGATTAATAGTGTTCTATCCTCAATTTTTATGCCTTTCTTCTCCATTATTAACCCATCAAAAGGCATTTTTGTTTGAATGGAACTAATTTTTAGTTCCTATATTTGGGATGCCAATCATGTCGGCCACTTCCACTGGGCCACCTAGTCCCGCCTTCTAAATAGGCGGTCGAAGAGGGGGAGTGGGTGGGCATTCAAGATCTATGTGGAACCATGTAGGGCATGCAAGGAAGAATGGATTGTGATGTTTTTGTCGGAGATTCTCTTTGGGAAGAGGTTTTCAGGGCACGATATGGAGATCCTTGGTAACTTCCTAAAATACATGGAATTAATATTATTGGTCTTATAAGATGCATGTTCCACCATCTAGAGACTCAGCGAGATGCTAGCCGATGGATCATTGGGAATGGAAATATTTATTTATGTACAATAAACTGGGTTGGTGCAACGCTTGATTTTCCAGATTTCACATTTCCATGTATCTAGTATAGAGAATCATCAAGGATGTATGGACTCATTCATGTGACTCCTAATTTAGATCTTGTGATGGGGTTCCAAGATATCATCATGATCAATGAGGAAGACAATTTTTTATTTATTGGATCTAGTTCAAGTAAGTTCTCTTCTTGTGACTACAAGAGACATCTCCATTCTGCAACTATTCTAAAGGAATTGTTGCCAAGGTGTGGTTCAAAGAGATTGTATTGAAGTTTAGTTTTTTTATTTGGCACATCGGGAAAAAATCCCTTCATACTGACGAAATTATTTAAAGAAAGGATATCCCCTGGTCTCTCGCAACATTTTTTTCCTCAATCTACAAAGAGATTCAATGCTTCACCTGTTCTTTTCATGTAACTAGGTAAAGTACCATTTGTATTTGTTCAACCCTAACCAATTTCGGGACATTTATAACATCTCTATTCATGGATTCATTTATTCTTGGTTGGGTGGTTTGGAATATAAGGTTATAGATGGGCAAGTATGGACTGTTATTCTCATTCCCATCTGATGGACCATTTGGGAGGCCTGCAACCAAGACCGCTTCAGCTGTCAAAGTTCCCCAGATTATCTTAAGAAGAAATTCAGGTCCCTAGTTCAGGAACTGGTCAATCTTTTAAAGCGGGGAATATATTCCATTATTATTTGTAATCTCCATCACAGACCATGCATAACTAATATGGTGAAAGTCCATTGGGTAATATGGATGACACCACCCTGTGAACTAAAGTTGAACATGGATGGCTCATGCATAAAATGGACTATGAGGGGTGGAGTGGTGATTAGGAATTTTTAGGGTTCAATTATATTGGGTTTTAATACCTTTTATGGTTTAGTAATCTCCTTGGGTGTGGAGGTAAGGGCTCTCTTATTAGGCCTTATGATTTGTAGGAGAAGCGGGCTCTTGGTGGCTATAGTCGAATCAGAGACAAAGGTCCTGGTAAAATCAATTTTGGGACATCACACTGTGCCTTGGGATTTTTTTTACATGATTTCACACTGCTCTCTGGAGACCAAGAAGGGGAAGATTCTTTATCACAGCTGGAGGGAGTCAAATATTGTGGTAGACTCCCTTTCCGATAGGGGAATCCAGGCGAACCCTCTGGTTGTCTATGATTCATTAGGTTCCCTTCCGAAAAAAATGTATTTCTATCATACAAGGAGATTACCTTGGCCTCTATCACTTTAGAACTCCTTAAAACATTGACATAGGGCTCTTCACCCACTCTCAATAAATAAAAAGTATGTTTCAGCAGATCACCTAAATAGAGAATGACTACGTGGGTTATTCCTCTAGGGAAGCTAGTGTAGAATAGTTGGGTTAGTTATTGACTATGATACTACTTTATATTCTATTAAATGTATCCAAACTGAGTACATCAAAGGTATTATCTATATATTCTTAGGAAATTACCATGATTATATTTATCTACAAGTTTTAGGTATTATTTTAAAGACTGTAGTTATTTTCTCATGTTTTATATACTTTATTCTATTTGTATATCTTTATATTTCCATTGTATTTTTGGTATTCCCTTATCATTGTGTTTAGTTTGTTTCCATTTATTTATTTTCATTTTTGGGTTGTCTTCATTCGTTATGGAATTGGTTTAAAAAACATTTTTTTGAAATAGAACACTGTTAAGTTAAACAAATTTTGTGTTTTTAAAGGAATTTTGTTAAAATATGTGTTTGGTTGTTATTTAATTTAAAAACCTATTCTAAATCTATATTTTCTTACAAGAGATAATGGATGGTTTCATGAATGAAAATTTATGGATTATGTGGCCCTTAACTACAGATCAATTTTTTCTCACACCATATATATTCAGCATGGCGTTGGTAGACCCAATACATTTTATAGTATAAGGTTACCATTTTAGATTAATTGTAGAGAGGCCTGATCTTGTGGGTAGTGGTTTCCCAATGGTCACATCGAGTTATATAGTAGCTTTTAATCCATTTTCCACTACCATTTTCCCTTTTAATATATTATTTCTATTCTTGTATTTTTATTTACTGTTGTATGTGATAAATAATTCCCAATTATATTATAATTGATGAAAAATTGTAGTTTCCC
Source organism: Viscum album (assembly GCA_963277665.1). Taxonomy (NCBI): domain Eukaryota; kingdom Viridiplantae; phylum Streptophyta; class Magnoliopsida; order Santalales; family Viscaceae; genus Viscum; species Viscum album. Next base: position 2,043,635,300 of record OY728147.1, on the reverse strand, counting down.
ACCCAGAAGGATTGGAAATGTCTCTTAGGCTTTGTCACGTGATGACTTCGGTCACTATTTCAGTGTTTACCTGGGTTGGTTTTTGAAACAATAATAGTAGAAGATATCGTTTTAATGTTGGGGGTCATGTAGGCTTACGATAGGATCTTTCGGACTCATGAGGTAGGTATAGGAAGATCGTCATTAACTATTTCTCCTCCCACGACTCAAGTTTCCAATTATAGTCTGGGACTTGGGTATTTTTTTGGGGGTTTTGGTCATTGGTGCTTCTTATTTTTGTTTAGTTTGGAGGATTCTAAAGAAATAGATTCAATATTATACCTTATTCTTACATAGAATATAGAAATATGTGAAGCATTAATAAATGGTTAAAAAATTAATATAGTGGTCTGGGTGTGATTAGAACATGGTATTCTAAACATTGTTTTTGTGTTATGTATCTTCACTAATCGACCATTTCAGATGATTTGATTTCAGTGATGCTATTGGTTGATATCGGTTGGCATGCGTGGATTTTGAAATGAATGTATTTTTAGTAAGGTTTGGGTCCTTTAATAATACTTTTTTTATGCAATGGAAAAGAGATTTTGATATTTTAATGAATTTAAAATATTCATTGGAAATTGTGATTTTTGAAACATCATTTATATTTATTTTTTGATATTTTGTTTTATGAAAATAATTTTTTTGGTTTAGGTGTCTCCTTGGATTACTATTTTAAATTTTATTTGGTTTTATGCTTCATGTTATTTAGTGTATGATTCTTAGAAATAACTAGAAGGATTCTACGTAACCTTGTCCAGTCAAAGGCCCTACTCATACTCTTAATGGAATGGTGAAACCAATATATACTCGATCGTTACCTATTGTTTGTATTCATAGAAGCATGTGAGATACTATTAACTATTTTGTTGAATTTGGGAGTTTCTTTTGGATTTTAGTAACTCTAGATCATGGTTAATTTTTAGTTTTCCTAGGTATGTTTAATATACTGAAATTGGGTAGTGGGAGGTAATCATTCCATCATCATTGGGATTTGGGATGTATCGAGATATCTTAAAGAGAACATTCATCCATTGGTTTATTCTTTAGGATTATAAGGGGAATAATTTTTCATATCTCATAGATGCTCGATAAGGTCAACATATGGTGAAGGGGTAGGTTGACCATTTTAATGAATCAATTTTTTTCTCTAGATATATTGTTGAGACATTAGATAAAAGATATTCTTTTTTAGGGTCCTTATATAAATATTAATGATTGAGTTTTGTTTTTTAGTGATTTTATTTTTGGTAAGTTAGTGGACGAGGCATTTTTAGCAGAGCAGGTTCTAAGAGTGATGTCTATAATATGTGGAAATCTAGTTTCACTTGGTGGTCTTGATAGATCCTCATATTTTGAGAAGTGTGTGTTAGAGGAACATGATACGGATGAGTCTTATTTTTTTAGTTCTTATTTCTCATTAGACTAAAAACCCACTCATGTTCTTCGAGTTTCGTTGGTTTGGGAATTAAAATATTTTTTATCCCTCTAAATACTTGTTGATGATGTGGCTATTAGGGTCATATATAAATGTTTTGTAAGTTGAATCATTGGATGTGGGAATATCAAGAGTAGTTTATCAACCACTAAATGCAAGAAAATAGATGCTTTATGACACCATAACTCCATACATAGAACTTGGAGGTATTATTTTGATGTTGTCGTAAATTTCCAAGTGTGGGGGACCATTTCCATACTTTTATATTCAACATCATAGTGGTAATGGTTTATGTTTTCTATATTTTTGTTCTCTTGTTTTTGAAATAATTCTTGTTTGAATATCTTGTAAGCCTCATTTTTGTGTAATTATTTTGGTTGTTCCTTATGTTTGTGAATGTTGGCAAAATTATCCTGCTATGATAACAGTTTTGGGTTTTATTTTTGACTACATGAAGATTCTTGTGTCTTATGGAAATGAGGAATTGTTATTTTTTTAATTCTTTATTTAAGATTATTTTTTTGGGAACCCCCTGTGTTAATGGTTGGTCCATGCTATTTTGTTTTAATGGTTGTCAGTCCCCCTATTTTTCTTTGTTGTATCCCTCTTTTGATCGAGTTAGTTATGAAAAGTGGAGTTGAATGGTCACATACTTTCTCTATAGATATGATTGGTTTCAGGTTCTTATTTTGTTGCTCATTTATATGGTTACTATTTGGGGGAAGAATTTTTTAACAGTGTATATAAATGTAACATCTTGAATGTGGGTTTTATTTTTTATTTTATTTATTTATTCGTTATCAATATTTTTATTGGTTTTGGACTTGTTCTGGAGAAAATATTGAGTTTTTGGAAATTTATGGAATGAAGGAGGGTAGATCATGTTTTTCATATGGTTAGGATAATCATAAAAACAACCCAGGGAAACTGTTTAACCCGTACAATTATTTTTCCCTGGATACAAGATCAGGAGAACATTCGTGAGGTATCCCCTAAATCCCATAAACCACCAGATAGATGTGACTGCATGGATGGTTTGTGGTATAGAAGACTGTGCGACCAAAAAATGCAATCATCATGGTTAAAACTAAAATTAAAGTAAATTTAAATTAAATTAAATGAAATTTAATTTAATATTAAAAAATAAATAAAAAATAAATTTTAATTAATAATAATAATAATAATATCATTGTTATTATTATTCTAAAACTGTCTCCCATTTTACCTTTACGTACACATGAACCCAACCACTACCCCCTCTCTCTTGCCCAAACCACACCCAGATGGGATCTCAGTGCATGCATGTCCTCCTCCCCACTCCCTTTAGTCAACTGACTTCCATGCCAAATCTAGAAGAGATATCCTCCGGCTGAAATTTCATATCTTACTCATTTCACTTTTCTCGCTATTTCTTTAGTTTCATTTTTACTAATTATGTTCTCATGTTGTGGTCCAACACTATCCTCAATAGGGTGTTTGGTTATGTCCCTAGGTTCTATGAGGGTCAGTTTGAAGTTGGTTGTTGTAGTGTTCACCGATGGTAACAACTTTTGGATTTTTTAGTACGACCAACATACATATACATAAACAGCTATATATGTATGAATATATATGAATATACACAAAATTGTTATATTTTCCCTCATGGAGGATGGAATATATACATCACACAAGCGATATATGCATGTATATCGTGGTGTATATGTGTTAAGAGGGTGTGCCCTGGTCCTTGTGTTCTCTTCTCACCATGCTTAGAGTTATGTAACCATCACAAGTCGTTAAGGTAAGTGTTTCCACAAAATTTATTTCAAAAGAATTCAAGGATATTATTGATAATTTTTAAATAATTTATAAATGTGTTATTCATTATTGTGGTGTGTTGGTATATTTTTTGGAATTTACTTATAGATAGTTTCATTAACATTGCCTCTAAATTGGATTTGGGTAATCTTGAATGTTTCTTGGCCTAGTTTATGCTTTTTTAAAATTAGTTCACATGTGTAATTGTGGATTATGTGGGGTTTGATTTCCATTATATTTTTTAGTTCTTATAAACTCGTTTTATTTGGTGAAACACTTTTTATGCTTTATTGTGATGCCTATTATATTTCTTTAAATTGTAATTATTGAATTTATATGGACTCTAATACATATTCTACACCGATATTTATAACACCCTAAGATCATGAGGTGTAAAAAATGTTTTAATAATCATTATAAATGGTATATTCCATTGAATATTTTTTTCAAATCAATGAAATTATCAAATGGTTATTTTTAAAATAACTATAAATGTTTTCCAAAAAAATGTTTTCTAAATGTCTCTTGGAATTTCAAATGAATTTAAATGTGGTTTTGAGGTTCGGTATATAATTCTTATCCTAGTTGGAACCTTATAAAAATGATTTTACAATCAACTCAATTGGACACCTATTTATCACCTTAGGTGTGGTAGAAATTTTGGATTTCAAATTCCTAGACATGTTTGGTACTTTATGGTTTTTCTAGGAAAATTATTTCAACATTCACGATGTGTATTTGAATTTGGAACTTTTGGAATGTTTTATGTGTGATGAAAAACCATATGGTTGTTTTCCATTGATAGGGTCTCATCTTATGAAATTTTTGGGGTGGAAAAGGCAAGCATGTTGGCATTAGAGGCTTACAGTCTTGGATAAAAACATTACGAACTACTCACATACCCTTATTCTATTATCATGGTATTCCTAGACTTTATGTAAAGGGTTCAGAGATGGTATGTATCATTTTCAATATTATAAATACTAGACCACCATGTTATATATAGGCCTTGTGTGTTGTGCCAACGATGTGGCTAGTGTAGAGTAGCCAGTATGGTTAGTAATTACAGATTTGCTTCTTACACAGACATATTGAAATAAAAAGAGTATATATAAAGTTTTATCTAGGTATTTTTTTGTAAGTACCCAATATTATATATATATATATATGTCTTTTTATTATTTTATATACTATAGTTGCTTTATCAATTTTATATGATTTTATTTATTAATAATACTTTTTATTTTGGAATTTATATTTTGACATACCCTTGTAATTTTGTATTTTTAGTTGACTTTTATTTATTCTATAGCCTGGGCTGTGGTATTTCATATAAGAATTGGTTTTCAAAACTGATATTTGAAATCAAAATCTTTTATTTTAAAGGAAAGTCATGTTTCTTCTGAAATGCATTTTGGTGAAAGATGTGTAGGAATTTTCTTAATGTTTAAAACCTATTCTCTGTCGATATTTTCAAAACCATTGTTTATGGACTATTTCAAGAATAGAAATGTATGGAATTTGTGGTTCTTACCTACTACAAAATTTTTTCTAATACCCTACTTATACTGCTTGACATCGGTAGACCAGAGATGTGTTAAGGTCCAAGATCTCATTATGTTTTACTCATGGAGCGGTCAGATATTATCCTTTGTGGTGAACCCGTGGTTAAAATGAGGCATGTAGTGGTCGTTATTCTGTTTTATGCAGCTAGATTTTTTTTAATCTATTTTACTTGTTTTTGATTATTTATTTGATGTTCTATGGGATGAATCAATCCTAATAGTGTTATCCTTGATGCCCGACACTAGTCTATAGATCGAGAAGATCTAGAATGCCTCTCAAAAAATTTTATGGGATGGATTAGATGACCAATTTTGGGTTAACCTGGGTTGGTTCATGGAACCAAATAATAGAGTTCAAGAAGAATAAGGGGATATAAGAAAATAAACATTTATCACTACACCAGGCACAAAAGAGACACTATAGACCTCCCAAATTCATACCACTATTTAGAACAAAACAATATCTGCAGGATAAGAGATTAATTTATTTAAAATATATGTTTTAATTTTTATGATCTACTATTATTATTATATTGATATCATTATAGGTCATCATTATTTGGAATTTAGTACTTTAAATTACATAATTATTTAAATGATAATTCTACATTATAAATATTTGAAATTATTTAAAATCTAATTAAATGTAAAAAATGTGATACTAATAATTTCAATTAAAATTTGAGAAATTAATAAATATTATAAAATCTTAGAATAATCTAGAAAGAAACTATGCGATTTTTGAAATAACATATTGAATAATATATCTATCAAATGATTGAGAGTTTTTAACATTAATAATTCCAAAAAAAATTCATCAAACCTAATGAAACGAGACTGTGTTATACTCTAGTTTTGGTGTTATCAAAAATATAGAATCAAATATCTATTTATTTATTTTTCAAAAATTCGAATTAGTCCCACTAACCCCATAAGCTATAATTTCATCACCTTCACGTGAGAAATTTATTCCTAGATCTTTTAACATTATTATCATAATATAATTCACTATAGTGTGTACCACTATATAAACTGTACCTTATTTGTGATGTGAGTCCTAGTATCTCCCATGTCAGGACCAGATCTTATAATTATTTATAAAACCATGAATAATCAAATATTATATAATGATATCCCATGTCACATATTCTATATTTATTAACTTTTGATGTAGAAAACAAATATATTCATCATTTTCTTTATATTTAATGGAGATAAAATTGTTTATCACCTACATAAAGTACATAAAAAATATATTTGATTTATCAATAAATAAATAATACTTGTATTACAATGATTCCATAAATAGACTTTCCATGATAAAGAAGATAGTTTACATTATATTATGTAAGGAAATCAGATATTCATCATCTTATAAAAAGAAATAAAATCACATTATTTTTCATATATATATATATATTAATATAAGGAAAACTCTTGAGTGCAATCCAAAATAATAAATAAATTATTTTATCCATTTATTTTTACATTAAATATATTATAAAAAAATAGAAAATAATAACTAATAATTTTTTATTTTCTATTAGCATTTATTTTTTTTATGAGACAAATATTATCAAAACAATTTTTTAGTAAATTAAATATAAAAAAATCTTTTCAAAAATATTACCTTTTAAAATAATAAAGATTAGTTTTTCATAAATTAAATGTTGTGTTATTCAAAATTGAAAACCATAAAAAGAATATATTAGATATAAAATTCTTAAAGTTAAGTAAATCTATAATCACTTTATATTTAGTATACCACTAATATGAATCTAATAAATAATTTTTCATTTGATTAATTAAGATATATTTTTTACACCATTCTTGAAAATCCAACCATGAAACACTTCACGGGGAGACTATTTTATTTTTATTTTCGGATTCTATATAATTTGTAAAAAACTATCTTAGGAGAAAATATTTTTAATTTGTAAAACCATATAAAAAAAGACATGATGATTAATTTTACAAAAAACATATGAAATAAAAAATCATTCATTCTGGGAGAAATGAAATGGGGGAATAAGGGTTAGTAGAGGGGACTGGGGGAGGTGGAATGGGGCTAGGATGTGGTCCAAGTGATTAGGGTGTATAGTAGATATTTAAAGAGGTTTATTGTGTTTGGAGAGGGGTGTACAAGTGAAAAAGGTGTGGTCGATGAAGGGGGAGGGTATGTGTATGGGATGAAAATGAGGAAATATAAGTGTTACTGAAATTTGGGGGAGGATATATTGGGTGGTGTAATTGGGAATGCATGAAGTATAAGATATAAGGCAATGAGTGGTTTATAGAGAGGGAAAGAGTGAGGATGTTGGAATTTTTTCTAAAATATATATTGACTAAAAAGGATGATATCCCACATCAAAATACTCCAAAACATAAAATTATAGTAGTAGTAGAAATTATTATTTACCTATATTAATATGAATATTGATAATGAAAATTTAGTTTTTCAAAAAATAATTTTATTTTTGTTAAAAATACGAGGGATTTATCTTCTTAGAGTCATTTTAAATGTTATTTTAATGAAAATGAATAATTTAATATAAGTTATAAATTTAATAGGTTAAAGAGAAAAACATTATTGAATAATGAAATATGGGAACCTATTATATATTTCACAATCCTATATGGAATATAAAACAAATAAAATCATGTTTATGATTGAATTAAAGGTTAATTTACGAATATTTACAAAACATTAAGGTATTAAAGGTCTTGAGACATATTTTCTTTCAATGGGGATGTTTCATTTCTACCTGTAGTTTACTTTGATAATGAGTTTGGATATTTTTTACTAACACCACATAGTAATAAGTTATTTGATTTCATAGTTAAATGAAATAATTTTTTCATCATTAAATTATTCCAATATTATCAATATTTATTGTGTTTGTTCATTAAATATCCTATTTATGAACAAATATGTCTCTACATAAAATAACCCAACCCAACGAGAGCCTATGTTGCACCCTGATAAAAATTCCACTTTGAAAACACTTTTTAATATTTCTTGTGTCTTTTTCATGTATTTACCTATTCCAAAGGATATATACTAATGAAGAGATACTATAAATGATATTGGAGTTACTATATACTCAATTTAATAACATATGAGAACATTGAAACAATTGAATATATAAATTACACCTGATTAAGAATAATGATTCATAGTTATAATGATACACACTAATGTTTTTAATATATAAATTGAAATGAATTTTTTCTAATTTGGTAGTTATAACTATCCTTTGAACAAAATTTTATAGCTTCTATGATTTGAATTTCAAAAATCAGGCATTTATAGTTGTGATCAATAAGTTAATTGGAGTTTGATAGAACCATCTAGTTTTTTTGGAGAATAGTAACATAACCTTATGAATAATAGTATGAATAGTAATATGACCCTTATGAATAGAAAATCATATTACATTTTTCTCAAGGTTATAAGATAATGAAATGTTTATTTCTTTTTGAAATTTTTAAAAAATGAGTTATAGATTTAAAATTATTATTTTTAAATTAATTATGATATCAAATAAAAATGAAATTAATAATATTTAGATAATTATATGCCAAAAATGGATTTCATTTTTTAATTCTACACATAAAAAATGGTTTGGGTGATTTGTTTTGGATTTTTCTGAAATTCTTTAATTTATGAAGGATAATAAAATTAGATAAATTAGGATTAATACTAAATATTTGGTTTACTGCTTCATAAGTCTTGAAAGGATAATGTAACCCTACTTGGTTTGAACTCACATGAAATTATTACTATTTGGTGTCTCATTAATCAAGACTATTGATAGTTTTGAGAAAAAAATATTTTAATAATGATTAAAATAAAGTAAAATCCCTCCACTCCTCCACTCTAAATACCACCCTCATTCACCTCTTCCCCTCACACGTCACAAGACTTTAGCATTGTATATATTCTACAAAATTCTATCCCTAAGGATCTTACACACGTCCATGACCTATTGGTATCACAAAAAGGCCAAAAATCATGTCCTTAAGGCGGATCTCAAGGATAAGAGATCAAGTGGAGGATTCAAAAAGTTTGATGTAAGACAAACACGAGGCATGAGAATTCTTAAACCGATTTCCATTTTTGGGTTAAGATTTTAATTCATTATTTATGTGTTATTAAAATTGTTTGTGAGATTATTTTTTTATATTATGTTGAATTATTTGTATTTATAGTGTAAAAATATATTCCATCCACTCCATTAAGTCTCACATCAATTATATGGTATTTCTAAGCTACTTTTATTTTAGAATACTCTTTTAAAATTCTATTTTATGAAATTCAAAAGAAAATATTTTTAATTATTCATGTTTATGATTGTGTTATGTTTGTTGAGAATTTTTTTTGATTAAGGGTGGGACCTGTATCTCCCTCCAACGCATTGGGGATGTGTAAGTTAGAGGTCAGTCGTATGGTTAATCCAAGTTTAAGAGTTATGATTACACAAATTGAATGTTATTTGTAAGGGTAAAAAATTATAAGGCAGTTGATAGGGTTACAATATTATGTAATTAATTCCCTAATATTCATTTATGGTTTTATTTATATTCTACATGTTTTGTGAAAATATCATGGAAATTTCATGTTTCACAAAGTATGTTTATATGGGTAACAAAAATGTCATTTTAAAAAAATGATTTCATAGGATTGAGTAATTCATGGAATGATGTCTTTCTTCCATATTTTTATATACCTTTAAGATATTTTTGTTCTCATACTATTTTTTTTAAATTATTTTCATAGGTTATAAGGACGTGTACGACAAATATGGAAGCCATGTTAAATTTTAGAAAAATTTGTCAAAGAAAATCTGGTTTATTTAAAATTTTTAATATTTTGGAATAAATGGATATTGTTTTTTTACAATATACACTATATGGATGTTGAATGATAGGTATGTATTATTTTACAAATATTTAAACTCAAAACATGAAAATATATAAAATATTAAAGGAAGATATTTATTGACTAGAATTCTAAATTATGCAATTTAATAAGTATGAGTCCTTATAGTTTGTATCAGAGGATGTTTTAGATAAAATTAGGGGTTAATATGATCTTAATAGAATATCATAAATGGGTTTTACTTTATGGATAATTTGATGTTATATATAATTTAATTATTACCATGTTGCATCGACTATGATTTTTTTGTTCATAATGGTTTTCCATATAAGAAATAGGGAAGCTAAAGAGGAGAGGCACCTCCAGAATGATATCCTTCCAATTCTGCATCCCAAAATAATTTTGATTGGAACAGAGTAGTTTATGATAGTAATGGATCATCTAACATATGAAATAAATCATGTATTGTTCCTTGCAAGAGAACAACCAGAGGTACCACACCAAACATGATGATAGAGGAACATTTTATGAGACAACACCATAATACATTAAATGGATCTTCTAACCTAGTAGTGGTTGAAGGATGGTTTAAGTCCCTTGAAAAGATATTTGATGTTATGGTTTGTTTAGATAATAGAAATATAATCCTTTCCATATATTGTTTTGAATGTGTAGCTGATCATTGGTGGTCAATGGTCATAAATACCAGGGATAGAGAGGACATTGTTTCCTTTGAGTTGGATGTATTTTAAAGTCATTTCCCAGAAAAATATTTTCATAATGATGTGTGATTTTGGATGGAGAATAAATTTGTTGAATTGAAGCAAAAGGATGAATATTTAGTGGTTGTGTATGAAGCAAACATCACATTACTATCATGGTATGCTCCAAATCTGATACAGGACCTTGATAGAAAAATAAATTGCTATTTCTCAAGAATAAAGCTATGGTATCGAAGGTAATTTCCAACCCATGAATTCAAAAAATATGAGAAACATTCTCGATATTCTGTTAGGGTAGAGATTAATTTTTCATATGATCATGTGCACTTTGAAAACAAGGAGAAGAGGAGGTATATATTTTAAGCGATGTGTAATAATAAACCAAGGAAATTGGATGGTAAGAAATTCTAGTTTCCTTTTTGTGAAAATTTTGGAACAAAACACCCTGGGGAGTGACTTTCAAAAACATGGATGTGTTTTCAATGTGGTAATTTTAGATATATGGCCCAATATTATAATGAAAATGATCCTAATACAAATCTCCATAAGAAAACTGTTATGTTTTTTACATGTGGAGAGATGGTCCATTATGAAAATGATCAAGTACCTTTTTTGTTGACATTGATTTTTCAAAGGTTCTGTTCGATATGAGGTCTAGAAATTCAATTATTTTAGAAGAATTAATGGTATATTTGATATATTGCATAAAAATAGAGAATGAAACTTATTGTTAAAACACCAAGGGAAAATATTATTGAAAAGGACAATTATAATAATATTTCTATTGTTTTTTGTGGAAAGAATTTACCGTAAAACATTATTGTCTTCCCCTTTATAGAGTCTCATATTATTTAGGGAATGGATAGGATTTTGGTTTATCAAGAAAATATTGACAGTATTGATAAAGATGTTTTTTCAAAAATAGTTTCAGTTTTTATACAAGAACAAAACCATACAATTGATAACATTTCAGGATGTTGAGAAACTATTAAAAGATGGAATTGAAATGTATCTTTCTCATATTTGTGAAAACATGGGAACCTTTTTGATTAATGATGTACCAGTGGTAAATGAATACATTGATATTTTTCTTGATGAGTTACCTAGTGTCATAACTGATTTGGAAGTCTATTTTACAATTGACTTTGTTTTTATGCTAGTCTAATTAAAAAATCCCATATGAAGTGGCTCAAATTTAACTTATTGTATCGAAAAATTAGTTGCAGGAGTTTCATGATAAATTATTCATTCATCCTATCAATTCACGATAGGGATCTATTGTTTTGTTTGTTAAAAAGAAGGAAAGTTCTTGGAGAAATTGCATTGATTATAGAGCATTCAATAACATCACAGTTAAAAACATCTATACTTTGCCTTATAATGATGGCTTGATTGATTATCTCTAGGGAGCTCAGTATATTTCCATGGTTGACATGAGATCTGGATACCATCAGCTGAAGGTAAAGATATATGACAACCCAAAAAAATATTTTTTTACATGATATGGCCATTATGAATTTTTTCTTATTCTATTTGGGTTAACCAATGCACATGTTGTATTAATTGATCTTATGAATATAAAATTTCATTAGTTCTTTGATAAGATTGTGGTTGTGTTTATTGATGACATTCTGGTATTTTCTAAGAGGAAATAGAATCCTAAAAAACATCGAAGGGCTTTTATGAAAACCTTAAAGAAAAATATAATCTATATAAAATTCATCATGTGTGATTTTTGGTTGAAAAATATTTCGTTTCAGGGGAACATTGTAAATAAATATGGAATAACAGTAGATCCATCCAAAACAAAAGTGGTTGATTAATGGCCAATAACTACAAATGTTATAGAGATTTATTGTTTTATTTGATTATAATGTTGTGATTGATGAGTTTTTGAAATCATTTCACGGTTATATAGCTTTCCAAATAAGATAAAATGGAAAGGGGTTAATATTATTTGGATAGAAGAATGCGATGTTGGTTTTATAGAACTAAAAAAGAAATTAGTGAATGCTCCGGTTTTGGTATTGCCTTAATGAAATGGTGAGTTTTTCATCTATAGTGATGCTTAATTCAAGGGATATGGTTGTGTTCTAATGCATAATGGTAATGTAATTTCTTATGCTTCAAGACAACTAAAACCTCATTGTTTCAATTTTCCTACATATGATATGCAATTGAAAAATATGGTTATTTTTTTTTAAAATTTGGAGGCATCATTTATACAGAGTCAAAAGTCAAATATAAAGTCACCATAATAGTATGAAGTATACATTCACTACAAATGAATTAAACATGAGGCATTGAAGATGGATTTAAATGATATTGGATTGTGATTGCATGATCAATTATCATTTGGGAAAAAAATGTGGTGGATGCCTTGTGTAGAAAACATCATTCATCATTAACTCATGTAATATTTGGAACATGATCCCCCGATTAATGATTTTTTGAATTTTGGATTAGAAGTTTTTGGTGCTGGAAATACTTCTATTTTGTAAGAGGTTTCAATTCATTAATTGCTATCATACAGAATTAAGAAAGTGCAGAAGAAAGACCTTGAGCTAAAAAAAATATTGAATTTGTTAAAATGTGTAAGTTTACTGTATTTAACATTGATATTTATTTTGTTTTAATATTTTGTAAATGGATGGGTGTGCCTTTCGATTCCTAGTTGAAGAAATATTATTTGTATGAAGCTCATAAATATCCATCTTTAGTTCTTCTTAGCAACACTAAGATGTACAGAGACCATCAGAAGTATTCTTGGTGGGATAAAAAGAAAATAATTGTTGATGATTTTACCATGAAATGTTTATCATGTCAAATGTTTAAAGTATATTGGATGTTACTGATGGGGATTTTTTAGTCTCTACCAGTGCCGGAGTGGAAATGAGAGAATATATCAATTGAAATCTCAGTTGGACATCCATATACATCTCGGGGTAACAATGTGACGTGGGTTATTGTTGATTGGCTCACAAAATCAATGAATTTTCTTATTAATTGAGATACAATGTCTTTGGATCATCTTTCCTGATTGTACATCAAAAAAGATTATTAGCTGACATGGAGTTTCTTTTTCCATTATATTTGTCTAGGAACCTAGTTTAACTTCTAACTTTTGGAAGGGTTTTCAAAAGTCATTGAGAATAGAATTATATTTCACTACAACTTTTCATTCTCAATCAGATGGGAAGTCAAAATGGATGATATATAAATTAGAGGAAATGTTTGGATCTTGTACAATTGACTACCAGGGAAGTAAGGATCATCATAATTCTTTAGATGAATTTTCTTATAATAACAGTTTTAATTCCAATATTCAAATTATCCTTTTAATGTATTGTATGAGAAGCAGTGCAGAACTCTATCTTTTTGGAATGATGGTGGTGAAAGGAAGTTCATGAGACTATAATTAATATAAAAAATGGCTGAGAACGTTATGATGGTCAAGAAATAGATGAGAAAAGCTCATAGTAGGTAGAAATGTTATGTAGACAACAGGAGGAAAGAATTTTCTTTTGATGTAGGTGACCATGTTTTTCTTAGAATATCATCATGGAAATGTTTTATGGGGTTTTTTTTTCAAAAGGAAATCTATTTACATTGTTCATGATATCTTATGAAATCATAGAGAATGCTGGAACAATCACCTACCCAGTAGCTTTGTTTTTGAGTTTATCTCAGGCACACAATGTTTTTCATGTTTCAATGTTGAGAAAGTATGTTCTAGATTTAACTCCTGTTTTGATCCCAGAATTAGTTCAGCTGGAAGAGAACCATTCTTATGAAAATAAACCTATTCAAATCCTTGATCAAAGAGAAAAAATATTTCTGAATAAAGTAATCCACCAGGTAAATTTATTTTTTGGAAACCACTTGGTGGAGGAAGAAACACGGGAGTTTTAAAATCATGTGAGGTAAGGGTACCCACACTTGTTTAATATGAAAATAAAATTGTGAGAAAACAATTTCAGAAGGTGGGGAAAATGTAACACCCCAAGGTTTTTAAATAATAAATTGAAATTCATGAAAAAATTTAATGTATATAGTTATAGGTAGCCTTTAAAAATAATTTTACAGCTTATATAATTTGTATTTTTGAAAACGGTCATCTATGGTTGTGATCAGCACGTTATTTAGTGTCTGATAGAACTTACTTATTTGGGGAATAGTAATATACCCTTGTTAATGGTAATATTAATTTTAATATGAACCTTATGAATGTTAAATCATATTATTAAATTATTTTCTTAATTTTATATGATAATGAGATGTTGACTAACTTTTTATGGTGTTAAAAATGAGTTAAAGAATTAAAACTGTGATTTTTGAATCAATTATGATATTATTTAAAAACGTAATAAATAGTATTTAAAAAATTATTTTAAAAAATTGAGTTCATATTTTAATTTTACATGTCGATAAACGGTTTGGGAGATTTCTTGTGATTTTTCGGAAATTCATGAATATTTTATGAATAGTAAAATACGATAAATTACTATAAATGTTAAATACTTGTTTTACTACATCAAAGGTGATTCAAGGCAGATGTAAACCCACTTGGTTTGAACTCACATATAATTTTTACTATTTGGGGTCACATGAATAAATACTTCTCATAGTATTTATAAAAAATATTTTAATAATGATTAAAATAATGTAAAATCTCTTATCTCCTGCACTATAAATACCACCCTCATTCCCTCTTCCTCTTACACCTATCAATCCTTCCATCACGAAGGATCTTCCCCAAATCTAAGACTAGTTGTTCTTAGAAAAATTCCAAAACCAAAGGCTTTAAGGGTGATCTCAAAGAGAAGAGATCAAGAGGAGGTTTAAATATGTTGGAATTAAGACAAATCTAAGGTAAGGTAATTCATAAACTGATTTCCATTAATTGGGTTAACACAATACTTCATTATTTATGTGGTATAAAAATTTATTATAAGATTAATTTTTCTTATATTATGTTGAATTATGTGTATTTACAGTGTATAAATATATTTCATTCACTCTATTATAGTCTCACTTCAATTATATGATATTTCTATGGGACATATCTATTAAAATACACTTTTAAAATTATGTTTTATGAAATTAAAAAGAAATGTTTTTATGAAATTACTCATGTTATATGATTGGGTTTTGGTTCCTAGTTATTTTTTTCTGATAAATGTTGGGACCCTTATCTCCCTCCATTGCATTGGGTATGTGTAAGTTGGAGGTCTGCCGCATAGTTACTCCAAATATAACTGTGATGGTTATACACATTGTATGTTACCCATGAGGGTTACAAATTATAAGGTAGCTATGAGTGTTACAAGATTATATATGTAATTCCCCAAGATACCTTTATAGTTCTATATATATTCAATTTTTTTTGTGTGGAAGTCTCATGGAAATATCAAGTTTCACAGTGTATTTTTTATGGGTAACATGTGTGTATTTTTTAAAAATGATTTCATATGTTACTAGTATTGATGGAATAATGTTTTCTTTCCTACTTGTTATACCACTTTATGAGATTTTGGGGCTCATCCAATGTTTTTAAATGATTTTCACAGGTTATAATGATGTTTTTGACAATGTAGGAATCCAAGTTAAATGTTATAATGATTTGTCAAATAAAACATATTTTATTTAAAATGACGTCTATTTTAGAAGAAATGGATATAGTTTTTGTGGTATTAATCTATATGAATGTGAAATTTTATTTATATATTACATCCTAATTTTCAAAAACTCTATAAATTTTTATGATTCTCAATATTTAAGGAATATAATTCTTTACTTAAATTCAATAGTATTCTATGTAATAAGGACGAGTCTTTATAGTTGGTATCAGAGGATGGTTTAGATAACTTTAGTGGTTATGATTAGGTTAACAGAATACTATAATTTTTTTAATTTATGGTTTGATTGAAATGATATTTATTTTAAATGATACCATGTTTCTTAGATAATTATATGTTTCTTAAGAATGGTTCCTATAGAAGAAATAGGGAAACTAAAGAGGAGAGGCACTGACATAATGATATCCCTCATAATTTGTATCCTGGAATGGTAGTGATTGGAACTGTGTAGTCTGTGACAGTAATGGATCAGCTAACTAAGGCAATAAATTATGGTGACATCCACGAAAGAGAGAAACCAAAGGTACCACAACGTAACATGATGATAGTGGAACATTTTATGAGACAACACCCTCTTACTTTCAATGGATTATCTGAACCAATAGCTGGTTAAGGATGGATTAAGGCCCTTGATAAATATTTTATGTCATGGGATATTCATGAAATAAAAATGCAAGTCTTTCTATTTATTGTTTTGAAGGTGAAGCTGGTTAGTGGTGGTCAGTGGACAAATATATCATGGATAGATAAGAGATTGATGCCTTAGAGTGGGATGGCTTGAAATTCCTTTTCCTTGAAAAATATTTTCTTAAGGTGGTGTGACGTAGAATGGAAAATCAATTCATTGAATTGAATCAAAAGGATGATGATTTTGTGGTTGTTTATAAAGAAGGATTCGCATGACATGAAAGGGTTTCTCCAAATCATATTCTTAATCTTGATACATAAATCAATCTCTTTTACTGAGGATTAAAGCCATGGTTTCAAAGGGAATTGGACTCTAGTTAATTCAAAAGTTATGAGAAACTTTTCCAATATGATGAGTGGATAGAGATGGATTTTTCTGATGATCACATGCACTTTAAAAACAAGGAGAAGAAGAGGTCCCTATGGTACATGATTTCTTTGAATCAACCAAATAGATATAAGGGTAAGATATTACAGATTCTATATTATTAAATGTGTGAAAAAACAGATCTCTAGGGAATTCCATACCAAATCTTGGAAGTGTTTTTGATGTGGTATGTTCGGAACTATGGACCTATATTATGATGAAAATGAACCTAAGACTTATCCTGAGATGCTATCTATTAAATGTTTTAAATGTGGAGAGATGGTTCATTATGAAAATGCTTACCCAAATAGAGATCCCAATGATGAAAATAAGCCCGACTATATACAGAATGGTGTATCTAGATCCTTTTCAACTATGTTAGTAGATTTCGAGCCATCCAATTAAGTTATATCAAGTTCCTTGCTTGTTTACTCATATTTTTCTAACATTTTTTTGATAGAGGGTCTATACATATTTTAATTTACAAGGAATGTTATTCTTAATTTTTAATATCAACACAAAAAATGATACCATAACATAATATTAAAACACTAGGTGGAAATATTATAGGAAAAAGGAATTATAATAATCTTTATTTTTTAATCTGTGGAATGAATTTTCATACAAATTGTGTTGTTTTATCATTATTAGTTTTTTATGTCATTCCGGGAATAGATTGCCTTTCGGATTATCATACTAAGATTGACTTTAATGATAAAAATGTTGTTTTCCAAAAAGATTGTCAGTTTGTAGACAGGAATGAACCCATACAATTGAAAATATATTAGGAATCTAGGAAACTATTGAATGATTGAATTGAATGTTTACTTGCCCATATTTTTTTGAGAACAAGGGAACTTTTCATATTAATTATGTGATAGTGGTAAAAGAAATACCATTATGTTTTTTTCCGATGAGTTACCCAGTGTCAATCCGGATCAGGAAGTCGAATTCCCAAATGACTCATTTCTCAAAGTTAAGACAATTTCAAAACCCCCATACGTAATGGATGAAAATGATCTTATTTAAATAAAAAATCAATTATTGGAGTTTCTTGATAAAGGATTAATCTATTCTATCACTTCACCATGGTATTCTCCTATTCTGTTCGTTCAAATGAAATACGGTTCCATGAGGCTTTACATTGATTATAGATCATTAAATAAAATCATTGTTAAAAATAAGTATCATTTGCCTCATATCAATGACTTGTTTGATCAGCTCCAGGGAGCTCTATAATTTTCCATGAATGACTTGAGATCTGGATACCATCAGCTGAAGGTGAAGGAGGATGACATCCTGAAAACAACATTTCATACAAGATATGGTATTTGTGAATTTTAGGTTATTCCATTTGGAATAACTAATTCCCCTTTTATATTGATGTATCTTATGAATGGAATATTTCATTAGTTCTTGGATAATATTGTGGTTGTGTTTATTGATGTCATTACATTACTTTATAAGAGTACATAGGTGCATCAAAAACATGTACATGTAGTTTTAAAAACCATAATGGAAAAGAAACTATATAGAAAATTCAAAAAGGGCGATTTTTTGTTGAAAAATATTTCCTTTCATGGTAACATTGTAAATAAGTATGGAATAATAGTTTATCCTTCCAAAAAATTGGTTGTTGAATGTCCAAAATGGACAAAAGTTACAGATATTCGTAGTTTTGATTGATTAACAGGTCATTATCAATGATCTTTTGAAAACATTGTATGGTTATCTCACCCTTTAACTAAATTATTGTGAAAATGGGTTAAATTTATTTTTCCAGAAGAATTTGATGATTTGTTTTCAGAAACTGAAGGAAATATGGGTGAATTCTAAAGTTTTGGTCTTTTCTTCCCGAAATGGTATGTTTTTTATCTACAGTGAAGCTTACTTGAAGGTAATTGGTTGTTTTATAATTCCAAATGATCATGTAATTGATTATGCTTCAAGAAAACTAAAACCCCTTGATTTAAATTATCCCACACAGGATTTGGAATTGGAAGCTATGTTATTTTTTAAAAAAATTTGGAGGTATCATTTATACGGAGCCAAATGTCAAATATATACTAACCATAAATTTCTAAAGTATATATTCAATCATAAGGAATTAAACATGAGGAATTGTAGAAGGATTGAACTAATAGAGACGTATTATTTCATGATCAATTACCACATAGGAAAAGCATAAAAATAGGTAGATACCATGAGTCGAAAACATCATGCATCATTAACCCTGCTATGTTTTAAACACGATCCCTGGAATAATGATTTGTTGAATTTTGGATTAGATGTTGTTGGTGTAAGAAATACCTCTGTGTTGTTTTAGGTGTAAGGACTTTCATAGATATCATAATGAATTAAGTAATCATATAATAAATAGAGCTATCTAAAAAAGGTAGAATTTGTTAAAATGAGCAAGTTTCTAGAATTTAAGTTTGATAATGATTATGTTTTCAGATTTGGTAAATGGATGTGTGTGTCTTATTATTCCCATTTGAAGAAATATTTTTTGTGTAAAACTCATAGTTCTCCATTTTCAGTTCATCCTATCAGTACTGAGATGTACAAAGACCTTCAGATTTATTATTAGTGGGATGGAATGAAAAGAAATATTGCAGATTGTACCATGAAATGTTTGACATGTCATCATGTTAAAGTAGAGTGTCTATTACAGAAGGTTATGATTCAAAAAAATGTAGTTCCATAGTATAAATTGGAGAATATATCCATGGAATTTGTGTTGAGAATACCCTAGACTTCTTAAGGAAACAATGCGACTTGGGTTATTATTGATCAGCTGACAAAATATGCATGTTTTCTTTCAAATCGAGATACAATGTCTTTGGATTAGATTTCTCGACTGTACCTCAAAGAGATTTTCAGGTTATATAGAGATCCTATTTACATTATATCTGACTAGGAACCCAAGTTCACATATAACATCTTGGTGGAACTTCAAAAGTCGTTGTCAATACAACTAAATTTCAGTACAACTTTTCATCCTCAATCAGATGGGCCGTTAGAATGAAAAATTCAAACTACAGAGGATATGATTTGAGCATTTTCAATTGACTAAAAGGTAAGTTGGGATCATCATATTTAGTTAGTTGTGTTTTCTTATAAAACTAGTTTTAATTCTATTATATAGATGTAAACTTTCGTCCATTGTGTTGGATACAGTGTAGAACTACATCTTTTTGTAATAAGGTAAGGCAAAGGATGTTGATTAGACAATAATTAGTAGAGGAAGTGGCTGTGAAATTGAAGATAGTCTAGAAACACATGAGGAAATCTCATAGAAGGTAAAAAATTTATGCAGACAATTGGGTGAAAGACTTTTCTTTGGAAGTAGGTGATAAATTTTTTCATAGAATCACACAACGGAAATGTATGATGAATTTTAGTAAGAAGAAAAGATATATACGTGGTTCATTGGAACATATGAAATAATGGAGAAATTTGGACCATCCACCTACTGAGTAGATTTTCCTCTGATTTTATCTCAGGTACACAATGTTTTTCATGATTCGATAGTGAGAAAGTACTATAAGGATTCAACCCATGTTTTGTTCTAGAAGTAGTTCAACTAGAAGAGAACCTTTATTATAAAGAGAAACCTATTCATATCCTTGACCAAATAGAACAAATATTGTGATATAATGTAATAAACTTGGTATTGATTTTTTGGAGAAACCTTTTTGTCGAAGAAGCAACATTGGATTCTGAAAATTCTCTGAGGGAATGATACACACACCAGTTTAAGAGGTAATTAAAATTATGGGAACACAATTGCCAAATAGTGGGGAAAATGTAACACTACAAGGTTTTTAGAAAATAAATTTATATTCATGAATCATTTTTAGGAATATAGATATTACATTCCTTTTAAAATTATTTTACAGCTTCTAAGATTTGGATTTCAGAAAATGGAAATTTACAGTTGTGATGAGTATGTTATTTTGAATCTGATAAAACCTACTTTTGGTTTTAATGAATAGTTATATACACATATATACATTAATATGAATATTAAATCATATTTTATTTTATTTTATTAAGGTTATAAGATAATGAGATGTTGATTAATTTTTGAAGGTGTTAAAATATTAGTCATAGATTTAAAATTGTTAATTCGGAATAAATTTTGATTTTATTTAAAATTTAAATTAATAAAATATAGAAAATTATTTTCAATAAATGGAGATCAGTTTTGAATTATAAACGTCAAAAAATGGTTAGAATGTTTTTTTTGAAATTCTTGTATTTTTTGATGAATAGTAAAATATGATAAATTGCGATAAATGGTAAATATTTGATTTACTACATCATAGGTGATTCAAAGATAATGTAACTCCACTGGATTCGAACTCACATACAATTATTTCTTTTTGGGGTCACATGAATCAATACTATTCATAGTCTTGAGCCAAAATATTTTAATAATTATTAAAATAATGTAAAATCCCTCCTCTCCTCCACTATAAATACCACCCTCTATCCCTTATTCCTTTCACACCTCCCCAGAAATGAGCATTGTAAAAGTTCTACCAAATTATCTCCCAAAGGATATTCTCTATGTCTAAGACCATTTGGTCAAACCAAAAGCCCAGAACCAAATTCTTTAAGGATTACTTCAATGAGAAGAGATCTAGAGGAGGATTAAACAAGTTTGAATTAAGACATACCCGAGGGAAGGGAGGTCATAACATGATTCCCAATCTTTGGGTTAACATTATAATTCATTTTTTATGTGGTATTAATACTATTTTTGAGATTAATTTTTTTACATTATGTTTAATTATATTTATTTACACTATATATACATTTCCATCCACTCTATTAAGTCACACATCAATTATATGATATTTGTAAAGGACTTTTCTATTAAAATCCGCTTTTAAAATTATATTTTATGTAATAAAAAATAAATGTTTTCATCCAATTATTCATGTTGTATGATGTTTTTCTAGTTCTTTCGAATTGTTTATGGTGAATGGAGGGACCTATATCTCCCTCTAATGCATTGGGTATGAGTACATTGGAGGTTGGTCGTATGGTTTCTCCAAGTGTAAATGCGATAGTAAAACAAATGTTTAGGTAGCCGTGAGGGTTACAAATTATAAGGTACCCGAGAGGGTTAAAGGATTATGTATTTAATTCCCCAAGATAACTTTATGGTTCTATTTATGTCTATATGTTTTCTGGGAATCTCATGGAAATCTCAATTTTTACACAGTATGTTTATGTGGGTAACAAATATGTCTATCTTTTTAAAATGATTTCATACATTACCGGTATTCATGGAATAATGTTTTATTTCATTCTTTTTATATACAATACTAAGACTTTTGTTCTCATCTGATGTTTTTAAATGATTTTCAATGGTTATTAGGATGTGTAAGACAAATAAGGAATTCATGGTACATGTAATGAATATTTTTCAATGAAAACATGTTTTATTTAAAAATTCTTTTATTTTGGAAGAAATTGATACTATTTTTGTAGTATCATATCTATATGAATTTAGAATATTATGTATGTGTTATATCCAATTTCTCTAAAACACTAAACTTGAAATGAACCTCAATATGAAAGGAAGAGAGTTCCGGATAAAATATCCAGATTATGAAATGTAATAAGGCCAAGTCCTTAAAGAAAATCCAACCACAATTGATATAAAAATAAATTTGGTATGAAAAATAGATATCATGGTTAGTATTTAATGTATAATAGATGAATCTCCATGTATGGTAAGCTAAATCAATCGAAGGTGGTACATGACCATAATTCTAGGTATATACTTTGACTAGTCTCCCAAATGTCTATACATCCACCCCAAAATGATATCCTGAATAAAATGATCAATAAAATCAATACATCTGGTTCAGACATGCACCATGTTTATCATGATGGGTGCCAAAAATAATCTTAATAGGTAACCACCAACACAGTTCCTCATATATATGAAAAATAAACAATATAAAATTAAAATTCATTTCCATTTCTGATTTGATAAAAAAGAAATAATGACACCCAAAATCACCCATTCCATCCAATGTTAGTGATAATAGTTGTCTAATAATGAAACAAAGACACAATTCCACCACATAGGGTTAGGCCCATCAATTAATTCTCCACGATTTCCATCCCACTCAATAAAAGGTAGCTTTCCATGCACTGATCCTATATCATAGCTCATACCACCACCCTCTAACTCAATGAGAGGTATCATTCAATGCATCATATATCATATTATACCACCACCCACTCACTATGTGTAAATTCGTGCAACAACATCCTATAAGAATACCCAGTCACTCTAGGGGTCTTTTACAGTTTCCTCTTGCTCGTAGTGTGGATTCTCATTAATATCATTTTCCATTACACACACAATAATGGTAATCCCTTCCAAAATCCTCTCATTCCGGGAACAAGTTTTTCGTAATATCCTAGACCCACACCCTCACACATAGGTTAAGGCCTCATATCAACATAATTTACTAATACCCTCTCAATGAAGGTGGTCCCTAAAAGTAAACTATCACATATGGTGAGGAATATAATCCCATATTTTACTCAAATATTTAATCAAAATCCAATCCTTGGTATACAATAAGTACCATGAAGTCAAATATCATGTTAATCCCCCAATATTCATCTGGTCACCACCTTGCACACCACGAGTGGATCTCCCACATTATGATTCATCATCACATTCCCTGACCAGTCCAACTATATCAAACCATTTCATTTATAACAATTTCTCTAGTTCAAACCAAAAAAATCCAAAAAAATGAGAAGTTATGATACATCTATAAAAAATATTGATTATCACACTTAAACATTCCCATGCATAACATACCCGTAATGTCCCAGTTCTAGAAGCTACCCAGAGGCACCCCATACCCGGTTGGTCACATGGCTTCAAGAGCATTTCCCTGAACAGTAGAGGATGCCAACTAGCAGCGAGGGCTTTGGGTGTGATGGTGGGGATACTATTCCCTAATTGGCAGAGTACACAACAGAAGTAAACAAAAACATACAACAGCGGAAGTAGTAATAATGACATACAATAGTAGCAGTAGAAGACTGAATGTATAAACTAGAGAACATATATATAAAAGGATTCATGATACATATTTCTATGAAAACATCCAAACAAGTCATAATTCTTGAATGAAACAGTGCTAAACCAATGTGAAAAAGAAAGCAGATAAACTCCTCAGCATAGCAAGCCATAGCTTGGTCCCATGCTCTCTAGTTCCATAGCATGTCATGTACCTGAAGTATAAGGGAACCTTATCTAATCTAAACCTATAACACTATAGTCTTTTTGGGACCAAAAGGATGGACCAAATAGGGTGTGAGATTAAATCTCAGTAGGCAACCACCCGAAGATCTGTACCTAACAGTCAGTGAGTATATGGAAGATAAAAATCATCAAAAATAGTAAACAGGAAAGCACTAAGTAGTAAACAATCCACAGTTTAAAGAATTCCAATCACCACACAACATGCAACAGTTAACAAAGCAGATAAACACAACAGGTAACCCTATGGGATTTACCCACAACCTACCCCCTTTGGTCCTAACTAGAAACACAAGCATGTAGCTAAACACAAGGTAACCCTCTCGGAAGTAGTCACAACCTATCATCTCTGGTCCTACCTAACAAGTACAAGAAAGCCTCTAGGAAGTACACTTAGTCTAACCCCTCTGGTTTCAACATATGCATAGAATCTCTAAGGAATCACTCACCTTCTATCCCCCCTATAGTCTCATAACGGTACTAAAGGCACTCTGGGGAAGCACTCAACGTATCATTCCCCATGTGGCCCACGTCGAGGAACTATAGACACTCTGGGAAGAACTCCACGTCAATTCCCTCTATAGTCTCACATTGTAAATTATAAAGGCACTCTAGAGAAGCCCTCAACTTCCATTATCCCTTTGGTCTATACACAAGGTTCTGACGGCCCTGTGTAAGTCAAGAATGTGTAGCAGTACGTAACAGCCAAGGTAAAACTCATGAACTACTTTGCTATCATTCTACAACAGAACATCATAACTAAACACCAATCACACCATCATATAATACTAGGAATGGTAATGTAAATAGCAGCCTAATAGGCATCAAGACCCAAAGGTCAAAACATGAAAGACATGGATGGGAAATATTTCCATAGCACAACAATTAACCCTATTCACAATCAGTATTTATCGACTCAGGCTTACAAGCATAGCAAAGAAACAATAGGGCTGAAACGGTAAATGTGCAATACCCAGTTCAAGGTTTTTGGGAAAATTTGCACATAAAACTCAAAGACATTCAATAAAAAGGCCAAAACCACCTTCCTCGGGGTTATTAGATTTCTATATGTGAACCTCAAATCTTGAATCTCATTAGAACTCCATAGACCTAAGAAAATGTCCAAAACATTCAACCCACGAAAACATGGAAAACAAGAGAAAACATGAAATGAGGTTCTCGCAAAAGATAGAACTCATCGATGCAATTCCAATGCAACCAACAGTGTTTGATTCAGAGGAAAGACAGAGTCTCGGGGGATCGTCGAAGATTCGCGGCTGCATGGACCCTCTCAGACGAACGAGACCTAGAAGATGGGTGTTCTATCCGTCAGACGCGACCCCAATGCATTTAATGAAAAAATAACAAAATACACATCATGTACTTTTGGAGTACATAGTGTGTAATCTCTATTTACATACTTTGCATTAGGAAGCCTCTAAGTCACTCCCACATGACTGTGTGTGTGGCTACTATGCGGCCAGCACACAGCCTGTTGCGGCATGAATGTACACGACATATACTCATAAGGTACATGGTGTGTACTTCAAAAATTTCCCGAATTTCTTCTTTTTCTGAAAAACAATCAGAAATGGAAAAACATACCTGAAAAAAGGTCTGGGTTCTTAAAAACATCTCCCCTTAAAAAAATTCAACCATGAATTTCCCTAGAGCGGTGTAGAAGAAGAAATGTCGAACAGTTTCGGCTACTATGCTCGTACACCAGCCTCCATCTACCATGTCTCATCCTGTACCCGCCCGTGCTACCACATCACTCACACCAGAGGAACATACCGACCCTTAAGATCCTTTTTATTGCAATACACAATCCTGATAGGATGTTCTTAAAACAATTCATCCACTTCAATCATAAACTCCAGAAGTTAAAAGGTATGATAAGGGTCTAAAAAGTTACGTCGAAGCTGAGAAACGTGGAAGACGTTGTGCATCACACTGTACCTCTGAGGTAACTACAACCAATAGGCAACCAGACCAACTCTCTCCAACACCACAAATGGCCCGACATACCTCGGTGAAAGATTACCCGGTCTCATAATCCTCTTGTGTCCCAACCTCGGTTTGACATGCAGGAAAACCTAATCCCAAACCTTGAACTCCAGATGTCTTCTCTGCTGAACAGTATAAGTCTTCTGTCGAGACTGTTCAGTATCCATCCCCTTCTGAATCAACTCTATCTTCTCTATGGTCTCCTAAACAAGATGAGGTCCCCACAAAGCGGCCTCTCCTGACTCAATCCAACATAAAGGTGATCACAATGGAATACCGTACAAAGCCTCATAAGGATCCGTCTGAATAGTTTCTGCAGAAATATTGTTGTATGTAGACTCCACAAGAGGTATATGCTTTTCCCAAAATCCTCAAAAATATAGAAAGAATGCTCGAAGCATGTCCTCAACCACCTGAATCATACGCTTGGACTGGACATCTGTCTGGGGTGGTAAGATGTACTCAAAATTACATGTGTATCCAAAGCCACCTGAAGCCCCTTCCAGACTCGAGAAGTAAAACATGCATCGCAATCTGAAACAATGGATTGTGGAACTCCATTTAGATGTACAGTCTCTCAGATGTACAACCGTCCCTTCTCATCAACACTGAAGGTCTCCTTGATCAGCAAGATGTGGAAAAACTTCGTGAGTATATCAATGAAGACCCAAAATGCGTCATTCCCTCGAGGCGACCTCGGAAAACCGGTCATGAAGTCCATCATGACGTCATTCCACTTCCACTCACGAATGGGTAACTATTTTAATAGCCATGATGGTCTCTGATGCTCCACCTTCAACTGCTGACAAGTAGAACACCTCATGACAAAACCAGCAATGTCCCTCTTCATACCTAGCAACCAATACTGATAGTGTAGATCACGATACATCTTGGTGACACCAGGATAAACTGCCCAAACTGAAGAATGAGATTCCCACATCAGCTCCTCACATATATCTTCTGGCACCCCTACTCGTCCCTAGAAATGCATGATCTCATCCTCTCCTGTGATCCATCTAGGATTAGGGTCCTTTCCTAACACGCTCTCCCTTAGGACTAGGCCTTCAGAATATGATAGCTACTTCATTCAAACTCAACCAATAAGAGTAGAGGTAACAGCTATAGAAGAAAGAAACATCTGACCCTGACCATCGTGAACCTCCAAATGCATCACAGAGAACAATTGCATAATATTCTACTCACTATTGGCCTCCTGAATAGCTTGTCTATGAGTCCTCCTTCTCAACGCATCAACCACTGCGTTGCCCTTCCCGAGAATATATGCAAGATAAATGTCAAAGGACTGTAGGTACTCAACCCACCTGTTTTGTCTCAAATTTAGATCACAATCAGTGTATATGTACTTTCGACTCTTGTGGTCATTGAAAACCACAATGTGCTCTCCCAGAAGATAATGTATACAATAGCATAAGGCATGAACAATAACTTCCAACTCAGGATCGTTCATCGGGCAATTCCTCTCATGTGGCCTCAACTGCTGAGACCCGTACACAACGCCTCCATCACCCTACATAATCACAACTCCTAGATCGATACCTGATGCATCACAATAAATATTATAACTCTTTCCTGGATTTATAAGGACTAGTATTGGGGATGAAGTCAACCTCTCTTTGATACCACTTTGTAGCATCCTGGTTCGATAAGCCACTCGGAGGATCCCTGTACCCGGTTGGTCACATGGCCTCAAGCACATTTCCCCAAATGCCAAAGGCTTCTGACTATCAAGGATGGCCTTGAGTGTGATAGTGGGGAAACTATGCCCTCATTGGCAGAGTACACAGTGGAAGTAAACAAATAAATACAAGGGTAGAATTAGTAATAATGACATACAATAGTAACAACAGAAGACTGAATGTATAAACTGTAGAACATATGAACAAAATGATGCTTGATACGTATGTTTAGGAAAATAGATAAACATGTCACTATTCCAGAGTACAATAGTACTAAACCAAAGTGCAAAAGAAATCAGATAAACTCCTCCACATCGCAAGACATAGCTTGGTCCCATGCTCTCCAGTTCCACAGCACGTCAAGTACCTGAAGTAGAAGGGAACTTGCCCTTATCTATACCTGCAACAATATACTCTCTTTGGGCCCAAAAGCATGGCCCAAACAAGGTGTGAAACTAAATACCAATAGGAAAATACCTGAAGATCAATGCCTAATAGTCAGTGAGTATATGACAGGTAAATAGCATAGAAAACTGTAAACAAGAAATCACTAAGCAGTAAACAATACACAGTTTAATGAATTCAAATCACCACATAACATGAAAAAGCTAACAAAGTAGATAAATACAACAGGTAACCCTATGGGAAGTACCCCCATCCTATCACCTCTAGTCCTATATAGAAACACATGAAAGTAGCTAAACACAAGGTAACCCTCTAGGAAGTACTCATAGCCTATCCCCTTTGGTCCTACCAAACAAGTACAAGCAACCCTATGGGTAGTACACTCAGTCTAACTCCTCCAGTTCAGTTTAAGAATAGAATCTCTGAGGAAACATTCACCGTCAATTCCCCCTATAGTCTCGTAATGGTACTAAAGGCGCTCTGGGGAAGTACTCAAGGTCTCATTCCCCCTATAGCTCATGTCGAGGATCCACCGACACTCTGGGGAAGTACTCAATGTCAATTCTCCATGTGGTCTCACATCTTAAATTATAAAGACACTCTGGAGAAGACCTCAATGTCAATTTTCCCTATAGTCTATACACTAGGTTCTCACAGACCTGTGTAATTTAACCAAGTGTAGCAGCACATAACTGCCAACGTAAAACCCATGAACTATTTGGCTAGAATTCTATAGCAGAACAACATAATAGAACAATAGTCACACCATCATATAATACTGGGCATGGGAAAGTAAACAACAGCCTAACACGAATCAATACCCAAAGGTCAAAACAAGAAATTCATGAATCAAAAATATATCCAAAACAAAAAAATTCACCCAATTCAAAATCAATAATCATATACTTAGGCATACCTGCATAGTAGAGAAACAATAGGTCTGAACGATAAATGCGCAACACCCCGTTCATGGGTATTGGGAAAATTTGCAAATAAAACTCAAATAATTTCAATAGAAAGGCACAAAACACCTACCTCGGGGTTAGTATATCACTATATGTAAACCTAGAAGCTTTAATCTCTATAAAACACTGTAGATATAAGAAAAGGTCTAAAACATTCAACCCACGATAACATGGAAAAGAAGATAAAACATAAAACGAGGTTCCAGAAGTAGAGAGAACTCACAGATTTTATTCCAATGAAACTGACGGTGTTTGATTCCGAATACGGACAGAGGCTCAGGGGCTCTTTGAAGATTCGTGGCTACACAGACTCTCTCAGATGTACGTGACCTAAAATATGGGTGTTCTTTTCGTCAGACATGACCCCAATGCATTTAATGAAAAAAGAAAAATACATGGAATATAATTTTTTAGTACACATCATGTACTTTCTGTTTCTGTAGTCCGCATTAGGCAGCCTCCAAGTCACTCCCACACGGTCGTGTTTGTGGCTACTACACGTCCTACACATGTCCTGCTGTGGCAAGGAAGTGTACGGTGTGTACTCATAAAGTACATGGTGTGTACTTAGAAAATTTCCAAAATTTCCTCATTTTCTAAAAAATGACCTGAAAAGGTAAAACATACCTAAAAAATGTCTCGGTTCTTACAATACACCTAGAGAACCATTCATCCATAAATGAAATAATAATCTATCCTCATCTATATAGCATATTTTACTAGAAAGTTTGATGGAATTATATGACTTATAATCCCCTTTTACATGTAGAACACTTCCCATAAAATCAACACATATGGTCACTATTATTTTATCACACTCCCACTCCTAAAAGGGTTACTTTTACCACCTAAGTGAGCTAATCCTAAAATTCCCCATTCCCTTGAATAAGTTATTCTAGGAAAAAATCACATATGATCATCTATGGTCATTCTTTAACCAACAACCATCAATAATTATCAAACTACATCATACCTGGCGTCCTCTTTAATGCAAAGACACTTATATAACCACAACTCTTCTCAAAAAGTGACATTAACCTAAGAGACCACATCAATATCCCTTAACCTCTAACATGGGGTTTTGTATTCAATATGGTATACTTTAACAACTTACCATACTATACATGAGGCACCTAACATGGCATAACCAATACTCATATCTCCCTTTCATATGAGATACTACAACACATACCTTATGGATATAACCTAGGCCATTCATAAAAACGAACATAATTATTATTCACTATAGTGACCAATATATCCAAATATATGGTATGTTTTATGGATACATTTTCTCTAGGCCAATTAAAAATCACCCAATCATTCGATAAATCTTTCCTTCAATGCTAGGAAGCGCTACCATATCTTAGTAGATCCCTCTAGACTCACCCAAAAACATAATATTTATCCAAAACTCAGAAACCATGGTACACACAAGTACATCACATACAAGTATATTTCCAATGATTAAATATTAACGAAAAAACATAACTCAAACTCATATTAGTCAACTCATCGAATATCAAAAGTTCAGTTCTTCCTCGTTTACTTGAAATTGGGAAATTATACAAACATGCCTTAAAATGGGGTTTACGTTCCAAAAATTGTGAAATTGGTGGAAAATGAGAATTTACCTTTGTAATACCTTAGAATTAAAAATAAGAACCTCTTATTTATGATGACATGTCGATACTTTAAGAGATGGTTACCTGGGGGATCAACAAATGGAGAGGGAGAGGAAAAAATTTATATAGAGAAGGTTTTCTTGGGATCTATTTATGTAGTTAAAAAGGTTGTTGGGGTATCCTTTTTAGAAATATAATTACTTTTAAAAACCCAAAAGGTAATGAATTATGGAATGACCAATGTGACTGTATAAAAATTCCCCCTCTAATGATACATTGGGTTATGAAACCAATGATCATTATGAAAATTTCTTCTCTAGATCAAAACTAATAAAATCTCAACAACCCATTTTGGTGTGATTGGGTGGCCTAAGGTGTAACACTCCACTTCAGATAAGATTTATACACTACCCCTAATCCCCCT
Organism: Viscum album; assembly: GCA_963277665.1. NCBI lineage: Eukaryota > Viridiplantae > Streptophyta > Magnoliopsida > Santalales > Viscaceae > Viscum > Viscum album. The sequence continues at coordinate 2,043,603,726 of OY728147.1, read as the reverse complement.
TTCATGGTGTAACCCTTTGATTATAGAGTGATTATTCATATACTATAACAAATTATTCTTACATAGAGGGGATAATAGTGAAACACCAATCACTATGATGTAATATCCCCCTCTCCAACTATTGAAAAATAATCACACACAACACATCACCATACTACCATGCCAAGGACACATCACAAATCTCTCTTCATGGCCATTATCTCCACATGACCATACTTGGTGGCATTGTGATGTTCCATGTGTTATAGAATCCCCTACAATTAACCAAATGAAACTCATATAACCTATTTCAAATACTTACGGAATGCAATGAAGAAACCTAACAAGAATAAAAAAACTATCTAGGGATATCATAACTCATAGAAATCTAATATGAATCGAAATCCTCAAAATTTCCCCTTCTCCAAGGAAAATATCAAATTTGTTGTGAATTTACACACTTTTATGACGAGGGTGTTTAACAATATCCCACTATAAAACTCCATATCCCAAAGAATATGTGGTGGTAATCTAAAAAAAATTATATCCATACTTTACCATCAATTCATCATAATGTCACTAAATTATGCCGCCAAATGCTAATCTCACTTCTGCTACGTGACTCCCAATACCCAACACACTTTATAAATTAATTAATTCTATAAAACAAGAAGGAATTAAACTATTATAACAATGATTTTCATCACCATAATAGAATCCTTAATATATTATTCATCCACCAATGCTCTTAGAATCTAAACCAATATTCGATTCACCTATCTCATAACCAATATTCTAACACAAAGACAACACATAAACTGGCCAATCAAACCTAATCCACCCAAAACCCAACTATGGGTCATTCCATGTTCTTATATTTCATTACATATAATATTTTACTATTACTTCCATATTCATAATAATGGTAATCCAAAAAATATAAATAAGTTAGAAAAATTCATCCTGATATATCCAATGACCCAAAACCACCATTTCCAACATATTTATACCTAGGATTTATCTAATGAAATTATCATTAATAGAACACCCCAAAAGCATCATCTAATACCAAAGTATCATTTTATATCAACCTGTAGATAGAAGAAATTGATTCACTAATTCTCAATTCATTCCAACCTATGGATATTTGAGTCTATCATTTTACATCCCAGTATTATGGCAATAACCATTCCCATAAAATCATTCATCTTAGAGGATCTGAAATTTTGTTTTGATCTTATTCAGGAGTCATAGATTCTATAATAATAATAACTAACTGGGATCAATCCAAAACATGACTACCCATATTAGTTTCCTTAAAAAACTTTAATTATTGTAAAGTATTTTTATTATCAATAGAAATAAATTTTTTTGTCTAGTGGGAAACCTCAGAAAACATAGCCATGAAAACACAATGAAAGCATTAAATCCTATCCAAATTATCCTTTTCACTCAAATAATAAAAATATAAACAAAATTAAAGAAAATTATTATATGATATTAAAACAAGTCACAAAACCTCAAGCATCCTGAATCTCACAATGACACACGTATTTATATGTTATAATGAAATTCCTTTATAGAACATGCTACAAACATATATTGGAAAATAGTAGTAGCAATGATAATATATAGCCATGTCTCTAGTCATAGGTGATACACCATGAAAATGTGAAATTAAAATAATATAGATAATACATGTTTCAATCTTTATAGACCTTACTATTCCCCAATCAATAAAAACATGTTAAATATGAGTAAACATTGATAAGATGTTACCCAAACATATAAGGAATCTTTTTAAAAGGTAAAATATCTCCTTACGAGCCTCCCAACCATAAAAAACTAAACAAATATCCCCATAATATCTTTTGTATCTATTGTAATTACCAAAATTTCTCATGTTGAAAAATTCTTTACTACTATGATCCATGAAGTCTCAATGCATGGATGTCTCCTCATCTTCTTATTCTAGAATATAATAATACCATAAAAAAATTACATAACTCTAGAACACACACACTAAACATATATCATAAACCATTAAACATGGACTAAAATTTTTTTCAACAAGATTATTATAATGGTAGTTTCATTAGGAAATGCCTATCAGAGGTGTTCTCTTACCATGAAAAACATCCTAAGAGAGACTATATCCTAAAAATCTCTCATCCAATCCAAGATACTATCCAGATGGGAACACCTTAATAACCCATATATCTCCTTAATGTTATTTGACCCTCAGGACCAAATCCATTTTGGTTTTCTAAATATTTATCTCTAAGAATATCAAATTAGCATTCAACTCAAAATAACCATTCCTCACATGGGTCTCATGATTCCAAGGCATAACTATAAGAATCATACCATTCAGGGTTTCAACCATGGTTCCCAATATATATTTTTTTCTAAACCTTCCATATTATCTATTACCAAAATACCATCAAATTCCACTTTATGGTCCAACTATGATTTCATTTTCCAAATAAACAATATAACAAAAAACTGATACAAAGAAAAATAGATTCTGTAAAACTTGAGCATCAATCCACTTCTGTAACACCCCAAGATTTCATAGTGTGTTATTTCTTCAAAATAATTCAATAACATGCACTACACACAACACCGAGTTCAATCACACCATGACTTACAAAAAAAATCCATTCAAAAGAGGTTATGAATATTATTATCTAAATTATAAACATTATATAATCCTTATAATTTTAGAATCCATATTATGAGTTTCTTAGATATAATGCAATAACAAATTCATTTTCAGTATTGCACTTTTATCAACTTTTAATACTGAACCCTTTTTAAATACAATATTTTAAACTTTTTGACTAAATGGGGACATCAAAAATTTAAAATGAAACATCCCAAGCTTCCACGGTACACTTTCTTTGAATAATACAGTAGCGTGTGTTGTACGCAACCTTGAGTTTTAACACACACCACAACCAATCAAACTAGCCGTTATGAATAGTAATACCTACTTTTTAAAATTATATATATTTTATATTTGAAAATGGGCTTCATTTTTGGATTCGGAATATCGAATTTAGCCTAAGGTGAAATTTTGGTACATTTCGGATAACTTTCATATTTTGATGAATAGTGAAAAATTACTAAATTTTAATTAAAAACTACTTTTTTAATCAAAATAATTAATAGTGATAAATTATGAATTTGAGTGGTTTTAAAGTATATTTAGAATATATTTTTACCATTTAATATAATGTTGGTCATTGGACATAATTTTACAATTAAACCGAACATAAACAAGTGTCAATCTTTTGATAGTTATTATCTCTTAAAAACACGCTTTTTGTTTTGACAGCGGGAATTAATTTTAAATTAATTTCTGCCACTTCTGCGTTTTGAATTTAGGAAAATGGATTCCATATTTGGAATCAGGATGTTCAAATTGTGTAAATATGTAACTTTTATTTTTAGACATTTTGAATAATTACTTCGGTAAATATTTTATTTACCATGGTTAAGGGTAAATCCGGTAAATAAGGGTTAAAAAATAATATTATAATAATACTAAATTACCCTAAAACGTGTCTTAACCCTATTGGTTGATACATGGTCGACCATGGGAATATTTGGGTCTATTTTGGGACCCCATGGATCCACTTGTAAGTGATAATGACACTTTATTTTAATTAAGTTAAAATAAATACAAAAATGACACAAGCATATATCTTTTAGCAAAACAATTGTTACATAGGGTTATATATGTTGGATTTTAGATTATAAATATTCATTAGAAATATAAAAAGATTTCCTACATAATTATATTTTATTTATAATTTTTAGACATTAAATAATTTATTTTATTTATGACACAATGATGATGCAGTAATTACTATAATAGTGAAAAATTAAAATAATTGATATTATAAATACCCAAATAAATATAATATGAAACTTTTAATGAATTAAACTAATTTTCTAGGATAATATGATATATTAGGATTGATTTAATTAACTTTGTTCGAAGTAATCAATCTGTTATGAGTTTCACAAAAATCAACTATTGAATAGTGTCAAAATTGACATAAAAGAGTTCTTAAAACAAATATTATATTATTAATTGATATTAAATTCCTAAAAATCTAAGGTTCGGCCAAGAGACTTATATCATGATAGTTTCATCATTAATGTACCATTTGGGGGTCTCTTGGATGTATATAGTAAGTTTATTAACAATATTATATAAAAATACAAAGAGACATTGTAAAAGTGAAACTAATTAACTTAGAGTTAATACTTAAAGATAAGGTTAATATAAGTACACAAACCTGTATAAATTCTATTGGTTGAGTGGTTTTCGACCTATCCCCACCTTAACCTTTGAATAATAAGCTTTTGAGCCATTAGAAACCGAATATGAATTTATTATAAATTAATATTTCTAGCTTTTCCAAAGGTTCCCCTCACCCCTCTTATAAAAGGGCACTCCTCCTTCTCATTTCTTCACACCATCAAAGCCTTTTGGTTCGGCCAACCTCTGCCCAAATACTCTCCCAACATCCCTCACTACAACCTAGAGGCCTTAGTTTGATCAGAAAGCCAACCTAATGAGCCCTTTTGATCAAATCAAAAGGAAGAACCCGAAGAAGAGGTAATGATTTCACCACCCTTCTCCAAGTTCATTTCTTCTTCCACTTCTTCTTCCTTTGTTCTTACCATTATAAAATAATAACTCCAGTATCTCACATATACTGTTATGTTATTATAAATATGGTACAACCATATTCAGTATTCTATCCACCCTTTGAATAACATGTCACCATACGTGCGTACGTACGGACTACCGTCTCCACGTCGTGGTGTAATTGTTATTCAATATAATATTATTTGGATGGGTATAATAATGATGTGTAACTCATGTAAATAATAAATATAACAAGTTAATGATTCGGTATATATGATATACCATCCATTTATATATTATTTTAATATCAAAAGAATGATATTGTCGCTCGTGCGTACGTACGGACTACCGTCTCCACGAACGTGATGAGATTCATTCTCCATCGTATCCATTCAAGAATAATTATCATTTGATGATTTAAAAATGATGTTTAAGGACTAGATATCATTCTGGATATGAATAATATACAACCTATCCTTTACAAACATGTCTTACGTAACAAAACACATAAAAGAAAACAAGTAAGTTAACACCCGAAACGACGATAATTCTAAGATATTATTAACAAATCAATGTTAAAAGATCATATATGATATCATATTAATATATATGATTCTTGTATAATTTAATAACAATTATTTCCCCATTATACAGGAGGTTAACCTACCCCAACCAAGGAAAAGTACAAGGTAAGGGTCATTTCACAATCTCTTCATTATCCGAGGTTGTTTATACGTAATAATCTACTGGGATTTCTTTATCATCCACATCCATGTTTTTTCGAAATGTATTTAAAAACATATTTATTATTTACAAGAATATGGGTTAAATTCATTTCTACCCTTGTTTGACTTTTTGTAAGAGTTTTATAAAGGAATCTTTCCGTCGTTTTCAAAACAAGGTCCTTTTTAACCTTTTCGACAGAATTAAGATAAGAATGTTTTTTTTACTTATACGGCGGGTGCGGTTATTTTCCGCCGTTATAAAATCGTCAATGCTTTCCTTACAAGCTTACAAGAATATTTTCAAGAAAATGTTTTATTTTATATGGCTCTTAAATGATTTCAAAAATAGAAAGAGATATTTCTCTAAAAAGTGTTTTGATTTCATCTATGTCAACATCCTTTAATGGATTTTACGCTTATTTGAAGTTGATTTATTATAATACAAAACCTCTATATTGTATTGAAGGTTTTGTGATATGTTTGACTGTGGATGTGCTATTTTATACCATTAATAGTTTATGGTGAAACTATTGACATTTCGTATGCTAGTTTTAATCCGAATGTTTATGTTATATTTCAAACTTTTCTTCAGATGAATGTGCTAAACAAGTATGTTCCGGGTTGGGGACCGGTAAAAGTAAGCCCTCCAGGTTGGGGGCTGGTTAAAGTAAGCCCTCCAGGTTAGGGACTGGTAAAAGTATGCCCTCCGGGTTGGTGTCCGGTTATTAGAGGCACTCCGGGTTGGTGTCCGGTTATTAGAGGCACTCCGGGTTGGTGTCCGGTTATTAGAGGCACTCCGGGTTGGGTTCCGGTTAGAAGTAACCCCTAGGTCTTGGGATGAGGCCTAGACAAAGAAATTAACATTTAGCATTATGCATTCCAACATTATGAAAGTGGTTATTGATTTTTGCATGTGATTATTCGATTAGTAGAATATCCATGTGAATAAGTAAATGGCATTATTTCATTTTACTTTTGCCATACTATGTTGAAGTTCAAGTTAAAAAGGCTTTTGTTTTAGTAATTCATTGCCTTAAATGTTTATGCTTATTTTGAATGTTCCGCTATATTGTTATCCTTACTGGGCATTTGAGCTCACCCCTTTTCTATGTTTTATTTTTCCCAGGTAGTGAAGAAGTAAATTATGATTGACTTGAAGGGATATTATGAGGGGTTAATAGTGTGGATATGAAGACTTTGTTGTTGTGGTAGTTTTTCACTTTGAAATGTAATGTAAAACTTTATGATTATATCTAGTGTTTCCAAGGCTACTAAACTAATCGGTCTTTCGAGATTTGATCTTTCTTGTGATCATGCCAATGTTACGAAGTAATGCACCGACTCTGGGTAGCTGGGGTCGGGGCGTTACAGTTGGTATCAGAGGAAGTTTAGTACAAACCTTGGAAGCTAGATTTAGATAAACTCTGATTAGAGCACGTAGACCTAAGATGAACTTTGAGGATTAGTATAGAAGAACTTCTAGAATTTTGGTATTGTAGAGATTTTTTGAGTTTTCCGAGCAATACATCCCTGTTTGGATACGAGCAGGTAGAGGCGGCTCTGGCACAGATGTACCTAGGGGTAAAACCCGAAAACACCGCTTTGAGCTAGACTCGAACGGGAACTGGTGCACAACAACGGGCCTTGCTGCACTCTTGGTTACGACACTCCCGGGGGATATGCTTAGGATAACTCTCATTTTCATTACAAATTATTATGAAGGTTTTATGAGTATATACTTCCTCAAAGAAAACATTTTTATGATTATGGATTATATCCATATATAGTTCAATTTATGTTAAGTGTTTTATAACTATGGGATTATGTATTTTGATTCATAAACTGATCTAGTGTATGCCATTGTTTAGAAATGGCACCCAGTAGAAGGAATGAGAACTCCAGAAATGCACATGATCCAAAGAGAAGGAATGATCATATCTTTCATGGTCTTAAGCTAGAATTTATAAGAGAAATAGTCTCCCATGTATTATCATCATATGAAGAAATAATATCATGTATTTTACTGAGTCCTATGAATTTGAAGGGAAGCAAGAGAATAAAATGATAGAAGAGAGAAAGATGGATAAAGGGAAGAGGGAAAAGAAGAATTTTCCCATATGTGGTAACTGTGGAAAGAAACACCCTGGAACTTGCCTGAAAGGAATGGGAGTTTGTTATAAGTGTGGAGGAAAAGGGCACAAAGTACGTGACTGCAAGGGTAAGAAAATGGTTTTAAATGTACAATGCTTCATTTGCAAGGAGTTTGGACACTACGCGAACCGATGTCCCAGTCATCAGACTATGCCGCAAATGATGTTATTGGATAATAATCAAGTTATGATACTACCACAGATGAAGAGGAATGATTAGAGTTCTTATGTTGATTATGTCAATTGAGTGTTGTATCAACAATGTACTTGTTATAATAATTATGGAGTATATAAGGATTGTACTGCAATACTATTTCATTAAGGACTTGAGATTGTGTGGAACAAAGAAAAGTGACTCAATAGCAGGATAGATTTTTGGAAAATATATGGTTGAGAGAATGATAAACCATAATATAGTTCTGATACTGAGGTAGCGATTTTGGAATAATATGTGATTGTTTTGGATAAATTATATTGGATATTCTTGACTACCTTGGAACTGATTAATGATTTGTATATTCCATCATTGTTGGGGTTTAAAACATTTTTGGATTAAAGAAGTATATCCAGCATTCTATATGGAATAAGGGAGCATGAATGTAATCAATAAGGAATATGGTAATACATGATGAAGGTATTCATATGCTATTACGGGGTAAAAAGGTTCTACATTATGTTTACCTTCCTTATAAATGTTGGACTGTGAGTTTGGACAGAAGTATTTTGGATAGTTCTAGTTTGGATTATTTTGGATTGCCAAAAAAGGACAACCCGGAGGTCGGGTGGCAACCCGTCGCGTCCGGCAAGGCTGCGAGACATGAACCCACAACCGAAGGGTGACAAGGGTGTATCACCTACCACTATCCCACGAGATGTCCTGGATTAAATAAAGTAGTTTTTTTAAAAGATCTGGTAGATGAATTATAAATTCGTTTATTTTGGAACCCTCTATGAATAGTATAAATAGATTTTTTTTACGAGTGAATGATGAGTTTTGGTAGAAATTTATTAATGGATAAAACTCTAATTATAAACTAAGTATATCTCCTTATGATCTTAGCCAATCTCATTAATAAATTCCTCATCATTAATAAAAGGAACTTAGAACAAAAATGTTGTCCTAGATGGTACCTTAAATCATCACTAATTTATGGCTTTGGGATTGTTGGCCTTTTCATAGCCATGTTCTCTACCACTCTCCATCAGATAATTGATGGCTAGATTTTTCTTCCATATCCATATTTTCTTAAATGGAACCCTAGTATGTGTTATTTTTGGTAATCTTCATACTTTCCACTCTTTATTTAAAATAGATGCCTCATTAATTAATTTTTCGATGTGGGATTTCAACTAAGATATTTTGAAACGTCAAAAATGTGTTATCCCAATACCCTATGTTTTGTTGAACCGATGGTATTTCAAATCATCATAGATTGATGATTTTAAGGACCTAAATTTTATACTTTTTTGTGATTGATGACCTCAATCACTAGCTATAAATATTTATGTTTTTCCTCCAATTATATGTCTCTAATTGCCACCAATGTTCTCCTAATCGAGATCATAATTTGGTGGTGACCCTTTCATTTCTCTTTTCCTCATATTAAGAATAAATTTTAGTAACTCAATTTCTGATGTGGGTTTTCTCATAAAGATATTTTTTATTTTCAACCTTTTATTTTCGAAGAACAATTTCAAATTGCGAGGACGCAATTTATTGAAGGAGGGGAGAATGTAACACCCCAAGATTTCATAGTGTGTTATTTCTTCAAAATAATTCAATAACTTGCACTACACACAACACCGAGTTCAATCACACCATGACTTACAAAAAAAATCAATTCAAAAGAGGTTATGAATAGTATTATCTAAATTATAAACATTATATAATCCTTAAAATTTTAGAATCCATATTATGAGTTTCTTAGATATAATGCTAGAACAAATTCATTTTCAGTATTGCACTTTTATCAACTTTTAATACTGAACCCTTTTTAAATACAATATTTTAAACTTTTTGACTAAATGGGGACATCAAAAATTTAAAATGAAACATCCCAAGCTTCCACGGTACACTTTCTTTGAATAATACAGTAGCGTGTGTTGTACGCAACCTTGAGTTTTAACACACACCACAACCAATCAAACTAGCCGTTATGAATAGTAATACCTACTTTTTAAAATTATATATATTTTATATTTGAAAATGGACTTCATTTTTGGATTTGGAATATCGAATTTAGCCTAAGGTGAAATTTTGGTACATTTCGGATAACTTTCATATTTTGATGAATAGTGAAAAATTACTAAATTTTAATTAAAAACTACTTTTTTAATCAAAATAATTAATAGTGATAAATTATGAATTTGAGTGGTTTTAAAGTATATTTAGAATATATTTTTACCATTTAATATAATGTTGGTCATTGGACATAATTTTACAATTAAACCGAACATAAACAAATGTCAATCTTTTGATAGTTATTATCTCCTAAAAACACGCTTTTTGTTTTGACAGCGGGAATTAATTTTAAATTAATTTCTGACACTTCTATGTTTTGAATTTAGGAAAATGGATTCCATATTTGGAATCAGGATGTTCAAATTGTGTAAATATATAACTTTTATTTTTAGACATTTTGAATAATTACTGCGGTAAATATTTTATTTACCATGGTTAAGGGTAAATCCGGTAAATAAGGGTTAAAAAATAATATTATAATAATACTAAGTTACCCTAAAACGTGTCTTAACCCTATTGGTTGATACATGGTCGACCATGGTAATCTTTGGGTCTATTTTGGGACCCCATGGATCCACTTGTAAGTGATAATGACACTTTATTTTAATTAAGTTAAAATAAATACAAAAATGACACAAGCATATATCTTTTAGCAAAACAATTGTTACATAGGGTTATATATGTTGGATTTTAGATTATAAATATTCATTAGAAATATAAAAAGATTTCCTACATAATGATATTTTATTTATAATTTTTAGACATTAAATAATTTATTTTATTTATGACACAATGATGATGCAGTAATTACTATAATAGTGAAAAATTAAAATAATTGATATTATAAATACCCAAATAAATATAATATGAAACTTTTAATGAATTAAACTAATTTTATAGGATAATATGATATATTAGGATTGATTTAATTGACTTTGTTCGAAGTAATCAATCTGTTATGAGTTTCACAAAAATCAACTATTGAATAGTGTCAAAATTGACATAAAAGAGTTCTTAAAACAAATATTATATTATTAATTGATATTAAATTCCTATAAATCTAAGGTTCGGCCAAGAGACTTATATCATGATAGTTTCATCATTAATGTACCATTTGGGGGTCGCTTGGATGTATATAGTAAGTTTATTAACAATATTATATAAAAATACAAAGAGACATTGTAAAAGTGAAACTAATTAACTTAGAGTTAATACTTAAAGATAAGGTTAATATAAGTACACAAACCTGTATAAATTCTATTGGTTGAGTGGTTTTCGACCTATACCCACCTTAACCTTTGAATAATAAGCTTTGGAGCCATTAGAAACCGAATATGAATTTATTATAAATTAATATTTCTAGCTTTTCCAAAGGTGCCCCTCACCCCTCTTATAAAAGGGAACTCCTCCTTCTCATTTCTTCACACCATCAAAGCCTTTTGGTTCGGCCAACCTCTGCCCAAATACTCTCCCAACATCCCTCACTACAACCTAGAGGCCTTAGTTTGATCAGAAAGCCAACCTAAGGAGCCCTTTTGATCAAATCAAAAAGAAGAACCCGAAGAAGAGGTAATGATTTCACCACCCTTCTCCAAGTTCATTTCTTCTTCCACTTCTTCTTCCTTTGTTCTTACCAATCTAAAATAATAACTCCAGTATCTCACATATACTGTGATGTTATTATAAATATGGTACAACCATATTCAGTATTCTATCCACCCTTTGAATAACATGTCACCATACGTGCGTACGTACGGACTACCGTCTCCACGGCGTGGTGTAATTGTTATTCAATATAATATTATTTGGATGGGTATAATAATGATGTGTAACTCATGTAAATAATAAATATAACATGTTAATGATTCTGTATATATGATATACCATCCATTTATATATTATTTTAATATCAAAAGAATGATATTGTCGCTCGTGCGTACGTACGGACTACCGTCTCCACGAACGTGATGAGATTCATTCTCCATCGTATCCATTCAAGAATAATTATCATTTGATGATTTAAAAATGATGTTTAAGGACTAGATATCATTCTGGATATGAATAATATACAACCTATCCTTTACAAACATGTCTTACGTAACAAAACACATAAAAGAAAACAAGTAAGTTAACACCCGAAACGACGATAATTCTAAGATATTATTAACAAATCAATGTTAAAAGATCATATATGATATCATATTAATATATATGATTCTTGTATAATTTAATAACAATTATTTCCCCATTATACAGGAGGTTAACCTAACCCAACCAAGGAAAAGTACAAGGTAAGGGTCATTTCACAATCTCTTCATTATCCGAGGTTGTTTATACGTAATAATCTACTGGGATTTCTTTATCATCCACATCCATGTTTCTTCGAAATGTATTTAAAAACATATTTATTATTTACAAGAATATGGGTTAAATTCATTTCTACCCTTGTTTGACTTTTTGTAAGAGGTTTATAAAGGAATCTTTCCGTCGTTTTCAAAACAAGGTCCTTTTTAACCTTTTCGATTGAATTAAGATAAGAATGTTTTTTTTACTTATACGGCGGGTGCGGTTATTTTCCGCCGTTATAAAATCGTCAAAGCTTTCCTTACAAGCTTACAAGAATATTTTCAAGAAAATGTTTTATTTTATATGGCTCTTAAATGATTTCAAAAATAGAAAGAGATATTTCTCTAAAAAGTGTTTTGATTTCATCTATGTCAACATCCTTTAATGGATTTTACGCTTATTTGAAGTTGATTTATTATAATACAAAACCTCTATATTGTATTGAAGGTTTTGTGATATGTTTGACTGTGGATGTGCTATTTTATACCATTAATAGTTTATGGTGAAACTATTGACATTTCGTATGCTAGTTTTAATCCGAATGTTTATGTTATATTTCAAACTTTTCTTCAGATGAATGTGCTAAACAAGTATGTTCCGGGTTGGGGACCGGTAAAAGTAAGCCCTCCAGGTTGGGGACTGGTTAAAGTAAGCCCTCCAGGTTAGGGACTGGTAAAAGTATGCCCTCCGGGTTGGTGTCCGGTTATTAGAGGCACTCCGGGTTGGTGTCCGGTTATTAGAGGCACTCCGGGTTGGTGTCCGGTTATTAGAGGCACTCCGGGTTGGGTTCCGGTTAGAAGTAACCCCTAGGTCTTGGGATGAGGCCTAGACAAAGAAATTAACATTTAGCATTATGCATTCCAACTTTATGAAAGTGGTTATTGATTTTTGAATGTGATTATTCGATTAGTAGAATATCCATGTGAATAAGTAAATGGCATTATTTCATTTTACTTTTGCCATACTATGTTGAAGTTCAAGTTAAAAAGGCTTTTGTTTTAGTAATTCATTGCCTTAAATGTTTATGCTTATTTTGAATGTTCCGCTATATTGTTATCCTTACTAGGCATTTGAGCTCACCCCTTTTCTATGTTTTATTTTTCCCAGGTAGTGAAGAAGTAAATTATGATTGACTTGAAGGGATATTATGAGGGGTTAATAGTGTGGATATGAAGACTTTGTTGTTGTGGTAGTTTTTCACTTTGAAATGTAATGTAAAAATTTTATGATTATATCTAGTGTTTCCAAGGCTACTAAACTAATCGGTCTTTCGAGATTTGATCTTTCTTGTGATCATGCCAATGTTACGAAGTAATGCACCGACTCTGGGTAGCTGGGGTCGGGGCGTTACAACTTCTAAATCATATGACCATATATTCCTTAACTGAGATCACGTTATCCTAAAAACATGTCACACAAATAAAATCCACAAACCAACCACAATAATAATGAGAAACACTTTTCCCCCCAAACAAAACAATATCATACTACCCGAGGGCTGATTTGAACATGATGAATATTGTCATGGAGTAACAGCCACATCTAGTACCATACTATTGTATTAACCTCCACTCCATAGAACCATAGAACCTATTTTTTAAGGGGTCGAACCTCTAGGATTTCCATTGTGGATTTCACAAGTACCTTTATTTTATATTACCTATATCACAACACAATCGGACTTTCCATGGTATGATCTTCTTGTTATATCTTTTCCTCTTACACAACTAAATAAAACACTATAAAAATGAAAACATACTCCTCTGATTCAACATGAACCACTTCTAACTTCATCTATAGAGGAACACATTTCGATCAGAAGGAAACCGTACATGCCATCATAACCCCCTCAATAATATGCCTCCAACTAAATCATTCAAAGTCACACAACATACATCGTAGAATCATACTAGTCATATTATATATACTAGGAAACCAAAAACATAGTCAACCGACTAATGTGATGTCATTCACAAATACTTGAAAACTGAAACTTCATCATACTGAGGAAATAAAGAAAACCACATCCATTTGAAATAAGTAATCTATTATCAATATGCTATTAAGAAAAAAAACTTATTAATTGTGTTTAAATTATTCAAAACCCATATCTTACACTATTTCTCAAAATGTTATTAATTGAAATCTATAATCCCAAAAGCAATTTTGCATTTCCAAAACCATTTTGCATCGATAATAAATCCAAAGTATATATAGATAAACCCTTCATGCCAAATATAATGCATGAGGAGACACACTCATTCACCCTAGGATAAAATTAAAATAAAGAAATAAATAATATCAACCTTGAACATAATACCTAAACAAATATTTCAATTCAAATAGTAAAAATTAGGAACAATAATCCCATATCCTGGACAATAATGTGTTTCTATTAGAAATCGTGTTTGTTATGAGATAATCCTGAGTATAATCCTAACTCGAACATATTTATAACTACAAACACAATATACCAAAATAGTATGAAAATCAAACCAATTCTTTGATGGAATTCTAAAATTCACCAACTAAAATTGCCAATACCACTTTCAAGTGTGAGATCCACATGACCTTATATTTTCTACCCAATACACCAATGATTGTTGACTTGTATAGAGAGTATATGACTATAATTTGGGGGACCTTACTATTAGTATCAATACATTATATATTATATAATTATGTCAATAAAAAAAATCACAGTAGGAGAATGTATTTATAATAACTAACCATCAACAATATAAAACATCAATATATTTTGAAATTTGATATCGTGAACAAAATTAAATCTAGAAAATAAATATTTCCTCACAGAACAATAAATATCATAGTCAAGATATAAATACCTACGATACTAAACCATACACCTAGGTGCCTCCTAAAACTAGTCTCATATATCTCCATCGATATACCCTATCCAACTCTCTTGGAAAACCTATCAGCCTAAATGGGAAAAAGGACAACCTGAACACAAAGCTACTAGTACACAACATGATAAATAATCCCAATAGGTACCATCAATGAGGTTGCTATGATATACTATAATGTGTAGTGTATTATCAATGAAAATAAACAAAAACATACATTAATACACTTCATCTATCATGTGATATCTATAACACCCCAATTCCTGAGATCACGAGTTCTGGACAATTTTAATGGGATAATTTATCTCACAATATAATAATGCCTTTATCCCATTTCCAAAGGATATGAACATCAATTGAAACTCGAACCTTACTCTATCAGTACATATAATGTCTCATATAATATCATGATCTATTATCTACTACCATACCACCATAATACCACTCTGGGTTATGTTTCAAATAATATCTCTTACCACATTCATTAAAACCACACTCTAACTTTGGGTGATATCTCATAATAATATCCTCTATGGATACCCTCTCACTCAGTATTGTCTATAATAACATCCTCACACTCTGGGTGGTCTTTTACAATACACAATCAATAATACTGAGACCAAACATTAACATATTAGATTGATAAACTCTCACTCATGGAATTCAATTCCAACACCTTCTTAGTCTGGGTGATTTGTAAAATATTATCTCAACACGAACCATTGGTTAGCAATTATGAAAATATAGTAACATGAATCTTCCTCACATGACTTTTCCCATCTCATTGTACCTATCCATCATGGCTATACCCATGACTTCATGACATACATAAGAATCCCAAATACTTATAGAAAAAATCCATCTTTAATGAATATCATCAATAATAATTGTCTAAGACCATACACAACATCCCCATAGGGAACCTCCCAACCACTATTTACATAAGGAATCCACCACATGGTCACCATGCATTGGAAAATGGTATAAAGTGAAATTATAATACATATGAAGATGTTAGGTCACTTCTGAAAATTCCTATAAAATTGTCCCATAATGGATCTAATTGGTTTCCACACTCCCACTCCCTATAGGGAAACTTCATGTTGGATAATATGTCATAGACAATAATTCACTATTCCCTAGTATGATAAATTAAAAATATATCTGATGCATCCAACCACCATAGGGTTATTTCATGATTGATACCCAGAAATCATTCACCCATTGTACTATATATAAAAACCTTCTTATATCATGAGACCTTATATAACAAAAAACCCTCCCAAAATAGGCGATATAATCCATGGAACTATATCACAGTCACTTACCTGCACCTCGAAAAATGTGGGTTCAAGCCCGATAAGTAATACATGATTCAATTCCCATTAAATACAAAAATAACATAATATGTAAGAACCTATAATGAAGTCCGTCATCACTTGTGTGATTAAAATCCCAGTCTCATATCCTCAACCTAGTCCATTCATCACTAATCATCTGAAATGTAAACACCATAGGGTCTTCTAGACCCATCTAGATGACATTCCTCTTACTCATGTAGCCATTAAGACACACTAAAATTACATGATCATACACAAATAACATAATTATATATTCAAACGATCTTCTATGTAATGCCCTGACCTCAGCTACCCAGAGTTTGTGCATTATTACATAACATTGGCATGATTATAAGGAAATAAAGTATTGAAGGACCTATCAGTTTATTATTATTGGAAACAATATTCATACATATGATCCACTTTACATCTTGTAGAGAAATAAAACAATAATATATTTCATTAGAAGCATCCAAGAATCCTAGATTATGCCTGCATGTCACTCATAACTAACTTCTTCATATCTTGGGAAAATGAAACATAAGAAAGGGGTGAGCTCAAACGCTCAGTAAGTGTAAGTAATACAGAGGAAAATAACATAAATATTAAGCATGGTAAATAATTGAAAACCACATGCCTTTACCAATAATAAACATGAATAATTTTATGGCAAGACTATGAGCTGAGTAAATAATGCCATAATAAAACAAAATCATGGGTATTCTACTAGTCGAATGACCACATGAACCATCAATATTATTTACATAATGAGGGAATGTATAATGCTGGACATTCTGAATCATTTTTTCAAGGCCTCATTAAAGACGTCTAAAATGATTAAGGCCTCGGCCAAAACCATAAATCAAATTGGGAAAGGGCCTTGGAAAATTCCACGTCTAGTTGTCTTATGATACCTACCGATTTATCGAGGAGCTATAGTGGGATCCACCCATCACTTACTAAGTCCAATACATTCCTCATATGAAAAGGTTTAAACATATCATAAACATTAATATTAAAACTAGCATACGAAATGACAATACTTTAACCATAAGCAATGAATGGTATAGAAATTGCACATCCATAGTTAAACATATCACAAAAACTTCAATACAATATGGATGTTTTGTATCATAATAAATCAACTTCTAATAAACTTAAAATCCATCAAAGGATGTTGACATAGATGAAATCAAAACCTTTTTTAGAGACATATCTCTTTATATTTTTAAATAATTTAAGAGTCACATAAAGAAAATATTTATTTTGAAAATATTCTAATATGATTGTAAGGGAATCTTTGACGATGTTATAATGGTGGAAAATAGCCGCACCCGCTGTATATGTTAAAAAAAATATTCTTAACTTAATTTTGTTGAAAAGGTTAAAAGGACCTTGTTTGTAAATTGAAGGAAATAGTCCTTTATAAACATCATATAAAATGTCAAAAAAGGGTATACATGACTTTAACCAATATTCTGTAAAATAGTAAGAGTGTTTTGAAATACATTTTTAAGAAACATGGATGTGGATGATAAAGAGGTCCCAGTAGATAATTACGTATAAACAACCTCGAATAATGAAGAGATTGTGAAATAACCCTTACCTTGTAATTTTAATTATTTGATGGTAGGTTAACCTCCTGTATAATGGTGAAATAATTGTTATTGAATTATACAATAATCATATATATTAATATGATATCATATATGATCTTTTAACATCATTTTGTTAATAAAATCTTAGTATTGTCGTCGTTTTGGGTGTTGACTTACTCATTTTCTTTTATATAAGCCATGTTTGTTATGTATAGGTTGTATAATACTCATATCCAGAATGATATTAAGTCCTTAAATATTATTTATAATCATCCAATAAAATTTATTCTTGAATGTATACGATGGGGAATGAATCTCATCGCGTTCGTGGAGACAGTAATCTGTACATACGCCCGAGCGACAATATCATTCTTTTGATATTATATAATTGGATGGTATATCATATAGAAATAATCATTATCATGTTATATTTATTATTTACATGAACTATACATCATTATTGTACCCATCTAAATAATATTATATTTTATAACAATTACACCACAACGTGGAGACGGTAGGCCGTACGTACGCACGTATGGTGACGTGTCATTCAAGGGATGGGTTGAATAATGAATCTGTTTGTTCCATAATTATAATAATATCATAGTATATAGAAGGTACTGGAGTTATTATTTTAGAATGGAAATAACACGGAATGAAGAAGTTGAAGAAGAAAAGAACATTAAAGAGGGTGGTGAAGACGTTACCTCTTCTTCGGGGTTTCATTTTGATTTGATCAAAAGGGCTCCTTAGGTTGGATTTATGATCAATCTAAGGCCTCTAGGATGAAGTGAGGGAATTTGGAAGATATTTGGGCAGGTTCTGGCCGATCCAAATGGCTTTGAAGGTGTTAATTAATGAGAAGGGGGAGTTCCCTTTTATAAGAGGGGTGAGGAGTTCTTTAGAAAAAACATAAAGTATTATTTTATAATAAAATAATATTCAATTATAATGGATCAAAAGTGGATTATTCAAATTAAAAGGTGGAGATGGGTCGAAATCCTTTCAACCAATAGATTTTAGACAGGTTTGGTTCAATATATTAAACTTATATTTTAGTTTTAACACTTGGTTAATTAGTTTAACACTTACCATGTCACATTGTATTTTTATAATATATAGTTAATAAACTTACTATATACATCCAAGAGACCCCCAAGTGGTCCATTAATGATACACTAATAATTATATAAGTCCTTTGGACGAACATTAGATTTTTAGGAATAGAATATAAATTAATAATATAATATTTGTTTTATAAACTCATTTATGTCAATTTTGACACTACTCAATAATTGTTTTTTCATAAAGTCTTAACATATTTTTTAATTCTAAAAAATTTAATTTAAGAAATCAAAACATGTAATATTAACCAATAAAATTCGTCTATGTCATAAAAACATTCAAAGTATATTTATTTTAACATTTATGATACCAATTATTTGATTAATTCATTAATAAGGAAAATACCGCATCATTATTATGTCATATATATTTTTACTTTTTAAATTTCTAAAAATTATAAATAAAATATAATTATATAGTAAATTTTTTTTTCTTTCTAATGAATATTTATAATCGAAAATATATCATACATAACTCTGTGAAAAAATTGTTTTTCTAAAAGATATAAACTTATGTAATTTTTGTATTTACATAAACTTCATTAATATAAAGTGTCCCTATCACCTACAAGTGGCTCCATGGGGTCCCAAAATCGACCCAAAGATGCCCATGGTCGGACATGTATCCACCAATATGGCTAGAACAAATTTTAGGGTAATTTATTATTATTATAATATTAATTTTTTGCCCTTATTTACTTGATTTACCTTTTAACAATGCTAAATAAAATATTTACCGAAATAATTATTCAAAATGTCTAAAAATAAAAGTTACCTATTTACAGAATTTGGATATCCTGATTCCAAATATGGAATCCATTTTTCCAAATTCAAAACACAAAAGAGGCAGAAATTAATTTAAAATTAATTCCCACTGTCAAAACAAAAAGCGTGTTTTTAAGATATAATAACTATCAAAAGATTGACACTTGATTATGTCCGGTGTAATTGTGAAATTATGTCCAATGACCAAAATTTTATTAAATGGTAAAAATATATTATAAATATACTTTAAAACCACTCAAATTCATAATTTATCACTAATAATTATTTTGATTAAAAACGTTGTTTTTAATTAAAAATAATAATTTTCACTATTAATCAAAATATAAAAGTTTTCCAAAAAGTACCAAAATTTCAACCTATGATAATTTCAATATTCCGAATCGAAAAATGAAGTCCATTTTGAAAGATAAAATGTATAAAATTTCAAAAAATGGGTATTACTATTCATAACAGCTACTTTGATTGATTGCAGTGTGTTAGAATCTCGAAGTTGCGTAAAATGCAAGCTATTACATTACTCAAAGGGAAATGTACCGTGGAAGCTTGGGGTGTTACATTCTCTAGCTAAAAACATTCCTCAAGACTCAACCAATAACATTTCTAAAATTGTAATCCTAGACCCCTAGGAAAACTCCTGTACGAAACATATAACGACAATACATGTGGCGTAATTTGAAAGAAATCAAATAACTTGTTCCCTTTTGAGATAACTCATTTAATATATTTTCTTTGTACGTAATTTCATACCTTATCCATTTCGGGAATAATTCCCTAAATAAAATTGAATTTTAATTTTTTCGGATGTGATGAGAAGAGGGTTGAAATTATGTAGGGAGAGTTAGGAAAATTGAGATGTAGAGGGTTCTATAGGGTTGGGGTTATGAGGAAAACTAGTATGGAGGGGTACCTTTAAAAAGATTTAATAAAATCATAAAACACACACAAGTTGTGTATTAAATTGTGAATAAATGGATCATGACACAATTAACCATCAAGGGATACATTGTTGTGTGGATACTGTGTTCAGGAAAAAATAACCTTCTTTGATGTAGAACAATGGAAAACATATCCAATTATTATGAAGGGATATAGTCCCCTATCATGAGACACTACTCCTAAGAGCATAACAATACTCCATCCTTAAAATTTTTTTTATGATTAATCCATTTGTCATGGAATGATTCTACATAAAATCATAAAACATCGGTTGAGTGGATTATTATCACTTTGGTTTTTATGTTTTGATAATTACATATTCTATATAAATTTGATTTATATGTATTGATAATGACTATTCAATATCATTATTTATTAATATTAATTTTTATTATTTAACCATATCATTTGTTATCATTTATTCTTACAATTTTTATTTAATTATTTAATTAATTATTTCTGTTATGATTAATTGGTTTATGATATATATATTTATTAAAATGTTTTTTGGAAATAATTAATCAATAATCTATGTTATGATTTTATGTAATTTTATATTGATCATTATTATGTACATAATATTATTCATTGAATAATTATATAATTTATTTGAATTTTCATTAAGGTATTATATTATAGATGATGAAATACTTTATGTATTAAAAAAATTATATTCCATATTGAATATTTTGATAAAGGTAAAAATATTAATTATAGATAGAATAAAAATGAATGTAGTGAGGAGTAAAATTTATTCATATATATTAA
Organism: Viscum album; assembly: GCA_963277665.1. Lineage (NCBI taxonomy): Eukaryota > Viridiplantae > Streptophyta > Magnoliopsida > Santalales > Viscaceae > Viscum > Viscum album. The sequence goes on along the minus strand of OY728147.1, from coordinate 2,043,582,196 downwards.
ATCATTGGAAATATATATTATATAACATTATAAGAGGAGAAATAATTTATATATCTCTTTTGTCTAAGGATATTAACTATATTTATTATAATGAATTTAAAATTATACCGGTATATATTCATAGGATTGTTTTAGATATGATTTAGGTTTGAAAGTGTTTTATTTTACATATCAAGTATGAATTATTACTATGTATTAATCTAATTGAGCGTGAGTATTAAAATAATTTTTTATTTTATACAAAATAAAAATACGAGTATTATTTATTTCCACTCAGATATTGAAAAACGGTAGTGGTAGATTCTACATGCTTAAATTTTAGTAATATTTTTAAAGTTATTAATATAGAAATCAATGTACCAACGATTTTGAAGATGTTAAAGAAAGTGTATCCTACTCTAAAGTAGTTTATTATTTCAATGGATGATTTAATGAATTTCAATTGGTCTTCATGTATTTTACTTTCAGAATGAAATTATCAATGGTTATGGGGAATTAATGATGACAAAGGTAATGTTAGATTTTGAAAATTTATTTTCATAGTGACTATTTTGTGTTTTATTTACAGAACAGATTATTTATTAAATATATGAAATTAATTTTTCCAAATGAGAATAATTGGAATGGTTTTTTTGGAAATACAAAATTTAAGATATATATTTTTCAATAAATTTTCTAAATTATTCTAAATTAGTTACTCATAAAGGGATTATATAATGGTCAAAATTATTTTTTAGTTATATATATATATTGTCTAGTTTGATGGAAGTGGTGAGAATAATGGAAATATTCTTAAAATCATAAGAATTTTCAAACATCTATAATTCTAATAATGAATTACAGATAAAATAATGGGAGTGATAAAATGGATAAAGGGATGTAAGGATAAACAATAAAAATTGTTTCAATTATACTTAAATGAACTTTCTAATTTGAATTTTTAGTCCATAACATTGAATACATATATATCCCCTAAAATAAGACTCATCATCTTTCAATAGGTGATGTTTGAGACTATCATCCATCAAATTTATTAAATATTCTACATTTATAAAAATTTTATTGCAAGTGAACATTTCATTTACTATGTTTGGGTTTATTTCTAGGAAAACATTTTTTGGGTGAGAAGCCTTATAAAATCCTAAGATACGAGAGCCTTATCAAAGGTTATGCTCCTTCTACTAAGTGTCAGCTACGTTCATATAGATGTGATATTCATATAAAGATAATATGAGGTGAAATCATGATTCCTACATTATTTTTTGTTTGATTAGACTAGGTGAATTTACTTTTTTACTCAATCCATTATAAAAACATTTTGTGTCATTCTCTATATTTTATATTGATTTCCACTATTTATATAATTAAAATTCTATGGAATTATATAAACCAAGATGAAGAGGATTTTTTTATTTAGTTATATATGTTAAATAACTCTATATATAGCCACGTCATTGAGTTGTTTTAATTTCTATAATTGAGTTAACACTTGATATCAAATACTCTTGAAAGTGATAAATTCTTATTGACCATAATAATCTATATAGAAAATCACCAAAAATAAAAAAAAAATATTTTTCTAGATGATATAAAAGAATGTATATTTAAGATTAAAAAAATTAATATCAATGATGAGAGTATGGGTGTTGGGAAACAATGAATGATTATCTATTAGAAGTGACATGGACTGCATTTTTATCTGAAGTAAGATAAACCATGCATTATTCCTCGAGGATAACATATTTTTTAAAATTTTGGACAAGTGACTTATTATTATTTAAATTAAATATATATGATTTTTTTATTTTGGCTTGGGAGTTGACGAGTTTTCAAGAGGTTATAATTTTTCTGCAGCTTCTAATATGTGTCAAACTATAAATTTTTTTTATAAGGGAACAAATAATATATGAAAATTAAAGTACAATAATGATTTGTTAATGTTTTTATACCTTTATTATATATTATTTATAATGTATTACACCAATGAATAGAGTGGTTATGAGCTTCACAGACAATGTTTTTACATTCTGAAAATGTTTTCTACACTTGGATCAAGATTTAAAACTTTTAATAGATTAACCAGATAGATACAGTGGAATAATTATTTCTATTTGATAGTCATAGCATGATAAATAAAAGAAAATGAAGAATTAGATTGTAACATTCATGACTTATGAATATAATATGTGAGAATAATATGATGATAATAAGTTATATAAGATATAAAATAGTTCTCTTATGTTTTATACAATCAAATGATGAGAAAAAGGATAAATAAACATATTTTGAATAATTAAATGAAGAATATATTATTAGAAATTATTGTAAAAAACATGTAAAAATTGTTATAAAATTCAATAAGCTCTACAATAGTAGAAAGTGATTTAGATAATCCATTAAAAAATTAAAGGATTGTGATAGAAAAAAGGTTAAATGAAATGAATGCATGAAAAATGGGTATATTACGCATGACCTCCACAACTAAAAAAATAAAACAAATTGAAAAATAGATTCATAGAAAAACATACCATAATAGTAAATTCAAAGGATATAATATGTAAATTTAGTTTACATTAGATTATTCTGGGGAGGATTCATATTGTGAACTTGAAATTGAGATATCAAAAAAATATAATGTGATTGATGGATTAGAAAGAAGAGGTTCATTAATTACTCTCAAATACATCTGAATACAAAAATAATTAATTTTCTGAGATTCATGGGTATTGTATCATTATTGATGATTAACAATATAATAAAGTCAAAAAATATCATAAAATTATATTTATGTGTTGTTACTGAAAAGGATGATATGTTTAAAAAACATTTAAAATAAATGTCTAAACTCAATAATGATGAAATTTATTTTACGTTACATGTTAGTTGAATTACTAATTGTTTAGATGAATATTATTATTTGAAATTGGTTTCTAATATATTTACTAATAGTGATGATTACCATTTAAAAATACTCATAAAAATCAATGTAGATAATGTTCAACTTGTAATTGGAAGCAATGGTGAAAATCTATTGCTTTATAGGAATTTTTTTCCTCATTTAAAATGAAAAATAATGTTTACTATTACTTTTGTTTCATTGGGGTATTTATGAAAATCATTCCAATGATTTCCACTTTAGTGACTAAAAAACAAGTGGTTTTAATCTTTTCTACACTACAAAAAGAATATATAACTTTAAGGATACATGGATTTTTCAAATATGTATTTTTTTGTTATCTAAATCTATTATTGATAAAAATAATAGATCTAAAATCATATCATAAAAAAATATTTTCATGTTTTTTATTTTTTTACGATGATACATGAATAGAAAAATGTTAAATGTTTTATGGATAGTGTCCTCTCATATAAAAAGAATATAGACATCATAAATTTCTAGTCCTTATCTATTATTAATGGTGGAAATGTTATTTTTGGTGACAATACATATAAAATGTTCAAAAAAGTTGTAATTTTATGAAATATAAATTAATCTCACATTAACAAAGAATGTTATGTTGAATGTTTAGGGGTCCCTTTTCTATAGTTGTGTCATCTATAGGGATTTATTTGGATATGTGCTTCCATTGATTTAGAGTTCCTCTTTTACTTATATCATGGTTATAATAACTTAAATAACATGATTTATGTATTATATTATTTTATTAAGGTGTATTCAACATGTAAAGGTACCTTTATATTTTCCTTTCAATCATGTTATTTTTCCTCCTTTATATTTGTTTGGTATGTTTTTATTCTTATATAACAGTTTTATAATAGGGATAAGATTTTATAATATTATTTATTTTTTACCCATCATTTATTTTACTAAATTTTTGATTAATTCATTGGAAATTTATATTGAGTTGATTTATAGTGTTCTTGTCATGTATAATGTGTTATTATCAATATTCAGTACACATGATTGGTAATAATCTATTTATATTTAATTTTATGAATATATTTTTTTCAATTCAAAAAATAAGTTTGTTGTATATATATATTAGAAAAATAATCGCATGTGTTAACTATATAATTTTACTAGTTTGCGATAAAATGTTGGATATATATATATAATTCATTGAAAATATTTTACCAATTAATTGGATATTTTTAACTTGTTTTGGGATCCTTGTATTTCGTTTTCTTATAGTGTAAGGGGTTCACATGTTTAACGTTCATATTCATATATTTTAAAAACTGTTACTTGGATTATGGGGTTTTATATCTTATTATTTCATTATTCCTTATGAAATATAGTTATTATTTTGAGTTTAGGAGGAGTTTTTATCTGCATTGAGCATGCCTATTTATCTCTCATATATATATATATATATATTATTTAATGAATTATTTTTTTAATATATAATTGGTATTTTTTGGGGTTGAATCATCCTATTTCTGTGTATTCATGATTGGTTAATGAAATCATGGGATTACAATAATTTATTATTTAATAGTGCATGAGAAGTTTTTTTACATTTACCTATTCCTACTGCATAGGTTATATTCTATAACTTTTTTTTCATTGTCTTCTCTATATTGTGTTTTATTTTTTATGTTTAAAAATGGGAACGTGTATGATCAGGTTTTGTAATTATCCATAAGAAGGAAAAGGGTTAGTGAATCCTCACCACTTTGATTTATATGTTTGGATAATTACATATTATCTCTTACTCTGTTTTATATGTTTTGGTAGTTACTATTACCTATCATTATTTATTATTATTCATTATAATTATTATTTATTCTTTAGTTTTATTATGGATGGTTAATTTCACAATTATACTATTTTTTTAATATATTAGTTTCAAACATAATTATTTATTAGAGAGAAATAAATGTAATTATTATATTGGAATTTATATGACATGTTTTGAAAATTTTATGTTGAATAAATTTTTCTAAGAACTAAACTAAAACTTATATATTACAGAAATATCTTGTGTATATTAGTTTCAAAAAATTTAATAAATTATGTATTAAAAAATATCATATATATTAGAGGAAATATCTATAATATTAGATATTTATCTAAGAGAGAAATCTTACGTATGAATAAAATAAAATACAGGTTTCATGATGAGTGATGTTAAATCTTACATATTGCTAATTTGGAAATATATAAACTCTTATTTATAAAATAAAGACAACAATTATGTATTGATTTAGTATTATGAGATATCTTTTATGTGTTTTATTGATTTATATGTTTCAACATTTGATACTCATAGGATAATTTTATAATTTCCTCATATTAGTAATTATTGACCTCTATATATCAATTATTGATTACCATTATATATGAATGTGATTGACATGGAAAACATAAAAGAAGAATTATTCATTTTAGAATCAATATATGAGTATCATTTTATACAAATAAAATATGAAAATATATTTTTAGATGATTATAAATGAAAAAAAATTTATATATCATTTAAAAGTAATTTTATTATATATTGAAGATCCAATGGTTAAGAATTTATTAAAGGTATTTTATCCAAATATTATGATTTTATTTATTTCTGGGTGTGATTTTACGAATTCATAGTATTTATTTATGGCATGTATTTCAATAAATAAATTATAAATTGTTATGTGGAATTATAGACATTGAAGATGATTTCAAAATTTTGAAATTTATTTTTAATGAGTTTATTTTATGTTTTATATCTGAAATTTTTTTCTGAAATCTTTATGAAATTTTTTATTCCAAGGGAGAAATTAGTGAAATATTTATTAATGTATATCTGAAAATCAATGAGAATAATATGAACTGATTTGAATTGATTATTATTAACTGATTATCAAATAAGTATTTTAAAAAAACATAATTATTTTTGAGTCATATATATATATATATATCTAAGTAGTTTTATGGATGTAATTATAATAATGGAGAAATTTATTAAATCCTGATTATTCTCAAACTACTATTAATTCAATATTAAATGATGACTAAAAGAAAGAGAGTATGAAAATGAGGAAAGAGAAAGAATAAGTAAGGATAAATAATAATCTTTTTATACTACATTGAATATTCCACTATAGGATTTTAAAGAGTTATAGTTTAAAAAATTACTTATCCTCTAGAAGAAGACCAATATTTTGTTAGTTTCAGATAATCAAATATTTTTCTATAATGTATAGGGAATTTATTTTATTTATTTTAATTATATTGGATTATTTTGAGACTGCACACTATGATTGCATGTGATTATGAGGCCTAGAGAGCCCATAACAGAATTTTGAACTATTTTTGGGGTATGTTTAGTAAACCGATTAGTAGATTTTTTAATATTTTGAACTGGTTCTCTGATTGAAAATATGAGGAAACCACTAAACTCCGAGTTCTAGGATTCTCTTAGAAATGACTTGACATTGGTCAGGAATGTATGATTGAAACATTTATTTTTTAGACATTTTGTGAAAATTAATAAAATATTTTAAATGAATTATTTTATTTCTTCCTCATAATTCAGTGGAAGATAACAACACTGTGGTGCAGTGACAAGGTGGGGACGAGGCACAATAATGGAGGGCCAGCAATGGATCGTTTGAAACGATGATGAGATTATATTAATGTATCATTAAATGTAAATAATTAAATATATCTAATTTAGTGAGCATTATTAATTGTCACAACATCACTGCACTTTGAGTTTTTTTAAATAGACCAATGTGTGGAGTTTGGGAATAAACCTCTGAGGATTTTCTGATGAAACTCTAGAAAATATACATTCAAATGAATAATGACAAATGATGGTAGATCTTCATAATATTCAATGCACCTGGATGAATGGAGATGGAAGTGATGACGTCGATGCCTTGGAATTCCAAGGATAAAAACATCATCATCAAACGTCAAAAAGGTAGGGATTTTACATGATATTAATGTACTTCCCCATTATTTCCTAGAAATGAAGAATGCAGATCAACCCACTAATAGGTTTAACCATGCTTCATTCATTTATACGGGAGAGAAACACTATTGGGGATTTCATTATCATGGATTATGATTATTCTAGTTTGATCAAACAACAATCTCCAAGCCTCCCCCTTGATTATAAACCTCTAACATAGAGGGCCCAAGCCGACACGAACGAGGCTTCAGCACCTATGCTCCTGTGTTCTTAGTGGATGCATTATCAAAACAAGAAAAAAGGTAATTTAAGGTCTTCGTAGTAAAGAAGGGGAACTCTAGAGGCAATAGGCATAAGAGACATGAAGAACGGACACCTTGTGCGAATTCGGTGTTCCGCCGAAATATCTTCCACAGCTGAGGCGGCCGCATGTGGCAGTGAGGGAAACATGCACTAGCCGCTTTTCGGTTATAAAGACGGAGTGATACCGGCCACACCAGAGGCCCAGTGGAGTGGTTCACCCATTGGCGCTCCTCAGCAGTTGCAGACCATGACCATCAGGCCGTGACAGCTGAGGACGTGGCGCCAGGAAGGGCGTAGTGTGGTGGGGTGGCCCACGACTAGGGAATCCCGGCTATCTGGAGGAGTCATGGTCCGTCAACTATCACTATAGGTTGATTCCCTACAACTTCATGGCTGGGCGATGCACCATCGGACGCTCTTGTGGCTGTTCACCAGCTGGTGGGCTGAGCCCCCAACGGGCCAAGCCGGACCGCACGCAATTGTCCAGACACACACTCATAGGGCTAGACACTCACCGACCTCCAGGACCCATTCCATATTGGATGGGACAAACATACGACATTCTGGCCAGGCTGGACTAGACCGGGTCGCAGTGTGACCAGGCAGGCTGGACCCCCGACCCAACCAGGCTGGGTCAAGCGAGGCCTATTTGGCATGGCCCAATAGCTAGTACAGACCAGAATGACCCCGAACTAATGAAAGACATTTTTTTACATCTAAATAAACTGGGGTATGTGGCACCCCTGGGCCGGGTTGGTCGGGTCAGTCTGATATGGTCAGACCGAGCCCCGTCACAACTGGGCCCTAGATACTAATACCCCCGTATCTATCAAACGACATGTCCGATTGATGATCTGTTTTCAAATTTGGGACCCTTTCAATGATGTAGATATTTTGTAATTATTTTTAGTGGTTATATTTCGCAAATAAATGTGTCAAATGTATTTAGGATTGGTTCTCCCAAGAACGCTACGTAAAGAACCTTGCGGTTGGCTGAGACCTGAAGACTGCTCCACAATGTCCCACTGGTTAGCAGCTCTGTGTTACCCGACAACCCCATGGTACTTGACAGGAGGAGTAACATAGTTCGGCCAAGGTTGGAAGTGGATTTTTGTGATCCGAAAGGCCCACGGTGGGGACCAGCTCTTTGTGATTTAGCATACCCTTGGTAATCATCAGGGATGGGTACCACAACAGTCCACAGTTAGTGGGAAGAGGTTTTCGGTGAACTAGTTTTCCTAGTATACCCGATAGAGGAGGAGTTCTTTAGCATATTGAAATTTTGAATATATTACTGATGATTCAACTGTCACTAACATAGAATATACCTACTGTGAGCTGTGACTTTTACTTTGTGCTATGTGGTTGAGGTCTTTCTTGGTGGTATTACCTCTATGGTATTTGATTATTGTTTTTATCCTTCAGGGATTATTGAGAGACCTTCAGGTGTATCGAGGTCACTAATGGGTATTTTTATACTCATCCGTACATAGGCTTCACCTACACATGTTGTTTTTGGGGCTGCCGATTGACGTTTTGATAGAGGTGCTTAGGGAGACGGGACTGACAGACACTATAATGGGGGACCTGGGGGCCTAGGACGAGGTGGGTCCTAGTTGGAGCAGACGGGAAATACACACTACTATGGATTCTAGTAGTGTCACTAATCTCATGATTAGGTGGGGTGTTTCGTGGAAGGCCATCAGGGTTTTCTTTTTGAACTTTGTTGTTTTCATTGCCTTTTTGGGATTGTATTATGGCACAATTATTTTAAATTCCTCTTGCACTCAACTTTATTCTAGTAGAATACTTGTTTTCTCTTTTAGTGTGTTGTGATGTGGTTGAGAGAGTGTGTGTACAGGTTTAAAGGCAATTCATTCCCCTTTTGGATATTCCTTTCTACATCTAGGCACCAGGACCTTGCCTTTGGAAGGCAGAATCGGGGTAGTCAAGTCATGAGTCCGGGGGGACAGATCTTAAAAAAGTGTTTCAAATGGAGTTCGGTCGTACCAAAAAGACCTAGAGTATTGGTTTTTTTGGTGAAACAATGTTATGTGATGTGAGTCCGACATTTAGATTTGGGGTGTACAGTGTTTGTGCGATGACTGACGTATCCATACACTAAGGACTTAATTTTTACATTTCGTCTCGATACATGAAAACTTGGGATGCATAAGTTTCTAATTATTTTATTCTGAATAAGTGTTAGATCACTAGGTATAACCTTCTAATAATAGTACATATTGATCTATATAAGGATGATTCCATGAGGATGACGAACCAGGATCCCAATTCGAGGTCCTGAGGATTTCCCACCTTGTGAAGAGGCATCCTTTTAGGGAGAAATTTAGAGATGGCACCAACGAGTGGTGTACTAGTTCTACCACCACCCGATGGACAACAACAACTACTGACGGTTCTGGAATAGTAAAATCATAGGCTCAATTACATTAATGACTTTTAGAGACAAAGAAATTCTTTTATTAGAGGAGAGATAGATCCTCAGGTCACTGAGGACTGGCTCGAGGCTGTGATGCGAGTCTTTGGCATAGTGAGGACACTGCATGACTAGATGGTGATCTTGACAGTGAGTCTTCTACGGGTATCATTTGGTAGATGGTGGATCTTGAATACCGAGATGCACGAGACGGTGACCCTTACTTGGGGTGACATTGAGTGGCTATTCCAGAATGAATTTTTCCCTGTGACCTTGTGCTCTATGAACATTCAAGAGTTGCTTCACCTATAGGAGGATAGAATGATGGTAGTTGAGTACTCAATAAGATTTACTGAGATATCTCCATAGTCTAGTGACATGGTGAAAGACCCTTTATTTAGGGCATGGGCCTTTGAGCAGGGAAAAAACTTTAAGATCAGGTCATTAGTGTTGTCTCTCAATATCCTTACCAAGGCCGGGATGCTGGGTGAGCCCTTATTGTATAGAGCTTTTTGGTGGAGTAGCCATCGATAGCTAGAGATTCCTGAAGACCCCAGGAAATAGAGTTTCTGTAAGGCAACAGATTGCAGACACATGGGCCCAAGAGGGACATGTCTTTAATATGCCAACCTCATGACTTAGGGTCAGTAGTACGAGGCTCATATTCTAAGGGGAGTCAGCAGGGATCCAGGCAGTTCTTCTCATTCAGAGTGAAGGGACTCATTGCATTTGAATTCCTAACCCATCATACATGTGATGAGTAGATGGTCTAGGGGCCACCAAGGCAATGACAATGGTACGAGTGAGGAGGCCCGCATGGCAGCGAATGTGGCAGGCGTGCTGGATGAGTTGCAGGTGGTGGGTGATGGTTTGAGGTGTTACCTCCACCACCCCCAAGTGGTCCATTATATCCTTTGGGAGGAGGTTGGTAGAGGGAGCTCAACTTTAGGTAGTAGAATATTATGACCAAGGTGCTCTCAAGATGATCTATCATACGATCTTGATCATATCCACCCTAGCTGTTGTTCTTATAGACACAAGTTCTAGTTACTCCTTTTACATGACTCTCATTCGGAGCATGGATATTTGGGTGGGGTCTTTGAATCATTAAATATATCTAGAGACTATAACAGGAGACTATTCGACAATTTCATAGTGGTGTCGACTATGTGATGTTACTCTAGGAGGTGAGATCTTTAGCTGGGATCTAAAAGTTGCGGCATTGAGGCCTTATAATGTCATCTTGGGCATAGACTAGTTATCCATAGTCCATTCTTAGATTGACTATTTTATATGTACAATGTGGTGTGTCTTCAGAGATGGGACCTAGATTTCATTCACCAGTGAGAAAGAAAACCCTTGAATCATAGGGAAGACTTTCTCAGAGAAGGGTGCATCCGATCACTCACGAGATGGATAGTCTCACCCTTTGTGAAGTGGATGAGAGGAGTTCGAGCTTTCTTGAGTATGTGGATATTTTTCATGAAGATGCTCCGACACTACCACCTCGTAGAGAGGTAGGTGTTTGCTTCCACATGTACCTCGGGATGACATCGATATCCACACCAACATATAGAATGAACATAGTTGAACATGCAGGTCAATCTTTATTTATTTATATTCTTTATTTACTCTGTATCAACTTACCAGTTATGAGTTCTTATTTATTAATTTGACATATATTCCATTTCTTCCATTATTCTTCATTTCTAATCTAATTTACTATTATTTTAATTCGTGTTTACTATTGTTCCAATGAAATGATACAAAGGCTATGGTCTCCCCATTGTCATGCATAGAACATTTCTGACAGTAGTAAATCTATTACATATAAGAATGTGTGCATGAGGTCATGTGTCCATTGGGCTTGGACTCAGTGGTTTGCATTGAGATTTTAAAATTTTAATAAGTGGATCAGGATTCACTTAGTTTTTAATCTATTTTCCATGATTTCGGATAGGGTAGACAAGATTTTTGATGGTTGTAAATTGCAAAGGGGAACTATGTCAGTGCCCAACCAGCACAATATAGCAGATCTCCGTTTTTTCTTTACGTGTTAAATTATGTTTTTTAGTTTCAATTGTAAAAATTTACCATGTTTGAATAACATTATGTTGATATGTTATATTAGAAATTTCGGGTGAGTTAATGTGTCAGGAACGAGAGTCTAACTTTCAAACATATTGGAATGAATTGTAAGAACACGACTCCTAAGTTGACTTCTCAAGGAAAATAAGTCAAGATAGGGGGATAATTGATAAATCTTCAAAATTTTAAGGATAATAAAATCCTATATTTAAATAATATTTGAGTTTTTTATTTGAAAAATGTAAATTTACTATAAAAATCCCTTTAGAAATGATTTAAAGGAATTTTGTATGGGTAACATCTCTATTATCACTTATGAATATTCCATGTAATATTTTTGAAGTCATACATTATGTTACCATAGAATTATGATCTTGTGGAGTCTCATTATTCATTTAATAAAAATATTAAATATATTATATTATGCTTGTGCACTATTTTCCAAAATAATGGAATATATATTGAAATGTGTGTTATATGATAATTTTGGGACTACTATTAGGTTGGGTATGTAGGGTTTACCCTAGGTGTTAAATAAAATTTGAGTGTTCACTATAAAAAAATATTTGTTTGGGATAGGCTTTTTGCATCAGGAAAGGGACCCACCAAAAAAGTCTGTTTGGATGCTCTTTTTGTAATGGAACTGCATTCCCATTGCAAATAACTAATTATCTATGACGGGAAGAGGTATCCCTTCTCAAAAAGTTTGGTACGCAATGTTTTCCAAACCTCGGGAAGGGTAATTTTGACAAGCGACTACACCGGTCGCAAATACCATTTTGTGGTTTTTGAGAATTTTTGATGGATCACATATGTGGAATTTTGACACATTTGGAAATGTTGGGTATCATCTAATACTTTTTGGTTTTCAAATAGATTATGTTTATTTGTATAAAAATAGTATACATATTTCTTGAGAGGATACTAATAATTTTGTTCTACATCCATCATGATTTAAAAAATTAGTTTAAGATGTTGTAGGTCCATCTTTTCAACAAACTAAAATTCGCGATGATATTGTTACCAATCCTAAGTTGAACCATCCCAATTTTAGGAGTTTCTATGATCTTCTGAGGAATCCTTATATCATGATCGAAAGGTAAAAAAATTTGAAGAGGATGAAAAATATATGGCTATTAAATCAGACAATGGAATGTCAAATTACTATTTTGATTAGATATTCTCTTTTTCTAGAACTCGGTTACCTGAGGGAAAGGTGTTGCCTATAAATTTCTACGAGAGTTAGAGGCTATTTATTAATATAGGGCATCATTATCATAATATTAAATATAGTTTAAATGAATGAATCTTATATTATGGTCAAAATTAGTCATTGGATAGTTTCATTACATGTGGAAAATCAAGGTATAAATTGACTTAATTAAGGATGTCTAGATTCATTCATGTTAAAACGTTTAGGTATTTTATTTTCTTAGAATTATTGTTTTGTTTATTTATGTCTCCAAACCCAACATCATTATTATCCAGGCATATAATCAATATTTCAGCCAAAAAAAGCATAAATCATCCCTATGTTAGTGATTCATTCATACATTTTGTCCAAGTACATCTGTTTATTTACTTTAGAATTCTGAAATGTGCAATTTGTCTTTCTACAGATGGTTTCTGTCCATTTTGTTCTTATGGTAGTTGATATTCTTGTTTTTGTGTCTTTATAACTCTATACAGTTTATCTCCATGAAAGTCGATGAAATACCCATATATCTTTTTTTCCTTATTAATTTCAAGACATCCAAAAAAGAATTTTATGTATATTTTAATCCATTAAATGATGAGTTACATTTATTGTGCAGTAATGTTATTCATATATATGATATTACTAAATTTTTTTTATTATAAAAATCTACATTGATATAGACAATTAGTGAATTCCCCACAAAATGAATTTTTTCTGGATGCAGTACACGAGGTCCAAAATTATGTTTATACAATATAGAAGACAACAAAGCATTTATGCTCCTCAATGGAAGAAAACCATTTTTACTATTAGCATAGATTCTTTCCAACCAAACATCCTTTTTAGAGGGACAAATATAATTTCAGAAAAAAAATGAAAGAGATGGTCCTCCAATAAATATCTCAGTTACAGAGTTTAAATCATTTGTCTCTTCACTACCTCCCATTATATTTGGACCAACTATAAACCAAAGTAATGTTTATATCATTGGGAAAGAATACAATTGAATAAAATTGATCATTTTTGAATCATCCATATTGGTCTTATTTTTTGGCCCGTTAAATGTTATATTTCATTCATATATAGAAGAACCATTTTCATGATATATTTTATATGATTTTGGATAAACCAGCTATGACCAGTGATAATGTAAATTCATGATTAGATGTTTCAAAAATTTGCAGGTGACTAGAACATAAACTATATAAAAAATTTAGATCATAGAAGTTAATGATTCTAAAAGCTGCTTACAAACTTTCCAAAGAAAATAGATTAATATTTATTAATAGATTACATATCCAAGTCTTCCAAATGGTTATGTTTTTAATTTGGGAAGATGTGTTGGAAATGTTCATACTAAAGGATGAAATATTCATGACTATCATCTTATATTTGAAAGACATCATCCAATTGTATAATTTTTTTTAATTATATTATATTGGATGCGCTAATAGACATAACCTATTTTTTCCAAGATATTTCTCAGGATATGAGAGACTATGATATACTAAGTAAAATTTCAAAAGATGTTGTTTTAATTTTATGTAAACTGTAAAAAATATTCCCACCAACTTTATTTCACTCTAGGGAATATTTGATATTAAATTTTCCTCATGATGAAGTATGTCATGGTCTATAAATCTTCTGATGGATGTACCCATTCGAGAGATTCATGCATAAATTGAGGAAAAATGTATATAAAAAATAATTGGATGAAGGATCAATTACATAAGAAAATTTATAAGAGAAAATTTCATTTTTTATTCCATCATTATTTTTAATGTGAATATCCCTCAAAACAAAAACACATGGGATATAATTAGGTAAATGTTGACGATGAAATGAGAAATAAATTATCAATTATTAATCAGCCATAACATGGATTTGGGGGAGTTCATAAATGATATATTTTATATGATGACAAACATATAGCTCATATATATGTTCTTCTCATGTGTGATTGATTGACACCATTTTTACTATGATTTATCCTATCACTTATTTTATAATCTTTTTTCCAGTAAATTCACATTATTTTATTTGTAGGATATATAATACACATATCAAGAAAGAGATTCTAAAAATTAGAACATGTTATTTTAAGAATGTTAAAAAATTAATTTTTACTACAAGTTTTAAAATCTTGTAACATAAATTATTTATGGTTTAACATAAAAAGTAAAATTGTTACTTTTTATATTGATAATTTTGTTAAAAAAATTTCAGGAATCTCACTATGAAGATAAAATTGATAATTGATTGTCTTTATTGAGTAACCCACAATCCAGAATGGTTAAATCTTATAATTCATATCTTGTAAATGGTTTTTAATTTCATACACATGAATATGGGGAATTAAAAACAATAAAGAGTTGTTTTTTTATTGAATGTATATCATTATAGAGAAATTGATGTTGACTTTTACATCATACTGGATGAAATTACAAAAATGCATTATATGGGAAAAATCACATAACTATGTATAAATGTCAGTGGTTTGATACTAAGAAAGTCTTGTGTGTACATTCTATCCCTCAAATAGTTGATATTAAATATTAATGTGTTCTTGTAGTAAATGAACCATTTTTTGTAGCTCATTAGAAACATTAAATTTATTATAAAAATTATTTTTCTACTATAAGAGAGTTGGGTGATTGGTGGAATATAATAAAAATAAAACAATTTAAAAATTAGTTTATTAAAAGTGAGTGTGGTTTCACTAAAGTGAAAGTAATTGAAAATTTTCAAGAGAAAACTCAATATCCATTTTTTCTATGAAGAGACATGAATATTGATGCTGGAACCCCACAGTTAAGGATCAATGGTGACAAGGGTATTATTGATGTAAAAAAATTAATTTGAAATAACAAGAGATAATGAAATTAAAGATTATATGGATACGGATGATACTAAGGAGGAATATAATAATATTGACACCATAAAATAAGAAATTGAAGATTGACATGATTATTGAAATAGATAAATACAGGTTGTAATCATATATAATAAATATCTACATATAAGAGTTGTTTTAAAATTGTGATAAAAACAATCATTTCATGTTTCAAATGGACTCAGATCTTTTTTATGAGTTGGATGGTGATGATCTACATGATGACGAGAAAGATGGTGGATCTTCTAACCCTCCGAATACTAGAGGTTTTGTGAGGACACTGAGGGGTCATGGTCTTGTGTTATAGCTGATTCTTGACACTATCCCCGAGCGATGTCCACGTCATAGATTCAATCCATGCATGTAGAGGTATGTTTACATGGGTATATTAGTTAGCTTTCATTAATTATCATTAATTTATTTGTAACCTAATTATATGATTATTTGTTCTTTTATTCATCACTTTTCTTCTATAGCTGTTGGACAAGTGGTGATATATTGCGAAATTATTTTTTGGGAGTATGAATCACATGAGATCAGATTTCCATAGATGTTCAACAATACATATTCAATCATTGGATAGTAAATAAATATATAATATTATTTATTTAAATTAATTAATTGATAACTTGATCTTATTAATTTTATGTAGGTTTTATTGTATCACATCGATGATATAATGAAAGAATCAATTTGATTGGAATGGGAGGGATATATGTGTGAGCGTTCCCATCATTTTTTTCCAATTAGAGGATTAAATCAATGAGAAATTTATGAGAGACAATGGTTATAATATCTTCCTACATACAATGAACTAATTACATTTCATCTCAGGTTTGGGATGAACTACGTTTGGACTGGATGGATGGTTTTTCTCAAAGGATTTCATTAGTAGGTCGAAAACACCATGGGATACAGGAGGTTACATATCGAGATAGAAGGCGTACATTTAGTATGCATAGTGAACATGTGGTAAGTACATATTTTAAAATAATTTAATTAACCTTAAATGTAAAATATTAATTTGATATTCACATAGGCATTTAAAAAATCCAATATTATGGAGTTCAACATTTATAAGAGGATGTACACCGACCCTATCACTGAAGATATTAGAGGTGATATCCACTGTCAAATTAAGGAAATTTAATTTTCTTTTGAGTTTTAAAATTATTTAGAAATATAATTTTAGGGATTTTAATTTTAAAATTGGATTTGAAAGAATCATAGGAGCCCATGATGCCTCAGATCCAAACTGAGAGTCATGACGAGACCACAATTCACACTAGTTCAACTAGATTGGATGATCTAGCAGCGATGCATACAACCCAACATGACTTTGAGAATGTTCCAATTTTGTGTATCGACTCTTGATTTATGTATGAGAGTGATTATGGTACCACTGCGATGTCGACATGTAGCTCATGAAGAGATC
Organism: Viscum album; assembly: GCA_963277665.1. Classification (NCBI taxonomy): domain Eukaryota; kingdom Viridiplantae; phylum Streptophyta; class Magnoliopsida; order Santalales; family Viscaceae; genus Viscum; species Viscum album. The sequence goes on along the minus strand of OY728147.1, from coordinate 2,043,564,976 downwards.
ATGGAGAGTCATAATCATCTATTGCACAGTGTCAACAGCTGTTGTGAGTTCATGGTGAGCTTATAGAGTGTATGCATAGGGAGTAGGAAGGGCTCTGTTAATTGTAGCAGCAGTAGTAGGAGGAGTTGCATCAATGGTAGCAACAACATCACGAGCAGACGATGGAGTACATGTGATGTCTGACTCATGGTTTAGGGATGAAGTCCCATACACCATTTCTCTAGCTCCTCCAGCTCATTTAAAAGTCCCTCCCCATTTGTAATGTATTAAATTTTTATAATAAAACATTTGAATGTAAATTATTTTAATATTATATATTTACATTTATATATAGTCTAGTTTTTAAATTATTTTGAATATTACATTTATTTATTTATTTAATTTGTTATTTTTTACAACATTATTATTTATTCAATAATTTTTAACTAATTATTATTTTATTAATATTAATATTTGTATTATTTTATTTCTATTATTATTTTTTTATTATTATTAGTTTTTAAATATATTTTTTGAATATTGAGGTATTTATAATTTTATTATTATTATTATTATTATTATTTATTATATTATTAATATTATTTTTATTGTTCTATTGTTAATTTTATTATTATTATTATATTAATATTATTCATATTATTATTAATATTAAATGTAATATTTTTTAATATTAATTTTTCATTATTAATACTATTTTATGCAATTTTTTTATTATATTTATTTTATTTTATATCTTTCTACAATGGGTGAATCACAAAAATATTTTTGATGGCCCGTCGCAACACGTTTTTAAAAAAACTTATAGAAACTATTTGCGATGCCATTTTCTAAAACGGAGAATTTTTTACAGGACCCCATCATAAAGAACTACTTTTCTAGTAGTGATGTATGAATTTTAGTCAAATTTCACAAGAGGATAATTTATTTAATATTTCAATCATTTTTTTCATAAATATTTGAATATATCCTAATTGGTGTATCATATAAGAAATACGAGACCACCATTAGGTGTGAAATAAATTTTGTTACCCTAAGTGTTACTTAAACTATGTGTGTGACAAATGGTTAGATACATCACACACAAAAGAAATAATAATTAAATTATTAATATTTATATTGAAGAAACATAAAATGGAAATTACATGAGTAGTTCAATTAACCTTATTAATGAATGATATTTCACTATGAGTGGATACATATTTTTGGGGTTAGATAATAATAATAAAATTATTACTTATCTTAAAAAATTTCAATTTTTTGGAAAATTTAATAACTATATAGATTAAATGAATCTTATTACTGAAATAATCATAGTGATAATGATGACATAGATTTAATATCATTAATAAAATATTATCATTATCATTATTATTATCATTAAATTTTGAAAATAATTTTTATCTTATTAAACAAATATATATATATATATATCAGTAATATATATATATATACATGTGTGTGTGTGTGTGTGTTTGTGTGTGTGTGCGAGTGTGTGTGTGCGAGTGTGTGTGTCTGTGGATATTTATAATTCATATGTATATGGTTTTTATAATTAATTAATTAAATATATATGTGTGTATACATGTGGGTGTATATATTTATATACGAGTGTGTGTGCGTGTATAATGGGTATATATATGAGATAGATATATATGTATTATATGAATTTTATATTATTTTAAATTAATGCTGAAAATAGTGTAAAAGAATAATTTATGGAAAACATGTTATGTATTTTTAGGTAACATATGATTTAATAATATTTGGGGAAGACAAATAAAATTGTTATAAACTAATTGGTTGTTTAATTAAAGGAAGAAAAAAAAATAAAAATGGAATTTTAGGCCACTATCAACAGTGGTTTAAAAAATAGGAAATACTCCCATTCTCAAACCTATACCTATATCCTCCACCCCCTCTCTTTTATTTAATATTTTTGTTTTATTATTCCAAATATTTATCATCCATATATTATATGATATTGATTTCATTGACATGCCATTGGTTCTGTTGGATTCATCTCAACGAGTAGAATGTTTTTCATGAATTGGTTTTCAAATGTAGTGAGGCAATTTATTTAGATTAAATTTAATCATTTTAATTATATATGATAGAGGTTATTTTATATGATTTAGAAATAGGGATGGTTTAGGGATACATTATAGGTTGACCGTCTTTTTGTTTGGTGAGAGCATGGTTTGGTTTTTAAAAACATTGTAATCCTCAACATCAACAAGGAATTCCACTAGGTAGAAAGTTATATACATATATGGGTCTTCCTTTGACATTTTTCAAAAATAAATTTATGTGTTTTATTATTTTAAACTATGATTGATTATGATATCATTTCAGCGAGTTTGTAGCATATGGGACCTATCATGATTCCCTTGGTGATATTAGTGCAACCTTTTCCATGATTGATTTTTTTTTCATGATTTTAGGTTTTATATTTTATTTGGCAAGATGATTTATTATGTCGTTCTTGCTTGTGTGCTCACCTTGTATGTATGTTACCAAACGATGGTGGTTCTTAGTGGTAGTTGAGATAGGTTCACCTTCAGGAAATTTTTTTACCTTATAAGGGGAGTTAAAAAAATTTGAATTGATGTGGATGGTGGTCCTAAGAATAGGGTGTATGTTTGATGATACCATTAATCCATGTGGAAGATAAAATCAGGGAACTGTAATCCAAGTATTAGGTTGCTCACAATCTACTTTATTTTTGAGTCGTGCACCAGGATCCTAACTGATTTATGAGTATCAATCTCCAAGAATTGTTTATTTTCATGGGACACACTCAATTCCTAGTTTTTTTAGAAAAATTCCTAAATTTAGATTGATTATATGATGATACGATGGAATTTCATGTGGAGGATGCACTTGAAATCTAATTATTGGGCTGCTCAACACTTAATTGATTTGCAAGTTTCATTATATATTTAAATATCTCAACACCTAGTTAATTTTTGAGAATCATGACATACTTGAGGCCATATATATTATATTACCGTGAAAAAATGTGATGTAGATTAACTCGATTACTGGAATTCAATAATTGTTTCTTAATTCCTAGTTTACTTTTGTGGAGGGAACTTTATGCCTAATTGATTCGATACTAGCGTTATCGATGCATGGATAATTTACAGGTGGCATACTCAAATTTAAGTTGATTTTAGAGAATCATTACTTACTAGAAGATCTGAATAGAACCAAGTTATTCATACACATGATTTCATGAGTTTATCAAGGAAAAAATTTACCTAATGTTGTGTCTAGTTTTTGGTTGCTTCTGATATCCACTTGTTAAAATTTGTATATGGAGACAAAGAAGGTTCAACCGGGGGTTTGTGGCATCTTGGTTAGTGAATAAAAAATCATTCTTCGATTTGTAGGTTTATTTTCAAATTGTGTATTGATTATTATTTTGTAATACACTTGCATACTTGGTAACATAAAACTATAGATTCATTGGTGGTGTCATTCTGAGTCCAGTTCTCACACCCTAATCTAACAGTTTGGTATGCCTGATGATTTAATGAGGGATCTAACAAAGAAAAAAGTCCCTAAACTGGATTTTCTGAGTTGAGGAGCATGGAGCAGGTGGAGTGTTTGGAAAAACACTTGTCAGACCAGTAGTTAATTGTTAATTTATTTATCTACAATATTTACTTAGGAATGGGTTTGTAATTATGGGATCAAATTTATTTATTTGACATGTATGTCATTTATTCAGTTAATCAACACATTTAATCTGATGATTTGTTATGATAATTATTATTTACAATTGATCCTATGACATGATACTGATGGTATAGTATCCCCACTCTCAGAAACTAATGCACACTATTAGTCAAGAATATCTATCATATGGGGGGAAGGATATGAGGTCATTTAACCTTCTATGTTGGACCAGTTGGTTTTTGATAAGATGTTACATAAACCATAATAGAGAAACATAAAGAATAACCCCCTACTAAATCATCAGTTTTCACCACTATCTGGGAATATAGTTTCAAGATTCATGTTGAAATCCCTAATGACAACACCCATACAGCTTGATTTTAGACATTATGAGAATCATATGATAACAACATTATCATTTCTAATGGATGAAAACAAAAAAGCATGAGATCTATCTTTAAGAAATAGACATGTAAATAATGAAAATTGGGTACCTCAAAACCCCCAAATCCAACAACTATCTTCTTCTCATTGAATTAGAAGTATTTTTATAGATCAAAATAAACTCTGATGGAAATCAACCTACATTCTAGGTGACACTCCAGTCAAAGGATCCATTATCATATCAGGAGTATTCTCATGAAACTAAATGTTTCCTAGAACCTTCTCTATTGAAAATAAATGTTATCAAGAAGAATATATATTCATTATTGGATCATAAACATTGTAAAACAATCCACATATTATCCAATAACTATATATATCCAAGTATCAATGCATCTAAAAAACAAAACGCATCTCAAGAGTTATTAGATTTTGGGTATTTATTTATTCAATTCATCATAAATATATTAATGTAATGAAATTAAACAATTCATAATGTATTATAAATAATTATAATCTACTTAAATAATTATAATATATATATCAATATCATATATAAATCATATATATATATATATATCATATATATATTAAAGTCATGTGTGACGTGCATGAAAAATACATTCAGCATACACATATATTAAATGTATATTATATATATGTATATATATGTATATCTAATTGAACGAATTCATTTGTACATTTATCATAATCATGAAAATATTAGTTCACATCCAAAAATCTCAAATGATCACTAAAATAATATAATTAGTATACTCAAAACATAAAAAATCATTATGAACCCAACAAAAAACTTTGGGGTATAGATTTTCATCACACTCTATTTATTATACATAATCAATTTGTCAAAAAAATTTCCTTATCCAAGGGGGAAACTATGTAACATTGCGGGTCTTACTAGCATTGAAAACTAAGGTATCCCTATTTTCTTGATTTAAGTAAAGTGAGGCCTCTAGAAAAGTGTAAATTCTAATCAAGATATTAAGGGGTCTTGTGGGAACTTCATCAAGAATATTCATATCTCAATAAAAGAATATTAAATTGGAAATTTATCATATATATATATATCATATTTATAGCTAAATTTTGTTTTTGGGAATGTTATTAATAAATGACTAGATATGTAAAATTTTAGTCCTGTATCGGGCTCTCCTCATTTCTCTATTTTCTAAAATAACTGACCAAGTTATAAATTACATCAAATTTAACAAATCTATTTGAAAATTAAAACAAATTTCACATATCCTTGTAGTTGAACAAATCATATGTGAAATAACAATTCATGGACATGAATTTCCATAGTCTAATTAAATCAATGGCTATATGTTATTTATTTTTCATACATGTGGGAAAATATCATCTTGGTTGTGGTCTAATCAATGAAATGATCAGCTATATACCCAAATACCCTAATATTAGTTAGGTTTATATGTCGGCTTTCTCATGTAGGGTTTAAAATTATGAGGGTTTTCATTCTATGTATCTCACCAACATTGGGGAAAATGATTTTTAATTAGTATGCATCCCTAGGTATATCTTCAACTGTATGAAATTCCATGAGAAATATTTTCATATAGAAATCCAGAATATTAGTCCTTAATTATTTTCTCATGAATATTTCATTTTTATCTAGTATAAAAACTTTTATACTGAGTATGACAATCTATTTTAAATAATATAAACATAACATCACCACTTATAATACTCCATGATGATCATAAATTAGGGAAAAATAAAAGATTATACTTTAACCAGATTCATATCAGTGTTCATTCATGTTATGTAAAATTTAATCAGCCATGAATTATGTATTTTTATAATTTCAATTATCAAAATTACGTGATATATTTGAAAAATTATAAGCAATCTCTTAAGTGTTTAACATCAAAATAATATAAATGAATCGCATGTTATTACTGTAGAAATGGTTTTTGAACATTACATCTATATATATATATTATAAAATTCTTATGTGACCATCCTATAAATTACTTCCACTATATTCTTAGTGATTAAAATTTATGAAGTAATAACGTTTTAATAATGGTGATATGTAGCAACCATATTACTTAAGTTCGACCCTTTGAACATTAATTATAACTCCTTAATATAATAACATCTAATGTTAATATTTTATCTAATGTGGTCTAAATAGAACTCCTTCTACTCATAAAATCATCATTACTTATTAAATTATCCTATGAAAAGTTCTCCTTGATTTTAAAGTTACTAATATAAATTTTTATGCAGCATATCCTAATATAATTTCGGATAAAATGACATTTAATTCACTCTAATATATAATAATTGATGTTTATATTTAATATTATTTCCTAAAACTTTTAGGAATTGAAGTGAATGGAGTAATAGTTATATTCACATTATAATATCAAATAATCTAATACATGATGATTTTATGTTAAAAATCACTCAATATTAAACATGTAAAATCATTTTATTAATAATGAAATTCATTTTATCATAGTACAATTTTTAACAATTTAAATTTAAATTTTATGTTATATATCGTAAATATTGGATTAGACAAGAACCTCATTATCTTATGGATCGAAAATCACGTTTACAATGATATGAATAAATATGAATTTTTCTCTTAGTAAACATTGTTTTGGACAAACTATATAAAATTGGAGATACATAGAACCTACAATGACACATTATTGCATATTTCATGAACTTTTAATGTGTTGAATTTGATCTAAACTGAATTTAATGTGACCATATGAATTTGACCACAAGCAGTACCCAACCTTATTAGGAGACCAAATTACATATTATTCATTAGATGAGTAAATTGTATAATGGTAATAAACTGACCTTGCTTTAAAGATGAAACTTCCATGTGTTGAAAAATCTAATGTTTGTTGAAGAACATAAGGATTCATAAACACAAAACCAACCAAAAAAAGTAACCATAATAAAAACATCATGACATTATGAATATATACACCTACAATGAGTAACAATGAAGTCACAGACTGCATACATAAATGAATGAACTGACCTTGCTAGTTTACCTTTCCAAATAACCATGAGATGAAGTGAAATTTTCTTATATAAATATAGATTATCTTGTCTAACCATGTAGTGGAGAATTTTGATATCTCAAATGTCTGGTTTTGAAAAGATTAATGGTAGCCTTAGTTTAAATATGGTTTTATGGATTAATCTCCTACAACTAATTTTGGAGGATTTTTGTTCCAAAATTGACATAACATATGAATAAAATGTCAACAGTTTCAAAAAATAATGTTTTAGACAATAAAAGTTGAAAATTAATGTGTACATCATAATCCTTAAAAAATCATTGATATTTTTTCCCTATATTATTTTAAAACTTGTTCAAGATGATTCTAATGAAAATTTTTAGGATCCGTGGAAAATTGAATCTTCTCATATATAGTAGAACATAATTTTCACATCAATAATAATTTTATCCTTATTTTTAGCTATATATTTCGGTTTTATTTTTAATTCCTCTTCTATCTATAAAAACCATATAATTTACTAAAAATGAATGTGTGAGAAAGTATTATCCAATTATTTTATTTTTTAATTCCACATATAACTATAAAAGTGGTAGTGTATGACCAAGAACCCATTATTTTATCCCATGTAATAATATGGAAGAGGCTCTAAACCTGCAGATCATTTCATAGAATTGTTTTTAAAATAGGATATAGAGCAAGGATCAGTTCATTTTATAATATTATTTATTTATGTGGTTGATTTATAAGTGTAGGCCATTAAGTATAATTTTGAAATTGGAAACATTTTAAAATTCCTCTATCCCTTATTAACTTGTTTGGATTCAATCTTTTTTTAAATTCAATCATTTATCCTTTACTAAAACTCCATAAAAACATTAATCTTATATTTAAAATAAGTTATTATTTTAGAAAATTAAATTTAAATGAGTAAACCAGTTTCAAAATTTAATGTATTTCCAATTGTATTAGACAGATCTATGATTGATATTTTTGAGAAAATTTTCTAAAGACAAATTATATAGTTATAATATTTATTTAATTGAGTGTTTTATGAAATTTAGGGTTATTAATTTTCAAAATATTTTTAAAAAATTTTTGATGGGGAAAATAATTCTCACCTACTTGAGATTTACATTGTGGTGTAAATTTAGAATTCCAACAACATAAAAAATACATTTTAATGTGATATATATTTACTTAAAGATATGGAGTTTTTATTTTATCTAAATTTTAATCTTTATGGAAAATATTATGTTTGAAACAATGACCACTGATATTTCTTTTTTATCTTAATGGAACTAACTATTATTAGTGGTAGATAAAAATGAAATTTTATATAAGTATAATAGAGTCTGATATTTAGTCTGTTTTATTAGGATAAATATGAAATAACTAAAGCTATGAGAAATTATTAGAGTGATTCTAGTAATGATTCCAAAGAGTTTAAAAGTAATTCTATGAGTTCTTTGTATTATCTGATTAAAGAGGATGAATTCAATAGAACATCTATATGTTCTAATGCTTTGGAAATATGGTATACACCAGTTATTTCATATGAAAGAACATCCAATAATAATTAATGTGATTTAAATACCTATACCATGAAATATTACACTTTTAAGATGATATTTGATAAATCCATTTTTGAAAATTATATCAGATTTAGTGAAAAAATCAATATGATTCATTTTCTTTGAAAAAAATCACTAAAACGGATTATATTATACCACTTTTAAGATACATACATGAATATGGGAGTGTAACCTATTTTTATTTAATGGATATTGTGAAATTAATGAATTTACTTTTGAAACAACTATTTATAAATCTAATGATTTTTTAATAATAAATGCAACTGTATGAGGAAGAATGTAATTAATGAAAAAGGAATTTAGTAGCCACTGATACATCTAACTCATAATTATAAGTGAATATAAAAAGTGAAATTTAATGAGATAATGAATCACCATCTAATAGTTATAAACAAATGCATCATTTAGAAATATGTTTCATGAAATTATAAAATAAAAATAAGTTCTTCAAGAAAAAAACTATAGAGGTAAACATGACAATAAATGAAATTGTTGACAAGATTAAAAAAAATATTATTCCAAAAATAAAATTATGTTAAATTAGTGTAAAATAAAATAAGAGTTTCCTAAATTGAAATATATGAAAATTTATGATGAAAAATATGAAATGTATAAAAATATTATGAAATCCACATGAATTTCCTTAGATGATAGTTCAAGTGATTCAAATTATTCTTGAGAAGAAAAAAATGATAAAGAGATTATAGGTTTCATATTAAACACATTTAAGGTGTAAAATATTCTTTATGCATTTATTGGGAATATTGATATTTTTTTATGGTGAAAATTATGTAGAAAATATGAACAATGATTGTATATTTGAATACTTGAATATTATGGATGATAAATTTAATGATTTGAAGGATGAATATAAATTTTTAATGAATAATAAATCTATGTATACTCATTTAAAATGGATATTACTATAAAAATCAATATAAATAATAAAACATTTAAAGAAAATAATCAGATGAAATTTTCAAAAGTTAAATTAAATACATTTCTTGAGAGACTTACTAATGGAAGAAAAAATGTATCCTAGATGTTTAGTAAACAAACTACTACTAATATAAATTATTAATTTTTCATCAAAATAGAAAGAGAAAAATCTTAATGAACAAAATTTTACACAGCTTTTGTTTTTTTAGTTTTATTAATAATTATTCTTTGATCCCTAATGAATTTTTTAATTTAAAATTTTATTTTATGCTTATAGGAAATTGGTTTATTTAAATAATGATTCCTAAATATATCATTAAATTTATCTATGGACCCTATAAAATATGTTTAGAAAAATATTTTCTAGTTTAATTATTTTTTATTAGAAACATTCCTGAAAAGTTATAGATATCAATTTTTTTATCTGGATAGTAGATATTATATACATGTGATAGGGGAATAACTGATCTTGAAGAACCTAATCATGTTTGTGGTGGAGATGTCACCTTTAGTGACTATGAAAAAGGAAAATATAATAGGACATAGTCAAATCAGTACCTCTAGTAATATCTTAATTTCAAAAATATTTCTTTTAGATGGATTAAAGTATATCATTATTAACAGTACACTATTTTATTATCTTTATCATGTTAAGTATACAAATATATTTTTTAATTTATTTTATGCCAAAATGATTTATTTTTTACTAATATTCTAAATGATAATTTTTATGAGGTTGATTTGAAATCACTTTATTTAAAAAATATTTCAAGTTTATGTGCTTTTCATAATGTATCTGGAATATTGAATAAGAGACTCGAAAATTGAAATTTAAACCCAATTAGAAATCATACAATGAAAAGATTTATCAATAATCTCCCTAAAATTGAATTTCCTATTGAAATATTATGTTATCCATGTCAAAAGGAATAAAACAAAAAATATATTTCAAGACAATGAATTAATTATCAATATCTCAACCACTAGAGATGGTTCAAATGGATTTTTCTAGATTATCTTGAGTTTATTGATTATTAAGAAAACATTTTTAATATGTTATAGTAGTTGATTATTCAGGGTAAACAAGGGAAATTAGACATCCTCATTAAATTGAAACACATTATTTTTTTTCTAAATAACCCATATCTATAGTGAATCATTGTGGATTTAGAATTAATTCCATATGTAGATATCATTTTCATGAGTCTGAAAATAAATATTTTTTATCATTATACTAAAAAACATGGCTATTATGAAAACATTCTACTCCTAGGTCTGCACAACAAAATGGTGTAGTTAATAGAGGAAATAGAGTCCTTCAAGAAATTTCATAGACCATGCATAATGCCTATGGTTTTCTAGTTTATTTTTTAGAAGAATCTATGAAAACAACCAGATATATAATTAATAGAGTTATTATTAGATGAAATTTAAATAAGAAACCATATTAATTATGGAATCGTAGAAAAAAGTTAATTACTTCATATTTTTTGGTTTTAATGTTTTTGTACTCAATACAAATGAGAACATAGACTTGTTTTTTAATGTGATAATGAAATTTTCTATGGATATTCTATAACTAGTAAATCTTATAGTGTGTTAAATAAAATGAATATGATTTTAGAATAATATTTACGTGTCATGTTTGATGAGGAAAATCAACATGAACCTACCACCACTTTATAAAAAATCAAGGATTATCTTTGAAATCTAGACATTAATGCTAAACATTCCGACTATTATACCATAACTCATGTAGAGAAACATCCCATTGTGAGGAAAAAATTGAATTTGAACATGTAAATGAAAATGAATTTTTAAAAGTTCGAATCCTTGAATTATTAGAACTCATATATAATATATCTTAGACACTATTATATGTCACCTTGATAATGTATGTAAAGTGAGAGATTCTCTTATAAACCTAGTTAACACCAATAATTATTGTTCTATATTTGACATAAGAATATAAATTATGCCAAAAATGGTGAATTCTTGGTAGAGGATATGGAATAAGTGTAAAATAATTTTGAATGAAATAATTTCTATGAAATAGTTGAATTTACCCCGGACAAAATGAATATCAGGACTAAATCGGGGTTCACAAACAATTTTGATGAGTCAAAAAACAATAATTAAAAAAAATAATTTATAATTTCACTATGAAATCAAGGATCATGAATTTAATGTGGGGAAATATTTATACCAATAAATAGACATGAATCCATTATAATGTTTTTTCCTATGAAACACTTTTGATGTTCAAATTATATAAAATGGAAGTTATTTTTTTATTCTCAAATGGTTATATATTTGAGAATTTTTTTGAACCATACCCTTGATTTAAAAGCCTTCACATTCAAAAATCATTTAATTAAATTAAAAAATAATTATATGGTTTAACAAATATCTTATAGATGGTATAACAAGCTCAACTCATTTGTATTTCCTATGGTTTAACTAGGGGAATCGTTGATGCTAATTTAATTACCAAAAAATTCAAAATAGGTTTTAGTTATATAAATATCTAATTAGGATTTTATTTTTGGATCTTCAAAAAATTATTTGGGTACTAAATTTTCCAAAATTAGAAAATTTTAATTTGAAATGAGTTTTATGGGTGAACAAAAAAATCATTATTGGAATTTATATTATTTAAAATAGAGATGTAGTTTTTAAAATAAAATAATTTACACTAAGGGGAATTTAATTTTTTTGGAATAGATAGTACTAAAGGATGTGACACTTGCATGACTACCAACTGTAAATTGGATCTTTATTTGATTGGAAAACTTATAGATCAAAACACTTAAAGAGGTATAATTAAAAGTTTATTATACTTAACAAGTATTTATCCTGATATAATGTTTAGTGTGTGTATGTGTAATCATCTTCATGAAAACACCAAAAACTTCAAATTTACTTACTTTTACGATAATTTTTAATTACCTAAAAATCAAAACCAATGTTTGGTTGTTTAATTAAAGAGGAAAATAATATTATTTATTGATTTATTTATATTTATATTGTGGTTATTTTAATTTAAATAAAAAATAATATCAGGAACATGTCCATTTTTTGGTACGGCTCTATTTTTATGATGTATTAAGAAATGAAGCTCTATTTCATAATAATCTACTGATACAAAATATAAATACATAAGGAGTTAAAATGTATAATTTTTTGTATGAAATTTACATTTCTAGACCATGGGTATCAATTCTGATATGTCCTTATAAATTTCAATAATAAAAGTGTGATAAATATTGTTAAGAATCATGTATCACATTCTTGAAAAAAATTATTGATGTAAGATATCACATTTTTCGATCTCATTTTAAGAAAAATGATATAACTCTTGAAATAATTGGTATGGAATATCATCATGATTATATCATTATAATTACATTGAATATTAAGAGAATAAATTATATCAGGAATTAATTGTGTATGCTATGTTATGTGTAATTATTTCAAATTTATGTTAATTCATTGTAGTTATTTGAATTTCTATATTAAATAATTATCTTCTTTGATTAAATTTTATGTAACCATGAAGAATGGTTCACATAGTCACTATGCCAGCTGTGAACATTTTTTCATAATGTTATTATCACTACTATGAAAAATTATTCACATGGTCACAATACTTACTATGAAAATTCATTCACATGGTCACTACTTGTTTACAATGGATATTTCATTCACTTGGTTAGCATATATACCATGAGAAATTTTGGAGTGTCTTTTGGTGACTGGTAACTATATATCATGTGTAAGGGAGTATTTTTGAGTATGTTTGAAGGACTGAAACTGGGTAGTGGAAGGTAATAATTTAATCATTAATGGGAGTTGGGATGTATTAGGAGATCTGTAAGAATACATTTATCTATTGGTTTTTTCTTAAGGATTTGAAGGAAAATAATGTTTCATATCTCATAGATGCTCTATAAGTTCAATAAATGGAGAAGGGAGAGTTGAACTTTTCAATGAACTGATTTATTTTCTTCAGATATAGTATTGAGCCATTAGTTAAAATTTACCCTATTTTGTTTGGGGACATCATCTAATGATTCAATATTGAGTTCTCTTTTCTTGTGATGTTATGTTTGGGAGCTTCTAGATGAGGAATTGGTTGCTGAGCAGGTTCCATGAGGGAAGTATATAGTATGTGGAAATCTCATTTCACTTGGTGGCTATAAAGGATCCTCATCTGGTGAGAAGTGTGTGTTAGAGTAACCGGTTACTGAGGAGTCTTATTTTCTAGTTACAATTTCTCATTTGATGGACCATCCAATCATTTTGGACCAGTTTCATTGATTAGGGAATTGAAATCTATCTTGGTTTAAAAATCCAAATACTAGTCAAAAAAATGCACTTTGGGCCAAAAAAATGGGCCTACGGGTCATGTAATGGGATAAATGCCCACTGGGCCTTCGGGCTATGTCATGGGTCTCCCTCTACCTAGTTAAAGAGGTATTTTCTTTGCTTTAATAATAAAATGAGGCTTCGGCCCCAACCTTTTAAAAAAATCAATAGGAGGGTATGAGCTCTTTACTGAAGGAAAATATATTCATCAACAAACCACGCCTACCTACATAGGACCTAGAGGTAATATTATGATGCAGTCATGAATTGATGAGGGTGGGAGACCTTGTCCCTTCTTTGGTCTCCGACATCAGAGGGGTACTAGTTTGGGTTTTCCCAATATTAGTTCTCTTGTTTTTTGAGTCATTCATGTTTGAAGATCTTGGTAGCAACATTTTTGTGAAATTAATTTTTGTAGTTCTTTATGTATATAAATAGTTGAAAAATTATCCTTATAAAATAACGGTTTTGGGATTGAGTTTTTCCTCCATGGTGATGCCTGTGTCTTTTGGAAATAATGAATTGTGGTTTGGTTCAATTCATGGCATGGGATTATTTTTTTGGGACCCCCTTGTGTTGAGGGGTTGATCACAACTAGTTTCTTTTTAATTATTCTGAGTCCCTCCCACATATTTTCGTAATTGTATCCCTCTCTTGATCTAGTAATCTTTGACTAGTGGAGTTGAATGTTCATATACATTTTCTATGGACATTGTTGTTTTTAGGTTCCGTTTTTGTTCCTCATTTTAATGGTTACTATTTTGGGGATTATTGGTTTAATGGTGTGTGGAAATGTAACATCTTTAATGTTGTTTTTTTCTTTTATTTAGTTATTCATTATCATTATTTCCATTATTTTTTATGTCTTGTTTTAGAGATCAATTTGAGTGTTTGGAAATTTAGGGAAATTATAAGGGTAAAACATTTTGGGTGTATGGTTAGGAGAAACTTAAAAACAACCAAGGGAAAACTGTTCATCCCCTATAATGGTTTTTTTCAGGCTACACTATCAGGGGAACATTCGTGTGCTCTCCCGTATATCCAATGGTACCCTAGACAATGATGAATACATGATTGGTGCATGGTATAACAAACTGTGTGACCAAACCATGCAACCAACCTTGTAAAAACTAAGATAATAATAATGTTAAATTAAAATGAATTAAAATCAATTAAGGAATACTAATAATTATTATTATATAAAAATAAATATTTAATTACCAATAATATTACTATCATTGTTATTATTATTCAAAAACCTTCACCCATTTTTCCTTTACCCACACATGACCCCACCCTCCATCCCCTATTATAACCAAAACCACATCCTGATGGGATCTCAGTGCACGCTTTAATTCCTCCCAAGTCCCTTTAGTGAATT
Source organism: Viscum album (assembly GCA_963277665.1). Taxonomy (NCBI): domain Eukaryota; kingdom Viridiplantae; phylum Streptophyta; class Magnoliopsida; order Santalales; family Viscaceae; genus Viscum; species Viscum album. Next base: position 2,043,549,599 of record OY728147.1, on the reverse strand, counting down.
AATTTCCATGCCGAATCTAGGTGATTTATCCTCCGACACAATTTTCTTCTTCTGATCATTTCAAATTTCTCCATATATCCTTAGTTTCCTTCTTCGTCATGTTTTTATCGTGTCTTGGTAAAAAATTATCCCCAATAGTGTGTTTATTTGTGTCTCTAGGTTCTATGAGGGTCAGTTTGTGGTCGGTTGTTGTTGTGTTCATCAAATGTAGTAACTTACGGCTACTTGGGTGTGACCTAAACACCTATATATATGTATGTAGGTATGTATGTATATATATATATATATATATGTAGGTATATATTCCAACTTTGTATATTTTTTCTCATGAAGGAGGGAATAAATGAATCACACAAGTTGTATATGCATGTATATCGTGGTGTATATGTGTTAAGAGTGTGCATCTTGGTCATTGGGTTCTCCTCGCACCATAATTATATTTATGTAAAATGCACACATCATTAAGGTAAGTGTTTCCATCCACTTTTCTTCCAAATCAACTAAGTAGATTATTGATAATTTTTAAATAATATATAAACATGTTATTCATGTTTTTTGTGTGTTGGTATAATTGTGTACGGATTTCCCTTATTGGTAGTTTAATTAAATTTTCCTCAAAATTCGGATTTGGGTAACCTCTAATATTGTTTTTCCTTGTTTAAAATTTAGTAAAATTGGTTTATATGTGTAATTGTGGATTGGGAGGGTTTTTGATTCCTTTATATTGTTTAGTTCTTATAAACTCCTAGGATTTGGTGAAACGGTTCTTATGGTTCATTGTAATGACTATTATATTACTTTAAATTGAAATATTAGAATTTATATGAACAATAAAATAAATATTATTGTGATATTCACAACTCCCAAAGATCACGATGTGTACACAAATATATACACATGAATATAAATTTTAGATTCTATTGAATTATTATTTTTCAAAACCAGGACTTTCAGAAATGGTTCTTTTTCAAAATAACTGTAAATGATTTCATTAAAAAAATGTGTTTTAACAGTCTCATGGAATTTTAAATGAATTTAAACGAGGTTTTAAAGTGTGACATAAAATAATAATCCTACCTGGGAACTTATAATCTTGATTTTACTATCAAATCACTTGTATATCTCTTTATCACCTTTGGTGTAGAAGAAATTATGGATTTCAAATTCTAAGAAATGTTTGGTTCTTTATGGTTTCTCATAGAAAATGATTTAATCCTATATTATTTATATCCACATTTGGTACTTTTCGAAATTTTTATGTTTGATATGAACCCCTATGTTTGTTTTCCATTGATAGGGTCTCATCATAAACAATTTTCTGGGTTGGAAAGGTATGCATGTTGGAATATCCGCATTGTGGTCATGGATATGAATGTGATGAACTCCAAATTTTTCTTTATTCTATTGTCATGGGATTCTTATTTATTAATTAGAGGTTCAATAGATCGTATCTCTCTAGGTTTGGATTTGAAATACTAGACCCCCTTGTTATATATTGGCTTTGTGGGTTGTACCACCGATGTGGCAGGTGTAGAGTAATTGCAATGGTTAGTAATTACCGAGTTGCATCATACACAGACATATAGATCGGAACAGATTACATACAGGGTGTTATAATTATTTTTTAGGAACTACCAAAGATTATATATATCTATATGTTTTCTATATTATTTTCTAGATTCTAGTTTCTTTCACGATTTTATATAATTTATTCCATTAGTACAGATTTTTTTTTTTCTGAATTTAACTTTTGATATACCCTTTTTTAATGTTTAGTTAGTTCCATATTATTTATTCTAATTTCTGGGTTGTCATAATTCTTCCATGAATTGGTTTTGATAACAAATTTTTGAAAAGTAAAATTATTATTTGAATGAAAAGTCAGGTTTTATATTCGATATGTATTTTCGGGAAAATATGTGTATGGTTGTTCTTAATGTTAAAAAAAATTCAATATATATTTCAAAACAAATGTTTATGGAAAATTTTGGGAATGGAATTGTATGGATTTTTGGGATCTTACCCACTGATCTATTTTTACTGACACTCGACTTCTACTGTATGAAATTGGAAGAATTGAGATGTTTTATAGGTTCAGGTTCTCTTTTTAGTTTCACTTATGTGGCGGGATTTTCATGATGTTAGTGGGGACCCAGTTGTCACATTGAGGCATGTAGTATTTTTTATTCCATTTTAAACTACTAATTTTCATTTTTAATATATTATCCTTATTTATGTTTATATATTTTCTGTTCTATGGGCTAAATCATTTCCAATTGTGTTATCCTTGATCCCCAACACTAGTTTGTAGATTGAGGGGATCTAGAGCGCCTCTCCGTAATTTTCATGGGCTGGATCATATGAGCAATTTAAGGTTAACCTAGATTGGTGAAGGATGCAAAAAAATAGAGTTGATGAAGAAGAAGTGGATGTAGGGAAAAAAATCAATTTTTAATACACCAATCACAGAAGACACCCCATATAACTCCCAAAGGCTTACCACTACTTAGAAAAAAACCATAACTATGGGATGTGAGTTCAATTATTTTAAAAATACATGTTTTCAATTTTTTTTGATCTACATTACATATTATAATGAGATAATTATTGTTCATCGTTATTTATAATTGAATATATAAAAATAACATATGCATTTAAATTAAAATTCACCTTTGTGGAAATTTGAACTTGTTTTAAATATAATTAAAGTTAGAAAATCTGATACTAATAATTTCAATTAAATTGTGAGAATTATAGAATGATATCAAAATATTAGTGGAAACTAGATAGAAATTATGAAATTTTTGTAATACAATGTTGAAAAACATATCTTCCCATTGATTGAGAGTCATTAAAATTAATAATTCATGAAAAATGTCATCATACATATTAAAACGATACCATGTTATAATCTAGTTTTGGTGTTATCAAATATTAAGAAAACAATTATCACTTTCTTTCATATTTTTAAATGCTAATTAGTCCCACTACCCCCTAATTTATAATTCATCACCTTCAAGTGGGAAATCAATTCAAATATCCTCTAACATTATTATCAAAATATAATTCACTATAGTGAGTACCCCCATATCAATAGTTAATTATTTCAGATGTGAGTCCTAGTATCCACCATGTTAGAAAATAATCTTATTATTCTTCAAAAAATCCTGAATAATCTACTATTATGTCATGATATACCTTGTTACCTAATCTATATTTGTAATTTTTTTATATGGAAAACCTATATAATTTACATTTTCTCTACTTTTAATGGTGAAAAAATAGTTTATCCCCTTCATATATTATTTTACCAATATATTTTATATATCAACACAAAACTAATCTATGTATTCCAATGAATCTATAAAAATATTTTCCAACACAAATAAGGTAGCTTAAATTATATTGAGTAAGAAAATAAGATATTAATCATCTAATAAAAATACATAAAATCACATTATATATATACAAATATTAATATAAGAAAAATACTTGAGGTTAATCCCACTTAAAAATATAAATTAATTTACAAATTTATTGTCACACACAAATTAAATAAAAAACTAGAAAATGATAATTAATAATTTTTTATTTTCTAAAATCATTTATTTTATTAATGAAATAAATATTATAAAAACAAATTAATAAATGAAATATAAAAAACAATTCATAAATATAACCTTTTCAAATAACTGTGATTTGTTTTTCATATATTAAATGTTTTGTTATTCAAAAATTCAAAACCATAAAATAGTAGATTAGATATAAAATTCATTCAGGTAAATCAATTTATATTTACATCATATTTAGTAGACCACTAATATAAATCTAATAAATAATTAATCATGTAATTAATTAAGAAATAATTTAATCCCCATTCTTGAAAAACCAACCAATAAATACATCACATACACACTATTTTAATGTTAATTAAACATTCAATAGAATTTGAAAAATATTATCATGGGGAATAAAATATTCTTCATTGTAAAACCATATTAAAAATGACATGATGATTAATGACAAAAAACAATATCTGAAAAAATGAATCATGGTGGGGGAAAAGAAATGGTGGGAATAATGGTTTGTGTAAGAGACTAGGGGGAGTAAAGGGGCTAGGATGGGGTCCAAGGGATTGGGGTGTTATGTAGATATTTAGTGAGTTTGATTGCGTTTTGAGAGGGGTGTGATAGTGAACAAGGGGTGGTCAAAGATGCTGGAGGGTATGTGTAATGGATAAAATTGTGTAAATGGTATGGTTACAAAAATTTGAGGGAGGATATAATGGGTGGTGGAATTTTCAATGTAGGGAGTAGAGGATAGATTGATAGAATGGGTCTATAGAGAGGGGAAGAGTGAGGATGGGGGAATTTTAAAAAAAAATATATTGACTTCCAATGAAGATATCCAACTTCCTATTACACTAAATCATAAAATTATAGCACTTAAAAAATTATTATTTTTCTGTATTAATATAAATGATGAAAATAAAAATGTTTTCTTTTTGAAAAAATAATTTGATGGAGGTTAAAACTTTGAGAGATTCATGTAGTTATAGTCATTTTTAAAATTAGTTTAATGAAAATTAATAATGGAATATGCGTTATAATAGAGGCCCGTTAAGGGGGACACAATCATAGAATAATGGGATATGGGAACACATTCTATATTTCAGAATGTCATAAAAAATATAAAACAGTTAAAAACATGTTTATGATTAAATAAATGGTCAATCTATTAATATTTATAAAACATTATGGTATTAATGGTGTAGAAAAATATTCTCATTCAATGGGGATCTTTCATATGTACTTGTAGTTTACATTGACAATGATTTGTGATATACTTTTACAATCACTATATAGTAGTAAGTAATTTTATTTCATGGTTAAATGAAATAATTTATTAATGATGAAATTAATCCTATATTTTTATATTATATTTTTATTTTTCATTATACATCTTATTTATGAATAAAAATGTCCCTACATGACATGACCCAATCCATTGAGAGATTATGTGACACCCTGATCAAAATTTAACATACGACACTCTAGTTAGTATTTCATGTGACATTTTTATTGTATTACCATATGCCAAAGGATATATACAAATGGAGAGTGACTATAAATGATAGTAGGGTGACTATACAATCAATATAATCACAAATGAGAACTTGGAAAAAATTAAATAAATAAATAAACCTAGATTAAGAATAATGATTTATAGTGAAAAAACAACCATACTTGATATTAAAATAAACATACTATAAAAAGCTGATATCATGATAATTGTATAAATTATAATATAAGGATCACTAGATATTGTAAGATAAAACAATGAAATGGGGTTATTAACTGTAATTCTAGGTATATCATTGGAAAAGTCTCCAAAATATGTATCCAACCACCCCATCTAGATTTCTTGTATAACCTATCCCATAAAAGAAAAACATATGGTTCAAATATGCACCAAGGTTATCATTATGGGTGAAAGAAATAATCTCAGTAGGGAACCACAAACATGGTTCCACTGATATAGAAAAAATAAATCACATAATATAGGTATTAATTTATCGTTGTTATTTGATAACCATGAATTTATGAGACCAAAACTAACTCATTATGTCCAGTTTTAGTGATAATAGTGGTCTCATAATTACACTAAGACACAATCGCTTCACTCAAGGCTAGGTCCATCAATAGAGTCTCAACCATTTCCCTCTCACTTAACAAAATGTAGCATACAAAATCCTAATCCCATATCATAGCTCATACCACCACCCTCAAACACAATGTGATGTATCATTCCTTGCCTTGTATCTCATATTATACCACCACACTCCCACTATGTGTAAATTCTTGTTACAAAATCCACCCCATTACCCACTCACTCATGGGGGTCCTTTATAGTACCCTCTCACTTGTATTGTGGCTTCTTGTCATTAGCATTTTCCAATACACTACCAATAAATGTGATCCCTTCCAATATCCTCTCATTCATGGAGAGTATTTGTTGTAATATCCTAGAAAAATAACCTCTCACAAAATGTGGTCCCTTCCATACCCTCTCAATTAGGTTAAGTCCTCATATTAACATACTGTACTAATACCCTCTCAATCAATGTTGTCACTACTAGTAAAATATCACATAGGGTGATGAATAACATCACATATATTAATCAACTATATAATCAAAATCCATTCCCTGGTATACAATAACAACCAAGAAGTCAAATGACACATTTATCCCCCAATCATCATTTGATCACCACCAAGCTAATCACTAGAGGTTCTCTCATAGCATGATTCATTCTCACATTCCTTGACCCATGTTACTATACCTTATCATTTAATGTATACCCATGGCTCCATAATGATCTAAAATAATCCCAAAAATTGTTAGGTTATAATCCATCTATAATGAATGTTGTTTATCACACATGAACATTCCCATGAACAACGTACCCCCAGAAAATCACTCAACCCTGAAGGCCACAAGGAACAAACCTATTCGTTCATGAACATATCATTAGATACTATGATGGGAATGTAAGACTTATAAAAACCTTTTTGAACATAGAACTCTTCATATGAACTCATCACATAAGGTATCTAATAGTTTGTCACACTCACACTCCTCAAAGGGTAACTTTTTTATAGGCTACATGAGCCAATCCTAGAATTCTCCATTCCCTTGGATGAGGTATTTCCGACATATCTCACATATCAACTTCTATAGTCATTCCATAACTAGCACCACACAATCATTAATAAACTACATCATGCATTGGATCACATTTAGTGAACAGACCCTTATATAACCAAAACTCCCCTCAAAAAGAGACTTTATCCAATGTGACCACATCACTAACCATCAAACTCTAATAAGAGGTTATGAATTCTATAAGGTATATTTGGACCACTTCCCATACTATACATGAAGCACCAAACATTCCATAACCAATACCCATGGCACCCATCCTTACGAGAGAGTACAACCCTTCCCTTATGGTTATAAACTAGGACATTCATAAAAAAGAACATAATTATTATGCACTATAGTGTCTAATGGAACCAAATAGTGGTATTTCCTAGGGAAACATATCCACCAGGCCACTCAAAAATCACCCAATCATTAAATAAATCTTTACTTCAATACTAGGAAGCTCTACCATAACTTACGAGATCCCTCAAGACTCACCCAACAACATTATATATATTCCAGTCTCAGAAACCTAGGTACATATAAGGACATAACATAAATTTATATTTCATATGATAAAATATTAAATAATCAATATACCTCAAAGTCAAATGTTTCACATCAAAAAATATCACAATCTAAATTTATCATCATTTAATTGAAATTGTGAAATCATAAAAACATGCCTAAATGGGGTTATGTTCTAAAAATTTTGACATGGGAGAAAAAATGAAAAGTTATCTTGGGAATACCTTAGTTAACCAAATAAAACCCCCTATTTATAATGACATGTCTATCCATTAAGATATGGTTACTAGGTGATCAAAAAATGGAGGGTGGTAGGGGAACGTTTATATGTTGAACGACTTCTTGGGTTGTGTTTGTGTAGTTGAAAAGGTGGTTGTTGGATACCTTTTTAAAAAACATTTACTTTTCAAACTCCAAAAAGATACTGAATTATGGATTGAACAGGGAGACTATGGAACAATTCCCATATAAGGACACATTTGGTCATGATATCAAGGATCTTGATGAAACATTCTTCCCTAGATCAAAACTAGTAAAATATCAACAACCATTTTTGGTGTGATTGGATGGCCCATGGTGTAACAATATTCTTTAGAGAAGATTTAAACTCTACCCCTAGTAACCCTACATTGTGTATCCACTTGATTATGGCATGACTATTCTTATACAATAACAAATTATTCTTACATAGAGGGGATAATAGTGAAACACCACTCACTGTGATATAATAACCCCTATACAACTATAGAAAAATAATAACACACAACAAATTTCCATTCAACCTTGCCATGTCCACATCACAAATCACACTTCAGGGCCACCATCACAACACAACCACATCTAGTTGAATTATGATGTTCCATGCCTTGAAAAATTCCCTAAATTTAACTGAATACAACTCCTAAAACCTACTTCTGATACTTATGAAATGAAATGAAAAACGCCAATAGAAATAAAAACAATCTCTATGGATATCCAAACTCATTGAATTCAAATATGAATCGAAATTATCGAAACAACCCCTCCTCCATGGAAAATATAAAATTTATTGTGAATTTATACACTTAAATGACAAGGGTGTTTATAAATATCCCACTATAGAATATCATATCCCATGGAATATGTGGGGGCCCTCTAGCAAATAATATTATCCCAACCCAATCATAAATTCGTCATAATGTAACTACATTATGCCTTTTAATTCTAACCTCACTACTACATGACTCCCAATACAGAACACATTATTTATAAAAAATCGGTCTATAAAATCAGAAAGAATGGAAATAGGATTTACATGATTTTAATCACCCAAATTGTGTACATAAAAAATTATTCATCCATCAATGATCATAGAATCTAAAACTAATCTTTTTTTCACCTATATCGTAACTAAAATTCTTACACCAAGACAAAAAATAAAGAAACTAATCATACCCAAACCATCAGAACCCCTACGATGGGTCATTCCATGAAGTTATAGTTCTTTCCGCATAATAACTTATTATTCCTAGATTATTCATATTATTAGTGATTGAAATGGTATAAATAACCTTGAAAAATGCATCTTGAGAAGTCCATTGACCAAAACCAGAATTCCCCCACAAAATTATACATTTGGTATAGCTAAAGAAATTATCATTAATCCAACATCCCATCATCATACTCTAATCCCATAGTAGAATTTTATATCAACCTAGAGTCAGAATATATTGATTCACTAATTTTCATTTCATTCCAACCACTAGATGTGTGAGTTTATCAATTTACATCCTAGTATAAAGGCAATTGACATTTTCATAACATCAATCATCATACTTGATCCAATTTTTTGATGTGATATTATAAAGGTGTAATTAATCCCATAATAATAATAACTAATTGGGATCTGTCAAAAACCTGACTACACATATCATTATTCTTGAAACACATTCATTCCCATAAAGTATATTTATGATCAATAAAAATATGTTTTTTGTGTTTAGAGGGAACCCTAAAAAACCTAGCCATGAAAACACCAAGAAAGCATAAAATCCTACCCAAATTCACCTTTCTACCCCAATAATAAAAATACCATGAACATTAACAAAAATAATGAAATGATATAAAAACAAGACAAAAAACATCATGCATCCCAAAAATAACACCAACAAACATGTTTATAGGGTATAATGAAATTACCTTATAGAACATGCTTCAATGATATATTTGAAAATAGTAGAAGCATTGAGAATCTATAGCCATGTCTCTGCTCATTGGTGACACTCCATGAAAATATCTAATTCATGTAATAAATACGCTACATCTTTCAAACACTATAGAAATTACCATTCCCTGGTCAACAAAAACCATTGCACTGGCACTACCCATTAATAATATGATTCTAGAACATTAATATGAATCTGATTAAAAGGAAAAATGTCCAACTTCTAGGCCTCCCACCTATGAAAAACAAAATAATATATCCCTATGATATTTTCAAGTTATATTAATTACCTAAATTTATCCTTTTGATACATATTTTACGACTATGATCTAAGGAACCTCGTAGAATGGGTGTCTCACCATCTTTTTAATATAGACCAATATAATACCATTAAAACAAATACATTATCTTCAGTACACACACTAAACATCTATCATAAACCATTAAACATGGAATATGAATATTCTTAACAAGAATATTATTAATGTATTTTCATTAAGAACTACCCATCAGAGGAATTCTTTTACCATGAAAAATGTCCGAAGAGAGACTATCTTCTAAAAATCTCACGTTCAATCAAAGAGACTATCTTGATGGGAACACCTTACTAACCCATACATATCCTTAAGGTTCATCGAGCCACATGAAAAAATCCATTATGGTTCTCCAAATATTCTTCTCCCAGTACATCAATTCTGCATACAACTTATAAAACCTTTCCTTACGAGGGTCTCATGATTCCAAGGCATTACCACATGAATTATCCCACTCCATGTTTCTAAAATGGTTACTAATATTGAACTTTTAGCTATACCATCCAATTTATTTATTCCAAAAATACCATAACATTCTTCTCAAATCTCCAATTGTGATTTAGTTTTCCAAAAAAACAATGTAACATAAAAATGCCAATAAAAAGAAGACTCCATAACACTCAAGCATCGATCCACTTCTAATGATTATATAAATATATTCCTTAACTGAGGTCATGTCACCCTACACACCATTCACACAAATAAAATAAAAAAACTATCCACAATAATAATGAGAAACCCTTTTCCCCTCTAACTAACCAATATCATACTACTCAGGGGTAGATTTCAATTTGATGGATATTTTCATTGAGTAACAAAATCATCTAAGACCATACTGTTGTATTAAAATTCGCTCCATGGATTCATGGAACGTATTTTTCAGGGGATTCAACCTCTAGGATTCACATTATGGATCCTTCCAAAACCGTTCATTTCAATGTCCTATATCACAACACAATTTCTCACTTCATGGTTTGACCTTATAGCTAAATTACTTCCCCTTACATATCCAAAGAAAACACTTCAAAAATGACAACATACTCATATTCTTCAACATGAACCACTTCCTTCTTATTATATATAGAAACACATTTCTATCATACAGAAATAGGGAATTACATCATAACCCTCTCAGGCATATCTCTGAATCTAAAAAATCTAAATTCACACAACATACATCCTACAATAATACTACTCATAATTTTCATATTATGAAACCAAAAACATTGTCGTCCCATTAAAGGGATGTCATCCACCATGCCTTCACAACTGAAACATCATCATGTTGGGGAAAGAAAAAAACACATCCCTTTTAAATATTTAATATGTTATCAATAATTTATTAGGGAAAAAATAAGAAAATATTATTAATGTTGTTGAAATTAATCAAATCCCATATCTTAGTCTATTTCTCCAAAAGTTCTTAATTGTAAACTATTATCCCAAAAAATATTGACCACTTGAAAAACAATTTTCCATCGGTAATAAATCCAAAAAATATATAGATAAACTCTACATGATTATGATGTTTCATGTTTATACACCATATTTCACCCTAGGATATGAGTAAAATAAATAAATAAGTAATCTCAAACGAGAACACAATACATAAAAAAAATGTCATTACAAATAGTGAGAATTACAATCAATAACCCCATATCATGGAATACAATTATTTTCAATTATAAATTCTATTTTTTATGAACTATTCCAGGGTTGAATCATAGCTCTGACATATTTACAACTCCTACTAGAATTTCCCAAACACCATATAAATCAAAACAATTCTTTGATGGACCTCAGTAATGTACTAACTAAAATTGCCAATACCAAATTTTAGTGTGAGAGCCTCATGAAATTAAAGTTTCTTCCCAATAAATCAATTGGATATTACATGTATAGTGAGTACATAACTATTATTTTGGTGTCTGTACTCTTAGTATCAATACATTATATATTATATAATTAACTGAATCATAAAAAAATCCCAGTAGGGGGAAGGATTTATAATAACTAACCATCAATAATATAAAACATAAATATATTTTAGAAATCAAATATCATGATCAAAATAAAATATATATTATAAATATTTCCTGATAGACCAAAAAATATCCTCGGTAAGCTAGCAAAAAAAATGAAACTCATCCGTAAGTTTATGTGCCTCCTCAAACTAGTCTCCAATATCTCCATTGATCATCCCAGGACGAATATATTGAAATAATAATCATTATAATGTGAAAAAAGGATAACATGAAGAAAATGGTACCATTACATGGTGTGATAAATAATACAAATAGGGAACCCTCAATGAGTTTCTTATGATATACCATATTATGCAGTTTGTTTTCACAGAAAATAAAAAAATGTACACAGGAATACAAATCAGGAAATCATGTGATAACTAGGCCACCACAATCCATGAGCTCACTAGTTCTAGAAAATGATAATGAAAAATTTTATCTCAAAATTTATACAGACCCTAATCCTATTTCCCATATATATGACCATCAATTGAGAATCTATGATTACCCTCCCACCCAATGTAATGTCTCATACAATGTCATGATATAATGTCTAATATCATTCCATTATAATATCACTAAGGGTGGTGTCTCTTAGAATATCTCATATCACATCCAATAAAACCACCCTCTAACTTTGTGTGATGTTTGAAAATAACAACTTGGACTAATACCCTCTCACTCAGTATTGTCCATACTAACAGCCCCTCACTCTGGGTGGACTTTTACAACACCCTTTAAATTATAATGTGACCACACACTAATATCATATACTAATATACTATCACTCTGGGAATTCAATTCCAATAGCCTCTAAATCTAGGTGATTTTTAACATCTTATCTCATTAACAACTATAGGTTCAAAATCAATGAAATATCATAACATGAATCATCCTCACATGACTTCTCCCATCTCATTGTACCTATACGTCAAGGGTATACCCCTAAATTCAAGATATTCATAGGAATCACAATTATCTAGAGACTCAATCAATCTTTAATTAACCTATCCCATCATAATTGACTATGAACATGCACAACATCCCCCTAGAGAACATCCCAACCACTATTTCTATAATGATTCTACCACATCCTCACCATGAATAGGACTAGTATTGAAAATAAAATTCTAATAAATACGAATAAATTATCTCACTTATCATGTTTCCTATAAAATTGGCCCATAAGAGATCAAATGGGTTTCCAAAATCCATCACCTGATAGGGCCACTCCTTGTAGGCTACTCAGTCTAAGAAAATAATTCATCATTCCTTAGCATGATAAATTCCATATATATCATAAGAATCATCCCACCATAGGGTTATTTCATGATTGATACCCAATAATAATTTACCCATTTTAACATACATGGAAACCTCTTTATTTCCTGAGAACTAATATAACCAAAAAAGCTCCCCAAAGAGGAGATCTAATCCATTAAATAATATCACCATCGCATAACCACCAAAAAGGGGTTTCAAGGCCCATAAGGATTACATTATTCAATTCCCATTCAATACCAAAATATCATAATGTGGAAAAACATATAGTCAAGGCCCTAATAACATGAGAGATTACAATCCCTATCTCATATCCTCAAATGAGTCCATTCATAAAACTAAACAGTATGGGGTCCGCCATACCCAACTAGAGGACATTACCCTTACTCATGTACCCATTAAGACAAACTATAATTACATGATCATGTAAATGTAACATAATTATATATTCAAGAGTTACACTCTATCCAACCTCATCCCTCATGACTCACCCAACCACATTTCTAAAATAATAAACCTAGAACCCTAGGAAAACACTAGCACAAAATAGAGAAAAATAATACATGTTGTGTAATACGATAGAAACAAACTAACTTATTCTTAGTTGGGATAACTCATTTGATATATTGGATTGTTTAGTCATTTTACACCATATCCATGCAAAATAGAATTTCAAAAATCATATGGAATGTTAATTTGTTATGATATGATGATATTAGAGTATAACTTATTTAGAGAGAGTAGTATAAATTGATGGGTAGAGGGGCCTCTAGGATTTTCATTTTGAGGATAACAAGTAGGGATGGGTCCATTTTAAAAATATTTAATAAAATCATAAAAACGCCACACAAGTGGTTTATTACACTATGAATAATGGGATCATGAAACAGTTCCCCATCTAGGGACACATTGCTGTGTCAAAACACTATTCAGGCCAAAATTAACTTCTATAATGTAGAACAGGGGAAAAATATTCCCTTATTAGGATGTGACCAAGTTCCATATCATGTAACACTCCTCCTATGAGTAGTGTGATACTCCCCCATTAATCACCATTAATGATTCATCCCCTAGATATGGAATGATTCAACAGAAAATAATAAAACATCGTTTGAGTGTATTCTTAACACTTTTGATTATATGTTTTGATAATTACATATTCCATATAACATTGATTTATATGTCTTGATAAAGACTAGTCAATATCATTATTTATTCTTATTAATTATTAATATTTGATCCTATTATTTATTATCATTTTTTCTTACTATTTGTATTTATTAATTAATTTAATTAATTTTGTTTTAATTAATTTGTTTAGAATTTTTTTATTAATAAAAATCCTTAAAGAAAATTTTTATTAATTGATTTCTATTTTGTGTTTATCAAATTTTATATTGAATAATTATAAGTAGATAATTTTATTTATTGAAGAAATATGTAATTTAGTGGAATTTTCATAAAGGGGTTATATTATAGATAAAGAAACATATTATATATCAAAGAAATTTTATTCCATATTGAATATTTTGATAAAGGTCAAAATATTAATTATGGATAGAAAAACAAAGAATGCATTGGGGAGTGAAATTAACTAATATATATTAGATGATTGGAAATATATTAACTATTACATTTGAAGTGTATAAAACATTTATGTATATTTGTTTAAAGAGATTAATATTATTTATTTTAATGAACTCAATATTTACCATTATCTATTCATAGGACGCTTTTAAATATGATTTAAGTTTGAAATTGTTTCCTTTTAATTATTATGTATGAATTACTTATACATATTAAGTTTTTTGAATTGGAGGAATAAAAAGATGTTTTATATTATACAAAATAAAAAGATAATTATTATTTAATGAAACAAATGTATTGAAATATTGTTTTGGTAGATTCTATGTGCTTAAAATTTTGTGATTATTTTAAAGGTATTATTATAGATATCAATGATATAAATTTTTTGAATATGTTAATGGATGTGTGTCCTTCTCTAAAGTATTTTGTTATTTCATTGGATTATTTAATGGATTTTAATTGGTTTTCATGACTTTAATTTCAGGAATGAAATTCTCAATGGTTATGAAGAATTAATGACGATGAATAAAACCTTAGATTTTGAAAATATATTTTTACTGGGATTATTTTGTGTTTTCTTTATAGGATAGATTATCTAATAACTATATGAAATTCACCTTTCAAAATGAAAAATTATGGAATGTTTTTTGCAATTAGAAATTTTTACAAATACATTTTTCATTACTTTGTATTGATTATTCTAATTTAGTTACTAATGAAATGGATCTGCAATGGTCAAAATCATTTAATAGTAATATATATATTGGGCAGTTTGATAGAAGTAGTGAAAAATGAATTATTATGAATATTATAACAATTTTCAAACATCTATAATTCCTATATTATTTTAAGATGAAACAATGTGAGTGTGAAAATGTATAATGGGATGTTAGAATAACAATGTAATGTTGTTTCTATTATTCTAAAATGAACATTCTAAAATGATTTTTTTTGAGTTGTACATTAAAGACTAATATTTCTCATAAAATAAGACTCGTCATCATTCAATAGATGGTGTTTGAAACTATCTTACATAAAAATTTTTAAATATTATACATTTATCTTAATTTTATTTCAGGTGACCATTTAATATACTAAGTTTGGGTGTATTTATGAGAAACCATTTATGGGTGAGAGGCCTAGTAAAATCCTTATACGGTAGAGACATAAAAAATTTCATGTACTATGTTATATGTGTAAGCTAAATCCACCTAGATGTGATATCCATAAGATGGTAATCTAAGTTGAAATCATCAATTCTACATTATTTTTTATTGGAGTGGGCTAGGTAAATATATTTTTTGAATCAACCCATTATCAACACCTTTTGTGTAATGATCTATAATTTCTATTAATTTACAATTTTTATCTAATTAATTTTCAAAGGAATTATATCAACAAAAAATTTGATTAATTTATTTTATTTAAAGATTTTAAATAACTATATACATAAAAACCTCATTAAATTGTTTTCTTTTATATAAGTGGGATTTCACTTGATATAAAATACAACTCTTCTAAGTGATAAAATCGTACTGACCCTAATAAGTTGGAGGAAAAAATACCCAACATGAAAAACACATATTTTAATGAATGATATAAAAGAATGTATATTTATTATTTGAGATCATAATTTCAATGATGAGTATAAGAGTTTTTGGAAACAATGACTGGTTATCTATTTAAAGGGTCATGGATGGAGTTTTTACATGAAGTACGATACACCATGCCAGATTCTTGAGGGGATAACCTGTGTAATAAAATGTTATAAAATTTACGTATTATGATTTAAATAGGAAATATATGTATTTTATCATTTTGGATTGGTATTTGATGAGTTTCATAGAGGTTATAATTTTTCTATAGCTTCTAATATGTGTGAAACTATCCTTTTTATGATGGAACTGATAATGTATAAAAATTATGGTATAATACTGTATAGTTAATGTTTTTATAATTTTATTATATTTGATTTATAATGTATTAATAAAATTAATAGAAGGCTCATGAAGTTGATAGATAGTGTTGTTACTTTGTGAATTTTATTTCTACAACCGGATGAAGATTTAAAATATTTCAGAGTTTAACTAGATCGATGTAATGGAATCACTATTTTCATAAGATAGTCTTAAAATGATAAAGAGATGAAATTGATGTATTTGATCATAATTTTATGGATGTATGAAGATAATATGTGTGAATAATATGATGATAAAATGTTATATAAGATGTAAAATTATTATCTTACATTTCCAATAATCAAAGGATGTGAAAAAGGATATGGCAATATATTTTGAATCATTAAATGAAGAATATAGTTGTTCAAATTCTTGTGTAGAACATAGAGAAATTTATATAATATTCAATAATCTCTACAATAGTATAAATTCATTTAGATAATCATTCAACAAATTAAAGGAGGGTGATGGAAAAGAAGTTATATGAAATGAATTCCTGAAAAAAAGTAATATTATGCAATACTTCCCCCAACTAAAAACCCAATGAAATTTGAAAAATTGATTCTTAAAAAAATACCATAATAGAAACTTTAAAATATCTAAAAAGAAGACTTAGTGTACTTTGGATAATTATAGTTATGATTCACATTTTGACCTGGAAATTGAGAAATAAAACAAAAAGTATAATTTTTTTGACAGCATAGACTAATGATGTTCATTCCTTCTTCTAAAAAACATCTGTATATAGAAATTATTAATTTAATGAGATTCATGGGTATTTTATTATTATTAATGATATATAATGTATAAAGTACGAAACAAATATCATAAAATTTTATTAATGTGTTCTTACTCAAAATAATGATACATTTAAAAAAATTAGAATTAATATATAGTCTCAATAAAGACAAATATTATTTAACATTAAATGATAGTTGAATTATTAATTTATTAGATTAATTTGATTAATTGAAATTGGTTTCTAGTATATTTACTAATAGGGATTAGTAACATTTAAAAATACTCAAAAAATCAAGGTAAATAAAGTTCGACATGGAATTGGAAGAAATAGTGAAAATCGTTTGGTTTATAAGAATTTTTTTGCTTGTTTAAAAGAACCCATGTTTAATATTACATTTGTTTCACTGTGGTATTTATGTACCTTATTCCAATGATTTATTCTTTAATGAATCAAAAACATGTGGTCTTAATCTATTTTACATTGAACAAATAATACATAACTATAAAGTTGGAATGGATTATTTAAATATGCTTATTTTTTTGATCTAAATATATTATTGATAACATTAATAGATCTAAAACCATATGAAAACCCACATACATTCATGTTTAATATTTTTTAGGATGAGACATAAATATAACAATATTAAATTTTTTATGGATCATGTACTCTCAAAAGAGATTAATAGATACAACTTATATTTTTAGTCATTATAATGATTAATGGTGGACATGTTTTTTTTATGGAAATACATATGTAAGGTTATATAATGATAGAATTTTTTGAAATATAAAATAAACACACATTAACAAAAAAAATTATGTTGAATGTTTTTTGGTCCCTTTCCTATTGTTTTCTCATCCATAGGGAGTTCACTGGATATGTGCATTCATCTATTTCGAGATTGACTCTATTACTTATATCATGGTTATAATAACTTATATGGTGTGATTTAAGTAGTATATTATTTTATTAAGGTGTATTATACTTGTTATGGTACATTTTTATTTTCCTATCAATAATGCTATTTTTCCACTTTTATAGGTGTTTGGTGTGTTTTGATTCTTATATAATAGTTTTATATGGGGAATAGTTTTTTAGAAAAGTTTTTATTATTTTTACCCATTATTTATTTATCTATATTATTATTTCATGAATTTAAATTATAACAAGAATTTTTATATTCTATTTTGGTCATGTACAATGTGTTATTATCCATATTTAGAACACATGACATATAGTAATCCATTTATATATAATATTTCAGTATATTTTATTTATTTCCCCAAATATATTTGAGTCATATATATATTCTAGGTAGTTTTATGGAAGTATGGAGAATAATAAAGAGAATATTAAAATCCTTATTATTCAAAAAATACTATAGTATCAATAAAACAATATGAACGAAAGAAATAGGTAATAAAATGAGGAAAGAGAAGGATGGATAAAGAATAAAAAATCTTATTTTTATACTACATTGAATATTCCACTATAAACTTTTAGAGAGTTATAGTGTCATTACATACGTATCCTCCAGAAGACCAATATTATGTCAGTTGTAGATAATGAAATCTTTGTGATTTCAAACATATTAAACTTATATATATACATAAATTTTATTTTTGTAATTGTAGAATTATTCTACTATGTGGGGGACTAATGAATGGTACAATCATTGTGTGAGAGAGTCCTACTAAATTTCATATAATGGGGATCTGGATGAAAGTCCACAAACAATCTCCTAAGGGTCACCTTATTAATATTAGATTTGAGGTCACATTGAAAATTATTTGAATAAAAATAATCAATCCATCATTGGGGATCACTGAGGTAGATTAGTTAATGTTATTTATTGATCCAACCCACTACAAAAACCACTTGTGGTATCCTCTTTCATTTTATAAATTTCATATAATTATCTATTTAAAATAGATAAGACATATCTAAACTAACTATAAGAAAGTAACATTAATTTAGTGAATTATTATAAATGACTAAATCCCACAACCCTATTTAGTAAATGTTTCATACATAACATGGATAAAAATATATTTTTATATATGATGGTCATGGTGAAACACCTCACACATTAGCATGTACTCAACTCTCTACCTTGAAAAAACTTAATCAAACAAATAACTCTTCCATGCCACGTTTCCATGGTTATAATTAAATTTTCCCCATAGAGACACCAACATGGATTAAATTGCACTAGTTGGAACATGATATATGACATATTGTAACATTTCATATATTTCAGTAATACCAACTCCCCAAACCTTCACTCTAAACTCTCGAAATCCACTAAAACAACTGAACTCCTGTAATGAATTTCACATGGGAGATCCTAAATCCCAAAATCCAATATTGAACCCTAATTACCTAAATATATATTATCTATAAACAAAATTATAAATTTCATATATGTTTACCAACCTATAATGAAACAGATCTTTAAACCTTTCATATGTTTGCAGTAATCCAAGAGTGACACCCAATAGCACTATTGTGGGTCAGAAGATGGAATATAGCACCCTGAATTCATTTCTATACAAGCAAGGTGTTATTTAATAACAACATGAAAATATACTCAATTAAATATGAAAAATACAACTGGCACCCACAATCAAAATAATTAAACAATAGAAATGTATATCAACATATACATGTGATTGTTTATGATAGAAAAATTAATATAACTGTGGAATAAATGAAACAAATATAAAAATTACAATTATTTATCAATAAAAAATAAAGGAAGAATCATTCTAAAATTAAAAAAGTATTGATCTTCATATAAAAACTATAATGCTTTATGAAGCTATCATTCCTTATTGAGGAGATGATCTGAAAAAGGATTTTGAAAATTCATGAATCACTTCCTCCCAGGATGTGATGTCATTAATGGTATGAGGTATGATTTTTACCTCAAATATACCATATTTATTTGTGGCCAATTGAGTGTTTTTGTAGACTATCAAATTTTCATGTCATTCTCAGCTCATTGGCGGAAATTTTGATCACTTCACATTTCACATTGTGAACACACATTCCCCAATAAATATCACATAAAACCACATCACATCCACCTATTTGAATAATGTAGTTCCCCCCGTGAACATCCTATCAATAGCCGTTTCCTCCTCGAAATACACAAAAAGAGAAATATATAAACTTCTCAGATAATACATTTGATACTGGAATCTTGTGACTTAGATATATCTCTGAGAACAAATCTCTAGGTATCTTAAAAAATAAACGATAATGAAAAAGGCATATCATAATTCCCTTTAAAAAAAAGATGATTCATGAGCCCTTCATTAATGAATCAGTTTATAGGGAACTCTATAATATATTTTCAAATGAGGCTTTTGACGAAGACCTTCGTGATAAAATATTCTTCAGGAGGATATACATTAAACATAGAAATTACCTTACATGACTTGGTGAGTGACTATGGTATTTATTACCCATTTCTAATTCTCTCATATTACGTGTCAGTTTTTTCCATTATATCCACTTTTCACATCACTCAAATAAAAATGAAAATATGCCTCCTTAGGTGTAATCTCATTCCATAATTCGCTCATTAATATTTTTATCCAAGTACATTGTTAACAAGTTTCAATGTAACAAACTAAATTTCAAAAGGATAATAAAAGCCTATTTGAAAATAATTTATGAGTATTTTTTGTGAATAATTTAAAATTTCAATAAAAATAACTTTATAGTTGAATTATTGTATTTATGTGAGGGAAAAATCTTTGTTAACACTTCATAATTTTTTTGGAATATTCTTAAAGTTAGGTACTGGGATAGCGTAGAATTATGAGGGTCGTAGAGACTAAATATTTATTTAATAAATATATTTAATATGTTATATTATGATTGCGGGCAATTGTTTCCAAAATAATGAAATATATCCTAAACAATGTCCCATATGAGAAATATGATACCACTATTACATATTAGATGTTAGGATTACCTTAGGAGAAACATACAATTTGTGTGTGTGTGACATCTGGTAAAATCACTTAAGATGATAATTTATTTAATTTTTTAGTTTATTTCTTCCAAAAATAATCGAATATCACCTTAAGGGGTTTTCATATTATAAATCTAAGGCCTCAATAAGGCTTCTAATAAATGTTTTACACCTAATGTGACATAAACATTATACATGTCATCTGTTTATATATGTGATATACAATAGTAAAAATAATTATATTTTTATTATTGTTATTATTATTATTGCTGTTATTAGTATTTGTGTTCAAGAAATTAAAATGGAAATTTCGTGGGTAATTAAATTCACTTAATTTATTAGTGATGCTTAACAATGGGTGCAAGATAATCGTGGTATTAGTTTGTAATATTATTATTATTAATTCTTTCATGTAAATTTTATTGTATAGATAATTTACAAACTTTATAGTTTTAATGGAAACTATTTTTGAACTTTTCAGGGTGTAAATGGGGATATAGATTTAATAATAATAATTATTTATAATTATTATTATATATAAATTTGGGAAATAATTTTTGTGTGGTTAATTAAAAATACATATATATATATATATATCTAGGTTAAATATATATGTATATATAGGTGTGACTGTGTTTTTGTGTGTGTATATAATTTCCTAATATAAATGGGTTAAATAAGTAAATAAATAAAAATATGTGTGTCTATATATATAAATGAATATATGTAATTTTGATTGTGTGTGTATATGTATTTTTTATATATAAAAGTTAAATATACATATTCGTTGGATATCATATTATATTTATTTAATTATTAATTTCGTTTTAAAAACAATTATGTAGAAACGTGTAATGGGTTTTTTCAGTTTCCCATGAATTAACAATGTAACGGAAAAATAAAGAAAAGTGTTATAAATGAATTGCTAATTTAATGAAAGGAAGATAAAAATAAAAATATAAATTGTAATTTGGGAAGTCTCTTAAGGGTGGCATGGATAAGAGGAATTCCACATATTCATCAAACCTCTACATTTCTCCCCCATCATTGTCTCTTCTAATATTATTTTTATTTTTATTTTATTTTTTTATTCTTCCAAACATTTATCTTCAATGTCTTATTGGATAATGATCAGACTAACACACCATTGGAATCATCATGATGAGTATATTTATAATCCAAAATTTATTTTTAAAACAATAGTGGTAATTTATTTAGATTTAATTTGATATTTTTAATTTTCAACCAAATTTATAATTTTAAAAAAATGATTAAACAAGTATTGTTCAAGGATTCGTTATAGGGTGATCATAGTCTATTTTGGTATGACAATGGTTCAGGTAACCCAAATCTTTCCAAACCTCGAAATCATCTTAGAAAAACTTATGGTAGGAAGTTCCTTAACTTCATGTGCTATCATTTACACATGTTTACTTAATTGATATGTGTGTTGTCTTATCTTATAATCTACTCAACTTTGATTGCATGATGGTGTATTTGTAGATCATGATACCTATTGTGATTCTATCAATGATTTTATTATAGTATTTTCATGGTTTATTTTTTTCGCAAGATGTTATGATTGCTAATTTATTTCTAATGATGATATATTGTTCTATTTATACATGTGTTCTCCCCTTATATGAATGTTACCATTCCATGGTAGTTGTTAGTGAGAGTTGAGATAGGTGAACAATTAGGACATATTTTACCCCTTATAGGTGGCGTGTTCTTGACATACATCGATGGAGATGATGGACCTAATCATATGATAGAGATACAGTGATATCATAGAGTCATGTTGGGGATGTACTTGGGGAAATTGTAGCCAAGTATCGGGTTTCTAAACATGTAGTTGATTTGTGAGTAGTCCACTCAACTCTTAGATAATCCCACAATGAAGTTCTTGATTGAAAGTTGATTTGCATGTGTCATACTCGATAGCTAATTGGTTTGTGAAAATATGCTCATAATTGAGGTCAAATATATGATGATAAATTGGAATGCTAGGTTGTGAATTCAATCGATGCCAATGTATTGGGGTTCCCGACATCTAGTTGACCAATGAGTTTCATGATGTATATCAGCCACTCAATTCCAAGTTGATGTATGAGAAGCACGATGTACATGATTCTAGAGATATAATGTCCCCATAGAACAATATGTAATAGATAAACTTGATTCCTAGGATCCATGTATCAGTTTATCAATGCCTAATTTATTTATGAGGGGTGAACTTGATTCCTAAGAGATTTGATAGTAGTGTGCTTCATTCCTAGTTTATTTGTATGTGTCATACTCGATGACTAATTTATTTTCATAAAGTATTAAATACTTGAGGCCCACGAGATAACCTAGTCACATATACTCATGATGATAGGAGGATTTTAGGAAATAAGTGCAGTAGTCTTGTGTCTAGTTTTGGGATACTTTTGATATCATCTTGATATCATTCTAGCATATAGATAGAGATGTTACGACCGGGGGTTTGTGGCGTCATGGTTAGTGAACCATCACACGGTTTTTATTTATACGATTACTGGATTTTTACACATTGATTTTTTTAGGAATAAAATTTTAAACTTGAAAACGTCAGGTGAAGGATGCATTGGTTGTGTCTTACTAAGTCTTATACTCACATCCTAATCAAGAGTTTTTGTTTCCTTGTAGATTAAATGAGGGAACTGATAAAGGTAAAGGGCCATATGGTGTACTGCAAGGATGAGGAGCATGGATCTAGTTGTGTGCTAGGATGAACAGAGGAGATTCTATAGGTCATTATTTATATATTTATCTTCTTTATTTAATATGTACCAACTTAGAAATTTTTGGTTCTTCTTTATTTATATATCATGTATTACACTTCTTCTAATATTCTTTTTATTTACTCTAATTATTTATTTTTCTAATTCTGGATTATTATTGATTCAATGACAAAATACTGAGCGTATAGTCTCCCCATTGTCAGTCTCATACCATGGCTGATAATAGGAAACCTCATACATATGGGGATGTGTGCATGAGGTCATGTGTCCTTCGGGCATGGAACCGATGGTTTGGGTTGAGATGATAAAAATGGAATAAGAGGATCAAGACTCACTAACTTGTTTATTCCCTTTTCCACGATTTCGGACAAGGAAGACGAGAGTTTTGATGGTTCCAAATCACATAGGGGAAGTACGTAAATGTCTGGAAAGAATTGTATAATGGACCTCTATGTTTCCATTGAGTGGGAAATTATGTTTTATTGTTACTATGGATTAAATATACCATGGATGATGCCCATGAAGTTGATATGCAAATTAGGTGATTTTGGGTGAGTTCACAAATCATTAACATGAGTATAATGTTCGAACATATAGGCAGGAGTTGTACGAAGAATACTTCTAGAGATACTTCTCGAGGATAATAAGTCGACATATGGTGGAAATTGTAACATCATCAAATTTTTTATTTTAATGAAACTATATATCTATATAATTTAGGAGTTTTTTCTGTGAAAAATGTAAATTTACATTAAAAATAACATTACAAATTATTTAAAGGATTTTTGTAATGGTCAACTCTCTATTAGCACTTCTGAATATTCCATGGAATATTTTCAGAGTCTTACACTAAGTTGCAATGGGATTATAATGCTCGTAGAGTCTCACTATTGATTTAATAAAGATATTAAAAATATTTTGTTATTTGTGTGAAATTTTTTTTCAAAAGAAATGGAATACATATCCAACAGTGTGTTATATGAGAAATATGATACTACTATTAGGTCTAGGATGTGGAGTTTTCCCTAGGTGAGACAAAACATTTTGAGCATGCAGTACAAACAATTATTATTTGTAATGGGTTATCTTCGAAGAGGAAGGGTCCCACTATAAAAAGTTTTCTGGGATGCACTTTTTGTGATTGGAGCCTTTTCCCGTCACAAATAACTAATTATGTATGATCAGAAGAGGTGTCCCATCACAAATGTTTTGGTACCCAAGGCATGCCAAACCCCAGGAAAGGTAATTATAACATGGGATACGCCCATCCCAAAAACCATTCTGTAGTTTTTTAGAATTTGTGATAGATCCCATCCCAAATATCATTGTTGCCTATTATCATTTTCAATGGGTCCCATCACAAATGCTATATCAGCCACTATGTATTTCCGATGAGACACATCACAAATACCATTTTAATCGTCTCCCCTAATTAATAGGGGTTAGCATTTCTGATGGGGTCTGTCGGAAATACTACTCTTTGTGAAGGGAATCACATCCCATATACTCCCATCACAAAAAATCTAACATATATATATACTCCTATCTGATTTTTTTGATTTCAGAACTTCTTCAACTCCTCTCTCCCTCATTACTCTCATATTTTTACAAAAAAATTTCAATGTTTCAAATTTTACATCAGATCGATTTTCTAGCCTTACATCGTATGAAACCATAAGTTTTAAGTTATTAATATATTGCATTAATTTTTTAGTTAATTTATTTTATTTTATATTAGTTAAAATTACTGTTAATTAGCATCAAATTAAATTAGAAATAGATATTTTTATTTTTCATTATTTATTGTTACAAATATGTAGATTCATTATGATTTTTTTAAATGTAAATAGTATTAATTTGTAATAATTTGGTTCAACTATCATTAATTAATAATAATTACTTTAATTATTTTGAATTATAAGAAATTTATAGTAATTAGAATTAATTAATTTTAATTAGAAGTAATTAGTATTAATTAGTATTGGTATAGTAATAAAAATTAATAAAAATTAATAAAAATTAATAATTATTAATAATTAGTAATAATTAGCAACAATTAGTAATAATTAGTAATAATTAGTAATAAATACAAGTAAATAGTAATAAATAGCAGTAAATATTAATAATTACTGCTAATAAGTAATAATTAGCGCTAATTAGTAAAAAAAATATATATAAATATTAATAAATATTAATGATTAGTAATAAATATTAATAAATAGGAATAAATACTATTAATCAGTAAAAATTAGTAATAAGTAGTTATAATTTGCGTCAAAAAATAGTTTTAAATAGTAATAATTAGCAGCCAATAGTAATAATTGGAGATAAATAGTAATAGTTAACAGAAAATACGAATAATTAGTAATAAATAATTAAAATTAGTAAAAATTAGAAATAAATAGTAAATATTAGTTATAAAAAGTAAAAATTATTTACAAATAGTAAAAAAGAAATAAATAGAAAATTTAGTAAAAATTATTAATAAATATTAATAATTAGTAGTAATTATATATAATTAGTGGTAATTGATAATAATTAGCTGTAATTAATAATAATTATCAATAATTAGTAATAATTAGCTGTAATTAAAAATAATTAGCGGTAATTAGAAATAATTAGTGGTAATTAGTAATAAATAGTTCTAAAAAGAAATAAATAGTAAAAATACTAATAATTAGAAATAAAAAGTTATTAATATTAATAATGAGATATAAATAGTAATAAATATTAATAATTAGTAATAAATAATTATAAACAGTAATAAATATTTATTAATAGAAATAATTAGTTGCAATTAGCAGAAAAATTAATAATATTTAGTGATAAATAGTAATAATTAGAAATGATTAGTGATAAATAGTAATTATTCGTAAGAATTAGAAAAAACTAGTAAAACTAGTTAAAATTAGTAATAATTAATCATAATTTGGAGTAATTTGTGGTAAATAGTAAAAAATAGTAAAAAATATTAAATAATAGTTATAATTCAAAATAATTAGGAATAATGCACAATAATTAGCAGAAAATAGTAATAATTAATGATAAATAGTAATAAATAGTAATAATTAGTGATTATAAGCAATAATTAGTAATAATTAGTAATAAATAGTAATAATTAGAAAGAATTAGTCAAAATTTGTGGCAACTAGTAATAAATAACTGTGAATAGTAATATATAATAATAAATAATAATAAATAGTAAATAATAATAATAAATAGTAACAATTAGTCACAAATATAAATAAATATTAATAAATTGTAATAATTAGAGATAATAAGTAATAATTATCGGTAATTAAGATTAATTAGTGTCTATTAGTAATAAATTGTGGTAATAATCAATAATTAGAAGTAATTAGTAATAAATATTAATTAATAGTGATAATTAGTAATAATTACGAATTATTACTAATAATCAGCAGGGAATAGTAATAATTAGTGAATATAGTAATAATTTGTGATAATTTGTAATAATTAGAAATAATTAGTAATAATTATTAATAATCATTAATAGTTAGTCAGAATTTATGATAATTAGCGGTACTTAGTAACAATTGGTAGTAAATATTAATAAATAGTGGTAAATAGAAATAAATAATACTAAATAATGATAAATAATAATAAATAATGATAAATAGAAATAAATAGTAATAAATATTAAAAAATAGTAATAAATAATAATAAATATTAATAAATCGTAATAATTAATAATAAATATTATTAAATAGTAATAATTTGTGGTAATTAATAATAATTACTGATAATTTGTAAAAAATAGTGGTAATTAGTAATTAGTGGTGATAATTAGAAATAATTAACTCAAACTAGTGATAATTAGGTATAAATAGTGGTAACTAGTAATATACAGTGGTAAATATTATTAATTAGTTGTAAATTATAGTGGTTGGTGGTAAATATTAATAAATAGTGGTAAATAGTGTAAAAAGCTGTGAATAGTAATTCACTTCAAAAAATAGTAATAAATAGTAGTGAGTATTAATAAATCTTGGTTAAAATTATTAATTTGGAATAAATTATAATAATTAGGAATAAATATAAATAATTAGAAATAAATAGTAATAAATAGTAATAAATAATAATAAATATGAATAAATAGTATTAATTAGTAATAATTAGTAATAAATAGTAAAAAATATTAATAATTATTTAAAAATAGCCATAAATAGTAATAAATAGTAATAAAGAGTAATAATTAGTAATAATAAGTGGTAAATAGAAATAATTAGTATAAAATAGTAATAAATAGCGAAAAATATTAATAAATAATTGTAAATATTAATAATTATGGGGTAATTGGTAGAAATTAATTGTAAATAGCAGTAATTAATGGTAAATAGTAATAAATAGAGTTAAATAGTATTTAATAGCATTAAATATAAATAAACAGCGATAAATAGTAATAAATAGTGGTAAATTTTAATAATTAGTAATAAATTGTAATAATTAGTAATACTGGGAGATAATTAGTATTAGTTAATGATAATTAGCGATGATTAGTGGTGAGTTAAATTGTAATAATTAGTAGTAAATAGTATTAAATATCGGTAAATATTAATAACTAGTTGTAAATATTAATTACATGGAATAATTAAGAATAATTATTGGTAAATAGGGGTACTAAGAAATAAATAGTAACAAATTTGAGTGAATGGTAATAAATAGTGGTAAATAGTAATAAATAGTTGAAATTTGTAATAATTATGAATAAATTTTAATAATTAGTATTCACTAGTAATAATTGGCAGTGATTTGCTATGACTAGAAGTAGTTAGAAATAATTATTAGTAATTAGCAATAAATAAAGGTAATTAGAAATAATTAGATATAATTAGATATAATTATAAATAATTTGAAATAATTAACTATAATTAGAAATAATGTGAAATAATTATAATTGATTTGAAATAATTAAAATAATTACTAATAAATGGAATAAATAAGAATAAATAGATTTTTTCTCCTTTTTGGAACATATTTTTATTATATCAAATTATTCATAAAAACTAATGATTTTATATTTTTTAGTGAAATGTGGATGTAGGAAACTGAAAATAGTCAATATTAGATGATCATGCATAGATAAATTAGTATAGGAATCCAAACAGTTCTGGTATATATATTGTATATATAGATGATAGTGAATCATTATTATAATTTTCATAAGAAAAAATAGAATTTATTTTAGAAGGTAAAACTATGTGTCCATATAAAATTTTGTCATGGGGATGTTTTCCATATTTGATAATGTTAGGTTTCATCTATTGCATTTTGGTTTTTAATAAATTATATTTTATGTATTAATGTGGTGAACATAGTTCAAGAGAAATAAAAATTATTTAGTTTTAGATCCATCACAGTTTCAAAATTTAGTGTAAGATGTGGATGGTCCATATTTTCAACAAACTGATACTTAGGATGATATTATTTTTACTCATTAGTTGAACCATCTCAATATTATGAGTTATTGAGGTTTTCTATGGTATCCTCATATCCTGGTTGATAGATTTAAAACATTGAAGTGGTTGAAAAATTTATGGCTATTAAATCTGATAATGGAATGTCGAATGGATGTTTTAGTCAGATATTTATTTGGTTAAAATACTATTACCTAATGAAAATGTGTTGCGTAAAAATTTCTTTGAGAACGAGAGGCTAGTTTATAATCTGTGTCTTGGTTATCATAAGATTCAAGAATGTTCAAACGATTCCCTATTATATTTTGATGAAAATGGGTCATTGGATAGTTTTGCTACATGAGTACAATCAAGTATAATGTGGATCGACAAGGGAAGACTAGATTGATTCTTTTTAAATAGTTGAGGTATTTATTTCTTTTATCGGGATTACAATGTTTATTTTTGTATCAGAACACAAAATCATTGATGTCAAGGAATAAAATCAATATTACAACCATTAAACGATTAAATCATCCAAATGATAGTGATTTCTAATAAAATTTTGACAAAGTACATCTGTTTTTTACTTTAGAATCTTGAAATATGTTACTAGGTCTTTCTACGAAATATTTCTGTACATTTGGTTCTTATAGTAGTCCACATTTTTGGACCTGCCTCTATAAATCCTTAAAATTAACCTCCTTGAAAGTTAATGAAGTGTCCTTATAACCTTTTTGACCTTATTAATATCAGGACATTTGAAAAATAATATTTAATTTTATTCGAGGCCATTGATTGATGAGTTAAATTTATTATTGATTAATGGTGTCATTATATATGATATTAATATGAAAAAAATTTCAATAGAAACCAACATTGATGTTGAAAATAAGTGACTTCTCAACATATTTCATGTTATCTAGATGTTGTACACATGGTTTAAAATCATGTCTCTATTATAATAGAGAGAAAAATATTTATACTCATCAATGAAATAAATCATTTTTTACTATCATCACAGATTTCTTCCAATCGATCATCATTTTTGAAGGAAAAAATATCATTTCAGAAAAAGGAATAATTGAAAGAGTTAGACCTCCCAAAATGATTGTAGTTTTAGAGATAAAATAATTCATCTCATCATTACATCCCATTATATTTGGACCAACTATTAACCAACAAAAAATTGAAGGCTTTGGGAAAGAACATAATTGGATAAAACCGAGAGTTTTTGGGATCATCCATATTAGTTGGTTTTTTTGGTTTTTCAAATGTTAGACATCATGCACATTGAGAAGAACTGTTTTGATGATATATTTTATATGGTTTTCGATACACAAGGTAAGACCAAAGATAATGTAAATGAATGATTAGATGATGCCCAAATTTGAAGGCCACCAGAACATAAACTATTTTAAAAATATCAGATCACTTAATTTGATGGTTCTAAAAGAAGAATACACACTATCCCAAGTAAATCAACTATTCTATTATCAATGGATTAGAGATTTGAGACATATGGATGGTTATTTTTCTAATTAGTAAATATGTATAAAAAATGGCCATATTAATGGATTAAAAGGACAAGAATATATTTTAATAATAGAAAGACATATTCCAATTAGATTAAATGGTTTTTTAATTCAATGATTTGGAATGCGCTAATTGGTATATCATATTTTTTTCGAGATATCTCTATGATGACGATAGAATATGATGCACTATGTAGACTACAAGAATATGTAATATTTAATTTTATGTAAACTATAAAAATTATTCATACTGACATTATTTGATTCCAGGGAATATTTGATATTACATTTTTCACATGAAAGAAAGATGTGGTGGTTTAGTACAGTTCTGATGGATGTACCCATTCAAGATATTCATATAGAAATTGAAGAAAAAATAATTTAACAAAGAATCGGTTGAAGGATCATTTACAGAAGCTTATTTTAAGAGTAAATTTCTTTTTTCTACTTTCATTATTTTCATTCTGAATATAACCCCAAACAAAAATGATTGGTCTACAATGAGAGAAATGTTGTTAATGAAATGATCAATAAATTATCATTTTTAATTACTAATAACATGGAGTTGGTGGAGTTCATGAGTGATGGATTTTAGGTGATAACCATCAAATAGATTATATATATGTTTTGCACATGTGTGATGAAATGAATCCATTTTTACTGTCAGTTATCCTATATATTATAATATAATATATGTTATAGTAGATTCATATTATTTTATTTGTAAATTATATGATAATCATATCAATAAAGAGATTCAACAAATTATAGCAGCTTCTCTTAAAGATAGTTGGAAAAATAATTTTTCCTACAGGTTTTGAGAACTCACACCATAAATTATTAAAGGTATAACATATAAAATATATTTTTTACTTTTTATAATGATAGTTTTTTACAGCTTTTCCAGAATCTAAACATGCTGACAAAAATGATAATTGACTGTGTGTAATAAGTAACCAACCATCCAAAATATTTAAATATTTTATTGAATTTGTAGTAAATGGTTTTTGATTAAATAGATGTGTATATAGGGAATAAAAGAAAATGAATATTGGTGTTTTAATTAGTGGATATCATCATAGAGAAACTAATTTCAACTTTTACAGCATGTTGGAAGAATTTATTGAACTGTGTTATATAGGAAAAAATTACATAATGATGTTTAAATTTTAGTGTTTGGATACTGATAGAGGCATCTGCATTCATTTGTACCGTGGAATCATTTATATTAAATATTTAAGTCTTCTATAATTAAATGACTCATTTTTTTTATCTCACTAGACACATCAAATTTATTATACAAATTACTATGAAACTGTAAGAGATTTGAGTGATTGGGGGAGTATAATAAAAATAAAATCTCAAGAATATTAGTTTATTTAAAGTGTGTTTAGTTTTTTTGAAGTGAAATAAATTGAAATTTTTCTAGAGACTACCCCAAATCCCAAATTTCTTTGAAGAGACGTAAATATTGATGATGGAATTAAGAAGATAGGGGTTTATGGTGACGATGATGTTATTGATGTATCAAATGAATATGAAATAATAAGATATGATGAAACTAAAAATAATATGTATATTGATGATACTAATGGTGAATATGATGATATTTACAACTTCATATATGAAAAGGAAGATTAAAAAGAAGATTGACATAGTTTAATGTGGGTTATAATTTTATATATTATATATCTATATATAATAGTTTTTTTAAATTTTGATAAAATCAATGATTTAATGTTTCAATTAGACTGAGATCTATTTAGTGAGTTGGAGGTTACTGATCTACCTGATGACAAGAATATTGTTGTAATATCTAACCCTCAGAATACTGGTGGTGTAGGGAGGACCGAGAGGGTCATGGTGCATTGTGATTGATGATTCCTGACATTATTCTAGAGAGAAATCCACATCTTTGATTCGATCCACGCATGATGAGATATGTTTATTTTTTTTATTTTAGTTAGTTTTAATTAGTTTTAATTATTTTTTATATATACTATTAGTTAGAGTATTTTTTTCACATTTTTTCGTATTTAGCGATTGGACTTGGGATTTATATATTGCAAAAAATATTTGGAGCATGAATTACTTGGGATCAGATATCCATAGATGTTCAGAAACACATGTTCGATCATTGACTGGTAAATAAATAAATAATATTAATTTTTTAATTTATTTAATTTATAATGTGATATTATTATTTGTTTTTAGGGTTTTTGTATCCCACTAATGAGATAATGCAAGACTCTATCTGGTAGGTATGGAAGGGCTATGTTCATGAGAATTTCCATTAGTTTTTTCCAAATTTAATGATGACATTAATGAGGAAAGCAGGAGTCCCGTAGATTGAAAACTATTGATACACCCATTGAAATGATAACATTTCATCTTAGGTTTGGGATGGATTATGTTTAGACATGATGGGTAGCTATTTTATAAGAGATAAAAAAAAGGTTGACTAGACCGAGAGAGAGATGAGGTGACACATAGGGCTAGTAGCTGTACATTAATTACGCAAAGAGAACAAATTGTATATACCTATTCTTAATATATTTCTATAACATTAAATGTAAAATGATTACTTTATATCCATATAGTAATTGAAACAACTTGATATTATGCTGTTCTATGTTTGTAGGAGGATGTACACTGATCTGGTCCCTAGAGAGAATTAGGGTGATAACCAATTTTATAGTGTGATTTGTATTTTTTTAATATTATTTACCAATAATATTTTATGTATTTTAATTTTAAATTTCAATTGAAGGAGTCATATGAGGCCCTGACGTCTCAAACCCAAACTAAGAGTCAGGCCATGACTGATGAGCAGACATGTGCAATATGATTTGATTAAGATGCATGGATGCAGGTGGCCCATTTTTCCTTCAAGAATGGCCAAATTATTGGTATTAGCTCTCGATTGATGGATCAAAGTTATTATGGTACCACTGTGTTGACGAGGTGTTTCTTGAGTGCATATCATGGAGAGTCATCATAATCTACTACGTAGTATTAGGAGAATCTGTGAGCTTATGGTGCGCTTATAGAAAGTATGTGTAGGGAGCATAAAGAGGTCCATCGACAACAGCAAGAGGAGATGCATTGATGCCGCAACATCATACCATGCAGACGATGGCGTACATTTGATGCCTGACTCTTGGTTTAGGGATGAGGTTCCCTCTACCATTTCGACTAGCTCCTCTAGCTTCTCCAAAAAACCCTCACCATTAGATATGGATTTACATTTTATGATAAAACATTTGAATGTCCATTTTTTAAATATTATATATTTACATTTCTATAATATATTTTTTATATTTTTGTGAATATTGTATTTTTAATTATTTAATTACTTATTTAATTATTTTATTCTATTAAATTATTTGTTTTTTTATTATTTAATTATTATTTTATGAAAATTATTATTTTTATTATTTTACTACTAATCTTATTTTGTTATAATTATTATTTTTTATATATTTTTGTGGATATTGATGTTTCTATTATTTTATTATTTTAGTATTATTTTATTATTATTATCACTATTATTAAAAATTTTATTATTATATTTATTATTATAAAAATAATATTTATATTATTATATTAATATTATTCATATTTTTATTAAAATTATTAATGATATTTTGTTAATATTATTTTATTAATATTATTTTATTATTATTGTTAATATTATTATTTTCAATATTTTTAATAATAATATTATTATTTTTAATGATTTATATGATGGGACCATTAATTTTTTTGTGATGGGCCTATCATAACATATTTTTCATAAAACTTAGAGAAACTTTTTGTGATTCCATTTTCTACAACGAGGCATTTACAATGGGACCCCATCACAAATGACCATTTTTCATGTAGTGATGTATGGATTTTGTCAAATTTCAGATGAGGATAATTAATTTAATATTTCAGTCAATTTTTTTTTAAAATGATGGAATATATCATAAATGGTGTATCATATGAGAAATATGAGACCACTGTTAGGTGTGAAATACATGTTTTTACCCCAAATGTGTCATAAACTATGTGTGTGTTAGGTGGTTAGATACATCACACAGAAGAGTAATGATAATTATATTATTATTATTTATATTGAAGAAAACTAAAATGGAAATTACATGAGTAATTAAATATACTTTATTAATGAATGATATTTCACTATTTGTGGTTACTCACTATCCTGGTTAGATAATAAAAATAAAATTATTACGTGTCTCATAGGAATACAATTGTGCGGTAAAATTAGTAACTGCATAGTTTTAATGAATTTTATTGATGAAATATTCATGGTAACAATGATTACATAGATTTAATATAAATAATAAAATATTTTCATTATTATTGTCATCATTAAATTGGGAAAATATGTTTTAGGTCATTAAACACAAATATGTATACATATATATTAGTAATATATATATATATATATCTATGTGTGTGTGTGTGTATGTGATTGTCTTTGAATATATATAAAATGTGAATGTATATTGGTTAAATAATTAATAAAATAAATAT
The DNA here is from genome assembly GCA_963277665.1 of Viscum album. NCBI lineage: Eukaryota > Viridiplantae > Streptophyta > Magnoliopsida > Santalales > Viscaceae > Viscum > Viscum album. The sequence continues at coordinate 2,043,514,010 of OY728147.1, read as the reverse complement.
ATATGTGTGTATTCATTTGGGTATATAAATTTATATATGATTGTGTGTGTGTATATATATAATGTGTAAGAATATGAATAAAATACATATTTATTAGATGAATTTTATGTTATATTTTATTAATGGTTAAAATATGTTAAATAAAAAATTTAATGAAAAAATGTAACGGTATTTTTGGTGACACATGAATGAGGAATGTTAGGGAAAAATAAATAAAAATGTAATAAATTATTCATTTGTTTACTTAAAGGAAGAGAAAATTAAAATTATAAAATGGAATTTTGGGAAAATATCAAGGGTTGTTCAAACAAAATAAAATCCTCCCATTCCTCACACCTCTTCTAATATCTTCCATCCATATATTTTGTTTTAATCTTCCAAAAATTTATCTTAAAATATATTATATGATATTGAACTCATTGACCAGACATTGGTTCAGTTGGATTCATCTCGATGGGTGGGTTTTTTTATACAATTTTTTTTCAAAACCAGTTATGTAGTTTAGTCCAATTAAAATTAATCATTTTAATTTTTTATAATAGAGGTAACTTTACATAATGTTGAAATGGGTATGGTTCAAGGATTAATTTGAAGTTGATCATATTCCAGTTAGATGAGAGCATTGTTTGATTGATGAAAACCATTTTAAACCTCAACGTTAACTGGGAAAACTGTTAGGTAGGAAGTTTCCCACCTCTACGGGTCTTATTTTGACATTTTTAAATACTAGATTTATGTGTTGTATTATTTTACACATTGTTTGTTTGTGATAGAATATTGGTGTGTTTGTATCCCATGAGACACATCATGATTCCCTTAGTTATATTAGAGATGGATTTTACATGTTTGATTTTTTTCACATGATGATATGTTTTGTGATTTTTTTAGCATGATGATATATTGTGTCATTCCTTCTTGTGTGCTCACCATGTATGCATGTAACCGAGCATTGGTGGTTCTTAGTGCCACACGAGACAGGTGCACTTTCATGGAATATTTTTTCCCTTACCAGGAGAATAAACACGATTTTCATCGATGGAGATGATGGACCTATGAATAGGGTGGAGTAATGATGATACCATTAATCCATGTTGAGGATTTAATCAGATAATTTGAATCCATGTATCCGGTTTCTCAAAATCTAGTCTATTTCTAAGTAGGGCACTAGGCTCCAAGTTGATCTATGAGTATCATTTCCATGTATTTTTGGTTTTTAAGTGACATACTTGTTTCCTTATCAGTCGTTTAGATAAATTCTTCAATTGAGATTAATTAAATGATAGTATGATGGAATTACCTATTGAGGATGAATTTGAAATCTTATTATCAGGATGCTCAACTCATAACTGAACTGCAAGTTTCATGATATATTTAATAAACTCAACACCTAGTTAATTTGTGAGAAGCGTGAAATACCTGAGGTCACATATTTTATATTAACATGGAACAATGTGTTGTTTATGCACACAAGTACGAGAATTAAAATACTGTTGTCTTGATGTTTAGTTGATTTTCAATGAGGGAACTCAATAACTATTGGATTTGATACTAGCATATTCAATGATTATTTGATTTATGAGTGGCATACTCGTTTCCCAGTTGATTTGATAGAAGAATTCCATAATTGATGATCTGAATTGAACCAAGTCACGCATACATATGATTCGAAGATTTTGATAAGGAACAAGTGTACTACTACTATTTCTATTTTTTGGTCGCTTCAGATATCTAATTTTTTTTATATCTACATGGAACTAATGAAGGTACGACCAGGGGATTATCGCATCTTGGTTAGTACACCACCACTCATTTTTCTTTTTCATGTTTATTTTCCAATTATCTATTGATTATTATTATTTAATAAACTTTTCAAATTGGAAACATCATTTTAATGACACATTGGGGGTGTCTTAAGGAATCTAGTTCTCACACTCTACTCAGGCAGTTTGGCGCACATGATGATTTAATGAGGGATCCAATGAAGGGAAAAATACCTATGTTGGATTCCTAAGTTGATGAGTATGAAGCTGGTGGAGAGTTTGAAAAAACACTAGTTATACTTATAATTCATTGTTAATTTTTTTATCTACTTTATTTACTCTGGAAAGGGTTTCCACTTTTTAGAGATGGTTTATTTATTTGACATGTATGCCATTTATTGAGTTAATCATCATGTTTACACCGATGATTTTTTATGTTAATTATTATTTATTATTGATTGAATGCCATGATACTAATGATATAATATCCACACTATCTGAAAATATCCCTCATAGTTAGTCAAATGTACCTTGCATATGGGGAGGCACATATGAGGTCATTTGACAATGCAGGTCAGACTGGTTAATTTTGGTTGGAATGTTACATAAACCATAATAGAGAAACATCAAGCATAACCCACACTAAATTCACTGTTTTCATTACATTTTGAGAATATATTTTTTATTTTAATGATGAAAAACTAAATGAAAACACCCATATTGCATGATGTTGAACTTCATTGGAAGAAAAACCAAAATATAGGAGATCGATCTTTAATAAATCATTATGTAAATAATAAAAAATTGGGTACCTTGATATCTTAGAATGAAAAAAATTTCTCCATCTTATTGAATAAGAATATATTTTGTAGATCAAAAAAATAGTGACTGAAATTTCCCCACCTTCAAGGTGATACCCCAGTCAATTGATACATTATCATATCATGAGGAATCTTATGAAACTAAAGGTTTCCTAGAACCTTCTATATTGAGTTGAAAACATATCTAGAAGAAGATATATTTTGTAGTGAATCATACACATTGTACAACCAACAACAGAGTATCCCATAACTATATATAGCCAATGATCAATTCATCAAAAAAACATAATGCATCTCATGAGTTATTGGATATGAGGTGTTTATTTATTTTATTCCTCATAATAAATTTGTCGAATGAAATGAAACGATTAAAAATTTATTATAACTAATGATAATCTATTTAGGAGAAATAAGTCATTTAAATATACATATCATTCATATATATATATCTATAATTCATGAATCACGTGTGTGAAATATACATTCATTATATGTATATATTAAATCTACATTATATATAAAATTATATATATTTTTATATATATTTATATATCATTCATTGAACTCATGTGTATATGTATCTTAATCATGAAAATTTTAGTGCACATGAAACAATATCCAACTAAAACTAAATCGATATAAGTATTTTACACAAAACATCCAAAATTATCATTAATCCATCCAAACTCATTGAGATATACATTTTGAAAAAACACTATTTATTTTACACAATTAACTTTTCTAAAAAGAGTTCCTTATGCAGGGGGATAATTTTGTTACCTTGCATGGATTACTACCATTGACAACTAGGAAATCCCATTTTCATTGATTTAAGTAATGTGGGTCCTCTTCAAAAGTGTGTATGCTAATCAAGATATTAAGGGGTCTTGTGTGATATCCATCAAACATGATCTTTTCTCTATAAGATAATATTAAATTTAATATTTATAATATACATCATATATATACCTACATTATCTGTTTTACATGATTATAATTAGCCACTAGATATAAAAATTTTGAATCTAGTATTAGCCTCTCAACATTTCATAATTCTCTAAAAAAGATGACAAAGCTAGAGAATAACTCAAATTTCATTAATGTATTTGAAAAGTACATCAAATGTCAAATATCTATGTTGTTGAAAAAATAATATGTGAAATTAAAAAAAAAAATTAAATTCGTTTTCTTAGTGTAATTCAATCAAGGGCTATTTGTCAATTACTTTACATACAAGTGGAAAAATTCCATCTTAGTTGTGGAATAATCATTGAACTGATCAGCTACATATCCAACCTCCCTAACATGAGCCAGTTTTATATGTTTCATTTATTAAACAGTGTTTAATATTACGAGGGTTCTCATTTTTTATATCTCCCCAGCATTGGGAATGAAGGATTAATAATTAAGATACATCCATAGATATATCATTGATTGTATGACATTCTATTAGGTCCACAAGGCTGAATACCCTGAGAGGGGGGGGGGGTGAATCAAGGTATGAATAATTTAAAAATAATGCTAATTCTGATCTTGTTTCGCTGTTGAGAAAAACTCTCTTCTCTCTTTTTCATGTTGCACAATGTAAATAGAAAGTGAAGTATGCACAGGACACAACAATTTTACTTGGTTCACCGCAATGGGCTACACCCATAGAGCATAAGCCAACAACTTTCCGGTCATTCCAAATTCCACTAATCTTCACTAGCTGTGGATTACAAGGTTCGGCCTAGATCACATCTAAGCCCAGGCTCACTGCCTTTACAAGTTTAGGGTCAGCTCACTGCTTTCCCAAGGGTCACTCCCTGTTTCTCTCTCTCTCTCTGGCTCACTGCTGGTGGAGAGGATCGCCTTCTTTCTCTTCCTAAGCTCACTACTCTTGGATGGAATCCACTCAAAGTTTATAGACCTGTAGGTCTCTTCATTTGCATGAATGAATGCATCTTCGTCTGTGTGTAGATGCTCTGTTGAAGTACAACATTCACCCGTAGATGAATATCTCTTTGCACCGAAGGTATCGGGCAACGTACCAGCTTCCACGTAGTCCGAGAAGCACCGCTGGAACAAAACCTTACTTGGCGCGCAAGTCAATCTCGGCGCGCAAGTATCGGCTCGCAAGTCACAACGGGCATGAAAGTTCACCTAAGACACTTGCGCGACTCAAGCTTCCTCAACTCCAAACTTGCGCGACTCTCTTCCTTTTACGCCCAAACCAACATTGGCGCGCAACTGCCAACCGGTGCACAACTTCTAACACCGGTGCACAACTTCAACTACCGGCGCGCAAATTCACCTGCGCGACCCACACTCACCACTTGCGCGACCACCACACCTACGCGACGGGAGCTCTGATTTCTCAAAGTGTTGAACTCCGTTAAAAATGAGGAGGATTGGTCCAGTATTTATAGGCAATCTGACCACCCTGCGCGATGGCACTCAAGTCACCTATGCGACCTAGTTTCGGCGCACAAGTCTTCTGTCCTTTTGGACACTTGCACGACCAACTCCCAAACTTGCGCGAACCTACTTCCTTTGCAATATTTTTATCTTCTGATCATGAAAAACATATGGCGCACAAGTTTCCTATTCTCCAAGTCCTCGGCGCCCAAGTACCTTTTCCAAAAATACTTTTCTTCATTTTCCAATTTTCAGGCCCAAAAATTTGGAAAACACTAGAAAACGGCGCCACCTTGTATCTGTTCTTTTGTACCGCCTCCAGATCATCCATTCCTTTTATTGATGTTCTTGAATCAAACATGGATCGTTGACCTCATCTCTTGAACTCAACATTCCACCATGAAATCCTCTTTGTCAACAAATTTGTATGTCATTGTTTTGCTTTGTCAAAAATCACAACTCAGATGTCCACTTTGTCAACAAACACAATCACCTCAAAAATGCTTCAATGATACCTTGAGGGATTTTTTCCCAACAATCTCCCCCTTTGGTTTTGTTGACAACTCTTCCAAAACAAAGATACGTCGTTGATTCTTCAGCCTCCATTCGTCTCATTGCGATTCTGATAGCGATCAAGGATTTACTCAACACATACTCTAAGCCCACATGAGCAATGCTCGGCGTGAGAAACAAGAGTAAATGAAAAGTTCATCAATGAATCACTTTATCTCTGACATCCACTGTTGACACCAAACTGATACCTATTTCTACTAAACTGATACCAATTTTTGATGGATTTGTTGGAAGACCAATGTTTGGTTTGGAAATTGTCTTACCACATTCCAACACCACTCTTCTGCTTTTATCACGATCTTCAGCTGTCGTGATATCTATTCTTTGATCGATCACTTCTAGCATCGTCCGATTTAATAATCTCCCCCTTTCCCATTGCTCCCCCTATCTTGCTACTCCACCTTTCAGCTTCTCCCCGTATCAATTATGATTTATCAAATCTCTGCACTGTCTCCAACAATCACTATTTTATCCCCCTTTAACAAACACTTTTCTCCCCATTTGTCAATGAACCCAAAGGTCACTTCTTTGTAGTCTGTAACATAGTAGAGAACACATCAGCACATTAGGGAAAAACACACCATATCTCGGAGAGAGGGGGGGGGTCCCACATCCACATTATTTCAAGTGCAGGGAATCGACTGAACGCCCAGAGATAGTCGATGCCTCTCAAAAGCTTCCTTGGGTAAGGCCTTTGTCAGAATGTCTACAACCTGTAGCTCTGTAGGCACATACTCCAACTTCACAATGCTCTGCTCAACCTTCTCCTTAATGAAATGATACTTGATCTCAATGTGCTTTTTCCTGGAATGATGGACAAGATTTTTGCAAAGATTTATAGCACCTGAGTTGTCACACTGGATTCCGATCGGAGACTTCACTTCAACTCCCATATCATCAAGCTACTGCTTCATCCACAATAACTTTGTGCATGCTTGAGTGGCTGCAATATAATCAGCTTCTGTGGTGCTTAATGAAATGCAATCCTGCTTCTTGCTCAACCAAGCAATACATAGTCCGCCATGATAAAATGCACCTCCAGATGTTGATTTCCTGTCATCTGCTGAACCGGCCTAGTCTGCATCAGTATGTCCCTATAATTTTGTTTGAGACTTGTCGTTATATGTCAGCCCGAAGTCCAATGTGCCCTTGATATAACGAAGTATTCTTTTCATTGCAAGAATGTGACTTTCCTTGGTATTACTTTGATATCTCGCTGCTTGGAATGTGGCGAAAACAATATCAGGCCTTGTCGTGGTCTAGTACAACAGACTTTTGATAATTTGCCTATATTCTATGATATTAACTGCCTTGCCATCCTCATCTTTTGATAATATCATCCGGGTAGCAACTGGAGACTTTATATCCTTGGATATATCCATTCCAAACCTTCTTAGAACCTCCTTGGCATATTTGGATTGAGAAATAAAAGTGGCATTTCTTCCTTGTGTCACCTGTAAACCAAGAAAAAATGTTAGCTCTCCAATCATTGACATCTCAAACTCATTTTTCATGAATTCAGAGAACTGTCTGCATTGAGCTTCATTTGATCCGCCAAATATTATGTCATCAACATAAACCAGCACCATCATCCGTTGATTACTTTCATTATTAAATAGAGATTGTAATCAACTCCTCCACGCTGAAAACCAAGCTTCTTCAAATACTTATCAAGCCTTGAGTACCATGCTCGTGGTGCTTGTTTCATCCCATACAATTCCTTCTTCAGCCTGCAAACTTTGTTCTCATCCTCATGAATTAGAAAAACATTTGGCTGCTCAATGTACACCTCTTCTTCCAGAACCGCATTCAAGAACGCGGATTTGACATCCATTTGGAACACTTTAAACTTTCTTTGCACTACTATGGCCAAGAATAATCTGATTGTCTCCAGCCTTGAAACTGGTGCAAATGTCTCATCAACATCTATTCCGTTGATCTGGGAGTACCCCTTTCACACTAGTCGTGCTTTGTTTCGAATCACAGTTCCATCTTCATTCATCTTGTTGCGATAGACCCATTTAGCCCCAATGACAATCTTGTCTGCTGGTCTCGAAACAGTCTCCCATGTCTGGTTCTTCTCAATCTGATCAAGCTCTTCATTCATAGCTTGAACCCAGTTTTCATCTTCAGCTGCATCGGAAAAACATTTCGGCTCCAACTGAGATGAAAACGATGTATGCTGTAATGACTTCATTCTTCGAGTCTAAACTAGTGCTATCTGGTCACCAATGATATTCTGCCTATCAATTTCAGCTCAACTCTTTGGCTTCCTTGCAGATATAGACTTGACACTTTCTTGTCCATCATCAGTATATTCTTCTGAGTCAGACTCTACAACTTCTGTCCCCCTATGTTGCTTTCCTCATCATCACTTTCATCCAAGAACTGTTCACTGGATCGTTGAGTATTATGTTCATTTTCAACTATAGTGACATCATTGCTCTCAATGATTTTTCCCAGCCTCTTCTTGAAGCATTTATATGCTTTACTTTTCCCTGAGTATCCAAGGAAAATCCCTTCATCTCCTCGTTCCTCAAACTTCCTATGATTTTCTTTATTGAGAATGAAACACTTACTTCCAATGATTTGAAAGTATTTCAACGTTGGCTTCTTTCCCTACCATAGTTCATACGGAGTCTTCCCTTGCTTCGGACACAACAAAGACCTATTTGAAACATAGACCGATGTTAAAACGGCTTCCTTCCAAAATTTCTCTGGTAGGTCCATATCAATAAGCATTGTTCTGGCCATGTTGTTGATGATCCGATTTCTTCTTTCAACCACTCCATTCTTTTGGGGAGTTCTTACTGATGATACTTGATGCCTTATCCCATGTTTCTCGAGATAGTTTTCAACCAGACTGTTTGTAAATTTTTTACAGTTATCTGTATGAAATTCCAGGATTTTCTTCCCCAGCATCTTTTCTGATTCCCTCCTATACTAGTTTATAAAACTGAACACCTCTGTCTTATGGGTAATGATGAATACCCATGCCATTCTACTACAATCATCAATGAAAAGAACATAGTACCTTTACCCATTTATATCTCATGGTGAAATAGGTCCACATACATCAGCATGAACCAATTCGAGCACTGTAGTTGATTTCTGTTCCATTGGCCTGTATGTCATTCTGATTATCCTCCCTTTTTGGCAAGCATCACACGTATGAGTGCGATCACGTGATAGTTTGGGAAGGTCTCTAGCAGCATCACACTTTACGAGATCCTCCATAGATGGTTGGCATAGATGACCAAGTCGCTTGTGCCATAGCTGGTTTTCGTCCTCTCTGGATAAAAGACAACTACCTTCTTCCCCACCTATAAGGTATAGATTTCTCTTTGACCTTTTTCCTTGCAGAACAGCTACTCCATCTTTTCCTTTCACAACACACATCTTCTTGGTAAATTGGATAGAGTTCCCAGAGTCACATAGTTGACTGACACTGAGTACGTAATGACTGAGACCCTCTACTACCAAGACATCAGCACGTCTCATCTCTTTGCCCCCAAACTTGGCTTTCCCTAAGCCAACAATCTTCATGCCTTCATCATTTCCAAATTTGACAACTCCTTCTTTGTCATATTTGATGCCTGTAACAAGATCCTTATTACCCGTCATGTGGGATGTGCAACCACTATCAAGGTTACAAACACCAGATCGATCTGATGCTTTAAGGGCAATCTCCGCCACCACAGCCTTCTCATGTTTCTTCTTCTTGGTCCATACTTTTTCTCTCACACTCAGCATGGATTGAGACTTCTGTTCTTTCTCAGAGTATGATGGACCACCCTCATATTGAAGAGCTGCAGATCTTTTCTGAACTTTTAACTCACTTGTTGGTTTATTGATCTGCTACTTGCGAACATTTTGATTCTGCTTTGACACATTTCTCTGAATGGTTGAAGTGCAATACCTAGCCATGTGTCCAAATCCTCCACACCGAAAACAGTGTCCTTGAAAATGTGTTCTGGAAAACCTTTCTTTGTTTGGCTTCCATCTCTGTTCATGTTCCCTTCTGTATCTCTTGGCTATGGAACACACATACTATGAATGTCCCATTTTCCCACAACAATAACACCTGATACAGGATGCATTCCCTCGTGATATTTCAGCACTATGATTTTCCATTTGAGATCTCTGAATATTCTGATTCTGTTTTTTGCCCAAATCAACCTTCACTTTCAGGATGAGTGCTTGCGGTCTGACTGCAATTGTTGCAAATTTTTGTTCTTGACTAAGCCCAGAAACGACCTTAACATCTGAGCTCAATTGCTGCTTCTTCCCTACTGAACTGCTAGGCTCCGCTTTCATCTTCTCTTCCTTCTGAATGGCCTTCTTTTCGGATATCACATTGGGGGTCAGGAGTTTATCTTGATCCTTAAGTTTTTGTCACCGACTGACCACTTCTTCTTCAAGCTCTTTGATACGTCTAACCTGATCTTTTCCTGTGTTAGTCAAACAATCAATTTCCTTCTTTTTTTCCCCAATATTAAGCTTATAATCAAAAATATTTTCGAGTTCTCTAGTGTTGAGGATTTTAGTCTTTCAATTTCTTCTAACAGCTTAGACTTTTCTTCATCCTGTTGTTGCATATAGAGTTTGGCATCACGAACCACTTTATTGGCTTTCTTTGTTTTGGCTCTCCAAACTTCTATCTCCTCAAGAGTTTCTTCCAATTCGGCATCCATATCAACTCTCCCTTCAATTTCTTCTTCTTCTTTAGCATCAGCTTCTTCTCCCTTTTGAGAACTACCAACAATCGCCACCAAGGCATTTACCCCACGATCTCTGCAATTTTCAATTTCCTCCACCTCTTCATCCTCAAGCTCATCTGAACTTTCAAGTTCTTGTGAGAGAATATTCATTTAACTGATGAAATTTTTCTTGAATTTCTTCTTCCCTTTCACAAAAGCTGAAGCTTTCTTCTTGGGAATTTCAACTTCATTATCATCATCATCATCATCTTGAAACTTCTTTGGGCATCTTGCCGCAAGATGACCAACCTTTCTACATCGAAAACATGTTAGTGGAAGTTTACCTTTAAATTTTCCTCTTCCACTTTGTAGATTTGATGAAAGAAATGACATCACCTCATCTGTCTCTTCTTCTTCATTAGAATCATCAATGGTGAGCTTTTTTCACGGCCTTAAATGCCACCTCTTTAGACTTCCCCTTTTCCACTGCCTCATTATCATCTTTCCCCATTTCATATGCAACCAAGGTACTGTGCAAATTGTCCAATGTCAGCACTTTTGGATCTTTATTTTCTAGTACTAAAACATCCGGATTGAACCGAGGTGGAAGTTTCCTCAAGATGCGCTTTACAATCTTTATGTCTTCAATGACTTCTCCAAGACCTCGCATATCTTCAACAACAATGTTTACCCGGTCAAAGAATGTGTCAACAGACTCATTCGAGTTCATTTTCAGATCTTCATATTTGTTCCAAAACACCTGCAGCTTTGCCTCTCGGACTTTTGTGTCCCCTTCATATATATTCAAAAGATTTTCCCAAATGGCATGTGACGTTTTGCATGACATCACCTTCGTGTATATGTGATTGGAAAGGTCTCCCCCTAAGGCATTGATTTCTTTGGAATCAGCATCCAACTCTCCATGCTCTGCTTCTGATAAAGCACCACTATTAATATTAGCTGTGATACCATGCATAGCTGCTGAAAACACAACCATTCCCAAGGATCGGAAATAGTGTTACATCTGATTCTTCCATATCTGAAAATTGTATCCGTCGAAGATCGGAATCCCTTTATGATTGGTGACCTCCATTGAGAGAAGAACAACTTTCAACCTTTCGCTCTGATACCAATTGTTAGGTCCACAAGGCTAAATACCCTGATAGGGGGGTGAATCAGCGTATGACTACTTTAAAATTAATGACTATTCTGATCTTGTTTCGATGTTGAGAAAAACTCTCTTCTCTCTTTTTCCTGTTGCACAAAGTAAATAGAAAGCGAAGTATGCACAGGACACAACAATTTTACTTGGTTCACCGCAAAGGGCTACGTCCAAGGAGCATACGCTGACAAGTTTCCGGTTGTACCAAATTCCACTAATCTTCACTAGCTGTAGATTACAAGGTTCGGGCTAGATCACTTCTAAGCCCAGGCTCACTGCCTTTACAAGTTTAGGTTTAGCTCACTGCTTTCCCACGGGACACTCCCAGTTTCTCTCTCTCTCTGGATCACTGCCGGTGGAGAGGATCGCCTTCTTCCTCTTCCTAAGCTCACTGCTCTTGGAAGGAATCCACTCACAGTTTATAGACCTATAGGTCTCTTCATTTGCATGAATGAATGCATCTTCCTCTGTGTGTAGATGGTCTATTGAAGTACAACTTTCACACGTAGATGAATATCTTTTTGCACCATAGGTATCGGGAAACGTACCAGCTTCCACGCAGTCCGAGAAGCACCGCTGGAACAAAACCTTACTTGGCGCGCAAGTCAATCTCGGCGCGCAAGTATCGGCACGCAAGTCACAACGGGCGCGCAAGTTCACCTCAGACACTTGCGTGACTCAAGCTTCCTCAACTCCAAACTTGCGTGACTCTCTTCCTTTTACGCCCAAACCAACATTGGCGTGCAACTGCCAACTGGTGCACAACTTCTACCACCGGCACACAACTTCAACTACCGGCGCGCAAATTCACCTGCGCGACCCACACTCACCACTTGCGCGACCACCACACCTGCGCGACGGGAGCTTTGATTTCTCAAAGTGTTGAACTCCGTTGAAAATGAGGAGGAGTGGTCCAGTATTTATAGGCAATCTGACCACCCTGTGCGACGGCGCACAAGTCACCTGCATGACCCAGTTTCGGCATGCAAGTCTTCTGTCCTTTTGTATCTGTTCTTTTGTACCACCTCCCGATCATCCATTCCTTTTATTGACGTTCTTGAATCAAACATGGATCGTTGACCTCATCTCTTGAACTCAACATTCCACCATGAAATCCTCTTTGTCAACAAATTTGTATGTCATTGTTTTGCTTTTTCAACAATCACAACTCAGATGTCCACTTTGTCAACAAACACAATCACCTCAAAAATTCTTCAATGATACCTTGAGGGATTTTTTCCCAACACATTCCATGAGACATATTTTCACATATAAGTCCAATTAATTACTCTCTATTTATTACCACATGAATATATCATTTTTATCTAGTAGACATCCTTTTATAAATTGTATTATAATCTATTTTAACTAATCTAAATATATCATCACAACTTATAATACTTCATGATGATCATCAATTTGGGACAACTCAATGTTTATACTTTATCTTGATACTTATCATTGTTCATTCAAGTGATTTAATGTAAAATAACTCATGAATAAAGTATATATGAATTTTTCCCTATTATAATAATATCATGTATTTTAAAAAATTATAACCAATCTCTTAAGTTTTTAACAACCATATATTCCACTTGAATATAATGTTATTACCACTGAAATGGGTTTTGGAAATTAATTCTCTAAATAATGGTTATCACATCTCAATATAAAAATATGATAAAATATTCCCACTAACCTATTAGTGATTAAAATTTATGTGTAACGATAGTTTGAAAAATGGCGAGGCATAAGAACCATATTACTTAAGTTCAATCCTTTGAACTTAAATTCAAATAAATTAACATCACAAAATCAATTATTATATTTGAATCTTTTATTATATACATAAAATTGTTTATATTATTAAAATATTCCTTACTTATTAAATTATCCTATAAATCATTCTAATTGATTTCAATGCTATAATTCACTTTTTTATGCTGCATATCCAACAATAAATTAGGATAAAGTGACATTTATTTCATAGTACTAAATAATTGTAACAATTTACATTAATCATTAGTATTATTTCCTAAACCATTTAAGAAATCATGTGAATGGAATAAAAATTATATCCACTTTATCATATCACATAATATAATACATTATGATTTTATGTAAAAAATGAATCAATATTAAACATGTACAATCATTTTATCAATAATAATGTTCATTTTCACATAGTAATAAGTGTAACAATTTACATTTTTATTTACTATCACATTTCATAAATGTTTTATTGGATAATAACATCTTTATATTAATGATATAAAATCATGTTAACAATGATAGGAATATATTTATATTTTTCTGTTTGTAAAAAATATTTTGGACAATCTATCAAAAATTGGAGATGTATTGAACATACAAGGACAATTTGTCTCATATTTAACTAAATTTTAATGTGGTGAATTTGAACTAACCTGAATTTAATGTGACCACATGGATCCTACCTCAAGTTGTACATAACCAAAATGTCTGACCAAACAAACTACAATGCATCACATGAGTATATTCTATCATGGTAATGAACTGACTATGCATTGAAGGTTAACTTACCAAGTATTGAAAAACCTATTGTGTGATGAAGAACATCTGACTTCAAAAAAACACAACCTAACAAGAAAATTTAACCATAAGAAAAACATCCTTACATTATGAATATATATTCCAACCATGAGTAATAATGAAGTCACCTAAATACTATATACATGAATGAATAGACCGTGTCAGTTTATCATGACAAATACCCATTAGATGATGTTATATTTGTTTTATAGGAATCAATATCGTCATATTTAACCTTTTAGAGGATAATTTTGAAATCTCAATTATCTATTTATCAAAATATTATTCACAACCTAAGTTTAAATATGGTTGTTGTAACACCCCAGGTATATAAAGAATATGACATTTTCCCATTTGTCCATATTTGTGAATAAAATATTAATATAACTATAAAGGGGATTCTAGGCTCGATGGCGTACCCAATACACAACAATGAGTTTTTTGGGAATCTTACGTTGCACTCTAATAATAAAATAATATTATTTTAAATTGTAGTTAACGCCTAGCTGTTGTAATAGAGGGAATGAACAGAACTAACTACAAAATGATTATATATGTTTGTCAAATATATTTAATTTTTACAATAAATATTAGAGGATTAAAAATGGGAATGAATCCAATTTTAAGTATAAACATTCTAATATTATTTAAAAGGTCGATTAACTGCCTTTTAATGAAAAAAACTATTTTAAATCCACTTATTGAAAATTTTATGTGTTATATTTGACAAAATAAAATTCTTCTTTAGAATTGGGACATCAAAATTTATTTTGTGTAAATTTTTGGTATTGTTCCGATAATGTTCATTTTTTAATGAATAGTGAAAAATGTTGTATTTTAATTCAAAACCTCTTTTTAATCTAATTTATTTATATGATTAGATTATCTTTTGAATTTATTTCATGGTGAAATCAGAATATATTTTTACCATTTAATCCAATAGCGGTCATTGCATTAATTTCATCTTGAAATTGGACTTAAACTAGTGTCAATCTTTTGATACAAATTGTTTCATAAAAACATGCTATTTGCTCTAACAGCGGAAATTAATTATTAAATTAATTAATATAACTTATATGTTTTTAATTTTTTAAAATATATATCATTTTTGAATTATGAATATCAAATATATCCTAGGGTGAATTTTTGTTAATTTTCTGAAAAACATCAATTTTTTTATGAATAGTGAAACCACTAAGTGGTAGTTAAAGAAACTGATTTTTCATTTAAATGAAACTTTACCAATTCAGTGATTTGAATTTCAAAAATCTGACTTACATGGTTGACATTAATATGTAAAATATGGTTCAATGGGATTAAAATAATTTTTTGGTGAATAGTAACTTTTAAGTTTATTAATCACGATTAGAGGTAATTAGTGTAATTTAAGGTAAAAATAATGTTTTAATAATATGAAATGACCTAGAAACATGTCCTAACATCCTTGGATGTGTCATGGCCGACCAAGAAAATCCATGGGTCAACTTGGGGACCCCATGGAGCCACTTTGGTATAAAAATGACAATAATACCATTTTATTTAAATTTAAAGTTAAAATGTCACAAACATGTGTTGTTTTAATAAAACAATTTTTAAATGGGGTTATAAAAGTAATATTTTTGACTATAAATATTAATTAGAAAGATAAAACTATTTCCTACATCATTATATATTTTTTATAATTTTTAGACACTATATAAATTAAATTATTTATGACATCATGATGATGCAGCGATTACCTCCGTATTTAACGATTTAAATAAAATGATAAGATAATTTAAATATAAGACCTAAACTTGTCACAAACCTATTGGAGGGATGTATTTATAAACCATATTACCTTATTCTCGAAATATATCCTTTTGGGACCTTTAAAATTCGAAAAGCATTATATAATAAAGTAATATTTTATAACTTTCCAAGAGTGCCCCTCCTCTCCTCTTATAAAAGGCCCCCACCTCTACCACCTTACCCACACCTCTCAAGCCTTTGGCTCGGCCAAAAACTGCCCATTTAATCTCTCCACATCCCTCTCTTCATCATTGAAGCCTCACCTTTGGGCACAATCCTTTCCAAGGAAGCCTTTGAGGTCAAATAAAAAAGAGTTACCCAATTTAAAGATAATGTTTTCCCTTGTGTTATTTTATTTTATTTGGCTTCTACAAACCACTAAACTATTTTTATTCCTTTATATTGTAACAAAACCAGTATCTTCAATATACTGGGATGTTTTTATGTGGAGGATTCGATCTATACTTACACACACCTTCGTCTAATGGTTAAAGAACATATTGTTTCTGTGGATGGAGAATTTCTGCCTCGCGAAACGATAATTGTTCAATCTCCTCTTAACACCTTTCATGGTGGCCATTATGATGTCACTATATTTTATATATGATTTATATGGTATTTATGTTTTCTATATGATTCTGAATTTTATATTTAAATCATGCCTTTATGCTTTTCATGTTGTGCAAATGCGATAATTTCATACGAGGAAGTGTGGACTACCGCCCCTCAAGTGATGTGACTCATTCATGAAATACATGGAATGTATAAAGAATGAAATTAATGAACATATGTGACCTATATAACATATAAATTATACTGTAATTATAATATATATATATCTCAATTATTTTTAATTCCATTAATATGACAAAGAAATGAAAGTATCATTCATGCGTACGTACAGCCTACCGTCTCCATGAACGGTGCATTTCATTTCTTACCTCTAAATGATTATGTAATATTATAAATACATGTATATTCTGGATTTATATGATATATATGATATCCAAATCATAAATATCATTCTGTATATAATGAACTTTTGACCACACGAACAACATGTAATTGTAAGAAGTCCACTTTCGACTTAAGAACCAAATATCGACAAAACAATCATTATTAACTTAAATGATTACATAAGGTTTATAACATGGAAATAAGTGATATAAAAGAAATAATGAACTTGAAAAAGTTTCTTAAGAAAGTATAAATTAAATCAAGTTTATTATTCAGGAAGTTAAAGAACGATCGAGTCAAGTCGGACCCGAGGTAAGGGATCCTACCCCTCTTTCTTTTTAAGTACACTCTTTTATGTAATTTCTTTTAAGCTCATATTTCTTATGATTGGGAAGTTATTTTATATTACAATTAATTGAAATATTATTTTAATATGATTAGATACCCTATTTTATCTCATCAATTTATTTTTGATGTTTTAAGTGGCGCCGTTAGGCGGCCGAGTTTTCGTAGTGGATTTTTCATCTCACTTATATTCTCGTGACATTTATGAAACGGTTGACACTATTTCCTTTGAGTGGTGTATGAACAGCACATTATTATACACTTTTCGTAGTATAATTTTATTTATGGGTATTTACAAATTCATTTGATGACCCTTCTTCCATGGGGTGTACGTTTCAAAAGTTACCCAACTCGGTAAGGGGACCTTTCACCCTCCTGTTTTTAAAAGACTTATTTTTGTTATGTCTTTTAATTTACATATTATTATGTTGGGATATGTTATTATATATCCTTATTGATGTAAAATTTATTTCCAAGTGATGAGATACCCTTTTTGTCTCATCAACTCATTTTCTGAATTTTAAAGTGACGCCCTTAGGCTGTCAAATTTTTACAAGGGAACATCTTAACCCAATTTCGATTTCTTTGGGTTCAACTTGTAATTCTTGAACATGTCATCCTCTGAATATGTGTGAATGACATATGATTTTTTCACACATAATATCAACATATATTGGGTGTAAATATATTTCTCACACATAATTATGTGATATATTTATCCTAAATTTAAGGATACCATCATTATAATGGATTTCATCTCAATTTACATTTCCATTGAGACTTCATTGTTGTTATGCACCAATTCACTCTTATATGGTGTATATACTGTCCTTTTACATATTATATCATGAATACCTTTATTCTCATGATATTATAAAGCGTGGATTAAATGTTATTCTGAAATTATTTGTATTCAAGAGTCTCTCATTTTGTTAAAAACTCTTTAACAAAAATATCGTTTTAAATGTTTTAATGATTCATTATTCTAAAACTTTATCTTTAATGTCCATGTTTTCAAAATGTTTTTCAGTATTTATTTATAAGGAAATTAGTGTTTTAAAATTATAATTCCATTAAAAGCATCAAATTGGTATGGGACACTTTGATTCAAAAATCTCTTTTAAATGTTTTTTGAAAATGTATTGATTAATTCAATATCTTGGAATAACTTATTGTGATTGAAAATGAAATTTTGTTATTGAAATGTTTATATTTTCAATATTTTATGGGTAATGATGGTACTTTGACATTTTACGGGTGGTTACGTGATAAAACATATGACGGGTGGTGCCGTGAATACCAGGACGAGTGGTTACGTTATAACCTCTAATGCATTGGGTGTGGAAGTCGGCCATATGGCTATTCCATTAAGTATGTGTGGAAGTCGACCGTATGGTTATTCCATTTAAGTATGTTTATGTCCCCAGTTACTTTTATATGTTATGTATTCTTTATATGGGTTTTATGGTAATATTTTGGTTACAAAAGGGTATGTAATGGTCCTTTATTCAGTGAAGAGTTTAACTACTTCATAAAGGTGAAAAGTATTGCTTTGGTAAAGTATTCATGGTTTACTTGTTGTTTTGAAAAACTAACATTTTTCCTTATTTGTGTATCCTTTACTGGGATTTTTATGCTCATACCTAGTTTTGGAAATTTCTTCCATAGGAATTAAAGATCAATAGGGTTAAGGATGGGATCAAGGAAAGACATTCTATCTAAAACATGTAACTAGACATGTTTCTTTTTAAGTGTCTTTTAGAAGTGTCTACTATGTAATCTTTTGAGATGTAATAGTTATATCCTAATTATCTAAAACTCTAAACCTGAAAAGATCCTCTATATGAATTATTCGTTTAATTCATGATAATGCAATGTTTAAGGTCGGGTCCTTATAGTTGGTTTCAAAGGTTGGTTTAGATAACTTTAGAGGTTAGGGTATTCTCTAAGCATAAGTGACATTACCATAATGGTTAGGATTTCAGAAATATTCCTAGATTTATATAAAGTGAATGATTAAGCAAATCTTAGTGTTTATCTTCCTCATTAGTACATGATGGTTTTGTTGATATACTCACACTATACTTTTTTGGTTTTAGTAAATGGCTGGACCTAGCAGGCACCAAAGTAACAGTGGATGTGAAGGAAACTGTGACAGTTTTCTGAGCGAGCAACTGAATGATATGGGAGCTACAATGAGAAATATTGTGTTTATCTTCAACCAACTATCTGGAGTCATGATTGACCACCTAAAACATAGTGATTTTTATAAGGAATCATATACGTGAGAAATAAATACCTAAGGAACTACAGGTAATAATCATAAAGGTAAGTGTGTTAAAAAACCTATGTGTCAAAGATGTTGAAAGAAACACCTAGGAAAATGTTTCAAAGGGAGAGAAATATGCTATAGATGTGGAAATGAAGGTCATAAAGTAAGAACCTACCATGGAAAAAGGAAGCATCTTGTTGACTTGAGGAAAGGTAAAGAAGTTCTTTCTGAGGGATCAATTGAATGTTTTAAACGTGGTGTGCATGGTCATTATGCAAAAACATGTGCTATGAAGAATTTTCAGGAATGGGATCACCATGATCGTACAAATATTCATTTACCAATACCTAATGAAATTCCGATTGAGGATGAAGAAACTGACAATGACCAATCAACGATATGGATTATTTATTAACTTTTGTTTTCATATTTTGGAATCTTGGGATAAGATTCATGATTTTGTTTGTAGGAAAGAAGTATTTCAGAATAAGTTGGAAAGGAATGGTTAATGTATCATGAAAAATGTTGAATGAGTAAGAAGTCAACATATAAGGGCTTCAATAGTTATGGTGAAATTGTTAAGAGTATTAAGTCTCTTTTGATGATAGGGTTACATTAGAAGACTTTCTTATAGTATGTGTAACCCTGATGATTGATATATGAAAATTTTATTCAAGGAATAGTTATCTGTTCTTTTGTTGACATAGTTATAAAGAACCATTAGGGTTTATATGATACTTAGTTTTGAGGTAATAATGGGTTACTATATGCTATGATGGAAAGTGAAAGGCATGAGAAAATAATTGAGGTTAAATTATGTTATGATTGTTTTTGAAGATTTTATCTCGTTTTGGGGAATGTTTTATGAATTATATATTTTTGGAAAAAGGACAACATGCAGACCATGTGACAACCCATCGTGTCGGACAAAGCTGCGGGAATCGAACCCACAACCAAAGTGTGATTGGTATTTATCACCTACCACTGGACTACGTGATGTCCCTGGTTAGTTTGAATAATAATTTTTAGTTAGATGATTTTAGGAATCAAGAATAAGTTTATTTTGTATTATCTATGGAAATTATTAACCTATCATCTTAGATATGTGATTGGGTTAATTACTTTTCAATATGAGAATTTAAGGGCAACCGATGTTATTTGGATATAAAAGTTAATTTGTACCTTGGAAGAATATGTGATTAAATCCTTCAAATATTTGGGTTTCAATCTTTGTTTGTATTACTTTGATGAATATTATGGAACAATTGGTTATTGAATAGTCTTCATTGAATGTTGGGTTTTTTTGGGACAAATTTTGGAGATTAAGAATAGATTTTCTTTTTATAAAGGATTATACTTTTGTGGATTATCTGATCTCATACTAACAATTTTGGTTTAAGATTTTATCTAAAGACATGGGAAATATATAGTTCTCTTTGATGGATTAGGTGATTCTCAAGAAGTTGATTATAGTACTCTTAATGCGAACAAGTCATCGTAAAAACTCGTCTTTTGGAAAAAATATGAGTTTGATTAAGGAATATAGTAAAAGTTGAAAGTCTATGTGACAAGTAAGTATGTTTAATTATGATTTAGTTAAGCTCAAAAATATATTCCTCAATGAAGAGTAACTTAAAACAAAAATGTTGTCTATTAACTTTTCCTACTAGGGAATCAAATACCGTTTAACCCACCACAAGTTTGTGATTTTCTTGTGGTTAACTTTCTCCTAAAAATGCTTACTATCACTCTCCATTAGGACATAACCCCTTGTTTTCTCCTCCATATCCATATTTTCATACATGGAATCCTAGTATGGGTTAACTCGGGTGACCTTTGTACATCTCTTTCTTTATTTTAATGTGATAGTTTTAGTGACTCTTGTTCCGATGTGGGATTTCCAATGAAGTTTCCAAGCCCAATTTTAAAATTGTGAGGACGCAATTCCCAAAAGGGGGGAAGGATGTAACACCCCAGGTAAATATAATATGAAATTTTCATATTTATCCATATTTGTGAGTAAAATATTAATATAACTTTAAAGGGGACGCTATGCTCGATGGCGTACCCAATACGCAAGAACGAGTTTTTTGGGAATCTTACGTTTCACTCTAATAAAAAAATAATATTATTTTAAATTGTAGTAAACGCCTAGCCGTTGTAATAGAGGGAATGAACAGAACTAAATGAAAAATGAATATATATGTTTGTCAAATAATTTTACTTTTTACAATAAGTGTTAGAGGATTAAATATGCGAATGAATCCAATTTTAAGCGTAAACATTCTAATATTCTTTAAAAGGTCGATTAACCACCTTTTGATGATGAACCTCTTTTAAATCCACTTTTTGACAATTTTATGTGTTATATTTTACAAAATAAAATTATTCTTTAGAAACGGGACATCAGAATTAACTTTGTGTAAATTTTTGTTATTTTTCCGATAATGTTCATTTTTTAATGAATAGTGTAAAATGTTGTATTTTAATTCAAAACCGCTTTTTAATCTAATTTATTAATATGATTAGATTAACTTTTTAATTGTTTGAAAAGTGAAATTAGAATAAATTTTTACCATTTAATCCAATACTGGTCATTGGAATAAATTTCATCTTGAAATTGGACTTAAACTAATGTCAATCTTTTGATACTTATTGTTTCATAAAAACACGCTATTTGCTATGATAGTGAAAATTAATTATTAAATTAACTAATGTAACTTATATGTTTAGAATTTTGTAAAATAGACATCATTTTTGAATTCGGAATATCAAATATAGCCTAGGGTGAATTTTTGGTAATTTTCTGAAAAACTTCAATTTTTGATGAATAGTGAAACACCTAAGTGGTAATTAAAGAAACTAATTTTTCGTTTAAATGAAACTTTAACACTTCTGTGATTTGAATTTAAAAAATCCAACATACATGGTTGTCATTAATAAGTAAAATGTTGTTAAATAGGATTAAAATAATTTTTTGGTGAACAGTAACTTTTAATTTTATTAATTGCGATTAGAGGTAATTACTGTAATTTAAGGTAAAAATAATGTTTTAATAATATAAAATGACCTAGACACGTGTCCTACCCCCATTGGATGTGTCATAGCCAACCAAGTCAATCCATGGGTCAACTTGGGGACCCCATGGATCCACTTTGTTAGTAAAATGACATTAATACGTTTTTATTTAAATTTAAAGTTAAAATGTCACAAACATGTGTTGTTTTACTACAAAAATTTTTACATGGGGTTATACAAGTAATATTTTTGACTATAAATATTCATTATAAATATAAAAGGATTTCATACATCAAGATATTTGTTTTATAATTTTTAGACACTAAATAAATTAAATTATTTATGACACCATGATGATGCATCGATTACCTCATTATTTAACGATTTAAAAAAATGAAAATATAATGTAAAATATAAGACCCAAACTTGTCACAAACCTATTTTATGGGTGGCTTTCGAAACCTTATCACCTTAACCTAGAAATATATCCTTTTGGGACCTTTAAAATCCGAAAATCATTATATAATAAAGTAATATTTTATAACATTCCAAGAGTGCCCCTCCTCTCCTCTTATAAAAGGCCCCCACCTCTACCACCTTATCCACACCTCTCAAGCCTTTGGCTCGGGCAACCCCTGACCATTTCATCTCTCCACATCCCTCTCTTCATCATTGAATACTCACCTTTGGGCATAATCTTTTCTAAGGAATTTTTTGAGCTCAAATAAAAAAGAGTCACCCGATTTAAAGGTAATGTTTTCTCCTGTGTTCTTTTGTTTTATTTTTCTTCTCCAAACCCATAATATATTTTTATTCCTTTATTTTTTAACAACACCAGTATCTTCAATATACTAGGATGTTTTTATGTTAATTATTCGAGCTATACTTACACACACCTTCATCTAATGGTTAAAGAACATCCTGTTTCTGTGGATGGTGAATTTCTGCCTCACGAAACGATGATTGTTCAATCTCCTCTTAAAACCTTTCATGGTGGCCATTATGATGTCACTATATTTTATGAATGATTTATATGGTATTTAAGTTTTCTATATTCTTCTGAATTTTATATTTAAATCATGCCTTTATGCTTTTCATGTTGTGAAAATTCGATAATTTCATACTAGGAAGTGTGGACTACCGCCCCCTCAAGTGATGTGACTCGTTCATGAAATACATGGAATGTATAAATAATGATATTAATGAACATATGTGACCTATATAACATATATATTATACTTTAATTATAAAATATATATCTCTAAATTATTTTTAATTCCATTAATATGACAATGAAATGAAAGTAGCGTTCATGCGTACGTATGGCCTACCGTCTCCATGAACGGTGCATGTCTTTTCTTACCTCTAAATGATTATGTAATATTATAAGTACATTTATATGATGGATATATATGATATATATGATATCCAAATCATGAATATCATTCTGGATATAATTAACCTTTGACCATACGAACAACATGTAATTGTAAGAAGTCCACTTTCGACTTAAGAACCAAATATCGACAAAACAAACATTATTAACATAAATGATTACATAATGTTTATAACATGGAAATAAGTTATATAAAAGGAATAATGAACTTGAAAAAGGTTCTTAATAAAGTAGAAATTAACTCACGTTTATTTTTCCGGACGATAAAGAACGATCGAGTCAAGTCGGACCCAAGGTTAGGGATTTTACCCCTCTGTTTCTTTTTAAGTACACTCTTTTATGTTATTTTTTTAAGCTCATATTTCTTATGATTTGGATGTTCTTTTATATTACTCTTAATTTAAATTTTATGTTAATATGATGATATACCCTATTTGATCTCATCAATCCATTTTTTAAGTTTTATGTGGCGTCGTTAAGTGGCCGAGTTTTCGTAGGGGATTTTTCATCTCACTTTTATTCCTGTGACATTTGTGCTACGGTTGCCACTATTTCCTTTGAGTGGTGTATGAACTTCCAATTATTATAAAATTTGTGTAGTATAATTTAATTTATGGTATTTACATCTTCATTTTATTACCCTTCTTCCATGGGGTGTACGTTTCGAAAGTTACCCAACTCGGTAAGGGGACCTTTCACCCTCCTCTTTTTAAAAGACTTATTTTTGTTATGTCTTTTAATTTAAATCTTATTATGTTGGGATATGTTATTATATATCCTTATTGATGTCAAATTTATTTCCAAGTGATGAGATAACCTCTTTGTCTCATAAACTCATTTTATGAATTTTAATGTGACGCCGTTAGGCCGTCGAATTTTTACAAGGGAACGTCTTAACCCAATTTCAGTATCTTTGGGTTCAACTTGTAATTCTTGAACATGTCATCCTATGAATATGTGTGAATTACCTATGATCGTTTCACACTTAATATCCACTTTTATTGGGTGCATTTATATTTCTCACACATAATTAAGTGATATATTTATCCTTAATTTAAGGATACCATCTTTATAATGGATTTCATCTGAATTTACATTTCCATTGAGACTTCATTGTTGTTATTCCCCAATTCACTCTTATATGGTGTATATACTATCCTTTTACATATTATATCATAAATCCCTTTATTCTAGTGATATTATAAAGTTTGGATTCAATGTTATTCCTAAATTATATTTATTCAAGAGTCTATCATTTTGATAAAAACTCTTTAACAAAAAAATAGTTTTAAATGTTTTAAAGATTAATTATTCTAAATAATTATCTTTAATGTCCATGTTTTCAAAATGGTTTTCGGTATTTATTTATATGGACATTAATGTTTTAAAATTATAATTCGATTAAAAGCTTCAAAGTGGTATGGGACACTTTGATTCAAAAATCTCTTTTAAATAGTTTTTGAAAATGGACTGATTAATTCAATATCTTGGAATTACTTATTGTGATTGAAAATTAAATGATGTTATTGAAATGTTGATATTTTCAATATTTTATGTGTAATGATGGTACTTGGACATTTTATGGGTGGTTACGTGATAAACCATATGAGTGGTGGTGCCGTGAATACCTGGACGGGTGGTTACGTTATAAACTCCAATGCATTGGGTATGGAAGTCGCCGTATGGCTATTCCATTAAGTATGTGTGGAAGTAGACTGTATGGTTATTCCATTTAAGTATGTCTATTTCCCATGTTACCTATATATGTTATGTGTTATTTATATGGGTTTTATGGTAATATTTTGGTTACAAAAGGGTATGTAATGGTCTTTTATTCAGTGAATAGTTTTACTACTTCATAAAGGTGAAAAGTATTACTTTGGTAATGTATTCATGGTTTACTTGTTGTTTTGAAAAACTAACAGTTTTCCTTCTTTGTGTATCCTTTACTGGGATTTTTATGCTCATCACATGTTTTTGAAATGTTTTCCACTGGACTTAAAGATCAATAGGGTAAAGGATGGGATCAAGGAAAGACATTCTATCTAAAACATGGAACGAGACATGTTTCTTTTTAAGTGTTTTTTTAGAAGTTTCTACTACGTAATATTTTGAGATCTAAAAGTTATGTCCTAATTCTCTAAAACTCTAAACCTGAAAAGATCATATATGTGAATTATTCGTTTAATTCATGATTAAGTAATGTTTATGGTCGGGGCCTTATAGTTGTATTTATTGACATCCAAAATTAACATTTGGTGGATGTTTTTTTTATGAAAATGATAAATCATATGAATTTAGTGGCAAAGGTTTCTAAAAATAAACATTTAGATATTAACAGAGGATGACTAATGTGA
Organism: Viscum album; assembly: GCA_963277665.1. NCBI lineage: Eukaryota > Viridiplantae > Streptophyta > Magnoliopsida > Santalales > Viscaceae > Viscum > Viscum album. The sequence continues at coordinate 2,043,487,890 of OY728147.1, read as the reverse complement.
ACCTCAAAATCATTCAAAAAAAATTGTTAAATTTTTTTCCCCAATATTATTTTATAACTTGTTCAAGCTCCATTCAGAGAAATAATTTAGAATCCATCTATAACTTCACATACTCAGATGATGTAAATATCAGTATCACATCTCTAAAAATTTTCACCATCTATTTTAGTTACATATTTGAGTGGTATTTTTCATTTATCTTATTATCTATAAAAAATAAAATCATTACTAAACATGAGAGTGCTAGAACATCTTATACAATTCATTGTTATATAATTCACATATAACTCTGGAAGAGATAGTGTGTGACCAAAAACATATTATTTTTTTGAAAGTAGAAATATTGAAGAGGCTCTACACCTGGAGGTCATTTCATGCTATTTTTTGTAAAATATGTTATAGGATGTGGATCAGTTTATTTTATAATAACATTTTTTGACTTCTGTGATTTATATGTGGAGGAAATGAAGAATCATATAGAAACATAAAACCTTTTTATGTTTAATCATCACTTATTAACATGTTTGTATTTTAGTTTTTAAAATTAAATTATTTTGCATTTAATAAAACTCTTAAAAATATTAATATTTATTTAACATAAGTAACTATTTTAAAAAATGTTTTTAATTTGACTAAACTAGTTTCAAAAGTAGATTCATTTTGAATGGTATTTTGACTGAGCGATGATTGCATTTTTGAGAGGAGTTTATAAAGATGAAATTATATAATTATAATATTTTTTTAATTGTGTTTTTTATTAAATTTGAAGTTATAAATATTAAAATTATTTATAACAAAATTTTTATTGGCTACATAATTCACCCCATCATTAGTATTCCACTTCAACTAATCTATAATATTAGAAAAAATTCAAAAATAAATTTTAATGTGATATTTTTTTACATAATGATATGATGTTATTGTTTTATCAAAATTTAAATCATTAAGGTAAATACTATGATTGGAATGATGAACACTATTATTTATCCTTGTCATAATGGAACTTACAATGCTCAATGAAAGATAAAATTTAATGTTTATATAGAGATAATGGGGGATTAAATTTAGTGTGCTATTCTGGATAAATATGAACTAAATAAAGCTATTATAAATGGTTGGAGGGATTCAAGTAAAGATTAAAAAGATTGTAAATGAAATTCTATGAATGATTGGTATTATATGTTTTGGGAGGATGAATTTAATATAACATATAAATGTTTTAATGATTTTTGAATATGGTATAAACTAGTTAATTCACATGATAGAACATACAATATTAATGAAATAGATTTAAAATCCTATACCATATAAAATGATTATTTTAATATGATGTCTGATGAATCCATTTATGATATATATATAAGATTTAATGAAATAAAATACCTGATGCATTCCCTTAAAAATAAAATCATTGACATGGATTAAGATAAAAGTATTAAATAATAATTAAATGAAAAATGGAGAAGAAAATTTAATTATATAAGGTAATAATGTGAAATAAATTTTTTTTGTTTGAAATAACTATTTGGAAAACAAATGGACAATGAATAATAAATGCATCTTTATGTGGAAGATAGTAAGAATCTATAAACGAAGTCATTAGCCTTTAAAATATTCGACTCAAAACTAAAATTGAATATAAATGGTGAGATTTAAGGAGATAATGAATAATTATCTTATATCCATAAGTAAATGCATCGTTTAGCTAGACATTTCATGAAATTTACAATAAGAATATGTTCTTAATGAAATAAAACTACAGAGTTAAGCATGAAAATAAATTATATTTGATAAAATATTGAAAAATTATGATTCCAAAAAAAAATACATGAAATGAGTGTAAAAGAAAATAAGAGTTTCCTAATATGAAATATATAAATATTTATGATAAATAATAAATAATATGTTAAATGGTTATGAAAGAAACAAAAATTACATTAGATGATAGTTAGAGTTATTCAAATTCTAGTTGAGAAACCAAATTGATAAAGTTAATATTTGTTTCATAAGAATTACATGTGAGATGTCATATATTTTTCATGAATCTATTGATCATATTTATGTGTTTTTTATGGTGATGATTATGTAGAAAATTTGAACAATGATGGTATATTTGAATACTTCGTTTTGATAAAAGATAAATTTAACGAATTGAAGGAGAAATATAATTTTTTAAAGAAGAATCAAGCTATGTATACTTCTATAAAACTAATATCACTGTATAAATGAATAATAATACTGAAATATTAAATTAAAACAATCAGATGAAAATATATTGTGCGATACTAAATAAATGTTTTCGGAGACTTACAAATGGAAGAAAAACTATAACTTAGATGTTTGGTAAGAAAACTACTTCCAAGATACTATAAGATATTTTTTACTGACATGGAAAGAGATAAATCATAATGACCAAATTTTTACATAGATAATATTTTTCTTGTATTTTTAGTAATTATTATTTTTCTAAACCTAATCAAAATTTTAATTTAAATGTCCATTTCTTGATTCTAGGAAATTGGTTAAATAGTTAAAGACTCTTAAGCATATCGTTACATATATCTTTGGACTCGAGAAAATATAGGTAGAAAAATATTTTCTGGTTTAAATATTTTATATTTTAAACCTACATAAAATATTATCAGAATCAATTTTTTAATCTGAATATTAGATATTCTAGAAATGTGATAGGAGAATACCTATTCTTCAAGTACCTAATCAAATTGGATGGTGGACATATCACTTTTAGTGAATTTGAAAAAGTATAGAATAAAAGGACACAGTCAAATCAGTACTTATAGTACAATATTAATTTTAAAAGTACTATTTTCAGGTGAATTAAAATATATCTTTTTTAGTATAAAACAAGTTTTACATTATCATTATCATGTTATGTCTGAAAATAATTCTTTCAAATTATTTTATTCGAAATATACTTTATTTTTCAATACTACTCAAATTGGTAATGTTTATGATGTAGATTTGAAATCACTATTTTCAAAAAAAAAATATCTCTGTTTATATTCCTTTCCAAATGAATCTGGTATATTGAATAAGAGTATAGTAAATTGAAATATACACTCTATTATAATTATTACACTGAAAGGATTTATAAATGATCTACCAAAACTAGAATTCCCCACTGAAAAAGAATGCAATCCATGATAAAATGGATAGAAACAAAAAATACATCTCAAGCCAAAGAATTAATTCTCAACACCTCAACCTATATAGATGGTTTAAATAGATTTTTCTAGACCATCTAGAGTTTCTATATTAGTAGCGGCTCAATTATAATATGTTATAGTAGATGATTATTTATGATATACATGTGAATTTTTCCCTGATCATAAATGTGAAACTCTTTCCAACTTTTTTTATAAATATTCCATATCTACAAGGAATCATTCTAAAATTAGAATTAATTACATAAGTAGAGATCATTTTCATGACTTTTAAAATTGATATTTTGTATCATTATACTAAAAAAACTAGTTATTATGAAAATGTTCTTCATCTAGGACCCCAAAACAGAATGTTGTAGTTGAAAGTGGAAATAGTCCCCTTCAAGAAATTTCCTGGACCATGCTTCACGAGTATGGTTTTCCAGTTTCTTTTGAGGAATTATATACGAAAACAACATGATATATAATTAATATAGTTATTATTATAAAAAAATTAAATAATAACCCATATAAATTATGGAATGGTAGAAAATAAAATATTAATTACTTTAGAGTTATTGGTTGGAATGTTTTTATACTGAAAAAAATGGAGAACATAGACTTGTTTTTTAATGTGATAAATAACTTTTCCTTGGAGATCCTATAACTAGTAAATCATATATTGCTAAGCCTATGATAAAGGGAATAGACATGTTTTTTATTGTGATAAAGGACTATGATATTAGAATAATATATATTTGTCATGTTTGATGAGGAAGGTTGACATGAACCTAACACATCTTTAGAAAATATGGAGGATGATATTTCCATTCTAGATAATATTGCTAAACCTAGTGGAAATTATTCCAAAACTCTTTTAGAGAAATATCCCATTATTGAGGTACATCTGGAACCTTAACATGTAGATGAAAATGAATGGCCAAATAGTTATATTCGAAAGAGCTATTAGAACTCGTAGATAACATCTCTTAGTTACTGTTGTAGGTGGCGTTGATAAACGAAGTAAGACTAGATATTCTCTTATAAAACTAGTTAAGACCAATATTTATGATCATATATTGAAAAAAATAACATAAATTAAGACATTAATGATGACTTATTTGTAATGGATATTGATGTAGAGTAAAAACATTTTGAATGAAATAATTTCTGTGAACTAGTTGAATGTACCATTGGATACCTGAAAACTACGACTAAATGGGTGTTTAAAAAAAATATTTAGGTTCTAGAAAAAATAATTATAAATAAATAAGGCTTAGTTTCCCAAGTATATAATCAAAAAGAATGAATTTATGGTGAGAAAATCTTTATACCAATAGTGAAACTTGAATCCATCATAATGTTTCTTTCCTATGCAACACATTTGAAGTTAAAATTATATCAAATGGATGTCACGTTTTCTTTCTCAAATTGTTTTATATTTGAAAATATTTTTCATAAAAAATACCAGTTATTTGAAAACCCTCACATACCTAAATATTTTTCTAAATTAAAAAAACATTATATTTTTTAAAACAATCACTAAGAGATGGTTTTATTAGCTCAGATAATTTTCATTTCAAAATGTTTTACTAAAGGAATAGATTTACCAAATTTAATTATTATAAAAATATAATAATAGATTTTAGTTGAATAAATATCAATTTTTTATATTAGTTTTGGATCTTTCTAAAATTATTTGGGTTCTAAATTTATAATAATTTGGAAATGTGAATATGAAATGAGTTTGATGGGTGAAATTTTTTTATTGGATTTTAATTTATTTAAAGTATTAATCGATTTTTCTTAAATCAAATAATGTAAACTAAGGATAATTTAAAATATGATGAAACAAACAATTCAAATGTTTTTGACACTCGTATGAGTGCCATCTATAAATTGGATCTTGATGAGATTGGAAAACCAGTAGATCAAACAAAATTCAATGGAATAATTAAAAGTTTACTATAATTATCTATTATCAATGCTAATATACTTTTTAGTGTGTGTATGTGTGCTCATTATCATGAAAACTGAAAACATTAAAATTTAATATTGTTGAAGGAAACCTTCAAAAAACCAAATAAATAAAACTAACATAGAAATGTTTTATTAGAGAAGAAAAGTATTTGATTTATTGATTTATTGATTTATTTAGATGCATATTTTATTTATTTTAAGTTAGATAAAATTTATCTTTAGAAACAATTATATTTTTGGGAAGGGCTCTCGTTTTATGATGTACTAAGAAATAGAACTCTGTTTCATAATCACCCACTGATAATAAATAAAAATTCATAAGTAGTTACATTGGATACAGTTTTTGAATGATATTTAAATTACTAGACTATATATAACAATTAAGATAGGTCCCCATAAAGGTGATAATAAATGTGTGATTAATATTTACCAGAATCATGTATCACATTCTTGAAAAAACACATTGTTGTAACAAATCACTTTTTGACAGTCCATTTTAAAGAAGGAGATATAACACATGAATTCAATGGTACTAAACACGATCATGATGATATTTATATAATTAATTTAAAAATTTAGAGAATCAATTATATCAAGAATGAATTTGGTATGGTATAATATTTATAATTATTTCAATTTAGTGTTAATTCATTAATGTTATTTAATATTTTATTTGAAATAATTATATTCTTTTTTTAAATTTGATGTAACCATGACGTATGGTTCACATTGTAAATATGTCAACCCTGAAATTTTTTTGTATGGTCAGTATAACATATAGGAACAATTAGTCATATGATCATTATACTTACTATGAGTATTCATTCACACGGTCACTACTTTTTTACCATGGATATTTCATTCACATGGTTAGCATATATACAATGAGGCCATAGTCAATATTCATATAATACTTTTTTTCCCAAGGATCCACATTCCATAGACCTACCATGCCTATTTACATATTTTTAATTTTTGGTGAAAATATTTATTTGGGATATCAATTAATTTTATTATTATTTTACTCCCCGAATGATTAAATTTGATATCAAATTTGAATCACAATCAATAACTATATTTTTCCAAAAATACATTCCTTTATTAAAAATCATCAAATAAAATTTAAATTTAAATGTCTCGAACTTTATCTATCTGTCTATTGATCTCTATTGTCATCCCAAAACTACTAGTTTTGATTCTATCTCATGAAAAAAAATATTTTGAGATACCAAAATCAAATAATGAATGATGAGGATGAACCTTTTTTTGGAAGTTCCATATCTTTCTCACTCACCTCCTTCAATGATTTTGAATAAGAAAAAATCTATCTTAACCACAATAGTGAAATCTTGGAATCCACACCTCATTGATCATCCAGTACTGGTTGAATAGGTAGTCTATGGACAATAGTTGAAATAGAGTAAGTCACTAGTTTGGCATATGATTCAGAATATATGATATGGTAGTTAGTTTAAAGAATATGGTAAGACATTCTATATAAATTTTGTTATGTATTTTTTTCACACCTATATTTTAGTTAGAGAGAGAAAATAGATATTTTTATGATAATAAATAATAAGGATGTTCATGAATTTTCAAGAAATCAGTGGTTAAAGTTCAAAGGAATGGCACATAAAGGTGAAATTTAGGATTATTGGAGAATATATCAAATTGATCATATTCTATTTGAGTTTCAATGTTTCTTATAATAGATAAATAGGATTGGATCCTATATAATACCATTTTTTGTTTATCTAAGTGATTAATAAATATTTCTCTTTAAACTTATCATATATATGATTTAACAAAAAAAATATTTAATCATCCTAAGTAAACAAGACCTATTTTTCATATTTTTTATGAAAAATTGATTTCATGTTAATCTGTGTAGACATGGCATGAGGCATATGCATGAGTTATGTAATAATTCCCCCAAGTATAGTTCTTTACCGAAATATAAGCTCAATTCAGCCTTATAAGATTATAATATATCTATTCTTTAGGTGTCGGAGTGATTATTTCATTAGATGGTATTTTCCTTATTTGGAAAATCTATAAGAAAATAAATTCTAATCGGAATCCTTAGAAAATAGAATGGTAAGTTGAACCATAAAAGCTATATGAAAATATTGATCAAGTGAAGTATCATGTTAGACCAAGGGATATTGTGGATCCATGGAATGTAATTGATGAAGGGGTTTAGTATTTTTATGAGGGAGTGGATATAGAGGAAGATCAAGAAGAATATAATGTGACCACTGATTTGGATGTGGAATCAAGAGTTTCTCATGAAGATAATATGGAAGTATCTCTTTCTATACCCCTTGGATCTCTCACTTCTCCTCTACAATTAATATAATATGAGGAAGAACTCACCTTTATAGATATGATTTCCACATGCGTATCTTTCAGTGGTAATATGCTAGAGTTGGATGATCCTACTGACTATGTTGAAGGTAGTTCAAGTGGATCTCCAATTATTGTATGTACTCCCAGTGAACCTTTTCTCACGAAGGTGCTAAAGGGGAAAAGTCCATTGGATATCTTCTTATTTATATTGATTATCTAGATTATGATGATGATGATCTAGGTCGTCCACCTAGACATGGTGGGACACTGTCAATTCTTCATATTGAGAACTTAAGGGACCTCATATTACTGATATATATATATATATATTTATATTTGACTAATGTATCTATTGTTAAACCATAAATTGGTGAAAGTACCCAAAATAACTCTCATCATACTCACCCAAAACAAGATCAATAAGAAAATCTAGGTGATACCCATGGTAATGATATAGAGTATCTTGAATCGTATGTTCATGTTGAAGAATTGAAAACTTATACTAGAGCATAAAATCATCTAGATAGACATGAATTAGTAGTGGTTTTACTTGATTTATATGGTAGGAAACAATATTATAATCCATTTACTTATATCGATTTTAAATAATATGTTACCAATGATGATTTTATAGAATTCAAATCTGATGTTCTGGGTGTATTAAAAAAATATGTTCTTTGTTGTGGATATTTTATAAAGCCACATAAAGAAGTGTACATCTGAAGGATAACGATTATTATGATTGATCAACATCGTGATTTGTTTATTAACAAGAATTATATGAATAATGTCAGTGATGACCATAAAGAATTACATGGTGCAATATATATAGACCATTGTGATATTGTTCCATATTTAGATCAATAGTTCATGAATGAAGTATTTTTGCCTCTTCCTTCTCCACATATTCAGCCAGGTTTTGAGGAAGATAATATAAAAAATATATAATGGTTGAGTTTATTATTATGTTTGATGAGTTCAAACCGACTACCGAATTATTTTATGATCATTTGAAACACATGCTACTAGGACCTTGGTTGTTGTTAGAGGATATTCCATCCAATAATGTGAAGATAAGTAAACCATAAGGAAGGACATATATTATACACTTTGTATAATATTCACCAAATCCAATTTAAAAGGGATATTTAAAACTCGTTCCTTAGATCTCTAAACGACTTCTTTGACCGAAGATTTGAGGTTATATGTTATAAAGATCAATGAGAGTTCTCATGTTTTAGAAGCATTCAGGAAGATTCAGAAAAAAATATTTATGAATTAGATCTATGTTCTTGGTATCTCAGTGACTTCACCAAGATGATGGAACCATTCATATACACTTCTCAAACTTTTATGTCATCTCTTCGCCCAATTCCAGTGTCGTTGTCTCTAACCTCTACCTCCTCAATTATCATTTCTTTTGGCCTATATCCTATAAAATAGATTCTATAAATCAAATATATTTTCAAATGTTTAGTCAGTAGTGACCCTACCTATACCACATCACCTCAGACTACCTCTCCCCATGATTATACCTTCAGAGGAATGGATCCTATATTTCCTTTAGAGAAAAGGGATTCACCATACATAAATCCAGATTAGAATCCTTGGACGGGTCTTATTTTCACCCTCTATCTAAATAATTTTTATATATTAATTGAATTAATCTTTTTTTATTAGTTTTAATTATTGTTATTTCATATGATTTCTTTTTTCAAACTATTTATCTTTTTGATAATCCCAAAAATTTGGAGTAAGTGAGATAAAATAATTTTAACTAATCGGATTTTTTTATAAATTTGTGGACATATAAAAATTATTTAATTTATCCAAAACATTATTTGTTTTGAATTTTAAATTTCATTATTTTTAAACATCAAAAGGTGGATATTTATGTCTTATAATAAAAAATAATTATTTTTATGATATAAATTCATGTAAAAAGTTTTACTAATGAATTACATATTTTCTGTAACTAAATTACCATTTAAAAAAAATGAAATATTTCTTTGTTTTGTGCTTACTGTGACACCTTATCACTTTTTAATGAACTTATCATGTGAGTGATTTGAAATAACCATGAAGTTATAGTAACTGTATGGAACATACACATGTTTTACTCTACCTAACCATAATAAAAACAACCTATTGTGTATAAAATGAGAAAATTCTATATAAGTAAAGAGATAACATGAATTATATAGAAACATACCAACTGTTTAATGACCTATCATGCATTGATGAACCCCAGACATCATGAACACACAATATACCATGACATAATAACAAAAAGAACAACTACCATACCCAATGAACAGATGAAACAACAGTGAATTGAAAAAAAGTCATAGATTTACTAAATGAAAGAATTCAACAACCATGTGATCATACCATCCCAACTGACTATGATAAAAAGTGATAATGTTTCAGGTGAATATAGATTGTTGTGTCTAACCTTATAGTAGATCATTTTCATATCTCAAAGAGATAGACGTAAAATGATTAATTGCAACATTTGTACCACTAATATTGTATTGATTCGACTCCAATGGATACATTTGGATGATGTGATTTATAATAAATAGAAATATTCATATTAATATATTTTATATGGTTTCTATATATACTCTAACAATGAATAAAAGAGTAACCTTCTCAGATATAGTGAAATCGTTAAGTAATTTTCACAACACTTTGTTATCCTTTACATTTTTACAACTTTTTCAACTACATTTGAAAGATAAATTTTAGAAATCTTTGACAACAAATCCTACTCAGATTGAGTAGAATCTCATTTTCAAATATCCAATCCATTGAACTTTATTTTTACTCTATACATTAATGATCTATTTCCTATAGATTTTCATATATGTAAAATAATGTGTCCTATGCTAGATTGTAGAGTTCTACATACTCTCCTTAAGTTATTTTTTTATGGAAGACTATGTATAAATATGCAATAGTTCATGTTTGACATGGATCCTTTTATTTTCTTGCACATATACCAGGACCAGATAATCGATACTGTAAAAAACCATCAAGATGTTGTTTTTAAAACCATATTGGGGTCATGGATAAATTTATTTTATAACATAATGCTTGGTAGCATGTGATTTCTAGGTAGAGTGGATTTAGTCTCAGATAGAAATTCAACCCCCTGTTTAATTTACATTATACCTTATTAAATTGATTTTTATTCGTTTTAAATTAAACCAGTTTTTGTTTTCTAAAATTATAAGAAAACGTTACTTTAATAGTTATATTATTGCAGTGTTTTATATATAGTGGTTGATAATGTGAAAAATAATTTTAGAGTATGGATTATTTTAAAAGAAAATTTAACTCATATATGATTAATCTATTAATCATCTTATCTAATGATAAAATTATATTTATATATATTTTAAATTTATTTTTAATAAAATTTGTGGTTATATTTTTTTAAAATGTTTTTTATTTTTTTAATGGAAACTCAATTCACACCCTTCTTGAGTTGTCTACTCTCACAAAAACTAATGGTTTAGGATATTAAGTAGTGAATAAATAAAGCCTAAATTAGTGGAATATTTTATTTTTTTATCATTGAACTTATATATGTTCCAAAATAATCCCACAAGCCACATAGACAATATACTCTACTTAAAATATAGTATCAATGCCCAAATAACTACATTGAGTTTTTGGAAATAAATCATATTTATTTTTCATAGAAATATATATAAAAACTATTATTTACAAATATCATTTTGTAAAATATTGATTTTGAGTATTTTAATGATAAATAATATTTTATTTATTAAAATATTGAATTTCTAGGGGGAATCACATCCATTATTTTTATAAAACGGAATAATCATTGTATCCTAAATAAAAAATATTTCATCCTTATATTCTTCACAAAAATATTGTAGAATCTAATGAAACAAAATAATAATAACATACACAATTATTAATTTAATTTTGGTGATAAAAATTATTTTTTACTCCTCTTATCAGATAAAAAAATTGAGATAAATATACAAATCTTTTACATAGTTTCATATGAGCATCAAACATTACGTTACATTCAATTTTTTAATTTAGAAAGTATCAGCTTCCTTACATGAATGAAAACTATATGCTCTTTTCAATTCTGCGAATGGTTTCAAACTTCTGTATATTTAAAAAAAATGTAAATCATACACTTCGTATCAAATACTATTATAAATTGAATAATTAATTTACATAAAATTATTTCTTAGCATGGATATTAAATGAAGATTCTAAACCCTATCATGTTTTCTATATAATCCCATAATATGGAATCATTCCCCTTTTAAAATAACCTCATTTTTTAAATGGCCATTACATGATTGGTGAAGAAATTTTATTGGACTTTCTAAGAATTATGAATCCTGTATTGACTTTTATTAAGTACTATCTGTACATTACATGAACATATACATATTATTCTTAGTTCATTTATAAGCAACATTTTTAGAATATCGTGTTAAATTTTGTTGAATTTATTTATATTGTATAAAAATAACCATCATTGAATACATGATAAATTTTATAACTTGAATAATTTTTATTATAATTATCCAGTCTGACATTGTCATTATAATATTCAATAATATTTTATATCATTAAAATACCCAATTATATTGAGTATATGATACTCAAATTCCATAATTCATTTTGAAACTTGTGCCTTTTACACCATTAGTGAATCATTCCAAGCGTCTATAAGAATTGTGAGTTTCTTATTGAACCACTAAAAAATTTCTCACACATGAAGGAATAGTTCAAACAATAAATATTATACTTTCTTAAATACTGTTATTAAGCTACATTTCCCCAGGGTTTCTTAGTTTATGGTTTTAATTTAAATGTTAATTTGAAATTTTGGTTTAATTATTATCATTCATTTATCTTTAACTATAATTTACATAAGATGAATATCATGTTTTTTATATTTTTCATTATGTACTATTAATTATAAGGATCACCTAAAAATTGGTTATCATATACATTATATCACTTTTGTGAGATAAGATCCTTATTTCACTAATCAATGAGTCTTATATTTAATCCTATATTCACATAATTTTTCAGTTAGTGTATTGTCCCAATCATGATACTTGTGACTATTGTATTGTTGAGTAGACAAATCTCTATCCAAATACATCATATGTATAAAATCAACTCCACTCCTCTAGTATAATGCCTATAGATTTCACAGATTAGTGTAACAAAAATAATGTAATAATAAATTACTAACAAAAGAAAATCTTGAGGAGCCCTTCTTCAGAAGAACCAACCCAAGGATGATCGAGTGTTATTTATCCCCAAATTTATGTAAAAAAGATAATTTAGGGACAACCAAAAAAGGAAAAACCTTAATTGTTAAATGATATAGATATATTCAAGTGATTATTTATAAGGAATCTCACACTTTGAATTTCAAGGGTTTTCTATTATGGTTCGACCTATTTAATATTAATCATATTCATATTAAATTCATAACTATTACGTCATATGTACTTTTTATTTTTCCATTTTATATTTCTTTTTTGTGTGTGCATTCTTCTATAATTTTAGTTTATGAAATCAATATTCTAAATGAAAAATTAATATCTTCAAACTATATTAATGTGCAACTCTTTTCAAAACATATAATTTTATGTCAATCATATGAAAATAGAACGCAATGATATTCATAAATATCCAAATCCATTATAGGAAAAAAGGTCAATGAAATCTTCAGGTAATTTTTTATATTTATATGTAATTCAAAAACTTCATAAGTGTAAGACCATAGTGACCGATATCTAATTCCATTCACTTATATATATATGGAAATCCATAAAAAAAGAACTCCACTCTACCCTATGTATAGATCCCAAGCCTTAAACAATACCTAATACTGAGTTTATTTGAGAAAATACTATCTTACACATTGAGGATCATCTCAGGTTTAATGTTTTAGATAATTAGGCCATAATTAATACATAACATACAATAACTGTACAAGAGGATACTACCAAAATAGTATCCACATTTTCCATTGAAGAAACCCTTTTAAAATTAAAACATTATTTCTTTTAATTATTAAAAATATTATTGAATTATTCATTTATATTACTCAACCTTATACCGAGTGAAAAAATATTAAAAACTTGGGATGATCACAAAAAATCTTATAGAGAGACGTAGAATTATGAATGAAAAATGATAGTCCATGAATATTATAAACCCATGCTATCAAACATTTCACCAATCAAACATAAGCACTTATACATACTTCATGATGTTTTATGAATCATTAATAACATATTATAAATAATATATCTTAATAGTAACTTGTGTAATATATAACATACATACATTGTATCCTTTACTACTCTCTAGTGAGTAACCTTCATGGTTACATTTTGTATACCCATCATAGTATATACCCTAAATATTATAGGAGAAACCAACCTATTTAACTCCATCTAATTACCTAATGCATTTGAGAGATATCATGGGACCACAAAATCCTAATTTATCATGGAACCCCTAATATAAATAAGTAATTACTAAGAAGAATAACATAAGCATAATAAGTAGATATTGGAAAATGGAAAAATAAAATTTCCACATTGAAATCACAAGATATCTTTGGAAGATATTGAAATAATCAATCCCTTATCAAAACCATTTCCTAAATGAAATTAAATGAAAAATAAATATGGTATTCATTTTACTTGAAAAACATTATGGATTATAGAGGAATAAAAATATAAAATAATGGTTACGATAGAAAATTAATTCACTGTCACTCGATACATTAAAAAGCATTCATTTTATCATTTGGTAAAAACCATCAATCATTCCATATAAAATGATTTCTATTAAATAAAAATAAAATGAAATTCAAGATATAAATAAAATATAAGATACTATAAATTTATTTCACATGTAATATTTTAATGACATAATCAAAAATTATAATTTTACCCTAATTACTAGAAATAGGGTTATGAAATTCCCTTACATCAATTTTTACATGCCTTATACATTTTTTATTTTCCTAAATAATAAAAATAGATTAATTTATAAATTATAGAGAACATTATTCATGTTTATTATTAATTTTATATCACCTCAGACCATGTTATAACACTTATATAATTATTTAAGTTCACGTTAGATGTTATGTCGATATTCAGTACTTGAGTCGAAAATGAACTTGGTATGATGTCAATAGTCCATGTGGTTAGATTTAAATTTTATCCATAATATAAAACACTATATTAATATATTATATATTAATTATATATGTATTTATAATAATTTTTATGGAAGTCCAAAAATAACATTCATGGAGATGGTAGGCCGTACGTACGAATGAATGCTATTTTCGATTTTCTCGTCGTATTAAAAGGGTGATATTAAATGAATAGCATATATTTATATATAAATATAAAAATCAATAGAAGTAGAATTAATATTTTATTTTATAATATATTTTCACTAAAACAATTATTAATATATTCCATGTGATGTGTGAATGAATCACATCATATTGAGGAGGAGGTAGTCCACACATCCCCAAACAAAGCTGTCGTATAACCATAATATGGAATGCAAGATGGTATGTGGAATATAACATATATATAATATAAAATAGAATATAATATATATATTAAAATATTATTTGACTATGAAAATGGTATTAATATCATAAATGAAGGTGGAAAAGGAAAGAAACAAAAACATTAATCACAGAGGTGATTTACTAGCATAACATAGACAACAAATTAGTTTATATGTATAAGTGGAGGTTAGAAATGAAATGGATATGTGATATTACATTAGAAACAAAAAACACTAGTATATATATTATTATGTAGTAATCATTAATTTATGGATGAATGAGGTTTGGAGAAAGTATAAAAATACATAATTTTAGAGAGGTACATTAAAAAAATACCTATTGAATATCCCATCTTGAAAGTCCATTGAGGACCATATAATTGGTCTTTTGGTGATTCTTGAAACACATGGACGTGTGGAGGGTGATATGAGAGGTTTTGGACAATTATTTGAAGAGATAAAATGCCTTTTGGGTCAAAATAGGTTGTTGGAGAGGTGGTATTTATACTTGAGGTGATGTGGGTTCATGTGATTAATTTATTGATTATTTTGTTTTAAAAGCCAATTATATAGAGGTGGAATTAATTTCAACCACATTGGCTAGTAATTTTTGTTTTATAGGTTGTTTAGGGCCGATACAAACCTCAAATAAAAATTTAATATTGTATTTTTATGAATGATAAGCTTTTAACTCTTCACTATAACCCTTATGAAAATCTCTATTTTACTACGGTAAATATTTTTTTGACCATTATAACATATTACGCCTAAAAATAAAAATGACTATAAAAACTAATTTGAAACATCTAATTCCAAATATGGAATCAATTTTATCTAATTAAATTCAGATAATTTTCAAAATATGATTTAAAATTAATTTAGTAAAAAAATAAAAAAACTGGTTTTTAATGTGAAACTTTCAAATGCTTTAAATGTTTTTATATCTATAATAAAAATCAAATTGGATAAAATGACCTAAATTGCAATAAAAGTAAAAAATAGTTTAATTAACCTCTAAAATCAATTAAAAGTACAATGTAACTATATTATTAAATTAGATAAAATATTATTGAAATAAAATGCATTATTTTTCCCTATTCATTACAATAAAAATGTTATCAGAAAAATACGAAAAAATTATTCAAACCTAATTTTATTGTCCCTATTTTAAATAAGAAGCCAATTTTTTAAAATAGAACAAACATTTATGTCATATACTATATTTAAAATTCATTCTCAATCAAAAGGTGGTAAAAATACCTTCTAATAATATCCGTGCTTTTGTGCCTAAAATTAGATTTATTCTCTTTTTAAGACTATGACATTTTTGGGAGGAATTTAATAATGCTTAATAAATTTTTGTAAACATAATTGAGTTAGTTTTATTTATTTCTACAAATAATATGGGTAGGTGATATCTTCCATTTAAAATAATAGTATTAATAATGTACTATTTTTGGTATAACTCAGTATTGTTTGAAACATAAGATTTCAAAGAAAACCATTTTTGTATGTTGAGTATGCTATCAGAAATAGAATCCCTTTTAATGTAAAAATAATATCTAATTTTTAAATATTAATATATTAAAAAAATTACTTAATAAATAATTAACTCATATTTAACATCCTTCCCCCTTTTGGAAATCGTTTCCTTAATATATTTTTTCAATTATCAAATAAATGGGGGGTATTTATCCCTCATATCATCTATAGATTCCCATGTTTCCCCTTCAGCCATATGTTTTTTCAAAATTCATTAATCTAATTAATCACTTTATTTCAAAACACTTTCTCTCTACGGTCATGAATCCATACTGTTTATTTCTCATAAGATATATTATATTCAAACTAAACTAAATCTTGACTCAAAACATGATATAAATCCAACCTATACATTCATAAAATTGAAACCATAAAAAATTGTGTACCGTGGGTAAACTAGGAGGTAAATACACTAGGTAGTAAATTGATCCAACTTTCTTCCGGATTTCATAGTGTCTAATGAACCATGAACTCTACTTCCCTTTATTAACAAATTTAATCAAGTGTCTTGTGGACAAATATTGAAAAAGACATGATCACCTACCTCAAAATAATGATCCTTCCTTCTGTTATCCACATATATTTTCTTCCTAATTTTAGTTATCCTCATAGGGTTCTAAATCTACTTGTCTTTTTAAGTAATCCCTTCTACCTATTCGGGTTCCATCAACTTCCTTTCACCTAATTCATTCCAAAAATACAGTTTTAAAACTTCATTCACTATAATGACTCAAATGGTGAAATATGTATATTGAAATGAAAATTGTTAATATAACAACACACTAATAAATAAAGATGATGATCCCAAATTCCCTGGTAATCCATTAAACAAGCATGTAACATCTCCTCCATGGTCTGAATTGTTCGTTATGTCTCCCCATATGATTGAGAAAGAAAAAATGTATTGAAATTTAGTTTTGTACAGAATGACTTCTGATGTCCATCACAAAAGTTAAATGTGATCCTGGGATCACAATTAGTTACAATGGAGTGAGGAAATCAATGTAACCTAAAAATCTCTTTAAGATACAATGAAGAAAATTGATTTATAGGTAAAGTATCTCGAATAGGAATAAAATGATTAGTTTTTGTTATAAGATAAACAATCACCCAAATGGAAATGTAATATTGGGAAGTATTTTGTAATTCCAATAAAAAATCTGTGGATGTATTCTCCTATTTCCCCTCAGGAAGTGTTAAAGGCTAAATAAATCCCTTTAGAAACAATCATTCTGCTTTCAACATCTGACATGTCAAATACTTCTTAGTAATTTCAGTAATATCTCTTTTCCTTCCATCCCACCAATAATATTCTTTAAGGTCGTTGTGCATATTTTAACTTCAAGAATGAATTGAAAACATAGAACTATGAGCTTCACAAAACAAATCTTTATTCAACTACGAATCACATGGCACAAATAAAATCTTTCCAAATATAAAAACACAATATTTATCAATATTATTTTAAGGTAACATAACCTTCTGAACCAATTCTACCTTTTTCTATAACTCAATGTCTTCCATTTAGACTTGTTTAATTCTCTCTTAATGAGATGATTTCATTGACACCTAAAACAAAGTAAAGGAATTTGCTACAAGAAAAAATACATGAAAATGTTTGTAATATCATTAATCTAAATTTCATGTTTCAAATGTAACATGGTTATTATTTACTTACTTTTCCAACTCAAAGAAAAAACCATTTTATTTTATCACTAGTGCAGAAAACGTTTTTTACGTCACCATTTTTTACGTCGGTTATAAAAAACCGACGTCATAATATGTAAAACGAGGTTTTTTACGTCGGTTAAGAAATAACCGACGTAAAAATTTGTATTCGGTACACCTTTAACGTCGGTTATTATTATAACCGACGTTATTAATCGCGCGACTTCGTTTTTTATGTCGGTTATTGTTATAACCGACGTAAAAAACGCGGTTTCCGAAGGCCTTTTTACGTCGGTTATTCAATAACCGACGTAACAAACGCGGTTTTTGAAGGCTTTTTTACGTCGGTTATTTTATAACCGACGTAAAAAAAGAATCCGCAGATGTTTTTGACGTCGGTTATTCCATAACCGACGTAAAAAAACGCGGATTTTGAGCCCTTTATAACGTCGGTTATAAACTAACCGACGTAACAAATGGATCAGAGGAAGGTTTTTACGTCGGTTATTAAAATAACTGACGTTATAAATGTTTTTAAAACAATTATCACGTTGGTTATTGAATAACCGACGTGATAACTCATTTAAAAATTTACCCAGGCCCGTGGATTGTCATTCGCGAGTTTACCTTCGACAGTCGCGACTCGTCTCTCTCGCGCGTAAACCCGAATCGGCTCGTCCATTTCGTTGGTTTAGATTCGTTTTGCGATCATCGTTTCTCATATTTAATATCCTCGGATCAATCATCTAAACTCGCAGCACTCAGGTAATCCTCCCACTCGTTCGTTTTTTTTCGCGGATAGTATATATATATGTGTTGTGATTTTTTTTGTTGAAACTAGCTAAGATTCTTCGATTGCGAACCCTTTTAACTCGTTTTGGCACCATAATCTTATTTATCATCCCTAGATCTATTTGTTCGACTTGCAATATTGAGTAATTTTATGATTTCACTAATTTTTCATCGTTTTCTATATATCACCGAGAGGGTTGGGGCGTGTCCATTTGGATGGGTTGCCCTTTTACAGTTGTTACTACTTTATTCACACACAATCATGGCATAGGTGCATGGATTTGGGGTCGGGGGGTGTCCATGGGGGTTTACAAGGGGGTGGGTGGGTGTAGGGGGGCTGTCCACGGGTGTGGGTGGGTGTTGGGGGGTGTCCAGGGGGGTGTCCAAGGGGGTAGGGGGTGGGGGTGGTGTTTAGGAGGGGTGGGGGGTTGTCCAGAGGGTTGGGGGGTGTCCAGGGGGGTGTCCAAGCAGGTCGGGGGTGGGGGGTTGTGTCCAGGAGGGGTGGGGGTGCTTTCTAGAGGGGTCGGGGGCTGTCCAGAGGGGTCGGGGGGTGTCCAGGGTGGTGTCCAAGGGGATGGGTGGGTGTGGGGGGCTGTCCAAGGGGGTGGCGGCCTGTCCAGAGGGGTCGGTGGGGTGTCCAGGGGGGTATCCAAGGGGGTGGATGGGTGTGGGGGGTTGTCCAAGTGGGTGGCGGCCTCTCCAGAAGGTATTTGGGGTTGTCCGGGTGGGTGGGGGGGCTGTCCAGAGGGTTGGGGGATGTCCAGGGGGTGTCCAAGGGGGTAGGGGGTGGGGGGTGGTGTCCAGGAGGGGCGGGGGGCTGTCCAGGGGGGTTTACAAGGGGGTGGGTGGGTGTGGGGGCTGTCCAAGGGTGTGGGTGGGTGTTGGGGGGTGTCCAGGGGGGTGTCCAAGGGGGTAGGGGGTGGGTGGTGGTGTTTAGGAGGGGTGGGGGGCTGTCCAGAGGGTTGGGGGGTGTCCAGGGGGGTGTCCAAGCAGGTCGGGGGTGGGGGTTGTGTCCAGGAGGGGTGGGGGTGCTTTCTAGAGGGGTCGGGGGCTGTCCAGAGGGGTCGGGGGGTGTCCAGGGTGGTGTCCAAGGGGATGGGTGGGTGTGGGGGCTGTCCAAGGGGGTGGCGGCCTGTCCAGAGGGGTCGGTGGGGTGTCCAGGGGGGTGTCCAAGGGGGTGGATGGGTGTGGGGGGCTGTCCAATGGGGTGGATGGGTGTGGGGGGCTGTCCAAGTGGGTGGCGGCCTCTCCAGAGGGTATTTGGGGTTGTCCGGGTGGGTGGGGGGGCTGCCCAGAGGGTTGGGGGATGTCCAGGGGGGTGTCCAAGGGGGTGGGGGGTGGGGGGTGGTGTCCAGGAGGGGTGGGGGCTGTCCAGAGGGGTCGGGGGGTGTCCAGGGGGTTTACACATCGATTTATTTTATATTTCAAAATTGTTTACATTCAAATTATGATTTTTTTCATATAAACATATATTTGTCTTATCTAAAAATATATATATATTTTTTCTATTTGTTATAGGTAATAATGAGTCGAAGTTGGATTACGGCACATCGAATGAGCAATGAATATGAGGAAGGTGTTGAAGCCTTTTTGGAATTTGCTAAACGAAATGTTCCAAGTAGTGACATTTTTCTCTGTCCATGCCTGAAATGTCTGAATATGAAGAAGATGAAAAGTAGAGAGATAAAAGATCATCTGATTTGTCATGGTTTCAATCCGAGTTACAACCCTTGGATTTGGCATGGCGAAACTGGACAGAATGTCACTGATGATAATGAATCGCAAGATGGTAACTCCGATGGAATTGAAGAAATGATTCGCGATATTGTAGAAGAACAAATTGAGATAGAACCGACAGTTGCACGTCTATATGGTGATGCCGAAAAACCATTATATCCTGGTTGTACAGATTTTACAGTTTTGTCGGCGGTGTTAAGATTGATTAACCTGAAGGCGAAACATGGATGGAGTGACAGAAGTTTTACAGAGCTGCTACAATTGATGAAAGACATTCTTCCAAAAGATAACGATCTTCCAGATTCACATTATAAGGCCAAAAAAATATTATGCCCGATGGGATTGGGATACAGGAAAATACATGCCTGTCCGAATGACTGCATTATATATAGGAAGGAATATGAATTTATGAATGAGTGTCCTAAATGTGGGACATCACGGTATAAGGTGAAAGAAAAATCACAAGCTGATGTAGATATTACAAAGCTCCCTTCAAAGGTATTTTGGTATCTTTCTATAATTCCTCGTTTCAAACGTTTATTTGCTAATTCACATGATGCAAAAAGGTTAAGATGGCATGCTGATGAGCGGGTATGTGATGGAAAAATACGTCATCCAGCTGATTGTCCACAATGGAAGAAAATTGATGCTCAGTACCCTACATTTGGAAATGAAATTAGAAATCTGAGACTAGGCTTGTGCACAGATGGAATGAATCCATACCGAACCCTCAGTAGCACACATAGTTCATGGCCTGTTTTATTGGTAATTTACAACCTCTCTCCCGAAGTTTGTATGAAGCGCAAATATGTCATGTTGAGTATCATGATCTCTGGTCCAAAACAACCCGGCAATGATATAGATGAATAATTGTCACCGCTGATTGATGATTTGAAACTGTTATGGGCTGATGGTATTAGGGTGTATGATTCTTATAAAATGGAATATTTTCAACTGCATGCAATGCTTCTATTCACAATAAATGACTTCTCAGTATATGGAAATTTGTCTGGATACAGTGTTAAAGGGCATAAAGCATGTCCAATTTGCGAACAACAGACGTCATATTGTCAATTGCATCATGGGAGGAAAACAGTGTACATGGGTCATCGAAAGTTTTTGCCTATGGATCACCCTTATAGAAGACTAAAAAAGGCATTCAATGGCTCACAAGAATTTGATACTGCTCCTCAACCTTTATCCCCAGAATTGTATTTTGAGAGGGTGAAAAACCTTGATGTGACATTGGGAAAGACACATAAATCTGTTAATGATAGACATATTTGGAAGAAAAGGTCAATATTTTTTGAGCTACCATATTGGAGGTATCATGAAGTCAAACATAATATTGATGTCATGCACGTGGAGAAGAATATCTGTGATTCTTTGATCGGAACATTGCTAGATATTAAAGGAAAGACAAAAGATGGGTTGAATGCAAGGTTAGACCTACTGTCAATGGGAATACGTTTGGAGTTAGCTCCCACTCCTAAAGGAAGACGAACATTTCTTCCCCCGGCTTGTCATACATTATCGAAGAGGGAGAAATGTAGCTTCTGTCAGTGTCTTCATGATATCAAAGTGCCTCAAGGTTATTCTTCAAATGTAAAAAATTTTGTCTCATTGAAAGACTTGAAGTTGATAGGTATGAAATCACATGATTGTCATGTCATGATGCAACAAATTCTACCAGTTGCACTGCGTGGAATATTGCCCATCCGTGTCAGAAAGACTATAATGAGGTTGTGTTATTTTTTCAATTCAATTTGCAACAAGGCGATTGATGTGAATGCTTTGAACATTTTGGAAAAGGATGCAATTTTTATACTTTGTCAATTGGAAATGTATTTTCCTCCAACTTTTTTTGATATAATGGTGCATTTAATGATTCATCTGGTTCGAGAAATAAAGCTTTGTGGACCTGTATATCTTCGTTGGATGTATCCTTTTGAAAGGTATATGAAAATATTAAAGGGATATGTTAAAAATCCATATCGACCTGAAGCCTCCATTATTGAAAAGTATATTTCTGAGGAGGTAGCAGAGTTTTGTACGAGCTACTTGGCTACGGCGCAACACATAGGTTTGCCTCCATCTCGCCATGAACGGGTTAATAATGAGGGAAAGGGGATTCGTGGCTTGAAAGTCAAATCACTGTCAGCTGAACATATGAAGAAGTTAGAATCATACATCTTGAATAACATAGCTGATGTTCAACCGTATATCACATTGCATATTAATGAGTTGAAACAATGTCATCCAAAGAAGAAAGAAATGTGGATTTTGAATGAGCACAACAAAACTTTTTTTCCATGGTTTAAAAAGACCTTGCTTGGTAGATCAGATGTATCAGAGACATTAAAATGGATAGTGGGTGGTCCATCTTTAAATGTGATAACATGGTCCGCTTATGACATTAATGGCTATACATTTCATACGAAAGCTCAGGACAACAGAAGTGCAGTTCAGAATAGTGCGTGTATTGGTGTTTGCAGAAGCAATGCATTTTTCGAGTGCTAAGGACAGAAACCCAATTTCGGCATCAAGTGCATATTATGGAGTGATTGAAGACATATGGGAGGCTGATTACTTTAAAATTAAAGTTCCCGTTTTTAACTGTAAATGGTTTATCGGTAACAACAGTGTCAGACACGATGAATTTGGAATGACACTTGTTAATCTGAATAGATTGGAAGACACAGCTGATTCTTTTATAATGGCAACACATGCCAAACAAATTTTCTATGTAGTAGATCAGTCAGATATGCAGTGGGCTGTTGTTTTACAAGGGAAAAACCAATATGTTGGTGAGGATGAATTTGATGAAGATGCTGATTTATGTGAGAGATCCCTACTTCCATGGACAGATTAACAGAACATAAGATGAGTATGTTGAAGACATGGTTTGTGCCATAAGGAAACGATCACGACGAAGGAATTTGGGAAAACAATCCATCTGTACATTCCTAAAATTACAGGTTAACACAAGTTTATTTCTTGTTTACATTTAGTTTTTTCATATAATGTTCGATACTGTAAATTTTTTTACTTATTAAAACATGTATCAAACCAAAACGATAAAAACAATAAAAACCGTAAAGAGGAGAAGTCCTGGGGCGCAACCGGCTGGCCCGGTGGTGGATCACCTGTTGGCCGGTGGTCCAGAACAAGAGCTCTGTCTGGTCCACCGGGCCGGCCCGGTGCTGAGCCAGCGGTCAGGCCGGTGGTCCAGACAGAGCCTTCCTCTCTGTCTGGACCACCGGCCGGCCGCTGGATCACCACCCGGGACCGGCCGGTGGACCAGACAGAGAGAGCGTTCCTCTCTGTCTGGATCACCGGCGGTCGGTCCGCCGGTGTTGAGCCAGCGGGCCGGCCGGTGGGTCCAGACAGAGAGGAAGGGCTCTCTGTCTGGGATCACCAGCGGCCCAGGGCCGGGTGGTGATGAGCCAGCGACCGGACCGGTGGTTGAGAGCCAGCGGGCCGGCCGGTGGCACCAGGCAGTGGGCAAGTCCACTGCCTGGGTCCTCCGGCTGACCCGGTGGACTCAGTGAGTCCACGTTTCAGCTTTCTTGGGGCCAACACTTTGGCAACCTTTTTGCCTGTTTTTTACCATGTTTATCATTGTTTAACATGCTTTACCATATTACCAATGTTTACTATTATGTAATTTAGTATACTTTTCTATTTGTGAACTAATGTTTATTTTTTTGATTTGAAGGAAAATGACAGATCAATCAGTTGATCAGCCACATGATTCTGGAGATGAGCATATTGGTCATACATCTGGGGAGGAGAACATTCACATGCTCCTATTACAAAAAAAGAGTTCAAAGGTTGGTAAGCGTGGGTGCACACGTTTACCCAAAATTATCACTTGCCCGTAACGAAGGAGGAGAGGATAGTCGTGGAGTTTGATGATGATGATGATCTTCCTAGAGGTCCAAATGCCTAAAGATTTTAAGGGTTTTGTAGCAACTCAGGCTAAGAGCAAAGTAAGCATTCTCTATGATGATTGGAGAAGTGTGGATAAGGTGATAATTTCTCAGCTGTGGGAGAACCATTTTGGTAAGATCTTTTGCTATTTTTTGACTGTTCTTTATTATGTTTCTAGTATATATATAATATTTTTAACCTCTTTTTTTATCAGATGACATTTGATATTCCTGACACTGGAGGAGTCAGGAAGAAATGCTTATCGTTGGCTGCTAGGAGATGGAGGGATTTCAAATCAACCCCTCTCATCTGATTTCATTTATGGTCATAGGAGTCGTGAGAATCCATGTCGTATATATCCTTTTATAGATGAAGACACATGGAGACAATTTTTTGAAAGTAGAAGAAAAGAATCATTTTTGGTAAGGGCAAATGTAAACTTTTATAAGCTTTCTTATATAAATGATCTTATTATTGTTTTTGTTAATGATTACTTATTCTTAATTTACAGCAAACAAGGAAAGCTCATCAAGAGATCCAATCTAAAAATGTATACCCCTCATAGTTTATCTCGGGGGAGGGTATGCATTATTGGAAGAAACAAATGATGACAGAAAAATTTCAACAACTAAGAGCTGAGTCTTCAAGCTCTGGAGAGGTGGCCCCTCCATCCCCTCCATCTAGACATGAGAAATGGAAAAGAGCTCGGAAGGGCAAAAAAGGACAATATCTTTCGGAAGAATCGAGACTCGTAGTTGAGAGGATTGTAAGATATCTATTTTATTTATTTAAGTTTACTATTTTCGTCATATATTTCCAATCATTATAGAAATGTTCAATTATTTATTACAGGACTCTCTTGAGGAGCAGAGTTCACAGGGGACATTTACACCATCTGGGAGGGAAGATATTTTATCTGTGGCATTGGGAAAGCCCGAACATCCTAGCCGTGTAAGAGGATATCCGGCAGGTGTATCGGTAAGAAAAGTGTTGCCACGTTCCTCAACTTCTAACGTTGAGGGAGTTTATAAAAAAAAATAGAATCCTTGGAGGCTGAAGTCCATAATATTAATGCGACAATGGAGGACAAGATTAGAGCATCGGTGCAGTTAATGTTTGCAGACTTGCAAAGACAATTTCAGGGTGCAGCTCCCACTCCACCTTTCCCAGTAGCTCCCACTCCCCCACCTCAGCCTGCGGACCCCATTTTTGATCCTCCTCCTCCGCCGCAGCTACCTACTTATTGTGAGTTGTATGTTGATGATCCTCAACATCATATAGTTGCATATGGGATGGTATATTGTATAGGAGATACAGTTCATCATCAACAGTTAGAGGTAGAGAATCAGAGGGTCACTGTACAGGATATTATAGATAGATCAGCTCGGATACCATTACCTACAGATGAGGTGACGACAGTTGGACATAGTATCGGCCATTTTTTACTTTGGCCATCCAGACTTCTTCGACTCATTACCATAGAGGTATGGATGTTATATCTTTTATTTTATATTTTTATTAATGTTTTATCATTTGAAAACTAATATATTTTTCAATTTATTTTTACAGGAATACTTAAAAGGTAAAGAAATACTGTATAGACAACAACAAAGACAGATAGCTATGACATCAGATGCAGATACTAGCAGTCTTGACAAATTGTCAAGATATTCAAATTTGTTGGCGGATCATTATAACTTTACAATGGAAGCTCATGTCTGTGGACATGAACTATGTGTGGGGATTATGAAAACTGATATCATTGAGTTTGTCACTGGAGATAAGTTGGGTATCAACGTGGTGCAAATTTTTATCATGTAAGTCTTAACACCTTTTCCTTGCGTTATATTTATTAGAAATGTATACTTATGTTTGCTTTGTATTAGGTATCTGTATAAAATTTGTGAGAGGAATGAGCTGACAGATGTATATGGATTCGTGGACCCACAATTGATTTCCCCTGAAGCATGTGCATTGGATGAGGAACAAAGAATGCTTTATATTGCTGATAGATTTGAAAAGAATGTAATCACACAGTGTTGGATGATGCCTTTTTTTGAGAGGTATGAAACACATCCCTCTCAAAGAGTTAATTATCTTTTAACATAAAAAACCACTAACGTTAAATTTCCTTTTATCAGGGATCATTGGATGTTAGGGGTTTTTTTCCCTAGGGAGAAAACACTTTATTGGATATGCTCTCTCCATGATGATGTGCGAGAAAGTTTTAAGAATATATTGGAAACGTAAGTTTCAATTTCACAATAGTTTTATATATTATAATGAATTTTAAATTTACCCCATTCGTATTATTTTCTAACAGGGCATGGGTCCACTTTTGAAAAAGCGCAAAGAAAAGGAATTTCAAGATCAAATATGTACATGCGAAAGTAAATATCCATTTATAATTTGTACATTTTGATTTATTACATAAAAATAATATATTGAATTTACACTCATTCAAACAGAAATGTCATGAGCAACAAGGCATCATCGAATGCGGATATTACATGTTAAGATTTATGTATGAAATAATAACAACTGGGACAGTTCTGAGTTTTGACCTGGTAAGATTTCCTCTTTCTCATAATATTTCCATTTGATTTATTCATTATACACGTTGACTACTATCCTTTTCCTTTGTAGCTTTTTGATGACCCTCAACCCTTTACTGCTGAAGATATCAAACACTTACAAGTGGAGTGGTCAAATTATTTTACAGGTTTGATTGACTTTTAGTTGTTTGTAATGTAAAATGTAATTTTGAATATTGTCAATGTAATTGTGTATTTCGTAGTCGTTTAGGTTGGATTTAGTTTTTTTTGAAGTTGACAGTGTAAGTTTTGAATGTTTTTCTGGTCTGGATTTTGGTATGGGGGGAGAGGTTCCAAGGGGGTGGGTGGGTGTTTGGGGGGTGTCCAAGGGATATGGGAGGGGTGTCCAAGGTGTGTTTGGGGCTGTCCTAGGGGTCGGGGGGGTGTAAATGAGGGTGGGGGTGTCCAAGGGGTGGGGGTGTCCAAGGGATATGGGAGGGGTGTCCAAGGTGTGTTTGGGGCTGTCCAAGGAGTCGGTTGGGTGTAAATGAGGGTGGGGGGTGTCCAAGTGGTGGGGGGTGTCCAAGGGATATAGGAGGGGAGTTTGGGGCTGTCCAAGGGGATGGGGGGGGGGGGGGGGGTTTCCAAGGGGTAGGGGGGTTTCCAAGGGGTCGGGGGGGGTGTCCAGGGGGTGGGGGGCTGTCCAAGGGGTGGGGGTGTCCAAGGGGTGGGGGGGGGGGGTGTCCAAGGGATATGGGAGGGGTTTCCAAGGGGTTTTCGGGGGGTGTAAATGAGGGTGGGGGGGGCTGTCGAAGGGGTGGGGGTGTCCAAGGGGTGGGGGTGTCCAAGGGATATGGGAGTGGTGTCCAAGGTGTCTGGGAGTTCTGTCCAAGGGGCCGGTTGGGTGTAAATGAGGGTGGGGGGGGGGGGCTGTCCAAGGGGTGGGGGTGTCCAAGGGGTGGGGGTGTCCAAGGGATATGGGAGTGGTGTCCAAGGTGTCTGGGAGTTCTGTCCAAGGGGCCGGTTGGGTGTAAATGAGGGTGGGGGGCTGTCCAAGGGGTGGGGGGTGTCCAAGGGGTGGGGGGTGTCCAAGGGATATGGGAGGGGTGTCCAAGGGGTCTGGGAGGGCTGTCAAGGTGTGGGGGGTGTCCAATGGGTGTTTGAGGCTGTACTAGGGGTCTTGGGGGTGTAAATGAGGGTGGGGGGGCTGTCCAAGGGGTGGGGGGTGTCCAAGGGGTGGAGGGTGTCCAAGGGATATGGGAGGGGTTTCCAATGGGTGTTTGAGGCTGTACTAGGGGTCGTGGGGGTTTAAATGAGGGTGGGGGGGCTGTCCAAGGGGTGGGGGGTGTCCAAGGGTTGTGGTGGGGCTCCAATGTGGTGGGGGAGGGCTGGCCAGGTTGTTAGGTGGGTATAGATGAGGGTGGGGTTCAGTTGGGGCTTGGGGGAGGGCTGGCAATGTTATTTTTGTTTGGTTTCTGGTTGCTTTTTGGTGAGAGCAGTGCAATTATTTAAAAAAAAAAATTCTTTCACGTCGGTTATTTTATAACCGCCGTGGTAAATAAATCGGCAGGGGTTTATCACGTCGGGTTTTTCTAGAACCGACGTGATAAACCGTTCCCGGGGCTTTTATCACGTCGGTTCTTAATATAACCGACGTGCTAAAAGGCCTGGGAATCGATTTACCACATCGGTTATTGGATAACCGATGTTCTAAAACGTTTCCCAGGCCTTTTTATCACGTCGGTTTCTTAACTAACTGACGTGATAATAGGCCAGGGGAAGGGTATATCACGTCGGTTATGACATAACCGACGTGATAAACGATATCCCAGGCGTTTTATCACGTCGGTTTAGGGAATAACCGACGTGATAAAGCCCCCCCGCGCATATTTATCACGTCGGTTATTATATGAACCGACGTGATAACCACCGTGATGTTAGGGATATTACGTCGGGTTTTAAATAACCGACGTAAAAAACGTTATTTATAACGTCGTCCGTATTAACGTCGCCTAAAAACCAACGTAAATAATAAAAAATAACCGATGTAAAAAATGTTTTCTGCACTAGTGTATTTTCTTAGATAGTAATGAATCGTGTAATCATAGTCACTGATCAGTTACAACCATCTTCTATATCTCATGTTCAATTCATTATGAGTGAATTTATACTTCAATATTTTTTGGTCAGTATATATTTAACATTTTACTCCCTACAAATGATACCTATATATTTTTAATATAATAATAAGAACAATTAAATCCAAATCCTGTGTAGGGTATTTTACCTTATTATTTTCATATATAATTGAAGCATATGTAATTATCACGTCATTATTCATTATAAAAATTCCAATTCCTTTCAATGAAGAGTCACTATAGATAAAAATTTCCCCATAACTAGAAGGATGTTCGAAAACTGGATCATTCTCTAATGATCTTATAAATTCATAAAAACCACAACTACCTTCTTTTTTAAGATGATCATAACACCATTTTGAGTAAAATTTGTTAGTGGGATAGATAACCACAAAAAATATTCAAAAAACATCCAATAATATCTCAATAAACCATTACATATATGAATATTGGTTATATTTTTGACTCTTGGCCTTTCTTCAAAAACTTTTATTTTAGTAGGATCAACAGTTATGCCATTTTTAGAAACAATATGACCATGGAATGAAATTTTTTGTATTAAAAACTCACACATACTAAAATTTCCATATAGTTTATTTTCTTTTATGGTTTTAAACGTAACACTTAGTTGACTTTGACTCACCTGTTTACTTTTAGAATATATCAAAATGCCATAAATAAACACAACTACAAGTTTATCCAATAATTTAGAAAATATTCAATTCATAAGATCCATGAATACTTTTGGTGCATTATTTAACACAAATGTAATAATTATAAATTCATAATGAACATATCTAGTACAGAACACAGTCTTCAAAATTTATTCTTCCATTAATATAAACTAATGGAACCCAAACCTCAAGTCATCCTTTGAAAAATATTGTTATCTATGGAGCTGATCAAAGAAATAATTGATATAAATAAAAGGACAATTGTTCATAAAAGTGATGTTATTCAAGTATCTATAATCAATACAAAGTTCATTGAACCATAATTATTTTTTTTAAAAAGGTAGGATCACCCCAAAGGTATGTTCCATATTGACTGAAACCTTTAACTAGTAAATCCTACTATTTTTCTCCAACTCTAAATGTTCAGTTTGATCCATTCAATAAGTGCGTTTAAAAATTTCATTAGCATCCATAACTAAGTCAACAATAAATTCAATCTCTCAATCTGGTATAATACAAAAAAACTCATTAGAGAAAACATCAAGATACTCATTTACAACTGGCACATAATTAATCATATTAGTTCCTTTATTTTCAATAATATTTGTATGGTAGAATTAATCTATATATATTAATAGTTTCTGATCATTCTAATATGTTAACAATGGTATGGGGTCATTGTTGTACACAAACTAATAGAATTTCTAAAAATCAACCTCTTTACATCTAAATTCAATTTTATCATGGTACACAAAAATCCAATCCATATACAAAAATAACAAAAAACTCTACTAGAGGAAAAAAGACAAGGTTTATAAGATAATTATTTCCACATACAAATATATGAAGATTCATATAACTTATTTTTGCCTCCACATTTCCCTAAGGTGTTTCTACCATAAGTTATGGATTCATTTCATGAGGTGAAATTTCCTATTTAATGGAAAATTTCTCAGAAATTAATGAATGTGTAGACCCTGAATCAAATAAAAATTTAGAATAATCTGAGTAAACAGAAAATGTACATGATAACACTTTATTTAATGGAAAGAAATCTACTGAAGTAGTTTCAAAGGATTTCACCACACCTTTCTTCTTATATTCATATTGATTCTCTTCATTTGAGTTCTTCATCGAACAATAATTTTCATAATGGCTCATCTCAATACACTTAAAACATTTTATTTATTGTAAATAATATTATGTTTTACCACTATCATTAACCATTTTAGTGTAATTAGGTTCTTTATGCCTCATTTTACCTCATCAAAAGAACATACTAGAATTCATTAAGCCTTCTACAGTGTGATTTTACCACAAATTTTACAATATATAAACTTAATTTTCTTATCACCAGACCTTTTAAAATAAACATTCACTTTTTAATTCCATTTAAACCTCTTATTTTTCTGATTTTTAAAGAAAAATGGTCATATGTAAACTACATTTCAACCTTCCCCACACATTGAACAAGTTTTTCATTAATTTTGAACTCATGAGATTACAACAATCATAAATACATTGTCTTTAACCCCATGAAAAAATATATATTACTATTAATATCTCAGATGAAATTGGGAGCATACCATTCTAGTGGAGTGAATTTTTCTTCATAAGAACTCACTGAGTAATTGTCCTACCTCAATTCGATGAATATTTTCCAATCCTATATTGAAGCACCATAGTAAAATATTAATCAAGAAACATATTTTTTGTATTAATCTCAATCAAGGGAAAGAATCTCCTCAGTGTCCTTAATATTCTTATCCATATACCACCATTGAACAACTTCATATTCAGTATGGTAAATATAAATACAATCCTTTGATTTTCTGAACACCACATTACTTTGAAAACAGTGTCTTGTGCATTAATCCACACTTCAACTAGCACATGGTTTTTTATCCTTTTAATGATGGGGGATGTTTCCTCATGAAATGATCCACTACCGACATATTCCTTGGTGGTTTATTTGGATGATCTCAATCATGTATACAACCACCATTTATATCCCAATTCAATTATTCCATAACTACAACAAACTATTCAGTCTTATTTCTGACTATCTCAATTTGGGGATTTGAAAGGTTATTCTCCTATTGATGTTGTCCCCACATAGCTACCCTGTTTCCACTGTGGAAAACCATTCCAAAAAAAATATCAAAGATGGAGCAACATGTAAATCTTAAAAATAAATATCATTTAAATTTTACAATAAAGTAAAAATCATTTATGGATATTCTATTTATAATATCCTTCCCCTAATGTTATCTGAACCGACCTATGATACAAACTATAAGGCCCTATCTTTAAAATAATACATAATATTAATTTTAGATAATAATTTACATGCTTTAACATTGAGGATGATTTCATTTTATAAATTATAGGGAATTAGGCCAACATTAATACATAACATCCCATAATCATACCCGAGAATAATACCAATATAGTATCCATATTTCCACCGAAGGAACCCCTTTTAAAAATAAAAAACGATTTTTTTCTTGATAGAAATATTCTAGACATATTAAATTGTCTTAATAATCATTATACCCAATGAAAACATTTTAAAAACATGGGATATACACAGAACATTCTCTATAATGGGCATAAAATAAAGAAAGAAAAACATTATTCCCTTAATACTATAAACCCATGATAACATAATTTTCACCCACAAAACATAATCTATTTAATATACCTCTGGAATTCATAAGATTCGTGAAAAAAATATTATAAATAATAAATAATAATAAAAACATGTGCAATCCATAATATAATTACATTGTATCCTTCACAGATACATAGGGAGTAACCTTCATCGTTATATTTGGAAAAACCATCACAATATATTCCATAAATCTATTAGAAGAAACCCAACCATTTATCTCCATATCATTACCCCATGAATTGTAGAGATATAATGGGCTCATTCACCCTAATATTATCATGGAACCACCAATATACAAAATAAATTCCCATGAACCAAAACATAAGCCCCAAAACAAACCATGCAAAAAGGATAGATAATATTTCAACAGTTCAATCACAAGATTTCATTTCAAGATATTGAAATAATTAATACCTACTAAAACCCAGTCTAAAAAATAAAACATAAGAAAATTAAATATGGTATTTATTTTCCTATTAAAAATAGTAAGGCTTATATAGGAATCAAAATATCAAATAACGGTTATAGTGAAAAAGAGGTCTTTGTCACTATACACATTAAAAAAACATTTCGTTTGTCATTTTACACAGAGAGTTAAACATTACATATAATTAAAATTCATTTAAAAAATGAATGAAAATAAAGATATAAATTAATGTTAAGGTATTAAAAATTAATTTCCCACATAATATTTTAATGAAATAATCTAGAAATATATGTTTAACCAAAATAATTGAAATTAGGTTACAAAATTCTCTTACCTCAAGTTTGACTTGTCTTATACGTTCATTATCTTCCTGATTAATAAACAAAGGTCAATTTAAAAATTATTGAGAAACAATTTTATGTTTATTATTAATTATATATCACTTAATTCCATGTTATAAAAATTACATAATTATTTAATTTCATGTCACATGTTTTGTCAATATTCAGCACTTGAGGTTAAAATGAACTTGGTATGATGTCGATATTCCATGTGGTCATAAGTCCATTATCTCCAGAATATAAAAATGATATAAATATATTATATATTATTTATATAAGTAAAAATAATAATATTTTAATTCAAAATAAAAACACCATTCATGGTGACGGTAGGTCGTACGTACGCATGAGTGTTATTTTTGTTCTTTTAGACCTATTGAAAGAGTGAAATTAAATGAAATGTATATAATTATGTATAAATATATAATATCATTATAGTAGAAGTAATATGAAATTTATAACATATATTTTTAATAAATCATCCTTAATACATCCCATGTGATGTGTTAATGAATCACAACATATTGAGGAGGTAGTAGTCCACACGTCTCCAAACGAAGGTATAATATAACAAAAATATGGAATGCCTGAAAGTATGTTTAATATAAAATATACAGAATATGAAATATATTAAAATATAAATATTAAAATATTATTTTAACATAATAATTGGTTCAATGTGATCCATGAATTTAGTAATGTAAAAATAAAAGAAACATTATTCAGGGGAGATTAACCAGCATAACTTGGACAATATTTTTATTTATTTTAATAAGAAGAGGAGAGATAAGAAATTGATACAAGATATTCCACTAGAAATATAAAAATATATTGTATATAAGATTTTGGAGTAATAATTTATTTATGTATGAAGGAGACTATGATAAATTGGAAAATCAAATAAATTAAGAGATGTACATTGTGAAAATTACTTCTTGAATATCCCCTCCTTGAATGACCCTTGAGGACCTTGGATTTTGTCTTTTGGTGAGATCAGAAGCACAAGGACATGGGCAGATTGAGGGGGATAATATTGGAAAGATGTTTGATGAGATACATGTATTTGTTGTACAATATAGGGTGGTGGAGAGGTTGTATTTATACTTGAGGATAGGTGGGTTCCAGTGATTAATTTATTTACTATATTATATTAAAATCCAACTATATTGTGGTGGCATTAATTTACATAATTTTGGCCTATAATTAATGTTTTATGGAATTGTTAGGGTATAAGAACACCTAAAATAACCATTATATGTTTTATTTTTAGGTATTTTATACTTTTAACTCTATACTTTAACCCTTGTCCACACTTAACTTTTACTAAGTAAATTATTATTTTTACCATGGTAAATTTTTTATATCGAGACTTAATGTGAAACATAAAACCATATTTGGAACATATTATTCAAAATATGGAATCCATATTATCTAATTAAATTAACCTAAATTGGAAAATGTTATTTAAAATTAATTCCTCAAACAAAACTAAAAAACGTGTCTTTAAAGTGAAACATTCGAAATATTGATATGTTTTTATATCGATTTTGAACATGAAATTGATTAAATTTAATTCAATTTTCAGAAATGATAAAAAATTAGTTTAATTAAATTATATAAATAGTAAATGAAAAATATAAATATTTAATTAAATTTGATGAAAAAGCAGTAACGAATTAAAATACATCATTCTTTCACTATTCATTAAAATATGAAAGTTATCAGAAATATTCCAAAAAAATTTCCAAAATAAAGTTTTATTTCTCATTTATAAAGAAGAACATTATTTTTTCAAATAGAACATATAAATTTGAAAAAAAACTATAATTAAAATGGGTTCGCCATCAAAATGTGGTAAAACTTCCTTTAATAAATATTAGAGATTTTATTCCTAAAAGTTGATTTATTCTCATTTTAAGCCTATGAAATTTATTACATGAATATAAAAACATTTAATAAACATGTTTAAACATAATATAGTTTTTTATATTCCTTCTTTATAATGCTACGACTAGGATAAGATAACCATATAGAATAATAATATTAACAATTTATTGTTTTTTGATGCAAGTCAGTCTTATGTGCAACATAAGATTTTAGATAAATCCATTGTTGCATGTCATGTATGCTATTGAACATAAAATCACTTTAAATGTAAAATTCATATCTAATACCTAAATATTAATAAATTTAAAATGTATTATTCTATAATTACCTACATTTATACATTAAGTCCCTCCACCTGGGAGGATTAAATCAAGAGATAATTGAATTAATGAAATATCTAACAGCAAATGTGCACAAAAATTTTCCAAAAAAATATTCATATAGTAATTAATAAAACTAAAATTGAGGAAATGGTAGATGAAAAATAAATTTTACAACATCAAATCACACATGATATTAAAGGATCATTCTTAGAATCAGTTTTTCATATAAATAAGACTAAAAAGTTATTAGATTTCATAATCAATTTAATAAAAATGAATATAAAATTTATTTAACTAATAAATAAAATATTTAGTTATTTCCTAAAAAATGAGGCATTTATAAACAATTCATTAAAAAATTATAATTATTTTTTTCTACAATTTTTAAGAATATAAATATATTATATTCATTTCAATTTGTATACATTTATTTTAAATTAAATGAAATTTAT
The DNA here is from genome assembly GCA_963277665.1 of Viscum album. NCBI lineage: Eukaryota > Viridiplantae > Streptophyta > Magnoliopsida > Santalales > Viscaceae > Viscum > Viscum album. Next base: position 2,043,451,652 of record OY728147.1, on the reverse strand, counting down.
ATAGAATTTCATGAAATTTAACGATTTTAACATTCAATATTTATTATATAACTATTTTATAAAATGAAAATGTTATTTTTTTTATAATTTATAAAGACTTTATAAATCCCCTCTTTTTCATTGAATAAAACTTTTATTTTCTAGACCATAAGGAGTGCCATTTATTTTTTTTTTGAAATGAATCTTAGAATATTAACGTGTAATATTTTGGAAAGATATTTCATACAATATTATTTAAATAATTATTAAAAATTATAATAAATTTAGTTATGTATAAAATCCTTATATATTAAAATATTTTAAAATACCATTAGTATTGATTTATAAACAATTGATAAACCATTAAAAACACTTATTATTTAAAAATAAATTTTATTAAAAAATTTCTATTTACCCTTACAAAAAATTCCTATTATGAAAAATTGTATCATCCTTTGAGAGTTATATAGATGCTCTGCGTGAGGGTAACCGGTGATTTTAGAATCATTTGTAAAGTTAATATAATAGTTACCTTTATATAGCTCAATTTGAAATCCTATACATAACGAAAATACAAATGTTGCCTTTTTTTCAGCTTCCTCATGTAATGTTAAAACCATTATGAAACTCTTTTATGGAAGGGTACTCTGAATCATTAATATTCTATGTACGGGTAAACATAAGAGACCATTACACATAAGGGTTAAGTTGGAATGATCCTTAGATAACCCCAATTGAATATGAGTGATATTTTTACGCAACACATCAGTGAAAAGGTAACCATGAGTTTATCCATATGCAGACCATTTGCATAAGGGTATACACTTAATGGTATCATTTAATGGTAAATCAATTTTCCTATTATGCATAGAATATGTTTTTATAAAATATTTCTCTAGTTTTTAGTATTGATTTTTCTCAAAACCTAGTAATTAAAACTTGTAAAAAACATGAAGAACCTAGCTTTGATGCAACTGATGGGATTTTTATGACTATCTAGTGATCATTAGTAGTGGAAGGAAACCCCAAACACAAGATATACATCATTAAAAAATAATAACCTATACAATCTAAAGAAATTGTACCATGAGATCACAAACCAAAGTATCCCTCTAATTCTCATTAAATAATAATTCATGAAGTATATAAAAGAGATTAAAAAATGAAAGCATGCAACCTATGATGTGATGCACAGATTAATGGATCCATGATCATATCATGTGAAATATTAAGACAAAAATGAGAACAAGATATTTCTCAGGGGATATGAATATAAAATGGGAAGGAGATTTATTTATAAGAGGATCATATACATCAAACACCAAACAGGATAGGATCACATCCACTTATATAGAATAACACTAAGGAATATTAAAAAATGCATCTAATTCCTTATATTCCATTGGGTGTTTATTTATTTAATTTACTAATATAATTAAAATAAATAAAAATAAATAAATTAATCAATTTATAATGGAATTTAATTGAGGAATAAACTATTTAGTATAATTAAATAATAAATTTATATATATTATATTCATGCCTTAGTTGCATGAAAATACATGAATCCTATGTATATATTAAATTTAAACTATATGTAAAATCATATATTATATATATTTATTTGTAATTTGTTTATATTATTCAAGTCTAAATGAATCACATGAATGTATATTTTACAATACATCAAAAAAAACATCTTTATATGGTCATGTCACACGACATTGAAATATTCCATTCAAACTATTCGGGTTTTGATTCTAGTAAAATATGATACATATGACGCATATTTGAGGACCAAACTCAATATCAAAACCTCCAATTTCATTAATGGGTTATATTTAATACTTAATCATATCCCTGCACAGAGGGCCATTTTTTCTTTTTTATTGTTACAATTTCATCCTCATTTGGCCTGTATTCCCAATCAGCTTATTTGTGTGCTCTATCCTTACAAGGGAGGTCAACCACACATATCAAGGACCCGTATTATATATGAATAAAACAATTTTTCGGGCTATATTACATTAATGAAAATCCAAATAGATACACTCACAATTAATTTCACAACAACCATTATTGGGAACCTATTTCCTACTATTAAAAATATCAGGGATGTAAGACCTTAAAAGTCACAATGATGGACCTTTTAACATGAAAAAAATGGAATAATGTGTCCCATTATGTTCCCCCAGAAAATATAGATTATAATTAATTTTGAAATATATGTTTTGAAATACCCACACAGGGGGCATATTCAAACTTCATAAATACCTAATGTTCTCATTGGATAGTGAAAAACATCAGAGAATGCATATATTTGTCTTTAAACTATAATTACCCAAAACATAGAAACCATATAGAAAGTAAATTATAAATAAAATCTGATACATATTTATTAAAACATTAGTGGAGATAATATGATATATACAAATGTTTACATTAATTATAGAATATAGTACATTAAAAATGCTGACATCAACACACGATTTTGATATATATCAAGCATTAGGGTAAGAAATTATATATTAATATGTGGTAAGGATTCCTTAATATGTCTTTAAACTAAATAAATTCATATTTTTTGAAATAATTCCTCATAAAAGGTATAAATTGGAACAAACTCTAAAAATATTTTCCATGGTGAATTCCAACGAATTATTGGTGAATCCTTGGTGACATTATGCCTTTCTAATGTAGATATAAACAGAATCCAAATTACTCTTTATATTCACATAAGAAAAAACTAAAGAAACTAACATGAATACTTAAATAATAGAAAATAACAATTTTTTCCATAGATTGAACTTATTTTTTCATGCGTATCATCAAAGGGAATGGTGAACCTAACATGAATATTTCAAATTTGAAAGTTATTGGTCGAACATGAACTTATTTTTGATTCTACACTAATGGTTCTAATGTTTTGTTGTGTTATTGTGTGTTAAGTACCCCTCTCAAGACCACCATGATCTATAATAATTTCTACTCTATTAATCAAAGAATCATACTTTTTTATCTTCCATATATTATGTGACCCCCATGGATAGATGAATGATGTCACCCACCTTGTTCCTTCAATGGAATGTGTAAAATGTGTTAGTATGAGAGAATCATTACCCAGTTAACATTATGAAATTAAAGGCTTTACTCAAGCACCTCCATGAACAGAATAATCATATCAAATTTTTATAGTAGAGGGTTACAATTATGTTATTGGCACATATCACTGCCACTGACTACATTATGAGCCACTCTCAAGGGAACAACAATCAATACCATCGTCATATTAGGAGGGAATATCAGGTTGTTAATCACAATCTCTCCATTTCATAAGAGTTTCATATGTGGGATCCTTCATCTCACCATCAACACACCCAATTCTATGTCAATATAGTTCCTATTAGTTGCAATAAAGAACATTCACATGAGATATGAGTCTTGACTACACTAGTTTGAGATCCCTATAGGATGCTTTGTGGAAGATAGAAGACCCAGGGGCACTATGTAAATTACCTTAGTCCCACAAACTTCAATCATATGAAAAAATTCACAATAACTAGATTCAATGCCCCGTGACAATAATCAAGATAAAATTACTTTAACTTTAGATTAATTAAACATTATATCTCATAATAATTTTACAACCGTAGTGATTTAAAGGATTAGAGTCCATGTATATTAGCTACATTAATGTATAATTGTGAAAATTTATCCATATTTAGAAAATACATGATCCCCTTATAGAAATATTATAGGTTATACTCATTATCCCATTCGGAAGAATGGAAAAAACCAAAAAATGGTTAAGATAATATATTCAGTAGGGGTTAATATAATTGATAACAACTGATGATATTGTGTGAGAATAAGATTAAAACGTTTTTATGTGGGAAAAATCATGGTCCATGAACACAAAATTTTAAAATCAAACCAAAATGAATATGGACCATCAATTTTAAATCGAAGCATAAGGACATGAGAATAACCTAAGACACTTGTCATCATTACATGATATCATTGAATTAAATAGTATTATTTTACAAAAAAATAATTTAAAATAATTTTATTTGTAAATTCTATATTCCAAGATAGTCATAGTGAAACACAGAAATCTCAAATGATGTGTTATGAATAAAGTATCAACATAACATAGGACATCAGTAATAAGAGTATAGAACATGAAACAGTATTGAGACATGGTAGAGTTACATATTAATAATAATTTAAAATGATAGAGTGGCAGAAAAATTAGAATAGAAATTATATGAGAAGTATATCTATCAATATATTCATCATATTTTGGAATTTGAATAATGACTCATGTAACCTATTGGGCTTGGGGTCAGAACCTATATACTATTGGGCATGGGATTACCACCCCTGAACCCATGGTATTGGGATAACCTATAGTTTAACAATATTAATAGGATAAAATACCATGTACAATTAGTATTAGAACTATCTCATGTATACCCATGGGTTTGGGATAACATCCCGTGCACCCATAGAGACAAATAAATATAAATCGTACCATTGCATTAGAGGGAAATATAATTAAATACCCGTCATTAACCTAATGAATTCTATACATAAATATGTCGAATGATTTGTAAAAAACATCATAATTTCATCATCTAATAATTCAACTATAGGAATGAAGTAGAGTTTATGATATCTTACTTAAAACAGAATCATTTTAAGCCCTCAATAGAAACATGTCAGATAGTATCATAATAACATAATATTCCAGGATTAATAGAAAGAATATCAAAAGAAATTTATATAGATGAAAATCATTCATCAAAACTATTATAAGACATGTAGATAAATAATTTTTATGGTTTCACAAAAGAATATTGAAATTTTAATATAAGCATCATCAAATAATTTTGACATATATTAAAAACCCATTTAAGATTATGGGACAAATAACAATGAAAAATATGAAGTACTTTCCATTTTTTAGAATTATTTAAATTCATAAAAGTCTTTTATTTAAACCATAATATATTGAAATTGATAAATCATATAAAAAATCACGCTTTATTAGCTGAATAGTATTTTGTAAAAAAATTCTTAAATAAATTTGATTTATTTTTTTCTTAAATAAATATAAACACTAGATATTTAATTAATAAAAGAAAAATTATTTAAAATACCATTTAAAATGATGAAATCTATAGTAAAAAAACTTTTACTTATGAAAATAGTATTTCCATTTATTTTAAAAATAAGTATGAATCAAAATCATAATGAAACAAAATTAAAACCACTAAATAGAGGTTTTTATATATGAATTCCAGATGTTTTGAAAGAACATTTATACATGGAAATTGTTAAAAAGATATGATTTGTAAATAATTATATGGGTTTAAATTGTTAAAATATTATTTTAAATACTTTTTAAATAATTAAAAATAGTACAAATTTTAGTTAATAAATAATTTATGCATGGATAAGGATGTCCATGAAAACATTATATAAAAAGAGAAGGATGATTACTGAACGCAAATAATAAGTTCTGTTAGTGCAATTACAATACTCAATTTGAGAAAATTATTTACCAGGGTAACAAAAATTGGGAGAGGAAATGAATAAATTCACCAATAAAACAAGGATAATAAAACAGTTAGGGTCACATAGATAATTTTTAGTCAAATGATTCCTAGATATAAATATATTTATAAAAATATCGATATGAAAATGAAATTGGATAAAATAATATAGCCAACAATGGTAGAGTATATGAATTTTTTTTAAATTATTTTAAGTTAATTATATGAATAAATAAAAAATTATCTCAGTAGTATGTAAACCAAAAATGAAAATAGGTGGTGAACATGAAAAATGATTCAAAAATAAAAATTTTATATGATAAACCCTTACCTTAATTCTCATCTTCCACGATAAAAATTTAACATCACGTATAATAAAATTATTTTTGTTAATAAATAATTTATGAACATTAATCATACCTATAACCATTTTTTACTATTTTTAATAATCATTTAATACACATTCATTATTTAGTTATCACTTATTATCATTAATATCCGTTTTTTCACATATGGTTCATTATTGAGATTTCAATCCATGTTAATTGATACGATGTTAATAATTACACTAATGGAAAATTGTGTTTTCGCAACACTTGTATAACAATGGTTTAATCAAACCATTTTTGTACTTAATTTTCCACAACAGTTTTCACAAACCATTGGAAAAATGGGATGAGAACATGATTTCCCCAATTGTTTATACAAACAATTGGAAAAAGCTATATATATATATACAAATGGTATTTTAAAATATTTTGTAAATGCACTCTTTCCCAACAGTTTTAAAAAACCATTGGGAAAGTTTCCCCCAAATACATCACATCTAGAATCCCTCTACACTGGATTGCATCTATAAACCTAATCGCTCCAGATGATCTCCCAACGATCACTCTTCATCCCAAGGTATCCCTTAAAGGTATCTCTATAATCAATCAGGTAATTATTTACTTCTACAATTCTAATCTGTACGTTGAATGTAGTGCATCAATTTTTTTTTGTTTTCTGTTTTTATTTCACTTAAACGAGAACTATTGGTCTGCTTTTTCCTGTGTTTCTATTTATCCTATCATTTTCCCTTGCCACAAGACCCTTATGCAAGATCTAATCATGAGAGTGAGGTTTTATATTATATAATGTGATGAGGGCCATGGGTAGAAGTTCCTCCTAGTGGGAATCCTTTTCGTTTGTACAGTAAGGCATTTTACTGTGCCATGTGGATAGTGAAAACCCATTTGAGGTGTTGAATAATTGTGGTTCTTTTTTTGTGTCGGTTATGTTTTATCAGTTATGAGAGGTATTGGTTGTATTGTGAATCTAGTTTAATGGGGTATTTTATGTTTAGTGTATTAGAAATATGATTTATTAATTTCATGTATAATATGATAACCTGTTTTGTTGATTTGCATTATTTTTCATTCTATCACTATTGATAAATGTAAGATGTTTCCTTAGAGTGGTTTTGTTTTTGAAGACTTTGGGTAGTGATACCCCTTCATAAGAATATATATGGTGACATTCTTAGTTGTTTTATTCATGTAGTATGTGGAATGTGTTTGAAAGGGATAATGGTCTGAATGACTCTTTGGAGTTATATTATTGAGTGAGCTGCGTAAGTTGGAAATTGTTATGTGGGTTCCTCGTGACCTATGGGGTAGAGTTACAACCTAGAGGGGTGTTATGCTGGAATGTATGAGGTTGGATGATGATATTGGACATATATCAATTATTTCCAAATTGATTATGTATAACATTAGGATATTTCTGAGTTATAGGGTATTCCTTGGTTGGTACGGTATGGTCGGATGGGATAAGAAAATTGATGATGATTTTCGTATACAAATTTCACTTAGGATGGGGTTTTGGGATGTCCAGAGAAGGGAGGGGAGTTTTCCACCCCCACCCCCACCCCCTCCCCCTTGGACAACCCCCCTGGACACCACCCTACCCCCCGGACACCCCCACCCCCGTGGACACCCCCACCACCTTGGACAACCCCCTTGGACACCACCCCACCCCCTTGGACAGCTCCCGACCTCCCAAGATAGCCCCACAAACACCACACCACCCCACCCGTTGAACATCCCCCACCTCCCAGATAACCCCCCTAGGAACCAACCCACCCATGAGAATTCCCTCCTACCTCCTTGGACAGCCCCCATAGTCACCCCCAGACTGCCCCACCCACATGGAAAACACCCCTAGACACCAACCCACCCCCTGGACACCCCCAAACCCAATACACCCCCACCCCCTTGGAAAACCCCCAGACAATACCCCATCCCCTTGGAAAACCCCATCCCCTTGTGCTAGTTATAAAGATATCCTTCTATTCTCAACCTTTCTCTATTTATTTCACTACCTAAAAAAGATCATTGTCATTATTCGTTAAATATATTTCCGATTAAACATCAATATTATTGAATTACTTATGACTAAATGGCTTATAACAATTATTCTTACATAATGGATAGATTTTGGATGTATGAATCTTATTGGATCTAAATAAATTTCCCCATAAATTTGGAGATATTTTTATATTTTTCATTTCATAATGCTTCAAATAGTGGTCGCATACACTTTCCATGTTCCAATTGTGGTGGTAGACCATGGAAGAGCCGTGAATAAGTCATCTACCATATAACCAAATATTGTTTTCAAGAAAACTACAATGTGTGGTATCACAATGGGGAGAAAATGAAATATCAAATTTCTGCTAATCGAAATGAAAGGACTGGACTTGAGAATTTGTTAGTTGACTGGTTTCCACTTATTAGTCATCATGAAAAAGAACGGATTTCAACCCAAGAAGACTTTAATATAAGCACAAATTATGCATCAAATAAAAATGATGATGTTTTTAGGGTGAAAATGATTTAATGATGTTTCCATGACTCCAGTATATCGACTATGAGATAAAATGAAAAATGTGGACTCTTTAATCCGATTATTTGATTGGAAAACTATGTATGGGATTTTTAATATAGAAATCGATTACATTCTTACTTTCTTTAAGAATTTCATTCCAGATGATATAGATATTCCCTCAAACCACTATATAGCATTTATGTTTGTTGAGGAACTTGGATTTTCATGAAACAAAATTCTTGGTTTCCCAAAAGATTTCAATTTATTCTAGGAGGAAACCACTGAATGAAATGATTGTATAAAATGTGGCACATCCCACTAGATGTCAGAATCTGATGGAACGCCATCCCACGTGGAACAGAAGGTAATGTGGACCATTCCATTAATCCCTAGAATCTAGAATATTTTTATTTCTAATGATCTATCAATAAAAATGATATGGAATGATACTGAGATAAATAATACTAATGATGAGTTAGTTTACTCTGCAAATAGATTTTCGTGGAAAAGATTTGATGCTCGATATCCTAATTTTGTAGCTGACGTGCGTAATGTGAGGCTGGGTCTTTCATGCGATGGTTTTAATCGGTTTTGGAAGATGCTTACTTCGTAAAGCTCATGGCCAGTTTTTATACACATTTAGAATCTTCCCCCATGGTTGTGCATGAAAAAACCTTTCACTTTCATGAGTATACTCATATCTGACCCTTCTGATCCTTTCATTGATATTGACGTATACATGCGACCTTTAATAAAAGTGTTGAAACTTCATTGGGATGTGGGTGGGTAAACATACGATGCATATTCGAAAGCCATATTTCATATGTGTGCTATTCTTATGTGTAATATCAATGATTTTCCAGCTTATCTAATGATGTCTAGATGGATAACGAATGGACAATTGTCATGTCCTATTTGTATGAAGAATACACAATCCTGAATACTAGAACAACATTGTAGTTTTATTTTTATGGGACATCGACGGTTATTTCCAATAAACCATCCATATAGAAATAATATTCGAAGAATAGATAATACCATAGAGACTGATGATCCCCCTCAGCCAATGTATGGAACTAAAGTGATTAATGAATTGAAAGATTTCAATTTTTCAATCAGGATGAGTCAAATGAAACATAGAAAGAGAAAGAATTTTTCCACTTAAACCTATTACAATTGGAGGAAGAGGAGTATGTATTTTTATTTCACTTATTGGTCAACCAATTTTTTACGACATTTCATAGATGAAATTCTCATTGAAAAGAATATATGTGAAATGTTGCTTTCGATATTACAAAATGTTAAGGGAAAGAAATAAGATGATTTACAGTTTCAGCGTGGCTTGGTCGATTGGGACATCAGACTAGAATTGCATCCTGTGCGTATCAGTGAAAATAATTGGCAATTTCCATGTGCTTCTTATGTGATGACACCTACGAAAAAAAAATTATTGATGTATTAGAGACTATTAGTGTTCTTGATGGCTATTCATGAAACATATCTAAATAGGTCTATAGACGAGAGTTGAAGTTAAAATAGTTGAAAACTCATGATTATCACGTTTTTCTAAATGAGATGTTCCCAATAGCAATCCATCATATTGTTTCCAATAATGTAAGGGTTAGTATTATTCGGTTGTTCCATTTTTTAGAGATATTTGTGCTGAAACGTTTTCCAAGTGTTTCTTGAAAAAAATGTTGAACAATACCCCAACAATTTAGTGTGAGTAGGGGAAAATGTTTCCTCTATTATTTTTCATATGCATGCTGCATCTGACTGTCCATATTCACACTAAAATACTTCTTAGAAGACCTATTTCTTTTTTTTGGATATATCCAACTGAAATAAATATGTTCACATTAGCGTCTTATGTCCGAAATAAGAATCATCTCGAATGATCTTTCGTGAATAGATACCTGGATAAAAATGTTTAAATTTATTCTCAATGTATTTTTCTGATCATACTACAAGAATGAACAAAACAATGATAAATGTAGAATAATAGTATGCGCAAATTGAACTCAGTTTTCCATCACTTCTTCAAATAAGAGTAATTCCTTGATCATATACATTGAAGACATTAATCCTTTAAGGGCATGAGATGGCACTACTGGAAAACGGGGCTATACCCACGGTTTTGTACAAAACCGTGGGTATAGGGGTAAAATGGTGACCTATACCCACGGTTTCATAAAACCGTGGGTATAGATCACCTATACCCACGGTTTTGCACAAAACCGTGGGTATAGATTATTTTTGAAGACCTATACCCACGGTTTTACAAAACTGTGGGTATAGGTGTTTTTTTTGAAGGTGTATACCTAGGGTTTTGGCCAAACCGTGGGGGTAGAGTTTTCCAGAAGACCTATACCCACGGTTCCTCAAAACCGTGGGTATTGGGGTTTATTTTTTTCAAGACCTATACCCACGGTTTTCAGAACCGTGGGTATAGCTTTCCCGCCATTAGGCGGGGAAAAAAATTACGCGGGACAATGGGAAAAATTGGCGGGAACATGATTTTTATTAATATAAATATAAATATAAAATTATATGTGTAAATGACAGTAATATTTCGCAGCTGAGTCGGTCCCTTTGTTCGGCGCTTTGAAGCGTTTATTCCTGAAGCCCGGGTTCGATTCCCGCCGGCTTTTAATTTTCATAATAGAACTAAAATTAATATAAATAGAAAGATGTATAAGTATAATACCGAATTAAAAGATAGCTTGATTGGTCGTTCCAGCGGTGCGGTCGGGGATATTTAGATAAGTGCGGGTTCGATTCCCGCTGGCGTCTTTTTTAAAATAAATAGTCAATGTTAATATATATATATGATGATATGTTTATAATTACCGTATATGAAATATAGCTCCGTTGGTTCGATGTAGCAGTGTGTTTAAGGATTTCCCGTCCAGCGCGGGTTCGATCCTCTTAGGCTGCATTTTTAAATTATATAATCTATATTAATATATATACGCTAATATATGTATAAATAACGTGTTGAATTGATGGCTCGTGTGGGGAAGTGGGTGTTGCGAATTCGCCTGCTGCTGTGCGAGGTCTGGGTTCGATTCCCAGCAGATACCATTTTTTGAAAATTAAATCCCCACGGTTTGAGAACCGTGGGGTCACTGCATTGCCAGCGTGGCCACCCACTTGCCACGCTGCCACAAACCTATCCCTACGGTTTCTACAAACCGTGGGTATAGGGTGACCCCCCTATCCCGACGTCGTTCCAGCCTGCGGTTCACAAAACCGTGGGTATAGCCTATACCCACGGTTTTGGGGGCTATACCCACGGTTTAGAACCGTGGGTATAGCCCGTTTTTCCAGTAGTGTGGCACATCGCAATGTTTTGTTCAACTGTGAGTTGTTTGATGACTACATCAATTAACTAAATTTAATATGTATAACATACATATATATCTATTAATCTATTAATATTTTTTATCTATAGGGAACATAAAACAATGATAAATAGAAAGCATCGTTCATTGTCTTTAAGAAGGATGAAGACGTTGCTTATCAATGATTTTTCTACTTGGTAAAAATTGAAGGTATGTATATTAATATTTAAAATAATTAAATTAATATTTAATTAAGTTTCATATTCATTTATACTGCAGGTATTGAGTTTTCTTACTGACTTTCTCTCTGAGGAAATAAGATCTTTGAATTTTGGTCCTAATACCATGGTTCGTGACTCTAAATCAATTGTTATCAATTGATATATTGTTATTGTCACCGAATCAGCAAAAAACATGAGAACACAACATGATTGGGTTATGGTTACTACCACAATAGATTGTTATTCCAGTGTATATCATAATATAATGCGATTTAAAAATGTGGGTTATTATGGAGTTGTTGAAAAAATAAAAATATAGGATTATTACTCTCATGGACATGTCATGATGATGTAATGCCATTGGTTTTATTCGATGACGAGACAAGGCACATTTATTGATGATTATGGATTTTGAGTAATTAATACGACTCACACTCTGTCTACTGAAGAACCATATGTATTGGCATCAATGGCTAAATGAGTTTTATATGTCAAAGACCAACTTAGACCTGAAGATGGTGTCATAGTTGAATTAATTCCAAGACATATTTTTGATGATGGTGACGATGGAATTGAAACACTCCCTAATGCCATTGGAACCAATCCATTTTTCCCATTTGATGATTCTAATAGCTCAATTGTCAGAGTTTATTGTGAACCTAAAATTGTTGTGGAAAATATACAGAATCGTCGATCCATGTTCACAATTCTTTTGGTTTACCTCGAGTTGGGTTGTCAAAGTTGGTACTATTCAAATTGATTTAATATTGATTACAAATATGTTGTATCTGATTTGACCTTTATGTGAATTTTCAATTTTTATTGGTTGGAATTTTTATTTGATTTACATTTTGTAAGTTTTGAACTGTATTCAATCCTATTAAACAAAAATTTCTAACTTGGTGAACTTTTCAATGCTTCAACTATTATTTGTATAAAATTTGTATGAATCTAAGACCCCTCTTTTACAATTTACTAGGTAATAAACATGATGGTTTGTATTCTTCTAAAAAACATGTTTTGAAATCTGCATCATCTACCAGGGCTAATATTTTTAAAATTTTCCTTAATTTTGACAACTTCTTCACCACTTATGAATCTGGTAGAATCAGTGTTCCATGATTTTAATAGACCGATGACACTTAGTAAATAATCATCCTACTAAAAATTAAATTGCATTATTAAATATTGTATAATTTATTGACTATATTATATATTTGTTCAAGATCACCTAACAAAATGGTTAGTTAAATTATCCATGAATCCCCCTATTCCCTCTCATTTATGTTTTTTAGTATACACATTAGTTATATTTTTCTATTTACATCCATATTTGTTTTCAAATGTATGAAAATGAAATCAATTGATGAGAGGTGATGAAAAGAGATAGTGGACAACAATCATCGCCTGGAAGAGCTGGGCATTCCACCACTAGTGCATGCAGTGAGTATTTTATTTCAAATATATTTATTTAAATAATAAAAAATTTCATGTGATGAATTTTTTTAATTTTTTTCAGGACTCATATATTAGGTGATTATTATTTGATTAGCAGCCTAGTAGTGGTCTCAGTACTCGGGCTGTTCATACGGGGGGGGGGGGGGGGTACGGTCTCTAGACGATCTAGTCGGTGTACCCGATTAGACTCTGCCCCTCCCACTCACATACCATTCATCCCACATTCTAATCGTAGTTTTCTATTAGGTACACATGGGATATTTAACCCTCCCATGTTCACACCAACCGTTTAAATATGAGCATTCTCACCCATCTATACCATATTCGATGATGATTCAAACTCCCCATCCATCATTGGGCCAACCATCCATGTCATCTTCTTTTACTTATGATTCATTCTCTCTAGGATTTTATATTCCATCATCTTCAACTACTGCTCTTCTTGAGTCTGTCTCTACAGAGCATACATTGGGAACCACTCCATCTTTACAATGTTTTCTTTCTGTTTCTATGGATCTTGCAATGCTCAATCAGACTACTGTATGTATACTTATACAACCCTAATAAATTGTTAACCATTATTTATTTTCATTATAACATGTTTTGATAAAATATTTTTTGTGTTTCATAACAGATACATTTAATGATAGGAGGAGGGGGTGGGGGCATACATGCAAGCGTTCGGTGTGGAACCACTACACACAGTTGATGGTGGACAACAATTAATATAGATAGATGATTGAAAAATCAGGGCAGCAATGTTGGAGTTTTTGGTGACGCTTACCAAATACTACAACATCATTCTTGTTAGCCCTCTTTTATAGAGAAAAATGCCAAATGATGTCTAGAATAAAGCACGGGTAGAGTTATGGGTGGAAAATCCATTGTATTTAATAAAATATATTAATTATTGTATTTATATTAATTAATATTTTGGTGTCAGATGTGGTTTAATTTCCCCGATGGTGAGGGTGCACAACCTGCATGTCTAAAAGATTTGGGCGAGCCTCAGAGAGCCTATAAGCATGACTTGTACTTTGAATGGTGTGCTAGAGAGGGCAAAGAGTTATAGGTAGACCCTTTCATGTTATAACAGTACCGAAAGATGATTACACTTTCGAAAAGTAGCCAATTTACAATATTAATCAAATTATAGTTATTTAAATGAAAATTATCATGTTTTTTGTTAATAATTATTATTGAATTTCATTTAGGATGCATATGAATAAAATAATAGAAATATTAATGATATTAAATAAGTCCACAAATTGGGACATACTACGATTCCAGATCACGAGAGACAACAGGTATGACAGTTTATAATCCTTCTTTACAACTTGCAGTATCTATTGCTTCCTCCGTAATTTATTTGATTTCTAATGTTGTTATATAATTTTAGTAATGAAATTACCATTTTATTGGTATCCTATTTTTAATTATGGTTTTCTATAACGAATTTCATTGTAGATTCATAAATTGAATATAGAAGGATGTGTTCCTCGAGGAAAACTGTTTTTCTTGATTAGAAAGAAGAAAGATGGAAGTGCGGTTAATGAACCGACTGACCAGGAGATTTTAAGTTTTTCATTGTAGATTTAAAATTTTAATGTCTATTATTTAACATAATAATCTATATATATTTGTAACTGGATTCTTTATAGACTCTTGATGCCCAGGAACCTGAAAATTTTGTGCCAAACGATCACTTACATCAGGTGTTGGGAGATGAGCACCCTGATAGAGTATGTTGCTGACCTGGGAAGAGTATAGTTCCAACGAAGTATTGGACCTCCTCTGGTATGATTTGTAGTGCCACCAAGTTGAAGTAGGATAAGGCATAGGTAGAACATGCAGAAAAAGGGCCATAGAGGTGGCAGAACAGTCTACTGGGGAAAACAATACATTTATGAAACTGATGAAAGATTTATGTCCAGCACTTCCTCTAGAGGCCAACACTTCTTCTAATGAATATATGTCATAGATGCGTTCTATATATGGTGCACCAGGTGGTAGTTCCAGTGGTGTTCGAGATGATGGTGAGGAGGGGGCTGAGGTGGAGGAAGAAGAGGGCGAGGTGGAGGTTGAGGCGGAGGAAGAGGGCGATGAGGAGGCTGAGGCTGATGATGAGGGTGAAGAGGAGGGTGAGGATGATGATGTGGACGAATATGAGGATGAGGGTGGGGGTGACAATAATAGTGATGATAGGGATGGAGATGAGGGATAAGTTGATCTGTTACATTTTTGGCACATATTACTGACTTTTGTTGTTTTCATTTTTTGTGCCCGAATATATTTGTGATTAGGTAGGTAACTTTATCTTTATTTTTTATCTATTTTAATGAAATTGTAAATTTTTAGTGGAATTTAAAAAATTGATGGTATGATTAGAAGTTGATATATTTAATTTTTTTTAAAACATGCATGAATTTCTTAATAAAATATGTAAATACCATCCCATGTGTCCAGGACATCCCCCGGACAGCCCCCCCCAGATAGCCCCCCAGACAGCCCCCCTAGAATGCCCCTCAACCAACCCCCCGAACAGACCCCACCCTCTTCCCTGGACCGCGGACAGCCCCTTAGACAACCCCACCCTCTTCCCTAGACCCCGTACAACACCACCCTCCTTCCTGGACCCCGAACATCCCCCAACCCTCCTCCCTGGACCTCAAAAGTCCTCTAGATAGCCCCTGGACAACCCCCCAGACAGCTCCCCGAACAGTCCCCCGGACAACCTGTAACACCCGAGACTTTTATGTTATATAAATCATCAAAGGAATCTTTTTCTACACAACACTTGCTTGGTTTGCTTTACACGCAATCACGAACTTCCTCGATAGCTTGCGTCGTACGCAATACCGAGTTTCACTAAACAACAATATGCTATTAAAACTAGCCGTTATGAATAGTAATAACCACTTTTTGAAATTTTATAAATTTTATTTTTCAAAATGGACTTCATTTTTGGACTCAGAATATCGAAATTAGCCTAGGGTGAAATTTAGGTATTTTTCTGAAAACTTTCAATTTTTGATGAATAGTGAAACCACTAAGTGATAGGTTAAAAACTGAATTTTGCATAAAACTTAATTTTACCGCTTCTGTGAATGGAATTTCGAAAATCCGAGAGACACGGTTAATATCAAGGGCTAAAATGTGGTTCAATGAGAAGAAAATAATTTTTTGGTGAATAGTAACTTTTTATTTTTTTTACCGCGGTTAATAGTAAATAGGGTAACTAAGGGTAAATATGATATTAATATTACCCTAACACATGTCCTAATTCTATTGGACAAGTGTAATTCGACGAAAAACAAACTTAGGAATAAAATATGACCATTTAGGCCCACTTGGATTAGATTAGGACATTTATTATTAATTTATTTAAAGAAGGGTTAAATAGTTAAAATCAAAGTTTAATAAGTAAATCATTTTTAATATTGGGTTATACATAAGATAAATTCGATTGTAAATATTCATTAGAAATCTAAAACGATTTCCTACATAATGGTAGTTTATTTGTAATTTTTAGACATTAAATAATTTAATTTATTTATGACACAATGATGATGCAGTAATTATCTTATTAATGAAATATTGACATAATTGATGTTATAAACACCAAAATAAATGTAATTTGAGACTGTTTATGAATTCCAATAATTTTCTAGGTTACTATGATATATTAGTGTTGATGTAATAAACTTGGTTCGAACATATAATTCTGTTATGACTTTCAAAAAAATCATATATCAAATAGTGTCAAAGTTGACACAAAATAGTTTTTAAATCAAATATTATATTATTAATTGTTATTTTATTCCTAAAAATCTAAGGTTCGGCCAAATGACTTAGATAAGGATATATATATATTAATAATAAACAATTTTGGGTTCGTTTGGCATGTTATAGTAAGTGTATTAACCATATAGTGAAAGAAAACAAAAAGACACGGTAAAGGTTAAATTAATTAACTTAGAGTTAAATCTAATTGATAAGGTTAAAATAATACCCTAAACTTGTCTAAATCCTATTGGTTGATAGGATTTCGACCCATCCCCACTTTAGCTTCGAAATAAGACCCTTTGGAACCATTATAAACCGATTTTGACTTTAATATAAAATAATATTTTGAGATATTCCTAAGGTGCCCCTCTCCTCTCTTATAAAAGGGCACCTACTCCCCCTCCTCCTCACACCAATTTGAGCACTCAAGCTCGGCCAACCCCTGCCATTTTTTCCTCTCCACTTCCCTAGAATAATCCTAGAGGTCCTGGTCTTCTCCAAAGACCAATCTTAGTTCCTTAAGTGGTGGATTCAAAGAGGCGTTCCAAAGAAGAGGTAATATCCATTACCGATCTTTTCAATTTCTTTCTTCTTCAACTTCTTCTTCTTTAGTTGTTTCATGATAAAGTAATAACATCAGTATTAATTACATACTGATATGTTATTATAAATTTGAAACAACCCTAATTCACCTTCTATCCATCCTACGGAAAAAATGAAATCATCGCGCGTGCGTACGTACGGAATACCGTCTCCACGCCGTGGTGTAATCTATTTTCCACCATCACCTTACAAGGATGGGTATAATGGTGTAATGAGTAACTATATATGATTATTATGAAGTAATATTGATACTGAAATAATATATATATACTCCAATACAATTACACGATCATAGGAATGATATCATCACTCGTGCGTACGTACGGAATACCGTCTCCACGATGTGATGCGACTCGTTCTACATGATATTCATTTCATAATGATTATATAAATGAATTGAATGAATGAATATGGTATATACCACACTAATACCATTATGGAAATGAATTATCTATAACCTAAAGATAAGAATAAGAATTTATTCGACAAAACACGCATAAGAACAAAAAGTTATAAAGACCCGAGTAACAAGTAACAATGAAATATTACTAACAAGAAGCTAATAATATGACCATATATGATATCATATCAATATGTATGATTCTGGAATAAGTCAATAACATTATTTAAACCATTATACAGGAGCTTCGGACACGAACAAAGAAAATCGGACCTAAGGTAAGGGAAATATCACAATCTCATTTTTATCCGAGATTGTTTATTCGTAAGTATTTACTGGGGTGTATTTTATCATCCACATCCATGTTCCCTCAATATGTAATATTTTTTCCATCCACTTTCAATAGTTTAAATCCAATTTTACCCTTAGGTGAGTTTTTAGTAATGAATATTAAAGTAATCTTTTGTCGTTTTTCTGTACGAGGTACTTTTTGACTTTTCCGACAAAAGTACGAAGAATGTTTTTTTAACTTATACGGCATGAATGGATTTTTAAAACATTATTTACAAGAAGCATCCTTTACAAGTTTTCAAGTTTATTATTAATCAACTTCTTTTAGTTTTAAATTGTAAGACATGTTAAGAAAGGAAAATGTTTTTGAAGAAGAAAGGATGTTTTCTTCAAGAATGGAGTTCAAGTGTTTTATCAAAATTAGTTTCCATAAAAGATAATAAAGGGTTCTGTTTTATCCCTATTATTACATTGATTTGATTATGTTTTTAGGGAATTATTTTTATGAAGTCATTTACCTTATATGATTTTTTATGATGTCATGATGTTTCAAGAATCCCATTTTTGTTACATGTGTTATGTGATGATGCATGATTTATGATTATGTGGCACACATAAGAAAGGATTCATTATAAGATGGGTGGGACCTATATCTCCCTCCAATGCTTTGGGTAAAGATTTTATATCTCATGAGATAAACATGGCTGGAACGGAAGGTTATTTCGGTTCAGTGATACAGGACTGAAACGAGGAGTGAACTCTGTTCAGAAAGGGACTTTGTCCACTAAGATAGTCTTGGCGATGAGTCATGACTAACAAGAAATGATTTTCCATGATTATGTGTGCATGCCACAAAGTTTCAATTTTTATGTTATGATTATGGGGATCTCATTTTCACTTCTATGATTTATTCCATGTTATGATATTATGATCTCTTTTGCAGGTTTTGATTTTCAAAAAGATATGATATGATTTTTATTTCCTTTATTTGCCATTGCTGAGCATTTGAGCTCACCCTTTTATGTTTTCTTCTCCCCAGGTCAGGAAGATGGATATTAAGTAGAATATGCTAAAAGGGACCCTAGATATGATGAAATAAATGGGAGACACTGTAGAAGATTTATGAACCAGTTGTTTATGTTTCCCAGTTTCTAAAGACACTATACCTATACGGTCCTTTGTGGTTTTGTCATATGTTGTAATAAGTGTGCTTCAATTTTGAAGTATTAACAATGTATGTAAAGTATGGGTCGTTATAGTTGGTATCAGAGGAAAGGTATAGTCAACCTTTGGAAACTAGGATGTGAAAGCCTTAGTAAGAACCCTAAGGATAAGTCTAAGCATAGAACACAATCTTAGAAATGGCCATGAATAACCTAGGATAAGACCATAAGCATGAAAATTTTATTCTTGAATTATGTGGTTTCCTATTATAATTAGTGTTGCTCACACTATTCTTCTTGGTTTTAGTCAATGGCTGGAACCCGAAGGAACCGTGTTAATGCGGAATGCGATGGGCAATGCAATGATTGTCCCCCTGAGAAACCAAACGATATGGGAGCTAGAATGAAAAATCTTGTAGCCATGCTCACACAACTTTCTCAAGCTATGAATCATGCAGGATTTCCAAACGAGGAAAGGAGGGAGCAACATTCTGTTGAATTCTTCATGAGGCAGCGTCCACCTTCTTTCAGCGGGTCTACTGATCCATTAGTTGCTGAACAATGGATTAGTACCACTGAAAAGATATTTTCAGTTCTTCAATGTTCTGAGCATGATAAAGTCATCCTAGCAGTGTATCGTTTGGAAGGAGATGCGGATCAATGGTGGAATCTTGTTAAGAATACGAGGCAAAGGGATGAAATTGAGTCTATGGAATGGGACGAGTTCAAGAACTTATTTTTCAATAAGTACTTCCCTCTTATTCTCCGAACAAAGATGGAGAAAGAGTTTCTTGAACTGAAGCAAAGGGATGATGAATCTGTTGGTACCTATGAAGCAAATTTTACAAGACTTGCAAGGTACGCTTCTGGTATTATTATCCAACCTGAGAGTAAGATCGATCGATTCTTTAGTGTCTTAAAACCAAGTCTTCGAAGGGCGTTAGCCATATGGGACTTCAATAGCTACGAGGAAATCGTTCGATGTGCTCTCAAAGTCGAGATGGAGATTAGAGTAACCCATCAGTCGCATGGGTTTGATAATAAGAGGAAGATGGAATTCAAAGGAAACTCTAAAGAGCACACGGAAAAGAAGATGAGCTTTTCCTTATGCTCAAAGTGTGGAAAGAAACATGGAGGGAGTTGTGTTAAAGGGACAAGTAAATGTTTTAAATGTGGAAAGGACGGTCATCGGGCATTTGAATGCCGTGATAATGGGAAGAAGATGTCTAATGACGCAAACAAAGGAAGGGATACACAAAATGAACTTACTACACTTCAATGTTTCAAGTGCAAGGAGATGGGGCATTATGCCAATCAATGCCCAAATCCAAGGGTTGATGATGATGGCCGACGTCAACAAAATCTTAAGGCTAAAGACAAAGGAAAGTCACATGCAATTTCTATCAGCGATGTGGAGTACGATAACGAAGTGGTGAAAGGTACACTTACCATCCACTCTAAAGTAGCAAATGTTTTATTTGATTCTGGATCCACCCACTCTTTTATTTCTAAAGAATTTTCTAAGGGTATCACTATATTACCTCAACAATTAGATGTTGAGTTAGCTGTGACAACACCTAATGTCACATCAATCGCATCAAAAGTTTATAATTCTTCTCCGATCGAAGTTTGTGGGAAAGTGCTTCCTGCAAATCTTGTGATCCTTCCTTTAGTGGAATTTGATGTGATTCTTGGCATGGATTGGCTTTCTCTACATGGAGCTCATATCAATTGCCAAAGAAGGGAAGTCACATTTCATATTCCAGATCAATCTACGATCGTCTATCAATGCAAGGATGAACATAACCTTCCAGTGGAAATTTCTTCCATCTTATGGGTATTGATTCCACTAAATGAAGGTTATTTATCTCAAATGGTTGGTGAGAAACTCATGATTAAGAATATGCCCATTGTACGGGAGTTTGATGATGTCTTTCCGGAGGAATTTCCGGGTCTTCCACCAAATCGTGAAGTTGAGTTTTCAATAGAACTCGTACCGGGTGCTTTGCCTATCTCAAAGACACCTTATAGAATGGCCCCAATTGAGTTGCAGGAATTGAAGAAGAAACTCCAAGAGAATCTTGATAAGGGATTCATACGCCCTAGTGCGTCACCTTGGGGAGCGCCTGTTCTATTTGTTAAGAAGAAAGATGGATCAATGAGACTCTGCATTGATTATCGAGAACTTAACAAGATCACTATCAATAACAAATATCCTCTCCCACGCATTGATGACTTATTTGACCAACTACGCGGAGCTCAATACTTTTCCAAGATTGATCTTCGTTCAGGGTATCATCAATTAAGGGTCAAAAGGGAGGATATACCAAAGACGGCTTTCTGTACAAGGTATGGACATTATGAATTTATAGTGATGCCATTTGGTCTTACTAATTTCCCTTCTATCTTCATGGATCTAATGAATAGAGTCTTTAGAGACTATCTTGATCAATTTGTGGTAGTCTTTATAGACGATATTCTTGTCTATTCAAAGAGCAAGGAAGAGCATGAAGATCACTTGAGAATTATATTGAAGACCCTGAGAAAGGAGAAGCTTTATGCCAAATTTACCAAGTGCGAATTTTGGCTTCAAAAAGTTGCATTTTGGGTCACATAATCTCAAAAGAGGGGATATCTGTGGATCCAGCAAAAACAGAGGTTATCGAAAGATGGTCGAGACCAACAACGGTAACTGAGATTCGAAGTTTTCTTGGTTTGGCTGGATATTATCGACGTTTTGTAAAAGATTTTTCACGATTATCTAATCCACTCACCAAGATGACTCGGAAAGGAGTTAAGTTTGTCTGGACAGAGGAATGTGAAGAGAATTTCAAGGAGTTGAGAAGAAGGTTATCTAGTGCACCTGTGCTCACACTACCTGGTAGTGGAGAAAGGTTTGTGATCTACAGTGATGCATCCAAGAAGGGATTGGGGTGTGTTCTTATGCAAAATGATATGGTGATAGCTTATGCCTCACGACAGTTGAAAATCCATGAGCAAAATTACCCAACACATGATTTGGAGTTGGCTGCGGTAATCTTTGCATTAAAGATTTGGAGGCATTACCTTTATGGTGAAAGGTGTGATATTTATACTGATCATAAAAGTTTAAAGTATATTTTCACACAAAAGGAGTTGAATATGCGTCAAAGAAGATGGTTGGAGCTAATTAAGGATTATGAATGCTCAATCCATTACCACCCTGGGAAAGCAAACAAGGTGGCAGATGCATTAAGTCGACAAGACCATGCTAGTTTATCCATGATGAGGATCACAAAAGATCCAATATTTATGGATTTACAAAGGATGGATCTTGGAATTATAATGGAAGGGGAAAAATCTTATCTTTCTCAAATGAATGTTCAACCATCTATACATGTGAAGATTAAAGAGGAACAGAAAGAAGATGTCGAGTTACAAAAGAAGGTGAGAAATGTTCCTGAATTCAACCTTGATTGTGATGGGATAATAAAGTTCAGGAGTCGGGTTTGTGTTCCTTCCATCCCCGAATTAAAGAAGGAGCTGCTGGATGAGGCTCATAGTTCTTCATTCTCTATTCATCCTGGAAGCACGAAGATGTATAGGGACCTGAAAGAGTAATTCTGGTGGGATGGCATGAAAAGAGTTGTTGCTGAATATGTCTCTCGATGCTTGGTTTGTCAACAAGTTAAAGCTGAGAGACAAAAGTCTAAGGGGATGTTACAACCATTACCCATACCCGAATGGAAATGGGAAAACATCACTATGGACTTTGTCATAGGACTTCCTAAAACATCCAAAGGCAATAATGCTATCTGGGTCATAGTTGATCGTCTTACAAAGTCTGCACACTTCATTCCTATTAGAGACGATTTCTCTCTAGATCAGCTTGCCAGGATATATGTAAAGGAAGTGGTAAGATTGCATGGAGTACCACTTTCTATTATATCTGATCAGGATCCGAGATTTACCTCGAAGTTCTGGCGAATTCTTCAGCATACTCTGGATACAGAGTTGAGTTTCAGCACTGCTTATCATCCCCAGACAGACGGTCAATCTGAGAGAACAATTCAAACCCTAGAAGATATGTTGAGAGCTTGCTCTATGGATTTCAAAGGAGGTTGGGATCAACACCTACCATTGGTGGAATTTTCTTATAATAATAGCTTTCACTCCAGTATTCAGATGGCTCCTTATGAAGCTCTCTATGGAAATAAATGCAGGAATCCAACTTGCTGGGATGAAGTTGGGGAAAGAAAGCTATTAGGACCTGATCTCGTTGATGAAATGGCAGAAAAGGTCAGATCTATTCAACAACACATAAGAGCAGCTCAGAGTCGACAAAAAAGTTATGCCGACAACCGAAGAAAAGACCTAGAGTTTGAAGTGGGTGATAAAGTGTTCTTACGAATATCTCCCTGGAAGAGGGTTATGAGATTTGGAAAGAAGGGGAAGTTGAGCCCTAGATATATCGGTCCTTTCGAAATACTGGATCGTGTTGGGAAGGTAGCTTACCGATTGGCGCTTCCACCGAATCTCTCTCAAGTTCACGATGTGTTCCATGTATCTCTCCTGAGAAAGTACATACCAGATCCTTCACATGTACTCAGCTCAGAAGTTGTACCGCTGGAGCAATATCTTTCTTATGAAGAACAGCCGATAGAGATTCTGGATCATAGCGAAAAAGTCCTATGAAACAAGACCACTCGCTTGGTGAAAGTTTTATGGAGGAACCACCAACTTGAAGAAGCTACATGGGAGCTTGAGGATATGATGAGGGAGAAGTATCCTCATCTGTTTGTTACAAAGTGACGAATTTCGAGGGCGAAATTCTTTTTAAGGGGGGTAGAATGTAACACCCGAGACTTTTATGTTATATAAATCATCAAAGGAATCTTTTTCTACACAACACTTGCTTGGCTTGCTTTACACGCAATCACGACCTTCCTCGATAGCTTGCGTCGTACGCAATACCGAGTTTCACTAAACAACAATATGCTATTAAAACTAGCCGTTATGAATAGTAATAACCACTTTTTGAAATTTTATAAATTTTATTTTTCAAAATGGACTTCATTTTTGGACTCAGAATATTGAAATTAGCCAAGGGTGAAATTTTGGTATTTTTCTGAAAACATTCAATTTTTGATGAATAGTGAAACCACTAAGTGATAGGTTAAAAACTGAATTTTGCATAAAAATTAATTTTACCGCTTCTGTGAATGGAATTTCGAAAATCCGATAGACACGGTTAATATC
Organism: Viscum album; assembly: GCA_963277665.1. Taxonomy (NCBI): domain Eukaryota; kingdom Viridiplantae; phylum Streptophyta; class Magnoliopsida; order Santalales; family Viscaceae; genus Viscum; species Viscum album. The sequence goes on along the minus strand of OY728147.1, from coordinate 2,043,426,743 downwards.
AAGGACTAAAATGTGGTTCAATGAGATGAAAATAATTTTTTGGTGAATAGTAACTTTTTATTTTTTTTACCGCGGTTAATAGTAAATAGGGTAACTAAGGGTAAATATGATATTAATATTACCCTAACACATGTCCTAATTCTATTGGACAAGTGTAATTAGACCAAAAACAAACTTAGGAATAAAATATGACCATTTAGGCCCACTTGGATTAGATTAGGACATTTATTATTAATTTATTTAAAGAAGGGTTAAAATAGTTAAAATCAAAGTTTAATAAGTAAATAATTTTTAATATGGGGTTATACATAAGATAAATTCGATTGTAAATATTAATTAGAAAGCTAAAAGGATTTCCTACATAATGGTATTTTATTTGTAATTTTTAGACATTAAATAATTTAATTTATTTATGACACAATGATGATGCAGTAATTATCTTATTAATGAAATTTTGACATAATTGATGTTATAAACACCAAAATAAATGTAATTTTAGACTTTTTATGAATTCAACTAATTTTCTAGGTTACTGTGATATATTATTGTTGATTTAATCAACTTGGTTCGAACATATAATTCTGTTATGACTTTCAAAAAAATCATATATCAAATAGTGTCAAAATTGACACAAAATAGTTTTTAAATCAAATATTATATTATTAATTGTTATTTTATTCCTAAAAATCTAAGGTTCGGCCAAATGACTTAGATAAGGATATATATATTAATAATAAACAATTTGGGGTTCGTTTGGCATGTTATAGTAAGTGTATTAACCATATAGTGAAAGAAAAAAAAAGACACGGTAAAGGTTAAATTAATTAACTTAGAGTTAAATCTAATTGATAAGGTTAAAATAATACCCTAAACTTGTCTAAATCCTATTGGTTGATAGGATTTCGACCCATACCCACTTTATCTTAGAAATAAGACCCTTTGGAACCATTATAAACCGATTTTGACTTTAATATAAAATAATATTTTGAGATATTCCTAAGGTGCCCCTCTCCTCCCTTATAAAAGGGCACCTCCTCCCCCTCCTCCTCACACCAATTTGGGCACTCAAGCTCGGCCAACCCCTGCCATTTTCTCCTCTCCACTTCCCTAGAATAATCCTAGAGGTCCTGGTCTTCTCCAAAGACCAATCTTAGTTCCTTAAGTGGAGGATTCAAAGAGGCGTTCCAAAGAAGAGGTAATATCCATTACCGATCTTTTCAATTTCTTTCTTCTTCAACTTCTTCTTCTTTAGTTGTTTCATGATAAAGTAATAACATCAGTATTACTTACATACTGATATGTTATTATAAATATGAAACAACCCTAATTCACCTTCTATCCATCCTACGGAAAAAATGAAATCACCGCGCGTGCGTACGTACGGAATACCGTCTCCACGCCGTGGTGTAATCTATTTTCCACCATCACCTTACAAGGATGGGTATAATGGTGTAATGAGTAACTATATATGATTATTATGAAGTAATATTGATACTGAAATAATATATATATACTCCAATACAATTACACGATCATAGGAATGATATCATCACTCGTGCGTACGTACGGAATACCGTCTCCACGATGTGATGCGACTCGTTCTACATGATCTTCATTTCATAATGATTATATAAATGAATTGAATGAATGAATATGGTATATAACACACTAAAACCATTATGGAAATGAATTCTCTATAACCTAAAGATAAGAATAAGAATTTATTTGACAAAACACGCATAAGAACAAAAAGTTATAAAGACCCGAGTAACAAGTAACAATGAAATATTACTAACAAGAAGCTAATAATATGAACATATATGATATCATATCAATATGTATGATTCTTGAATAAGTAAATAACAATATTTAAACCATTATACAGGAGCTTCGGACACGAACAAAGCAAATCGGACCTAAGGTAAGGGAAATATCACAATCTCATTTTTATCCGAGATTGTTTATTCGTAAGTATTTACTGGGGTGTATTTTATCATCCACATCCATGTTCCCTCAATATGTAATATTGTTTCCATCCACTTTCAATAGTTTAAATCCAATTTTACCCTTAGGTGAGTTTTTAGTAAAGAATATTAAAGGAATCTTTTATCGTTTTTCCGTACGAGGTACTTTTTGACTTTTCCGACAAAAGTACGAAGAATGTTTTTTTTAACTTATACGGCATGAATGGATTTTTAAAACATTATTTACAAGAAGCTTCCTTTACATGTTTTCAAGTTTATTATTAATCAACTTCTTTTAGTTTTAAATTGTAAGACATGTTAAGAAAGGAAAATGTTTTTGAAGAAGAAAGGATGTTTTCCTCAAGAATGGAGTTCAAGTGTTTTATCAAAATTAGTTTCCATATAAGATAATAAAGGGTTCTGTTTTATCCCTATTATGACATTGATTTGATTATGTTTTTAGGGAATTATTTTTATGAAGTCATTTACCTTATATGATTTTTTATGATGTCATGATGTTTCAAGAATCCCATTTTTTTTACATGTGTTATGTGATGATGTATGATTTATGATTATGTGGAACACATAAGAAAGGATTCATTATAAGATGGGTGGGACCTATATCTCCCTCCAATTCATTGGGTAAAGATTTTATATCTCATGAGATAAACATGGCTGGAACGGAAGGTTATTTCGGTTCAGTGATACAGGACTGAAACGAGGAGTGAACTCGGTTCAGAAAGGGAATTTGTCCACTAAGATAGTCTTGGCGATGAGTCATGACTAACAAGAAATGATTTTCCATGATTATGTGTGCATGCCACAAGGTTTCGATTTTTATGTTATGATTATGTGGATCTCATTTTCACTTCTATGATTTATTCCATGTTAAGATATTATGATCTCTTTTGCAGGTTTTTATTTTCAAAAAGATGTGATATGATTTTTATTTCCTTTATTTGCCATTGCTGAGCATTTGAGCTCACCCTTTTATGTTTTTTTCTCCCCAGGTCAGGAAGATGGATATTAAGTAGAATATGCTAAAAGGGACCCTAAATATGATGAAATAAATGGGAGACACTGTAGAAGATTTATGAACCAGTTGTTTATGTTTCCCAGTTTCTAAAGACACTATACCTATACGGTCCTTTGTGGTTTTGTCATATGTTGTAATAAGTGTGCTTCAATTTTGAAGTATTAACAATGTATGTAAAGTATGGGTCGTTATACAACCCCTCAGATAGCTCCCCACCCTCCTCCCTGGACCTCAGACAACCACTGGATATCCCCCTAGACAGCCCCTTAGATAGCCCCCAACCTCCTCCCTGGACCCCAGATAGCCCCTGGACAACCCTCTAGCCTCCACCCTGGACCCCGGACAGGCCCCCATTCTCCTCCTTGGACCCTGGACACCCCCCTTCTATGGATCCTAGACAGCCCCCACACCCTCCTCCCTGGACCCCAAACAGCCCCCTAGACAGACACCAAACCTACTCCCTGGACCCTAGATAGGCCCCTCTCCTTTCTGGATACTGGACAACCCTCACCCTCCACCCTGGATCCCGAACAACCCCTCGGACAGCCCCCTGACAGCCCCACCCTCCTCCATGGACCCCAGACAACCCCCCACACTCCTCCTCGGACCCCAGAGAACCCCCTACATGTCATCCCCACATTGGGAAAGTGCTGATTCAGAATATATAAAACATCAAAATAATTCCTGAAAGGCTAAGGACCACCTACCTTGATTTTAGAGACAATCACACTCTTAATTCGACGTCGTGGATCCCAATCTAAACTCTCTTTAAAATGGACACACTGTTATGTAAAAACAAATGTCATAAGGAAAACCAACCAAATGTATTTGTATTATGTTGATACATTATAAAGAGTATCCATGGGTCATTTGTGACATGTACGAGTCAACCCTTACACAATATGAGACACGTTGTGGCCGGTACTAGTCAAAGTGTCTCACTTTTATTTGAAATGGAAAGAATTTTAATTGAAGACAAAAACTGGCATATAGAAAACTGACCAAATGCATTCAGGTCCTATTTAAACATTAGGAAAAGGATCCATAGGTCATATGTGACATGTACGAGTCAACACACCTCAATCTGAGGCACGGTGTGGCCGGTATCACTCGAAGTGTCTTTATTTTGAATAAAATGGACACCCTTTTTAAAAAATACAACTGGAATATGAAAAAATGACCAAACGTATTCAAATTGTGTTGATACATTATCCCAAGGAACCATGGGTCACTTGGGACATGTACGAGTCTACCCCACCTCAATCTGATGCACATTGTGGCTGGTACCACTCAAAGTGTCTCAATTTTATTTGAAATGGACAACATTTTATGTGAAAACAACAGGATTACAGAAAACTAACCAACCACATTCAGATTCTGTTAATAAGTTAGGAAAATTATCCATCGGTCATTTGTGATATGTAAGAGTAAATCGATCTCAATCCGAGGAACATTGTGACTGATACAACTCAAATATCTCATTTTTATTTGATGTGGATAGGATTTTCTGTGAAAAAAACAACTTCCATATGGAGAACTGACCAAACGTATTTGGATTGTTTTAATATTTAACCAAAAGATTATATGAGTAGTTTTTGATGTGTACGTGTCAACCGTATCTCAATATGAGGCACGATGTGACTAGTATCACTCGAAGTGTCTGTGTTTTGTTTAAAATGGACACAATTTTAAGTGAAAACAACAACTGGTATACATAAAACCAACCAAATACATTCATATTTTGTTGATACTTTAGGAAAATTATCCATGGGTGATTTTTTATGTGTAAGAGTCAACCCCGCCTCATTCTGAGGAACGATGTGGCTGGTATCACTCAAAGTGTCTTTCTTTTGTTTAAAATGGACACTCTTTTAAGTAAAAACAACTTTCATATGGAAAACCGACCAATCATATTTGGATTGTGTTGATACTTTAGCATAAGGATCCATGGTTCATTTTTGACATGTACAAGTCTACCCCGCCTCAATATGAGGCACATTGTGACTGATACCACTCAAATTTTCTCACTTTTATTTGAATTGGACAACATTTTAAGTGAAAAAAAACTAACATACAGAATGCTGACCGAACGCATTTGGATTCTATTAATGAATTTGGACAATGATCCATCGGTCATTTGTGGCATGTATTAATTAACTTTGCCTCAATTCGATGCCCAATGTAAAAGGTACCACTCAAACGGTCTCACATTTATTTTAAATGGATAGGATTTTAAGTGAAAACAACAACTTGCATACAGAAAACTGAACAAATGTATTCAGATTGTGTTGATACTTCAGCATAAGGATCCGTGGGTCATTTGTGACGTGCACGATTCAACCCCAGCTCAATCCGAGGGATGGTGTGACTGGTATCACTCAATGAATCTATCTTTTGTTTAAAATAGTCACCATTTTATGTGAAAACAACAACAGGAATACGGAAAACCAAAAAAACACATTCGGATTCTGTTGATACATTAGGAAAACGGTCTATGGGACGTTTGTGACATGTTCGAGTCAACCCCTTCTCAATTAGATGCACGGTGTTGCCGGTACAACTCAAACTGTCTCTCTTTTGTTTGGAATGGACATCGTTTTAAGTAAAAACAATAGACATAAAGAAAACTGACCAAACATATTCTATTTGTGTTGATACATTAGCACAAGGATCCATGGTTCATTTGTGACGTGTACAAGTCAACCCTTCCTCAATCTGAGGCACATTTTGGCTAGTACCACTCAAAGTGTCTCACCGTTTTTTGAAATGGACAACATTTGAAGTGATAACAACAATTGGCATATGGAAAACGAACCATATGCAATCATAATGTATTGATACATTAAGAAAATGATCCATGGGTCATATGTGATGTGTTAGAATCAATCCCACCTCAATATGAGGCACGGTGTGGCTGGTACCACTCAAACTGTCTCACATTTATTTGAAATGGAAATGATTTTAAGTGAAAACAACAACTTTCTTATAGAAAACCGACCAAACACATTTTGATTTTGTTTATAATTTAAGAAAAATATCCAAGGGTCATTTGAGACATGTACGAGTCAACTCTACCTCAATCCGAGGCATGGTGTGACTGATACCACACAAACTATATCACTTTTATTATAAATGGAGAGTATTTTAAGTGAAAAGTACAACTTGTATATAGAAAACTAACCAAATTCTATCCAATTGTATTGATACATCAAGCAAACGATCCATGGGTCATTTGTGACATGTATGAGTCAACCTTGCCTCAAGATGAGGCACGGTGTGGCCGGTATCACTCAAAGTGTCTCTCTTTTGTTTAAAACGGACACTGTTTTAAGTAAAAATAACAAACATAAAGAAAACTAAGAAAAAATATTCTAACTGTGTTGATACTTTAGAAAAACGATCCATGGGTCATTTTTGAATTGTATGAGTCGACCCTTCCTCCATCCGAGGCATGGTGTGGCTGGTACCACTCAAAGTGTATCACCTTTATTTGAAATGGACAATCTATTTAGTGAAAACAACAACTGGCATACAGAAAACCGAACAAACGCATTCGGATTTTGTTGATACATTAGGAAAATGATTCATGGGTCATATGTGACGTGTATGAGTAAACCCCACCACAATATGAGGCATGGTGTGGCCATTATATGTCGAAGTGTCTTTCTTTTGTTTAAAATGGACACTCTTTTAAGTAAAAACAATTAGCATACAGAAAGAAGACCAATCATATTCGGATTGTGTTGAGACTTTAGCACAAGGATCCATGGTTTATTTTTTATGTGTATGAGTCAACCCCACCACAATCCGTGGTATGGTGTGTCCGGTACCACTCAAAGTGTTTCACATTTATTTGAATTGGGCAACATTTTAAGTGAAAACAACAACTGGCATATGGAAAACAGATCAAATGCATTTTGATTCTGTTGATACTTTAGGAAAACTATCCATGGATCATTTGTGACGTTTAAGAATCAACCCCGCCTCAAACCAAGTCACGGTGTGGACGATACCACTGAAACTGTCTCACTTTTAATTGAAATGGTCATGATTTTAAGTGAAAACAAAAACACGCATACAGAAATCTGACCAAAAGCATTCAAATTCTATTGATACTTTCGAAAAATGATCCATGGGTAATTTTTGATTTGTACGAGTCATTACCGCCCTAATCTGAGGCACGATGTGTCCGGTACCACTCAAACTATCTCACTTTTATTTGAAATGGACAGTATTTTAACTAAAAACAACAACATGCATATGGAAAACAGACCAAACACTTTATTATTGTATTTTACTTCAAGAAAACGATCCATGGGTCATTTGTGACGTGTATGTGTCAACCCCGCCTCAATATGAGGCACGTTTTGGCCTGTATCACTCAATGTGTCTCTAATTTGTTTTAAATGCACACTTTTTAAGTAAAAACAACATACATACAGAAAACTGACCAAAAGTATTTGGATTGTGTTGATACTTTAGAACAAGGATCCACAGGTCATGCGCGACATGTACGAGTAAACCCCACCTCAATCTAAGGCATAGTGTGTCCGGTACCACTCAATGTGTCTCACTTTTGTTTGAAATGGATAACACTTTAAGTGTAAACAACAATTGGCATAAGGAAAACCAATTAAACACATTCATATTGTGTTGATACTTTAGAAAAACAATTCATGGGTCATTTGAGACGTGTACGAGTCACCCCCGCTTCAATTCGAGGCATGGTGTGACCGGTATCACTCAAACTGTCTCACATTCATTTTAAATGGACCTGATTTTAAATGAAAGAAACAACTTGAATACGGAAAAACGACCAATGACATTCAGATTTTGTTGATACTTATGAAAAGGATTTGTCGTCCAGCCTCACACAATCCTATTTTCATATGAGGAACTCTTACCCCTATTCTAAAACACATGAAATTTAATACGCCAATCCCATCCTCAAACAATGGATTCTAGGGCCAAACCAAAGTCCCTTTGGGAACCTAATACTGAAGACATAATTGAATATTCATACCCACTACCCAAAATGAGGACTCATCTGACATCACACCCAGGAGCCCAAATAAAAATTATCCACATACCCCCTTATTCTAATTGAAAATTCTATGGAAAACATTTTGGCTATTCTGGTAACCCATATCATATGTTGAGATTGGCCAATGATTCTCAAAAACACATCAGGAACCATTTATACATGGATACATAGTCATTAGAGGAATATAAACATCCCATATACTTACTATAACTCATCCTATGTGTAATAACATGACCACTACCATTGTCTATCTTATGGGTATCATGACCTTGTCCACTCTACCGAAGTTTTTCTATTTGTTTTAAGATAGTCAACCCAAGACCATGAGTAAACATCCCTTGTGCTTCCTATAACATGTAGGATTTTTCTCATGGGTGTATTGGTGTTGTGGTTTGAGAACGGAGTGAATTCTAAATTTCAATTACTATTATGGGTGTTATTTCTTTTTTATTATGAATTTCTGAATTCTGGATATGTTTGATTCTCGATGTATTGCTAATGAATTATATATTTTGAATACTATTATGTGTATTGGATTCTATATTTATTGTATTTTAATTTGTTATTGGTGTTACAGGTGTTATTGTATTTCAATTATGGGTGTATTGTATTGTGGATGTATTGAATTTTGGATTTTCATCTTTTGTTGTGGTTTGAGTGAGGAATGAATTTAAAATTTCTAAATTTCTGACTTCTGGATGAATTTTAAACATCCCATTTCGGCTTTTTGATTCTGGATGAATGTGTTCTTACACGTCCTGGAGAGTTACAGGTTGGCAGAGTTCCATGATGGAGGTGGCTGCTGGTTGTTGTGAGCTATAGCATATGTGTACCAACCATTTTCAAAACCTTTGGTATATCCTTTTGATGTTTATTATACCAACGGTTTTCTTATAACTATTGGTATAAACTTCTACCAATGGGTTACAAAACCATTTAGAAGTATATTTCACACTATATACCAATGGTTCTAAACCATTTTTATAAGGGTAACATATACCAACGGTTTGTGGAACTATTTGTATATCTATCAATTTAACACATATACCAATGTTCTCACAAGACTGTTGGTATAATACAATACCCACGGCTTACTTGGCCATGGTTTGGGAAGCCATTGGTATATAATATACTAACAGTTTCCCACCCTTTACCAATGGTTCTAAACCATTGGTAAAGGGTAACATTTAAGTAGTGCTACCATTTTGATGAAATATATTTATATGTTTTATAAGGATTTATACATACCCACATTCATTTTATTTTAAATATCAACATAGATCAAGAGAACATGATCAATAACAACCTTGTTTCAGGTAATCCACTAAAAACAACAGATTACTTCACAATGATCATAAATTTTGTTGTCATGCATTCAAAAAGGTATTCTGGTTATATATGAGTTATTTATACCACATATAATAATCAATATATCTTCAAAACTACTATGTACAGTGGTCCTGAAAAACAGAACACATCTCTTTATGGAGGTGGTAGTCCATACATTAACACAAACATCATTTTCATGTTCCATAGAAAAAATGATAGTATTTTTTAAAACTTTTAATCATATGAATAATTATATATATATATAATTAATTTATCAAATACCATTTTCATGACAATCATTTAAGTATGACTTCTAGAACTATACATGTTACTCTTTGAGGTGGTAGTCTATTTATTGGACATTATTTGGAGGAGAATAAATAAGACATTATTAATCGATACATTAATAGTCATGTAAACTAATGGTACATTTTTTTGTTGGTATAATGTTATTTTTGGTATAATAATATTTTGTAATTAAATATTAATTATAAAATGTGAATTCAAATTTTTACCTTACCCCATGAAATAATTCCTTTCCAAATTTGAAAACGCCTTTGAGGGGTGGTTTTTGAGGAGACTATAATATATAAGATGTTTATATGAGTTTTGGGGAGGTATTTTGGTATATTTTTATTTAACTAAGGGTATTTTTGTGTGAGTAGATTTAGAGTGGTGAAGGTATTATATTATAAGTGATGGCAGAGACAATTTAGGTAATAATAGGTTCACTATTCAAGGCATGTGTCTCTAAAACTGAGAAATAATGGAGTGATGAAATGTTTGGGTTGAAAAACCCCATAAATTTTTTGGACATTTGGTTTGGGTATTTATAATCATTTTACCGTAAGTGTTGACATTTTACCAAATCTACTTTTCCACTATAAATATTTTTTAACCATCAGAAACATATATTTTTACAATAAATAAAAATATTATTTTTATATAATTTGCGTATTATGATTCCATATATGAAAATTTTAATAAAAATAAAATTTCATAAATTGGAATCAAATAATTATAAAATATTAAGTCTTTAATGCATTGAATATGTATTTAGAAAAATATTAATTACTTTAAAAAAAAATTAAATCACAGGTTTTTAAATTGAATAAAAATTTTAAATGTATAATTTTACATTTTTAATGAAAATTTAAATAATGATATTGTTTAATAGTTACTTAATTACTTGTTATATACTAATGGTTCTATATATGTCATATCATTTTTTGAAAAACATTAATTTCCACAATTGAAAAAAATAATAATTCTTTTCACAAAAATAAAAAAAATTCTTCCTAAGATAATATATTCCAAGGAAATTGAAAAATGAATTTTATTTTAAAAAATTAAATTTATAAAATTTTGTTATTAAACTTATAAATGGAAATATTAAATATAATGAAGAATTTTTGTTGGGAAAATGAATTTAAATATTAAATTTTACTTTTCTGAATTCCAATCAGTTACTAACTGTCAGACACTCGTTTTCATATTGACACTCGTTTTCATATTGACCAATCTCATTGCACTAAAAAAATTTCACTAACTGTAAATCAAATTTGAACTTACCATCACCTTGATCTTTTTCAGTGAAATCAAGAGCCTTATGTCCCATCTTACAACATCAGTAGCACTTTCCAGAATTCAGAAGACATTCCCCAACATGCCTTTTGCCACATTTATCACAAACTGAAAACTTAGTTTTATTACCATCAGACTTTTTTGAAGAATTCTTCCCTTTCTCCTACCACCTCGTTCTCTTCTTCTGCTGGTTGTTATAGAACACTTGGTAATCGAAAAACTCCATTTCCACCTTCTCAGCACATCGAACAAGATTTTCATAACTTTTAAACTCACGAGAAGCTAATGCCCTTCGATATTTTGGCATTAATCCTGAGTAAAAATGATTGATTTTACTATCAAGGTCTCGGCTAAAATTTGGAGCATACCTTGCCAATCGAGTGAACCTCTCTTCATAGGCAGCCACTGAGTCTTCCTCTTGCCTCAATTCTAGGAATTTATTTTCCATCCTAAGTCGAACAGCCTTAGGAAAATAATTCTCAAGAAACATACCTTTGAATTCATCCCAGTCAAGAGCATCAATCTCATCGGCGTCCCTGATATTTTTAACCATCGACCACCACTGATCTGCTTCACCCTCCAAATGGTAAATATCAAGACTAACCTTTTGATTGTACGAACACCCCAAGACATCAAAAATACTCTCAAGTGCTTTAATCCACCCTTCAGCTAACACAGGGTCAGATGATACTCTGAATGATGGGGGATGTTGCCTCATGAAATGTTCCACCACTGACATGTTCCACTGCGGTTGATCTAGCTGATCTCGTGCATGGATACCACCACCATTTATCGCTTGAGTCAACTGCGCCATTACTGTAACAAAATATTTAGTTCCAATTCCAACCATATCAGGATGCTGATTCGGAAGGTTATTTCCTACTGTATTCATTCCTAGCAATACTTCCCTGTTTCCTCTTCAGAAAACCATTCTGAACAAACATGTCTTAGATGAAGCAACATGGTAATCTTAAAATGCTATATCATTTGAATTTGACCATAAAAAATATTTTTGGATAATCATTTAATATAATTCTAACTCCTAAGGTTATCTATACCGACCTCTGATACCAACTATAAGGCCCCAGCCTTAAACCTTACTTAATCTTGAGTTATTACAAGATTACACATTGATGATCTTTTCAGGTTTTGAGTTTTAGAGAATTAGAACACAAAACATGCATTACATTCCACATATAAACAAATTGGTTACATAATGATAGTATTCATTATTCCCATCAATGGAAACATATTTAAAATAAGACATTGATTCATTCTTGACACTTACTTGACAATATCATCATATAATGTACCTTTCCCTTGACCTGTGAAAAACATTTCAAAAAAAACATGGGATGAGCATAAAAAGCTCAGTATGGGTTATAAAAATATGGAAAGGAATCTTAAGTTCATATATAAATAAGAATGAAATCATAATTTACCCATAAAACATAATCACTTTAACATACCTCATCAAATCATGAATAAATCATAGAAATCATTAGACATAAAGGTAACTTGAGGCATTCATAACATTCTTACATAGGGAGTAACCCTCTTGGTTACGTTTGGAATACTCATCATAGTCTATTCCCTAAATCTCTTCGGAGAAACCTTAACGTTTCACTCCTTCGCGTTACCCAATGCATTGGAGAGCTATATCGGGCTCACCCACCCTTAGTTTATCACGGAACCACCCGTCTTCATAATAATGCCCAAGAACCTAAACATAATCGTATCACATAAAACATGCATAAAGGAAACATAACATTTCCACCTTTCAATCACAATATATCAATACAACACACTGATATAAAAACATTATGAAAACAATTATCAATACCAAAATAAAACATGGTATTTTTTTTTAAAAAAACGGTATGGCTTGTAGAGGAAGCCGAAACTTAAATAATGGTCATGGAGGTGGAGAAGTCATTGTCACCGTATACGTATGACAAAAACATTCCCTTTTGTCGTTTAGTAAAATGCTTCGTATAAAAAAGATTCATTTTGGATAAACGTAAAAGTCAAAGGGGTTTATACACCGTATAAAAGAAGGTTGTGTATAAAACAAAATATGCCTCAATGAAAGGAGATTGAGACGAAGTCACATACCTCGGGTCCGACTTGACTCAGTCGTTCTTTAATCTCCTGAATAATAAACTTGAGTTAATTTCTACTTGTTTAAGAACCTTTTGAAAGTTCATTATTCCTTTTATATCACTTATTTCCATTTCATGAACACTATGTAATTATGTAAGTTAATAACGGTCGTTTTCACGATGATTGGTACTTGAGTCAAAAATAAACCCTTTATAATTACAAGTTGTTCATGTATCCATTATATACAGAATTTTAATCATGATTTATATATCATATATATCATATATATCCAGAATATTCATGCATTTATAATATTACATAATCATTTAGAGGTAAGAAATGAAATGCACCGTTCATGGAGACGGTAAGCCGTACGTACGCATGAACGCTACATTCATTTCTATTTCGTATTTTATAAAATGGAATCATAATGATATAAAGGTATATTATAATTCCATTGTAATATCACATATAATATCATAACTCCATCCTTTATACGTCCCACATATGGTATTGACGAATCAAATCACTTTGAGTGGGCGGTAGTCCGCACTTCCTTAAATGAAGATATTGTGTTTACCCATAATGGAAACCATAAAGATATGCCCAAAATGAAAAATACAAATCCATAAGGAAAACATAAACATATTATATATCATATATAAATATAGTTTCAAATTAATGGCCACCTTTGAATGTGTTAAAAGAATGTTGAACAATCATCGTTTCGGGAGGCAGAAATTCGCCATCCACAGAAACAGTATGTTCTTTAACCATTAGATGTAGGTGTGTGTAGGTGTAGCTCGAATACTTCTTATAACAACATCCTAGTATATTGAAGATACTGTATTTGTTAAAAAAAATGAATAAAAAGTGTTTAGGGGGTTGGATAAGCAAAATAAAAAAATGGACTCAAGTGAAGACATTACCTTAAAATCAGGTAACTCCCTTTGGTTTGAGCTCAAAGGCTTACTTGGGAAGACTTCTGCCCAAAGTGAGACTTCAAGGAGTAAGATAGGGAATTGGAGAGACAAAATGGGCAGGGGTTGGCTGAGAAAAAGGCTTTGGAAGTGTGGGTAAAGAGGTAGAGGTGGGGGCCTTTTAAAAGAGAAGAGGAGGGGCACTCTTGGAATGTAAAGAAATGTCACTTTATTTTAAAATGAGTTTCGGATTAAAAAGGTAACACATTGAAATAATTCAAAGGATAAGGTGATAAGTGTTCGAAATCCACCCATCCTATAGGTTTTGGACAAGATTAGGTCATAGATTTTACATTATCTTTTCATTTTATTTGAATCCTTTATTAATGAGGTAATCGCTGCATCATCATGATGTCATAAATAATTTAATTTATTTAAAGTCTAAAAATTAGAAAAAAATAATATGATTTAGGAAATATTTTTAAATTTATAATGAATATTTATAGTCAAAATATGACTTGTTTATCCCCATGTAAAATGTTTTTTAGTAAAACATCTCATGTTTGTGTTATTTTTACTTTAACATTAAATAAAATTTTATTTATGTCATTTCCCAACCAAAGTGGCTCCATGGGGTCCCCAAGTGACCCGTGTATTTTATTTCTCTCCCATGAAACGTCCAATGAGGGTAGGACATGTGTCAAGATCATCTCATATTATTAAAACTTTATTTTTACCTTAAACTACAATAATTACCTCTAATCGCGATTATGAACTTAAAAGTTACCATTCACCAAAAAATTATTTTAATCTCATTGAACCACATTTTACTTTCTAATGACAAACATGTATGTCGGGTTTATGAAAATAAAATCACAGAAGTGGGAAAGTTTAATTTAAATGAAAAATCATTTTCTTTAACTACCACTTAGTGGTTTCACTATTCCTCAAAAATTGAAGTTTTTTAGAAAATTTTTAAAACTTCACCCTAAGATATATTTGATATTCTGAATTCAAAAATGATGTCTATTTTACAAAATTCAAATCATATAAGATTTACTAATTAATTTAATAATTAATTCCCGATGTCATGACAAATAGCGTGTTTTTATGAAACAATAAGTATCAAAAGATTGACACTAGTTTAAGTCCAATTTCAATGTGAAATTGATTCCAATGAACACCATTGGATTAAATGGTAAAAATATTTTCTAATTTCAATTTAAAACCAATTCAAAAGATAATCTAATCATATAAATAAATTAGATTAAAAAGTGTTTTTGAATTAAAATACAACATTTTTCACTATTCATTAAAAAATGAACTTTATTGGAAAAATACCAAAAACTCACACAAAGTAAATTTTTATGTCCCAATCATAAATAATAAGTTTATTTTTTCAAACATAGCTTATAAAATATTAAAAAGATAGATTTAAAAATGGTTTCCATTAATAGGTAGTAAAAAAATCTTATAAAATATTAGTGTATTCCATGTTTAAGATTGGATTCATTTTCATTTTAAGCCTCTAAAACATTATCTAATTCATTAATAGGCATAGATAAAAATATCTATTATTCATTACTTACTTGGGATGTGACATGTATAAAACGAAATATGCCTCAATGAAAAGAGATTGAGACGAAGTCACTTACCTCGGGTCTGACTTGACTCGATCGTTCTTTAATGTCCTGAATAATAAACTTGAGTTAATTTCTATTTTATTAAGAACCTTTCTCAATTTAATTATTACTTTTATATCACTTATTATCATGTTATAAACATTAGGTAATCATTTACGTTAATAATGCTTGTTTTGCCGATATTTGGTTCTTTAGTCAAATGTGGACTTCTTACAATTACATGTTGTTCGTGTGGTCAAAGGTTATTTATATCCAGAATGACATTCCTGATTTGGATATTATATATATCATATATATCTAGCATATACATTTATTTATAATATCACATAATCATTTATAGGTAAGAAATGAAATGCACCATTCATGGAGACAGTAAGCCGTACGTACGCATGAACGCTACTTTCATTTCTATGTCATAATAATGGAATTAAAACAAAATGAGAGATATGTATATTTTAATTCCAGAATTATATTAATCATTTATATGTAACATAAATCATATATATCCATTATATATATGTACTTATAATAGTACATTATATTTGTGGATAAGAAATGAAATGCACCGTTTATGGAGACGGTAAGCCATACGTACACATGAACTCTACTATCATTTCTATCTCATACTTTAATGGAGTGAAAACATAATGATATAAAGTTATATTATAATTACAGTATAACATTATATATAATAACTTTAAATCCATCCTTTATACGTCCCCTCAATGTTATATGACATGTTCATCCCACATATGGAATGTATAATGGATGGAGTTACTAAAAATTATATATTATATTATACTATAATTATTATGTACCTATGTATAATTTTGTTTTCATTCCATTAAATATGAAATAGAAATGATAGTAGCATTCATGCATACGTACGGTTTACTGTCTCCATGAACGATGCATTTCATTTCTTGTCTTCAAATGTTATGTGCTATTATAAAATACATATATATACTGGATATATATGATATATATGATATCTAAATCCTTAATATCATTCTAGAGATATTGGAATTTTTATCACATGGAAAACTTGTAATTATAATAAGTTCATTTTGTACTCAAGCACCAAATATTGAAAAATAACTATTATTAACATAAATGATTATGTAATGGTTATAAAGTGGTAATTAGTAATATAAAATGAATAATAAACTTGAAAAATGTACTTATGAAATAGAAATTTACTTTCGTATAATATTTTGTAGATTAAATAATGAAAAAGTCATGTCAGATATGAGTTATGGGACTTCTTCACAATCTCTTTTCATTGAGGCATATTTTGATTTATTCACATATTTCATTTATAATATTTTTAAAACCCTTTGACTTTTCTTTTCATTAATAGAGAATATTTTTATATGTAGCGTTTTACTAAACTACAAAGGGAATTTTTCATTTTAAAATACATAGTGACAACAACCTTTCCGCCGCCATGAGCGTTATTGGATATTTGGCTTCCTCAACAAGTCGTAATGTATTTAAAAGGAAAATAAATACCATATACACTATTACATATTTTGGTATTGAAAATGTTTTTGAAAATACATTGGTTATGTAAATATTTTTAAAGGATATAATGTGATTTAAATGTGTAAATGTTATCTTTCTATTATGTTTGTTTTATATGTTATGAATTTTTTTTGGTTCTTGGGAATTGTTTCGGTATATGGGTGGTTCGATGATAAACCTAGGGTGGGTGAGCCAGATATAGCTCTACAATGCATTGGGTAACCTGACATTGGTAAAACTTATTGTTTCTCATAAGAGATTTAGGGAATATACTATGATGGTTATTATAAACGTAACTCCCTATGTAGCAGTGAATGCTAAAATGTAAGTATTATATGGATGCCACAAGTTACCTTTGTGATTTATGATTTATATGTGTTATTGATAAATCATATGATTCTATGAGGTGCGTTAACAAGATTATGTTTTATATGTATAGATTGGATAATGATTTCTTTCTTCATTTTTACACCCTTACTGAGCTTTTTATGCTCATCCCATGTTTTTGAAATGTTTTCCCAAGTATATAGCTAGGTAAGAAAAATGAAGAATATAAGAAGATTTATATCAAGAAAATACTTCTTATTTTTTATGAGTATTTATTTTATGAAAAAATTGATACTGAGTAGAAGTGTATACTTGGTAATATTTTAGTTGAAATGCAATAGTTATGGCCTAATTATCTAAAACTCCAAACTTGAAAAGATCACCAATGGGTATTATTAACTTGATTAAATATTTTTTATTGTTTAAGGATGGGGCCTTATAATATATGTTAAACTAAACATTTATTTTGACATTTTGTAATGAAAACTAAAAAAATATATTTTTGGAAAATATTAGAAACCTTTTAGTAACAAAATATAAAAAATCAAGAATAACATAAAATATCATTAATAAATGATTTTTTATAAATAAAAATGATTTTTATATAACTATTTTTAAATAATATGGACATGGATTAAAAATATACTCGATCTAGAAGAAAGATATGATCAAATTTTACATTAATATAACTAATTGAAAGGGTGAATTGAGTTGAATCATTAACCATTAGTAATAAATATAAATTTTTGAAAAATAACTCAATGGGGAAATATTTACACCACATAAAAGTTTATATGTTCATATTATCATATATGTCTCAGTAGAGTAGAAATAGAGATGATAACTCCTTCCTCAGGTGTAACCCACAACATATTTTTTTTATCTTTCATAAAAATGAACATATGTTACGTATTATACATTCTTAAGAAGCAATTTTTTATTATATTATACAATGTGTTGTAATATTAATTTACTTAATCAATTAAAAACGATACCACTTCTCCGGAAAACCTCTTTGTGATTATATGTAAATCCATTATAGATATACAGTATTATCAAAGAAAGAGATTTTTGACCTGGGAATTGATGTAATGAAGGAATTTGGTTAGGATATTATGGAAATATTTTTTGATGTATGAGGAAAGAGGAGAGGGGGTTCCCTATTATAAGTGAGGGGAAATGAACTTTTTAAAAAATTTAATGTATTAAATTGATGGAAAAATATTTTCTTATTAAAATGGATCTTGAATGATATAGTTTGAATTATTATATAAATTGATATAAAAAATTTAATCTAATAAAATTTGGACATGTTATGGTTAGGTTTTTACCCTTATCTTTTATTATCGACTAATCATTAATCTTGTTGACAATTACAGTGGTATTATTGTTTTCTACCTCTCAAGTGTCAATAATGATACAAGAAAATTAATATCAATCCCTAAAAAGATCATGGTTAATTTTTTAAATGTTATACCATTCAATTGGAATAATGCGATACTTTTATCAATTTTAAATAATTTAATAATATATTATTTATTAAAAAATATAGCTAAAGACATTTTTTACTCGATTCATTTAAAAAGTCTTTATGTACATTTATAAAAAAGGTATTTATAATATAATTCTATAAAAATCAATATAATGTTATATTTATCATTAAAATTAATGCATTGTAGTATTTTTTCAAATTATATTCCTTTTTAGAATTTTCAAAATCATTTATTTTATTTTTAAATTAATTTAATAAATGATGTTTCAGCATTGCATAAGAATTTAATGTTATTATTTCATTACTAAAAATTAAAAATAAATCAACATAATAAAAACAGAAATCATTATACTTAATATGTATATACTTGAATACTTTTTTTATCTCTATTCTCAAATATTATAGATATTAAATTAATAAAAGTAACATCTTATTCATTATAAATTATTAATACATTATAAAGTCCAAACCATAACTAAAATAAAATAAAAGGTAATATTCTCAATGTTTTTAGGATTATGGATTAAATAGTAACATTCAATGCAACTAAAAAAGTGTTGGGTTTGTTTTTATTACCATATTACCTTATACGTGACTTTAATTTCCCAATTTACCCTTACCGTGATGACAGTTTTTATGTGTTTTATATTCGTGATAAAAATGGAAAATCAATAAATAGTTATCTACCCAAAATTTTGAATAAATTAAAACATATTTAAAATACTAATTCTCTTAATTTTTGGATTATTTTTTTGAAAGATTTCCTTACATGAGAGATTGATAAGAATAACAGTTTTGTGAAGGCAGAAAATTATTTGAATGTGAATGTTATATGGATTGTTCTGAGATTCATTAATTATTATAAATATTCATAAAATATAGCGAGATTCATGAATGTAAATATTTGTTTATGGGTTTAAAAGTTTAAGAATTAGTTGGTGGTTTCAAATATGTTTAGAAAGTGGTTTCATAGATGTGATGTCATTTCCTAATCCAAATGGATTGCCTAATAAATTTATTGGAAATGTTATTAATAAGGTGGATAAGATTGTAAATTTATTATAAAACAAATGAGTTTTAAAAAATATTGATTCATGTGATCCAAATAGTAATGTTATTAAAGAGGAATGATCAGAAATGAGTGGACATATTAGTGATATTTATTGCTAAAATTGTTTAGAAACCCGGAGAGACAACGATTCCAATACAAACATTTTAAAATATATTGTTAAATATTAGATTTGGTACATTATAACATTTACATGTTTTGATACTTGGATGTATCCCAGTACATTTGAACCATGTATTATTAATATGTGTCATTCAGGATTTCATATATGACTAGACATTGCTTCATGAATGAGAGGGAAGAGTGTTTCTTTAAATGACAAAACATGATCCAAAGTGGTAGTTGTTTTATTCTATAATTCCTTAAATCAAAACCTCTTAGGTTATTTAGCCTATTTGGGATAACATAGAGTAAATTAATTTTATATTAAAATAAAAAACACAAAAAATCTTTTCTTAGTAAAATTATATTTTACATATAATAATGTATTTATGACAAATTTTTTAAAAATTTCATTACAAAGGCCATAAATGGAATATAAATAATATAATTTTACTAATTTTTCTATAAATTAATTTTAAATCAAAATGAAGCATTTAAAATTCATGAAACAAAATACAATTCTCAAAAAAATCATTATTAGTCTCTATCTGCTGATAAATCAACCTTACAAAAAATCACCAAAATATAATTTTTATATGATGATATAATAAATGAATTTAATTTAATTAATTAAATTGTTTAAAAGTGTAAAAAATTAGACATATTATTATTACAAAAAAAGAAAAAATTATTTTTGAACAAAACATATTTTTTGAGGATAAAATGGATTTACTAAAAAATTGGGGTTTTATTTAATCAATAAATTTGTATTGAGTATGATATCTATATATATTTTATAATGATGTTATTCATATTAACATCCAAAAAATATGTTGATTGGTTATAATGATAAAATTTAAATAATTATATTTTCTGGTTATTTTATAATTATTGTTGCATGTTGTATATGCTATCGAACATAGTATTATTAAAATCCCATCATATTAAGAATCAGAACTCATTACTGAAATAAGTCATATAAAAATAATAGGATAAGATCATTGGAGTTCACTTAATTTTTTTTTTGGAGGGTGACTCCCCAGTTGGGCTACTGTTGTTTAAGGAAGTAAGGGAAGCTAGAGCCATGATATGTTAGACCTTTAAAGATCACATAAGTGATGATATCGTGGAATAATTTATAGAGATAAATTCTCACAACTGCCGTATTCATGATGTGATACGTGAGTATCATATTTGATGGGATATACTATATCCTTCGAATATAATCCACAATTTGGATTTTGATATAGACTGTAATACATTTCATGTGGAGTGGATAGTAATGATTATAGGCCAGAGTGAGAATTTACTTTGTGGGAAGGGAATAAAACTTTTCCTAATCCTATGGAAGAGTATATAATTCTTATAGGAAACATTTTAGTTCTATTTTGACATTTGAGAATATTTTCCTAAGTTATCGAATGAATATTGTTTAGGTAACATCATAGGAATGAGAACACACAAAGGAAAACATTTAAAAAAAATCAATTTTTATATTAAATGAAGAAACATTTGGGTTTATGTTGTTTGAATTTTTAGTAAAAAAAATAATAAATTTTATTCGTAATTACTACCATTAAGAATGAAATATATTTTTCATAAAGTTAAATCAATATTTTTAATGGTTTTATGATGGAAAGTGAATTTTACCCTTAGTTTTGTAATGGTAAGTCCAGTATTTCATGTGATCTGTAAGGTTATCCCTATATTCACATAAGGGTAACCCTTTATTCTGATATGGTGTGTAATGGAATGGAAAATTTTCTATACACTCGGTAACAATATTATTGACTTCTATAAGGGTATTTCTATGGTTTTAGAGGCTACATAAGGTTATTTTTGAGTTTCATATTTGTATACAACAATTCTTATGCACTGTGCAAGTGTATGAGACCTATATAATGGCTAAACCATGTTACCCTTATGCAGTACCCATTTTGGTTGGAAATGTTTCTAAAACACTATTTTCATGTTATGCATTCCCAACATGAACCTATAAATGTGTATTTCCAATTTTAATTTGAAAAAATATTGGAATTATTTCATATGAATATTTATAGTTCATAACTAATATTGTTTAGGTTTTAAACGACCCTTAGTAAATATGATCATAAAATTAAAATTAAATAATGAATTAATGTTTGGTTATTAATGTTGTGAACTTGTATGTGGGTTGCCTTATAAAAATATATGAACCTTTTCTCAATTCAAATATTCAAGATCTTCTTTATTCTATGATTCCTTGAAATTTCTTTTTGTGAGATCTATAATACTTACTTTAATGACACCGGGTTTTTCATTTGGTTTGAGTCATGGATGATCTATCACTCTCCATACTCTATTCTAGAGTTTAGTGATTTCAAAATGATAAATTTTTGGAATATTATTCCCCTTCAAATTAAATAAAAAATATTTCTTGTGGTTTAGAAATTATTTTATAAATCCTTAAATGTTAAAAACATGGAATTAACCATGAATAATGATTAATTTTCATTACTCCACTTGATTATTATGGTAAGAATATTTATCTTTCAATGAGGAATTACAAATATTTTTTAGAGGAAAAAATTGTTAATTCATTCCAAGGGTTATATAAATAATTTTAAAATTATAATGGAGGGAGAAACATTAATAAAATTTGGTGTTTTTATTCCATTGTAAATAATATAATTGGAATGAGTTCTAGGAATCGTGATTGAGTTATTCAAACTAAATAATATGTGTACCTGATCCTGGTGTTGATTGCTTGATGAGCCTTAATATGGATTTCAATGGCCTTGATTTTTGATGTTTTTTACTATTTGGATCTCTAGTATACACATGATTCCATGGAATGAATTATTGTGATGTCTAAAATTATTTAACAATTCATTATTGTGAATGAATGTGGGTATTTGTAGCTTTTAGGACCCATTGTGATTCTTGATTCCGTGAATACTATGATATTTTCATGTTATCATGTTTGAGGATTATCATATTTTGTTATATGTTTCTAGTATATTCTCATGGTTATATTATAGGCTTTACAGGTATGCTCTACCTTTTTTTACCATTCCATTAGAGTTTGTTATTGGTACCTTGGACTAATTGACAATCATGTGATGATAATTCATTAGAGGGGGGGGGTGAACACGACTTTGAATGTTGATGAGGATGGGCCTAAGAAGTGGTTATGGGAATGTGTTCATGGACACATAACTTGAGGTAGTGACATGAAGGACTTAATGACATGGATTCCTGACAAGAGGTACTAGTGATATTTGAATGACGGTGTGGAGTCCTCACATGAATAATAGATGAGGTATGATGGACCAAAGTCCTGACCCACAAAAATCATAAATATAATGTTCAGGGGTCCTTATTTGAATCAATTCTTTGAGATAGATGAGAAATATGGCTATTAGTCATGTGCATAATTTTTTAACATACAATATTTTAAATCAATCCTTCTTGAATATATATGAAATAGGTACTCTAATGGTTTTGTGGAATCCTATTTAGCATAGAACTACATGAAAATGGATTAGGTGATTTATTTTATTATTTTATTATTAATATTACAATTTACTACACTTATTACTTATATGTATTCTTTTTAATGACATGTTAGTGGTTTGCTACAATGTTTTATCACTAACACCCTGAAATGACATCTTAGTACAGATAGAGACTTATATTATAGGGATTCATCCTAGGGAAAAGGGCCCATGGAAGACTATTGAGCAATGGAGAGTATAATGGGGTGATGTACTAGGATGTATTTCAATATAAATCCATAGTTTTATTTTTTAGTAATTTCTTGAAAATTAACTTGTTTTGGATTTCCACTTAGGGATCCGATTTGACAATTATTTTAATAACATATGCTCTTTATTTTATTACATTGTGATAAAATATTTTTACACATGTTTCTATTATTACTATATTTTATTATGATTATTTGTGGAAGTATTTTACAATTAGGGTATAGTGTCAACTTAGACAGACATATAACCTCATTTCTTGTTGACAACCTCTTGTAAACATAGAGGGGAATATGTAATCACGTGGAACTTTCTCACAGTCCTAGTGGTTCAGTTTGGATCATTACATTTCTTATCTTCATCACTATACCTACATTCCACAAATTCTACTATAATTTAATGTAGTTAAGTACACATTAGTAATAATAATATGAAAGGAATAGTAAATAAACTATAATTAAGGAGATATATGATTTAAACTAAAATTAATTTAAATAATGACACAATAATGGGTAACAGATAGCCTTTCACATGCTTAGAAAATCTGATGAGCCTCTATACCATGAATTGTACACACAAACCAATTAAACTCATAATAGGGATCTAACATGTTTATCTCTAATTAGTTTATCTCATACTAAAAAATTAAACACTAAAAACTATCCCGACTATAACTAGGATCATCCATAATATGTGATCCCCATAAGGATGGAAACACTAATACTACTTTAACAAAGTTTGGGGCCCTGAATTCTTCCCCAAATGGGATAAGATCACCATCTCATGGTAAACATCCATCATATTGAGAATTAAAATAATGATAAATATTTATAGATAACAATTTATTGAATTAAATTAATTTCAATATTTTCATT
This sequence comes from Viscum album, assembly GCA_963277665.1. Taxonomy (NCBI): domain Eukaryota; kingdom Viridiplantae; phylum Streptophyta; class Magnoliopsida; order Santalales; family Viscaceae; genus Viscum; species Viscum album. The sequence continues at coordinate 2,043,401,988 of OY728147.1, read as the reverse complement.
CTAATCAAATTAATGAATCTATAATGGGATACGATAAATGAGTTTACTGAACCTTTAGAAAACATTCAATATAGAAATTTGAGACGTTCATTAAGAATATTTTTCAATATTTTCTAAAACAATTAACTAGTTAAATAAAGAATATTTGTTTAATTTTATGAAATTTTTTGATCTTTAACCCCTTATATGTTTATCTATTTCTTCAAGAATTACCTCAATAAATCGTTTATAAATAATATCAAATGAACTATTGAATGTTGATCCTATTTCAATATGCGTTTTTATTAGTGATTATGATCTTTAGTAGAATTATTCGGTGTATTAATTTCATTCTATTTACCAGGATCACAAAAATTTATAACCCCCACATTACTAACATCATTGATTAATATTTGTGTGACCTACCAATGACTCATGATATAAATGGTCCAAAACTGATACCTCACATGACTATAATTATATTTTCAAACAACTCTATCCATAAAATCCTATAAGGATACAACATATAAGAAGGATGTGTTATCATCCCATGACTCTTTGACATTACAACGATAATTGAATAATATTAAATTATGTAGTAATTAAGTTTCCCCAAATAATAAATAAAAAATTACTCAATATTTTATTGTAGGGTAATTTACACAATTACCATCATTTTTCTAGAGAACATATAACTAATAATATATACTTACAGTAGAATAAACTACCTTTATGTCATTTCTTTATGAAACTTATTAATCCATAAATGTGGGGAATTTTTTTATTCTCTTGATTTAAAATATTTATTATAAAAAACCATAATAAATTATATATCAATAAAAATTTTAATTTTTTTAAAACATTGTCATTAATATACATACATTTAATAAAACACCATATGTGATTCAGCATGATGATGGCTGAAAAATGTTTTCCATTAACACCTAAGAATATATTTATGGACCTTATCGTATATTTGTGACATTGATTGAGATTTTTCATTGAATTCATGCCACAATATCCACTTGACATAATTCCATTTTCCCCTAAATCCTTTAACATTCATGGACATAAAATTTCATCAATAATGTAAAAATAGAACATCATCTACTAATAAATTCATAAAAATCATTATTTTAATAACATGTTTGGTAATAATGTTTAATTTAATCATATATGAATACATAATGTTGACAATAAACTTATATGAGAATCAATAAAATCATTTCTACAAGATAACATAATGTGTATCCACTATAAATATGGATAGATTCTACCTAATTTGTTAAATTAAGTTTGAACGACTAAAAATTTCAAACCATATCCTGATAGGGTACCCCATACTTAACAAAAGGAACAACTAATAATTTGGTAATAAAATTAATACATAATAAAAATTGATAATTCTAACCTTTTTCAATTTATTGGTATCTATTTCACTTATAAATTAAACAATTATTGACAATATTTAATAAAATTTTGTTTTCATGTTGAATTAAATACCAATGACTATGAACCACTAGAAGCCTCACTGTGGTAAGTAACCATCACTTGGTTTTCTAGATGGATCCATCAAAGGTGTTATTTATAAATACTAAACATCCTTAGTAGAAGTCATACCAATAAATGAAATTGTATAAGGATATGTTAAAATGATATAAAAAATTATTAAGTTATGTGAGTATGTGTATCTTATGTCCTATAAGGTAAATGTGAATCCTTTTATGTAATGTGGGAACCTTTACTAAGCACATTTTGGAAAGTCAGTCTTGTAAAAAATATTAAAAAAACTAGAAATATTAATATTAGACAAATAAAACAATAAAAAATAGTTTTATTTAGTAATAAAAAAACTTTATTACTTATTTTACATGTTTTTTTCAGGTTCCATTTTCATCATTACTTCATCCTATATTCCTTATTATTCTTCTTCTTCTCTCTCCCTCACATAAAAGATATTATTTATATTATCTGGTAAAAATAATTCAGTTGATTGTTGATTATGGTTTTCACTGATATAAAATATTTCACCACTATAACCCATACAATTAAAGTATCATAGGTTTATATTATTAACAATATTCCACATGACATTTATTTTATTATTCATATAATTTAAACTTTTTTCATAAGAATAAAAAATATATGTTTTTTCCAAGCACATGTATCTACAAACAGATAGAAATTCACATAAGTAAATAGTAATGAATAATTATTAAAAACCCTTTTAATATTGAATCAATTACATTTAAATAACCCAAATTTAAATTCACCATGATAATTTAACTAAATAATATAAACCAGAATTCCATTGTAACCCTAATCTACAAATATAAATATAAATTTTTAATGTTTTGAAACCTTCCGCATGATCCATAGTGTGAATCGTGAAACCAAAAATATTGTAAGCATTAGGTCACAAAAAGATATTTAAAGGAACATGAGATAAATAATTAAAATATTAAAATAGTTCATCTCAGTTATCATTAGTCATTACATATATAATTTAATATTACTTTTTTTATAATTTAGTCAATTTATAAAATACTAAATCTATATATTAGATTAATAACTTAAATGATGTGTAAACCATTCAATAATTTCAAAGGTAATATATATTTTTTATCTTTGTATCATTCAGTGTTTTGGTCTTATGAAGTCATTTTATATGTGTCCTTGATTATTTAACATATGGATCAACAATATCATACTTATGTTTCACATATCATTATGATTATACAATCAATATATCAATAAAAATAATGAGACTTTTCCATCTTCTGAACATAATGTTAGAAATAACGAAGAATCCTTACTGGCCTAAAATTTACTTGGATACTAATCAATGTGTGCCAGTTGGTTGAATCATGTCCATATGAATTCAAAATAACCTAAATAGAAGGATAAACATTGTTAGGAAAGTAAAATTTTCAATTGAACCTTCTCGATGAAAATTATTTTTTCACATATGACTTCAAATGATAATTTAACTATTGATAAAAGGTAAAAAATTATTAAATTCTATTTAGAAGTATTTAATATGAAAATTAGAATCCAATAGTGAAAATTATATTAAAAAATTCTCTCTATGATACATCCATCAATAATGTAAGGCCAATCCATTTTTTGAATGTACCTACAATTTCTCCATAACATTAAACATTATACTAGAAATTGATAATGGAAATATGGTCTTAAAATGACATAGAATTTATATAATACATTCATAAAGGTTATCAAATTCATTAGTTTTTAATGTCTTTTAACAATGTTGTCTAGAAAATGTGATACAGTCAATTAGAATGGATGAAATTTTTGTAGGTATAAAATTATGTTTTAATAAAGGTAGAAGCTACAACATCAGTACTTTTGAGTCTTGAAATTTCCATCCATCTATTATAAGATGATTAAAATTATGATATATTAAAATACTACAAGAATACCCATGAGGTATTGTCAATGTTTTTAAACATTGAATGAAAATGTCTTTTTTATGATTCATCATTATAAAAATTACTCTTATATACTTCTCATAATTAATTATTCCATAGATTATATTTGATATTTATTCCTTCTAAGTCCTTAATTTTATTTAAATGTTCATTTAATTTTCCTTTATTGTTATGAATTGTAAAAAAGAACATTGTCACACATAGTTTTATTAATGTGCATAACGTGAATATTAACACCCAAAAATTTAAATTTTTGGAATTAAAGCAAAAAATATATATATTTTTATTTTATTTAAATGATCTAAACATATTTTATGGTGTTCATAATCATTATTAAACATCTTTCTCATCAAAGGGGAAGTGAATGTTTCACTCTGATGTATATATGACTTACCGTCTCAATATAGTGATACTATTAAATTTTATCACCATCATATATGGATGAAAATTATAAAGTGTTTAATTTATATATATTATGTTTATAAAATAATTATACATCTATAATTATAATATTTCTTCTACTATGTTACAATCCAATCAACTGGAAAATGATTAGAACGCTTATGTGTACGTGGAGACTACCGCCTCTATGAAGAAATGTGATTCATTTTCATTTTAATTTTTAATTTTTTGGTAGCATGGATATATTTAATGAAAATATGTGATATATACACCATGAAATTTATTTAGGATAAGTGAATTATGTTTCACATTTCTTTCATTCGATGTGTAAAAAAGTGAAAAGAACATAATTGAGTACATATGACCAACTATCTCTATGGACGGTTTAATTTATTATTCTATATTTGAAATTGTTGGATAGATATAAATATTTAGAGTATATATATATATAATATTCATATGATGATTAATATATTTTATATGATGTAATTTTGATTAATATACATAGACCTGAACTACGAAACTAAATTACATATGGTAAACTTAAAAAATACCACCAGAAAAAGAATAATTTAATGAATTATTGATAAAAATGGTCTTGAAAATTATAATAGAGTAAAATGTGATATTAAAAGTTTTTATAGTATTATAATATATTTAATCTTATTATATATAAAGTTATATTGCTTTTATAACTATTGGAATCTTGATCTAATTGTTTTATGTTATAATCTCATTATTTCTTAGGAATGTTTATGATGAAGTTTAATATGGTGAAATAATAGGATATATCACTCATTAATCTTATGAATTTTATTTTTATATGGTTATTTATTGAAAATTCATATTTTTAATTCTTTTTCCAAAACTAAAGGGCACAATTGGAAGAAAAAATGTTTTTTAGGAAAAAAGAAATCATTTTTCTCTTCGATTAGAAAAACAAGTTCTTCATTTTAAATGTTTTATAAAAACTATTAATCATGTTTTTTAATCCACTCCTATGACTGATTAAATTTGTTTTACCATTTTTTAAATTTTTGATAAAGTATTAAAAATGAATCTAATTGTTTTATTCTATATGAGGGCCTTTATAATTTATTTACAAAATCGTAAATGAAATTTATTCTTTTAACATAAATGGAATGAATTCAATTTACCACTGCCAGGACTAATAATTTATACAAATCTTATATTCCATGTTTACATTTTTATTTTTAAATAATAAAATTTCCGTAATATTTTTCAAATTTTTATATTTTAATGGTGTAATTTCAAAATGGAAAGGATTGTTCCCTCAATAACATCTAATTTTATTTTTTGGGATTTTCTATTTATCAAAGGCATAAACACTTTTTTAACTTATTATTTACTAAGAATATTATCTCTGTATATCACAGTTATTCATTATATAGTTCTTTTAGGTTTATAAAGAAAATATGTGTATGAAATACATTCATTTTCCATGAATTATTCTATGATGAATAAATTACATTATTACGAAAATCATTTATTTTCCATGTGTTATGAAATAATTATTTTTTCAAAACACATTTATTTCAATGGATCATGATATGATGTATTTTTATGGCCTTATGGCACACATGAAATATTTTCATTATATTATTAGTGTGACCTCAATGAATTTACAATTCTTTTGGTAAAATTTATATCTCATGAAATAAACATGGCTCGAATGATAGTGAACCGAGTTTATAAATGAACATTGTCCACTATGAAAGAAATTAGGCTAAACCTCGATTACTATGATAGTTTTCGAAGTGAACCCATTAAACTATTATAGTCTTTGTAGTGAGATTTGAATACTAAGGAAATTATTTTATATAGTTTTGTGTATGCCTCAATATCATGTCTTGTAAAAATTTTATTCTCTAAGGGATCAGGTTATTTTATTCAACAATAATTCATGTATTATTAACATCTGAGATATATTTTATGGATCAAAATTATAATCTATGATATAAAGGGTATGCTATTAAATTATTATGATCATGCCCTTACATCCTTATGTTCATATTAAACATATGTGATCATTAATTCCCCAATGTTTCAAATCAGTGATAATCAAAGATAACCCTTTATTATTTTTCTATTTGTTTGTTTATTAATAAAGGTACAAAGTATGATATATCTATAAAGTGTTAAAATTATTATGAACTTATTAGGAGGCTAAGTAGATATTTTATTAAAAAGTATTTTATGTTTCCATTTTTTCAAATGAACATGAAGTATATGATTCTTGTGTAGATTGGTATGTTATTTAATGATTAATGATATATTAAGATGTGATATCAATGTATGAAAATCATGGGTCACTGTAGTTAAAATTAGAGAAACGTTAGATATAATGATGAGAACAAATTAGTGAGAACCTGTTGGGTAATTCTAATATTATCATAACATCCAAATATTTTAGTAATGATCATATATGAACTCTGATAAAATCAATGTTCCATATATTGAAAAGAAGTTTTCATTATTTTTAAATCCTATAAATTATTTTGTATGACTATATGATTTTTTACTAGGATTATTGTTTCTCACAATATGATTTTGTTGATTTAATTAATGGATAAAATAAAAATTAATAATGATTATGTTGAATACGAATTTAAATGAAATTATTTACCTCATAAGATATAAAATGGTAAAATGTGTGAAATATGTTCAATTTAGTCCCAGATGGGGCAACATCCACCTTCTTTTAGTTGGTCCACTGATCCATAAGTTGTTGAGAATTGAATCGGTATGACTAAAAATATATTTTCAATTCTCCAATGTACAAAACAAGAGAATGTTATTTTGGTCATTTCTTATTTAGAAGTTGCATAAGATCAAGGTTTGTCTCTTTTAAAGAAATGAAAAAAAACATGATGAAATTGATTCCATGGAAGTTATTTGTTTAAGAGATTTTTTTTTCAATAAGTACTATCCTCATAATCATCACACAAAAATAGATAAGATATTCCGTCTACTTAAATAAAACAATGATGATTTTTTGGTACCTACGAAGAATATTTTTCTAGACTTGTTATGTATGATTTTAGGATTATCATTGAGCAAGAAATTAATGTTTAATAATTATTTAGTGTCTTAAAAATAACCATCTAATGGTTTTAATCTATATGGGGAATCAGTGTAAATGAAAAATTCAGTTAATGTTCTATCAAGGTGGATATGAAGCTTGTATTCACATATCCATATAATAGTTCTATGATGAAAATAAAAATGGAATTCAAACATAATTATATAAATATGGATTAAAGAAGATGATATTTCAATTAATCTCAATGTGTGGAATGAATCATCATGGAAATTATCTTAAGGGGACTAGAAAATCTATAAGTTGTGAAAAGGAAGGTTTTCGGAAAATTGAATTCCTATCTAATGAGAAGATGATAAATAACAATGTGAATAAAGAGAAAGAACCACAGATTGCACTGACCCCACACCAGTGTTTCCATTTTAAGGAATATGGGAATTATTCCAACCAATTTCCAACCCCGAAGTCAAATTATGATGATAAACATCCACAAACACTTCATCCTAGAGGTAAAAGTAAGTCTCATATGTTCACTATTTGGGATGAAAAGTGTGAATATGATGTGGTGATAAAAAAAATACCATGCACTCTATAATTTATAATTACATATTTGATCGTTTATATACTCATTATTTTATAACAAATGAATTTTCATATGGAATAATAGTAACTCCTCAATTATTAAATGGTTAATTTGTGTTAAAAACCCACCAATGATATGATGATATCATTAAAAGTCGATGATTATTACCAGATGTAATTTTTTTGTATTCTTATTCATGAAAATAATATCATTCTACCTCTAGTATAATATGATGTAATTTTGGGAAAATATTTTTTTAATTACATTAATTACACATCAATTTATTTTTATTTGAAGTGACGTTAGATATTATGAACCAACCTATGATCATATAATAGTACGATGAAAAACATAAAATCTAAATGTAAAATAAATCAATTTTGTGGGACATGATCCTTATTCAAAATGATTTTTTATGTAAAATTATTGTGGAAAACTCTACATCAATGATATTCCTACTACATATGAGTTTACAGAAGACTATAAAGAATAATTATATTTTCTTCATTGGAATTATGAAGTTATGTTCTCAATAGAATGCATACCTCGTTCTACTTTTATTTCAAAGACTCAGTATAGAACATCCATGATTGAGTTAGATTAATTGAAAAAGAAACTCCAAGGGAATATTGACAATGTATTAATTCTAATCAGTTCATATCTATGCAATGTAATAATTCATTTTGTTTTGAATAATGATAGTGAAATGGGTCTCTACATTATTTATTTAAAATTTAACAAGATCACTTTTAAGAAAATGTATCTCATACCCCATATTGAAGACATTTTTGATAATATCAATGGAATTAAATTAATTTCTATGATTAATCATAATTATAGATATCATCAACTTAATGTTAAGAAGGAGGATATACCCAAAACAACATTTCATAAAAAATATGGACACATTGAATTTGTTGCATCATTTGGTATTACTAATTCTACCACTATCATTATGTATTTAATAAATAGATTCTTTAGAGATTAACTTGTTCATTTTTGGAAGTATTTAAAGATTATATAGTTATATATTCAAATATTAAGTACAAGATTGATGACATCTTGTGAATTTTATTTAATACCATACGGAAGTCCATGCATTATGAAATTTTTTTAAACATGGTAATTAGGGACTCAAAAGGAATCATTATTGCGCTATATAATCTAAAGTGAGGGTATATACTATCATTATTTGAGGATAGATGATATTGAAAATTGTCCCAGACCAACAACAATGATAGAGATCCATTATTATCTTGGTTGGGTAACATTTTATCAACGCTTTATAGAAAATTTCACATTAATATCAATTCCACTCACAATGTTAACTTAGATGGGAGATAATTTCAATAACACATATTAATGTGTAGAAAAATTCAATGAATTAAAGATAATGTTAGTCAGTGCACATGTTCAAGCTTTAACCAATAGTGGAGAAGGAGTAGTCACATATAGTGATGCATCAAAAAAATAATTGGGATGTGTTCACATAAAAAATGATATGGTGATTGCATATGCCTCTCACAAATTGAATTTTCCTAAGAAAAATTATGCATATCATAGTTTTTATTTATATATAGAATATTTTTCAATATATATATAGATGAGTAATCTTTATGGAGAAATTTGTGCTATATATACATTTAATTTATATTTTCATACAAAAAATGTTGAATATCCACTAGAGAAGATTATTAGAGATGATTAATGCTTATCATTTATTAAGGATCACTATATATTTTCTATGATGAGAAAAAAAGAGCCAATATTTTTATAATTTTAAAGTATAAATCCTAAAATGTTGAAGGATCATGATAATTATTATCTTCCTAAAATGTGTGTTCTCCCATATATCCAATTGAATATTTAAAAGAAGAACGAGGAATATATAGAACTCAATAAGGTGATAATAAATGTCGCAGAGGATAATTGTGATTATTATTTAATGATATTTTTAGTAACTATGTATTTTTTCATCCATAGCATATTTGAAGAAGATTTTCATGGATGAAGCCCATAGTTCCCCATTATTTTTTCATTCATGAATTACATTGATGTATACTGATTTAAAAGAGTATTTATTATCATGACAAATTAAGGGAATTTTGGTGTATATATAGAGGGTATAATGAGATATTGATCTATGGATTTTATATTTGTTGGGAACAACACCATACTTTTGTTGAGTTTCTCACAACAAAAGATTTCACTCGTGCATTCAAATATCCCCATATAAACACCTCTATGAAAATATGTGTAAAAATCCATTATTCATGGTTATATTGGAGAAATACATATTTTACAGCCAGAGATCACTAAGGAAATGATAGGAAAATTCACATCCCTTTTGCAGTACATCAAGTCATCTCAAAGTTGATAGAAAAGAAATGTTGACAATCCTCGACATGACTTGAAATTTGATTTCAGGGAAAATATTTTTCTATAAATTTCTCTTTAATATAAAGTTATGATATTTCAAAATAACTTTAATTTTATTCCTATTAATATATTTAATTCAATATTCTTGATTGAGTATAGAATAGAGTTTATCTCATTTCCCATCTATCGAAAAACTCTCATGTTTAATATGTCTACCATGTATCTTTCCAGAGGAAGTATATAAAATTTATCACATTTACAAAAATAAGAGAAAATAAAACTGTAACATGACCCTTCATATGAGGAAAAACCAGTGGAAATCATAGATTATAGAAATAATTTTCTATGGAAAATGAATTCTCATATGATGTAAGATATCAAGAGAAAACACAAATTTGAAGAAGATACATGGGAACCAAACGATATAATGAAAAAAATATAGTTAAAATATGTTTTTAATCAATGTGAAAAATTTAAAGGTTTAAATTCATTTTTAGGGGTGCTTCATATATCATCGTTTGATTTAATGAAATATTTTCAAATACATTTTATCTCATGTATAGCTTGAATTACACGCAACAATAAGATTAAATAATATTATATGTTTTATTAAAATAATATTATTTAAAGTTAAAGTGCTCATTAACCTCATATCGGTTGGTGAGGAATCAACAAGATAATCCAAGAGACCCAAGATAAAATTCGGGTGGAAACATTTTTCTCCATTAAAATAGCAGGACTATAGTAGGCACTATAATAGGTATTGATCGGTACTGTATCCACTAGAACTATTCAGCAATCTGGGACATTAGGCCACGAGTTTGGTCCTCGGGTCCCACAAGGCTTTCAAGACACCTAATGCCTTTGGTCCAGTGGTCTCTCAGAGACTTTAAGCCAACTCAAGGCCTTTAGACCACCCTAAAGCCTTAGAGCCACCTGAATATGGAGATGTTATAGTCAGAATACAAGGGACAAGGCTCCATATAAGGATTCAGAGCGTGCACATTTACAAGAGTGGAGATAAGTAGATTTGGAATATTGAGAGTGTATTGTGTTTCCATCGGTATCAGGCCTATGTAGCTATGCACCAAACAGCTAACTGACAATCCTTGTGATGGTGGAGGGAAAATATCATGACATGTGCTGGGTTGGAGTTGTTCCATGTTTTCTTGTCTAGGTGATTTCCTCTAATACTGACGTGTCATGTAATTTTCTCTATACCCTCAAGCCTAATAAAGGTTCCACCTCACCCTTCAAAGGTGGATTATCAAAAATAAAAGAAAATGAAGGATTTATGGCCATTCAAGAAAAGAGAACGTTATATCCAAGATGATGATTCAGTATGTATGAATAGTAATAACTAAATTATGACAATATTTTGGTTATTAATTCGTAAAATAAATTCATTGGTTCTCAATTGACTGTAAAAAATATTCAAATTGGGGAATTATTTTGTTTCAAATTTTTTATGATCTCAATGTATTTTTATGATAATAACTTATATTAATCTCTTTTGGGGAATGATTTTAATTATATATATATATTATATTTAAAAATGTAATTAATTTCAAAATTTTGAAAGTGTGGTATAAGTATAAACAATTGCCTATTCTTAGATAACTATTTTTATAAATACAATTTTTATCATATTTTTCATTATTATTATAAAATTATTTTCAAAAAATTATATATATTAAATTTGATAAAATAGATTCCATATTTGGATTTAGGAGGTTTAAATTATGTAAATATTCACCTTTTATTTTTGACAAATATGAATAGAAACGATAGAAACATTTATCAAAACAATAATGACAAAATTTTGTTAATCTTGGTTAAAACAAAGTGACATGGCTATTATTTTTTAATCATAATTCCTATTTCAAGAATAATATTAGACCCTCAACACAACAGGCTGTAAATTGATATTTTAATTGAAACTAACCCGTGATATTTTTAATATTTCATTTAAATAAAAAAATTACAAAAATGACAGTCTTTTACTTTTAAAAATATAATATTTTCACACATTGGGAAGACACATTATGAATTGATATTAATTATAATTTTTTTCAAAATTAAATTTGATACCTTGTGGTAATTAATTTCAATTACTAGGTATTATATAATTACAATAAATTCTTACACAACGCTAGAGAAATATTTATTCAATTAAATGAAATAGTAAAAATGATATTAAAAATATAAAAAGTAATATATTTTGAGAAATTTATAGTTTTAAAGGCATTTTTTTGGTGAATAAAATAAATTATTATTATGTTGAAATAATATATTTGTATTAAAACATTATATTTATGTATATTAATTTTAATTTAATGACTAGCTTCAAAATTAAAAATAATTATATTTTATCAAAATAATTTATTATTAAATTTTTAAAAGATAATAAAAATATTTATTGAAGAAAAGTCAGATATTATATGGGATATGATTTCAAAATGTGACATTTAATTTCCAATTTTGAACATATAATAAGAAATTATAATATTAAAAACATTGTTACAATTGTTAAAATTAAAATTGAGTAACCAAGGCCCAATAAACAAGATAAGTATTCAAATGAAAAAACATGTCAAAATTATATTTGTTGACGTTATTGCAAACTTATATTTTCTTGTCATTGAATCCCTATACATTTGGTTGAATTTGAATTTAGCATGAATTAATTAAAATGTAATATCAATAGAAATTCCAAAAGATTCTCTAACCTAAATTATAAAAGGAAACACAGTTTCTCATTTATTTACACCACTTTTAGCCTTTTATATCGACCATACCACAAAAAAAATTAATTTTCAAATTCTTTATGAAAATTTTATATGTGTTTTCCTTCCCAAAATTCCATCTCTACGGTCCCTAGGAGGAGATATATGATGTTCTCACAATGAAAGGATAACTAAAAAAACTGATCACTTTTTTTCTGTTAATTAATTATCTCAAATATATATTTGGTATTATGGATAATATAATAACAATAGTATCCTAAATATACCAGAATTTTATTTTTATTATTAAAAAACCATTTTTCACTTCTACCTTGTTACCTACCTTTCCGTTGGAAATTGATAATGTTTCTTGTGCGTACATGTGGACTACCACCTCCATGACGCGATATGATTCATTTTTCATTTAAATTTTAAATTCATGTTAATAAGGATAAATTTAATGGATATATATGATATTGATTACTTTATAATTATTTTTTAATGTTTACTTTTTATTTACTTTTCATTCATTCGATCTATTGAAAAGTGAAAATAGTGTTCATGTCTACTTATGGCCAATCGTCCCCTTACATGGTGTAAATAAATTTTATATCTCTTTCTATTATAGATAAATATAAATGTTAATATAATTAATATATTTTATATTTATATAAAAATTAAATTTTTTGATTTGGAACTATGATCGAAGTACTTATAATGAATCAATTGAACCGAAATTCTTATGATAAACGAAATAGCTTACAACTAGAAATGATGGTTTTAAGGAATTATTGATAAAATGGATAGTCAAAATGTTATAAAGGCGAGCCGACCCGTCGGGCTGGGTCGCGCCCAACCGGGTCGGACCCGGACCCGGGTGGGGTCGACCCGGTTTGGGCCAACGGAGGGGGGTTTGGGCCGGGTCGGTCTGAGCCCAGACCCCCCGTTTCTAACCCCTTTTACTTTCAGCACAGCTTGTTACAGTTTTTACTTAGTGTTTACTTTTCCTCTTTCTTACTCTGTGGTGCTTGTTTACTTTTCAAAGGCAATGCCTTCCCTTTTTCCGGGATTTACGCCTTGGTGCTAGTCGCCAGCCCCTGGCCAATGGAAGGCGGGCTTGGGGTAGTCATGGAACGGGCCCCGAGGACAGGTCGTGACAAATTGGTATCTGAGGAGAGATGCCTCATCGTGCACCTGGAGCATCAAGCTCCACCATTGGCCCGCTACCGCGTGCAGTAGGCTCGCCGCGAGGATCACCATAAGGTCTGTTGGTGTCCTCACTAACCAGAAAACACGCACCACTACCTCCAGCCAGTCCTCAGTTGCCTAGGGTTCCGAGAGTAGAGCGTGATGATAGCCCGCCAAGAGACGAGGCTTCTGTACAGGTCCCTTTGACAGTAGAGGCACCGACAGTACCTTTACCCGCCGAGCCCCCGATGCTTCCAGCACCGACCGCTGACGATGCACGTCGCCTCGGAGCTCTGCATGAGTTCCAGCGCCAGCGACCACCCAGGTTTCGTGGGGAGATGGACCCCCAGGAATCCGAGGACTAGCTGGAGGCAGTGGTGTGAGTTTTCCGGTTACTGAGGACCCCAACAGACCTCATGGTGATCCTCGCGGCGAGCCTACTGCACACGGCAGCGGGCCGATGGTGGAGCTTGATGCTCCAAGAGCACGATGAGGCATCTCTCCTCTGATACCAATCTGTCACGACCCGTCCTTAGGGCCCGTTCTGTGACTACCCCAAGACCGCCTTCCAAGATATCATATTTTTTTTAATTTTTTGGGTATAAAATTAAAATAAATTTAAATTTATTATAATGGATGTGATAGTGATTTTGAAATAATGGTAAACTCGAGTTTATGGTTTCATATTACAATCTGTATGTTTTTCCAAACTATTTATGATGAAGTTTATATAGATGAAATATTATTATATATATCTAAATAATCTAATTAATTTTCTTATTCTCCAATTATTTCTAGATAATTCATCTTTTAGATTCATTTTACACTAACTATGTGCTCTTCATTCTAAAAATATGTTTTTAACAAAAATAGACATCATTTTCACTTTAATCAAAAAGAAATTTTCTTCTATATCCATATTTTATTAAAATATTTAAAATATAGTTTTTACTATATTCATATTAATATTTAAATTAATTTTTAATTATTTAATATATTTTTTTAAATTGTATAAATGAAATATTCTTTTCATTTTCAAAATGATATTCTTTTTTATTTTTTTACAAAAGTGTCAAAAGAGTTTTTTATTTGATCTTATATAAAATGAATAGAATTTATCACCATCATGACCTATAAATAATATGAATATCCATCTATAATATTTAATGGTTTTTTTAGAACAAATATTTTTCAATATTATTTTCCAATTTTTTGGATTTTAGTAGAGAGATTCCAAAATGAAAATGATAATTTATAAACAATTTTAAATTTTCCTATACTTTTATTTCTACTGATCAATGACAAAAACTATTTCTTTAAATTGCAATTTTAATGTAATATGATCCAATGGTGTCATAATTATTCTTTTTCAGTTTTTTTAGGTTTATTATAAATAAATTGTTTGAAATCCGTTCCATATTGATAGGTTGTGACATGGTTAAATAATTAATTGTTTATGAATCTTGCTTCATTTCCCCAAGTTATGAACTGATTAACTCTTTATGAAACAAATTTCATTATATGGGTTATAAAATGATGAATGATTTATAATCTTGTAGAACACATATGTATTATTTTTAGGATGTGTTGGGTGGGAATTATATCTCAATTTAATTAAAAGGCTAAAATTGATATAGAATATTCCCAATAGGATTAGAATGTGAGTGAACCTAGTTTAGTAAGCGACACTATCTACCAAGACAGTTCTGGGTGTAATGTTTTTTGAATATGATTATGTGGGGAGTGAACCCATTAAAAAATAATAGTCTTATTACTGAAGTTTTTCTACTAATGAAATGATTCTATATTTTTATGTGTATGTCATAATTCTATGTCTTATGCTCTTGTTATTGTATCATAGATCATGGGTTTTGATTCCTTTATAATTACTGTTTGATTAAATACCAAGAAGTTTTCAATGTCTCCAAATTAGAATATATTATATAAATAGTATGATTTTCTAATGTAATTATCACGATCTCACATTTCTATATTCATTTTGTTCTTATGCAATCATTTATGTCACCATTTTTTACCATTATTAAATATAAGATTTCACCATTTATAACCTTTCAAATCCCCAGGTTATTTTGAAAGATATTATGCATGATATGGCAAGGATGGGTAATTATTATAATGATTATAGTTTAAAATGATGTAGATATTTTTTGAACAAGATATTTTTGATTCCACGTTTCCACAATAACTAGACCTATAAAATTTGGTTTGGATCAACATGATATTTAATTAATGGTCATTTATTATGTTGTGAAATTTATGTATGAAAATATTGGGTCACTATACACAAAATTTGGAAAACACCACTAAAATCAAACTATAATTTACCATACTAAATTGTGTGTTTAATCCAAGGGATAAATATTATTTTGTATGAAGACCTACAATATATAATTACCATCTAGAGGGATATAATTGTCATCATTATGTTGATAAAATATCATTGGATAATATGAAATATAATTTTCTAATTCAGTATAATTAATTTTTTCTTTATACTGAGGTAAACTATCCACATACAAAAAATAAATTAACTTTATCTTAAAAATGAATTTAATATTTTCATGGGTAATATTACCATAAACACCATATTTGAATAAACAGATCATACAACTAAAGGATTTCTATGATAATACATTATAAAATTATTTGGGTGGTGATTTGATACTCATAGAAAACATCATTGATATAATATAGTTCTTAGAATCAAACTCTAATAAGACTTCCAAACCTCTACTGGAGATGATAAGTGAACTTTAATTTTCATGATATAGTTTAGAAGTATTCATTACATAATCATTACCATTATGAATTGGATTAAAAGATTACTCTTGTTTGATGTATTCATTAACAATTCATTTGATGAATTTTTTGGCTTCATGTATAAAACCCATATCATTGAAACACATTATCCTAGAACATACCAAATAAAGATATAAATAATATAATCCCAAATGATTGAGAGTTATAGTATATTTTTTTAATTCAACAAACATCATAATAACATCATATTGGGATATAAAACATTATTAGAAATTATTTAACATTCCCTTAAAATTAAATTGTTCTTCTAAAATTTCTTGAGATAACCAGAAGATATACATAAGAAAGGGAAAGGTATAAAGTGGAATAATGGAATAATAAAAGAGTAAAAATAAAAAATTAATACATGTGTTTCCATAGTCTTATCATGGTGTCATAAAAATATGATAATAATAAGAATAAACATATAAGAACGATATAGATGATAACATCCACAAAATATTAGCATGTGGAAACAATATAAAACATGACATCATAAGAATAATAAAATGATAAATGATAAGGAATAATAACATTATGCTTCTAGGTTTTCATATCATCAACTATAAATGATATATCCAAAGATAAAAAAATCATACCGATTTATTGGAGGGTTGTATAATTATGATCCAACCTATTACATTCAGATTATTTACATGCATTTGTGTTCCACATAGAACACACAACATAAAAACATCATTCATCACTAATAATCCCATGATTAGGTTTTTTTGGTACATATATAAAATTCCAAAATAAATTATGATTATTTTAATTTATGCGAATATCCTTTAGTTGAAATGTGGATGGGTATTCACAACATAAAATTTTGCCACGTAAAATCATTAGATATATTTGGTAGCATAATGTTAGTATATAATGGTTCTTGGAATGTTTTATTGGGAGTGAATAGTGGAATATTATTAATTGGAAATCATAATGATGGAATGGTAGGTGCAACATACAACAATAGATGAAAAATTTGAAATCGAAAGTTATATTAAAAAGAATGTACTTGAATAAAAAACTACAGGAGAGAATCCATTGCCTTGAGAGGGTTCTTCTGAAATATTGGGTTGATATCTGTAAGAGACTAGGAACACCATTTGAGGGATATAAATAGGAATATGGAGTTCAAGTTAATGATAAATGGGACTTGACTAAAGAGGAAAGGGAGGTTCGGTTCTTACTTATAAAAAATGGGATGAGAATTTTATTTATTAATTTCTAATCTTATGTTTTTGACTCTATGCTATAAAATAATCCAATCCAAAATCTATAACATGTTTTCACATGATTTCTTCCCATTAAGATATTTTTTTATATTTTATTTTCAAGGGAACTATTATCTTTAAAATAACACCTTTCATGAAGTGTAAGTGATCAATGCTTATAAAAACATATGTTTAAAATGTACAATACGATATAGGTTTTGGTGAATTATTTTTAGATATGTAACATTAAACAAAAAACATAAAAAAGAAATTATTTTAAAGCTATAATGTATTTATATTTACATATTTTTTTTGATAGTATTTATTACATCAATTCTCCACTTTTGTGTTTTCATAATATGTATTTGATATTTATACTGTATTTTATTTTTTTCCAAAAATTTGACTTACAATGAAAATTATGAAAAATAAATCATTGGCTAATTTAATTATAATTATTTGAAAAATAAAATTTCTTTTTTGAAAATATTTTTATAAATATGATAATTTTAAATATTGGTTAAAAATCCATATTTACTAGAAAATAATTGTTTTATGAAATTTACATAATTATGAACCTTCTAAAAATTTCATTTAGTTATATAAAATTATATTATCAATTATAATTAATTAAATATTAGTAATAAAAATATTTCATTGAAATAAAAATAATTTTAACATTTCATGAATTCTTAAAAAATATTGGTTTAATTGAAACTATAAATTATCCAAAAAATAAAAATTTTGATTCTTTATATCAAAATGAATTTTCTATTCAAACTCATAAATATAATCTTATATATATATATTATACAACAATAAAAAAGTAAAAGATATAATAATTAATTTATAAATAAATAAAAAATCATAATATTAAGGTCAACATAGATAACACCATAGTAGATTTGTGTACACCCTAAGGGTATGATTTAAGATTGTGGTACATTCATGTGGTGGTTTGGAAGAAATTTTAAATTTCATTATCTTGATAATATTGAAATCATCCCATAAATGGGTTTTCATCTGATTCAATGATTTAATATTATTTTTATTCATTTGGGGATAAGTCAAGTGATTCAATATCCCTTAGAATATATTGCACATGGGAATCAAAATGTATGCTCCAATTTTTCATGGAAATCACTTATTCTATCAGTATCAATTAAATGTTATTAAAACCATTACTATATTTTAATAATAATGGTTACCAAAGAATGAGTATATGGACAATTATTTTGATGATTAATGGTAATTTAATTTTTTCATGCTATATTTACTATTGTATAAAATAAAAAAAATTTAATGTAATTCTTGTTTTTTTCAATAAATAAATTACATAATATTGATATTATTCATTTAAAATCGAATATCATTTAAAATGTTTGATTCTTTATATTCTCACCCATTAATAAATTTTACCCTTTAAATTTCATTGCATACACGAAAATTGATTACGGTACTTGTTATTCACCACCTATTTTGGTTCCCATGTTTCTTCCTCAAACATGGGGTTCAACCACAACACATTGATTTAGGTAAGTTATATTTTTTATAGCATAGAATTTATGAACTATCATCTTAACTGACTCCTCCTCATATGAAAAAAAAAATCTTTAGATATACCACTTATGAATTCATTACATGTGAGGGTTCTTGTATTAACATCCATTATAGGGATATATATAGCATAACATAGACTTGTGATATGTTAGGTAGAATTTATAGTTAAGAGGACAAAAAACCTATTTTATCTAGGATATTAAATGGGAAGATGTATCTTTGTCCAATATTTCCATTATTCCTAAAAATCTTGAATTTATTCCATGGTGATATAAGAAGGGACATATAATCTATTGACGAACATTTTGTGTAATGTACCATATTGTCTGCATAGATTTTCTTTTTAAATTGTGTGTATTTCATATTATGATGAATGGTTTGAGCCTTTTCTATCATTACATATACAAGATGAAGTCCCATCATCCTCTTCCTCCAACTTCATCCAACAACAAGTGGGAGTAAAAAACCTCTTGGCATAGAGGGCATGATAACTGGCCATTTTAATTATATAATAGAGTTTTTTTGTTAAATGAGAACTCTACTAGGGGGAGGTATTGATCCCAATAACTTTTAAAATACATTAACCATGATAAAAAAATTTCCTCTATTTTTAAAATGGTTCTTTCATACAAACTATCCATTTTAATTATCTTATGTATATATTTTTGAGTTAGTTATGAGAAAAGTATTCCTTGACAAAAATGAAATGCACTCACTTTTTAATATGGTCATCTACCACCAAAATGGAATTTCTAGATTTAGATTTCATTTGGAGTCTTATGATTGAATCCATGTATATTTTTTCCATTTACATATTTTTATGGTAAATGGATTAATCATACCCTTATACATTTTTATTTCATGTATTTCTTGTTGGCATACGAAGAATTTATATAAAAATTTTACGACCTCCCTCTTATTGTTATCATAGAAATAGTTTTTCTTCAGATCACTATATATCAAAGTGTATCCTAGATGAATAGAGAAGGAAAGGAAATAACCATAGTCTATATTCTTCTTATTTAGCTTTCGTTTTTATGTGACATGTATCATGGTTTCATACCATGTAACTCCATCATTAGAAAATATAAACTCAATAATATTTGTTAAAATTCTTGGAAGCTCCTCACCATATTTTGAGGATTCCTTAATCATATCAAGAATATATGGTTATGAATTTATTTGAGAAATGTTTGATGAAGTTCCATATATTATTTCCCTCACCATTTGTTCTATTCGTAAAAATATTGTATCTCTATCAATCTTATTAATGGACATGGTTTCCATATAATTTCTACCTAGAGAATCTTACCCTTTGTTCACCTTACCATGAAAGAAATAGATTTGAACTATCAAAATCCTAGATCAACCCTAACCAACATCATTTAATATTATTGAGCTCCTTTTTGGTGAAAATAATGTTCTAGATGTTAGGATATGTATAAATGTCACACCTCTCCCTATATAGAAAATGTATCCCAATATTCACTTTGAAAATCACGACTAAAAATTACTCATAATTGGATGGGTAGTTCTCCACCTGGATCATTAACTAGTGGGGGGTATATGAAATCAATTTTTAGTCTTTAATAAGTACACAACCCAATCCATTTTTGGACATTTCATTATAGATCCAAAATGCCTCTCCAATGAAGGGTAATGTGAGAATATGGATAAATATTAGCCTCTTGTTTAACTCTTCAAAACTCCCCCCACAATCATTATTATAAATTTTTTTGACTCCCTTATGATTTACCCAAGTTATTGTGAATGAAAATAATTATATGTTTTAGAAAAATCAATTATAGTAAATAGATAATCCAAGGAAACTATGGATCACCATCATATATATAGGTATAGACCATCCATTAATTGCCTCTATTGTAGAAGGATACATAGGTATCACTTTTCCATGGATAATATAACATTGGGATGATACTCCATCAATCCAAAAATCACATTTTTAAAAAATTGTATACATATTTTCATTTCTAAATTTCTTCTGTAAAGAACTAAAATTCTGTTAATTTTTATCCCCACTTTTATAGTATATTATAACATAATCTATAATGAGTAGACAAATGTTATCAATGAAATACCTAAAGACTATTAATTAATTCCATGAAGATACTTTTGGATTTGTGAGACTAAATGCAATGAACAATAACTCATAGAGAACATACCTTATTAAAATATTATTATATGGGATATGTACTTCTTCGCCATTACATGAAAATATCTGGATTAGAGATCCACCATAGATGAGTAATGGGTTCCACATATCTAATTGATCAACTCATCTATCAGAAGAGGAAGATAATTTTCATTTATCATGATCATTTTGAAAGAAAAAATAATTACAGAGGAATATTGACCCATCCATATTATGGATGAATAGGATCATCCAAAACCATTCTAAAGGTATTAGTAATATTAACTCTTTATCATGATTACCCTATAATTTCATGTTTCACTTTTCCAGTTGAAAAGTAGAAAGTACATTTAGATTCATATATATTTAAAAATAACCAGCTATATGTTTGGTTGAGAACTCACAATATCATCTTGATATAAGACCATACAATACATAGTGAAACACATTAGAATGTTCTCTTATAATGGAAAAATCATATAGGATTTCCTTTTCCTAAATATTGATCATTTTATATTAATATGTTTTCACATAACACAATAATATTCATTCTTGATATGGAAATTACCAACGATATCCATCCACCACCTTATGAATTTATACAATTGGATATACATTCATGATATAAAGGGGGATTCCCTTCTCGAGAAAATTTATATTTAATCTATACAAAGGAAGACAATCCATAATCATAATAGAGTCAAATTCTACAAAAATGTAGTTTTATAGGGTTCCTAGTGAAATTAGGCCTATAAATATTTATAGAGGAGAAGTTATATACATCAGATATAATAATTTCACAATTTTTCATTTCTCTATTACTTAAAATCCATGGTTTATGTTGGTGTTTTAATAGTTCAACTAAACACAAATAATATGAATGAATTCGTAGAACTGTTTTAAAATAGAAAATTCCCTGTCCATGAATAGATGATATTCCTTATTTTCACTTTTTAACTATAGTTACATTAATTTACATTATCACAAAATATTTGGGATGATAATTTTAAAACTGTATAGATTTAATAGAGAAACTATTAACATCGAATGGATAACCCATATTTTTCCTATATACCTTATCATTGGAATTTATAGGTTTTATTCTATGTTATACATATACTATTTCTTATCCTTAATTTTAAAATTCATTTTAGTTCCCTTCAGTATGGTTCATTAAGATCTTGTATCCACTAAACTAATGTTTTTTCAATTTTTTGAAAACCCAATTTGATAGGTTTTATGTGAACCTATAAATCTAAATTACCATGAAAGAGATATATTTACAAGTTCCACTACTGTTACAATTTCCTGTCATCATCCCATCATTGAGTTTTCAACATTATTGATTACCACCGATCACCACATCACATATAATAAGTATGTATCCCTTGAAAATATCATCATTATAAGAACATATCAATGTAAAATCTACTACATCAGCATCATCAATACATCACTAAATACTTTTACTAGAATATAACTTCATTAATAAACGTACCTTGAAAACAAATTCCCTAGAATGGGAAAGAAAAAAACCCAATGCATATTCATTACCGAATAAACATCATAATACCACTAGAAATAGAAACTAACCCCCCCAAAAAAATTAAATAATGAATTTCAAAAGAAAATTTACAAAAAATACATCTAATATAAAATAGTAAAAAATATCTACAAAGGGGAGGACCACAAAACAGACTTACTAAAATCCAAAAATTTAAACGGGAAACACCATTAATGGATCCTTCGTAGGATCAACTATCCAAAATTTAAAAATATCAAGATGAAAACCCATTAATGAATCCATAATGGGAAAAAATATCCACTCTATGAACTCACACCCCAAATCAAAAATTAATGAGTCTATTATCACCAAAGCACCTGTAACTAATTTCTCAAGGGATTAGTTTGTTTGTAGTTTGGGAAGTAATAATGCCACTTTACCAAGGAGGGACCACTAATGTCAACATCTATAAATACATGGGTCTATGGACACTATTGAGAGAAAAAACATAAACCTGAGATGAGATTTGAGATTCCAAAATTATCATCCCAAAGTGTCAAACTTGGTTTTCAGAATGGAATCTTTTTTATACACAATGATATGACTGTGTTATTACTAATTAGGCCATTGGATTTTGAGTTATTACCCCTAGTTAAAACTATATATGATCAACATCCCATTTCAGTATCCACACAGGTATTTTTTTATTTGAAACTTGTCACACTATACATTCCAAAAATTAATTAATGTATTACTATATCTAATATTATTGAGAAGGATTTGGTTAGGGTTTTCTACTCTTAATTTTAAAAAAATCACTAGTCTTTTCTCTGATAAAAACTAGGAAAACCCATATTCTCTATATACATTCTTTCATGAATAATGAATTAATGATACATAAAATACAATCCAAAAATATTGACTAGTCCATTGTATTTTGGAAATGTTATACATAAGAAAATAAAATAAAATATGGATACAACATATTTGTTGAAAATTATATAGAAATCCCTAAAAGATATATTTATCTTCGAAAACATTATGGGATAACCTGGAGATGTACATAAGAAATAGTTGGGTCTAAATCGTAGTAAAAAAATAACCAACGCTCAATAATATGAAAGTAATACTTGTTAGTCAAGAGGCATATCTAGGTGATAAAAATGGGTGAGAATAATAAACATGATCATAGAGGTATGGTATAAGATGATAACCTCAAAGAAACATATACATGTGAAAATAACATAAAACAATAAATCATAAGCATAATTCAGTTCTAAACACCATGAAATCCTAACATAGCGTAATTATGATAACTTCCCATGAACTATATATGATATCTAACATGATAAAAGCCAAACAGAATCATTTTATGGATATATAATTAAAGTAAAACCATTATATTCATATTAATTTAATGTATTTGTGTTCCACATAGACTATTCAATATAAGAATGTATTTCATAAATTTCAATAACCTGATTTTTAAGTGAGGTTAATTATTAAGAAACTTCAAAAATAGTAAATCTTATGAAAATATAGGTGAATACCATGGGGTTAAAATGAGTATGGGAATTAAACTCCTAGAATTTGTCATGGAAAATAAAACTATAATTTTTGAAGGATAAAGGGTGTGAATAAAAGTTCATCAAGGAATTTAATATGAGTGAATAGTTGTCCCTTGTTAGTTTAAAAATCATAAGGATAATAAAATTTTGTGTAAAAAACATTACAACATGAAAAATTGGAAATCAAAAAGCTTAATATAAATTAAAATCATGAATTAAATGGAAGAGGAATAGAATCACTTACCATTAGAGGGTGATTTTAAAATCATGACATGAGCTTATTAAGAGATTGAGAACATATTAGGTGGGATTAAAAAAGGGATATAATACAAAAAATTCACGATCAATTGGGTTTTATTAAATTAGAACATGAGTTTGGGTGGGTATTTATAGAAAGAGTGGAATTAATTAATAATTTATAAACTTTATTTTTATTGAATTTATGAAATAAAATAATAAAAAAACAAAACATGTTTTTTCACATGTTCTTTTCCAAATTGGAGTAGGTTTTTGTATTTTAAATTAGATAAGAAAAAAACCCAAAAACTATTCAATTACTTAACTATAATTGATTCATGTTCATAAAAAAAAATTTTTTGATACCTAAAAGTATAATATAGGTTTTGAAGGAATCATAACAGTTTTTTAATATGAATAAAATTAATTTAAAAATACATTATTTTAGTGGGAAAATATATTTTTTCATGTATTCCCTTTATAGAATTTATTACATCATATTTTGGATATCTGGATTTCATAATATATAATGTATATCATCACCTTATTTAATTTTCACCAATAAATTCGGTTGTCTTAGTAAATTATGAAAAAATTACCATTGGTTAATTTAAAAAATATAATTTGAATATGTGTTTTTATTTTACGAAAATAATTTTAAAAATATGTGAATTTATCCTTTTTAATAAAAATTTCTATATACTGTAAAATACATGTTTTTATTACACTAAGAAATTTTTAATCATTATAAAAATTACATTGTTATACATTATACAATAATTGAATTTTAATTTAAATAAATATTATTTAACAAGAACATTTCAAGAAAATAATTTTTTTTCCAAAATTCATGAATTTATCAAAAGGTGTGTTTTATTAAATATTATATATTTATTGAAAATACTAATTTATTTCATTCATTCCAATATCTAAAATTTATCAAAATCATTATATAATAATATATATATATATATATAGTATTAATTAAAAAAGAATAAATTTAATGATTTTTTTTTTGAAAAAATAAAATATCATAATTCCTACAACCATGCTTTAGATACATATAACCTCAACACATCAATGTATACAATAATGGTACGGTGTGTGATGATGGTACATTCAGGGGGTGGTTAATAAACATGGTTTGGGATGTGAACTCGGTAAGCTTGAACATGTCCCAAAAATAATTTCACATATGTTACAATATTTGAATCTTGGATTGGGATTGGTCTTGGAAAAAACCCAGTGATTCCATCTCTATCAGACTCTCTAATTATTTAGCCTCATAAGGTATGATAGTTCTAGTCAAATCAATATCTTCATCAGTATGTGTCACATAGATATTTTTAAAAATATTAATGTAATCTAATATGAATAGTTACATTAGAACAAATTTGTTATCAATGATTATAATGAGTAACATGATTTCATGTCTAAAATTCTATATTTATAATGGGAAAAACTAACAAGATGAAATTTATTTTATTTTTTCTATGATTAAATAAATAGTAAAAATTTATTCATCCAGATGAAAATTTCATTTTACAAAAATTGGGTCATTATATAATGGATATTCTATTTACATTTGTATAATTAGAGTGTATGTGGTAAATTTTTATGAGGGATATATTCACACATATCTATTCAATATTCATGTTCTTGATGACCTTCTCTTCTACACATGATTCTCTTACATATCATGTGGAGGGATTTTCATCATACTTCTTTAAATAATTTTGGAATGAAGGGAAATTAATTTTCATTCCCCGATGGGTATTATTATTTTAATTCCCCTTAAAACCCATTTGTCTATTTTTATACATAAAACATGGATAAAATTATTATTTTAAATATAAAATTATACCATCATAACATATCCAATAATTTATCCATATTCATTAAAGATTCTTATAGAAAATTGCTTTATGATAGTTGGTCATAAGACACTAAATATCCAAGAATTTTATATTTTGAGTTCAATGAAAAATTAGAAGAATAATTTACATATCTGGTGAAATTTTACTTATACGTACTAATGGATTCATTATCCATCATCATCAATTATTGTAATTATCCGTCCATTTTTGTGAAAATATTTTTTGTAACATCATTATTTTAAAATACCATCACAATTTCATTCTATTTCAAGGATTCAATATCCCCCTCTAACATAATAATCTTGATAATATTCTTTTATTGATAAATTTCACCTTATAAATGATAAAATAGTAAAACAACCATCTCATTGACCATAAATTAGAGTACATAAAATATTGTTTTTGATACAATCGACCCATTTATTAGAAATATATTGATTGGGAGACCCATAGAAAGAGGGTTAAAATTGTAACATAATTAATTTTATAGGATGTTACTCTTTATTTAGTGTATTTATAATCATAATAGAGTTCACATTTTTATTCATATCTTGAGAAATTTGTGTGAGTAACATCATACTATTTTTCACCATATCTCATATCTCATTTGGGTTTTCATTGGGAAAATGACCACAATTTATTTCATAACCATTTTCAAATTAGTTACAAGTTTTTCTATACATTGAATAATACCAAAAATAGTAGTGTGAATATCAATCATCAATAATTAGAGTGGAAAATCATATGATAATGAATTTTTTTTAATATTTTAGAAAGTACTACACATTATCAAAAAAAAATATTCTAGGTTTCAATATAAAATATATTCAAATAAAAGCTATTGGTATTTAATGAGATAGTCAATTAACCAAGGAATATCACTGTGAGTGTTATACTGGAGGTGTTGTTAGTACTCATTGTTACGCACTAGGTGAAGATCAATGTAATGAAGAACTAGTTGGTGTGGGAGTAATAATTTTGAGGCCCTATCCCAATAGTTCACCATAACTTTTTTACATCCTATGATCCCCTCCACCCTCAGTTATTCAAATTCATGGTATCTTTTGTGCATCCCCTTCCTCCAACTACCAGTTCTATTATCCCTCTAGTCTCATTCACTGATAAGAATCGTGAAATGTTGAATAGTTTTCATGTTCTTTTTCCTTCTAATGGTGAACTTGATGTGGTATTGAAGTATCAATAGTATTCATTGATAGAAATTTTCATGTCTGATCACAATTATAACGTGGTTTCTCTCATATCATCAGCTCAAGGGGTCTATCGAAACCTCTGGTACTCTCCATCTTGTACAAAAAATCAATCTTTATCCATTTATTTTATAATATCAACTTTCTAAATATTTTGGGATGTTATGGACTCATTAATGATATTCTGATTATATTTCTTATTTTCTTCAAATTTTATACTCATATGACAAAATGACAGATTTTTTATGCTCTTTTAATATGCATCATATGTCTTCATACTCTATTTTAAAATCCCACCATTCTAATACACATAAGAAAATCCCATGGATAATTTTTTATGATGATTACAGGACTATACATATTGAACATGCCATGGACTCTAAATTTTTTTATGAATGAACCGGATTCTAGATTTCCACAAAGAATCCATGTAACACACCAAGCTTCTACGATACGCTTCTCTTTGAATAATGTGATAGTGTGTGTTGTACGCAACACCGAGTTCTAACACACAATAACCAATCAAACTAGCTGTTTTGAATAGTAATACCTACTTTTTGAAATTATATATATTTTATATTTCAAAATGGACTTCATTTTTGGATTCTGAATATCGAATTTAGCCTAAGGTGAAATTTTTGTACTTTTCGGATAACTTTAATATTTTGATGAATAGTGAAAATTACTAAATTTTAATTAAAAACAACTTTTTTAATCAAAATAAATAATTGTGATAAATTATGAATTTGAGTGGTTTTAAAGTAAATTTAGAATATATTTTTACCATTTAATATTATTTTGGTCATTGGACATAATTTTACAATTAAACCGAACATAAACAATTGTCAATCTTTTGATAGTTATTATCTCTTAAAAACACGCTTTTTGTTTTGGCAGCGGGATTAATTTTAAATTAATTTCTGCCACTTCTGTGTTTTGAATTTAGAAAAATGGATTCCATATTTGGAATCAGGATGTTCATATTGTGTAAATAGGTAACTTTTATTTTTATACATTTTGAATAATTACTGCGGTAAATATTTTATTTACCATGGTTAAGGGTAAATCCGGTAAATAAGAGTTAAAAAAATAATATTATAATAATACTATATTACCCTAAAACGTGTCCTAGCCTTCATGGCTGATAAGGTTTCGACCATAGAGATCTTTGGGTCGATTTTGGGACCCCATGGTGCCACTTGTAGGTGACAGGGACACTTTATTTTAATTAAGTTAAAATGATAACAAAAATGACACAAGCATATATCTTTTAGAAAAACAATTTTTATATAGAATTATATATTTTGGATTTTAGATTATAAATATTCATTAGAAATATAAAAAGACTTACTACATAATGATATTTTATTTATAATTTTTAGACATTAAATAATTTAATTTATTTATGACACAATGATGATGAAGTAATTACTATAATAGTGCAAAATTAAAATAATTGATATTATAAATACCCAAATAAATATAATATGAAACTTTTAATGAATTAAACTAATTTTATAGGATAATATGATATATTATTATTGATTTAATTGACATTTTTTAAGTAATCAATCTGTTATGAGTTTCACAAAAATCAACTATTGAATAGTGTAAAAATTGACATAAAAGAGTTCTTAAAACAAATATTATATTATTAATTGATATTAAATTCCTAAAAATCTAAGGTTCGGCCAAGAGACTTATATAATGACAGGTTCATAATTTATGGACCACTTGGTGGTCTCTTGGATGTATATAGAAAGTTTATTAACCATATTATATAAGAATACAAAGAGACATTGTAAAAGTGAAACTAATTAACTTAGAGTTAATACTTAAAGATAAGGTTAATATAAGTACCCAACCCTGTCTAAAATCTGTTGGTTGAGTTTTTTTCGACCCATCCCCACCTTAAAATTTAAATAATCAACTTTGGAGCCACTAGAAACCGAATATTAATTTATTATAAATTAATATTTCTAGCTTTTCCAAAGGTGCCCCTCACCCCTCTTATAAAAGGGCACTCCTCCTTCCAATTTCTTCACACCTTCAAAGCCTTTTGGTTCAGCCAACATCTGCCCAAATGCTCTCCCAAATTCCCTCAATACAACCTATAGGCCTTAGTTGGATCATAAATCCAACCTATGGAGCCCTTTTGATCAAATCAAAAGGAAGAACCCGAAGAAGAGGTAATGTTTTTACCACCCCTTTCCAAGTTCCTTTCTACTTCCACTTCTTCTTTCTTTGTTATTACCATTCTAAAATAATAACTCTAGTATCTCAAAAATACTGTGATGTTATTATAAATATGGTACAACCATATTCAGTATTCTATCCACCCTTTGAATAACATGTCACCATACGTGCGTACGTACGGCGTACCGTCTCCACGTCGTGGTGTAATTGTTATTAAATATATTATTATTTGGATGGGTATAATAATGATGTGTAACACATGTAAATAATAAATTTAACATGTTAATGATTCTTTATATATGATATAACAACCATTTATATATTATTTTAATATCAAAAGAATGACATTGTCGCTCGTGCGTACGTACGGACTACCATCTCCACGAACGCGATGAGATTCATTCTCCATCGTATCCATTCAAGTATAATTATCATTTTATGATTAATAATAGTATCTAAGAACTTGATATCATTCTGGATATGAATAATATACAACCTATCCATTACAAACATGACTTACGTAACAAAACATATAAAAGAAAACGAGTAAGTTAACACCCGAAACAACGATAATACTATGATATTATTAACAAATCAATGTTAAAAGATCATATATGATATCATATTAATGTATATGATTCTTGTATAACATAATAACAATTACTTCACCATTATACAGGAGGTTAACCTACCCCAACCATGGAAAAGTACAAGGTAAGGGTTATTTCAAAATCTCTTCATTATCCGAGGTTGTTTATACGTAATAATCTACTGGGATCTCTTTATCATCCACATCCATGTTTCTTAAAAATGTATTTCAAAACATTTTTACTATTTAGAAGAATATGGGTTAAATCATTTATACCCTTGTTTGAATTGTTATAAGAGATTTATAAATGAATCATTCCATCGTTTTCCAAACAAGGTTATTTTGATCCTTTTCGACAAAATTAAGGTAAGAATGTTTTTTTAACTTATAAAGCGGGTGCGACTATTTTCCGCCATTATAAAATCATCGAAGCTTCCCTTACAAGATTATAAGAATATTTTCAAAAGAAATGTTTTATTTTATAAATATATTATTCTTAAATGATTTCAAAATAGAAAGAGATATTTCTCTAAAAAGAGTTTTGATTTCATATATGTCAACATACTTTGATGGATTTTACGCTTATTTGAAGTTGATTTATTATGATACAAAACTTCTATATTGTATTGAAGGTTTTGTGATATGTTTGACTGTGGATGTTCTATTTTTATACCATTCATGGTTTATGGTGAAAGTATTGACATTTCGTATGATAGTTTTAATACGAATGTTTATGTTATGTTTAAACCTTTTCATATGGGAATGCATTGGACTTAATATGTGACGGGTGGAGCCCGCTATAGCTCCTCGATTCATCGGTAGGTCTCATGAGACAAACTAGTGTCTTGGCATAAGGCCTTGACAAAATCTTATTTGTAGTCTTGGAACGAGGCCTTGGCTATGTGGTTATGATAGTCTGGCATTATGCATTCCATCATTATGAAAGTGGTTATTGATTTTTCATGTGATTATTCGATTAGTAGAATATCAATGTGAATAAGTAAATAGCATTATTTAATTTTATTTATGCCATACTATGTTGAAAGTTCAAGTTTGAAAGGATTTTGTTTTAGTTATACATTTCCTTAAATGTTTATTCTTATTTATGAAAGTTTCCTCTATATTGTTATCCTTACTAGGCATTTGAGCTCACCCCTTTTCAATGTTTTATATTTCCCAGGAAATGAAGAAGTAAATGATGAATGACCTATAGGGATATTATGTGGGGATATGTGTGTGGATTATGGAGACAATATGTTGTTGTAGTAGTTTTTCATTTTATGATGTAATGTAAGACTTAT
Source organism: Viscum album (assembly GCA_963277665.1). NCBI lineage: Eukaryota > Viridiplantae > Streptophyta > Magnoliopsida > Santalales > Viscaceae > Viscum > Viscum album. The sequence goes on along the minus strand of OY728147.1, from coordinate 2,043,369,992 downwards.
GAATATATCTAGTGTTTCCAAGGCTACTAAACCAATCGGCCTTTCGAGATTTGATATTTCTTGTGATCATGCCAATGTTATGTAATAAGGCACCGACTCTGGGTATCTAGGGTCAGGGCGTTACAGTTGGTATCAGAAGAAGTTTAGTACAAACCGTGGAAGCTAGATTTAGATAAACTCTGATTAGAGCACGTAGACCTAAGATGAACTTTGAGGATTAGTATAGAAGAACTTCCTAGAATTTTGGTATTGTAATGATTTTGTGAGTTTTCCGAGCAATACATCCCTGTCTGGATACGATTAGGTAGAGGCGGCTCTAGCACAGATGTACCTAGGGGTAAAACCCGAAAACACCGCTTTGAGCTAGACTCGAACGGGAACTGGTGCACGACAACGGGCATTGCTGCACTCTTGGTTACGACACTCCCGGGGGAATGCTTAGGATAAATCTCATTTTCTTTACAAATCATTATGAAGGGTTTATGAGTATATACTTCCTCAAGGAAAACATTTTCATGATTATGGATTATATCCATAAATAGTTCAATTTATGTTAATTGTTTTATAAGTATGGGATTATGTATTTTGATTCATAAACTGATCTAGTTTATGCCATTGTTAAAAAATGGCTCCTAGTGGAAGAAATGGAAATTGTGTCAATGCACGCACTCCATGTAGGTATTTCCCTCCTGCTCAAGATAATTATAGTGGAGCTGGTGATGCAAATGGTGCCGATCAGCTAATCACCATACTGGGACAACTCACTCAGGTAATGAATAACAACCTTACCCGTATGGAGCACCCAGATCTACAGCGTGGAGGATCAATGTTAGATCGATTCATGTGGAAACAACCACCAACGTTCAATGGGAGTACAAATCCCTTAGTAGCTGAGCAATGGATAAATTCCCTAGAGAAAATATTTCAGGCTTTGGGGAGTAGTGAAAGGCAAAAAGTTGTCATGGCAGTTTACCGCCTCACTGGAGATGCTGATCAATGGTGGTCATTGATTAAAAACATGAAGGAAGATAATGAAGTATAAAATATGGAATGGAGGGAGTTCAAAGATCTGTTTTTAGAAAAATACTTTCCTCGCGACCATCGAGTAGATATGGAAAGGCAATTTCTGAGTCTGAGACAGAAAGAGGATGAGAATGTCGGAAAGTATGAGGGTAATTTAACAAGGTTAACAAGGTATGTTGGAGATTATATACGTAACCCAAGAAGTAAGATTGATCATTTCTTTGATGGGTTAAAATCATTTCTTCGTCGAGCATTAGGCTCACAATCCTTTTCGTCGTACGAAGACATTGTCTCATGTGCTATCAAGACCGAAAAGGAATTCTCTAAGCCTTATGACTTTAAAGAAAAGCAAGATAAGAAGAGACCTGCTGATCAATCTGGGAATGGAAATAAGGGGAAGAAGGGAAAGGTTGAATATCCATCCTGTGGTAAATGCGGTAAGAAACACCCTGGTACTTGTTTAAAGGGAATGGGAGTCTATTACAAGTGTGGTGAAAAAGGCCACCAAGCTCGTGATTGCAAAGGGAAGAAGGAAGCTACCAATTTTCAGTGCTACAATTGCAGGGAGATGGGGCATTATGAAAATGAATGTCCTATGCGTCAGGAGAACTTACCTTAGAAAAGGCCAAGGGATCAAGGCCTAGATTATGCTATCACTACTGCTGAGGTAGAAGCCCCAAAAGACGTGGTGGTAGGTAATTTAATGGTTTCCTCAAGTTTAGAAAATGCATTATTTGATTCCGGATCATCGCATTGTTTCATATCTTCCCAGTTTGCTAAGAAAATTAGATATTTCCAATTTGATTTAACAAGGGAGTTGTCAGTTAAAAATCCTAAGGGAAGTATCATTGCAACAAAGTTTTGTGAATCGGTCCCCATTAGAGCACATAAATGTTCTTTATCTGCTGATCTCATCATCATACCTATGATTGAGTTTGATATAATCCTCGGTATGGACTGGCTTTCGGACTATGATGCAAAGATTTATTGTAAGAAGAAAGAGGTTACGATTCTTGATGATAATGATAAGGAACACCTTATCTTTATAGCAGAATCGTCACCACCTAATTATTATTTAGATCCACCCCCAGTAGCTCAACATAATTCAATTATTGGGGAGGAAGAGAATTAAATGACTGTGGGTGAGGAAAGGAATGTTCAAATAGAGGATGTACCGGTTGTGAAAGAATTTGTAGATGTATTTCCGAAAGATTTACCTGGACATCCTCCAGAACGAGAAGTTGAGTTTTCCATTGATTTAATTCCTGGATCAAGGCCTATATTGAAGACCCCTTATAGAATGGCCACTGTAGAGTTAGTCGAACTAAAGAAACAACTAGAGGATTTGAGTAATAAAGGATTTATTCTCCCTTGTGTTTCTCCATGGGGAGCCCCTGTTCTTTTTGTTAAAAAGAAAGATGGATCTATGAGGTTATGTATCGACTACAGGGAGATCAATTCTATAACGATAAAGAACAAGTATCCCCTACCTCGTATTGATGATTTATTTGACCAAATACATGGAGCTCAATACTTTTCAAAGATTGACCTTCGATCTGGATACCATCAGTTGTGTGTAAAGTAGGAAAACATTCCGAAGACAGCATTTCGAACCAGGTACGGGCATTACGAGTTTACTTTAATGCCTTTTGGATTGACTAATGCACCCTCTGTATTCATGGATCTGATGAATAGAGTTTTTAAGGAGTATCTTGATAAATTTGAGGTGGTATTAATTGATGATATCTTGGTATACTCCAAAACCTACGAAGATCATGAAAATCACTTGCGCATTATCTTGAAGACTCTGAGGAGGCATGAATTATATGGAAAGTTTAGCAAGTGTGAATTCTAGCTGCATGAGATTTCTTTTCTTGGCCATATTGTCTCTAAAGATGGAATCTCTGTTGATCCTTCTAAGACCAAGGCAATCCACGAATGGCCAGCACCTACGAGTATAACTGAGGTACGTAGTTTTATTGGTTTGGCAGGTTATTATCGATGATTCGTCCAGAATTTTGCCCGATTGGCTAACCCATTAACGAAGATCACACGTAAAGGGGTTAAATTTGTTTGGAAAAAAGAGTGTGAATAATGTTTCGAAGAACTGAATAGAAGATTAGTCAATGCTCCTATATTGACTCTACCATCGGGGAATGATGGGTTCGTTATTTATAGTGATGCATCAAAGAAATGACTTGGTTGTGTCCTTATAAAGAATGATAGATTTATTGCCTATGCATCACGGCAGTTGAAAATTCATGAACAAAACTATCCTACTCATGATCTCGAGTTAGTAGTTGTGATCTTTTCTTTTAAGATATGGAGGCACTACCTCTATGGTGAAAATGTGAGATTTATACTGATCACAAGATTTTGAAGTATATTTTTCACAAAAAGAACTCAACATGAGGCAAAGGAGATGGCTTGAATTACTCAACGATTATGATTTTACGATACACTACCACCCGGGGAAAGCAAACAAGGTGGCAGATGCTTTGAGCAGAAAAGACCATGGAGTTTTGAACAATATGAGAATTGAAAGGGATCTAATTTTCATGGATTTAGTGAATATGGACATGGGAATAACCAGGGAAGGCGAAACATCAATTCTTTTTCAAATGTTTGCCAAACCATCTTTACTAGAAAGGATTAAGAGTTCTCAGACCGATGATGAAGAATTTAAAAAGAAGATTAAAGCTGTGAATGATGGGAGATTGAGAGACTTTGTGTATGAAGATGGAATTTTGAAATTTGGTAAGAGACTTTATGTTCCCGATTTACCTGATCTAAAAAGGGAATGGCTGGATGATGCTCATAGTTCCAATTTCTCTATACACCTTGGGAGCACCAAAATGTATAGATATTTGAAGGAACATTTTTGGTGGGACAACATGAAGAGGGAGATTGCTGATTTTGTATCAAGATCTATGGTTTGTCAACAAGTGAAAGATGGAAAGCAACCGCCTGGAGGAGTCATGCAACCTCTTCCCATACCGAAGTGGAAATGAGACAATATTACGATGGACTTTGTCATGGGGCTACCAAAGACTCCTAGAAGGAACGATGCAATATGGGTTATTGTTGATCATCTTACCAAGTCAGCACATTTTCTTTCTATAAGAGAATATCTACCCCTGGAACGTTTAGCAAGACTATATATTAATGAAGTTGTGAGACTTCATGGAGTACCCCTATCGATTGTTTCTGATTGTGATACCCGTTTTACTTCAAGATTCTGGAAAAGTCTTCAGAAATCCCTGGATATTGAACTTCATTTGAGCACTTCTTACCATCCTCAGACCGACGGACAATTAGAACGGACTATTCAAACCTTAGAAGACATGTTGAGATCTTGATCACTTGAATTTCAGGGTATGTGGGATCAATATTTACCTCTGGTATAATTTTCCTATAACAATAGCTTCCATTCGAGTATTCAGATGGCACCATATGAAGCATTGTACAGAAAGAGATGTTGTAAACCAACCTATTGGGATGACGTTGGTGAAAACAAACTTGTAGGCCCAGAACTGGTGGAGGAAACAGTGGAAAAGGTGAAGGTAATCCAAAATCACATCAAAGCAGCTCAAAGTAGGCAGAAGAGCTATGACGATAATCGAAGGAAGGATTTGGAATTTCAAGTCGGTGATCATGTTTTCTTGAAGGTATCTCCATGGAAGGGAGTCATACATTTTGGTAAAAAAAGGTAAATTGAGTCCCAGGTACATCGGACCCTTCGAAATTCGAGAACGAATTGGTGTTGTAGCTTACCGATTGGCAATGCCGCCAAGTCTCTCCAAAGTTCACGATGTGTTCCACGTATCTCTGTTGAGGAAATACATGATGGAACCAATGCATGTACTCACCTATGAAGAATTAGAACTGGAACCCGATCTATCTTATTGCGAAGAGCCCGTCATGATTCTTGATACGAGAGAACAAGTACTGAGAAACCGGACGACGTGTCTGGTAAAAGTTTTGTGGAGAAACCATAAGATGGAGGAGGCAACGTGGGAACCCAAGGAAATTATGATAAAGAACCACCCGAGTATTTTCATGTGATAATTATTCTAGAAATTTCGAGGACGAAATTATTTGAAGGAGGGGAGAATGTAACTCCCCAAGCTTCTACGGTACGCTTCTCTTTGAATAATGTGATAGCGTGTGTTGTACGCAACACCGAGTTCTAACACACCATAACCAATCAAACTAGCCGTTATGAATAGTAATACCTAATTTTTGAAATTATATATATTTTATATTTCAAAATGGACTTCGTTTTTGGATTCGGAATATCGAATTTAGCCTAAGGTGAAATTTTGGTACTTTTCGGATAACTTTAATATTTTGATGAATAGTGAAAATTACTAAATTTTAATTAAAAACAACTTTTTTAATCAAAATAATTAATAGTGATAAATTATTAATTTGAGTGGTTTTAAAGAATATTTAGAATATAGTTTTACCATTTAATATAATTTTGGTCATTGGACATAATTTTACAATTAAACCGAACATAAACAAGTGTCAATCATTTGATAGTTATTATCTCTTAAAAACACGCTTTTTGTTTTGGCAGCGGAAATTAATTTTAAATTAATTTCTGCCACTTCAGTGTTTTGAATTTAGAAAAATGGATCCCATATTTGGAATTAGGATGTTCAAATTGTGTAAATATGTAACTTTTATTTTTAGACATTTTGAATAATTACTGCGGTAAATATTTTATTTACCATGGTTAAGGGTAAATCCGGTAAATAAGGGTTAAAAAAATAATATTATAATAATACTAAATTACCCTAAAATGTGTCCTAGCCTTATCGGTTGATAAGGTTTCGACTATAGGCATCTTTGGGTCGCTTTTGGGACCCCATGGTGCCACTTGTAGGTGATAGGGACACTTTATTTTAATTAAGTTAAAATGAATACAAAAATGACACAAGCATATATCTTTTAGAAAAAGAATTTTTACATAGGGTTATATATGTCGGATTTTAGATTATAAATATTCATTAGAAAGATAAAAAGATTTACTAAAGAATGATTTTTTATTTATAATTTTTAGACATTAAATAATTTATTTAATTTATTACACAATGATGATAAAGTAATTACTATAATACAGAAAAATTAAAATAATTGATATTATAAATACCCAAATAAATATAATATGAAACTTTTAATTAATTAAACTAATTTTCTAAGATAAAATGATATATTAGTATTGATTTAATTGACTTTTTTTGAAGTAATCAATCTGTTATGAGTTTCACAAAAATACACTATTGAATAGTGTGAAAATTGACATAAAAGAGTTCTTAAAACAAATATTATATTATTAATTGATATTAAATTCCTAAAAATCTAAGGATCGGCCAAGAGACTTATATAATGATTGTTTCATCATTAATGGACCACTTGGTGGTCTCTTGGATGTATATCGTACGTTTATTAACCATATTATATAAAAATACAAAGAGACATTGTAAAAGTGAAACTAATTAACATAGAGTTAATACTTAACGATAAGGTTAATATAAGTACCCAAACCTGTCAAAATTCTATTGGTTGAGTTGTTTGAGACCCATACCCACCTTAACATTTAAATAATAAACTTTGGAGCCATTAGAAACCGAATATGAATTTATTATAAATTAATATTTGTAGCTTTTCCAAAGGTGCCCCTCACCCCTCTTATAAAAGGACACTCCTCCTTCCCATTTTTTCACACCTTCAAAGCCTTTTGGTTCAGCCAACCTCTGCCCAAATACTCTCCCAACTTCACTCACTACAACCTAGAGGACTTAGTTGGATCAGAAAGCCAACCTAAGGAGCCATTTTGATCAAATCAAAAGGAAGAACCCGAAGAAGAGGTATTGTTTTCACCACCCCTTTTCAAGTTCCTTTCTTCTTCCACTTCTTCTTTCTTTGTTATTACCATTCTAAAATAATAAATCCAGTATCTCACATATACTGTGATGTTATTATAAATATGGTACAACCATATTCAGTATTCTATCCACCCTTTGAATAACATGTCACCATACGTGCGTACGTACGACTTACCGTCTCCACGTCGTGGTGTAATTGTTATTCAATATATTATTATATGGATGGGTATAATAATGATGTGTAACTCATGTAAATAATAAATTTAACATGTTAATTATTCTGTATATATGATATAACAACAATTTATATATTATTTTAATATCAAAAGAATGATATTTTCGCTCGTGCGTACGTACGGACTACCGTCTCCACGAATGCGATGAGATTCATTCTCCATCGTATCCATTCAAGTATAATTCTCATTTTATGATTAATAATAGTATCTAAGGACTTGATATCATTCTGGATATGAATAATATACAACCTATCCCTGACAAACATGACTTACGTAACAAAACATATAAAAGAAAACGAGTAAGTTAACACCCGAAACAGTGATAATACTAAGATATTATTAACAAATCAATGTTAAAAGATCATATATGATATCATATTAATGTATATGATTATTTTATAATTTAATAAAAATTATTTCACAATTATACAGGAGGTTAACCAACCCCAACCAATGAAAAGTAAAATGTAATGGTTATTTCACAATCTCTTCATTATCCGAGGTTGTTTATATGTAATAATCTACTGGGATCTCTTTATCATCCACATCCATGTTTCTTAAAAATGCATTTCAGAACATTTTTACTATTTACAAGAATATGGGTTAAAATCATTTATACCCTTGTTTGACTTTTTATAAGAGGTTTATAAAGGAATCTTTCCATCGTTTTCCAAACAAAGTGCTTTTTAACCTTTTTGACAAAATTAATGTAAGAATGTTTTTTTAACTTATACGGTGGGTGTGGCTATTTTCCACCGTTATAAAATCGTCGATGCTTCCCTTACAATCTTATAAGAATATTTTCAAAGAAAATTTTCTATTTTATAAATATATGACTCTTAAATTATTTAAAATAGAAATAGATATTTCTCTAAAAAGAGTTTTGATTCCATCTATGTCAACATCCTTTGATGGATTTTACGCTTATTTGAAGTTGATTTATTATGATACCAAACTTCTATATTGTATTGAAGGTTTTGTGATATGTTTGACTGTGGATGTGCTATTTTTATACCATTCATGGTTTATGGTGAAAGTATTGACATTTCGTATGCTAGTTTTTATACAAATGTTTAGGTTATGTTTAAACCTTTTCATATGGGAATGCATTGGACTTAATATGTGACGGGTGGAGCCCGATATAGCTCCTCGATGCATCGGTAGGTCTCATGAGACAAACTAGTGTCTTGGCACAAGGCCTTGACAAAATCTTATTTGTAGTCTTGTCACGAGGCCTTCGATATGTGGTTATGATAGTTTGGCATTATGCATTCCATCATTATGAAAGTGGTTATTGATTTTGCATGTGATTATTCGATTAGTAGAATATCCATGTGAATAAGTAAATGGCATTATTTCATTTTATTTATGCCATATTATGTTGAAAGTTCAAGTTTTAAAGGCTTTTGTTTTAGTTATACATTTCCTTAAATATTTATTCTTATTTATGAAAGTTTCCTCTATATTGTTATCCTTACTGGGCATTTGATCTCACCCCTTTTCTATGTTTTATTTTTCTCAGGAAGTGAAGAAGTAAATTATGAATGACCTGTAGGGATATTATGTGGGGATATGGGTGTGGATTATAGAGACAATATGTTGTTGTAGTAGTTTTTCATTTTATGATTTAATGTAATACTTATGAATATATCTAGTTTTTCCAAGCATACTAAACCAATCGGTCATTCGAGATTTGATCTTTCTTGTGATCATGCCAATGTTATGTAATAATGAACCGACTATGGGTATCTAGGGTCGGGGCATTACAATCCATCTTCACATAGGAAATAACATTTCATTATAGTGTACTATCTAATACTCACAATATCCATACTTCTTTTCCTCTAGTTGTATCTACGGTCACACAGATGATACATTCATCAAAAATACATCCAAACACCCATAAATAGATTCTTTTCATTCCATAGTTTCAATACACCAACTTGAGGACTCCCATATGTGATTTTTTTGGAGGTGACCTTCTATTCTATAGACAATCCAAACATTAGTCAAACCAATTTAATATATGGGTGGAATAATTTAGAAGGGATTTGAACTATAATATATCTAGGATAAAATGTATCCCTAAACACAGAGTCAGTTACCATTATAAATGAATTGAATTCTACTCTTAGGTATCCATTTCCTTCACATCATACCCCCAAATTTCGTTCTGTTTCCCTTTTCATACTTCTATGATTTTGGACCATGATATTCATATTGGTGATGCACATACTCTTATCACTACATAAGTTATTAAAAAGCTTCTGATTATTCCCCCAATTCCTTCTGAATTACTTCTACATCCTTCCAAGAATTCATTTATACCATAAACTACCCAAATTTGGTGCCTAAATTAAATTTTTTTCAATAAATATCCTTCTCATAGTTGTATAAAAATTAAATCATTCTATCCTATGTCCTCAAAATAAGAGGTTCATCCCTCTCCGAAAGAATAAATTATAGAGTAATAAAATCCATTTAGGATTCTTTTTTATATTAATGAAGATCAAATCATTTCCCCTAGTTCAATGAGAATACAGAATATGTCCCTTGCCTTCTACCATCAATTTGGTACTATAATAAATGTCCATGAATATGTTATAGTCTATTTATCATCTAGTTCAAGATGTTCCAGGCCTCATGACCTTTTAATTTCAATTTTAACGGTCTCCTCTGTCCATTAGACATCAAGAGTAATGGGATCACCACATAAGAGTTAATAAACTATTAAATTCATAGTAATAATCAAATATTCATATTTTAAATCTTGGAACCCAATATCCAAACATCTATTATCAAATAAATGGCCCAAAAATTGTGTAATTTCGTATCACCTTGAGACACTAAATAATGTTGTAATGGATAGTCAAAACTATACATATAAATGAACTCCATGAATGGTAAAGGTTGAAGACTAGTAGATGAATTATATGGAGGTATTTTGGGGATGATATACACCCTTAATCAGAGTGCATGATCAAATATTAGAACACTACATCATATAAATATTAATATATAAGTAGAAAAAATAAAATGAACATTCTAAACGAAAAAAATTATTGAAAAGTAGCATACAAAAAAACCACCCAATGGGATGATTACATATAAATACCATAAATAAAAAAAATAAAGATAGTGGCTCCATGACCTAACTGAGCCTCACCTCATCCCATTCCCCTCACATCATTCAATATCCCCCCTAAATCATGCTATTGGAGGCCTTATCTGATGCCAATTCTAGAATAGACTATGTGATAGATACAAGCATACCATAGTGACAAGGAAACCTAAGGATGATGTGAGTAAAATGTATTTTCATTGAATTCCCATTATTTATTTTAGATATAATATGGATTATTTTTTAGACTAAAAACTGAGATAGCATGGGATTTTTAGGCTCAATATGCCAAAAATAATTTTTTGAAATATATTAAAAATATTAAATTGCATTGACATGTAGTTTTATGAAATAGTGGAATAAGTCCCTAACTGGATCTCGAATCAGAAAGTTGATGGATCCATTGAGCACAAAATGAATTTTTTACCCTAGGAGATACATGATCTATGTTAACACATGTCATTTGAGAAAATATTATCGTTTTCATAATTAAATATAATAAATGAAATAATTAATTTATATTGTTCTTTTGATGAATTTAGTGTTTCGATCTTAAATGTATGGTTATGGAAATTCCTCAGGGATAGCCACTTTAACCCTGTTAATTTTATACAACTGTTTGAGAGATTTTCTTATGGATTTTGACAGATTAGTGTACGGATCAAGGATCATCATAAAAACAAAGTCCATGGATCTCATTAATGAAGAAAACACAATTGTTCTTATTCAATTGTTGATCCAAAATCTTGGTAGGTTGTTTTTTATTTGAATTCCATCCCCACTATTGATTTCAATGATGAACAACAATCAATATACTAAGTTATTGATTCATGGATCATGCATTTTTTGGGATGGGTTTTGTTATGGAAATTTTACCAAGAGAATTATTTTTGATAATTCATTTTTTTAATATAAATGAATCAAGAATGGCATGATCATAGATTGTGTTTCATTCCCCTTGATTGGTCATTTTCTTTTATTCCTTAATTATTTATTAATATTTCTCATTCTTCATTTTGTTCATGATTCAACATCCACCAATAAAAACAATAATTTCTATCCAGATTCATATAATAATGATTTTATATCATACATATGGGATCTGAATTGCATGAAGGTGGTTTAATGAATGATGCAGAAGCAGATCAGATGATTTCAATACCCATTTTTATTTTCATTGACACATAGAAATTAATGGTGAAAAAAAATCCATTTTTATGAGCAGATCAATGCCCCAAAACATATTAATTATAAATGTTATGAATCAATGATGGTCTATATAGGATGTTTTAGTGAAACGACCACCAGATCGAAGCATATAAGAATGACGAGGACATGAAAGACAAGAATCATATTTCTAGAAAAATTGAATTACCCTACATTTATGTTTAATCTACATGGTGTGTGGGTACCTAGGCTATATCTCTAAGGTTATATACAATGTTAAGGATGAAACACAATGTGAAACATTACATTTTTCCTTGCACGTCTTTGGGTGAGTAAACAAGCTCTGGAAAAAAGTACATGGCTAGATAGAAAGTCGGGTGTTTCTACACAAACATGTATTGGTGTACACATGCTGGTTCACAAACATGGCCTAGGTAGATAGACACAACCAAGGGAAATGGATTGGTTAACATGTTTATTTTCATTCCACTTACTTATAATATACACTATATATATATAAAGAATACATTTTCTGTGTCTATCTTCTACATGGACAATTATGGGGATAAATGGACATGTCATGTACCACATGGTACACATTTTATACCACCTTCAATAGTGTTTTTGGATATTTATTTTCATATATTGAACTAGTGTAAGATTATATTTTATTATTTGGCTATTTTACTTGATATTATAGTGTGTAATTACATCCATAACACTAGATTGTGATTCCCTCTAGAGGTCAAGTCTCAGAGAGAGTTGCGGTGTCCCTTCAGAAGACTGGACTGATATTCTCTATAAAATTTGTTTCCCTAGGATAGGAATTTGGAATCTTAATTACCTCCATTAATAGGTTGTCAATCCGTCATTTATTATGCCAAATTGGTTGGGATTGTGGAATCATTGGAGTATGGTCTCTTACGTAGTAGGTTAATACATCTTGGGTTCATGGTTTCCTCCAATGGTTATATGCATGACCCCTATCAGTGTATCTGATTATTCATAGACTGGTAAGAATTCATTGGATATATGAAAATGGTTCAGACCTCTTCCTCATGTTTACTTGATGATAGCATAGTTCGAGGAGTTTATTATATGGGACACATCATTTCGTCAAGAAGAATCTTATGGTTGGGGGGGTGGTTATGACTTCCTGATAGTGTGGTGTCTTTCCTAAGTATATCAGGGTGTTTATATTATACATTTTCTATTATATATTTTACTAATCTGATTTTAGTTAGTTATTTTTGTAGTGATTTTTGGGGTTTCCTACTACGTATTGTTATACTAACCCTTGTGTAGGATTTTACCACACATGTCATGTCTTATGTCGATGATGACCCTTTTGATGGTACCTTGGGAGGATAGGGTGATGGTGGAGCGTAGTTGTATTTTGATAAGAAATTTTGGTTCTTTGGGAGCATTCATTAAACAATTATCCTCACACTTGATGTATCTTGGACATTTTTTAAATTTTGGTTGGGCTTTTACATAGCCCCTTTTTTGATTCTAGAAATTTTATTTTCATAAAGTATTGTTGAATCGTAGATGTATACATTCATTGTTTGTGTGGTTTTACATTTCAGAGTTTTGATCACATTGACATGTGAACATGATTATAGATACTTTTGTATAATGCCTCCCATTTGTGAAATAATCCTACTCAGTGCTGGTCTCCTGCCACTTGCCTATTGGAGGCAGTTTTGCGGTAGTCAAGGGTCAGACCTCGGTGGGTTGGGCCATGACAAAGTAATATCAGAGAAATCAATTATACCTAAATACTAGAGTTTATGATTGGGTTGGGGAATCATTGTTTAGTTTTTCTAGTTTAGATTTCAGGCCAAAGACTCTAGTGTAGGTGTGGCATCCAATTTATCCATATAGTTGGACTCTGGGCACATTCCTTTCGACATGGTACATGTGAACATTGGTTGATGGGATTTTTCTTGGTACATGCATCATATAGGGATGATTTTTCCTTCCATGTACTTATTTAATTTAGCTCCCCAAATATTCCCTTTTGATCATGGTGCATCTTATTTGATTTCCTAATACCTCTAAAGAGATAGTCATTTTGGATTCCACTATGTCATTATGAGGATGATAGGAATAGTGATGAGGTGTTGGTACAAGGGAATGTACCATAGATAGAAACTATGGGTGGTTTACCATCTATGGAACCCATCATTGAGACGAAAATAGAGAAAGAAGTACTATCTGAGTATGTACTCAAGTTTAGTGTCTTGTACGAGTTTTAGAGGAAGATACCTCCCTAGATTTGGGGTGAGCTAGAACCCCAAGTGGATAAGGAGAAGATAGATGTTGTCACACTCATTTTATTTCGTGTAATTATGCCTACTAACCATATGGAAGACCACACAATGAGTCTTTTTCAAGGCTCTATTGAAAAATGATGAATATTGGTCACTCAGTCACATGATGAGACAACTCTCTCCTGAATACACCTTGAACGTCTCTTCAAGGAGGAGTTCAATCTAGCCACACTAAGATCAGTCTGAATAATGGATCTTCTTCATCTATAGTAGGGATTCATGATCATGGTAGAGTAATCACTGATGTTTATTGATCACTTTCATTACCCCTTGAATATGACATGAGATCAGTTCTTCAATGTATTACCTTTGATTATGGATGTAAACTTGATATTAGGGATTCAGTGGTATCCATTATCATTCCTACATTTGTTGGGATGCATGAGCACACATTGTTAGTGGAGTGATTTGCACAAAGTAGATGATAGTAATAGAATATAATAGTCGAAACCCAGTATCCATGAATTACGCAGCAGGTAGTCAGCATCGGTCTTAGGAAGCCAAGAATGTCAGATGATTTAGAAAGAGATACCAAGACTCAAGGCCATCATTTCTGGGATCTCAAGGTGGCTTGAATCAATGGTGGGGGAGGTAGTTTTTTTCGGCAACTGTTGGGGACATTTCACTTGAAATTGTCTGACACATCTTACTGTAGATTATGATACAGTTGAGAGACCACTGAGTCAGAAACAATGTAAAGATTATGGTGTTTTCTAAGTAACAAGGCATGGAAAAGGGGTTGGACAAGCCTCATGAGGTGGTCATAGGATTGAAAAATTATTTCCCCCACCCATAGGTGTTCTACACTAGGACCAGTGAGATGGTGTACATGGAAAAGGCCAACTACATGCTTTGGAGTCCTATGACCTCGAGGCCCTATGGATTATACGAGGTATGATATCTCTATTTTATACTTTCTAGTTTTTATTGATAAACATATGTGTGATTAATTACTTCATTTCCACTACTTGTTGTTGAGACATAGATATTCTTGATGACCCATTGGCTTGACCCTTGTATTTGGAGACTCCGACTAGTGGTGACTCAATAATTTCACACTAATGTTAATAGTATGTCCTCATTCTTGGAGGTGGGAATTTTTATGCGATATATTCATTATATTATTGAGACATTATAAACTCATATTAGGTAAGGATTGGACATCCATAGTTCAAGCCTAGATTTACTGTTTCTGGGGGAGGATGTGGTTTGTCTGTAGTGACGGAATGAGATTTTTCATTATGGATGAAATAAAATTATTGGAATAGAATGATGTGATTTGGAATATGAGATCACATAAAATTACTCTCCAGTTTTATATCAGGACTCTTGGAGTAGTTTACTGATTGGGATATCAATTTCATAAAGAGGTGAGGGAGTAAGAAGATGTCTTTCGTAAAGATGTATTAGGTCTACCTCTCTACAGATAGTTTGAATTTTTTATTGACTTTAATCCTTGGAAGACACGGATATTTTCACCAACATATCATATTTCTCCCATAAGGCTTTGAGAGTTGGGAGTGTAATTGAATGACTTGTAGGATAAGGGATTTGTGAGACCTAGTGTTTCCTCCTTGGAAGAACAAATTTTGTTCCCCAAAAGGAGAATTGGATCTTCAGGTTATCTGTGGATTACCAGTGCTTAAATCAGGTGACATTGAAGATTAGGTATCCACTTTTTTGGATCTACAACATCTTTGATCCAATCAGAGGGGAGTTATGATTCTCGTTGATAAAAATCAAATCATTGTATCAGAAACAATGATTATGGGAGGAGAATATACACAAGATGAAATTTAGATGTCACTATAGTCACTATGAGTACTAAAGGATTCCATTTAGTATAAAGAACTCTCTAACAGTGTTACATTGAATCGTAAACTGAATATTTCACTGATTTTTATACTGGTTCATGGTAGTTGTTGGGGAAACATCCCTCAAGGTAACATTGCATCATTTTTGGGTTGATTGTGTTTGATGACAAAGCAGGTTTCCATGGATAATTGTAGAGTTCTAAAGAAGTTGTTGACAATCATTATTGACAAATAATGATGACAAAGGAAAGGACGATATGGAGGCGGTATAAAAAGAGCAGTACAAGGTGGCGTCGTTTCCCAGTGTTTGCCAAATTTTTGGGGACCAAAATTTGGAGTTTGGTGAGCATCACGAAAAGTGGATTTCCATGAAGAGCATAATTTAATATGGAAACGACATGAATTTTTCAAAGATAGGATGCATGGTTTGGAAATCGCGAAGAATAGAATAATGGAGGCGGTGATGATTCGCGATTACGTCAAGCTTTGTGAATGGAAGAGGCTGCAGCGCATCGCGGTGGTGAACGACTTTGCGAGGGAGCTTCCCGGCGAAGGCGCGAAGGAATTTTGGGATTCGTGAGGGAGCTTCGTGGCGATGTCGCGAAGGTATGTTGACGGTGATTCTTCGCGACTACGTCAAGCTTCGCGAAACGACAATGTGCCATGTTGCTTCGTGATTTAGACAGAATTCCTGAGGAAACCTTGGAGCTTCGCTATTTGAGATGACGTGGTGTTGACTTCGCGCGGAAGGGACGAGGGTTGGTGGAATCACCTATAAATAGAGGACGACCCTTCGAGCGAAGAAGAGAGTATTTTCATAGAAGATCATTCTCTCTCGTTTTGCGAAGGTAGTTCACGGAGCCAGTGTGCTTCGCGAAAGAGGAGCTTCGCGGTGACTATTGTAGCTCCGTGAAAGTTGTGTGCTCCGCGTTGGCTCAGTGAGCTTTGCGAGAGAAGTTTCTTTGCAACGAGTTGAGCTTCGCGGGAGTGCTTCGTGAGAGAGCTTCGCGAGAGAGCTTCGCGAAAAGGCAGGAGCATCGCGAGGGCTTGTATGAGCTTCGCGAAATTGGGAGCTTCGCGAAGTAGGGTGCTTAGCGAAGGTGTTTCCAAAAGGAATTTCCCAGTGTTTAGAGGCAAAGAGGTATTCATCAGTGGATGAAAGTTGAACTTCAACAGAGCATCTAAATACAGAGAAAGATGCATTCCTTAATGGAAATGAAGAGACATACAGGTCTATAAACTGTGAGTGAATCCCTTCCAAGAGCAGTGAGCTTAGGAAGAGTAAGAAGATGATCCTCTCCACCGGCAGTGATCCAGAGAGAGATAAACAGGGAGTGACCCTTGGGAAAGCAGTGAGCTGACCCTAAACATTGTATAGGCAATGAGCTTGGGTATAGAAGTGATCTAGCCCGAACATTGTAATCAACATCTAGTTAAGTATAGTGTAATTGGTACGACTTGAAACTATTCGGTGTATGCTCCTTGGACGTAGCCCTTTGCGGTGAACCAAGTAAAAATCTCTGCGTCTGCCTGCTAATTTTCCTGCATTACATTTAAAGCATCATCATCAGATTATGGAGAAAGTAAGTGATCATAACATACACACAAGTGCAAACAAAGTGACCCTTGTAACAAAGAGGTCAAGATCCAGCGGGGCAGGAAGAACATTGAAAAATAATATACATACCCTGATTCACCCCCCCCCCCTCTCAGGGTATATAGGCCCCTATTGGTCCTAACAATTGGTATCAGAGGGATAGGTTTCTTTTATCAGATTTTTTTGCTTCGATGTGGCGTAGTCAATCTGTGTGGTTGAAGAAACATTTTTCTCTTATCTCTCTATCTGCCATGGGAAAAGGAAAAGCATCAAAGAAGAATTAGAAGTCAGGTAAATTTCCTCAGTGTGGAAGTGTTTTCGGAAAAAGTTTGATTCAACTAAAAGAATCAAATAGCTTACTGAAGGAAGGTCTGGATGAATCTGATAGGGAAAAGATTCATTCACTCAATCATGATGTTGGAATGAGTGAAGTACATGAGCGTCAGAGGGATGCTGAAACACAAGAAGAAATTGAAGGAAGAATAGATATGCGAGTTGAGTTGGAGGCTGCTCTTGAGGAGATAGATGTTTGGAGAACAAAAACAAAGAAATCCAACAAAGTTTTTCACGATGCCAAACTCTATATGCAGCAGATGGAAGAAGAGAAGTCTGAGTTGATGGAAGAAATTGAGAAACTCAAGTTATCAACACGAGAGAACTCAGAATCGGTTAGTGAGTATAAGATTAAGATTGAAGAACAGAAAAGGGAGATCGATGGCTTGAATAGAAAAGTTAAAGATCAAGTCATGTGAATCCAAGAACATGATATTCCAATTGACGTTGGAAACACCGAAGAAGTCAAATCTAAAGATATCCAGATCAAAGTATTGGAGATTGAGGTCAACATGCTAAGAGGTTTAAATCAAAGGCTTATTGACATAGTTACTGACCTAACAGAGAAGAATGATTCTCATGCCAATGAACTACAAAATATGGATAAAATGAACGAGAATCAAAAGTTAGATGAAGTACATAATCTGAAAGCTAGAAATGATGATCTAGCAGCACAGTTGTCTGAAGAAGTTTAGAAGAATTGAAGCCTACAACAAGAGAATGAATCTGTCTCTAAATCTATTTCTGAGGAAAAATTAAAAGTAGTGAAGCAATGTTCAATGGTGGAAAAGCTCACACAGGAACTAGAAGATGAGGTGAGTAGAGGGAAGCTACTCAAGAAATAACTGGATGTCCAACTTGAATCAAGGGAGACGAAGATTAAAAAGTTGGAAGAGGATCTAGAATCAGTAAATAAGGATGTGGAGAAATCCAATGCTAAAGGAATGCCAAAAATTAAGGATGCCTTACACTTTCTATTTGATCATCCTTCGATAAGTGATGATAAAATGAAGAATAGGTATGATATTTCTGAAAAGAAACAACAGAATATTTTTTCAGCTCAAAGACCAGCAGGTTTCGGAAAAGTTGGTATTGGATTCGATGAATCCTCTCCTGTGCATGAAATAAAGAGAGCCGTGAACAGTTCCAGAAATGGAAAAGATTCTGCAGGTGTTGGAGATAGGCCTAAAAGGACAATTACAAAAAGAAATGATGGCATGTGCTATTTCTACGGGATTCACGGTCACACATCAACATTCTGTTTAGAGGATCCTGAATACATATCAGGCTGTGAAAATAGAAACTTTGCTGAATCCCAGAATAAGAAGCGTCTGGAGAAATCAAAGAGTAGAGTCTCTCAAAGGAAAGCATTTATAAAATGCTATTACTGTGGAAGAATGGGACACACCATGAATATGTGTCAGGAATCTCAGGGGATCGATGACAAAAGAAGAAAATAAGTTGCATCCACATCTCAGCAGAGAAGTGATGAAATGAGGTATGCCTTTAATAGAAAATGATTCATATGTTCTGATCATGGTCATTTGGCCAGACAATGCACCAAGAAGAAAGCGGGGAAGGAAAAAGTCCCGAGAAATAGATTACCAACTCTAGTGGTACATAATGAGAAATTATACACTGGGAGACAGAGTGGTAAGGTGAAAAATAGGCTTAGAGCCTCAGGGAAATCACATGGAGCTGAACGAAAGGTGTATCAGTCACCTCCTCAGTGGTACTCACAACCGCTCTCAAAGAGAGAATGTGAAAAAACCTGGAAGATTAAGGGGAGATCTACTCCAGCTGTGATAAATAAGAATGAACGTTCAATGGAGGACTCACCACTTGAGAAAAAGAGTGTTGTGACTCAGACATCTGATAAAAGGAAGATGAACAGATAATGCATCGAAAAATCCACATGTCGTGTTTCTCATCGAGAAGTGAAGGAAAAGGATGACCCCTAAGATGGGAGAAGAAGAAAGGGAAGATGCCAAACATAGAGGCTCATACTTAGAGAAATAATAAAGGAAAATGGAATTTTGGTAGAACCTCAAAAAAGGAAATGTGTACTAGCGGGTTTATACCCCAAGCGGTGTGAAATGCCGAGCCTACGAAATCTATATATCAAAAAAAGGCTCAGAATGTAGGAAATGAATGCCTAGTCATATGGCCAGAACAGTTGAAGTTGCCTAGGCAGCTGGAGGAAGCAAGAAAGGAGTGTGATGTCCTCTAATAAGAAATTAAAGGGTTGACACATTAGGATCAACCACTATCCTCGTTTTGAGGATTCGAGAAACACACCCCCCTCTCCCTATGTATATAAATGCTATTAATTGATGATCCGTGTGTTTCAGGTTTTAGGGAGATACAATTCAAGGGGAAGTGGCATCTAAGGATGCGAAGTGGAGAAGTGATATGATCTAGAGTTTCAATTGATTCAAATCTGGTACTAGAGTTGAAGAAGAAAGGGAGCAACAGAGCACAATAGGAAGTGATTGTGTTATTAACATTATCTCTTGTTTCCTACACCGAGTTTCAACTCAGTAGGCTTAGAGATTTTGTTAATGGCTCAAATATGAGTGGAAGATGAGAACAAATGATGCAGGAGGAAAAGACGTGTTATGGGTCTAACAACTGGAAGAGTTTCATAACACAGGGGGAGCATTCTAAATCCAAATCAGATTCAAGAGCCATCAATGCAATAATTGGATGACTCAACTCAGGTGTTTCCTATTGAGGGAAGAAAGAAACACAAGGAGAAGCAGCAATAACAATGCATTTCATGCTTATCTATTTTCTCTTACATTATGGTATCAGTTGACTATTTTCAGGATATCAAGAAGCTGCAAGAGAAAATCAAAGGTGTCTCAACAAAAATCTGAGAAACGTAGCTGAAATAAATGAAGCCACTGAAAAATGAGTCACTGAACAACTTCATGATGAAAGTGTTAATGAAGAAAGCAACACAGGGAGAGCGGAAGTGGCTTATGCTGATTCAGAATAAGACACTGATGATGAACATGAAAGTGTCTAGTTTGTGCCTACAAGGAAGCCAAAGAGCTGAGCTGAAATTGATAGACAGAATATCATTGGTGATCAGGCAGCTCCTGTTCAAACAAGAATAATGAAGTCACTGCAGAAGACATCTTTTCTACCTCATGTAGAGCTGAAATGCTTTGCTAATGCAGCTGACGTTGAAAACAGGGTTCATGCTATGAATAAAATGCTTGATCAGATTGCGAAGAACCAGATGTGGGAGATTGTTTCGATGCCAGCAGAGAAAAACGTCATCAGGACTAAATGGGTCTTTTAAGACAAGATGAATGAATATGGTACAGTGATTCGGAACAAAGCACGACTGATGTGAAAAGGAGACTCCCAGATAGAGGGAATAGATGGTGATGAGATATTTTAACCGATCTCAAGGCCGGAGACAATCAAATTATTCCTAGCCAATGTAGGGAAATGAAAGTTCAAGGAGTTCCAGATGGATGTAAAGACTGCATTTCTAAATGGGTTTCTGGAAGAAGAGGTGTACATTGATCAGCCAAATGGTTTTCTCATTCAAGAGGATGAGAACAAAGTTTTCAGGCCGAAGAAGGCATTATGTGGGCTGAAACAAGCACCAAGAGCATCGTACTAAAATTGTATTCTCCACATGCCAAGCAGCGAGATATCAGAGTAATCCCAAGGATAGTCACATTCTCGTAGTGAAAATAATGCTTCGGTATATCAAGGGAACGGTGGACTTCAGCTTGACATATACTGATAAATCTCAGACAGAGTTATTGGGATATACTGATGCAGACTGGGCCGGTTCAGCGAATGATAGAAAATCAACGTCAGGTGGTGCATTCTATCTTGGTGGATTGTGTATTTCATGGCTAATCAAGAAGAAAGATTGCATTTTGTTGAGAACCGTGGAAGCTGAGTATATTACGGCCACTCAAGCATGCACACAGTTATTATGGATGAAGCAGCAGCTTGAAGATATGGGAGTTGAAGTGAAGTCTCCGATCGGAATCTTGTACGATAACTCAAGTTCTATCAATCTCGGAAAAAAATCTCATCCATCATTCAAGGTCAAATCACATTGAGATTAATTATCATTTTATCAAGGAGAAGGTTGAGTAGGGAATCGTGAATTTGAAGTATGTGCCAACAAAGCTACAGGTTGCAGACATTCTGACAAAGGCCTTACCCAAGGAAGCATTTGAAAGGCATCGACTAGCTCTGGGAGTTCAGTCGCTTCCCCGCACATGAAATAGTGTGGATGTGGGACCCCCCCTCTCCCCGAGGTATGATGTGTTTTCCCTACTATTCTAATGTGTTCTCTACTCTGTTACAGACTGCAAAAGAATGACCTTTGGGTTCGTTGACAAAGGGGGAGAAAAGTGTTTGTTAAAGGGGGAGAAAATAGTGTTTGTTCAAGGGGGAGACAGTGCGGAGATTTGATAAATCATAATTGATATGGGGAGAAGCTGATAGGTGGAGCAGCCAGAAAGGGGGAGCTTTTAAATCTGACGATGCTAGAAGTGATCGATCAAAGCATAGAAATCACGACAGCTGAGGATCGTGTTAAAAGCAGAACGGTGGTGTTGGAATGGTGTGAGACGGTGTCCAGCTATCAACAATTGGTATCAACTTAAGAATTCACCAATTGGTATCAGTGTGGTTAAACAATTGGTATCAATTTAAGAACTGGTATCAGGGTGGAATCGACAATTGGGGTCTGACATGAAGTGATTCATTGATGAACTTTTCATACTACTCTTGTTTCTCACGCCGATCATTGCTCATGTGGGATTAGAGTACGTGTTATGTGAATCCTTGAACGCTATCCGAATCGAAAGAGGCGAATGGTGGTAGCGGCTGGAAGAAGACTCAGTGAGGTATCAAAGTGCAGAAAATCTTTCTGAGCAGAGTTGTGAAGAGTTGTCAACAAACCCAAAGGGGGAGATTGTTGGGCAAAAATCCCTCATGGTAACATTGCAGCATTTTTGGGTTGATTGTGTTTGTTGACAAAGCAAGTTTCCATTGATAATTGTTGAGTTCTCAAGAAGTTGTCGACAATCCTTGATGACAATGAATGATGACAAAGGAAAGGACGATCTGGAGGCAGTACAAAAAGAGCAGTACAAGGTGGCGTCGTTTCCCAGTGTTTGCCAAATTTTTGGGGACCAAAATTTGGAGTTTGGTGAGCATCGTGAAAAGTGGATTTCCATGAAGAGCATAATTTAATAGGGAAAAGGAATTAATTTCGCGAGGATAGGATGCATGGTTTGGAAATCGCGAAGACTAGAAGAATGGAGGCGGTGATACTTCGCGATTATGTCAAGCTTCGCGAACGGCAGAGGCTGAAGAGCATCGCGGCGGTGAAGGGCTTTGCGAGGGAGCATCGCGGTGAAGGCGTGGAGGAATGTTGGGAATCGCGAGGGAGCTTCGCGGTGAAGTCACGAAGGTATGTTGACAGTGATTCTTCACGACTATGTCACGCTTCGTGAAACGACAAAGTCCCGTGGTGCTTCGCGATTTGGACAGAATTCCGGCGGAAACTTTGGTGCTTCGCGATTTGAGATGACGTGGCGTTGACTTCGCGCGGAAGGGACGAGGGTCGGTGGAATCTCCTATAAATAGAGGCCGACCCCTTCGAGCGAAGCAGAGAGAATTTTCATAGAAGATCATTCGCTCTCGTTTTGCGAAGGTAGTTCGCGGAGCCAGTGTGCTTCGCGAAAGAGGAGCTTCGCGGTGGCTATTGTAGCTCCACGAAAGTTGTGTGCTCTGCGTTGGCTCAGTGAGCTTCGTGAGATAAGTTGCTTTGCAACGAGTTGAGCTTCGTGGGAGTGCTTTGCAAGAGAGCTTCGCGAGAGAGCTTCGCGAAAAGGTAGGAGCTTTGCGAGGGCTTGTTTGAGCTTCGCGAAATTGGGAGTTTCGCAAAGTAGGGTGCTTTGCGAAGGTGTTTCCAAAAAGAATTGCCCAGTGTTCAGAGGCAAATAGGTAGTCATCAGTGGATAAAAGTTGAACATCAACATAGCATCTAAATACAGAGAAAGATGCATTCATTAATGTAAATGAAGAGACCTACAGGTCTATAAACTGCGAGTGAATCCCTTCCAAGAGCAGTGAGCTTAGGAAGAGGAAGAAGGTGATCCTCTCCAGCGGCAGTGAGCTAGAGAGAGAGAAATAGGGAGTGACCCTTGGGGAAGTAGTGAGTTGACCCTAAACATTATATAGGCAGTGAGCCTGGGCATAGTGTGATCTAGCCCGAACATTGTAATCCACAGCTAGTGAAGTATAGTGGAATTGGTATGACCGGCAACTTGTCGGCGTATGCTCCTTGGACGTAGCCCTTTGCGGTGAACCAAGTAAAAATCTCTGAGTCTGCC
The DNA here is from genome assembly GCA_963277665.1 of Viscum album. NCBI lineage: Eukaryota > Viridiplantae > Streptophyta > Magnoliopsida > Santalales > Viscaceae > Viscum > Viscum album. The sequence continues at coordinate 2,043,346,088 of OY728147.1, read as the reverse complement.
TGCTAATTTTCCTGTATTGCATTTAAAGCATCATCATCAGATAAAGGAGAAAGTAAGTGATCATAACATACACACAAGTGCAAACAATGTGACCCTTGTAACAAAGAGGTCAAGATCCAGCGGTGCAGGAAGAACATTGAAAAAGAATATCCATACCCTGATTCACCCCCCCCCCAACTCAGGGTATATAGGCCCCTATTGGTCCAAACAGTAGTCTTCATAGATGATATCCTGGTGTTTTCTACCTCCGAGGTGGAGCATGCATGAAACTTTAGGCCGTCCTTGGACACACTACAAGAGAAGAAGTGATATGGGAAGTTCTTGAAGTGTTTAATTTGGGTCTAAGATGGCCACATTCTGGGACATGTTATCTCATAGGTTTCAGTAGAAGTGGACCTGGGAATGTTTGAGGCTATGATTTCATGGAAGCCACCAAAAATTATTACTAAGGTGCAAAGTTTTCTTGGGTTTCAAGGGAACTTTCAGAGAATTTGAAACAATTTATCTAATGTGGCAGCACTCCTGATAACATTCACTTAGAAGGGGAATTTTTGTTGGTGGATGAAAAACAGTGATCCCATATCGATATTTTCTGAGGAGGGGGCCAAGTACATAATGTCATCCAATGCATCAGGGTCTATGCATGATTGTGTTTTTATGTAGAAGAATGTGGTTGTTAACTATGGTTCAAGTAAGCTGAGACCTCTTGAGAGGAACTATGAGACCCATGTTCCTGAGATAGATGCAGCTGTCTTCACATTGATTATGTGTTAATACTACCAAATTAGTGAAAAATTTGTCATATAATATGAAAAGTGGAGTCTTAGGTAGATATTCTCATAGAAGGACCTTAAGATGAGAAAGAGGCGACAGATAGAGTTCCTCTAGGACAATAAATTTTAGATTGTATACACTAATAAGTTATGGAACATGATGGAAGATTCTATATTTAGTAGATCTTGTTCTCAGTTGTTGGTTGAGGCATTAGATTATTTAGCCTTGTTGTAGTTCTATTTTTTGGACAAGGAGGGTACATCATATCTTTAGTTGAATGTTATTACCCCACCAATTTTATATAATGTTAGGGATTCTCAGCACTGAGATACCAACAATGAGAGCATAGGTATTGATATATCCTCTATACATGCTCTCGATCGATATTATGAAGGTGGGGATAATTCTATCATTTTTACAGGACGAAAGTTGGTACCATTGATGGTATGATAAGAGCTGTGGTATGAGTTTCATATATCTCATATTTCAAATTATCCATGATTGAAAAAGATGTAACATGACCTCCATTTTCAATTTTTTGGTTCATAAATGATGAATGGAGTTGTAGGTCTTCCCTCTCGATGCCTCTCTAGTCACCAGGTGAAGGCATAACACCCAGTTTTGGCGAGTGTTGCTAAACCCCTAGCAGTGCTAGAGTTGAAGTGGAATTGTACTTGTATATACTTCCTGAAATGATTACCATGTATGTACAGAGTACATGATTCCATATAGATGTTCTTAGACTAACAAATCATGTCATCCCACTTCCAAAATGTTCAAGAGAAGTGTTATGTAGAGACCTTGGGATGACTCCATGTGTAGAATATAGTCAAACACCATGGATTTCCCTAGATGATGTTCTTTGATATTGATTCTATTTTAAATTTTAGATTAAGTAGTGGATTACATGAATACATTGGGACCTAAAAATATTATATCATGGAGCTCCTCCCCTAGAATAATAGAAAAATATAACAAAAACTTCTAGTTGAGGAGGAAATTCATTGAGCTTCCATGTTGGATTTTAGGACAAATTTGGAGGATCACATAACCTTAATTGAGTTTGTGTATGAAAAAATATATCACTCCACCATTGGTATGGACCCATTGAAGATATTTTTTTGGAGACCATTTTGGTCACCACATTGTTGGACTGATCCAAGATTGTCAACGCAGAAGGGCCTGAAGCTTGTGTGAGAAACAATATAGAAGGTTAAAATCATCTAGTATCAAATTAATAATGAATAGATCTATTTGAGGTCTTCAATATACCAATTATGGGAGCCTTTTGAATTTTAGAAGTCTGTCCATGTTCTTATGAGAGTATCACCTTGATGTGGACTAAATAGATTATATCACGTTAGCAAGTTATCTCCATGATTAATTGGTCCCTTCCAGATAGAGTATAGAGTTGGGAATGAGGCATACCTATTAGAACTAACTCTACTATTGTACTAGGTACCTAACAATTTACACATATCAAAACATAAGAGGTATGTACACAATCTATTGTACGTTATCAACTATGGGATGTTGTACATTGTAGATGGGGATACTTTTTAGAGTACCTAGTGTAGTCAATTATTTTTATGATAGGATCATTCATGGTCATTTTATGCCCATTATATGTGTCTGGTGGAAGCATGATAACCATAAGGAGAAAACCATGGAGCGGGAGACCTAGATGAGATTACTATACCCTCCTGTTGTAGTGTATGTTTTTCTCATTTCAGTATGAAAATCCCAAAGGTGGGTAGAATGTAATGTCTTGTATTTTCCATGTATTATTTTTGGACATTGAATGGATTATTTTTGAGACTTGTCATTAAGAAGGGGTGTGATTCTATTGCTCTATGTTCTTATAATATGTGTTTGAATTATATTTTAAATATTAAGTTGCACACAAATGTTGTTTTCATGATAAAATGGAATAACTCCCAACCGTGTGCATGGATCTGACATATGAGTGAACTATTTAGTTTAGAATGTGATGTTAACCCTAGGTGGAACATAACTTTTTTCATCACTATCCATTTTTTGAAAATTTTATCACTTATAAAATTTAAATGAAATGAATTAAATAAATAATTTATTTTTTAAAATATTTTTACTTAGAGAGTGTTATATAGCTTTTCCGGAAGATGGTGACAGATCTCAGTTTGGTTCGTAGATCGTTGATATAATGGATTCTATGCATCTCTTCAACAACTAAAATTCAACCATTATTCATCAACAATCGATCCAAAATCCTGATAGGGAATTGTGTTTTTGAATTCCAATCCTGCTATTTTTTCTATTATGAATTGTAATTACTCGACTAATGGATTGACTTGTGAATCGTGCATATTTTGGGATAATTTTTATTACAAGAATTTTATCTAGATAATTAATTTAATTTATTGATAAATTTGTTTTCAGTCTAATGGAAATGAACCATGATTAACAGGAACATTTATCGATGATTATTCCTCTAGGTAGCTATTGTAATTTTCTCTTCTAATTCTTCATTAATCATAAATGTTATCAGCATGGAATGAATATCATTATCTGCCAATGAAGTCATCCATTTGACACCAGATTATTGGTGAAATGATTCGATATCATAGAACTAGGTCCAACACACCACCATGGTGGTGCAATGATTTAGACACCAGTTGATCATACAATGTTGATAACTTATTTTTGGGTTCTTCACCTTGAAATGAATAATGATGAAAAATAACTTTTTATGTGTGTATAAAAGGAAATTTGTTTTTCATCAATGGAATGACTTGATAAGATTCAATCAATTAATTTTAGGAATAATTATTATTGAATCAATGTTTGGAGGAATGGATTGGATGTGAAGAACCAGCCAATTATTTCATGAAACATCCCCATTATATGAAGTGTTTGTCATATCTACATTCCATGTGGCACCTTGGTAGTGGTACCAGGGATTCTTTCATATTTAAAGATCACACTATGTGTTACCCCTATAACATGGTATGTAGACCCTTTCATGTGATGCAACACGTATTTCGGTGAGCACTTAGATAAGGGAAAAAGTACACATCCATGTGGCATGTCATGTACTTGTACACAGACATGACTCTACATACATTGGATAGTACTAGTACACAACCTCAGTACACTAACACAGCCATGAGACTTGAGCATGATACTATGTATCTCTAAATTCCACGAACTTCTTCAACATTCCATATATATAGCGACAACATGTCGTGTGAGTCTCATCCAAATGTTGGGCATGGAGAAGGATGCACACAACATGTACCTCTAGTACACACCAGGTACCCCCTTCAAGATTTAAAGTGGCTTAACATTTCTCTGTTAATATTAGTATTGGTGGAGTTTGTTTCCCTGGGTATTCTCCATTATGAGTACAGTGCGACATTACATCCACATCATTGGAATGTGACCCTCTTTAGTGGTTGAGTCACATATAATGTTATGGTTTCTATTTGTGGGATAAGAGTGAAATCATCTATCACCATTGTTTCCCTAAGTGGGGATCATTTAATCAATGCGACCTCCTTTAACAATTTATTCTCATCCATCTAGAAGTTTGTATTAGTAGGGTTTGTGGAATATTTATCATTTGATCCCTATATAGTGGAATTATCCAAGGAGTTAGTGAGATTTCATTGGTCCGGGAAAAATGAACTGGACCTATCAATCAATTTTCTATGAGGATAACATTAATCATGGAGTAGATTCTCCTAGAACGTTAATTTCTTCGAGTAGAATCCTATGAATGGAGGTTGGTTATGACTGCCTGATGGTGTGGTGTCATTCTTGAGTATATCAGGGGGTTTCTATTATAAATTTATTGTTATATAATATATTGATTTTACTTTACATGGATCTTCATTTTTAGTGTTTTTAGGGTGTCCTATAGAGTTTCATTATAGGCACACCTGCATGGAATTTTTTGGCACGAATCATATTTTATGAAGAATATGACCATTTTGGAACTGTCCTTGTAGGATAGGGAGCATGTGGTGTATAGCTAGAGCTTGATAGACTAAGGTGTTTTAAGGTGATATTGAATTCTACATCAGTACTCTCCCTTAGAGTTGGTTGGACACTTTTATGTTTTTGTGTGGGAGTTTATTGGGACCCCTTTTTATTTCCAATTGATTTACAATCAGTCTCAGTTTGGGATCATAGATGTATTCATGCATTGTTTCAGTTGGTTTACGTTTCAAAATTTTTTGGCCTTAGAGATGTGTGGGTTTTGCTCATATAGGATACTCCCTCCCATTTTTGGGATATTCGTACTTGATAATGGTCACCCACACCTTGCCTATTTGAGGTAGGATTGGTGTTGTCAGGGATCAAACATCAGTGGGTCGAGTCATGAAAAAAAAACTTAGTAGAACACATCCACAATGCAGTCAGACACAAACTGATATAAACATCTATTTGGGGACATGAAATTCTATGAATAAATAAATAATTAATTATCAATAAATAAAATTACACAAAAATACCTACTTTGGATCAATGAAACAATTTATTTATCAATGACGTGCGGAACATTCCCATCAATAACAGCACAACCACTCATTGGGTGTGTTTTTTTCAATACTATCAAATAACCCCATTTATAAAAGTTTTCTCTTCAAGGTTATATTCAAAAAAATATCATGTACCTATATTATTGTATTTTTCTATTCAGCTTATTGACCCCAAGTATCATATTCCTCCTCTATGTGAGTTTTCTCATCCTATCATAATCTATATGTATCAGAAACCCAAGTCTAAACATAGTACATTATTACATACCATCCATCCCTTGGTAGATAGTAGTCCCCTGAAAAACCATAGGAAACGATCCTCCATGAAACAACAACCCCTGTTGTATCTTATGATTACATATTTAGAACATCCTAGATCCAATTTTAGAAACCTAAACAATAGTATCATAGACCTACCATTAAAATATCTTTTAATAAAGTAAATATCCTACATTATCAATTACATACACTATGAGAGTTGTATCGATTAATATCCCAACCTCCCCAAGAGAATACTATATACATAATAATGGAATATCCCTATACGCACAAAATATATAGTCTTTCTATGACCACTCTTACAAGTTTTTTCAAAACATGGACAATGTATCCAAGGGACTGATGGTTTATCTGAAATGTCCCAAAATTTTATTTCTCTCAACAAAAAAATTTCTGGAAGAAATGTTGGGTGTCCATTGAAATCCCATCAACTCTCATTTGGATAACAGGCCGAGTCCGAGGAAACACGGTTAGGAATCTCTAAAAACCTCAAGCATTATTATGTGAGGAATAAATTTATGTAGTGGTTGGATGAATTCCCAATCACCTTACTAATATTCACATCCATTGGGATCATAAAATTTTTATGGGTTCTATGTGAAACCCACTATCATCTCTACCCATTCAATCTACTCCAACCCAAGGTCATGTATTCCCTAAGGAACACACATGTGTACCACATGTCATATCATAACAGAGGGACCCTTACATTGGTCCTAGATCTCAATCCAAGTTTTAAAAAATACTATATTCCTTTGTAATACTATTTCCCTCAACACCATCATCATGATAGATAAAACAAATATTCTATATAGGTTATCTAGAATTGGTAACTATCATGAGATGTCATAAAGCCCATCTTAATTCATAACATCTAACATTTATATACACTCCAAACCCAACATCAAATACTATATTCCATCCCCTCATCTTATTGTATCACTAGTCAAGACATCTACTACAAACATCCATGTTGAACTAGCTAGCCAGTACAAAGGTATATAAGGGCCTTGTAACTTTGTTAATTCTCATTGCAGTATACTATTGTAAAACAAATTATTTTAATTAAAAGAGTTCAATTTCATCAGTAGAAATAATATATAACACATGCAATATAAAAATATCAAAATAACATAATGGGGGGTATATAGGGACTCCTATTTTTTCTTGATACCATCCCATTGAATATATAAAAGTAGACAACTATTCCATGGAATAACAGGGTCAATCCAACATCATCCTCAACCAAATGAGCCTATCTCAATGTCCCAATCACTTAACTGAATCCAAGAAACATAAAAAAACTAATAATAACATTTTAAATATTTATTCATTTTAATTAAACATGAAATATTTATTTCAATACCATCATGCTTCCACATCATGCTATATCCACCTGTAAAGGAACCCCAATGGTCAATCTCATATCCAAAATCATATGGTGAGTGAAATTTCCATCTACTACATCGAAATAAAATGGGAATTTAATTTAATGTTATGCAAAAACCTATGAATATTCAATGATGTGTCATACCATTATTTACTCAAAGAATGGCCACACCCAACCACTTTCTCGATATGTCATCAACCTATGTTTTTTGATAATCCCCATCAAAATAAGTTGATTTATAGATTCTATGATAAAAAAATTTCATTCCACATAAACTAAAAAAATATTTATTAATTATATAGAAGGAAGGAGGTAGAATGAAATAGAGAGAGGTGACCACACCATGAACCACTAATGAATGTTCCTCTCAAAACCCCATAATGTAAGGGAAAAAATATAATAATTAGAGAAGGTGATATTTGGACACTAGAGGATAAAATTGGTGAGAATGAAAGAATCAACATTTTAAAATTTGAATTGGGAAAATGATATTTATTACATTTTTAATGAGATACATGGTTTTTCCACATATTTTCGAAATCCATGAACCTACTGTGAAAACCCCTCTACCCAGAACCATCAACCCCACATGGTTACTATTCATGGTTACATTAACCATGCACCAAACAGGTGACATGGAAACATGTCATTAGAATAAATTACTTGTTATGTTAGGACCTAAAAAATAGTTTCAAAAACTAGTCCACTTATTTTTATTTTGTTTCATGGTTAGTGTGTACAAGATTAACTACCCATATACTACCGATTCCCCCGAGGCTGCAACTCCACAAACCCAAACTCAAAGCCCTGAACCCAAAGTGAAATCTTAATTACTCCCTATGTAAACCCTCCCAAATCTCAATTGGTATCTTTAAAGTGTTATAACCACTAAAATTCCATTTACATACCCATTTTAACAGTTTAACCATCTATCACATCAAAATTTCAAATTCACAAGGAATTCATGGTGGTCATACTGACACGGGATTATAAAATATCCATAATATAACAACTAGAATCAATAGAAGTATAATATAGTATCCCAACATCAAAATCAATGAACTCAGGTCCTTAATTGAAAAATATATAGCTTTATTACAATTAGTAATGAATAAGGAGATTCAAAATTGTAACATCAAAATTCACGATGTTGAATCCAACAAACCAATAATAGACTCCCATAAAAAAATTTTAAATTCACATTAATTCACCTATGAAGACACACATTTGGATACACAACCACATTTTAATTTAGTTTTATATCTAGCTAAAGGTTCTACCCAAACCAAGTATTTTCTAAATTTTTCTATTCAAATAGTATGGTGGCCCCACCATTTGAATTTCATGTTGGAAAAGCATTACTATATTATAATACATTTCCCAGGGTAGTCACCACCCTCCCATGCCTAAACATATTTGAGTTCACGATTCCTCATTTGTATCCCCACTTTGATCTCAATTATGATGATAATGGGAAAGTCTCCATCATCAATCCATACATAAGAATGATAGTGTTTCCTCAAAAAACATTTAACAATGCACATAACAACCCATCATATCTATAAAATTTACCATGTCTAATTTTTGACCCACCATTGTCCCTCTCATGTAAATTTATTGGTGAAGCACCTCTATCTAACACTTATTGGAAATTCACGGCTCCACCATCCAATTCATTTCCAACCTCTCAAGTAGTATACAATTTAGGAATGCACAGTAATTTATGAGAATCCCTAAAATTAATTTTCATTCTAAACATGAAACATATGTATATAATTTATTAATCATGTTATACCACAAGAACTGATGAACAACTGACTGGACCTTAATTTGGTCCCATCTAAGCTACACTGATATTGAAGAAAATGCACAATCCCCATATGATATCAAATAGAATTATGTATTAATAATTTTAGAAAGATTCTTTATCACCAAAAAACAATTTACATCCCAATGAACCCATTCTTAAAAATACCATTTTCCTATGAGCCTCATATTTCCACAACCCATGTACATGAGGGTCATATCATCCATGTCCAATGCCACGCTAACTACCATGAAAATGATCTTATTGTCAAATATCATAACTAAAACTAGAGACACAAGATATAATTCCTACATATTACACACAAAATGCCTAGATTTGGTAAAGGTAGAACCATTTAGAGCTCCTCGAAAATAGGTTCTAACATCACATGCATGTCACTCATTCTGAGCCATTCTCACCGTCCATCCAACACCTAAATATGACTTCACCCTGACAAGTCCTTTCTCCACACACAATCCAATTTCAAGAAGTGTTTTTATAGATACCCATAGATTTATAATAAAAATATCATATCATTTTTTTTAAATATTAAATAAATTAAAAAAATACCTCATAATAACCATGTAAGTTTAATTACTTTGGAAACCCATATAGATAAAGAACTAGAAATTAAAATATCTCTATAATTCTTTTTGATGTTATTGAAAACAAGAAATATTCTTAGAGATATTATGTTTATAAATTTTATTCAAAACATGGGGAAGAAAAACATAATAATTGGTGTGCTCAAATGCTTAGTAAGTGTAAACTATAGAGATATCAACCAATTATCATAGGTCAGAAAAAGATAATCATAGCGATATTAAAGCATGACAATGTGTTAAAGTAACCACACATAATTATTCAATGGCCTTTAATAATGAAATATGGTTTATGGTTTTGTAAAAAAATTAAATTAATAATAAGTGTACCAAATCATCAATAATTAATAATGATCTATTAAAACATATCATATGTATATTACATATGTTTTTGGTATATAAATAATCATACAAAACCATATCATTAGCGAGGGATCACATCCAGTATTATCATAGTGGAATGGGTTAATTCATCATTCCACCAGTTCAATAGTCATGTTTCACTCCCAATATTATCCTATTAGAAAATACCTTTAATAAATAGGATCCACTCCCCTTTGAAGTTCGTATTATATAATGAGATATCCTTCATACCCAATTTGTTGGAGAGTTTATAATTACGATCCCACCAATCATATATTGAAATCCAAAAAAATGTTTTCAAAAATATCATTAAAAATTGGTCATAACATAAAATCATTACACTTGGAACGGATATGGGATTTATAAAAATTTCATCAAAATAAACATAAACTATCTCACAAATTAAGAAACATGGTAAAAGGTGACAATACTCCCATAAAATCCTATTAATCAACAAATTATTATGTTATAGATAAAATTGACCATAAAAGAACACTAGAAAAATTCATAATGAAAATCTATTTTTATATTAAATTAATTATTTCAATTATAAAAATTTAACAAATTGTATGGAAATAATTTTATTTGTAAAAACCCTATTAAAATTGTTGAGAAATATTTAATGAAATTATTATTCATGATAAAAGATATAATTGTTCTTATGGTGAACAAAAAAATAATAATTCCATTCATATTATTAGTAGAAAAATGAAGCAACTTATTCACATAATTATAAAAAATTTCATTTAAAAAATTACTAAAAATAAAACATGTTCAAAATGAATTTAATAAATATTTTTGGAATATGTGACACATCATCTATTTTTTTAAAGATAATATGGACATGTAATAATTGATTTCTGGAAAAGAGAAAAACTTGATCAATATTCATAAAGAAAATTATTTCATAATCTTGAGTACATATAGAGATGAAAATGGAATGAGTAATGAAATATTTATAAATAAATAGTTTAAAAATATATATTATAATTTTGAGAGATATATTATATAATTCCATCATATAAAAATTTAATCATAAATATTATTTTTAAAAATTAGATAGTAACATAACACCTTTACGTCAAGTCTAGCTTGATTCATAAATTCTATAACCTCAAAAATAATAAATTAAATTTTATTATTATTATATAATATTATCATAATAATACATATTATTCCATACATAGTTTAATTATAATACGTTATCCATGGTTCATTATAAACCATTCATTATCATTATTATTTCGTGTCTAATTGCTTTATTTTTAATGTATTCTTTTATTTAGTGGTTGTGGTCCAATCACCTTGATAATATTTTAACAATATAAATTATTTTAATCATTATATAAATATAATATATATTAATTATATTAATATTTAATAACATTCATATAATGTGATGATGAAAAATTTATTACAGCAATATGTGGGAACAGAAGTCCATACGTATGCAAGAATGGTGCTTCCATTTATCGATGGATGAAACAAATTAAATGAAAATATTAATTCATAACATAAGAATATTTATTAAATAATATATATAATATACATAAAAACTCTATCATAATAATAATCCATGAATGATGGTGATGGAAAATGCGTTGTATCGCTATGTAGATGTGCTAGTCCACATGGACGCATGAGCGATAATTTCATCAATATTTCGATGAATAATGTTGTTAAATGGTAGTTAAAAAATAAAAATATAATATAATTATATTAATGATACTAAATTTATTATTTTTGTATCTATAAAAAACTATACCCAGAATTATAAGAAGGGATTAATTTAAAAGAGTTTTCTTTCGGTCTGTATATCTTCATTGAGAGACATCCATTTTATTACACCTAAAGCCATGAAGGATTGGTGATACAACAAAAAATAAGATATAGAGTTAATTTAATTAATATAGGAAGGGTTTAGATTATGTATTTTAAAATAAATAATTCATAAATAGTGTGAATAGTGCAGGAGAAGTGGTTCCCATTTATATGTGAGGAAAGAGACACACATGGAATTTATTAAAATAATTTAATGATTTAATGTATCATTCTAGGGAAATAAAAAAAATGTATAGGGTTTCATTTAATGGAAAATATATGGTCTAAATATTTTCAACCAATAATAATTTTATAGGTGTACGTGAAAATTATACCCTTATCTCATGGATTAACCACATGTAAACTCATTTTAACCTTAACCGTGGTATCCCAATTTTAATATTTTTACAATTCAATATGAAAAAAATTATGTTGAACCTATTAAATAAAATTAATTAGTGATTTTAATAATATATAATTCATTTTACTAGATTTAAATTATAAAAATGTTAGAATTTAATTCTAATTATGTGTGTAATTCGTAATGAAAAGACATTTTTAAAAGTGATTTTTTAGCATAAAACAATATATTCATCCATTCCATGCCTTTTAAAACCCCTAAAATGAATCTTAAATTTTAATATTAAATATAGGATATATAAATTTTGTTATAAAAAAGAATCAATTGGGATTAAATATCTTATTACATAAAATAACATTATATATAGAAAACTAAATTTTTAGAAAAATGTCATTTAATACCCACAAATTAGCATATACCGAAATATAATCTAATGATGATTCCTAAGAAAATAATTATATTATTTTAATTATTTGTTATTTTTTTTAATATCAAATTAAAAACACAATTTGAGTTTAACTTGTAATGAAATTATTTTTTTTAATAATTGATATTTTTCATTATTCAATGATACATAAATATTTCATAAAGAATATAAAATATAAAGCCTAATATAATTCTAGAATAAAGATTTTAAATGTTATATTCATTTACTAAAATAAAATTTCGGATAATGGGTTAAAATAATTATATTTATCATGTTGAAAAAAGTGATAAACTCCATTTTTAAAAAAATATATTATTATGCCAAAAAACATTCATTGAAAAATAAATTATTTTTCATTATGAATTAATAAATAAATTTTCGTTAATGAATACATTTTTATATATTTTAAATAATTAGTCATTACAATTCATATCATCCAATTTAACAACTAGGTTATAACGGCTTAAAATATTACGTTTTAAATAAAATATAGGTTTTATGTATGGAAATATATCAAATAAATCTTTTTTTTCAATGAATTACACATAAAATATCTGGGTGTTACATCCATCATGACACGAAACCTAATTTAAATTATCTGGATCATCGAGAAACTACTACCACAACCACCTCATATAAATTCTTTTTTGGACCTCTACATACTAACACTCATAATAGATTCGACGCTCCACTACCCCATGAATACCTAACCACTCAAATACAGTCCAAATTAATAGAATTGGGTGTATGATATTAATGAAATTCCAATCACTAAAAACTGACCATTCCCCATGACATGTCGTTTCCATCAATCCATGATCTCCCTGGAAACTCTTCTTCAAAATCATGAATCTTAACATCACATAGTTTTATTACATGACCTCTTATATAGGGAAATAATTCTAAACCACTAGCACACTTCTATACACCCATAATGCTCAGAAGTGTCTCCAAAACACTTGATCTCATGGTGAATATTTGAAAATTGGATGTATCATCATGAATTACCACAACCCCAAGAGAAACTCCTGTGCATCGGCAATGATAAAAAACACATACCCATACATCGTTTCTCTAAGGAGACATAAACCCCATATTGATCTTATATAGGATTTCCAATTCTCCATGCAAGGCTCTAACTCACCAGTGGTGGTTCATATCTCTAGGGTAACTAGGGTCTCCCACAAACCCCTTAACCTAGATATATATAAGGGTTATGTATCAATATAGTTTTGATCCCACATGATATTATTATATACACTAGTCTCAACATAACATGAGACGCTAATGTCAAACCATCTACCCACAAGGTAAATGTCTTTCACAATAAACCCTATATGATACTACCTTGGGGAAATTAGATATCTCTAGTTTAAAATGATCTCATGATTAACATTTACCTAGATGGTATTTATCAAGTAAACACAAAAAATATTGTGGTTAAGTCGATTTACATTTTATGATATATGGGAAAACACCAAATATGTTTTCATATAACTTTGTAACCAAAACAATTAATAGAACCCACTATATGATCATCATTTAAGAAATATATGCATATCCCAAACCACTATAGGATATACTTTTTCCTCACTAAAGGGATTAAATCACCATCATCTATATCATTAATAATCTCACTACATGACTAATAAGACCTCTAACTATATATATATATATATGTTAGAATAAATAAGTAGAATTTAATAACATATTTATACAAGAAAAAAAATTATGAGTTGTTTTTTTACACTTCAAACACATGAGCATCATGCACCGAGGAAAATAATAACATTAGAAAGCCCAAAACATGTGGATACTTTCATTCCTGATATGACCAATGAGATGAATTTTTTATTTTTCTGTCATAAGCTTTACTCCAAGACATGCGTCTTTCAAGAAGACCAAGAGAAGAAGTCAAGAAACAATAAATCACAAACCTCAAACATTATGGGTGTCATTATAGGTTAATATAATATCAATTATAAAAAAATAGTCCAATAATATCAATCCATACCCTTGGAAACCATGACATCCATCGGGAAATGTATTCATGTTAGACCAATCTTGAATTGATCATAATCTATGACACATCTCTATGTATGATGTATTCAAAAACTAATAATTGTAAAAAAAAGAAAACCTATGATTCTTAATTGTAACATATCAACTCCCCAAGATACTAAATGGTTCTCATAACAATGGTCGCCACATTACATTAGGAGAACCTCCAAAAATTCCAATGTCTTCTAATTAGAAGCAGGGATCTATTATTCTATAATTTGGAGGTTATATTCCTTGTATCATTGTGAAAAATCAAATAAAACAACCAATAATCATACATATTAGATATGGATGAATAATTAATAAACCAAAAATGGTAAAAAAACAAAAAAATAACATATAGAAAATAATACAAACCACCCCTTATGGAGGTTAAATATATAAACACTAAAAAATAAAAAAAAAATAAGAAACTTTATCTATGAATACAATAAACCCCACCTCATCCAGATCTCTGAGAATCATTAAAGCTAAGATGCTCAAACGAACTATCTCAGGCCTCATCCAAATCCAATGCCTATAATGACCATGTGAAAGATTCTATAGTACTTAACGCCATGGCGGCCTTATAAGTATGTGAGTGAAAAAATAATTAGGGAACAATCAACACAGTCCTATACCAACTGACATATGCAGTCATATGTGTATGTGACATTATATGAATAAATAAATTCACTCTAAACAAAAAATATAATAACCCCACAAACCTACTTCAACTCAATGCTGAAATGTCTCCGAGCACATCATGAGGACCAGTCCAACCGAACAAAAAACTATTACTCATATGGTGTATTGTTCCTAAGAGTTTCATATACCACCCTTGTTCATAGTTTTCAATCAAGGTAATAAGCCAACCATTATCATATAACTCTCTTGTGAGATTTTTATCATACTAAATAATCACATGAATAACAGTTCTCACATATTTTATCATCTAGGATGAATCCCCACATAATAAAAAATCAGAACCATGATCACCAAAGTATTCTAAACCATCTACGCCTTTATATATAGTAGGCACCTATGAGATCATGGTCCTAGAGCCCACAATAAAATTTCCCAACCTTGATAGCACGTTACCACCCACATAGATTATCCTAGAACAAAATCATGGAATCCCAAAGAGTAGTATTATAGAACCCCCTTACGGGTTTTCCTCATCATGGTCATTGACCACAATATCAAAAACCTTCATCATGGATACTTTTTATTTTATCCTCAAAACTTCACCTTATTTCATAATCAATACATAAAACAACACCACACCAATATTCATTCACCATCTAAACATTACTTAACAAATACTATGATCATCCACCAAACTAGGACTATGTATACTCAGCATCCTAGGCACCTGAGGTCAAACCCCAACATCTAAATATTTTATGGCTAACAAAAACCTGAATTCCAAGAAGAACCTCTGGGATTATATAATAAAAACATCATGTCTCATTAGGACTATAATTCATGTTTTGGGAAACTGGTTTGGGAATCTCTAGCTACATGAAAAATAAATATGGTATATATAAAATCATATAGGAATTTAGCAAATTACAAATACCATCACATATATCCATATCCCCTTAGGAAAAAATATTATAATGTGTTATATGTGACACCCAATACCATCTATACCCAAGACATATACTCCCACTAAAGGTAATTTATTCATTGGTGAACCCACTAGTGTCCCTAATATAAATGAATAAAAGAGGAACCTCACATGATCCCCTTGTATCAGTCCATGTATTAGGTTAATAATTGATACATAAAGTATAATAATTCCCTCAACACCATCATAAAGAAAAAATTACATTTTCTGTAATACATGGTGTCTCACATTATTAACTATAAAGAGATGAAAAATAAACCATCCTGGTTGTCATGGTCTCGCAATGTATAACTATTCTATAACCCACCATCAAAGCCTATAGTCCACCCAACTAGGAAGTGAATATCTCAAATCAATTACTTGAACATCGGTAGCCATGTAAAACCATAAAATAGAAATGTTTGTTAGGTCATAAATATTTTTTATCCTAATTGTGATATAACATTTTAAAATTAAATATTCAGCTAAATAGTTTCAATTCCTTTGGTTGTGATACTGAATGATACATGAAATATATAACATGAAAAAACCATAAGGGTAGGTACACGTGACCATCTACTATATTTACAATCATTACCAATTTATTACTAAGGTACGATAGATCTGAAAATCCTTCTAGGTTCCATTGAATCACTTTCTTGATTAACAGAGCCTGATTTCACACTCTCATCTCCTAACCAAATCCACTAAACATCAAACAAATATTTATAACATTAATTAATTATTTAATTAATTGAATTGGACTTCAAAAATTTGGCATAAACTCACCACATATTTGCATACCATTATATTCTAATACAAATGGATCCTATAGACACATCTCAATTCCCTATTCATATAAAGAGAGAAATCACAACACCCAACATTTAATAATTTGAACTCATATTTTTTTGATCCAATTCATTTAGAAATACAAATCTATTTTAAACATTCAGTGACATAATAAACTACCACACCCAATCATCATACTATGATGTACACAACATATTATTACTGAAATATCCATCAAAATTATTCTATTTAACATTTATCTAGGGAATTATATGCTTTTGACCTAAGACAAGCATCATCGGTATAGCACAATGAAGGTATATTGTGGAATAAAAAATTGTAGGAGAATACACAAATAATACCCACCCAAATTTCCTCTAAAAAAACATAAACACAATAAGAAAAAAAGATAATGATCCAAGGATGGTGATCTAGTCACATGAGAAAAAAAGGGGATAAATAGGTCTACCCCTTTTAAAATTACAGGGTCAAATAGTCCCACCCATTTTAATAGATCGAATAGTTTATCCAAACCATGGTCTAGCCATGTAGTCCCCTCTACCTCCTCCAATAGTTATGAAGAACATGAAAAGGTTGTAAAATTTATTCACTTATCTATAGAAAATTTCATGATACGTTATGCCCTACCAGGTAGTTTCTTAAATCATGTGCCTCAGTATTTTATGTCGCATTATTATGGTGTATGGTTTTCACTAATTAGTCCTTAACCAAGCTACCATAGCTATAACTCAGGTAAACAAAAATCCCAATTTCAAACACTCAAGGCACTCCATTAAAATCTTAAAGAACATCCTCCAAAATCTAAATTGGGTTATTTTAGAGGTTCTGAACCCTAGAATTATTATTTGAAAGGTGGTTCAAAAACTGACCCATAATCCTCTACAATAGTTTAAATTAAATTTGAATTTTGGGGGCCTATAAAAATTAATTATCATACTAGTTTCATATATTAATATTAATGAGTATAATCCCAAAAAACCCTCATGTTTATAACATTTTTGAAATCCATCTATATGTAAATTTCATTGATTTTTTCTCACAACTGATAACCATCATATTTCGTATTCAAGTGTTTACAATCAAGTATAACATAATTCTAGTCAATATATTGATTTTTTAAAATATGATTAGGGATTAATTATTTTTTATTGTTCAAGGAAATGCCTCAATTTCTTGAAAAAATATGTAGATATGATTAAAAGGAGACATCATCAAATAGAAAATAAATCATTATAATCAGAGCATCTATATAGATGGATATAATATTTAAATATTCATGTTTGAATCATAATGTAGGAGTAGTGGAACAATTAAGCATTAATATTGTAATATCTAGTTAATTTAAAAATTGAAGCATCATCACATGACATATAATGTAATACTATTGTGATATCTAATTAGAAATGGTTAAGGGAATTTGATCATCACATTACTTATTATCCTTATTACATTAGAGAAACATAATTTACTGGGAATATTTGTTTTCAACTAGATGATGGATCTTTCACTAGTAGTGTCAATATAAATAAAACTTTAGTAGTGGTAGGCTTCTCAATTTGTATTTAAATACCAGCATTCTATTGAATAAAGTCACTTAGAGTGATGATATATGTGGTGATCTCTTTAATAATATTTTTAGGCCACATATTACCATCATATTAATTATCTAAAACTTGTCATTGAAATATAGGTTTTTAAGGATATATATTACTATTTTAGTGGAGGTACACAACATAGATTCAACATTACCACAATCCTCTCTCTCATCCCCAATGTGAACTAACCTAATATTTTTTTAAATACAATCTTATAATCTTGGGAAATTTATCTTATAATGTGATTTTCACTATATTAAATAAATTTATTTAAAACATATAACCACTTCAAATATTAAAAAAACTTGTTTTCTTAAAATTTGGTTCATTCAAGGTGTTGTTATCATAGATTGAGAAATGATATGTGACATTGATGGAAAGGTGGTAGGTTCTAATATTATGATTAAAATTGATATATAAAAGTACTATAACATAATGGAATTGGGATTCATTATCAAATCCCTATAAAATCAGATTTTTTGAGTGGGTGTGTGATATTTTTTTGGTTATTTTCATATACATGGTTCACCGTCTCTCTCATGGGATGAATATTTATCACTTTCAAATTTGTTTATGGCCTTAAATGGGGTATCTTCTATCTCCTATAATTTTTTATTTCATAATATGTATATAACATAAATATAAATTTGGGTATTATTGATGGTTTTTTCTATCATTTCATATGTAGATATTGTATCTCTACAATATCATACAATGTGATTCCTTGATAATATTTTTTTTCTTCACTAAAAAAAGTTACAACACTATTAAAAATTCTTTTTGATCATCTATTCTTATAACAATAGAATAAAATAATGTATTTTTTAATGAAAATATGTGTATATATCTCTAATAAGTGATCAACCATGATATACAAACATATTGAGAAGATAATTGGAACATAAAATAACATTTTTTATGGAATATCTATGTTCAACCATGTCTTATAGAATAGTTAAAATCCACCACATTGATTGAATTTTTAATAGAATCATATGTATAATCATCATATAGAAGATTATATTGCCTTTATTTGGTGGTATAATTACTCCAGTGAACTATGTACTCTATTCTAGTCACATGAAACTTCTGTAGTTGTGTAGATGCCCTGGGAAATATAAAATAACATCTAGAAAATTCTCAATACCTTAATTTCATATTATCATTCATAATGAAATCATCATGGTCCATGTTGGTATATACTCTCTAAAGAGTTTGATGTAAGTGGAACTGATCATATATGCATGGATGATTGAATAAAGAGAATGTATGGTAAGATGTCTTAGGAAATGATTGAATCAAATTATCATTGGTCCATTTTATGAAGAGGACATATTAAAACCAACCCTACTGCAAGCCTAATAAATCTATATCTCTTAACTATTGTTTAGTATCTAGGAAAACACCCGTCTAATTCTAAAAAAGTCTTGATAGATCATAGTCCAAGGGAGAAATTGAATTTATGAAAGAAAATTGTGTGTGAACTCAAGTCTTCTTCGCTGGATTTCTAATTATAATCATTTGTTTCCAAAAAACGACAACACATAATCTATTTAATGGTTTTTATATAGAATGAATAAAGGACCTTGTTTCATGTTATTGAACATGTTAATGATACTTCCTTCTTTATATTCAATACATATCTTTAATTAGAGTTCTCAAACTCATGCTACAATTGAAGAATTCCTAAATTCATTAAAATATTGTCAATCATGCGTGAACTAGATTACCCAATGAGATAATATATATTTTTATTGTAACATGGTTTTATGGTAATAAAATAATATTTTCCACAATCTAGGGATGAATGTGAAATTTACATCTAATAAAATTAAATTTTTTCAAATAATCACTGATCTTAGTTCATTGTATAAGGAGTAATCTTTGTCTGACAAATTATAGGTATAGGTATTGTACAATCTTGGAATAGTATAATATGATCATATATGGAATACATACTCTTGGATGAGATTGAATCCAATAAGGAATGACAAGGAATAGAACATTTATTGTTCTAGTATCCTAGATTTTATGTGTGGAATGGATAATGGTCATGAATCATGAGGCATGTTTATCATGGACTATTCATATTTATTGGGGAGTGAGTCTCTATCTGACATCATTATTTAAAGAGGGCCCTTATTAATATGAAAACATTATTTATGAGGTGTAGCGTTCAACTCATAGGAGTCTACTCTTTGGAAGATTTCTCCCTCCCTTGGGATTGACTCATCTTTCGGTGCCACCAGGTTCCTAACTAGGTGGGTGATATAAGGATTGACCCACCTATACCTATGGATTATTGTGTTGAACCATCAATTATCAGGTCATCACCAAATGGGATGCTCTACCATGTTAGCTCAAAGTAGGTATTTCTTGACTGGGGATCTATTTAGAGTGATCACACCATATGGAGGGGGATTTCATGGTTTGAAAATGCCACACCTAGGGATACCATTATTTAAAGGACAAATTTTAAGACAAAAAACATAAATTTATAAGTTGTGAAATCTTAATCATCCATGGAAATCAATAATTTTGAGGTCCTCTTCAGTGGACCATAGAATATTTCTTTAACTATTTGGCCCCCTTAAAATGTGCATTTCCATGTAGTCTAAATTGATTATTCTTGGATAGGTGGGTATATGTTGTCTGATTTCCTTCATTAAAAAGAAGAACAAGTGATACTTATGTCATTTTATTCAATTTATAGGACAATACCATAAGAACGAATTATAATTTTTTAAGGATATTCCATCAAACTACATCACATTCAACTTCTAATAATTTTCTATTTATTTTGTTATATTCATTCTCTTTTAATAACAATTATTTAATTTTCAGTGAAGAACCAAAAATTTTATTCTATCTGGGGATTAGCTACATTTAAATATTATTTTTAGTACTCCTCAATAATTCCCCCATGCTATATACCATTTTAGATATACCCCATGTTATATTAATTAACATAACTGAGGGTAAAAGCATAATAAATTGAAGATATTAGAATTTCAATAAGGTAAAAGTAGGGGGTAACAATTAATGATCATAAGTGAGAATAATATTAAAAAGTGGGTAAGTTATAATAATCAAAATCCATGGAAGTGAAATCAGAAAATCATCCCCAAATATATGTGGAAAATAAATAATAATTTAATTCATAAGGATCTCTTTATAACATAAGAGATGACACATCATGACATGAGCATGTCGTAAAACATAATATTATAGAAAAACATTGGAATTCATAGACATTTCATTCATTATAGATCACATCAAATATTGCTTAAATGCACTTATATAAATATCAAATGATGATTCAGGGAATAAATATTTGGCATAAAAAATTCATGACCCATAAAATTCAAAAAATAAAAAACATGTAATGATTTAGGATTTCCATTGAGAAAGCCTTTTTCATTTTTTGAATTTTCACATCACATGGCCATTTTTATTGTAAAATTATAACTTTTACATGTCAAATGTCATTAATAAATATATTTTTTTTGTTTTTCCATTGACACAATAATTTAGAGATTACTCAATAGTAGGAATTGGGTGGGATTCCATATTAGGTGATATGTTCAGATTATTTAATTTTTATTAAAAAAACATTATTTATATTTTCTTAGTTATAACATTTGTAACTCATTTAAAAATATTTGAATAAAAATTATGACATTGTTGTAGGTTCTAAAAAAATATTCTTTTCAAATGATAGGTATAAACTCGGATTGGGTTATGGGCCTAGGTTTGGTCCATTTATCGAGTATTCGTTTCTTTTAATTATGATTGTTAATCAAAACTAATACTCTCACATATCTATTATTCACACATAAAGGTGGACTCCCTATTCATTTTGGATGATGTGAAGAGATGAATGATTAAATCATGGTAGGGGCCTCCAACTAGGGATGATCTATGTGTATATCGAAATGAACTAACCATTAATCACTAATGAGAAACAATCTAGCATGAATCTAAAAAGTTATTCTAATAGTTATAACTTATCATTTCATTTTTCATCTTTTTTATATTTATAGGTTAATATATCCTTCCATTTTGGTTTATGGATGTCTTTATTTTCATTTTACCCATGTTTTTGAACCAAATATAGGTGTTCAGTGCGAATTTGGGTTGATCACATACCTTATTTTCTTGAATTACCAACTGAATTACTTATGGTATGAAGAATGAAATTCATGTAGTTAGTAAATAAATTTTATGATATAGATTATCTCAACATATTTTTTCCAAATACACATGTTGTGTACTTCCCCTAGACACACATCTGGGGGTCTATCCAATCCCCTAATGAAACATATTTATGTGACACATGAGCATGTGCATGAATACTCCATGCTAGACCACATGATAAGGGATATGTTAGGATACATGGAATCGATTATAGGTGGGTTGTACCCGATGTAGGGTTATTACACCACATTTATAGAGGAATTACATGGTTGGTTGGACCATAGTACACTCCCAAGATGTTCATTTGGTAGTGTAAATAGTGTAATCCAAATACACGAAAGGTAAATACATATTCCAATTGGTTGTTCATTTTACCCATTTGGGATTATTTTTGGAAATTTAAATTTTGAATTATGAGTATCATTCCAAGTCGAATGAGATATTGGGATCATATTTTCATTAACTAGTCATTATAGAGATGTTTCAATGTCTTTTGGGAATCAGAAAAGATTTGTGGTAATGACAGGGTTCAGATGGTGGATCCATGCATGTGAGAGAGTTGTAGACTCAATTTAGCATAGTCCCTAGTTGGGATTTGATTCCCAATATGTCTTTGGTGGTCAAAAATGTAACACCCTGAGATTTTATGAAAAATATTCTTTTAAATTTCATTGATGTCGTGTGTTGTACGTTACACCAAAATTAGCTTGTGCTATACGCAAAACTGTATTAGCTTATATTATATGAAAAACTATTCTTGGCTTGCGTTGCACGTAATCACGACCTTCCTCCATTGTGTATGTAGTATGCAATATCATGTTTCACTAAACAATGATATATTGTTATAATATTATAATGGACTAACCGTTATGAATAGTATTAACTAAATATTTAATTTTATATCTTTATTATTAATCTTAAACATTTTCTAAAACATCATATGAGAACAAAATAAATTTTCGGGTAAAATAATCATTTTTCAAAAAAAAAATGCATTTTTGCCGCCTTTTGATGGAGCACCCACATTAAATCTAGTTCCTAACGAGTCTATAAGTTCAATTTGACAAAATATAATTCTTCTTTGGAATCATCATATATAAATTTAATTTGGATAAATTTTTCATATTATTATGATAACTATCATATTTTAATGAATAGTAAAAACACACTATATTTTAATTAAAAAAACTTTTTTCATCACAATAATTTATATGGTTAAATTATAATATTGAATGGTATTAAAGTATAAAATGAATATATATTTTCCATTTAATATAATGTATGTCATTAACATTAATTTTACATTGAATTCATTGGTAAAAAAATTTCAATCTTTGGAAATGTTTTAACTTTTAAAACCCGTTTTCTTTACAACGAGAATAATTTTAATTTAATTACTGCAACTTCTGTGTTTTGAATTTTGGAAATAGGATTACATGTTTTCATTTAGTTTAACACATTATGTTAATAGGTTACTTTTATTTTGTTGATATTATGAATTGTAACTATGATATTTTTGAATTACTGCAGTTAAAGGTAAATCTGGTAATTAAGGGTAAAAATATGATTATAAAATTACCCTAACACATGAAAAAAATTTATTGGATGACTAAATGTATACCCATATCACATAAGGGTCGTAATGTAATTATTTTATGGACTTTTGACCATGAAAAAAAGTTAAATATTATTAAAACCAAAGAAAGTGACAACATGTCACTCCCTTAAATATTTTAAGTATAATAAATTTAATTTAGTGATAAAATTCATGAAACTTAGAACATTAATAGTATATATTAATTTAATAAAATTATCTACATCATTTAAATTTATTTAAAATTTTTAGGGATTAAATAATTATCATTAAAGGTGACACAATAGTGATGTTGAAATTATTTTATTGATTGAAATATCAAATAAATGGTTTTAAAAATATTAAAATAAATATTATATATACTATTTAATGTGCTCAACTAATTTTATAGATAAATATGACATGTTATGAATCTATTAAATCTTGTATTTCGAACATATCTTTTTTGTGGATTTTATTTAAATTCAAATAGATTAATAGTGTCAAAATTTACACTATTGTTATTTTATAAAAATAACATAATATAATTTTTTTCAAAAATCACAAAAATAATTAAAAATTATAAATTAAACATTATATGGTCTAAAATGTTATAAATTATGAAATTATGGACAATTACCAATAGATAATTAATTATTCAAAACAATTTAAAATTTACAATCTTATTACAACAAATAAAATTAAATAGATTAAATTAGGATAAATCAAGTTGATAATGTTTAAAATAAATTAAAAACATATATAAATTTTATTAGTTGATGAGATTAAAAACCTATCTCATCTAAGATTCGAATTTGAGTCATTTTGGAAGTTTTTATGTGGGTTTTTAATTAATTATAAATTGTTATTTTTTAGGTTTCCAAAGGTGCCCCTCTCCTCCCTTATAAAAAAACCTCCTCCCTCTCCTCCTTACGCCTCATTGAGCTTTAAATATCGGCCAAACCCTGACCAGTTCTATTCTCCACATCATAGAAACATTCTTGAGGTTCTGGTCTTCTCAAAAGACCAACTCTATTTCCTTAAGATGATGCTTAAAGGAGGTGCGTCGAAGAAGATGTAATCTCTTCTTCCAATTATTTCAAGTTTCTTTCTTCTAATACTTCTTCTTCTTTGGTTGTTTAATTATAAAGTAATAACATCAGTATCACTATTATACTGATATGTTATTATAAATATTAAATGATCCTATTTCATCTTCTGTTCATCCTACGAAAAATAAAATCACCGCGTGTGCGTACGTACGGAATACCGTCTCCACGACGTGGTGTAATCTGTTTTCCACCTCCACCTTACATGGATGGGTATAATGGTGTAATTAATAACTATATATGGTTATTATAACAGAATACTGATTCTGAGATATTATATCATCCACTCCAATTCTATTAAATAATTATGGGAATGATATCATCGCTCGTGCGTACGTACGGACTACCATCTCCACGAACGCGATGAGATTCATTTTCCATGATTAACCATTCATGTATGATTATAAAATATATATAATAAATAATCATGAAAGAAATTAAATAATAATAATACTGGATTTATTTACATATATTTTACATTTACTTAATTCCATTTAATTCAATAAGAAAACGAAAACAACGTTCATGCGTACGTACGGCCTACCGTCTCCATGAATGTTGTATTTCCTTCCATTTATCAATTTATCATATATATTTATATGCTGATTATATATTATATATAAATAATGTTTTATATTCTGGAATTGAGTAAATCAGGTTATAAGTAATAATATCAAGAACAATAAGTCGAAACACGTACGATAAATGAAACGATTTTACCCAAAACACTGCTTTAACATGGAATTTACAAAAGAACTGGTAATATAATGTCATAAGTGAACCATATATGACATCATAACAATGAACATGATTTTTTAAGAAGACAATGACAATATTTAAATCATTATATAGGAGTTTCTGATACATATTAATAATATCAGACATAAGGTAAGGGAGAATTATTCCAATCTCGTTCTTATCTGTGATTTTTTATTAATAAGTATTTACTGGGGTTATTGTTATCATCCATGTCCATGTTTTCTAAATGCGTTTTTATGTATGTTTAAAGTACTTTTTACCCATTTTTGACTTTTACTACATGGTATATAAGGAATATTTCTTTTTTTTACCATATGAGGTACTTTTTGACTTTTCTTGAAAAAGTACAAGGAGAATGTTTTTTTAACTTATACGGAATAAACAAAATTTTACGGTTTCATAACTACTTATTCTCATGAATATTATTCTTCACTATTTCATGACTATTTTCAAAAAAAAATCCATTTCTATTAAAATTGCATGGATGTTTTTGAAAAGAAAATGATTTTGAAGAAGAAAGGATATTTTCCTCAAGAATTAATTCCAAGTGTTTTATCAAAACCATTTTCTATCTAAAATGAAATTATTTCATATGTATATGTTTCAAGTATAATGTCTCTATAATTTACATGGTTTTACTTTTCTTATGATGAAATCATTGACATTTGTTTAATATAGATTATGATATGATGAAATGATTTTTATAAAACCCATTTTATTATTTGGGTTATGATAAATGATTTATGTTTATGGTGTGGCACACAAAAAAATGATTTCATTATAAGATGGGTGGGACCTATATCTCCCTCCAATGAATTAGGTAATGATTTATATCTCATGAGATAGACATGGCTGGAATGAAAAGTTAATCTGATTCAGTGATACAGGACTGGAACGAGGAGTGAACTCGATTTAGTAAGGGACTTTGTCCACTACGATGGTCTTGGCAGCAATGCCTTGGCTACTGTGGGAATCATATCAAGTGCTTAACGGTTTTTCACAATTACATGTTTCCACTATATTTTATTGATATTCAATTATGATTTATGCCACATGTACTTCCATGTTTTATGTCATTTCTCAAGATTTTGATGTTTAAACATCATGTTCATGTTTTTAAGTTCAAATGTATATGGTTTGTTTTATTTTCTCCATGCTTACCATTACTGATCATTTGAGCTCACCCTATAAATTTTTTCTCTTCCCTAGGATATAAAGAAAGGTTTCAGGTAAGAAAACAAAATGGGAAGATCATTATGGGAGATGTTGAAGATCTTTCACCATGATTAGAAGATTATGTTCCAAGTTTCTAAAGACACTAAACTATTACGATCCTTATGTGTCTATTTTTGTTATGTATTAAGTATTCATCAAAAGTAATGTAATGTTCATGTACATCATGTTTGGGTTCACTACAGTTGGTATCAGAGGAAAGGTTTAGTTAACCATTGGAAACTAGGATGCCAAAAATTTAGTGAGATCCCTAGAGATATTTCTATGGTATGTCTAGGGAGGTCTCCAAGGTTAAGTATAAGTATTGGTTATAGTCCTAGAATTATGGTAAAAACCATAAAATTAACCCTAATATGTTATATATTAAAGGTACTTCCCCTTTATTATGTTTTTTCCCTAAAATTATTTTTTCCTCTCACACTATTCTTTTTTGGTTTTAGACGATGGCTGGAACCTGAAGGAACCGTGTTGATCAATGTAATAGACAATGAAATTATTGTCCCCCAAAAAAAACCAATTTTATGAGATATGGAGTGGAAAATATTATATGTATACTTACACAAGCTATGAATCATTATGGACTTCCAAATGAGGAGTGATGGGATCAATATTCTGTTGAGTCTTTCATGAGGCAACACCAACCTTCCTTCATTGGTTCATCTGATCCACTTGTTGCTGAACAATTGATCAGTACCATTGAAAAGATATTTTCCATCCTTCGCTATTCGGAACATGAAAAGTTCATTCTGGCTATTTATCATTTAAAAGGTGAAGCAGATCAATGGTGGACAATAATTAAGAATACAAGGACTTGAGAAGAAATTGAATCCATGGAATGGGATGAGTTCAAGAACATATATTTCTATAAGTACTTCCCTCGTATTCTTCGAAAAAATATGGAAAATGATTTCCTTGAGCTTAAGAAAAAGGATGATGAATCTATTTGTATATACGAAGCGAATTATACAAGGATTTCATGGTATGCATCTAGCTTTATCATCCAACCTGAATGTAAATTTGATCGATTTTTCATTGTCTTAAAACCAAGTCTTTGAAGGGCATTAGCTATAAGATACTTTAGTAGCAATGAAGAAATTGTGCATTGTTCTATCAAGGTAGAAATGGATGTTGGTGTTACATATCCATATCATGGTTTTGACAAGAAATGAGAGATGGAGTTCATGGAAAAATCTCATAAAAATGGTGAAATGATGGTGAATGTTTCTTTATTCCCAAAGTGTCGAAAGAAGCATAGTGGAGATTGTCTAAAAGGTAATGGAAAATGTTTCAAGTGTGTAAAGGAAGGTCATCGAGCTTCTAAGTTCCAACTTAATGGGAAAAAGGTTTCTAATGACGTGAATAGAAAAAAGACTATAGAGAACTCTCCACTGACACTTCAATGCTTCAAGTGCAAGAAACTTGGGCATAATGCTAATAAATGCCCAAATCCAAGGGTTAATGATGATCAACATGAGTAACCTCTTAAGGAAAAGGATAAAAGGATGTCACATGTGATCAATATTTGTGATGTTGAGTATGAAAATGATGTTTTGTAATGATTAAGTGTTTATGTAATGGGATTACAAAATAGTATCATGGAATCTCATTTATGGTATCATAGAAATTTGGAATATCTATGTATTGGTTTTCAATAATTTTATGGTATTGGTAACCATGAAAAGTGGTTGAAATATTTTTTTAAAGACGATGATATACACATAATGATGGGATAAAGAAAAAATGAAATGATCTCATGACTGATATAAGGACACAATTATATCATGGTTTGAGTATATAGAAATTTTTGGATTTTGGTATGTGGAAAGTGTTAAATTTTGACAGCATTCATGTTTTCACTAAGGTTTAATAGGTATTCATTTTTCATGAGAATACATGATTTAGGTATTCACATGTTTGTAATGTGACCAACAAGATATATCGTATGTTAGATTGGGGATAAATGATGGTATTCACATGCTCGACAGATGACATTTCTAGTAATTGTTTTCTTTATACTATGAGCTTGGATATAAGTATATTGGGTAATAATAAATATTGAAATGGATTAAGACAGACAATAGTTGGTATTGTTTACGGCTAGGGATTTTTGATATGATAATATAGTTTTAGAAAAAGGATAACCTGCAGGACGGGTGAAAACCCTTCGCATCAGACAATGATGCAGTAATCGAACCCACAACCAAAGTGCGACAGGCCTATATCGCCTACCACTGGCCAACAAGAAGTCCCTGGTTTGTAGAAACTAGTTTTATTTTTTAAGAGGGATGATAGATGCTGTATAAGTCCATTTTGGAACTATATATGATTAATCTCACCATAGATAGAATTATGTATATAAATTTTTCTAACCTTATCTTTGAGACAGATGGAAGGACCTATCATTCTATCGCATGATCTTCTAAAACATCACGAAAGAGAAATTAAACTTAATTTCATTAATATATGAAGTGGGAATTGTTTAAGGCATGAGAAATAGTGATATTGTACCAAAATCAAGTATGTAATTCTTTTAATTCAAAAACTATTCAACATTTGGGAAATGATCTTGAAAACAAAAAATGTTGTCCTACTGCTCTCATATCTTATGAATCAGATGGTACCTTATATCATCAAAAATTTATGGCTATGCGATTGTTGGCTTTTTCATAGCCATGATCTCTACCACTCTCCATCAGAACTTTATGGTTAGATGTCTCTTCCATATCCATATTTTCAACTATGTTCTTTTATGTGGAAACCCAA
Organism: Viscum album; assembly: GCA_963277665.1. Lineage (NCBI taxonomy): Eukaryota > Viridiplantae > Streptophyta > Magnoliopsida > Santalales > Viscaceae > Viscum > Viscum album. The sequence goes on along the minus strand of OY728147.1, from coordinate 2,043,316,047 downwards.
TGATTAGTTAATTTGGGTAACTGTTATGTATCATAATTTAGTTTTTTAAGATCAGTTTTGGTATTCCTTTTTACAATTTGGGTTTCTATTAAAGAAACTTTCAAGTAGTAAACCATTTATAACCCCGACGAATTTTGAGGGCGAAATTCATTTTAAGTGGTGTAGAATGTAACACCCCGAGATTTTATGACAAATATTCTTTTAAATATCATTGATGTCTTGTCTTGTATGTTACACCAATATTAGCTTGTTCTATACAACACACTGTATTAGCTTAAATTATATGCAAACACTATTCTTGGCTTCTGTTACACGCAATCACGACCTTCCTCGATAGCATGTGTAGTACGCAATACCGAGTTTCACTAAACAATTATATATTGTTATAATATTATTATAAACTATACGTTATGAATATTAGTAACAATATTTTGAATTTTAAAACTTTATTATTCATATTACACATTTTTTAAAACATGGTATGAGACCAAAACAAATTATTCGGGTAAAATAAGTAATTTTCAAAAAATACAGTTTTACCGCCTTTTGATGGTGTACCCACATTAAATATAGTTTTTTATGGGTTTATTAGTTAAATTTGAAAAAATAAAATTCTTTTTTTGAATCAGGATATAAAAATTTACTTTCGATAAATTTTTCATATTATTCTGATAACTTTCATATTTTAATGAATAGTAAAAACATGCTATATTTAATTACAAACAAATTTTTTCCTCGAAATAATTTATATGGTTAAATTATTATATTGAATGGTTTTAAAATATAAATAGAATATATTTTTATAATTTAATATAATTTATGTCAGTACCATTAATTTTACATTGAATTCATAGGTAAAAACATTTTAATCATAGGCAATGTCTTAACTTTTAAAACTCATTTTCATAACAACAGGATTAATTTTTAATTAATTACTGTATCTTCTATGTTTTGAATTTTGAAAAATAGATTCCATATTTTAATTCAATGGGTCCAAATTATGTTAATAGGTTACTTTTATTTTTTTGATATTATGAATAGTAACTACGGTAATTTTTATTTACTGTAGTTAAAGGTAAATCAGATAATTAAGGGTAAAAATAAGATTATAAAATTACCCTAAAACCTGCCAAAATTTTATTTTATGACTAAAAGTACAACCATATCACCGAGGGGTCTAAATAGATTAATTTTATGGACTTTTAACAAATAAAATAATTTAATTATTATTAAAACCAAAGAAAGTGACAATATGTCACTCTCTTAAATCTGATTAGTATAATAGTTTTAATTTAGTGATAAACAACATGAAACGTCGAACATGAATATTCTATATAGAGATAATACAATTATCTACATCATGGGAATTTAATTATAATTTTTAGGGATTAAATAATTATTATTAAAGGTAACACAATAGTGATGTTGAAATTAATTTATTTATTGAAATATCAAATAAATGGTTTAAAAAATATTAAAATAAATATTATATGAACTAATTAATATTCTCCACTAATAATATATATAAATATGACATGTTATGATATATTAAAGCTTTTATTTTGAACATATCTTTTGTGTGTATTTATTTAAATTCAAATAAATGAATAGTGTCAAAATTGACCCTGTTGTTATTTTATAAAATAACATGATATAAATTGTTTAAAAATCACAAAAATATTTAAAAATTATAAATTAAAGTTTATATGGTCTAAAATGTCATTAATTATCCATTTATAGACAATTCAAAACACATAAGTAATTATTTATAACAATTTCAAATTTAGAATCTTATTACAACAAATAAAATTAAAAATATTAAATAAGAATAAATCAAGTTGATAATGTTTAAAATAAATTCCAAACATGTCTAAATTTTATTTTTTTGATAATATTACAACTCTATCGCATCTAAGATTTGGATTTGAGTCATTTTCGATGTTTTCAGGTGGTGTTTGAATATTTTATAAATTTATATTTTTGAGGTTTCCAAAGGTGCCCCTCTCCTCCCTTATAAAAGGGAACCTCCACCCTCTCCTCCTCACACCAGATTGAGCCTTCAAGCTCATTCAACCTCTGCCCATTTCTCTTCTCCACTTCCCTAGAAAAATATTGGAGGTTCTCGTCTTCCCAAAAGACCAACTCTAGTTCCTTTAGAGGAAGCTTAAAGGAGGTGCGTTGAAGAAGATGTAATCTCTTCTTCTGATTCTTTCAAGTTTCTTTGTTATTCTAATTATTATTATTTAGTTGTTTCATTATAAAGTTATAACATCAGTACAATAATATATTGATAAGTTATTATAAATATTAAACGACCCTATTTCATCATTTATCCATCATATGGAAAACAAAATCACCGAGCATGCGTACGTATAGAATACTATCTCCATGTCGTGGTGTAATCTGTTTTCCACCACCACCTTACATGGATGGTTATAAGGGTGTAAAGAATAATTATATATGGTTATTATAACATCATACTGATTATAAGATATTATATCATCCACTCCAACTCTATTAAATAAATATGGGAACGATATCATCGCTCATGCGTACGTACGGACTACCGTCTCCACGAACGCGATAAGATTCATTTTCCATGATGAACCATTCAAGTATGATTATAAAGTATATATAATAAATAATCATGAAATATATTACATAATAATGATACTGTATTTATGTTCATATATGTTTCATTTAATTAATTTCTTTTAATTTTATAAGGCTACGAAAACAGCGTTCATGCATATGTACGGCCTACCGTCTCCATGAACGATGTATTTCATTCCATTTAATGATATATCATATATATTTATATAATAAACATATATTATATATAAATCATGTTTTACATTCTAGAATTGTTTAAATTAGGATATAAGTAATATTATCAAGAACAACAAGTTGAAACACGTATGATAAATTAAACAATTTTAACCAAAACGCTGCTTTAACATGGAATTTACAAAAGAACAGATAATATAAAGTCATATGTGACCCATATAAGATATCATAACCATGAATATGATTATGTAATAATTCAATGACATTATTTAAATCATTATATAGGAGGTTCGGATACATACGAAGCATATCAGACCTAGGTAAGGGATAATTATTTCAGTCTCATTCTTATCCGAGATTGTTTATTCGTAAGTATTTACTGGGGTTATTTTTATCATCCATTTCCATGTTTTCTAAAAGTGTTTTTATGTATTTTTAAAGCCATTTTTACCCATTTTTTACTTTTACTACATTTTATGTAAGGAATATTTCTTTTTTTTACCATACGAGGTGCTTTTAGAATTTTTTGGAAAAAGTACGAGAAGAATGTTTTTTAAATTTTACGGCATGAACATATTTTTATGGTTTTATAATGCCTTATTTTCATGAAGATTACTCTACAATATTTCATGACTATTTTAAAAAAATCATTTTCTTTTAAAATTGCATGGAATTTTGTGAAAAGAAAACGATTTTGAGGAAGAAAGGATATTTTCCTCAAGAATTCATTTCAAGTGTTTTATCAAAACCATTTTCCATCTAAGATGACATTATTTCATATGTGTATGTTTTAAGTATATTGTCTCTATGATTTACATGGTTTCACTTTTCTTATGATGAAATGATATCCAATTTTTTTATATGGATTATGTTATGATGGGATGATGTTTATAAAACCCATTTTATTCTTTGGGTTATGATGAATGATTTATGTTTATGTTGTGGAACACGTAAGAATAATTACATTATGAGATGGATGGGACCTATATCTCCATCTAATGCATTGGGTAAAGATTTATATCTTATGAGATATACATGGCTGGAATGGCAAGTTAATCTGGTTCAGTGATACAGGACTGGAACAAGGAGTGAACTCAATTCAGTAAGGGACTTTCTCCACTAAGATGGTCTTGGCAGAAATGCCTTGGATACTATGGAAATAATATCAAGTGATTAATGGTTTTCCACAATTACATGTTTCCATGCTATTTTATTGATGTTATATTATGATCTATGCCATATGTACTTTCTTTTTTTAGGTCATTTCTCATGATTTTGAGGTTTAAACATTATTATCATGTTTTTAATTTCAAATGTATATGGTTTGTTTTATTTTCTCCATGATTACCCTTACTGAGAATTTAAGATCACCCTTTATATGCTTTTTTCACCAGGATATAAAGAATGGTTTTATGTAAGAAAACAAAAGGGGAAGATCTTTATGGGATATGGTGATGATCTTTCTCTATGATTAGAATATAATGTTTTGAGTTTCCAATAACACTAAACTATTACGGTCCTTGTGTGTATTTTTTTATGTATTAAGTATTATACAAAATTAATGTAATGTCCATGTACTTCATGTTTGGGGTCTCTACAAAAAACATCCATGATATTGTGGCCTTTGGTGTCTTTGAAGTTGGAGGGTCATGAACATCTATGTTCAACCAGGAAAGAGTGGTACCCTCAACACTATATAGTAGTTCTATGTGCCTTAGATTGATTAAAACTCATAGTGGAATATAACATTATCATCATGAACCCCACAGATTGTAATGTTAAATGTGGTTTAGGGTTTATAGGATGTTGGGGTTGGAACATCTCTCTTTAGTAGGGATGGAATCTATGGATATTCTTTTTTACAGTATATACCTTCTCTCTTACTAATTGCATATTGAGATAGGTATGAGGGAGATAGAGAAGTCTTTATAGAGAAAAATTAGTTTATACCAATCATCAATAAATTATAGTAAATTAATTCATAGTGGTATAATTATTTAATCAAGTTTCAGATTATTTCCATATGTCTATGTGCCATATAAAGACATGGTTCTTCCCTCTAGGTAAGGATCATTCCTTTTCTAATTTTACTTATGAAAATAGAGGGAAAAGAGATCAAAGGCTGGATGGAGGCCAGATTCACGAAATGACATGGAGTTACACACCACGTATTACCTGGTAGAAACTACGTAATTAGGGCCACACATAGTATAATCCCATTAAAAGTCCATGTAATGACCTATACAAGATTTTAATGTACACGATATGTAGTTTATAGTACACACTGTGTAATTTTTTTTATTAAATCAGGCAGTAGAATCATTTTTTTAGTTTTAATGCAATGAGCCCTATCAACAAGCAGTGAACCCATGTAAATCTGAATGGGAATTTTCCCCTTATTTTATCATTAGATGACTGATTCCAACTCTATCAGATCTATGGTAATACACTCAATGAGTGATAGATTCACCATGACCCTTCCTTCATGATTTATCCTATTGAATTAGTTATCAAGGGTTTATCCTTTATTCTTTTATTTGTAGATCTACTCAATTATATGTTTACTCAAGGCCTAACATTGGACGATGAGAGTCATTTGAGAACAAGTTAGGTGGTCTCATTCCTTTTGATTAATCACAAGTTGATTATATGCTTGAGAGTACTACCCTGCCACTTTTAGGGCCACACATTGTTGTTAATTGGCCAATGATATCGCCTACTATTTATTAAGTAATTGATTAAATGTTTTTTGGTGTGTTTTAGACCGTTATACTTGATTATGGGCCACCACATGGGTGAGTATGCCTTAGAATGACCTTATATGGATGTTTGTACTAGGTTGCCTATGGGAATGACTTTGATTCCCTTTAATGGTTTTTTAAAATTGAATTGTTTAATTGAATGATTTCCCACATGATATAGTTTATAACTAAGACTTGTGATAGTTTTATTCAAATGTTAGGCTTGTTATATAATATTTCCATGTGAGTATATTGGTTCAAAACATGTAAATATTTTGACTACTTGATAGGCTTTTCAGATAAATTATCCCCATGTGAGTATTTGGATGTCCGTACCTTATGAAGTTGGTATTTTCCTATTAATATTCGATTCATATGGGTGATGTTATTTTGTGCCTCTAGGTGGGGTTTTGTTATTTATTAGACAGAGGGTTTTCTATGCTAGAGGGAGAGGTTTTCCTTTTCTTCGGGGAGAGGTTTTTCCATGTTTGTGACATGTCTCCCAAGACAAAGATCAATTTTTGATTAAGCCTACTATTATATGTGCTTAAATGTTCTTCCAAGACATATTTTGTTCTTATTTATAAGACTGTTTACTTTCGAGTACATCCTATTTTACAGCATACACCATTTTACACTACCTGTTATATATATTAACTGACATATTGGCACATCTCACGAATAGTTTCATATTTAGATTTAGTCTCTCACACTGTTTGGGTCATGCTTTTGAGCCTAAACAGATTATATTATTTTAGGTGTTTTTCATGGAATGTGCCATTCTATTTGTTCTTGATATTCTGTTTAGGATTAGGGGAGAATAGGACTGAGTTGAGGATGACAATTCTTCTTAGATACCTTTGTCCTATGAGATTTTAGAAAATATATTTTGGAATACTACAATTTACCTATTTTGGATTCTTTCTTATAACATAACATGTTTCATCATCTTTTGTATGTAATGATGATTGGTTATTTATCATACCAGTCATCTACTATTTATTTATGTCAAATAGTATTACTTCTTCTGTTGTTGTTCTACTATTTTATTCAAATGTGTTATAATCGGACAATGAGGGAAATGTTTCCCCACTATCACTCTAGTCCATCACTGCTAGTTGAAATACTCTAGAATTTGGGGATATTCACTTGAGGGAATGTTGCCAACAAGGTACGAGGCACCTTTAGGAGGCATCTAAACATGGGACATAACAAAGTGTTATGAGATCATTTCTTGTATGGTTTTATTTATTGTTTTTTGAAAATAGAAAGATATATATATTCAATGATATTTTTTATTATGATGGGATTTTAAGAAGCTACCATGTTTATTTGTAAAATCCAAATTACCTCAAATAAAATTTTAATTTTTTTTGGATTTTTAGCTATTAATGTTGATTTGATTTTCACTGTTGGGTGAAACATTTTTATTGTGATGTTATTATTGTTTTCATTATGGTTTTAGTTTTATTTTATCATGATGACATGAGGGTAGGGAATTCCATGAATTATATAAGAAAAAATTATAAATAACATGTCATACATTCCTGTCATGCCATTTAGATAGAATTACAAATTGAATGTTTTTTATTGATGTTTTTCTGGATATGATTTATATTATTATTGGTACCATTATAGATATGACATCTCTTGTGATAGGTGTATTGGTATGTGTCAGGGTTGAATTGTATGGATTCCACGATTTAGTTCCTAAGGAGTATTGGCCCTCTTGGATCGGAATTTGGTGAATCATGTTTCATCCATGAGATGAATTTTTTTATTATGTGATATATGCTATGCCAAGAATTGATTCATGGGATATAAGAGCCCTATGGATAGGAATTTGTCACAATGTTTATTTACGTATAAAAAACATGGGCTCTAGGGATGTTTTAGGGACAAACTATCTAGACTCCCAGACAACATGCTGTGTAGGTCCATGAACATATTCCATGGGTTCTTCTATTCAATAAGAAAAGAACTAATTTAATTAAATGTTGCTTACTATAATTAAGTTCCGTTTGGAAGTTAAACATTTGTTCATTCATGTGATAGAGAACACATAATATTTTGTTTTTCCCAGAACACACCATGTGTGTTAGGTACACCCAGTGTAGTTTTACATAGGAAAACACCACATGTCTTTGTCCATGTAAATGCATATGTCCAGGAAGATAATCATGATTAAATGCCATGTTTCATTCTTAAACATTTTGTACCCATGTCATTTACATGACAAGGCAGGTGGATGTACATGCCCACGTGGGAGCTTAAGTGTACCCATTGTGTTAGGGTTCTACACACCATATACTCCTCCTTTACAAATCTAAGATATTTTTCTTCTCCTGTTTAGTTCTTGAACTATATGACAGAAAATATTGTCAATGATCTTGGACTATGATGTGTGTTTGATTGACTTTTAGAAAATGCCACCATGATGAACTCCAGTTGACCATAAGTAGTGTGTCCATGAAAATATCCTAGAGATGGCCATTCATGGGCCACTGTTGGATCCTCCTGTTATGCCTGCTGAGGCACCTATTGTTGTAAAGGACATAGGTGCTGAGGTAAAATTCTAGGACAACATTACTCGCTTCATGAAAAGTTTCCAAGGAGAACCACAATAAGTCACGTCTATGGCTGAGTTGATAGGATTGTTCGAGCAGCAACATCCACCTAAATTATTGGCAGATGGAGTACCTTAGGCTATAGAGTCATGGTTCGAGGACATGTTACAATTCTTTGAGAATTTCGAGATTCCTACATGGAGAAGGTCCAAGATCTCTTCTTAAATGCTACGTAGCTCCACCAAGAGAAAGAGGGATGATATCACTGAGACATATCATCATTGGGATATGGCTATGGATGAGTTTCAGAAAGTATTCTATGATTACTTTTATCCCGATATTTTAGGGAATGAGAAATCCTAGGAGTTCAGGCTTATGAAAAAGGGTACCCTATCAGTTATGAATTACTCGGACCATTTTGCTGATATCCAATGATTCTTACCTTTTCTGATGGGTGATGATATTTTGAAGGCTAGGTGATTCGAGGATGGTCTCTGGTATGACATCTAATCACATGTGAATATCTTTCAACTAACTAGTGTATCTATTATAGTAAACCATGAACTCATTACCAAGTGGAAGCACAGGTAATTGAGAGGTGTGATCTAGTGTGTTCGAAATAGAGGTATGGTACTATTTCAAACTGTAGTTGGAAGCATCATATAAAGCTTTGTATTAGGGATTCTAGTATCTAGAACATGTCATTAGGTTTCTAGGTCAGGTTCTACCATTATTGGAGAGTTTGGAATGCCAAAACGAATTATCCTATGGATCCAGTAGAGTGCCGATCTTGAGGAAAAATGGGCCACATATAGTTCTTTATCAGAGAGATTCCTCAAATAGAGAGTGAGAGAGGGTCTGTACTGACTCCATGTTCTGGAGAAGGGCCAAAAACTTCTCACTAGTCAGGGAACTGGAATACTTCAGGCCATTTAGGGTGTGGTAGTGGTTGTGGCCAATGTAGCCAGACCCCAAGTCCTTAGTGACAACAGGGTGGATCTGCTCAGTGTAGTCAGGCAGTGTTGCAGGGATACTATATAGGCAAAACTTATGCAGTTCAATAGAACAAGTATGAGCATGATCCCTCTAACATCCTAAGATTTTACAAGATTTGTTCCTTTTAATTTTCTTAATGTCTTGTATTCTACACTACACCAAGATTAGCTTCGGTATATATACAACATCAGTTTAGCATGTGTTATACATAATTCATTGCTTGTCATAGGTTATACGAAATTTCATGTTCTTAGAATTAATTTCATGAAAGTCCATGTATAAGTTAATAACATAATATTATAACCTAGCCATTTTAATTCAGGTTATGAAAAAATTAACTTTCTGCTGAAAAGTATTAAAATAAAAATAAGTGATTCTATTTTATAATAAAATCACTCATTATGGATTTTATTAATGAAACAAATATATAAAAAATTCAATATAATTTTTAAAATTCATCTTATATGTTTTATAGATAATATATACTAGAAAATCCATTTTTTCAGTTAAAATAATTTTTTTTTAAAAAATGCAGTATTGCTGACTTATGATGGAGAAACCATTTTAAAATATAGATTTGACAAATGTATAGATATTATTTAAACAAAATAATTATTATATTTGGAATAAAGTTAACAAAATATACATTGGATTAATTTTTTTATATTTTCCGGACAACTTTTCTCTTTTAATTAATTGTAAAAATATGCTAAATTTTAATTAAAAACAGCCTCATCGATATGATTTATATGGAAAAATTATAGTATTTAATGGTTTTAAAGTATAAATATAATAAATTTTTATCATTCAATATAATTTATTTCATTATCATTAATTTTACATTGAATTCATATATAAAAATCATTTCAATAATTTTCAATGTTTTAGCTTTTAAAACCTGTTTTCTCTTTTCTGACAATTGTTCAAATTTTAAATTAATTACTGACATTTTTGTGTTTTTTCTTTAAAAAATATGGATTCAATATTTTAATCATAAGGTATGAATTTTTTAAATTGGTTCTTTTTATTTCTGGGCTTTGTGAATAGTATCTTTGGTAACTTTTTATTTACCACAATTAAAGGTAAATTAAGTAAATTAGGGTAACAACCAATAAGATAAGGAGAATATAATTACAGTAACACCTTCCAAAATTCAATTGAATTATTAAATGTATACCTATATCACCTAAGGTTAGGAATTTATTCATTTAATGGACTATTTTCTATGAAAATTATGTAATTATTATTAAAACAAAAGAAACCGAAAACGTGCCACTCTCTTTTCTCTTATAAGTATAATAATATTAAGGTAGGGATAAACATGATGAAACATCGATTATAGATATTATAAATAATAATTATGAAATTATCTATATAATGGTAATTTATTTTGATTTTTGTGATGTTAAATAATTACCACAAATACAAACACAATAATGATATAATTATTATTTTATTAAGAGAAATATCTAATAAATGATATTATAAATTTTATAATAAAACAAATATGACATAATTTATGTCATACATGAATTTTATATATGTCTATGACATATTAGTATTGAGTTAATATATTTTTACAAAATAACCAAGTGAGTAGGTTTTTTTGTAAAAGTCATGTATGAATAGTGTAAAAATTGACATAATTCATAACATAAAATATAAAATAATTTATTAAATTTTATAAAAATTATAAAGTCTAATATTTGATGAAATGGTTAAGATTTGTCCTAATATGACATAAAATCCACTTTTTTCTATTTATATTTTATTATAATTACATCAACACCAAAAGTATAAATAACCTGATATCAAGATAAGATAAAAAAGTGTAAAATAATGGTTCAAATGAAAAGATAAATATTAAAAATGTTAAAAACATGGAAAAAGTAGTTGATTATTGTATTTAACCAAAAATATTCTTATCATAGAAGTTAATATGTTTGGGACCCATAGAAACTGAAAATAAATTTGTACTTAATTAATATTTCAACAGTTTCCAAAAGTACCCCCACCTTTCTTATAAAATGGAACTTTTCCTTATCATTTATTCACTCGTAGAAATTGATTTTTCAGGGCCACTCCTACCCATTTACTCTCCCAGAATCTATAAATTCATCCATGATGACAATCATTGGTAAAAAATCCATCCTAGGGATACCTTTTCTGCAAATCAAAAAGATATACTCGAAAAAGGGGTAACTGTTTTATCAGCTCATTCAAAATTATTTTCTAATTATTCTTAAAATTACATTTTTATTTCACTAAAATTTAATAAAATCAGTATAAATAATAAAATTATATGTTATTACAATTATGTAACCAAAATATTCCACGTTTGGTCCATCTAATGAAAAAAATCCATATGCATTCGTACATACGACTTACCATCTCCACGACATGGTATAATATTTTCTTCACCAACACCTTACTTGGATGGATATAATTATGTAAATTATAACTATATATGATCATTATAATATGATATGGATTATGGAACAACATATATACCATCAACATTCATACCATTTCCCAATTATTAGAATGATTTTGTACGTACGTAGGGCCCCCCATCTCCATGATGTGATGTGATTAATTTTATTAGATATACATTAATAAAATATTATATAAATGTTAAGAATGAGTAATTATGATATGTATTATATTAATAAATATTTAATTACGTGAATAAGAACATTGATGTAGAACCAGAACTTATTCAGAAAAACATGCATAAGAAAATGAAGCAGTTAATATCCGAATAATGAGTGATAATGAAATGTTTCTTACAATAAGATTATAATATTATCATATATGATATCAAAAAAAAGAAAATTATTTTTGAATAATGAAATAACATTATTTATATCATTATACATAAGTTTAAGATACTTACAAATCATATCAGACATATGGTAAGGGATTATTTTGTCTCGCTTTTATTCCTACGGGACATATGCCTTATACACCACGAATTTCCTTTAGGTGGTGTTTATGCTTCCCCTGAATGATTCATTATTTTTATAATGAAGGTTATGATATTTAATTTTTTATATAATTTTATTAATTTTATGAGGCCTATAAATTTAATGATTATAATTGGTAGGGGATAATTTTTCAATATCATTATTTTTTAAGATCGTATATACATAAGTATATATTGGGGTATATATGTCATCCACATCTATGTTTCCTAATTATGTATTCTATAATATTATTTATATTATTATGAAATTGATTAAATTAAATATTAACCATTGAATAATTCTTATTATGTTGTATGAAAGGAATCTTTTGTCGTTTCCAAATACGAGGTGCATTTTGACTATGTCGGAAAATGTACGAGAATAATGTTTTTTTATATGACATGAAATGATTTTTATGATTTCATAATGCCGAATTTCCACGAATATTACATTACATGATTTGAAGGTTATTTTTAAATTAAATTACATCCTTTTTATATTATATGGTGTTTTATGAAAAGGAAATGTTTTTCAAGAAGGGATATTTTTCTCAAGAATCAACTTCATGCGTTTTATTAATATTATTTTCCATCTAATGTGACATTATTTAGTAATTTTATGTATCAAGTATACTATCCCGAATATTTATATGGTTTAATTTTTTTATTCTATTTATGGCATCAATTGGTTGTCCCTAGATTATGGTTTGATAGAACGAAGTTTAATAAAACCATTTTATCCCTTGGGTTATATTATAAAGAGTGATTTGTGTTTTTTAGAATATGTAAGAATGATTTATTTATGAGATAGTTCTAACATCTATCTACCTCATGTGAATTGTGTAAATATGGATAACTCATGAGGTTTGTATGTTATGCATGAACCTGATTTCATGTCTATATTTATATGTGTGGAAATGGTTTTCATGTTAATAATTTTATGAATATACCTGGTATCCATGTCCATATGCTTATACAAGGTTCAAGTTTGAGGTCTTTAATTCAATGAGTGAACTTGTTACAATTTATACATGTTAACCATGTTATAATTTATGTGTATGCCACAATTTAATGACTTATTTTACAGTTATGATCATCGGTATTATAATCCTTGATTTTCATAATGATTTATGTTTTCCATTGATATGTCGGGAATTATCATCTAATGTTTTGATCACATTATTGTAACCTTTATGCTCATGTTTATTTTTACATATCACCCTTTTTTACCCTTACTATGTTTTTATGCTCACCCCTTTTATATATCTTTTCCTTGGATTTGAAGAAGGGTATTAATTAATATGTATCAAAAATGGGTTCTAGTTTTGAAAGACAAAGTAAGAGATGATGTAGACGTTTTATAAACCAGTTTTTTTTTATTCCCAGTTTTTGAAGAAACTAAAATTATATGGTCATTAGGAGTTTATTTGGGTAATTTACTATGTATTCCAAAACATTAATGTAACTTCCATTTATGTCAAGCATGGGTCATTACATTTTTTATTAGAACGAAGGACTAGTCAACCTTTGGAAACTAGGATGAGACAAATTTAGTGCAATCCCTAGATATATTAATAAGGATATTCCTTGGTATGTCCTCAAATAAGTCAATGTCTAGGTAAAAACCTATGGGTTTTTGAGATAATCATTACAAACCTAGGGTTAAACTGAAGATAACAAAGATTTAATTATTAAATATAATTTACCAGACATATATGTTTCTAATATCTGATATGTATCTCTCATTCATTGCTTTATAGTATTAGTAAATATCCATAAATACATACAACAAATTTAACCATTGAATTCTTCTCATATGAAAATTATGATAATTATGAAGATAAATTTATTTATGTGGAAATAACATGAAGTGAATCATGATGATTGTATGAGCATTGGTCAAACTGGTTAGGATAAATAGATTTTAAATGACAAGTGAAAGGAATCTGATGTTCTCAAACTATTTTTTATATTAAACCTAATAATATTGATGTTGTGAAACTGTAATATATGATTCATATTTTTTGAAATATGAAGATGATGGATTTTTAGTAATGGTTAAAGAATAAATTTTGTTGATTTAGGTGTATATTTTTTGAAATTCATGTATTATATTATATGAATCATGATATATATAAGTTTTTTTAGTATAAGTTTTTCATTAAGAATATAAAAGGATATGTTTATTAGTTCTATGTAGAAAAAAAATTAATTTAAGTGTATAGTGATATATTTAGGGAACACATAATTAAGGGAAAGATAACACTTAATATGTCCCTTATGTTAATGTAATTATGTTTTTATAATGATATGTTTGATTTGAATAAGTGAATTGGATGATGCCAGTTTCTTGGGAACAAATTATAGAATTGTTGAAAAATGGGTTATATTATCATGGAATAATTATAAATATTTTTGGGACATAAAAAATATATCCAATAATTTTTTGAATAAGAAAACATGCATGTTTTCAATAAAGATATCTGATAATTCAGGTCATCACCATGACTCAAGAGTATTCATAACAAATATGTTCACATTTTTAGAGTGTGACCATCCATAAATATCATATGATATATGGGGGATAAATATTAAGTCGAGTTTTTCATCATTTTTCTACAGTTTTGGATTTTAATATTTCATAAGGATTATAAGATTACCAATTTTATGGAAATTTTGAGACGACCTTTAGATGATGTTTTTTAGAATAAATTATTATCTCACCATATATGGACTTATGCATGTTTGATAAATTTTTCTAACCTTTTTTTGATAAATACCTATGGAATGACCCATCATTAAATTTGTGAATCACATGATCTTCTCACACTTTAAGAATAAATAATTCATCCTTATTTCATTCAAAAAAAGATGATGTAGTAATTGTTCAAGGCATGACAAATGATGAGATTGTACCGAAATTGGGTATGTATTTATAATCATGTTCTTAAAATTTAATAAAAGTATCTTGAAAACCAAAAAATGTTATTATATTTCCTTTTTATACAATAAATAAGATGGTTCCTTAAATCATCAGAGATTTGTGGATTTATGATTGTTAACATTCTACAAACCTCGATCCCTGTCACTCTCCATCAGAAAGGGATTGAAGTTTTCATCTATATCAGTGTTTTCTTTTCCCGCCTATATTTTTATACATGGAAACCCAGTGAGGAGTTACATTGGGTAACTTTTATGTAAATAACATTCCATTTTAATTTGATGTTTTGGTGTTCCTTTTTTAAAATGTGGGTTTCTATAAAAGAAACATTCATGTTGTAAACCTTATATCACCCCAATGAATCTTGAGGGTGACATTCATTATAAGGATTGTATAATGTAACACTGTAAGTTTTGATGCGATAGATTTTTTTAATTTCCTTGATGTATTGTGTTGTATGTTAAACCAATTTAGATTATGCTACGCGCAACACCAACTTAGCTTGCGGTATACGCAAGTCTATTTCTAGATTGTGTTACACACAATTTCAAGTTCATATAATTAATTTCCCAAAATACCACATATTTGTGAACAACTAAATATTATTATATAGACATTATAATAGGGAGTATGAAAAATGATAACATTCTTCAGAAAAACTATTCAAATGAAAATATGTGAGTTTATAAAATAATAAAATCACTTTTAATGGATTTTATTATGTAAATATATATTATATACTCAATATAATGTTTAAACTTCATCATATATGTTTTCTAGACATTATGTAATAAAAAATTCAATTTTTCGGATAAAAGAAGGATTTTTTTTTAAATGTTGTATTGCTGCCTTTTGATGGTGCACTCAATTTAAATCTAGTTTTTGAAAATATTATATATTCTATTTAACTAAATAAATAGTTTATTTGGATGCGGGATATTAAAACTTTACCATAGATGATTTTTTTATAAATTTTTTATAACTTTTCTATTTTCATGAATATTAAAAATATGCTAAATTTTAATTATTTTTTTTCGAAGAAATAATTTATATTGTTAAATTATAATAATAAACTATTTTAATGTATAAATATAATATATTTTTCTATTAATTATAATTTTTTCTTTATCATTATCTTTTCAATGAATTTTGATGTAAAAAGTATTTCAATATTCTGCAATGTTTTAAAATTTAAATAATTTTCTAACTTTTTTGAAAATTTGATTAATTTTAAAATCATTACTAAAAAATATTTGTTTTGAATTTGGGTTAAATGGATTACATATTTGGAATCATAAGATTCAAATATTTTAAATAAAATCAATTTATTTTTTTGGTATTGTTGATAGTAACTATGGTAATTTGTATTTTCCGCAGTAAATGGTGAATAAGGTAGATTTGGATAACAAACAATATGATAAGGATAATAAAATTTTAATAACACCTAAAAAATCATATATTTGAATAAACTTCTTCTCATATCACCTAAGGGTAAAATTGATTAATTTAATGAAATGTTTCAATTAAAATGATGTAATTATTATTAAAACCAAAGA
This sequence comes from Viscum album, assembly GCA_963277665.1. Lineage (NCBI taxonomy): Eukaryota > Viridiplantae > Streptophyta > Magnoliopsida > Santalales > Viscaceae > Viscum > Viscum album. The sequence continues at coordinate 2,043,299,494 of OY728147.1, read as the reverse complement.
AAGTGACATCATGTAACTCTCTTATCACTTATAAGTATAATAATTTCAATGAAGGGATAAACATGATGAAACGTCTAATTTAAATATTATCCAAAAATATAATGAATATATATACGTAATGGAAATTTAATTTAAAATTTTAGAGTTTATATAATTATAATAAATATTGACACAATAGTGATGTAGTTATTATTTTATTTAGATAAATATCAAATAAATGAAATTAAAAATATTAAAATAAATATTATATGACTTAATTTATATCATAAATTATTTTCGGATTATTATTTTATGTTATTATTGTGTTAATGTATTTTTTTCTATGTAAACAAGTAGTTATGAATTTCTAAAAATGTCAGGTTTGAATAGTTTAAAATTGACATAATTCATAACGTAAAATATAAAATAGTTTATTAAATGTTAAAGAATTCAAAAAATTATAAGATTTGGCCAAATGGTTAATATAAATCATTATATATCCTAAATTATACTTTTTTGGTCGATTTAAATGTAATGTAAATTATATTAACACCCAATGTGTAAATAACATGATATCACGGTATGATTAAAAAGGGTAAAATAAGGGTTAATCTAAAACAATAAGGTTTAAAAAATATCCGAAACATGTCAAAAAAATATTATATGATTTTATTAGATCCAAAAATCATCTTATGTTTGATATAAATGAGTTTGGGACCATTAGAAATCGAGAATATTATTATACTAAATTAATTTTTCATGATAATCCTAAAATGCACCTAACCTATCCTATAAAATGGAACTTATCATTATCTTTTAATAAAAAATATAAATCCTTTTTTTCAGAGAAAACAATACTACTCCCTCACCCAACATACCTTAATTCATCCTATATTCCTCACTTTGGGATGAATTTCAAACTATGGATTCCTTTTATGAAAATCAAAAAGAGATACTTAAAAAATGGGTAATTGTTTTATCACATCTTCATAATCCTTTTCATCATATACCTCTTCTTAATTATTTCTGTAATTATAATGTAATAACTTAAGTTTCGCATATGTTCTAATATGTTATTATAAAAATGAAACTACCATATTCCACATTATGTCCAACCATTGGAAAATGAAATTACCACACGTGCATACGTATGTCATACCGTCTCCATGTCGTGGTGTAATATGTTTTCCACCACCACCATACATGGATGGATATAATTATGAAAATAATAACTATATATGATCATTATAATATTATATGTATCATGTAACAACATATATACAACCCACTTTCATAACATTTCACTATTATCATAATTATATCGTTACTTGTGCGTACGTATGACTTACCATCTCCACGATGCGAAGTGATTCATTCTATAGAATATACATTAAACAATGATTATATAAATGTATAGAAGGAATAAATATGATATTAATTATATTAAAAAAATTAATAATTTAAATATGAACTAATAACGATACCCAAAATTTATTCAGCAAACCATGCATAAGAAAATGTCGTTGTTAAAATACGAATAACGAGTGACAGTGAAATGTATCTAAAAAATAGATGATAATATTATCATATATGATATCATATAAATGAATATGATTCTTTAATACATCAATAAAATTATTTAAATCATTATACAGAAGGTTCAGAAACATACCAAGCATATCAGACCTAAGGTAATGTATTATTTTTCCTCACTATTATTCTCAGGGGAAATATACCTTATACACCACCTATTTATTTTATTTTGTGTTTATGATTCCCATTAATGTTTCATGATTAATATTATAAAGGATATTATATTTAATTCTGTATATAATTTATTATATTTTATGATGCATATGACATGACTGATTATAATTGGTAAGGGATAATTTTTCAATCTCATTATTTTTAACTATCGTATATACATAAGTATGTACTGGAGTATATTTATCATCCACATACATGTTTCTTAATTATGAATTCTATAATATTATTTTTTTCATATACTACTTTTTAATTTAAAATTTACCCATTGTGGAATTTTTAATAAGCGGTATGAAATGAATCTTTTGTGTTTAAAAATATGATCTACAGTTTTACATTTCCGACAAATGTACGAGAAAAATGTTTTATTTATTTTATACAACTTGAAAAAATAATTGTGATTTCATAATTCAATATTTCCATGAATATTTCTATAATATTTTAATGATTAGTTTTTAAATAAATTATTTTCTTATAAAATTAAATGGAGTTTTATGAAAATTAAATGTTTTTGAAGAAGAACTGATATTTTCCTCAAGAATCAATTTCATATGTTTTATAAAAATAATTTTCCATCTAAGATAAAATTATTTAATAAGAAAAAGGTTCAAATATACTATCTCTGATTTTTTTATTTTTTGATTATTTTTATGTTATTTACGACTTCCATTGGTTGTTCTTGGATTATATTTTACTAGAATGATGTTTAAGAAACCCATTTTATCCCATGGGTTATACTATGATGAGTGATATATGTTTTTGTGGCACACATAAGATTGATTTATTTATGAGATTGTTAGGACATTTATCTTCATCCAGTGTATTGGAAAATGTTGGATAACTCATGTGGTGGGTATGTAATGTGTGAACTTGATTTCATGTTAACTATTATATTTTTCATCCAAGTTTTCATGTCCATAATTTAATGAGTGGATTTGGTTTCCATGTCCATATGTTTATGATAGGGAATATTTTTGTTATGTTAATTTAATGAGTGAAAATCTTACTATTTATACATGTTCAAATAATAATATGTTTATGTGTATACTATAATTTCATGTCTTATGTTACAGTTATGATCTTATGTATTATAATCATTGATTTTCCTTATGATTCATGTTATCCATTGATATGCAGGGCATGATCTTCTAATGTTATGAATACATTCTCATAACCTTTATTATCATGCTTATGTTTACATATCACCCTTATTTACCATTAATGATAATATGAGCTCACCCCTTTTATGTTTCTTTTCCGTAGGATTTGAAGAAGGTTATTAAGTTAGATGTGTAAAAAAATTTTCTAGCTATAATGTATAAAGAAAGAGATGTTGTAGATATTTTATGAACATGTTTTTTATGTTTCCTAGTTTCCAAAGACAATAATCTAATATAGTATACAAGAATTTATTTGTTTAATATACTAAATATTCACCAAGATTAATGTAATGTCCAGGTACATCATGCTTAGGTCATTAAAATCCCAGACCTTCTACTTTAGAGGTACTATTATAGTCACCTTCATTTTAGCTTCATCATTGTTCGATATAGGGGTTTAACATAGTTTCATATCTGTTCCCATTGTGGAGATCCTAGGGCACCTTGTTTTTATTTATTATGATTTTATGAAGCTAGACACTCCATTAGGGATTCAAACTGTAGGTGTGTGACAATTCAAGGATTTCCCACTTAAAATTGGTTTGTGTCACTTATTTTGGATTACTATGTCATAAGGATCACATGATTTGATGTCATCCTTGGAATGGATTGGCCACGATCCTTTTATGACTTTGTAAATTGCTATCACCGCAAATTGAATTTCACATCACCAAAGAGTGTATGATTTTTAGACAAGGGAGAATGGGATGTCTAGGAAAGATGAACTGGACATGAACATCATGGGTAGAGTGGGATGATAACATAGATTACTAGTTTATATCTAGATGTATAGGGGATAGATCAGATGGATTTTCCTCCAGTGGTTGATCATTTCAAGGTAAACTTCCTAGGTGACGTTTTAGGTTTACCTTTAGTGGGAGAGGTAAATTTCTATATCGATCTAGTGCTAGGTGTTGCACCAATATCCATTCCTCCTTATAGAATGTATATGATGGAGTTATTGGATATAAATTGGTACCTAGAGAACATGGAGGAAAATGGTTTCATCCCACCCAATACTTATCCATGGGGTTTACTAGAACTTTTTTTCAAATAGTGGATGGTAACCTAAGGATATGTGTGGATTATCAAAAGATATTACAGTTTATGGTTAAGAACCAGTATCCTATGAAAAGAAAATATGATCTCTTCAACCAAGTCCATGGATCTTGTGTTTTGTCCAAGATCGATATGAGATCTGGTTATGGTTAGGTGTTTGTTAGATCATCATATATACCTTGCATAGCTTTTCAAAGAAGATATGTCCTCTAAAAGTATGTGGTAATGTCGTTCGGTCTCACTAATTCCTTAGTTGTATTAATGGAACTAATTAACAGAGTGTCCCATCCTTTAATTGATTATTTATTTGGGGTTACCATGGATGATAACTTGGTGCATTCTGATAATCAACATGACCATGCAACACATCATGATATCATTTTGAAGTACTTTGATAGAGAAACTGTTATATAATAAGATAATAAAGTGCCACATTCGGATAGATCAGATTCACATCATGGTTCACATCAACTCAAGGATAAAGTGCCACATTCGGATAGATCACATTATGTTATGAAATTTTAATCTGTCTAACAATATTTTTCGAATCATTGATTATTTTTTTAATTACGGGATGTTACATTTTTTCCGATGAAAAATTAAATGTATGAGATAACATTTGTTGTTAAAGAAATTTATGATTATGTTTGAGGATTTTATAATATATTTTAATTGTTAAAATAATTATTTAGTTTTATTGAATAGAAAACCAATAGGATGGGTGATAACCCATCACATCTGGTAAGGCTGTGAATTTTGAACCCCTATCCAAAAGGCGTCAAGGGTCCAAGTCCAACCACATTACTACATAAGTATCGAGTTATGTATGACTTTATATTTTTTGTTGAATATGTTGAAAAAACAACTATGAGTTTGTTTTGGATCGAAATTCCTATCATATTTGAAAAATTATTTAGGGACTAAGTGATGTATGTTATTTAAAAAGACATTTAGTTTTTTGGGAATCCTATATGATCATGTTAAATAAAAAATAATGTAATTTTATTTGGGAAAAAATGTTGAATTTTATTTTGTAAGAATATATTATTTAATAATGGAATTAAGTTGATTTAGGTTATTTATGTATATGGGTATCTTATCATGAAGATTACAGGGGAAATTTTTTTTTAACACTTCAAGAGAAATTCATGTTATTTGAATATAATTCCTAAAGATTATCTTTTATGGAAATATAATAAAATTATTATATTTTTTTGGGTTTTATTATCATATATTATATTTTTAATAATTTCATAGATTGTTATTTTTTTAATCATCTATGTTGAACATCATGTATTACTTTAGAATGTTTGATAATTATCCTATCTTGTACTATCCATTTTGATTTTATAATGTCTGAAGACATGAGAAATAAATCGTTAATCTTTTGTGTATTATTTGATTCACTATATGTTATTTCTAGTGGGTTAGGAGTGAACTATTCAATATAAATACTCATTCTTTGGAGAAAAATATGGTTATTATATAGAAATTGATTAAAAGATTAACCTCTTATTATCTTGAATGTTTGTTTCTTATGTTCATTGTTTAGGTATTAAATTAATTCCTCAAATATATGAAAATGATCTTAAAACAAAAATGTTATAGGTTTACTTTTCTTATTAAGTAATAAATAAACTTTTCACCCATCATAGACTTACTATTTTGTGATTTTTAACATTCTCTTGATAATGTTTTCTTTCTATCTCCATTAAAATTTTATGATTAGTTTTATCTTGTATATATTCATGTCTTCTTACATGAAACCCTAGTATGTGTTATCTCATGTGACCTTCATACTTTTCATCCTTTATTTCAAAGTAGTTGTTTCATTAATAATTTTTAAGAAGTGGGATCTCAATTAGATTTTTTTGGAAAATTAAAACCCTTTTTTTTTCTTGAGATTAAATTTCAATGATCCAATTTATTATCCTAGGAAAACTTAACATCCATTGTTTTAAAAAAATAAAATACTAAATTCTATGGCATACAAGATACACCACATAATGTTTAAAATAATAATTAGATATTATTTTTTAAAAATAAATTTTATAACATAGTTTTCCTAATAAAAGAAATTAATATTATTAATATAATTATGAATATTTTATTTACACATGTATATATAAATCTTTGGACACTAATTAATTATAAATTTATGTAAAATCCTCAGTAAAATAAAAGTAAATGTTTTTCTAAAAAACCGTTTAAATGTTCATTTGTTTGTTTTAAAATAATAAAACCACTCTTATTAGATTATATTGACAATATATATGTTTTATAAATTTAATAAAATGTTTAAAGTTAATTTAATATTTTTTATAGAAATTGTGTATGTACAAATATAATTTTAATCCTAAAATAAGTATTTTTCTAAAGAGGCGATTTCCATCCTTTAGATTGTTCTCCTTTTACAAATATTTTTTTGAAACTTTTATAAGTGTTATTTGTCCAAATAATCATTTTTATTTGAAATATTAGTATCAATATTTACTTTTTTTAAATTTTTGAATTTTTATGACAAGATTCAATTGTTTATTAATAATGAAAAACTAATGTATTTAATTGAAAATAATTTTTAATCAAATTTATTTATAGTTTTAAATTATATATTTGAATTGATTTTTTTAGAAAATAATTTTAATTTTTTATAATTTAATACATTTTAGTTTCTTTTAATCAATATCACATATAAATGGAATATATAAAATTTGTGATCTTTTGATTGTTTTTACTTTAATTTGTTTTTTCTGATCCGTCAATGGAGTTAATTTTAATTTAATATTAACCACTTCTATGTTTTAATTTTTTTTTAAAAAAAATAAATTTTTGTAATCAGTATTATATTTAAGATCTGATAGGATCAAATTATTTTTTGGATATTATTAATAGAATGTTTAATGATATTTTTTATTACCATGGTTAAGGGTAAATTAGGTAATTAAGGGTAAAAATAATTATATAAATATTATGAAACTACACAAATACTTGGCATAATTTAATTGGAATATTTTTATACCTTAAATAATCATTGTGAAAAGATATATCTTATTTATGACTCATGGGAGAGAGTATTACATTTACAGTATTCTATTCAATGATACTTTGTTTTATCATTCATTTTATTTAAACAAGTCAATCATTTTCAGAAACGGTTTATATAAGGGATATATTAAATATATATTATTATTTTGAGATATAGAATTTTTATCTACATTCTATTAATTTATTTATAATTTTTAGTGATAAAATAATTAACTTAAATGTGACACAATATTGATTCAATAATTGTTTAATTAATGGATGAATCAAGTTAATGATATTAAAAAAATTAAAATAAATAAATTATGATATAATAAAGGTCATATATGAATTTAATGGATTAATTTCACTTGTTACTATATTTTAAATGATATTATTTTAAGTTATATTCTTATGTAATTTTTTATAAGTCATGTAATGAATAGTATAAAAATTTACAATATTAATATTTTAAAATAAATAAAATTATATTAATTGATATAAAACATAGAAAAACAAAATTTCCTCCAAATAATTTTGATATGTCCGTATACTTCTTAAATGGATCATTTATTAGTCATTTTTTCTCATGGTGATTATATTAACCCTAAAAGTGTAAATTACATGATAACACGATAAGAGTTAAAATGGTAAAATATGAGTTAGAAAAAAAGTATAAAGATATTAAAAATAAAAAATCCTATATAATTTTAATTTGATGAAATGTAATCTAAAAAAATATCCTTTATTTGAAATAAATTACTTTTGAAACATTTTGATACGAAAAGTAATTTATATTAAATGAATATAATAATGAATTACAAGAGTGCACCTCCCCTCTCCTATAAAAAAGAACCCATTAATATCATTGAAATAAATTTCAAACCAATTTTGGTCCCAATAATATATGCCCTCAATAACATACTTTATTCAATCCATGTATTCTATACTACTTATTTTCGGCATAAAACACCCCGTAGTGGTGTTAATGTGTTAATCAATAGGGATCTTTCGAAGAAGAGGTATTGTTTTTAATGAAGTGTTTTTTTATTTCTTATTCATATTGCATAAAATATTCTTCATCAAATATAGTATAATAACACTTTTTTAATCAATATAATATGATTTTATTATATTAATATCATCACTTAAATCCATTTTTAATTCCATCAATTGAGAAATGAATTAATCGTTTAGGCGTACGTGTGAACTATCACCTATATAAATCGATATAATTAATTTTCTGTTACCTTCCCTCATTACTGGTTATAATGATGGAATTATTGTATATATATTATATTCATTAAATATTTATCATTATAATATAATTATATATTAATTACTTTCTTACATTAGATGAACCTAAAAAAGATAAAATTGGTTTTCTATATGTGTGACCTATCACCTTCACAAAACGATGTGATTCATTTTTTATCACCACATCACAGTGATGATATATATAAGAATATTTAAATTATTCATAGGATATTTAAGAGATTATTATCATTTTTAAAATATAAAATAATACGTACCTTCTTTCCATAATGGTCATGAAAAAATGGAAACATTACTCATGTGTACGTACGGTCTACAGTCTCCATGTTTATAACATTTTTCATTTTTTTCATAACCATAGATAAATGGCTTTATTGAAAACTATAGATTACGTATATATCTAATGAGTATGAGATGAATATAATTCTAGAAATGATGTATCAATAAACACTTTTACCATAGATATCATTCCCAAGTCATTTTGTACAATAATACTAAATATCATCAAAACATCCCACATGAACAGAAATAAAAAGGTAATTGTAATAACATGGAAATTATAGAATAGTAAACTCTAAAACCAGTCTAAAAAATGTAATTAATTATATTGATTTTATTATTTAAAATGATAATGAACATAAATGATAAATCATACTATATGTAAGAGATTTCATCTCAATATTTTTTTATTAATTCATTTCACGATAATAGGATCTTTTATAATTTAATATGGCGTACATATAGATAATCTGTAATTTCATAGCTATATTTTTTCTATAATAATGTTATTTAATGTTTCAGTAAATGTACTATTGTTTTAGGATTAATATTTAAATGCTTAAAGTTCTATGGGACACCTTGAATGCTTAAAGATTTAATTATATTATCATTTATTCATATCTATAACAATCCGATCATTTATGAATAATTTTTTTTATTAATCTCTTATGGATATAGAAGACAGATGTACACTTTTTTATTGTTATTTATTTGGGTTTAAATAACCATTAAGTATCATTATCATTTATAATATAGTCGTTGACCAGTTAACACCCAACTGATATAAATCAATGGTTTGAAAAAAAATACATTCAATATAGATTAATGAGAAGATGGCCTCATCCAGTAGACTCAGGGCTTATGAATCGAATTTTTTGGAGCTTGTGAAGGAGGTAGCATCACTTGTCTTTAGTCTTGACCAATCCCAAGCAGAGCTTAAACAAGTTATGCTTCAATGGAATTTCAAATGAGAAATGTTCATGTAAAAATAGATTACCACCCAGGCGATATTATTCGAGCCACCCTATGAGTCTTTCACCATTGCACACCTCACCCTTAGGTATTATGTAGGTGTTATAAGGGGTTTTGTAATAAGTCATTGGTTATTTCTTATATAATACTTTTTGTAAATAATATTTTTATTCCGTCAATCCTTTTTTGAGAATAGTATTTCTTAAAAAAATGATATATTTGATAAATTGAGTTTTCAGGTAAAAATGGTACTTTTGGGAAATATATACATTATCATATAAAAATAACATGTTTTAATAATATTATCAAAAAAATTATTATAAATTATGTTAATATCACTTCTTTAACAGTAAAATGATTATGTAATATGTTTTATAAGAATTACATTTATTATATCATAAAACAAAAAGTTTATTTTAAAAAAATTATATGAAGGAAATAATTAATTTTTATATATAATTAATATTTTATAATATATTTTTATAAAATTTATTTTATGAATAATATATGCTTATATAATTTTTAAGATGTTAAATGTAATTTTTTTATTAATGATTGTGATGTGTTTTTGTCAACACCCATAAATTTTCAACAAATGTCAGTTACCATTTTAAAAGTGAAAATTCAAATATTTATGAAATCTTTCAGGTAAAATGAATATTATTTTTGGAATCACAAAATAGAAATTTTCCAATGGTGAATGTTTCACAATTTTTTGAGACAGTGGAATTTTTGGGTAAAAATTGAATACCGTATAAATAAAATATGTGTTTTATGACATCATAATGAACCCAAAAATGATGTAATAATTACTATAATGGGTATTGTTTGACCAATATATTCTATTCCCATTAAAATAATTTGATTTTAGATTTATTTTACTTATTTTATAAGGTCTTAGTGAATCCTCCAATGTGTTTAATAGGTTTTACGATTTTAAATTCATTTCCTGGGGGGGTGACTCACCTCAACATAATAAGGGCGAATATTTTAATATATTTGTAAATTGTTTTAATAAATTAATTTTTTCCACTCCATGTTAAAATAATTCATTGGAAAAAACCATGGTATGGTTTTTGGATTTGAATGCATAATTATATATATTTTAAAACCTATGTCTGTGAAATATTAAAAAATTCCCCACACATTTCTTATATAAACCCACCCAATATCCAACATCCCTTAGCTAAAAATCCTTGTACAAATACCTAAAATTATCTTCTCTCTCTAGAATCCTCCAAGGCACTGCACTCTCTCATGAATCCCTTCCTCTAGTTCTTGAAGTCACACACTCAAGTAGGAGATCATTCACCCTCCTCTTTTATCAAACATTATTTTCAAGTTATGTATTTTAATATCAATTATTCATATTTTTATATATGTTATTAAATATCATAAATAATTTCCATTTTATTTATAAATTTTTAGAGTTCCATTCACTCTAATTTACTCCTCTTATGAACCCTTATGTGTTCCCATTACCATGCTGTATTTTCACAAGGGATTCCTTCCTTTTTCATTTTTATTCATGTTTCTTTATATTGTTAAACCCTTTTAATTTCAATTAAAACTATTTGGGTATTATTTAAAACCTCCCCAGAAACATCAGTAGTTATGTTTGAATGATTAGAAACCACTTTTTCTCTAATTAATGCCTTCTGTGTACACTCGTTACCATGCCGAAATTCCATAAGATATTTCTATCTTCTTATTTTCATTGTTTTATTTTTCCAATATTATGCATATAACTTCCATTTAATATATTGGGATTTTATATTACATGGTAACTATTCTATATATTTAATGTATTAATTTTTGGGTACCCTTTTCTCTTTCATCAACCCAACTTATTAATTTTCATATGAAGACGTTATGCTGCCGAAATTGCTCTGTAATTTTCCAATCCAAAATCATCCGGTATTTAATACCATACCCATTTATCTATCAAGGGTATTCAATTTGATGCACATATCAATTTTTAATGGTACTTATATGTATGCTTTCCACATTCCTTAATCTTTTAATAATTTATGATATTGATTGATTCCATGTTATAAGATATATGTGTCACACTTATGCATGAAATGAAATACTTATAAAGGGTGTCCACCGATATCCCTCCAATTCATTTGGTAAGGTTTAGTATCATTATACAACATGTGAAATGAGAGTTTACTCATGATAATTCATATGATATGAGGGTTTACTCATGCTAATTCATGTTCAATGAGGGTTTACTCATGCCCATCCAGGCGCAATGGGCCTTAGCTCAAGCTAATATCATGTTGTATGTTGTTTCCACGTTTCAAAGTTATGATAATAATGATATATCATGAATTTATGTTTATGATTATCTTATAATCTATTTATATGACTATTTCCTTATGTGTGTTGTGTTCTTCATGTTATACATTGTTTACCCCCTTACTGGGATTTATAGGTCACCCTTTTTTTTATATATGTCCTCATATTATCCCATACAGTGTTATGTATGAAGGAATAAGATAGTAATGTCCAAGAATATTGAATTAAATATTTTGTATTTCAGGTTTCTAGTTTTTATGCAATGTTTATAATCCAAAATGACACTAGATTTCTTGATATTCTAGGTTTTATTTAGTTATTGTTTATGAAATAAAGCATGCCTTATTGCGTAATAAATGGAATGGTTGTTATAGTTGGAATCAAAGAATATTTATATTTTTTTGGGATTATGATTAGAAAACCTAGTGAAATAGTTATGTATAATAATATGAATTAGAAAAACATACCCAAATTTTGGTCAGTATAAATTATGTGCTTTTTCATAAAAATACATCCTTTTTTGGATACAAACAAGTAGAGTTGGCTCCAACATAGATGTATCTAAGGGAAAACCTAAAAACACCGCTTGGTGCTAGACTTGAATGGGAACTAGAGCACTACAATGGTCCTTTCTTTACTCATGTTTTGACACACCTGATGGATATGCTTTGGTAAATTCATAAGCATTGTATGACCCAATATTAAGGAAAACAATTCTCCTAAGAAAAGATGTTGGGAAGTAGATCATGAATAATATATTTTGAAGTCTATAAATTTATAATTTAATGAAATAAATGTAATTTATAAGTTAACTCCCTTTTTATTGGATTCCCCATATGTGTTTAATAGTTATAAATAATGAACCCATAATTTTCCATTTATTTTAGCCAATGTCCAGTAATATGAGGACTTCTGTCAACAAATGATGAAAATATCAATGTGATTATTATTCTGATGAGATTCCCAATCTTAAGGGTGTGGGAATCCAATGGTTTTTCATGATACTCTCTTTGTTAACCCATGTTTTCAATTGAAACGTTGGTCAAGAGGAATGTTCAATCCCCCACCCCCCAAAGAATTTTTAAGATACAATTGAGAGCTACATGATACAATGGACTCTTACATTCAATGGATCATTTGATCCCTCAATCTCTGAACGATGGATCAACTCCACTAAGATGATATTCTAGATCCTTAAATTATTTGAACAAGTGAAGTTTCATTTAGATGTTTATCTTATGGAGGGTGAATCTGATCAGTGGTGGAAATTGATCAATATATGAAGCCATAGTAAGATATCAAGGCATTGGTATTGAAGGACTTCGATAAAATGTTTTTTGAAAAATATTTTCCTTGCAACCATTGACTTAGGATGGAAAAGGGATTCCATTCCCTTAAGAAAAAATCTAAAAAATCAATCATAGAGTATGCATAAAACATCACAAGTCTTTCATTATACGCCCCCATTTTTTTTGTTACCCAGAATTCAAGGTTGAGCTCTACTTTGGTGGCCTAATACATAGCCTATGGAATGCCCTAGAGATATGGGAAATTGAATGATATGAGGAAATTTCATGATGTGCCCTCAAATTCTAAATAGTGATTAGATAACTTCAGGGGTATCATGTGGATAAGAAAAGGAATGTGGACATTATTTATGACGGTCGGATATATAAATCCAATGGTGCTATGAAATTATAGCACCTCACTCACCAGAGTTGCAGAAAGAAGAACCCTAAACATTTTATTAAAGGTATGAAGAAATGATTTAGGTGTGGAAGAGAAGGTCACCTAGCCATTAATTGTTGACAAAAAACCTAGCAGTTATGATAGAGGAGAGGTACAATCCATTGGACCATTAAAACATTGTTCATTTCTACAACTGCAAATAACTAGGGCACTTTAATAACCAATGCCCTAAACCAAGGGTTTTTTGAGGCAACCAACAAACTCCTAGGCATCAATGGCGTTATTTTTTCAGCAATACTACTGATGTGAATACCTAAAACAACATGGTGATAGGTATGCTGGTTATGAATTCAATAATAGTTAACAATATTTTTTATTCTGGTTTTACACATTCTTTTTTATCCCAAATGTTTAGTAGGAATATCCTAACACCACCACAAATCACAGGAGATGATATGTCAGTGTGAATAGAAAATGGGGAAATTTTTTCATCCCATGAATGTAAATATTCTCCTGTCACAATTTGTGGATTGAAATATCTGGAGAAGCTTTTCATACTCCAACTAGTGGTATTTTATGAAATACATGGAATGAATTTTGTTTCCTTATATAGATCCTAAATAAATTTTCGTGAGAGAGAAATAACTCTCCATATGGTATATCAACCCCCGATTCTGTACTGGTTCAAGTGGGAGGATAAAACTAATTTATCACCATAATCTCAAATGTGGACATTAGTACCCTTGGAGAACATTTATCTTGCTCAGATGATTGAGTCTATGAAAGGAACCATCCTTTTATACATTCACAATGTGAGTGAATTCACTAATATTTTTTCAAGAAGTTTTCAGGTCTTCCTCTTAGAAGAGATGTTGAATTATAAATTGATCATATACTTGGTTTGTTTTTAATATACATGAAAATGTATAGAATTTCTGTTGTGGAGCTTGATGAGAGAAAGAAAAAAATATCGTAGAATCTGGATAAAGGGTTTTCACGCCCTAGTGAATTTCTAGGGGGTGTACAATTCCTCCTCGTTAAAAAGAAGGATGGGTCAATGTGCCTTTTCATTATTTATCATGAGCTCTATAATATCATGTCAAAGAACATGAATCCTTTGCCACAAATTGATGAATAGTTTTATTAGTTACATGGAGAACAATACATCTCCATGGTGGATTTTAGTTTCAGATATTACCAAGTATGGCTGAATAAAGAGGATATCCCCAAGACTGCTTTTGTAAAAGGTAAGAGCACTTTGAATTCATTGTAATTCCTTTTGGACTCACTAATACTCCAGCAAGATTTATGGATTTAATGAATAGTGTCTTCAAAGATTTCATAGACAAATTTTTGGTTGTCTTTATTGATGATATATAATTATAATCCAAAACCAAGGAGGAGCATGAGGAGAATCTAAGCATTATACTATAGACCTTGCGATAGGAGAATCTCTATAAAAATCACAACAAATGTGAGTTAGGGATAAAGTAATTATAATTCATGGGTTGTATCATCACAAGAAATGGGATATCAATTGATCCATTAATGAATAATGAAATTGATGGATCTACGAGGACAACATATATAATGAATATCCATATAATCCTTGGGTTATCTGGATATTATCACCAATTTTTGAGATATTTATCTTGATTTTCAAACACTCTCAACAAGTTAACTCGGAAGGAATTGAAGTTTTCATAGAATTATTAATGCTAAGATAGAATCAGGGAGTTCAAAAGGAGGGTCATCATTATGCCAGTGCTAAAACTAACCACAAGTGGGGAATTGTTTTGGTATTCAATGTTGCTTTTAGGAAGGGCCAGGGTTGTGTGTTGATGCAAATATTCAACGTCATTTCCTATGTTTCAAGGAAACTGAAATTTCATGAACATAACTATCCAAAACATGGTCTGGAGTTGGCTGTAGTGATATTAGCTTTGAGAATTTGGCGACATTTCCTCTTTTGGGAGAAGTGTGAAATATATACGGATCAAAAAATCATCATGTATATTTTATCATATAAATAGTTGAATATTCACTAAAGGCGATGGATAGAGCTGATCAATGGCAATGATTTCTCAGACGATTACCACCCAGGTAATGCTAACATGTTGGTAGATTATCTAAGATGAAAGGACCCATCAACTCTTTCAATGATGAGAATTGAAAAGGTTTTAATCTGCATAGATTCAACAAAGAGGGATATGGGAATCATAAATAAGGAAATATCATCAATCCATTAAAAATTTATTGCTCAAAGGTTTCTTTCTAAAAGGTTAAAAGATGCAAAAAAGGTTGATATGGGAATACCAATGTTAGTGGAAACTTTTATAAAGGGTAAATCATTTTAGTTCAATGTTAATGAAGAAGGAATTGTGAGATTTTGGTCAAGACTATGTGTTCTATAAAATATGAAATTAATGAATGAACATTTGGATAATTCATATAGTTAAAATTTATACATCCACCAAAAAACACACAAAATGGTATCAGGATCTCTAAGAGAAATATTTGAGTGATAAAATGAAGAAGGATATCATCGAGTAAACAAAAAAGTTACTCGTATGTCAAAAAGTTATGTTTGAGAGGTAGATGTCTAAAAGGATGATGCAACCACTACCCATACACAGCATAAAAATGGGATAACATTTCCATGTACATTTTCGCATGACTTCTCAAGTCATCCAAAGGAAATATTGATATCGGGGTTATTTGGGATCATTTTTAAAAGGTTGCACACTTAATTTCAATTCTAGATGATTTTTCATTGGATCAACTAGAAGAGATATACAATAATTAAGTGTTATGGATGCATGGTGTACCACTATAAATTGAATCCATTTGAGATCTAAGACTCACTTCTATGTTCTAAATGTTTTTTAAAGATTCTCTGGATAAGGATCTGAACATTAGTATGTCTTATCAACCTCAAACTGATAGCCAATGTGAGAAGACTATCCAAACACATTAGGAAATGTTGAGGGAATACCCAATGGACTTCAATGAATGATGGGATAAACATATACCTATGTTTGAGTTCCCTAAAAAAAATTGTTTCCACTCAAGCATCCAAATGGTTTTATATGAATCCTTTTAAGGGAATAGGTTAAAAACAACATTATGATGGGATGAAGTTGGGGGGGGGGGGGGGAACATATATGTCTATAAAAGGTTGAGAAGGTTAATACCATCAAACATCATATTAAAGATTCTCATAGTCGACAAAAGTGATATGCTGTCAACTTTTGATGAGACCAAGATTTTGATGTTGGAGATATGTTTTTACCCCACATATCTCAATAGAAGTGATTTATGATTTTCGGGAAGAGGTTAAAGATAAGACTAAGTTATATCTCCCCTTTTGATATCCTAGATCACATCGGAGCAGTAGACTATTGACTAACACTCCCACCGAACCTATCTCATGTACATGTTGTATTCCATGAATCACTCTTCAGGAAGTACATACCTAATTCACTACATTTACTAAATTTAGATGTGGTACCATTGGATAATGAACTCAATTATGAATAGTATCCAATGATGATCATATATGATAGGAAAAAGGTCTACAATATAAAACAAAGCCCCTTGTCATGGTGTTATGGAGAAACCACAATTTTGGAGAAGAAATGTGGGAACCAGAGGAAGGGATGGCGTAGAATTACACTCATTTGTTTTAGTGTGTAGAAATGAAATTTCAGGGATGGAGTTTCTTAAGGGGTATGTTGTAATGACCCGATCATTTATAAATCAAATTACCTTACATTTAATGTCTTGTGGATACTAAAAAACTCACCCTTTATTATTATTATTTTCAGTTTTAATTACTGTTAAATATCATTACCATGAATAATATACATTTTTTACAACGATCAAAAAAATTATATAAATATAAGGTTTAAATAAAATATTTTCAATAGAGACAAAGGAGAGGATGGCCTCATCCAGTAGACTCAGGACATTTGAAGCTCATTTGTTAGAGAATGTGAAGAAGTTAGTGTCACTAGGAATTTTTCATGACCAAGCACAAGCCAAAAATCAACACGTAAATCTTTATTGGATTCACCTACAAGAGAAGTTAAAGTTAATATAGATTACCTTCTGGGTCATGTTATCTGATCTTCCACAAGAGTGGTTCACTATCACACACCTAATCCTTAGGTATTATGTATGTGTTATAAGGGGTTATGTAATAAGGCATTAGACACTTATTGTGTAATATATTTTTATATATAAAACTCTAATTTAATCAATTCCTTTCATTGAATAGTCTTTCTAAAAAAATGATAAATTTGAAAAATTGATTTTTCAGTTAAAAATGGTAATTTTGAGAAATATATATACTATCATATAAAATTATTGGTTTTATTAATAATAATATATAAAAGATTTCTTATTAATATTGATTATATCAGTTCCTTAATTTTAAATTATTTGGTAATCAGATTGATAAGAGTTAAAATTCTTATAAGATAAAAAAAATATATTTTTTAAATAATTTATTTTAATTAAATAATCATTATTTGAATAATGAATATTTTAATAAAATATTATTATAATATTAATTTCAGGAATAATATATTAGTATATTATTTTTATGAAGTCAAATGTAATTTTTATTAAGTTTTGACAACTGTTTTTTTTTTCAAAACCCATGACGTTTCAATAACATTCATTTTTAATTTTAAAATTGAAAATAAAAATATTTATGAAATTATTTATTAAAAAAGAATATTATTTTTTTGAATCAATACTTTAAAATTATTATATGTTTATTTTTTCATAGTTTTCTGTGTGTTGATTTGTTTTAAAAAAATAAATACCATATAAATAAAATATGTGTTTTTTGCAATCATAATGACCCTAAAATGTTTTATTAAATAAAAAATAGTTATTTTTATTCCAATGTTTTCCCATTAAAATATTTTAATTTTCAATTTTTTGTCTTATTTTATAATTCTAAAGTGAATCATCAAAAATCTATAATATATTTTAGGATTTTAAATTCATTTCTTTGATGGTGTGAATAACTTAAAAATAAGAAAGGATAATATTTTAATATGTTCTTTCATTGTCCTAATAAAATAATGTTTTATAATCCACTTGAAATAATCATGGGAATGTTTTCAGTTTTAATATTTAATTATATAGATTTCAAAACCTATGGTTATGAAATATTAAAGTCTTCCCATATCATTTATTATATAAATACAGAAAATATCCCACTTCTCTTCAATAAAAATACTTAGAGAACATCCCTACCCTTCCCTACACTCTCTAGAATCCAATCAAGTCACCCCAAGCTTGCATGAATCCCCTCTTCATGCTCTTGAAGTCACACACTCAAGTGAGGGATCTTCCACCCAACTATTTTATCAAGAATTCATTTCAGGTTATTTCTTTAAATATCCTTTATTCCAGTGTTTATATACATTAATAATATCAACAATACATAACATTTGATGTATAAATTATGAAATTCCCTTAAACTCTCATTTATTCCTCTTATGAATCATTATGTGTACCCATTACCATTCTGAATTTTCGTAAAGGATTCCTTCCTTTCTCATTTTTATCCAGGTTTCATTATGTTGTAATACCTTTTTACATTCAATTAAAACTGTTTGGATATAATTTCTCACCCCCCTTAATTCCATACTTTTTTAATGTTGATATACAACAATATCTTTCATTAATTCCTTTCATTTACACCTGTTACCATGCTGAAATTCCATAAGGCATTTCTCTCTTCTTATTTCCTTTCAAGTATATATCCCATTTTATGCATCTTAATTCCATTTCATATGTTGGTATTTTCCCTTCCATGATCCCATTACCTTCTATTTTACGTATAATGTTTTCTCTCATAAAACCATCTTATGAATTTCTATATGATGATGTTATCTGGCCAAAATTGCACTGCGGGTTTCCAAGTCAAAATCATCGTGTACTGAATAACATACCCATTTATCGAAAATGTTTATTCACCATTATTCACATATCCATTTTTAATATTACATACATTTAAGTATTACACATTCCTTATTCTTATAATAACTTATTATGTCGAATGATTACATGTTATATGATTCATGTGGGACACTTATGCTTTAAATGAAATGTTTATAAAGGGTGCGACTTTATAGCACTCCAATGAATTGGGTAATGTTGTGAATCATGATTTTCTATGTGAAATGATAGTTTAATCATGCTAATTCATGTTAAATTAGGTTTTACTATTTCTATTTGATTTGAAATGATGTTTTACTCATGTTAATCCACATGTATTGAGCCTTGACTCATGCTAATATCGTGTTGTATATTGTTGCCACATTTCCATTTTATTATAATCATGATATATAGTTTCTTTATGTTCATGTATCTATTATGATACATTGATATACATGTTTCCTAACATGTATTGTATATTTCATTTTATTCCTTTTTCTACCCCCTTATTATGCTTTATAGATCACCCCTTTCTTATATATGTCATCAGTTTATCCCACGTAGTGTTAAGTACAAAGGAATAACATAGTCATGTAAAAGATGTTTGAAATAAAGATGTTGTATTTCATGTTTTAAGTGGTTATGAAATTTCCCTAATCAATAAGGACATTAGAACCCTAAATCCTCAAGGTTATATTAAGTGAATGTCTATGAAATAAAGCATGTCTAATTGTGTAATAATGTGAAGTGTTTTTATACTATCAATATCTGTTATATTATTTAAAATATTTAATTATATTGTTATAAATGTAATATAGAGTATTTTTTTATATTTTTAATTAAATTCAATGGTTTAAAAAAAACGTAAAATATTGTTTCTTTATGTATAAGGAAGTTGAGCTTCATTACAAATGACAAAAAGAATGTTTTTAATGTAAATGGTGAGAACCAAAAAATTTTGGTCATGAAAATTATTAGATATTTGGATTCCTCTACAATACATAATGTTTACAAAAGAAAAATACACCCCTTTATCCCTTTTCTAGTTATTTTGGTATTAATATATTTTTGAAAATGGATGGATTATTTCATTAACATAAAATGTAGGTTTAGGATTTCAAATGAAATTTCATGAGTGAAATAATGAAAATTGAATTGTTTTATATGTTATGATTATATAATTTAACATAGAAGTCTTACAGGTTGTTACAATAAAATACATGGATGGTTGGTTCCGGGATAAACCAAGGATGGGTTTTTATGTTACAACGTCCAATGAATTGAGTATGGAAGTCAAACTTATGGCTATTCCATTTATAAGAGTGATATGTATGGAATTCCACAACATGGTTGTTCCATATAGAAGAGTGATAAGTATTATTATATCTCAGGTTACCTTTAGGTATTTTATTTTCATGCTATATATTTTATTTTAATATTGTTATTAAAAATATTTATGAAATGGTATTTTTTAAAAATTAAATTTTGTACTATCTATTAAGGGAGAAAAGTATTAATTTATGATAATGTTTTCATGGGTTTTAATGTTTATAAATGTACTAAGGGATTCATTCTCCCTATATCCCATAATGAGAATTCTTATGATCACCTAATGTTTTTTTAATTTAGTTAATAGTACATAAGGATGAGTAAGTATTGGGTGATTTCATGTTTAATGTCATGATTATTTTCCATCAAACTGATCATGATTTATTTTAATTTTTTATGATTATCAATAAAATTGATACTATTCATAAATTTCAACTTTGTATTTATATGTATTAGTTATTTATATGTTATGGACTATTTCATTAAATATCTATAACTAAAAAATCATCAATGTTAAGGAAATTAAAATTCCTTGATTAACTCAAGATTATGTATGGTTTTCCGATCGATTTTTTACAATTGGGACATGATAAAAAAGCAGGTGATTTAATAACAATCAATCATTACTATATTTCACATATGTTTTAATGATATAAATTACTAATAATTCAATAATTTATAATTATTTAAAATTCAATTTTCATTATCCATGCTATCCCTATGAAATATATTGGGAAATGACAACATCCTCACTGAAGGAAACTTCCAAGAGTTGTTCATATGCCTGTGGGTTGTGTTTTTCCCTGACTAGAAATAATATGCTCTACAATTTTATATTCTATATCCTACTATGAAAGAGACGAGTGATTAAAAGTTCCATGTCTATAAAAAATATTTTAATGAAATATTAAATTTTAGAGGATTGATTTTATAATTTATGTCTACCAAACTCATGATGTTTCACGCAATCATAGAAGATTATATCATGTTCATGCATATCCATGGTTTATATAAAAATATTGATGAAAGGAATGGTTTGAGATCTCCGTGAATATTTTTCAAAGAAATACTATAGAGGTCTCTATATTTGTGCCTCCCATAGTCAATCTTACTATTTATATTGATCATCCATATGTTCAACGGTTTAAAATCCTTGAATAACAGGGTTCTGATCTAATTATGAAATAAATCAATTAGAAATCATATATATCATTTGTAAATTTTAATTTTAATGACCTTGATATGTCTCATCTAGATCTTCCAAAATTTATTCACCATGTAGATTTGAAAAGGAATCATGAAATCGCGTCAGTGACTATAGTGAAAAAATTGAAAGGCCAAGAAAAAATCCCAATGGTGAGGACATCATCAAAATTCCATTCCAAGAAGAGAAAGGTCAATAGATGAGCATGGGAAAATTATTTATTTTATCATAAATTTCGAATTAATGGATGGTGGAATAAAAACTACACAAAGACAAAGATTTATTGGGAATCTCTTGGTTCATTTGTTATCAAGATAAATTTATCTATTTCTACAAATATGGTATTAGATACATCATGTAATGCTCACATTTTTAATAAAATACAAGAACCAATTATGTTTATAAATATTTACTAGCTATAGGAAGATTTATGAGCATCCACATGATCTAGACACACTATTATGTCTATCAATGACTACTACCTTATGTTCCCAATGAGAATGAGCATGTTTTTAATAAGCTGTTACTATGTGTGGTCTATTTCCAAAAAATGTATTTCCATGTGTTGGATAGATATAAATGGAATTATTTTCATATTTGAGAATATTTTCATATTCTATTGTAAATATAGAATTATTTATGGTATCAACCATCCAAAAAAATTTATTTACGAGTTAGACTATATTGAGATTGTGATGACGATAAATAATGATACTTCTTCACATGACTCTTAGAACAACCAACTATAGCCTCACCTGGTAGATCAAAAAAGTAAATCCAATTTGACTAAAACTTCATAACTTATAATAATGATTTTATTAGATATGTATATGTATAATTACTAAGGAAGTTGTTGTATTCCATTGATAAATTAAAGGAATTGAAGAATGAAGTTGAGATCCTTCTCGATTAGATGATTAAGAAACTCTACTTGGATGATGGTGTGGAATATCATTATGATGAAATTATTGATTAATTAATGGGGTTAAGTATTTTATCACAACTAAACCCTACTTTTACACATTAATTGAATAGTTTTTGTGAATGGAGTGACTTCACATTATTAGACGTAGTACAATCAATGAGCAGTCTTGCAGATCTTCTACTATTCTTTTGGTGACACATGTCACGAAATGAATCTAATACACTAAACCAAGTAATGAATAAATTAATAAATGTCATTCCATACTTACATAAAAGTGGAATAAAATCCATGTTTATTAATGTGAACATTTTTGGTAGAGAAACATTTGTTAATTCCTCTTCAGGTAACAAACATTCATCCTTAGGAAGAATTTGTACCTTTAGAGGATACCCCAATAAAATGGTATTTTATATATAACCCATAATATATAAATAAAATAGTAGAAATAAATTCCATACTAATTGATAGTTATAAAATATTTATAATATAAAGTTGGATGAGAAATAAATTGATTATTTATTTGCTCAAGATACCCAAGGTTCGGTATATGAACAAATTCCCTAATGAATCATGGATGGAGAGGTTTTTTGAAGACCCAAATATGGTAGTGGAGTGAAACAGAGGTTAGAAAACTAATATGGTATGTTCTTATAATCACAAAATATGGTGACTCATTATTTCAATATAATAATCATCCACTAACATATAATAAAGAAGGAAGTGTGATAGAAATTTCTTTGTCGATAGAATCGATGTATTATAAGACAGATTACATTTACCAAAACAATGTCTAGATTTTAGTTAATCCTCTTTACGATGTAAATCCCATTGGGTTTAAATTGTTATTAAAGAATAAACAATATATTTTTGGACAATCCAGTACCTATATAGATGGGCTAGTTCAAAATTTTTTAAAATATTCCAAGGCATTGACTATGATAAAACCTATTCACTAGTTACAGTACGGAAATCTCTAAAAATTCTATTTATCATTTATTCTTTCAATGAATATGATATTTTAAATATGGATATGGAAAATATACTTCCATAATGGGAAACCTAGAGTATATTTCTCTATACCACACCCTAAACGGTTTTTAACTCAAAAGAATTCCGACAAGATATAAAAATTTTAAAAATCCATATATGGATTAAATATATCATCTCTGTCTTGGAACATTCATTTTGAGGAAGAAATAATAGAATTTTCTTTAATAAATATTGAATGTGAGTTTTTCTCCACTGATAGTTTATTGGGAGTTTAGTCATTTTCAAAATATATAGTGATGATGAAATATTTGTTGTTATAAATGAAATATTAGTCTTACAGTTCATTATGGAATGGTGGAGAATGAATCCTCATGATGGAATTAGGTGGGGTGGAATATATTTTTGGGAAAAATATCCAACATGATATATTCTAGATGCTCTTAAACCTATGTCAAATTACATAAATTGTCATGATATTGAAGAGGATTACTACATAACTATCCAAGATGGGATTGTTTATAGTGTCACATGAAACTCATATTTATAGTAAAATGTGTCCCCAAACACATGAAAAAATAAAAATAATGGGAAGGATTACATAAAAATAAATAATTGGTCCAATGATGTATTATATTCTATGTACAATGATCGATGTCACATACTTATTAAGTGTAGTAAGAGGATATCAAGAAGACTCAAGTGAACTAAATTAGACGAAATTCAAGATTATAATCAATCAATTAAAGATTACTCTTGATATGTTACTGATCTATGGAGGATATGAATAATTTTTCATAAGAGGATATTCAGTTTCTCATTTCCAAAGTGATAAAGATGATATGAAATAAAAAATGTGTTATATATTCACATTTAATAGAGGTTTTGTGAGATGTAAAAACAAAAAAGCAGGATATGTTTGTTGATTCTACATTATAGTCTGAGTATTTTATATATTTTTATAGATATAAAGGACTAGTATGGATACATTACTTATTCTATGAGATTGACATGTTACCCAACAATATTGATCATACCACACTCTATTGTGATACTATTATAGTAGTGCCTTTAGTAATAGATCTATGATCACATGAGTGGATGAAGCACATAATGTGGAAGAATAATGTCTTTAGGAATTTTTTTTTGAGAGGTGAGGTTCCAGTGGGTAAAATTTCCATGGAATAAAATATCGGAGACCCCATGATAAACTATTTGGCATGACAAAATCATGATTATATTATGAATTTTTATGGAATAAATTCATTGTAAGTGTGGTCTACTCCGTGTGGTTGTTTTTTGGCAGTTGGTTCACTTGGGAAAACTATTTATACTTTGATTAAATGTTTATTAAATAAATTTAATATTAATAAAATATCTCATTACACACTTTTAATTATTCTACATGTCATTAATTTAACAATATCCTAGATTATCTTTGGCATTGATAAGGATGTTGAAGTTCTGTGCTATGAAGAGAAACATGAAATAACATGGTGAGTTTCTTAAATATAGTTCAACAGTCAAATAACATTCTATGATGGTACACATAAAATGTGACTATAATGTGTGATTTCATGAAAGAGAATGTGGATTCATCTAATGAATTTCATACATAGTAATCTCTAAGAAGGGGATTATGATAACTAAACTGGAAGAAAGAATTCCTTATGTTTTGGCTTCATTAAGTATTCCTATCTACAAATGTGTGAAATGGTCCTTGTACATTATTATTATTATAAATGAGGTATTTCATTAATAGAGAATTGAGATTTTAAAATAAAAACTATCATGGCATATAATAGTGGGAAGTAGCATGTTCTTTGTGTGTTAACAATGACATGTCCTTAATGGACATTTTTATGAAGGATCTATCTATTAAATTTTTATAGATGTTTTTTTATTATCCATTTGATTGGAATAAATCCTTTATATTA
Organism: Viscum album; assembly: GCA_963277665.1. Taxonomy (NCBI): domain Eukaryota; kingdom Viridiplantae; phylum Streptophyta; class Magnoliopsida; order Santalales; family Viscaceae; genus Viscum; species Viscum album. The sequence goes on along the minus strand of OY728147.1, from coordinate 2,043,273,652 downwards.
AATACCATGTTCATGGAAGAATGATGTTTTTATTTCATATAGTTAATGATGTATGTATCGAGCATATAGGTTGGTGATACAATCGTAAAACATGATTGATAAGATTTTTGGATAAAGTGATTATATTAGCCAATGAGTGTTCATATTTGGTTGTAAACCTTTTGTAATTAAGTTCATTATATTGAGTTTATTGACCCATTTCTAGATAATAATTGATATAATTATTCAATTATTCATAGTAAAAATGTAAAATAAACTTAGAGGGCCACAAAATAAGTGTTTCTATTTATCTTGATTATATTCTATTTTAGTTTAATTAATGTTGAAAATATTATTCTCAACAACAAAGAACAATTTTATTCATGTTTTATCGATCATAAATATTCAAGGATGAATAAAATATTTTAGTAAATATTTATTTGGGAACTGAATAAATTATTAAGATTTTTAATTAACTAAGATGACATATGGTAACATATATGAATCTACAATCTAGTTGTAACACCCCAAGCTTCCACGATACACTTCCTTTTAAATAGTAGAGCAGCGTGTGTTGTACACAACCTCGAGTTCTAACGCACCGCGACCAATCCAAATAGCCATTATGAATATTAATACCCACCTTTTGAAATTATATATATTTTATTTATCAAAATTGACTTCATTTGTGGATTCAGAATATCGAAATTATCCTATGTTGATTTTTTGGTATTTTTCTGAGAACTTCCAATTTTTTAAGAATAGTGAAAAATACTTAAAAACAACTTTTTAATAAAAATATATTATAGTGATAAATTACACTATAGAGTGGATTTAAATTATAATTAGAATATATTTTTACCATTTTATCCAATGGTGGTCATCATAATTAATTTCACTTTGAAATTGGACATAAACAATTGTAAATCTTTTGATATATATTGTTTCTTAAAAACACGCTATTTGTTGTGACAGCGGGAATTAATTATAAAATTAATTAGTGCATCATATATGTTTAGAGTTTTGTAAAATAGACATCATTTTTTAATTCAGAATATCAATTATAACTTAGGGTGAAATTTTGGCATTATTCTGAAAAACTTCAATTTTGATGAATAGTGAATCTACTAAGTGGTAGTTAAAAAACTGATTTTTCATTTAAATGAAACATTACCACTTCTGTGATTTGATTTTCAAAAATCCGACATACATGGTTGTCATTAAAAAGTAAAATGTGGTTCAATGTGATTAAAATAATTTTTTGGTGAATAGTAACTTTTAAGTTTAATTAATCGCGATTAAAGGTAATTAGTGAAATTTAAGGTAAAAATTATATTATAAAAATATGAAAATACCCTTACACTTGTCCTACCCTTATTGGATGAGTGATGGCCGACCAAGACAATCCATGGGTCAACATGGGGACCCCATGGAGCCACTTGGGTAGGAAAATGACATTAATAACTTTTTATTTAAAGTAAAAATAAAATTTTCACAAACATGTGTCACTTTACAAAAACAATTATTACATAGGGTTATATAAGTTAAATTTTAGACTATAAATATTCATTGGAAAGATAAAAAGATTTCCTACATCATGATATTTTTTTATAATTTTTAAACATTAAATAAACTAAAATTTTTATGACACCATGATGATGCAGCGATTACCTCATTAATTAATGATTTAAATAAAATGAAAAGATAATATAAAATCTAAGACTTAATCTTTGTAAAAAACCTATTGTATGAGTATATTTCTAACCCTTATCACCTTATCCTCTAAATATATAATTGTGGGACCTTTGAAATCCTAAAATAACATCATAATAATGTAACATTTCATGACATTTCAAGAGTGCCCATCCTCTCCTCTTTTAAAAGGCCCCCACCACTACCACCTTATTCACACCTTCCAAGCCATTTTGCTCGGCAAAACTCTGCCCAAATACTCTCTTAACTTTCCTCTCTTACTCATAGAAGCCTCACTTTGGGCATAAGTCTTCCCAAGGAAGCCTTTGGATCAAATCAAAAAAAGTTACCCGATTTTAAAGGTAATGTCTTCTCTTATGTTGTTTTGTTTTATTTTGCTTATCCAACCCCATAAAATCATTTTATTACTTTATTTTGTATCTACACCAGTATCATAAATATAATTTTCTCTTTTTGTGAGATTTATTTTATTTACTCTTACACACACCATCGTCTAATGGTTGAAGAACATACTGTTTCTGCGGGTGGCGAATTACTGCCTCACGAAACGATGATTGTTCAATCTTCTTTTAACACCTCTCATGGTGGCCATTATGATGAAAATATTTTTATATATGATATATATTATGTTTTTTGTTTTCCTTATGATTCTTTATTTTTCATTTATGTCATACCTTTATGATTTCCATTATGGGTAACCGCGATTATTTCATTTTAGGAAGTGCGGACTACCGCCCCTCAAAGTGACAAGAATCGTTAATTCCATATGTGGGATGTATAAAGGATGGAGTAAATGTAATTATAAATTATATTATACTGTAATTATAGTATACCTTTTTATAATTATAATTTCATTCCATTAAATACGAAATATAAATGAATGCAGTGTTCATGCGTATGTACGACTTACCGTCTCCATGAACGGTGCATTTAATTTCATACCTCTATGTGTTATGTAATATTATAAATGCATGTATATACTAGATATATATGATATAAATGATATCTACATCATGAATATAATTCTAGATATAATTCATATTTTACCACATGAACAACTTGTAATTATGAGAAGTTTATTTTTGACTCATGTACCAAAGACTGACAAAACTTCCGTTATTAACTAAAATAATTACATAATGTTCAGAAAATGGTAATGAGTGATATAAAAGGAATAATGAACTTGAAAAAGTTTCTTAAGAAATTATAAATTAACTCTAGTTTATTATTCAGGAGGTTAAAAAATGGTCGAGTTAAGTCGGACACGAGGTAAGGGAACTTCTTAACCCAATTTCTGTTCTTTGGGTTAATCTCCTACCTTAAAATTATGTAATGATACTATTATGTCCTATCTTGTATTTTTACTTTATTTATGTGTACTTATAGTGAATACACATAATAGATCTATTTTATTTAAAAAATGATCTTTTTAAGGACTTCGTCTCATTCACCATTCACTGAGGCATATTTTGTTTTATACACAAATTTCTTTTATACGGTGTATAAACCCCTTAGAATTTTATGTTTATTAAAAAGGAATATTTTTATACAAATCGTTTTACTAAACGACAAAAAGTAATGTTTTTCTTGTCGTACGTATGTGGAGACAACGACTTCTCCACCGTCGTGACCATTATTTGAGTTTCGTCTTCCTCAACAAGCCAAAACTTTTATTAAATGATAAATAAATACAATGTCTTAATTTTATTTTGGTATTTAAAATGGTTTTCATAATGTTTTTATTATATCAATGTGTTTTATTGATATCTTGTGATTGAAATATGGAAATATTATGTTTCCTTCATGAATGTTTTATGTGATACGATTATGTTATGGTTTATGATATGTTTAATCCTATTCGTATGAAGAATGCATTAGACTTAATAAGTGACGGGTGGAGCCCGCTATAGCTCCCTGATGCATCAGAAGGTCTAATGAGACAAACTAGTGTCTTGGAACAAGGCCTTGACAAAATCTTATTTGTAGTCTTGGCACGAGGCCTTGGCTATGTTGTTATGATAGTCTGACATTATGCATTCCATCATTATGAAAGTGGTTATTGATATTGCATGTGGTTATTCGTCCCGTAGAATATCCATGTGAATAAGTAAATGGAATTGTCCCATTTTACTTTTTTCATATTATGTTGAAGTTCAAGTTTAAAAGTCTATTGTTTTAGTCATACATTGCCTTAAATGTTTATGTTTATTTATAAATCTTTCGATATATTGTTATCCTTAATGAGCATCTGAGCTCACCCCTTTCAATGTTTTATTTTTCCCAGGATGTGAAGAAATATTTTATGACTGACTTATAGGGATAGTTTGAAAGGGATATGGGAGTGGACTATGGAGACTATATTATTGTAGTTTTTCACTTTATGATGTAATGTACCATTTATGAATGTATCTAGTGTTTCCAAAGCTACTAAACTAATCGGTCTTTCAAGACTTGATATTTTTTTATCATGCCAATGTTACACAATAATGCACCGATTCTGGGTAACTGGGGTAGAGGTGTTACAGTTGGTATCAGAGGTAGTTTAGTACTAACCTTGGAAGCTTGATTTAGATAAACTCTGATTAGAGAACAAAGACCTAGGATAGACTTTGTGGATTAGTATAGATGAACTTCCTAGAATTCTGTTGTTGTGGAGATTTTATGAGTTTTTCGAGCAATACATCCCTGTCTGGATACGAGCAGGTAGAGGCGACTCTGGAACATATGTACCTAGGGTTAAAACTCGAAAACACCACTTTGAGCTAGACTCGAACAGGAACTGGTGCACGACAATAGGCCTTGCTTCACTCTTGGTTATAACACTCTCGTGGGATATGCTTAGGATAATTATCATTTTCTTTACAAACAATTATGAAGGGTTTATGAGTATATACTTCCTCAAAAAAAATTATGATTATGGATTATATCCATAAATTGTTCAATTAATGTTAAGTGTTTTAAAAGTATGGAATTATGTATTTTGATTCATAATCTGATCTAGTTTATACAATTGTTTAGAAATGGCGTCTAGTGGAAGGAATGGAAACTGTATCGATGCACACACTCCATGTAGGGATTTTCATCCTGCTCAAGATAATTATAGTGGATCTAGAGATACAACTGGTTCTGATCAACATATCACCATACTGGGACAACTCACTCAGGTTATGAATAATAACCTTACACGTATATAGCACCATGATCCGCACCGTGGAGGTTCAATGTTAGACCAATTCATGAGGCAACAACCACCAACATTTAATGGGGGTACAAATCCATTAGTAGCTGAGAAATGGATAAACTCATTAGAGAAAATATTCCACACCCTGGGGAGTAGCGAAAGGGAGATGGCAGTTTACCACCTCACTAGAGATGCCGATCAATGGTGGCACCTGATTCAAAACACAAAGGAAGATGAAGAAGTATCACGTATGGAATGGAGGGCGTTTAAGGAAATTTTCTTAGAAAAATACTTTCCACATGATCATCGAGCAGATATGGAAAGGAAATTTAAGAGTCTGAGGCAGAAGGAGGATGATAATGTCGCAAAATATGCGACTAACTTTACAAGGTTAGAGAGGCATGCTGCAGATTATATACATAACTGAAGAAGTAAGATTGATCGTTTCATTTATGGGTTAAAACCATTTCTCCATCGAGCATTAGTCTCCCAAACCTTCTCGTTGTACGAAGATATTGTCTTGTGTGCTATCGAGAGAGAAAAGGAATTCTCTATGTATTATGACTTTAAAGCAAAGCAAGAGAAGAAGAGATCTTCTGATCAATCTGGAAATTGAAATAAGGGGAAGAAGGGAAAAGTTGAATATCAGTCCTACAGTAAATGTGGGAAGAAACACCCCAGTACTTGCTTGAAGGGAATGGGAGTCTGTTACAAGTGTGGTAAAAAATGCCACCTAGCTCATGATTGCAAGGGAAACAGAGTTGCAGTCAATGTGGAATGTTATAGTTGTAGAGAGATGGGACATTATGCAAATGAATTTCCTAAGAGTCAAGGGAACATACCTCAGAAGAGTCCATGGGATCAAGGACAAGCTTATGCTATCACTACTACTAAGGTTGAAGCTCCGAAAGACGTGGTGGCAGGTAATTTAATGGTTTCCTCAAGTTTAGAAAATGAATTATTTGATTCTGGATCATCGCATTGTTTCATATCTTCCCAATTTGCTAAGAAAAATAGATATTTTCAATTTGATTTATCAAGAGGATTATCAGTCAACACTCCTAAGGGAAGTATCATTGCAAAAATGTTTTGTGAATCAGTCCCCATTAGAGCACATAAATGTTATTTATCTACTGGTCGCATTGTCATACCTATGATTGAGTTTGATATAATCCTCAGTATCGATTGGATTTCGGACTATGATGCAAATATTTATTGTAAGAAGAAGGAGGTTATGATTTTTGATGATGATGATAAGGAACACCTTATTTTTAGAGATGAATCATCACCACCTAATTATTATTTAGATCCACCCCCTGTAGCTCAACTAAATTAAATTATTGGGGAGGAAGAGAATGAAATGACTGAGGGAGAGGAAAGAAATTTTAAAATAGAGGATTTACCTATTCTGAAAGAATATGTGGATGTGTTTCCGGAAGATTTACCTGGACATCCTCCAAAACGAGAAGTTTAGTTTTCCATTGATTTGATTCATGGAAAAAGTCCTATATCGAAGACCCCTTATAGAATGGCCACCGTGGAATTAGATGATCTAATGAAACAACTAGAGGAATTGAGTAATAAGGGATTTATTTGCCCTAGTGTTTTTCCATTGGGTGCCCCTGTCCTTTTTGTTAAGAAGAAAGATGGATCTATGAGGTTGTGCGTTGACTACATGGAGATCAATGCTATAACAATAATGAACAAGTATCCCCTACCTCGCATTAATGATTTATTTGACCAACTACATTGAGCTCAATACTATTCAAAGATTAACCTTCGATCTGGATACCATCAGTTGTGTGTGAAGAAGGAAGAAATTCTGAAGACAATATTTCGAACAAGGTACCGGTATTACGAGTTTATAGTATTGCCTTTTGGATTGACTAATGAACCCTCTGTATTCATGGATCTAATTAATATAGTTTTTCAAAAATATCTTGATGATTTTGTGGTGGTATATATTGATGATATCTTGGTATACTCCAAAAGATATGAAGATCATGAAAATCAGTTGCGAATTATATTGAAGACTCTTAGAAAGCATGAATTATATGGGAAGATTAACAAGTGTGAATTCTGGCTTTAGGTGATTTCTTTTCTTGGCCATATTGTCTCTAAGGATGGAATTTCTGTTGATCCTTCTATGACCAAGGCAATCCAAGAATGGCCAGCACCAACGAGTATAACCGAGGTATGCAGTTTTATTGGTTTGGAAAGTTATTATTGACGTTTTTTCCACAATTTTTCCCGATTGGCTAACCCTTTAACGAAGCTCACATGTAAAGGGGTTAAATTTGTATGAAAAAAAGAGTGTGAAGAATGTTTTGAAGAACTGAAGAGAATATTATTCAATGATCCTATATTGACTCTACCATCAGGTAATGATGGGTTCGTTATTTATAGTGATGCATCAATGAAAGGACTTGGTTGTGTCCTTATGCAAAATGATAAGGTTATTTCCTATGCATCACGACAGCTAAAAATTCACTAGCAGAGCTATCCTACTCATGATCTCAAGTTAGTTGCTGTAATATTTTCCTTGATGATATGGATACATTATCTCTATGGTGAAAATTTGAGATATGTACCGATCACAAGAGTTTGAAATATATTTTCTCACAAAAAGAACTCAACTTGAGGAAAAGGAGATGGCATGAACTACTCAAGGATTATGATTGCACGATACACTACCACCCGGGGAAGGCAAATAAGGTTGCAGATGAATTGAGTAGAAAAGATCATGGAGTTTTGAGCATGATGAGAGTGGAAAGGGATCCTATTTTCATGGATCTAGTAAAGATGGATATGGGAATCACCATGGAGGGTGAATCAAAAAAACGTTTTCAAATGGTTTCCAAACCAACTTTACTAGAAAGGATAAAGTATTCTCAGGGTAATGACGAAGAGTTGAAAAAGAAAATTAAAGCTATGAATGATGGTCGATTGAGTGACTTTGTGTATGAAGATGGAATTTTGAAATTTGGGAGGAGACTTTTTGTTCCCGATATACCTGATTTAAAGAGGGAATTGTTGGATGACTCTTATAGTTCCAATTTCTATATACAACATGGGAGCACCAAAATATATAGAGATTTAAAGGGACATTTTTGGTGGGACGACATGAAGTGGGAGATTGTTGATTTTGTGTCAAGATGTGTGGTTTTTCAACAAGTTAAAGGTGGAAGGAAACTGCCTAGTGGAGTATTGCAAACTCTTCCCATACCTAAGTGGAAATAGGATAATATTACGATGGAATTTGTCATGGGACAACCAAATACTACTAGAAGGAATGAGGCAATATGGGTCATTGTCGATGGTCTCACAAAGTCAACACATTTTCTTAATATAAGATAATATCTACCACTTGAACGTCTAGCAAGACTATATATTAATGACGTTGTGAGACTTCATGGAGTACCCATGTCGATTGTCTCGGATTGTTATCCCTGTTTTACATCAAGATTCTAGAAAAGTCTTCAGAAGGCCTTGGATACTGAACTTCGTTTGAGCACTGATTACCACCCTCAAACAGATGGACAATCAGAAACAACTATTCAAACCTTATAAGACATGTTGAGATCATGCTCACTTGACTTTCAGGGTATGTTGGATCAATATTTACCTCGGGTAGAATATTCCTATAACAATAGCTTCCATTCAAATATTCAGATGGCTCCATATGAAGCCTTATATGGAAGGATATGTCGCACACCAACCTTTTGGGAAGACTTTGGGGAAAGAAAACATGTAGGCCCAGAACTGGTGGAGGAAATAATGGAAAAGGTGAAGGTAATCCAAAACCATATCAAAGCAGCTCAAAGTAGGCAGAAGAGCTATGCTGACAACCAAAGGAAGGATTTGGAATTTCAGGTAGGAGATCATGTTTTCTTGAAGGTATCTCCATGGAGGGGAGTTATACGTTTCGGTAAGAAGGGTAAATTAAGTCCCAGGTACATCAGACCCTTCGAAATTCTAGAACGAATTGGGGTTGTAGCTTACCGTTTGGAAATGCCGCCAAGTCTCTCCAAAGTTCATGATGTATTCCACGTATCAATGTTTAGAAAATACATGCCTGACCCAACCCATGTACTCAGTTATGAAGAATTAGAACTAGAACACGATATGTCTTATTGCAAAGAGCCCATCAGGATTCTTGATACAAGATAACAAGTGCTGAGAAACCAGACGACTCGTCAGGTAAAAGTTCGATAGAGAAACCATAAGATGGAGGAGGTAATGTGGGAACCCAAGGAACTTATGATGAAGAATCACCCGAGAATTTTTATACAGTAATATTATATGAAATTTAGAGGATGAAATTATTTGAAGGAGGGGAGAATGTAACACCCCAAGCTTCCACGGTACACTTCTCTTTTAATAATAGAGTAGCGTGTGTTGTACGCAACCTCGAGTTCTAACGCACCGCGACCAATCCAAATAACCATTATGAATAGCAATACACAATTTTTGAAATTATATATATTTTAAATTTCAAAATGGACTTCATTTGTGGATTATGAATATCGAAATTATCCTATGTTTAATTTTTGGTATTTTTCTGAGAACTTCTAATTTTTTATGAATACTGAAAAATACATAAAAACAAATTTTTTAATCAAAATAAATTATATTGATAAAGTATACTATAGAGTGGTTTTAAATTATAATTAGAATATATTTTTACCATTTTATCCAATGGTGGTTATTATAATTAATTTCACTTTGAAATTGGACATAAACAGTTGTCAATCTTTTGATATATATCATTTCTTAAAAACATGCTATTTGTTTTGACAGCGAGAAATAATTATAAAATTAATTAATGAAACTTATATGTTTGTAATTTTGTAAAATATATATCATTTATGAATTCCGAATATCAATTATAGCTTAGGGTGAAATTTTGGCATTGTTCTGAAAAACTTCAATTTTTGATGAATTGTGAAACCACTAAGTGGTAGTTAAAAAATTAATTTTTCATTTAAACGAAACTCTACCACTTCTGTGATTTTATTTTCAAAAATCTGACATACAAGGTTGTCATTAGGAAGTAAAATCAGGTTCAATCGGATTATAAATTTTTTTTGGTGAACAGTAACTTTAAAGTTTAATTAATCGCGATTAAAGGTAATTAGTTAAATTTAAGGTAAAATGATATTATAAAAATATGAAAATACCCTTAAACTTGTCCTAACCTTATTGGATGAGTCATGGCCACCAATAAAATCCATGTGTCAACTTGGGGACCCCATGGAGCCACTTGGGTAGGAAAATGACATTAATAATTTTTTATTTAAAGTAAAAATAAAATTGTCAAAAACATGTGTTGTTTTACTAAAACAATTATTACATGGGGTTATATAAATTAACGTTTCGACTATAAATATTAATTGGAAATATAAAAATATTTCATAAATCATGATATTTTTTATATAATTTTTAGAATTAAATAAATTAAAATTTTTATGACACCATGATGATGCAGCGATTACCTCATTAATTAACGATTTAAATAAAATAAGAAGATAATGTAAAATCTAAGACATACACCAATCAAAAACCTATTGGATGAGTATATTTCGAACCCTCATCACCTTATCCTCGAAATATATAATTATGGGACATTTGAAATCCGAAAAGCACTTCATAATAATGTAACACTTCATGACATTCCAAGAGTGCCCCTCCTCTCCTCTTATAAAAGGCCCCCACCACTACCACTTTATTCACACCTTCCAAGCCATTTAGCTCGGCCAACCTCTTCCAAAATACTCTCTAAACTTCCCTCTATTACTCTTAGAAGCCTCACTTTTGGCAGAAGTCTTCTTAAGGAAGCCTTTGGCTCAAATCAAAAAGAGTTACCCGATTTTAAAGGTAATGTCTTCTCTTATGTTGTATTGTTTTATTTTGATTCTCCAACACCCTAAACTCATTTTATTACTTTATTTTGTAACAAAAACAGTATCCTCAATATACTTTTATGTTTTTATGAGATGTAGTTTATTTACTATTACACACACCTTCGTCTAATGGTTAAAGAACATACTGTTTCTGTGGGTGGAGAATTACTACCTCACGAAATGATGATTGTTCAATCTTCGTTTAACACCTCTCATGGTGGACATTATGATGACAATATTTTTATATAGGATATATATTATGTTTTTGTTTTCCTTAGGATTCTGTATTTTTCATTTGTGTCATACCTTTATTATTTCCATTATGGGTAAACACGATAATTTCATTTTAGGAAGTGCGGACTACCGCCCCCTCAAAGTGATTTGAATCGTTAATGCCATATGTGGGATGTATAATGGATGTAGTAAATGGTATTATACATTATATTATAATTTAATTATAGTATACCTTTATATAAATATAATTTCATTCCATTAAATATGAAATAGAAATGAAAGTAGCGTTCATGCGTACGTACGACTTACCGTCACCATGAACGGTGCATTTCATTTCTTACCTCTAAGTGTTATGTAATATTATAAATTCATGTATATACTGGATATATATGATATAAATGATATCTACATCATGAATATAATTCTGGATATAATGTATATTTTACCACATGAACATCTTGTAATTATGAGAAGTTTGTTTTTGACTCAAGTACCAAAGATCGACAAAACGACCGTTATTAACTTAAATAATTACATAATGTTCATAAAATAGTAATAAGTGATATAAAATGAATAATGAACTTGAAAAAATTTCTTAAGAAATTATAAATTAACTATAGTTTATTATTCAGGAGGTTAAAGAATGGTCGAGTCAAGTCGGACACGAGGTAAGGGAACTTCTTAACCGAATTTTCGTTCTTTGGGTTAATCTCCTACTTTAAAATTATATCATGATATTATTACATCCTATATTGTATTTTTTACTTTATTTATTTTTAATTATAATGAATACACATAATAGATCTATTTTATTTAAAAAATGATCTTTGTAACGACTTCGTCTCAATCTCCATTCACTGAGGCATATTTTTTTTATACACAAATTTATTTTATACGTTGTATAAACCCCGTAGACTTTTAAGTTTATTCAAAAGGAATATTTTTATATGAATCATTTTACTAAAAGCCAAAAAAGAATGTTTTTATTGTCGTGTGTATGTGGAGACAACGACTTCTCCGCCGCCGTGACCATTATTTGAGTTTCGGCTTCCTCAACAAGCCATAAAAGTTTTTTAAATGAAAAATAAATACCAAGTTTTAATTTTATTTTGGTATTGAAAATGGTTTTGATAATGTTTTTATTATATCAATGTGTTGTATTGATATCTTGTGATTGAAATGTGTAAATTTTATGTTTCCTTTATGCATGTTTTATGTGATACGATTATGTTATGGTTTATGATATGTTTAAACCTGTTCATATGAGGAATGCATTGGACTTAATAAGTGACGGGTGGAGCCCGCTATAGCTCCTTGAGGCATCGGCAGGTCTCATGAAACAAACTAGTGTCTTGGCATGAGGCCTTCACAAAATCTTATTTGTAGTCTTTGCACGAGGCCTTCGCTACATGGTTACGATAGTCTGGAATTATGCATTACATCATTATGAAAGTGGTTATTGATGTTGCATGTGATTATTAAACTAGTAGAATATCCATGCGAATAAGTAAATGGCATTATATCATTTTACTTTTTCCATATTATGTTGAAGTTCAAGTTTAAAAGGCTTTTGTTTTAGTCATACATTGCCTTAAATGTTTATGTTTATTTATGAAAGCTTCCGCTATATTGTTATCCTTAATGAGCATCTGAGCTCACCCCTTTCAATGTTTTATTTTTCCCAGGATGAGAAGAAATATTTTATGATTGACCTACATGGGTAGTCTGAAAGGGATATTGGAGTGGACTATGGAGACTATGTTATTGTAGTTTTTCACTTTATGATGTAATGTATCATTTATGAATATATCTAGTGTTTCCAAGGATACTAAACTAATCGGTCTTTCGAGACATGATCTTTTGTGATCATGCCATTGTTACACAATAATGCACAGACTCTGGGTAAATGGGGTTGGGGAATTACACCAGTTAAATAATATTGTCTACTATGAATGTTATCATTCACTATATAAAAAAAATTATAACATCATTATTTTGGAACTAGGTTTAATAAAGATAGTTATATTATTAAAGGGTTGTTATTAATTTATATAATGTCTTAACCTAAAACAAACATATTTAAAAAAATGTCTATTGTGTATATGTGTTTCATTAATTCATAATTTAGAGTCATTGCACATAATAAATATCTATCTCCCCTTCTTGAAATCATATTATCTAATTTTCATTAATAATAAGAACTCCTTTCGTCCAAGAGGATTTTGAAGAAATTAGTATGAACAATACAAGAGTGTTGAATATCTATAGTAGTTCCCAAATATCAATCTACATTGCTCAGAGATCAAAAGAGATTGTGTGGAAAACTACTATAGGAATTCAAAACATTAATCCTCCACACAAGGCCTAGATAACTTGGGATTTGCTTAGGTATGATCAACATCATTTTCAAAGAAATTTCCTTGATTAAATAAGTTATTATTCTATTCAAAAATATTAAATTACTAAATTAGCATATAATATCCCTTACTGGGGGTTTGGAAGATTCTAAATTAAAAAAATCTAATTTATATTCCAAAAAAATTATCTTTCACGTTGTATTGGACCTAAGAATTTCAGTAGAGTAGTTTTAAAAGTCATAAACTGATAAAAAATTATATTAGAATCTCTCATTCTATATATTCACATTTGAGTTCGTATCCATGTATGCGTCTAGGGGTTTGGAGGATGGAGGTTTTGGGACATAACTTTTTTGTAGGGAAGACCATCATATATAGTCATGTTTTATTTGGTAGATACCTATGCTCTTCCAATTAGAATCTTTACCTACAACCAATGGATGTAGAGAAGTGTTCCAATAGTAGTTTTGATAGTTACCTTTCATCAAAATACCAGAGTCAATTATTTTACTATGTTTTTATTGTGGTATTTTGTTTTCAACACCTCTCATACTACTGTCATCTTGGTTGAGGATTCTGAAGTTCCATTCAACTAATGAATTGATCATTCACCTTCATCATGGGGTGTGGGTACCCCATTAATTTCAATGGATCTCTTGGAGTCCCATTTATGAGGCATAAGAATATATTTTCGGGATGATGATGGTACTCTATAAGGATTATATCACCAATTAAAATGGATTGAGGTCCCAAATATAAACAAATTGTTAGTTCTGTTTAATATAAATTGATTGAATGAGAGAGATGGGTGTCCGAGGTTTGTACCCCCTTATATAGGTTTCATGTAAAATTTAGGAGTGGGTGTCCCATGATGGGTTCACATGGCATGGATTAGTGAATTGGATGGTTGAATTTCATGGAATGTCTATACATATAGTGGATTTTAGAGCATAGGGTGCTTTATATCAACCCGCCTCAATTCAATTATATGGAGAAGTGAATTTTAGTAGTGTTTTCTATTCTATATCTTGTTCATCTATATCCATCAGTGGAATCCCTAAAACATTGTTCTTATCATGTTTTGGTTTCTAAATGAGATTATTTACTTTGGGTTTTTGATGAATGAATTTTCATTTTGTGGTCTAGGAAATGCATTTCCCATTGATATTCCTGAGCATTAGTAAATATTTATTGTGAGCCTCAAAGAGCTCATTGTAGTGTGGTGCCTCATTATGGAAAATATTTTTTATAAATATTCTTGGTTACATTAATTATTATTCTATAATGTTTATGGTGAGTAAATTGTATTTTGGGAAGTGTATACACTTTTGTCAAGGTATCTATTTATATTCCATAGTGTGTGTTGATTACACTATGAATTGTTTCCTTTTTTACATAGATAGAGATGGTCTTCTATTACAGGAATTAGGAAGGGAAGTATTTTCTCATATGGGACATTACATTTTCAGGTTGTACACATTATGTTGTTGAACAAGGTGTTAGCGTTTTACAAGGTCACCATATAATATAAGGCTCCCTACTAGATTCAGAGTTTTATTTTTTCTATTAAACACTTTTGTTTCACTTTGGTTTTGTTGGCCTGTTTTATAGTTTGATTTTATTTTCATGGTAACATTCAACAATTTTTATTTGGTTTTTGGGGCATCATACTGGGAATATTTGGACTCATCCCATCATGAGCCTCGGTCCAACACATATTTTTTCTATGAATGGATCATTCATATTGGTGTCTATTTTCCATATAATTTGGAAGTACATCTAGCTGGAGTCTATGAATCTCCAGAGTTGGTAGGGTTCAGATATTTGGGGGTGTTATGTGGCGGATTACATCCCGTAGTTTATTGAAAGTTATGCATAAATGTTTTAATTTCTAATAAGACTTGTATATCTTATTTTGTAGAGGTTCTCCAGCATAATTTGTGGATTTTCTAACTATAGAATTTATTTACTTAGGAATCCCATTTTTTATAAATTATTACGGAATATCACCATCCATTGGCCTATATGAGGAAGGATTAAAATGTCACACATGACATTACATTAGTAAAAGAGGGGTCCCAGTGGGTAAGGCTGTGAAAAACGAATGTTGATCCTTGCGAGTGTATTGTATTCATAAGAATTTGACAATAGTGTGTGGCATAAACATAAGCATAAAAATAAAAAGTCAAGGATAACCATAATGTGATTAATTACATAATATGTTGTTTTTAACATACATTCCACCTTCTTGGGCCTGATGTTACCACTCTTGTACCATTTCACTTTTAAAAACTAACCATGTACCCTTGGTCTTTGGATAACCTCATATGTACCCTTTGTCTTGGGATATCCTCCCATGTAACCTTAATAATGGGACAACATCTTGTGTACCCATGGAATTAGGGGAATTTTTTTTTATTCCTTATATATCGGAAGATATAAATATTAAAAATGCATTAAAGGGATATATAATTAGATTCCCACCAAATAAATAACTAAAATAATAAATAATTATTAATTAAGATCATAACAGATACCTCATTTAATCATAGATTAATTAACCGATGTGAATGGAAAATGTTTCATAGATACAGTCATAAAACATTATTATCATAATCCATCATTAAAAATAAGGTGGATGGTATCTTAAGATCATATCCCAAGTGTAATATAAATAACATCAAAGGATGATGACATTGATTAAAAAAACGTAATAGAACATTTCATAAGCTATCCAAAGAAAATTGTTGATGTTATCATAGGATCACATCTCATGTGAAATATATATAATATCATTGAACGATTCAATATAGGTTAAAGCCATTTTAGGATTATTAGATCATTCAATTTAAAAAACAAGAATAAATATCAGTTTTCCTAAATCTTTCAATTTATAAATATAAATTTATATAAAAGAAAATATTGTGGGATTGAAATACCATTTAAAAAATTAAATTTAAAATACAAGAAGAAAATTTTGAGTAAAATTTTTTATAAAATAAATAAAAATTCAAAAAAAATTGAGTAGTAAAAAAACATTAGAGACTTCATTATAAAAAACACAAGCATTTGAAATTTATTTTGAAATGAAAAAACTCAATTTTAAAATAATTTTTTAAAAAAATATTCCCTTTTTATTTTAAAATAATTAGGAATAGAAATCATTTAGATACTATTTTAAAACACTAAGAATAGTATTTTAGAAGACGAATTCCCATAATGGTAAAATATTGTGTTCATAAAAAAATTACAAATATATTCTTGTATAAAAAAATATATAGGGAAACCATTAAAATGATATTTCAAACATTCTTAATGTATTTAAAATAGTTTAAATTAAAATTATTCAATTATTAAATAGTGGATCTTTATATCTGTAATGTCACGGTTCCAGAATCCACCCAAAGGCACCCCGTACCCAGTTGGTCACATGGACACAAGCACATTTCCTTGAACACTAGAGGTTGGTGACTAGCAGTTAGGGCCTTGGGTGTCATATTGGGGAAACTATTCCATCCTTTTCAGAGTACATAGTGATAGAAAACAACACATACAAATGCCGAAGTAGTAAATACCCAACAACAGTAAATAACAGAATACTGGAATAATAAAAAATGTAGCACACATATATATATATATATATGAAATGATTCATAATACATATGTCTTGGAAAACAGCCAAACATGTCATAATGCTTGAAATACAAACAATACTAAACCAAAGTATAAAAGAAAGATAAACAGCTCCTCAACATTGCAAACCATATCTTGGTTCCATTCTCCCCTGCACAATGAAAAGTCTAGTACCTGAAGTAGAAGGGAACTTGCGCTTATCTATACCTGCAACAATATAGTCTGTTTGGGCCGAAAATCATGACCGAAACAGGGTGTGAGAATAAATCCCAGTAGGCAAACCACCTGAAGATTTGTTCCAAATAGTATGTGAGTACATAGCAGGTAAAATTACAGAAATCAGTAAATAGGAAAGGAATTATGAGTAATCAATCCACAGTTTAAAGAATTCAAATCACCACACAACATGCCACATCAAACAAAGAATATAACACAATAGTTAACCCTCTACGAAGTAACTAGAGCCTATCATGTCTGGTCCTACCTAACAAGTATATACTGGCAAGTAAACACAAGGTAAGCCTCTGAGAAGTAATCACACACTATTCCCTCTTGTTCTACCTAACATGTATACTCTTGCAGCTAAACACAAGGTAACCCTATGGGAACTACTCACAGCCTATCCCCTTTGGTCCTACCGAACAAGTATAAGCAACCCTCTTGGAAGTAAACTCAGTCTGACCCCTCCGGTTCACCTTAATCATAAACTCTCTGAGGAATCACTCACCGTCAATTCACCCTATTGTCTCATATCAGTACTAAAGGCGCTATGAGGAATCACTCAACATCTCATTCCCCTTTTTTCACATGTTGGGGAACAACAGAATCTCTAGGGAAGCACTAAACATTAATTCCCCATGTGGTCTTGCATCGTAAAATATAAAGAATTTTTGGAGAAGCCCTCAATATCCATTATCTCTATAGTCTATACACTAGGTTCTCTCAGCCCTGTGTATGTGAGGAAAGTGTATCGGCACCTAATGGCCAATGTATACCTGAAGAACTACTTGGCTCGCATTCTATAGCCCAATAGGATAATAGATCAATAGTCACACCATCCTTCAATACTAGGCATGGGAAAGTAAATAGCATCCTAACCGGAAAACAAGACCCAAATGTCAAAATAAGAAAAACAAGCATGGGAAATACATCCAAAGAACAACAAATCACCCTATTCACAATCAATAATCATCTAATCAGGCATACCAGCATAGCAGAGAAACAATAGGGGAAAACAGTGAACGTGCAATACCCTGTTCATGGGTATTGGGAAATTTTGCACATAAAACTCAAATAATTTTAACCGAAAGACACAAACCACCTACATCATGGTTCATAGAACAATATAGTTGAACCATAGAGCTTAAATCCCCTTGAAATGTCATAGATCTAAGAAAATGACAAAAACGTTCAAACCATGATAACTTGGAAAAGAAGACGAATTGGAAAACAAGGCTCGTGCAGAACAGAGAACACACCGATGTGATTCTAATGCAATCAATGGTGTTATAATCATAGGATGAATGGAGGATCTGCGGCTCATTGTAGATCCACGGTTGTACAAGATTTCTAAGATGATGAAAACCTAAAATAAGTGAGTTCTGGTGATTAGATGCGACCCCAGTGCCATTAATAAAAAAAGAAAGTACATGGTGTGTAATTTTGAAGTACATGGCATGTAATTTCCTTTTCATTACTCTGCTTTAAGCAACCTCTAAATCACTCCCACATGGCCATGTGTGCGGCTACTATACGACCTACTGCGGCAAGAAAGTACACGATGTGTACTCATAAAGTACAAGGCGTGTCAATGAAAATTTCAAGAAATTCCTCTCTTCTCCAAAAAAGACCAAAAAGGAAGAACATACCAGAAAATAAGGTCTATGTTCATACAAAATTCCCCCCTTAAAGAAATTCATCCCCGAATTTTCCCAGTGTGGCGTAGAAGAAGAAACCCCTGACAGTTCTGGCCACTATGCTCCTACATCATCCTCCCTTACCCAAGTCTCGTACTGCACCCACCCTGTTGCCATAACACTCGTACTAGAGGAACATAATGTCCATAAAGAACCTGCGTATAGTGGTCCCCAATCTGTATAGGATGATCTTCAAACAATGCATCCAGTTTGAGCTCAACCTCCTCGGGATAGAAGACATGAGACGGGTCTGAAAAGTAGCATTAGTTCTGAGAATCATGGAAGACATCGTGTGAAGCTCGGTACCTCTGAGGTAACTAAAACTGATAGGAAACTGGGTCAAATCACTCTGACACCTCAAATGGTCTGACGTACCTCGGTTAATGGTTCCCCGGTCTCTGAATCCTCTTATGTCCCAACCTCAGCGTGACACACATGAAAACTTGATCCCCGACCTAAAACTCATGAGTTCTTCTCTACTGATCATCATAAGAATTATGTCGAGAATGTGGAGTATCCATCCTATTCTGAATCAACTCTATATGTTCTGTGGTCTCCTGAACAAGACAAGGTCCTAGAAAAGCTGTCTCTCCTGCCTCTAGCCAACATAAGGGTGATCATCATTCCCTCGAGGAGACCTCGGCAAACCAGTCACGAAGTCCATCGCGACGTCATTCCACATCCACTCAGGAATGGGTAACTGCTCTAAAATCTATGTTGGTCACCAATTCTTCACCTTCGCATGTTGATAAGTTGAACACCTCATGACGAAACCAACAACATCGCTCTTTATACCTGACCACAAAAACTGATGATGTAGATCAGGAAACATCTGGGTGATTCCAGAATGACCTACCCAAACTGAGGAATGAAAATACGGCATCAACTCCTTGCATATGAATGATGGAACCCATACACACTGCTGGAAATGCAATATCTCATCCTTGCCTATAGTCCATCCTAGAAAAGGGTCCTCTCCTAACACACTTTCCCGTAGTACTAGGCCTCCAGAATCTGATAGCTGCCTCATTCGAAATCGATCAAGAAGAGTAGAGGTAATAGCTACAGAAGAAGGAAATGTTTTCCCATGTCTATCTTGCACTTCCAAATGCATCTCAGAGAACAGAGCCATTAACAGCCACTCACTGCTGGACTCCTGAACTGTCTGTATCTGAGTCGTCCTACTCAATGCATTAGCCACGACGTTTCCTTTCCCAGGCGTATAGGCTTTCTCAAAGTCAAAGGACTGTACGTACTCAACCCACCTATGTTGATTCCAATTCAGATCATGCTAAGTGAAGTTTTATTTGAGACTTTTGTGGTCGGTGAAAACCAAAAAGTGCTCTCCCAGAAGATAATGTCTCCAACAACGTAGGGCATGAACAACATCTTCCAACTCCAGATCGTGTGTCGAGTAATTCCTCTCATGTGGCCGCAAATACCAAGACCCGTACACAATGACTCCATCTCCCTATATAAGCACAATTCCTATCCTGATACCTGAATCATCATAGTAAACAATATAACTCTTTCCTGCTCAGGCAGTACTATTATTGGTGCTGATGTCAACCTCCCTTTCAGCCCCTGAAAGGCTGACCCATAGGAATCTAACCATAAGAACATCACCCCCTTTTTAGTCCGACTTATCAGTGGTGCTACTAAGCATGAAAAGTCATGTATGAAACTTCTTTAGTATCTAGCCACTCCTAGAAAACTCCGCACCTCAAATATGTTCTTCGACTTCTCCCATGAAACTACAGCTCTCACATTCTCGAGGTCTACTGATACTCCTTCGTCTGAGATAACATGACCCATTAAGTGAGTCTGATCCATCCAAAAGTGGATCTTTGAGAGCATAGCATATAATTAATTCTCCCTAAGTATACTCCAAACGATCTCAATATGGGTTTCATGGTCATGTCGAGTGTGAGAGTACACCAATATATTGTCCATGAAGACCACCTCGAAGGAATCCAACAATGGATGGAACACTCAGTTCATCAGTTTAATGAAAACTGCAGGCGCGTTTGTGAGACCGAACGACATAACCATGTACTCCTATAGACGATAACTAATCTTGAAGGCTGTAAGAGGTAAATCTCATGGTCTAACACACAAATGATGATGACCGAATCTCAGGTCAATCTTCGAGAACACATGGGCTCCTTGAATCTGGTCAAAGAGATCATCAATCCTGTGTGAGGGATATATGTTCCTGATCAACAACTGTTTCAACTTCTGATAGTCCACACAAATCTGGAGGGTACACTCTGTCTTCTTTGTAAACAGAATAGGCGAACCCCCAGGAGATGTTCTGGGTCAAATGAAACCCTTTGCTTCTGACCCCTTCAACTACTTCTTGAGCACCTATAACTCAGGTGTAGCCATCCTATAATGAGGAATGGACACTGGTGACGCTCCACGTAGATGCTAAATCTAGATTTCAACCTCACGCTCCAGAGGAAATCCTGAAAGTCCTCTGGAAAGAAACCTCTGAAATGATCCACCACTATAGGAATGTACAACAATGAAGTCCCCTGGTCATCCAGATAAGGACTATAAATATGGCCTATAACTCCTCCTAGATCATGATTCTATAGACCTCATCTACTCACCTTAACATCCCATTCTACCCTATAAAGAATGGATTCCACCTCTAGTGATACGAAACTCACCCTGTGGCGATAGCAGACGATGACATTCTGGAAGGGAACAAGACAGTCCCTTTTGAGAATGAAATCATATCATGTCATCTCTGGGACATAATGGTCCCATAAAAAGTGACATCCACCAACCTATAGAGGGAACTCAATGCACTGACTTACACAAGCCATTCTAGTCTCCAATGAATTTTCTAGAATCAAGGAATCACTAGAAGAAAAGATGTAGATCCTAAGGAACTCCACGAATGTAACAGATATAAAGCTATGGGATGCCCCTATATCAAAAAGAGAAGATGCTAAAACTAATGCTACTAAGATCGTACCTCAAACTGTATAAGTTCAGGGATCTTTCTCCTGTTGGGTCTGCTTCACGGAAATAGTCTTGCATGTACTGTGACCCTGTGACCCTACCTGACCACTCTGAGATGACCCACCCTAATGTTGCTAAAAACAGGGTGACTGGCTGCCAGGACCATGACCTCCACCTCTTCCTGAATGGCCAGAATAACTCCAGTTCCCAGACTGGTGAGAAACTAGCGGTGCTGCTCCTGAATGAGGAGTAATAGAATAACCCATGTCACCAGCTGTTGGAGAGAAGATCTAGCAGAAGTGCTAGAGGTGACCCATATTAATTCAAGATCGACACTCCACTGGGCCTTTTGGGCAATGTGGCCACGTATGTCTTCTCTTTCTACACTAGTAAAACACTACCTAGCTACCAGAAAGAGTGTCTCTTCTCCTCAGATCATCACGCGAAGTCTCCCTACAGCGCTTCTTACTGTCAGTAGGATGAACACTAACCCCAGATGTCAGGCCTCCCTGGATCACAGCTCCCAAATCCCTCAGATTGTGCTTTGTGATCAGCACCTGGTTGGATATAGAATTGATAGTGGTCATCCGGAAGATGTTCACCTGCGATCATATGTCATGCCACGGACCATCCTCGAACATCCTTTCCATAAACAACTAATCACCTCATGGAATAGGCGTGAAGCACTACATCCCATTAAAGTAGGTGGAATACTCCATAACAGAAAGATTACATTGCTCCAGACTCATAATATCTCGGGATCGATTGGCCCTCAGGGTCTCTGAATAGAAATAATCCAAGAAGATGCGCTGAAACTCATCCAACACCATAACCTGCTAGCATCCCACCTGCCATATCATATCCCACCACCTCTTTGCGGTGTCCCGAAGCATATAGGTAGCGAGCTTGACTCTCTTATCTGGAGTTATATCTAGATTCTCAAAGATCGTCAGCATGGCTTCTAGCCATGACTCTACAGCTTGAGGTACTCCCTCCCCGAAGAAAGTGGGATGATGGTGCTACTGGATGACCCGCATCAAATCAGCCATCAACAGGGCAAGAGGCGACACTCCCAAAAGGTATGCATCATCCTCAGAAAGCCCTCCCTAAACAGTGCATCAGGTCCTGTGACAGGTACAACTACTGGTTCCATGACTAGCATAACTAGAAGATCTGCAGGTGGTCCCTGATCAACCATGTCCTGTGTCTGATAACCACCTGGCAATGGCAGACAACCAGATGACGTCTAGGTGGCAGGATTCTACATGGAGAAATGCACACCTTAGATCAGAATTAACAGGGACAAAAACAAGGAGGTTTAATAAGAGATCATGAGAAATAAACATTCAAGTATTCAAAAAGTGACAACACGGTATGTAAATATCCTACACGATGTGTTTCTTGAAGTCATTTACATGGGCATGAACTCCTTCAAAAACTGTTCATGTAACAACCCAAACACATGGCGCGTTGTCTTAACACACGGTGTGTACTTGAATCCTCTTTCCCTTCCTGAGTTCATTTACATGTCTAGTAAATGCGGCTCTCCTAATGCAGTACTACACAGCGTGTAAAATTCCTACACTCCACGTACTAGACAAGCTTTCCCTGACCCACGTTTTTCATGACACGGCCTCACCCATGGATCAAAAAACACAGAGTGTTCCAGAAGGACACAACATGTATGATAAAGGATACCACCAGCCTGTGTCATTCGTGACCCGACCGAGTACCTAGGTAAACCTACACAGTGTGTTCAAGGTAGACACTGCTTGTACAAGGAATGGTGAAACCAACATGTGTTGTTCGTGACATGGCCGTTACCTTGGTTAGACTACACGGCGTGTTTAGATGGCACACAACATGTTTTAGACACAACTTAGCCAACCTATGTTGTTAGTGACACGGGAGGGCAAGGGGTCGATTCTACACGGCGTGTTTGGATGATACATTGTGTGTTCACATCAGACTTTCCCCATCCTGTGTCTCTTCCCACTTGGCCTATGACATTTTAAGAGGCTACAGGACGTGTATATAAAGTACACGATGTGTACATAACAAAAACATTTTCTTCTCGAACAAAATAACACATGACATTTACTTGTAATTACACGGCATGTATTCTTGGTTTTTCTAGACAGTAAGCCTTGGAAACTAATCCGAAACCCAAAAAACACTGAAAAGAGTACATGAAGTGCCAGATTCTGATCTGTGAGGACCCATACTCACCATAAATCAATGTTTGGAGTCTTATAAAATTATTATCAAGGAAAAAAGGCAATGATCCTGGAAATTCCAGTCCATGAGGGCCCATAACACCTCAAGAACCAAATTTTGGAGTTCATAAAGAAAATATCTACAAAAAAATACACTATCAAATAGTAGGTATTTCTATCAAGGAAATTACCACAACTGCCTGCATACAATACAAATCATCTGTCATTAAAACTTTTAATCACAAATGCATCCTAGATCGCATGGAAAAATTCCATGACATGTGGTTTCTAGAAGGTGCCTATATGATGAATGAGATATAATACCCTCATCTCATCAGGTTTCAATACAAATAGAACCTCAATAACATCAAAAATAATAGCCAAAATCATGTGAATCTCTCAAAATGAAATCAGATAAACTGTAATAATTGCAAAACATGAAAAATTGCAATTAAATGAGGTAGATTGGATTTTCCTTGTACAAGGGATAGCTACTCTTGGGCACAAATTAACACAAAGTACAAATTACATCCTATCCCTAGCTAAGGATCTAAATGTTAAATCAATAGAAAATAAATCCTCTGATACCACTTTGTAACATCATAGTTCTGGAAGCCACATAGTGGCATCCCATACCAGGTTGGCCACATAGTTTTAAGCACATTCCCCCAAACAACAGAGGCTACCGACTAGTAGTGAGGGTCTTGGGTGAGATAGTGTGGAATCTATGCCCTCATTGGTAGAGTATACAGGGGAAGTAAATTTAAAGACTCATAAATTTCACGGAAAATTTGCTTTGGGATTTTACGAGTACACAGTTTTTGACGGTACCTGATTCCGAGGCCCGGTGTGCCCGAAATCTTTTTACGAAGATTAGCTTGAGTACGTTTAGTGAACAAACAAGCAGGTTTTCCTAACATTTGAACCGTTTCTTGGAATCGAAATCCGAGGGCACCGATGGAATCGCTACGCCAGTAATTGCTTAGGAACACTTTTTTCTGGAGTTGCGTTTTCTCAGGTGAGGTTATTAAGTAAATGGGTTAACAAAAGAATGAAATAAAAATTTATGCCACAAATTTTATTCTCTATTATATGTAGTTTTAACCTATGCTTGGATGTTGGAGTGGGTTCCACTACTTCCTAACTCTACTAGGTAGGATATTTTTGAAGTGGGGACCACATGAGCCCCACCCCTTCAGAACCCTTAAAACCTCCCTCATGCATTTATTTGTGTAACACACCCACAACCCCCTTTTAAATGACACGTCAAGTCTCCCAATTTATTAGACTGTTAAAGGCTCTTCAAATAATTTAATTAATTGAATGGGACCTTCTTTTTTTAAATTTCAAATTTAATGTTGGTATGAATTTGTGTTAATAAAATTAGATAATGTCTTATTTTATTGGGGGTTGATTAGTTGTGCGGAAACAAGGAGAGGACTCTTGCGCTTTGAAGAAAATCTCCTTCCTCATCGAAGAAAGTGATGAACGCAGTGTCTACGATGAAGAAATCCATCAACACAAGGAAATCGTCATGTCGTCTCCTCTCCTCTCTGCAGCCGGTGAGATATGCCTTCTTCGGAGAACGACGATGCGCTGCATCCTTCTTCGGGAAAACACCGACGACGTATACAGTGCCGTATTCCATGATTCCGTCTTCCATGACGTCCTTTTCCCGTGATGATCATTGTTCGATGACTTCATCGAAATAGGGGTTTGAGTTCAAATTTAATCGATTAAATTTTTGCTTTCTTTGCCGAAGTTATTTTATTTTTTGCGCCGCCTATTATCGTTATAACAGGAGGAGGTTGGACCGCACGAACATGGCTGAACCTCCTCCCACTTTGATGTTGTACTTGTTGCGACACGAACAAAGGCAGCGCGGTGCAACAACACCGTGCAAAAACAAAGCAGAACACGACAAGAAGCGGGGCACCATCGCACCGCGCCATTGAGGCCGAAAGACACCGCGGCCGGAGTCGTGGCGCCGTGAAGGGGCGCGACGCCGTCACACCATGCCAGAGAACCAAGAGGAGGTCGCGGACGGAGCTGGGCCACGACGGAAGGGCACGGCTCCGTCGCGCCGCGCAGGTCGAACCAAGGTCGTGGCCTTTGGCTGCGGCGGAGTAGGGGAGGGCGGCCAGAGCCGTCGGTCGCCTGTGCTCTGGAGGGTGGGACCAACCGGTCCCGCATGGTGTGCTGGCCACCCGTTACGGCTAGCCAGATCTAGAACGACTGGGGGTTTGACCCCCGGTTAGCGTAGCTGGGCGGACCCCCCATGGGTCAGCCGTTTCGTCGAAGGGGGTGGCGGTTCCTCCCCTTCCGCGCTCACGCGGCGCGTGGCGCCCGTGCCGGCCTGGACCGGCCGCACCGGGCCAGGCTGCCCACGCCGGGCAGGGCCGCGCCTGCCGGGCCGGGCCATGCCCTAGTAGGCCGGACCCGGACCCGGGCCGACCCAGGGGGTCTCGGGCCGGGTCGGTCCGGGCCCAAAACCCCTAAAACCGGACAGGTTCGTTTAAATGCCCGTAACATGGGCTATGGACCTCCGATCGATGCACCGTCAGTTGCGATGATATCTTAGGATCGAGATGGTCGTTTCGATATATTACACACAATGTTTTGGAGAACTTTGGGTATGGCCGGGTTTGTTCGAACACGAAACCAACCGGGCCCTCGGAGCCGAAACACTTATAACATGAGCTCCGGACATCTGATTGACGTACCGTCAACTTCGTTGGATTACTCATAGTGAGAAAGAACTTTTGGCTTACTACGGTCGAGGTTTGGATGCAGTTGGAGTGCGTTCAGGTTGGTTTTGACTTAAAAACCTACCGGGCTCCAAGAATGAAGAAGCCAATAACTATCAGACGAGGTGTCTAATTGACGCACTGTCTGTCATGTTGAGTTCTTATCGACGAGAAGGAACTTTGGGATACATCAACTCCGGAATACGTTTCAGTTGATGTATCAACCCATTGGTGCGTGGAGTGGACCCTCCCAGAAATGAGCGTGCTATGTGCGGGAACCCTAGAGCAGGCTACGACTGCGACGACGATGATGACTGCACTAAAATTTTCTGTGGGTTCGGCAGTGACAACGGCTACACTGAAATTCTCCGTGAGTTCAGAAGCGATGACTACTTTACTAAAATCCTCCATGGGTTTGGCAGCGATGATGACCATACTGAAATCCTCTATGGGTTCGACGACGATGACTACTGTTCTTGTATCCTACGTGGGTCCGGCAGTACTACTGTTCTTGTAACCTACATGGGTCCGGCAGTATTTGACTTTGTACATGTATCCTACAAGGGTCTGGAAGAGTAGCTAGTCTTGTATCCGATGTGGGTCTGATAGCTTAGCTGGTTTAGTATCATACTTGGGTCCCAGCTTAGATGAATCAGTGGCTACATCTAATCATCTCAATCTCCTTACGAAGAAGTATACCAGTGTGAGATCAGTCTTGACTTTCAATCATTATCTTTGATATGATTGACTTGCTTTCCTATGTGGATTGAGTTGTTCTTTCCTGTGTGGATTGGGTTGTACTAACCTGTGTGGACGTGATCGAACTTGGGCTCAGATGTTGGAGCTGAACTGGAATTGATGACTTAGGTATATGTGTGGGCATACACCTAGGTAGTGTTGGTTGTTACTTCGTGATTGTATCTTTCCTTTGTGGATTATCCTTTGTGGATTATGGGAGACCTTTGGGGGTCTCTGGGTCCCTATAGAGTAGCGTATACTCACCCCTACACGAGCTATGCCCACACTACGTTGTATTGGATGCAGACGACAGACAGCGCTGATCGTGGTTGAGGCTTGCGGAGCGAGACGGTACCTGGAGGTGGACCACTGGGCAGGACGTAAACGGAGCGGACGGTTGGACCCGAGGAGCTGAGGAAAATATCTGTACTCACCCTTCAAGTGGGATTTCCAGTGGATGACTCGGCTTTGCTGCTTTACTTTTTAGTTGCTATACTTTCTTTCCAGTTGTACTTTACTTTCAGTTTGGGTTTGTATTCTGGACTACTTACTTTCCGCACTTACTATTATACCCAAATTTACTTAGTGTTTAATTTTGCTTGCTTACTCAGTGGTGTTTGTTTAATTTATAAATGCAATGCCTTCCATTTTTGTTGGGATTTACGCCTTGGGTTCTAGTCGCAAGCCCCTAGCCTATGGAAGGTGGGCTTGGGGTAGTCACGGCACGGGTCCTGAGGACGGGTCGTGACAGATTGGTATCAGAGGAGTTCGGTTCTACCACAGAACTCAGGACTCTGATCTTTCTTCTATGAAAGAAATAGTGTTAAGGGTATTATGTGTGGTTATCATTCTAGTGAGTCCAGTGTTGGTGTGGCGGATGACGTATCCATACACCAGGACCCTGAGTTTTTGATTTCCGACTCAATGCATGAAAACATTGATTGCATGTGTGTTTCAAAAGTTTTCATTGTGATTAATTTGTGTCAGCTCAGCAAGTATACTGTTTTTACCATGGGACACCTGTTTCTTTTTAAGATGACCACACGATGGCAGCCAACTTGGGTTCTGAGATTTGTGCGAGGCGACAGCTCACCGAGCGACGAGGTCTCGATGAAGGGCCTTTTACAGTAGAGGCACCAGCGGTACCTCTCTCCACCGAGCCTCCAATGCCACAAGCCCCAGCCGCTGAGAGTGCACGTCGCCTTAGTGCACTGCATGAGTTCCATCATCAGAGACTGCCCACGTTCTTCAGGGAGACGGACCCTCAGGCAGCCGAGTATTGGCTGGAGGATGTAGTTCGAGTTTTCAGGTTAGTGGGGACACCATCTGACCTCATGGTGATCCTTGTAGAGAGCCTCATGCACGTGATAATAGGAAGATGGTGGATCATGATGCTCCAGGTGCATGACGAGGCATCTCTCCTCTGGACAGACTATGAGAGCCTCTTCCGCTCAGAGTTCGTCCCAGCCACCCTACATGCAGTGCGCATCCCGGAGCAACTACAGCTGCGGTAGGGCAGCATAATGGTAGCCCAGTACTCGGTGAGATTTACCAATCTCTTGCGCTATTCGATAGACATGGTACGAGACCCATTCTTCTAGGCCCAAACCTTCGACCAGGGACTGAGGCATGAGATCAAGGCATCGATGATCTCTCTCAGCATTCTGATGCAGGCAGGAGTACTGGAGCGAGCCCTTCTCATAGAGAGTTTCCTTGCTGAGCCTACACCAGCAGCGAGACCTACCGTAGGGTGGCACGTAGCCAGGTCGTCTACAGCTGGCAGTCGACGGACGTGACAGGGGTCCAGGCGGACAATACCCTCAGACATTTGAGGGGCCACCCAGGCATAGGCAGAGGGTTGATCTTGGAATTCCAAAGAGAGCAGGCAGACGAGGCAGAGGAGCTAGCCGAGCAGCAGGTGGTGGGAAACACATTGAGGCTTTACCACCACCACCACCAGGTGGTCCACCCCGACCACAAGGAGTTGGTGGACTGAGGTAGGCTCAGCTTTAGGCACTAGATCCCTACAACCACGGCGCACTAGAGATGATTCTAGGTACTATCTCTATCTACTCCACACTTGCGGTAGTTTTTATAGACACAAGAGTGAGTCATTATTTTATTACCACTTCCCTTGTTCGGAGCTCGGAGATTCTGACGGAGCCATTGCCTCGATCCTTACGACTAGAGACTTCTACGGGAGCAGACTCGACGATTACGCACTGGTGCTAGAAGTGTGAGATTACTCTAGAAGGTGTGAGCTTCGGGTGGGATCTTATAATAGCGGCGTCGAGGCCTTACGATGTCATTATGGGCATGGATTGTCTATCTACAGTCCATGCTTGGATTGACTGTATTAAGCTCAAGGTGTGGTGTGTCCGCACCGACAGGTGCAGGTTCACCTTCACTGGCGAGATGGGAGCCTTAGCACCACAGGATGGACTCAGGCAGAGGAGAGGACAGATGATCACTCATCAGTTGTCTAGCCTCATCCTAGGAGAAATTGATGTGAAAAATCCTAGTTTTCATGCAATGGTGGATCAGTATGAGGACGTTTTCCCAGAAGACATTCCAGGACTACCTCCTCGTAGTGAGGTATACTTTTAAATTGACCTGTTCCTTAGGACAACCCTGATATCCCCTCCAGCATATCGGATGGCTGACGCTGATCCTCGAGATCTATGGGTAAAGTTGGAGGACTTGTAGGGAAAGGGATTCATCTGACCCAGTGTTTCACCCAGGGCATCCCCGATATTGTTCGCCATGAAGGCGGACGAGAGCTTGCGATTGTGTATCGATTATCATTTCTTGAATCAGGTGACCGTGAGGAACAATTATCCGCTACCAAGGATTGAATACCTCTTTGATCAGCTCAAGGGAGCACGGTGGTTCTCGAAGATAGACCTCAGGTCAGGCTATCATCAGCTCAGAGTTCGGGACGAGGATGTGCAGAAGACGACCATCGGATGTAGGTATGGCCACTATGAGTTCTTGGATAGGCCTCTCGGCGTAAAAAATGCTCCAGCAGTGTTCATGAGTCTCATGAACAGGTTCTTTTAGCCTTACCTCGGTCGATTTGTCGTGGTCTTCATTGACGAAATTTTCATATACTCGACCACTGAGGAGGAGCACGCCTACCAATTGCGAGTTGTACTGGACACACTCCGAGAGCACCAGCATTATGGTAAGCTTTCGAAGTGTCAGTTCTGGTTACATGAGGTCCACTTCTTGGGGAATGTCATCTCGGAGGTGGGAGTTGCAGTGGATCCTGTGATGATCGAGGCAGTGCTAGCTTGGGAGCCACCCAGGAGTGTGACAGAGGTGAGGAGTTTCTTGGGGCTAGCTGGATACTACTAGAGGTTTGTGACATACTTCTCCAGAGTTGCGTCACCACTTTCAGCCTTGGAGAAGAAGGGGAAACCCTTCGTGTGGTCAGACAGATGTTAGCAGGGCATCCAAGTGCTGAGACAAACATTGACCAGCACACCTATCTTAAGGCTACCGGAGGAGGGTGTAGGGTACGTAGTCTACTATGATGCATCAGGGACCAGACTCATATGTGTCCTGATGCAGGAGTAGGTAGTGATCTCCTATGAATCATGATAGTTGAGGCAGCATGAGCAGAACTATGCTACCCATGACCTAATGTTAGAAGGAGTGGACTTCGCTCTGAAGATGTGGCGACACTATCTGATGGGTGAGCGCTTTACAGTCTACTCTGACCACCAGAGTCTCAGGTACATCTTCCCGCAAAAGGACCTGAACCTGAGACAACGACGATGGCTCGAGTTCCTCTAATACTATGACTTTGAGGTAGTCTATACTCCTAGAAAGGGGAACGTAGTAGCCGATTCTCTCAGAAGGAGGACAGGTATTCAGCTACTTAGGGAGGCGACAGAGCAGCTAGCCGCTTTGCAGATATCCTTCATGGATAGAGGTGGAGTAGCCTTCCTTCAGTCACTCACAGTCACTCCTCTACTATTGCAGTGGGTCAGAGAGGCACAATGTGGGGACATTGACTATGAGATGCGGCATGCACATATATCCTTAGGACAGGCACCTGATGGATTCTCTGTAGGAGGAGAGCACATCTTCTTTTTTAGATGACATACCATGGTACCATCTGCTTTGTAGGAGGAGGTACTGAGGGAGTTTCACACATCCCCTTTAGCAGTACATCTAGTAGTGGTGAAGATGAACCAAGATCTCAAAAGACAGCACTGGTGGTCGGGTATGAAAGAAGGTTGTAGCAGATTTTGTTTCTCGGTGCATCACATTCCAGCAAGTGAAGATGGAGCACCAGGTACCAGCTAGCTTGGTAAAAACCTTGGAGGTTCCAGAGTGGAAGTGGGACGGAATATCTTGGGATTTTGTGACTAGACTACCACGTACTCCAAGAGGTCA
Organism: Viscum album; assembly: GCA_963277665.1. Classification (NCBI taxonomy): domain Eukaryota; kingdom Viridiplantae; phylum Streptophyta; class Magnoliopsida; order Santalales; family Viscaceae; genus Viscum; species Viscum album. Next base: position 2,043,241,658 of record OY728147.1, on the reverse strand, counting down.
CGAATCCATTTGGATGACTGTCGACCGACTCCCCAAGTCAGCCCACTTCTTACCCATCAAAGAGCAGGGCTCAGTGGAGAGCTTGGGATGCATCAACGTTCAGAAAATCATGTGGCTTCATAGTGTGCCATTATCTATCGTCTCCGATCGAGATGATCACTTTACTTCACAGCTTTGGACGGGGTTGCAAGAGGCATTCGGGACACATCTACATCTGAGCACCGCCTTTCACCCTCAAACAGATGGTCAGACAGAGAGGACCATTCAAACTCTTGAGGACATGCTCCATGCATGTGTCCTCGAATTTGGTCGCAGCTGGGAGGACCACCTACTCTTGGTGGAGTTTTCGTAAAACAACATCTACAACTCCTCCATCGGGATGGCACCGTACGAGGCATTGTACGACCGACCTTGCATATCACCTCTGTACTGGACAGACCCTGTGGAGTCAGCACTTGTGGGACCAGAGATGGTCCAGGCCATGACAGAGAAGGTCCAAGTCATCTAGGAGCGGACGAGGACAGCTCAGAGCTGACATAAGTCTTATGCTGACAGGAGGCAGAGACCACTGGAGTTCGAGGATGGTGACCACGTTTTCTTACGGGTCTCACCTCGACGTGGATTACGGAGATTTAGCCGGGGTGGAAAGTTATCTCCGCGCTTCATCAGACCATTCCAGGTTCTCAGTAGGATAGGAGAGGAGGCTTATCACCTGGCTCTACCACATCAGTTGCACCTAGTTCACAACATCTTCCACGTATCTCAGCTGAGGAGGTACGTGCACGACCCGACACATATAATTGACCATGGGGAGATGGAAATTGACGATGGGGTGAATTTTACAGAGGTCCCAATGAAGATTGAGGATCTACAGGAGTAGGTCCTACGTGGGCAGTTTATTCCTCTAGCGCATCAGGTGGCAGCACAAGAACCTCTAGGAGAGAACTTGGGAGCAGGAGGCTCATATACATGCTCAGTACCCTCATTTGTTCCCCTAGTTTGTGATTTATCTTTACGGGGACGTAAATCCCTGAGGTGAGAGTATTGTAAAGACCTGTAAATTTCAAGGGAATTTTTTTTCTTAATTTTCTTTGTGATTTTATGAGTACGTAGTTTCTGACAGCACCTGATTATGAGGCCTGATGTGCCTGGAATCATTTTCCAAAGTTTATCTCTGGTACTTTCAGTGAATGAATGAGCCGGTTTTCCTAACATTTGAACCGATTCTCGGAATCAAAATATGAGGGCACCGATGGAATCGTAACACCGGTAATTGCTTAGGAACACCTTTTCTGGAGTTTCGTTTGCTCGGGTGAGGTTATTAAATAAATGGGTTAACTAAAGAATGAAATAAAAATTTATGCCACAATTTTTATTTTCTATTCTAACTAGTTTTAACATATGCTTGGATGTTGGAGTGGGGCCCACTACTTCCAAACTCCACTAGATAAGATCTTAGTGAAGTGGGGCCCACACGAACCTCACCCCTTCAAAACCCTTAAAACCTCCCCCGTGCATTTATTTGTGTAACACACCCGCACCCCATTTTAAATGACAGGTCAAGTCTCCTAATTTATTGGACTATTAAAGGCTCTTCAATTAATTTAATTAATTGAATGGGACCTTCTTTTTTTAAATTTCATATTTAATGTTGGCATGTGCGTGTGTTAATAAAATAAGACAATGTCTTATTTTATTGGGGGTTGATTCGTTGTGCGGAAACAAGGAGAGGACTCTTGCGCTCTGAAGAACATCTCCTTCCTCGTCGAAGAATGCGAAGAACGCCGAGTCTACGACGAAGAACTCCTTCACCACAAGGGAATCGTCGTGTCGTCTCCTCTCTTCTCCGCAGCCGATGATGGATGCCTTCATCGGAGAACGATGACATGCCACATCCTTCATCGGGTGAACACCGACGATGTATAGGGCACCGTCTTCCATGATGTCATCTTCCGTGACATCTTCTTCCATGACATCCTTTTCCTGCAACGATCCTCGTTCGACGAATTCATCGAAGTAGGGGTTTGAGTTCAAATTTAATGGATAAAATTTGAGCTTTCTTTTTCTAAGATATTTTATTTTTTGGGCCGCCTGTTATCGTTATAATGGGAGGAGGTCGGACCGCACGAACACGACCGAACCTCCTCCCCCTTTGATGCTGTACATGTTGCAGCATGAACAAAGGCAGCGCGGTGCAATAACACCATGCGGAAACAAATAGGAAAACGGCGAAGAAGCGTGGCGCTGTTGAGGCCGAAAGAAGTTGCGGCCGGAGTCGGGCCACGACGAAGGGGCGCGGCGCCGTCGCGCGGCGCCGGAGAACCTCGAGGAGGCCACGACTAGAGCGGGGCCATGGCAGAACTGTGCGGCGTCGTCCATCCAAGACCGCGGCCTTTGGTCGCGGCAGAGCAAGGGAGGGCGGTGGGAGCCGCCAGTGCTCTTGAGGGTAGGACCAATCGGTCCCGCGTGGTGCACTGGCCGGCCGTTACGACTGGCCGGACACAGAAAGATCAGGGGTTTGTCACCCGGTCAGCGCAACTGGGCATTCCCCCTGTGGGTCCGTCGTTTCATCGAAGGGGGTGGCGGTTCCCCCCCTTCCTCGCTCACGCGGCGCGAGGCACCCATACTGTACCAGACCGGCAACGCCGGCTAGACCTGTGTGGATGTGATCGAACATGGGCTCGTATGTTGGAGCTGAACTGGAATTGGTGACTTAGGTATACATATGGGTATATACCTAGGTAGTGTTGGTTGTTACTTCGTGATTGTATCTTTCATTTGTGGATAGTCCGTTTTAGATTCTGGGAGACCTTCGGGTGTCTCGGGGTCCCTATTGAGTAGTGTATACTCACCCCTGCATGGGCTATGCCCGCACTACATTGTGTTGGATGTAGATGATGGACATCACTGATCGTGGTTGAGGCTTGTGGAGCGAGACGGTACCTGGAGGTGCAAAACTGGGCGGGACGTACACGGAGCCGACAGTTGGACCGGAGGAGTTGTGGAGACTATTTTTACCCACCCTTCAGGTGGGATTTCCAGTGGACGGCTCGGCGTTGCTGCTTTTCTTTTCAGTTGTTGTACTTTCATTCTAGTTGTACTTTACTTTCAGTTTGGGTTTGTATTATGGCCCACATACTTTTCCGCACTTAATATTGTACACAGTTTTACATAGTGTTTATTTCTTCTTGCTTACTCAGTGGTGTTTTCTTACTTTATAAAGGAAATACCTTCCATTTCTATCAGGATTTACACCTTGGGTGCTAGTCGCCAAACCCTGGCCTATGGAAGGCGGGCTTGGGGTAGTCACACACGGGTCTTGAGGATGTGTCGTGATAGTAAACAACACATACAATAATAAATGTAGTAAATATCTAACAATAGTAAACAACAAAATAATTGAATACTAAAAAACTGGAGCACACACACACATATATATATATATATATGAAATAATGCATAATACATATGTCTAGGAAAAAATCCAAACATGTCACAATGATGGAAATACAAACAGTGCTAAACCAAATTACAAAAGAAATATAAACAACTCATTAGCATCGCAAGCCATAGGTTGTTCCCATTCTCCACCTTCATGGCAAGTCAAGTACCTAAAGTAGAAGGGCACTTTCTCTTATCTATACCTGCAACAATATAATTTATTTGGGCCCAAAAGCATGACCCAAATAGGGTGTATGACTAAATCCCAATAGGAAACCACCCGAAGATTTGTGCCTAACATCCAGTGAGTATATGATAGGTAAAAGTACTGAAATTAGTAAATAGGAAAGCAATGAGAAGATACCAATCCACAATTTAAATCATTCAAATCACCACACAACATGGAACATCTAACAAAGAAGATAACAAAACATGTATCCCTATGGGAATTACCCATATCGTTTCCCCTATGGTTCTACCTAACAAGTATAAGAAAGTATATAAACACAAGGTAACCCTATGGGAAGTATTGCATCCCTCCTTTTTATCACATAAACTTTCATTACATTTTACAAAACTAAGGATCTTTAAGGATTAGTGTCTTGGAAAACAAGAACTTAAAACAAGAAAACATAAAACATTCTTCTTAAACACTTGAAAGGATTCTACTAATGGTTACCCTATGTTAATTATTGCATCTCATAACCTGGGGACATACATCAAAAGAAATGGTGAGCAGAAGGCCCTAAAAGGGAAACAAGGAGAAACATTTAACATGTGAACTTGGGATACATCACAATATCATGAAAAAGAACTTTAAGGCATGGGAAAGAAAATGTGAGGCATATCATAATAAAAATAAAATTTTTTATAACTTGAATATGTGGATACAACATTTAATATTGAAAATCATTTCCGTTTCACCATGGTCCATCCCCAAGGTGTCATTAAAAATTACCAAGGTTATTCACCAAGGCGTCGTTAAAAATTGTCATCTCTAGAGATTAATTCTTTACACAATGCATTAGAGCGCTCTCAGGGAACACCCTTGAAATGTATTTATTATCATGTTAGCCAAATATACCATCATAAATAGTTTTATAAACAACCCATATAACATAAAATAAATGGGTTTCATTTCATAATCATAACGTTTTAAAAACTGCTTTAAAGACATGATATTTATGTCACTATAAACCCACAGAAAGGGAAAGCATGTCTCATGTATGTAAATAACAGAATTTAAAATATAATATTTTTGTATATATGTGAATAACCCTTTAGAAAGAAGAGTTTTGAGTATTCAATTAATAAAATAAATGAATTTGAGAATAAGAGAGAGACATTTTGAGACGGAAATTCTGCAGCATAAGAGCTATGTCTCGGGGTTTTAGAAAACATTGAAAAGAGAGGGGAAATGGGTGAAACATTCATAAATGACCCATAAAAAAGTGGAGGGACTGAATATGAAGGATAAATGAACATGGTAATGAAATTTTAATGACATACCATTTGAAATGAAAAACATGGAAGGAAGACAAAAATTAGATTTCTCTTATGAAAATTCGGCAGCCTAACAGCGTCACTTAAACATCAACATAAATGAATTGAAGAGATCAAATAGGGCCTCTCATCATATGAAAATAAAATATCAGTATGATAGATATATAGATAATAACCCAATATAATAAAAAGGAACTTGAATGACATGATATTAAAGTATAACTTTGATAAATGAGAAGGGTGAAAGAGTCCCCTAAAAATTCGGCAGCCTAACAACGCCACATAAATGTCAAAAAAATGAAATGGAGAGATCAAATAGGGTATCTCATAATATGAACAAAAAAGATAATTATGATAGATATAGAGATTATACCCCAACATAATAAAAAGGAACTTGAAATACTTGACATGAAAGTAGAACTTTGAAGAATGAGAAAGGTGAATGAATCCCTTAAAAATTCGGCAGCCTAACGGCGCCACTTAAACATCAATAAAAATGAATTGAAGAGATCAAATAGGGACTCTAATCATATGAACATAAAATATCATTATGATATATATAGATATCATACCACAACATAATAAAAAGGAACTTGAAAGATTTGAAATGAAAGTAGAACTTTGAAAAATGAGAAATGTGAAAGAATCCCTTAAAAATTTGGCAGCCTAACGGCTCCACTTAAACATCAAAAAATAGAATTGATGAGATAAAATAGGGAATCTCCTCATATGAACATAAAAGATCAGTATTATAGATATATAGATCATACCCCAACATAATAAAAATGAACTTGAAAGACTTGATATGAAAGTATAACTTTGAAAAATGAGAAAGGTGAATGAATCCCTTCAAAATTCGGCAGCCTAATGGCGCCACATAAAACTTCTTAAAAAGAATTCATTAGAGAAAGAGGGGGTATCTCATCATATGAACATGAATGGAGTAGTAAGAGGAATATAAAATAACATCCTCTTACATAAGATCATGGAGCATAAAAGAAATTACATAAAAGAGATTATTTGAAAAGAAAGAGAGAGGTAGGATCCCTTACCTTAAAACGTAACTCTTAAAACTCAAAGGTTGGGACCTTGAGGGATTGGGGGAACCTTGGGAGGACTCCATGGGAGGTAATGAGACCAGATCTTCGATTGGGGAGAGTTGGGAGTCGAATGGATGAGAGGATTTCTTGGTATTTATAGGGAAAGTGAGGGGACAAGGCATTAATGGCCAAGGGACACCTCATTGGTGGTTTTGGAAAAACCATGGGCTTTCTCATGGTATTTACCCATGGTATTGGCCACTTGGGACACCTCATACCTTATATTACTATTCATAAGTCGACCATATTGATTACATACTTAATACATCATTTAATGATGTCATTAAACACCTGTAACTTAAAAACTATATTTTCACTATTCATCGAAAATTCAACTTTCTCAGAAAAATCCCAAAATCTCACCTTAACAAAATATCAATGCTCTGATTTCAAAAATGAACTCCATTTTATAAAAATAATTTTCTAAATATTTTTAATTTAATTTTTAAATAATTACACTATTCACCGAAAATTTATTTTTTTCAGAAAAATCCCCAAAAATTACCTTAACATAATATCGACGCACTGAGTTCAAAAATGAAAACCATTTTATAAAAATAATTTTCTAAAAATTTTTAATTTAATTTTTAATTAAAAAGCACTATTCACCCAAAAAACTAATACTTGGATAATAGTATATGAAACCGTTATTTAACCATTTTATTGAATCAAAATACTTAATCAAGGTGCCTAGATTATATTAATACTTTCTTTAAGTGAGATTACTAATCCATTTGGTCACATTACTAATCCTAAGCATAAAATCACTATTCAAAATTTTCTATTCATCAAAAATTAAGTTGATCTTATTAGACTCTAAATTTTGTACTGAACATAATTGTAGAAGACCATTTTTCGAAAATCATTACACATTTCTAATTATTTAAGGTTTACATAAACATTTTTTAAAATATCCTTTCTCTAAAATTCACCAAAAATATGCATACTATATTTATCCAGAAATTTTAAAAGTCATAAACATCATCATAAGAAGAAATCCCAATTTTTATTTAAAACAATGGATTACACAAGGCAGTTACTGTCTCCTTACATAGCCCCTTATCACGCCAGCATAGGACCTAAGTGTAAGATGTGCTATGGTGAGAGAATCCGAGGGAGGCTCAACCAACATCGCACGAGTAGTAATTTCAATTAGTTTGAACTTCTCGCGAAGGAGATTCTGTTCTAGTTTCACACAATGAAGTTCGGTTTGGGTTTGGTCCAGAGCAAAGCCCAATGGTGCTACCTCCTTCCCAAGTTCTGTTAGATGGGCATTGATCGGTCCAAGACTACTGGATGAGGCCATCAAATCTTATTTCTATATTAATTAAACAAGATTACTTGTATTTAATGACAATAATAAAAATGTTTAGTTTCCAGCGGTCATATTGACCAATGGTTATATAATAGTCAAAACCCAATAGTCTCATTTTAATTATACTCATGTTATCAAATGAAACATTTTTGTTGAGTATAAAAAATAAAATAACACACAAAATTAGGAAACAAGATTTATTCAAAATTTCGGGTCGTTAAAATTTTCCCCCTTAAGAAATTGCATCCTTTCAATTTTTAAATTTGGGTTTTGAAATTTCATTGAATGTCCCACATCGGAAAAGGAGTCAGTAAAAATATTACTTTTAAAGAAAGAAAGGGAAGTACAAAGGTCACCCAAGTTCACCCACACTAGGATTCCATGTAAGAAAACATGGATATGGAAGAAAAAAAGGGTCAAGTTCTGAGAGAGAGTGATAGAAAACATGATTAAGAGAAAGTTAACCACGAGAAAATCACAAACTTATGAATTTTGTAAACGATCTTCGATTACCTAGTAGGACACGTAAACCAACCACATTTTTGTTTTACTCTCCTTTTCATAATTTTGAGGAATTCATTTACTACATAGGACAAAAACATAAGGAAATATACCTACCTTCTTGTAGAGTTTCATCCTTTAATATGTTTCTACCCAAACTAATATTTTCTCCAAATGATGAGAATTCAAAAACCATTGGTCTCATCAAAACACAAGATTCCTCTTCTTAAGAGTCACGTAATCCACAAAAGATCAACTATCAATTTTATCTATCTGTAAAATTATCCCAAAACCAAAAAGGCTAAGATAAAACAACTCTTCAAAAATAAAGAATCCCATAAGAAGGGAAAATACTTTTAAATATTCAAAGATCAATGGTACTACCCAAAGTTTACCATAGACCATTCCATATATAACTGTCCTTAAAATTCCTTGAAATAAACCAAACTAAGATTGAAACCCAAATACAAGAAGGATTTGATAACATAGTCTTCCAAAATAAATATCATCGTTCATCTCCAAACAACTTAAACCACTCCTAAAATCTTATAAAAAAAGTAACTAACCTAAACATATTGTCCCCAAGATAGGTTTATCATTTCCATAAGTAACCTATATTACCATAAGTTCACCTTAAATTCATCGATTCATCAAAATATAAGTCAACCTTATTCCCCAATGAAACTACCATAGTAATATTCTTACCTCGATCATATAGTGTCACCAAAATAGTGAACGTCTTCCAAAATAATAATCATTTTTTATTCCCCTAATCATCTCTGTCATATTAATACGGTAATCATCACATATTCAATCACATTGGTTTTTGGGACATGTTCTTCCATTTTCCACCATTAACAAAGAAGAGAAAGTATAATTAGGGGCTTAAATACTTATCCAATAATCATGAAAAATAAACATAAAGCATATAGGGATAACTTGTAGAAGAAAAGTATACCCTAACTTGTGATCCCTTAGGTTTAAAACTAGGTTATCCATGATCATATATTCTTATGTGAATGTTTATTTTATTTTATCTTTGTTCCTTTAATAATGGTTTATACTAAGCTTATGAATTTACCAAAGCATATCCCCCAGGAGTGTCGTAACCAAGAGTGCAGCAAGGCCCGTTGTCGTGTACCAGTTCTCATTCGAGTCTAGCTCAAAGCAGTGTTTTCGGGTTTTACCCCTATGTACATCGGTTCCAGAGCCACCTCTACCTGCTCGTATCCAGACAGAGATGTATTTTCTTGGCAACCCCTTACTCAAAACACACAAAAATACCTGAAATATTTCCTATATTTAAACTTTTTTATTGGGTTATTTCAAGATTTTTCATATCCTAATTTCCAAAAATAACTAAACCGACCTTTGATACCAACTATAGAATCCCGACTTTTTATCACAAAAACATTCATTACATTTTACAAAACAGAGGATCTTCAAGGTTTAGTGTCTTAGAAACCAGGAACTTAAAACATGAAAACATAAAACATTCTTCTTAAACACTTGATAGGATTCTTTTCATGTTCATCCTAGATTCATTATTTCATCTCATAACCTGGGGACATACATCAAAAGGAAGGGTGAACAGAAGGCCCAGTAAGGGAAATAAGGGGAAACATTTAACATTTGAACTTGGCATACATCAACAATGTCATGAAAAAGAACTCTAAGGCATGAGAAATAAATCGTGAGGCATATCATAATAAAAATAAATTTTTTCATAAATTGATGATGTGGCTACAACATTTAATATTGACAATCATTTCTATTTCACCACAGTCTATCCTGAAGGTGTCATTAAAAATTACCAGGGTTATTCACCATGGCGTCGTTAAAAATGGTCATCTCTAGAGATTAAGTCTTTACCCAATGCATTGGAGCGCTATCAGGGTGCACCCTTGACATGTATTTATTATCATGTGATCCACATATATCATCATCAACCATTTCATAAAAAAACCCATATAACATAAAAGAAATGGGTTTCATTTCATAATCATAACTTTTTAAAAACAACTTTAAAGACATGATCATTATGTCACTTTAAACCCACAAAAAGGGAATGCGGGTCTCATGTATGTAAATCCCGGAATTTAAAATAGAATTTTTTTGAATATATGTAAATACCCCTTTAGAAAGAAGAGTTTTGAGAAATCACTTGATAAAATATATTAATTTGAGAATAAGAGAGAGACATTTTGAAACGGAAATTCTACAGCATAACGGCTATGTCTCGGGGTTTTAGAAAACATTGAAAAGAGAGGGGAAATGGGTCAATCATTTATAAATGACCCATAAAATAGTAGAGGGACCGAATATGAAGGATATATTAACATGGTGATGAACTTTTATGGACATTCCATTTGAAATGAAAAACATGGAAGAAAGACAAAAATTAGATTTCTCTTATGAAAATTTGGCAACCTAACGACGTCACTTAAACTTCAACTAAAATGAATTGACGAGATCAAATAGGGTCTCTCATTATATGAAAAGAAAAGTTAAGTATGATAGATATAGATATCATAACCCAAAATAAAAAATATGAACTTGAAAGACTTGATATGAAAGTAGAAATTTGAAAAATGAGAAGGGCGAAAGAATCCCTTAAAAATTAGGCAGCCAAACTACGCCACATAAACTTATAAAAAATCAATTGGAGAGATAAAATAGGGTCTATAATCATATGAAAATAGAATATCAGTATTATAGATATAGAGATCATACCCCAACATAATAAAAAGGAACTTGAAAGACTTCACATGAAAGTAGAACTTTGAAAAATGAGAAAGGTGAACGAATCCCTTAAAAATTTGGCAGCCTAACGGCGCCACTTAAACTTCAACAAAAATGAATTGACGAGATCAAATAGGGTCTCTAATCATATTAACATAAAATATAAGTATGATAGATATAGATATCATACCCCAAAATAATATAATGGAACTTTAATGACTTTACATGAAAGTCGAACTTTGAAAAATGAGAAAGGTGAAAGAATCCCCTAAAAATTCGGCAGCCTAACGGCGCCACTTAAACTTCAAAAAAAAAAATGAATTGATGAGATTAAATTGGGTATATCTTCATATGAACACAAAATTTCAGTATGATAGATATAGATATCATACCAAAACATAATAAAAAGTAACTTTAAAGACTTGATATGAAAGTAGAACATTGAAAAATGAGAATGGTGAAATAATCCCATAAAAATTTGGCAACCTAACGGCGTCACTTAAACATTCTTAAAACGAATTGATGAGAGAAAGAGGGGGTCTCTCATCATATGAACATGAAATGAGCATTAATAGGAATATAAAATAACATCCTTCAACATAAGAGCATGGAGCATACAAGAAATGACATAAAAGAGATTACTTGAAAAGAAAGAGAGAGGTAGGATCCCTTACCTTAAAACGTAACTCTTAAAACTCAAAGGTTGGGACCTTGAGGGCTTGGGTGCACCTTGGGAGGACTCCTTGGGAGGTAATGAGACCAGAGCTTCGTTGGGGGAGAGTTGGGAGTCTAATGGATGAGAGGATTTCTTGGTATTTATAGGGAAAGTGAGGGGACAAGGCATTAATGGCCAAGAGACACCTCATTGGTGGTTTTGGCAAAACTGTGGGCTTGCCCATGATATTTGCCCATGGTATTGGCAACATGGGACACCTCATACCTTATCTTAATATTCATAAGTCTAACATATTGATTACATACTTAATACATCATTTAATGATGTCATTAAACACCCGTATCTTAATAACTGTATTTTCACTATTCATCGAAAATTCAACTTTCTCAGAAAAATCCAAAAATTTCACCTTAACCAAATATCAATGCAATGATTTCAAAAATGAACTCCATTTTATAAAAATAATTTTCCAAATATTTTTAATTTAATTTTTAAATAAATACACTATTCACTGAAAATTCATTTTTTTCTGAAAAATCCACAAAAATTACGTTAACATAATATCAACGCTCTGAGTTTCAAATTGAAATCCATTTTATAAAAATATATTTCTAAATATTTTTAACTTAATTTTTAATTAAAAAAACTATTCACCCAAAAAAACTAATACTTGAATAATAATATATGAAACTATTATTTAACCATTTTATTGAATCACATTACTTAATCAAGGTGCCTAGACTATATTAATACTTTCTTTAAGTGGGATTACTAAACCATTTGGTCACATTACTAATCCTAAGCAGAAAATCACTATTCATAATTTACTATTCATCAAAAATTAAGTTGATCTTATTAGACTCTAAATTTCATACTTAACATAATTGTAGAAGACCATTTTTTGAAAATAATTACAAATTTTTAATTATTTAAGGTTTACATAAACATGTTTTTAAAATATCCTTTCTCTAAAATTCCCCAAAAATATGCATACTATATTGATTCGGACATTTGGAATGTCATAAAAATCATCACAAGAAGAAATCATATTTTTTATTTAAAAAGGATTATACAAGGTATTTATGGTCTCCTTATATAACCCCTTATCACACCAGCATAGGACCTAAGTTTAAGGTGTGCTAAGGTGATAGAATCCGAGGGAGGCTCGGCCAACATCGCACGAGTAGTAATTTCTATCAGTTTGAACTTTTTGCATAGCCAATTCCGTTCTAGCTTCACACGATGAAGTTCGGCATGGGTTTGGTCTAGAGCAAAGCCCAGTGGTGCTACCTCCTTCCCAAATTCTGTTAGATGGGCTTCGATCGGTCCAAGACTACTGGGTGAGGCCATTAAATCTTCTTTATATATTAATTAACCAAGATTACTTGTATTTAGGGAAAATAATCAAAACGTTTAGTTTCCAACGATCATATTGACCAATGGTCATATAACAGTCAAAACCCAATGGTCTCATTTTAATTATACTCATGTTATCAAATGAAACATTTTTGTTGAGTATAAAAAATAAAATAACACACAAAATTAGGAAACAAGATTTATTCAAAATTTTGGGTAATTACAGGAGGTACTGAAAACCTATCCCATATGGTTCTACCTAAAAAGTATAAGAAAGCAGGTAAATACAAGGGAATCCTCTGGAATGTACTCACAATATATCCCCTATGGTCCTACAAATCAAGTATAAGCATCCCTCTCGGCAGTACACTCAGTCTAACTCCTCTTGTCCAGCTTAAGCATAGACTTTCTAAGGAAGCACTCACCATCAATTCCCCCCTATAGTCTCGTATCAGTACTAAATGCTCTCTAGGGAAGCACTCAATGTATCATTCCCCCTGTGGCCCGCCCCAAGACTCTCTACGGATGCACTCAATGTCAATTACCCTTGTGGGATGACATGGTAAAATATAAAGTCACATTTGAGAAGCCCTCAACATCCATTCTCCCTGTAGTCTATACACCAGGTTCTCTCGACCTTGTGTAACTCAATCAAGTGTAGCAGCACATAACAACAAAAGTAAACCTCATGAACTATTGGACTAGCATTCTACAGCACAACTGAATAACAAAGTGACTGCCACATCATCCTATAATTCTGGGCATGGGAAAGTAAAAAAGCAGCCTAACACGCAAACAAGACCCAAAGGTCAAAACAAAAAATACATGCATGGGAAATACATCCAATGCACAATAAATAACACCATTCATAATCAATAATCATCTACTCTAGAATGCCGATATAGAAGAGAAACAATAGGGCTAAAAAAGTAAACGCGCAATACCCCATTCATGGGTATTGGGCAAATTTTCACTTAAAACTCAAAGACTTTTAACAAAAAGGAACAAACCACCTACCTCAGGGTTTGGAGATCAATATAATTGAACCATGAAGATTAAATTTCCTTGGAATTTCATATATCTAAGAAAACGTTAAAAACGTTCAACCCATGATAACTTGGAAAAGAAGAGGAATTGGAAAGCAAGGCTCATGCTGAAGAGATAACTCACCGATGCTATTCCAATGCAAGAAATGGTGTTCGAATTAGAGGATGAAAAAAAGGCTCAAGGTCTTGTTGAAGATTCACAGCAGTATGGGTATTCTTAGATGAAGAAAACCTAAAATAAGTGAGTTCGGGTGATTAGACGCGACCCATGTGCATTTAATGAAAATAAAGAATGTACACGACATGTACATTTGAAGTACACGACATGTACTCGCCTTTTACATATTCCTCTTTAAGCAGCATCTAGTTGACTCCCACACGGTTGTTTGTGCAGCTACTAAACGGCCAATACATGGCTTGCTGTGGCAAGAGAGTACAGGGCGTGTACTTATAAATTACACGACATGTAGTTAGAAAATTTCCAGAAATTCTACTTTTCTCCAAAAATGATCAGAAAAGAATAATATACCGAAAAAGAAGGTCCAGGTTCTTACAATATCAATAATTTGAATTTTAAAATAGTTTAGAATGAATTATGGCTTTAATAATGTATGGGTTCAGTTTCATTTACAAGCATCCCATGGGTTAATATATTTATCTTGTGAAATGAAATTCCTAGAGGACATGTAAAAATATCAATAACTTGAGGAGAATAAAATAGTTTTTATATTTGAGATAATATTCACAAAAATCGTTCTCGATATGGAATTCCTAACATAATTACCTTGATATGAAAATGATATTAGATAAAAACCCATAATAATATATTACATTAGAAGTTGAAAACCTATTAAAGGTATATAATAATATGGATATGTGAGTGTCATTAATTTCTGGATATTTATATTAAAAATAAATCAATTGAATATATATACATAATAATAGAAAATAGTTTTTGAATATAAAATATGTCTCAATATAGGAAAATTGAGACATGAAACCATTACATTAATTCTCTGATTCACAAAATGTACAGTAACATACTTTATATTTACCAAACTATATTGATAACCCATCTCAAAACTATATTCATGATTATAACCCTTATTTACTCATTGGTTATAATCTTTTATTATACATTCATTGATTACTTGTCCCTTATTTTAGTTATTGGATGTTATAATTCTGATTATTTAGTAAAAGTTAATAATGGGGATACCAAACTTCATTATTTGAGAAATCATTCATTATTAAATTATTTAGAAAATTATTTATATCATGGTGTTTTAATTATTTATACATACCATGGTTATTTTACAAGAATTATTAACCAGTGTAAGAGAAAAAGATCCATGAGAATAGTTTTTTATATAATATACCGATAATAATAAATTAATTCATAATGAGAATCAATTTATATTTCATTCCTTTATTACTAAATTCATGATATATATTACTACTTGATTTCATATATATGAAAATTCATATGATTTATAAAATATATTTCATAATTTATTAGATAAATATTCCCATAATTCTATTTCAAAATACTACAAGGCCTAGTGTCATTAGGTAATTAGAAACATAGCATAATAACCATATTTTTTTAGAAAAATAATTTAGAAACAATTAAATGTGAAATTATATTCCTTTGATATTTTAATAACACATAGGATAACATATGGATGCACAAAATAAAAGGTGATGTAAAAATCCTGGTATGGGAATAATCAAAGCATAAAAATATAAATGAACAATGTTTGAATCAATATAAATATCGAGATATAATAAATGCGTGAGAATCATAAATATGAACATAAAATCAAAGTATAATGTGATAACATCTAGGCATGGTAGGAATGTAGAGACCACAGAAAACAATACATCATAAGAAAATGTTAAGGATAACCACAGAGACATCGTAAAATTATGTTCTTGGGATAACATATGATTCAAAATTCTTAGAATGTCATAATATAAAAAACAAAACCAAATGAATTAGAATGGTATTTATAATTTCAGTCCCAACAAACAGATTCATATCTTGTACATGAGATTTGGTTCCAAATAGATCATAAAACGCAGGAACATCATTAATCACTTTTAATCCCACAACTATGTTGTGTGTGTTACACACAAAGAATTATAAAATAAATTAGGGATAGATTCACCACATATAATACTCTTAAATTTAAATGGGGATGGTTATTTATTATATAATATTTTGCTGTGGAAAAACATAAGTTAATTTTGGATTCATAATAGGTGTACATAAAGGTTCATGGAGGGGATTAATGGGAGTGAATTGTGGTCTGTAATTACATTTTAATCAAAGATACTATAAAGTGATCTATAAAAACTTGTTACAATAAGAATCATTAAAAACTAAACTAATTTATACAAAAAAAATCATAAATAAAATGGAAGAGGAAGAGAATATATTACCATTATAGGGTGCTCAAACAACATTTTTAGTATCTCTTTATGATATTATAATCTACATGGGAGGTATCTAGTGAGGTATATGTAGAGTAACATCATGATCATTGGATTTTAATTGACGTTTAATGAGTTATTGGGTGGGTACATATAGTAACTCACACATTTCATAAATTTGAAATATTATAAGATGAATATTCAAAACATAACATTATGATACATTCTAGGATCATATAGTGTTTCTGTCTTTATAAACATGGATACATTAAAAACATATTCATAAGAGATCCACAAAATTTAGCATTTTTTTCATCATAAATTTCACATTCTTATGCATACTATTCTCAAAACAATTCCTTATAACATACGGAAATGAAACATAAGAATGGGTGAGATAATATTCCCAATCATGGTTAAATTGGAATATAAGGATGATAAATTAAGAATCAAAGGATCATAAGGGTATGTTAATGTGATAACATAATTTTAAAAAAATACATAGCATATCATCAATGATATTATTTTTTCATTGAATTAATAAGGGATTTTATAAGTCTTGAATCATAAATGAATCAATGAATTTGATCCATGACAGAATTACATTATCATAAGACCTATATTTTGTTCATATACAAAAATCTTGAAAATAATTTCATTAGTCTGGTATAAATAACAATAATATCATTTCTATTACTAATCTTGGTTCACATCCCAATACAATCCATCTTTTCTCATGAGATATTCATCTCCATATAAGGAAATGGATGGATATATAATTCCAAAAACATTGAACACATAATAATAATACATTTATATGTGTGTTTTATAAGATCATAAATCATTAATTATTAATCATAAACCACAATTCGTTGAAAATAAATGGGTTTCAAAAACATTTTTACAATTATTTATTGAATAAAACATGGAAAATAAATTGGTTTCTAAAACGTTTCATCATTATATTCATAAATCATATAGATAATTAATAAGGATGGTGTCATTAGATCATATAAATTTTAAAGAATATTTAACATCAAGTGATGTTTACATATATGAAAATACCATTTAAATGAATATTTTTGTAGGAAAATACCATTTTAATTCTGGAATTACTTCCTCAAAATATAAAAATGTAAAAAATATTATGAAAAAAATTTATTTTAAAATAAATATGTAAAATTATAATTTTTTAAAAAACTATTTAGAGTTAATGGATTTGATAAATTAATTTCATGTTGTGTACATTAAAACAAAGCTTCCTTTCACATTTTTTGTCAAAAGTCCAATGAACCTCATTTGGAAAATGAAAAACAATTTCCTCTATTTGTTTATAAATATTAAACCATTGGTAAAATGGATTTTAAAAATAAAAGGATAATAATAATAATATTATGGAAGACATTTTTAGTAATATGGTTATGGAATAAAATATATTTTTCACCCAATAGGGAAATAAAGTGGATTTAACTTAAAAAATTTTGTTAGGTACCATGAGTAATTAATGAAAAGAAAATGAAATGAAAATTTATTATCTATATTAATAAAATAATTTTCTTCTTATTCTTGATACATATGTCATCAAATACATCAATTATAAACTTAATCATAAATAATACTGATAATCAATGAGATTGTAATATTAATCCCATACATAGAGTACAATTTTCCTAGAATGTTCTCTATACTAATTTTTAATAAATTTAAATTTATTAACATTCAAAAATATAGAAATTTAAATAATTATAATATCATATATTATCTACGTTTAATATTTTAGCTTCTATTTATTAATAATTGATTATTAAAATAGTCACTTTCAGCTGTTAACATTATTTATTTTCATTAGAATTTTGGTTCTAAAGTTATAGTAAATGCACATTGATCATGGTAAAATATTTTTAATATTAATGATATAAATATTATATATATTCTTTATATATATAGGCGGTCAT
Source organism: Viscum album (assembly GCA_963277665.1). NCBI lineage: Eukaryota > Viridiplantae > Streptophyta > Magnoliopsida > Santalales > Viscaceae > Viscum > Viscum album. Next base: position 2,043,223,587 of record OY728147.1, on the reverse strand, counting down.
CAATATAAGTCCAATATTTAAAAATGAATCACAGCTTTCATAGAGACAGTAAGTCGTACATACACATGAACACTGTTTTGATTTTACATTTGATAGATGAAAGTAAAGGTAAATAATAATTAAACATTTAATAATTATTATTATATCAGCTATATCGTATATATTTATTAATTATATAATTATTACTATCCATGGAATATGAAAATGAAAAATGAATCACAACATTTTGTGGAGGTTGTAGTAAACTTGTATTCATGAGAAATGTTATTGTTTTCCATTGATGGAAAGGTAAAAAGGTAGATATAATATTATAAATAAAGAAGATTAATTTTTCAATAAATTTAATATATAAAAATTAAACCCAAAATAATAACTATCTTTGAATGATTGTGATAAAAAATGAATTGTATTCCGATGTGGTGACAGTAGTCTGCCTCTTAGCATGATAAATACTTTTATCTTAAATTTCATTGTAAAGATTGTGAATAGTTGGGGTAAAATAATCGTAATAAAATTTAAGTATATTTATAACATATATGTACACATTTTATATTTAATAATATATATTTAGTGGATACAAAAGAATAAATAAATTTTAAGAGGTTGGGGAGTATGATTACCACATCTTCAGTTAACCTTAATTAGAACTCTTCATAGGGAGCATTGGAATGGTGTTTTAAGAGGAAAAGATCCTTTATTGAATGGATATTATAATTTACCAGTGGAATGGGTAAGGATTGTTAAATTAATATGCATAAATTTTCACTAAATAAAATAAAGGATGTGCGTAATTGAATTTTTTGGCAAGGGCTAACAAATGGAATTTCATAAAATATTAAAATTTTGTTATATCATACTCATGAAATATGATTCCAAATGGACCTATATTAAATTATGGGATAATATTAGATAGAAATATTTATATAAAAATAAACCATTAAAATATTTATATGAAACTGTACCATTATATCATGGTAGAAACCCCCTGATAATAATGTTTTAATATGAACAACATTAAATTATTTTTAATGTTTTAACAATTAAATATTAAAAAACCTAAAATTAGTTATATTAAAAAAAGTACACATTGATTCATAATATTTTAACATTCTATAAAATTATATTCAGTTGAGTAGAAGAAGTTAATTTTAAATTAAACCAACAAAATGCAACAAAATTTTGTTTTTTAGGAAAAAAATGATTTTTTGTTTTAAATTTTATAAATTAAAAGTATAGTGTAAAATTTATTATATTTAAGTTAATTGGATTATTGATAATAGAAATGAAATAATAGTACTTTTAAAAAAAAATTGAAACAAAATAGAACGTCTAAATTCTTTAAATAGAAGGAATTTTTTCTATATAGAAGTTTATTTGGTAATATTCATTTAAAAAAATCACGATCTTCATAGAAATTCACACATATATTTATATAAAAATATGATTTAAAAATTTATGAAATTTTTTTGATCTTAAATTTCTATAATTTAAAATAATATATAAAAAATATTATCATAAAAATAAATAAAAATCATTTTCAGTAAAAATATTATATTAAAAGCATATAATGGCTTAACAGAAAAATATTAACTTTACCAGAATACATTATTCACATTTATTTTAAAATTTGGATATTCTTATTCTTCCATATAAATTTTTTGACTAGGTTATAATACTATATTCTAATATGATACATTTAGACTTAATATTACCAGTATCCCAAGATATCTATGGAATTAAGTTTATTTGAAGATCAATATATAATAAAATATTGGGGTGTTACATTATAACACTTATAAAATGAATTTCTCCATCAAAATTACATCAATGTGATTTATAATCCCCATGATATCATTATTTTTTTTACATCCTCATGTTCCCAAGTATCTTCTTCAAATTAATGATTCCTCTAATGAGCTTTAACATGTTTCGTAGTCATGTTTTGTAGTAATTTATCTCTAAAATAAATGATCTCAACTAGGTATTCTTCATAGGAAACATCCTTATCATATGGTAAATAATATTAATTTATTACAAGTAAAGGATCAAGTATGTTATTCCTCTGGAAAGATATATATACACATCATGAACATGATAGATTATTAGTGGAATCACAGAGCGATAAGTAATTATCCTTTCCCGATTTTGAATCACGAAGGGAAAATTACACCTATGAATCATATATATGTTAATAAAAAAACCTTTACATTATTCCTTGTTAAAATACCTCAAAATACCTTCCTATCATATTCAAATTACAAAATTATCAAATGGTTGTGAAGAATAATTAGTTTTTTCATAGAGCATCCTTAAGGTGAAGTTGAATGGATCTAACCTTCTCCACAATTTTGATAGTTTAATTAGGTCCCAATATAGTTATTTCTACAAATTAATCTGAACATAATTTAGTTCAACATTTATTTTCATAGAAGGTTTCATAAAGATCCATCTGAAATATAAAAATAAGATAAAGGGTTATGAAAACTCGAGTAGGGGAAGGTGTAGATTGCATCCACTTTTTAAGTACATATAACAATTCGTTTTAATAACCCCTGTTGTTTGGATGGTTATCACATACTAAAAATCTATTTAAGGATGATTAGATGTATTAAAACACAAATTTGAATCTAGATCTTACTATTTTATTATCCAAAACATTGAGGTGAACATTAGATCTTGATCAGATGCAATATAATGATTAACTTCATGAGAACCTACACTTAATTAATATAATATTTTGAAATTATATCAATAAATTATTATTCATTAAAAGTAATGTATTGTGATGTCTTCATAATGAGATCATATACAACCTAATAATAATTTGTTTCAATAGACGTATTGGAGAGTCCAATGAAAAATATGTACTAAGTTTCACCCATTCTATTATTGAATGATTAAAGATTTTATTATACCATTAGACTTATATCTCTCAAATTTAACATTTTAACATACTAAGTAGCATGAGACAAAATTTGAAAAATCTATTTTCTTGTTATCACACCTGATATAATCATTAATATTACTATACATCTTATTAAATAAAGGATGAAAATAAATACTGATCTATGAGATTTATCTAACAAATCCATTAAATCTAGTATGGTTGAGATGTATATATACATTCTAAAATTTATTATTTCATCCCAATAAATGATTAAATAGAGAGAAAATATCACTGTTTTTTTATCTTTACCTCTTAATTTCTCACTTATTTAATCTTTACATTAATCTACGTTGAACACTCATTTCAAATAAATATGATTTTTCACTTGCCTTCGATATTTTAAGGTCCATCATTTCAAATCTACCATTGTTTGACCATTTGTGTTCCTTATTACAGATAAGTTAGTGTTATCCTTTCTACATAGAAAATATTCCAATTTGTTTTCTTTGAAATGGTGTCAATGTATTTTTTATCATAGTATAGTGATCCAACATTCTCATGCATAGATATAAAATATTTTTATATGACTAATCATTAAATTACACAAAAATTGGGAGTTGAATGCAGTAGTTTAGTGCCTTCAAAACTTGGTAAATAGTATTCTTAATATGAGAATAATCTTAAATGTCTCCCACATAGATCTTCACACATATTAATCCATTTAGGAATACCCTAACTAAACATTTCTTCATAACCTATGAGCAGAAACATAAGAAACGTTTATTTTGGATACATAGTAATGGTAAACATAGGAGACAAGGACCTTTGTTCATATGAAATCTTAAGGTAAGTAAAAGGTAATGTGACCATTATTATAACATGAAAAGATCATACCCAAAATTCTATATAAAATAAAAAATTGCAATAAATAATTTCTGTTCATAAGACATGAATTATAATGAAATCAATGAACATGAGTCATGAGAGCATAATATTGGCATAATACATAAAGGTTTGGCATACACATAAGCATATAAAATAATTTCGTTAGTAATTAGGTATTTTTTTAAAAAATTATCATTTCACTACATGCTTGGATACACATATTGTGTGGGACTCACCAATATCTAGAGCGGAATCTATAACCTTATAGTGTATTGGATTTACTCCCCTAACCATGAAGGTAGTCAGGGTTCACTCCAATGTCAATTTTAACAATTATCCTTACTAAACTAATCATACTCCCCATTCTAGTGCAATTTATATCGTGATATATAAATATTTTACCAATTATAGAGTTAGATATATGTCGCACTCATATTCAGTTATAATGTAACCACCATCCTGGGTTATTACATAACCAATGTCTATAGTTTTAACGTCTCTACTATCTCATAATATAAATCAAACATATTTGTGCCATAAGATCATAAAAAATTAATCATATTTGAACCCATGAAATGAAGCGAGTTTCATAAACAGTTAATAATATCATAACATATGAAAAATAAACATGTTTCATAATTATTTCATCATTTCATCAATGCGTAACTCATTGAAAATGAAGTAGGTTTCCTAAGAATCTCATAATTATAAAAAAAACATTATATAAGAAATGGAAATAATTTCATTAGGTCATATCCATATTAAATAATATTTAATATCAAATTATTTCATTAGAGATGTAAAATAATTTTGAAATAATAATCACTTGGTATATTTGATAAGTAAAATATCATTCCTATCAAAATATCTTTTTAAAACATAAAAAAATTTACAATCTTTTTTAAAATAAACATTAAAAAATAAAAAATAAGAATTAATAAAATATATAAAAACATTACTAGATTAAAATATCATTTCTACTTGAACAAAACTTTTCAATCATTTTTTAATACATTATTAGAAAACATGATTTTAGATGAAAAAGTGTCTTGAACTAAAAAGATGATTTTTCCTAAAAATATTTTTTTGAACTCTTGAATAAAAAATTAGATTAAAATGAATTGAAAAAAAATATATTTTTATTAAATAAAAAATGGATATAAATATTCATGAGTTTCAGGAGAGATATATAATATTATTTCTTTATTGGAAGCGAAATCATAAACAATCTCTATTATTGATGATATTATTACATAAATTTTTACCACTTTTGTAAACATTGAATCATAAACCCCATGAATCAAGAAAATTATGTGAAAAATAAAATATCATGAAAATATCTAAATTAATGAAATAAAATCTCAAAGGGGTAGTATATACACTACATCAAATAATATTGGTTCATAATATACTTATGTCCCAAACAAAGCACACCGGGACAAAAATCCATTATTGATTTGATGAATTTTAAACCATATAACCCATGAAGGAATGATCACAAAATGGATATTTAAATCACCAAAACATGATTGATAATAATCATAAAACATATTAACGGGAATAATACAACCAAATAAAAAGAATAAATGGTGATTTAGCTTGGGTTTCATAGAAAAATAAAATTGAAATATAAATATCTAACAGTAAGTCTTGAATTCATTCATACACATTAAAACATCTAGTGTAATAAATCTGATTTTATTTTAAATATATTTTATAACCATAAATATATAGTCCATACTATATTTGATTTACTTTTTTATTTTTATCACCCATTTATTAATAATTCCTTATTATATTTATGTTTTTGGTAATAACCACATTATTTTTAATATATGCACTTTTATATAATTTTATGTCATTCTAATTCGATCAACAATCCATAATATATTGAATAATAATCATGAAATAATAATCATATTTATACATCTATTATAATTTTATCATTAATCCTGAAACATGGTTTTACGAAATGATGTATTTTATGATCAATGAGTTGTTATGTTGCATAAATGGATGAGAAATAAGACTATTTACAATGATTATTACGAAAAGGAGTTAAATAAATATAATATAATTATATAGTTATAATAATATCATAAATTATATAATTTTTCATTATATATAATTCTACATATCATCCTCATGGTGTACTATGGAAAATTGAGTCACATCGTTTAATGGAGGTGATAATACACATGCAAATGACATTTTCATAGTTTAGTGTATGAAAAATAATGAAAGAAAAGGATATACTATCCTTATATAACGATAAATATTTCATTTATATCATATTTATATTATAAATAACACTTATATTTATCATTATTATCTGACATTATAATTCATCAGTGAAAAAAATCACTTCACTTCGTGAGGCGGTAGTCATCCATACACACGAGCGACGTTATCCTATAACCTAAAGTATGGAAGGTAAAAACAAAATATTATATAATTACCATAGAGGTATATTTATGTTATAATTATCTTATATAAATTTCTATCCATCGTCATTCCCAATTGTGAGAGGTGGTAGCGGAAAAATGAATGACATCAGTTCACGAGGTGGTTGACTATCGTCCACATAAACACTGATTTTTTTCGCATTTTATTGAAGATGAAGTGCTCATATATAATTATCTTAAAATTAAAATTTCTAATTATATATAATATACTGAATTATTATAAAATCATTGTTTAATAATAATTTAATTATGTGGAGAAAAAATAAAAAAAATACTCATTAAATAATATTTAATATTCTTAGCTTATCTTTATTTCATTTACACCAAATCCTTCATAATTTTTATTTAATCCCAAGAAAAGGATTCAAGGATGATAGGGGGAAATTTTTTGTTTTTTAGAGTTTTTTGATCCAAAGGGCTTGAGATGTGTTATGAATTGAGGGGAATTAGTTCCATTTTATAATTGAGAAGGAGTGTCATTTTTGTAAAGACCAAAAAGTATTCACATAAGAGAGGTCACAGTTACCAATCATTCCTAAAAATTGATAATTAATGTGGTGTACTAATTCTATTGTTTAAACACACATAAAACATAAATCATTTAAATTTTTTAAAAAATATTGTTTGTTGTCTACTAAATTCCTTGTTTTTAGAATTTTTGTGTTATCTATAGTAACTAGATTTTTTAAGATAGGTAATTTATCCTGTATGACAAAAATAAATTTAACCATTATAGATAATATAGAACTGAGGATAGTAAATACATAATAATTTTTTTAAATTAAAATCCAATTTTTGATGAAAATAAATTTTAACTCAAGAATATTCAAGGTACAAAAACAATATTTTAAACCCAATCATGCCCACATAGTGATTACTATTAAGGGGTCAATATAGTCATTTTGAATGAATAATTGGTAAAATAGTGGAAAATAGTTTATATTTATTGAAATTAATAAAATCATATTTCATATGGTTTTATTTTTAGTAATTATAAATCATTTAGTAAGATATCATTTATTATAAAATTACATTAATTTATTTTTTTAAAACTATTAAATTAATTTAAATTTATAAAAAATCATGATTATTAGGGAATTATAATATATTGTTCTAAAAAATTTTAATGATATATTAATATATAATTTTAATGGAGGATAATATGTTTTTCAGTTTACATAACTTTTAAAATTAGTAGCATCGTTTATTTTATATTATTATTAACTAAATAATTAAGGTGTTCGCATTATTTCATAATGTCAATTAATTAATTCATCTAAAAAATTTATTAATAATATATAATGATGAAAACACAAATTTTTATTTGAAAATAATATTTACCACTGAAAACATGTTTTTTCCCTTATCCCAAATCGTTTTAGATATTAAAGCAATGTTACTTTTTTCTATATTCTTTGCATAATATATTTTTTTCATCACATTCATATAAAATTAATCCAAAAACACATAAAAATATCTAATATGGTTATAAGGGTGAAAGTATGTCCTTAAAAAGGATGTTGGGCATGTTAGTATGTCATTTTATGCCTTTTTGTATGAGTTTAACCACACAGAAAAACATTTTACCATAACCGTAGTAAATAATTTTATATTATTTTAACAATTTATATTGGTCAAAATTTGGTTTACCTTATTAGATAATTAAAATTAAAAAAATTCAAAATATGGAATCCATTTTTATAATTCTCATTCTCATAAAGGAGAAATTTAATTTGAAATTAATCACAAAGATGTGATAAGATAGTTGGTTTTAAAGAGAAACTTTTCAAAAGTTTAAAAAGTATTTATATAAAAAAAAGATATGAAAAGTTATTATATTGAAATCAATTGGATATATATATATATATACACTACTTTTAGATACTAGATAAATAATTTAAAATATAACTTAACATTAAAAATAATGTAAAAAACTATAGTTTTCAATTAAAATTATGTATTTTTCTCTACTAATGAAAAAAAAAAGAAACATTTTCGAAAAAATCACAACAATAATTCCCAAATATATTTTTTAATATCTAATTTTATGGTTTAATTTTATTCTATTCAAATAAACATTCTAAATGTTGTATTTATTCATTTTAAAATAAGTTCACAAAATAAACTCAACATCGTTTTAAGAAATAAGTGTTTTATATTAAAATATCATATTTATTCATATCCCTTGTCTATAAAACAAGAAAAATGAAAATTATATTTAATATGCACTATAAAAATTTCATTAAAATCATTCCAGAGGGGTGATTTTGTTAATTTATTTAATTAAAGCATAATTTATCATATTTAACTAGTTTTTTAGAAAAATGATCCCTTTATATTGAAAATAATTTTATTTTCATTTATAATTATATGGTGAAAGAATAATTAATTATATTTACTTTTATAAACTATATATATTAAAATTTTTGTCAATATTATTCATACTCTCTATTCCAATGGATAAGTCGTAAAAATCATATTATATAATAATATTTAAATAGTATGTCAATTTTTTAAACTTAGAGTTCTATAGAATAGAATATAAACTTTTTAATGAGTGTAATGTAAAAAAATTAAAATGATTAAAAATATTTATTAAAGAAATTTGTTAAAATATTGGGGAATTACATTACACACCCCCTTTAAAATGAATTTCTAGCTCAAAATTTATCATGATCATGAATGTTTCATCATTTTAAAATTTTATTCAAAAATCCCATATTAGAAATATGGTTAATAAAACATACTCTAGAAAATTAGAAACATAAGTGTGGAAGTAATCTAGAATAAGACATTAAATATTTACAAACATGAGAGTATTATATGGAAGTGAAAACGCGTACATAGAAGTTAAAACAAACACCCATATATTGATAGATAGTGATATAGGACTTAGTCAAGAGAATGTTAACAACCACAATTACATAAACCAAATAAAAATGAAAAAGGACAATGGTATTGTCAAAAATGATTATTAAAATACAAAATTTCATTTCATGATCCTTCTCATTATGTTGGGGAATTTTCATGAGAAGATATACTAACCTAATTTTATTCTAAATCATAATCTAAATTTCACCCATTGGTTTTTTATTGATTAATTTATAATTTATAACTTTTTCCATGAAATTAATATAATAAATTATTTATTTTCCAAAAGCACTAAAATTTACTTTTAACAAATCATTGGATCCATAATATAATGATAATTCATTCCTTTTATCCTTAGTTATTATAACAAAATGGGGAACTTGAGTTTTTCATAAATCATCATAATATGAGATAATACATTAGTATATAATACCTCATCAAAAATTTATCTTAAAATGTATTTTAAATGGTTAAACATATAACTTGTATAAAATTATAAACATATAAATAGGGTTCCTAAATATATTAAAAATCATATCATTAATTAACCAAATACCATGAATTATGTTTAAATTGTCACATACCAAACACGTGAATACATTGATCAATACTCCTCTTGAAACATGAAAAATAGAATTATTTAGTATAAAAACATATTAAAACATATATGATTCCTCCTTCCACACAATATGATATGTTATTTAATATGTTAATTAAATAAAAAATTGATAAACTTCATCGGTGATATTATAAAACATTTTTCCAAGAAATATTAATCCACACCATGTCAATCAATACTATCAATTTTAATTTATTCATATCAATCAAATATTTATATCAACATCATTATGTCAATATTTGGATCATATTAAGGGTTTTCATTCCCATAATCTTGTGTTTTCTATGAATATCACCTTTCCATTAAAACAGATTTTTAGGTTACCAAAATAATCCAAAAAATCATTTTAAACCCTTAATAAAAAAATATAGTAGACAAGAATTTAATATTTAAAACTGTTGAATTCCAATACCTAAATACATTAATCATCCAACTAAATTCTTAAAACATTTACTAGGGATCATCATCTTATTCATTAATACTTCCTTCATTTCATATTTCATTTGAATCATGAATATCTAATCTACTATACATACAACCTTGTTCCTTATCATCATGTTATTTCTACTTAGGAAATCATTTTCTATAATTCCCATATATTCCACATTTAAAACATCCATATTTTAATTATACATTAGGGAGTTATATATTCCCATACCTTTTGTTAATTTAACTTTTCATTTTTCTTCCATAGTTACTTAATTTGTGTCTTTTTTTCTACCCTTAAAACATATTTCACTTCCACTAATATAGTAGTTTTAGTGCTTCTTCCTTCATTGTAAACATCTAAGAAACTAAATAATGATTCCTCTATAGTCTCAATTACCCATACTCTTTGTGAACTCTTTCATTATCATTTTTTGATCGTGTGAACGGTTGTTAACATTCCTGTTTTTAATCATGTATGGTGACATATGATTAAAAATAAAAAAATATCCTTAAATCTATTCATAATTGTATATGGATTCCCATTATCAAAATTTCCATCACATTTTATTTCATCCAAGTTACTTCTAGTTCATTCCACTGAATAAGACCCACAAGCATCGTGTAATCAACATTACTCATATTAGTAAACCATATAATCATGCAAAATAAATTATTGGAATTCTAATGTTTAAAACCTTATTTTAAATATTTAACAACTCAAGATTAACCTAAGTCATTCATAGACATCATTTAATTAAATACTTTATCCCAGAGAAATGTCAAGCTATGTTTATATGAAGGCCTAATATTTTTTCACAAGATGATGATTGTGTCCATCCAAATGTTCACGTTTTGGAGCTTTTACACCTAGGTACCTATATGCTAGATCCATATCCAATTGTAGTATATAGAGGGGAGTGTATGGCCTCTATTTCAATCCATTACTAAAACTCTAGTGAATTTTACTATATTTTGACTCCTCATTTGGAATATCCTTGGCGACATCCATAGAAATATACTTAAGGATATCACTAATACTTTCTCATCCTTGTTTACGATGTTTAAAAAAATCCCTATAATACCAACTACATCGATCATGGGACCTAATTTGTGTATATTACATATCTTTAGATGAATATTCATTAAATTTAACAAACACAAGCTAGAATAATGTGATAGGTTAGTACCTTAGGATGAATTTAAAATAATCTTATTAATTCATGAAATACATTCCATTTTTTAAAAACAAAATCTCCCATTGTAATCAACATACAAATTCGCTACATAAATCATTATTTACTACATGAGAAATTAAATATAATAAAGAGTGTTCTCATATTATTAGTAAGGGTAAACATAAGATATATCAATCTATGGTCATCTGAATGAATATGTTAGGCATAAGGGAATATTAAAAAGAAAATTACATACAAGGATAATATATAACCTTTCTTCTGTCATAAATTATGGAATAAATCATTGTAGTTAATAAAAAATGAATCATAATGAAATCAATGAAATTTAGTCAAGAGATCATAAAATCGGCCTAAGACATAGAATAATTGAATAAACAATAGGATCAAAAAATAATTTCATAAGCCAGAAATTACGACTTCCAAAAGATACCAGGGAACTATACGGGTGGATACACCACTTGGGTGGGACACACCACAATCCCGGGATATATCCCATTCTTCATAGCTGAATGGTTTATAAGGCCCCAGACTTAAACCTCACTTAATATTGAATTAAATGAATAATTCAAATTGAGGATCTTTTCAGGTTTAGAGTTTTAGAGAATTAGGACATGACTATTACATCTCAAAAGATTACAAGGTAGAAACATATACTATGTTTCCATAAAATAAAAACTCTTAAAAAGAAACATGTCTTGTTCCATGTTTTAGGTAGCATGATTTTCCCTTGATCCCATCCTTGACCCTATTCCGCGTTAAGTCCTATGAAAAACATTTCAAAAAACTGGGATGTGCATAAAAAGCTCAGTAAGGGATACACAAAGAATGAAAACTGTTAGTTTTTGAAAACAACAAGTAAACCATGTATAATTTATCAAAGTAATACCTTTCACCTTTTAGAAGTAGTAAAAAACTCTTCAATGAATAAAAGATCATTACTTACCCTTTTGTAACCAAAATATTACCATAAAACCAATATAAAGAACACATAACATAAAAAGGTAACTTGGACATAAACATACTTAAATGGAATAACCATACGGTCGACTTCCACACATACTTAATAGAATAGCCATACGGCCGACTTCCACACATACATAATGGAATATCCATATGGAAAACTTCCATACCCAATCCACTAGAGGTTATAACGTAACCACCCGTCCTGGTATTCACGGCACCACCCGTCATAATGTCCAAGTACCATTATAAAATCATAAGACAATAAAAAAAATATAATGGAAAGAAAACACTTCCACATTTCGATCACAATATATCACTTAAATATATAGACATAACAAATCCTTTATAAAAACCATTTTCAAAACCAATATACATAAAACCGTATATGGTATTTATTTCATTTTAAAAAACATTACGGCTTGTTGAGGAAGCCAAAGACCAAATAATACTCGGGGTGGCAGAAAAGGACGTTGTCACCGCGTACGTTAAAAGAAACATTCCTTTTTTTCAATTAGTAAAACGCATCGTATAGAAAGATTCATTTTGAATAAAATTAAAAGTGAAAGGGGTTTATACACCGTATAAAAGAAAGTTGTGTGTAAAACCAAATATGACTCAATGAACGGAGATTGAGACGAAGTCCCTTACAAAGTCGGTATCCTTAGATTAAGGATAAATCAATAAAATGATTATGTGTGACAAATATGAATACACAAAATATAAGTGGATATTATGTGTAAAACAATCAGAGGTCATTCACACATAATCATGGAAAAACAAAACCAATGACATAGATATTTAACTCAATGAAATGATATTGAGTTATGATTTCCAATAAAAGTCCGTCTAAATGACATAAGAATTTATCAATGAGATGATTGTGTGTAGAAATAGTATATCCACACAAAGGTTTGTGGAAACTACAACATAGAGATTCCACACATAATCTTGGAATAATAAATTCAAGAATTAGAGGTTTAACCCAAAGAATTGAATTTGGGTTAAGAAGTTCCCTTACAGAAATTCGACAGCCTAACAGTGTCACTTCAAAACTCATAAAATGAGTTGATGATAGATAAAAAGGGTATCTCATCACTTGGAAATAAAATTTACATTAATAAGGATATAAAAGAACATATCTCAACATAATATTATGTGAATTAAAATACATAACAAAATAAGTCTTTTAAAAAAAGGAGGGTGAAAGGTTCCCTTACCGACTTGGGTAACTTTCGAAACGTACACCCCATTGAAGAAGGGTCATACAATGAATATGTAAGTACCCATAAATGAAGTTATATTACACAAAGAGTATAATAATGAGAAGTACATACACCACTCAAAGGAAATGGTGGCAAATGTAGCATAAATCTCATGGGAATAAAAGTGAGATGAAAAATCCCTTACGAAAACTCGGCAGCCTAACGTCGCCACTTAAAAATTCCAAAATTGGATTGATGAGATCAAATAGGGTCTCTCATCATATTACAATAAAATGTACAGAAAGAGGAATATAAAAGAACATCACCCACCATTAAAAAGAGGATCTTAAAAGAAGTGACATAAAGGAGAGTACTTAAAAAGAAAGAGAGAGGTTAGATCTCTTACGAAAATTCGGCAGCCTAACGGCGCCACTCAAAACCTACAAAATGGATTGATGAGAGAGAATATGGTCTCTCATCATATGAACATAAAAATTACAGTAAGAGTAATATAAAAGAAAATCCCAATCACAAGAAAGATTTTAACACCAGAGACTTTTATGTTATATAAATTATCAAAGGAATATTTTTCTACACAACACTTGCTTGGCTTGCTTTACACGAAATCGCGACCTTCCTCGATAGCCTGCGTCGTACGCAATACCGAGTTTCACTAAACAACGATATGCTATTAAAATATTATTAAAACTAGCTGGTATGAATAGTAATAACCACTTTTTGAAATTTTATAAATTTTATTTTTCAAAATGGACTTCATTTTTGGATTCGGAATATCAAAATTAGCCTAGGGTGAAATTTTAGTATTTTTCTGAAAACTTTCAATTTTTGATTAATAGTGAACCCACTAAGTGGTAGTTAAATAACTTAATTTTTCATAAAACTTAATTTTACTTCTTATGTGAGTGGAATTTCAAAAATCCGAGAGACACGGTTAATATCAAGGACTAAAATGTGGTTCAATGAGATGAAAATAATTTTTGGTGAATAGTAACTTTTTACTTTTTTTACCACGGTTAAAAGTAAATAGGGTAATTAAGGGTAAAGATGATATTATTATTACCATAACACAAGTCATAATTCTATTGGATAAGTGTAATTCGACAAAAAACAATCTTAGGAATAAAATATGACCATTTAGGCCCACTTGGATTAGATTAGGACATTTATTATTAATTTATTTAAAGAAGGGTTAAAATAGTTAAAATCAAAGTTTAATAAGTAAATAATTTTTAATATTAGGTTATACATAAGATAAATTCGACTATAAATATTCATTAGAAAGATAAAAAAGATTCCCTACATAATGGTATTTTATTTGTAATTTTTAGACATTAAATAATTTAATTTATTTATGACACAAAGATGATGTAGTAATTATCTTATTAATGAAATATTGACATAATTAATGTTATAAACACCACAATAAATGTAATTTGAGACTTTTTATGAATTAAACTAATTCTCTAGCTTAATATGACATGTTAGTATTGATTTAATTAACTTGGTTCGAACAAATAATTCTGTTATGATTTTTAGAAAAATCAATTACTAAATAGTGTCAAAATTGACATAAAATAGTTTTTAAAACAAATATTATATTAGTAATTGTCATTTTATTCCTAAAAATCTAACTTTCAGCCAAATAACTTAGATAAGGTTATATATATTAAAAATAAAATAACTTGGTGTTCGTTTAGATGCTTATAGTAAGTTTATTAACCTTATAGTATAAGAACACAAGAAGACACGGTAAAAGTAAACATATTTAACTTAATGTTAAATCTAAATGATAAGGTTAAAATAGGAACCTAATCTTGTATAAATTCTAATGTATGAGAGGATTTCGACCCATCCCCACCTTAGCTTCGAATAATATCAATTCGGAGCTGTTTAAAACCGAACATGACTTTATAATATAATAATATTTTTAGTTTTCCCAAAGGTGCCCCTCTCCTCCCTTATAAAAGGGCACCTCCTCCCCCTCTTCCTCACACCACTTGGAGCCTTCATGATCGGCCAAAACCAGCCAATTCTTCCTCTCCACTTTCCTAGAGACATCCTGGGGGTCCTGGTCTTCTTCAAAGACCAATTTTAGTTCTCTAAAAGAAGGTCTCAAAGAAGAACTTCAAAGAAGAGGTAATGTCCGTTACCGATTCTTTCATCTTTATTTCTACTTTCACTTCTTCTTCTTTAGTTGTTTCATTATGAAGTAATAACATCAGTATCACTCATATACTGATATGTTATTATAAGTATGAAACAACCCAATTTCACCACCTATCCATCCTACGGAAAAAGAAGTCACCGCGCGTGCGTACGTACGGAATACCGTCTCCACGCCGTGGTGTAATCTATTTTCCACCACCACCTTAATTGGATGGGTATAATGGTGTCAATAATGACTATATATGACTATTATAAAGTGATACTGATTTTTAAATAGTATACATACACTCCAATACAATTCCACGATCATAAGAACGATATCATCATTCGTGCGTACGTACGGAATATCGTCTCCACGATGTGATGCGACTCGTTCTACATGCTCTTCATTTCATAATGATTATATAAATGAATTGAATGAATGAATATGATAATTATTACACTAATACCATTCTGGAAATGATTTATCTATAACCTAAATATAAGAATAAGAATTTATTCGACCAAACACGCATAAGAACAAAAAGATATAAACACCCGAATAACAAGTAGCAATGAAATATTATTACTAAGAAGCTAAGAAAATGACCATATATGATATCATAAAAATAAGTATTATTCTGGAATAAGTAAATAACATTATTTAAATCATTATACAGGATGTTCGGACACATACGAAGGAAAACGGACTTAAGGTAAGGGAAATATCACAATCTCATTTTTATCCGAGATTGTTTATACTTTAGTATTTACTTGGGTGTATTTTGTCATCCAAATCCATGTTTTCTCAATACGTAATATTATTTACATCCACCTACAATTGTTTAAATCCAATTTTACACTTCTTTGAGTTTTTAGTAAAGGATATGAAAGGAATCTTTTGTCGTTTTTCATACGAAGTACTTTTTTACTTTTCCGACAAAAGTATGAGAAGAATGTTTTTTTAACTTATACGGCATGAATGTATTTTTAAAACATTATTTCCAAGAATATTCCTTTTAATGTTTTAAAGATTATTTTTAATCAACTTCTTTTAGTTTAAAAATGCATGACATGTTAAGAAAGGAAAAATGTTTTTGAAGTAGAAAGGATATTTTCCTCAAGAATGAAGTTCAAGTGTTTTATCAAAATTATTTTCCATCTAAGATAATATAGGGTTATGTTTCTATTCCTATTATTACATTGATTTGATTATGTTATGATGGAATTATTTTTATGAATTCCTTTATATTATATGAATTGTTTTATGATGTCATGTTGTTTAAGAATCCCATTTTATTACATGGGTTATGATATGATGTATGGTTTATGATTTTGTGGCACACATAAGAATGGTATCATTATGAGACGGGTGGGACCTATATCTCCCTCCAATGCATTGGGTAAAGATTTTATATCTCATGAGATAGACATGGATGGAACGGCAGGTTATACCGGTTCAGTGAAACAGGACTGAAACGATGAGTGAACTCAGTTCAGAAATGGACTTTGTCCACTAAGATAGTCTTGGCAATGAGCCTTTACTAATAAGAAATGATTCTCTATGATTATGTGTGTATGCCACAATGTTTCATGTTTTGTGTTATGATTATTTTGATTACATTTCACTGCCATGATTTATCCCATGTTATGAAATTATGATCTCTTTTGCAGTTTAATATTTCCAAAAGTTATGTGCTTATGTATATGATGTGATTGATATTTCTTTTTCTTACCCTTACTGAGCATTTGAGCTCACCCTTTTGTATGTTTTCTTTCCTCAGGTCAGGAAGAAGGTTATTAAGTAAGATATGCCAAAAGGAACTATAGATATGATGAAATAAATGGGAGA
Organism: Viscum album; assembly: GCA_963277665.1. NCBI lineage: Eukaryota > Viridiplantae > Streptophyta > Magnoliopsida > Santalales > Viscaceae > Viscum > Viscum album. Next base: position 2,043,206,052 of record OY728147.1, on the reverse strand, counting down.
CAATGTAGATGCTTTATGAACCAGTTGTTTATGTTTCCCAGTTTCTAAAGACACTATACCTATATGGTCCTTTTGTGGTTTTGTTATATGTTGTAATAAGTATGCTTCAATTTTGAAGTATTAACAATGTAGGTAAAGTATGGTTCGTTATAGTTGGTATCAGAGGAAAGGTATAGTCAACCTTTAGAAACTAGGATGTGAAAGCCTTAGTAAGAACCCTAAGGATAAGTCTAAGCATAGAACACAATATCAGTGTTTTAGAAATGGCCATGAATAACCTAGGATAAGACCTTAAGTGTGAAATTTTATTCTTGATTATGTGGATTTCCTATTATAATTAGTGTTGATCACACTATTCTTCTTAGTTTTAGTCAATGGCTGGAACCCGAAGGAATCATGTTAATGCAGAATGCGACGGGCAATGCAATGATTGTCCCCCTGAGAAACCAAACGTTATGGGACCTAGAATGAAAAATCTTGTAGCCATGCTCACACAACTTTCTCAAGCTATGAATCATGCAGGACATCCAAACGAGCAAAGGAAGAAGCAACATTCTGTTGAATCCTTCATGAGGCAGCGTCCACCTTCTTTCAGCGGGTCTACTGATCCATTAGTTGCTGAACAATGGATTAGTATTAATGAAAAGATATATTCAGTTCTCCAATGTTCTGAACATGATAAAGTCATCCTAGCGGTGTATCGTTTGGAAGGAGATGTTGATCAATGGTGGAATCTTATTAAGAATACGAGGCAAAAGGATGAAATTGAGTCCCTGGAATGGGACGAGTTCAAGAACTTATTTTTCAATAAGTACTTCCCTTGTATTCTCATAAAAAAGATGCAGAAAGAGTTTCGTGAACTGAAGCAAAAGGATGATGAATTTGTTGGTACCTATGATGCAAATTTTACAAGACTTGCAAGGTACGCTTTTGGTATTATTATCCAACCTGAGAGTAAGATCGATCGATTCTTTAGTGGCATAAAACCAAGTCTTCTAAGGGCTTTAGCCATAAGGGACTTCAATATCTACGAGGAAATCATTCGATGTGCTCTCAAATTCGAGATGGAGATTGGAGTAACCCATCAGTCATATGGTTTTGATAAGAATAGGAAAATGGAATTCAAAGGAAAATATAAAGAGCACACTGAAAAGAAGATGAGCTTTACCTTATGCTCAAAGTGTGGAAAGAAACATGGAGGGAGTTTTCTTAAAGGGACATGTAAATGTTTCAAATGTGGAAAGGAAGGTCATCGGGCATTTGAATGCCGCGATGATGGGAAGAAGATGTCTAATGATGCAAACAAAGGAAGGGATACACAGAATGAATCTACTACACTTCAATGTTTCAAGTGCAAGGAGATGGTACATTATGCCAATAAATGCCCTAATCCAATGGTTGATGATGATGGTTGACGTCAACAAATTCTTAAGGATAAAGACAAAGGAATGTCACATGCAATTTCTATCAGAGATGTGGAGTACGATAACGATGTGGTGAAAGGTACACTTACCATCCACTCTAAAGTAGAAAATGTTTTATCTGATTCTGGATCCACCCACTCTTTTATTTCTGAAGAATTTTCTAAGGGTATCACCGTATTACCTCAACAATTAGATGTTGAGTAAGCTGTGACAACACCTAATGGCACAACAGTTGCATCAAAAGTTTATAATTCTTCTCCGATCGAAGTTTGTGGGAAATTGCTTCCTGCAAATCTTGTGATCCTTCATATAGTAGAATTTGATGTGATTCTTGGCATGGATTGGCTTTATTTATATGGATCTCATATCAATTACCAATGAAGGGAAGTCACATTTCATATTCCAGATCAATCTATGATCGTCTCTCAATGAAAGGATGAACATAACCTTCCAGTGGAAATTTCTTCCATCTTATGGGTCTTGATTCCACTAAATGAAGGTTATTTATCTCAAATGGTTGGTGAGAAATTCACGATTAAGAATATTCCCATTGTACGGGAGTTTGATGATGTCTTTTCGGAGGAATTACCGGGACTTCCACCAAATCATGAAGTTGAGTTCTCAATAGAACTCATACTGGGTGCTTTGCCTATTTCAAAGACACCTTATAGAATGGCCCCAATTGAGTTGTAGGAATTGAAGAAGCAACTCCAAGAGAATCTTGATAAGGGATTCATACGCCCTAGTGCGTCACCTTGGGGAGCACCTGTTCTATTTGTTAAGAATAATGATGGATCAATGAGACTCTGCATTAATTATCGAGAACATAACAAGATCACTATCAAGAACAAATATCCTCTCCCACGCATTGATGACTTATTTGACCAACTACGAGGAGCTCACTTCTTTTCCAAGATTGATCATCGTTCAGGGTATCATCAATTAAGGGTCAAAAGGTAGGATATACCAAAAACGGCTTTCCATACAAGGTATGGACACGATGAATTTATAGTGATGCCATTTGGTCTTACTAATGCCCCTGCTATCATCATGGATCTGATGAATAGAGACTTTAGAGATTATCTTGATCAATTTGTGGTAGTCTTTATAGACGATATTCTTGTCTATTCAAAGAGCAAGGAAGAACATGAGGATCACCTGAGAATTATATTGAAGACCTTGAGAAAGGAGAAGCTTTATTCCAAATTTACCAAGTGTAAATTTTGGATACAAAAAGTTTCATTTTTGGGTCACATAATCTCAAAAGAGGGGATATCTGTGGATCCAGCAAAAACAGAGGTTATCGAAAGATGGTCGAGACCAACAACAATAATTGAGATCCGATGTTTTCTTGGTTTGGCAGGATATTATCAACGTTTTTTGAAAGAGTTTTCATGATTATCTAGTCCACTCACCAAGTTGACTCGGAAAGGAGTTATGTTTGTCTGGACGGAAGAATGTGAAGAGAATTTCAAGGATTTGAAAAGAAGGTTATCCAGTTCACCTGTGCTCACACTTCCTTGTAGTGGAGAAAGGTTTGTGATCTATAGTGATGCATCCAAGAAAGGATTGGGGTGTGTTCTTATGCAAAATGATATGGTGATAGCTTTTTCCTCACAACAGTTGAAAATCCCTGAGGAAAATTACCCAACACATGATTTGGAGTTAGCTGCGGTAATCTTTGCATTAAAGATTTGGAGGCATTATATTTATGGAGAATGGTGTGACATTTATACTTATCATAAATGATTAAAGTATATTTTCACACAAAAGGTGCTGAATATGTATCAAAGAAGATGGTTGGATCTGATTAAGGATTAGGACTACTCAATCCATTACAACCCTGGGAAAGAAAAAAAGGTGGCAGATGCATTTAGTCGACAAGACCATGCTAGTTTATACATGATGAGGATCACAAAAGATCCAACATTTATGGATTTACATAGGATGGATCTTGGAATTATAATGGAAGGGAAAAAATACTATCTTTCTCAAATGACTGTTCAACCATCTATACATGTGAAGATTAAAGAGGCACAAAAAGAAGATGTCGAGTTACAAAAGAAGGTAAGAAATGTTCCTGAATTCAACCTTGATTGTGATGGGATAATAATGTTTAGGAATCAGGTTTGTGTTCCTCCTATCCCCCAATTAAAGAAGGAGCTGCTGGATGAGGCTCATAGTTCTTCATTATCTATTCATCCTGGAAGCATGAAGATGTATAGGGACCTGAAAGAGTACTTATGGTGGGATGGCATGAAAAGAGATGTTGCTGAATTTGTCTCTCGATGCTTGGTTTGTCAAAAAGTTAAAGCTGAGAGACAGAAGTCTAAGGGGATGTTACAACCATTACCCATAACCAAATGGAAATGGGAAAACATCACTATGGACTTTGTTACAGGACTTCCTATAACATCCAAAGGCAATAATGCTATCTGGGTCATAGTTGATCGTCTTACAAAGTCTGAACACTTCATTACTATTAGAGAGGATTTATCTCTGGATCAACTTTCCAGGATATATGTAAAGGAAGTGGTAAGATTTCATGGAGTACCACTTTCTATTATATCTGATCGGGATCCAAGATTTACCTCGAAGTTCTGGCGAAGTCTTAACCATACTCTGGATACAGAGTTGAGTTTCATTACTGCTTATCATCCTAAGATAGACGGTCAGTCTGAGAGAACAATTCAAACCCTAGATAATTTGTTGAGAGTTTACTCTATGGATTTCAAAGGTGGTTGGGATCAACACATACCTTTGGTGGAATTTTCTTATAATAATGGCATTCACTCCAGTATTCAGATGGATCCTTATGATGCTCTCTATGGAAAGAAATGCAGGACTCCAACTTGCTGGGATGAAGTTGGGGAAAGAAAGCTATTAGGACCAGATCTCGTTGATGAAATGGCAGAAAAGGTCAGATCTATTCAACAACACATAAGAGTAGCTCAGAGTCGACAAAAAAGTTATGCCGACAACCGAAGAAAAGACATAGAGTTTGAAGTGGGTGATAAAGTGTTCTTACCAATATCTCCCTGGAAGAGGGTTATGAGATTTGGAATGAAGGGGAAGTTGACCCCTAGATATATCGGTCCATTCGAAATACTGGATCGTGTTGGGAAGGTAGCTTACCGATTGGTGCTTCCACCGAATCTCTCTCAAGTTCACGATGTGTTCCATGTATCTCTCCTGAGAAAGTACATACCTGATCCTTCACATGTACTCTGCTCAGAAGTAGTACCGCTGGAGCAAGATCTTTCTTATAAAGAACAGCCGATAGAGATTCTGGATTGTAGCGACAAAGTCCTACGAAACAAGAACACTCACTTGGTGAAAGTTTTATGGAGGAACCACCAATTAGAAGAAGCTACATGGGAGCATGAGGATATGATGAGGGAGAGGTATCCTCATCTGTTTGTTATAAAGTGACAAATTTCGAGGGTGAAATTCATTTTAAGGGGGGTAGAATGTAACACCCGAGACTTTTATGTTATATAAATCATCAGAGGAATCTTTTTCTAAACAACACTTGATTGGCTTTCTTTACACAAAATCGCGACCTTCCTCGATAACTTGCGTCGTACGCAATACCGAGTTTCACTAAACAACGATATGCAATTAAAATATTATTAAAACAAGCCGTTATGAATAGTAATAACCACTTTTTGAAATTTTATTAATTTTATTTTTCAAAATGGACTTCATTTTTGGATTCGGAATATTGAAATTAGCCTAGGGTGAAATTTTGGTATTTTTCTGAAAACTTTCAATTTTTAATGAATAGTGAAACCACAAAGTGGTAGTTAGAAAACCGAATTTTTCATAAAACTTAATTTTACCGCTTGTGAGTGGAATTTCGAAAATCCGAGAGACACGGTTAATATCAAGGACTAAAATGTGGTTGAATGAGATGAGAATAATTTTTTATGAATAGTAACTTTTTACTTTTTTTTACCACGGTTAAAAGTAAATAGGGTAATTAAGGGTAAAGATGATATTATTGTTACCCTAAGACATGTCCTAATTCTATTGGATAAGTGTAATTCGACTAAAAACAAACTTATGAATAAAATATGACCATTTAGCCCCACCTGGATTAGATTAGGACATTTATTACTAATTTATTTAAAGAAGGGTTAAAATAGTTAAAATCAAAGTTTAATAAGTAAATAATTTTTAATATGGGGTTATACATAAGATAAATTCGACTATAAATATTCATTTGAAAGATAAAAAATATTTCCTACATAATGGTATTTTATTTGTAATTTTTAGACATTAAATAATTTAATTTATTTATGACACAAAGATGATGCAATAATTATGTTATTACTGAAATATTGATATAATTAATGTTATAAACACCAAAATAAATGTTATTTGAGACTTTTTATGAATTAAAATAATTTTCTAGGTTAATATGACATGTTAGTATTTATTTAAATAACTTTTTTCGAACTAATAATTCTGTTATGATATTCACAAAAATCAATTACTAAATAGTGTCAAAATTGACATAAAATAGTTTTTAAAACAAATATTATATTATTAATTATTATTTTATTCCTAAAAATCTAAGGTTCGGCCAAATGAATTAGATAAGGTTGTATATATTAATAATAAACAACTTGGGGTTCATTTGGCTGCTTATAGTAAGTCTACTATCCTTATAGTATAAGAACACAAGAAGACACGGTAAAAGTAATCTTATTTAACTTAATGTTAAATCTAAATGATAAGGTTAAAATAGGAACCTAAACTTGTATAAATTCTATTGTATGAGAGGCTTTCGACCCATACCCACCTTAGCTTCGAAATATATCAATTTTGAGCTATTTAAAACCGACTTGACTTTATAATAAAATAATATTTTTAGTTTTCCCAATGGTGCCCCTCTCCTCCCTTATAAAAGGGCACCTCCTCCCCCTCTTCCTCACACCACTTCAAGCCTTCAAGCTCGGCCAACCCCTGCCAATTCCCCCTCTCCACTTCACTAGAGTCATCCTAGAGGTACTGGTTTTCTTTAAAGACCAATTATAGTGCCCTAAAAGAAGGTCTCAAAGAAGTACATCAAAGAAGAGGTAATGTCTATTACCGATTCTTTCATCTTTATTTCTTCTTTGAATTCTTCTTCTTTAGTTGTTTAATTATGAAGTAATAACATCAGTATCACTCATATACTGATATGTTATTATAAGTATGAAACAACCCTATTTCACCATCTATCCATCCTACGGAAAAAGAAATCACTGCGCGTGCGTACGTACGGAATACCGTCTCCACGCCGTGGTGTAATCTATTTTCCACCACCACCTTACTTGGATGGGTATAATGGTGTAAATAATGACTATATAAGACTATTATAAAGTGATACTAATTCTGAAATAGTATACATACACTCCAATACAATTCCATGATCATAGGAACGATATCATCACTCGTGCGTACGTACGGAATACCGTCTCCACGATGTGATGCGACTCGTTCTACATGATCTTCATTTCATAATGATTATATAAATGAATTTAATCAATTAATATGATATATATTACACTAATACCATTCTGTAAATGAGGTATCTATAACCTAAATATAAGAATAAGAATTTATTCGACAAAACACGCATAAGACCAAAAAGTTATAAACACCCGAATAACAAGTAGCAATGAAATATTACTACTATGAAGCTAAGAAAATGACCATATATAATATCATAAAAATAACTATGATTCTAGAATAATTCAATAACATTATTTAAATCATTATACATGAGGTTCAGACACTTACGAAGCAAAACGGACCTAAGGTAAGGGAAATATCACAATCTCATTTTTATCCAAGATTGTTTATACTTTAGTATTTACTGGGGTGTATTTTGTCATCCAAATCCATGTTTCCTCAATACGTAATATTATTTACATCCACCTACAATTTTTTAAATCCAATTTTACCCTTCGGTGAGTTTTTATTAAAGGATATGAAAGGAATCTTTTGTCGTTTTTCATACGAGGTACTTTTTGACTTTTCCGACAAAAGTACGAGAAGAATGTTTTTTTAACTTATACGGCATGAATGGATTTTTAAAACATTATATACAAGAATATTACTTTTAATGTTTTCATTTTATTTTTAATAAACTTATTTTAGTTTAAAAATGTATGACATGTTAAGAAAGGAAAAAAAATTTGAAGTAGAAAGGATATTTTCCTTAAGAATGAAGTTCAAGTGTTTTATCAAAATTATTTTCCATCTAGGATAATATAAGGTTCTGTTTCTATACCTATTATTACATTGATTTGATTATGTTATGATGGAATTATTTTTATGAATTCCTTTATCTTATATGAATTTTTTATGGTGTCATGTTGTTTAAAAATCCCATTTTATTACATGGGTTATGCTATGTTGTATGGTTTATGATTTTGTGGCACACATAAGAATGGTATCATTATCAGACGGGTGAGACCTATATCTCCCTCCAATGCATTGGGTAAAGATTTTATATCTCATGAGATAGACATTGCTGGAACGGTAGGTTATACCGGTTCAGTGAAACAGGACTGAAACGAGAAGTGAACTCGGTTCAGAAATGGACTTTGTCCACTAAGATAGTCTTGGCAATGATCCTTGACTAATAAGACATGATTATCTATGATTATGTGTGTATGCCACAAAGTTTCAGGTTTTATGTTATGATTGTTGTGATTACAATTCACTTCCATGATTTATCCCATGTTATGAAATTATGATCTCTTTTGCAGGTTATGATTTCCAAAAGTTATGTGCTTATTTATATGATGTGATTGATATTTCTTTTGTTTACCCTTACTGAGAATTTGAGCTCACCATTTTGTATGTCTTCGTTCCCCAGGTCAGGAAGAAGGTTATTAAGTAAGATATGCCAAAAGGGACTATAGATATGATGAAATAAATGGGAGACAGTGTAGACGCTTTATGAACCAGTTGTTTATGTTTCCCAGTTTCTAAAGACACTATACCTATACGGTCCATTCATGGTTTTGTAATATGTTTTTATAAGTATGCTTCAATTTTGAAGTATTAACAATTTATGTAATGTATGGGTCGTTATAAATATTATCTTAAAAGGAATGACATAAAAGAGTGTACTTAAAAAGAAAGAGAGGAGTAGGATCCCTTACCTCGTGTCTGACATGACTCGATCGAGCTTTAATCTCCTGAATAATAAAATTTGGTCAATTTATAATTGCTTAATGAACTCCTTTAAATATTATTATTCAGTTCATATCACATATTATAATGTTATAATAATTGGTTAATAAATTGAGTTCATATCAGACATTTTTGTCGATGTTCAGTACATGAGTAAAAATTGAACTTGTTGGAAAAGAATTTTCCATGTAGTTATAGGTACATCATCTCCAGAATAGTATTTACGTTTTAAATATCATACATATCCAGTATATATTCATTTTATACTATTACATAGCATTTGGATATAGAAAATTAAAAGCACCGTTCATGGAGACGGTAGGCCGTACGTACGCATGAACGATACCTTCATTTTTTTACCATATTAATGGAATTAAAAAAATGAGAGATATATATATTATAATTCCAAAATGATACCCATAATTTAGATGTAATATATTACATATATATCCATTATATATATGTACTTATAATAGTACATAACATTTGGAGATAAAAAATGAAATGTACCGTTCATGGAGACGGTAAGCCGTATATACGCATGAACACTACTTTCATTTCTTTTTTGTATTAAATGGAATTAAATAATAAATATATAAAGGTATATTATAATTTCAGTAGGATAACATATGTAATATCATTAATTACATCCTTTATACATCCCACATATGGCATTAACGAATCAAATCACTTGGAGGGGGCGGTAGTCCACACTTCCTAAAATGAAGATATCACATTTACCCATAATGGAAACCATAAAGGTATGCCATAAATGAAAAATACAGAAGTTTAAGGAAAAAATAACCATATTATATATCATATATAAATATAGTGACTTCTTAATGGCCACCATTGAAGGTGTTAAAAGAATATTGAACAATCATCGTTTCGTGAGGTAGTAATTCGCCATCCACAGAAACAGTATGTTCTTTAACCACTACACGAAGGTGTGTGTAATTGTAGCTCGAATACATCACATAAAAACATCCTAGTATATTGAGGATACTGGTATTGTTACAAAAGAAAAGAATAAAAATGGTTTAGGGGGTTGGATAAGAAAAAAATAAAACAAAATAACAAAAGGGAAGACATTACCTTTAAATCGGGTAACTTCCTATGATTTGAGCTCAAAGGCTACCTTGTAAAGGATTATGCCGAAATTGAGGCTTCAAGGATGATGAGAGGGTTTTGGAGAAATTAAATGGGCAGGGGTTGGCCGAACCAAAGGCTTTGGAAGTGTGGGTAAGGAGGTAGATGTGGGGGCCTTTTATAAGAGGAGAGGAGGGGCACTCTTGGAAAGTAAAGAAATGTTACTTTATTTGAAAATGAGTTTCGGATTTAAAAGGTCCCACATTAATATAATTTGAGGATAAGGTGATAAGGTTTCGAAATAAACCAATCCAATAGGTTTTGGACATGTTTAGGTCAAATAATTTACATTATCTTTTCATTTTATTTTAATCCTTTATTAATGAGGTAATTGTTGCATCATCATGATGTCATAAATAATTTAATTTATTTAATGTCAAAAAATTATAAAAAAAATATCATTATGTAGGATATATTTTTATCTTTCTAATGAATATTTATAGTCAAAAATCGGACTTGTATAACCCCATGTGAAAATTGTTTTAGTTAAACATCTCATGTTTGTGTCATTTTTACTATAATATTAAATAAAAAGTTATTTATGTCATTTCCCAACCAAAGTGGCTCGATGGGGTTCCCAAGTTGACCCATGGATTTTCATAGTCGGCCATGACACATCCAATGAGGGTAGGACATGTGTCTAGGTAATTTCACATTATTAAAACAATATTTTTACCTTAAATTACACTAATTACCTTTAATAGCGATTAAGAACATAAAAGTTACTATTCCCCAAAAAATTATTTTAATCCCATTGAACCAACTTTTACTTCCTGATGACAACCATGTATGTAAGATTTTTGAAATTCAAAACACAGTGGTGGAAAAGTTTCATTTAAACGAAAAATCAGTTTCTTTAACTACCACTTAGTGGTTTCACTATTCATCAAAAATTGAAGTTTTTCAGAAAAATACCAAAAATTCACCCTAAGATATATTTGATATTACGAATTCAAAAATGAAGTCTATTTTACAAAATTCAAAACATATATGTTGAATTAATTAATTTAATAATTAATTCCCACTGTCAAAACAAATAGCGTGTTTTTATGAAACAATAAGTATCAAAAGATTGACTATATTTTAAGTCCAATTTCAAGATGAAATTAATTCCAACGACCACTATTGGATTAAATGGTAAAAATGTATTACAATTTAACTTTAAAACCAATTCAAAAGATAATCTAATCATATAAATAAATTAGATTAAAAAGAGGTTTTGAATTAAAATACAACATTTTTCACTGTTCATTAAAAAATGAACTTTATCCGAAAAATACCAAAAATTTACACAATGTAAATTTTGATGTCCCGATTCTAAGAAAGAATTTTATTTTGTCAAATATAACACATGAAATTGTTAAAAAGTTGATTTAAAAAAGGTTCTCTATCGAAAGGCGGTTAATCGACCTTTTAAATAATATTAGAATGTTTATGCTTAAAAATTGGATTCATTCGCATTTTTAATCCTCTAACATTTGTTGTAAAAAGTAAAAATATTTGACAAACATATATAATCATTTTTCAGTTAGTTCTGTTCATTCCCGCCATTACAACGGCTAGGCGTTAACTACCATTTAAAATAATATTATCTTATTATTAGAGTGCAACGCAAGATTTCAAAGGAACTTGTTGTTGTGTATTGGGTAAGCCATCGAGCATATCGTTCACTTTAAATTAATATTGACATTTTATTCACAAATAGGGATAAATTTAAATAGTCATATTCTATATTTACCTGGGGTGTTACATTCTTCCCCCCTTTTGGGAATTGCGTCCTCGCAATTTCAAAATTGGGCTTGGAAACATCCTTGAAAGTCCCACATCAGAACAAGAGTCAGTAAAACAATCACTTTGAATGAATGGGAGAGAAGTACAAATGTCACCCAAGTTAACCTGTACTAGGATTCCATGTATGAAAATATGAATATATAGGAGAAAACAAAGGGTCATGTTCTAATGGATAGTGATAGTAAACATGTCTATGAGAAAGTTAACCACAAGAAAATCACAAACTTGTGATGGGTTAAATGGTATTCGATTCCCCAGTAGGAAAAGTTAACAAACAACATTTTTGTTTTAAGTTACTCTTCATTGAGGAATTTATTTTTTGAGCTTAACTAAATAATAAGGAAACATACTTACTTGTCACGTAGACTTTCAACTTTTACTAAAATCCTTAATCAAACTCATATTTTCTCCAAAAGACGAGTTTTTAGGAAGACTTGTTCGCATTAAGAGTACTATAATCAAATTCCTGAGAATCACTTAATCCAAAAAAGAGAACTACATATTTCCCATGCCTTTAGACAAAATCCAAAACCAAAATTGTTAGTATAAGATCAGATAACCCACAAAATAATAATCCTTTATAAATAGAAAATCCATTCTTAATCTCCAAAATTTTTCCAAAAAAAACCCAAAGTTCAATGAAGACCATTCGATAAAAAATTGTCCATAAAATTCTTCAAAGTAAACCAAACTAATATTGAAACCCAAATATTTGAAGGATTTAATCACATAGTCTTCCAAGGTACAAATTAACTTTTATATCCAAATAACATCAGTTGCTCTTAAATTCTCATATTGAAAAGTAATTAACCAAATCACATATCCTAGATGATAGGTTAATCATTTACATAGATAACCCAAAATAAAATTACTCTTGATTCCTAAAATCATATAACTAAAAAGAATTTGTCAAACTAACCAGGGACTTCATGTAGTCCAGTGGCAGGCGATAAATACCAGTCGCACTTTGGTTGTGAGTTCGATTCCCGCAGCTTTGTCCGACGTGACAGGTTGTCACACAGTCTGCGTGTTTTCCTTTTTACAAAACTATATAATTCTTAAAACATTCCCCAAAACAAGATAAAGTATTTAAAAATAATCATAACATATTTTAACCTCAATTTTATCTCATGCCTTTCATTTTCCATCATAACATATAATTACCCATAATTACCTCAAAAATAAGGATCATATAAACTCTAATGGTTACCTTTATAATTATTACCTAAACATCCACATCGATTGGTCACCTCGTACATGATGCATTACAGATCATACCAAGGTTTAAGTGGTTGATCATGACTCCTTGATAGTTGGTTTAGAACCACCATGAGTTTCCTCATTGAATCCCCAATTTCATCTAGTCTCTTAATCCGAGAACCACCAAAGTTTCCATCAAACCTATTGTCACTTTGGTGCCTGCTAGATCCATCCATTCACTAAAAACAGAAATGTCAGTGTAAGTATATCAACAAAACCATCATGTACTAATGAGGAAGATAAAAACTAAGATATACTTACTCATTCACTTTATCTAAAACTAGGACTCTTTCTCAAATCCTAACCATTATGATAATGTCACTTATGCTTAGATAATACCCTAACCTCTAAAGTTATCTAAACTGACGTTTGATACCTACTATAAGGCCCCAGCCTTAATCCTTACTTAATATTGAATAAAATGAATAATTCACATTGAGGATCTTTTCAGGTTTAGAGTTTTAGAGAATTAGGACATGACTATTACATATCAAAAGATTACAAGATAGAAACTTCTACTAAGTTTCCATAAAATAAAAACTCTTAAAAAACATGTCTTGTTTCATGTTTTAGGTAGCATGACTTTCCCATGATCCCATCCTTGACCCTATTCCGTGTTAAGTCCTGTGAAAAACATTTCAAAAACTTGGGATGAGCATAAAAAGCTCAGTAAGGGATACACAAAGAATGAAAACTGTTAGTTTTTCAAAAAAACAAGTAAAACATGTATACTTTATCAAAGTAATAACTTTCACCTTTTAGAAGTAGTAAAAAAAATATTCAATGAATAAATGATCATTACTTACCCTTTTGTAACCAAAAGATTACCATAAAACCCATATAAAGAAAACATAACATAAAAAGGTAACATGAGACATAAACATTCTAAAATGGAATAAACATATGGTCGACTTCCACACATACATAATGGAATAGCCATACGACCGACTTCCACACATACTTAATGGAATAGGCATACGGCCAACTTCCATACCCAATGCATTGGAGGTTATAACGTAACCACCCATCCCGGTATTCATTGCACCACCAATCATAATGTCCAAGTACCGTTATAAAATCATAATACAATAAACAAATATAATGGAAAGAAAACATTTCCACATTTCGATCACAATATATCACTTAAATATATCAACATAACAAATCCTTTATAAAAACCATTTTCAATACCAACATACATAAAACAGTATATGGTATTTATTTCATTGTAAAAAACATTACGGCTTGTTGAGGAATCCAAAGACCAAATAATACTCGCGGCGGCGGAAAAGGTCGTTGTCACCATGTATGTTAAAAGAAACATTCCTTTTTGTCATTTAGTAAAACGCTTCATATAAAAAGATTCCTTTTGAATAAAATTAAAATTCAATGGGGGTTTATACACCGTATAAAAGAAAGTTGTGTGTAAAACCAAATATGCCTCAATGAAAGGATATTGAGATGAAGTCCCATAAAAGGTCGGTATCCATAGATTAAGGATAAATCAATTACATGATTATGTGTGAAAAATACGAATACACAAAATATAAGTGGATATTAAGTGTAAAACAATCAGAGTTCATTAACACATAATCATGGAAAAACAAAACCAATGACATTGATATTTAACTCAATGAAATGAGATTGAGTTATTATTTCCGATACAAGTCTGTCTAAATGACATAAGAATTTATCAATGATATGATTGTGTGTAGAAATAGTATATCCACACAAAGGTTTGTGGAAACTACAACATATATATTACACACATAATCCTGGCATAATAAAATCAAGAATTATAGGTTTAACACAAAGAATTGAAAGTGGGTTAAGAAGTTCCCTTACAGAAATTCGACAGCCTAACGACGTCACTTCAAAACTCATAAAAAGAGTTGATGAGAGATAAAAAGGGTATCTCATCACTTGGACATAAAATTTACATTAATAGGGATATAGAAGAACATATCCCAACATAATATCATGTGAATTAAAAGACATATCAAAAGAAGTCTTTTAAAAAGAGGAGGGTGAAAGGTTCCCTTACCGACTTGGGTAACTTTCGAAACGTACACCCCATTGAATAAGGGTCATAAAATGAATATGTAATTACCCATAAATGAAATTATATTAAACAAAGAGTATAATAATGGGAAGTACACACACCAATCAAAGTAAATGGTGGAAAATGTAGCATAAATCTCACGGGAATAAAAGTGAGATGAAAAATCCCTTACGAAAACTCGGCAGCCTAACATCGCCACATAAAACTTCCAAAAATGGATTGATGATATCAAATAGGGTCTCTCATCATATTAAAATAAAATGTACAGAAAGATGAATATAAAAGAACATCCCCCACCATAACAAAGAGGAGCTTAAAAGAAGTGACATAAAGGAGAGTAGTTAAAAAGAAAGAGAGAGGTTAGATCTCTTACGAAAATTCGGCAGAATAACGGTGCCACTCAAAACTTCCAAAATGTATTGATGAGAGAGAATAGGGTCTCTCAACATATGAACAGAAAACTTTCAGTAGGATTAATATAAAATAACATCCCAATCACAAGATATATGATCTTAAAAGGAATTATATAAAAGAGTGTACTTAAAAAGAAAGAGAGGAGTAGGATCCCTTACCCCGTGTCCGACATGACTCGATCGTTCTTTAATCTCCTGAATAATAAAATTTGGTCAATTTATAATTTCTTAAGGAACTCCATTAAATATTATAATTCAGTTCATATCACATATTATAATGTTATAATAATTGGTTAATAAAGTGAGTTCATATCAGACGTTTTTGTCGATGTTCAGTACATGAGTAAAAATTGAACGTGGTGGAAAAGAATTTTCCATGTAGTTATAGGTAAATCATCTCCAGAATATTATTTATGTTTTAGATATCATATATATCCAGTATATATTAATTTTATACTATTCAATATCATTTTGAGATAAAAAATTAAAATCACCGTTCATGGAGACGGTAGGCCGTACGTACGCATGAACGCTACTTTCATTTTTTTCAATATTAATTGAATTAAAACAAAATGAGAGATATATATATTATAATTACTGAATGATAACCATAATTTAGATGTAATATATTACATATATATCCTTTATATATATGTACTTATAATAGTACATAACATTTAGAGATAAGAAATGAAATGTACCATTCATGGAGACGGTAAACCGTACGTACGCATGAACGCTACTTTCATTTCTTTTTTTTTTGTATGAAATGGAATGAAATAATAAAGATATAAAGTTATATTATAATTCCAGTAGGATAACATATGTAATACCATTAATTCAATCCTTTATACATCCCACATATGGCATTAACAAATCAAATCACTTTGAGGGGGCGGTAGTCCGCACTTCCTAAAATGAAGATATCGCGTTTACCCATAATGGAAACCATAAGGGTATGCCATAAATGAAAAAAAAGAATCTTAAAGAAATCATAAACATATTACATATCATATATAAATATAGTGACATATTAATGGCCACCATTGAAGGTGTTAAAAAAATATTGAACAATCATCGTTTCATGAGGCAGTAATTCTCCATCCATAGAAACAGTATGTTCTTTAACCATTAGACGAAGGTGTGTGTAAGTGTAACTCGAATCATTAACATAAAAACATCCTAGTATATTGAGGACACTGGTGTTGTAACAAAATAAAATAATAAAAAGGGTTTATTTCATTGGATAAGCAAAATAAAACAAAAGAACACAAGGGAAGACATTACCTTAAAATCGGGTAACCTCCTTTGATTTGAGCTCAAAGGCTTCCTTGGAAAGGACTCTGCCCAAAGTGAGGTTTCAATTATTAATAGAGGGTTGTGGAGAGATGAAATGGGTAGGGGTTGGCCGATCCAAAGGCTTTGGAAGTGTGGGTAAGGAGGTAGAGGTGAGGGCCTTTTACAAGAGGAGAGGAGGGGCACTCTTGGAAAGTAAAGAAATGTTACATTATTTGAAAATGAGTTTCGGATTTAAAAGGTCCCAAATTGATATAATTTGAGGATAAGGTGATACGGTTTCAAAATTCACCAATACGATAGGTTTTTCAAATCTCTAGGTTAAAGATTTTACATTATCTTTTCATTTTTTTTAAATCCATTATTAATGAGGTAATCGTAGCATCATCATGATGTCCTAAATAATTTAATTTATTTAATGTCTAAAAAATATAGAAAAAATATATAATGACGTAGGAAATCTTTTTATCTTCCTAATGAATATTTATAGTCAAAAATATAACTTCTATAACACCATGTAAATATTATTATAGTAAAACATTTCATGTTTGTGTCATTTTTACTTTAACATTAAATAAAAAGTTTTTTATGTCATTTCCCAACCAAAGTGGCTCCATGGGGTCCCCAAGTTGACCCATGGATTTTCGTGGTCGGTCATGACACATCCAATGATGGTAGGACATGTGTCTAGGTCATTTCACATTATTAAAACAATATTTTTACCTTAAATTACACCAATTACCTTTAATCGCGATTAAGAACATAAAAGTTACTATTCACCAAAAAATTATTTTAATCCCATTGAACCACATTTTACTTCCTAATGAAAACCATGTATGTCAGATTTTTGAAATTCAAAACACAGAGGTGGAAAAGTTTCATTTAAATGAAAAATCAGTTTCTTTAACTACCACTTAGTGGTTTCACTATTCGTCAAAAATTGATGTTTTTCAGAAAAATACCAAAAATTCACCCAAAGCTATATTTGATATTACGAATTCAAAAAATTAAGTCTATTTTAAACAATTAAAAACATATAAGTTGCATTAATTAATTTAATAATTAATTCCCACTGTCAAAACAAATAGCGCGTTTTTAAGAAACAATAAGTATCAAAAAATTGACTCTAATTTAAGTCCAATTTCAAGATGAAATTAATTCCAACAACCAATATTAAATTAAATGGTAAAAATATATTCTAATTAAACATTAAAACCAATTCAAAAGATCATATAATCATATAAATAAATTAGATTAAAAAGAGGTTTTGAATTAAAATACAACATTTTTCACTGTTCATTAAAAAATGAACTTTATCAGAAAAATACCAAAAATTTACACAATGTAAATTTTGATGTCCCGATTCTAAAGAAGAATTTTATTTTGTCAAATATAACACATAAAATTGTTAAAAAGTTGATTTAAAATAGGTTCTCCATCGAAAGGTGCTTAATCGACCTTTTAAAGAATATTAGAATGTTTTTGCTTAAAAATTGGATTCATTCTCATTTTTAATCCTCTAACATTTATTGTAAAAAGTTAAAATATTTGACAAACATATATAATAATTTTTTAGTTAGTTCTGTTCATTCCCGCCATTACAACGGCTAGGCGTTAACTACCATTTAAAATAATATTATCTTATTATTAGAGTGCAACGTAAGATTTCAAAGGAACTTGTTGTTGTGTATTGGTTAAGCCATCGAGCATAGCGTTCACTTTACATTAATATTGAAATTTTATTCACAAATAGGGATAAATATAAAAATGTCATATTCTATATTTACCTGGGGTGTTACATGTGTTCACTCCCAAAACCATCCTGGAATTCAATGCTCACTCTCAATACTAACATAATTGAAAAATTCCCCTACTAAATTGGGTTTACTCCCTAATAATGTTATATATATATCATAAGATATAAATCTTCACCCAATTCATTGGAAGGCTACGTAGGACCAACCCTTCTTTGTTCATAATGTAACAACCTTCCTTGGTCATAACAAAACCACCATCCATAGTTATTACATAATCACTATAACATATTGAAAATAAAAAATACGTGAAATAAATATCATAAAAATTATTCATCTAAGAACCCATAAAATGAAATGGGTTTTATATTAATTACGTCATAATATAACCAACTAAAGTGAATAATATTTCATAATTATTTCACTCGTCAATGAACAACACGTTGGAAAAGATGTAGGTTTCATTATCATTGTTAATATAAACATAAAACATTCAGATAAAGAATTAGAATGGTGTCCTTGAATCATATACATAGTATATAATTAGTATCCTTAATGTATGTTATTTTAATTTGAACCTGATTTCGAAATAAAAATCACATAGAGCATTTCTTTTTTAAAAGAACATTTCCTTGAAAATTACATTTTTAATACATAAATCATTTTTAAAATTATTTTCATTAAAATTTATTTTTAAAACATATAAAGGAATATCGTGAAAATGAATTTTAAAAATTACTTGTGGAAAATATCATATCCACATGAATGAAACTATTTAAATGATTTTTCAAACCCTTTTTTAAAAATATGCCATTGAATGACGCAGTGCTTTTGATCGAAAATATTAACTTTTTAAAAACATACATTGTAACTCTTGAGTACAAATATAAAGGAAAATGATTGTAGAAAAACATATTAATGACCTTACTTGTGGATAATAAAATTAAATATTTTCTAGATAGGTAGATCACAATAATTTTTCATTGTAAGTATAATCATAAATAATTATGACAAACAAAGAGATTGTAACATGAAACACTTACAAAATTTTTAACATTGAATTGTATTCACCATGAAATAATAAAATTAAATATAATATTATTTTTTTTGAAATAATTAGATTCAATATATAACATGTCAAAGATAAATTGTAAACAACTTATATAAAATGCATGAGCATACAATTACTTAGGTCAAAAAAGGGAAATTCTAAAAAAACAATTATTTATTTATTTACTATTGATCCGTAAACCCTTTGAAAGAGAGATCATAAAATGGATATTTATATAACAAATCATTAATGTTCAATAATAATTATATATATTCATTGGAATTATGTATAAAACATAAAATAAATATGTGATGTATATGGTATGTTTCTCATAGAAAAATAAAAGTGAGACGGAAATCCCTCCCTATAAGTCTCCACATGCTTCAAACATATTGAAAAATTAGGTATAATAGATATAAGTTTGATATAAATAAATTATGAAACAATACTTATATATTTAATATCATATATTATTGAATTATGGAAATTTAATACCCTTTTATTAATAATTCCTTGATATGGTCAGGTTTCGGGTAATAACTTCTTAATTTTTCATATATGTTTTTACTTTTTATTTATGGTACCCCAAATTTCATAAAGCTTTAATAATATATTGAGTAATAATAATGTCATAATTATAGTATTTATATATAAATTATTATTTTTTACTTATCAAAAAATATGTTTTTGATGAATGAACTATGTAACGATGAACGAGACTATATGTCATTCATATGAAAGGGAAATGATTCAAATTTTCAATGATCATTCTTCCAAATAGGTAAGTATTATCTTATCCATATATAATTTTCATAATATACTAAGTACCAAATTTTTTCTTAATATAGTTCCACATATCATCCATTTAGTGTGGTGATGAAAATATAGTCACATCACATCATTAAGGCAGTATTCCACAAATATATGAACAAAGATATCATATTTCAGGGAGTGAAAAGGAAAGAAAGAAAATTATATACTATATTTAAATAATTATTAGATTTAATGAATATAAAAATTATTTCATACGTACCACATATAGTTATCATTATCACATTCCATGTAAAGCGCTAATGAAAATAAATCACATTGCTCCATGAGGTGGTAGTTCTCTATAAAAACAAGGGATGTTATCATATCCCCTATAGAAAGAATGTTAAAATGTCTAAACAATATAATTAATAAATGTATAAAATTATTTTTTAAATAACATATATATACATTAAATATATCATCATATCTGTCCCTGAGGGGTTTTTTATGGAAAAACAAATGACATCGGTTCGCGATGTGGTTATTCTCCGTATACGTGATTGATGATTTGGTAATATATTTTATGGAATAAGACATTTTTTTTGCGATTTACATAAAATAATAGAATATATTTATAGAGAGTTTACTAATTATGTTATATAAGTATGATTTAACAATAATTAAAGGAGGTAGAAAAATAAATAAAATAAAAACACTCGTTGATGGTTGTTACCTATTTTTTGTGTATAATCCTTAGGTATTCTCCCAATCCAACCTAGGATGGATTTATTAAAAAAAATAAGGATTATAGGATGAGTGTTTCAAATTTTGGAAGTATTTATTGAAAGGTATGGTTAATCTAAATGGAATTATTTGTTTGATTAAATGAGGGGAGTGACTGCCTTTTTATACTCAAGGAGGAGTTCCATTTTTGTAAATACATAAAATTATTCATTATTTGGAGCCCACTCATACCTCATGTTCCTCCAAATTTTTAATTAATAGGTTTTATGGAGTATAGGATCGATCTAAACCACAACCAGATAATAAAAAAATAGTGTTTTATACATTTTGTTCTTTAACATTTAAATTTCCTTTATATCACCTTTTTTGTTTTTTCAGCGGTATCTAGAATTTTTAATCAGGGTAGTTTTCCTTTAAGAATAAAAAATATTGAAATTTATATATAATTTCTACCGAATGATTATTAATAAAAAATCAAATTTACAAAATATAAATACTATGTTTTCTAAAAATTAATTTTAATAGAAGAGCATGTAACGTGAAAAACATGGTTTTAACCTAAACCTAATTAACCAGGTTCTTACTATTTTATGCTAAATATAGTTATTATACAAGAATACTTGGTCCATGAATTGAACATTGATTATATTTATTATCATATAATAATATTATGAAATAATATTTTCTTTCATGTTATTTTAAAACATTTATTAAAATATCACTAATTATAAAATAAAATTAAGGTCAATTTTGAAATTAATTATTTAATTTTGAATTCAAATATATCCAAAAAATGTTTGAATTAAAATATATTATTACCAAACATATAAATAATTAAATATTCCTCTTTAAATTAATGTAATACAACAATTCATTCAATTTATATAATTTTTAAAAATTTTAGTATCATTTATTTTATTTAGTTAATAAAATAATTATTGTGTTGGTGTTTCTTAAGAATATAAATTATTTAATTAATATTAAAATAAAAAAGAATTTATTTTTAAAAAATCATTTTTATTCACAAATATTTTTTATTAGTGAAAATGTTTTGTTTTAGTGCATATCCCAATGGATTATAAAAATTAAATTTATGGAATAATTTTTCTGATATTTTTATCTACATAACATTTTATATATGCTACATTCATGTAAATATGTCCAAAAAACACATAATAATTGGGTATATGGTGATAATAGTTAAAATATGTCCATTAAATGGGTTTCGAACAAGTTGATAGGTCATTTTAATAATTATCTTTTTAGTTTTACCTTTAATAGTTCCATTTTCCCTACTATGGTAAATAAGTTTTTTTTTCTTTTTTCATTATTTAGTTTGTTAAAAAATGTGCTCAATTTATTCGAAAAATAAATATTACTCTGATCGAAAATATGGAATAAAAGTTTCCAAATCCCATTCACATATGTGATGAAATTTGGAGTTAAAATTAATCCCACAGACATAAATAACAATTGGGGATTTAAAGACAAAATATTCAAAAGATTACAATGTTTTTAAATGAAAATTGAAGGTCAAAATTATTCCAATGGCATAAATTGTATTAATAGATATATAAATTTCATAATTTTTCTTTAATAACAATTTAAAATAAAATTTAAATTTATAAATAATACAAATAAATAAAATTTCAATTAAATTATTTTTGGTCACTATTAATAAAAAAGGGAAACTTTTTTGGGGAGATGATGAAAATTCAACATAATCTAATGTTGAAAAGATTATTTCAATAATGATGATTTATTTTTTAAATATAATTTAAAAAATTATTAAAAATTAATTTTAATATAAATGTGAAAATGGAAAAAACAATTCTATTTAAGAAAAATAAACTTTTAAGAAATAAATAGATTTATTTTAACATATATTCAATAAAAATATAAGATTAAAATAATATTTAATGTTTATAGTAATACTTTCAATAAAATAAATAAATAATAGTTATTTTGTTAATTAATTGATTTTAGGCACATTTTTTCATATCAAATTAGTTTCTTTAGAAAACTATTTCCTTTATATTCTATTTGTTTTTTTCATTTCAAAATAATTATTGATATCTAATTTCATTATATATAAAGGTTTAAATAATACATTTTCATAATTTATTAAAAATTGTTTATACTGAACAATATAATGTTTAAAAGGGTAATATCATATTAAATCACAATATTTTTATATTATTTCATGATTCTTTTAAACTCTATGATGCATGTAACACGAACTAAACCAAGTATTGTGTGTAATATAAATTATAAAAAGGATAAATATAAATGATGAAAATTCCACAAATCTTATAGTGTTACACATTTTCTTTAATAATATCCAACAATAATCTCTATTATACATTGAAATGTTTAAGAGTGAATATATACATTAAACTCTTATGTTTAGTATATATTTGTCAACTTTAACTGTAATGATAATTCATATATATATATATATATATTGAAAAGTTATTCCATACTCTAACACAATCTATATTTCAGTAATAATTATCATGAAACAATAATTTTCATAAGGAATAAGACATAACCATATCATTCTATGCGAGGAATCATCGCATTCCCTTCATCGATGTATCACTACAGATCACAAACCCTTCTATACTACAATGTAGCGTTGGAAAAGTTGTGTTGATTAACCTTCTCACCAATTACTTGAAATATTTCCCACATTAACATGTCTAAAATAAATTATATCCCTTTAGAGTTAACATGTTATGTGTGTTATAAAACCCTGAAAAATTATTTTTAAAGACTTTCTAATATCCATCAAAACGAAGAATATAACAAATATCAGTATCTATGGTCTTTCTGAAAAAATGTTCAATAGAATCCATCATTAATGGATAAAAAAATATAACCTCTCACGAGTTTATATGAAACAAACAAGAAACTCCTTATATCCAAAATTCACACAAGGAAAATGTTTCATAAAATATCTCATTTCATTGTGTATTTCATAAAAATCGCAAGTAATCTTCATGTTCATCCATTCTTTTGGGGTTTATAAAAATTTCATTTAAACAATACCACAAACAGATTAAGGTAATATATAAGAACTATATTAATTAAATCCATAAAAATGGTTGGGTAATTATTATGATAAAATGGAATAATTATAAATATATAGTGTCTATACAACATAAGGATGGATGTTTTTGATATGCATTCAATTTTTATCTCCAACCAATAGTATCTAAATCTATGATCGATCATGGATAAACATTAAGATCCGCAAAATTGATCGAAAAAATTTATAAATATAGGGTAAAAGATACTTATTATTGATTATTATATTTTTATGTTCCTTATAATCCATTCATAGTCACATTGATCCAATTTTTTTATAACAAAATGAACAGGTTCCTGACATTGACACACACACGGAAAAATCTAATTATTATCAATTTATTTTGTGAATTAATTATTATATTCATGTAACTCAATTGAGGACATTCTATATAATGTTTTTGAAATATGTATAGTAGCATGCATGTGTTATATTGAATACTAAACATAACTATTTTAAGGAAAAATATGATATTATATTAGAAATACATAAAAATACTCTTAAACAATAGGAATATTTTTTGATGAGTTTCTCCCGAAACATCTGTGATAACAACCATTTTTTTGATGAATCAAGATCCATATAATTTATGTAGTTTCCATTTTAATTCTATTTTTATAATCACTCTGACAAACAATCATATATTGGATCAGAATATGAAATGTCACTTCACATACTCTATAATTTATGTTTTATTTAAACAATGAATAGAAATTCATGCCAAAGATAAAATAAAATTCATCTAGAGTAATATTAATTTGGGTTTTAGGATCACATTTCCACAATATTCAATCAGATAATATTCTTAGATTTGATATGTAGACATCAAACCATTAAAATTTATCAGTAAAAATTAAACATTTAATCATTGAGGATATTAATTATAATTCCATGATAAATTTCATAACATACATTAATTAATATAAATAAGCTCAAACATTGTAATTCATTGTTTTATATTACCTATTACTACCCAAAATTTATCATTACATCATCATTCACATTCTAAAACAACAAATTGTTATCTTGACCATATAAAAATAATTAATTTGAGTGAGTAATCCTGAAAAATAATTCATAAGATATCTAATTCATGACATGCTCTTTTAAATCATTAATACCTTATGTTTACCATATTTCATCAACTATAGTTATAAATTTAAATCAAACATTATGGGTTGTGAATAAAATGTGAATTAACCTTAGAATATCCCATGGAGTGTCAAACCAGGAGCATTGTATGTGAACACTCACCTAGAACCATAGTGATGGTCAATATATACTAAATAAAAACTTTTATGGTTTTAACCCAAGATGAATCTCTATCAAATAAACATTAACTTTTCTTGCCTAGAATTGGGAGTCTTTCAAGGAAAACTATATTATTTTATCTATTTAATGTTTAAATGACTCCTTTATATTGGATTATCCTTCTATTTTTAACTACAATATTCTCATCCTAGTTTCCAATTGTAACTAAACCATTCTCTAATAGAAACTATAACAATCTATACCATTAATACATAAATATTATAACTTATTAATTTATTATTAAATACATAAAATTTTGATCCCCATAATAATTGTATAGTTTTAGTGTCTTCTAAAACATGGATATATAAACAACATGTTCATAAAATTTCTATGATATCTCTAACTAATGACATTATAAAAAGAACCCCTCTGATATATCAATCATAAATTCTTTCATTATATCTTAGGGAAATGAAATAGATGAGATGAGAAGCATAAAATCTCAATAAGTGTAAAACGTGAGTTGTCAATGATTATATAAGAATGAAATGAGAATAGGGGTTTGAATAGAAAATATTATCCTTTAAAAAGGACACTAAAAATATTATATATCTTAATATTGATTCATGGAATAAATATTTGTAGTTTATAAGATATGAAACTAGAAAAAATGAAAGAACAATATCTATTATAGCATCACACTGGAATAATACATAAGTTTGCAATATATAGATAATCATAAAAAATGTTTTCCTTAGATAATAGACATTAAAAAATCTATACCATTGGATTTTCTTCATGTAACATTACACAATATCTTTATTCAATAGATACTCCCAAGACTAATAGAATGGACACAGTTCCTTATTGAATTTGGTTAACTCTAAATTCCAGTCGCAATTATGACATGTGATATTAATATTTACCCGATGCATTGAATGGTTACATAATTCCAATCCCACACATCAAATTATCATAATCCATTCATATGTGTGTAATAATATCGTAAAACATTCATAATATATTATATATTTTTTAAAATAAATATATTTCATAAATATTTCAACAATTCATCCTAGAATGACCCATGGAAAATATATGAGTTTCATACACATATCAACACCATAATCATACAATATATATAGAAATAGTATGGATAGTTTCATTGGATCATATCCTAAAAAATCATAAGTAACATCTAAGGATGATATCATAACTGATAATTCTTTTCAAATAACACTTTGAATATTCTTAATGAAAACACCATTTTAATTTTGTAATAAAATTCATTAAAATATAATTAATTACAAAAATTTATAGAAACAATTTTACTTAAAAATAAAATTGGAACAATTTAATGGAAGCTTCAAATAATTTAATGGTTATCCTGGAATGAAATTCTATTCTATAAATGTACATTAAGACACTTATTAATTTCATGTTGTGTATAAAAAGATAAGACGTCCTCAATATGAAAAAGAAATAAAATCCTATAAAATATTTTTTAGAATTTCAATAACAGGTAAAAATTAATTTAATAAATCATGGTATAATATTAAAAAAAATTATTGAAATAAATTCAACATGACATGGATATATAATAAAAAATATTTATGACTGATGATGGAAATAGATTTGGTTTTGTATAATAATACTTATTGTGTATCATGAGTACATTTAGAGACAAAAATAAAAAAATATGTAATTAATAGAATTTTATATAGGATAACAAAATTATGTGTGATGTTAAGTTATTGTTTAAAAATTTCATCAATAGAATCTTAATCATAACTAATCCATATATACAATGATAGTGTAACAAAAATCCCAAAAAACAAGTTTGTATTTCATGGAAAAAAATCTAATCTCATGTAAAATAAATTTAAATTCGTTACATGTAAATAAAAAATTAATTTAAAAAATTATTATATCAAACATGATACAATTTCAACATTTCAATACTCATTTATTAATAATTAGTTATTTAAATCATTGTCTTGGGGGTTTACTGTAATGTTATAGTGAAATATTTCAGTTCAATTGTACCATTCATTGTAAATTATTCTTGGTTAGATAGTATATATTATTTTATCCATTATATAGGTACAATATATATTTTCCATATATAAATTTAGACTCATTCACTAAATGTAGATATAGAAAAATGAATTATTCCATTCAAGGAGGTGATAGGTCGTACCTATGGATGTATTAACATTCCATATTTCAAAGGATGTACTGAAATAATGATAAATAACAATTAAAATGTATATAAAAAATATTTTATCATATATTTTTATTAAATATAACATTATTATGTACCTTTTATTTTGAAAATGATAACTAATCAAGTAACCTCATGAAGGTGGTAATCTACACATACGCACGAGCAATGTTATCATTTTCTAATGAATACAATGGTTCGAAGGTAAGTATGATATTATAATTATAGATGAAAATTTATTTCATTAATATAAAATATATACACTAAAACATCATTATAAAATCTTTGAAATATAGTGATTAAAAATTATTCCCATTGCAGTGTTGTTGATATAATCAACACTAACACCTGGGCAATGCTTAAAATTCTCATTTTGAGGAAAATATTGTGAATAATAGTGGTTCTAGAATCATTATAATATTTATGTATATTAATAATATTGTTTAATTATTTTAATATGAAAACACTATATTTATACAATGTTTGATAATATATATATTGAGAGAGGTCATGTTTGACGATTACCACTTATTTGGCAGACCTCATTTAGATCCCTTCTTTAGGACTACTATAATTGTATTTTTAGAAGACCAACACCTATAAATAAAAGATAAATTTTTTTATGTTTTTTGGGTAATGTTTCTTCATGATATGTTCCTCAATGTGGTATGAAGTCAATAATGTTTTGGATTCCCAATATATGTGGGAGACACGACACACTTAGAATTTCTGAATGGATTAAAATATAATAATGTCTTACTCAAGAAAAATCATTCCAAAGGGACATATATTATTTTATAATAAAGGATAAGGTTTAATAATTTTATATATAATAATATTGATAAACATTATATTGAAAAACATACCCTTATCTCTTTGATTAACCCCTAGTAAATCTGTTTTAACCTAAACCATAGAGAAAACATTTTATTTCTTTCAATATTCATTAGCAAAAAAATAATAATAGTGGAATCATTAAAATTTTTAAAAGTTGATTCAAAATATGTATTAAATTTTAAAAAAATATATTCCATTTAGTGGAATAATTAAATTAAATATTAAACCTGTATAATAAATTGAAGTGCAGTTTTGATGAAATAATGTTTTCTTATGCTTAATAATGATTTATACCAAAATACCCAAAAAAATATTAATTATAATTTTATAATTGGATTTTTCTTAATATAAATGATCTTATTTTATTTTGAAAACCATTTTTAAAAAATAAACTTTATTCCTACATTAAACAAAAATTTAGTTTTCAATTGAAAATCATATTTTTCACTATTAATCATAAAATAAATGGTTTCAAAAAATATAAAACAACAATTCTAAAATAAGTATTACATGACTATTTTAAAATGGTGATATATTTTTCAAATAAAAGAACATAAAGTAAGAAAAATTTATTATATTTCTTTATCAAATAAATAAATAAATACTTTTTAGGGAACAATATTTTTTAAAATTCTATAACAAATTTTCTAAAAATATATTTTATTTTTCTAAAACCATTATACTGATTTTTTTAAAATATAATGTTATTTTTATACATTATTATAATTTAATTTCTATGTTTTAAGGGTATACTATATTACTATTTGTTTATATTATGTGTTTATTATATCTTAAAATAGAGATAAATTTAATTTATTTGTAGAGAAATATTTCCTAAAATCATTGTATGTTACTTTATTGAGAGAAAATGATAGGTGGATTATTTATTAATTGATAAACATTGGGTTTTTTCTCTACGTAATAAAATAATCAAACCCACAAAACATCAATTGGATTATTTTCTTGTGGATTATTCCAAAGCGAAGTGGGTTTCAAAATTTTATTAGTCTTTGAATTAGAATCAACAATTTAATACCATTGCTGAAGTGGAGGTGAGTAATTTTAATAAATAAGTTTTTAATAATCAAAAATTAAAATATATATTTTAGAGTATTTTTTAATTTTCTGTATAATTAATCAAATGAAATCAAAATTACATTATTTTAGTGGGGAAATATTTTTTACCTAGATTCCATTATAGGTATTTTTTACTTCTATTTTCAGATATTATAAATTCATAATACATACCATTATTAATTATTTCATAAAAATTCAATTATAACCTCACTTAGTGGAAAGTATCTCATTCGTTTCCTTTTTCTTGGCTTCTCACCTCATTGATGGAACTTCTCAATGGTTCTAGATGTTGCAAACTGATTTTCTAGAATTAGCTGAAAAGTTGTGTGGTAGATATATAAAGGAAATAATTTTGGTATTCTTCTGTTGGTAATGAATGGAAGTCACATAACCGCTTGTGGATCTCGTTGCTGGTTTCCACAATTTGTACAACGTTAGTGAGGTTCGTTATGGAAGGCTTGAATTGATCATTAATTATAGTTTGGATTTTCTGAATGGATAGTGCTGGTTCATGGGAGGTTTATAGATTTTGGGGGATATTGTTTAAATATGTTTCATATTTTATTTCGAGCATTGATCTCTACATTGTTGCTTTTATAAGAGGGTGATGCATTTTAAAGGTGTCTCTTGTTGGGAGGCCTTGATAGGTAGATTGGTGTGATTACAACCATAATTTATTCTTCTTTCACCATATTCTATAGAATGATGGGAACCCTGACATCAGCTTTTTTAGTGTTTTTAGTCAGGAATTGTGTTGTTTCAGGTTGACATTGTAGTGAGTTTCTTAAATGATTTGTTTATTATGAATTTTGAAAGAGATAAATTTTTATTGGAACAATTCATTTGTCTCTCCTCAACATTCAAGTGTTTGTTTGAAGTGGTTATCTTCCATGTTGTTCAAGTCCATCACAATTCAACTTCTTGGAGGGTTTGTGGTGAATCATCATCGATTTGTTTCAGTGTTACACTAATTGGAAAGGGGGAGATAAGGTTTTCTTTGGTTCATTACTTGATTATTTCTTATATATGGATTTTTGGGACCATTTATTAATTTGGATAATTATTAATTATGGCACTTGTCCCTTACATATAATGGTTTATCTCTTTTCCCTATTTTCAAACGAGGTCTTAGTCTTATTTACGTTCAATAATTGGGGCTTCACCCTCAGACATATAAAAAAACTACCAAATTTATATGTATTATGAAAATTAAATTTGAAATCATTAAATTATATTGTCATTTATATTTATAAATATATTATTTAATTATGATATTTCATTAAAATAACTATAATTTTGAAATCCTTGAATAAATAAAAAAAGTATATTAATTGAAACTAAATATTTCAAAAAAAATATTTCATTGAGTAATTTTCTATGAAACTAATTATAGAGTCGTAAATATTTTTATAATGGAGGTGGATAAATATAATATTTATATTTCTAAAATCACTGTATATAAATTCATACTATTAGGGTCTAGATATACATAATCCCTTATTACACCAGTGTATGCCTTCAGGGGAATGTTTGCGATGTTAGAATTTTATCACGGTGGATTGGTGAACAGGGTTTCGGTTTTGATCAAAATAATATTTTAATTATTTAATAAATGTTTTTGTCGCGATTTTGTTATTAAATCTAAGCATTTTGTTAGTCAACGGTAAATCCTGGTATTACAATCTCTCTTAAAAGCATTGATTAATGGCACTCATTGGTTAAAATAATTCTGGTTGTAGCCAAGACATATATTTTTTTTTGTTTCAAATAGACATTATAAGATCCATTAATATATACTAATCCTAACATTCATTAAGGAATTGTTATAATAAAAACAGTTATTATTTTTAACAACTTTTCATTCCTAATACAATATTATGGATTTATTTTTAAATTTTTAAAATGGAAAATGTATTATAGTTTATGTGTTTGATATACCTACATTCTTATATGGATTTTTTTTAATTATTAAAGGAATTTCATTTATAATAGTATATGTTTTACTTTCACTCCCCCCTTTAGAAATGTAATCCCTGATAATTTATTCGGTACAAAACAATAGATGAGGGAA
This sequence comes from Viscum album, assembly GCA_963277665.1. Classification (NCBI taxonomy): domain Eukaryota; kingdom Viridiplantae; phylum Streptophyta; class Magnoliopsida; order Santalales; family Viscaceae; genus Viscum; species Viscum album. The sequence goes on along the minus strand of OY728147.1, from coordinate 2,043,174,607 downwards.
CTCTTTTTTCATGGCCTCTTTCTGTTTTTATGTTACATCCTCAAACAATAAATCATTCTATTATACATTGAACTAGTGAGTTGTCTTGTTTTATAGAATTATATATATGGGATATATGTCGTTCTCAATAAACTTCTTATCTAAAAGATAATTCACCTATTTTATGTCCATATGATTCATTACTTGAGAGAGGTCCTTTATGTATATCATCATTTGGGATACATGGAACCCATCCCGCACTTGAGATAGGTTAGGTGGGAGTGATAGTCGATATGTCACATATTGAATTTTATAAATGATCCTCATGGGTCCAATTTTTCTATTACTAAAATTTCCATTCTTCATAAACCTTGTTAAATTCATCCATCATGAATTTTGAATGAATACATTGTCTCTAATATCACACTCTATGTCACAATTATGATTGTCTATGTAGATTTTCTTCTTAATTTTCATTTATTTCATATCCCACTAAATGGTTTTAAATTTATCCGCCATCACATGGATAAACAAGAAATGTCACCTTATTCTCTCCAAATTCATCCTATCACCTAGAATTTTGAAAACATGCCCCATACATTTTTGAATAAGGCATCATTTGGATGATAGACATAAAATCAGTGTTATATGAAAACTTTATTAGAGGAGGTCGATGATACCAAAATCTATTAATATTTATTTAACATTATATCGACATATTCTATAGTGTTTTAATGTATCATTCCGACATTCCATATATTTGGGGGTGAAAATTTGCACAGAAACATAACACTATTATTGATATTTTGTTATGGTTTATCCAAATCGTTGAGCTAAACCACAGTACTCGATTTGATACGATGAACAGTTGCAATACATTAGGTTTTACTACTTATATTATATATATCCTGGAGATATTATAAAGAGATAAATATTGTTTGAAAATAATTAATTTCTTGTACTTTTTATGATGATCATCTCCCACCAAAATGGTGTCATTACCATATATTTATTGGGGATTCCTAAAACAGATTCCTAGGAAATGTTTTTCCATTTACATACCAATGTGGGAAATAGTTTCATCATACGCTCAAACTTTTGTCATTTATCATTTAATTTTTGCATACAATGCATTAAGCTACACATTATGTAATCTACATTTCCCTAATATCCCACCGGAATATTTCTATTTAGTTCTCAATATATCTTTTAAATTCCTTGATTAATACAGATAGAAGATCTATGCACATCATCTCTATGTTACCAATTTAATTTTTTATTTTAGGGGACACATAACTACATTCAATACCATATAAACCCGTATTTAACAAAGTTAAACATCGGAATATTCACTACCTTCCTATGAAACATGCCATCATATTTTCGTCCTAATTGATAATATCAATAATTTATTATTAAAAAATTATTTATTCATGTTTGGATAGAGAATCATTAATGATTACCATGTCAATAAATTTTATTTTCATGAATATTGGACCCCTTTCAATCCTCATCATAAATAGGGTGGTAGGATGAATTCTACATAGAGCATCTTCTACTTTATTTTCATTCACATAATGGTATTGGATTGGAAAATTATAATCCTTAGTCAGATTAAACTATTATCATGGGTTAAAATTGAACACATTTGTGACAATATATACGTGAGACATTTTTGATTCATATATAAGTCATTCTTTTCCACTTAACGTAAATTTCCCCAAATAATCAATGTGAATATCACTCTAGCGAGGTGTAGAATATTCTATGGATAGTTTTACACACTAATCATTAATTTTAAAGAAGAATAAGCTATTAATTTTTCATTTTTTCATGAGTATACAACCTAGTAATTTTTTTATACATCACACTATATCAAAAATATTTCCCCACTATTGTGTATTTTGAGCATTAGTTTAGTGATTAGTCGTATCTTTAACTCCTCAAATATCTCCTCACATTTATTGGACCCTAAAAACATAACTCCATTCTGATATAGAGTTGTTAATGGGATTTCAAATCATGAGATATTCTACAAAAATCGATGATAATACCCAACTAATATAAAGAAACAATTGTTATATATCATTGATGTGAGTTGGGACCATGGTTTAATTTCCTCTATTTTCAATGAATCCAAAGATATTTATTTGTATTTAATAACATTACCCAATATTTTTACATACTCCAACCAAATCACATTTTTTACTATACATAACATTTACATTTTCAAGGACATCAATTGTGTATTAAAATCCTCCTCATATTCCTCATTACTTTTATAGATGGTATGAATATCATCAATAAATAATACCATAAATTTAATGAGGAATTCACTAAAGAAAATATTCATTACATTTACAAATATACAAAGAGAATTAGTGATTTAAAACAGAATCACTCAGAAATCATAGTGCATGAACCTTATATGAAATTAAGTATAAGGTATATCCTCCTTAATCACCATCACATAAAAATATTCTGATAGAAAATTTACATAATATATGTATTGGGATCCAAATATCTAATTTAATAAGTCATCATTTTGTGGAAGGGGATAATTTCTCTTTATTGTGATATTTTTTCTCATGATAATAAATGAAAATTCTTATTGACCCGTACAACTTATTGGGGAAGATGATCAACACTCCTCATAGTGAAGTAATTGGGTGTATAAACCATTTTTCAATACTATCCTATTGTTTCTTAATTGTGTCGTCAATTTCAATAGTGTTATTTATACACAGAGTCTTTGATATTGAAAAAAAAAATTGGGAATATTTTTGATTGGAAACTCAACCTATTAGCTTAGAGAAACACTGGATAATTATACAAGAAACACTTTAGCATATTCACATCCAATGTAAATGTCATAAGGGGTGATAGTTTTCTTAAGTATCAATCACAGGATCTTGATATTCTTTCTCATAAAGAAAAAAATATATGTTTAAGATTATGATTTAGAAGGATATTTATCCTTATCCTAGTACATTAATGTAATCAGAGGGAAATCCATGATACATAGGGTTATTTACTTCTCTTTGATTTTTATATTGGCCCTATATAAGTCAATCAATTCTAATAATAACATAAAATTCAAGTAAATGGACTATCGCAAGGTTCATAGGGAAATTTAGCCTTCAAATAATTAAATGGTACAATTTATATACATGGGTTTTAATAGCTTTCCCATTTTCAATTTGCACCGATAATTGGACATAGAAATTTTGAGGGAAGTGTTTGAATAGTTTATCTAAACATGTTTTATATTAAATAATTCATATAAATATAGTCACAATGATCATATTTTTCTTCATTAATTATGGATAATCCCATTATTCACAATTTTATTTTGGATCTAGTTATTCAATTTAACAAAACCATACACTATGATGATAATTTTGAAGCAATTAAACATTTAAATGGTAACATTAAATAGATAAGGGATAACAAAAAAACATGTTATATTTCTTGACTAATTAATTTATAGTCTTTAATTTATGTAATCCACTATCTATTCCAAACCATTAAATGTGTAGGCCTTTTGTTCCATTATTAATGGTTTGTAAAAAAGAAAAGATTAAAACATCATATCCCCATTGAGTATATATCGTAGTGTGTAGTCTTATAGATATTTTTTATGAACTAGATGATGAAAAATTAAAATCCAAGTCACCCTTTTAGGGGTATTTCTCTTCGTTATATCAATTCCAAATCTTTACCCACCCTAAAATATCCAAATAGGGTCCTACCTTCATCGAAATCCAAGAAATATATATTTTACCAATGCATAGATTTGTATTCATTATTTTAGTATTATCCAAATTGTTTTGAGTAGGGGTTTCTAATCCTAGCGAAAAAAATTAATGGTCGTAGCACTAATCGAAAATTGGTCTATTCCCACACTTCTATACTCACAATTTTAATAAATAAGGGTATATGTGATATATTTTCAGCTATTCCCCCGGTTTTTTTGAAATTGTGGGTATATTAACCCCAATTACATGTTTTTATTGGGATGAACCTCCCGATTCACCATTTCCTCTCCCACATCTCCCCCGAGCTTAGGCCCCTCTACCATACCATCATATCCCCAACCTCAACCTCCTGCCCTGGCCTCCGCCTCCCAGATCAACCTCCCTTTCTCTAACATCATTCCTCCTTCTATACATACACGTGAACCTCCAACTCTACCTCCTTTCCCCTGAATCCACCTCCTGGCCATCTCCTCTGCCTTCACGGCCGCCTCTGCCTTCAACGCCTACTAGAATCTGCATGCCAGAATCTGCCTTATCATGGCATTCACAATATGGCCTTGGCCTCCTGGCCTCAAAACATATTCCTTCTATTCTCCTAAACTTTTTCATTTTCTTCAATTAATTTAGTCTCTGTCTTTAAATTAAACATTTTAGTTGAATCCAACCTTATAAAGGATGAATTCATCTTGGTTCAAGAGGATATCAATTGTCATTCATAAAGGAGGCTGATGTGGGTATCCTGCAAAAACATTTTCTCTATTCTTATGGAAGTAGTCCAAGGTATGTTGTGTCCAAGGGTTTTCTTGATTCTACGGTGAAATATTGGGATACTATATTGATTTTATTTGGTACATTAGTCTTGTGTAAATTTGGGTTAAATTTGTGGAAGTTTATTTCATTGGTTTGGTTTAGGTATTAGTTTTTATATAATTGATTTAATTTAGTGATAGAATTTAAATTTTAAATTTTTAGGTGATTCTTGATTGTTTTTTAGACTATGAAATCTAACCTATGATCTTGGTCTCTGATATTGAATTTTTTTATGATAAATTCATATGACACATTATGACTCATTGAGATTAGGTAGGTTATTGTTTCATTATTTATCATGAAATTGGAATTCCTATAATATTATATATATATATATATATATATATGTGTCAAAGGGTGATATTGATTTTTAAAAATCCTAAATTTTGATTGATATTCATTTTCAAAATTTAACAATATATTGGATTTTCTATAAAATAAGGTATTGTGTTTGACCTAATTATGATGATTTGAAGGAACTTTTTTTCTTACAATTATTTTTTTGTGACATTACATGATTGGCTATGAATTGTTTTATAAAAATATTGAATTGAATGAAAAAAATTAACTCCTTCCTAACTTTAGGTGTTTTATCAGAATTTGTTTTGATATGAACTCCTTCATTTTCCCTTTTTATATTGTATTTTTTATCTTCTGAAAAAATGTATTCTAATATATTAGTTGTCATTACTTATTAAAATTGTGATTGAGGAAGATGGTTTCCAAAAATTATTTTATGTCATTGGAACTTATATCATAAAAATAATATACTTATGTGTTCTAAAAGAGATAAATATTTCCTTAAATATGAATTCATAAATTAATGAAGTGGTTATTTATAATATATTAGTATAGATTAACATTTTTGACCATCCCATTTCTGATAAATAATACCTTACAACATTTTACATTTGATTATTGGAAATGATTTGATAATTTTCCATACACGATAGTTGGCCTCTAGTTTATGCCTTATTTTCTTTCAATACCATGTGTGATATTGTAGTGCATGACATGACTATAGATTCAGTTGATATATCCCCTGTATGTTGTAAGGATTTTAAATTGAATACTCATTCTTTTTATTATGATTGACATTATCATGTATGATTATAGTATGATTATATTTTATTATGGATTGTTTAATATATTTTTGATGGTTAAACATCATCATTATTATCATTATACTAGAATGGTGTCATAATAGTGCATAGTGAGCATGCACAATATGATTTACTTTGATTTCATGTTTAATTACTTCAACACAAACCCATCCTACTATTTTCCCAAAGTATATGCTTATACATTTGACATAGAATGTGTATATTAATATAATTTTAATCATTTTTGTTGTTTTATATAGAGCACATTTTGTTGGTTTTTATTTGGTTGATTCTTGATGTTTAGGGATCTTGGGTCTGATTGGCCTTTATATGAAAATTATTCTATGTATAATGACAAACCAAAACAAAATAAAATGAAACTAGTACCTCTCCAAATAGATCTGACATGATTGAACCCATGACAACCTGAAATGAAATGAATAGAACCCAAATTTATGGAATTTAATCAAATCTAACCAATATAACCTAATCCATAATGTATATAAAAAACAAAATATAAAACATATTGAATTATTTTTGTAAAAAATATATGTCATTCTTTAAATAGTTACATGGTTGAACAAATGAAATTATAGCATTTTTTTACTAAATATGGTCATAATGTTATAATTCATAGCTTATTTATAAATCCATATTTTTGTAAAAAGAATAATATTAGATATAAAATCATGATCATAATTCTGAATATTGAACATAAAAATTCTTTTAATGGAAGATTATTTGAGAATAGATTATATTTATATATTTAGATCATGATTTCACCCTATTTTATTAATAATTATAGTTGATATAGTTAGTAAGGATTTACTAAGAATGGATACTATTTAAATAGAGTTGTGACTACACGAGATGGTGTGTATATATTTTGGTTATATAAAATATAAAATAATTTGTTAGGCAATGATGTATATGGTTGAAAGGGATATGACTTACACTATTTATACATATAAATATATACCCTTTATACAAATGGGATAGAAACATGGCGATCATAATCTAGTATACTCTTTCACCCTTCAATTTGATAGAGGTCTTCTCATAACCGATATAGGTAGAAAAAACATACACATGATTTGTTGGGATGGGTCATTTATTCGACATAACCCACTGATTTAAGGTTCCTTTTGTTATCCTATATCATATAATTTTGGTGTTTAACCTATCAGTATTTTGTGTCATTATTTATAGTTATTTTTTATATATAAATTTTTTTATTGGTTACCATTACTGTTCTATACATGTTAACTTCTTGTAAAGTTGTTGTATTATATTTATTTGACTATGTATAATGCTCATGCATACAATTTTTTATTCACCATTGTGTTATGAAATCATAGGTGGTTCCCAACTGACCATGTATATACTCACACCCTACATAGGTACTCTAGTAGACATACATAATTGCATGTGGAATATTAGGTTTATATAGGTATGCTGTTACGAATTAGATATATCTATCATTGTTGATCTTAGTTGTCATTAGGTGCCTATTTATAGAGCCTATTTGGGGTATTTTTTATGTCATGATAGTCACATAGAACAAGTGAAATGGGGCTATGCTAGGTGGATCTAGAATTTCTATGGAACTATTATTATATTCTAGAATTTCTATGGAACAATTATCATGGTGGTGACCTACTCATATGGATGTCCTGCTGAATTTCCATCATGGATTTTATATTTGATTTAAAACTCATACTAGGTAAACCACATCCCACTATTTAGTTTTCAATCCCTTTTATTTATTCCAACCTAAAGCACTCCAGAGGTCTACCTGAGGTGAGTTTGTGTATATTTTAGGAAATAGAATATGAGCATTGTAGAGATAGTCATTCCTTTCCAGTTTATATATAGTGTATAGTGAATTCCTTGAAGATGTTTAATAGGTTGGTTCATCCTTTGTGTAGAATTATATCTAGGTGGTTGGGGACTTTTATTAGATTGTAAGTCATACAGTGGAGCATGGTGGGGTCTTGGGTTTGAATTGGTATGTTAGTTGTATGTGTGTTTTGAAAGACTAGTATTTTGTGGAATTTGATGAGTCAGTATGGTGTTGTGACTTTTTCATTATAGCTCTATACTGATGCCTGGACTTCAACCTAGACCTTGAACATGACCTCGACATCTTCCTTGAACTCGACTTCCCTACCTCAGACATCATCTCGACCTCCAAGCCCCCACCACAACCTCTTGTCCTCTAGGTCTCTACCCCCAAGTCTCTCCCACTCTACCCACATCCCTCCTCCCATCCTCCACCTCAACCTCCCGACCTCCATCTACTTGCATCCACCCCTTCAATCATTCCCCCCCCCCTCGTAGGTTCATTTACCTCCCCCAATAGATCGGGTGATTTTCTCAGCCAATCGACAACTGACATTCTCCTCCTCTAGCATTGTACCCTAATCTACTTTGTAGATACACATCCCATCAAGAATATCCTATTTGTTGAGGCACACCCTTCTAGGTCATGGTGTGTTTTTGTTAATCAAGGAGAATCTCTTATTCATCCAACATTTTCATTGGATTGGGTGTTTTTATGATTTTGGACTTGTTTAATAGTGATTTCCTAATCCTTCTATATCTCTTATTTTGAAAACCATTGTACACATTAATTTTATTTAGAATAAAATGATTTCTGTTTTTTTATCTGAAGACTATAATTACCAATTCCATGTTCTTTTGAACTGTATCAATAAACTATATTTTAGAGAATCTTGAAAATAATCTAAATAAAATTCATAAAATGTTATAAATACTACAAATGAGAATATACGTTTTCCTTTGATATGTATCCCTAAATTTATCTTAGAAGAATGTTTAGATATTATTTTTTCATTTAATTATGTTTCATCTAAACATGATTTTATGAGAATAAAAATGTTGGAAATTGATTTGAATTCATTTTGGAATTAAAAAATGACATTGAGGATTTTGAGTTGTTATAAATTATGAATGAGATGAAGAATAGTTGTAAATTTTATTGAAGCATTCATAATCACACGACTAGTGTAGTTGTGATTTTATTTGTAAAATTTATTGTATTTTCAAAAGAGATTACATTATTTGATGTATCATTATAAAATAACATTTTTTTTCTTTGGTAATGACTTCAAATGATCCTACATGATCGATGTGTTTTCCAGGCTAGAAAACTGAATCTTCTAAATATTTATAGGTGATGTCTAGTGTTGGAAATTATAGATCCTGTAGAATGATGATGAGTACCGGATGATGCAGAATGTCATAGATGCTTCCTCACTTCACCCCATTTCAAGTAAAATGATACTGGTATCACTGAACATCCACCACATGCCTGTTTGTGTATTTAATTTATTTGAATTTTGTGGGAATGATTAGATGTTATTGTATTATTATTGAATTTTTTTTTCAACATTGCAAATTTAATTATTATTTTTCAGAATTTATATTATTGTACTTTAGTTTCATGTAAATTGACTATTGTTTGTGGAGTTAGAGCATATTATGTGGTAAAATCCATAACAAAATACTATTTTGATTGCAATTTTTCATCACAAAGTCAATGGTTACTTTTAAAAACCACAATTAATCTTGTAATCTTGAATTTAATATTTCTTTTTTCTTGTGAATATTAATTTATAGAAAATAATAGTAGTTTTTGTATCAACTTTTAATGAAAATAATATATAAAGAAGTTCTAGGTATTGATTTTTTGAACCATAATTATGTTATTTATGTAATGATTATTACTTTTTATTTTCATTAGTGTTGAATAATAGTTTTGGTAACAAAAAAATATAGTTACCATCCCTTTTTATTTCTCTTTTCATGTTCTCTGTTATACTCATTAATGTTTTTGGTTTGATTCATTTATACAGTTTTCCTATGATCTAAAAATTGGTATTTAGTTTTCTTCTTGCATTTTCCTGAGATCAGGTTATCACTCTAATAATCATTTTTTCATCATGAAGGATAATATATAAGTAATTTTATATATTTATAAGTCATTAATCTTTTTCTAAAAATAATTGTTCTAAAATTATTTCATTTATGATATGATGTGAATTTCTTCCTTTAATGTCATCCTTTTTAATTATGCTTTCATTAGGGGTGTTAAATTGGAATTCATTTAGTATGTCCTTCCACAAAGAATATTAATTTTAGGGTTTGAATTTATTCTATTATAAAATGAAATGAATTTTGTGTTTTTGAAATCAGCATCATTTGTAATTTCTTTGACATGTGCTTCAATTATACGAGGATTCCATTGTTTGAAACAACCATCAAATCAAACATGATTTATTTAATTATAAAATCATCTAAACTTATTAATTTTTATGCCTAATGGATACCATTTTTAAACTATGACATGTATTTTGTACATTAATAAATTTTCTTATTAATTTTTATTATTCATTAAAGGATTTATACAATCTCATGGTAGTGGTTTGATTTGAATTTTTATTCTTCTAAATAGCCCTTCTAAACTGATTACTATACTCTTATGTTGTGTTATCATAAGGGGTTTTTTTATTCCAATTCCAATATGACCTGTATCTATTAGTACTTAACAGTATTTGAATCCCACTATTGGATTTCTCTTCTAAATTATATTCATCCCCCATTTCATTCCCTTTTTCTATATATGGATAACTAAGCTCCTCTACTCTATTATGGGAACCATTATTGTATTATGGAGCACGCTAGTTCTTTCATCAACCCTCTCCTTCAAGACTACAATCAATTTGAGGATTCCATTAAACATGAGCACAGTTTTGATAAACACACTGTTCTTCATGATTTTGCAAGAACCCATTGGGACCTTCCATAAAACCATGATCTCGATGTCCCAAGCCATGATCTCCATCAAGAGATTGCATCATTACATTACTAGTGCATAATTTTCTATAGATTCAATATACATAGTGGATCATTTTGATGGTTCCATCACTAATGAGATCAAAAAATAATCTTTTAGCTAGGATGATGATGATGAACAACCCTGTTTGAGGAATTTCAACCTTGATATTTCCAGGGGTAGCTTGCAACCATTGTTGGGACTTCTTGATTGAGTAAGTCTTCTATTGTGGATTCAGTTATTTATAAAATGCAAAAAATGGAACGTTTTTACTTGACTTGTGAATAATTTTTGATTTATTAGTTCTTCACATGAATGTATTGATTATTAAATATATTTTTATGACTTATTTGATTTTACCAGTTCTGAATATTGTGGTCTGTGTTGTGGTACACCATTATAATCAAAGGTGGTAGAGAGAGGATGAAGGAATGTGTGGTAACCACATCAATTCAACTCTGTTGAAGTAATGTGGACCCCTTATTAATCTAAATAGTGAAAATGGAATCGTTTAATCTAGAGGGTGAAATATCGTTTGAGACTCTAAAAAATGAGCCAGTTGAATTATTGGCATTTTCTGTTATTCCCTATAAAACGATCTCCATCACGGATGCTATAGAAAAAAATCCCTCCCCAAAGTCGTTTCAAAATAAATCCTCCGTTATCAAGCATATGTGTGATGGTTCTATCACTATGGTAGAAGATCTGGAATCGATCAAGAAATCGATAGAATCATTAAAATTTGTAGTGCTTAGTCGTATATCATATGAATGTGAAACTAAAACTTGGACATATGAGACTCTAAAAGATATAATTTTTAATTGTTGTAGCTTCTACAAATGAATACTAATTTTGATTTGAATGGGTGACTTCCCTGTCATCTTGGGGATTCTAGAATCTCTAGGTGCATGCTGGTGTCTAGGCACCCAAAACATGAATATTGGTATTTTACGCCTCTTAGAATATGATTCCAACATTAATTCATTCACTCAAATGAACTGTATTGGGCATGTTTGGGATAAAATCATTGGTCTTACATGGATTTACTAGCATATTAATATACTAAATGATTTGGCATCTAGCATGGGGGATCCATTGAGAATTGATCAGTGCAGGATCAGTAGTGATATTGGGCTTTATACTAGAGTTATCATTTAAATTGATAAGGAAATATCACCCCATGAGCATGTCTCACTGGATGTGAATGATCATCTAATAGAGGTACCATTTTAATTTGAAAAATATCATGAAATATATTGATAATTTCAGGATGGTAGTACATGTTATAGGCAATTTCACAGTTCTCATATGAATTGTCAAGACAACACTGAGCCGTGCCTCACAGAGGGACATCTCAATATATAATAATCTATCACACAACAATATATTAAAAATAAAAATTAATTTCTTAAATGTGTTGAAATCATGAAATGTAGCTAGAGAGGTCAAAAAATATGGCTAACTTGGTGGAACATTAAGAAGCACGAACTTGTCTTGATAAGATAGGTGTGGATGGTATCCAAACTGAAACTGGTGGCATAAGCATTGACCAAAGAAATGGGGAGCTGGTTTATTCGAATCTATTAGATGAACTCCTCACATTGGTTCTTAGTTTTAAAATTGAGGTTTTAACACTTGATCCTCTCAGATTACACCTACTTACAGCCTCTGAAACAGAAAATATTGAAGGGGGAAAAACATTGAGGCTCCTTTACCTGTGCGGACATTGAAAGAGAATCAATTGCGGAGCACGGATACCCTTATAGTAGTTAACCCCTTCTCAGTACGTACCTAATGAAATAAAGGATAGATCTCTCAAGAAAGTCATTAGAATGATCCAAATCCAATACTACTTTCATGAAGCTTCTAAGCAATTATATCCAGAGAGATCTTCCTAGAAGAAAGAGATGAAGCTGATAGAAAATGGTTGTTTTACCCCTAGGAAAAATCATCATGAAGTTACTGTTTTGGAAATTCTAGGGGTTTTCTAACAAGGGTACTTTACGTTACCTTAGGCCTATAGCTGAGAAATACAAACCAAACATAATTTGAATTTCTATGCCAAAAAAAAACTACATCTGCAAAAAATATCAACTGGAAAGCAAGGGGTACTCACTACATTGTTTGTTAAACATTCCCCATGTCTAGAAAGACTTTGGGTTCTTTTCTATAATAACAATGGTAATCCAAATCTTGTTCAAGTGGATGAGAAAATCATCACCTGAAAGTTCCACACTTTGGGTCTGTCTACATATTTCTCAATGGTTCATTCCATTAAAAAATGTATAGATAAAAGATAATTATGGATTCAAATTAAGGAGTTGCCTTATATAATCTTTGTACCATGGGTTTTCATGGGAGACATTAATTACATTATATATCTATTGATGAAACATTTGGGCATGTTTCAAGTGGATTATCCTTGAGCGATTTCAGGGCCATTGTTTAGGAGTCCTATCTTATTGAGATTAAAGTGGTGGAAGCCAAACATATATGGTATATGAAGAATTTAAATAGTATGAGAGAAAGTTAGATTGACCGTGCCTTTGGGAATGATTATATTCTTGATTTTTGGAAATATATTTTATGTGTCACCCTTGCAATGAATAATTTAGACAACCATCTAATTTTAATCAGTAGCATTGTTAATGGGGATAAAGTGCCTCTACCCATTCATTTTAATAATCACATGACTGACCTTTCATAGTGATCCCAAATTGTCAAGGATACATGGGCCATGGAGGAATATAATTGGAATATTTTAGATTATATTCTTAAACTGAAAGTCATGAAAATGTGGATGAGATAGTGGAGAAAATAATGATTCATCAACCTTGATATAGTGAAAGAAACTCTTGAGAACCCCCTTCCTCAGATTCAAGAGACCATCACTATGGATGACATCAATGGTGACCTTTAATAGGTATGTAGATTGTCCTCTGAGCTGAGAAAGCTTATCAAAATTATGGAAGTCATTCAGAGGGAACTGTTTAGTGTTATGTGGCTCATAAATAGTTATTGAAATACAATGTTTTTTAATTACCTTCAAATGAGCCAAAAATTTTAATAGGCCTTTATCTATCTTTAAGGATGGAGTCAAAATTTTGGGAGATTGAAAAATCCATCACGTCATATTTTCTCTTAATACGTGCATCTCTTCAACGGTAAAAGGAAAAATGAGGAAATAACGAAAGGTATCATTCTCAAGCTTGTTAATGAGGTTGATGAAATCCTGCTTAATTTAGTATCACCTGAATTTAAAATCAAATATTCTTTTTGGGTGTAAAATAGGATTTCTCACCAGGAGCGTATTGCTTCACAAACCACTTCTACTAGCTCCACTATGATATCATTAACATTGATGAGTGTATATTTGTTAAAAAAAATTAACAGATGGATCGCTCTCCCAAAGTCTTAATGCTTAGTTAATTACCTTAATTTCTAAAGTGGAGAATGATAGTGATGTTTGTCAATTCAGACCATTGTATTTTGTTAACAATATCTACCATATCATCTATAAAATTCATGTCAATCGACTCTCCCATTTTTTAGAAAGATTATATCAGGTAATCAGTTTGAATATTTAAAAGGGAGGGAAATTCTGGATTTCCTTTTAACAGCCTCTAAATGTGTGAATCACTTGCCAAAGTCTACAAGAAGAGGAACTATTTCCCTCAAATATTACATCAGGAAGTCCTATGATACTATTTACTGTGGTTTTATTTGATGTATTCTCCATGAGTTAGGATTTCAATGGAACATCATTCAATGAGTAAATGATCTTATCAACTCTCCTAATATTTCCATTCTTATTAATGTTTCTTCAGACGGCTACTTTAAATGCTCCCAAGGGTTGAGACAAGGAGACCCTTTTTCTGCAATAATTTTTGAAATAACTAACGATTATGTGATGAAGATTCTTCTACACATGTCTTGCTAAGGTGACATTAGTAAAATCATAGTTTCTTAAGGGTTTTCAACTCCTTCCCAACATGTCATTAGGGATGATATTATTATTATTTTCAGGGGGATAAAAACCATTACATGTATAATGAATTTCCTTCTTCATTATGAAAATGTTTTTGGATTGGAGGTTAATTGGAGAAATTACTTCATTTTTTGGTAAAAACTTCTCACCCTCCAAGAAATCGAACTTTTTGAGTGATATAGGAATTAAATAAGGGTATTTCCCCTTCAATTATCATGGAGTTCCCATGTTCCATAGAAGTCCCCAACTCTATCATTTTTTGGAGGTTATGAGACCAACTTTATGAACACTTTCCTCTTGGATGGTAAAATCCCTTTCAATGGAAGGAAGAATATTCCTTGTCAAACATGTATTCACCACAAACATTTTTTACTTCATCATGGTTATTTCTTGACCTGCCTCCACCAAAAAATCCATAAAATTATTCATGAATAATTTTGTGTGGAGTGGGAATATTTTGGAAAGGAATGTTATCACAGCACCGTGGAAAAAAGGTTTCATGCCACCAAAAATGGGGTTTTGGACACAAGATCCATGATTCCTTTAATAACTCCATGCAGGAACACAACATTCGGAGACACATTAATGACAAATCCCCCTCCCTGGATATTCTCCGCTCAATGCTCCTTAGTAGGCTGATTAAAGGAAACCAGAATCATATTCATTCCTCTATCTAGCCTGTTCTAAGGAAATTCCTTCAGGATATTAACAACCACTCTCATAGGTTAGTGACTCCTCATTCCCTTCTAAAATTCTAGAGAGAAAATTGGACTAGAACTCCCTATATACAATGTTTTGATGTCACTGATCATAATATTGACTATGAATCCTCAATTAAAGACTAATTTTCTCAAAGATAAATTTTTTCATCTTACATTGAGCTGACTATTTTAAATTATGATATTCTTGACAATGAGGACATGCTTATATGAGATCCTAGTCCTAATGTGATTCTTGAATCAAAGAGCTACTACATACACCTAATTCAAGGAACTAGTACTCGGATGAATGTTTTAAATAGAAAATGGTTATTTACATCTCAGTTCAATTTTCTGGGGATGATATTTCTTAGTAAATTTCTGGTTGAGGTGAACCTACAGCGAGAGGGTATTTCCTTGCATTACTGCTAATCTTTGTTCCAATAACATTGTGATGATGTCAAACACCCATTCTTCTCCAAAAACATAACCACTTCTCTCTGGAAATCATTTTTTGACGGGTTCTTGATGAATTATATGAAGAATGTTGAAGCCTCTAGTTGTATACTAGACCTGCTGGAAATCTGCCTTTCACTGCAGGTATGCATACTATTCCTAGTCACTTGTGATGTGGTCTTTTAGCTTGTTTAGAGAGGCCGGAACAAAAGGATTCCTAAATAAACTATCTTCAACACTGATGTCACACTCTCAGAGATCTTGTTTGTGGTGCATCGTGAAAATTCCATACACAATGACCATTGTGACAACTAGATCTTGGAACTCATTGCTCGATGGAAGCTTCATATTCAAGGGAACAATACTCATCCTAGAGGGAGCAATGAAACCTTCTGGATTCTCCCATTTGAGGGATGGATCAAATTCTATATGGATGGAGCTTTACAAGGTATCCTAGGACCCGTCAGATATATAATCATCTTTAGGGAAAACATTAGAGATTTTATTGAAGGTATTCATGGCCCATGCGGTACTTCCGTAGCTCTTGAATCTGAAATGATGGGTTTCACCAAAGCGTTTGAGATTGAACGCCAAAGAAATTGGAAAAATATGTGTTTCTAAAGTGACTAAATAAAAATTTTCCATTTGGTTAAAATGGGGAAGCTCCACCTGGCATAGAACATCACCTCTAAATAGAAAAAATTCCTCAATGATCTTTCCTTAGTGAACTATTTCATCACACACATCTATCAAGAAGCTAATCAGCCTGCTGACTACCTATAAAACAAAGGCGTACTCATCATTATGAGTGTCCACTATTCTAGAATCCCTTTTGAGCTAACTGATATTCTCCAAGGGGATAAATTAAAATTTCCTTCTTTTCTACTCTTGTAACTCTTCTTTTGATTTTTTAATCCAGTCATTTTTTTTAAATAATAATGTTAGAATTTTTTGCACAACTGCATATGTTTCCCAAACATCATGGATTCAAAGAGGTATCATTCAATAAAACATCCTATTTGGCTTGACGATGAACCTAGAAAGATATAGGGTAGTAATATAGGAATTATTTTTCAACAAAACATTGAAATTATGTTATCCGTGGAATAGAATGAAATTTTGTAGTGGGCCATCAACCTTAGGTGTGGCAAAAAACTGCGCATACAGCATGCCTGAGCTGTTTATCAGAATATTGAAATTTACTATCTTGATGATGTATTTAGAACTGTAGATTCCAATACTTTAATGTTAACAATATTATTTAGAATTTCTGATTAATTATAATCTTTTTTATGAATGTGTAAGGAGGATTCTCAATGGATTTTCCATTTTGTTGGTTACCCATCATGTTAACTTCTTTCATAAATTTGACAGCATATATGCGAGTTTCCATTAGTCAATTTTATTGTTTGTGAATTGATTCCTTGATGAGTTTAAAAGGTAAATAGGTTATGAGTGATGGTACCATAGTTAAATATGGGAAGTACAAAGATATACTTGAATCTGGCATGGATATAATGATTTTGTGATGGACGATGACAGCCCGATGGAACATGGAGAACTAGGCAGCAATGTGACTACCATGAGTTCTACTAAAACACCAAACTCCCCAGAAGTCTCGTTAGAACGTTTAGAACCCACTAGTGAAGTCATGTTTCTCAAATATTTTTATTCATCTACAGTAAAATATGAACATCAGGATTCTATTTTGTTTTCATTTGTAACATAAAATGTGTTTTTTCAAGTATATTTTCATTCAGATTCATCGGTCTTCAACAGTCTTCCAATCCATTTTGTGTTTTTTTTACAGGTCATGATCTTTACCCATGGTTCAATGAACGGTGGGTATATTATCTATGGTGTGATAATATGTACACATTATTTTGTAATCCATGGTTATTATGGTATTCTTTAGGCATATACCCATGATTTTATAGAACCGTGGGTATAACTATACCCCGACTCCTTGGTAGCCCACATTTCCTAGAACCCCCAGTATATCTTATACCCACAGTTCTATGGGAAATACCCATAGTTCCAAACCATAGGTATATGCGATAATTCTAGTAGTGTCGTACTGATATCCAATATGTACACTCATATCTTTTATACATTTTATTTCATGATTTATTACATAAATATTCACATAATTTAATCCCAAAACATCATTAGGGATAAATAATTTGGGAAATTAGAAACATAACAAAATAACATAAAAAATTCTTAGTAAAAAATTAATAATAACATGAAAATATTCACTTATATTCCATTGATCATCTAATTCTGCACGAGATAACCATGGAATGTACAGAAGAATGGGGTGAGCTATGACATTATGTATGGGGATAAAAAACGATAATATGATTAAAGTAATACATGTGAGTCTATAGGTATATCATGGTGACAATGAAGTTTTAGAATCTTTAACATTAACATAAGATTGTGATATAAGGTTATAACATCATGAAATCTTGGGAATGTGGGAACAACATAAAACATTACATTATAATGAAAAGTCAAGGCTAATAGCTACGAAATAATAACATAGTATGGTTATGATATCCACCAAGGAATCATAAATTGTATCTCATTAGATCAAAACATTACCCAATGCAATGAAGGGATATATAATTTCAATCCCTGCCATCACAATCAAATCATGTACATGAATTTGGGTTATCCATTAATGGTACAACATAAAAATGTTATTCATCACATTTAATTCCATGATAATGGAGTATTGTTTTAATAAATGTATGTCCAACATAAATTAATTATATATTAATCTATGTTAATCCCTTGAATTGAAATGGGTATGGGTATTAACGACACAAAATATGGGAGTGGCACATTATGAGATAATTTGGGTAGTATAATGGTTTTAAATAATGGTTCACAGAAATGATTTTTGAGGGTAAAAGGTTATCCATAATTACTCTATAATAATAATTAGAGTAAAATAATTTTGAAAAATTATTAAAACCCAAGGAATTTTAAATAAAATTCCCTAATATAAATAAATTACATGATTAAATTTTAATAGAAATATAATAACTTATCTTGAAAGGGAACATCTAAAAGTATTGATGGAGCTTCTAAAAAACATGGGAACACAATAGGAGTGATTTGGAAAGGGATAGGGATAATAAAATCTTGCTAAATGTGTTTTCAGTTAAAATAATGGGATTTTGTGTGGGTAATTGAAGAAAAGGGAGGAAAATTCTATAATATTTATTAAAAATAGGTTTTGGACACTATATTAGGCAGTACTAAAAACTAAAAACATAACCTTGGGGTTTTTAAATGATTTCGTTCAAAGATGACTTGATTCCAATATTTTATTAGGATAATATCAAAACTCCATAAATTATTTTCATTTTTTATGTGGAATTGGGTCATTTTCTTGATGATTTTTTGAAACTATAAAATATAATATATGATTTGGTGTATTCCTTGATGGTTTTTAAAATTTAAAAAATAAAAACACGAATAAGTTATTTTAAATTTAATTATATTTTTTATTATGTAATCCGTTTATAGTATTTATTACATCACTATTGGGATAATATCATGTCATAATATATATCGCGTATGTAAATAGTATTCAATATTCACCCAAAAATTCAATTGTCATAGAAAATTATGAAATGTTTTATATTGGAAAACATCAAAATTCTCATTTCAAAACTAATATTAATTTTAGCAAAACAATTTTCTACATTTTTTAATTTACACATTTATATAAAAATTCTTATTTTTTGATTAAATACATTTTTTATGACACTAAAAAGTTTATGACTCTTATAAAATTTAAAATGGGATACAATAAGTTATACTTTAATTTATATTTAAATAATAATTATTTTATAAGAATATTTAATGAAAATAATATTTATTTAATAATTATTAAATTAATGAATTTTTTTTCATTTGGATAATAAATATTTCCCAAAAATATAATTTTTTTCAAATTGTATCGAAAAACAGTTATTAACAAACTCATAATATAATCATATATATATATAATTATTGATACAAATAAAATAATTATTTTAGTAAAATAAAAATACACCAATTCCTATGACTATAGTCTAGAGACATAACACATTATTACACTGGTGTACACCCTTAGGGTAGGGTGTCTGATAATGATACATTATTGGGGTGGTTCATCAAACATGGTTTGGGATTTGATCATGATTCTATTTAACATCTCCGAGAAATGGTTCTGATCACATGTTATTTTTGAATATCAACTTTTAAATGATAAAAGGAAAATACTAGTGATTATATATCCCTCATAAACTTCAATAAATGGGCTCTATAAGGCATGACCCTACTAGTCGATGTTTTTAGTTATTACTTCAGTGTCAATTTGTATTTATCAAATTCGATAATATAAAATAATATTTATGGTCACTGTATAATATATTTTTTTTAAATGGTTATTATTCTTATTAAATATTAATCCTGAGGGATTTTTTTGGATATATATTATTAAGGATCAAATTCACAGATGCAATTTTTTGCATGTGTTTTCTATAACTAGATTACTTGATAATGAATTTATTAAAAAATTAGTGGATTTCATCTATAAAATTAGTTTTTAAAATATATTTTTATAAAATATACTTCAGAACCATCCATATATGGTATTGAAAAATGAAATAATTTGATCCCTGGAGGTGATAATCCAATCATAAATAGAAGGAGTTATCATATTCAAATGAATGGAATGAAAGGTCGAATATTGAAATTTTTTTTAGTATATTAAAATTTTTATTGATAGAAAGTATATTCATTAAAAGAATCCCTTTAAAAATTCATATAACTAGGTAATAAAAAATAAAACATTAAACTCATAGAGGCAGCATTCCACACATATCATGAACAACATTATAATTATTTGATTATTGGGAGAGGAAAATATAACAGTTATTATATCAATAAAATAACAATTTTTTATACTAATTATAGATAAAATATTATTTTATTATTGTATAATATCACTTTAGTTCTAATAATTATACTTGTAGAAATAGAAATAAAAATGAGTGAATTATAATTTTTACCATACTCCATGGAACTACTCCTTTGAAAATTACATTTATCCTTTGAGAGGTGTCCATTTGAGTAGAAAAAAATCTCTAGGATGTTTCTATGAGTATTGTGGATGTATTTTTTTCATATTTGTGAAAAAATGGGTTTTGTGGTTTATGGAGAAGTAATGGGGTGAATGTCTCTTTTTATAAGTGATAAAAGAAGCATTTTTGTAATAAAAAGGGGAATATTCAATGAAATTGGCTCCAAAAGTGAAAAATAATGGGGTTGGGAAGAGTGTGGGTTATGAAAATTCTTGAAAAAACATCTTAAGACAATTTATTATTATTTATTTGAAATTTTCCTTAGTTTTAATTTAATCCCAAATTTACTTTTACCATGACAACTCTTTTTTATACCATATATCCTTTTTAATAAATAATAAAAATTAAACATATTAGATAATTTTTATATTATAGTTAAATATATATATACTAGTTAATAATAATATATATCAAATATTGATTAAAAATAATTCTAAAATTATAAATCATTAGTTCATAAAAATATTTTTCTTAAAAATATTACTTGTATTGAAAAAGTCATGGGTTTTTAAACTTAACCTTATAATTTAAATGAAATTTTATACTTATTAAATATAATTGTTACTTTTAAAATGTTTTCCTAAATTTTAATTTTTTTTCATATACAAATCACATCATATAAGTAACAATATTTTTAAAATCATTATTCTCATATATTTACCTAAACATAAATCATTTAAAAAAATCCCAAAAGTAAAACTTAAGATTATATTATTATGAAAAAAAATCTAATTTTGTGAAATTTAAAAGTTTAAATTCATGAATTTATCTTTTAATTTTAAATACTAAAAAAATTATGAACTTTTTTTGAAATGAATATGGTTTTAAAAATCGACTATTGGTATTTATTTTTCTAATAAATTGCTAATTAATTTTGAGTTAATATTTTATTATTATAAATAATATGTACTAACATTATTAAACCAAAATAAATATAGTTTCTTTAAATAAAAATAGAAGTAACCAAAAAATGGAATTTTTAAGAAATATGTTTTTATGTATTAAATGGTCTTATTAGTTATCTAAAAATTAAAGTTGAATTTTGTCAACGAATGGTATTAAAAGTGAGGTTAATTTTTATTACCAATTATAATTTATAGTTAATTTATTTCTATTTATCCATCTAGTTCAAAGACAACATTATAATAGTCAAATTTTTTATTATAATTTTATCATAATAAAATCTATCATGATTTGTTTTTGTTTGGTGCGGAATGTTGATGAAGATAGTAAAAATACTATTTTATTAAAGTAAAATATGAAATAAACTCTATGGAATTGAACCCAGAGCGTGATCATATTCATATTCAAGAGTATGAAAGCTTTTATATAATCTTTTTTGATGGGTATGATTATATACCATATCATACTAGTAGGGGTTTCCAGTCTACTCTGTAAGGACAAAGAACACTTTATTATTTGTTGATAGGGTCCATGGAACATTATATTTTTGAAACCCTATATATTATATCTGTTTATGTTTCTTGATGGATAATATAGGATACGGTTGGGAATAAATCCTCACTAACAATGAAGAAAAATCCTATATTTCCTTTCTTAGTATTGAATCCACTCAACACATCTTATTAACAATGAATTTATAGACCTATTTTATTTCCCAGATACTAAAAAATGTTCAGAATATACTCTGTATGGTAGAAGAAGCTCATATTCATTATATCTCAATGTTTATGTCAAATTTGTTAAATTTCCCCAATCAAACATATTTTGTTTTGAAATACATCATGGTATCCTGACATCTACTCCTGGGGATCACATCCCAAATCCCCTTCAAGAACATCACTGACATAATCGCACCATGTTTGAAGGAACCCATTTTCATATCTTAGGGGAAAATAGGGTACAAGATCATATTCCTATCGAACATCAATGATATTTTCATTTAACTCTACTAATGAATTTAGGGTTACCATAGAATACTCATATCAAATAAGTTCGCTGATCTTCTACAATTGGAACATCCAAAAGTAGATCTTGTCAGAGCCATAATACAACCATAAATTAGGCCAATGTCAAAAAATAGATATAGTTTTATATGTTAAATTACCCGGAATACATTTGTATTTGGGAAAATATGGAATTATAAAAAAAATATTACAAATTTATATAAAAATATACAATATATCTCACAATAATACACACCCCAGAACAGTAATGGTTTATTGTGTTTGGAAAAAACATATATAATAAAATTATTTTAAGAAGGACTATAAAAGTATTCTATATTTAAATTATAATATATTACTATTTTTAGACATATCCTACTTAACAATGTTTTTCATAACTCAGGGAGCTAAAAACAAAACAATTAATGAGCTCAAAATCTCTATATGGGTAAAAATGGGAGACATCAATTGAATATAACAAGTTATCATAAGATACCAAAAGTGTAACGCCCCGACCCCAGTTACCCAGAGTCGGTGCATTTTTACATAACATTGGCATGATCACAAGAAATATCAAGTCTCGAAAGGCCGATTAGTTTAGTATCCTTTGAATAACTAGATACTTTCATAATGTTTTACATTAAATCATAAAAATGAAAATTACAACAATATAGTCTCCATAGTCCACACTTTTATCCCCTCATACTATCCCTATAGGTCATTCATAAATTAATTCATCACATCCTGCGAAAAATAAAACATAGAAAAGGGTTGAGCTCAAATGCTCAATAAGGATTACAATATTGCAAAAACTTTCATAAATAAACATAAAAATTTAATGCAATGTATAACTAAAAAAAAGCCTTTTAAACATGAACTTAAACATAATATGGCAAGGATAAAATGAAATAATGCCATTTACTTATTCACATGGATATTATACTAGTCTAATAATAACATGAAAATATTAATAACCACTTTCATAATGACGTAATGCATAATGCCAGACTATCATCACCATGTAGCCAAGGCCTCGTGCCAAGACTACAAATAAGATTTTGTCAAGGCGTCATGCCATAAAACTAGTTTGTCTCATGAGAACTACCGATGCATCGAGGAGCTATAGCGGGCTCCACCCGTCACTTACTAAGTCCAATTCACTCCTCATATGAAATGTTTGAAACATAACATAAAAATTCGTATTAAAACTAGTATACGAAATGTCAATACATTATCCACAAACCATGAATGGTATAAAAATAGCTCATCCACAGTCAACCATAACTCACTCGATAAAATATGGAAGATTTTGTTGTATCAGATTAAACTCAATCGAGAATAATGAAGGATATTGACATAGATGAAAATAATCATCAAAACTATTTGAGAGAAATATCAACCTTTTTATTGAAAACAATTAAAAGTATAAATATTTATTAAGAATCCATTTTAAATAGATTTTTGAATCAATGTGTCCCATACCACTTTGAAACTTTGAAAATGAATTTTAATTTTATAACATTTATGTCTATATAAATAAATATTTAAAACCATTTTTAGAACATGGACATTAATGAGAAATATTTAGAATAATAAATCATTAAAAAATTTTAAAATGATATTTTATATTATTGTTACTAACCAAAAGGGAGACACTTGAATACAAATAATTGATGTAATAAAAACTTTGTAATATAATTATAATAAAGGGATTCATGATATACTACGTCAAAGTACATTATATACACCATATAAAAGTGATTTGTTGTATAACAACAAAAAAGTCTCAATGGAATGTAAATTGAGATGAATTCCTTTATAAAGACCATATCATTAGATTAAGGATAAATCAAGGACATAATTATGTGTGAAAAATATAAATACACTCAATATGATGGTATATATAGTATAAATCAATTATAGGACATTCACACATATTTTTGTAAAAAGAACACCAATGAATTGGATATATAACTCAACAAATAGAGATTGAGTTAAAATTACACTTTTAAAGTTCAAATAGATGATTTGAGAATTTATCAATGGAGTGATTATTTCTAACAAAAGTATATCCACAGAAAGGGGAGTGGAAATTATGACATAATCAAATGAATAGTGATTCCACACATAATCTTGGAGTAAAATAATCAATGAAATATTCATAAACCAAATGAGTGGAAATTGAAATTTCAAATTCACTTATTGATTTGGTAACATACAAAACATACACCCATGAAAGAAGGATTATACAATGATGATGTAAATATACATGAATTAAATAATATTACACAATGAACACAATCATTGGAAGTACACACACCACATGTAATAAATAAGTGGTGAACAATGGAATTCTCATGGAATTAAAAGTGAGATAAGAAACCCCTTACTTTGTACTTTTTCCTTGGTCAATGGTAGGATAACCTCCTGTATAATGGTGATATAATTGTTATTAAATTATAAAATAATAATATACATTAATATGATATCATATATGATCTTTTAACGTTGATTTGTTAATAATATCTTAGAATTATCATCGTTTCGGGTGATAACATACTCGTCTTCTTTTATGTGTTTTGTTACGTAAGCCATGTTTTTCATGGATAGGTTGTATCTTATTCAAATCCAGAATGATATCAATTTCATATATACTTTTATTAATCATCAAATGAGAATTATACTTGAATGGATACGATGGAGAATGAATCTTGTCGCGTTCGTGGAGACGGTAGTCCGTACGCACGCACGAGCGACAATATCATTCTATTGATTTTAAAATAATATATAATTGGATGATATATCATATAGAAATAATCATTATCATGTTATATTTATTATTTAAATGAATTAAAAATCATTATTATACCCATCCAAATAATAATTTATTGAATAACAATTACACCACGACGTGGAGACGGTAAGCCATACGTACGCACGTATGGTGACATGTCATTAAAAGGATGGATAGAATAATTAAATATGGTTGTACCATGTTTATAATAACATAAAATTATATATAATATTCTGGATTAATTATTTTAGAATGGTAATAAAAAATATAGAAGAATTTAAAGAAGAAAAGAATTTGTAAAAGGGTGGTAAAAACATTACCTCTTCTTCGGGTTCTTCATTTTGATTTGATCAAAGGGGCTCCTTAAGTTGATTTTATGATCAAACTATGGACCCTAGGTTGTAGTGAGAGACGTTTAGAGAGTATTTGGGCAGGGTTTGGCCGAACCAAAAGGCTTTGAAGGTGTGAAGTAATGAGAAGGGGGAGTGCCCTTTTATAAGAGGGGTGAGGGGCACCTTTGGGAAAGCTAAAAATATTATTTTATAATAAATTCATATTCGGTTTATAATGGCTAAAATGTATATTATTTAAATGTTAAAGTGGGGATAGGTCTAAAACCACTCAACCAAAAGAATTTAGACAGGTTTTGGTCATTATATTAACCTTATCTTTAAGTATTAACTCTTAGTTAATTTGTTTCACTTTTACAATGTCTCTTGTATTTTTATATTATATGGTCAATAAACATACTATATACATCCAAGAGACCCCAAAGTGGTTCATTAATGATACAACTATCATGATATAAGTCTCTTGGCTGAGCCGTAGATTTTTAGGAATTTAATTTAAATTAATAATATAATATTTTTTTTAAAAACTCTTTTATGTCAATTTTGACACTATTCAATAATTGATTTTTTGTAAAAATCACAACAGAAGGATTACTTCAAATAAAGTTAATTAAATAAATCCTAACATGTCATATTAACCTATAAAATTAGTTTAGTTCATAAAAAGTCTCAAATTATATTTATTTGGTTATTTATAATATCAATTATTTTAATTATTAACTATTATGGTAATTACTGCATCATCATTGTGTCATAAATAAAATAAAATATTTATAGTCTAAAAATTATAAATAAAATATCATTATTTATGAAATCGTTTTATATTTCTAATTAATATTTAAAATCGAAATTATCTTATCTATAACCCTATATTAAAAATGTTTTAGTAAATAAACATTGATTTTGACTCTTTTAACTCTTCTTTGAATTAAATAATAATAAATTTCCTAATCTAATCCAAGTGGGTCTAAATGATAATATTTAACACCTAAGGTTGTTTTTGGTCGAGATCCACTTTTCCAATAGAATTAGAACATGTGTTAGGGTAATATTAATATCATTTTTACCCTTAAGTACCCTATTTAATTTTAACCGTGGTAAATAAAAGTAAAAAGTTACTATTCACCAAAAATTATTTTCATCTCATTGAACCACATTTTACTCCTTGATATTAACCGTGTCTCTTGGATTTTCGAAATTCCACTCACAGAAGCGGTAAAATTATGTTTTATGAAAAAATCAGTTTTTTAACTACCATTTAGTGGTTTCACTATTCATCAAAAAATGAAAGTTTCCAGAAAAATTCCAAAACATAGGCCTAAGATATATGTGATATTATGAATTAAAAAATGATGTCTATTTTACCAAATTTAAAACATATCAGGTGCATTAATTTATTTAAAAATTAAATCCCGTCGTCAAACCAAATAGCGTGTTTTTAAGAGATAATAACTATAAAAAGATTGACACTTGTTTATGTCTGGTTTAAATTTGGAATTACATCCAATGACTAAAATTGTATTAAATCGTAAAAATATGTTCTAAATATACTTTAAAACCACTCTAATTAATAAATTATCACTATTAATTATTTCAATTAAAAAGTTGCTTTTAATTAAAATTTTGAAATTTTCACTATTCATCAAAATATGAAAATCATCCGAAAAGTACAAAAATTTCACCCTAGGCTAATTTCGATATTCTGAATCCAAAAATGAAGTCAATTTTGAGAGATAGAATTTTTAAAATTTTAAAAATTAGGTATTACTATTCATAACGGCTAGTTTTATTGGTTGTGGTGTGTTAGAATCTCGAAGTTGCATACAATGCACGCCATTGCATTATTAAAAAGGAAACATACCATGGAAGCTTGGGGTGTCACATTCTCCCCTCCTTCAATAAATTGCGTCCTCATAATTTTTTTAAAAAATTGGGCTTTGAGAATATAATGGAAAGTCCCACATCGGAAAAAGAGTCAATAAAACTATCACATTAAAAGAAAGGAAGAGAGGTATAAAAGTCACCCAAGATAACCCTTACTAGGATTCCATGTAGGAAAACATGGATACGGACGATAAACTAAGTGTTAGGTTCTGATGGATTGGGATAGATAACCTGATCAGGAGAAAGTTAACAATTAGAAAATCACAAAATTATGTTGGGACAAACGGTCATTAGTCTCCCAGTAGGAAAAGTGAATGGACAACATTTTTTGTTTTTAGTTACATTACATAAGGACGAGGAATTCATTTATGATATTGACTAAGAACGTAAAGAGATATACTTACTTTTTAAGTATAGTTTCATTCTTTAATAAAATTTTACCACTAACTCATGTTTTTGAACAATGTGTACTCAAGAAGACTTGGTCACAATGGAAGAGCTAGAATAAACATATACAGAAATACATGATCCACATAGGATAAACTATATATTTACCTTGCCTTTAGAGATTAATCAAAACCAAAATGGTTAGTATAATATTTGATGATCCCCCAAATGGATATTTCATTAGAGAAGGAAATAAACACTAATCTTGATTTCTAAAATTAATCCATCAATACCCCAAAGTTAAATAAATACCATTCAATAATCAATTGTACTTAAAATCCTTCAATATAATCCAAACTAATATTGAAACCCAAAACTTATAAGAATTTAGTCCTCCACGTTAAATTGTATCTCCAAATAACATTAATTACTCTTAAAGTCACATACATAAAAGTAATTAACATAATCATTTCCATAAATAACACAAATCACTATAAATCTTAAAAAAAATTAAAATCCACCATTACTCCTCAAATGAAATCCCATACTATTCCCTTTTCCTTGGGCATATAGTGTTCACAACCAAGCAAACAACTTCCAAAATAACATTTATCACTTAATCTCGAAATCATTTCCTATACTAAGGGTATTCATTTGATAAGAAATAAGATCTCAAATCAAATTATTATTGATCAATAAAATCATTTAACTTTAAATAATAGTCACACTAACCAGGGACTTCACGAAGTCCAGTGGTAGGCGATAAATCCTAATCACACTTTGGTTATGGGTTCGATTCCCACAGCTTTGTCCAATATGACGGGTTGTCAGACGGTCTGTGTGTTGTCCTTTTTCAAAAACTATATTTTATAACATTACCAAAATGAGATATATTTCTCAAAATAACCATAACAAAATTTTAACCAAAAATTTTATCTCATAACTTTCATTTTCATCCCAAAATATAATAACATGTAATTTCCGAAAAACCAATGATCATATAAAACTAAATGGTTATTTATAACTATATCTACAAGGGAAAACATAAAAATTCCTCAAATATCATTCTCACATGTAAAACTAAGGGGTTACAAATATAAGAGAAGATTATTCCAAAGTAATCCCATCAAAAAGGAGAAATAATACTTTTAAACATTTTTCCAAGCATTTATTTCCACATAGCTTCTTCTTTGACCAAGAAAATATCCTATAAAATAGTGCATTCACATGGGTAATGGTCATGTCTCCTACATATAGGGAAAATGACTGTAAATAGATTCTTGGGACCATTTTTATCTTCTTCCATAGTACTCTTAATTTTTCTTTGGAAATTCTTCACTTTATGACCTTCCTTCTCACACGTAAATCATTTCTTTGTCCCATTGAGACACTTTCCTGGGTGTCTCCTTCCACATTTCCTGCATGATTGAAATTGAGGATTCCTTTCTCCATGGTCTCTACTGCTGGAGCTCTTATCATTCATCAACTTTCTCTTCTTTGATGAGTCCAGGAATTGGTTAATATATATATTATTGATCATATTTTTGGAAAATTGATTTGGCATAAATATGATATCTTTTACACCTATCAACATTCAATTTTGTTACTCATTTCCACCACCGTTCCCACATTGTACATCATTCTCAAAGTCACTATGACTTCCTTGGAATCCATCCATTGACTAAAACCAGAAATCATTGTGTGAGTAATAGTAGTCATAAAATCATTTAGAGATTAACATGTTACCATATTCTCAATTTGAAACACATTAGGATTAACCAAGGTCATTTACTCTCATATTATATATATAATACTTCAAATTGGTTTGTAAAGAAAATGTAAATTATCATAATAATATCCCCCAGGAGCGTCGTAACCAAGAGTGTAGCAAGGCCCGTTGTCGTGCACCATTTCCCATTCGAGTCTAGCTCAAAGCGGTGTTTTTAGGCATTACCCCTAGGTACATCAGTTCCAGAGCCGCCTCTACCTTATCGTATCCATACATGGATGTATTTCTCGGAAAACTCACAAAATCTCTACAATACCAAAATTGTAGGATGTTCTTCTATACTAATCCTCAAAATTCATCTTAGGTCTACGTGCTCTAATCAGAGTTTATCTAAATCTAGCTTCCAAGGATTGTACTAAACTTACTCTGATACCAATTGTAACGCCCCGACCCCAGTTACCCAGAGTCAGTGCATTTTTACATAACATTTGCATGATCACAAGAAAGATCGGGTCTCAAAAGACATATTAGTTTAGTAGCCTAGGAATAACTAGATACTTTCATAAAGTTTTACATTACATCATAAAAATGAAAACTACAACAATATAGTCTCCATAATCCACACTTTTATCCTATAATACTATCCCTGTAGGTCATTCTTAAATTACTTCTTCACATCCTGGGAAAAATAAAACATAGAAAAGGTGTGAGCTCAGATGCTAAGGATAACAATATAGCGGAAAAATTCATAAATAAACATAAAAATTTAAGGCAACATATAACTAAAAATAAAAGCCTTTTAAACATGAACTTCAATATAATATGGCAAGGATAAAATGAAATAATTCCATTTACTTATTCAAATGGATATTCTATTGGTCGAATAATCACATGAAAATATTAATAACTACATTCATAATTACGGAATGCATAATGCCAGACTATCATCATTGTGTAACCTAGGCCTCGTGCCAAGACTACAAATAAGATTTTGTCAAGGCCACGTGCCAAGACAGTAGTTTGTCTCATGAGACCTACCGATGCATCAAGGAGCTATAGCTGGATCCACCCATCACTTACTAAATCCATTTCATTCCTCATATGAAATGTTTGATACATAACATAAACATTCGTATTAAAACTAGCATACGAAATGTCAACACTTTATCCACAAACCATGAATGGTATAAAAATAGCATATCCACAGTAAAACATAACTCATTCGATACAATATGAACGATTGTATTGTATCAGATTAACCTCAATCGAGAATAATGAAGGATATTGACATAGATGATAATAATCATCAAAACTATTTGAGAGAAATATCAACCTTTTTATTGAAAACAATTAAAAGTATCACTATTTATCAAGAATACATTTTAAATTGATTTTTGAATCATAGTCTCCCATACCAATTTGAAACTTTGAAAATGAATTTTAATTTTAAAACATTAATGTCCATATAAATAAATCTTTAAAACCATTTTTAGAACATGGACATTAATGAGAATGATTTAGAATAATAAATCTTTAAAACATTTTAAAATGATATTTTATTTAGAGTTACTAACCAAAAGAGAGACACTTGAATAAAAATAATTGATGCAATAAAAGCTATGTAATATCATGAGAATAAATGGATTCATGATATACTATGTCAAAGTACATTATATACACCATTTAAAAGTGATTTTTTGTTGAACAACAAAAAAGTCACTATGGAATGTAAATTGAGATGAATTCTCTTATAAAGACCATATCCTTATATTAAAGATAAATCAAGGAAAAAATTATATGTGAAATATATAAATACACACAATATGATTGTATATTCATTGTAAATCAATCAGAGGACACTACCATATATTCTTGTAAAAACAACACCAATTAATTGGATATTTAACTCAACAAATGGCGATTGAGTTAAAATTACACTTATCAAGTTCAAATTGATGACTTTAGAATTTATCAATGGAGTGATTATGTGTACCAAAAGTATATCCATAGTAAGGGGAGTGGAAATTATGACATAATCAAATGAATAGTTATTCCACACATAATCTTGGAGTAAAATAATCAATCAAATATGCGTAAATCCAAATGAGTGGAAATTGAAATTTCAAATTCCCTTATTGATTTGGTAACATACAAAACATACACCCATGAAAGAAGGATCATACAAAGATGATGTAAATATACAAGAATTAATGTATATTACACAATGAATACAAACATGGGAAGTACACACACCACATGTAATAAATAAGTGGTGAACAATAGAATTCTCACCGAATTAAAAGTGAGATAAGAAACCCCTTACTTTGTACTTTTTCCTTGGTTGACGGTAGTTTAAACTACTGTATAATGGAGATATAATTGTTATTAAATTATCCAATAATCATATACATTAATATTGTTTCATATATGATCTTTTGACATTGATTTGTTAATAATATCTTAGAATCATCGTTGTTTCAGGTGTTAATATACTCGTTTTATTTTATATGTTTTGTTAAGTAAGCAATGTTTTTCCTGAGTAGGTTATATCTTATTCATATCCAGAATGATATAAAGTCCATAGATACTGTTATTAATCATCAAATAAGAATTATACTTGAATGGATACGATGGATAATGAATCTCATAGCGTTCGTGGAGATAGTAGTCCATACATACGCACGAGCGACAATATCATTCTTTTGATTTTAAAATAATATATAATTGGATGGTATATCATATAGACAGAATCATTATCAAGTTATATATATTAGTTACATGAATTAAAAATCATTATTATACCCATCCAAATAATAATTTATTGAATAACAATTACACCACGACGTGGAGAAGGTAAGCCGTACGTATGCATGTATGATGAAATGTCATTAAAAGGATAGATAGAATACTGAAATATGGTTGTACCATGTTTATAATAACATCAAAATATATATAATATGCTGGAGTAATTATTTTATAATGGTAATAACAAATATAGAAGAAGTTGAAGAAGAAAAGAATTTGAAAAAGGGTGGTAAAAACATTACCGCTTCTTCGGGTTCTTCCTTTTGATTTGATCAAAAGGGCTACTTAGGTTGAATTTATGATCAAAATAAGGCCTCTAGGTTGTAGTGAGGGAAGTTGAGAGAGTATTTTGGAAGATGTTGGCCGAACAAAAAGGCTTTGAAGGTGTGAAGTAATGAGAAGGGGGAGTTCTCTTTTATAAGAGGGGTGAGGGGTACCTTTGGAAAAGCAAAAAATATTATTTTATAATAAATTTATATTCGGTTTTTAATGGCTCAAAAGTGTATTATTTATAGGTTAAGGTGTGGATAGGTCTAAAACCACTCAACCAATAGAATTTAGACAGGTTTAGGTCATTATATTAACCTTATCTTTAAGTATTAACTCTTAGTTAATTAGTTTCACTTTTACAATATCTCTTGTATTTTTATATTATATGGTTAATAAACATACTATATACATCCAAGTGCCCCCCAAGTGGTCCATTAATGATATACATATCATTATATAAGTATATTGGCCGATCAGTAGATTTTTAGGAATTTAATATGAATTAATAATATAATATTTGTTTTAAAAACACTTTTATGTCAATGTTGATGCTATTCAATAATTGATTTTTTAAAAAAATTACAACAGAAGGATTACTTCAAAAAACGTTAAATAATAAATCCTAACATGTTATATTAACCTATAAAATTATTTTAATTCATAAAAAGTCTCATATTATATTTATTTGGGTATTTATAATATCAATTATTTTAATTTTTCAATATTTTGGTAATTACTGCATCATCATTGTGTCATAAATAAATTAAATTATTTATTGTCTGAAAATTATAAATAAAATATAATTATGTAGGAAATTGTTTTATATTTCTAATGAATATTCATAATCGAAATTATCTTATGTATAACCCTATATTAAAAATGATTTAGTAAATAAACCTTGATTTTAAATCTTTTAACATTTCTTGGAATTAAATAATAATAAGTGTCCTAATCTAATCCAAGTGGGTCTAAATGATAATATTTAACTCCTAAGGTTATTTTTGGTCGATATACAGTTGTCCAATAGAATTAGGACATGTGTTAGGGTAATATTAATATCATTTGTACCCTTAATTACCCTATTTACTTTTAAACGTGGTAAATAAAAGTAAAAAAGTTACTATTCACCAAAAATTATTTCCATCTCATTGAACCCCATTTTACTCCTTGATATTAACTGTGTCTCTCATATTTTTGAAATTCCACTCACAGAAGTGGTAAAATTAAGATTTATGAAAAATTCAGTTTTTTAACTACCACTTAGTGGTTTCACTATTCATCAAAAAATGATAGTTTCTAGAAAAATACCAAAACGTAGGCCTAGGTTATATTAAATATTATGAATTCAAAAATGATGTCTATTTTACAAAATTCAAAACATATCAGTTGCATTAATTAATTTAAAAATTAATTCCGGTCGTCAAAACAAATAGCATGTTTTTAAGAGATAATAACTATCAAAAGATTGACACTTGTTTATGTCTGGTTTAAATGTGAAATTAAATCCGATGAATAAAATTGTATTAAATGGTAAAAATATATTCTAAATATACTTTAAAACCACTCAAATTAATAATTTATCAATATTAATTATTTCGATTAAAAAATTTGTTTTTATTTAAAATTTATTAATTTTCACTATTCATCAAAATATGAAAGTTATCCGAAAAGATTCAAAATTTCACCCTAGGATAATTTCGATATTCCGAATCCAAAAAAGAAGTCCATTTTGAGAGATAAAATTTATAAAATTTCAAAAATTAGGTATTACTATTCATAACGGCTAGTTTGATTGGTTGCGGTGTGTTAGAATCTCGAAGTTGCGTACAATGCACGCCATTGCATTATTCAAAGGGAAACGTACCGTGGAAGCTTGGGGTGTTACAAAA
This sequence comes from Viscum album, assembly GCA_963277665.1. Classification (NCBI taxonomy): domain Eukaryota; kingdom Viridiplantae; phylum Streptophyta; class Magnoliopsida; order Santalales; family Viscaceae; genus Viscum; species Viscum album. The sequence continues at coordinate 2,043,139,798 of OY728147.1, read as the reverse complement.
AGGTTATGAGATATTGATAATATCTTATGATATTCAAAGAAAATAACTAAAATATCGTAAATTAAATTTCATATTATAAAACTTTTTCATAAAAAACCGATTAATATGATGAAGTTGGAGGCATACTTGAGAGGTAAAAAATCCTCATTATCCTGCATGAGACCTGGTTAAAATAAGTGCAGGAAAATTTCATCCAGGGTACATTATAATTACATACTGACTATATTATTTTAATTATTAAATCATGTATTGTAGTGGGGAACAATAGAGTTAGTACTATTTTTCTGAATTAAGCTTTTATGAATTGTATCTGTGACCCCAAGCTAATGACCCTTTAGTCCGTCCATGTTGGTCATCTAAAAGTCTACATGAATAATATTAGGATCATTGAACTCAAATATAGTGTTACGGTGATTATATATTGATATAAGTTTCCATAGAATCTTATAATTGGATTTTATTGAACTCACACCTATTCAAGACACATATTTGTGGTGAGAATATCAGTCTACTAACATAGCTTATATGAGATGTGCATGATAAAGGAAGAAGGTTGGTAGGTAGGTATTGTTATTCATTTATTCCTTAGGAAACGTTTTAAGTAATTTTATCCTTTGTTCTGTCAATCTATATATTATTCATGTTACTATGTACCACTAGACTACCAAAACATATTTGGGTTCACTCACAAAATATTAAAATGCGTGTTTATAATTATAATAAAATTAAAATTTAAAGACTTTATTCAAGGGGGAATCATCTGAAACAAATCACGAGGTATTATAAAATTTTATAATCATATAAACATTTCATGGTCATTCAGAAACTAAAAAATCATATTATATAATTTCATTCATCAAATATCACTTCAATGTTCGTCACACCATACAAGAAAGAGTCCCATAGTGGATTGTTATCACTGCCTATTCCAATATCATTCGAAATGGATAGTGATCCATATTTGATTGGGATCACTCCCAATTCCCTTTTAAATTTAACTAATGGAAAATTAATATTCACTCAAATCATTTTTGGGATATTTTATTTTATTCCCCAATATATATTGACAATCTTATATATATAATCCACAAAATGATAAAAACATTCAAAACTTCATCAAATAATTACATGTTGAAAAAAATGGTCTTTATAATGATTTATTCATCACATTATAAATAACCATTTAGATTAATAATATGGTTAATCTAATTATATCATTTTCCTTGTCTAAAATAAAATTATATATTGTATTTTGACATAGATTGAAAATACTTTTAACCAAACATTAAAAATATTATGTAGAATAATAATAGAAAGTATCATTTTCTATAGGTAAAATTTTAAAACAATTAATTAAAAGAAAAATGTTTAAAAATTTATTCTTAAAATCATATAAATTGTAAATAATGGTTTCCAATAAAAAAATTTACACTATGGATAAAAAATCTATTAATTATTAAAACTTTTAAAAAAATATCTGTTTCACACATTTGTAAGAGTTCAATAATTACTCATACATTTAAAATTGTCAATATTCCACTTTATACTATTGAAAATTAAGTTGAATATGATTTGGAAACACATTACACAATCATTTAAGAGAATAAAGGAACAATCCTGTATTTTTTTAAAGAATATGAAATTTATATAAAAAAATTACCTGCCTAAAAGAAGAAAAAAATAAAAGCTTTTCATAAAATCATTTTTTGAGAAATTTAAATACTAAAAGGAGAAAACATAAATAGTACTTTAAAACCACTAAAATACTATAATATAAATAAATTAATGTGGATTAATTAATATAGATTATCAAATATCCCCAATGGATATTTAAATATAACAAATAATATTTAATATGAGATTGAAATATAAACCCTTACTTCATGTACCAAGTTTATTTTTACACACTCTTACATAATTTATAATAAATTTATAGTTATTATAAATATATATCATAACTATATTACTTTTAGTACAATATATGAATAATTAATTATTTCAAATCACACATTTAGTAATAATTCTCCACTAAAATGCAATTTTTTGTGTTATCTATGTTGTTCTATTTGCATATTTTAGATTCGACACTCATGTCTTTGAAACTTGTTCTTGGTTTCATAATCTAAATAAATTAACAATATCATACATATCAGGATTCTTTAATATGTAAAAATTTATGAAACATCCATTTATGATGGTAATGAGAATTAGTTACATATATTCCTAGAGCATGTAGCCGACACGTACGCACAAGTGCTACTTTCATTTTTTTAATGGATGGAATAAAAAGAATGAAAATAGAAATTATTATTTATGAAATTGATTATATCATAATTATGATATATATTATTTAAATATAGCATGATAACCATCCATTTATGGTATGAATGAAAATTGGAACATGTAGTTTCATAGAGATGGTAGTCTACACATAAAAATGAGCAACACATTCATTATCCATTAGAAAGAAATGAGAAATAAAATGGTTTCACCATTTACAAAAAACCATTTTATTATCATAAGTATATTTATTTCCTTATATTAATATGATTATAGATGATTTTGAGGTGGGGGATGAAAAAAGAAACTAGAAATAGAATTTTAAATATATTACAAATTATTTGAGTAATGCTCTTTTGATTACATCTTAGTCCATGGTAGGATAGAATATTTTTTGAGACATGGCCTCTATAATGTTAGGAGGATGGTTGGGAATATATTATGGTAGGCCATGGACAAACTGGAGTTCTTATTGTGTGTGTAAAATGGAGAAGAGTACGTTACATTATATAAGTGAGGGGATTTTCACACATGCCATTATTCAATGTTATAAAATAATATAATGAAATTTTCATAGGAAAGTAACCTAAAATGTAAAAATCATCAAACAAATATGTAAATTTTTGGTAAAAATACACATTAATAATCATATTTATGAATTTTTAAATGATAATTGTATTCTTATCTCTTAATTATACACCATTGTTGATACTTTTAACCATTATCACGGTGGAATTATTTTTGAGATGGTAACTATTCATTATGGATAAACATTATGTTGAACTTATGAACTAATTTTTATTAGTATGATTCCTAATTTTGGACTCCATTTTTCATAATTAAATTCCTATAGTTGTAATAATTTATTTATAATATCCATGGACAATATTTGAAAAAACCATTTTTAGAAAATATTTATTTTGGTCATAAACTGAGTTTATCCCCCTTGCACGTTATGAAGTAAACCTATGATAGAAGATAAATTATTTAATTTCTAATATTATCTAAAAATTTCATTAAATTTTATTCATAAATAGTGATAATATTATTTAATTTGTGCAAAGACACAATGTACACATATAAATATTTTAAAAAAATGTTTTTAACATTTTAATGATTTTATCATTTTTTAGAATAATTGGATAATCAAGGTATGAATGATTATATGATTTTATATATGTGGAATTAAATATATTAAATATTTTTAAACTCTAATTGAATTATATTAACTCATAACTAAAATATATAATATTTTTAAAAAATATAATTTTTTTAGTCAAGAATTACTAGAATAAAATTATATACAATTTATGAACTATTTAATCAATGTTATTACATGATATTGTTACATAAATTTTTTAAATTTCATTTAACTATTTATTAATTTATTTCATTTATTATTTTCAGTAAGTTAATGTTCAATTGTGGTGTGTGTTGTGTCCCTTGAATTCTATTAAACACATAAAAATTATTAATATTGTATATATTCAAAAATATTAGTTTTGTGTATTTCTGATCTCAGCAATGTTTATTAGCATAAATCTTATATCGACTAATTTTTTTTTGTTATGTTGTTTAATCGAACTAATATTCACAACCATTAATAATACATCCAATAGGCCTTATAGTTTTTTTTTCAAACTTCAACCCATCATGTTGGAGTTTTGTATGTATTTTAATAGTGGTCATCATAAAAATCCATCTTACTACTCAGGTGTCAGGTAATTTTGTCGGAATATTTAACTAGAGAATGCTTTTGTTCATATAGTCTCTTAAAATCCTTATTGAAACATCCCAATATGTATCCTAGGATTTGAATAGTTATTTTGGATGGAATATCTATCTATGGAAGGTATTCAATGTAAGAGTTCAACTCAATTTCGGATGTTTGAAAATGTATTCTATGAGAGTTTGGAGTAAACCTTATGTAATGACCATGAATCTAGAAACCTTGCTCCAAAATCTACATTATTAAAATATCATATATTCAAGTTGTTAAATAACAATGGACCTTAATATTTTATAAATCATGAAGAACTATATATATGTGTGATACTCATTTTACAGTGGGAAAAAATATAAAACATAATAATAGAAAATGATTAACATACTTCAAAATAATTGAAATATCTCATCTTCATATCCTCAGGAAAGGGAAAAAATAAGGGTCATTCAATTACTAAATAAGGGTAACATACAATATAAAAAAAGATGATTCATTAATGTCTAATAAATACTGAATGTTAAATAAATTTTAACACATTCCATTTACTAAATATATTGTCAATGAAAAGAATCCATAGATAATAGAAATATTAAAATATGATAGATTAAAATATTAATTGAATTCTCAGTGTAGAAAATTCCCAATTACTGCATTTCAGGATATCAACCATCATGATAGCTATATTATCAATTCCTTTCCCAAGAAACCTTTAAATAATGTGTAGAACCTAATTTAATTTGACCAGTTAATTTGTCACGTGAGAGTAATTCATGCATTGAGGGGATATATAATTTTGGGCCCCACTATTCACTACATGTCCAAATAATTCCAGTTATATTGACTAATTGATATAATTCTTGAATAATATGACCTTATACAAATATATCTATTTAATATAATATAGATTTATCAATATTTTCCCAATCAATCAAATAACATTAAAATTAGAAAACCATTATTATAAATGATATATAGTTTTACCTATTAGAATATACATAATATAATAATATAGACATTTAAATTATTAGAGATTATTATTATGAAATAATATGATTTTTTCAATAAGAGTATAAGTAATTTGAAAATAAATTGAGATAATAAAATATATTCTTATCTCTTCAAGAAAATTCAATTTTTAAACCCTTGAATAAATATACAATTATTAAATCACAAACCAATATCAATAAATATGTATTCATGTTCAATACATCAATAAGGATAATTTATTTATAATTAAAATAAGTTTATTATAATTACAATATAAAATATAATTTTACTTTGTAAATAGTTTTTTCGAAAATGTAGTTTTTTTAAAAATTCGGCATTTTTGATTATTTATCAAAAAATTAATCTTTTCATAAAATTATCACAAATTAAATAAAAGTCAATTTTTTTATTTATAAATAAAAAATAGAGTTTAATTTTTCAGATACATTTTAAAAAAGTTTAATCAATTATTTTTTAAATAATTTAACATGAAATAAATAAAATTTTTTCCCTCTAGAACAATAATGTTTTTATGCATAAATTATTATTTATTCTTCCCTCTTAACTTGAAAACAAATAATATGGATGTTAAATTATGATTATAATATCTATATATATATATCAATAATGTTATTTAATAAAATTTATTTATTCTAATTAATGATGTAAAATAATTTTTTGGGTTTAAAAATAGTTTTTTAGAAGAATATTTCATTTATCATTAAATGATATATATTTACATTTTAAAAAAACTAGTAACTAAATAATTAATTATATATATATATATAACTATATATCATAATAATTTCGTTAATCCTCTTCATACCAATTATTCCAATGGATATGATATAACTATCATAATAAGTAATAATATTTTAATAGTTTTTCATGTTTCATTTAAACTCAATGTTATGTGTACCAAAAAATATCGAAATGATTAAATTCATTTGGAAAAAATATAATTCTTAAAATCTATGGGTGTTAAAAAGTACAAAAATTATTATTAATTTCACCCTTAAATATTATCTTTGTAATCAATGGTTTAACATTTGAAATTGTCTTCTGAGAAACCCACATTGAAAAAATAAATAATAAAACATCCTTTAAATATTGAAAGTTGGGAACATAATGGTTTCATAAGGTAACATATGACTTGGTTTCTGCCTATGAGAAAATAATATGGACATTAATGAAAGATATACATAATTATAGAGAGTGATAGATATCACCGCTCACAAGAATCTGTGTAATCAAGAGAAGGATGATACCAAAAACCTCATATACCAAAGAGGCATGAAAAAGGTCATTGATATCATAAAATAATGATTATAATAGGATTTTTTTTAAAATATTCTTTTCCTAATGGTTGAGATTTATTTTTTCATATATAATTAGAATATATGAAAATATGGTTACGTTATATATTTTTATTTCATTGGGACTATTTCATCATTTGGGGGTTCATTAATCAGTTTCTACGTCATCTATAACGGTAAGAGATAAATTTTTAGTTTATGAAGCACTACATTAGTGTAACACCCGAGACATTTATGTTATATAAATCATCAAAGGAAAATTTTTCTACACAACACTTTCTTGTCTTACTTTACACGAAATCGCGACCATCCTCGATAGCTTGCGTCGTACGCAATACCAAGTTTCACTAAACAACGATATGCTATTAAAATATTATTAAAACTAGCCATTATGAATAGTAATAACCACTTTTTGAAGTTTTATAAATTTTATTTTTCAAAATGGACTTCATTTTTGGATTTGGAATATCGAAATTAGACTAGGGAGAAATTTTGGTATTTTTCTGAAAACTTTCAATTTTTGATGAATAGTGAAACCACTAAGTGGTAGTTAAAAAACTGAATTTTTCATAAAACTTAATTTTACCTATTTTGTGAGTGGAATTTCGAAAATCCGAGAGACACGGTTAATATCAAGTACTAAAATGTTGTTCAATGAGATGAAAATAATATTTGGTGAATAGTAACTTTTTCCTTTTTTTTTAACCACGGTTAAAAGTAAATAGGGTAATTAAGGGTAATGATGATATTATTATTACCATAACACATGTCCTAATTCTATTGGATTAGTGTAATTTGACCGAAAAAAAACTTAGGAATAAAATATGACCATTTAGTCCCACTTGGATTAGATTAGGACATTTATTATTAATTTATTTAAAGAAAGGTTAAAATAGATAAATCAATGTTTTATAATAAATAAATTTTAATATGGGGTTATATATAAAATAAATTCAACTATTAATATTCATTAGCAAGATAAAATTATTTCCTACATAATGGTATTTTATTTGTAATTATTAGACATTAAATAATTTAATTTATTTATGACACAAAGATGATGCAGTAATTATCTTATTAATGAAATATTGACTTAATTAATGTTATAAACACCAAAATAAATGTAATTTGAGACTTTTTATAATTTACACTAATTTTATAGGTTAATATGACATGTTATTATTGATTTAATTACCTTGTTTCGAACTAATAATTCTGTTATAATTTTCACAAAAATCAATTACTAAATAGTGTCAAAATTGACATAAAATAGTTTTTAAAACAAATATTATATTATTAATTGTTATTTTATTCCTAAAAATCTATGGTTAGGCAAAAGGACATAGATAATGTTATATATATTAATAATAAACAACTTGGGGTTCGTTTGGCTGCTTATAGTAAGTTTTTTAACCTTATAGTATAAGAACACAAGAAGACACGGTAAAAGTAAACTGATTTAACTTAATGTTAAATCTAAATGATAAGGTTAAAATAGGAACCTAAAATTGTCTAAATTCTATTGGATGATAGAATTGCGACCCATCCCCACCTTAGATTCGAAATATATCAATTTGGAGCTATTTGAAACTGAACTTGACTTTATAATAAAATAATATTTTTAGTTTTCCCAAAGGGTCCCCTCTCCTTCCTTATAAAAGGGCACCTCCTCCCCCTCTTCCTCACACCACATTGAGCCTTAAAGCTCGGCCAACCCCTTCCAATTCCTCCTCTCCACTTCCCTAGAGACATCCTAGAGGTCCTGGTATTCTTCAAAGACCAATTTTAGTGCCCTAAAAGAAGGTCTCAAAGAAGCACTTCAAAGAAGAGGTAATGTCTGTTACCGATTCTTTCATCTTTATTTTTTTCTTTCACTTATTCTTCTTTAGTTGTATCATTATGAAGTAATAACATCAGTATCACTCATATTATTATATGTTATTATAAGTATGAAAAAACCCTATTTCACCATCTATCCATCCTACGGAAAAAGAAATCACCGCGCGTGCATACGTACGGAATACCGTCCCCACGCCGTGGTGTAATCTATTTTCCACCACCACCTTACTTGGATGGGTATAATGGTGTAAATAATGACTATATATGACTATTATAAAGTGATACTTATTCTGAAATAGTATACATACACTCCAATACAATTCCATGGTCATATGAATGATATCATCACTCATGCGTACGTACGGAATACCGTCTCCATGATGTGATGCGACTCGTTCTACATGATCATCATTTCATAATGATTATATAAATGAATTGAATGAATTAATATGATATATATTACACTAATACCATTTTGTAAATGAGGTATCTATAACCTAAATATAAGAATAAGAATTTATTCGACAAAACACGCATAAGAACAAAAAGTAATAAACCCTCGAATAACAAGTACCAATTAAATATTACTTCTAAGAAGCTAAGAAAATGACCATATATGATATCATTAAAATATGTATGATTCTTCAGTAAGTAAATAACATTATTTAAATCATTATACCAGAGGTTCGGACACTTACGAAGCAAAATGGACCTAAGGTAAGGGAAATATCACAATATCATCTTTATCTGAGATTGTTTATACTTTAGTATTTACTAGGGTGTATTTTATCATCCACATCTATGTTTCCTCAATATGTAATATTATTTCCATCCACCTACAATTATTTAAATCCAATTTTACCCTTCTGTGAGTTTTTAGTAAAAGATATGAAAGGAATCTTTTGTCGTTTTTTGTACGAGGTATTTTTTGACTTTTCCGACAAAAGTACGAGAAGAATGTTTTTTTAACTTATACGGAATGAATGGATTTTTAAAAAATTATTTCCAAGAATATTCCTTTTAATGTTTTCAAGTTTATTTTTAGTCAACTTCTTTTAGTTTAAAATTGTATGACATGTTAAGAAAGGAAAAGTGTTTTTGAAGTAGAAAGGATATTTTCCTCAAGAATGGAGTTCAAGTGTTTTATCAAAATTATTTTCCATCTAACATAATAAAGGGTTCTATTTTTATCCCTATTATTACATTGATTTTATTATGTTGTGATGGAATTATTTTTATGAATTCCTTTATCTTATATTAATTTTTTATGATGTCATGATGTTTAAGATTCCCATCTTTATTACATGGGTTATGCTGTGATGTATGGTTTATGATTTTGTGGAACACATAAGAATGGTATCATTATGAGACGGGTGGGACCTATATCTCCCTCCAATGCATTTGGTAAATATTTTATATATCATCACATAGACATGGCTGGAATGCTAGGTTATACCGGTTTAGTGAAACAGGACTGAAACAAGAGTGAACTCGGTTCAGAAATGGACTTTCTACACAATGATAGTCTTGGAAATGAGCCTTGACTAATATGAAATGATTCTCTATGATTATGTGTGTATGACAGAAAGTTTCATGTTTTATGTTATGATTATTGTGATTACATTTCACTACCATGATTTAGCCCAGGTTATGAAATTATGATCTCTTTTGCATGTTATGATTTCCAAAAGTTATGTGCTTAAGTTTATGATGTGATTGATATTTCTTTTGTTTACCCTTACTGAGCATTTGAGCTCACCCTTTTGTATGTTTTCTTTCCCCAGGTCCGGAAGAAGATTATTAAGTAAGATATACCAAAACGGACTATAGATATGATGAAATAAATGGGAGACAATGTAGACGCTTTATGAATCAGTTGTTTATGTTTCCCAGTTTCTAAAGACACTATACCTATATGGTCCTTTCGTGGTTTTGTTATATGTTGTAATAAGTATGCTTCAATTTTGAAGTATTAACAATGTATGTAAAGTATGGGTCGTTATAGTTGGTATCAAAGGAAAGGTATAGTCAACCTTTGGAAACTAGGATGTGAAAGCCTTAGTAAGAACCCTAAGGATAAGTCTAAGCATAGAACACAATTTTAGTGTTTTAGAAATGGACATGAATAACCTAGGATAAGACCTTAAGTGTGAAATTTTATTCTTGATTATGTGGTTTTCCTATTATAATTATTGTTTCTCACACTATTCTTCTTGGTTTTAGTCAATGGCTGGAACCCGAAGGAACCATGTCAATGCGGAATGCGACAGGCAATGCAATGATTGTCCCCCTGAGTAACCAAATGTAATGGGAGATGGAATACAAAATCTTGTAGCCATTCTCACACAACTTTCTCAAGCTATGAATCATGCATGACTTCGAAACGAGCAAAGTAAGGAGCAACATTCTATTGAATCCTTCATCAGGTAGCGTCCACCTTCTTTCTGCGGGTCTACTGATCCATTAGTTGCTTAACAATGGATTAGTACTACTGAAAAGATATTTTCAGTTCTTCAATGTTCTGAACATTATAAAGTCATCCTAGCAGTGTATCGTTTGGAAGTAGATGATGATCAATGGTGGAATCTTATTAAGAATATGAGGCAAAGGGATGAAATTGAGTCCATGGAATGGGATGAGTTTAAGAACTTATTTTTCAATAAGTACTTCCCTTGTATTCTCCGAAAAAAGATAGAGAAATAGTTTCTTGAACTGATGCATAAGGATGATGAATCTGTTGGTACCTATGAAGAAAATTTTACAAGACTTGCAAGGTACGCTTCTGGTATTATTATCCAACCTGAGAGTAAGATCGATCGATTATTTAGTGGCTTAAAACCGAGTCTTCGAAGGGTGTTAGCCAAAAGGGACTTCAAAAGCTACGTGGAAATCGTTCGATGTGCTCTCAAAGTCGAGATGGTGATTGGAGTATCCCATCAGTCATATGGGTTTGATAAGAAGAGGAAAATGGAATTCAAAGGAAAATCTAAAGAGCACACTGAAAAGAATATGAGCTTTCCCTTATGCTCAAAGTGTGGAAAGAAACATGGAGGGAGTTGTCATAAAGGGACAAGTAAATTTTTCAAATGTGGAAAGGAAGGTCATCGTGCATTTGAATGCCGTGATGATGGAAAGAAGATATCTAATGATGCAAACAAAGGAAGGGATACACATAATGATCCTACTACACTTCAATGTTTCATGTGCAAGGAGATGGGACATTATTCCAATAAATTCCCTAATCCAAGGGTTGATGATGATGGTCGACGTCAACAAACACATAAGCCTAAAGGCAAAGGAAAGTCACATGCAATTTCTATCAGCGATGTGGAGTACGATAATGATGTGGTGAAAGGTATACTTACCATCCACTCTAAAGTAGAAAATGTTTTATTTGATTCTAGATCCACCCACTCTTTTATTTCTGAAGAATTTTCTAAGGGTATCACCGTATTACCTCAACAATTAGATGTTGAGTTAGCTGTGACAACACCTAATGGAACAACAGTCGCATCAAAAGTTTATAATTTTTCTCCGATCGATGTTTGTGGGAAAGTGCTTCCAGAAAATCTTGTGATCCTTCCTATAGTAGAATTTGATGTGATTCTTGGCATGGATTGGCTTTATTTATATAAAGCTCATATCAATTTCCAAATAAAGGAAGTCACATTTCATATTCCAGATCAATTTATGATCGTCTATCAATGCAAGGATGAACATAACCTTCTAGTGGAAATTTCTTCCATCTAATGGGTCTTGATTCCACAAAATGAAGGTTATTTATCTCAAATGGTTGGTGAGAAACTCATGATTAAGAATATGCTCATTGTACGGGAGTTTGATGATGTCTTTCTGGAGGAATTACCGGGTCTTCCACCAAATCGTGAAGTTGAGTTCTCAATAGAACTCGTACCGGGTGCTTTGCCTATTTCAAAGACACCTTATAGAATGGCCCCAATTGAGTTGCATGAATTGAAGAAGAAACTCCAAGAGAATCTTGATAAGGGATTCATAAGCCCTAATGTGTCACCTTGGGGAGCACCTGTTCTATTTGTTAAGAAGAAAGATGGATCAATGAGACTCTGCATTGATTATCGAGAACTTAACAAGATCACTATCAGGAACAAATATCCCCTCCCACACATTGATGACTTATTTGACCAAATACGAGGAGCTCAATACTTTTCCAAGATTGATCTTCGTTCAGGGTATCATCAGTTAAGGTTCAAAAGGGAGGATATACCAAAGACAGATTTCCGTACACGGTATGGACACTATGAATTTATAGTGATGCCATTTGGTCTTACTAATGCCCCTACTATCTTCATGGATCTGATGAATAGAGTCTTTAGAGGTTATCTTGATCAATTTGTGGTAGTCTTTATAGACGATATTCTTGTCTATTCAAAGATCAAGGAAGAACATGAAGATTACCTGAGAATTATATTGAAGACCCTGAGAAAGGATAAGCTTTATGCCAAATTTACCAAGTGTGATTTTTGGCTTCAAAAAAATTCATTTTTGAGTCACATAATCTCAAAAGAGGGGATATCTGTGGATCCAGCAAAAACAGAGGTTATCGAAAGATGGTCGAGACCAACAACAATAAATGAGATCCAAAGTTTTCTTGGTTTGGATGGATATTATCGACGTTTTTTGAAAGATTTTTCATGATTATCTAATCCACTCACCAAGTTGACTCAGAAAGGAGTTAAGTTTGTCTGGACAGAAGAATGTGAAGAGAATTTCCTGGAGTTGAAAAGAAGGTTATCCAGTGCACCTGTGCTCACACTGACTTGTTGTGGAGAAAGGTTTGTGATCTTTATTGATGAATCCAAGAAGGGATTTGGGTGTGTTCTTATGCAAAATGATACGGTGATAGCTTATGCCTCACGACAGTTGAAAATCCATGAGGAAAATTACCCAACACATGATTTGGAGTTAGCTGCAGTAATCTTTTCATTAAAGATTTGGAGGCCTTATCTTTATGGAGAAAGGTGTGACATTTATACTGATCATAAAATTTTAAAGTATATTTTCACACAAAAGGAGCTGAATATGCGTCAAAGAAGATGGTTGGATCTGATTAAAGATTTCGACTGCTCAATCCATTACCATCCTGGGAAAGCAAACAAGGTGGCAAATGCATTAAGTCGACAAGACCATGACAGTTTATCCATTATGAAGATCACAAAAGATCCAATATTTATGGATTTACAAAGGATGGATCTTGGTATTATAATGGAAGGGGAAAAATATTATCTTTCTCGAATGAATGTTCAACCATCTATACATGTGAAGATTAAAGAGGAACAGAAATAAGATGTCGAGTTACAAAAGAAGGTGAGAAATGTTCCTGAATTAAACCTTGATTGTGATGGGATAATAAAGTTCAGGAATCGGGTTTGTGTTTCTCCCATCCCCGAATTAAAGAAGGAGCTGTTGGATGAGGCTCATAGTTCATTATTCTCTATTCATCCTGGAAGCACGAAGATGTATAGGGACCTGAAAGAGTACTTCTGGTGAGATGGCATGAAAAGAGATGTTGCTGAATTTGTCTCTTGATGCTTGGTTTGTCCACAAGTTAAAGCTGAGAGATAGAAGTCTAAGGGGATGTTACAACCATTACCCATACCCGAATGGAAATGGGAAAACATCACTATGGACTTTGTCACAGGTCTTCCTAAAACATCCAAAGGAAATAATGCTATCTGGGTCATAGTTGGTCGTCTTACAAAGTCTGCACACTTCATTGCTATTAGAGAGGATTTATATCTGGATCAGCTTTCCAGGATATATGTAAAGGAAGTGGTAAGATTGCATGGAGTACCACTTTCTATTATATCCGATCGGGATCAGAGATTTACCTTGATGTTTTGGCGAAGTCTTCAGCATACTCTGGATACAGAGTTGAGTTTTAGCACTGCTTATCATCCTCAGACAGACGGGCAGTCTGAGTGAACAATTCAAACCCTAGAAGATATGTTGAGAGCTTGCTCTATGGATTTCAAAGTTCGTTGGGATCAACACCTACCTTTTGGTGGAATTTTCTTATAATAATATCTTTCACTCCAGTATTCAGATGGCTCCTTATGAAGCTCTCTATGGAAAGAAATGCAGGACTCCAACTTGCTGGGATGAAGTTGGGGAAAGAAAGCTATTAGGACCTGATCTCGTTGATGAAATGGCAGAAAAGGTCAGATCTATTCAACAACACATAAGAGCAGCTCAGAGTCGACAGAAAAGTTATGCCGACAATCGAAGAAAAGACCTAGAGTTTGAAGTGGGTGATAATGTGTTCTTACGAATATCTCCCTGGAAGAGGGTAATGAGATTTGGAATGAAGGGGAAGTTGATCCCTAGATATATCGGTACTTTCGAAATACTGGATCGTGTTGGGAAGGTAGCTTACCAATTGGCGCTTCCACTGAATATCTCTCAAGTTTACGATGTGTTCCATGTATCTCTCCTGAGAAAGTACATACCTGATCCTTCACATGTACTCAGCTCAGAAGTTGTACCGCTGGAGCAAGATCTTTCTTATGAAGAACAGCCGTTAGAGATTCTGGATCGTAGCAAAAAAGTCCTACGAAACAAGACCACTCGCTTGGTGAAAGTTTTATGGAGGAACCACCAATTAGAAGAAGCTACATGGGAGCTTGAGGATATGACGAGGGAGAGGTGTCCTCATCTGTTTGTTATAAAGTGACGAATTTCGAGGGTGAAATTCATTTTAAGGGGGGTAGAATGTAACACATGAGACTTTTATGTTATATAAATCATCAAAGAAATCTTTATCTACACAACACTTTCTTGGCTTGCTTTACACGAATTCACGACCTTCCTCGATAGCTTGCATCGTACGCAATACCGAGTTTCACTAAACAACGATATGCTATTAAAATATTATTAAAACTAGCCGTTATGAATAGTAATAACCACTTTTTGAAATTTTATAAATTATATTTTTCAAAATGGACTTCATTTTTGGATTTGGAATATCGAAATTAGCTTAGGGTGAAATTTTGGTATTTTTCTGAAAACATTCAATTTGATGATGAATAGTGAAACCACTAAGTGGTAGTTAAAAAACTGATTTTTTCATAAAACATAATTTTACCACTTCTGTGAGTGGAATTTCAAAAATCCGAGAGACACAGTTAATATCAAGGACTAAAATGTGGTTCAATGAGATTAAAATAATTTTTGGTGAATAGTAACTGTTTACTTTTTTTTAC
Organism: Viscum album; assembly: GCA_963277665.1. Lineage (NCBI taxonomy): Eukaryota > Viridiplantae > Streptophyta > Magnoliopsida > Santalales > Viscaceae > Viscum > Viscum album. The sequence continues at coordinate 2,043,124,412 of OY728147.1, read as the reverse complement.
CACAGTTAAAAGTAAATAGGGTAATTAAGGGTAAAGATGATATTATTATTACGCTAAAACATGTCCTAATTCTATTGGATAAGTTTAATTTGACCAAAAACAAACTTAGGAATAAAATATTACCATTTAGGCCCACTTGGATTAGATTAGGACAATTATTATTAATTTATTTAAAGAAGGGTTAAAATAGTTAAAATCAAAGATTAATAAGTAAATAATTTGTAATATGGGGTTATACATAAGATAAATTCGACTATAAATATTCATTAGAAAGCTAAAAGATATTTCCTACATAATGGTATTTTATTTGTAATTTTTAGACATTAAATAATTTAATTTATTTATGACACAAAGATGATGCAGTAATTATCTTATTAATGAAATATTGACATAATTATTGTTATAAACACCAAAATAAATGTAATTTGAGACTTTTTATGAATTCCACTAATTTTCAAGTTTAATATGACATTCCTTTATTGATTTAATTACCTTGGTTCGATCTAATAATTCTGTTATGATTTTCAAAAAAATCAATTACTAAATAGTGTCAAAATTGACATAAAACAGTTTTTAAAACAAATATTATATTAGTAATTTTTATTTTATTCCTAAAAATCTATGGTTCAGCCAAATGAATTAGATAAGGTTATATATATATTAATAATAAACAACTTGGGGTTCGTTTGGCTTCTTATAGTATGTTTATTAACCTTATAGTATAAGAACACAAGAAGACACGGTAAAAGTAAACTTATTTAACTTAATGTTAAATCTAAATGATAAGGTTAAAATAGGAACCTAAACATGTCTAAATTCTATTGGATGAGAGGATTTAGACCCATACCTACCTTAGCTTCGAAATATATCAATTTGGAGCTATTTAAAACCGAACATGACTTTATAATAAAATAATATTTTTAGTTTTCCCAGAGGTGCCCCTCTCCTCCCTTATAAAAGGGAACCTCCTCCCCCTCTTCCTCACACCACATTGAGCCTTCAAGCTCGGCCAACCCCTGCCAATTCCTCCTATATACTTCCCTAGAGACATCCTATAGGTCCTGGTCTTCTTCAAGGACCAATTTTAGTGCCCTAAAAGAAGGTCTCAAAGAATTACTTCAAAGAAGAGGTAATGTCCGTTACCGATTCTTTCATCTTTATTTCTTCTTTCACTTCTTCTTCTTTAGTTGTTTCATTATGAAGTAATAAAATCAGTATCACTCATATACTGATATGTTATTATATGTATGAAACAACCCTATTTCACCATCTATCCATCCTACAGAAAAATAAATCACTGTGCGTGCGTACGTACGAAATACCGTCTCCACGTAGTGGTGTAATCTATTTTCCACCACCACCATACATGGATGGGTATAATGGTGTAAATAATGACTATATATGATTATTATAAATTGATACTATTTCTGAAATAGTATACATACACTCCAATACAATTCCACGATCATAGGAACGATATCATCACTCGTGCGTACGTACAGAATACCATCTCCACGATGTGATGCGACTCGTTCTACATGATATACATTTCATAATGATTATTTAAATGAATTGAATGAATTAATATGATATATATTACACTAATACCATTCTTTAAATGAGGTATCTATAACCTAAATATAAGAATAAGAATTTATTCGACAAAACATGCATAAGAACAAAAAGTTATAAACACCCGAATAACAAGTAGCAATGAAATATTACTAATAAGAAGCTAAGAAAATGACCATATATGATATCATAAAAATATTTATTATTCTGGAATAATTCAATAACATTATTTAAATCATTATACATGAGGTTCAGACACTTACGAAGCAAAACAGACCTAAGGTAAGGGAAATATCACAATCTCATTTTTATCCGAGATTGTTTATACTTTAGTATTTACTGGGGTGTATTTTATCATCCAGATCCATGTTTCGTCAATATGTAATTTTATTTCCATCCACCTACAATTATTTAAATCCAATTTTACCCTTTGGTGAGTTTTTAGTAAAATATATGAAAGGAATCTTTTGCCATTTTTCATACGAGGTACTCTTTGACTTTTCCGACAAAAGTACGAGAAGAATGTTTTTTAACTTATACGTCATGAATGGATTTTTAAAACATTATTTCCAAGTAGATTCCTTTTAAAGTTTTCAAGTTTATTTTTAATCAACTTATTTTAGTTTAAAATTTTATGACATGTTAAGAAAGGAAAAGTGTTTTTGAAGTAGAAAGGATATTTTCCTCAAGAATGGAGTTCAAGTGTTTTATCAAAATTATTTTCCATCAAAGATAATAAAGGGTTCTATTTTTATCCCTATTATTATGTTGATTTGATTATGTTGTGATGGAATTATTTTTATGAATTCATTTATCTTATATGAATTGTTTTATGATGTCATGATGTTTTAGATTCCCATTTTTATTACATGGGTTATGCTATGATGTATGGTTTAAGATTTTGTGGAACGCATAAGAATGATATCATTATGAGACGGGTGGGACCTATATCTCCCTATAATGCATTGGGTTAAGATTTTTTGTCTCATGAGATAGACATGGCTATAACGGTAGGTTATTCTGGTTCAGTGAAACAGTACTGAAACGAGGAGTGAACTCGGTTCAGAAATGGACTTTGTCCACTAAGATAGTCTTAGAAATGAGCCTTGAATAATAAGAAATGATTATCTATGATTATGTGCGTATTCCACAAAGATTCATGTTTTAAGTTATGCTTATTTTGATTACATTTCAATGCCATGATTTATCCCATGTTATGAAATTATGATCTCTTTTGCAGGTTAAGATTTCCAAAAGTTATGTGCTTATGTATATGATGTGATTGATATTTCTTTTGTTTACCCTTACTGAGCATTTGAGCTCACACTTTTGTATGTTTTCTTTCCCCAGGTCAGGAAGAAGGTTATTAAGTAATTTATGCCAAAAGGGACTATAGATATGATGAAATAAATGGGAGACAGTGTAGATGCTTTATGAACCAGTTGTTTATGTTTCCCAGTTTCTAAAGACACTATACATGTACGGTCCTTTCGTGGTTTTGTTATATGTTGTAATAAGTATGCTTCAATTTTGAAGTATTAACAATTTATATAAAGTATGGGTCGTCATAATTAGATATATAAAATAATGATAATTCCTTAATTATATCTTTAGTTGTTACCAAAAAAATAGTTATCACATATAATTCATAAATCATTATATGTTGAATTAAATAATTATTCCCTAAATCCTCATTCAATGATCATCATAAACCATTTCATAAATGATTATCCTTGTGACCCTTATAGAAAATTATAATCCAAAACATTTTAAATAATGTCTTGAAATTTAAAAAATTAAATTATAATTCATTCTATAAACACATGGTATATCTATTAATTAAAACATACAAAACATGTGAATTCCTTTATCAAGTATTCTATTGAAACCTGCAATACCAAAAAACATTGAAAACAAACATTTTACCACATTAAATACATATTACTAGATTATTTGATGTATTAATTAAATAAAAATTAATTTAATCTCCATAAATTTCAGCATATGTCAATTTTTAAAAAATTAATTAATAATTACCTGAAAAATAAATACTATACAATTTACATTATCCAAAACTATTTACCCATATTCCTAATAACAGTACCTCAACATTAGGAACCTATTAAACATTATATTACCGTTAATAATGTTTTTCCATGAATATCACTTTTCCTTTATGTCAATATTATAGATCATTAGTATCATTCAACATAATCTTTTAAATTATGAATAAAAACATATACAAAAAAATCTTTGAACATTAATAATTATTTAATTCTTATACATAGAAACGTCAATAATCCCACTTACTTCTCAAATAATGTACTAGGATTCATAATCATATTCATTAATACCTCTTTCCTTTTATATTAAATTTAATTTATCTGTATCACAAACTATTCTACCATTACTCATGCACCCTTTCTGATTTCATTCAGGATATTTCCCCTTAAGAAATTTATTTCCATAATGCCAAAACATTATACATTTAAAATAATAACCTATTGATAATACATTGTTGACACAAATATTCTAATCCATTATGTTAACTAAACACTACCTTTTTCACAAATAAAATCATTATTTACTCTTATTTTCTAAACTCAATACAACATCTCATTCCATTGAAACATTCCCTAAAGTGATTATTTTTCAATTCTCAACTAATATTGAATTTAATATTCATTCTATCATTGTATCCATTTACCATACTCTCATAAAACTCTATTGGTATCTTTTTTGGTGAGTTAAAGAGTTGGTTATAATGAATGTTTTTATTCAAATATTATAATGACTGATTAGGAAAAAACATAATATCCTTCAATCTAATTATAATCCAATTTGGTTTCTCTTTATCATATTTCCTATCAAATTTATCATTAGTGTGGTTATAGTGACCCAAAAATTTCTTACAATACTACAACATAATTTTAATGATAAAAAAATAATAGTATTACACATAGAGGATCTTATGGTTTAGTGTCTTGGGAAAACATGGACCATACATAACAATTACAACATCGAGAATAAATTTTTTTGTTCATTTCTTCTTCTCTAGATTCTTATAATCATTTGACCTCTCTTTAGAACATGAATCCACCAGAGGATATACATAAAATGGGGTGAGATAAAATTCTAGTAATATGGTAGATAAGAACAATATATCTTGGGGCTATCATATTCATAACATAGGTAAAGAATCATGATAGGAAGCATTAATAAGAGACTTAAAATTTCACAATGCATAAAAATGAAACATCATGTCTTAGTGGTTAACTACCACACATGCTTGTGAACAAAGATAGAAAATTTTCCACACATAATTTAACATTTACTCTTGAGATTAATCACTTTACACAATCAATTAGAGTGCTGTATAATTCTAGGCACACCCGTCACATTTAAACATTCATATTGCGCTATATAATTCTGGGTGCACCTGTCACATCATAACATTATCATTTATCATGAATGACACAATGAACATATAATATAAACAAACATAACTAAACCAGGGAAAAAAAAGGTTTTCATCTCATAATAACACATTCATAAACATTGGTTCCCCAAAATAAAGGGGGAATAACATTCATGTTACAAGAACCGTCAATATTTAATGAGAAGTAAATGGTGTGTTCTTAAAGAATGGTTCTTTTAGAAAAAATTTGGATTCTCATAAATAAAAGTGAAAAACATATATATCCCATAAAATTAAAGACAATGATGAAAAAAATGATTTTTAAGGAGTAACCATGTCAAAAATTAGTGAAAGAGGGAGAACCTGAAGGATGAAAGTTGGGTTCGAGAATTTCCTCTTACCTTGTATCTGAACGCTTCCTTCACATTAATGTCCTGTATAATGACATTATATTAATTAATTAGGAATTTAAAAACTAATTCCAAATTAACATGGGTAATTTTGTTTTCATTATGTTATTTTTTGGGCATTTTGATGAGTTATAGAGTTTAAAAACATTGTTTGAGAATGTTTGTTTTTGTGGTTTTCTTAAGCGTTTCACATGAATTCATGAATTGATGTCTTTGTAGAACATGGGTAGACATCAAAAACATATATTACATATTATTAATGATATTTATAAAGTTAAAATGATCTTAATATTAATTACATTTTATAACATGTGGATGAATCATTAGATAGGAATTTAATGATGATCATTTGGGTTAATTTGGGCGGTTTTTCGACCACAATAAACTTGTTTTGTTTACTCATCTAGTAATATGTACATACATTTTTTTAAAAACATAAAATATAAAATAATAGATATATAAAATTATGGTTCCACTATAAAAATGGTTTCATGACCACATCCGAGGTAGAAATGGAAAAGGAAAACATGTCGTTCTTGAAGGGGATTAATTAACACCTTACGAACATCGTTTTCTTTTATAAAATAAAAGAAAGTGATGAAGGGGGTTGGATGATATAATATCCCATTCGAATCATAACATTACAATTTATGTATGATAATGAGGTTATCATACCATTTTGACAAATACAGGTTGAGAGAGAATATGAAAATGACTTGAAATTGAAAGGGAATTTGAGGAAATAGGAAGAGAAATTACTTCTTTAATCCTCCTCTTGAGATCCTCTTTAAGGGGCCTAATCATGGAATTTTGATGAGACCAGAAGCTCTTAGTAGTTGGTTAGGTTCTAGGGAAGATTCTTGGGAAGAGTTTAGGAAATTATTTATGTTTGAGAGTTTTGTTTGGGCAAGGGGAGGGGGAGGTGTTATTTATACATGAGAAGGGAAGTGTTTTTTGAATAAATTATTAAATAAAATAATATATCACAATTTAGACATCTAATAGTAGAAATTTGACATCCTAAATAATATATTAATATAATATAAATTGTTTTAGGCTTTAATCCATATTTATAATTCGAATTAATTAATTCATTAAAAGGAGAGTGAAAGAAAGAGAAAAAGACACTTTTAGAAATCACCTTTTGACTTTAGGCTTAGGAAAGTTCATTTTAGGTTTGAAAATTGTGTGTATGGTATTTTAAGGAAAATTTTACAAAATTTAATATAATTTGGCCAAAACAGAAGTTCTATAACGTTTATGTCATCATTAAATCATTAATGATGCAATTTAGGATACACCGGTTATGTGAAGAACCATATTTTTGCTATTCATCCGAAAATTGAAGTATTTCAGAAAAATCACAAAATTTTACTCTAACAATTTTTCAAATTGTAGAATCCCAAAATGAAGTCCATTTTTCAAAAATAATTTTCAATATATGAATAATTTAATATTTAATTAAAATCATAATTTACTTCAAAAATACAGTTTTTAAAATTAAAACTGATTTTATAATGCTTTCAAAAATTACGTTGGGTATTATAAAATTATCTAAAAACAAGAAGACAATGATTTTCCAATTTATGAACACATTTTAAGGGAATAAATTTTCATTTAAATTAATTAATTATTTATAATTAATTATTTATAACTTACAAAAATTCCAAAACATTTACTATGGTCAAATTGTCACATTCTAAGATGCCTAAATTTTATTTAATTATTCATGGGTGGGGTTACTCATATTCAGATGATGTACTATTCATAAGGGTTGTACTACTATTCATAAGGATATGTTACTATTCATTGTGGTAGGTTACTATTCACTAAAAATTATGTATTTCTAATTGGACCCCAAAAATCATTTTAAACACAACCGCGGGTGTGAGATTTTCCAAATTCCAATCACAGAAGTGACAAACTAATGTTTAAAGGTAACAAATTAGTTTATTATTTTGTGTTTTCATGTGATTTTATGAAATATTTTTAATATGGAAATTTCAATTGAAATAATTTGGGTCGTTACATTCTTCCACCTTATGAAATTTCACACACAAAATTTCACTTCACCCAAACAGGCGAGGGTATTTCTCCTTCATCGCCTGCTATAGTTCCCATGTAGCTTCTTCATACATATGGTTCCTCCACAACACTTTAACAAGGTGGGTTGTCTTGGTGCATATAACCTTATCTCACATGTGAAGAATCTCTATTGGTTGCTCCTCATAAGAGAGATCATCTTCTAGCTATACCACCTCTAAGTTTAATACATGTGAGGATCATGTATGTACTTCCTCAGGAGTGATACATGAAAATCTTCATGAACATGAGCCATATTCGGTGGAAGTGCAAGCCGATAAGCCACGAATCCTATACTATCAAGGATTTCAAAGGGGCCAATATACCTTTGGCTTAACATTCCTTTCTTCCTAAATTGCATTACTCTCTTCCATGGTGATATTCGAAGGAAGTCTATATCTCCAATTTCAAACTCCAAATCCCTTCGGCAGTTGTAAGCATAGCTCTTTTGCCGACTTTGAGAGGCTTTGATGTGATTATGGATTACTTGAGCCTTCTTTGTCATCTCTTCCACAAGATCAGGTCCAATTAGCTTTATTTCTCCAACTTCATCCCAACAAGTTGGAGTTCTACATCTCTTTCTATACAGAGCTTTATATGGAGCCATTTGAATACTCTAGGGGAAGCTATTTTTGTATGAGGACTCAACCAATGGGAGATGTTGATCCCTTATACCATTTTATTCTAGTTAGTAGGATCTTATCATATCTTCAATCATCTCAATTATCCTTTCATATTGGCCATCAGTTTGGGGGTGACAGGTTATGCAGAAATTTAATTTAGTACTCAAATCATGTTGAAGGTTCCTCCAGAATTTAGATGTGATCCTTGGATCAATGTCATATACAATTAAGAGTGGAACACCATACAATCTCACCACATCTTTCACATATATCATTGCAAGTTGTTCAAGCGAGATATCTTCCTGAATAGCGATAAAATGGGCAGTCTTGGTGAGTCGATCAACCACTACCCATATAGCATTATTTTCCTTTGACGTCTTCGGGAGACACATGAAAAATTCCATAGTAACATTTTTCCATTTCCACATGGTTATAGGAAATGGATGCATCAACCCTTTAGACTTTTGTTGCTTTTCTTTGACGTGCTGACTTACCAAGAAATTTGAGATATATTCTTCAATCTCTTTCTTCATGTTATCCCACTAGAAATATTCTAGTAGATCACGATACATATTGGTTCTACCATGATGGATATGGAAAATTGAGCTATTTACATTTTATAATAGCTCCGTCTTTATCCCGGGTGATGAAGGAACATAAAGCCACGTTCTAAACCAAACCACACCACCATCATCGATATAAAACTCATGAAACTTCTGTTTCTTTACCACATTCACCCTCTTTTGCATATCCACATTTTCCCATTGTGCTTCTTTAATCTTCCCTTGGATGGATGGTTGTGAAATCATTTGGGAAAGGTAGGATGTATCCCCTTCCCTTATGATTTCCAAATCCATATTTTTTATTTTAAAGATGATAGGGTCTTTATCAATATATAACATGGATAGAGTAGCATGTTCATTTCCTCTTAGAGAACCAGCAACCTTGTTCTCCATTCCAGGATAGTAGTGAATTGAGAAATCGTAATCCTTGACTAGCTCAAAACATATCCTTTGATGCATGTTTAGCTCATTTTGTGCGAATATATACATTAGGCTCTTGTGGTCAGTGTATATGTCACACTTCTCACCATAAAGGTAGTGCTGCTATATTTTAATGGAAAAAGTCACGGCTGCTAGCTCTAGATCATGCGTCGGGTAGTTCAACTCATGGATCTTCAACTATCATGAGGCATAGGCCATCACATTATCATTTTCCATGAGTACGCAACCCAAAAAATAATTTTTATGTATCACTGTATATCAAAAATCTATCTCCACTTTTCGGTAGTGTGAGTACAAGTGTTGTGATCAGTGTTCTCTTTAGCTCCTTAAATCTTCTCTCACATTCGTCCATCCAAACATGCTTTACTCCTTTCCTTGTAAACATAGTTATCTGTCTTGACAATCGTGATAAGTTTCTCAAAAAACGTCAGTAGTACCCAGCTAATCCAAGAAAATTATGGATTTCGATGACACTAGAGCATCTGGGCCATTCTTCCATTGCCATTGAATTTGATTGATCCATATAAATTCCCTCATTTGTGATCACATGTCCCAATAACGTGACTATCTTCATTCAAATGTCGCACATGCTGAACTTGGCATACAACTTCTCATTTCACAATGTCGCCAACAGAAGTCTTTGATGTTCTTCTGGTTCCTCCTTTCTCTTGGAGTATATGAGAATATAATCGATAAACACTTCCAAAAATTATTCAAGAAATTTTTTAAATACTATATTAATCAAATCAAAGAATATTGCAGTGGAATTAGAAAGTCCGAAGGGAATCACTAAAAACACATAGTGCCTATATCTTGTATAGAAGGAAGTCTTCTCCATATCCTTTCTCTTTACCATTAGATGATGATATACAAAATGAATATTCTCCATTGAGACGTAATAATCTCCTCTTAACAGATCGAACAAGTCTTCAATCATTGGAAGAGGATACTTGTTCTTTATGGTGATCTTGTTGAGTTCCCGATAGTCGATACACAGCCTCGTTGTTCCATCCTTCTTCTTCACAAAGAACACTGGCGCACCGCTTGGTGATGCACATGGGTGTATGAACCCTTTTCTTAGATGCTCTAGTAGTTACTTCTTTAATTTCCCAGGTTCAATGGGAACCATCCAATAGGGACACTTTTATATAGGAGTTTCTCCGGGTATGAGTAATATTGAAATCTATACCTCACAGTACGAGGGAAATTCCTGGAAACTCTTTGAGAAATACATCATTGTATTCTCTCATGATGGGAATTTCGGCAAGGTTGACACCTTCCTATGAATCAACCATATGGGAGAGGTATGATTATTCATAGGGAATCAACACCCACAACATTGAAGGATTTTTCAAAGGAGATTCATGATCTTCCTTGAATTTTTAGAGGAGCTTGGGATGGTTCAGAATATGAAAAGATATTTCCTTTTCCCAATAGTTGATATGTGATCTATATAATAATAGGCAATCCATTCCCATTATAGAGTCGAATTATACAAAGGGAAGTATTAAATATTATTTGGAAGAATCGTCCCATATACACCAATAGGAGAAGAGTGAAACACTTGGGTTGGAATGATTTCTCCACTTGGTTTTTTATTGAAATCTCTACTTCAAGGTTTTGGGGCTTTGATTCTATAGTTATAGAAAACGTGAAGGATATAAAGGAATTCTTAGAACCCGAATCAAATAAGACTTTTTCCATTATTGAGTGAATTGGAAGTGTACCTTGTACGACTTCATTATCTTGCTCCACTTTCGTAGTAGGGATGGCATAAGCCTTCCCTTGATCCATTGGATTTGGTAGCTGCAGTCGCAGATTACCCTAGAGAACTCTAGGTTTAGTTCCATGTCTTTCATAGTGCACTATCTCACTAATGTTTTAGCATTGAACCATGAATGGTTCTCTCAATTATTCTGCCACATCCTCCTTCCTTTTTATGTCTTTCCGAAACTCTTGATCAAGGTGTCCTTATTTCCCACAATTGACGCATTTCCCCATCCCTTTGAGGCAGTTCCAATGGTGAATCTTCCCACATTTTTGGCATGCAGGTGCTTTATTTTTCTTCCCACCTTTGTGATTAGATCCATCGGCTTGAAACTCCATCTTTCGTTTCATATCACCATAGCCATGGGACCATTCTCCAAACACCATCTTCACTTTGAGAGCACAACGAACAACTTATTAATTACTCCCAAAGTCTCGAATTGTAAGTGCCTTTCGAAGGTATGGTTTTAATCCACTGATAAATCTATCAATTTTGCTATCATTTTTTATAACAATCCCTAAAGAGTACATTACAAGACTTGTGAAATTTATTTCGTAGATTGTGACATATTCTCCTTCTTTTTTATTGATCTTTATTAATTATCTCTCCATATTTGTGTGAATAGTTCATGGAAAATACTTATTATGAAACCTCATATTAAATTCTTCCCTTTCCATCTCTTGAATTTACTCCCTTGGAATGTTGTTCTTAATCAATGCCCACCATTGATCATCCTCTCCATCTAAATGAAAAAAGGCTACTGTCACCTTCTCCTTCCCAGAACATTGAAGAACAGAATATATTTTCTTCATGGAGTTGACCCACTATTATGCAACTAGTAGATTAGAAGATCCACTAAATGTCGGTCATCGTTGCCGCATAAACCATTCAATAGCGAGTTGCTCTCTCTTTGGTGAAGGAGGAAGTTACCCATTATTATAGTTATTGTTCATAACCTGAGTTAATTGGGTAAGCATCCCCATTAAGTTTTTTACTCCACCACCCAAATAATTGGGGATATCGTTCGGTCAATCATTGCATTGGCCCTCACACGAGTTGTTGGCCTAGTTTCTCCAGGTTTCCACGATTTACTAAAATAGAAAATGTTAGAACAAAACCTAAGTCAATAATTCATGAATAAATTATTTATTTAAAAATAGAATAACATATACGATCCCTATGTAAATATTATTGTGTTCGTATTTGTACTTAGACTTATACTATTGGTTTTCTCAAGGGTTTACTAATCCTAATTCCCAAATTAACTAAACCTTTCCACTGATACCAACAATAGTGACCCAAAATTTTCTTACCTTACTATTAAATAATTTTAATGATAAAAATATAATAGTATTACACATAGAGGATCTTATGGTTTATTGTCCTGGGAAAAGAAGGACCATACATAATAGTTACAACATCGAGCAGAAACATTTTTTTTCATTTTGTCTTCTCTAGATTCTTATTGGCATTTGAACTATCCTTAGTAAATGTAGACACCTGAGGATATACATAAAAAGGGATGATATATAATCCTATAATGAGGATTGATAAAAACAATATATCATGATGTTATCATATTCATAACATAGGCAATGAATCATGATATTAATCATTAATAAGTGACTTGAAATGTGGTGATGCATAAAAATGAAACATCTTGTTTTAGTGGTTAACTGCCACACATTATTGTGAACAAAGATAGCATCTTTTTCTTACATAATTTCAAATTTAATAATGAGATTCATCACATTACCTAATTCATTGGAGCTCTATATAATTCCTGGCTCACTAGTCAGACGTAAACTTTTATATTGCGCTATATAATTCCAGGTGCACCCGTCACATCATAAAATTATAATTTATCATGAATGGTACAATTAACAAATAATATAAATGAACATAACTAACCCATGTAATGGAATGTTTTTTATCTCATAAGAACACATTCATAAACACTAGGTTCCCAAAAGAATGAGGGAACAATATTCATGTTACAGGAACGGTCAATCTTGAATGAGAAGTAAAAGGTGTGTTCTTGAAAGAAGTGTTCTTTTGGAAAACATTTGGTTTCTCATAAATACCAGTGAAAAAAATTTATATCCAATAATAGGAAATAATATGATGAAAAATTTATTTTTAAGGATTAACTATATCAAAAAGGAGTAAAATAGGGAGAACCCGAATAAAGAAAGTTGGGTTTGAGAATTTCCCCTTACCTTGTATCTGAACACTTTTTTCACTTTAATTTCATGTATAATGACATTATATTCATTAATTAGAAATTATATAACCATTTAGAAATTAATTTTTTTCATTTTGGTTTCATTATTATATTTTATGGGCCTTTTGATGCGTTATAGAGTTTAAAAACATTGTTCAGGAATGTTTGTTTTTATGGTTTTCTTGAGCGTTTCACATGTATTCATGAAGTGATGTTTGTTTAGAACATGGGTAAACATCCAGAACATATATTACATGTTATTCCATAAAATTAAATTATCTTAATATGAATTAAATTTTATACCATGTGGATGAATTATTAGATAGGAATTTAATGATGATTGTTTTGGTTAATTTGGGCGGGTTTTCAACCACAACAAAATTTATTTGTTTACTCATCTAGTAATATGTACATACGATAGTTACAGAATGTAAAATATGACATGATACATATATAATATTCTGGTTCAACCATTAAAATGGATTCATGAAACAATTTGTTTGTAGAAATGGAAAATGAAAACATGTAGTTCTTGAAGGTGATGAATTAACACCTTACGAAGAACATTTTTTTTATAAAATAAATGGAAAGAATAAGGGAGTTGGATGGTATAATATCCCCTTAGTATAATGAATGTTTATTATATGTTTGATACTAGAGTTACCATTCCATTTGGACAATGATAGGTTGGGAGAGATTATGAAAAATACTTGAAATTGAAAGGGAATTAAAGGAAAGAGGAAGTGAAATTACCTCTTGAATCATCCTCTTGAGATCCACTTTAAGGGGACTAAGCATGGTATTTTTATTATACGAGAAGCTCTAGGACGTGTGGTAGGGGCTAGGGATGATTATTTGGTAGAGTTTAGACATTTCTTGAAGCTTTAGAGGTGTGATTTGGTAAGGGGGGGGGGAGAGGGGTTATTTATACATGAGGAGTGAGGTGTTTTTAGAATAAAATATTAAATAAAATAATATATCAAAAGTTAGACATGTAATTGTAATTTTTTACATCCTAAATTATATATTAATATAATATAAATCGTTTTAGGCATTAAATAATATTTATAATTAGAATTAATTAATTTATTAAAAGGAGAGTAAAAGATAGAGAAAATTACACTTTAAGAAATCACCTTTTGACTTTAGGATTTAGAAAATATATTTAGGTTCAAAAATTGAGTTTATTGTATTTTAAGGAACCATTTATGAAATATAGTATAATTTGGTCTAACCGAAGGTTTAGGAATGTTTATGTCATCATTACAGCATTAATGATGCAATTTAGGATACACCAGTCATGCGAAAAACTGTATTTTTACTATTAATCTGAGAATTGATGAATTTGAAAAAATCCCATACATTCACCCTAACCATTTATGGAAATTCATAATCCAAAAAGGATTTCCATTTTTCAAAAATAATTTTTTAAATATGATTAATTTAATATTTAATTAAAATTATAATTTACTTCGAAAGTACAATTTTTAGAATTAAAACCGATTTTATAATGCTTTCAATAATTATGTTGGGTCTTATAAAATTATATAAATACTAGAAGAAATATATATACTAATTTATGAAAACATTTTATGAAAATAAATTTTCTTCTAAATTAATTAATTTATTATATTTAATTTTTAATATCTTACAAAAATACCAAAACGTTTACTATGGTCAAATTGTCACTTTCTATGACGCCTAAATTTTATTTAATTATTTATGGGTGAGGTTACTCTTATTTGGATGATGCACTATTCATAAGGGACTTACTACTATTCATAAGGGTAGGTTACTATTCATAGGGGTAGGTTACTATTCACAAAAATTATGTTTTTCTCATTGGACCCCAAAAATCATTTTGAACACAACAGTGTATGAAAGATTTTTAAAATTCCGAACACATAAGTGACAAAATAAGGTTTAAAGGTCACTTAGTAGTTCATTATGTTGTGTTTTCATGTGATTTTATGACATATTTTTATGAAATGAATTTCCATTGAAATACTTTGGGTCATTACAGTGGTTTATTTTGGTTCTATCTCTTGAAAAAAAGCTTTATTTGAGAAACAGTAATCGTATCTTAAGACCACAAAATAATGAAAATAAAATTATAGGGTTTTCTAAATAATAGAATTTAATTTTATGTTAATGAAACCTTAGTCCATACCTATAAAATCCATGATAATCATTTATTTA
Organism: Viscum album; assembly: GCA_963277665.1. Taxonomy (NCBI): domain Eukaryota; kingdom Viridiplantae; phylum Streptophyta; class Magnoliopsida; order Santalales; family Viscaceae; genus Viscum; species Viscum album. The sequence goes on along the minus strand of OY728147.1, from coordinate 2,043,109,112 downwards.
AATCCTTAATTATGTATCATTAAAATTTTGTGGAATTCCAAAGCATATCCCCCGGGTGTGCCAATCCCAATGTGTAGCAAGACCTGTTTTCATTCACCCAGTGTGGATATTTCCTTTTTAGATACATATTCAAGACATTAAATGAATAAACACCTACGTTCCATAACCATTTAGTTCCTTTGAAAATATGAAACACAGTATTTCTAAATAATGAATGATATTCAATTTATCACATAATGATCATTTGGTTTAATAAAACTAGTTAAAACCGTTATTCATAACCTAGGGAAATAAAACATAGGAATGGGTGAGATTAGGTATTAACTATGGTTAATAAAGGGAGATATATAAACATTACATGATCATAAGGGTATGGTAACATTATAATAACATTTCCATACAAAACATTGAATATTAATTATCATATCATGATTCATGGAATAAATATTGTGGGATAATTATATATTAATCTCTTGGGAATACGAGAAGATAGGAAATGCTAAAATAACATTGGAATAAAACATATATTTGTTTCATAAACATATGCATAGAAACAATTATTCCATTGTATCTCACAATGAAATTTATAACATGTTAGACTAGGGATAACACCAAGTGTACCTGATTCATGATTGCAACAACCTCCTTTATACTCTATTTAAGGAATGGTATGACCTCTCATATACCCCTTTTGGTTTTAGCATATCCTATTGTGTTTCCATTGAGGTTGAATAATTTTAATAATTACCCAATGAATTTGTGGGAGATATAGGTCCCATACATCCCATAATTACAATCTTGAGTATATTTACCATGTGATCATAAAACATTAATCATATCAAAAACAATGAAATAAAATAGGTTTCATAATAATTTAGTCATATCATTACCTTTGGAACTGATAATTTTTTTATAATCATTTCATCATTTTATCCTAGCATGACCCATGAAAACAAGAGAGTTTCATAATAATTTCGTCACATTAAAAGCCATATAAGTGAAATGAGTTCCATAAAATTATTTTCATCATAAACATAAAACAATTCAAAATATTATAATAATGTTACAATTGGATTTTATCCACACTAAATATTTTGTGACATCAAAGTATTTCATCATAGAGAGAAAAAGATTTTGAATGATAAATCAGATGGAACATTTCTTTTAGAAGATAAATGTTTCTAAAAAATATCTTTAAAAAACAAAGAAATCATAATCTATATTGAAAATTATTTTATTTGAAAATATAATTGAAAAGTGATATTGTAATATTCAAATTAAAAAATATTCATGATGGTGGAAAATTATTAATGTCCCATACATGTTAAAAAATGACTCATATTACATTTTCAGAAAAATCCAAACGGTAATTATTTTGGGGATGTAATTGAATATTTATTTTAAATTTTTAAAATGAATATAATGTATAAAAATGTGATTAAGAAATATTTTTTAGAATCATGTAATTTTTTTAAATTATTTTTAAAACATTTATTAGGTAGAAAAACTATTTTTCGATCGACCAGTGAAATAAATAAAATTTTTCATAAAAACATTCTTTTGAAGTATTTAGTATATAATAAGAGGAAAATTAATTTAAAACTTTTATTCTCATGAATTAAATATAAGTGGAAAACATTCCTGAGTTTATTTATATATGGATGATAATATTTCATCATCCTATGCATAAACCTAACAATCCCAATAAAATATGAGATTTTAACCTAAAATATTTACCAAATTGGAATCATGGAATTGTATGCACCATGAAAGAATAGCATTAAATTAAATGTAAAATATTATGAGAATAAATAAATTGGATATATTTTATGTAAAATGTTATGTATACTATCCCCAAAAATTAATATTTCAACATCACATGACATATGTCTCAATGAATTGAAAATGAGGAAAAAAACCTTACCGCATTAGTATCATTTAAATCGAAAACCCCTTGGAATAGAGATATTAAAAATGGATATTAAAATAACAATAATATTAAGGCAAATAAATATAAAATAAATCCCTATATAATCTATACACCACATATATGAATAATTTGTCGAATACGGCTTGTAAATCATGGATATAATAATGTGATGAAAAATCTCGCAGCACTTTATTAATATTTGGAATCGTAAGCCCAAAAATCATAAAATTAAATGTAGATTTAAATGAAAATAAAATAAGGATATTAATGACATAATATGTCAACATAGTAGTATATACAAAAAAAATTAGTTTTCAACTTTCATATGTCTCCAAAAAATAAAAGCGGTACTAGAAATCCCTTATTATATGTCTTGACTTCCATCCTAATCATTAAATCTTTTTTTATAGTAAGAATAAGTATATTATAATGATATTATATATATATATATATCATAACATATATGATTTATTTATTCCATTTTACTACACATTTATCAATAATTCCATTTTAAATTGTGTTTTGGGTAATAATCACACTGTTTTTCATATACATTTTGATTTTTTTTAATTTCAGTCTTATTAATTTGATAATGCTTATCCACCTCTATGATAATAAAAAACACATAATTATAATTTTTTTACAAATAATACTTTAAATATTTTGCATTATATACAGTATTTTGAAATGATGTATGTTATTATCATAGACACAGTAGGTCGTATGCACACATGTATAACATTTCAGGTATTCGTTGATCATTATGGAAATGATATAAGTAATATATTATATATAGATATAATTTTAATTATATAATTAATAAAATATTAGTTCTATAAAATCATATATGTAGTGTGGTGATGATGAGAGTGTCACATCACTTCATGAATGTGATAGTTCGCACGTACACGAATGATGCTATCATCTTTCAGTGAGAAAAAAGGTTGGATTTAAAATGACATATAGTCTTTTAGAATGATTAGTATGTCATTAATATAATAATTATTTCATTTATATAAAATATATTAATTAAATATATATTTATTATCTTTCTTGTAATGTGTGTGTGAAGAACTAATTACATAGCTTTGTGAGGCGGTGCACCACCGTTCACACGAGTGACTTTGTCATATCCCCTATAGAATGGAGAGTAAATATTTATATATATATATGATATAATAACTATATAGGAATGGGTTATTTAAAAATATATTATATATACTTTATATCAATCAACATACCCAACCATGAGATGTGGTAATGCTATAATGAATGACTTCATCTCGCGAGGTGGTAGTCCACCACACACATGAATAATGATTTGATAACCCGTTTTATGGAGGTGGATATGGTTTTAGTAATTAAATTTTAATATATAAATATCTTTATATGTATATAATTTTTGTTATTATATAATAATTGTTTAATAATAATTGAAGGATATGGATAAATAATTAAAATCTGAATGCTCGATGAAGAATGCTACATCTTCTTTGGGTAAACACATTAGGTTTTCACAAAAAATCCTTCCCCAGTTGGACTTTTTAACAAAATAAGTATTATAGTATACTATGATGGAATTATTTATATTATTTGGAAAGTTATTGAATAAAATATATGGGTTTCATGTTATTAATCAATGAGGATTCGGTGATGGTATTATATAAGTTATGTGTGTGGTACACTTGTAATTTTATGAAAAAATGTGTACCGATGAGTTTCTTGAGAAAAAAAGCTAAAAATGGAGTACAATCATTACATTGAAAATATATAGTATTAAAATTTATATTAAATATATTTTATAAATGTTTTTAATTCATATTAACCCTTATCTTTTTAGTTTAGCATCTCTATAATCCCATTTCTATGTTAACTGCGACAACTAATTTTTACTGTTATCACAATTCATTTTTGTAAAAAAAGTTAAACTTATTATATAATATAAATTACTTGGATTCCTAATATAGAATCTATTTTTTTAATTTCAATTAATATGATAGAAATAGTTATATTTAAAATTAATTTAGTAGATATAATGCGATTGCAGTGTTTCTGAGGGAAATTTTTCAAGAAATTACAATTCTTTTATATGAAAATTGAACAAGAAATTGAGTAAAATGAACTAAATTGGATTAATATATATATAATTTATCTACTATTTTTAAAATTAATTTTTATTATAATTTGTCTTTATAAATAATATAAATTAAAATCCTTTTCTCAATTAAAATTCAGTGTTTTTCATTATTTATCAAAAAATTATTATTTTTAAAAATTTATAAAAAAGTAAATGCATTATATGTGTGAAGTTATTATTTTTAAAAATTCGATTTTAAAATAAAATTTAAAAAACAACTATTTGTTTTATATGATAATTGTCCATAATGGCGAAAAACTATTTTTTGGAAAAAAAATAGTTTGAAAGAATAAAATTTAAGTTAGTTTTATCTTTTGAATATAATGAAAATAAGACAAATGTTCAAAATTTAATTGAATATATAATGAATTAAAATAAATTAAAATAATTTTATAAAATTTATTTATAAAATTTATTGAGGTAAGACATGTTTTTGCGCATAAAAATAGATTATTCAGAAGTAGATTTCCTTTATTTTCCGATTATATTAATATTAATTTAAAAATAATTAACAATGAATTAATTAATTATATATAAATTTTTAAAAAATATATTTTCATAATTTAGGCCCAAATATTCATACATGCCATTCCAATGTCTAGGTGATAACCGTCATATTAAATATTATTATTTTGATAGTATGTTTTGTTTTGTTTAATCTCAGAATTACGTGTAACATAAAAAATCAAGAGAGATTAAATTAATTTGAGAAAATATATACATAAAAGTATATGTGGGTGTTACATACATCATTGTTTCTTCACACTATCATCCCATATCATACTTGACGCCCACATTATCTAATATTATTGTAGATTCCCAAATAATCCCACTTCATATTTGGTACCAATATAATCTTGTATCCAATATGATTCCAAAATACTCCATAGTTATCACACATCATATCCAATGACCACACCTCACCTAGAACCTTATTGATCCATATATCACATACACACATTTTACATCAATAACTATCATGAAAAAACAAATACGATAATTCTATTAATGTACCCCAGTAATCAATGAATCATTTTCCTGATCTGAACATAATTACTTGATTACATGTTACTAACCCAGTACCAAACATATTTTTACATTTCCTCTCTATGGATTTAGGCTCACTGCTTTCCATTTCACCCTTAAAATGTCTCATCCACTACCATAACTAGTATGAATAGATGTTTCCTATATATATACTCTTCATATTACTCCTGATCATATCATAAGCGCTCAAGTGTGACCCTATAAATTACCACAAGATGACTATGCAGAAAACTCAAAAAAAACCATATTTCCATTCTATATACATTTATTAAATTCCTTCAATGGATGATTACATTGTATATAAACATTCAATATCTTCCCACAATAATAAAAACACATCACTAATGACCCAATTCATAGTGAAATCAATTTACTTCTTATATGTCCTCCTTGATAGGCCTCCTAATATCCCATATTTTGGATACTTGTAGATCTACTACATATCTCAACTAACACCATTATATAGCTATGTATAGTCAAACTTTTCTTGTTGCACTCCACTATCAGTTCCTATTTCACTTCCATTACAAATGAAGACTACTAGAAGACATTTAACCACCAAAGAAATCATGTTATAAATAAACCACAAATCTCCAAATGTTAACAATCTTATATCATACCAATTTTAGATAAAAATGAAATATATAATTGAACCTCATAGAATAGTCCATGAACAAATTCATTACCTTCTATATGTTTATAAAATATCTTATTAGGAAAAATGTTATTGGATCATATCATAAATATATGTGATTAATGATCTATATAACCAATACTAAGGACACATTGAGCTACGCATCCAATCACTATCTCATCTTATTTATCTATTGTAGCTAACCTTTATAAATCATAACCTCTATTTATAGTTCATGAACACCTCCACCCTCTAAGACCTGATTCAGTGCACATCCTAGTGTCACCAAATCCCTTCATTCCTAAGGTCAAATAAATATAATCATACTGACCACATACTAAGAAATAAATTCAATGAACAATACAAATATAACACCCATGATCTCATAAAAAATGAAATTCATAACATGATGTGAAACCCACTAGCCTTCATGCATCTATATTGCACCCATCTCCCTTTCCATCCATCCTCACAAACATGTCTACTAATTTTAGGATCATGTATCACAAAAAATTAACTCCCACTTGATACCTATACATAATCACACAATAAATCTCATACATGTATAGTAGAGTAGTGTCCACTATTAAAATATTAGGGGATTTACATATAAACTATTTTGACATGTTAAAATGTGATAAAACTTTTCATTGTTGATGAAAAAAATGATATTATATGAAAGAGCCAAGTAATGTGATATCTTTATTCCAAAAATGATGAACGAGTAATAAATATTTCCTATTAGGGTGAAGAATATGAAAATAAATCAATAAAAAAAGCCATTTATCCAAAACAAATAACAGAACTATAACCATGAACGAAAATCCCAGTTTCTTAGAAAAATTAGAATTTAGTTTATACTTGTCTGGTCTAGGAACATGGAACGACATCCTTTCCATGTTTTGATACATTCCTAAACGTGTTTCTAAAACATTACAATTTATAAAAAAAAATATAATTATAATTTTGTATCGGTTTTCGTTAATAACTCATTGTAATTTAGCTATCTTTATTACTAAATAATAATATAATTTGAGTCCAGTTGGGCCTTAGTCATACCTCCCCATATTCCAACAGATGCTAAATAAGAGATAGTGACTAAGTGGAAATAGTGGGTAGACTATACCCTCACAAGAGTGTTAATAATAATAGCACAAAAAATATAAGAAAAAAAATAAAATGTTAATGAATCTAATGTATACTTATTATAAAAAAAGTTAACATCAATTATATAATATTTTTCATGTAAAAATAAATGGATGGCCCATTGTCTAATAATATACATACATTAAAAAAAATACCAAAAAATAAATATAAATTCCTATGTCGAGGAACCATTGAACCGCTATAAAAATTCAAAAAATCTAGATCATGAAACACATGAATTTGCATCTCCACTAGCCTTTGAGAAATGATCCCTAACCTTGAAATATTTTTTGATCCATAATATATAAAAACATCCCATAGGTCTCATTTTGGGTGTGAATATGAACTATATGGGCCAATACCAATACTTTTATTACAAAATTTCAATATGTATAAATTCGTATGTAGTAAAACATAATTAGAAACCAAATTGAACCACAGATGGTGATACACTAATTGTTGACCATAAAAATTTGATCCTATACTATCCTTGGAATTTTATAGATTATAATGATGCATCTAAATAATTTTATACCATAAGTAACATCAGTATTTAAGAAAATATCAAGGCACACAATATCCCATTCAAAAAATCCAAATGTAGCATCCTTGATTCAATTGCTAAACCCTAACACCACACACAAAAACCATATCAAAAGTCCTCAACTCATATAAACCCTTTACTACCTATGGAATAAATAGATAGAATAATCTCACAACATGGAAACACCATTCCTGAAAAAATTCCATCTCTTTATTAGTAAGAAATCTCACAATTACAGTGAGATCCACACTTCTATATGGTGATTTCCATTATGCCAATAATCTGATGGACACATTGGACATATCCCTAAACTATAACTATGGTCAACACCATTAATACTAATATAATTAATATTTATAGGATTAAACTGACACCCATCAGTCAAAACCACCTTTTGGTCCTTATTCTATGGTCACACAATACCAAGGACCTTAAACCCAAAAGATAAATACCTTAATAAATATCCAACAAAAATTACTCAAATAAACTACATTTCCTCTTATTTTAATGGTCAATAACAACAAAAAAACACTGGAAGAACATATCATCAACCACAATAATTTTTATTACCATAGGCATTACATTGTAGAACCATGTCTCCCCATTCCCTATTTCCCACAAAACCCATAATAACATGACTTACAACCATCAAATTGAAAAGGAACAACATCAATAACTATATTTCCTGAAATTTCATCTATAAATGTTAGAATCTAAAATATCAAACCCTAATACAACATCAGCTATAAATCATAGGCTTAATTTTCTACACCCATAATATTCCACATGATACTACCATAAAGGGTACCCTATAAATAATTATAACTGTAAGTACTTTCAATATTAATAAACCACTAGACCGTAACCATGCATGAATATCATATGATATATATATATATATATTACATAGTAAATTACTATGATCCACTTATCATTAGTTATCAAGACTTTAATCAAATAATTACTCAATTAGATTTGATTCTAATTGGATGAAATGAGATCATTTGTGAAAATCTGTAATCTAGGGAATAAAAGATTAAAAATTAGTAGATCATGAGTGAAACTATAAATAATCCCCTAATGAAAGTTAAATGTACCTGCAACTAATGTCTCATATCAATTACATGTATAAGGGAAAATAAATTAAGATAATATCTAAATAATAAATATTTAATGACCAAGATAAGAAGATTAATTTGGGTATAACCACTATACTTCTTGATGAAATTGTGAAAGCATACTTAATAATATAATTTTAAAAATTAGTTAATTATTTAAAATTTTAATAATAATGAATATCATATTGTAACTCCCTATATCATTGATTTATTCCCCACTTAACCAATTAGAACTCTAACAGATCGTCAGGTCATCAGATCCACCCTCATGTATCTCTATGAGATAACTCTTATCAGCCTTTGTAACTCTAATGATTCATATGGTGACTCTTACTCATATGAATATAACTATTTTTATAAATGTGTTATATATCCTTGGGAATGTGGAACATAATGTATGAGGACTTGATCATTTTTTATTGATTTATGAACACTTACACTTGATAAACCATATATATATATGCCACTATTCATGGGAGCATAAAAATGTTTTATAAAAATTTCCATAATTCCAAAAACGCATCTCCGAAATACTGTAGAATATTATTTGTCAATAAATCGCCTCATTAAATAACCTCCACACTTTATCCTAGCATTCACATCATGATGATTCTTCTGTATAACATGTTATTTTCATCTTGTTATATAATCACAACTTTGATCTTAGGCCAACACCAAAGACTCAATGAATGGACTATTTAAACACCAGCATAATCTTAATAGTGTGGTATTATATTTGGTTAATCTAATATCCATACCAAAATAAAATCTCTAAATACAAATGATATTATAACCACCCATACCATCTAATATCTGTGCACCATTTTCATAGACACAACATGTGTGGGAACGAGGGTTGTGTGTGGGTGAGTATAATTAAATAGAATAGGATACCTTTTAAACAAAAAGGAATGAATAAACATTATGTACAAGCAATCGTGGGTATCAAAATAGAGCATAATTAGGGTAACAAAAACCAAAATATACAATAAAATAAATAAATATATAGAATATATTGGATTTCCATGCTTCTTAGCTCAACTTCTGAAAGAATAATATCTCATAGGAAATAATTGAATCTTAGGTTAACATATGTCCTGAAGTGTATAATTCTCCCTTACAATCTATAAGACACATATCATTATTATTCAGGAGAATATTTATAAACATTATAACAACAAAATACAAAAATTAAAAAATCACATTCCTAGGGATCTTTTGATTTTCTTTGAATCCATGACCTTCAAACCATTCATCACCCCAAAAATCCATCATAACCCTTCTATAACCATGGAGTCGAACATTTCCACATTGAGGATCTATATATTGGCTGATGGGACACAAGATCCTATGAAAACTCATAAACCACTACATGTGTATGTTACTAACTCCACTATTAGACACAACATATCCCTCTATTATTTATAGGGGAATCAGTAATATGATAAAAATTACTATTAGTTTAGGAGGTTTCTAAATAACAAGATGGACCCACACCTTTTTATGCGGGATAAGAAGTTTCTGAGGGTGATTAAATTTTTATATGTAGAGGATCAACACTCCATAATAAATATTGGTTACCAACTCTATGAAGTATATATACTATTGTTCATTAGTTTCTATAAAAACGCATGGTGATTACCAACCTCAAGTTTCTTCCAACCATATTTAGCTTTCTATACTATCATCTTTAAAAATGTAGTGAAATTAATCTTCTCTAAAAATCGTAGATGAAATCCCATATAATTAGGAGATACTTCATATCAATTTCAATGTAAAAACACAAAAAAATACACTACGTGATTCCCAATTCTGACCCTCAATATATAATACCCTTGGAATAATGATTTCCAGTTAGTAAACGATTTGTACTGCTTATATACAGAATTTTAGGAATCAAATACTATGTTATATGGGTTTTCATTTTCAATTCTGAGTGGTCATATCTACATTATTTCCCCATTAATATATATGGTGTATAGAACCATGTATTTTTACTAGGCCTCTATTTTCACTAACCTATGTCTTGAACCAATGTACAAAAAAATTTCTTAACATATAGAGTGTGGAAGACCATGAATGCTAGTCTATGAGTTTACATGGAATACAAAAATGGTATATTTACTAATACTCATGATGTTTACTCTATTCCATTTGTATTATGGGAAAAAAGGTTATAAGTGATGTACACTTAGACACACAACAAGGAACACAAACCCTAGACACATGAAACATGATATTTATAAAATAACATCAAACTGAACATAAATATTAGAGGAATTCATGGTGTGTAACCATAATATATATGCACCATGTATTGGGGATTTCCAAATTTATAACATAATTACCTTTACTGTCACGACCCATCTTCAGGGCCCGTGCTGTGACTACCCCAAGCCCTCATTTCATAGGCCTGTGGAAGGAGAATAGCACCAAAGGCATAAATCCCTATAATGGGAATGCATTTCCATTAGAACACTAACAAACACAACAGACTACACATATGAAGTAAGAACTAAGAAATACTATATAAAAAAGTAAATGATGAAAGGAACCCACTCAGGAATCAAGTACATAAGTCCAACTGTCAGACCCACATAGGATACAAGTACATTAGTCATCACTCTCGAACCCACAGAGGATTCCAGTATAGTTGTCGTCGTTGTAGAACCCACAGAGGATTCTAGTACTGTAGTTGTCACTATCAAACACACTGAGGAATCTAGTATAGTAGACGTTGATGTGGAACCCATGGAGGATTCTGGTATAGTAGATGTCATTGTGGAACCCATGGAGGATTCCAGTACAGTAGACATCAATGTCGAACCCCTGGAGGATTACAGTATAGTAGTTGTCGATGTCGATCCCACTGAGGATTCCAGTACGGTAGACGTCACAGTCGCAACTATCTCTCAGGTTCCCGCAAACATCACGCTTGATTCCGGGAGGGTCTGCTCCTCAAGCAAAAGAGTTCGATACATCAACTAGCATGATGTCCAGAGTTGATGTATTCTGATGTTCCGTCTCATCAAAAGGAACCCAACGCGACTAATAGCGCGTCAATCGGACGCCCGGTCTGAGAGTTATTGGCCTTTCCGTTCCAGAGGCCCGGTTGGAAATATGCTCGTTTCAAACCCAGATGCTTCTCAAATTCGTAAAAAACTCACTTAGGGTATCGCAAATGTACTGCCTCATCGCAAGGGTCCCAATTCCATAGACAGTGCATCGATCGGACGCACAGTCAAGATGTTATTCGCATTTAAGCATAACGGGCCCTACCCGTCATGCCCGATGGGCTGGCAGGTCCGACCCAACTAAGGGGTCAGCCCGGACTAATACTGCGCGGTGTGGTCCGATGAGGCCCGGCCCGACATGTGGCAAGCGGCCTGACCCATGGCTCTCCGCAGCACGACCAGCTGGCCGAGCTTGTGTGCCCCTCCCTGTAAAGACCCGTAAATTTCAAGGAAATTTTTTTTCTTAATTTTCTTTGGAATTTTACAAGAACACAGTTTCTGACGGCGCCTGATTCTGAGGCCCGGTGTGCCCGGAATCATTTTCCGAAGTTTGGCTCGGGTACGTTCAGTGAACGGACGAGCGGATTTTTCTAACTCTTGAACCGGTGTCCGGAATCGAATTCTGAGGGCACCGATGAAATCGCAGCGCCGGTATTCGCTTAGAAAAGCCTCTTCCGGAGTTGTGTTTGCTCGGGTGTGGTTTTTAATTTTCAGGCTTAAAGTTAAGAAATAAAATAATTTTGCGACAACTTTATTTTATTTCACTTAAGCCACTTGGAAGCCACTTGAATCCACTTAAAGGCGGCTTGAACTGAGTTGAACTGGATAGGATTCTATCCAGAAATATCCTACCCCCTTGGTAGGATATTTGTGAGGTGGGGCCCGCACGAGCCCCGCCGTTTCTTTCCGCTAAGAAACGCACCCGTGAAAACCCGTCTTAATGTATGTCAACCGACGCGTTTTTTTTAAATTCTTAATAGACCATTTAATTGGGCGGTTTATTTCATGAATTAAATGGGCTGTTTTTTTTCGTGAATTAAATGGGTCGTTTCTTTCGTTGAATTAATTCAACGAATTAATGGATCGTTTCTCAACCAGTTTTTCAAATTCGTTGGCGTAATAATAAAATAAGGCCAACGCTTAACCTCTGGTTATTTGCACTTGAGAAGATTTGAGAGAACCCTCGTAACTTCTTCTCCCTCGTGAAGAACGCGAAGAACGCGAAGAACGTGAAGAACGCCGAACCCGGAAATCGACGACGCCTTCGCCCGAGACGCTCTTCCGATCTCCGATCTCCGATCTCCGATCACCGACCATTTGAGGTGAGTGATTTCGGATTTCCGCTCAAGGTTATTTTCTTTGGGTTTAAACATGGATTTAAATACTAATAATTTAAATCTGTTGTTCTTGGTTCGTTGAGTTCGCCGACTCAACGCCGGTTTCCACGACGACGCGACGCCTCCCCGCGACGACGCGACGATCCCTCTCTTCCGCGACGATCTCTTCCGCGAAGAACGCCTGCGCAGGACGATCATCAAGGTAGGGATTTATTTTGGAAAATTACCCCCTTTTTAATTTTCCCGTGAACATTCTTTTAAAATTAAAAAGCCGGTTTCAAATGAACAATTTTATTTTAATTAAAATTGTCGGTTCATGTGTTGAACATTTTTCTCCCGGTTGTTTATCTCTAACGCGGAGGGTGCGGGCTAAACGAACACGGCCCGACGACCCTCCACCGTTCTTTGTTTTGTGCGGATTTGACGGTCGACGACGGAACGTGCCGCAGCGGACGTTTGACGATCCCGCAGTAAAGAACGGATCCCGGGAGGAGCAACGGCGCAGACGGGAAGGAAAACAGGCCACCGGAGCAACGCCGGCGGCCCGCGGAAGTTGCCGGCGCCCCGACGCGCCGCCGGACGAGACCGCCGCAGCTGAAGCCGCAGCGGCGGCAGCCAACGGACCCGCGGCGCGCGGGTCCGGTTCGTCCAGGCGGACGCGGCTCAGCGCGTCCGCGGTTCGCCAACGCGGCCCGCACGCGGGCCGCAGTTCTTCCTCAAGCCGCGGGTCAGCGCCCGCGGCTTCCACCCGCGCCGCTCGGCCAAGCCGAGCCGGCCGAGCCGGACCGGCCCTGGCCGGGCCGGGCCGGGCCAGCCGATTCGGACCCGGGTCGGGTCGACCCGGTTCGGGCCGACCCAAGGGGGGGGGGGGGGTCGGGCCGGGTCGGCCCGGGCCCGTACCCCCCATCTTCGGACGTTTTCGTTCAAATGCCTGTATCATGAGCTTCGTGCCTCCAAACGACTCTTCGTCAGCGGCAATGCGATCCTTGGATCGAGACGGTCGTTTCGGTATATCGCACTCAAGGTTTCGGAATACTTTGAGTTCGGCCGGGTTGGTTCGTACACGAGACCAACCGGGCCCCCGGAGCGGAAACACTCAAATCTTGAGCTACAGACGTCCGATTGACATGCCGTCAGCTTTGTTGAATTCCTCTAAGTGAGACGGATCTTTTGGCATACTCCGCCCGAGGTTTGGACGCAGGTGGAGTGCGGTCGGGTTGGTTTTGCCTTCATAACCAACCGGGCCCCTGGGACGAAAATGCCAATAACTCTCAGACCGGGCGTCCGATTGACGCGTCGTCTTCGACGTGGAGTTCCTGTTGACGATACGGAACTTTTGGATACATCAACCTCGGACTTCGTGTCAATTGATGTATCAGCCTCTCGGCTCGTGGAGCGGACCCTCCCGAACGAGCTTGCTGTGTGCGGGAACCCTAGGTTGGCTGCGACTGCTACTTCGACAGCGACGACCGTGCAGAGATCCTCAGTGGACTGCGGCGACGACTGTGCAGAGATCCTCCGTGGACTCCGACGACGACCGTGTAGAGATCCTCAGTGGACTGCGGCGATGACTGTGCAGAGATCCTCAGCGGACTGCGACGACTCCTGCACTCAGCGATCCTACGTGGATCAGTGCTTCACGTCATGTGTGGTCCCGATCCTGTGTGGGCCCGATCCTGTGTGGGTCCGATCCTGCGTGGGTCAGCGCTCAGCGGTTCTGTGTGAGCCAGCGCCTACAGGTCCTGCATGGGCCCGGTCCTGTGTGGGCCCGATCCTGTGTGGGTCATCTCTCAGCGGTTCTGTGTGAGCGAACTTCTACAGGTCCTGCGTGGGCCCGATCCTGTGTGGGTCACTGCAAGGTTAGTACCTATCGATCCTTCGTGGGTCCGACGACTTAGATGGTTCAATGATCATCTTTATCGTCATCCGAAGAAGTATACCTGTGTGAGCTGAATCTTGTGTATCTCTCCTTTGTGGATTGTGTTGAGCTATCCTGTGTGGATTTACTGTTTACTCTATTTTGTGGATTGTGTTGTTCTATCCTGTGTGGGTATACGTTTTGCTTTCCTGTGTGGACTGGGTTGTGCTTGGGCTCGGACGTTGGAGCCGAGCGGGAATTGAAGACTTAGGTATATGTATGGGCATATACCTATGCCGTGTCAGACGTTACTTCGTGATTGTGCCTTTCCTTTGTGGATTATCTTTTGTGGATTTCGGGAGACCTTCGAGGGTCTCGGGGTCCCTACTGAGTAGCTTATACTCACCCCTGCACGGGCTTTGCCCGCACTACGTTGTGTTGGTTGAAGACGACGGACAGCGCTGATCGTGTTGGAGGCGTGTGGAGCAGGACGGTACCTGGAGGTGGATCACAGGGCGGGACATACTCAGAGCGGTCAGGTGGACCCGAGGAGCAGTGGAGGCTATCTGTACCCACCCTTCAGGTGGGATTTCTAGGGGACGGATCGACGCTGCAGTTTTCCCTTTTCAGTTGCTGTTTTTCCTTTCAGTTGTACTTTACTGTTGGGCTTGTATTTCCGGCCCCTTTACTTTCAGCACAGCTTGTACAGTTTTTTTACTTAGTGTTTACTTTTCCGCTTGCTTACTCTGTAGTGCTTGTTTACTTTTCAAAGGCAATGCCTTCCCTTTTTGTTGGGATTTACGCCTTGGTGCTAGTCACCAGCCCCTGGCCTATGGAAGGCGGGCTTGGGGTAGTCACGGCACGGGCCCCGAGGACGGGTCGTGACAAATTGGTATCAGAGGCGGTCGGTTCTACCGCAGACTCTGATCTTTCTTCTATGTGAAGCAATAGTGTTTAGCGTATTGAGTGTGGTTATCAGTCCAGGGAGTCCAGTGATGGTGCGGCGGCCGACGTATCCATACACCAGGACCCTGACTTCTGATTTCTGACTTAATGCACGAAAACATTGATTGCATGTGTGTTTCAAGTTTTCTTTGTGATTACTTGTGTCAGCTCACCAGGTATACTGTTCTGACCGTGGCATACTTGTTTCCTTTTCAGGATGTCACGACGACAGCAGCCAGCTAGGGCTCCTAGAGTAGGGCGCGACGACAGCCCACCGAGCGACGAGGCCTCGGTACAGGGCCCGTTGACAGCAGAGGCACCGGCGGTACCTTTATCCGCCGAGCCCCCGATGCTTCCAGCACTGGCAGCTGACGACGCACGACGCCTCGGAGCTCTGCACGAGTTCCAGCGCCAGCGACCACCCAGGTTCCGTGGGGAGTCGGACCCCCAGGCAGCCGAGGACTGGCTGGAGGCGGTCGTCCGGGTTTTCAGGCTAGTGAGGACACCGGCCGACCACATGGTGATCCTCGCGGCGAGCCTACTGCACGCAGCAGCCGGACGATGGTAGAGCCTGATGCTCCAGGTACACGATGAGGCCACCCTCATCTGGACGGACTTCGAGAGCCTCTTCCGCTCAGAGTTCGTCCCGGCCACCCTCCGAGCGGTGCGCATCCAGAAGCTTCTTCAGCTGCGGCAGGGCAGCTTGACGGTCGCTCAGTACGCGGCGAGGTTCACCGACCTTTCTCGGTACACGACAGACATGGTACGAGACCCCTTCTTCCGGGCCCGGACCATCGAGCAGGGTTTGAGACACGAGATCAGGGCATCTCTGATCTCCCTCAGCATCCCGACCCAGTCAGGAGTACTGGAGCGAGCCCTCCTGATCGAGAGCTTCCTGGCTGAGTCCACAGCGAGACCCACCGCAGGGCGACAGATAGCGGAGTCTTCGGCAGCTGGTAGCCGGTGGATGACTCAGGGTTCCAGGCAGACCAGACCGTCCGGCAGGTGACCTCGGGACACTGGCTTAGCAGTG
This sequence comes from Viscum album, assembly GCA_963277665.1. Lineage (NCBI taxonomy): Eukaryota > Viridiplantae > Streptophyta > Magnoliopsida > Santalales > Viscaceae > Viscum > Viscum album. The sequence goes on along the minus strand of OY728147.1, from coordinate 2,043,092,369 downwards.
CAGGGCACCCGGCCCGGAGCCAGCCTTCCGAGAGGCAGACAGTGCTACGAGTGCGGCGTGCAGGGCCACATGGCTCGTGACTGCCCGACCCGTCGTAATGAGGGTCAGAAGACGGTGGAGGGGCCACCCAGGCGGAGGCAGAGGGTCGACCGTGGCGGTCCGCAGGGAGGAGGCAGACGAGGTAGAGGAGCTGGCCGAGCAGCAGGTGGTGGGCGATGCTTTGAGGCTCTGCCACCACCACCACCAGGAGGCCCGCCCCGACCACAGAGAGCTGGTGGGCAGAGACAGGCTCTGCTCCAGGCAGCGGAGGCCTATGACCACGACGCGCCAGAGATGATTCGAGGTACGATCTGTGTCTATTCCACCCTTGCTGCAGTTCTGATAGACACAGGAGCGAGTCACTCTTTCATAGCCACTGCCCTTGTTCGGAGCTCGGAGATTCCGACAGAGCCGTTGGCTCGATCCTTACGGCTAGAGACTCCTACGGGAGCAGACTCGACGATTATGCACTGGTGCCGGTAGTGTGATCTTACTCTAGGAGGCGAGAGCTTCGGCTGGGATCTTCTTGTAGCAGCGTCGAGGCCTTACGACGTCATCTTGGGCATGGATTGGTTATCTACAGTCCATGCTCATATTGACTGCATTAGGCGCAAGGTGCGATGTGTGCGCACCGACGGGAGCAGGTTCACCTTCACCAGCGAGAAGGGAGCCTTAGCAGCACAGGATGGACTCACGCAGAGGAGAGGTCAGCCCATCACTCATCAGTTGGCTAGCCTCATCCTGGGAGCAGTTGACGTGCGGAGTCCCAGTTTTCCTGCAGTGGTGGATCAGTACGCGGACGTCTTTCCCGACGACGTTCCAGGACTACCTCCTCGCATAGAGGTAGACTTCTATATTGACCTGTACCCCGGGACAACCTCGATATCCACTCCAGCATATCGGATGGCCCTCACTGAGCTTCGAGAGCTGCGGGTACAGTTGGAGGACTCGCAGGGCAAGGGGTTCATCCGACCCAGTGTTTCGCCCTGGGCTTCCCTGATTTTGTTCGCCAAGAAGGCGGACGGGAGCTTGCGACTGTGTGTCGATTATCGTCGCCTGAATCAGGTGACAGTGAGGAACATGTATCCGCTACCCAGGATTGATGATCTCTTCGACCAGCTCAAGGGTGAACGGTGGTTCTCGAAGATAGACCTCAGGTCAGGCTATCATCAGCTCAGAGTTCAAGACGAGGATGTGCAGAAGACGGCCTTCAGGTGTCGGTATGGCCACTATGAGTTCTTGGTTATGCCTTTAGGCATGACCAACGCTCCAGCAGTGTTCATGAGCCTCATGAACAGGATCATCCAGCCATACCTCGATCGATTTGTCATGGTCTTCATCGACGACATTTTGGTGTACTCGACGAAAGAGGAGGAGCACGCCTACCACCTGCGTGTTGTGCAAGACACACTCCGAGAGCACCGGTTTTATGGAAAGCTCTCGAAGTGTCAGTTCTGGTTACGTGAGGTCCACTTCTTGGGGCACGTCATTTCTGAGGCGGGAGTTGCAGTGGATCCCGCGAAGATCGAGGCAGTGCCAGCTTGGGAGCCACCCAAGAGCGTGACAGAGGTGCAGAGTTTCTTGGGCCTAGCCGGATACTATCGGAGATTTGTGCCGGACTTCTCCAGAGTTGCGGCCCCACTCTCAGCGTTGACGAAGAAGGGGAAACCCTTCGTGTGGTCAGACAGATGTCAGCAGAGATTCCAGGAGCTGAGGCAGAGGTTGACCAGCGCACCTATCTTGAGGTTTCCTGAGGAGGGAGTTGGATACGTAGTCTACTGCGATGCATCAGGGACCGGACTCGGGTGTGTCCTGATGCAGGAGAGGGCCGTGATTGCCTACGTATCATGTCAGTTGAGGCCGCATGAGCAGAACTACGCTACCCATGACTTAGAGTTGGCAGCAGTGGTCTTTGCCCTAAAGACATGGCGACACTATCTGATGGGCGAGCGCTTCACAGTCTTTTCTGACCACCAGAGTCTCAGGTACATCTTCTCTCAGAAGGACCTGAACCTGAGACAGCGGCGATGGCTCGAATTCCTCCAGGACTATGACTTTGAGATAGTCTATACTCCTGGGAAGGGGAACGTGGTGGCAGATGCCCTCAGCAGGAGGACGGGCATCCAGCTACTTGAGGAGGCGACAGAGCAGCTAGCCACTTTGCAGATATCCTTCGTGGATAGAGACGGAGCAGCCTTCCTTCAGTCTCTCCTCCTCTTCTTCAGCGGGTCAGAGAGGCACAACATGGGGACGTTGACTATGAGACACGGCGTGCACAGATATCCTCGGGACAGACACCTGATGGTTTCTCCCTTGGAGCGGAGCACGATGTCCTTTTTAGAGGACGTACCTTGGTACCAGTCGCTTTACGAGAGGAGGTGCTGAGAGAGTATCACACTTCTCCTTCGGCGGTACATCCTGGAGTGGCGAATATGTACCAGGATCTCAGACGACAGCACTGGTGGCCAGGCATGAAGAAGGCTGTGGTAGAGTTCGTTTCACGGTGCCTCACCTGCCAGCAGGTGAAGGCAGAGCATCAGGTACCAACAGGCTTGGTACAGCCCTTGGAGGTCCCGGAGTGGAAGTGGGACGAGATATCTATGGACTTTGTGACTGGACTTCCACGCACTTCCAGAGGTCACGATTCCATTTGGGTGATTGTTGACCGACTCACCAAGTCGGCACACTTCTTACCCATCCGAGAGCAGGGAACAGTGGAGAGCTTGGGGCGTCACTACGTTCAGAAGATTGTACGACTTCACGGTGTGCCATCGACTATTGTCTCCGATCAGGACGTTCGTTTTACTTCACAGATTTGGAAGGGGTTGCAGGAGGCGTTCGGGACGCGGCTACGTCTGAGCATCGCCTTTCACCCTCAGACGGATGGTCAGACGGAGAGGACCATTCAGACTCTCGAGGATATGCTCCGTGCATGTGTCCTCGACTTCGGTCGCAGCTGGGAGGACCACCTACCCTTGGTGGAGTTCACGTACAACAACAGCTACCACTCCACCATCGGGATGGCACCCTACGAGGCGTTGTACGGCAGGCCTTGCAGATCTCCTTTGTGCTGGACAGACCCTGGGGAGTCAGCACTTGTGGGACCAGAGATGGTCCGGGCCACGACAGAGAAGGTCCAGGTCATCCAGGAGCGGATGAGGACAACACAGAGCCGGCAGAAGTCATATGCTGACAGGAGGCGGAGGCCACTAGAGTTCAAGGATGGCGACCACGTCTTCTTGCGGGTCTCACCTCGACGTGGTTTGAGGAGATTTGGCCGAGGCGGAAAGTTGTCTCCACGCTTCATCGGACCCTTCCAGGTCCTCAGCAGGGTTGGCGAGGTGGCTTATCGCCTGGCTCTGCCACCTCAGTTGCACCGGGTGCACAACGTCTTCCACGTATCCCAGCTGAGGAGATACGTGCACGACCCGACACACATCATTGACTATGGGGAGCTAGACGTGGATGTTGGGGTGACTATTGCGGAGGTCCCAGTGGAGATAGAGGATCGACAGGAGCGGGTCCTACGTGGGCGATCGATTCCTCTTGTGCGCATCAGATGGCAGCATGGGAACCTCCAGGAGAGCACATGGGAGCGGGAGGCTCAGATGCGTGCTCAGTACCCACATTTGTTTCCCTAGTTTTTGATGTATCTTTACAGGGACGTAAAGTCCTGAGGTGGGAGTAATGTAAAGACCCGTAAATTTCAAGGAAATTTTTTTTCTTAATTTTCTTTGGAATTTTACAAGAACGCAGTTTCTGACGGCGCCTGATTCCGAGGCCCGGTGTGCCCGAAATCATTTTCCGAAGTTTGGCTCAGGTACGTTCAGTGAACGGACGAGCGGGTTTTTCTAACTCTTGAACCGGTGCCCAGAATCGAATTCTGAGGGCACCGATGAAATCACAGCTCCGATATTCGCTTAGAAACGCCTCTTCCAGAGTTGCGTTTGCTCGGGTGCGGTTTTTAATTTTCAGGCTTAAAGTTAAGAAATAAAATAATTTTGCGACAACTTTATTTTATTTCACTTAAGCCACTTGGAAGCCACTTGAAGCCACTTAAAGGCGGATTGAACTGAGTTGAACTGGATAGGATGCTATCCAGAAATCTGCTACCCCCTTGGTAGGATATTTGTGAGGTGGGGCCCGCACGAGCCCCGCCGTTTCTTTCCGCTAAGAAATGCACCCGTGAAAACCCGTCTTAATGTAAGTCAACCGACGCGTTTTTTTTAAATTCTTAACAGACCATTTAATTGGGCGGTTTATTTCGTGAATTAAATGGGCTGTTTCTTTCGTGAATTAAATGGGTCGTTTCTTTCGTTGAATTAATTCAACGAATTAATGGATCGTTTCTTAACCTGTTTTTCAAATTCGTTGGCGTAATAATAAAATAAGGCCAACGCTTAACCTATGGTTATTTGCGCTTGAGAAGATTTGAGAGAACCCTCGTAACTTCTTCTCCCTCGCGAAGAACGCGAAGAACGCGAAAAACGCGAAGAACGCGAAGAACGCCGAACCCGAAAATCGACGACGCCTTCGCCCGAGACGTTCTTCCGATCTTCGATCTCCGATCTCCGATCACCGACCATTTGAGGTGAGTGATTTCGGATTTCCGCTCAAAGTTCTTTTCTTTGGGTTTAAACACAGATTTAAATACTAATAATTTAAATCTGTTGTTCTTGGTTCGTTGAGTTCGCCGACTCAACACCGGTTTCCGCGACGACACGACGCCTCCCCGTGACGACGCGACGATCCCTCTCTTCCGCGACGATCTCTTCCGCGAAGAACGCCCGCGCACGATGATCATCAAGGTAGGGATTGATTTTGGAAAATTACCACCTTTTTAATTTTCCCGTGAACGTTCTTTGAAAATTAAAAAGCCGGTTTCAAATGAACAATTTTATTTCAATTAAAATTGTCAGTTCATGTGTTGAACATTTTTCTCCCGGTTGTTTATCTCTAACGTGGAGGGTGCGGGCCAAACGAACACGGCCCGACGACCCTCCGTCGTTCTTTGTTTTGTGCGGATTTGACGGTCGATGATGGAACGTGCCGCAATGGACGTTTGACGATCCCGCAGTAAAGAACGGATCCCGGGAGGAGAAACGGCGCAGACGGGAAGGAAAACGGGCCACCGGAGCGACACCGGCGGCCCGCGGAAGTTTCCGGCGGCGCGGGGCACCGGCGCCGGCGGCCGGTGGTGGCGGCACCCCGGCGCGCCGCCGGACGAGACCGCCGCGGCTGAAGCCGCGGCGGTGGCGGCCAATGGACCCGTGGCGCGCGGGTCCGGTTCGTCCAGGCGGACGCGGCTCAGCGCGTCCGCGGTTCGCCAGCGCGGCCCGCATGCGGGCCGTGGTTCTTCCTCAAGCCGCGGGTCAGCGCCCGCGGCTTCCACCCACGCCGCCCGGCCAAGCCGAGCTGGCCGAGCCGGACCGGCCCTGGCCGGGACGGGCCGGGCCAGCCGGGTCGGCCCGGGCACGTACCCCCCATCTTCAGACGTTTTCGTTCAAACGCCCGTATCATGATCTTTGTGCCTCCAAACGACTCGCCGTCAGCGGCAACACGATCCTTGGATCGAGACGGTCGTTTCGGTATATCGCACTCAAGGTTTCATAATAATGTGAGTTCAGCCGGGTTGGTTCGTACACGAGACCAACCGGGCCCTCGGAGTGGAAACGCTCATATCTTGAGCTACGGACGTCCGATTGACGTACCGTCAGCTTTGTTGAATTCCTCTATGTGAGACGGATCTTTTGGCATACTCCGCCCAAGGTTTGGACGCTTGTGGAGTGCGGTCGGGTTGGTTTTGCCTTAAAAACCAACCGGGCCCCTGGGACGAAAATGCCAATAACTCTCAGACCGGGCGTCCGATTGACGCACCGTCTGCGACGTGGAGTTCCTGTTGACGATACGGAACTTTTGGATACATCAACTTCGGACTTCGTGTCAGTTGATGTATCAGCCTCTCGGCTCGTGGGGCGGACCCTCCTGAACGAGCTTGCTGTGTGCGGGAACCCTAGGCTGGCTGCGACTGCTACTTCGACAACGACGACCGTGCAGAGATCCTCAGTGGACTGCGGCGACGACTGTGCAGAGATCCTCCGTGGACTCCGACGACGACCGTGCAGAGATCCTCAGTGGACTGCGGCGACGACTGTGCAGAGATCCTCAGCGGACTGCGACGACTCCTGCAGTCAGCGATCCTACGTGGATCAGTGCTTCAGGTCCTGCGTGGGCCCAGTCCTGTGTGGGCCTGATCCTGTGTGGGTCCGATCCTGCGTGGGTCAGCGCTCAGTGGTTCTGTGGGAGCCAGCGCCTACAGGTCCTGCATGGGCCCGGTCCTGTGTGGGCCCGATCCTGTGTGGGTCATCTCTCAGCGGTTCTGTGTGAGCCAACTTCTACAGGTCCTGCGTGGGCCCGATCCTGTGTGGGTCACTGCAAGGTTAGTACCTATCGATCCTTTGTGGGTCCGATGACTTAGATGGTTCAATGATCATCTTTATCGTCATCCGAAGAAGTATACCTGTGTGAGCTGAATCTTGTGTTTCTCTCCTTTGTGGATTGTGTTGAGCTATCCTGTGCGGATTTACTGTTTACTCTCCTTTGTGGATTGTGTTGTTCTATCCTGTGTGGGTATACGTTTTGCTTTCCTGTGTGGACTGGGTTGTGCTTGGGCTCGGACGTTGGAGCCGAGAGGGAATTGAAGACTTAGGTATATGTATGGGCATATACCTAAGCCGTGTCAGACGTTACTTCGTGATTGTGCCTTTCCTTTGTGGATTATCCTATGTGGATTTCGGGAGACCTTCGGGGGTCTCGGGGTCCCTACTGAGTAGCTTATACTCACCCCTGCACGGGCTTTTCCCGCACTACGTTGTGTTGGTTGCAGACGACGGATAGCGCTGATCGTGGTGGAGGCGTGTGGAGCAGGACGGTACCTGGAGGTGGACCACTGGGCGGGACGTACTCGGAGCGGTCTGGTGGACCCGAGAAGCAGTGGAGGCTATCTGTACCCACCCTTCAGGTGGGATTTTCAGTGGACGGCTCGACGCTGCAGTTTTCCCTTTTCAGTTGTTGTTTTTCCTTTCAGTTGTACTTTACTGTTGGGCTTGTATTTCCGGCCCCTTTACTTTCAGCAGAGCTTGTACAGTTTTTTTACTTAGTGTTTACTTTTCCGCTTGCTTACTCTGTGGTGCTTGTTTACTTTTCAAAGGCAATGTCTTCCCTTTTTGTTGGGATTTACGCCTTGGTGCTAGTCGCCATCCCCTGGCCTATGGAAGGTGGGCTTGGGGTAGTCACGGCACGGGCCCCGAGGACGGGTCGTGACACTCCCCCCCCCCCCCCCCGACTTCCCGAACTGGCGGCACCGAGCTGCGCCGCCCTCCTGTCAGGCCGGCCGAAGTGGGCCTGTCTTCTTGGCATGAGCGGCCCGCACGGGCGGGCCCCTGTTCCCACCGTGTGGTTCCCCCATGGCACCGTGGGTTCTTCCTAGCCCTGTCTGCCTGTTCGTCTGCCGATCGGCCCGCGGTACTCCACAGCGCGACACTGTCACAGCGCCACGGTTTCTGCGATCCGGCCAGCTTTATCGGACCGATTCTTTGTCGGTTGAGCTGCTTGCGGTTGTGGGTCGTGGTCTATCCCTCTCTGCATGGTACCCGGTGCCCCAGTCCTCTTCAGGTGGCGCGCGACCGTCGTTGCTGACGCCGCCTTCGGTCGTCACTTCCCCCGATCGTTTCCAACTCTTGTCGTCGCCACCTCTTCCAACACGGTCTCCATCACAAATAAAACGAAACTACGGTTGGGCATCGGGCCATGTTCGTTCATCCCGCGCCCTCCGCGATAGGCAATAAGAATTTTCCATAGACGATAACTTGCATCCAACAAGAACTAAGGTATAATTTACTCAAATTAAATTATAAAAACACCCTACCTTGTAATTGGGGTTTGTTCATCGACGTGCTGCAGAATAGTAGCATCGCGGTAGTCGGGCGACGTGGAAGACGACGTCATGGAGAATGGTGTCGTCCCGTCAACGTTGGAAGTCATTGTCGTAGATGGCATTTCTCGCGAGCGGTGTCTTCTCCCTTGGCACGAAGGAAGAAGAAAGGATAAAGGTGTTCCTCACGAGGGTCGCCTCACGTTCTTGCCTTGGTCGTAGAGAGGATATCGTTCCTTGGGTTCTTCGTTGGTGTGGGATGAAGCTTTCCTCCAAATATCCAAAGGCTCCACCACCAAATATTTTCCAAGACAATATAATATTAAGGCTCCCTAATTTTAATATAATTGCTATGCAATTCAAATCGATTCAAATGAAAACAAATATTAATTAAAAGTTGAATTTAATTAATCCCAGTTTTTGGCATTAATTAAGAGGAGGTGAAAAGTTTAAAATTCAAATGAGAGGAGGTGGAGAGATCACATTAAAAGTCGGGAGTTGTCAAATTAAATGGAGGGTATTTAATGGGGAGTTAAAGGTTTAGGGACTCATATGGGTCCCACCACACATTAATCACTCATGGGAGGTTATGTGGGTGTGGGCCCCACCTCTAACTCCCCCTTGTAGGAAATAACCAATTCTTAAACAATAAAATTGTGCACAACAATTTTATTTAATTTAATATAAATCCCCCAAAATTAACTTCTCCTCTCGAGCAAATGGAACTATGGAAAAGGTCCCCTTCAGTGAATACCAGTGCCGCGAGTTCATCGGTTCCCTTGGATTTTAATTCCGAGCAATGGTTCAGAAGATATATAAACATTCAAGTACGTTTACTGAACGTACCCGAAAAAATCTTCATAAATTGATTCCGGGCACACTGGGCCTTGAAATCAAGTGCCGTCAGAAACAGCGGACACATATAATTCCAATGAATAGAGAAAAAAATTTTCCTTGAAATTTCTGGGACTTTACCTTTACATATCACATACTAATAACTACCATAACTCCCTCCTCTTGTGGAATATCAATTTCTGGACAATGTCAACACTTTTTGTGTCACCTACATCCTTGAAAAATAAATTTCTATGTGTTTTTATCATTTTCTTCTCCATCAATAAGCTGATTGAATACAATCCCCAAAACCACTCGAATATCCCATTTTCATTCCCCCATTATTCAATGTGAAACTATTCTATTGATTTTTCTATATAATTTTGTATTTATCCCTTGATAAATGATATATAAGAATTATTCTAAGAATAAAAGGAATAATGTTCGGTGGATATAAAATTCACTAAATAGCAGGTTTAAATTCTTGTTCTTCAAAATAAATATAGTGATGAAAAATGGATTTGACTCAATGTTCCTTGAAGAATATTTCATAGGGGTTATTATGGAATAGTAAAACAAATAAAAATATTCATTCATCTAGTTCTACTAAAATGTATAATCATCTTCATCATGAATCCTCAATTACACACTAATATTCCTAAAATAAAATCAAAATGTTTTTTATTTTTATTATTTTTTTAATTCAAATAAAAATGTGAAAATAATTTATCCATTCATGTGTTCCCAATAAAATAATTTTTATGAATTATATATAAATAATCTTTTATCAAAAACAACCATTGTGTTAAAAAAATTATAACGCTCTGTCTAAGATTTTTGTGTTCTCACATATGTGGAAAATGTTAATTTATTTAATAAATTATTAATTAAAACAATCACAAATTTAACATACTTTAACCCAAAGTTAAAAACCATGTTATGATACCAATAGAATAATAATGATTTTTTCATCCATTTACTATGGTGTAATTACCATTTAAATATTATTAGTTATAAATAAATTCTAAACTAAAAAATTATTTATGTCTCACTTGATGACCAATATGGATCACATAATTATCCACACCATTAAAACTAGTTATACCCAAATTGAATTGGGATGATATGTTAAAAAAATAGATGATAAAATAACTTCATACTGAAAAATACATATATGTGAATGCACTATATCATGCATTATTATTCTAGTCTCTACGAAAACCACGTACACATCCTTACAAGAAATGAACATTAAATTTTACCACATTAAGATTAATATTCATACCTAAGAATTAACTATACCAAAAGACATGTTATGTAAATATTTATCCATAGAAAATAATTCATTCTCATTGAACGGATGTAAGGCAATATGGAATGATGAAAAATCATATACCACTGACAACCACCATGAAATGGTTGTAGGTATTAAAAAGAAGAAGTTTTAACCTTGATATATTGATGTATTAGTGGTCAGTGGAGTGTTTATAATTTTACACACTTTTCATATATATTTATTTTCTTATTTTTATGGATAGTAAATGAATCACATTACGATTCTGAAAAAAATAAGCATCATAAATGCTAGAGGTGGGTTGTAAATACAAATGGAGAAAAAACATACCATATTTATAACAATGTTATCCTCATTTTTTATATCCTTGTTGAATAATGGATTATCATCACAAAGAAAAATTCAATAATATAATTTTAATGATGAATGAATTAATAGATGGTGTAATATAACAGACATGAACTACAAAAAAATGTTAAACAAAATTACATGGGAAATTAAATAGTAACATAAAATCCCCATGACGTGTGAGATCTTTTCTTATATTGTATTATTGTCTTCTATAATTGTAAAATGTTTTTAGAAATGTTTCTCCAAAAATTATAACTATAATTTTTAGACCTATCAAGGCAAATCCAACTGAAAAATATTTCAATTTTACCAATTTTTAAATAATTCAATAGCATGGACGATCCATTATAGATATATTTCCTATCTCTATATCATTAATGTAAATATAAATAAATTTTGGGGCCTCCGATCTGGTTAACTTCCTCACTGTGGTACTTGTTAGTTTTGGTTCTCTAAAACCAACATTTGAATATTTTATGATAAAAATTAATACTTTTTAATATTACTAAAATGATCATCACATAATTAGTGTTAATTTTCATAACATATTATGGTACAATATCCTAATAGTTTGTGATTAAATGAAATTTCATATAATTTACCTTCTATCATGAGAACCTAAAAGTTTGATTATTATATTCTTAAATATATGTTCTGTAACCAGATTAAATCATTTGAGGGAAATAAATGATTCCCCTAACCAGGGGTGGAGAATCATTGAACTTTAAGTAACTTTCTCCTATTATTAGCATTGGTAATATCTAGTGAATGATACAAAGAGAATGAGAACTACAAGTAAGAAATCCACAATGATATGTCTCCTTGGAATTTCCTGTGTATGAACTTGTCTATTAATCCTTAGTGTTTAATACTATAGTTATTGAGTGTCATAAGACACGTACGTTAATATATTGATGAAAACTATGATGATATTTTTTTATGGTGAGGTTGGATACATTGGTTCTATCACTAGTAAATTTTATTAATTAATAATGTGAGAAAGTATTTATCCATTATGTTCTATAGTGGAAGATTATATGTCAAGACAGTTAAAAAAAATGATATTACCTAAATAAATCAATATTCACGGTTTTCTATATAAATGATTCATTTCTGTAATGTCAATGAAAGAGAAATCAAGCACTCAGAATGTGGGAACCAACATGAAACGTTCTAGATTAATGATATCATGAAAAATTAAATATATTACAATTTATCTTTTCATATGAGGTATTATTTCATTGTGGAATTATCTTCATTCCCTATGGATTGATTGGAATATTTCTCAAATGTATCCTTTGACTTTTACCACCTAGACTAATGCCACTAATAAGTATGCTTAATGGTTCAGACAGTAATTATAACCAGAATCACACATAAATAATGTTTTTTTATTAATTATTTAATAGGTGGAATAAAAATAATTAATTCATATGGTTTAATATTTATTAATGTTTTCTTAATCACATTTATTCCATCACAAGTAATTCAATAGAATATCATGTTTGAAGAATATTTAATAAATATATATTTAATATATACTAAATATCATAATTATTTTTATTAAAGAACAATTCAGTGATATTAATATATTAAAAAAATATTCAACATTCAAAGCCCAATAAATAATATAGAGGAATGGATGACTATGTTTAATGATATGATGATAAATAATATAAATTTAATATTATTTAAATAAATAATATTTAATTAAATTATAGAGTTTATCAAATGCTATGAAATAATAATAATATTTTTATTATAGACATGGGGGTCCACAGTATTTAAACGATGAATAAAGGGAACTTTTTTTATTTTTTATTTAAAAACATATTGTTCTATAATTGAAATTATATTATTTTTGAAGAGACCAAACTAATTTTTTGTTGTTTACAATGAAATCCATAGAATCCTCCAAAATCCCAAGAGATATCCCTTCTCTAAAAATTCTCTCATGAATGGAGATCAGTTATCCTCCACCTTCCTCACTCAATTCAAGATAGGTCATATAGAATCCATTTTAAGAGATTTTTGTGGAGATAAAAGGCAAACATCACAAGCAATATAATCTGTCATGATGGGACCTAGAGATTCAATAGAGACATTTAAATATTTATTGAACATGTGTGGATTAGAGATATGTAGAATATAATCATTATTCCTACAATGAAATGATTGAATTATGTAAATTTGTTGTCATATCGATCAATGAAGTAACTATTTCACGTATCATAATTATTTAATTTCATAAATTTATTATAGTTATTTATTGATTAACCTATGATTGTATTTGATCATTTTATAAATTTTCTATATTATTTGAATAATACTGGTCATGGAATTAATCATCATGTAAATTTAGTATTAAACATCAATAATGAAAAGTCAATATTGGGAATGACCCATCGCATTCTTCTACTATGTCCAGAACCTTAAAGTAGACTTCGAGTAGTCAGATGATTATTTATAATTATTTCAAGTAATTAAATTCAATTACAAGTTTATTACTAGTTTTCAAATCTATTTTGGTTATTAATTAATCAAAATGTAAATATCTAATTTAATTATATTTATTCCCAATATATATATTCAAATAAATTGATTTTATGAATGAAAAAAATTATAAGAACTCATTCGGAGGTGCCATGGAATCTATCAAGATTTCGCAAGAGTGAACTAAGTATGGCCCACAATAACACTATGTGTACTATCACTCAATTAAATAAGAATTAATTAATAATTATTTCCAGTAATTTGTATTTGTTACACATGGTGAACTTAAATATACAAGTTATTTTTACCAGGCTATCCTAGTTTACTGTCATCTAGAATACACGCCATGTCATATCTATATATGGAATGTAATCATTAGTCCTAGAAAGACCATCTATCTTCTTACAAGTCCTAGAATATTATTTTCTATATAACTCAGATAACGCATTCCATATAGACTATCTACATCATGTGTACTCTAAAAATTTCAATGGAATGGTTACACGTTGTTCCCCTAGGCATGTTCCAAGGATATATTGTTAGAACAATACATATCGTGTATCATAATTGTAAATTCCATGTACTTATACCGAATTACATATAATTAAAATTTATTAATTATATGTTTAAAACCAAATAAATAAGTACTTTCATGTGGTCATTAAATTGATAGGACACACCATGTGATGGGATACATATATATATAAATGATAAATTAAATTCTATGTAATGTTTGAGTCTACATATAATGTATAAGTCATATTATATATATCAATCTATGAAGATTGATGTTTTACATGATTCATACAAATAAAAAACATGTAAATTGTGTGATCATTATATTGATAGTACATGTCAAGATATTAGATGTTAATTCATGTATTCCAGATTTCATAAGAGTAAAAAATATACTAGTACACTACATGATTCATAGTTCAGGCGAGTATCCCACATATATCCTCCAAGGTAAATTTTCAATATATAGTTATTTTTTAATATTTTTTTTTAAAATTATGATGTATTAGAATCTCAAGGATGTTCATTTGAGAATTTTGATAAAATAATTGATTAAATAATAAAGATAATTAATTTATTTGAGCGCGATTTATCTTAAATATGAATGATTAGGATCGAATGATAATTTTATTAAATGAGTAACACAATTATTGCATATGGTGGATTATGATTGTAGACCAAACAATTTTATGTGATTGGTTTCATTTAATTTATTTTTAAATTAAACTATTAGTATGTTATCCATCCCTCTTCTCATTATGTATGGTTATATGTTATCATGGATTACTTTATGTATAACCCATAAAAAATATATTAGTTCCCCTGAAATTAATGTGAGTAAAACAATATGTATTGGATGGATCTCTCAAGCCAGATGAGGTTTTTCATGTTTAGAGCTGAGGAGAAACCAATCCAGGAAAGAAACATGGGTGGAGGAGTGGAAAGAAGATACAAGAACCATAATTGGTTGAATAATTTTTCCCACTGTTTTTATGGTTATTTTATCATAAGATAAATATACTAAAAATTAGTAAAATATCATGATCAAAATACTTTATTGTTTTACATCTATCTTGGATCTTGGTTATTCAATATGGATGTTTTTTAATGATCACATGAAACAATAAATTAACAACAATAAAATATGGGAATAAAATAATTTAGATTATGTATAAATTTTATAAAATAAACTGTTAATCACTCATTTAAATTCAATTAATTTAAAAAATAATGTAATAAAGATAATAATTGGAAATTAATGCAAATATAAAATAATAAAAATACATATATTAATTTGGTATAACCTTCTACTGCTTAAATAATATCTAACTATAGTTCACAATGATGAAAAATTCAATGTTGGGTTTCTTTTAATTATTGGGCAATTATAAATTAAATATTTTGTTTTACCAAACTATTTTCACATTAAGGGATTACTTCCCAATCAGGAGATGGGGTAATTCAGATGTAAGGTTCATGGATATCCAAATTAAGGATTTCAATATTTTGGAGTCCACTCAACATATCAAGTAAATTTGAGTTAATTCAATTTGAATTTTTAATACAAACCTAAAACACTTCATATTTTGTAAACATAAAATGTTACAGTGAAATGAAGGTGAATATGGATCCTTTACACTATATTTTCAACGAATCGTGATATTTTGATGCCATCATTAGGGGATATTGGGTTTCTATAAAATAATGGGAGAATAATAAATATAAAATTTATTTATTTTTTAATATTTTATTAGATAAACTACTAATAAAAATTTTATACTACTTTTATAAACATCAATAGAATGACTTCATGAAAATTACTCTGATATATATAAGATAATGATAACCTTCTAACTGGAAAAAATCTCAAATAGTGGAAAATGTGTTTATGTGTTATTATACTCCATTAAGGATATTTTATGATGTGGAATAACCAATTCTAGATTAAATTGGTAATGTTGACAATGTTTTAGTGTTAACTCTCTATGATAAACACTTGATCGATTACACATATGCATAGTTGTTCAAGCTATCATACCCGATCCATGAGATTTTGTGGAAACATTGGGATAATTATTTTTATATAATGATGTATCCCTTTAATTATATCTATCAATATAAATAGATACAAGAGATATATGAAATCACCGATGATTTCATTAAATCTAATATTAAATATTCATTGTATACTAAGACCCATGTAGTCCATCGTGTTGGCTACATTAAATTGTTAGAAAATATTGGGATTAAATTCCATGATGAGATGAGCACATATCTCACAAATTACACACTACCAAAGACAATAAATTGTTTAATTATTAATTATGACATGAGAAATAATGAGAATATTGTTTTCAAACTAATAATTCTGATTCACCAATTTTACTAGGACATGGGGTGTAACAAACACCAAATATTTTTTGGGAATAATAAATGGAAGAACAAGAACAAGGGGCCCAAGAATCACACAAATTATAAATCTCTCTAGAATATTCATCCCAATAATATGAATATCCAAAGGAATTGTGTGGAAAATTAGGCACTTGGGTTTTAAAGTATGAAAGACCATTGGAAGATGGAATACAGCTAGAAGAAAGGGGAAGAAAAATGTGTAGTCGTTATCTTGTGTAATATTTTTGTATCTACAAATTGGGTATTATATAAAACATTTTCTACTCAGGTATATATCCAAATATATGAACCAAGAAAATTATGAGTGTTTTCTAGGGGATAAAAGGATCCAAAAAATTCAAATTGTGTGTGGTTGGATGCTCTTGACATTGGTGACTACTGTCGTCCATTTCCAACAATATTGATATTTGTTTTAACTAATTGTAATGTTGTATGAAATAATTCCAGGAACCTAATTTATATATCATTCCCTGATTAAGATGTGTTTATACATAGGTATATACATAAATATTTTTCCTGTTATAATGAAAACATAGGTTATGGTATAGAACATTTATAAAATTGCCTTAATGTATTACCTTAGGAAAACCATATTATTGGCAATAGATGATGTATCACATTAAACTGAATCATATAACACCTAGCTATTGTGTTGTTTTTATGGTCATGTAAAAGATAATTGTTAGAAAAATAATTATCAGGATACTAATATTGACACTTTTGACATAAAAACCACTTGAATAACGTCGTGCCTTTTTACAAATAAAAATTACTGAACTATAGAATGGTGGATAGGGTCATAATCCATGGAGATTTTAGGGTTGGTAGAAATTAATTTGTGTGGACCTTTTCCATTTGATGCTAGAAGTGGGTATTCATTTATTATAACTTCTTCTAATGATTTGATTAAATATATATATGTCTATAAAATTGGGTATTAATCCATGTTCTTTGATAAATAAATAAATTCAATAATAAAGTAGAGATCAAACATTGAATGAATATAATTAATCTTTGATCAGACCAAGGTGAGGAATATATTAACCCGTAGTTTATCAACTTCTTATTAGAGTTTTGGATTCTATCAATACACAACCCACCTTACACACCATAGTGGAATGGTGTTGGTGAATGGGGAAACCAAAAAATTATATAATTGGTATGGATGATGATGAATTATGAATATAATCCATTATCCTTTGGGAGAAGTGCATAAAAACAGTTCTATATATATTGACACAAGCATGAACTAATTAGAGAAATGAAAATACCTTCATGTTATTGAGTTCAAGGAATACAAATTGGGCACATACATGTGTATGGGGTTGTGAGACGTTTTTTAAGGCATTATCAAGAAACAAACAAGTACCCAAAGTCATATGGTGTATCTATATAGTTTTCCCTAAAGAATCAATTAGATACTGACTGTAAAACCCACTATACATTAATGTTACTATATTTATATAGTTATGATCCATAATATGGATCACATACCCAAAAAAGAACATAGGGATCAATATAGAATCTTATGCTCACGATAAATAAGAGTGGGTCAAGAACAGATTCCACAGGTCGACATGGAAGATGTTGTTCCTAATATACATGTACATCATAGAAGTAATATAGAGGTAAAAGAACCTAAAAGATATGGGTTTCTAGTCCCTGAATATGTGGAATATTTATTAGATGAAAATGGAGAAAATATCTACTATAAATAGGTAGTAGAGAACTCAAAATATTCAAGATGGAATGAAGACATGAATTCTGAAATAGATTCTATGTATCGTAACTAAATTTTGGGTTTGTCCAATATGCCATTTGATATAATGCATATAGATTGGAAATGGTATTTTAGGAGAAATATTGAAATTAAAGGTAAATAAAATAGTAATAAAGAAAATATAGTGGTTTATGGGTTTATGTACAACTATGGAATTGAATACGATGAGACCATTTCACTAGTTTCCATGATTAAATCAATATGAGTTATACTTCATATTTGCTCTCAGAATGGATTTAAAAATTATAATATGGATGTAAAAAATAATTAACTTAATGGGAACCATTAGATATATATCTACAAGACACAACCAAAAGAGTTTGTGACATAAGGTGATTCAAATATGATTTTAAAGTTGTAGAGATCCTTTTACTGATAATGGTAAGCATCTAGGTCATGGAACATTAAATTTTATGAACATGTTAATGAATTTTGTTTCATTAAGAATGAATGAAAGTCATGTGTTTGCAATAGGTTTTGTGAGAATATTTTAATTATCGAAGTATTATAATTTAATGAAATATTACATATTGGAAATGACATATCATCCTTAGGGTTTGATAAAGAATGGTTGAAAAGTATTTCATCAAAAGGAATTAAGAGAAACATCTTATATTTCAGGCTTCAAGATGAGGATTCATAGAGTAACTCAGAGGGAATAAAATGACCAAATACTAAAGGGATTTAGTATGGAAACATAGATGAGGTTATTAGAAGAGTCAGGACAATTTTTCTATCTATGTGGCAGAGCTGTGAGATGGAAGAGTTCTAAGGAGCTAGTTTTCATTGATTCTATATTGAAATGAAAGTATATAGCATCTTATGATTCTTCAAAAGAAAATCCATTTGGATATGATACTTTGTATTAGATCATGATTTGGATCCTAGAATTAATGAAACTATCACATTGTACATTGATAATATAATAGTAGTGGCTCTTGAAAAAGTTCTAAGTTCACACCAGCAGACAAAGAACATACTCTGGATGTATCACCTATTAGTGGAAATTTATCAAAGGGTTGAACTATCGGCATGAATAGATATCATAAAAGGAAATTTTATGGAACCCACAACTAATTTCCAATCTGAGTAGAATAATTAGTGTCATTTTAGAGCTGGCGTATTGAAGGTTATCAATAGTTCGCTCTATTGAAGGTGAGAGTATGTTGGAGTTGGATCCTGATAAAACACATCTATGTACTTTATGATAAACTATATTCATTTTTTAACACTAACATACTATTTATCAAATCATGATTATTATTCATTGTTGCATATAATGATATAATATCCTAAGATAATCAATCACATAAAATGTTCATAGAAGATCTCTACTATGATGAGAGCCCAAAAAATCTGTGATAGTATTCTTATATAAATTTAGTATATATGGAATAAATAATCTCAAGTGCATATATGATTCAAGATATCTATGTAGTATACCCATAGGATAGTAAGGAAACTTATCATGGTCTATACTCAAAGTAATATCTATTGTAGGATATTATGAGATCAAGAACTTCTAGTAAGATATATTATTGATATGTGTTTGTAGATTTTCATATCTTCAAGCATTTTTATTGATTCTTAGACTTCATAATTATTATTAATGATAATTATAAGTCGTATACGTTGATTTAGTAGTGATAATTATGATTACATATTTATGAAAAGTGGTATGATATATTGGGTGAATCATATGTAATATTTCATTAATAAAAAATGTGAGAAAATAATTTGACCCTTCAATTCATCAATGGAAGTTGATATATCAAGAATATGGCCTAAATAAATATATTTCTATGGTTTTCTATTGGCACAATAATTTTTCATGAGGAATTAATATAAGAATAAATTCATATTTTGATCCAATAATCACAAGCATTGACTTCATGTGTTGTGATATTCCCTTAATCATAGAATCCTTCAATTCCAAGTAACCACATATGAACCACTATTATCTGGAACCCAAAATTATCTCCAATCTATATTATGTTTATATGGATTCAAATCAACCTAATATATAAAAAATTAGTATTAAAATTCATCATTATTCTTTTTTATCCTCATGATAAGACATTTTATATATCTAGTTTCATTAAAATCAAAAATATATTCTCCAAATTTTACCTATAATAAAACCATAACAATATGTATATAATACTTATATTAGTGTTTTTTATGAACTCTTCATCAATTAGCTATAATCCATATCCAAATCAACATGATAGTTTATGACAATCATCGTACGGTTGGATATTGTTTATCATAGATATTCATTACTATGTTAAAATATAGTCAGTAAGCCAATGGATTCATCCATGATCATCATAAGAAGTCAAAATATTCATATTGTAATACACAGTCTATGTGATTATCCATCACAATGATTCAAAATATCATTAATTAATTTCTCCAAAATCACTCAACACACCCTTCCATGAATCTCCTTTGTAATTCAATAAAGTAAAATTATAGACACAGACAACATCACAAATTTTAATAGATAACCTTTATTATTAAATCATGGCCATCCCATAATATAGATTATAATCTCTAATAATAATATTCTATGATAGAATTCTTAAATTTTCTATCATCAACATATATTTTATTAATTATTTATTCATTTTACTCTTTGAAAAATATAACTCAACATGTATCCAATAATATACTCACGAATATACCAATTCAAAATATATGAATAATGTCTGTCCATATAGAAAATGGTAACATCATCAATTTTAAAAAAATAAAACAAGACATAAATACATTTCTTATGCATAAAATACATCATAACATGCATGGGAACTTTAACCATTCCCAAATGGATTTCTTTGTAATAGACCATTTCAAATACTCCATAATATAAAATTATATTCCATTTTGAAACATCCTGAAAGCACATGAACCAACGATGGTATAAGAAATAATTCAACTTACATTAACGCTGTATTTTCACTTTGGATTTATGTACCAGTTATCTAACTTTTGATTTATAATATAATTGATAAATATATAGTTATTAATTTGGATTTTATGCCATTCTCTCCAATTAAATTTTTTGATATTATTCTCCCCATTTATTTACGATTCCTTATAAAACATTATAGGGATTTAATAATTTTTATCCACTAATAGATTTACAATATAATGATGTGGGGTAAAATATCTCATGAGCATCATTTTATAATTCTTATTATTAAGAAAATTAAAAAGTGGAATAAAAAATTCTAAAAATTAAATACTTGAAAATAGAAATTTCAATTAATTACTCCATGACGGTGACAGAAAATCTATTCTAGGAAATAATATAAATCAATTGAAATTACTATGTTGTCCATAAATAATCCTCCATAAAGAATTTACTCTGGTATATGAAATTTGAATCAATTATCTATACTAAAGCAGGATTCTTCCTACCCTATGTGTCACACTCTCCTTCCTCCACGTAACTCTCCAAACCCCCCCCCCCCCACCTATTCCTACATTCATTGCATGAGAATGTCGACTACCGCCGCATGCGCTCTCCTCTAGATCCCTATCGAACAGGGTTTCACGGATACCATGAATCATGGACACTCCGGCCCTGCACATTCTTCCACTCCTCATTCACACCTCTGGCGATGACATCTACTCTTCCCGATCACATGCTCTGACATCTTGCAAATCAATTTCGGGTTTCGAACAACTAGGTTGCTTCATCATATATCTATGACAAAGTATTCCAATTCCATTCGCAACTCCCGCAATGACATTCGGTGTCCAGCGACGTGTCTACTGTTACATCCATATAAGGGTTTCTTCCTACCGGGTGGCTTCGACGCGGTTCTACCTAGCATTACTAATCAACTTACCTTGTCCATCGTTATCTCACTGTCCAGGTTTGGTTTCCCTCGATGTGAGCTCTCATCGATGGATATATGAACCTATTTCTCCA
Organism: Viscum album; assembly: GCA_963277665.1. Lineage (NCBI taxonomy): Eukaryota > Viridiplantae > Streptophyta > Magnoliopsida > Santalales > Viscaceae > Viscum > Viscum album. The sequence continues at coordinate 2,043,070,777 of OY728147.1, read as the reverse complement.
TTACACGATATGATGGTTGAATGAAAAATTCCAGTAATTTATTTCACCCCTATTCGGTATACTTATGCACATCAGTATGAAACTACAGTCCATGTATGCATACAATAACTATACACAGCTTATATATGGTACCTTTTTCTGCTTGACTAAATAGATTCCTCCATTATTCCAAATTTGAGTCCAGCACTTGCATCTGTCTATTTTAGATATGTTAGACAGATGTTGCTATTTATTTGATGACTCTATAACTTTGGTATGAGATTCAATCAGTGAAATAATTCTGTGCTTATCTATGAGTACCTTTTCTTTCATTAAGTGACATTCATATTTAATATTTGAATATTTGAATTTATATTTTCTTTGTAATCTTTATATGTTTCTTTGAGTTTGGAATAAGTCTGGTTCATTGAAATAACAGTATAACTATGGATCACTATAATTAAAACATGCATTCTCTGTCAATTTTCTTATCAGTATATTATAAATTGAATCTACGTACAAAAAAACATCTTTTGGGTGCATTATAAAACCTAACAATTCAACATAAAGGCAACAAAACAAAGATGCAGACACCGTAAGCATCGAGAGATGCAAGGTTGCAAAGGAGACTTTGTATGAGAGAATGACAAATCGGTACAACATTATTGTATTTCCTTGAAATCATTCCATAAACTTACTTACTGATTTATAGGTTCCTAACTTTATAGGAAAATCACCCATAGAGGGACATCTTTTATGTTCTGCTGCAACATCTGATTCATTGCAATTGAATTCCAATTTGATCAGAGGAGCACGCATACCACTTTCACCTATACCTACCAATGGTAAGTACATTTTAATTTTACCAACATTTTCAGATACAACCAATATATTATTTTTAAATAATGTAATCTACATTACTCATGCTGCATTTAAATTTACAGTGGCTCTAGATTTTGGATCCTCAACGCCAATTAGTGTTAGAACAAGCATTTGAAAAGGTTGTAGTAACATTATTAACTGTAAGTATCTTAGCTTTTCAATCTTAATTTATATATAATCATTACAACTTTGTTCATGTATTTTATACTCACCAAATGAGGATCATGCATATCTATTTCACCTTTATCATTAAATGGTGAGTCACATTACACTGTCAATGAATAGTGACTATATTTATTTATTTCACTATGTCGTAACATTGTACAGTTTTTCAACTATTAAATTTCATTGAATCTTCATCATGGTTGTGGATCTTTATCAACAATATTTGTTCCCCATAGGAAGAGAAAACGTATACTAGTAACTAATCAAGAAAATTATGACCCCTCTGGTAAGTAATCCATCATCGTATAGTTTCGAAAAACACACATGTATTCTCTAATATGTATTTAACATTTAAACTAAATTTTCATTACTTTTTCTAGGTGTAAGGACTGAGTGAAATATACCCACTTACCCTTCGTGAGACTCATTAATAGAGTAAGCTCAAATTATGCATTCAAATGATTTTGTATTGTCACATAGTTAAATTTTTTAAATAATTTTTTAAAATATATACCATTTTACTTCTTCAAATAGTGGTAACGAAGCTTATTTTCCTGGTACAGGTGTGATCTATATTCTAATCATGTTGTATTCTCCTTTTTTATCCTTAGATAAAAATCTCCATTATTTCGGTATTTCAATGTAATTTGAATGCATAATTAACACTATCAAATATGTGTCATCTACATTGAGTCATGTCATTTCAGAAATTTATGTAACAACTGGTGAAATCAATTCTATAATTACTCATAGAAGAGACTATTTAGGTTTGACCTACTACATAATGATTTAATACTTTACTGGTATTTCATATGAAAATCCTTACAAAATAAATGACAATACTGCTATAGAAATAATGCTACTACTTCACATTACAGAAAATGTGGGTAAATGTATTCTTTTTGCCTTCTGCTAGAATTTTGTTCAAGTCATCACAGTTTTATGTAATTTAAAATGCTATGTTTATTAACACCATTCATTTAACCATTCCTCACCTATAGAATATTTGAATATTGGAGATCCCGCTAATGCTTTCCAATACTGTGGTTCAATATTTTTGTTTGATGAGAGAAATATAAAATGAAGCCCCAAAGAAAACCCACAATTTGGTATATGTTGCGCACTTGGTAATGTCTTTTTGCAATTACTAACTTCCTGTCCTCTATACGTTTAAACATTAGTCTTCAATCAAAACTCTGTGGAGGAAATAACATTCCAAGAATATATGAATATTTACAGTAATATGTTTGCATTCACATCAATGGGTGGTAATGTTGACAGATAATTCAATATTAGATGATCTCCAACTATATTCAGATTGAATGGACCAAACTACAATCGCATATGTAGTCTCTGTCCTCCTGAGGGACAACCACCTAGGTTTTCCCAGCTCTATGTTTATGATACTGCAAACGAGTCTCAAAATCGGGTTCTGAATGTCAGGTAATATTTAACATGTAGTTTTACACATTTACGGGACAATCATATTTTCACATCATTCTTTATATAATTCTCTTTGCAGTTATGGCAGAGTGAATTCAAACACAGTGGTCGATTATAATATTGTTGTTAACTTACAAAATATGCTTCATGAAACAAATGTTTTATCTCATCATTTCAGAAGTGTAAAGGATGTTCTTGATCATCAAGAACATGAAAACATAAATTTGTGCCTTATTAAGAGAAGACAAACAGATTCAATGACATACAACTTGCCTACTACTTTTGAGATTGTGATGCTTATTGTCAGTGACATTGAAGATCACAACTGTGAAAGAGATATGATCATTCGGAGGAGAAGAGGTGATTTGCAACATATTAATGAGCATCATACCTTGTACCTTCCATTACAATATCCAATTATTTTCACAAATGGTAAAAATGGATATGTTGACAATATTTTGCATCGATATATATCTAAGATTACTTATATAAAGGTTCGGAATGTAACAATGAGCGAATACTTCTCCTATCACTTGTAGTGTCGTTCGAGTGATACGTCAATATTATAACATTCAAGAAGACTGTTGCAATAGTTTATTTTTGATTCTTATACAATGATAGAGTCTTAGAGACTATCCTTCATTCGGTTCAATCAAAAACACTTGAGGGTTGAGTTGTACAGTGGGATGAAAGATGATTTTCTTCGAGGTGACCGTGATGGGTATGCATGCAGGAAGCGAATCATTTTACCATCTACATTTATTGGTGGTCCCGTGTATGTGATTCAAAATTATCAAGATGCAATGTCAATATGCAATTGGGAAGGATATCCGGATTTGTTTTCAACGTTTACATTCAACCCCCTTTGTCCTGAAATCACTATATTTGTATCACATAATATACTTTGCCCTTTAGATTGTCTGCACATTGTATGCATAATTTTCAATGTTATGGTTTAACAGTTAATGAATGATTTACGAGACCGCTATAGCTTTGGAATGTCACGTGATGTTACCTACTATAATAAATATTATTTTATGAGACATACTTTATCTTATTTAATGACTCTGATGTTGAACTGTGTCATTTATATCCTTACTTTCTGTGCAGTTGTTCATACAATGGAATTTCAGAAACATGGGATGCCTCATATACACATTTTACTATTTTTATGTTGAGAGAGAAAAATAGGTACTCCAGCCTGCGTTGACAAATGTTTTTTTTCTGAAATTCCAAATAAAGGTGATATCCCAAAACATCACGAGGCTGTTATGAAGTTTATAATGCATGGACCTTGTGGTGATGAAAATCATAGATCACCTTGTACGAAAATGTAAAATGTACTAAATTTCTTCCAAAAAATTTGTTGAATGTACGACGGTTGATGATGATGGGTATGTTCTATACTGATGAAGAGATGATGGAAACACGATCATGAAAAATGGTGTCCTTATGGATAATCGGTTTTTTGTACAATATAATTATTTCTTGATAATAAATTATCAAACTCATTTGAATATAGATGTCTGTACTCAATCTACTTCCATCAAATATAAGTTCATGTATATTAGTAAAGGTAATGAGTGTGTAACAAACAGCTTCTTATGAAACCAACACCACAGCACCGTCAGGAAATAATGTCAATGAGATTAAAATGTATTATGATTGCTAATGCATCTCACCTTGCGAGGCCTCTTAGAGGATATTTTCCAATGATATCCACAATATATATTTTCCGGTTGAAAGATTAAATTTTCATTTAACAGGCCCAAATAGTGTTACGTACACTGACACTGATCATATCGAGGATGTGTTACATGAGGGTAACATTTTTCAATCAATTCTTACAGCATGGTTTCAGGATAATATTGCTTACCAGGAAGGAAGATGTCTTACATTTGTAGAATTTCCAACTAGATTTTTTTTCCACCAATGAGAAAAAATATGGTGTCCAAGAAAGTCGGGGTTCAGTATTGGTATACTTTATTATGTTCCACCGACAACTGGAGAGCTATATTACATTCGATTAATGCTGACAAAGATCAAAGGTGAAACTTCTTTTGATAGCATTAAAACTATGAACAACATTATTTATGGTACTTTTCGTGAAGCATGTTCTGCATTGGGACTTCTTGCTGATGACAGAGAATTTATTGAAGAAATCAAAATGTTTCAACTTGGGATACTGGCCGGTCTATGCACATACTTTTTTCTAGCATTCTGTTCTCAAACAATATGTCTCTCCTAGACATTATTTGTCATGAAACATGGAAGATCATCAGCAAAGACATTCTCTATGCAGAAAAAAATATGCTACAAATGCCATGTTTCAAATTGCTGAAAACATATAATGTGATATATGAATTTGCTAATTCAGTTTTATTCTTATTCAATTAATTCAATGTACTAATTAAATAAAAATATTTCATTAATCCATTTTTATTTTTCACTTATAGATCTTCTAAAATAGATGTATTATTTTCTTGAAATAGAGAACCTACTACAAAGTAATCGTAGATATCTTCATTATTTTCCACCAATGCCGGTACCTTATTCTGAAATTGTAACTCAACGAAATCAACTGGTAGATGATGAACATAATCATGATAGATAGGCTCTTCGGAACGAGTATCCGACTTTTCAAGGTAAACTAACTGATGAACAGAATGAGGTGATTACTAACATTATGTCTTCGTTAACTGCATCTGTTGGAGGAATCTTTTTCTTGAATGGTCATGGAGGCACAAGAGAAACTTATATTTGGAATGTATTGACATCTTTTCTATAGTTAGAAGGTGATATTGTTCTAGCAGTTGCATCGAGTGGAATTTCATCATTACTACTACCTTGTGGGAGAACATCACATTCCAAATTTCGAATCCTAATATCTATTTTTGAAACCTTATTTGTAATATTCAATAAGGTAGTGATGTCGCATATCTTCTACAGTTAACTAAGATTATTATTTGGGATGAGGCACCAATGATTCATAAGAATTTTTTGGAAGCTCTTGACCATACTTTATAATATATCTTGTTGGTAAAAAATTATAATGCGGCAAACATGCCATTCGGTGGAATAATTGTCGTATTAGGTTGGGATTTCAGGAAAATACTACCTGTCGCACCAGGTGTTAACAGAAATGAAATAATTTCTTCATGTATAGATTTTTCATACTTTTGGCAACATTTTCGTGTTTTAACACTGACAAGGAACATTAGATTACCTTCCAATTCTTCTACAATTTCAGATGAGGGTGTTGAATTTGCCAAATGGACTTTAGATATTGGTGAAGGTTGCATTAGAGAACCAAATGATGGTGAAACCACAATTCCAATTCCAGTCGCATATCTTCTTTCTTGTAGAAATGATCATATTTCTAAAATTGTTGAACATACTTATCCCAACATTGTTAGTAACCATGCTGATTTTAATTATCTTAAAGACCATCCCATATTAGCTCCAAATCGGGATATTTTTTATGAAGTAAAATGCGTACATGATCTCCCTCACGTGTTCTGAATGCAAAGATTATTAGAGCTCAGATTCAGTTTGTGATGCAAGTTTAGATATAGATAGTCCAGAAAAAATTTACACATCAGAAATGTTAAATTGGATTAATGTATCAGGGATGGCTGCACAAAAAATTACACTCAAAATTGGGGTTCCTGTCATGTTGCTTCTTAAACATAGATCAGTCTTTTGTATTATGTAATGGGACTCTCTTGATTGTTAACCACTTGGGGTACTATACGATCAAAGCAAGAATTATATGTGGCTGTAATTTTGGATATCTTTCTTTCATTCAAAGATTAAACATGACACACTCAAACATTCGATGGCCATTCAAACAACAAAGAAGGAAATATCCTTTGACTGTTTCTTATGATATGACTATTAACAAAATTTAAGGACAATAACTATCTTCTATTGGGGTATATCATTGAAAACATGTGTTTTGTCATGCTCAATTATATGTTTCTCTATCTAGAGTCACATCACCATTTGGTTTGAAAATAGTAGTTGGTGATAATAATCCCACATCTAGTGAATCAACACAAAATATTGTCTACAAAGAAATATTTCATAGATTGGGATAGGTATATGTCAAATTATATGTTAAATTGTGAATATTTGGTTCTCTTCAGCTTATTTATGTTTGATTTTATGAAACTCAATGTTTCTGATTATGATCTGTTTATACAAAAATTAAAATAGCAGATTATTGCGAATATGTCGCAATCAATTTCCCCTTTGAATGATATCACACCTGATACCGATGAGACATTGAAGATACAAGTGCGTATTTTGAAATTGTGGGGAAACACATCATCCAGGTACTCCAATGATGTTGTCGCGATTGATATGATTTTTAGAGATTTACCGGTGAATTCATAGTTAAATTGTACTTCATATTATCTTTATTCTATTTTATTTATCCATTCATTGAAATTATACCAAATATTTGTCAACATCAATAAAACGTGTTTCATAATTTGAGATTCTTTGATATTGATTTCTGCAGAAAGGAAAGATACATTGTAATATTACAGGGTGTCAAATTCTATCTAAGTTCAAAAATATATTGCGTGGAGGATGTGATATTTCATACAGAACTTGAAGATAGCTACTAATCAATGTACCTACATAGGAACTAGACATGCATTTTAACTAATTTTCACATCAACAACACATTTCCAACCATGTGATGCACCGCTACCACATTTTTGTTTCGATTTTACTTCCTTAGAAGACATAATTCAGAGAAGGATTCCAGAGCAACATTTAATAGGTGAACATTTATTGAAATTTCTTTAACAGTTTATGAATGATTCTAAAGTATCTCTATTGTTCAATATTTACCTGTATGGATTAGTTTCATCTTTTTTTACCTTAAAATTCACAACCATTTATTTTTCTTGATCTATTTTAGAAATTCTTGGATATTTACATTTCTCATATCCTATTGAAGCATTGGGTTATTCCAATTTCAAGATTCAAATTGTCATACAGGATGATAGGTTAGTCAATACATCCTTCCATTATCTTTTACCTTTTGTTTATATTTATTATTATGCGGTGTATATTATTCTGTAGAGGGTTATAACTTAAATGTAGTTTATGGGGTGACTATACTAATCAGATGCCATCTTACTTGGAAGAAAATTTTGGTTCTTCAAATGTTTTAATATAGAAACTTGTTAGAGTTAAGAAATTGAATAGTATGCTCTCTAATAACCCAATTCCATATTTCACTTTCGTTTATTCAATGCTTTAAAAAGTTTTAAACCACTAGAACAACAAAATTCATTTTAAAATTACTTTCAGCCTCTCTTATACTTAAAACATCCATTAATGTGAAGAAAATAATTTTCAATTCTTATATTGAAGATGTTGAATCATTCTGAAAAAGGTTCTTTGGATACTTGATTTAATTGTAATTTTTGTGTATGTTGTCCAATGTTTACTATATGATTGATGAACATATTATGTTTGATGTTTGACTGGGATGTTTCAATATTCAGATGTATATTTATAATGGCATCCGAGTATCAAAGTCCATCACCTAAAAACCCCATCTTCTTCCTCTACACCATTTCTGTATTGAAAAAAAAACCATTTTTGAAGTCAGGAATTTTGATCAGGTATGTAGTATATGACAAATTTACAATTTAATTTATGCACAATAAAAATATGGTTGTACCAGTACAGTACTGTACTATGTAATTATCCACACTAATGTCAATGTTGGAAAGCCTAAAGAGTGCTTGATTTCCATGACTATAAAAAAATTCATACAACTCACAATTGGTTCTGTGATTCATGCATGAAAAAAGTGCTAATATTGACGGCAAAAATTGGTGCAGCAACTGCAAGATATTTGTAACTTGCATGGTTCCCATGTTCTTATTTATTTTTCTACTTAATAGTTTATTACATATTTTATATATCAATAGTAATTAATTTTACTTATCCTAAATCCCTTTTTAATCATATTTATAAATCAACAGATTTAGAGTGCAGCTGCTTTTGATTGATTCCGTGGACTCCTTATCAGTTGTACTATTTGATAAACAAGTATTTCAATTTGGGAGAAAATTTTATTTAGATCTGTGAGATTATTTGATAAGGTACTACTAGATAATAAAATATCATGATTAAAAAATTATGTTCGCTTTAATTAAACAAATATTTAGTATTTCTTCTTAAATAATGCTGATGATGAGTTCATTTTTCCTACTGAATTGACTGTTTTCAAATCAAAGAGGTTCTCCTATCAATTGAAGTGTCAAATTATAATATTTAAAATCTTCAATGTTCAGTTAAAAAAACTCATACAAGGTAATATTCATTATTGACAACAAAAACTACATCACCATGTTTAATCATAGCTTCACATAATTTCAAGTATATTACACTATATATTCCAATTTTCATTAAAATGGATAGATTGAAAATAATTATTTCTGTTATTTATTATATACAACATCACCAAAGAAGTGGATGTACAAATGTAATTACTGTGCATGAACATAGTCAGGTACAATATAATCCATTAGCATCATTTTTACTTCCAAGTGTGTAAATAAAGTGAGACTGGATTAATGATTTGTTGTTCTATGATAGGAACATAAAAATGTTAAATCATTTCAACTTAGTGAAAAGACTGACTCTATATTTGAAACACCATCTACGGTATCATCCTATATTCAGGTATATATATATATATATATATATATATCCCCCTTTTTAAATTTTATTTTCAAGACATTGTATTATTCTTACATTATAATTACTCATACATCTGATGATACTTTTATCTATGTTCCATACACAAAAAAAACCTACTGACTAATTTTTTTAATGAAGATGTTATTGATCAATCTCAAAATATCCCACATATATGTGTTGGTGGTCAGAGTCAGACATTAAATTTGGAAATCTGAATTAAGGATAAATTAAAAGACAAGGAAGAAAAGAATGACTGATATGTTCTTCAGATATGAAAGGTAATACGAATTCAGGTGATTGTATCTTCTAATTTCATTTTTATCAAGCGAGTAAATTAATTCTTCCTGTATTACAAATCAACTGTCAATTTATGTATTTTAGTGCTGGTGGGAGAAGGGGAAGGGCAGGGAGGGGGGGCTGGTGGGAAAGGGGCTGGGCAGGGAGGAGGGGCCTGGTTGGGTTGGTGTTGGGCAGGAGGGGGTGAGTTGGAAGGGGAAGGTGCTGGGATGCAGTGGAAGCAGATGCATCTAGGTGGGAGGGGAGCAGGGGGTGGGCAGGGGGAGAGGGGAGGGGCTGGGCATCGGTGGGTGGAGGGGAAGGGCGGGGGGGGGGGGGTGGTGTGGGCTGGTGGGGGCATGTGGGAAAGGGGTTGGGCAAGGAGGAGTGGCCTGGTTCGGTTGGTGATGGGAAAGAGGGGGGTGAGTTGGAAGGGGGAGGTTCTGGGATGCAGTGGCACCACAGGCTGCTAAGGGGGAGGGGAGGAAAGGGGTCGGGTAGGGGGTGGAAGGGAGGGGTTGGGAATGGGTGGGGGTGGTGATGGGCATGAGGGATGAGGAGTTGGAGGGGGGACGGTCCTGGTTAGGGGTGGAGCTGGGCAGAGGGGACATGCCTGTGTAATGTATTTTAATTAAGTTTCTACTTAATATATATAGGTTTTTTGATCATTTATAGTGAAATATGTTCACTTATTAATTAATTTTAGGATTCTCTAATTTTAACTTCTATGTGCAGGTTCGATAGCAACTTGGGGTGGGGTGTTATTCAAGGAACTCCATATGCATATTCGAGGTGCATGCTTGTGTAATGTTATGAATTATGTTTTTATTGGCTCATTGGATGGTCTTTTTGAATTACATTACACAAGACTTGAATATTCGTTATTGAACAACTTGATTTTTTTACAACAATAACCAATCCCATGAGGTTCTTGCTGAAATTATCTTATACATATTTAAAATTTGAAATAAGGTATTGTAGTTTATTATTGTTATTAAAAGGTAAAAACTTATAAAAAATTTAGTACTCTATGATACAATATATAGTTTTTAATTTGTTTTACATATAAATATAAATGGTCTGGGCGGGTTAGAGAAGAGGGGAGGGGAGGGGAGGGGAGAGGAGGGAAGGGGAGGGGAAAATGAGGGTAGGGGGGGGGGCTGGTGGGGGAAGAGGTTTGGCAAAGGGGTGGGGGGGAGGCGCTGGGCATGGGGGAGGGGTAGAGCTGGGTAGGGTGGAAGGAGGAGGTGATGGGAATTTGGGGGGTGGTGACAAACTGTGCAGGGTGGCGGGGGTGACATGAGCGGTTGCAAAGGGAAGGGATGACGAGGTGGGGAGGAGGGAGGAATGGATCGGGGGACGTTCTGGTTAGTGGGCAGGGGAATGGATGGGATGGCTGGGCAAGTTGAATGGGAGGAAAGGGGAGTGGAGGGGGGGGGGGAATGGGAGAGGGGGCTACTGGGGGAATACTATGGCTAGCGGAGGTGGTGGGGGAAGTGGCTGGGTAGGGGAATGTAGGGGAGGGACTGGGCAGGTTGGATGGGAGGGGAGGGGAGGGGGGGAGGGGAGGGGAGGATGAGGGCATGGGGGAGGGGGATGCTGGGGGAAGACATTGGCCAGGGAGGGTGGTGGGGGAAGTGGCTGGGTAGGGGATCAGAGGGGAGGGACTGGGCAGGTAGGAGGGGGATACCGAGGGAATAGTTTGGCCAGGGTGAGGGGGCTGCAAATGTAATAGTTTGGCCGGGGGGAATTGGATGGGTAGTGGGGAGGCAGCGGTTACGGGGAGGTCTGATGGTATTGGGTGGGAGATAGGTGGAGACCGGGGGAGGGGAGGGGTAGAGCTGGGTAGGGGGTTAGAGGTGCTTCTGAAAAAATTGGGGGGGGGGGGGGGGTAACAGGCTGCCAAAATAACCAATTTTCTTTTTCAATTTGTATTGATTTATCTATTGTTTCAAATAGTACTGATTTTTCCTTTTCATATTAATAATTGTTTGGTTTTACCTCACCAAATTACCCAGTTTTTTCATATTAATATGTCTCATTTACTCACATTAATGTCTAATTATATATTGTAGGGATCAATATAATTGTCAACAAAAAAGACAAACTGGTACTCTACATCAGTGATACATGGTAGTACTGGGAGGAAGTTTACTGCACATTCTGAGGACATGAATTGTAATACAATCTGCACAACCGCTGTTGTTAAAAATAATGGTTCTTCTATTTGTTGTCAAAAATGTATCTGCTACTTAAAGTGTATTTATGTTCTCTTATCATGGTTAAATAACATTCCATTTTTATTTTTCAAAGGTGACATGAATGTGACAACTGATGTATGTTTCGAATATACTCTTCTCTTACCATGCTTATGTTTCAATGTTTTCATATCTCAAGCATCTAGATATTTTATTTTCATACATTGTTTCTATGAATAGATTTATATTTTCAATACAATATTTATTTTTCCCCATTGACCACTTCTCATTTTTCTAATAGATTTTGTAGTTCATATTTAATTTATGACGTCGTGCGTATGCATAGGAGATGTACTAGTATTCAAATAATGTAACCTTTTTTATGAAAAACAATATATAAAATAATTCAATCAATAATAATATAAGAGGGTTTATCAAATCATTCATTATTTTTTAAAGGAGAATATTATTCAAATTATCAGAACCATTAAATTAATATATTATTATGTTTACTTCAAATTACATTTATTACATAAATTCCAATTTTTTTTATCATCCCCCTAATTTGATTATATTAGCATATTATATGTGTATTGGTTTCCTCTAATAATATATCCAAAAAAATTTATTATTAATCCCATTGTAATTCTAAGAGGGTTCGAAGTGTAAATATGTGTTTTTGTATATGTAAACATTGTTTTTTGATATTTTATGTATCAAAGGATTGAATAACAATTGAGAAAATGGAGTTGAATTAATTTTTTACATTTATAATTTTCAATATTTTTAAATATTAACCACTTTAACCTATTATGATTTATATTCTGATCATACTTTTTTAAATACTCATGCATTCAAAAGTAGGAACGAATGTAAAGCACACAAGATTTACAATGTTTGTCTTCAATGTGAGAACAAACATCCTTGACGTAGCCACTCTCATGGGTCTTTGTAAATTTACTATTATTATGAAGTGAATAAAAATTGTGACAACTCCCATTATACACCTCTATCTTCTGATTGGAACGATTATACTGACTCCCATCAGTTTGAAATGTTTTATTATAAAATTATTTATCCAAACAAAACAATAAAAAATATGTTGAAACTAGTCCTCCATTTCTCAATCAGAATGATCTGTCTGATTTCATTTGATCTGATTGTCTTAATATGATGAAGTCAATTCAATTCTTCTTTACTCAATAGGAACTTCTCAAAATAGGTTCAGAAATGCTATATGATCTTTCCCAATCTGGTCAACTCAATGCCATATTCTCAATAAAATAAATGCATTATCCCTCATTAAAACCAAAACTCTACTCATATTGATCTATATGATATTATTTTGACCATCTGAGTCAATATGATTATCTAAATATGATTTTACTGTCTAGAAAATAAAATATTAAGCTGACTTATCTTATTCTAATATCTTATTCTTGATTAAAATTTTACTCAAAATATTCAACAGTCATCCTTTTATGCTTATGTAATAGTTACAATGACAGAATGATCTGAACATGTATTTATATGTGACTCAAAAAATAAAGAACATGAAACATTAAAACATTCCGTTCTTCCTCATATTTAAAAACTCCAAAAATATCTCAAATTTAAACTTTGTCTTTTACTTATTCAATCTACCTCAAATTTCTCTGAGATTAATGCAAATTTTAATTTCATGTTTGACCACATCAACTTTACACATAACTTCTTCTTTGTTATATGATTTGTCATAATTTATATCCTTTATTCATTATAATGTAATTTCCTGAGCTTAAATCCAATGTATCTTCCTCAGCATCAATATAATATAACTTCCTAAGGTCATTACAATCTTCCTCTCTATCTCAGATCATTATGATCTACCATTATATCTCAATTCATTATGATCTGCATTTTTTCAACTCATTATGATATACCAATATTTCTTAGATAATTATGATCTTCCTATCCTTCTCTGCTCATAGTAGTCTACATTTCTTCTTTCTCTTGTTATGATATTTATTTCTTTCTCTACTCAATATGATCGACTTGAAATTACTTCATAGAGTTAATCCGATGGAATCTTCTTTATGATGGAGTTCTCATTACAGTGGATATCCTAAAATGATGGAAAGTATTCAATGATGAATCAATAAAGAAACTTAAAACTTTTTAAAAAATCATGCTAATTTACATCATTAATGATTCATCCTATAATGGATATCTCAGAATTATATAATCAATATTACAATGGATTCTTCATTATGATAAAGTGCATCCTATGATAACTCAACACAACAAAATTAGAAAATCTTCCATCTCCTCAACATTTACTCTCTTGTAAACATTTTTTGGATTTAGGGAACTAATATTTCCATTAATAGTATTCTGTTTCTTCAAAATAATTTATTAGGATGATTTTTATGAATTTTTAAAACAACCTGACCAAAAAACCATCTTCCATTTTTTATTAGAATGCTTGAAAACTTATTAACTCCTGATATCACTTTCTACAAAAATCCCCTTAAATATCATTACAACTTATTCAGTCTGCAAAATATGCCTTTCTGACTCAAAAAATTCTCACTTTCCCTAATTTCGGAAAAGTAAATAATCTTGTAAATGTAATTTCCCCCATCCAATTCTTTTGGATCTAATGATCGGAATCTGATGATGATGGAACTGATACTATGAGTCTGGTGCTTCTTATTCTAGAAACTATAGTCTAGAAACATGTTTCTAGAAAAAAAATCATAAATAAAAACCACTTCACCCCATTTATGTCTGGTATTTAACATTCAGTGACATTCAAACTTCACACAAAACAAAATATGATGGACTAGCTCCGATTCCAAAGTAACAAAATAATTCCTATAAAAAAGGCTTATTTTCAAGAAACAAAACTATGTTAAAACAATTTATCAAAAAGTTTCTTCAATATCCCCATTTTGATTTCTTTACAACCCTTGATAACTACATTTTCAACTCTTTTAATTTTTTCACTACACAAATTTTGTAAAAAATACAATTTTTTGTCTTTTATCAATACATATCGTTTGTCAATAGGGAGTTCTTAGACACCAAAAAACGGTATAATGAAATATTTTTAGTGAATTACATCCTTCATAGAAAATAAAACATTCACCAATAAATATGTAAACACTCCCTCACCTTTATTTTCCTCTCAATTTTATTTTTTATCCCCACCCCATTTTAGGATAAATGAATATTTAGATTCATTAATGAATGATAATACAAATAATCATAAAATGTTAAAAGTTTTTAATTTCTCTCCCCCTTTGTCTATATAATCCATATCATAGTGGGGGGTCTTACTTATTTGTGTTTGGAATTTATGGAATAAAGCTGAAAAATAAGATTCATAATTAATTAAGTACATATTTTTTTAGCCTGAATTCGGTAAAAATATCGGCAATTTGATAATTTGTTGAGAAGTATTCTAGAATAACATGACTAGAGTAAAATTTTACTTTTATAAAGAGAAAATGCATATCATTGTGTTTTCATCTTGAATGTTTTATAGGTTTTTTAGAATGATCATTGAATATATGATTATATAAAATTATCTAAAATGGTTTAGAAACTTTTACTTTCAAATCATCTAGTTGAACATTCGTCCACGAAAATTTAGTACAAGCCTGAGTAGCTACAATATATTCAGATTTTGGTCTTTTCAAATTTACTAATATTCATTTATTACTATTCATGATAACACAATATTCTCGCAAGAAAAATTTTACAACTACAGTTTATTTTCTATCTTTATAATATCCAACCCAATCGGCATCAGTGAACACATGAAACATCATCACACTATTTCTATTATATGTCAAACCATGTGAATTTGTTCATTTGATATATTTCAAAATTATTTTTACTTCCAAAATATGAGATTCTTTCAGATTATATTGATTCCTGGTTCAAAAAGTCACATTATAAACAATATTAGGCGATGAGGTTGTATGGTTAATAAGTCTTTCTATTTTCTTCTGAAGGTCTTTATAATTTACACATATTATAGTCTCATCTTTACTCAACATTATTCTCACTTATATTAGAGTAGATACTTAATTAAATTCTTCCATACAAAAGTAATTTAACAATTCCATGGATTATTTTTTCAAGAAATAAGTAGATATTCTATTATTTTTGTTGAACTTGTATGTGAAAGAATGATTTAGTTTTACCAACATTGAAATTTCAAAATATTTCTTAATTTCCTCATAAAATTCTTTATGAACATTATTTTTATCCATAGAAAAAACTATATCATCAAATAAAAATTTTTAATTAGTGTTTTGAATACAACATCTTTCAAATTTTTGTTGTTATCAACTTTTCAACTAGAAATATTTAATATCCTCAAACAATTGTTAGATTTTGAATACCTAGAATGTTGGTCTTGTTTCAACACATATAAGGATTTATTCGATATATTGACCCTATTCCTATTATTACCAGGTTGAAAACCACAAGGATATTTAATGTAAACTAATTACTCATTCTCACAATTTATGAACGTTTACTGTAAATCGATCTTGTAAACATTGTAATTATGATCTTCATCCCCTGATAGAAACTATCTAATAATTTCAAATTTTTCAACTGGGGAAAACTTCTCTTCATAGTACACACCTTCAACCTATTCATAGAATTTAAGAAAATTGTTAGTTTTTTTTATGAAACATCACATGTTCATTTAAAATGATTCTATAATCCCACTTTGTTCTAATAATATTTTTATTTACTATCTATGGAACAAGTTCCTCTATTAAATATTTATCAATCCAATCCAACTCTTCATACATATAATCCACCATTTCATTATGATTAATAGCATCTAAAACTGATTTTGGTTCAAATTTTGGGATAAGTGATGTTAGGTTTTATTATATCAACATTTTTATTGTTTGAAATGGAGCCTTATGATTTATAATAATGTTTTTGAACTGAATTTGTTTTGTAAATATTGAAATTTCAAATTCTTATTTCCTAACTAAATTTTCACCAACAAATGAATTTTTTGAATCTTGATAGTGATATATTTACTTACATTCACCATTGTTGGAAATTTCCAATATTTCCACCACAACAATTTCAACAACTATTATTAACGAATATTGATTTTCCATTACCTTCACAACATATGAGCCAACCCACTTTTATAAATTTTGTTTCCAAAAGTCTTATTTTTATGCATTTTGTTAATAAAACATAAAAGTTCCCTTCTTATCTTAATCATTAAATATTACCAAATCAATATTTTTTATTTTATGTAAACAATGACATCAAAAAAAATTATTTATCATAATGTAGGTTTTTTGATATACCACATTTCATGAGAAGTCATGTTGGATTTCAGTCTCATCAAACATCTGTTCTAAATATGTAAAATTGTAAAAACAGCTTCTTTCCGGTAAAACATTAAATTTTTATATTCAGCTAACATAATTCTTCCCATTTACACCATGATTATATTCAATATTTCTATATCACAATCTTGTGGTGTAGTATTGGGAAAACTAGACTAATGTATGATACCGTGTTATCTAATATATTATTCAATATAATTCATAGTGAATTCATTATCATTATCTTTTATCAACTTCTTTATATAAACTCACAGTTCATTCTCAACATAATTTATGAAAAACAAAATCTTTTCCACAGACTCTATCTTATTTTTAATAAACATGATATTTTTCATCCATATCAAATAATCAATAAAAGTGATAAATTATGCATTCCCTTATTTTTATTGAAGTATCATTATCCAAATTAAATAAAAAAAAGTTAAATAGGTCTAGTAGAATGTATATCAACTCTCTTATGACATTTATTAATCATTTTTCATTTCTAACAAGTAAAAGAACATATTATTCTCTTATTTTCAACTATAGAATTTTTTTTTACAAAATCAACATTAGATATTTTATCTATGGTTTCTATCAATTATTTTTAAGTCTTTAGTGACAAAATTAATTTTTATATTAAGTGGATAGGTCTTATGAGTTATTAAAATATTCTTTTTGGTCGAGTCACACCGTTTCATACTCTCCTTATAATCACTTTTCTATATTTAAAAATTTGGATAAAAAGTAATACTTTTGTAAAATTACTTCTTTTATAAAACCTCAAAGTTTATTAACACTAAATATATATCATATTACTCTAAAAAATAAAATATCCTTATATTTCCACTTTTCTACTTCAATCATACCTATTTACATTCCTATGATTTTTATGGAACTGTCATTACCAAATGTAACTTCTCCTCAACCATGAAGTTTTACATATTTCATGATTTCATATAACCAATCTTATATGAAGATAAACCACTACCAATAATCCATGGGTTTTATTTTTACATTCTTTTAATGTTATCTCAAAAACAAAAGATCATTTTTCAACTTTATTCTTTCCAACATAATTTTTTTTCTTCTATAAAAAACTTTTTCTGGAAGGAGTGCCATAAATTTTTTGGCATGATTAATATCCTCATCACATCTTTTATAAAATTCTAACATACATTCAAATTATTTTTTTGTTGGATCGATCTCATATCATGATATTTTTCTTTTATAGCTTCTTATGTATTAAGAAATTCAATAATTATTTTTTATCAAACCCTCTTATAAGGAGAGATAGGTTATTAAAAATTATAATATATATTGCCATGAATTGAATAATACCATCAATAGCCATCAAATTGTGATTATCTATTAATGAGAAATCATTCATTGTAGAATCCTTATTGAGGTTGATAAACTCATCCCTTTTAAACATACTCTCCTCATAGACCAGATTTTCTCATGTGTGAGCATTCAAATTTAGTAAATGTGATAGGTTTCTCACATCCTTATTCAACCCAATATTTCACAATAATATTTCCCAAAATCTAAAATGATAGAAAAATAGTATGAAAAACTATCTTTTCTGGGTGGGGATTTCACAAGATTCTTAATTTTATTCTTCTTGCCGACATCATAAGACTCATATTTTACATTCATGGTTTTTTATATTTTTTCATTTCTATTTTGTATGGTATGTTCAGATTCTTTTAATATTTTTAATCTTGTAAAATTCTTTTTTAATCTAATAGAACTCTTTAATACGATCCTCAAAAAACATTCCCAATTCAGAAATTCAATATTTGTAACTTAAGATCCCATTAATATGTTATTTCAACTACATGATGACATGTTTTAATCCTTTAGTTACTTATTAAAATCATTACTTTTCTATCTAATTACATTATTCAGTAATTGTTTATTATCATTACATGCTTGATGATCAATTTTGATCTAATACCCTCTATAAGGTTCATCACCTCCTTCTTCTCTATTTGATATGTCTTTAACATTGTCAACTTTTTCAATTATGGTATTTTATTTTTCTTAGTATTATTCCTTTGAAGAAATATTGTTAGTTGAGTCTGTTTAATTTTTCTTACCAAATTTACATATCTTATTCCATATAATTTTTTTGGATATGTGGGATGAATTTTTTCATTAAATTTTTTGTTCCATTTTTTCTATTACGGTTTTTCATCAGACACATCTTGATATTATCTATATTTCATCAAGTAGAAATTTATATAACATATTCCCATTCCAACACATGAAACAAATTTTAGAGGAAGTTTTCCTCCCCTAATTTCATCTTCATATTCAATAGTTATTAGATAGAAGAGACATTATTTTATCATTTAACTCATCATATTGTTTTCATTTCGAGTCACAAGGATAAACATCGCTAACATTTTGAATTTTTAACTTTATCAAGGCTTCGAAATACATTTCATATTTAGTTAACTTTTTAATCTATGGATCCTGTATCATTTCATTATTAATATGAGAGTTATGAAATTCATCAAGAGATAATTAATCTTTATCTAATAATGGGGAAATTTTAGAATCAAAATTGTCTAGGAATTTTGAATATGTTTATTCACAATTGGTGAATCTACAGTATATCTAAAAATACTATGATGTTGAAAATCATTCATTAACATTGGTGAAGTATTCATTAATTGTTTCTTCATTTCTGATTCGGATGTCTTCGTAATTACTATGAATTTTTTTCTTCCATTACATTTGTATTCCCTTCAAAAATACATTCCATATTTTACCACAAAAAATTTGATGTATTGAGGCTCATCACATTATGATAAAAATTCTATGATAAGGACATATGGTTTTAATTTCTAACCTTTTCATCAACATCTATATTTATCGTATTTGAAAATTTAAATGATAATATTTCTCAGCATATGGGAAATCAATAGTGGTTGCCTCAACATCATTGAGGTAAAAAGATATGATATATGGAATTATACTATTTTACCATCCATAATTTGGTTTTCCCTAAAATGTAAAAAATGATCTTTTGATGAAATAATTAATATTATCCATGATAAGTATACGACAAGGGAACATTCAATTTGATACAAATTAATGTTCTAAAGGATTGAATGACCACTAATGAGGGGTATGGGTTGAAATTAGTTGTTCAATTATATTTGTTTCAATAATTTTTAGAATGTAACCCCCATTAATTATTATTAATTATATTCTTTTCATATTTTTTCCAATTATCAGGAATGAAAAATTAAGAAAGAATGTTAATCAAATAAGATTTACAAGGATTTGCCTCAGCCTGATAACCTAAATTTTTACCATAGCCACTCCTATGGGTTTATGGATGTCAACTATAATGAAGCAGTTAATACAATTTGTGCCAACTCATATTAGAAACCATCTATCTCAATATAGAGAATATTATAGAAACTCAAATTTGTTTGTAATGTTTTATTACAAAATAATTGATCCAAAAAATAATAAAGACTTTTTTGAATGTAAAACTCAATTAATATGTCTTAATCCTCAATCGAGTTTGGTTGGATATGATTTTCTCAATATGATGAATTCAATATAATTCTACCTTAATCAATATGCACTACTCAAACTCTTCTAAAAAAACTCAATACAATCTTTCTCAGTCCAATCAGTTCAATTTGATATTTTCAAAATGATGAACCCTCTTTGAATATGTAGAACTCAAACTGAACTCATATGCTTAATATAATCATCATTTGTCTGATAGAAGGAATTTGTTTGACTCAATATGATTATACTATCCTATAAAAACCATTTTGTCTCCAATAACCTTTTATGATCTTAGTCCAGAAATTACATTCACTAAAATTTATTATTTCCCTACCTTTTTTCACTTACGTAAAAGATTCAATGAATGAACGATCTTATCAAGTATTTGTAGGGATCATAAAAAATAAATAGAGAGATACATTAAAATTTCCCCAATTAATCAGTTTTTGAAGCTCAAAATATATTTTGTATTTAAAATTCATATTTTAATTCATTAATCTTCCTCATATATCTCTAACATATATAGAAAATTTAAATTCATGTTCGAAAACATCAACTCTTGACATAACATTGTAGCCAAAGTCGACTTTCTCAGATTTTATATCATTTTTTTCTTATGTAACAAACTATTCTTCAATACGTTGTTTTTTCGTTAGAATATATACACAATATCTTCCTTATATTATTATGATATTCCATTCTATCTCATTTCCTTCGGGTCTCCTTAATTTTTCAACTCATTATGATCTTCTATTATTTCTCATCTCATTATATTATGCCTTTCTCTCTAAACTAATTATGATATGTCTTTCTTCAACATCTTATTATGATAATCCTTTTTTTTCAAACTAATTTGATCATCTTGAATTTCCTCCACTAGGTTAGTCTGATGGGATCCTTGTTTTTAATTAATTAATAATATGATTAGTTATCCATAATGATGGAAAGTATTCAATGATGAAATTACATTGAAACATTGAACTTCAAAAAAAAATCAGGAGTTTTTTCATTCTTAATAATTCTTCCATTGATATATAACTTATTATTGTGGAATCCCCATAATAATTGATTCCTCATTAGGATAAATTTAATCTAATGATAACTCCACTCAGCAACATTTTACAGGCTTCATGCCTCTTTAGTTATTTATCTTTTCCTAACTTTTTCTTGACATCTCGAAATGATATTAACCTTACAATTCCTCTATTTCAAAAAAATATTTTATCATGCTGATTTTTCTTGATTTATGATAATTTTAATAAAAGAAAATCATCATCTTATTTTTATTAGAATATATGTGTACTTTTGAACTTTTGAAATTACTTTCTTTAATATAAATTTTCTGAATTATTATTACTTCTTCACTAAGAATCATCTTTCTTTTAAATTTATAAACAAATATCTTTACATGGTTTAAGAAAAGAAAAAATTATAAAAAATTAACTTCATCATTTATTCTTTGGGATCTGATGCTCATGGATTAGATACTATGAGTTAAGTGCTTCTAATTTCGAAAACTTGAGTCTGGAAACCTTTTTCCAAAAAAAATCTTAAAGACATAATTTCCCCCCGTTATGTTTTGGTTTAAACATTGAGATTCTGTCAATATTCTTACAAAATTAATTAAAATGAACTAGGTCTTATACCAGAGTAAAAGAAACATTCTTATAAAAAAAGATAGTTGTAAAAAATACTTAAATTGTTAAAATAGTTTATCACAAATAATTTTCAATATTATATATAAAATGCCACATGAAATATATCTTCATTTTTTCTCAAACATATATCACGGGAGTTATACCATAATATAGGTCTTAAACACCTTTTTTGAGAAAATTATTCTTCTCATGGTGATCCACTATGTTTTTAGTATGATCAAATTTCCTTTTCTCGGCATTATTTTCAACTCCATCACTATGATGATATTAATTGTATGGATTGAATTCTCTAGGTAACTCTAATTGAAATTGAATATATAACACCCATAAATTTATTTTAAAAGAATACTAAAATATATAGATTTATTAACGTGCAACGCCGATCATTTATTAAATTTTGATATACTATAATGATATTATTTTTAGAATATAACCATTATAACAAACCAACTAAATTGAAGGTATGAGAGTAATAAATGTATTATCAAATCAATAATTAATATTTTTATAGAATTAAAATTGGTTCATTATTTCTTAAAAAATATGTACTTAATATTCAATAAAAACATTATGCTTCATGAATATGTTTTATTCAAAAAATCATTTTTCGGATTTTTTGTGTGAACATGATAATTAATTTATTCTATTATTAGAAATTTTAGATAAGGTAATGAATACTATTTTCAAAATAATCATCTCAATATTAATTACAAGTTATTTTGGGGATTTTTATATAAATATTAATATTTTATATAAAAAAAATATTAATTTTTGTAAAATTTCCATTAATTTTAATTAAGTCAAATAATTTAGAAGTACCATTCTATCTTGGGTTTTATTAAAATAAATTAATATCCAAAAAAATAAAAAATAATATAAATAATGACATAGGAATCAAAATTTTATTTTCCTTCAGTATAAATTAATATTTATTCTAAAAGAAAAATTTTCCTAAAATAGTGTTTAGTTATTTATTCCCTTTTGTGTTATCATTGATTTATATTAATTAATGAAATTAAATATTAAAAATGGATTCTATATTAAGAATCCTTATGTTAGATTTTTTTTCAATAATTACCTTTTATTATTAATTATTATGTATATTAATCAGGGGTATTATTTTTAACATCAGAAAGGGAAAATTGGAAAAACATGGGGGATAATATGATATTTAGTCTAAAAAATAACAAACTATCATGAACGATCCCAAATACCTTAGTAAACCAATACACAATACATGCATGACATGGCTCGAACGGAATTCTCCATTCCTGTGGGTTGGAAACTAGCACCCAAAATCTCATCTAGTATTAATTGGAATGATTTTTCCATAAGAACAAACTGGTGATATTAAACTCATAATGGGAAAGGTACTAATGGAAGACAACAAATATACCATGTTGAAAGATAATAAAAAGGAAAACATAACAACCATCAATATTAATTATCATAATCACTATGGAAAATTTAGAAAATATCACCACCAGCAACCACCATTACACCAAAGCCTCATAGATCAAGCACAAATAAACCCTCAATGTGGTGTTTTCCCATTCCTTAGACTTAGAATTGATCAATCCACATGAAATAGAAGTCATAGTAAGGGTGTGAGATTTAAATCTATGAAATATCTTGACATTATTTCGATAATAAGTTATACTACAAATAAACCAAATATGATTTTATTTTAAAATAAAAATTCATGACAAGTCATTGTAATCATTTTTACTCAAATCAGTTTTATTTCCAATAGATGAAATTTATATAAAAAATGATTAATTTAATGTTTTCATAAAAGGAATGTACATGATTAGAATAGCTATATATTAAATATCACCTAAGCATTAAATAAAAATACATCATAGAACCATTTCATAAGCCACTATGTTCATTAGTTTCAGGTTTAAGGATCCTCACAATTCTAGAACAGTTATTATGACTCAAGTATGCACATATCCCTTGGATCATATTAATTAGACCAACACACCAATTAAGTCATATCATGCTGCATATTTTATTTTTATAGTATTCATTCTCAATCGATTTTTAGGGGGTCGGAGTCATAACATTATTATAATATTCAACACTAAATATGTAACACCCCATGCTTCCATGGTATGTTTCCCTTTGTATAATGAAATGTCGTGCATTGTACGCAACTTCGAGATTCTAACACACAACAACCAATCAAACTAGCCGTTATGAATAGTAATACCTAATTTTTTAAATTGAATAAATTCTATCTCTCAAAATGAACTTTATTTTTGGATTCGGAATATCGAAATTATCCTTGGGTGAATTTTTGGTACTTTTCAGATAACATTGTAATTTTGAGGAATAGTGAAAATTATTAAATTTTAATTAAAAACAACTTTTTTAATATAAATAATTAATAGTGATAAATTATTAATTTGAGTGGTTTAAAAGTATATTTACAATATATTTTTACCATTTAATACAATGTTGGTCATTGGATATAATTTCACATTTAAACCAGACATAAACAAGTCTCAATCTTTAGATTGTTATTATCTCTTAAAAACACACTATTTGTTTTGACGATGGGAATTAATTTTTAAATTAATTAATGCAACTGATATGTTTTGAAAAGGGTAAAATACACATCATTTTTTAATTCATAATATCAAATATATCTTAGGCCTAATATTTGTTATTTTTCTTGAAACTTCCATTTTTTGATGAATAGTCAAACCACTAAGTGGTAGTTAAAAAACTGAATTTTTCATAAAAATTAATTTTACCGCATCTGTGAGTGAAATTTAAAAAATCTGAGACTCACGATTAATATCAAGGAGTAAAATACGGTTCAATGAGATGAAAATAATTTTTGGTGAATAGTAACTTTTTACTTTTATTTACCACAGTTAAAAGTAAATAGGGTAACTAAGGGTAAAAATGATATTTATATTACCCTAACACATGTCCTAATTCTATTAGACAAGTGTATCTCGACCAAAAACAACCTTAAGAGTATACAATTATCATTTAGACCCACTTGGATTAGATTAGGACATTTATTATTATTTAATTCAAAGAAGAGTTAAAAGAGTTAAAATGAACGTTTATTTACTAAAACATTTTTAATATAGGGATATATATAAGATAATTTCTATTTTAAATATTCATTAGAAAGATAAAACGATTTCCCACATAATGATATTTTATTTATAAATTTTAGACCGTAAATAATTTAATTTATTTATGACACAATGATGATGCAGTAATTACCATAATAGTGAAAAATTAAAATAATTGATATTATAAATACGCAAATAAATATAATTTGAGACTTTTTATGAATTAAACTAATTTTCTAGGTTAATATTACATGTTAGGATTGATTTTATTATCTTCTTTCGAAGTAATCCTTCTGTTGTAATTTTTACAAAAATCAATTATTGAATATTGTCAAAATTGACATAAAAGAGTTTTTAAAACAAATATTATATTATTAATTGATATTAAATTCCTAAAAATCTAAGGGTAGGAAAAGAGACTTATATAATGAGAGGTGTATCATTAATGGACCACTTGGGGGGTCTCTTGGATGTATATATTATGTTTATTAACCATATAATATAAAAATACAAGAGACATTGTAAAAGTGAAACTAATTAACTAAGAGTTAATACTTAAAGATAAGGTTAATATAATGAACCAAACCTGTCTATATTCTATCGGTTGAGTGGTTTTAGACCTATCCCCACCTTAATATTTAAATAATCCACTTTGGATCCATTAGAAACTGAATATGAATTTATATTAAAATAATATTTTTTTCTTTTCCAAAGGTGCCCCTCACCCCACTTATAAAAGGGCACTCCCCCTTCTCATTACTTCACACCTTCAAATCCCTTTGGTTCGGCTAAACCCTGCCCAAATACACTCTCCACTTTCCTCACTATAACTTAGAGGCCTTATTTTGATCAGAAAAAAATCCTAAGGAGCCATTTTGATCATATCAAAAGGAAGAACCCGAAGAAGAGGTAATGTTTTTACTACCCTTTTTCAAATTCTTTTTTTCTTCAACTTCTTCTATCTTTGTTATTACCATTATAAAATAATTAATCCATCATATTATATATACTTTGATGTTATTATTACAATGCTACAACCATATTTCAGTATTCTATCTATCCTTTGATTGACATGTCATCATACGTGCGTATGTATGACTTATCGTCTCCACGTCGTGGTGTTATTGTTATTCAATAAATTATTATTTGGATGGGTATAATAATGATGTGTAATTCATGTAAATAATAAATATAACATGATAATTATTCTGTCTATATGATATAACATCCAATTATATATAATTTTAATATCAAAAGAATGATATTGTCGTTTGTGCGTACGTACGGACTACCGTCTCCACGAACGTGATGAGATTAATTCTCCATCTTATCCATTCAAGTATAATTCTCATTTGATGATTAATAATAGTATCTATGGACTTGATATCATACTGTATATGAATAATATACAACCTATCCATGACAAACACGGCTTACATAACAGAACAAATAAAAGAAAACGAGTATGTTAACACCCTAAATGACGATAATTCTAAGATATTATTAACAAATCAATTTTAAAATATCATATATGATATCATAGTAATGTATATTATTATTTTATAATTTAATAACAATTATATCTCCATTACACAGGAGATTAACCTACCATCAACCAAGGAAAAATTACAAAGTAAGGGGTTTCTTATCTCACTTTTAATTCCATGAGAATTCCATTGTTCACCACTTATTTATTACATGTGGTGTGTGTACTACCCATGTCTGTATTCATTGTGTAATATACTTTAATTCATGTATATTTATATCATCATTATATAATCTTTCATGGGTTTATGTTTTGTATGTTACCAAATCAATAAGGGAATTTGAAATTTCAATTTCCACTCATTTGGCATTACGCATATTTCATTGATTATTTTACTCCAAATTATGGGGGGAATCACTATTCATTTGATTATGTCATAATTTCCACTCCCCTTTCTGTGGATATACTATTGGTAAATATAATCAATCCATTGATAAATTCTCAATTCATCGATTTGAACTTGATAAGTGTAATGTTAACTCAATCTCCATTTGTTGAGTCAAATATCCAATTCATTGGTGTTGTTTTTACAAGAATATGTGTGAATGTCCTCTAATTGATTTACAATGAATATACCATCATATTGAGTGTATTTATATTTTTCACACATAATTATGTCATTGATTTATCCTTAATCTAATGATATGGTCTATATAAGAGAATTCATCTCAATTTACATTCCATTGAGACTTTTTTGTTGTTATACAGCAAATCACTTTTATATGGTGTATATAATGTACTTTGACATAGTATATCATGGATCCACTTATTCTAATGATATTACAAAGTTTTTATTACATAAATTATTTGTATTCAAGTGTCTCTCTTTTGGTTAGTAACTCTAAATAAAATATCATTTTAAAATGTTTTAACGATTTATTATTCTAAATCTATCTCATTAATACCCATGTTCTAAAAATGGTTTTAAAGATTTATTTATATGGAAATTAATGTTTTAAAATTAAAATTCATTTTCAAAGATTCAAAGTGGTATGGGACACTTTTATTCAAAAATCTATTTAAAATGGATTCTTCATAAATAGTGATACTTTTAATTGTTTTCAAGAAAAATGTTGATATTTCTATCAAATAGATTTGATGATTATTTTCATCTATGGCAATATCCTTCATTATTCTCGATTGAGGTTAATCTGATACAATACAATCTCCTATATTTTATCAAATAAGTTATATTTGACTATGGATGTGATATTTTTATACCATTCATGATTTTTGGATAAAGTATTGACATTTAGTATGCTAGTTTTAATACGAATGTTTATGTTATGTTTCAAACTTTTCATATGAGAAATGAATTGGACTTAGTAAGTGACGGGTGGAGCCTGCTATAGCTCCTCGATGAATCGGTCGGTCTCATGAGACATACTAGTATCTTGGCTCGAGGCCTTGACAAAATCTTATTTGTAGTCTTGGCACGAGGCCTTCGCAACATGGTGATGATTGTATGGCATTATGAATTCCGTCATTATGAAAGTGGGTATTAATATTTTCATGTGATTATTCGACTAGTAGAATATCAATGTGAATAAGTAAATGTAATTATTTCATTTTATCCTTGCCATATTATGCTGAAGTTCATGTTTAAAAGGCTTTTGTTTTTAGTTATACATTGCCTTAAATTTTTATGTTTATTTATGAATGTTTCCGCTGTATTGTTATCTTTACTGAGCATCTGATCTCACCCATTTTCTATGTTTTATTTTTCTCTGGATGTGATGAAGTAATTTATGAATGACCTACAGGGATATTATGAGGGGATAAATGTGTGGACTATGGAGACTATATTGTTGTAGTTTTCATTTTTATGATGTAATTTAAAACTTTATGAAAGTATCTAGTTATTACAAGGCTACTAAACTAATCGGTCTTTCGAGACATGATCATTCTTGGGATCATGCGAATGTTATGTAAAACTGCACCAACTCTGGGTAACTAGGGTCGGGGCATTACAGTTGGTATCAAGGGAAGTTTAGTACAAACCTTGGAAGCTAGATTTAGATAAACTCTGATTAGAGCACGTAGACTAAAGATGAACTTTAAGGATTGGTATAGAAGAACTTACTTGAATTTTAGTATTGTAGATATTTTGTGAGTTTTCCGAGCAATACATACCTTTCTGGATAAGAGAAGGTAGAGTCGGCTCTGGCACAGATGTACCTAGGGGTGAAACCCGAAAACACCTCTTTGAGCTAGACTCCAACGGGAACTGGTGGATGACAATGGGCCTTGCTGCACTCTTGGTTACGACACTCCCATGGGATATGCTTAGGATAATTTACATTTTCTTTACAAACCAATTTTATGTATTATATATATAAGATGAGAGTAAATGACCTTGGTTAATCCTAATGTGTTTCAAATTGAGAATATGGTGACATGTTAATCTCTAAATAATTTTATGACTACTGTTACTCACACAATGCTTTCTAGTTTTAGTCAATGGATGGATTCCAAGGAAGTCATAGTGACTTTGAGAATGATGTACAAGGTGGGAACGGTGGTGGAAATGAGCAAAAAAATGGAATGTTGATAGGTGGAAAAGATATCGTCTTTATGCCAAATAAATTTTCCAAAAATATGATCAACAATATATATATTAACCAATTCTCGGACTCAACAAAGAGGGGAAAGTTCATGAATGTTAAGAGCTCTCTTACTGGAGACCATGGAGAAAGGATTCCTCAGTTTAAATCATGTAGGAAATGTGGAAGGAGAGACCCAGGAAAGTGTCTCAACGGGACATAGAAATGTTTTACGTGCGGGAAGGAATGACAGAAAGTGAAGAATTGACGGAGAAAAATGAAGAGCACTATAGAAGAAGATAAAAATGGTCCCAAGAATCTATTTATAGTTATTTTCCATAGATTTAGGGGACCTGACCATTTCCCAAGTGAATGCCATATTCTATAGGATATTTTCTTGGTCAAAGAAGAAGCTATGTGGAAATAAATGGTTGGAAAAATGTTTAAAAGTATTGGTTCTCCTTTTTGATGGGTTTACTTTTGAATAATCATCTCTTATATTTGTAACCCCTTAGTTTTCCATGTGAGAATGATATTTGAGGAATTCTTATTTTTTCCCTTGTGGATATAGTTATAAATAACAATTTGGTTTTATATGATCATTGGGTTTGAGGCAATTACATGTTATTATATATTGGGGTGAAAATGAAAGGTAGGAGATAACATTTCTGGTTAAAATTAAGTTATGGTTATTTTGAGGAATTTATCTAATTTTGGTAATGTTATAAAATATAGTTTTTGAAAAAGGACAACATGCAGACCGTGTGACAACCCGTCGCATCGAACAAAGCTGTGGGAATCGAACCCACAACCAAAGTGCGATTGGGATTTATCACCTACCACTGGACTACATGAAGTCCTTGGTTTGTGTGACTATTATTCTAAGTTAAATGATATTATTGATCAATAATAATTTGATTTGGGATCTTATGTATTATCAAATGAATACCCTTAGTATAAGGAAATGATTTGGTGATTATGTGATAAATGTTTTTTTGTAAGTTGTTCGCTTTGTTATGAACACTATATGCCCAAGAAAAATAGAATAGTATGGGATTTCATTTGAGGTGTAATTGTGGATTTTTATTTATGTTTTTATTTTAGATTTATAGTGATTTGGGTTATTTATGGAAATGATTATGTTAATTACTTTTAAGTAGGTGACATTAAGAGTAATTAATGTCATTTGGTGATACAATTTAATATGGAAGACTACATTCTTATAAGTTTTGGGTTTCAATATTATTCTGTATTATATTGAAGTATTTTATGTACAATTGATTATTTAATGGTATTTATTTAACTTTGGGGTATTTATGGATTAATTTTAGAAATTAAGATTAGTGTTTTTTTTCTTCTCTAATGGAATATCCATTTGGGGGATCATCAGATATTATACTAACCATTTTGGTTTTGATTAATCTCTAAAGACAAGGTAAATATATAGTTTATCCTACATGGATCATGTATTTATATAGATGTTTATTATATCTCTTCCATTGTGATGAAGTCTTCTTGAATATTCCTTGTTCAAAAAATGAGTTAGTGGTAAAAATTTATTAATGAATGAAAATCTACTTAAAAAGTAAGTATATCTCTATATGTTCTTAGTCAATATCAGAAATGAATTCCCCGTCCTTATGTAATGTAACTTAAAAGAAAAAAAATTGTCTGTGTACTTTTCCTACTGGGAGACTAATTACCGTTTGCCACAACATAAGTTTGCGATTTTCTTATTGTTAACTTTCTCCAGATCATGTTTTCTATCCCTCTCCATCAGAACATAACAAATTGTTTATCGTCCATATTCATGTTTTCTGACATGGAATCCTATTATGGGTTATCTTGGGAGACATTTATACCTCTCTTCCTTTATTTTAAAGTGATAGTTTTATTGACTCTATTTCCGATGTGGGACTTTCCATTATATTCTCAAAGCCCAATCAAACTAGCGATTATGAATAGTAATACCTAATTTTTGAAATTTTATAAATTCTATCTCTCAAAATGGTCTTCATTTTTGGATTCAGAATATCAAAATTAGCCTAGGGTGAAATTTTGGTACTTTTCGGATAACATTCAAATTTTGATGAATAGTGAAAATTTCTAAATTTTAATTGAAAACAACTTTTTTTATCGAAATAATTAATAGTCATAAATTATTAATTTTAGTGGTTTTGAAGTATATTTAGAATATATTTTTACCATTTAATACAATGTTAGTGATTGTATGTAATTTCACATTTAAACCAGACATAAACAAGTATCAATCTTTTGATAGTTATTATCTCTTAAAAACACGCTATTTGTTTTGACGACGGAAATTAATTTTTAAATTAATTAATGCAACAGATATGATTTGAATTTGGAAAAATAGACATCATTTTTGAATTCATAATATCAAATATATCTTAGGCCTATTTTTTTGGTATTTTCCTCGAATCTTTCATTTTTTGATGAATAGTGAAACCACTATGTGGTAGTTAAAAACTAAATTTTTCATAAAACTTAATTTTACCGCTTCTGTGAGTGGAATTTTGAAAATCCGAGGGACACAGTTAATATCAAGGAATAAAATTTGGTTCATTGAGATGAAAATAATTTTTGGTGAATAGTAAATAATTACTTTTATTACCACGGTTAAAAGTAAATAGGGTAATTAAGGGAAAAAATGATATTAATATTACTTTAAAACATGTACTAATTCTACTGGACAAGTTTTTCTCGACCAAAAACTACCTTATGGTTAAAATATTATCATTTAGACCCACTTGGATTAGATTAGAGCATTTATTATTAATTAATTCAAGGAAGAGTTAAAAGAGTTAAAATGAATGTTTATTTACTCAAATATATTTAATATAGGGTTATACATAAGATAATTTCGATTGTAAATATTAATTAGAAATATAAAACTATATCCCACATAATTATATTTTATTTATAATTTTTATACAATAATTAATTTAATTTATTTATGACATAATGATGATGAAGTAATTACCATAATAGTGAAAAATTAAAATAATTGATATTATAAATACCCAAATAAATATAATTTGAGGCCTTTTATGATTTAAACTAATTTTATATGTAAATATGAAATGTTAGGATTGATTTAATAAACTTTTTTCAAATTTAATCCTTCTTTTCTGATTTTTACAAAAATCAATTATTGAAGAGTGTCAAAATTGACATAAAAGTGTTTATAAAACAAATATTATATTATTAATTGATATTAAATTCTTAAAAATCTAAGGATCGTCCAATAGACTTATATCATGATAGGTGTATCATTAATGGATAACTTGGGGGTCTTTTGGATGTATATAGTAAGTTTATTAACCAAATAATATAAAAATAGAAGAGACATTGTAAAAGTGAAACTAATTAACTAAGAGTTAATACTTAATGATAAGGTTAATATAATGACCCCAACCTATCTAAATTATATTGGTTGAGTGGTTTTAGACCTATCCCTACCTTAACCTTTAAATAATTCACTTTGGAGCCATTAGAAACCGAATATGAATTTATAATAAAATAATATGTTTATCTTTTCCAAAGGGTCCCCTCACCCCTTTTATAAAAGGGCACTCCCCCTTCTCATTACTTCACACCTTCAAAGCCTTTTGGTTTGGCCAAACCCTATCCCAATACTCTCTAAACTTCCCTGAATACAACCAAGAGTCCTTAGTTTGATCCGAAAACCAACCTAAAGATCCCTTTTGATCAAATCAAAAGGAAGAACCCGAAGAAGAGGTAATGTTTTTACGACCCCTTTTCAAATTCTTTTCATCTCCAACTTCTTCTATCATTGTTATTAGCATTCTAAAATAATTACTCCAGCATATTATATATACTTTTATGTTATTATAAACATGGTACAACCATACTTAAGTATTCTATCCATCATTTGAATGACATGTCACCATACGTGTGTACGTACGGCTTACCGTCTCCACGTCATGGTGTAATTGTTATTCAATAAA
This sequence comes from Viscum album, assembly GCA_963277665.1. Classification (NCBI taxonomy): domain Eukaryota; kingdom Viridiplantae; phylum Streptophyta; class Magnoliopsida; order Santalales; family Viscaceae; genus Viscum; species Viscum album. Next base: position 2,043,037,371 of record OY728147.1, on the reverse strand, counting down.
TTATTATTTGGATGGGTATAATAATGATTATTAATTCATGTAAATAATAAATATAACATGATAATGATTTTTTCTATATGATATAACATCCAATTATATATTATGTTAATATCAAAAGAATGATATTGTCGCTCGTGCGTACGTACAGACTACCGTCTTCACGAACGCGATGAGATTCATTCTCCATCATATCCATTCAAGTATAATTCTCATTTGATGATTAATAATAGTATCTACGGACTTTATATAATTATGGATATGAATAAGATACAAACTATCCATGACAAACACGTCTTATGTAACAAAACATATAAAAGAAAACAAGTATGTTAACACCCGAAACGACGATAATTCTATGATATTATTAACAAATCAATGTTAAAAGATCATAGATGATATCATATTAATGTATATTATTATTGTATAATTTAATAAAAATTATATCACCATTATACAGGAGGTTAACCTACCGTCTACCAATGAGAAAAGTACAAAGTAAGTGGTTTCTTATCTCACTTTTGATTCTGTGGGAATTCCATTGTTCACCACTTATTTATTACATGTGGTGTGTGTACTGCCCACGTTTGTATTAATAATGTAATATACTTTAATTCATGTATATTTACATAATCATTGTATGATCCTTCTTTCATGGTTGTATGTTTTTTATGTTACCAAGTCAATAAGGGAATTTGAAATTTCAATTTCTACTCATTTGGCTTTATGCATATTTCATTGATTATTTTACTCCAAGATTATGTGTGGAATCACTATTCATTTGATTATATCATAATTACCACTCCCCTTTCTGTGGATATAATTTTGTTACACATAATCACTCCATTGATAAATTCCCAAGTCATCGATTTGAACATGATAAGTGTAATTTTAACTCAATCTCCATTTGTTGAGTTAAATATCCAATTCATTGGTGTTGTTTTTACATAAATATGTGTGAATGTCCTCTGATTGATTAACACTGAATATAACAAAATATTTAGTGTATTTATATTTTTCACACATAATTATTTCCTTGATTTATCCTTAATCTAAGGATATGGTCTTTATAAGATAATTCATCTGGATTTACATTCCATTGAGACTTTTTTGTTGTTATACAGTAAATCACTTTTATATAGTGTATATAATGTACTTTGACATAGTATATCATGAATCCCTTTATTCTAATGATATTAAATAGTTTTTATTACATCAATTATTTTTATTCAAGTGTCTATCTTTTGGTTAGTAACACTAAATAAAATATCATTTTAAAATGTTTTAAAGACTTATTATTCTAAATCTTTCTCATTAATGTCCAAGTTCTAAAAATGGTTTTAAAGATTTATTTATATGGAAATTAATGTTTTAAAATTTAAATTCATTTTCAAAGTTTCAAAGTGGTATTGGACACTTTGATTCAAAAATCTATTTAAAATGGATTCTTGATAAATAGTGATACTTTTAATTGTTTTCAAGAAAAAAGGATGATATTTCACTCAAATAGTTTTGATAATTATTTTCATCTATGTCAATATCTTTAATTATTCTCAATTGAGGTTAATCTGATACAATACAATCTTCCATATTGTATCGAATGAGTTAGGCTTGACTATGGATGTGCTATTTTTATACCATTCATGGTTTGTGGATAATGTATTGACATTTTGTATGATAGTTTTAATACGAATGTTTATGTTATGTTTCAAACTTTTCATATGAGGAATGCATTGGATATACTAAGTGACGGGTGGAGCCTGCTATAGCTCCTCAATGCATCGGTATGTCTAATGAGACAAACTAGTGTCTTGGCACGAGGCCCGGAAAAAATCTTATTTGTGGTCTTGGCATGAGGCCTTGGCTACGTGGTGATGATAGTCTATCATTATGCATTCTGTCATTATGAAAGTGGTTATTAATATTTTCATGTGATTATTAGACCAGTAAAATATCCATGTGAATAAGAAAATGTAATTATTTCATTTTATCCTTGCCATATTATGCTGAAGTTCAAGTTTAAAAGGCTTTTGTTTTTAGTTATACATTTCCTTAAATTTTTATGTTTATTTATGAATGTTTCCGCTATATTGTTATCCTTACTAAGCATCTGATCTCACCCCTTTTCTATGTTTTATTTTTTCCCAGGATGTGAAGAACAAATTTATGAATGACCTACATGGATAGTATGAGGGGATAAACGTGTGGACTATGGAGACTATATTTTTGTAGTTTTCATTTTTATGATATAATGTAAAACTTTATGAAAGTATCTAGATCATCCAAGTCTACTAAACTAATCGGTCTTTCGAGACATGATCTTTCTTGTGATCATGCCAATGTTATGTAAAAATGCACCAACTCTGGGTAACTGGGGTCAGGGAATTACAAACTAAACTTGGTCACATGTTATTCAATCAATCAAAAAATCATGTGAAAACCAATCATTTCAAAATACTACATCATTCACATTTAAATTTTCTATTTTTAATTTTCAACATGGCACTTTTAATTTCGAAACCAAATCATTGTTTTAATTAAATTTATGCCTTAAAAATTAATAGTTCATTTTAATCCTTTTTTAAGGATCAATCATCAATTCAATTCTGTAAATCATTTCTAAATTCAATCAACTATTATAAAAATCCATTAAGTTGATAAAAAACCATTGAAAAATTATTTTTATTCACAAAACCATGCCTCTATAGTAAAATAAAATCATGTATTATAAACCTATTTAAAATTAATTTCAAAAAGGTGATGAATCATGGTTTCATATAAATGATATATATGTACAAGACAACTAACCATAAATCAAGTGATCAAAACAATACCTATAATAGGAAACAACATCACCAAATATAGCTGAATTAGATTAAGGAATTAAAATTAGAATCCAAATCTTGTAATTTTTGAGTAGATACATCAATAACAATATAATCTAACTCTATATAGTAATTAGAGATGATAATATTAGAAGTGCCAAAATATATAATATTCACTTACAAGATGAACAATGAATGCAACCTCTAGTGATTCGATCAAGGAAAAAAGGAGGTTGGATGGTCCATAACACATCTTGGGAGAATTTTAAATCCAAAAAGCTACATAAGAGTTGAATATGAATGTATTGGGGGAACAATGGTATATTATTGAATTTATTTTATTAAAACATACACTATTCCATATCCCACGTGGCCATGATGTAGAAGTATAAAATTACCCTAGACGAAGGCACATTGACACTTATCTGTGTCATTTCCACTCCTAGTAAAGCATCCAAATAAAATTGTTAAAAACATTTCATCATATCAATTTTAGAGTTGTAATGTGCATCCCAAATTTCAAAAACCATTTTGTATCACCCCTAAAAATATTAGATTCATCCAAAACCACATCTACAATACATCTCTCTTGTAAATTGCATCACTAAATGAATTTGGAAGTGGCTCAAAAACCCACCATGTTTCAGACTGGTGGTCCATGATAAAACCATTGAAGATTTGGTTATTGCATTAAAATATTAACCCCATATTTTAACACATTAAAATTAAAATACTTTTGTGGAATTTATAATACATTACCCCAACATACTATAAAAGTCCATATTAGCCTAGAAACTTTCAAAACATCAAAACATAAACATAGTTGTCTAAGTTAGATACATTATCTCCCACTTGTTTATTCATTACTAGCTCCCTTTTAAGAACATACAATATAATAAATATCTTCATAACATGGGGGAGGAGACATAAAAAATTGTTGAGCTGAACAACCCTGTAATGGTAATAAATGGTGATATATAAGCATAAACATGATAAAATGGTTATAAGAATGTGATGGTAATATTAGAAGATTATGCACTACATTTTTCATATCATAATCACATGCCATAGAATAAAGACTGCCAGTTCATTTGGAAAGAATCAAAAGGTAATTAATATCTTGAACTATGAAAGCATTACATTGGATATAAAAATAGTACTATGGGAAAAAAATAAAAAATTAATATAATTCACTTAGAGTTAAGGATCATTTACAAAACATAATAGGGCACTTAATGGGGACTAAAACGACTAGGTGGGACACAACACCATACCTATTATCATTCTTATATTTTTATGGGATTAGGTTTCCCTATCTTCTAATATTAGATCATGTTTCTTAATCTTCCCATAGTGGATCAGGTTTCCCCATAATCCCATAGTGGACTGGGTTTCCCAATCTTCCCATAGTGGATAGGGTTTCCCCATCTTCCCATAGTGGATCAATCCCATAAACATTAATCCCAGAATTATATAATGATATATAAATCTTTACATAATCCGTTAGAGGGACATAGAGGTATCACCCATCTCTAAATGAAATCATACATAAATGTTCTATAAATCATAAAGAATCATATTATAACACATGAAATGAAATAGGTTAAATAAAAATGTAATCATATCATAACAAATGAAAAAAGATACGATTCTTAATCATTTCATAAATGAATAACCAATGAAAAATGGGCATGAAAAGCATATAACTCTTGAAATATAAATCTATTTCATAAAAATAATGCCATTAAAACATAAGGAATTCAGAAAAATTTTATGAACGGAATCATGGGATCATTTTCCATATCGGAATGAGTAACACTTACATATTTCATATTTGATGGAAAATAATTTTTAAATATCTTTTAGAAATATTTCATTAGTAAAATATCCTTTATTATTGGAAAAATTATTTTTAAAATGTTAAAAATTTATAAACCCATTTTAAATTAATAATAACTATTAAAACTTATCATGAAATATTTAAACTGTTTTGGAAACCAATTATTTGAGAGCACATATAAAAAATATAAGCCCAAATTGAAGTCATTTTGAAATCCATTATTTTTAATCACAATTAAAACATATAAATAAATATTGATTTTCTTAAAACAATTTCTTTTAAAACAATTTGAAAATGTAGAAATAATGCTTAAAATGGTTTGAAAAAATATTCATTAAAAACACCTTGAAAATATAGATGTGATTATTTGGAAATGTTAAAACATTTTTAAAAGAATTTTAATGGGAAAATGAGATTAAAATTTCATCTTGAAAAACATTTTTATAAAAAAATTTGAATTATAGAATTTTGAAATTCATGGAATGGGTCTCGAAGAAGAAAAATTGAGATAAAAAATTTACTTATTGGGTAAATTTTCAAAAGAAAACCATGTAAAAGTGATATCATAAAATTTATATATAAATAAAAATATATTTTATGGTTATAGACATTTAATGTAATCATGGGGTGTATATATAGGATAGAAAATAAATGAGTGGAGAATAAGGCCTAAATCTCACAGAAATCAATGTGAGACTAGAAATCCTCTACCTTATGTATTGACTCTCATTTAACTCATAATAACCCCATGTATAATTGATATAATTTTGTTAAAAATTTTAAAGAGACATATTTTTATATATAATACAATTTATACTTTTATTATGACTTTATATTAGTATATTATTATGAATTCTATGTTAAATATTCTCTTTTGGTTATATCTGATTTGTTCATCGTACAAGTTATTACATATTATTATTTATCACCTTACATAGATTATAATATAAGTATATCCTAAATTTAAAACAAGATATTAATACTATATATATTCAGTATATTAATTTTTATAGATATCTAAAAAAATAGAAATACGATATGGAATACACTATTCATAGAGTCTGTCGGTCGAACGTACAGATGAACACTATTTACATTTTCTTATTGTATTGAAAGAAAAAATTTAAAGGACATATATATGAATAAATATAAACAATATAATTCAATCAGAATTATAATTTCATTATTCTCATTTTTATTATAATCCACTTAATGTTTAAATGAATCACATCGCTCTGAGGAGGCGGTTCTCCACACATCCACAAACGAAGTTATAACAATTACAAATAATGGAATGAATGAGGGTATGAATTATATAAATATTAAATAAGTACAAATATATCATAAATAACTCCTAAATCTTAAAAAAATTTAATTTTCATCCTAATTACCAACCATGAGAGTTTATAATGGAAAAATGAACAACTTTGTTTTGTGAGGTGGTCGTTCACTGTACCAATAACAGTAAGTTTTTTACACAGTAGATGTAATTCTGTGCATGTAATGGTAAAATCCTTATAATAAACAACTCTATGTATATTAATGATACTAAGAATAATATATATTCATTTAATAGGTATAATTGAGGTGGTGCAAAATGAAAAAAAAGACAAAATCTCTTGGGGAAGGATGTTACCTCTTCTTTGGTAACTCCTATTAGTTGGAACTAAAGTGCTTAATTGGATAGATATATTCAAAACGTAAAGAATATAGTATGATGGTAGGTAGGTTGTGATATTATCTTTGTAGATTTTTGGGATATAAAATGTGATTTAGAGGAGTGGAGAAGGTAGAGGGGTGATTTCCTTTTTATAGTGGAGGAGTAGGGTAGTCATGTAAATTTTGGAAAGGAAATTTAACAAATGTTTCTCACATTAAAAATTTATGAAAAATGTTCCAAATAAGATATAATGTCAATATAATAATATAAAATTCCTTTTGGACCAGTTTATTGGTCATTTTTTGGCCTTAAGATTCTGGTATAGTCATTTATAAAGCTAAATTTTCTCATAATCATTGTAATTACTTTTGGTCACTATCACTAATATATTTCATCAAAAGACAACATGAACTTTTTAGAAATTATAAATTATTCTCATTATAAATATTTAATCATTTTTTAAATTATATTAACACAAGTCGTATATTTTAATATAAATTTAATCACATTTACGGGTCGAGACAATAGGGTTTTTAAGCAAAAATGTTTAAAAGTTTATAATGTTTTGATATGAAATTTCAATGTGAAATTGGTTCCAATAAACTAAATATAATTAATTTATTTAATAATAATCACATTATGCCCTAAAATAAAATAAATGTAATATTTTACTTTATAAATAAATTATATGAAAAGTATTTTTGAATTAAAATTCATTATTTTTGACAATTCATCCAAAAATGAAGTTTAAGAGAAAATTAGATAAAATTCACATTGAGATAAAATAAAAATTATTAATTAAAATCTGATGTTTATTTATCAAATTATATTTAATTTTTAAAAAAAAAAATATTATTACTTTTCACATATAGATATAAAATGAAAATTATTTGGGAAAATAATAACATATAAAGACATTACCTATATTTCATGGTTTATTAACAATATATTTTATTTATATCGATCAGTTATAATAAAAAATAGAAATGACGTTATTAATATTCGTATTATTATGTTTATTGGCCTTGTTATAACTATCTCAAGTAATCAATTATAATAATAAAATGTTGTTTCATAAGAACATGTTGTTTCATGTAATGAATGCCCAGTCGATGTTGCTTGTAGAGTAAGATTATCTAGGAGTATAGTATAATTAATGATGGAATTATTAGAGCCTTTAAGGCATGACCTCAATTAAAATTAATTTATTTAAAAAAATAGTTTACAAAAACTTAGGCTATAACATTCTACCCCACCCCCGAAATGAATTTCTCCCTCATAATTATATTTTCTCATGAAAATAAATAAGGATGTGTTTGCCTCATGATATCCTAATGTTCCCATCTACCTTCCTTTAGTTGTTGATTTCTCCACAAATCATTGACTAGGTGAGTTTCCTAGTTTGAATGAAATTTATCTATATCATCAATAATTTCAATTGTTTTTTGGTTGTACGGAATATCCTATTCTTATGGAATGACCACTATTTTTAGTAAATGTGATGGGTCAGGTATGTACATCTTTCTAAGAGATATAGGTAACACATCTTGGACTTGAGAAATAATTTTTGGAAGTTCCAACTAATAGGAAACCATTATGATACATCAAAAAAATCTCAAAGTGACTTATATACAATTACCTTAGTATAAATATCCTCTAGAACCAAATAACATTCATCCATGGAGAAATTAATCCAATTTTTTTTCACCATCTTGAAAATCAAGGTCATGCTGACGGTTGTCATCATCACTTTTCTATCGACTTTGTGATTCCTTGACATGTTATTGAATGGTTCTTTCATTCTAATCCATTTCATAAAATTTCTCAAGCCCCAGTAGATTTCTTTCTTCTAATTCGTCTATAGAGACCCTATCCATTTACACATATGATTACATAATGTTTTTATTTAATTAACTATCTAATTACAATATAAGAATCCTAAAAGTCTAGCATCATGGCTGACTAGGTACATAAAACTAAAAATATGGGGCTAAAGAAACCATTTATTTATTTTTCATCATTATTATCCCTTAACATACTTTGAGCCATTAAATATTCATAGGATAACATGGGTACAACATGAACAAAGGGATGAGTAAAAATATCAGTATGAGAATAAACATTAAAATAAATATTTGCATAAGGGTTTAAATAAAATAATGTTATAAAAAATGGAACATGGTTAACCATATGGTATTGTATTATGGGATATAATAATCATAGATTGATTATAATGTGGCTGAAACATAGATCATCACATTAGCATGAGTCAATGCTCGTTCCATATAGTAGATCATGAGTCGTGTCTTATTGCATATATAAGACCATGAGTCAAGGAAAACCACCACGAAATTTTCACATAATATATCATGAGACTACAAATTTCATAATGCATTACATTACGTTCAAGGATCACCCATTATATAATTTTGGAGAATAATTTTTCCACATAAATAATCTTACATAATCAAAGGAACAAAATAATAAGGGATACCCGGGGAAAGAGTCGGGGATCATAGTCATGAAAAAAGGAATAAAAAATAGAACATCATAATGATATCAATTAATTAATGAGTATATATAATATATATAAATTATATCAAACTAAAGGGAAATGAGTGTTTATGAATCTTTAGAAATAAAATATTTTGTACCGTTTAAGGGGAAATCATTCAAGACTATTTTAAATGGAAGAAGAACATTTGTTTTAATATAACCAGAATGGATATAAGGCGGGTTTTCAGGATAAAAAGTGTAATTTTATAGAAATATTGTTTTATAAAAATATAATATATTATGCACATGAAATTGGTTTTAAATTCATGATGTTCACATGAATGGGGCTTACACAATGGGACAAATCATATAGGTTACCTTTTAAAAACATGTATATAACCAAAGAATATGGATTAATGAATATTTATACATGAGTTTGGAAAATATATCAAACATTTAATAGACAAACATAAAAATAAATTTCATTTAATTTTGGTAAAAGGGATAATGAGTTACTCAAATAAATAATGGATGTTTGGGGTATAATCCCTTATCATAATTCTGAAGCAATTATTCACATGATCATAATACCATAAATAATAAAATTAGATTCTTGAATTATAAATTAATGAAACTGTTATAAATTTTTTTTATTATATCATTATTAATTTCATTTATATCCATTTTGATGGTTTATGATGTTCAATTTCATCATTTAGTAGCATTGGTTTCGTGGGTTATAATGATCCGTTTACTCATATGAATGTATGAAATGTTGTATAATGTGGGGTTAATTTTGAAGAATTAAAATTATATATTATTAATGATTTTACATAGGTTATATTGGACTTATAAATTATTTGGTTTAATGGAATGAGGATGAATCATTAGATTAATAAGTAATGATAACTGTTTGGGTTTATTTTGGCAGTTTCAGATCACCACAAACTCATTTTTATTTATAAATTAATATCATGTGTAAAAAAATGAATCCAAAATATTAAATAAGATATAAAAATTTTATTATATTCTATTTCAATAATAAAATCTTTTTCATGAATAGACATGAAGAAAAAATATACATATGGAAGTGCATCATCCCTGAAGGTGGTAAATCATCACCTCTCATATGATGTTTTCATTGTAAAATTAAAATAGAAAGGACAAATGATTAAATGAAGAATTATTCCATACACAATTAAAACATCTAGTATATGTTTGATAATGGAATTTTTTATTCGACTTGTATCAAGCGGATAGTGGGTATAGAAATAGAAAATAAATGAACTTTTAAAGAAAAAACAATGGGAAGAGGGATTTACTTCATGATTCCATCTTCTATTGAACCACATTAGGGGATTAGTTTTTGTTTTTCATTAATAAAAAAATATCTTCGATGTTGTCAAGGTGATTGGGATGATATTTGAAGTTTTTTTTTAACTAGGATCAGGGATTTAGAGGGTTTTGGAGAAGTGGTGGTATTTTTAATGAATGATATAGTTGGTTTCTCATTATTTAATTCATTAGTTTATTATTTTCTAAGAAACAAGAAATAGTGATGATTTATGAGAGAAAATACAATAATTGGATCATGTGACCTTGAACTAATTGTTCTTACATCCGACATGATTCCATGAATAGTTAATTAAACTCATAATATATATACTTTAAATAACTGTATTTTACTATTAAAAAATTTTTCATGTATTTCAGAAAGATTCCAAAAAATAATCATAACCATTTTCCAATGAGTGGAATTAAAAAATGAACACTGTTTTATGAAAATAATTTTCTCAATATGAGATTTTTTTCTCATTAAATTCATAATTTACACAAATAATGCATATTTTATAATTAGTAATTGATTTTACATCACGTTGAAAATTTAAATATGATCTCATAAAATTATCATATATTCCTGACACATAATAATACCAATTTGTGAATAAATGTTACAAAAATAAATTTTATTCTAAAATTTTAAATTAGTCATTGATTATAATTTAAATATGTTTGACATTCAGAAATACCAATAATAAATTATTTTTTAAAAAATATTTATTTACGTATCCAATGATATAATTATATCATATTTCCATTAATGAGATTGATAAATTTTATTCATAATTTCATTGGGAAGTTCCTATTCAATTGTCTCATTTACTATTCATAAGGATCACATTACTATTTCAAATGTCATGATACTATTTCATTAGTATAAGTTCATGAACTTCTAGAAACTATTATTAGTCCATTCAATCATCATTTATAAGACTTATAGTGGGTTATCTTATGTGTTTATACCCTATAAAATAATTATAAGAAGGTCATTTCTATTGATTAAATGTTGGGTAGTTATATTATTCATCCCTTACGAAATTTGACCCTAGAAATTTTTATTCTCTTTACATGTTTAAAATAAGTGGGAGCCCTTGCCTTTCATTTAAATCTTTAGTTCCCAGGTTCTCGCACTATACTTATGTTTATGCCGAAGTATTTTGAAAGCGTGAGTAGTAATGTTGTTTAGAAAATTTTCTTTATTATCTATGATCTTCACTAGAAACTCCTCATAAGAATGATAATTCTCTAACTATTCCACCTCTAAAGTCAATACATGTGAAGGATCCAGTACGTACTACCTTAAGAGAGATGCATGGAGTATATTATTTAATATAGACACTGTAAGTGGAAGTGCTAGTCAATAGGCCACAACTCTAATAAGATCAATGATCTAAAAGGTTTTAATGTATATGGTAATTTTCTTCTCATTATTACCAAATATCATGATCCTCTTCCACAAATATTTTCATTCAAATACAATGTCTCTAACCCTTTACTCATGGTCTCATCAACAATTATCTGTATAAATCTTCTGTTGACTTTGGGATTTCATGATGTGATGTTGAATTTTTTTCACCTTTTCCAACATTCCATTAATAATTTCAGGTCCTAGAATATTATTTTCACTAACGTCGTCCAAACATGCATGTGATTTGTATCTTTTCTCAAAAATGGATTCATATTCATCCTTTTGAATTCTTGAGTGGAAATTAGTATTTTAAGAGAATTTTAATAAGTGGAATATATTCGTCACATAATCTTTTGAAGTCCACAAAATATTATCACAACATGTCATCTAGTGTCTGAATAGTGCCCTCTAATTGGCCATTAGTTTGAGGATGATAAGCCATATTGAAGTTCATATCAGTGCATAGAGCTTGTTGGAGACTTTTCCAAAACATGAACATGTGTATTAGATCTTGGTCAAATACAATAAATAGTGGTAATACATGTATACAAACTACATCAGGATTTATATCCATACAAGTTGATCATGTTAGAAGTCCTCTCAAATATCAATAATGTGAGCAATAGTTTTAAGATTATCCACAATAACATATATATAATAGGTTTATCTATATTTCTATTTAAGTCCAGTGACAAAGTCTATGGTGAATTTTTCTCATTTCCATGTTAGTATATGTAATATTTTCCTTAACCCTTTCAACCTTTTCCTTTATGACTTCACCTGATGACATACCAGGAACATTGATTTATATTTAGTGATATAATTTTTCATATTGTCCAACCAAAATTCCCCCCAGAGCTATCGATACATCTTTTTTCTCTACAGGTGAATAGAATTGATTGTGTTATGTGGTCCAATCAGACGCTCATTCATTATCTCATTATTTTACGGTAAACATATTCGTGACCCAAATAATATGACCTTATCCTCACTGATCTAGAACATTGAGTATTTCCAATTTCTGATATCTTCGACTCATTTATAAATTTACACATCATTTCATTGAGAATACTTAATTTCATTCATAAGTGATAGATGATCAACAATTTGAGAAAGGATTGATGGTGTTCATTTGTTAATTATTCTCTCGTTCATCATTTGGAAGATGTGATCCTTCAATTGAAAATATGGTTGAGTATTCATAAAATCATTGATAAAGACCTCCACAAATTTGTTAATGAAATGTTCGAAGACTCAATTCATTAAATCAATGAAAATGGATGGAAAATTATTGAGTCCAAACGGAATCACTATGAACTCATGGTGTCTATATCTCATTTGACTGATAGTATTTGGAATACCTCCCTTTATCAACATTAATTGGTTATATCCTAACCAAAGGTCCACCTTATAGAAATAACTGACCCTATGTAGCTGATTGTACAAGTCATATTTAGGTGGTATGGGATAATTTTTCATTATAATGACTTTGTGGAGATCACAATAATCAATGAAGATTCACATTTATAAATACATCTTCATAATGAGGAGGATATTCACAACCCATGGTAAACCACTTGTGCATATAAAACTGGTTTCCAGACTCTCCTATAACTGATTCTTTTGTTCTTCCAGCTCAACGGTGGAAATTTTGTTAGGTTACATTGATATATTAATATTTCGTAGAATAATTTCCAGTAAAAAATCATCCTCTCAATCAGGATGAAGGACATGAAGTTATTTAAGGAATATATTATTCTAATCCCTCATGATGTAAAAGTATTTGAGAAGGATCATCTCCTTTATCTTAATCATTTGAGAGATATATGATTCCTCATAAAGTAGTAGTATCCATTAAATAGATGATGATTCTGAAAGAGATTTATCATTCTCCATACATTAGTAATGAATCGGAGGACACTCTGGGAAGTGAAGAGTGATCTCCCTTTCATGAAATTTGATTTTATATTAGTATTAAGATAGCCAATACAGGCCAAGAATGAAATCAAAATCTACCGAAGGAAGTAGTACATGATTTTAGGGGAGGTTTAGTCCACAAACATTATCGAGGGAGGAGTTATGTACATTAGATGAAATAATTAACCCATTATCTATTCATACATACAACTCAATCTTCAAATTTTGTGGTGGTGTGTGAATATTTCTACTGTATATGCATGATATGAAAGAATGCATACAACCAAAATCAAATTGTACATTCACTATTCTTGAATAAATAACTTTCATTCCTATCACCCCATAATTGTTTAGTCATACCTTAGTAGTAGGGATGACATATGCCATTCATGCCTTCCTTGGTGGTAGTTGTTGATTTCCACCGACAACCATGTTCTATGGGAATTTGTTTGAAAAAAAATACCATGTCCTTTATAGTTGAAACCGTACAATACTAGATACTTATTGGCCTAAACCATCCATTATTCTTTTTATTAGTGGATTACTTTGGGTACCATTGCTTGTTGTTAGTCAGATTCCCCATTCATCCCCTTTTCAAGAATTTTCTGGTTTTTTTAGATAGTTCCTTGGATTCTTCTTTACCACAATTTTGAAAAATGGGATACTTGTTCTTATTTCCACTTCTGGGATTATTTATTGATAACCCATAGTAAACACTATTTTATTTATTTTTCACTAGGCCCATGAGAAAATTGAGAGTCACCAATCTCAATTTCATCCTAAATGGAACAACAAAAAATATCTTCATATCATTCAATGTCTCAAATTTACAACTCTTTTCATAGGCTCAAATTTTATTCTTCTAAAGAAGAGACCCACCTTTAATTTGGTGTTCACAAAAATGTCATAGGCGTGTCCTAAAATCATATTAATGTTTTCTTCACATGAAATGATAGAATAATCTTCTTTCTACTTAAGTCTGATCTGCTCTATTTCAATTTTGAGATAAATGGTTTGCAAAACAATATATAATAAAAAATTTCATAAATTCCCCCAAAAAAATGGAATCCATTTCCTCCATGGACTTCATATTTATGATTATTTTCTACCATTGATTAGTTATCCAATCAAAATTATTACTATCCATTACTACAATCTCTTCTTCGGACCACTATATGGTAGATCATATCCTTTTAATAGAGTTTATCTACTGTTTCATGAGGAGGGGGTCAGAAGATCTACTAAACATGGGAGTCCTTTCCTAGAGGATGGATTCAATGAAAACAAGCTCTCTCTTAGTATATGATGGAAATTACACATGATTCAAGTTATTATTCATTACAAGTTTCATTCATGAATGTGCATTTATGTGATTTTGAGAACCCATTCCTAGTATATTTGGAATTTCATTATCGTATTCATTGCATTCCCTATCACACTGATTTTTTTTCACATGTTATTTTATTTACCGCCATTATTTAAGAAAAAGGAAGTACAATTAGGGGCCTTTAAATATATCTAATAGGCATAAAAAGAAAAAATTAAGCGTATATGTATAAACTCTTAATGTATAAGTATATCATATGTTGTGATTTGTGAGGTTTCTATCTTTGTTATCTAAGATATATTTCCCAACATATATTCATATGGTATATTTTTTCTCCCTTAAGAATAGTTTGTAATGAGCTAATTAATTTACAGAAGCATATCCTAGGGGAGGGTCAAACCCAGTGTTTAGTAAAGCCCATGTTTTTATACAGGGTAACCCTATGTGTATCCCTAAACACCTTAATAGAGTTGTTACATCTAGGTACATTAACACTATAACCTTGTCCGCTTGTATTATCCTAAAAATGATGAATTTTATAGATAAACCACTTAGTATATATTAACCCAAATTTAGGGATATTTTTTATACATTGTCTTATACCTGGGGTTCGTACTAACGTACTCTATTCATAGTGTCAATAAATAACTAAACATTTTATGTGATACGAACTATAGAGACCCTATCCCTGTACACAAATCATTAAAAGATTTTTAAAATAATTAGAAATCAAATTAAAATCCATGTATTGTTAAGTGTTGTGTCATTAAGGACCTGGTATATTGACATGAAAACATGAGACTAAAGAAAACATTTTTTTATTTATGGTCCATTATGAGCTTCTAAATTCATTTTTTATCTTACATATGAATAGGATAAACAATGTATAACATGAAAAATGGTATGGTTTAATAATCATAGTTCGGGTATAAACATTAAAATAAATTTTGGAGGATTGGTTAGAATAACATAATGACATAAAAATGCAAGGAAATTGGATAAAAATAAGGAATCCGAACATGGGATAATATAAATGAAAATTCCTAGAAATGTGGCCACAACATAAAACTGGACTTTAGTAGGAGTCAAGGATCATTAAACATAGAGGATCCTAAGTCTATGATCATTCCACATTGAGGAGCATGAGTCTAGGATAACCAAAAATTTAGTTTCAGAAGATGTATCATGAGAAAAAAATCATTATTCAATGATTTGGTTCACTATCTTGGCACACCCATCATAACATGTTCATGAATATTTTTTCCACATTAATAAGCATACATAAGTAATCGAACAAAAAATAAGGGTTACCCATTGATTGAATTTGGTATCATAATAATGAGAAAATTATTATCGAAAGGATATATCATATTGTTTTCTATGAAAGGAAGGATTTAAATCATACATGGACATTATTTTAATCTAATGTGAAAAATAGTGTTAAAGAAACATTATAAAGAATGTTTTGGTATGGTTGTAGGGAAATACATTAAGGTTATTTAAATTGTAAGAGGAACAATTATTTCTATAAAACCATAATTAATCCATGTATGTTTCTATGATAAAACAAGTGATTTTATTAAAATAATGGTTTCCAAAAATATATTTTGGATCTCTCCTGAAATTGGGTACGAATTTAGGATCTTCCATTAAATCTGGGTAAGTTATCTAGTAGAATCGAGTTGGGAACCTTTTAAAAACATTTATATCCCCAAATAATAAGGGTGAATGTATCTTCATACATTCTTCTGGATCGAAAAAAAATAATATTTGTATAAAAATAATTAGCATTTCATCTGGGTAAAAAGAGAGATGGACTAACCTGATGGAATAATGGAGGTCTGGGTAGAATCCCTCAAAATACATATGAAGGTGTTCTTAAACTGATCGTAATATTATAAAAAATAAAATTAGATTAATTAATTTTTTATTTTATAAACCTTTTAACATTTATTTGATTTATTATAATCTTATTATTAAGAGGTTTAATTTCATCATTCAAGAGAGTTGGTTTCCTCAATTTTCATGATCAGTTATATTGTATAAATGTATGAAGGGTTGTATAAAGTGGGGTTAATTATATATAATATATCATATGTGTCATTAATGATATTATAGAGAATAAATTGTTTATAAATCATTTCGTTTAAGGGAAGGAGGATGAATCATTAGATAAATGTTTAATGATAATCTGTTGGGATTATTTTGGATGGTTTCGATCACCCCAATCTCATTTTATTTTATAAATTAATATCATGTGTACAAAATGAATCCATAACATTAAATGAGTTATAATAAATATATTATAATATAGTTAAAACGTAATTTTTTTCATGACCATACTAGAATACTTGATTGAAAGATGAAACCACGTCATCCACGAAGGTGGTAAATCGACACCTCATGGACAATGATTTCATTCTTAAAGTATAAGATGTGGAGAAAATATTAGGTAAAGAATTATTCCATAAAAATTATTAAATTAGATTATATGTAATTTAATTGAGTAATCATGTGACTTAGACAAGGGTAAGTTAGGGAGAGAAAATGAAAATAAGGGAACTTAATTGAAAATTAAAAGGAAAGGAAAAGGTTTTTGCCTCTTGATTCCTTCTTCTTGAAAACTAACTTAGGGGATTGGTTTTGTTATTTTATTAACAACAAATGATATTGGATGTGGGGATGTTTATTGGGGGTATATGTTATTATAATTTTGATATGGCTCATGGATTTAGAGGTGTGTGTAGAATAGGTGGTGAGGGGTGGTATTTGTAATGGAGGACATGGGTTTGTTCTCATTATTTAATTCAGTATTTTAGTATTCTTCTCAAGAAAAGAAATAATTTTATTCATGGGAAAAAATACAATTATTAAATGATGTGGGTTAGAACCAATATTTCTGACATCACACAAGACTCAATGAATAGTGTATTTATCTTATAATATTTATATTCCTTAAATTACCTTATTTTACTATTTATCAAAATTTAATGAATTTCATAAAATTCCAAAAAATATTCCAAACCATTTTCAAATGTGTATAATTCAATAATGAACATCATTTTAGAAAAATCATTTTCTAAATTTGAGAAATTAAATTTTAAATTAAAATCAAAATATACATGAGAAATACCGAATTTAAAATTTTAACTAATTTTAAATAACATTGAAATAATTAATAAGGACTCATAAAATTGTCATATAATCATAAGATATAAAAATATTAATTTCTAGAAAAAATTTCTTAAAATAAATATTTCAATAAATTATTAAATTCATCATATAATTCTAATTAAATATTTATGTCTTTCAAAAATACCAACACTTAATTATAATTTTTTTCAAAATAATTATTTTCTTATACTATTATATAATTATATAACATTGTCACTTATAAGATGGATAAATTTAATTCATACTTTCATTGATGAGGTTAATATTTAATTTTCTAGTTTACTAGTCATAAGGGTCAGATTACTATTCTAATGGTCATGTTAGCATTTCATTAGTATAGATTCCTAAAATTCTAGATGTTCTTCTCACATTTTTCATCAATCATATATACTGTTTATAGGGTGTTCTATTATGTGATCATTCCATATGAAATAATTATAAGAAGCAGATTACTATTATTAAATCTTTTGGGTTAGTACATCATCCCAACATGTTGTGTCTCTAAATTTCTTACCATAGAGGGATTCATAAGAAAAAATATAAAGTTTTAGGTGAAAAAAAATATTGAAAGAAAAATAAAATAGAGGAATTTTTTGATCTTAACCACCTTCTATATTAAAAAAATATCTTAACATGTCCTCAATGTTTTGAATTGTTTATTTAGACTGACCATAAATCTGATAATGATAAGATGTTCTGAAACTCAATTATATATCAAGGGATTGCTGAAGACTTCAACAGAACATTATGATAAACATACAAACCTAATTAGATACAATATAATATGTCACCCCATGAAACCTTACCAACTTTTTAATCTAATTACTGGAATATAATCTACAAATATGTCTTTTCTGATAGCGATGACGTGTGATGACTTGGCAAGGTGATCTACTACCGCCCATTTACCATTAAACCCATTAGAGGTTTTAGGTGTCAAATGATAATATATATTGTAATGTTATCTCATTTTCATTTTTGTATGGTTAATGGATGCAACATCTCCTTATACATTAGTCATTCATCCATAACATGCTGGTATACCAAGCACCATGATATAGAATCTGAGAGATCCTTCTTCATTCCATTTCACTATAAGTATTCTTTCATGTATAAATATATATTCATTTTTCACTAATGAATTTATTATGAATGAATATAATCTTCCTCTAATTGATCCTTCTTTAAAACTAGTATAGATGGAACATATACATGGTTCTTAATCATAATTATTCCATCCTAATCATGATTAAATTAATATATATATATATATATACATATTTATTAGTTATACTTCTTCATTTTGTTCCCATTTGATCTTAAACTTGGTAAAGAGTTGAACATTTAATTGAGAGAGAAAATATTTCCCCCATAACTTCAAGATTTATAGATCAATCATTTTAAAATCAAGAAATATTGAGTGTTTTGTGATCCTATCGTGGATATGATAGAAATATCCCTTCAACAAAAAGCATCAGCCACCATGTTCACATTGTAATTGTGGTCATGTAATATGGAATTATAATGCTTTATCTTATCCAACCATATTCACTAGCACATGATAAAATATTTTCGTGTGAATTTATATTTCTTACTTTTATGGTAACCATATATATCACAAAAATCTCCAAAAATATATTATCTCCAAAACAGAAAATAAAAAATTACCTATGATAACTATAAATCATGTGTTTTGTAATTTTTCTTATGAATATTCAAATATACCGAGTCATAGGCTATAACCATTTTATTCTGTAAAATAACACATTCCAATTGACTCTTGTATTCATCACTATATATTACAAAACCTTATACACTATTGGGTAATGTATTTATAGGTTCACTAACTGTACTTCTATTAAATTCCATGAAATTGTCCTTATATTCGTCTCTCAAGAGAAACATGTCACCATTCTATGTTAACCTGGTAAGAGGAATAGATATTCATTAAAAATATCCAAATAGCATCAATAATATCAAACAAAACCAAGAAAAATATGGATCATAGTCACGATGGTTGGTCTACGACATCATTTGATAGACTTTTTCATTGATCAATCTAATAATATAACATATATTGAGATTATGTGACCCAAAAATTAACAGTTTCGAAACCAAAATTCCCAGTGTTAAATTTTTTCGCACATATTTTTTCCATAGGTTTTTAGTATAACTCTCAAATGGCCATTATTCTCTTACATTTTCTTTGAATAGATAAGAATATAATATTTAATCATTAATGTAAATTGATCATGATAATCTCTATGTATTTTATTGATTCAATACATGTAGAGAGTAAGAGAACCAATAATATTCCTTGTGTCCAAACATTTTATTGAATTTTGTTTTTTTATATCTATAAAGACCCAGTTTTTCATTGTAATACATTGAAATATTTCAAAAATATATTTTGAGAGCTAGGAACTAAGATGACATGCGATTTTCAAGTGCGGTGTGTCATGAATTAATTTTATAATATTATTTAATATATTTTGAATGTTTTTTGTTAATGAAAATAGTATAAATATTAAACAATTGATCAGATTTGAAATATGACACCATAGATGGGTTTGGAATGTGTTTTTTACCCTTAGAGTGATATAAAATGATTCCGAGTGAGATGTTTGGAACCCTCACTCATTAGTGGCATGTTAAGTGAATTAATTTATTGATTAATAAATTGATTAATTTTTTTACCTAATTAAAATCTTATAAATTTTTCCTTATGGTTAATTTTGTAGGGATAGGATAATAACTCTCCCATTCACCAATGAGAAATCCACCCTTCCTCTGATGTTGAAGAATTACAATCCTTTTGTTCAGGCATATTTACACACAAATAACGCAGTGGCTTCACCCAAATTCATTTGTGAGTGTGTTCTTAAACAACGAAAAATCAAAAAAAAGATGTTGGGATTTTTAATTGGTGTTTCCCCTATTATTTAATTTTTGAGAAGATAAAATTTTATTCAATGGTCCTTTCGCAATTTTCAACCCTTTTCTTGATCTAAGTAATTAAATAAAACATTATTAGTTGCTTTCGAATCTAAATTTCTCATTAGTGATCAATTTTTTATGAAAAAATTCCCAATGATTGTAAAAATTACATTGTTGGTGAATTTCATACCTCGTACTTCACCTTTGGAACCCCACAGTTCCTCGTTCAAATAGTTATTAGGAAACCCGAGATTGATCGGGTGCCCAAATTAGAGGCAGATTGACGAATCATCAAAGATTATTTGAGCAGTGCATTGATCATTAATAATATTTTTAAATGGATATAGAATATGATGATTTAGATATGTATTATAATGAGATGATTGTATCGTTCTGAGAAGAATTAAGAATGAAACACACATTCTTTTTTTGGTGATTTTGTGGTGAACGATGCCTAGAAGGCATGATTCGCATCATTATCTAAATATTTTGTAATTAATTGCAGTATAATTTTAAGTAGTTTTCCCTGTTTCAAAGCACAATTTATAATTAGGAGAAGATATGGGATTTTGGTAAATTCCAAACCACTTGTTAGGTATGGTGAATAAAACACGACGTGTATTTCCCTCATAAGCAATGATTGGTTTTTGAATAATTTAAGGTAAGTACAACATGTAACACTCCCTTACATGTAGTGTACCACTTTTCTAGTTGAAAAATCCATGTGAGGGGTCACAAAAATGGATATTCCATGTCGAAATTCAGTGAACCATGTTGGCCACGTGGAAGGTATTCCATGTGGTCCTACACATTGAGTACCAAAGTACACGGACATGGGGTCTGAGTAAACAGACATGGCAAGCAGTCATGCCCCGGTCCTCAAATAGGTGGGACACATGGTTTAGTCCACATACACAGTGTATACACCTACATGGATGGGACCCATATACCAACTAAAGTCATAGATAAGTAGTGAAAAGGTTCCACATTCCATGTGGGTCCCCTCACATGCCCAATACTATTTTATCTCTTCCGAGTGATCTGTAGGATCAGAATAAGATGTAGTTTCTCAATACATAAGGGGGGGGGTGAATTGTATCTTTTAAAAATTACTTTGGAACTTTAAAATATGATATAAACCTTTCAATTGTTTAACAAAGTTAAATAAGGTAAATTCACAAAATCTATTGGTTATACACACTTGCTAGATTCCAAAAATATGGTTCCGGAAATGAAACTTGAGAAAAGTTTACAAGGGAAAAGATTCAACCTTAAAGAGTCTGTAATCATTCTAATTAGAGTATATGTATAAGAAAGTATAAGATTGTTATACATTCTTTATTAATCAAAATGCAGCAGAAAACAATCTTGAAACACCACATGTAAAAAGTATGAAATCGACTAACCCAAAGAGTAGGGTATCCAACAACCTTGGATAAAGGTCCCTTGATATATACATTCAAGAAAGTATTTCTTACCCACACCAGTGTAATCCCTTTATTGGAATATCAAAATCGGTTTTTCAATCCCCAAAATCCCTCGAACATCAACGTAGTTGGCACCTCTTTCTTCCTTATCAATGAATTCCTAGAACATTAAGGTAGTCAGCACCTCTGTCTTCTATCCCTGGAATCCCACGAATGTACTCAACAACATTCTGAGTAACATGAAGGAATTTGAAAAGTTTGTTCAGTACGCACAAAACATGAGAGTGTCTCTCCCTAGAAATCAATTTAACGACATGTAATCTCTATATTTTTAGATCAATCAGTTAAAATTTGTGAGATCGTTCAAGTGGGATCTTATTTATAGACACATCTCTAACGATCGTCTCCCTCCTCCAACAATCATATTTTTCCTTGAATTCCATAGGGTCATGTATACATGTCACTCAAACAATGGTTAGTTAGAAACAAAATACATGAAACCATTTCATAACTATAAAATTTTTGGAAAAATATGGTTACTCAACCAAATCTAATTTTATTGAGACTAAGGAAAATAAAGATCGAAGTATAAGATCATTCAGATTATATATTTAATGAAAATTCATATTCAATTTTCTATGTAATTCGGAATCAGAATTCTATAGATTTCAGAGTACGAATTCTAAGGAACTCAGAACCTGAATGTTAAGGAATTTAGAACCTAAATTTCAAGGAATTCGAAACCATAATTCTATGGAATTTGGATCATTAATTCTAAGGAATTTGGAACCTCAATATAAGGAATTCAGAACATGAATTCAAAGTAATTAAGAACCATAATTCTAATGAATTCAGGGTTTAAATTCTAAGGAATTTAGAGTCTAAATTCGAAGTAATTCGGAGTTTGAATTCTTAAGAAATTGGGCTCGGAATTCTAAGGAATTTGCAGTCTAAATTCAAAGGAAATCGAAGTTTTAATTCTGTGTAATTCTGAACCATAATTCTATGGAATTTGAGTCAGAATTTTACGTAATTTAGAGTCCTAATTGTAAATAATTCAGAGTCTGACTTTCAGAAAATTTGGAGTCTGAATTTTAGAATTTCGGAGTATGAATATCAGAGAATCTAGAGCCTTATTTTTAGAGAATTCAGAGCCTGAACATTTCATAATTCGAAGACTTAATTTTAGAACCTTAAAATAGAATACTCTATATCTATGTATTTATAGAATTTTGAGGGTTCATATGTGAAAATGAATTTTACACTAAGGAATAAAAAGTGAGAGATTTAGTGAAACTAAAACATGATCAATTAAAACATTGTAAGGATAAATTTTCCACGGGGAAGGAAAATTTCCCATATTATGAAAAATAAAATTTTCCTAAAGATATTGTTTTAGTGATTTTCAAAACATAAAGGAATGGAAACGTCATAATGAAACATTATTGAATCAACTAGATTTTCAAACATCCATATCTTCTCTTTTGACCTCAAATTTTGGCCAGTTATATTCCTATATTGAGTGATTTTCCTCTTATATTTTGACAATTTCCTCATAAAATAATATTGTGATATGATGGGAACTCATTTGTTTTTGTCACACACTATTGTGACAACTTATGGAAGAAACAATCATACAGTTTCACCAGATCATTACAATCATTACCCACTAGTTGGGATAAGTTTTGTAATTCCCCTAGGGTTGTTTTGGGCTAACCAACTAGCTGGCATGGGTAGTGGAGTTAAATAAAATTCTGGGCATACCCTCTAATAGGGTTGGGAAGTGGAATTTCTTGATTGTATCTTCCAGGAATAACCCCCCATCTTGGCTGGGTAGTGGTGTTTCCATGATGACTCACTAAGATTACACTCCAGTAGGACTTAGTTGTGGGTTTTCTCTGTGACCTTCAAATGTGGTACCATCCAGGTAGGGTAAGTAGTGGCTTTCCCCTATTAATATTAGAGTAGGACCCTCCTAACATACTAGGGAATTAGATCCTTTCCGAAAATTGCTGACCCCTTGACTATGTGATAGAATTACTAGATGTGGATTGATGTAATATTGGGCTTAGGATAATGAGACAATATTTCCCCACTGAGAAACGTTCATGTGATGTGTTTAAAAACCATGAGGGCGAGTGAGTTCCACCCTAACAAGATTTAATCAAGGAGTGGTGATTGAGTCCCATGGACTCTTGTTCCCTAGGAAATCTCATGATATTTTGATCATCATTGATGGAATCACTTCTGGAACTGTTAAATGTGAATATTTGAGGTATGAGGTGTTATATGGAGATCCCATTACACTCTCATTTGGGTTTCTTTGACTGAGAATTTACATATATCCACCATCAGTACCCAGTGATTGGGATTTGGATACTCTTCTTTATGGAGAGTTAAAGACATAAGGGTTATGGAACAAGCTTTACATGTATAGCTTCACATGGTTGGAAGAGTCTACTCTCTGGTTATAGGTAGGAAAGACTATATGACATGTATATCTTACTAAATTTCCAAGATCCTTGTGTTTCTAAGAGCTTAATTTCCCTCTGTTGTTTGGTTAATTTGTAGTGTTATACTATACCTTGTTCTATCATCTATATTTACCTTCGTTTTTTTCACATAATGCTCCCCCATTCTCTTTTTTTGTGGTGTTCTACTGGGTATGTATATACTCCCCGCTACATGGGATTTTCAAAATTTCTTTCATTTCATTTTTAGATGACATTTATATCGATCGGGACATCAAAGTATCATAGGCATACAATGTTATTGGACCACATATGGTGGTCATAGATTGGGATACATGAGCTGGGATCTCTCATATATTTACAATTTTCTAGTTTTGGTAGATTTGGTCATATTTTTGTGTTTGGTGTATATTTTCTCCATTTTTCATTATAGTATTCAGTAATGTACTTTCTTATTTTTATTCTTCCATACATTTTTAGTATATTTATGGATGTTTTGTATCTCTAGTTTCATTCCCTCTACACTTTTTTATTTATTCATATATGTGTGTACAGGTATTTAGGAAAAGGCCCTTACAAGATTAGTGTGTTTCGATAGTTGTCACCACCCCTAGCGAATAGAGACTGGGCTTGGGGTAGTTGCGGCTTAAGACCCGACTTGGTTCTGGCCATGATATATTATAATTAGAGGTCGATCAAACTTTGGGATGTTGTTCAGATGCTTCCCTAAAATAGTTTTTAGTTTGGTGTAGGGAAATAGTATCTAATATTCTCGAGAGAGGGTCTCATTCCGAGAGTCTAGTAATAGAGGGGTGGCTGATGTATCCAATCACTAGGATTTTGACTACCTTATGGATGACTCGGTATGCACATACATTTGGTACATGGATCAATGGTACATGAATCATATAGGATTGAGTCTTTGATTGTACGTCTTGAGTAATCTCCCCATTATATATATATATATATATATGTATATTCTCATATGACCATAGTACTCCTAAAAAATATTCAGGATGCCTATGTGATGATATCCAACTAGGAAAGCTATTCTAGTTCATGATGATGAACATATGAGTTATGATGCCTCATTTCAGGGTTCATACCATGATCCAATTCCTCCGGGTGGAAAGGTCATAAATCTTACTCTTATTAAGAAATAAATATTACTATTAGGATGGGATAAGGACATGTTCATGATGACCACACTCTACTAGTAATAGCATCATAGAACACTAAGGTTCAATAGAGAGATATACCCCCACACAGTAGAAGATTTCTTATTGTCGGTGGTCTACATATTTATTATTTTTCAGACCTTCATGGATAAGATCGTGGATTTGTTATCCAATCATTTACACTATGCATCTCAGTATTTTAAGAGCCTAAGTAGATGCTACATGATGATTCAACACTCTCTTGGGATGAATTCCATCAATTATTTCTTGAGGAATACTAACCCATGTTCTTATACCCTATTTAGATCCTGGAAGTTCTAAAGGTTTTGAAGGGAGGGATGAAAATGGTAGAGTGTGTGGCTAGGTTCACAAAACATACATTTTACTCTGTTGACATGATAAAAGATGATTACTTTCAGGCACTGATGATTGACTAAGGATAGCATAAGGATATCTGAGCCGGCATAGTGCCCTTGTGAATCCCCATTGATGATGAGGTATTGGAGTGGGAACATGTGTTGAAGATATTTCTTTTAGATGGAAACCATATAGATAGACCAGGTAGTGGGAACTATAGGGTTGATACATCTACCGTAGTAGGAAGGCACCTAAGATCCCAAAACAAGCTACCCTTCTGTGAGAAGTCTCTAGGATGTGGTTGTATGGTAAAGGGGAATGTAGAGTACTAGGGATGCTCGGGGAGGTCCAATTCTATGATTGTGATGGGCGATGTCCCATGGAATGAGACTACTCATTTAGACATATTTCTAATTCTAGGAATATATTAGGTGAACCCCTAGTAGAGATATCTCCATGATCAGGGATGTCACAGGGTGGTGGAGCTGGAATAGGAGTATGGGGATTTATAGGTGGAGGACGACGTTGTGAGGACCCTTCACCACCACCACCAGGCAACCCATGTATTTTTTAGAGAGCTAGCAGCCGGGACTATGGAAATCTGAAATATTTGGATGTCTATGATTCTATGGTGAACGAGATGATTCGATGTACGATCTATGTTTATATCTCTATTTCCCAAGTTTTTGTAGCCTAAGGTTCCAGCCATTCGGTTATCTATCGACTCTTCATAAGAGATTTATAGATCCTATTAGAGACTCTTGGAAAAAGACATTGTCTAATGTTTCTGATAGGTAATACTTCCTATGAATCATTATTCTTATGGTAATGTGAGGTATCTATTGGAGGAGAGAGGTTCACATGGGACCTATTGGTTTTCACAATATAACTCTATGATATCATCTTAGGCATGTATTTCAATTCCTTGGTTTGAGCCCAAATTAATTGTCACCATTGATTATTCAGATGCATACACACTTATGGGATGAGATTATCCATTTATCAGTGAGATAGACCTTATAACAAGACAAGAAGGTGTTGTATGAATGAGGTTGTATGCTAATACCCATAAGTTTGAATGTGAATCTCCTAGTGTAGATGAATTTTTAGGAATCAATGTTTCTTCAAATGTGGAGGACTATAAAGATGTCATCATTTTATATGTTCCTAGTCTACCTCTGTGGTGTGTTATAATAGTTTTCATATACTTTCATTCATGGAATGCCTCAATATCTTCTATGGATTATTAGGTGGTACATACCAAGCTCTAGGAGTTATGGTTATAGTTGGAGTACATTCATGAGAATGGTTTCATCAGACCCTGTCTATTCCCCATGGCATATATAGTTCTATTCCTAAAGAATGAATATTGGAGCTTGTAGGTTTTCGTGGATTATCAAAACTTGAACTAGGACATGATAAAGGACATGTACACCCTTTTGAGAATTAACAACATCACTGATCAGTTACGATGTACGATATTGTTTTCCAAAATAGATCTTAGGTTCTACTACCACCAGCTGATTTTTCACGAGCTTGATATTCCAAATATTGTATTCTAATGTCTCTATAGACAATATGAGTAACTAATGATGTCATTTGGTGTGAATAATTCTCCCGTCATATTTATAGACTCAATGAACCAGGTCTTTTATTCACACATGGATCATTTTTTTGTTTTATTCATCGATGAAATCCTAATATACTCTATAATAGTGTAAGAGCGTGCATAGAAGTATTGTATGGTCCTAGATTTTCTTTGAGAGAACTGGATTTATGGAATTCTCTCAAAGTTCCTATTTTGGATACATGAGGATCACATTCTTGGGAATATCATTTCTAAATAATGTTTATCCATGGATCCATTAAATATTGAGGATGTTATTTCTTATGAACAATCCATCAATTTATCATTGGTTCAGAGTTTTCACCTCTTGGAATGGTACTAAAAATGATTTTTTGGCAGAGTTCTATTGAATCGTGGCCTTTTTGGATACCCTTATATTCAAGGGACAACCATTTACCTAGTCTGAGAAGTGAATGAAGGGCTTCAAGGAGTTGAGGTAGTGGCTAAAAAGTACTCCAATGTTGAGACTACAGGAGGAAGGTGTTGAGTTCTTAGTGTACTGTGATGCCTCAGGGGCTCGGCTCTGTTGCGTGCTGATGAAATGACAGATAGTCACCTCATATTAGCCGAGGTAGATGATACCCAATGAGTCAAACTATATATCTCATGACCAAGAGATAACAGTAGTAGTATTTTCCTTCATCATGTTGAGGAACTAACTTATGGGAGATTTCTTTATGATATATTCATAGCACTAGAGTCTCAGGTACATCATCGCTCAAATAGACATGTACCTTATATATAGATGCTTGTTAGATTTCATATTGGACTAAGACATTGGGATAGTCTATACTCTAAGAATGGGAAACATGGTATCATATTCTCATAACATAATCTATTAGTCTCACATAGTTTAGGATGCTTTGGACTATTTAGCTTCTATATAGCTGGACATGGTAGAGCATGTAGGTACATGTTTAATCAGTTTATGTGGATGAATCCTTTACTAATCGAGCATGTGAGAGACTCCCAGATTGGAGACATAGACTATGAGGTTATTGGTTATCAGATATCCTTAATGGATTCACTATATGGATATTCTAAAGGATTTAATCTGGATAACTTTTTTTAGAGGAGAACTGTGGTCTGAACCACTATGAGGGAAAAATTGATGTTGGGATTCCACACATATCTCTTAGTTGTACACACATGTGTGTGAAAGATGTATAGAGACCTTTAGTGATAGTTTTGGTGGTCTTTCATGAGAAAAAGTATAAATGAGTTTGTCTCATAATGCCTCACCCATCGGTAGGGGAAATATGGGAACCAAGTTTTGTAAGGTTTGTTGGATCCCCTTGAGACATGACGTGGAAATTATAAAACATATCCATGGACATCATCACTGATCATATATGCAAAATAATGGGGTATAATTCAATCATTGTGATAATTTATGAACAAACAGAGGCGACACACTTCCATTATATTCATGAATAGAGTTTGATGGTGATTTTGGGTTAGTTTTATGTATAGGATATTCTATGCCTTCATTGGGTACCCTTAAGGACTATCTAGGATTGTGACATGTGGATTACATCAAGGTAGTGGAGGTCAAGTAAGAGTAATTTATGACCCAGCTGTATATGAGTAAAACAATTCACACCCATATTGATGGGAACACCGATTGTACAGTCTATGTGCAAGATGATATGTTGTTGGATTGTGTGTTGGATTTCATCCAAAGCTGGGAGGGTCACATGGTTTAGGTTGAGTTTGATTATAAAAACAACTACCGATCAAATATAGGAATGAAAAATTTTGAGTCCCTATATTGGAGTCCCTATAATTCAACCTTTCACTGGATGGAGATCGTAGATTCATCTCTTATTGGGCCAGAATTGGTGTAGGTGATAGTGGACAGAAGTATAGGTAACCCATGAATGGATAATTACAGTCAAGTGGGGATATAAATCCTAAACATATCGCCATTATAGAAACTTTAAGTTCAAGTAGTGATACCAATTATTCATGAGAGTCTCCCCATGATGAGGAATGTGAATGTTCATATGGGGAGGTATGTTATCCTGGAGGATCATCTGGCTATCTATATTGTGTAGAGGGTTTCCATGGATTCCTACCTCCTCAACTTACCCCCACAACTAGAGCGGGCGCACGACGTCTTCCATGTGTCATAGCTTGCGATGTACGTGCATTATCCTATGATCACCATTGAATACAGTGAGCTTGAAATCGAGATTATAAGAACCTTTTCAAAGAACCTAATGGCGGTCTAGGAAATACAAGAGTATACCTTTCTTGGACAAACCATTCATTGGGTGCATGCTCTATAGCATCACGGAAATTTATAGGAGAGCCTCTGAGAGCAGGATATTGGGATGCAATCCCAGTATCCTGGGTTATTTTCCTACATTTTTTTAGGGATAAAAATATTAAAGGAGGGAATGATTTAGAGACTGAGGTTTTTCTTAATATGACTTTTGAATATTTATAAATTTATTCTATGACCTTGGAGATGAGATGACATTTGATTAAAAGGCCTAGTGTTCTCAGAATTAATTTTATAAAAACATTAAATATTGTGCATTCATGTTTAATTAATAAAAAATGGGATATCTCTTAAATTATTGATCATATTTGAAATGTAATACCACATTTCGGTCCATAAGTTGATGATTACCCGAGGTGTGACATAAAATGAGTTGGTATGGTACGTTCAGACCCCTTGCTCATTGGTGGTATAATAAGTGATTTAATTTATTGATTAATTTAATTATTAACCACCTTTCGATCTAATTAAAATATTATAAATATTCATTTAGGGTGATTTGGCTAGGTATGAGCTCTTAATTATCACATAGACTGGTGATAGCTCCTCCCCTCTTCTATGGGCGATGAATGACAAACCATTGGATCTAGGAGGATCAAAGCACAACAAATGTTGGGTTTCCCACAAATTCTTTGGTGTGTGTGTGCTTCAACAATGAATAATAAAAACAAGAGTTAAAGATCTATAATTGGTGTTCTTATTCATTGATTTAATATTTGGGAGGATTGAACATTATTATTTGATATACATCTCTATTGAAAAACTTGTCATGATCCAATGTACTGAAATATTACTTTACCAGTTTCTTTAAAATATTAATTGCTTATTCTGGAGTGATTGGCTATGAACTCTTGGAAAACGATCATAAATCCTTTGTTATCTATGCATTTCTTCCCTCATTTATCACAAGTTTCCCTGTTGGAACCCCATAGTTCCAATTTCGAAAGTGTTTGGGGGACTCGAGCCGGATCGTTTGCCCGATTTTTGGGAAGATTGATGAAATATTAATGATTCATCAAGAGAAGAATAGATCGGTAATCATCATGATTCTTGGATGAAGAATATAATTATTTGGAGCCATATAATCATGCATTGATAGGATGAGTGTGATCAGAAATATGAATGAGACCCTTATTTGTTTCGGTGGTCTATTCAATGAGGATGATGGTCAGAAAGCTCGATTCGTAGATTGATCCAAATATTTCGGTTGTAATCACAATGGGAACTAAAGTGGTCTGACCAAATTGAAAACATTTTGAAATATTGGAAGATGTTTTTGGATTTTAGAAAAATCTTGTCTACATGTAGTATAGGATGAATAATACATGATGTACATCCCCCTCTGCAGTGGTGCTAGGGTTTTGAAGATTTAAAGGGAAACATGAAATATAGAGTTCCCTAACACGTCTTGTACCACATCTATGGTTGGAAAATCCATGTGAGGGGTCATATGAAAAATTTGTCTATGTATAAATACACTGAAACATGTTGGAAACATAGTTGTTATTATATTTGGACCTACAAGAAGTGTACCAAATTACAAAGACATAGAGTATGAGTACACAAATATGACAAATAGACATGGTCCAGTCGCTATATATGTGGCACACACTGTGTAGTCCACCTATATGAATGTAACCCTATAGGGATAGGAGTTGTGTACTGACTAGAGACATGGGTAGGTAGTAAAGAGGCACCACATGGCTTATAGATCCCTCAAATGATGCATATTACCTAAGATCTTGTGAGAGATCTTCAAATGCCAATATCTCCTTCATTCGAAATCAAATGTTTTCATGTGAGATTCCAATCCTATGAGTTTTTTATGTATAACAGGATGTTTCCCTTAAAAGTGTGTTTTGAGAAATGATGGGAAAATTTTTTGGACTGTAACATGCAGAGGCGACAATTGATGATAGAAGTGATCATATTGTATCACCAGAGTAGTATCAGGATTACCCTCCAACTGGGCTGGGTAGGGGAATTCCTCAATCTTAGTTTTTAGATCACCCTTGATATTTTCTATGAAGTGGCATTCTACGATGATCATTCTAATTTAACCTTTAGTAGTATTGGGTAGTGTAGTTCCTTGACATTCCATGCATACTATCTAGTAGGTCATGGATTTGGTGTTCAACGATGACATCTTCCCCATGTAACCCTTCAGCTGATCTATGTAGTGGAATTTCCATGAAAACACCATGGTCTTACACTTTTGAAGGAATTGATAGTGTCATTCCCTAATGACCTTCCTATGTCGTACCCACAAGTTGGGTTGGGCATTGGAATTTATTATTGATTACCATAGTAGGAACCTCTTGGCATACAAGGGTATTAGATCCTTTTATAAAATTGGCGACCCCTTGATTGTGAGGTATAGTGAAGAGATGTGGTTTGATGTACCATTTGTCTCACACGAAATATGGAAACATTCCCCTCCAAGACATGTTTTGTGAAAAGGCATTAAACCATTTCAAAAATTCAGTGTCCCCCAGAGAGGATAATATCAATGTATGGTGATTGGGTCCCTTATTCATGTGTTCCCTGGTCAGTCTCATGAGATGTTTGGAATCATTGATGAAATTACTTTTGGAACTATAGATTACTCATCTTCATGGATAGATCATTGAGATAGAGATCACCTTAATCTTTTTTCGGTTTCTTAGACTAATAATATATATATATACACTCCACCACTACCCACTATATGGGTTTTGGATACTCTCCTTCCAGCAAAGGCGAAGATGTGTGAGGTATGCCATGATATTTCCATGTCTAGAATATAATGAATGATGTGTCTACTCTCCTTCTACATACAAAAAAAATGAGAAGTATATCTTCTCACTATATTGAGCTCCTTGTGTCTATATGAGCATACAATCAATCTCTTTGTGGGTTGATTTGTACTATTTTACCATACGTTGTTATATCTACATCTTTTCTCTTCATCTGTATATCTTACTCCTCCCCCTTAATCCTTTTTAGTGTGTAATAGTAGGTATTTATATACTCTACCCTGCATGGGATTTTCACAACACATGTTGTGTCTTTTTTAGATGATAGAATGGTCAATTGTGAGTTCAGAGGTGCTTAGGGATATAAGGTTCTTGGACCACATATGACAGTCGTACCTTGAGATATATGGGTTGGTCTATCTCTATTTTTTACTATTTTCTAGTTTTTTCAGGTTGGGACTTTTTTTCAGGTGGGGTGTGTATTTTGGCCCTATTTATTTTTAATATACGTTACTATACTTCGTTCAATTTAGTGGTTCTTGCATTTTGGTATACTTATAGTCGATTTTTATCTTTTATTTCTTTCCCATTAACCATTTTCATTGACTTGGTTGTGTTAATGAATACAGATATTTAGGTAAAAGCCTCCAAGAGTTTATTGTGCAATCAATGATTTTCTCCACCCCCTAGAATATGGGGGTGGGATTGGGGTAGTTGCATCTTGAGGCCCAACCTGGGTCGGGTCGTGAAAATATCATCCTTACTGAAACTCAAATGATGATAACGATAGTGAATTATAGTATTCGAAAGGTATTGATATATGCGTATTTGATCAAACATGTTTTCAATACAAGGAAGTGGGTACTTTTAATTTATTTTGATCTTTATAAAATCTTGATAATCAAGGAATAATCACATTGAACAACTATTACTTTTCATAAAGACGGAAGATGCATCTCAATGTGATTCTCATGGCCACATGAATCCCTTATCAATGTTTTCTAGGTGTTTATTTTTCAATTCCTATTACTCAATTGGGGTTATTCTATAGGGATTCTTTGAAATTGGTTTGGTAATATATATGAGTTCTATTGAGAAATCAACATCACATTTTGGGTGAATGCTATGAAACTATTCCGAAAACACATCCACACATTCCTGAACAATAGTCTTAACATCGATGTTGAGTTTCTCTCCAACCATTTGAGGAAAACATTTCTTCTTGAATGGTAATTAAGACACATAAAATATAATTATTCTGAATTCGAAGTTCATACTTATTTCACATTAGTTGACAATCATTGTTTTGTTTGAAATATCAAAAAAGAATTCATTTCCATAAATACCGATGTGGGATTTATGTAGAGAAATCCAATACCCCCCTAATATGACATAAAATTCAACCTGTGGAAAAATAAAATTATCTAATGGATGTGAATTCCAACAAACATCAACTAGAGATGAAGCATAAATTGGACATGAAACCATCACTCCATTACGGGTTTATACAAATATATATACATCTTATCATTTGGGATGAATCTTAAAATCATTCGAAAATTCATTATATATAAATTTTATTATAGATCTAGAATCAAATATAAAATTAATAGTTCTAGATTGTAAGGTAAGTGTACCTTTAACGATGTCATTATCTAACCCCATGTTAGAAATAGTGACCGCATGAGATTTTACCTCATCCATCCATTTTAGAGGTTTTTGACAATAATCATCATCACCACACCTTAGGATTGTGAACTAGTTAGCATAATTCCAATAGCCTATAATTTAATCACTGAAGTGTTGAAGGTTCTTTTTGTATATCATTTACTCTATTTGAATTATTGGAAAAATTATTCCCATAATCACGGTAATCAATTACTTGATTTTATTCCCTTCGATAGTAGAAAAACATTTAGATCACATAATAAAATTCCCTCCATTCTTATATCTACACATAGAGCATAAAGGAAGGATCACCTTATTCTCTCTATGGTTTTTAGATTTTCCTTTGACCTCCATATTCCTTTTATTTTTAAAATCATGAGATTAATACATAACTCCAACCTCAATTTAAATATTTATTACAAAACAAAAAATATCCATATAGAAAAAAAGTATCTTAAGGCCATGTACCTTATGATAATAATCTTTAATCCACTAAAGAATCTATAATGTTTCATTTTGGGATGGATGATAATTCTAGAAGAATACCCTACATGTCTTGTGGAATTAGCCTTGTATGTACCAATAGATTAATCATTCTTTTTCTTTAACTCAAGATACTGATATTTCATCTTCATATGAGAAAAAAGAGGAATGTGATTAGTGAAGAATATGTTCTGGAACTCATCTTAATCCATGGATTAAATTTTATTTTTCATCATTGTATTCTTTATTAGAGTCCACCACTAGTACGGTTCACCTTCTAAAAGATTAATAACCAGAATCAGATTCTCATATTTTAAACACAAGGGAATATAAAATATCATATTATTAGTACTAATCCAGTGTTCAAAAGAATGTGGATCAAAAGATCCTCTAGATGAAGGTGGGAGTTTTCTCAGGAGAGACTCAATATATTATTTCCCGCCTTTTCTCATTTTGATGCTCAGCATTATTCGTCGATTGATAAGATTGGTGTGCAAAGGAATGGTATTTTTCATTCTAGCTCCTATATCATTTTTTATCAATAGGAAAATATTTTCATTATTCTATTTAATAACATTCATCAGGGTTCCTTCAGTTTCCAACAATTAACTAAAACCAAAAATCATAGAGTGGGAAATAATTGTCATAGTGAAGAACCACCTAATCCGGAGAAACAAAATACATGATGTATAAACTATAACACCTTCCTTAATCTATATAATCCTAGGATTATCCTGGGTTATTTATAGGGAACTTATTTTTAAGTCTTCCATGATGGGTTTTGGAGAGATATTGTGTACCCAAAGCATATACCCCCAGAGTTTCAAACTAGGCGAGCAGTAAGGCCCTTTTTGTGTATTAGGATATGCTCGATTTAGGTTTGATACACCTTGTACGATTTTTTTTCAAGGTACATCTATTCCAAATCCACATACACTTGTAGTATCCAAACATGAATTTATTTTATATAATCCACTCAATCTATTTTTCTCTAAATTATACTACATATTCCCATTAATTTCATTATCCTTAAACTTATCCAAAGACATGTGCATAGATTTCATACAATGATTTCTTATCATATATTCCAAGGGATAACTGAACTATTTGTCCACTACAATCTATTTGTACCCTATATTTTCATACATTAACTTTACATCCCATTGGAATAATACTTAATACATTAAAGAAACTGATGTGCAAAGAACATATTGGCCTAGTGCCTTTGAAAACATGGGAACTGAAACAATGGTACATAATTGAGCTGCATTATCTTCTACAAATTTATTCATGATTTGGACCCATTTTAGACGCATATTACACAATACATAACTTCATAACTTTGGGAATGAAACATTAAAAAGCGATGATCTTATATGACAAGTAAATGAAATTGTGGGATATATTTAAGAATAAATAAGAGAATAAGGGAATGAGAATGTTATAATAACATTAAAATATCATATCCTACAAATCAAATATCATAAACAGAAATAATAGAACAAAAATTCACAGTTCATAAGAAATGAATCATAAGGGAATCAAGTGAAATATCTATTAAATCATAACATATGAATATGAAATGTAATTTTTATAAGACATATAAACATATGATATCATTATATTAATATAAAATAAGTGTTCCATAACATAGTAGGGAACATCATGGGGATTAAACCTACTAGATAGGATATTCCATCATCCGTAATCACTGTCTATTCCATATAATGGGTTAGGTATCATCACATTCCCATCTTGTTTTAGGTTTTCCCCATATTCTCATAGTGTATCATGTTTCCCCACCTTCCATTGAGGATGTGGTTTCCCCGTCATCCCATAGTGGATCAGGCTTCCCTACCATCCCATAGTGGATTGAGTTTCTCCATTTTCCCATTGTGGATTAATCTAATCAACTTGAATCCCATAATTATCTCATGAGATATAAATCATAAACTATTGCATTGGAGGGATATATAGGTCTCACCCATATCATAATTAAATCCTATATATGTGACACAAAATCATAAAAACCCATATCGAAACACATTAAATGAAATGGTTTTCATAAACATGTAATTATATCATAACAAGTGGAAAATGAATTTTTTTTGTAATCAGTTCATTAAATATTTACCAGCAAAAATAAGTGGGATTCATACACATATAACACATGGGAGAGGAATTAGTTTCATAAAAACAGTTTTATTAAAAATTAAAATGTTCAGAGAAACAATATGAATGGAAAATTTTTCTGATTTTCCATAAATCCATTAATAACATTAATGACCCAGAAATTTTTTGTAATTTTTTTAATTATATGGGAATTTTATTATTATGTGAAAATTGATTGTGCGTGATTCCGATGCCCGATTCCCAGAATAAATTTGTGAACTTTTTTTGGTATGTTTAGTAAACATGCGAGCGGGGTTTTTTAATTTTTGAACCAGTGCTTGGAATTGAAATCTGAGGACACCATTGAAATCACAGAACCAGTATTATCTTAAGGATACTTTCACCTCGATGGCAGTTGGTCGAGGGTGAAAGTTAGATTTTTTGTTTTTCATGGAAGAATAAAATAAATTAAAATGGTTTAACTTTTTTTTGAAACCTCCCATGTGGATGTTATAAAGGTGGGGACCACCTGAACTAAAGCCTCCCTCATGGGTTATGGTGGTGGGGACCATCTGAGCCTAAACCCCCCAAATTTGAATTCAAATGTGGGGACCACATGACCCTTGAACCTCCCACTTAAATGTGGGGAAGTCTCTTGATCTTCCCCCACTTTAATTTTTCTACACCCTCTAATTAATTATGCCAATTAAATGATGCCAACATAATGGTTCCAATAATTAAATTGTTAAATCATATTTTATGTTGGCACCTCATCCATTGAGAGAGGATTTTTGAGATGGAAAAGGAGAGGGTAGAACTTGTGGAAGATCTTCTCCAAAGAAGAATTCCAATAAAGAACTATTCTCCTTCGACAAATATTTCTCTAAAATTTGTCGAAGGATCTCCAATGATGAACAAACTGATGATCGATGAAACAATGTCATCACCAACTTCATCTTTTTCCTCTCCTCACTGGCGTCATTGGAGGAGACTTGTTTCGGGATCGAAAAATGCCAATCCGTCTGAACCGCGGACAATCATCAACCGAACCATTGAGGCAGGGGTTTAATTATGAAAGAGTATTGTTTCCCATGTCCTTCAATTCAAAAACAAAGAATGAAGATCAACCCTATAACTAGTCGATCTGTGGATGATTTCGTTTGTGGGATTGAGAATAATCAATTGTGGGAGGTTTTAGGGTTTGACAATCTTCATTCAAGTTTTTGTTAAGCTGATTGCTACAGCTCTAACATGGAGAGTGTGGGCAAAAAAAACACGGCTCGACCCCTCTGTTGTACTTCTTGAATGGTGTGTTCATTGCGATGGAAGAAAGTTGTTTTGTTCCATGGCGACAGACGGATGAGGCGACTGGCATATCACCAGCCACAACGAAGGTGACGGCCTTGCAGCTCCTCGCCTCCCCACGGCCCTCGGCAGTGCCCCGTATCCTCGTCGTCCTGCGCCCTCGTGGCACCTAGTGACCTCTGCCACACACAGCCTCTACTGCCCATGGCCTCCGCAGTCCAGTGGCCACATGGCCTTGTGGCTTCGAAGCCTCGTGGCCCCTGTGGCTACAGCTCTATGCGGCCCTCAGTGGACCCCCATGGCCACACCGCCCCGCGACCCACCGTGCCACCCCATGTACTCACCACCCTGTAGCCTCGCCGCCCCACATCCCCTACGACCACCCCGTGGCCTCGCCCGCCTGTATCCCTCCTTGCCGCCAGTCATCCCTCCACACCACCCCATGGCCTCTCTGCACTGTTTCCCTCCATGCATCCACACGGTCTTGCCGCCCCGTGACCCTCCGCACTGCCCCATAGCCTCACTTGCACGTAGCCGACCCCACGGCCATGCCGCCCACCGCACCACCCCACGGCCCACTGCGCCACCCCACAACCTCGCCGTCCTATTCCCCCACGGCCCTCCGCGACCTCCACTGCCCGTGGCCTCCTCCTCCTACAACCTCCGTCGTCTCGCATCCTCCCAGCCGCTGCATCCCTCTCCGACCCCCGTCGTATCTCCGTCCTGCGGACGTTCGTGGCTACTGCTGCCTTTGCCGCACTTGCGGCCTCCACACCGCCCTCACGGGCTCACACCACTTCGCGGCTCCCCACCGCCAAGCACAGGCGTGGCTGGACCCACCAGGCTGGGTCGACCGAAACTGGGTCAGGTTAGCCCAGAGTGGGTCGGGCCATTTTAGTCTGACCGGGTCAGACAGGACCTAGACCAGCTACCAGATTTTCACTCTATCGGCCTTAACATTGGCACTAGGAGTCCGTTTGAAAAACAGTTAATAGTGTTGTAAACCATGGAGTGGGACGGTCCCTTTCTTGTACCCCCAATAGATTTTTGGATAGTTTTGGGGTACAGATGGGTTGGATCGAGCAGGAATCCAACTTGGCCATCGGGACTAAAAGTATAATAACTTATAGACCGTGCATCCAATTAACGTACCGTCTATTTCTTTGAGACCCATATGACATGGTAGTACATTGAGATACTTCTTAGTTGGACTTCGTTGCAGTTGGTGTATCAAATAGAGGCATGAGGAGTGGAACCTCCCAGAGATGAGAATGTTTAGTGCTTGAACCTAGTTGCTAGCTGTGACGTGAAGAATGAATAGCAATCTTGTGTGGGTCAACACCGAGCGATCTTGTGTGGGATATCGTCGAGTGATCGTGTGTGAGTCAGCACCGAGTGATCCTATGTGGGTCACCACTAAGCGATATTATGGGGGTCTGCACTGAGTGATCCTGTGTGGGTCAACATATAGAGGTCCTTTTTTGGTCTGCCTCTTAACAAAGTAAGATGATTCAGTAGTTACATCTAATGATCTCTAATAATGTAACTAAGAAATAATTTTTGTGAGGTGAGTATGTACCTTGTGGTGATTAACTTCAGGGTAAAACCTCGGTGATATTTTTCTATTTGGCATACTTGTGTGGTACTTACCTTCGTGGTATTCCTTCCATTGTGGAACAGTTGAGCATTGGGCTTTGAATTGGACACTGTGTTTCATCATGATTGAGATGGGTATACTTTATAATGTAGTTATATGTAGGGTAATATACCTAACTAGGTTATTCAGTTGATTTCATTCTTTTTCATTTATCTTTTGTGGATTTTGTGAGACCTTGAGGGTCTTGGGGTCCCTACTGAGTATCGTTATACTCACCCCTTCATGGGATATGCCCACACTTCATTGTGTTTGTTGCAGATGATAGACATCACGGACAGAGAATGTGAGTAATAGGACTGAAGGTAGCTTGGAGGTGGACCTCAGACAAGGAGTACCATAGAGATGACCGATCGAGAGCTGTACTTACCCTTCAGATAGGATCCTTGGAGGGTGTTCACAGGAGCTGTTCCACTTCACTATTACTTTCAGTTTCTTATACATTGTAGTTGGGATTGTATTCTAGACCATTTTACTTACTGCACTCACTATGTTTACAATTCATTTTACTTGAGTTCATTTATTCTTGTGTGGTTGGTTACGTTTTCTAACAGGTTATAAAGGCCTTTCCTTCCTAGTTTTAGGGAATATGCTTTCCATGCGAGTCGCCAGCCCCAAGCCTATGGAAGGCGGGCTTGGTCTAGTCTTGGAACGAGCCTTGGGGGATGGGTCATGACAGTAACATGGATGTATATCATATTAGATGGAAAATAAATTTTTAATATCTTTTAAACAACCTTTTTTAAAAAAATAACCCTTCTTCTTTGAAAAATGCTTTTTTAAAACATAAAAACAGTTTTAAACAATTTTCAATGGAAAAAAACTAATACTTATAAATAAAACATTAAAAATATTTGAAAATAATTTAATCAAAAACAATTTTAAAACATATAATGAAATTACAAAAACATTTTGAATACAATTTATTTAAAAAATGATTAAAAACATATAATGAAATCTTGAAATAATTTTTAAAACCATTTCATTGAAAAAAATATCTGAGAACTTATAAGGGATTCAAAAAAAATCATAAAAAATATTAAAATAATTTTTCCATTAAATTAATATTAAAATAACATATTTTAAACCATTTTTTAAATTATTTTTAAATCATGGTATTGAAAATATCTGGCTTGTGTTCAAAATAAGGAATGGTGATGCAAGGCTACTTTACCGATATGGTAACTATTGAAAAATGAAACCCATGAAATATTGATCAGAAGATATATTTTTAAATAACTATATATTTAGGAATAATAAACATAGAATTTATTCATGTTAATTATATACCGAACACAAATGAAATTAGGGGTGAATAAAGCATAAATCACACAGAAATAAAAAATAGAATAGAAATCAAATTATCTTATGTCTTGAATCTGGTCATACTCGTAAAAACCTACTATATAATAAATATAAGTTTATTATAAATAATTTATATAACAATATTATTATATCTAATACCATATATATTTTTATTTTGACTTTTTTTACCCTCTTATTAATAATTGCACACTAATAATTCACTTCGGGTAATATCTACATAGTTCTTCAAACCTGTTTTGAATTATTAATCTTGATCATTTGACATAGATCATGAATAACATATAACAAGAACTAAAAAAATTATAAAAAGTTCATATATATTTCTTATATATTTGTTTAAAATAATCTATAAAATAATAGAAAGATGAAATGAAATACACTATTCATCGATACAATTTGCCATATGTTAGCATGAACATTGTTCATATTTTATTTTTGTATTGATAGAAAGTAAGTAAACGAAACAAATGTATGTATATAATTTTTGAATATTTATTATTTCATGTATTTCATATATGTTCTCTAAAAACTGTTAATACATTCCATCTATTTTGTGAACGAATCACATTGTTCCAAGTAGATGGTAGTCCACACGTCCACAGATGATGTAATCATATTTAAAAAGAATGGAAATAATTAAGGAATGTTTTATATTATAATTAAATTATTATATAGAATTAATTAATATAAAATAAATTATATTGTAACATAATTACCATCATAATTACCAACCATGAGAGGAAGTGAAGTTAAAAACATCAAAATCTATTCTCGAGGTGGTAGTTGAATGTACTCTAGAATTATATGTTTGATACCCATTAGATCGAAGTGTGTGTAAGTGTCGGAATAAATTGAATAATATCAAAACAATAGTAAATTGAGTACAATGAGGTTATTATATAATCATGTAGTAGGAATAGTTTAGGAGGGAGAGAATGAAAATAATACAAAATATCTTGAGGAATGATGTTACATCTTCTCTAGGTAACACCTTTTTGATGGAACAAAGGTCTACCTAGTATGGATTTATGACCAAATAGATGGTTATAAAATGAGTATAGGTATATTTTCGATATTATTTGATAATATGTTTCATGAGATAATGTTATTTTTTGTTTTTAATAAGGGGTAGGTGTGAGTGTTTTTTTATTGTGGAGGAGGAGTGGAATTCATATAAATTTTGGGAAAGGGAATTCCACCGATGTTTTTATAATGGAAGGAGGATAAAATAATGGTACTGATCCGATATAGATATACAATATGATCATAAAATGTATTTTTATAGGTTCTGGGTCGATTTTGGCCTTTATTTTTTATTTAGTCTTTTAATAAGTTAATATTTCTATTAATCACTATAATTAATTTTAATCACTTTCGCTAATCCTTTCAGAAAAAAAATAAGTTGAACTTGTTATAAATTTTAAATTATGGTGATTAAAAATATTGAATACATTTTTACAAATTCAAATAAAAAAATGTGGTCGAAATTAATTTAAATTTAATCCCATAGATAAGTCACCTCATCAAGTTTTCAAAGAGAAAATGCTTAAATGTTTTCAATTTTTTGATATCCAATCTCAATGTGAAATTTCTTCCAATGAAATGAATTTTATTAAATTATTTATAATAAGCCACATAATAAGTTAAAAAATTATATTATAACTTAATTCTAAAAATAAATTATTCAAAAAAATAGTTTTGAACCGAAATTCAGTATTTTTCACTCTAAAAAACATTTATTGAAATATCCATAAAAATCCCCTTATGCTTGATTTTAAATTATTAATT
Source organism: Viscum album (assembly GCA_963277665.1). NCBI lineage: Eukaryota > Viridiplantae > Streptophyta > Magnoliopsida > Santalales > Viscaceae > Viscum > Viscum album. The sequence continues at coordinate 2,042,994,031 of OY728147.1, read as the reverse complement.
AAAAAAAATTATATTTCTATTATCAAATTGAATTTCTAAAATTTAATAAAAAATATTATAATTTTTCACATGAGGATGTAAAAATTAGTTATTTTGAAAAAATATTTACATTTAGAGACATTACCAATATTACATGTTTTTTATCAATTTGTTTAATTTATATAATTACATTATAAATATTATTTTAAAATTTAGTTATTTGTATTTTTATTACTATGTTTTACATAATGGTTATAACTATCTTATTTAAATAATTATAATAATAAAATGATGTTTCAATGAAACTTGGTATTGCATGTAGCAGAAGACATGTTGGTGTGGCCTGTAGAACAAGATTATCATGGTGTATTATATAAATAATTTTTGACTTAATGTAGGGTGACATACATAAAATAAAATTAAAGAAATTTATTTGAAGAAAACGTTTCACAAAAACTCTAGGTGTTACATTTAAAACCCCCTTCCCTGGGTACTAAACCATAGATGATTCCTAATTCTATATCTATATACACTACATGGTGTATCCCCTCACCTCTTAGAAAAAACCTCATTCAAAACACTATACATTCATAGAATCATATAAAAACTCAATAAAATCCAATAAAATGATTCAAAGTAAATGGAATAAGTTTCACCTAAAAAAGGTAACAAGATGTTTCACGGAAACCAATATTTATTATATTGAATGAGTTTTTTTCAAAAAAAAATACAACATATGAAGATATGAAAATTGAATTACGCTTTTATTTTATTATAACATTTAAAATTATCATGAAAAATGATAAATAAAAATATCACTTTCATTCTTTAAATTTATCTTATATGTTTACATAAGGATAAAATTACTTTACGAACTAATATAATTGGTTATTTTGAACAAAAATAAATATTTTTGTTTAGTTTATTTATTTTTAATTTTTTTTGTGATCATATAATTCTCTTAATTTTTTTTCTATGTTGAATTTTTTATGAAATTGTAGAGAAATCAAGGCGAGTGATTCTAAAAAGAAAAAAAATGGAAGAAATATGTAATTGAAAATTTTTTATAGTTATTTGTAAAGTATGTGGAAAATATGTTTAGATCCAAATTATATGGATATCTTTATTCTTTTGAGATAAAAAATAAATGAATATTCAAGAAATAGACATTGTAGTAGTTTTGGGATAAAAAAATTATATTAAATGATTTAATATTGAAATAATATCGAAGATGACAACTGGTATGTAACATGTTATAAAATTTCATTCATAGACTATATGTAAGAAACATTGTCACCATATATGTTTATTTATTTCCATTAATTGAAACAAATATGTTACCACTGTTAAGGCATAAAAGGGTTAATGTGTGGTTTAAACCAATTGATAAGGTTTTAAATGTAACATAATGTTGTTTAAATTTTATTTTATGAATTAACAAAGAGATTAAGATGTCATAAATTTCAAATTAAATCCATTTGGATTCACTTAATGTTATTATGATATATATTATATTCAAAACATTTATGTAATCCCATGTGAGTAATTTCCATTTATTTTTAATTGGAACATAATATTATCCTTTATTCATAGTGTTTATATATTATAAATCAGAATATACCTAATATAATACATACTTATATGACTTATCATAATCATAGATACGCAGTTCTTTGCCTAAGACTATTCTATGATGTCTTAAGGTGTAAGATAAATGGGGACTCTCAAATAATATTTAATCATAATTCCAAAATCCTTTAAATATTATTTATACCTATAATCCAAATATATTTATTTTATCCATGAAAAAATAATTAATATAGTATCAATAAATATATTAATATATTATAATGAATATATTAGAACAATTTTTCACCACCTTATAATAAAATGTGTAAATAGTGTATATATCATGTGTGGGTTTTTAACACCACATTAACATAGAGATATGATTCGTTTTCCGTCAATATATTTCATTTTTAGTTATTACGATGTATTTAATGTGTATATATATATTTTATGATATAATTTTATTTTTATAAATAATAATATCGTATCTATATTTTTACCTTACAGTTCATTTAATATGATTGTGTTTCTCTTGTGTATCTATTTACTACCACCTCTAAAATGATATGTGAGTTTATTTATTTACACTACCTATAGATGGTAATGTGGTTATATTTGAAGAATATATATTATATTTATGATATAATAATTAATATTTAATGGTGAATTATTTTTATCTATTTTTCATTCCATACAAACAAAAGATGAAACATCACTTGTGTTTACCTATGGATTACCATATCCATGATATAATGAAACCATTTTTCATCAACACCATATATGAGTAGTTATAAAAGTTTAAATAATTTTTATGTGTGATAAATTTTACATTATTATGTTTCTCTATAATATGGATTCTTGTTCAAAGTACAAGGATTAGAGCTAATAAATAGAGACATGCTTGAAAAATGAATCAAGTATTATATAGAACAATTATTTCAATAAAAAAAATTAATAAATAGGTTATTAGATTTCATAAGTAAATGAAATATGGTATTATATGTGTGAATGAATTTATTTATTACATGTATTAAAAGTATATATTTACTATTCATGTTGTTTGGACTTGTAATAAGAAACACCATCCATTAGGTAAGGGTTTCCAACACACATTAAATTTGGTGACACATTTGTAATATTCAACACTGGTAATTTTTTTCTGTACGTATACTAACCAGGAATGTCATTTTTGATGACTATACAAAAAATAATGGGAGTTTAAAAATACATATAAGTTTTCAAATATCTAGAGATTTTGTTTTGGATATCACTAATGGCATAATGGTTTTTATAACAATATCATTTCTTGTTTTTCATTGTATATAATAAATTTCTATTAATGAAAGTTATATATATCATATTCATTAAACCTGGTATACTTTTTTCTACTATTTTTTATTTGTAATATTTATGTGTGAGTAACATAATGCTAATTTTTTGAAGCATACCAGGTATTTATAGAATAATAAATTTTCATATATATTATTATTTATGAATAACATATTAACGGACATTTTTTATGATAGCATACTAAACATGAAAAAACCTGTTTCCTTGAAATCATACGTTGAACACAATCTTGAGTTGGACTGATAACAAATATAATAATATTATTATTTTAAATAGTAGTTAACACATAGCCATGGTAATGGAAGGAATTAATATAACTAACAAAAATATGATTATACATGTTTGTTAAATGTTTTAAATTTACCAACCAAAGTTTAGAGGCTTAAAATGAAAATGAATCCAATTTTAAGAATGAAATATTCTAATATTTCTAAATGGTTAGTTTGCCACCTTTTCATAGAGAAGAATTTGTATATATAGTTTCTTGCCACTTTTATAATTTCAATATCACAAAATAAATTTCATCTATATAATCAAAACATCAAAAATTAATTTGGCTGATACTTTGGTATTTTCCCAATTCAATTCATATTTTTGTGAATAGTACAAAATGCATTACATTAATTCAATTCTGTGTTTATATAATTTATTTATATAGTTAGATTACTATTTTAATTAATTTTAAAGTGTAATTTTATTATGTTTTTGTCATTTAATCCAATAATGGTCATTTTAGGTAATTTCACTTTTAAATTTGACATAAACATATGTCAATCTTTTAATATTTATTACAATTTAGAAACCTGCTCTTTGATTTTGTCAACAAGAATTAATTTTAAATTATTTATGCCAATTTTGAACATTGAATTTTAAAAAATGAAATCTTTATTTGGAATAATTAGGTACAAATTGAGTAAATTTGTATCATTTAATTGTAGACATTATGAATAATAACTTTTGTAATTATTTTAGTTACTATGGTTAAAGGGTAAATATAGTAAATCAGGAAAAAAATAGTATTATAATAATATTAAACTACCATAAAACACGTCCAAATAATTTTGTATGAGATATGTTCTACCATGGGAATCCTTGGGTCAATCTTGGGAACTCATAGAGTTACTTGGGAGTGGAAATGACATTTTATATTAATTAATTTAATGCAAAGATAAATATAACATAAACATGTATCTTTCAATAAAATTTCATTTATATGGGGTTATATAAGTGATATATTAGACTAAAAATAATAATTTAAAATGTAAAAGGATTTCCCACATCATAGTGTTGTATTTATAATTTTTTTTATATAAAATAAATTAATTTATTTATTACACAATGATGATATAGTGATTACCTTATTAATGAATGATTTAAATAAATGAGATTATAAATAATAAAATAAATTTAATTTGCAAAATTTTAGACCATAAATAAATTCTAACGAATATTATGACATGTTATATTTTGGTTAATGTAGTTTTTTTCGAACGAATCATATTATTTTGTATTTTTAAAAAGTAATGCCATGAATAGTAAAAAATAACAATTTTTTTTTAAATACATTTTTATTAAATGATATAATAGCCTTAAAATAAATTATTCTACCAAATGAATTAGATAGTTATAAAAATGTCATTAATGAACCACATTAGGTTGGATTGGCATTTTATTGTAAATACATTAAACATATATATGAATATACAAAAATGCATAGTAAGAGTCGAAATTGTTTACTAACAATAAAAGAAAAAATATAAGGTTAAATTTGTTACCTAGACTTGAATAAAACCCATAGGCTGAGAGGTTTTCGACCAAACCGAATATTATATTAGAAATAAATAAAATTGGGACCATTTGAAACATAAATTCGTTTTTTAATAAAAAAGCATTTCAATACATACATAAAGTGTCCCTCCTCCCTCTTTTAAAATGGAATTAACTATACACCTTTAATCACACCTATCATTCCCCTTGGATCATCAATAATCTAGCCCAAGTATCTCCAAACATCCCTACCTAACTCCTAGAATCCTTACCTTTTGTAGAAGGTAATTCAAGGATTCTTTTTGGCTCAAATCAATTATAGTTAAAAATTATACAGGAAGAAAAAGGAACATATGTGAGGAATCATACACAAGGTAAGTGACTTCATCTCAATATTATTTAATTATGTCATGTTTTTATAATATATATACTCTCTTCAAAATATTATAATAAACCCACACTACTGGAACTATGGGATATACCAACACTTTCATGCCAACGATTTGAGAAAACCATTGGTATAATTCATTTTTTCCAACAATTTAAGGAAACCATTGGGAAATCTCCCATTAGAACACTTTTTATCAACAGTTTCTTTAAACTGATGGGAAATATTCAATTAGACTACTTTTTCTCAATAGTTTCATTGAAACCATTGGGAAATGTCCAACTTTTACCAACGGTATACATAAACTATTGGTAAAAGTTAGAAAATAACATCCTTTACCAATGGTTATACAAAACCATTGGTAAATAATACCTTTCCCAATGGTTTTTAAGACCGTTGGGAATGTTATCCTCCAAATATACAGAACCCCCAATTCCCTGTACGCGCGTGACTGCAGCCCTAGCTCACTGTCTCTCCCGAAAGTATCTCATTATCCTCTTTCTGAAAATCCTTTCATCCTCTTCAATCAACAATTTTATTGTTCTACACTACCAATTGGTAAGTGTTATCTTTGTTTTTTGTTATGATTCTATGATTTTATGTTTTCTATTTTGATTTGGATTTATGAATTTGGGAATTTTTGTTTTATGTTTTGATTTGGATGAAATTCTGTTTTAATTTGCGGTGTGGGGGGGTGTGAAGATGGGGTGGGGGAGGATGTCAAGGAAGGTCTACCCAATTGGGGTGGGGGAGGGGTTGTCTAGGTAAGGTGGGGGAGGGGGATGGGTTGTTCAAATGGGGTGGGTTAGGGATGTTTGTATGTTTTATGTTTACTGTTTTAATTTGGGGTGGGGGAGGGTGTGTAGGTGGTGTGGGGGAGGGTGTCCAGGAAGTGTTGTTCAAGTGGGGTGGGAAGGGTGTGCAGGTGGGGTGGGAGAGGGGATGTCTAGGTAGGGTGGGGGGGAATGGGTTTTACAATTAGAGTGATGGAAGGGTTGTCCAGGTTGGGGGGATGGGTTTTCCATGTGGGGTGTAGGGGGTAGGAGTGTCCATGTGGGGGGTGGGTGGGTATTCCGAGTGGGGTTGGGGTAGGGCTGTCCAAGTGGGGTGTGGGGGGGGCTAGGTTGTCCAAGTGGGTTGGGGGTAGGGTTGTCCAAGTGGTGTGGGGAGGGTGTGCAGGTGGATGAAGCTCGTAACTATAAACTCTCTATAAATTCTAGAAGTATGAAAATGTATAGAGACATTCGTGACCATTTTTTTGTGGGATTACATAAAAAGTGTTTGTTGTTTTTAGTCCTTTCTTATTTGGAGTTTCTTTTGATGCTGGTGTTTCTTATTGATACCTATGATGGTAATTTATTTTAGTTTCTAAATTGACTGAGACTCCCCTACCATGCACATTGTATGCAACCTCTACCCTTATTTAATAATTCTATTTACACATCCTATGCAACCTCTACCCTCATTTAATCAGTGATATCAATTCGTTAATTCAAGCCTTCATTCTCACTAGCATGTAAGAAATTGAATAATGTATACCCAACCTTACATGATTTCTTACCTTATATGTTGTCCAACATATGGAATATGAGCTTTTGAATTCATCTGTTAACCAAGATCAAATATTCCATTTCTCCCAGGATGACTGTACAAATCTAACTTTAGGGTCAATTAAATGTGGTTCTCATTGTACGTTGTATATTATGTGTCCTTCTTAGACAATACTCACTTTTATGAGTGTGGGGTGCTTTTCACAAGCCATGCTGGCATGTGTAGACAACCATAAAATTTTAGATATGTCACAAGATTAATTTAGTAAAGTTGTTATCATTTCCATACTTTATTATTAACCTCAACTATAAAAACAAATGTTTTTGTCTATACTTTATGAAATTAAATATTTTTACAAGCCATGAACATCCTATTAGTGTAGAAGCCTAAAATTTATTCACCCATGCAGTGGGCTTGACTTGGGGAAGTAATTGGGTAATAAAAGGTATGGCCATAGAGGTGTCAATAATGAGTTATTGAACATGAGTGAATGATTTGGGATGCTTATAACACATAATAGGACCTGATTTATGTTCCTCTTATAGACCAAATGAAAATGAATATAAATAAATTTTAATTTAATTTCTGAGTACTTATTCTTTACATTGTTTTAATTGTTCACTACATCGACTAGAAACATCTTCCTTTATAGTTTACATAAATGTATTTTCTATTAAAGTTCAATATTATTGAATTGTCTATAACAAAATGAATTACATAAATTCTTTTTACAGAATGGACAGAAGTTGGATGTATGAAACCAATCAGATCTCAAGAAATTCTCAAAAAAAATTTGGAGATATTTATATAATTTGCATTTTTCAATGATTCAGATAGTAGTCTCATACACTTCCGATGTTCCAATTGTGTTGGTAGACACTATTAGAGTCGTGAAGAAGTCAAATACCATATAACCAAATATGGTTTTCAAGCAAACTACTTTTTTTATATCACAATGCGGAAAAAATTAAATCTCAAATTGGTGATGATCGAAATGGAGGGACTGGAATGGAGAATTTGCTAGATGATTGGTTTCCTTTTATTTGTCATTATGAAAAAGAAGGTATTTTGACATATGAAGACTTTGATATGAGGATAGATGATTCATCTAGTGAAAATGATGATTTTTATAGGGTGAAAAAATTAAATGATGCTTCCAAGACTCCAGTATATCGACAATGCGATAAAATGAAAAAGTTGGAATTTTTAATCCGATTGTTTCATGGGAAAACAATGAATTGGATTTATAATACAGCAATCAATTACATTCTTACCCTCTTGAAGGATTTAATTCTAGATGATAAAGATATTCCATAAAACCACTCTATTTCATGGAAGTTAGTTGACGAACATGGATTTTCAAGAAACAAAATTCATGCTTGCCAGAAAGATAGCATTTTATTCTGGGAGGAAACCACTAAATGAAATGATTGTATAAAATGTCGCACATCCCACTAGAAGTCAAAATCTGATGGAACACCATCCCACGTTCCACAGAAAGTAATTTTTCACTTTCCATTGATCCCCAAACTCCAAAATATTTTTATTTCTAATGACATATTAATAAATTTTAGATGGCATGATACTGAGAGAAAGAAGACTAATGATGAGTTGGTTCATTCTGCAAATGGTTTTTCATGGTAGAGATTTGATGCTCGACATCCTGATTTATTACATGACGTGCGTAATGTGTGGTTGGGTCTTTCATGCAATGGTTTTAATCCATTTGGGAAGATGATTACTTCTCACAGAACATCACCAGGTTTTATAAACATTTAAAATCATCCCCCATGGTTGTTTATGAAAAAACCTTTCACTTTCATGTGTATACTCATATCTAGTGCTTCTGATCCCGACATTGATATTGATGTATACATGTAACCTTTAATAAAAGAGTTGAAGCGTCCTTGGGATCTGGGTGTGTGAACATACGATGCATGTTCGAAATACATATTTCAGATGTGTGTTGAGCTTACGTGGACGATCAATGATTTTCCAGCTTATGCAATGATGTCTGGATGGAGCATGAAGGGAAAACTGTCATGTCCTATTTTTATGAAGATTACATGATCTAGAAGACTGGAACATCGTTGTAGTTTCAGTTTTATGGGACATCGAAAATTCATGCCAATGGACCATCTATATAAAAATAATCATCGAATATTTGATAATACTATAGATACTGATGATCCACCTCAGTGTATGTCTGGAACTGATGTGCTTAATGAATTGAATGATTTCAGTTTTTCATTCGGGAAGGGTAAAATGAAATCTGGAAAGAGAAAGAATGTTTCCACTGAAACCTGTTACAATTAAAGGAAGAGGAGTATCTTTTTTGGTTTGCCTTATTTGTTAACCAATTTGTTATGTCATTTCCCAGGCGTAATACATATTGAAAAGAATATATGTGAAATGTTGTTTTTGATTCTTCTTAATGTCAAGGGGAAGACAAAATATGATTTATGATCTCGGTGTGACTTGGTGGATTGTGGCATCATACCAGAATTCCATACTATGCCTATACGTAAAAATAAATGGAAAATTTTATATGATTCTTATGTGATGAAACCTATGAAAAAAAATTTCTGGATGTATTGGAGACTATTAAAGTTCCTGAGGGAAATTCAAGCACCATATCTAAACGGGTCAACAGAAGAGAGTTGAAGCTAAAATCATTGAAGAATCATGATTATCACATTCTTTTTCATGAGTTTCATCCAATAGAAATATGTAATCTTTTGTCCAATAATGCAAGGGTGATTGTTATTCGGTTGTGCCATTTGTTTAGAGATCATTGAGCTATGAAGTTGTCCATGTCTTTCTTACAAAAATGTTGGAAGATGCCCTATTAATTTTGTGTGAGTTGGAGAAAATATTTCTTCCATCATTTTTCACATGCATGCTGCATCAGACTATCCATATTCCAACTAAAATACTTCTTTGAGGACCTGTTTCTTTTTTTTGGATGTATCCAAATGAAATAAATATGTACACATTAAATTCTTATGTCCAAAACAAGAATCATCCTGAAGGTTCTAATGTGAATGGTCACTTGGCTCAAGAATGTATGGATTTCTTCTCAATGTATTTGTCTGATCATACTACAAGAATGAAAAGACCAATGAGAAATGAAGAAGAACCGTATGATAAAATTGAACCCAATTTTCCATCACCTCCTCAAACAGAAGGAATTCATGGATCATATACATTGAAGGCATTAAGCCATGACGAGAGGGAGATGGAACATCACACAGTTTTGTTCAACTGTGATTTGTTTGATGACTATATCAAGTCACTAAATTGAATATTTACTTCATTCATACATATATATGATAAAATATTCATATTTTTTATCTTTAGGGAACATAAAAAAATAATACTAGGAAATTTTGAACCAGGCGTAAGCCTGGTCCCGCAAATTTATTAAAGGAAAAAAAGAGAAAAAAACAAACGGTTTAAGGGTTGCCGGTACCCCTTACAATGTGACATAGCAACCAAAGACCACTCCGCATCATACATTGCAAATACAAATTCAAATTTCAAAACCAATTACCCATACAGCTGTCCTCGATCCGCACACCGTCACCGCACACCTTTCAATGCCTCGAGTCGCTCACACCCTCGATACGCACCCAACCATCACACCCATCAACATCACCATCCATCGTCACCGGCGAGACCTCCTCCGGCGTCAATACAACACCAAGATCCACAAAATTAACCAAAAACAGAGACAACAATCCCAGTTCAGAACCAGAGAATCGCAACCCACACGCCATTCACTGAACATCGGCTCCCCAAGTTAACACCAACAAACCAAAACCAGAACAAGAAACCTCCAATCGATCGCATCCCACCACCGAATGTGTCGCGGACCAAAAAACAACTGGTAATCACCAACCAACCCACCACAAAACCATCACCAACACCTCATGAACGAAATGACAGAAATAACGGAACCAGAAATATCACCAAAACCAGATCTCAGAGTTTCTGTAGAGAAGATCTCGTCGTTGCCATCCAAGCTGCACCTCAGGGTTGCGACGAAACGCCCAACACAGGTCGGAGAAGAGGAGGCATCACTCGAGCCGCAGATCCTGGAGCTGTCAACCAGCATCACAAACAAAGAAACCCTATCCGAGATAGGTAATCGTTGTGCGAGAAGGACAAGGAGGCGGAGTCTGCATCACGCAATCCCAGAGGCCTCCGACTCCACTGCAAATGAGAGACTGCCGCCACGACATGATTGAAAGGCACCACACGAACCCTAGGCAGAAGGAGGCGGCGACGAGGGGAGAGAGACGGAGACGCGGAGCCCCTTACGGGCCCATCACATTATCTATAAAAAAATAATAAATAGAAAGAATTGTTCCTTATCTTTTAGAAGGAGGGAGGCTTTGTATAGAAAAGAGTTTTCTGCTCGGTTAAAATTGAAGGTAAAAACATTACCATTAAAAATAAATAAATCAATATTTAATTAATTATAATAATCATTTATATTTCAGGTAATGAGTTTTTCAGCTGACTCGGTCTCTGAGGAAATAAGAGCTTTGGCTTTTGGTCCTAATACCGTGGTTCGTGAGTGTAAATCAGTTTTTATCAATGGATACAAATTTATTGTCACTAAACGAGAAATGAACATGAGAACACAACATGATGGTGTTATGGTTACTTCCACAACAGATTCGTATGCCAGTGCATCATATAGTATACCACAATTTTAAAATGTGGGTTATTATGGAGTCATTGAGAAGATAATAATATTGGATTATTAATATCATGGACGAGTCACAATGATGAAATTCAATTGGTTTGATTCGATGACGAGACATGGCACATTTATTGATGATTGTGGATTTCATTTAATTAATATGACTCTCACTCTTGCTACCAAAGAACTAAATGTGTTGGCTTCAATGGCTAAACAAGTTTTTATGTCAATGACCAACTTCGACCTGAATTTGGTGTCATTGTTGAAGTAATTCCAAGACATATTTTTGATGATGGTGATGATGGAATTGACACTTTCCGTACTACCATTGGAACCAATCCATTTATTTCTTTTGATGATTCAAATAGCTCAATTGTCAGTGTTGATTGTGAACCTAATGTTGTGGTTGAAAGGATATAGAATCATTCATCCATGTTCTCAATTTTTTAGGTTTACCTCGATTTGGGTGGTTAAGGTTGGTACTATTCAAATTGATTTAGTATTGATCACAAATATGTTTTAACTAACTTGACCGTTATTTGAATTTTCAATGTTTATTGGTTGTAGTTTAATTTGATTTGCATTTTCTAATTTGGAATTAAACTGTATTCAAACACAGTCAAACAATATTTCTAACTTGATGAACATTATAACTTGTATGATTTATTAAATCCATTCATGCACTTCTAAAACAATTCATAGCTAGATTACCAATGAATCCCCATATTCCCTCATATATTTAGTTATTTGGGTTACACATTAGTTTTATTTTTCTAATTAATTACATATTTGTTTTCAAAAGTAAGAAATGCAGCCAATTAAAGAGAGACGAAGGAAAAAATGATGGAGAACAATCATCGAATGGCAGAGATGGTAGTTCCACCATTAGTGCCTGCAGTGAGTAATTTATTTCAAATATATATTTAAATAATATATAATGTCATGTGATTAGTATTGTTGTAAACAATTTTGTAGGATCCACCTATATGTCAACAGTTATTCGACAAGGAGCATAGTACAGGTCCGAGTACATAGGTCGGTGGTACGAGGGGGGTTCGTACCAGTGGTAGGCGAGCAGCTTCGCGTACCTGACTAGACCCTGCCACTCCCACTGACATGTAATCCTTCCCACATTCTGATCCCAGTGTGTCGTTAGGAACACAAGATATATTTAGGCCTCCCCTGTTTTCGCCACCTTTTGCATCTTTTGAACCATGCTTTTCATATCCCATGATGATTCCCGCTCCCCAGCCAGAATCTGGTCATACAGTTGTCCCATCTTCTTTTCCTTATACTTCTGTCTCTCTGAGCTTCTATATTCTATTGTTCTCGACTCTTGTTCCACCACAGGGTGTTCCATCAGTTTTAATGGATCCAGCAGTGCCTAGCGATCATACTGGTATAGGTATATTTATTGAACCCTAACAAAAGTTTATACCAATATTTATTTTCATTATAACAAGTTTTGATAAAATATTTGCTTTTCATTCATGACAGATACATCTACTAACAGGAGGTGGGGGCAGGGGGTGTACACGCATGCATGTGGTGTGGAGCTGTCACACACAGGTGATGGTGGATAACAATGAATAAAACCAAATGGTGGAGAAAATAGGCCAGTAATGTTGGAGTTTTTTTGTGATTCTTTCCAAATACTCTAACATCATTCCCATCACCACGCTATTATAGAGACATTTTCCACATTAGGTCAGAAATAGATCATGGGAAGAGATGTGGGTATATAAATCTGTTGGATTTAATTCCATGAATTATTTTTGTATTTATATTAATTAATATTTTGGTGTCAGCTTCGATATAATTTTCCCGACGGTGAGGGTGCACGGCTATCACGTCCTAAGAATTTAGGTGAGATTTGGAGAGCCTGAAAGCATGAATTGTATATTGGATGGAGTTCTAGAGTAGGAACTAAGTTAGAGGTGGTACCAGTCATTGATGATTGTCATATAGATCAGTATCGGCAGATGATTACTCATTGGACGACTACTCAGTTTAAGGTATTAATTACATTTGAGGTATTTAAATAATAACTTTCATGTTTTAAACTAATATTATCCTTTTCATTATCAGATTTTATTTAGGAATCATCTGGAAAAAATAATAAAATTGATGCGAAAAAATACCTCCACACAATGGGACGTACTACGATGGCAGGTCATGAGAGGAAGCAGGTATGAAAATTGTTTATATGTTTTCTTTTGCACATACAGTTTCTTTTGTTTCCTAAATTATTTAATCATTTGTTAATTTTTTCATATTACTTTAGTTTTCAATGTCATTATAGAGGAAAAAACAGAATATTGAAGGACGTGTTCCTCGAGGAAAACTATTTTGCTCACGTAGACGGAAAAAGGATAGAAGGGCCTTCAACGAACCGACTCAGCAGAAGATTGTAAGTTTTAATCTGTTGATTTTATATTTTAATATCTATATTCTATGTTAATAACATATTTATTTTTGTAACAAGCTGCTTTAGAGGCCATCGATTCCCATGAACAAGACAACTTTGGGCCAACTGATCACTTACATCAGGTGTTGAGAGAGGAGTATTCTGGAAGAGTACGCTACCGACCTAGGATAGCCCCAAAAAACTATTGGCCCTCCTCAAGTACAAGTTGTAGTGCAACCGAGTTACAGAAAGTTAGGGAACATGCAAAACAGGCGGAGAAAAGGGCAATAGATATGGAAGAATAGTCTATTAGGGCAAACATTGCATTTATGAAATTTATTGAAGTTCTACATCCAACACTTCCAACAGAGGCTAGCCCAGCTTTTGATGAATATATGTCATCAATACATTCTATATTTTGTGCACTAGGTGACAGTTCTAATGGAGGTCAAGGTGATGTCCAGCCTGATGATGATGATGTCGAGGAGTTTGATGTGAAAGAGGAGGTACAGGAGGAGGGTGAGGTGGAGGAGGAGGGTGAGTAGGAGAGCAAGGGTGATGAGGAGGGTGTTGAGGAGGGTGGGGATGATGAAGAGGAAAATGATGTCCATGAAGATGAGGGTAATGATGATGGTGATGATAGTTATGGTGATGTAGGACAAATTGATCCATTACATTTTTGACTAATATTACTGAGATTTGATGTTGAATCTATTCTTGTTGTTGGTTTTATCTAGACCCGCAGTATAGTATTGGAGTTGATTTATTTTAATATATTGTCTGTTTTCATGGATGTTGATGTCTTTTAGTGGTTGCGGTGTATCTTGAGCATGTTTTTTGAGTTTTTTGTTTTTGGGATCTCCTCGGACAGCCCCCTAGATAGCCCCCCACCCTCCTCCTTGAACCCCAAACAGCCCCCCAGGAACCCCCCGTACAGCCCCCCGAACAGCCCCCCACCCTTCTATTTGTTCCCCGGATAGCCCCCCAGACACCCCCTGGACTGCCCCCCAGACAGCCCCCCCACCATCCTCCCTGGACCCCGGATATCCCCCCACCCTTCTCCTTAGACCCCCAAGCATCCCCCCACCCTCCTCCTTGATTTCACATGCCTCTTTTTATTTCTATGTTCATGAAATGTTATTTAGGATAATTCCATTTTAGTATGTCTTGAATTATATGAATTTCTTGGTAAGCTTATTAGCTCATGCTCATCAAATGAATGTGATGATATGCTTTAAATTGAATACAAAGCCTTCTTGTACATTCCCCATGTTATGTGAATTATTCCTTGTTTGATTTTTTTACATTTCAATTATTAGGATAAGAAATGGGTTACATGTTATGGACTCATGGACGGACTCTTCATGCTCATGGAATTTATACTTGAAATTCTAGGATGAATGCATTGGTTTCTAGGTGAGGTCTACCAGGATGGTTTCTATTACTCATGAGTGATATTGGTTCCTTGAAGATAAATTGAGGACATGTCTATTTTGAAATATGGTAATACCATGCCTTAGGTGAGACCTGGTCCCCTATGTGAGAGACATGGGAAGAAAGGCCTCCTAAATCTAAGGCACGGTGTGGCCGACACCACTCAAAGTGACGTGTATGAGTCAACCCCTTCTAAATCTGAGGCACGATGTGGCCAGGATTTTAAGTGAAAAGAAAAACTGACATATGGAAAACCAAACAAATGCATTCAGATTCTGTTGATACTTCATCAAAATGATTCGTGGGTCATATGTAACATGTACGAGTCAACCCCAACTCAATCCAAGTCGTGTTGTATTCGGGATCACTATAAGTGTCTCTCTTTTGATTAAACTAGAAAAAAATTTAATTACATATGAAAAACCAACCAAACGGATTATGATTCTGTTGATACATTAGCATAACAATCCATGGGTCATTTGTGATGTGTACGAGTCAACCCCACATCAATCCGAGGCGCGGTGTGGCCGACACCACTCAAAGTGTCTCTCTTTTATTTCAAAAGGACATCATGTTAAGTGAAAACATCAACTGGCATACAGAAAACTGACAAAAGGCATTCGTATTGTGTTGATAATTTAGGATAATGATCCATGGTTCATTTGAGATGTGTATAAGTCAACCCCATCTAAATCTGAGGTGCGGTGTGGTCGGTACCACTCTAACTGTGTCTCTTTTGTTTAAAATGGATAGGATTATAAGTGAAAAGAACAACTGGCATACAGAAACCCCAACAAAAACATTCGGATTCTATTGATACTTTATCAGAACGATCTATGGACCATATGTGACATGTACGACCCAACCCAGGATCAATTCGAGTCACGGTGTGACCGGGATCATTCTAAGTGTCTCTCTTTTGTTTAAAATGGACAACATTTTAAGTACATATGGAAAACTAACCAAACACATTCAGTTTTTGTTGAAACATTAGAAGAACGATACGTGGGTCATATGTGATGTGTATGAGTCAAAATTTCCTCAATATGAGGTGTGGTGTGGCCAACACCAATCAAAGTGTCTCTCTTTTTTTTTTAAATGGACATTTTTTTAAGTAAAAACAATAACTAGCATACGAAAAACCGACCAAACATATTTTTATTGTGTTGATACTATAAAATAATGATCCATGGGTCATATGTGATATTTACGAGTCAACCTCACCTCAATCCGAGGTGTGGTGTGGCCGTCACCCTTCATTGTGTCTCTCTTTTGTTCAAAATGGACATCATTTTATGTGAAAACAAGAACTGACATACGAAAAACTGACCCAACGCATTTGGAATGTGTTGATGCTTTAGGAAAACGATCCATTGGTCATATGTGATGTGTACGAGTCAACCCCGCCTCAATTCAAAGCACGTTGTGGCTGGGATCAATATAAGTTTCTCTCATTTTTTAAAAATGGACAACATTTTAAGTACAAATGAAAAACTGACCAAACAGATTCTGATTGTGTTGATACATTAGAAAAATGATCCATCAGTCATATGTTACATGCAAGAATCAACCCTGCCTCAATATGAGGCGCGGTGTGGCTGACTCCACTCAAAGTGTCTCTCTTTTGTTTCAAAAGGACATAATTTTAATTGAAAACAACAACTAGAATATAGAAAACCAACCAAACACATTCGTATTGTGTTGATACTTTAGGAAAATGATCCATGGGTCATTTGAGATGTGTACGAGTCAACCCCGTCTAAATCCAAGGTGCGGTGTGGCTGGTACCACTCTAACTGTGTCTCTGTTGTTTAAAATAGACATGATTATAAGTTAAAAGAACACCTGACATACGAAAACCCACCAAACGCATTTGGAGTCTGATGAAACATTAGGAAAACTATAAATGTGTCATATTTGATTTTTACGAGTCAACCGCACCTCAATCCGAGTCATGGTGTGGCCAACACCAACCAAAGTGTCTCTCTTATGTTTAAAATGGACAACATTTTATGTCCATACGGAAATCCAGCCAAACAGATTCTGATTGAGTTGATACTTTAGAACAAAGATCCATTGGTCATTTGTGACGTGTACGAGTCATCCCCGCATCAATTTGAGGCGCGGTGTGGCCGACACCCCTCAAAGTGTCCATCTTTTATTTAAAAAAGCACATCATTTTATGTGAAAACAACAACTGACATATGGAAAACTGACCAAACAGATTCTGATTGTGTTGATACTTTAGCACAATGATCCATGGGTCATTTGTGACGTGTAAGACTCAATATTTCCTCAATCCTTTGAGCGGTGTTCCCGACACCACTCCATGTGTCTCTTTTTTATTTAAAAAGAATTTCATTTTATGTGAAAAGACTAACTGGCATACGGAAAATCAACCAAACACATTCAGATTCTATTAATACATTACCACAATGATCAATGGGTCATATGTGACATGTATGAGCCAACCCATGCTCAATTAGAGTCATGGTGTGTCCAGGATCACTCTAAGTGTCTCTCTTTTTTTTAAATGGACAACATTTTAAGTACATAATAAAAACAGACCAAACACATTTGGTTTCCATTGAAACATTAGGAGAATGATCCATGGGTCATATGTGACATGTACGAGTCAAACTCGCCTCAATACGAGGTGTGGTGTGGCCGACACCACTCAATGTATCTCTATTTTGTTTAAAATGGACTTCATTTTAAGTGAAAACAATAACTAGCTTATGGAAAACCAACCAAGCGGATTCAGATTGTGTTGATACTCTTGCACAATGATCCATGGGTAATATGGGACGTGTACGTGTCAACCCCGACTCAATCCGAGGTGCGGTGTGACCGGCACCATTCATAGTGTCCCTCTGTTGTTTAAAATGGACATCATTCTAAGTGAAAATGACAACTCACATATGAAAAACTAACCAAAAGATTTTGGAATGTGTTGATGATTTTGGAAAACGATCCATTGGTCATATGTGATGTGTATGATTCAAACTCGCCTCAATCTGAGTCACGACATGGCTAGGATCACTCTAAGTGTCTCTCTTATGATTAAATTGGACTACATTTTATGTACATATGGAAAAATGACCAAACGGATTCTGATTCTGTTGATACTTTAGAAAAATGATCCATGGGTCATATCTGATGTGTAAAAATCAACCCCGCCTCAATCTGAGGTGCGGTGTGGCCAAAACCACTCAAAGAGTATCTCTTTGGTTTCAAAAGGACATCATTTTAAGTGAAAACATCAACAGGAATATGGAAGGCTGACCAAAAACATTCAGATTGTGTTGATACTTTAAGACAATGACCCATGGGTCATTTGAAAAGTTTATGAGTCAACCTATTCTAAATCTACGGTGCAGTGTGGCCGGTACCACTCTAACTGAGTCTATTTTTTTAAAATGGACATGATTATAAGTGAAAATAACAACTTGCATACAATAAACAAACCAAACGCATTTGTAATCTATTTAAACATAAGGAAAACGATCCATGGGTCATTTGTGACGTTTATAAGTCAAACACGCCTCAATCCGAGTTGCGGTATGACCAGCACCTCCTAAAGTGTCTCTCTTATGTTTTAAATGGACTATATTTTAAGTACATATGGGAAACTGACCTAAAGGATTCTGATTGTGTTGATACATTATCATAATGATACATGGATCATTTGTGACATGTACGTGTCAACCTTGCCTCAACCTGAGGTGTGGTGTGGCAAGCACCACTCAAAGTGTCTCTCTTTTATTTAAAAAGCACTTCATTTTACGTGAAAACAACAGATGACATAAAAAACTGACCAAAAGAATTATTATTGTGTTGATACTTTAGGAAAACGATCCATGGGTCATTTTTGACGTGTAAGAGTCAACCTCGCCTCAATCCAAGGTGTGGTGTGGCCCTCACCACTAAAAGTGTCTCTCTTTTATTTAAAAAGAACTTCATTTTAATTGAAAAGAACAACTGTCATACAGAAAACCGACCAAACACATTCGGATTCTGTTAATACATTTTAACAACCATCCATGGGTCATATGTGATGTGTACGAGAAAACCCAGGCTCAATCCGAGTTGTGGTGTGGCCGGGATCACTCTAAGTGTCTCACTTTGGTTTAAAATCGACAACATTTTACGTACATATGGAAAACTGACCAAACGCATTCGGTTTCCATTGAAACATTATGAGAATGTTCCATGGGTCATATGAGACATGTAATAGTTAACATCGCCTTATTCTGTTGCGTGGTGTGGCCGACACCACTCAATGTCTCTCTTTTTTTTAAATGGGCTTCATTTTAAGTGGAAAAAACAACTAGAATACGGAAAATTGACCAAACGGATTCTGATTGTGTTGATACTTTAGAACAACAATCCATGGGTCAAATGTGATGTGTAAGAGTCAAACCTTCCTCAATCTGAGGCGCGTTGTGCTCGGCCCCATTCCTAGTGTCTCTCTTTTGTTTAAAATGGACATCATTTTAAGTGAAAACAACAACTGGAATACTAAAAAAATGACCAAACGCATTCTGAATGCGTTGATGCTTTTTTAAAATGATCCGTTGGTCATATGTGACGTGTACATGTCAACCCCGCCTCAATCCAAAGCATGGTGTGGCCAAGATCACTCTACATGTCTATCTTTTGTTTAAAATGGACAACATTTTAAGTACATAAGGAAACATACCAAACAGATTTTGATTGTGTTGATACTTTATCACAACAATACATGGGTCATATGTAACGTGTACTAATCAACCCCACCCCAATCTGTAGTGCAGTGTGGCTGACTGCACTCAATGTTCCTCTCTTTTGCTTCAAAAGAACATCATTTTAAGTGAAAACATCAACTGGCATACAAAAAACTTACCAAACACAATCGGATTGTGTTGATACTTTAGGAAAATAATCCATGGGTCATTTGAGACGTGTAAGAGTCAACCCCATCTAAACATGAGGTGTGGTGTGGCTAGTACCACTCTAACTGTGTCTATTTTGTTTAAAATGGTAATGATTATAAGTGAAAAGAACAACTGGCATAGGAAAAACCGACCAAAAGCATTCAGAATCTGCCGAGACTTTAGGATAACGATCATTGGGTCATATTTGATGTGACGAGTCAAACACGCCTCAATACAAGTATTGGTGTGGCCGACACCACCCAAAGTGTCTATCTTAGGGTTAAAATGGACAACATTTTAAGTACATACTGAATAACAACCTAACGAACTCTGATTGTGTTTATACATTATCACAACGATCCATGGGTCATGTGTGATGTGTATGAGTCAACCCCGCATCAATCTGAGGCACGGTGTGGCCGGAACCACTCAAAGTGTTTCTCTTTTATTTAAAAATCACATCAATTTAAGTGAAAACAACAACTGGCATACAGAAAACCGACGAAACAGATTCTAATTGTGTTGACAATTTAGCACAATGATGTATGGGTCATTTTTGACGGGTACGAGTTAACCTCACCTCTATCCAAGTAATGGTGTGTTCGGTATCATCCTGGAGTATGTATTTTGTTTAAAATGGACATCATTTCTAGTAAAAACATCTGGTATACTAAAAACCGATCAAATTATGAATTGAAATCTTCATTCCACATATAATTGTCATCTAAATTTTAAATTCAATTCTAAATGTATTATGTATGTTTATAATTATGTTATGAATTCTGATTTAATTTTGGATATGTATATTTCCAGGATTCATTATATGTTAAATGTGTTTTAATTTGTTCTGTATATGTATGTGTTAGTTGGTTATTGCTGGTACAATAATTGTATATGTATGTGTTAGTTTATTACTGTAGGTACAATAATTATAAATGAGAGGGAATTGGAAAGGAGAGGGAATGCACACCCTCCTTTGCACCTTCTGTGAAAATTGTAGGCTGCTGTGAAATTTACACAACATAGGCTATTCCAACAGTTTCAAACCGTTGGCATAGGATTCCCATTATTTTTTTACCAAAGGATCTCTATGAACCGTTGGTAAAAAACTTTTCCCAACGGTTTAGAAACCATTGGGAAAGAAGTCATATGGTTGTTTTTTGCAACGATTCAAGCCAAACTGTTGGGAAAAACTATCCCAACGGTTGTGCCAAACTGTTGGGATAGGTTCATTTTTCTAACCTATCCCAATGGTTTGGTGTAAACCATTGTTAAATGATTTCCCAACGGATTACTTACCAATAGTGTGAAGAATGATTATTATAAGATATACCAAAGGTTCTATATTCTTTCATAATGGTTCAGAACTGTTGGAAAATTTTCCATTTCTAGTACTATAATTGGACTTTTACTTTCATTCAAAAGGAATAATTTTTCTATTAAGTCTTTTACAAAATGACAAAAGGAATATTTTAAAGTATGTGATGATAATGATCTCTCTACCATCATAAACGATATTTTAGTTTTTATATAAGATTTAATGTGTTTAAAATGAAAAACCAATCCCTTATTCTCCTTTGGGTTTTTTGGTATTTAAAATTATTTTTGAAATGGATTGAGTTTTTCAATATCATCAAATGATTACTTGGGTTTTCAAATGATTTTTTTTGTGAAAAGTTGATATTTCAATATTTTATGTGTTAGGATTGTATAATTACACATAGACATTTGATAGGTGATTACGTGATAAACCAATGATGGGTGGTTACGTGATAAATTAAATGACAGGTGGTTCTGTGATAAACTAGATATGGATGGTTACGTTATAACCATTAATTGATTGGGTATGTAAGTCGGCCGTATTGCTATTCTATTTAGTGATATCTATAGAAGTCGACCATATGGTTATCCCATTTAATTATGTCTACGTTTCATTTTACCATTATATGTTATATGTTGATTTCTATGGGATTGTGTTAATTGTTTGACTACAAAAGGGTTAAGAAATGGTCTATTAATCAGTGACGTTTATTTACCACTTCTTTAAGTGAAAAAATATTACTTTATAATAAAGTATTCATGGTTTTCAAGATATCCCATAACTAACAATTTTATTTATTTATGTATCCCTTACTGAGATTTTTATACACATCTCATGTTTTGAAATTTTTTTCACATGACATAAAGAAGAATAGAGTTAAGGATGGGGATCAATGAAAAGTTATGCTATTAAAACATGAAATGATTTCATATTTCATTTTAAAAAGTTTCAGTTTTATAAAAAAATGATTGTGAGTTGAAATGTATAATTGTAATACTACAGATGTTATGTATATGTCATGACCTAATTCTCTAAATACCTAAACCCAAAAATAACCTTAAGGTGAATTAAATTCAAATTATCGGCTTATCTCAACATTAGGTATTGTTTAAGGCTAGGGCCTTATTGTTGGCATCAAAGGTCGATGTTGTTAAATTTAGGAGATACAATATTATTAATAGAATATCGAAAAAATATAAATTACTTTATATTGAATTTGAAAATATGTAGCATTTTAAGATTACCGCATTTCTTTTTATATGATTAGTTTGTTCAGAATCTTTCTTCATAGAGGAAACATGGCAGCTGTACTGTAAGGGAATACAGTGGAAAATAACCTTCCAAATACAAACATTGAGATGATAGGAATCAGAACTGGATATTTTTTGTAGTAATTGATTAGTTTACACTGGTGATAAATGGTGGTGGTGTCCATGGAAAATATCATTTAGACCGACCACTTTGGAATATTGCGATCGTAGTGCATTTCTTAAAGGAACATCCCCAATCATTCATAGGATCATCAAATCATGTGAAAGGTGAAGGGTGTACTAAATTATTGGAATATATCATTGATGTAATGGGTTGAAAATAAAATAAAATTTTTAGTATTTCTATTTATCTCTTTGAAGGTGAAGCTAATTAGTTGTTGTAAATAATTAAAAATATCAGAGGAAGTGAAGTGATTGATGCCATGAAATGGGATGAATTTAAGAATAAATTCCATGAGAAATATTTTAGTAAGTATATTCAATAGATGATGGGAAATAAATCCTTTTAATTTAGACCAAAGGAGTAAAATACAGTTGCTGTATATGAATAAAATTTCACTCATTTATCAAGGAACATCACAAATTTTCTTAGGGATATTGATAGTAAGATAAATTAGTTTTATATATGATTAAAACCGAAATATCAAGGGAGGTCAGCTTATTGTGAGTTTGAAATATATGAGAAACTTTTCCAATGTGATTAGAATCTAGAAATGTATTTTTTAATGACCATGTATCCCTTAAGAGGAAACCAAATAATTTATCAAGTTGGCAGGAAATGTGAAATAATTCATCAATGAGGCATGGAGGGAAGTAAACCATATTTCCAAATTGTGAGAAGTGTGGTAAAAAGCATCCTGGATAATGTCTCTCAATGTATGGGAAGTGCTATAATTGTGGTTAGGCTGGTTATATTTCTTATAATAGTAAGGATGATGATCTAGCAGGATATGAAAAATAGGCAGTAAGATGATTCAGTTCTAATTATTTTGGACATTATGCATAAGTGTGTCTAATGTTGTTTACCCAGGATGGAAACTAGCAAGATCAAAAGAAAAAGGGCATCGAAAAGTCATTTTAAAATAATATGACTCATGTGGCACTGTTAATTGATGTGGTTAAATGTATTTTACATTTTTCATCAATATAGTCCAATACACATTTTTATTCTGGATCTTGACATTATTTCATTTATGAGAGATCTTCGTGTAAATTGGATATAGAACCTCATGAATGTGAGATAAAACTTTTGTAAAAACCTCCTTGTGAATGTTTTAAATAAACTTAGATTTATTGGAATCTTCATACTATCATTAGTGGGATAGTCATTCCAGCAAATCTGGTTGAACTTTCCAGAGTGGAATTTGATATAATTTTGGGTATGGATTGGATTTCATTTTTTTATGCTAAAATAGATTGTATTTCCAAGAGTGTTTTATTCAATGATTTCATACATTTGGTAACATATCACGATGATGTGTGATTGATTAAAGAAGGACACGAAAGTTATTTGGATCATGTTTTTTAAAAGTAAGAAATGGTTTTGATTGGTGAGCTTCCTGTGGTGAATGAATTCACATATGTTTTTCCTGATGAATTGCATGATATTGTTCACAATTGAGAGGTTGAATTTACTATTGATTTATATCCTGATGAAAAACCTATTTCGAAACCCCATTATCGAATGGATCAAGTAGAACTAGTGGAATTAGTAAATCAGTTTCAATAATTACTTGATAATGGTTTTCATTGGACCTAGATCTTAACCATAGGGTGCCCCAGTTTTAATTTTGAAAATGGAATATTGTTCTATTAGAATATATAATGATTATAGAGCCTTGAATAACATCACTATTAGGAACATGTATTGGTTTCCTTGTATCGATGATTAGTTTGATCCGCTCTAATGAGCTTAGTACTTTTATAAAAATGATTTGAGGTTCGGGTACCATCAGTTGATGGTGAAGAAAGATGATATTCCATAGATCCATTTTAGAATGAGATATGTGAATTATGAGATTTTATTAATTCAATTTTTGTAATCTAATACACCTTCTATATTTACGAATCTCATGAACAGAGTCTTTCATTTATTTATGGATCATTTTTTGGTTGTTTTTATAGATGATATCATTGTATACTCTAAAAGCTGATAAGAAAACGAAAGTCACTTAAGAATTGTTTTGAATACCATAAAAAAAGAATACATATGGAAGGTTTAGTGAGATTTTATTTTGATTGAAAGAGATTTCCTTCCTTGGTCATACTGTTTATGAAGATGGCATAACTGTTGAAACGTCTATAACAAAAGTTGTTTATGAGTGGCCAAGACCAACCAATATCATAGATATTCATTTTTTTCATGGATTAGTGGGTTATTACGGAATATTGGTTTAAAATATTTTTTAGTTATCTATCCAACTAACTAAGATAACAGGATTGAGAGTTAAGTTTATCTAGACACTGTAATGTCGTGATTATTTTCAAGAACTATTAAGAAGATTTTTAAATGCTCTAGTTTTGGCCTCTCATTCCAATAATGGTGAATTTTTTATCTATATATATGAATCATTTAAATGAATGTTAGAGTCCTAATGTATAATGATCAGTTAATTGCTTTTGATTCATTTATGTTGATACCTCATGAGCTAAATTCCCCAACACATAATTTGGAATTAGTTTTTGTTGTTTTTGCATTTAAAATTTCAAGTAATCAATTGTTTGGTTTAAATAATTAAATATATAATGATTAGAATATTTTGAACTATATATTCTCTCAAAAATATGAATTTAACATAGATAAATATTTTGATTTGAGGCTTATAATTAGATTATGTGTTTCATTTATTCACAATTGAAAAATGATTTGTTATTGAATCTCATAGTTCTTCATTTTTAGTTCATTCATGAAGTATTATGATCTACAATGAACAACGAGAGTATTACTGGTGGGATGGAATGAAAAGAGATATTGTGGTCATTACCCTGAGATGTTTGATTTTTCTACATGTTAATGAAGAGAATATGTTTCCGAAAGGGATTCTTTAGCCATTACCATTACCAGTGTAGAAATGGTAAAATGTGTCCATGGATTTCATAGTCGGATTACAAAATATTTGTCAATGTAACATTGTAATCTTGGTTATTGTTGATTGGTTGACTAAATCTGCTCATTTTATTTGTATTCAAGATACATTATCTCTAGAACAACATTATCAGTTGTATATTAAATATATCGTTATGTTACATGGATTTAACCACTCCATTGTATCTGATTGTGATCCCAAGTTCCATTTTAACTTTTATAAAGGCCTAAAAAAGTCATTAGGAACTGAATTAAAATTCAATACATCATGTCATCAGTAATTAGATGGGCAGTCAGAATGAAAAATTCATAACATGGATGATATTTTATGTGCCTGTTCACTAGATTATAAGGGAATTTGGTATCAACATCATTCTTTGGTTGAATTTTATTATAATAATAGTTTTCATTCTGATATACAAATGTCACCATTTTAAGTGTTATATGGAAAGCGGTGTCGAACTCCATATTTTTGGGATGAAGTAGGTGAAATGAATTATATGGGACCAGAATTTGTATAAGAGATGATAGAAGACGTTCAATTGATTTAGAAGCCCATGAGGATCGTTCAGAGTAGGTTGAATATTTTTGTGGACAACCAAAGGATGGATCATTATTTTGAGGCAGGTGATCATTTCTTTCTCAATGATTCTCTATATAAATGTTTGACACGTTTTGGTTAAAAGAGAATGATGATTCTCACGATCATTGGAATCTATGAAATCATAGAGAAAACTGGATTAGTTTCCTAAATTTTGGCTTCACCTCCTTTTTATTTCTAGTACACAATGTTTTTCATGTTTCAATGTTGAGAAAGTATATACTGGATCTATATTATATATTGAGTCTAGGGGTAGTTCATTTGGAAGAGAATCTTTCTTATGAGGAACAACCAGAATAGATTCTGGTCCATAGGGAGAAAGTATTGGGGGATAAGGGGGTCCATAATTTAAAGGTTTTTTTGGAAAAACCATAAGTTTTAAAAGGAAAAGTGTGAATCAGAAAATTCTATGAGGGAAAAATAACCTCACTTATTTGAGAGGTAAATAAAATTTCAGGGATGAAATATCCAATAGGGGAGTATGATGTATCATTCTATGAATTTATAGAATAATAATTATACATATATATTATAATTTATGAGTAAAATATTAGTGGAATATTTTTATGTTTGCATAATCAACATGAAACAACGGTTTTCTTTGAAATATTATGTTGCACACAACCATGATTTATAATGAAAAATAATATAACAATATTATTATTTTAATTATAGTTATCGCCCATACATTGTAATTGAGGGAATGAAAAAAACCAAATAATATATTATTATACATGTTTATAAATATTTTACATTTATCCAATTAATGATAGAGGCTTAAAAGGAAAATGAATCAAATTTTAATCATGAAATACATAAATATTTTTAAAGGGCCAGTTTACAGCCTTTTGATGGAGAAGAAATTTCAAATATTATTTTGTCAATTTTATATATTCAATTTGACAAAATAAATTTCTTATTTAAAAAAGAACATTAAAATTTACATTTGGATGAATTATTTTTATTTTTTGAAAAAATCATATATTTTATATGAATAGTGAAAAATTATGCATTTTAATTCAAAACATTATTTTAATATAATTTATTTATATAGTGGAATTATTATTTTAAGTGGTTTGAAAGATTAATTTGATTATTTCTTTAATATGTAATCCAATGATGGTCATTGGATGTAATTTTACTTTTAAATTGGACATAAACACCTGTCAATCTTGTTATAGTTATTACTTCTTAAAAACAAGGATTTTGTTTTTGAAAAATGAAATTAATTTTAAATTGATTTATACCAATTCTGTATTTTGTATTTGGAAAAATGGATTCCATATTTTGAATCAGGAGGTCCAAATGTTTTTAAATGTTACCTTTTATTTTTAGACATTTTGACTAGTAACTTCGGTAATTATTTTATTTACCATGGTTAAAGAGTAAATCTGGTAAATTAGGGTAATCAAATAATATTATAAAAATATTATCCAACCCTAAAACATGTTATAATTTTATTTTATGAGATATTTTCGACCATGAGAATTCTTTTTTCTATTTTGGGACTCCATGGATTCACATTGAAGTGAAAACTAAATGTTATATTAATTAATTTAAAGTAAATGGAAATCTAATATAAACATGAATCTTTTTGTAAATAATTTTTTATATGGGGTTATATAAGTGATCTCTTCGACTATAAAAAGTCATTCGAATGATAAAAATATTTCATAAATAATGGTATTATATTTTTAATTTTTATTCATCAAATAAATAAATATATTAATGAAACAACGAAGATGAAGTGTTTACGGTATTAATAAATGATTTTAATAAATGAGATTATAAGTGTTATAATATAATTATTTTGAAAATTTTTATAGCATCTAAAAATTTTAATAAGGAGTATGACTTTTTATATTTTAATTAGTGAAGTTTTTTAGAATGAATAATGGTATGGATTTTTATAATGTCCTAACTTGAATAGTATAGAAATTGACATAAATGAGTTTTTTCAAACAAATACTATTTTATTAAATGATATAATAGTCCAAAAAATCAATCAATCAACCAAATGACTTAGATTATGTTTAAAATTTAATTAATGAACCAATTTAGGTTCTATTGTAATTTGATAGTGATAGTATTTACCATATTTTTAGAATATACATGAAGGCATGGTAATAGTCAAATTAGTTTTGAAAGGGTTAAAGCTAAATTATAAGGTTAAATGTGTGTCCTAACCTTGTCAAAAACGTATTGGTTTATATTTTTTTATCCAAAATAATACCATCAGTGAAATAAATAAATTTCGGGACATTTGTAACCGAAAATCATTTTATAATAAAATAAAATTTCAATACCTTCATAATGTGCCCCTCCTCACTCTTATAAAAGGGAATCCACTATACCCATATAATCGCACCTCTAAATAACATTGTATTGTCCAAATTCTTCAAAAATAATCTCCAAGAATCCCACAGTTCCTCCTAGAAGCCTTACCATGGGTAGAAGGCATTCAATAAATCCTTTTGGATCAAATCAATTGGAGGTACACGTTTTAGAGGCAGAACAAGGAACATACGTGATGAATCGGACTCAAGGAAAGGGACTTTGCCCCAATCTCAGTTCATTGAGGAATGTTCTGATAATATACACCTCCTCCTTTTACATGTTGTACAATAAACCCATTCTTCTTTTACTTTCATTTAAATTGAATCTGTATTCTACAAACAGTTTTACTAAATGAAAAGAGTGTTTTAATCTTATGCGGTGACAAAGACATGTCCACCATCATAATCATTTTTTGGTTTATTATCTAAGACACAATGTTTTTAAAATGAAAAATAAATCCATTATTTAATTTTTGGGTGTTTTTGAATTTAAAATAATTTTTGATATGGATTGATTATTTCAATATCTTTAAATTATTTATTATGATTTAAAATGAAATTTTATTTCTAAAATGTTGATATTTTAAATATTTTAAGTCTTATGATTATATATTGGTAGCTGGAAATTTGATGGGTGTTACATGATAAACCAATGACGGGTGGTTACATGATAAACCAAATGATGGGTGGTTCTGTGATAAAACAAGGATGAGTGGTTTCATTATAACCTCCAATGAATTGAGTATGGAAGTAGGCTGTATGGCAGTTCTATTTAGTGGTATCTGTGGAAGTCGACCATATGGTTATTCCATTTAAGTCTGTTATGTATAATGTTACCATTATATGTAATATGTTTCTTTCTATGGGATTGTGGTAATAATTTGGTTACAAAATGGGTAAGCAATGATCATATACTCATTGAATTATATTTATCACTTATTAAATGAGAAATTTATTACTTTATAATAATTTATTCATGGTTTTCATGTTATCCCAAGACTAATAGTTTTCTTCCATTATGAACACCTTACTGAAATTTTTATTTTTATCCCTATTTTTGAGATGTTTTTAACATGACATAAAGAATAATAGATTCATTGATTGTGATCAAGGAAATTTTATACTATTAAAACATGAAATGATATCATATTTCGTTTTAAATAGTTTTTGTTTTATGAAAAAAAAGTGTATTGAGTAGAAGTGTCAACTTGTAATATTAATGATGCTATATATAATTTATGATGTAATTATCTAAATCTATAAACATAAAAGATCCTCAATGAGAAATAAAGTCAAATTTTCAGCATATAATAGGATTATGTAATGTTTAAGGTTGGGGCCTTATATTGTTACTTATAATTATTGATAAAATTTTTTCTAAAAGAAAGAATAATTTCATTAATTATCGATCAATAAAGTTCTTATCCAATGTAGATAGTATTTAAAATTGTATTATCAATGATTTAAAAAAATTAATTATTTTTAAAAGGATATAATAAATATCGTTTAATTTATTTTAAAATACTAAAATGGAATCATTTCAATAAATTTTTTTCTAGAAAAGTCATATCTGAATTCATACAATTGAGAGTAATGAATTCTAAACATTAAATTAGAACAAAATAATATATTTTCTCAATATAATGATAGTTATATTCATTGATGACTACATTAAGAATATACAAAGTTATATTAAAATAAAATTCCTTCTATAATATAATGGAAATTTTCATATTTTGAGAATGTTATTTCAAAAATAAGATGGTATTTTCATTATGAAATAATCATCTAAGATTTTAACGAAATTTTTTATATATAATAGTATTCATTGATGTCACATTTTATTTACCCGGGATGATATCCAATGCTACCATCTTTACTATTTCCTTTGATTGTTTTTTACTATTAATGTGAGATTTTTACAAATCACATTTACCTTGAATTGGGTATTCTATCATGCTATCATGATTTCTAATGAAATTTTTATACAAACATGTATGATTATTAATATTCAAAGAATAGTAATTTTATAAGACATGTATGGTTGTCTATGTTATAATACATGGATGGGTGGTTCAACTATAAATCATCTATGGTTTTTTTCTATAAACCCCTGATCCCATTGTAACACATAATTGAATTTTGTTAAGAATGATATATCATCATATAATGTGGTTTATAATGGGGAGTGAATCTAGGTTAGTAATGGAATATGTCCACAAATACAGTCAGGGGAGTGAACAGTGACTACATAATATTTCAATGGTGTGTGAAACTACTCTACAATGAGTTTTTTGGAAATGATCCCTAGATAAGGAAATAAATTTTTCTAATTATATGTATTCAAAAAACATATTCATTTTTTATGATATTTTATAATATATCATGATTAGTTATTGATGATTGTACCCCCTTATGTCTTGTTACGTTTTTGATAAAAACGTTTTCCATCATTCAAGATTATATATAATTGAAAAATTGGGTATAACATTCTCATGTTATGATCATGTTCTCATAAACTTATTCATATAATCAATTATGATAATTGATTTTTATATCCTATGATTGCACTTTATGAGAATCAAATCTCACCCATTATTATAGTTTTCTTTCCAAAATAAAATAATAATGGATCAACGAATGATTCCAATAATATAATAAAAATAATAATAAAGTTCTCAAACGATTTTAAGTTATACTTCCTGTTTTGAAATGTTCTGTGAGTAAAATGTATGTAATTTGTATCACAATTCTACTAAATTTCTCTACACTTTGGGATGTAATATCTTTTATATTGTGTCAATGTAGTAAGATAACTATCACCTTTGGGTTATTGTTTTTGGGGTTTTATATTTGGTATCGAAGGATGTTTTGCATGACCATTTTGGAACTACATTTTGGAAAATATATAATAGAGAACATAACCATATAATAGATTCAATGGAAAAGTATAACTATAGTGTATTATCCAGAATCATTGGTAAAAAATAGATTGTGAAGTTTTCCTAGAAAAAATATCCATATCTGGATACTAAAATGTGTATTTTTTTTGTTCCATTGATTCACCTAGGGTTGAAAATACTAAATTGGTCAAATTGGATTTTATCTCAATAATCACAGGTTCATGATGTCTGGTCATAAAACTATCCACCTAGCTAGATAGTTCCAATGGAAAATCTTCGGTCAATTAATTTTTTTTTATAAAACATCATAATTAATTAGTTGATATAACCTATATAAAACTATGATATCCACAAAATATAGGTTAAGAATAATGTTTCATTGACTGATAAATCTATGGTTGGTCCGATGTTCAAAGTCTTAGATACCTTTTTGGATGTTTTATGTTATGGGAGTTTAGGATGAATAAAAATATCATGGAGGACTCTAGTGGGAATAAAACCCTTTGGTTTAGAATGTGTTTTAGTGTAATGTTTAATTGATGAGTAGTGATTTTATATTTTGTAGGAATAATTTGAATGGTATTAATAATAGTTTAATTTAATATGAACGTATAGGTTAATATAGATAACTGGGTTTAAAGGGTAATTGTAATTTAAAATCAAATATTTTATCATTTAAATAAAAATAAGATTAAAACAAGACTTATGAGATAATTATTAATGATATTCTTAAAGAAGTACACTATAATCCGAATATTTTATGATTATGACAAACATAATTTGAGGAATGATGATTGAGTTAATTTGAGGAAGAATATATGATTCTATTAATGTTTTTTTGGTGATATGAATTATGTTATGAAAGTATTATCATATTTTAATGAATATATGATCATGGTATTTACTTGTTTATTATTTTATATTACGATCTAATTTGTAATGTTTGGGGATAAATGTTGATGTTTAACTTCGAAATAATTTTATTATAATTTATTTTCATTTTTGGGTTTTGAATTGGGATAGAAATATTTTGGTACAGTATTAGAGTTACATATTAATGGACTCTTATAAGACAGTATTTGGGTTTTATTATTTAGTCTATAATGATTAATGTTTCATTTCATCATATATTTATTGATCCATTATCGGATATCTAGTTTTATAAATTTTTTATTTGGTACATATCTAAAATTACAATAAATGACATGTCATTCATTTATAGATCATATGATGCATTAAAATTTAATTTTATTAGTTTATTCATGAGAAATTTTTTTTGAATATTGATTTCATGATGTTTGGGATGAGATAGAATATGAAGTTTATCGAATCATAATAAAAGGATGAAATTGTGTTTATATAACTAAATGAAATAATGTATGTATATATTTTCATATTCTCTATCCTCATAGTAAAGTATTCCATCAATATTAACAAAAAGTATTTTGAAATAAAATCATTATCCTCTTACCTTAAATTATGATTAATTTAAACTCTTCCTTACCCTATACTGATTTATGGACTGGTGGTTATCATGTTTCTTAGGGTCATGTTCTTTATTACCCTCTATTATTTCTTAAACATTATTTTAATCATCTATGTCTATGTTTTAATTTTTTTCTAATTTTTTGATATATGGGATCCTGATTATGTGGTATTTGTTGTATCCATTATCAATCCCACTTCAAAATTTAATATAAAATTATATTATTCAATTGGATTAGGTGGTTTTTTAATAAAATCATTTTTAATTATGAAATCATTGATTACAAAATTGAAAATTTTCACTGTATGAAATTTATTGAAAGTGTGGATAAATATCCCATTGAAAATTTAGTTTAAAGGAATACAATTCTTGATTGCTCACTTAACATGAAACATCTGGCCTTATATGAACTATAATATACTATAAAAATATAAATATTTAGACGTTAATATTTTAACATAACTATTATATTATCCACCTGAATAAGAGTAACCCCATTATGTGAAATATCATGGTTATATATAATGAAAATATATTTATTAATTTTTAAATAATATGCAATTTAGTTTAGTAATGTCCTTATGCTTCTAAAATTAGTTTTATTCATAAATAGTTTTCATGTCATTTTGTGCATGGATATTGTATTTAATATCTCCATTTAATGAAATTTTATTTTGGGATGTAATTAAAATCTTTAAATTCAAAATTTTCATATTATCTTAGTATTATTTTTAATTTTCTCTAAAAATTTGTATTTTTCATCAAAAAGTGATAATATAGATTTCTATGAAACCTACCAATTGTTTTATTTAGATAAATTTATTTAAAAATATCATTATATTTTGGGGATGGTTATAATGCCTAATAATATCAATTTTATTAAATATAATACAATTTATTCAGAATTAATAAATAGAATATTTGATTTTGGTATAAACCAATTTTTATTGAAAAAAAATTAATTTCATAAAAAAAATTATTGAATTTTAAGAATTTACAATAATTTTTATTCATAATATTCTTGAAATGAATATTAAAATGAATTAAATGTTTGGAATCTGGAGTTTCAAATTTTGTAAATCCTACACTTTTATTTTTAGTCAATATGAATACTGACCATGGTATATATTTTTAACATCAATATTAGAAATATGGTTTAAAATATGATATAACACAATAAAATATACTTAAAACTCAACTATATAATTTTCTATTAATTTTTTTTAATAAAATTTATCATAGATATGCAAATATTACTATTCCTTTCCAGTTTCTCATGATTATAAAAATTATACTATTTTTAGAAAAGGATAAACAGAACAAGACAATTATTTATTTTACTTCTCTTATATGTTATCATATGGGAGTAAAATATGTAATTAATTAATATAAAAGGCCATTTTGTATAGAAATAATTATTTTTATTTAAAATATTATTATTAATTTACAGTGATCATATAATTTCCTTAAATGCTTATGCAACTCCAATAGAGTTGTTATGAAAATAATAATAAAAATAATGTTTAATGGATTAATTATCTAGTTACAAGGATTTCATAGGAAATTAGAAAGTATAAATAATATCATTTTTTTTATTTCTAATTCCATTATTTTCCTGATAATATTGTATTCAAACAAAATGAATTATTTAAAAAAACATTAATTATAATAAATAATAAAAAATATTTTATTAATTGATAAAAAATGGAAAATGAAAACAGTGGTGGGAAATGGTCTAAAATATCATCAATTAATTATTTTTTATCATTTTTTCACCACAAAATTAAATTATGTCCTGTAAAATCAAAAATAAATGTATTACCATAGTTAAGGATAAACAAGGTTAACACGAGGATTAGACCAATAAATATGTTTTTAAATGTTGTCGAAACAAGTCTAAATATTATTGGTTGAATGTATTTAGAACTTATAAATTACATAATTTTATATTATATTCATTTTTTGGAACTTTACATGATTATGATATATATTTTCTTCATATACTTTAATTAATTTAAAGTGTGTGTTTCTAGATGAAATGTCTCCTGATAGATTTGTATTTTCCATTGGATCCCTATTACAGTATATCGCCATTATGGTTATGGAGTTTCACTGATTAGTGTTCATTATTAGTATACGGTGTTTATTTTTGTGAATCTACAATGATACCAATGGAATTTAGTGTGCGGTTATTACGGGTGAACTGCTTTCGTTGATGGTTTTTTTATTAGTGATGTTTGGGTCATTGTAACGCCCCGACCCCAGCGACCCAGAGTCGGTGCATTACTTCATAACATTGGCATGATCACAAAAGATCAAGTCTCGAAATACCGATTAGTTTAGTAGCCTTGGAAACACTAGATATATTCATAAGTCTTTCATTACATCAAAAAGTAAACAAACTATAATAACATGGTCTTCATAGTCCACAATCATATCCCTTTCTGACTACCCCTGCAGGTCATTCATAAAATACATCTTCACATCCTGGAAAAATATTAAAACATTGAAAGGGGTGAGCTCAGATGCTCAGTAAGGTTAACAATATAGCGGAAGCTTTCATAAATAAACATTAACATTTAAGGCAATGTATAACTAAAACAAAAGCCTTTTAAACATGAACTTCAACATAATATGGAAAAAGTAAAATGAGATAATGTCATTTACTTCTTCACATGGATATTATACTGGTCGAATAATCACATTCAATATCAATAACCACTTTCATAATGATGGAATGCATAATGCCAGACTATCATAACCATGTAGTCAAGGCCTCGTGCCAAGACCACAAATAAGATTTTGTCAAGGCCTCGTGCCAAGACACTAGTTTGTCTCATGAGACCTGTCGATGCATCGAGAAGCTATAGCGGGCTCCACCCGTCACTTATTAAGTCCCATGCATTCCTCATTTGAATAGGTTTAAACATTTCATAAACCACAACATAATCTAATCACATAAAACATGCATAAAGGAAACATAAAATTTCCACATTTCAATCAGAAGATATCAATACAACACATTGATATAGTAAAAACACATTCAAAACCATTTTCAATACCAAAATAGAAGAAAGTTAAAACATGGAATTTATTTTTCATTTTAAAAAAAGTGATGGCTTGTAGAGGAAGCCGAAACTCAAATAATGGTCACTGCGGCGGAGAAGTCGTTGTCGCCGCACATGTACGGAAAGAAAAAAATTCCCTTTTTGTTGTTTAGTAAACCGCTTCGTATAAAAAGATTCCTTTTGAATAAACGAAAAAGTCAAAGGGGTTTATACACTGTATAAAAGAAAGTTGTGTATAAAACCAAATATGCCTCAATGAAAGGAGATTGAGACGAAGTCCTTAAAAAGATCATTTTTAAAATAAAATAGATCTATTATGTGTATTCAATATAGGTACACATAAAGAAAGTAAAAATACAAAATAGGACATAATAATATCATGACATAATTTGAAATTTGGAGATTAACCCAAAGAATGGAAGTTGGGTTAAGAAATTCCCTTACCTCGTGTCTGACTTGACTCAACCGTTCTTTAACCTCCTCAAAATCGGGTAACTCTTTTTGATTTGAGCCAAAGGCTTCCTTGGGAAGATATCTGCCCAAAGTGAGGCTTCTAGGAGTAAGAGGGGGAAGTTGGGAGAGTATTTGGGTAGAGGTTGGCCGAGCCAAATGGCTTGAAGGTGTGAATAAGGTGGTAGAGGTGGCGGCCTTTTATAAGT
Source organism: Viscum album (assembly GCA_963277665.1). Lineage (NCBI taxonomy): Eukaryota > Viridiplantae > Streptophyta > Magnoliopsida > Santalales > Viscaceae > Viscum > Viscum album. Next base: position 2,042,957,229 of record OY728147.1, on the reverse strand, counting down.
GGAGAGGAGGGGCTCTTTTGGAACGATTGAAATGTTACATTATTACACAATGCTTTTCGGATTCTAAAAGTCCCACACTTATATAATTCGTGGATAAGGTGATAAGGGTTCGAAATCTCCTCATCCAATAGGCTTTGGACAAGTGTAAGTCTAAGATTTTGCATTATCTTCTCATTTTATTTAAATCATTAAATAATGAGGTTATCGCTGTATCATAATGATGTCATAAATAATTTAATTTATTTAATGTCTAAAAACTATAAAAAAATAATATGATTTAGGAAATATTTTTATCTTTCTAATGAATATTTATAGTCAAAATTTTGACTTGTGTAACCCCACTTAAAAACTGTTTTAGTAAAACAACTCATGTTTGTGACAATTTAATTTTAACATTAAATAAATATATATTAATGTCATTTTCCAACTAAAGTGGCTCCATGGGGTCCCCAAGTTGACCCATGGGTTATCTTGGTCGGCCATGACTCATCCAATAGGAGTAGGACAAGTGTCATGCTCATTTCATATTATTAAAACATTATTTGTACCTTAAACTACACTAATTACCTCTAATCACGATTAAGAACTTAAAAGTTACTATTCACCAAAAATTTATTTTAATCTCATTGAACCACATTTTACTTCTTAATGACAACCATGTATGTCGGATTTTTGAAAATAAAATCACAGAAGTGGTAATATTTCATTTAAACAAAAAATCAGTTATTTAACTACCACCTAGTGGTTTCACTATTCATCAAAAATTGAAGTTTTTAAGAACAAAGCCAAAATTTCACCCTAATCTATAATTGATATTCCGAATTCAAAAATGATTTCTATTTTACAAAATTCCAAACCTATAAGTTTCATTAATTAATTTTATAATTAATTCCCGCTGTTACAAAAAATGCATGTTTCTAAGAAACAATTTATATCAAAAGATTGGCAATTGTTTATGTCCGATTTCAATGTTATATTAATTCTAATGACCACCATTGGATAAAATGGTAAAAATATATTCTAATTATACTTTAAAACCACTAAATAGTATAATTTTTCACTATAAATTATTTTTATTTAAAGATTTGTTTTTAAGTATTTTTCACTATTCATAAAAATTTTGATGTTCTCAGAAAAATACCAAAAATTCAACATAGGATAATTTCGATATTCTGAATCCAAAAATGAATTCCATTTTGATAAATAAAATTTATAAAATTTCTAAAAGTAGGTGTTACTATTCACAATGACTAGTTTAATTAGTTGTGGTGTTTTAGAACTCGAAGTTGCGTACAATGCAAGCTATTGCATTATTGAATGAGAAGCGTATCGTGGAAGTTCGGGGTGTTACATTCTCCCCTCCTTAAATAAATTGCGTCCTCGCAATTTGAAGTTTTTCTTTGAAAATAAATGGTTGAAAAGATAAAATACCTTTGAGGAAAACCCAAATCAGAAATAAGGTTAATAAATATATAACATTAAAAGAAAGCAAGATAAGTACAATGGTCACCTGATATAGCCCATTCTAGGATCCTATGAAAATATGTATATGGAGGAGAAACAAACCATCAAGGTCTGATGGAGAGTTATAGAAAACATGATTAGGAGAAAGTTTAACTACAAGAAAATCACAAACTTGTGATTGGTTAAACGGTCATTGAATCCCCAGTTGGAAAAGTTAACCGACAACATTTTTGTTTTAAGTTACCTTTTTTAATGTTGAGGAATTTATTTAGGAGATTTACTAAGAACGTAAGGGAATATACATACTTGTTATGTATACTTTCATTCGTTAATATATTTTTACCACAAACCCATATTTTACTCCAAATGGTAACGGAACTCAAAAATATTCTATTTATCCTAATAGTATAAGGTTCCAAATGTTAACACATACCATTTAGATTAGTAAAATTATTTTGTAATAACCAGGGACTTCCTGTAGGCTAGTGGTAGGAAATAAAGGCTTGTCGCACTATGGTTGTGGGATCGATTCCTGCAGCTTTGTCCGACGCGACGGGTTATTCCCCACCCTGCAGGTTGTCCTTTTCCTAAAACTATAGTATCATAATATTCCAAAAATAATCTTCATAAATTTTTTAACCCTAAATAACACTATCCAAAGATCAACTTAATCCACTCCAACCTTTATAGTTATCCAAAATACCTCTATCCAGACATTCTCTAAAAGGTCTCCTAATTCCAAAATCAATTTATCAGATTCCCCAAACAAAGTAAAGTTTCTCTTATTGTCACATAATAAAAATATAATTACCTTCATAATATTAAAACCTTACTGAAATCAACAAGTACTGAAGTACAATCCTTATATATATATCACATTATTCTAATAACCAGAATATAATCCATGAGTCCAAAAGCACCAATACATTAGTTATTCTGCTTCAACTGTAGTAACAGCATAAGATTGTCCTTGATCCCTTGGCCTTTTCCGAGGTAAGTTTCCCTGACGTTTAGGACATTTATTTGCATAATGACCCATTTCTCTACAATTGTAGCATTCAACTTTGATATCCTCTTTCTTTCCCTTGCAATCACGAGCCTGGTGACCCTTTTCTCCAAATTTATAACAAACTCCCATTACTTTTAGGCAAGTACCAGGGTGATTCTTCCCACAATTATCACATAATGGAAAATCCTTCATTCCCTTTTTCCCTTTATCTGTCTCTTGTTCCACCATTCTCTTCTTCTTTTGCTTTACTTTGTTGTCATAAGACTTAGAGAATTCCTTTTCTGTCTTGATAGCACACGAGACAATATCTTCGCATGATGAGAAGGATTGTGATACTAAAGCTCGACGGAGAAATGGTTTTAACCCATCAAAGAAATGATCAATCACACTCCTTGGGTTACGTATATAATCAGCAACATGCCTCTCTAACCTTGTAAAGTTAGCCTCATACTTTGCGACATTCTCATCCTCCTTCTGCCTCAAACTCAGAAATTGCCTTTCCATATCTGCTCGATGGTCACGAGGAAAGTATTTTTCTAAGAAAAGCTCTTTGAACTCCCTCCATTCCATATTCGATACGTCATCATCTTCCTTTGTGTTTTGAATCAGCGACCACCACTGATCGGCATCTCCAGTGAGGCGGTAAACTGCCATGACAACCATCTCCCTTTCGCTACTCCCCAAGGCATGAAATATTTTCTCTAAGGAGTTTATCCATTGCTCAGCTACTAATGGATTTATACCCCAATTAAATGATGGCGGTTTTTTCCTCATGAAGCGGTTTAACATTGATCCTCCATGTTGCGGATCAGAGTGATCCATACGAGTAAGGTTATTATTCATAACCTGAGTGAGATGTCCCAGTATGGTAATACGTTCATCAGCACCAGTTGTATTTCCAGCTCCACAATAATTATCTTGAGCAGGAGCGCAATCCCTGCACGGAGTGCGTGCATTGATACGGTTTCCATTCCTTCCACTAGGCACCATTTCTAAACAATGGCATAAACTATATTAGTTTATGAATCAAAATACATAATTCCATACTTGTAAGATACTTAACATAAATTGAACTATTTATGGATATAATCCATAAAAAATGTTTTCTTTGAGGAAGTATATACTCATAACCCTTCATAGTGGTTTGTAAAGAAAATGAGAATTATCCTAAGCATATCCCCCTGGAGTGTCGTAACCAAGAGTGAAGCAAGGCCCGTTGTCGTGCACCAGTTCCCGTTCGAGTCTAGCTCAAAGCGGTGTTTTCGGGTTTTACCCCTAGGTACATCTGTTCCAGAGCCGCCTCTACCTGCTCGTATCCAGACAGGGATGTATTGCCCGGAAAACTCACAAAATCTATATAATACCAAAATTCTAGGAAGTTCTTCTATACTAATCCTTAAAGTCTATCTTCGGGCTATGTTCTCTAATCAGAGTTTCTCTAAATCTAGCTTCCAAGGTCAGTACAAAACTACCTCTGATACCAACAGTAACGCCCTGACCCCAGCTACCCAGAGTCGGTGCATTACTTCATAACATTGGCATGATCACAAAAGATCAAGTCTCGAAAGACCGATTAGTTTAGTAGCCTTGGAAACACTATATACATTCATAAGTCTTTCATTACATCAAAAAGTAAACAAACTACAATAACATGGTCTTCATAGTCCACAATCATATCCCTTTCTGACTACCCCTGTAGGTCATTCATAAAATACTTCTTCACATCCTGGAAAAATATTAAAACATTGAAAGGGGTGAGCTCAGATGCTCAGTAAGGTTAACAATATAGCGGAATCTTTTATAAATAAACATTAACATTTAAGGCAATGTATAACTAAAACAAAATCCTTTTAAACTTGAACTTCAACATAATATGGAAAAAGTAAAATGAGATAATTCCATTTACTTCTTCACATGGATATTCTACAGGTCGAATGATCACATGCAATATCAATAACCACTTTCATAATGATGGAATGCATAATGCCAGACTATCATAACCACGTAGTCAAGGCCTCGTGCCAAGACCACAAATAAGATTTTGTCAAGGCCTCGTGCCAAGACACTAGTTTGTCTCATGAGACCTGCCGATGCATCGAGGAGCTATAGCGGGCTCCACCCGTCACTTATTAAGTCCAATTCATTCCTCATTTTAATAGGTTTAAACATTTCATAAACCACAACATAATCTAATCACATAAAACATGCATAAAGGAAACATAAAATTTCCTCATTTGAATCACAAGATATCAATACAACACATTTATATAGTAAAAACGCTTTCAAAACCATTTTCAATACCAAAATAGAAGAAATTTAAAACATGGAATTTATTTTTCATTTCAAAAAAACTGATGGCTTGTAGAGGAAGCCGAAACTCAAATAATGGTTACGGTGGCAGAGAAGTCGTTGTCACCGCACATGTACGGAATGAAAAACATTCCCTTTTTGTTGTTTAGTAAAACGCTTCGTATAAAAAGATTCCTTTTGAATAAACGAAAAAGTCAAAGGGGTTTATACACTGTATAAAAGAAGGTTGTGTATAAAACCAAATATGCCTCAATGAAAGGAGATTGAGACGAAGTCCTTAAAAAGATCATTTTTAAAATAAAATAGATCTATTATGTGCATTCACTATAGGTACACATAAAGAAAGTAAAAATACAAAATAGGACATAATAATATCATGACATAATTTGAAAGTTGGAGATTAACCCAAATAATGGAAGTTGGGTTAAGAAATTCCCTTACCTCGTGTCTGACTTGACTCAACCGTTCTTTAACCTCCTCAAAATCGGGTAACTCTTTTTGATTTGAGCCAAAGGCTTCCTTGGGAAGAGTTCTTCCCAAAGTGAGGCTTCTAGGAGTATGAGGGGGAAGTTGGGAGAGTATTTGGGGAGAGGTTGGCCGAGCCAAATGGCTTGAAGGTGTGAATAATGTGGTAGAGGTGGGGGCCTTTTATAAGTGGAGAGGAGGGGCTCTTTTGGAAAGATTGAAATGTTACATTATTACACAATGCTTTTCGGATTCTAAAGGTCCCACACTTATATAATTCGTGGATAAGGTGATAAGGGTTCGAAATCTCCTCATCCAATAGGCTTTGGACAAGTGTAAGCCTTGGATTTTGCATTATCTTCTCATTTTATTTAAATCGTTAAATAATGAGGTCATCACTGCATCATAATGATGTCTAAAATAATTTAATTTATTTAATGTCTAAAAATTATAAAAAAAATACTATGATGTAGGAAATATTTGTATCTTTCTAATGAATATTTATAGTCAAAATTTTTACTTGTGTAACCCCACATAAAAACTGTTTTAGTAAAACAACTCATGTTTGTGTTAATTTAATTTTAACATTAAATAAATATATATTAATGTCATTTTCCAACTAATGTGGCTTCATGGGGTCCCCATGTTGACCCATGGGTTTTTTTTGGTCGGCCATGACTCATCCAATATGAGTAGGACAAGTGTCATGCTCATCTCATATTATTAAAACATTATTTGTACCTTAAACTACACTAATTACCTCTAATCGCGATTAAGAACTTAAAAGTTACTATTCACCAAAAATTTATTTTAATCTCATTGAACCACATTTTACTTCTTAATGACAACCATGTATGTCGGATTTTTGAAAATCAAATCACAGAAGTGGTAATATTTTATTTAAACGAAAAATCAGTTATTTAACTACCACTTAGTTGTTTCACTATTCATCAAAAATTGAAGTTTTTCAGAACAAAGCCAAAATTTCACCCTAAGCTATAACTGATATTCCGAATTAAAAAATGATTTCTATTTTACAAAATTCCAAACATATAAGTTGCATTAATTAATTTTATAATTAATTCCCGCTGTTACAAAAAATGGCGTGTTTCTAAGAAACAATTTATATCAAAAGATTGACAATTGTTTATGTCCGATTTCAATGTTAAATTAATTCTAATGACCACCATTGGATAAAATGGTAAAAATATATTCTATTTATACTTTAAAACCACTAAATAGTATAATTTTTCACTATAAATTATTTTGATTTAAAAAGTTGTTTTTAAGTATTTATCACTATTCATAAAAATTTAGATGTTCTCAGAAAAATACCAAAAAATCAACATAGGCTAATTTCGATATTCCGAATCCAAAAATGAAGTCCATTTTGATAAATAAAATTTATAAAATATAAAAAAGTAGGTATTACTATTCACAATGGCTAGTTTAATTAGTTGTGGTGTTTTAGAACTCGAAGTTGCGTACAATGGAAGCTATTGCATTATTGAATGAGAAGCGTATCGTGGAAGTTCGGGGTGTTACAGTCATTCAGTTAGGCTCATTACTCGAGGTTTCAACTGCACGTGAGGTTTGAGATGTTTAGTAGACCCAGACGATGTGACTGTGAGATTTTATAATTTTTCACTTTGAATTTGAATTTTTAAAGCCACCCATTATGATGTATATTAATGTGGTCTGGAATATATACTGCTCATGGGGGTGGTTTCATGTGGTTGTTTAAGGTGATGACTTTCTATTGGAGGGTTATTGTGCTAGGCTTGAGGATCGATCATACATATGTGATGTTTTTTAGTTTAGAAATTAAAAATTAGGATTTTTATTTTTGGAAATTATCAATTTATGTTGAAAGTGGTTGTAATTGAATTTTTTTCATCCATTGGTTGTGCGGCTTCCCACATCACCTTTTAAAAGGGTATTGAAAATTTAAAAATCCGATTGGAGTACTGTGTATTTTACCTCAATTATAAACATGATCTCTAAATTATCCTTTTATAATAATGTCTGATAACTATAGACCCCCCAAGAAGACATTACATTCAACCTAGAGAATCTAGTATTTCTATAAGTCCATCAATAAAAGGATTAAGGTATATGAAAAATTATGTCCCTCAATGAAGAGTTAGTCATTATACCTGACAATTTCACAGTTTAATTATTATTATACATCTAATAAATCTATTTCATTTATCATGACATGATTAATCTATTATTATAAATATGTTTAGATGCTATTCTGATTATAGTGTGACCATTTTATTATTAGTTCAATCATATTGGAAATGATAGTATCTCCTGTGCATACCTATGGACTAAGATCTCCACGTAGTGATATGATTCATTTTCAGTCATCGTTTTCAATGTTTTTTACAAAAGTTTATTTAATATTTATATATTATATTCTTTTAATAAATATGAATTTTTTATAACATATTCTCTTCCTTCTTACATTCCCAACTGTTAGAAAATGATAATATATATTGGTAATTTTTCAGTACTACTACCTCAATGAAACGATGTTATTAATTTTTCATTTAATAATTACATGTATATTTATAATGATATATTTAGTGAATATAAAGTATATTTGAGATAAAAATGATTTTATTTATTTTAATTATTATTTACCTTTCTTTCATTTATCTCTTGAAATATAGAAACATCACTCGTGAGTATATATATGTTACCATCTCTAAAAGTGAGGTAATTCATCTTTCATCAACACATTATATATATATAGTTATATATGTTTATATAATTATTAAATTTGACAATTATTACCAGATCAACATTTCAAATATGATGGATCCATGATCCAAGTACATGTATCATAAATTTGGAATTTCGATATATAATTAAAATAAAATAGGTATCACACCAAACAAATTTTTTAATAAAGTGCTACTAATAATATAGAGATAAAATGTTATAATTAAATAATATATTTTATAATCTGTTTTAATATCATTTTTTTATATATTTATAAAAGTTATATGTACATTATAAAAGTCTTTTGAACCCATAAGAACCAAGGTGATACATGAGGGAATGGTTTTTGATATCACTTATATTCATCTAAGATAAATTCCATATTCAAAACATTTTTTTGTTTTTGTGTATATAGTTATATCGAATGTATATTAAAAATATTTTAATGAAAACTGTGAACATTTACAACTACAATTTTTTCTACATTTTTTATTGTTTTGATTAAGATATTACTAATGCATATGGGTTTATGATATAATCTAATTGTTTTTAATTATCTATGAAATTGTTTTGTTGATGTATGTTGTATAGATATTATAATATAAACCATATATATTTTATTATTTATTATTTATTTATGTAATTAATATTACAAATTACCATTTTCTTCTATTTGGTACTAATAATTGTTGTGGAATTTTTTTAATTATATGATGGCATTATTTTATATAGTTGATGAAAATTTTCATTATTTTCTATGCTCTAAAAAATTATTTAATAGAAGAGTAACCTTTATATGAAATGTTTTAGATGTTGTTTTCAATTAACATTAAAATTATTTTAATATATTGATATGGAATCTATTTAAGGAAAAATTTTACAAAAATTTTTTCTTGACTTTTTATAGATGTGTGAAAATAATGTTCTAGTTTTTAAATATGTGATTTGAAAATGCAATGGGTATTTTACTCAAGAAATATTCTATTGATGTTTTTAAGTAATTTTTCATATGTGATGACATCCTTCTATGTTACAAATAATTTTATGGGGATACAATACAATTATACAAAATTTATTCAATATCTAGATGGTTTATCTGTTATAGTGATGATATTTTTTGGGAAACACATTTAATCACCAAGGTTTATCTATGATGATATGATGACAGTTTTATATTCTTGTAGAACACATATGTATATTTTTTATTTCATGATGGGTGGTTTCATTTTAAAAAAACTACATGTGGTTATGTTATTAACCATGGATGGATTGATATATTAAAAACAATGATTGGGTGGTTAGGTTATAAACCACAGATTGGTGGCTCTATTATAGCATTAAAATGCATTGGGTAAAGACTGTTTTCTCATTAGATAATAAGGACTATAATGGGATGTGAAACAATTTTTTTAAGGGAATATATAAATTATTGTAGTCTTTATATTACACTATTACCAAGGAAAAGATGGTATGAGGAGTGAACCCAATCCATAATGATAGGTCTACCAGTGATCATTAGTAAATAAATAATTTTTTATGATTATGTGTATTCCAGCAACATATGTACTGAGCTTATTAAATATTCCCATGGATCAGGATTTGTTATTGATGAAACTATTCTACTAAATACTATCTATTTTTATGAAAAAAATGATGCTATGATTCATTATTAATTAACTTTGATAGATTGGGGATGAATTTTCCAAGCTATTATTTTGTTCGTATAACCTTATGTTTATTCTCACTTATGATCACGGATTGATATCTCCTAAATTAACCCTTACTGAGCATTTTATTTCACCCTTTATTATGATTGATTTTCCCTAGGATACGAATAATGTATCCATATTCATGTATATTCTTGATTAAAAATTAATATTTTGACAACAATTTTATGTTTCATTTAATGTTTTTGAATGTAATGTAATATTCAGATATTTATATAGTTACACGAGAATTCCCATATATTTGATTCATTGTTAAACAGTATCATATGTCATTTTATAATTAATTAATATAACAATTTTCTCTAGGATACAATAGAGAGGGTGCTAAAAATAAATGTATTCAATGTTTTGGTGTTTTCTCTAAAATATTTGAATCATCCATCAGTCTATTCAAGTTTACTATAACTGCTAAGCACTATTTTAAAATATATGGAATTTAATTAATTATTTTTTAATTTATATTTAAATTATTTTATATTATACTAATAATTCTTCAATTGTTTTCCAATTAAACCACAGAAGAAGAAAAAATATCATATCTTTGATTTCATTACGAAAAACGTTTTCCAAGATGATTTCATGTATTCCTTTCTATATCATTGATTCCCTATATTGGCATCATAATTCAAAATTAATTATGAAATCAACACTTTATTCTCTAAATGGGTGAGTCTACCCCAAGAATATTACATATTATTCATTGGTTGGATGTGATTTTCATCGTTCCCCATTGTCCACTACATATCAAGATATATATTAGTTTTTTAACATATATAATTGAAATACATAATAATAGAAGCCCCGCTCAAAATGAGGAATTAATTTTTGGGTATTATTTAATTTAATTTGATTATAAATAAACCAATACGACTTATTAGACATGATCAACTCAAAATAGTCACTCATCCTTGACAGTGTGAAATTAATTATTAAATAAAATAAGGTATAAGTAGTATTTGAAAGTATTAGGCCCATTGTAGGTTTTTACAACTTACTATGTTGATCTCTAATAAATCCAAGAATCATCCAAGAAAAATTTGAATCATTTAAAAATGTTTAAAGTAGGTGTCATCTAAAATCTTTGGTCCTCCACATCATACTCAAATCTACACCATATCTCACTTGTTAAAAAATTATCAGAATGAGATGATAATTATTTATTTAGAATAATGTTTCTCATAAACCAGTGATGATATTCCCCATGAGCCATTAATCATGTATATGATAATATTTTCACTCTTGGAAAAATAATATGATGATCTACTATTTAATAAAATAAACACATATTCAATTGTTTTCAATTCTTGATAATAATAAGTTTTTGATAATAGCATATGAACATTTTTCATTTATACTATCATCATTTTTTCTTTTATTTTTATAATTATATCATTTTGGTCAACCTATATAAACAAAATTTATATCATCAATAGTTCCTTATATTTAGTATTTATCTAATTCCCAAAAATTAAGATAATATAAGAGAAATAAATTCCAACTCAATATTTTAAAATTTTGATTCAATAGAATAATAAAACATGATTGTCAATTATTTTATCAAATTGTTAAGATCAATTTAATTTCCCATGTTATTAGTATATTAGTATTTAATAATATATATTTCTACTACAAATTTCCACTTATTTTAATTACAACCCAACCAGGGGTAGGCTGACAGAAAACAGAAGTTTTTTGACATAAATTTGGAGTCACATTATCGATTTCTCTAGGTGGGACATGAGATAAAGTGTATTAAAATTATTTTCGTAGGATTTAATTAACCATAATTATAAAATAGGTTAATAATAGTCCTAAATGGTAACTCAACATGACATAACACTATATTGGATGACCATTTCAATGAAAACCTAAAAAATCTATAAGTAATGATAACCATACATTTAATTACGTATAGAGAATAAAAAAACTTTTCCAAAACATTTTCCTCATTATTGAAATAGTTTTAATATCAAGATTATAAATTTTAAAAAATATGAAGATAAACTAAAATAAAAATATGGTTGGGGGCCTATGTGGATTATAAACCACATGGATTGAAACCGAGTGATGAGAAATGGGAATCAAACCCCAACATCATTTTGTGACTCTCATGTCATAATGATTACTCAAAAAACACTTTCATTCAATGGATTGTGGTGACACACCATCCAACCAATCAAAATTAGAAACCATAAAATTACATTATTAATCTATTTACAGAAACATGAGTGTATGTGGTGTGAAAAAATGGATAGTAAGATACCCCCATGAGTCCATGACATTCTATTTATAAAAAATACAAGTAATCTTGTTTAATAATAATTGATAAATATGATTTCTTTTACTTTATAAAAAACTGAAATATTCAAGAAAAATCATATAACATTTCTATGTACAATGCCTTTATAAATGAATTCTTAAAATAAACTTTACCATGTTAATTTTATTTTCTAAAACTAAATATTATATCTTGTAAAACAAAACAACTTACCTTTCTAGAAGAAACTTGGTAACCCATTATAATTTAAATTATAACTTGATACTTTTAAAATAAAACCCTCCCAATGTTTGAAATTAATATTTCAAATTAAAACACTCTAGAATGTTTAATTTTAAAATTCATAATCTTTTTCAATAAAACCCCTCTAATGATTTCAAATACACATCCAATGGAAAAAACCCATAAAGTTATTCATTTAAAAAACTTCTTAATTTACTTTTTTTATTAAATATACACTCAGAGAAACACAAAGTAATCATTAGTATAGGAAAAAAGAAAATATAATAAGTTGAAAGGCCATCAGGAGCCATAATGAAATGAAAAAAAAACAGAACCTGGAATGTCACACACCAATAATTATGAAGTATAAATACATAATCCCTAAAAATTATCTTAAATAAATAAAAAAATAACTCAAATTTCAATATAAAAAAAGACATAACATTGTATATATATAATAATTTGTCAACCTAGAGATAATAGAGATATTAAAAGACATGAAAAGAGTGTACCCAACTATAGAAAACTTAACAATCACATCTCTTATCCTTCGAACAACTCTTAACTAGTATCAATAGTGAAAATCCCCTAGCTAGGTCATACCATTCAACTAAGGGGTACTAGCAACTGTTTAACTCTAAATAAGAGTATATACTATTTCTCGATTCTGAATATAGTATTGTAGTTCTCATCAAGGAATAAATAATGGAGTTAGACCTCTAGAAAAACCACATCAAACACATGACAATCTAATAACCCAATGGAAATAAATGACATAAATCATATACATTCTACATAGAAATACCCCTTTAATAATGAGACCCTATCCAAACCGCATAATCTATGAATAAAAATTTATAACAATTTAATTGAATCCACAATATCATAGATAGAGTATAGTAGCAGAGATGTACTATAGTGAAATCATCAATCAATACACCATCTTCCTGCAAGGTTCCACATGAGATTTCACTTTATACAGAGTGAAAACATGCCTCAAAAGTTTATTTATAACCCAAATTAAATTCAAAGGGAAAATAAATATAACACTAAATCATTACATGATCAAAAAATTAATGTATGTATACCTAAATAAGAAAGTCAAGCAGACACACACACACACACACACACACCATATTTGAATACGTAAAAGGACTTTCAAATTCCTACCACATTCATTAATAATTGATTCCTCTTTAAAAAAAGGTGAAAAACAATATGAATCAATCAAACCATTCATAAAAAAGGAATGCTGTTTTTAAAACCTGATAACATCTTAGTATACAGAAACCCATTTAATGAATGGAAACATCAATTAACGAAACCAAATTTGTTTAATTCATCATGAACTAATTTGAATCATATAAAAACTATCAATGGAATTATATCAGACATCTATAATGAGTAAAACACTATTTAAAAATAATATTTTCATTGAAAAAATCTATATACACATGTTTACAAAAGGAAAAACCTATATAACATGGAAAAATATAGATACCACAAATATATGTATTATATTATTCATGAATTTAGTTAAAATACAATTTTAAATCAACAATAAATCATTTAACTCATTTATAGAAGAAATCATTCCTGAAAACCCTTCTTTAGGGGGTTGGGACATGTTACCATTGAGAGAAACCAAATAAATCAACCTTAATATATGTATTATGACATTTACAAACTAAAATACAAAATTCCAAACAACCATAACATATAAAATCTGTCCACATGGTTATTACGGTGAGAGAAAATGTGGGGAAATGGAAATAAGATAGGAGAGAAGATAGTATAATCCCTTATCTATTTATTCATATTAATAAATACTTAATAACAACAATAAATTCCATTGGAAAAGATTTAAAAAGTGGGAGAGCTCCTAGGTAGGCGCATAAGAAAAATTAATTCATATAGGTTCTTCGGAGAGGAATCCACATATAACATGATACTCAAAAAAAATTCAAAACCTACAAAGTTTAACGATCATCTCATGTGGTTTAGAAAACATTATGTAGAAAAATCGGTTGAAACTACCCCCAAAACATTCTATATCATACAGTTTCATTGCTTGGTTTCCTTAACCATGCACAAATTAGGTTTTCACCTCTCTCTAAAAGATAAAATGGTTCATGGGTTCAACAAAATAATTTTTCAAATATTGTATATATTCATATAATCCTATAAAATCATAAAAAACACACAATTATCTTCATGGGAACCCCAAAAACAAGGGATAAAAAAACCATTAACTCAAAAGAATGAAATTGACATTTTGAGATTTCAAAATTCCCCCAAGCATGGCACTTTATGGTAATGTCCAATCAATGAAATTTGACTACAACAAAATCTAATGGATGTAATCAAAATCAACCTAAAAGAGAGTACGATACGATGTTAATATCAACTCTTGAAGATAAACCAAAAACATGGTACCTAAAGAGAACAACCTCAAGGAAAACCAGACCACTCGTGAAACAAAATAGATCCGAAGAATAGATTTTCCAAAAAAAATAGGAAGAACACACCCACGGTCTACCTTTAATTCACTAACTGCACCAAACAAATATACCATAAACCATAAGTTATTTTTGAGTACTGAAGGAGGAAAAATAATAAGCGCAAAAACCCATATGGTAAAATAATTGGTCATAAGATGTATATGTGATGATATGGTGAAAAAAAATCATGATATAAAACACTCATTAATAGAGACACACTCATAGAACATCCTTATGTCTCCCACCATTTAGAGAGAATATTAAATTATGAGGCATCAATATGATTATTCAAAAGAACAATCATATCTAAACTTGAATTATCCTCCATCATAATGAAACTAGATAATAACATCATAGGAAAACATAACATTAACTATTTTCAAAACATTAACATAAACAATAATTATCTCAAAATAGTAGAGAAACCCAAATCGAGAAGAATCCTTATAAAAAATAAAACACTGAATTTTGATCATGAACTATACAAAGAGAAACTTGATAAAAACACCTGGAACACCTACCAATGGTGGTTCTAAAAGAAAACCTCCACTTGGTTATAGTAACGTTATGCCTTAAATCTGAACGTAAATCTATATTACTGCATCCCTCACCCAATATATTTCTATATCATTAATTAATGAATCCTCAAACTACATTCTTTACCATGGACAATGATTATGGGAATGAAAATCACTAATGCATGAGAATCTCAGAAGGTAAGATAAAAATCCAAAATCATTATCATCAATTAAATCATATGAAGTAAGGTTACAATAAAGATATAACAAAATCCAAAAAATATTGACTATAAAACAAGAACTCACAAAACTAATTTTTTTTTCAACTCTCTATCTGTGGAGAAATAAAAAAATCACTAATTGTGTTGAAACAAATTAAAATCAAATCATTTTATATTGATGTAATTTAATCTTGAAAATCCTATAGAGATGGCCATGTAGACCACATTTATGAAATATACCTATTGTTACCAAAAAGCAACTAATATATCCTGATTTTATACATTAATTTCAAACAACTATATTTTTCTTAATTATAATTGAAACACCCAAAGTGGACCAGAAGGTCACATTCCACAAGATACCATACTGAAAATACTTTAAAAATGATGGAATTATACACATATTCCATGATGGTAGAAAAGATAGAAAAAACTACCCAGAATTCATATTTTTAAGAAGGGCAGTAATAGTAAATCAATCCTCATTTGAATCCTCAGGAAAAAAAACATAATGTAAAAAGGAACATGTCTAGTGAACCACTCTAAATAGTGCTACACTAACTGATTATCTTAAGGGACGTCTTTTTAGTAGAAACTCTAGTGAAAAAAATATATTCTCTTCTTAAATCCATTGGCAATGTCTAGTGAGACAATGCTGATCAGTTGGATACATCAATCTGATTTCTCCATCTTGCATACTAAAAATTCTCCACAACACTTTTTGATTGAAGATATTCTAGAGAACCATGCCCTATATGTACTATTCACTATAACATTGGAGATAATCAACATAATCACCATGCATAAATCCATGATCATACTTCACATTAATGAATAAAATAAATAAAAAATATTTAAATAGTTTGGAAAATGTTATACATCAATGAGAGAAAACTGAAAACATATTTCATTTCAAGTGATATATGTGATTGGAGAACTCTCACCGACATCATATACACTATTTGTTATGTAAAAATTCTGTATGAACCCCACTTTTTATACTCTTTTAAATTATAAAATTTGGTCCCCCACACATATAAAAGGAGTTCTCTATATAGTCCATAAATTTTGTAACACACCACCCCTACCTCATTGGCTTGAGGAGGTGGTGAGGGATACATGGCCTTCAGCGACAGTCCCAAGATGCCAATGGCTGGAAATAAATTTCAATTGCTTCAAGATCAAGTTAGGGAATGATTTTTCTTTAAAAAAACCAACAAAACCATCCACTAATAGCCACTATATGATGCATGTCAATTCAATTACCCTGCCCTGCATTCCCCAAATGGAAACCTTGTTGTTCCACAACACAACCCAAAACAAGTATAACTAAACATGTCCACACAACATCAGAGTACACAGCGGAAACTAAACAACCAAACTCCACAAGCCACGACACCACCATACCTCCACGACAAGCTCCAAGCTCCACCAAAGGATCACAATGCTCCACTAAAAGAGGGTTATGCCTTACCTTTTCCGACCTCACGGCACACAACATCTGCAAATACACCACAGTTCCAAAGCAGGGGTGAGTACTAAAACGTAGTAGGATTTCCCCAAATCACTTCCCTACACACTCCACTAGGATAAAACCATTAGAACATTTATATAAAATATCTTATATAAAATAAATCACAAGTGAAATAATTTTTGACAAGCCAAACATGATCTTACCAATCCATCACATCCAACCCAAGCAACCAAGGGAAATCCAAAGAAAAAATTCTACAAACCATCTCATCATTTACACATTATCACAACAACTTCAATCTTGCTAAGCAGTGCAAAACAAAAAACCAAAACGGTGGGACTTCCACCCATCCCGTTCACCCATTCCCATCAAAACAATCAAAACAGTGGGACTTCTGCCCAACCCATTCAACCATTCACAACTACCAGTACTTCCTGACCATTACTCATATGGTGGTTCTTCCATCTTCTATCCATCCCCTTTTGATAGTGAGACTTCCCGCACACTTCCACACAAAACTTCAATCAAGCCAAAGGCGAGCGTATAATTCACCAAGGTCACAACCACATGCAATCACCCAATTTCCATTACATATCAAGTCACTTCAATAAATCACATATTTCTTAAAAACCATTTTCCATGCCAAACAACATTTAAATAAAACAACCCTTTTTATTGAAAACCATTTTCATCAACCATTTTCATAGATCAAACTCAGAAACCCATTTTCAAATCTCCATTTAAAAATCCACAACAAGAGCATTTCACCACAAAACCCCTTTTTCACAAAAATCCCAAAAACATCACCCAAGGGATTTCCAACCACATTCGCACATCAAAAAACCATTAATTTTTAGCAAAACAAATTAATTGTAACCAAACACCACAAGTTATAACCATGTGGAGACGATAGAGAATCCACCTAACTTTAAGGTTCCCGAAAAATCGACCCACGAACAACCGCGCCTCAAATCTGGAAAACGCACCACCAAAACCTCTCTAGGCCTGTTTCCCTAACATCCACAAGCCTTAAAAACATCAGCCAAGGCAAACACAACACTAGATCTACACAAAACATGTGTATATCAAGAAAAACATGAAATATAGGGATGTAGATCTAGAGGAAAACACTAGAGAAACAAGAGGAGAGACTTACGCGGGAGAAAAAACCTTCAAACCGCCTTGAAACCCCTTTGAAATGCTTCCAAACCGAGTGGGAGAGCACCTATAACCCATGAGAACCCAAAATCCCAAATGAGGCTCGAGTGGGAGGAAGATTGGAGTGAAATAGGTTAAGACTAAGGGAGACTGAAACTTATAACCCTATACTTAAGTGGCTGCACGGTTAGCCTGCACGATTTGGCAAACCATGCGCTAACCCTGCAGACACTACTGCCTCGGGAGCAATGGTCCACACGGTTTCGTCGCATGGTTTAGAAAACCGTGCGCAGGTCATGCAAAGACTATTGTCTCCCTTGCAATGTTTCGTGGGGTATCCACACAATTTCCACTAACCGATCTCAAACCGACACCCATAGAAATGTATCCAAACATTCCCAACCTCTTCCCAACTCATCCCATGAACTTTAGACACATTAAAATTCATAAAAAAAGGTCACATACCTCAAAACGGGGGTGATAAATTCTCCCCACCATTAGAATTTCCGTCCTTGGAATGTAATGAACCTTTCCTTTGCTGAAAGAGCTCGGGCCACTGCTCGACCATATCTTTCTCCCGCCCCCAAGTCTCCTCTTGAATCTTACCATGTTTCCACAAAACACGAACTAAACAGATGCTTTTACCATGGAAGAATTTCTCTTGCATATCCCCAACCCGCACTGGCACGTGCACCAACGAAGCATCCGGTTATAGCTCAACATGATCCCATCGAATCACATGGTCACGATCCGGCTGATACATTTTCAACTGCAACACATGAAACACATTTTTCACCACACTGAACCTAGGTGGCAAAGCCAAACGATAAGCCACCTCACCAAACCGCTCAAGAATCTCAAAAGGCCCAATATACCTCGAAGAATAACTTTCCCTACTTCCCAAACCGTCGATGTCCCAACCTCAGAGAGATCCTCAAGAACACATGATCACTCACCTCAAATGAGAATGGTCGTCAACGATGATCCGTATATGATTTCTGACAACTCTCAGCCATCTTCATTCTCTTCCTAATCAACTTGATCTTCCCCATAGTTTCCGGGATAAGGCATAGTCCAACCATCGAGGACTCACCCATTTCCACCCAACATAGTAGAGAACGACATGGGCACCCATGAAATGCTTCAAACGGAGCCATTTTTATGGATGCATGATAACTATTATTGTACGAGAACTCAACCAACAACAAGTGCTCCTCCCACAAGGCACCAAAATCCATGACAAAAGCCCGCAACATATCCTCCGGAGTTTGTATCGTCCTATCGGATTGAAAATCCGTCTCAGGGTGATACACCATGCTTATAGTCAACTTTGTTCCAAGGGCTTCCTGTAAGGATTTACAGAGATGAGATGTAATCCTTAGATCTCTATTTGACACAATCGAAACTGGAACACCATGCCTCTATACCACCTCCCAGATATAGATTTCACATAGATTCTCCACCGTATGAGATTCACGAATCGAGATGAAATAGGCCGACATAGTTAGTCGATCCACTATCACCCAAATGGCATCGTGCTTTTTGACCATTCTTGGGAGACCTGTAACAAAATCCATCGCTATCTGCTCCCACTTCCAAATAGGGATTGGTAAAGACTGCAACATTCTTGTTGGCCTTTGATGCTCTTCCTTGACCTGCTGACAAGTCAAGCTTCTCGAAACAAACTTAGCCAATGTTCTTTTCATGCAAGATCACCCGAAATTATCTTTCAACGCTCTATAAATTTTCTGAATTCCAAGATGAACAGCCCACCTGGAATGATCGTATGCCCAGAGAAGATCCTCCTAACAAGAAACTGGTACAACCATCCGATTCTAAAAACAAAAAACAGAATCTCCATCTAGTTTCCAACCCTCAATAGTCTCCCCACCATTGTGTCTAGACCCCATGATCACACACATGGAATCAGATATCTATGCCTCTCTAACCAGGCCAACCAAGTCAGGAATCAACAAAACCAAAAATAAGACAGCTCTATTGACCTGTTCGTCACATTCCAACTACATATCAGCTATAACTGACATCAATTTCCCCTGGTCTGATGCATGTTTCAAAACCTGAGCATATGATATTATACATAATGAATTCGCCACCAAATTTCCCTTACCTGGCGTGTACATCAAGTCCAAATAAAACATCTAGAGATATTAAATCCATCTCCTTTTCCTCAAGTTCAAATCCCTTTGTGAGAAAATGTGTTTCAAGCTCTTATGAACTTTATATACAGTGAATTTTTCACAGAAGATATAATGATGCCACACTTTCAATGCAAGGACCACTCCTTCCAAATCCAGATCATGAGTTGGGTTGTTCTTCTCATACACTCTCAACTGTCTTGAGCCATATGCAACCACATGATTCCATTTCATGAGAACGCACCCAAAACATGATCTCGATGCATCACAATAAACCATGTATCCTTCTTCTGGATCTGAAAAAACCAAGATTGGTGCTGATGTAAGATGTTCCTTTAGCTCATCGAAACAATACTAACACTATTCATTCCAGTGGAATGGAACATCTTTTCTTGTCAAAGTTGTCATCAGCGAATCCAAACGTGAAAAATCACGAACAAAACACCGATAATACCCAGCTAGACCAAGAAAAATCTTTATCTCAAACACATTCTTTGGCGGTTTCCACAAGATAACGAACTCTATCTTTTCTGGATCCACTGAAACACATCTTTCAGAAATTACATGGCCAAGAAAATGAACTTCATGTATCCAAAAGTCACACTTTGAAAATTTTTCATACAACCTTTGATCCCTCATGATCCCCAGCTTTGTCTCCAAGTGCTGCTCATGCTCCACCCTTGTCTTTGAATACACCAGAATATCATCTACACACACCACCAAAAATGAATCCAAATATCTCTGAAATATCCGGCTCATCAATCCCATAAACACCACTGGTTCACTCGTTAGGACAAAGGGAATAACCACATATTCATAATGGCCATATCTACTTCTAAAAGCTGTTTTATGAATATCCTCTTTCCTCACATGCAATTGATGACATACCAACCTCAGGTCTATCTTGAAGAACCATAGGTCTCCCCTGAACTAGTCGAACACATCCTCAATTCATGGAAGTGGATATCTATTAATTATCGTAACATGGTTAATTCTATGATAATCAACACAAAGCCTCAAAGTTGTATCCACCTTTTTCACAAAAAACACTGGCGCTGCCCACAGAGACGTGCTAGGCCAGATAAATCCTTTGTTTTCTAACACTTCCAACTGGATTTTGAATTCCTACAATTCAGCTGGTGACATCCAATATGATGAAAGTGAGATAGGAGTGGTCCCCAGAAACTGATCAATATTAAACTCTAGTTCTCTTATGGGAGGTAACCTAGAGAATTATTCATGAAAAACATCCATGAATTGACCGAACACTGTTGGAGGAACACTCTACTCAACACCCTCTACCGATTCCAATGACAATACAGCCAACTAATATGATAACGTACCAACTTCTGGTGCCCACAAACCCATTGCACCCTACCTTTCATGCCTCTCTCCTCTAAAGAAATTTATACCACCATTATGCATCATAAAATCCACTGTATGCGCATCACAATCGATGTGGTCCTTAAACGCCACTATCTAATCCATTTCTAGGATTACATCATACACATCCATCTCAACCATTGATAAATTCCACACTATCTCAACCTCTCCCACAACGATACAGCATTCTCTAGACAAGAAGTCTTGATAATCTCTTCGACATATATGAGTTTGATATTTAAAAACCGAGGGAATCATTTCTACCCTTAAACCCCGAAAATCAACCACACGTGAAACAATAAAAGAGTGTGAAGCACCTGTATCAAGCTACACTAGATTCTAGGTATAATTTAAAAGAATAGTACCTTGCACCGTGGATGGTCCCAACTGATCATCCACCACAACTTGGTCAGCTCCAAACACATGTTTTCTTGCCACACTCTGCTCTTTATTGCCCTGTTGAGGTGTCGTGGAATTCCGAGAATCACCATGACCTAGTTTACTCTGCTGACGAGGGGTATGATACTGTCCCCATCCCATCGAATCATACAATGTCTGCGATCCCTGAGGAGTTTCATGCACACCCGACCATGGAGAATTCCAACAATAACACTGCAGATGCCCCATCATCTTACAATTATGACATGGTTGAGGTTTTTCCATTCAATCCCGCTTTATGAGGCTCATAGAACCACACTGAAAACATCCAGGATTTCTCTGGGGCTTTGGAAAAAGATTTACTAATCCTGCCATCGAATTATATTCCATATTCCTGCCTTGGGAATAAGTGTCCCTCTTCTTATTGAACCCAGTGTTAGAGTTTCCACTATTCCCCATGAGTACCACAATGCTTCCCCCACCCGGAGCTCCCAACAGATCACGCTTAGCCACCGAGGCTCTATTCGACATTTCTATGTAATAATCTATACATAACACCGCTACCTTTGAACGAATTTCTTTCCTTAACCTCGCCTCAGAGATCCTTGCCTTCAACGACGTGCTACCCGCAACCTCCAGTGCAAACCGCACTATGTTCATAATCTTAGTTGTACACTCTGTCAGAGACAAAAGCTCTTGCATCAAACTGAAGAAATCGGTTCTACAATGAATTCTAAATATATGTGCATAGATTTGTTTGTTAATAAATTCCTCAAAGCCTTCCCACATCATACCCCTGTCTATCCCCACTTGGACTACCAACTCCCTGTAGGATCGAAATATAATATGAGATGCTCAATATACAAGAGGGGGGTGAATTGTATACTTTAAAAATTCCTTTGAAACCTTTAAAGTTAGTTATGAATAACTAGAGTTTCCTTAAGAAAAGGAAAGGGCTAAGTTTAACAAAGTTAAACTAAGTAAATTCACAACACCTCTAACACCGAACTGATCTTGGAAATTGATTCCAAAAGTAGGTTCCGGAAATATGGTTCCGGAAATTGAAATTTAACAAAAGTTACAATATAAGATTCTACCTTAAAGCGTACAAAATCTAAACTAATCAGAGTAAGTAAGGAAGTATAAGAAAGTTATACTTTCCTTAAGATATAAATTGCAGCGGAATAAAACAAGTAGTAAAACTACTAGTAACAAGATGATAGTCTTTTAACCCAAAGAGAAGGGTATCCAACAACCTTGGATAAAGGTCCCTTGATTTATACTTTCAAGCAATTCTGTCTTACCCACACCAGGGTAAGCCCTCGATACGAAGATCGGTGTCTCTGTCTTGCTATCCCCGCAAGCCCTCAACTTCAAGGTAGTTGGCAACCTCTGTCTTTCTCAGCAAGAAAGACCTCGATCTTTAAGGTAGTCGGCACCTCTGTCTTCCTATCCCCGGAAGCCCTCGAATGTAATCACCAACATTCGGAGTCGCACGAAGATTTGAGAGTTAATAAGAGACTCTCTCCCTAGAAGTCACTTCAACAGCATGTAAGCACTTTTTCAGCAATTGGCAGCGATCTCTTTCAAATGAGCTCCTATTTATAGGTAAGGTCGGCTCCTCCTCCAACGGTCATATTTTCCTTAAAGTTCGGAGGGACCTGTACACGTGTCACTTAGACAACGGTTAGTTTATAACAAAATGGACAACATCGTTTTATAAAAAAGTAAGTGTAACAGAATGCACGACATCGTTTTAAACTCTAACATAAAGGTTCGGAATAGAAATTTCGGAGTGAAGGTTCGGAGTGAATAAATTCAGAGTATATAAAACAATGATAACCAGATTCTGTTTAATGGGTGAATTCGGAATGAGAATTCGGAATAGGAATTCAGAATAGGAATTCGTCATCAGAAATCGTAATGAGAATTCATCATCAGAATTCGTAATGAGAATTCATCATCAGAATTCGTAATGAGAATTCATCATCAGAATTCGTAATGAGAATTCATCATCAGAATTCGTAATGAGAATTCATCATCAGAATTCGTAATGAGAATTCATCATCAGAATTCGTAATGAGAATTCGGAATGAGATTTCTTCATTAGAATTCGTAATGAGAATCTTCTTCAGAATTCGTATCCTGAACCTGGAATAGAACTTAGTTAGATATCATATCCGGAATTCAGAATGAGACTTCCTTATAGTTCTTTATTCAGAATCCGAATACTAAACAGAATGCTTTATATCTAAGTTTTTATGATTCCGAGAAAATGAATCTGAAACTCATACTTAAGAAAAATATGAATGAAAATATGATAAGGATAATTTTTCTTATAAAAGCGATTTTCCTTAAGAAAGCAATTTTCCTTATAAAAGCAATTTTCCTTAAGAAAGCATTTTTCCTTACAAAAGCAATTTTCTTTAAAGATAAGGTTTTTGTGATTTTCAAAACAAAAAGGAATGGAAAAGTCATAAGGAAAACCTTATTGACTTAACAATCTCCCCATTTTTGGAAAGCACAAACATCCTTACGAAAAAGCTATTCTAAGAAGAAAGAAACATATTAAAGCTTATCTCCCTTGGTTTAAGAATATAGATGAATACGACTAACTCCCCCTTAGGCTTTGAAACTCTAAGGATCGTATTCATATTTCTGGAGTGATATTTCTTTAAGAAAGACTCCCCCTTAAACAAACTCTTATTAGAGTTCTTTTTCCTTGGGTATTTTTCTTTCTCCCCCTTTGATAAGCACTTATTAGATTTCCTCTTTTTCTTAAGGATCTTTTCCTTCTCCCCCTTTGTGATTTTCAAAAAGTATTGGAGGGAATGGAAAAACTTAACAAAGTACCTGAAAAATTATTACAAACGAAACAACAAACACAATTCTCATTATATTTGAAATGTCAGCAACAAAAAACAGATTACAACAAAAAGATCGGATTGGTCATTTTGGATCTTTCTCTTTCGACATTATCCCCTTGAGAATTGTCTTGATCTTTTTGAGGTCCTTATGATCTTCCTCTGCTTGCTTCTCTAAGGAAACTATTCTTGCTGACTGAGCTTCAATTACTTCTTCCTGAGCCTTCAACTTTTCTTCCTGAGCTCTCATCTTCTCTTCCTGAGCTTTTATTCTTTCTAGAAAATCAATCCGATGATCCCTTTCAAATTTCCAACTCTGATTAACGGAGTTGAGATTTCCATTCAGATCTCTCACTTCCTGAATCCGAATGTTCTTTTCCTCTGTCAATTTCTCATCAAATGATGCAGTCATATCATGAAACTTCTTGTCCTCGGTTTGAAATGCATCCTTAACATTTTCCTGAAACTCATCCAGCAACCTAATCTCTTCCACATTTTTCTTTGACCAGCTTGTCATCCTTTTGCAAGATCTTTTATGTGCTTCGTAACCAACGAAGAAAGTTTTGAACTGAGCTTCAATCTCAACACACTTATCCATTACCATGGATACGGAGTCGGTTTTCTGATTTAGCGCATGTTGAAGCATCTGGAATCTAGAGTCAATACTGGAGAAGGTTGGAATGGTTCCCACCAACTTCTTCAAGGATTGAACAACAAAATCGTGCCCCAACGATGATGACTCCGAATCCGAAACCTTGCTAGGAGAATTTTCTTCCTCAATAAGTTCCAACTTCCTCTTAGAAGAACTACCAGCTTCCTTCCTCATACTCTTTTCTGAACTCGGGGTATCAGCAAGAATTTGTTTCCCCTTATCTTTTTTCGGAATAGAAACCTGTTCCGGAGATTTCTTCTCTCTTTCAAATACTTGAACAACTAAATCTTCCTCATCAGAAACTTCTACATTTTCTTTCTGAGCAGCATCAATTAAAAGATGTTCTTCTTCTCTCAGACAAGAAACTTCTTCTTCGCCTTTCTCTTCTTCCATATTCGGAGTGACAAGCTTCGAAGATTGAGCTTCAGATGTTCGGAGCGACAGATGTTCCGAAGGAGATCCTTTGTATTCATCCACTTGTTTGAGCACATCTCCTGTCTCACCACTTCCTTCAGCAGCTTCTTCAACTTCTTCCACTTGCTCTACTTCCTCAGTAGCAACAGCCTTTTCCGGAGTAACAAGATTTCTTCTTGGAGTCTCAGGTAGAGATTCCAGAGAGAAAGATCTCAGAACGGGAATGGTTGCTGAAACCATTTCGTTGAACTTTAACAAGGCCTGAGCTACCTCAGCCTCGGTCATTTTCTTCTTCAGTTTCTTCTCATTTGCTTGTTTCTCGAGCTCATTAGCAGCCTTCTCTTTCAGAGCTTTAGCCTCTGCAGGATCCAATCCGAACTGCGGATCTCCTTCCTTCCTTGATTCTTTATCAGCTCTCCACTTTGCTGCAACCTCATCAGTATAGGTTTTCTTCTTCTTAGACTAAGGAGGTGCGGAATGGACTTCCTTAGACTTGGGTTCCTCAGCTTCGACAACCACTTCTTTCAGCTTCCTCTTTCTTACTGGCTTGGATGATTCCGGATCAGCCACTTTCGGAGTCACTTCAACTTTAGGAGGTAGATCAATAAACTTCCCTGACTCCTTGTTAAAATCTATATTCATTCTCTTAAGAGTGGCATCACTGAGCAACATGATCTTACAAACTTTCGGCTTAGAACTACAAGCTACCTTGAAAGACTCAAGGCACCGAACTATGAGCTTTGACAATATTTCCGGGTACATCACAATCTGAGCTCTCAGATTTCCCTTCTTCAAGTTCTCAATATTAAGAAGGATATGCTTCATCAGGTTGAACTTCATTAGATTTATCAGAAAATCTAAGATATATATCTCACTTTTCTTCAGGCTATCCTTATCTCCTTTTCTCGGTACAATAAGGCCTTGCACCCATAACTCTAGAATCCGGAAGTTTGTAGAAAGACTTGCTATTTTCGGAGCCTTGTCATCATCCAATCCGAGAATTTCTAATGCCTTTTCCTTGTTGAAGCTACCCAAAGAGTATGGAAATACGTGGGAAATAAACTTAGCTTCCCCTTCATAACTTAGCCCTACCAAGCTTGCAGCCTTGGTGTAAGAGAGTTTATAGGTCTTGCCATACGATTTGAAAGAAAAGTTTTCTCTATTATCTTCCTCGAAGAAAGCAACCGACTCATAAAACTCGACAAGCAAGTCAGAGTAGACTTCATCTTGGTTGTCGGTTTTTGATACCGCAACACCTTCCCAGCCATTCATCTTGATATTCTTTGAAATAATAGAATCGTAGTTGCTGAAGAAATTCGGATGAACTAACCTCTCTCTGTAGACTAACCACTGAGAAATAGGCTTGGTTGAAGACATTTCTTGAGAAGCTAACTCTGCAGACATTCGGATCTGAAGTCTCTGAGAAGTTCGGAACTGAGAAAACTGTGGTTTGGAACGACCTTAAATCGGAGAGTCAGAGCTTCAGCACGCAAAAGCTTGAAATCGATGTGGGACTCGAAAATAGGGTCCCCTTTATATAGGCAATGGGATGACGGTTCAACTTCCTCGGTTGATCTAACGGTTTAGAACGATCTGAGATCAGATCTAACGGTTGAAAGCTTGAATCCCATCTTTTTGAGGTTTTTATTAAAGTAAAGAATTAAGAAATCCAAAAACCGAAAACAAACTATAAGAAAATGCCAGCAAGTAAAATATGATTATGAAAACTTCATTAAGGAAATCATACCTTTAGGATTATCTTAGGAAAGTTATTCGTAATGGGTAATATAAAGACGAATACGAAAAACTCAATACGAAAAACTAAATACAAAAAACTCAATACGAAAAACTCAATACGAAAAACTCAATACGAAAAACTTGTTATGGAAGATTCAGTACGAAAGTTCCGTTATGAAAATACCAGTACGAAAGTTTTGCATTCCGGAAATTTTCAATACGAATACTTTCATTCCAGAAGTATTCTGTATGGAAATATCCATTCTGGAAAAGTTTCATTCCGGAAGTTTTCATTCCAGAAATCTTCGTTCCGAAAAGTTTTAAATTTTTTTATTTTTTTTTTAAAAAAAAACTTTGTTAAACAAACAATAAAATGTACTCCCCCTATGAAAAGGAGTTTATTACTGTAAGGAGATTTTTTCAACAGAAAGTTAATTAAGGAAGATTACCTTACGGTTATCATTCCTAACTTCTGTTTAATATATTCAAATCTATCAGAAGGCAATGATTTTGTGAAAATATCAGCAAGTTGATCTTGCGTTCCGATAAACTGAACAATAATATCTCCTTTGAGTGTGTGATACCTAAGAAAGTGATGCCTAATATCTATGTGTTTTGCACGGGAGTAATGTGCAGGGTTTTTACTTAGGGCAATGGCACTTGTGTTATCACACAAAATTTGAGTTTTAGTAAAACTCAGGCCATAGTCTGTGAGTGTGTGTTGCATCCACAACACTTGTGCACAACAACTTCCAGCTGCTACATATTCAGCTTCAGCAGTGGAGAGTGCTACAGAATTTTGCTTCTTTCATGACCAAGAAACTAATGAATCTCCTAAGAAATGACAAGTTCTGGATGTACTTTTCCTATCCATTCTACATCCACCAAAGTCAGCATCAGAAAAGCTTTTTAGAACAAAATCATTTCCAGAAGTATAAAATAATCCTAGATCCATGGTTCCCTTAAGGTAGTGAAAAATTCTTTTTACTGCCTTTAAGTGAGATTCCTTAGGATTGGATTGATATCTTGCACATAAGCATACTGAAAACATTAAGTCTGGTCGACTAGCTGTTAAGTAAAGTAGACTTCCAATCATACCTCTAAAAGATGTTTGATCTACTGGTTTCCCAGCTTCATCAAGATCTAAAGAGTTTGAGGTACCAATAGGAGTACTTATACTCTTAGTGTTGTCATAACCATACTTTTTAAGAAGATCTTTAATATACTTATGTTGAGATATGTAAGTTACTTCTGGTTTTTGAGAAATTTGAAAACCATGGAAAAATGTTAACTCACCCATCATACTCGTTTCAAACTCAGATTTCATTAGACTAGCAAAAGAGTCAGTCGGAGATTGCTGAGTTGAACCAAATATAATGTCATCAACATAAATTTGAACAATCAAAACATTTTTCTTATCTTTCTTTATAAAAAGGGTTGGATCTTCATTTCCCTTAATATAGTTATTTTGAAGCAAAAATCCAGTAAGTCTATCATACCATGCTCGTGGGGCTTGTTTAAGGCCATACAAAGCTTTGGTAAGTCTAAAAACATGATCTGGATGTTTTGTATCTTCAAATCCAGGAGGTTGTTCAACAAAAACATCCTCTTGAACATAACCGTTAAGAAAAGCACATTTCACATCCATTTGAAATAGTTTGAAATTAAAGAATGCTGCAAAGGCAAGTAGAATACGGATAGATTCAAGTCTAGCTACTGGAGCATAGGTTTCTTCATAGTCTATTCCTTCTTGTTGATTATAGCCTTTAGCAACAAGTCTAGCTTTATTTCTAACAATGACTCCATTTTCATCACATTTATTTCTGAAGACCCATTTTACTCCAATAACAGAAGTTTCCTTAGGTCTTTCAACCAAGGTCCAGACTTTATTCCTTTCAAATTCATTTAGTTCATCTTGCATGGATTTAATCCAATCATCATCACCTAAAGCTTCATCAGTTCTTTTAGGTTCTAATTGGGAAAGAAATGCTAGATGTTCTACTTAATTTCTTAAGTAACTTCTAGTCCTTACAGGTTGATTTACATCACCAATGATACTATCACTTGGATGATTCTTAAGAAACACCTGATTTGGATTTTGTAAAACCTGTTCATCAACATAGGGTAGAAAGTCTTTTGGGGTAAATGTTTCAGAAATATCTTCTGGAACAATTTCCTTATCAGAAGGTTCTTCTATCAAAGGTTGATAATCAGTTATTGAAAACACATCCGAAGATGTAGGTTGGGAGGTTTTAAAAAAAAGGATCTGACTCATCAAATTTCACATGTACTGTTTCCTCAATAGTACAAGTGTTTTTATTAAAAACTCTATAAGCCTTAGAGGTTGTGGAATAACCTAAGAAAATTCCATCATCTGATTTTGGTGCGAATTTATGTAAGTTATCTTTAGTATTCAAAATGAATACTTTGCAACCAAAAACCTTGAAGTAGGAAAGTCTTGGTTTTCTACCATTCCATAACTCATAAGGAGTTTTATTAAGAAATGGTCTAATGAAAACTCGATTTATAGTATAACAAGCAGTACTTACAGCTTCAGCCCAGAAATGTCTAGCAATAGAATATTCACTCAACATGGTTCTAGTTATCTCTTGAAGAATTTTATTTCTTCTTTCAACTACACCATTCTGTTGAGGAGTTCTAGGTGCTGAAAAATTGTGAGTAATACCTTTCTTACTACAAAAAGTTTCAAAATCAGAATTTTGAAATTCTCCTCCATGATCACTATGAATAGTTTTTAATGGAAGGTTTTTCTCATTTTTAACTTGAGCTCTAAAACTTTTTAAATAAGAAAAAGCTTCAGATTTCCTTGCTAGAAAATAGACCCAAGTAAATCTAGTGTAATCATCAACTAGAACAAACACATAGTATTTGCCTCCAATGCTTCCAGTTTGTGTTGGACCAAAAAGATCCATGTGCACCAACTGTAATGCATCAGTTGTTGAGACTTCACCGATTGACTTAAAACTATATTTATGTTGCTTTCCATATTGACAAGGATCACAAACTTTAGAAGAATCAAATCTAAGCTCCGGTAGATCCTTAACAAGTTTCTTTTTAGAGAGTTTACATAGGTTTCTTATATTACAGTGTCCTAGTCTTCTATGCCATAACCAAGAATGATCTTCCATTGCACTTAGGCAAGGTAAATCTTGTCTTCTTAGGTCTTCTAAGTTTAAGGTGTAAATATTCTCTTGCCTATTGGATGAGAGAATAAATTCTTCCTTGGAATTGTGAACTAAGCATTTACCATTCCTAAAATTTACTAGGTAACCTTCATCACATAACTGACTTATGCTAATGAGGTTGTGCTTAAGACCTTTAACAAAAAGAACATTTTAAATCAATGTTTTACCCAAAAGAACTATATTACCAATACCAACAATCTCTCCCTTAGCATTGTCTCCGAAAGTTACCTTTCCTCCTTTCGTTTTGATAATCTTTTCAAAAAATCTTTTGTTACCAGTCATGTGCCGGGAACATCCACTATCCATGTACCAAATATTGTTGCTGGAACTTTCTTTATTTTCCTGAAATTAAGAACGAAGTTAGACTTTCGGAATCCAAACTTGCTTGGATTCGAGATTTCCAGACAATAAAATCTTAGGTACCCACATTTTCTTAGAAAAGTAGGCTTTATGAAAACCTAAGGATTGGGTTTTTTTTAAGGAACAACTTCTTGCCCAGTGACCACCACATTGACATTTAGTGCAAAATGGGGCACTTTGAGGAACAAAATAATTGTTACTGAAAACTGGTTTTGCATGGGTATAACCAAATCCAGATTTATTTCTTAAAGGTCGTATTTGGGAATACATCTTATCAAACTTTTCTTTACCATGGGTAAAGTTTGATAAACACTTCAATAAGGAAAAAATTTCGGACTTGAGTTTTACAACCAAGTTTTTATCCTCAAAATCATTAGTTTTTGAACTAGAGTTAGGCTCGATAACATTTTTCTTAGAAATTACTTTTTCTAACTCTTTAGAAAGTTTATTCTTCTCAGAATTTACTTCCTCAAGATTTTTTGAAATACTTTCAAAATCAGCATTTTTCTTATCAAGATCTTGAGAAAGATCTGATATCTCTTTAGTAAGAATAGAATTCCTAGAGTTTGCCTTATCAAGTTTCTTGTTGAGTTTGGAATTCTCAATCTCAAGAAGTTCAGCAAATCTAGAGACTTCTTCATAAGTAGGTAAAGTATTTTCCTCATCAGAAGATGATTCTTCATCAGAAGAGTTATAATACTTACTATCATTGGAATTTAAGGAAACATTGGTCAAAGATTCAGCATTTCGTACCTTAGCCATAAGACAATGATTATCAATAGGTAATCTGGCTATAAGACCAAGATTCTTCTGTCCTGAAGATTCATATTCAGAAGATTCATCTGAAGAGTCACCACCACTGGCACTCCAGGTGTCATTAGCTTTCAGAACTTTCTTAGCTTTGGCTTTATAATACTTCTTCCTGTTTCTGTCTGAATGTCTTTCCTTTCTTTCTTTCTTTCTGAGCATAGGGCAATCTGGTCTAATATGTGCAGCTCTTTTGCATTCATAACAAGTAACTTCTCCATCTTTCTTATCTTTCCTATCCTTCTTCTTATACTTGGATTGAAAGTTTCTCTGTCCAGCTATCTTGTTCATCCTTCGAGCAAGATTGGCTAATTCATTTTCTAAAACTTCACTTTCACTAGATTCGGATTAGAAAATGACTTTCTTAGACTTGGATATGGTTACTCTCTCAGGAGTCTTTGCTTTCATCTGATTTGAAGTTGTAGTAAAAGCTACAGTACCATTTCCATTCGTCTTCTTGATGTTGTCAGCATCCCTCTTCATTCTAGTCTCATGTTGTAGAAGAGTTCCAAATAATTCATCAAGAGTAATTTGAGTAACCTTCCTGTTCTCATCTATAGCTGTTCTCTTGGATTCCCACTCATTGGGCATAATATCGATTATCTTGTCCACAAGAGCTTCATCATCTAAACCTTTTTCTCCCATAGATTGTAGACTGTTGACAATTGTCATAAACCTTTGTTGAACATTACAGATAGGTTCTCCATAAGGAAAATTAAAGCCATGATATTCAGCTCTAAGCATATCCCTTCTAGTCTCAATCACTTTAGAAGTCCCAAAGTGTGTAACCTCTAACTTCTTCCATATACAATTAGCTGCTTCACAAGAAGAAATTTGTCTATATATATTTCTAGTCATAGAACATAATAAATTATTGCGTACCTTATAGTTGAGTTGATATTCTTGCTTTTCCTGGTTAGTAAAGGTTCTGACTTCCTTGTCAGGAATTTTATAGTCACCAGTAAGAATCACAAAGTTGTCTACTCCAGTATTGATAACAAATGTCTTCATACGATCTCTCCAGTATTCATAATCATTACCATCAAAGATAGGTGGCCTTGTAGGATTCAGATTGTCAATATATCCAACATTAATTCCTGCCATACTGAAAAATAACTTGGAACACAAACTTGTTAGTAACAAAAGTTCGGAATCACAAAGTTCGGAATGAGAAAAGTTCGGAATGGATAATCCGGAATGACAAAGTTCGGAATAGAAAAGTGAGCAAGAAAAACTTGTATGTGAGTACAAGTATTTCAGTAACCTTGGCTCTGATACCAAATGTAAGAATGGTATAGAGTAAGAGGTTTCCAACCTCTGATACCAATTGTAGGATCGAAATATAATATGAGATGCTCAATATACAAGAGGGGGGGTGAATTGTATACTTTAAAAATTCCTTTGGAACCTTTAAAGTTAGTTATGAATAACTAGAGTTTCCTTAAGAAAAGGAAAGGGCTAAGTTTAACAAAGTTAAACTAAGTAAATTCACAACACCTCTAACACCGAACTGATCTTGGAAATTGATTCCAAAAGTAGGTTCCGGAAATATGGTTCCGGAAATTGAAATTTAACAAAAGTTACAATATAAGATTCTACCTTAAAGCGTATAGAATCTAAAATAATCAGAGTAAGTAAGGAAGTATAAGAAAGTTATACTTTCCTTAAGATATAAATTGCAGCGGAATAAAACAAGTAGTAAAACTACTAGTAACAAGATGATAGTCTTTTAACCCAAAGAGAAGGGTATCCAAAAACCTTGGATAAAGGTCCCTTGATTTATACTTTCAAGCAAGTCTGTCTTACCCACACCAGGGTAAGCCCTCGATACGAAGATCGGTGTCTATGTCTTGCTATCCCCGCAAGCCCTCAACTTCAAGGTAGTTGGCAACCTCTGTCTTTCTCAGCAAGAAAGCCCTCGATCTTTAAGGTAGTCGGCACCTCTGTCTTCCTATCCCCGGAAGCCCTCGAATGTAATCACCAACATTCGGAGTCGCACGAAGCTTTGAGAGTTAATAAGAGACTCTCTCTCTAGAAATCACTTCAACAACATGTAAGCACTTTTTCAGCAATCGGCAGCGATCTCTTTCAAATGAGCTCCTATTTATAGGTAAGGTCGGCTCCTCCTCCAACGGTCATATTTTCCTTAAAGTTCGGAGGGACCTGTACATGTGTCACTTAGACAACGATTAGTTTATAACAAAATGGACGACATCGTTTTATAACAAAGTAAGTGTAACAGAATGCACGACATCGTTTTAAACTCTAACATAAAGGTTCGGAATAGAAATTTCGGAGTGAAGGTTCGGAGTGAATAAATTCAGAGTATATAAAACAATGATAACCAGATTCTGTTTAATGGGTGAATTCGGAATGAGAATTCGGAATAGGAATTCGGAATAGGAATTCATCATCAGAAATCGTAATGAGAATTCATCATCAGAATTCGTAATGAGAATTCGTCATCAGAATTCGTAATGAGAATTCATCATCAGAATTCTTAATGAGAATTCATCATCAGAATTCGTAATGAGAATTCATCATCAGAATTCGTAATGAGAATTCATCATCAGAATTCGTAATGAGAATTCGGAATGAGATTTCTTCATTATAATTCGTAATGAGAATTATTCTTCAGAATTCGTATCCTGAACCTGGAATAGAACTTAGTTAGATATCATATCCGGAATTCGGAATGAGACTTCCTTATAGTTCTTTATTCAGAATCTGAATACTAAACAGAATGCTTTATATCTATGTTTTTATGATTCCGAGAAAATGAATCCGAAACTCATACTTAAGAAAAATATGAATGAAAATATGATAAGGATAATTTTTCTTATAAAAGCGAATTTCCTTAAGAAAGAAATTTTCCTTATAAAAGCAATTTTCCTTAAGAAAGAATTTTTCCTTACAAAAGCAATTTTCTTTAAAGATAAGGTGTTTGTGATTTTCAAAACAAAAAGGAATGGAAAAGTCATAAGGAAAACCTTATTGACTTAACACTCCCACCACTGAAGAGAAAGTTCTTCCAACATATATGTGGACAACTTCTCCTTTAACTCTACCAGAGTTCCCAAGAACTCGAAGATCTTTTCATTCTATTAAACCATACTTCTTCCCTCTATGGCTCTGAATCACCCATGAAGATGGGTGGATTTTACTTTTGAAAATGAACCTCATGATCCACATGCCATGGTTCATTCATTTTATGTCCACTTTCCACAGCTTGGAAAGCTTGCATTATGCTTTTCACTAACTATTGGTTCACCTGAGGCTCAGGTGCTACCACATTCTCAAAAGCCTCCTCCTTTTGGTCTCTACGCTGTGTACCTGGTGCCATTTCTATAAACAAAAAAACAAAAAACCATGAGTCTCACTTCCATAGAGTTCACAAAATTCCATTTCAAATCAAATTACACAACACTATCACAACAAGGCTTTCCACATTTTCCACATGTTCCATGTTTCACCATTTTGAAAACCAAACCATTTTCAAAATACCAATTTATTCACATTAACATTTCACACATTCATATCGCATCATAAATCATTATACCCAAATGAAATATGAATCCTAGTGGGAATTCATTTCTACCATGCATGCTATGATCATCTCATTGGATAACCCCATGACCTTGAGATTTACAATGCCTATAACTGTCTCCAAAACACTTATGTACCCAACTCCCTGGTAACTTGAATTTCATCATAAAAGGGTTAGATACATCCTTTTATGCTATTCATTCCATGTTCCGACAATCCTACGGCTTGCTACCATCCCGACTCAAGGAGTATACCACAACAAATGTCAACAGTAGATACAAGAATCAACACCAATGGATAGAACAAACCGATACCACTTGTAACACCCCTCCCCAACCTCATTGGCTTGAGGAGTTTGTGAGGGCTACTTGGACTTCAGTGTCATTCCCAGTATACCAAAGTTTGGAAATAAATGCTGAGGGCATAAAGATCAAGTTAGGGAATGATTTTACCTAAAAAAACCAACCAAACCATCCACTAATAGACACTATATGATGAATGTCAATTCAATTACCCCACCATGAATTCCGAAAAAGGTAACTAATTTGTTCCATAACACAACTCAAAACCAATACATATAAATAGGTCTACAAAAAATCAGAGTAAATTGCAGGAACTAAACAACCAAACACTACAAGACAATACACCACCACCACTCCACCATAAGCTCCATGCTCCAAGCTCCACCAAGGGATCACAATGCGCCACTAAAGGAGGGTGATGCCTTACCTTTTCCCACGTCATGACACACAACATCTGCAAACACACCATACTACCAAAGAAGGGGTTGAGTATTAAAACTCAGTTGGATTTCCCCAAATGACTTCCCTACACATTCCACTAGGATAAAACCATTAGCACATTTATATAAAACAGTTTATATAAAATAAATCACATGTGAAACCGTTTTTCACATGCCAAACATGCCCTTACCAAGCCATCACATCCAACCCATGAAACCAAGGGAATTCCAAAGAAATCATTCTAAAAACAATCTCATAATTTAAACGTTAGCACAACAAATTCTATCTTGCAAATCAATTCACAACAAAGAACCAAAACGGTTGGACTTCCACCCTACCCGTTCACCCATTCACAACTAGCGGTACCTCCCGACCACTACTCATATGGTGGTTCTTCTAACCACTATCCATCCCCTTTTTATAGTGAGGCTTCCCACCCACTTCCACACAACATTTATATCAAGCCAAAGACAAGCAAATAATTCACCAAGGTCACAACCAAATTCAATCAACCAATTTCCATTACATATCAATTCACTTCAATAAATCTCCTATTTATTGAAAACCATTTTCCATTCCGAACAACATTTCAATAAAACAACCCTTTTTATTGAAAAACATTTCCATCAACCATTTTCACAAATCAAACTCAGCGACCCATTTTAAAATCTCCATTTTAAAATCCACAACATGGTCATTTCACCACGAAACCACGTTTTGACAAAATCCCTAAAACATCACTCAATGGATTTCCATCCACATTCACACATCAAAACCCAATTAATTTTTAGCAAAAAAAATTAATTGTAACCAAACACCACAAGTTATAACCAAGTGGAGTCGAGAGAGAAGCCATCTACCTTTAGGGTTCTCGAAAAATCGACCCACGAACAACGGCGCCTCAAATCTGGCAAATGCCCCACCAAAACATTTCTAGATCCCTTTCCCTATCAACCAAAAGCCTTAATAAAATCATCCAAGGATACCACAACACAAGATATACAAACAACACATGTAGATCTAGTGAAACTAGAAAGATAGGGATGTAGATCTAGAGGAAAACACAAGAGAAACAAGAGGAGAGACTTACCCGGGAGAAAACACCTTCAAACCACCTTGAAACCCCTTTGAAACGCTTCCAAATAGAGTGGGAGAGCACACTTAACCCATGAGATCCCAAAATACCAAGTGAGGCTTGTGTGGGAGGAATATAGGAGTGAAATAGGTTATTCGCGAGGGAGCTCAGATCTTATAACCCATGTTTTAAGTGGTCGCACGGTTAGCCCGCACATTTTGGAAAACTGTGCGCTAACCGTGCGCACACTACTGCCTCGGGAGCAGAGGTCTGCACAGTTTCCTTGCATAGTTTGGAAAACTGTGCATAGGTTTTTCAAAGCCTATTGTCTCCCTTGCATCGTTTCCTAGGGAATCTGCACGGTTTCCACTAATCGTGCTTAAACCGTGCACCCATAGAAAAGCCTCCAAACTCTTCCAAAACAATTTGAAACTCTCCCAACCTCTTCCCAACTCATCCCATGCACTTTAAACACATAAAAATTATAGAAAAAGGCCTCATACCTCAAACTGGGGGTTATAAAAATTTTCACTGATGTGTGAGTTTTTTATTCAATATTCCATTGAATTGAACAAATACAAATTCACTATTTTATATTGCATTACAAATTGTACTGTACTATCATATAAAAACTCATTCAACGAGTTTCTACTCTCAATTTTTAGTTCATGTAATATAAATACCATGAGGGCGGTGAATTATGTTTAGACATATTAAAAAATTGTATCATTAGATCTCGTTTGGACATTAATAAAAACACCATTATCTCTCCTTCCCATAGTAGAGAAAAATATGAAAATTCGTTCATGAAAAGGAAAAATCAATTCAATTTGGTTCACACTCACTAGAATATGTCCACGGATCATATAAAGGAAATTATCATATTTTAAAAAATCCACTTATAATCACTACCAATACAATGTTGGGAGTAGAATGTCTATCCCTCCTATTTAATGACTAGTTACAATTTCATATCTATCCATTCCCTCAACTAATGTGTGCTCACTACACCTTTAGATGAATCTAATATTATTAAGATGAATCAATATGTTAAAAAAAATTGGGGATTCATTAGGTTTTACTTTCCAAAACATTATTAATACCACTTTACCATATTTTTACTAAAAAATACTTTTTCAACACAACAATGATACTCACCTCATTCACGTATTTCAAAAACTTTTTTTTGAAAATTCCCAAGTATTTACAAGAATAAACTATCTCTACAAATCCCGAAACATTCATGAATCTGACATAGCATTTTTGAAGAACCCTTCTATCATGAAGCTATCTTATCTTTCCCAAATCACTATCCTTTAATAATGCTCTTATATTCTTGGAAATGAAAAACATGATCTTGTATATTATTTATCCTCTGTGAAGATAAAAAACTTCACAAAGCTCTATTATCCTTCGAGAAGATAAATACATTCATGTTGTGTCAAATTTTCAGTAATATTACACAGCCTTTTGGAACATCCTTGGTTCATGAACATTTTCAAGAGAACAAACATCATGAATCACTGTAATGAATTTAGATCCTTTTTATTTTTGTTAATGGTTATTTTATGAATTTTAAGGGTAGTATATGTATCATTATGGGAATCACATCTTGTTTGATAATCTTCTATGCTTTCTCCATATTTTCATGATGATCGAAATTCTTTTTTGTAAACCTCCTTGTATTCACGAAACATTGGGGAGATTTCCCATCCATGAGGCATCTCATAGTAACTTATATTAATGACAACCCTTCATGAATTTACTATCCATCAAACATTTACGAATTCCTGAGCAATATTTCAAAGATATCCACACCTTCATGAACCATTTAACATTTTTGAAGCACCAAACATGTAGGAAACACTAAACCTTCATGAAACTCTTTCCGTTTTCATAGTTTTTTTTAAGAAATTATGGAACAAATCCTTTTATAGAAAACATTCTATCGTAATTATAGAGAATCAAGTACTCTGTATTGGATATTATTTAAAATTCCTTATTAATAATTTATCTGGAACCCCCATACTGAGCTTGAAAATTTTAATTTTCAACATAAACAATCAAAAAAAATACTATGTATTGTTACCTTGAGGGATTTTTTCCAAACTATACCCCCTTTGGTTTTGTTGGAAACTATTTACATTTAGATTCCACATTAATGCATCATTCATCTTCAAAAAAAATTCACTTATTGAGATCATTATAACAATTAATGATTTACTAAACATACTCTCTAATCCAACATGAGCCACGTTCTTTGTGATAATAATGAGATACCTACAATGTTAATCATTAAATCAATTCATTCCCTAAAATCAAATTATTTCTGAATTTAATGAATATATCATGATAAATATCACATTATCGATCATATTTAACATCATAAAAACTAAAAATACCCCTACTTCACTTCTCCCCCTATCTACGTCTCTCACTATATTCATTATGAAAATTTTCCCCCTTTAATTTCCACAACATCACCCCTTTTGTTAACAAAACTGAAGGCCACTACATTGTGGCCTAAAAAATAATAATGAACATTGATTAAAACAATGTGGAAAAACACATCATAAATACAGAATAGGGGGTCCAACATCAAATCTCTTTTATGTGTGCATATTCAATGTAAATCCAAGAACTATTTGATGCCTCTCAAATTCCTCCTTGGGTAAAGAATTCATCAGAATGTCAACAAAATATAGTTCTTATACGCATATAATCTTACATAACAAGACAATGATCCACATTATCATTGATAAAATGGAAATTTATTTCAATTATTTTTTTGTTTTAGTGATGGAACATATTTTTTAGTTCTTATAGGACTTGGAGTACCATAATATATTTTGATCAGACACATTACATCAACACCCATATCATCCTTCCACAACTTCATCCATAATAAATTTGTGAATTATTTGTTATCCAAAATATATTCATATTCTTTGGTGATCATTGAAATGAAATTATGTTTGATTATTTGACATGAAATACACAATCCACTATGATAGAATAAACCTCGAAATGTTGAATTTATATCATCTACTGATCCAGACTAATATGTATCTATACATACTAGTAACACATACTGAGTTATATAATTATATAGAAATTTTAAATACACCATTAGTTTGAAATACTGAATTATTATTTTATATACAATAAATTAGCTTTATTTGGTATTTTTTATACCAATCCTTTTTTATTGGGAAAAAATATCAAAACTTGTTATTCTCTTGTATAATAGATTATCAATTGTATTTATATATTATGTGACTTCAACCAATTTTCTTCCATTATCTAATGATTGTTTCATTTGGGTATCCACCTAATTTTTCTTCTCCTTGGAATTATTTTTTCCAAACCATCACAAAACCTACATTGTAAATATTTATTTAGAAGTAAATGTTACATTCCTTCCTTTTTTCACCTGTAAACCAAAGAAAATGGTTAATTCACCAATCATTGACATTTCAAACTCACATCTCATGAATTCTAAGAACATGTTTCACTATGTGTCATTTGATCAACCAAATATTATGTTGTTGACATACCCCAACTTCATAATCCATTAATTTTTAACATTTTTTACATAGAGATTTAAATAAACTAAAACATGTGGAAAAAAATATTATTCATAAAATAACAATGTAGTGAATATTATTCATTCAATGATTTATTCAATCAATATAGTTTCTTCTTTAGTAAAAAATATGTTCTCATATACATGAATTATAAAACCATCTTGTTTCTCTATATACAATTATTATCCTATAACCCCATTATAAACTTCTGATTTTCATCCATCTGGAAAACATTGAACTTTATTTGTGTTGTTATGGATAAGAATAATATGAATTTCCCTAGCCTTGAAATAGGTGAAAAGGGGTCATAAAAATTGATTCCCTCTATCTTGGAGTACCATTTTCACATTATTCATCTTTTATTTTGATTACTTATTCCATCTTCATTCAGTTTATTTAAAAGAACTACTATATCCTGATGACATTATTATCTATTGGTCTAAAAAACAATGTACAAGTTCATATTATTCTCAATTTGGTGAAGCTGTTCATTCATATCTTGAACCTATTTTTCTTCTATATATACATCTTAGAACAATTAAGGATCCACCTGAGATCGGTTAAATGTATAATGTAAATATTTTATTCTCTAATATTGAATTAGTCCTTCCAGATTACAAATAATATTTTCCCTATCTATTTTAGATAGACTCTTCAGCATATTTGAATATTAAGGTTTGAAATCCTCCATCTCATAATAATCATCTTCTTCTTAATCATCATTTTAGGCTTCTTATACCATTGAGTTTTTACCTCTAAATCATTTTCATCAAGGAATTGTTAAATATTTTGATGAAAATTCTATTTATTATCTAATATAGTGAAATATTTAAATTTAATTAACTTTATCAGCTCCTAAATTGAGATTTTATATGCTTCTATTTTTTCTGAGTACCAAAGGAATAACACCTCACCTAAAGTGATTCAAATTTCAAATATTATTCTTTATTAAGAATAACAAACATGCTTCAAAAGATACTAAATTATTTAAATGTGGGATTATTTTTATACCAAATATTATATAGAGTCTTTACTTCTATTAGATGAAACAAATCCTTATTAGATATGAATACTCATGTCATTAAAACTTCTTGAATTTCTCTAGTTGGTCCTTTTCAATATGAATTTTTATTTTCATGTTTTT
Source organism: Viscum album (assembly GCA_963277665.1). Taxonomy (NCBI): domain Eukaryota; kingdom Viridiplantae; phylum Streptophyta; class Magnoliopsida; order Santalales; family Viscaceae; genus Viscum; species Viscum album. The sequence continues at coordinate 2,042,915,100 of OY728147.1, read as the reverse complement.
GGTGATATTATTTCTAATCTCATCCACTACCTTTTTTGAGGAGTTATCACAAATAAAACATTATTCAGTATCCCATGTTTCAAGACATAATACTCTAAATAGATGTCTATGAATTTTGTTCCATTGTTTGACGAAAACCTCAGAATCATAAGTCCATGCATCCTTTCTAATTACATACAATATTGTTTTATATAACTAAATATGTAGAAGTTGTGGTATATAACAAATACAAATTCCATCCTATAGAAATAATCAATAAAAAGAAAACAATACCTATTCTATTCAATGGATCATGGTTTTATTCATACACAAAGATCTTCATCCACCAATTCACTAACTATCGATGAATTTATTCTTTTTCTTTGTAAACTATTATGATAATCTTACCTTATTGACAACAATCAAACATGTGAATATGATCACATGATATCTTGGGGAGTTCTCATGCAGCATCACATTTGACCAAATCTTATTGGGTGGATGGTATAGATATACAAGTACTTTATTCTAGTACTTGTTTTCTTAATATATAGATAGAAAGAAAAAATGAGCTTATCCACTCAAAAGGTAGAGATTATACATCCCACAATTTCCCTGTAAAATAGTTATATCATATTTTTTCTTTAATGGTAGATAATTTTTTTAAAAAACTTATTGAAAGTCCTAAGATACAAAATTTACTAACATTTAACATGTTGTGATAGAGACCAACATCATCCAAGACATCAACATATAACTTATCCCATCAATGAAACCTATCTTTTCCCAAGAAAACAATATTTAACCCTTCATCATTACATAATTATACTATTAATTCCTTATAGTATTTGATTCATGTCAGTATATCCATTTTAACTATCATATGATATGTGGACCAACTACTAAGGATCGATATTCTTGTGAAAATTGAAGCATTAAAATAAATCACTAGTATCACTAGCTTTTGATCTCTTATATTTATAATCCTTTTAATAAAATGATATTTTTAGTCATCATTGAAGTATGATGGACCACATTAAATTTTAAATTTTGAAAAAAAAAATTTATTGTCATATCATTTGCTGATTACTTGAGTTTTTTCATATGAACACATTTAGTGTGTTTTAGTACTTTCCCTAGTTTAGTTGATGTATAATATCTGGCCATGTTTCTAAATCCAACCAACCTAAAATAATTACCATCAAATTATATCCAGAAATGTTGAGCTATTTTTGTATCCCTTTATTTATCATGTTCCCTTTGGTACCACATAGCTACGAAATAAACAATTTTTGAGTATCCCATATTTTCAAAGAAATGACATCTAATGCAGGGTGTGTTGTTTTGTTTCACTATTACACCAATTAATGTCACCATTATTTTCTTGATATTCTAGTTATGATTCATATCCAAATCAGTATTTGACCTAATAGTGAGTTTATTGGGTCAAACATAACGTGGTATTGAATTCTCATTGTAGTCAAGCCACATATGTTTTGTATCATTCTAATATATCATTTTAATTTTTTAAAAATACTTTATTTGTTTTACTAGAACACTAAATTTTACTTTTCCCTTTTCTATTTATTCTATATATTTATTTATCTGATTTATATTTTATACTAATATTTTACCCAATATTAAGATATTGAAGACCCCCCCCCCACACACGTTTTTCATTGTAATTGACCTGATCATTTACTATATTGGTCAGACTATCGATAATTCTTGCATGTTCTTCAACAAAATGTGTGTACTCAATAAAATATTATTATGTTTCTTTATTTTAAAATTTAAGGTTTTATATATAAACCTCCAACATAGAATTATCCTCTTCCAATCTTTCATGTAGTGATTTTCATCATTAACCACACAATTGGATTTCCATTTTTTGTCTCTCTAAATGCCTATCTCTTCAATCATAACTTCTTATTTGATATGAATCTCAACACTTCCTTCAATTTATCCTACTTCATTTTCATTTTTTCGCTTTCTTTGGGAATTTACAACATGTTGCAGCATAGAATTTGGTTGATGATCATTTATTTTCTCTAAATATTCTTCAATATATTCTTCTGAAAAATCATCTTCTATTCAAAGAAAATTTACCTTTTAAATAAATTTCTCATGGTACATATCTTTACTTCAAAATTGTTTGAATATTTTTTTATAAGGAACCGACATTATTAAATTACATAATATTGAATTTAGTCATGAGTTAATTTATTTTTTACATTGAGGATCTTTTCATGTTTACAACACTATTTAATTAGGATAATACATTCATAACATTACACATTATTACAAAGTGGATACCATAAAAATCATACTCATTCCTTCCAAAATAGAAAAAATTCCAAATAAACCATGGATTCGTTGATAGATCTTCAAAATTTTTCCTTGATTTTTTAACATTATTACACATACTTATAACCTATGAAAATAATTTAAATACTTGGGATGAGAACGAAAAATCTCACTAAGGGATATAATAAAAATGCATTAGTCCAAGAATAATTGTAACAAAAGAAATTACAATCAAAATTCAAGCTTGTAACCCATATATACATACATTTTAAAACATGAGATTTCAAAAATACAGAAGAATATAAGTAGAATCATAAAGGTGTATTTTTGAATTACATATATAATCTTGTAACATTCTTGGATACATTATAATTTGAAACCCTCATGGCTACCTTTCTATTTTTGTAACCATCGTAGTTACACTTGGAGTAACCATACAACCGACCTCCAACATACACATATCCAATGCATTTGAGGGAGATATAGGTCCCACCATTCATCATAAACAATCCCCAAGATCCAGAACAAAATCTTATCAAATGAATTTTAGCATAAAAACATTTCCTTTGAATTTTGTAAAACATAATTTTAAAATAAGATTTTTGAAGAAAATCCCCTTATAAATATCATACAATTGAAGGGAGACATAAAATAATGCATGGAATGTTTATATACATTTTAATTAATAACATTTCAATGTAAAATGAGAAAAACCCATCACACAATCAATTTTAATACAAAATAAATGAAGGAGTAGAAGGTTAACCCAATGAATGGAAATTGGGTTATGAATTCCCTTTCCCTGGGTTTTCTTACTTCAAACATGTTTAAAATTCCAGTATAATCGTTAAAAGAGTGATATTAGTATTTTATATAAACCCTTTCATTTTTATAACATTATATATGTTCATTTTATAACATCATTTCACCCTTTAATTATTAGTATTTTTCTCCTTGCACTATTTTTGGATGAGTTCTTTACATGATTTCCATGATTGCTTCATGATGGATGTTGTTGTCGATTGGAAGTGAAACTCCATATTTTGAATGGAAAGGTATCTGTATATTTACATTATCATAATTTATAGAATTTATTATTTTTAATTATTACATTAAGATGATTCATTAGTTAAAACATTAACGATGTTCGTTTAGATCATTTTTGTGGTTCTTTGATAATAATGACCTCATTTTGTTTTATAAATTAAAAACATGTGTAAAAAAGAATTCAAGAACCATGGATAAGACATAATACATATATTATAACTGGGTTATACCATAAAAATGTTTTCATAACCAAACATGAAGTATTTAATGAAAAAAGAAATCACATCGTCCACGATGTCAGTAATTCGACACATCATGGAAAATGTTTTTAATTCCTTTGATAAGTGGGAGTGGAGAAAATGAATGATGATGAATAATACATGAATATAAGAACATCAAGAATATACATTATTCATGGATATTTCATGCCTATTGGTTAATATGAGGTGATTAAATAAGAAAAAATTAAAGGAATCTTGAAATAAATGAAAACATGATAAATTTAATATGAAAATTCAGCAGCCTAACATCGTCTCTTAAAATTTCATAAAAATAGTTTGATGAGAGAAAGGGGATATATAATTACTCTTACATATTATGTATTGTAACTGGGGATGTGAAATTAAATATTACAACATAAGAAAAAGGGTATGGAAGATAATAACATAAAATGAAAGAAAAGAATTAAAATAAAAGAGGATGTTTACCTCTTGATCTTATCTCATTGAGATCCATATTAAGGGTAATGGTTTTGGACTTTTTGTTAGATGAGAAGCTTTAAGACATGGGTAAGAGCCTTGGGAGGATTATAGGGCTGAACGTAGGCATTATTGAAGGCATGAGCGGTGTGGGAAGAAGAAGGGATTGAGGGTGGTATTTATAGTGGTGGAGAGGGGTTATTTTTCATTATTTTAATCATTTTTATAATATTTTTGCCCATGATTATGAATATTTTTATTTCATGTGACCTAAAATAATAGTAATGGCATGTGAGTTCTAACCAAGTGTCCTTGAATCACTTATGATGTCATAAATATTGTATTTTACTGATAATTTTATTATACAATATTTTCTCGTATTTCACTTTTAATCAAAAATTCAAGAATTTCAGAAAAATCCCAAAAATTAACCCTAAGCATTTTTTGACATGTAGAATTCAAAAATGTAGTCCATTTTATGAAAATAATTTTTTAAATATTATTAATTTAGTTTTTAAATAAAATCATATATAATTTAAAAGTTAACAATTCTAATTCCATAACAACTTCTATATCACGATGAAAAATTAACAAATATTTTATTATATTAATTCTATATGAAAATGAAATAATAATAAAATTTACTATTCAATAGGGTCATATTAATATTTGTATTACTATTCATAATTGTATGTTACAATTCACCAAAAAAACCGGTTGGTTCCAATAGACTCCAAATAACATACTGAACACAATTGTATATGACAGTTTCTTGAAATTCAAAACATAGCAGTGGAAAAATTATGTTTTAAAGGATAGTTATAAAAATATTCTTAAAAAAAAGGTCCATGCATTTCTATTTATTTTTAGAAAATCTTGGGGAGTTCCATTATCCCCACCTTCTGAAAATTTCGTCCTCACAATTTAATTTACTTATTAAACAACTGAGGGTACTTTTCCATCATAGCATTTTTAGACTCCCATATTGATTCTTCATCATTGGGGTTTCTCCACAAAACCTTTACCTGGTGGATTACATTATCCCACAATAAAATTTCCATACCATCATGAATTTTAACTGGCTTCTCATCATTAGAAAGGTTCTCTTCCTGCTGAACTGCTTCTGGGATCAAGACATGTGATGAATCTCGAACAAACTTTCTCAACATCAATGCATGAAAAACATTGTTTACCTGAGACAAACATAGAGGAAAAGCTACACGGTATTCCACTGTTCCAAATTTATCCAAGATTTAAAAATTACTAATGAACCATGGATGTAGCTTCTCTTTATTATCGAAACACATCACTCTTTTTCAAGGAGAGGTTTTAAGGAAGACACAGTCACCTACCTCGAAAGAGGAGTCTTTATTTCTATTATCTGCATAACTTTTCTACCTACTCTGAGCTATACTCATGTGTTGCTGGATCATTTTCACTTTATCATCCCCTACTTCTACCAACTATAGACCCATCAATATTCTTTCACCGACTTCATCCCAAAACACTGGATTCTGACACCGCTTCACATACAAATCCTCAAAAGGTGACATTTGTATACTGGAATGAATACAATTATTATTAGAAAACACAACTAAAGAAAGATGTTGATACCAACATCCCTAATATTCCATTGAACAAGCACAAAGAATATACTCCAATGTTTGAATTGTTTATTTTGACATCCCATCTTATTGAGGATGAAAAACTGTACTGAAATTTAACACTATTCCGAAAGAATTCTCAAGTCCCATCCAAAATTTAGAAGTGAACCTGGGATCCCAGTCATATAAAATATAAAAAGGAAATCCATGTAACCTAACAATCACATTGAGGTACAATTGAGAAAGCTTATACAAATTTATTGTATCTTGAATAGAAATAATATTTGCATATTTTGTCACCTGATCCACAATAACCCAAATTACATTTTTACCTCGAGAAGTCTTTAGTAGTCTCACCAAAAAGTCTAAGGATACATTCTCCTTCTTCCACTCTGGTACTGAAAAAGGATGAAGCATCCCCTTCGGTAAATGCAGCTCTATTTTATAATGCATACATGTCAAACATTTCATGGTGAAATTAGAAATATCCCTTTTTATTCCATCCCACCGGCAATACTCTTGAAATTTTTTATACATCTTAGTATATCCAGGATGAACCAAAAATGGAGAACCATGAGGTTCACAAAACTAATCATTCTTCAACAGATAATCTTAGGGCACACAAAACATTTTTCTAAATCTTAAAACAAAATATTTATCAAGTTTAAATTCTTGATGCGTACCCATTTTAAATTATTCTACATTTTTCTATAGCTCACGGTCTCCCTTATGTGCTCGCTTAATTATTTTTGACAATGAATAATGCACTAAAACCTGAAACAAAATAGATGTATTCCCTCCACCGAAACATCTCTTCCAAAATTCATCAAATCATTAATCAAGGGATCATGTTCCAAACGTAGCAGGGTTAATGATGCATGATGTTTCCAACTCAAGGAATCGGCCACTTTGTTTGATTTTCTAGGATGAAATTGATTATGCACTCATAATTCTTTATCAGTTCAAGCCATCTTACATGCCTCATGTTTAATTTCATATGAGTGAATATATACTTCCGATTTTTAAGGTCAGTATATATTTGACATTTGGTTCCGTATATAAGATGCCTCCAAATTTTCAAAGAAAAATCCACATCTATCAATTACAAATCATGTGTGGGAAAATTTAACACATGAGGAATTAGTTATATCGAATCATATGCAATTATCTGGTCATTATTCCTCAAAAAACACCCATGTCCCCTCAAATAAGCATCAATGTAGATGAAAAACTCACCATTCTGGGATGGTAAGTCCAAAATTGGGGCATTCACCATTCTCTTCTCCAGTTCCTGAAAACAAACATTAAATTATCTTATCCAAACAAATTTAACCCCTTTTCATGTAAACTTAGTTATAGGGCTAGATAGCTAGGAAAAGTTCTTAACAAAACATTGGTAATAACCTCATAATCCAAGAAATCTACTAATCTCTGTATCATTTGTGGGTCTTGACCATTCATCAACCACTATTTTTTAATAGGATCAATTGTTATTCCATACTTATTTACAATGTGCAAATGAAAATAAATCTATTGCAACAAAAAATAAAAGTTGATAAATTTTCCATACAGTTTATTTTCTTTTTATGTTTGTAAAATAACCCATGTATGTTTTTCTTGATCCTCTTTATTTTTTAAAAATACTATAATGTCATCAATAAAAATAACCACGAAAATATCCAAGAAGTAATGAAATAATATATTCATATGATTAATGAATATAACAGGTGAATTAGTTAATCCAAATGGATTAACAAAAAATTCATAATGTCCATATCTAGTACAAGATTCTATTTTCGTGATGTCATCCTCATACACCTTTAGTAGATGGTATGCAGATCTCATGTCAATATTTGAAATGTACTGAGCTCCCTAGAGCTGATCAAACAAGTCATAGATATGAGGAAAATGATACTTGTTTTTAATAGTGATGTTATTCAATGATCTATAATCAATGCAATGTCTCATGGAACCATATTTATTTTTAACATACAAAACGGGAGCACCCCATGGAGATGTGCAAGGACAAATGAAGCCTTAGTCCAGAAAATATTGCAACTGATTGTTCAATTCAAGAAGATCTATTTCATCCATACAATATGGGGTTTTGAAGTTGGTTTAGAATAATGAACTAAGTCAATTGTGTATTCGACTTATTGATCACGTATGACACCAGTTTACTCATCAGGAAAAACATCAAGGTATTCATATACCACTGACACATCATTAATCTGACTAGTTCCTTTGTTTTCAACAATATGATCATGATAATTTTTATTTACACATTTAAATATTTTCTCAACTTCCTCATTTGTTATCAAGTTTATGGGTTCATTATTTAATACAAGATGAAACACATTCTAAAAAAACGTCATTAGCTTTACATCCAATCTTAGCATGATAATTAGAAATCCAATCCACTCCCAGAATAACATCAAAGTAGACTAAGGGTAAAACAACAAGGTTTTCTGTTAATGTCTATCCACAAACCACAATAGAAAGATTCTTACAATTCTATTTTACTATAACAACTCCCCCCGGTGTTTTAACAACATGTTATGGATTCTTTTGTTGAGGTGATATTTTAAATTTATCAGAAATTTTCTTAAAGATGAATGAATGTGTAGACCCCGTATCGAACAAAACTTTAGAAAAATTTGAGTGAACAAACAAATTACCTGATACAATATCATTGGATGGCCTAACATCTAATGACATAGTAATAAAAGAACTCACTACACATTTCTACTTGTAGTATGGATTCTTTGCATCATCCATAACACTATTTGGACCAGAATTTGCATAATGACCCATCTCACCACATTTAAAACACTTTACACCTTTCAATTATTCTTTGGATTATTTTTGTTACAATCCCAGGCCATATTTAAAAACATTCCACATTTGAAACACTTCCCAGTTTTGCAAAGACATTCCCTTTGGTGCTTCTTTCCAAACATTTATCAAATTGGAAACTGGATTTTATTACCATCAGATTTCATTGGTTGATTCTTCCCCATTTCATCCCATCTAGACATCTTCTTCTCTTTGTTTCCAAAATGAACGTGATCATCAGAAAACTCTATATCTACCCTCTCAGCACATCATACATGTGTCTCATAAATTTTAAATTCACAGGAGGCCAACGCCCTTCGATACCTTGGCTTCAATCCTGAGTAAAATAGGTTGATTTTTCTATCAATATCCAAAATAATACTTGGAGCATACCTCACTATTTGGGTGACGTTGGAATCATACATAGCCACTGAATCTTCCTCCATGTGTTTCAATTCATGAAATTTATTCTCCATTATATGTCTCACCCCCTTAGGAAAATATTTTTCAAGGAAAAAAAATTTAAATTCATCCCACTTTAAGGCATAAAAATCCCCTTTACCGCTAATATTCCTTACCATTGACCACCATTGATCATCTTCCCCATAAAAGTGAAAAATTGATATACAAACCATTTGATTTTATGAACTTCCCATAACATGAAATATCTTTTAAAGGTCTTTGATCCATCCTTCATCTTCTAGTGGGTTAGAAGATCCATTGAGAGGAGGAGGGTGTTTCCTTATAAAATGTTCCACTATTGTCATGTTCCATTGTTGTTTCTCTATTTTTTCTCCAATATTTATGTCACCGCCATTTATTTATTGTTTTAGCTGATCCATTACTTTCAGAAACTTCTCGGTTCTAATCCCTACCATTCCTGGCTATAGATCCGGAAGGTTGTCATTCTGGTAGTGCCTCTCCTCTTCAGCATCCCATTTCCTTTTGCAGACAACTGTTCTAATAAAAAATATATAAGATGATGCAACATATTAATATTTAAATTCTATTACTTTTCAAATTAATCATAGATTAAAAATCACCTAAGTTATTATTTAAATATAATACTAACACCTAAATTTTTCTAAACCAACCTCTGAAACTAACTATAATGACCTGACCTTATTACATAACATAATCTTGAATTTAGTCAATAATTCACATATTTTTTACGTTGATTATCCTTTCAGGTTTATATATTTAGAGTATTTAGACCATTAATTCATAACATTACACATTATTACCAAATGGATACCATAAATACAGTACTCATTCCTTTCAAAATTTAAAACATTCTAAATAAAACATGATTTCTTTGATAGATCTTCAAACATTTAACATGGTTTCCTTAACTTTTTACACATCCTTATAACCTATTAAAATCATTTAAAAACCTGGGATGATCACAAAAATCTCAGTAAGGGATATAAAAAAGCACATTAGTTTAATAATAATTGTAACATATGAAATCACTTTCAAAAGACAAACATGTCACCCATATATACATACTTTCTAAAGAATGAGATTTTCATAATACATAAGAACATAAGTTGAACCATTAAGGTATATTGGAGAATTACTTTTATAATCTTGTAACCCTCTTGGTTACCTTATAATTTGTAACCCTCACGGATAACTTACTATTTGTGTAACCATCGCATTTACACTTGGAGTAAACATATGACCAACATCCAACTTACACATACCCAATGCATTATAGGGAGATATAGGTCCAAAGCTTCATCATAAAAAATTACCAGGATCCATAAAATAATCATATAACATGAATATTAGCATTAAAACATTGCTTTTTAATTTTGTAAAACATAATTTTAAAATGGTATTTTAAAAGGAAAGCCCCTTATAAATAACATACAATTTATGAGAGACTTAATAGATTTGATGGAATATGGATATACATTGTAATTAAATATAAATCAACATAACATAATAAAAACCCATCACACAATCAATTTTAATATAACTTAAATAATGGAGTAGAAGGATAACCCAATGAATGGAAATCGAGTTAAGAATTCCCTTACCTCGGGTTATCCTTACATCAAACTTGTTTAAAAATCCAATATAATGTTTAAAATAGTATTATTAGTATTTTAAAAAAACATTTTATTTTTTATAAATTATTATATGATAATTTCATTACATAATTTCACCCTTTAATTGTTAGTATTTTTCAATTTGTACTCTTTTTGGGTGAGTTCATTACATGATTTACAAGATTGGTTCATGATGGATGTTCTTGTCGATTGGAAGTGAAACACCAGAATAGTAATGAAAATTTATTTACCTATTTAAATTACCATAATTTATACAATTTATTATTTTGATTTATTACATGTGGATGATTCATAAGTTAAAAAATCAATGATGATCGTTTAGATCATTTTAGTGGTTCTTTGATAATAACGACCTCATGTTGTTTTATAAATTAAAACCATGTGTAAAAAATAATTATTGATCCATGGATGAGATATAATAAATATAATACGACCTGGTTATACAATACAAATGGTTTCATGACCATAAATATAGGATTTGAAGAAAAATGTAATCACATCGTCAACAATGTCGGTAATTCAACACAATATGGACAATGTTTTTAATTCCTTCGATAAGTGGGAGAAGAGAAGAAGAAGAATGATGATGAATTTTGCATGAACATGAAAACATCAATAATATGAATTATTCTTGGGTCTTTCATTCCACTTTTTTAATATTAGGTGAGGAATGAAGAAGAAAAGAATGGAATCTCAAAATAAAAGAAAACTGGAGAAATTTCTCACGAAAATTCGGCAGCGTAACGTTTTCTCTTAAAATTTCATAAAAATAGTTTGATGAGAGAAAGGGGATATCTCATCACTATTATATAATATTTAATGTAAGGGGGATATCAAATTAAATATCCCATCACAAAATAATTGGTATGGAAGATAATGTTTTAAAATAAAATAAAATAATGGAAATAAAAGAGGGTGTTTACATCTTGATCTATTCTCCTCGAGATCCTTTTTAAGGGCATTGGTTTTGGTGTTTTGGTGAGAATAGATCCTTTAAGATGATTAGAAGAGCCTTGGTAGGAGTATTGGGCCGAACATAGGCATGGATCAAGGTTTGAGAAGTGTGAGAAGAAGAGGGGAGTGAGGGTGGTATTTATAGTGGAGGAGAGGGGTTATATTTCAAAATTTTAATCATTATTAAATTTTTTTTCCCCAGATTATAAATAGTCTAATTTTATGTGGCCTAAAATAGTAACAATGGCATGTGAGTTCGAAACATGTGGCCTAGAATTACTTATCATGTCATAAATAGTGTATTTTACTGATAATTTGATTATATGGTATTTTATCGTATTTCACTATTCATTGATAATTCCTATATTTCAGAAAAATCCCAAAATATTACCCATACCATTTTTCGACGTGTAGAATTAAAAAATTAAGTTCATTTTTTGAAAATAATTTTCTAAATATTATTAATTTAATTTTTAAATAAATGAATACTTAATTAAAAAATTTACAATTCTGATTCAATAACAAGTTCTATATCACGATGAAAAAGTAACCAATATGTTATTATCATAAATCATTTAGAAAATAAAATAATAAAAAATTACTATTCATTAGTTTAATATTACTATTCATATTTCTATTCATAAAGGTATGTTACTCTTCACCAAAAAACTAGTTGGTTCCAATAGACTCCAAATAACATACTGATCACAATTCAATATGACTATTTCGTGAAATTCAAAAATAGAATTAGAAAATCATATTTTAAAGGAATGTTATAAATATTTACATAAAACAAATTTCCATGAAATTCTATTTATTTTAGAAAAACATGGGGTGTTACATTTTTCCTACGAATTTAATCACCATCCTCGCCATGGTATTTGATCTTATTAGGATATTTATCTGAAATATAATCAATATTTCTACATCGAAACCATGAAAGTGGAAGTTTCTCTTATAACTATCCTCTTCCTCTTTGCATATTTTAGGAGAGTAATGACAAGTCATTATCCATGTTGTATTCCTCCTAATGTTCTAAAATAGAGTGCTTATTCAGGGGCTTAAGTCGAACTTCTTTGGAAATATCCTAATCAATAACATCCTTATCATCATTTATCATCATATAAGTGACCAGAATACTATGTAATCTATCCAATGTCATCTCCTTTGGATATTTTTCATCCAAAAATAAAACATTCATATTGAACCAAGGTGGAAGTCATCTCAACTTTTTTTACAAAAATCATTTATCTATTAATAATTTCTATGAGGCTACACATGTCAACAACAACAATATTTTCCTGGTCAAATAATGAATCAAAAAAATTCCTTAGAGTTAACTCTCATATTCATATTAATGTTCTATATAACCTAAAAGCATCATTTATAATGATTATGTCACCCTTAAATGTATTTATCAACCATTACCGCATAACATGTGATGAATTGAATAATTTCACTTTTATAAAGATTGCATTGTATAGGGACCCCCTGAAGTATTGATTCCATTGATATCAACATCCAATTACCTTTAGTCAGCTTCTAAAGAAGAACTGTTATTTTTACTTGATATAATACCATTAATAACTACTATAATGATATCTTTTCTTAATGACTTCAAGTAATATTGCATATGATTCTTCTATAATAGAAAATTATATCAATCGAGGTTTAAAACCCTTTAATATCGAATCCCACCATTGGAACACCTTAGAGATAAATAATGAAAATAAAATTTCCATATGATACATATTATTAGTTCAACTAGGTTGGATATCTTTAGTTGGGGGTGAATAAAATTATGATAATTTTAATAATAATTCAAGTAGTTTTGAGTTTCATTATCAAATGAAACACCATAATATATCCTTACCATTTAATTGAAAAACATGATAATTACTACATGCACAATAATCAACAATTTTACATGGTTCACCGTCAGTGGGATATCTCAAAATAGAAAAAAAAATTAAATTTTCTTATATAAAAAATACAATAAATATCATTACAAATTCCACGATCCAATTAGACTAAAAATAGATCATTGTTTACAACCTATCACAATTTGAAATATCACTACTCTCTCAACTAAAGTGTGATCACTACTTCTTCATATTATTCTTCATTTGATCACTTGAATCAAAACATTTGACACCTAATTTCTGAAATCATTATGCATTTTATTCATTAACTTGTTGAATAAAAATTTACTAAATATTTATTAGGAAATTAATTTTCAACACATTCACAATAATCAATTCTTTTCCGAATCTCACAAAACCGTACCAAAACTACCCCATACTTCAAAATATTATAACACATTCATAAACATAATAAATTCTGAAAAGAGAAAATGTTCTTGGTGAAGTGCCCAGCTTTTATTAACCTCACTTATCCTTTTTTAAGCTTCTTCCTTTCATTAGACAAAGTTTTCTTTCAGGAAACAAAACACTTTTGCAATGCTCACATAAATTTCACGAAGCCCCACACTAGGACATAGCTCACTTAACCTTTCTGAAGATCAATAGCTTCATGATGATTGAAAATTTTATTTATCTTACATAGAGATTTTAATGCGTTCCCCTAAGGCATGCCACCCCAATTGCGTGTTTTTGAATGAAACTGATGGCTATATTGTACCCTGTATTACCGCTTTCTAAATATTGGTGGAATTCATCACTTATTTAGAGATGTTGGATGCTGGATCGAAACAAGACGATGGGATGTCAGTTCCAACATTCATGGATTCATCCTCGGAATTATTCACCTAGTCGTGGTGTCCCCTAGAGATTAAGACAATGTTCGTGAAACTCTCCTTAGTGCTATATCATTATGGACACAAGTTAATTACATTTATTCGATCTTAAATTTCAAAGGTTAGTGTAAGGGTAGCGACCTTCGGTTAAGATAGAAGTCGTGTTGTACATCACTTGAATGTATGGATGCTGGAACATTGATTCAGCTGAATTCTCTATTATTTGAGGGCATATCAAGGGTTCGGAAACTCGTGGCATCCCACATCGAATGTTGGGTACTTATTCTAGAGGAATGTATTAGATGTTTCCCTCAACATCCCATTTTTAACACATGGTATTCCATGAGATTAACATACATTATAGATGAATTAGATGTATCAGATCACTAATGAGAGTTGCTGACATAATTACATCACTAGGAGGTATCTCCTTTAAGGTTTACCATATGGATGGATCATAACCTCTAATAATGACAAATTTGGGAGGGGTTCTTAAAAAGGGAAGACTTCACACCATGACAGCTGATCTGGACATCAAAAAGGATTGATGCAGAAAAAGAACCCCTAAATAGGGGAACCAAGTATTCCAATTGGATTGGATTGAACCTCTAGGGGGATTCCTCTATACTATATTCAGAATATGGGGATAAAAATCCAAATAGTTTTACTAGGTTATTTGGGTATTACACGTTGTTATCTACCCCTTATCAATAGGGGAACTCTTGTTTGGATGGATATGATGTATATTGCATATGCATGGTTAGATTCTTCAGTGCTACTATGAGGAGCGAGGAATTGGGTGGAATGTTCTCACTAGAATGTGGAGGCCCAGTTAGGAATCAATATTTATGGTGAATGATTTGGATATAGTGAATGATATGAATTATATGAAACCTATTTGAAGGTGGTTGTGTAGGTATTGTATGTCTTGTAGGCTTCCTACATATCCCATAGTTAGGAAGAAATGTCATCGTAGTTTTTTGGGGTGATGGAACACCTAAGGAGGTAACTCGTGAGAAAAAGAGATCAAGGATAAGGACCCAAAGGATGAAGATCCTTTGGGTTGGGGCATGATCATCCAAAAGCTCAATGGATTGATGGAGATATCTGGACATGAAATGGATGATGGGATTGAACCTCAGGGAAGATTGCAACATACTCTATTTAAAATAAAGGTTTCAAAGTCCACATAGTTTAGGATGGGGGCACTGAATCAGTGTGTAAAAAGGGAAAATGAACAATATATGTTCTAAGATATTGGATGTTGGCCAGGGCCCTTCACAAGAGGTCACTCTCAATTTGAGGATTATGGTGGAGTTCTGGGATTATGCATGGTTAGATACCCTTGTGGATAAAAAAAATATATGGTGTATATAAGAGATGTTCACCCATAAAAAAAGATATCTCATCAGAAGGGTACATCACTAGATGGGAGCACTTGAGATTACCATTGGTTGGGATTGAACCACATAGAGTCTTCATACAATCCCAAAAGTGATCATAAGCCACGTAGTTCAGATAAGGATATAGTTAAAAGTCATATGGGATTAATGAACTGACATGCAATAGTATAAACAAATGATTTTTTGGTAATGAGTGGCTTGAACCTCAGGGAGGCATCCTACATTCCCTGATTAGAAGACAAGGATAAAAGTACCCATAGTTTGTTGTATAGGGGTTGGTGGTATACACAGTGCTAGCATCCCATTTTCTTGTTGGGGATCACATGTGCTTAGTGGCCCTAAGAGGATTTTATGGTCGCTGTTTACTCTAAGCCCATGTAATTTTTTATTGGTGTGAGAATCATGTTGTAACTATAGACCAGATGGTCATGCCATGAAATATGAGACCATGATAAGTGGTATGGGGCTTAGGCATATCTAGAAGCCCAGCAAAATGGAGATTGAGAATTACTCTAGGAGGGGAGGTCATGAAAGTTGTTCAAGGATTATGTAGAAACATCCAACGGTGCACATTGTGGAAAATCCAAAAGGGAGAGAGAGAAAAGGATGGAACTACTGCCAATCCCCTTAATGATCCTCATGAACATTCCATACTTCTTGGGATCACAGTTTAATGGCATGTTTGTAGGATGTGAGTTCTTAGAAGGTTAAAATACAACAGCTTATATAAATATGACTCACTCCTCATCCCTAAGACATATATATCTTTTATCAACTAGCACATGAGGAAGGGAAGACACAAGAAATGATTGATGGGAGTGAGTTTAATGAGTGGTGAAATGGTGGGTCCAAGTTAGCATAGCTAAGAGAAGAAGAAATTCTCTTTAGTGTACTTTTTGAATTAACATGAGGTTGGGAAACACAACTAGAAACACCACTCTGGATACTAGTTAATCACTACGTGAAATCCTAGATGAGTGCACAATAGAGGTGTGCACAAGAGAGGGATGTTGCATGAAAGATGATATAGAACATGGTGTCATTATATTAGGACAACACATGGAGTCTAAAGGTAGGGGTGCATGAATGATAGGGACTTACGCATAGGATGAGGGTGTCTGAGAGAAATATTAGTTACACAGAGTCATGTATTTCATACAATAGGGATATTTTGTGTGCACATTACTTAAAATAAAAAAAATGGGAGTGGCTCAAGCCCTTATGGGCCATCCCAATGGGGGGTCAATGGGGTCCAACCACGCAAGATCCAATACTGTGAAGCCATGAGTTGCACACTGTCATAGAAGGATTTGTCTTTATGAATGGGAGAAAATGTTCAACATATGGAGACTTTTTTTATCTAAGGGGTTTACCCCACTATAATTTGGTTAAAATCATGATTGGATCACATAAGAAAGTCGATGCAGAATCCATAGTTTTAGGTCTCATTGGGCATGATAGAGGCTTGCGCCCAAGATAACCCATTTTCAAGATAATTGTCTTATATTCTGCATATGACTTAGTTGTTCATGGGAGGCCAGATTAGATTATGGTCTTTGATGTTTCATTGGGAACATATGATGGTTGCAAGAAGAATTCGGGATTGTCCATATGCTTCCAACCTTGTGCACAATTAACTTGTGATTCTTTGGATCATCCGTTGATTCATATCGTGTCGTTCAATTGATCAAATAAACCCATATGTTGTCCAATTTTGAATTTGGGGCCATCAAATTCCCACTTGGAATATGAGCTAAAAGGGTTCCAGAAGGGAGTGTTCTAAGGGAAACACTAAAGAGAATTTTTTTAAGTGTATGGATGAAAAATATCCCATTCAATGTATAACGAATCATTCAAATTCAATGAATAATTGATCACTTTTTATAAATACATGGAGGGGTTCAAGGAAAAGTACCTTTACATTTAGTTTGAGAGGATAGTCACCCTCGTATACATAAGTTTCTTCATTTCATGTGTAAGAACTCAAATTTAGTTATTTCCTCACCCATAACCTCTACATCTTCCCAGCATTAAACATAGCCCAATATATTTCATGATTTTATTCCTCTATTACTTGTAATGGTTCATCTTGCATGAAAAATATCAATCTTCTACACCATTAATTTTTGAAATTAATGAATTAATTGAGATGATTGATTAATATACTACTTTAGAGAGGGAGGACGATTCAGCTGCACCGAGGGTTGAAATGATAACAATCCCTCAAAACATTCATGCAATGAGGGGAGTATCAGAAAAAAAAATTATTTTATTTATGATGATTTAGACTCAAATGGATTGTGTTCTGATTGATAGCCTCCCATTATGGAACATCAACATCCAAGATGAAGTGGCCATGTCAGGCTCCTGAATTGACTATCCATAATCATGGATAATGTGGCAGGATATCATTTTACTGTTCAACATTAGAATCAATGGATAGACCTCTTGGAAGACTCAAGATATGGTTAATTTTATGTTGAACATGAAAAATAGAACATTCATGGGGGTGAACTGGTGGATGATGAATCTCCCACCCATTATGAATGAACATTCTGAAGAAGTATCACTGAAGAGAGTAAGGGCTGGCAGTAGGGCTGAGATCTGTGGTCTAGTATGAATATCAATAGAATTTGGGAATGGTCATAATATAGACACAACATGTGAGGAATTTTGGGCAGATTTTCAACACATCGGGCTATTTGAATCCTTATGGATATCACAATTCAACTTCTACCTCTAGTAGGGTCTATTACACAAGTGGTTCAGTAGGTCGTCCCTTGACATGAATAACATCCACCTACACCGTTTGGAGTTCTGTATCAATGTTCAGTACATTCAATAAATCATAGCAATTCTTATAGAAGTATTCCAATATGATGAATTCTTACCAACATTGAACATCTTTTTAGAATGTGCATGAACCCCTATTGTCACATGTCATCTACAGGACTATAGCAATGGGAGGCTAGATATTAAATATATTTTAAAAGAAATCTATTACCCATAATGGTTTAGTCTATTTCTCTTGGGGGAAAAGGAAGTGAAGATGTTACCTAGATGGAATTAGTGCCTGATCACATCAAAAAGGGACAAGGTCTAATTATATTGGGTGGCCCTAAAGACATTAGAAGACCATTAATGGGGCATAAATATGAATATATGTTGGGATAAATGTGTGTTATATTCTTTCTTCCTTGCTAAGATAATATTATGGTGGCTAATTCCAGTGAGAGATATGGGGTCGGGGGTCCATCTAGGGACACTATTGATCGATGGGATCATGGAAACCCAACACAAGAACAATCTAAATGTATCTATATTAGCCGTTATGTACACAATCCTGGGACACATTTCTATTGAATTAATTCCCTTAAGTATTTGTGGACTATTACAAAGTCTTCATGGATCATTTTTATCTAACTATGGTGTGTATGATTTCCCACATGCCATCATTCCTCTAGGTGATGACCTACAACCACCTCTATTTAATATCACCAGGGTTCAACTACTAACGCTCAATGAGGAGGGGATTATTATCCATATTTTAAATCATTTTAATATAAAAACTCACCCATTACACATCCATTTAGGTTATATAGTGGATGACTTGGGAGTTTATTTGGAGCAGAGGGGGTATCTACAGATCATCAGAGGTGCTGGGCTAGTAGTTTGCATTGAAAACAATATCTTTCGTGAACTCTACATGACTCTTGGTTTTCCAGAAAGTTTTAGTTCCCAGAAGACATTCTGAACAATATATATATATATATAAAGGTTAGTGAACAGAATGATACCTACATTGTTTGCCTTTTGTGGCTTCTGTTTACCACTACTGGTTTTTGTGAAACAATTACATTTCCCCCAACTGATGTTAATGTTAACATGTCAATGAAATTTGATGACCAATGGGTGGAAACATAACGAGAAGAAATCTACCGAAGAAAATTCATAAAATCAATCCAACACACATGGAATCTGGATGGAGATATTGAATTTGAGGTGCTATTGATTAAGCCAGACCAAAGGTAAGAAAGGTGGATGTGGTGGCACAAGCAGGGACCATAGTGGTTGGAGTATCACTAGATGCAGTTACACCTCCACCATCTGAAGAGGGGTGGTCCCATAGGCGACCTTAAGGACTATCTAGGGAATCCAATGGGAAGAAACAAAGATATATCCTATAGAAAATTAATGATTCATTTTTTCTATCCCTATGGTCTGCTTGGAGAACTCTACGACAATTACTGTCAACTAAAGGGTTGTAGAGAAAACTACGGTGCACCAGGCTTAATCTACCAGATTTTTGGTGCATTAAAATGGTGGATAGGTTTTTAATGTCAACATGAATAAACGATCTCTATGTAAACTTATTCATTAAATTAGTGGTGGAATGAATAACCACATTTCATGGTCAAAGAAATGATCGGTCAAGAACACGGTCATCAGGAAATTTCACCTAAGGATGATGACGGTGATGAACAAAAAGAAGAATAAGAATAATTATAGTAGGAGGAAGTAGATTAGGTTGAGGAGGTTGATGCTAATAATGAATTACCTGGAGGTGTGTATTCTCAAAGGATATTGGATTCCATAGGGAGACCATTGGAGAGGGAAAAATCACGAGTTATGATGAGGAAATTGATGAACATATCGAGGTAAGTCTCAAACCCTATATACATTGGTCATTTTTTCTTTCATAACACATATATAGTAACCATAATTTATACTTTTTAAGAACGCATTAGTGATTATGATCAGGGATCCCCTGCAAGAGGGGTGAAAATATGTAAATGGACACAGAAAGTCATCTTCATGAGCCCATCTCTATGGATGAGGAAGGTCATGGACCAATCATGGATAAAGTGGCTATAGGTTAATTAGTAGAAGGTTCTATATTTAGAGAATATAGATATTAAATTTTACCTAATGTTCATAAGGATATAGAGCTAATGAAATTGTTAAAAAAACAATAAGGCACCTCCTATGGTGGAATCTCTGGTAGCAACATAAGAACCTGACCAATCTGCACTTAGCTCTTATAAGTCTCTATTTTTATAGGCCAACATATGTCATTTGAGAATAAGAATGAATAAGGTACCCACACTACATGTGGTGATCAAGAGACTAATTGCTAAGAAAACTAATGAGTCTAGGATATCTCTCAGATATCCATTAGGGGGTTTACTTGCCTATGAGGAATAGTCTATTTAGGTTGATCCTGCATTAGAAACTGGTGATCAATATGTTATGGTCATAAGTGAAGCCCCTGCCATAGAAGAGCATGAATATAGAGAAAGTGAAGTTTCCAAATAATATATGAGCAAGGTGCATATCCCGCATATCATAGATCAAGCCCCTCATAGAGGATTCTAGAAAAGGACCCTTAATGTTGAACTTCAAGCCATCTTCCTCAAATATAGACCATACATATCCCAAAGAACAGGATGATTCTGATCATGACATAGCTAAGGAGAGTTGTATGACAGGACATAAGGCATAAAATTGTATCAAGTGATTCCTATATATCTCAGAGGTAGAATGGTCATTTAAAATTGGGTAAATTTTCACATGGATTCACTTTGTCGATGATGGAGGGTTGGACAACTCACCATGTTTATAAGATTATTTGTGACATTATTACGGAGAAGATGCAGGATATAATATAACACTTAGATACTGATTGGATTTATAAAAATCTAAAATATATCAATGTTACGTGATGATGATTAGGAAACATGATTCCTTGATGACTGAATAGAAAAATGTGCCACACACATCACCTATCAATCTGAGCTCATTGAACATTTGAGAGTCCAACTGGTAGAAGCCCAGGTGAAGCTTGTGCATGCATGCCATCAAAATGATGAACTCATAGTTCAGTGGGAAAAAATTTTCAACCCAGAATATGAACTTCGATATGTGGAAGTAAATGATGAAATAGAGCTCATGGATCAATAAGAGTCTCTAGATAATACATGCCGAAGGGTAGTGGCTTTGAACCATTCCATCAAACAAATAAATCCATGAGGGTTGTGTTTGGGCCCAACTCATGGAACATATTTTTCCTTATTATTTCCTTACATTGAAATACATGCATGGAAATATGCAATATCCTTGTTATCATTCCATCTCAATCATAATTATGATTCAAATAAAGTTCAATCTCTAATATAACATGTTTCACACCCAGTGGGGGAAAAGGACAATCACATAATTATCCTTTTTCTGCATGATAGTGTCTTATAACCTTCAAAAACGTATGGTCTTCTTTTTTAATGAATAAATAAAGTATTCTAGTTGAGAGAGGCCACTAATAGGGGAAATGGTTCCCATAGAAACCAAATTTCCTTTCCCAACATACTCTACTACACGAGTGGGGTTACACAAGTGGGGTTTGGGTTGATTCAAATAAAAAGGAATGGAATGTGTAAATCATGATACCAATAATTTATAAAAAATTGATGAATGAATCATGATATGAGATGAATGTTGAAATTATTTCAATATAGTACCTCAAACACTATCCTAAATTTGGGGAAAACAATCAAGGTCCAACCATTGACCTAATTCAAAAAATATGGGGCCTAACATTAAATGTCATCCTCTATCTTTAAGGAAATTGGTCTAGAATTGTTGGTGAGCCAAAGTGGCACAGGACTAGGCCATTAGGGGGTACCGTTGGACATGAAAGTGGAAGTTTTTCCAAATTTAGGGCACACAATGCATGGAGGTGTAGTGATGGAATGTTCAAATTGATTCCAATACCGTTGAAATTATCCCACTGTAATGAAACAGAATTGGTGTGAGGACAATTGTTTTATAAATGATCAAAACTATCTTGTAGGGGGAGAAAAATATCAGATGTGTGGATGATAACAAATAACATGAAAAATAAGGTGGATGAAGAGTATTACGGGTTATGTGATGCTTTTTAGATTCATGTAATGTTTGAACTGATGATGCACATGCAGTTTAACGTCGTACAATAAAAAAGGAAGACACATGGCATAGTATAACATCATATTACCAGGACGTTGCACATAGTTTACGGTCATACTACATAGGCCATGTCCAACTATTTAAAGTCTTGTTATAAAGACTTTTATTACTATTCCAATAATGTTTTTATTGAATGAAGAAGATAATCCTGATGTGAATGATCCAAAGGAGGATTGTGTACCATACAAATACCATGGAATAAATGGTGTGGAGGAAGATGTGATGCCATGAGGGAAAAACATGACATGAATTCAGGCCATGGAGAACCATTACCATGACAAATATTTTTATGAGTCTCCTAGTTTATATTCCAAGTGTTTGGAATGTGATTGGGGTCAAAGAGCAAGAAGGTAAGAGAACCTGTGGCTACGCCAGAGATAAATTTATCGAGCATCTCTACCAATCTCATAAGGATGGGAATCAAGACACATGGTGTTCATCAATGTCATGTAGTTTATCATCATGTGGTATGTATGTAGTTGATGTTATATAAAAAGGGAAAATAATGAAGCAGTGTGGCCCAAAATTGATGATCTAGGCATCACTATGTAGCCCATAATAATGGGAAACATGATAGGTGTATTTATTGAAGGAAGGAGAAGACATTTGATATTTGTCCTTGGTTATTTTGCAGTTGATGTGTTTTTTAGGACTGAATAGGAAAGGATTAAATGTTCAGCTGTCACTAATGGAATTAATCCTTGTGTAGGTGTTGGTATGTGGCATTGTGGTGACCAATTCCAAGGGTGATTCTCTCTCAAGTGAGGTCAGGACAATGGTGCACCATTTTTTGTCGTGTATCCAAGTCAAAGGTGTCAAATTTTATGGTCGTATGATAGGAAGAAACCATGAATTTTAACATCATATTGTCTGAATGCAATATTTTAATGTCATTTGGGATAAGGAAGAATAGATTAACATTATATGACTTCAAATAAAGAGATATTAGTTTATGTTCATAGAACTCAGGCCATAAGTTTGCAGAACATTCTTTGCGGGCATGAACCTATAAAAAATTTTAAGCCCACATAATCCATAATCATTGTTGGAAACAAGGGTTGATGTCGGTATTTCCTCCTCACATGAAACTTTTCAATAGTTAAATAGAACTATTTGGTGAGAAAATCCCATCCAGGAAAAAATTCCAACTTAAAGCACTGACATGCACGAAAGAACAATGCCACGGTATTACAGATACATATGAATAGAAGGGAAGAAATCATCTACCAAAGAACCTAATAAATGGGGCATAATAAGTGAGGTGTAATGATGGAATATTACTCTCCACCATATTCAAGACACAATATCTTTATCATGTAACCTGAATGGGAAAAACACCCAAGGATCAGATGCTTTCCATATTTGAGATGCAAGACCTATATTAATGTGTGGTTTGAAATATTCTGAAATGTTGGCCTATAAAGGTAAGTGAACAATGAGGCTGAGCATATATACAGTTAGGGGTCCCTTCAGATATTAAAGACAATGGAGATGAAAATAAATGGATTCATGAAGTGTGGAACTAAAATTGAAATGTATCAAATGGTTGGTCCATGTCTATTCTCAAGGGAGTCACATGGTGCAGTTTCTGTAATTTGATGCGAATGAGGACCAAAGATGCCCCAACAACACCATAAATCTATACGATTTTCCCAGAATAAGACCCTAGAATGATTAAATATTTTACATATGGACCATTGACAAATGTTCTTGGAGCACCATCGTATCCCATATGGATAGAAATCAATTCATAAATAGTTTTTAATGATGGAATAGAAAAGGAACATCAAAAAAAGTTAATGTATCATATTAAATGATAAAATTCAAGGTTGTTTCATAGTATACATTCATGTTAACAAGAACACTAAATCTATATGTTTATTGTCATAGATTTCACACCATAAGGTAATGTGACTTCTAAAGGGGGAATGTGTTGTGAAGGCCATAAGGAAGACCAACATGAATGTGGACATTAGAAATCAGAACCCTGTCTCAGACTCTTAGTAGAAAAACCAATCTAAGAAGAGATATTTGAGAGGAAGAAAAAATTAAATTATTCTATGGTTGGGCCTATGGAAAAAAATTCAGTCGTTACTATATATCCCACAATGGTGATAATCAAGTAACACATATTTCTTGAAGGAAGGAGTGGAAAATTTACAATTCAAAAGGGACAAAATTATCTTATATAAAAACATAGTAGCACTATGTAGATTTATATAGGGTATTTTGGATGGAAAAAAACATATTTTAACACCATATTGTGTGGATTCTAGGGATATTAGTTAATGGACATAGGGCTTAGACCTTGGGTGAGGATTTTGAAGTGAAAATTTGTAGTATGGCACCATAAAGAAGCCTGACATGAGTAGGGGAAAAAGAGGTCTCATCGCCGCACCACATACTTCCTCAAAAAAATTGGTGTACAGTTTAATGTCATAATGCATGGACTTTTATTTTTAACTCCTAGTTTAAGGTCCATGAGTTTAGACCATAGGTTGGGATGATTCTTCTATGCAGGTAAAAAAATTACCAAGATCCATAGGCCCTTGTCTTCCATGATCAGTGTTGGAAACAAGGGGAAAATAAGATATTTATGGAATATGAAATCACCCAGTTGGTGAATGGATGTGTGGAGTCAGTTGTGACTACATGATACCTATCCACCATCTCAATGCAAAAAGGTGCATGAAGGGACAACACATAAACGGCTAGAGTTTCTCATTGACGTAAGGATTTGAATCAATGTGCTAGATACTTGGGATATAATGGGTCTCGAATAACGATGGGGGAAAACTAATTTCCACATTCAAGAAAAAGTATCCATTTCATGTAACCTGGTATGTAAACTATCATTTGAGTGTCGCTCATAGGTTGTATTAAAAACGCGGAACATATATCAAATTGTTGCTCAAAATTTTCTAGGACATTATCCAAGGATGATAGGCTATCCCAAAGGTTGAGAATCCATTCTGGTTGGTGGTCTTTTTAAATGTGTTAGATGATGAATACCCAAATAAATCGGTACATAAATCATGGAAATGGTATGGGAAAATGTCTATGATGAATAAAAAAATCTAGTAACTACACCACAACCTATCCTGTTGTGTTAATGAGGCATAATATAGGTGTAGGGGATTAATTATGTGTAAGTGAATTGAGAAGATGTGTGGTGGAAAGAGACAAATAAGGTTGATGAACCGGGGTCAGACCCGAAGGAAAAATGTCCAGGTGTTCTTATTTATTGTATAAGGATGAGAAACAATCCATACATGGTTCTTAATGTTTCGTTCATTTTAAAGTCATGCATTAAGGACATGGGTAGAGACAACATTTATCATTATGTGGCTAGGATAAGGGGGAGGTAATAGTATCATAAAGGGATGTGCATGGTTTGGTAAAAAAATTAAACAAGAATGAGGTCCAAGGTGGTCTCATATCACACAACACACTCCCAAGAGAGTACTCATTCCAAAGGGGCCTAAAGGATTGATGAATGTGGGCTAAACCCATAGAAAAATATGTCCTATAATTTATATTAATCCTATAGTAATTGAAATCAATACATACATAGTTCATGATAGGAATAAAACAACTCACAGTTCATGAATGTTGTGCAATTTAACATGCATCGTTAATGATAAAACAAGGTATTAATGATCTAGGGGACACGGTGTAACCATTTTAAACCTAACATGAATAAGGCCCCAAGAGGTACGAACCACATCATCTAAAATTCACAGAGATAACAATGGCCAATGGGGGATGAAGTGATGAAATGATTTGTGGAACCTGAGGATAGTATTGAAGGAAAAATGTCATGCAATTCCAATGTATCCCATATGGATGGGAATAAATCCATTGATAGTTTATGATTTTCTATATAGTTTAACGTCGTGTAGTAATGATGAGATAAAAGAAAAATCCTAATGAAGGGGACATCCAATTTTTTAAACCTAATGTGAATGAGTACCAAAGAGGCCTCAACCACTCCCCAAGCTATATATGGAATTCTGGATAATGATCTGGAAGGGTGAAAGGATCTATCAAACCATAGCTAGAACTGAAGATAAAACTTTTGGGTGTTCCAATTTATCCTATATGGAAAAAAATAATGACATTCCTAGTTCTTGAATTACATGCAGTTCAATATCATTCGACAAGGATGAGATCAAAGGGGAGATCTCTGTGGGAGGCACGTGGTGTGACTATTGTAAACCTAATGTGAATGAGGCCCAAAGAGGATTTATATCAAACCATGTTCTCCAAGAAATGAACACAGGCATAGGGGTCAAAAAAATAGAGTATCCTATGAACCCTAGTGGCTAGAACTGATGACAACATGTCCAGGAATTCGTACATATATCACGAGGATGAAAATCAATACATTCATATTTCTTCATGTTATGTATAGTTTAACATCATGCGGTAATGATGAGATAAACTCATGGTATTTAATGTCTTCTGGGACACAAAAAATAGTTTGTGTAGTTTAGCATCATCTAGGATAAAAGATATCTTAGTTTATTGTTGTAGAGCATGGACCATAAAACAATGTCTTTACATTTTTCATTTTATCATCATGGAGGATGAGAACCCACTCATTCGAAGTACTTCTTGAGGAAGTTGGAATTTGTGGGATGAGTATTCCACTCATCATCTATGATGATCAAAGTGTATAGAAAATCGGGTTAAACATTTTTACAGTCATACGAACCATCATTTAAGGGATCTAAATTTCATGGATTCCAACCCATTATCATCGGCATTCTTTGGACCAATACTATGTCACCCTAAGGAAATGAGTGGAGGTAAGCTTTATTATTGAATTCCCAATATATCTTGTTCTAGTGCCTCACTATATTGTACAAGGGATGGATCATGTTCACATCGAGGGCCTCTAGTTCAACCTGATAGATATCTTCTACCCTATATGACATCTCTTGCTCATAGATGGTTGTACAAATTGATAGAAACTGAATCTTGATGGGAAGGGCTTCATCCATTCCTGACACTAGGGAATATGGGGTCACATGGGTGGAATTGTAATTTTTCAATTGATAATCCCATAGAGTGTAGTGGATATTTTCTGATTAACTTTCCTTTTTCAGAATATCCATCTTCTGAAAAAAGTTTGGGCAGTTCTTGTTGAATTCATTAATCTGACCATTTTCTTATGCATGGAAGCGAGAATTATGGTTATATTGGATGTTTTACATAGAATAAAATTTCCTTAACTCAGCTGTTAAGAAATTGGTTCCATTATTAGTAAGAACTACATAAGGGACTATGAATCGATGGATGATGTCGGAGCCCAAAAATTCAAAAAGAGAACATGCCATAAATTGCTTCAGTGGACTATCTTTTTCCCACAAGGATAAAAAATATATGAAATTTATTATAAACCCTCACTGGTGAGTTATTTCTATTGGATAAGGTCCCACGACATTGATCCCCCAAACCGGAAATATCCATGAGTACCTAGCAGTATGGATAGACTCAATAACCTGATGCAAAAAATAGGCATGTATATGACATATGTGGATCCTACTAAAAATCTCAATAGATTCATGAACTGTATTGGGCTAGAAGTATCCCAACCAACAAATATGGTGCAAGACTTTCGACCTGATCTAATGATCTCCACAATACCAAGCATGAAGTTCCCATATAACCTGCGAAATCTCATCTTCTAGAATACAAAAGATAATATTTCTATCAAGCCCATGATTATAGAGGATCTTTTTGATACTGGTAGCACTATGGATGGTGATCTACACTTCACACTAATGGATTCAATCATTTTTTCTATATTTGATTAGAGAATTCCATTTTATATATACTCCAAAAAATGATTTTTCCAACCATGGATCTCATCTTCTATAGTAGGGGGTCATGGTGAAGAAACATTGAGGATATGATGGTTTACCTGCTGGCTATCATCGTCATATGGAGTAACGGGAGCGATGAACCTTCTACATGACACATAAAAAAAATTCATCCTTGTCAGGATTTGTGAGGGATGCAGAATGGTTTTCCTTGTTATTTTCTTGACCTTTACCTAATTGAATAACATGAGTTATTCTTGCCTGATAAGGGAACTAGACCATCTGTTGGTGAGTGCGCTATTATAGGGAAATATGTTATGGATTTCTAATGACATAGTCACCCTTGACCTTCTTAATGACTAGCATAGAGTCCCCCTTCAAATTATGTATGTTAAAATCAATATAAAGGGACAGCTATAGAATGGTGATCAGATCATTATAATCTAGATTATGTTTTTCTTGCCTTCTGTCAACGAGAATGAATAAGGAAAAACAACCTATGTGGTAATAATGAAGATGATTCTTGTTCCTACAATATTAAGCCTATGATCATTTAGACTCTTGTTGGTGGTGATATGTGAGGCATCATTGATGATCATCTACCAACATTGCATGACCTAATCCACTGATAGGATGGCCTTGTTTAGAAAATGATGATCTAGAGACTTATCTATGGTGGATGTATGGGTGGCCATAAAACCTACCATAGCCTAACAATTGACTGGTTTTGTGTGGGATGAACCTACTATCGAACTACTAAAGCATCGTCGTCCATTAAGCTAGTTGGATTACAACATTGGGTTGTTCAAAACATACATCATCGGATCATCAAGTGACACTAGATTTATCTCATGATGCGGAAAATAATGATGCAACATTTTCTACACTAAAACTAGTGTGATTCGGCAACTATTGATAGAGGAATATGTTGTATTCATGTTATGGAGCATGCATATGATGTTGTAAAAACTATCCTACATTTTTTATTAATCTTTTGTGAGATAAGTGCGATGAGGGGTCATTCCAGGGTGTCACAAAAATGGACTGTAACATTCCAAACACAGGTGGCATCAGAACAATAGGCTATTGAAAATACTACTTGACTGTCTCAAAATATATTAAGAAATAATCATCCCAATTATATGAGAAACCTTTCTTATTGAGTCTGGAATTGGATTTTCACTATCCATCCATATTCTCAATGAATCTTCATATATTGGCTATGTGGCCATGAAACCCTCAAAGCTCTTGAAAGATTCAAGGAAGAGGCATCTGAATGATTTCCTATATCATGAAAAAATTGACCTATATTAATACTTATATATCAATGAATTTGATTAAATTCTTAGAGTTCACACCCATGGCACACATTAAATGGTTTGCATACATATAGAGAGAGAAGATAAAGCAAAACACTTTCCCTAGATCACTGAGATGGTCTAGATGTTGTTGGGATTTTTTTCACCATATATTCCATGTAGCATTCCACCAACATCCTGAGGATCAGTTAGACTATGTGGTCTATAGCATGATGATACTTTTATCATACATTCATTAGGCTAAAATGAATTTCTTGATAGTATATGGTTCCCTACAGAGCCCTGAATGTAGTGTATTACTCTTCCACAGAGTCCATTAAAATTTTGTTATACCTGGAGTATCCACCCATGAAGGAGAGTCCATGAATACAACTAGTGGAATAAATCAATATTTCTATCACTTGAAGGGTAGAATCATCCTTTGGACAGTGATGGTTGCTATCCCAGAAGTAGACAAAGAGTCTAATCTATCCACTCTTCTTATAGGGGATGATATTGATCCTCCAACAGGGGTACTAGAATTCTTAGAAGAAGTTTTCTTTGATGAGATTATCAGCTTTGTCCCCAAACATGGAACCATGTGAATGGTTCATCATCTTAGGATCCTTCATGAACTCACTATTTATTAATAGTAGGCTTAGGCGGTGGATGGAAACTTGAGGATCTAGTCCAAACATCTTATCATAGCTCCAAGAAAATACTTCGCGGTGATTCTTCAAAAATACCTATATTGTTGTTGTTCATTAGAAATCATTGATTCACTTATTATTATCGTCTATGGGTCATCCTCACTATCGAGGTTCACCAATACCAATGCATCTATGACGGGGGAGATTCATTCTTAATATTTTGGAAGAGAGTCTTTTAAATCTTCTTTGTCAGTCGAGGCGAGAGTATCATTGGTAGGAAGGTTTTCATATATGTTACCAGGCCTTCGAGGAATATTTGTACCAGCATAAGAAATGGTGTAATCTTCTTTGGGAGACTCTTTCACTATTGACACCATGTAGATGAAATATATTGACCAACTCCCATCATGATATTGACCCAAGGCACCGCACTAGATAACATCCAAGCAGTAGTAGCATGTCGGCATGAGTTGATTCAAACCAGCATGATTGAAAAAGAATGAATTTAATATCATTGTTTCCATTTGGAGAGCATCCTAATACCATACAATGGTAAGGGGTTCATAAATCAATCAATCTTGATTCATATTAGAGTATGAAATGATCATACGACATTCCTTGTACAATAGAACGTTCTTCCCCTATCTCTCAGAAACAACTATGTACTATCCCACGTCCAGTGTTGTGGCCTCTTAATGGTGAATTGAGAGGATGAAAG
Organism: Viscum album; assembly: GCA_963277665.1. Taxonomy (NCBI): domain Eukaryota; kingdom Viridiplantae; phylum Streptophyta; class Magnoliopsida; order Santalales; family Viscaceae; genus Viscum; species Viscum album. Next base: position 2,042,883,944 of record OY728147.1, on the reverse strand, counting down.
TAGCATCCATGTATTCCCATGGCTCATCCATAGTGGTTTTGTGAAAAATCACATTGGTTTGAAACCACTTGTACTTTCTCTTATAACAGTCAAAATCTATGTTGTCAGCTTCATAAGAGGAAAAGGGATATCCATCAAACTATAGTGTTCACACTTGGCCACTAAGGAATTAAATGATGAATTAATTATATGAGGAGGAAACTATTTTGTGAATGTGTATTTAGGGCCTACCACAAATACATTGTAGGCAGTGTCTTATGAGATGTCCAAGAACCTGGTACTTGCAATCTGGCTATCAAATTGGATATTCAGCACCTCTATCTTTATGGACTCTGTTCGGTCCCATAAAAAAATAGAATATTTATGTCAAAGGGGCTAATATCTAATTCAGATATCCTTAAATTATTGTTTATCTGAGTTAGGTTAAGATTGATCATAGAACCTGTGTCAACAAGACAATGAGATACTTCCACACAATTGATGTAGCTAATGATGTACAATAGATAAATGTGGTATTTTATAAGAGAACTTTAATATTATCCTAAGAACAAGATTAGGGATTGGCATTCTTCTCATTCTACTTACACATCATCGAAGACATCTATTAATACTAGCTATGTTTTAGACTATATGGCTGTTTTCAGAGTCTCTGTGAGAGCTACATGAAAATCATCATATAGGAAAAGAGATTCTAGGATTGATATATTTTCAGTAATGTTAGTATGTTGCTTTAGGAAACCAATAATTCTATTATAGGAACAAATTTTTATTATATTGTGTTTTCTTAGTAGTATATAATTTTATGTGCATTGTTGGTCAAACCAGAAGATTCTGGATAGTGATAGAGATATCCCACCACTCACTAGTTGAACCACCAAAAAATATAACTACCTGACAGTTAAAAGATCGAGGGCTGGAAAAATATGATAACGACTAATAATAGTGAAGTCATGGTGATATTCCAGATAGAATAACATTAATGGCTGTGTATTTAAGCCTAAAATGTCTTGATGAGAGGGATATGCATGTTGAGCTCTACACTAATCCTACTATTTTCTCTCAGTGGAATGCATGGCCTGGATAGAATCACTGGCTTGAAAAATTTGATGGTCCACATATCCATTACAACATTCATGATGGTGCTAGATGGGGACATTTGGACAACCAACCCATTGATCATCATCACTAAAAAACATGTAATGGTTCACCAATTAAGTGGTATACACTGAGGAATACTTTTGATCATCACATGGGGAATCTAGATATACTAAGAGGATATTGGGAGAGGCTACCATATTTGGAGGCTTGATGCCTCCAAGTGAATGATGCAACATCAACACCGGTAGGGGGATTTTCATTCCCTAGTTCCAATAACACCTGCTCTTCTATGAAGCAGAAGTCTGATTCGATGATGTTGAAGAAATAGAGGTAAAATTCATGACTACTTCATAAGTCTTGGGAAAATTCAAATGGGAACATACAATATTGTCGGTTCGATCAAATTCCATGTGGGCCAACCAGTTTTCCTGCATCTAATACCCATGACTAGAGACTTTCTACCATTTAACCTCATTGTCGATGTATGGATCTACAATGATACATGCCACCTATTATGGGTAAGGACCCAACCTAACTACATTGTAGTCAATATGGTATTGGTGATAGTATATGAACACATAACACTACATTATGGTATTTCTATGGAATAAGTTATTGGGGTAGTAGTTGGGGTGATCAGTGAGATCAGCCTACTGAGGTCTCGTGCATTTTTGAAAAATCAGGATTCTCTAATACATGGTGCTTCATAAATAATTAGGGAGATGATAATCTTGACACGAGTTTGTATGGTTTCTCCTATTTGATAAAGGGACACGAGGAGGCTGGCCATGATGAGGGGATATGTCCATGTGAGGAGGCACAACTTGATCATCTGGAATGAGTTGAGGTTGTACAATACCCTGCTCCATCTGCTATTTCTGTGGTTAGGGATGTTGAATCTATAGTTGGGCTTGAGGTTGTGTCCCTTTGTGAGGCTACAGACTTTGAACATTATGTAAAAATTCTAATAGTCTGGTGACATCTACCCATGTGTCAACAACATTCTAGGCCTTGGAGGATCTTATTGCAAAATCTGTTGGAAGAAATAGACGTTCGGGTTCACCCTGATGCAATAAGTCCTCTAGAAATTAATCCTTGTTAATTAAATCCTTGAATCATCCAAGGAAATTCATAGTGATGAGGGATGGGTCTGGTCAATCTTCACGTTACCCAATCACATCACTTCTAGCTATTCATGAGTCACCAATAGATCAAGTGAATATGTGAGGTCATTCCACCTAGATAAAAGTCTATGATGTGCTTATCAGGTCATTGATTGAACTTGAATAGGTCAGTAATACTAGCCTTTCAACTAGTACATCTGAAAATATAATGAAATTTCCTTCGAAGATCCTCCAAACAATATATAGACCTGATGGGTAATTTTATGTAATAGATGAATGTAGTAACATCTAGTGTTTGTACGAAGCTCCAGATCATGACGAATTCCTTGTACGCTAGTTTTCTGGCCTTGGGTTTACATCATGCGATTAAGTGGCCCATAAGTTGTAGCATGTAAGAAATCCCATTGAAGAGGGATAATGTGGGGTCCCTGAAACCCTTTGGTGCTGGCATATCATCTACCCATGATGGAAATGGATTTTAATAAGGTGGGATCACCCCCAAATTCATTTTATGGGAATCGATGTGTACAATGAGAGAAGCCATTGATCATCATTGTGGGGATTCTTATCATGGTGAGGAAAAATTACCACTAGTGCATTTACAGGTTCTTCAAAATAATCTTCCAGATCAGTTGATCATGAAGGATTTGTTTAAACAACCGATCGATCTTCTGGAAGAATAGATTATGATGTCGATGGGGTAATAAACTGATGAGTATCCTGAGATTCTTCTGGAGGAATGTCATTTTGATCTAGGTCTTGAAAGAATATTCTCACACAACCTTTGAGGATTCAATGATGTATCTCATGGAAGTTTTCTATAAAACTAGGAATTTTCCATATAATGATATGTAGTGTATTTTGGAACAATGAGAGGAAATTCACCAAGTTGAAAATGTTCTTTCCATGACTATCTCTGTTGAGGTCATACGGGATCATTCCACTAATAACCTAAATTTGGGTTCCATTTTTCAAGGCATTTAGAAATGTTCTCATCAATGATCTTTTCTATTTTTGGTGAGATATTGAAGAAAATATCCCTTCTTGGGATCATCTTCCATCATCTATTTCAATCCAATGATTCATAAGGATTAATGGTCACATTGTGTCTTTTTCCCTTATGGGGGTCCTGACCGAGAGGCAAAGGCATAACAAATTCGACAAGGAAAATCATGTGTCTTTTAGGTGAGTAATAATTCCAAGGGGATCTAGAAGATGTTGTGATGTACCCAAGGGTAGGTTACCATCAATGAGCCCAATATATCTTTCCGTAGATTTAAGTTCATTAATGGAAACATTTTTTAGCGTGAATACACTTGGAATTATATCCACAAATATCACTAAGCAATTCAGGTAGACTTAGAATCGCCATGAAATGGAGATCTACATAATAATCCAGAACATAGATCTATACATGTGTGGATGACTCAAAAATAATTCTACAGAGCATGGTAATGCTTGGAACTCATCATTTCTAGAGGTTTTGGAGACAAGTGGGTTATGCAGGGTGTTGAGCAATGGGAAGCACGACTAGGTCAACAATAAGAAACATCTGAATGATATTATCATAATATGCTTATATATTCAGATAAACCAACTGATGATGATCGATATGGAGATGAATCTTCCAGAAAGTCATGTATAAACACCTGACTTCTTCTTGGGTGAGGGACTCCATGATTTTGAAATATAGAAACATGATTGTCCAAAACATGTATAGGATGTGGTCTGCCACAAATACATGCTATAAGATTCATCGTTCAGAAGTGATATCTGACATATGGTGTCCCCATTCATTGATAGGGTGTGGTTGAGTGAATGAAAAAGTCACTAATGTAGATCATTAAAGAAGTTGACTAGTTGATGGATATAATGTTTTGAGATCTTAAAAACTAATTCTCACTAGGCCATCCCTCGGAGATGGTACATATTGGATCATCACGTCCCTGTAGGATGGAATGTCATCCACTACTTCTTATATGAAGTTAGAAAATGCTGGTGGTGGTTCAAGCTAGTTCCCATCATCTACTAGTCCCTATAGCAACTCCCTTTGATATCATGTTTTGATAGAGGATGATCATTGTGTCAAAAATGTGGACTGAAGGATGAGACTGTAGAAAATAGCCAAATCTTCCTCCTCCTGCATGTACATGTGGTGGACTTTAAGTATCGAGTACATTTCTCTTTTCAGAATTATTATGTTCACATGCAAGGTTCCCACCCAAGACCCTAATAGAGAATAAATGGTGTGGTGGTTCTTTTATTAAGTCATATTCTATATAATAATATGAAATGAAAAATAGATTGACTAAGATATGTAATTTATCGAAGTTATTCCTTCGTTGGCGATGGTTCACCCTATTGCTTCTGAATGGTTCATCAAGGAAAGGTAGATCATTGACATGGGGGACATTTATTCAGGGTTACGTTAGAGAAAGGAGGACCTCCACCTGATATGGATTGGATATGGGGAGTAACTCTGATCAATGATGGGAAGACCTCTGTTGGGTCTACTATGAGAGTGCGAAGGACATCCACTATGACTGCTGATGAGGACTTGCTACGACCTCCACAATGGGTATATGAGAAAGGGGGACCTTTATTATAGAGATATGTGTTGTGAGGAGCACATGAAAATATTTAAAATTGGGTATGGTAATGACCTCCATGCTAAAAATATTTGGTATAGGAAAGACCCCAATACGTGTTGCTGGATTCGCTGGGAGGACCTCAGTATGTGAGAGTGGTGAATCATGGAGGAACTATGCTAGATTGGAGAAACCCTGGGTTGGAACTCCATTTCAGATGACCACAAGATGGGGAGGGACTCCACATGTATTGGTGATGGTATAGGGAGGATCTTCTTACTTTATCTAAACATCATGTGTTGGCCCAACATGGCTGCTAACCATGATGACTAATGATAGAGTCATCCTGGACATCTCGTGGGGCATATGGGGTCTCTATCCAAATTAGGTGATGGTCAATCCCTGATATATATAGTAGTAGATACCTGATAAAATTTACTGAGGTGGAATGGGACACTGAATCCGTAGAATATGACATCCTCGGACGTGTGTATTCTTAATCTTGTTCCTAACATTGGTGTCCCGTCAGCTGAACTGGGGCTTGCAGTTCGGGGGAATAGACTAGTTATTTCTTTCCCCGAGGGACAGGATTAGGGTTTTTATGCATCTTGGTGGGAACCCTATATGGTATCATTCTAGTGATAGTCATATCTAGGTTGACTAATATGTCCATCCACTCGTTAGGATATTGTAGTGATTCATGGGATCATTCTAGAGAAGGGCTCCCAAAATGGATGAATGTTGGAGTGGGGATTTGTTACTCCCTATCTGTCCATGTTGAAGATGGTGATGGTGAGAATAAAATCCTCTCAATCCGGGTGGTCTATATCCCTCTCTGAGATGACCCCTCTTGTTTTCACCATTATATAAGATTTTTGATGACCCTTATTATGATAAATTCTAATGGTAAGATAGTGTGTGTCCCCCCTGTAGTTGTGGATGTGGAAAAAATTCTGGATGAGGTGTTGTCGTATCAGATTTGATCAGTGTACTTGCCCATAGACCTGATTTATTGGATGATAGGCGACTTGTTTCATATAACCCAATTCCAACTAAGTAGGAATATTCGGCTATAGATATCGACCATAGGAATACAATTACCAGTTCCCCTTGTTCAGTCTTACATAGATGCATAGAGATATCAGCAATGATGATGCCACATAATTGAATTCCTAGTGGTTAACTACCCCAAATTATTGTGAGTTCCACACCGGATGACACAATTATCTACTAGTGTCTTGGTTAGTACACATTTCCATGGATGATGGATATAAGACTCACATAAGGTTTACCATTTTATATTTCTGACACTTCGTATTGGGGTACGCTGCATGTGTGTGTGTGTGTGTCATCAACGCTGATCGATTCTTTTTATCACAAATTCCCACGTTCAAAGGCTGGGGGAATTCATTACTTCTTCAGTTTTGTTTTCTCCATTATTGAAATGGGGTAATGGGATATCGGTTTATCCCTCATCAGATTCCTCTAAAAAATTGGTCACCTAGTCTTAGTCTCCCTTAGAGATTAAGAAATTGTTTGTGGAACACACCACAATTCCATATATTTGTGGATGCGGGTTATGCACATTTCTTTTCTAAAGACATTCCATGGGGTCAAATTAATGAAGCATCCTTCAGTTAAGAGTGTAGTCATGTTTGGAATCTCTTGAATGTTTGGATGTTGAATCATTTGTAAAAATGAATTCTCTTTTATTATATTTCTTATTAATGTCTTGGAAACCTAATGAATCCCACATCTATTATAGGGTAATTATGTTAGAGGATTCTGTTTGTAGTTTTCCACAGATTCCCATGTTTAACACGGGTTCTATCATGAGTTTTACATCTTCCCATGCTGGATGAGACCAATACAAATAATTATGATAGTATATCAGATAGATACACCCCTAAAGGGATCAACTTGATGGATTACAGGATGGATGGATAATAATTCCCAATAAGGAGGGACTTGTGATAGTGTGTCCAAATAAGAGAAGGTTTCACACTATGTATGAAGACTTAGACATCACAAAGAAGTGATTAGGAATGCACACCCCAAACTGGGGGTTCCAAAGATTACCATTTTCTGGGATTGAACCATAGCGAGGCTTCCAATGTACCTTGTGTTAATGAATGGTATCAAAACACTTTTAGTTTTAAGGGATTATTTGGGGCATACACATGGGTAGCTACTCGTCGTAAGAGGGGAAATGTTGGTTGGGTGGATATGAGGTGCGGATATTATGAATGGTTAGTTGTTTGTGTGTTGTTGTGAGAAGCAATGTTGTGGGAGGCATAATATCCCTTGGATGTGGCTTCTTGGGTATGAATCTAGATGGTTGGGGGGAGATATGGATGGAGTGAATGAGATGAACTAGAAGAAACCAATGTGAATATGGCTGTGTTTGGATTGAAACTCAATTATGCTTACTATGTATCCAGTGGCTATGAATTAATGTCCACATAGTTCGGTGGGAAAATTGGACCCCTAAGGAGGCATCTTGTGAGAAATGGGGTACATTGATAAGCACCCTAAATATGTAGAACCTATGGGATGTGGCATGATCTTCCCCAACCACAAAGGCTTTCCATGAGATATCAGGATGAGAAATGGGTTATGGGATTGATCCTCAGAGAGGTTTCCTATACAACCTTTTAAAAATAAAAAGATCAATGTCCATGTAGTACATTATTGGGGTATAGAATTATGGTTTAGACAAAGGAATTTTTCATAGAGATGCACTAGGTGATTTTTCATGGTTATTGTCCCTTTACAAGAGGATCACTATCGGTTGGAAGAGTATGGTAAAGAGTGGGGTTTATGTGTGGTTAGCTTCTCATGTGGATCGTAACACCTCAATGGATAGATCTGATAGATGTGTACCAAAAAGGGAATACATCACATCAGGAGGATGCATACCAAGAAGAGATCACCATAGTTTTCCATTACTTGGGGCTGAACGTCGCTGAGGCATCCTACATACACGAAATGGATCAAAAACCAAGTATTTCGCAGGACAATTCAATTTAACCTTTTTTATGATAAATAAACTGACATATAAAATTATGGACAAATGGATTGTGGGGAATTTGTGGGTTAATCCTTAGTGAGACATTATACTTACCCTGTTTAGATGACAGGGATCAAAGTACATGTAGTCTTGTGTAGTGGGTCATGGGGAATACACATGTCTACCAGTCCAAAGTCATGTTGTGGATTACCTAGGGTTAGTGGCCCAAAGAGGATTTCATGGTCATCATTTACTCTATACCCATGCGATTCATGATCTATTTGATAAATAATAGGTAAAAAAATTCCAGAAAATCATTTCATGAAATATGTGTCCACAAGGAGTGTTTTTGGTATTATGCATGGCTACAATCCAAATAAAATGGATATTGAGACTTAATTTGGAGGGAAACATGAGAAATAGGTTTAGGATATATAAAGATACTGCCTATGTGCACATAGAGGGAAATCCTAAAGGGATAGAGAAAGGGGGGAGGGTACTTGAGAAAATCTCATTTCTGATCCTCTCATACATTCAATGAATGTGAATATCTAAGTTGGCATCATGTTTTCTAGAAGTGGGTTCATTGTAGTTTACTATACTACATATTAGATAATGAGTACTCACTCCTTACACATTAGACATACAGATCATGTACCAACCCACAACGTGGAATGAGAAAGCACAAGAAATGAAAAAAGGGAGTGATGTGGTGGAGTGGTCAATTGAGGGCATGTGTTATCATATAACTGACAAGAATAGATATCTATTAGAATACCAAGTAGAAGAAGAATTTGGCAGGGAAAAACACCATGAAACAACCCTCAGTGAACCAGAAATCCATAATGTGCATGCATGGAAGGACGTATAGTGGAGGTGCACACAATATTGGGATGTTTCATGCCAGAGAAGGATGAACATTGTGCATTAGGATAATGATGACCCATGGAGTCTAAAGAAATGGGTGCATAAAAGATTAGGGACTTGAATGCAAGATGAGGGGTATGGGTGAAAGAGGCACTACCCAAGGAAAATTCCTTCATGCATGTGGGTTCTGTTGTGAACACATAGATTAGGGAAAAAGGAAATGATAGAGGGTCAATCTCCTGTTGTACCACCTAAAGGGGGACCCATGGGGTACCTACCTTGCATGTTCCTTTACCGTAAAACCCTGACTTATGGGTTTGTTATAGAAGGGGTCCACTTATATGAAATGTAATGATGGTTTGACTTCTAATGAATTTTTTATAAGGGATTTCATGATCCTATATATGAATGAGAAAATATTAGGAGGATCAAATAAGAAGGTTGGCATGAAAGAATACATTTAATGTCGTATTGGGCGTTCAAGAGGCTTTCACACATGACAACCCTTTTTCATGATGTTGTGTCTTATTTTTTGTATCTGAGATGGCCATTTTCAAGAGTTTGAATTATAATATAGTATTTGACATAACATTGGGAATAGAAGAGGCTTGCGTGCAAAAATTTTCATTCACATAGGCTTTCCATCATGTGCGCATTTCCCTTGGGAATCTTAGGATCTTCTGGTGAGTCAAATTATGTCATTCAGATGCTCAAATATGTCCATCTACGGCTTTAAGAAAAATTGGGTGCCAACACATATCTTTAATGAAAATCCTTTATTTGAGATATTATTTACAATAGAACCCATTAGAAATGTCCTATGAATATTCAAAGACATGGTACATTAATTAATTATTTATCTACAAAAAAACACGGGGTATAATATTTTTTATTGGTGTTTCCTCCCATTCACAATGAATCCAATATCACCAAGATCTTTTCAAGAATAAATCCTTTACTATTAAAAAACCACCGTGTATTTGAGAAGAACAAGGTAAATTTTATATTCGTAAATTATATAATCGTCATGAAGATTACCGTCAACATTTCACAAATACATGAGCCATCAAAAAAATTTGACACATCAAACATTATTTTGAAAAGTTCCAGACATTTTAAAAGCACCTTTCTATATCACTTCTAATGGCTCCATTCCTTTTCCTTGGATCCTTGTCTATATATATAGAATGCATAATATATGGAACTCCACAAATGACTTTCAAAACATTATTTTTCAACAATAAAAATCAACCCAGAAAACACTACAATGTTACTTGGAGGTATTTTTTTCCAAAATGAATGAACATCAACAATGATAGTGACATCATGTGATATTTATCTTATCATCAACGAATCTACCAAAATTTCCTTAGTCAAATGAATCATTGTTCACTCAACTCTATATGATTAACACATTATGATAAAAAAATATCTTGTGAAAACCCTTCTTCCCCAAGATCGAGAAATATCACAGTAGAAGACATCACTCTGGTCATACCAATGATCTTTACATGATATTCTCATTCTAGAAAAATAAAATTGATGAAATTGATGAATATTATAAAACACAACAATTAAACACATGGATTTGTTTTATAATTTTGTCATTCATATACTTTCATCATTTTTGATCTCATCCTTTACCCAGTTTTAGTAGTTCCCGCAACGTTTTAATCATCCAAGTCCCACTAATGCACCATTTTTCAATAAAATATTATGGGACTATCATATTTGTAATCATATGAATTTTGGGTTTCTTCCCAAAAACCTTATGATGATATAACATTATATCCTCTAATACATTTTTTATAAAGTTAAACTTTAGTTTAATGATTTAACTTCTTCAATGAAGCACGAGGATATAATCAATATGAATAGAACTCTGAATATTAATGAAAACCATTCCTCAATTTTCTCCCTTTATATATCCCTTAAAAAAGATAACAAACTATTTCATATGTTTCCCTTACTCATTAGTTGTAATTTACTCTACTATATGTTATTTATTAAGTAACCATGGGTTTCAAATGATCCATCCAACTATCTTTTATTCCGTAAATTTTAAATATAAAACATGTTGTATTCTTTTTCTGTCCATGTTCCCAGAAAAATATTAATCTACAAATCCTTATAATTTATCATAATCACGTAAACATAAATCAACATCCCATAACCATATCATGTATTATATGGTCCATTTCACAGCATTGTAATGTATCAATTTAGTATTTTACTATAAATGTATAGAAAATACCAATGAGAAATTAATATATGATTGAGTGCAATTCAATGTGTAAAAAAATACAACTATAAATTCATGAGGATTATTATCTAAGTCACCAACATATAATTTTATTAATGGTTATAATGTTTTAATTTTTTTTATGAAATTGTTTTGAGACATGTTTCTATTCAATAATTTTGAATATTTATTTGAATTTCTTAGTGTAATTCATCTGTGATAAAACTAACGAAATTTATTTCATATCCCTCTCAATTTTAATATCAAATATTATCTTAACTTTCATATGATTATTCATTATAATATTTCATGACAACATCTTATTAAGATCATAAATACGTTAAAACTCTACACTAATAAACAAAATATCATCAATATTTATAAAAAATGAGGGGTATGTTCAATATTCCCTGGATTTTTGTATAAAAATTGTACAAGCTCGCATTGATTGGAATTTTAATAAAATAAAAATTTCTAAGAAATCATATTCCACTATCTTAGAGATTTAATAAATCTATAATGAATTCATTTTAATTTAGGAACCAAATCATTCTTTTTATAAACCTCATAATTCATATGTTTATCCATGAAAATTTAATCATCCATGTCTAATACAAAAATTATTTCAATACCACCACCTAATCCAAGTGAATAAAATCAGATGAAATAATTCTAATCACCATAAAAATAGTTGTGTATTTCACCACTGGTGGGAAAATATCATAAAATTTAATTCCTTCCATTATCTAAAAAATAATTTACCACCAAACATTATGTGTATCAATTACATCAATCATATTCCAATTTTTAATGAAATAAATATTTTTGTATCATAGATATCTTTCCTTCTAGTATCATCTCTTACTCCAATGTTTTATTTAGAATTAATTAATTAATTTTTTCTTTAAACAATGATTTTTAATGTTTAGAATCTCTAGGATTATTTTATTTATATATACAATTTGGTTCCCTTATGTCTGTGAGATGTAAGAAATTCATATCCCCACCAAACCATTGATCATATTTTCTAATATGTGTGGATATTCATAACACATCACTATAATTATCTATCCAAAAATCACTATCAATTTTATTATATCAAGTAATGGTTTTTATTGTTTTTCCCTATCCATAAATATTTAGACTGATTCTTCCCCATCTATAAATGTTCTATGAGATCTTACATAATAAGACACCTTTATTAATGGAATTCCATCTGTTAATGATTCAACATTGAAGTATTTTTTGTTATATATTAGTTGATCACCATGAATAGAAATTGATGAATTAACATCAAAATGCTCCCTAGATTGGTTATGGAATTTTTATTGAAGTTAGTCATATTAAAAACAATATCTTAGATCAGAATATCTTATTCCATTTCATCAAACAATTTGTTATAAATAAAATTCTCCTCACCATATTCAATAAGAAAAAACACTATTAAATTCAACTATAACATAACCCTATATAAAAATCTATATGAAAATAAGTGATGCTTCCATATATATCAAGACGTTTGATCTCTTGTATTTTTCTAGACTAAGTTTCAATAGGATTTTCTCATACCATGGATGAATCTAGTCTTCTATTTACAATGTAAGTTGTTGTATTCAAGGCCTTTGACTAAATTCTTTTAGGCATTCCCATGTTAAGCATTATACATAGACCATTTTCTATCAGAGTCTGATTCAACCATTTAACTATTTCATTTTATTGTAGAGTAATGAGAAGATAATTCACATGGTTAATGTTATTATTCCTAATGATGTTATTAAATTTACTTATATCCTATCCTTTAATATTTCATATTCATAGATATTTAACATATCATTCACCATCTTTCTTGTCCAAAACATTCAGCAATTTTTTTCAAAAATAGAACAAATTTAATCATCATGATGATAATCCCTACTCCAATGGCCCAAACGCCTTCATTTTTATTGATTTTTTGATAATTCACCTTTTAACGGGTGTGGTGGAACCCTTACAAGGCCCGTAGTTGAATGTATTACATGGCCCGTAGGCCTTAGAAGAATTCATTGACCATAGGATTCAAACAATAAATACAACCCAGACTAACTACTTGGAACTTCTCCTCCCCACCATCTTCATCGTGAAATTTGATCTCCACCTTCGCATGGCTGTTCGGCTAGGAATTCTTGTGCATACATAGGCTTGTCTCGATGACAGGTGTTATACCCTCTCATTATTAAAATCTGTTTAGCTTTTGTTGTGTTGAATGTTCTTTTCTCTTCCTCCATGTAGAGCTTGTTCCTTGTAGGTTGTCTGGTTTGAATCTGGACTTAAAGTTTTCCCAACGGCCTTGAGGTGGCCCTAAGGCCTTACTGACCTGAAGTTCTGGGTGGCCCGAAGGCCTTAAAAGACTCAGGGACCAAATCAGTGGCCAGAAGGCCCAAATAGGGGCATATTCCTGGCTGCTACAGTGCCAAACAGTTACTACTACAAGTCCCGCTACAGTAACTACTACAGTACTGCACAATTCCCACTATAGTACCTGCTACAATACTACTACAATACCCTGTAAATTCTACCTATACTTGGATTTCATCCCTATGTTGTGATTAATATCACCATGAATGTATCAACGTATAATGATTCTCTATATGATTTAATGATGGTTTTCCCCAAACATCAAAATGGAAAAAATTCAAACAGTGTATTCCATGTATTTTATCCAATTAATTTAAAGGAAAATATATTTTTTACTAACATAAAAATCACACATATTCTAAGTTATTGACGATCAAGTTTAAGTATTCCTTTTAGTGATATAAATTGAGGATTCATTTTCCTGAGATAACGAAACATAAATTGCTACTTTTTGTACCATTAAATGGCTTAATTTAGATTGCTACAACTTTTCACTCTATCTAGTATTCTAAAAGGATCCATTATTTACTTTGTATGCACTTACCTTGTAACAATTTCAGATCTCCCAAAATCATTTGGAAAAATTAATTCTAATGTGTGCATCATAAATCTTCCCCAATAATATGAGTATATTCCGTAATATTGAATATATCTATCATCATTTAATTGAAAGACAATTCACCTTTTCATTCAAATGTTCAGATCACCATTCCAAATTATATCAATAGCTTAATCATATACTAGATGTAATCTTTCCATGATTCGTGATACATAATTGACCATGAACCCTCCCTCACCAATTGGATGAAATGACTCCCTTATGTTAATGACCCATGAATAATATAAAATTATCATGCTAAATATCAAGTTTTATCCTAGTTGTATTATACTATATTGGGATTTATGTATGAATGTGGAAGCCTTAGACAAATTCATGTAATATTTCGTGGCATTCGCCCTTTTACCACAAATCCAAAAGATGGTTCCTGAACCAATTCATTTTCTTTGACATAATCTCTAGGACATATCCACTAAATATTTTAATTCAAAAGGTACTTATGATGAACTAACCATTCTTGTCTTATAGTATTGAATCAACTAATTAATATTGTATGAACATCCTTCCACCTCAACTCCTCATTTTATATCATGATTTAAATATAAAAAACACGAGATCTTCTTTCCCACCAGTGTATGTAATTAATATCACCATTGAATCACAACTCTCTAGAGGCCAGGAATGAATTATAGAATCCAATCCATCATCTTTTAATTTTTTCGTTATATATTTGAGCTACCCTCGGACCATATTGAATCCATTAACATGATCATTAGTTTTACTTATGATAACCATTTTATGAAAAATGTTAACATGATGAATACATTTTTAGGATTTTTTTTCTTCTCATACAATTCATCTAATTTTTCATAATCTTTATATTAGTTTTCTTCTGTCTAGTGTGGAACACAATATTTTTTTCAATTCAATTCTTGACCAAGTCTAAAGCCTTCCCATTCGACCACCCTCATTCTACATTTTTCATTATTATAGGATTCTTTCTAGAAAAATGATCCTAAAAATATTTTTTTATCAAAATATCCTCCATTTTATTCATAAAATAGAAAATTGTGTTCCATTAAACATATCAATGTGATTTTTTCCGTCCCCTGAAGTCATTCATCAGAAAATATTAAAAAACTAAAATAAAACAATTTTCAATCCAATTTGAGGAGCTAACATGAATGGAATGAGTCAAGTATAACTATAAGATAAACATTGGATAACACTATTTTGGAGGACAAATACTAAAGGTTATAAACTCACTCATTATTTGTTACTTCCAATTAATGAACCTGGTATGACAATGTTCACGAGATATAGATGTATGTATGATCATTTCGGACTTTTCAAATGAAATTATAAACAATGTTATTCATTATTGAGTGTTTATAGTAACCACATCCCTTGAGTAATGTTCTCAAAAACATATAAGAGACTCAAATGAATCACCAAATATAAATCCATGATCATACATCACACAATGGTAACAAAAAATGCATAGATAATAGTTTCATATTTCAGAAATAGTTTACATCCATTGGGGACCACTACAAATTAATTTCTTATCAAGTGATATAATCAATTTAAAAATTATCGGTCAATTTCAATAAACCATTGTTTATCATAAAATTAATAAATAATCAACCATTATTACAACACGTATATATCATCTAAGCAGAGACACATCACCTCTTTATAGAGGTCTCTCTCTGGTAGATCATGTTGTAGAAACTCCTATGTTTCATGATCAACAATCCATTGACTTGAAAAACCAACAACAAAGTATTTAATATCATATTTAAAGTGAAAAAAATCAATAAAAAAAGGAATTATGTTTCCACTCTCATGGAACAATATCTACGAGATCTCCATCAGATGACATTCATCCAATCATTGAATCATCAACATAGAATTCCTCAGTCTGATGAAACTGCTTCCACTCAACTTTTTTGATATGCATTGTTTGATAGAAATATTGTTGTGGTAATAAATAGTCTTCCCCAATCCTCAAAATCATCTCAATTAGAAACATTTATGCTTCCAGACTGATGATCTTCATCTGAACATCTCAGCATGGAAACCTCAATCTGATAAACCCAAATAAACATCCAAGAATAAAATAATTTACTCAAGAAGTATACCACCATCTCAATAATAACATACATGTGATGAAACAATTAAATGAACATGGACTTATAAAGTTTCCAAGAAAAGTATACAAAAGGGAGGGCATGGAGAAATTACTTCCATGAATACAGACCTAATATATATAATAAAGTAGTGGTTCACCTCAACCACATTGACACTAGAGACCCTATTTCTCAATGATATTACATAACTAATCTATCACTTCATTAGATATATTATTTTCATATAAAAATAAAATACTCGTATTTAGAAACTCTCACATGTGATTTATAAGCTGATAAGATCAAGTCCATACCCTAAAAATTATAATTTTTAAAACAATAGACCAAAATAATTTTGGCAAAATTTCTTAAAAAATAATCAAATAAAAATAAATACCCAAATATGGGTTTGCAAATAAAATTCTTTACCAAATTATATATTTTTAAGAATTTAAAATAAATTCCAAAATCCAAAATTATTCTATTAAAAACTAATAAAAAATCATATCCAATATAAGAGATTATATAATAATTAAGGGTGAGAAAATTATAAAACTTAGTTTCCCTTTCGACTTTGTGAAATTTTACCAAATAGTTTGTAAGACCATTCGACTAACACTTGATTTCCTCTGAAATATTTTTGATGAGTTTGCATGGAATGGAATATTTTTAATAGACCATATTCCTTAAACATGAACCCATTTATTTCCTCATGTTTCAGTATAAAATAGAGATTTTTTAAAATATGCCTCTCTGAATCTTTTGACATCTTAGAGTAGCAGCAAAAACATAAAAATCACTGAATAATGATCCACTATTAATCCAAAAAACTAAAAGAAAATTCTTGACCACACACTGATTATCATGTCAGGAATGATGAATGGGAAGAAAATAACTCACCTAAACACATTAATTGAGTATTCATAGTCGTAAATGAAATCTACCATGACACCTATATAAAAAGGGGGTGTCAGTGAAATTTTTTTAGAACCAAACCAAGTCATCTGACTCGACGCCCATGTAATTATTTTATAAGGCTTTTTGTGCATTATTTAATTCCTCTGGCTGGGGAAAAACACTATAGAATATATTTTGATTTTATGGTAATGATTTCACCATCATGGAAAACTAGGATCAACAAAAGTAACAATAGATAAAGTGAAACATTTTATCCTTATATTGTATAACCATGACAGAATAAAATAGTGGAACCTAAAACAATATACAACGAAACATTTAATTAAGAGAAAAAAATAATAAATTTTTTTTGAAAAAATTTCCATATAATTGTACACATTTTTATAAAAATATTTTACAGTTCAAAAAATTGAAAAAAATACTAAACTGAATATAATTCAGGTGGAATAATAGGTCGATAAACCACATGACATGACACTTACCAAACAAAAATGAGAGAAAAACCACATTCTCTCTATCAGAATCCAATGGAACCACTATTATCTAAACAAGAGCTTCTTTTTAATGGAGAATGGAAATAAGAAATCCAACAAGTCAAACTAGATAACATGTTGAAAAATTAAATATTGTATTCCCCCCAATGTTTTTATTCATCATTAGATAAAAGGACTGGTAAGAGACTACCATTTTTCTATTATATTAAATTTCTCACGAAACCATTTCCATTTGTTTGAAAATACTTAAAGAATGTGATTTTTATTCCTTCATAAAAATGTACTTAAACATGAAAAAATATTTTAAAATTTCATAAAAATTGATCCTTATAAAATATTCCTTGAATATAATTTACTAAGGTAATCATATTTTCTAAACCAACTATTTAAATTTTTAAAAAAACCCACCAAATAGTTAAAAAACATATTAGATTTCCTTTTTTACATTCTCTTAAATATCAATCTATTAAATAATAAAACCCATGTATTATTTGAAAATATATTTTCAAATAAAAACACTTTACATAGATTATATTTTTATTAACCCTCATTTTATATAAAAACTATCTATTTGTTTGAGATACATATAAAAATGAAAAAATCATCAAAGATTGTATTTAAAAATATATTATTTTCCCAACTAAAAAATCAATAAAAATAAATTTAATATGATTATAGGCATGGGAAAAAATAATGAGAAGTTAATTTAATATAATTTCTAAAAATGATAAAAATAAAACAATTCATTACATAAAACAATAATTCCTCTAGACACTTAATAAATTTCTTAAATTAATTTCACATATAGATATAATCATCTCACATGGCAGTATAAAAAAGAACTAACATAGTATACATCGCATTAATAACAATACAAGTGATTAATGGAATGATTACATGACATGAAAATTGTAGATCCTACTTTAGGACTGTTGATGGTCACATCTCTCATCCCCAAAATCACTCTTGACAACTCCCATTTGTGAAAATTAATAGCATGGTCATAATATCAAACACAGGATTACTAGATAATGTGTTACTCTCAATATGCATATAAAACATGCCTTCACTCTCCACTTAGTATCTTAGTGATCCTTATCTAATAGGTACTATATTTGAATTCTATAAAACCAATATAAATTTACTAATAAACATAAATCCAAAATGTAATAATTCACATAAACCATATACATTCCACCCCTGACACAACCCCTTAATAATTAATCCTTATCCAAACCATATAATCCTTGAATAAAAATTCATATATATTTAACATAATTCAAACAAGAATATGAAAATGATCTTAATGTGGATCTACTAGAGTATAAAAATTAATCAATAACCCACGTTCCATTATAGTTCCAAATATCCCTTCTCATTATATAGAGTAATAGAATGAATTTGAAATAAGATTTTATTATTCATTTTTATCAAAAATTAAATAACATGAAAAAAAATATTACACCACATTACAACAATAAAATACCACTAGCAGCTTCAAATTAAATACGAAACTCAAGGCAACACATGTAAGTATTTTCATTATATGAAAAGATAATGAAATTCAGAACACTTTTTTAAAATAATAAAATTAATATTGAATGTTATGACCAATTTTTAATTAGTAAACATGCCTCATAAACATGGGATATTACTTTTAAAACATGGTAACACTTTAGTATAATTATACCACTTATCAAGGAATTACACCTCATTTTATTTTACAAATTGTTTCAAAACACCATGAACTAATTATTTTTCATGTATAAAACAATCAATCAAATTTTTTCAGACACCTGGAATGGATTGATGTACTATTAAAATAAATTTTCTATAAAACTAGTCAATTTAACAATTTTTACTGAGGGAAAAACTCATATAACATTGAAAACCTTTGATGATACAAACCTATCAGTCATATAAATAATATATTTTGTTTAAAAACACAGTAAATAATTATCTTTTGGAGACACGTAACATTTAGTACAAAAACAACAAAATCAATCTTACTAGATTTCTCACAACCTTTAGAAACATAAATATCCAATTTAGAACAACCTTACTGTTCAAAATTAGGAAATCTAGCCATTATTGTTAGAGGAAGAGGGGATAAGGGAAACAATCATAGTGAAGAAGAGAGGAAAATACCATACCTCTAGATCGAGATGATGAACGAATCAAAAACCAATATAAATCTACTTTGAGGATCTTTAGGAGGGAATGTCGCCTTGAGTGGAACCTAGGTCAGGTGATTTCATTTAGATTGAAATGGGGATGAATACTCAATTTAAAAAATAAGCCAGAATGAAAGAATTACCTGAACATAAGTAGGTCTCATGTTTTTCATGCATGATTTACCAAATTTTTCATAGCTTACATAGTTTCCACTTCATAAAAACATAATTCGTTAGGTAGTTGTCTCACACTATATCCCTAGAGATACATTTCTTGTGTTACCAACTCTATCAAAAACATCACATGGTTGACAGTTACTACATCACATTACACCAAACTATGTTTCTAATAGTAAATCCTAATAAAAATTAAAAAACAAATAATTTTAATTCTATGATACTTCAAAAAAAAGTGTTCATTCAACTTCAATATAAAAAATAAAGAATGTGACATTTTGGGGTTACAAATATACTATTCATCTCATTTAGGTGTTTCAAAAAACACATTTTATAATATTCTTTACTGATATCGTGGATTTAAAATCATGTAAATATTCCATGTGTATGAAATAATACATCAATTATGGAATAGACTATGATATAGAGCTCACCATATTGAAAATAAATCATTTTAATTTTTTTAACTGTAAATGATGTTGTGTATACTATATTTCATCTCAATAATCACCATGATATTTACTATGATTTGATTTTCATTCTCTTATTATTTTTCAACTCTCACAACCAAAATTTAAACCACATTATAATAATACCATAATGACCAAAATTCCCAGAAAAATATCACCTTGACATACATAATATCAATCATACCAGCATCAATTTCAAGTGGAACTACCTAAATTGTAAATCATCACCTTAGGTATAATACTTCAATAATCTGGATGTATGATCATGATTAGTTTTCTATGTAATTATAATAGAATCCATGAAGAAAAAAATATTCGTTTTCTGAATTAAATTTTATATAAAATAAATGTTTGTTAAACAAGTAGATATGTATCCACATAGATAAACCATGTAATGTGATTGAACAAATTTTTTTGACTCTAATGCAATAAATTTCCATTTCATATCACATAAATTTTTATAATTTACATTATATTGCTCGACCACCTGAGAATGTAGTTTATTAAATGAACACAGATGATGTTTATATAACTAGGATTCATTCTTATGAAATTCATGATGTCTATGCAGTGGTTGACTTATGTTTTCATAAGACTACAAGATAATTACACAACATCTATATGATGTTTACAAACAACCACCAGCTAGATGTTTACATTGATTCTCATATTCTCCAAATAAAATTTATACCTTCTAATGAAGATTAAAAAACATTTTAAATTACCCTATTTCTTTATCAACTAACTCTATTATAGTTCCAAAATACATTCAATACATTTTTGTCACCTTCATTGATTCTTACCAAAGGAAAAAAAAATTAAAACTATTAAGAACTACATAAAAACTCCAAGAGTCCTTTAATATCCATTCTATAATATTTTTTATAAATATTACTCAAATCATGAAAATAAATGTATATCCATTAAAAACCCATCAATATTTTTAAGAAACATCAATAAAAATCCTATCTTCTATGAGAATGTACATTCCCAATACAGCTGGATAAGGTTATTTTTTTAGACAATTGTATCCCTTAGAGAAAATAATATGTTATCAGGTTACTTTAATAAACTCCCACTAAATTAATACATTCATATCTCACATAAATTAATTACCCAATTCATAAATAACCATATATTTAGATGAAAATTAAATTCACACTTACAACGATATTTTCACCGCTCTTTAGTAAAGAGTTGTCTCAATATAACTCCACTATTTCCAATAATATGCATGTTATTTTTCACACTTTCTCAGGTAATGGGAGATATATTGACATGATTTTTATACTGAAATCATTAAATATTTCTCTTAGATATACCGTTTTAAAAATTGAAACAATTAAATTCTTATTGTAAAAAAATTGTGAATTATATCTATATGGACTTGAGCTATACATGACTTTATTTACATCATTTTGATAAGGTAAACTATACATATGAAAAATAATCATACAATTATAATAATGAATAATTTATTATATTTTTTTGATATTCTTATATATACCATATTTTACACATAATTATAATATTTCTCCATAATTGGGCCACACTAGACTCCCTCCCATAGTTATTGTACATTAAACTCATATTCCTAACCTAAGTTAATATAAACATAAGAAAATGGGTGAGAATATAACATTAGTAGTGGTATAAATAAGTGATAATGGTCAAATATCATATCTAAATATAAGAATATCATATTTTTATAATCATAAACCAAAAGTAAATTTTAACCGAATAATGAATAGACCACACATCATGGTATATGACATGAAAAATCATAAGGTATGAATCAAAATAGTGGGAAATCATGATATAGAAAACATAATCTATGATATCCTAAAACAAAAGTGATAATTAGAATAAAACTATGTAACATCTTCCAAAAGTGGAAAAATATTATTGTTTGGAACAATAAATTCAAAGCCACACCCTCAGTTCCCACACGTACGATCAGCTAAAATATACATTTTAATACATATCTTAGATATAAAACATAGAATAATAAATTGTTTATAGATATATTCCACCACTCATCATTATCCTTACTTATTATTTCCACTTGTTTCAATCACTTATCTTGTCATAAAGAAACTATGGAAATAAAATGATGTCCTAAACGTTTCTAATTAGTAATCATTAAATTTTATAAAATAAATTACTAATGGAATAATAATGGATTTCATATGAAATCAGAAAAGGAAAACATTAATAGAAAATTCAATAATCAAAAAAATATATAACCATGGAAAATAATTTGTTATCCAATGACATCCATTAAATTTAATGGAAAATATTATTCAATAAAGAAATTAAAGACAATGTTATTTAAAAAGTATAAATAATGGGTATAAGTTATGTAAATAAATTTCCAAAATAAAAAAATTTATTGACATAATGTGAAAAAACATAAATTAAATGAATATAAAATGGATTGTTCACAAAGTAAAGGTATTGTGTGAAATTGTAGGATCATATTTGATGATTAGGTAAGGTAATGTCTGTGATAGATCATTCCACCAAAAAAGAAGGACATTAAGTAGGAATTGAAAATAATAAAGTTGGATTATTATAATAGAATAATATCATTAATCATGAATAATTTATTATAAACTATGATAATTTACCTTAAAATATTTTTAGGATCATTTGGAAAATAGATTTGGTAACTGGAAACATCCATGACCATTTTAAAAAAATTTGATATAAATATTTTATATATGAAAAAGAATAATATTTTATTATACAAAAACATTCATCTAAATAAAGAAAACAACACAAAAAATTAAATGGTTATAAGAAATACGTCTTCACATTGAAGAAAGTAAAAAATTATTTCTGAATACACATTAATGAAAACGATCCATAGAGAAAATGTAGAAGAATTTATTTGTAATATTTGAAAAATATAATATAGTATAAAATTACCTCAATCATTTATTCTTGAATACATATGAACATTCTTAACATAATACAACGAATTATAAAATTTATAAAATGGTTGTTCCTTACCAAAAAATAAGAGATGGGGTCAATTCCACTTACAATAAATAGTTTGGTAAAATATGAGTGAATGGGAAATGAAATATCAAGGAAACGTATAAAACACAATGAAAACACATGTGAAATGATTATATGTCTTATAAATAATGACAATTACCAAAATTTATTATCTTTAAAAGAAATTATTATCCTTAAATATGGATTTAAAATAAAACCCACAATATTTGGGTAACATTTTAAATAAAACCACATTCAAGTTGGGTATCATTTAAATCAGTTTATATTAAAATAATTTACATGAAATAGATATTAAAAACCCTAGAATATGGAAACTACAATCATTAGCATGTAATAAAATCTTGACAATTTCAACATTGATCACATTATGAAAAAAATAAATGAAAAAATATATGAGGCCAAACATTGCTTTCAAAATTATAATATAACCTAGAAAATCTAGGAGGGATTTCAAAAATATAAAATTCTTACATAATTATTATTAAAAATATTTAATGGGAGATAATGATAGTATCTTATAAAATATTGAATCATTTGTATATTTAGGAATTTATTTTGAATAGGTGAAAGAATAATAACTTTTAAATAAAAATTATTATTATAAAAGAAGTTCATGAAAATAAAAGATTTTCTAGAGGATGAAGGGGTTATTTAGGGAAGATATAAAATTACAGAAGATATTTTGAAATGAGTTTAATAAAATTAAAGGGTAATGTATAATCATTAAATAATCAATTGGATAGAAAAATATTGGTTATGAATACAAGGAATCATAGTAATATTAAATCGATGACGTATATCATAATGAAGTCCATGAATAAAAAGAAGGTTGAAGAGAACCCTTAACTATCTACATAGCTTGTTAAAGATTTCTTGGACTACATAGAGATATAAGAACTATTTAATAGGGATTTAGAGTGGGATAGGAAAGGTAAAATTCTGATAAATTACTTTTTAGAGGAAATGGGTGAGATAATGGGTGCTAGTGAGCTCCATTGATAGTGAAAAAAGAGTGGCTTTTCCATTGGGAGTAAAGTTAGGTAAGGGCGGATAATGTAATCACATTAGTGCTTGGATGGATTGGTGAGTTGTGTATATTAGGTGATTAAATGGTTGTTTAGACATGTGGGTATAAATTTAGTACCAAAAAAATTCTTTCTAGAAGTTGTTAGATAACTTTCAATTATTAAAAATTTTGGTAAATTTACATACAAATTTTTACACTTATTAATATAGAATAAAAAATAATCATTATAATTGTTTTATTAAAAAATATATAAGTTTACACTTTTGACAAAAATATATTGTTAAAAATCAACATTTTAGGTAAATATAATAGAATTAAATTTATAAATAGAAGAAAGTTTTTTTTAAAATAAAAACATATCAGGTGAATAAAACCATGTTTTTTTAAGAAAATGAAGTTTTAATTGTTAGGTGTTCATTATATTATTTAATATTAACTAAGAATTAATTGATTTTAAATTTATATATATATATATATTAAAATAATATTATATTATCAACTGAAGATACATCTCTAGAGTTTTAAATTTATAAATATTTTGGAATGTATTGTTCTTTAAAAAATAAAAATTTTACTAGAGTATAAAATATTTACCTTGGTACTATAATTTTATTCCTAAATATAAATTGACCTAATTACATAATTGTGTCACGATGACTAAAAATATTCAAATAATGTTATATAATGGAATTTATGATGGCCTATAAAATTAATTTTAACTCAATAAATGTTCAATGTATAATATTATTTTTGAGAAAAAAATTATTGAGTTTTTAAATATAAAATATAGGTTTGTAAAATATTTAAAATATTATAACTGTATAATTAAAATTATAAGAAATATATTTTTCCAGAAAAAAATTTGATTATTTTTTGTTGATATTTATATATTTATAATTATATAAAAGTCACAGTGCCATCATATTTCATTATTCACAAAAAAATTAATATTTTAAGTAAAAATATTTAAAATTAATGAAATAATAAATTTAACATTATAAATCGAAAAAAGGGTATTTATTTTTATATAATTCATATTGATTAATTTATGATTTTTTATAATTCCAAAATAAAATGAAAAGGTATGGTTATTAAAAAGTCATTTTTAGACATAAAGTGTACATAATATTTATTTTTAGAAATTAATTATTTATAGATTTTAATATATTCATCATTATATAATAATATTTCAAAACTAATCCATTTAATATATTAGTATAAAATAAATAATAAAAAGGGAAATCATTTTTTGAAAAAGAAATCTTTTATACGTAATACACATAACAAATAAAATAAAATGAAATAATTAAAATGAAATAATTTAATATAAATTATCCATTGATATTAACATTGTTATTGGGATTTTTTATATAATGTATATCAAATTTAAATAATTATTTTATTATTAATTTATAATGCATATGTATATATTATTTTAATATCATATTTTTATATCATTGTGAATCATATTATATTAAATACATGAATTTAATATACATATATATTATTTTACCAATGACTATATATTTAATGACTATATTTAAAATAGCCCTGCTCTCAACGGATGATTATGAAATGAAAAAATTTCATTCTTATATATATACATAACAAATTATTCATAAATTCCTCTTACACATCCCAAGGAATAGTTCTTATTTCATATTGTGGATTTTTTAAAATTATTTCTCCTTTAATGATTACAATTCTCATTATAGATTTTTGGGTTATCGATGGTGCTAAAGGTGAAAGAAGATCCAAAGGATTTTCATGTTTTGAATATTTTATTATGTTCTACCAAATTTCTATAATATATTTAAGCACTTTTATTTGTTTTATTTTTTCTATAGTGATTATTAATATATGGTGTCAAATATACATTTTTATGTGAATTTTATCATCTTTAATTACTAAAGTGGTAGTTATTGATAATATATATTGATACAAAGGTCAATGAAATTTTATTTTAGTTATATATGGAACTAATATTATTAAAAAAATATTTGATGGTGTCTCAAAAACTACATGAAAATTAGTCAGCTATACTTGAATCCACTATATTTGTGTACATACATGTGTAGCTCCAAAGTACTCGGACTAATCTATGAAGAAGGAAAATAAATGAGGTTTCTTATTATGCCAACTCTCACTTGGTTTACAATAAGCCAATGTTTTGGTTCCATGATATATCTCATATTAATCCAGGACCCTAGCACATATTATTCATCTGTATCACTCTAGAATATTGAGAACTGTGTTACTAAAAAATAAAATAAATTGACTTGATATTATTAGGTAAAGCAGGCTTCAATAAATCTTTTTAATTCATTTTTATTGAGACATTTTCTATCCCAATATTTGATCAATTATTTACAACAATATTTGAAGTGGAAAATTATTTAAAATACATCATTATACACTTTGTCAAAAGTTCTTAATCACAATTTCAATGAGCAATGTTTTTAATAAACTCCTTATATAATCTCTAGTCCAATGATTTAATGCATCTCTACCAATAATTAAGCATTAAAATACTACATTATTTTATTTGAATGTTATTCATAGATAAAATTTTGAAAAATTTAATATATTATTTCATCACCTAAAATATTAAATATTTTATTATATGTGGTATATTATTTAACATAATTGTTTGCATCAACATTTATTATTTTCATTATTTGATCTATAATGTTTAGATCCTAATTGTAAAACCAGGATTATGGCGAGTTTTCAAGAAAAATAATTAATTTTTCAAATTTTAAACCATGAGGTAATTTTTATCAATACAAAACCCAGAAATGTACACAATAAATACTATATCATTAGTATATTCATTATGAAAAATATACATCACAAAAATTTGGTAAATTTGGTATTTTATATGAATGTCAAGTTCCATTTTCATCTTAATGGATTTATTCATCTATATGGAGTAATTTTAAGATTAAATAATTGAATTACATTATATATTTGACCTTGAAAATGATTCACGATTTTTCAATGGCACTACTCTTTTCTAAATAATTCATTTTCTTCAAACCAACTTTCCACCTATACTATTTTTTGTTTCCATAATTTCTAAAATATCATAAAAGATGATTGTCTCTATTTCATACAATATATAGTTAATAGGAAAAATCCATTCATCATGTTCAACTACCACTAAATCCATATTTGGATCAACATATGATATGAGATAATTTTGATTCTAACATTATAGGTTTATTAAATTATAGAGTTGTACTTATAAATTAATAATTAAATTTTAAATAACAACATCTTTCTATAGACTCATATTCCTCATTAATTGATTATCATGATAATCTTAATAATATGAAGTCTCTTCTCAATAAAAAACATCAAAATCAGGAAGATTTTTATTTGATTTACATTATTATTCAAAATTATAGTTATTTTGATCCTATATAAATAGTCTATTATTATAATGGTAACTATTTTTTTGGGATTCATCTATATAATTTTATTTTTACAACATTCAAAAGTTAATGAAACATTTTTTCTAAACCATTTAGAAACTTTAATTATGAATGTGTCCAATGAAAATATATACATAAACATTTTCTTATAGCATTCTTGATTAATGGATTTTATTATTATAAAACATGTAAAAAACCAGGATATAGTATAAATTTTATTTTTATATAACCTCATATCTTTATGAGTTTTGTTTGTTACAAGTCTCAGCAGAAATCAATTATAAATTTAGACTAAACTACATAGGGGTTCTCTATAGAATACCATTGATTTTTTCTTCTCAGCTAGCATTATGCTTCCTTTTTTAACTATAATTTTTTTCTATTTTAAATATTACAACATTTATGGTGTGTAGGTTGAACATAAATTCTATTTTATTGAATTATATTATATAGAATATACATATCGATTTCCTGAATTCCAGTTTTCATTATATGATCTCAACTTCAATACATAAAATCATAACTCATTAACTACTTGTATTTTATAAATTTTGAATAGTTTCATTACATAAGAACTATGTTTAATGAAAATATAAAAAATAATATGACTGAAATCATCAATGAATGTAATGAAATTAAAAAAACCAATTAATGAAAAATTATTTATTGGACCACTTCTAGAAATTCAATCCATATTAATGGACCCATACCAAAGATTTTATAAAATCGTTGGTAAAGATATTGTTTTTACCACCAATAAAAACGGTTTTCTAAAACCATTTGTATATGAATGGCTTAGGACTCTGATACCAATAGTTTGGTCGAATAGTTTGTTTGTAAATTTATATAACTCTATATTGAAAAAAATTAAATATGTACTATTATTTTTATTCCCACACATATTTTAATATTTAAATATAATAATATTTATTTATATATAATATATTAGGTTAAATAAAATTTATTTACATAATATACATTTGAAAATATATATTTATAATTAATATAAAATATATTTCGTGAAAAAATGATTATAAAATTATTAAAAATTTAATTTAATTTATAATTTCCCAATTCATATTGTGTAATATACATTAAATTATATCTGTATTTTCCACATATCATTATATATAATAATAAATATTTTTCATTTAAACTTATTTTAATATATTTAAATTATAATTATAAATAAAATTGATCATGTTTTTCTTCATATGGTTTATATATTTTAAAATTAATTATATATGTAAATATATAGAAACATTTATGTATAAAACTAACATTATATGAATAGATATATAAAAACATCAGTATAAAAATATATATTTAATTATAAATCTCACTACAATTTGATGAAAAATAAAATTTGAACACCAAAGTATACATATAAGTAAATTCACCTTGAATAAATTTAGTATCCAATAAAAAATTGATGCCCACATATGTGAAGTAGAAATCCAAATGAATGTTCAAGGAATAGGGTATCTAAACTATAAAACACGATTATAGAGTAATTTTGGGCCTTTTAAAACTACCAAAAATTAACATGTGTTTCACTAAATAAACTTAGCATAATTAATATTATACTATTATATTTGATATATCATGGAGCCTAAATGTAATCCATGATCAAAAGTTATTTTCCTTTAAATATCAAGACATGTTTTCAACTTCTTATGGGTTATTAAATAATTAATTAAATATGTTGACATCCCAATTGTTGTGAAATGTCTATTAATCAGGTCTAGTTCATAAATTAATAATTAAAATTACATTTTCAAATTTTTTAAATCATTTTTCAATTAATTTATTATATTTTCAGTTTAATTGAAAAAAATTAATATATAAATCACATTTATCCAAATATATATTAAATATCAATATTATTATAAATTTATAAAAAGTATGTGTAATATTAAGAATAATATTACATAATTCAAAATTTAAACATTATATATAAAAATATATACTTTTACAAAAATATTAGTGTAAAAGATGTTGACGAAAAGTGGTAAAGTGTTTGGAATATTATCATGTCTTCCATGGATTATAAATCAATGGTAAAATATTTTTTATGGTTCATCCACGCCAATGGTTTAATCAAACCATTGTTACCTAAATTTTGAATTTAATCGCCTTTACTAATGATTCTTATACCCATAGTTTGGTAAAAACTTTGGTATATGCCTTTCTTAATGGAAAACATTGTGATGGATTAACATGCCTTTGGTATAGCCTTTTTTCAATTATTTGGGGCACTATACCAATAGTTCCTAACCATTAGTATATCATATTATTTCAGTTTTGGATTCTATAGATATAAAATAATGAATTTATGTGGTCTTTTTGATTGTATCATAACTATTTTGTATGTTGGGTAAACCATATTCCCATTTTTCATGTTTCACATATCACATATATTTACCTTTAAAATTTGAAAAGACTCTTATGATAACTTGTTTGGATATTTTAATCATAATTATTTGGAAAATTATTCCAAGTCCCCTATTCCACATGTCATTTTATTATTTAGAGTTATAGTATTATGTTGTTGATGGATCACTAATTTGGAATAAGTTTACACAAGTTATTTCTCATATTGTGACAGTGCATCTATATTTAGATTTTATTTTGTCACTTTTTTTTTAATGAATATAACTTCATTTCTGTCATCAAATAGTTTTATTATTATCAATATATTATTTCTAGTCTCTTTTTCATAACGAACATCCTTGCATCTTTGATTATTTTCATAAATACTTTCCAAAATAGTGCTTTTAATTGTCAAGGAATTTTCATTTCAAATATTCACTACCCCTTCATCATATTATATAATTCGTTTCATAATTTTTGTTTCACCATAAATGTGTGAGGATCAAACACTCTGTATGATTCTTGGATTTACTCTTTTATTTTCCAGCAGTTCTATGTGAATATTTCTAGAAATATCACTGTGATTTACCTTTAATTTTCTATTGCCCAATTCATAGTAGGGTGTTTTTTTAGAAAAATGGACATACATGCTCCATCACATTGAATCTTTTGTTTATATATTCCCTATACTTCATCTAAGAATTAAGTGCTATTCTCAATGGATGGATAAAATGTTTTCCAACAATGAATTTTATTATTCTATTAATTTCTCCACATATTCAGTTAGATTTTCTAACTTTTTAATACTATTTAGCAATTAGAAACATATTATTACTGAATGATTAATCCCTATGATAAAATACGACAATAGTAGAATTTTCTCTTAAATACTAGTCTTATATAATAAATGATTTTTGATCCAATTTTTTATGCGATTAGGATGACACTAATGAAACTTATTATCAACTAATAGAAATAGTTTTTTAATAAATATGTTTTAAATATTAGGAGAATTAGATAATTTTCATTCATCCTTATTAGCTATTTTATTTTTATATTTTCATTTTGAGCCTATGTTTTTCATTAAAATGCAATCAAAATGAGACAAATGAGATATGAATTTGACCAACTTTTTGGATAACTCATTTTTATTTTAATTTGTTGACACCTCCTTGATCAAAGAATATTTTTTTATAATTGTAGATATCCTTGATTTCATTATAAATATCTACATTTTATATAGAATCTTCGTAATCCCCACATATTTAGCCTTTATTTATACCTAAGATAATTCATTATTGTATCACTATACATTAGTTTATACTTGAAAATTTTAATATAGTCCTATTGTAAATATGTCATTATAGAAAATTCATCTTATGATTTTGGTTTTTTTCCATTCCCTTTCTTTATAATAATAACTTATTTCTAGATTTGAAATTCTATACTACACAAGCCACTAGTTCTCATTTTAGAATATGTTCTATATTGGATATTTCATATACATTAGGATAAATTCTATATGATTCTGAATGTTTCTCTATATGATCTATATAATTTCTAAACATTTTAATTCTATAAAATATTCATAGGATTTGAATATAGAATAGAATTCTCCCTATTCGACTTTACATAACATATTTATTCTTTTTCTTTTTAGATACTTCTTCTAATTTTCAAATAAATTTAATGATTATTTTTTACTTTTACCATATATTCTTTTGAGTATTGTAAATGTTAATATTTTTTCCTATACTTTTATTCTTTGGTAAAATATTTCAAATTTGTTTAATATCCCTATAGTTGACATATTATGGGGAAATTTGACTATATACTTTCTCATTATGATCCCAATGTTCTATGCGATAAGAAACATTATTTTTATATCTTCTTCATCATCCTCACCAATAGATTCAATTATTTTTTAATGTTGTTCATTAATGATATTTATCTTCCTCATCGACTCAAAACTTGTTTTTTATTTTGATTTATTTCTAAATGTTGGAGTATTTATAATTTCATATAAACAAAGAATGTTAGGAAGTTGATCTTGGTTATTATGATCTCTATATTATTGATGAATAATATTTCGATCCAACATATATTGAAAATTCATTATCAATTTCTGAATAGTGAGATCTGATTCTATATAACCACCACATCTTATAATGATATTCATAATTTTATTCTCCATTATAATGATGTAATAAATTTTTTCCTCTTTGACAATTTTGATATATTTAAATATGATTCTCTGTATTTTTTAGCTAATTTGAATTTAAAATATCCCTCATATATATTCTCAATATTATCTTATATTTATATCCCAATTTTCGGAACTATCCCATTAGTGTATAATTTATCAGAAAAAGATATTAGAATCACATTTTATTCCTTACCATTGGATTTCAAAATAATTTTATTATAAAAATTCATGTGTGAATATCTATAAAATTGTTTGAAACCAATTGTAACTACATAATGTACATCCTGGGAAAGCGATAAGGGAAATTAAAGCATTATAATTTTCCATGCATGTTATTTATTTATATTAAAGGTTTCCACCCCACTATAATTAAGTTAATTAATATTACCCATTACAAAAAAAATCTGGGATTCGGTAAATGGGACATGAGTTCACGAACTACATCTAAAATACACCAATAAAAATGAAGCTATGAGAATTGTGGATAAATTAGTGGTTATTTCCTTTTGTAATTTATTTAATTTGAAACTTAACCTATATAAAATATTAAAACATTACTCACAGAAAATATTCCCTAATCCTAAGCCGTGGGAAATGAACAAGTAAATATGAAAATGCATAAGTTGATTTTCCATGGTTTAGACCCAATGTCAGTTCTTATATATTATGGTGTTTTACTCTTACAAATCCAAAGATTATCTACTAATTATTAGGATCAAATATAAGTGTTTATTCCAAGTATCATCCAAAATATTTTTTCATCATACTTCATGTATTTGAACAGTATCCCATCGGTTAAATAATGATCTAAACTATATAACGATGATATTTTGACAATATGATGGATCCTTAATGTTAGATGATATTCCCCTTTAGAATTTAATTATTGATAATATGTTAAGTTCACATAGCACAAAATCTTATAATGATGTACTCTTTCAAACTC
The DNA here is from genome assembly GCA_963277665.1 of Viscum album. Lineage (NCBI taxonomy): Eukaryota > Viridiplantae > Streptophyta > Magnoliopsida > Santalales > Viscaceae > Viscum > Viscum album. The sequence continues at coordinate 2,042,850,684 of OY728147.1, read as the reverse complement.
AGTCTCAGAATATATTTTTAGAATGTTAGACCACAATATGATGTTGATAATGGATTGCAAACATTAGGTATCAATAACCCTTTATTTCATAACTATGTTTTAATAATCTCCCTTTTTTACATTAAAAATATATATTACCTATAAATTATATGTCCCTATATATTCTTTTTAAACATTCTCATTAATATAATTAAGGTGAAATCAATCCTATCACTGTATTCTCAAAATTTCATCCAACAGAATCATAAAACACAATCCTCATTGGTGTTTTCTATTGATTAAGCTCATGTTAATGTCCCATAATCTTGTAATATTATCTATTTTAATAACAAAAATTCTACCTAAGCATTCAACATATTCCCATATTTTAATTTTTATATCTAGAAACACTCATTCAAGAATCTTTTCTACTAATGTTGTGGATTTAAGAACCTCTAAAATATCCAAAATAATTGAATTATACAAAAACCATGATAGATCATGCAATATATATCTTATAATTTTTGAGTTATAGTAATTCATAATGGTTAAGATTAATTGACTGTTGGGTGGTTTATGCCATTATTCTTATTATACAATCACCATGACCTTTAATATGATGTGGGTGTTACTATCTCAATGATTTTATTTTCTATTGGACATTATTTTATTCACTTCATTACAAATCCATAATGATAGAAACTTCCAAAAAAATGACTATGTTGTGGATCATCTAAAATATTCCATATATAATTTTCTAAATCAAACCATTGGGCATGAGTTAGATATCCACAAGACCTTTGGTGCACCTAATAATACACATGAAGATTTTGGCATGAGTTGAGGGTCTGAATACAACTATTGGTGATACATTACTCTTGTTTATTAGAGACATACACCATAAACATAAATAGAATAAAAAACAACAATGTATATCACGGTAGAATATAATGTCTCATAATTTAATATCAAACATAAAAACTTTCATTCCAAAAAATCATATTAGGATCCTGCTGAAGAAATGAAAACTAAAGGATATAGGGTGAATGTAAAAAATATTAACACCCAATAATCCTTCATATTCCATCAATGTATCATGAAGAGATCAATGATTCACTAATATAATATATTCCATTAGATGATTCATTTAACTAGATCCCTATATAGGAATTTTACATGTGGATTGAGATTACCATATAGGGTTTCAAAAATAAACCTCAATATGACACTACAAATGAGTCTATAACATGTTTGAACAAGTACAGTAGTTGTATTAAAGGATAAAAATGTGCAATAAATCATCAAACATGATATAGTGAGTGATCACATGATAAAAATTCCATCACAAGCTTCATCCATAAAATATTTAGATTTATAACAAAATAATAAACAAAATATGTGAGAAGTGATCAAGAACATGCCAAAATGATGATGATAATCTTTCACAACATTTATAATGCATCGAGTTTTGTTTTTCCACAAGGATGATTGTGTGTGTGTCTCACGAAATTCATAAGGCACTGAGTGGACATGCCAAAAATGTGGGTTGTTCTATAAGGTCATAATTCCCTACACTAGAGTATGGTTTCATCATCATTTTCATTTTTTCACTCATATTCGCCTTCTTAGTGATAGTAAAAAAATTATATTTCATCTACTCTGAGTATGATGAAAATACCTCTAAAGGAATAGTAAATACATGTTACTACTAAAAATATAAAAATGTAGAGAAAATCATGTCATCATGATAAGTCAGTATCTATATATATAAAAATGTGATCAACATCTTATATTCTAACTTGTTACATAATAATATTCCCGAAATCAAGGATCATAAATTGGTCTCATGGGATCACCAAAAACTAACATGTGGTCTCTATAGTACCTGGTATATAAGTTATTCCCACACAAGAAATATACCAAGGTAATAATAATACACATGTGAACCAAATTTTATGGGACTTCTTTCCTATATCCTGTTAATTAGGAACTCCAACACTCTTAAATAAATCAATGATTGAATAATTTTTCACAACCATGTAAAAATAATTAAAACATTAGAATTTAGTTCATCAAATAAGATGTTTATAAAAGAGATCTAATAATATTTCAGGAAATGTTGGTAGTTATATAGCCACATACATAATGGATTCCATAAACAAAATAGGCTATGAGATATGTTATTGAATAGGGAATCTATTCATTGGTTCCATTATAGATATAAGAATGGCTAAAAAATTCTTTATTGAATCTAGAAAATAACATTAATTCATGAAAAAAGAAATAAATCCACAATAAATACATCATTAAAATAGATATCCAAAATGAGATTCTAGAAGAAAATGGTCTTATGATGACTGATCTATGATACATTTCCTAAAAAAGATCACTTTTTAGAAGAGATATAGTTTTAGTCAAATGGTTATTATTCACATGTTGAATCCACCATTAATATATGAAGGGATCATCAAACTACAATTATATCTATATGATAACTTATTTAATGCTACTATGTTTTGTTTTACTTATAAATAATCCTTCTAGAAGTGTTTTAGGAAGAAGATCTATTAATATATTCCCATTTAAAGCTCGTATTTAATGGTAGATCATTATCTAACCAAGAGATGTTGTCAAATCACAAGAGTAATCCATAATCTATGAATGAATGAACAAATCATCATCATATCCTCATATAAACCGTATTTTCAACATGTATTCATGCCCACATATAAAATAGAAATGTAAATTTAATATAGATCTAGATAGAACATATAATTTTAGTGTCACTTAATTGATCCATCATTGAATAGTCCGGGTAGAAGAATTGGCAAGATCAATAGTCAATGGGGGAGGTTTATAATTTAAAAGACTTGATTTAGGGTAACATTAGGTGATTAAATAATGAAAATAGATAATTGAATTAAAAAATTACTATGGTGTATTTAATTCACACCCTACAAAGTGGTAGTCATAATTCAGTTGTTGTGAATGGAAAAACCACTTGGGTTCTTCTATCACCCCTGATAGGCCATTGGGGTCTATAGTTTTCTAAATACCTACCATAACTCCATCAGATAAACAGTGGGTGTTATCCACTAGACCATGGTAGTATTACAACCATAATAAGTGAAATAATCAACTCATCATTAAAATATTATGTTTCAGACCCATTTTATTAGAATCTAACCTCTTAAACCACCTTAAATGTGATAAACCAATATAGGAAATAAGAATTTTACAAAAATAAAATATCTCTACATTGAGTTTAAGTGATGATAAAACAATTACCCCCCCCCCCCCAAGAATTACCATCCTTTAGAAGTACATTCAATTATTCTTTTCATAAATATCAATTCATTGAGCATTTTTATTTAACATTTACTCCCAAGTATCCTCCTTAATCGATCCATGATGCCATTGAATCTGAACAAGTTGTGTCATCATCACTTTTAGTACTTTCATTCCCCTTAATATAATCTATATTGGTAGATATGAATATATTTAAGGACCTTTATTAATATACACTTAGTCAATGAAAATTGAAGGATTGTTCATGCACCCCAGATATTGAGACACTTGAAACACATCATGCAAATCTTTGTAGAAAGAAGTATGATCCAAAAGAAATGTTGCAATTTTAATCTACATGGTTAACAAGGGGATTCCAATATAATGAGGGTAATATCTTTACTTACTTCCTCAAACATCAATTTCCTAGAAATGGATTCACTCTTAAAAAAACCTATTATTTATAGAATACTTCAAAAGGATCCATGTATGGTTGGTATAAGACTTATAACTTCCCTAATATGTCATAAACCACTTCTAAATCATCTACACTATTGAGGATTTATCATATACCATACTGTGACCCAAAACTATTGCCTCACCATAATCAGACAAATAATGTTATCAAAGACATAAAAAACCATAAAGATCCTTATATGCAGCCGTCAGAATAAAATCCTAGAAACTATTTTTCAATGTGAATTCTTCCAAGTATATGTTCATATACCAATCTACACTATCATCCAAAACGTTCTCCCATATCTTATCCACTAGTATAAAAATCACCCAATTTGACAATCTGTTTATTTGGTGAAGGTACTATATGCTCAATATCAATGTAGACCCAAAGTCCTTCTAAAAAGGCTTAAAAACCCACAACATAAAACCTGAATTTCTATTTGAAAAAAATACACAACTTAACTCATTGAAATATTATAATCTCATATAAATAAAAAATTCCCAGAACATCTAATTAATGAGAATAATAAATTGGAATGAAAAATAATTTTATTGGAGGATCACCCAAAGAAAATTACATATCCTCATCAGCCTAGGTATCCCTATCTCAAATACTATAGATAAATTTGTCCACTTACATGTGTAAATGAGAAATAATTGTAGTAAATCATAAGCAAACCAATGATCCACCTTTATCCATTGGGAGGTAATGCATCAGTAATTTAATCCAACAATGTCCCTCTTCCTCCATGGACATTAAACATTCCACCTAATTTTAGGATACATGATTGTTTCTCTTGATGAAACACACACTCATAGGTAAATAAGTATCTCATTAGAGTATATTTGAAAGAAGAATAGACAACAACTCACCCATGTACATGGATCACATTATATATAATTGATTTTATGATCACCCTCATATTGGCTCACGATGTATTAGATGATCCTGCATCAAAATAAACAATGAATATGATTCCCGATTATACATCAAACATTCTAATAATGGTCATGTGATCACTAATGGGATATATTTCATCAATCCATTTTCATGGAAATCATCCATCCTCTAATCAGATAAAAATCTCATCATGGGAAAATTTTACTCTAATATCCATTAACCAAGACCTTGAGATACATGCTCCTTGTGGTTATTATCAATTGTAATGAGGTTACATTACCTTATATCATATCCCATCCCAATTTCAAACAACTACTTGCACTATACACAATTCCACACTCTCAAATTTAGGTCTCTCTATGTGAATACATAATAGAGGATATTTATGTTCATTAAATAATAATACTCTCAAAAAATTGATAGTATCTCCTATACATCATATCATGGAAAAGGGATGCAAAATCCCAATAATGAATAGGGTTGTTCAACACATTATTTCACATTTTTCGTGACCCATAACCTATTACACACTCCATTTATCCCACAATTTTCTGAGAAAAAACACATGATTACTAACTTTGTATGGAATATCCTATCTCAGTCTCATGAATAACCAACACTTTATTTAATTTCATCCTCATCTTAAACTCATGAAACAAATCCATACACATTTCTAACCACTATAATATCACTGTTTTATTTGAGATAATTATCAAGGGTACTGAAAAATAGGGGTACTCATGGAGAAAACCCTGATACTTCCCTATTAAAACATCAATGTTTCTAATATCAAATATGCAATGAGGAAATTTCTATGATATCACCACCTCAAATATTTCTTATCTAAATAAATATTGTTCTCAGAAACTGCAATTCCAATGAATTGAACCTCTTGAGTCCAAAAAGTGAACCATTATAATACAGAATAATTTCAATTTTATCAAAGCATAATCAATACAATCTTGATATATCTGAAATGATTATTTGGGGTCTACATGTAAATGGGAATATTTTTGATGAACACCATGGTTAAAGAGCTAATATATTGGGTGGAAGATCTTTTTCCTGAGAAACATGATCACTATGAGAAAATTCCTTACACCAAAATGCATGAATAAGTAATAAAATAACCCAATACAACATTTAAACATTGTCTTTGGGATATTCCTCTCTCAAACATATGACTATTTTTATCCCAATTAGAGATAAATCATAGAGATCAACCAAGAACACCAGAAATGATAAAATAGATCTTTCATCATGGGAATATGATATATACATTTCACATTAACCATGTTTTTCTTCTAATAATCTATATAGATAAAAATACCATCATCCAACTTCGTCTTGAACAACACAGATTCAGCACCCCCTGATTTACTCATCCTAATATAACCCTTATGTTCCACATCATCATGTTATAGGATGATCTCCTTTAATGTGATTTTCACTATAAGATAGGATCATATCAAAATGGGATACAACCCATGAAAGAAATATATCAATTATTAATCTCCATTATCAGTTGGAAGACTTGTGAAGTCATATGGGAATACATCATAATAGAAATAATCAACTAAGGGAAATGATGATTTCTCTAACAATGACTGTAATAAGACATCCAATACCACAATATTCATCATAATCAACCCAAAATAACTAATTTCTTAACCCAATATGCCAGATCTAACTCCCCCTCTCCATTTAAGATGAATTTATCTCCCATGCATGATGTAAATTATACACATCTCTAATAGAAATAAATACTTTCTTGAATTCTCATATGCTATTACATGCCAAAAATTGAATCTAATACAATAATATCTAGATTCATGAATCCGTATAGATGTAAATAACCAAAAAATTTTAAAGACAAATATATTTATCACAAAATGTTACACCATTTCTTTCTTAATAGAGTATTAAGGGAAAGTATCTCAAAATATAACTCAACCATTCATTTATATTTTTTTAAAAACAATTGTGCATATATAAAAGAATTGAATGTATTGATAGAAACAAAAATAGTATTAGAAAATGTTGAAGTGATCATGAATGAATATCAAACTATAGACGGTATATAATAATAAAAATACTATAGTTTGATCCAATGAATTTAATAAACATGCCTCATCTCTACTACATTATCCCAATGTAATGTGACAGACATGTGTCTTTGTCATATGAGTATACTTCTGAGGCCCCTCCACGACCCCAAGGGAATATATAATTCCCATGCATCACCATTTAAAAAAATAATCCTCAAATATGTAGACATGAACATATGTACATTCCCCTGTCATATTAGAATATTGACACTTTTTCTGAGGTGTTTCAGAAAACCCACAATAATGTTCATCCTTCCCATAGTTGAAACAATATAAAACTCATCCTGAGGGGAATGAAGAATCCATACTCTTGTAAACTTTCTACCACTACCATATCATTATGCATAGACTAAGAATTCTTAATACCAGAAGAGATACTCGTTACAGTAGTGGGAGGTCCACCAACTTGATTACTGATGAATAGAAGAAGAATATCCACTAGAACCTCCTCCAATATCGTCTCAATAGTTATATACTACTTAAAAACCTTTCATTACGTTGTTTGGTTGATGTTATGATCATTTTATCTAATATCATGATTAATACTAATCTCAACAAACATTCCCTCCTATGCCTGATCCCTAACCTTTTTAGGAGTAACAAAACTTACTTAGTGAAATGAGTGGAGTACACAGATGTGTTTGTGGATCCCCAGTGATGCTCTATGAATTTCTAGTCATGGTCAATTTTTAGTATAGCGTGAAATATATATGCTTAGAAAAATTTATTGATTTTCCACCAATGCATCCTTCCCAAGTGTGAAACTATATAACAGGTGTATGGACTGAAAATAATAAATGTTCAAGAAATCATTCATAGTAATATATTGATAATTTTTATGCACATAAAGCCACCTTGATCCCTAAATATACCTTATTGAACATAAAATTGGAAATATGATCAGTATATGTTAAAACTGATAATAAAATAAGCCTATAAATAATGATAATGTTTCATGGTATCCAGAATCCATTGAGATTAGTGTGGTACCACAAGACCAACTATGAACATGTTACTCCATATCATCAAGGTGCCGAGTTATCATGAAATTATAGTGGGTCACCCCATAAGGTCACCAGGACCCTACCCTATGTATGGGTACATCATTTTTATCACCACATGTCATTTGAACTCCTACTATAATGGATAACCATACCATGATGGTCCACTTCTTCCCATTATTATGATTATACCTACACAGTCATGGTCAATAAAGATAATAGGGTTGAGTATATGAAGGGAAGAAAAAACATTTCATTTGAAAAAATTAGCGACAACACAAATAGATAAGTGGTCAAAATATTACATGTTAACAGTCTACATAAGCATACATAGGGGATATACTATCATAAATTGTGCTTATTCTCTACACACACATGTGATCACAAAAAATCATGGTAACTGTGTTATAATATCACAAGAAACATAAGAAGAAAACAATTGTGTATATTGTTCCTAAATGGTATGGAACATGCTTCCTCACAAATTTTAGTAAATTATTTCAAAAAACATCAAATAATCTTATCACAAATCATGTTATCACACATAAAAAACTATGTCACACATAACAGATTCCTATAATTGGTTTCTTTCATCAAATAAGTAATTTAGAAAAGATACACATGAAAAAACCATTATAAAAGTTAGTTCTAGAATCAAATATGACATGGAGTCCATCAATGGAACTATATACAAGATATATTGAATAATATGAATTTAATTCGTATATTACATAGTCTATTGAAGAATGAATCATGATTTCATTATTGAATATTGAAAGAACCATCAGTTTAGTATATTTAAATTGATCCACCGTCAATAAATCATTAAAATAGACATATAAAATATAATTCTCGAAGATGTGTACCTCAATATGATTGATCTATGTAAACAAACTATTTAACTACCACCCTTCATAAGAGATATGGATCTGGTCAAAGAATGTCATTGACATATTGAATCCACAATCACATTACCCAAGAATCATCAAATTCACATTATATTTATTGGAATCACTTAGTTATTTCAAATAATTTGTAGTTCTATTATTAATATTATTTCAAGAAGACATGTAGGAGTATGATCCATAACATCTTAGCTATATGATATGATCTGCATACATCATATAATCACTAGATTAATCAAATATTTATAAGGAAATGATTAAATAATTATCGAATAAACATATAAACAATTTATCCATTGCATATCCATGCATATCTATCAAAGAGGACATGAATGTTTCTGTAGATTTAGAGAAACCTTAACATTATAGAGTCACCATATTTTTCAAACAATTAACAACCATGGGGTGATGAATTGGGAGCTCCAGAATCATGAGTGGATGTATATAATTAAAAATATGTTTTCTAGTGGTAAGACTTATGTATAAAATTAAGTATAAAATAAGTGGAATAATAAAAATTGTGTTAATTTAATGGACATTAGTCCAAGTGGAACTTTCCTACCGGTGGTCCTTACCAGCCAATGACATGTCCTAGGTTGGGCATTGTGCAAGGTAGAACCATCTTGGTTATTCTTGCACCACTAGCTAGCTAATAGATGGTCTCCATCTTGTATATGTATAAGTCCAAACCTCTCCTCATCACTCTAACATTCATTTTTTGGACCCTTTTTAACCCTCCCAAACACCCTTAACTGTGATTAAACAATATTATAATTGAGAATTTTATAAACATAAAATATATCATACATCAAATTTATACAAGGATGTTCCACCATAATAAATTTCATATGGAACTTATTTAATATGAATTTTTCACAACTTGAATCATTAATTGATACTCGAATATATAATATCATGAACAATTTGATAAATCATGACACTTTAATTCTTGAAGAATATCATCAGAATTTTTTTTTATTTAATTGTGATGAATATAAATGTTTTAGAAACAAATATGTTCTCCCATATGATAAACATCCATGTGGTTCCATCATGTTAAGAAACCACAATAATAAAATTGGAAGTGTGTATAAACTAAAAAGAAACCCCTAAATAATATATAATAGTATGAATTTTAGAATTTTCCTTATAAATATTGATTCTTATTATAGATTAACCTTATTTGGACACAATGGATGTTTAAATTTGTTTGATTCATACATACATATTTCATGATGATTATACAATAGAGTAATCATGTGTTTATATGAGCGTATGATTATTTCATGGTTCTTGTATGATATTTACATAACAGAACATGTGGTTTATGAGACAATACATTGAAAATGATTATAATCATGATCAACTTATTCATAATCTAATACCTCCCATCTCAATTAGATTCAAAAACTACTTAACAAAACTTGAGTCATTATTAACAAACTCTACACAATTACAAAGCATTTTGAATTCCATATCCACCCAAACACCTTCAATAATTATCAACCATATTTTCTAATAAATTCAATTCATTAATAACATCTTCAAAAACGCCATGGGAACTTCAATGATGTATACTTTTTCTTAACCCATATACATTGGTGATTCTTATTCATTGATTTTAAAATATGGAATCACTGCCAATTTATTCTTAATTGATTCTATTATTTTCAAACATTAATTTATTTGTAGCAGTTTTCCATTTAAATGATCATTCTTCTCAATCTTGTTGAGGAATTCATGGCTTTAAAACCCATAAAATTGTTTATTTCTTTTTTTGAGATATCAACAATCACATTCGAAGAAATAAACATGAATCCTCTTTAATCCCCAATATTCAATTGTTTTTATTGAATATAACTAGTCTTAATAGAATTATAGTGGCTATAATTGAACATAATTTAGTATAGTAGTAAAAAAGTGCATAATTTCATTCTTTTTTAAATCTCATAATTCTTCAATGATTGTAGGTTGAGTCAAAAAATTCAATATTATAGGAACCCATTTCATCATAATGACCAAATAAATCCCCCATAAAGAATTGTCACCTTAGTTTAAATCCTAAAATTTTATTCTTAATCATTCAGAAAATATTTATATATAACCACCTGTGTATCTTTAGAAGAATTAGTCACCATTATAAACTTATTTAGCTATATTTTATTTTTGATTTTCAATGTCTTATTATGATTGGCGAAAACCTATTCATTGGTTGAATTCCTCAAAACAATAGTTGATGTATCATTGCTATTTATATTCATTTTATTGGAGAGAAATCATTAAGCTATTCATATAAGAGACAATTGAATACAAATAATTGTAACAACCATTAATAGATAAGTCAAAATATATCCTATAATGAAAACAAAATCTCCAAAATATTCTGTTATTTGTAAAAATCCTCTGGTGTAATGAAAATATGTAATAAAAACCTAAATTCAATAGATGAAGTCACCCTTAAATTAAGAATTCATGATCCTAGATAATTCAATTTTGGTAATTTTACCATGATTAACTATAGAGTTTGAAATCCATGGAGTTAGAATAATTATGATATCATATACAAAATATTAGAAATTTATTGGGTTATGAACCAATTGGGTGACCCATCCGGTATATGAATTTTACACCCTAGAAAGGAGATTCCCAACCAATGAGAGGTGGTGGTTTGAATCATTGAGGTATATACTATATGAACATTCTTCCATTTTCATCTTTCTTTACAACAGTAGCCACATTTTTTATTAGTGTATGGATAACATGAAGTTCCCAATAATAATATGTTTGGAGAAGATGATAAGGGAGAGGCAAAACACAGAAACATACATAAGTGATATAATATTTAATGAAGTATTTTAATCTATTGGTTTCATAATTTGTGAATCATCTATTATAATCCCAATGAAAAATTTAATGAATTATTAAAAATAATGAATGACATGAAGTATGGAGTAAGGGAAGAACATTGAACACGAATAATAATGTCATGGATAATTACATAAAAAATGACCAAAAAAAGAAATAAACTAGAATGTGTAATCCTACCTCTATTTTCCTTATGATTCTCTAGACATTATACTATGTTCGCACCCATCATCTATTATCAATCCAAAATTAAATGGGCATCCCTATCCTGACTTTTTCAAACTGTCTATTGCATCAATTGTTTCATCAATTATATATATATTTTTTCATGTACGATAATTTTATAGAGGAATTCTATATATTTATAACATTAATGTAAATAAAAATAAATCAATATGTGTTATATATTATCATCCCTCTTTCTGTGAAACCATCATTAAATATTGAGTCATATTCATCTGGTTTACTGTTTCTATTTCTTATTTTGAGTCATAATTTCATACCAAAAGATAGGGAATACGTTGTAAAGATATTTAAGAATTTATATATATATATTTATTTTGCTAAAAAATATTGTGTGATAAATTATTTCGTGAAATGATGTATTACTTCAAAATAATCTCTTTGATGAAACTCCAAATGCAATAATCTCAGTATAAATCTCTCATCAAATCTCCCACCAGATAAAAATATTATTAATTTTACTAATAGTGGGATAACATGGCTCCGAGTGTGGAATTTATATTTTATTATGTGGGTTTCATTAATCTTTGTAATTATTTGACATCAATGTTGTAGTTAGTTCATAAATTTTATTTCCACTATTTCATTTAATTATCAATACAACTTCATCTTTCATGGTAGCTTATATTGTGATATGATATTATTTAATTCACCTGAATTTGTGGAATGACCCATTTTATCCCGGAACAAGATGACATCAATTTTTAAAATAGTGGGAAACACAATTATCCTAGGATATTATTCACTATATATAATACACCTGAAAAAACCGCTTAGATTCTCCCATGTGGTGCAATCAATAGAAATTCACTATGTCCTTTACCACATAATAATAGTTGTTTTATCATGTCAAAAAAACACCATGACCTTGATCTAGGTGCTAGGTAAAATCATCATGTCACTAGTATCCCCATGGTGTAAAGATATATAGTTGTGGAGTGACTCTTCACACATTATGTTAATTAATATTCATGGATGTTTAATCCAAGACACTACATTCTTGCTAAATATTCACTTCCTTTTTAAATGAGATAAACTCAACTCTATGGTAACATGATCAATATCATTCACACCTTTGTTTACCGTATACAGTATAACTATACCTCAATCAAAACTCCTTTATATCATAGTAAAAAATACTTAAACATTTTGAATCATGTCCTCTAGATCAATTGATCATGAGGGAATATATATTCTTGCACCATGATATTTCTATACTAATAGAGTTCTTCAAGTTTATATCACTACTTTTTCTATATTCTTCTATGACATCAAAATGGTTCTCAAATCTGTATTATGAGTCTATTATACCATCCCAGGCTCATCCATTTACCATGATCCTTAATCTTCTTCTTTATTTCATGTTATCCAACAAGTAATACATTTGATATATCAGGCATTATTCCAATCAAAAATACATCTTCTCAAGAGATCATACAAGAGAAAACAATGTAATATATATGAATCTAATTTTTTATTCTATTATGATTTCTTCAATAGTCTAGTAAAACCGAATGACAACATCATCAAATTGAATATTCCACCACACTATTTATTTGGATTTCTCATATGAAAGATCTCCATCCCTCACTGAACATATAGTCAAGAGGCCAATGTTAATGTCATCCATCATCGAAAAGTTCCAAATGATTAATTTTAATAATTAAACTTCATGAGATTATTATTTTTTATAAGAGTTCATCATTAGAATATATGGACTTTTTATATTCAATAAATTTCATCCAAAATCAATCCATGAACTCATTCGTGATTCTCCTAAATGAGACAGTCAAAGGAACAAGTCAACTAATGAAAAAAAATCAGTCATCATGGATTACATGTAATCTCATACCATGGTTATCCCAAAATAAATGTTAGAATCTCCAATACACTTATTTCATGATAAAAATATCATTTTATCTAATCAATATCAACCATGATCATCGTCCCTCTCAAAAAATCCAATAAAACATAAAAAAATTATTTCCCAAATTATATTCCAATTCATCATGTGTGAATACTTGAACCAAATATTAAAAATTGTTTCATAAAATATTTTAAAAAAAATACAACATGATAAAACCACAAGAGTAATGAATGGAATTCTTCATAATAAGAATTTTAACATGAGTGGATTATCCCAAAGAATAACTTATTAAGGAGTGTTACAATCCTCACCTTTAGGATATTTCCTTAAGACTATCACATGGGAAAAAATATCTATATTATATTCCATCATTACAATTAATAGGAAAATCGGAATCCATAAACTATAAATGATTTTCAATATAATAAGGACATCCTGGTCTTCATTGATGTTTTTTTCGTACTTCAACAATGAACATACATCATTTTTTCTAGATCATGTAAAATGATAACAAATCCATCATAATCAAGATATGTGTGAACTCCAAATCCAATACTTCATTTGAATGAATTATTGAATCCATAAAAAATATTGATTGTGTTTTTGTTTCTATTTTTAATATGATGCAGACTAGCGCAACATGGAATGAAATTAGCATCCTCACAATGTCTAACCACACACCACCACACATTGATGAATAATTTAGATATAATCAAACCAAGATATCCTTGTCATATCATATGACCATGATATATCAAATTAAACTCCATGATTATACCTTACAAATAGTTTTAAAAGAACATAAATCTATTAACGAACATCTAATAATATGTAAGAATAATTGCTATATGTTAGGAATAAATAAAATTAGGTTTGACATATTTAATCGAGGTCTATGATCTACCATGGTCATCTTTCTTCACAATGTCCATCATGACACCCTCTATGAAATGTAATAGGAATCCACTATCATCTTTGGAAAGTGGTTGGTGAACTCTCTGATTCTATTATTCAATATATATACCTCCAAAGACTGGTTGTTTGGAGCATGTTTTGTTCTTCATTTGGATGTACAATTCTATATTTTGCATCACCAGAATGTTGTGAGGTCAATGTTCATGAATCTTATGTGATAACCATAATGAATCATTCGAATTTATCATTATTATCTATAATAGATTTATATTCATAATTAGATGATGATTATTTAGAGTTTGAACATTTGGAAAAATTGATTATTTATTAAAAATTAATGAAACATTGGTTATAAATAGTAATAACCTATTAAAATTTATGGAATGTATTAATTAATTTGGATGAATGTTGGGCTTCCAAACAAGGTACTTGGATGGACTACATTATAAAGATTATATAATTGGATTCAAATAAGTGCTATAACATAGAAACAACTTGATTTAAAATGTATCTAGATGTTTAATGTAATTATAATTTAAATAAATATTTCTAGGAAAATTTAGATATATGGGAGAGCTTCCATGAACATTCGAATAATATTTTTGTACACAAATATCCATAGAAGAAGGATTCTTTTGTATACATATCAAAAACAATGATCAAATAATAGTGAAATTATCCAACAATATTGATTGAATTTTTAACATATTAATTTTTTTTATATTCATTATAAATTATTAAGTATATTCCATGATTAATATGGGTTTGGAGTTGTTTATATAATAAATTTAGTATGTTATACATACCATCAAAATATATCAATGGTATTAGATCCTATATACCAAAATTTAATTTGATATTTTAATGAATAATAAAGATAAAAAATATTATTTTCCTTACTCATTTTCAAAGTAAATAAAAAATGCATAATTTGATTCTTTTATTTTATACACCATGACCGAACAAATATAAAAAATGTTCATTGACTTAATATTATGTATTACACAATGAATTTTTGAATGTGAAATGGGAAAGGATATCCATAATTTTTTTTAAATAGATTCATATTGAATGTTATTATATTGTGATCTATTAATTTCTATTAAATATTAAAATTAAAAATGATAAACACCATAGTTTATTAAAGTTTCATATTCTGTTTTTCAAAATAATATACTTACTGAATATATTTTACCTAAAAAAAGTCACAAAACATAAATCAGAAAGGATAAAACACATATGTTATCCCATAATGAACAAAAAATATATATACATCATGTTTTTTCTCATAAAAAATTGAACACATTACAATATTGTAGAATCCATTTATTAAAGTATTTTTTTATTATTTTTAAAAAAATATAAAAAATTCTAATACATAAAATTTTTGTGAAATGAAAAACCAAACCATTTTAGAAAATTTTACCAAAGATTAAAATATATATATATATGTAAAAAATTATATAATTTGTTTACGAGTATAAAATATTGATTATATAAAAGTTTTTGTAATATTAAATATGTGGTAAGAAAATATTTTTATATTATATATTTAATTAAAAAATTGATTTATCCACTTAAAATGAGTTTCAATCATAAATGAGACCAATTATTTAAAAAATACAATGTGAGATATCTACTTTATTTATATTGTTTACATAGATATTAATTTTTATTATATTACTAAATAAATTCATAAAATATTTCATATTAGTGAATATGATCAAAATAATATTAAAATCATGTAAATGTTTTTATCAAAAATTTATATACGATAAAAATGAATCATTCAGGTTTATACATGCCTAAAATATAATATTTTTAAAGACTTTTTATGAAGTTTAAATTAATATCATTTATCATGTAAAAATTTATGAATTATTAATTTATTTATATTTTTCCTAAATTATTCATTGATATAAACTGTGATAATATGAATTTTATTGTATTATTTAGTTTTGTGTTTTAGATTGGTTCTAAATTTTAATAATAAAATCTATGGAGTTCCAGTATTCGAATGATAAATGATATAGATTTATTCTTCCATGAATTTTTATTTTTAATAGGTTAAAAAGTTAAATAAAGAGGTTGATTACAGTTCATACATTTTAGGGGTCAAAATTGTGATCAAGGTTGAGAGACTTTGGATCAAACTATTCACTAGACCAGATGCTTTTTACTTGTCTTTAAATGTGGGTATTTTATAACTATAACCTAGGAATATAATTTTATATATTATTTAATTAATATTATTTTAACACATTAAGTAAATTATTTTCATGGGTCTTATTTATAGGATTTATTTTCGAATGATAAAATATTTTTTATAACTAAATTTTGTTAAAAAAACAACTTTTGTGTTATGTAATGTGATACAGATCAAACGGTTTGAACATATTGATTTGGTGGAAGGAATACGAATCCAAAATAAGTTAGTAGAAGAATGAAAAAATTTATATGATTTTCATTGGTTAATATGTTGAGATTAAATTCACATAAAAATATTATATGTTACATTCCATACAAATAGAACATATTTTAAAACCATTGTTATCTATCTAGATTGGTTCATGCATAATCTGGTTTCCCCTCAACTGTCTTTTGAGTGGAAATAAATTAATGAGGTGGCCCTTAGATTTAGGTTCCTCATTTTTAGTTTTTTTCTGTTATAATAATATGGTAATCCCTAAGAGTTCGGATATCATAGGAATAAATGTCTATTTATCCATATAAAATATTAAGCTATGTTTTTCCATTTCAACAATCTATTTCTCATATATGATATTATTGGGATGACTTTCAACCAAAAATATAATCCATTTTTGTTTAATTGCAATTGAGGTTCATTTTCAAAGTAAAATTTTGATTATTTCCGACTAGTATGTCAAATAAAATTAAAATGGGCCATAATTGTTGTGGGATCACATTTTAAAAAGTCTTTTTTGAATGAATATAACTCATCTATCAATGATTATATTTTTGAGATATTGATATCATCATCATAAAACTCGAATATAAGATTAACAATATGAAAATAATGATATTGTTGTAAAAAAAATCGTAGAATCGTAATAAATATAAGAATAATTCTTATCAAAGTTGAAAATATTATGATTTAGTATTATATCTTCCTATTTAAGTAAATTTTGATGTGGTTCAATAAGGGAATCAAAATTCTAATGAGGAATGTACTTGAATTCACATCTTGTTTAAATGGTACACGATAAAAAATATATAATGGAACTTTAGTTAGCCTCCATATACCCAATATGATTGACTATGACTTAATAATTTGATGATAAAGTAATATTTTATGTGATGATCTAGTCATATAATTCATTCTATAATTATTTTTGGAAATGATATAACCATATTAAGGAGTTTTATAAAAAGGTTATCAAATTTTCATGTGTAAATTTGTGATATCATTTTAATCTCATTTATTAGATTTTTTCCTTGTAGAAAGTAAAAAAGGATAATTATTTAATAAATAATGATAAAAAAAGTTTTTTAAATAGTCACGCATGGTTAATGAAATGTGAATGAAATTTTTTGGAGGAAGGGAAGAGTATCCATTAGATGTAAATATCATGGATACAATAAGTTGATTGGGATCCTCCATATAATTTTTGTTTTAGGTAATTGTGTTATATAAATCAAATTATTTATTTTTAAGGGTATATGATACAAAAAATATACTTCATAAAAGTTTCTAGATCAATATCATGGAAAAATTATTGCAGATGGTAGTTTTTTTAAAATGACGAAGAAAAATAGTTGATCAACCATGGAGTTTAGTGAAATGGAATATACAATGATCATATAGATCTATTTAGATGATGTTTATTTGTTTTTAATTTATCTTTTTTGGTAAAATATTATTTTTGAAAAATTATTGTTTTGAACAATATGATATCATATATTTGATACACATCGTTTATCAATCATTAAATTTTATAACATTTTTTTGAATGAAGATAAGTATAAAAATGGTATCAGGTTGGATAAAGAGTGTATATATGATATTTGTTAAAATTTAGGGGAAATAGTTCCCATCATCCATCAATATTATACATAGAATAATTTATTTTAATTTTTCCATAAAATTATATAATACCATATACGAAATTGTGTAAAATGATTTATTTGTTTAATATTCCAATAAATGGATATAATATTTATTTCCAGTATAGAAATAAGTTTGTACCTTATCATCATATATAATAAATGTATTATAAAATGCTTGTTGAAGATTTTTTTAAAAAATAACTAAGAATAATGTTCATTTGAATGTCAAAGTGAAACGTAATGTAACATAACACAGTGAAATGTTTTTGGGTCATATCTGTAAAATGAAACGAAATAGTTATATTTAGTTTTTATAACTATATAAAATAAACATTATATCATAAATATATTTATGATATTTTTTTATGAATGTATATAATGAATTACAGTTGATAATAAAATAATATCAGGGTAATTGTTGGATGGAAATGATCGATGAAAAATAGAGATGACGATGATGATCATATAAACTATTCTTAGTTTATCATTAATTAATTAATGTCAAAAAATATGATATTCTGAAATAAATTAGTATTAATTTCGATTTAATGAACAATGAATTCGTAATATTATTCCTAAGTCTGACCATTATTTAAAATGAATTATTTAAAAATATATTACTCACTAATGGAGCTTATTAGGAGGGTTTTATTACGTTGTTAGATAGATATATGATATTTGTTACATTTATTTGTAATGATATTAGAAAAATTAAATAGTATAAAACATAATTCTCATCTGAAATCCAATAATATGTGATATGATTAGACATTTGAATATTTTAGGTTTTGTAAGGTATTAATTGAAGTGATTTATAATATAACATTTTTCAAGATATATAAAAATCACGTTATAAAATTATCAGTTTTTCATGTCAGTCATATGTGTTTTGTGTATTGAAATGATTATTAAGCTCCCAAAATTTTTGTTAGCTATAACATCTATTAATAATAGAATATAATAGGTTGTGATTAAATATTATGTCTAGTGTGAGTATTATCTCTTATTAGCTTATGAATTATGATCATGAGGCACAAAATAAAGTTTTTTTGCACAAGATGACCCCTACTATATTCCTCATAGATTTTAATACAACATTTCATTGTTATTTTAGTGTTTAATGATTTATATTGAATCCATATTCTATATTTTGGAGAGATAGCAAATATAATATCATTAATACTCAATTTATTTTGTAGAATTGTTTTTTTAGCCTTAGATAATTAATGGTTGGTTATGAATATTTCATGTCATGTCAATAGTTTGATCATAAACAAGATGGTATTTATAGTATCATGTGATAAACATTGCATTTGATCCCTTCATAAGAGAGACTAATGAAGTGTATGACCATATAAATAAATTACATATGATGTGATAATTTTTTTTTTGAGAGAGGGGAATCTGATGTCCTCATCCACATAGATGATTGTCATGTGACATATTTATCAACCTGGTAAATTAATGCAGAGATAATATAGAGTTCATAAAAATTTAAATAGGATTGATGTACTCCGTGACCCACACATAGTCTATTTCTGGGAAAAATATATTTTTTGAAAATGCATAATTATGTGTGATGTAGCTGGTTGCTACAAGTATTGGGATAATATTTTTTTGTAGATAACACACTATATCTATTTATAGATTGAGTATAATTAGAGATTTTATAGGGTCTCCTATTTTTTTAAATTAATATTTAATAATTCATAACTATTGTAAATGTTAAAAATTACATTCAGTTGACAATTCATGGTTGTATGAATGAGGATTAGGATTATAATAATTTTAGCTCAACCCCACGAAATTTTAGAGGATATCAAGAATAGGTTATATATATAGATTCAAACTTTTTTTTTAAATATGATATAACATGTGGTGAAAATGTATTATTGATGGATCCATGGTCATTGTTTTCTGAAAATGGAGTATGGTTTTTATTCAAGACTATCATCACATGGTAGATTAGGGTGTTTTCAAGGAAATATATTTCATAGTACAATATGGCTAATGTTTTGAAGATTGCATCATTTACTAGTCTTTGATAAAAATTTGAGGTAAAAACTCCATAGGAAGAGGCTAAAACTGAAAAGGATAGTATTCTAGAAGACAATAATTATGGAATAAGAATATTAATCAATTTCGTGAAGGTTGAGATGATGTTCTAAAATAAAAGAAGCATTGACAACAATTATAGTTATCTCTATGATTACCAGAATTTGATCTCCATGAAGGTATGATGGTTTTGACGGAAAACTCCCCTGTTATGAAATGCTTCTCGAATTCCATAAAGGGTTTTGATGAAATGCTATGTAGGTATGATGACCTCACAAACAAGAAATATACATAGATCATCGCAATAAGAGGATTACCATGAAAATGTTTTTGAATGATCTGAAAAATCATCAATGAGTACATGGAGAATTGTAAAAGGACGAGCCTATAAATATAAGGCTATCCATATTCACATTGCAAGAATTTTTCCAAGAAAAATATGGAATCTTTCTGATTTAATGATTCTAGGGATCTCAACAAATTTACATTCCCTGTAATATTGAGCATGAAAAAAAAACATTTCAAGTCTTCAATGACATCAATGCATTTGGTCTATGACTTATTCATGATTATGGGTTATTCCGCATTGACTATGTGAGCTTCATGGAGGTATTTTGTTAAGTAAAGGTAGGGTGATTCAATATGTTAGGAAGTTTCAAGAACGTGCTTCGGGGATGCTAGTTTTAAATATTATTTTTTTAGTGAATAAGAATTTCATTGTGCATCAACTAAAGCCTATAGTGAAAGTAGACTTTTATTATACACCGGTAAACAATATTTAATTCCAATAAATTGATGTGATATTCAAGTCATTAAACTGAATTATACATTTATCAATGTAGTGAGTACGAGAGAGTCAATGTTTGTTTTCTAAGGGTCTCAATGAGATATCTCTTAAAACATGCAAAGTATGTGTTTCAAAAATAGAGTGACTA
Source organism: Viscum album (assembly GCA_963277665.1). Taxonomy (NCBI): domain Eukaryota; kingdom Viridiplantae; phylum Streptophyta; class Magnoliopsida; order Santalales; family Viscaceae; genus Viscum; species Viscum album. The sequence goes on along the minus strand of OY728147.1, from coordinate 2,042,829,095 downwards.
TATTTGATCTCTTTTATTCCCCAACATGTGACGATTCCCGAAATTTGGTATCACCAACATAGTATCAACCTATACTCCTTGGAGTAGCCGTTTGGGGTGAACCAAGTAAAATTAAAATCTGTTATCTTTGCATATCATTATTTGTTTATTTAATTTCCCTTCATACTATTTTTACTATTTCTTTCTAACTTGGGAACAAGATCTGTCACTTCTGAAGTAAAAGTTTATACACTGATTCACCCCTCCCCTCTAAGGGTGTTCTGGGTTACTTCAATGATATAATGATAAAAAATAGTTTTTGAAATATCCAAAATTAATTTTTAATGTAATTTATTGATTTATTTAATATTATATTCGAAAATATGAATTAGGAACAAGTTTATGTAGATTTATTAAAAGTTACAGATTATTGAAATTGTGTGTTAAAGTCCCCAACATCATGTGGTGGGTTAGAACTCATAGTGGTCATTTGTGGTGTACACTATGCCATGGTGAGTGTTATCAAATTGTTATGATGTTCATATAGTTTCATGTTATGTCATGACATAGGGAAATCAATCCAATTTATATCCAATGTAAATCGTACATGGCTATTCATCATGAGTGATAACTATGAGATGTATGAATGACTCTAAAAATTGTTTATCTTTTAAACATTATATAAATGTTAGTTATATAGGGTTCTATCCTATGAATAATTTTAAAAAATAATTTATTAGATTTAATAATGATATTACAATGGTATTATGGGGATTGAATATATAATTGGGATCTTAGATTTTAATTCTTATGAGTCATTATATCCTAGAAAATGATCGACCAAAAATATATCAATAACATTTTTCTCTGTATCATTTAATAAAAGGTTCTATAGATATATTTGTTAATGGAATACACTTAACAAAAATCGGTAGATTCATCCAACCCCTTGGTAACCTATAAGGAATGAGTCTTCTGGATTCTTCCTAATGATATGGATTTAATGAATAAGAAAAAAAAATATGAAATATTGATTATTGTAAGGTATCTTGTTCTTGTACTTAATCTATATTCATTCCAAATTTATAGATATATTATGTTCTTAATTGTGTTTTAGAATATTTATTTATATTTCTTGTTCTATTATCTATTGGGAAAGACAATAAGGTCTATCTCTTGGTAAATTCTAGTCATATATGTCCTCACAATCAACATCACCACTACAAAGTCTGTCACTAAAGGGGGCTACAGGAGCCACTATCTCTTAAACATAAAAAATATTCATTTCCAATCAAAAATCAACTACATTGTGGCTAGTTATTCATGTTCCTCTCTCATAAACTGAATAAATGATTCCATATTATGATTGTCAGCAACCACACCAATACCCCACCACTCAAATAAAACTAAAAAAACAACCAATGGACTTATAATGGATGATCACTACTATATACACAATGTTTGCATACCATTGGGAATATTCTAGATAAACCAATAACCTACAATATGTGACTAAAATTCACTACTAAAATATTTTACATGTGTTCAAAAATTCTATGGTATATCCCCAAAAGATTATTTTTCCACTAAAACACCTAAACAAAAACTCTACAATTCAATGAATTACACATGTCAATATATTTTCATGGGAAACTATTCATTATCCTTTAAAATATATACATTTATTCCTTCATAGTCTATGGGAGTAAATCCAAAATTATACTACGAGAATAGATTATTCAGTCTATCAATCAAGTTAATAATCCACTACACTTTAAGGTTTATTTTTCTCTTTGTAACAGGGTGTTCAACTAGATATATATAGTGTAACGTCACTTCATATACTCAAATTCCTAATAAATAACTATAATAGAAACATTTAATATTAATTATTATTGATGGTTTTTATTAATTATTTTAATTCTATGGTGAGATACTAGAAATATTTATTCTATTGGAATGGTTACACTCTTTTCTTCTGAATATCTGATTTAATGATGGATTCCATAAATGGATATTCAATAGCTGATGAAATTAAATAAATGTTTTAAATTTAATCCCTAAATCCACTAATAATTTGAAAAATAAAAATAAGTCATGCACAAATTAAAAAAAATAAAAATGTTTATGACAAGAGGACATAAATCATACCTCCATCTAAATTTGGTGACATGTGAACATCTCTATCCATTTTATAAATATACCCAAATTTATGATTATCATAATTCAATTATAGAATATTTATTTTTTTGAATGTGTCTATGGTGATAGTGGATGATGGAATAATCCTCCATTTACAATTCATTTACCACTAATTCCTCAATCAAAGCCTATACTCTAATAGGGAAGGATGGATTTTATAGAAGGACCCCTTATATCATTGAGACATGTAATTATAATGTTAACCACAAACACCAATCTAGTTATCCATAGATTATTTAATATCAATTTATCAAAAACCAAGGTTAATCTATATTTTAAAATTCAATATTTTGAACAATATCATTGGGACAATATGATATGATTAAATTTATAATATCAAAAAACCCTCATGAACTTTCTATTTGGAATCTCTATTTTACCCATTGAGATCAATAAAATATGTAAAGAATAGCATATTGGAAGTACCTCATGATGTATGTGGCCTCGGCACATACTAAAACATGGTCTTAACATCCAATTAATGTTGTAACATATCAGAAACACAATTAATCATCAATATATTTATATAATGATATAGATTAAATAAGGTATCAAACTCTTATAATGAAAAATAATTCATATAATATATTTAATAAAATAATCTGTTAAATAGATGATATTCATTGTTGGTTACTCAAGAATGAATCATCATCTAGTGAATATGTGAAAAAAAATTGTTGAAACACATGAGACATAATTTCTAATCTTCCTATTACCACCTAAGTATCATGGTTGACTTGATTTTTATAAATACTCTCTCATTTTTACTCTTTTTGTATACATTACCTAGGGGTAGTCTAGTTTTACATAGTGGGTACTACCATCCAACATAGAATATGGTCTACACTAATCATAATGTTAATACAATATATTATTTCTCATGGGTTTAAGATACATCATAACAGAATTAAATAATTAGGGCCTCATCACTCAACTGGTGAATAAAGAGAGGAACACGTATTGGAAGATACATGTAATGTCCCTAGACCAAAATAATATCTTGTTTTTTTATTGTAATCATTCATGAAATTGGAAGAACCCATATATATTAGAAAATATCTTGGTGCGATGACACTATAAATACATGAATAATCACAACTAAACAATATATGATGTATATACCGTACTGATATTATCCTAAAAAATATATAGAGGGTGGTGAGTTGATAAATATATTATCAAAAAATTATTGTATGATTATATTAGCCTATGAACCAAAACTGGGATCCCTAGTCTAATAACCATACATGAAACACCTTAATACTTTTCTAATAAAATCTTACAAAACAATACTAATAATAAAACTAACTCCAAACTCCATCCCTTAGACTCGAACTACTTTGATACCATTATAACATAACCTAACCCCCTAGACCACCCAATAGGTTAGTGAAAAGATTATAGTTCCACTGTAAACCCAACTATAATAGTACATGGTGTGTAGAATAGGAACAAAAATAAATAAATATACATTGGAGGCATTTTCTAGTAACAACATTCAATAAAAAATTGTATAATATAAACATTATAAATAATTTCCATGATCAATATTTGTAAAAAATTAAATAGTATAACACCAGATGCAAGTGATAATTACTAAAAAATATAATACCTCATGAGAAACCCTAATGGATACTCGATATACCTTAAGTTAGCCATTTAAAATAGACTTATGAAATGTATTATCATTGGCTTAGTTTTATGGCTTGAGGTAAGGCTCATCAAACAATTTCACCACTATTGAGTACCACCATGTTCCACTAAGCCTCAAATGTTATTAAACAACTCAGGCTCCATTATAACAGTGATCATATTAAAAATATGATTTTGGACATAAATACAATATTTTTAGAACTGAGACACATTAAAGGGGTTTCATACATCGTTTCAACAAGTCACACCTCATTGGAGTTTATTGGAATAATAAAAATCCTAAAAATAGTTATGTTTAGTTACAAAAAATTTTCATACCAAAAAACTATGGAACATCATAGAAAATGTGGTGTTCAAAATGATCCCTTACCTCAATACTCAAGAATTACTATTCATGAACCATTTAGTGAATTTTTACCTCTTAGACTAAATATATACTAATTAAGGGTATATTGACCTCTATAAAATACTGCACCCTACTTATTGTGGAAATAACTGACTCTACTACCAACCACTTCATGTCTATCCAGTCTTGTTAGGGATATACCCCTCATTCCAAAAGTGCCACTAAATTGAAGATTTAATTGGATCCTATGAGGGATGCTCACCTAATTTGGTGGGTTTTGGAAAAACCAATAGAGTTACCTACTTTATAAGTATAATATATATTCTCAATAAAAATAGTTGAAGGGATACCTACTCTGATAAGTTTATAGATGAATTGTGCCCTTGTTTTATTATTCCACATATGGGGTTACTACCCTGTTTTCTCTCAAACTGTCTCAACCACTCAATTTTGTCACCTATACAATTATAAGGAATGATTTTTTCCAAAAAAGTCCTCAAATACAATAAATTAAAATTATATATGAAACAAAAAAATTAATGTTGAAAGACAATGAAAATGGAATGTATAGATTCCCAATTATGAAACCTGGGTGCGGGTATATTTAAAATAAATTCATTTAAAAAAAATGTTGTTTTCGTCGTTTATACATGACCTATGTGCATCTACCAAAACATTGTCATGTGTTAGAGCTATCCAAATCATGTGATTACTCATACTATATGTTCTCTGTATTGTATATGGTGTTTTGAACCCCATAGGATAATTAGACGTGTACCTAGACTATCTGGCCCATATTATATACTAATATACTTGATATATACTTATAATAAACAATGTATGGAGCCACATAAGGTCATTGATGTGTACTCTGAGTACACATAGACTCATATCTCTATATGCACAAGTTATGTGTTATATACTCTACATCATGGGGTAAATGTCATTAAACTAGTCTATATGTAGGTAGACATTGAGTGACATGGTCCTTAGATACATAGAGTTTGATATGTAGCCACAAATAATTTTATATTTATAAAATCACATCATCCAAGCTAATGTAATTTTTGTTATAGGTAACATGTGACTTGGATGAATATATAATGCATTCTAAGGGTTTCAATATTCTGAACACGCAAACCATTGTGTCTCAGTCAAAAACACTAGTTAATCCTCCTCTTATTGTTTTATGATTATTTTAAACTAATCATGAAACCAATGATTTCATTTTCACCATTATCCAATTAGTTATATGAAAATTTATTATCTCATTCATTGCCATCTTCTATATAATCAGATTCACCACCTAAAACCTCATCAAAATGCCATTACACATCACCTATCATCCAAAAAAAACACAAACATGGATTTATTTATGCATAGTTCTTCCCTTATACACTAATCATTATGAGTGATGAAAAAAGACAATTTGAAAATAATTAATGGTTATATGTTTTAAGATCAATCACCCAAAAGTGAGTCTATATTCTTGTTCATTGAAGAATATAGATAATAAAATGTTCTTCAACATGGTGTTTTTTATAGTTTAATTTAAAGGGATCCTTGTGAGATGAAATACTACAAGAGAAGTTATATAAGAATAAAAAAAATTAATATAATAAGAAAAATATCTCAAGAAATCATCAATATAAACCTAATAAAAAAATATTATCTTTCATGAAATCCCAAAGATAGCTCCATAATTTTGTTTCTATTCCCTACGAATATCTAGAATCCAACTAATATAATTATTTATGAATACTGTTCAGTAAAATAATCAAACCCCATTTTCAAATAATCATGGAATGAAAATATTCATTTTATGTATTATTAAAATATTTCACATTTAAGCATAATGGAATTTCCATCAAAAATAGAATTATATACTGTTTTGAATTATTTATCTCAAAATACCTCATATTAATATCAATGATTTGAAAAACATATAGTTTATACGGATGAGAAATTTATTACCTTAACAGAAAATGAAACCCATGTACCCAATTATTCAACACCGTTTACTCTCAACCATTTATTCAATGTCTAACCATGCATTAATTAATCCCTTTACTTTCCATTAAACACCACAAATAAAATTATCCTCATCATAACATGGTCAATGGATGAAAAATATATAATTTAAAAATCCCTCTAATATGTCACATTATCAACACCAATGCATCAAAATCTAACCTCACCGATCCTCAATTAAAGATTGGAATTTATTTTTATATGGATAATTTATTTATGTAAAAAAATAAGATAAATTAATCATAAAATAGTTTCACATGTGATGATATAACGTATACCATTATATGGAATAATATCATTCCATAAATAATCATGATTATATATTTCTTATTTTAGGCTTCATCTTGAATATATATATACTCAAAATTTAGTAAAATTATTTATTTATTAAATAAATTCTAAATATCCATTCAGAACTAATCAACTTATAATTTTACCTAACATATTTATGAGGTTATACACCATGTTACTAAAATAATTAAATTATAATATATTATTAATTATATTATTTACTATGGTTAAATTACAATACTAGAAATTTTAGGCACTCAATACATTAGAAATCAACAAACACATGTGGAAAAAATCAATGTTATGACATTACATAATCTAAAAATAAGTAAGACCATATTTCTTGTCTCTTAAAAGTGTTTTTATCCATTAGTTATATCAAAATTATAAAATTTTATGAAGCTAATATTTTTTTGTGAATAATATTCATAGTTTAATATAATTCAATAATTTTTTGTACATATTTTCCACTTCATGCAATCCAAGCTGCAATGTTTAGGAGAATGGTCCAAAAAAATAAGAGTGAAATTTCATATCATTGACTAAAATTAGAATATAATAACATATATAATTTTTAATATCATTTGTTATTAATATTAAATATGTTACACAATGATCATTTATATTGAGTATAATATTATCATATTTCTAATGATTTTAAAAAAATAAAATATTATTTCTTGAGTAATTATATATAAATTGAAGTTCTATATAAATAAATCTCACAATTAAATTTGATTCAAATTGTATACTGAACATATATTTATTTTACCCAATTTTTGATAATAAAGGTAAAATTAAATTGCATCAAAAAACATCAATGTTCATCAACAGTAGTTATTTAAGTCAATACCCTAGGTTTTTCAGTTTGAAATGGGATAAAATCATAATACATATGAATAATTTTAATTTAATATACAAATAATTATAATTTTTTATAGAATATGTGTCTGTTTTTATATCTATGTCATACACCATATATGTAGTAAAACAAAAAAACAACCCCATGTCAATCATGATAAAAATCGGATTTAGATAATGAAATAAAAGTGAAAAAATTAATGTTTGTGTTTTTCTATGCTCATATACTTTAATTTTATATGAAAAATAGTAAAAACAATCAAAATATTGATATCTTATTAGTCAATAACAAATTCATATGAATCTATCACCAAATCCCATTGAGTTTTCTTTAAATATTAATTTTCCAAACCTTTAAAACAAAGAGTGAAAATTGGTATACAACAACAAAGAGGGGAATCTCCAAGAAAATGTACTATGTGGAGATATTTTTATTCTTCGTATATATAGTTATTTTAATTAATTATGTTGTTCCATAAAATATTTATAATCTTGGTTTAATTCTTATGTGATTAACTATTTTAAGGTAAACTCTGATAGAACAATACCTTAACAACTAACAATATATATAAACATTGAATATTTTTTTAAAATTTCAATATAAGAAACTAATAATTAAATTTATTCAGTAATGTGTATATAAAGTAATTATAGCATAATTATTTACAATCTAATTATCCAAAATAATGATAAATACATCACATATATTATGCGTTGGATTTTTTGTAAAACAACATGTGAAAATATATTGAAAAATAAACACAAATACTATTCCAAAAAATCATCAATGAGAGGATTAGAAGAATAAATTATAAAAAAATTATACAATTATTATATGACATAAATTAATAATATTACATCATTTGAATACATTTTAAAACTTTCAAAATGATATTATAATTCTATGTGAGACATGTTGGGCATAAAGAAAACAATATCTCTAATAAAAATATCTATTTTTTGGTATTAATCATTGCTAATGATAGAGATATATCACATAATTATACATAATTATGTGGTTCATTTTTTGGGGATAGATATAGGCATATTTCATACTACGATATGAAGGTGATATTGGGTATCAAATAAAAAAATCATGAATAGTCCTCTTAAAGAAATCTAAAAAGAATTATAATGTCATTAGATGATGTTTATGTGATTTTTAAAACATCATAGTAAATATTTATACCTTAAAAGTTCAAAAAAATTAGTTAACACAATACATTACTAGTGTTATAATTTTTAGGGTTTTTTTGAAATTATTGATTTATTCATTTGATTCCTTTGAGCATCAAGGGGATTCCAATATAAATGAATCAAAATAATTTGAGAAACTTTTTTATTTTGATATGTATTATAGTTGAATCTCTATTATTTATCATTCTTCAAAAACACTAAAGTTCTATTAGGTCATAACATGAAATTGAAATCTTACCCTGAAGTTTTCTTGGTTATTTGATGCCTTTAGAGGTGATAGTTTGTTTCTTTTCACTATAGTATTTTACTTATGTAAAAAACACCATATAAATGTATGTACATATGTATGTATATATGTATGTATATATGTGTGTATGTATGTATGTATGTATTTATTTATATTTATGTGTTTATGAATAGAATGTTTTTTTTTGTAAAAAAATTAATGAACAAAAAGGAATATAAATGAACATTTGATTTCTAGTATTTTAAAATCTTAAACTTGTCTTATTATTTTTATTAACGTTTTTTTGTTATTATATATATTAATTATTAGAATATTAAATAAAATCATATCAGTTTTTAATATTACAGTGTCTATTTTTATTAATAATATTATTAAATATTTCTTGGTTTGATAAGATTAATGGATATCATTTTCATAATTATTAATGCACATCACTATTTATCATCATTATTATTATTATTGTTTTTATTTTTAGGTTTCATTCTAATAGAGTCTGTTTTAATTATTAATTTCATTTTAATATATGATATGGTAATTAATGTCATGAGATACTATTATTTGAGTGAATAATATTATCATTCACTTTTGATGTGTTTATTATTGTTAAAATATCATTACACTAATTCATATCACATTAATTGATAAATAATATTATTAGTATTAAATTTATGAGTATATATATTCATATTCAGTTTTTATATTTATTTTTATGTCTTATTTTTCTTAATTAATTTTATGTATTATTAATATTATGAATGCTTTTTCATTACTATTATTTTATTATAATTATTATTATTATTATTTATAAATTTTTAATTAATAAATGAGAAATATATTATACCCAAAATAGGTGGGGATCATGTGTGATTGATTCTGAGATATAGAGGCAATGACCTTCAATCTTTCTCCTACATTCTCCATATACTTCAACACCCAATTACTGAATCACAAGTGGTCAATGTTTATTCTCCTTAAAATCATTCCCCATTACCTTCATCCCACTTCTCCTTTCCTCTCATACCCTTAACACATCCAAAAGTTCATAATGTTTACTTGTATATAGAATATTAATTCTAGAAATTCATGAGTCCATGTTTTTTAGACCTTATAAAAAAGATAGGGTTTTTTTTATGAGTATCATGAGGTTGTTAATTTTAGTATCACCTCAACGAAGAAATATTCTCCACTACAAAACAACTTTTTAAGGTTCTTAGAGGATTTAAAATTTTTGATATTTATTTGTTGGATTATTTTTTGTTATTTAAGATGTGGGATTATTTCAAAATATATCCATGGATTATTATTGTGATGGCTATTACATGTGTTATGATGGAACTAAAAAGATGATATATTCGTTCCACACGATTTCTATAAATTGGAAAACATTTCTTCTTCTAGAATTTAAATTTAAATTTAATTAAAATATATATGACACTTGATGTGTATGAATAAGTTGATGTAATTCTTTAATTGAGTTATTTTGTTTGTATTTATTTAATTGTAAAAAAATTATATGTAAGAACCTGGTTTTTTCTATGATAGACTTTGGAATATTCTTGTTGATATTCCAGAGCAGCGCCTTCAGACGGCGTGCGATTCCAAGCCCCAGAGTGGCCGAAATTAACTTTTCAGTGTGTTCACACTAGAAACGACAAATAAATAGGATAACTCATAAACGGTTATTTGGATCAGATATCTGAGTGTACGGATGGGTCCGGAATGGGGTGTTTACCCTAGGAACAACATAAAACATGTCGGTGCGGGGTGTTTGGACCCCTCGCTCGCTTTCAGAATGTTAAACAGATAAGTTAATTTATGTATTTATTCGTTTAATAGTGAAACTCAGGTATCTATTAAATGGTGGCTCATATTGGAAACTCGAGGGAACCATTGAGTCCGGAACATGCTGTTTACCCTAAGAGGGGTGTATGTTTTGCGGGCGCGACCCGTCTGTGGAAAATTGCCCTAGGGGCATTTTCGTAATTTGGCGGCCTCGGGAGCGGTTGTTTCAACTTTTGAACGGGGCCCTAGATTTAAATTCTGAGACCACCATTGCACTTGGAGCATGGTTTTTATCCTAGGGGAGCCTTAATCTAGACCCCGCTGAAATTTTGGGTTCGGGGCTATCGGGCGGGCGTTTAAGTTTTTTGTACTTAAGCACCCCCACCACCACTTCTTCTTCTTCTTCTTGTTCTTCTTCTTCTTCTTCTTCTTCCTCAAACCCTCCCCTCTCCTCCATCTCCAGCGAGGCAGCTCTGACGACGCGATCTCCGGCGAGGTGTAGCGGTTCCGACGGTCCGCACACGAAGCATCGGGCTTCGCCCTTCGAGGTAGGGGTTTATCGTTTTCGTTTTCAATTTCCGTAAATCGTTAAGCTTAATTTTTAGCATCAAACTATTATTCGATCGTCGATTGATGCCCATGATCGCGTAGTACGTCATCCTAGATTTCCGACGCTTGTTTCGGATTCGAAATTCGATCTCTGAGGGCCCCGCAGCGGTCCAGTGAAGATTCACTGGTTTTTTGGGGTTCTCTGGCCGACACGGTGGTCCGATAGTTTCTAGCAGCGGCCGCACGGTGGTCCGTTGAGCTCTAGGCGGTGGCGCGACATCGGGTTACGGTGAGGGGAGCCGGTCAGCGGGGCGGCCTGATGAACAGATGGCCGAGAGTGCCGGCCGAGAGTGCCAGTGAGGGGGTGAGATAGGGATCGCGGATCGCGACCCCGCTAGGGAGACCGAGAGCCGCGTGACGCGAGTCTCCGCGTGGAAAAGAAGACAGGTCGTGTCAGCCGTTCGGTGGAGGAGGCGCCTTTGCGGCGTGCAGGCAAGGGCCTCGTGGGAGGTGGCGGGCCGCATGCGGCGGCCCGTGGGTTCGTCTGGGCCGGTCCGGCCCACGGGTAAACCCCCTTAAAATTTTTGGATGCCCGTAACTTTTTCTGCGGGCGTCCATTTTGTGCACTGTCATTGGCGGCGCAAACCTGAAACCGAGGCGGACTCGTTGAGGTGGTTTTAGGAGTTTTATCGTCCGAGATGAGGGGATCGGGGGCACGACACGTGCGTAAAATAGCTTAGCGGGGCTTCCAGGAAATTCTTGTTTTGGACGGCGTGGACGCGTCCGAAGTCCGTTTTAAGCGTCGTCAGTGTCGTTGGGACCCCGACACCAAGACGGAGCTTATCAGGGTTGTTTCAGGTGTTGAGGCCGAAGTTGAGGCATGAGCCCCATGACCCGTCTTTTGAGCTGCGAGCAGCGTTTAGCGGCCTTCTCATCAGGCGTCCATTTGGGGCGTGTGAGCAGTTGATTCTGGATGTTTTTCTGAGGGGATTGCAATTGTGAAATCCACCCTCTCTAATTAGGAATGATGGTGCAGGGCCCACGAGGACCGTTTGGGCATCGACTGTGATTTTCCATCTCTATCACCGGGCGACCGTTTTGGACAAGTGAATAGTCCACCTTGTGTGCTTTTTTGAGAGGATCGCAACAGTATGATCCATTCATTGTGTTTTGGGACAAGGATGTGGGTCCCACGTAGCACCGCTCCTGTGTGGGGCGTCGAAATGAATATTTTTCTCCGGACATCCATTGCGCTCAAGTGAGCAGTCTTTTTGACATTTTTTCCCGAGGGGATCGTAATGGTGCGATGCGCCTGACTGTTTATGGTGACGAGGCTCGGGATCACGAGACGCCGTTTGGGCGTGAGGCGGTGTTGGTGACTTTTTCATCGGATATCTGTTGAAGGTGAGTAAGTAGTCTATCTCGCGTGTTTTTTTGTGAGTATTCCAACGGTACGATCTGTTTGGTTGTGCGGAGCCTCTTGCACAATCTTATTTAAATGTGGAAATGTGAAAGGTGCCCCGATAGCGGTTCTTCTACCGTTCTTGTAGCGGGCCTTTGGCGGGTGATCGCGTGCACTCTTGAGAGAGTGAGGTTGGTGTTTAAATAGATGTGGTTGACTGTGCCCCAGTTGTTGAGGCAGAAATTTGGAGATGTTACGTCATGCCTTCGCGTTGACGTTGGGTGTTGTGTACACGATAGCCGTTGGGATGAAAATGAGGTATACTCTGGGATTATACTAGAGTTCTTGGAGGTATGTGTGGTGTAACACCCCGAGCTTCCACAATACGCTTCTCATTCAATATTGTAATAGCTTGCATTGTACGCAACTTCGAGTTCTAAAACACCACGACTAATCAAAGTAGCCGTTATGAATAGTAATAACCACCTTTTAAAATTATAGAAATTTTATATTTCAAAATGGACTTCATTTTTGGATTCGGAATATCGAAATTATCCTATATTGAATTTTTGGTTTTTTCTGAGAACTTGTAATTTTTATGACTAGTGAAAAATACTTAAAACAACTTTTTTTTAAAAAGTTAATTTATAGTGATAAATTATACTATTTAGTGGTTTTAAAGTATAATTAGAAAATATTTTTACCATTTTATCCAATGGTGGTCATTATAATTAATTTTACATTGAAATTGGACATAAACAATTGCCAATCTTTTGATATAAATTGTTTCTTAAAAACACGCTATTTGTTTTGATAGTGGGAATTAATTATAAAATTAATTAATGCAACTTATATGTTTGGAATTTTGTAAAATAGACATCATTTTTGAATTAGGAATATCAATTATATCTTAGGCTGAAATTTTGGCATTGTTCTGAAAAACTTCAATTTTTTATGAATAGTGAAACCACTAAGTGGTAGTTAAATAACTGATTTTTCGTTTAAATGAAATATTACCACTTCTATGATTTGATTTTCAAAAATCCGACATACATGGTTGTCATTAAAAAGTAAAATGTGGTTCAATGAGATTAAAATAATTTTTGTTGAATAGTAACTTTAAAGTTCTTAATCCTGATTAGAGGTAATTAGTGTAGTTTAAGGTAAAAATAATGTTTTAATAATATGAGATGAGATTGACACATGTCCTACCCTTATTGGATGTGTCATGGCCGACAAAGACAATTCATGGGTCAACTTGGGGACCCCATGGAGCCACATTAGTTCGAAAATTACATAAATACCTTTTATTTAATGTTAAAGTAAAAAATGACACAAACATGAAATGTTTTACTAAAACAATTTTTACATGTGGTTATACAAGTCATATTTTTGACTATAAATAGTAATTGTAAAGCTAAAAATATTTCCTACAACATAATATTTTTTTTATAATTTTTAGACATTAAATAAATTAAATTATTTATGACATCATTATGATGCAGCAATGACCTCATTATTTAACGATTTTAATAAAATGAAAAGATAATGTACAATCCAAGTCTTAAATTTGTCCAAAGACTATTGGATGGGTATATTTCGAACCTTTATCACCTTAGCCACGAATTATATAAGTTTGGGACCTTTAGAATCCGAAAATCATTGTAGAATAATGTAAAATTTCCTTACTTTCCAAGAGTGCCCCTCCTATCCACTTATTAAAGGCCCCAAACTCTACCACCTCATTCACACTTTCAATCCATTTGGCTAAGCGAAACTCTTCCCAAAGACTCTCCCAACTTCCCCCTATTACTCCTAGAAGCCTCACTTTGGGCAGAAATCTTCCCAAGGAAGCCTTTGGCTCAAATCAAAAAGAGTTACCCGATTTTGAGGTAATGTCTTCTCTAATGTTGTTTTGTTTTATTTTTCTTCTCCAACCCCCTAAACTCTTTTTATTCATTTATTTTGTAACAACACCTGTATCCTCAATATACTATTATGTTTTTATAAGAAGTATTCGAGCTACACTTACACACACCTACATCTAATTGTTAATGAACATACGGTTTCTGTGGATGGTGAATTTCTGCCTCACGAAACGATGATTGTTCAACACTCATATAACACCTTAAAAGGTGGCCATTAAGATGTAACTATATTTATATAGGATATATAATATGTTTATGTTTTACTTATGCTTCTGTATTTCTCATTTATTCCATACTTTATGATTTCCATTATGGGTAAACGCGATAATTTCATTTTAAGAAGTGCGGACTACAGCCCCCTCAAAGTGATGTGAATCGTTAATGCCATATGTGGGATGTATAAAGGATGGATTAAATGATATTATATATGATATTATACTGGAACTATATTATACTTTTATATAATTATGATTTCATTCCATTGAATATGAAATAGATGTGAAAGTAGCGTTCATGCGTACGTACGGCTTACCGTCTCCATGAACGGTGCATTTCATTTCTTACCTCTAAATGTTACGTAATATTATAAATGAATGTATATACTGTATATATATTATATATATGATATATAAATCATTAATATAATTCTGGATATAATGGATATTTCACCACATGAACAACATGTAATTATAAGAAGTTTATTTTTGACTCAAGTACCAAAGATCGACAAAACGACCGTTATTAACTTAAATAATTACATAATGTTCATAACATGATAATAAGTGATATAAAAGGAATAATGAACATGAAAAAAGGTTCGTAAGTAAATATAAATTAACTCTAGTTTATTATTCAGGAGGTTAAAGAACAGTCGAGTCAGGACAGGACGCAAGGTAAGGGAACTTCTTAACCCAACTTCCATTCTTTGGGTTAATCTCTACTTTCAAATTATGTCATGATGTTATTTTGTCCTATTTTGTATTTTTACTTTCTTTACGTGTACCTATAGTGAATACACATAATAGATCTATTTTATTTTAAAAATGATCTTTTTAAGGACTTCGTCTCAATCTCCTTTCATTGAGGCATCTTTGGTTTTATACACAACATTCTTTTATATGGTGTATAAACCCCTTTGACTTTTAAGTTTATTCAAGAGGAATCTTTTTATATGAAGCTTTTTACAAAATGAAAAAAATGTAATGTTTTTCTTTCCTTACATATGTGGCGACAACGACTTCTCCACCGCCGTGACCATTATTTGAGTTTCGGCTTCCTCTACAAGCCATCTTTTTTTTAATGAAAAATAAATACAAAGTTTTAACTTTCTTTTATTTTTGTATTGAAAATGGTTTTTAAAGAGTTTTTATTATATCAACATGTTGTATTGATATCTTGTGATTGAAATGTGGAAATGTTATGTTTCCTTTATTCATGTTTAATGTGATATGATTATGTTATGGTTTATGATATGTTTAAAACTATTCATATGAGGAATGCATTTGACTTAATAAGTGACGGGTGGAGCCCGCTATAGCTCCTCGATGCATCGACAGGTCTCATGAGACAAACTAGTGTCTTCGCACGAGCCTTGACAAAATCTTATTTGTGGTCTTGGCACGAGGCCTTGACTATGTGGTTATGATAGTCTGGCATTATGCATTCAATCATTATGAAAGTGGTTAATGATATTTCATGTGATTATTCGACCAGTAGAATATCCATGTAAAGAAGTAAATGGCATTATCTCATTTTACTTTTGCCATATTATATTGAAGTTCAAGTTTAAAAGGCTTTTGTTTTAGTTATACATTTCCTTAAATGTTAATGTTTATTTATGAAAGCTTCTGCAATATTATTATCCTTACTGAGCATCTGAGCTCTCCCTTTTCAATGTTTTAATATTTTCCAGGATGTGAAAAAGTATTTTATGAATGACCTGCATGGATAGTCAGAAGAAGATATAAGTGTGGACTATGAAGACTTTGTTATTAGTTTTTCACTTTATGATGTAATGTAAGACTTATGAATGTATCTAGTGTCTCCAAGGCCATTAAACTAATCGGTCTTTCGAGACTTGATCTTTTGTGATCATGCCAATGTTACGAAGTAATGCACCGACGCTGGGTAGCTGGGGTCGGGGCACTACAGTTGGTATCAGAGGAAGTTTAGTACTATCCTTGGAAGCAAGATTTAGGTAAACTCTGATTAGAGCACATTTCCCGAAGATATACTTTAAGGATTAGTATAGAAGAACTTCCTAGAATTTTGGTATTATAGAGATTTTGTGAGTTTTCCGAGCAATACATCCCTGTCTGGATGCGAGCAGGTAGAGGCGGCTCTGGCACAGATGTACCTAGGGGTAAAACCTGAAAACACCGCTTTAAGCTAGACTCGAACGGGAACTAGTGCATGACAACGGGTCTTGCTGCACTCTTGGTTACGACACTCCCGAGGGATATGCTTAGGATAATTCTCATTTTCTTTAAAACCACTATGAAGGGTTATGATTATATACTTCCTCAAAGAAAACATTCCTTTTTATGATTAAAGATTATATCCAGAAATAGTTCAATTTATGTAAAGTGTTTTACAAATATGGAATTATGTATTTTAATTTATAAACTAATCTAGTTTATGCCATTGTTTAGAAATGGGGCCTAGTGGAAGGAATGGAAACTGTATCAATGCACACACTCCGTATAGGGATTTCCCTCCTTCTCAAGATAATTATTGTGGATCTGGAGATACAACTAGTGCATATCAACTTATTACCATATTGGGACAACTCACACAGGTTATGAATAATAACCTTACTCGTATGGAGCACCCTGATCTGCAACGTGGAGGATCAATGTTAGACCGCTTCATGAGGCAACAACCACCAACATTTAATGGGGGTTCAAATCCATTAGTAGCTGAGCAATGGATAAACTCCTTAGAGAAAATATTCCACGCCTTGGGGAGTAGCAAAAGGGAGAAGGTTATCATGGCAGTTTACCCTCTCACTGGAGATGCCGATCATTGGTGGTCATTGATTCAAAATACAAAGGAAGATGATGACGTATCGAATATGGAATGGAGGGAGTTCAAAGAGATTTTCTTTGAAAAATACTTTCCTCATGACCATCGAGAAGACAAGGAAAGGCAATTTCTGAGTCTGAGACAAAAGGAGGATGAGAATGTCGCAAAGTATGAGGCCAACTTTACAAGGTTGGCGAGGTATACTGCAGATTATATACGTAACCCAAGAGGTAAGATTGATCGTTTCTTTGATGGGTTAAAACCATTTCTCTGTAGAGCTTTAGTATCACAATCTTTCTCAACATACGAAGATATTGTCTCATGTGCTATCAAGACAGAAAAGGAATTCTCTAAGTCTTATGACAACAAAGTAAAGCAAGAGAAGAAGAGAACGTTGGAACAAGAGATAAATAAAGGGAAAAAGTGAAAGAAGGATTTTCCATTATGTGATAATTGTGGGAGGAATCACCCTGGTACTTGCCTAAAAGGAATGGGAGTTTGTTATAAATGTGGAGAAAAAGGTCACCAGGCGCGTGATTGCAAGGGAAAGAAAGAGGCTATCAATGTTGAATGCTACAATTGTAGGGAAATGGGGAATTATGAAAATGAATGTCTTAAGCGTCAGGGAAACTTACCTCAGAAAAGGCCAAGGGATCAAGGACAATCTTATGTTGTTACTACAGTTGAAGCGGAATAATTAATGTATTGGTGCATTTGGACTCATGGATTATATTCTGGTTATTAGAATAATGTGATATATATATATGGATTGTACTGTAGTACTTATTGTTTCAGTAAGGTTTTAATATGATGAAGGTAATCATATTTTTAGTATGTGACAATAAGAGAAACTTTACTTTGTTTTGGGAATCTGATAAATTGATTTTGGAATTAAGAGACCTTTTAGAGAATGTCTGGACAGAGGTATTTTGGATAACTATAAAGGTTGGAGTGGATTAAGTTGATCTTTGGATAGTATTGTTTATGGTTAAAAAATTTATGAAGATTA
Organism: Viscum album; assembly: GCA_963277665.1. Classification (NCBI taxonomy): domain Eukaryota; kingdom Viridiplantae; phylum Streptophyta; class Magnoliopsida; order Santalales; family Viscaceae; genus Viscum; species Viscum album. Next base: position 2,042,810,594 of record OY728147.1, on the reverse strand, counting down.
TTTTTGGAATATTATACTACTATAGTTTTAGGAAAAGGACAACCGGCAGGGTGGGGCATAACCTGTCACGTCGGACAAAGCTGCAAGAATCGAACCCACAACCATAGTGCGACAGGCCTTTATTTCCTACCACTAGCGTACAGGAAGTCCTTGGTTATTACAAAATAATTTTACTAATCTAAATGGTATGTGTTAACATTTAGAACCTTATACAATTAAGATAATTATAATATTTTTGAGTTCTATTATCTTTTTGAGTGAAAGATGAGTTGAAGGTTGAATCTCTAATTGTCAAGCATAAATATATATATACCTATCTCTTATTCAATGAATAAATTAATTCTTAAACTTTAGTAAAGGGATATTAAAACAAAAAAATGTGTTATCCTAATACCTTATGTCTTGTTGAACTGATGATATTTTAAATCAACATAGATTGAAGGCTTTGAGGCCCTCAATTTGACAGTTTATTGTGATTGATGACCTCAATCACCCCCTACTAATATTTATGTTTTTCCTCCAATTATATGTCTCTAATTGCCACCAATGTTCTCCTAATAGAGATCATAATTTGGTGGTGACTTTTTCATTTCCCTTTCCCTCTTATTAAGGCTAAATTTTAGTAATCTTATTTCTGATGTGGGTTTTCCACAAAGGTATTTTCTATTTTCAACCTTTTATTTTCCAAGAAAAATTCCAAATTGCGAGGACGCAATTTATTGAAGGAGGGGAGAATGTAACACCCCGAGCTTCCACAATACGCTTCTCATTCAATAATGAAATAGCTTGCATTGTACGCAACTTCGAGTTCTAAAACACCGCGACTAATCAAAGTAGCCGTTATGAATAGTAATAACCACTTTTTAAAATTATAGAAATTTTATATTTCAATATGGACTTCATTTTTGGATTCGGAATATCAAAATTAGCCTATGTTTAATTTTTGGTTTTTTCTGAGAACTTCTAATTTTTATGAATAGTGAAAAATACTTAGAAACAACTTTTTTTAATCAAAATAATTTATAGTGATAAATTATACTATTTAGTGGTTTTAAATTATAATTAGAATATATTTTTACCATTTTATCCAATGGTGGTCATTAGAATTAATTTAACATTGAAATTGGACATAAACAATTACCAATCTTTTGATATAATTTTTTTTTAAAAAACACTCAATTTGTTGTGACAGCGGGAATTAATTATAAAATTATTTAATGCAACATATATGTTTGGAATTTTGTAAAATAGACATCATTTTTGAATTCGGAATATCAATTATAGCTTAGGGTGAAATTTTGGCATTGTTCTGAAAAACGTCAATTTTTGATGAATAGTGAAACCACTAAGTTGTAGTTGAATAACTGATTTTTCGTTTAAATGAAACATTACCACTTATGTGATTTGATTTTCAAAAATCCGACATACATGATTGTCATTAAGAAGTAAAATTTGGTTCAATGAGATTAAAATAATTTTTGCTGAATAGTAACTTTTAAGTTCTTAATCGCGATTAGAGGTAATTAGTGTAGTTTATGGTAAAAATAATGTTTTAATAATATGAGATGAGCTTGACACATGTCCTACCCTCATTGGATGTGCCATGGCCGACCAATAAAATCCATGGGTCAAATTGGGGACCCCATGGAGCCACTTTAGATAGAAAATGACATAAATACCTTTTATTTAATGTTAAAGTAAGAAATGACACAAACATGAAATGTTTTATTAAATCAATTTTTACATGGGGTTATACAAGTCATATTTTTGATTATAAATATTCATTGTAAATCTAAAAAGCTTTCCTACAACATAGTATTTTTTTTATAATTTTTAGACATTAAATAAATTAAATTATTTATGACATCATTACGATGCAGCGATGACCTCATTATTTAACGATTTTAATAAAATGAAAAGATAATGTACAATTCAAGGATTACACTTGTCCTAAGACTATTGGATGGGTATATTTCTAACCCTTATCACCTTAGACACGAATTATATAAGTTTGGGACCTTTAGAATCCGAAAAACATTGTATAATAATGTAAAATTTCCTTACTTTCCAAGAGTGCCCCTCCTCTCCATTTATAAAAGGCCCCCACCTCTACCACATCATTCACACTTTCAAGCCATTTGGCTTGGCCAACCTCTGCCCAAATACTCTCCCAACATCCCCCTATTACTCCTAGAAGCCTCACATTGGGCAGAACTCTTCCCAAGGAAGCCTTTGACTCAAATCAAAAAGAGTTACCCGATTTTGAGGTAATGTCTTCTCTAATGTTGTTTTGTTTTATTTTTCTTCTCAACCCCTTAAACTCTTTTTATTCATTACTTTTGTAACAAAAAAATTATCCTCAATATACTAGGATGTTTTTATAAGAAGGATTCGAGCTACACATACACACACCTACATCTAATGGTTAAAGAACATACGGTTTCTATGGATGGAGAATTTCTGCCTCACGAAACGATGATTGTTCAACACTCATATAACTCCTTCAAAGGTGGTCATTAAGATGTAACTATATTTATATAGGATATATAATATGTTTATGTTTTACATATGCTTCTGTATTTCTCATTTATGGCATACTTTATGATTTCCATTATGGGTAAACGCGATAATTTCATTTTAGGATGAGCGGACTACCGCCCCCTCAAAGTGATGTGAATTGTTAATGCCATATGTGGGATGTATAAAGGATGGAGTAAATGATATTATATATGATATTATACTGGAACTATATTATACCTTTATATAATTATGATTTCATTCCATTAAATATGAAATAGAAATGAAAGTAGCGTTCATGCGTACGTACGGCTTACCGTCTCAATGAACGGTGCATTTCATTTCTTACCTCTAAATGTTACGTAATATTATAAATGAATGTATATACTGTATATATATGATATATATGATATCTACATCATTAATATAATTCTGGATATAATGGATATTTCACCACATGAACAACTTGTAATTATAAGAAGTTTATTTTTGACTCAAGTACCAAAGATCGACAAAACGACCGTTATTAACTTAAATAATTACATAATGTTCATAACATGGTAATAAGTGATATAAAAGGAATAATGAACATGAAAAAGGTTCTTAAGTAAATAGAAATTAACTCTAGTTTATTATTCATGAGTTTAAATAATGGTCGAGTCAGGACAGGACGCAAGGTAAGGGAACTTCTTAACCCAACTTCCATTCTTTGGGTTAATCTCCTACTTTAAAATTATTTCATGATGTTATTATGTCCTATTTTGTATTCTTACTTTCTTTATGTGTACCTATAGTGAATACGCATAATAGATCTATTTTATTTTAAAAATGATCTTTTTAAGGACTTCATCTCAATCTCCTTTCATTGAGGCATATTTGGTTTTATACACAACTTTCTTTTATATGGTGTATAAACCCCTTTGAATTTTAAGTTTATTCAAAAGGAATCTTTTTATATGAAGAGTTTTACTAAATGACAAAAATGGAATGTTTTTTTTCCGTACATATGCGGCGACAATGACTTCTCCACCTTCGTGACCATTATTTGAGTTTCAGCTTCCACTACAAGCCATCTTTTTTCTAATGAAAAATAAATTCAATGTTTTAAATTTCTTTTATTTTGGTATTGAAAATGGTTTTTAAAGAGTTTTTATTATATAAACGTGTTGTATTGAAATCATGTGATTGAAATGTGGAAATGTTATGTTTCCTTTATGCATGTTTTATGTGATACGATTATGTTATGGTTTATGATATGTTTAAAACTATTCATATGAGGAATGCATTGGACTTAATAAGTGACGGGTGGAGGCCGCTATAGCTCCTCGATGCATCGGTAGGTCTCATGAGACAAACTAGTGTCCTGGCACGAGGCCTTGACAAAATCTTATTTGTGGTCTTGGCACGAGGCCTTGACTACGTGGTTATGATAGTCTGGCATTATGCATTCCATCATTATGAAAGTAGTTAATGATATTTCATGTGATTATTCGACCATAAGAATATCCATGTGAAGAAGTAAATGGCATTATCTCATTTTACTTTTTCCATATTATGTTGAAGTTCATGTTTAAAAGTCTTTTGTTTTAGTTATACATTGCCATAAATGTTAATGCGTATTTATGAAAGCTTCTGCAATATTGTTATCCTTACTGAGCATCTGAGCTCACCCCTTTCAATGTTTTAATATTTTCCAGGATGTGAAGAAGTAGTTTATGAATGACCTGCAGGGATAGTCAGAAGAAGATATGAGTGTGGACTATGAAGAATTTGTTATTAGTTTTTCACTTTATGATTTAATGTAAGACTTATGAATGTATCTATTGTTTCCAAGGCTACTAAACAAATCGGTCTTTCGAGACTTGATCTTTTGTGATCATGCCAATGTTACGAAGTAATGCACCGACTCTGGGTAGCTGGGGTCGGGGCGGTACATGTGGTTTGTACCTGAGACTGTTTCTGCACTTGGTTGAGGATTGACTTGGGGCCACACGTCATGTGGGACCTATGTGCATGTCGTGATCTGCTTTACGTACTTTGACCTCTCGCGACGTAGAGGGTCCCTCTTTGCTAGTTTTTTTACCAGTAGGGTGGAGTTTTCCCCTGGCTCTGTGCTCATTTGTTTGACCAGTAGGGTGTAGTTTTCCCCTAGATCTGTGCTCTTTTGTTTCACCAGGAGGTTTGAGTGGTCTCCCCCTGGTTTCGTTCTATATGGATCGGTCGGTAGTGGTTCTAGTGACACTTAGTGATGGAATATGCACTAAACCTCTTTTCGGTGAGTTGTTATGGAGTTGAGTGGTTGTGCGGTACACACTCAGTGCTCAGTTGGCCAGTGTTGTACCACCCAGTAGGGATCACCTGAGCAGTTCTGGGTTTACCCTCCAGCAGGGCTGGGCAGTGCGTTGCTCACTGACTTCTAGGGTTAATCCTTCAGTAAAGACTAGGTAGTGGGTCACCCGATGGCTTCTTAGGATCTACTCTTTAGCAGAGACTGGGCAGTGGCTCACCCGACGACTCTTTATATTCAACCCTCTATTGGGGTTGTGAAGTGGGTCACTCCTAGTCTTGATTCAGGTCTACCCTCCAGCAGGGCTGGGTAGTGGGTCGCTTGTCGACTTGTTCCGAGTTTACCCTCTAGCAGGGATGGGTAGTGGGTCTCCCGTTGACTTCTTCCAGGTCTACCCACCATCAAGGCTGGGTAGTGGGTCACTTGTCGACTTCTTCTAGGTCTTCCCTCTAGCAAGGATGGACAGTGTGTCATCTGCTGTCTTACTCCAGGTTTACCCTCCTGCAGGGCTGGGCAGTAGGTCATCTTCTTTCTTACTCCAGGTCTACACACTCATCACTCACTTTTACTATTTAGAGGTTGATGCACTATTGTGGTTTATATATAGCAGTTGCCCATTTTTTTTCTTGTCTTTTCTTTTACTCTACACTTTTGCATTGAGTGTGTTGTGTGTGTGTGTCCTGGTACTTAGACAAAGGCCTCCCCAAGTTATTGTGCCTTCGGTGCTGGCCGCCAGCCCCTGGCCTATAGAGGCGGGCTTGGGGTAGATGCGGCTCGAGCCCGGGTAGGGTCAGGTCATGAAAAAGTGGTATAAAAGGTGGTTCGTTCCTTGGGACGTTGCTCGGACGTCCCTAAAATAAAAGGAATTGGTTGGTATTTAAGGAAACAATGTTAACGTGTCTCGAGAGTGGCTTTCAGGCCAGGGAGTCCAGTGATTGTGCGGCGGACAACGTATCCATTCACCAGGACCTTGATAACCTTCTTGCCGACTCGACATGATGAGACACTTGTTGCAGGGAAATTGGTTTGTTCATAACATAGGATTGAGTCTTTTACTGTCCTTCTTGATTCATCTACCCATCATTGTTATTGGTATATACATATATGCTCATCTGATCGCAGCACTCCTTGATAATATTCAGGATGTCTCCGCGAATACAGCCAACCATGATACCATCTTTGGTGGGTGACGACGACCCTATAAGCTACGATGCAACAGTACGGGACCCATCAGGCGAGCCCCTTTCTTCGGGTGGGCTGGTAGAAGCACCCCCACCTGTTGATTAGGAGACAGTTTTAGCAGAGCATGCTGAGCATGAGTGCAGGTTGAGCACACTCTGTGAGATCTAGCGGCAGAGACCGGTGAGGTTCAGTGGTGAGCCAGACCCTCAGGTAGTAGAGGTTTGTCTAGAGATAGTGGTTTGCCTTTTTAGGCTTGTGCAGATGCCGACAGATCAGATAGTGGCTATGGAAGCCAAGCTTTTTCTTGGAGCATCTCGGCGTTGGTGGATTCTAGTGACTCATGTTTTTTTTGGCGAGTCGTCACTTTCATGGGGAAAAATCCATTTGTTGTTTTGTGAGGAGCTTTTCCCCACCTGCTTGCGCTCCATTCGGGTTCAGGAGCTCCTGCAGTTTTTTGTAGGGAGGGATGAGGGTGGCCGAGTACGCGGATAGTTTTGCAGACTGTGCACGCTTTTACCCGGACTTGGTCCATGATGACAACATCCAAGCGCGAATGTTTGAGTATGGTCTCCCATGAGAGATTCATGCTATCATTGTGCCCTTGTGAATTTACACATATACCGGGGTACTAGAGCAGTCATTGGTGACATAGAGCTTCCTGTCACGTTTTGCGGTTGGTAGTGGTAGTAGGCATGACGGAGGATAGATGTCTGCCATAGCTAGCAGGCGCTGGAGGACAGGACCTCGACGCAGGTGGCCTTCCCACTACCGGGTTTGGAGACGTGGTCGCATAACACTATGGCAGAAATGTGCAGGGCCTCAGCCGAGGGTTCCCTTCTTTGAGTGGGCTCTGGGTCATGGTCGAACACCATAGTACCACCGGAGGGCACCAAGACAGCTCAGGGAGCGGCGACGTTATGCTTGTGATGGGTGAGATCCTTTGGCATGAGACTGCCCGACCAGAGATGTAAAAAACATCAAGCAGGTACCCAGTGCACCACCATGGCAGGGGAAGAGTATGATTGGAGTAGTACCCAGGGAGTTGATGCTAGTAGGGGAGCGGGAGGTGCTGGATGTGGAGGACGACCTTACGAGGGCTTCCCATCACCACTAGGCAGTCAACACCAGGCTCCGGGAGCTAAAAGTTGGGACCGCAGAAAGCCACAAGATTTGGATGTATACGATCCTATAGAGCATAAGTTGATAAGAGGTACACTCTACATCTCTTCTACTTTTTACAGTAGAATTTTTAGACTTTACCTCTGAAATGATTTTCTCTCTGCTCCTTGCTTGGGTTGTTACTTGGGTGACGCAGGGCATTGGGTGTAACCCTGTGTTGGAAGAGAAGAATGTGTGTATCCTTCCTCTTTAGTCTATGGCGTCGACTCCATCGCTCCCCGAGCGTGTAAGAGTGTCTTGGTTGAGAGACATCAGCTGTGGAACCTTACATGACAAGATATCCTTAGGTGTTTCACCATATGGATATTTTGAAGGAGGGATTCATCGTGCCTTGTTCCAGGTGTGGGCGGTGATTCCAGTCGCGGCGTGTGACGCAAAGGTTTGATCGGGGAGGTGGGCTACCCGCGAGATCCTTCGGGCTGTGTGAGACCATGAAAAGGGATGGTGAGGATCCCTACCGCCTTTCCCAAACCCAAAGGTCTGGTTTGGCTGCATGACGTCTCCCACGTGACTCACCCGGGAAGAGGTGTGAGTGCTCTTATGCATGACATCGGTGAGGGAAGACCTTCCGTGAATAGATCAAACCCTTTTGTCTGTGTGCGGTGACACGGGACTGCGTAAGAGTTCTTCTGGGTGCGAGAGAGCCAGGTGTGGGCATAGTACCCTGAGTTGTTCCCTGTTTTTGTTTTCGGGGATGAAAATCTTGAAGGAGGGAATGATGTAAGACCCCAGTTTTTGATTTGAAAGACTTTGTAACATTCTTGATGATATTCCAGAGCAGTGACTTCAGACGGAGTGCGATTCCGAGCCCCGGAGTGGCCGGAATTAAATTTTCAGTGCGTTCACACTGGAAACGCCAAATAAATGGGATAACTCTAAACAGTGTTTCAGATTAGAGATTTGAGAGTACGTATGGGTCCGGAATGGGGTTTTTACCATATGAACGACATAAAACATGTCGGTGTGGGATGTTTGGACCCCTCTCTCGCTTTCAGAACGTTTAACGGGTAAATTAACCAATTAATGTATTCGTTTAATGATGAAACTCAAATATCTCTTTAACAGGTGGCTTGGATTGGAAAACTAAGGGTATTGTTGAGTCCGTAATGTGCCGTTTAACTAATAGGGGTGTTTGTTTTGTGGGCGCGGCCAGTATGTGAAAAATGGCCCCAGGGGCATTTTGGTAATTTGGCGGCCTCAGGCGCAGTTGTTACAACTTTTGAACGGGGCCTCAGATTAAAATTTAGAGACCTCCGTTGTTCTCAGAGCATGGTTCTTAGCCTAGGAGAGCCTTAATCCTGACCCCACTGAAATTTCGAGTTCGGGGCTATCGGGCGAGCATTTAAGTATTTTGTACTTAAACACCCCCACCCCTTCTTCTTCTTCTTCTTCTTCTTCCTCAAACCCTCCCCTCTCCTCCACCTCTAGTGTGGTAGCTCCGGCGAGGCAATCTCCAGCGAGGTGTAGCGGTTACGATGGTCCACAAACGAAGCGTCGGGCTACGCCCTTCGAGTTAGGGGTTTATCGTTTTCGTTTTGAAATTCCCGTAATCTTTGAGATTAATTTTTAGCATCGATCTACTATCCGATCGTCGATCAATTCACATGATCACGTAGTAAGTCATCCGACCTATCCGACGCTTGTTTCGGATTCAAAATCCGATCTCTGAGGCCCCTGAAACAGTCCGGCAAAGATTCACGGGTTTTTGGGGTTCTCTGGCCGGCATTGGGGTCCGGCGGTTTCCAGCAGTGGCGGCGCGGTGGTCCGGCGAGCTCCAGGCGGCGGCACGACATCGGGTTCCGGTTAGGGGATCCGGTCAGCAGGGAGGCCCGGAGAATGGCCGGCTGAGAGCGCCGGCCGAGAGCACCGGCGAGGGGGTGAGATTGGGGTCACGGCTCGCGACCCCACTATGGAAACTGAGTACTGCGCGACGCGGGTCTCCGTGTGGAATAGCAGACCAGTCGTGTCGGCCGATCAGTGGAGGAGGCGCCCGCGCGGCGCACGGCGAGGGCCTCGCGAGAGGTGGTGGGCTATGTGCGGCGGCCCGCGGGTTCGGCCGTGCCGGGCCAAGCGGCTGGGCCGCGGCTCAGCGGGCCGGCCGGAGCGGGGCGGACCGACCGGACCGGGCCTATCCGGCCCAGGGGTAAACGCCTTTAAAAATTTAGGACGCCCGTTAGTTTTGCTGCGGGCGTCCATTTTTCACGTTGTCTGCAGCGGCGTAGACCTGACGCCGTGGGGGAATCTTTGATGTGGTTTTGGGAGTTTTAGCTTCCGAGACGAGGAGCTTGGGGGCACGACACATGCATAAAACATGTAAGCAGGCTTCCCGAGAATTCAGGTTTTGGACGACGCGGACGCATCTGACGTCCGTTTTAAGCACCGTCAGTGGAGTTGGGACACTAGTAGTGAGGCAGAGCATACCATAGTTGTTTCAGGCATTGAGGCCGAAGTTGATGCATGGGCCCCATGGCCTGTCTTTTGAGCTTCGAGCAGCATTTGGCGACTTTCTCATCGGGTGTCCATTCGGGGCATGCGATCAGTCGATTCTGGATGTTTTTCCAAGGGGATTGAAATTTTTCAATCCACCCACTCTAATTCGGCACGATAGTGCGGGGCCCATGAGGGACGTTTGGGCGTTGACGGTGATTTTCTATCTCTATCATCGGGAAACCTTTTTGGACAAATGAATAGTCCACATTGTGTGCATTTTCAAGAGGATCGCAATGGTACGATCCGTTCATTGTGTTTCGCGACCAGGATGTGGGTCCCACGTAGCACTACTCCTGTGCGGTGCACCGAAATGCATCTTTTTTTCCGGAAATCCATTGCACTCATGTGAGAAGTCTTTTTGACATGTTTTCCCGAGGGGATCGTAATGGTGCGATGCACGAGACTATTTTTGGGGCCGAGGCTCGGGATCATGAGACGGTGTTTGGGCGTGAGGCAGTGTTGGTTAAATTTTCGTCGGATATCCATTGGTGGTGAGTAAGTAGTTTGTCTCGTGTGTTTTTTCATGATGATTCCAATGGTATGATCCATTTAGTTGTGCGGAGACTCTTTCAAGATCTTATTTAAATGTGGAAATGTGAAAGGTGCCCCGGTGGCTGTTCTTCTACCGTGTTTGTAGCAGGCCTTTGGCGTGTGACCGCGTGCACTCCTGGGAGAGTGAGTTTGGTGTCTAAAGAGATGTGGTTGACTGTGCCCCAGTCTTTGAGGTGAAAATTTAGAGATGTTACATCACACCTTCCCGTTGACGTTGGGTGTCGTGTGCACGATAGCCCTTGGGCTGAAAATGAGGTATACTTTAGGAGTAAACAGGAGTGCATGGAGGTACGTGTGGTTTGTACCAGAGAATGTTTGTGCGCTTGTTTGGGGATTGACTTGGGGCCACACGTCATGTGTCCCCACATGCGTGACGTGATCTGCTTTACGTACTTTGACCTCTCGCGACATAGAGGGTCCCTCTGTACTCATTTGTTTGACCAGCAGGGTGGAGTTTTCCACGGGCTCTGTGCTTGTTTGTTTGACTAGCAGGGTGGAGTTTTCCCCTAGCTCTGCGATCTTTTGTTTGACCAGCAGGGTTGAGTGGTCTCCCCCTGGTTTCTTTCTTAATGGATCGACCGATAGCAGTGCTAGTGACACCCAGTGACGGAATAGGCGTTGAACATCTTTTGGGTGAGTTGTTCTGGAGATGAGTGGTTACGGGGTATACAGTCATTGCTCAGTTAGCCAGTGTTGTACCACCCAGTAGGGATGGTCAGAGTAGTTTCGGGTTTACCCTACATCAGTACTGGGTAGTGGGTTGCTCGCTGACTTCTAGGGTTCATCCTCTAGTAGAGAATTGGCAGTGGGTCACGCAAAACTCTTAGGGTCTACCCTCTAGTAGAGACTGGGAGTGGGTCACCCGACGAATTCTTACGGTCTACCCTCTAGCAGAGACTGGGTAGTGGGTCTCTCGATGACTCTTTAGAGTCTAACCTTCAGTAGGGCTAGGCAGTGGGTCAGTCGTCATCTTGATTCAGGGCTACCCTCCAACAGGGTTGGGCAGTGGGTCGCTTGTCAACTTGTTCCGGGTTTACCCTCCAGCGGGGATGGGCAGTGGGTCACCCATTAACTTCTTCGAGGTCTACCGTCCAGCATGGTTTGGCAGTGGGTCGCCTGTCGAATTCTTCCCTATCTACCCTCCAACAAGGCTGGGCAGTGGGTCCCCTGTCGTCTTACTCCAGGTCTACCCTCCAGCAGGGATAGGTAGTGGGTCACCGGATGATGTATTATGGTTTAACCTCCATCAAGGCTGGGCAGTGGGTCACCTGATGCAGTTTTGTGGCTTACCCTCTAGCAGGGCTAGGCAGTGGGACACCTGTTGACATTCCAGACTCAGTCCTTTCTACGAGGCTAGTATTTGGCTTTCCTCTGTGATTACTTGAGTGGGACCCTTGGTTGTACGGGTCAGAGATGGAACGACCTTGACTTTGAGGAGACCTCTCGACTGCGGGGCAGTGACGAGGTGTGGTTGACTTTCCCCAGAACTATCAAGTACGAGGATTGCTTTTCCCCACTGAGACGCGTCCTTGAGACGTGACCTAAAACCGTGCAGGAAAGTCAGTGCACCCAAAGCGGATAGTGTCGAAGTGCGGTACTTTGAGCCTCTTGGCTAGCAGTTCGGGGTAGATGTGTGGGATGCTAGGCATCAATGATGGTTTCTTCTGGGACTTTCGGATACTCAATTCTTGGGCTGAGCTACAAGATGGAGATACCCTTACTACTTTTTTTGGGATTCTTTTTGAGCATATGTATTTGTATATACCTTGTTTCGGGTACCCATTTTCTCGGGTTTTGGTTACTCTCCGTTCAGGGGAGGCGAAGACGCGCGAGGTATGCCACATTCATTCCGTATCTAGATTCTTGTGGTTGGATGAGTCTACTCTCCTGCTATAGGTAGAGAAGACTCGATGATAAGTTCATCTTCTCACCATTTCCAACTCCTTGTGTCTGGACAAGTCTATCTTTTTTCTCTTGTTGGGTTGAGCTGGACTCTTTATTGTTACTTTACTACACTCCCAGCTGTACTCTGTTACATTTCCCATTCTCTCTACTTCCCACCCTTCGGTACATCCTTTGTTGCTCCCTTGAGCCTTCGGGGTATCCTACTGAGTATTTTTATACTCACCCCTGCTTGGTCTTTTCCCACACTTAGTGTGCCCTTGCAGACGACGGACAGGTGGAGCATGACTTCAGTGGAGCTTAGGAGTTCAGGAGTGTGGACCGCATGCGATGGTTGGAGTCGGGTTCCAGGTGGGGGACCCTTCCAGCTGTTTACTTTTTGTTCATCTGTTGCCGGGTTGTTGAACTTTTCTGGTTGGGCGCGTGTTTTACCCATTTTCTTTTCAGTTTACCTCAGCACTCACCTGTACTATTTAGAGGTTGATGTAGTATTGTGGTTTATATATAGCAGTTTCCCTTTTCTTTGCTTGTCTTTTCTTTTACTATGCACTTTTGCATTGAGTGTGTTACATGTGTGTGTACAGGTACTTACGCAATGGCCTCCCCGAGTTGTCGTGCCTTCGGTGCTGGTTCCCAGCCCCTGGCCTATAGAGGCGGGCTTGGTGTAGTTATGGATCGAGCCTGGGTAGGTTCGGGTCGTGACAATATATATAAATGAATAAAATATGTATTATGTCAAAATATGCAAACCAAGGGGTTTTAAAAATTCCAATTAAATTTAATAATAAAATATATGATAATATGTTTATGAAGTTATTTTGTTCAAATTTTAAAAGTTTTTTAAAATTATTTCATGAAGTATTTATGTGTTTAATGAAATGTGTGGACTGATCTAAAGTACTTTTTCAATAGTGGGAATGATATGAAAACATTCCCTATTTGAATTATTAGGATATTTATATGACTTAATTAATAGATATTAAATAGTAAATGATGTTTTCTATTAATGTGTTCATTTTGGAATAATTAAAAATCTTTTAATATGACGAATATATCATATAGAAAATATTACAGTAAAAACCATCAGTAGCAATGGGGTGGGGTTCTAATGAAAACTATATTTATGGGGAAAGATTCTTATCTGTAAAAATTCACCCAATATATTTATATATTTTATTCTTACTATGGTGGACTAATTTATTATTCTTCTTTGTATAATAATATTATGGAAATATCTACATGTTTAAGATGAAACTCCATCTAATGGCTATATCTATTAGATTTGGATCCAATTCTCATTAGTGGATTCTATAATGATACTTTATGGAATGGATTTAGGGAACCTAGGTTTTCACACCATAGGTGATTTGGTAGACCCACCTTATTTTGATATGTTGAATTATAAAAACTAATTGTTTTAAATTTATGTACAAATTTGTCAACATTAATTGTTTAATTATACATAAGTAAATTTGTTTGTTTAAAAAGAGGAATAGTATGATATTTTATTATATCTGTTCATCAATCTAAAATAATAATTAGCAATTTATATTTAAAATTAGTTTTATTTGTATATCATTATTTGTAAATATTATATAACCCTTATGGAATCCCTACTTTGTCTTTTTTTACTCACCTTCTGCATATATAATATAATTAATATGAAAACATATGACTTATTTTAAATATCATGTAAATCATTGTCATTATTTATGTTATTAGTTTTAATGGGAATGTTTATGATGATCTGATACTTTTCAATGGTGATCCATTTAGTTCTTCAAGATTTTTGTCCAAGTGTATAGTTTTTTAAGAAATAATTTTATTACATATTTCCATAAAAGCATTATATTTGTCATTATATATTATAATATATAAATATATTAATTTTTTATGTTTTACATGATGTTGTAAATATAATTTATAAAATAATATAGAATGATATAATCCATTCTTTTATGTTGTGATTTCATTCATGACCGCTTGACTACAACCTTTTGAGATCAAAAATATAATACATTATTTTAATGGGGAGTTGAATTATGTTCAATGTAAATCTTTTTTGGATCCATAAAAAATGTATCATAGAGGGTTTTTATGGTTAGGTATGTTGTATGAATATTGAAAATAGAATTAGGTCTTCAGAATCATATTAGAAGACATTTCAGAAAATAAACTTTTGTAATGTGCCAAAATATTTTAAGGGTAGTTCCAAATTGTGATACATAGGATAACCCATTGAATGTCACTATTTCATTAAATATCATTCCCATTTCATGGTTTCATTTAAAATTATAGTTTTAAATATGGTATTTCAATAATATAAATCATGCATACTAACTAAGTAATCTTTTTTATGTGTTTGAAATGTTGTGGAATTTATTGTGTTGTATGTTTGTTTCTGTGTCATTATGATATATATCATTTTTATTTTACTATAAATGGTTTTTAAAGATAATATTTATGATGAGTGTTATAATATTAATTTATTATTTAACATAAATGATATTCCCACAGAAACATATATTGAGATGAGTTCTAGTTAGTTTAAATGTTAAAAAATAACTACATAACTGAAGGCCAATTGTTATTTAATTGTGACTAAACTAATAAAGAGTTGTAATAATTACAGAACAGGTAGTGTGCTAATATACTAAATATAATTTAACGAAATTCTTGTTGATTTTGGTGATCCTTATTTAAAAAATTGTGGTAAATTTTCTTTACATTGTTAAAGAGATTTTTTTGATATGAATTATTTAATTAATTTGTTAATTTAATATTTAAAAAATATAGTGTTCAGTAATGTGGGATATTATGAAATTTCAATAAGAAATAAAAGACAATTCCATCCATGAATTTAGTATGAATCTATTTTAACTATCTTATTATTTATTCGGGACTGTGGATTTCTAATATAAATTGAAATTTATATAAATATCACTTTTTATTTAATGAGAATAAATTATGTTTCTTTATGTATTTATTAATGGTTTTCGGAAAGTGATAGTGTGTATTTTATAAATTAAAAAAATAAATTTCATTATAAATAATATTTTCGTATTTTTTTTATAAATACTCTCTCGAAATTATTTCCAAATTGTTAATGAAATATTTTTTTCCTCTCCAACAAATATATTTTAGTTTGGGAGGATACATGAGAAATTTGGTTTTCAAACTAATCTTATTATTATTTAATTAAAATTATTGAAATTATTTTATAATTTCTTCTAGAATAATTTGTTTTGATGTATTTTTAAGGATTTAATTACAATATTTTATGTATTTTGATCAGATAAAACGTTATTTAAATAATATTTAGTTGTAAATAAGTAGTTATTAGAATCTAGTGCCCTATTTGGTAATAAAATAGTACAATTTTATGTTTTTTTATATTTCAAATTTAAAAGATTAAAAATAATTAAAAATTTATTAAAAAAATGTTATATTGGTTTTAATATTAATATATATATCTTTATAATAGTTTTAAAAAGACTAATGTGGGTAAATTAATTAAAAATGTTTTTCTTATACTGGATAAATGGAAATTCCAACTAGTTTATTTTTAATTTCTTCCCTATTCTGGTGAATGTTGAATTTTATTTTTTAATTTTAAATAATTGAAAATATTAATTTTCTAATTGGTTATTAGGTTTAGAAATCAAAATTTTAAAGGTTCTTTATTTTTGGAAAATTGTAACCTCATGTTATCATTGCCATGTTATTCATGTGTTATTCCTTCATTAAAATGGTATCTATTTTTCTCAAGGGCTATGTCATAAATTTAGAAGATGGGACAGTTTTCAATTTTCTATTTAATTTTAAATACAAATTGGTTTTATGATTTTATAATTTTTATTTCATTATATAATGTATTTTTATAAATTTAATTGTTTTTAAATAATTATATTTGTTTCAAATTTATTTGATGGATTTTTCATTTCAGTAATTTAAAAGATATTTATATATTTAATAAATTTTTTATTTATTTATTTTAATAATTGATTGAATAAATTTGAATCGGATAATTCTTTGATTTGTAGTTGTGTGAATTTAATGATTTGATTGTCATTCATCTCTTTAGGCTTTGCTTGGAATGGGTGATGGTGAAAAATTTTACAATTTTATTTTCATGTTAAACATTTTTTCCATATATGTGACAGTGTTTAAATAATTTTTTTAGTCCTGTGGTGTTAGTATTATTATAATTACTTCTTCATTATTTGAATTATTGAATATGTTTGTTTAGGTATTGATCTATAAAAATTAAATCTTGATATTTGATGTCATTGTGATATGGAATGTTTAGAGAGATGGTGAGTCATTTATTAGTGGTAAATTAAGATAAATGTATTATTATGAATCTTGGAACATATGTTTTAATCAAATGAAGTTGGATTAGGATGTGGTTTGGTGGATTTGAGATGATTATTATGATAATCAATATCATTTTTGGAAATGTTGTCATGTGGAATTTGAATGTGTGGTATTGTTTGTTATATTGAAAGAGATATATTATTTTTTATTATTAAGAGGTAGATAATAGTTTGAATTTATAATTTAGTGTTTTTAATGTGTTTCAACTAATTTTTGTGGTTCTATTATGGATAATGATTTCCAACCTAACACCTCTAGTATTAGAACATCCATGAACAAGGTTTAATAAACCATTTAATCCGATTATGTTAGTCAGAAGGCCTGCAATTTAATAATATCTTTTGAAAAAATATGACAATTTAACATTAATTTTTAATATTAAATATTGTAAATAGTGTATTTTGGGTTTCAAGGTTAGAAAAAATACATGTTAACCATGTATATATTCATATACAATAAAACCTTATATTAACTATCTTGTTCATTCTATAATGTCCCTATAAATATTATTTTATATATATATTTGGTTTTTTTTATTTACGATATAAATATATTAGTATTTTTTATTTATATTTATTTTTCCAGTGAGATCATTATTCTGATTTTGAGCATATTTTTTGGGAATTTACATAGCATAATTTTTTTATTGTTGTTAGTTAGTTGGTTTATAGTGAGAGTTTATTTAGTGATATTGCTTAGGTTTATGAGATCCATGCTTTTGAGTATTATTAAATGATGCATTAATACACTCTATAATTGTAATATTATTTTATTGGCTATTATTCTTATATAGTTTCAATTTTTTTTAAAAATTTTCACATCATAATTTCATATCATTAACCACTTCATTAGGAGGACATTATGATGAATTCAACGGGGACTCGTTTTCAATCATAGTAAGATATATAATTTCATTATGTTGAGAAAATTTAAAATAAATTTAATAATAAATAAATAGAAATATTTATGTTTAAATTTTAGAAAATTTTTAGTCTCTTTATGATGTTTTTTATGGGATAAATGGATTTCAAGTAGAATAAATTATAGGATTATAATGAGAGTTTAATACAAAATTTGGTTTGGTAATATTTATAAATGGTTTTAATGTGGTTTCTTTAGTTATGTTTAATGATTTTTGGGTGGTAGAATGATTTATGGTGGGCATAATTGCAACAACAAAAACAGAAACTGACATATATTATTAAAATTGTCTCCATTAATTATTACTTAATTGTCATATAAGAATATACACAAATTGGTTATTTATAAAATTATAATATTTTAATGATTTTTTTATTTTTATTCAACTGATGTATTATTTTTTTGATGATTACGTAATATCATAAAAATTAGAATCACATGTGATTAAGATATTATATTTACTTATAATTATTAATATTATTATAAAATATTTTTTATATATAATGGCTACTTTTTATAAAATAATTTACATGTATTAGAATTTGTTTTATTCATTTTTATTAGTTATAGTTTTATTATACATGGTTTGAATATTAATATGATATTAATTTATGAGATTAATGTTGGAAAATTTATTATTATCATTATAAAATGTCATTAGTGTGAATAATTTTGGTTGTTTTCCTGATTCTAAATTTGATGTTGAGGTTTCCTCAAATTTATTTTACCTTAATGGATCCCATGTGGGTTAATTTTCATATAATTATGTTGAAGAAATGTATTATAATTTTTTATTTACTGTTTTTGGAATGTTCCTAAAACTTCATCCCTCCATAAAATTTACAGAGGTTATTTCCAAAATATTATTTTATATACCTTTGATTTAATTAGTCTTGATTATCATAACACGTTCATTCACTTTTCATCTATAAATTATTACTAAATATGTTGGAATAAGGGTTTGGAGTAATTTCATTGAATTATGATAAGGGTTATAAAATGCTCAATAAAGATAGAATTTCATGTTGATCGAAATCTTTTTCTGGTTATGATTTTTATAGGCTTCCAATTCATTTATTTTTATTATTGATTCTTTTAATTGTACTACAAACATAATTTGACCCTCTTGGTTTCAAATCGGTTCTATTGAATCATGTAGTCTCATTGATCAAGAGGATTTGTGTTGTGATTTATATCAAATAGGATATTATTGTTTTCGGTAAGTGGTTTCTTATGAAAATCTTCCAGAATATTTTTCTTAATGTTTCAAATTTTACCACTCCTCTAAATCTTGTACAACATAGAAGGTAATATCTCAGAGGGGACATTTCAAACCTCAACACCCAAAAAAAACCCATCATCAGGAAGTGGTCATCTGGAGATGCCTCATCCGGGATGGATCCATTTCCAGCCAAGATGATAGAGAGTCCCCTGGGGTAACTTTACCATTAGTTTTGAGACTCTCGATAAATATGAATCTAATTTATGAAATCATTTTATGAAAAATATATTTTGATATAAAAGCTGACAATTACTTCAATGTTATTTCGAAAACATTCATTTCTATGAGAACTTCAATCTCCATTATTGAATTCCCCGAAACCCAAACCATCATAGTTCAAGTGAAAATAAAAGGATTAGTGGGAATAATGGGATAATGTAGATCAATATTTGACAGTAGAAAGAAAAATTAATAACATTATGGAATCAATTTATGAAAATTATAATCTAGAGATTTATCAGTAAGATATATAATAACATTTTAAATTGTCCCTAAAAAAGGTAAAAACTCATTTGTCTAAAATGAATGATTTATCCCTTTGTGGGAAATTAAAACAAGGAAACATTGGGTTAACTCATCAATGGAAATGAAATATATTTATATGTCCTAATGGATATCCATTGTATATAAAATTATATTTAATATAAAAAAGGATACATATAAACCTAACATTGCAGTAGAGGTTTCAGAGACATATTTTAAATATCATGGTAATGATGAAGTGGATTATAAACATAATAATCTCAATATTTTGAAGAATGTAATTAGAAAATATTTTTATAATTACATAAATGAATAGGATACCGTTTTTTTAAAAGTATAGGGTGGAATATATCCTTTTAGATACATATTTTCACATATGAAATGAAAAATTTATAAATTTGGGTTCACTTTTTATCATTATATGAATGTGTATTATTCTATAATTACATGTTAACTAATATGAGATTCTGTATTAAGAATCACATAAGTAATTTATTTAGTCTCAAAATTGTTATATGTAAGAGTATTATTACACCATTATTTCCCATTAATTTTATTTACAAGGTTTCCCCATTATCTCTATAAATTTTCAGGATGCTTAGATCAATTCATTGATATTTCATCACAACTATATCTTATTGATGTAAAATTTGATGTTTTAATTTTGATGATGTTTATGTTATATTTTTTTTATCATTATCAAAATATTTTGCTGGTGGATAAAAAAATTAAATTTACCTACGACAGATAAGGATCTAAAACTCTAATGTAATAGATAAATTATTATGAATATTTCTCAGTAAAATCTATCAAGGATGTAACATATTAAATTACCCAAATACTAATGATTATTTCACTTGATTATATTTAATATGGATATAGAGATATTTATGAGGAATAAAAATAACTATCAAAGATGTGTGTATAAATGTATGGTTAATTACAAAATTTATTTCTCTAATAGTCAATTATACATTCCTGGGATATGATATGAACCTTCGATAATCTATTGCATAGAATAAATTACATTGTTTTGTAAATTGTGAGTCTACACAGTGGAATAATTTTGGTTTTAATGTCTTTTTAGACTTCAATTAATACAAGATAGCCAAGATATAAATCAGTTTCTTTCAATAGAAATTAATAACATTTAATTATAAAATAATTATAACTACTGTATTTGAAATCATAAATGAATGAATTGGATTTATTTTTATTCTATATCTTATAGGATTATCACTATGTATGCTATGTTTGATTTTAATGGATACTATGATTTTTCGGTGTACAGTTGGATGATGATAATTGGATAAGATTTTATTTTTTTGGTTCTTTATTGGATTATGTTTAAAAGAATTTTTCTGATGAATTGTTTTAGCATCATATTTTCACTTATGTGACAGATTTGTTTTGTAATTTCTACCAATGAGTGATTGATTTTCTTCTCAATTGGTTTATTGATTTTTTTGGATTACATGATCCTATACTATTAGATATAATTTGGTTTTCAGTATGGTTAATGTTTCTATTGGAAAGGATAGTTTAATCCTATAGTGGATTTATATATATTTGAAAAATATATTGATGGAGAAATGATTTTCATGAAACAATATTGAACAATGTAATTGATTACGTTCCCATATGCAAGAATATAATACTGAATTTCTTCTTGTATTTTTCATGCATATAGAAGTTGAAATTTTATCAGAAGAATCAGTTAAGGGGATTTGTTGATTGTATTGGGAGATTTTGGATATCAAGATTTTTATTTCAAAAATGATAGTTAAACTCTCAATTTGAACTGATATCAATCAACATAATGGTGGGATATATGTATAATTAAAATGGGGGAACTGAAGATTTAATAGATAAACACATATGATCATTTCATTATTTCTTCAGCTGGATACATGTATTCATTACCTATTTTGTATTTCTGTTCCAATTTTTTCACATTGAATTCCCATCTTCTACAAACTCATTGATCCTCAGGTTTACACCTACTAATAGCATTTTCCATTTATAATTTTTTTGGGTATGGGTTACACCACCAACTCAGTCACATTTTTTTGTAAATTATTAGACAAGGTAATTTCTGAAATAAAAAAATGAAACCCAATATAAATAAAGTTCACTAAATTATAATGAAATCCCAATAGGGGAGGTGTCTAACTCCCATCCCCCACATCTATCTCCATAAAACTTCTACCACTATGGATAAATTTGTGGCTATATATGTTTTCTTTTACATATCATTATTTTAATTATCTATTTTTCATTTATTATTTCCTCTCTTACCTCTCCCAACTCATTTAGTATCCAAAATTTGAGTTATGATTAAATTAAATTATACAAATTCAAGTGTTAGGTTATTTATAATTAATGTTGAAACTCTGTAAAAATGATTTGTTTTTTAAAGGTCTGTGGAGTTTCAATTAATGTCCATCACACCATAGCAGATGAATATTTTCCACATCAGAACTATTTGGTGTGGTTATTATGTGATTTATATTTTATAAAGTTATATTTTGTGATTTTGGTAATATTGTATTATTTTAATTAGTTTTAATGGGATATTTTATTAAAGATATTTAAATGTTATTGTTTTATTGGAAAGATTCCATAGGGGGTTCAATACCTATTTTTATAAATTGATAAAACTATGGGGATTTTTATCATATTATTGTTTTCAATAAAATAAAATTTACATTTGATACATATTAATAATTTACGGTAATTATTGGATTGATTTGTTTTCATTTATTTATTTTTAATGGTGAAGGTATGCTTAAAAAACAAAAAAAAATAAGTAGTAAATCAAACACTAGTTTTTTTAAATAATCCAATGATATTGTATAATCAAATAATTGAATATCATTTTATAATTTTTTTTTATAAAAATTGTAAAATACTATTAAATTTTATTCATGAATGATTTACATGATTTAATTAATATCACTATTGATCCAAACATCATTATGAAATCAATTAAGATTCTATTTATAAATATTTTTATGATTATGATGAAATTTATTTGAATTAATCGGTGGTTTTTTATTAAATAATTTAATGGAATAAAAAATACGTTTATTTTAAATTAATGAAAACCCATTTATTAACCAAATAAATACAGATTTTGAATAACATGTGTGTTTCCTCTCTAGCTAGTCACTATATCAAAAATATTAGGATTCCACACCCACTACAAGTCTACATGTAGATAGTTTTTATAAAATATACAAGGAACCTACGACTCGTTGCCTTAATTTCATTAGTAGTATATCATGATTTCACGACCTGAATGATGATAATTAATTTTATTACTGTCATTATTCTGATTTATGTATTTTCATTGTTCAATTAAAAAATGGTGAATTATTTTTATAAATTGTAATTATAATATTCATTGACATTTTCTTCATCAATCCATAAAGGTATTTTACTATACGCACATATATAAATCTATTATGAAGATATCATCTATATATGGTTTATTGAAAGAATTATTTTGATAAATTTAACATGTTATTTTTATACTCACCCCAATATATAAATTTTGATACATATGAATATATATTTTCCTAAAATTGATTTAAAAATAAAAAATTTGGAATCATTAATGGTACTAGTTTTCAATTGGAATGTATCATCATGTGATGATTAGATATGGGTCAATGGTGGTCCATGGGGTATGTTTTCAATGTTGGAAAGGATTATATTTTTAGTCATTGAAGTATTGAAATGAAATCTCTTGTAAATAGTTATTTTTTTCATTGGATTATTGGAATAATCGTGGATATAAATATATTCTTTTTTTATGGTGACCCATGCAATGTAAACATAACATTATATGATTTATAAAAAACACCCATTAATATAACACAATGAACATAATGTCAAAGTGAATTTCTAAGACTAGGTTCATAATACATCAAGTTAAACTAAAACTTGATATCATTAATTAATTATCCCTATAGATCTTTGAAATTTAATTTGATATACTAAATTCACAAGGGATATCATGTGTAAGACAACAAATACATGGGTCATATAAAAATACTAATAATGGAATAAACATGATAATAATGAATAACATGTGTGACAAAGATATAATATAATATTATATATGAAAAGGTGCTTGAGTAATCATGGTGTATCAGACCATAAAAAGAATTTTATAATAAAATCATCGAATCAAAGTAAAGTGGAAAAGACATAAAACATGACATAAACATATGTTAAGGCTAACTTCAATGGCAACATCACATGGTGGATAGAGTCCCACTAGGTATTATATTCAATCCAAATCATATATATGACATCTATTGAGGTTAAAAGTAAACACAAAGCATTGGAAAGATACATAATTATGGTCCCAACATTAAAATTCATTTCATATAAATTATTATTAATCGAAAATAATGATATTAATCATAAGGCATAAACACAATAATTTCCCATAGAATGAAATGGGTTGAATAACCTCATCTCATAACATAATCCAATGATATTCCTTAAATAAATAATTTGAGAGAAGTTTACAATGAATGTATTACCTCCATTAAAGAAAGATATAATTGGGTAATTATAACTTTGAGAAAAATATATAAACAAATTACAA
The DNA here is from genome assembly GCA_963277665.1 of Viscum album. Classification (NCBI taxonomy): domain Eukaryota; kingdom Viridiplantae; phylum Streptophyta; class Magnoliopsida; order Santalales; family Viscaceae; genus Viscum; species Viscum album. The sequence goes on along the minus strand of OY728147.1, from coordinate 2,042,786,801 downwards.
TAAGTCTATAACATTAAATAGAGATAAGTGAGTTAAATAGAGACATAATTGTCCAAGATTAATGAAAATGTTACGTTAGAAATATCTCTTACCTCAAGACCAATTTGTCACATGCATTCATTTTCTCACAGAATAATAAGAATAATTTAATTATTTAATTACTTATGAAAAATATTCATGTTTAATATTACTTTTATTTTTATTTTTACCTTGTCATATTAAATTATATAACCAAATGATTTCACATAAGATGTTTTTATGATAAACTAATCATATGTCCAAATTCACATTGGTATGATGAATGTGTTAAAAAATATTGGTACTTAATCATATATATATATTTCCTTAATTATTGAAATATCATTAAATACATAAATTATAATTATTAAACCAACATAGAAATATTATTTAGAAAAATTTACTATGTTACAAACATGGAGACATTAGTTTGTATGTATTCATGCATAATGTTTCCATTTTTTTATGGTCATGAAGCAAAAAAGGACAAATTTATCATTAATATATCAAGAATATCATATATATGAAAATAAAATTAATACTTATTAAAATTATTATAAATATTAAGTGAAAAAATAATCACACCACATCATGAGGCGGTAGTATGTGGTACCTAGAGGTGAGGTTATTTTATTATATCTCGAATGGAATGTAAGAAGTTATATGTGATATTATATATCTGAAAGTATAATTTTATTATTAATATCAACAATATAATTTTGATACATCATCATATCAAGCTACATGAAGCACTAAGAGAAAATATATTTCATCGGTTCATGTGGAAATAGTCGATTATACACACGATCAATGGTTTTATCTCCCATTTGAGGGAGTATGAGATGATTTTAGGTCATTAAAAATATAAATACTTATTGGTATATAAAATAAAATAGTGGTACTATATAATAATGTTTAATAATATTTTAGGTGGTGTGAGTGGAAATTAATAAAATGTTCTTTTTAAATATACAATCTCTTCAAAATACAACTTCTATTGGTTTGAAAAAAATATGTTTCCAAAAATGATTATTTGAACAAAAAAGTATTATAAGATTATTTTATTGAATTACTGATGTTATTTTTGTAGGTATTTGGCGAACCAATGGGATTTCAATGTGTTTAATGCATAGGAGAGGGGTGGCCTTTTATAAGTGGGGGAGAGGCCACATATGTAATTATTAAAAAGAATGAATTCCATAATCATTTTTCTCCTAGAAATAGGATCCAAAATATTGAATACTAGAACCTATAAAGATATATTGTGATAGTGGAATAGTAATTATATACTTTATATGTTATTTTAACCCTTTTAGTTTCAGTTTTACTTTAATCTAAACTTGTTATTAACTTAACTACGGTAAATAATTATTACACTTTTCCAAATACATTATTATAAAAATTGAATTATACCTAATTAGACAGTATAAATTATTTTTATTTCATATATAGAATAATTTTTCCAAATTGAACTCACATTATATTTATAATTTTTTTTTTAAAATTCAATCTACTGTCGTGTCTTAAAAATGATTTTTCAAAAAAAAAATCAAAATGCGAATTTTTTATCAAATGTCAACATGAAAATGATTAAAATGAATAATTTTGGTTAATTAATTTATAATTGAATTTTTTTACCTTTAAAACCACTATAAAATAAAATGAGTCATGTAAATTTATTAAATGAAATGAATAATTCTTATTTAAATCACATTCATTAATATTCATCAAAAAATGAATCTGTTCGAAATTTTTTAAAAAAAAACCATTATAATTTTCATATTATGAATTCAAAAATGATTATTGAAATGTAAGAAAAATTTATTTTTCTCAAAAATTAATTTTTAATTACGTGTTCAAAATACAACTAAACTGCCATTTATAAAAAATATTCTCAAGAAAATATTGTTTCTATTCATATTGTTGTTTTTTATTTATAATATTTGAAAACCATTTTATTTTTTTCTTCAATTTTAAAACCATATATTCTTTTCAATATTTATTTATTCCTATTCATACCTTCCAATTTAATGGATAGATTATAATGTACTTTTTGAAATAATAATATTTTAATATATTATTTTGTTTCTTTTAATCATGGTATTATGTGAATTGTAAAATTTCAAAGAGATTTAATTTATTTAAAATAAAAATATATATTATAGTATTAAGGTGTTCCATTCTTCCCCATTAAATTATTTCATCCTTGATATTTATCATTACATTCTAAGTTGAAAATAGGTAGTGGTTCTCGTGCTTCATCACCTCTTGTAGTTCCCCATTTTATTCTACTAACATGTGGGACATATATTACACTCTGACTATGTGAGTTATATTGTTTTTTTTGAACTTTCCTCTAGAATCCAACATCACCAATAGTTTCTCCTCATATAAAATGTTTTTCTCCAAATGTGGAACCTCTATATTAAATACTTGTGAGTGGTCTAGTATGTACTTCCTAAAAAGGATACATGGAAAAATTATATAATTTAGATAGGTTAGGTTGGACAGATATTCAGTAGTACCCAAATCTATTTTGATCAAGAAAAAAAGGAGCTTATCTATTTTGAAATATTATTTCCATTCTTTTCATACCTCATGAGTTTCTTGCATAAGGTAATATTTAGGATCACATTATCTCGAGTAGCAAAAACTAATTATCATCGATTATTATATGCATAGATATTATAATGAATTTAGATATATTTAATGTGAAACTGAATGGTTTATACCTTCTTTGTCATATCATGGGAATGATTAGTTCATATCAACTTTATCTCTCCAACTTCATTCTGTCATGTCATTTTCCAACACTTCTTCTCATGAAGACAATCATAAGGTTCTAATTTATTAATGGAATTGAAACATTTTTTATATGAGAACACTAATATGGGAATGTATTGATGCCATCATCCTTGGAAATCTATTTAATATGACCTCATCATATCGAGCATTTGGATGGATCTCTCATACTGAAATCCATTTACGGTAAATAATAATTTCTGAATATAAGTTATATATCAAATTCTAATTACTGGCATATCTATAAACATATGGTAATCTTTAGATCTCAATTAGATGAAATAGAAAGTGGAACTCCATGAAACCATAACACTTCTCATATTTTTACCATATCATATTGATTAGGAGAAATATCTTACTAGGTATATTTGAAATGTGATGAATTTGTAAAGAGACTGACTACCACCAAGATGGAATTATTTACATTGGGTTTATTTTGGAGTCCTATTATAAAATAAATGGATATGTTTCCCATTTCAATACTAGTAAAATAAACATTTTCATTATACTCGTAGACTTCTACCATTCATCCCTGACTTGTTGGTATATGAAACATTGAGATATAAATCTCACAATCTCCCTCTTTAATTTATGACACAATTATTTTTCTAAATAGATATATTAATTTTATTTTTTCCTATATTAATAGAGAAAGATGTCTGATGAACATCATCCGCAATCTCATTTTTTAACTATGGTTTTGATGGGATGCATATTTGGGTTCCAAACCGTATAACCCCATTTTAAAAAAATTTCAAATCTATAATAATCACTAATTTATTTACAGCACCTTGTAATCATTGTTTTCCTCTTTGATAGTCTCAATAATGGATGGTTTAGTATTTATTTAAGAAGGTAAATATAATGATACCTTTAATATTCCCTTATCCATCCATTGAAATACTATGATGATTATATTTTTCTTCATTATCATCATAGAAAAAATATATAGGTATTTTCTACTTATAGAATATTCCACTGTAACCATATTCACTTGTTTAGTTAAGGATATTTATATATAAATATATATTTTAGTAGTCATTGTAACTGATCAGATCTTACTATATTCACTAGATCATTTTTTGATCCTTCTATATGAATAAATATTTGATGCCCTTATAATCAGTTCATATTTAACACTTTTCTACGTTAAGATAATATCTATAGATAATTAAAACATACATAAATATAGCCTACACAACATCATGTTTTTTACAGTTTTTCATAGGAACATTCAACTTCATAATTGTTCAGGCTATAATATATCATTCTAAATAAGTATAAAAAATGATCCCTTCTTTTTAGAATTATATTAAACCAAAAAAAGTACCCCAATTAAGCAAATTGTATGTATTAGTGTTATGATAATCCTCATATTTAACTCCTTATTTCTATATTTAAATTTAATATTCTGGGAAAATATCACACCATTATGTGTTATTTAGATTTTTTTATTTTATGATCCATGAAAATATTTTCAAAAAACATCAGTAATTACAATATAGTCAAAGTATGATATTGATCTCTATTATAGATGTTTGTCTATGACGTTATTTTATTGATTTTGTTTTATAAGGTTCTATATATATCTGTTTGTAGTGATAATATTCCCTGAGAATGACACTTTTATTATTCATAAATACCAGAAATTATAATTTTATTATAAATTATATTTTTTCTATTCTCATATTATAATATTCAAATTCTCCTCAAACTTCTACTTGGTATTGTAGTATATGAAAAATTCATCTATAAATAATACCAAAATTTTGTTGAGGTCATCCATAAAGACACTACCAATTATGTGTATAATGATTTTTGAGGATTCATGAGTTTAAAATACATCACAATGAATATATAATGTCCCAAACTAGTTCAAAATTATGTTTGGGTAAAATATTATTACATAGAAAATAATTGGTGATATATAAACTCAGTTGCAATTTTTGAGAAAAAAATATGAACCCCATAGTTGATTAAAAATTAACTCTATTAAAAGTTAGTGATACATGTTTACTATACTAATTTTTTATTGTAACAATAATCAATACAAATGTTCATTTATCTATTCATATTCATAATAAGGTGTATTAGATATGGGTAGACATACATTTGTTTATGTTCACAATAATCAAAATGAAGGTTCATTGTTCTCTTGTAAAAACTTCTTTATATTTAATAACTTAATAGTTTCCATTCTATACAGAGTATTGGATATGGGTAAACATCCATATAATAGTATAATTAATAATTTAACCTTTCTTTTAGTAGGATGAAATGGAATATTTTTCGAGAATACATTAGTATAATCCATCATAATGGGCATGACTTCAAGAATGATTTGTCCCCTTCTCTCAATACTTTGGGATACATATGATTTAGCATAAATAAATGATATACATGATTTAATTGAAGAACCTAGTGGATATTTATTCTCATCCTTACACCAATACAGAAACATTAGATGACTTTGAACCTGAAGAGTGGTCTACCTCCCTGAATAGTTGATATTGGATTTATATATGGAAATCCAATCCAATTAAAATATAGAATAAAAATACTATAAAATATATAATTATATATTTTTTTATGAATATTAAATTCAAAAAATTTATGGGGAGGAGTTATATATTTTTTATTCTACCATCACCCCATTTTATGTTCTCAATGATAGATGAACCCCTTGTTTTAGGGTGAATTATAATTGCAATACTAAAAATAAACAATATGAAAGAATACATAGAACTGGAGTCAAAATGTAAAATTTTTATCATTGAATAAAAAATATTATATATGTCGCCCCTTAATTATTGGGATCCACCTCTATACTGCTGAGGGAATAAGAATTCTATTTATCTCCAGGCCTTGAAAGATGTTATTATCAGTTCCCATCAATGACACCTATCATAGTGCATTGGTTTAGATGGTGTCCATAATCCTTGTAGTTGTAAAATCAGAAAATGGTTTGAGGTTTGGCTAGACTAATCCATTCTTACATAACATTGGTCGGTTTCTCCCATGGGAAATTACTAACTAGTTTACCATACTTACCACACCAAACACACTTCAAAGTCCCCTTTTATAAATTTCTATTACGACTCTTCCAACAATTTTTGGAAGTTATATTTTGGGTGTTCCTTCCATAAATTTATTTATGCATCTAAGAGAAAAATTTAAACTATATTTTCCACTTATAAACCCTATTATATCCTTTAAAATCATTATTCTATATAATTACATTGTGGTATTTTTATAAAACATTTGCATAGTAGTTGATGTATCAAATTTTTAAATCTTTCCATATAATTTTCTTTATCTCACTAATGAAGTGTTCAATGTTACTTTCTTTTGTGATAACAAATAAATAGAAATATCATGAAAATCCGGTGATGTTTAGTTCATATTCTCTAACGGATTCATCATCTTATTTATTAATGGTAACTAAATCCATCTTCATTTTAATTCAGAGATTGTGAAAAAAAATCTTGTTGAAAAATATTTTCCTAAATTCCTTCCATTCAATATATATGTTATATTCCTATGTTTTCATATTTTGTGAGAATGACCAATCCTTGATCATATTCGTCCTAATCATAAAAAACTATAATAAACTTATTTTTCTCATACAATTTAATAAAAGAGATATTCTATTCAATAGATTGGATTAATTATTCTGTAATTAGAGGATTTAAAGATACACTAAATGTTGTGTGGATTTTTATTATAATTGATTCAATTAAAATATTATAATTGTTTTGGGGATTAGTTCGTTTCTACTAATTTATGTTTACTTTTAAAATATGAGTATGCTGATAATGTAATGTCATGAAGTTATCATCTCCTATATCCATTTGGTTTGGCATTTCATATTGGAAATCATTACATTACCCATAAAAAATGGTTGGGTACATGGTTTCTCCCATATCCATAAAATTTAATGAAATAAATGGTGAATTAAAGACAATTATTTTCACTCTATTAAAATCATACATGGGAAACTATGAAAATTAATGGGATAACCCATAAATGACATATATTCATAAACATATCAATTTCAATTTTTCGGTCTACATTATACACAATCTATTTACTAATAAAAAATATCACGGTCATTTTCTATCCCTATATAATGATTCAAAAAGAGTTTATGAATTTCCAAAACATATCTCCCATGAGTGTCAAACCATGTGTGCAAAAATGCTTGTTGTTGTGTACTAGGTAATGCTTCTGTTTGGATTATAAAACCTTTTTAGAGTAATTACCCATAGATACATCTATTCCATAAACTCATCACCTTTTTTATCATTATTATAATGTAATTTATCATTAATTTCTCACTCTATACTTCAATATAATTCATTGGAGTCATTTTATAATATGTTTAGAAAAATAAAAAATTTATTGAACTTTTTAACATCTTTTACTCACCTCCTAGGAGCATTTGAAAATTTGAATAAAACATAATTTTACCTCTTTTGTGAGTGGAATTTCAAAAATATGAGACACCCGATTAATATCAGTAAGTAAAATTTTGTTCAATAAGATGAAAATAATTTGTGTTCAATAGTAACTTTTTACTTTTATTTACCACAGTTAAAAGTAAATAGGTTAATTAAGGGTAAAAATGATATTATTATTACCCTAACACATGTTATAATTAAATTGGAAAAGTGTAATTCGACCAAAAACAATCATAGAAATAAAATATGATCCTTTAGATCCACTTGGATTATATTAGGACATTTATTATTATTTAATTCAGAGAAGAGTTAAATGTGTTAAATTAAATGTTTAATAACTAAACCATTTTTAGTATATGGTTACACATAAGATAAATTATACTATAAATATTATTTAGAAATATAAAAACATTTCCTACATAATTGTATTTTATTTATAATTTTCATACATTATATAATTTAATTTATTTATGACACAAATGATGATGTAGTAATTTCCTTATTAATGAAATATTAAAATAATTGATATTATAAATACCCAAAAAATTGTAATTTGAGATTTTTTATGAATTCCACTAATTTTATAGGTTATTATGACATATTTTGGTTGACTAAATAAATTTTTATAAGTAATAATGCTGTTAATAATTTAGAAAAAACCAAATAACCATTAGTGTCAAAATTGACCTAAAAGAGTTTTTAAAAAATATTATATTATTAATTGATATTCTATTCATAAAAATCTGAGGATCATCAAAAGGGCATAAATAAAATTATCTATGTCATTAGTGAACCATTTGGGGTTCTCTATAATATTTATATTATGTTTATTAACCATATAATAAAAAAATACAAAGAGACATGGTAAATGTCAAACTATTTAACTAAGAGTTATATCTAAATGATAAGGTTAATATAGTGACCCAAACCTATATAAAACCTATTGGTTTAGTATTTGTCGACCCATAACTACCTTATCCTTTAAATAATTCATTTTTGAGCCATTTTAAACCGAAAATGAATTTAGTATAAAATTATAATTTACGTTTTCCTAAGATGCCCCTCACCCCACTTATAAAAGGGAACTTCCCCTTCTCTTGAATTACCAACTCCAAATCCATTTTTGCTTGGCCAACTCCTGACCACATATCTTCCCAACATTACTCCCTTAATCCTAAAGGCATTTATTTGGTCATAAAACCAACCTATGGTGCTCTTTTGATCAAATCAAAAGGAAGAACTCAAAAATGAGGTAAATATTTCATCACATCATTCAAGTTCTTTCCATATTCCACTTCCTATTTCTTTGTTGTTTCCATTATAAAATAATAACTCTAGTATATTCTATATAATTTTATGTTATTATTGAAATTTTACAACCATATTAATTTTTCTATCCATCCTATATATGTAAAATTTATCATACATGTGTACATACGGATTACCGTCTCCACGTCGTGGTGTAGTTTGTTATTCAAACACTTCAATATTTGGATGGGCATAATAATGAGTATATATGATTTAAATAAAAAATATAACATGTTAATGATTCTTTATATATTATATACCATCCAATTACATACAATTTCTCCATCAATATAATGATATTGTCGCTCGTGCGTATGTACGGAATACTATCTCTATGGCCTGAGTAGATTCATTTCCATGTTCACCATTCAATGATGATTATAAAAAATATATAATTAATAAGTATGTAATATATTACATATTAATTATATTAGAGATATATATGTGTGTGTTTGTTTCTATGTGTTTACTTACATATATCTTATTCACTTAGTTCTGTTCAATACAATATGAAAACGAAAACAGCGTATATGCGTACGTACAGACTACCGTCTCCACAAACAGTGTTTTCCATTTCATATATATGTCTATTATATATATTTATATTCTAATTTTATATGATATATAAATAATGTTTTATATTTTGTATGTATTTATATCCTGATTTAAGTGATAAAATCAATAGTAACAAGTTAAAACACGTACGATAAAGAAAACGATTATTTCCCAAAATGTTAATTTAAAATGGAAATTATTACTAAAAGGGTATTATAAAGTCATAAATGAATAATGTATGATATCATGAATATTAATATGGTTCTGGTATTATTTAATAACATACTACTGTCTTTATACATGAGGTAAAACGTACCCTCGACCAATGGAATGTGCAAGGTAAGAGTTAATTTCACAACCTCTTTATTAACTGTGGTTGTTTTTATGTAATTATATACTGTGATATATTTATTTTCCATGTAAATGTTTCATGAAAGAGTTTTCAAATGTATTCTTTTAAGGTAATTTTTTACAAAAATATCATTTTCAATGTTTTAAATATTTATAATTCTAAATAATTCAAATTAATGGGTAAAGTATTGACATTTCTTATGCTAATATTGGAATTTTGTATGCCATATTTATAGTTATAAATAATTTTATATCATTCATGGTTTATGGTTAAAGTATTGACATTTTTTATGCCATTTTTAATACGAATGTTTATGTTCTGTTTAAACCTTTTTATATGAGGAATGCATTGTACTTGGTAAGTTACGGGTGGAGCCCACTATAGCTTCTCGATGCATCGGTAGGTATCATGAGACAAAATAATGTCCAGGAATAAGGCCTTGAAAAAATAATATTTTTAGTCTTGGCACAATGCCTTGACTACGTGGCTATGAAATTATGGAATTATGCATTACATCATTATAAAAGTGGCTATTGATATTTCATTTGTTTATTCAACTAGTAGAATATCTATTTGAATAAGTAAATTAAATTATTTGATTCTTATATTTTCCATGTTATGTTGAAGATCAAGTTTAAATGGATTTTGTTTTAGTCTAATACATTGCCTTAAATGTTTATACTTATTTATGAAAGTTTCTACTATATTGTTATCCTTACTGAGCATCTAAGCTTACCCCATTCTATGATTTAATTTTCCTAGGATTCCAAGAAGTGTATTATGATTGACAAGTAGGGTTAAGCTATGGTATTAATGGAGTTCTCAAAGGATCATTTAAATTTTGTTTTATTTTCTAATGTGTAATGTAACATTCATGTATGTAATCTATTTTCCAAGACTACAAAACTAATCGGTCTTTTAGGACATCATTCCATGTAATCATGCCAATGTATTAAAATAATGTATCGACTCTTGGTAATTGGGTTCTGGCCATTACAGTTGGTATTAGAGGAATTTTCGCAATAACCTGGTAAACTATATTTATAAATACTCCGATTGAAGCACATATCCATGAGATAGACATTGAGGATATGTATAGGAGAAATTCCTATAATTTTGGTATTGTAGAGATTTTGTGAGTTTTCCAAGAAATACATCCCTGTCTGGATACGAGTAGGTAGTGGTGGCTCTGGCATAGATTTACCTAGGGGTAAAACCCGAAAACATCGCTTTGATCTTGACTTTAACGGGAACTAGTGCAAGACAATGGGCATTGCTGCACTCTTGGTTACGACACTCTTGAGTGATATTCTTAGGATAATTCTCATTTTCTATACAATACATTATGAAGGGTTTATGAGTATATACTTCTTCAAGAAAACCATTTTTTATGATTATTAGTTATATCAATAAACTGTTCAATTTACATTATGTATTTTACAAGTTTGAAATTATTCATTATAATTAAAAAAACTGACATAGTGTATGCCATTACTGAGATATGTCACCCAGTTGAAGGAATAAGAACTCCAACAATACGTATGATCCAAAGAGTTTGAAGGATCATATCTTCCATGGTATTAAGCCAAAATTTATAAGGGAAATATTCCCCCATGTATTTCGAACATGTGAAGAAATAGTATAATGTGTTAATAAGATAAGTAAAGAATTATTTTAGTACAATGGCTTTGATGGGAAGCAAGAGATAAAAAGGATGTAAGATATAAATATGGATAAAGGGACGATGGAAAAGAATGATTTCCCCATATTTGATAACTATGGAAAGAATCACCTTGGTAAATGCATGAAGGGAATGTGAGTTTGTTATATGTGTGGGGGAAAGGACACCAAGTACGTGATTCCATGGGTAATAAAAATGTTTCAAATGTACAATACATCATCTACAAAGAGTTGGGACACTATGAAAATCAATGTCCAAATCATCAGATTATACCCCAAATGATGCTATTAGATAATAATAAAGTTATGACACTACCGAAGATGAAGAGGAATGATTAGATTTCTTACGTTGTTATAGAAGTATTGTGTCATTTGAGTATTGTATTAGTGATGTACACGTAATAAGAATTATAGAGTATATAAGGATTGTACTGTTGTATTATTTCATTAAAGACTTGGGATTGTGTGTAACCCAGAAAAGTGACTCAATAGCAAGTTAATATTTTGGAAAATATACGGTTTTGAGAAAGATAAACCATAATATGGTTTAGATACTGAGGTTGTGATTTTGGAATAATACTTGATTGATTTTGATAAATTATATTCGATATTCTTGACTACCTTAAAACTGATTAATTATTTTTATATTCCATCAATGTTGGAGTTTAGGAAATTTTTGGATAGAAGAAGTATATACAGTATTTTATAAGGAATAAGGGATAATGAATGTAATAAATAAGGTTTTATGGTAATTCAAGATGTTGTAGTGTTTTAAAAGAATACATGATGAAAGTGTTCACATGTTATTACGTGGAAAAAAGGATATTCATTATGTTTACCTTCCATATAAAGTTTGGACTATGAGTTTGGACAGAAGTATTTTTGATAATTTTTGTTTGAGATTATTTTTGGATTTCCCTAAAAAGGACAACCCAGAGGTCGGTTGGCAACCTGTCGTGTCTGGAAAGGCCACGAGACATAAACCTACTACCGAAGGGCGACAAGGGTTTATCACCTACCATTGTCCCATGTGATTCCATAGATTGAGTAATTTAGTTTTTTAAATTTCTAGTATATGAATTATATATTCATTTTTTTGGAACCCTATATGAATAAAATATATAGAATATTTTTTACGTTCTATTGTCTTATAGAGTGAAATATTAGTTTGTGGTAGAAATTAGTTAAAAGAAGCAACTCTACTGGTCAAGTGTATATTTTTTATTCTCTTATTCTATGAAGAAATTAATTATTAAACATTAGGTTAGGGATCTTTAAACAAAAAATTCGTTATCCTAATACCTTATGTTTTGTTTAAGGAATGATATTTTAAATCATCATAGGTTGATGGCTTTGAGGCACTCATTTCTACAATTTTTTGTGACTGATGAACTCAATCACTCCCTCAAATTATTTATGTTTTGAATCCAATTATGTGTCTCTAATTTCCATCTATTTTATTTTAATTGAGTTCATAATTTGGTTGTGACTGTTTCATTCCCCTTTTCCAATTATTAAGACTTAATTTTATTAACGCAATTTCTGATGTGGGTTTTCCCGCAAAGTTAATTTCTATTTTCATGCTTTAATTTTCAAAGAACAATTTCAAAAAGAGAGGATGCAATTTATTGAATTAGGGAAGAATGTAACACCCCATGATTTCATAGTACTTTATTTCCTCAAAGTAATTCAATAACTTGCACCAAACGCAACACCGAGTTCAAGCACACCACGACTTACCAAAATATCCATTCAAAAGAAGTTATGAATAATATTAACTAATTTTTTTACTTTATATAATTCTTATAATTTTTGAATCCATATTATGAGATTCTTAGACATAATGAAAAAAGAAATTTATTTGTTTCAAATAAAAGAAGTAATTTTTTAAATAAACTTTTATCGCCTTTTAATGGAGAACCCTTTTAAATTCAATATTCAAAACATTTATTTATTCAATTTCACATAATAAACTTATTCATTAGAATCTCTATAAAATAATTTAGTTTCAATAAATTTTTGGTGCTTTTCTAATAACTTTTATATTTGGGTGAATACTGAAATATTCTACATTTTAACTGAAAAAAACATTTTTAATCAAATTAATTTTTACTGTTAAATTATACATTTTAATGGTTTGGAATTATAAATAGATTATATTTTTACCATTTTATCCAATTTTATTCCTTTTAAATAATTTCACTTTGAAATTGAACACAAATAAGTATTAATCTTTTATTAATTATTATTTCATAAAAAAAATCTGTTTGGTTTTGACAACGAGAATAAATTTTAAATTAATAAATGCAGAAAATATGTTTTGAATTTTTAAAAAATCCTTAATTTTTGAGTTCAAAATATCAAAATTATCTTGGGGTGAAATTTTAATATTCTTCTAATCACTTTCAATGTTTTATGAATAGTGAACAACACTGAGTTATTGGTTAAAACCGATTTTTATTTAAATATTTATTTATGTTATTTAAATAAATTTTAGGTAAAAATAGATAAATAGTACCTATATAAGTTAAATATAATTCATTGGAGTTATTTTATAATAAGTTTAGATATAAAAAAATTTATTGAAATTTTTACAGTCTTTTACCCACCTCGTAAGAGCATCTGCAAATTTGCATAAAACATAATTTTACGACTTCTGTGAGTTGAATTTAAAAAATCTGAGAGACATGGTTAATATTAAAAGGTAAAAAAATTTCAATAATATGATAATAATTTTTGGTGATAAGTAACTTTTTACTTTTATTTACCACGGTTAAAAGTAAATAGGGTAATTAAGGGTTGAAATGATATTATTATTAACCTAACACATGTCCTAATTCTATCAGATAAATTTAATTCAACCAAAAAAACCTTATAAATAAAATATGATCTTTTAGGTCCACATAGATTATATTAGTACATTTATTATTATTTAATTCAAAGAAGAGTTAAAAGTGTCAAATTTAATGTTTAATAATTAACCCATTTTTAATATAGGGTTAAAAATAGGATAAATTCAACTGTGAATATTAATTAGAAAGATAAAAATAATTTATACCAAATGGTATTTCATTTATAATTTTTAGACATTGAATAATTTAAATTATTTATGAAACAAATGATGATGCGGTAATTACCTTATTAATGAAATATAGAAATAATTAATATTATAAATTCCCAAATAAATGTAATTTGAGACATTTCATGAATTACACTAATTATATATTTTAATATAACATATTTGGGTTGATTAAATTAATTTTTTTCTAAGTAATAATGTTGTTATAATTTTATCAAAAACAAAATACCAAATATTGTCAAAATTGACATTAAAGAGTATTTAAAATAAATATTACATTATTAATTGGTATTGTTTTCCTAAAAATATATGGGTCATCCAAAGGGATTAAATTATATTATATATTTCATTACTGAACCAATTGGGGTAATCTTGGATGTCTATAGTATGTTTATTAACCATATAATATAAAAATACAAAGAGACATGGTAAATGTCAAACTATTTAACTTAGAGTTAAATCTAAAAGATAAGGTATATATAGTGACCCAAACCTGTCTAAAACAAATTGGATGAGTGTTTTTTGACTCATAACCAACATAAAATTTAATGGATTCATTTTTCATCCATTATAAATTGAAAATTAATTTACTATAAAACAATATTTTATGTTTTTCCTAAGATACCCCTCACCCCTTTTATAAAAGGGCACTTCCCCTTCTCTCAAATTCACAACTCCAAATCCATTTGGCTTGGCCAAAAACTACCCAAATATCCTCCATACATTCCTCATATAATCCTAGATGAATTATTTTGGTCATAAAGCCATCATATAAAGTACTTTTGATCAAATCAAAAGGAAGAACTCGAAAAAGAGGTAAATATTCCATCACATTTTTCTAGTTATTTCCTTATTCCACTTCCTCTTTCTTTGTTGTTTCCATTCTGAAATAATATATCTAGTATCTTATATATACTATGATGTTATTATAGAAATGTTACACGTGTATTCATTATTCTATTCATCATATAAATGAAAAATTCACCATACATGCGTACGTACGGATTACCATCTCCACGTTGTGGTGTAGTTTGTTATTCAAACACTTCATTTTTTGAATATGTATAATAATGTGTATAACTGATGTAAATAAAAAATATAACATTTTAATTATTATTTATATATTATATAACATCCAATTACATATGATTCCACCATCAATATAATTATATTGTCGCTCGTGCGTACGTACAGATTACCATCTCCACGACGTGATGAGATTCATTTCCACGTTCACCATTCAATAATGATTATAATATATATATAATTAATAAGTATGTAATATATGAAATAATAATTCTATTGGAGATATATATCTATATATCTTTGTTTCTGTACTTACATATATGTTATTCACTTAGTTCCGTTCAATACGATATGAAAACGGAAACAACGTTTATGTGTACGTACGGACTATCTTCTCCATAAACAGTGTGTTCCATTCCATATATATGTATATTATACATATTTCTATTCTAAATATATATGATATATAAATCATGTTTTATATTATGGACGTATTTAAATCTTGATCTATGTGATACAATCAAGAGTCACAAGTTAAAACACGTACGATAAAGAAATCGATTATCGCCCGAAATGTTAATTTAACATAGAAATTATTATTAAATGGGTAGTAAAATGTCATAAATGAATCATTTATGATATAATTAATATAAATATGTTTCTGTAATATTTTAATAACATACTATGATCTTCATACAAGAGGTTAAACATACCCTTAACCAAAAGAAAGTTCAAGGTAAGTGTTAATTTGAGAATCTCATTATTATCCGAGGATGTTGTTATGTAATTATCTAATGGGAAATATTTATTATCCATGTAAATGTCTCATTAAAGCGTTTTCAAATGGATTTTCTTTTTCAAAAACATAATTTTAAATTTTTTAAATATTTATTCTTCTAAATCATTCTCATTAATGTCCATGTTTTCAAAATGATTTTAAGGATTTAATTACATAGAAATAAATGTTTTTAAAATGTTAATTCATTTAAAAAGTTCCAAATTGATATGGGACACTTTGATTCAAAAATTTATTTAAATGTCTTCCTTTATAAATTTGGTGACTTTCAAATGTTTTCATGATAAAGGGATATTTCTCTAAAAGAGTTTTACAAATCATTTTCATCTATGTCAAAGTCCTTCAATGGATTTTAAAATTGTCTGGAGTTGATTTATTATGATACAAATCTTCCATTTTGTATTTAAGGTTTTCTGATATGTTTGACTATGGATGTGTTATTTTTATACCATTCATGGTTTATGGGAGAAGTATTGACATTTTGTATGCCAGTTTTAATACGAATGTTTAGGTTCTATTAAAAACTTTTCATATGAGGAATGTATTGGACTTAGTAAGTGACGGGTGGATCCCGCTATAGCTCCTCGATGCATCGGTAGTTCTCATGAGACAAACTAGTATCTTGGAACAAGACCTTGACAAAATCATATTTTTAGTTTTGGCACAAGGCCTTGACTATGTGGTTATGAAGGTCTGGCATTATGCATTCCATCATTATGAAAGTGGCTATTGATATTTCAGGTTGTTTTTCGACTTGTAGAATATCCATGTGAATAAGTAAATATAATTATTTGATTCTTATCTTTTACATATTATGATGAATTTAAAGTTTAGAAGGATTTTGTTTTAGTCTTCTACTACCTTAAATGACTATGCTTATTTATGAAAGCTTCTGCTATGTTGTTGTCCTTACTGAGCATCTGAGCTCACCCATTTATATGTTTTAATTTTCCTAGGATTACAAGAAGTGTATTATGATTGATAAGAAAGGTTAGGCGAGGGGATTAATGTAATTTTCAAAGGATAATTTATGTTTTGTTTTATTTTCTAATGTTTAATGTAACGTTCATGTATGTAATCTATTTTCCAAGACTGCTATAATGATCGGCCTTTTAAGACTTCTTTATATATAATCATTCCAATGTATTAAAATAATGTACCAACACTATGTAACTAGGGTCGGGGTATTACACTGATGGACTAATATAGGGTACCCAATTGTTGAGAATGAGGAGACTATTCCTCCCGGTTTTCCACCATGTTTTAGATTGAATTTTAGTGGGTACACAATCCAAAACAAGTACCCAGTGGTACATCAGTGGTCAACTAGTGAGTTGCAACATATTTTTTTAAATTATTTTTACTTATTATCAAATTTAGAAATATTTTTGAAATGAGAATTTATATTATTTTTTTCTAATGTTAGTTGAACCAAATCTTGAATCATCTTCTACTTTTCTTCCTATTATAAGTCAAATCATTTCCATTATATGTCGGTTTCAGTTCTTATCTATAATAACAGTTCATCACCCCTAAGGTCACTCCTCATCTTGCATCAGATGGTTGATTCTCATAATATTTAGCCTTTTATCAATAGTTATTTCTAATTATTTATTTTTGTATTGGATTTTCCAAATCCATAATTTAAATTAGAATCATTTTTTGTTTCCAATGTGAAAACCCATTATATAATATGTTATGACTACACTTAATTTTATATGATTTTCTACATGCCTGGAATCCATCTAATGATAATTTTAAAATAAAATTTATTTTTATATAATATAAAACTCAATAACATTTGTTTAATTTATTTCATATGGTTTAAATGGATCCTGAGAAGTCATGAAGTTCATTACTGGTGGTGTGAGTTGACACCATTGGTCATAAAACATGGATTACATTATATTATTATTCAATGAAAATGATAATTAGGACCTTGAATGGGTTTCATTTGCTAAGAATTAATCATTGAATCAAAGTGTTGTGTCATACTATATTTCCTTGGATGGTCTTGGAATGATAAAATTTCAATGATAAGGGTGATTAGGATTAGATAATATACTAACGCAGGGAAATGTCATGATATCTTAACCCTTGATATGTTTAATAATTATAAATGATTTATATTGATTTTAAATTTTATATATTTCAGGATGATGGATTATCTATATGTTTTGGTGGATTTTCAATCTAGATTATATTAGAGGTGGTATCTCGTCCATTATTTTTATTTTATGGTATTACACCCACAAAAAATGTTGTCAATTATAAATCATTAACAATGGCTTTACAGAACAAGGGAAACCCATCCACTTTTGTGGGGAATGATAAAGTAATATCTTCCATGTTTGGTTTTCAATTGGAGGAGTATCATCCACTTATGAGATTTTTCTAGTGGTATAAAATCCACCGATTATTTAATGTTAGTGGAATATTGACATGTTGTGATGTGACACCGATGGTGAATCATCCACCTCGAGGATGATATTGGTGGTGCCCCATCCACAAATTTTTTTCTCTTGGTAGTTCATCACAATTTTTTTTTCTTGGTGGTTTGTATTCTACATCGGTACATGTTTTGGGGATATATGATCAACCTATAAAGTGATATCAGTGTTATATCATCCTAGTAGTTCTGATCCCTTAGTGTTGTTTGGTCTACCAATTTTGTCAAATTATATTGTATCATTCACCATAGAATTGTAATAGTATTTTATCATCCACCAAGGATTTGAGAATCATTATTCAGAAACCTATGACTTATTCACCTTTTGATGACTCAATCACATATTTATCAATCATTCACCTATTGATAATTCATGAACTATTAAATTTATATTGCCGATGGATCATTATCCTGGTAAGATTATGATACAACACATTATTAAACAAATGATAATAGAGTGCGACTGTTACTTTTTCAGGAAAATTATAAGTGGAGTGATATTTCATTAATCCATGATATTTTTTAGAATGAATAATTCCCAAATCTAGAAATGTTTGTTGATGGTATAGTCACTAGTGGTTTTGGTGGAGTAATCCATACATATATAGGTAGATTTTTTTTATTTATGTTACCAATATTTTATATTGAGAAAGAAACTATATTTACCAGACTTTTAGTGACACTGTTGGTGGTAGAATACTGATTTGTAATAACATGATTACCAGAAAGAATGGTAATGGTGTAGAGAAAATATTTTAGTGCATAACTAATTAAAATGGTCCAACATGTTTTGATGATTGATAAATTGGATCATGGTAGGTTTTTTGAGTAAGAATTTGGGAAGGAAATAGTACAATTTTTTTTGGTTATCATCACATGTTGAGATAATTGGAAACCATTGTTTAATATATACCCATATGATATCCTGTTTATATTATTTGAATTGTATGAAATTTACTATATTTCAGTTTTTATATTGGTGGGAAAAATATTTTCCATTATATGGATTTTAAATAGACAATTTCTTTACTACTATTATATTGGTATAATTTCTTCTTGATATTTCATTCATGGTGATTTTATGGTTTTTTATTCCTGATTAAATAGTCATTAATGATATTTATATCCACCCTGGTTACATATCAAAACATTCTAGAATGTGGGGTGGTACACTTTTGTTTCTTAGTGACCTAGTTTTTGGTCAAAATAGAGGTGAAACAGATTAGAGTTCTAAAAGAGTGGTATCAGATCCTTGTTTTTATTCTTCCATACAATTTGGGATGTAGTGGAAAATGGTTAAGAAACATTTTATGATATGTATGGTTATTTTATTTTGGATTAGTTAACCCATGTATAAGGGGAGTCTATGTTACTATGGATGAGAAAGTTCTTCTTTATTATTTCATCCACGGTTGAATAATTTTGTAAACATGTATTTTTATATTGGTTATGGATTTTTTGGGATTTTAGTATAGACCATGTGCTGAGAGTGGTAATGAGTTTATGCAATTGTTTTTGTAATATATAGCACAAATGACATTTTTATTCTAGCTTTTGATAGATATTATCATTACATTATAATTTTGGTTCATCTAAAGTCTCACTAATAGCATATAAAAAATATTTTTATAGAGATTATTTGTAGAAATCTATTTAATTTTAATATTACTATGACTTCCATGTGCCACTTTTTTAGATTGTACCTGACTTCAGAGTCTATACAGTAGGATATAATCTTTCCTCGATTTAAGAGAGTCTGCTAATGTATGGAGTGATATTAATTAAGAGTAACATTCCTTTTATTTAATACCCTAAAAATGATATTTGGACCACTTATATAAATATATTCTGAGTTTTGAGCTAGGGATTTATAGATATATTCCACAACAGAAACCTTCATTTGATCACTGAAAGGGTGGGAATAAGACTCACCCACACATAATAGAGATGGAGCCACATATTGTGTATCTTCCTCTCATTGATAAACATATAAAATATATTTTTTATTATATATATTAGTTAATTATTTAAAGGGAACCAAGATATGGGTCAACCATGTCAAATATGAATCCTGAGTTCTAGGCGCAATTCCCAAAACACTTTTTAGGGAATGGTTGACCATATTATTCAATTTTTTTAATTAATATATGTAGACTAAACGTAACACTTTTATATTCCCCTATAGATGATTGTAATGACATAATCATACATTAATCAGGGACCAGAGAAGTGGTATTTGGGTATTCTTAGCTAGAAAGACCGAAATGTGGTTTTTTTCGGGATAGAGATTCTGTCATTACATTTTTATCCCTCCATTTCAATGTCCAGGAATGGTTAACAGATATAATGACATCATAAATTTGTTATAAGGATTAATTTAATTGATTTATTATATTGGCTACTTAACCTACAGATTTTTATATTCAGTTGTGAAAGTGGGTGATGAGTTTTCCAAAGCTAGGTGTTTTGATAATTTCTTAAGGTGCTCTATTCTATCCACATTGAATATCATTACACTAAAATACTTCTAAAAGATATTGAATCAAGACAATATTATATATCATAAATTTAATATGTGTCGGACCTTTAGGTAGTATACTTCTTATTTCAGTTCATGGAGAATCAATTGGATAATAGTATGTAGAGGATTTATAACTATCACTCATGCATAGGTGGATAAACAATCATGTGTATTGGTTTTTCAATTTAGTAGGGAGGGACAGACCTGTTTGAGTGATATTAGTGTGGCCAATTTGTCTATATCTAGCCTTATTACATGATATAAATGAATTATTACCTCTCATGAGGGGGGGGAGGTAATATGGTATTGTCTCTTCACATCACAGATATCGTGCTAAAATATTTCCAGTGAGACTATGGGTTCATGTCCATGTCCTTGAGTGTTCCAATAATCAATTTTCTTTTTTCCTTCTGTCATTTAAATATAAAAGGAGGTTACGATACCCAAAATATATTTTATCATTACTAATAGTGTGATTTTACTTATAAAAATAAGTGGATGGGAGCTCAAGGATGTAGATGAGAATAGATTCATGCTATTGGTTATACTCCTATGATAAATGGAAACCATCCATATATAGTTCATGGTATGATTAATTCTATATCAACACTATCTATTTTAATATAAAATGGGTTTGTTTCAACCACATTCAAATACACATAAATCTAGTAACCATTATAATTTTGTATAGTTTTATATGGGTGTTTAATTACATATACCCTAATATGGGTTTGATCCGTGGGTATTCTATTATTTATAGTGTCTGATATGATCATTATTAAATGTAGAAATCTCTGGATTTGTTTTTGTTGGAGTTGAACAATTAATATGTAATTATTTGGATGTATTAGTAGACATAATATCATGAGCACATTAAATTCAGTCACTAAAGATAATATTTCATGTGTGTGGATAGTGAAAGTTATACCAACATCATCAAAAGATATTTTCATAAAGGCTATTCGGGACCTTAGAATTTTTATTTAGGGTGATCACGACCTAGTTAAGTATCATTTTCTTTACTGATGAGGATAAATTATTGTGACCATTCTCCCTATATTTGATCTATTGTAGGATGTGTTACTTATATATTTTTTTGGTAATATTTCCTAATCATTATATCAATTTTATGATCAAGATTATTATTGGATCTAAAGAAATATCTATTTCACCAACTTGAAGTACTCTTATAGAACATCAAGAGATAAATTCATATCTTGAATTTTTGGGGGATAAGGGATTTATTCCATCATGAACATCCCTATGAGTTTCTTCATTATTGTTCAACAAGATGGAAGATATGTCCTTACAATTATGTGTGGATCATAGGTGGAAATACCATGTCATAGTTATGAACTAGTATCATCATCCTCGCATTTATTATATATTTTATCATATGAGATGATCTATGTGGGTATCTAAGATTAATATATGTTCTATATATAACCAGTTAAGGGTGACGTGTTCATTTATTTTTTATCTTACTTTTAGGATAAGGTATGATATATATGTGTATCTTTTAAAAATATTATGTTTGATAAATAAATTAGTATTGTGTAGGTCTGAGATGAAGTTGTTTTCCTAACATTTACTATATTCATTCATTGTCATGTTCATTTAATATATTGTAGTGCACTCAAATTTAAGGGCGTAGGATTAAGGTATGTTGGAAGAATGCGAAGGGTGGTTCCCATCATTTCATTATTTTATGATCAATAATCAATCTGATATTTATGAAATAGTTAATTTCATGATCTATGGAATTGAATCAATGATTATAGAAAAGGGATATAATGTTAGAACTAGATATATGATCATCACATTGTATTAATGAAAATTTAATTAATTAAAAAATAATAGTTTTTTGAATTTGTTCTTCGTAGATGGATAAGAAAATAGATCTACTATGTACCTTTGTTGTGTTATAGGAATCGATAGTAGATTCCCTCTTGAATTGATCAACAGAGGTTCAAAAAATATTTGGACATAGTTGTAGGAATCTACAGGGTTTTAGCCTAACATATCTTTTTATGTCCATCATCCAACTTTAATCTTCTTGAGAACCTCCTCCAAAGGATTCTCCTTGATTTATCTTGACATGAAAGTGGGATGGAGGAGGAAGAACTGTAAGAACCCGGATCTTCAGTTTCATGTACAGATCTCTTTTATCAGATTTTTAAGGAAAAATGAAAAATCTGAAAATTTTCAGAGTACACGCCATGTACTCTATGTGTACATGCCCTTTACTACTCTGCCGCTCGAAGCCGTGTGCTGGCTGTGTCCGGGCCACACACACGGTGTGTAGGGATGATGTGGAAGCCGTGTAAAGCAGAGTACAGAAAACCAAGGTACACGCTGTGTACTCTAAAAGTACACACCGTTTACTTTTCTATTTAATTCATTAATCAAACCGGGGTCGGGCCAAATGCTCGTAAACATCTTATTCTCCGCCTATTTCCATCCAGAGTGTCCAAGGAGGCCGATTCTTCTCTGAGCCACTGATCCGTCACTATTTGTCCGAATCAAACTCCGTCGATTGCAGATGAATCGCAGCGGTGAGTTCTTTGTTCTTGTTTGGCCTCGTATCCTGATTCTTCCTCTCGTATGAGTTATCTGAGGTTGAATGTTTTAGACGTATTTGTAGATCTACTTCATTATAGGCTGATTCACGGGCCAAGGTTCAAGAATATCAATCTTCGAGGATCACGGTTGGTGGTTTGTTTCCCTACGTTGATTTTCTATGAGTTTTGGTTGTAAAATTGTCGGATACCCTTATATCGGGTATCCCGGGTTTTAGGATTTTGATACTTTTGTTTATTTTCCATAAATTTATTGTTAAATAATGATTACATGATGACAATGTATGCTTGGTTCCAAGTATGAGGATCACCCAATGGGTGTCTCCCCCTTTTTGGTTGTTTATCGTCATTTGGCACCTTTTTCCTATGAGGAAAACCCTATTTGTGATTGTTAGTTTACCGGTTATCACTAATTACATATGTTTCCTGCTATTTAAATGATTTTTATTCATGGTATCTATTATCCATGTAGTTTTTGAACTTACATAGGGAAGCTGATAGTCGATTACGCATGAATGGATTGCTCAGGGCTGTCAGAACCTCGTGCGAGAGATCAAAGAGGGAATAGATGATTATATGAATTCCTACAGGGTCTATTGGTTTTAGCTTTGTACGCAGGACCTACATGAATAGGACTTTGTGCTTCCCAAGAGTGTTCTTAGTTTACACACGCATCGAGACCATAAGAGGAATTAGACGTAAGTGCTTCCTCAGAGAGTCTGTAGCTATCATTGCAACAACATAAGGGAATTGACGTGAGAGCTTCCCAGAGTGTTTGTGCCTTATTTGATTACTGAACTATAGGGGTCTTCTAGTTTGAGCCACCAGAGGGTCAGTGTGAATTTTGATGATTGGTTGTGACGAGTCCACCAAGCCAACGAACAAGCTTGGGTTTTGTACCGCTTGTGTTTCATTAATCTTTTGAGATACCTGCAGTGTTACTTTCTTACCTTGGAATATAAAACTTTTCTTGTTTTCCCTGGTTAATTAATAAAATGAATGTGAATGGTAATTAGTATGATTATTTAATTGTGTAATCTTAGTCCATTACTGTACTTATTTCCCTTTACTTTTGCTATATTACTCACTAACAGTAGGGCACAAATCATGGGGTGGTTTCCTACTGGGATTAGTCTCACACCCTTTTTGGGTCCTTATTTTGGCCCAAAGTGATTATATGGTTGAATGTGTAGATAATGATCGTGGCCCTTCTACCACAGGTACTTGATTACTGGTTGGAGCTGGGGAGCATGGGACCAGGCTTTCGCTCGTGATGCTGCTGGAGTTGCTGTTTATGTTTAGTACATTGGTTTCAATTGTATTTCAGCATGGAGATTTGTTTACATCTTTCCAGAGATACATGTATCATACACCATCAATATTATATCAGACATTGCTTCTACTTTTAGTTAGTTGTTGTATGTTGTTTACTGCTTGTGCTATTGATTATGTTTATTCTTCTGCTGCATACTGACCAAATGAGGGAATAGTTTCCCCCACTGACTCACTAAGGCCCTCACAACTAGACGGCAGCCTTTGGCATTTGGGGATACACACTTGAGGTCATGTGGTGAACCAGGTACGGGACACCAGTTATGTGGCTTCAGATTCAGTTCATTACAAAGTGATATTGGAGGAAGTTTTCCTTCTTTTCTATTTCCTTACTGTTTTGCGACAATAGACAGGGATAGGAAGGAACGGGTAGTTAGTACTTAACTGTGCTCGGGAGTACTTAACCCATGTACATGGAAAATCTATATTAACCCATAATTGCAATTTTTAGTTTTTGCAGGTGTTACAGTTGATTGTATTTCATCGTTGGGTGATGCACTTGTTTTTTGCTGTTACAGTTTATATGATTGTGGTCCTATTTTGATGCAACCTGATGAGATGAGGGTATTCCATCTCAGTCGTCATATAAGAACTGGTTAGGAAATCACATATCATGCCTTTTCCATGTCATCTAGGGTGCATTAGAGATTTCATGTTGTTGTGATAGATGTTGGGATAGATTATGCATGATTTTATGATAGTTTCAGTGATAGAGATACTTCTAGGTTGACAGGGTGTTGTTTATTTTTGCATTTAATTTATCATGGACACCAATATTTGGTCTTAGAGGTGTCATGGGCCTCGCGGATCCGAATTTGGAGGATCATTGTATTGAAATGTTGTTTAATTGTTGTATGCATTATTATGATTCCATGCTTTCATTTGTGGGGATTATGGGCCCCCACTAATCGTAATTTGGCACATAGATGTTAGTTTTTCATTGTTTTGGAGTTCGGTGCAGTTTCTGAGCTACTTCCCAAAAAACCCCCGAATACACGACATGTACTTTACTCATACACACTGTGTTGTTTTTAAATCAAGTTACTAACTATGTGAAAAAAAATCAGGTTGTCGGAAAGTCTCTGGGGACACGCCGTGTACTAAATGTACACGCCGAGTAGTGGTCAACCGTGTACCCAGCCGTGTCACTAACAACACGGGTCGAGGATTCTCAGGTAGTACACTCCGTGTTTTGTATGAACATGCCATGTTGTTTTCTTCTAGGTACTCGGTCATGTCACGAACAACACGGGTCGATGTTGTCTTCTCCTTTACACACTGTGTTTGTTCAGAACATGCCGTGTAAGGGTTCACCATGTGGCAGGCCGTGTAACCTGCTACACGGGTCGTCGAGCCGGTCTAGTACACATTGTGTCCTTAGTGAACACACCGTGTAGTTTAGAATTAGGAGGACCATGTAAGTAATCCGTGTAAAGAGACTCGAGTAGGAGAGTGGGGTGCAAGTACACGTCATGTTTTGGGACAACACGTCATGTAGCCTGGGATGTTACACGACCAGTGGTGGCAGAAGTACACACCCATGTAAATGGATTTAACAAACTCGCCGTGTTGTTTAAATACATGCAGTGTATTCATGTTTTGCAAACATAAGTGATTGTCTCGTATGTTTCTGTTTTGAACCCCTTTTGTTTTCTATCCTTGTTAATCCTAAATATGAGGTGTACTTTTGACCTTTTAGGGCTATGGCACCAAGATGTCCTCCCGTTGCACATCAGGAACCAGCCCGTGACCATACACCTGATACGGCAGACCAAGAACTACCAGTAGTTCCACCGATCGTTCCGATCATGAAACCTGTAGTGATTCCAGATGTGGGTGTCGACGCTCAGTTCAGATAGGGTTTCATGAGGTTCATGCAGACCTTCCAGGGAGTTCAGCATCCTTCCCCATCTATACCAGAGGTGACGGGAGTCTTCCAGCATCAGCATCCTCCCACTTTCAAAGGGGATGGAGGACCTCAGGCTGTAGAGTCATGGATAGAAACAATGATTCCATCATTGAGCATCTGGAGAAACACCCAGATAGAAGGGTGAAGCTCGCGACTTACATTCTATGAGATTCTGCAAAAATATGGTGGGATGAAGTCTCGCAGGAAGGCCACAAGCGGACTATGTCTTGGGACGAATTCCAGCATACGTTCTACGACTACTTCTATCCATCGATGCTAAGGGCCGACAGAGCCAGAGAGTTCATGAACCTGCAGCAAGGTACTCTTTCAGTTATGGACTATTCCTCCCATTTCACTGAGTTAAATCATTTTACTCCCGTTCTGGGAAATGATGAGCTAGTTTTGGAAAGGAAGTATGAGTAAGACCTCAAACCAGAGATCAGATAGTAGTTGAACGTCTTCCAGTTGACTTCTATTACCCTAATAGTCAACCAGGCACTGATCAATGAACAAAATCTAAGGAAGACTGGAGCTGTTGACCAGGGCAGTTCAGCATCCAAGTCTAATTCATTGTATATTGATAGTAGGAAGTGCCACCGAAAGTCTACTCGAAGAGACTCGAAGAAGTGAGGTATTTCTTTTGGAAGCGGGACCTTCCTTCTGGAAACTAGGTGGTGTGCTATCAGTGTGTAAAGAGCAGGAATAATAATCTTTAGTGTCCGAGAGATCCTGCGGAGTGCCGAGCCTACGGCAAGATAGGTCATCTGCAACATTTTTGAAGGGTTCTTCTTCCAGAAATTAGTGAAAGAGGATTAGTTTATACTCCTCATACAAGATTAGGATTACTAGTTCCACAAAAGACTATGGGATGGAGTTCTTTGGGTCATTTAGGCCAGGGTAGAGGTCACGGAGGCGGTGGTCAGGCTCAGGGAGGATCAGCTCAGGGATATCAGGCTGCTACATAAGGCCACAGTACTGGCCAAACATTTGCGGTAGAGCAGATTAATCAAGAACAAGATCCTAGACCTTCCACAGTTCGAGGTACGATCTTAGTAGCCTCAGTTTTATCTTCTAAACTTTTTGATACCGGAGCATCTTATAGATTCATTTATGTACACACTGTGGAGAGACTTAGACTTACAGTCTTTACATTTGAGGATACCTTGGTAGTAGACACTCCATTGGGAATTAGAACTATAAGTGTGCGTCAGTGCAAGGAGTTCTCCCTTGAGGTCGGTGGGTGTCACTTCATGTGTGATTTTTATGTACTTGAGATGAAGGGTTATGATGTCATTCTAGAAATTGACTGGATAGTTCTTTTTTAGGCCTTTGTCGTTTGTTATCACCACAGGGTGAGTTTCAAGTCACCAGAGGGTGAGTGTTTTCTTCACAAGGGAAAATGGGATGTCCAGGCAAGCAGAGCTAGACCAGAGCATCATGGGTTGGGAAGTGTTACATCCCATATTTCTAGTTTATATATGTACGATCAAGGGACTTCTCAGATGTACTTCCCTCCTGTAGTTGAACATTTTCTAGATGTCTTTCGAGAAGACTTTTCAGGTTTTCCTCCAAAACGATAGGTATACTTCTCTATTGAACTGGTGCCAGGAGAAGCACTAGTATCCATACCTCCTTATAGGATTGCTACGCTTGAGTTGCAAGAGATGAAGAATCAGTTGGAGGAGTTTCCAGTGAAGGGTTTTATCTGACCCAGTACTTCCCCTTGGGGTTTTACTTTGTTGTTTTCCAATAAGGTAGATGGTACCTTACGGCTTTGTGGGGACTATCGGAAGATGAACCAGTTTATGGTCAAGAACTGATATCCATTTCTGAGGATTGATGGTCTTTATTATCAGCTTCTAGGAGCCAGGGTGTTCATGAAAATCGACATGAGATCCAGCTATCATCATTTGTGGGTCAAACCATCTGATATACCTCTCACAACATTCCGAAGCAGGTATGGTCTGTATGGGTATCTGGTTAAGCCGTTCGGTCTCACGAACGCGCTGGAAGTTTTCACGGCGCTGATGAATAGAGTTTTCTATCCTTACTAGGACTCTTTCATCGTTCTCTTTGTGGATGGTATATTGGTGTACTCTCACACTCGATACGACCATTCCACCCATCTTGAGATCGTTTTGAGTACCCTGAGGGAGCATCGGTTATATGCTAAGATCTCAGAGTGCCACTTCTGGATGGATGAAATTCACTTCCTGGGTTATGTCATCTCAGAGACAGGCGTTTCAGTAGACCCGGAGAAGGTGAGAGCAGTAGTTAGCTGGGAGTAGCCGAAAAATGTCTTCAAGGTACGTAGTTTCTTGGGACTGGCTGGTTACTACATCCAGTTTATATAGGACTTCTCATGCTTAGAAGCACCATTGACGAGCTTGACAAAGAAGGGTGTGAAGTACGTTTGGTCAGAAACGAGTGCTTCAGCCTTCCAGGAGCTAAAGGGGAGATTGAATTCTGCACAGATTCTAGTTCTGCTAGAGCCAGGCAAGAGTTATATAGTTTTTTGTGATGCATCTGGCATCGGGCTTGGATCAGTGATTATGCAGGATGATCGTGTTGTTGTGTACAGATCTCATTAGTTGAGTCCACATGAGAAGAACGATCCTACGTACATCCTGAAGTTGGCTGTTGTTGTTCATGCTTT
This sequence comes from Viscum album, assembly GCA_963277665.1. NCBI lineage: Eukaryota > Viridiplantae > Streptophyta > Magnoliopsida > Santalales > Viscaceae > Viscum > Viscum album. Next base: position 2,042,757,279 of record OY728147.1, on the reverse strand, counting down.
CATTTTTGGAGACACTATCTCATGGGAGATCATTTTGTGGTATATACTGACCAAAAGAGCCTCAAGTATATCTTCACACAATGTGACTTAAATCTAAGACATCATAGGTGGGTCGAGTACCAACATTATTTTGACTTCTAGATTTCTTATATGTCTGGGAAAGGAAATGTTGTGGCAGACACACTGAGTAGGAGGACTCTGTTACAGGTAGTTCAAGAGGCCATCAATGAGTGCAATCTTATGGCTCTGTTCTCTGATATGCATTTTGAGGTGCATGACAGATAGGAATAGATGGTTCTTTCTATTGTAGTCATTACCTCTACTCTTTTAGATCGAGTTCGAATGAGGCACCTATCGGACCCAGAAGGCCTAGTCTTACAGGAGGATGTGTTAGATGGGGACCCTACTACGGGGTGGACAATGGGTGATGATGAGGTGCCACATTTTCATGGCCACGTATCGGTTTCAACAGAACTACGTGAAGAGTTGATGCGGGAGTTTTATGCTTCAGCTTGGGCAGTTCATCCTGGTGTATCCAAAATGTACCGAGACTTACGTAGTCAGTATTGGTTGCCACGTATGAAGAAGGAAGTGGCTGGTTTTGTTATGCGGTGTTCCACCTATCAGTAGGTGAAGGGAGAGCATCAGAGACCAGAAAAGGTTTTACAACAGTTACCCATTCCTTAGTGTAAATTGAATGATGTCGTGATGGACATCATTACAGGGTTACCAAGAACGCCTCGAGGAAATGATGTGATTTGGGTTGTAGTGGACAGGCTCACGAAGGTTGCAAACTTCATTCCGATCAAGGATGCCTTCACTGTTGATGATCTGGGACAATTTTACATCTGATATATTGTATGTCTGCATGGAGCTCCAAATTCCATTGTTTAATACAGAGATGCGCGTTTTACTTCGCACTTCTGGAACGGGATACATGGGGCTCTGGGTACACAAGTACTTCTGAGAACATCTTACCATCCCCGGACCTATGGACAATACGAACGTACAATTCGGGTGCTTTAGGATATGTTCCGAGCTTGCATTCTAGACTTTGGCGGTACTTGGGAGAAGCATATCCCTCCGGTGGAGTTCACCTACAATAACCGTTTTTAGGCGACAATTCAAATGTCACCTTACGAGGCCTTATATGGTAGGCCATGCCGATCACCATTATGCTTCATCGATGCAGGAGAGGTAGCTTTCCTGGGACCTCATCTTGTTTAGGAGACGTCAGAGTAGATAGAGTTGATTCAGAAAAGGATGGCTACAACACAGTCTCGGCAGATGTCTTATGCTGATCAGCGAAGACGACCTTCCGAGTTCAAGGTCGGAGATCAGGTTTTCCAACACTTTACCCCAAGGTTGGGAGATAAGAGGACTAGGAGGAAGGGGAAGCATTCACCAAGATACGTCAGTCTGTTTGAGGTTCTGGAGAGAGTCGGGCTGGTTGCTTACAGGTTGTAGTTACCTTAGAGGTACTAGGTTATGCACGACGTCTTCCATGTTTCTGAGCTTCGATGGTTTTTCTCAGACTCGTCTAATGTTTTTCAACCCGAGGAGGTTGAGCTGGAGTAGGATGAATCTTTTGAGGAGAATCCTATCAGGATTATCGATCACAGTATGAAGGTTCTCCGTGGCCAGTCTATTCCTCTAGTACGGGTGCTAAGGCAGCATGGGCGAGTACAGGATGCGACCTGGGAGAGGGGAGCTAATGATCAAACGTCGTGGCCATAGTTGTTTTAGGGTTCTTCTTCTATGCCTTTTTAGGGAAATTCGGGGATGAATTTCATTAATGGGGGAAGTTTTTTAGAACACGGATCTTCAGTTCCAGGTATGGATCTCTTTTATGTGCATTTTAAGGAAAAATTAAGAATCTGGAAATTTTCAGAGTACACGTCATGTACTCGTTTGCTGCTCGAAGCCGTGTGTTGGTCATGTCCGGGCCACACACACGGTGTGTAGGGGTGGTGTGGCTGCTTCTTAATGCGGAGTACGGAAAACAAAGGTACACTCCATGTACTCGAAAAGTACACCCAGTGTACTTTTCTTTTTATTTCATTAATCGGACCAAGGTCGTGCCTAATGCTTGTAAACATCTTCTTCTCCTCCATTTCCATCCAGAGCATCTGAGGATGCCGATTCTTCTCCGAGCCACCGATTCTTCGCCAGTTCTCTGAACGAACTTTTTCGACTACAGAAGAATCAGAGTGGTGAGTTCTTGGTTCTTCTTTGGCCTCGTTTACTAATTCATCCTCTCATATGAGTTATCTGAGGATAATCATTTTAGATGTTTTTGCAGTTCTACTGAATTCTAGGATGATACATGGGCCACAGATCAATTATATTGATCATTGAGGATCAAGGTAGGTGGTTTGTTTCCCAACATTGATGTTCCTTGAGTTTTGGTTGCAAAAGAGACGGATACCCATGTATCGGGTATCCAAGGTTTTAGGATTTTGATCCTTTTGTTTATTTGACTTAAATTTCTTCTTAGATTATGATTACTTGATGCTAATGTATTCTTGGTTGCACGTTTATGGATCAAGACATGGGTGTCTCCCCCTGTTTGGCTGTTTATCGTTGTTTGGCACCGTTTGGCTGTGAGGGAAACCCTATTTGCCATTGTTAGTTTACTGGTTATCAATTATTGCATATGTTTCCTGCTGTTTAAATGCTTTTGATGCATGGTAGCTATTAGGAAAGTAGTTTTTGAACTTACTTAGGGCTGCTGACAGTCGATTATGCACGACTGGACTGCTCAGGGCTGTGAGAACCTGGTGCGGGAGATCAAAGAGAGAATAGATGGTTAAGTGCTTCTCTAGAGGGTATGTTGGTTTTATTTTCGTACGCAGGACCAACAAGAATAAGACTGTGCTTCCCAATAGTGTTCTTAGTTTACACATGCATCGAGACCACAAGAGGAATTAGACGTACGTGCTTCCTCAGAGAGTCTGTAGCCATCGTTGCAAGACCATAGGGGAATTGATGTGAGAGCATCCCAGAGTGTCTGTGCCTTGTTTGATTACTGGACTATAGGGGTCTGCTAGTTTGAGCCACCTAGAGGGTCGGTATGAATTTTTATGGTTGGTTGTGACGAGTCCACCAAGCTAAATAACACTCTTGGGTTTTGTACCGCTTGTGTCTTGGTAATCGTTTGAGATACCTGTTGTGTTACATTCATACCTTGGAATAGAAAACTTTTCTAGTTTTCCTTGGTTATTTAATAGAATTAATGTGAATGGTAATTGGTAGGATTATTTACTGGAGTACTCTTAGTCCATTATTGTACCTATTTTCCTTTACTTTTGCTATATTACTCACTTATAGTAGGGCACAAATCTTGTGGTGGTTGCCTACTAGGATTAGTCTCACACCCAGTTAGGGTCCTGCTCTTTCAGCCCAAATAGATTATATGGTAATAGTTGTAGATAGGGATTGTGGCCCTTCTACCTCAGGTACTTGATTTCTAGTTAGAGCTGGAGAGCATGGGACTGGTCTTTGCTTTGCGATGCTACTGGAGTTGCTATTTGCATTTAGTACTTTGGTTTCAGTTATATTTCAGCATGTCTATTTTTTTACTGCTTTCCATAGATACATGTACCATACTGCATCATTATTATATCAGACATTTCTTCTACTTTTAGTTAGTTGTTGTATGCTGTTTACTGCTTCCGCTATTGATTATATTTATTTTCCCGCTGCATACTTACCAAATGATGGCATAGTTTCCCCACTAACTCACCAAGGCCCTCGTTTCTAGTCAGTATCCTCTGGAATTTGGAAAAACGTTCTTGAGGTCATGTGGCGAACCGAGTATGGGGCACCAGTTATGTGGATTCAGATTTGGGTCCTTACAAGAACACTCTCCATTCTTGGGACCGATCATGGAGAACAGAAATATCTAGATTTTGAGAGGATACTTCAAATATATTGTGTAAAAACAAAAAGATAAACTTTCTCATAGAGAAAATAATAAAATTAGGTTGATATATTTATAGGGTTTGAAATAAATAATTTCACAATTTCCCCTAATTATTAATTTAATACCTTTAGAAAACCATTTCATATAATAATAATACCAATATTTCTCGACATGTGCATATCTTATGAATTAAATTAAATATTATTTATTTAAATAATGTTAAATGTTTATTAATTCTCATCAAAACATTAAAAATGTTTTGAAATTATTCCATGATATTTATTGGGCCTTAAATAATTGGTAATTATTTATTAATTAAATATCACTACATTATAATCTAATAAATAAATAAACATTATATTCACTAAATAAAAGATAAATGTTGATTAAATAATCCTCTCAGGTTATATTCTCTCAAATAACTACTGATAGAATATATGCGATCCGGAAAGCATGAATAATTATTAAACTATAGTTCGGAATGATATTTATTATTATTTTTAGGTAGTTAATATTATTATTATTATTAAACCTATATTTTGGATACACTTATGTGTGGCTCTCTAGGCCTCCTACTAAGTAGAATTATGAAAAGAATCCTGAAGACCATGGTTAACGTCTAGCAATGTGACAAGGTACACATACAGAAAGATATTATTTCTAAAATGAAATAATACCTCATACAAATGCTTAATGTGTAATATAGTAACTTTATCAATATATCTAAAAAATATTAGGTTGTATGCATGTTCCATCACCTTATGTGCTCGATTTTTGGTCTTTTCCTTCTCCAAAATTGATCATTCTTATAGAAAACTATGGACTTGGATTTTCATTGTCTATATCATCTCAATCAAAGGACATGAGATATCTAATTCTGTTAAATAATGGAAGGGAAAATATTTTCTCATCTTACTCATTAATGAAATATTACTCATGACACACCCAACGTATCATAACTCACTAAAAACATTGTTTATAATAGTTTTCATCAATAAATTAATGTACACATCTCATAATAACCATTAATAATAATATAAATTTTTAAGGACCAATGCACACATACAAAGATATGGACATCCCATGACAGATATAATTGTGTATTTCCTACTACATGGTCTCATTCTCATAGGATTCCACTGGATATTACAAGGGGAATACACCATGAGAAGGTGCCTAAAATTTCAATGAGTCTCCATCCCTGATAGACTACATCAATTTTGTACAGGAAATGATATCATCCAGCAATAAAACATATATTTATGAATAGTTTCAAAGCACTTTTGGGTTCCCATCATTGTGGATGACTATTATAACCTTTTATTGAGATTTATAATTTTAGGACATTATCATATAATATGTTTCATAGATGTAAAATCATGATGTGATTAGATGTATACAAATATTCAATAAAAATGAATACAAGTTATCATAATGTGTAAAAAACATGGTTCTAAGGCAGCAACTCTAATAGGACATCACATTCAATAAAACTAGCTATTAAAATCAATTAGTCTTCTATATCTCACATGACACTCATGATTCTATTAAGATAGACCTTTATTGAAGGGGTCCTCCATTTTCTCCACTGTGGGTACTCTGCTCACTACAACATCACCCTTTGATAAAAATACCACAAGATGTGATAGTTATGGAGTATGTGATTTGTTTGTAGGTGTGACAATGAAACTTTTGTAAGATCCACCACTGTATTATTATCACAATATAGTATGATAGGGTCCTTACTCCTTGGTACCACAATAATCTCTTGGACAATGTTTTGAATCCAAATGGATATCGAGGCAGCATTAGAAGTCACAATATACTAATACTCCAATGAAGGATCAACACAAAATTGCCTCTTTGACTCTACTAACCCAAAGATCCTCCTTTGAGACAAAAAAATATAATATTACTATGACATCTGTTCATTTTCATTTATTTTAAAACTAGCATTTGTATAAAAATTGGAGACTAAATCCTCATCTACTGCATACACAAGGAATATATATTGAGTTCTACTTAGATACATAAGGATACCCTTAATAATAGATCAAATATTTTCACCTGGATGAATGTTATATGTTATTTCCATATTCAATGTAATGGAAACATCATTTTTAGTACATTAGATGGGTTACATAATTGATCATATCATCAAAACGTAAGGAATATCACTCATTCCCCCTTTCTCATGATGTTTCTTAATAAATATTTTCATAGAAAGACGTAAACCATGTGACATAAGAACCAATACCCACTTATATTGTTCCATGCTTAATCTCTTTGGTATCTCATCAATATATGTACTTAAAAATAGTTAAATAATCCTTTTGAATAGATCATGAATGATCTAGACTAATATAATATAAGATTCATCCCTTAAGTCCTTTGGGTAGAATCACTTATTTATGAAATCCTTAATAGACTGTAAGATTGGTATTTCTTATCCAATAATTAATATGTCATCTACATATAATACTAGGATAATGACTACATTTCCACTAAAACTCTTATAAACAGATGACTCACATCCAATCTTAATAAAATCAAATTATTTTATAGATTCATAGAATCAACTATTCTATGACCTAGATGCTTTCTTCAATCCATAAATGGATCTCTACATCATTAAAATCCTTTTGGCATCACCTGGAGTCAAAGAACCATCTGGTTGTGTTACATAGAAATCTATTTGGAGGTTCCCATTATGGAATAGAGTGTTGACATCCATATGCCAAAACTCCTAGTCATTGTATGATACTATAAAAAATATAATTATGTTGTATTTTGAAAATGGATTTAGCAAAATGTTTTCTTTTTAGTCAATTCCATGACCCTATTTAAACCCTTTAGACATCATCCTCTCTTTATAGGTATTTTTTTACCTTACATGTCCAGTTTCATTTTGAAAACCTATTTGTATCTAATATGATTTTCATAAACTCGCGCATCAACATGTACATAAAACGTGTTATGATATACGAAATCCATTTCTGAATTCATGTATTCATGCCATTTTTCAGATTCTGTGCTCTCTAATTTTTCCTAGTCGTTGAGAGGATCATCATTGTCAACGTATAATGATTCACCACATTTAGTGACTAGAAAACCAAGTCTATATAGTTCTATTTCTCCTTTTGTGATGATAAATAGTAATTGTGTTTCAAAGACAAGTTCATCCACTAGGACTAGTGGAATCTTTTCATATACCAACTATATTTTATCTTGATCTTCAACTTCATCGAATTCAATATTCCTCCCACTATTATTTTTTATGATGTGATCCCTATCAAGAATGATAGCTTGTCTAGTGACATTAATATTCTTAGGAAAGGGGTTTTATAGGTAGTAACACACTGTTTCATTAGGAAACCGTATAAATATACACTTTTTGCCTTGGGGTTCTAGTCTGTTTCCATAGAAGGACATAAAAACTATTTTCAACCCCATAAATGTGTACATCAAAAAAATTTTCTTTCCACTCTATAACTCAAAGGCAATTCCACAGTCAAATTTTTTGCTACTCATTTTATTGTGTAAGGGACAGTTTGTGACACACATCCTCAAATGGATAAATAATGATTTCAATGACTCTACATAATACTTATCATGCCTAATATGGAATGATTCATCCTTTCACAAAAAAACATTCCACTGTTGGGTATAAGGTGGAGTGAGTTGAGAAAGAATCCAAAACTCCTGTAAGAATTTGAAAAACTCTTAGGTAAGATGTTCACCACCTCCATCTTATTGAAACTTATTTTTTTATTAACAATTCGACTCTATAATTCATTTTTGAATTAGTAGAATTTATTATTGGAATCATATGTATACCTCATGAATTATACATAACCGTAACTACTCAAGTCATCAGTAAAAGGAAGGAAGTAATAATATCTAACTCTATCTTCTATTGGAAAGGGTCCACACAAATCAGTGTATACAAAACCTAGAATATCCATGTACCTTTAGACATATCCTCTAAATGTTAATATTATTATTATTATTAGTAAACAATCATGTCACCATTCAAGTGGTTTTATCCTAGATAATAATAAATAACCATCTTGATAGAGATTTCTCAAATTCTTCTTGTTTACATGACCCAAACATTGATCCTATAGTTGGTTGTTAAAGGATTCATGTAATCATGATTCGTTATTTATTTACCACCCTTAGTTTTCAAAAATTTATACACAAAAATCATTATTTAAATGTGTCATACCATAACCTATGATGTCATTATATAAGAAAAAACATTTACTTCCAAACATGAGAAAAACCTATCCTTATCTAAGCATGATACAAAAAATATATTATTGGTAATCATCGATAAATAATATTAAACTTTTAAAACCAAAGTCATTCTTGTTGAGAATGAAATTTATTACTCACCAATGTCTAGGAATGCCATCCTTACACCATTAGTAGATAACAGATCCCCTCTCCACTAGCACTATTTTGGAATGTACTTGGTTCTTATAGTTAGAAACATATGTGGGCACCAAAAGATGTATCTAATTTCCAATGTGTAAATATTTAAATATGACACTTGATAATGAACACAGATTTTTTATCCCCTTAATTTTGGGTATATTTTTTATTCTAGTGGTCTGGTTTCCACATGCAGAACATACATCCTCATTTTCCTTTACCTACCTCTCGATCATCCTCATCTAGTGTGGAGGGTTCTTTGGATCTTTAGAATTTTATGATTCTTGAGATCCTTCTACGTGTTCTTTCTTTTCATTATCACCATAAGGACCACAAGTTTTTCATACCCAAGGTCCATATCCACTTGATTAACCAATGTAATATTTTATAAAATACTCTTCTCATTATAGGAAAGATTATAATTAACAATAAAAAATGGAAATCCATGGGATGTGTTGAATGTAGAAGATCTATATTCATTTGGGAACTTAATCCCTCTGATGTCTAGTCATTAAATGTATCTAATAAGCTTGATTTCATGAGGCCCAACTTGATTAGAGTCTCTATGATTAGTTGTAATGTTTTTATATAATGTACCTCTCTTTTCCCACCTTCTCTAGATAGATATTTCAATGGTGATATATCATTCCATATGCATCCATGTTCCCGTGTTCCACTAAATTCTCACCAGACATTAATGCTAGGATGTAACATTGAAAATTAGAAGTATCATTAAAAAATTTATTATAGAGAGATACAAATTTATCACTTGCCTCATCGCTAAATGAATTAGGAATAGGTTATTCAATCAGGTATAATTTCATTTCACATTGAAGGATAATGCATTATTTTCTTTTCCATTCTGTGAATTTTTTTCGGTGACAAGGATATCCTTCTCAAGTATGGATTATAGAAATATGTTGAAGTCCCTTAAATGTTGTTTCTGGAAAAAATATAAGAATAATTTTAGTAAATTATCTAATTATATTTAATCAAATAAATAAATAAATAAATTATAATTATATTCCTCCAATTATTTTTTGGAAAGATAATATCTCTACCCATTGGAATTGAAGTATCATATAACTTGGATAATATTGTGTAAAGGATCTACAATCACTTTCTCATTAACCCAATAGTGGGTTGTCAAGAATCCTGAATTTTATTTGTTTGTATTACAAATTCCAAATTCATTAACTCAATGTTCATTGATATTTTGAGTAGAATCTAAAATCCTTAAAACCTTAAAATTGGATTTCCTTAACCCTTGCCACATAGTTACACCATTTATGACATTGGAAGTCAAAACTTGATGTGAGGTATGTTAATTTAACCCCAAACACCATGTTAAAATTCCAAGATAATTGAATGTAGTCCAACTTTGGATGGTTAAGGAATTTAAACTATACGTTGATTCTAACCGGTATAGTGGAAGGTTACACCAATATAATATTTATAACTATGGTATTTTATCCCTTTATGTTTAAATTTCAAATTATTATATTTATCAAATGTTTGAAAATAATAATTGGATTTTATTTAGTGATTAACCATGTCTTATATAATACTTATTCCTTATACAATTTATTTTATTTTTATCTTTCATTATTGTTAAATTCAATAATTTATGTGATCACAAAAAACAGTGATTAATGAAATAATTGTCCATATTGAGTGAATGAAAATAATAATGTGGTATGACCTGGATACTTTACTTTGGGTTACATTTTCTAGAAATTGATAAATTAAGTATTTAACTAAGGAACAAACATTGAACCAATTAATGTTCATGTTATAACATTACACTTTTCCAACTATGTATTTCTCTTGGATTGGTCACACCTCGACCCAAAACTTGAATCAGATCCTCTAGCTTTTGAGATCCATCCATTACATATTATTATACTCGCACATTGGTGAGGGGAAATGGGATTACATAAAAAACCATGGGCATGAATAAACATACATAATATGAGGATAGGAGGCACATTTTCCAAAAATTTTATTATATAATAAATTCAATAAATACAATCACAAAAAAAGGTCTTGCCTATTCTCATGGTCATCAATATTCTAGAAATGTATTTTCCCTTTAATAAATCTATAATTCAATTAATAATTATTATTATATAAGATAAATCACACTTGAATGAATTAATTGTGATCATTAATTAATCAATTCATTTATCTTTGTTCTCATATGAATGTCCATAAGATTCTCATCCATTGTAATTTTAAAAAAAAATTAATAAATAAATATATAATTAATTATGTACATAAATATACCTTGTAGGAAACAGAGTGAATAACAATCCAAATCTACACAACATATAGTATACTCCTATACTATTTACACCTATGACATAAGGAATACATGACTTATCACGTACTTTCAGGATGTGTACTATCAAATTAATGGTCACACAAACTATATGATTTTTCGATCATGTGTTATACTTCAATGAACATATAATAACAACTATAATATTAATAAAACATGATATAAAGATCTGAATATTACAGAATAATTAATTAATCATTTATATGTGTAATTTTCAAATAAAATATCATGAGGTGTTTCATATATAATTATTGACCACATGTAAGCACCTGTCGATAAGGTTTAATTAATATAAATATTAAATATTAAATATGTGTAATTTTTTATAAGTAAACAGAGTGTACATATCTCACCGTGTATCCAAGGTATGCTCAAAAGGAATCTATTTTTTAATCCATGCCCCAAAAAAGAGGAGAACATGGAGTATATAATCGACTAGATAGTGTATGGTATCCTTGAAACAAAGTCTCCAGTCAGGTAGGCCATGGACGGTAATACGTCACTTGTCTACGTCTCAAAGGTAATATATGACTTGTACATGGGCTATATGTAATGTACTCCATCTTAACATGTGGATCCTTGTCCCCATGAACACACAATATAACAATTAAAAATATCACAAGAAATCAATGCACATAGTTTGAATTAATTTATGAATTAATTTCAGATTCATTGAACACATGTACATGACATGTAGCTCAAGATAAATGGTGTGTACTCCTATGTTATCTGGATATAGTCTTGGAAAGTCTAGATGAGTTCGTTTGTATTATTTTATTCATAAAATTAATTGAATTTTTTATATCTATGAGAAAAGAAGGAGGAAGAACCATATCTCACAATTTGGATTAAAAAACGACTAAACATGAATTTAAAAAAAATAAATATTTGAAAATAAATCAATGATATATAAATAATTATAAATAACTATTTGACCACTATGATACCACATGTATTTTCCTTGCATAATGGAATCATATGATGGGTCATGCACAACTTTTTATTTTTTCATGATCACTGATCAATCTGAGATTCACACAATGATTATCATCATGATCACTGAAATTGAAATAAACAATATATCCAAGGGATATAACGTTGGAACTAGAGATAGGGTCATCACTAATTAATTATTATCGAATTAATTAATTAGATAATTACATTGTTGGAATTCATTCTTCATTGATAGATCCAACAAAACATATGCATGGTAATAATATTGTTTTCCTGTAATCAAGAGACAATTACCTTCAATAGTTATCCACTTACATTCTACACATCTCCTAACGTCACCCTTGGAACTTTTGAGTGTTATCATGGGAGATCCAATCAATTTCATCAGCCACCATTGATCTCCGTGAGAACTACTTGTAAAGAGTTCTCCAGGAGCTAACATGATTTGATAGTGGAAGGTAAAGGAATATCATTGTCCATTCATGGGACCATTCTTTGGGAAGGGATATCTCTAGGTATTGAAGGGATTCTCTAAATCCAATCTGCACAACCAAAAAACTAATTTTCTTAAAGAGAAAATAATATAATTGGGATTATATATTGCTAGGTTTTGAAATAAATAATTTCAAAATTGACAAATATTACTTATTTAATCCCTAGGAAACTACTTGTCAAATAATAATAATAATAATAATATTACTTGACATGCACTTGAATTTTAAATTAAATGGAATTTTATTTAATCAAATAATATTTATTATTTATTATTTCAAATAGTTCATTAAACACAGTTCACCATTCTTCCACGATATTTATCAATCCTTTAATAATGAATATTTATTTATTGAATATATATCACTATGTTATTCCTCAATAAATAAATAAATGTTATATTTTCTATATAAATAATATGTATTTTTAAACATTATGATCACATTATACTCTCTAAAATAATTGGTGAAAAAATTTATAAAATCATGAAGACAGAAATTATAATTAGACCATGTGTGGGAATAATATTTACTTAGTATAATAAAAAATAAATACTATTATTATTATTTAACTGAGATTTTAGATAAAATTATATTTTGACCTGTAGGGACTCCTTCTTATTGCCATTAGGCAAAGTAGCCTAAAGTGCATGGTTAAAATATTGTAACAAGGCAAGTGACCCATCAAGAAAGAATTTAACCTCACAGTTACCTAATACCTCATGTGAAAACATATTGTGTATCACACCTCATTTTTTAAAATATCTTGGATTAAGTAGGATTATATCTAGTGCCATCAACTATTCATCTCAATATCTCTTTTATTGACATTCTAGAAATAAAACATGTCAATAGAACACTATGGGAATGAATTTGTATAGGAAATATAATTATCATCCAAGAGCCTCATATATCTAATTATTTTAATGTATATAAGGGACAAATACATTCTTTAATTATTCATTAAAGCAATATTACTCATGAAACACCCTACATATCCTACCTCATCAAAAACATTTTTCATCATGGTTTTCACCAATACATAAAATTATGTGGCTCATAATACCCAGTAATAATGTCAATTTATAATAATAAATACACACATATACATATAAGAAAATAGAATGAAACATAAAAATGTGGATTTCATACATTCTGATCTCATTCTCATAGTATCCTACTATATATTACTAGGGTCATACACCCTGAGAATGTTCCAAAATGTCCATTGAGTCTCAACCTCTGATAGAAAGTATCATTTTTATCCATCAATTGATATCATCCGTCTATAGAAAATATATTTAAGAAAGTGTATCATAGAGCTTCTTGGTTCACATAATAGTGGGAATCTACAATGACCTTATACTATGACAACATCTTTTAGGCCATTATCACATACTACATTATGCAGAAGATAATCCTGAGTTGATTACAAGTTTATAGATAATCAAAACCATGAATACCAATTTTCATAATGTATACTACAGTTTGTTCTATGGAACCATATCTAATCTATGGTGGATTGTTGTCCAAATTATACTATATACCAAGCTCTAGAAGTGTTCATTCTATAACATCATGGTCAAATTCATGTGGAAAATGAAATATTAAGTAGTAATATCAATTGAAAATGAAATTTTAATTCTTTTCTATTAATATTTTTCTAAAAAGGTCATAAATATTCCTATTTTCATTATATTAAAAGGTTACTACTACATATTTTAATGTGACCTATTTAATTTGGATGCTCTAATAATGATCCTAATAGTGAATGGGTAATGTTTATGTAACATTATTTATTTAAGGGAGAATTTTAAGAGATGAATGGGATATTCATGTTTATGTCGATGTTTAACATTCTAGAGCAACGTATTTAGTTCAAAATGTAATATATTTCATTACAAGGTAGGTTTTGAGTTTTTTTGTGCACATTGGGTTAGTGGTCACATATGGGTCTATGCATCTATGGACGGTTACGAAACGCGACTAAATTTATGATCTAGAGCTGTAAGTGGTGATTTTTACACTAATATATTGGTTTCACTACCTAACGGGTGAGTGGTTCTTTTTTACACTATCCATAATATCCTATGCTATATCATTTCCCATTTGCACATTTACCTTTGTTATGGGATATGGGAAAAGTATGAAAATTATTATATTTAATTAATGGGATTTTTCCTTATAAAAGGGAACATTTTTGTTGATTCTCCAAATAAGAAGACACAGATATATGTGATATAGGTATCTTTGATAGTATCAATAGATGACTATTTTTTATTAAGATGCGCATTTAGGTTTTGGAGAATTATAGAAAAATAGCCCCCACCTATATAATTATGACATATTCACTCATTAATAGGATTAAATAAAGTTAGTTATCTTACTCAAATTTCATGTTGATAAGGGATAATTAATGTGGTTTAGATCCACAACATTATTGGTCCATTGAATCATATATAATTCTTTACCTATAGGGTTAGTTTATTCTTTCCATGAGCATGAATAAGGTGATGATGAATGATTCTTAGGCCTCTAAATAGTCCACTCAGTAAGGGAATCCCATAACATACCATGAAATCCAACAACAATATTATTAGTTTATAATCATTAAGGTAATATCTTTGTTCATTTCTCGGTTTTTTACATGTTATTTGTATAAGGATTATCATCATTGACATGTAGGTATTCTTTAATCACGACACATTCCATAGTATAATTTGGAAAATGTTACAATAGACTTCATGAAAAAATTGATTTCATCCCTTGTAAATGATATAGTATTGGTTATCATAGATCAAATGATGAAGTACATATATTTCCTATCAATTAAATAGACCGGTTATATAGAAGAGTTAGGAACGATTTACATAAATTTGGTAGTGTGTCTTTAGGGGGTACTGAAGAGAATAATTTTTACCAGGGTTCCAATATTATATCATTATTTTAAAGATATTAATTAATGGTTAATGATATATAAGATCACTTGATAAATCGATTCTATCCTCATATAAATGGGTAGTATGAGCATAACATTTATGTATTGGATAAAATATGTATGGCATGCATCCTAGATTTTAATATATAATGGGAGAATCATATTGTATAAGTATATTTTTTCTACAAAAAATCATATTTTAATGGGATTTATATGACTCCCTTAAGGGATTTATTTTGTGTAAAATAATAATCAACATTGTGTTTTCAAGCGGTATGGGAGACAACGATTATTAGTCAGAGAGTTAAATGGGTGTTGTGAGGCCATATCCATCAAATAATGAAGTATTTTAAGAACACTAAATGTATTGAGATATAAATTCATGAATAGTGATGATTCATTGTATATATTTATGTTGGAGTAATGGTATTTCATTGAGGGTCAGAATTATTGAGAAAAAATCGTATTCAGATGCCAGGAAAGCCTGAACTCATGTTTGAGTGGGAATTTAATATTTCTAAGAGTATCAATAAAATTAAATAACAGTTAGATATCACTATTACATAATTTTATTCCAGATATACTATATGAAACATTTCTTTGGATATAACATATCAATCATTCTCACGTGATCAACATCAGTGAGTTTTAGTTGGAGTTGGATATGTCGTTCAAGGATAGACTGATTTAGATAGTGGAATAGAGAGGGAATACTCTTATTTAGAATATTTTTCCCATAATAGCTATATAGTGGAATCGAACAATATTTGAGGATGATACATGGGATTGAGTGTTTTTTTATGTTGGTGTAGTGGCCAGATTTTTCCACTAAAAGTTATTGGTAATATTTATCGATGAATATAGAGGATGAGTTGTTATATTATAGACAAAATTTAAGGAACTCTATATATATATGTGATAATATTTCCATAAAATTTTCTAAAACCAAGGGTATTGTTATGGATTATATGTTTTTCGGGTGTTGAGGTGTATTGAAGGTTCTTGGGGGAAAATTGGATTGGTATCTGGATATAAAACCTTTAATAAATTGCATCAGGTATTTAGTCAACTGATACCAGTTACCCAATGGTTGCATTAAATGATTCAGTACCATTGAGAGGGACACTGGGTGTCCAAAAATATTGGACAAGGTAATTAGCAACCAATAGGTCCTTATTATTACATTGGAGGTTACCCTTTGGAATATAGATATATTTAAAAAAAATAATTAATTAATTAAAATCTATCTTTTGTAAAGAATAGAATTATTTCTCTTTTTGAGGTCATAAAACTCAAGTATTACACATTATATTCACTTTTATATTCCTTATTATTATAATATATATTATCTTCATTATTTATCAATTTTAGATCCCATATATCCTAGGATATCATCACATGGGAGGCTATAAATCCTCTTCTATTTTCCATAATTTTCTCTTTTAATTTTTCAATTTATTTTGAAATATGCTTAATTTTATGAATTCCTTAAAATTCTTTATTTCCAATATTAAAATTTGAATCATTTTATGTTTACAAAGGGAATGATCCTACAAGCTTGATGTAGGTGGTCTCTTTCTTTTCAACGAGTTCTTATATATGGTTAATACGTTGTATAAAATGTGAGAAACAACAATTTTTATACATTACCTAAAATTAAGATAAATTACTATAATTAATTTCATGTGTTATATGTTGTTCATGGGAAGGCCCAGAGTGGTCTAAAGGTCGTGTTGGTCGAAACCATGGGTCAGTAATGACTAATATCATTATATATTTTGTTATAAATAAATTAAATTAGACAAAAATGAGGGCATGTGATTAAAAACATTCAACATGATCCCAGAGTGGTGTCCTTTATTGTTTATTTGGTTGGGTTTAGATTCAAAATGTGATTTAATAGAAATGAACATGCTTTTAAATAGTACTTTAACACAATTTTATGGATTTATAGAATAACCAATGAAGTGCTTGAAAATTATAAATTATTTGAAATGTTTTAAAATGGTATATAAATAATTTTTATGTACAATCAATATATAGTTTTACATTTTCCAACTAAAGTTCATTAGAGGTGGTATCTATCGTCCATTATTAGTTTGTGGAAAACCTTCTACTCATAATGACCATAGTGATCCATTTTTACTATATGGAAGATAAAATAGTGGAACAAACTAATATTTGAGATATTGTGTTAGTGTTATATAATCCACCTAGGGTTTCATATTTATAGATTATCATACAATAATGAGATATTTCCTTATTGTATATCATCCATTGGAAAAAATGGAGTATATTTTCCACCTATTATTTGATTTCGGTAGTGTATAGATAATATGTAATGTGAGACTGCTGATATTTCATCCACCCAGAGGACTGTATTAGTGAGGCATCGTCTACCTATTGATGGTATATTTAAAATGTGTTGACCATATATAGAAGTTGTATCGGTTGATCATCATTCACTCGGGGACTTGTGATGGTGGTGTCCCATCCACCTAACGTGTTTCAAAATTGGAATATCATCCATGTATTGTAGATTAAATTGTAGAATATTTACCACATCATCCATTAAATATTCGGTTATCATCCACTTATGTCTGGATATTTGTGGTGTATCATACCCCTTGGATTGGTGATTCCACATTCATTGTCAAATGGATCAATCTCCAATAAAATTTTATGTGTGATTAATCATTCACAAAGTTATCAAATGATGTTATTACATTTTACATGTAGTGATAAATTGTTTTAATAGCTTGTTCACCCTGTCTATTATGCAACGAGTGATATATCATTCTTCCATATGATTTTTCCAAACCATGTGTGTATAATCACTGTATAGATGTAACCAAAGATGATGTGGACATATCAGAGTTGATTAGAGTAATCCATGGGGTGATATACTTATTTAATAATTTCATTGAATAGTATTTCTTATCGACCATAAATGTATATTTATTGAAGATGTTAATGACGTTGTTGGTGAAGGAAATATAAATTTCATTCACACCCTACTCGGGCACTCCAATTGTAGAAAAACACCATATGTTGTGACGTAGGTATAGGGATGGGTCCTGGTACATTAGATGGATATGTTAGTGGATCAAGGTTGATGTAGAAATTTTTAACAAGGATATGAAACAAAAATAATTTTTTGTATAACTCTTCTAATTTTTATGAATTTCATTCCCATTTTATATGAAAACCAACGTGAAATATTTTTTAAGTTGTATGTCTTACATAACCTATAAAATTGTTTATTAGGTTACACCACGATGTGGATATTCACTGTCAGATAGAATTTAGTTGTATTATATACATTGTGTTTCAATTATATTGAGGTCACTACTTATTAATATTTATTTGAATATGTTTTGATAGTTATGTATACCTAGGGGTATATTTTCTTAAAAAATTTATATTTTCTATAGCCACTAAAAAATATCCACTATAAATTGAGAGGCCTTTTGAGGTGCGTATTGACATGGTTTAGTATTAGTAGTTTTGAACTAGATTGTAATGGTTATAGTAGAGTGTTTTTTAAAGATTATGTCATATATTAATATTAATAATCCATTCATGGTGTTTTTTTTCTAAACACCAAAAAAATTTACCGATATACATGTTTTATTAATATTCAAATAACCCCTTTGACCATTCACTATAGATCTTCATTCCCAGTCTGTAGGCTTTTTCACAAATTTCATTAATTTAGAATTGATTACATAACTATAACATTAAATAATATAGTGTAGGGATATCATTTTGAAGAGTAATATTTAATATACATAAAACATCATCTATACCATCTAATACCCACTAAACAACTTGTATACAAAAGACATATCATATTTATTGACTAAACAAAGAACATTAATTTCATACATAAACTCGATATTCCCACTCCAATAAGCTTCATTAAATCCATAAATGGGACATTAAAACATTTATACCATTGAAATAATATTTGTTTCATCATGAAAATTTTGTTAGATCATATATATATCATTGATAAATGACCATTAAATAATGTTATTTGATATCCATTGGATATATCTTATAATTATTATGAATTGTGATGATCAGTAACATTTTAATGGAATTTATCCTCAAATTTTGGTATAATTTTTATTTCATAGTAAACATAATGAGTTTTTTATACACATGTTCTTTTAAAAGAATGTTATAGATTCACACACAAAAATCCATGTTAGATTTCATACATAAAATCCAAATAAATCTTATAGGACTTTCCAATAAGGTACATCCACCAAATAATAAAATTTATTAATGGATGTGGATTAAATTTATGTTTTTGTAGACTATAATTTTTTTAAAAAGAATAAATCCCATCTATATATTGATATGTAGTCGGTTTATCTTCATAAAAAGAAAAAAATTACTCATTTTTTACAACAAATCAATACCACTCTTCCCCAGAGTGAATACTATAAGATCTTTGAGGAACATGTGTAATTTATGTCAAATATTTCCTTAATTACATTTAGAATAAAATCATATTCCTTAAAAAGATCAATGAATTCTTATCATTCATAATCACTTATATGTTCATTTTTATTATATGAAAACCCTCAATTCATGTGAACATTTTTATGGGAAACACCATATAAGGATAGAAACAATTATATTTTTTAAGAATAATAAATTTTATAGTGCATCATTTTTTAGAAAAAAAATAAATATGTATATATCTAATTATACTACCATTTTTTCAAAAATAACACAACATATAAATTTATCAAAACACAAAATCCTCTTAAAATGAAACTAATGAAATATTTTTTCCCATATCCCAATTGGTGAATTTATGAGTTCTATATATGGATCAATATTTTGTTATATAAATTTTTTATCTATTGAAAATTTTAATCATTTAGTTCATATCATTCAATATAGTATATAAAATTATCATAACATGCATATAATAAGGTTCATTATAGGTATGATAAAAGATTTATATTCATTCAATAAAAACGATGAGTTGACATATATTTTTTAAAATTTAATAATAATTGTCAATTATGATTCATAAATAGTAAATGTTTCAGTATTAATAGAAATGATGTAAATATTTTTAATTTATATTTGGAAAGTGGTAATTTCGGTCATTCATTTCACATATCATGGAGATTAGGCTATGTAATAAATGTGGGGATTATCTGACATGTTTACTATACTTTCTGTTTTTGTGGATTTTGGTCTCTTATGAATCTAACCCTTTTAAATAAATCATTATGTTTAACATGATAATTATATATATATGTGGATGTTTTTTAACTAATTAGTTTTTTTGTTATATAACACATATAATTGGTTTTGTAAGGATTAATACATTAATTAGTTTGTAATATGTTAATTTGATTGATGGAATAGAATTACAATGTCAATCACTACAAGAATGAATGCATCTAATGATCTCATGAGAGAAAATATTACATGATATATAATGATATGTATAAGATTCATATAGAAATTTTGAGAAAAACCAAATACTGGAAATTTAAAGTGTTAGATTTTATTCACAAAAAATACACTTCATGAACAAGGTCATTTAGTTTGGGTAATCTGAATAATTATTTCATTATTTAAATAATAGAGGATATGGTTTACCTTAAAACATATGTAACCTTACTCATTGTGATTTTTTGGTTCCAACTAAATTATTATCTCTAAAAATTAGGTAACCATTGTAAAGGAGTTATGGATAATTCATTATATGAATCAAAAGAAGGACTTAATCATCTAACTATCGATTACATATACATAAAATTATTCAAATGATGGGATGCCTCTGTAATTAATTTATGTTATAAAGTAAAAATATAAAAAAATTCATAATGAATACAACTCACGTAACACTAAAATATATGACTTATGGTTTCATCATTTTACTGGGAGTGCATTAAATAATAGTCCTTATTTATTTTATATAAAACATGGTAGTTAAAAAGAAAAAATTTCATCTTGTAAATTATAGTATAAATAAAAAAATAATATTTATATCTATTACATGTTTCCCATATATTTTAATAGTTATGAATTTAATATTTATATATGTTCTTAGGGGTAATAATTTTAGTAATACAGATGTGAGTTTTATAAAAATATATTTCTCTAATTACTAATCGTTAGTTTTGGATAATAAGTATGAAATTTAATTTTTCATTTTTATATTCATTATCATAGGATACATTTAATTTTTTAATATATAAGTAGATCTACATGTAATCAATGGATAAACTATTACAAAATTTTAGGTATGAACATATGTTCTATAACATCAAAGTATAATGATTCTAGAATTGAAAAATCATTATCATTTTTTCCAATAAAAGATGATTTCTATATCTAGTTTAGAAAAAATGTATTTTTCATTAACGATTATGAATAAGAGTAGTTCTATATATATGTAAAAAATGTTTTTGGAAATTAAAATTTTATTTGTATTTAATATAATCTAGATATGGTTAAATATGTCTAAAAATCTACATATGTTTTCCAAAATATTTAATTTAAAAACCAGCTATCATTTTACTTGTCTCCTTGAGAATATAAATGTTAACCATATTTAAATACATTATAGAAGTTCTTTTTTAGAATCATTTAGTTATAAATAATTTGATCAAATTAATTTTTATTTATTATTTAAAATTATCAACACACAATTTAAAGGGAAATTTGAGAGGATTGGTAGACTATTTAGACAAACAAATGGCAATTTTTATTAAATAAATAATAAAACATAGTTTTTGGGTCTACAATTTTTCTAACCATTGCTAATTCCTTCGTTTAGAATAAAAATTTGTTTCTTATGGGATTCAAGTGTCATAACATTGAAAAATTTATGTATTTTAATAATGACGTAAAAATAATCTAGAAAATTTATCAACAGTCTTAGATTACATTACGATAGATACTACAAAAGTAATTCTCATATAACAGATCATGGAAATGATTCCCAACTCCATAACCCTAGAACACGATAGTGGAATATAGTGCCTCATATGAGGAATTATATCATTAAGTACATGGTTCACTTAATGATTATAATATCATTGTGGTGACACTATCTAGATGTAGTGGATGTAAAAACTATATATTTTTTGAAATTTTTCTGTAATTTATTTTATCATTTTGATATTTTATGTTACAAATAACATAGATTTTACCTTGTGTTACACACAACCCTGAGTTTAAATGAAATATTACATACTATTGGAATAATAATATTTAATATTAATTTTATCATGTATTACTAATTGTTTCTAGAATGTAACTTTTTATTTATGATTTTTATTTATATAAAATATTTTCTTGGATATTATGAGAGATTTGAGAACCTTCAATATGTTTTAGGGGCGAAAGTGGACACGCATGTGCTGTGTGTGTTTTGTCTAAACCGTGCAGAAATCATAGTAGAAATTGGGAAGAGTTACATATGTTGGACAATAGATTCGACATGGTGGGTGCATAATTAAAATGGTCATGTGAGGGTGTCTTGTATGTGTCTGTCTAGGATGTAGCTATTTCATGGTTTGCACACAGTGTTTCTATCTATTTGACTAAATTGTGCATGATGTTAAATTGAGATCCTGGAATATAGGATTTTATATCTTTTGGAATCTATAGGAATAATTTTTCAAAAAAAGGCCCTTACTCAGTTTTATTCTCTATTAAAGGTTGTATAGAATCTCCTAATAAAATTAGAATCAATCTAGAGCCTTACCTTGCAGTTTAGTTGTGATTTCTTCTTACTAGTCATCATTCTTCATCGTTATTTCCATGTTAGTTTAGATCTACTTATATCTACTTCTCCTCATCACTTGGTTTCTCATATATACTCCTATTATGGGCATATATAAGATTTGGGAAGAAAAATATGATGTGTTTTGGTCTCTTTTTTCATTGATAAATAGATATATAGAAGTTTCTTGGATTTCTTGCGTGATTTCTTAAGCATTCTTCGTCAGTTTTCAGATTTTGTCAAATTTGTGGAGGTGCGTGGTATCAATCTCAACACCACATTATATAATTGATATTTATAATTTAAAATTGAGTATTTTGTGTTGAATTTAAAATTAATTTTATATTTATGAATCTTTGGAAACCCTCTTTTCTAATCGTTTTGGAAAATATTGAAATCTGAAAAATGGGTGTTCTTAAAAATTTTCTTTTATTAGGGTTTTAAGATGTGGAATTTAAAATTGGGATTTTCTAAAATTGTAGAACATGGTTTTGATTAATATTTTTAACAAAAAGGATTATTTAAATTGAAATGAAATGGATTCATTGAATTGGCTTACATAATGATTTTAATAATAGAATGGGTTTGTAAAATTGGTAGAACACACTCGGATTTGGCATGGGTTTGGCATGGGTCTGTGGTGTGTTTCGATATTCATTGAGATGGATTAGGGCGTAATGGACCCCCATTAAATGTTTGAGATGTATATGGGCATGATTTACCCCTATCAATGTGGTCCACTAAGTTAAGTCTTAGTGAAAGGATAACTCACCGCCCTTGAGTATATGAAGTTTGAGTATACATTCATAGTTGGATGTGGGGTTTCATGGAATGGACTGATTATTCCAAAATGATTTTGAGAAAAGGTAATTATGCCTTATTTGGTTTTTTTATGGAAATATGAAGTTCTAGAAATTTTTTTTAATAGTGCTAGTCCACTCTTGGTTATAAATGGTTTTTGGAACTTTTTTATATTAAGTTTTAAACTCTTTTTTTGAATTGATTTATATAAATAGTTTTTCATAATAGTATATATCTTTACTCTCCTAGTGGAGTTAGTAGGGATATCATTGGATAAATACTACTATTTTTTATAATCAACCCTTTATTATCACTTCAGTGCTTTTCTATATTCTATCTTTTGGGACATTGTAAAAGGTAATGTATTAAATGGATTTAGCACCACCTCAGGATACATGAGCAACATGGTGATGATAGTGCATAGAGCATGTGGATCATGGTGTCTTGTTATCATTAAGGGGTATTTATCTATCTTTTTTATTTTTAATTTAATAGTTTATTTGGATTCTGTTGTAGAAAAATTATTTGCGGGTTCTCTTTCAATGAAGTGGTTGAGTTTTGTTTCATTTATTCTTTAATCATATAATGATCTATTTGGTTATGGTTTTTTGGGACATTAGTTTTAGATTTTAATGTTTAAATCATCTGCCTCATTAATTTGAAACCCTTCAGCATTTATTTACAACCTTTGGCATCATGTGGGTGTCTCATAAGAACAATTAATGATTGATTGTATTCTCAATCCAATGAGAACAAGTACGTCATTTCAAATGGTATCACCTCATTCAGTCCTATCCTAACTAGTGGTCTTTATTTTCTTAGTATCAAAGTTATATTCAACCATGTCTATTCCTAGGGTTGTAATTTTAGAAAGGAGTATTATAGTCCTGACATGATATTTAGTGAATAAAAATACATAGTTAACCTTTTATGTTAAACATTATGTACCTATAGAGTTGGATACCTAATTATTTTGTAGACACGTATAGGATATTGGAATCTCATTGTTATGGGTTTTTCCAATGAGATGAGAATGAACTAAATTATAGAAATTAATTACCACTAGGATTGAATATTTTATTTTGAGAAATCAAATATGATTTTCTTTATTGTGTTGATTTTTCAATAAATGGTGAAATTATTTTCAAATTAAATACATTGAAAATAATTTGTATAATGTATTGAGAAAATATTTTTATTTTCAATAGAAATAATATTTTTTACAAAATTGGTTGAAAGTCTATAATTTTTTTTGAAGAAAAAGTTGTGATAATTAATGTTATAGAATTAGAAATGATAATCCACCAGTTGATATTTAGTGAGAAGTGTAGTGTTTTTTTAGAAAATAGAAATTGGTAGGCATTATAGAAATCAATAGGAAGAAGATGCATAGATTGTGGTTTCACATGAACCAAAGGTGAACCAAGAGATGGTTTAGAGTATACCTCAAGTATTCCAATATATCGATATAGGTAATCAAATATATGAGTTACGAAATGTGGATTATTCCATCATGTTCATGTAGCATAATTATCACAATTTTAGAGGCGATTCTGAACCCAAAAAGGTGGAGGTGTATCTAAAAATGATGACTCATATCATCAATATCATCGACACACTATCAGAGCTCATTCCCATCCTAGATACATATATTCTGGAGGATTATTCATACCTATGGGGGGATCAAGCGTTTCCGGCTAAACAAGATCACAATATTAGTTTTGAGGATTTTGAGGAATTTTTTAATAATGAATTCTACCCTGACACATTCATGATTAATAGAATGACATAATCATTTAGCATAATTTATTAAAATAAATATATAATAGAGTATGTTTCTAAAATCATGAATTTAGTGAGATTTTCTATAGATGTTGGGGAGTGTGAATCCTTGAACGTATGTATCTCCGAATCAAGGATATGATTGGAGATTCGATCATCGATTATCTTACTCTATTTTATAGATAATACAGAGGTGGTAAAAATAGAGACAATGGTTGAAAGAGATATCTTAGGATCTATAGGAGGCATAAGTCTAATGATTCCCATGGGAAAATATTGGAAATCGAATATTGGGAGTATTTATTAGAGGTAAACCAATATCCATGGTGGTTGAGGGACTAAAAACCGTGTGGTTGGATCAGTGAACCTTTATCCATGACATAAGAGCAATGAGTGCTGTTTTCAGTGTGGTTTGGTATACCACATAAGGATATAGTGTACAGATCAACCTAGATCATGACTTAACTACAATATGATTGGGAATGTTTAGTTATATTGTTGCAGTCCTCTGGGGTAAAGTGCTCGAGAAACTTCTCAGGTGTCATAATAATTAAATGCTTCAATGGGGTGAGGATAGTAAAATCAGACTCATCGGTAGAATATATATAACCATTGTGATTCGAAGAATACCAAACTCCTAAATAAGGGAAATCTCAGAAAAGAAATGAGGATTAGAGTTCATCGAGAAAGCAATTGTATAGAGCTAAGAATATGATAGACTATCTATAGTGAGATGTATGATTCATTAGAATTATACCCTTATAAATGTAATATTTTATAATAGTGATTCACAATCCTTTATTAGTTCTCATTCTATTGACATTCAATTCATAAAATACGACATGGTTCCTTCTATGTTAATACATCAAAATCATCTTGGGGAAAGGGAATATCTAGCTTTTTTGTATAGAATTTTTTATAACCGTTGATGGAGTTGAGATGAAATGGTACTTCTCGGTATTGGAGATATATTTCAATAATGTAATCATAAGTATGGATTTGTTGACAACATTCAAGGATCACAACCATTGTAATTTCACAATGGTTAGTTTAAGAACATATAATAACATCACGTATCTCTTCAGAGGATAAAGGATTGTAAAGAAAGGTGAAAAGATATTATTGGCACTAATAGTGGAAATAGTCTCTTATCAGTTTGAAATATTGAATTTATAATCGACATAAGGGATCTGTGACATCAATTTTCACATAGTTATTAATGAATTTTCGGTTTTTTTGTGAAAAAATCATAGGGTGATGACATATAAGGGATGTGGGTTTATGATTGATCTCCTACCAGGGACTAGTATTATTTCCATTTCATCATATATGATGGAACCATAAAAATTAAAGAGAATTAAAATTTCATTTAGAAGAGATGGAAAGTAATGGTTTCATTTGGACATGTATACATCCATTGGAAGAACTGGTCTTGTTCGGGAAGAACGATGATGGAACTCTAAGGCTATTTGTGGATTATTGTAAGCTTATCCATGTTATGATAAATAATTCGTATCCACATCCATGAATTGATGACATGTTTGATCAACTGTGCCAAAAATTTTGGGTCCCTAAAATTTATTTGTGATCAAGATGTCATTAATTGTGAGTTTGGATGGAGGATATTCTAAATATATCTTTTAGAAGCAGATATGGCCACTAATAAGATAGAGTCATGCCATTTGTTCTTAAGAATGCTCCAGTGGTCATTATGGAATTTATGAGTCATATATTTTAGAGATATCTACATTATTCTGTTTGTGGATGACATATTGCTGTGTTCAACGACAAAGGTTTAGCATGACGAATAATAAGAAATACTGTTAGAAATCCTGAGATACAATCATTTGTATCACAAACTATCAATTTGTTTTTTTAGCTACAAGGGGTGTGATTTATTGAAAACATAATTTCTGAAATAGTTTTTTAGTGGATATTTAAATGATAGAAAATGTTATCTCTTGAGAATCATTGAATAATGACATTGAGATAAGAAGGTTTTATGATCTATATGGTAATTAATGATGCTTTTTTGTGACTTGTCCTATATATCTTCACTGATGACGGCTTTGAAGAAGAAGTGTGTTCCTTTTTTATGGATTGAGGAATTCCATAAGTCTTTTTAAGAGTTGAATGTTCATCTTACATCAGTATGTATATTTACTTTTCCAAAATTAGTACAGGGAAATGTGGTGTACTATGAGGTTTCTGTATCTGGGTTAGGATATGTTATCATGAAAGGAGAACATGTGGTTTTTTATGGTTCCAGTTACTTGAGAGCGCATGATTATAATTACCCAACACATGATTTTGAGTTATATGTGGTTCTACATGACTTGAAGACATGATGTCATTATCTATTGGGTGAGAAATATTATGTTCATACTAATCATAAGTGTTTGAAATACATGTTTTCACAAACATATTTGAATCTAAGGCAGAGTAGTTTTATGGAATATCATTAGATGCTTGAATTTGACATTATGTAAACACATGAAAATGGGAAATCTTTTGTAGATTCTATAATCAAAAATTCATATGTGAATTTAAAAAAAATAATCTTTAAATGAGTGGAAGGTAATGTCATTACAAGCCAACATTCATCTAAAATGTGAAGACCAAGCTGATGTATCAAATTTCTTTTCAGACACTATGGTTCCTGATTTGGTAAATATGTTTAATGAAGCACAAAATCCTGATGTAGATTTCATGGTTATGAGTTCAAATGAAATGTTGGAGAGAGCATTGAGGGATTTAAACATGATGGTAGTTTAGTTTATTAGTTTAGTGAATGGATGTTTGTTCCTAATACTTTTCAAGAACAACTTCTTCCTGCATAAAACCATTCAGATGGGTTGTACATCGGGAAACATAGAATATGAATAACATAGTGAAGGAGAAGTTTTTGTGGATCTGTATTAAATTTAATTTGGAAGAGTTCATTTCATGGTGGTTAAATTGTTAAAAAGTTAAGGAAGAATATAAAATACCTGCCGGTATGTTGTAGTATTTAAAAATAATACTGGGTAAACGGTATAAGATAATAATATAATTTTTTATTTTCCTCCAAATAATGGTTCGGAAACATGATTCCATATGGGTGACAGAAGATCTACTTATGAAGTTGGAACATTTTATTCCTATTAGTGAAACTCATACGGTGAAGTATCTATCAAAAATAAATATCTGAGAGGGGGTAAAGATACATGGAATACTAGTTTCGATTGTCTCATATAGAGATCTATGGTTCACATCTCATTTCTAGAAGCCCATATAGAAAAATTATAGGAATGTGTTGACTATGGATATAACGTATCATCGTCATATGGAAGGGAAATCCAAAAGGAAAATAAAGTCATTGATGAATGATTGTTAGATTGTGTAATGGATTTTGGTGGCTCATGGGAGGGGCATATACCCTTAATGGGGTTTTTGTACAATAATAGCTACCAGGCCTTGATGCATATGGCTACTTTTGAAACATTGTAGGGGCTGTCATGCAATTCTCCACTATGTCGGGTGGAGACAGGTGAGATGTCACTAGCTAGGACAAGCCTTGTCCATTAAATAATCAAGAGGATTTATTTGATCATAAATATCAGGTATATTGCTCATAGTCATCAAAAATAGTATGTGAATCATCACCAAAGACCTTTTTCATTCGTGGTGAGTGATCATGTGTTCTTAAATGTATCTCAATGTCTTATACATTGTCATTTTTGGAAGAAATTAGGGTTTTATATTTGATATATAACCCTATTTATATTATTAGAAGGGGGTGGGGAGGTTTCATATCGATTTCCATTACCACCATGGTCTAGTGCGAAGAAAAATGTGTTCTATGTATATCCGTTGAAAAAGTATCAGCATGACCCTAACAATGTGGTCAGATGGAATCATGATAAACTAGAGACATATTATTTTTTTCTACATATCCTATTATAGATTATTAATATGAAGGATAATGTCTTGTGGGGATAAAATATTGTTCTGGTGTGGGTTTTATGGAAACATAGACTGATTCAGGAAGATATTTGGGAACCCAATATGGATATGAAAGAGAAATTTCTATAACTCTTTTAGGGAACTGATGTTTTTCTAATTTATGAGTCCATAAAGACCAATTTTGGGGATAATTTAGTACCCAATATTTATAGTATGTAACAATTTCTTTTTGATTTTATTGTATATAATGTATAGGGTTGAATTTTGGGGGAGTTTGATGAATTTTTAAGTAGTTTTGTGGCAAAAGGTGAGGATCATGGGCTACCCCTGATTTTTATAAACCTTGTATAAATCGTAGGAGGGACCATGAAATTTTTTTGATGTTGGATAATATCTTTTACATAGGTGTATCATGGTTAATAAGGTCATTCTAGGGTTTTTACGAACTATAGTTAATGCTCGGTAAGCACACAGTTTTTCTAACCATGTGACTAAACAATGCGCATGTTTAAAGTGAGATCCTCAAAAAGTGGATCTCATGAATTTTTCCCACTATAGGATTTTTTTCACTAAAAAAAGACCTAACATAGGATTATTTTCTATTAATATTTGGATAAACACTCCTATGAAATTTGGAATCAATCCAGATCCTTCTCTTGGTGTTTAGAAGATGATTTTTTAGGTTAGTCATTGTTCCTCATTGTTCTTGTCACTTTTCCACGGACCTACATGTATATAATTATTCTCTCCTTTCATTT
Source organism: Viscum album (assembly GCA_963277665.1). NCBI lineage: Eukaryota > Viridiplantae > Streptophyta > Magnoliopsida > Santalales > Viscaceae > Viscum > Viscum album. The sequence continues at coordinate 2,042,727,139 of OY728147.1, read as the reverse complement.
TCTAAGTTATATGCACTCTATGTGAATATCAAAGATATAGGATTCCAACTATTATGATTTTAATCATTTTGTTGATATGATAATTGATATAGGTCTGGTTCGTGGTTTTCTTACTGGATTTCTTGGGCGTCCTTCATCCGTTTTCATTTTTCATGAAAACGGTCGAGGTAGGTGGCTTCACACTCGAATCATCTTATTATGATCTATTAGCTTGATTTAAATTGGGGCAATTTTTTCTTTAATTTATTTTTAATTTTCTGTAAAATATTCATTAGAAACCCCATTATTGATGGTTTGGGAAATTGTGGAAATATGGAAAATGGTGTTCTTGAACATGTGATTTTTTCTTTTTCTTAAAATGTTGATTGAAAAATGGTAATGTTCATGAATTTATGCACGTGGATTTAATTAATGTGTTTCTACAAGTGGAATGTTTTTATATTGAAATGAAATGGTTTGTTTGAATAGGTAAGCTTAGTGATTCTCAATAAAATAATGGGTTTATTGAATTAGTTTAACACACGAGGATTTGAAATGGGTGTGGTGTTTGTTTGTGTGGATTGTTAAAATTAATTGAGGTGGATAAGGTAATTAAAAACTCCCATAAAAAGGATGGATTTGATATGTGTGTGAATTACCCCCTTTAATGTGGTCTACTATTTGAAGGCTTAGTAGAAGGGAAACTCGCCACTCATGCATATAGGGAGTTTTAGGTCGCACGTATGGTCGGGTGTCTGGTTATGTGGAATGTAATGATAATTACAAAATTATATTTAGAAATATTTTTTAAACCTTGTTTTGTAATTTTTCTTGAAATATGTATTTCTGAAAAATTTGGCTTAAATAGAACTTGTTTACTCTTTCTTATAAATAGTTGTTTCCACTTGTATATATTTTTTATAATTTGTTTTACTAAATAGATTTATATAAATGGTTTTATATAAATATTTAAGAATTTTCGTTCATATTTTCATGAGTAGGGAAGTTTGTGTCGAAATCCTACTGTGTTTTATACTCACCCCTCATTTGGCACTTTGTTGCTTTTGCAAATGCTATCTTTCGGGACATGGGAAAAGGTAAACTTTCACATCTATATAGCACCAAATTATGATACATGCGTTGTTTGGGTATGTTGGACCATGGATCTTGTTGATAATGGAGGGTTTTTCTCATATTATTGTCTTTAGTTTTCCTTCCTCTATTTACTTTGACAGTTTCTTTGGATTCCAGTTTAGCATACATTCGCATGGATTTGATTTCAACGAAGTGGTTGACTTATCTTTAAATTATTCATGAATCTTAAAGTGAACAGTTGTGTTTTGGTCGTCTAGGATAAGGGATTTAGTAATTAAATGTTAAATGGTCCACCTATTTCATTTAAAACCCTTCAATAATTATATACAGCCTTTGGAATATTGGGGATGTTTCTTATGTCCAAGTAATGAGTCATTTTATTCTTAATAAAATGAGAAAAAGTGGGACATTATATTTCACATAACCATATGAATGGAGGGTATGAATATGATAAAATAAATAAAGAAAATATGTGGTTTTCATATATATATATTTTTAATTATTTAATATAAAATTATTTATAAACTATTATAAAATCATTTTGAATATTAAAGAAATATTTTTCAAAATAACTATTTTGATACACAGAAATGTGTTTGATAAAAATAAATTATTAAAATCACTAATGGAGAATTATTTAAATGAATATTTTATAGTATATATTCAATCTAATGATCATCTTATGTTTTTTATAGAGAACATATAAGACATATTCAAATTTTTATATAAAAATAATATTTTTCTAAAAGGATGTTTTTTGTTAATTATAAGACTTTTATTAAAATTAATCGTACCAATTTTTGAAATATAATTAAAAAAAAATTACTTCATTTTTGAAAGAATTGTTTAGAAATTAGCATAGGGTTATTTCTTTGTACTTTTTCAATAATTTTTATTTTTTTGATTAATAGAAAAAATACTAAATTTTAATAATAAATTACCTATTCTATTAAATTATATACATTGGTAAATTATATTATAAATTTTTTAAAAGAAAAATTAGATTAGGTATATATCAATTCATCAAATTTATGTCATTGGATTACTTTTTATATTTAATTTTTGTAAAAAATATTGGAAATTTTTTGAACATTTTCTATTTAAAAATTGCATTTTTATTGTTTCTATGAGATTAATTTTAATTTATAACTTCCCAATTATTTAAATTTGATTTATAAAAATAGATGAAATATTTGGAATCTGTGTAATTTATATTATCTAATGACTTTATCTTAATTTTTTACCCAAATGGATAATGGAGATAGTAAATAATTATTTACCATAGATAAGGTAAAATTGGATATAATTGGGGTCAAATGAATAAGAAAGACTTTAAAATGAATAATAAACATCTTCAAAAATAATTTTATTCACCTATTTAATGATTTATCCCCGTCAAGTCTATTTTGAAAAATTCTATGGACATGTTTCCAAGAATGTGACCTAAATAATATGTAATGAAAGGCAATAAGAAGTTCAATCCTTTCTTTTAATATATTTAATGGTTTTGGATAGGGAAAAACAATATATGTTTGGTTATAAATAGTTTTTTGAAAGAAATATATGTTTTCATTATCATAATAAATTATTTTATTTATTTTGAGATTAATTAATTCCATTAAATTCTTATGAAATTCCACTAGAGTAATTGTTTAGTTTGTAATTAAATAAAATAAATGTTGCTAAAAATATTAATAGTGAGTTATGTTGAATGAATTATTTTATTCAATTAAATTTTTAGTCTAATGTATCATTTTAAACTGGAAGGGGTATAATTGATTCTAATTTAATCATTCAATTTTTATTTTAAAAATTCAAATTAAATGAATAATGTCAAAAATTTTATTAATATTTTTTATAAAAAATGATATTTCATTAAATTATTTAAAATTACAAAAAATATTATCCCCTACTAAGGGATTTTCAAATTCTAATAACTATAAAAAATATTTCACTCCGTAAAATTTTTCCTATTTTAATAAAAATATTGAATGCTAAATGGTAAAAACATTTGCTCGATTAAGTTCAAAATGGTTTTTTTGCATGTTACATGCGCTTCTATAAATGTTAATTTCAGTCACACAAAAATATTTATTTAATAAATTGATTATCCAATTTAGAATCATTGGTTAAAAATTATCTACAAGGATTAATTTAATATTCATCTTAATGGATAAATTACCTTTTTTAAAAAGAATTGTTACCATAAAAATGGTAAAAATAAGTAAATATAGAAGTTTAAGAACAACATGTTTTAAACATGTGTTTTTATTGTGTGGTGGTGGTTTTTATCAACATGATAATCCCTTCACACAATTAATTATCATTTTTTGTCACATTAGTTGAAAGGGGCCTCTCAATAATGAATACTTTAGGGTATTTACAAAAATGAAACTCATCCTTAACTATAAATGGGTGCTCCCTCCACTCAATTATCCATAACTAAAGACATTCAGATAACCATCACCTACAAATATCACATCCTAGGTTATGAAATATAATCCAAAAATCCTTATTTTTCACATAAATCTTTCCTAGAAAGGCTTTTTTCAATCCTAATGCGGATTCTCGAGGAAGAGATAACATTCCTGAACTACTCCATTTATTTCACTTCATTCTCTACCTATATAAATTATTATTAAACAATTATTATTTAATATAATTATTATATTAAATATTAATATATATTTTTTATTTTATTTTAGTTACCTACAACCATCTCAACAGACATCAACTATGTTAAATAATAATTTTTCGGGTCTACAATTGACCACCCCTCTTGAAACGTTCAATTTTTTTTTCAATTACCACTACATAATGATTGATATGATGATGTATATAAATAATTTTTATATTATAATGATGAAATATTTATTAATTTATATAAATTATATTATCTATAACATTTTACCTTCCATACGATTGGGGATAAGATGTCATCGGTCTTGTGTAGGAAAACCCACCGCCTCACAAAGTGATGTGATTAATTTTCACTAAATCATTACATGGTATGCAAAAAGGATTTATATATGTGGAAATTTAAAAATAATTTTTATATTAATGAAATATTTATCATTATTTTAGGATAATATTTCATTTTATTTATTTTCCTTTTACACACTGAATGGTGATAACATCATTCCTATACGTGTAGACTACCTCCTTCACGAAGCGATGTGACACTCTTTTCGTCACCACACCACATGGATGATATGAATTATTATATTTAAATAAAAAAAAATTAGTTAAAATATTATATTCATAATTTAAGGAGAATATATTACATACTTTTTTCCATAAATATCATTGGAAAATGGAATCATTACTCAGGTATATATACGTACTACTCTCTCCTTGATCATTACTTATTTCATTAATCAAAACCATGATTCAAGATTAGAATTTAATGAAAAAATGCGATTTAAATTAGAAAATTATTATTTTTATTATTATTATAGATATAATTTATCATTTATCTATGCAGTGGGATCTAAAATTAAAAAACAAAACAAAAAAATGTTGTGGTTTCACGAAATGTTTCTCTAATAATGAATAGTTAAAAAAAGGTAAAAAATTGTAATAATGTAATCAGGTATGGTATGATTTATTTAATTATGGATATGTATTATATTTATACTAAACTGATATTTATTATATAATACTTTTCAATATGTATAATAAAATTTGATACTTTTGGTACAAGAATCCAATATCACATTTATTTTTATGTGAGACACATGCCATATTCACCACTTGATTCTTCAATGTTGTGTATAAAACTCCCAAGAATATATATTTTTATTATTTTCCTTAATTGTTTTGGTTTTACATATCCATATTTTTTTCTACTTTTCATGTTTTTAAAATCCAAATGGTAACATATCGATAAGTGATTATTTTTTACAATTATCCTTTATTGGTACTTAAGTTATATTATGGAGATATCTTCTTGTATGAGGTGTATATACATATCCATTGACATTTTATAACATTAATATAATTATTTTACTGATATTTAATGTTTCATTAATACTTTTTATTAAATAGATATTATTAATCAATGTTATCAATGTGGTAGGCGTTTTTTGTAAACATCTCATCATTTGTCATGATTATTTATGGTTATTATTCCAATGATGAAATATTATATTATATATATTTATAAACTAATTAATATTTTTAAAATAAGGCTATTTCATGATAATAAGTGTTTTCCATTCATTATTATCTCTTTATGTACACAAGACATTAAAATTATGTATTTATGAAAAATCATTATTTTTGTAGAAAGACCATTTATTCAAAACCAATTGTTACAAAAAAAAATTTCAAAACTATTTTAATTTTTTTTTCTAATGCATACAACGTCTTCCACAAGAAATGTTTTAAATAATTTTTCAAATTGCACTTTATATATTTTCTAGTTAGTTTAAAATAAAATTATGTTTGAAATATTTTATGTTTTAAATAGTGATATACAAATAGATATTATATTCCTTACGAAATATTCCAAGGTATATATATTCCTAAATTAATTCCAATATAAAATTAAATCCATTTATGTCAATTATGAATTACTAGTGATATGATCCGAGGATAAAATTATTATTCATTCCATTAATGTATAATGTTTATAATGACAATATTCTTATGGGACACATTTATTTTTCCACGTGTAATTCATTCATGAAATGATGAAATAATTATGAAACCTATTTATTTTCCATATATTATGTTATGATGAAATGTTTATGAAACTAATTTTATTCCATTTTTTCTGATATGATGATTTTATGATCTTTTGGATCAAATATGTTCTACGTTAATTTTAATAGGGTGGTTTTGTTATAACTAAGGATGGTTGTTATGTTATTACCAATTCCAATGGTTATGATGTAACCAATGATTAGTGGGACCTATATATCCCCATATATTAGTGGGTAATAATTTATATCTCATGAGATAGACTGGATGGGGATGGGGAGTGAACATGGTTCAATAATGGACATTGTCTACTATGATGGTCTTCAATGTAATCATTGACTACCATGATGTTTTATGGAGTGAACATAATCCAAAATGATGAATGGAATTTCTCTAGGTATGGTTATGTGTCTATCCCACCCATGGAGTTCCCCAATATTTTTTGGAAATGGGCCTTGAATACAAAAGTATTAATTTTTAATTCATATCTATATTCCATAGTTCCATGTCATGTGATAATGTTTTGCTCTAATGACTCATGTTCTTTTATTCCCATGTGATTAATGTCTTATAAACTGCCACGATTTATGCCATTTGTTTATGATCCATCACAGGTTGGGTATAATATTTTTACATAATGTAGATGAACATATTTTATTATTGTTATATTATTATTTAATATGAAAATATATGGATATGTCTTATATTTAAACTTATTGAGAATCTAGGATCACCCTTAATTATATTTTCTTCCCCATGTTATGGATAATGTTTTAGGTTGGGTATACCATACAGCAGAAAAATGTGAGAAGATCTCCCTAGGATACATTTAAGACCATTCATGAATTATGAAGATTGTGTTACATGATTGTAATGGCCCTAAATATTATGGCCCCTAGGAATGTTCTTGTGTATCGTATTGAATATTCTTTTAGATGATGTAATATCCATGCATGAAAATCCTGGGTTTTTATAGTTTGTATCATATAAACGGTTTTGTCTCTTTTCAAACTACCATGGGAAAATATTAGAGAGATCCCATGGGATATTTAGGAGGATATTTATATAGATATCACTGAGGATAAGTCTAATAATGAACCAAACTATAGAAAATGACCTTAAATTTAGTTCAAGGACAGAGTTAGGGGTTTCCATAAAAGTACATCTATGTCTAGATAATACTAGTAGTAGTGGATATTGAATGGAGGTACCGGGGGGTTATAACTATGAAAACGGTTCATTGAGTAGGACATAATTATCACATAGATCATAAAAACATGCCTTTATGCACACCTCACTCCAAACTGCAAGGGGATGTGCTTTCGAAATTTTTAAAAAATTTATGAAACATAAATGTGGATTTTAATAGACGGATACTATGACAGAAAAATGTTAATCATAAGGTGTTATATATTTAAAATAATTTGTTACTACTTTGACCTCTTAAATGACATGTTTTATAGATCTTTTGTTTCCCATAATAATTATTGTTTCTGAATATTGGATTTTTTCTTAGAAAAGGAAAGAATCAGAAGGAACTTGGCTAACAACTTATGTGAAAGGGAATTTTATGATGAAAAAAATGAAATGATTAAGGGAGTGAAGGATATTTTGATTGTAAAAAATTAGATATCATAGAACAAGTTTAACAATGAACACCATAAACCACTCTTGGACTCACCGAATAATAGATGGATAAAGTTTACAAATAGAGTGTGTAGTGGAGACTTAAGATGAATAAGATTAAGTTTACAATATTTCAACAATGTGGGAAGTAGAACCCAAGTGAATGTCTTTTAGGAATAAGATGTTTTTTTATGGGGGATTGTAGGACTCAGAGTAATTATCTGCGTATGAAAAATGGAAAAATTAGTTTTATATAATGGATGGGAATATTAGTCTCCCTAAATTATTGTCAAAGGATGAATGTTTTGAATATTGAATGTATGGGTATTTTGAAAATTTATTTCCTTAGGGGAAAGTTGATGAATTGAATCAATAAGGTTGTACATGAAATTTTTTTATTGAGGTTGAGTGACTACAAATATTGTATAGAAGGAAAAAATTATAATGTTATAAAATTAAGATGTCTACTTTATTGTTTACAAAGTAATTATGATGATTAAAGTATTTTTATGTATTAGATTTCAATAATTATGAAACATATAATGATTTTTCATAATAAACATTATATTAAGAATTAGAAAGAATAATTTTAATTACGTTCATTATCTAAAAAAGTGATTTAATGGAAAAGTGATATTAATGGAAAATAGATGATTTAGGTAAAGATATCCATTAATAACATCCTAATAATGAGATAGTGATGTTTGAAAAATAGATGATTGATATGAATAAAATAAATTGGAATGTATGGATGTCATTTTAACAGATTAATGGTTTGTGGAAGAAAGTGGTTTATGCTATCATTGATGTATTTAACACCCTTTATATATTTTAGGAATGTATCTAATAATTAGTTAATTATATAATGATGGAGGAAGTATATATTTTTTCAATAATTTATTAGGGTAGTTCATTTTATTACCATGTTTCAAGAGATTAATGGGTGAAGGTATTCAAATGTTTTGTATGTTACAATTTAGAGAAACTACATGATATTTAGGTTATTAGTGTAAAGTTAATTTTTAGAAATGTAGCAACCCTTTTAAAAAAATTTCAATTTTGGTTGAGTTATAAGGGTAACCATTTAAAGAATGGTTTATGATGAGTCTTGGATGTGGTTTTTGAGATTAATATATTATTTCACAATATGAATATTTATGTATAAATTCTGTTAACGCTTATGAAAAAACAAAAAAAATTTGTAATAATTTATCATTATTGTATGCATTTTAAGATCAATTAAATCTAAATTTTAGTGCTTCATGAAAACAAATTGTGTATTCATTTCATGGAGTAAGTGATGAATTGGAAAATAATCAAGTCACAAACAATGTGTGTTATTGTTCAAATAAATATAATGAAATAAATAGGTATATATTCAAATTAAAATTACCTAACATTAGGATAAATAAATTTAAATAAGTTTTTGACATGATATCATAACTTTTGATGATATAAATAACATTATTTACACCTCTTTGGATATTGTATTTGTGTTTGTTATATTTCTCTCGACCATACTCTCTATTACTCTCCATCCATATTTAGGATTTATTATTCTCTTCTATGTCCATTCTCTCATGCATCATCAACGTTATACAATTTGGAAACTTATTATATGTTATTCTAATCAATTTACACATAAATTTCTCTTTTTTATGGGGAATTTCTATTTACCCTTTTTTATGTGGGTTTCTGGGATATAATTTTAAATTTTTAATCCTTTGATGATATAGATAATTTTTTAGTATGAAATTTATTTTAATGGTGAAAAATAAATCCTCATGATAGTTTTTCAAATTTATTCAAATATACTTAACATTTATGATATTTTATATTACACACAATAAATATTATCACTTATATTAATTTCAACACCATGATTAACCAATACATGACATACTATAAAAACATTATTGTTTAATATGATAAATATAATCTATCAATTGGAAAGGTGGGTATGAATAGTATTAATTAATTATTAATTTTTTTTAATATATATATATATATATAATGAGTTAGTTTTTTTGAGTCAATATGGTTTTCCTTATGAATTTTGCATTCCTTCATACTTGGGAGAGATTGTTATGTCAATAAGGTATCCTTATGACTTTAATATTTCTTCTTGTTTTAAAAATTACAAACACCTTATTTCAAGGAAAAACTCATCTTACCCCTTGTTTTACTTCTATATGTAAAATTTCTTTCCCCATGGAAATTTTCCCTTACCTATTTTTAATTTCCCATATCATAATTTTTACTAAGTGTAAAATTATGATTGAAACAAAAAACCTCAGAATATTATTATTGCCTAGATATGAAGCATTCTATTTTAGAATCTGAATTCTCAGAATTCTGGTTACGAACTTCTCAATGTTCTGACTCCGAATTCTGAATTAGATTTATGGTTATGAACTCTTATGTGTTCTGACTCTGAATTCTAAATCAGAATTCTGGTTACAAACTCTTCTGAGTTCTGACTACAAATTCTGAATATGAGTTCAGGATACGAACTCTTCAGAGTTCTGAATCTGAATTCTGAATCAAAATTCTGGTTACGAACTCATCTGATTTCTGCTCTGAATTCTGAATACCAATTCTGGATACAAACTTCTCTATGTTCTGACTTTGACTTCTCTGAATTCAGACTACGAAATATTCTGATTTCAGACTCTAAATTCCCATAAACTCTGAATCCAAGATTTATAAGTTCAGGTGCCAAATTCTTTTGAATCTAGATTTAGAATTTCCTTGAAAATCAGACTCTGGAATTAAATATAATTCAGGTTCTGAATTCCAACAAAATAGAATCTAAATATCCTTGTATTATAGACTCTAAAAAAAATTTTCTTATACTCTGAACATTAATATACTACATTCCAAAAATCATATTTTATTAATGCATACACTCATTTTGTTATAAAATGATGTCGTGCTTTCAGTTATCAACTAACCATTTTTTGAGTGACACGTGTACATGTCCCTCTGAAATTCAAGGAAGAATATGACTGTTAGAGGAGGGAGCTGACTGTTAGAGTTGTTCCAATTTATAGGATCTCATTTGAAAGATATTATAATACTTCGATGACTATAGAAACCACATGTTTCTTAAATGATTAATATATAGAGACTTTCATTTCTTTGTGCGTATTGAACTACTTGTTCAGCTTTTCTTCATGTAGCTCCGATTGTCGCTGTGTACAATCGAGGGCTTCCAGGGAGAGGAAGAAAGAGGTGCCGACAACCGTGAAGTTGAGAGATTCCTTGTTGAGGAAGACCGATGTGCCGACTAACATGAAGTTGAGAGCTTCCTTGACGATGAAGACAGAGGTGTCGACTACCTTGAAGATGAGGGCTTGCGAGGATATCAAGACAGGGTCTAATATTCATATCGAGGGCTTACCATGGTGTGGGTTAGACATACATTCTTGAAAGTATAAATCAAGGGACATTTATCCAAGGTTGTTGGATACCCTTCTCTTTGGGTTAAAAGATTTTGTACTTGTTACTTTTTTTGTTACAAGTTTTCCGCTCTATTTTTATTGTTGTGTAAAGTATATATATCTTAAACAGCATTTTTCTTGTACTCTAATATAGTTAGATTCTATACTCTTTACGGTAGAATCTTCATCTTTGTAAACGTTCATTATGTTTCATTTCTAGAATCACTTTTCCGGAATTTCATTCTCGGAATCATATTTCAGGAGTCAAGCATGTGTTTAGAACTTAGTGGTTTGGTAAATTATCTTTTTTAACCTAGTTAAACATAACCATCTTTAAAAGTTCCAAAGGAAATTTTAATATTACAATTCAACCCTTCTTATATTTGAGCATATTATTACATATTCGATCCTACATGTAGTATTATAGAGCATATCACCACTACTGGAAATCCAGCATTTCCCAACGGTTTAGAACCGTTGGGAAAGGCTGCAGAACCACTGGTATATGTTATACCAACGGTTCTGTAAACCGTGGGGAAGTAAGCCGTTGGGAAAGGATTTTCCCAATTGTTTACACAGAACCGTTGGGATAGCTTAGAAAAAATCAACATATCCCAACGGTTCTGCCAAACCGTTGGGAAATCAATAGAGATTTTCTTTCCCAACGGTTTACAAACCGTTGGGAAAGGTTTTTACCAATGGTCCATTCAATATGGTATCCCAACGGTTTGAAACCGTTGGGATAGGGTGTTTTTACCAACAGTTCAAAGAACTGTTGGTAAAAACAGCTACATAGAGCCTATGCCAATGGTTTTCAAACCGTTGGCATAGGCTTTGCTGTGCAAATTGCACAGCAGCCTGCAATTTGCACAGCATGTCTGGTTTTTGGGCATTCACCCTCGGTTTCAATTCAATTTTCAATCCAATTATTCCCTCGTTTTCAATTCATTTTTCAATCCAATTATTGTACCTGTAACACATATAATTCATACATATAGAGAACAAACCAACGCATACAAATAATGCAAACCAACCAACCAACACATATAATGCATCCTGAAAATATACACATCCATAATTAAAGTAGAATTCAAAACATAATTATAAACATACATAATTCATTTAGAATTCATTTTAAAATTTAGATGACAATCATATGTGGAATCCGTAATTCAATTCATAATTTGATTGGATTTTCATATACCATATATTTTTAATAGAAATGATATCCATTTTAAACAAAATACATACATCTGGAATGATACCGGTCACACCGTGCCTCGGATTGAGGCGAGGTTTACTCATACACGTCACAAATGACTCATTGATCGTTGTCCTAAAGTATCAACATATTCCGAAATCGTTTGGTCGGTTTTCCTTATGTCAGTTGTTTTTTTCACTTAAAATGAAGTGTTTTTTAAATAAAAGAGAGACACTTTGAATAGTGTAGGCCACACCGTGCCTCGTATTGAGGCGGGGTTAACTCTTACACATCACAAATGACCTATGTATTGTTGTGCTAAAATATAAACACAATCAGAATGCGTTTGGTTGGTTTTCCGTATGAATTTAAAATGTAGTCCAATTTAAAGAAAAGAGATACACTTAGAGTGGTCTCGGCCAAACTGCGACTCGGATTGAGGCGTGGTTGACTCGTACACGTAACATATGACCCATGGATTTTTCTCATAAAGTTTCAACGGAAACCGAATCCGTTTGGTTGTTTTTCCGTATGTACTTAAAATGGTGTCCATTTTAAACAAAAGAGAGTCACTTAGACTTATCCTAGCCACACCGCGACTCAGATTCATCTCGGGTTGGCTCATACACGTCACATATGACCCATGGATTGTTGGGATAAATTATCAACAGATTCGGAATGCGTTTGGTCGGTTTTCCGTATGTCAGTTGATGCTTTTCACTTAAAATGACGTCCTTTTGAAACAAAAGACGGACACTTTGAGTGGTGCCGGCCACACCACATCTCCGGATTGAGCTGAAACCACCGTGAAACATTCTAATTATTATTCGTGACATGTATGCGCAGACGGCACGTCAATCGGACGTGCGGTTTGCGCGGTAGGACTCAATATTCGTGTCTTAAGTGATGCGCGCGCTTCGTAAACGCGCGTGAGGGGGGTCCAAACGGGCCGAACAAAGTCGGAATGACTTGAAATCAGACGAAAAATACGGAAGAGTGATTTATGAAGTGGTCGAGCAGACGGCCCGTCAATCAAATGTGCCGTGTGCCCACGGTGACCGACAACGCTGTTCTGGTGTCATAAACGGCCAAAACGGACGTCCAATGGTCAAATTCATAGAGAACGACCTCAAATTGAGGTGAAACCACCGTGAAACATTTTAATTATTATTCGTGATGTGTACGCGCAGACGGCACGTCAATCGAACGTGCGGTTTGCACGGTACGACTCAATATTCATATTTTAAGTGATGTGCGCGCTTCGTAAACGCGCATGAGGGGGGTCCAAACGGGCCGAACGAAGTCGGAATGGCAGGAAATCGGACGAAAAATACGGGAGAGTGATTTATGAAGTGGTCGAGCAGACGTCACGTCAATTGGACATGCCATGTGCCCGCGGTGACCAACAACGCAGTTCTGGTGTCATAAACGGCCAAAACGGGCGTCAAACGGTCAAATTCATAGTGGACGACCTCAAATTGAGCTAAAACCACAGTGAAACATTCTAATTATTATTCGTGACGTGTACGCGTAGACGGAACGTCAATCGAACGTGCGGTTTGCGTGGTACGGCTCAATATTCGTATTTTAAGTGATGTGCGCGCTTCATAAACGCGCGTGAGGGGGGTCCAAACGGGCCGAACGAAGTCGGAATGGCCTGAAATCAGACGACAAATACGGGTGAGTGATTTATGATGTGGTCGAGTAGACGGCATGTCAATTGGATGTTCCATGTGCCCGCGGTGACCGACAACGCAGTTCTGGTGTCATAAACGGCCAAAACGGGCGTCAAACAGTGAAATTCATAGCGGACGACCTCGGATTGAGCTGAAACCACCGTGAAACATTCTAATTATTTTTCGTGACGTGTACGCGCAGACGGCACATCAATCGGATGTGCGGTTTGCGCGGTACGGCTCAATATTCGTGTTTTAAGTGATGCGCGAACTTCGTAAACGCGCGTGAGGGTGGTCCAAACGGGCTGAACGATTCTAGAATGGCCTGAAATCAGACGACAAATACGGCTGAGTGATTTATGAAGTGGTCGAGCAGACGGCACGTCAATCGGACGGGCCGTGTGCCCGCGGTGACCGACAACGCAGTTCTGGGGTCATAAACGGCCAAAGCGGGCGTCCAATGGTCAAATTCATAGCGGACGTCCTCGGATTGACCTGAAACCATTGTGAAACATTCTAATTATTATTCGTGACGTGTACGCATAGACGGCACGTCAATCAGACGTGCGGTTTGCGAGGTATGGCTCAATATTCGTGTTTTAAGTGATGTGTGCGCTTCGTAAACGCGCGTGAGAGGGGTCCAAATGGGCCGAACGAAGTCGAAATGGCCTGAAATCAGACGAAAAATACGGGAGAGTGATTTATGAAGTGGTCGAGTAGACGGCACGTCAATCGGACGTGCCCTCTGCCCGCGGTGACCGACAACGCAGTTCTTGTGTCATAAACGGCCAAAACGGGCGTCCAACGGTCAAATTCATAGCGGACGACCTCGGATTGAGCTGAAACCACCGTGAAACATTCTAATCATTATTCGTGACGTGTACGCATAGACGGAACATCAATCGGACGTGCAGTTTGCGCGGTACGGCTCAATATTCTTATTTTAAGTGATGTGCGTGCTTCGTAAATGCGCGTGAGGGTGGTCCAAATGGGCCGAACGATTTCGGAATGGCCTGAAATCAGACGACAAATACGGGTGAGTGATTTATGATGTGGTCGAGAAGACGGAACGTCAATCGGACCTGTCGTGTGCCCGCGGTGACCGACAACACAGTTCTAGTGTCATAAACGGCCAAAACGGGCGTCAAACGGTCAAATTCATAGGGGACGACCTCGGATTGTGCTGAAACCACCGTGAAACATTATAATAATTATTCATGACATGTACGTGCAGACGGCACGTCAATCGGACGTGCGGTTTGCGCGGTACGGCTCAATATTCGTGTTTTAAGTGATGTGCGCGCTTCGTAAACGCGCGTGAGGGTGGTCCAAATGGGCCGAACGATTTCTAAATTGCCTGAAATCAGACGAAAAATACGGGTGAGTTATTTATGAAGTGTTCGAGCAGACGGCGCGTCAATCGGATGTGGCGTGTGCCCGCGGTGACCGACAACGCAGTTATGGTGTCATAAACGGCCAAAACGGGCGTCAAACAGTCAAATTCATAGCGGACGACCTCAGATTGACCTGAAAACACCGTGCAACGTTCTAATTATTATTTGTGACGTGTACGCGCAGACGGAATGCTAATCGGACTTGCGGTTTGCGCGGTACGGCTCAATATTCGTGTTTTAAGTGAGGCGTGTGCTTCGTAAACGCGCGTGAGGGGGGTCCAAACGGGCCGAACGAAGTCTGAATGGCCTGAAATCAGAGGAAAAATACGGGACAATGATTTTTGAAGTGTTAGAGGAGACGGCACGTCAATCGGACGTGCCGTGTGCCCGCGGTGACCGACAACGCAGTTCTGGTGTCATAAACGGCCAAAACGGGCATCCAACGGTCAAATTCATAGCGGACGACCTTAGATTGAGCTGAAACCACTGTTCAACATTCTAATAATTATTTGTGACGTGTACGCACCGACGGCACGTCAATCGGACGTGCGGTTTGCGCGGTACGGCTCAATATTCGTATTTTAAGTGATGCACGCGCTTCGTAAACGCGCGTGAGGGGGGTCCAAACGAGACGAACGAAGTCGGAATGACCTGAAATCAGACGAAAAATACGGGTGAGTGATTTATGATGTGTTCGAGCAGACGACACGTCAATTGGACGTGCCATGTGCCCGCGGTGACTGACAACACAGTTCTGGTGTTATAAACGGCCGAAACGGGCGTCAAACGGTCAAATTCATAGCGGATGACCTCGGATTGAGCTGAAACCACCGTGAAACATTCTAATTATTATCCGTGACATGTACGTGCAGACGGCACGTCAATCGGACGTGCAGTTTACGCGGTACAGCTCAATATTCGTGTTTTAAGTGATGTGCACACTTCGTAAACGCGCGTGAGGGTGGTCCAAACGGGCCGAATGATTTCGGAATGGCCTGAAATTAGACGAAAAATACGGGTGAGTGATTTATGAAGTGGTTGAGCAGACGGCATGTCAATCGGACGTGCCGTGTGCCCGCGGTGACCGACAATGCAGTTCTGGTGTCATAAACGGCCAAAACGGGCGTCCAACGGTCAAATTCATAGCAGACGACATCGGATTGAGCTGAAACCACCGTGCAACATTCTAATTATTATTCGTGACATGTACGCGCAGACGGCACGTCAATCGGACGTGCGGTTTGCGCGGTACGGCTCAATATTCGTGTTTTAAGTGATTTGTGCGCTTCGTAAACGCGCATGAGGGTGGTCCAAATGGGCCGAACGATTTAGTAATGGCCTGAAATCAGACGAAAAATATGGGTGAGTGATTTATGAAGTGGTCGAGCAGACGGAACGTCAATCGGACGTGCTGTGTGCCCGCAGTGACCGACAATGCAGTTCTGGTGTCATAAACAGCCAAAACGGGCGTCAAACGGTCAAATTCATAGCGGACGACCTCGTATTGACCTGAAACCACCGTGCAACATTTTAATTATTATTTGTGACGTGTACGCGCAGACATCACGTCAATCGGACGTGCGGTTTGCGCGGTACGGCTCAATATTCATGTTTTAAGTGATGTGTGCGCTTCGTAAACGCTCGTGAGGGGGGTCCAAATGGGCCGAACGAAGTCGGAATGGCTTGAAATCAGACGGCAAATACGGGACAGTGATTTTTGAAGTGTTCGAGCAGACATCACATCAATCGGACATTCCCTGTGCCCGCGGTGACCGACAACGCAGTTCTGGTGTCATAAATAGCCAAAATACTGTCCATTTTAAACAAAATAGAGACACTTTGAGTGGTGTCGGCCACACCTTGCCTTGGATTGAGGTGGCGTTGACTCATACCTGTCACATATGACCCATGGATCAATCTCCTAAAGTTTCAATAGAAACCGAATGCGTTTGGTCGGTTTTCCGTATGTCATTTTTTGTTTTCACTAAAAATGAAGTCCATTTTAAACAAAATAGAGACACTTTGAGTGGTGTCGGCCACACCGCGCCTCGGATTGAGGTTGCGTTGACTCGTACACGTCACATATGACCCATGGATCGTTCTCCTAAAGTTTCAACAGAATTTGAATGTGTTTGGTCGGTTTTCTGTATGTACTTAAAATACTGTCCATTTTAAACAAAAGAAAGTCACTTAGAGTGGTCCCGACCACACCGCATCTCGGATTTAGGCGTGGTTGACTCGTACACTTCTCAAATGACCCATGGATCGTTGAATTAAAGTATAAACACAATCCGAATGTGTTTGGCCGGTTTTCCGTATGCCAGTTGATGTTTTTCACTTAAAATGATGTCCTTTTGAAACGAAAGACATACACTTTGAGTTGTTTCGGCCGCATCGCGCCTCGGATTGAGGCGGGGTTGATTCGTACATGTCACATATGACCCATGGATCATTTTCCTAAAGTATCAACACATTTAGAATGCGTTTGGTCAGATTTTCGTATGTCACTTTTTGTTTTCACTTAAAATCTTATGGAAATTCATATAGAATATTTTTATATCATATTTAGTATGGATTAGATTTTAGTTGATCGTGCTATGAAACATTTCAGAGCTAATGAAATTAAGGAAGGTGGAGGGGCTGTCCGGGGGGCTGTCCGGTGGGGCTGTCCGGTGGGTGTCCGGGGGGCTGTCCGGGGACCAAGGAGGAGGGTGGGGGGGCTGTGCGGGGTCTGTCTGGGGGTGTTTGGGGGTTGTTCAGGGGGTTGTCCGGGGTTGTTCAGGGGGTTGTCCGGGGGTTGTTCAGGGGGTTGTTCAGGGGGTTGTTCAGGGGTTGTTTAGGGGTTGTTCAAGGGTTGTTCCGGGGGTTGTCTGGGATTGTTCATGGGGCTGTCCGGGGGGTGTTTGGGGGGTTGTCTGGGGTCCAAGGGGGAGGGTGGGGGGGTGTCCGAGGGGCTGTCCCGGGGGCTATCCGGGGTCCAGGGTAGAGGGATGGGGGCTGTACGGGGGTCTGTCCGGGGGGCTATCCGCGGGGCTGTCCGGGGGGTGTTTAGGGGGTGTTCGGGGTCCAAGGGGGGGGGGGGGGGGTTGTCCAGGGTCCAAGAATGAGGGGGGTTGTCCAGGGAGTTCACAAACACACAACCACTAAAAGACAACAACATCCATAAAAATAGAAAAAATATAAAAATAACTCAACTCCAATACTATACTACGAGTCTAGATAAAACCAACAACTAGAATAGATTAAACAACAAATCTCAGTAATATAAGTCAAAAATGTAACAGATCAATATGACCCACATCAGCATCACCGTCACCATCATCATCATCATCATCACCCTCGTCATCGTCCTCATCATCGTCCTCACCCTCCACAGCGCCTTCCTCCTCGCCTTCGCCCTCCTCATCTCCCTCCTCTTCCGCATCAGACTCCTCGCCATCATCATCTTCAAGCTAGACATCAGCCTGACCACCACTGGAACTTCCACCTGGTGCACCATATATAGAATGTATTGACGACATGTATTCATCAATCGCTGGGCTGGCCTCTGCTGGAAGTGTTGGACGTATAACTTCAATAAATTTCATAAATACACGTTTTTCCCTAGTAGATTGTTCTGCCGTCTCTGTGGCCCGTTTCTCAGCCTGTTCTGCCTGTGACCTAACTTGCTGCAGCTCGGTGGCACTACAACTCGTACCTGAGGCAGGCCGATACCTCGTTGGGGCTATCCTAGGTCGGCAGCGTACTCTGCCAGAATGATCCTCTCCCAACACCTGATGTAAGTGATCAGATGGCCCAAAATTGTCTGCTTCTTAGGCATCGAGGGCCTCTAAAGCATCCTGTTACAAATATAAATATATTATTAAGTTACGAAATAGATATTAAAATATAAAATCAATAGATTAAAACTTACAATCTGCTACTGAGTCGCTTCCTTGATAGCACTTCCATCCTTTTTTCATCTACTCAAGCAAAACAGTTTTGCTCGAGGCACACGTCCTTCAATATTTTGTACATGCCTCTACAATGACATTGAAAACAAAAGTTATATAAAAACTTTAGCAAATGATTAAATAATTTAGGAAACAAAAGGAAATGTAAGTCGTAAAGAAAACTTATAAACAATTGTCATACCTGCTGCCTCTCATGATCCGGCATCGTCGTGCGTCCTAGTGTATGGAGGTATTTTTTTGCATCAATGTTTTTTTTTATTTTTTCCAGATGATTCCTAAATAAAATTCGATAATGAAAAAGATAATATTAATTCAAAAATTGAAAGTTATTATTTAAATACATCAAATGTAATTCATACCTTAAACTGGGTACTCGTCCAATGAGTAATCATCTGACGATACTGCTCTATAGGACAGTCATCCACGACTGGTACCTCCTCTAACTCAGTGCCAGCTCTAGCACGCCATCCAATATACAGCTCATGCTTGTAGGCTCTCCAAAGCTCGCCTAAATCCTTTAGACGTTCCAGTCGTGCACCCTCACCATCAGGAAAATTAAATCGAAGCTGAAATCAAAATATTAATTCATATAAATACAAAAAAAATCATGGCATTAAATACAACAGATTTTTTTACCCATATCTCTGCCCAAGCTCTATCTTTGACCTCATGTGGCAAATGTCTCCATGACAGCGGGCTGACGGGAATGATGTCAGAGTATTTGGCAAGCATCACCAGAAAACTCTGACATTGCTGTCCGGTTTTCTCAACCATTTGATTGTCTTCATTATATTCCACCATAACCTGTGTGCGACGGTTCCACACCGAACGCATGCGTGTACGGCCCCGCCCCCGCCTCCTGTCAATAGATGTATCTGTCATGAAAGAAAAACAAATATTTTATCAAAACATGTTATAATGAAAATAAATATTGCTATAAAAATTTGTTAGGGTTTTATAAATATACCTGCACTAGTCTGATCAATGAGTGGCCCCGGATCCACAGAACCTGATGGAACAGCCTCTGGTGGAACAGGAGTCGAAGACGATGGAATATAAAAGCTCGGAGAGACAGAAGTAGAAGGAAAAGAAGATGGAACAACAGTATGACCTGATGCTGACTGGGGAGTGGGAATCATCATGGGATGTGAAAATGATGGGGCAGAAGATGCAGATGGTAGCGAAAACATGGGAGGCCTAAATACCCCCTGTGTCCCTAACGACACACCGGGATCAGAATGTGGGAAGACTGAAATGTCAGTGGGAGGGGCAGGGTCTAGTCAGGCACGCGCAGCTCTACGTCCACCTCTGGTACGAACCCTCCTCGTACCACCAGCCTGAGTACTAGGACCAGTGCTAGGCTCCTCGTCGAATAACTGTCGACGTAATGGTGGATCCTACAAAAAAGTTTACAAAAAAAATTAATCACATGACATTATATATTCTGTAAATATATATATATATATATATTTGAAAAAAAGTACTCACTATAGGCACTAATGGTGGAATGCCCATCTCCTCCATCCGACGATTGTTCTCTGCCATTTTTTTTCTTCATCTCTCTTCAATTGGCTGCATTTCCTGCATTTGAAAACAAATATGTAATTAATAAGAAAAAGAAAATTAATGTGTAAACCAAAAAACTAAATATATGAGGGAATGAGGGGATTCATTGGTAATTTAGCTATCAATTGTTTTAGAAGAGCTTGAATGAATTTAATAAAACATTCAAGTTGTAATGTTCACCAAGTTAGAAATATTGTTTGATTTTGTTTGAATACAGTTCAATTCCAAATTAGAAAATGCAATTCAAATAAAACAGCAACCAATAAACATTGAAAATTCACATAACGGTCAAGTCAGCTAAAACATATTTGTGATCATTACTAAATAAATATGAATATTACCAACCATAACAACCCAACTCGAGGTAAATTAAAAGAATTGAGAACATGGATGAATGATTCTATATATTTCCAACCACAACTTGAGGTTCAAAATCAACTCTGAATATTGAGCTATTGGAGTCATCAAAAGAAATAAATGGATTGGTTCCAATGGCAATAGGGGTACTGTCAATTCCATGATCAGCATCATCAAAAATATGTCTTGGAATTACTTCAACTATGACACCAAATTCAGGTTGAAGTTGATCTTTGACATAAAAAACTTGTTTAGCCATTGATGCCAACACATATGGTTCTTCGGTTGCAAGAGTGCGGGTCATATTAATTACTCGAAATCCATAATCATCAATAAATGTGCCATGTCTCGTCATCGAATCAATCCAATGTCATTTCATCATTGTGACTCGTCCATGAGAGTAATAATCCAATATTATTATTTTCTCAAAGACTCCATAATAACCCACATTTTCAAGTCGCGGTCTACTATATGATGGACTGGCATAACAATTTGTTGTGGCAGTAACCATAATACCATCATGTTGTGTTCTCATGTTTTTGGCTCGTTCAGTGACAATAAATCTGTACCCATTGATATCAATTGATTTACAGTCACCAACCACGATATTAGGACCAGAAGCCAAAGCTCTTATTTCCTCAGAGACAGAGTCAGCAGACAAACTCAATACCTGCAATATAAATGACAGTTAAACTTAAGTAAATATTGAAATAATTAATTTAAACAGTAATATTTTTACCTTCAATTTTAACCAAGAAGAAAACTCTTTTCTATGCAAAGTCTCTCTCCTTCTCAACGATAAAGAACGATGCTTCCTATTTATCATTGTTTTATGTTTCCTTTAGAAAAAAATATGAATAGGTTAACATATATATATGATAGATATACATATTCAATTTTGTTACCTGATATAGTCATCGAACAAATCACAGTTGAACAAAACTGTGCGATGTGCCATCTCCCGCTCTTCATGGCTTAATGTCTTCAATGTATATGATCCAGGAATTCCTCCTGTTTGAGGAAGTGATGGAAAACTGGGTTCAATTTTCTCATATTGTTCTTCTTCATTTCCCATTGGTCTGTTCATTCTTGTAGTAAGATCAGACAAATACATTGAACAGAAATCCATACATTCTTGAGCTAAGTAACCGTTCACGATAGAACCTTCGGGATGATTCTTGTTTCGAAAATAAGACTATATTGTGAACATATTTCTTTCAGTTGGATACATTCAAAAAAAAGAAACAGGTCCTCTGATAAGTATTTCAGTTGGAATATGGACAGTCAGATGCAGCTTGAATGTGAAAAATGATGGGGGAAATATTTTCTCCAACTCACACAAAATTAATGGGGCATCTGTCAACATTTTTTACAAGAAAGAATTGGACAAATTCTTAGCACAAAGATCTCTAAACAAATGGAACAACTGAATAACACCCACCCTTACATTATTAGACAAAATATGACGGATTTCTATTGGAAGCAACTCATGCAATAGAACGTGATAATCATGAGTCTTCAAAGATTTTAGCTTCAACTCTCTTCAGTTGACCCATTTAGATATGTTGCTTGAATAGCCATCGGGAACTCTAATAATCTCTAATACTTCCAAAAATTGCTTTTTTTAAGTAAGTGTCATCACATAAGACGCACATGTAAGTTGCCACTTATTTTCACTGATACGCACAGGATGCAATTCTGGTCTGATGCCCCAATCCACCAAGTCACGTCGAGATCGTAAATCATGTTTTTGTCTTCCGCTTGACATTTAGAAGAACTGAAAGCAACATTTCACATATATTCTTTTCAATATGCATTACATCTAAGCAATGACGTAGAAAATTGGTTGACCAATAAGGCAAATAAAAAAAGATACTACTCTTCCTCCAATTGTAACAGGTTTCTGTGGAAACATTCTTTCTCTTTCCATATTTCATTTGACCCTTCCCGAACGAAAAACTGAAATCTTTCAATTCATTAAGCACATCAGTTCCAGACATACGCTGAGGTGGATCATCGGTCTCTATAGTATTATCAAATCTTCGACGATTCATTCTATATGGATGATCCTTTGGCAAAAATCGTCGATGTCCCATAAAACTGAAACTACAATGATGTTTCAGTCTTCTGGATCGTGTATTCTTCATACAAACTGGACATGACAGTTTTCCCTTCGTGCTCCATCCAGACATCATTGCATAAGCCGGAAAATCATTGATCGTCCACATAAGCGTAGCACACATATGAAATGTGTCTTTCGAACATGCATCGTATGTGCGCACACCCACATCCCAAAGAAGTTTCAACTCTTTTATTAAAGTTTGCATGTATACATCAATATCAATGCCGGGATCAGAAGGACCAGATATGAGTATACTCATGGAAGTGAAAGATTTTTTCATACACAACCATGGGGGGAAGATTATAAATGTGTATAAAAACTGGCCATGTGCTGTGCGAAGTAAGCATCTTCCCAAACGGATTAAAACCGTCGCATGAAAGACCCAGCCTCAAATTAAGCACGTCAGCTGCAAAATCAGGATGTCGAGCATCAAATCTCTGCCATGCAAATCCATCTGCAGGATGAACCAACTCATCACTAGTCTTCTTTCTCTCGGTATCATGCCATATCATTTTTATTGATATGTCATCAGACATAAAAAGATTCTGGAGTATGGGGATCAATGAACAGTGCCACATTACTTTCTGTGGAATGCGGGATGGTGCTCCTTCAGATTTTGACTTCCAGCGGGATGTGCCACATTTTATACATTCATTTCGTTCAGCGGTTTCTTCCCAGAATAAACTGCAATCTTTCGGGCAAGCATGAATTTTGTTTCTGGAAAATCCTAGTTCTTTAACTAACTTCCATTCCATATAGTGGTTTGAGGGAATATCTGCCTCATCTGGAAGTAAATCCTTCAAGAGGGTAAGAATGTAATCGATTTCTATATTAGAAATCCCATATATAGTTTTCCATGAAACAATAGGATTAAAAATTCCAGCTTTTTCATTTTATCACATTGTCGATATACTGGATTCGTGGCAGCATCATTAAATTTTTTCACCCTATCAATATCATCATTTTCACTAGATGCATCAGTTGTCCTCATATCGACGTCTTCTTAAGTCGAAATCCTTTCTTTTTCATGATGACGAATAAACGGAAACCGATCATCTAACAAATTCTCCATTCCAGCCCTTTCATTTCGATCATCACAAATTTTAGATTTCATTTTCTCCCCATTGTGATACCACAAAAAGTAGTTTGCTTGAAAAACATTTTTGGTTATGTGGTAGCTGACTTCTTCACGACTCAACCAAGGTCTACCAACACAATTGGAACATGGGCAGTGTATGCGACCACTATCGGAAGCATTGTGAAATGTAAAATCTATAAAGCTCTCCAAATTGTTTTGAAAATCACTTGAGATACGATCGGTTTCCTACATCCAACTTCTGTCCATTCTGTAAAAAAATTCATATAAGTCATTTTGTCATAAACAATTCAATAGGATTGATCATTAATAGAAAATACATTTAAGTAAACGATAAAGGAAGAACATAATCATGGCATCAACTACACATGTGAAAAAAACATACAAATGTGTTATTGAAAAAATGTAAAACCAAAAAGAACTTAATGTGTTATCACATCAGAGAATGCCTCATCCCATAACCATATTAGTAGGGTACCCTTATGGACAGCCCCGCCCACCCCCGTGGACAACCCCCCCACCCCCGTGGACACCCCTACCCCCTAGACATCCCAACCACCCTCGTGGACAGCCCACCCACCCCCCTCGACACCCCTTCTCCCTATGGACAGCCCCCCACCCCCTTGGATAGCCCGACCACCCCCCTGGACACCCCTACCCCCTGTGGCCAGCCCACCCACCACCCATGGACAGCCCGCCCACCCCTCCTTCACAGCCCGACCACCCCCGTGGACAGCCCGTCCACCCTTGTGGACAGCCCGCCCACCCCCGTACCCCCTGGACACCCTGTACCCCCCCCCCCCCTCGGGATAGCCCCGCCCACCCTCCCAAACAGCCCACACCCCCCTCCCCTGCAACCCCACCACCACCACCTAGACATACCAACCCCCCTGGACACCCCACACACCCCTCCCCCACCAGGACACCCCACCCAGACCCCCAGGACAGCCCACACCCCCTGGACAGCCCCGCCCACCCCTGTGGACAGCCTTTCCCACCCCCATGGACTGCCCCGCCCACCCCCGTGGACAACCCACCCACCCCCGTGGACTCCCCCAACCCCCTAGACAGCCCAACCACCCCTGTGGATAGCCCACCCACCCCCCTCGACACCCCTTCTCCCTATGGACAGCCCCCACCCCCTTGGATAGCCCGCCCACCCCCCTGGACACCCCTACCCCCTGAGGCCAGCCCACCCACCCCCCCTGGACAGCCCGCCCACCCCTCCTTTGACAGCCCGACCACCCCCGTGGACAGCCCGTCCACCCTTGTGGACTGCCCACCCACCCCCGTACCCCCCTGGACACCCCGTACCCTCCTGGATAGCCCCGCCCACCCTCCCAAACAGCCCACACCCCCCTTCCCTGCAACCCCACCACCACCACCTAGACATACCACCCCACATGGACACCCCACACACCCCTCCCCCACCAGGACACCCCACCCAGACCCACATGACAGCCCACACCCCCTGGACAGCCCCGCCCACCCCCGTGGACACCCCCTACCCCCTAGACAGCCCAACCACCCCCGTGGACAGCCCACCCACCCCCCTCGACACCCCTTCTACCTATGGACAGCCCCCCACCCCCTTGGATAGCCCACCCTCCCCCCTGGACACCCCTACCCCCCGTGGCCAGCCCACCCACCCCCCTGGCCAGCCCGCCCACCCCTCCTTGACAGCCCGACCACCCCCATGGACAGCTCGTCCACCCTTGTGGACAGCCCGCCCACCCCTGTACCCCTTGGACACCCCGTACCCCCCCTGGATAGCCCCACCCATCCTCCCAAACATCCCACACCCCCTCCCCTGCAACCCCACCACCACCACCTAGACAAACCACCCCCTGGAATGTGTAGAAATAACATAAAAATACATGATATATAGATAGCACAAAATACTCAACCTATGGGTTCACATTAACTACATAATCACACACTTCACTACTACCATAAAACACATAAACCACACCAACACCACACAAGACGCATAGCATTTCTCACATTCATTTATAATCCACTTCATTCACACTTACATTGTCCATTCATTTACTGTTAAATTAATTAAATCCATTTAGCACACATCCATTTCTATTCCATCTCATTTATTTAATATCTTGTTTTTTTGTTTTAACAACATAATTTATTCCATAGATAACCAGGAAACTAATAAAACCACCACACAACAACTCACCATCTCACAATAACCATTGACACCATGTTACATCGACCAACCATCTCACCAAAACAACCACATATCAAAATAAAAATATTTCACATCACAAACCACCGCACAACCAAAACCACCTCACCACATTATACACCACAACTTCATCACACAACACCTCCAAACGACACAACACCACCACACATCATCACTATCATACAACTTCACATGACACATCCATGCCCACTAACCATCACATTACAACCCCACATATCACAAAGCCCAACTGGTCACCTCAATCCCCATAAAACAGCCTACAACATACAATGAAACACAACAAAAAACCTCTCATAGAGGCAACATACCCCAACTTCCACAATTTATTTATTCAAGGTCTTTTATTACATTACCCCTTTATTTATCATGGACATTATAACACAACTGATATTCCAGGGGAAACTAATTAATTAACAAAATATTTATTCATTTCCCTATTTTACACGGTGAAATCACATCAAAATACAAACTTAAAACTAAAATATTAGATCAATAACAATAAGAACAAGGTGCCATATCTGTATAAAGAAAAAATTACTTGATTGGGATGATTCAAATGGGTTTTCACCTATTCGGATGGGGGATTTAGAGAGTAGCAGAGAGATGGAGGTGGATTGATAACTTAAAACTAAAATACTAAAGCAATAACAATAAAAATAAGGATGTTTATGTGTATAAATGAAAAGATACCTGATTTCAGATGGTTTTCACCTCTTCGGATAGGGTATTTCGTGAGAGGAGAGCGGTGGAGTGGATGAAATTAGGTGTCTGTGCGAATGGGGGAGAGCAGCCCCATGGCTGGATTTGGGGGAAATAATTCCCAACTATTTTTAAGAACCGTTGGGAAAGAGATGCTAAGGACCCCTTTACCAACGGTTTGAGGAAACCGTTGGCAAAGGGGTGACCCTTTCCCAACGGTTCTATTGAACCGTTGGAAAATGGTGATTAACACACCCCTTTGCCAACGGTTTCCCAACGGTTTCAATGAACCGTTGGGAAAGGCTTACTTAATCCTTTAATCCCAACGATTTTAGCAAACTGTTGGTAAACACCCGTTTGAAAAAATAGCATTTCCAGTAGTGCATACTCACATAACATCTAACAATTGGTATCAGAGGAGGTTAACTTTGAATTAATCTCATAATTAATTTTAGAAGAGAATTCTCAGAATTGAACTAACGGATTGAATTTTTCTCATAATGAATTTTTTGGACTCATATAGTTTAGATTCATTTTTTATTAAAGATACTCTTGTTCAATATTTTTCTTTCTTAGGAATATTTTCCATGTTTATAAACTTTTTGTATAAACAATTTTCCGAGGAAATAATCTTCATTAAGATGGCAAGAATATATGTTGGTTCCATAGACAATCTAAATATAACTATACCACCTATCTTTGATGGAAATGATTATGAATATTGAAGAGATCAGATGGAGACTTTAATTATCAATACTGGTGTTGATAATTTCGTTATGCTTACTGGATGAAATAATGTTCCTGACATAGAATTTAGTACCTTTAACAATAAAGAAAAGCCTGAATATCAACTGAATTATAAGGTACATAATACATTCCTTTTTCCATGACTAGAAACATATATAGAAAAATTTCATCTTGTGAAGAAGCAAATTGTATATGGAAGTTACTCTAATTTACTCACTTTGGAACTTCCAATGTAATTATAACAAGAAGATCCATGCTCTAAGCTCAATATAATGGTTTCTACATTCCTTATGGAGAACCCATGTGTAAGGTGCAACAAAGATTCATGAGTATTGTAAACAGTTTACAATCCATGGGTGATAAAGGATTATATGATGAAGGTGTTGTTGATAAGATCATAGAAATCATGCCGAATGAATGGGAATCCAAAAGGACTACTATTGATGAAAACTGAAAGGTTACTCAGATTTCTTTAGATGAGTTGTTTAGAACTCTTATTCATCATGATACTAGACTAAAGAGAGAAGTTGATAATGTAAATAATAATAATGGAAATGGCAGTGTTTCTTTTTCTACAACATCTAATCATATGAAATCCAAGAATCATGAGAGAGTCTCAAGATGAAAATATGGGAAAGTTATTATCCAATCCGAATATAGTGTAAGTGAATCCTTAGAAAATGAATTAGAAAATCTTTCTCGAAG
This sequence comes from Viscum album, assembly GCA_963277665.1. Taxonomy (NCBI): domain Eukaryota; kingdom Viridiplantae; phylum Streptophyta; class Magnoliopsida; order Santalales; family Viscaceae; genus Viscum; species Viscum album. Next base: position 2,042,698,552 of record OY728147.1, on the reverse strand, counting down.
GATGAACATGATAGCTGGACAGAGGAACGTTCAATCCAGATTTAAGAAAAATGGAAGGAAAGATAAGAAATATTGAGTAGTCACATGTTATTAATACACGGGAGATGGACACATAAGACCTGATTTCCCTATCCTCAAGAGAAAAGAATGAAATGAAAGGAATTCAGATTGAAATAGAAAGAATTATAACAAGGCCAAATCTATGAAAGACTTGAATGCTAATGACACCTGGAGTTCTAGTGGTGGAGGCTCTTCAGATGAATCTTTAGATTATGAATCCTCTGGACAAATGAATCATGGTCAAATAACCAGACTACTTGTAAAAAATCATTGTTTGATGGCCAATGTACACAATGCTGAATCAATGAACAATGTTTATTTAAATGTAAATTATATTAATGATAAATATTATAACTCTTTGAATGAAGAATCTACTTCTATTAAAGATAATACTTTACCTTCCTTGGAATAAGTTCCTAGGTTTTCTAAACTTCTTGATATTGAGAAATCTAAACTCATGAAAAAAATGACATGGAAAATTATAGGAATACTATTCATACTAAGGAAATATCAGATCATTCTAAAGATCTTGATAAGAAAAATGTTTCTTTTTAAAAAATTTCAAGAAATATTAATGAAGTAAATTCTAAGAAGAATATACATTCCAAATATCTAGAAAACATAATTTCTACGAAAAAATTTTTCGAGCCTAGCTCTCGCTCAAAATCAAATGTTTTTTAAGACAAAAACTTAGTTAGCAAACTGAAATCCGTAATATTTTCCTTGAGTAATTGTTTGTCAAACTTTATCTAGGTAATGAAAATTTTGATAAAATGAATTCACAAATCTGACCTCTATGGAATAGTTCTGGTTTTTGTTATACTGGTTCTAAACCAATTTTTAGTAACAATTATTTTGTTCCTCAAAGTGCTCCATTCTACACTAAGTGTCAATGTGGAGGACACTGGGTAGAGAATTGTTCTCTAAAAACCCACTATTTAGGATTTCATAAAGACTATTTTTTAAAAAGATGTGGGTACCTAAAATTTTTCATTCCGAGATTTCTGGATCCAAGAAAGATAGGATTATGAAAACCCAACTTTTTCTTTATTTTCATGAAAATAGGGAAAGTACCAATAGAAATACTTGGTACATGGATAGTGGATGTTCCCATTATATAACAGGTAAAAAAATCTATTTTGAAAATATTATCAAGATGAATGGAGGAAAAGTAACTTTAGGAGTTAATGCTTAGGGAGAAATTATAGGTATATGTAGCATTGTTATTCTTGGAAAATCATTGATTTCAAATGTTATATTTGTTAAGGGTCTTAAGAACAACCACATTTTCATAATCCAATTATGTGATGAAGGCTACCTTGTGAATTTTAGGAATGACAAGTTCCTAGTACACAATTCCAATGAAGAGTTTATTCTTTCTTCCCATAGGTATGAGAATGTTTACACACTAGACTTATACGACCATATCATCCAAGATTTACCATGCCTTAGTGCAACAGAAGATCATTCTTGGTTGGGGCATAGAAGGTTAGGACACTGTAACCTTAGGAACTTATGAAAAAATTCCTAGAAAAGATTACTTAAGGATCTCCTAGAGATTAGATTTGACACTTCAAATGTTTTTGAACCCTATAAATATGGAAAGAAAGATAAATCAAGTTTTAAACTAGTCGGTGAAGTCTGATCTATTACAGTTAGTGCATATGGACCTATTTCTTCCAACACAAACTGGAAGCATTGGGGGAAATTATTATGTATTTTTCTTGGTTTATGACTACACTAGATTTATGTGGGTCTATTTTCTAGTAAAGAAGTCTGAATCGTTTTAATATTTTAAATGTTTTAGAGCCCATGTGAAAAATGAGAAAAATCTTCCATTGAAAACTATTCATAGTGATCATGGTGGATAATTTCAAAATTCTTATTTCGAAACTTTTTGTAGTAGAAAAGGTATTACTCACAACTACACAGTGCCCAGAACACCTCAAAAAATTGGTGTTGTTGAAAGAAGAAATATAATTATTCAAGAGATAACTTGAACCATGTTGAGTGAGTATTCTGTAGCCAAACATTTTTTGGATGAAGTTGTAAGTACTACTAGTTATACTATAAGTCATGTTTTGATTCTAAATTTTCTTAATAAAACTCTTTTTGAGTTATAGAACTGTAGAAAACCTAGACTTTCCTACTTCAATGTTTTTGGATTCAAGGTATTCATTTTTAATACTAAAGATAACTTACACAAATTCACCCCAAAATATGATGAAGGTGTTTTCTTAGGTTACTCCACAACTTTTAAGGAATATAGAGTTTTCAATAAAAACACATGTACTAGTGAAGATATAGTACATGTAAAATTTGATAAAACCAGGCCATTAGTTTTTAAACTACCCCATCCTACATCTTCAGATGTGGTTTCAAAAACATAATATCAACCTTTGATAGAAGATCATTCTGATAAGGAAAATGTCCAAGAAGATACTTCTGAAACATTTACCAACGAAGATTTCCTAACCTATGTTAATGAACAGGTTTTTCAAAACCAAAATCAGTCATTTCTTAAGAATCATCCCAGTGATAGCATAATTGGTGATATGAATCAACCTATAAGGACTAGAAGTTCCTTAAGAAATGAAGTAGAACATCTTGCATTCCTTTCCAAATTAGATCCAAAAAGAACTGTTGAGGAATTAAGTGATGATGAAAGCCATGCAAGATGAGCTAAATTAATTCGAAAATAATTAAGGCTTGGACCTTATTTGAAAGACCTAATGAAACTTTTGTTATTAGAGTAAAATGGGTTTTCAGAACTAAGTGTGATGGAAATGGAATCATTGTTAGAAATAAAGATAGATTAGTTTCTAAAGGCTATAATCAATAAGAAGTAATAGACTATGAAGAAACCTATGCTCCCGTAGCTATACTTGAATCTATTCATATTTTACTTGCCTTCATAGCATTCTTCAATTTAAAATTTTTTCAAATGGATGTAAAATGTGCTTTCCTTAATAGTTATGTTCAATAGGATGTTTTTTGTTAAAAAACATCATGGATTTGAGGAAACAAAACATCCTGATTATGTTTATAGAATTACTAAAGCTTTGTATGGACTTATGAAAGCCCCTCGAGCTTGGTATGATAGGCTTATAAGATTTTTGATTCAAAATAATTATGTTAAGGGAAATGCAGATCCATCCCTTTTTATAAAGAAATATACGAAAAATGTTTTGATTTTTCATATTTATGTTGATGACATTATATTTTGTTTAACTCAGCAATCTTTAACCGAATCCTTTGTAGATCTAATGAATTCTGAGTTTGAAATGAGTATGATGGGTGAGTTAACATTTTTCCTTAGTTTTCAAATTTTTCAAAAACTTGAAGGAATCTACATGTCCCAACATAATTATATTAATGATTTTCTTAAAAAGTATGGATATGAAAATACTAAGAGTATTAGTACTCCCATTGGTACCTCAAACACACTTGATCTTGATGAATCTAGGAAATAACTAGATCAATCATCTTTTAGAGGTATGATATGAAGTATACATTACATGATAGATAGTCATCCTGACATAATGTATTCAGTATGGTTATGTGCCAGATATCAATCCAATACCAAGGAATCTCATTTAAATTTAGTGAAAATAATTTTTTCGCTACATAAAGGGAACCATGTATTTAAGACTATTTTATACTTCTCGAAATGATTTTATTCTAAAACGTTTTTCAGTTTCTGAAATTGGTGGATATACAATGGATATAAAAAGTACATTCGGAACATTTTCCTTCATATGAGATTCATTAGTTTCTTGGTCATGCAAGAAGCAACACTCAGTATAACACTCCACTGTTGAAGCTGAATATTTAGCAGCTGGAAGTTGTTGTGATCAATTGTTGTGGATACAACACACACTCACAGAATATGGTATGAGTTTTCCTAAAACACAAATTTTGTGTGACAATAAAAGTTCCATTTCCCATAGTAAAAACCATGAACATCTCTCTTGTGCAAAACACATAGATATTAGGCATCACTTTCAAGGGATCACAGACAAAAAGGAGATAACTTTTTTCAATTTATCAGAATGAAAGATATAGTTCCTGATATTTTCAAAAACTATTTACCCTCAGATAGAATTAAATACATTAAATAGAAGTTATGAATGATAACTATAAGGTAATCCTCCTTAGTAACTTTTTAAAAAATCTTCTTACAGTAATAAACTCTTTTTCATAGGCAGAGTACATTTTGTAATGAAGTTTTTTATATTTTTTGTAATGGTGTTTTTTATATTTTTTGTAATGAAGTATTTCAAATTTTTCATAATGATGTGTTTCATACTTTTCATAATGAAATATTTCATGTTTTTTTATAATGAAGTCTTTCATATTTTTCGTAATGAAGTTTTTTATATTTTTCGTAATGAAGTTTTTCATTTTTTTGTAAGGATGTTTTTCATATTTTTTGTACTTGAAATTTTTCATAATAAATTTTTTGAACTTGAGATTCTCAGAGTTAAATATTCGTAATGAAGATTTTGGTAATGAATATATGTGTAATTTTTCTTTTTCGTAATCAATTTTCTTTTTCCGGAGTCTAATGTTCTTCAAGATGAATTTTCCTCAATAACAATAATTCTCTTAGAAATACGAATTGTAAGATTCTTTCATATGTTTTCGTAATTACCTTTTACTTGCTGGTTGATTCATTAGTTTTTAAAATTTCCAAGATTCCAGTTTCCTTAAATATGAATTCTTTTTAAACCCTCAAAAGATCGGATCCTATTAAATTTTCCTTGAGGATATTATTTCAACCATCGGATCAAATCAGAATAATTCTCATCATTTGGATTGAAATGGGAATATGAATTTTCGCTTCATCACCTATAAAAATGGGACCCTCGATGGTTGTACAACATTGTTTTTGAAAGCCTTTTCATGTTGAAGCTATGCAAAACTTCAAAATCCCGTTCTGAATTTTCAGATTTTTCACATGTTCGAATGTGGGCTGAAATTCCTTCCCAAGAAATGTCTTCTGTCAAGACGATTTTGGAGTGGAAAATTTACAGGGAGAGGTTGGTACATCCGAAATTCATTAATTATTATGATTGTATTATCTCAAAGAATATCAAACTTAATCAATGGGAGAATTTAGCCATTTCAAAGACAGGAGATCAGGATGTAGTGTATCAAGATTTGCTGATAGAATTTTATTAGTCAGCAAGTTTCTTTAATGAAGATGGTAGGGACAATATTTCCTTTAAATGTTACGGAAAGACTTATGCACTCTCTTACACCAAGGCTGCTAGCTTGGTAGAGATATCTTATGAAGGGGAGGAAGAATTTTGTTCTCAGAAGCGTCCAGATGTTCAAGGTAGTTTTTTAACGGTGAAGGCTATGGAATTACTTGGACATACTAATGTCAAGACCACAAAGATTCCCTATCTCTCTACCAACAATCAGATCCTACAGTTATGGGATCTGGGTCTTATCGTTCCAAGAAATGGTGACTAGGACACTCTTAAGAAAAGTGACATGTATATCTTAGAATTTTAGGTAAACCTAAGGAAGGCCACCCTCATGAAGCACATTCTCATTATGATAGAGAACATCATTAATGGTAATCTAAGAGATCAAGTAATTATGTATCATGCCCTACTATCCAAACTCATTATTAGGTGTCTGGAATCTTTTAAGATCCCCTATAGTTCCAAGACGAGGAATTTCAAAGTAATTATAATCAGTGATGATACTCTCAAACGGTTGAAAGTTGGTTTTTCTAAGGAGTCTGGTGAGTTTTTGATCTACCTGAGGATGAGGTAGATGTCATTCCAAAAAATGTTGTGGAAGCTGAGCCTTCAAAGAAATCTGGAAAGAAGATAAAATTGAAAGATGTGGAAGTAACACAGAAAAACCCTAAGGCCAAAGAAACTCAATCCTCACCTCCAAATCCCAAAAATCATATATATTATCTAGAAGAAGTGGTTGCAAAATGTAGATAGGATAAGAAAAATAGGAAAGAAGGGGTGGCACGGTTTGGCTTGGACCTGGAAAGGGCCAAAGCACTGAATGAGAAAGCTACTGAAGAGCCAAGAAATCAAGCCAAAGAGAATAAGATAAATAAGAAAATGTATGAGGTGGATATTGTGCAATATATTTTGAAGGCTACAGAAGTATCATCTGAGAAAATTTCTGTGCCAAAGTCCTTCCTGGTGGAACCATTACCTGACACTCTGGGTAAGAGGTTTATGACTCTAGAAAAATGACAAGAAAAGATTGTGGAAGAGAACAAAGTTGTAGAAGAAGTACAAGAAGCTAAGAGTAGTGGTGGCACTAATGATGTGATTAAGCAAGTTGAAGACTATCATGAAAATGATAGTGATTCTGAAAAATTTCCAATCCGGACATCTCAAGCAATGTCTTAAAAACATGATACTCCTGTAGTAGATGAGAAGGGTGAAGGGGATGTAAACAAGTTATCTGAGGAAGAGAGTCAGAATCATGATTTCATTCTTCTAGAAGACATTGAGGCAAGATCTGAAAAAGAGAAAATTGAGGAAGATAATATTGTACAGTTATCCAGAAGTGAGCATGAGTCTCTAGATGAAGAGTCTATTATGAAAATCAACAAGGGAAAACAAGTGGTGGTTTATACCCCCAAAAACGAAATTTTGAGGGAAAAGGGAGCTAGAGGTATCTCTAAGAGGAAGATGGTAGAGCTAGAGGAAGAACCTTCTCTAAGTAAATTGTCAGATTCAGAGTCATCATCATTGGGACATGACTTTGTTATTTAGTCCTTGAAGAAGCTAGTGGGCACCATTTCAATCTTTCCATCAGTAGAATACAAATTCCATATGCTTTAGCATAGTATGAATCAAAAATTAGACTCTGTATCTATGGTGATGGATAGATGTGTTAATATTGAGTTCAAACACAAGAATTTCCTTATCAACTATGAGCCCCACAAAAAATCCTACAAGAAAATGACCAGCCGATCGAGGATGATTGTTGAAGATCTGAGAGTGCTTGATTAATATCAAGATTATTTAAAGGAAGCTTTTCGTACCAAAGACACCAAAATCAAGGATCATTCAAACATATTTGAGGAAAATCTAAATCTTGACCAAAATTATCAGAATCAGGATGTCAATGATCTGAATGGGAAGCTAAATTTCGTTGTCCAAGGATGGAAAATAGAGAGGGATCTCCGGATCGAGATGGTAGAAAAGCTAGTGAAATAAAATGACTTGCTGAAGGCTCATGAAGATTCCCTGAAGGATCAAGAGGATTAGATCACATCCTTGGAGAAGCAAGCTGAGGAAGATCACAAAGAGCTGAAAAGCTAAAGACCATTGTGATGAAGCTGATGGCCAATGAAAAAGAATCAAAATAGACCCAAATCAGATATTTTGTTGTATCTATTTTTCCTTGTATAAAGACATCCAATCATATTGAAATTGTGAATTCTTCGTTTGATTGGATGTCTATACTAATATTTTAGGTACCATAAATTTTATTCCATTCCCTCATACTGTTTTTGAAAATCACAAAGGGGTAGAAGTAAAAAATTATTCTAAGAATAAGAAGATACATCCCTAAGTAAGGGGTTGTTTATTTAAGGAGGAGTGCTCATTAGGAAGATTTCCATACCCAAGATATTGAAAATCCCCTTCCAGAAATCCAGAATACAATCATTACTATTACAATGCCTAAGGGGGAGTTAATTGTCTTCATATTTGACCAATGTGAAAAGAGAGATATGTTTTATTTTCTAAATCAAGAAAATTTTTTCTAAGATCTTATATTACATTTTGTAATGATGTTTTTGCTTTCAAAAAGGGGGATATTTTTTAGTCAATAAGGTTTTTATAATGACTTTTCCATTCATTCATACTTGGGGGAGATTGTAAATTCAATAATGTATCCTTATGACTTTACTATTTCTTCTTTTTTTAAAAATCAAAAACACCATATTTCAAGGTAAAAATCATTTTAAACCTTATTTTACTTCTATAAGGAAAATTTACATCCCCACGGAAATTTACCCTTACCCTGATTTCATTTTTCATATAATAATATTTCATAAGTGTAAAATTCGGTTTGAAACCAAAAACCTCGGAATCTTATAATTACTTTGATATGAAGCATTCAGTTTTGGGTTCCGAATTCTAATAATTCTAGTAACGAACTTCTCTAATTTCTGACTCCAAATTTTGAATCAGATTTCTGGTTACCAACTCTTCGGAGTTCTGGCTCCGAATTCGGAATACGAATTCTGGATACGAACTCTTTAGAGTTCTAACTCCGAAATATGAATCAGAATTCAGGTTACGAACTCTTCTGAGTTCTGACTCTGAATTCTGAATATGAATTCTGGATACAAACACTTTAGAGTTCTGACTCCGAATACGGAATCAGAATTCCAGTTACGAACTCTTCTCAGTTCTGAATCTGAATTATGAATACGAATTCTGGATAGAAACTTCTCTATGTTATGACTCTGAGTTCCTTGAATTTAGACTCTGAACTGTTATGATTTCTGATTCTGAATTCTCATGAACTCCGACTCTGAACATTGTTAGTTCATGTTCCGAATTTATGTGAATCCTGATTCCGAATTTCGTTGAAATTCAGACTCCGAAATTTTGTCAAATTCAAGTTCTGAATTCATAAAAAATAGAATCCAAATATCCTTGTATTATAGACGCCGAATTCAATTTTCTCTTAGACCCCGTTCATTAATTTTCTTCATTCTGAATATCATATTTTAGTTATGCTTACTTTTATTTTGTTATAAAATGATGTCATTATTTTATTTATCAACAAACTATTGTTTGAGTGACACGTGTACAAGTCCCTTTAGATTTCAAGGGAGAATATGACCATTAGTGGAGGGAGCCGACTGTTAGAGTTGTGAATATAAATAGGAGCTCATTTCAAAGAGCTTGTAATGGTTTGATGACTCTAAATACCACATGCCATTAAAGTTATTTCTAGAGAGATACTTTCATTGCTTTGTGTGTACTGAAATACCAATTCATTATTGCTTTATGTGACTCTGATTGATGCCGTGTACAATCAACGGATTTCGGGGATAGGAATACAGAGGTGAAGACTACCTTGAAGTTGGGGGATTTATTGCTGAGGAAGATAGAGGTGCCGACTACCTTGAAGTTGAGTGGTTGCGTGGATGGCAAGACAGACTCCGATATTCGTATCGAGGGCTTACCCTGCTATATGTAAGAAAACCTTTCCTGAAAGTATAAATCAAGGGACTTTTATCCATGTTTGTTGGATACCATTCTCTTTCGATTAAAAGATTTTCTACTTGTTACATGTTTTTTACATGTTTTCTCCAGCATTTGTATTGTTGCGGAAAGTATAACTATCTTATACTTCTTTATACTTGTACTCTGATCTAGTTAGATTCTATATGCTTTAAGTAAGAATCTTTATCTTTGTAAACTTCCATTAGGTTTCATTTCTGGAATCACTTTTCCAGAATTGTTTTCTCAGAATCATATATCATGAATCAAGCAAGTGTTTAGAACATAGAGGTTTTGTGAATTATCTTGTTTAACCTTGTTAAACATAACCATCTTTAAAAGTTCCAAAAGTATTTTTAAAAGTAAAAATCACCCCCTCTTGTATTTGAGCATCTCATTACAAATTCGATACTACATTTGGTATTTTAGATTATATCATACTCACATACTATCTAAAAATTTGGTCACCAATTAATTATAAATGAAAATACATTTTTTCTAATATAAATGATATCTTTTTATAAAAAAATAATTTTTATAACCACAAATAAGTTTTGAATAAATAAGTAAACATGTCACATATGGTGAATGATTGTAATGAAATTTATATAGTAAATACACATTCTAATATTCCTATTATATATTTCATAGTAAAAAGAGAAGAATAAATAAAAATTTTCATTTAAATTATTAATTTTATAAAATGTTGTACGGTCTCCATTAGAGTATATATACTAAATTTCAATAATATAATATTTTATAATTTAATTTGATAAATTGTATATAAATGTTTAAATAATAATTTAAAAGTTATATTAGGGTGATTTTATTGGATTTTGTATGTTTAAAAATTTTCATTTTTTATTAATTGTGAAAGAAAACTAAATTGTAGTTGAAAACTATTATTTTGTTTTAATAATTTATAATGATAAATTATATTTTAAATTTTTTTTAATTAAAATTAGATAATTAATTTATCATTTAATAAATTTTATTTAATTTGATTCATTTTCATATTGATTATTTATAAATATACAATGTATAATATTGAACATTTTCCCTATAAAACCCCATGTTCTTGTTATATGTGTGTGATTAATTTTAAATTAAAAATTTTCACTTCTGATAGAAGAATTTGTAATAATTGATTCAATATTTGGATTCAGAATAATATATATCATTAAATAATGTGACAATAATTTTTTTGCAAAATGAATAATGAAAATAATAATAATTTATTTACCATGGTTATGATAAAAATAGATTAATATTGGTTTAAAATAATAAGTTATGGGTTAAAATGACCTACCAAATTGTCAGAAAATCCATTACATTACCATATTTCATCTCTTATCACTTTAGGCTATGTTTTTATGATATTTTGGTGATTCTTACAGAATAGAGTCATATATAACAAGTTAAGAACAGAGAAAGACAAAGAAGAACCTTTCTTAATACAAATATCTATAATGATTTGGGACAGGGATAAAAAACATATGTAATACCCTAAGGATTTAAAAATGAATTTATACAGAATGTAATACACACAACATTGAGTCTATGTGAAACTACATTTTTTATTATAATTATATAAACAAGATAATTATAGCATAACCATTAGACTTGATTTTTCCACTTTTGTGAATTGAATTTTGAAAAATGGACATTCATTATTATGATTTGTAATATATTTAGCATCTTATATGATCAACCTATTTTTTTGGTTAATAGTTACTTGTGCATTTTGAATAGTAATGTTATCACTATGTATAGTAATATGAACCTTATGAATAGTATACTGGCCAAATGAATAGTATCCTCACCCATTAATGTATAATAAAATTAGGCATATTATAAAATAATTTATGATATAATCAGGTCATAATATAAGTAAATAAATGTTTTAGAAATAGTTAATAAATTATTATTATTTTTATAAAATATATATGATTATTTAGAAATTTATAAATAATATAATGATCCAAAAGGAAATTTAATTTCATAAAATAGAATCCTAATATAATATTTTAATGTATAATGATTATAAAATAAATTCATGAGAACTTAGTTAAACTTTTCAATGGGTCATAAAACTTGTAATAATTTTAAAATCTGTATTTTTTGAGAAAAATATGTTTTTAATTAAAAATTTAATTTCTCATATTTGGAAATATAACTCTATAAAATAGGGTTTTATTTTTTTATACTCATCAATAAAATGGTTAGATAGAATTTTAACATTTTCCTTAAAATAGATGAATTTTTAGTGAATAGTGAAAATATAGTTTTTATGGAAATAAAATATTTTTCTATCACTCCATCAAGAGATATTTAGGTTATAAAATTAAATAAACATATGTAATAAATAAATAATTATATTATAAGATAAATTTTTTATATATATAATTCCACCCATATGAATTATATATTTTTTAAAAGATAGAAAATTTTTATTGATAAAAAAAGATCTTACACAGGTCCAATTTAAAGTCTTTTTCTAACATCCCGAGCATAAAAGGGATTAATTCAGAAGGGAGATCGTCCATCTAATGTAAGGCGTGAGTAACTCCAAGATTCGCAAGCCCATCAGCGATCATGTTGGCTTCACAGAAGGTGTGAGTGGCGATGAAGTAAATCCTAATAAGAGAATTCAAATAGTCCATCCCATGGGCAGTGAGGGGCCAATCAAGGTGTATGGTACCATTAAAAAAGTCATGAATGATTGTAGTGGAGTCGCTCTTTATCCAAAAATTGTTCGAGCTGTGTAATCTGGAAAAGGAGATGGCATGGATGATGCTCGTAATCTCAGCTTCCAAAGTGGAAGAGGAACCACAAGAGCCATAAAAGTATCCAATAATCTGGTCCATGTTATTTCTAAAGATGGAACCATAAACCACTGGTCCTGGGTTACCTTTGGAGGCTCCATACACATTGATTTTAATCCATTATGGAGGGGGAGGGAGCTAAAACACTTCATGAGTAGAGTGAGGGCGAGGGTTGATCCCCTCCACCCCAAAATATATGAGGATACCAAAGTCACAGACAGAATTGTTGGAGTGAGAATTTTGGATAGAATTTTCTTCTTGAATGGGATTGAGGATTCTCATTTTTCCTGTATTAATTTTAAAATAATTGTTGCAGGTAATTAAATCATTTTTATCATACCAGATAATATGAAGATGTTTTGTGATAGCCGCAACCAAAAGGTTCTCGATTTTCTGTGATGTAGACAAGTCCAAGAAACTCTGAATCTACATGTTGATGGTATCAAAAAGTAGCCATCTGTACTAAAAAATGATAAGAATAGTATTCCATAGAGCGGTTTCTGTGTCACGGGAGAGAAAAATATGAATAATATCCTTTCTATGGTGGTTTCACATATAACATTGGGGATTCATTGATGGGAAATCTGATAGAAATAAAGTAAATCTTGAGGGTTTTATCCAGGCTTTGTTGAATTTACCTATCCAAGGGTGATTATTGTCAACATTGTTGAAAAAGTACTCATAAAATATTTTGTAGTTAAGAATCCCATTGTGCATAGGTTCCCAAATAAGTAAATCATTAGTATTATCAAAAAGATGATTATCAATATTTTGAGTAATATTCTATGGGAGATCGAGGTTATGAATATCAATCACCGAGTTAATTGAATCTTGAAGGTGGGGAGGGGATTGCTTGTTACCTGTCAAGGAGATCAGGGGAATTTCATTCCAGTTATCAAACAAAAATTTTAAGTTGGATTCCATATTGGCCATCCATCTAGAGTTAGACATGATAGAAATGAAAGTACTTTTGAAGTAGGACCATATAGAGGACATATGGGAGTAAGTATGATTATTTCTAAGATTATCAAGAAAATGATCCCTGAGAAAATTCATGGAGGAGGATGTATTTTGAATAATGTTCCATGTATTTCTAGCATGAAGGGCCTCATTGTACTTAGAGATATTTTTTATGCCAATCCCCCATTTAAGAACAGGTTTGGAGAAAGAGGTCATAGGGATAGTAACCAGCATTCTCTCTGAAGTGCTACCAGTCCAAAAAAAATTAATAGCAACATTTATGCATTTTAAAATGCTTTTTGCCATTTATATATCATCATGGAATAAAAAAATTAAAAATAATCATGTATTTCACCAAACAGATTCTCCCAGCAATCAAAAGGGTCTTACCCTTCCAGGATGAATGATGGTGAAGCAAGTGTTCAGCAATTTAAGAGAAATTATTCACCTTAGGTCTACCCCAAAATATAGTCACTCCAAGGTAAGTAAAGGGGAGAGATCCTTCTTTGACACCTGGGATATTAGAGATAGAAAGATCTCTCCCCAAAGGAAAGTCCTTAAAAAATGATTGAAGATTTATTCCAGTTGATGTGTTGACTAGAGACTTCCGGATAGTGGAGAAGGACATATTTAATATTAAGAATGTTTCTTTTGTCTCCCTGGGTAATGAGACTAATGTAATCATCATAAAAAATATGTGAAGGGACTTGTAAATTTCTGGAGTCAGAGATAGTTTTTATAGTCGTTTTAGCAATCTCTTGGGAGAGCAGCATACTCAGGTAATCTCCCACAATGGAGAAGAGTATTACAGAGAGACGGTCACCCTGTCTAACTAATTTATTGCATTTTAAATAACCTCTATATTATCCATTAATGAGGAAGAAGATATAAGGAAAGAAGAATAAATATTTGATTACATTTATGAAAATTTCATTGAAGCCGAATTGTGAAATAATTTATACATAAATCTCAAATCGATGGAATCAAAGGCCTTTGAAATATCATGTTTGATTGAAACACTCCCACATCAACTCTTTTGGTTTAATATATTCGTAGATTCAGAGGCCAGAGATATGCAGTATTGGATAGATCTGCCTTTTATGAAACCAAATTGGGTCCAAGAAACTTTTTTGCTACAAATGGAAGTCATTCTATTGGAAATTAATTTCTTGATGATTTTGAATAAATAATTGATAAGGGAAATGATTCTGAAGATCTTAATCACATCAGCATTCCCAATTTTAGGGATGAGGAAAATGAACTAGGATTTGAGACCATGTAGATGAATACATTTGGATAAGAAAGATTTAACCAGATAACAAACATCTTCTTGAAGAATATCCCAATGTTTTTTATAGAAGCCATTATTAAAACCATCTTGGCCAGGTGAACTGTCAAGATTAAGACTAAAGATAGTGTCACTAATTTCATGACCAAAATGGGTGCTATTTAGAAGATAGTTTTCTTCCCCTTAAACAAGAGTGGGAATGATGTCAGGTTTAAGGTCTTTATCAATATTATCACCATTAAAAATATTTTCAAAATAAGAGACTAAGTGATTGGAAATTCCTTCATCAATGTCAATAATTTGGTCCCCATTTCTATGAAAGGCTAGGGGTTAATAGGCTTTTATAACCCTATGGAGAGTGTTATAGAATTTGTTATTCCTATCCCCATCATTATGCTATTTGGAATTGAAGATTTGTTTTTTCATTTCGGAAATATTTTAATATGAGGATTTCCAAAAATATTCTTTAAAAAATAATATAATTTTGAAAGATAATAAAATTGTTTTTCTTAATGAATTTTATTTTAAATTTTAGTCAAGAAATAAATACCATATAGGAATTCATAAAGATGATTTAGTATTAATGTTATTAATGAATAAATTAACATAATGATATTAATAATAAAAAATAAATATAATTTGTGGTTTTAAAGATAAATCATGGTTTTCCATGATAAATATTATGTGTATGAGATATAATAAAAACATTTATTCGAATTTTGAACAAAATTTTTATTTATTTATATTCATAGTTAGGAATAGATTTTATTTTGAAAAAAAATTAATTTTCATGAATAAAATATTTTACTAATTAATTTAAAAATAATAAATTTATTTAAAAATTCCAAAAAATATAATATTAATTATATAATATTATCCAATTAATTTTCATACTTTTTTGAAGTGTGAAACCCTATAATAGATATATTATATTTTAATAGTAACAATTATTCATATGTCACCCCTCTCCTCAATTCTAAATAGAGGCTTCTTCCTTTAAAAATATTGATCAACATGAGCCTTCTTGCTTGACTAATCATTGTACAATTCAATCATCCTCATCCCTTTCCACATTCTAGTTCTTCTAGTCTCGCAAAATTTTGATTTCAAATATCCTTAAGGAGGTGTTCAAATAAAAATTTTCATGAAGATGTTTGAACAAATTAGAAGGAAGTCGAACCCGATGTATGGGGTATCTTAACTCTATTTGCATTCATTAAGTTAAATGCCTATTTCAGTGGTTATATTTTTTTAGGAATATGTGGGAATGTACTCTGATTGTTTTATAATGTTTATACACATATATAGTGTGGTATTATATTTATCTTACATAATTATATCATTGATTGTCCTCGCACTAACGATAAAATCTTTGTAACGGATTGATAGTAAAATATAATTATTATAAATGATTGATTATAAAAAATTATTTATTGAGACATATCTATCATCAATTTCCATATTTTTTAATTATTTTCAAAATTAATCATCATAAGGTTTAATGTGAGGACACTTTGACTAAAATATCTTTTTAAATGTTGTAAATATTTATTCTTCTGAATATTTCTCATTCATGTACATGTTTTCAAAATGGGGTTTTTTGATTTATTTATAAAGATATGAATATTTATAAAAACTTACATTAAATTTTCATAAAATTTTTCAATGTGTAATAGGACACATTGATTCAAAAATTTATTTATAAATGTCTTCTTTTATAAATGCAGGGCTTTTGAATAAATGATTTCAATGTAAAAATGGTATTTTTCGCAATTAATTTTAATTATATAATTAGACTATTTTCATCTATGTCAACCTCATTTATTGGACCTTATTTTTGATTGTGTTTTGCATTTTCATATATTATATAACATTTTCCATTTAATGGTTTATGATTAGTTTGACCGTGGATGTACTATCTTGGAAATACTCACTATATTACTCTGAATGGTGGGTGATTATGTTTATCGAATGTGGAAATTTATTTAAATATCATATGTTGGGATCAATATTAATTTATATCTTTATTATGTTTCACCCCTTTTATTTGAGGAATGTATTGGACTTATAATTTGTCGGGTGGGGCTCGATATAGCCCCTCAGTGCATTGGTAAGTCTCATGAGATAAAATAGTTTGGGTTTTCTATGTTTATATTTTCCCTAGGCATGAAGCCTTGAAGATATGGTTATGTTGTCTTACATTATAAATTCCTTCATTATGAAACTAGTAATTTATAATCTGTGTGATTAGAAAAATAGTAGAATATCCATGGTTATGATTCATTATGGCATTATTTCAGCTTTTTTTACTCCATATTATGCATAAGATTATGTTTTAATGGAATTTGGTATTTTGTCATCACCCATGTATTTTTATTTATTCTTTCACTATATTATATATCCATACTTGGAATATGATCTCACCCTTTTCTTATGTTTCCTTTCCCTGGCTTATAAAGAACAAAACATCGAATTAGCTTGCTATGATTCATTTCCTATTTTGTAATGTTTTATTTTATTTTCCCAATGTATTATGGGTATGATGAATATAATTTGGTCTTCCAATACTACTAAAATGATTGGTCCTTCAATATTTTATTCATTATAATAATTCCAATGTAATAAAATAATGCACCGACTTTAGGCTTCTAGGGTCTGAGTTTTGTAGTTGGAATCAGATTAAATTTAGCAGCAACCTTGGAAACTAGATTTTTAAAACATAGGATATATAAAATATTCGAAAGATAGAATATGAGGAATGTTATATTATAACATCCTAATTTTTTTGGTATGGTTGATATTATGAGCTTATTCCAATAAATACATCTTTATTTTGATAATAAAATTAGATGTAGTTCTGGGAGAGATGTACCTAGCGGTAAAAACTCAGACAAGGTGTCCCGAGCCTGACTCAGGGTAACCTAAACACAACAATGGGCCCCACAAAACTTCTAGATTAACACTCCCTGGGGGTATTCTTACGATAATTAACATTTTATTTAAAAACCATTATAATGGATATAAATGTAATCATATCCTTTAAGAAACCATGTTTAGGATTATGTGATTAGATATGCGTAAATGTTTCCATTTTGGTCAATTATTTCACTATTAGTGGGAAAATAAATTACGTTTCATAACATTTGGATCTAATATAGTGTATGGAATTTTTTATAAAATGATTTAACTAGAAGTAAGGGGAGCCACATCAA
The DNA here is from genome assembly GCA_963277665.1 of Viscum album. Taxonomy (NCBI): domain Eukaryota; kingdom Viridiplantae; phylum Streptophyta; class Magnoliopsida; order Santalales; family Viscaceae; genus Viscum; species Viscum album. Next base: position 2,042,680,974 of record OY728147.1, on the reverse strand, counting down.
TTCACAAAATCCAATGACCAATAATGATCATTTATTCGATAGATTTAAGACTATCATTCAAGTGGAAATATTCCCTTATACAATATCATCATATTAGAAGATTGTATTATTTCCTAATATGAAGGAGGCCTATTTTTATGTGTATTATATCTTGGGATGGAAGAAATAGTAGAAGAGGAAAACTGGTAAAATGTAAGATAAAGGGAAAATGGGAAATAAGTATTTTTCTACATGTGATAATTATAGACCAAAATAGTATGGTAAATTCTTAAAATATAGAGATTTTGATATAAAGGACATCATTACTATGATTTAAAGGGTAAGAATTTTTTTTTGATATAAAATGATTCAACAGCAACGTTATTTGACACTACACAAATCAATGTCCGATGTGACAAAAAAATGCACTAAAAGAAGAAAATGGATCTTGGTCCTGATTATTATACTACAAAATAAGAAGATGAAAGATTAATGTAATTATATTTTGATTCATTAGTGATGAATTTAGATAAATTTATTCAATGATGTACTTGATATAATAATTATAGAATATATGAGGATTATACTGTTGTACCATTCCATTAAGAATTTTAGGTTGTATGGTGAATGGTACTAAGAAAAAGTTACTCAATAATGTGTTAAATGTTTGAAAAAATATATCATTGTGGGAAATAAAACCCTCATTATGTTTCTGATATTGTGATATCAATTTCGGAATAATGAATTTATTTATTTGGGTATGTTAAATTGTATTGAACTTACATCCATGGATCTAAATTTGGTATTGTCGACAGAGTGGAAGAGTCTACTATATTTTGTACCTATGGAATATTTCTATATTTCTATGTTTGACATAAATATTAAATAATCATGAAGGTATTAAATATAGTTTTATGGTAATACATGTTATTACCATGATTCATGTGAATACAAGGAGAATGCACTAGATCTTTTGTATGTGATGATAAAGAGATAACATTTGTTATTTAGTAAGCTCATTATGGAAAATCAGATTCCTTTTTAATGAGCTCGATCCTGATATTTTGGAAAAGTTATAAATTTAGGAAATGATAGGATTTGATCTATAGATAAGGTTTTATAGATTTATTTTCTATATGATACAATTTTTGCCGTGATATGATGTTGCAATAGATAATATCACGACCGAAGGATATGATTTTGTTAATAGAAATGTATCAAGTAATAATATTTAGTAACATTATTATAGCGTGAAATATGTTTTCAACATTAGGGAAAGGATTTTGTGACAAAAAAAATTATCCTAGTACATTGTTTTATGATGTGGGATTTCCACAATGTTATTTTCGAGTACTAACCTTTTTCTTCAAGTGAAATATCAAATTAGGAGGACTCTATTTATTGATAGAGGTAAGACTGTAACACCACAATGATATAAAAATAAATTTAATATATAATGTAAGGAAGACAACACTGATTCCCTATAAAAAACAATTTGTTATTATAATTATTTACATAAGTTATTCTTATCCTAGCAATTATACAAAATTGTTTACACAAATGTGACCAGAATTTCTAAAAGATGACATACACAGTTGTCATCCGCTAAATATTAAGATTCTTATAGGATAAACATAATTGTTTTATTGAATACTAACTTGACCCTTTTGAATAATAATGATACAATTACTAATAGTACTATGAACCCTATGAATAGTAAACTAGCCAATTGGTTAGTAGCGTCACCCCAGAATGTAGAAATAAAATTTAGGATCTTATAGAAGAATGTATGATATAATTATATCATATTATATGTAAATAAATGTTTTGGAAATTGTTTATTAATTATTAGTATTTTATAAAACATTATTATTTATATAAAATTTTATAATTACTATAATGATTCAGAAAAAAATATATTTTCAAAATCATTATAATAAGATGATATTTTTATTTATTTTAATTATAGGAAAGTATTATGAGACCTTAGTAAATTTTTAATGTGTCATAAAATCAATTATAATTTTCAATTTTTTACTTTTTGAGAAAATATTATTTTTAATTAAATATTTAATTTCATATATAAATATAAATCCCTTTTCATAAAATGGAGTTCATTTTTTATTTCTACACATCAAAAAATGGTTTGGATGATTTTTTTTGGATTTTTCGTATATATTTTAAATTTGTATAATAGAAATAAAATATAGTTTTTAAGATAATTTTGAATTTTCAATGATAACATCAAGAGATAATTATGATATAAAATTTATTAAACTTTTGGAATATAGAAATAATAATTTTATAATAATTTTTTTTATATAAATAATTCATGAAATATAAATTATAATTTTTCGGATAAGTATAAATAATCACTATCATTGTTGACGTAGTGTCTGCGTGGCACTTAAAAATACAATTTGATTCCATAAAATTTATAATTTAGAGATAAAAAATATTTTCAAGGCCTTTTTATTTTTTATTATGTATAATGGATTTTTTAGGATATTAATTTATAGTTTTACTGTTATACATTTTTAATATTATAAAAATTCTTGTGAAATACAAGAATTGGGAAATGGAAGACAAAATAGAAATTTTAAGAAGATTTCTAGACTTGTATACAGGTGAATATATATATATTTATTAAATGAATATAGAATATTATTTTAAACCAATTTAATAAATTTTTTATAGTAATATATTTAAAATTGTTATATATGAAATATTTAACATTAATACTTATGAAACACAAATGTAGTTCTTGTCAAATAGTAAAAAAACGCAAGGGTTTTAATTAAAAGTTTCATAATAATTAACTGACATGTATTTTTGATAAAATATTTTACATAAGAAAAAATTGACCATTATCATGTTTTTAATCACATTATGGAAATATATTACCCACATGAATCACTTTTAATCCTTTGTAATATTTTATTTTAAAATAAAGTCTAGTTGTCAAATTATATTTTGTAATAGGTCTAAAATTATAATATGAGGTGTTACAAAAAATATTATTGGAATAAAGATATTCTTTAGAAATATAAAAAATTTATATTTAAAATTTAGTATTATTTTTTATTATTATAATACAATTAAATACCATTGTAACATCCCAAGTAAGTAATTAATAATAGATATTTTTTCAATGTCTATTAGTGAATTAGATAGTGTTTTAGAGGATTATAATGAGAATAAATCCAATCTTAAGCATGGAATACACTAATATTTTTAAAAGATTTTTTTACTGCCTTTAGATGGAAAACCATTTTTAAATCAATATTTTGACAATTTTATAAGCTATGTTTATCAAAATAAACTTATTCTTTATGATTGGTACATCAAAATTTACTTTGTGTGAATTTTTCTTATTTTTCCGAAAAATTTTATTTTTTAATGAATAGTGAAAAACGTTGTATTTTAATTCAAAACCTCCTTTTAATATAATTTATTTATATGATTAGATTATCTTTTGAATTTTTTTTGAAGTGAAATTAGAATTTATTTTTACCATTTAATCCAACAGTGGTCATTGGAATCAATTTCCCTTTGAAATATGACTTAAACTAGTGTTAATCTTTTGATACTTATTGTTTCATAAAAACACGCTATTTGTCATGACAGCGGGAATTAATTTTTAAATTAATTAATGTAACTTATTTGATTTGAATTTTGTAAAATAGAAATAATTTTTTAATTCAGAATATCAAATATAGCTTAGGGTGATGTTTTGGTATTTTTCTGAAAAACTTCAATTTTTGATGAATAGTGAAACCACTAAGTGGTAGTTAAAGAAACTGATTTTTCGTTTAAATGAAACTTAGCAACTTCTGTGATTTTATTTTCAAAAATCCTACATACATGGTTGTCATTAAGAAGTAAAATTTGGTTCAATGAGATTAAAATAAATTTTTCATGAATAGTAACTTTTAAGTTTTTAATCCCGATTAGAGGTAATTTGTTTAATTGAAGGTAAAAATAATGTTATAATAAAATGAAAATACATAGACACATGTAATACCCTTATTGGATGTGTCATGGCCGACCAATACAAGCCATGGTTCAACTTGGGGACCCAATGGAGCCACTTTGGTAGGAAAATGACATTAATATCTTTTTATTTAATGTTAAAATTAAAATAACACAAACATGAGTTGTTTTACTAAAACAATTTTTAAATGGGGTTATACAAGTCATATTTTTTAATATAAATATTCATTAGAAATCTAAAAAGATTCAGTACATAATTATAGTTTTTTTATAATTTTTAGACATTAAATAAATTAAATGATTTATGAAATCATGATGATACATCGATTACCTCATTAATAAAGGATATAAATAAAATGAAAAGATAATGTAAAATATATGACCTACACATGTCCAAAACATATTGGATGGGTGGATTTAGAACCCTTATCACCTTATCCTAGAATTATTATAATGTGGGACCTTTTAAATCCGATACTCATTTTCAAATAAAGTAACATTTCTTTACTTTCCAAGGTTGTCCCTCCTCTCCTCTTATAAAAGGCCCCCACCTCTACCTCCTTACCCACACATCCAAAGCCTTTGGCTCGGCCAAACCCTGCCCATTTTGTCTCTACACATCCCCCTCTTACTCCTTGAAGCCTCACTTTGGGCAGAAGTCTTCCCAAGGATGCCTTTGAGCTCAAACCAAAGCGAGTTACCCGATTTTAAGGTAATGTCTTCACTTGTGTTCTTTTGTTTTATTTTGCTTCTCCAACCCCCTAAACACTTTTTATTTATTTCTTTTGTAACAAAACAATTATCTTCCATATACTAGGATTTTTTTTATAATAGAGATTCTAGCTACACTTACACACACCTACATCTAATGGTTAAAGAACATAATGTTTCCGTGGGTGGCGAATTTCTGCCTCCCGAAACGACGATTGTTCAACATTCTATTAACACCTTCAAAGGTGGAAATTAAGATGAAACTATATTTATATATGATATATAATATGTTTATGTTTTCCTTAAGCTTCTGTATTTTTCATTTTGGGCATACCTTTATGGTTTCCATTATTGGTAAACATGATATCTTCATTTAAGGAAGTGCGGACTACTGCCCCCTCAAAGTGATTTGATTTTTTAATAACATATGTGGGACGTATAAAGGATGGAGTTATGATATTATATATTATATTACACTGGAATTATAACATATATTTATATCATTATGATTCCATTTAATAAAATACGAAATAGAAATGGAAGCAGCGTTCAAGCGTACGTACAACTTACCGTCTCCATGAACTGTGCATTTCATTTCTTACCTATAAATGTTATATAATATTATAAATGCTTTCATGTACTGGATATATATGATATATATGATATCTACATCATGAATACCATTATGGATATAATGGATACACGAACAACTTCTAATTATAAAGGGTTTATTTTTGACTCAAGTACCAATGATCATTAAAACGACCGTTATTCACTTAAATAATTACATAGTGTTCATGACATGGAAATAAGTGATATGAAAGGAATAATGAACTTAAAAAAGGTTCTTAAAAAGTATAAATTAACTCAAGTTTATTATTCAGGATATTAAAGAACGTTCAAGTCAAGTCGGATATGAGGTATGGGACTTCGTCTCAATCTCCTTTCATTGGGGAATATTTTGTTTTATACACAACCTTCTTTTATTCGGTGTATAAACCCCTTTGACTTTTACGTTTATTCAAAAGGGATATTTTTTATACGAAGCATTTACTAAGTGACAAAAGGGAATGTTTTTGTCGTACGTATGCGGTGACAATGACTTCTCTGCCGCCGTGACCATTATTTGAGTTTCAGCTTCATCTACAAGACATAAAATTTTTTTAATGATAAATAAATACCCTGTTTTACTTTTCATTTATTATGGTAATGAAAATAGTTTTCATAATTTTTTTATATCAATGTGTTGTATTGATATCTTGTGATTGAAAGGTGGAAATGTTATGTTTCCTTCATGCATGTTTTATGTGATACGATTATGTTGTGGTTCTTGGGAATTATTATGAAGACGGGTGGTTCCATGATAAACTAAGGGTGGGTGAGCCTCATATAGCTCTCCAATGCATTGGGTAACATGATGGAGTGAAACGTTAAGGTTTCTCCGAAGATATTTAGGGAATATACTGTGATGGGTATTCCAAACGTAACCAAGAGGGTTACTCCCTACGTAAGAATGTTATGAATGCCTCAAGTTACCCTTATGTCTTATGATTTTTATTATTTATTCATGATTTTATGAGGTATGTTAAAATACTTATGTATTATGGGTAAAGTATGATTTCATTCTTATGTATATATGTACCCAAGTGTCCTTTCCATATTTTTATATCCCTTACTGAGATTTTTATGCTCATCCCAAGTTTTTGAAATGTTTTTCATAGGTCAAGGGAAAGGTAAATGATATGATGATAGTGTCAAGGAAGTGTCAAGAAAGAATCCGTGTTTTATTTTAAACATGTTTCCATTGATGGGAAAAATGAATAATATCTTTTATGTAACCACTTTGTTTAAATATGGAATGTAATGCATGTTTTACGATCTAATTCTCTAAAACTCTAAACCTGAAAAGATCCTAAAGGTGTAATCTTGTAATAACTCACGATTAAGTAAGGTTTAAGGGCGGAGCCTTATAGTTGGTATCAAAGGTCGGTTTAGATAACATTAGGAGTTATAATTCTATTAAATGATTATCCAAAAATATTTTTTTTCAAATGATATAGCATTTGAAGATTACCATGTTGCTTCATGTAAGACATGTTTGTTTAGAATGGTTTTCCGCAGAAGAAATAGGGAATAAGTGCTAGGAAGGCATACAGAAGGAAATAACCTTCCAAATCAGCATCCTGAGATGGTCGGAATTGGAACTGAACAGTTTGTTGCAGTAGTCTCACAGTTGACTCAAGCGATAAATGGTGGTGGTATCCATGCACGAGATCAGAGATCAACCGCAGAGGAACATGTCAGTGGTGGAACATTTCCTGAGGCAACATCCCCATCATTCAGAGGATAATCTGACCATGTGTTAGCTGAATGGTGGATTAAAGCACTAGAGAAGATTTTCGATGTCATGGGGTGTTCATACAATCAAAAGGTTAGTCTTGCTATTTACCGTTTAGAGGGTTAGGCAGATCAGTGGTGGTCGATGGTTAAAAATATTAGGGACAATAATGAGATTGATGCTCTTGACTGGGATGAATTCAAAGGTATGTTTCTTGAGGAGTATTTTCCTAAGGCTATTCTACTTAGTATGGAAAAACAATTCTTGGAATTGAGGCAAGAGGAAGACTCGGTGGCTGCCTATGAAGAGAGGTTCACTCGATTGGCAAGGTATGATCCAAATTTTATCTGAGACCTTGACAGTAAAATCAATCATTTTTACTCAGGATTAAAGACAAAATATCAAAGTGCATTAGCTTCTCGTTATTTTAAAAGTTTTGAAAAGCTTGTTCGATGTGCTGAGAAGGTGGAAATGGAGTTTGCTGATGTTCAAGTGTTCTATAACAACCATCAGAAGAAGAGACCGAGGTGGCAAGAGAAAGGGATGAATTCTTCAAAAAAGTATGATGGTAAGAAAACTATGTTTCTAGTTTGTGATAAATGTGGTAAAAGGCATGCTGGGGAATGTCTTCTGAATTCTGGAAAGTGCTACTGATGTGGTAAGATGGGACATAAGGCTCGTGATTGCACTGAAAAAGATCAAGGTGATGGTAAGTCCAAATTTGATTTACAGTTAGTGAAATGTTTTAAGTGATATGAGATGGGTCACTATGAAAACGATTGTCCGACAAAGAGATTGAGTAATGGGAAGCAGTTAGAATACAAGCATAAAGGAGTGGTGAAATCCTTTGTAACAACTTCAGTAGATGTTGGGCCATCAAATGAAGTTGTATCAGGTACTTTGTATGTTTTTTCAGATTATTCTAGTGTGTTGTTTGATTCGGGGTCCACACATTCTTTCATCTTTGAAACCTTTTCTAGTAAAAAGGGAATAGCATCTCAAAATATGACTCCTGAACTTGTGGTAAAAACAGTTGGGGGAAATGTTGAGGCAAAAAGTGTAACGCCCCGACCCCAGCTACCCAGAGTCGGTGCTTTACTTCGTAACATTGGCATGATCACAAAGATCAAGTCTCGAAAGACCGATTAGTTTAGTAGCCTTGGAAACACTAGATACATTCTTAAACGTTACATTACATCATAAAGTGAAAAACTACAATAAAAAAATCTCCATAGTCCACACTCATATCCTCTTCTCACAATCCCTGCAGGTCATTCATAAAATACTTCTTCACATCCTGGAAAATATTAAAACATTGAAAGGGGTGACCTCAGATGCTCAGTAAGGATAAAAATATTTCGGAAGCTTTCATAAATAAACATAAAAATTTAAGGCAATGTATAACTAAAACAAAAGCCTTTTAAACTTGAACATCAACATAATATGGCAAAAGTAAAATGAGATAATGCCATTCACTTCTTCACATGGATATTCTACTCGTATAATAATAACATGAAATATCAATAACCACTTTCATAATGATGGAATGCATAATGCCAAACTATCATAACCACGTAGTCAAGGCCTCGTGCTAAGACCACAAATAAGATTTTGTCAAGGCCTCGTGCCAAGACACTAGTTTGTCTCATGAGACCTGCCGATTCATTGAGGAGCTATAGCGGGCTCCACCCGTCACTTATTAAGTCTAATGCATTCCTCATATTAATAGTTTTAAACATATCATAAACCATAACATAATCGTATCACATAAAACATGCATAAAGGAAACAGAACATTTCCACATTTCAATCACAAGATATCAATACATAACGTTGATATAATAAAAACTGTTTAAAAACGATTTTCAATACCAAAATAAAAGAAAGTTAAAACTTTGTATTTATTTTTCATTAAAAAAAAGATAGCTTGTAGAGGAAGCCGAAACTCAAGTAATGGTCACGGCGGCGGAGAAGTCGTTGTTGCCGCATAAGTACGGAAAGAAAAACATTCTCTTTTTGTCGTTTAGTAAAACGTTTCGTATAAAAATATTCCTTTTGAATAAACTTAAAAGTCAAAGGGGTTTATACACCGTATAAAAGAAAGTTGTGTATAAAACCAAATATGCCTCAATGAAAGGAGATTGAGACGAAGTCCTTAAAAAGATCATTTTTAAAATAAAATAGATCTATTATGTGTATTCACTATAGGTACACATAATGAAAGTAAAAATACAAAATAGGACATAATAACATCATGACATAATTTGAAAGTAGGAGATTAACCCAAAGAATGGAAGTTGTGTTAAGAAGTTCCTTTACCTTGCGTCTTTTCCTGACTCGACCATTCTTTAACCTCCTGAATAATAAACTAGAGTTAATTTATATTTACTTAAGAACCTTTTTCATGTTCATTATTCTATTTGTATCACCTATTATCATGTTATGAACATTATTTAATTATTTAAGTTAATAACGATCGTTTTGTCGATCTTTGGTACTTGAGTCAAAAATAAACTTCTTATAATTAAAAGTTGTTCATGTGGTGAAATATCCATTATATCCAGAATTATATTCATGATGTAGATATCATATATATCATATATATATACAGTATATACATTCATTCATAATGTCACGTAACATTTAGAGGTAAGAAATGAAATGCACCGTTCATGGAGACGGTAAGCCGTACGTACGCATGAACGCAAATTTCATTTCTATTTCGTATTTAATGGAATGAAATCATAATGATATAAATTTATAATATAATTACAGTATAATATAGTGTATAATACCAATTAATCCATCTTTTATACATCCCACATATGACATTAACGATTCAAATCACTTTGAGGGGGCGGTAGTCCGCACTTCCTAAAATGAAATTATCGGGTTTTACCCATAATGGAAATCATAAAGTATGCCATAAATGAGAAATACAGAAGAATAATTAAAACATAAACATATTATATATCATATATAAAAACAGTGATATCTTAATGGCCACCTTTGAAGGTGTTATATGAGTGTTGAACAATCATCGTTTCGTGAGGCAGAAATTCTCCATCCACAGAAACCGTATGTTCTTTAACCATTAGATGTAGGTGTGTGTAAGTGTAGCTCGAATACTTCTTATAACAACATCCTAGTATATTGAGGATACTGGAGTTGTTACAAAAGTAATGAATAAAAAGATTTTAGGGGGTTGGAGAAGAAAAATAAAACAAAACAACATTAGAGAAGACATTACCTCAAAACCGGGTAACTCTTTTTGATTTGAGCCAAAGGATTCCTTGGGAAGAGTTCTGCCCAAAGTGAGGCTTCTAGGAGTAAGATGGGGAAGTTTGGAGAGTATTTGTTCAGATTTTGGCCGATCCAAATGGCTTGAATGTGTGAATAAGGTGGGAGTTGTGGGGGCCTTTTATAAGTGGAGAGGAGGGGCACTCTTGGAAAGTAAAGAAAAGCCACGTTATTATAAAATGTGTTTTGGATTTTAGAGGTCCCACACTTATATAAATCGAGGATAAGGTGATAAGGGTTCGAAATCTCCTCATCCAATTGGCTTTGGACAAGTTTAAGCCTTGGATTTTTCATTATCTTCCCATTTTATTTAAATCGTTAAATAATGAGGTCATCGCTGCATCATCATGATGTCATAAATAATTTAATTTATTTAATGTCTAAAAATTTTAAAAAAAATACTATGATGTTGGAAATATTTTTAGATTTCTAATGACTATTTATAATCAAAATTTGGATTTGTGTAACCCCACTTAAATACTGTTTTAGTAAAACAACTCATGTTTGTGTCAATTTAATTTTAACATTAAATAAATATATATTAATGTCATTTTCCAACCAAAGTGGCTCCATGGGGTCCCCAAGTTGACCCATGGGTTGTATTGGTCGGCCATGACTCATACAATAGGAGTAGGACATGTGTCAAGCTCATCTCATATTATTAAAACATTATTTTTACCTTAAACTACACTAATTACCTCTAATCGCGATTAAGAACTTAAAAGTTACTATTCACCAAAAAATTATTTTAATCTCATTGAACCAAATTATACTTCTTAATGACAACCATGTATGTCTGATTTTTGAAAATCAAATCACAGAAGTGGTAATATTTCATTTTAACGAAAAAATTAGTTTTTAACAACCACTTAGTGGTTTCACTATTAATCAAAAATTGATGTTTTTCAGAATAAGGCCAAAATATCACCCTAAGCTATAATTGATATTCTGAATTCAAAAATGATTTCTATTTTACAAAATTCCAAACATATAAGTTGCATTAATTAATTTTATAATTAATTCCCGCTGTCACAACAAATAGCGTGTTTTTAAGAAACAATTTATATCAAAAGATTGGCAATTGTTTATGTCCAATTTCAATGTTAAATTAATTCTAATGACCACCATTGGATAAAATGGTAAAAATATATTCTAATTATACTTTAAAACCACTAAATAGTATAATTTATCACTATAAATTATTTTGATTAAAAAAGTTGTTTTTAAGTATTTTTCACTATTCATAAAAAAATAGAAGTTCTCAGAAAAATACCAAAAATTCAACATAGGCTAATTTCGATATTCCGAATCCAAAAATTAAGTCCATTTTGATAAATAAAATTTATAAAATTTCAAAAAGTAGGTATTACTATTCACAACGGCTAGTTTAAATCGTTGTGGTGTGTGTTAGAGCTCGAGGTTGCGTACAACACACGCTATTGCATTATTCGAAGTGAAACGTACCGTGGAAGCTTGGGGTGTTACATTCTCCCCTCCTTCAATAAATTGCGTCCTTGCAATTAAAAATTTTTCTTTGAAAATAAATGGTTGAAAGGATAAAATACCTTTGAGGAAAACCCACATCGGAAATAAGGTTAATAAATATATAACATTAAAAGAAAGCAAGATAAGTACAAAGGTCACCCGATATAGCCCATTCTAGGATTCTATGAAAATATGGATATGGAGGAGAAACAAACCATCAAGGTCTGATGGAGAGTTATAGAAAACAGTATTAGGAGAAAGTTTAACTATAAGAAAATCACAAATTTGTTATTGGATAAACGGTCATTGGATCCCCAGTTGGAAAAGTTAACCGACAACATTTTTGTTTTAAGTTACCTTTTATAATGTTGAGGAATTTATTTAGGAGATTTACCAATAACGTAAGGGAATATACATACTTGTTATGTATACTTTCATTCGTTAATAAATTTTTACCACAAACCCAACTTTTACTCCAAATGGTAACGGAACTCAAAAATATTCTATTTATCCTAATTGTATAAGGTTCCAAATGTTAACACATACAATTTATATTAGTAAAATTATTCTGTAAAAACCAGGGACTTCACGTAGTTCGGTGGTAGGCGATTAATCCCAATCGCACTATAGTTGTGGGTTCGATTCCCATAGCTTTGTCCGACGCGATGGGTTCTCACTCAGTCTGCGTGTTGTCCTTTTTATAAATATCCAAAAATAACCTTAACAATAGTATCCAATGTAAAATATAATCCATTCCAACTTTTATAGTTATCCAAAATACTTCTGTCCAACTCACAGTCCAGATTTTATGAGGAAGGTAAACATAATGAAGCTCTTTTTTTTCTGCGTAACAACATGCGAACACCTTCATCATGTATTCTTTTAAACCACTGCAACATACTGTATTACCATAAATCCTTATTGATTACATTCATGATCCCTTATTCCTTATAGAAAACTAGATATACTCCTTCTATCAAAAAATATATACAAATCATTAATCAGTTTCAAGGATGTTAAGAATATCCAACATAATTTATCCGAATCAATCATGTATTATTCCAAAATCACTATCTCGGTATCAGAACCATATTATGGTTTATCTTTTTCTCAACCATATATTTTCCAAAAATTTAACCTACCGTGGAGTCACTTTTCTTGGTTCCACACAATCTCAAGTCCTAGATGAAATAGTACTGCAGTACAATCCTTATATACTCCATAATTATTATAACCAGTACATCATTAATGCAACACTCAAATTACAAAATTCTTTAATAACAACATAAGAAATCTAATCATTCCTCCTCATCTGTGGGAGTATCATAACTTGATTATTATCCAATAACATCATTTGGGGAATACTCTGATGATTTGAACATTGGTTTGCGTAGTGTCCCCACTCCTTGCAGATGAAGCATTGTACATTTGAAACCTTTTTTTCTTACCCTTGCAGTCACGCACTTGGGGTCCTTTTTCTCCACACTTATAATAGACTTCCATTCCCTTCAGGCAAATTCCAAGGTGTTTCTTCCCACAGTTATCACATATTGGAAAATTCTTCTTTTCCCTCGTCCCTTTATCCATCATTCTCTCTTCCATCCTTTTCTTCTTTTTCATCCCTTCAAATCCATAAGACTCAGATAATTCTCTACATATCTTATTAACACATGATATTATTTCTTCATATGTTGATAACACATGGGAGAATATTTCCCTTCTAAATGTTGGCTTAATACCATGATAGATATGATCCTTCTTACTCTTTGGATCATACGTATTGATGGAGTTCACATTCCTTCTACAGGGTGCCATTTCTATACAATGGCATAAACTAGATTAGTTTATGAATTAAAATTCATAATTCCATATTTGTAAAACACTTTACATAAATTGAACTATTTATGGATATAATCCATAATAATTAAAAGGAATGTTTTCTTTGAGGATGTATATAATCATAACCCTTCATAGTGGTTTGTAATGAAAATGAGAATTATCCTAAGCATATCCCCCGGGAGTGTCGTAACCAAGAGTGAAACAAGGCTCGTTGTCGTGCACTAGTTCACATTCAAGTCAATCTCAAAGCTGTGTTTTTGGGTATTACCCCTAGGTACATCTGTGCCAGAGCCGCCTCTACCTGCTCGTATCCAGACAGGGATTTATTGCTCGGAAAACTCACAAAATCTCTATAATACCAAAATTCTAGGAAGTTATTCTATACTAATCCTTAAAGTCTATCTTTGGGCTATGTGCTCTAATCAGAGTTTATCTAAATCTAGCATCCAAGGTTAGTACTAAACTGCCTCTGATACCAACTGTAACGCCCCGACCCCAGCTACCCAGAGCCGGTCCGTGACTTCGTAACATTGGCATGATCACAAAAGATCAAGTCTCGAAAGGCCGATTAGTTTAGTATCATTGGAAACACTAGATACAATCGTAAACGTTACATTACATCATAAAGTGAAAAACTACAATAAAAAAGTCTCCATAGTCCACACTCATATCCTCTTCTCACAATCCCTGCAGGTCATTCATAAAATACTTCTTCACATCCTGGAAAATATTAAAACATTGAAAGGGGTGAGCTCAGATGCTCAGTAAGGATAACAATATTGCGGAAGCTTTCATAAATAAACATAAAAATTTAAGGCAATGTATAACTAAAACAAAAGCCTTTTAAACTTGAACATCAACATAATATGGAAAAAGTAAAATGAGATAATGCCATTCACTTATTCACATGGATATTCTACTGGTCGAATAATCACATGAAATATCAATAACCACTTTCATAATGTTGGAATGCATAATGCCAGACTATCATAACCACGTAGTCAAGGCCTCGTGCCAAGACCACAAATAAGATTTTTTCAAGGTCTCGTGCCAAGACACTAGTTTGTCTCATGAGACCTGACGATGCATCGAGGAGCTATAGCGGGCTCCACCCGTCACTTATTAAGTCCAATGCATTCCTCATATGAATAGTTTTAAACATATCATAAACCATAACATAATCGTATCACATAAAACATGCCTAAAGGAAACATAAAATTTCCACATTTCAATCACAAGATATCAATACAACACGTTGATATAATAAAAACTTTTTAAAAACCATTTTCAATACCAAAATAAAAGAAAGTTAAAACTTTGTATTTATTTTTCATTAAAAAAAAGATGGCTTGTAGAGGAAGCCGAAACTCAAATAATGGTCACGGCGGCAGAGAAGTCGTTGTCGCCGCATAAGTACGGAAAGAAAAGCATTCCCTTTTTGTCGTTTAGTAAAACGTTTCATATAAAAAGATTCTTTTTGAATAAACATAAAAGTCAAAGGGGTTTATACACCGTATAAAAGAAAGTTGTGTATAAAACCATATATGCCTCAATGAAAGGAGATTGAGACGAAGTCCTTAAAAAGATCATTTTTAAAATAAAATAGATCTATTATGTGTATTCACTATAGCTACACATAATGAAAGTAAAAATACAAAATAGGACATAATAACATCATGACATAATTTGAAAGTAAGAGATTAACCCAAAGAATGGAAGTTGGGTTAAGAAGTTCTGTTACCTTGCATCTTGTCCTGACTCGACCGTTCTTTAACCTCCTGAATAATAAACTAGAGTTAATTTATATTTACTTAAGAACCTTTTTCATTTTCATTATTCCATTTATATCACCTATTACCATGTTATGAACATTATTTAATTATTTAAGTTAATAACGGTCGTTTTGTCGATCTTTGGTACTTGAGTCAAAAATAAACTTCTTATAATTACAAGTTGTTCATGTGGTGAAATATCAATTATATCCAGAATTATATTCATGACATAGATATCATATATATCATATATATACTGTATATACATTCATTCATAATGTCACGTAACATTTAGAGGTAAGAAATGAAATGCACCGTTCATGGAGACGGTAAGCCGTACGTACGCATGAACGCTACTTTCATTTCTATTTCGTATTTAATGGACTGAAATCATAATGATATAAATTTATAATATAATTACAATATAATATAGTGTATAATACCATTTAATCCATCCTTTATACATCCCACATATGGCATTAACAATTGTAATCACTTTGAGGGGGCGGTAGTCCGCACTTCCTAAAATGAAATTATCACGTTTTACCCATAATGGAAATCATAAAGTATGCCATAAATGAGAAATACAGAAGCATAAGTAAAACATAAACATATTATATATCATATATAAAAATATTGACATCTTAATGGCCACCTTTTAAGGTGTTATATGAGTGTTGAACAATCATCATTTCGTGAGGCAGAAATTCGCCATCCACAGAAACCGTATGTTCTTTAACCATTAGATGTAGGTGTGTGTAAGTGTAGCTCGAATCCTTCTTATAACAACATCCTAGTATATTGAGGATACTGGTGTTGTTACAAAAGAAATGAATAAAAATATTTTAGGGTGTTGAAGAAGAAAAATAAAACAAAACAACATTAGAGACGACATTACCTCAAAATCAGGTAACTCTTTTTGATTTGAGCAAAAGGCTTCCTTGGGAAGAGTTATGCCCAAAGTGAGGATTCTAGGAGTAAGAGGGGGAAGTTTGGAGAGTAATTGGGAGGAGTTTTGCCGAGCCAAATGGCTTGAATGTGTGAATAATGTGGGAGTGGTGGGGGCCTTTTATAAGTGGAGAGGAGGGGTACTCTTGGAAAGTAAATAAAAGTCACTTTATTATAAAATGAGTTTCGGATTTTAGAGGTCCCACACTTATACAATTAGAGGATAAGGTGATAAGGGTTCGAAATCTCTTCATCCAATAGGCTTAGGACAATTGTATGCCTTGGATTTTGCATTATCTTCCCATTTTATTTAAATCGTTAAATAATGAGTTTATCGTTTCATCATCATGATGTCATTAATAATTTAATTTATTTAATCTCTAAAAATTACTAAAAAACTACTATGATGTAGGAAATCTTTTTAGATTTCTAATGACTATTTATAATCAAAATTTGGATTTGTGTAACCCCACTTAATAAATGTTTTAGTAAAACAACTCATGTTTGTGTCAATTTAATTTTAACATTAAATAAATATATATTAATGTCATTTTCCAACCAAAGTGGCTCCATGGGGTCCCCAAGTTGACCCATGGGTTGTCTTGGTCGACCATGACTCATCCAATAGGAGTAGTACAAGTGTCAATATCATCTCATATTATTAAAACATTATTCTTACTTTAAACTACACTAATTACCTCTAATCGCGATTAAGAACTTAAAAGTTACTATTCACCAAAAAATTATTTTAATCTCATTGAACCACATTTTACATCTTAATGACAACCATGTATGTCTGATTTTTGAAAATCAAATCACGGATGTGGTAATATTTCATTTTAACGAAAATATTAGTTTTTAACAACCACTTAGTGGTTTCACTATTCATCAAAAATTGAAGTTTTTCAGAATAAGGCCAAAATTTCACCCTAAGATATAATTGATATTCCGAATTCAAAAATGAAGCCTATTTTAAAAAATTCAAAACATATAAGTTGCATTAATTAATTTTATAATTAATTCCCGCTCTCACAACAAATAGCGTGTTTTTAAGAAACAATTTATATCAAAAGATTGGGAATTGTTTATGTCCAATTTCAATGTTAAATTAATTCTAATGACCACCATTGGATAAAATGGTAAAAATATATTCTAATTATACTTTAAAACCACTAAATAGTATAATTTATCACTATAAATTATTTTGATTAAAAAAGTTGTTTTTAAGTATTTTTCACTATTCATAAAAAATAGAAGTTCTCAGAAAAATACCAAAAATTCAACATAGGATAATTTCGATATTCCGAATCCAGAAATGAAGTCCATTTTGATAAATAAAATTTATAAAATTTCAAAAAGTAGGTATTACTATTCACAACGGCTAGTTTAAATCGTTGTGGTGTGTGTTAGAGCTCGAGGTTGCGTACAACACACGCTATTGCATTATTCGAAGTGAAACGTACCGTGGAAGCTTGGGGTGTTACAAAAAGAATTTATAAGAATCTTCCTATCCTTATATGTGGAAAAAACCTACTTGGAATCCTAATTGTTCTACCTCTAGTAGAGTTTGATGTTGTCCTGGGTATGGATTGGCTCTCTATTTACCATGCTATGATTGACTTTAGAGATAAAGAAGTTTCTTTTCAGAAAGATTTTCAGTTTGTGTACAAGAATGAACCCTTACTATTGATAACATATCAAGAGGCCGAGAAACTTTTAAAATATGGAAGTGAATGTAACCTTGCACATATTGTTTAAAATAAGGGAACTGTTCAGATTAATGATGTGCCAGTGGTAAATGAGTATCCTGATGTTTTTCCTGATGAGTTGCCTAGAATAATACCATATCAGGAAGTTGAATTTACTGTTGACTTAGTTCCTGATGCTAGGACAATTTCAAAACCCCCTTATCGAATGGCTCAAATTGAACTTTTAGAGTTGAAGGGGTAATTGTAAGATTTATTAGAGAAAGGTTTCATTCGACCTATCACATCACCATGGGGTGCTCCTGTTTTATTTGTTAAAAAGAAAGATGGTTCTATGAGACTTTGCAATGATTATAGATCCTTGAATAACATCACTCTTAAGAACAAATATCCTTTGCCTCATATCGATGATTTGTTTAATCAGCTCTAGGGAGCTCAGTTTTTTTCAATGTTTGACCTGAGATCGGGGTACCATCAGCTGAAGGTAAAGGAAGAAGATGTTCCGAAGACTGTGTTTCGTACAAGATATGGCCATTATGATTTTCTAGTAATTCCTTTTGGGCTAACCAATGCACCTGCTATATTCATGGACTTAATGAATAGAATTTTCCATGAGTTCTTGGATAAGTTTGTGGTGGTTTTCATTGATGATATTTTGGTGTTTTCTAAAAGTAAAGAGGAGCATAAAAGGCATTTAAGGGTTATTTTGAAAACCCTAAAAGGAAATAAATTGTATGGGAAATTCAGAAAGTGTGAGTTTTGGTTGCAACAAATTTCATTCCTTGGTCACATTGTTTCTAAAGATGGGATTACCGTTGATCCTGCAAAAACAATGGTTGTTGAAGATTGGCCAAGACCCACAAATGTAACAGAGATTCGTAGTTTCCTCGGTTTGGTAGGCCATTACCAAAGGTTTGTTAGAAATTTTTTACGGTTATATAGTCCAATGACTAAGCTAACTAGGAAGGGTGTTAATATTATCTGGACAATAGAATGTGATGATTGTTTTCCGGAATTGAAAAGAAGATTGTTGAATGCTCCAGTTTTGGCACTACCGTCCAGGAATGGTGAGTTTGTTATCTACAGTGATGCTTCATTTTAAGGTCTTGGTTGCGTCCTAATGCAGAATGATCAGGTAATTGCTTATGCTTCATGACAGTTGAAAACTCGTGAGGTAAATTATCCTACAAATGATTATGAATTAGCTGCTGTTGTTTTCGGTTTAAAAATTTGGATCCATCATTTGTATGGAGTAAAGTGTGAAATATATACCGATCACAAAATTTTAAAGTATATATTCACTCAGAAAGAATTTTACATGAGACAGAGGAGATGTCTATAATTAATCAAGGATTATGATTGTACAATTCATTACCATCCAGGAAAAGAAAATAAAGTGGATGATGCTTTGAGTCGAAAAAGTATTGCTTCATTTGCAATGTTGGGTTTGGAACGTGATCCTTTGGTTAAGGATTTGATTAACTTTGGCATAGAAGTTGTTGGTGCAGGATGTTCTTCTATTTTATTTTAGGTATCAGTGAAATATTCTCTATCAGACAGAATCAATCAAGCACAGAAGAAAGACAGTGAGTTGCAGAAAAAGGTAGAGCTTGTTCAGAAAGGTAAGTTTACAGAAATCAATATTGATAATGATTGCATTTTGAGATTTGGGAGGAGATTGTGTGTGCCTTGTGATTCACAGTTGAAGAGAGATTTGTTATGTGAAGCTCATATTTCTCGATTTTCAGTTCATCCTGGCAGTACTAAGATGTACAGAGATCTGCGGGAGTATTACTGGTGGGAGAGAATGAAAAAAGATATTGCTGATTTTACTGTGAAGTGTTTGACATGTCAACAGGTTAAAGCAGAGCAACAATTACAGAAAGGGATGCTTCAGCCTTTACCAGTGCCAGATTGGAAATGGGAGAATAAATCCATGGACTTCATTGTGGGATTTCCGAAGACCCCGCAAGGTAATAATGCAATCTGGGTTATTGTTGATCGCTTGATTAAATCTTCTCATTTCCTTACTATACGAGATACTTTTTCCCTATATCAACTTTCTCATTTGTATTTTAAAGATATAGTCAGATTACATGGAGTTCCCCTCTCCATTGTATCTGACCGTGATCCCAGGTTCACATATTACTTTTGGAAAGGTCTTCAGAAGTCGTTGGGTACTGAATTGAAATTTAGTACATCTTTTCATCCTCAATCATATGGGCAGTCAAAACAAAAAATTCAGACATTGGAGGATATGTTATGTTCTTGATATATGGATTATTAGGGAAGTTGGGACCAACATCATTCTTTGGTTGAATTTTCATATAATAATAGTTTTCATTCCAGTATACAGATGGCACCATTTGAGGCGTTACATGGGAAGTAGTGTCGAAATCCAGCTTTTTGGGATGAAGTGGGTGAAAGAAAGCTGATGGGACCAGAATTGGTAAAAGAGTTGGTAGAAAAATTTCAGCGGATACAGAAACACATGAGAATAGCTCAGAGCAGGCAGAAGAGTTATGCGGACAATACGAGGAAGGATCTATCTTTTGAGGTAGGTGATCATGTTTTCCTCAAAGTCTCACCATGGAAGAGTGTGATGTGATTTGGTAACAAAGGAAAGCTGAGTCCAAGGTTCATTCGACCAAATGAAATTATGGAGAGAGTTTTATTAGTTGCATACCAGGTGGCTTTACCTCCGATTTTATCTCAGGTACATAATGTTTTTCATGTTTCGATGCTGAGAAAGTACATTCCAGATCCATCTCATGTTTTGAGTCCAGAGGTAGTTCAGCTGGAAGGGAACCTATCATATGAGGAACAATCGGTACAGATTCTTGACCATAGGGAGAAAGTGTTACGGAATAAGGTGATTAATCGTGTAAAGGTTTTGTGGGAAAACCACATGATGGAAGAGGCAACATGGGAATCTTAAAATGCAATGAGGGATAAGTACCCCCATTTATTCGATAAGTAAATAAATTGCGGGGATGAAATTTTCTAAAAGGTGGAAGGATGTAACATCCCAAGTAAGTAATGAATAATAGATATTCTTATATATGTCTATTAGTGAATTAGATAGTGTTTTAGAGGCTTAAAATGAGAATAAATCCAATCTTAAGCATAGAATACACTAATATTTTTAAAAGATTGTTTTACTTCCTTTTGATGGAAAAACATTTTTAAATATATATTTTGACAATTTTATAAGATATGTTTGTCAAAATAAACTTATTATTTATGATTGGGACATCAAAATTTACTTTGTGTGAATTTTTGGTATTTTTCCAATAAAGTTTATTTTTTAATGAATAGTGAAAAATGTTGTATTTTAATTCAAAACCTCTTTTTAATCTAATTTATTTATATGATTAAATTATCTTTTGAATTGGTTTTGAAGTGAAATTAGAATATATTTTTACCATTTAATCCAATGGTGGTCATTGGAATCAATTTCACTTTGAAATTGGACTTAAACTAGTGTCAATCTTTTGAGGCTTATTATTTCATAAAATCACTCTATTTGTCCTGATAGTGGGAATTAATTATTAAGTTAATTAATCTAACTTATATGATTTGAAATTTGTAAAATATACATCATTTTTGAATTCATAATATCAAATATAGCTTAGGGTGATGTTTTGGTATTTTTGTGAAAAACATCAATTTTTGATAAATAGTGAAACCACTAAGTGGTAGTTAAAGAAACTGATTTTCTGTTTAAATTAAACTTTGCCACTTCTATGATTTGATTTTCAAAAATCCGACTTACAAGGTTGTCATTAAGAAGTAAAATGTGGTTCAATGAGATTAAAATAATTTTTTGGTGAATAGTAACTATTATGTTTTTAATCGCGATTAGAGGTATTTAGTGTAATTTAATGTAAAAATAATGTTATAATAAAATGGAAATACCTAGACACATGTCATACCCTTATTGGATGTGTCATGGCCGACCAATACAAGCCATGGGTCAACTTGGGCACCCCATGGAGCCACTTTGGTAGGAAAATGACATTAATATCTTTTTATTTAATGTTAAAATTAAAATGACACAAACATGAGTTGTTTTACTAAACAAATTTTTAAATGGGGTTATACAAGTCATATATTTTACTATAAATATTCATTAGAAACATATAAATATTTCGTACATCATGATATTTTTTTTATAATTTTTAGACATTAAATAAATTTAATTATTTATGACATCATGATGATGCAGCGATTACCTCATTAATAAAGGATTTAAATAAAATGAAAAGATAATGTAAAATCTACGACCTACACAAGTCCAAAACCTATTAGATGGGTGGATTTCGAACCCTTATCACCTTATCCGCGAATTATATCAATGTGGGACCTTTTAAATCCGAAACTCATTTTAAAATACAGTAACATTTCTTTACTTTCCAAGAGTTCCCCACCTCTTCTCTTATAAATGGCCCCCACCTCTACCTCCTTACCCACACTTCCAAAGCCTTTGGCTCAGCCAAACCCTGCCCATTTTGTTTCTCCACATCCCTCTCTTACACTTTGAAGCCTCACATTGGGCAGAAGTCTTCCCAAGAATGCCTTTGATCTCAAACCAAAGAGAGTTACCCGATTTTAAGGTAATGTCTTCACTTGTGTTCTTTTGTTTTATTTTTCTTCTCCAACCCCCTAAACTATTTTTATTCATTTCTTTTGTAATAACACCAGTTTATTCCATATACTAGGATGTTGTTATAAGAAGTATTAGTGCTAAACTTACACACACCTACATCTAATGGTTAAAGAACATATTGTTTCCGTGGATGGCGAATTTCTGCCTCCTGAAACAATGATTGTTCAACATTCTTTTAACACCTTCAAATGTGGCCATTAAGATGAAAATATATTTATATATGATATATAATATGTTTATGTTTTCCTTAAGCTTATGTAATTTTCATTTTTGGAATACCTTTATGGTTTCCATTATGGGTAAACGTGATATCTTCATTTAAGGAAGTGCGGACTACCGCCCCCTCAATGTGATTTGATTCGTTAATACCATATGTGGGACGTATAAAGGATGTAGTTATGATTTTATATATGATATTACACTGGAATTATAATATACCTTTATATCATTATGTTTCCATTTCTTAAATACGAAATAGAAATGGAAGCAGCGTTCATGCGTACGTACGACTTACCGTCTCCGTGAATGGTACATTTCATTTCTTACCTCTAAATGTTATATAATATTATAAATTCATGCATGTACTGGATAAATATGATATATATGATATCTACATCATGAATACCATTCTGGATATAATGGACAAATGAATAACTTGTAGTTATAAAGGATTTATTTTTGACTCAAGTACCAATGATCGTTAAAATGACCGTTATTAAATTAAATAATTACATAGTGTTCATGACATTGAAATAAGTGATATGAAAGGAATAATGAAATTAAAAAAGGTTCCTAAAAAATTAGAAATTAACTCAAGTTTATTATTCATGAGATTAAAGAACTATCAAGTCAAGTCGGATACAAGGTATGGGTCTTTGTCTCAATCTCCTTTCATTGAGGCATATTTTGTTTTACACACAACCTTCTTTTATACGGGGTATAAACCCCTTTGACTTTTACGTTTATTCAAAAGGGATATTTTTTATACGAAGCGTTTACTAAACGACAAAAGGGAATGTTTTGGTCGTACGTTTTCAGCGACAACGACTTCTCTGCCGCCGTGACCATTATTTGAGTTTCGGCTTCCTCGACAAGCCATACCATTTTTTTAAAGAAATATAAATACCATGTTTTAATTTTCATTTATTCTGGTAATGAAAATGGTTTTCATAATGCTTTTATATCAATGTGTTGTTTTGATATCTTGTGATTGAAAGGTGGAAATGTTATGTTTCCTTTATGCATGATTTATGTGATACAATTATGTTGTGGTTCTTGGGAATTATTATGAAGACGGGTGGTTCTGTGATAATCTAAGGGCAGGTGAGCCTGATATATCTCTACAATGCATTGGGTAACATAAAGGAGTGAAACGTTAAGGTTTCTCTGAAGATATTTAGGGAATATACTGTGATGGGTATTCCAAACGTAACCAAGAGGGTTACTCCCTATGTAAGAATGTTATGAATGCCTCAAGTTACCTTTTTGTCTTACTATTTCTATGATTTATTCATGATTTGATGAGGTATGTTAAAGTGGTTATGTTTTTTGGGAAATGTATGATTTCATTCTTATGTATATATGTACCCATGTGTCCTTTCCATATTTTTATATCCCTTACTGAGTTTTTTATGCTCATCCCAAGTTTTTGAAATGTTTTTCACATGTCAAGGGAAAGGTACAAGATATGATGATAGTGTCAAGGAAGTTTCAAGAAAGAATCCATGTTTTATTTTAAATATGTTTCCATTGATGGGAAAAATGAATACTATCTTTTATCTAACAACTTTGTTTAAATGTTGAATGTAATGCATGTTTTATGATCTAATTCTCTAAAACTCTAAACATGAAAAGATCTTCAAGGTGTAATCTTGTAATAACTAAAGATTAAGTAAGGTTTAAGGTCGGGGCCTTATAACCATTTTGTCCTTAAAAAAGATTATAAAATTTTTATTGAATTAATGAAGAAAACAAATTATTGATATTAAACAAAAAGAAATAAATGTAATTTGATGGTTTTATGGTAGTAAATGTTTTCCCTAGATGAATCATATATGTATATGATATAACAAAAAACTTTATTCAAATGTGAAACTTTTTTATATGTTGAATGTTCTATTTATTAATAGGTTTTATTATGAATAAATTTTTTTTCATGAATAAAATTATTTATGAGCTTATTAAAAAATTACTAAATTATTAAAAAATTAAAAAAAATGATACTATTAATTTTACTATATAATTCCCTTAAGTTTTTATAATTTTTTTTAAAGTATTAAATCCTATTATAGATTTATTATTATATTAATAAATTGAGTAATTTCTAAGTTACCCCACACCTCACTCATAAAAGAAGGCTACTTCTATAAAAATTTTGATCACCTTGAACCTTATTCCACAACTATATTAATTCAAATTGTAGCATTTAGATCCCTTAACATTTTATACTGATTCTACTCCTAGATAAAGTCCAATTCCAAGATCCTTAAGGAGGTATTCAAAGAGAAATTTACAATAGGAGGTTTGAACCAATTTAAAAAAAGTAAAACCTAAGGTATGCGATATCATGACCCAATTCTCATTCATTAATTTAAATATATTTGTCATTGGTCAAGTTTTTTCAATAATATTTTATAATGAAAAATTTATATTTTATATTGAATATCAAATTATATAGTGTGGGTTTATATATGTCCCACAAAATTATTTCATTGATTTGTCTTCAATCTAAGGACAAAATCTTTGTTAGGGTCAATGTGGAAATCAAACTATTATCTAACGCTATTAAAACATGAGCAGTTATTTGGATATATATATCCTATATGTCAATGTTTTCTTTAATAGTATTTTCAAGATGAATCATTATATATTTTTATGTAAGGGCTGTTTAACTAAAACATAATTTTAAATATTTCGATTATTTATTCTTTTAAATCATTTCCATTTGCGTCCTTATTTTATATTTTGTTTTTATGTATTTATTTATAAGGAAATGAATATTTTAAAATGTTAATTTTATAATTTTACACAATTTTTTCATTGTGTTAGGGGACACATTGATTAAAAAGTGTATTTTTAAATGTCTTGTTTTATAAATTATCATCTTTTGAATACATTACACCAATGGAAAATGGTATTTTTCAAGATAAATTTTAATTATTTTATTAGTGTGTTTTTATCTATGTCAAAATTATTCATTAGATCTTATGTTTTATTATGGTTTACCTATTATGATATCATATACCATATTTCATTAAATATTTTTTGATTGGTTTGAGTATTGATGTGATATCTTGATATCATTAACCATATTACTCTGAATGATTAGTGATTATGCTTACGGATTGAGGTATAGAATTTACATTTCATATGGTACATTCAATAAGAATTTATATGTTTACTATGTTTCACGCCTTTCATATAGAGAATGAATTATACATTATATGTATCTAGAGGGTCCCGTTATAGCCCTTCGGTGCATTGGTAGGTATCATGAGACAAACCAGATTGAGTTTTTACCAATTTGTGTATGGTCATAGAATAGGGCTTTTAATTTAATTTTAGGATGCACCTCATTATTCATTACCTTCTTATAAAACTAGTAATTTATAGTCATTGTTATCATTCAACTAGTATAATATCCATGTTTAGGTTTTATAATGGAATTATTTTTAGCTTTTATTGTTTCCAAATTATTCTCAAGATTATATTTTCTTGGCATGGGATATGTATTTATTCAACAATTATATTGATTTATGATTTTTTTATATTACTCACCCTTACTGAGAATTTTAGCTCACCTCATTCTTATGCCTCTTTTCCCCATGTTGTGAGAATGAAAACACTGAATAAGATTTCAAGTATTTATTTTATATTGTATCATGTTTTAATTTCTTTTCCCAATGTATTATAACTATCCTAAATGTAATCTGGAATTCCAACAATTCTAAATAGATTGGTCATTCGGGACATGATTCCTTGTAATCTTTAAAATTTTATAAATTAAGGAACTAGATCTAAACTTCTGGGGTCGAGGCTGTACACCATATGTGGGGTGACAAATAATATTTTAAAATAAAATTGTTTTTATTTTATCATGGTATTATATTTAAAATTTTTATATGAATGAATTATTTTAACTACATAGTAAACGAAAACACGATATTTATTTAGTAAATAATAAAATAAAATAAATAATACCAATTTTTTTTAAAGTAAATAAATTGTATTAACTATTTTATTTCAATATATTTTTTGATGAATATATCATTTTAAAAAAGTGTGAGAATAACATAATCTATTTCCATCATTTTATTAATATTAAATAAATTCTAAATACATAAATGTTGTCAAAATTTACATTAATGTTATTTAAAATGTACAATATTTTATTAAATTTTTAAAAAATAATATAAATAATATATTACGATGCTTTTTTAATGTTAATAAATATCAACTATGTTCCATTAATTGATAAATATTTCAATTATAATGAATATATTAGATGCTAAATAATAAAAACACGGTTAGTCCAAATAAGTGAAAAGTGTTTTTTCACGTGATATGTGCTTTTGTTAAAATTAATTTTCATTATACAAAGTATTTTTTATTTTACAAATAGGATTTTATATTTTGAATCATTTGATCCCAAATTTCTAAAATGTTAAATTTTATTTTATTTAAAATGGATAAATTACCTTTGATTAAATGACTAGTTACCAGAGAAAAAAATTGAAATGGTAAAAATAAAGAATAATAGATTTTAAGGAAAGCCATGTTTAAAAATTGGGTTTTTGTTGTTTAGTGGTGATTATTATCAACCATATCATCCCTCCATGACATTAATTATAATTGTTTAGGTAAATGAGGTATGGGTGACCTCATAATAGTGAATAGTTCTGGGTATTTTTGTAATTGTAAATCCTTCACAACTATAAAAAATCACTAAAACTCTTCCATTATTCACACCATTCAAGAAATTTTGATCAACGAAAACATTAAAAATTAAAATTCCAGATTTAAAAATCTCATCCTATAAGCCTTAGTTTTTGATTAATTCAATTCGAATAAGGATTTTGGTAAAACATAAGAAAGATATCTGAAGAAGAGGTATCATTATTCAACAACAGTTTTACTTTATTTCATTATCAACATCATTCAATTAATATTAACCTATATTGATATAATACTATCATTATCATAAACATACTAAAATACTATTATATTTGTTTCATTGAATACAACCATATCCATTTCCATTAAATGGGTTACAAAAGCATTGTTCGTGTGTACCGTGGACTATCACATTGTGAACCGATGTCATTCATTTATACATGACCACATATCATGGTTGGGTATAAAAATGGATATATAGTATATATATTATATTTATAACATAGTTATTATATCTCAGTCACAATATCATATATTAATGTTTAAATTCCTTGTCGTATGGGATATAATAACATCAATAAGGTGTACAATAGACTACCAACTCACGGTGTCATGCAATTCATTTTTACTAATGCATTACAAGGATGATAATGTTGATAAATATAGATTTTATTCATGAAATAATTATTATAATACTGAGATATTTATCATTCGATGAAGATAGTAAAATATGTTATTTTTTACTTACTCATAGATGATATTGTATTTGTGTATGTGTGGATGACCACATTTATGAAGTGATGTGGCTCTCTTTTCATCACCACAGAACATGGATGATATGTATAGGTATATTTAGATAAACAATCTGATATTTATAATATATTTATCATTAATTAAATATAATATATTACTGACCTCTTCTACATAAACATTATTGAAAAATGGAATCATTATTGTAGCGTATGTATAACCTGACATCTCATTGATCCTAACGTATATCATTTCTCAAAACAAAGATTGAAGATTGATATGAAAAATATAATTTATATAAATGTATGGTAATTATTTCTTCATATTAATTTTTAATATTATTTAACATTGATCAATGTTATAGGACCAAAAATAAAAAATTAAAACTTATCTGAGAAACATTGTGGTTATTAACCCAAACATGACATTAAAGAGGAATGGCTTATAAAGGGGTAATAAATGGAAATATATAAATAATTTAAGAAATGATATATATATATATATATTCATGTTTCTGTAATATAAATATAATAATATTAGATTCATTATAAATTATTATTGGACATTTATGATGGAATTCAAAACATAAAGAAAGTGATTTTCGTCTAGAGTTAATTTTACTCTAAGAAATTGGACATATTCACCTTGTGTTTATTTTATGTTGTGTATATACATCCCATGAATATATTTTATGATGATTTTCCATAAATTTTTTTTATTTACATATCTATTTTATGATCTATTTTTAATGGGTCTTCCGGTTTAAATGTAAAAAAAATCAATAATGGGTTTTTGTCACCGTTTCCCTTTTTTTGGACATAATTAGTGTTGTAAACCTGCCTTATGATATAAGGTGTATATATATCACCTATGAAAAGTTATATCATAAATATACATAGTTCCATGATATTTTGTGATTAATTTAATTCTATTATTTCATCGGTATTCTAATTAAATATTATAAATAGGGTAAGAGTTTTTTGTTATAATATAATCATTTTTGAAGATTGTTTATCTCAATGCATCTGATGATAAAATATTATGATATATCTCTCTAAAAACTAATTAATTTTCCTAGACTCTAGTTATTTCTTGAGAATTCATGATTCATATTAATTTTAAACACTTTAAATCCTCAAGAGTTCAAAATAATTATTTTATAAACAATCATCGTTGCCATCGAAAACTCTTTTTCCCAAAACAATTTTTTTTAAATCTTCAAAAAAAATTAAATGTATTTTTCATCTAATATTATAATTTAATCAAGTAATTTTTATAATGATCTTTTAAATATTCCTTTATTTTTTAAGGTTATTTTGAATGAAAATAAATATGAAATTTTTTTATGTTTTTTAAAATGATCTTCAAGGAAAGTTTGCTTTCCTTAAGAAATATACAAAGTGATTTGTATTTAAAAATAATTTCCAGATAATATAAAATACATTTATTTTACTTAAAATTTACTATGGATATTATCTGTATGATACCATTCTTATTCTTTCTATGGCTGGTTTATTTTTATAATGATAATAAACATATTAAACAAGATTCTTTTTCCATGTGTTATGATTTTATGAAATTATGAAATGATTTTGAAACATATTTTCTTCCCTAGTTTTGGTTATAATGAAATATATATGAAAACCAGTTAATATAATAGTTTTTTATATAATAAAATTTTGTGATCATGTAGACACATTTGTTTTATGTGGATAATTTCATAGTGGTTATATTATAACTAAAGACGGTGGTTATGTTATAACTAAGGATGTTGGTTATGTTATAAGAAATGAAATTTGAGACCTGTAACTCCCTCAAATGAATTGGGTATATATTTATATCATATGAAATAGATAGGATTGTAATGGTGAATGAACTAAGATCAATAAAGGAAATTGTTTTTTATAATGTTTTGGGAGTGAACATAGAATAACATTATTTTTTAGAGAGTGAATTCCCTCTACAATAAGTAAAGGTTTGTCATTGGGAATGGTAGGATATTGTATCCAAGAGATGTAGCTATAGAGGGTGTTCCATTATGAATTTTTGAAATGGATATTTATAATTCCATAAACACGTTCTTTAATATTAAGTACATTAAAATTTTATATATTTTTATTATAACGACAATTAAAAAATATACATAATACTTTACTTGTCTTGATGATTTCAGGTCTAGGTTTCAGATAGTTATACATATACATTACCAATTAACCTAGCTATAAAAAATGATAAAAAAGATATTTTTCCTATTTTTCCTCATCATTTGAAAAACACACCAAAAAAATATTCTACTAATCCATAAAAAAATTAATTTTAAACATAGTGTTATTATTTATTTTCCCCAAAAAACGGGTTTAAAGAAGATTAAATATCCTTTCATGGAAAACAATAACTTGCATTGAAAAAATTTATAAAAAAAATAATTTAATAAAATGAAAATAAAAATTGTTTTTCCAATATTTTCAAATACCCTTATATATCGAATAATTACTTAAAAAATATATTCAAAATTTTTTTTCTTTTGAAATATAATTTTCAACTTCCCTACTTTTAAAAAATAATTTTTATGGATTTAACAAGATAATTAGTAAACTATAAGAAAAACCATAATGCCACATAGTTGTATCACTTGTCTGACAATGTCCCCTTAGGGTATCTTATTTACTCCCTATACCATAACATATCATTTAATAATCTGGTGAAAATTTTATGAAAATATTTTAATGGTCCTCCCTTTCTCACTAAAACCCCGAAAACATTTCAAAACCATATATAAATTAATTATTTGGAATATAGTAATCTTAATGTTCTTATTAACATTAAAATAGTTATATTTTTAGAAAATTATAAACATAAATACGTGAAAACAATACATATAATGAATTACACTTGATTAAATGACATCAATATAACATCTTAATAAATGAAATGTATACATGAATTAAAGTGCATAGAATGTCAAAAATAACATAGATGATGTCCATATCTAATGGCTTAAATGAAATTTATGGTCATATAAAATAATTTAAAATATAAAATGATATTTTTACCATTTAAATCATCATATTTAATAGTACATAAAATGATAGCCTATACATAAAATAAAAACATTCAACATTTTATTAGTAAAAGAAAAAATTTAATTATAACAATATCAAAACCAAATTTTATTGTTTTGAGAAATCTTAATTCAAATTAATGTGTTATTAAAAATAAGAGACATTGTATTTACAAAACATTGACATGATAATCCATTTCAAAAAACACTAAAGAATCTGAAAATATAAGTGAATACATGCACACATTGATATATAAATTTACATCTCTCTCTTTCTCTCTCTCTCTTTGTGTGTAATGTTTTAAATAAATAAAATTTCTTATGATTAAATAATAATATAAGAATAAAACTTAAATAAAATATTTATCCCTCTCCTAAAATGGATATATAGAGAGCTCGTTGGACTCTAGAAACCATGAAAAAAAATGTAATGAATTTGGGGAGGATATGTTTAGGTATGTTGGGTTTTAAAACTGAGACAAACACACACACACACACCGATATATATATATATCTGTGTGTGTGTGTGTGTGTGTGTGTGTGTGTGTGTGTGTGTGTCTGTATATTAATTTTGAAGCCTGCTGGGGAAGCCGGAATGTGAAATGTGTTCCGTATCAAGGTTCACGTTTATAAAAATCTTAAAATAATTAACTCTAATATTGTATAATATATATATATATATATTATTAACCATACTTAGGCATGAATCCTTCTATAATGGGGTTCCCATTAACATCACCATACACACAATGTGAGTCACAAATATAATTTTTATCCTTTTTTCATTTTATTGTTTTACCCAAGTCATGTTTTCTATCATTTTTTTGTTTTACCATTTTTCATGCCTCATGTTTTTATTTTTTTTATATTTATATTTTTTTTATTTAATATACCATTATTAAACCATAAAATGTTTTCTTAGTTATTATAAAATTTTGTTAATTACAATTTAGAGTTTCAATAAATATATATCTCTCTTTTAACATGTTATCTTATTTCTCTTCACATAAAATTATTTAAATTTTTTACTATTATCATTATATCCTATTATCATATTTTATTATTTCATTTCCATATATACTAAATTAATTACATTTTTATTATAAATTTATTTCTTATCACTTATATTTATATTTTATTATCATAATTGTATATTATTATAATTATTATTATTATTTTGTTGTAATTTATATAATCTATTTATTATTAATTATTTTAAAAAAATTACAGTTACAATAAAATATATTAATGCTTATAAATTAATTATATATGTAATATTAATTATTTTATTGACTTTATAATTAAAATTAAAAATATAATTTATCATCATCTTATTTATTTTTAGATTATTTTACTTTTTATATGACCTTAAATTTTGTTATTCAAATTATTATTTTTACATCAATTTTCTTTTAATCATATATACATATATATATCTAAATAAATTGTATGATTTAATAATTGAAATAAATTTTTATATAATATTAATTTAAATATTTATATATAATAAAGTTGTTTTTGTTAATAAATTTAAATATTAATTTAAAATCAAATCGTATTCATTTAAAATAATAAAATATTTCAATGAAATACGTTTTGAAAATTATAAAATCATAATTTATAAAATATTGAAAATTATTAATATTTAATTTTAAATATTACTTTCAGTCAAATTTGATAAACACTAACTCTATTTAAATTATAAGAAATCAATTTAATTGGCACTAGATATTTTAAATTTTTTGAAATCTTACATTCTTCTACCCTCGCAATATTTTTTCTGTTGGAATTTTTTAATTTGTCTAAGAAAATCTCAATTTTCATCATAAAAATTATGAAAAACTAGAACTTATAAACCTCTAAACTCTACCAAAAACATATAATCTCAAAATATTTCGAGACCATCACATTGATACCAATTATAATCCCCTGAACCTGCTCTACTAGATTCTGTACATAAAAATATTTTGTTTTTTATAATGAATATGAAAAAATAGACCAACAATTTTACAAGACATGAATTTTTCTGTTATATTATTTTAGTAATTAGACAAATAAATTATAAATTAACCATGAAATAAAAAAAAATCATCAAATATCTTAGGGCGCACTGCATCCTCATATAAAATACAAACAACAATGAAATTATACTAATCCTATGAAAATAAAATATTCATCATAGGGAGAGCATTTAGTTTAGCTAGTAATGGGTTTTACTTCATATTAAAATACCTTTATTTGATAAATATATATTTCTTTTGTAACATTTATCAGTTACATATTTTTATATAAATTTATTTTGAAAAAAAATTCAATATTTTTATAAATATCCTTAAATATATTATATTACCATGAAAACCAAATATATTCAAAATTATAATTGTTTTGAAATACTATTTCGGATTTCACCTTTTAAAAAAAATATTTTTTTATGATTAATCAATATACACAATAGGAAATAAAAAAACTATAAGGTCACATAGTTGTATTACTTATGGGATAATATCACATTTGGTTAATGGGTTTTCTCCCCATACCATATCATATCATTCATTACACATGTTTCTATTCTAATAAATCTTTTTATTTTTTTTCATTTCACACACATAACACAATAACATTTAAAAAACATATTTGTATTATTTATGTGGATGAAAATAATTTTATAAATTTTATTTACATTATATAATCATACTTTCAAGAATTACTAAAAATAACTATTATAAATCCATGTGTATAAAGAATTTTTATTTTTTAAATGACTAATTTATAAGTGCATAATAAAATAAATGAATACATGAACTAAAGTGCATGGAATGTTTAGAATATCTGAGATGATTGTCATATATAATGTTATGAATGACATTTACAAACATATTGAAAAATTAAAATATTAAATAAACAAATTAATCATTTAAAACATTCAAATGAATAGTATATAAAATAATGACATAGAGATTAAATAATATCATTTATCATTTAATTAGTAAAAGTACGATTTAAATGAAAAACATATCAAAAAATTGTTTTTATTTTAAGAAAACTTGATTAAACTCATATAATAATTTATTATATCATTAATTATAAATAATATATATATACATATATATATATAGTTATGTTAAAATAAATAAAGGTATTTTTAGATTTTGAAGAAGGATTTAAATCCAAATCCATGATGGAAAACATAATAGGTACTATTTTTAAAAATATGATCAAGAAAAAAATAATGAAATAAATGTATAGAATTTGATAATATATGTATATGTGTACATATATATATATTTCTAAAAATCAAAAATATCATTTATAATTAATTTAAATAAAAATAAAAAAAATCTAAAAAAATAATTAATTACTTATTTAAAATAGATAAATTGAAATCTTATTGGCTTGCAGACACCAAGTAAATGAAATTGAATGTATCCTGAGAGGATTTATTTGAGCCATTTGGAATTATATAAGGATATTCACTCACACACAAACACACAATGATATATATATAGATAAATATAAATATATATTATATTTAATTCTTGTGGTGGAAGAAAAAAATAGGAATGGGTGATGTTTCACTGGTTAGGTTCATACATATCTTTATAAAATTTACTCACATAATATATGTATAATATATATATATATTTATTTATTTTCATGACTCTACTTAGGCATGAATAATTCAATAATGGGGTTCCAATTGACGTTACCATAGACATATAATGTGAGTCACCAATCTAATTTTGTATTTGAATTTTTCATTTTAGTGTCTTACACAGGTAGCATTTTCAACACATATTTGTTTTTTATTTTTTTTACCATATTTCATATCTAACATTTTATTTTATTTATTTGGTTTAATTTTTTATACAATTTTTAAACCATATCACATTTTCCAATAATTTTAACATTTTATAATTCATTTTAATATTCATCTCTCTCTCTCTCCCTATCTCGTTTTCTCTTCATTTTTGCTTCACATTACCATTTAAAATGTTTTAAATTATCATTATAACTTATTTTTAGATTTTCTTATTTATTTTTAATATATTAAAAATTTATATCTTATGAATTATATATTTATATATTATCTAAAATATTTATAATTTATTGTCATAATTTTATATTATTAATAATTTAATTAATATTATTTTTTAATTACTTATTTAAATTCTTTTATATTAATAATTTTTTAAAAAATAATGATTATAAAAAAATATATTGAATATTATAAATTAATTCTATTTATGAAATTGTGATTAGTTATCATAAATTTTTAATTAAATATATAAATATAATTTATCAACATTTTTTTAATGGCAGATTGTTTTAATTTTTAAATTATATAAAAAAATTATTCAAATTACTTTTTATACAAAAATTATAATTTATTCATAAATAAATATATATTTAAAATAAATATTGTATGTTTATAATTTCAATTGTTTGTTATAAAATATCAATTAAAATATTATTTTAAATTAAATGGTATTTTTATATTTTTAAATATTAATTTAAAATCAAATATTATTCCATGAGAGTAATAATTTATTTAAAAATTTTAAATGTTTTGAAAATAATAAAAACATAATTGATAATTTATTTGAATGTTTTATTATACAATTTTAAATATTAAACATATACAGAATTTATAAACACTTATTCTATATTACTTATTGAACAAGTCATTTAATAAACAATAAATATTTTAAATTTGCTGGGATTATTTACTCTTAAATACTAGTGAAACGATTTTATATGATTTTATGTAATGAATAATTCTTTTTCATATGAAAATTTTAGTATCTCATGGCACATTGTATTTTATTTCAATATGGTTCATATCATATGAACTTTTATGATTTATGCAATATGTGTATGATTCCTGATAGGTTGGTTGTTATCCTATGATGTTATGTTCATGATTTCTTGCCCTTATTCTTATATTATTCTTTATTTTCCAATATATTGATTTATATTATGTTTACCCTTATTGGGTATCTTAGCTAATCAATAATTCTTCTTCCTTACTGAAGTTATGAATAATGTTTTATGTAGGGTATTTCTGATTGTAGTAATGAGTTAAAAGATATTTATTAGAGATATTGAATATATTCATGAATTAAAAATATAAATGTACATGTTCCAAAAGGTAATAACCTATTAATTTCCTTAGGTGTGTGTTTGTTTAATATAATGAATATTCATCCAAAAATATATAATATTCATTTTTGAGGATCGTAGTTCCCTATAGATTCATTCATACAAACAAAACTCTATATGTGGTTGTATAAATACATTATATAATATATATAAATGATTTCATTTGGGAAAAAAGTTGTGAAATTATATATAAAAAATCACTGAAATGTATTTTTTTATATCTCACCATTTACTAAAACTGAATATAACCAAAATTAAGATCATAGTTATTTATTTGAAATCCTATATATGTAATATAATGAGCCACCCTTAAAAAATAACATAATCTTCGTTTAATTGGTGATTTTTACATTATTTCACATTGAGGATCATTTAAAGTTTATAGATTTAGTAAAATAAGTCATAAATCAAACATATAAAATCCATTGAAATTAAAAGTAGATTCTTCCAAATAGTTTCCAATTCTTTCATAAAATGAAATCATTTAAAACATGGTTTCTATTCATTTTTTATCAACAAATTTTTCCCTCAATCCCATCCTTGTTTCTATTTTTTTTAAATCCTGTGTAAAAAAAATAAAAATTATGGGATGAGAATAAAAATATTAGTTTAGGATACACAAATAAAGAAAACAATTAGTCTTGTAAAAACAGGTAAACCCGTGGATACTTTATCAAAAGCTTATAACATCCACCCATAAGAAGTAGTAAATACTTCCCCTTAAAAATACGCTCATTAATTAAAATATTGTGTAATAAAAATATTACAATAAAACCATAAAAATCATTGAGAATGTATTAGGATTATTCGGTAAATTATTATACTTAAACGGAATAACCATGCAGTATACTTCAATACATGTCACTCTTACAAATGAAATGAGAATACGGTCGAATTCCATACCCAATGCAATGGAGGTTAAAATGTCACCAAATATCTATGGTTTATCTCAGAACCATCTATCTTTGGATTATCATGTAACCACCCACATAATGTCTAAGTACAATTATTTAATCACAACACATATAATATTTGTTATTTTCATCATTTTACTCATGAAATTTCATTTTCAATCAGAAGAAATCATTTTAAGGTGTTGAAGATATCAATAAATTATAAAAACATTTAAAATACTGAAATAAAATAAATGTAAAAAATAGATTTAGTTTTCTTTTAAAAACATTATGGATTGTAGATGAATCCAAATATCAGATAACATTCATATCGTTTGAGTAGATATTGTCACTATATATGTAAAAATAATAATCATTTGGTTTTGTTTAAATAAATTAAAAAAATACATATAGAAATATTTATTTTTCAATCCTTTGAATGTGATTAAAATTTATGGGTTGATTATACACCTTATAATCTAAGGTGGCCTATAATGTCAAAATAGTTCTTAATGAAAGAAAATTAAGACGATGTCCCATAGCTTGAGTCAAATTCATCACATTTGTTCACTATCTTCCTAAATAAAAAATTTAGGTTAATTATAAACTATTTGGATATCCATTTTCATGTTTATTATTACTTTTATAGCAATTATTACCATGTTATAATAGTTACATAATTATTTATGTTTATTTTGGTTGTTTTGTCGATATTTAGTACTAGAGTCAAAAAATGATCATCATATGATGCCAATAGACCATCCAGTCATATGTTCATAATATCAAGAATAATATTCCGGAAATTATTGTAATTTTTATACATCAATAATACATTTAAATAAAACCATAAATATTTTTTATAAAAAAATAGTAAGTCATACGTACTCATGAGTAACATTTTCCATTTCTCATTGGTTATTATATAAATAATTATAGTAGTATTTTATCATTAAAAAGATAATAAAATCACTGAAATAATATTGATAACTTGAATATACATATATATACTATCTGTGTGATTTGGTGAATAAAAATGATTTGTATCACTTCGTGGAGGTGATAGTTCACATGTACGCACAAGCGACAATATCATTTATATGTGCATGTAATGTATGAAATTATTTGATATATTATCATATTATTATAATTAATATGTCATTAATATTATATATGAACAATAATTACATCATTAAAACCAGTAATGATATAGGGTTTTGGAAAATGGATTATATCGGTTCGTGCAGGTGATTGGACACACATACACATAAATTATTAATTCCTATTTCATTCGATGGAGGTTGAGATGGATTTATGTAATGATATTAACACTATAAAATTTTATTATATATAGATTAATTTATATTTTGAATCATCATATATGAAGATGATTGGATTGAATTTGAAGAAGAAATAAAATAGAAACACATAGAAAATGATACATATTCTTCGAATAGTCTCCTTTAATTACAACATTACCACATATGAGGAGGGTCTTATTCTTAAAATAATGGATCTATAATGTTAGAAGATTGAATAGGAATGGGTTTGGTAATATCTTGTCTCAACTAAATTGTTTCTAATGTGTATAAAAAAGAGGAGAATGTTTTCCTTTTTATCGAAGTCAGTAGGGGCACCCTTGGAAGCTTTTAAAATATTAGATTAATATAAATTAATTTTAAATTCGAAAAGACTCCAAAACTGTGTTATGTCTAAATATTTATGAAGATGGTTATAAATACCCTCTAAAATAATTTTTATAAATCTATTTATTATTTCAATCTTTATCATTCTGTTTTACCCTTAATTATTTAGATTTTATTTTAATTATGGTTAAAAAAAATTATATATTAAGAGAAAATAAATTTCAATTATATGGGGTAAATTTTCCACAAATGAAATATTTAAATAAAATTGGTCCTTATAACAATAACATAATATTTTTTTATGTTTTTTTATGATTTTTATATAATTTAATATAATATTATTTTTACATGATATCAATACATACAATTTTGACACTATCAATTACATTTAATTTAAGGAACAGTTAAAAAAGAGATAAATTTGAAAAAAAACCATTTAATAGACATATAATATGTCATTTTCACCTATAAAATTTTTTTAGTATCCAAATAATTGAAATTAAATTTGGTTTAATATTTTTCATTTCAGTATTTTGTTATTTAAATTAGTAAATTAATTATTGTATCACTATTGTGTCAATATTTTGGACAATTATTTAATCTCATAATGTTATAAATAATATTAAATTATGTAGAAACATTCTTTCTTTTGTGAAACTATTTATTATTTATGTTATATCATTTTTATCTCCTAATTAAAATTTTTATACTTATATGAAAAAGAGGCAGATATTTTGACACTTCCTTTTATTTTAATAATATGTATATCTATTTTAATGAAAAAAGTACATTAAATGAGCCAATAGAGATATTTATTTGTTAAAAGACTAATTTTATTAGTCCAATAGGTTTTTTATGTGTTAGGGAAATTTTATTCACCTCTTCATATTATTTATTTATTTATTTAACTAGATTTACATATTAATATATTAAATAAAAATACCAAAATTACTATTCAAGAAATCAAAAATAATAATAATAACTATTTAAGTAATTTGGACACACATATTCCAAAATTTAATCATTTTTCCTACATTTAAACCACATAATTTTCAATATTTAGATTTAAATTAATCCCATTTATGGAATGAAAAAGTGGGTTTAAAAAGTAAAAACCATCAAAAGACTAACTTGTTTTTATATCCAATTTCAATCTGAAATTAAATCCTATGACCAAAATTGGATGAAATGAAAAGAAATCTAATTGTACATTTATTTTTTATTTAATGGATATTCTCACAATGTAATTAAATTTATGAAAATGTGGTTTTGAATTAAAATGCAGTATTTTTCACTAATCATTAAAATATGAAATTTATCAGAAACACACCAAAAATTAAACAAATATAATTTTTTATGTCCCACTGCAATGAATAATATAAATTTTCTAAAAATAATATTAAATATTTTCATAAAATATATTTAAATTAGATGAACCAATAATAGGCGAAAAAACTAGTTTTTAAAAAAATACATTCTGTAATCATAAAGAACGGATTTAGTCATATTAGGCATATAAAATATATTAAATGAGTATTAATAAATTTAAATGAATATATATTTTTTATATCATTTCATGGGTTGTTACATTCTTCCCTACTTTTAAAAAATTGGGTCCTCACAATTTTATTCACGTATCAAATAAGATGGTTAATTTTTCATTAAATGTATCTTCAAATTACCATGTTTCCTTTTCACCCATATAGTTTTTTCATGAAAACCTAAACTGATTAATGCACTTATTCCCCAATAAATGTTACCCATTTTCAAAAATCTGGACAGGTTGTTCCTCATCAAAAATATTTTTTTTCAATTGAACTACTTCTAGACTCAAAACATGAGATGGAAATGACATATACATTCTTAACATTGAAAGATGAAAAACATTTTGTACATAGAAAAAACTTGTATGTAAAAAAACATTGTCTGAAATTGGTCTAACATTCTCAAGGATTTAAATGGTTCAAATGATCCTTGGGCATAGTTTCCCCTTTTTACCAATATGCATCACATGTTTCTATAGAGAAACATTGAGAAACACATGATCACATACCTAGAAATAATGTTCAATCCTCTACTTATCTACATATCTTTCTTTCCTTTTATGACCTATCATTATGTTCCTTGGAATCAACTTGAATTTTTTTCCCATTTTCTATACCTATTGTGGACTTATAAACTTCCTTTAACCTTCATCATCCCAAAATGTTGTATTTCAATGA
Source organism: Viscum album (assembly GCA_963277665.1). Taxonomy (NCBI): domain Eukaryota; kingdom Viridiplantae; phylum Streptophyta; class Magnoliopsida; order Santalales; family Viscaceae; genus Viscum; species Viscum album. The sequence continues at coordinate 2,042,639,613 of OY728147.1, read as the reverse complement.
TTCTTTCTATATAATGCCTCAAAAGGGTCCATCAATTTTCTAGATTGAAAATTGTTATTTTAAGAAACTCAACCAAATAAATATGTTGATACTATCATCCTTGTTAATCCATTTAACAAGCATGTATCATATCCTCCAAGGTAGAATTGTTCGTTTTGTCTATCCATATGATTGAGAATGAAAAGTATTACTAAAAATTAATTATGCACCCTACGACTTCTGATGTCCTTTACAAATAAAATGTGAATTTGGGATCATGATAAGATAAAATGGAGAGGGTAACTCTATGTATCATAACTATAACATTAATATACAACTGAGAAATTTCATCTATAGACAGTGTATCTCAAATAGGATGAAAATGATCAGATTTCATTAATCGATAAAAAATAACCCATATATCATTATTACGATGGGATGAAATAGTTAATAAAGCTACAAAATCAAGGGTTATATTTTTTCATTTCCACTCAATAATTATATAAAGATGAATAATATCATTCATTGACTACCAGATTTTTAGGCTTCTATAAAATTCAAACATATGAGGGTAAAATTAGAAGTATATATTTTTATTACATCCCACCAGTAATACACCCAAATGTCTCTTTATATTATAGTTATACACATATTAACTAAAAGGAAATAACTATTATCATAATTTTCAAAATATTTCTTCAATTGTTAATCTAAATGCACACATAATCTCTTCTTGTGTCTCAAAACACAATCCTTTTCATTGTTACATTCAGGTAACCGACCCTTCTAAACCAATTATACATTTTCTTAAAACTCACTATCATCATTATTTACATGATTAATTCTATATAATATTCATGATCACACTATCATCTAATACAAAATAAAGGAATTTCATACACCAATAATGATAATAAATCATGAAATCATAATCCTTGATTAGTTCCATTCATATCATTTGTCTCAAGTTCAATACTTTAAGTGAATGTACACTAAATTTTTTTTTTATGATCATTTAATTCATAATTTACACCATAAATATGATGTCCCTAAATTTTTAATTAAAACCCAAAAAATACTATTCAAAATCATGTGGAGGTAATTTAATTCTGTGGGATTCAACTAAACTAAAGAATAAGAAATTATCTTATCAGCATTTATTTTCATGAAACTAGTTCCTTTCATTGAAGCATAACTATTGGTAAAAAAATATGGAATTTCAGTAAGCTAGGGACAAAATAAGAGTATTAACCAATCCTCTTTTCAGTTCCATAAAAAATTCATCACATTGTTTTTTCCAGATGAAAATAACTAATTAACATGTTAAATTAATTAGCGGTCTAGATAACCACGATATGTTTTTAACAAACAGTTGGTAATAACACTCTAATTTATGAAATATATGAATCTCTATGACATAGATAGTTGATGGCCAATATTTACCAATTTTTTGTTTTAGAAGTGTGAATAGTTATACTGTTTTTAGAAAAAATATGAACTAGGGAAGAAATTTGTTCAAGAAAAATTCATACATACAAAATAATCCATATAGTATATTTTCATCAATGGTTTGATAAAAAATCCTTATGTGCCTTTCATGTTCATCTTGGATTTAGAATATAACAAAATTTCATAATTAAAAACAGACACCAAGTGAACCAAAAACAGAATAAATATTCAATTAATGAGATTCATAAATACATAAGGTGAGTTAGAAAACCCAAAGGTCATATTCACAAACTTATAATTCCCATATCTCGTTTGAAATGTTGTCATTGGAATGTCATCCCCTTTCACCTTTAGCTGATGGTACTACTATGTAAAATCAATAATTAAAAAAACTAAACTACTTACAGTTGTCACCACTTCATTTGATGGTCCCACATTAACCATAGTGCTTGAAACGTTTTTTGGTTCCCTTCTACATCCATTCATTTTTGTTTCCACCCATGGTATTCAAATTTGGACACACATTTTTATAATTCTCTAACTCATTTCTAGTAAAAAATCTTACCATTTTTTTCTAATTTCATTCCTGATAATATCCTTTGCTGTTACGAGAAATATGACTCGTATTACCAGATTAGAAGAACTTGATATATATTGAGGTCTATTCCCTATGATTCTTTTTACAACATTTCTCACAAGATGTAAATTAATTTTATTACCTCTAATCTTCTTTGATGAATTCTTTCTCATTTCCTAACAACTAGAAATCATATTTTTTCTATCATGGGACACGTTATCATAAGAAAACCTCTTTTCGACCTACTCATCACATAAAAAAAGTTTCAAATTTCTTTTAAACTCATAAGAATCTAATTCCCTTCAATATATTGGTTCCAATACTGTATAAAATAGTTTTATCTTAGTATCAGTATAATTGATATAATTTGGGATGTACCATGAAAAATATGTAATGTTTTCTTTATATACATCTGCTGAATATTTCCATATTTGTCTCAATATCGAGAATTTATTTTTCGTCCTATATTGAACATATTTAAGGAAAATATATCTGAAGGACTATATTCTTAAATTCATCATATTCCTCAACATCAATCTCTTCATTTACTCTTATATTTTTAACCATTATCCACCACATATAGTCTTCATCTTCAAAAAGATATATTAACAGATTTACCTTTTGGTTCTCTGAACAAACCTTGATGACAAACGTAAGGACCCCGGTTTCTTTAGTTTTATTTTAATTTTATTATTGGGAAAATTTTGAGTTAAGGCACTATGAAGTTGTGTGATAAGGAGGAATGATGTTCCCAAAATATTTCTTTGAAAACGTTAAATTTTTAAATAGCATTCACATGCAGTTTTACACGAAAAAGAGGAATAACATCTAAATGGTTGATCGAATCAGAAATCTATTAGCATCATTGGTTTTAGAGAAGTGACATTACCTTAAGCAGGGCCTAACCTTGACTGGTGTGGGTCGATCATGAATGTTATCGTTTGGGAATATCAGTAATAAAATATTTTAATAAAATTATTTTATTTTGACATAGTAAATAAATATATTTTTATTATATTTTTTTGGAACCAAGGGAATCTTGTATAATCCTATAAATCCATTAAGACTAGATGAAGGATTTCTTCTCAACAACAATGATGTATTAGAGGTTGAATCATTGATTGAAAATATGTGACCTGCCTTTGATTCTAAGTATCTCTCCAATGAAGACGGCATGATGATTGATATTCTTCAATGATTTGTCCAAATACAAGTAAGACATTATGATTTTTGATATTTATTTCCCAATTCATTAAACCAACAATGAATGTGGATAAACCCATGAATTGGTTGAATCATGGTTTGATCGTTCTTGCAAGATGGGATTGATTTGTGATGGTTTAATGTCAGAAGAATCTATGAGATTATTCGTTCTTTTATGTTCTTCTAACAAGGACGAATCGAGGTTGACATGAACACATGCTGAGATTCATTCTTTGGGTGTTCTGTGTGTGTTTTCTTCTTCTCTATTCATCAAAAATTATCCATTGGACCATTATAGTCACAACTCGATGTTTATAGGTGGATCTTCATATGATCGGATCCACTGATACAAGAAAATTTGATATCAAAAGTCGGATCAGTTTTGATTGGGACCAGAATAAATTGGATCTTCAACTGTTTCAAAATTCAAGCACCAGAGGTGGCCTGGTGGTCTGACGAAGGAAAACAGGGCACAAGTCTGGTGTTTTTGTCTATTTTTAAGAAGTAGTTGTGGTTCATAAGCTGAAGGCTATGTGTGGAGGTGTGAAGTAGTGGCTAGAGGTGATGATGGCTGGATGTAGCGTCGGCGACCTGATCAGCAAAGATACGGAGGCTAGAGTAAATCCACATGGGAGCCTATAGTGGTGGCATGAGAGACTATGAGAGGAATGCAGAGACGAAATTATGTACTTGGAAGGTAATCCGCATACAAGGAATGGAATCCACATGGATCTGAAAACAACAACGAGGACACTGGGTAGGTAGAAGTGGCATGCAGGCCATGTGGAATGCATCATGGCACCACATTGACGGGTAACGTATCTGGTCGGGGAGGACTCTATTTAGAGTAATAGGCTGACCAATTTTCATATGGGCCACACCAGTAGCACAAAATTCTTGGTGAATTATGGATGGGCCAGGTTTGGTCTGATAGTGATTCCGGCCTGGTCTGATGGGTCGGATCAGACAGGACCAGACCCGAGTACGACCTTTTTATGTAAGTAGCCATATAATTCCAACCCTATGTCCATTTGATGAGACGTGTGTGGAATTGGGATCCTTTTAATGATAACTTCGTTTTATATTATCTAATTTTGTTTTTGTGAATGTCTAAGTACAGCCTAAAGGCTTGAGGAGTAGGTTCTCTAAGTACGAACACACTACGAGTGGAATTCTTTTGCAGGTTGTTACCTTGAACATACATGACATATGAAGAATACATGTCATATTGAGACTAATAGTATCATAAGGAATGAGTGTCTCATACCGAGAATACATGCCTCATCAACTATACTTTTCTTATCAATACTGAGTGTTTTTTGAATTATGTCAAATAATCCAATTAATTCATACTATAGACATATACCTGGGTGAGCTTACTATATATCTTTTTTGTGGTATAAATCATGTATATCTTTTTGGTGTACATAATTTATTTCTTTTCATTATAGTTAGTGTTGTTATTTACGATATACTTTTTGTATTTATTAGTGGTATTCCTATGTGATTTTGTGGTGTCCTACTATGTATTTTTTTACTCACCCATACACGGGATTTGTCTACTTATGTTTTTTCTTGTGAATATGATCAATGATTTGATGGAGTCCACAGGGGATAAAGGCCAAATGGTGCATAGAAAGACCATATATTTGAGGTGTTCCTCTATGGATTTTGGGATTTTTCCATTGCCTTTCCCTTCAGGTAGGCTTTTCGGCAGATAAGTTTCAAGGAATTGTTCATTCACTTATCCTGACACATTTTTATGTGGGCCTATATTTAAGACCTATTTACTTTTCCGTTTTCTACTATTGTAATCAATAGTTGGTATCTTAGTTGTATTCATGCTTTTTTCACATTGTGTTTTTCATTTTATTATTTTAGTCTTGGATATAAGTGTGCGTGTATAGTTACTTAAGAAAATGCATCCTATTTATAGGGTATTCTTACTCTATGCTAGTTTCCATACCCTAGCCTATTGAAGGTGGTATTGGGGTAGTTAAAACATGGGCCCCTCTGGTAAGGTTAATGATAGAGTGGTATCAGAGGTGGTTGGTTACACAAAAAGAACCCAGAGCATGTGAGATTGGTTAGGGGAAAAACTGTTGAGTGTTTTGAGTTTGGCTTTTATGATAGGTAATTAAATGTTGGTGCATTGGTTAATATATCTATAATAAAGAACTCTGAATTTTTCTTTTCATTTTGGTATATGATAATAATATTTCCGAGAAAAAAATGGTACATGCATCATATAGGATTTGGGGGTGTTCTCATGTCTTTCTTGAGTTAGCTCATGAGGTATACACTATTGGCTATGGTACATCTTATTTTATTTCAGGATGCCTCCACACAGATAAGCATCCATGATTTTGTTGCATGATAAAGACTATGATTCACATAGAGATGAGGCATCAGTACATGGTATGGTAATGGTGATAGTTATAACGACCCATACTTTACATACAATGTTAGTACTTTAAAATTGAAGTACGCTTATTACAAGATATAACAAAACCACAAAAGGACCGTATAGGTATAGTGTATTTAGAAACTAGGAAACATAAACAACTGTTTCATAAAGCATTTACACTGTCTCCCATTTATTTCATCATATCTATTGTCCCTTTTTGGCATATCTTACTTAATAACCTTATTCCTGACCTGGGGAAGGAAGACATACAAAAGGGTGAGCTCAAATGCTCAGTAAGGGTAAACAAAATAAATATCAATCACATCATATTCATAAGAACATAACGTTTTGGAAATCTTACACTGCAAAAAAGATCACAATTTAATAACATGGGATAAATCATGGCAGTGAAATGTAATCACAATAATCATAACTTAAAACATGAAACTTTTTTGCATATACACATAATCATAGAGAAGCATTTCTTATTAGTCAAGACTCATTGCCAAGACTATCTTAGGGGACAAAGACCATTTCTGAACCGAGTTCATTCCTCGTTTGAGTCCTGTTTCACTGAACCGATTTAAATTGCCGTTCTTGCCATGCCTATCTAATGAGATATAAAATCTTTACCCAATTCATTGGAGGGAGATATAGGTCCCACCCATCTCATAATTATACCATTCTAATTTGTGACACAAAATCATAAACCATACATCATAGCGTAACCCATGTAATAAAAATGGGAATCTTAAACATCGTGACATCATAAAACAATTCATATAAGATAAAGGAATTCATAAAAATAATTCCATCACAACATAATCAAATCAATGTAATAATAGGGATAGAAAAAAACCCTTTATATTTTAGACTGTAAATATTTTTGATAAAACACTTGAACTCCATTCTTGAGGAAAATATCTTTTCTACTTCAAAAACACTTTTCCTTTCTTAACATGTCATACAATTCTATACTAAAAGAAGTTGATTAAAAATAAACATGAAAACCTGTAAAGTAAGATTCTTGGAAATAATGTTTAAAAAATCCATTCATGCCTTATAAGTTAAACAAAACATTCTTCTAGTACTTTTGTCGGAAAAGTCAAAAAGTACCTCATATGAAAAACGACAAAATATTTCTTTCATATCTTTTACTAAAACTAACCAAAGGGTAAAATTGGATTTAAAAAATTGTAGGTGGATGGAAATAATATTACATATTGAGAAAAACATGGATGTGGATGATAAAATACACCCCATTAAATACTAAAGTATAAACAATCTCGGATAAAAATGAGATTGTGATATTTTCCCTTACCTTAGGTCCAGTTTGCTTCGTAAGTGTCTGAACCTCCTGTATAATGATTTAAATAATGTTATTGACTTATTCCAGAATCATACTTATTGTTATGATATCATATATGGTCATATTCTTAGCTTCTTATTTGTAATATTTCATTGTTACTTGTTTTTCGGGTGTTTATTGCTTTTGTTCATATGCGTGTTTTGTCAAATAAATTCTTATTCTTTATTTAGTTTATAGATACCTCATTTCCAGAATGTTATTAGTGTAATATATATCATATTAATTAATTCAATTAATTTATATAATCATTATATAATGGTGATCATGTAGAACGAGTCGCATCACATCGTGGAGACGGTATTCCGTACGTACGCACGAGCGATGATATCCTTTCCATGATCGTGGAATTGAATTGGAGTGTATGTATACTATTTCAGAATCAATATAACTTTACAATAATCATATATATTTATTATTTACACCATTATACCAATCCATGTAAGGTGGTGGAGGAAAATAAATGACACCACGGCATGGAGACGGTATTCCGTACGTACGCACGCGCAGTGATTTCATTTTCCATAGGATGGATAGATGGTGAAATAGTGTTGTTTCATACTTATAATAACATATCAGTATCTGAGTGATACTTATGTTATTACTTCATAATGAAACAACTAAATAATAAGAAGTGGAAGAAGAAATAAAGATGAAAATCGGTAACGAGTATTACCTCTTCTTTGAAGCGCCTGATTGAGACCTCCTCATAGGGCACTAAAATTGGTCTTTGAAGAAGAAAAGGACCTCTAGGATATTTCTAGGGAAGTTGGGAAGTTAAATTGGCAGGGTTTGGCCGAGCTTGAAGGCTCAAATTGGTGTGAGGAGGAGAGGGAGGAGGTTCTCTTTTATATGGGAGGAGAGGGGAACCTTTGGAATAACTAAAAATATTATTTTATTATAAAGTCAAATTCGGTTTTTAATAGCTCCAAATTGATATATTTCTAAGCTAAGGGGGGGATGGGTCGAAATCCTCTCATAAAATAGAATTTAGAAAGGTTTAGGTCAATATATTAATAGTATATTTTATTTTTAACTCTTAGTTACTTAGATTGACATTTACCATGTCACTTTGTATTTTTATATTATATAGTTAATAAACTTGCAATATACATCCAAGCGACCCCCATGTGGTCCATTAATGATAAAAATATCATGATATAAGTATCTTGGCCGAACCTTATATTTTTAAGAATAAAATGACAAACAATAATATTATATTTGTTTCAAAAACTATTTTATGTCAATTTTGACACTATTTAATAATTGATTTTTGTGAAAATCATAACAGAATTATTATTTCGAAAAAAGTTAATTAAATCAATAATAGCAAGTCATATTAACCTATAAAATTAGTGGAATTCATAAAAAGTCTCAAATTAAATTTATTTGGGTATTTATAACATCAATTATGTCAATATTTCATTAATAAGATAATTACTGCATCTTCTTTGTGTCATAAATAAATTAAATTATTTAATGTCTATAAATGACAAATAAAATACCACTAAGTAGGAAATCATTTTAACATTCTAATTAATATTTATAGTCTAATTTATCTTATGTATAACAATATATTAAAAATGATTAAGTTATTAAACTTTGATTTTAACTATTTTAACCCTTCTTTAAATAAATTAATAATAAATGTCCTTATCAATTCCAAGTGGTACTAAATGGTAATATTTTATTCCTAAGGTTGTTTTTGGTCGAATTAAACATATCCAATAGAATTAGGACATGTATTAGGGTAATAATAATATCATTTTTACCCTTAATTACCCTATTTACTTTTAACCGTGGTAAATAAATGTAAAAAGTTACTATTCACCAAAAAATTATTTTCATCTCATTGAACCACATTTTACTTACTGAAATCAACCCTGTCTCACGGATTTTTGAAAATCCATTCACAAAATCTTTAAAATTATGTTTTATATAAATTTGCCTATTCTCCTAGGAGGTGGGTAAAAGACGGTGAAAAGTTCAATAAAATTTTTATATATCAAAAATTATTATAAAATTACTCCAAAGAATTACATTGAACTTATATAGTTATTATGTTTCAATTTTGACATAAAATAAATTTAAATAAAATAAATAATTATTTAAATAAAAAGTCGGTTTTTAAATTGTAACCTACTGTTTTCACTATTCATCCAAAATTGAATGTTTTCAGAAAAATACCCAAATTTCACCCTAGGCTAATTTCGATATTCCAAATCCAAAAATGATGTCCATTTTGAAAAATAAAATTTTCAAAAATTTCATATAGTGGTTATTACTATTTATAACGGCTAGTTTTAATAATATTTTAATAGCATATCGTTGTTTAGTGAAACCCGGTATTGCGTATGACACAAGATATCAAGGAAAGTCACAGTTGCGTGAAAAGCATGCCAAGCTAGTGTTGTGTGTATTGAAAGATTCCTTTGATGATTTATATAAAATAAACACAAAATATTTCTTCTAAAAGTCTCGGGTATTCATTTTACCCCACATAAAATGGATTTCGCCCTCGAAATTCATCACTTGTAACAAACAGATGAGGATACCTCTACATCATCGTATCCTCAAGCTCCCATGTAGCTTATTAAAATTGGTGGATCCTACATAAAACTATCACCACAAAAGTGGTCTTGTTCCGTAGGACTTTTTCTCTATGATCCAGAATCTCTATCGGCTGTTCTTCCTAAGAAAGGTCTTGCTCCAGTGGTACAACTTCTAAGCTAAGTACATGTGAAGGATCAGGTACGTACTTTCTCAGGAGAGATACATGGAAGACATCGTGAACTTGAGAGAGATTCGATGGATGCGCCAATCAGTAAGCTACCTTTCCAACACGATCCAGTATTTCGAAAGGACCGATATATCTAGGGCTCAACATCCTCTTCTTTCCAAATCTCATGACCCTCTTCTAGGGAGATATTCGTAAGAACACATCATCACCCACTTCAAACTCTAGGTCTTTTCTTCGGTTGTCGGAAAAAAATTTTTGTCGACTATGAGATGCTCTTATGTGTTGTTGAATAGATCTGACCTTTTCTGCCATTTCATCAATGAGATCACGTCCTAATAGCTTTCTTTCCACAAATTCATCCCAGCAAGTTGGAGTCCTACATCTCTTTCCATTGAGATCTTTATAAGGAGCCATCTGAATACTGGAGTGAAAGCTATTATTATAAGAAAATTTCACCAAAGGTAGGTGTCGATCCCAACCACCGTTGAAATCTATAGAGCAAGCTCTCAACATATCTTATGGAGTTTAAATTTTCCTCTCAGACTAACCGTCTGTCTGAGGATGATAAGTAGTGCTGAAACTCAACTCTGTATCCAGAGTATGCTGAAGACTTCTTCAGAACTCTGAGGTAAACCTCGGATCCCGATCAGATATAATAGAAAGTGGTACTCCATGAAATCTTACCACTTCCTTTACATATATAATGGCAGGCTGATCAAGAGGGAAATCCTCTCTAATAGAAATGATGTGTTCAGACTTTGTAAGATGATCAACTATGACCCATATAGCATTATTTCCTTTGGATGTTTTAGGAAGTCCGGTGACAAAGTCCATAGTGATTTTTTCCAATTTCCATTTAGGTATGGGTAATGGTTGTAACATCCCCTTAGACTTCTGTCTCTCAGCTTTAACTTGCTAACAAACCAAGCATCGAGAGACATATTCTGCAACATCTCTTTTCATGCCATCCCACCAGAAGTACTCTTTTAGATCCCTATACATCATTGTGATTCCCGGATGAATAGAGAATGAAGAACTATGAGCCTCATCCAGCAGCTCCTTCATTAATTCTAGGATGGGAGGAACACAAACCCAATTCCTGAACTTTAGTATCCCATCATAATCAAGGTTGAATTCAGGAACCTTTCTCACCTTCTTTTGTAACTCGACATCTTCTTTTTGTACCTCTTTAATCTTCACATGTATAGATGGTTGAATATTCATTTGAGAAAGACACGATTTTTCCCCTTCCATTATAATTCCAATATCCATCCTTTGTAAATCCATAAATATTGGATCTTTTGTGATCCTCATCATGTATAAGCTATCATGGTCTTGTCGACTTAATGCATCTGCCACCTTGTTTGCTTTCTTAGGGTGGTAAGGAATTGAGCAGTCATAATCCTTAATCAGCTCCAACCATCTTCTCCGGAGCATATTCAGCTCTTTTTGGGTAAAAAATATATTTTAAACTTTTATAATCTGTATAAATATCACACCTTTCTCCATAACGATGATCCCTACAAATCTTTAATGAAAATATTACCGCTGCTAACTAAAAATCATGAGTTGGGTAATTTTGCTCATGTATTTTCAACTGTCATGTGGCATAATCTATCACCATATCATTTTACATAAGAACACACCCCAATCCATTCTTGGATGCATCACTGTAGATCAAAAACCTTTCTCCACTATAAGGCAGTGTGAGCACAGGTGCACTGGATAACCTTCTTTTCAACTCCTTGAAATTCTCTTCACATTCCTCCGTCCAATAAAACATAACTCCTTTCCGAGTCAACCTGATGATTGGATTATATAATCGTGAAAAATATTTCACAAAACGTCGATAACATCCAGCCAAACCAAGAAAACTTCTGATCTCAGTTACTGTTGTTGGTCTCGACCATCTTTCGATAACCTCTGTTTTTGCTGGATCCACAGATATCCCCTCTTTTGAGATTATGTAACCCAAAAATGAATCTTTTTGAAGCCAAAATTCACACTTGGTAAATTTGGAATAAAGCTTCTCCTTTCTCAGGTTCTTCAATATAATTCTCAAGTGATCTTCATGTTCTTCCTTGGTCTTTGAATATACAAGAATATCGTCAATAATGACTAACACAAACTGATCAAGATAGTCTCTAAAGACTCTATTAATCAGATCCATGAAGATAGCAGGGGCATTAGTAAGACCAAATGGCATCACTATAAATTCATAGTGTCCATACTTGTACGGAAATCCATCTTTGGTATATCCTCCTTTTTTGACCCTTAATTGATGATACCCTGAATGAATATCAATATTAGAAAAGTATTGAGCTCCGTGTAGTTTGTAAAATAAGTAATCAATGCATGGGAGAGGATATTTGTTCTTGATAGTGATCTTGTTAAGTTCTCGATAATCAATGTAGAGTCTCATTGATCCATATTTCTTCTTAACAAACAAAATAGGTTCTCCCCAAGGTGATGCACTAGGGTGTATGAACCCCTTATCAAGATTCTCTTGGAGTTGCTTCTTCAATTCCTGCAACTCAATTGGGGCCATTCTATATGGTGTCTTTGAAATAGGCAAAGCACCCGGTACGAGTTCTATTGAATACTCAACTTCACGATTTGGTGGAAGACCTGACAATTCCTATGGAAAGACATCATCAAACTCCCATACAACATGCATATTCTTAATCGTGAGTTTGTCTGCAGCCATTTGAAAAAAATAACCTTCATTTAGTGGAATCAAGACCCATAAGATGGAAGAAATTTAAACTTGAAGGTTATGTTCATCCTTGCATTGATAGATGATCATAGATTGATCTAGAATATGAAATGTGACTTCCCTTCACTGGAAATTGATATAATCTCCATATAAATAATGCCAATCCATGCTAATAATCACATAAAAATTCAACTATAGGAAGGATCACAAGATTTGCAGGAAGCACTTTCCCACAAACTTCAATCAGGGAAGAATTATAAACTTTTGATGCGACTGTTGTTCCATTAGGGGTTGTCACAGCTAACTCAGCATCTAATTGTTGAGTTAATACGGTGATACCCTTATAAAAATCTTTAGAAATAAAAGAGTGGGTGGATTTAGAATCAAATAAATCATTTGCTACTTTAGAGTGGATGGTAAGTGTACCTTTCACCACATCGTTATCGTACTCCACATCGCTGATAGAAATTGCATGTGACATTCCTTTGTCTTTATCCTTAAGAGTTTGTTGACATTGATCATCATCAAAAACCCTTGGATTAGGGAATTTATTGGCATAATGCCCCTTCTCCTTGCACTTGACACATTGAAGTGTAGTAGGTTCATTCTGTGTATCCTTTCCTTTGTTTGCATCATTAGACATCTTCTTCCCATCAGTGCGGCATTCAAATTCCCGATGACCTTCCTTTCCACATTTTAAACATTTACTTGTCCCATTAAGACAACTCCCTCCATGTTTCTTTCCACATTTTGGTCATAAGGGAAAGCCCATCTTACTTTCAATGTGCTCTTTAGATTTTCTATTGAATTCCATTTTCCTCTTTTTATCAAACCCATATGACTGATGGGTTACTCCAATCTCCATCTCAACTTTGAGAGCACATCGAATGATTTCCTTGTAGCTATTGATGTCCCTTATGGCTATGGCCCTTCAAAGACTTGGTTTTAAGCCACTAATGAATCGATCGATCTTACTCTCAGGTTGGATAATAATACCAGAAGCGTACCATGAAAGTCTTGTAAAATTTGCTTCATAGGTACCAACATTTTCATCATCTTTTTGCTTCAGTTCTAAAAAAACTCTTTCTCCATCTTTTTTCAGAGAATATGTGGGAAGTACTTATTGAAAAATAAGTTCTTGAACTCATCCCAGTCCATGGACTCAATTTCATCTCTTGGCCTCATATTCTTGATAAGATTCCACTATTGATCAGCATCACCTTCCAAACGATACACAGCTAGGATGACTTTATCTTGTTCATAACATTGAAGAACTGAAAATATCTTTTCAGTAGTATTGATCCATTGTTCCGCTACTAATGGATCAGTAGACCCGCTGAATGAAGGTGGACGCTATCTCATGAAGGATTCAACAGAATCTAGCTCATTACTTTGCTTGTTTGGGAGTCTTGCATGATTCATAGCTTGAGAAAGTTGTGTGAGCATGGCTACGAGATTTTTCATTCCAGCTCCCATAACATTTGGTTGCTCAAGGGGACAATCATTGCATTGCCCGTCGCATTCCGAATTAACACGGTTCATTCGGGTTCCAGACATTGACTAAAACCAAGAAGAATAGTGTGAGAAACACTAATTATAATAGGAAGACCACATAATCAAGAATAAAATTTCACACTTAAGGTATTATCCTAGGTTATTCATTTCCATTTCTAAAACACTAAGATTGTGTTATGTGCATAGACTTATCCTTATGATTCTTACTAAGGCATCCACATCCTAGTTTCCAAAGGTTCACTATACCATTCCTCGGATAATAACTATAACGGTTTGGAATTACTTTCAGTGGACTATAATTGATACCTATCAGGGCACTCCATGGCCGGCTACACCCCCTGGGCAGGACACACCACCATCCCCAGTGGCTGCCATTTCCTCATGAAGCCCTTGGGAGGAGAGCCATGCTTCGTCTAATGCTCACATGTGATAGTTCCCAAGGATATGATTCATTCCTACCCCCATTTCCTCTTATGTAACACCCCAAGCTTCCACGATACGTTTCCCTTTGAATAATGCAATGGCGTGCATTGTATGCGACTTCGAGATTCTAACACACTACAACTAATCAAACTAGCCGATATGAATAGTAATACATACTTTTTAAAATTATAGAAACTTTATCTCTCAAAATGGACATCATTTTTGGATTCGAAATATTTAATTTAGCCTAGAGTGAAATTTTGGAACCTTTCGAATAACATTTATATTTCACTACACCAAAAAATGTATTTCGCGGCGGTTTTTTTTTTCGTTTCGCGGCGGTTTAAACCGCCGCTAAATGGTTTGGCGGCGGTTTTGAAAAACCGCCGCTAAATGTGGCGTCGGGAAACTATTGGCGGCGGTTTTAAGAACCGCCGGAGAACGTTTCGCGGCGGTTTTTTAGCGGCGGTTTAAACCGCCGCTAAATGTTTTAGCGGCGGTTTAAATTTTTTTTTAAATATTTATTTATTTATTTATTTATTTTGCGGCGGTTGTTTAGCGGCGGTTTAAACCGCCGCTAAATGAATTTTTTTTTATTTTTTTTATTTTTATTTTCCGTATATATTTATTTTTATATTCTTTTTTATATTATTTTTATTTTCCGTATATATTTATTTTTATATTCTTTTTCATATTATTTTTAATTTTCGTATTTATTTATTTTTAATTTTCGTATTTATTTATTTTTATTTATTTTTATTTATTTTTATTTATTTTTATTTATTTTTATTTATTTTTATTTATTTTTATTTATTTTTATTTATTTTTATTTATTTTTATTTATTTTTATTTATTTTTATTTATTTTTATTTATTTTTATTTATTTTTATTTATTTTTATTTATTTTTATTTATTTTTATTTATTTTTATTTATTTTTATTTATTTTTATTTATTTTTATTTATTTTTATTTATTTTTATTTATTTTTATTTATTTTTATTTATTTTTATTTATTTTTATTTATTTTTATTTATTTTTATTTATTTTTATTTATTTTTATTTATTTTTATTTATTTTTATTTATTTTTATTTATTTATTTATTTATTTTTATTTATTTATTTTCGTATTTATTTATTTTCGTATTTATTTATTTTCGTATTTATTATATTATTATATTATTATATTATTATATTATTATATTACTCCCCATGCCATGCACATGCCCCATGCCCATGCCCCATGCAATATATATAAATTCTGCGTTGGGTGAGATTTGAACCCTCAACCTCATGGATATCACTCAACACACTTTACCACTACACCAATCTCACTATATAGTTAATAAACAGAATATTATATACTTATATATATATTAATTGAAAAGACAAATAATACATAACTAATTGATATAAATAATAAAAATAAATAATAAATAATAAATAATAAATAACAAAGAATAAATAATATATAACAAATATTAAATAATAATAAATAATAAACAATAAATAATAAACAATAAATAATAACCAATAAATAATAAAGAATAAATAATAAATAGCAAAAATAAATAAATAATAATAAATAATAAACAATAAATAACAAATAATTAATAATAAATAACAAATAGTAAATAATAATAATAAATAATAAACAAGAAATAATAAATAAATAATAATAAATAACAAATAGTAAATAATAATAATAAATAATAAACAATAAATAATAAATAATAACCAATAAATAATAAATAATAAATAATAAATAATAAATAATAAAGAATAAAGAATAAAGAATAAAGAATAAATAATAAATAATAAATAATAAATAACAAATAACAAATAATAAATAAATAATACTAAAGAATAAACAATAAAGAATAAACAATAAATAATAACCAATAAATAATAAATAGAAAACAATAAATAATAAATAATAAATAATAAATAATAAATAATAAATAATAAATAATAAATAATAAATAATAAATAATAAATAATAAATAATAAATAATAAATAATAAATAATAAATAATAAATAATAAATAATAAATAATAACCAATAAATAATAAAGAATAAATAATAAATAATAAACAATAAATAATAAATAATAACCGATTAATAATAAATAGCAAATAATAAATAATAAATAATAAATAATAAATAATAAATAATAAATAATAAATAATAAATAATAAATAATAAATAATAAATAATAAATAATAAATAATAAATAATAATAAATAATAAATAATAAATAATAAATAATAATAAATACATAATATTAATGAATAATGATAAATAATAAATAAATTATAATTAAAAATGAGTAATAAACAATAAATAATAAAAAATAAATAATAAAAAATAAATAAAAAAGAATAAACAATAAACAATAAATAGTAAATAATAAATAATAAATAATCAATAATAAATAATGAATAATAAATAATAAATAACAAATAATAAATAAGAAACAATGTATTATAATAAATAAATAATAATAATAAATAATTAATAATAATAAATAACAAATAATAAATAAATTATAATAAATAATAAATAAGAAATAAGAAATAATAAACAATAAAGAATAAACAATAAAGAATAAAAAATAAAGAATAAACAATAAACAATAAATAATAAACAATAAATAATAATAATAATAAATAATAATAAATAATAATAAATAATAAATAATAATTAATAATCAATAAATAATAATAATTAATAAAAAATAAATAATAATAATAAATAAACAATAATAATAAATAATGATAAATAATAAATAAACTATAATTAAAAATATATAATAAGTTATAATAAATTATAAAAAATAATAAATAATAAATAATAAATAATAAATAACAAATAACAAAATAATAAATAAATTATAACAAATAAATTGTAATAAATAAACAATAAACAATAAATACATAATAATAATGAATAATGATAAATAATGATAAATAATAAGTAATAAATAATAAACAATAAATAATAAATAATAATAAAAAATAAATAAAATAAATAATATTTAATATTTAATAAACAATAAACAATAAAAAATATATAAGAAACAATAAACAATAAACAACAAACAATAAACAATAAACTATAAACTATAAATAATAAACAATAAATAATCAATAATAACAATAAATAATAAATAACAAATAAAAAAATAAAAAATAATAATAAATAAGAAACAATGAATTATAATAAATAAATAATAACAATAAATAAATAATAATAAATAAGATATAATATATAAAACGCATGAAAAAACATGAACAGACATGACAATGGAGGAAAATAATGAAAACACATGAAAACGGATGGGGAAGCACTGATAAGCATGAGAAAACATGACAACTCTGAAAAACCTATTAAAAATTCAACATAATCATCATAACCCCCCCCCCCAAACCCATTGATAATGATAATAATCCATGGAGTCATGGAGTCAATAATAGATAGTAATAAATGGAGCAACCGTTAAAACCCGTTAAAACAGTCATAAAGTGACAAAAATATTGAACTCACAGTAACAGAGATAACTTATGATCCGAGAGTCCGTTCCAGATCTGCGACCAATCAAATCAAAGATCCGGAAATGTTCTTCGACCTGATATGTGAAATAGACTGAATGGATGGGTGGATCAGAAGTTACGACCATTTAAAAAAAAGCTAACGGGGAACGGGTGCTAGAAACGAGGCATCGAAAAACATAACAAACCCGGTACCCACTAAAATGGGCATAACATATGATCCAGGAGTCCATGTGGGCACCGCGACCAGTCAAACTGAAGCTCATGGAACGAGCTATGATCTGGCAGGCGGAGGAGTCCGAATGGACACGCGGATAAAAAGTTAGGTCCGTTTGAAGGCAAGTTCGAAGGGGCACCGGTGACGGAAAGAGGGTTTTGGAGGCCTTCGGAGGGGTTTTTGGGGTCGAAAACCTTGACAGAAGCTTGCTTATGTCAAACCGGTGCGTAGCTCTCTTCGCTGGCTTCGATTTGATATGTGGTGGAGCCAAAACGGACACCCGGAGCGAAAGTTATGGCCGTTTGAAGTTGGAAAACTTTTTTCAACTTTCTTATAACTCTTATATCTTCCCGGCCTTAAATCGGCTCTGGGTTTTCATCATATGTGCCTCTAGATCTCTTCAATGTCTTCGATTTGACTGGTCGCGGCGCTCCAGCGGACTCCCGGGTCAAAAGTTATGACCGTTTTAGTGATTTTAGAGTTTCTTAGGTTTTTTTTAGGTTTTATTATTTTTTTCCCGCGCTTGCATTTCGCGGCGGTTTTTTCGCGGCGGTTTAAAACCGCCGCTAAATGACCCATAAAATTATTTTTAATTTTTTTTTTTTTTTTTAAAAAAAAAAAATTACGCGCGTGTCGCGGCGGTTTTTTGGCGGCGGTTTTCAAAACCGCCGCGAAATAGCTGCCCCGATTTTTTTTAGCGGCGGTTTTGAAAACCGCCGCTAAAAAACCGCCGGGAAATGGGCAGTTTGTTGTAGTGTTTTGATGAATACTGAAAATTACTAAATTTTAATTAAATTTTTTTTAATCAAAATAATTTATATTGATAAATTATGAATTTTAGTGGTTTTAAAGTATATTTATAATATAATTTTCCATTTAATACAATTTTGGTAATTGTACATAATTTTATAATTAAACCAGATATAAACAAGTGTCAATCTTTTGATAGTTATTATCTCTTAAAAACACACTTTTTGTTTTAACAATGAGAATTATTTTTAAATTAATTTATGCCACTTCTGTTTTTTGAATTTGGAAAAATGGATTCCATATTTGGAATCAGGATGTTCAAATTGGGTAAATAGGTAACTTTTATTTTTAGACATTTTGAATAATTACTTCGGTAAATATTTTATTTACCATGGTTAAAGGGTAAATCCGGTAAATGAGGGTTACAAAATAATATTATAATAATAAAAAATAACCCTAAAACGTGTCCAAAACATATTGGTTGATACATGTACGACCATGGGCATCTTTGGGTCGATTTTGGAACCCCATGGATCCACTTGTAAGTGATAGGGACACTTTATTTTAATTAAGTTAAAATGAATACAAAAATGACACAAGCATATATCTTTTAAAAAAACAATTTTTACATAGGGTTATATATGTTGGATTTTAAAATATAAATATTCATTAGAAAGATAAAACGATTTCCTACATAATTTTATTTTATTTGTAAATTTTAGGCATTAAATAATTTAAATTTTTTATGACACAATGGTGATGCAGTAATTACCAAAATAGTGAAAAATTAAAATGATTAATATTGTAGATACCCAAATAAATATAATTTTAGACTTTTTTTGAATTAGAATAATTTTATAGGTTAATATAAAAATTTAGTAATTATTTAATTAACTTTTTTGAAGTAATCATTCTGTTATAAGTTTTACAAAAATCAATTATTGAATAGTGTCAAAATTTACATAAAAGAGTTTTAAAAACAAATATTATATAATTAATTGATATTAAATTCTTCAAAATCTAAGGTTCGGACAAGAGACTTAAAAAATGATAGGTGTATCATTAATGGACCACTTGGGGGTCTCTTGGATGTATATAGTAAGTTTATTGACTATATAATATAAAAATACAAAGTGACATGGTAAATGTCAAACTAATTAACTAAGAGTTAATACTTAATGATAAGGTTAATAGAGTAACCCAAACCTGTATAAATTATTTTGGTTGAGTGGTTTTTGACCTATCCCCACCTTAACATTTAAATAATACACTTTTGAGCCATTAGAAACCGAATATGAATTTATTATAAAATAATATTTCTAGCTTTTCCAAAGGTGTCGCTCACCCCTCTTATAAAAGGGCACTTTCCCTTCTCATTAACTCATACCTTAAAAGCCTTTTGGTTCGGCCAAAATCTGCCCAAATACTCTCTCAACTTCCCTCACTACAACCTAGAGGCCTTATTTTGATCATAAATACAACCTACGATCCCTTTTGATCAAATCAAAAAGAAGAACCCAAAGAAAATGTAATGATTTCACCAACCCTTTTCAAGTTCTTTTCTTCTTCCACTTCTTCATTATTTGTTATTAACATTATAAAATAATAAATCCAGTATCATATATATACTGTGATTTTATTATAAATATGGTACAATCATATTCAGTATTCTATCCATCCTTTGAATAACATGTCACCATAGGTGCGTATGTACGGCTTACCGTCCCCACGTCATGGTGTAATTGTTATTCAAAAAAAAATTATTATTTGGATGGGTATAATAATGATGTGTAATTCATGTAAATAATAAATTTAACATGATAATGATTCTGTATATATTATATACCATCCAATTATGTATTATTTTATTATCAAAAGAATGATATTGTCGCTCGTGCGTACGTACGGACTACCGTCTCCACGAACGCGATTAGATTCATTTTCCATCGTATCCATTCAAGTATAATTATCATTTGATTAATTAAAATTAATGATTAAGAACTTGATATAATTCTGGATATGAATAAGATACAACCTATCAATTACGGACATGTCTTATGTAACAAAACATATAAAATAAAACGAGTAAGTTAACACCTTAAACAACGATAATACTAAGATATATTTAACAAATCAATGTTAAAAGATCATATATGATATCATATTAATGTAAATGATTCTTGTATAATTAGATAAAAATTATTTCATCATTATAAAGGAGCTTAACCTACCGTCGACCAAGTAAAAGTACAATTTAAGGGGTTTCTTATCTCACTTTTAATTCCGTGAGAATTCCATTGTTCACCACTTATTTATTGCATGTGGTGTGTGTACTGCCCATGATTGTATTCATTGTGTAATATACTTTAATTTATGGATATTTAAATAATCATTGTATTATCCTTCTTTAATGGTTGTATGTTTTGTAAGTTACCAAATCAATCATGGAATTTGAAATTTCAATTTCCATTTATTCGGCTTTACGCAAACTTCATTGATTATTTTACTCCGAGATTATGTGTGGAATCACTATTCATTTTCTTATGTCATAATTTCCACTCCCCTTTTCTATGGATATGCATTTGATACACATAATCGGTCCATTGATAATTTCACAAGTTATCGATATGACTTTGATAAGAGTAATTTTAACTCATTCTCCATTTGTTGAGTTAAACATCGAATTCATTGTTGTTGTTTTTACAAGATTATGTGTGAATGTCCTATGATTTTTTTACACTGAATATCCAATCATATTTAGTGTATTTATATTTTTCACACATAACTATGTCATTAATTTATCCTAAACCTAAGGATACGGCCTTTATGAGAGATTTCATCTCAATTTACATTCAATTGAGACTTTTTTATTGTAATACACCAAATCACTTTTATGTGGTGTATATAACGTACTTTGACATAGTATATCATGAATCCCTTTATTCTCAAGATATTAAAAAGTTTTGATTTCCTCAATTATTTGTATTCAAGTGTCTCTCTTTTGGTTAGAAACTCTAACTAAAATACCATTTTTAAATGTTATAAAGACGTATTCTTCTATATCTTGTTCCATAATGTCCATGTTTTAAAAAAATGGTTTTAAGAATTTATTTATATGAACATTAAAGTTTTAAAATTAAAACTCCTATTAAAAGTTTCGAAGTGGTATGGGACACTTTGATTAAAAAATCTATTTTTAAACGGCTTCTTGAGAAATAGTGTGACTTTTAAATGTTTTCAAGAAAAGGGGGATATTTCTCTCAAATAGTTTTGATGATTATTTTCATCTATGTAAATATAAATCATTATTATCGATTGAGGTTAATATGATACAATACAATATTCCATATTGTATCGAATGAGTTATGTTTGACTGTGGATGTGCTATTTTTATACCATTCATGGTTTGTGGTTAAAGTATTGACATTTCGTATGATAGTTTTAATACGAATGTTTATGTTATGTTTAAACATGTTCATATGAGGAATGCATTGGACATAGTAAGTGATGGTTGGAGCCCATTATAGCTCATCGATGCATCGGTAGGTCTCATGAGACAAACTAGTGTCTTGGCACAAGGCCTTGGAAAAATCTTATTTGTAGTCTTGGAATGAGGCCTTGGCTATGTGGTTATGATAGTCTGGCACTATGCATTCCATAATTATGAAAGTGGTTATTGATATTGCATGTGAATATTCAATTAGTAGAATATCCATGTGAATAAGTAAATGGAATTATTTCATTTTATTTTTGCCATACTATGTTGAAGTTCATGTTTAAAAGGCTTTTGTTTTATTTATACATTTCCATGAATGTTTATTCTTATTTATGAAAGTTTCCGCTATATTATTATCCTTACTGGGCATTTTAGCTCACCCCTTTTCTATGTTTTATTTTTCCCAGGCTGTGAAGATGTAATTTATGAATGACCTGCAGGGATAGTATGAGATGATAAGAGTGTCAATTATGGAGACTATATTGTTGTAGTTTTCATTTTATTATGTAATGTAAAACTTTATGAATATATCTAGTGTTTTCAAGGCTACAAAACTAATCGGTCTTTAGAGATTTGATCTTTCTTGTGATCATGCCAATGTTATGTAATAATTCACCGAATCTGGGTAACTAGGGTCGGGGCGTTACAGTTGGTATCAGAGGAATTTTAGTACAAAACTTGGAAGCTAGATTTAGATAAACTCTGATTAGAGCACGTAGACCTAAGATGAACTTTGAGGATCAGTATAGAAGAACATCCTAAAATTTTGGTGTAGTAGAGATTTTGTGAGTTTTCCAAGAAATACATCCCTGTCTAGATACGAGCAGGTAGATCCAGCTCCGGCACATATGTACCTAGGGGTAAAACCCGAAAATACCGCTTTGAGCTAGACTCGAACGGGAACTGGTGCACGACAACGGGCCTTGCTGCACACTTGGTTACGACACTCCCGGGGGATATGCTTAGGATAATTTTCATTTTCTTTACTAACCGATTTGAAGTATTAAATATATAAAATGAGAGTAAATGACCTTGGTTAATCCTAATGTGTTTCAAATTGAGAATATGGTGACATATTAATCTCTAAATGATTTTATGACTACTGTTTCTCACACAATGATTTTTGGATTTAGTCAATGGCTGGATTCCAAGGAAGTCATAGTGACTTTGAGAATGATGTAAAAGGTGGGAATGGTGGTGGAAATGAGCCAAAAAATGGAATGTTGTTAGGAGTAAAATATATCATCTTTATGCCAAATCAATTTTCAAAAAATATGATCAACAATATATATATTAACCAATTCTTGGACTCAATAAAGAAGAGAAAGGTGATGAATGATAAGAGATCCAGTAGTGGAGACCATGGGGAAAGAAATCCTCAATTTCCATCTTGCAGGAAATGTGGAAGGAGACACCCAGGAAAGTGTCTCAATGGGATAATGAAATGCTTTACGTGCGGGAAGGAAGGACATAATGTGAAGAATTACCGAAGAAAAATGAAGAGTACTATGGAAGAAGATAAAAATGGTCCCAAGAATCCATTTACAGTCATTTTCCTTAAATGTAGGGGACCTGGCCATTACCTAAGTGAATGCCCTGTTCTATAGGATATTTTCTTGGTCAAATAAGAAGCTATGTGGAAATAAATGGTTGGAGAAATGTCTAAAAAGTATTACTGCTCCTTGTTGATGGGTTTACTTTGGAATAATTTTCTCTTGTATTTTAAACCCTTCAGTTTTCCATGTGAGAATGATATTTGAGGAAGAATTATCTTTTCTCTTGTGGATATTGTTATAAATAACCATTTGGTTTTATATGATCATTCGGTTTGAGGCAATTATAATATATTATAATTTTGGATGAAAATGCAAGGTATGAGATAAGATTTGTGGTTAAATTATGTTATGGTTATTTTGAGGAATATATCTCATTTTGGTAATGTTATAAAATATAGTTTTTGAAAAAGGACAACACGCAGACCGTGTGACAACCCGTCGCGTCAGACAAATCTGTGGGAATCGAACCCACAACAAAAGTGCGACTGGGATTTATCGCCTACCACTGGACTACGTGAAGTCCCTAGTTAGTGTGACTATTATTTTTAGTTAAATGATTTTATTGATCAATAATAATTAGATTTGGGAACTTGTGTCTTATCTAATGAATACCCTTAGTATAGGAAAATGATTTGGTGATTAAGTGAAAAATGTTATTCTGGAAGTTGTTCGATTTGTTGTGAACACTATATGCCCAAGGAAAATAGAATATTATGGGATTTAATTTGAGGAGTAATGGTGGATTTTTATCTATGTTTTTATTGTGAATTTATAGTGATTTGGGTGATTTATGGAAATGATTAGGTTTATTACTTTTAAGTTTGTGACTTTAAGAGTTATTAATGTCATTTGGAGATACAATTTAATTTGGAAGACAACATTGTTATAAGTTTTTGGTTTCAATATTAGTTTGTATTATATTGAAGGACTTTACGGACAATTGATTATTGAATGGTATTTATTTAAATTTGGGGTATTGATGATTTAATTTTCGAAATTAAGATTAGTGTTTTTTTTCTCTAATGGAATATCCATTTTGGGGATCATCAGATATTATACTAACCATTTTGGTTTCATTAATCTTTAAAGACAAGGTAAATATATATTTTATCCTACGTAGATCATGTATTTCTATAGATGATTATTCTAGCTCTTCCATTGTGACCAAGTCTTCTTGAATACTCATTTTTCAAAAAAAAATATGAGTTAGTGGTAAAAAGTAATTAAAAAATGGAAATCTACATAAAAAGTAAGTATATCTCTTTATGTTCTTAGTCAATATCATAAATTAATACCTTGTCCTTATTTAATGTAACATAAAAATCATGTTGTCTGTTTACTTTTCCTACTGGGAGACTAAGGACCGTTTGTCCCAACACAGGTTTGTGATTTTCTTATTGTTATCTTTCTCCTAATAGTATTTTCTATCACTCTCCATCAGAACTGAACACTTATTTTATCATCCATATCCATGTTTTCCTATATGGAATCCTAGTATGGGTTATCTTGGGTGACCTTTATACCTCTCTTCCATTCTTTTAAAGTGATAGTTTTATTAACTCTTTTTCTGATGTGGGACTTTCCATTATATTATCAAGCCAAATTTTATAAAATTTCCAGGAAAATTTTTTTTGAAGGAGGGGAGAATGTAACACCCCAAACTTCCAAGGTACATTTCCCTTTGAATAATGCAATGGTGTGCATTGTACGTGACTTTGAGATTCTAACACACTACAACCAATCAAACTAGTCGTTAAGAATTGTAATACATACATTTTAAAATTTTAGAAATTTTATCTCTCAAAATGGACTTCATTTTTGGATTCTGAATATTGATTTTAGCCAAGGGTGAAATTTTGGAACCTTTCTAATAACATTTATATTTTGATGAATATTGAAAATTACTAAATTTTATTTAAAAACAATTTTTTTAATCAAAATAATTTATATTGATAAATTATGAATTTGAGTGGTTTTAAATTATATTTAAAATATATTTTTAGCATTCAATACAATGTTGGTCATTGTACATAATTTTATAATTAAACTAGATATAAAAAAGTGTCAATCTTTTGATTGTTATTATCTCTTAAAAACACGCTTTTCGTTTTAACAACGGGAATTAATTTTAAATTAATTTCGGACACTTTTATTTTTTTAATTTGAAAAAATGGATTCCATATTTGGAATATGTATGTTAAAATTGGGTAAATAGGTATCTTTTATTTTTAAACATTTTGAATAATTATTTCGGTAAATATTTTATTTACCATGGTTAAAGGGTAAATCCAGTAAATGAGGGTAAAAATAATATTATAATAATACAAATTACCCTAAACCGTGTCCTAACCTTATTGGATGATACATTTGCGACCATGGGCATCTTTGGGTCGATTTTGGGACCCCATTGAGCCACTTGTAAGTGATAGGGACACTTTATTTTAATTTAGTTAAAATGAATACAAAAATGACACAAGCATATATCTTTTAGATAAACAAGTTTTACATAGGGTTGTATATGTTGTATTTTCAACTATAAATTTTTATTAGAAAGATAAAAATATTTCCTACATAATGGTATTTTATTTGTAATTTTTATACATTAAATATTTTAATTTATTTATGACACAATGGTGATGAAGTAATTACCATAATAGTGAAACATTAAAATGATTAATATTGTAGATACACAAATAAATATAATATGAGACTTTTTATGAATCAAAATAATTTTATAGGTTATTATGATATGTTAGGAATGATTTAATTATCTTTTTTTGATTTTATAATTCTGTTATAAATTTTACAAAAATAAATTATTCAATAGTGTCAAAATTGACAAAAAAGAGTTTCAAAAAAATATTAAATTATTAATTGATATTAAATTTATAAAAATCTATGGTTCGTACAAAAGACTTATATCATTATAGGTGTATCATTAATGGACCACTTGGGGGTCGGTTGGATGTATATAGAATGTTTATTAACTATATAATATAAAAATAAAAAGTGACATGGTATGTGTCAAACTAATTAACTAAGAGTTAATACTTAATGATAAGGTTAATATAGTAACACAAACCTATCTAAATTCTATTGGTTGAGTGTTTCTAGACCTATCCCCACCTTAAAATTTAAATAATACACTTTGGAGCTATTAGAAACCGAATATTAATTTATTATAAAATAATATTTATAGCTTTTCCAAAGGTGCCCATCACCCCTCTTATAAAAGGGCACCCTCCCTCCTCATTAACTCACACATTAAAATCCTTTTGGTTAGGCCAAACTCTAAAAAACTACTCTCTCAACTTCCATCACTAAAACCTAGAGGCCTTAGTTTGATCAGAATGCCAACCTAAGATCCATTTTGATCAAATCAAAAGGAAGAACCCGAAGAAGAGGTAATGATTTCACCACCCTTTTTCAAGTTCTTTTCTTCTTCCACTTCTTCATTATTTGTTATTACAATTATAAAATAATAACTCCAGTATGTAATATATTCTGTGATTTTATTATAATTATGGTACAATAATATTCAGTATTCTATCCATCCTTTGAAAAACATGTCACCATACGTGCGTACGTATGACTTACCGTCTCCACGTCGTGGTGTAATTGTTATTCAAAAAAAATTATTATTTGGATGGGTATAATAATAATGTGTAATTAATTTAAATAATAAATGTAACATGATAATGATTCCGTATATATGATATACCATCCAATTATATATTATTTTAATATCAAAATAATGATATTGTCGCTCGTGCGTACGTACGGACTATCGTCTCCACGAACGCGATGAGATTCATTCTCCATCATATCCATTCAAGTATAATTATCATTTGATTATTTAAAAATAATGTTTAAGGACTTGATATAATTATGGATATGAATAAGATACAACCTATCAATTACAAACACGGATTATGTAACAAAACATAAAAAAGAAAACGAGTAAGTTAACACCTGAAACAACGATAATACTAAGATATTATTAACAAATCAATATTAAAAAATCATATATGATATCATATTAATGTAAATTATTCTTGTATAATTAAATAACAATTATTTAACCATTATAAAGGAGTTTAACCTACCTTCGACCAAAGAAAAATTACAAAGTAAGGGGTTTCTTATCTCACTTTTAATTCCGTGAGAATTCCATTGTTCACCACTTATTTATTGCATGTGGTGTGTGTACTGCCCATGATTGTATTCATTTTTTAATATACATTAATTTATGGATATTTACATCATCATTGTATTATCCTTATTTCTTGGTTTTATGTTTCGTAAGATACCAAATCAATAAGGGAATTAGAAATTTCAATTTCCATTTATTCGGCTTTACGCAAATATCATTGATTATTTTACTCTGAGATTATATGTGGAATCACTATTCATTTGCTTATGTCATAATTTCCACTCCCAGTTTCTATGGATATGAATTTGATACACATAATCAGTCCATTGATAATTTCTCAAGTCATCGATATGAATTTTGATAAGAGTAATTTTAACTCATTCTCTATTTGTTGAGTTAAACATCCAATTCATTGGTGTTGTTTTTAGAAGATGATGTGTGAATGTCCTATGATTGTTTTTCACTAAATATCCAATCATATTTAGTGTATTTATATTTTTCACACATAACTATGTTGTTGATTTATCCTTAACCTAAGGATACGGTCTTTATGAGATATTTCATCTCAATTTACATTCAATTGAAACTTCTTTATTGTTATACCCCAAATCACTTTTATGTGGTGTATATAATGTACTTTGACATAATATATCATGAATACCTTTATTATCATGATATTATAATGTTTTGATTACCTCAATTATTTTCATTCAAGTGTCTCTATTTTCGTTAGAAAATCTAACTAAAATACCATTTTTAAATGTTATAAAGACTTATTCTTCTAAATCTTGCTCATTAATGTCCATGATTTAAAAAAATAGTTTTAATAATTAATTTATATGGACATTAAAGTTTTAAAACTAAAACTTCATTTAATAGTTTCAAAGTGGTATGGGACACTTTGATTCAAATATCTAATTTTAAATGGCTTCTTGGCAAATAGTGTGACTTTTAAATGTTTTCAATAAAAGGGGGATATTTCTCTCAAATAGTTTTGATGGTTATTTTCATCTATGTCAGTATCATTAGTTATTATTGATTGAGGTTAATATGATACAATAAAATATTTCATATTGTTTCGAATGAGTTATGTTTGACTATGGATGTGCTATTTTTATACCATTCATGGTTTGTGGTTAAAGTATTGACATTTCGTATGCTAGTTTTAATACGAATGTTTATGTTATGTCTAAACATGTTCATATGAGGAATGTATTGGACTTAGTAAGTGACGGGTGGAGCCCGCTATAGCTCCTCGATGCATCGGTAGGTATCATTAGACAAACTACTGTCTTGGCACAAGGCCTTGGAAAAATATTATTTGTAGTCTTGGCATGAGGCCTTGGCTATGTGGTTATGATAGTCTGACATTATGCATTCCATCATTATGAAATTGGATTTTGATATTGCATGTGATTATTCGATTAGTAGAATATCCATGTGAATAAGTAAATGGCATTATTTCATTTTATTTTTTCCATACTATGTTGAAGTTCATGGTTAAAAGGCTTTTGTTTTAGTTATACATTTCATGGAATGTTTATTCTTATTTATGAAGGTTTTTTCTATATTATTATCCTTACTGGGTGTTTGAGCTCACCCCTTTTCTATGTTTTATTTTTCCCAGGATGTGAAGAAGTAATTTATGAATGACCTGCAGAGATAGTATGAGGGGATAAGAGTGTGGATTATGGAGACTATATTGTTGTAGTATTCATTTTATGATGTAATGTAAATCTTTATTAATATATCTAGTGTTTCCAAGGCTACTAATCTAACCGGTCTTTCGAGATTTGATCTTTCTTGTGATCATGCCAATGTTATGTTATAATGCACCAACTCTAGGTATCTGGGGGCGGGGTGTTACATCTAATACCAACTATAACAACCCATACATTACAAACAATGTTAGTAATTCAAAATTTATTTACACTTATTACAACATATAACAAAACCACAAAAAGACCGTATAAGTATAGTATCTTTAGAAACTGGGAAACATAAACAACTGGTTCATAAAGCATCTACACTGTCTCCCATTTATTTCATCATATCTATAGTCCCTTTTTGGAATATCTTACTTAATTACCTTCTTCCTGACCTGGGGAAAGAAAACATACAAAAGGGTGAGCTCAAATACTCAGTAAGGGTAAACAAAATAAATATCAATCACATCATATTCATAAGAACATAACATTTTGGAAATCTTACCCTCCAAAAGAGATCATAATATCATAAGATGGGATAAATCATGGCAGTGAAATGTAATCACAATAATCATAACATAAAAAATTAAACATTGTGGCATACACACATAATCATATAGAATCATTTATTTTTAGTCAAGACTCATTTCCAAGACTATCTTAGTGGAAAAAGTCCATTTCTGAACCGAGTTCATTCCTCGTTTAAGTCCTGTTTCACTGAACCGGTTTAACCTGCCATTCCAGCCATGTCTATATCATGAGATATAAAATATTTAACCAATGTATTGGAGGGAGATATATGTCCCACCCATCTCCTAATGATACCATTATTTTTTGTGACACAAAATCATAAACCATACATCATAGCATAACCCATGTAATAAAAATGGGAATCTTAAACATCGGGACATCATAAAATAATTCATATAAGATAAAGGAATTCATAAAAATAATTCCATCACAACATAATCAAATCAATGTAATAATAGGGATAGAAACAGAACCATTTATTATCTTATATGGTAATTAATTTTGATAAAACACTTGAACTTCATTTTTGAGAAAAATATCCTTTCTACTTCAAAAACTGATTTCCTTTCATAACATGTCATACAATTCAAAAGTAAAAGAATTTGATTAAAAATAAACATGAAAACTTGTAAAGTAAGATTCTTGGAAATAATGTTTTAAAAATCCATTCATGCCGTATATGTTAAAAAACATTCTTCTCATACTTTTTTCGGAAAATTCAAAAAGTACCTCATACAAAAAAAGACAAAAGATTCCTTTCATATCTTTTACAAAAACTCCCCAAAGGGTAAAATTGGATTTAAACAATTTTAGGTGGATGGAAATAATATTACATATTGAGGAAACATGGATGTGGATGATAAAATACACCCTAGTAAATACCAAAGTATAAACAATCTCGGATAAAAATGAGATTGTGATATTTTCCCTTACCTTAGGTCCGATTTGTTTCGTAAGTGTCCAAAACTCCTGTATAATGATTTAAATAATGTTATTAACATATTCCAGAATCATTCTTATTGTTATGATATCATATATGGCCATATTCTTAGCTTCTTATTAGTAATATTTCATTATTACTTGTTATTCGGGTGTTTATTGCTTTTTGTTCTTATGCGTGTTTTGTCGAATAAATTGTTATTATTATTTTAGGTTATAGATACCTCATTTAAAAAATGGTATTAGTGTAATATATATCATATTCATTCATTCAATTCATTTATATAATCATTATGCAGTGATGATCATGTAGAACGAGTCGCATCACATCATGGAGACGGTATTCCGTACGTACGCACGAGCGATGATATCGTTCCCATGATCGTGGAATTGTATTGGAGTGTATGTATACTATTTCAGAATCAATATCACTTTAAAATAATCATATATAGTTATTATTTAAACCATTATACCCATCCATGTAAGGAGGTGGGGGAAAATAGATTACACCATGGCGTTGAGAATGATTAGTTCTAAAAAAGATAAATAAATCAATACTAACATGTCATGTTAACCTATAATATTAGTTTAATTCATAAAAAGTCTCAAATTACATTTATTTGGGTATTTATAACATCAATTATGTCAATATTTCATTAATAAGATAATTACTGCATCTTCTTTGTGTCATAAATAAATTCAATTATTTGTTGTCTGAAAATGACAAATAAAATACCATTAAGTAGGAAATCATTTTATCTTTCTAATGAATATTTATCGTCGAATTTATCTTATGTATTACCCTATATTAAAAATGATTTAGTTATTAATGTTTGATTTTAAGTCTTTTAACCCTGCTTTAAATAAATTAATAATAAATGTCCTAATCTAATCCAAGTGGGCCTAAATGGTCATATTTTATTCCTAAGGTTGTTTTTGGTCGAATTACACTTATCCAATAGAATTAGTACATGTGTTAGGGTAATAATAATATCATTTTTACCCTTAATTACCCTATTTACTTTTAACCGTGGTAAATATAAGAAAAAACTTACTATTCACAAAAAAAATATTTTCATCTCATTGAACCACATTTTACTTACTGAAATCAACTGTGTCTCTCGGATTTTTGAAATTCCATTCACAAAAGTGGTAAATTTATGTTTTATGTAAATTTGCAAATTCTCCTAGAGGATTGGTAAAAGACGGTGAAAAGTTCAATAAAATTTTTATATATCTAAATTTATTATAAAATTATTCCAATGAATTACATTGAACATATATTGGTATTATGTATCAATTTTGAACTAAAATAAATTTAAATAAAATAAATAATTATTTAAATAAAAAGTCGGTTTTTAAATAGTAACCATGTGTTTTCACTATTCATGAAAAATTGAATGTTTCCAGAAAAATACCAAAATTTCACCCTAGGCTAATTTCGATATTCCGAATCCAAAAATGAAGTCCATTTTGAAAAATGAAATTAAAAAAATTTCAAAAAGTGGTTATTACTATTTATAACGGCATGTTTTAATAATATTTTAATAGCATATCGTTGTTTAGTGAAGCTCGGTATTTCGTACGATGCAAGCTATCAAGGAAGGTCGCGATTGCGTGAAAAGCAAGCCAAGCTAGTGTTGTGTGTATAGAAATATTCTTTTGATGATTTATATAAAATAAAAACAAAATATTTCTTATAAAAGTCTCGGGTGTTACAATAGTACCTTTTGTTGGTTTACAAGCGATACCACTGCCCGTCTAGTAGCAGTTACTACCAGTGCTACTTGTTGATGATGCACACATACTGAGTGTGTTGCATGAGTTCTAGAGGCATTGACCTCATAGGTTTTAATGTGAGATAGACCCCCAGGTAGATAAGGATTGGCAGGGGTAGTTACACATGTCTTCCACCTTAAGAGGATTACTTTCGACCAGAATCTAGTCTAAGCCCTGAGTCATATTTACGGCTCAATAGGGTGATGATGGAGGTTAGTGACCCAGACACATGATGATATGACTCTGTATTGGGTAGAATTTAAGTGTCTCTTATGAGTGGATTTCATCCAAGCAATGTTACACTCAATTTCTATAAAAGAGCTTCTGCATCGGTAATAGGGAAGTTAGATAGTGGTGGATTACGTGGTGAGAGATACTGATCACTATCACTATTCCATATATATGTTAAGAGATTCTTTCTTCAGGTCTTTGACCTTTGATAAGGGATTACATCGGGATATCAAGGAATCCAGGATATCCCTTTGCATTCTTATATATGTTGGGGTATTGAAAAATGATCAACATGTGGTGCACTTTCTCGAGGGGAAGACACCGATAGTGGGAGCTACAACCTAGAACTAGGTAGCTGAGTCTTTTGTGGGATGGAGCTAATAGCAGTCGTGTGGACCTAAGTGGGTTAGCCACTCTAGAGGAAAATTCTAGGACACAAGATTTGTGGTACGGGGCTCCTGGGTAATATTGAGTCAGTTGAAGGATAAGATGTGTTACTCATGTGGCAGTCAGGTACATATGTCTTGAGATTACATGAAACATCATTTGACATATCAACATACAATTTAGGTATTTCTAAGATAAAGGAAGTGTCTAGAGTGTGGTGGTATATAGGGAAACAGACGTGGAAAAGGAGTAGGTAGGGCCACGTGAGGTGGATGGAGGTTTGATGTATTACCACCACCAACCCAGGTGGTCTAGGACTGGTTCGGGGAGTTGTTGGATAAGGATGTGGCCATCTATAGGTGATGGAGGCTTATGACCCTGAGTCTCTAGAGATGATTTGTGGTACTATATGTTTCTTATACATTTTATATTTTACGGTTATTGGAATAGGTGATATTCATTCTATTATATCTATTAGCCTTGGTTGAGGATCAAAGATTCCAGTGTAACTATTTACTCAGACGTTTTCATAGACACTCTAATGGGAGGAGATTTGGTGATCACACACTATAACCAACAGTTTGACCTTACTCATGGTGTTCATATTTTCAACTGGTATCTCTTGGTAGTAGTGTCAAGATCATATGGAATAATTCAAATTATGGACTGGTTATTGATATTCCATGATCATATTGTCTATTTTTTCCATAACGTGTTGTGTGTCCACTGTTATGGAACCAGGTTTTCCAATGCTAGTTAAATGGAAACACATGCAGTGCATGCTGGACTCGTAGAAAAGAGTGTGTATCTAGTCACACATTATTTATCTATAATTTACCTTTTGTAGTGGACGAGGTGAGTCCTGAGTTTATTTGGAGGTGTACAATGAGATATTTCTTGAGGATGCTTTATGACTACCACCCCTCATAGAGGTAGAATTTTTCATTGATCTATACCACATGAGCGAATTGATATCTACACCTACAAATTAGGAGGATCTCGTAGAGCTTCCTGAACTGAGATAACAACTAGAGCACTTATGGAAGTTGGTATTCTTTGGAACTAATTTTTCACATTTGGATGCCCGATTATTGTAATCCAAGAATAAAGATTAAATAATGAGGTTATGTGTGGAATTTCAGCACCTGAAATAGGTCACTGTGACGAATATGTATCCACTACTAAGGATTGATGAACTCTTCAATTAGCTAAAAGGATTGAGGTGGTTCTTGAATATAGTGCTCATAAGTGGCTATCACTATATCTGAGTACAATATGAGGATATACTAAAGGATGATTTAGATTTTCATTGTGGCCTCTACATGTACTTGGTAATGTTGTTTGGCATGATAAATGTAGTAGCTATGTTCATGGGACTCTTGTATTGGATCATCTAGGCTTACATTGACTACTTTCCGGTGGTTTTAATTGCTGACATCCTAGTGTATTCTATGTCCATGAATGATCACACAATACGCTTTAGGATGGACGTGGACACACTCCGAGAACACTAAAAATATAGGAATATGTATAAGAATCAATTTGAGATATGAAAGGTTCACTTTCACGGACATGTCAATTCAAATGCTAAAGATGCATTGGATTCAGTAAATATTGATGCGGTCCTTGCTTGGGGACCACCAATGAGTGAAACTGAGGTGGAGAGTTTCCTTGGTATGGATTGGTATTAAATGAGGTTTGTACCTAAATTTCCAAGAGTAATAGCACCCTTTAAAGCTTTGATATCAAAGGGTCCTATTATCTTGTATATAGAGAAGTTCTAGGATATTTTTTTTAGTTGAGGTAGAGATTGAATAGTGCTCCAATCATAAGATTTTCATAGATGGGTTTTTAATATACGCGGTTCTGTGATTAATTAAGAACTAGTCTTGGTTGTGTTATGATTTTGGGGAAAGTGGTTATTTCCTATGGTTCACGGATGCTGAGACCACATGAGAAGAACTACATGACCCGTGATCTTGAGTTACCAGCGATAGTCTTCGCATTGATGATGGGGAGACACAACCTTATGATCAAGTGATTTATCATATAATCTAACTAGAAGAATCTCAATTATATCATCTCTCGGAATGATCTAAACATGAGAGATTGTTTATATAAGTGTTCCTCTATGACAATGACTTTGAGATTTTCTATACTTTTGGGAATGAAAATATGGTGGAAGATGCTCTCTGTTGGAGATCATGTTTGTAGCTACCAAACAAGGCATCAGTGAAATGGGACACATTATGGATATATTTTTTGAATGAAGATTGAACTACATACCTTAAGTCTATGGTTTTCACCCCTCCACTATTATAGAGTGTCATAGAGGCATGGATCCAGGATACCGAATATGAGTCTTAACATGCCCATATGTCCATAGGGTATGACCATGATGGGTATTCAAAATGTATATGGCATGTAATTATTTTAAGAGGATGTATAGTGGTATTAGTGGAATTACAAGAGTAGTTATTGATGGAGTTACATACACCCCCTTTGGTAGTACATTATGGTGTGGTGAAGATGTACCGGGACCTCTAACATAAGGAAGTAGAAGTGTTTGTTTCTTGATGGATCACATGTCAGTGAGTGAAGGATTAGCACTAATCTACCCCATGAGGATCCATAGTGGATGTGGGATGGGATACTGACGTACATCAGAACAGTGTTACCACATTCTTCAAGGGTAATGATACAATCTGAGTGATTGATGAATTACTCACATATTCTTACAATTTTATAGAAATTTTGTAGCAGAGTTCAGTATATATACTAGTATGCCTTTAGGTTCATGAGATAGTTCCACACCATGGAATCCTATCGATTATATTCTCATTTAATGATTCTTACTTTACATCCTAGTTATGGAAGTGATTACTGAAGGTTTTTGAGACATAGCTATTCTTGAGAAAAAAGTTTCACCCATTAATGGACATCTAGACTAAGTGAACAATACAAGTTATAGGGGAAAATCTACGTACTTTCAGCCTATATTTTCCATACAATTGGGAGGATCACCTACCCCTAGAATAGTATTCATACAAAAAAACAACCATTCCACCATCGGTATGGAACCATTCAAGGACTTATATGGGAGACCCTGAAGGTTACCACATTGCTATATGGACCCTGGAGAATCAGTACTCAGGGGTTGAGAGTTAGTGCATGATACTATATAGAATGTGTTAGTAACCTAGAAGAACGTGAAGATTACAAAAATCCATTGTATGTCTTATGATGAATGGTGATAGAGACCATTGGGGTTTTTGAATGGAGGCCTTGTATTCCTTTGGGTATCACTTCCATGTGGGATATGATGATTCTACCAAGATTAAACGCTATATATAAGGTTCATCTTTCATTTATAAAATCATTTTAGAGTGGGTGAGGTGGAATACTACTAGTCTCTATCTCTATAGTTAGGGAGGGTGCACGATGTCTTCAACGTGTACAAACTGAGGAGGTACATGCATCATCCCAAACATATCATTGACTGGGGAGAGATGGAAATTGATTATTGGCTTATTTTTGTGGATTACCCAGTGGAGATTAAGGAATGAGAGGAGATGACCCTTTTGTATTAGTTGATTTTCCTGGTGTCCCTCTAGTAGCATTAAGAGAATCTCTAGGGGAGCATGTGGAAGTGGGAGGTCCAAATTCATGCTTATTACCCTCATATTGTTGTTAAATTTGGCTTTATTTTCTCTTTTGAGGACAAAAATCCCTAAGTTGGTTAGAATGTAATGACCTATATTTCTTCGTTTTTATTTTTATAAATTTTTTTGAAAATATTTGGGACATGGAACTAATATGGAGTGTGATTAAAATGGCCGGTATGCTTGGAGCAGTTCATTGAAAAATTTTAAGATTATAAATAGCATGTGCACCCATTATTCCTCAAAATGTGGAATAAAATCTAAATGCGTGCCTAGTTCAGACATCTAAGGGCACCATTGCATTTAGAGCAACAGTATCACCTTAGGTGAGGCCCAACATGAACCGATGTGATTCGTCCAAGAATATTTGATTTTTGATGTATTTGTAATAATTTATTTTAATAAAAATAAATTGTTTTGATGAAACCACTCATTTTCATCTCATTTCAGTATTTCCGCATTCCAGGGTCATCACCATAACCTTGGATTTCCCCTAAGATAAGGAAAAGGAAGTTATCTCAATGGCGATGACAGATTGGAGGTCCGAACATGGATTGACGATCAGCGATATGCCTCAGATTCGAAATGTTTTTCAAATGTTGATTACAGGATGATTGAACTTTTTGGGAGAGTGGTCCAAATCATGGTTTGGGGTTATGTTTTATGTTATTCCATTCCCTATTCATAGAACCAACAACAATCATGGATCAACCAACGTACACATTGACCTGCGATTCGATCATTCTTGAGAGATGGGATTGATTTGTGGAGATTTAATGTGCGAAGAATATATTTGATTATTCCATCATCATTTATCCTTCTAGGATGTATTAATTTAGGTCATCACAAAAATGAATAAGATTAATTTTTGGGCATTCTTGGTGTTTTTTCCTCTTCCTGTACTTTACGGTATCAGCGTTCGACCAACGTGGTCACAGCTCGACAATTACTGGTGTCTCCGAGTATGATAAAACCCACCAATAAATGTATAATTGATATCATAATCTAGATCAGTGAATATATGGACCCATAAAACCATTAATAAGAAATTTCAAAATCTATTTACTAGAGTTGGACTGATGGTCCGCGAATGGAACTGTAGGTGTGGGTCTGGTGTGATGGTCTGGTGAGGTGAAGTAGTAGAGGTTTGGAAGCTGGAGGTGACATGTGGCATCACAGATTGAGAGTGGAGGCAATGGAATCTAAAGGTGGATGGAGGTGATAGTGATCGGAAGTGGCGTTAGAGACCAGAGAAGTGGGGAGGGAGATGCGGGAATGGATCCGCTAGGGAGCACAAGAATGTGGCAGGAGTGACTGTGAGTGGAACGCAGTGAGGTGGCTGCATGCACGAAAGAGAGGTTGTGTTGAAAAAGTAGTGATTGTGAGGC
Source organism: Viscum album (assembly GCA_963277665.1). Lineage (NCBI taxonomy): Eukaryota > Viridiplantae > Streptophyta > Magnoliopsida > Santalales > Viscaceae > Viscum > Viscum album. The sequence goes on along the minus strand of OY728147.1, from coordinate 2,042,600,894 downwards.
CATATGGGAGATGTAATATTAAAAACTTGCTCATTATTTCACACATAAACATATTTTATTACATAAAACTTTCACTGGTTAAAACATAGAGTATTGAGAGGTGTAGTGTCTTAGGGGGTTAGGATCATGAGAAAACAACATAAAATATGAAATACACAGCTTTATTGGGAACTTATTTTACATGACCATACACATTCCTTCATACATAGCTTTGCATGTGATCACCTGAAGACATTCAGAAGAACATGGTGAGATATAATAACAGACCAGGGAGTTGAAATGGAATAACATGCATAATATAGTACATTTTAAGGAATATACATATCAATAGGGTGTAAGAGAAACACGAACATAAAGGCATGATATAACATGATTATCATAACATGGAAATGTGGCAAGAACATTTAACATGATATTAGCCTAAGACAAAGATCATTTCACATATAGAATGATTAAACCATCATTTTACTTTAATTCACATGAGGTAAACCTCATTTCACATGATGTATCTTGATACTAATCATTACCCAATGAATTTGTGTGTTATCAAGGTGGACCCTTCTTAACCATTTCATTTAAGGAATTGGTGTGCCACATGGATCATATAACATGGATTGATAAAAAATCATCATTTATTACAAGATGAATAAATTTCAAATTCTTACATAAAACTATATAATAAATAAATAAATCTGCATAATGGTTAATACACATGATTGATAAATGGGCATGGTATTCACTACACAATGACATTGGATTGGAAAATCACGGTACAATTTCGGCAGTATAACAGTGTGACATAAGAATTAAAAAAATGGTTTATGAGATAGAAAGTGTTTTCACATAATATGTAAATGAAATAGATATTAAAGGGTAATATATATTCATGTCCGAATATATGTAATGGAATTTATATTCATAATACAAAAGACTTTCTTGAATTTAAATGCAAAGACAGAAATTATTTATGGAATTTATGCATGGTAACAGGTGTACATGAGAGAAATAATTGATAGATAAATATCTCTCTCATCAATAAAACATAAATAGAGAAGTATGGGGGAGGTGAGAAATCATACCCAAATATTTTTAAGTGTAAAGACAAGGGAATAGAAAATAAAGAAACTTGGAAAAAATGAGAGAGGACGAAATCCCTTAAAGGAAGTGTGTTCTCAAAGGCTTGGGAGATTCTTGAGAGGGGTTTTTTTGGGAGAGTGGTAAACCTTGGAAGGATTATAGAAAGTGTAGGGAAGGTTTTGATCGAGATCCAGTTATAAGGCACCAGCCTTAAACCTTACTTAATCTTGAGTTATTACAAGATTACACATTGAGGATTTTTTCGGGTTTAGAGTTTTAGAGAATTATATCAGAAAACTTGCATTAGATTCCACATATAAACAAAGTGGTTATATAAAGATAGTATTCTTCTTTCCCATCAATGGAAACATATTTAAAATAAGACATGGATTCATTCTTGACACTTCCTTGACACTATCATCATATCATGTACCTTTCCCTTGACCAGTGAAAAACATTTCATAAAAACATGGGATGAGCATAAAACGCTCAGTAAGGGGTATAAAAATATGGAAAGGAAACATGGGTACATATATACATAATAATGAAATCATACTTTACCCATAAAGCATAAGCACATTAACATACCTCATCAAATCATGAATAAATCATAGAAATTATAATACATAAAGGTAACTTGAGGCATTCATAAAATTCTTACGTAGGGAGTAACCCTCTTGGTTATTTTTGGAATACCCATCACAGTATATTCCCTAAATCTATTCAGAGAAAACTTAACATTTCACTCCTTCGTGTTACCCAATGCATTGGAGAGATATATCGGGCTCACCCACCCTTAGTTTATCACGGAACAACCCATCTTCATAATAGTGCTGAAGAACCTCAACATAATCGTATCACATAAAACATGCATAAAGGAAACATAACATTTCCACATTTCAATCACAAGATATCAATACAACACATTGATATAAAAACATTATGAAAACCATTTTCAGTACCAAAATAAAAGAAAACTAAAACACGGTATTTATTTTTCTTAAAAAAAGGTATGGCTTGTAGAGGAAGCCGAAACTCAAATAATTGTCATGGCAGCGGAGAAGTCATTGTCGCTGCATACATACGACAAAAACATTCCCTTTTGTCATTTTATAAAACTCCTCGTATAAAAAAGATTCCTTTTGGATAAACGTAAAATTCAAAGGGGTTTATACACCGTATAAAGATAGTTGTGTATAAAATGAAATATGCTTCAATGAAAGGAGATTGAGACGAAGTCCCATACCTCGGGTCCGACTTCACTCAGTCGTTCTTTAATCTCCTGAATAATAATCTTTAGTTAATTTCTACTTGTTTAAGAACCTTTTTCATGTTCATTATTCCTTTTATATCACTTATTTCCATGTCATGAACACTATGTAATTATCTAAGTTAATAATAGTCGTTTTAACGATCATTGGTACTTGAGTAAAAAATAAGCCCTTTATAATTACAAGCTCTTCATGTATCCATTATATCCAGAATGGTATTCATGATGTAGATATCATATATTTCATATATATCCATTACATGTAGGCATTTATAATATTACATAATCATTTAGAGGCAAGAAATGAAATGCACCGTTCACGGAGACGGTAAGCCGTACGTACGCATGAACGCTACATTCATTTCTATTTCATATTTTTTAGAATGGAATCATAATGATATAAAGTTATATGTTAATTCCAGTATAATATCATATATAATATCATAGTTCCATCCTTTATACATCCCACATATGGTATTTAATGAATCAAATCACTTTGAGGGGGCGGTAGTCCGCACTTCCTTAAATGAAGATATCGCGTTTACCCATAATGGAAACCATAAAGGTATGCCCAAAATGAAAAATACAGAAGCTTAAGGAAAACATAAACATATTATATATCATATATATATAGAGACATATTAATGGCCACCTTTGATGGTGTTAAAAGAATTTTTAACAATCATCGTTTCAGGAGGCATAAATTCACCATCCACGGAAACAGTATGTCCTTTAACCATTAGATGTAGGTGTGTGTAAGTGTAGCTTGAATCCTTCTTATAAAAACATCCTAGTACATTGAAGATACTGTAGTTTTTACAAAATAAATTAATAAAAAGAGTTTACGGGGTTGGAGAAGCAAAATAAAACAAAAGGACTCAAGTAAAGACATTACCTTAAAATCGGGTAACTCTATTTGGTTTGAGCTCAAAAGCTTTCTTGGGAAGACTTCTTCCCAAAGTGAGGATTCAAGGAGTAATATAGGGATGTGGAGAGACAAAAGTGGCAGGGGTTGGCCGAGCCAAAGGCTTTGGGAGTGTGGGTAAGAAGGTAGAGGTGGGGGCCTTTTATAAGAGGAGAGGAGGGGAACTCATGGACAGTAAGGAAATGTTACATTATTTTAGAATGAATTTCCGATATTAATGGTCCCAAATTGAAGTGTTTATAGGATACGGTGATAAGGGTTCTAAATACACCCATACAATAGGTTTTGGACATGTGTAGGTCATATATTTTACATTATCATTTCATTTTATTTAAATCCTTTATTAATGAGGTAATCACTGCATCATCATGATGCCATAAATAATTTAATTTATTTAAAGACTAAAAATTATAAAACAAATACTATGATGTAGGAAATCGCTTTAGCTTTCCAATGAATATTTATAGTCTAAAATATCATCTATGTAGACAAAATTAAAAATGTTTTAATTAGGTGATACATTCTTGTTATATTTACTTTCTTTAAAAAAATAAAAAGATAACAAGTCACTTTCCACAAAAGTGATTCCATGGGGCCCCCATGTTTGGTACAAGGCATCCCATGGTCGGCCATGAGACAACCAGTTGCATTAGGACACATTTTGGTGTCATTTTTTATTATTATGAAATTATTTTATTATCTTTAACTACCTGATTACTCATTAATCAAGATAATTAAAGATAATTACCATCGTTACTATTCATAATGTCCAAAAAAAGAGTCTTGATTATATAATTTGGACCTTCTGATTCCAAATATGTAATCCATTTTACCAAATTCCAAACACATAAATTTCAATAATTTATTTAAAAATAATTCCCGTTGTCAAAACAAATAGATGGTTTTTTTGAATCAATATCAAAGAAAAGTTTGGCATTAGTTTATGACCAATTCCAAAGTGAAGTTAATCCTAATGACCACCATCGGATTAAATGGTAAAACTATATTCAGATTACACTTTAAGACCAATTAAAAATATAATCTAACAATATAATAAAATTAAATGAACAAGCAGTTTTGATGTAAAATACAGCATTTTTCACTATTCATTAAAAAGTGGTCATTGTCAGAAAAATACCAAAAATTTATCCAATGTAAATTTCAATGTCCCAATAATAATGAATATGTTTATTTTGACAAATATAGATTATAAAATTTTCAAAATATTGATTTAAAAAGGGGTTTCCATCAAAAGGCAGTAAAACAATCTTTTAAGAATATTAGTGTATTACATGATTAAGATTGTATTTATTTTCATTTTAGGCCTCTAAAACACTATCTTAATAATTAATAGACATAGATAAAAATATTCATTATTCATTACTTACATGGTATGTTAAATACTTCCCCCCTTTAGAAAATTGTTTCCCCGCAATTTATTTACATATCGAATAAATGGGGGCACTTATCCCTCATTGCATTTTCAGATTCCCATGTTGCCTCTTCCATCATGTGGTTTTTCCACAAAACCTTTACCTGATTAATCACCTTATTTCATCACACTTTCTCCCTATTGTCAAGAATCTGGACCAGTTGTTCCTCATAAGATAGGTTCTCTTCCATCTGAACTACCTCTGGACTCAAAACATGAGATGGATCTGGCATATACTTTCTCAGCATCGAAACTTGAGAAACATTGTGTACCAGAGATAAACTCGGAGGTAAGGCCACCCGATAAGCAACTGATCCAACTCTCTCCAGAATTTCATATGGTCCAATGAACCTTGGACTCATCTTTCCTATCTTTCCAAATAACATCACACTTTTCCAAGGTGAGACTTTGAGAAAAACATGATCACATACCTCAAAAGATATATCCTTCCTCCTGTTGTCTGCATAACTCTTCTGCCTACTCTGAGCTGTTCTCATGTGTTTCTGAATCAGAAAAACTTTTTCTGCCATCGCTTCTACCAATTCTGGTCCCATCAACTTCCTTTCACCAACTTAATCCCAGAAAGATGGAGTTTGACACCGCTTCCCATATAATGACTGAAATGGTTCCATCTGTATACTAGAATGAAAACTGCTATTATATGAAAATTCAACCCAAGAAAGATGTTAGTCCCAACTTCCCTGATAATCCATCGAACAAACTCGTAGCATATCCTCCAAGGTCCGAATTATTCATTCTGACTGCCCATATGATTGAGGATGAAAAGCTGTACTAAAATTTAATTCAGTACCCAACGACTTCTGAAGGCCTTTACAAAAGTTAGAAGTGAACATGGGATCACGATCAGATACAATGGAGAGGGGAACTCCATGTAACCTGACTATCTCTTTAAGATACAAACAGGAAGGTTGATCTAGGGAAGAAGTATCTCTTATAGAAAGGAAATGAGCAGATTTAGTCAAGCGATCAACAATAACCCAGATTGCATTATTACCTCGAGGGGTCTTTGGTAATCCCACAACAAAGTCCATGGATATATTATCCCATTTCCACTATGGGACTGGTAAAGGCTGAAGCACCCCTTTTGGTAACTGCCGCTCTACTTTAACCTGTTGACATGTCAAACACTTCACATTAAAATCAGAAATATCTCTTTTCATTCCATCCCACCAGTAATACTCCCGCAGATCTCTGTACATCTTAGTACTGCCAGGATGAACTGAAAACGGAGAACTATGAGCTTCACATAACAACTCTCTCTTCAACTGTGAATCACAAGGCACACACAATCTCTTCCCAAACCTCAAAACGCAATCATTGTCAATGTTGAATTCAGGCAACTTACCTTTCTAAACCAGCTCTACCTTTTTCTTCAACTCACTGTCTTGCTTCTGTGCTTGCTTGATTCTATCTGATAGAGATGATCTCACTGATACCTGAAACAAAACAGAAGAACTTCATACACCTAAAACTTCTAGTCCAAAGTTCATCAAATCCTTAACCAAATGATCATGTTCCAAATTCAACATTTCTAATGAAGCATTACTTTTTCGACTCAAAGCATCATCCAATTTATTTTCTTTTCCCGGATGGTAATGAATTGTACAATCATAATCCTGGATTAAATCCAGCCATCTCCTCTGTCTCATGTTTAACTCTTTTTGAGTGAATATATACTTTAAACTTTTGTGATCAGTATATATTTTACACTTTACTCCATACAAATGATGCCTCCAAATTTTTAAAGCGAAAACAACAGCAGCTAATTCCAAATCATGTGTAGGATAATTTACCTCATGAGTTTTCAACTGTCGTGAAGCATAAGAAATTACCTGATCATTCTGCATTAGGACGCAACCAAGTCCTTTCAATGAAGCATCACTGTAGATAAAAAACACACCATTTCTGGAAGGTAGTGCCAAAACTAAAGCTTTCACCAATCTTCTTTTCAATTCCTGAAAACAATCATCACATTCTTTTGTCCAGATAAACTTAACACCCTTCCGAGTTAGCTTAGTCATTGGACTAGATAACTGTGAAAAATTTCTAACAAACCTTCGGTAATATCCTGCCAAACCAAGGATGCTACGAATCTCAGTTACATTTTTGGGTCTTGGCCAGTCTTCCACAACTTTTGTTTTTGCAGGATCAACATTTATCCCATCTTTAGAAACAATGTGACCAAGGAAGGAAATTTGTTGCAACCAAAACTCACACTTGCTGAATTTCCCATACAATTTCTTTTCTTTGAAGGTTTGCAAGATAACCCTTAAATGTCCTTCATGCTCCTCTTTACTTTTAGAAAAAACCAAAATATCATCAATGAAAACCACCAAAAACTTATCCAAGATCTCATGGAAACTTCTATTAATTAAGTCCATGAATACAACAGGTTCATTAGTTATCCCAAAGTGCATTACTACAAATTCATAATGGACATATCTTGTACAGAACGCGGTTTTCGGAACATCCACTTCCTTTACCTTGAGCTGATGGTACCCCAATCTCATGTCAATCTTTGAAAAATACTGAGCTCCCTGGAGCTGATCAAACAAATCATCAATATGAGGCAAAGGATATTTGTTCTTAACAGTGATGTTATTCAAGGCTCTATAATCAATGATAAGTCTCATTGAACCATCATTCTTTTTAACAAATAAAACAGGATCACCCCATGGTGATGTGCTAGGTCGAATGAAATCTTTCTCTAATAAATCTTGCAATTGCTCCTTCAACTCTAAAAGTTCAATTTGAGACATTCGATAAGGGGGTCTTGAAATTGGATTAACATCAGGAACTAAGTCAACAGTAAATTCAACTTCTCGATCTGGTATTATTCCAGGCAACTCATTAGGAAAAACATCAGGATACTCATTTACCACTGGCACATCATTAATCTAAACAGTTCCTTTATTTTCAACGATGTGTGCAAGGTAACATTCATTTCCATCTTTTACAAGTTTCTCGGCCTCTTGATATGTTATCAATAGTAAGGGTTCATTCTTGTACACAAACTGAAATTCTTTCTGAAAAGAAACTTCTCTAGCTCTACAGTCAATCTTAGCATGGTAAATAGAGTTCCAATCCATACCCAGGATAACATCAAACTCTACTAGTGGTAAAACAATAAGGTTCTCAAGTAGGTTCTTTCCATGGATAAGGATAGAAAGACTCTTATAAATTATTTTTGCCTCAACATTTCCCCCAAATGTTTTTACCAAAAGATCAGGATTCATTTCTTGAGATGGTATTCCCATTTTACTCTAAAAGTTTTCAGAGATGAAAGAATGTGTAGACCCCGAATCAAACAACACACTGGCATAATCTGAAAAAACAAACAAAGTACCTGATACAACTTCATTTGATGGCCAGACATCTGCTGAAGTAGTTGCAAAGGATTTCACCACCCCTTTATACTTGTAGTCTAACTGCTTCCCATCACTCAAGATCTTTGTCGGACACTCGTTTTCATAGTGACACATATCATTGCACTTATAACATTTCACTAACTATAAATAAAAATTGGTCTTACCTTCACCATGATCCTTTTCAGTGCAATCACGATCCTTATGGCCCATCTTACCACAACGGTAGCACTTTCCAGAATACAGAAGACATTCCCCAGCATGCCTTTTGCTACATTTATCACAAACTAGAAAATTATTTTTCTTACCATCATACTATTTTGAAGAATTCTTACCTTTCTTCTGCCACCTCGGTCTCTTCTTCTGATGGTTTTTATAGAACACTTGATCATCGACAAACTCCATTTACACCTTCTCAGCACATAGAACAAGCTTTTCATAACTTTTAAACTCACGAGAAGCTAAGGCCCTTCTATATTTTGGCTTTAATCCTGAGTAAAAACGATGGATTTTACTATCAAGGTCTCAGATGAAATTTGGAGCATACCTTGCCAATCGAGTGAACCTTTCTTCATAGGTAGCCACTGAGTCTTCATCTATCCTCAATTCCAAGAATTTCTTTTCCATCCTATGTCGAACAGCCTTAGGAAAATACTTCTCAAGAGACATACCTTTGAATTCATCCCAGTCAAGAGCATCAATCTCATCGGTGTCCCCGATATTTTTAACCATCGACCACCACTGATCGGCTTCACCCTCCAAACGGTAAATAGCAAGACTAACATTTTGATTGTCTGAACACCCCATGACATAGAAAATATTCTCCAGTGCTTTAATCCACCCTTCAGCTAACACAGGGTCATATGATCCTCTGAATGATGTGGGAAGTTTCCTCATGAAATGTTCCACCACTGACGTGTTCTTCTTCGGTTGATATGGCTGATCTCGTGCATGGATACCACCAACATTTATTGCTTGAGTCAACTACGCCATTACTGCAACAAACTATTCAGTTCCAATTCTGACCATCTTAGGATGCGGATTCGGAAGGTTATTTCCTTCTGTATGCCTTCCTAGCAATGCTTCCCTGTTTCCTCTGCGGAAAACCATTCTGAAGAAACATGTCTTAGATAAAGCAACATGGTAATCTTTAAATGCTATATCACTTCAATTTGACAATAAAAAAATATTTTTGGATAATCATTTAATACAATTCTAACTCTTAAAGTTATCTAAACCAACCTCTGATACCAACTATAAGGCCCCAGCCTTAAACCTTACTTATTCTTCAGTTATTACAAGAACAAACATTGAATATCTTTTCGGGTTTAGAGTTTTAGAGAAATAGATCATAAAACATGCATTACATTCCACATATAAACAAAGTGGTTACATAAAGACAGTATTCTTCTTTCCCATAAATGGAAACATATCTAAAATAATACATGGATTCATTCTTGACACTTCCTTTACACTATCATAATATCATGTACCTTTCCCTTGACCTGTGAAAAACATTTCAAAAAAACATGGGATGAGCATAAAAAGCTCAGTAAGGGATATAAAAATATGGAAAGGAAACATGGGTACATATATACATAAGAATGAAATAATACTTTACCCATAAAACATAAGCACTTTAACATACCTCATCAAATCATGAATAAATTATAGAAATCATAAGACATAAAGATAACTTGAGGAATTCATAAAATTCTTATATAGGGAGTAACCCTCTTGGTTACGTTTGGAATACCAATCAAAGTATATTCCCTAAATCGCTTTGGAGATACCTTAATGTTTCACTCCTTTGCGTTACCCAATGCATTGGAGAGCTATATCGGGCTCACCCGCCCTTAGTTTATCACGGAACCACCCGTCTTCATAATAATTCTCAAGAACCTCAACATAATCGTATCACACAAAACATGCATAAAGGAAACATAACATTTCCACCATTCAATCACAAGATATCAATACAACACATTGATATAAAAACATTATGAAAACCATTTTCAATACCAAAATAAAATAAAAGTAAAACATGGTATTTACTTTTCTTTAAAAAAAGGTATGGCTTGTAGAGGAAGCCGAAACTCAAATAATGGTCATAGCGGCGGAGAAGTCATTGTCGCCGCATACGTACGAAAAAAACATTCCCTTTTGTCGTTTATTAAAATTCTTCGTATAAAAAATATTCCTTTTGGATAAACATAAATGTAAAAGGGGTTTATACACCGTATGAAAGATAGTTGTGTATAAAACGAAATATGCCTCAATGAAAGGAGATTGAGACAAACTCCCATACCTCGGGTCCGACTTGACTCGGTCGTTCTTTAATCTCTTGAATAATAAACTTGAGTTAATTTATAATTGTTTAAGAACCTTTTTCAAGTTCATTATTCCTTTTATATCACTTATTTCCATGTCATGAACACTATGTAATTATTTAAGTTAATAACAGTCGTTTTAACGATCATTGTTACTTGAGTAAAAAATAAGCCCTTTATAATTACAAGTTGTTCATGTATCCATTATATCCAAAATGGTATTCATGATGTAGATATCATATATGTCATATATATCCAGTACATGAAGGCATTTATAATAATACATAATCATTTAGAGGTAAGAAATGAAATGCACCGTTCATGGAGACGGTAAGCCATACGTACGCATGAACGCTACTTTCATTTCTATTTCATATTTTTTAGAATGGAATCATAATGATATAAAGGTATATGATAATTCCAGTATAATATCATATATAATATCATAGTTCCATCCTTTATACGTCCCACATATGGTATTTAACGAATCAAATCACTTTTAGGGGGCGGTAGTCTGCACTTCCTTAAATAAAGATATCGCGTTTACCCGTAATGAAAACCATAAATGTATGCCCAAAATGAAAAATACATAAGCTTAAAGAAAACATAAACATATTATATATCATATATAAATATAGTGACATCATAATGGCCACCTTTGAAGGTGTTAAAAGAATTTTGAACAATCATCGTTTCGGGAGGCATAAATTCACCATCCACGGAAACAGTATGTCCTTTAACCATTAGATGTAGGTGTGTGTAACTGTAGCTCGAATACTTCTTATAAAAAAATCCTAGTATATTGAAGATACTGGAGTTTCTACAAAAGAAATTAATAAAAAGAGTTTAGGGGGTTGGAGAAGCAAAATAAAACAAAAGGACTCAAGTAAAGACATTACCTTAAAATCGGGTAACTCCCTTTGGTTTGAGCTCAAAGGCTTTATTTGGAAGACTTCTGCCCAACGTGAGGCTTCAAGGAGTAAGAGAGGGATGTGGAGAGACAAAATAGGCAGGGGTTGGCCGAGCCAAAGGCTTTGGGAGTGTGGGTACGGAGGTAGAGGAGGGGTCCTTTTATAATAGGAGAGGAGGGGCACTCTTGGAAAGTAAGGAAATGTTACATTATTTTAGAATGAATTTCGGATATTAATGGTCCCAAATTGAAGTGTTTATAGGATACCGTGATAAGGGTTCTAAATACACCCATACAATAGGTTTTGTACATGTGTAGGTCATAGATTTTACATTATCATTTCATTTTATTTAAATCCTTTACTAATGAGGTAATCACTGCATCATCATGACGCCAAAAATAATTTAATTTATATAAAGGCTAAAAATTACGAAACAAATACTATGATGTAGGAAATCTTTTTATCTTTCCAATGAATATTTATAGTCTAAAATATCACCTATGTAGACAAAATTAAAAATGTTTTAATTAGCTGATACATTCTTGTTATATTTACTTTCTTTAAAAAAAAAAGATAACAAGTCACTTTCCACAAAAGTGATTCCATGGGGCCCCCATGTTGGGTACAAGGCATCCCATGGTCGGCCATGAGACAACCAGTAGCCTTAGGACACATGTTGGTGTCATTTTTTTATTATTATGTAATTATTTTATTATCCTTAACTACCCGATTACTCATTAATCAAGATAATTAAAGATAATTATCGTCGTTACTATTCATAATGTCAAAAAAAAGGAGTCTTGATTACATAATTTGGACCATATGATTCCAAATATTTAATCCATTTTTCCAAATTCCATACACATAAATTTCAATAATTTATTTAAAAATAATTCCCGTTGTCAAAACAAATAGATGGTCTTTTTGAATCAATATCTAAGAAAAGTTTGGCATTAGTTTATGACCAGTTCCAAAGTGAAATTAATCATAATGACCACCATTGGATTAAATGGTAAAACTATATTGAGATTACACTTTAATGCCAATTAAAAATATAATCTAACCATATAATTAAATTAAATGAACAAGCAGTTTTGATGTAAAATGCAGTATTTTTCACTATTCATTAAAAAGTGAACATTGTCAGAAAAATACCAAAAATTTATCCAATGTAAATTTCAATGTCCCAATAATAATGAAAATGTTTATTTTGACAAATATAGATTATAAAATTGTCAAAAGTTTTATTTAAAAAGGATTTTCCATCAAAAGGCCGTAAAACAATCTTTTAAGAAAATTAGTGTATTCCATGCATAAGATTGTATTTATTTTCATTTTAAGCCTCTAAAACACTATCTTAATCATTAATAGACATAGATAAAAATATTTATTATTCATTACTTACTTGTTATGTTACACCAGTGGTCTTAATTGAATATTAGATGGATCTTGGGTTGGTTTATATTAGAAAAGGGAGGGAATTCATTATTATTTTGGATTTGGACACCACACATTAAACTAATAAAAACCACATAACATCCCTAGGTTTTTACCATTGTTTTTTTCTAAAGTGAAGTAGAAAACATTATTTTATAGGACCATTGGCCTATATTCTTCAAATATTAGGCTTGCTTATGTGATGGAGAGTCTCACTCTCAAGGAAATACTTTTACAACTTAACATGTTTTATATGTCTTGGAGGGTCCACTAAGGCACTATTAAATTAATAAAACCAAATTAAAATAAAATTATTTTAAATTTAAAACATATACTAGCCGAAAATAATTTTTATAGTATTTTATTACATCACTATAGAATCATTATGGTGTCATAAAACAAAGTATATATTTAAACCGTATTTAATTTTTTCACAAAACTTTGACTATCTCGAAAAATTATGAAAAAATCACTATTGGATAATTTCAATGTCTTGATTCCAAAAATAATATTAACTTTATGAAAATAATTTTCTAATTATTTTAATTTTTTACTTTCAAAATAAAAACAGATATTTATCAAAAAAATTTTTGTTTTGAAAAAAAAACAGCTTTTAATCCTCAAACAAAATTACAATTGTATTCATAAAAATTTTATGATTTTTTATATTTAACAATAAAAATTAATAATATTTCAAAAATATATTATTTAATTAAAAAATACAATAATTCATCGATATATATTTCTTAATTGAATAATAACTAAAAATTCCATTTTATCTTTAAAAACAATATTCAATATATCATTAAGAAAATAAATGTATAATTTCAATAAAAAATAATTCACATAATAATAGTTCATGTTTATTGTTACATAACACCTAATATCACCTTAATAAGACCTAAGGGTAATCTGTGTGACAGTTTCAGACTCATGGGGAGGCTTAGATAAGATCACTCAGGTGGTAATTTCTCTCGATATCCACTACTCCCATAGCCAGTTCTGTTCAAGATTAACATGTTGAAGCACAGCTTGGTCTTGGTCAAGTGAATAGTTAAGTGATGCTACCTCCTTTCCATGTTCCAAAATATGGGCTTTTGTGGAGAAAATCTATGGGATTAGGCCATCACATCCTGGGTCTCTACAAATTGGATTTTAAACCCTATATTTATACAAATCACGTGGTCACTATTCAATGACTATTTTAGAAATCGTAACAATTAGTAATGTTATTTTAAAATAGAAATACATGAAACCAAGGATGTACATATGTTTTATATAACCATTTTACATAATGAGATATTTGAATAGGTCGAGAAGAATTTTAATTAATAAATGTTTGGGTCGTTATAAACTTCTCCCCTTATGAAATTTCCCCCTCGGGATATCCTTTTCCCACAATAAAACATATCAGTGTTACTCCTCTTTATCACCTCCTTTAATTCCCATGTCACCTCTTAAAATATAGGGTTTCCCCACAACATCTTGATCAGCGACATTGTATTATTTCGTAGAACTATTTACTTACAATCTACGATCGTTGTCGTCTTCTCTACATAGGAGAGATAAATATTTTGTTGTACCTCTTCTAGATTGAGTACATGTGACGAGATAGGTATGTACATACTCAAGAGTGAAACATGAAATACATCATGTACTAGAGATAAATTCGGTGGGAGTGATAGTCAATAGGACATCGCTCCAATGAGATCAAGGATCTAAAAAGGGATGATGTACCTAGGACTAAGCTTTCCCTTATTTGCAAATCTAATAAATATCTTCCCCAGTGATATGTAGTTGAATACCATGTCTCTAACATGATATGCTAGCTCGCATCGACAATTATCAGCATTGCTTTTTTGTCAACTTTGAGTAGCTTTAATGTGTTGTTGTATGGTCTTAATCTTCTCCACTATTTCATAGAAAATTTCCTTACAAAGGAGTTTTCTCTCCCCAACATCAACCAAACATGTTGTTGTTATACACCTCTTCCCATAAAGGAATTTTAAGGATCCATTTGTATTCTTGAGTGAAAACTGTTATTGTGAGAGAACTCAATAAGAGGAAGATGTTAATCTCATCCTCCTTTGAAGTCCATTGATTTTTCTATCATCATGTACTCAAATGTTTGGATAATACTCTTAGATTGGCCATTAGATTGAGGATTATAATCCATACTGATGTGCAGCTCAGTATTCTGATCATGTGGAAGACTCTTCCAGAACATTGATGTGAATCATGGATCTCAATATGATATAATAATGAGTGGTAGTCCATGCAGCCTTACCAATTCTCTATTATATATCCATTCTAGTTTGTCTAATGATAAATCTAATCAAATTGCAATTAAGTG
Source organism: Viscum album (assembly GCA_963277665.1). Taxonomy (NCBI): domain Eukaryota; kingdom Viridiplantae; phylum Streptophyta; class Magnoliopsida; order Santalales; family Viscaceae; genus Viscum; species Viscum album. The sequence goes on along the minus strand of OY728147.1, from coordinate 2,042,585,773 downwards.
TGAAATCTTTGTATGACGATCCACAACAACCCATATAGCATTATTTCCATTGGATATCTTCATAAGTCCAATGAAACATTAAATGTTTATGTAATCCAACTTTGATGATGGTATGGTTAATGGTTTCATCATCCACATATACTTCTCCCTCTCAGACTTCCCTTGCTAAAAAACTAGTGAATTTGTTGTATGCTCTATGATCTCTTTCTCTATGGTATCCCACCAGTAATTCTCTCATAGATCTGGATACATATTTCAGTTTCCTAGGTTAATGGAGAAATTGAAACTATGTGCATCATCCAAAAGTTCATTTTTTAACTCTAGATTTTATGGTACACATAGTATTGTCCCAAATCTCACAATTCCTTCTTCAATAACATTGAACTCTTATGATTTCCCTTTTCTGATATTTTCCACTTTCGTCTAAATTCCCACATCATCCATTTCAGAATCCTTTAAACAATACAAAAGAGATTGTTGGGAAAACATTTGTGAAAGGATTTATGATGTTCCCTTCATTAGTATTCCCATGTTTATCTTCATAAAATTTAAGAATATTCAATCCATTTCAATTCTAAACAATGAGAAAATTTCTGGGTCATTTCTAAACAGATCATATTCCACCATATTTTCTTTCCCCAGGTGGCAATGGATTGAGAACTCATAGTCTTTGATCAGCTTGAACCATCACCATTGTTTCATTTTCAACTCTTTGGATGTGAATATACACGTGATGCTTTTGTGATCCATGTATATTTTACACTTCTCCCAAAAAACGTAATGTCACCATATTTTCATAGAAAAGATTACTACAACCATCTCTAGATCATGTGTTGGATAGTTCTTCTCCTGAACATTTAATTTTACTAAAGAATAGGAAACTAATTTTTAATTTTTCATCAACCCACAGCCCAAGCCCTCTTTTGAAGCATCACTAAATACCACAAAAAGTTCTCCACTTGTAGGTAATGGGGGAATAGGTGTAGTCATAAGACTCCTCTTTAACTCCTTGAATCCCTCTTTGCGTTCATCACTTCAATAAAACATGAAACCCTTCTAAGTTATCTTGGTAAGAGGGTTTGACAAATGTGAGAAAGTTCTCACAAATTGGTAAAAATATCTTGGTAACCCAATGTAAGAAATGGATATATGTTACCGATGTTGGCCTCATCCATCCCGTAATTGTAGCTTTCATGGAGGGATCCACATATATCCTTTTTATTGTGATTATATTACCTAGTAAGAAGTCCTCTTTCAACTAGAACTCACACTTGTTGTACTTGTCATAGAGCTTCTCCTTTAAAATGGTCTTTATTACAGTGCATAGATACCCCACATTATCCTCCTTGGTTTTTGAGTATATTAGAATATCATCTATAAGACTACGACAATGTTGTTGAGGTAATCTCTAACTACTCTCTTAATAATGTCCATAATTATTTATGAAGCATTAGTGAGTCCAAAAATCATTACTATGAATTCAAAGTCGTCGTACCTTGTATGAAAATAATTCTTGGGGATATCCTCCTTCTTCACCTGAAATTGGTAATATCTGGACCGAGAACCCACCTTGGAGAACTAATGTGCTCTATGTAGCTGGTGAAACAAGTGATAAATTACTAGAAAATGATACATTTTCTTTATCTTGTTTATTTAATTCACGACAATCAATTAAAATGATCATTTACCCATAATATTTCATGATGATGATGACTGGTACACCCTGTGGTGATGTAATTGGGTGTATAAACCCTTTTTCTAGATTCTCATGTAGTAGTTTCTTTAGCTCCTCGAACTACAAAACAGAAACTCTTTATGGAGTCTTGGATAGTGGAAATTTTCAAGGTATAAGATCAATTGATAAGTCAGCATCTCTTCTAGGAGGACGACCAAAGTATTTCTCCGGAAACACTTCAGTGAATTCCTTCATAATAGGCATGTCTTCATGGATAGATACATCATCTGACCCAATTATCTGAGAATGATACGCCTGCTCATAGGGTAGTAATATCCACTCTTGATATAATGGTGCTAAGGAAGATTCATCCTCTTCCATTCAATTTTACAAAATCAGGGGTCGATTCTCTATATGGAAAGTTATTTCCCTATAAAAAAATTATATATGCTCTATATAGGGAAATCCATTACATTCCAAGCATTGCATTAAATTCCACCGTAGGGAGTATGAAAAGGTTCAATGAGATGTTTAAACCATAAATTTTGAGAGTGGAGGAGTTATATTCATGGGATGCAATAATTTACACATTTGTTGTTTTGACCATCATCTTTACATCCATTATTTGTAGTGGTGTTTGGATTATTCAACTGAACTTTCAGAATATAAAATAATGCATAGAACCTAAGTCAAAATGTATGTTCACTATTCTTGAGTGAATAACTAACATACATATCAGAACCTCTATTCCTAAGGTCACTTTGGAAGTAGTGATGGAAAAATATTGCCCTTGATACCTTGGAGGATGTTGGTTGCCTCTAAAAACCCTTGGCATGGGGCACTGGTCTAAAACGTGCATTGGTTCATTGCAGTTGAAATAATGGACAATAAATTGATGGTAAAACTGAGAATTCATCTCCTCTGTTGAAACCAGAGGTTTTTCTTGTCAGTATTTAATGGATAGGTTCCCTTTTCTTCAACATATAAATAATTTCTTTATCCCCTTCAGGAAATTTCTCATATTGTTCATTCAACAACTTTAGCAAGTGGGGTGCTTGATTTTATTACCACTATAGGATTTCTCCATCAGACCACCAGAATTAAAGTCCACCTTACGCTTCTTATCCACATTTTACCACTATGATTCTCCAATATCAATTTCAACGTTGATTTTATATCATAAAATTTCATCATAGCTCTCAAAGTCATGGATTTCTTGGTATTTCTGTAGGTTAGGTTTTACCCTGCCAAGGAAGTGGTCAACCTTGCATTTGAGGGTAACAACAAAGCTAGAGGAATATCATGCATGCCTTGTGAAATTTTCCTCAAACACATAGAAGGATTATCCGTTCTTCAGCTTGAGGGAAATGAAGTAATTTTTAATCATTATTTGGAGGGTGTGCGGAAAATATTTATCAATTTTTTTTCAGAAATCCTTCAATTCCAACGCATCAATATCATCCTCCAGATTCGTATTTATGATCAATGTTTACCATTTATGAGATTCAAACTCAATATGATAAGCATCCATAAAAACCTTCTCTTGATTGGAAATTTGGTGGATGAAAAATATCTTTTCTATGCATTTGATCCATTGTTCAGAAAATGAGGGATTAAATGATCCATTAAATGTAGGAGGCCTTTTTCTCATGATCCTCTCAATTATGAATTTTTCATTCTTGCAGGGGGGGGGGTTGAATGTTCCTCTTCACCCATGTTTCTATTAAAAACATTAGTTAACTTATAGTGTATCATGACAATGTTTTTTATTCTCACTCTCATCGAATTTGGCATCTCATTTGATTAGTCAACAAATTCATCTTCGCATTGGTTGTTATCTCAGGTGCACCTATTTCTAGACAAGGGAAAAAAATCCTCCCCAGGAGTGTTATAACCAAGAGTGTAGCAAGACCTATTGGTGTGCTATTGTTCTCTTTCCATTCAACCTCAATGTGGTGTTTTTGAGTTTTAACATTATATACATTTGTGCTTGAGCCGCCTCTACCTACTCTTATATAGACATTGATGTATTTTCTTGATAAACCACTTACTAACTACTCACCAATATTTAGAGATGTGTTTATTATATTTGGTCAAATCGCGATTGATTTCTCTAGGGTGTTTTAATCATATTCCCAAAAATAACTAAATATATTCTCTGATACCAACAATAACAACCCTTCTCTTTATTTCACACTAAAACATATTTTATTACATAAAACCATCAGTTGATAAAAAAAATATATGATCAATAGGTGTTTTGTCCTTAGTGTATAGAAACCTTACATAACAACATAAAATATGAAATACACTTCTTTATTGAAAACATATTTTACATGACCATACACATTCCTTTGTACTTATCATTGTATGAGATAAACTGAGTACATGTTTAAGAAAAGGGTTTGATATAAAGCCTAGTAATGGAGTGAATAAGGAATAAAAAAAGAATATAATAATTTTTAGGGAATAAGAATATCTATGGAGAATTAGAGAAACATGAACATGAAGCCATGATATAACTCAAATATCATAACATGGAAAAGTGGAATCAAAATTTAACAAGATACTAGTATGAGACAAGGCTCATTGCACATAGAGCAAGAGTAAAACTTCATTGTAGTTGAATTTTCATGAGTAAACACTCATTTCAATTGATTTATCATAATACAAATCTTAACCCAATGTATTGGAGAGCTATTAGGGTGCACCCTTCTTAATTATTTCATTTCATGCATAAGTGTGCCACATGGATCATATTGCATGGATTCATTAGACATAATCACTTATTCCATGATAAATTAATGTGAAATTCATACATAATACTCTATAATCAATAATTAAATGGTTATAAAGGTTAATATCCTTGCTAGATAAATATGAATTGTATTCATAACACAATGACCTTGGCTGGGATAATCACAGTGCAATTTTGATAGCCTAACGGTGTGACATAAGAATTCAAAAAAAAATTTATAGAGAGGGAAAGGGGTATCTAATCATATGAACATGAAATTGAATGTAAGGAGGTAATATAGATATATATACCAACATATGTAATTTAATTTATATTTATAATGAAAATAAATTTCCTGAATGTAAATGAGAAGAGAGAAATTTGTATCATAATTTCTGCATGGAAACGAGTGTATATGAGTGCCATTAAAGAACGAAAAAGAGGTCTCTAAACATTAAAAATAACGAGGTATGTTTGGCTAAGGTGAAAAATCATAACCCAAAATTTTTTAATCGAAAAGACAAAGGTATAAAATCATTAGGATACTTTAAAAAATTTGAGAGTGGAAAAAATCTCTTACATTGAAGTGTGATATCAAAGGCTTGGAGAGTCTTGATAAGGGCTTGTTGGGAGCTTGGGGAACCTTGCGAGTATTTTAGGTAGAGGAGGGAAGGGTTTGGTCGATATCTAATGGTTTTTAGTGAAGAAAAGTGAGAGCTTTTCTATGTTTATATAGGAAAAGGGAGGGAATTCTATATTATTTATGGTTTGGACACTACACATTAAACTAATCAAAACCACAAACCATAACATGGTTATTTTCCCATGGTTTTATCCCAAGTGAGTGGAAAAATTTATTTTATAAGGCCAATGAATGAACTTATTAATATATTTGGCTTGCCAACGTGAAGGTGAGTGACACTCTCAAGGAAATCATTTTAAAAGATAAAATGTTTTATTAGTAATGGATGGTCTACTTAGGCACCATAAAATTAATCAAACAAATCTAAAATCACGTTATTTAAAAGATGAAACAAATATTATCCAAAAATAATGTTTATTGTATTTTATAACATCACTATTGGTTCATTATAATGTCATAAAACACATTATATATTTAAAAAGTATTTAATTTTTACCCAAAAATCTGGTTTCCTCAGAAAAATATTAAAAATTAACTATTGGATATTTTCAACATCCTGATTCAAGAAAATACATTTTATCTAAATAAATTACTAAATATGTGAATTTTATCTTTTAAAATAAAAAGTGTCATTTATTGACAATTCATTTGTTTTGACAACAAATCATTTCTACCATAAATAAAAATTACAATTGTATTCGTAAAAATTATATGATCATTTCCATTTTATAAAAAGTAATTTATTAATAATTTATAATTAAAATAATATTTTATTCAAAAATCCAATAATTCATCAAAATAGATTTCTTAATTGAGTATTAACTCAAGTTTCTACTTTTTTACTTCACAATATTTTTACAAAGTAATAATAACACAATGATTGTATATTCCCTATACAAAAATAATTCAAATAATCATAGTGCTAGAGTCTTGTTTCATAACCCCTTATAATACCCACATAAGACCTATGGGTACATTTTGAGATGGTGACATACTCTTGGGGAGGCTCAGATTACATCGCTCGGGTGGTAATCTCAATCAACTGCCACTTATCACCTAGGTGGTTCTATTCAAACTTAACATGTTGAAGCTCATATTAGGCTTGGTCAAGAGAGAATCCCAGTGATGCCAGCTCCTTTCTGAGCTCCAAAAAATGGGATTCATAAAGAGGAATTCTACTAGATGAGGTAATAACTTATGGTTTATTTGTAATTTGGATATTTTAAATCCCTATATTTATAGTAGTCATGTGATTCTTGTTCAACAGTTATATTATCAATGTTAACAATTCTTAATGGTATTTAAAAATCCAAAAAGAATAACATAGGGAAGCACATATGATTTATACAACCATTTTACATAATAATACATTTAAATGTTTCAAGAGGAATATTCATTAATAAATGTTTGGTTCGTTAATGTAAGCAGCGGGCCTACCATATGGAATGAAGCCTAACACCATGTATATAGGGGAGGAATGTGGTTGGCGTAGACCCCATGTGGTGCTACAGGATGACCCATGTGCATGTGGGCCAGACCAGTGGAATCAGAAAACTCTAGTGGCCTAGTAGGCATGTAACACCCTGCGATTCCTTGGTAAGCTTCTCTTTGAATACTACAATAGTGTGTGTTGTACGCAACATCGAGTTCTATGACACCGCAACCAATAAAACTAGCCGTTATGAATAGTAATACCCACTTTTTGAAATTTTATATATTTTATCTCTCAAAATGGACTTCAATTTTGAATTCAGAGTATCGAAATTAGCTAAGGCTGGATTTTTGGTATTTTTTAGAAAACATTCATTTTTTGATGAATAGTGAAAACACTGAGTTATAGTTTTAAACATAATTTTTATTTAAATAATTATTTATTTTATTTGTATTTTTAGGTAAAAATAGATACATAATACCTATATAAGTTCATTGTAATTCGTTAGAGTTAGTTTATAATAATTTTAGATATATAAATATTTTATCGAACATTTTACTGTCTTTTACCCACCTCTTAGGAGCATTTGAAAATTTATATAAAAAAAAAAGTTTACTGCTTCTGTGAGTTAAATTTCAAAAATCCGATAGAAAAAGTTGATATGAGTAAGTAAATTGTGCTTCAATAAGATGAAAATAATATTTTGTGAATAATAAATTTTTGCTTTTATTTACCCCGGTTAAAAGTAAATAGTGTAATTAAGGGTGAAAGTGATATTATTATTACCATAAGACATGTCCTAATTCTATTGTATTTGTAGAATTCGACCAAAAACAACCATAGGAAAAAAATATGAACCTCTTTGGTCCACTTGGATTAGATTAGTAAATTTATTACTATTTAATTCAATGAATATTTAAAAAAGTTAAATTCAATGATTAATAACTAAAACATTTTTAATATAGGGTTAGGCATTAGATAATGTAACTTCCCGGATCTGGGTTCCACTCAATGGGTGCCCCGATCCTAGTTGGTCACAAGACCTCAAGCGCATTTTCCCACATGCCAGAGGATGCCGACTAGTAGTGAGGGCCTAGGTATGATAGTCAGGAAACTACGCCTTCATTTCTCAAAGTGTAGCGCAGCAGAAATAGATATAAACATGAAAAACGTGGAAGTAGTGTACATGACCAAACTGAAATGGATAATTGTGAAAAAGAAACATATAACAACGGTCATATATATATATATGATGATGTATGTCCCTATGTCTATGAAATTTTCCAAAACAAGATACACTATGATTTAAAACAGTACAACACAGGAGACAATACATCAAACTAGAAATAAACAGCATAGCATGAACTCAGCAGTATCACAAGCCTAAGCTCGGTCCCATGCTCTCCTACACCACTGCAAAAATCAGGTACCTATATTGGGACTCTGGCCCTTATCCACACCTACAAAAATATAATCTTTTTGGGGCCAAGACATGACACAAATAGGGTGTGAGAAATAAATCCCAGTAGGCAACCACCAATGGCCCATGCCAAACTATCAGTAAATTTGTTCCAAAATAGTGTGTAGTAATGAAATGCAGTAAGCTGGGAATTACTCAAAAGTAAACACTACTACCAGTTCCATTTCCATTTAATTATTATTTAACAATTCTATATAATTGAATTTTATTTTCTATATACTCTGCCACAATCAACAATCTCTTTAATAGGGCCACAATAAAACTACAACCAGCTATCTAACAAGTTCAAGGTAGAACAATACCAAGCATGTACTTTAGCTTGGTAGGTATAACAAGTAAAATCACCAAAGTGAATATGAAATGTAAACAGAGTCCTCAGACATGAATAACCTTATCCTCAGGTAATCATAATTGAATCCCACAGGTGATTCGCCACTGACATAATGAATGTTTCCCTTAGGCGTATGAGATAATTCCCTCAGGCATGGAAGAAAATACCCACAAGCATAAGAAAAGTTTCCCTCAGGCTAAACGAAACACTTTACCTCAAGAATGAGAAACACTTACCTAAGGATAAACAAGAAATCGGGCTGAGCACTAGACATAATCAAGAAATTACACACATTTTCTCTCTAGAAAACACAAAGCATGCTAAATCATGGAAAACACTCAGGTAACCTGGCCAAACCGGTAAACAAGGGAACTTCTCCAACGGGGTGGCACTAGATCCATGAAATGATCCCCAAAAGTAGTTTATAATTATCATTGTATTATCTATGCAATTCTAGATATCTAATTAGTCAAGGCCCCAAACATACGACACCCCAAACATGGGCCCGTAGCACAATGGTACTCAAAAAAATAACATAACAGTTGGAATTAAACATCATACCACCTTCCACTATCTCCTCTGATCAATATACTTGAAGGATGCCTTTCGAAATGTCCATGAACAATGTAGAATTGGGATAGAAGATTCCGCATTCAAATGTAAACAACATCCCTTAGAAAATGAATTGGAAAGAACGGCTGAAAGTGAAGAACGGTCTTACCCACACGATTCAAACAAAATCAAAGGAGGAAGAAATAGATTCACGGCGTGCAATCAAAAACTCCTCAAATCTACGACCTCTCCTCCTGAGCTCCAAATTCATCCAAAGCCTCCATTTCTAAATGAAGAGGCTATAACCAATTTTAAGCGAAAAAAAACTACACGTCATGTACTCCCATGTACATGGCGTGTACCTCTCATCATTTTACTTTTCCTCTAGAGGCTACATTCACCTCTACATTGTTCATCTGTCGATATGATTACACGACTTGTATTTCTGAATACACATCATGTATTGTCGCTCAGCTGGTGGCTACTTCCACCGCCTTACTCTTCACCTTCTGACTGATTACATGATGTGTAAATACCAATTACACGACGTGTAGTCAATTTTTACACCGTTCATCGAAGATGGGGCTACACGCCCTATGTACTCATCCCATACAACCAAATTATATGGCGTGTTGAATAATATACATTGTGTACCCACAAAAGTTGGGATTTTACCCATTTTCCTTATTTTCTCAAAACCCTTAAATTAAAAGGAAATGAAGAAACCCATACCTCATAAAAAAGAACTGGGTTCTTACAAACACCCCCCTTAAAGCAATTAATCCCTGAATTTCTATTCCATGGGGGGTAAAGATAAATCTTAGAAAAACTCTAGACACTGAGCACATATGTCTGTCTCCCTCTCCAAGAGAACCTTCATGCTTTTATCAACAATACGTATCATATGCTCCTCAAAGGATTCATCAGCCTGAAGCTCATCCTCCTCAGGCTGAAAGACGTGAGATGGATTTGAGTGATAATGGTGTAGAGGAGATACATGGAAGACGACATGCATGGCCCGATACATATGTGGTAACTGCAACTGGTAGGAAACCGACCCGAATCTCTCCAGAATATCAAATGACCCCACATACCTTGGTGAACATTTACCATGTCTCCTGATCTGTTTGTGTCACAAACTCAGTGAAACACGTAGGAAAACTTGATCCCCGAAAACGAACTCCATGGGTCTTCTATGGTGATCAATAGAAGATTTTTGATGAGACTATGGAATATCCATCGGCTTATAAATCAACTGGACATGCTCGGAAGTCTCATGCGTGAGACGTCATCCCAATAAAGTTTCTTCACCGGCCTCCAACCAGCACAGGGGTGATCGTCATGGCCTACCATTTAAATCCTCAAAAGGTGCCACATCATTAGTTGACATAAAATTTTTATTGTAGGAAAACTCAACCAGGGGTATGTGATTCTCCAAAGAACCCCCAATGTCTTGGACGCATGCAGACAACTTTTCCTCAATCACCTGTATCGTACGATCTGACTGGCCACCAGTCTAAGGGTGGTAAGATATGCTCAGAATCACCTATGTACCCAATTCCATCTGAAATCTCTTCTTGAAAAGAGACAAAAAAAAAGAATCCCTATATAAAACGATAGAATTAGGAACCCCAAGAAGGTTTACTACCTCTCGGATATACAACTTCTCGAGCTTTTCAACACAGAAGGTCTCCTTGATTGGAAAATAGTGATCTACCTTTTTATGTCTGTCCAAAACAGCCCACATGACATAACTACCTTGAGGTGACCTTGGAATCCCGGTCATGAAGTCTATCATGCCGTCATCCCATTTCCACTCCAGAATGGGTAACTATTGTAACAGTCTAGCTGGCCTCTGATGCTCTATCTTCACTTGTTGACAGGTGGAACATCTCATAACAAAACCAGCTACATACCATTTCAAACCAAGCCACCAATACAGACATCTCAGGTCACAGTATATTTTGGTAACCCTGGGATGCACTTCCCTAGGTGAAGCACAAAACTACCGCATCAACTCCTCATGTATATCCCATGAAACCAATACTCGTCCATGTATACACAGTACCTCATCATCTCCTATCATCCAAATAGGAAGTGGGTCCTCACTTGCCAAATCTCTCGTATAACTAAGCCTTACGAATCTGATAATTATCTCATCCTCACTCTATCCAGGAGGGTATAAGTCATAGCTAAGGAAGAAGGATTTACTCTCCCCAACCATCTTGCACCTTCAAATGAATTTTAGAAAACAAAGCCATGATCTGCCACTCTCTACTGGCCTCCAGCACTTCCTGTATCTGAGTCCTCCTACTCAGTGCATCAACAACTAAATTTCCCTTACCAGGTGTATACAAAAGATCAATGTCAAAGAACTGAAGGTATTCCACACACGTTTGCTGTCTTAGATTAAGGTCACCCTGGATGAAGATATATTTGAGACTTTTGTGGTCCGTGAACACAAAAAATGTTCTCCCATGAGAAAATTTCACCAATAGCGTAACGCATGAACAACTGCAGCCTACATGAGATCATGCATCAGGTAATTACTCTCATGTGGCCTCAACTGTAGAGACCCGTATGCAACCACTCGATCTCCCTTCATCAACACTGCTCAAAGCCTAATACCTGATAAATCACAGTAAAATGTACAGCTCTTCCATTACACTGGAAGTATCAGGACTGGTGCTAATATCATGCTTTCCTTCAGTTCCTGAAAGGCTATCTAGCAAACTTATGAACAAACAAACTGCACACCATTCTTAGTCAAAACCGTCAATGGTGTTTCTATGTAGGATAAGTCCTATATAAATCATCTGTATTAACTATCCATCCTCAAGAAACTCTATATCTAAAACACATTCTTAGGCTTCTCTGGAGAAACTACTGCTCTCACCTTATCTGGGTATACTACAACTCCTACCTCTGAGATGATATGACCCAGGAAGTGTATTTGGTCCACCCAAAAGTGTCCCTTTGAGAGCTTATCATATAGCTGATTCTCTATCAGTGTACTCAAAATAATCTCATGATGGGTAGCATGGTCATTTAGAGTGTGAGAGTACACCAAGATAACATCCACGAAGACTACCACAAAAAAAATCCAGATAAGGGTGGACCACATGATTGATCAAAGCCATGAAAACTATCGGTATGTTCATAAGTATGAATGGAAAGACCACATACTCATATATACCATATCAGCTCCGAAAAAAACTGTAATAGGTTTTTTAGATGGTCTAATGCGTAAGTTATGATATCTGGATCTCTAGTCAATCTTCGAGAACACTCGTGCTCATCAAAGTTGATCAAAAAGACCATCAATCCCCAGTAAAGGATATCGTTTCTTAACCGTCAACTGGTTTAGCTTATGATAATCTAGACAAAGTCTGAGGGTACTATCCATATTTCTTTACAAAAAGGATAGGCAAACCCCAAGGAAAAGTACTGGGTCGGACGAAACCCTTTTCATGCAACTCCTCTAACTGCCTCTTGAGCTCCTACAACTCTGGTGTTGTCATATTATAAGGAGGAATGGACACTGGTGCTGCTCCTAGCACTAGCTCAATAGAGAAATCCACCTCTGGCTTCGGAGGTAGACTTGAAAAGTCATCCAGAAAAGAACCCCTGAAATGATCAACTACAGGAGGGAAATACTACTGACATGTTCCCCGGTAGTCCAGATATAAGCTCGCAATCTGGGTTGTTACACCACCTTGCCCACGATGCTCAGGTCTAGCTTGGCTCGCCTGAACATCCAATTCACCCTTGTATATAAACTCTTCGCCCTCTGGTGACATGAAACTCAACATACGATGATAGCAATCCATAAAGGCTCAAAGGGGTTCCAACAAGTCCATCCCGAGAATGACTTCATAGTTTTATATCTATAGGATATAGAGGTTCCATAGAATGTGATACCCAACAACCTCGAGGGGGAATCACTGCACTGATGCACACCAGTCGTTCTAATCCCCAATGGAGTGTCTAGTGTAATAATATCAGAAGAAGAAGGAATGCAGAGCCCAAGGCTCTCCACAATAGGCACAGATATAATGCTATGTGTAGGACTAGTATCGAAAAGTACTGAAGAAAAAAATAGAAGCTACTTGAATAGCACCTCTGATAGTGGATGTTTTGAGATCCTTCTCCTATTGGGTCTATTGAAATGCATATGCCTGCCCAGTGCCACTGCCCTGCAACATAGCCGGGTTACCCTAAGCTGACCCGCCCTGCTATCTCTAAGATCATGGTGTCTGGATCCCACGACCACGACCACCACCTCTCCCAGTATGTCCTGACGTGTTCCAATTCCCTAACTGGTAAGAAGCTGTTCGCCCTGATTTTGTATGCGAGGTTTGAACAGAACCCATATCACTATCCACTGGTGTAAACGACCTACAAAATCGTTGTAGATTACCCATATTTCCACAAACTCGGCACTCCATACGGTCACATAGACACTAAATTCACTTTTTCCCTTCTTGACTACACTAGCTGCACCTCACCGAGCCACTTGAAGAGTTCTTATAGGTAGCACTACCACCGTGAGGGAAATACATCTACCGCTTCCTCTTACCAGAAGAAATAGTACTAGAAACTGGTGCCGAACCGTCCTGGCCTCCACCACTAGCTTCCCGCAAGTTTTGCTCAGAAATTAGTGCCCGGTTCACAATAACATGCACTATAGGCAACCTGAAAATGTTCACCAGTGCTCAGATGTCATATCGAAGACCATCCTCAAAGCGACAAGCCCTCAACGTCTCATATCCCACCAGAAGAGGTGCAATACGATTTACCTAGGTGAAGTAGGAAGAATAATCCATCACTGACATAGCGCCTTGCTACAGATTCATGAACTCCCAAGATCGATCTACCCTCAGCGTCTCCGAGATGAAGAATTCATAGAAGAATGCCTAAAAATCATCCAAAGCCATGTCTCAGCGATGCTCGGTCTAGGTGGTAACATCCCACCATCTCTTGTTGGAATCACGCATTATGTATGTAGCGAGGTTGACCCTCTACCCTGGAGGCATCTCTAGATGCTCAAAGATAGTCCACGTAGAACCAAACCAAGACTCTACAGCCTGTGGTCCACCATCCTCTGAAAACATAGGTGTATGTTGTTGCTGGAATATACACGTCAGCTTTTCCATATTTGGGGCATCCAGTTATGCACCCTGTAAGGTCTACATAAACCAAATAATGTATTCACGGAAGTGCACATCAGCGCCTATGCCCGGTATAATAGCTGGCGCCGCATCTGGCTCTACTGAAGGATATATCGGTAGCCCGTGGCCTACCATCTCTAGAGTATACTCATTTACGCTCTCCTAGAAAACAACTTGTGGTACTCTCAGTGTCATGACTCTATAAGGTCAAACACACACCTTAGATCATGAATATCAAGGACAGAAAACAAGGAGTTTAAGAAGGGAACATGAGAGATAAAACATTAATATTTTACAAACCAAGACAACACATCAGGTATAATTACTACATGGCCAGAATGGGATGTTATGTTCTAGCACTGGTCGTGTAACACGCCAAAACACATGGCGTTTTGTCCACACACATGGCCTGTACTTGACTTTTCTTCCCTTCCTAAGTCCCTCTACACAGCTTAGCCACACGACTCTCCTTTTGAATGAGACTACATGGAATGTATAAGGTCTACATGGAGTGTACTCAATGAGCTTCACTAACCTGTGTTTTCTAAGACACGACCAAGTACACTGCTCACACTATATGGCATGCTCCAGATAGACACGACGTGTACAACTTGAATTCCAGCTACCCATGTTGTTAGTGTCATGGATTACTACTCAGCTTACACTACACGATGTGTTATACCCACACACGGCGTGTACACCACCATGTTTCCCCATCCAGAAGATCAAGTCCACATGGTCTCTCACAAGTCAAGACTACACTACGCATACCTTAGGTACACGCCATCTTTAAGAAGAGGTAACACTGAACCATGTTTGTTTGTTACACTTCCGTATCCCCAGGTTAAACTACACAACATGTTCTTCATTGACACAACATGTATCTGGTCAAGTTTCTCCACCTGTGTTGTTACTTACACGACAGACACAGGTTCAACACAACATGACATGTATAATAACTACACATCATGTGCCTTCAATGTATCAATATCCTTTGTTTCTTCCTATATGGCCTATGAAACGAGTAGAAACTACACGGTGTGTATATACGGTACATGACATGTACATAAATGTTTTTCTTTTCTTCCCAAACAGAAGAGTAAACGGCTGAACAACGTGTATTCTAGGGTTTTTTTGATAGTAAGCCTTAGAAACTACTCCGGAGCCCAGAAAACATTGAAACTAACACCAAAGTTCCAAATTCCAATCCGTGAGGGCCCGTACTCCCCACAAACCAATGATTTGCATATTATTCTTGTTATTACAAGGTAAACTAGTCAGCGATCCAACAAATTCCGGTTAATGATGGCCCATACTCCTCAAAAACCAAAGTTTGGTGTTTATTCTCAAAACCTTACATAACAATACCCTATCAAAAAGCAGGTAATTATGAACACATCTATCACAACAACATGCATTTTCTAGCAAGAAATCTATTGCAACAACATGCAATTTCTAATGCACCAAGATGGCATGGGAACTATGCATGGCATGTGATTCTAACATATTATTAAATTGTGCATGAGATGGCATACCCTAATCTCATCGGGTTTCAACTAAAATAGAACCCAGTATAAAACATTAAATGTACACAACAAGTGCATCACCAGACGGTGAAAATCAAATCAACTGTAAAATTGGAAAGTCAAGAAAAATTACAACATGAGGTAAATTGGATTTTCTCTGTTCACGGGTTAGCTAATCCCAGAAAATTCTTATTACCAAGTACATATTCTGTCATCTCTCAGACTATAGGCTCCAAAAAATATGTAAAGAAGAAAATAACTCCTATGATACAACTTTTTAACGTCCCATATCTGGTTCCCACTCAACAGGTGCCCCAAACCCGGTTGGTCACAACACCTCAAGAGCATTTCCCCAAATGCCAAACGCAGCCGACTAGCAGCGAGGGGCTAGGTCTGATAGTGGTGAAACTGTTCCCCCATCTGTCAAAGTGTAGCGCAGTGGAAATAGATATAAACTTGCAAAATCTGGAAGTAGTAAACAAGAACAAAGTGAATTGGATAACTTTACAGAAGAAAAATATAACAATAGTAATATATATATATATACATATATGATGATGTATGTCCCTATGTCTAATAATACAACCAAAAAAAGATACACTGCAATCTAAAATATTAAAACACAAGGGACAGTACAACAAAGTAGAAATAAATAGTGCAAAAGAAACTCAACAACATCGCAAGTCTAATCTCGGTCCCATGCTCTCAAAATCCTCTAAAACAATCATGTACATGTATAGGTAACCTTGACCTTATCCACACATGCCGAAATATAATCTATTTGGGCCCAAGACCTGACCCAAATAGGGTGTGGGAAATAAATCCTAGTATGCGACCACCAAAGGCATGTGCCCAACTGTCAGTGAATTTGTGCAACAGTAAGGTGCAGTAATGAAACGCAGTAAACTGGGATGTAATCAAAAGTAAACATTCTTCCTAGTTCCATTTCCATTTTATTATTATTTTAAAATTCAATATAATTGAATTATATGTTCTTGAGACTCATCCTCAGCTGAAAACCTCTTAAACAGTGCCACAACAAAACTACAACCAGCTATCTAATAAGTAGAAGGTAGACCAATACCAATCTTATGGTTTAGCGTGGTAGGTATAACATGTAAAATCACCACAGTGAATATGAAAAGTAAAAAAGTTTTAAAATATGCAATCAAATACCCTCAGGTAATGAAAATCGAAACCCATAGGTGATTTCCCATAGGCATAATGAATGTTTCCCTCGGGCCTACGGGATAATGCCCTCAGGCATAGAAGAAACTGCCCGCATGCATAAGAAAAGTTTCCCTTAGGCTAAACGAAAAACTATCCCTCAGGAATGAAAAACACTTCCCTCAGGCTATACAAGAAACGAGGCCATGAAAAACAAATCATCAAGAAATTATACAAATTTTCTCTCAAGAAAACTCAAAGCATGCTAAATCACGGTATACCCTAGGGTAACCTGACCAAACGGCTAAACAAGGGAACCGCACCCACGGGGTGGCCATTGATCCAGGAGATGATCCAAAATAGTAGTTTATAATTATCATTAGATTATCTATGCAATTCTAGATATCTAATTCGTCAAGACATCATCCAACCGACACCCCTAACATGGGGGCGTAGCACAATGGTACACAAAAAAAAACATGACAGTTTGAATTAAACATCAGACCACCTACAACTATCTCCTCTGATAAATATACATGAATGGTGTCTTCCAAAAAGATTTAGAACAACGTATATCTGGGATAGAAGATTCCACATTCAAATGTAAATAAATTCCCTTAGAAGAAGAATTGGCAAGAATGGATCATGTAGAAGGAAGGTCTTAAGAACATGGTTCAAACAAGATTGGTGGTGGAAAAAACAGATTCCCGACATGTGATCGGGAACCCCTCGAAGCTCCGTTCTCTCCTCCCGAGTTCCAAACACATCCAAAGCCCCCTCTACCGAATGAAGATTCTACTGCCCATTTTAAGCAAAATAAAACTACACTGCGGTTACTCCAAAGTACACTGCATGTGCATCTCATCATTTAAATATTCCTCTGGAGGCTACATTCACCACCACATGGTTCATCTGTTGAAATGAGTACACGGCGTGTGTTTTTGAAAACATGGAGTGTACTGTCGCTCAGATGGTGGCTACTTCCATTTCCTTACTGTTCACATGCTGATTGATTACATAGTGTGTAAATACAATGTACATGGCGTAAAGTTAGTTTTTTCACCCTTCATCGCTGACAGGGGTACACGCCCTGTGCACTCATCCCACATGGCCAACATATACGGAATATGGAATTACACATGTTGTGTACCCAAAAAAGTTGGGATTTTTCCCATTTTCCTTCTTTTTTCAAAACCCTTAAGGAAAAAGGAAAAGAAGAAACCCATACCTCAAGAAAAAGAACCGAGTTATTAAAAATAAATTTGACTATAAATATTAATTATAAAACTAAAAAAATTTCCTAAATAATGGAATATTATTTATATTTTTTAGAAATTAAATAATTTAATTGATTAATGACACAATGATGATGTAGTAATTACCTAATTAATGAAATATTAAAATAATTGATACTATAAATATCCTAATAAATTTTATTTGAGACTTTATATGAATTCAACTAATTTTATAGGTTAATATGAAATATTAGGGTTGTATTGATGAATTTTGTTTGAAGTAATAATGCTGTTATGAAATTAGAAAAAACAAACTAACAAATGGTGTGAAAATTGACATAAAAGTGTTTTTAAAACAAATATTATATTATTAATTGATATTCTATTCCTAAAAATATAATTTTCAGACAAAAGACTTATATAATGACAGGTGTATCATTAATGAACCACTTGGGGTTCGCATGGAATTATGTTGTATGTTTATTAACAATATAATATAAGAATACAAAGAGACAAGGTAAATGACAAACTATTCAACTAAGAGTTAAATCTAGAAGATAAAGTTACAATAGAGACCCAAACCTAAATAAACCCTATTGGGTGAGTGGTTTTAGACCCATCCCAACCTTATCCTTTAAATAATCCATTTTGGATCCATTTGAAACTGAAAATGATTTTATTACAAAATAATATTTCTATGTTTTCCTAAGGTTCCCCTCAACACTGATATAAAAGGGAAGTCCCCCTTCACTTTAATTCAAACATTAAAAGCCATTTGGCTCAGCCAAACACTGCCCAAATACCCTGTCAACTAATCTCCCTTCATCCGAGAGGCCTTCCATTTTGTTATAAATCCATCCTATGGATCCATTTTGATCAAATCAAAAGAAAAACCCAAACAAGAGGTTAATATTTCATCACTTCATTAAAGTTTTTTTATTCTTCCACATCATTTTTCTTTGTTGTTTCAACTATAAAATAATAAATCCATTATATAATATATACTATGTAGTTATTATAAATATGGTACAACCAAATTAATTATTCTATACATCATTTGAATGACATGTCACCGTATGTGTTTATGTACGGCTTACTGTCTCCAAGTTATGATGTAATTTTTATACAATACATTATTATTTGGATAGGTATAATAATGATGTATAATTGATTTAAATAATAAATATAACATGATAATTATTCTTTATATATGATATAACATCAAATTATATATTATTTTAATATTAAAAGAATGATATTTTTGGTCGTGCGTACGTATGGATTACTGTCTCCACGAACACAATGAGATTCATTCCCCATCGTATCCATTCAGGACTGATTTTCATTAGATGATTAAAAATAATGTTTAAAGACTTGATATAATTTTGGATATGAATAAGATACATTCCATCCATAAAAATATGACTCAAATAACAAAGAATATAAAGGAAAACAAATCTGTTAACACCCGAAACAACAATAATAATAAGATAGTATTAACAATGTAATGTTAAAAGATCATATATTTTATCATATTAATGTATACGATTCTTGTATAATTTAATAACAATTATTTCACCATTATATAGGAGGTTAACATACGTTCGACCAAGGAAACATTCAAGGTGAGGGTTAATTCTAAAATCTCTTCATTATTTGAGGTTGTTTATACGTATTTATCTATTGGGACCTCTTTATCATCTACATCCATGTTACATAAAAATTTAATTAAAAACATTCATAAAATTTACTATTCTATGGGTTAAAGTCATTTATACCCTTTTTTAACTTTTATAAGATGTTTATAAAGGAATCTTTCCATTTTTTTCCAAACAAGGTCCTTTATAACCTTTTCGACAAAATTAAGGTAAAAATGTATTTTTTTTTACTTTTACGGAGGTTGTGACTATTTTCTACCGTTATAACATCGTCGAATATTCCCTTACAATCTTATAAGAATATTTTCAAAAAAAAAACTCTTTATAAATTATTTTTCTCTTATATGATTTCAAAATAGAAAGAGATATATTTCTAAAAAAGGTTTTGATTTCATCAATGTCAACATTCTTTTAGGGGTTTTAAGAATATTTGAAGTTGATTTATTATGACACAAAACATCCAAATTTTATTGAAGGTTCTGTAATATGTTTGATTGTGGATGTTTTATTTTAATACCATTCATGGTTTATGGATTAAGTATTGAAATTTTTTATGCACGTTTTAATATGAATGTTTATGTTATGTTTAAACATTTTTGTATGAGGAATGCATTGGACTTAGTAAGTGATGAGAGGAGCCCACTATAAATCCTCGATGCATCAGTTGGTCTCATGAGACAAACTAGTTTCTTTGAACAATGACTTGACAACATATTATTTGTAGTCTTCGAACAATGCCTTAACTACATGGTTATTAAATTTTGGCATTATGCATTCCATCATTATGAATGTGGCTATTGATATTGCATTTATTATTCGACTAGAAGAATATCCATGTCAATATGTAAATGGAATTATTTGATTTTTATCTTTTCTATATTATGCTGAATTTCATGATTAAAATGAATTTGTTTTAGTCTTATACATTTTCTTAATTGTTTATGCTTATTTATGAATGTTTCCTCTATATTTTTATCCTTATTGAGCATCTGCACTCACCCATTTCTATGTTTTATTTTTCCCATGATGCAGTGAAGTATATTACAACTGACCTGAAGCGATAGTCTATGGGATCTCAGTGTTGTTTATGAAAAAAATGTTGTTGTATTTTTCCATTTTATGTTTTAATGTAAACCTTATGAATGTTTCTAGTATTTCCAAGGCTAATAAACTGATCATTATTTTGGGACATGATTTCCTTATATCATGCCAATTTTATGTAATAAGGCACCGACTCTGGGGAACTAGGGTTGGGGCGTTACAATTGGTATCAGAGGATTTTTAGTACAAACCTAGGAAACTAGATTTAGATAAACTCTGATTTGAGCACATTACCCTAAGATAGACTTTGAGGATTAGTATATAAGAACATCCTAGAATTTTGGTATTGTAGTGATTTTTGTGATTCTTCCAAAAAATAAATTCCTATCTAGATATGAGTAAGTAGAGGCGGCTATGGAAAAGATGTGTGTAGGGGTAAAACATGAAAACACCGCTTTGAACTAGACTCTAACATGAACTGGTGCACAACAACGGGCCTTGCTACACTCTTGGTTACGACACTCCCGAGGGATATGCTTAGGATAATTCACATTTTCATTACAAACCATTATGATATATTTATGAGTATATAATTCTTTAAAGAAAACATTTTTTAGGATTATGGATTATATCCATAAACTATTCAGTATATGTTAAGTGTTTTACAGGTTTTGAATTGTATATTTCGATTCATAAAATAATATATTTTATTCAATTTTTAGAAATGGTGTCTAGTGGAAAGAATGGAAACTATCTCAATGCACACACTCCATATAGGGATTTCCATCCTACTCAAGATAACTATAGTGGAACTGGTCATACAACTAGTGTTGATCAACTTTTCACCATACTAGGACAACTCACTCAGTTTATGAATGATAACCATACCTGTATAGAGCACCCTGATCCACAGCGTGGGGGATCATTGTTAGATCGCTTCATGAGGAAACAACCACCAATGCTCAATGGAAGTAAAAATCCATTAGTATTTGAGCAATGGATAAATTCCTTAGAAAAAATATTCCATGCCTTGGGGAGTAGTGAAAGAGAAAACGTTGTTATGGAAGTTAAACGCCTCACTGGAGATGTTGATCAATGGTAGCCATTGATTCAAGACACAAAGTAAGATGATGAAGTATCAAATATGGAATGGAGGGAGTGTAAAGGGATTTTTATATAAATATACTTTCTTCATTACCATCAAGCAGATATGGAAAGTCATTTTCTAAGTCTGAGTAAAAAAAGGACGAGAATTCCATAAAGTATGAGGCTAACTTTGCAAGGATGGTGAGGTGTGTTGCAGATTATATATGTAACCCAAGAAGTAAGATTGATCATTTATTTGAAGGGTTAAAACCATTTCTCCATCAAGAAATATTCTCACAATCCTTCTCTTCATATGATGATATTGTCTCATGTGCTATCAAGACAGAAAAAGAATTCTCTAAGTCATACAACATTAAAGAAAACCAATAGAAGAAGAGTTCTGTTGAACACTGTGGAAATAGAAATAACGGGAAGAAGGGAAAAGTTGAATTTCCATCCTGCATAAAATTTGGGAAGAAATACCATGGTACTTGCCTCATGGGAATGAGATTCTATTACCAGTGTGGGGAAAAAGGCCACCATGCTCGTGATTGTAAGGGGAAGAAACAGGATGCCGATGTTGAATGCTACAATTGTATAGAAAAGGGGCATAATGAAAATGAATTTCCTAAGCATCAGGGGAATTTACCTCATAAAAGGCCAAGGGATCAAGGGAAAGCTTATGTTAACACTACTACTAATGTTGATGCTCTGAAAGATGTGGTGGCAAGTAATTTAATGGTTTCCTCATGTTTAGAAAATACTTTATTTGATTCTAGATTACCACATTGTTTCATATCTACCCAGTTTGCTATGAAAATTAGATATTTCCAATTTTATTTAACAATGGATTTTTCAGTCGAAACACTTTAGGGAAGTATCATTGCAACAATGTTTTTTGAATCAGTCCCCATTAGATCATATAAATTTTCTTTATCTACTAATCTCATTGGTATACCCATGATTGAATTTCATATAATATGCGGTATGGATTGGATTTCTGACCAGGATTCGAAGAATTATTGTAAGATGAACAAGGTTATTATTTTTGATGACAATGATAAAGAACACCTTATCTTTAGAGCAGAACCATCACCACTTAATTCTTATCTAGATCCACCCCACATTAGCTAAACTAAATTCAAATATTTGGGAGGAAGAGAACGAAATAACTGTGGGTGAGGAATCAAATGTTCAAATATAGGATGTACTTGTTGTGAAAGAATATGTTGATGTGTTTCTAGAAGATTTAACTTGACATCCTTCAGAATGAGAAATTGAGTTTTCCATTGATTTGATTCCTGGTTCATAGCCTATATCAAAGACCCCTTATAGAACGGACATTGTGCAATTAGTGTAACTAAAGAAACAACTAGAGGAATTGAGTAGTAAGGGATTTATTTTTCCTAGTGTTTCTCTATGGGGAGACCCTTTCCCTTTGTTAATAAGAATGATGCATCAATGATGTTGTGCATTGACTATTGGGAGATCAATGCTACAACAATAAAGAACAAGTATCCCCTACCCCGCAGTGATGATTTATTCGACCAACTTCATAGAGCTAAATACTTTTCAAAGATTGAACTTCGATATGGATATCATCAGCTGTGTTAGAAGAAGGAAGACATTCTGAAAACATAATTTCAAACCAGGTACGGGAATTATGAGTTTACAGTAATGCCTTTTGAATTGAATAATGCAGACACTATTTTAATGGATCTAATGAACAATGTTTTCAAGGAAAATTATGATGACTTTGTAGTGGTATTTATCAATGATATCTTGGTATACTCCAAAAGCTATGAATATCATGAAAATAACTTGTGCATTATCTTGAAGTCTCTTCGAATACATGAATTATATGCAGAGTTTATCATCTGTGAATCCTGGGTTCAGAAGATTTTTTTATTGTCCATATTTTCTTTAAGGAAGGAATCTCTATAGATCTTTCTATGACCAAGGAAATAAATTAATGGCCAGCACCGATGAGTATAACTGAGTTATGCAGTTTTATTGGTTTATCATGTTATTATCGACATTTCTTCCAGAATTTTTCCCAGTTGGCTAACCCATTAACAAAGCACACACATAAAGGAGTTATATTTGTTTGGAAAAAAGAGTGTGAAGAATGTTTTGAAGAAAGGTAGAGAATATTAGCCAATTCTTCTATATTGAATCTACTATTGGGAAATGAGGGGTTCTCTATTTATATAGATTCTTTAAAGAATGGAATTGGTTGGGTACTTATGCAGAATTATAGGGTTATTTCCTATGCATCAGAACAACTAAAAATTCATCAAAAAAACAATCCTAGTCATGATATTAAGTTAGTAGCTGTAATATTTGCTTTTAAGATTTATAGACACTATCTCTATGGTGAAAAATGATTGATATATACTAATTCCAAGAGTTTGAAGTATATTTTCTCATAGAAAGAACTCAACAGGAGGCAAATGAGATGGCTAGAACTACTCAAGGATTATGATTTCAATATACACTACCACCAGGGGATGTCAAATAATGTGGAAGATACTTTGAGTAGAAAGGATCATGGAATTTGGAACATGATGAGAGTTGAAAAGAATCCTATATAGATGGATCTAGTAAAGATGTATATGGAAATCACAATGGAAGGGGAAACATCAATAGTTTTTCAAATAGTTTCTAAACCATATTTACTAGAAAGGATAAAGAGTTCTCAGACCAATGAGGAAGAGTTTCAAGAGAAGATTAATGATGGGAATGATGGGAGATTGAGAGACGTTGTGTATGAAGATATAATTTTGAAAATTAGGAAGAGACTTTGTGTTCCCAATATACATGATCTAAAAAGAGAATTGTTGGATGATGCTCATATATCTAATTTCTCTATACACCCTGGGAGAAAACAAATTTATAGAGATTTGAAGGAACATTTTTGGTGGGGAAACATGAAGAGATATATTTCAGATTTTGTGTCATGATGTATGGTTTTTCATATAGTGAATGATGTTACGAAACAGCCTGGAGGATTCATGAAACATCTTCCCATACCAGAGTGGAGATGGGAAAATATTCGATGGACTTTATCACGGGACAACCAAATTCTCCTAGAAGGAATGATGCTATATTGCTCACTATGGATCGGCTTACCAAGTCAGAACATTTTCCTTCTATAAGAGAAGATTTACCACATGAATGTTTAGAAAGACTATATATTAATGATGTTGTAATACTTCATGGAGTACCCCTATCGATTATTTATGATCATGATCCACATTTTAAATCAAGATTTTAGAAAAGTTTTCAGAAAGACATCGATACTGAACTTCATTTGAGCACTACCTACCACCCCCAAACTGATGGACAACCATAATGGACTATTTAAACCTCAAAAGACATGTTGATATCATGCTCACATGACTTCAATGTTATGTGGTATAAATATTTACATTTGGTAAATTTTCCTATAAAAATATCTTCCATTAAAGTATTCATATGGCACTATATGAAGCATTATATGGAAAGAGATTCCGCACACCAACCTATTGGGATGATGTTAGTGAAATAAAATTCGTAGGCCCAGAACTTGTAGAGGAAAATATGGAAAAGGTAACGATATTCCAAAACCACATCAAAGTAGCTAAAAGTAGACAGAAGAGCTATGCTAATAACCGATGGAAGGATTTGAAATTTTCGGTAGGAGATCATGTTTTATTAAAGGTATCTCCAAGGAAGGGTGTTATACATTTCGGTAAGAAGGGTAAATTGAGTTCTAGGTACATGGGACCTTCCGAAATTCTAGAACGAATTGGGGCTGTAGATTCCCATTTGGTAATGTTGTCGTGTCTCTCCAAAGTTCATGATATGTTCCATGTATCATTGTTGAGAGAATACAAGCCCGACCCAACACATGTACTCACCTATGAGGAATTAGAACTTGAGCCTGATCTGTCTTATTGAATAGATCCAATCAATGCTCTTGAAACAAGAGAACAAGTGTTGAGAAACCAGACGACCCGTTTAGTAAAAGTTCTATTGAGAAACCATAAGATGGAAGATGCAACATGGGAACCCAAGGAAATTATGATGAAGATCCCCCTACATCTTTTTATGCAGTAATATTCTATAAATTTTGAGGATTAAATTATTTGATGGTGGGGAGAATGTAACACCCCATGTATTCATGGTATGCTTCTCTTTGAATAATAAAATAGCGTGTGTTTTATAGAACTTGGAGTTCTAACGCATCGCGACCAATAAAACTGGCCATTATGAATAATAATACCCACTTTTTGAAATTTTATAAATTTTATCTTTAAAATGGACATTATTTTGGTATTTGGAGTATCATAATTAGTATAGGTTGAATTTTTGTATTTTTGTGAAAACCTTCAATTTTTTATGAATAGTAAAAAACTATGAGATATAGTTTAAAACAAAATTTTTATTTATATAAATATTTATTTTATTTAAAATTGATTTAGGTCAAAATAGATATATAATACCTATATAATTTCATTTTAATTCATTGGAGTCGGTTTATAATAATTTTAGATATATACAAATTTTACCGAACTTTTTACCGTCTTTTACCCACCTCCTACAAGTATTTTCAAATTAACATAAAACATAATTTTACCGCATCTGTGAGTTAAATTTCAAAAATCTGAGAGACACGGTTGATATCAGTAAAAAAATTACGGTTCAATTATATGAAAATAATTTTTTCTGAATAGTAACATTTTACTTTTATTTACCACGGTTAAAAGTAAATATTGTAATTATGGGTAAAAATGATATTATTTTTACCATAACACATGTTTTAATTCTATTGGATAAATAAAATTCAACCAAAAACAACCTTAGGAATAAAATATGAACCTTTTTTGTCAACTTGGATTATATTAGGACATTTATTATTATTTAATTCAAAGAAGAGTTATAATAGTTAAAATCAAAGTTTATTAACTAAAACATATTTAATATAGGGGTATCCTTAAGATAAATTTGACAATAAATATTCATTAGAAATATAAAAACATTTACTACATAATGGTATTTAATTTATATTTTTATTTAATAAATAATTTAATTTATTAATGACACAATGATGATGCAGTAATTACCTAATTAATGAAATATTAAAATAATTGATACTATAAATATCCAAATAAATGTAATTATAATGGTTTAATGTATTAAACTAATTATCTTGTATAATATGACATATTATTATTGGATAGATTAATTTTTTTTGCAGTATTAATGTTGTAATGAATTTAAAAAAAACCAAAATACCAAATAGTGTCAAAATTGACAAAAAAGAGTTTTGAAAACAAATATTATATTACTAATATATATTCTATTCCTAAAAATCTATGGTTCATCAAAACGACTTATATAATGATAGGTGTATCATTAATGATCCTCTTTGGGATATCTTGGATATATATACTAATTTTATTAACCATATAATATAAAAATACAAGACACATTGTAAATGTCAAACTATTTTACTAAGAGTTAAATCAAAAAGATAAAGTTAATATAGGGACACAAAACTATCTAACACCTATTTATTGAGAGATTTTCGACCCATCCCCACCTTATCCATTAAATATCTTATTTTTGATCCATTAGAAAGCAAAAATTATTTTATTGTAAAATAATATTTCTATCTTTTCCAAAGGTGCCCCTCACCCCTCTTATAAAAGGTCACTCCACCTTCTATGTAATTCATACATTCAAAGCCATTTGGATCTGCCATCCTCTGCCCAAATACCCTCTCAACTATCCTAGATTTTTTCTAGAGGCCTTACTTTAGTCATAAATCCAACCTAAGGATCCCTTTTGATCAAATCTAAAGGAAGAACCCGAAGAAGAGATAAACATTTCATCACCTCTTTCGAGTACATTTCCCCACACACTTCCTTTTTCATTGGTGTTTCCATTATAATGTAATAACTCCAGTGTCTTCTATATACTGTGAAGTAAATATAAATATGGTACAACCAAATTCATTATTCTATCCTTCCTTTAAATGACATGTCACCATATGTGTGTACGTATGACTTATCATCTCCACGTCATGGTGTAATTGTTATTCAATACATTATTATTTGTATGGGAATAATAATGATGTTTAATTGATGTAAATAATAAATATTACATGATAATGAATCTTTATATATGATATACATTCCAATTATATATTATTTTGATATCAAAAAAATGATAGTGTCACTCGTGCGTACGTACGGATTACCGTTTCCACAAACGAAATGAGATTCATTCCCCATCATATCCATTAAAGACTAATTTTCATTAGATGATTAAAAATAATGTTTAAAGACTTGATATAATTCTTTATATAAATAATATACATCCCATCCATAACAAATATGACGCACATAACAATGAATATAAAGGAAAATAGATCTGATAACACTCGAAACAACTATAATATTAAGATATTATTAACAAAGCAATGTTAAAAGATCATTTATGATATTATATTAATGTATATGATTCTTATATAATTTAATAAAAATTATTTCATTATTATACATGAGGTTAACCTACCTTATACCAAGGAAAAGTACATGGTAACGGTTAATTCTACAATCTCATCATTATCTGAGATTGTTTATACATAATTATCTATTGGGACCTCTTTATCATCCACATCCAGGTTTCTTAAAAATGTATTTCAAAACATTATTACTATTTACTATAATATAGGTTAAAGTCATTTATAACCTTTTCGGACTTTTATAAGAAGTTTATTAAGGAATATTCTCATTGTTTTCCAAACAAGGTCCTTTATAACCTTTTCAACAAAATTAAGTTATGAATGTCTTTTTTTAAATTATACGGTGTGTGCTGCTATTTTATGCCATTATAACATCATCGAACCTTCCCTTACAAGCTTCTATGAATATTTTCAAAATAAATGTTTTCTTTATAAATTATGTGTATCTTAAATGATTTCAAAATAGAATGAGATATTTCTCAATAAAAGGTTTTTATTATATCTATGCTAACATCAGTTGATGGATTTTAAGACTATTTGAAGTTGATTTATTATGATACAAAACATCCATATTGTATTAACAGTTTTGTGATATGTTTGACTGTGGATGTGTTATTTTTATACCATTCATGTTTTATGGGTAAAGTATTGACTTTACATATGTTTGTTTTAATAAGAATGTTTATGTTATTTTTAAACCTTTTCATATGATGAATGAATTGTACTTAGTAAGTGACGGGGGAGCCCACTATAGCTCCTCGATGCATCGTTAGCTCTCATGAGACAAACTAGTGTCCTGGAACAAGGCATTGATAAAATCTTATTTATAGTCTTGGCAGAAGGCCTTCACTATGTGGTTATCAAAGTCTTGTATAATGCATTCCATAATTATGAAAGTGGATATTGATATTTCATGTGATTATTAGACTATTAGAATATCCATGTGAATAAGTAAATGACATTATTTGATTTCTAAATTTTACATATTATACTGATGTTTATGTTGAAAATGGTTTTTTTTGTCTTATCAATTTCCTAAAATTTTTATTCTTACTTATGAATGTTTCCGCTATTCTATTATCCTCACTGAGAATCTAAGCTCACACCATTCTATGTTTTGTTTTTCAAAGGATGCGAAGAAGTATTTTTTGACTGACCAGTAGGCGTAGTCTATGGGATCTCAGTGGTGTCTATGGAAACAATGTTGTTGTAGATTTTCATTTTATAATGTAATGTAAACCTTATGAATGTAACTAGTATTTCCAAGGCTATTAAACTAATTGTTCTTTCGGGACATGATTTCCTTGTATCATGCCAATGTTATGCAGTAATGCACTGAATCTGGGTAATTAGGGTCAGGGTATTACAAGGTCAGAACAAGTGGCCTAGTGGGCCAGGCTAGTTTATGTTAACTAGAAGGCTGTGTCATGTGGACTAGACTAGAACGAGTGCCCTACTAGGAGAATCATGCAGTTCGCTTTGAACTTGAGACAATAAGACTTACCGAGACTATGTGTCTTATTGAGACTATATATAACATTGGGAATGAGATTCTAATTAAGACAGAGAGTCTTATTAAGACTAAATGTCTCATCAAGACTAATTTTATTATCGATACTAGGTGTTTTTTAGATTACGTTAGATAATCTTGTTTTTGTGTACTATAGAATTATACCTTGATGATGTGATGACATATATTCTTTTTGTTATAAACTTTGTATTTATTTGTGGTATACATTGAGTATTTATTTGGGGTATACTTTGTGCATTTATTTTTGGAATACATTGTCTATTTATTCTTGGTATAATTCTTGTATATCATAGTGGTATTCCAATGGGGTTTTTGGGTGTCTTTCTGAGTATTGTTTTACTCATGTGTACATGTGATTTTTCTGAAGGTGTTTTTTCATGTGCAGATGATCATTTCCTTGATAAAGTCATTGGTGGACAAGGACCTGATGGTTCTTAGAAAGACATGACAGTTGAGGTGTTCTCTAATGGCTTTAGACAGTTCTCCAGTACCTTTCCCTTCATATAATGTTTTCTAAGGATGAGCTTTAGAAACTTGTACATCCACTTTTCCATTATCCATTTCAGATGGGTTTTATTCTGGTTCTATTTCAACTCCATTTTTCAACAGTCCAAATATGTTGTTGGTATCTTCGTGGTATGAATTCTTTTTTACTTAGTGTTTTTTATTTTAGAATTTCGGCCTTAGAAATGATTTCGTGTGTACATGTACTTATTAAAATTCCTTCTATATGTGGTATATTCTTACTCAGTGATAGATTATAGCCCTTGGACTATTAAAGGAAGGAATGGGGTAGTCATGGTATGGGCCCCTATGGGATGGGTTGGAACATAAAATATAGTTTCATTGGATTTAATCCATCCGTTCACTAGCATGGGATTATATAAACCATTGAATAATGGGGGTTGTAGAATCGTAAAATTATCCACAATTTTTATGTCATATGTGTTTGATCAGGTTCCTCTCTTGAATGAAAACCACTTCCATTTATCTCTTGATTCAAAAAATCCAACAATACAACAAACTACTAAGTTATTATTCATACTCTCTCAAGATGCTGATTTGGAAGGATGTTTTCCTCTTCGTTCCTTCCTAGTACAGATGCACAATTTCCTATGTGGACTACCATTTTGAACATATTATTTTTATATGGTACAACATGGTAATATTAAAAGATTATAATATATTTACTTTACCAAAAGGTAAACTCTTTTAGCGTAGGTTATTAAGAAAATTGTAACCTCTAAATTACTCTAAATTAGGCCTCGGAAACCTACTATGAGGACCCAAACTCAACACAATTCAAAATCAAGTGAAAAGTTAAGAATTTTAATTTATTTCAAAATACATTCCTTTTTAGATTTAGTGATTTGGGTAATTAGGCCATAACTTATACACAAATAAACCATAGAAATACAAATTTGTCCCTTCCAAACAGTATCAATTTTTTCTCAAAACATAAATTTTTTAGGAAAGAAACATGTTTTATTTTCTTATACATTCATAAAAATATTCCATTCATCCCATACTTGTCACTATTATCACATAAGTCCTTTGAAAAAAATATTAATACATGGGGTGTATATAAAAACTCAATAACTGATACACCAAGAAGGAAAATTTCCAAACTTGTGAAAACAAGTAAACCAATTGATACTTTATCATAAATTAATACACTCCACCCTTGATAATTAGTGAATACATTACATTAAAAATAACCTCATTGATTACCCTTTTGATAATCAAAATACTACCATAAAACTATAGAAATAACATATAATAGATAAAGGTTACTTGGGACATAATCTTAAGTAAATGGAATAACCATGTTGTCTCCTTCCATACATGTCACTGTTACAAATTCAATATCCATACCACGGATTTCCATACGAAATGCATTGGAGGTTATAACGTAACAAACCATCCATAGTTTATTAAGGAATCACCCATTTTTTGGTTTATCATGTAACCGCCCTCCAAATGTGTAAGTACCATTATATAATCATAACCAATAAAATATTTCAATTTTCAACATTTTACTCATAAAATTTCATTTTCAATCACAATAAATCATTTAAAGGATATTTAAATAATATAACCATTTATAAAATAATTTTCACTACTAAAATATCTGAAAAATTAAATAATATAGTTTTATTTCTTTTAAAAACATTATTCTTTATTGTGGAAGACAAATATCAAATAACGACCCTAGGAGTGGAGAAGTCGTTGTCGTCTTATACATTATACAAATTCATTTTTCATTTGTAATGAAATTAAAATACCCCATATATAAATATCAAATTTGAAAATCATTTAATTAAATTTTAAATCAAGGGTTTGATAATATACCTTATAAGCATGGTGTTGTATAACATCAAAACCTATCTTAATGAAAGGAAATTGATATGAAGACCCAACTATGACACCAATTTATCACGTATGTTATTTATATTCCATAATAATAAAATTATGATAATTAATTTATTTCATGGGAAACGTTTTCATGTGTATTATTCATTTTATATAACATAATTCAATGTAATAAAAATTACAAAATTTTTAATTTCATGTTAGACGTTTTGTCTATATTCGGTCCTAGAGTCACAAATGGACTTTGTATGATGCCAATAGTCCATGGGTCAAATTACCATCATCTCTAGAATAATATTAATAAAAATATTATAATATTTATAGATAAATTATAATTTTTTTAAAAAATTAAATATTTTTATGAAAAATGAACAATGTTATAATCGTAGAGGCCGAAGGTCATACGTACACATGAGCAACGTTTCCATTTTTCATTGATTAATATAAAAAAAGGTTAAGTACTATTTTATATTTCCAGAATTATCATAAAATAATAAATATAATATTAATAATTTAAATTTACTAATATATATATATTATCCATGTGATGTGTTGAACAAAAACAAATTGCATCGCTTTGTTTAAGTGATGGTTTACACGTACGCACATACACCATTATCATTTTTATGTGTGTGTAATGTAAGAAATTAATTGATATATTATTATATTATTATTATTAATAAGTTATTAATATCACATATTAATATTAATTCAATCATTATAACTATTCCGGAGAGACTATTTTGGGATGTTAATTATATTGGTTTGTATAAGTGATAGTTCACATAAACATACGAACAATTATTTACATTCCTATTTATTTTATTGGATATGGATTTAGGTTTTTAAATTAACATAATAATATCATAGTATATCGACGACACCTGACTATTTATTTCATCGTTGATGTAGTGGATTTTAAGTAAGTGGAAGAATAAATAAAATATAAACACATAAAAAACGACACCTCTTCTTCGACTTCACTTCTTTAAGTACCACCTTAACTTCTCTAAGATGGTTTTATTCCTAAAATAAGGGATAAAAATGTGTGTATAGTTTATTTAAAGGTAATTGGTTAGATTTTTATGAACCAAATGGTTTTTATGTGTATAGAAAAAAGAAGAATATGTTTCTTTTTATATGTCATGGGAGGGGCACCCTTGGAAACTCTTAAATTTTTTAATTAATATAAGTAAATTGTAAACTAAAAATGACTCCAAATTGTGATATGTATAAGATAATATTACTATTGTTCTAAATTATCACAGTGAATTATTTTTTAACTAGTATTCATTTTTTAAACCACATTTTCCTATTTTACCCTGAATTATTCCATTTTAATTTCAATTGTGGTAACAACATTGTAAATATTAAGAAGATATAAATTTTACTTTTAAGGGATAAATTTACTATAAATGAATTATTAAATAACCTTTATACCTTAAAATAATCCATCTTTAGTTTTTAAATTCTTTTATCATTTTTTAATAATTTAATAAAATATTATTTTTACAAAATATTAATAGTGTCAAATTTGACACTATTAAATTCATTAAATTTTAAAAAAATATACAAAAGGATAAATAACATTGAAAAAAGATATTTAATAGACATATAATATTTTATAGTACTCCTGAAAATTATTTGAGTACCAAAAGTATTTAAATTATATTTACATCAATATTTTTCATATAATTTATTTGATATTTCTATTAATAAAATACATGTCATATCACTATTGTGTCAGCATTTATTGTAATTATTTAATCTCTAGAATTTATAAATAAATTAAAATGATGTATAAAATTAATTTATATTTTTTAATACTAGTTATTATCAATGTTATATCATATTTATCTCGATATTAAAATTAAAAAACAAAAAAAATCAGAGGGTGACATTTTGTTACTTTCGTTTATTTTAATAATATATATATCATTTTCATGAAAAAAGATCATTAAATGAGTCCATTATAATACTTATGTATTTATTTTATAATTATATTAATCCAATTAGTTTTTTTACTAGTTTTAGAGTAATATTGTTGTCTCTATCATATTACTTATTAGGATATTTTACCAAGATTTACCTTTAATCGTGTTAAATAAAAAATACCAAAGTTGCTTTTCTTAAATTTTAAAAACATATAGAGAAACTATTTTAATAATTTTTACATGATGATTTTAAATATATAGTAAATTTTTAATGATTTAAAATTTATAAGTTTTTCTAATTAAATAAAAATAAATCTTGTTGAAGTAATGATGAATCAGGTATTTTAAAATAAAAAACCATCAAACATTTTACACATGTTTATATCTAATTTCTATGTTTAATTATATGTAATAACATAAATTGTTTTATATGATAATAAATTGATCTAATTATTCTAAAAAAACTTTTAAAATTATTAGAAAAAAATATAATTAATTTTAAAAAAATACAAGTTTTGAATTCAAATGTTGAATTTCTAACTATTTAGTAAAATATGAAATTTATCAGAAAAATACCAGAAATTCAAAAAAACTAGATTTATATGAGAGGGTTACAAAAAAGAAGAACAATTTTTAAAAAATGACTTATAATGTGTCAAACCCCTTATTTAAAATTGGTTTTTAATCAAAAGGCTACAAAACATGTTTTTTTCGAAAATATGTTTTTAAGTATAAAGAATGATTTATACTTATATAATGATTATAAAATCTATTAAATGAATATTAAAATTTTATAAATGAATATGGACTTATTCTATCATTACCTGGGTTTTTACATCAAAGATCTTTTAAATGTTATTAATGGAGATCCCTTAGTGGTAATCAAAACATTTCCTCCTCAAAACGTATCCCTGGATTTTATAAATCAAATAAAAATTTTGTCTAATTATTTATTCCCCATTGTAAAATTCAAACCAAGATTAGATATAATTATTAAAAATATTATCCTATAACAACATTTTTTTGTTAATGAAATATTTTCATCTACAATAATTGCGTAAGGATTGAACAACTTTATATCAGCTCCAAGTATTTTACTAGAACTCCTTGATTTTACTCAAATGTATACATATAATTGAACAATTAAAATAGTGATTCAAAATGTTAAAAATATATTAAACTACTAAATCAATATTCAATGAAATGTTTAATATTTTAATAATAAATATATATGTTTGTAACCCCTTAGAATTCATCAAATTATTTTTTCATAGATCTTGACAACTCATATAGAATTAAAAATATTCAGTTTGGATTAGAAAATAACATTATAATACTATGAGAAATACATGTTTTGTGTATCCACACAATTATTTTTTCTAAGTTGACATCATTATAAAAATAATATCCCTTTGGATACTCCATTTTAATAACTCTAATGGATCTTAATTTATTAAAGATTCAATTAAGCTCATTTAATAATCACTTAATAATCTAAACATCAAAACATTATGTGTCACAATAGATAAACAAAATGATAACACACCACAGTTGATAGACTCTCTGCACATCATGGTTTATTCTTTAGTACCAAAATAAAATAAAATCCACTTCAGATGTTAATATTATATTAGTAAATTAATTTTAAATGGACTATTACTCTAATTGTACATTATAAAATTTTTTTAATTTATGAAAGAGTTTTAATGTTATAAATGATCGATTAAGGAAACTAGAAGCTCATAACTATTAATTATTCCATGGTTTTTTCTTTAAGTAATGGAATATTTATTATATATAATTGAATAATATTGATAAACATGTGTTATCTTACTTCACACTATCTTATATGGAAAGAGAAGTAAATAAAATATAATAATAAATATCCTTGAATCTAAATAAGTTTTGGATAAAAATTCTTGATTTATATACATAACAAGTCTATAACATAGATCAAAATAATGATGTTGTAAAAATATATTTTCAATGAAATTAATAAACTTTAATTTACCAAAATTATTATGTATGAAAATATTTCAAATGTAATGTTGTTATATTTAGTTTTTTGTTGTAATTATAAATTATGTTTAATATATTAATGTCACATGGGATATAATTAAAAACTTCTAATATAATAATGGAAGTCTTGAGAGATATCATTTTAGTGTATAATGAGAATAGTGAGAAATTATATTGAGCTTTAAGAAGATCAATATTTTAACAAACATATAGATATAGAAAAACAATTATTCCCGGTATAAAATTTAATCAAATATAAAACTATAATAAAATATTATAAATACTAAAGAAGAGTTTGTAATTTCAATTTATAGAATATCGATGTAAATATAAGTGTTATGTTGTTTCCTATTTCCAATAATTTGAATTTATGTTGTATTCTTCTAAATGTTTTATGTGCAATGAATTTTAAATAAAAAAGCTTAATATATACCATAATATTAGATAATAAATAAAAATTTATTTTTATATAGACATTAGGTATTGAATTTAAGGATTAATAATGTAAATCCTAAACCAATATTAATATTCATCCATTAAATATGTTATATTTCTAAAGAGTTTTATTTATTGATGGATTTTTCGAATAGATACATAGATATGCTATTGGATTTTAATGCAGATATAGTCAGTGTTACATGGTGTTATAAGAGTTGTAACATGGTGGTGTAGGAGGTGTTACCTTGTTATGTAACATGATTCATTTAAAACACATAAAAAACATAATGACTGTAAGGCCTATACAAATTAAAATGAGGTGAGATGGATACTTATGTATTTGGTTTCATTATTATCTTCATGAACAAATTAAGAATATGAAAATATGTCATGTTATGAAAATTAATTTTCACTTTATCATACATTCATGAATATTACATATATAATGAGGTTTAAATAATAATTAACCAGTTAAATTTAATCCTTATTTTATAATTGGTTCATAGTGTTGTATATATGAATTAAAACCATTAAATGTAAAATGATATGACTATATCCCTTTATATTTCAGTTTATCATCACGTGATATCACTTTTCTATGGATTATCTAATTCATTCACAATTATTATGATATGATTGAAGATTTTAATTAATAAATTAAAGATGCATTAATGGTCTAATTACTATTGAAGTGAATAATAAAAAATATTATATATGGTGTATACATTATAAATGTTTCAATGAATGAAATGTATAGGGCCATCAAAGCATTATTAATTCTAGAAGCTTCATTATTTAATGAAGGGAGGGTATATATTAACGTTTTCGAATACATATTTAATATATTATATCATATATATATAATTCATGAAATTATCAATTCTCTTCTGAAAAATAATTTTAGAGGTAGTATTGTGATTTCATCAAAAAATATATATCCTATAAATGTATTTGATGATTATCTTAGGTGGTGGATAACTATGCGGGAATGTTTTTTTGATGTTTTTGTGTGTTCTATTTCAACCACACTAATCAAGAATAAATATAAATGACTATTGAGGTACCCATATATTATATTATATAGTTAATTATTTTGTATCATTAATTCATCAATCTATTTGGGGTTGTTTTGCGTTTTATTATAATTTTTAATTGTATAGTTTGATAAGATGGTCCGCCTTAGTGAAATGAGTGATTAAATAATGATGTTTTAAAATATTAAATATTAAAAATTGAAGAAAAATGGTTTAAATATCTATTTTGTTAGTTCTAATTTTAATTTTAAGGAAATTATTTAAAAAGAAGAATATATGATTACGGTGGAATTTAGAAAATTATTTTGATAAAACAAACTAATAAAATTAACATGTATCTTGATTTATTTTTTTGATAAGTAAAAAATTAAAATAATAATTCTATTATTATTATTATTCATATAGAAAAAATTGAAATATAGATCGTTAATTAATAATTCTATTATAGTGTAAATTTTTAATGGGTTAATATTTATAGGCGGTCAAAGTAATAGTTATGATATTATTAGTTTTGAAAAATAAATGCAATTTTGTATGTTCAATAAAAAATTATTAATATTATCATTTTTAATTGATTTTTTTGTTCATATGTTTATAGTTGTTTTAATGTGGGAGATATAATAATAATAAAATTTATCATCATTATAATTTATTTAGGAAAATATTATTGGGTGTGTATATATCTAATGTTTGTATGTATATGTGGTATAAATATATATGTTCAAATATATATGTATAAATATACTTGTTCTAGTGTATATGTGTATATAGGGATTTGTGTTTATATGTATAGTTTCTGTATATGTTGGTAAAATGTACTTTCATATATTTTTGTGTGTGTGTGCTGATGTATATATATATATATATATCATTATGTGTTTGTGTGAATATATAATGAGTATATTTACATGTGGGTGTGGATTTTTATGCACGTGTGTGTAATGATAATATAAATATGGGGGTGGCACATGGATTTAAGAGGATTGAAAAATATATTAGGTGAAATAAATGAGTTTCATTTAATATATAATGTATAATTGAATTACAAAGGAAATAATAATATATAAAAAATAACAGTTGAAGTTAGTTGTTCTATGGGGGTGCTAAATAGAGAAAGTATGGACGAGTTAAAGGTAATGTATATAAGGTATGAAAATTTTAGGGAATGTAATAAATGTTGAATAGAAAAAAAAATTATACAAATAGTTAAAAAATTACAAAACATTGAATGTTAGGTGTTCTTATAGTGACCTAGGCTTAACATGAATGGATATTATATCAATTTATATCAATATTTAGCACATTACAATTGTACAGGCTTGAGGACCATAATAGATTAGTGAATTTAGAAACATGGAACAAATTCCTCTGACATGGTGAATGATATTCAATATTTCCTTTATTGATCTTCACCTTTAGTACTTCTACTAAAAACCTTTATTCAATCCCAGGGGAAAGGAAACATATAAAGGGGTAATATTTTATGCTTAGTAAGGGTAAAACAGAGATGTGAAATCATAAACATGAAAAAAAATGTGTGATTTCATGATCATGTTATTAGAAGAGCATACTATTCCTAACAAAGATAAAAAACATTAATCATGGAATAAATATTGGACGTTCATAAGAAATAAATCACTAGGTAATCAATAGAACAACCATAAAAGCATAAATTATGAATAAGAATTGGATTTTTTAGAATACAAATAATCATAGAAAATCTTATGTCAAGGATACCGACCATGACCATCATAACATGTTAGGGTTGGTCTAATCACCCATGTAGCCTCTTCAGGCATGGAATAACAACATGTGTGCCCAATAATTTTAGTTCATAGGTACCACCAATATTATCTCTTACATAAAAAATTGTGATACAACCTGTATGCCCACATATTTTCTAGTTTGGGG
The DNA here is from genome assembly GCA_963277665.1 of Viscum album. Classification (NCBI taxonomy): domain Eukaryota; kingdom Viridiplantae; phylum Streptophyta; class Magnoliopsida; order Santalales; family Viscaceae; genus Viscum; species Viscum album. The sequence goes on along the minus strand of OY728147.1, from coordinate 2,042,546,285 downwards.
TACAACCTGTGTGCCACCTTTTTTTGTTGATAAGGTTACAAATCGTGTACCTTATATCATTCTGAATTGGCAACAACCCATGGACCTTTTTGTTTTTGGGATTAGGTTATAAGATATATACCCTATGATCTCATATACGACATATTGTTACCCATTTCATTGGAGGGATATATGGGTATCACTCATCTCATAATGAAATCATACATACTTGTTCAAAAAGATTATAAATAATCATATCATAAACCATGAAATGAAATGTGTATCATAAAATTTTCATCATATCATTACGTATGAAAAAGATATAGGTATCATAATCATTTCATAGAATCATAACCCATGAAAAAAATTTGGATTCAAAATAATATAACACCTGGATGATAGACATGTATCATAAGAATTGTTCCATAAAAACAAAAACCATTCCAAAAATAATTTTTATGTCATTATTGGGAAATATACCATATAATTCATATACTATTACTAAGTATTTCATCCTATATGTATAAGTATTTTTAATGATCTCATGATACATATCTTAAAAAATATCCTTTATTTGAAAATATTTTTTATAAATACATTTTAAAAATTATTTTTTTATAAACAAAGCTTTAAAAATTTATTAAAAACATTTGATGAAGAAAATATATTTTATTCTTTCAAAATTTATATTTGAATTATATTGTGTTATGAACACCATTTTTTATAATAAATAACCTTTAAAACGTTTAATGATGCTTTAGAATATTTTAAACACCGGTTTCCATAAAAGATTATAAATGATGATTTAATACATTTTGAAAAAAAATTATTTGAAAAATTATAAATAAATATTTAAATAACTGAAACCATTTTATTTGAAAATAACATTTTTAAAACATACCATGGAATATTTTAATGTCACATAATACACTTTTAGAGCATGATTTTTTTTATAAAAATTTTTCATTGTAAAACACATTAAATTCAACCAGTTCCCATAATATTATAAAAAAATTCATTAAAAATAATATTGTAAACCTATAATATAAGATTCATGGAAAAGATGTTCATGATGGTGGGTTTGTCTGTACATTCCATAATTTCGTTTTGCACCATAAATGTTTAAAAAAGTGACTTGATCAAAAAAGAACCAAAATTTACCTTTTGATGTAATTTTTTTATTAGGTAAACAATTGAGAAAAATTTAAAAAATGATTTATTATATAATAGTAAAAAATTGAAAAATATTTTTAGAAAACATGATTTTGAACGAACACATATCTACGATCAAAATGATAATTAAAGTCATGTTTTCATAAAAACAATTTCATAATTATATTAATTAACAAATAGTGGGAAAATGTTATTTTTACATTGATATGACATGAATAACCATTTTGTATGAACACTCGTATGGGTTCTTGATATATTGTTCAAAATATTTCATCAATGGAATAATATTCATGAACTATCATGATAAATGAAGAGATTAAAACAATAAACAGTTACCATATTGCTAACATGGAATTATATTAAAATTAATATAATAACTGTAAAGATGCATTAAATATCATTAAAAAAGTGATGTTTTTTATATAAATTTTCATAGTTAGTATATACACCAGAACAAAATGTATCAGTTCATAACAAGACATTTATCTCAATGAAGGAAAAATAAGACCATATTACTTTATGGATTTTGTAAATTTTGAACCATAACCCTCAATAAAGAATGATAATAATATGGAAATGTAAATAACAATAAATTAATGTAAATTAATCAAAGAATATTTTCATCAGATGTATATACATCACACAAAATAATTGAGGGGTGAATAAATTTTAAGTCTCAAAAAAATAAAAGTGAGATGACAAAACCATTACTAAATTAATTGAATTTAAAATTGTGATCCCCGTGATACAATAAATTTATTTATATCATTTAATATCATTAAAAAAATTAAATTATTTTTATAACATTTCATAATGTATTATATAACCTACACAAATGAACTGAGTGGTGAATATGGTATGCATCTCATGAAAATTAATAATGAGATGAAATTACCTTAATTAAAGTCTCACATATCATTGTACATGTTCAAACCATTTGTATAATAAATATAAGATTATTATAAATAAGTAAAAATCACTATTTTTATATCTAACACTGTATATTATTCACTTAGAGATTCATATTACCCAGTTTTTAAAAATTAAAAGTTAATTTAATTTTTCAGGTGACAACCGCTTTGTTTATCGTATGTGTTATGACTTCTTATTCATAGTCCTTAAATATAGATCTTGATTAACTTATTCAATGAATGTAAAAAATGATGTATATGTCATATATATTCAGTTTAGAAATATTTAGTGTAATCTATGAAAGCTATAATTGTAAAATGCAAGACACGGTTCATGGAGATGTTAGGTCGTACGTACGAATGAATGTTCCAACCATTTTTTCTATCATATTGAAATAAATAAATTAAATGAAATAAACTTACATATATAATATTTTTTCTGTAAAATTATTATTTCATATATTTAATAGTAATTTACAAATCTTATCATTATATAATTTCATGTCAAGTTTCAATGAACCACAACGTTTTAAGGAGGTGGAAGTCAACACTTCCAGAAGAGATGTTATCATAGATACAAAAAAGGTAAATCATGAAGGTTATTGTAACACCCAAATATTTCATAGTATGTTATTTCTTCAATTTAATTCAATAACTCTCAATACATGCAACACCGAGTTCAAGCGCACCACAAGATTACCAAACTAGCCGTTCAAAAGTGTTAATGAATAATATTAACTGAATTTTGAACATTATATAATCCTTATAATTTTAGAATACATGTTTTGAGTTTCTTAGACATAATGTAAGAACAAATTAATTAATTTAGAAAAAAGAAGTATATTTCAAAAATATCCTTTTGTTGTCATTTAATGGAGAACCCTTTCTAAATACAATATTTGAAACATTTATATATTCAATTTGAAAAAATAAACATCTTCAATATAATCAGGACATAAGAATTGAGTTTCAATAAATTTTTGGTGTTTTTCAAATAACGTTCATATTTGGGTGAATAGTGAAAAATACTATATTTTATTTAAAAACAACTTTTTTAATTGAAATAATTTATAGTGTTAAATTATATATTTTAATGTTTTGTAAGTATAAATAGATTATATTTTTACCATTTAATCAAATGCTGGTCATTGTAAGTAATTTCAATTCGAAATAGTGTTGTGAGTATTGAGTGTGGTTTTTAGTCCAGGGAGTCCAGTGTTGGGGCGGTGTCCAACGTATCCATACACAAGGACCCTGACTTCTGATTTCTAACTCAGTGCACGAAAACACTAATTTCATGTGTGTTTCCTTTGAAAAGTTTTCTTCGTTATTACTTTGTGTTAGCTCACCAGTTATACTATTTGACCATAGCGCATCTGTTTCTTTTCAAGATGGCCCTACGAAGGTAGTCAGCTAGGGTATCGAGTTATGTACAGGATGGTAGCCCACCGAGCGATGAGGCCTCGGTGCGGGGCCCCATAATAGCGGAGGCACCAGCGGTACCACTACCCGCTAGGCCACCGATACCACCATCCCCCGCAGAAGAGAGTGCACGCCGTCTGAGCACATTTCACAAGTTCTAGCAATAGAGGCCTCCGAGGTTTCGAGGCGAGACATATTTTTAGATAAATAGGTGTTGTCTGGAGGTAGTAGCACGAGTTTTCCACACATTTGGGACACCCGCTGACTTGATGGTGTACATAGCTATCAGTCTCATTCAGGGAGCAGCTGAGAGGTAGTGAAGCCTGATGCTCCAGTTTTACGATGAGGTGACTCTAATGTGGGGAGACATCAATTTCCTTTTTAGGGCGGATTTTGTACCAGCAACTCTATGCTCTGTGCAGGCTCATGAGGTACTACTCTTTCCATAGGGCTTTCCAGCCATAGATAATTCTTCTGCAGCCAGCAGTAGAAAGATAAAACTGAAGTCCAAGAGGACTAGGCTAATAGGTGGGTGACCTCAGGATATTGGTTAGGTTGTGTGAGTCACACGAAATAGATCCAGCCATTCGAGGAGAAGACAGTGCTGTGAATGCGGTAGGCATGGTCACATGGCTCGAGACTACCCGGCTCGTCCTGCAGAAGAGAAGTAGGTAGAAGAGGGACCTCCCAGGAAGAGGATGAGGTTCGACCATGGTGGTCTACTAGGAGTAGGTGGACAGGAGGGGGACTAGTTTTAGGCATGGAGACACTTATTCATGATGCTTTTAAATTTGTAGATGTCCTTTTATGTGGTTGCTTTGTGTCTTTGTACTTTGAGCTGCTGCAATAAAATACAGTTGTCCTTGTGTAGTTGGGGTTTGGCTTAGTGGTAAGCACCCCGTAATACTACATGGGAAATTGGGGTTCAAAACCCATGGGGTGCAGGTTACTGTAGCACCACTGTAGCAGTGGTCGCACTGTTCAACAGCGGGTACTGTAGCGGCGGTAGGACACTGTAGCGGCGGCAGGGCACTGTAGTAGTGGTGATACTGTGTGGTACTATAGTAGTAGGTTACTATTCACAGAATGTGAATTGGCCTTAGAATTTAAGCCTACGGGCTATGTAATGGGCTACAAGACCACTGGGCCTTCAGGCGATGTAATGGGTTTCCCTCTACCCAGTTATAAAAGGACTTCACATTGATTAAATAATAAAAATGAGGCTTCGGCCCCAACCATTAAAAAAATACACTTGTCCTAGTGATGTTTTCTTCCCTGACCTTTTTATGTCATTCATAGTGAGAGGTTCCGGTTAAAATTGTTGACTAGACCCTCACATTCGAGATTCCTACTGGAGGAGATCAAGTGACCACACACTACTGCTGACATTGTGACTCAACCCTTAGACATGAGAGTAAAGGTTGGATCTCTTAGTAGTAGCGTTGAGGCCTTACAACATCGTCCATGGCATGAAATAGTACAGTTCATGTCAGGATTGACTGTATTAGACAAAGAACGTGGTTTATCTAGGGGATGACACCAGATTTCTCTTTTCGGCAGAGGATAAATCTTAGCAGCTCTTGTAGGACATAAGAGAAAAAGGGTGTAGTAGAGTTAGTTTTAAATTTCTAGTCACACCCATAGTTCATTGAGTGAACAGTTTAAGGTTTACTCTAATCTCAAAAGTCTCAGGTGTGTCTTGTCGTAGAAGGACCTGAACCTGAGACAATAGTGATTGCTCAAGTTCCTCCAGGACTATGACTTTGATATAGTCTATACCCCTGGGAATGGGAATGTTGTAGGTGATTCTCTCAGCATGAGATCGGGCATTCAGCTGCTAGGAGAGGCGACTGAGTAGCTAGCCGTTTTATAGATATCCTTTGTGGTTATTGATAGAGAAACCTTTCTTCAGTCTCTCACAATCACTCCTCCACTTATTCAGCGAGTCAGGGAGGCACAACTTGGGGACGTTGACTAAGATACGCGACGTGCTCAGATATCCTCAGGGAAGGCACCTGATGGATTTTCTAATGCAATGGATCACTTCGTCCTCTTCAAGGGATGTACCATGGTTCTAGTTGCACTATAGAAGGAAGTGCCGTGGGAGTTTTACACTTACCCTCTAGCGGTACATCCAAAAGTTGAAAAGATTTTTCAGGATCTTAGACTACAGAACTGGTGGACGGGTTTGGAGAAGGTTGTAGCAGAGTTTGTTTCATGATTCCTCACTTGTCAGCAAGTGAAGGTGGAGCACCAAGTACCAGCAGGCTTGGTACAGCCCTTAAAGGTCCTAGAGTGGATGTGGGACGGGATATCTATGGATTTCGTGATGGGGCTTCCACGTACATCCAGAGGACATGACTCTATCTGGGTGATTGTAGACCAACTCACCATGTCGGCCGACTTCCTACCGATCAGAGAGCAAGGATCAGCAGAGAGCATGGGACGCCTATACGTTCAGGAGATCGTATGGAATCATGGTGTGCCATCGTCTATCATTTCTGATCGAGATGATCGATTTACTTCATGGCTATGGAAGGGATTACAGGAGGCTTTTGGGATGCAGCTTCGCTTGAGCATCTCCTTGCATCCTCAGACAGACGACCTGACTAAGAGGACCATTTACACTCTTGAGGATATGCTCTGTCCATGTGTCCTTGACTTTGGTCGCAGCTGGGATGATCACTTACACATGGTGGAGTTTGCGTACAACAACCACTACCACTCCACCATCAGGATGGCCCCTTTCGAGGCACAGTACAACTGACCCTGAAGATCACCTCTGTGATGGAGTAACCCTAGGGATTCAGCATTTGTAGGACCAGAGATAGTTCAGGCTACGATGGAGAAGGTGCAGATCATCCAAGAGCGGATGAAAACCACACAGAGCAGACAGAAGTCCTGTGTTTATAGGAGACATAGACCACTGGAGTTCAAGGATGGTCACAACGTCTTCCTACGGGTCTCACATCAACAAGGTCTACGGAGATTTGGTCAGGACCGTAAGTTTTCTACGTGTTTCATCGGGCCTTTATAGGTGCTCAGCTGAGTAGGTGAGGTGGCTAACTACATGGCCCTTCCACCTCAGTTACACCGGTTGCATGACGTCTTCCACGTATCTTAGTTGAGAAGATACGTGCATGACCCGTCCCACATCATCGACCATGGGGAGCTGGACATTGATGACAGGGTGACATTCATGGAGGTCCTAGTGGAGTTCATGGATCGACAGGAGTGGGTCGTACGTGGATAGTCGATTCCTTTGGTGCGCATTTTCTGGCAGCACGGGGACCTCCAGGAGAGTACTTTGGATAGAGAGGCTCATATGCGAGGTCAATAACCCCATTTGTTTCCCAAGTGTGTGTTATAGATTTACGGGGACATAAATCCCAGAGGTCGGAGTAATGTAAAGACCCAAAAATTTCAAGGAATGTTTTTTCTTAAATACATTGGAATTTTACGATCTTGTGGTTTCGAACGACACTTAATTCTAAGGCATGTTGTGCCCGAAATAAATTTTTGATGTTTTGTTTGGGTACATTCAGTAAATGTACGTGGATGTCTTTCTATCTTTTAAACTGGTTCTCGGAATTGAAATCTAAGGACACCAATGAAATCGTAGCACCGGTATTCATTTAAGGGGACATTTACCATAGTTGTGTTTTATGCGGGTTGAAAGATAATATTTTGGGATATTGAATAAAATAAATAAAATTTGTAGAACACATTTTTATTTATGGATTTTAGTTATTTCCTCCAAAGGGGAGTAAGAGGTGGGTCCCACACCCACATAACCTCTCATGAGAGTATTTGGTGTTGTGGGACCCACACATGCCCTAAGCCTTTCATCTCCCCATAACTCTCCTTAACTACCTTGAATCCCCCTTGATTATTTTGACAACTCTCCCATTAATTATGTGATCTCCTCGCCTTCCCCCTCTCTCATTAATTTTTTTCCAACACTTTCAATTAATGAATTGAATCCTCCAATTAATTAATTAATGTTTTTGAATTTTAAAAATTCATGTGGGAATAAAATAATTTCCTTAGCTATTATTTTATTTTGGCACTCGTTGTGTAGAGACGATTTTGGGAGAGCTCTTCAGAATTAGAAGAAGGATTCCTCTCTTCAACGAAGAACACCATCCATCCAATGAAGAACTTCCGAATAATGACGATCATCTCCTTCGATCATCGGCCATGCCACATGAGAAGGATCCACATGCAAGGAATGTCGACGACGCCCCATCCTCAGCTCCGCCTTCCCCAATGTCAACGAGTTTACACCGTCTCCCCGCAATGTCATTTTCCGTGATTCCCGACTAATGCGAATCTTATTTCAAAGTAGGGGTTTCGTATAATTTATAAGTGAGTAAATTATCTCATTTGTGTTTAATTCATTGGAATAACTTTGGAACATTTGATACCACCTAATGCGGAGGGCTCAGGGCGAGGGAACATGGCCCGAAGACCCTCTGTAGTTTCTGTTATTTTCGATGGAGACCATGTATGAATGGTGGCGACGAGGGAAGGTGGCATCCATGTGCCGGCTGCTTGTGGAAGAATCACGGCCCGCAACCGCGGGCCTCTAGACCGAAGATGAACTAGCCGGCTAAAGCTGGTCGGGCCGAAGGGAGACCGTGATGCCACAAGGGCACCACGCTTCGGAGAACCGCGGCCCATGCTCCGCAGGCTGCTTCGACAGTGAACCAGCCATCTCGTCTGTTGTCCAGGATGAATGAGCTGCGACACCCGCAGGTGCTGCGCCGATGGACCACGGCCCGCCCGAGCGGGCTGCTCGCGCCAAGAAGACCGGCCAGATTCGGTCGGCTGGACAAAAGGGCAGTTCTGCATGGAGGCGACAGTTCTGGAGACTGTGCCCCCCCCCCCCCCCGCAGCGCTCGGCCACCCTGGCCGGGCCACTCAACCATCCGGTCCGAGATGTGGCCACCCGGGCCAGGCCGAGCCACGTCGGGCCGGGCCGCGCCCCTCGGGCCATACCGTGCACTTCACCGGGCCAGTCCAACCCTCTGCTGGGTCAGACTCACTGAATTGCATGGGGTCGACTTGATAACCCACTAGGCTTAAGTGGTCGGGCCTGTTTTCACTAAAAAAGGAATAACTTATAGACCTTACTTCCGATCGACGCATCGTCTGTAGCATTTGAACTCTCACAATGAAGCGGTATTTTTGTGATACTCTCAGTGAGTTTTGGAACTCTTTTAAAAATGGCCAGGTTGGAACGAGCGTATTTCCAACCGAGCCCCAAGAATGATAATGCTAATATCTCTAAGACCAGGTGTTTTATTCATGCACCGTCTGTCGCGATGGGTTCTTTTTGATGGGATGGAACATTGGGATACATCAACTCTGGCTTCGGGATAGTTGATGTACCGACCCCTTGGATCAAGGAGTGGATCATCGTGGAATCGAGTGTGATATGTGCATGATCCTTAGAACTGGCTGCGACTACGATGAAAATCGTACTAGAATCCTTTGTGGGTTCCATGATGACGATAATCGTACTGGAATCATCCGTGGGATCGATGACAATGAAAAGTAGACTGAATCCTCTATGGGTTCGACCGCAAGGAGACTGGACTGAATCCTCTGTGGTTTCAATAGTAAAGAGACTCAACAGAATCCTCTGTGGGTTACATAGTAATGATACTGGACTGAATCCTCCGTGGGTTCGACATCAAGGATACTGGACTGAATCCTCTGTGGGTTCGATGGAAACAAGACTAGACTCAATCCTGCATGGGTTCGACTGCAAGGAGAATGGACTAAATCATCAATGGGTTCGACAGCAACGAGACTGGACTAAATCCTATGTGGGTTCGATAGTAGCGACATATTGTGGTTTAGGTTTCTGTGGATATCTACCGTTCGACAATGAAAGATGATTCAGTGGCTACAGTTAATCATCTCTCTCTCTCTTTAATTTTTTTATACCGGTGTGAGATAAGTCTTGACATTCAATCATTATCATCTATGTGATTGACTTTCTTTCCTGTGTAGACTGGGTTGTGCTTGGGCTCTAGATTTGGAGCCGAACTGTGATCGATAACTTATGTACATGGAAGGGAATATATCTAAGTAGAGTTGGTTTGTACTTTGTGATTGTACCTATCTTTGTGGTTTATCATTCATGGATTCTGGGAGATATTCAGGGGTCTTGGGGTCCCTAGTGAGAATAGTATACTCACCCCAGCATGGGCTGTACCTGCACTATGTTATGTTGGATGCAGATGACAGACATCACTGATCACAGTGGAGATTTGTGTAGCTGGACGTTACTCGGAGGTGGGAAACTTGGTGAGACTTACACGGAGCGGACAGATGAAACTGAGGTGCAGAGGAGGCCATCTGTACCCACCCATCAAGTAGGATTCCCAAAGGATGACTTAGTGGTTTCTAATTTACTTTACTTTATAGGTGTACTATACTTTACAGTTGGGTTTGTATACTGTCCCACTTACCTTTCAACACTTACTTTTGTACTCAGTTTTACTTAGTGCTTACTTCAGTTGCATAGTCTGTTGTGTTTGTTTACTTTAATAAAGGAAATGTCTTCCCTTTTTATAGGTATTTACGGCTTGGGTGCTAGTCACCGGCCCCTAGCCTATGGAAGGCAGGCATGGGGTAGTCCTGGCACGAGCCCCGAGGACGGGTCGTGACAGTCTTAGTAGTTAACCCTAATTTTGGATTTGGATTTTATTCATATTATGGTATAATATTAATATGATATTTTGGTATTATTATAATTTGAACTCACAGATCATGATTGATATTTTGATGATACCCTAATTTAACAAAATACTAATTTTTTTACCATAATTCTTGATTATGATATGATAATTCATGGGTATGATTTTATATTAATTATATAATATTATGATACCCTTATCATCATTACATTCTTACATATTTCCAATGATTGATATCTCTCATATTTACCTTAAATGAGCATCTGATCACTCTCTTAATGTTTTAATTTTGTCTATAGGATAAGAAGAAGGGTACTAAAAACAATGAGTCTAGAAGGGTACCTTAGGTAAATAAAGATGTTATAGATGATAAATATTTAACCTAAATAAAGTTATGATTTATCTATTCTCTAATTACAATTAAAATTTATGGATTTTATGAATATTTTTGATATATTTTGAATATTCATAAAAAATATATGATATCAATTTATGATATGATTGGGTCGTTGTAGTTGGTATTATATAATAGTATATCAATTTTTTAAAACTATGATGACAACATATTATTATGAATCTCTATCATAACACTAAATATAAGAGAACATAAAATTTTTGGTATATAAAAAATTATGGGTTTCCATGAAAATATATCCATGTTTTGACATTGGTTAGTGGATGCAGCTATGGAACATATGCACCAAGTGGTGAAAACTCTGAATGGGTAAGATTGGGTATTAACCAAATCATCATGAGGGAATGATGAGGGGTCTAAAGAAAAAATACCTAAATATAAAATCTTAGAGGATATTCTTGGGTTATTTCTAATATTCATTATGAAGTATTAGGTAATATTTGAATTGATAAAGTCCACAAATGACATAGGTTAAACATAAGGTGTCATTGAGTAAAAATAATGTGTTGGCATTTAGACACACTATAATAAATTTTAAGTATAATATGATTTATCACTATGAATATTTTATATATTTGTATGCTCTTTTAGTATATGATTAGGGATATAAAAATCAGGATTTTTGTTGACAATAAATGTGTGAGAAAATGAAATAATTTTCCACATAAGAAACTAAATGAAACAGTAGACAAAATGTAAAACATGATGATTATTCATGATCATCTATCTTAATATATTATTAAAAACAACACCTTTGGTGACTTTAAATATATATATAATATGATATAAATTAGGTTTCATGGAATTTCAATTGATGGAGAGACTAGCGGTAAAAAAGATTCATCTTTCCATATGTCAATTATTTGGCTAAAATGAAAAAATAAATGTCCCAATGTAATGTGATAATTTTTTTATTTTAAAAATAATGTAATAAAGAAATTAATTTATAAAGAAAATATAGTAGATCGATGATTATAAATAAAGTACAACCTAATTACCTATTTATTGTTCAATATCCTAGGTGTGTGTAACATGGGTATCATATGAGTTAATGACCTAATCAAGGGGATAACCCATTTACCAATGAAGGGTTTTTGTTATAAAAATCACTAATAGAGAATTATTAAATTTATTATATAATATTATTTGAGAATTATTTTTATTAGTGTTTCATAAATAATGATATAGTTATAATAAACATTAAACATTTATGTATATTTCTGTATTAGTTTGGGATTATTTTTCTAAGAATATGTTGAATGGAATTGATAACCTAGAAAATTGATTTAGTGGTAAGGTTTTATTATTGTAAAAGATATGATTTAGGGATAAATTAACGATAATATGGGCATAACTTTGAGATAATAATGTTTTTTTACATAAAAAAATAATTAAATTGAAAATTTAAATTTGATGGGTTTTAAAGAAAGTTTTCAAAAACAATATATGATTTTATTAATGATTTATGGTGATCTTTGATATTTATGAAACAAATTCTTTTATTGTGAGCAGTATATGATTAGGGAATATATAAATCTTTTAATTTGACATTATGAACAGTAGATATTATTAGAGATAATTTTTAAGTTGATCATGGATGAAAATTTGATCAAATATTTCAAATATTTGGGTTTCACTTTTTATTTGGCATATTTTTAATTATGATTTATATGTTTTTATGGAATGATTTCTTCTTAACATTGTGTTTTAATATAGAATTTTGGGAGATCGGTATAAAATGATTCAATAAAATTGGATGAATTTTCTAAAAATTAGGATTTTGGTTGATATCTATATTTAATAATAATTACATTTCATTGTGTTTTATCTTAAGACCTTTCAAAATATAATATTAGTGCTTTGTGATGGAATAAAATTGAGCTTGAATAATTTTTTCAGTGAGTAAGACATGAAACAGTAGTAGAAATAGATTTATACACAACTAAATTATATAATTTTTCTTTGGAAATTGTACAAAGTCAAATAAATTTATTTTATTGTGTACTCTATACTGATTGTAAATTATTCTCTCAACTATAGGAAATGGATTTTCAAAAGAAAAATTTGTCCTTCTACCATTATTTTTAATGAATCAATGTTCTTATTTATCCATTGATTAGAAATTAGTGTGAATTAATGTTTTGTAACACTATATTAATCATATGACATTAGTTTTCCTATCCATTCCCATAATGTAACATCCAGAAAATGTTATACTAATATATGGACCTAATTATTTGCTTTTTCTTATAACCTTTATGTTACCCACTTTCTCTTTTCAAGTTACATTGTATTATCCCTCTAATCAAAGTGGGTTTTCAAAATAATATACATGTAAATATTAATTTATTTATTATGGATATAAAAAATTTTGATGGTAAACATTATTTTTTGTATGAAAAATGTATAACAAAAAAAAATTAAATAACTCTATAACTAATAGCTTACTCAACACGTAACCATGTGCTTTAAGTGTGGTCTGATAGACGATAAAAATATTTTTTTATGATCACTATAACCTACATAAAAATAGAAGGTTATTATAGGTATAAAATATGTATAAAGGTTTTCTATAATGAAAATTTAATTAATAATACGTAAAAAATAATCACCCAACATCTTGTAATGTAATTATACAGTTCAGAAATATGTTTTCTTCATAAATGTTTTTTGTATTTTTTTGACAGTCAATTAAAATCAATTTATTCCATTTATTGATTTTTTATTTTATGAAATGAGTATAACATTTGAAATAATTATGTCAATATTATTTTAAGATTATGTTTAGGGATTTTTCTAAAAATATTTATTTTTCATTTAATAATGTAAAATAAAAAAAATTAAACTACAATTTTTTTCATTAAATTGATTAAATTTTAAGTACCATTTTGTTATTAATTTGATATTAAAGTAAAATAATAACCCTTTAATTATATATAATCAAATTGTTTACATAATAATCATAAAAATAATTATTTTTTTACATGTTCATTATTAGACCTATAAAAACTATTTTCTAAATACATGTTTTTGGTTATATTTTAGAATTTATATTAAAATTATTTATTCAAATTAATGAAACATAATATTGAAAATTTTATTCCATATCCATAACAATGAGGTTCAAATCTTGAAAATGTGCACCCTTATCATTTTCCTAATGAATAGTAATCATGGTACATATTCGTCTTCTTGGAAAGAGTAAAACCAATAGACAGGGAATTACATCTTGGGATAAGGCCTATAGATCTCTAAAACACCTAACTTTATTTCATTAGATTGGTTAATTTTCACCTTTTCTTAAATTAATTCCATGTTTTTGAAAATTTGATAAATATTCATTTGATATTGGCCATAATATAATTTAAATAATGTCAATAAAAATATTTCAACATCATTATGTTAATATCTATAATATTTTTTCATGGGTGAAAAAATAATTTATTTTTGATTATAAATTTTTATTTGAAATGATAATTATTTTTTCAAGGTAATTTACTTTTATATTTTAGTTATGGTTTACTTGCCTTAAATTCATAAATAATCACACACAAATCCGATTGAAGTAATAAAAAATCAATTAAATAATTTTATAATACTAGAAATTATATAATACAGATGAATACTTGACTTCCACCATTTTTTTGATAAATATAACATATTATAGATATATTAAAAGTTTATATTCAAATTCAATATCTATTATTTTTTTCATTAATGTAAAACTATGAGAATAGACACAATATTTTATTTAATGATAACTTATGTTAACAAATATTTTATTAAAATATTTAATATTTAAAAAATATATTATATTTTCCCACAATAATGGATTATGGGCTATAATATCAATCATTTTTTAAATATTGGTCAACTATAGTTTATATTAAATTGTGTATCATATAATGATGGAAAAACATTGATGTCAGGATAGTCATAAAAAGGTTTGATGTTGTTTAAAACTAAGAGATCAGGGTTAAAACAACACCTAAACTGCCATAATATTTTTTCGTAGAGATTATTTATACTAATAATCATCCTATATTCAAAATATTTCAATTTTTCCCCATTTAATTGTTTTTTATTTTATATTAATTTAATTTTTTAAGTGATTCCAAGGGCCCCTCTCCCATCCCTTATAAAATTGATCCTCCTCTCCTCTAATATTCACAATTATTTATCCTTATAAATAAACCAATTAGTGACATAATAGAACCATATATTTCTTTAAAATATCCTATAAAGTTTGGTATTTAAAAATACCATCCTTTTAAGGATTCAGTTGAAATGTAAAAGTGGTTTCTCGGTCCATGGTTGAATTTAGAGAATGGTATTTATCCTAGGTGAGACCCAAAGTTAGTCAACATAGGACATTCATAAATGAATCAATTTTCTAGTTTGTTTAATTAAAACAATTATTATATTTATTTATTTTGAGTTTAATAGTCTAAACCAATTTTTATATAAATAAACAGTTATGGAGAATCACTAGTGTAAGATATAACACACTATGATAATTATGTTGATGATTCCATCATTTTGTATTGGTGGATTGAGATTGGAGGATGAACAAAATATGGATTAGGGTAAATTGAGGCATAGAGAACGCAATATATCTTCCACATCATTTAAGAACACTTCCTTTAACAACAACAAAATCCAATATTGTTCTAGGATGAATAATTCATGGTTTACACCTTATGAATAGAATATCGAGCATATTAACATATTTTTTTTCTTTGATCATTGTGTATATGAACCTTATAATGATCCCTTTGTCCAAAATCATACGTTTTTTATAGGCGAAATCAAAGTCTAGCAGCCCAAAACTAGGAAGAGTACCAAAAAATTACGGGGTCCAATAATATTTCATCCTAATAGTATCAAATATTATAATATTGATACCCTCATAAAGAAAATACCCAAAACTAGACAATCAAGAAAAAAGATCACCCAGAGGATCGTTAAAGGCTAAATTGTTGGCTGGTTTGTTCACATTGGGCCATGTGGGAGTGATTCCCATGCCTTCATTGATTAGTTTCCATCACATTCAATCATTATATGTGATTTTCCATAATTAAGGGTCCCATTCATGTATGAAATGAAAATTAACATGGATTTAGTATCCAATGTAGTGAGCCAGATATTTTCCATGTAAAATATCATGAGGCCAACTAACAACACATAGGCCTTGTCCCGGAGAGAGTGACAATTCCAAAAGAAAAGCATGAAAGTAATAAATAGAGTACATTTTTTATCCCACACTAGACCACCACCCATCATCAAAACAGAATTTCATGACCCATCTATGTTTTTCTTCAACCATATATTTTGATGGATCCAATGCATTCATCAGCCATGATAAGGGCTAGGTGTAGAAGAAGTGGGCATCACTATTACATTTGGTGACCTAAGAGAGGGAGAAGTATCCCAGTTGTTGATCTGGAAAACAACACTGAACAACAATCTATTTTTTTAAAGGCAATGTAAATAGTTGAACTTGGAATCCTCTCAAACCATGATTTGTTTCTCACCTTCTATAAACATAAAAAACAATCAGAAAATATTATTAAACTTGATTTTATCACAAGGATTTAATCCCCCACACAATGAAACCAAATCATGAGTAAATTAATCCATGTATGATATTTCGAAGACAGACTAGTCAGGCTACCCAAACTAATCCAAAATCATCTTTCCCATTATCCCTAGAAAAATTTATGTCGCATGGTTTCATCATGAGGCACAATATATTAACATATCCTAAATTAAAAGGGTATACCAGTACACTTAACATTATTATAAAAGGTTATTTCATTATTAATGCCTCACTATCCTCAAAAAATTAAATTTTTTGGGTGTGTCCTTACAACACGTCTTCTCAAACAAACCATCATGATACACGATCATATGCACCATCCTCTAACAATCCTTAACTGAGAAGGCTCTATATTTTGAACCAGTAAATAATTATTTATTGGGTATTGATGATAGCACCATAAATTAATAGAAAACTTGTTGATATTTTAATATAGTGGCTGCAATAATGATAAATAGATTCTAGAATTTCTGAAGGTTATATTTGAGGTGTGGAATCCATGTAAATTAGCTATAATCTTCGTTAAATTGTGGTTCCAAAACTGATAGCACCCCATCCAAAGATACAACACTATTTAATCTCAAGATCCAAAAAATATATGTATGTACAATACACCAAATAATAGACATTATTCCCATATCAGGTTCCAAATATTTTCAATATTCCATTCCAGTGAATTTTCCCCTGAGGGTCCACCCATAAATTGGTTTCCCATTCTAGTCGTGAATGAATCCCATTAATCATGTCAAAGATACTATATATGTTTATTCCTACCTTTCTAATTTTCCTAGCATTCTTTCCCCATGAATCTCAATGGTGTATCAACATAGAGTGGTAATCCCATAAGAACACTCCCATTATGATAGTGAATAGGGGTAATTTATTTGTTGAATGATCACTTTGGTTGTAGCGGTCACCACACAATGGATATCTTTTACATGAATTAAGTCATTCACCATATCCACTATAGATATTCTAACAAGTTCAATGGAGTCTATAAAAAATGAATCTAGTAAACCATTTGGTATAGATACATTGTTAGAGTTTAGGTTGATCACTGCATCATGAAATTATTATTCTTTAAAAACTTTTTTCAGTCCTATGATAACACTAAGCTACACTACAAAAGAAATAGAGTCAAAAAATTCTACATGGAACCCTTATATAACCATAGAGAATGTGAGATTTTTACTAAGAATTAATTTAATTAAAATGAGTTGTATTCATACATTTCACCTCATCTGAATTGCTAGAGAAAGGTTAATCATTTTTAATGACGTTTTTCTGATGATATGATGTTTTTCCTTGATACAATCAGGAATTTTTTTTTCCCTATCACGTTTTTGGATCCATTTTATCCAATATTTATCATGAGTTTAGAATTCATGATTTAGAATAAGCTCTTCCAAGTAGCTATTTGTAGAAATCATATTGATAAAGGGAAATATTTCTTAGTCATTCTTGAGTTTTAACTCTAAATATTCCACTTACTAATTAAGATCATAAATTTTAATGAAATTGGGTGGATAATTATTTCTCTTGGTATAAATATTTAATCTAAAACACCTCATCTTATTAGAAATTCATTTCTATATACCTCCCTGAATATGTTACATACATGAACAAGCCGAAATCTGGTGATATCTAGGTTCTAATATTCCTCTTTGGGAGAAGATAGAGTGACCCCTTAATAATTTTTTCGGAGACATGTCCACATGTATTATAGGGTTGTTAGAAAGGGCTATTACTAGATTTGATACCTTTTCATATGGGAATGAGAATATGTCATGTAAGTTGGATAAGAACGGATCGAGCCTACATTAGTTGTGATCACCCTTCTAATTGTTGAACCATGTGTAATGATCACTTGAGAATACCAAATATAGAATAACCCTATGAGATATAAATGAAAAAATATCATGAATTCCATTCCTCATGAATGATTTTCTTCCTTTCTTTTCCATTGTTTTTCATATGATAATGAAATCCCCTCCCACGATCCATCAAAAGCCCCATGGATCAAGGATCTGGTGATCGATCCATAATACTTCTCTAGAATGTATGTAACACTTTTAAAAATGGTTTAATAAGATGATGAATACTAATGATGATTTCAGTAGTGGTAAACTTGGTAAAAATACATGGTTTCCAAAATATCCATATATGTTAGTTGTGGGAGTCATCATGAATGAACATATGAACAAATACAATGTTTGAATAGTTCACAATCTATGAGGGATATTTCTTTTGTTATAATACTACCACAACCAAAGAGATATTAAATAGGAAGTCATGATCTATGAAATTGGTTTTCACTCAGATTCCCAATCCACGAGAATTCCATATCAGTATGGAAGTCTTCTATGGAGGCGGAGGATTTTGTGGTTTCCTATAATGATTTTTTAGATGGATCTCACTGAATGTAGTTTCTTGGAATGAGTTCTAGTTTGAACTCCCTGGTAGGGGATAAAATAAGTATGGATGGAATGTATAACTATTATGGATCAGGGAAAACTAGGAGGACTGTATAGATATATGTATCTATTAGTAAGTGGGGATAAAATTTTACTGAAAGACTCTAGATCTTGCTTGTAATCAGAAAGTGGTGATGAAATAATCCCAAATTTATCCTTCCTTGAATAAATATTACACCTGGGGTAGGAATATTCATTCATCACTAATATCGGGGGCTTGAAACCACCATGGTCTTATAAGGATAAGGTATGGTTGGATGAAGAGGGGAGGGGAGGATGTTGTGGGATGAAATCTCCTAGATCAGCCATGGTGGTTAAGGTGAAGGGGTCTATGGGTGACTTAGGTAGTATCTTGGGTAATGGGGAAGAAGTACGTTGGAAGGAGGTAGGTACTTGATCCTCCCAATAGACACTCATTTAAAAGTTAAATGAGAAAAAATAAGGGTAATTATCAACTCTTTGGGGGTAAATAAAAAGATCCAACCCACCTATATTCTTTGGATGAGTTCTCTTGAATATTTAATTTCAAATAAAATAACACTGGTGTCAAAGGTATGAGTTTGTAACACCATGTGATGGTTCCCACACTGAATATAATATGATCTAGTATATGAGAGATATATCGGCTTCTAAGATGATATAGGATGAAAAGGATTCTAGAAGTCAGGATGATTGGTAATATAAACAAATAATGGATCACAACATATCACTAATGGATTATAGAAAATAAACATTATGATAGTTCAAGGGGAGATACAAAGGCTGAGCCACATCATAGCCTGTGGGGTCTTACATCCCATGTGAACCCCTAAGGACCATCTGATTGAGTTGATAAATTGGTTTCCAAATTATCCTGAGAAAGACTACCACATTTCCAAAAATTCCACCTTGTATGAGATAACAATACATAAGGATTTCCAATAGAGAACAAAGTCTTTCAATTGGGAACCTAGTACCCATGAACAAACAATGTTTTGAATTATAGGGAGTAGAGGACAATCCTAAATGAATCATTGCACAAATATCCATTGATGAATTTTTATAGCTATCTCAAAAGACTCCACCAAGAAACCAATAAAAGGGTTACCATCCACCATTTTCAGTCTGATCGGATCCAGAGTAATATCTATGAATGTAAAAAGACCATAAAGTAAAGGTTTCCCCAACTGAATGGGAATATCTTTTTGGGAGGGATTATTGGGTGTGCGACAAAGGATATGGGGCTGAAGTGGACCACTCGGGGAAACTGGAGCACATTCTATTGGTAAGTCAATTGGAGTCAAATTCATGTTAAAGACCATGTTAGAAGAAATATACATCACTTAAGATATGAATGATAGGGGATAAACCGTTATATTAAATTGTTCTATGAATTTATTAGTTATTTTTCCAAGTTTCTCACCCCATGATTCCCCAATTTATATTTATTTCCCATGTATGTTTCTACAATGATTTGTTTCACTTTTTCTTTATATTTTACCCTCATCATTCTTGGAAATACTCCCTATTGGAATATTGGGTGATTTTTTTACATTTTCAGGTGGGTTTGATCATTATTGAAATGTCGGATTCATGGAAGATTCACATTCTATGGATTATTTGAAGATATAAAGATTAATAGGGATCAATCATATGATATATTTGATGGATTTATCGATTTTTGATATAATTAGAAGACCAATACAATAAGGGATATTTGTTTTTGCATGTTAGGTTCAAGCGGGAAAACCATATTTTGAATTCTGGCCAAAGAAGGCACATAATCAAAGGAAATGTTTGTTTTAATTCATTTTCATGTGGTCAAGTGGGGGATTACGATTTGTTAGAAAAATATATGACGTAAAAGGAATATATCTAGCTTTATATGATGATCTTGACTATAGAAAATGTTGTGGGATGAAAACAAAACATGTAGTCTTGTTCCAATGGTGTCTATGGTATTGCATTGGAGTTAAATATGACATGTCATGTGGAGGTACCACACGCCAGGTCACCACTAGCTAACTGATATGTCACATAAAAAGTGTACACACCTAGGTTCTCACGTGTCCCTAAAAACTTTTTGTGGCAATAACATGCTGTGTACATTAGATAGTATATGGTCATTGTAATAGGACACATGACAAGTTATAAAAAGAACCCTGGTATGTCATGTGTTATGAGGGTAACATGGTGTTCTAAAACATGGCCACTATATATGATCCAGCCTGGGAATACATTTCTCATCCATGGGTGGCTAAGACACATCATATAGTACCTTTAAAAAATATTTATTACTACAGGGCTTGAAATCTATGTGATGGTTTGTACAAGACTATGTAATGGAGTGTGACCACACACCACATGAAACCCTTTCCCATTGTGAACTCCCTTATGATTACTCTCTGTAACACCCCGAGATTTTATGAGAAATATTATTTTAAATTTCTTTGATGTCTTGAGTTGTACGCAACAGAAATATTAGCTCGCACTGTACACAACACCATGTTATCTTGTAGTATACGCAAACACTATTCTTGGATTGTGTTGCTTGCAAGGGCGAACTTCCTCAATAGCCTGTGTTGTACGCAATACCGAGTTTCACTAAACACTGATATATTCAAATAATATTATTATAAACTAACTGTTATGAATAGTATTAACTAAAATTTTAATTTTATAACTTATAATTCATCTTACACATATTCTAGAACAAGATATGAGAACGAAATAAATTTATTATGTGAAATATGTATTTTTTTAAAAATATAGTTTTACCACCTTTTGATTGAGAAACCACATTAAATCTAGTTTTTGACATTTTTATAAGTTCAATTTGATGAAATAAACTTATTAATTTTAGTAAGGATATAAAAATTAACTTTGGATAATTTTTTAATATTTTTCTATTAACCTTCATATTTTGATGAATAGTAAAAATACGCTAAATTTTAATTAAAAACAACTTTTTTCATCGAGATAATTTATATGGTTAAAATATAATATTTAATGGTTTAAAGTATAAATAGAATATATATTTTTACAATTTAATATAATTTAATTCATAATCATTAATTTTACACTGAATTCATATGTAAAAACATTTCAATCCTTTGCAACGATTTAACTTTTAAAATCTGTTTTCTCAACAGTGGGATTAATTTTAAATTAAATACTCCCACTTCTATGTTTTGAATTTTGAAACTGGATTAAATATTTGGAATTAGTAGGTCAAAATTATTCTAATTGGTTACTTTTTATTTTTAGACATTATGAATAGTAACTACAGTAAATTTTATTTACTACAGTTAAAGGTAAATCGTGTAAATAAGGGTAAAAATACTATTATAAAAATACCCTAACACGTGAAAAAATTCTTTTGGAAGAATAAAAGTAAAAAAATATCACCTAAGTGTCGGAGTAGATTCATTTCCTATAACTTTGACCATGAAAAGGATGTAATTATTATTAAAACCAAAGAAAGTGACTACATTTTACTTTCTTATATCTTATAAGTGTAATAATTTTATTTTAGAGATAAACTTCATAAAACATTGAACATAAATAGTAAACCGAAATAGAAAAACATTATATACACCATGTGAATTTATTTAGAATTTTTAGGGATTAAATAATTAACCTTAATGGTGACACAATAGTGATGTATAAATTATTTTATTGATTGAAATATCAAATAAATGATTTTAAATTTTTTAAAATAAATATTTTATGAACAAATTAATGTGCTCTGTGAATTTTTTTGATGAATACGACATTTTAAGAATCTATTAAATATGTTGGTTCGAATATATCTTCGGTGTGGATTTTATTTATATTCAAATAATTGAATAGTGTCAAAATTGACACAATTGATATTTTATAAAAACAACATATTATTAAATTGTTTAAAAAATTAAATATTAAAAAAAATAAAAATTAAAAAATATATGGTCTAAAATGTAATAATATATCTTATTATGAAAAATTCACAACACATATGTAAGTATTTATAACAATTTAAAAATTAGAATATTATTACCTCAAATAAAATAAAATAGATTAAATAAGGATAAATCAAAATGATAAGGTTTAGAATAAAAAGAAAAAAATGTATAAATTTTATTGGATGATGATATTAAAACCCTATATTACCTCATATTATAATTTGTGTCTATTTTAAAGTTTTTATGTGAAGTTTGGGTTTATTATAAATTAATATTTTAGAGGTTTTCAAAAGTGTCACTCTCCTCTCTTATAAAAATGGCACCTCCTCCTTCTCCTCTTCACAATATTTTGAGGATTCAATATCTACCAAAACCAATCCATTTCTCTCCTCCACTTCCCTAGAAACATACTTGATGTCCTGGTATTCTTCAAATACCAACATTAGTGCCCTATGGGGAGGTTTAGAAGAGGCACGTCACAGAAGGGTAAATATCATTTACCGATTCTTTCAAATTTATTTCTTCTTATACTTAATATTATTTATCTATTTCATTATTAAGTAAAAACATCAGTATCACTGATGTAATTATATGTCATTATATATATTAAACCACACCATTTAACTTTCTATCCGTCCTACGAAAAATGAAATCACTATGGGGGCGTATGTACGACTTACCGTCTCCACGCTATGGTGTACTTTTTTTCCACCACCACCTTACAAGGATTTGTATAATGGTGGAAATAATAACTATATATGATTATTATAACATGATACTGATTCTGGGAAATTATATAATCCACTCCAATACCATTCAACAATTATGGGAACGATATCGTCGCTCGTGCGTACGTACGGATTACCGTCTCCAAAACGTGATGAGATTCATTCGCCATATTAACCATTAAAAATGAATATAAAGTATATATAATAAATAATCATTATTGATATGATATAATAATGGTACTGGATTTATTTACATATATGTTTGATTTACTTAATTCCATTCGATTCCATAAGGAAACGAAAACAGCGTTCATGCGTATGTACAACCTACCGTCTCCATGAACGGTGGATTTGATTTCATATAGTGATATATCATATATATTTATAAGCTGAATATATATTATATATAAATAATTTTTTACATTCTAGAATTAAGTATATCAGGTTATACGTTATTATATCCAGAACAACAAGTCCAAACACATATGATAAATGAAATGATTTTACCCAAAACAGTGCTTTAACATGGAATGGACAATAGAATGGGTAATATCAAGTCATAAGTGAATCATATATGATTTCATAAATATTATTATGGTTCGCTTACAAGTTAATAATATGTTTAAACCCATTATATAAGATTTTTGGATATGTATGGAAGAAATTGGACCTAAGGTAAGGGCTAATTATTCCAATCTCGTTCTTATCCGAGATTGTTTATTCCCTAGTATTTAATGGCTTTATATTTATCATCCATGTCCATGTTTTAGAAAATTGTTTCCATAAAGTTTTTACTATTCATCCATGTATGTTAAAAGTCATGTTTACCCCTTTTTGACTTTTACTATGTAGTATGGAAGGAATCTTTCTTTTGTTTACCATACGAGGTACTTTTCGACTTTTCTAGCAAAAGTACAAGAAGAAAGATTTTTTTAACTTATACGACTTGAATGGATTTTTACAGTTTTATAATGCCTTATTTTCATTAAGCTTCTACTACAATATTTCATTATTATTTTTAACAAAATTCTATGCTTTTAAAATCTCATGGCATTTTGATAAAATAAAATGATTTTGAATAAGAAAGGATATTTTCTTCAAAAATTAATTTCAATTGTTTCATCAAAACCATTTTCCATCAATGATGACATTATTTAATATGGATAAGAATAATGTATAATGTCCCTATTATTTAAATGGTTATATTTTGATTATCACCTACCATTGGCCAACAGGAAGTTCCTCGATTGTAGGAATTAGTTTTTTTATGTTGTATGATAGATGAAGTATCAGTCCATTTTTGGAACCATATATGATTGATCTCACCATAGATAGAATTATTTATATTTAAAAATATTTTCTAAACATATGTTTGAGATAGATGGAATGGCCTATAGTTATACCGCATGATCTCCTAAAACTTCATGAATTTCAACCTCAACTTCATTTCTTTAAGAGATGAAGTGGAAATTTTTCAAGGCATGAAAAACGGTGATATTTTACCAAAATCAAGTATGTTTGTCTTTTAATTCAAAAATTCATCAAGTTTAGGGAAATGATCCTGAAAACCAAAACTATTTTCCTATTACCCTCATATCCGATTAATCAGATCACAACTGAGATCGTCACAAAATAATGTCCTTTTGTTCTTTTTTCTATTTTTCATATCCATGTACTCTACCGCTCTCCATCAGAGTTAAATGGATATATTTCTCATCCATATACATATTTTCACCTATGTTATCCTATGTGGAAACCAAGTAATTAGTTAAGTTGGGTAACCATTACGTTTCATAAATTAGTTTTTAAAATTAATTTTTAGTATTCCTTTTTACAATGTGGGTTTCTATGAAAGAAACTTTCTTGTAATAAACGATTTATCACCAAGATGAATTTCAAGGGCGAAATTCATTTTAAGCGGGGTAGAATGTAACACCCTTATATTTTATAAAAAATACTATTTTTAATTTCATTGATGTCTTATGTTGTATGCTACACCATGATTAGTTTTCACTATATGAAACACTATTTTATCTTTTAGTATACGCAAACACTATTATTGGCTTTTGTTGTATGCAAGAGTGACCTTACTCAATTGCGTGTGTTGTACACAATACTGAGTTTCACTAAAAAATGATATATTGTTATAATATTATTATGATCTTTCCATTATGAATTGTATTAATAATATTTAGAATTTTATAACTTAGAATTTATCTTACACATATTCTAGAACATGGTATGAAAAATAAATTAATTTTTCAAATAAAATAAGTATTTTTAAAAAAATGCAGTTTTGCATCCTTTTGATGGAGCACCCAATTTAAATCTAGTTTTTGACACATTTATAAGTTCAATTTAATGTAATAAACTTATTAATTTCAATAAGTATATAAAAATTAACTTTGGATAAATTTTTAAAATTTTTCTGTTAACATTAATATTTTAATGAATTGGAAAATACTATAAATTTTAATTAAAAATAACTTTTTTCATCGAGATAATTTATTTGGTTAAATTATAATTTTGAATAGTTTTAAATTATAAATATAATTTAATTTTACCATTTAATATAATGTTATTACATAGAATTAATATTACCTTGAATTCATAAGTAACACATTTCAATCTTTTGCAACGTTTTAAATATTAAAACATGTTTTCTCAACAGCGGGATTAATTTTAAATTAAATGCTGCCACTTCATTGTTTTGAATTTGGAAAAATTAATTCCATATTTCTAAATAGTTGGTCCAAATTATGCTATATTTTACTTTTTTATTTTTAGACATTATGAATATTAATTAAGGTAAATTTTATTTACTACAGTTAATGGTAAATCGGGTAATTGAGGGTAAAAATAAGATTATACAGTTACCCTAACACCTGCAAAGATTCTATTAGATGAATAAAATTAGACCTATATAACCTAATAGTCATAATAGATTCATTTCATTGGATTTTTACCATGAACAGGATATAATAATTATTAAAACTAAAGAAAGTGACAACACGTCAGTTTCTTGTATCTTATAAGTTTAATAATTATAATTTAGTGATAAACATTATAAAACATCTAACATAAATAGTCAACAGAAGGATAATAAAATTATCTACATCATTTGAACTTATTTATAATTTTGATGGATTAAATAATTATGATTAATGGGGTCACAATAGTGATATAGAAATTATTTTATTGATTGAAATATCAAATAAATGGTTTTAAAAATATTAAATAAATATTATATGAACAAATTAATCTCCTCCATGAATTTGTTTTAATAATATTAAATATTATGAATCTATTAAATTGTTTGGTTTGAATATAGCTTCTGTGTGGATATTATTTAAATTCAAATAAATGAATTGTGTCAAAATTGACTCTATTGATATTTTATAAAAATAACATATTATTAAACTCGTTAAAAAATAACCAAAACATTTAAAAAATTACAATATTAAAATTATATGGTCTAAAATGTAATAATGTATCTAATTATGGAAAACTCCCGACACATAAGTATGTATTTATAACAATTTAAAAATTAGAATATTATTACCTCAAATAAAATTAAAAAGATTAAATAATGATAAATCAAAATGATAAGGGTTAAAACAATATAAAAACATGTCTAATTTTGATTTGTTGATGAGATTAAAACCCTATATTACCTAATATCTGAAATTGACTCACATTGGAAGTTTTTATGTGGGGTTTGTGTTTATAATAAATTAATATTTTAGAGGTTTCCAAAAGTTCCCATCTCCACTCTTATAAAAAAGGAACCTCCTCCCTCTCCTCTTCACACAATTTTTTGCCTTCATTATTTTCCAAACCCGGTCCATTTATCTTACAAACATCCATAGAAAAATTCTATATGTCCTGGTATTCTTCAAATACCATCATTAGTGCCCTACGAGGAGGTTTAGAAGACGCGCGACAAAGGAGAGGTAATGTTCTTTACCGATTCATTCCAATTTATTTCTTCTTCCACCTATTCTTATTTATTTATTTCATTATAAAGTAATAACATCAGTATCAACAATAAACTTATATGTTATTTTAAATATTAAACCATCCCATTTCACTTTCTATCCGTCCTACGAAAAACGAAATCACTATGTGTGCGTACGTACAGCTTACCATCTCCACGTCGTGATGTAATTTTCTTTTCCACCACCAGCTTACATGGATGGGTATAATGGTGGAAATAAAAACTAAATATTAATATAATAACATGATACTAATTGTGATATATTATATAATCCACTACAATCACATTCAATAATTATGGTAACGATATCTTCACCTGTGCGTACGTACGGATTACCGTCTCCACGACACGATTAGATTCATTCTCCATGTTAACCATTCAAGAATGATTATAAAGTATATATAATAAATAATGGTGAATGATATTACATAATAATGATACTGGATTTATGTATATATATTTTTCATTTAAATAATTCCATTTAATTCAATGTGGAAACGAAAACAGCGTTCATGCGTACCTATGGCCTACCGTCCCCATAAACAGAGTATTTCATTTAATTTATCGATCTATCATATATATTTATATTCAGAATATATATTATATATAAATAATTTTTTACATTCTATAATTAATTAAATCTAGATATAATTAATAATAAAAGGAACAACATTTCCAAACATGTACGATTAATGAAATGATTTTACACAAAACGCTACTTTAACATAGAATTGACAAAAGAACTGGTAATATAAAGTCATAAGTGAATCATATAAGATATCATAATTATTATTATGGTTCTTGTACAAGTTAATAATATGTTTTAACCCACTACACAAGAGTTTCAGAAACATACATAATAAATTTTACATATGGTAAGGGATAATTATTCCAATCTCATTCTTATATGAAATTGTATATTCTTAGGTATTTACTGGGGTTATATTTATCATCCATTTTCGTGTTTTATAAAAATGTTTTCATAAATTTTTTACTATTCTTCCAGGTATTTTTAAAGTTATTTTTACCCCTTTTTCACTTTTACTATGTAGTATGGAAGGAATCTTTTATTTGTTTACCATACAATGTACTTTTTGACTTTTCCTTCAAAAGTAAAAGAATATTTTTTTAACTTATGCGGCATGAATAGATTTTTACGGTTTCATAAATCCTTATTTCCATGAAGCTTCCTCTACAAAATTTCATTATTATTTTCCACAAAATTATTTTCATTTAAAATCACACGGCATTTTGAGAAAATAAAATGATTTTGAAGAAGAAAGGATATTTTCTTCAAGAATTCATTTCATGTGTTTTATCAAAACTATTTTCCATATATGATTACATTTTTAATATGGATATGATTCATGTATAATGTCTCTATTATTTAAATGGTTTTATTTTATCTGCGATTAAATTATATCCATTGTTTTATATTGATTTTGTTATGATGGGATGATGTATATGAAACCCATTAAATTCATTGGGTTATCATGAATGATTTATGTTCATTTTTTGGTACATGAAAGGATGATTTCATTATGAGATGGGTGGGACATCCATCTCCCTCTAATGCATTTGGTAATGATTTTGTCTCATGAGATAGACATTTATGTAATGGTAAGTACATCTGGTTCGGTAATACAGGGCTGGAACGACAAGTAAACCCAGTTCAGTAACGGACTTTGTCCACTATGTTTTTCTTAGCAGAAATGCCTTGGATACTATGGAAATCATATCATGTTCTTAATTGTTTTCAATAATTACATGTTTTATTCCCTACATATTTTATCATGATTAATATTCCATTATGATCTATACCTTACGTACTACAAATATTTATTTAACAACTCTAGATTTCAATGGTTAAACATTTTGTTCATGTTTTTAAGTTCAAATGTATATGGTTTGTTTTGTTTTCTCCATTCATATCCTTATGGAGCATTTGATCTCACCCTTTTTAGGTTTTCATTTCCCTAGAATATAAATAAAGTTTTTAGGTAAGAAAACAAAAGGGAAAGTTTGTTTTGGGAGACGTTGACGATCTTTCACCATGATTAGAAGATTTTTTTTCTTGTTTCCAAAGACACTAAATTATTACACTCCTTAGGTGTCAATTTTTATTATGTATTATGTATTATGAAAAATTAATTTAATGTTCGTGTACGTCAAGCTTGGTTCTCTACAATCTATACCTCAATTATCCATCATTTGGAATTGGATTTTAGATTGTGTGTATCCTATCATGAGTTTGTTTCTATATATAATGTGATAATATACACTTTAGTGGTATTTGAGATACAAGGTTATATGTTCTAAGAGTGACAGTTATTTTTTTCATCTCAATAATAGTAGTGATCTGGAAGGATCATTAGAAACAAAATCCCTCATGTTCGAAAGGAAATGGGTACTCTACATATTGACTAGATACCTCCTATTAGAAATGGTCATGGATCTCAAACCAACTAAGTGGATCCCTCACAATGGGATATGACATAGGCCCTCAATCAACTGAGTTAGACCCTCCTGCATGATATGGCATGGGTCCTCTACCTAATGGGGGGCTCTATCCTACGGTGAAAGAGAATGGGTCCTCTTACTATAGAGTGATACACTATTATTAGGACAGGGAATGGGCCATCAATCGGCTAAGTTGAAGACGCCGTTTGGATAGGTTATTGTTTCTCTATCTACTGAGTAGAACCATCGTGTAGAGTCAAAGTATGGTTACTCTACCAATGTAGTGGTACCCCCTGGTGTGCCAGGGTTCGGGCTCTGTACCTCAAGATTATATCTTTTTTACATTGAAAAATAGTGTCATGCAATGGATACACATGGATTCTCTTCATATAAACACACCATACTCTAGGAATCGATGATAGACCATTTGAAGATGTGGGTAGACAGGTCATCATGGTATAATAGTGACATGGAGATCACCTTTCTCACCTATCATGGTGTATTTTATAACATTTTATCTCAGATGATTGATTTTTTCTATATTTTTAAGAGTTGAACAATCTACTTCTATCATGTCTCTCATTTATCCCTCCTCTAGTTATTAGACCATCCTAAATGGTATGTTTATAATCTCCCCTATGTAGGATTTTTATGGAACTTGGAATGTCTTCTTTAGTTTATGGATAGGTTGATGGGACATTTAGTGAATAATAAGGATAATCAAGGGAATTGGACCACATATGGTGGTCTGGATTGTAGATCTAGAGATAAGATATCTTAGTATTTACTCTCTTCCCAGTAATTTTCAGTTTGGGACATCATTTTTGCTTGGGGGTTTATTTTTTCCTTATTAATTTCTGAATACATTATCATTAACATTTCTATTCCCTAAAGGTTTTTACATGCATGGTTTTTAATGTAAGACATATTTTCATTATATTTTATTATTTTGGACTTATAAATTGATAAGATTGGGTTCACGTATAATGGTACATTAATAAATGGTATTTTATATTGGTTGGGACATTCAGTGATTATCTTTATCCTCTATCTTATATAGGAAGGCTTCGTATAATTGTGTCTTTACCTTCCACCAGCCAAGTGGGCCCCAATGGGTCGGGTCATGATAAAATGGTATCATAAATGGTTCATTCCATGTGACTAAGTTTTGATATGCCCCCTTAAGAGGACTTGGTTGGGACAAAGGGAAATGATGTCAAAGTTCCTTTAGTTTGGTTATGAATCCAAGGAATTCAATATTATTGTTCCAGTCGACGTATCCATTCATGAGTAATTTTACCACCATTTCATCGACCTAGAATAATGAGACATTTGTTGCAGAGAATATTTGTACATGTCTCATGTTGGATTGTGTCTTTTGACTATCCTTCTAGTGTTATTCTTCATATATATAAGATCATCTGACCATTGAAAGTCTTGATTTAATTTTCAGGATTCCTCCACAAGGAAATCTATATAGGTTACGAATTTAAGATCATGAAGATGATCCAATTAGTGATAAGGTCATAATTAAGGGTCCATCATATGAAATTTTCCCTCTAGGAGGGTAGGTTGTACCACCCAACATATTGAAAAATTGATTATACCAGTAGAAAATGATTAGGATACACTCATGCTTAGAACACTCTTGGAATTCTTATGCATGTGGCTACTGAGGTTCCATGGTGATATGGATCCCTAAAAAGTAGGAGATTGGCCAGAATCCATGATATTAGTATTCAAGGTATTGTCTCCCTAATTGATCAGGTGGTATCACTATCAACTAGTCATTTACATGGAGCAGTTGGGCACTAGTGGATTTTAGCAATACATATTTTTGATTAGTTGACACGATCGTGTCCAAATTCTAGCAGTTGTTTCATGATGAGTATTGACACTCATTTCTATGCTCATTTAATATTCACGAGTTTTTGGAGCTACAATAAAAAGGGATAATAGTATCAGAGTATTCCATGGGGTTCACTGATCATAAACTGTACTCCCTCAACATGTTTTGGGGTTGTAACTTTTTTGATTAAAAGTTTTATTAGTGTATATATAGAGAAATATGTGCCAATGTGGTACCCTTTTTTATTACCATATATATTGTTGAGTTAGAGATATCATTGGTTAAGGAGATATTCTTATCACATGGATTTCATGAATCTATTGATGATAATGGGAATTAGAGGGAATAGTAAACTACAACAGATATAAGGCGCTAGTCAGTATGATCATGGAATATGAGATATTCTCAAGGAGAGACTTGTGAAGGTGTTCATATAGGAAATGGACTACACATATGGGAAAGGAATCACATAGAGGGGTAATGATATTAATTCGATGGGTGACGTCACATTGTATGTGACTGCTTGATCGAACATGCTGAGGAGGGAAAATATATAGTGGAATGAGCGCTATGGGAGAGGCCATGACATGATCATGGTTCTCATTGTAATGTCTAGGGTATCACCCAATTATTTGGATTAGGGAAAGGATTATGTTGGTCTCTAGTAAGTGGAGCTATGGGTGGTGGATGGTGTTATGAGCTGCTGCCAACACCACAACAAGGTTGACCACACAAGGCATAGGAATTCAGTGTTTAGGGCCCTGGGAAGATATATGATATAAAGGCTTATGGCCTTGAATCTCTTGAGATGATTATAGATATTCTCTATATTTATTATACACACATTTCATTAATTTTAAATAGTGCATATAGTTACTCTATCATCTCTTTAATATTGGTTCAAGAGCTGGACCTCCTTGTTGAAACATTATCCCAGTAGGCTTGCCTTAAAATTTCTATAAGGATTATTCATAGATATAATTTATTCTTGAATATAGTGAGTTTTATCTTAGTTGGTAGATATTTTTATGGGGCCACTTTTTCTTCAAGATCGGGTCAAATGATGTCTTCTAGGATATGAACTAGTTTTATGGGGTCTAAGCCAAGATTTACTATCACCACATATGACTCATATGACATTAAATGGATATGGGGAGGTTATCTAATTGGTATAATAAAGATATCGTGTTGGTGAATATATGGAATATTATCAAGAATCTATAACCCATCACCCCTCAATTTCTAATTTTATCCATTACAGTAATGGACTCTTTAGGTATCTGTATTCCTTTAGTAATAGTGATTCATTTTGATATCATGCATGAGGACACTATGTGACTAAAAATGAGGTAGGATATAGAGTTTTTAATTTTCATCAAAGATGGTATCACGGTAATATATTCCATAGCATATCATATATCCCTTACTAAGATTTTAAATCTGATGTTTAGCTAGAGGACCACCAAGAGAATATTTTTATCAGACCTAGTGGGTCACTCTTGGAAGCTCCAGTTTTGTTCATGAAAAATGATGGTAAGAGATTTTTTATTTTTTATATTATCATCAACTAAACGAGGAATTGATAATGTATAATTCCAATTTTCAATGATTTCAATATTCTTTAATCAGTTTCATGGAATATTTTTTTCTCAAAAATTAATCTTAGGACTAGATACCAGTACATTATTTTTCGTGAAGGTGATATTCCAAAGATAAAATTTTAATGTCTTTATTAAATCTATGAAATACCAGAGATTTAATTTAGTGTGATGAATTCCCATGGTATGTTTTTAGACCTGATGAAATGTATCTTTCAAACATACATGGACTGGTTTTTTGATGTTTAAATTGATGTAATACTCATTTTCTCTATGTCAGAGGAGGAGTATGTTGATCAATTATGCATTGTCCTCGGGTGGCTATGGGAGAACCTAATTTAAATTATGCTCTTGATGTTACTGTTATAGATCCATCTGGTTAACATTCTTGGGAATATCATTTCAAAGAATTTATTTGTTGTGGACCCCTTGATGAATCAAGAAAAGCTTTCTTTGAATCCACCCAAGTGCATGTTAATGGTGTCAATTATTTTTGCGTGATGGGTACTACATGAGGTTGGGGGTAGTATTATCCAATATTAATATCCCCTTTGATAACCATTTCATAAAAATTGGATTCCATTTACACAGAATAAGATGTTACAGAGGTCCTATGTGGTGTTGATGATGAGGCTGATATGTACTCATGTTTTTTAGTCAACCAAAGGAGGGTGTGGAGTATATAGTGTGTTGTAATACCTATAGAGTTGGAATATTTTGAATTTTAATTTAGAGAATGGAAGATACCACATATGTATTGAGGTAGTTGAGACCCCATGAGAATAATTTCATGACTCATTCCCTATAGTTGGTAGTGGGAGTCTTTAATATGAGGAAGTGGTGGCACTATATTTTTGGGGAGAACCATATTGTCTATGTGGAAAATCAGTGTCTCAAGTATGTCTTCCCAAAAAGAAACATCTGACCTAGATAGAGGTTATGGTTGGGGTTCAAATAGGAATTTGACATTGAGATAGTATATTCTCCTTAAAAGGGTAACGTGGTGGCATATTTTGTTAGTAATATTACCTAGGCTCTCTTTGAGGAAGAAGTATCTAATCTATTAGCTTTATCATAGTTGACCCAAGTAATGGAAAAGGCTTCAACTTTTCATCAATTAATGGTGTTTTATCCCCCACTTCTCTAGTTTATGTGGGAGTATTTGATAAGACACAAATGTTTTGAGGCCTTACATGACTATAAATCATCATAAGATACACCATATAGATTATTTTAAGGATAAATCATGTTATCGTATTGCATGGATGGATGTTGGAACTTGTTTTAATGTGGGAGGAGGGGATGATGGAGTTTCAAAATCTCGTTTTTCTATTGATCCAAATGTGGGAAATCATTATAGAGACTTTAAGTGGTAGTTTTTGTGGGCTTGATAGATGAGAATTATGTCTAATTTCATCTCTTGGTTCCTCACATGTTAGATGTTGAATGATGTGTACTATGATTCAGTATGATTATTTCAATAAATTGATACCCCAGTGTTGAAATGTGAAGTATTTTCCATAGAATCCATGATAAGTATTTCTTGGACAATGAGATTCCAAAATTTGATTTGGGTGATAGTTTACTAAATTGTGAAGTCAGTGCACTTCCATGCAATCTGGGAGGAGAGTACTATCTAGATTTTGGTGAAACAATATATTTTTCAGATCATCCACCTTCATGGGGTTTCCTGAACAATTTTCTCCAACCATTAATCATATTCTACATCACTTTTGTTGTGAGGCTTGTAGTTAGAATTCTAGACCCAAATGGAGATTATTAAAAATTTCCACCCAAATATAGATGGTTAGATCAAATCATCAATAATGGTGGTTGAGGTTATGCTAAGAGAATACATGTAAGACATTAGTCGTATTTGGTAGAATCACATTCCAATATATTAGTTTTCATAAAATAAATGTTATCACTCAACTATAGACATGTCATATTTTGAGGCTCTGTAAGAGGGGTCCTTAAGGTATCCAGTATACGGAATTGAGAAATGTTAGGCATATATTATTTGGTTATTGGTGGTGTAGGTAATGATAAGGAAGTTCAAGGTGATACATGAAAGGATCAGGATAGCCCAGATCATAAAGAAATCTTATAAATATCAATATCAAAGTCCCTTAGATAACGTGTGTATAGACCATGTTTTTATTAGAATCTCCACACAATGAAGATTATTGAGCTTCAAATATACAGGAATGGTATACCTAAGGGTTTTCAATCCATTTATAATATTGCTATGGTTTGGTGACTTTTAATACTACCTCTGCATGCCATCATAGTTGGAACGTGTTCTTGACAGTGTATATGTGTCACAATTGATGACATACTTCCCTGTTCCTATAAAAATTAATCACAAGGGTGGTAATGAAACAAAGAATGGATCTAGATTTATGGAGCATAGAATATAAATAAATAAATAGTAGGATATTATCATGCATTTCCAACATATTTTGTTGTTTTTTTGTACTATGGACGCATGGGGGGACATACGATAGCTTATGAGAGTGGGAGAGAAAGATTTGGGCTCAGTATCCCGACCTTTTTTCTTAGTTTTTTATATTTGAGGATGAATATATTGAAGCGGGAAAATTTATGACACCATTGATTTTTCTGAATTACTTAGAAACATATCTAGAAATATTTTTTGAGAAAATTAATGGGGTAGTACGCAATTCTGATTCTCGATGAGTCTTGTATTAATTTTAAAAAAATATTATATATTTTTTATGTCTTTCCCAGACAATATTTCATAAATAATTCAATATATCAGGAAATAAGTCTCAAAGTAGTACAATGAGCCCATGTTTGAATATGTAGTGATGAATTTACCCTAGGTGCAACCAAATGTGTGTCGTCATGGGTTGTATGAAATAATAGAGAGGTAGAAGGTGCATTTGTTTGAATATGTAAATAATTAATAAATTTTAAATTAAATGAACTAAACCTTTTTACACTAAAAATATGTTTTTATTGAGAATATCTAGGGTTATCTTGATTTCCGTGAGACCATTAAGAAGAGGATTACATAGTTCATTCATATCGTAGCCAGATCATATGATGATCAACCTCAGGATCGAGGTGAATTGAAGAGAAAGAAACAAAAAAGATCTTCCCCATTATTGATCAATGCATACGTCATAAAAAACTATACAATAGTGAACTCAAACCCATAATGTTTTTCCTCTTATATCATTAAATTATTTAGGTTGATCAATTTATTTGGTTGTTTGAATTTTATTAAAACATATCCTCACCTTGTTGAAAAGAAAAAGTAATCAAAAATTTCTCTTGATAATGTATTTTTTCTCAACCCATTAATCACAAATTTATATTCTTTGGTCAAGAAATATTGGAAAATAATTGTTTAACCGTTTTTTATTCTTCATCATCGTTTATTTCATTCTTCACCATTAGCCTATGGTGCCACAATTCGACATTTTCGACTGAGTTTAGGAAAAACAAGACAACTAGATTCATGGGGAATTCATGAAAAATTTATGTCTAATGATATAAGAATGAATATGGATGAATAATTGGATGTGGGATATGGTTTTTTTAAAGAAGCATCATGATATATGAATAAAATTATTCATGGTTCATGTGGGATAATTGCATTCCAATTTTTGACCGATGGAGGGTTGGAATCGATGGTCAGAGGTTTCTTCCATTGTTATCAAGAGGTAAAATGGTGGATTCAGTGGAAGGTGAAATAGATCAATAGTGTGTGAAAAATATCTAAATATTTATGAAAATATTAACTACATGTTGTGAACTTGTATGAACACACATTCTATAGTCTATCTATGATTACATATTGGGTTTCAGATTTGAGTAAAATATGACAAGCCATGTGGATGAAACACATGTAATTTAACCGATAGATGACTGAATTATCATGAAAAAAGGTAACAAACCTAGTATCCCTTGTGGCTTTCTCATATATATATGGTGGGAATATGCTTCTGTACCTGAGATAGTACAATAGAGTAGGAAGAAGACACATACCGAGTACTACCCATACCCCTTACGCCAAATTTATTACATGGGGAATAAATTGTTCTAAAACATGTCTACATTACTCATATTAATCTTGGATACAACAAATTATCCATAGGTATCCAATAAATTATCTTGTGTACACTTAAATGTCTTATAATATCACATAGCCAAGAATCCAAATACTAGAAGGGACACGACGGGGCATCCGAGTGGGCCAACATTTCTTATGGGGCCCATTTTATGCTATATACACCATTATGAATATTTTACCACTCATGAATACTTCATTTGGACTTATATTTTGGTGTAATTGTATTGTATACTATTTTTTCTATGTAGGACAACATGGTTCCCTCTGTTCTGTATTTTGTGATAAAATATAAGATTCCATGGATGTGACACATCTTTAGGTGATTCTCGATGAAGCTAGTGATTTAGATAGATCTTGAAATAGTGGAAACACCTTATTTGATGCGGAATGTTTCCTATACTTATTTATAGGATCCCTCTTATAGTGATATGGAATTTTTCCCATACCAACTGAGCATCACCCTCCTATTGTGATAAGTCATTGGTCCTCTGTCGACTAAGTGGAAAAATCCTATTTGATAGGGAATGGGTCCAATATCTATTGAGAGGCACCATCCAACATTGATAGAGAATGTTTCCTCATGATTCTATGTGGCACCCTCCTACTGGGATTGGGCATGGTTCTTTCATTGACAGGATGGCACCCTCATATTGGATAATTAAGTGGACCCTACCAACCAAATGTCACCCTCTTGCTATAAATGTTCATAGACCCTCTATCTATTTTGTGTAAAATACCTACAGGTACATGGAATGAGACCTCTATTAACTAAGTGGAACCCTCTTATTGGATAGGTCATGGGACCACATCAGACTGATTTCCACACTCCAGCGAAACCAAAGAATTGTTTATCTACATTAGCAGTGGCACCCTGCTATTTTCCAAGGGTATGAGTCCTCAACCTTGAGATCATGTACCCACATATATACAGCATGTTGGTTATATAACTCCACATGGATACTCTTCAAAAAAACATGAGAAATCTTGGCCATCAATAATAGACCCCTTTCGAAAAATTGGATGACTGATCATTATAGGCTAGGCTGTGAGGAAGTGATTATAACACCCCAATTTTTTATAGTCCATTTTCGAATAAATTAAATATTCATTTATATCTCACTATATAATGAGTCAAACTTTCCTTTTGCATGGTTATAACTCAATTCACGTTACATATAAAATAAACTTTGAATACTTTATATGGAATATGAACATGGCGTACGTTACACAAAACAATGATGTTTCTACGAATCAACATTTTATTTTTATAATTATTTAAAATATATAATTATAACCCAAATATTAACAATAATAATATTAGTACAAAATAATAATTTTAAAATATGGTTTATAATGGTTTTCTATAATAAAACATACTGATAATGAAACATATAATTTTTGGTAGATCCCATATATGTTTAGAAATAATATTTTTTGAAATGAACTGTTGTTAATGTTATTCTATGAAAATTAATAAAATTAATTTTAGAAAATTTTGAAAATTAATTTCAAAAAATAAACTTCATTTTTGGACATATAATGTTGAAATTATCTTTGAGATATTTATTGGGATATTTCAAAGAAACATCATTTTTTGTTGAATATTAATAAAATATTTAATTTTAATTGAAAACTACTTTTACATATAATTTATTTTTATAGATAAGTTATAATTTAAATTTAGATTAAAACAAATTTTTTATCAATTAATCCAATTTAGGTCATGGTAACCAATTTCACATTGAAATTCTGTATAAAAACATATCAAATTTTGGATGTTTTTACTCTAAAAACCTCGAGTGTTGTCACATTAGCACGATTATATTTAATTTAATTCTAACCAATTAATAGATTAGAATTTGAAAAAATATATTAAATATTTGTAATCAGTAAAATTCATAACGTATAATAAGGTAAACATTGTTCATTACTGAAAATTTTAGTAAGTGTGATTAAAATTAAAAAAATGGTTATGTGAAAAATTGTGTTAACAGAGTAATAAAATTTAAATTTAAAACCAAAAACAATATATAATCTTGTAAAACACCATATTATAGACATAATTAGGCCATTAAACTTCCATTAATTGGTTTATTTATAACATTGATCTGTAAAAATGTGGTTACACCTAACTTGTTTTAGAAAATTCATTGTGCATCCTTTCACTTCATTATAAATGGCCCCCAATTATCCCTATTTGTAACACATATCAACCCATAGAGGATTGGAAAATATTTGATCAATCCACATCCAAAAAATTCTCCATTAATTCCAGAAATTTCCCCTTTTGATTAAGGTAGTAGCAGGAAATCATTTGGCACAAACCAAAAGGAGTCACCCGATTAAGAGGCAAAAACTTCTCATAAACTCAATTATTTTATTTTATTTCACCACCCCTAAACTCTATATATTCATTGATTGTATAAAAACAAAATTTTATAAAATATACTAAAATATTTTTATGATAATGTTTCATACTTAACTTACACACACCACTATCTAATGGGCAATAAAAACGGAAACACTTCTCTTGCATATATATGGATTACCGTCTCTATAGATGGTCTATTCCATTTCACAAATATATATTATATAGGTTATTATGAAATAAAATATACAGAATATACATGGTATTTATATTATTATTTAAATTGTTTAAATCATGATATAAGTATACGGTCCAATGATGCAACAAATCAAGACACTTGTGAAGAATAAAGAGAATATTACCCAAAGAAAAACCTTAACATGGGATTGTAAACAAGAACGTAATATAAGGTCAAAATCAAACCATATATGGTATTATATATTATAATATGTTACAGAAATTTTTTTATAATTTTATTTATTTATTATATAGATGGTTTAAATGAGTATTGTGAGAGTCAAGATAAAAGGCATGTGGGTTTCACCTCTCTTTTTATTTCCAAGAGATACATGATTTATTCACCTCATATTATTTCTATGTGGTGTTTATACTAACCATGGATATATTCAATTGTTATAAAACATAAATTTATGGTTATTTCCATATCTATTTTTTAACTTTTTTTCTTGGGGTTAATGCTTTAAAAGCCACCAAATGAGAAAAATATTTTTTTCTCAATTTTCCTTCATCAACACACATGTTTTAATTTTCACAAACATAATTTTTAATGGTTT
Source organism: Viscum album (assembly GCA_963277665.1). Taxonomy (NCBI): domain Eukaryota; kingdom Viridiplantae; phylum Streptophyta; class Magnoliopsida; order Santalales; family Viscaceae; genus Viscum; species Viscum album. Next base: position 2,042,505,783 of record OY728147.1, on the reverse strand, counting down.
TTATACATGAATGTTTAATTTTATATAATTAATATACATACTTTCTATTTATTTTAATCTTCATTTAATTTCTTTGTCCTATCTAGAGAGTATTATCCCATGTTACTATGTTGTAAGATTTTTTTTAAAACACTGTCATCATATTTCTATATGGTATATTTTTTTTCATTATTGAAATCATATTATAAATATAAATAGAACATTTAGGAATTTATTTATCCTATGTTTATTCAATTTCACTCTATATTTTATTACCAATTTCTAATATTTGGTACATAATATAATTTTTAAAATTTTTTTAACAAAAATATGATTGTATTTCTCTCTTCAGTCAGAAAACTATTGTATTCAAAAAAAATGTTATAAAGAAAATTCAAATTACCCATGAATACATTTTTCAAGGAAAATAGATTTTCAGATTTTATTATTACTTTAAAATAATTCTTTATATGTTTCAAAATCTATTTTAATCAAATAAAAAATTCATAATTTTTTATGTTTTATGAATAATATTTCCATCTAGAATAGTAATTTTACTAATGAAATATTTTTAAAATATCTTTAATATTATTTCTTATCAAAAATAAAATCCATTATTTTTAATCAATCCTTTAAAATGAAATTATGTAATGATTCCATTCATATTATTTTTCTGAATGGATTATTGTTTTATTCCATGAAATTAATGAATCTCATTTCCCTTTTACAAATTATATACGTTTGAAACCCTCTACTTTTCATGGGTTTTGTTTGTGATGAAATGATTATGAAATATATATTTTTACAATGTTTGTGATATGATTAGATGTTTATAATACCCATTTCAATTAATGGTATATTATATTATTATTTAAGATCTCATGGAACATGTATGTAAAATTTCACTATAAGATGGCTGAAACCTATATCTCCATTCAATGAATTAGGCAGTGATTTATATCTCATGAGATTAACTAATATGGACTTGGGAATGAACCTTGACAACTAAAATGTCCAAGGTAGTGAACAGTGCCTTCCAAGATGGTATGTGGAGTGAACTCCCACTACTTAGATGACGATGGGAATGAACCATCACTACCATGATGGTATAGACTGTGAACCCATACTACAATAACGTTCTTGGCATTGATTCCATGGTTGCTATGGAAATTATAGTACATATATTTGTGTCTTCCACAATTCCACATTTTATTCATATGTTATGGTTTTTGGATTATGTTATTTGTTAAAATATGATACATGTCATATGAACTGCTATGATTTATTCTATGATCTCATTTTGTGTCTTTATTATGAAGGGTATAATCTTCTATTTTCGTGATCATGTTCTCATAAATTTATTCCTAAGATTATAATTATGCATCTCTCTTTTCTGTCCTTATAGTAAATCGGAGCTCAACCCTTTTTATGTTTCCTTACCTAATGTTATAAATATTTGTATTTTGTTTGATGTTCTTAGAAGTGTGCTATTTAAGAAGAACCAACTAAGAGATGTCGTTGCTTATTTATGTACAATTTTTTTACCATTCTATTTTATTAAAGGCACTAGACTATTATAGTCACTGGGAATCTGTTTGGTTATTGATTTATAAATTTTGAAAAAGATATTTTATATTAATGTATGAAATGAGGGGGTCTCTATATTTTTTACTAGGGAAAATTTCAGTTAAACATTTTATTCTAGGATGAGAAAACCTTACTGGGTACCCTAAGGACATGTCTAAGGAAGATTTTATGGTTATGGAAAATCATATAAAAATCTTCTAAATTTTTTGTAAATGATATATTTATTGGTTTCTTAGAAATAAATTCATATATGGATACTAAAATTGGATGTGTATATGGAAGAAATTTATCATAGGGAAAAAATCCAACAGGTTATCTTGAGCCTAACTCTGGGTAATATAGTACATGATGACGTGCATTTCTACACACTAGGGTTGAAACACTTTGTAGTTATGCATTGAGAATTCACAAACACTTCATGAAACATTAATAATGGTTTAAATATATGTTGGCTATGAATAAATAAGTATAAACATAATTTTTCATATATTAACGAAGCCATAACTATCTAGACTTCATATAAGTGACTTTTCATGATTATGTGGTTCCCTGATTTTTACTATATGATTTTTAGTCAATGGAATGAACTCAAAGGAACAGCAGTAATTGAGATTATGGTGGACAATGCAATGGTTTTATCCTAAGAAACCAAATGATATACAATGAAGAAGGAAAAATAATATTGTTATGCACACACATCATTCTTAACCTGTGAGTCATGTTAGACATTCAAATGAGAAGAGGGAAGAATATCTATTTATTCTATCAAGAATACATTTCTACAATCATTCAGATGTTCTTCAAATATAATTACTTCTGGACAATGGATTTATACCACTGAAAATAATATCTCCATTCTCCAGTGTATATAGAATGAAAATTTTATTTTGGATTTTTATCATTTAAATTGTTAAAAAGACGCATGATGATCAATAATTAAGAATACAAAGAAACAAGAAGAAATTGAATTCATGGATTGGATGAGATTAAGAAATTAGTTTTCAATAATTAAATTCCCTAGATTCTTCAAACTAAGATAGAGAAGGATTTAATTGAGATTAAAAAATTATTTATGAATCATTTGGTAACTAAAAGTCGAATTTCATTTGACTAGTGAGGTATGCTTTTGGAATTATCATCCTACTAGAAAGAAAAGATGATAGGTTCTTTAGTGGATTAAATAAAGTTTATTTAAGGTTGTTATCCAAAAGAATCATTATATTTTTTGAATTGATTGTGTGTTGTGAAATAAAGCATTATATTGAGGTCAGGGTCATGTATCAATCCCATGGTTTTAGAATGAAAAATACGATGGAGTTTAATGAAAAATCTAAAAAACCTGAAGATACTAATGTGATCCTTATTTTATGATCTATGTGTGGAAAGAAGAATAGAGGAAATAATATTAAGGGTTCTAAAAATTTTTAAGTGATGAAATGAAGTTCATTAGCCATTTGATAGCTAATGTGGTGGGATGAAGTTAGAAAATAGTGTGAACAGGGAAAAAAACCACAGAATGCAACTCCTGTAATTCTGTGTTGCACCTATACAAATAATGGGATTTATGCTATCCTTTTTCCAAACCCAAGGACTGGTGGTGATGATAAACATCCACAACCTCTAAAGCCAAGGGACACGGTGAAATCTCATGAAATCCTTAATTATGATGAGGGGTTTGAAAAAGATGTGATAGAAGGTGCACCAAATATCCACTATAGAACTACCTATGTCATATTTTACTCTAGATATACCAACTATTTCATATCTAAGTAATTTTCTATGGATGTTAAGATTCCACCAAAACAATTATATGTGAAATTACCAAAGAAAATCATAATGGTATGATGTTTTCATACCAGTTTTATGATTCCTCTCCCATTGATGTTTGCGGGACAGTGCTTCAATCAAATCATGTCATTATTCCTTTGGTTGAATTTGATGTTATCATAGGCATGTATTGGATTTCGCTTCATAAATTGCACATCAATTATGAAGAATTTATTTTACATTTTACATTCCAAACTCTTCTAAGATCACTAATCCACGTGACGATAAGTATGAACTTAATTTTTTGATTAAATCAAGTGCATGGGTCTTCATTCCCATTCATAATGGTTGTTTATCTCAAATGGTTGGGAAAAAGCATCATTGATAAAATTCCTATTATTTGGGATTTTTGGGATATATTTATAATATAGTTATCAATAATTTCATCAAAATATGTTGTTGAGGACATACTATAACTCATTCTTAGTTCCACACCAATTTACAAGAATCCTAGTAGAATGGACTTGATTTAGTTTCACGAATTGAATAAGAAACTCCAATAAAACCATGATAATGAATTAATTCAGTAACACGTGTCTTGTTGGGGTGCACCTATTCATTTTTTTTGAAAAATAATGATATATCAATGTATATCATCATTAATAATCTTTATTTGAACAAGATTTAAATGAAAAAAATGTATCTTCTTACCTGTATTGATGAGTTGTTTAAAAAAATGTGTGGAGATCAATACTTTACTAAAATTGACCATTGTTTTATATATCATCAATTGAGGGTTAAGAATGAGGATATAACCATTATATAATTCCATACAAGGTTTGGAGTCTATGAATATATAGTGATGCCTTTTGGTATTACTAATTCCTCCACTATCTTCATGGTTTTAATGAATATAGTCCCTATAGATTACCACAATTAGTATGTGGTAGTCTCTATTGATGATATTATCAAATATTTAAAGTAAAAGAAATATCATGAAGATTGCCTGATAATTTAACTAAATGACCTATGTAAAGATAATATACATTAAAATTTTACAATGTGTGAATTCTGGCTAAAAAAAGATTGATTTTTGGTTCACATAATCTCAATAGATGGTACAGTCATATATATATATCAATGAAAAAGGATATTGAATGTTGGTCTAGACCAACCATATTGAATGATATCTAAGGATATATTAGATTACATGGATATTATCATTGGTTTGTGGGGAATTTTCCCAGACTATCGAACCCTCTAACCAACTTAACTCAAAAGGGTTTCATGTACCTCTGGACAAATTAATTTGAGGAGAATTTCAAGAAAATGAAAAGAAGGATAGTCAGTGCACATGTTCATACACTACCCTTGAGTGGGGAAGGGTTTGTAATGTATATCAAAGCATCCAAGAATGGTTTGGTATTTGTTCTCAAAAATAATAATGTTGTTCTCGCTTATGCCTCATGGATTATGAATATTTATTTGAAAAATTACCCAACTCATGATTTGGAGTTACTAGGGGTAATTTTTTAATTAAAGATTTAGAGGCATTGTATTTATAGAGAAATGTTTGATATATATACTGAACATAAAATTATGAAATATATATTCACACAGAAGGAGTTGAACATGTGACTGAGATGGTGGATATAGTTGATAAAGAATTATGACTTCTCAATACATTACCACCATGGGAATGAGAAAATGGTGGTTGATGCTTTGAGTCAAACGGATCATTCTATCTTATACATAATAAATATCACATAAGATCCAACATTTCTATATTTTTAAAGAATTGATCTAGAAATACTGAATGAATGGGTAATGTCATATCTTTCTCAAATGAATGTTCAAACCAATATCCATGTGAATATTATTGAGGTGTAGATAGAATATGAAGATCTTCAAAAGAATGTTAGAAATATTACTATGTTTAACATTGATCAAGATGGAATGATAAGGTTCAAGTTTTTTATATGCGTTCCTTTCGTACTATATTTTTTAAAGGGGATATTAAAGGAAGATCATAGTTATTCATTCTATATACATCATGGATGCATGATGATGCATAGGGACATGAATTATTACATATGGTGGGATTGAATGAAGGGAGATATCACACATTTTAAATCACGGTTCCTAGTATCCCAATATGTTATGGATGAATGAAAAAAAGTCAAAATGAATGTTACACCAATTACCCATACCAAAACAGTTAAGGGAGAAAAATGGTATGGATTTTATCATCAGACTACCAAAACCTCTAGAGGGTTTAATTCTAAATGCTTTTTTATCTGTTGTCTTAAATATTTAGCACACTCTTTTATTATCACATAATAATTCTCTTCGGATTATCTTAATTAGTTATGCATTCATGAGGTAGTAGGGATATATAGAGTACAACATTCCTTTGTATTAGATCATGATTTTAGGTTAACCAATATATTTGTGGAAAAGCCTTCAGCATGCACTTGATACAGAAATTATTTTCATCACTACTTATCATCTTCATAAGAAAGGTTAATCAGAATGAAAAATCCAACCCTATAGGATATGTTCAGATATTTTTCTATGGATTTAAATTTTTTTGGAATCAACAACCTCCTCTAGTTGTGTTATATTTATAAAATATATTTTTATCAAAAAATAATATTGAACATTATGAATACATATATGGGAGTAATTTTAGATCTCCAACATGTTGGTATGGGGTTATAGAATGAAGTACATTGGGACATGAGAATAGTGAAGAATCAGTTGAGAAGGTTATAAACATTTAGTAATATATTACGATATATCAAAGTTAGAATAAATGTTATGTTGTTAATTGATGGTGTGAAATAGAATTGGAAGATGGTTAAAAGGTGCTTCTATAAATCTCAACCTAGAAGACAGTTAAAATTTTCAGAAAGAAAGGGAAAGAATGCCTAGGGTATATCTGTACCATTGAGATTATTGAATGTTACATGATTATGGACTATTTCTTAGAACTTCCTTAAAATATATCTCATTTCAATTATTTGTTTCATGTATCTATCCAAAAAACATTACATACCATATCCCTAACATTTACAATACTCAGAGGTCATATAAGGGGAGAATGATCTTTATTATGATGAACAATAAGATCATATTCATGACTTATTAGATAATGTTTTTTGAAACAAGACCCCTCACTATGTCCGAGTTTCGTGGAGAAATAACTAGTTATAGGAAGATATATGGGAACTTTAGGATATGATGAATCATAATTAACAATAAAATATACCTATTTGGTAAATTTAGAAGGCATAATTCATATTAAGGGGGTAAAATGTATCACCCATAGTTTTAATGGACCTTTTTTTGAATAAAATAAATTTAAATTATGTATTTTAGTATACAAAGTCAGAAATTTATTTCAAACTATTCCAAATCATTGTATGTTACTCGAAATATCTTTTTGGTGTATATTACTTAAAACGTTGAATTTGCGTACATTACTTAGAGCAATCATGTTTCTACAAAATATCATTTTATTATTATTATTATTTAAAAAAATTATAACTTATCCATCAAACATAGTACTTTAAATAGTAATAAATAATTTTAAATTATGGTTTATAATGGTATAATATAAATATAAAATATTGATAATTAAGGATATTAATTTTGAAATATTTTTATAAGTTTAAAAATACTATTTTCTCAGATGAATTATTTTTAATGAATTTTTGTGAAAATTATTAAAATAATTATATAATAATTTAGAAATTATAGTCTAAAAAATTCAATTAATTTTTAACATATAATGATGAAATTATCCTTGAGTTAATTTTGGGAATTTTGTTGAAAAACATCATTTTGGGATGATTAATGAAAAAATGAGGAATTATAATTTAAAACAACATTTTTCATCTAATTTTTTATAAGGGTAAATTATATTTTAAATTTATATAAATTTTTAATTAGATCATATGTTTATAAATTAATCCAATATAGTTCATTGGAACCAATTTCACAATAAAATTGGGTATAGAAACCTAGAAATATTTTAGACGTTTTCACTTTAAAAAACTACATTATCATCCCATTAGCAGGATTATTTTTTAATTAATTTCAGCCTCTTATATGAATAGAATTAGGAAAATTGGATTTAATATTTGGAATTCTATTAGTTTATATTTTCTAATAACGCTAACATAGTTTTCTGAAAACATATTTTCAAAATGGATTAAAATTAATTACAACATGTAAAAGAAAATATAGGTTAACAAAGTGTTAAACAATTAAGTTAAGTCAAAAAACAAGGAATTTATCTAAAACCAATTTATGGAAATTATTATTCCATTAATCTCACATTATTATTATTTTTAATGACTTTTTATGTAAAACATGGGTACACATACCTTTTTTGAAAAATTCCATGTGTGTCCATTCACTTCCCTATAAAGGGCCACCAACTCTCCCACATCTTTCAACCCCTAAGAATTTTAATTTTTAGAATATATAATCCAAATAAACATAACAAAATCCTTCCCTTCATCCTAGAAGAGTTTCCTTGTTTAGAATGAATTCCAAAAAAAAAATATTAGGCACGAACCAAATGGACATAAAAAATTAAGAGATAATGACTTCTCTCAAGCTCATTACTTTTATTTTTATTCCCCTCCTATCCCAAATATTTTTTCATGATTGTATAAAAAATAATATCTTAAATATAATATAATTTTATATGATTTGGGTTATATTGAAACTTACACACACCTCCATCAAATTGGTAATGAACATACTTTTTATGTGTATGGTTAACACTAACAAAATAATGATTGTTCGTTTTTTAAAGCCTATCATGGACGATATTTTTATAGATACTAAATTTTTATATGTTATATATTATATTTATTATGTATTTTATCTTATTTAATCCTCTTATAAAACATATATTTATACTCTCCATTTGGTGTAAATATGATAATTTTATTTGAGGATGGGTGGACTACCACCCCCTCACAGCAACGAGATTAGTTCACACACTACATGGAATATATTAAGAATAGTGTTAGTGAAATTATATGATATACATGATATAATAATTCTAATTTCATTAATATATATACACATATATTTACACATTTTGAATTTACCTACTTTCTTTCAATATGACAAAAAAGTGAATCAACTTTCAATTCATACGTTCAACATACGATCTCCATGAATGATGTATTCCTTTTAATAATTTAATATTATATTTATTTTTATAACACAAATATATTGAATATAGATTATTTTTATAAAATTTTTTAAATTCTATAAATCTTTCTATAAGTATAAGGACCAATGAAATAAGGTAAGGGGATTTCATTTCAGTTTTTATTTTCATGAAATTCACGGTTTATTCACAACCCATTGATTTTTTGTGGTGTATATACTACCCGTTTTTGTATTCAGTTATCATTGTACATTAATTTTTGAAAATTTATAAATCCATTCTATTATATTTAAATAATGATATTATTGTTTCAAAAGATATCTAATATTTAAGAAATTTTTGTCACAATTTTCTTTCTTTGAGACACATGTTTTATTATGTACCAACATTATTTTTTGAGGTGTGTATACATAAATTATACATGTTATATAATTAATAAACTTATTTTAATGATATTTTAAGAATCATGTAATTTTATTTTATTATATGAATAGTATTATCCCAATTTAGCATGTTGTAAGTGTCTATTAAATCTATTTCATCATATACCGAGATGAAATATGATTATGATTTCATTATTCAAATATTAAGATCTATATCTCAAGATAACACTTTAGTTTTACTATGCTATAATTTTTAAAGGTATCTATATTTATTCAACAAATTCCCCACTCTTTCATACACAACATAATTAACAATTTTTTTAAAAATATCTAACAGTATATATATCTATGTTTGGAAATCTATTTTATTCTAGAACCAGGTTTTAAAAAATGTCCTAAAATAATCAATAAAGATGTTTTTCATTATAAAAAATATATTTTAAATTTTTTTAATGCTTTTTTAAAAATATTGGAGTTTAATTTTAAAAAATGGTTTTCAAAATGTTTTATGTTTTAAAAAGCATTTTTCGATAAAAAAATGCTATTTCCTATGGAAATTACTTTAAAAGATCATTAGAAATTATTTTACATCTTAGATAACATTCATTGGTGTGAATAATGAATTTCAGTGCATATTATTCAATTAATTTATTCTTATTTATTCAGTAAACGTTTTATGTTTGGATGTAATAATCTTTATGAAACTCATTTCTCATTCATAGGTTATATATTTTTAAAATCCACTCTTTTTCAAGGGTTATATTTATGATAAAATGATTACAAACCCTATATTTTTCCACATGTTATGATATTATTACATGTTTATAATACCCTTTTAATTTCATGGGTTATATCATCATTATTTATTATCATTTGGTATATGTGTGTATTATTTCACTATGAGATGTGTGGGACATATATCCCCCTCCAATGTCTTGGGTAATTATTTATATTTCATGGGATATACTTATATGTTATGGGGAAAGACCCTTTACTTCTAAGATATTAATGGGAGTGAACCATGAATACTGAGATGGTATATGGAGTGACTCATGCTACTAAGATTTCCATGGGAGATAACTATGACTACCATGATGGTATGGGGAGTGAACCCGTATTACCAAGATGGTCTTGGAATAAATTCCTTGGATACTATAAAAATCATATAATATGCTTTTGTGTCTTCCATAATTCCAAATTTTATTCCTATTTTATTCTATCCGGGATTATGTTCTTTATTTCTTTATGATTCATGTCTTATGAACTACCATGATTAATTCCATGATTCATGTTTATGATATATGATATGCAGGGTATGATGTTCTATTATCCTTATAATGTTTTCATACCCCTATGTTTACATATCTCCTCGGTTTACCATTATTTTTTATCTATGCTCACCCATATTTTTTTCCCTTCCCCTAGGTCATGATAATATGTATTATGTTTGATGTTTTTAATAGGGATTATAGTTAAGAAGAACCTAATAGGGGAGGACGTAGCTCATTTATGTACCAACGTATATATTTCCATGTTTCCAAAGGCACTAGAATAATATAGTATTTGGGAGACTATTTGTAAAAATTTTTATGTATTCCACAAAATATATATAATGTTAACGTATGAAAAGAGTGGTTCTCTTTAAGGACCCATTTTCTCTCTCATTTGGATTTCTATTATGTGAATATGTCTATACTATTTGATTTTTTCTCTCTGGACATGGGTTGAGCTATCTATTTTTTCATGTATCTCATTTCTGCATTCTATAGTTTTTAAGGCATCTTACTATGTGACACCCGTATATTTGAAAATAAATAATGTTCTATAGCATAGATTACAACGAACTATGAGCATAAAACAACCAAAAAATATCCTTATTTTATGAAAAATGTTATAAAGTAGTTTATAAATCAACCAGTGTGAATAAGATTAAAAATATTATTAAAAAAATATGATGGTAATATTCAATACAAATTATAATTTTCTTTGAAAATTATGGCATACTTTTCAGTATTGTTTTTCTAATTTAAATATATTTTTTGCTGAAAAAGTGATTTTTCCCATGAGAAATAAATATAACTAATTTTTTAAACCTAAATATAATTTATTAAATAATCTTCATTTTTAGACTCATCAAATCAATATTATGTCATTTTAATTTTTGGGGTTTTTTAAAAAATATATATTTATGTTGAAATATGAAAATAATTTTATAAAATAACATAATAACGATAGTGAAATAATTAATATAAAATCATAATATAAAATTTATTAACCCAAATTCCTAGTAAAAATTTATTTTATGAATGAAACAATACAAACAATGTTACCTTTATAAAAATATGCTTAGTAAATTTTTAAACCACTATTTTAACTATAAGAAAATGTTTTTATGAGTTATACAGATTACAAATTTAGAATTGATTTTTTCAATATAATAAATTGAATCAAATAAAATGGATTCCATATTTTGAAATGGGTGGTCCAAATTATGTTATTAGTTTATTTTTATTTTGTCCTAAAAATTTTACTATTTTAATACAACATTTACCGTAGTATAAGTAAAATAATGTAGAGGGGTAAAGTTAAAAGGTAAATGATTATAATACCTAAAAATGTAAAAAAATTAAATGGGTGGTTGATGTGGTTGTAGACCATATAAATAATTTAAAACACAAATTGTAAAACATATTCATTGAAATTAATTCTATATGAATTTTTATGGCATTAAATATAATGTAATCGTTATTTAATCACATAACCCACACTCCATGTATAAATACCAATCCATGCCACCATTTTCTTGTGACATGACATGAATCTCATAAAATCTATGAACACATTGATCTTACCCTCTCTCTTCATTTACATATGCTTAGGGAATCAAATTAATACCAATTCTATGTTCATTATGGGGTCCTTTAAGGATCTGATACCCATGATGTACCTTTTTCAAAAAACCTCTCTTAATTTGTTTTCTTATTCTACCTTCACATCAAAACCAAAATCCATAAATGAAATATAAGTCCAGTATAATCTATTTAATATAAATTTATACTTTGATGGAATATAATCCTCCAACCACTCTTTTAATAACCTCCAATTAAAACAAATGTAACAATTTCCCAAATTATTACGGTTAACCATCTCTGTGGATGATGTCTTTTTTCTCCCTTATGACCTCCAATGAAATTCACAAAATAATTATTCTAGTTAAAACACAATTTAAAAGATATATTATAACCTTTTCTTATCCTATAACTACTATATTTATAATATAAAAACTTGTTTTTGATGGTCGAAAAAACCTCTTAAATAAACTAATCAATTTTCAATAACATTTTATCAAATTATTTATCCTCATGTGGAAAAGATATGTGTTATATGGGACCATATTAAAATATGAATGTTCATTTTTTCCATTTAATTTCACATTTTTAGTTCTATTTATATTTTAAATGAATTTCCACAATTATAAAAATGTGAACCAACCATGAATCCATGAAACCAGAACACCCAAAACAATGACATTATTGAAATATTGTTAATTAATGTGTGGTACGACGTTATAAAATCATCATTTAATGTTTTATAAATATTAATAAAGTTATTTACCAATTTATTTTTACTATATAAAAAATTATATATGATCTTGATGTATGAAATACTAGAAGGAATCATGTGGTAAGTGATTTCATAAATAAATTTCAATTCCTTATGTCAAACATCCACTTCATTAATAATGCCTTTCAAAGATTATGTGTGGAATGAATTTTTATTATCTTATGATTTTATTTAGAATTTTTATCTGGATTTCATTTTAAAACGCATAAACTATTTCTTTTATTGAATCTTACTTAAATTGTATGATCTTATTATGAGACTTTATCTAAATTTTAATTCAATGATACATATTTTTATCTCATGCCCCTATAATCATCTCTAATGAGTATATAATTTACCTTTGACATTTTATATAATGAATCTATTTGTTATTAGTCTATTTTATATATTGATAAATTTTATTCAATTATGGGGTATATGCATTGACATAATAATAATTTCTAATAATTTATTTCCAAATCACTTTACTATTTGGGATTTTTTATGTTTTAGTATCCACTAGGGAATATTTATCGTAACTGTCAACATTTCAGAAACATAATTTAATTTTTTTTACAATTATACAATGATTCGTATAATGTAATTTTCATACTAGTTAGTATTGTTACAAAATGGTTTTAAAGGAATATTTTGATGTTTTCCAACTAAAGTACTTTGTGACTTTTCCAACAAAAAATATAGAAGGAATGTTTATTTAATTTATACAGAATTAGTGGATTTTTCTTATTATCATAAAGTCATAATTATTGAAGATTAGTATACCTTTTTAAAAATTTATATTCAATGAATTTTTTATATGATCTTATTTTTTTTAAAAATTAATTGATTTCTATGTAAAAAAATGTTATTTTTCTCATGAATTTTTCAATGATCATAATAATGTATTTTTATTTTTGTCTACATTGTTTGATAAATCAAATGATTAATTTATGTTAATATTATATGATTTGATCTACAATATTATATACATTGGTATATGATAATTTTTACTAGGAGTGTCAAATTTATAAACCTTTCACCATATTACTCAAGATGGTTTGTGATTGTGTTTACTGATTAAGGAATGATATGTATAATTCATATGCATGATTTAATATAAATGTATAAGTAGATTATGATTCAACGATTTTATATGATGAATTAATTTTCCATATAGAGGTATGGATGGGGCCCACTTTATCCCCACGATGCATCGATATATCTCATGAGACAAACTAGTTTCGGTATTGGTTGATGTCTTATTTGTTTATGCATGGTGTCTAGGCCGAAGACTTGATATTTTGTTTATGATTTTAATGATTATGAATTACCTCATTATGAGATTAGTCATTGAAATCCATGTGATTATTCACTTAGTTTAATATTCATAGTTATGTTTTCTAGCAAATGTGATTATTTATATGTTATTATTTGATCGTGTTTTATTTCGTGTATATTATAATCAAGTTATTGATTAAGTGGAAGGATTTTTATTTATTTATTATTCCATAATGGTATATTCTTATTTATAATACCTTATATTATATACATACCTACTCTGAGCAACAAATTTCACTCTTTTATTAGTTTTTATTTTCCATCGGATGAAAGGTAGTCTTTTAAGATTGATATTTAGGGTTAATCTAGGAGAATAATGGTGTTATAAAAGAATTTTCTATGTTGTATTTTATAATTTTAATTATAATGTAATATTCTAGTATGTATCTTGGTTTCCAATACTATTATATAATTCAATCCTTTGGGATTTGATTCCATGTATAATATGACAATGTAATAAAGTAACCATTAAATCATGGGATACTAGGTATGAGGTTATTAGAATTTGTATCAAATGATGTTTTGGAGACAATTTTGGGAACAAAATTTATAAAAACATAGATATGAGAGAGAATACCTATGAATAAATATGGAAATAATCCCAATGAAACCAAACATACCATTTATTAATGAGTTATAACTAAATTTCCAATTTACATTTAATATATTTAAAATTAGGTATTATGTTTCATAAGTTTATAATATAATCTATTGTATGTCAGTATTTAAAAATTGATCAATGTGTAATGAAATGGAACTGTATCAATCCTCAAAATCCCATTATATGTTTCCCACCTAAGAAATATAATAATATTGGATCTGGAGCTCCAACTCATGCTAAAAAGAAAAAACTATACTGAGAAAACATACTCACGTTATGAGTAATAACCTTGTATATATGAAGATTCCTAATCCACAAAATTGTGAAGCATTGTTAAACCAATCTATCTAAAAACAACTTCCATCATTTAATTGAATTAAGAATACATGTATACATATGAAATGTATAAGTTCTTGAAAGATTATATGTAACTCTTTGGTATGTAATGAAAAGAAAAATGATATCATGATTGTTATTTATCTCTTGCGAGATGGTGATCATTGGAGATCATTGGTTAAAAATCTATGTTAGAGGATGAGTAAATAGAAAACATGTAACTAAAAAATTTTAAAGAACTTTTCATTGAAAAATATTTTCTATTTGATTAGTGACCAGATGCGGAGAGAGAATTACTGATTTTGAGGAAAATGTGGATGAGAATGTTACCATGTATGAAGCCCACTTTAAAACATTATAAATACATTAAATATACTATGTAGATAATACAAAGAGAAATAGTAATCATTTTTTAACAGTCATAATACTATTCTTTGAGGGAACTATTTTACCAAAAATTATCATTATAAATGTGGAATGAAATACCATAGTATGTTACTGAAGGGAATGTTAGTATGTTATATGTATAGAGGGAAATACCATGTAGCTCATGATTTCAAAGAAAAAAAAATATTTTGTAATTGTGAAATGATTCATATTTAATGTGGTGGTTCATAATGGAAACGAATAACCAATGTTTCAAGTAAATATACCTCAAAAGAAGATAAGATAAAAAGGTAAATCTTATAATATTTATAGAGATAAAATTCATTGATTATTGTGCTTTTGATTTTGGATCTAGGAATTATGTTCTATGGAATTATAATTATAAGTATTATGAAACATATAATTATTATTATAAATTAATTTTTCATTAAATTATTTGTGTCCATATTTTGAATGGTTCCAAAGAAAAGAGAAAATGACTTACTGTAAAGTTGATATTTTTGAAAACATAATATTTATGGAATGAATACCCTTAATGTGTTCTTAAAGTTAAGATAATATTGTAAGGATGATGAGATGAATATTATAGATAAATTAAAATGTATAGTACTATACATAGATGGAGTTGAATATATTTTAGGATTTATAGAAAATATAAAATAATCTATTTTTTACTTATGTAATATAGAAGTGTGAAAGTTTTATAAAAGTATTTCTATTTATTAAGATTATTAGAATGTATTAAAAGAATACAATATGTTGCTATTCAGTTTTTTGGTGTGTAAATTGTAATATATACATTTTTTTGGAGAGAATAATGGTATGTTTTTATTGAAAATCTAGTAAACATCATTAAATTTATTAGGATATTGATCTTTTGGAGGGGTCATAAGATAAACCATTTATGAAATGTTTAATGTTTTACTTTGGATAATTTTTAAAATATTAATGTGTTTATATATATTGGATTACTTTTTCCAAATTTTTTATTTATTAAAAATAATTTGAGATAGAGAGATTGAATTGTCACTTATTATACATATTTTGTACTGTTAAATGTGAATTTTAGTGCTTCACACCAAAGAAATTAATTTTTGGAAATAAATTTCATTGATTAATGAATGAAATTATTGTATATCTTTTCACTAATTTAATAAAAAATCTATGAAATAAAAATTTAATATTAGTCACAATAATTTTGGGGAGGCAAAATGAAACATATGAAATAACCCGTGAGTTTAACTCATTAATTTTATATGGACTATATTAAAGTTATTTTTTAATTTATTACGATTTATATTAACATAGATTTAGAAAAATGACAACCTACTGGGTGGGAAGCACCATATTGTATGCGGAAAGGCCACAAGGCACGAACTCATAATCAAAGGGTGACATGGGTTTACTATATATGACTGGCCTATGTAATATCTATATTTGTATAACATAATTTTCTATATTTAAGGTGTATAATATATTAATTATAAATTCATTCTCCAAACCCTAAATTTTTATGACATATAATATATTTTTTAAATTTATTTTTAGAATAAAGGTTGAATTTCATTTTTGGAAAAAAAGACATGTTTGTGGTAGAAACTATTTAATGGATGAAACTATTAATGATTAGTAATTATATTTACTTAGTCTATGACTCTAATAATCAATTATTGAAACCGTATTTTTTAACAAAAACATTAATCATTAGATTTTAATTATGAGTAATCAATGGACATTTAACAGTACATTGATTTAGTGTTTTGTTATTGTAAAATTAATAATGATAATTTTCACTACAACTCTCCATCATAAATGGATAGTTATATTATTCATCCAAGTCCATTTTTCACTTTCTACTAGTGATCTCTTATACGTAAATCCAGTTTGGTGGGGAATTTTTCATTTTCCTTTCCCAATTTTAAGAGAATATTATATTAACCCAACATACGATGTGGTTTTCCCATAAAATAATTTAAAAATATCAACCTTTTTTTCAATTTTAAATTACCAATTTCAATGAAAATATTTTATTATTAATGGGTTAACATAACACCCATATAATTTAAAAGAACACAATGTTCGATTGCTTGTGTTGCACAGAACACTAATATTAAATGAATTCCAAAATATTATTATTTTAGCATAACTATTATATACGATCCATAAAATGGGTACTTGTTAAGAAGATTAAATACATTATGAAATACATCTGATTTTCATATTCAAAAAAAATTATTAGGAAATAAACTTATAATTTTTAGAAAAATGATTTTATTATTCAAAATAATGTTTTATTAATGATGGTATTTTTAATGATTTATGTGAGAAATTAAATATAATTAATTATTGAAACATTATTAAATTTTTCTTGAAGTATTAAAAATAATTATTAGAGTCATAATGTTAAAATTATCTTAGGTTAATTTTTTTAAACTTTTTTAGAAAGTTTATTTTTATGTTAAAATGTTAAAATACTGTTTTTACAAAATACCATAACACTTATGAAATGTTTATTATATTATAGTGACTTAATATTTCTCAAATCATATTACTGATCAAAATTTATTAAATTTATGATATAATACCTAATATATTACATTTTGAAACACATTCTTATAAATTTGGAAATTTATGATTTAATCATTAAAAAACATTTTTATGAGTTATATAGATAACATAATTATAATATACTTATAAAAATTTTATAAATTGAATAATGTAATATTTTTTCCATATTTGGAATAAGGAGGTATAAATTAGTTAATAAGGTCAATTTCATCTGTTGTCACAAAAAAGGTACCATGCTGAAAAAATTACCTCCGTATTGGAAAAATAATGTAGTAGGATAATATAAAAAGTTAATATCGCACAATTCCAAAAAAAATAAAATGGGTAGTTTATATATTAATAAAACCTATCCATCCAAAGAAATAAATTATCAACCAAATTATTTATAATTAATCCGACTCAAATGTGGTTGTCTTTAAATA
Organism: Viscum album; assembly: GCA_963277665.1. NCBI lineage: Eukaryota > Viridiplantae > Streptophyta > Magnoliopsida > Santalales > Viscaceae > Viscum > Viscum album. The sequence goes on along the minus strand of OY728147.1, from coordinate 2,042,487,618 downwards.
TAGTATAATATTTATTTTTATTAGTTAAAACCACACCACCTCGAGTATAAATACCATTCCTCAACAAATAATTTATCCTCAGAATCCTTGAATCTTTTAAAATATACAAAAAAACCACTCCAATGCACTATCCCCTTATCCATGTGATTCTGGTCTCATGAAATAACCAATTCCTATTCCTTGATTGTTTGTTTAGGTAGGTTATATTCAATAGGTATCTTTCTCAAAAAACCTCTCCAGATTTATTTTCTACTTCTACTATCTCTTGAACCCAATAATTTTTCAAAAAATTATTATTTCAGTATAATTTATATACATTAATATTATATTTATAATTTAATATATTCTAATGACCCATTTTCACATCTCCTGGAATTCAAATAAATGGAACCATTGTTTAAATTATGTAAGTTAATTGTCTTCGTGGATAATGATTTGTCATTTTCCATTACTTCATTAAAGGATTGACATAAAATTATTATATTAGTAAAATCAGATATAAATTTGTATATTATAATATATTTCTTATTCTAGAACTAAAATATATACATAAAATTAAATAATGTCAAACATGTTGCTGATTCTCATAGAAACCACCAAAATAAACTGAACATTTATCAGTAAGTTTTTAACAAATAAATCATCCTCAAGTAGGAAAGAAAAATGATATATGGTAACTTTTAAAAAATTATATTTGAATTAATACAATTTAATTATATTTCAAGTGGTTTATTATTTTTAAAAAATCATCTTTAATTATACACTAGTGAACCACCCATGATACCATGGCACAAATGCACCCAAAATATGAAAGTAATGAAATATTATTAATGAACATGTGGTTAGATGCTACAAAAGGATCATATGACATATTATAAATATAAAATTAGTTCCATAATAATTAATAACATTATTTAAAACATTATATAGTCAATTTAAATATCACAAACAAATGGAAGTCATTTGGTAAGGGATTTCATAACTCGATTTCCATTCATTGGGTGAAACATCTACTTCATTGATTTTGTTTTGATATTATTACATGTAGAATGAATTTTGATTTTATTGTGATTTTAGTTTCACTTATTTGTGGGTATTTATTTTGTATACAAATAATATATTAATTTTTTTAATTCTCACTTCAAAGATATGATCATTATATGGGACTTCCTCTCAATTTTGATTGTTGAGTCATATTTTTATCTTAGGCACCTATAATTATCTCTAACATCTATATAACATATATTTTAAATGTAATATCATGAATTAATTTATTCTAACTATAATTTAAATTAGTTTAAATTTCATTATTTTATGTGTCATTCGATTCAATTTATTACAAAGTGGTAAGGGTTTATTTCACAATCTCGTCATTATTCAGGAATCTTTATCTTTAAGTCATATATAGGTAATACATCTCCTCAAAAGAAATTATTATTAAAACTATTTTCAGAAATATTCTGAATATTCTCATATTATTTTTTTAATTTCATTTTTTCACATTATTCATTGATTAAAAATGGTTTTAATGTGATATTTATTTAATTTTCCAAGAGAGGTATATTTCGAATTTTTCAAAAAAATATAGAAGGAATGTTTTTTAACCAATAAGATATGATGATATTTTCCCACATTCAAGAGCCTTAATTTCATTAATCATCCATTTCAATTATATGAATTTAATTTCCAAAAAATATCCTTTTTAAGTACATTATTTTGTAAGAATCCTTCGTTTCTATGTAAAAAAAGATATTTACGTCATGATATTTTCGATGATCTGAAAAAATTATTTTCATTTATGTCAATATACTCTTTTCAATCATATTTTTAAATATGTTTAATATTATATGATATAATATATCTCATATTATTAAATTAATTGTGATCAGTTTAAATGGTAATGTTATATATTGACACAATTCAATATATTACTCAAGATTGGTTTTGAATATGCTTTCTGATTCCAGAAAGTTAATTACATTTCACATGCAAGTTTTAAAAAAAATGTTTAAGTTGATTATTACCCCCATTTATATGTTTAATTCATTTAGCATATAGATTGAGGTTCGAGGCATACTATATCCCCTCGACGATTCAAAAATTCTCATGAGACAAACTACTTTTTATATTGGCTACTGTCCTTCTAATTTAGGTATTGTGTCTTCATTAAAGAGTTAATGATGTTCTTATGAGTTCTTGCGTTATGAATTACCAAATTTTGATATTATTTATTGATTTACATGTGATAGTTTAGTTAAAATAACATCATTGGTAATGTTTTATAACTCATGTGATAATTAGTATAAAATAATATGATCATATTTATTCAGTCCATATTATTCACAGGTTATTGATTAAATTAAATGTGATTTAGTTATTAAAAAGACAATAATTGTTTATTATTATTTCGTGTAGTTAATGCTCTACATATAACATTATTGAACATCTTATCTCACCCCTTTCTTGTGTTTTATTTTTACCCTGTATGTCAACAAGTTAATTATTATTGATATAGAAGGATAAGCTTGGATTATACTGGTGTTATTAAAATATATTCTATTTTTTATTTTTTATTTTTTATTTTAATCTATGTTCAACAATGTATTTTTTTGAAAACCAACAAAAATATTTATTCCATTGTTATATGAATCCATTTATATTTTGCCAATGTAATAATGTAACCACAATCTCTATGATATTAGGGTTGGGGTCATTACATAGTATGTATGTATATAATCATATCTGAATAGGCTTTTTCAAAATGTTTTCTGTCTTATACAGATAACTGATAGGTCATCAATGATTTTTGGGGTTCATAAGGATACCCTGGTGCATTTGACCATGTACGCCGGTCGTTCTTGTAGACAATGAGCTGAGATATCTCAGAATTTACTATATTTCTACTTATTGTCAGGTTAGGGTATATTTCCAGGTTGTTCATGTATTATTTCCCTTTCAATTTATGATTATACTTTCATTGAAATTTTAATTCTCTAGAGGTTGTTACATTCATAGTTATTACTCTATGTGTTACAAAAATTTATTTTATTCCTATTCTCTTAAACATAGTGATGGTTGGATTCATATATAGAGCTACATTAGGCAATCATATCCAATTAAATTTATGTATTTTGATGATTTCGATAGTATTCTGGACTATGGATGGAGGTTTTGGTAGTTCTGGATTAGCATTCCCCCAGTTGGGGGGTGGTGGTTAGGCTCGAAAAACATTTCACTCTCCCATTATTTCTGATTGGGAAAGAAGACATCATATAAGCGTATATCAGGAAAATCACATCCACAAAGCGATTTGTTTTTCTTTTCATAAATTATTCACATTTATTATTATAAATATGGTTTTATAGAATAAATATGATATTTTGGAAAATATTTATGGTTATATTATGCTGCATTTTAATAGAATTTTATTTCATTTAATTCATAAAAAAGAAGAAACTTCTCTCCCATGAATACATGGACTAACATCCATATAAAGTGGTGTATTTATTTTTTTAAATGGACACTTTATATGAAAAATTGTAAATGATTATATAAAAACTAAATATGATACTCATGAAATGGATAAGATTCTATATATGATGAATCCCAAGAAAAGTTAAAATTAATTGAACCAACTAAACGATACCTGCATGGAAACATACCTGTGCCCAACAGAATATTTATTTAAATGAAAAATTCTGAATAAAATGATAATTGAAAATTATAAATAAAGATGAATATAAATTTTTTATTGAATATGGTTCTATAATATATTAATAATAAATATATATTTATTATATATGATGTTTGAACATGTATTAATCTAAAAAAACTTATTGGATTTCTCATCGTACTTGTGTTTTTATGTTGTCATATTCAACAAATTTTCATTTTTGTGGTGTTTATACTTCAAATGAATGTATTTAATGATTCCTCATAAGAAAAATATAGATATTTAAAAATAATTTTAGGGTTGTTAATTTTTATTCTCAAATCGATTAAAAAAGAGGAACGATTTTTTTGTAATCCTTTTTCTTTTTATGATTATATGTGAAAACTTCTCATTGAGTGAATTTTTTTATTCTTATAATTTAAACAGAATATATTTTATTCTCATATGTATAATCCTAAAATTTTAATGTATGAGTTCCAATTTTATCTTTTATTTACGTAAAATTTTTGAGAAAAGGTTTTCAATAAAACAATAAAATTTTTCCCTCTTTCATTAATTAGTATTTTCTTTCATATAGACACTCTTAAATTTTTTTAAAAAATTTTATTGATTAAACATAGAGTTTTAAAACATATCATTTCATAAAATTGTAATTTATTTAACAATAAATTAAAATAAATTTATATAAAAAATTTCGAAACATGTCATCTTTTATTAATTTTTACAATAGAGTGAGACAAACATTTTCCTACATCATATATTTCATGAATATATTTTCCCGTCATTATAACTTTTTTTAATACTCATTTATATATTTTCATGGTTATTTATAATGAAAATTATTTTATCTACATTATATGAATTTTAAGTTAAATGTTATCAATATGATGTATACTTTTTAACCGTTACAATGAATTGTTCAACAAAAATATTTCAAAATATTTTACATCAATCCTATCAACCTTTCATATTTTTTATATCTCTCTAGGAATAGCATAAAAAGATACAACACGTGTTATATATATATATTTGGATTAACGATATATTAAAATTTAATTTTTATAAAACCTATTATTTTTTCATGGGTTATTCTATGACGAAATGTTGAACGTTTTATGATCATGTGCCATTAAGATTTAAAATTTAATTATTTGATTGTTGGGATTATTGAATACCTCTAATTCATTTTGTGAAGCCTTATATCTTTGGATATAATTATGGGAAATGAGTTTATGTTCTAAATCGACTACAGATGAAATGTAGGGATTCCTAATCATCTAAGATTTTGGAAATAGTTTGGGCATCCAGATCCATTATGATATAAGAAATTTGTGGTGATTTTAGATCCACTACGATATGATGATCTTTATGGTTATAATTTACATGTGATATATTTAATATTCCTTTTATAGTTTCACACTCTTATATTCAATTGATATGAATTTTATTTTCACTCATATCTCAAGATTTATTTTACAGTGACTCCTCCATCATATGACATGTTAACGTTTTATGACACGAAAGATGACTATGATCTATTAATATTTGGAAATTTTTTTATATTAATTATTATATTTATTTCATTCTGTAATGTTCATGATATTTTTATATATAATATTTTATTAATATCTTCCATGTTGACCCTTATAGATCATCTGAGCTCACCACTTCTTATGTTTTAATTTTTCCCCCAGTTAAGAATATTTTCAATAAGTGTGATGTGTTTTAAAGTGTACCTTATGTAAATAAATATATTATATATAATGTTTATTGAACATAAATATTTTCTTCAGTATCCCATATCCAATTACACTAAACCTTCCATTCTGTTTCAATTTTATTTGGGATATATATTAAATATTTATTAAAAATATGTTATATCTATATATGTTATAATTGGGATTATATAATTTCAATAAACATTCATTCTTACATAATTGTATTATTTCACCAATAAATCCAAATCCATCTTTATTCAATTCATCATTCATCAATGATTGTTTACTATTAATTTCATCATCTTTATTAAGAGTTAATTAAAATATATAATCTCTCTATTTAGCTATATTTGGAACACATTGAACCTATTTTAAATTATTATATACGGTTTCTATAATATTTTCTTATATATTTTTTGAATCAATATATTTCTTCTATATTCTATATTTTTTTTTCAGGGTGCAGACAATGTATTCAACTTGAAAATTACTTTTCTGAAACACACAAACTAGTTTATCTATCATATTATGTCCTTAGTAAAAATTATATGTTTTTACATCCATTCAAAAACCTTTGTTCTTATTATTTTCCATGAAAATAAATGAATGTAGTGTGATCTCTTTTTAAGGATGAACACTTACTTCTTCACCCATGTTTTCAATTTTTCTTTATAATATTGAAAAACATAGTTGAATAAAAAAAATCATAATGGTTTTTTTAAAATTAATATGCCCCAGTGATTTTGTCTTCATTTGTAAAAATCTATATTAATGTATACTAGTAAGTTTAATTTTGCATCCCTTAATTGAATGTTAGTGCAATAGGTAAAGACATTCTCCCATGATATTTCCATATTAGTGTAGGTGTTCCTCTTCCCAAAATTTATATTATTGTATTGACATAAAAATTCTCAATTCAATAAAATACCCTATTTTTTTCAATCTATAATATAATAGAAACTCTAAGAATCACATCGTACCAATGGAATGTAATTTTATATCTATATAACAGGAGAGAGTTAAATGAAATAAAATGTAATAACATTTCCCTTTTAAATGTTTCATTAACTAATCCAATTCCTTTATATATGGGCAAAAGCATTATAGAAAACGAGAGTGACAAGTTTAGTAAACATTTTTTCCCTTATTTTCTTCAAATTTGATCCTAATTTATATTTTAACATTTTGGGATAAGATTATATAGTTTTTCAATGAATGTTAGAAACTTTCACTCGCATGGACTCACTAAAAAAACATTTCAAATGTAAGGTCTTCTCTATGTTTCCAAATAATCACTCCCCCTTTATAAAAATAAAATATAAGATTTAATAAGTTTTGGGGAAATGAAATAATGCCTCAACCATCAATATTTTTGGGGTTATCCGAGATTTACATAGTAGGGTATATTGCTAAAAATCTAGAAATGTACACTCCATGAAACCTTTCCTAGAGGGTTTATATCCAACTATATTTACCTTAAATTACCAATATGTATATAGGAAACATTATATTTGAATAAGAAAAATTTTAAATAGAATTATAGTTATATAAGTGTGACTAAAAATGACAACTCATCCTAGAAACTCGTTTTCTAGTAGCTTTAATGATTATGTAAATATTCATGTTGACTTCACACTTAAATTATAAAATAATAAACTCACACGGTAACATGGTAATATTTTCTTTTAAAAATGTATCATTAAGAGGAATAGACTTCTGTACTTGGTAAATATATAGAGTTGGATTCATTTTAACCATCTATAATACTCAAGCCTCTTAAAACTATTCCATCTATAGGATAAATTTATCATCTGGCATATGCTCTTTCATATTTTTCATTGTGGATTAATTAATTTTAAAACATTTATTTGGGTACATTTTCTCACTTATATTTTTAAAACATGACTATTATTGAGGAAATAAATTCATTTATTTTACAGTAGTATGATCATCCACTATGACCCTTCTACACACACCATTATTATCTTTTTCATTCATCTTAATGGGACACTTCTCAATTTTTTCTCATGGTGTATCAACAACTAATAAAATCCTATAATCTCCCCCTTGGATGGATTTATTTTCCACATTCTCCCATTTACATTGAAATTCATGAAAATATTTTAATTTTCCATGATATAGACTCACTTTACACAATAGATTCATCCTATACCTATGGGTTTCATGACTTTCCTAATATTCTTAATTAATTTAATCTTTGACTTAGATGGCTTAGAAACCTTCATAATAGATCAAAATTCTAAGAAGAAACTCATTTATGATTAACATGACTCTTAGTAAGTGGTGGTTCTATATTTTAATTAGTAATTTAATAATACCTAGAAGGATTGTATGAGGAATTTACAATGAAATGAAGGATAATATTTCACGAGTTAGAGAATTTTTCATGTAAATCAACTCATTTCATCATTGAAATATCTTTCGATTTCATTATTGCATATTTCTTTGGTTATTTTACAAATTTATTCATTATTTCTCACTCTAAAAATACAACCTCTTGAACATATTTAAGATAACATGTTACGCTAAAAAATTAGATTCTTCCAAATTCTATAGTATCGCTAACTTAATATAATAAGTCTTTATTTTTTATGTAAAATAATAGTTATTGTAGATCTTCATTATTATTTAATTTATTGAAAAATATAATCCCTTTTCTCTATTTTTTTGGGATACTTCACTTGTAAATTATTAACTCCACCATTGATAGTGTGGTTGGTTTTATTTCATTTTCACACCTCCAAATTTTTAAATAATTTAGAGATATTGGAGATATTACAAAAGAAATATATTCATTATATACAACAGTATCATAATTAATGGTTAAATTTCTAAATGACCCTGAGGTGGAAAATTCTCTATATGATCTAATGATCTTTTTAGCCTCTAATTTTAGAATTCTTTGATCAACCTATCAAATCTATTTTTTGTGGTTTCACACTTTATCATGAGATAATGGAATGTCTATTACATATTTCTAGCTGTTTAATAAAAAAATATATGTTCGTAAAGGTGAATACCCTTGATAAAATAATAGGGCTAGTATTCACTACACGATTGTTTTGACCTAGAGAACCGTGCTGAAATTTTGACAGCATAACAGTGTAACTAAAAAATGCATAAAAATGATTAATGATATAGAAAGAGGTATCCAATTATTTATACATAAAATTATAAGATATGTCAACAATTATAATCATATCCCAACTTTATAAATTTGGAAATAGAAGGCATAAGTTTATGAAGAAACATGAATAGAGATAAAATACATACAAAATTTTGGAATTTTAACGGGTGTACATAAAGGATCATGATAGTATTAATGAGATTTAAAATAATATATAGTAATTTAAACATCAAATGTAATATATGGATAATATTTAATATCATATTCGATTATAAGAAAATGAAAATTTAATAACATGACATAAAATGGGTTATTGTTAAAATTGGAGAGTGGATGATCCCTTACATGTTTGTGTGACACAAAAGGCTTGAGGGGGGACTCTTGAAAGCTTTGATGAATTTTTAAAGTACTCTAGGGAGTTTAGGGTAGTGTAAGGATGTGATTCATGGTGTTTTTGTGAGGAGAAATGGTTTCCTAGGAGGGTTTATTTTGAAAAAGATGGATATATATTTAATATTTTTTTTGAATTCTATATTTTAAAATATCAAAAAAACCATCCCATATTTTTTGACAACTATATCTACCATAGGGGAGTGTTTTTAATATTATAGAGGTAACAAACGCATAACTTTTTAAAATATCACCCTTTTTGATGTGGAGGTTAGTCACACTCTTAATGAAAATATTTTAAAATCATAAAATAAATTATAAGTCTCAGAAAATTCATAATGGCTTCACAAATTAAATAAAAAAATGAAAAATAAAATTACATTAAAATTATCACATATATTTGGGATTATATCGTGTTTATATTACTTATTACTTTACATTTGTGTCATTGTGAGGTCATGAAACACAATTTATATTTATACGGTATTTATGTTTTACCCAAAAATTCTACTGTCTCATACTATTATTAAAAATTCAAAACTAGATAATTTCGACATCCAGATTTCAAAAAAAATAATCCTTTTAAATACATAATTTTTAAATATGTGAATTTTTACTTTTAAGATAAAAACTGACATTTACAGATAGTGAGAGGTATTATGACAATAACAATTTTTGAACTATTATAAAAATTACATTTTACTTCATAAAAATTATATGAAAATTTATATTTAATAAAATATTATTAGTAATAATATTTTAACAAATTATTATTTTTTTAATGACCCATTAATTCATCAAGATAGATTTTTTAATTGAAGTGGAATATTAGACAAAAATAATATTTTTGTTATTTTGAATCAGAATAAAAATCATTTATATATTAATAATAATATGATGGATATATATTAATTATTAAATAAAAACAATATACATTCTCATATTCATAGGGTCTTGATATATATCCCTTTAATACACTGTAAAATTATTTTATGAGTAAAGTGAGTGATGTTAGGACATTCGTGGGGAAGATTAGTGAATATGGCTTGGATCATGATCTTGAATAGCTTGAAGTTGTCTCATAAATTAGTTTTCTCATTCATAATTTTTTTGATCCTAGAAAGGTATTTTACATGGTAGAATACCTAAGATTCTACCTCCTTTGGAATGTTCGAAAAATGGGCTTCATTGATTATGATTCTACTGGTTGAGGTCATCACTTCTTTTTTTGTAAGTTTGATTATTAAAATCCAATATTTACACTAATGAAATGATCACTATTGAAAGATATATCATCAATGGTAATGATACTAAAAATAAATTTAAATCCAATTGGATATAATAATCCAAAATAAGTTCTTGTGTTTTTTCTGACAATATTGATTAATAAAACATTTAATTGAATCATAAGGGGAATTTTATTTATAAAAATTCCAGTTGTTAAAATATTATTCCCTTTATATATTATACCCTCAAAGTATTCTTTTCCCACACTAAAACGTATTAGGGTAATTATTTTTCAACACCTCTTCTTGTTACCACATTTATTCTTGAAACATTTGGTTTCTCCAGAACAATTTTAAAAGGGGAATTGTCCTATTTTGTAGAACATTTTCGTTATGATCTATGATCTTCACTAGATTTTCTTCATCTGAATGATCATTCTCCAATGGTACCACTTAAGGATACGTTTCATGTGATGGTTATGTTATGTACTTCTTCAAAAAGATATGAATAACACATCATGTACTTGATATGGGTTTTATGGGAGTTCAAGGAAATATTCCACCATTCCATTGTGATCAAAGATCTCAAAAGTGACGATCTACCTTGGACTGAGATCTCCATTCATCACAAATGTCATCACATTATTTAATAGAGATTTGTATAAGAATACCATGTCTCCAACAAAAAAATCTATCTCATCAATGATTGTTAGCATAAAACATTTATCAACACAAAGCAACATGATGTGATGTAGAATGGTATTAACCTTCTAATCCATTTATACAACCACTAAGAGACATATATTTATTAATTTCCAAACATCATTACAAAATTCTAGTGTGATGAAACTCTTCCCATATATCTTTTTATTGGGATCAATTTGAATGATTAAGGGGAATATTTTTTCGTATGAGAACTCACCCAAATAAATATGTTGTTTGCATATTCCATTTATGTCCATGAAACATGTCTTCTAATTCGTGAACATTCAACTCAAATTGGCCATCAGTTTAAGGATGACAGGTTGTACTGAATTTCAAATCATTTTTAAAGGATGTTGGATACTTTTCTAGTAAAAGTAGGTGAATCTGGGATCTCAATCGGGCATAATTAATATATGAACACCATTTAGCCATTCCAACTCCCTAATTTATATACTTTCATGATTATATGTTTAGAAATCATATAATGTTTAAATGAAGTTTGCAGTCTTAGTTAGTTGATCCAAAATATCCCAAATATAATATTTTTCCTTCATATTTCACAGAAGTATTGGAAAAAATTCCATTGTGATGTTTTCCAATTTTCATGTTTGTATGGGTAATGGTTTCATTAACCCCTTATAATTATACCTTTCATCCTTCTCCTACTAACACATCAGACTATTTAATATTTTTTCAATGATCTATTTCTTCATGTTGTCCCACCAATAGTTCTCTCAAATATCTTCAAACATCTTTGTGATTCATTGGAAAATTTAGAAAGTATAAATATGTGCACCATCAAATTGATAATTATTTAACATGGGATTTGATGGAACACATAGTATTGATCCATGTCTAAAAATTCTTTCTTCATCTACAATGATCTCTGTGGATTCCCCTGTTATTATAGTTTCATATTTCTTATAAATTCATTCATCATTTCATTGAGCATCCTTTTACATTTCAAAATGATATGGATGAGAAATTATTTATGAATGGATTGATGATGTTCCAATATTTAGGATTACCATGTATATACTCTTGAATTCAATGATTATTGGATCCTTATTAATTATCATCAATTAATGTACTACTGTATACTTTATAATTAGATAATTCACCACTTTATTCACATGACCAGGATGGTAGTCAAGTGAGCAGTAATAGTCAATGAAAACCTATAACTATATTTATTAGTTCATATTAAGCTCATTCTAGGTGAATATATAATTACATATGAGGATCTTGTTATCATTTTATATCTCACACTTCTCCACATTGATATTATGTCACCAAATCATCAGTATGAATATCATTGCTTTCTTCTAAAGATCATGAATCAAATATTTTTTCTCTTTAACATTCAATAACCATGAGGAATAGGAAATGTCATTTTCATTATGCATTTACACATAACCTGATCCCTTATTCAACTCATCCCTGAACACTATGAGATATTCTCCACTTTTTGGTAGTGTGATCACTGATGCAGTGATAAGCCTCTTTTTTTACTTCTAATGCTCTCTTCACATTCATAATTTTAAGAAAACTTGAATTCCATCCAAGATATCATGGAAAGAGTGTTCAAAAATCATGATAAATATTTCACAAATTTGTGATAATACCCATCTATCCTAGGGAAATTATGGATATCTATCACATATGTTTTACAAAACCATCCTTACATTTCATTTTTACTTGATGGATCCATGGATATCCAATTTATTGTGGTGATATTCACAATGAATTAGACTTCCTTTAACCATAACTCACCACTAATGTATGTGGCATAAATCATCTCCTTTTCTACGGTCTTTATCATAGTGTAAAAATTATTATAATGCTCCATATTTATTTTAGAGTATATTAAAATATAATCTACAAAGACTACCATAAAATTGTCTAGGTAATCTACAAAGTCAGCATTCATGAAATCCCTGATGATTTCCTAAGAATTAGGGAGTCCAACTGGCATCACTACGAAGTCATAGTTCCTATACCTTTAATGAAAAGTGGTCTTAGGTATATCTTCATTCTTCACCATTATTTAATAAAAGACTAATTGAATATCTAACATAAAGAAATAGTTTTCTCAACATAGCTGATAAAACAAGTAATCAATCTATGGCAGTGGATACTTGTTATTTATCATGGTCTTGTCGAGTTGATGATAATTAATGTGAAGGTTCATTGACCAATTCTTCTTCCTGATGAAGAGGACTAGTCCCCCCATGGTGAATCACTTTTCTATATAACCATTTTATCCGTATTCTCCTATAGATATTTATTTATATCATCAAGTTCCACATTATCCATACAATATAGAGTCATAGATATTATTAATGTCCCAATTATAAGCTCCTTTTTATATAAAACATCCCAGCTAAAATAATGACTAGGAATGTACTTGGGAAACACATCTGCATTTTCCCTCACAATATGCTTGTATTTGAGGATGATCATTTCTTATACTCGGTAATATGGTCTTGATATGATATCTCACAGGGCAATAATATTCAGTCTTAAGATGATTATGTTATATAATATTTATCCTCCTCCTTACACCCATATAGAATTGGTGTCTATTCACCATATATAAAGTGATTTCCTTATCATGGAGATTTATGTAGGAACTATAAAGATAAATCCAATCCATGTCTATAATTACATCAAATTAACCCAAATAAAGTATAAAAAAGTTTGATTGGATTTTCATATCACAAACACTGAAATGGGAGACGTTATATAATTGGGATGCAATAATTTCCCCATTTTCCATTTTCACCGACATATCTATTTCCATGATTTATGTTGGTTTTTTGAATATTTGTACTAAACATTTGTGATTTTAGGGAATGAATAGAACTGTAACAAACTGAGATTTTATAAGATACATTCTTGTTAATTTCATTCATATCTTCTGTTGTACGATACACCAAGATTATCTTGCGCTATACGCAACACCGTATTAGCTTGAAGTTTACGCAACACTATTCTTGGCTCGTGTTACACACAATTTCAAGTTCGTTTGATAGAATTTATTCTACGCAACATTGAGTGTATATATATATATATATTCAATGTATAAATAAAATATGGTTGGATTCTGTTATATGCAACAACAAAGGAGTCCTGCACTATACCCAACCCTGACTTGGCTTGTATTACATGCAATTGCGACCTTTCCTGATAGCGTGTGTTGTACGCAATATCGGGTTATACTAAACAAAAATATATTATTATAATATTGTTATGAACTATCCTTTATGAATAGTATTAACAAAATTTTTAATTTTATAACATTATTATTCAACTTACTCGTTTTCTAGAAAATGGTATAAGAGCAAAAAAAAAATTCGGGTAAAATAAGTATTTTTCAAAAAAATACAGTTTTGCCACCTTTTGATGGCGCACCCACTTTAAATCTAGTGTTTGAAAATTTGTATAAGTTCCATTTGACCAAATAAAATTATTCTTTGGAATCAGGAAAAAAAATTTACTTTGGATAAATTTTTCATTTTATTTTGATAACTTTCATATTTTAATGAATAGTAAAAACACGCTATATTTTAATTAAACACAACTTTTTTCATCGTAATATCTTACGTGGTTAAATTATAATATTGAATGGTTTTAAAGTATAAATAGAATATATTTTTACCATTTAATATAATTTATTTCATTAGCATTTATTTTACCTTGAATTCGTAGGTTAAATCAACTCAATCTTTTGCAATGTTTTAAAGAAAAAACATGTTTTCTTTGGACAAAGGGATTAATTTTAATTTAATTTCTGAAACTTTTTTGTATTGAATTTATAAAAATGGATTCCATATTTGGAATCAGTGGGTCCAAATTATTTTAATAAGCTACTTTTTATTTTTGGGCATTGTGAATAGTAACTACGATAAATTTTATTTACCATAGTTAAAGGTAAATTGGGTAATTAAGGGTAAATATAAGATTAAAAAATTACCCCAATACTTGGAAAAATCTTACTAGATGACTAAAAGTCGACCCATATCACCTAAGGGTTGGATTAGATTCATTTAATGGACTTTTTTCCAATGAAAATAATTTAATTATTACTAAAACCAAAGAAAGTGACAACATGTCACTCTCTTAAATACTATAAGAATAATAATTTTAAGTTAGTGATAAACTTCATTAAACATCAAACAATAATAGTATACAGAAATCTAAAAAAATTATCTACATCATGAAAATTTATTTAGAATTTTTTGGGATTAAATAATTATCATTAATTGTGACACAATAGTGATGCAGAAATTCTTTATCTAGTGAAAAATCAATAATATAGTTTTTATTAAACTAATAGTGACCATAAAAGGAAACAAACCCCTACCAAAACTTATTGGTCATGTAAATATTAACTATAATCATCCAATGGTTGAATATGTGACCATTTGGAGTCTTATACAAGCAATTATGACACTTATATTATTTTATTTTAAACGATGCCAAAGTTGTCACCTTCAAAATTTCATAAATATAACAATTTAAATATTATGATTTTAAGATGATAAATTATAATAAAAGTATTATTGTAAAATTTAATAGATTTATCGTCATCATAGGATTTTATTTTTAATTTATATGCAACATATACGTATATTAAATAATTATAAAAAATGTTGTAGTAATTATTTTATTAAGAGATAAACCAAATAAATGGTTTCAAAAATAATAAAATAAATATTATATGAACTATTTAATGTTTTCCACTAATTTTCTAGAAACATATGTTTTTTATGAATCTATTAAGGCTTATATTTTGAACATATCTTCTGTATATATTTTATTTAAATTCATATAAATGAATAGTGTCAAAATTGACACTATTGTTATTTTTTAAAAATAACATATTATAAAATTGTTTAAAAATCACAAAAATATTTAAAAATTATAAATTTATATTTCTATGGTCTAAAATTTTATAAAGTATCCAATTATGGATAATTATCAAAAAATAAGTAATTTTTTGTTATAAGTTAAAATTTAGAATGTTATTACCACAAATAAAATTAAATTGATTAAGTAAGGATAAATCAAGTTGATAATGATTAAAATAATTTCCTAACATGTCTAAATTTTATTGGTGGATGATATTACAGCCTTATATCATCTTATATTCTAATATGAGTAATTTTTGGATGTTTTTACGTGGGGTTAGATTTATTATAAATTAATATTTTTAAGATTTCCAAAGGTGCCCCTCTCCTCCCTTATAAAAGGGAACCTCCTCCCCCTCTTCCTCACACCACATTGAGCCTTAAAGCTCGGCCAACCCCTTCCAATTTCTCCTCTCCACTTCCCTAAAAACATCCTAGAGGTTCTGTTCTTCTTCAAAAACCTATTTTAGTGCCCTAAAAGGGGGTCTAAAAGAAGCACTTCAAAGAAGAGGTAATGTCCATTACCAATTCTTTCATCTTTATTTCTTCTTCCACATATTCTTCTTTAGTTTTTTCATTATCAAGTAATAACATCAGTATCACTCATATACTGATATGTTATTATAAGTATGAAA
The DNA here is from genome assembly GCA_963277665.1 of Viscum album. NCBI lineage: Eukaryota > Viridiplantae > Streptophyta > Magnoliopsida > Santalales > Viscaceae > Viscum > Viscum album. Next base: position 2,042,471,210 of record OY728147.1, on the reverse strand, counting down.
CAACCCTATTTCACCATCTATCCATCCTACGGAAAAAGAAATCACCGCACGTGCGTACGTACGGAATACTGTCTCCACGCCGTGGTGTAATCTATTTTCCACCACCACATTACATGGATGTGTATAATGGTGTACATAATAACTATATATGATTATTGTAAAGTGATATTTATTCTTAAATAGTATACATACACTTCAATACAATTCCACGATCATGAGAACGATATCATCACTCGTGCGTACGTACGAACTACCGTCTCCACGACGCGATGAGATTCATTCTCCACGTTAACCATTCATGAATGATTATAATGTATATATAATAAGTAATAATGAAATATATGACATAATAATGATACAGGATTTATGTGTATATATATTTATGTCATCTACTTAATTCCATTCAACTCAATAAGGAACCGAAAATAGCGTTCATGCGTACGTACGGCCTACCGTCTCCATGAACGGTGTATTTCTTTCCATTTACTGATCTATTATATATATCTATATTATGAATATATATTATATATAAATAATTTTTTTTATTCTGGAATTAAGTAATCATGATCTAATTAATCATATGAATAATTACAAGTCAAAACATGGACGACAAATGAAATGATTTTACCCAAAACTCTCTTTAACATGGAATTTACAAAAGAACGGGTAAAATAAAGTCATAAGTGAACCATATATGATATCATAACAATGAGTATGACTCTCGAATAAGTCAATGACATTATTTAAATCATTATACAGGAGTTTTAGACACTTACGAAGCAAATCAGACCAAGGGTAAGGGATAATTTTTCAAATCTCGTTTTTATACGAGATTTCTTATTCGTAAGTATTTACTGAGGTTATTGATATCATCAATGTCCATGTTTTATAAAAGTATATTCATGTATGTTTAAAGTCTTTTTACCCATTTTGACTTTTACTACATGGTATGTATGGAATCATTCTTTTACGAGGTACTTTTTGACTTTTCCGACCAAAGTACGAGAATAATGTTTTTTAACTTATACGGCATGAAAATATTTTTATGGTTTTATAAAGCCTTATTTTCATGAAGATTACTCCAAAATATTTCATGTCTATTTTCAACAAAATAACTTTATTTTAAAATAGCATGACGTTTTGTGAAAAGAAATTGATTTTGAAGAAGAAAGGATATTTTCCTCAAGAATTCATTTCAAGTGTTTTATCAAAACCTTTTTCCATCTAAGATGACATTATTTCATCTGTTTATGTTTCAAGTATAAAGTCTCTATGATTTAAATGGTTTCACTTTTCTTATTATGAAATGATATCCATTTCTTTTATATGGATTATGTGATTATGGGATGATGTTTATGAAACTCATTTTATTTATTGGGTTATTATTAATGGTGTATGCTTATTTTGTGGAACAAGTAAGAATGATTTCATTATGAGATGGGTGGGACCTATATCTCCCTCCAATGCATTGGTTAAAGATTTATATCTCATGAGATAGAAATGGATGGAATGGTAAGTTAAACCGGTTCAGTAATACAAGACTGGAACGAGGAGTGAACTCGATTCAGAAAGGGACTTTGTCCACTAAGATGGTATTGGCAACAATGCCTTGGCTACTATGGAAATCATATCATGTTCTTAATGGTTTCCACAATTACATGTTTTACTCCCATGCTATTTTATCATTCTTAATGTTTATTTATGATCTATGCCTTATTTACTTCCATGTTTTATGTCATTGCTGAAGCTTTTGATGTTTAAACATTATGTTCATGTTTATGAGTTCAAATGTATATGGAATGTTTTATTTTATCCAAGTTTACCCTTACTGAGAATTTGAGCTCACCCTTTTTATGTTTTCTTTTCCCCAGGATATAATGAAAGGTTTTAGGTAAGAAAAAAAAGGGATGATCTTTTTGGGAGATGTTGAAGATCTTTCACCACGATTAGAAGATTATGTTCCAAGTTTCCAAAGACACTAAACTATTACGGTCCTTGTGTGTCTGTTTTTTTTATGCATTATGTATTCTGCAAAAGTAATGTAATTTTCATGTATGTCAAGCTTCGGGTCTCTACAGTTGGTATCCGAGGAATGGTTTAGTCAACCTTTGGAAACTAGGATGCGAAAACGTTAGGGAGATCCCTAGAGATATCCTAAGGTATGTCTAGGGATGTCTCTAAGGTTATGTATACGTATAGGTTATAGTCCTAGAATTGCGCTAAGGATATTACAATTTAACCTAAGATGTTAGATATTGAGGGTACTCCCCCTTTACTATGTTGTTTTCTCTAGCATGATTTTGCCTCTCACATGATTCTTTTTGTGTTTTAGTTAATGGAGGGAACCAGGAGGAATTCTGTTAACATTGAATCCAATGGACAAATTGGCGACTATGAGAAAAAAAATTGTGTAGTGCCTAGAGAGAAAGATATTGTGATTTTGCCGAATCAGTCATCGCGATATATGATTAAAAAGGTGAAATTTAGTGGTATGCCTAATTCATCAAATAAGAGGAAGACTGACTATTATGCATGTTCGCATATTGAGGAGCATAATGAAAGGAAGATTGAGATTTCTAATGAAGGGAAGGAGAACCTTGAGGAATACCTCAAATGGAGGGACTGATGTTATCTGTGTGGAGAAAAGGGTCATAGAGTGACAGACTGTTATGGAGCTCAATGTATTATTTGTGGAGAACATGGGCATTACCCAACTCAATGCCCTGACCTAAAAAGTTACTTCTAAATCAAGGAAGGACTTATTCCAGGACAATCATTTAAGAGGATGGATTGAAGTGTTTATGTATTGGTATTCAAGAATAATGTTGTTGAGGTACTTTTATTGTGTATTGGAATATTTTTGTATTAGTCTATTGTGGTTTTCAATAATTTTAAGGTAACGGTAACCATGAAAAGTGATTCAAATATTTTGGAAAGCAGATGATATGCGCATAATGAAGGGATAAGGAGAAAATGAAATGTTTCACAGTATTCATGAGTTCATGATTGATATAAGGACTAAGTGATATCATGGTTTCAGTATATAGAATTTTGAGGATTTTGGTATGTGGAAAGTGTTAACTTTTAACTGCATTCATGTTTTAACTATGGTTCAATGGGTATTCATTTTTCAAGAGAATACATGATTAAGGTATTCACATGATTGGAATGTGACCAACAAGATATATGGGGGATAAATGATGATATTCGCATGCCTGGTTGATGACATTTCAAGTAATCGTTTTCTTTATACTATGATCTTGGACCTAAGTGTTTTAGATAAGCCTAAAGATTGGAATTAATTATGTTGTACATAAGTTAGTATTGTTTAAGGATAGAACTTTTTATTGATATTATTGATGGAATGTTATAGTAATGTAGTTTTAGAAAAAGGACAACTTACAGGACGGGCGACAACCCATCGCGTCGGACAAGGCTGTGGGAAACGAACCCACAACCGAAGTGTGACTGGCCTTTATCGCCTAACACTGGCCTATAGGAAGTCCCTGTTTAGTAGAAAATAGTTTTATTATATTAATCAGTATGATATATGAAGTATAAGTCCATTTTATGAACCATAATGATTATTCTCACTAAAGATGGACTTATGTATTTTTTTTGATAAATTTTCCAACCTTTTGATTGAGACAGATGGAATAACCCATCATTCTATCACATGATCTTCTAACACATCCCAAATGACAAATTCATCTTCATTTCTTTAAGAGATGAAGTGGAAATTGTCCAAAGAACTACAATTGGTGAGACTATACCAAAATCACGAAAGTATTTCATCTAATTCCAATTTCATCATCTTTAGGGAAATGATCATGAGAACCAAAAATGTTGTCCTAGTGCATTTATATCTGATGAATCAGATGGTACCTTATATCATCACAAATTTATGGCTTTTTGATTGTTGGCTTTTTCATAGCCATGTTCTCTACCACTCTCCATCAGAACATGATGGTTAGATTTTGCTTCCATATCCATATTTTCACCAATGTTATCCTATATGGAAACCCAGTGATGAGTTAATTTGGGTAACTATTATATTTCATACTTTTGTTTTTAATGTTCAGTTTTTCTATTTCTTTTTTACGATGTGGGTTTCTATGAATAGTAAACGATTTATAACCCCGACGAATTTCGAGGGCGAAATTCATTTTAAGGGGGGTAGAATGTAACAACCGAGATTTTATAAGATACATTATTGATAATTTCATTCATATCTTCTGTTGTACGATACACCAATATTATCTTGCGCTATACGAAACACCGTATTAGCTTGCCGTTTACGCAACACTATTCTTGGCTCGTGTTACACACAATTTCAAGTTCGTTTGATAGAAGTTATTCTACGCAACATTGTGTGTATATATATAAATATTCAGTGTATAATTAAAATATGGTTGGATTATTTTATATGCAACAACAAAGGATTCATGCACTACACGCAACCCTGACATGGCTTGCATTACCCGCAATCGCGACCTTCCGTGATAGCGTGTCTTGTACGCAATACCGGGTTTTACTAAACAACAATATATTATTATAATATTGTTATGAACTAGCCGTTATGAATAGTATTAACTAAATTTTGAATTTTATAACATTATTATTCATCTTATACATTTTCTAGAACATGGTATAAGAACAAAATAAATTTTTTCGGTAAAAAAAGTATTTTTCAAAAAATACAGTTTTGCCACCTTTTGATGGCGCACCCACTTTAAATCTCATTTTTTAAATTTTTATAAGTTCCGTTTGACAAAATAAAAATATTATTTGGAATCAAGAAATAAAAATTTACTTTGGATAAATTTTTCATTTTATTCTGATAACTTTCATATTTTAATGAAGAGTAAAAACACGCTATATTTTAATTAAAAATGACTTTTTTCATCGTAATATATTATGTTGTTAAATTATAATATTGAATGGTTTTAAAGTATAAATAGAATATATTTTTACCATTTAATATAATTTATGTCATTAGCGTTGATTTTACATTGAATTCATAGGTTAAATCAATTCAATCTTTTGCAATGTTTTAAAGAAAAAACCCGTTTTCTATCGACACCGGGATTATTTTTAATTTAATTTCTGCAACTTTTTTTGTGTTGAATTTTGAAAAATGGATTCCATATTTGGAATTTGTGGGTCCAAATTATGTTAATAAGTCACTTTTTTATTTTGGGCATTGTGAATAGTAACTACGGTAAATTTTATTTAGCATAGTTAACGGTAAATTGGGTAATTAAGGATAAATATAAGATTATAAAATTACCCTAAAACTTTTAAAAATCCTATTGGATGACTAAATGTCGACCCATATCACCTAAGGGTCGGATTAGATTTATTTAATGGACTTTTTATCATGAAAATAATTTAATTATTATTAAAACCAAAGAAAGTGACAACAAGTCACTCTCTTAAATACTATAACTATAATAATTTTAAGTTAGTGATAAACTTCATGAAACTTCAAACCATAATAGTCTACATAAATCTAAAAAACATATCTACATCATGAGAATTTATTTATAATTTTTTGGGATTAAATAATTTTCATTAATTGTGACGCAATAGTGATTAAGAAATTCATTATCTAGTGAAAAATCAAGAATATAGTTTTTATTAAACTAATAGTGACCATAAAAGGCACAAAACCTTGACCAAAACATATTGGTCATGTAAATTTAAACTCTAATCATCCAATGGTCGATTATTTGACCTTTTGGAGTCTTATACAAGAAATTATGACACTTATATTATTTTATTTTAAATGATGCCAAAGTTGTCACCTTCATAATTTAATAAATATAACAATTTAAATATTGTGATTTTAAGATGATAAATTCTAGTAAAAGTATTTTTGTGAAATGTAATATATTTATCTTCATCATAATAATTTATTTTTAATTTTTATGCAACATATAAGTATATTAAATAATTATACAAAAATGTTTTTGTAATTATTTTATTAAGAGATAAACCAAATAAATGGTTTTACAAATAATAAAATAAATATTATATGAACTATTTAATGTTATCCACTAATTTTCTAGACACATATGAAATTTTATGAATCTATTAAAGCTTTTATTTCGAACATATCTTCTGTATATATTTTATTTAAAATCATATAAATGAATAGTGTCAAAATTGACACTATTGTGATTTTTAAAAAATAACATATTATAAAATTGTTTATAAATCACGAAAATATTTAAAAATTATAAATTTAAATTTATATGGTCTAAAATGTTATAAAGTATCGAATTATGGACAATTCACAAAAAATAAGTAATTTTGTGTTATAAGTTAAAATTTAGAATATTATTACCACAAATAATATTAATTTTGTTATGTAAGGACAAATCATGTTGATAATGTTTAAAATAATTTCCTAACATGTCTAAAATTTATTTATTGATGATATTACAACCCTATATAATCTTATATTCGAATATGAGTCATTTTTGGAGGTTTTTAAGTGGGGTTAGATTTATTATAAATTAATATTTTTAAGATTTCCAAAGGTGCCCCTCTCCTCCCTTATAAAAAGGCACCTCCTCCCCCTATTCCTCACACCACTTTGAGCCTTCAAGCTCGGCCAAACCATGCCAATTTCTCCTCTACGCTTCCCTAGAAACATCCTATAGGTTCTGGTCTTCTTCAAAGACCTATTTTATTGCCCGAAAAGGAGGTCTCAAAGAAGCACTTCAAAGAAGAGGTAATATCCATTACCGATTCTTTCATCTTTATTTCTTCTTCCACTTATTCTTCTTTAGTTGTTTCATTATGAAGTAATAACATCAGTATCACTCATATACTGATATTTTATTATATGTATGAAACAACCCTATTTCACAATCTATCCATCCTATGGAAAAAGAAATCATCGCGCGTGCGTACGTACGGAATACCGTCTCCACGCCGTGGTGTAATCTATTTTCCACCACCACATTAATTGGATGGGTATAATGGTGTAAATAATTACTATATATGATTATTGTAATGTGATATTTATTCTGAAATAGTATACATACACTTCAATACAATTCCACGATCATGAGAACGATATCATCGCTCGTGCGTACGTACGGACTACCGTCTCGATGACGCTATGGGATTCATTCTCCACGTTAACCATTCCTGAATGATTATAAAGTATATATAATAAGTAATAATGAAATATATGACATAATAATGATACTGGATTTATGTGTATATATATTTATGTCATCTACTTAATTCCATTCAACTCAATAAGGAAATGAAAAACAACGTTCATGCGTACGTACGACCTACGTCTCCATGAACGGTGTATTTCTTTCCATTTATTGATCTATTATATATATCAATATTATGAATATATATTATATATAAATCATGTTTTATATTCTCAAATTATTTAATCATGATCTATGTAAACATATGAATAATTACAAGTCAAAACACGGACGAAAACTGAAATGATTATACCCAAAATGCTTTTTAACATGGAATTTACAAAAGAACGGGTAAAATAAAGTTATAAGTGAACCATATATGATATAATAACAATGAGTATGATTCTGGAATAAGTCAATGACATTATTTAAATCATTATACAGGTGGTTCAGACACTTACGATGCAAATCGGACCTAGGGTAAGGGGTAATTTTGCAAATCTCATTTTTATCCGAGATTTCTTATTCGTAAGTATTTACTGGGGTTATTGCTATCATCCATGTCCATGTTTTATAAAAGTATATTCATGTATTTTTAAAGTCATTTTTACCCATTTTTTAATTTTACTACATGGTATGTATGGAATCGTTCTTTGATGATGTACTTTTTGACTTTTTCGACCAAAGTACAAGAAGAATGTTTTTTAACTTATACGGCATGAAAGGATTTTTATGGATTTATAAAGCCTTATTTTCATGAAGCTTACTCCAAAATATTTCATGACTATTTTCAAAAAAATCTATTCCTTTTAAAATAGCATGACGTTTTGTGAAAATAAATTGATTTTGAAGAAGAAAGGATATTTTCCTCAAGAATTCATTTCAAGTGTTTTATCAAAACATATTTCCATATAAGATGACATTATTTCATATGTATATGTTTCAAGTATAAAGTCTCTATGATTTACATGGTTTCACTTTTCTTATTATGAAATGATATCCATTAGTTTTATATGGATTATGTGATTATGGGATGATGTTTATTAAACCCATTTTATTTATTGGGTTATTATGAATGATGTATGTTTATTTTGTGGCACACGTAAGAATGATTTCATTATGAGATGGGTGGGACCTATATCTCCCTCAAATGCATTGGGTAAAGATTTATATCTCATGAGATAGACATGGCTTGAACGTTATGTTAAACCGGTTCAGTAATACAGGACTGGAACGAGGAGTGAACTCGATTCAGAAAGGGACTTTGTCCACTAAGATGGTCTTGGCAGAAATGTCTTGGCTACTATGGAAATCATATCATGTTATTAATGGTTGCCACAATTACATGTTTTATTCCCATTCTATTTTATCATTCTTAATGTTTATTTATGATCTATGCCTTATGTACTTCCATGTTTTATGTCATTGCTCAATATTTTGTTGTTTAAACATTATGTTCATGTTATTGAGTTCAAATGTATATGGTTTGTTTTATTTTGTCCATGTTTACCCTTATTGAGCATTTGAGCTCAACCTTTTTATGTTTTCTTTTTCCCTGGATATAAAGAAAGGTTTTAGGTAAGAAAAAAAGGGAAGTTCTTTTTGGGAGATGTTGAAGATCTTTCACCATGATTAGAAGATTACGTTCCACGTTTCCAAAGACACTAAACTATTACGGTCTTTATGTGTCTGTTTTTGTTATGTATTAAGTATTCCGCAAAAGTAATGTAATGTTCATGTACGTCAAGCTTCGGGTCTCTACAAGAACTATGGATGATAACCCTTCCTTTACCTTTTTTATTACAATTCTACATTATTCGATATATAGATAGGGATGTTTAATTTTAAACTTTTGAACAAATAAACTGAAAACTAAAAACATTAATGTGATAATAGATAAATTACACGTATTTCCTTAAGTTATGAATTTATTGGATTCAATCTATCTTTTCCATGATCTATGTATTAATATATAGTCTTATGAGAATTTTTTATCCCAAAATAATCATTGATAATGAGTTTTTGAATTTACAAAATCATATCCCCAGTAGTGTCAAACCGGGTGCACTTATCAGAGTTTTTACTCCTAGGTATATCTATGGAAGAACCATGTCCACTTATAGTATCTAGACAGGTATTAGTATTATTTGATAAAACACTTTCTATATAATAACAAAAATTTTGGTGTTCTCTCATAATCATAGTCTTATTCCTAATGCTTTCCCTATATTTTTCCAATACATATCCAAAAATAACTAAAACATTCCTCTAATGTGAACTACAATGACATTTCTCATTATTATCCATTAATACATCATTAATTATAAAAATATACATTTAATACAACCCAACATATTGATCATTCTAGTGTCATTTGTAATTAGGTACATAACATAGAAACATGAACATGGGATACAACAACATTATTAAAAAATTCCTTAACACGTATTACAAAAAACATATTTAACAAACTCAAAATACTCCTTTGATCATAAAACTACGTGATATATCCTGAGAAAATACATAAGAAATGGGTGACCAATAATCCCAAATACGGGAATAAACATGGAATAAGTGATTCATGTTATACAATAAACATATAAATGAGAAACTAAATGAACATGAATAATACAAAATGATGTGGAATGATCATCATAATAATGGAAATATGGAAAAACATAAAAAACTGAATCATGAACATAGGCCAAGGATATAATTCAAATAATTCATGGTGTAAAAGTCCCATAAAATAATATGTTACACCATTGTCCCAACATTTCATATGATGATACTTACCACTATACATTGCTTTTCTGGGTTATCTGGATACACACATCATAATCATACCATTCTCATTTTTATTTGTTTCGCATAGATCATACAAAATGTATACATTCATCATCATAATTTATTCTAGGATCATGTAATGAGGGATACATATGTGTATGAAAAGAATGAAAATTTATATTTTCATAATGGTGAATACACTAGATTTAATGATGGGAATGGCATTCAGTACACAATTGTTTCGGCAAGGAAAATCGAGGTGAAATTTTTACAGCATAACATAATTACATAAAAATTCATAACAATTGTTGATGAGAGTGTAAGGGGAATCTAATTATTATACTATATAATTGGTAGTAATATGGATATGGAAAATAATATATCAACATTATATATTTGGAAATATATGGCATAAGGTAATGATGAAACATGGATAGGTAAAAGAATACTTATGAAATTTTGGCATTGTAACAAATGTACATAAGGATCATGAGAGGAATAATGAGAGTTAAAGGAAGATATCATCATTTATAAATATATAGGATAGTAATGTGTATATGGATTATAATATCCCATTGTAATAAAAAGAAATGTAAAAGACCAACCATTAAAGGATTTCCTGACAAAAGAGGAGAGGGGAAGATACCTTACTTGAGTGTGTGACTCCAAAGGCTTGGGGGGGGGGGAATAATTGAATTCTTGGGGTGCCTTGTAAGAATTATGGGGAGTGGAGGGAAGAGTAGGGATGTGCTATAAGGAGTTTGAGTAAATGGAAATTGGATATTGTGAGGTTTTATATAGGAAAAGAGGTATCATTATTTATAATTTTGGTTTTGGATCTTCATAATAAAAAATCCAAAACCATAAACCATATGTTGGTTTTTTCACATTGTTTAAGAAAACAATGAGTGTTTTTTTATTTTATAAGGCCTTGGTCTAAACATATTTAAATAACCCTGGTGATGTGGATGTGAGTCAGACTCTTAAAAAATTATTTTAAAGTATTAAAATATATTATTTTTGATGGAGGATTCTTAATGGCTTTGAAAAATAGGTAAAATAATATTAAAATCACATTATATTAAAGGTAATATATATATTTGGTCGTGTATCCTATTTATATTACTTATTACATTACTTTTTGGTCATTATGATGTCCTAAAACACATAGTATATTTATATAGTATTTAATTTTTCCAAAAATTATTACTTTTTTAGAAAATTAGGAAAAATCCACTGTTGAATAATTTTAATGTCCTGATTTTAAAAGAAAAATTAATTTTATATAAATGATTTGTTATGTAAATGCATTTCCCCAAAATGATTTTTAAAAAACATTTTTTAAACCCTTATACAAATTAAAATTGATTTCATAAAAATTTTAAGATTATTTATATTCAATAAAACTAATTTAATAATAATATTTATTAAAGTATTTTTCATTTAAAATATCTATTAATTAATAAAAATTAATTTATTAATGGATTATGAATATAAACCAAATATACTATTTTTGTTTTATTGAATCTAATTAAAAACATTTATAATGTATTAACAAAATGATGGAGATATATTTATTATTATATAAAAAATAATATACATACACATATTTATAGGGTAGTGTTATATATCAATTTATTACACCAGAAAATGACCTAAGAATAAGGTGCATGATGGTGGGACTTCCATGTTTTACATCTGCATACATGGTTTCGTCTGTGATCTCGATGATCATGAACATCACCAATAAACAATTTCACTCATACAGAAGTTCTTGGATCTCATTTTGGGATTGGTTATGTGAAATACCTTGACATTTTATATACCTTATAATCATTGATGGGATTCATTGTTATGATACGACTGGTTTAGGCCATCACTTTTTTTTCATTTTCAATTGGATTGTTAAAAATCTGTATTTATAAAAATCACATGATCAGTGTTAAATAGCTATATCATCAATGATAATGATACTAAAATGTAATTTAACTCCAATTGGATATAACAAAACAAATATGTTCATGTGTGTTTTGAGGTCATATTACATAATAAGACATTTAATTGAACCAAAATTTGAATTCTAATTATAACTGTTTGTTCCATTAAAATTTTTTCCGTATCATATATTCTTATTGTCTTTTCAACCAACTATATTGGCTTGACATCTTAAGATAATTTATGAAATTTCATCGTGGAATGAAACCACTCTTTCAATACATTACTAAAAAAATTATCAAATAAAGATATTTAAATTAATCATTAGTTGGAGTGAATATTTAATATCAAACTGAGATATTTCTATCTTATAATTTGTCAAAATTTGTGAGTCTATTCTTGAAAATTATTTCCATTAAAAATTCATCATCTATTGAATATACCGCATCTTCTAGTTGCGCCCATTAATAAATCAATAAAATTACATATAAGATAATATATAACAAGAATTATCTCCTTATTTTCATAATAAAATTCAGTAATTTTTTCATTGAACCCTTCTTATTCATAGTTTGAAATAAATTTACTATAGGTCTTGACCCTACAATATTCAGAAATATTTTTACCACTCTATACACATTCAACTACATTGGTTTACAATTTCTTCTATGTATAAATTTTTTTATAATTTTGTTCATTCGTTATTTTGTAATATTATAGTTGATACCTATATATAAATATAGACAGGGATGTGAATAAACATCTCTATTCTAGGAACTTCTTCATATTGAAATTATCTCTTCAAGTGTATCAAAATAATGAACTATGGATATTTTCTATAATCTATTGGAGGGAATCATGCACTTATGATTTAAATTTTTAAATAACGGTAGATCAAAACAAAGATATAATACCACATTCATTTCATGTGGACCTTGTAGACACACTAGGGGAGTGACTAAAGTATTTTTTAGTTTTACTGAATTCTAAATTCATGTTTATAATGATTTTTGGCTTAAATCTATATAGATTTTTAGGAATTATGGATCTCTATTTTAAACTAACGTACAACAAAACATGTAGTAGTAGAAATAAGTTAAATATTTCATTTTGTATTTAAAAGGATTGGCTCGTTCCAGAAAAAAATCAATGACATAATTTGAATGTAAATGGATTGTATTCTTCACTAAATATTATCATCAATACAAGTGAATTTTTTAAGGTATAAAAATGAAACAATGGAAAAACATAATAAATTAGTTTGGGATTACTATAATAAAAAATTGATCATCATTATATCCCAATTCTCTTCTTTATAGTTATATTTCAAATGTTTCTCTTGAACTGTTCCTTCCTCCCCGTGAAGTAGAACACAGATTTTCATTGTAAGTATCATCACCCACAATGATTCTATACATTCTAATTTTAGTGTCTCTATCCTTCTCAAATTATTCATTAAAACACATGAAACTCATTTTCTATTATTTTTATCAACACATAATTCCTCTAAATTTTTTTAATGGATTCATAAACACTCTTATCAAGAAGGATGAACATAATATATTTTAACTATATTTTAATAACTTGATCACAATCTCAGAATATATGCTGGTGATGTACAATTATTCTCATTGATCATCTCGTGATCACTCAATTATTTTAATATTCACAACATGGCCATATATTATTAGAATATAGTATCCAAAGATCCTCATTCACACACTCGGGGTTTTTCAATTGATATAGAGTTATCATCTATCATATTTCAAAAGTTATACACAATTTTTATTATATAGATTCATGTATGCTTCATCACTTCTATCTTAAATATCAACTCTTCTCACGTGCAAGGGAGGCCCATGAAATAAATTCTTAGTATTCAATTACTATAAACAATATATTGAGGGGATATTGTAGTTTCTTTGACAAATTCATTATTTAATAATAAATATTTATTTCTCCATGATTAAATGAAACATTATAAAATCAATAAATATTACCTGAATTCCAATAATTAAATACACCTCACAAACTTGTTTATTTTTAATTCCTCTCATGGATTTGGTTCTTCTTGACAACTTAATTTAATAATAACAACCACATACAAATGTACATGGTTTTAGAAAACTAAGAAATACTAATTTTCTTATTGTGTAACTTAAGCAGTGTGTTATCTTTACATAAAATTATTACATAAAAATGTTTATGTCGTTACAAATTACTGAATCGCGACACAAATATCTTTCTATTATCAATTATATTTCTTTATAAATGTCTCAAAAATTTGAATACTAATCAATATAAAAATAACAAATGTCAATATTAATAATGAAAATTTCATAATGTCTTTTCCTCCATTGAGAATCATTGGTTTAATGAACTATGATATTTTCATATTTGGGTCAATATCTTCTCTCAATTAAAATATTATATCATCGTTCATAAAAACTACATGATGATTTGAAAAATTTAGTATGACATCAGAATCATTGTATTTTTCACTTTATATAATCTCATATTTATAAAAACTCATTTTTTTATATCCCAAAAATTCTAAAATGTCTTTTATCTTATAAGATTAAATTTTCATAGAATGAATCATTACTGTTACTTACATGATGATCAATTAATATCAATGTAAATGAATTTACATATGTGTTAACTATTCTATGATAATTTACTTATGTGACATTTAATATGTAACTAAATTTAATTTTGTGGTTTAAAAATACCTAATGGTTTATCTCATGTAACTCGATGAACCATTCCATTTTCCCCTTATGTAGCAGAATATACTAATACGTGACTCAATTTTCATACATGGATTGAATTAAATTTGGAATTTTCAATCACACATAGGAAGACATAATTATGAAGTGACACAGATAGATTACCTATATAATAATTGACTTACACGGCTTTAATTCACATCCACATAAACCGATTCTATTAAGCGGTGCATGCATAGTCTCATTAACTCAAATATTATAAGACTCATGAATACTATAAACAATTCATACTCAAATTTCATACACACCATGAAAACGTTTTTTTATATAGATTAATTTTTTATGTTCTTTTCATATAAGAAAATTTCCATAGATACTTTAAATGCTCAGACATAGCAATTCAAAAACATTTCAAATGAACTATGGTTAAAATAAAATATTATCAGGTTTTCTCAAACTAGATCAAATATTTCCAGAACATCTAAATTACTAATAGGAATTATTCAAATAATTATGAACAATATTAAGCACAATTAGAAATCATTTTTGTATATTAAATACCTGAAATATATCATTTCAATAAACTCTTCTATTAGCTAAGGTTCATCCATTTTTCAAATTGATCATGAGATATATCTATTCAATTAATCCTTCATCAAGAGTGGTTCCCAATAGTTTAGACACTAGAATGCATGTCAATAAAATAATATATTCTCCATAATTATAAAATATTCAAAAAAAAACACTTTGAACATTTATATATTTTTTAAATATATCTTCTTTGATATTCTCCCGTAAAACATCAATTTCCAAATCATACATACAACTTCTATATTTCTTTTATATGGTATATAAATTTCATTAAACAATAGAATCAATTTTCTTGTCTATACACACAAGCTCAATGATCATTTAGTGTTTCTCATATAATTATTCTATCCAACAGTATATTCCAATAAAAAATTTTATTCCTCTTTTCTATTCCAACATAATGATAAAATATCAGTCTACCTTAATAAGAGGATAATCACTTATTAACCCAAGATATAAACTCTTAATTACTACATATTCATACCTAATTGACAAAAAATATAATCTAACATCTTTAGGAACATCAATTATTTATTTTCTTTCAAATGAATAAAGATTCTTGACATCTTCTGAGAAATCTAAATTTCTCATTTATTAAGATTAAATAAAATATTTTTATTTTTGGTATTATGATGGATATAGGTATTTGATGAAAACTTAATAAGATTAATGATATCACGAGACATAAAATTACATATATTATAGTAGATAAAATAAATAATTATAAAGTATAAATCTATTAATATGACAATCAATTATATTGAGCATGAAAATGTGCATCTTGAATTAATATAATTCTAGGAATTTTATAGCTTCACTAATATTGGGGAAAAAAATAAATGTTTTACTTTGTGACTTGGATTATGAAGAGTGTAAAAAATAGATAGAGGAAAAGATCCTAATTACTGATATTTTTCAGAAATTATCTACATCTCTTTGATATTATGTTAATAACAAATAAATTATGGGACTGAATATCCAGAGGTTGACCTATTATATTGTCTATATTATGTGATAAATACTGTTATCAATAATATTAAAGGTTCATATGGGATGATATTAAATTAATTTTTTGTAGAAATTAGACATCAAATGAGATCATTATTTCCCTTGTTCTTTTACATTTTGTTAGTGGCGTGTAGTTTCAAAATACTTGGTGAATAAGAAAATGAGGGATACTATTATATTATTCTCATAAAAATAATTTGTATTCATTCGTGATTATAGTGAATAATCAATAGATGTGGAGTCTAAAAACAATAATAAAGAGTAGGTTTTCTATAAAGGAACTAAATCTTGTAAAAATCATAATGCTCCTTGCTCTTATTTTTCTTATATGTTTGAGTGTGTCTGTAAAATTCATATTTTTTAAAAAAAGTCTTGAGGGTTTATTTAACAAGTCTCGAGGGTTGATTTAAATTTCAAGTCTTGAGGGTTGATTTAACATACATGGGCATGTTGAAAATATGAATAACATTATAATTTTGATGAATATTATAAGAAATGTTTTACACAGAAATGATCATAAGATAGCATCTATAAAATATAGATAGTCTCATTCTATATATTAATTTATTTACGTAATAATTCTTTCAAAGATAAGAAGAATTTGTTTTCAAGAATAATGATAAATAAGAAATGGAATTTGACTCCATGAGAAATATTTGAACTGAATAAAAATTTAATGTTTTAGATTCAAATAAATCATCAAATGAAGTATGTAATGTAGACTATCAAATATTAATTTCTATTGTTTCAAATGAATTCAATAATGGAATGATTGAGAATAAAGTGAATTCTTCACTTCGATACTTTAAAATTAACATAATTTAAATTTTTTATAAAAAGTTGTCCAATGAAGAAGGTAATACATATTTTTTTGTCAAATATGGTAATAAAACACGAGGTAAAGTATAAAAAAACATAAAATGTTTGATAAAAAATTGAATATATTTTCTATGTGGAAGACAGAATAATATAATGTGAAAAGTGGAATAAGATTATAATTCACTTATAAGTGAATAATAATGTTAATTTAGTTTAACAATATTAATTTTATGGCACAAGTTTAACTGGGATTTTTCTCATCATGTAGGGAAGAAGATGATTCAATACCAACTGAGATAGAACACATGATGCATGACGAACTTGAAACATATATTGAGAGAAATACCATACTCAACAAAGAGATGAAGTGACTGGAGAAAGAATATAATTATATAACACAAGTGAAGAATGATTTCGAGAAAGATAAGAAGTTACTGATAATGAGATAAAAATATTGGGTTTAAGGAATTAAAACGTCAGATGATGAAAAATAATCTTAAATATATTTTTTAATTGAATGTATAAATAATATATAATATATAGTTCAATATTTTTGAGTCATTTAATGAGTTGAAAAGATTGATAATTTTTTCAAAATTTATATTAAATTCATGGAAGAATTCATGAAATCTTATTTTACATATTACAAAAATTTCATGTCAAATATATTCCTGATGAATATTCTCAAAATAAATTTTTTATTAATAAATCATGTTCAAATAGAAATCCCGATGAGTTCTAGGAATATAAAAAATATGGTGAATGTTTATTCATTTAAACAAACCATAGAAGGAATTTTTTAATCCCATAGGCTACCAAATAGAAAAAAATTCAGATCCAAACATGGCAATAAGAAAAAAATTCTACATTGAATTTCCAGATTAATTATTACAATTCTTGAAGATATATATTTAATGATTACTATTTGTATAGTAAGGCTTTTTGACAAATATTCAATAAATTTTTTAAATATAAATCATTAATTGGAATGAAGATGGAATATATGTTTATTCAATCTAAAGATCTCATGTAAAATATGTAAAGAGAATATATTATAAAGAGGAGTATTTCTAATATTCCTACTCATAAAATATTCTAGTGTGTTGAATATGATTTTTTAAGTTTTTGATATTAAGGGAATTATGTAGATAAGTTTCTAAAAATAATACTTTTAAATATTACCTATGTTAAAAAAGTTAATGTAATTAAGAAACCCATGAAATAAATATCATATCCTGATGAGGTTGCATTGAATGGAAAATAAAGACAATATTAAGTATATGTGGTATTAGGTGATATTCCCACATTGTAGGTGAAACCAATATCATGAGTAATACTATGAATCATGGATGTAGGGTTTTTATTTTTGTAAATTATGGTTCTAAAAATGATAAAAGTTAATAGATCATATGAAATTGGAGAAGAAAAAACTGAAAGAAAAATCATTTTTATATATGCAATGGTTTAATCATAATCTATTGATTGTTAGTCAATATTATGAGGATGAACATTATTTTTTTTAGGATTCATGTTCTATAAAATGGTTAATTTAATGATGGATTTTATCATAATTGAAGAGAATATTTGTTTTTTAATTTTTGATTCATCCAATTCATGTTATCCGGGTGAAAAAGAAGAGTGTAGATATTGTCATATGAGGATTGATCATACTATCAAAAGAATCATAAGAAAAATTCTGAAACATGATCTTCTATGAGATGTCATGAAGATGAAAATAAAAAGTAATTATATTTTGGTAACTTGTAATAAGGGAATGATGACACCAAAATCTCACAAGACAGAAGATATAATTTCAACAAGTTCTCTAGAACTCATTTATAAAAATTTATAGACTTATGAGGAAAAAATAAAGAAGAATTTATTTTTATTTCTTGAAATTTTTTGATTATTATAATCAAATGGCCAAAGTATTATTCATCTAGGCAATGTCACATGACATTGATATGCTAAAATATACTATATGATAAACAAAGAATTATTTTTTGATTCACATCAAGAAATTAATATCTAATATTTAAAAATAATGTACACATGATTCATTCAAAATATGTATTTCATAGAATGGGATCAAGAACCAAGCCATCCCTCCTAATACTCTATAACTAAATGGTGTATAAAATAGAAAAAATAAAATCATTATTTATATTAGAAATAAAATGTTAGTTAAAAAATGGCCCACAATATTTTTATAGAGAAAAAATGTGTAATTTCATCCAGATTCAGAACTGATATATTTTGAGACTCCAAAAACATATCACTCATTATTAGATTTTATAAAAGATAAATTAAAATATATATTCTTCAAAATAATTTGTTGTCTATGTTGTATAAAAAACAACAATCATTCAAATTATAATGAAAAAGAAGAGGGAGTTGTTTTTTAGGATAATTATATGGTAGAAGAGGGTTTAGACGAAAGAATATTTATCATAAAGTTTTATTAGACTATTTTAATATTGAAATTATTGAACCTCAATTAAAATTATTTCAACCAAATAATGAAAATTTGGAGTTATATGAGTTTGGAAAAATTCATAATTTTGAATATCATGTTGAAAATAGTGCTGAAATAGAATCAATTGTTGTTCATATTGATTCAAAACAATTAAGGGATGATTATGATAGTTCTAAAAGTGAAATAAAATAGTTTCAAAGGGGAAACACACTGTTTAAATATAATATATCTTTAGTAGTCAATCATATCTTATGAAAACTCTAAGAAGACATTGAATTGAAAAAAACAGCTCATATAACACAAATAGATTCAAGAACTATGGATAAATCTATTGACCATGAATAAACGGTTAAATACATAACACATGAGTTTAATCTAACTAATAAAAACACTACATGTGAGTTATCTCTAAGGAACAAAGATAAAAATGGGATTGGGATAAAATGTTATTTACAAACCAAATGAATGGGAAATGTGATGTGACAAGGAATAAAGATACATAGGTTTAAATAGGATACAAATAAATAGTATGAGTAGACTTTGAATATAGAATTATATTAGTAGTAATACGTGAAAAAATCATGAATTTTTTTACATGGGAACTATTTACATTATTAAATGGATGGTAAATAATCCTTTTGGAATACTAGTCGAGATGAATAAGTATTCATTATAAATCAATAAAGTATTATTATAGATATTTATGAAAGAATGGTGTGTAGATAGGTAATGGAATTATATATAATGAAAAATACACCTAGGTCCTAGTACTAAAAATATGATGTCCCCTAATGAAAGTTAAATTCACGAATCGTAAAATTGATAGGCAGTTAGATGTTATAGATTTGTTCATATGAACATTTATTGACATTATTTACGATTATGTAATGCATTTTCTAGTGACAAAGTGTGCCTTTGTTGGAAATGTTTAGGGAAAATAGAAATTTATTTAGATATTTCTATGCTAGGAGAACTGAATTATTTTCTGGGATTATATACCTTTTAGAAATAAAATATCATATTTTTGTATTGCAAAAAATATTCGAGGGAGTAGTTTGAAATGTTTTTCAAGGAATAAAAATTTATGATTCTACTCCAATTTATATTTTAACAAAAATTTCAATGTAAATAATGGTTGAAATGATGATCAATAATAGTTTAGAATAGTAATTATAAGCTCATTGAATGTGATGTCCTCAATATATAACATATCTTAAGTATTAACACTTTTTAATACATATCAAGGTGACCCACAATATCACATTCCTCCAACAAAGAGTGATCTAATATATGTAAAAGGTAACATGATAATTTACTATAAAACATATTTAGTACTAATTAAAACATTCTTTTCATCATTAATTCTTATCTGTGGGGTTATTAATAGAGTTGTTGTTGTCGTGAAACCCTTTGATTCTCTTCCTCTGCTGGTGGAAATGGTGTCTGGTCCGGCTCCTCCCCACTTTTCGAGGAAGGGGGATTCGTCATTTCCCAGGATAGCAAGGCCTTCGTTTCAGCCCTTCTCCAATCCTAGTTTTCA
This sequence comes from Viscum album, assembly GCA_963277665.1. Lineage (NCBI taxonomy): Eukaryota > Viridiplantae > Streptophyta > Magnoliopsida > Santalales > Viscaceae > Viscum > Viscum album. The sequence goes on along the minus strand of OY728147.1, from coordinate 2,042,450,147 downwards.
TAAACCATTTCCAAAAGCATCCGTGGGCCTTAATGTTCTGGATATTTTGGATGGAAACCCTAATCTTTCGATTTCAACATCCGAGTTCACAGAAGCCTCTTTGCTGTTGAATCTTACTCTATTATCATTGTTCAGACAGAGGAGACCTTTCATCGATGTGTTTAATAGGGTTGTTTTCTCCTCTCGGGATCTGCAAGAAAGCGCGACCATCAGGTTGCTATACAGATAACATATTATGATTCGCTTTGAGTCGGATGAGGACCTCATTCAAGCTTCGTCAAGAGGTCCTCGCATTTGCAATGGTATTTAGTTCTTCTTTCTTCATGGGTCATTTTATTTTCATATGAAACGACATTCACCTTTGGCTGTGTTTTGGGTCAGTTTTCCTAATCTCGCCATAACTTTTCAGAATCCCTCTGTTATAAGAATGTTGGGTAATATTTATGGTAGATTTCTGTGTGCGGATAGTCGCACTGAACCGTTGTGTCATCCGATTAACCCTTGTGTATATGTTGATGTGGATGCTTCTATGGTCCCATTTGAGTTTGTTTGGATTACAATTGGTGAGGAATATAGGTGAAAATATCAGGTTATTTTTGAGAACTGGTATGATTTTTGCATGACGTGTAATCTGTTTGGACTTCTTCCAGAGAGATGTCGAAGAGATTCATCAACACAAGTGCTGAAACTTTAGCATCTGTAGTACTAGGCCTTGATAGGAGGGAGGATACAGTAGGTATTAACCCTTTGATCTAGCCGTTGATGGGTTGGGAGTTGAGTACAACTGATGTGGAGGGGGAAAATGGGGGTTCCCAGTCATTGGGTCCTTTAGTCCAGTAGCTAGCTGAAGGGGTTGGCATGGATTTTGATAGGCATTGTTTTAGCTCATCCTTGATGGATGTTATGAAGACTCAATGAAATCTGGAGGTTCCTGATACTGGAAAGAGGCAAATATAGGAGAATTATAATAATCGGAGTTCTCATATGAATGTTGACCCATCTATTGAGGAGACTTGGAGGGATCATCTTCTTGGGTGACTCTATGTAGATAAGGGAATAATGGGAGGAAAGTGAAAATGTTCCTAGGCAGTGGTTTTGGTTAGGAATGGGAGAAGCCAGGATATTTGGGGACCTATTGTTTCATCTACTCCTTTGTTTACTTTTAGTAACAGGTTCTAGGGACTTGCCAAGGAGGGTATGCATTCTGTTTCATCAGAGCATGATGAATATTTGGAGATCATTATGTGGGATTTCGTGGTAGGAGAAGATGACCGTGAGGATTCCTGTAAGGTTGTGGAGGAATCTACTATCGTGAATACAGTTTATCAGCAGTGTAAATCTTCCGACTTGGGAAATGTTATTGAGGGGAAAGGAAAAAGAGCATGTAAAGAGGATGGAATTGCAGCCAATTATCTATATGGGACTGACTGTAACACTACTAATCATAGGATAAGAAGATAAGTGTAGGGTAAGGAATCAACCTCGGATGGCATTCTTGGGAGGAAGGGGATGCTTCCCAGGAGCGACAAGGATAATAAAGGTGGTATGGTTAATCGTTCATTTGGTGATATAGTACAAGGTGGATATAGACCCGGGAATGAGGATAGAGGAGCGGCATGTGGTACTCCAAAATGAAAAGGCGATAATGATTAATCCTATCTGCCTCAACCATTGGGCACCAGATCCTCCTTTAAGCAGGATCAGGGGTGACCCTGGCTTTTAATAAAGGCCACCTGTCAAAGCAAGATGGTTTTGGGAAAATCACCTTGGATAATGTGAGGCCGGACTATGATGGTTATTTCATGAGGCATTTAAATCCGGCTTCTGAATGGGGAACAACCACTTTAGAGGAGGGATCCTGAATTGGTGGCGATGACAGGTATGGAAATTATGTTTTTTAGTTTTTATTGGTTGTTTGAGTGTCTGTTTTATTGCTCGGATTTGGATGTGTTTTATGGGCTTGAATATGACTTTGGGTTTCTCACTTTTCATAAAAGTGTTTGGAAAATAATAAAAAAAGTATTTTGGTTTTCCAAGTTCCACCATGGGTGGGACATTACCAATTTTTGAAGGTTGTGTGAGCTCGTAAAATAAAAAATATAATTTATTAACACTTAGCATAGATGAGGTAGAGTATATAGTAGCACCTCAGGTATAGACACATTTTTTTAAATTTTTATTTGTTTAATTTATAGGTATATACTAGGAGACTATAGAGGATATTTTGTGATTATCAGATTGTTATATAATTTCTATAAAACCCAATACAACATTCTGACACTAAACCCATAGACATAACGTTTCTATTCATTAAGGAAAAAATGGATGATCAAGATATCAATATGGAATAAATTAATACTAAGAATTAGAATATAGATATATTCATTAAATATATATGAAAATATAGGTTCTATATGTTGATCCTAAAACAATATGATAAAACTTATCCTCTCACTTGAATAGGATTGATAAATACCCAATAGTGCTTTGGATTGTGTTTAGAAAAATGGTAAAATAGGTACACAACTCTTTACCTAAGGGGGAAATTGTTATTAAAATCGACCAACAAGTTACCATGGAATCATAATATGTCAATAGTGTTTATTAGGGGAAATATTTTGATGTGAGGGATGGCTATGAGAAATGGTTTTATGAATATGAATGGAGTTCATCGAAGTAAATTGGAAAAAATTTCATCTCACCAAGGAATGAGATTCATATATAAATGGTTTTTTGTTGGAAACTATGGTATAAGGACAAATCATATGAAATGGGATATGATTTTTTAAATTTTAATTGATTTTTTTAGGATATTGAACACATCTATTAATATTTTTATGTGTTTAATAATGTTTACTGTAAGTCTAAATTTGGAGATTGAAATACCCATATAGTTTTAGATGGTTGGAAAATATTCTAAATCTATATTTAGAATCATTATAGGTCGTCAATGGAATTATTTTAGGCTATGAAAAATGTTATTAAGTTGTTTTGATAATATCTGAGGTGGGCCCATGAAATTATAGAATTAAATTTGGAGCTGTATAATATCTATTTACTACAAAATAAACATTATACATTTATTTCACAAGGATCTATCACTATCTAAATTAAAATAATATTTTTGTTTCTGTAAACATAAAATCTTCCAATTTAAATCATTGAAGGTTTTAAATAACTATCATGAATCAGTATAGACATAAATTATAACGACCCATACTTTACATATATTTTTAATACTTCAAAATTGAAGTACACTTATTACAACATATGAAAAAACCAAAAAGGACCGTATAGTTATAGTGTCTTTAGAAACTGGGAAACATAAACAACTGGTTCATAAATCTTCTAAAGTGTCTCCCATTTATTTCATAATATCTAGGGTCCCTTTTAGCATATTCTACTTAATATCCATCTTCCTGACCTGGGGAAAAGAAAACATAAAAGGGTGAGCTCAAATGCTCAGCAAGGGAAAATAAAGGAAATAAAAATCATATCATATCTTTTTGAAAATCATAACCTGCAAAAGAGATCATAATATCTTAACATGGAACAAATCATAGAAGTAAAAATGAGATCCCCATAATCATAACATGAAACTTGAAACTTTGTGGCATGCACACATAATCATGGAAAATCATTTCTTGTTAGTTATGACTCATTGCCAAGACTATCTTAGTGGACAAAGTCCCTTTCTGAACCGAGTCACCCTCATTCCAGTCCTGTTTCACTAAACCGGTATAACCTACCGTTCCAGCCATGTCTATCTCATGAGATATAAAATCTTTACCCAATGCATTGGAGGGAGATATAGGTCCCACCCATCTTATAATGAATCCTTTCTTATGTGTTCCACATAATCATAAACCATACATCATAGCGTAACCCATGTATTAAAAATGGGATTCTTAAACAACATGACATCATAAAACAATTCATATAAGATAAAGGAATTCATAAAAATATTTTCATCACAACATAATCAATCCAATGTAATAATAGGGATAAAAACAGAACCCTTTTATTATCTTAGACGGAAAATAATTTTGATAAAATACTTGAACTCCATTCTTGAGAAAAATATTCTTTCTACTTCAAAAACATTTTTCCTTTCATAACATGTCATACGACTTTGAAATAAAAGAAGTTGATTAAAAATAAACTGGAAAACTTGTAAAGGAAGTTTCTTGGAAATAATGTTTTAAAAATCCATTCATGCCGTATAAGTTAAAAAAACATTCTTCGTACTTTTGTCGGAAAAGTCAAAAAGTACCTCGTACGAAAAATGACAAAAGATTCCTTTCATACATATAAATAAAAACTCATTGAAGGTTAAAAATGGATTTAAACAATTGTAGGTGGATGGAAATAATATTACATATTGATGAAACATGGATGTGGATGATAAAATACACCCCAGAAAATACTTACGAATAAACAATCTCGGATAAAAATGAGATTGTGATATTTCCCTTACCTTAGGTCCGATTTGCTTTGTACGTGTCTGAAGCTCCTATATAATGGTTTAAATAATGTTATTGAATTCTTCCAGAATCATACATATTGATATGATATTATATATGGTCATATTCTTAGCTTCTTGTTAGTAATATTTCATTGTTACTTGTTACTCAGGTCTTTATTGCCTTTTGTTCTTATGCGTGTTTTGCCAAATAAATTCTTATTCTTCTTTTAAGGTTATAGATAACTTATATCCAGAATGGTATTAGTGTAACATATATCATATTTATTCATTCAATTGATTTATATAATTACTATGTAATGATTATCATGTAGAACGAGTCGCATCACATCGTGGAGACAGTATTCCGTACGTACGCACGAGTGATGATATCATTCCTATGATCGTGGAATTGTATTGGAGTATATATATATTATTTCAGTATCAATATTACATTATAATAATAATAAATAGTTACTCATTACCCCATTATACCCATCCTTGTAAGGTGATGGTGGAAAATAGATTACACCACGGCGTGGAGACGGTATTCTGTACGTACGCACGCGCGGTGATTTCATTTTTCCGTAGGATGGATAGAAGGTGAATTAGGGTTTTTTCATATTTATAATAACATATCAGTATGTATGTAATACTGATGTTATTACTTTATCTTGAAACAACTAATGAAAAAGAAGTTGAAGAAGAAAGAAATTGAAAAGATCGGTAATGGATATTACCTCTTCTTTGGAACGCCTCTTTGAATCCTCCACTTAGGGAACTAAGATTGGTCTTTGAAGAAGACCAGGACCTCTAGCATTATTCTAGGGAAGTGGAGAGGAGAAAATGTCAGGGGTTGGCCGAGAATGAGTGCTCAAATCGGTGTGAGGAGGAGGGGGAGGAGGTTCCCTTTTATAAGGGAGGAGAGGGGCACCTTAGGAATGCCTCAAAATATTATTTTATATTAAAGTAAAAAATCAGTTTATAATGGTTCCAAAGGGTCTTATTTAGAAGTTAAAGTTGGTATTGGTCCAAATCCTATCAACCAATATGATTTAGACAAGTTTAGGTTATTATTTTAACCTTATCAATTAGATTTAACTCTAAGTTAAATAATTTAACTTTTACCGTGACTTTTTGTTTTCTTACACTATATGGTTAATACACATACTATAACATGCCAAAAGAACCCCAAGTTGTTTATTATTAATATATATATCATTATCTAAGTCATTTGGCCGAACCTTAGATTTTTAGGAATAAAATAACAATTAATAATATAATATTTGATTTAAAAACTATTTTGTGTCAATTTTGAAACTATTTGATATATGATTTTTTTGAAAGTCGTAACAGAATTATATGTTCGAACCAAGTTGATTAAAACAACAATAATATATCATAGTAACCTAGAAAATTATTTTAATTCATAAAAAGTCCCAAATTACATTTATTTGAGCATTTATAACATCAATTATGTTAACATTTCCTTAAAAGGGTAATTACTGCATCATCGTTGTGTTATAAATAAATTAATTTATTTAAAGTCTAAAAATTATAAATAAACTATCATTATGTAGGAAATCTTTTTATCTTTCTAATGAATATTTATAGTCGAATTTATCTTATGTATAACCCCGTATTAAAATTTTTTTTGTTATTATACTTTGATTTTAACTATTTTAACTATTCATTAAATAAAATAATATAAAATGTCATAATCTAATCCAAGTGGACCTAAATGGTCATATTATATTTATAGGGTTGTTTTTGGTCTAATTACACTTATCCAATAGAATTAGGACATGTGTTAGGGTAATAGTAATATCATATTTACCCTTAGTTGCTCTATTTACTATTAACCGTGGTATAAAAAAGTAAAAAGTTACTATTCACCAAAAATTATTTTCATCTCATTGAACCAAATTTTAGTCCTTGATATTAACCGTTTCTGTCGGATTTTCGAAATTCCATTCACAGAAGCGGTAAAATTAAGTTTTATGAAAATTCAGTTTTTAACCTACCACTTAGTGGTTTCACTATTCATCAAAAATTGAAAGTTTTCAGAAAAATACCAAAATTTCACCCTAGGTTAATTTCGATATTCCGAATCCAAAAATGAAGTCCATTTTGAAAAAAAAGATTTATAAATTTTTAAAAAGTGGTTTTTACTATTCATAACGGCTAGTTTTATTTTAATAGCATATCGTTGTTTAGTGAAACTCGGTATTGCGTACGACGCAAGCTATCGAGGAAGGTCACGATTTCTTGTAAAGCAAGCCAAGCAAGTGTTGTATAGAAAAAGATTCCTTTGATGATTTATATAACATAAAATTCTCGGGTTTTTCATTCTACCCCCCTTAAAAGGAATTTCGCCCTCGAAATTCGTCACTTTGTAACAAACAGATGAGGATACTTCTCCCTCATCATACCCTCAAGCTCCCATGTAGCTTCTTCAAGTTGGTGGTTCCTCCATAAAACATTCACCAATCGAGTGGTCTTGTTTCGTAGGACTTTTTCGCTACGATCCATAATCTCTATCGGTTGTTCTTCATAAGAAAGATCTTGCTCTAGCGGTACAACTTTTGAGCTGAGTACATGTGAAGGATCTGGTATGTACTTTCTCAGGAGAGATACATGGAACACATCGTGAACTTGAGAGAGATTCGGTGGAAGCGCCAATCGGTAAGCTACCTTTCCAACACGATCCAGTATTTCGAAAGTACCGATATATCTAGGGCTCAACTTCCCCTTCATTCCAAATCTCATAACCCTCTTCCAGGGAGATATTCGTAAGAACACTTTATCGCCCACTTCAAACTCTAGGTCTTTTCTTCGATTGTCGGCATACCTTTTCTGTCGACTCTGAGCTGCTCTTATGTGTTGTTGAATAGATCTGACCTTTTCTGCCATTTCATCAACGAGATCAGGTCCTAATAGCTTTCTTTCCCCAACTTCATCCCAGCAAGTTGGAGTCCTGCATTTCCTTCCATAGATAGATTCATAAGGAGCCATCTGGATACTGGAGTGAAAGATATTATTATAAGAAAATTCTACCAAAGGTAGGTGTTGATCCCAACCTCCTTTGAAATCCATAGAGCAAGCTCTCAACATATCTTCTAGGGTTTTAATTGTTCTCTCAGACTGACCGTCTGTCTGAGGATGATAAGCAGTGCTGAAACTCAACTCTGTATCCAGAGTATGCTGAAGACATCGCCAGAACTTCGAGGTAAATCTCGGATCCCGATCAGATATAATAGAAAGTGGTACTCCATGCAATCTAACCACTTCCTTTACATATATCCTGGAAAGATGATCTAGAGGGAAATCCTCTCTAATAGCAACGAAGTGTGCAGACTTTGTAAGACGATCAACTATGACCCAGATAGAATTATTGCCTTTGGATGTTTTAGGAAGTCCTCTGACAAAGTCCATAGTGATGTTTTCCCATTTCCATTCGGGTATGGGTAGTGGTTGTAACATCCCCTTAGACTTCTGTCTCTCAGCATTAACTTGTCGACAAACCAAGCATCGAGAGAAATATTCAGCAACATCTCTTTTCATGCCATCCCACCAGAAGTATTCTTTCAGGTCCCTATACATCTTCGTGCTTTCAGGATGAATAGAGAAAAAAGAACTGTGAGCCTCATCCAGCAGCTCATTCATTAATTCGGGGATGGGAGGAACACAAACCTGATTCCTGAATTTTATTATCCCATCACAATCAAGGTTGAATTCAGGAACATTTCTCCCCTTTTTTTGTAACTCGACATCTTCTTTCTGTGCCTCTTTAATCTTCACATGTATAGATGGTTGAACATTCCTTTCAGAAAGATAAGATTTTTCCCCTTCCATTATAATTCCACGATCCATCCTTTGTAAATCCATAAATGTTGGATCTTTTGTGATCCTCATCATGGATAAACTAGCATGGTATTGTCGACTTAATGCATCTACCACCTTTTTTGCTTTCCCAGGGTGGTAATGGATTGAGCAGTCGTAATCCTTAATCAGATCCAACCATCTTCTTTGACGCATATTCAACTCATTTTGTGTGAAAATATACTTTAAACTTTTATGATCCGTATAAATATCACACCTTTCACCATAAAGGTAATGCCTCCAAATCATTAATGCAATGATTACCACAGCCAACTCCAAATCATGTGTTGGGTAATTTTGCTCATGGATTTTCAACTGTCGTGAGGCATAAGCTATCACCATATCATTTTGCAAAAGAACACACCCCAATCCCTTCTTGGATGCATCACTGTAGATCAAAAACCTTTCTCCACTACAAGGCAGTGTGAGCATAGGTGCACTGGATAACCTTCTTTTCAACTCCTTGAAATTCTCTTCACATTCCTCTGTCCAAACAAACTTAACTCCTTTCCGAGTCAACTTGGTGAGTGGATTAGATAATCATGAAAAATACTTTACAAAACGTCGATAATATCCAGCCAAACCAAGAAAACTTCAGATCTCAGTTACTGTTGTTGGTCTTGACCATCTTTCGATAACCTCTGTTTTTGCTGGATCCACGGATATCCCCTCTTTTGAGATTATGTGACCCAAAATGAATCTTTTTGAAGCCAAAATTCACACTTGGTAAATTTGGCATAAAGCTTCTCCTTTCTCAGGGTCTTCAATATAATTCTCAAGTGATATTCCTGCTCTTCCTTGCTCTTTGAATAGACAAGAATATCGTCTATAAAGACTACCACAAATTGATCATGATAGTCTCTAAAGACTCTATTCATTAAATCCATGAAGATAGCAGGGGCATTAGTAAGACCAAATGGCATCACTATAAATTCATAGTGTCCATACCTTGTACGGAAATCCGTCTTTGGTATATCCTCCCTTTTGACCCTTAATTGATGAAACCCTGAACGAAGATCAATCGTGGAAAAGTATTGAGCTCCGCGTAGTTGGTCAAATAAGTCATCAATGTGTGGGAGAGGATATTTGTTCTTGATAGTGATCTTGTTAAGTTCTCGATAATCAATGCAGAGTCTCATTGATCCATCTTTCTTCATAACAAATAGAACTGGTGCTCCCCAAGGTGACGCACTAGGGTGTATGAATCCCTTATCAAGATTCTCTTGGAGTTTCTTCTTCAATTCCTGCAACTCAATTGGGGCCATTCTATAAGGTGTCTTTGAAATAGGCAAAGCACCCGGTATGAGTTCTATTGAAAACTCAACTTCACGATTTGGTGGAAGACCCAGTAATTCATCCGGAAAGACATCATCGAACTCCCATACGATGGACATATTCTTAATCGTGAGTTTCATACCAACCATTTGAGATAAATAACCTTCATTTAGTGGAATCAAGACCCATAAGATGGAAGAAATTTCCACTGGAAGGTTATATTCATCCTTGCATCGATATACAATCGTAGATAGATCTGGAATATGAAATGTGACTTCCCTTCTTTGGCAATTGATATGAGCTCCGTATAAGGAAAGTCAATCCATGCCAAGAATCACATCAAATTTCACTATAGGATGAATCACAAGATTTGCAGGAAGCACTTTCCCACAAACTTCGATCGGAGAAGAATTATAAACTTTTGATGCGATTGATGTGCCATTAGGTGTTGTCATAGCTAACTCAACATCTAATTGTTGATGTAATACGGTGATACCCTTAGAATATTCTTCAGAAATAAAAGAGTGGATGGATCCAGAATCAAATAAAACATTTGCTACTTTAGAGTGAATGGTAAGTGTACCTTTCACCACATCGTTATCGTACTCCACATCGCTGATAGAAATTGCATGTGACTTTACTTTGTCTTTAGCCTTAAGATTTTGTTGACGTCGACCATCATCATCAACCCTTGGATTTGGGCATTGATTGGCGTAATGCCTTATCTCCTTGCACTTGAAACATTGAAGTGTAGTAGGTTCATTTTGTGTATCCCTTCCTTTGTTTGCATTATTAGACATATTCTTCCCATTATTGCGACATTCAAATGCCCGATGACCTTCCTTTCCACATTTGAAACATTTACTTGTCCCTTTAAGACAACTCCCTCCATGTTTCTTTCCACACTTTGAGCATAAGGGAAAGCTCATATTCTTTTCAGTGTGCTCTTTAGATTTTCCATTGAATTCCATTTTCCTCTTCTTATCAAACCCATATGACTTATGGGTTACTCCAATCTCCATCTCGACTTTGAGATCACATCGAACGATTTCCTCATAGTTATTGAAGTCCCTTATGGCTAACGCCCTTCGAAGACTTGGTTTTAATCCACTAAAGAATCGATCGATCTTACTCTCAGGTTGGATAATAATACCAGAAGCGTACCTTGCAAGTCTTGTAATATTTGCTTCATAGGTAACAACAGATTCATCATCCCTTTTCTTCAGTTCAATAAACTCTTTCTCCATCTTTGTTCGGAGAATACGAGGGAAGTACTTATTAAAAAATAAGTTCTTGAACTCGTCCCATTCCATAGACTCAATTTCATCCCTTTGCCTCGTATTCTTAATAAGATTCCACCATTGATCAACATCTCCTTCCAAATGATACACTGCTAGGATGACATTATCATGTTCAGAACATTGAAGAACTGAAAATATCTTTTCAGTAGTACTAATCCATTGTTCAGCAACTAATGGATCAATAGACCCACTGAAAGAAGGTGGACGCTGCCTCGTGAAGGATTCAACAGAATGTTGCTCCTTCCTTTGCTCATTTGGAAGTCATGCATGATTCATAGCTCGAGAAAGTTGTGTGAGCATGGCTACAAGATTTTTCATTCCAGCTCCCATATCATTTGGTTGCTCAGGGGGATAATCATTGCATTGCCCATCACATTCCGCATTAACACGGTTCCTTCGGGTTCCATCCATTGACTAAACCAAGAAGAATAGTGTGAGAAACACTAATTATAATAGGAAAACCACATAATCAAGGATAAAATTTCACACTTAAGGTCTTATCCAAGGGTATTCATGGTCATTTCTAAAACACTAAGATTGTGTTCTATGCTTAGACTTATCCTTAGGGTTCTTACTAAGGCTTTCACATCCTAGTTTCCCAAGGTTGACTATAACCTCCCTCTGATACCAACTATAACGACCCATACTTTACATACATTGTTAATACTTCAAAATTGAAGTACACATATTACAACATATGACAAAACCACAAAGGACCGTATAGGTATAGTGTCTTTAGAAACTGGGAAACATAAACAACTGGTTCATAAATCTTCTACAGTGTCTCCCATTTATTTCATCATATCTAGGGTCCCTTTTAGCATATTCTACTTAATATTCATCTTCCTGACCTGGGGAAAAGAAAACATATAAGGGTGAGCTCAAATGCTCAGCAAGGGCAAATAAAGGAAATAAAAATCATATCATATCTTTTTGAAAATCATAACCTGCAAAAGAGATCATAATATCTTAACATGGAACAAATCATAGAAGTGAAAAAGAGATCCCCATAATCATAACATGAAACTTGAAACTTTGTGGCATGCACACATAATCATGGAAGATCATTTCTTGTTAGTCATGACTCATTGCCAATACTATCTTAGTGGACAAATTCCTTTCTGAACCGAGTCACCCTCGTTCCAGTCCTGTTTCACTGAACCGGTATAACCTACCGTTTCAGCCATGTCTATCTCATGAGATATAAAATCTTTACCCAATGCATTGGAGGGAGATAGACGTCCCCCCCATCTTATAATGAATCCTTTCTTATGTGTGCCACATAATCATAAACCATACATCATAGCGTAACCCATGTAATAAAAATGGGATTCTTAAACAACATGACATCATAAAAAAATTCATATAAGATAAAGGAATTCATAAAAATATTTCCATCACAACATAATCAAACCAATGTAATAATAGGGATAAAAACAGAACCCATTTATTATCTTAGACGGAATATAATTTCGATAAAATACTTGAACTCCATTTTGAGGAAAATATCATTTCTACTTCAAATTTTTTTTTCCTTTCATAACATGTCATACGACTTTGAAATAAAAGAAGTTGATTAAAAATAAACTTGAAAACTTGTAAAGGATGTTTCTTGGAAATAATTTTTTAAAAATCCATTCATGCCATATAAGTTAAAAAAAACATTCTTCGTACTTTTGTCGGAAAAGTCAAAAAGTACCTCGTACGAAAAATGACAAAAGATTCCTTTCATACATATTACTAAAAACTCACCGAAGGGTAAAAATGGATTTAAACAATTGTAGGTGGATGTAAATAATATTACATATTGATGAAACATGGATGTGGATGATAAAATACACCCTAGTAAATACTTACAAATAAACAATCTCGGATAAAAATGAGATTGTGATATTTCTCGTACCTTAGGTACGATTTGCTTTGTACATGTCAGAAGCTCCTGTATAATGGATTAAATAATGTTATTGAATTATTCCAGAATCATACATATTGATATGATATCATATATGGTCATATTCTTAGCTTCTTGTTATTAATATTTCATTGTTACTTGTTACTCGGGTCTTTATTGCCTTTTGTTCTTATGCGTGTTTTGCCGAATAAATTCTTATTCTTCTTTTACGGTTATAGATACCTTATATCCAGAATGGTATTAGTGTAACATATATCATATATATTCATTCACTACTTTTAAATAATTACTATGTAATGATGATCATGTAGAACGAGTCGCATCACATCGTGGAGACGGTATTCCGTACGTACGCACGAGTGATGATATCGTTCCTATGATCGTGGAATTGTATTGGAGTATATATATATTATTTAAGTATCAATATTACTTTATAATAATCATAAATAGTTACTCATTACACCATTATACCCATCCTTGTAAGGTGATGGTGGAAAATAGATTACACCACGGCATGGAGACGGTATTCCGTACGTACGCACGCGCGGTGATTTCATTTTTCCATAGGATGGATAGAAGGTGAATTAGGTTTTTTTCATATTTATAATAACATATAAGTATGTAATTAATACTGATGTTATTACTTTATCATGAAACAACTAAATAAGAAGAAGTTGAAGAAGAATGAAATTGAAAAGATCGGTAATGGATATTACCTCTTCTTTGGAACGCCTCTTTGAATCCTCCACTTAGGGAACTAAGATTGGTCTTTGAAGAAGACCAGGACCTCTGGGATTATTCTAGGGAAGTGGAGAGGAGAAAATGGCAGGGTTTGGCCGAGATTGAGTGCTCAAATTGGTGTGAGAAGGAGGGGGAGGAGGTTCCCTTTTATAAGGGAGGAGAGAGGCACCTTAGGAATACCTCAAAATATTATTTTATATTAAAGTCAAAATCGGTTTATAATGGTTCCAAAGGGTCTTATTTCTAAGGTAAAGTGGGGATGGGTCGAAATCCTATCAACCAATAAGATTTAGACAAGTTTAGGTTATTATTTTAACCTTATAAATTAGATTTAACTCTAAGTTAAATAATTTAACTTTTACCGTGACTTTTTGTTTTCTTACACTATATGGTTAATACACTTACTATAACATGCTAAAAGAACCCCAAGTTGTTTATTATTAATATATACATATTTATCTAAGTCATTTGGCCGAACCTTAGATTTTTAGTAATAAAATAACAATTAATAATATAATATTTGATTTAAAAACTATTTTCTGTCAATTTTGACACTATTTGATATATGAATTTTTTGGAAGTCGTAACAGAATTATATGTTCGCACCAAGTTGATTATATCAACACTAATATATCATAGTAACCTAGAAAATTAGTGTAATTCATAATAAGTCTCAAATTACATTTATTTGAGCATTTATAACATCAATTATGTTAACATTTCCTTAGAAGGGTAATTACTGCATCATCGTTGTGTCATAAATAAATTAATTTATTTAAAGTCTAAAAATTATAAATAAAATATCATTATGTAGGAAATCATTTTAGCTTTATATTTAACATTTATAGTCGAATTTATCTTATGTATAACCCCATATTAAAAATGTTTTAGTTTTTAAACTTTGATTTTATCTATTTTAACTATTCATTAAATAAAATAATATTAAATGTCATAATCTAATCCAAGTGGACCTAAATGGTCATATTATATTCATAAGGTTGTTTTTGGTCGAATTACACTTATGCAATAGAATTAGGACATGTGTTAGGGTAATAGTAATATCATATTTACATTTAGTTACTCTATTTACTATTAACCGTGGTAAAAAAAAAGTAAAAAGTTACTATTCACCAAAAATTATTTTCATCTCATTGAACCACATTTTAGTCCTTGATATTAACCGTGTCTGTCGGATTTTCGAAATTCCATTCAAAAAAGAGGTAAAATTATGTTTTATGCAAACTTCAGTTTTTAACCTACCACTTAGTGGTTTCACTATTCATCAAAAATTGAAAGTTTTCAGAAAAATACTAAAATTTCACCCCAGGCTAATTTCGATATTCCGAATCCAAAAATGAAGTCCATTTTGAAAAATAAAATTTATAAAATTTTAAAAAGTGGTTTTTACTATTCATGACGGTTAGTTTTATTTTAATAGCATATCGTTGTTTAGTGAAACTCGGTATTGCGTACGACACAAGCTATCGAGGAAGGTCACGATTTCGTGTAATGCAAGCCAAGAAAGTGTTGTGTAGAAAAAGATTCCTTTGATTATTTATATAACATAAAAGTCTCGCGTGTTACATAAATCTTCTCTATTCAACCATCATTCAAACATGTCTTATCCTCATTCTATCTCTATAAGAATTATCTACATAAACATCATATGATTTTTCTGTATACATAAATGTTTCTATATAAAAATCAAGAAATATATGTTACCATAAAGAAATAGATAATTTTGAGGTGTTAATGGACTCAAAAACTTAGTTTTCTTAATTTTAATATTTTGGAGAAATAGAAATAGATTATTCTTAATCTGATCCTCAAAGATTAAAATGTCACTTTTTAAAAAAATTGTGTTTTTTGAGATAAATCAAAAGGTGTTATTTTGTGTATTTGTTTCTCTAGATAATTTCATATAAATTTTTTTATTAAATATAAATATGATTATTCTTAAAATGAATAACAAGAAAACCATTCTAGTATATCAGTGTGATAATTATCTCATCCTTTATAATTCAAATAATCAGATGTATATTATTATGTACTTATTAAATGGGAGATTAAATTTTAATATACTGAAGATGTAATGCTGAGTATAATAGAACTTTTTGTATTTAAGGGTGAATAAAGAGATTCTTTTTATATTTTTTGTGAGTGTACGAGAATTGGTATTCACAAAAAAATTGTATTCTTTGTGATTTTTTTGAATAATCCAGAATAATGAGTTCTCTAGATGATTTTAAATTATATGTTAATTGAGAAGAAAAAAATTATTTTGTTTTAGTATTATGATTGAGATAGATAGTTATTGAAATATATTGAAAACTCATGAAATCATATTTCTTGAATATGAGCCAAAATATAATGAAAATAAATGATAGTGGTGAGCAATTTAATTGAGATATCAGTCAAGAATTAAAAAACTGAAAATGTAAATAAAAAATTATATTAATTCTTGGATTTTATATGTTTTATGAATATTGGAATAAGTACAAGAGTGATACAATATTAATTTTATTGTACTAGCTATTGAAAAAGTAGAAATATTAATACATTCTAATGTTTTGAGTTATAATTCCATTGTTTGTATCTATTTAATATTGAGAAATTTCATATTCAGATAATATATTACTAATCAATAAGATAGTATAATATATATTCATCATGAAGTGAAAAAATATTTTCTTCAATATTCTTAAATGATCATGGAGGAATCACATCTCCTATTATTACATTTGAATCCACACAACAAATACATATTTTTAATGTGGCTCTAATAAATTGTATTTTTAGTGTCAGACCACACATTCCAGTATGAATATTGAATTGGACTATGTGACAGTTTTCTAGTTCATTTAAAATTAACAAACATGTACTTATCATTAATAATCCATGTTTGGGGAGACAAACCAACCACTTTATGGTGAAGGCCTTACAGGGAAGAACCAAAACTTTAATAAGTCATTGTTTAATCAATATTATTTTCCTAATATTTGTGTGAGGCTAAAACTTTCATATTTGATTGAATAAATATTTAATTGATCATTTGGTTTGATTTATGTTATATGAATTAAACACCATTTATCTCAATAGATTTACCCCCCCCCCCCCCCCGCGTAAATGGACAAACATGATCCAAGATACTTCATTCCATAAATAGTTTTTTATTTATAATGTATAGAATGTGTAATTTTTCTTTATACATGATGGGAATATATCTAGGAAACAAGATTATACTTCATTTCTTATCCAAATATATAATATAATCATACATGGTGTATGAGATAAATTCGGGGGAGTACTTTATTGAGATACATGTGTATGAAAGAGACAACCCAAATCCATTAATTAAAACCATATAATGGACACTTAGATACATGTCTCTAATTACTTATGTTTAATAATTGGGAATTTATAATAATTTATAGTGTTATAATTTTAAATTTTATTCTATGAATTTATCTATAAATGATTATTTATTTTATTAAATGTGCTTTACCAAACTGAAAAGTGTTATTTAATATCTACTCTAAATAGAATAGCATTAATACCATATGAAGATGCATTATTTTTAAATAGATCATTTTCATATATTTATTAACACAAATTCAATTGTAAATTCAGAGAATTTAATTTTATATTAATAATACCTTTTCACAATATAATAGACCGTGGGGTTTCCCAAAAGGATGGGAGAGTGGGGATTTGTTTTGTTGTAAAGTGTTTATATGAAACAAAGAGTGTAATTTAATTTTTTTATTAAAACAAATGATTTCATATACAAAAGATTTTTTTTTATTTCACAAGTTATAATACATGGTGTGACATAGGCAAAAATATGAATAATGTATTTTATAATCAACTAAAAGTAATAGATTGAAATATGTTGTTTTCACTAAATTCATATCTTAATTTTTGATATGGTGATATATTTTTATTTGATATACTGTGGGAATACAATATGAAAATATCACTCATAGTAATATATGAAGTGAGGTGTCTATCATAGGTAGAATTATAAATATATCAATTAGATAAAGATAGTAACACAACTTCAATCATGGCGAATGATAATGGTATGTCACATTGAAAAATATTCATTTCATATTGAATATCACATAAAAATAGAACTACTTTTACACTTAAGATAGTATAATGTTAATCATAATATAATTAGATGATAGTTATAAGATTTTAATGCATTAAGATGGATATTCATTTGGTAAAAATTGATTTATATTTTTTGATTTAATATTGTATTATATTAGTGTTATAATGTGGGGAGAATTTGTGATATGATTTATGTATTCATGAAATACTTTATATATTATAAGGGATTATTATATAAATATGAATTCAGATCTTGTGATGGAATTACATTTTGATACATCTCAAAGTTTAATCTCTCCTCTTTTTCCTTTTTTGAAAATTATTGCTTCAACAGGCCATGAAGTGAATGATAAATACTATCATGATGTTTTCTTGGTGATTAATATAACTAATAGAGTTTATTGGGGGTGTGTTTTTATTTTAAAATACAAAGGTATCTTCCTCAAAAAAATATAATAAGGTTTAAATTCCTTAATAGATGGTAAGTTTTTCATTAAAATTTCTTTTTATTATAAAAATATCATGATGTATCGTTTTTATTTTGGTTTTGTATATTTTTCATTATATTAATTGATTAATGGTGCTGTTGAAACACTCCAAAAACAACCTTATAAATTGTTTATAATTATCTCTTGTCAAAAAAATAAGAACTCTTTCTTCTAAAAGTATCTATTAGTTGTGTGAAATTTCAAAAAAAATATAAGGATCATTTTCCTCCCATTGTATTATATGGGCTTATATCTGTAAAGAATGAAATATATGAATGTTATCCTATGATATTTCAGTTTAGATATAACATAAATCATAATAACTTTATTTTCTCTTTGATCCCCTATATATGGGCATCCATTGATTATCTAATGTTCCATTCTGAGGCAAATCTATTTTATAATAACTCTACACATTAAAACTTGTGTAAATATAGTGTGTCACATGAATCAAACTGGTCATGAATGTTTAATATGTAATAATTATTCATAGTACATCAAAACACCATTAGAAAAATCCAATGATAATTAAAATTAAAATATCTAACAGCCTATATGGGCAAGGATTTTTAGGGTGAAGCAATATCCCATATATTATACTACTTTAATTATATCATTCAATTCGATATACATATGGAACATCATATTTCATTAATAGTCCTAAAATTTGATGAATATACAATTTTCCATATACCACATTCCCTAAATCCTCAATTAAAATCTAATCAAATCACACTATATTAAAATATTTTTAATAAATTATAAGACAATATCTTAATCTATTTTTTGATATAACATCAAAACTAGTTAGAAAAAACAATATAACAATATATCATATTATTGTAATGATAATTTATAAAAAAAATTTCTATTCACACAAAATGTTCATGATACTATAGATCTTTATACCATTTAAAATAAATATTGATAATTAATTCATAACCAGAAAGAAATTGTGACCATTGACAAAGAACCAATTTCGATCAATCTATAATGGGTTATAGTGTGATCTATATCACAAAAATGTTTCACCATATTATAATCTACCAAATATAATTTATAAATCATGTATAATTTAAAAAAAATCATTTTTCTAGGATATCGGAAAAAACCAACTAACATGGAATATGCCAATATCATATAGGACCACTCATACATTTTGGATTATCAAAGTAAAACATTCCATTATTAATTATTAAATCACATTTCTTTCATCATTATGAATATATCTTATATTATTCACTGAATTATATGAGTAGGAAACTTTTCCATCAATAAGGAATGTTCAAACAATTCCTCAATAGTTTCCGTCGATGGATAAAATTCCATACAGTTAATATGTGATGTAAAGTATTTAGTTAATGAAAATCCATATCACATTCCACAAAAAACCTAGCCCCTTATTTCACACAACCTTAAGGATAGAGTAATATATGTGTCACTGTATGAAGGTGAAAATATCAAGTACCATGATTAATGATTGTTATTGGGACAACTACTTAATGTTAAAATGTGGAGGAAGGTAATAATCCACATAGAAGGTGAATAAAAAAATGGAGACCCATTTGTTTATAAATATTCTTTTAATAAATGTATATTACCTATTATGATCCTCTCCATCTAGATTTAGAAATCCCGAATAACTCACACTACCAAAAAATTAAATATAAAAGAGCACATAATATTTACAACAATCAAATAATTCTTGGATAGTCTACTCTATATCGCTGTTGGTTATTCCTACCCAAAAAGTAATCTCACATTAAGATATATTTATTATAATGATTCCATCATGTTCATAGAATCACATTATATTATTCCAATATCCAAAAATATTGTGAAACTTCACACTAATGATACAATGATGTGAAAAGAAAATGATAAAGATAACTCAAAATGTTTTGTTTCTTCAATAACAGATTATATGCATTTCATACATAAGAATCCAACATAATAAAAAAAACCGTGTTTTATTTTTCCAAAACACATTGTTGTATTGAATATCAATATTAATCTCAATTGATATTATCATAAAACAAAAAATACAATAAATTTTAAATTTTTTCTTAAATCAATATCCGCACTTTTTCTCTCAATATTTTAATACTCCGTTTCATTGAATCTATGTAAGAACAATTTCTCTATATCAGTATGCTCCTCAGATTCTGGCCCATCAAAAATCAATAATTGGATTTTTTTTTAATCTGAATAATTATATTCTAGGTTAATAATATTGGGATTTCTATTAATAGAATTGTAACATATGATCCTTTCTTATCTATTAATTAGTAAGTCTCAAAAAAATACAACACAATCATAAGAATATTATCTCATTTAAAATCATTCATGTGTTAATATAATTTATGAAATTAAAATTCATTTATTTCATCTTAATGAACATGAAATAATAATTAATTAATAAATATTTCATCCTATAACATCATTAAAATATAAAGAATTTATTTTTTAATTCAACGAATACCCATCTTCTTAATTTAATTTAAATATCTTGGATTTCAGAATCATGAATATAACTTCACATCAAAAGACATGAAAATTCTTAACCATGAATTTATATACTAGAATAATCATTAGGAACCACAACATTATAAATTGTATGTGTTTATTAGAACATTATAATAGCAAAAAATCATAATAATTAGATTCCATCTTCTATTTTAAAATTTTAACTCACTAAACTCATTTTATATTACCATATCAATTTTTTAGAAACAAATCTTATAAAACATAATAAAACATGACTTGTAAAAAATCACATTAATCTCACTCATGAATCATCTGAATGAAAATTTGGAAATTAAATTATTGAAGCATTGAAGATTGTTTCTAGCATTATCAGAATTAATTTAACATGAAATTCATCATCCATGATATTTAGTATTTTCTCATAATGTGTGGACAAAAAAATTCTAAATAACTCATCTAAATATTCAATTAACTCATACATAGAACTTCGTAAGAGGGGATCACACATACCCATTTCTAAATACACTTGTACACAATTTCTCTAACTCTAACATAACAACAAAAAGTCTCATATATAGTCTTAAAATTCTTTTTATGTTGATAAAAAACACTCATATTCATACTCAAATGACTCATACATATATAAATTATTCTAAAACCATATTCATTGCATAATTTCATATTCACCTAAAACACTTACTGAACGTTGAATACAATTAATGATCTCTCAAATAATCTCAAAAACACTACAAATATCTACAAAACTTCTCAAAATCCTCTTAATCCCCACAAATGTTTTTCAAAAAATATTGCAACAGATATAAAATCATTAACAACTCTAAGGAACATTAATCTTGTCCGTTTTGATTTAATGGAAACCACATTCAATTAGTCTAATATTAATTCAGAACAATTTAAAAATCACCAAATATTATGAGAATAATATAATCATAGACTTTATCTACACATACCTTTCTAGATTTATGCTATTAGATATATAAATGTTTTTACTTAATCACTTCCCATGAGGATATGTTACAATATATAAATGACATAAATTGTCATGACGTGACCAATCGTGGATTGATTTGTGACTCCCAAAGCCCATCTCCAATAGGCCATCGGCTTGAATCTATTTCTAATTAAGAATATCAAACTCAAATAAGGCATGATCCTATGGAACTTATACACACCCACACCCACATGAATCTCCAAAAAATAATGAAATGATAAATAACTTGGAATAAAAAATGTATGGATACATATATTCCATAATCAGAGTGCAAGAAAAGTGTTGACTGTAAAAAAAGGGAAAAATATAGGCCCATAAAAATAGAAAACAATTGTTCAACCTTCTTATAATGAGGGGAATATAGTCAAATGGAACCATCATTACACATCTCGGTCAAGCACCAGTAAACACCTTGGTCTATCTAGCTCTCTAAGATCTTTCTTCTTCGGGTCCTCATAGGACTCCTTCATGAAGAATTTCATATATACAAGACATGATGTGTACATGAAAATCCCATATAATGGTGAATATGAAAATTCCATGTAGTGACCGAAATATCCCAAAAATAATAAGGGAGAAACTAAAAGGAAAATGTCTAATTTAACAATCTTGAGGAGGAAACCCAAATGATGGAGAAACATTATATTGACTGCTCATCGCTGATACATGACTAGTCATGTCACTGCATAGGGTATGAAAATAAATATATATGAAATCACTTAGATGTACTCATATGAGACTCCATGTTTCATGAGGTCCTAACCACATAATGATCAAATGGATTCTACTCATCGAACGATGATAATAATTATCAAAGAGAACATAATCCTCAATACCTTCCATCCTAAATGAGACTCTTGAGAGATATGTGCTCAATTGGAAATCAAGCTACCCTCCAAGAAAAGAAACCCTCTCAGAAAATACTCTTTATTTCCAAATCATGTTCCCAACAACATAGGTCCTCACATAGGTGTCTTGAACCCTGCAAAAAACTCATAAGCACCCAAGCATAGAGAAATTAAACTTCCTAATTCAAAGAGATGATGTATCTCTCTGCTTATCTATGAACTGTATACATCCTCTCTAAAGGGAGAGTGTAGATGGACCCACACCTCCCTGCTCAACTATATACGTTGAAGTACGAACTTCTAACCATACCGTGAAACCTCTATATTACCCACAGGGATATGCCCACAGCTCACCACATCAAGGGAGAACTACATCCTAACTAGGGGTCATGAATAACTAGTAGTGGGGCCTACACCTCATAATGATATTCTATAGCCAAGAGATCCCGACACTAATATAGGACCAACTCCCCTCCATTACATGACGATGTGGGAATACCACTCTGTATATAGAGTAATCATACCCTATGCAGAGGGGGTGTTCCAACTCTACACATCAGATCAAAATGGGGGACCTGCACTAACACATGGCAAGGTAATACCAACTATAGAATAGAATACCTACACCCTAGTACTATAGGAGAGTTCCACATCTATTTGACCATTTTCTATGGAATACTGAAACTCTAGTGTGATAAGGGCATATTGATTCTATGGATAGAGGACCAACTTCTAGTTATTATAGGGGAGTAATGAAACAATATACACAATGAGTATGGAGGGTTCACACCATGATATGACACGGGATCTTCATCTCCATCTACATTAAATATATGTGGGGACTCACACCCTGTACAGAAAAGGGAGAACCGACTATGGGATAGCAACATTTTGGGTAGAGGCGTTAAAACATTTGTAGGGAGGTTCCATATTTAATGATCTGTGAGGTAAATGAAACCAACTCCCCTGTACAATAGGTAAATCTCATTCCCCTCTTCTCTCAGATAACAAAAACCAACAACTAACCTCATTCATGCATTATGGAGAGCACCATTATTCTCATCATACCTCACTTCGCAGCACATCCACTATTAAAGGACCCATGCCATGATATCTGGGGGCGACCAGTCAATCAACGTTAAGAGTAAAGGGAGACCCGCATCGTAAGTTGAAAGGGAAGGGAATCAACCCCAAAATATCATCAATGATCGACCCTGTTAACTACCATCGATTTAGAACCATTTTTAAATTTCATGATACATACATGGATCATCATATCTCAAAGCTACCAAAAAGGATACCATACCATTCTACCAAGATTTCAACTCAGGATATGATACTCCTGGGCATTAGTCCAATCCCAAGAGAAGGATATAACCTGTGTGAATATTCCAAAGAAAAGTACAATGTGTGTATTGGGATTCAAATGTTTATTAACTCACCTAAAAACATAATTGTGCCATATGTTGCACAGTTGGTCTATCCACGTGATCATATAAGGAATGTATGTGGTGTGCATGGCATGTCTCGCCTCACCTAGGCCACTGGACGTCCCCTTACCCACATGGCTCATCCAACTGTGTCTTCCACATAGTGTGTATCCCTATTACATAGATTTTTCTAACTAACTAGCCACTTGGAAGTGTCCTAATCCTATTCTCATGTTTAACACACTATACCCATGTATCTAACCATTTACAATCACACATCTATGTCCCTTGACACTGAATTCATATACATGCCACTCAAACACATGACCTAAGATTAGCACATGGCAGGTACCCATATATAAATATTTATATTCACTAATTCTAATATTCCACGAATGGTAATAACACACAATGTGTTCTCTTTCACCAAAAAACATGTGATTTTTAATTTTAAATTTGAATTCTGGCGAGATAACTGAAACTCAATAGTTTCCACCAAAACAAAAAGAACTACCCCATGGGATCTATAGAAATATTTTAAGGGATTTAAAACCATAAAGAATTGAATAAAGGTGGTATCATGACAAAAAATTCAAACCATCAATCTAGGTGGTGAAACATAAAATCTATCTGATCAAAATGATTCTTGGGAGCTGTTGAATCACAATCTTGTGCTAATATGGGTCAAAATTTAGTATTGAGGGAACCTCGTCTAATCGATTTCACCTCGTGTTATTTGTTACACAAGGGTGGGCGTCCAATAATCCTTTTATTTTTAACACAAAAGGGGTATGAGTTCATTTATTTAATATATATTAAATCCAAAAAAATCAATTTAACGCTATGATCACGTTTTCCCCTAGTCGGACACCCGATGTTGAAAACATTATCTGGTTTCTTGAGATAAACACGATTTTGAAAATCAAAAATTGTCTTATAGTTATTATATGAGACTTTAAGAATGATTTATTACACATTTATTGTTAAACATCTTGTGTATGATAAAATAAATTTTTTATTTTTAATATCCACTCCCTAAGGATCTCTATACCCTTGAATCCCACAACAACATAGTTCCTGGCTCCAAAAATATTTCTTGAAATATTTCAATGTCTCTCAGGTAAAAAAATAGTCTCTAAAAAAACCAACTTAAGGATTTTTACATAGATGGGATAAATCCTAAGTGCAATAGAAAAATCCAATCTCTCAACAGGGACACCAATTCCAATTATCTCAGCAAGAGGGTCTTGAGGAGTCCAAAACAACTCAATTAGGGGAACCCCAATGGCCTCCACATATACATTCAACTCAAACCATGTTGGTATCTTGAAAAGAATCATGCATATGTCCCCTCTGCTATGAGTATAGGTGATTACCATGGACTTTGTCTATCTATTTACATTGGGTATTCCGATACGCCCCCTCCTGAACCCATCACTGATATTGATGTAGCCTAATAGTTTTCTTCTATACCGAGATATATTGTGCAACTTAAACCACAAGAATATCTCATAAAACTCTTACATAGAGAACATATGGATACAAAGTAAGATCATAGGAATTTCAAAGTGTCTACACTTGATCATTTCAGAACCCTTTGACTGGAAACCTCAAACTACAACATTTATGTCAAGGATAAAAACACTATAACACCCATTAGTGTAAAAATATCTATATAGGGATGGTATGAAAACAATACACAGAAAGTATAAATAATTGGTCTATTATATAGAACTATAGAAATGTTTTATGTGTGTCTATCCCTCTGTTTTGGCCACCAAGAATATGGGTCAAGGTAAAGGGCGCCACTAGAATCATTGGACCCTACTATGATACCATATCACGCAACTATTAGTTGAACACATGCGTAAAAGGACTTGACTACCACACATATACTCTATCTACTTTTGGTAGCACTAACTCGTCCTTAACGTCTAATATAAAATCTCAACAATGAGCCTCAATATTGGAAATGACTCTCTTCATCATGGGTAAAAATCTATTTCAAACAACACTATCACAAGGCTCTACCAGAACAATGTGACACCTTGGATAATACTTGAGGAAAGAAGTGTATATAATAGAGTACCTCACAAAAATGTATAAAACACTACTGAAAAAGTAAAAAGGAAATAAAGAATTCTTATTATCATCCACGGAACCTCTGTTTTATAAGCCATTGAGGCAGGCAGTAGTACTCACCCATATTATACTTCTTTTAAGCCTAGGTGGGACTAAAATTGGTGGTTGTAGTAATATCATGAACCATATTGAATATGCTACATATCTCTCTGCCCCTATCCTAATTCTTTTATCACACAAAACTCTATCAATTGAACATTACCCATGACAGGTCCATCCATAGACCATCTCACTCTCCATTTAAAAAAGGGTGAGAAAATATTGTGTGATATGTTCCCATACATCACATCTGCAACACTGCCTCCCCAGTTGATCACTAGATCCCTAGTGTGACTCATTCACCACAAAACCATGCACCTAAATCTGAGAATGGTTATTCCTCCTACACTATGAGCCTCATGACCTCCATTTATAAACTACCTCAGATTACTTAGCCCCATGATTACTACTACCATCTGAATCCTCCCAACCAACCCTCATTCACGAATCTCTTTATCACAAGATCTCACTCCATTACCTCTATAGAAGTGGGATGTCATAAGGAATCCACACTGGCGTGGATGTATCTAAAGATCCACTTATCAATGGCCTAATATCTAAGAATGTATTATGAACCATACCCATGATGTAACATGAAATTTATTTTAACCATGCCGAAAACTCTTCCACAGACATGCTACCCAACTAAATCTATAAATTCTACTATATACACACTAATATCAAAATTTATAGGTAAACAGTTCCCTAAAGATTCACTCAACATTCATCCATGTGAGAGTCATATAATAAGGGTTCAGTGATATTTGACTCATCCATCACCCATTTGAGCTAAAAAAACTATCCATTAGGACCACCATTTGATTAAGAGGTTTCTTTACAATTTGTAAAATGTTGGTGACTTCCTCAAGACATTCATAAGCTACCTGGGGATCTAGATAACCTTGGTAAATCAGAGTATTTTACCTCTAAAACTAATTTAGTGAACACATCTAGGGAACATCCTTTACTTAATATACCAAAAGAACCTACTGCTCAATGTGTGGTTACTTGATGGGTGGACCACCCAGAGGTACCACATCCTATGTATTTCCCTTCACTCGTACCTCATCATTGTCTAAGTCGTCATTATAATACCATAGTGTAAGCATGTATGGTTTTTATCTTGGTTCCATACAAAAATAAAATTACGGTATGTAATATTCATTATTATATCTATGGATATAACTCAAGAAGGGCATGAAACCCCAATCCTAGTCCAATATGATTCATGTACATACGTTTCCTTACGACCTTTTTCGTCATGTACCATGTCAACAAGCTGGTTATTAGAGTCATGATTATTTGATTTTATTATCACTAATCCTACAATGGATTCCTTATCATATGATCCAAACCCAAAACTCTTTATCACTTTCTCCATAAATCCTATGTAAATGTCACATACTTCATACCAAAGGAATGACAGCACTTTGATTCCACACTATCATGA
Source organism: Viscum album (assembly GCA_963277665.1). Taxonomy (NCBI): domain Eukaryota; kingdom Viridiplantae; phylum Streptophyta; class Magnoliopsida; order Santalales; family Viscaceae; genus Viscum; species Viscum album. Next base: position 2,042,422,562 of record OY728147.1, on the reverse strand, counting down.
CCCGACCAACTCGGGCCTAAGCTGTAATACCACAATCCCACTTCCAATAGTCCAGGGGATGACATCCATCACTGGGTAAGAATATAAAACATATTGGAAGCCTGATCATATATTACGCATACTCACACACCAACATACATCTCCATGAATAAATGCATTGATAAATAATATGGGATCAAATCTGCATGCATATTTATATCCCAGAATCAGATTTCAACAGATGTAATGATTTTTGAAAAATGAAACAAATAAATACACAAAAAAATTGGAAAAGAATCCAACCTATTTAGATGGAGGGGACCACTATAAAAAGAAACCATGGGTTAACACCATTTTCATTCACTAGTAAACACATTTTTCTATCCATAAGTCTAGGCACTGCCAGCTCCTAGTATTCTAGGGACTTTTTCAAAAGGCATGTAATTTTAAATAGGGCATGATGTTTGTATAAAAAACCTATGTTGGGTTGAGTTTAACAATACCCACTAGGCAAGCCAAAACTCCATAACTATTAGGGTAGAAACTTAAATTAAATTTTCCACTCTAACCAGCCCTAGAAGGAATCCATAATGAAAGAGACACTCTATTTCAATATATCTATAGTGATATAAGACTATCAATATAAGTACACATGTTATTTCAATACAAATATTTGACATAACAACAAGGAATCTAAGGAAAAACTAGATATAGTTGTTTTAGAATCTATTTCTAATGAGGTACTAGCCACATAGCCAATCACAAAATTATAATTGAGACTGAGCTATAAAGTTCTTGTAGGATAACACAATTCAGGACCCCTGTCATCCATGTTGAAACTCACTAGAGAGACAATCACCATTGGAAACAACCCTTCCATCACTGATGGACCATCGGATAAAACACAGTCCATCATAAACTACTCTTATTGTCTAAATATAGGTCAAAACACCATAGGTCCTAACACCACGATTGTATTCCCCAAGAAAAACTCATAAGAACCTAAAGAATAGTGTCCCTCCCCTTGATATCATATAGAAATGTTAGAGAATTAATCTAGTATGTGTGCCATTTTTATTCATCAAAAGTATGGTATCATCCCGTAAAAACTATGCAGCACCTGTAGGGTGAGGCTGACACCTCACCATGTTGAAGGAAAGCTACATACCAACCAGGTGTCACAATTAACAAGTTGAGGGTCCTTCTCCTCATTACATCACTCCAAAGCTCAGGGGCCTCCTACTCCCATGGAGTAACTACGCCCTACAGATACTTGATAAAGTGGGAGTAACACATCCTAGAAAGAGGAATCGCACCCTATGGGGAGTTCTTAATTTACTTTATGTTCACAATGGGAGAATCATACCGCTTCACAATTGGTGATTAATAACCATGGAACAGAGGATCTACACCCTATTATTGTAGGGGATTGCGAAATATATCTGAACATCTCATATAGAGGAGCCACATCCTAGTGAGATAGGGGAGTACTGAATCCACGTATAAAAGAATCGCACCATCATATGATTGGGGAGTACCAAATCCATATACATAATGAGTATAGTGTACTTATACAATGATAGGATCGGTCAGATCTGCCACCATCTACGTGAAAAATATAGGGGGCTGAAGCCCTAGTCTGATAGGGGAGTACTAGCCCCAGTAGATCCACCCTATATATAGAGGACTCACACACATTTTAAGGGGATTCAATTTTTATTAAACCATGTGGTAAGAATGACCTACACCATTGTACAAGAGGGGATTACCTATCTATGCCTCTCTTTAATTTCTAAAACTAACATCCACCCTCACCAACAACCCATTTAATGCAGTTTTACGCTCATCATGCATCATGTTGTAGTAGTTCCAAATATAGGGGACCCATTACATGATAGTTGAGGAGAATTTCTATTCCAACTTGAAGTTTCTAGGGGCCCGCTTCATAAGATGATAGGGAAGGGTAATAAACCATAGATCTTTCTAGTAATCCACCTTGATCTCTACCCATGATTAAGAGTTGATATATAACATCGTGGTAGAATCACCACACATAATATCCCAAATCGAACATTAAGGCGACCATCAGATCCTACATGGCATACTTCATAGGATGGGCTACTCCCTGGCTGGAATATGATCCCCTAAAAAGGAGATATGATAGGTGTAAGTTCTCATAAATTTTATATTTCATGCATTGGGGTCCAAATGCTGTGTGACCCTACCAAAACTCTTTGAAATGTCCTATAACTCATGTCTTCATTGTCCATGTGAGATTACATGGTGTGTACATGGGGTTCAAAGTGTGTATCGCCTCACTCAGGCCTTAGGATGTGTCCTTCCCCACCCAATTTGGCCATCCGTGTCTTCCACATGGCATATACCCCTACAATATGGTGTATAATGACTAACCCTCCTCCTCGTCATGTCCTTATCATGTACCCATGTATGACACCCTATGCATGTGACTCTGTCAATGTATATTCACACAACCATGTCCCATGAAAGAGCATTCATAGCCATGTCCCTCAAAAACATGACCTTGTATCACTACATGTATTTTACACTTAGTACACAACATATTGATTCCAATGTTCATCATCCATGAACATGAAGAACAAAAGGCCTGAGTACCTACACTACATGTCATTTGATCATGAGTTCCACAAGGTAATTCCATGTGAGCCACCTAAATCAATTTGGTTCCCACTGAAATCGATAGTTCAAACCAAGGGGATCTATAGAAATTGGTTAAGGGTTATAAAAACATAAAACAACAAATAAATTTAGGTATTAGGACATAAATCTTGAATCTACCTACATTAGTGTGAAATGATGTATCTTTTGGTTCTGAATGACACTTATGAACTGTTCAAACATGATCTTGTGATGATCAGTTTCAAAAATTGGTATTGAAGGCATATAGTCTCCTTGGGTCAGCCTCAGGTCATCTATTATGCAATGGGGTATCCCATCCTTTTCTATTGTGCATCCCATATGTGGGGATGGGTTTAATGATTTAATTTTAATTAAATAAATAAAATCCATTTAATAACCTGCCAACGTTTGCATCCTGACTGAGCACCCGACACTAACATAATTTATGTTTTGTTATGAGTAAAACCAACATTTTTAACTAAAAAATGTACAGTATTTCTAATACATTACTCTCCTTGGGAGTTATTCCATATTTAAAATTAAACTATTCATTTGGGATAAAATATATTTAGTATCATTAATTTCACCGCACCGACTCTCTTAAAGCCCTAGAATCCCACGATGACTCAGTTCCTGGATTTTGAAATATTCATACATGTTTTATAATGAATTATAGGTCAAACAAATACATTATAGATAGATGATATCCACCACAAATCATATATCAATATCTTAATTTTTTCACTTTTATATTTCTCTCCCATATATTAAAATCAAATTGCATCATATAGACAAATATAGAACACTATCCTTTTGATAAGGATTTTCTCAGGCTTTGGTAAGATGTTGGATCACTATTTCATCAAATGTAACAATACAATCCAGAGCCTAGTCGGATTTGGTTTCTAAACATCTTTACGTGATATTTATGGTATGAACGTGAAGTTTCATCCTTAACTCTTCAATCCAATTTCTTTGAATTGCACATGGGGAGATATTTACAATCAGATTCAAGGGGAAACATTATTCAAGATTGATATCTCCATTACAAACTCTTCCTATAGTGAAATGTTATGTGATGTGAACCTGTTAGGACATAGAGTGTTTCACTAGGTTCTTTAACAAATATATAGTACCATAATGATAAAAAAGCATCTTTAATGGAATTGTAGTCTCAATCTTCAAATATTCTAACTAAACCCACATCTATTAAACTTGTTTTCATGTATGGGTTGCTACCACATTCCCATGTACAATTGATAGAAATCTAAGTGGTATAATCTCATATCAACGAGTAGTTCACACATAAATCATAATAGTAGAAAAATGAACCAATGTAAAATGTCTTCCAACTGAATTGGTATTACCAGAAATAGAAAGTCACTACCCCCACCCACTACATAATGTCAAAATTTAACACACATTAGGAGAAACAAGAAAATAATTTGAAATATACGAAAATGTAATGAATACAATAGATGTACATAATAAAAAAATGAGAATAAGAAATCTTAATGTGCTTTATAATTTTATCAAATGCACAAGAGAATCCAATATGACTTATTTTTTTATAGGGTATATAATGGAATTGAATCAAAAATGAAACACATTATTAATGTTTCATTATAAAACGATTAAAACTCATTATTACATATGATATATTATATATGAATCATAATAACTATTTATACTGCACCTTTATTCAAATAAATTTCATGGTTTATTTCCAAATCCTTTATAAATAACTTAAATTCATTTATTAACTCATACCACCTTCTGATAAACATTGGGAATCCTCTAAATAGAAAGTCAATGTTTATTTCCATTAACAATGTTATCCCCGATCTCTACCCCCATAAACACATTTTTATTTTTCATTATAGACAGTTTTTTTTAATTTTATGGATCACACACTGATTTCATAAGTAGATATAAAATTTTGAAAACCCTAGTTATGTTGAAGATGCGAACTATAAATTCCTTTACACAAATCCTAACAAACTCCAACAGATCAAACTATTGATAAACATAAATAAGAAGCATGAACTTTGGATTCAAACTATCGAGTGATCCTAAAATTCTAATACGCAAAAATGGTGTTCACAGACAAAAAATATGACACATTAAGACTTATTCTTGGAAAAACCTTAGGATACCTCCTCAACACAATTCCTCTGCAATGGTTGTGTTCCTCTACCAATTATATCTTCTATTCATCCATACCCTAATGAGGTAAAAATATTCTTTATCCATTCCGTGAATAATGTTTTGGTGAACATGGATGAAAAATTTTGGCGACCAATAATCCTCTAAAGTTCTACAACTATCCCCACAAGATTTTTTTTACTAATTTCTTCTCCAGAATGATATGTGTTTTCCATAAATAGATTTCACCTTATCCTCCATAGAAAAAATCCATCATTCATGAAATCCTCCCATTAATTTATAATCTACTTCATCCAGACCATTGCATTACATACCTTTATTTCCACTCTATATTGTACTTTAATGGTGCTTAATATAACAATCTTTTGAAATCACAATATAAAACTTATTATAGTTCCTCATCAAGTAAATTTGAAACCTATTATTCTATTATTACTATATGAAACAGTAAAAAAATAAAAATAAAATAAATACATAAAAATATATTATTCTCCCAAACATCGATTTTGATCTACAATTCATTTCTATTTCCAAATTAAGAATTTGAAATCATCTCGATGCTCCATTACATTTTTTTCTATAGGAGTGATTAAACCACCAACTAGAATAATTAATTTTATCCGAGTCATGATGCAAATCATATATTTTAGGTGAATATGCTCTAGAAGTTTTCTTGTATCTTTCAAGAGGGGTAGAAGCTAGTTTCCATTCATCCAAGAAAAATATTACAATGATATTACTTATATACTCTTTATATGATAGAACAAAGAATATAGTCCTACTATATATATCGATCTTCATCCTCGGTATCATTATTTCTCCCTCGATATCCATCATATTGAAATATACATAAAACATATTTCATAACTAATGAATTTTTTGAAAAAATGATCTATCACACAACATTTCAAAAAAATAAAAAATAAAATGATAAAATTCCTATCATCCCATTACTTCCTATAAACACAATATTTAGTTTTATATCTATCTAAGTATTCATCTTCTATAAAACCAAATCTTTTTTCTTTCATCTATCATGGTTCTGTCATTAATCCATATATTGTTATCTTTAGTTTAGATACGAAATTATGATGCCCACATTCAGAAAAAAATACTAGGTACTTTATGAAAATATCCCCTCCCAACTCATAATGAATGAAATATTTATATATTTATATATATATATATATCATATTTGGATTCAGATCTTTTTATGTAACCTTATATTTCGTTTTTAGATGTAAAAATGTTTAACTACTATAGAGACGATTTCCATGAAACATTCCTCTTCCATATATTGAATCCCTCTTACCATTAATCTAGAGTTTTATCACATCATTCCATGAACATATTCCTTGATCCGGTGTACCCACTTACTTTCATGTTACATTTTACCCTCTAGATTGTTATCTATCTACCATATTTTATTGAGCATTAAGGATTCTATATCCCAATTAAAGGATAACAACCAACACTTATAATCTATTATTGAATCTAACCTCGGATATTTTTAGTATCTCAAATAACCAATAGTAGTAGGGCGTTAAAATCATGTACAAAACTCTACACTGATCTCCAAATTATAGTTAATCTACATACCTATTACAACTGATTCGGATTACTTTGATAAATCAATACTTGAACTTATGGTAAATGAATTTTTTTAGCACGTACATTAAGTGATCCAACATGATATTTATCTTCTCTTAAATATAATGTTATTTTTATTTGTCTTGCATGTGTAAATCTGATTCCATTATTGTTTATGTCATAATTTTATTTCTTTTACAAACAACTAGTACACTAATAAACTTGGATTCCATCAGGATTATTCTCATTTAACATCCTACTCTACCATGTTTTGATCCTTCCACAATATAATCACATCAAAAATGAAAACACCCAAAAATTTATTAATTTTCCATCACAATTTTATATATAAAATCCAAATTCCTCAACTCTGTATCCGGGGAAAAATATTTTTTATTTTAATTCATATATTAAATAGTGTATATAATTTACATGTACATATGATGAAATAATAAAAAAGTTATGATTCTAATAATCTTATAAATTTATCGAAAATTGTCCCTCCAAAATTTTCTACGAAACATGCATTTTGGGTCTTATGTTAGTGATATATGGAATTATGTTGAATTCCCCCACCCAAATCTCCATGGTAATTCCTTAGTGAAATATCATACTTCAGGAATTATCTTAAAAAGATTTATTCTTCATTTTAGCTACCCCCTGGACAAATATATATTTTTTATTAAAATGTGACTTTTATGGAAAAAGTGTGAAACCAACAAGTCCAACCAAGACATCAAACACTATAACAGATAAAAAAATTATCAAAGACCATCTTAAACCCATTTGACTCAAAACCCTTAATTAATTTACAGGATAGAGTTGTTACCTTATTTCCAGGATCATCCTTAATGTTGTCTACTACATGGGAAGCCAAATTATCCCACATTATCAAGAAATTCTTCACCATAATTTTCTTTTTATTGAATCCTCTTACTAGGATTAGGTATTGTTTGTCAATACACTCTCGTTGATTCTTGTTTGTGTCTACTCAGATCATCATTCCATTAATTTTTTCCATATCCTTAGCAGAAGCACATATAGTTAACACCTTCTATATTATATCTTCATCAGATTGTAAAAGCATCTCTCATGGTGATTCCCTATGCTCAGCCTCTCCTTCTAGCTTGCCAAGAATCCCCTCTGCACCCTACTTTACAGAAGAGAATCGAACCAATTGACTCTCACTCCCCTCACTCGGTTTCCCCTCCTCTCTTCCCAAACCTAAATCCACCAGATCCCTCTGCTTCACCTCTGCCCCCTCTACACCCACCTTTCTAGAAACTGAGTCATCATGGAAACCAACTCCCCTGGTTTTTCTACTCGCAAAGCCTATAAGGCGTGAAAGGACTTAATTTCCTTCTCTATGTTTTATCTCTGACTATATACCTCATTTTCACTATGTTTGGTAAATTGTTATAGTCCTTTCATGGTTTAATTTTCTTAACCTCGTTAAATGGGAAATTTCTCGAGATTCAATTACTGATGTTGTCCCCCATGTACTCCTCATCTTTATTTTTCTCTTATACATATTAACATAGGTTCTATTACCTTTTTTCCAATTCCTTCCACTAAAATAAAAATTGGAATATATAAGTTGTGTGATTTAGAAATTAAATCCATTCCTTACTTGTAGAATCATAAATTAATGTACTAAAGTATAATAATACTCTATTGGACTGAATGTGGGAAGGTCCCAGGACATCTACATGTATAATATAGACCTTCAGAATCTTGGTATTCTGACTATCTATGTTGAAAGACACAATTTTCGACCTCCCAAACAACCTAAATTCACAATTTTTTATTTCAATGTGATCAATATTTAATATTAACATGGAATTTAGAATGTTCATGTTCTTATGAATAATGGGAATGTACCTCTAACTCCATTCTTCCAGATCACCGAATGTTGAAATTTAGATGACTACAATCCCATATGAATTTATGATATTGTAAGGGGTATCTCATTTACTCCTCTTGAAACCATTATTATTCCTTCAAAAAAATTCTAAAACCCTAACAATAAATCAATATTTATATCTTGCATCATTTTGTTCCTTGAAATAAATTAGTGTTGATGTGCTTCTATTGATATGGAGAACATCTATTATCATAAAGAATCATGCATTCTTCATTTCAGATATTGAAATTCCTTTTACAAAAAAATTATCTAGGGATTTAACATCCACCATGTGGACATTAAGAGACATTAAAAATAAATAGATTAAAATAAATCAATAATCTCTAGTTTAATAAAAATATACTCTAGATTAAATCATTGATTCTTCTAGCAAATTATTCACACTAATAATATACCATTTTTTCCCTTTTATTGAGTAGTTGGAATATAAACTAATAAATGATGACACATTTCTAATGATATCTATTTGACAAATTATTTCTTTATTGATATGTATTATCTTATATCACTTCTAGAAGGTTGGATTGGGAACTTCCATTTAACATCAACCGTAATCATAAGATATTTCTTCAGTTTGTTTATTTTGAAAATCATACTTCCAATGGGGTGACCAACCCCTTCCATCAATAGTAAAAATACTATTGAATGGTATATAAATATCCAATGGCCAAATTTCCCCATTGAGTGTCAAATTTCAGATATAAAAAAATGCTAGAATAGTGATTTTTGTTGAGTTACTAATCATAGTGACTATTTCATCCCAGCTTTGTAAATGTATATAAATCTCTATCAAAACCCATACTTTATCAGAAAAGGTTTCTATTAATGATTTTATCCACCCAGGAATAATGATAAACACATTCAATTAATTTATATTTATAATTCCTTATAATAATCCTGAACCAAAAAATATTCATATCCTTACATCATTGTTCATTTCATCACTTTTCTTACATTTCTTATGATTCTATTCGTACATATGTTTTACACTTCTACTTATAAATTTTTAGCACAACATTCCCTGAATGATACAATCTCACCCATGCTAATGATTTCCTATCCATGTATTACCATTGATATTTCTCCTTTATCATTGATTTTAACCTAGAAAATGGATTTTCTATGTCATTATGAATCCAATATTCTTTAATTTTAATTCTCATGAAGAAAAAATATGCTCAATCAAACATTTCAACTTGTATATTACCTCCATCTGATTCCATCAATACTGATATAGGAATGCTGAATGAAATGATTTTAAAACATCCCATTGATACCACTTTTTAGGGGATTAGATAAATGTTCACATAAAAAAACACTCCTGGATACTATCTGTTTTCCCCTAGTAGTATTATCTAAAAATCATAGTATGTTTATCAATAGATCAAAAAAATAGAAAAATTAAGCTCTAAATCTACTATTACCACTTGGCTATGTGTACTAGAAGTAGGAAATATTTTCACCCTACACACCACAACAAAAATCGTCACCCAAACCAAAAAAAGGAAAAAATTTAAATTGAAATATATGAAATCATAATACAAAAAAATTGAAATACATAAAGTCGTAAATGAACCTGAGAGAAATTAACAATATTTGGACATTATCCTATATGCACAAGTGAAACTTCTATGATTTATTATATTACAAAAATTAATATTGAATTATAACCAACATAAAAACACCATCAATATTGTTTAACTATATATTTATTATCACTCAATCAAGCATCTGGTATACTCTTTATGTGACATAATCATTATTCTACCACTACCAATGTTAACTTAGTTATCTTGGGTGGTTACAACATCCTTTAAAGGAATCTTCAAGTGAATGATCTATTCACATCTCCTTCTAATAAATATACTCAATCCTTCAATTTGAATGCCACTATTGATTTACCATAACACTATTAATATCAATATCATTGTCTGGTAAACAGTTCAAGATCCATAATTCCAGATAATTTCTCCAAGAAGATTCACCAAAATTCATGAAAACCTATGATTTCATCAAAATTTATGAAGATTCGATGAACCCTTTTCCATTTAAGAGAGGAACTATAAGTACCTTTACAACGAGACCAACGATCTACCACTCATCAAATTTCCAATAATCATAAATTCAATGCTTATGTATCCAATTATGAATTTCAATGCTTTTAAACTTATTATTCTTCTAACTAAGCTTCAAATAAGAATAGTTATGAGTATTAAACATAATTGAGTATTCAATATGTTTAATCTCAAACCTAATAAGCATATGTAAATTCCAAAATTCATAACTTTTTATTTTTTTATAAAATCCCATTGTTAAATGTGACTTTCTCAAATTATGGTATACTTTATTCTGTAATCATATGTTACTCACTTGGGTGAGTCTAAAATCTATCACATATAGTCACTTCATATGTAATATTATGCCTCAAGATATTAAAAAAATTATAATCCCATGAACTCATTTAATCTTCTTTTGATCATAATTTTTATGATCTTATTTTTTGGAAAACATGGTTCCAATTGAAATGTTTATTAACTATTCATTGAACCCTTCTATTATAATCCTTTTCACAAGATAACATCCATATTTTTTTGGGAAGAAAATATATATTTGTATATTTTCCCCAAATGTAATCCTATAAAGTACGTCAATTATCCAAGTAGTCATATCTCGAACTAGTTTTTAATTTACCCATCATGCTCTTCATAAGGATAAATTCATTCACTTGAAACCATTATATATATAACATAAACAATGAAAATCAATGTACCTATAAATATAACCATTAAATAAAATTTGTGGCAAAATAACTCATATATAAAATCCCTTTATATTAATGATCCATAATCTTTTCAATATTAGGGTTTACGAGCCTAGTAAAATAAAAACAAATATTTCTTCAATATGTAGTCCATGACACCATAAAAAAATATAATTGAAACATATTTCAACATAATAAACAATAATTCTTTATTTTCACTATTAAAAAATGATAATATCACATTTATTTATTAAAATTTATATTTTTTGCACTAAAAACTAACAAAATAATTCTTATAGTTTCCACCACTGCAATCATGTAATTGGTTTTTTGATAAAATGTGATTTCCAAATGAGTATCCCTCTTGAATACAAATTTATATTTGTTTCTTATAAGAAAACCTTCACATTTAGTTTGTTTTAAAATAAAAATTAGTTCCAATTAAAATTTTTTTCATAGGTATTTACAGTATCACCCAAGTATAGTTTAACTTAATTTGATCCATTTAAACATTCATAGATGGTAAATACTCTTCATGTCCAATAGCTTCAATTATTATTTTTTATTTATCCGATGCAAAAAGAGTAATATGGTCATCTACTATCATTATTATTATTGTTTTGATTTAAGATTCTGGATTTCTAGTGTTTTTTATACTTAATGATAAATTTTCAGCATCTATATAAATTTTTTATCCCTTCCAATTTCCTCATATTCATTAATTATATTCTATAAATCAATATCTACAATAATTTTCTCAATAAAAGAATCCCTTTCATCCTCTTGGTCTGAAATTTGAATTTCATAAACTCCATAGATTTCAAAAACAACTTCAAATATATGAGTTGATTTTCAATGGTATTAAATAATTTTACCATCAGAGTATTCCACTAAATATTTCATCCTATTACACCCCATTAAAAATCCATTATCTTTTTTCTCTAAAAACATTCCAAGCATGCTATTTTTTGACCATATAATGCATGGATTCCAAAATAATTTATGTAATTAATAGTTGAATTATTTATGTTCGACATCTCATAATGATTAAAATATAAACCCGGTACCAAAATAATCTATTCTCAATGTGTATATTAGTACACATGTCTTATCACTAAGAATATTTGGGGATTTTATTTTCATCTAGTGTTGGTCTGCACAGTGATTTTATTCTTCCTCTAAAAAATATAATCATGTCATTCATTAAATAGTGATATGAAATGATAATCGATTCTATGAGTAATAAAATAAAATTCAAATTCATAACCTATATATTTCTTTCTATATTATATCTCAATTTATTGGTATACATTCCCAATGCTTTTTCAACTTGTCTCTGGAATATTTTAACTATCTAAAAAATTTATGCTTTGTGTTTGATAAAATTAATTTTTCTGTTCAAGTTAAATATTATATAAATATGAACAAATTATATGATATAAAAAAGAAAGGAAGAGGCCGAGGTTCGGCTTGTACCCATTTGAGTAAAAAGGGTGTGATATCTCCATTTGAGGCTGGTCACTCATTTCCTCAAATCTGCACTTCATAAAGACTCCCTTGGATCTTTTAGAGGCAACCTCGCTCTGATACCAATTGAAGTTCCCAGATCAGTGTGAATCACTGAGAGGGGGAGGGGGTGAATCAGTGATCCCTTAAAACTTTTTACTAATTGATTCTTAATCAACTAAACCTCTATGGCTGGTTAAAGCCTCGATCCACTCTTCTTGTATCTCTCAACCTTTCCCGGATAATGCAGTAATGAAAAGGCACAAGACACAAGGATTTACAAGGTTCGGCACCAAAGGCCTACATCCTTGCCATGCTCTCCAAGCATGGATTCTCCCATTATAACTTGTTAGAATTACAATGGTCGATACAGCTTCCCACCGTATCTCTCCTGAGTCCCACAGGAGGGTCTTTATACTGCTTCACACAGTGTTACCAGAGTCCCACTGGCCTGCTCCAGAATCCCACTGAAGACTTCTTCTCCCTGAGTCCCACAGGGTCTTCTCCTGGCTCCTCGAGTCACACGAGTAGCACTTCTTCACTTTAAGTTCTTCAAGTAACTTCAGCAGCCTGGGATAAAGGCTGCTGGCCTTGCTCTTCTTCTGATCACTTGTGGTGATCAGGGTCTTCTCGTCTAGCTCGGGCTTTATCACCTTCTTCTAAGGATGACCCGGCTTCTTTCTTCAACTACTGAATGCTCAGACAACTGATGTCTTTATCATCGGTCTAGTCCAGTCTCAGTTGCACACCACTGATTTAGCACTATTCACGCGTGCACGTGCATGCATGCACTTCTCCTTTCCTCTTCTTGGTGCAGTAGACCCACAAAGGGTGTAAACAATTATTGCACACACCTTCTCACTTGAACTTCACACTTTGTTCAATTTGTTTACACACTTAGAGTGTGTTCTACTTTAGTGTGGATGTCCTCCTTTCAACTTCTTCTAAGTGTGTTCACTTTTAGTGCACACTTAGGTTCGGCCACTTCTTTAGTTTGCACACACAAATTCTTCACTTAGCATCCACTTGTAGTGACCTTCCTCTTCTTGTTGCACACACACACTTTAGTGTTCTTTTAGTTGTTCTTCAATAGTGTGAACACACAAGGCTACGGCCTCTTCCACTTGCACACACTTCCTCTCGGCCTTTTCCACTTCACACACAATGTGTGGTATTCCACTTCTTGTGCACACACTGCCCGTAGGTCCTCTTTTTGTTTTGCACACACAAAAGGTGTGGTCTTCACTTGATGCACACACAAGGCTATGCCTCGGCCTTCTTTGGCACACACAACCCGAACCCCACTTGTGTGCAGGCGCGCAAGGGTTGCGGCCAAACTTCTCAACACTAAGCACACACACTGTCCACGGCCCTTTCTTTATTCTTGCACACAAATTACTCGGCCTTCTCAATGGAGCAAGGTGTGGTGGCCTTGGGTCGCGCAAGCCACAAGAGTGGTGCTGCCTCTGGTGCGCAAGGTGCACTGGCTGAGGGGCGCGCAAGACCTCCTACCCGCGGGGCGCGCAAGTGCAACACCCGCGGGGTCTTCCTCCTGCCGCGCAAGGATGCGGGCAGAGAGGGAACAAGCCTCGGGCGCGCAAGGAAGCGGCCTCTGGTTCTTCCTGTCGCGCAAGGGAGTAGGCGCTCAGGGAACACTTCAAAGCCTCGGGTGGCTTCGGGACAACAGCCGCGCAGGGGTGTTTGCGCGGGGCTTTGGCTTCGCAAGGCACAAGGTGCACTCACGGGACTTCTCTTCTTCAGAGGATCAGCAGCGAATCCAGAGGTCTCGGCCTCTCTTTATATAGGCAGAGGAATCCTCAAAACATCCGCGGGATATAAATATCGATCCACCGAGATTTCCGATTCTTTGAAAACTTCAAACGCGGGCCGAGAATCTCGTTCTTTCTCTCTGCACAACGCGGACTTCTTCTCCTTCTCCTTTATCCACGTGCATGCATTTTAAAACGCATGCAAGCCTCTGTTTAATCCAAACACATGCAAAGCATAATCCTCATGGCCTCGGCAACGTTGTTTGCCTCGGCCGAATCTCCAATTCTTCTTCTCATCGCATGCATGGTCATTTTTAGGCATGAATGTGTTCAGTAGGTACAGACGATTCCAATGGACGTCTCGGTTTCGAAAATGGTGGCCGGATGCTCGAAAACGGGTGCTCGGGAGGCCTCTGGTTCAGTGGCGTCGCGGGAGATGCCTCGGCCGAGCTTGAGGTTGAGGACGAAGCCGGGGCCGTCGGATCAGATCTTCAACGGCGTGGATTAGATCGCGACGCCGCGGATCAGATGTGCGGCGCAGATCAAGCGCGCGATGAGACGGACGGCGGAGATTTGCTCCCGGGATTTTTTGCGCGTCCCACATCGAATCCTCCAGCGGTTTTCACGCGGCTTATTACTCAGCCGCTCCCTTCAACTCGCCAGTTGAATCCTCTCCCCTCCCGGTGCCGCCCCGCACCGGGTTCTCTCTGCGGGCGCGCTCTGCGCCCCCTATGGTCCTCGCGGGCGCGCTTCAAGCGCCCACTATGCTCCCTGTGCTCCTCCGGGCGTGCCCCAGGCGCTCATGCAGGGGTGTCCTTGGGTGCGCCCTGCCGCCCTGGCTCGCCCCACGGGGTTCCCCCGGGCGTGGTGCCCTAGTTCCCATGCCTTGGGGTTGAACCCCCCAAGGTGCCTTGGCTGGCCAATTTTTTGGCAAAGGGACAGAATAGGACTTTGTGAAATACAAAGTTCTTCTCCATATAAAACATGCCAAATGCCTCCTTCTTCTAAGCCATTCTTCCTCCTCTTTATTTCTTCTTCTTCATTAGAATTCATCATCCTTCTCTACTTCTTAAGAATTCCTTAATCCTCCTTAACATATAATCTTCACTTAGGATATGGAATTCAAAAGGTTTCTTCATCTTCAACCGAGCTCCTGAATCAAATATTTCTTCAATAAACTTCATTGATCTAATCAGAGATCAATTGGAACATATTCTGATTCACATGCACTAAGTGATAGTGCATGGACTTCTTTAGCTCACTTCATCCACTTAGAAGTTGTGGATGGCTCTCTTCAACTCCTCATGCATTGTGAAGACAATACATGGTCTTAAATCAATGTTGTGACTTTGTATCCAATTGATACAAGTTCTATGAACTTAAAGATCAGTTCAACAATCGTCAGATGTACTTAGAGAATGTTTCAACCATCATCTCCTATGTCACTTAGTGAATCTCCTAAGTGACATGCATCTTAGTACTATGGCCATTCTCCTTCACCACCAACACCATCACTACCTTTGTCATTCACATCTTGACATTCCCTGACTTCCATTCATTCCAAGACAACTTCATGCCTCATTGACAACAAATGCAACACAATGCACTTCAGATTTTTTATCTTAACATAATAAAATAGTATGAACGTTTTATTTTACTCATTCAGTTAGGATCACACGTAATCACTATATTCACAAGAATATTATATATTTTAAAGTATAACATATCCCAATAACAATTAGAAAGCTACACATCATTTTTTCTTCTAAATGAATATGAAATAAAAATTACTTGAGAAAATTCATGCATTTGAAAACTATTAAAAATAAATCAAAACAATTTCTTGTGAGTTATTGGAATATTTATATTCTCCAATCCGTTCAAATATCTAGAAACTCATATTTTCTCAATCTATTATAATCACAAATATTTCTTCATGAAAGGAAACATAAAAACACATCATCATTAAAACCGACAATTTAAAACCAACAAGAAGAACTATATAATAATTTTCAAGTGATTATATGAACATTGAAATTGAATAACATCACCATAATGACATTCATAAAATCATTTTGATTTTACTCATAAATAAGCTTTAATATCATTTAAAATATGATGTTTAATGAATTAATGATCTATATTATAATCTTTATATTTTATTTATATTATTATAGTTTATTCTAGATTTTCTCTGTTTTTTTCGAAGTGTGGACTCAATCACATACCAAATAAAGCATACATAACTTCAAATGACTCACTAAAAAACTTCTTTAAGAGTGTATGATTAATATTCTATGACCAAAATATGCATATGTAATCAATGTTTTTCTGTTGAAATAATAAAAAAATCATACGCATTTTTAAACAGATCGTACGTAGCTCCAAATCACTCATTTTAATATTTAAATGATTCATTCACAAATAAAAACTTTCAATAAACCTCCTAACATTCATAAAAAATTATAAATTAATATTGAATGAAAGTGAAAACCATAAAAAACTCCAATGATACATCAAAATAAAAAAAACTAATTTTGATATTTTGTATTCCATTGAATTTGGTATATATAAGTGCGTTGATCCATATAGAAAATTCATAATAGAGTCTCATGAGTGAACACTGTATCTTCATATAAACCTTTACTCGTGATAATATTATCATATCTTCACATCACATTTAATAGTATGATTTGTATTTACCATGAATTTATTAATGATTTCCTCTATAGAGTTATTTAGAACTACAATCCAATGATATAAATTCTACAGACATAATTTAATAATAAGTGAAAATTTCTTTTATTTTATTAGGAACCGTTATATAAATAATATGGGTTAATACATAATTTTTATTACTAGTATGATCAAGGACAAAAAATCATCCACTTTTATAAAAAATAATGTTAAAATAAGTGGGTTCAAGTTTTCATTTCTATCTCACTATGAGTGTTTCATAATTGATTTAAATTTTCCCCCAATTTAAAATTATTCTTTGAATCATAATAAAAAAGTACAACTTTTTTATTCAAGGTATCATTCAATTAATCATTGATGTTTTACATTTCTTGTTTATATAAAAATTTAAAAACTTCAAATATCTTAAAAAAATTGAAAAATATTATCTTGAAAAATATAAATGTACGCTCATTTGGATCTTCAAAATAAAAAATCTCTTCTCTTGAAATTTTATTAAAATTTATCATAAAATTCTCCTAGTTTATCATCATTTTAATATTAATAAAAACATTACGGCTATATACAAATAAACTAATTCATTAATTTGATTTTATTAAATTATTTTTGAAAACAGATCTTTAATATATATGATTAATTTTTCATCATATCTCTATGAATCGTGATTTTGACTTCCATTGGTAATTGATAAAAATTTCCTAATGAATAATTTTCTCTTTGATTATTAAAATTAAATATAAAATTCTCTATTTTATCTCCTAGATTATTGGAAAAAATATTCATTTTAAAGATCTACACATAGTTTGTTCTAGAATCACAACTTGAATTTAATCATGGCCCTAAATATTATAATTCAACTCATGAACTAATAATTTTTCAATAAATCTTATCTAGAAATTATATGTCTCTATTTAAATATTCATTTGACTCAGTAAATGATCTTCAATATAATATTCGGATAAGTTCCATTTCATTAGCTTGAAATTTTATAATCATATTTTATAGAAATCTTAAATGAATATGGAATAAAATTGTAAAATAATTCTTTTTAGTACTCCTATAATTAGTTTTTCATAAAATAAAAATGGTATATTAAATTTTCAAGTAAGAATATTAGTCATTTATCCTCATAAATATATTTTATTTCCTTTATAAAAAATATCATGGGTAGGTTAAAATTAGAGGTAGGGTCACGTATACATTACAAAATATTCAGTCTTGGATAGTTATTCAGTTTTAGTTCTTCAATATTTCAAAGTATAAAAACTAATGGAAATTTCATTCATGGTTTATTAATTAATGTCCTAAATAATCAAATACCCAACAATAATTCAATTTTTATTAGTAAAATAAACTATAAAATAAATTATTTCATCTCTAATAAAGTATGATTTTCACATTTATACATTTTATATTTTCAATAAATCCTTGTCATTAAAATGTTTTCCACACTTAACCTTCATTCATTTTCCAAATGTTCACAAATTTCCCCAAAAACAACAAGAATATCTCAAATGATCAAAATAAATATTATCAGAATCTCCATGGGTTAAAATAAATTTAGAAATAATAATAAATTACCATTCAATAAAAACACTTTTCTTTTGTTGTATATATTACCTGAATGATCATGACGATTAATTGAATATTAATCATAAAACAATTATGTGAAACCATAAAAACCAAATGTTATTATAAAATTTTTATATTAAATTTTTTTAATTATACATGACATCGATTAAAGTGGAGTTAAACATAAATAAAATATATCCTTTTTCAATTCATGATACCACCACACCTGTCATTTTATCCAAAGAAGTGTTTTTAGTCAACTAAATATCTATTATCTTCAAGAATTTTATATGAATAAAGAAATATAATTTATCATTAACAAATACACAATAGTATATCATATGGTTATTTAATACCCAAATATTTTATTATATATGATATTTCATTTCCAAATGTTTTCTCTGCACTGATATATTTTTTAGTCAATCTTATTTTTTATTCACGATTAAATACTTTTTTTGTAGATCATATTTTATACTTATAGAAAAATATTATTTCATAGAAAATATGTTCCACATGTTTCATTTTTGTACACTCAAATGGATATTGGTAGATCATATATTTTGTTCAAATTTTATATATACTCTCAAATTTTTTGTGAAATTTTTCTCATTTAGAATTTTCCTTAAAAATTTAAAAAATTTAAATCAATAAGGATTTCATAATATCTCTTAAAAATATATTTATAATTTCTTTTTTATTCAATTTTTTTTCAATATCTATTTCATGTGTACATATTGATTGAAAATTTCTTGACTCCAATACATACTTGATTTTATATGTCATTTCATGTCACTCAACCTCAGTCAAATCTTCCATTAATATTTTTAGTGAAATGTACAAAAATATTTGTAAACAATACTTGTACTTAATTTCAATAAGATATCAAAACCATATCATGTATGGTTTCAATGTCAGATGCCTTGGAACGTTGCATCCCATCATAACAAAGAGACAAATTTCCTCAAAATATTGTATAATTCATATTCTCATACGACCATACTTGAAAAAATATCTAATTTAATCAGGTAGACCAAAATAACCCATCCCTAAAAAAATTCGTTCATTGTAATCTTGGATATTAATCTATCACTAATTCCACATTCAAATTTACGTTTTATATATATACTGATTCACCTACACAATTATAGCCATCAAATAATATATTAGTTGTGTTTCAATTGATTGATCATCATCAACCAAATCCTCATAACTTTAATTGGTTCACGTTATGAAAAAATTATTCTAGAATCCCTAAATTTCATTAATTGTCAAAAAATACCCTCTCAATTCATAAAAAGAACACTTGTTGAATTACTTCAGGATTCAAATAAAACTATATCAATATCCATGTCAATAGAAAATCCAAAAACAAAAACATTGCCATATAAACTTGTTTTCAGACCCATGTCACTTCCAGTATATTTAAAATCCAATCTACATACCCAATCATTTACAAATACAGTACATTTTACATATCACAAAAAAAATCTTATACACCTACCATATACCTTTACACTTATATACCATATAAACTATCACTATTCATTACCCCCGTCTGAAATCACATAAAATAATATTATAACACTATAATATAGTGATTGCAAAAAATAAATAGTTGTTAAATTTTCCACTATATAAATTAATCAATATATTCCAACTTCCCATAATCATATGATATAATAACTTAATTCAATAAAATTTCTTGTTAATCATAAAATTTAAATTCCATCACTCATATAGGATTATTAAAATTTATAATCTATTAAAAAATATAAAAAAGTTTTTTTCATAAACCCTGACTAAATGGTTATTTATATATTATAATTTTGATTCATTATTTAAAGATATTAAGGGTCCTATAATTTATTAATAAAGGTTCCCACTCTATAGTTATTATAACTACTTATGTAAATATGTTAATGTTAAATTAAAACCATATAGACACCCATTATATTTATTAGTCAGTAAATATATCTATATCACATATATTAATAATAATAATGATAATATCACTAAATATTTTCTCAAATCCATTTATTATCCTGAGGATATCAAATAAAAATAATGAATATAAAATAAATGTTTAAATAATATATGATTTAAATTTAAATTTTTTCATTAATAATTTCATTTTAAATTATTATGTTAGAATTATTAATATTTTAAATCATACTCCCCAATCTAATAGTTTTTTACCAATTAATTCTATCATATTGATTAATTTTTTATGTCTCTCATTACATTCCCGTTTATTAACTAAGTGACAGTAAATTTTTATCTTATTCCAACTAAATATATAAATGTATATTCTATGATATTATATTTGGATAATATATTCAAAAATATGATTTTAATTAAATTTATATCTAATTTAATTACGACCACTATTTTAATATAAATCGAAAATAATAATTTCACCATAAATTAAAATATAATTTAAAAATTTTATTTCATACAAATAAAATACATCATTGGGAATAATGTCAAATTTTACCATAAATATCACAATAACTAAACCATATTTCCATTTAAATTTTTTTATAATTATTAAAAACACTCATAGCATGAAATCACTCCATAACATTAAAAACATCCTCATAAAGAAATGTCAATAACCAGAAAAATAATAAATCATTTAATGAAACTCAAGAGTCCTACTGATTTAATATTTTATAAATATTTTATTTATTGGGTCTCTAATAATAACTATTTAATATAACATTAAATGTTTATTATTTTTATTTAATTAATATATTTGTTTTTCATTTCTTATAATTATCAAGCGATAATTATCATATTTTATCATATATGACCACACACAATAACAAATAAATTGAAAATGCCATTATGCTTATAAATGATACCTAACATCCCATGACACTCACTCCAAATCAAAGAATGAAATGTAAAATAAATTGAAATTGAAATAAAATAAGTAAAAATGATTAATGAACATTCATTTAATTACTTTTAATCAATACAAGTATGTTGATCCTATATATTTTCAATTTACTTATTGAGTTATTTATATTCCTATCTCCATATCTATACACAATCCCAAAAAAATAAAACTATTATTTATATTATTTTATAAATATTCTCCACATAAATATGTCGTATTTTTTCAAAGGAGACTTACTATAAGACCTCAAACACATCATATGACCATGAAAGGACTAAGGGTAGAATTTAGAGGTTGATATTAATCATTTGAGAAAACATTTCTCTATAAATATGAAAAGAAACACCCCATTATTTGTAATTTAATAATGAAATAAATTTAAATAAATAAAAGAAAATTAAATAATAGATATACCTATGGTAATTAAATACTAAAAAAAGAAAAATATATACCCAAAATAAAAGGACATACATGTAACCCTATCTATTGAGCGCATATGAAATCATATTTCATTAAAATTAGAAAAAAATATTATTAAATTGGTTTAGATGATACTAAATTTAATATCTCATGCTTATGTAAAATATTTTATGTGCTTCTCATATGATGTATATAGAAATTTTTACTTTTTAAAAGTAAAATTTGACTACATAACTCAATAAAAATTGAGGGTAAAGGAAGAGATAAAATATCTACATTGAAACAAAAGAAGTCACTGAGATCCTTGAGGTAATGTAATGAGTACCTGAAGAGGTGGATGACTGGTGGATGTTTTCATTTTCATGGATACTATGTACCTAGTGTAGGATCATTGATTACTTGGGTGGTTAATGAGTTCCCAGTGTGGGCTACAGATAATGTGGTGGTCATGATCTATCGAATATTAATATTTTTTTCGTTGTAGGTTTTGTTAATGTTATTATTGTTTTTGTTGTTGTTATTATTTTTGTTATACTTCCTTAATTATATTATTATGATTTTTTCCATTGGATATATACATACATGTTGTTATATATATAGGGGTGTAATGTTGTTTTTGATTTATTATAGTTATATACATAATATTGTTAATAATAATATTTTTATTAATAATATTTTATTACAAATAATAATATTATTATATACTGTTGAGTATTATACATATATGATGCTATCTATATATGGGTTAGTTAATTATGTTATCAATGATAATAATAAATATATTATTATAATAATAATTAATAAGTTATTTAAAAATATAATGTTGAAAAGGTGGTTAAGAATAAAACAAAGGGGGTGTTCCACATGTGAGGTAGGGGTTGAGTCCACTCTCCCCCACCCTCATATTATCATTAACACCAAGAAAATACTATAGATCATAAAGATGATGGTTTCATGGAATCAAATTTAGGGTGATGATACCAAGGTGTCCCCTAGATTTTTAATCTCACCCCACATTTTCACTAAGTTTTATCCAATCCTGTGGTTTTGGTGACTTTTTTCTATATTTTACTGTTAATAATAATCAAGAATATTAAGCTAATATAAATCCATGTAAAATATAATTAAGAAGAAAATATTATGTTTAGTTGTTTTTCTAATATATGTGTTTTCATGTTTGATAAATATTTATTACGAGCATAAGTGGCATAAATAAGTACCTATAATTCAAAAAAATTATGAAAATATTCACAGAATTACAAGGGATAATTGTGGTCATCCTACTATGATTTTTTTCTGATTATGTAGAAATTTCATCCCCTTGGGAGCAAAGTATAAATATGTTATAAATTTTAGTTTTTTATTTCTCTCATAGCGTCAATAAACATGAGAATAATTAATGGTTGGTGAGGAGAGTGTACTGAAATTTTATCTACATATATAATGTAATTCAAGTGGGATGTTCCCTATTAATGGCAGAACCATTTAAAAGGGGGAACAAATTAGGGGTTCAAATATTTCACTACTTCTTTCACATTATAATAAAACTCTAGTGCCTAATAAGACACAAAACACTCAATCAGTTAACTCAAATGTACATGAATGAGGTATAAATGAGAAATTGATGAAGCATACATAAATTTTATAAGTCTCAATCTCAATGTGGGTACTTTCTTATTATTTCATATGTCTTTTACCCATGTCTATACATTTTCAATTAATAGTGAATTTTATATAAAAATTTTGTAGTAGCCCTATGATTCCCAACACATAAAAAACGTCCCATTGTAGTTATGGAATCCCACTGATTATAATATTATCCAACCAATTTTAGTAAGACCGTATAAGAATCTAATTTTATTCTACAACAATTATTAGTCAAAAATTTGAGATTTTTAGAATATTGTAAATGTTTATTCCCACCTATTCAATAACGTATTCAACAAATATAAGATAATGAACATTTATCGGTAATTATTACATATATAATGTAGAATTAGATGAATATCTTCTCTATAAAACAAGATCAATAAACATTTACAATCCTCAATTTTTTATCTTTCTCTAATCAAATCTTGGCATTGGGTTAAGTTTTAATCAATTTTTCAACGTCAATTATCTTTTATAGTTCTCAATGAAACACACCCCTTTCATTTTCATGCTCAAAATTACTAGATTAATTAATCATATTTAATTGAATTCCATCTCATTTTATCGATAATTCTCATAACATAATGGTACATTAATATCCACTAATAATTTCCTTAATAATTCTTTTCTATAAGTCTCTTCCCCTTATTTCTGAATATTTTATTCTTTATTTAACTATTTTCCTCAGTTTAATTTTATAAACATGACTCTCTATTTTCTTCTCATATTTGATATTAGGTAATAATAATTGAGAATGAAACACCTTAAATCACCATTAGTGTAATTCAAAAATCTATGTATTTGTGAAATATACCAGACCCTATAAATGATCATCACAATATTTGAGTGGATCATATTTGATTCACATCTTCTTCAACCTCTCAGGGTGTAACACATCTCAAAATAAAACAACATAACCTTATAAATCAAGCACGTGAATTATTAGTTTAAATAAATTCCTAATGATTTTCATGTTATTAATGTAATAAAGATCTGCACAACATCTTCCATATTTCAATCTAGGATTATCTTTAGAAGAATACCCTTCAGTAGAATAAAATAATATAACCATTGGTATTTATTAAAATTGAAAAAATGTTTTCTAGTATCCTTTTTTATTTCTCATAATAAACATCCTCAATTCCATTATTAATTGAAGATATTTATCAATTAAATTTTAGATCAGTTATTATAGTATTAATATTTGGTAGTTACCATTTTGACTTTCGACATTAAGAGGATCATCAATAGTTGATTATTCATTATTTAGTTTTCCTCATTTTGTGATCATGTTCACCATGATATGAAGATTAAAAAAACACCATTTTTATATAATCATAAAAAATATTTCGATGTTTAACCCATTAAATATTAGTTATAGAGTCACTCAATTTTTATTATTATGATATTAAATTATAAATTTCATTAAAAACTCATTCAAAAGATTCAAAAATATTTTACTAAGGGATGACTCTTACAGAGTATTTAAATAGTGAATATTGTAAGAGTAAAATGACTCTTGTTAAATGATAGTTACATGGTCCACAATAAAATTATCATATAAACCTTATGAAAATGACTTTTATAATCTGAGGTAAATGATTATAATATAAATTAATCCTACAGTAAAAATTAAAAATGATTATTACTTAAATGAATTTGATGTTCTATGAAAAAATTAGTGTCATGAATTTATGAAACTACACATAGAATTTTCCTAAAACTTCAAATATTAGCATAGATCATTTGATAATTGGAACACAATTATGAAATGACTCTAAACCATATTAAATATATCAATCTCCCACAAACTTGATAATACACTTATTAAACATCTAAATAAATTCCATAATCACTTCAGATCATTATAATTCAATATCAAATTTTCTTATGTCTTCTAAAATCATCTCATTTTCTATATTTATATTTTTTCCAACATGGATCACATTTTCAATTTAAATTCAACTCATTTTTCTCTACCCCCTAATTTTCCAAAAATCAGAAATTTATTTCCTAATAATTAAACTATAGTCTTTCTCGGGTGATATGCTTCATGAAACCAAAATATCATATAAGATATTTTTTTGTCATAATTCCTTTTCCCAATTAAAATAAGTCATAGTAATGTGAGAAAGGTGATATAACCCAAAATTTACACATTCATTTATCCTCTATTTTAAAATAAAAACAACATACGATTAAAGTAGATAATGAGTTATTTTTACCACTCCACCATAGATAAATAAGATAATAATATATGTACCCCATTGATTGTTTAATTAAAATCCAAATGGGAGAACATCCAAACATCCTAAATTGAGTGGTAAAGTATAAACATGTAGTTTTATCCCAAAATCACTCCCTTGGAATATCAATTGAATAAATATTTACAATATTACATTTGGGGTAAATTTAGTCATGTTTTATATCATAATTTACTAATATATCTGGGATGAAATGAAATATGATATCAATAAGATTTTATCTCTAGTTTTATACTATATTATTTGAAGATCAATATAAATATAATTATCATGAGAAATTTTTTATTGGACTTTGAAACTCAACGATAAAATATTCCAACTACAGTGGCATCTATATCATTTTTCCAATAACGGGTTACTAGAAATTACTTTTTCTTAGACATATTTAGTGAAAATAGGTTAATAATTTTCTTATAACAACAATCACAAATCATTTCATGAAATAATTCTCTATCAAATGTGTACTTTGGGCCAATATAATCTTATACCAAAAATATATTTTTGTATCCATGAATGTATAAATATAATTTATTTATGTAAATCTAGAAAAATATAATAGTTCCATTGATATACATTTTAATTTTATTACCAAATAGAACATGAAACTATTCAGGATCACCATAAAACATTTATAAATATTAAAAACATAATAAATAACAGGCTCAGATATATTTTGATAAAATCCAATATTAATGATTCACGAAAAATCCATTTGATTTATATTATTTCTTTCTTAATCAATAATAGTATTGGTTTTGGTTGATGTAGGTGTTGAAATCAATTTTAAATATCTCATTCTAAGATATTTTAATAATTATCTAAAATCTATATCTTCGGATCGAAAAATGTGTTTTTTTAATAATCTCTATCCCCATTAATTATTTCATTTCTCCTAGAAATAAAATCTCAAAATTTCATTGAATTTCCTCAAATAATCCTTAAATGAAAAATATTTTCATCAAAAATTATATTATTTGTAGTACATACTATTCCTATGAGAGTTATTTCGGATTTTACTTTCACACAAAGGTATTTTTGATTCTTTTCTTCAATTAATGGAATTTATTTTAGGCATCCATCTGACAGTGAATAATATGATCATCGATTCAAATTTAATATATAAAAATTATTTTTATTATATAAACCAAAATTCCCTCTTTATATAAAATTAAACTCATATGTATTTCAAAAAAAATTATTCTTCAAAAAATTATTCAAGAATTTTAACTTCCACATAATAATATTTACATTATAGATTTTATGAGTAACAACTACAAGAACTAATTTTGATATTTGTTAGCCTCTCCATTATTTTAAATTTCTATTCACAATCATTTCCCTTTACCATTGAGAATTTTTATAGCCTCAATTATTAACACATTATAATTATCAATCCATTTTTTTCTAAAAATCCACTTTTTACAAAAATAATTTTATTTTTATACGTTTTCAATACCTCTCATATAGTGTTCTTCTAGATATTATTCTACATAAACCTAGTTTATCTTGATTACAATTAATATTTTAATGATCAACATGATTCTTCGATCTAAAATACAATAACCCAGGTATCTCTGGACTGTGTAATTAAACATAAATTTGAATTTTTCAATAATATTCCGAAATGAGGTAAAATAGTCTCTTACTCTATCTGAAGACATCATATAATATTTCTAACCACTATATTTTTCATGAAATAAGATTTTTTACCAATTATAAGATTCTGGTATAAATATGTGCCACTCAAATATTTATAGATTAATTAAAATTCAATATAAAATAAGTTAATACAGCCTTATTTTCAATTTATTGTTCAACTATATCTTTTAAATAGAGATTTGGATTAAAATTCACTATTTTAAATTGATTTTAGAAATATTTATTTTCATAGGTGTGCCATAAAATTGATTTGGATGTCGGAGCTCAATTTGGCCCCCTTTTTAGGTTTTTTTTCTTTTCATATAGATCTATTTTCTCCTTTTCTTTTTCATTTCGTACAATAGATTATCCTTTATTCACTAGAGGTGTTAAACATCCAAATATTGAGATTTAAAAGGGAGAGGTGGAAGCAGAGAGATATAATGAGACAGTGAGAGGGGGAAGAAGGGTGGTACTGCCACAGATCATGGGAGGAACTAGATCATCGTGTTGCATCGGTGGAATGTGAATCTGTTTAAAGCGTCAGCCTATTGTTGGAAAATTTATCAAGATTTTATGTTTTTATCATAACTCCCCATATACTTATAGATTTGTTTTTGTAAGGAAAAATAATGAATGATAATTAACCATAGTGGATAGATCTATTCTTAATAATGATAAAATGGGGTTTGGTTCCTTTCATAGGGTTTTCAGAATAAAGAATATTGTTTTTATAGCATATAATTTAGGAACCCAAACAATGTGTCCTTCTGATCCAGGAAAGATGGAATTTTAGGTATATATATCATTTTATGGGGGTACATACCATGTATATGTGTTTGTACTTATATTTTAGTACCATTATGGACAACCCATGTAAGGATACATGGGCGTGTATCATATATTGCAAGACACCATGTTGGATACAAGCCATTCATAAGTAAATAGAGAGGGTAAGATATATGTTCAATCAATGTGTGGTACAAAAGAAAGAAGGCCATATAGGGTACACCCAATTCACATGTTTTAGATATATTTTAAATAGTTTTTTAATATTCCATGATCGGATGATATACATGCCCACGTGAGTCTTTGAGATAACACATCGTGAAGTGGGGTATACAGATAATGTAATTTTTTCATTCTACACTTTTGAGGTTTTTCTCAGATCATACAACCCACAGTCCAAATTGAATGTATTATTAATCAATCATGATCATTTTTTCCACAAATATCATGATGATTTAACCCATGGGATGATTTGAAGACACTTAAGAGGTGTTTGGGGGCATGTGATACATAATGGAGAGAACACATCCCGATGAGGACATATCCTTCGGGAGGTGTATCCATATTGAAAATAAATTTCATGAGATTTTATAGATTGGTTATTGGTATGTGTTTACCCTGAGATATTAGACTGCGATGGAGGATCACATATATGAAACCTATAATTATAATATAATCTATATGATTCCACCTTGGATATATCTATCTGCATTTTCTTTAAGGGATACCAAGTGGGATTCCTATGATTATATTTTTGCTAGGTTCTCATATGTGATTCATATTCAGTTTTATGACATTAGGGACCTAGTAGGAGCCTCATGGG
Source organism: Viscum album (assembly GCA_963277665.1). Classification (NCBI taxonomy): domain Eukaryota; kingdom Viridiplantae; phylum Streptophyta; class Magnoliopsida; order Santalales; family Viscaceae; genus Viscum; species Viscum album. The sequence goes on along the minus strand of OY728147.1, from coordinate 2,042,393,451 downwards.
TTTCTAACCCAATGCTAGTGTGTTTCGAGTTTGGTTAGAGATGCTAGTATGTGTCACTTAGAAACGATGCAAAAAAATTATACTTGGTAGCCAATTGAAGAAGTGTTGGGTTTAAGTGAATATCCACCCTCGCAAATTTATTTAAGCATTAATTTATTTGTTTTAGATGAATCTACGATTGATAGAGGCACTTCCAGGTTTTGGCTAATAAGTCTAACATGATACAGAATATGATAGGGATTCCCGACTTCTAAAGATTAGGAATTTCAGCCTTTTAATGGATATTATACATTAGGATTCATGGACATACATTCTAGGAATTGGCTTATAATATTATTATTTTGATTGTTACTTTATTGGGAAGGACATAGTTACTTCCTAGGATCTAACTTATAATAAATTTTTATCAGATGATTAAGAAGGAGCTCCTCATTGTTTATTTTAGAAAATTTCCCATGCAGATCGATGGATATTATGAGATAATATTGTGGATTGAAGATGATCACCTCTAGATATTACTAAGTTATTCTTTATAGTTGTAACACCCTGACCCCAGTTACCCTGAGTCGGTGCAGTTTTACATAAAATTGGAATGATCACAAGAATGATCAAGTCTCAAAGATCGATTAGTATAGTAGCCTTGGAATAACTAGATACTTTGATAAAGTTTTACATTAAATCATAAAAATGAAAACTACAACAATATAGTCTCCATAGTCCACACTTTTATCCCCTCATACTATCCATATAGGTCATTCATAAATTACTTCTTCACATCCTAGGAAAAATAAAACATAGAAAATGGGTGAGCTCTGATTCTCAGTAAGGATAACAATATAGCGGAAACTTTCATAAATAAACATAATAATTTATGGCATTGTATAACTCAAAACAAAAGCCTTTTATACTTGAATTTCAGTATAATATGGCAAGGATAAAATGAAATAATGACATTTACTTATTCACATGGATATTCTACTAGTCTAATAATCAAATTAAAATATTAATAACCACTTTTATAATGACAGAATTCATAATGCTAGACTATCATCACCATGTATCCATGGCCTCGTGCCAAGACCACAAATAATATTTTGTCAAGGCCTCGTGCCAAGACACTAGTTTGTCTCATGAGACCTACGGATGCATCGAGGAGCTATAGTGGGATCCACCCATTACTTACTAAGTCCAAAGCATTCCTCATATAAAAAGTTTGAAACATAACATAAACATTAATATTAAAACTAGCATACTAAATGTCAATACTTTATCCACAAACCATGAATGGTATAAAAATAGCAGATCCACAGTCAAAAATAACTCATTAGATACAATATGGAAGATTGTATTGTATCAAATTAACCTTAGTCGAGAATAATGAAGGATATTGACATAGATGAAAATAATCATCAAAACTATTTGAGAGAAATATCAACCTTTTTCTTGAAAATAATTAAAAGTATCACTATTTATCAAGAATCCATTTTAAATAGATTTTTGAATCAATGTGTCCCATTCCTCTTTGAAACATTGAAAATGAATTATAATTTTAAAACATTAATGTCCATATAAATACAACATTAAAACAATTTTTAGAACATGGACATTAATGAGAAAGATTTAGAATAATAAATATTTAAAACATTTTAAAATGATATTTTATTTAGAGTTACTAACCATAATAGAGACACTTGAATAAAAATAATTGATGTAACAAAAACATTGTAATGTAATTTGAATAAAGGGATTCATGATATACTATGTCAAAGTACATTATATAAACCATATAAAAGTGATTTTTTGTACAACAACAAAAAAGTCTCAATGGAATGTAAATTGAGATTAATTCTCTTATAAAGACCATATCCTTAGATTAAGGATAAATCAGGGACATAATTATGTGTCAAAAATATAAATACACTCAATATGATGGTATATTCAGTGTAAATAAATCAGAGGAAATTCACACATATTCTTGTAAAAACAATAACAATGAATTGTATATTTAACTCAACAAATGGAGATTGAGTTAAAATTACACTTATCAAGTTCAAATCGATGACATGAGAATTTATAAATGGAATGATTATTTGTGAGAAAAGTATATCAATCGAAAGGGGAGTGAAAATTATTACATAATCAAATGAATAGTGATTCCACACATAATCTTGGAGTAAAATAATCAATGATATATGCATAAAGCCAAATGAGTGGAAATTGAAATTTCAAATTCCCTTATTGATTTGGTAACATACAAAACATACACCCATGAAAGAAGGATCATACAATGAAGATGTAAATATACATGAATTAAAGTATATTAAACAATGAATACAAACATGGGCAGTACACAGACCACATGTAATAAATAAGTGGTGAACAATGGAATTCTCACGGAATTAAAAGTGAGATAAGAAACCTCTTACATTGTACTTTTTCCTTGGTCGATGGTAGGTTAACCTCCTTTATAATGGTGATATAATTTTTATTAAATTATACAATAATCATATAAATTAATATAATATCATATATGATCTTTTAACTTTGATTTTTTAAAAATATCTTAGAATTATCGTCGTTTTGAGTGTTAACATACTCCTTTTCTTTTATAGGTTTTGTTACGTAAGATGTGATTGTCATGGATAGGTTTTATCGTATTCATATACAGAATGATATCAAGTCCATAGATACTATTATTAATCATCAAATGAGAATTATACTTGAATTGATACGATGGAGAATGAATCTCATTACGTTCGTGGAGACGGTAGTCCGTACGTACGCATGAGCGACAACAGCATTCATTTGATATTAAAATAATATATAACTGGATGGTATATCATATAGATAGATTCATTATCATGTTATATTTATTATTTACATGAATTACACATCATTATTATACCCATCCAAATAGTAATTTATTGAATAACAATTACACCACGACGTGGAGAAGGTAAGCCGTACGTACGCACGTATGGTAAAATGTCATTCAAAGGATGGATAGAATACTGAAATATGGTTGTAACATGTTTATAATAACATAAAAGTATATATAATATGCTGGAGTAATTATTTTAGAATGGTAATAAAAAGATAGAAGAAGTTGAAGAAGAAAATATTTTGAAAAAAGGTGGTAAAAACCTTACCTCTTCTTCAGGTTCTTCCTTTCGATTTGATCAAAAGGGCTCCATAGGCTGGCTTTCTGTTCAAAATAATGCCTCTAGGTTGTATTGAGATAATTTGAGAGAGTATTTGGGCAGGGGGTGGCCGAACCAAAAGGCTTTGAAGGTGTGATGTAATGAGAAGGGGAAGTGCCCTTTTATAAGAGGGGTGAGGGGAACCTTTGGAAAAGCTAAAAATGTTATTTTATAATAAATTAATATTCGGTTTATAATGGATCCAAAGTGGATTATTTAACTTTTAAGGTGGGGATAGGTCTAAAACCACTCAACCAATAGAATTTAGACAGGTTTGGGTCATTATATTAACCTTATCTTTAAGTATTAACACATAGTTTATTAGTTTCTCTTTTATAATTTCTCTTGTATTTTTATATTATATGGTTAATAAACTTACTATATATATCCAAGAGACCCAAAAGTGTTCTATTAATGATACACATATCATGGTATAAGACTCTTGGCCGAACCTTATATTTTCGGAATTTAATATCAATTAATAATATAATATTTTTTTTAAAAACTCTTTGATGTCAATTTTGACACTATTCAATAATTGATTTTTATAAAAATCTCAACAGAATTATTACATCGAAAAACGTTAATTAAATCAATACTAACATTTTATATTAACCTATAAAATTATTTTCATTCCTAAAAAGACTCAAATTATATTTATTTGGGTATTTATAATATCAATTATTTTAATTTTTCACTATTATGGTAATTACTTCATCATCATTGTGTCATGAATAAATTAAATTATTTATTGTCTAAAAATTATAAATAAAATATAATAATGTAGGAAATAGTTTTATCTTTCTAATGAATATTTAAAATCGAAATTATCTTATGTATAACCCTATATTAAATATGTCTTAATAAATAAACATTGATTTTAAATCTTTTAACTCTTTTTCGATTTAAATAATAATATATGTCCAAATCTAATACAAGTGGGTCTAAATGATAATATTTTACACATAAAGTTGTTTTAGGTTTAGATACACTTGTCCAAGAGAATTAGGACATGTTTTAGGGTAATATTAATATCATTTTTACCCTTAATTACTCTATTTACTTTTAACCGTGGTAAATAAAAGTAAAAAAGTTACTATTCACTAAAAATTATTTTCATCTCATTGAACCACATTTTACTCCTTGATATTAAATGTGCCTCTCATAGTTTAAAAATTCCACTCACAGAAGTGGTAAAATTAATTTTTATGCAAAATTCGGTTTTTTAACTACCACTTAGTGGTTTCACTATTCGTCAAAAAATGAAAGGTTCTGGAAAAATACCAAAAATTAGGCCTAAGATATATTTGATATTTTGAATTGAAAAATGATATCTATTTTACCAAATTAAAAACATATTGGTTTCATAAATTAATTTAAAAATTAATTCTCGTCGCCAAAACAAATCGCGTGTTTTTAAGAGATAATAACTATCAAAAGATTGACCCTTGTTTATGTCTGGTTTAAATGTGAAATTACATCCAATGACTAAAATTGTAATAAATTGTGAAAATATATTCTAAATATAATTTAAAACCACTCTTATTTATAATTTATCACTATTAATTATTAAAATTAAAAAAGTTGTTTTTAATTAAAATTTAGTAATTTTCACTATTCATCAAAATATGAAAGTTATCCGAAAAGTACCAAAATTTCACCCTAGGCTAATTTCGATATTCCAAATCCAAAAATGAAGTCCATTTTGAGAGATAGAATTTATAAAATTTTAAAAATTATGCTTTACTATTCATAACGGCTAGTTTGATTGGTTATGGTGAGTTAGAATCTCGAAGTTGCGCACAATGCACCACATTGCATTATTCAAAGGGATACGTACCGTGGAAGCTTGGGGTGTTACATTCTCCCCTCCTTCAATAAATTTCGTCCTCGTAATTTTTTTAAATTGGTCTTTGATAATATAATGGAATGTCCCACATCGAAAAAAGAGTCAATAAAACTATCACTTTAAAAGAAAGGAAGAGAGGTATAATGATCACCAAAGATAACCCATACTAGGATTCCATGTAGGAAAACATGGATATGGATGATAAAATAAGTGTTAAGTTCTGATGGAGAGGGATTGAAAAAATGATCAGGAGAAATTTAACAAAAAAAATCACAACCATATGTCGGGACAAACGGTCATTAGTCTCCCAGTAGGAGAAGTAAACTGACAACATTTTTTGTTTTAAGTTGCATTACACAAGGAAGAGGAATTAATTTATGATATTTACTAAGAACATGAAGAGATATACTTAATTTTTAAGTAGTGTTTCATTCTTTAATAAATTTTTACCGCTAACTCATTTTTTTGAACAATGAGTACTCAAGAAGGCTTGCTCACAATGGAAGAGCTAGAATAAACATCTATTGAAATACATGATCCACGTAGGATAAACTATATATTTACCTTGTCTTTAGAGATTAATCAAAACAAAAATGGTTAGTATAATATCTGATGATCCCCAAATGGATATTCCATTAGAGAAGGAAAAAACACTAATCTTATTTATTAAAATTAATCCATCAATACCCCAATGTTAAATAAATACCATTCAAAATCAATTGTCTTTAAAATCCTTCAAAATAATCCAAACTAATATTGAAACCAAAAACTTATAATAATGTAGTCCTCCACGTTAAATTGTATCTCCAAATGACATTAATTACTCTTAAAGTCACATACTTAAAACTAATTAACCTAATCATTTCCATAAATAAACCAAATAACTATAAATCTACAATAAAAACGTAAATAAAAATCCACCATTACTCCTAAAATGAAATCCCATACTATTCTATTTTCCTTGGGCATATAGTGATCAAAACAAAGCAAACAACTTCAAAAATAACATTTATCACTTAATCACCAAATCATTTTCATATACTAAGGGTATTCATTTGATAATTCATAAGATCCAAAATCAAATTATTTTTGTTCAATAAAATCATTTAACTTAAAATAATAGTCACTCTAACCAGGGACCTCACGTAGTCTAGTGGTAGGCGATAAATCCCAATCGCACTTTGGTTGTGGGTTCGATTCCCACAGCTTTTTTCTGACGTGACGGGTTGTCACACTGTCTTCGTGTTGTCCTTTTTCAAAAACTATATTTTATAACATTACCAAAATGAGATAAATTTCTCAAAATTACCATAACTTAATTTTAACCAGAAATTTTATCTCATACCTCGCATTTTCATCCCAAAATATAATAACATGTAATTGCCTCAAACCCATTGATCATTTAAAACCAAATGGTTATTTATAACTATATATACAAGGGAAAAGTTAAGAATTACTCAAATATCATTCTCACAAGGAAAACTAAGGGGTTACAAATATAATAGAAGATTATTCCAAAGTAATCCCATCAACAAGGAGAACTAATACTTTTAAACATTTTTTCAACCTTTTATATCCACATAGCTTATTCTTTTACCAAGAAAATATCCTATAGAATAGGGCATTCACTTGGGAAATGCTAATGTCACCTACATTTATGAAAAATTACTGTAAATAGATTCTTGGGACCATTTTTATCTTCTTCCATAGTACTCTTCATTTTTCTTCGGCAATTCTTCACTTTATGTCCTTCCTTCACGAACGTAAAGCATTTCTTTGTCCCATTGAGACACTTTCCTGGGTATCTCCTTCCATATTTCCTGCATGATGGACATTGAGGATTTCTTTCTCCATGGTCTCCACTACTGGAGCTCTTATCATTCATCAACATTCTCTCCTTTGTTGAGTCCGGGAATTGGTTAATATATATATTATTGAGCATATTTTTGGAAAATTGATTTGGCATAAAGACGATATCTTTTACACCTATGAATATTCAGTTTTGTTTCTCATTTCCACCACCGTTCCCACCTTGTACATTATTCTCAAAGTCACTACGACTTCCTTGGAATCTGGCCATTGACTAAAACCATAAAGCATTGTGTGAGTAACAGTAGTCATAAAATTATTTAGAGATTAACATGTCACCATATTCCCAATTTGAAACACATTAGGATTAACCAAGTTCATTTACTCTCATCTTATATATATAATAATTCAAATTGGATTGTAAATAAAATGTAAATTATCCTAAGTATATCCCCCGGGAGTGTCGTAACCAAGAGTGCAGCAAGGCCCATTGTCGTGCACCATTTCTTGTTCGAGTCTAGCTCAAAGTGGTGTTTTCGGGTTTTACCCCTAGGTACATATGTGCCAGAGCCGCCTCTACCTGCTCGTATCTAGACAGGGATGTATTGCTCGGAAAACTCACAAAATCTCTACAGTACCAAAATTCTAGGAAGTTATTCCATATTAATCCTCAAAGTTCTTCTTAGGTCTACGTGCCCTAATCAGAGTTTATCTAAATCTAGCTTCCAAGGGTCGAACTAAACTTCCTCTCATACCAACTGTAATGCCCCGACCCCAGTTACCCAGAGTTTGTGCATTTTTACATAACATTGGCATGATCACAAGAAAGATCAAGTCTCGAAAGACCAATTCGTTTAGTTTCCTTGGAATTACTAGACACTTTCATAAAGTTTTACATTACATCATAAAAATGAAAACTACAACAATATAGTATCCATAGTCCACACTTGTATCCCCTCATACTATCCCTGTAGGTCATTCATAAATTACTTCTTCACATCCTGGTAAAAATAAAATATAGAAAAGGGGTGAGCTCAGATGATCATTAAGGATAACAATATAGCGGAAACATTCATAAATAAACCTAAAAATTTAAGGCAATGTATAACTAAAAACAAAAGCCTTTTAAACATGAACATCAACATAATATGGAAAGGATGAAATGAAATAATGCCATTAATTATTCACATGGATATTCTAATAGTCGAATAATCACATGAAAATATTAATAACCACTTTCATAATGACAGAATGCATAATGTTAGACTATCATCACCACGTAGCCAAGGCCTCGTGCCAAGACTACAAACAAGATTTTTCAAGGCCTTGTGTCAAGACACTATTTTGTATCATGAGACCTACCGATGCATCGAGGAGATAGCAGGCTCCACCCATCACTTAATATGTCCAAAGCATTCCTCATATGTGAATTTTGAAACATAACATAAACATTCGTATTAAAACTAGCATACGAAATGTCAATACTTTATCCACAAACCATGAATGGTATAAAAATAGCACATCCACATTCAAACATTACTAATTCGATAAAATATGGAAGATTTTATTGTATCAGATTAACCTCAATCGAGAATAATGAAGGATATTGACATAGATGAAAATAATCATCAAAACTATTTGAGAGAAATATCATCTTTTTTCTTGAAAACAATTAAAAGTATCACTATTTATCAAGAATCCATTTTAAATATATTTTTGAATCAAAGTGTCCCATACAACTTTGAATATTTGAAAATGAATTTTAATTTTAAAACATTAATTTCCATATAAATAAATCATTAATACCATTTTTATAACATGGACATTAATGAGATAGATTTAGAATAACAAATCTTTAAAACATTTTAAAATGATATTTTATTTAGAGTTACTAACCAAAATAGAGACAATTGAATACAAATAATTGATGTAATAAAAACATTTTAATATCATTTGAATAAAGGGATTCATGATATACTATGTCAAAGTACATTATATACACCTTATAAATGTGATTTGCTGTACAACAACAAAAAAGTATCAATGGAATGTAAATTGGGATTAATTCTCTTATAAAGAACATATCCTTATATTAAGGATAAATAAAGGACATAATTATGTGTGAAAACTATAAATACACTCAATATGATGGTATATTCAGTGTAAATCATTCAGAGGGCATTCACAAATATTTTTGTAAAAACAACACCAATGAATTGGATATTTAACTCAACAAATAAAGATTGAGTTCAAATTAACTTATCAAGTTCAGATCGATGACTTGGGAATTTATCAATGGAGTGATTATGTGTACAAAAATTATATCCACCAAAAGGGGAGTGGAAATTATGACATAATCAAATGAATAGTGATCCCATACATAATCTTGGAGTAAAATAATCAATGAAATATCCGTAAAGCCAAATGAGTGGAAATTGAAATTTCAAATTCCCTTATTGATTTGTTAACATACAAAACATACACCCATGAAAGAAGTATCATACAATGATGATGTAAATATACATGAATTAAAGTATATTTCACAATGAATACAAACATGGTCAGTACACAAACCACATTTAATAAATAACTGGTGAACAATGGAATTCTCGCGGAATTAAAAGTGAGATAAAGAACCCCTTACTTTTTACTTTTTCCTTGGTAGATGTTAGGTTAAACACCTGTATAATGGTGATATAATTGATATTAAATTATAAAATAATCATATACATTAATATGATATCATATATGATCTTTTAACATTGATTTGTTAATAATATCTTAGAATTATTGTCGTTTCGGGTGTTAACATACTCATTGTCTTTTATATGTTTTGTAATGTAAGCTGTGTTTTTCATGGATAGGTTGTATATAATTCATATCCAAAATTATATAAAGTCCATAGATACTATTATTAATCATAAAATGAGAATTATACTTGAATGTATATGATGGAGAATGAATCTCATTGCGTCCGTGGAGACGGTAGCCCGTACGTACGCACGAGCGACAATATCATTCTTTTGATATTAAAATAATATATAATTGGATGGTATATCATATATACAGAGTAATTATCATGTTATATTTATTATTTACATTAATTACACATCATTATTATACCCATCCAAATAATAATTTATTGAATCACAATTACACCACGACGTGGAGATGGTAAGCCGTACGTACGCACGTATGGTGACATGTCATTCAAAGGATGGATAGAATACTGAAATATGGTTGTACCATGTTTATAATAATATCAATGTATATATAATATGCTGGAGTAATTATTTTATAATGGTAATAACAAAGATAGATGAAGTTGAAGAAGAAAAGAATTTCAAAAAGGGTGGTAAAACCATTACCTCTTCTTCGGGTTCTTCCTTTTGATTTGATCAAAAGGGCTCCTTAGGTTGGATTTATGATCAAAATAAGGCCTCTAGGTTTTAGTGAGGAATGTTGAGAGAGTATTTGGGCTGGGTTTGGCCGATCCAAAAGGCTTTGAAGGTGTGAAGTAATGAGAAGGGGGAGTTCCTTTTTATAAGAGGGGTGTGGGGAACCTTTCGAAAAGATAAAAATACTATTTTATAATAAATCCATATTCGATTTCTAATTGCTAAAAAGTGGATTATTTAAAGGTTAAGGTGGGGATAGGTCGAAAAACACTCATAAAATAGAATTTATACAGGTTTGGGTCATTATAATAAACCATATCTTTAAGTATTAACTCTTAGTTAATTAGTTTCACTTTTACAATGTCTCTTGTATTTTTAAATTATATGGCTAGTAAACTTACTATATACATCCAATAGACCCCCCCCCAAGTGGTCCATTAATGATAAAAATATAATGATATATGTCTCTTGGCCTAACGATATATTTTTAGGAATTTAATATCAATTAATAATATAATTTTTGTTATAAAAACTCTTTTATGTCAATTTTGATACTATTCAATAAATGATTTTTTTTTAAAAAAATCATAACAGAAGGATTACTTAGAAAAAAGTTAATTAAATCAATCCTAACAAGTCATTTTAACCTATAAAATTTGTGAAATTCATTTAAAGTCTCAAATTATATTTATTTGGGTATTTATAATATCAATTATTTTAATTGTTCACTATTATGGTAATTACTGCATCATCATTGTGTCATAAATAAATTAAATTATTTATTGTCTAAAAATTATAAATAAAATATAATTATGTAGGAAACCGTTCTATTTTTCTAATGAATATTTACAATCGAAATTAACTTATGTATAACCCTATATTAAAAACGTTTTAGTAAATAAACATTGATTTTAACTCCTTTAACTCTTTTTTGAATTAAATAATAATAAATGTCCTAATCTAATCCAAGTGGGTCTAAATAATAATATTTTACTCCTAAGGTTGTTTTTGGTCTATATACACTTTTCCAATAGAATTAGGACATGTGTTAGGATAATATTAATATAATTTTTACCCTTAATTACTGTATTTACTTTTAACCGTGGTAAATAAAAGTAAAAAGTTACTATTCACCAAAAATTATTTTCATCTCATTGAACCAAATTTTACTCCTTGATATTAACCGTGTCTCTCGTATTTTCAAAATTCCACTCACCGAAGTCGTGAAATTAAGTTTTATGAAAAATTCAATTTTCTAACTACGACTAAGTGGTTTCACTATTCGTCAAAAAATGAAAGTTTCCAGAAAAATAACAAAAATGAGGCCTAAGATATATTTTATATTATGAATTCAAAAATGATGTCTCTTTGAACAAATTCAAAACATATCAGTTGCATTAAATAATTTAAAAATTAATTCTCATCATCAAAACAAATAGGGTGTTTTTAAGAAATAATAACTATCAAAAGATTGACACTTGTTTATTTCTAGTTTAAATGTGAAATTACATCCAACGACTTACATTGTATTAAATGATAAAAATATATTCTAAATAAACTTTAAAACCGATCAAATTAATAATTTATCAGTTTTAATTATTTCAATTTAAAATGTTGTTTTCAATTAAAATTTAGTAATTTTCACTATTCATCAAAATATGAAAGTTATCTGAAAATTTCCAAAATTTCACCCTAGGCTAATTTCCATATTCTTAATCAAAAAATGAAGTCAATTTTGAGATATAGAATTTATAAAATTTAAAAAATTAGGTATTACTATTCATAACGGCTAGTTTGATTGGTTGTGGTGTGTTAGAATATCGAAGTTGCGTACAATGCACGCCATTGCATTATTCAAAGGGATACGTATCGTGGAAGCTTGGGTTGTTACAATAGTGGGGTGTATATAATGTAATTATACTCACCAAACATATATGGGAGTGGGTATTGAGCCATTTATTGAATGAATGATGAAATTTTAATTAAATTTGAAGGATATTCATTACATATATCTTATGAATTATACCCCAAAAGGATTGTCTTATTTTCACTGTCATGAATGCCTATATACATGGACCTTGGATTCATACATCAAAAAGGATTTACATTGAACGAGTTGTATGCCATCTGGATCAGTTCAATATTTTTAGGTTCTTTGGTTATGACCTGTAAATAGTAAATATATATAATGGAGGAAAATATTTGTGATCCCATGGCTAGGACATGTATAAAAATATTACGGCCTTGAATGTTGAGAGAAACTATGAGACTTGGATAGAGATTGTGTTGTTGATTGGGAATAAATACCCTAGGATAGATACAATTCTACAAACACGGAGTGGTTCGACAAACATTTCATTACATTATTCTCACTATTTCTAGTCAAAATGGGTTCATGGTCTTGGGAATTGATTATGGTTTATCTTTACTTATTAATTCATTTATGTTTTTCCAAGACTGAGAAAATTTAAATGAGCATAAACTTTTGAGAGTTGATTATTGGTATACTATTGGGGTGGCCTAGTAGGATTTATTTCTAACCCCATGTACATGCACTATGGCGTGCATACATATAATATTCCTTCTTTAGAGATGAGTATAGTTTAATTAAATATAGAGTTAATGTATAGGGATCCATGATTGATTTCACCCAATAATCATGATTATTATGATTGAGTTGGAGTGTCACAACCATGTCATTGAGACTCGTAACGTGATTCAGAATGGAGTTAGCAGTATATCCATGTGTTTTTATCTCAATTTAATTTATTTACTCCAATATCCATTATCAGATTAGTGGGAGATCAATTTTGTATGTAAGACATAGTCTTTTTGGACTTTCTTGTGATTCATTTTATTATTTTGGTCGTGTAATATTTATTTCTTCTATAGTATAATGATTTAATGTTATTGATTATGTTTTTTCACTGGTTGGATACACTAATATAGTGGAATAATCTACTACTAGACACACCCTTTTAACAAATTACTAGTTAGTAACATATTGAATATGAGGAGATGTGTTTGAGACTTTTGGGGAATCAACGTAGGGAACATGTTTAGTAGTATATGGGACATGATGATATAAAGTGGTATTGGATCTATTAATTTCTAGCTGATTAATATTTTATATATGGTAGTGTATAGTATTTGAAATGTTTTAGAACCCATGACGGTCCTTAGACTATTACACTGAGAACACTTATTATGATAGGAAGTACAGGTTTTCAATGGTATCAATTTTTTCAGGATATGTAATGTTACATTTTTATTTCATTTAATCTTTTAGAGAAGAAAATCAAATGTAATTTTTTTGATTTATTTTGGATTTTTTCCTCTCATCCAATTATTGAGAGGCTAGTGATTGATTTTGACTTTTTTATAATAATTAAAATAGATGTCTCATGCATTATACTATGAATATTTGGTCTATATGTAATAATATTTGTATCTTGTTATTATACTACTAATGATGAGGTTAACTATTTAATGTCTCAATAAAAACCTAAAAGGTGTTTCCCATATTTGTTATTGGTGGCATCGTACTCATTTAGACAAACTTATATATATTTATTTCCTTCTGATTGTATGTCATGTGAATCTACATTGATATGATAGTGGGGAAGATGAATCGGTCCTCATATTTGGAATGTAAAGGGACCCTAGTATGTCATTAAGAGACATCATTATATGGTATTCGACTGCATTAGGGTTTTGTTACATAGTTTCAATTATTTATTGTTTTTGTAACAAGATATATGTTTTTTCTTGCATATCATGAGATGAAATTATTGTTACCTAAACCTTGAGTGTATTATCACACAGATCATTATGATGACGTTACGATTGTACTGTTGACCAATATATGTTAGTATTTTCTATTTTTTCATTTTCCATAGAACCTTTTGGGTGTATTCATTTATGTTACGGTTAAATGAAGGACATAAAAAATATATATAGTGTTTCTCATCAATATTTGTATTATATTTTACATAACCGAGCTTCATTGCGGTTATATAGTTTGATCCTCTTCGGGAATAGGGGACATCAAGAATGGATTTTATGTTGGGGAAATACTGAAGTAGATAAATCTAGGTCAGGTATTGATAGGATGTTGAGTATTGGTTGAGGATAGCGATACATACCAATTAGTGGAAACATATCCTAATCCAAATTTAGAGGTTATCATGCCCAATATCTTGACATTGTCTTGACTATACTGAGAGAGTGACATCTATATGTTGAGCTGTCAAAATATTATTTCCTATATGATTGTGAATCGTGTAATGGTTTCTCTTAAGGATAAGTATATTGTTTTTATAGAGTGGAGAGTACACAATTAGACATCTGATGGTGGTGACCCTCATTATTAGTCGATGTTTTTTTGGATTTAAAGGAAACCATTTTTAGAAAATGGGAATGGGTGAGGCCTATCATTTCAATTTTATGCTCTAGAATGAGTTGTTTGTTTCCACACTATCCATAAAATTCATTGATAAATTTAGGGTGTTCATTTGAGATTGAGATTTTTTCAAGGAGATGATGTTGGAATTCTTATGGAGGGGTGTACCATATCTGTCAAACTCAATGTCTTCAAAGTGGAGAGACTTTATTCAACTATTAGACTATCTATTAGATAGTAAATATGGTATATTTTTTAATATACTCAACAATGTAATATTTTTTTTATTTCAAAACCATGTCTACTCAAAGATGGGAAGGGTTATTGCGGGGATATTGTAATGAACCTTTTTTTGAAGAATCAAATTTTGTTGAAAAATAATTTTTCCCTCTATATTCTTATAATAGGTAAAATGGTCTCCCCCCATAAAAAGATCTCAAATAATCATTATACCAACTCTCTTGGTCAAATAATAAGTTTTTTACCAAAGGATAAGAGTTTTTTGGAAATATGTGCCATTAATAGTTTGATTTTTTCCATTTATTATATAATGGGCGGTTTTCTTGTGTGAGGCATAAACATGAGACAAGTGGCAAGCCAGGGCCCTAGACACTTTCTTTTTCTTTTATTTTTCTTTAACCTTCTTTTTCATCTTCTAAACTATCTTCTCATGTATTACCTAATGAGATTAATAAATTTATAACCGAGAGTGATAACTTCGAGGGAGAAACATATATTTATATATGGGAGGTAGGGAATAAGATAGGTGACATCAAGGAGTTTATAAAGTTCTAGATAACTGTGCAGCAATAGTGGAATGTGAATCATTGTAATGGTTCGGTGGATTCCAGCAAAGGGTTGGTTCTTTTATTTATTTTTTAAAAAATCATCGTATATTTTATTATTCCTATTATTTTGTCCATATAATTAAAACTATAGACAACTTTTTGGTTTATATATTCTTAATGGATAGAATATATGATTCAGAGTAGTTTGTAGAGGTTTACTATTTGTGAATCCCAATCAAAAGGTTTTAATTTTAGGAACACATAATATGTTTTCTAGTATTTTTCCAAAAAGGAATTTATATATATATAAATGATTTAATGGATCCTTTTCATGTACTAGTGTATCCAGAATGATAGCTCATGTAGAGGATCCTGGTCATATATAAAACACGACAAAGCCCCGTGTGGGTTACATGACATGTAGAAGTTCCTGTCATGGGTAATACAAATGTACATACCATGTAAGGTATAAGGGAAGGTACTACATTTATTTTACATGTAATGTACATGTCATTCAAATCATGTAAATTGGTTTTACATTCCATTTTTAGCGGACGAACACACCCATATGGGTCTTTGATTTTACAAATCATTTATAAGGACATACATATCAGGTAATCATTCCTTGCTATAGTTTGGAAGATGTTTCATGTTATTAAACCTCTAAGATATAATTTTATGTTTGTTTAGTCCAAATTAATTTTAATTACTGTAGATAATTATGATTGAACATGTGGGGTCATTTGAGGGATCCTAAGAGACATTTTGGGGTGACTGATCCATGATGGAGAGTTACTTAATCATGTATATAAATATAACTATCAAATATAAGTGATAAAATTATTTGAGATGGATAATTTTCCATTTTAATACAACAATTATTATATGGAATTTCCCTATTAGGGGATATCCTTTCTGAGGTGTTCCCCTTTTACCCTATGAGGCCATGGGAAACTGGATATGGGGTTATGGGATGTGTATAACCTGGGAGATTAAAATGTAACTATGGTTCCCCTATAAGGTTCATTCAATATTAAAATAAACCAAAGGTTTCAATGTCATATTCATCTATAAAGTTATTCATAGGATGTTCGCAAAAGGGATTCCTCCACATATTATTTAACAAGGATCCCATGTAGGATTCCTCTCCAATGTTATGACCTAACAGACCCAACCATTGTCTTGTGGTTGACTTACTGTAAGCTAGTGTGTTATGGGGTTGGGATGTTATGGTAACAAGTTTCCCCAAGAGTCCATGATGTATTTTTAATATTAAGAGGATATATAATTAGTGGTGGGATTATTCATTCATCTAACTTCACTGTTTTATTTATTCATCAACGTAGTTATTATTTATGAATATACAATTTCTATTGATGCTTCCTCATTTGTGGTTGATGAGCCTAATATGATGAAACATATGAAATAGATTCGTGGAGGTACATACTATTTTTAGGATTCATGGCCATTTATCATATATTTTTATTTTAATTAATTGACTCACATCCTAGTATTTGGTTTCAAAGACTGTTGTTTTGATTGTTATGTTGTTGGGATGCCCAGAGGCACTTCCTGGGATCATGCTTATGATATTTTTTATGGATTGATAAATCTGGAACTTTTCATCATTTATTTTAGATTATATGACTTGGTTCTCACATGGTATAATGACCTAATATCATTAATTTCTATTAATCTTAATGATAGATGCATTATATACTCCCGAGGTTCGGGTGGACACACCATTATGATATTATCCAAACATATCCTATTGAAGGTTTTTCATAAATTGATTTTAATAAGATTAATATTGTAGAGACCCGAAGCTTGACGTACATTGACATTACATTACATTTGTGGAATACTTAGTACATAACAAAAACACACACACACAAGGATCGTAATAGTTTAGTGTCTTTGAAAACTCGGAATATAATCTTCTAATCCTGGTAAAAGATCTTCAACATCTCTCATAAAGATCTTCCTTTTTTTTTACCTAAAACCTTTCTTTATATCCTGGGGAAAATAAAACATAAAAGGGTGAGCTCAAATGCTCAGTAAGGGTAAACAAAAGAAATATCAATCACATCATATACATAAGCACATAACTTTTGGAAATCTTATCCTGCCAAAGAGATCATAATTTCATAACATGGGGAAAATCATGGCAGTGAAATGTAATCACAATAATCATAACATAAAACATGAAACATTGTGGCATTCACACGTAATCATAGAGAATCATTTCTTGTTAGTCAAGACTCATTGCCAAGACTATCTTAGTGTACGAAGTCCCTTTCTGAACCGAGTCACCCTCATTTCAGTCCTGTTTCACTGAACCGGTATAACCTACCGTTCTAGCCATGTCTATCTCATGAGATATAAAATCTTTACCCAATGCATTGGAGGGAGATATAGGTCCCACCCATCTCATAATGATACCATTCTTATGTGAGCCACAAAATCATAAATCATACATTATTGCATAACCCATGTAATAAAATGGGATTCTTAAACATCATGCCATCATAATGCATAAACAATTGATATCATTTCATCATAAAGTAATTTAAACCATTTCAATCATAGAGACATTTTACTTGAAACATACATATCAAATAACGTCATCTTAGATGGAAAATAGTTTTGAAAAAACACTTGAAATGAATTCTTGAGGAAAATATCCTTTCTTCTTTAAAAAAAAAATTGCCTTTCATAACATGTCATAAAACAATAAACTAAAAGAAGATGATTAAAAATAAACTTGAAAACATGTAAAGGAAGCTTCTTGGAAATAATTTTTTAAAAATCCATTCATGCCGTATAAGTTAAAAAAACTTTCTTCTCATACTTTTGTCGGAAAAGTCAAAAAAGTACCTCATACAAAAAATGACAAAAGATTCCTTTAATATATTTTACTAAAAACACACCTAAGGGTATAATTGGATATAAACCATTGTAGGTGGATGTAAATAATATGTCATATCGAGGAAACATGAATGTGGATGATAAAATGCACCCCAGTAAATGCCAATGTATAAACAATCTCGGATAAAAATGAGATTGTGATATTTCCATTACCTTAGGTTTGGCTTGCTTTGTAAGTGTCTGAACCTCCTGTATAATGATTTAAATAATGTTATTGACTTATTCCAGAATCATACTTAATTTTATGATATCATATATGGTCATATTCTTATCTTCTTAGTAGTAATATTTCATTGCTACCTGTTATTCGGGTGTTTATAACTTTTTGTTCTTATGCGTGTTTTGTCGAATAAATTATTATTCTTTTCTTTAGGTTATAGATACCTCATTTCCAGAATGGTATTAGTGTAATATATATCATATGCAGTCAATTCCTTTCATTTATATAATCATTATGAAATGAAGATCATGTAGAACGAGTCGCATCACATCGTGGAGACGGTATTCCGTACGTACGCACGAGTGATGATATCGTTCCTATGAATGTGGAATTCTATTGGAGTATATGTATACTATTTCACAATAAATATCACTTTATAATAGTCATATATAGTCATTATTTACACAATTATACCCATCATAATAAGGTGGTGGTGGAAAACAAATTACACCAAGGCGTGGAGACGGTATTCCGTACGTACGCACGCGCGGTGATTTCTTTTTCCGTAGGATGGATATATGGTGAAATAGGGTTGTTTCATACTTATAATAACATATCAGTATATGAGTGATACTGATGTTATTACTTCATAATGAAACAAGTAAAGAAGAATAAGTGGAAGAAGAAATAAAGATGAAAGAATCAGTAACGGACATTACCTCTTCTTTGAAGTGCTTCTTTGAGACCTTCTTTTAGGGCCCTAAAATTGGTCTTTGAGGAAGACCAGAACCTCTAGGATGTTTCTAGGGAAGTGGAGAGGAGAATTGGGTAGGTTTTTGACGAGCTTTAAGGCTCAATGTTGTGTGAGGAAGAGAGGGAGGAGGTGCCCTTTTATAAGGGAGGAGAGGGGCACCTTTGGAATAACTAAAATTATTATTTTATTATAAAGTCATGTTCGGTTTTAAATAGCTCCAAATTGATTTATTTCGAGGATAAGGTGAGGATGGGTCTAAATCCTCTCATCCAATAGAATTTAGACAAGTTTAGGTTCCTAATTTAACCTTATCATTTAGATTTAACATTAAGTTAAATAATTTTAAATTTACCGTGTCTTCTTGTGTTCTTACACTATAAGGTTAATAAACATACTATAAGAAGCCAAAAGAACCCTAAATTGTTTATTATTAATATATATAACCTTATCTAAGTCATTTGGCCGAACCATATATTTTTAGGAATAAAATAACAATTAATAATATAATATTTGTTTTAAAAACTATATTATGTCAATTTTGACACTATTTAGTAATTGATTTTTGTGAAAATCATAACAGAATGATAAGTTAGAAAAAAGTTAATTAAATCAATACTAACATGTCATATTAACTTATAAAATTAGTGTAATTCATAAAAAGTCTCAAATTATATTTATTTGGGTATTTATAACATCAATTATGTCAATATTTTATTAATAAGATAATTACTGCATCATCGTTGTGTCATAAATAAATTAAATTATTTAATGTCTAAAAATTACAAATAAAATACAATTATGTAGGAAATATTTTTAGATTTCTAATTAATATTTATAGTCGAATTTATCTTCTGTATAACCCCATATTAAAAATGTTTTAGTAAATAAGCTTTGATTTTAACTCGTTTAACCCTTCTTTAAATAAATTAAAAATAAATGTCCTAATCTAATCCAAGTGGGCCTAGATGGTCATATGTTATTCCTAAGTTTGTTTTTGGTCGAATTAAACTTGTCCAATAGAATTAAGACATGTGTTAGGGTAATAATAATATCATTTCTACCCATAATTACCCTATTTACTTTTAACCGTGGTAAAAAAAGTAAAAAGTTACTATTCACCAAAAAATTATTTTCATCTCATTGAACCACATTTTACTTACTGAAATCAACCGTGTCTCTCGGATTTTTGAAATTCTACTCACAGAAGCGGTAAAATTATGTTTTATGAACAATTCAGATTTTTTTAACTACCACTTAGTGGTTTCACTATCAAAAATTTAAAGTTTTCAGAAAAATACCAAAAATTAGGCCTAAGCTATATTTGATATTATGAACTCAAAAATGATTTCTATTTTACCAAATTCAAAACATATTAGTTGCAGTAATTTATTTAAAAATTAATTCCCGTCATCAAAACAAATAGCGTGTTCTAAAGAGATAATAACTATCAAAAGATTGACACTTGTTTATGTCTGGTTTAAATGTGAAATTACATCCAATGACCATCATTGTATTAAATTGTAATAATATATTCTAAATATACTTTAAAACCAATCAAATTAATAATTTATCACTATTAATTATTTCGATTGAAAAAGTTGTTTTTAATTAAAATTTAGTTATGTTCACTATTCATCAAAATATGAAAGTTATCCGAAAATCACCAAAATTTAACCCTAAGCTAATTTCGATATTACGAATACAAAAATGAATTCTATTTTGAAAAATAAAATTACAAAATTTCAAAAAGTGGTTATTACTATTCCTAACGACTAGTTTTAATAATATTTTAATAGCATCTTGTTGTTTAGTGAAACTCGTTATTGCGTACTACCCACGCTATCGAGGAAGGTCGCGATAGCGTGTAATGCAAGGCAAATCAAGAATGCGTGTTTTGCAAGCCCCTTTTGGTGTAGCGTACAAGACAAGACATTAGTGAAATTAAAAAGAATATTTTTCATAAAATCTCAGGGTGTTACATTCTACCCCCCATAAAATGAATTTTGCCCTCCAAATTCGTCGGGGTTATAAATGGTTTAATATTCGAAAGTTTATTTAATAGAAACCCACATCGTAAAAAGGAATACCAAAACCAATATTTAAAAACGAAAGTATGAAACGTAACAGTTACCCAAATAAACTAATCATTGGGTTTCCACATAGGTGAAAATATGGATATGGAAGAAAAATCTAACCATCATGTTCTGATGGAGAGTGGTAGAGAACATGGCTATGGAAAAGGCAACATTAACAAATCCATAAATTTCTGACGATCTAAGGTACCATCCGATTAATCAGATATAAGAGCACTAGGACAACATTTTTGGTTTTCAAGATCGTTTCCCTAATGTTAAAGAATTTGAATTAGAATAAATACTTACTTTATTTTTGTCAAATCTCACTGTTGTTCGTGCCTTAAACAATTTCCACTTCATCTCTTAAATAAATGAAGTTGAATTGGTTATTCGTGAAGTGTTAGCAGATCATGTGATAGAATGACGGGTCATTCCATCTGTCTCAGACAAATGGTTAGCAAAAGTTATTAAATATACATAAGTCATTCTATAGTGAGATTAATCATATATGGTTCCTAAAATGGACTTATACTTCTTATATCATACTGCTTAATATAATAAAACTAGTTTCTACTAAACAGGGACTTCCTGTAGGTTAGTGGTAGGCGATAAAGGCCAGTCGCACTTCGATTGTGGGTTCGATTCCCACAACCTTGTCTGATGTGATGGGTTGTCGCCCGTCCTGCAGGTTGTCCTTTTTCTAAAACTATAACATCCCATCAATACTATCGAAAAAACTTCTATCCTTAAACAATACTAACTTATGCCCAACATAATCCATTCCAACCGTTAGGCTTATCCATAATACTACAGTCCACTCTCATAACATAGTGAAAACGATTACCAGAGATTTAATACCATCGTTGATCCCCATATATCATAATATATGTTTTGTTGGTCACATTCCAATCATTCAAAGTCATTAATCATGTATTCTCTTGAATACCCATTGATCCTTAGTGAAAACATGATTGTAGTTAAAAGTTAACACTTTCCACATACCAAAATCCTCAAAATTCTATATACTCAAACCATGATATCACTTAGTCCTTATATCAATCATAAGCTCATGAATACTGCCAAATATTTCATTTTCTCGTTTCCCTTCATTATTTTCATATCATTCTTTTTCCAAAAATACCTCAATCACTTTCCATGGTTACTGGTACCATAAAATTATTGAAAACCACAATAGACCAAAACATAAATATTCCAATATTCCACGATACTATATACAACATGATTTTGGAATCCCATTACATAAAAACATAATCATTCCACCACATCGTTGTCATATTCAACATCGCCAATAGTGATTGCATGTGACTTCCCTTTGTCCTTTGCCTTAAGTGGTTGCTCATTTGATCATCACTAACCCTTGGATTAGGGCATTTATTAGCATAATGCCCCATTTCCTTGCACTTGAAGCATTGAAGTGTTGGTGGTGCGTTCTCTGCAGTGTTTTCTTTGTTCACATAATTAGAAACCCTTTTTCCATTTCTTCGACACTCAGCTGCTCGATGACCTTCTTTTCCACACTTAAAACATTTTCTAGTCCCTTTAAGACAATCTCCACCATGCTTCTTTCCACACTTTGAGCATAAGGAAACATTCATTTTCTTTTCACCATTATTTTGAGATTTCTCCTTGAACTCCATCTTTCGTTTCTTTTCAAAACCATGAGATGGATATGTAACACCAAATTCCATTTCTACCTTCATAGCACAACACACAATTTCTTCATAGCTACTGAAGTCTCTTATAGCTAATGCCCTTCGAAGACATGGTTTTAAGCCACTGAAAAATCAATCAACTTTACTTTCATGTTGGATGATAATGCCAGATGAATACCTTGAAAGTCTTGTAAAATTTGCTTCGTATATACCAACAGATTCATCATCCTTCTGCTTCAGCTCAAGAAACTCATTTTCCATATTCGTTCGAAGAATACAAGGGAAGTACTTACTGAAAAACAAGTTCTTGAACTCGTCCCATTCCATGGACTCAATTTCATCTCTTGGCCTCGTATTCTTGATAAGATTCCACCATTGATCAGCTTCACCTTCCAAACAATATACTACTAAGATGACTTTATCATGTCCAGAACATTGAAGAACTGAAAATATCTTTTCAGTGGTACTGATCCATTGTTCAGCAACAAGTGGATCAGAAGACCCACTGAAAGAAGGTGGGCGTTGCCTCATGAAGGACTCAATAGAATATTGTTCCCTTCTTTGCTCATTTGGAAGTCCAGAATGATTCATAGCTTGTGTTTGTATAGCAATAAGATCATGCACTCCATCTCCCATAACATTTGTTTGTTCAGGAGGACAATCATTTCATCATCCATTGCATTGATCAACACTGTTGCTTCGGGTTCCATCCATCGTCTAAAACCCAAAAAAAATAGTGTGAGAGGAAAAAACTCATGCTAGGGAAAACAACATAATAAATGGGGAGTACATTCAATATCTAACATCTTAGATTTAATTCTATGATCATTAGCGTAATTCTAGTACTATAACCTATATGTATACTTAACCTTAGGTACATCCCTAGACATAACTTAGAAATATCTCTAGGGATCTCACTAACGTTTTCGCATCGTAGTTTCCAAAGGTTGACTAAACCTTTCCTCTGATACCAACTGTAGAGACCCGAATCTTGACGTACATTGACAATACATTACATTTGCGGAATACTTAGTACATAACAAAAACACACACACAAGGATCGTAATAGTTTAGTGTCTTTGGAAACTCAGAATATAATCTTCTAATCCTGGTGAAAGATCTTCAACATCTCCCATAAAGATCTTCCTTTTTTTACCTAAAACCTTTCTTTATATCCTGGGGAAAAGAAAACATAAAAGGGAGAGCTCAAATGCTCAGTAAGGGTAAACAAAATAAATATCAATCACATCATATACATAAGCACATAACTTTTGGAAATCTTAACCTGCAATAGAGATCATAATTTCATAACATGGGGTAAATCATGGCAGTGAAATGTAATCACAATAATCATAACATAAAACATGAATCTTTGTGTCATTCACACATAATCATAGAGAATCATTTCTAGTTAGTAAATACTCATTACCAAGACTATCTTAGTGGACGAAGTCCCTTTCTGAACCGAGTCACCCTCGTTTCAGTCCTGTTTCACTGAACTGGTATAACCTACCGTTCCAGCCATGTCTATCTGATGAGATATAAAATCTTTACCCAATTCATTGGAGGGAGATATAGGTCCCACCCATCTCATAATGATACCATTCTTATGTGAGCCACAAAATCATAAATCATACATCATTGCATAACCCATGTAATAAAATGGGATTCTTAAACATCATGCCATCATAATCCATAAACAATTGATATCATTTCATCATAAGAAAATTTAAACCATTTAAATCATAGAGACATTTTACTTGAAACATACATATCAAATAACGTCATCTTAGATGGAAAATAGTTTTGAAAAAACACTTGGAATGAATTCCTGAGGAAAATATCCTTTCTTCTTTAAAAACATTTTTCCTTTCTTAAAATGTCATAAAACATTAAACTAAAAGAAGTTTATTAAAAATAAACTTGGAAACTTGTAATGGAAGCTTCTTGGAAATAATGTTTTAAAAATCCATTTATTCCGTATAGGTTAAAAAAACATTCTTCTCTTACTTTTGTCGGAAAAGTCAAAAAAGTACCTCGTACGAAAAACGAAAAAAGATTCCTTGAATATCTTTTACTAAAAACACACCAAAGGGTAAAATTGGATTTAAACCATTTTAGGTGGATGTAAATAATATGTCATATCGAGGAAAGCTGAATGTGGATGATAAAATGCACCCTAGTAAATGCCAATGTATAAACAATCTCGGATAAAAATGAGATTGTGATATTTCCCTTACCTTAGGTCCGACTTTCTTTGTAAGTGTCCGAACATCCTTTATAATGATTTAAATAATGTTATTGACTTATTCCAGAATCATACTTATTTTTATGACATCATATATGGTCATATTCTTAGATTCTTAGTAGTAATATTTCATTGCTACTTGTTATTTGGGTGTTTATAACTTTTTGTTCTTATGCGTGTTTTGTCGAATAAATTTTTATTCTTTTCTTTAGGTTATAGATACCTCATTTCCAGAATGGTATTAGTGTAATATACATCATATTCATTCAATTCAATTAATTTACATAATCATTATGAAATGAAGATCATGTAGAACGAGTCGCATCACATCGTGGAGACAGTATACCGTACGTACGCACGGGTGATGATATCGTTCCTATGATCGTGGAATTGTATTGGAGTATATTTATACTATTTCAGAATCAATATCACTTTATTATAGTAATATATAGTCATTATTTACAACATTATACCAATCCAAGTAATGTGGTGGTGGAAAATAGATTACACCATGGTGTAGAGACGGTATTCCGTACGTACGCACGCGCGGTGATTTCTTTTTCCGTAGGATGGATAGATGGTGAAAAAGGGTTGTTTCATAATTATAATAACATATCAGTATATGAGTGATACTGATGTTATTACTTCATAATGAAACAAGTAAATAAGAAGAAGTGGAAGAAGAAATAAAGATGAAAGAATCGGTAACGGACATTACCTCTTCTTTGAATTGCTTCTTTGAGACCTTCTTTTAGGGCACTAAAATTGGTCTTTGAGGAAGACCAGAACCTCTAGGATGTTTCTAGGGAAGTGGATAGAAGAATTGGGCAGGGTTTGGCAGATCATGAAGGCTCAAAGTTGTGTGAGGAAGAGAGGGAGGAGGTTCCCTTTTATAAAGGAGGAGAGGGGCACCTTTGGAATAACTAAAAATATTATTTTATTATAAAGTCATGTTCGGTTTTAAATAGCTCCAAATTAATTTATTTAGAGGATAATGTGGGGATGGGTCGAAATCCTCTCATCGAACATAATTTAGACAAGTTTAGGTTCCTATTTTTACCTTATCATTTAGACTTAACATTAAGTTAAATAATTTTACTTTTACCGTGTCTTCTTGTGTTCTTACACTATAAGGTTAATAAACATACTATAAGAAGCCAAACGAACCCCAATTTGTTTATTATTAATATATATAACCTTATCAAAGTAATTTGGCCGATCCTTAGATTTTTAGGAATAAAATAACAATTAATAATATAATATTTGTTTTAAAAACTATTTTATGTCAATTATGACACTATTTAGTAATTGATTTTTGTGAAAATCATAACAGAATGATAAGTTCAAAAAAAGTTAATTAAATCAATACTAACATGTCATATTAACCTAGAAATTTAGTTTAATTCAGTAAAAGTCTCAAATTATATTTATTTGGGTATTTATAAAATCAATTATGTCAATATTTTGTTAATAATATAATTACTGCATCATCGTTGTGTCATAAATAAATTAAATTATTTAATGTCTAAAAATAAAAAATAAAATACAATTATGTAGGAAAGCTTTTTAGATTTCTAACGAATATTTATAGTCGAATTTATCTTATGTATAACCCCATATTAAAAATGTTTTAGTAAATAAACATTAATTTTAACTCTTTTAACCCTTCTTTAAATAAATTAATAATAAATGTCCTAATCTAAATCAAGTGGGCCTAAATGGTCATATTTTATTCCTAAGTTTGTTTTTGGTCGAATTACACTTGTCCAATAGAATTAGGACATGTTTTAGGGTAATAATAATATAATTTCTACCCATAATTACCCTATTTACTTTTTACCGTGGTAAAAAAAGTAAAAAGTTACTATTCACCAAAAAATTATTTTCATCTCATTTAACCACATTTTACTTACTGACATCAACCATGTCTCTAGGATTTTTGAAATTCCACTCACAGAAGCGGTAAAATTATGTTTTATGAACAATTCAGTTTTTTTTAACTACCACTTAGTGGTTTCACTATCAAATATTGAAAGTTTTCAGAAAAATACCAAAAATTAGGCCTAAGGTATATTTGATATTATGAACTCAAAAATGATTTTTGTTTTACCAAATTCAAAACATATTAGTTTCATTAATTAATTTAAAAATTAATTCCATTCTTCAAAACAAATAGCGTGTTCTTAAGAGATAATAACTATCAAAAGATTGACACTTGTTTATGTATGTTTTAAATGTGAAATTACATCCAATGACCATCATTGTATTAAATTGTAAAAATATATTCTAAATATACTTTAAAACCAATCAAATTAATAATTTATCCCTATTAATTATTTCGATTGAAAAAGTTGTTTTTAATTAAAATTTAGTAATTTTCACTATTCATCAAAATATGAATGTTATCCGAAAATCACCAAAATTTCACCCTAAGATAATTTCGATATTACTAATCCAAAAATGAATTCCATTTTGAAAATTAAAATTACAAAATTTCAAAAAGTGGTTATTACTATTCATAACAGCTAGTTTTAATAATATTTTAATAGCATATTGTTGTTTAGTGAAACTCGTTATTGCGTACTACACACGCTATCGAGGAAGGTCGCAATTGCGTGTAATGCAAGGCAAATCAAGGATGTGTGTTGTGCAAGATCCTTTTGGTGTAGTGTACAACACAAGACATTAGTGAAATTAAAAAGAATATTTTTCATAAAATCTCGGGGTGTTACAAATATTGACTT
Source organism: Viscum album (assembly GCA_963277665.1). NCBI lineage: Eukaryota > Viridiplantae > Streptophyta > Magnoliopsida > Santalales > Viscaceae > Viscum > Viscum album. The sequence goes on along the minus strand of OY728147.1, from coordinate 2,042,365,423 downwards.
GGATTAGAATTATATTCCATATATACCACCTAAGGGTTATCCCATTATGGTATACCCAAGTCACAATGTCATGATAGCCTATAGACTAAAGCTTAGTATTCACACATCAAACTAGAATTTTATGGAATGAGGTGTATAAAATACATCTTGGTTCCATACTTATATGATGTTTGGTAATTACCTAAAATATTTAATTATTTTCATTGGAGGAATGTATGAATGAACCAATGCATATGACATGTATCCCCCTATGCCGACATAGTTTACTCAGATACATTATCATAACATGCCAATGTAGGTATTGTTGATCAGGATTATGGATCCATGGATTGATTTAATTATACATCTCTTGAGTGGTATGAAATATATATCATTTCTGTATTCCTAGGTATTCCATTCAAATGTGTTAATGGGTCTACGAATCAAATATGGTTTAAATTTATTTATTTATTTATTTATGTTCCAATTATTCTAAGAAGTTAAATGGGAATCCACAAATGATAAATGATTACAGTTTCTCCATCCTTGGTGTCATTCTGAAATTTATTTCTCACCACTTGTATGTGATCCATGGACCGTGTCTAGACTTTGTCTTATTTCACGTTGAGAATAGATAAATGGTGAATATGAATAATGTTTAATGATTCATGATTTAGCAGAACTCCTACTGGGGATTCTTATGATTGAGCTAGAGTATCTCAGCCATGTTATGAAAACCATGTATGTAGTTTGTCTCAGAGTCTGCATTGTATCTAGGTAATCTTATTTTAATATCATTTATTTACTCATGTATATCAGATTAGCCTAGTGGGATATCAATTCATTATGTATGAAATGGTCATTTGGTTATTTACTTCATTCTATTTTATTATTACATGATCATTAATTGTTTTGCCTTTTCACTTCTTTTTTTATATTATGGATGATTTTTTCTTATTGTATTGGGTTGATTACTCTGATATGGGGGAATAGTATCCCCATGGACACACTCTATACACTTAATACTAGTCATCAACATCATGAATATGATTAGGTATGATGTAGGAATCATCAAGAACCTTCTCAGGGCACCAATTTAGCAGAATCTATGTCTGAATATTACATAAACTACCTCAATATATTATTATTATAAGCCCCATTTTAATCACATGTTTTAATAGAATAAATGACTAAATAATTCATCACATTTCATGATTCTCCATTAATATTTGTTTTATTAATCCACATACTTCCATATACTAAATTACCACTAGTCACTTCATCAATAACATATTTTTTGAATGGACTTTTAATGATATCATATTTTCCAATATGTTTATAGATCCTTTATTCCAACCATTATCACTGTTATCATTTGATAGTTACCCCATGAAGACACATTCTTCAATTATTCCAAATCTCTTAGACTAAATGTAATATCCAGGATTTTTCCATATATTATTTTACTATTATATGGGTACTAATTCTAGACCAGGCTCTGAGATAACATGCAGTTCCGAAGCCCGGTGAGCCCAGAAAAAATGTTTTAATTTAATTAAATAATTAAATTACGCGCACATGTGGTTTTCCTAAAAAGGTGTAATAAATCATAAACAGGTACTCAGATCAAAAATCTAAAGGCACTGTTGCGTTCAGGGCAGCGATTTTACCTTAGGCGAGGCCTAACATCGGACGGCGCAGGCCGGTGGTGAAATCTAGTTTTTGGGACGTAAGAGTAATAAAATATTTAAATAAAATTATTTTATTCTGCAATGAAATATTTTAAATGTCTTGCAACAGATATCTATTATCCTTTTTTTAATTAAGGCATATACAGGGGTCCAGGGTTACAAACCTCATAACCCTGAAACCCTTGACGGCTCTGGAGGCTCTGGAGAAGACCTCCCGATGCAGCGATGATGTTCTTGACGATTTTCGCCGGTGACCATGACGCAGCGACCAGATCTTCAACAACGAATTCCGCAGATCCTAGTAGGATGTTTCTTTTTGATTTCCCTCCCCATTTTTGATTTCCATGATGAATGCGGAACAATCCACAAACATATTATCCCACGGATCGATTGTTCTTGCGGGATGGGTTTTGTTGCAGGGATTTTGAGGTTGTTTTGGTTATGATCAAACAACGACGAACTCGGATCATCACGAACAACGATCGAGGTTTGTCCCTCTTGTTTGATTCTTGTATTTTCTCCCATGCATTCTTCGTTTCATTCTACACATTCTGGGAGGAAATCGATCGTTGCGCATTCGTTTGTTGGCTCAACGATCCGAGATTGTAGATCCAACCCCAGAGCGATGTCATAGAGGTGCAACGACGATTTCGGTAGGTGATTCTGAGTGGATTGGGAGATATGAGTTTTCAGGAATATTTATTCGGATGGATTTTTCGAGGTTTATGATCCGATTTAATTGCTGAAAACACCCGTTACGATGTTCGTATGATGAAACGAACCAATACCTGGAGTATCGGGACGAACATACATGAAACCAAGGATCTGGAGGTTCAGCTGTGGCGTGAGGAGGAAGACGACGCTTCTGGAAAAATCCCGACTACACGGCATGTAGTATAGGGTACATGGCGTGTGTTTGTTGGCAGACCACCTGGCCTGTACTCTGGGAGTACATAGACGCGGGATGGGTACAAAACCAAGGACACAGCTTGTATACCCTTCCCTAGCCAGACCTAACCAGATACACTGGATACCCCATGTACTGGTACTTGGGTAGGAAACAGAGAAACAGGTTAGGGACATAGCCAAGGACACGGCGTGTATACCCTTCCACAGCCAGACCCGGCCAGATACATGGGATATGCTGTGTACTGGTACATGGGCAGGCAACATAGACACGGACAGAGACCATTTTTGGGAACATGGCCAGCGTACATGGAGCGAGCCCCAAGTGCTCAGACATAGTGTGTGACTCTTCTACATGCCGTGTAGTTTCCTTCTTTCTGACCAGACGAATGACACGACCCGTTTACACTAGAAGTACACAGAGTCAAGGAAAATGGCATGTGATTCTTCTACACGTTGTGCAGTTGAGTTTTACATAGCTTGGGCGGATGACATTGGTCATTTACACATGCAGTACCCGGGGTTAAGGAACACGATGTGTAACCATACTACACGTCGTGTAACCAATTATTCATGGATTGAGCCACTTGTCTTCTGTGACTTGGACTATTTTTCTTAGGGTCCATACCCTTGTTCTTTTCCATGATGGTTCTAGAATCATTTACTTTATACAGCAGTATGATCCCTTCAGCAGGACTTCCTGAATAGAGTTGTTGGAATCTACTCTATGAGTCTTAGATCCAGATCCTCTATTCATTCCAGGAACCCTAGGTAGAGTTCTTGGTATCAACGTGACCAACTTTACCCGAGTGCCGATCCTCTTCTTAGAAGATTATCTCACACTGAGTTGTCAGAATCACCCCATGACTTGGTTGTGATCCTCATCTGTGCATCATGTTCTCATAGTACTTGTAAAGTGTGTTCTCCTAGAACTAGTACTCCGTGTGTCTCTCTTCAGACCTAAGAGTGTGTCTTCTAGGTTTCATTCTTAGTGGAATCTTTGGGCTGGATCCTAGTGGCGGTATCATGATATTTGATCGTGTATGATTTTATCAGGATATTTCTTATTATATGTTCTGTAGATATATACTATGTAGAGCTGACTATACCTTTCTTTTGTGGTATTTCCCTTTTTGTATTTTACTTTGTGGTTTCGAGGTGTCCTACGGGGTATTGTTATACTCACCCATGCACGGGCTTTTCCCACACGTGTCATGTCCTATGCAGATGAGCAAGCGTTTGACAGGATTTTAGGCGGACCAGGATCAGATGGTACTCAGTGAGATCAGACAGGGCGAGGTGTGTTCCTACGGCTACAGACTGCAGTCCGAGCACCTTTTTTACAGTTTGGACTTTGTTACAGACTCTCTATTGGTGGGCTTGTACTTTTGGCCCAGGGTATTACACTTATTGTACTTTACTTTCCTGTCATACTCTATTTGTTGGGATTTTTAGTGTATGCTTGCATTTCCATTTTTAGTTGAGTTTTTACTTTTCAGCTTTGTGGGCTTGGAGATGTGTGTGCATGTGTACAGGTTTATAAGAAATGCCTCCCTTGTTTGTAGCATTCCTATTCGGTCCCAGTCTCCATCCCCTGGCCTATTGGTGGCGGGCTTGGGGGGTTGCGTCTCGGGCCCCACTAGGACGGGTGTTGACATTAATGGTTTTTATCTTCGTGTAAAAAAGGATACTAAAAAACAATAGTTCATCATGTTAGTTTTTTTGTACAATATTTCCTATGGTGTCATGTTTACCTCAGTTCTCACTATCCACGTATTCTATAAGTGGAAAATAGAATTTGGGGATTCTCTCCCAAATAATTAAGAGAGTTTATTTTTATCCAACAAAGTTATCCTTATCTCAAAAACATTTCATTTCATCATATCACCTATTCTATTCTTTTAGGTAGTGTATAGTATACTTTATTAATGATTAATTTCCTGATTTACGAGATATATTTCAAATTCATTTCAGTTATACTCAATAAAATTCTATGATCTTAGAATCATAATGAAATGTAGTAGTTCTTTCCTCACCTATATTCTAGTTATTTGTAATATATTTATTCCTTCATAATTATTTATCATAAACGAAATAGCAGTCATCTGAGTGTAATCAACAATGAAGTTAATGGATTAAAAATCACCTCTAGAATACTGAGTATATATTATGTACCATATATTTTTCTCACCTTGGTAATGTAAGTAAAAATGATTATTTTGATCACCAATTTGAAAAAAAATTCACTATTTCTTTCAGCTTTAGTGATGAGACATCCATAATTTTAATTCTAGAAAATATATGAATTTTTATTCAACAAATATTCATTACAATCATTACTCAATTTTATCACACTGTAGAAATTAATCTTTAACAATTACTTATAGAGAAAAAAATTATCTAATCTACTCTACTTAAATATTAATATAATTACCAAGATTTATTTTTTGAACCATAATTTACAATTTTTAATTATATTTAATCATTATCTTGTATATTAGTGAAAAAAAATTATATCTTAAAAATGGTGATGATCGAACACAATCCAGAATCCAGGTAATTCTCTTCATACATGCATTCAATGAAACATCATAATTAGAAATATATTAATAATTTAGCATGTAATATTTTTTTAAAATACATCTTTATCGATTTGATGATTTATTATATGGTATGAAAAGGATCAGTCCCTTCATATGGATACTATAATGTAGACTATTGGTATCACACTCACTTCAAAATTATTATGTTTGTGAATTTTATCAAAGAGATAATTACACAATAGTTTACTAGAAATGAGTGGGTGATAATTATGTGGTTAATTCTTGGTTGTTTCCAATGCATGAATACAATTTTTTATATTAACCATTTCATTAATAATTAATTTTAGATCATGCAATATAGTCCTGGTAATCCCAAGAATATAGTGATTTATTCACAATTGACTATTAGGATTTATTAAAGATGTGGAATGAGTATTAGAAAAAGGGTACGAGACATACATTATAATATATATAAATATATAGTCTAAATTCAACACCATGGTTATCTTTTTGTACCCAATATTCTATACCCTATACATTATAAGATGTCTAGGTAATTTAGTGTCTAGGGGTATTTAGTAGTGTGAGCTTGAAAATAGAGGATACCATGGACGTTGGGTGAATTGGTGATCCCCTTACCATGGGACCAAACTCAATAAGATTGGATATATTACTCAAGGAATCACTAAAATTTACATATTATCAAATATTATATTGGTTATATAAACATTTCTTTCCCTACATTCTATGGTGAGGGAAACTCCAATTATTAATGAATTAATGTCTTTGTTGTCTTAATTTAATCGATGTAATGTAAATAATATTTACATTTTTAAGATAAATTTTGATTCATAATTACATGTCAAATTTTTATAGGGATCCACTACAACTCATAATATTAAATTAATGTAGTTATTGATGGCACGAAAACCCACCATGAAAAGTAAAAATTTATGATTGAAATTTTATCAAATAAATCATTAACATGTCCAAAAGAAGAAGATGTGTCAGACCATTAAAACCTATGGATGTGCATTAAACTCATTTTAATTAACTTTTGAGTTTTTTCCTTTTTGAAAGAATGTCCATAATTATACACTCGTGAACCGACCCTGAAACCTTGAAATGAATCCACCAAAAAATGAAAAAAATGAAAAAAAATTAATTAATTGGTAGTATGACGTTATAAAATGATCATATATAGTGTTATAAATATGAATATAGTTATGGAATAAATTAATAACATTATTTGACACATTATAATGTAGTTTTAAGTGTGAAAAACTAAATATAATATTTATGTAGGGGTTTCCATAATTCAATTTCAATTCATTTCATTGGACCTTTAATTCATTGATTATTTCATGATAATATTATGTGTAAAATTATTTTTGATCACACCATATATTATAAGAAAATATGATTATTTAAATTGGATACACATATTTGATTCATTTTATTAATGCTCAATGGAATGATATGTTATTTTTAATGGAATTTATTTAAAACAATTATTTTTTTTTATATTTCCCTTAATAAAATCTTTTTCTTCCATGTCCACATTTTATATCATTGTTTATTAATTTTTTTATATTCTAATTTTATTTATTTATGCAATTTTAATAATGTTTTAGTTCATAAATATTCATTTAAAATGTGTATTTTTTCATTATCTAACCATGTTTCTTTGAGATTTTCAAAATATATATATATAAGAAATGTTTCCATTAAAAAATATTGCAGAAGTATCTCTTCGAACGGTCATGATGTCTTAATGTAATAAAGAATCCGTTACCTTTTTACATTTTATTTTTCAATGAAATTTTTTCTTTCATAGTTCTGCATAATTTTAAATTTAAGTGATTTTCAATGTTAAAATGGGTATTTTCCTCAATAATTTTTAAACAATATCATTTAAATTATTTTCATCTATGTTTAAATAACATGATGAATCTTTTACATTATAGAGGTTGATAACTTGTGATTCTATCATCCATATTGTATTTATTGTTTTATGGAATGTTTTACTAGGGATGTACTATTTTAATACCATTCATCATATTACTCTGGATGGTTTGTGATAATGTTTAAAGATTGGGGGAATTTATTTACATTTTATATGATAGTTTAAATACAAATTTAAATGTTGATTTTATTTCACCCCTTTCGTATGTGTAATGCATTGGACATAGTAAGTGATGGTTCGGGCCTACTATATCCCCCAAATGAATTATTAATTCTCATGAGAAAGAAATCTTTTGGTATTTTTTTTATGACTTACCTGTTTATGTATAATGTCTAGGATGAAGCCTTGAAGAAATGTATATGATGTTCAACATTATGCATTACTTAATTTTGAGATTCATTATTGATTTCCATGTTATTGTTTTATTATTTGAATATCAATTTTTTATTGTTCTCACTCATTTAATTATTCATATGGAATTATTTGATAATCTTTTATTCGATACATATTATGATCAAGTAATTCATTAACTAGAATGTTTTGAACATTTTGTAATTTTTAATACATATATATGATAGCTTCCACTATACCTAACACTTGAAGAGAATTTGAGCTCAACCCTTTATTATGTTTTATTTTTACCCAGGATTTCGTGAAGTTTATTATGATTTTGATATAGGGTTAACTGAGGAGAATAATGGTGTTGTTATTGTATTCTCTAAGGTGTACATTATATTTTGATTTGTAGAGTATGGTTAAATTTTGTATCTACCTTTTCAAAATTAATAATCTATTTAGTCCTTTGTAATGTGATTCCTTATCTATTATGATAAAGTAATTAATTTTCCATAGAATCTAGGCATGTTGGATTGGGGGCTTTTTAATTTCTATCAAAAGAAGTTTGGTATAAACCTTGGAAACTATATTTAAGAAAAAATATATTATGTAACATAACCATATGATGGAAATTGATGAAAAGGATAAGTATATGATAAAATGAAATATATTTGGTAATTAAAATGGATAACCTATCTTACAGCTAATGATTCATAGATAGAGTTGGTGTTAGAAGTTAGACATTCAATAAATTATTATTCATATTAATGTGATTTACCACTATGTTAGTGTTTCTTTCACTATGAATGTTGGTTTTATTCAATGGATTCAACAACAAAGAATTGGGGTAATGATAAATGCAATTGAAAATGTTTTGTCAAGAAACTAAATGATATAATCAATAGAGTGAAGATTGTTGTTATTATGCCTACCCAGTTAACATGATTTATGATTAACAATATATAAATTAACAAACACAGAGATTCACCAAATAAGATAATGATATATCCTAATATGGTATTTCGATGTTGATACCTTCGGGGAATAAAGAATAAGTTTCATATATGGAATGAATTTGAGAATAATTATCCATGTGAATGTGTTAGTTGAATAGTATAAAAAATTGTTGTGGAAAAGGACACAAAAAATGTTATTTCCAAAAAATGAAATGTTTTTTTAAAAAATAGATTAGAATAACAGTATCCCTAAGGAATTATCAATTATTCATTGCATTAAATGTGTAATTTATAGGCAATAATAATATTAATGGTATATGTGGAATTAATTTCATGGTTTAATGAACAATGGTTATATTACAGATGATGGAAATACTAAAAATGAAATTTGAAAGAAGTAGGTATTAACGAATAATATAATGAGTCCTATATAATGTATTAGAAAGGTAGTTAGATAAAAAATATTTTTTAAAAATATTTTATTGGTGATATTCTCGAAGAGTTTATGGAATTTGTTGTAGTGCTATTTTATAAATGATTTAAAATCATGTGTCTAATAGTAACAAGAAAAATGATTTAGTGGTAATTATAACATCATTGAAAACATGTGATTGAATGTTGGATAATAATTAATTAATTCTTGTTGTTGGGATGATATAAAGATATTATTATCAGATAACATTGGTGACCACGAACATTTTTAGACATTTTGTTTTCTACATTATCTTTGATATAATTTAATATATGTTTTTATTTTAGGAATATATCCAAAAATCTATGTTTAATTAATTTAATATAGAAGCATTAATTTTTTCATTACAGTTTTTGGGTGACACAATTTATTACCATGATTTTGGAGATTAAGTTATCAAGGTATTTACATGGGACATTCAATGCTATGTTATAGGGGATTAATGATAAATTGATTTAGTTACCTTAATCATAAAGTGTATGGAATATTGAATATTATCGATAATATTTTATAGGATACTTTCAATTTATACTGTTGGAAACATTAAAGTCAAACAGAAGATATTAGGGTTTGTGGTTAATGTTTGATTCATCATATTAGATAACATGTTATATTTGTTTTCCATTCAAAAATTATTTAGAAGTTGAAGGAATGACGTGTAGATTTTTTGACTAAAAAAGGTGCTTTAGGGATGAAAAATTCATCTTTAATATCCAACTCATTGTTTAAGAAATGATGTCAAAATATAAAAAACACAACTGAAGTATGATATCACACCAATTTAATTTCATAAAATCAAGTAATTTTATTTTCTTGAGAGGTTTTTTTGGATTAAAATTAATCCTCAATTATAGGAAAAGGTTTTTTAGAAAAATTATCTTTTTAATTATATTACTGAGATATCAATGGGATTTTAATCAATCAAAGACCTATAGTTTTGTGATTTTTAACTATTACATGATCATGTTTTATACCACTATACATTAGAAATATCTATTTATATTTCTCTTCCATGTCGATATTTTTACTTCCCAATAATCAAATCCTATTCAGAATCTCAGTTTTGTGGTAATCATTACATTTTTCTTTCCCACTTGTAAGATGTTGTTTTATTAACCCTTTTATGATGTTGGATTTAAACGAGGGTATTTAAAAATATAAACTCCACGATTTAAAATCAAAACATAAAATTTCTAGCATATAATTAATAATGTTTTGGATAATATAACACCCTTGGATTTTAAAAGAACACTATGTTCTATAGCTTATGCTGCATAGAACACCAAACATAAACAAACCCAAAAAAATCATTATTTTAACATGACCATTGTAAAGAATCCATTAAATTTGAATGTATATATAGTATTTACTATATTATACAATAAATATGGATTTATTATTCAATACTAATTAAATTGTACTTAGTAAATGAAAAAATAATTTTTAATATAGTCATCTAATTCTTCAAATTAATATTTTCTCCAAAAAAATATATTTTTATTGATTTATATGAGAAAAAACTATAATTATTTTTGGACAATATTATAAAAAATATTTAATAAATAAAAATCATTTTGTTACTCAGTACATCAAAATTATAATAGAGTAATTATTTGGAATTTTTTTAAGAAATTTGATTTGGATTAACAATGAAAATATTATTTTTACGAAATACCCTAACTCTTATGAAATAATTATTACATGATAATGATTTCAATTTAATTAAAATATATTCTTGATCAAACTTTATTTAAATAATAAACTATTAAATATGTTGTTAAATTTAAAAACACATTCTTATCAATTTTGAGAAACATGATATAAATCATAAAAGCATATTTTTTATGAGTTATACCCATATCATATTTAGAATTGAATTTTTCACTTTTATAAATTGAATCTAGAAAAATAGATTCTATATTTGGAATTAATAGCAACTATTTATTTTATAAGGACATTTTAATTTTAAGACATAAAAAAGATATCATGGTAAAAAAAAAGTGTTTCTACGATATTGGTAAAATAATTTAGTGGGTTAATGTTAAGAGGTAAAAGATTAAGATAGCTACGAAATAAAAAATTAACATTGTGATTGATTTGTTTCCAAACCATAACTAGAAATTAAGAAATTAATTATAAAGAAATTTTTTTAGAATAAATTCCTCCCAATATTGGCTTCATTTAAATTTAAAATAAACATAATTTAATCCCATAAAACCACCCCTCCTAAAGTATAAATAACACCACTGACCACCCCATTTCTCCTTAAAGGACATGAAGATATTAAAATCTATTCCAAACCTTCTATTACTATCTAAAATAGTGTATAAGTGTTTCTAGTCTCCCTAAAATAGAAATTTTATGTTCTGTAAGGGGTGTTTTAAGGAGGTGATATTCAAGAAGTAACCTTCTAAAACCACATATATTAATTTCTATTTTGCTTCTACTTTATCCTCAAATAATTATTCTTTTAAAGAATAATAACTCCATTATAATGTATATATTGTACTATTATATTTATAATATAATATCTAGTATAAATCTTTTTTTATCTCCTCTTATTCAAATAAATGAATCAATTGTCCAAATTATGGAAATTAACTATCTCCATGAAAAATGATTTTGCTATTTTTCCATTAACACCTGCAATTCTTGGTCATATATTTATTATTCTGGTTAAATAATATTGAAATATTTAAATGATTATATATTTCATGTTATATAACATAAATATAATCCAAATATTAAATTAGAGAAACTAGATCTTGGTCGAAAAAACACAGCCAATATGAAATAATCATTTACCATTAACAGTTTATGAAATGAATCATACTCACATCATAGAGGAATTTTTTTTATTGGAACATTTAAACATATAGATTTAATGAATAAATTTTCCTTTAAAATAGGTTGTTTTATTCCCATTTTATTTGAACATCTATAATTATACAATACAGGACATACCATGATTCCCTGAAATGAATTCACCTGAGACAATGAAAATATTGAAATGTTATTAATTAAAAGGTGGTAACATGTCATAATAAGGAAATATATGTTATTATAAATAGTAATATAATTTTAGTAGATATCAATAACTTTTTTTAAAACCATTATACATCAGGTTTAGATACGTAGAACTTAAGGGAAGCGAGAGGTAAGGTATTTCTTAACAAAAATTCCATTCAATGTGTTAAAATATTACATTATTGATTTATTTCTTCTAATATTTTCTATGAAATGATATTTGATTAACTTATGTTGTTTTCCATCTTTTTTTTCTATGGATTTTCATTGGAAATAAATTATTAATTTCTGTAGTTGACGCTTACTTCATTGATATAATAATTTTTGGAGACATTCTTTAAAAAAAATTATTTTTTTAATGTTTCCCTTAAAATTACCATTTTTTCCCATGTCCGTGATTTCTATAATTGTTTATAAAAACAATTTTACTCTTCTCCTATTATTGTTTCAATGAAAAATCACTCATGTTTAAATTTTTTAAAAATGTATTGAAAGGTATATTTTTTTTAATTTTATTCAAATGTTTTTGATACTTTTTTCACAAAAATATTGTAAGAATGATTTTTTAGCTTGTATAGAAGGATAATTTTCTCTCGTTGTGTTGATTCATTAATTTTACAAATAATACATTTCATTTTTTAATGGTAATTGTTAAATAAAAAAATTATTTTATAATTTTGATGCATTTTAAAATAAAATTAATTTCAAAGCAAAAAGGGAAAATTATTCCTCAACTGTTATTCAATGATATCATTTAATGTATTTTCATCTATATCATCATCATTTATCTAATATTATAGTATGGGAAAAGTTGGTTTTTTGTTGATCTCATTATGCATCAAAAATGTTACTTATAGAGGTTTTATTTTTTGGGAAATAAATTTTATCGTAAATTAATTTTTATTATGGGATTTATGATGATATCCACTTCCCGTCAAAATTTATTATGCACAGATTGTGATCCAAACTATTGTAATGGTATTTACTATGGGTATTTAAGCATGTCACATATACCATTAATTATTATTATTATTTATGGTGTTATTTAATTCCTTTAGAAAACAAATTTTTAGAATAAGATTATTTACGATGAGACATGGCTTGAATGAAATTCTTATCTCTGAATATCTTATTTATGGATACTACTATTTGTGAATATACTAATCGCAAATAGTCTCATTGCTACTAATATTACCTATATATACCCTACCCCCACCAGATTCTTTTTCATGAATTCTTCATTTGAGCTCTCACTCACTTCTATATTCTTTTATCCCATAAATTTCTTCAATTAAATATTATAAATATTTACAAGAAAGTAAATTTTGTGTTTTACATCTGGTAAAAGAATAATTTTTGATGTATTTAGTTAATGTTTTTAATTTTACTTTCATTTATTTTATTTTATCTTAGAATTTAGCATTATTAATAAGCAGTAATTATCATTAGTTAGATGTGATTATTTAATATTTGATGTAATTATTTTATGTTATAAATATTTACTTTTAGTTATCAATAAATTTTTAATCATATGAAATCAATTTTTATTTGCAATAGTTGTTTTAATTATCATGAAATGGGTATTATAAATAGTAATTATTTATAATTGATAAAAATATAGTATTAATAAATGGAATATTGTAATAATTTATAGATATTAGAAATAAGTAAATATAATTTATAGGAATTTTTAAAAAAAATTAGTAATTAGTGATTAATTCTAATTCAAACTACTTTTTAATAATTAATTCTAAACATTAATCATTTAAAAACAATTAGTATAAATTAGAGGTAGATGGTAAAATTAGTGATGATTGTAAAAGATTATTGGTATTTATTATAAATTATTGGTACATTATAGAAATTGGAGATTAATATTAAAAATTTGCGATAATGAGAGAAAATTTGTTAAAATTAATGAAAATGAGTATTAATTAGTAAAAAATAGTAGAATTGAGTAGTAATTAGTAAAAACTTGTGAAAATTGGTGATAATTAGTTGAAATTAATTCCAATGAGTAGAAATTAATTAAAAACTAGAATAAAAATTAATTGTTATAATGTGTTGGAAATTGGTAATAACTAATAAAAAATACTGAAAAGAGCAGTAATTATTAAAAAATAGGAAAAATAAGTGATAATTTTTAAAAATATGTTTAAATGAGTAGTAATTGTTAAATATTACCCAATATTAGAAGTTATTAGTAATAAATTACTGGAAATGAGTTGGAAGTATAATAAATTAGTTGCAATGGGAATTAATTTTTAAAACTTATCATAAATAAGTTTGAATTCTGAGAAATAAGTGGTAATACGTGGAAATTATTAATCATTAGTGGTAATGAGTGTTAATTAGTAAAAAATAATGACAATGAGTGGTACTTATTAAAAAATAACAATAATGTGTTGAGTTTAGTTTAAAATTATAGTAAGGACAATTAATAAATGAAAAATATTAAAATTCGTGTTAATTATAAAAAAATATCAGCAATGTGTGTTTATAAAAAAATATAAAAAATGAGTCATAATCAATAAAAAAATATATAAATAAGTGTTAATTATTAAAAAATATTGACAATGACTGTGAATTAGTAAAAAATGATGGAAATGAGTGTTAATTAGTAAGAGCCAATGGTATGTTTTTAGTATAAAATACTTGAAATGAGCAGTATTTAGTAAAAAAATGGCAATGAGTAGTATTTAAAAATTTAATTCTAATAATGGGTGGTATATAGTAAAAAATTTTCAATGAGTATTATTTTATAAAAATTTGACAGTGAGTGGTATTTAGTAAAGAATACTAAAAAAGAATATTTATTAGTAAAAAATACAATAAATGAGTGTTAATCAGTAAAAAAATACTATAAACGAGCATTAATAAATAAAAAAACTCAGAAAATTAATTTCATTAATGAAAAAAAATACTACCAATTGACATTAATGAATAAAAAAGGATGGTAATAAGCATTATTGAGTTTACAATATCATCATCGAGTTGTTTTAAGTAAAAAATATAAAAAACTGGTTTTATAAAAAATATCAGAATTGAGCATCAATTTGTAAAAATTATTAAAATTACATTTAATTATTAAAAATAACTTCAAATGGGAATTAAAAAGTAAAAAATAGTGTAAATTAGATTTTTTTGTTTAAAATTATAGAAATTTGTGGTATTTAATAAAAAATACTAGCATTGAGTTTTATTTAGTAATTCATACTGGCAATAATAATTATTAGAAAAAAAATACTGGAAATGAAAGTGAATTAGTACAAAATATCACAATAACCCAGAACGGACCACAATTTCCCAAAATTTACTATAATTAACCCAAATTAGTAACAGAATATCAACTGAGGGGATTGAGGGAACAATGGATTGGTGGGGATGATGGTGAAGATAGAGTGAATGAGTTTCAGTAACCCTGTATTTAAAGGACTTTACATAGAGAAAATCATGTGTAAACTCATAGGTATTTTTATAATTGCCTCTCCTGTAAATAGTCTGAATATATGGCCACTATAATTATTTCACTATGTCAATTAATTCAACTATTACAATATATTATTACTTCATTCCCCTCGATAAACATTTTATTTCCATTAATTAAAAATAATTTTAATTAGAAAAAAATAGTGGTAATTTGAATAAAATTAGTGGCCATTTGCAGAATTAGGAATCTTTAATGATAATTATATAGAATAGATTATATTTACAATTAATTTGACTTTTTTATTCTATAACTTTTTTATCGATATTATTTTCATTATATTAGATTAATTATAAGTAATATTTTAATTTTCTATTATTTTTAAGGATATAGAACAAGGAATTAGACACCCGAATTTATTAAAATATCACTACTAGATAAATCAGCACAATAATCTATATGATTATTATTTATGTATTTATTTATATTAATGATTATGGGGACATTATATCATTTGGAATACCTAAACAAGAATATGTTTTATAATGGAAAAATTATGCTTCCATGAAGGAAATGTGATCATATGAGATTTCAAACATTTGATTGTGGGGGTGCCTTCTATTGTGGTTTGGTTTTCAATAAATTTATGTTTTTCATATCAACATCATGAAACTGGTAATAGATATGATATTACTATATTAGCTCTAGAAAAATCAGGGTTACCAAGATTAGTACATAAGGTTTTTTTTCATCCTTTTTAATTAATAAAAACTCAAAATGATATTAATTTAACTCTTAAGTTTGAACCGACTTGATTTTAGAATTTGTTGAAGTCTATTGAAGATGACATATATCCTAGTTTACAGTTAAGAAAACATGATGTGGTGAAAAGATTTATGGTTATTAAATCAGATAATGGAATGTCATGTTGTTCTCTTGATCACACGTTATATTTGGTTAAATCACCATTAACTGAAGGAAATTTGTTTCTAAGAAATTTAAATGAGAGAAATTAGTGGTTTGTAAATTGGGACATGAATAAAAAATATTAATTCATGTTCAATTGATTTTATTTTATATTATAGTGAAAATGAGTCATTAGATAGTTTTCACTCATGTGGAAAATATATGTACAATGAGGATCAATAAGGAATTATGGATTTGTTGTGGTTAAATAGGTGATGTATTTCATACCTGCAACTAGATTTCGAAATTTATTTATGTCTTAGAACACATAGTCTATGAGGTCATTGTATAAATCCAATATTTCAATCGAAAAAAGTTTAAATCATATTTTTTATGGAGATTTATTGACAAATTTTGACCATGTACATCCGTACATTTTGTTAGAACAGAGTAGCTTGTGATTTAGACTCTCAACTAATGATTTCTCCACATTTAGTTCATATGATAGTCAATATTCTTGTTAGAGAATCATTATAACCTTATAAAACATGCCTCCTTGGATGTTAATGAATTAACCATATATCATTTTTATAATATAAATTTCCAGACATAAAAAAAATTTCATTTTTTTAATCGATTTATTGATGAGTTAAATTTATTGCTGCGTAATGGAATAAGAAAATATGATGTTTTTGGGAAGTTGAATTTCCAAATTAAATATGAATTAATTTGAACAACTTGTTACTTCCGATCATATGAATTTTTATTCTTTTTGAGTAAACAAAGTAGAAAATCCATCCCATACAATATGAGTGAAGGAAAAGAATTTATTCTCATCAATGTAATAAAAACATAATTTTTTACTGTCATCATATATTTATGGCTATTGAACATCCTTTCCAAAGGAAGAAAAATAATTTTAGAAAATCTATAATTGTATGAGATAAACCTCTATAAATGATCTTAGGTATTGGTTTAAAATATTTTATATCTACATTACCTCCAATTTCCTTTAGAATTTCTATATACCCACAAAAAAGTAGTTCGATTTGGGAAATATCACAATTGAATTAAACAAATGATTTTTTGGGATCCTCTATATTGGTCTGATTTATTGGTTGATAACATGTTTGATGTCAATCATAATGACAAGAAAAATTTTTATAATATATTCTCTATATTTTTGGACACACCAATTATGACAACAGTTACTGTAAATGGACAATTAGATCATTCCTATATTTACTCATGACTGGAACGTTAGTTGTTTTAAAATAACAGATCACAAAAGTTAATGGATCCAAATGTGGATTACGCATTCCAAAGAAAAAATATAGTACATTGTTAATGAATTAAATATTTTATAATACAATATTATTATATTTCCTAATTGTCTAGATATGTCTGAAACAAACATATTTCTGGATTAAAAATTCATGATTTTTAGCTTAATTTGGAAACTCTTATATCAATTTGATTTAGAGGTTTTTTTGATTATTTTATTTAATATATTCTTATAGTAATATCAGGTAATTACAACATATATATGTTGTGAAAATATACTTTGATTCACTTAGTAGACTGTAACAAAAATTTATTTAGTTATATGTAAACTATTTTAAAAAATTCCAACATTCCTTGATTCAATGGAACATTCGACATTAAATTTCCCATATGAAGACAAATTTAGATGTACAGTCTTGTTCATATGAATATATCCATATATGATATGTGTGGAGAAAATATAAAAAATTGTATTTAATAAAGAATAAGTTGAGGGATTAATTACAGAAAAGTATTTATAGGAGAAATTTTACTTTTTCTCTCCCATTATTTCTAAACTAAATATCTGTCAATAAATTATTGAATGGGTTATAATGAGGGAAATGTTGAGGGTGTGATAAATATTCAATGATTAGTTTTTAATAATCCTGAACATGGTTTTGGATGAGTTCATGAATGATTTCATTCAGATGATTTAAATCATAATGATTATGAATTTGTTTTTCTCAACAATGAATAAATAACAATATTTGTACGGTGAGTGATACTATGGAATATTATTTAATTTTTATAAAAAAAATATTATTTTATTTTTAGATTATATGATGATCAAATCATGAAGCAGTTTTGGATAATTATAGTAGCTCTTCTTGAAAAAATTTGAAAACATAAAATTTTAAAATAGATACAAAGACCAGGGAAGTTTATTTTTTATGGTTTAACAACTAAAATAAATTAATTAGTTTTTATTTTGTTAATTGTTTTTCAATTCTAAAAAGTTTCGAAACTTGCTGATAAAATTGATAATCGATTGTGTTTATTGAGTAACCTACCATCTAAAATGGTAAAATATTATAATGCATATGTGTTGAATGGTTTTTTATTTCAAACGTGTGAATGTAGAGAATTAAAAAGGATATGGAATAGTATAATTTTCAAGAAATTATCTCATTAGAGAGAAAGAGAAGTTATCTTTTATGGCATTCTAAATAAAATAAATGATTTCTGTTATCCGGAACAAAATTTTGTAATCTTCTTTACCTATTATATTATTGATACTAATACATGCTTCAATGACTTTCTATATCATAAAATTATTGAATTTAAATAAAAAAACCATTTTGTAGTAAATGGTCTACTTTTATAATCACATCAAGCACAAAAAATATATTATTCCAATTACTATGAATCTTCAAGAGTGTCAATTCATTGGTCGAGGATTATAAAATTAAAATCTCATTAAAATATGCTTATAAATATTGAATTTTGTTAAATTTTAGTGAATGGAATTGAATTTTTTCAATAGGGAGCTCAAAATACATTTTTTCAATGAAGATACATGAACAAAAATGATGAATCCCCATGCTTACTAGTCGATGGTGGTGAGTATGTTGATGATTTAACAAATGAATTTTAATTAAAAATTGGTGGTGAAGTTGAATCAACAGTGTAAATTGATGATACTATGGATGAATATAAATATATTGACCCCTTACTATAATAAGATGATGATTATGCTCAAGAATACAAAAATAATTCTAAATTATAGTCAATATCTCTATATTTAATTCTCATTTTTAATTATTTTTGGACAAAATTCATTCAGTGTTTCTAAGGGATGCAGATTGTAATGATGATTTCTTTTATGGCCTCATAGACGATTTACTTGCTAGTGATGATCCCAAATCTCTATCATTTAAATCCCATGTTTTTATTGATTCATAGTCCAATCGTTGGGGATGTGGTCTTGTGAGATTGATGAATTTGGACCTTATTCCTACGAGATGTCCACATCTTGAGTTTCATTCATGCTTGAAGAGTTATTTTTTGTGTATTTTTTGTTATATTTCATTAAATTTTGTTAATTTATTTATATAATAATTGTTTATTTATTTTTTTCACATCATTTTGCATACAGTTGTTGGGTGGGGGAGTTTAATTCGATAAAACCATTTTTCTGGAGCATGGGTGATGTGGGATCAAATTTCATGGATGATTGGCACCATATGTTTGATCATTAGAAAAGACATAAATAAAAAAATAAAAATTAATTTCAAAATTATTTCATTATTAACGTCAATTTATAAATTTTATTCATGGTTTTTGGTACACCATTGATGATAGCATGTGTGAATCTATTAGGGAGGTATGTATGCCTGAGAATTATAATCCATTTTTTTCAAAAGAAATGAGGAAATCCATGAAGAATATGGGAGTTCTGGAATTCGATCTTTCATGCCTCACCCATCGATCAGACAATATATCATCTCAGTTATGGGATGTATTTCATACATACTAGTTGAGAGAGAGTTTTTAGAATAGAGTGTCATTAGGCCGGGAGATCATGGGGATACTAGAGGAGTCTCATCGAGCTGGTAGTTATACTTCTAACACACTTTGATGACATATGGTAAGTAATTTTCTTAATTATTTTTACAGAAATAAATGTAAATTGTTTATTTTATACTCATATTTGTTGTTAAACATCCAAATATTATTGATTTGGATATTAATAAGTGGGTGTATAGTGATCCTATAATTGGAGAGATTACATGTCATCTCTGACATCAGATTGTGGTAAATATAATTTTATTGAGTTTAAAAGTAATTGAAAATAATATTTTTTTTTCTATTTTAATTTATAATTTCAATTTATGGTTTCATATGAGGCTGCAACTTCTCAGACACAATATGAAGGTCGAGTGGAGACTGAGTTAGGCCACCGATGTAGTAGGATTTTATGATGCAAAATTGATGCAACACACACAGTATTCTTTTGAGAAGGGTTGATTGGTTTATCTCTGTTCTTTATTGAATCCTCATAGTTTTTATATTACAACTACAAGGTAATAATTAAGCATGAGTGGATTTCATAGAGAGTCTCCATCACCAGTTTGACGGTATGAGGAGCAGTTGTGCTCTTAGGGTGTGGTTACGGAGGATGTGCATAGGGAGAAGGAAGGGATTCATCGACAGCTCTGTAAGTAATTGGAGGATATTTTTTTGATGGAAGAAAAAGCTACATGATCTAATAATAGAGTACATGTCAGGGAAAGCTCGGGGTGTAGCGATGGAGTTCCCTCCATCTCCTCTTTCTAATGACCCTCCCCCTCCCCCTATAGTGTTATTGAAACATTATATACAAGTAAGTTATTTTAAAATAAAAAATAAAATAATTAAAATAATTATTCTATTATGTTATATTCTTAAATTTTTTTATTACAATTTTTGAAATTAATTTTATATTCTTATATTTTTTAATATCTTTTAAATTTTTTATTATTTAGAATTATTTTCAATGGGACTAAAACCTATCTTCAATATCCCTTCAAAAATTAACATTTTATTATTATTTTTATGCATTATTGAAGTTGATTTCTTATGACACTATCCAATATATTTTATAAAATTGTTTATAATCAATTTCGATGCAATGTACAATTTTGATTCCATTTACCTTTTTAACCTCTGTGGTTTGTGATTATTTTTTCTAATTTGGGTGTGTCACATACATTTCATGTGATCATTTCTATAAATTTTTATATATTGATTATGTTTTTCCCCAATCATATGAGAAATGTATTGAACCTAATGAGTGATGTTTGTGGCCTATTATAGCCACCTTTTTCATTGATAGATCTCACGGGACATGTTACCTTGGGAATTAGATTTTAGATTTCCAGTTTATGAATGGTGTCTAGGACGAAGCCTTGAAGGTTTTTTTATGACTTATAGTTTTATTAATAGCCTCATTATGAGATTAGATGTTGATTTATAAGTGATTATTGAATTTTTATAATATTCATGTTTATATTTTCTACCTCATGTGATTATTTATATACAATAATTTTACCATCTTTCATTCCATCCATTTTATGCTCATGTTCAAATGTAAATAAATTATTTTTACATTTACATAATTGTTTATGATTATTTATGATATATTCTTCTATACATAACGCTTATTTATAATTTGATCTCACCTCTTTTATTTATTTTATTTTCCCCACAATGCAATGATATTTAATATGATTGATATGCAATATTAAGCATGGATATTAATGGTGATCTCAATAATTCTATATGTTTTATTTTATATTTTTGATTTTAATGTATTATTCAAGTATGTATATTGTTTAACAAAACAAAAAAACTATTTAGTCCTCCTTGATTTTATACATTTAATATTATTCCCATATATAAAGTAACCACCCACTCTAGGCCATTGGGATCAGGGTCATTACAAATATGATTAGTGATGGTTATATATTATAGAAGCTCTTTTGACTAAATAAGGAAAGATAAATATGGTAGATTGAATAATAGAAACACATTCCATTAATGTAACCACCCACTCTCGTATTCTTATTGCGATTCATGAAGCCGCTTCAGTCGAAAATGATTCTTGCAACAACTCGGTTGATGACTTTGTGATCCTTCGGCATCTCTGTATTCCTGGCATATATCCAAAGCCCAAACGCTTCTTTGAAGTTTTCTGGCAAGCCCCGTTGCCAGGATGGATTAAAGTGAACGTCGATGGAGCTTCCAAAGGAAATCATGGCCCTGCAAGTTTTGGTGCCATCTTCAAAGACTCATCTAGTCAACGTACGGGCTGTTTTTATGTTGGTTGTGGTCTTTCTTCATCGCTTGAGGCTGAGATGCTGGGTGTCATCCATGCGGTTGATTTCGCACTTCAAAGAGGTTGGAGAAAGTTCTGGATTGAAAGTGATTCCACCACTATCATCCAGTCCATTTGGAACGACATCACTCATCATGTCTGGCCGCTTACCACTCTTTGGATGAAGTGTATGAACTTGCTTCACGGGATTGATTATATTGCTACTCATGCATACCATGAAGTGAATGCTATTGTTGACGCCCTCGCCAACAAAGGTATTCAACAAAACATGACTTGGATCGACACTCTTCCAGCTGACTTATTACCTCTCTTTGAGAGAGATTGTAAAAAAATCCCATCTTTCTGATCTTTGTAATCCTTTTTATCTCTAATATATTGTTCTTTTGTCATTGACCGAAGCATTACCTTTAAAAAAACATAGATAATAGAAACCAAATTATAAATAAAATTCATACGTAAATATGATCAGTCCTGAACTTTTCCTTCAATTTCATAAACAAGTTATCATGAAACATTCTATTAAGGATTTTCAACCAATACATTATTCAAAATAAATGGGTAGGTTTAATCCAAATACCAATCTAACATTGAAATACTGTTTACTTCATGAGGCATATTATTGAAATATGGAGTTATCTACAACTGGACCCACCCATCACATTCAAATCTTACGAATTGAAAATATTTTTTAATAAAAATGAAATTTATTCTCAAATTTATTTATAAGACATCAATTATCTATATTGAATCAAAAATATGTAACATCAATATTTTCCCAGAACATGAAATATAATACTTAATAAGCTTACATTGACTAATACCATAAATTGAAATGGCATATCTTTAATATAACATCAATTTAGTAGAAATAACTCTGAATTAATCCATGATATAAAAAAATGTTGACATGAAGGAGATGAATATAATAAATAACGAATCATAATGATTAATAGAGAACATGACCATAAGAAATTTAATGATTCAAAATTAATGTATAATCAATCATTAGTAAAGTATGATAATAGACCAAATATTCATCAATAATAATGGTTTTATAGTGACACCAAGCCTTCAGGAAAGAAAATAGATATAATAAATTAAAAATATTTTCTTGTATGTGACAAAGACAACCTAAATACCCTCTCAAATCGATACCTAGTATGGTCCTTCAGATACACCAAGGACATCCTCAATCCCCAGTGGTTGGAAACAAGCACCTAGTCATCAACAATAACTAGAGTGAACAATTTCAACAAACCTGAAGTAGAAAACAATAAATATATATTTATTATAGAAAGTAACTCTAAAGCCTGATATTTTAATATGTAAGCAACATGTTTTATTGTGTACATGATATGCCAAAACAATCGTAAACCAGAAACTAAATATCATTTTTTAAATTTTACATTTGTAACTTATATGACAGAATGGTGGGTTTGAAAAAGATTAACGGAATTATGAAAATATGGTTTATGCATGTATATATCATTCATTATAGGGTGGCCAAATTATTTTAATATTAAAATTTAACTCTTTTGAAAATAAAAATGAAATTATTTCACAAAAAGAATTTAATTGAACAGAATTGTGATTTAAACCAATAAATTAAAATAAAATAACGATTTATGGATTATATATAATTAAATATACGAATATATACAATATTTTCTATATAATCATTAATATTAATCATATCTGTTTTCTAAAAATGATAAATATTATTTTACTTATAAAAAGAACAATTTTTCTAATTGTAGTGTTGCTGTCTTTTAATGGGGAACGTGTTTTAAAACTAAATTTTCACACATTTATAAATTTAATTTGAAAAATTAAACTTTGATTTTAATATAAGAATATCAGAATAATTTTATATTCATATTTTGATAATTTTTAGAAACGTTTTATGTTTCACTGAGAAGTGAAAAATAATTGTTTTTATAAAAATATATTTTTCAAGAATTTATAAATTATAATTATGTTTTTAATTTTAATCAGATAAGTTTTATTTAAAAAAATATAGTATTGCTTTTTGAAATGTATTTTATACTCTATTCTAGTATAAAAACAATTTATATTTTCTAGAATTGTTTTTCTAATAAATAAAATGTTAATTGTTTAATTTTATCGATTTAATGTTAAATTAATTTATTTATCTTATGTGTTGAAATTTTCAAAATGGGTACCATATTTTGAATTACATGGTTAATATTTATTAAAAAATTCCCTTTTAGTTTTTGGTCAATATGAATAGAAATTCAGTACATTTTTATTACCAAGGTTAAGGGTAAATTGGTTAGTTATTTTAAAAAATTATTCGATGAGGATTATAAACATACTCTAAAAAATTAAATTTTTATTAGATTATTTATATTCAACCCCTGACACCTATGGATTGATTTTGAGTTATTTAACAGTCACTTGTACCTGAATATTACTTTGGTAATATTTAACATAATGAGAATTACATAATGTACTTCCTTTTACTTAAACATCTCTTATGAGTCTACATGGATAAAATGAACGTTATGAAGGATTAAAACATTGAATATAGAAAACAATAAACTTATTTTCATTATTAATATTTATTTATGAATTTTACATCCATTTTGGAAGAGGTTATCTTTTTTATAATATTTTATTTAATGAAAACACAACGGTGTTACATTGATATTTTGAATAACTATATTAATTAGAATACCTGGTTATTAAGAAGATATCTTCAAAAATAGATTTTATTTAAAAATATACAATATTTATATACATAATGGTATATTAATTTCCCTTTTTTATGAAGAATTAATTAACATAAATAATTATACATAAATGATTATTAATTATTTTATTAATGGAACAAAGAAAAAACTTATGTTATATTTTTAAAATAAATTAAATATTTTTACTGTTGTGCTCAAATTATTTTAAAAAATGTAAATAAATATTAGGGTTCTATTAATGGTTTAGTTTTTAATTAATATACTTTTCAATTTTTTGAAAGTTAACGTAACGAATACTGTCAAAATTTACCCAAATGATATTTTATCAAAAGAGTTTATAACTAAATTATTTAAAATTAATAAAAATTGAATACTAAAAGGTAGTTATTATTTGGTCTTAAATGTCATAAATTATTCATATACTTTCTAATATATATTTTTTAAGTAAAATTACCACATTATAATTTTAAATAAATTGTTAATATAATTGTATTTAAAATAAGTTAACTAATGGTAATCAAAATGATATTGATTAAAATAAAATAAAAACATGTCAAAAATTTATATGTTGAGGATATTACAACACTATCTGATCATAATATTGAATATTAATCCATTTAGGGGTATTTTTATAAAAATTTAATTTACTACAATTTCATATTGTTTATTATTTTCCAAAATTACCCCTCACCTAAATTATAAAAGGGAACCCTTCATTCATTCAATTTCACCACATTGAGCCTTCAAGCTAAACCGAACTCTTTCCATTTATACTGATAAAATCTTTATTTTATTTATTGAGGTAATGGTATTTCCAAAATACCACCCCTAGATACCTTGTGAATATTTTAAAGGATTCCCTCCGAATAAGAGGAAGAAAAAGAAAGTACATGGAAAGTCAGAAATAAGGTAAAGGTCTTTGTCTCAATTTTTTTTCATTAATACATATTATCGATTTAATGCACTTACATTATTTTCTAATGTGTATATAAAACCCCTTTGACATTTTATAACATGAGTTTGTGTATTCTTATTATATTTAATTTTTTCTAAAATTTTACTCTTTTATAGTGAATAAGATTCGACAATTTAAATAGAATAAAGGGATATCTTACCCAAATTTCTATTTATTGGGTTAGACATATAATTCATTGATTATTTCATTTTAGTATTATGTGTAAAAATAATTTCAATTATTTTATTCTATATTTCCACTTGGTTTATATGAATTTAAAGAAAATCCCTATAATCAATTCATTTTATTAATTCAGACATCAATGAGATTAATTTTTGTAAGGGAATATTTTATTAAAAAATTACTTTAACTATTTTATTGAATTATTTTTATACATATTTATCTATCATTTAAATGCATTAAAAATGATTTTTATGAACTTTTTCTATGGAAATGATTTTTTTAAAATTTATATTTCAAATTTCTCTCAAATGTTATAAATAAATTGAACATTCTTTTATTTTATGTTTCAGGTTTTCCTCTAAAAAACTTATTTTCTATATCATTATATAATATTTAAATATAATTTTTTAAAAAATTTACAGAATGATTTCTTTTACTTATTTATATATTAATTAATGTTTTGAAGCCACTATTACCAGATTACATGGTTATTTATAAATAATTTTTTTTTCTTTATATGTTGGTAACTTTCATTTAAAATAAGTTATTATCCTGAATTATGGATTTCTGATTAAAGTGCTCATTTTTTTATGATTTTTGTATAATTCATGGTCATTTTTTATGAAAATGGGTTGTTATGTTATAATGAAAATATAGTTGGATCCATGAAGGCCATCCAATGCATTGGGTTGGATAGAATTTGACTGTAATATGTATTCAAAGAGTAAATGTGATAGTTACATCATTTGGTAACTATAAAGTTAACATCGTAATGTATCTATGTGGTTACAATAAAATGGTAACTATATGGGATACAACATAAGTATGTGTGATAAGAAAATTCTTCCCCATGTAACATTTATTTAATATTATTTTGTCTTTGTTATTATAGTTCTCTCAATTTTTAACAACGTAAATTGTTATGTTTGTTTAACTATAAATGTTTTATTATTATTTATTGACTAAAGATTTTATTATTTAACATTTTTTCCCTTACTGATTTTTTATTCTCATCCGATGATTAAAAATCATGGGGTTTATGGGAGTGTAAGAACAGGATGGTTTCGCAAATAAATTTTCAATATTAAAAACAAATCACGTCATATTTTAAACACTTTTTTATTATGTAAATATTTTATAATATTCTTGTAGTATCCAAATAGTATGATTATGGGTTGATATAAATAAATTATAAAATTATTCTAAAAATATCTAATTCTAATTATCATTATTAATTAATGAAAATGAAATATAGTCTAAAGTTAATATAATATGTAATATTTAAGGTTAGGTACCTATATTTGGTATCATATCGGGTTTATATAATTTTTGATATTGGTATATTTTTATAAGGACCCTGCAATAAACATTACATAATCTTGAATTAAATGAATAATTCACATTGAGGATATTTTTAGGTTTAGAGTTTTATAGAATTAGGCATAACAATTACATAAATCTCAAAAATTACAATGTAGACACTTCTAATCAGTTTCCATTATGTTTTCATAAAATAAAAAGTCTCAAATAAAGGAGACATATCTAGATCCATGTTTTAGACAACATGAATTTTCCTTGATCCCATCCTTGACCCTATTCTACTTTATGTTTTATTAAAAACATTTCAAAAACATGGGATGGGCATAAAAAGATTATTAAGTGATACACAATGAAGGAAAACTATTAGACTTTCATATCAATATGTAATCCATGAATACTTGATCATAACTAATACTTTTATCTATTATGAAGTAGTAAATACTCATCGCGGAATAAAAGATCATTGCTTACCCATTTGTAACCAAAAGATCACCATAAAACCCATATAAAGAACAAAACACATATAAAGTTAACTTTGGACATAAAAATTCTTAAGTGTAATAACCATATGGTTTACATCCACAAATATCACAAAATGGAATAGCCATATGGCCGACTTCCACCCCCAATGCATTGAAGGTTATAACGTAACCACTCATCCTGGTTTATTATGACAGCACCCGTCATATGGTTTATCAGTTAACCACTCATCAATTGTCCAAGTACCATCATAACACATAAAATATTTCAAATATAAAAATTTAACTAATAATATTTCATTTGAAATCACAATAAGTAATTTCAAGATATTCAAATAATCATTCCATTTTCCTAAACCATTTAAAAAGAAATTTTTGAATAAAAGTGTCCCATTCCATTTTGAATATTTTAATGGAATTATAATTTTAATACATTAATATACATATAAATAATCACTCAAACAATTTTTAAAAAATGGATATTAAATACAATGATTTAGAATAATAAATTTTAAAACATTCAAAATGATATTTTAGTTAAAGTGATTTCTTAACAAAATTAGAGAATCTTGAATAAAAATAATTGAGGAATAACATTTAATATGAACAATATAAAATCATGAGAAAAAGTTATTAATGATTTAATATGAAAAAAGACAATATATACACCATATAATATTGAATTTGTGCATAACAACAATGAAGCCTCAATGGAAATGTTAATTGAGATGAAATACCTTATAAATACAGTATCCTTAAATTATGGACAAATCAATCACATAATTATGTGTCAAAAATATAAATACACCAAATATAAGTGTATATTAATTGTAAAACAAGTATAGGTCAATCACACATATTCATAGGATGACATATTCTCGACGTACATGTTTGACCCAAATAATTGAAATTGGGTTAAGAAGTTCCATTGCGAAAATTCGAAAGCTTAACGACGTCACATTAAAATTTAGAAAATGTGTCTATGATATAAAAATGTTATCTCTTCACATGGACAAAAAATTTAAATAAATAATGATATAAAAGAACATATCCTTACATATTATGATGTAAATTAAAATATATAACAAAAATAAGTCTTTTAAAAAGAGTAAGGTGAAAGGTTCCCTTACCGATTTGGTAACTTATAAAACATACGCCACATGAAAGAAGGATCATACAATGTATATTTAAATACCCATAAATTAATTTATATTACACAAATATTATAATCTTGGGAATTACATACATCACTCAATGGAAATAGTAACAAACATAGCATGAATCTCACGGGAATACAAATGAGATAAAAACCCCTTACCTCATTGTAATCAATCGAGTCGTACGAACAAAAGATAATAACCAAAAAATGAATCACACAATACCATGAATATAAAGGGATCAATGATAATATATATCAATGGCAGTATACATTACACCACATTAAATAAATAATTTGCGAACAATTGAAATCTCACAAAATTAAAGGTGGGATAAGAAATCTCGTTACCTCATATCCTATTTGACTCGTTTGTTCATTATTCTTCATGAGTAATAAACTAAAGTTATTTTATACTTTATTAAGAACATTTTTAAAGTTTATTTTTCTTTTTCATATCACTTATTACTATGTTATAAACATTATTCAATCATTTATGTTAATAATGATTGTTTGGTCGATATTTGGCACTTGGGTAAAAAACTACCACCTAATAATTACATGTTGTCCAAGTGGTCAAAAGTACATTATCTCCAGAATTATATTCATGATTTAGATATCATATAAATAATATATATCCTGTATATATAGGTATTTATAAGAGTACATAACATTTTGGTGATAAGAAATGAAATGCTTTGTTCAAGGAGATGGTAAGTCATACGTACGCATGAACGCAAATTTCATTTCTATTTAGTATTTTAATGGAATTAAAAGATAATAATCCATAGATATATTATAATTCCAATATAATATCATATATAATATCATTAACTATATCTTTTATACATCCCACATATGGCATTAACGAGTCATATCACTTTGAGGGGGCGCTAGTCCGCACTTCCTCAAATGAAATTATCGCGTTTACCCGTTATGGAAACCATAAAGGTAGGATATGAATGTTAAATATAGAACCATAAAGATAATATAAACATATTATATATCATATAAAAATTAATTTCTATTTTAATGTCCACCATAAGAGGCGGTTGGAGATAATCGAAAAATCCTCATTTTGTGAGACGTTAGTTTTCCATCCACAAAAACAGTATGTTCTTCACCTACTAGATGGAGGTGTATGTAAGTATAGTTACAATAATTCTCATAAAAACATCCTAGTATATTTAGGATTATGTTATTGTTATAAAACTGAGAAATAAAAATATTTTATGGTGGGATAAGTAATATAAAATAAAAAAAGTTAAGAGGAACTATTACCTTTAATTTGGGTAACTTCCTTTGGTTTGAAACAAAAGGACTTCTTGAAGGGTATTCGGCCTAAGGTAACAATTCTAGGAGTAGGATAGGGATTTAGGGATATTAATTGAGAAAGATTTGGACGAGCCCAAATGATTGAGAGTTGTGAGGAATTTGTTAGAAGTTGTGTCCTTTTATAAGGGGGAAGAGGGGCTCTATAGGAATGTTTGAAAATATTATTTTATTATACAATGATATTTGGTTTCTAAAGGTCATAAACTAATTAAGGTAGAAGATAATATGGCTGATGGTCTAAAAACTTTAATACTATATGAATTGTACAGGTTTTAGATGTTATTTTAGTATTTATAATCTTATTTATTTTAATTATGTATTAATGTGATACATACTGTGTCATTATTGTGTCATAAATATTTTAATTTATTTCTTGAAAAAAAATAATTAAAAAATACCATTATGTATGAAATATTTTTATCTTTCCAATGAATATTTATATTCTAAAACATAACTTATATAACCCCATGTAAAAAAATAATTTACTAAAATATATTTGTTTGTGTCATTTTTTCCTTTACAATAAATTAATTAATATAAAGTGTCATTATCACTCTTTAGTAGAACCATGGGGTCCCAAAATCGACCCAAATATGACCATGGTCATCCATGACTCATACAATAAGGTTAGGAAATGTCTTAAGGTAATTTTTTATTATTATCTTATTCGTTTTACCTTGAATTACTGTATTTACCTTTAACCGCGGTAAATAAATGTTAGAAGTTACAATTCACTAAAAATTATTTTTGTCTTATTGAACAAAATTTTAATTATTAATAACAACCATTTTTGTTTTATTTTCTATATTCATTTAACAAAAGTGGTAAAATTTCATTTAAATGAAAAAGTCCGGTTTTTAACTACAATAAAGTTGTTTCCCTATTCCTCAAAAATTGATGCTTTTCAGAAAAATACCAAAAAGTTAGACTAAGATACATTTGATATTCCAAATTAAAAAATGTTTCCTATTTTACCAAAATAAATACATTTAATTTTCATTAATTAATTTAAAATTAAATCATTTTGTCAAAACAAATAGTATATTTTTAAGAAATAATTATTATCAAAAATTAACACTTGTTTATGTACAATTTTAAAGTGAAATTAATTCCAATAACAAACATTGTATTAAATGGTAATAATATAATCTAATTAGAATTTAATACCAATTAAAACATATAATCTAACCATATAAATATATTAGATTAAAAGGTAGTTTAGAATAAAAATACAGTATTTTCACTATTAATCAAAAAAACAAAATTTTATCAGAAAAATACAAAAAATTTACCCAAAGTGAATTTAGATGTCTCGGTTATAAATATGAATTTTATTTTATCAAAAAGAACATGTAAAAGTTACCAAAACTTGATTTAAGGATGGTTCTCCACTAAAAAGCTGTAAATCGACCTTTTACTGAATAATAGAGTATTCATGCTTAAAATTATATTCATTTATATTTTAAGCCCCTAAAATTTATTGGATAAATGAAAAAACATTTAAAAATCAGTTATAATCATTTTCTAGTTAGTTCTGTTCATTCCTTCCATTACAATTGCTAGGAGTTAACTACCATTTAAAATAATAATAATATATTATTATTTTTCAGTATGATTCAGCATTGTGTGAAAACGATAGATTTCAAAGAAACCCATTTCTGTGTATCGGGTGTGCCATCGAATCATAGATTCCCCTTTAAAGTAAAATTAATATTTAATTCACAATTATTAATAAATATGAAAATTTCTTACTCATTATTTACCTCAGATGTCACATCCTTCCCCCTCATGGAAATTGCATCCCAGTAATTTTAAAGATGGTCTTGGAAAATTAATTGAAAGTCCCACATCAAAAAAATATTCACTAAATATGTCACTATAAAATAATGAAATTGAAGTACAAAGGTCACCTGAGATAATACCATAATAGTATTCCATGTACGAAAACATGGATGTGGAAGAGAAAACAAACCATCATCTTCTGATGAAGTGTGATAGAAAACATGGTAGAAGAAAGTTAACCACCAAAAAATCACAAACTTGTGATGGGTAAAATAGTCTCTGATACCCGAGTAGAAAATGTTAACTTTTAATGTTTTTTTAAGTTAGTTTTCATACAGTTGAAGAATTTATTTATGACCATAACTAAAAAATAATGAAACAAACATACTTGTCACGTAGACTTTCATCCTTTACTATATTTCTAGCACAAAATCATATTTTCTCCAAACGATGAGTATTTAGGATGAATTTTTCACATTAAAAGGTCTATAATAAACTTCAAGAGAATCACATAAACCACAAAAGATAAACTATATATTTCCATTATATATATACCTTAACCAAAACCAAAAAGGTTAGTACAAGATCAGATAATCCCCAAAAAGGATAATTCTTTATAAAAATAAATACTATTCCTAATCTCCAAAATTCAAAAAATAATACCCTAAGTTCATCAAAGACCATTTAGTAAACAAAATCCCATAAAATTCTTCAATATATTCCAAACTAACATTGAAAACCAAAACTCAGAAGAATTTAATCGCATAGTTTTCCACAGTAAATCGTAACATTTATCTGCAAATAACATCCACTACTTTTAAACTCTCATTCTGAAGTATAAATAACCTAATAACACATTCACTATGATGGGTTAATAATTTCCATAAATAACCCAAAATAAACTTATTTATATGATCATATAACTAAAATTAATCACTCATACTAACCAGGGACTTCACATAGTCCAGTGGTAGGTGATAAATCTTAGTCGCACTTTGGGTGTGTGTTCGATTCCCGCAGCTTTGTCCGACGTGATAGGTTGGCACACGGTCTGCGTGTTTATCATTTTTAAAAAACTATAAAATTCTATATCATTCCCAAAAAGAGATAAATTCCTCAAAAATATCCATAACTTATTTTAACCAAAAAGGTAATCTACTAACTTTTATTTTTCATCCCAAAATGTATTAACATGTAATTCCCTCAAATTCAATGACCATATAAACCCAAATGGTTCTTTATAAGTATATCAACAAATAAAAAGATAATTATTCCTTGAATAAAATTTTAATATATCAAACTGTATGTTGAAACATACAATAAAAAGTCCTCTAATGTCATCCCATCATCAAAAGAGCCTTAATACTTTAAAGTATTTCACCACCCTAAAATCTACTACAACTCCTGAATCCCTTATATATTTACTTCTTACTAACTCAAAATTCTTCATGATCCATTAACCACTCTTTACCAACTTATTCTGAAATACTTCTTTCCTATAAAAAAATCATGAATCATATCCTAAGATTCAATAATTTCAAAACATATGTTAAGAAATTTTCCATATGTTTCATTGGCCATTGTCAGTTTCTTCATCCTTAATTGTAATAGCATTAGGAATTTGGAAAAATATATTTCTACGATCTTGGTGATCACATTCCTGAAACATCTTTGTAGGACATCTGTTTGTATAATGACCATGCACACCACATTTAAAAAATTAAATTGATCTCTCATAAAGAACTTCTTTCCATTTCCGAGAGTTAACTAGATGCTTCTTTTTTCCATTACAGTTTCTTGCTTTATGACCTTCAATCCCACATCTATAGCGTCTTCCTGTCCCTCGGAAGCATTTTCCTAGGTGTTTCTTTCCACATCCATGACACATAGGTTTTTGAACATACTTACCTTTATGATTATTACCTGAAATTATGTTTGTATTTGTTTCTCGCATATACGATGCCTTATAAAAATCACCAAGGTTTAGGTTGTCAATCATGACTCCGGATAGTTGGTTGAGAACCACCACAAGAGTTTTCATTGAATATCTCATTTAATTTAATTTCTCTTTCAAAAAACTGTCACATTTTTCTACACATCCACTATTAATTTGGTGCCTGCTAGATCCAGCCATTTACTAAAACCAAAACTTTTCAGTGTGAGTATACTATTAAAATCATCATATAATATCTTCTAAGGAGGGTAAATACTTATTGATGTTATCTTAAACTCATTAAAAATAACAACTACACTTTCTAATATGTTTACCATTATAGTTAGGTCACTTATGCGTAGATAACACCCCAACCTCTAATGTTATCAAACCCGACCTCTGATACCAACTATAAGGACTCAACCTTAAATATTACATAATCTTGATTTAAATTAACAATTCACATTGAGGATCTTTTCAGGTTTTGAGTTTTAGAGAACTAGGAAAAACAATTACATTACATCTCAAAAATTACAAAGTAGTTACTTCTAATCAGTTTCCATTTTTTCATAAAATAAAAACTCTTGAATAAAGGATACATGTCTAGTTCCATGTTTTAGACCGCATGAATTCTCCATGATCTCATCCTTGACCCTATTCCACTTTCATCCCTCCGAAAAACATTTCAAAAACTTGGTGTGAGCAAAAAAATCTCAGTAAGGGATACAAAAAAATGTAAAACTGTTATATTTTAAAAACAACAAGTAATACATGAATACTTGATCATAAGTAATACTTTTCCCCTTTATGAAGTAGAAAATACTCTTCACTGAATAAAAGATCATTTCTTACCCTTTAGTAACCAAAAAATTTCCATAAAACCCATATAAAGAACACAAAACATATAAAGGAAAACAAGGGACAAAAACATTCTTAAGTGGAATAACCATACAGTTGACTTCTAGAAATATCCTTAAATGGAACAGCCATACGGCCGTCTTCCATACCCAATGCATTGGAGGTTATAAAGTAACCACCCATCCTGGTTTATCAGGACACCACCCATCATATGGTTTATCACGTAACCACACGTTAAATGTCCAAGTACCATCATAACAAATAAAATATCTAAAATATAAACATTTCACTCATAAAATTTCATTTTAAATCATAATAAGTAATTTCAATATATTGAAATAATCATTCCAATTTCATTAACCATTTAAAAAGATATTTTTGAAACAATTGGTCCCATACCACTTTGATGATTTTAATGGAATTATATTTTTAAAACATTAATGTCCATATAAATAAATACTCAATCCATTTTTAAAAAAATTGACATTAAATATAATGGTTTAGTATAATAAATCATTAAAACATTTAAAATGATATTTTAGTTCAAGAGTTTTTTTAACAAAATTAGAGAATCCTGAATAAAAAAAATTGTGGAATAACATTAAATCTGACATTATAATATCATGAGACTAATGGGATTCAAGATATAATATGACGAAGGACTGTATATACACCATATAAGAGTGAATTGGTCCATAAAACAATAAAGTCTCAATGGAAATGTCAATTGTGATGAAATACCTTATAAATATGGTATCCTTAAATTAAGGACAAATCAATCACATAATTATGTGTGAAAGACATAAATACACCCAATATAAGTGGATATTAACTGAAAGAAAATTAGAGTTAATTCACACATATTCAAGAAGTACATGTTTATCCCAATGAATTGAAATTCGATTAAGAAGTTCCCTTGGAATAATTCGAAAGTCTAATGGCGTCACTTTAAAATTAAAAAAACTTGATGAGATATAAATGGTATCTCGTCACTTGGACATAAAATTTACATCAACAAGGATATATAATAACATATCCCAACATTATAATATGTAAATTAACTGACATAACAAAAGGAAGTCTTCAAAAATGTAGGGTGAAAGGTTCCCTTACCGATTTGGTAACTTACAAAACATACTCCACATTAAAGAAGGATCATAAAATGTATATGTAAATGCCCCTAAATTATATTATATTACAAAAATAGTACAATAATGGGAATTACATACACCACTCAAATGAAATAGTGACAAATATCGCATGA
The DNA here is from genome assembly GCA_963277665.1 of Viscum album. Taxonomy (NCBI): domain Eukaryota; kingdom Viridiplantae; phylum Streptophyta; class Magnoliopsida; order Santalales; family Viscaceae; genus Viscum; species Viscum album. The sequence goes on along the minus strand of OY728147.1, from coordinate 2,042,329,093 downwards.
ATCTCATGGGAATAAAATGTGAGATAAAAACCCCTTGCCTCATTGAAATCAGTCGAGTCATATGACCAAAAGATAATAACCACAAAATGAATCTCAAAATACCAGGAATATAAAGGGAATAATGATAATATATATCAATGGTAGTATACATTACACCACAAGAAATAAATAAGTTGCGATCAATGGAAATCTCACGGAATTAAATGTGAGATAAGAAATCCCCTTACCAAGTGTCCTACGTGACTCGTTTGTTCCTTCTTCTTCTTGAATAATAATCTAATGTTAATTTATACTTGATTAAGAACATTTTTCAAGGTTATTATACTTTTTATATGTCTTATTACCATGTTGTAAAAATTATGAAATCATTAAAGTTAATAATGATCGTTTGGTCAATATTTTGTACTTGAGTCAAAAATGAACACCTTATAATTTCAAGCTGTCCATGTGGTCAATTTTCCATTATCTCTAGAATAATATTCACGAGTTAGATATCATATAAATCATATATATTCAGTACATATAGGTATTTATAACAGTACATAACATTTTGGAGATAAGAAAAGAAATCCACTGTTCAGGGAGACGATAAGTTGTACGTACGCATGAACGCTACTTTCATTTCTATTTCTTAACTTAAGGAATTAGAACATAATTACACATAGATATATTATAATTCCAGTATAATATCATATATAATATCATTAAATCTATAATTTATACATCCCACATATGGTATCAACGAGTCATATCCCATTGAGGGTGCGGTAGTCCGCACTACCTCCAATGAAATTATCGCGTTTACCCATTATCGAAACCAAAATGGTAGGATGTAAATGTAAAATAAATAATAATAAATAAAATATATACATAATATATATCATATAAAAATAATGTTCCATGTTAATGACCACCATGAGAGGAGGTAGTAGATAATCGAACAATCATTGTTTCGTGAGGCATTAGTTTTCCATCTATAGAAACAATATGTTATTCGGCCATTAGATGGAGGTGTGTGTAAGTTTAGTTAAAATAAATCTTATAAAAACATAATATTATATTGAGTATACTTGTTTTTTTGTAAAATTAATGAATAAAAAAATTATGGGTTGTAGAAGTAAAATAAACGAAAAGAAGTTAAGAGGAACGGTTACCTTTAATTTGGGTAACATCCTTTGGTTTGAACCAAAAGGGCTTCGTGAAGTGTCTTCTGCCAAAGGTAAGTCTTCTAAGAGGAGGATAGGGATTTAGGGAGATCAATTAGGTTGAGTTTGGAAACGCCAAAAGGCTATAGAGGTGTGAGGAATTTGATCGAAGTGGTATCATTTTTACGGGGGGAGGGGATCTTTAGGAATGTGTGAAAATATTATTTTATTATATAATGATATTCCATTTCTAAAGGTCCAAAACTGATTATAGTCAAATATTAGATGACTAATAGTTTAAATAAAATTATTCAATTATAATTGTATAGGTTTTGGATGTTATTTTAATATTTATAATCTTAATTATTTAAATCATTTATTATTGAAATATATATTGCATCATTATTGTGTCATAAATAATTTAATGTATTTGTTATCTAAAAATTATAAAAAGAATACCATGATGTAGGAAATAGTTTTATCTTTAAAATGAATATTTATAGTCTAAAAAATAACTTATATATCCTCATGTAAAAATTAATTTACTAAAAGATATTGGTTTGTGTCATTTTTGCCTTTACAATAAATTAATTAATCTAATGTGTCATTATCACACTTATGTGGCTCTATGGGGTCCCAAAATCGACCCAAAGATGTCCAGGGTCGTCCATGACTCATCCAACAAGGTTAATACAAGTTTTATGGTCATTTTCTATTATTATCATATTCTTTTTATCTTGAATTGCCATATTTTCATTTCACAGCTGTAAATAAAAGTCAAAAGTTACTATTCACAAAAAATTATTTTCATCTTATTAAATCTTATTTCACTTACTAATAACGAGCATGTATGTTAGATTTTTGAAATTTAATTCACAGAAGCTCTAAAAATTTGTTTCAATGGAATAGTCAGTTTTCGAACTACTACTAAGTTGTTTCACTATTAATAAAAAATTGAAGCTTTTCAGAAAAATACCAAAAATTCAGCCTAAGATATATTTGATATTCCAACTTTAGAAAAGATGACTTTTTTACCAAACTCAAACCATAAAATTTTCATTAATTAATTTGAAATTAATTCTCGTTGTCAAAACGAATAGAGTGTTTTTAAAAAACAATAACAATCAAAATATTGACACTTGTTTATGTCCAATTTCAAAGTGAAATTAATTACAATTACCAACATTGTATTAAATGGTAAAAATATAATATAATTACACATTAAAACAAATTAAAAATATAATCTATCCATATAAATAGATTATATTAAAAGGATGTTTTGAATTAAAATACATTATTTTCACTATCCATAAAAAGTGAATTTTATAAGAAAAATACCAAATATTTTTCCCCAAAGTGAATTTTGATATCCCAGTTCTAAATAAGAATTTTATTTTAATAAAAAATAACATATAAAAGTGACAAAAACTATATTTAAAGGGGTTTCTCTATCAAAAGGTAGTTAATCGACCTTTTAATGAATACTAGATTATTCGTGGTTAGAATTAGATTCATTCATATTTTAAGCCCTTGACATTTATTGGATAAATTTAAAAACATTTAAAAAACAGGTATAATCATTTTTTAGTTAGTTCTGTTCATTCTTGTCATTACAACGACTATCTGTTAACTACCATTTGAAATGATAATATTATAATATTATTTTTCAGTATGATTCAGAATTGTGTGCAATGTAAGATTTCAAATAAACCCATTAATGTGTATCGAGTATTCCATCAAATCATAGTATCCCAATTAAAGTAAAATTAATATTTAATTCAGAAATATTAATAAATATGAAAATTTCTTACTTATTATTTATATGGGATATTACAATTTTCGTAAGAGTTACAGATATAATGATCGGTTTATAAAATTATGGTTGATCAAAATTTCAGTGTCTTGGGAACCCATTTTTGAGGATTTTTGTTATGCGATTATAGGGTGAAAAGTGATATTTATAATTGAATTAACTTTTTGTTTGTTAATTATAAAATATTACAATTTGGCAGAAAAATAAAAGGAATAAGAAAAACGTTGTGGTTAAAATAATAAATGATACTCTTTTAAATATTAAGGGTGGTTATTTTTTATGTTGAAATTTTGTGTATTATTATAGCATTAATAATATAATAGTTTTTTATTTTGGTGGATTTTATTTTCTTATCCAAAAAATTGTTGTAATTATTAATTTCCAAATATGGTAAATATATATTTTGAATCTTTTTGGGATTTAGAGATTCGTATAATTTAATTCCAATTCTTCATGTCAAAAAATTTATCGTAAATACTCATCATCTGGAGAAAAAAGATGCGTTTATGGTGGAAATGGAGTAATGGATAAAAAATATATCTTTCACGTCTATATATATATAAATATATATCCTAGTGTTATTAATGTATATTTTAATGGAATTTCTAAAGTTTAATAAATTATTCTCTAAATGGAAATGTTAAATGAAAATATCAGTGGTTTACTGTTACCAATGGCCTTTTAACCAATCACATATTTATGATTGTGTAATAGTTAAAATTCCCATTATAATTTAATCTATTACTCTATTATTCCTCAAGTTTGGTTTTTATCTTCCATTATCGTATTTTTTTATCTGGAAAATTTTTATGTGTTTTCTGTGGTGACCATCATACTTCAATATCTTTCCTTTTAAAACAATTTTTTACCAATCATTTTTTTGATAAGAGGTTTTAAAAAATATATTTTAATTATTCATTCCCTGGTTACCAATCATGATATCAAATTTAAAGGATTCTATTTAGTAAATGGTGGGGGTAAAATAGTGCATCCCTTGATTTTAATAACTAAACACCATGTTCAATAGCATAAATCATGCGACACATCGAGCTTAAACGAACGTATACATATTACAATTTAAATATTGATGTTATAACATACTCGTTAGAATGATTCTATGAGAAATATTAACTGAATAATGAAAATATAATTGGCACACTAATATGTAATTAATTCATTGGTGACCAAAATATTAGTAAATAAAAATAGAACCCTTTTGGAAATAATAATGAAATCTTTTTCTGAAAAACAAATTAAGTGCACACAAGTGTGTCTTATAGGAATATACAAAATAAAACACAACTATTGATTTTATTAATAATAATAATAATAATATATATATAAATATATATTATATTTTCAATATAACATTTAACATTCGTCGGATGTGTTTTTCATTCATGATAAATCTAATTTTATGCATAAAATGCCCTATCGTTCTAAAGGAGGTTTTGCAACCTTTTAATGGAGAAAATGTAATAAAACCAAAATTAGTAAATTTAATATATTTAATTAGATAAAATAAAAATCATTTTTAAAATCTTAATGTCATTATGAGCTTGTGGTGCAATTTTGATAATTTTGTTAAACATTTTTTTTCAATGCTTTATGAAAATTCTGATTTTTATTAATATTTATATTTTTCATGTTTTTATAATTAATAATTACTTTTTAGATTAAAATTAGTTATATTATATTAAAAATAATTAAATTTGGGTTTTATAATTCATTTTAAACTGGAATTTATTATAAAAAATATTAATATTTTAAAACAAAATTTTATTGAAAACAATTTATCATTGTGTTTTACCTGTTTAATTTTAAATTAAGTTCTATATATTATTTATTTTGAATTGTTAAAAATTTGATCCATATTTTTACTCATGAGATCCAAATTTAATAAATATGACCCTATTAGTTTTAAATCCATATGAACATAAACTTTCATAAATTTTTATTACCACAGTTATGGGTAATTGAGTTATTTTATGATAAAAATAATTTTCCAAGGATTAGAAAGATACCCTAAAACATTATTTTATTTTATTTATGGATATATATTCAACCCTTAACATCTATGTAAATAATTTGAGTAATTTAATTGACCCTATTAAAAGAAAATGACTATGATGTTATTTAAATTAATGAAACTCAAAAAAAATCATTTTTCTTCTTAAACATATCATATTTGTAAACATGTGAACAAAGGTGGTTTATAACTAAAACTAATTGTGAATTTTGAATATAATAAACATATTTTTATGATATAAATATAGTTATTATTTATAGGTCCATATAGATGAGTTTAGGATATTTTTGACAATTTATTCAATGAAAATAAAAATGTCTCACATTCGTATTGTTAATAATTATATTATTATTAATATGGAGTTATTAAGAATTTACCTTCAACTATAGATATTTTCATAAAATATAAAATAATTTTATATATCATGGTATTTTAGTTTTAATTTTTAATGAAAAAATAAATAATTTAATTAATTATACAACTCGGATGAATTATTTAATTAACAAATGAATCCATAAAATAAATGATATTAATAATTCTAAAATTAATATAATTTGAATTTATTAAGGTTATCCATGATTATTATTAATTTTTATTACATATTAGGGGTTTATTTAATGTTTTTTTCGTATTTATATTGTTCTATGTTTTTCCTCAAATTCTATTCCTTTTACATTATGAGAATTAACACAAATGATATTTTTTCAAAATATGTGGTTATTAAATTACTTAAAATAAAAAAATATTTAAAAATAAATTATGATTTATATTTTGTTCTATATTTCATAAATTATTCATTTATGGTCCAATTGATATTTTATAAGTAAAAATTTCAACCATTTAAAATTAAATAAATTGTTACCACAATTAAAATTACAATAAGTAAACTAAGTTAAATCATAAGGATAAGGTTTAAAAGGAAAAATATATCTATTTTTTGGATGATGATATTGCTACATTATCTAACCCTATCATTGAATACATGCCCATTTGGAGGTATTTTGATTGAAAATTAAATTATTATAATTTAATATTTTGGGAATTTCCCAAAGTTCCCCTCACCTTAATTATTAATGGTCATTCCTTTTTGTTATTTCAACATAATGTTCCTTATAGATCAACGAAACTTTTTCCATTCTAATTATCAACATCCATAGTTATATTTTTGAGGTACTTTTCATTCCCAAATACCATGCCCATATCTCTTAAATAGTGATTAAATAAAGTCTGCTAAAGAAGAAGAAGATAAAGAAAGTATGTGGCATGTCAGACTCACGGTAAGAGACTTTGTATTAGTTTTCTTTCATCGTGGAATATTTTTATTTTATGGATGTATAAATTTTTTTGAGGTTTATATATCTATCTTTTGAAATGTTATATCCCTAATTTATTTCTTATTCGAATATTTATGGTTTTTTAATGTTACTTTGTCATGTGGAATAAGATTCGACAAATTATAATGAAGTGAGGAATTTATTAACTCAACCTCCATTTATTATATAAAACTTCTAATTAATTTATTATTTCATAATAAGATTATGTGTGAAAATAATTTTTATTATATTATTTGGTATCACTACTTGTTTTATGCGAATTTTTAGATAATACATATAATTGATTCACTTGATTAGTTTTCACATGAATGATATAAACAATGTAACCGACCCTTTAACTAAAACAACATTTTAAATTTTTTTTATATTTAGTCTTATAAATCATTCTATTTATTTTCAATATTCTCAAAAAAATCGGGATTGTATTTATTTGGAAATGAATTTATTAAAATATAAATTTTCTATGTTATATCAAAGACATTATAAAATGTATCTTTTTAGGTTTTATGTAAGGGACTTTCCATTAAAAATACTCTTTAACGTATCTTTTTATAAAAATTATAATGACTTTTTAAAATAATATCAACAATGAGTATTTCATTCTTTTAGGACACCATAATGTTTCCAATCCTCTTTTAAAATACTACATGGTTATTTTCAATGAAATATTTTTCCCATTATATGTGTTCATTATTCATTTAAAATAATGAATTTTACCCAAGGAATATTATTTTGATGCAGGTATTAATATATTATGATTATTTTCATGTAATTGGGTATTGTGTATAATGATGGGTGGTTCCATTTTAAACCAATGATGTGTGGGTCTATAAAATACCTCCAATGTATTTGGAATGATGGAAGTATAAAATAAAGGTTAATCCAAGTGTAATTATCATACTTATAGCACATGGTAGTTTTGATGATTACATCATATGTTATTCCTAAGGATTACAATCATATGGTTGTCACATGTGATACAAAATATGTGTGTATGATAAGAAAATGATACCCAAACTTATCAAGATGTTATATTATTCTTGAAATTTCATTAAAGTAATCTAATGTTTTTACATGGTAAGATAACAAGTTTTCATTTAGAGTAATTTTTTTTAAAAAAAATATAGACTATAGATTTAATTATTTTCTTTTTATGTCCCTTAAAAATATTTTTTTCTCATCCCAAGTTTAAAAAATCATAGGGTTTAAGGGACAGTAAGAATAAGGATTGTTTCATGAAGAAAACTGTGAAGATTTAAAAGAAAATATGTATTATTTTAAATACTAATGTATTATGGGAAAAATGATAAAATTTTATTAGTATCAACTTTGTATGAATGTAGAGGTTCAAGAAATAATTCAGACATAATAATCTAAAAATATATACAGAAAATATCATTATGAATGAAAGAAAATGAATTCTATTCTAAATTTACTGGAATATGTATTCATTAAGGTTGGGTCTGTATAAAACCACCGAATTAGTAAAATAAGAACTATAATTCATTGAAAATGGAAACAATATAATTGATGCAACTGAAAAGTTTAAAAATAATATCCAAATTTCATGTCTAATAGAAAATAAACACTAAAAACAAGAAACTGCTAATCCTTGTAATAGTTTGTGAACTCTCACACCATCTAACCAAAAGATACCTAGATAAATTGACCAAAACCTCACCAAATCACTATATATCTTTCATTTACATGCATTGAAAGACATAATAATTTCTATGAAATGCGGATGTGTTTCTCAAGGTGTGAGATAAATAGAATCAGAAGGATCCCACCGAGGTGTTACATATAAATTCTCAGTACAAAAAAATGTAAGCATGATCCACTCTATAGAAAACAAGTCATGATAATCTGTTAAATAGTTTTTATATCAAAATTTAAGTAAAAAAATACAAATTTTACATAGTTCCAAATATCCTAGGTAAAAAATATTCAAATCATATCACACATATCAAGTATTTAAATAAAATCAGTTATCATGTATGTTATGATATCTTAATGAGTACAAACCAATCTATAGTTAACATCACGCCAAGAATCACACTAGGTATGAATATCTAGGATACTTGTACTTTAACATACACAAACATGTACATCATGTCTCCCAAAATATACATCGAATCCATAGATCAAACAAACCCCTCAGCATGTAAACCTCCACAATTGTGTAAAACATATCTATACCAACGGACATAGTGAGAAGAGTAACAATCCATGAGTGACTACCCCTGACTGTATGAACAAACAAGGCATATTATTGCAATTTAAACAAATTTACCCACGTCATCTCATGTGCTACATTTTCTAAATAATTTCATAAAATATTTCATTGGAAATAATTTCATAAATCTATTTCAAAATACATTGAAGTTTTCATTTACATTTACCAAAACAAGTTAAAATCCATATTTTCTTAAAACACCATTTCAAAATACAGAATTCATTCCTGAAAATCCCTTTATAGAAAAATTTATGATAAAAAATTTTCAATAATGTTTATACAATATAGTCTATATATGGGACCAACTACCTCTAACTCTAGTATCACATGCCTGCAAAGGGATCCCCCATCAAAAAACAATGAAAAGACAACAAGAGAGGGACTATAATCAATCAATATAACTAAGAATCATCTAAATAAGAAAGTCGATCTATAGAGGGAATGACACAACACTCACCTAATGAAACACTAATTCCACCCCACAAAAAAATATTTTCAACCTTAGGAGGAAGATCAAGAAACATACTTATAATGTATTAATACAATCAATAATAGAAGACCAAATGATTTGAAAATGTAGTGCAATGATGATGTAGTGACCAATGAAAATGAAGAAGAAGAAATATAACATAAACCAGGATATGTGTCTCAACTAAAATAAAGATAAATGACATATCAAAATTATCTACAATGAGTGTAGATCCCTTATATCTCCAGAGAGAGATCCCAGGTTTTGTGAGGGAAGGAATATCTTGAATGAAAACAATATAAGATTTGTAGAGTATTAAAAAAATCAGAAAACATACATGAAGTGAAAACCTTTTAAGATGTGAATTTCATTGGTTTTAAAATATATCCAAAAACAGGTCACCTCATATTTCAAATAACCTCGATCGACCTTTTCATGAAGTGATATTGTCTCATGATTTATAAAAATTTCATTCTATAAACCAGATCATGGCATCCTCCCAACAACTAAATCAAATATTACAATACTTTCACGACATAAAATCATTCAGGCGATAAATTTTACAATAAAAAGTAAGAAAATCCCCCAAGGTCAACTCATCCGCTAAAGAATATTCTCCTAATTACATTTCTTATTTGTATATGGACACTATTAATCCAAAAAAATCATATATCCTTTAAAATTATGTTATTTTCTACAGAAAAAGATATTTATCCATAGAATCCCCAAAATGCACCCAAAAAAGTGGTAAAGAAAACTATAGATAATAAATATCGGAAAGAGGTTAACATGATTTCATAAGCTCCCCATCATAATAAATTTCTATCTAGGATGTCATGTGGAAGAAAGATGACTAGAAATACATGAGGCCACTGATCCCTCATCAACGACTCTCACTTTAATGCATCATGAGAATTAGATATTTTTTAGCATAATACTCTCAACAATTGAATTAGCTTTCAATTCGAAACATTTACCAGAGAGTAAGTGGTCTCAACTAGCTTCTCCATAACAAAACTGTCTAGTTCTAACTTGATCACTTCCCAATTAAATCATGATAGGTATCACTATGGTATTTCCAATGTAAATATATATGTAAATATTTATGAATAATTTCTAACTAAACTAGAAATGAAAACTAATAATAAAAATTCATCATCTTCATTGTGGAAATAATCATTCCAAATTATCTCGAAGAAAATTTTTCATATTTTTCAAGCCAATATCAGCACAACCAAGGATAAACATTAAAAAACATTGTCACTAATGAAAATCACTAAGGGATGATTTGATGACTTGTATATGGTATTTTAGACTCATAGATTTAATAAAATACTGATGTATATCCCAAATCATTAATAAAGTTTACTTAACGATACATTGTCCAACAAAGTATCAATTAATATAAAAAATAATAAATTTAGTCATAGGAAACATAAACCAATATAGATTCTTATTACATTGTCCACCAGTATCCATGATACCAGCACAAAAATACCCTCTATGATTTGAACATTAAGCACTATCTTCTTGTCTATCTATGGATTATTACTTAACCTCAACTCAACCTAACTCTCCATAACCTCATAGAGAATATTCTAAACCAAGGATTTAAACCTAAGGTCACTATCTAAAATAATTTCAAGGGGAACCCCATGTAACCTCACAACCTTATATACATATTGTTTAACTGATTCTTATACTTCATTGGTGCCCTTGATTAGAATAATGTGAGCGAACAGTTTCATACATTCAGTAACGACTCAAAAATTATATCTCCCTAGGTAAATACATTGTAATATAAAAAAATCCATGGAAGTCTCATCCCATTTCCAAACTAACATCAAAAGATGATATACCAACCCTTGAGGTTTTCTATACGCAAATTTTACCTATTGGTAGACTGGTGGAACACATAATATACAATTTCATGATTCATAAATAGACACTACAATCATTGTATAATGTAATTAAACAACATTATAGTACCAAAAGGAATGACTATAGAAAAATATATGATATTCAAAAAAATTGAGATCCTCATTCACACTAGGAAGAAAACCAATCCCCATAATAGAGACTAGCATCTCAAGAAAGTGACCAACCAGAAACGATCTATCCTCCAAATATGGTCTCTCAAATTATCCTAAACTCATCATTCTACTATTGATCATATAAAATTGACTCAAGGATAAAAAAATAATATCTAAACACTAAAGAGATACATTACTAAAACTACTTTTATAGTGTGTGGGTTCAATTTAATGAAGAGGCATATAATGCTAAAACCCATCAACTCTAGAACAACCTGTGATGCCACTTCCCTACTATGAGCATATGTAATGACTATCCCCTTTCACGAGTTGTAGATGATGTCATAGTAAAATGTTTGATGTTATTCCACCCACTTAAACTACCACAGATTCATGTATTTCTATAATTATATGCAACTCAGACTCTTATGTTGAAAAAATAATATAAACCCTTGCATGAATGGACATTGGAACTATTATTTTAGTGCATGAATCACTATGGAAATATATCAATCCTAAGTGGGGATATTAATATCATGGTTTCAACACTGGTAAGAGTCTTAAGCCACCACATGATCATCTTGCATAAATATGAATTCTATACCAACACCAAAAGAATCATAAAATCCCACCTACCCCTGTACATTCTCATGATAAATTATAATCGGAGAAGATATCAGAAGTCATTTCACATTTTTGAAAGAAGACTAACACTTTTAAAAAAATATATATATGAATTTAACACATATCTTTGTAATAATATTCATATGTTATTTCATCATCGTGAAATCAATGATGAACTATTTGTGGTATCCAGTAATACCCAGGAACATATAAATATAATAGATGTTCCATATCGCTTTCCATAACTAGGTTGACATCGCTATTTCAAGATCAACTCATAAGCAATACCCAAAAATAAAATTCCATAAAAACTATAATTATTGGATCTATAAAATTCATTTTGAAATATTTCTATATAAATAGTGACCCACTAGGATCGTCAAAACAAAACTCAAATAGTTCTGATTCTTCTTCTCATATCTTTGAAAAACCAATATATCATCCATGATAACAACCACAAAAGTGTCATTATACAGTAAGAATGCCTTATTCATCAAATCCATGTGTTTTTAGTGTATTTAGTCATACCAAATGAAATACCATTATATTTTTAAATCCCAAAACATAACCTAACAGTCATCTTTAGTGTATAAGTTAACTCAACTCTAATGATATGATAACCAGACTAAAGATATATCATAGAAACACACTCTCGCCTCTTTAACATGTAAGGATAATAATCGAAAAGCAGAAAAGGGTAATTATCCTTAATCACATCCAAATATTCCATCATATAGTTTATAAAAAATAGATTAAACCATATTATTTATTAGAAAAGATAACAAGGGATACTTATGGTGAGACACTAATATAGGGAAAAACCTTTCACCATTATATCATCCAACTGAATATTGAAATATTTTAGTGCTTTTAGTTCTCAAAACGTGTTTTTTACTTGGTATCAGATAAAATGTAAACCATAACTCCATCACTAGAATAAGACTATAGAAATTATATGGAAAAACTTAAAAAACCAGAATAATAGTATAAATATTAACAATGGAAGAAACATCATCTGGTTTAACTAATCTAGTAAACAACAAACTTTTGTTCTCTAGGTAGGATGGTCCTTCAAGACTTAACATCGGCCGTATGAAACAAGACATGTATTTGATAACAATCAAAAATGGAATGGGTATTGATGTTAAAATCCATCCTAATGATGACGTAAAATAGATCCAGATCGAGAAAAAACAAATCCTAGACTAAATATTCATTGGATATCGATATCAAACAAGGGGAAAACTAAAACACACTCTCCTTCCTCTTTTCCAAAGGTGTTTATTAACCCATAAAAAAGGATTAGAGTTTTATTGTGAGTTTATGAATATTCATAAGTAAAATGTATAAAATTGAGTGGTGGGGACCTATATCAAATAATCTAGTTTTTAATAATGATGAAATAATTATTGTATATCTCTCTATAGCTGGACCTATGTATACCTCCTCTGAAAACTCATTCATTACTAGAATTCACTACAATCATGAGGAATGTGGGTAGATCACTATATTATTTAAAGAACATAACAATTCTAAGGTATCCTTTGTATATGATGATCCTTGGAGATTAGGAGGAATTGATATAACTATATAGAAATGCTAAAAATGACCAGAGAATCAACAAATATTATGCATATCCATAAGAGTGTAATAATAACATCGGGTCTTCCCAAACAGAACAAACTGATTGAAATTTTAGGGGACAATAATAAATAAAACTGAAAATGAAAAGTGGCCCCACATATAAGAACAACCCTAACACTCCAAGGAAGATCATGTATCTAGTCATATACCATAGAATCATGGGATCACTTATTGGGACCCTCTAGTTTGTATGTCGTGCACATCACCATTATATTCTAATGTGTATATGGGGATTCAAATATTTGATCAATATTGTCCAGGATGTCCTCCACCTCTTTATGTTAATTAGTTACATTAAATAATCGTGGATTATTCTATAAGTACTCTTCTAATTGATACATTTTGCATCAAGATTATAGTTCTACCTCCACAACTACGTTCTAAATTTGCAGTACATTTTAGTATATAGAAGAATAACCAAAATGATAGTCTCCATAAAATTACGATTGAGAATCAGTTTTCATTGAGGGGCATCCACCGAACCATCCATAGGAACACATTACAGGTGTCTCAAAGGCATATTAATGCACACAAAAATATTATACACTATTAAGAAACAACATATTCCATGTTCAAACAAAAAAACCACAAAAAAAACATATATTATGATCTATAAATAAAAAAATCTGACACATATGCCATCATCCAATGGTATCTTTAGTCTCTTCACGACAAGATATGAATATGAACTCAACACAACTTATATCTAAAGTCTCAAAAATCCTATCTACAGTTTACCAACATCCCAAAACAGAGGATCAGACCTCCCTTTGATACCAAAATTTGACGAACCTGACCAAGATTCCCTCTCAAAATGGTATCCAACCTGAACCATCACATACCCAAAGATTGTTCCAGATCTCCATGGGGTGATGATAAGAACACACGATTAAACAATAACCATATGAAATGATTTCTATCATCTGGAAGTAGACAACATGACATATTTATATGTCTACTTATTATATTGGAAGGGGTAATGAACGAAAAAAGAAGGAAAGTATGTAATAGAAAAAAGAAAATAGCATAGGTGATGCAATAAAAAATTAGTTAAACACAATCCAAGGTATGACTCCAACAGTAAAGTAACACTAAAAACTGAAACAACTACTATATATAATAGTTTTAGAAATATCTAACCCTCTCTCCACCATCCACTTATACACAACTAATAGAAAATTCACCTCCTCAATGTGGCGTATTTACATTTCCGTTATTGAAAGACAAAATAGGGTCTATGAAACATCAAAGGGCCTCATTGGGTGTGATCTAAAAAAATTAGTAGGATCCCACCCAGTTGTTCCTTATCAAGACTCTATAAAAAAAATCCAAACATGATCAACTTCAATGAAAAAAAGGAATGGTAATCCGTTAAAAATATTTATATCAAATCCAAGGTAAAGAAATGGAATTTTCTAAATTTCAAAATCATCCTAGTAAACTATATTCAAATTATATCACACGCATCATGAATTTATGTGAAATAATGTATAAAAAATAATATAACATCCAAATAATTCCAATAAAATTATAAGTAACATCATGCCAGGGATTACACTAGTTCAGGCTAGAGACAACACTCACATCCATACATATACAAAAACCCACATCTAGTCTCTAGAAATATGCATTGAATTTGGAGAGCATATGAACACCCATCCAAGTAAGCATTTTTATGATTTGAACAAGTACCTAGAACTATTAACCCATGTTGTAGAGAAAAACCCCATAATTGAAATGATAGTATTAGTGCACATGGCCTATTTATACACCTTCAACCTAAGTACCGGAGGATTACCATGAGATAAATTTTCAAAAATTATTTCCCAAATACCATTTCATAAATATATTTCAAAGTTCATTAAAATTAATAAGTCCTTTTTACAAAATAATGGAAAATCATATTTTATGAAAAACCCATTTCCAAACACATGATTCATTCATGTCCGTTAATTTATAAAAAAAACGAACTCCATGGTAATAAAGTTCATCCATTATAGGCTATATAAGGAACTAACTACCTCAAAATCGAGTTTCACACACATTAAAAGGACCCTCACACATAGTAGAATGCAAAGCCTACAATGGAGGCCTTATAATCAATCCTTACATATAATAATCAATTAAATAATAAAAATAGAAAATGGAGAAGATAACGTAATACATATCTCAAAGAACACACAACATGCACCACAACCAACAAAAATGTTAGCCATTAGAGGAATATAAAAATATATATCTTGAAAAGATCAAGTGTGTCAACACCGCAAGACCAAAGAATCTGTGAATGTCATACAATGACGGGGCTAAGATCAATGGGAATAATGATTCAAAAATATCAGTTTCCTAGAGGCATGTAGAGTAACCATAATAAAATGAAAAACCAAAATGAACTGGAATGAGAAGAGATCATTAAAACCACCTAGTAGAACTCCTATGTTTGAAAAGAGAGGGATTCAATAAAATGAATATAAAGTCCAACAAGTATCATGGTTATATCCAAAAAACAAGAAACATGACCAGCTTAAAACAACATCATGAAATATATTCATTGATTTTTAATATGTTAGGAAACGTGATTAATGTGGGATTAAAAATTACCATGATTGACCATCGTGATGTGAACCTATCACACTATGTTAAAAAAAATCTTGCCTCAGAACCAGTTCATGGAATCATGTTAGTAGTAGATTCAGGTCGAATAAACTATTCTAGACGTGAAATAATTCAAAAAACAAATTCTATAGAGAAAGCGAGAAAAATCTACTCGGTCAATATATAACCTAAAAGAAAAAACTACCAATTAATTTCACATTTATACCAACACTCCAATTATTTCCATAAACATGAATCCTAGAACTATAGTTCATCGAACATAATAAAGTATCTTCATCCTGAGAAGTTCGAAAAATCACCAAAAACATGAGGGAAGTCAAAATAGAGAAGCGACATACATTAAATAGGGTAATGGTACTTTACATCCTTAAAATGTTTTAGAATGGTTTTATAAAAAACATTCAAATTTTTTCATTCCAGTAGTAAATAATACACTTTTATTTGGATAACAATTTAAACAAAAATTCCCAAAATATCGAGGAATATAATTTCATTACAAATATTCATGGAAAATATTAATGGTGTATTCAAAGAAGAAAAAAATAATTATAATGGGAAGATTGGTTTGGATGGAAAACATTAAAAAATCCCTTTCCCGCCTTTGGTAAAAAGAAAAAAATGTTCCTTAGGCAAATAAAGAGAATATTAATTTTCATGTTATTTAATGAAAATAAAATATGGTTGAAAATTAATTCCAACAATCATTTTTTCATAAATAATAAAATTCTTTAGTCTATTACAAGATTCTTATCCTGGATGAAATTGAGTAGAAATTATTTAAAACAACAAATTTTAAAAAATATCATATGACTTTAAAAAAAATTCATTAAAACCACTTCAAATAATAAATGTGAATTGAATCATTAAATACCATGGATAAAGAAAAACCGAAGATATAATATTTCGAAGGATAAATATATAAACTATATAAACTAAATTTTTGTGAATAATATAAATATGTTTATTTGAAGTGGAAATGATACAAAATTCCAATTAAATTGGGTCACTTTTGAACAACGCATGTTTGATCCTCTGGTATATTGAATTAAAATTTATAAAATACTTAAATAAAAATAGTTATCATCAATATTATAATTTTATTAGTCCTTTTAAAATAATTTAAATTCCATTCGTGGAAAAGTTATTTTTTAGATTGACCAAAGGGGGTTGTTTGATCAATTTATCTAAAATAACATCAACATATTGTTTTAGATTAAGGAATTTATCAAATGTTTATGCCATTTAAATAATTTTTATAATTTCATAAATGTAAATTTTATTCATTATATATCATTTTAAAATCAACCACGCATGGTGCGTAAGGGGAAAAAATTCACATCACTTCATAGATGTGGTAGTCCACACATACGGATGGGTGATGTTATATTTTTTCAACGCATATATTTGTAAGCTTTTATATGGGAAATTATATTAAAAAATAATCATGTAATAAATATCAAGAATATTTTGTAATTAAAATTTAATAAATATCCATCATAAAGAGTCATGGAAAAAATTATACTACTACATTGGTGTTGTAGGTTGTACGCACACACGAGATATGTTTTCAATATAAATAGGTTGGAAGGAACTAGAATATGGGTTATAACTCCATAAAAATATAATTTATATATATTTAAAATATGGATTTTATTATATGTTCATGGTTATAGAATTCTTGAAGGAATTATAAATTAAAATTAAATGAAACCACTCTATTAAAAGTTATACATCTTCATCAGAAAACCATAATTTTCCTACCCCATAAGCCATATAGGTTAGTCAAATGATTATACATAAATATCTAGGTCCTTGTCAGAGAAGTTAATAAGGGATTTTGGTAGGTATTTATTGAGACAAATAAATCAAAATTTCTGAAGATTATTGAATATGTGGAGCCTTTTATATGTGAGGGAAAGCACACAAATAGTATTAATTAAATTATTAATATATAATATATATCATAGTACCATCTGGTAGAATTAAAAGGAAATATTATCAAATTTATGAATTGATAATGTCAAAATACAATAAACCAATAAATATTAATTATTTGAATTTTTCATTTAAAATATTATATTTTGGTTTAACCCCATCATTAACGCTTTTTAACCTTCCTATGGTAACTGGTCATAACTGTTTTATATTATTATGAAAATATATGTGTGATGTTCCAATAAATAGAGTGACAATTTTATGTTAATTCTTTAAATAGAAAATATAAATGTCACATTCAAATGAAAATGGAACCAAAAATAAAAATATTTAAACATTGGATGACTAGGTATAATTACTCTAATACAATAAAACAACGGAATGTGATGGGTTGATTTTTAAGATCTTAATTGATGGTTTATCTTCAACTCACTTGTTTTACCAGTTACCGTGCTCAAAATATTTAATCATTAAAACTATTCACCACCACTAAAAAAAATTGAACTATTAAAAAAACAACATTATGATTCCAAATATGGAATCCATATTTCATTATTGAGTTTCTGAAAATTACATAAATAAATTTTAATATAAAGGCTTAAAATCCAATGAAATTTCTTTTTGAAAGAAAAACTCTAACCCTAAAAAATTAATTGTAGAAAAATAATGTATAATATTTACTAATAGTGTATTATTTAGATTATATTTATTAAAATAGTTCTTTTTTTTCCTTTAAAATTATTGTAGAGACCCGAAACTTGACGTACCTTGACATTACATTACATTTGCTGAATACTTAGTACATAACAAAAACACACACGCAAGGATCGTAATAGTTTTGTGTCTCTGGAAACTCGAAACGTAATCTTCTAATTGTGGTGAAATATATTGAACATATCCCATAAAGATCTTCTTTTTTTATACCTATAACATTTCATTATATCCTGGGTAAAAGAAAACATAAAAGAGTGAGCTCAAATTCTCAGTAAGGGTAAACAAAATAAATATCAATCACATCATATACATAAGCACATAACTTTTGGAAATCTTAACCTGCAAAAGAGATCATAATTTCATAACATGGGGTAAATCATGGCAGTGAAATGTAACCACAATAATCATAACTTAAAACATGAAACTTTGTGTCATTCACACATAATCATAGAGAATCATTTCTTGTTAGTCAAGACTCATTTCCAAGACTATCTTAGTGGACAAAGTCCCTTTCTGAACCGAGTCACCCTCGTTTCAGTCCTGTTTCACTGAACCGATATAACCTACCATTCTAGCCATGTCTATCTCATGAGATATAAAATCTTTACCCAATGCATTCGAGGGAGATATAGGTCCCACCCATCTCATAATTATACCATTCTTATGTGTGCCACAAAATCATAAATCATACATCATTTCATAACCCATGTAATAAAAATAGGAATCTTAAAGATCATGAAATCATAAAACAATTCATATACGATAAAGGAATTCATAAAAATAATTCCATCACAACATAATAAAATCAATGTAATAATAGGGATAAAAATAGTACCCTTTATTATCTTATATGGAAAATAATTTCGATTAAAAACTTCAACTCCATTCTTGAGGAAAATATCCTTTCTTCTTCAAAAACATTTTTCCTTTCTTAACATGTCATACAACTTTAAACTAAAATAAGTTGATTAAAAATAAACTTGAAAACTTGTAAAGGATGCTTCTTAGAAATAATTTTTTAAAAATCCATTCATTCCATATAAGTTACAAAAAAACATTCTTCGTACTTTTGTCGGAAAAGTCAAAAAGTACCTCTTACGAAAAACGACAAAAGATTCCTTTCATATCTTTTACTAAAAACTCACCGAAGGGTAAAATTGGATTTAAACAATTGTATTTGGATGGAAATAATATTACATATTGAGGAAAACATGTATGTGGATGATAAAATACATCCCAGTAAATACCAAAGTATAAACAATCTCGGATAAAAATGAGATTGTGATATTTCCCTTACCTTAGGTCCGATTTGCTTAGTAAGTGTCCGAAACTCCGGTATAATGATTTAAATAATGTCATTGACTTATTAAAGAATCATACTCATTGTTATTATATCTTATATGGTTCACTTATGACTTTATATTACCCGTTCTTTTGTAAATTCATGTTAAAGTTGTGTTTTGGGTAAAATCGTCTCATTTGTCATTCGTGTTTTAACTTGTAATTATTCATATGATTACTTAGATCATTATTACTTAATTATAGAATATAAAACATTATTTATATATAATATATATTCAGAATATACATATATATAATGGATCAATAAATGGAAATAAATACATCGTTCATGGAGACGGTAGACCGTACGTACGCATGAACGCTGTTTTCTTTTCGTTATTGAATTGAGTGGAATTAAGTAGATGACATACATATATATACACATAAGTCCAGTAGCTTTATAATTTCATATATTTCATGATTACTTATTATATATACTTTATAATCATTCATGAATGGTTAAAGTGGAGAATGAATCTCATCGCGTCGTGGAGACGATATTCCGTACGTACGCACGAGCGATGATATTGTTCTCATGATCGTGAACTTGTGTTGAAGTGTATGAATACTATTCCAGTATCAATATCACTTTATAATAATCATTTATAGTTACTCATTACACCATTATACCCATCCAATTAAGATGGTGGTGGAAAATAGATTACACCACGGCGTGGAGACGGTATTCCGTACGTACGCACGCGCGGTGATTTCGTTTTCCGTAGGATGGATAGATGGTGAAATATGATTATTTCATAATTATAATAACAAATCAGTATATGAGTGATACTGATGTTATTACTTCATAATTAAACAACCTAAGAAGAATAAGTGGATGAAGAAATAAAGGTGAAAGAATCGGTAACGGAAATTACCTCTTCTTTGAAGCGCCTCTTTGAGACCTCCTCTTAGGGCATTACAATTGGTCTTTGATGAAGACCAGAACCTCTAGGATGCTTCTAGGGAAGTGGAGAAGATATTTTTTCAGGGTTTGGACGAGCTTTAATGCTCAAATTGGTGTGAGGAGGATAGGGAGGAGGTGCCCTTTTATAAGGGATGAGAGGGGCACCTTTGGAATAACTAAAAATATTATTTTATTATAAAGTCAAGTTCGGTTTTAAATAGTTCCAAATTGATTTATTTCGAGGCTAAGGTGGGGATGGGTCGAAATACTCTCATTAAATAGAATTTAGAAAAGTTTAGGTTCCTGTTTTAACCTTATAATTTAGATTTAACATTAAGTTAAATAATTTTACTTTTACCGTGTCTTCTTGTGTTCTTATACTATAAGGTTAATAAACTTACTATATCAAGCCAAACGAACCCCAAGTTGTTTATTATTAATATATATAAACTTATCCCAGTCATTTGGCCAAACCTTAGATTTCTAGGAATAAAATAACAATTAATAATATAATATTTGTTTTAAAAACTATTTTATGTCAATTTTGACACTATTTAGTAATTGATTTTTTTGAAAATCATAACAGAATGCTAAGTTCGAAAAACGTTAATTAAATCAATACTAACATGTCATATTAACCTAGAAAATTAGTGGAATTTATAAAAAGTCTCAAATTATATTTATTTGGGTATTTATAACATCAATTATGTCAATAATTCATTAATAAGATAATTACTGCATCATCGTTGTGTCATAAATAAATTAAATTATTTAATGTCTAAAAATTACAAATAAAATACCATTATGTAGGAAAGCTTTTTAGATTTTTAATTAATATTTATAGTGGAATTTATCTTATGTATAACCCCATATTAAAATTTTTTTATTAAATAAACTTTGATTTTACCTCTTTTAACCCTTCTTTAAATAAATTAATAATAACTGTCCTAATCTAATCCAAGTGGGCCTAAATGGTCATATTTTATTCCTAAGTTTGTTTTTGGTCGAATTACACTTGTCCAATAGAATTAGGACATGTGTTAGGGTAATAATAATATCATTTTTACCCTTAATTACCCTATTTACTTTTTACCGTGGTAAAAAAAAGTAAAAAGTTACTATTCACCAAAAATTATTTTCATCTCATTGAACAAAATTTTAGTCCTTAATATTAACCGTGTCTCTCGGATTTTCATAATTCCACTCACAGAAGCGGTTAAATTAAGTTTTATGAAAAATTCAGTTTTTTTAACTACCACTTAGTGGTTTCACTATTCATCAAAAATTGAAAGTTTTCAGAAAAATACCAAAATTTCACCCTAGGCTAATTTCGATATTCCGAATCCAAAAATGAATTCCATTTTGAAAAATAAAATTTACAAAATTTCAAAAAGTGGTTATTACTATTCATAACGGCTAGTTTTAATAATATTTTAATAGCATATTGTTGTTTAGTGAAACTCGTTATTGCGTACTACACACGCTATCGAGGAAGGTCGCGATTGCGTGTAATGCAAGGCAAGTCAAGGATGCGTGTTGTGCAAGCTCCTTTTGTTGTAGCATACAACACAAGACATTAGTGAAATTAAAAAGAATATTTTTCATATAATCTTCGGGTGTTACATTCTACCCCCCTTAAAATGAATTTCGCCCTCGAAATTCGTCGGGGTTATAAATGGTTTACTATTCAAAAGTTTCTTTAATAGAAACCCACATCGTAAAAAGGAATACCAAAACCAATCTCTAAAAACGAAAGTATGAAACGTAATGGTTACACAAATAAACTAATCATTGGGTTTCCACATAGGTGAAAATATGGATATGGAAGAAAAATTTAACCATCATGTTCTTATAAAGAGTGGTAGAGAACATGGCTATGGAAAAGCCAACAATCACAAATCCATAAATTTGTGGCGATCTAAGGTACCATCTGATTAATCACATATAAGAGCACTAGGACAACATTTTTGGTTTTCAAGATCATTTCCCTAAAGTTGAAGAATTTGAATAAATACTTACTTTATTTTGGTACAATCTCACTGTTGTTCGTGCCTTGAAAAATTTCCACTTCATCTCTTAAATAAATGAAGTAGAATTTTTTATTCGTGAAGTGTTAGCAGATCATGTGATAGAAAGATGGGTCATTCCATCTGTCTCAAACAAAAGGTTAGCAAAAGTTATTAAATATACATAAGTCATTATATAGTGAGATTAATCATATATGGTTCCTAAAATGGACTTATAGTTCATATATCATACTGCTTAATATAATAAAACTAGTTTCTACTAAACAGGGACTTCCTGTAGGCCAGTGGTAGGCGATAAAGGCCAGCCGCACTTCGGTTTTGGGTTCGATTCCCACAGCCTTGTCCGACGCGACGGGCTGTCGCTCGTCCTGCATGTTGTCCTTTTTCTAAAGCTATATTACTATAACATCCCATCAATAATATCGAAAAACGTTTTATCCTAACTTATGTCCAACATAATCCATTCTAATCTTTAGGCTTATCTAAAATACTTCGGTCCAAGCTCATTGTATAAAGAAAATGATTACTTGAAATGGCACAGAACAATCACGTGAATGCCATCATTTATCCCCCATATATAATAATATATATCTTGTTGGTCAAATGTGAATACCTTAATCATGTATTCTCTTGAAGAATGAATACCCATTGAACCTTAGTGAAAACATGAATGCAGTTAAAAGTTAACACTTTCCACATACAAAAATCCAAAAATTATATATACTCAAACCATGATATAACCTTCTCCTTATATCAGTCATGAGCTCATGAATACTATCAAACATTTAATTTTCTCCTTATCCCATCATTATGCGCATATCATCTACATTCCAAAAATATCTGAATAACCTTTCATTGATACTGGTAACCTTAATCATACACTTACAAAACTCATGGAAAGACAACAGTGTAACAATCCATAGATGTCTCTTTATTCCATAGTAGCATGAGATTACTTATACAACATTACACATGATAAACAAGTAATCATTCCACTACATTCTTAAACCATTGACCGAGCTTCAACAATTCTTTCATCTCACATATCATTTCTAGTCTCTTCATCATCATCCTCATAAATACTACCCATACGACCATACTGATTCTCTTCATGAGACTTTCCCTTAGGGCATTGGTTTTCATAATGCCCGTACATTCCACATTTAAAACATTTAACCATTGTTGATGTCATAGCAATACCATTATCCTTATCCCTGGTGTTAACTGAACCTTTTCCTTTTCACTTACTGGCTTTGTGTCCTTCTTTTCCACACCCAAAGCATCTTCCAGTTCCTTTGAAACATTCTCCTTGATGCCTCTTCCCACATGATTTACATAGGGGAAATTGAACTTTCTTTCTTCTATGGTCATCATGAAACTCCATCTTTCTCTTATTAGCCGAGTTAGGAAACTTACCAAATTTAACTTTATTGATCATATTATGAGATTTCTTATTCGTCATAATAATGATGTTTGGACTTCCAAATCCCATTTCATTTGGTTGCTCATGAAAAATATCAGTCCATTGTCCATCATATCCTCTATTATCGTGATTCACCTTGTTTCCAGCCATTTTCTAAAACCCAAAAAGAATAGTGTTAGAGGCAAAAATCGTAATAAAGGGGGAGTAACTTCAATATCTAACATCTTAGGGTAAATTCTAAGATCGTTACCATAGTTCAAGGACTATCCTATACGTATACTTATCCTTAGGGACATCCCTAGACATACCTTAGAAATATCTCTAGGGATCTCACTAACGTTTTCGCATCCTAGTTTCGAAAGGTTGACTAAACCTTTCCTCTGATACCAACTGTAGAGACCCGAAGCTAGACGTACATTGACATTACATTACATTTGCGGAATACTTAGTACATAACAAAAATACACACGCAAGGATCGTAATAGTTTAGTGCCTTTGGAAACTCGGAACGTAATCTTATAATCGTGGTGAAAGATCTTCAACATCTCCCATAATGATCTTCTTTTTTTATACCTAAAACCTCTCTTTATATCCTGGGGAAATGAAAACATAAAAGGGTGAGCTCAAATTCTCAGTAAGGGTAAACAAAAGAAATATCAATCACATCATATACATAAGCACATAACTTTTGGGAATCTTAACCTCAAAAGAGATCATAATTTCATAACATGGGGTGAATCATGGTAGTGAAATGTAATCACAATAATCATAACATAAAACATGAAACTTTGTGGCATTCACACATAATCATAGAGAATCATTTCTTGTTAGTCATTACTCATTGCCAAGACTATCTTAGTGGACAAAGACCCTTTCTGAACCGAGTCACCCTCGTTTTAGTCCTGTTTTGCTGAACCAGTATAACCTACCGTTCCAGCCATGTATATCTCATGAGATATAAAATCTTTACCCAATGCATTGGAGGAAGATATAGGTCCCACCCATCTCATAATGATACCATTCTTATGTGTGCCACAAAATCATAAATCATACATCATTTCATAACCCATGTAATAAAAATGGGAATCTTAAACATCATGACATCATAAAACAATTCATATATGATAAAGGAATTCATAAAAATAATTCCATCACAACATAATCAAATCAATGTAATAATAGTGATAAAAACAGTACCCTTTATTATCTTAGATGGAAAATAATTTTGATTAAAAACTTGAACTCCATTCTTGAGGAAAATATCCTTTCTTCTTCAAAAACAGTTTTCCTTTCTTAACATGTCATACAACATTAAACTAAAAGAAGTTGATTAAAAATAACCTTGACAACATGTAAAGGATGCTTCTTAGAAATAATGTTTTAAAAATCCATTCATACCGTATAAGTTAAAAAAACATTCTTCGTACTTTTGTCGGAAAAGTCAAAAAGTACCTCGTACAAAAAACGACAAAAGATTACTTTCATATCTTTTACTAAAAACACACCGAAGGGAAAAATTGGATTTAAACAATTGTAGTTGGATGGAAATAATATTACATATTGAGGAAAACATGGATTTGGATGATAAAATACACCCTAGTAAATACCAAAGTATAAACAATCTCGGATAAAAATGAGATTGTGATATTTCCCTTACGTTAGGTCCGATTTGCATCGTAAGTGTCCGAACCTCCTGTATAATGATTTAAATAATGTCATTGACTTATTAAAGAATCATATTCATTGTTATTATATCATATATGGTTCACTTATGACTTTATATTACCCGTTCTTTTGTAAATTCATGTTAAAGTAGCGTTTTGGGTAAAACCGTCTCATTTATCATTCGTGTTTTAACTTGTAATTATTCATATGATTTCTTAGATCATTATTACTTAATTATAGAATATAAAACATGATTTATATATAATATATATTCAGAATATACATATATATAATGGATCTATAAATGGAAAGAAATACACCATTCATGGAGACGGTAGACCGTACGTACGCATGAACTCTGTTTTCTTTTCGTTATTGAATTGAGTGGAATTAAGTAGATGACATACATATATATACACATAAGTCCAGTAGATTTATAATGTCATATATTTCATGATTACTTATTATATATACTTTATAATCATTCATGAATCGTTAAAGTGGAGAATGAATCTCATCGCGTCGTGGAGACGGTATTCCGTACATACGCACGAGCGATGATATCGTTCTCATGATCGTGAACTTGTGTTGAAGTGTATGTATACTATTCCAGTATCAATATAAAATTATAATAATCATTTATAGTTACTCATTACACCATTATACCCATCCAATTAAGGTGGTGGCGGGAAATAGATTACACCACGGCGTGGAGACGGTATTCCGTACGTACGCACGCGCGGTGATTTCATTTTCTGTAGGATGGATAGATGGTGAAATAGGATTGTTTAATACTTATAATAACATATCATTATATGATTGATACTGATGTTATTACTTCATAATGAAACAACCTAAGAAGAAGAAGTGGAAGAAGAAATAAAGGTGAAAGAATCGATAATGGAAATTACCTCTTCTTTGAAGCGCCTCTTTGGGACCTCCTCTTAGGGCACTAAAATTGGTCTTTGAGGAAGACCAGAACCTCTAGAATGTTTCTAGGGAAGTGTAGAAGATATTTTGGCAGCTTGACTGCTCAAATTGGTGTGAGGAGGAGAGGGAGGAGGAGCTCTTTCATAAGGGAGGAGAGGGGCACCTTTGGAATAACTAAAAATATTATTTTATTATAAAGTCATGTTCGGTTTTAAATAGCTCCAAATTGATTTATTTCGATGCTAAGGTGGGGATGGGTATATATCCTCTCATACAATAGAATTTAGACAAGTTTAGGTTCCTATATTAACATTATCATTTATATTTAACATTAAGTTAAATAATTTCACTTTTACCGTGTCTTCTTGTGTTCTTATACTATAAGGTTAATAAACTTACTATATCAAGCCAAACGAACCCCAAGTTGTTTATTATTAATATATATAACCTTATCTCAGTCATTTGGACGAACCTTAGATTTTTAGTAATAAAATAACAATTAATAATTTAATATTTGTTTTAAAAACTATTTTATGTCAATTTTGACACTATTTAGTAATTGATTTTTTTGAAAATCATAACAGAATGAAAATTTCAAAAAGAGTTAATTAAATCAATAATAACTTGTCATATTAACCTATAAAATTAGTGGAATTTATAAAAAGTCTGAAATTATATTTATTTGGGTATTTATAACATCAATTATGTCAATATATCATTAATAAGATAATTACTGCATCATCGTTGTGTCATAAATAAATTAAATTATTTAATGTCTAAAAATTAAAAATAAAATACCATTATGTAGGAAATCTTATTATCTTTCTAATGAATATTTATAGTCGAATTTATCTTATGTATTACCCCATGTTAATAATGTTTTAGTAAATAAACATTGATTTCACCTCTTTTAACCCTTCTTTAAATAAATTAATAATAAATGTCCTATTCTAATCCAAGTGGGCCTAAATGGTCATATTTTATTTCTAATTTTGTTTTTGGTTGAATTACACTTGCCTAATAGAATTAGGACATGTGTTAGGGTAATAATAATATCATTTCTACACTTAATTACCCTATTTACCTTTTAACGTGGTAAAAAAAGTAAAAAGTTACTATTCACAAAAAATTATTTTCATCTCGTTGAACCACATTTTAGTCCTTGATATTAACCGTGTCTCTCGGATTTTCGAAATTCCACTCACAGAAGCGGTAAAATTAAGTTTTATAACAAATTCAGTTTTTTTAACTACCACTTAGTGGTTTCACTATTCATCAAAAATTGAAAGTTTTCAGAAAAATACCAAAATTTCACCCTAGGCTAATTTCGATATTTCAAATCCAAAAATGAATTCCATTTTGAAAAATAAAATTTACCAAATTTCAAAAAGTGGTTATTACTATTCATAACGGCTAGTTTAAATAATATTTTAATAGCATATTGTTGTTTAGTGAAACTTGTTATTGCGTACTACACACGCTATCGAGGAAGGTCGCGATTGCGTGCAATGCAAGGCAAGTCAAGGATGCATGTTGTGCATTCTCTTTTGGGTGTAGCGTACTACACAATAAATTAGTGAAATTAAAAAGAATATTTTTCATAAAATCTTGGGGTGTAACATTCTACCCCCCTTAAAATGAATTTCTCCCTCGAAATTCGTCGGGGTTATAAATGGTTTACTATTTGAAAGTTTTTTAATAGAAACCCACATCGTAAAAAGGAATACCAAAACCAATCATTATAAATGAAAGTATGAAATGTAACGGTTACCAAAATAAACTAATCACAGGGTTTCCACATAGGTGAAAATATGGATATGGAAGAAAAATCTAACCATCATGTTCTGATAAAGAGTGGTAGAGAACATGGCTATGGAAAAGTCAACAATCACAAATCCATAAATTTGTGACGATCTAAGGTACCATCTTATTAATCAGATATAAGATCAGTAGAACAACATTTTCTGTTTTCAAGATCATTCCCCTAAAGTTGAAGAATTTGAATAAATACTTACTTTATTTTGGTACAATCTCACTGTTGTTCGTGCCTTGAAAAATTTCCACTTCATCTCATAAATAAATAAAGTTGAATTTGTTATTCGTGAAGTGTTAGCAGATCATGTGATAGAATGACGGTTCATTCCATCTGTCTCAAACAAAAGGTTAGAAAAAGTTATTAAATATACATAAGTCATTCTATAGTGAGATTAATCATATATGGTTCTTAAAATGGACTTATACTTCATATATCATACTGCTTAATATAATAAAACTAGTTTCTACTAAACAGGGACTTCCTGTAGGCCAGTGGTAGGCGATAAAAGCCAGTCGCACTTCGGTTGTGGGTTCAATTCCCACAGCCTTGTCCGACGCGATGGGCTATAGCCCATCCTGCAGGTTGTCCTTTTTCTAAATCTATATTACTATAACATCCCATCAATAATATCGAAAAAAGTTTTATCCTAACTTCTGTCCAACATAATCCATTCTGATCTTTAGGCTTATCTAAAATACTTCGGTCCAAGCTCATAGTATAAAGAAAATGATTACTTAAAATGTCACAGAACAATCACTTGAATGCCATCGTTTATACCCCATATATCATAAGATATATCTTGTTGGTCAAATGTGAATAACATAATCATGTATTCTCTTGAAGAATAAATACCCATTGAACCATAGTGAAAACATGAATGCAGTTAAAAGTCAACACTTTCCACATACCGAAATCCAAAAATTCTATATACTCAAACCATGATATAACCTTCTCCTTATATCAGTCATGAGCTCATAAATACTATAAAACATTTAATTTTCTCCTTATCCCATCATTATGCGCATATCATCTACATTCAGAAAATATCTGAATAACCTTCCATGGATACTGGTAACATTAATCATACACTTTCAAAACTCAAGGAATGACAACAGTGTAACAATCCATAGATGTCTCTTTATTCCATAGTAGAATGAGATTACTTATACAACATTACACATGATAAACATGTAATCATTCCACTACATTTTTAAACCATTGACCGAGCTTCAACAATTCTTTCATCTCACATATCTTTTGTAGTCTCTTCATCATCATCCTCATAAATACTACCCATACGACCATACTGATTCTCTTCATGAGACTTTCCCTTAGGGAATTGGTTTTCATAATGCCCGTACATTCAACATTTAAAACATTTAACCATTGTTGATGTCGTAGCAATACCATTATTCTCATCCCTGGTGTTAACTGAACCTTTTCCTTTTCACTTACTGGATTTGTGTCCTTTTCCACACCCAAAGCATCTTCCAGTTCCTTTGAAACATTCTCCTTGATGCCTCTTCCCACATGATTTACATAGGGGAAATTGAACTTCCTTTCCTCTATGGTCATCATGAAACACAATCTTTCTCTTATTAGCCGAGTCAGGAAACTTACCAAATTTTACTTTATTGATCATATTATGAGATTTCTGATTCGGCATAATAATGATGTCTGGACTTCCAAATCTTATTTCATTTGGTTGCTCATGAAAAATATCAGTCCATTTCCCATCATATCCTCTATTATCGTGAATCACCTTGTTTCCAGCCATTTTCTAAAACCCAAAAAGAATAGTGTTAGAGGAAAAAATCATAATAAAGGGGGAGTAACTTCAATATCTAACATATTAGGTTAAATTCTAAGATCGTTACCATAGTTCTAGGACTATCCTATACGTATACTTATCCTTACGGACATCCCTAGACATACCTTATAAATATCTCTAGGGATCTCACTAACGTTTTTGCATCCTAGTTTCCAAAGGTTGACTAAACCTTTCCTCTGATACCAACTGTAGAGATCCTAAGCTTGACGTACATTGACATTACATTACATTTGTGGAATACTTAGTACATAACAAAAACACACACGCAAGGATCGTAATAGTTTAGTGTCTTTGGAAACTCGGAACATAATCTTCTAACCGTGGTTAAAGATCTTCAACATCTCCCATAAAGATCTTATTTTTTTATACCTAAAACCTTTCTTTATATCCTGGGGAAAATAAAACATAAAAGGGTGAGCTCAAATTCTCAGTAAGGGTAAACAAAAGAAATATCAATCACATCATATACATAAGCACATAACTTTTGGAAATCTTAACCTGCAAAAGAGATCATAATTTCATAACATGGGGTAAATCATGGCAGTGAAATGTAATCACAATAATCATAACTTAAAACATGAAACTTCGTGGAATTCACACATAATCATAGAGAATCATTTCTTGTTAGTAAAGACTCATTGCCAAGACTATCTTAGTGGACAAAGTCCCTTTCTGAACCGAGTCACCCTCGTTTCAATCCTGTTTCACTGAACCGGTATAACCTACTATTCCAGCCATGTCTATCTCATGAGATATAAAATCTTTACCCAATGCATTGGATGAAGATATAGGTCCCACCCATCTCATATTGATACCATTCTTATGTGTGCCACAAAATCATAAATCATACATCATTTCATAACCCATGTAATAAAAATGGGAATCTTAAACATCATGACATCATAAAACAATTCATATACGATAAAGGAATTCATAAAAATAATTCCATCACAACATAATCAAATCAATGTAATAATAGTGATAAAAACAGTACCCTTTATTATCTTATATGGAAAATAATTTTGATTAAAAACTTGAACTCCATTCTTGAGGAAAATATCCTTTCTTCTTCAAAAACAGTTTTCCTTTCTTAACATGTCATACAACTTTAA
Organism: Viscum album; assembly: GCA_963277665.1. Taxonomy (NCBI): domain Eukaryota; kingdom Viridiplantae; phylum Streptophyta; class Magnoliopsida; order Santalales; family Viscaceae; genus Viscum; species Viscum album. Next base: position 2,042,297,452 of record OY728147.1, on the reverse strand, counting down.
ACTAAAATAAGTTGATTAAAAATAAACTTGAAAACTTGTAAAGGATGCTTCTTAGAAATAATGTTTTAAAAATCCATGCATGCCGTATAAGTTAAAAAAACATTCTTCGTACTTTTGTCGGAAAAGTCAAAAAGTACCTCGTACGAAAAACGACAAAAGATTCCTTTCATATATTTTACTAAAAACACACCGAAGGGTAAATTGGATTTAAAAAATTGTATTTGGATGGAAATAATATTACATATTGATGAAAACAAGGATGTGGATGATAAAATACACCCCAGTAAATACCAAAGTATAAACAATCTTGGATAAAAATGAGATTGTGATATTTCCCTTACGTTTGGTCCGATTTGCTTCGTAAGTGTCCGAACCTCCTGTATAATGATTTAAATAATGTCATTGACTTATTACAGAATCATATTCATTGTTATTATATCATATATGGTTCACTTATGACTTTATATTACCCGTTCTTTTGTACATTCATGTTAAAGTAGTGTTTTGGGTAAAATTGTCTCATTTGTCATTCGTGTTTTAACTTGTAATTATTCATATGATTACTTAGATAATTATTACTTAATTATAGAATATAAAACATTATTTATATATAATATATATTCAGAATATACAGATATATAATGGATCGATAAATGGAATGAAATACACCGTTCATGGAGACGATAGACCGTACGTACGCACGAACGCTGTTTTCTTTTCGTTATTGAATTCGGTGGAATTAAGTGGATGACATACATATATATACACATAAGTCCAGTAGCTTTATAATGTCATATATTTCATGATTACTTATTATATATACTTTATAATCATTCATGAATGGTTAAAGTGGAGAATGAATCTCATCGCGTCGTGGAGACGGTATTCCGTATGTACGCACGAGCGATGATATCGTTCTCATGATCGTGAACTTGTGTTGAACTGTATGTATACTATTCCAGTATCAATATAACTTTATAATAATAATTTATAGTTACTCATTACACAATTATACCCATACAATTAAGGTGGTGGTAGAAAATAGATTACACCACGACGTGGAGACGGTATTCCGTACGTACGCACGCGCGGTGATTTCATTTTCCGTAGGATGGATAGATGGTGAAATAGGATTGTGTCATACTTATAATAAAATATCAGTATATGAGTGATACTGATGTTATTAATTCATAATGAAACAACCTAAGAAGAAGAAGTGGAAGAAGAAATAAAGGTGAAAGAATCGATAATGGAAATTACCTCTTCTTTGAAGCGCCTCTTTGAGACCTCCTCTTAGGGCACTAAAATTGGTCTTTGAGGAAGACCAGAACCTCTAGGATGTTTCTAGGGAAGTGGAGAAGATATTTTGGCAGGGGTTTGCCGAGCTTGAATGCTCAAATTGGTGTGAGGAGGAGAGGGAGGAGGTGCCCTTTTATAAGGGAGGAGAGGGGCACCTTTGGAATAACTAAAAATATTATTTTATTATAATGTCAAGTTAGGTTTTAAATAGCTCAAAAATGATTTATTTCGAGGCTAAGGTGGGGATGGGTCGAAATCCTCTCATACAATAGAATTTAGACAAGTTTAGGTTCCTATTTGACCCTTATCATTTAGATTTGACATTAAGTTAAATAATTTCACTTTTACCGTGTCTTCTTGTGTTCTTATACTATAAGGTTAATAAACTTACTATATCAAGCCAAAATAACCCCAAGTTGTTTATTATTAATTCATATAACCTTATCTCAGTAATTTGTCAGAACAGTAGATTTTTAGGAATAAAATAACAATTAATAATATAATATTTGTTTTAAAAACTATTTTATGTCAATTTTGACACTATTTAGTAATTGATTTTTGTGAAAATCATAACAGAATGATAAGTTCAAAAAACGTTAATTAAATAATTACTAACATATCATATTAACCTATAAAATTAGTATAATTTTTAAAAAGTCTGAAATTATATTTATTTGGGTATTTATAACATTAATTATGTCAATATTTCATTAATAAGATAATTACTGCATCGTCGTTGTGTCATAAATAAATTAAAATATTTAATGTCTAAAAATTACAAATAAAATACCATTATGTAGGAAATATTTTTGGCTTTCTAATGAATATTTATAGTCGAATTTATCTTATGTATAACCCCATATTAAAAATGTTTTAGTAAATAAACTTTGATTTTACCTCTTTTAACCCTTCTTTAAATAAATTAATAATAAATGTCCTAATCTAATCCAAGTGGGCCTAAATGGTCATATTTTATTCCTAATTTTGTTTTTGGTAGAATTACAATTTTCCAATATAATTAGGACATGTCTTAGGGTAATAATAATATCATTTCTACACCTAATTACCCTATTCACTTTTTACCGTGGTAAAAAAAAGGAAAAAGTTACTATTCACCAAATAGTTTTTTCATCTCATTGAACCACATTTTAGTCCTTGATATTAACCGTGTCTCTCGGATTTTTGAAATTCCACTCACAGAAGCGGTAAAATTAAGTTTTATGAAAAATTCAGTTTTTTTAACTACCACTTAGTGGTTTCACTATTCATAAAAAATTGAAAGTATTCAGAAAAATACCAAAATTTCACCCTAGGCTAATTTCGATATTTCAAATCCAAAAATGAATTCCATTTTGGAAAATAAAATTTACAAAATTTCAAAAAGTGATTATTACTATTCATAACGGCTAGTTTTAATAATATTTTAATAGCATATTGTTGTTTAGTGAAACTCGTTATTGCGTACTACACACACTATCGAGGAAGGTCGCGATTGCGTGTAATGCAAGGCAAGTCAAAGATGAATGTTGTGCAATCTCCTTTTGGTGTAGCGTACAACACAAGACATTAGTGAAATTAAAAAGAATATTTTTCATAAAATCTTGGGGTGTTACATTCTACCCCCCTTAAAATGAATTTCTCCCTCGAAATTCATCGGGGATATAAATGGTTTACTATTCGAAAGTTTATTTAATAGAAACCCACATCGTAAAAAGGAATACCAAAACCAATCTTTAAAAACGAATGTATGAAATGTAACGATTACCCAAATAAACTAATCCCTGGGTTTCCACATAGGTGAAAATATGGATATGGAAGAAAAATCTAACCATCATGTTCTGATAAAGAGTGGTAGAGAACATGGCTATGGAAAATCCAACAATCAAAAATCCATAAATTTGTGACGATCTAAGGTACCATCTGATTAATCAGATATAAGAGCAGTAGGACAACATTTTTGGTTTTCAAGATCATTTCCCTAAAGTTGAAGAATTTGAATAAATACTTACTATATTTTGGTACAATCTCACTGTTGTTCGTGCCTTGAAAAATTTCCACTTCATCTCATAAATAAATAAAGTTGAATTTGTTATTCGCGAAGTGTTAGAAGATCATGTGATAGAATGACGGGTCATTCTATCTATCTCAAACAAAAGGTTATCCAAAGTTATTAAATATACATAAGTCATTCTATAGTGCGATTAATCATATATGGTTCTTAAAATGTACTTATACTTCATATATCATACTGCTTAATATAATAAAACTAGTTTCTACTAAACAGGGACTTCCTGTAGGCCAGTGGTAGGTGATAAAGGCCAGTCGCACTTCGGTTCTGGGTTCGATTCCCACAGCCTTGTCCGACGCGATGGGCTGTCGCCCGTCCTGCAGGTTGTCCTTTTTCTAAAGCTATATTACTATAACATCCCATCAATAATATCGAAAAACGTTTTATCCTAACTTATGTCCAACATAATCCATTCTAATCTTTAGGGTTATCTAAAATACTTCAGTCCAAGCTCATAGTATAAAGAAAATGATTACTTGAAATGTCACAGAACAATCACGTGAATTCCATCATTTATCCCTCATATATCATAAGATATATCTTGTTGGTCAAATGTGAATACCTTAATCATGTATTCTCTTGTAGAATGAATACCCATTGAACCTTAGTGAAAACATGAATGCAGTTAAAAGTTAACACTTTCCACATACGAAAATCCAAAAATTCTATATACTCAAACCATGATATAACCTTCTCCTTATATCAGCCATGAGCTCATGAATACTATCAATCATTTAATTTTCTCCTTATCCCATCATTATGCACATATCATCTACATTCCAAAAATATCTGAATAACCTTTCATGGATACTGGTAACATTAATCATACACTTTCAAAACTCCAGGAAAGGAAACAGTGTAACAATCCATAGATGTCTCTTTATTCCATAGTAGCATGAGATTACTTATACAACATTACACATGATAAACATGTAATCATTCCACTACATTCTTAAACCATTGACCGAGCTTCAACAATTCTTTCATCTCACATATCATTTGTAGTCTCTTCATCATCATCCTCATAAATACAACCCATACGACCATACTGATTCTCTTCATGAGACTTTCCCTTAGGGCATTGGTTTTCATAATGCCCGTACATTCCACATTTAAAACATTTAACCAGTGTTGATGTCATAGCAATACCATTATCCTCATCCCTGGTGTTAACTGAACCTTTTACTTTTCACTTACTGGCTTTGTGTCCTTCTTATCCACACCCAAAGCATATTCCAGTTCCTTTGAAACATTCTCCTTGATTCCTCTTCCCACATGATTTATATAGGGGAAATTGAACTTTCATTCCTCTATGGTCATCATGAAACTCCATCTTTCTCTTATTAGCCGAGTCAGGAAACTTACAAAATTTTAATTTATTGATCATATTATGAGATTGCTGATTCGGCATAATAATTATGTTTGGACTTCCAAATCCCATTTCATTTGGTTTCTCATGAAAAATATCATTCCATTGTCCATCATATCCTCTATTATCGTGAATCACCTTGTTTCCAGTCATTTTCTAAAACCCAAAATGAATAGTGTTAGAGGAAAAAATCATAATAAAGGGGGAGTGACTTCAATATCTAACATCATAGGTTAAATTCTAAGATCATTACCATAGTTCTAGGACTATCCTATAGGTATACTTATCCTTAGGGACATCCCTAGACATACCTTAGAAATATCTCTAGGGATCTCACTAACGTTTTCGCATCCTAGTTTCCAAAGGTTGACTAAACCTTTCATCTGATACCAACTGTAGAGACCCGAAGCTTGACGTACACTGACATTACATTACATTCGCGGAATACTTAGTACATAACAAAAACACACACGCAAGGATCGTAATAGTTTAGTGTCTTTGGAAACTCAGAACGTAATCTTCTAATCGTGGTGAAATATCTTCAACATCTCCCATAAAGATGTTCTTTTTTTATACCTAAAACCTTTATTTATATCCTGGGGAAAGGAAAACATAAAAGGGTGAGCTCAAATGCTCAGTAAGGGTAAACAAAAGAAATATCAATCACATCATATACATAAGCACATAACTTTTGGAATCTTAACCTGCAAAAGAGATCATAATTTCATAACATGGGGTAAATCATGGCAGTGAAATGTAATCACAATAATCATAACATAAAACATGAAACCTTGTGGCATTCACACATAATCATAGAGAATCATTTCTTGTTAGTCAAGACTCATTGCCAAGACTATCTCAGTGGACAAAGTCCCTTTCTGAACCGAGTCACCCTCGTTTCAGTGCTGTTTCACTGAACCGGTATAACCTACCATCTGATCCATGTCTATCTCATTAGATATAAAATCTTTACCCAATGCATTGAAGGGAGATATAGGTCCCACCCATCTCATAATGATACCATTCTTATGTGTGCCACAAAATCAGAAATCATACATCATTTCATAAACCATGTAATAAAAATGGGAATCTTAAACATCATGACATCATAAAACAATTCATATACGATAAAGGAATTCATAAAAATAATTCCATCACAACATAATCAAATCAATGTAATAATAGGGATAAAAACAGTACCCTTTATTATCTTATATGGAAAATAATTTTTATTAAAAACATGAACTCCATTCTTGAGGAAAATATCCTTTCTTCTTCAAAAACATTTTTCCTTTCTTAACATGTCATAAAAATTTAAACTAAAAGAAGTTGATTAAAAATAAACTTGAAAACTTGTAAAGGATTCTTCTTAGAAATAATGTTTTGAAAAATCCATTCATGCCATATAAGTTAAAAAAACATTCTTCGTACTTTTGTCGGAAAAGTCAAAAAGTACCTCGTACGAAAAATGACAAAATATTCCTTTCATATCTTTTACTAAAAACACACCGAAGGGTATAATTGGTTTTAAACAGTTGTAGTTGGATGGAAATAATATTACATATTGAGTAAAACATGGATGTGGATGATAAAATACACCCCAGTAAATACCAAAGTATAAACAATCTCGGATAAAAATGAGATTGTGATATTTCCCTTACGTTAGGTCCGATTTGCTTCGTAAGTGTCTGAACCTCCTGTATAATGATTTAAATAATGTCATTGACTTATTACAGAATCATATTCATTGTTATTATATCATATATGGTTCACTTATGACTTTATATTACCCTTTCTTTTGTAAATTCATGTTAAAGTAGCGTTTTGGGTAAAATCGTCTCATTTGTCATTCGTGTTTTAACTTGTAATTATTCATATGATTACTTAGATAATTATTACTTAATTATAGAATATAAAACATGATTTATATATAATATATATTCAGAATATACATATATATAATGGATCGATAAATGGAAAGAAATACACCGTTCATGGAGACGGTAGACCGTACGTACGCATGAATGATGTTTTCTTTTCGTTATTGAATTGAGTGGAATTAAGTAGATGACATACGTATATATACACACAAGTACAGTAGATTTATAATTTCATATATTTCATGATTACTTTTTATATATACTTTATAATCATTCATTAATGGTTAAAGTGGAGAATGAATCTCATCGCGTTGTGGAGACGGTATTCCGTACGTACGCACGAGCGATGATATCGTTATCATGATCGTGAACTTGTGTTGAAGTGTATGTATACTATTCCAGTATCAATATCAGTTTATAATAATCATTTATAGTTACTCATTACACCATTATACCCATCCAATTAAGTTGGTGGCGGAAAATAGATTCCACCACGGCGTGGAGATGGTATTCCGTACGTACGCATGCACGGTGATTTCGTTTTCCGTAGGATGGATAGATGGTGAAATATGATTGTTTCATACTTATAATAACATATCAGTATATGAGTGATACTGATTTTATTACTTCATAATGAAACAACCTAAGAAGAAGAAGTGGATGAAGAAATAAAGGTGAAAGAATCGGAAATGGAAATTACCTCTTCTTTGAAGCGCCTCTTTGAGACCTCCTCTTAGGGCAGTAAAATTGGTCTTTGAGGTATACCAGAACCTCTAGGATGTTTCTAGGGAAGTGGAGAATATATTTTGGTAGGGTTTGTCCGAGCTTGAATGCTCAAATTGGTGTGAGGAGTAGAGGGAGGAGGTGCCCTTTTATAAGGGAGGAGAGGGGCACCTTTGGAATAACTAAAAATATTATTTTATTATATACTCAAGTTCGGTTTTAAATAGCTCCAAATTTATTTAGTTCGAGGCTAAGGTGGGGATGGGTCGAAATACTCTCATCCAATAGAATTTATACAAGTTTAGGTTCTTATTTTAACCTTATCATTTATATTTAACATTAAGTTAAATAATTTTACTTTTACCGTGTCTTCTTGTGTTCTTATACTATAAGGTTAATAAACTGACTATATCAAGGAAAACGAACCCCAAGTTGTTTATTATTAATATATATAACCGTATATCAGTTATTTGGCCGAACCATAGATTTTTAGAAATAAAATAACAATTAATAATATAATATTTTTTTTAAAAACCATTTTATGTCAATTTTGACACTATTTTGTAATAGATTTTTGTGAAAATCATAACAGAATGCTAAGTTCGAACAAAGTTGAGTAAATCAATACTAACATTTCATATTAACCTATTAAATTAGTGGAATTTATAAAAAGTCTCAAATTATATTTATTTTTGTATTTATAACATCAATTATGTCAATATTTCATTAATAAGATAATTACTGCATCATCGTTGTGTCATAAATAAATTAAATTATTTAATGTCTAAAAATTACAAATAAAATACCATTATTTAGGAAATATTTTTATATTTCTAATGAATATTTATATTCGAATTTATCTTATGTATAACCCCATATTAAAAATGTTTTAGTAAATAAACTTTGATTTTACCTCTTTTAACCCTTCTTTAAATAAATTAATAATAAATGTCCTAATCTAATCCAAGTGGGCCTAAATGGTCATATTTTATTCCTAAGTTTGTTTTTGGTCGAATTAAACTTTTCCAAGAGAAATAGGACATGTGTTAGGGTAATAATAATTTCATTTCTACCCTTAATTACCCTATTTACTTTTTACCGTGGTAAAAAAAAAGTAAAAAGTTACTATTCACCAAAAATTATTTTCATCTCATTGAACCACATTTTAGTCCTTGATATTAACCATGTCTCTCGGATTTTCGAAATTCCACTCACAGAAGTGGTAAAATTATGTTTTATGAAAAATTTAGTTTTTTTAACTACCACTTAGTGGTTTAACTATTCATCAAAATTTGAAAGTTTTCAGAAACATACCAAAATTTCACCCTAGGCTAATTTCGATATTCCGAATCCAAAAATGAATTCCATTTTGAAAAATAAAATTTACAAAATTTCAAAAAGTTGTTATTACTATTCATAACGGCTAGTTTTAATAATATTTTAATATCATATTGTTGTTTAGTGAAACTCGTTATTGCGTACTACACACGCTATCGAGGAAGGCCGCGATTGCGTGTAATGCAAGGCAAGTCAAGGATGCGTGTTGTTCAAGCTCCTTTTGGTGTAGCGTACAACACAAGACATTAGTGAAATTAAAAAGAATATTTTTCCTAAAATCGTGGGGTGTTACATTCTACCCCCCTTAAAATGAATTTCGCCCTCGAAATTCGTCGGGGTTATATATGGTTTACTATTCTAAAGTTTCATTAATAGAAACCCACATCGTAAAAAGTAATACCAAAACCAATCTTTAAAAACGAAAGTATGAAATGTAACGGTTACCCAAATAAACTAATCACTGGGTTTCCACATATGTGAAAATATGGATATGGAAGAAAAATCTAACCATCATGTTCTGATAAAGAGTGGTAGAGAACATGGCTATGGAAAAGCCAACAATCACAAATCTATAAATTTGTGACGATCTAAGGTACCATCTGATTAATCAGATATAAGAGCACTAGGACAACATTTTTGGTTTTCAAGATCATTTCCCTAAAGTTGAAGAATTTGAATAAATACTTACTTTATTTTGGTACAATCTCACTATTGTTCGTGCCTTGAAAAATTTCCACTTCATCTATTAAATAAATAAAGTTGAATTTGTTATTCGTGAAGTGTTAGCAGATCATGTGATAGAATGATGGGTCATTCCATCTATCTCAAACAAAAGGTTAGCAAAAGTTATTAAATATACATAAGTCATTATATAGTGAGATTAATCATATATGGTTCCTAAAATGGACATATACTTCATATATCATACTGCTTAATATAATAAAACTAGGTTATACTAAACAGGGACTTCCTGTAGGCCAGTGGTAGGTGATAAAGGCTAGTCGCACTTTGGTTGTGGGTTCGATTCCCAGAGCCTTGTCCGACGCGATGGGTTGTCGCCCGTCCTGCAGGTTGTCCTTTTTCTAAAGCTATATTACTATAACATCCCATCAATAATACCGAAAAACGTTTTATCCTAACTTATGTTCAACATGATCCATTCTAATCTTTAGGCTTATCTAAAATACTTCGGTCCAAGCTCATAGTATAAAGAAAATGATTACTTGAAATGTCACAGAACAATCACGTGAATGCCATCATTTATACCCCATATATCATAAGATATATCTTGTTTGTCAAATGTGAATACCTTAATCATGTATTCTCTTGAAGAATGAATACCCATTGAACCTTAGTGAAAACATGAATGCAGTTAAAAGTTAACACTTTCCATGTACCAAAATCCAAAAAATCTATATACTCAAACCCTGATATAACCTTCTCCTTATATCAGTCATGAGCTAATGAATACTATCAAACATTTAATTTTCTCCTTATCCCATCATTATGCGCATATCATATACATTCCAAAAATATCTGAATAACCTTTCATGGATACTGGTAACATTAATCATACACTTTCAAAACTCAAGGAAAGACAACAGTGTAACAATCCATAGATGTCTCTTTATTCCATAGTAGCATGAGATTACTTATACAACATTACACATGATAAACATGTAATCATTCCACTACATTCTTAAACCATTGACCGAGCTTCAACAATTCTTTCATCTCACATATCATTTGTAGTCTCTTCATCATCATCCTCATAAATACTACCCATACGACCATACTAATTCTCTTCATGAGACTTTCCTTTAGGGCATTTGTTTTCATAATGCCCGTACATTCCACATTTAAAACATTTAACCATTGTTGATGTCGTAGCAATACCATTATCCTCATCCCTGTTGTTAACTGATCCTTTTCCTTTGCACTTACTGGCTTTGTGTCCTTCTTTTCCACACCCAAAGCATCTTCCAGTTCCTTTGAAACATTCTCCTTGATGCCTCTTCCCACATGATTTACATAGGGGAAATTGAAATTTCTTTCCTCTATGGTCATCATGAAACTCCATCTTTCTCTTATTAGCCGAGTCAGGAAACTTACCAAATTTTACTTTATTGGTCATATTATGAGATTTCTGATTCGGCATAATAATGATGTTTGGACTTCCAAATCCCATTTCATTTGGTTGCTCATGAAAAATATCATTTCATTGTCCATCATATCCTCTATTATCGTGAATCACCTTGTTTCCAGTCATTTTCTAAAACCCAAAAAGAATAGCGTTAGATGCAAAAATCATAATAAAGGGGGAGTAACCTCAATATCTAACATCTTAGGTGAAATTCTAAGATCGTTACCATAGTTCTAGGACTATCCTATACGTATACTTATCCTTAGGGACATCTCTAGACATACCTTAGAAATATCTCTAGGGATCTCACTAATGTTTTCGCATCCTAGTTTCCAAAGGTTGACTAAACCTTTCCTCTGATACCAACTGTAGAGACCCGAAGCTTGACGTACATTGACATTACATAACATTTGCGGAATACTTAGTACATAACAAAAGCACACACTCAAGGATCATAATAGTTTAGTGTCTTTGGAAACTCGGAACGTAATCTTCTAATCGTGGTGAATGATCTTCAACATCTCCCATAACGATCTTCTTTTTTAATACCTAAAACCTTTCTTTATATCCTGGGGAAAAGAAAACATAAATGGGTGAGCTCAAATACTCAGTAAGGGTAAACAAAATAATTATCAATCACATCATATACATAAGCACATAACTTTTGGAAATCTTAACCTGCAAAAGAGATCATAATTTCATAACATGGGGTAAATCATTGCAGTGAAATGTAATCACAATAATTATAACTTAAAACATGAAACTTTTTGGCATTCACACATAATCATAGAGAATCATTTCTTGTTAGTCAAGACTCATTTCCAAGACTATCTTAGTGGAAAAAGTCTTTTTCTGAACCGAGTCACCCTCGTTTCAGTCCTGTTTCACTGAACCGGTATAACCTACCATTCCAGCCATGTCTATCTCATGAGATATAAAATCTTTACCCAATTCATTGTAGGGAGATATAGGTCCCACCCATATCATAATGATACCATTCTTATGTGTGCCACAAAATCATAAATTATAGATCATTTCATAACCCATGTAATAAAAATGGGAATCTTAAACATCATGACATCATAAAACAATTCATATACGATAAAGGAATTCATAAAAATAATTCCATCACAACATAATCAAATAAATGTAATAATAGGGATAAAAATAGTACCCTTTATTATCTTAGATGGAAAATAATTTTTGATTAAAAACTTGAACTCCATTCTTGAGGAAAATATCCTTTCTTCTTCAAAAACATTTTTCCTTTCTTAACATGTAATACAACTTTATACAAAAATGAGTTGATTAAAAATAAACATGAAAACTTTTAAAGGATGATTCTTAGAAATAATGTTTTAAAAATCCATTCATGTCGTATAAGTTAAAAAAACATTCTTCGTACTTTTGTCGGAAAAGTCAAAAAGTACCTCGTACGAAAAACGACAAAAGATTGCTTTCATATCATTTACTAAAAACTCACCGAAGGGTAAAATTGGATTTAAACAATTGTATTTGGATGGAAATAATATTACATATTGAGGAAAACATGGATGTGGACAATAAAATACACCCCAGTAAATACCAAAGTATAAACAATCTCGGATAAAAATGAGATTGTGATATTTCCCTTATGTTAGGTCTGATTTGCTTTGTAAGTGTCTGAACCTCCTGTATAATGATTTAAATAATGTCATTGACTTATTACAGAATCATATTCATTGTTATTATATCATATATGGTTCACTTATGACTTTATATTACCCGTTCCTTTGTAAATTCATGTTAAAGTAGCGTTTTAGGTAAAATCGTCTCATTTGTCATTCGTGTTTTAACTTGTAATTATTCATATGATTACTTAGATCATTATTAATTAATTATAGAATACAAAACATGATTTATATGTAATATATATTCAGAATATACATATATATAATGGATCGATAAATGGAATGAAATACACCGTTCATGGAGACGGTAGACCGTACGTACGCATGAACGCTGTTTTCTTTTCGTTATTGAATTGAGTGGAATTAAGTAGATGACATACATATATATAAAAATAAGTCCAGTAGCTTTATAATGTCATATATTTCATTATTACTTATTATATATACTTTATAATCATTCATGAATGGTTAAAGTGGAGAATGAATCTCATCGCGTAGTGGAGACGGTATTCCGTACGTACGCACGAGCGACGATATCGTTCTCATGATCCTGAACTTGTGTTGAAGTGTATGTATACTATTCCAGTATCAATATAACTTTATAATAATCATTTATAGTTACTCATTACACCATTATACCCATCCAATTAAGGTGGTGGTGGAAAATAGATTACACCACGGCGTGGAGACGGTATTCTGTACGTACGCACGCGCGGTGATTTTGTTTTACATAGGATGGATAGATGATGAAATAGGATTGTTTCATAATTATAATAACATATCAGTATATGATTGATACTGATGTTATTAATTAATAATGAAACAACCTAAGAAGAAGAAGTGGAAGAAGAAATAAAGGTGAAAGAATCGGTAACGGAAATTACCTCTTCTTTGAAGCGCCTCTTTGAGACCTCCTCTTAGGGCACTAAAATTGGTCTTTGAGGAAGACCAGAACCTCTAGGATGTTTCTAGGGAAGTGGAGAAGATATTTTGGCAGGTTTTTTCCGATCTTGAATGTTCAAATTGGTGTGAGGAGGAGAGGGAGGAGGTGCCCTTTTATAAGGGAGGACAGGGGCACCTTTGGAATAACTAAAAATATTATTTTATTATAAAGTCAAGTTTGGTTTTAAATAGCTCCAAATTGATTTATATCGAGTCTAAGGTGGGTATGGGTCGAAATAATCTCATCCAATAGAATTTAGACAAGTTTAGGTTCCTATTTTAACCTTATCAGTTAGATTTAACATTAAGTTAAATAATTTTACTTTTACCGTGTCTTCTTGTGTTCTTATACTATAAGGGTAATAAACTTACAATATCAACCCAAACGAACCCCAAGTTGTTTATTATTAATATATATAACCTTATATCAGTCATTGTGCCGAACCATAGATTTTTATGAATAAAATAACAATTAATAATATAATATTTTTTTAAAAAACTATTTTATGTCAATTTTGACACTATTTAGTAATTGATTATTGTGAAAATCATAACAGAATGATAAGTTCAAATAATGTTAATTAAATCAATAATAACATGTCATATTAACCTAGAAAATTAGTGGAATTTATAAAAAGTCTCAAATTATATTTTTTTGGGTATTTATAACATCAATTTTGTCAATATTTCATTAATAAGATAATTACTGCATCATCGTTGTGTCACAAATAAATTAAATTATTTAATGTCTAAAAATTACAAATAAAATACCACTATGTAGGAAATATTTTTAGCTTTCTAATGAATATTTATAGTCGAATTTATCTTATGTATAAACCCATTTTAAAAATGTTTTAGTAAATAAACTTTGATTTTACCTATTTTAACCCTTCTTTAAATAAATTAATAATAAATGTCCTAATCTAATACAAGTGGGCCTAAATGGTCATATTTTATTCCTATGTCTGTTTTTGGTCTAATTACATTTGTTCAATAGAATTAGAAAATGTGTTAGGGTAATAATAATATCATTTCTACCCTTAATTACCCTATTTACTTTTTATCGTGGTAAAAAAAAGTAAAAAGTTACTATTCACCAAAAATTATTTTCATCTCATTGAACCACATTTTAGTCCTTGATATTAACCGTGTCTCTCGGATTTTCGAAATTCCACTCACAGAAGTGGTAAAATTAAGTTTTATGAAAAATTCAGTTTTTTTAACTACCACGTAGTGGTTTCACTATTCATCAAAATTTGAAAGTTTTCAGAAAAATACCAAAATTTCACCCTAGGCTAATTTCGATATTCCGAATGCAAAAATGAATTCCATTTTGAAAAATAAAAATTCAAAAAATTCAAAAAGTGGTTATTACTATTCATAACGGCTAGTTTTAATAATATTTTAATAGCATATTGTTGTTTAGTGAAACTCATTATTGCGTACTACACACGCTATCGAGGAAGGTCGCGATTGCGTGTAATGCAAGGCAAGTCAAGGATGCGTGTTGTGCATGATCCTTTTGGTGTAGCGTACAACACAAGACATTAGTGAAATTAAAGAGAATATTTTTCATTAAATCTTGGGGTGTTACAACCATATTCCCAAAATTTTGGAACTTTTATATTACATGATTTAATGAAATGAAATGTGATTTTTCAAAAATCATCTGTTTTTTACTATTCAATCAAAAAACACTATTATCCAAAAAAATAAAAAAATATCCATATAATATTATGAAATTATTATTTTCAAATTTAATTAAAATTTTTAAAATCTAATTTTGATATGTTTAATTAACTAATTATAATATCTAAACATAAAATGGAATAAAAAACATTTTTTACAAATCAATATTATTGTGGAATAAAATGAATTTAGAAACAAATTGATTACTTATTCACAATTGATTAATAAATATATTTTGAATTATATGAAAATTTTATTAGTATTATATATAATGTTGTTATTCATATTCATAACCACCAACCCAATGTTTATATTCTAATACCCATATTTAAATAAAATTATTTTGTGCTTTGTTTATGTTATGGGTTGGGTGTGCAACATGTTATCAAAAATTGTATTATTTTAAAAAGAAAATATAAATTAAACGTGGGGGGTATTATAGCCTAACGTCAAGATAAACTCAGTTGAAGTAGATCTAAATTTATATGAGTATTCATTATTCGCCTTTGGAATGTAATGTTATTGTTTATGGGAGGTCCCTTGAGCAGTATCATTTCAAACCTCCTAAAAAAGTTGTATATTTTTATTCTCCTATATTTAATAATAAAAAATTAATTTTTTAATTCATGATTAATAAATATATTTCATTTTTTGAATGTTATATAGGAATATATTTCTTTCATACCATAACATAGTGTCCTTTTTGGTCCCACATTCAAAATATTGTGTCCAATCATTTAAATATGTTTCTTGTGGAAAGACTCAATGCTCTCCGGCTCATAGTTTTCTTCTTTAATGAGTATTTTGAAAATAATTTCTACTACAAGAAAACTATGCATTGTTATTATATATCTATAGCGTTTTATGCTTTTCATAAGTCACTCAATCCTTATATTAATAATAAAGATAATTTATCACAATTTTTATCATTTTAGAGATAAACAAATTTATAATTTGAACATGCATTATTAGTAATTATAATTTTATTTATATATTTAGCATATTAAGATTTATCCTTCCCATGTGACCTCATTCTCTCATATACAACTGATGTAAAAAAATTTAATTCCACCTATTTATTGATAGAAACTATCTGAATGTTCCAATATTTTTTTTTAAAATTTATCATATTTAGATTATGAATTTCATATAAATTTATGTTTTAGTATGAGTACCTATTCATGATCGCTCACAATTTTTTATTTTCCAGCCACTTCCAACTTGGTATTTTTTATTTCACTAATTGTTTTATAAGGCATCTCTAAAACATCGTAAATAGATTCAATTTTCCTTCCATCATATTTTGTGATGTTTTTTATTTATTCCTTGATCGAACTATTCTTACTAATACATGGTTCTAGTATAGATTTTAGAGGTACTAAATGTAAGTTATCTTAACTTATTATTCATCACTTCATGAGGACTCATCCTATTTTACCATAAAAGACATTAAATTTCAGAATTTATTAATATCTTCATATGATTGGATCACTGTGGATATGGCATTCTATTCCATTTAATACACAAGAAATATTATTATTATTAGTATTGAAATATTCTTGTAATTCTCTAGTTACATTTAAAATTCTCTTGAGATTTTACACTATTGATTATTTTGAGGCTTCAAATATTATTCAACATCCTCATATTCACTATACTTATTACTTTTAAACATTTTCAAATAGTTTCCAATTTTATAATAGTAAAGTAACTTAAGAGATAGTATTCCTTTTTATTTTACTTTTTATTTTAGTAATGTTTCTAGAGATAAGTTATATAACCCGATTTTGATTTCGATTTTCATACCCATCCTCAGATTTAGGTGACTCTTTAGTTTATTCATATTTTATCTTCATTTTTTCCCTTCTTCTAATGCATTTATAATTTATCATTAATTTGGAATGATGGAATTTTTACACTTTCAGAGTAAATAAAAATGTTCCATGATTCATTAAGAGTAAGAACCTCTATCATCTGATGAAAAAATATGATGATCAAGTCTCCAAGGAAAATTTCCAATTAGACGCTTCATAATATTAGAGTCTTTTGAATTTTCTCCAATGAGTATTATTATGCAAAAAATTTTCATGACTCCTATAATGTAACAATAAATGGATTCATGTTCACCCATTAATAAATATTAAAATCTACTTCTCTATATTTGGATTTTTTATTCCTTCATTTTTACATCACCTTCAAAGGTACTTTACAATTTATCCCAATATTCTATGTCATTTTTATGACCATAAACTATAAAAAAACACATATTATAGATACCCCAAAATGTAATTTTGATATTTTCCATTAAATTTTGGATTTATCATATCAGTACAATATATTCGAACATTTCACTTAAATGATTTAAGTACCACTATTGTAAAATATTTATATTTTAATAAAGGAGATAAAAATAAGGTGACATCATGTTCATCTAAATATTTTAGTTTTTTAAATAATAATATAACACACCAACTATTTATAGAATTTATATTCTCCAAAATTCTTAGATTTATGGTTTTATAGAGGGAATATAATTTATTTAATACAAATTGATATTTACCATTAATTTATAGACCAAAGAGAAAGTGGTGAATCAATTGTATTAATAGATTAAAATTTTTTCACAAAAAAATGTATGATAATTTTTATGACATCATCAAGGAAATAATTAACTCTTCCATACATAAATGAAGCATAAATGAAAAACAAATAAGGCACACAATGTTTTTACATGGTATGATCATGGTGTTGATACCAACTCCTTGTGGGGTCTAATTTCTATTCTAACATACAAATTTTGTCACTTAAAATTAATCACTGATTACAACTGGGTATGTTGGGTATCATCTTATAGCATTTTGTTTCCAAATAAATATGAAATACACCATTGGAGTTAAAACATCATGTTATTTACTATATGATTTTAACAGATAGAATATGATCACATGAGAATCTATTTCCTTCTTCAAATTTTGATGATCTTCCTCTTCGAGCCATAAATAATTTCATAATAATATAATTTCACATGTTTAACAACATTAAACACTTACATGAAATGAATAATATAAATCACTCATGCTTCCTCAATTCATCAAGATTTATTTAATCATCGGCTAGTAAATAATTAGTAACTAAAAACATGGCCTCTTAAAGTATTTATCTTTTTCCCTCTATTCGACTCCCATTATTTGGGTCTATATTTTTTCTTTCTACAAGACTAAAAACATAACAATTTTTTCAAAAAATCACTCCCCCATTATCAGGCATACTATAAATTCTAAAATTAAATTAATTTAGAGCATTTTATTTCATCTCAACATTTACTGAATTAACATAAATAAATGTATAGAGATATCCTTTAAAATATTAATCAAAATTATTTTAATTTTAGAATTTTTTTCATGATTAGAAAGTATTCCCTTCTTTAGTTATCAATTTTCCCTAGAATAATTCCAAAAATAAACATTTTTCATTTTTCCTCATTTAAAAAAATATTTAACAATAATCTTAAAAAAACATCTGTGATCACCATTCTAAAAAATCAAAAATATATTTATTTTTAAATTATACAAATTCCATGTATTTATCTCATCTTCATTTTTACTATATCCACATTTTTTTATATATTTTTCAACATCATTGTAATATGAAAAATCTCCTCCCAAAACAAAAACACAAGATAGCATAGACACTTGAAATTATAACTTGAATCACTAATGAATGGTTATTAGGTGATTTATGAACATAAGACATTATAATAATACCTTTTAAATTAAATAATTACATTATATATGTTATCTTTCAACAGATTCAAATTTTACCACCATCTATATTTTTTGAATAAAAATTTCAAAAAACTACAAAAAATTAGAGTAGTGAATGCCTTTTTTATTTCTCACAATGATCATCATGAATCAAAATATTAATTATAAATCATTATATACTATATTTTATATCACTAATCATAAGATTTAATTATCAAAATTATTTTATAGAGTTTATATTATAATATAATTTTAATTGGTTGATTCCTTATCATTCAGTCATTCTCATTGTGTGATCCTAATCACAATGACATAAGCATAAAAATCTCTTACTTTTATTAAATAATAATATTTTTTAAAATTTTTAATCCATTGATTATAAATTGGAATATCATTTCATTTTTTTTCATCTAAGTAATTAAGTATATAAATATCATATAATTCATTCTCAAGAATTATATATAATTTAAAAATTCTAACACTAAAAAATTTCATGTACAGTTTATATTGTAAGAGTAAAATGATTCCTATGAAATGTATCAAATCTATTACTCCTAACTCTTAAGAAATTAACCTTATAAAAATGAATCTTATGATAATTTTAAAATTATTCTTATTTAAATTTCTCAAATTGATTGTGGAAAATGATTCTTAGGGACATGATTATAATAGTATAACAAAAATGACTCTTATGGAGTCTTTTTCACTCCTATATAATTTTCTAGACTCTTTATAAATTGTATCAAATCTTATTAAATTTTCCGCACTCCTACAAAATTTCTCAATCCTTTATAAAATTTCAATAAATTTTATGAAATATCTTTGAATCTTATGAAATCTCATTAAAAATTAATAAATAATTTTATTATATTATTTATTGAATTAAAATGATCAAAATTATTCTAATCACTTATAAAGAAACATTCAAAATAACAATAAAACATACCAACGGCCTATACTAAATCACAAACATTTTTTCAAAAAAAATAAATCCATAGTGTATTTCACAATCAACATCATGGTTTCTCATTAATATCATTGATCAATAGATCCCCTAATGAATTCATAGAAAATTGGATCATAATATAGACCTCAGGTATCCAAAATATTATGAAAATAACTGTGTTTAATTGTGATATTGGGACATTCATAGTAGAATGGTCAAATATTTTTTGAATTATCCAAAATTGAAATTTTATAAGAAAAAGTAGAAATGGAATGTAAAATTATTTTTTGCAGTGATATTAGGTATCTAAAATGTTTTGATAATATTAACGGTATATAGTGGGATATAGCTGGATGTAATGTAATCAAAACAATATTTTTTAGGATTTAAAATTATCTAATTTCACAATTAAAATTTTTCAAATATAAGAAATTGATTCAATGGAGAAACATCAAATTTCTATAAGAATATATAAATAAAATAATAGGTGATTAGATGACTGTGGTAATAATTTACACACTAAGATATGGTTACTTGGTTAATCTAATTATGGGGTTTCCCAAGGATGATTTGGAGTGTGTATGAATCAAAAAAATGTTCTTGTTAAAACAATTTTCTTGATGATGTATTTTGGATTAACATTATATTATTAATGATGTTTTTGACAATTATGTATATCTTGTATTACATGATGTCATGTTATATGTATTGGATTGAATATGGAACCATTTATTATGTGATGTGACATGTTTTATATTCATGTTAGATGCATGATAAACATATAAATATAGAAGGTTATATTATTGATGGTTTCACCTCATTTATTATTGAAGCATTGTTCACATGCCATCATACCCCATTCCTCTCATTTATTTATCCATAGTAGAATATCTTCATCATTTGGTTTCATAATAGAGTTTCTTTAATCATAGATTAGTTTTATGAGTGATTCTAATACTCCCCTCCTATACATTCTAGTTTATACTATATTTTGGGTCCAATATCATTAGTTATTACCAAATATATGAGTTTTTTCAGTTTTTTATTTCAAAAGATAGAGTTTATTTTAGAAAAAAATTGATGACCAGAATCCTACTTTGTTTATGAAGGTGGTACATTAATTTTTTAATATATTTTCAGGGGAGGCATGTATATTATTAAATATCATATACATTCACCATATTTTCCATCCCAAATTTATATTCAATTTTTTTCAAGATTTGTTATTGTTCAGTGAGACACATTAGTGTCCTATGTGGTTGTATAAGTTGTTCATAGATGCATCATGGTTAGTGATAGCCTTTTCTATTATAGTGAATTTTATAAAAATATTAATTTTGACCTCTGTTGTGTGTTTAATGCTTTAGAATAGACCATAAGATCCTTGTGTGGTGTCTTATAAATTTTTTGGGTATGGAATATTATAATAATGTGGAAACCTAGGTATAGGTTATTTTATTTATGTGAATTTGAATGTGATTTATCATTCGTATCAGGCTAATGTATTACTGGTACATCATCTATGTGTAGCTGGTTAGTAGTGGTTCCCCATTCACCGTTTAAATTTTTGTGGTAGATTTTACATTTTAAGAGTTTAAATACTTTATTATTCCTAAAATTGGGAGATATTCCTTAGTGGTGTAATGTCCCCATAGAGTCTTGTATATATTGTATATCATCCAGCTATAAAAATTGTCTCATGGGTGAATCATTCACATGGAAATATTTAACATTGGTATAATATTAATTGGGAAATTATGTTTCTGGTTCATAATCAACCATGAGTTATCTATAAATGGTATATCATTCACTCAAGGAGTTGATTACGGTACTGCTTCAACCAATAATAGTGTGTTTTATTAGTGGTATGTCTCCCACTTGATAATTGTAATGGTGGTGATTTACCCATCATTTAATTGGGAGAAGTGTTCCCTTTTCCTCCTGGGTTCGGTGATTCCTTGTTCATTAGGTGATGCCTCATTCTCAATTGATTTTGGATTGATGGGAGATATTAAACTAAATGGGATATGGAGGTGATATATAATTCACCATGTATACTTGATATTGATAAATCATTCTCATTGATTTGAATATGGGTACCAATATATCATTCATCCTCAATGTCTGTCCAGAATAATTGTATGTCATCATATTCTGTCACTCAGTGAAGAAGGTATTCTCACACATAGTTAGGATTATAATCATTCCATAATGTGATGGATGATTTATTTATTCATTTATTAATAAATTATTATTCTATATTTGGCATTCACTTGTATTTAATAATCCTGTTATAGGCACCATTAGTTAGTTCCTTCATTTCCATTCTAACACTTATCTTGGTAACCTTAGTTCAATAGAGGACTTCACGTTTTGGGACCAATGTATGGAAAATGGAAAAGTTTCTATGGATGATTATGATGTTGGATCTTGGTTAGAGGTTAGAAACAGGACCGGGCTGCGACTCAGGACAAAGTTTACATGTATCTCCTTATTTTGTTTATTTTTGGACACTATAATATATGAACATCCTATAATAGATCATGTTATTTTTTATGTGTAAAATAAAATTATAGTATACATTTTATAAAAGAATATATGTGTTACTTAATTTTTTTTATGGAATATAGTTATAATATCTATTACAAAGTTATTATCATATTTCTATTACAATTTTTTATATTTTATTCATTGAAATTTATGTTTATTGTATTAGAGAGGGTATAGTCTCACCAATATATACTTATACCCCCAATTCTAGATTGTAGACTTTGAAATATTGGGACGCTTGACATAGGTAAATGGTGTCCTATTTTTGTCACTGTGGAGTTGTATTGGGATGGTGATAGTACAAAAACTAAGCTTATAAGACAACATCATTGTTTAAAACAACTTTTGAAACATAACATGGATGATCAAAATATAACATGTTTTGGAAAACCCATTTGATAAAATACATTTTTTAGATAACATAGTGGTTTTTCCTTAAAATAGACTATTTTTACCAATGATAACCTTGTCATAGTTTCCTAGAAAAATTTTCATGTTTTTTGGAAATAGTATTTCTATGAGAAAAAACATCATTGCGGGAAAAATAGATGAGTCATATTTAATTTTATGAATATAGAAAAAATAAAATCATACTATATGATACAACAACATGGGTCATGTTAGGAGCTTCAATAACCTATCTCTCCAAAATTACATTGGCATAGAAACAAAATCAGGATTCTAGGGTAGTGTATTTTGGAATTTTTTTAGAAATTATCCAAAATATTTACAACCATAATACCAAATGCCTTATTCCAAATCCATATTATTTTAGGTCATATTAAAATGTATTTTTATGGTATTAATAATTACAAAATTGTTTCTTATCTCATGTACAAAAAATAAAATATTCATTTATAAAATAAATATCCATGTATTTAAATAGATAATTTATTTAATGTTGTATTATTTAGATAAATTTTTATAAACTAATTATTATAATTTTCATTCTAGGCATATAAGAGTTAAATTCCATTTACGAAACAAAAGTTTATTTTTTTCAACAATTATTACGAATTCTTATTTTTGTAATGAGTTAATAAATAGGTGTTGTTTACGATTTATACATGTTATATTACGATGACATATTGGAGTTAAGGTTTCTCATGAGTGTTTACCCATTTATAATTATAATTTTGGTTATACATATCACCAATATTATTTTTATTCCTTATATAATAAATATAGGGATTTTTTTCAAGTCATACCATTCATCTTATTTTAGAAGAATTATGTATTTATTATTTTATTACATTAAATGAAAAAATGTATTATAACATATACATGAGATTAATTTAGAAATGGTTTCATAAAATTCTATTTTATTATTAGGTTACAAAAATCATGATTTATATAAGGTGATATAGAATAATATGTTTGAAAATTGTTAATTTATAAAATGGAATAGCATTCACAAACTAGGTTTCCAAATATGGTTTCATTTTGGTTTTTTCATGATAAAGACAATATTGAAAAATGAAATAGGTAATTTGGGAAGGATAATGATTCTTAAAAATTCATAAATTGGTTTAAAGTATATTATTTTATCTTATCCCATGATGATTCTTATTGAACAATATAAGTCCCTCTTATAGATTTATGATATGTTCATGAAATTTATTCTACTAACAAATACCATTTACCCTAGTAATAGAAGTGACCAATTGATATTATAATTTAATGGGAACATATATATGTATCAAAGGTTATACATATTTATATAAAATAGGTTCTCAATCATCCACTATAATGGATAGTAGAAAATTGGTTTTAAGATACATGACTGGGTAATCAAGAATTTATAACCATACATTGAGGTAGTAAGTGTGGCTTAATTTGGATTATGCCCCTATGTTGGGAAACCTACACCTCCTTGTTTAGGGATTCAAAACCGACAAATTTTAGTTCAAATTAATTTAAAATTATATAACATTTATTTTCATGTGGCAATGACCATTATGGTTCATTTTATAGTTAAAAATACATAAAAAATCCCTTTTATGTTCAATCCTATTGGAATAATGAATCACAATTTATTATCATGAAATCATGAAAAAAAAGATTTCTTCTAATGTTATGCATACAAGACCAATGATGAACCATGTAAGGTTATATAAAAACAGAAAATGATGAACTTTTTACGTTCAGGAAACCAATACCAAGTCTTAATATATATTATTTTAATATTTTTAGGACCCTTTTGAGTAGTTATATTTCATCTATATTTGAATACTAGGTTAAAGGAACATACAAATGGTTCATGTTGGACTAGGGAATGGGGAGTCCATTTTTTTGTATTACCTAACAGATGATTTTAGTGTACGTAGGTTGCTGCAGATATCTAGGTAAAGACTAATTCATATTCATTTCTCAATGATTAGACACAAAAACTAATTGAATGATAAAACAATCCTTTTATGGATAAATTAATAATATAAAACAGCCTAGACACCTATTATAGGAAGAATAGGTGAAATAGAAATCCATTTATCCCCAAAAATAGATAATCATCATTATCCAAGGAATACCTAAATGATCACATCCTAGGAATATCACCCATTAGGATGGATAATTGGGGGAGATCTATTATAGGAATTTGAATTTTCAGTATCCGAATAATACATGATTATATGGGGTATACTAATATGCATAACCTAACCAATTATTTTAGTATTCTATATAGGTGGTATAGGTAAGAGAAACAACGTTGTAGGTTATATTAGGATATAGGGTCTTATAAAATTATTTTAAAAAATTACTTCACACACTTAAAGTACCTAAGTGAATAGGGTGCATTGGTTGACTTACTAATATATAAACATTTAGAACTAGATGCTTCCCATAGTGAGGTAAATAGGAAAAGAGGCCTCTATTTTGTAGAGGAAGATAGATAGACAATAAATTTCATGGATTCCAAAAATGGGATACTAGTAGGGTGGATATGTTGTTATTATAAGGTTGAATAATTATGAACTATGTAAGGATGATCATGGGGGTTTGGTGCATTCTCGGTTAGGGGCCACAGTTAATGAGAACTCAGTTGGGTGGCCAATGGGTACTATGTGTAATTTCATTAAAGAAAAAATTTGTACAAAAATCCATTATTAGAAAATAGTTCTTTGGGAATTAATTACATAATAACATTTCACCATCTATTGTAATGGTCCCTTCTTTCTATTTTTGGAAATAAGCTAGTAATAGTTGTCCATTATAATTTCCCAAATAAGATGAAGGACACAAATACTCATTTTAATTATTATTTTATATCATTCATGTTTCTAAAAAACCAAAAGGGAATTCATGGGAACATGGGCGCATCCTTCAGGTGTTCAAATGTTTCTCGAATTTATTATTATTTGTAAGGATGAATGGTGTCCTTATATAAGAAAATGACTATAAGCATCCAGAAAACCATCAGAATGTATTTTTGAAGAATAATTCCCTTCAATTGGGTGTGTATTGAGAAACACATAGTGTGTTGTTCTTGATAAGAAATGAGAAAAATACTAAAATATGGTGTCTAAGTATAATAGGGAAAATTAGTATAATATGAGATTTAGAATAAGATGTGGAAACCCTAATAATCTCTAATCCATTGAAATTTATCAATTCATTTTTATATGTTAGTGGAATTATCCATTCCTAAAATATGAGTTCCAATAAATAAATACCCTCATAATGAAATCTAATTATGAATATGTTGATCGAATTTTAAGCTATAATTGTTTTTCATGTGAATTTAGAAGTAATAATTAACTTAGCTCTAGGAAGATGTCATTCACCATGTTTTTTGTGTGGCATGAGTTCCAGTCAAGATATGAACTTGTAATTTATATGCCATCATTATTTGATGTGGTTTATTGGGTTCATTGTTCTATATTCTATACGTAATGGGGGATAGTTTTAATGGATATTTTTTAATATAGAAAAATTCCTACAAACATGTCCCACTATATTTTTAAAATTAATATTCTATATTTTTTTAAGTATCAAAGAATGGGCATGGGTGATACAACACTGAATTACAAGAATGATCCACAAAGTATAATAAGATAGGTATCTTTGATCTGTCATAGTATTCATGTTAGGTGAATCAAGACATCAGAAAATGGAAAACATGACCTAACCACTGATATTAGAGCATGTGGAACAATCTGAATGATCACACTTACAGAAATTCCCATCCACTTATCTTAATTCATTATCACATGATAATATTATCATTCACCACTTTACATGTTTTCATTCATCCATAATTTTCATTCTAAATATTACATGTTTTATTATATGAAATTTCCCGATATCGTAACAATGTATGTGGTGAAGTAGTAAATACATGTGTTAAATACATTCTGAATGAATATATTCTTGTAAGGTCTTGTAATGTTAACCATATATTAAATCCCTTGTATTATCCATACCAAAGGGTCATCGAGTATATTTTATATTGTATATCTTACAACTATATGGCCATGAATTACTATCATACGCTTATATACCTCATCCTTATCCAAAAAACACATCCTCTGGATGCATCCATTATTCAAGAATAGAATGAGGAAACATTTAACTTAGGTTCCTAGGAATCAAAAAAGATTTTCTCAATCAGTAATATATCAGGTGGTACAGAAAGGATACCCAATACCATTAAAAACGTCATATATAACCTCATATTCAATTATACTCGACCATTTACTATTAGGAAGTTAATGATCATCATCATAGAATAAATAAAGGCTTTATTCTCCACCTTATGGAAAGATAAAAACCTGAGTGGAAGTGGGAATATTGTATCAAGGAAACATGTGATGAATTTAAACACTATAACCAATCTATTGTGATATATGAACCTCTATATACTTCATATAAATATTTTTACAATAATATTGATATTATCCCAAACAATATATCCCATTATAGTGTTTAAACAAATAATTTGACAATAGTTTATGAAGATGTGTGAATTACTGTGATGATCAAGGGTCTAGTGAGTCGACCATATAAAATTTAATGATAATTAAAATTACATTATTAGATAGTAAAATGATTATTACAAAGGAGGGGTTCTGTAACACTGTGAATATCAATATCCACTAAAATAGAACAATATTCTGGAATCTGGAATGATAACATTGTGCTTATATCCACAATTTAGTTCTTTAATAGTGCATCTTCCACATGATTATCATTACAGTAGATGTGTGAGACAACCAGGTGAAGTAGAAAATCATGGTTGATACCTTCAATTCAATATGGTAGGATTCTCCTTGGAACCTCCATTTTCCATTCATTGTGACCATTCACAGAGAGCTGAGAGTCTGACTCAATCTATTGTAGACTCTAGTTTCTATGCTCAGAATGTTCTATACATAGATAAAAGCCCATATTTTTACCTCATACGTAGTTCCCAGCCCAATATAATGGTGGACTCATCCCTTTACGAACCCCTGGTGGGGTCTTAAGACACCACTACAACATGAGGGACATGTCACTCTAGTAGAGGCACCATAAATATTTACCTTTACACATGGTAAAATGGGAGGAATCCATCAAATGCAATTATCATTATGGTAACTCTTGTATTTCCCTAAAATTCCCACCCGCTATAGAGTGTCCAGTTCATCAATAGTATTGCCCATTGATCTTATTTGGACACCATAAAAGGAATTAATGTCATTATACATGACTAGAATATCATGATGGATTGATGGGGCTGTTTTTAGACAATATGCTATTTCATGTTTTCTATATGGAATTGACCACTACAACCACTACAACAAGTAGTAAATTAATTATATTCTCACTCCTACCTCATTTACAGTCATATAACAAGTTTTATTTAAAATTCATACATGATAAAAAATTAATAAGGAATATATTGCAAAAATAATCACACATCTCCTAACCATGATTTTAATGTATGAAAATGTTATGCATAGTTCCATCATTTCTCATGCAGAGATGACATGTTCACTCCAATTGGTGTCTAGCTTTTATAAATTGATCTTACATTGGAAAAAAATTCTTCAAGGTCATCTATAAGAGCATCAATCTTGAGGGTTGAATAAATGGTGCATTGAAATTGGCTTGCTAGAATCATAGTTGCATTTTAGCATCACATTGCATAATGTCGTACTCCTTGGCATTGTACTGACCAATGTAGCTCGGCTTCTAGACCAGAATATCAACATCCATAAAGGAATAAAATTGGATTTAGAACCTAGTTTGATATGAGATAATTCCATAAGGTATATTTTAAAGGGATATATGATCAAAATTATCATATCGAGAAGATTATGGGCCATAGAGTTTTTGCCTATATGGATATCCATCAATGCTACGTGCCAACAATAAAGGTTGGAGTCCTGACTGACTTACCATTTTGAATGATTCATGATTTCATTATATGCGTTCCTAAGAGAGTGACAAATAGATGAATCAAGGTATCTTTTTAATCCATCCAAGAGTCTAATCTTAATCCTGAATGATTGAATAACAATGAGGGATCACATTAAGATGTCAGAGTCCATATGAATTTCTTTTTGAGGCCACCATTAAAAGCTTTAAGAACCATAATTTCATTCCCACTCATATTGTGGTTTGGATATATTTTCTCCAATATACTTTAGCTATATATTTTTCATTTAGAGAACTTATCCATAATATGTTCATTATCATGTCAGGAATATGAATTAGGAGGCTTCTTGTCCATCTATATAAAGAGTAGGAGTACACAGATTTATATGTAATGACAGAATTGATAAGTCAAACTGATCTATCTTTTGAAATTGCATTCACATTATAGATACAAAACTGATTTCGGATGGTAGAACATCTTCTTTATAATGTGGATTTTGGACCATGCCACAATACAATGGTTGTAACGACCCGAAATTTTGAATAAATTTTTGTTTCCTAATTTTGTGTGTTATTTTATTTTATTTTTATACGCAACTAAAATGTTTCATTTGATAAAATGAGTATAATTAAAATTATACCATTGGGTTTTGACTATTATGTGACCATTGGTCAAATGGCCATTGGAAACTAAACGTTTTGATTATTGTCTCTAAATACATGTAATCTTGGTTAATTAATATAGAAAGAAGATTCGATGGCATCACCCAGTAGTCTTGGACTGATCGAAGCCCATTTAATAGAACTTGGGAAGGAGGTAGCACCATTGGGCTTTGCTCTAGACCAAACTCAATATGAACTTCATCGTGTGAAGCTAGAACAGAATCGCCTTTGCGAGAAGTTCAAATTGATAGAAATTACTACTCGTGTGATGTTAGCCGAGCCTCCCTCAGATTCTCTCACCTTAGCACACCTTACACTTAGATCCTATGATGGTGTGATAAGGGGTTATGTAAGGAGACCGTAACTGCCTTGTGTAATCCTTTTTTTTTAAATAAAAATTGGGATTTCTTATTATGATGAAGTTAATGAATTTTCAAATGACCGGATAAATATAGTATGCATATTTTTTATGAATTTTAGAAAAAGGATATTTTAAAAATGTATAGGTAAACCTTAAATAATAAAAATGTGTAATTATTTTCCAAAAATAGTCTTATACAATTATGTTCAGTATGAAATTTAGAGTCTAATAAGATCAACATGATTTTTGATGAATGGGAAATTATGAATAGTGATTCTATGTTTAGGATTAGTAATGTGACCAAACGGATTAGTAATATCACTTAATGAAAGTATTAATATAATCTAGGCACCTTGATTAGGTAATGTGATTCAATAAAATGGTTAAATAACGGCTTAATAAATATTATTCAAGTATTAGTTTTTTTCGGGTGAATATTGTTGTTTTAATTAAAAATTAAATTAAAAATATTTAAATAATTATTTTTATAAAATGGATTTCATTTTTGAACTCAGAGCATCGATATTATGTTAATGTAATTTTTGTGGATTTTTCTGAAAAAAATGAAATTTCGATGAATAGTGTTTTTAATTAATAATTTAATTAAAAATATTTAGAAAATTATTTTTATAAAATGGATTTCATTTTTGATATCAGAGAATTGATATTTGGTTAAGGTGAAATTTTGGGATTATTCTGAGAAAGTAGAATTTTCGATGAATAGTGAGAATACAGTTTTCATGTTACGGGTGTTTAATGACATCATTAAATGGTGTATTAAGTATGTAATCAATATGGTCGACTTATGAATAGTACGTTAAGTTATGAGGTTTTCCAAGTGGCCAATACCATGGGAAAATACCATGGGCAAGCCCATGGTTTTGCCAAAACCACTAATGAGGTGTCCCTTGGCCATTAATGCCTTGTCCCCTCACTTTCCCTATAAATACCAAGACATCCTCTCATCCATTCGACTCCCCACTCTCCCCCAACAATGTTCTGGTCTCATTACCACCCAAAGAGTCCTCCCAAGGTACCCCCAAGCCCTCAAGGTCCCAACCTTTTAGTTTTAAGAGTTACGTTTTAAGGTAAGGGGTCCTACCTCCCTCTTTCTTTCAAAGTACTCTCTTTTATGTCATTTCTTTTATGCTATATGTTCTTATGTTAAAGGATGTTCTTTTAAACTTATCTTACTTCACTTTTTATGTTAATATAATTAGATATCCCCTCTTACTCTCATTATTTCGTTTTATGTTGTTTTATGTTGTGTCGTTAGGCTGCCGAAATTTTTGTAACAAATTCTTTCTCCCTTCTCATTTTTCAAGATCAATTTTCATGTAAAGTATTTCAAGTTCCTTTTTATTATGTTGGGGTATGATCTCTAAAGTTATCATACTGATCTTTTATGATCATATCATGACAGACCCCATCTTATCTCTTCAATTCAGTATTTTTAAGTTTAAGTGGCGTCGTTAGGCTGCCGAATTTTTAAGTGGTTCTTTCACCTTTCTCCTTTTTCAAAGTTCTAATTCCATGTCAAGTTTTGCAAGTTCCTTTTTATTATTTTGGGGTATGATCTCTAAATCTATCATAATGATATTTTATGATCATATGATTAGATACCCTATTTGATCTCATCAATTCATTTTTGTTGAAGTTTAAGTGGCGCCGTTAGGCTGCCGAATTTCTAAGGGGTTCTTTCACCCTTCTCATTTTCAAGATACACTTTCATGTCAAGTCTCTCAAGTTCGTTTTTTTTTATTTTGGGGTATTATCTCTATATCTATCACACTGATATTTTATTATCATATGATGAGAGACCCTATTTGATCTCATCAATTCATTTTTGTTGAAGTTTAAGTGGCGCCGTTAGACTGCCGAATTTCTAAGGGTTTTTTAACCCTTCTCGTTTTCGAGATCTACTTTCATGTCAAGTCTCTCAAGTTAATTTTTATTATTTTGGGGTATGATATCTATATCTATAATACTGATCATATATGTTCATATTATTAGAGACCACATTTTATCTCATCAATCCATTTTTGGGAAGTTTTAAGGGACGCCGTTAGGCTGCCGAATTCTCATAAGAGAAATCTTATTTTTGTCTTCCTTTCAAGTTCTTCGTTTCATATGGTATATCATTAAAATTTCATTACCATGTTCTTAAATACTATATATTACGTTCCCCTACTGTTATATGTATCATTTTTGAGTGGGTGACCCATGTCCCCTCTCTTTTCAATGTTTTCTAAAACCATGTATCGTAGACGTTATGCTGCATAATTTTCTTCTCAAAATGCCTCCCTCTTTATCAAAAAAATTATTTTATGTTATTAAGTTAATACTCAAAACTCTTATTTCTACGGGGGTATTCAAATATATATCAAAATTTCATATTTTAAATTCTAGGATTTACATACATGAAACCCACTTTCCCTTTTCTGGGGGTTTAAAGTGACATAAAGATCATGTCTCTAAAGCAGTTTTTAAAACATTACGATTATGGAATGAAACCCATTTCTTTTATGATATATGGGTTGTTTATGAAATGATTGATGATGATACATGTGGCTCACATGATAATAAATAAATGTCAAGGGTGCGCCCCGATAGTGCTCCAATGCATTGGGTAAAGACTTAATCTCTAGAGATGACCTTTTAGACTGATACCTTAGTAAATAACCTTGATAATTTTTAATGACACCTTGGGGATGGACCTTGGTGAAACGAAATGATTGTCAATATTAAATGTTGTATCCAAATTTTCAAGTTATGAAAAATGTTATTTTTATATGCCTCATGGTTTCATTCTCATTCCTTAAAGTTCTTTCCATGAATTTATTGGTGTATCTCAAGTTCACATGTTAAATGTTTCCCTTGTTTCCCTTACTGGGCCTTCTGCTCACCCTTTATTTTGATGTATGTCCCCAGGTTATGAGATGCAGTAATGAACCTAGGGTGAACATGAGGAGAAGCCTTTCAAGTGTTTAAGAATAATTTTTTAGGTTTTCATGTTTTATGTTCCTGGTTTCCAAGACACTAAACCTTAAAGATCCTCGGTTTTGTAAAATGTAATGAAAGTTTATGTGATAAAAAAGTGGGATGATATAGTTGGTATGAAAGGATGGTTTTTTATTTGTGGAAATTAGGATATGAAAACTCTAGGAAGAACCGTAAAGAAAAGTTTAAATATTGGAAATCTTTCTAGTATTTTGGTGAGTATTGAGTAAGGGTTTTCCAAGTAAATACATCCCTGTCTGGATACGAGCAGGTAGAGGCGGCTCTGGCATAGATGTACATAGGGGTAATTCCCGAAAACACAGCTTTGAGCTAGACTCAAATGGGAACTGGTACACGACAACGTGGCTTGCTGCACTCTTGGTTACGACACTCCCGGGGGATATGCTTTGGTAAATTCATAAGCTTAGTATGAACCATTGTTAAAAGAACAAATATAAGATAAAATTAAGATTCACATAAGAATATATGATCATGGATAACCTAGATGGGAACCTAGGGGATCACAAGCTATGGTATACATTTCTTCTACAAGTTATCCTTATATGCTTTAAGTTCTTTTTCATGATTATTGGATAAGTATTTATGCCTCTAAATTATACTTTCTCTTCTTAGTTAATGGTGGTAAATGGAATTACATGTCCCAACAACCAATGTGATAGGAAATGCGACAATTGATGTATTAATATGACAGAGATGATTAGGGTATTAAAATATGATTATTATTTTGGAAGATGTTCACTATTTAGGGGACCCTATATGATCGAGGTAAATATATTACTACGGTATTTTCATTGAGGAGTAAGTTTGACTTATATTTTGAAGAATCAATGAATTTAAGGTGGAATTATAGTAATTTAGGTTACTTATGGGAATGATTAACCTATCTTGGGTAAAATATGCTTAGGTTAGCTACTTTTGTTATAAGATGTTAGGAGTGGTTGATGTTGTTTGGAGATGAACAATGGAGTTTATTTTGGAAGACTATGTTATCAAATCCTTCTTCTATTTGGGTTTCAATCTTAGTTTGGTTTATTTTGAGTAATTTTAAGGACCGTTATTTATGGAATGGTCTATGATGAACATTGGGTAGTACCATGGAACTTTGAAGATTTAAAAGTAGTTTCCATTCCTATGGTATTGTTTCTTTTTGAAGAGTTATTTTACCTTAACCATTCTATTTTTGGGATAATGTTTAATGATAGAAGAAATAGATAGTTAATCGTTTGTGGATTATGTGATTCTATAGAAAATGATTCTTGTTCTTTTTATGAGACCAAGTGTTTTTGAATTCTCATCATTTGGAGAGAAGATTAGTGTTGGTAGGGACTTATTAAAGGATGAAACTCTACTTGAAGGTAGGTATATTTTCTTATGTTTTTGTTCTATGTAGTAAATGAATTCCTCAAAATTATGAAAAGGAACATAAAACAAAAACATTGTTGGTTTATGTTTCCTACTAGGTAATCAAAGACCGTTTACACACATCATAAGTTTGGGATTTTATTATGGTTAACTTTTTCTTAATCATGTTCTCTATCACTCTCCCTCAGAACTTGACCCTTTTATTTTCTTCCATGTCCATCTTTTCCAACATGGAATCCTAGTGTGGGTTAACTCTAGTGACATTTGTACTTCCCTTTATTTCTTTTAAAGTAATAGTTTTACTAACTCCTTTTCTGATGTGGGACTTTCAATGAAATTTCAAAACCCAATTCTAAAAAAATTGCGAGGTTGCAATTTCTTAAGGGGGGAAGATTGTAACGACCCGAAGTTTTGAACAAATTTTTGTTTCCTAATTTTTTGTGTTATTTTATTTTATTTTTATACTCAACAAAAATGTTTCATTTGATAACATGAGTATAATTAAAATGAGACCATTAGGTTTTGACTGTTATATGACCATTAGTCAATATGACCACTGGAAACTAAACGTTTTGATTATTGTCTCTAAATACAAGTAATCTTGGTTAATTAATATAGAAAGAAGATTCGATGGCCTCACCCAGTAGTCTTGGACTGATCGAAGCCCATCTAACAGAACTTGGGAATGAGGTACCACCATTGGGCTTTGCTCTAGACCAAACTCAAGCCGAACTTCATCGTGTGAAGCTAGAACGAAATCGCCTTTGAGAGAAGTTCAAATTGATTTAAATTACTACTCGTGCGATGTTAGTCGAGCTTCCCTCCGATTCTCTCACCCTACCACACCTTACACTTAGATCCTATACTGGTGTTATAAGGGTTTATGTAAGGAGACTGTAACTGCCATGTGTAATCATTTGTTTTAAATAAAAATTGGGATTTCTTCTAATGATAAAGTTTATGAATTTTCAAATGACAGGATAAATATAGTATTCATATTTTTGATGAATTTTAGAAAAAGGATATTTTAAAAATGTTTAGGTAAACCTTAAATAATTAAAAATGTGTAATGATTTTCAAAAAGTGGTCTTCTACAATTATGTTCAGTACGAAATTTATAGTATAATAAGATCAACTTAATTTTTGATGAATAGAAAATTAGGAATAGTTATTTTATGTTTAGGATTAGTAATGTGACCAAACGGATTAGTAATCTCACTTAATCAAAGTATTAATATAATCTAGACACCTTGATTAAGTAATGTGATTCAATAAAATGGTTAAATAACGGTTTCATAAATTATTATTCAAGTATTAGTTTTTTTCAGGTGAATAGTGTTTTTTAAATAAAAATTAAATTAAAAATATTTAGAAAATTATTTTTAAAAAATGGATTTCATTTTTGAACTCAGAGCTTCGATATTATGTTAATGTAATTTTTGGGGATTTTTCTAAAAAATGAATTTTCAATGAATAGTGTTTTTTAATTAAAAATTTAATTAAAAATATTTAGAAAATTATTTTTATAAAATGTATTTCATTTTTGAAATCAGATCATTGATATTTGGTTAAGGTGAAATTTTAGGATTATTCTGAAAAAGTTGAATTTTCTATGAATAGTGAAAATACAGTTTTTAAGTTACGTGTGTTTAATGACATCATTAAATGCTGTATTAAGTATGTAATAAATATGGTCGACTTATGAATAGTGCATTATGGTATGAGGTGTCCCAAGTGGCCAATACCATGGGAAAAAACTATGGGCAAGCCCATGGGTTTGCCAAAACCACTAATGAGGTGTCCCATGGCCATTAATGCCTTATCCCCTCACTTTCCCTATAAATACCAAGCCATCCTTTCATCCATTCGACTCCCCACTCTCCCCCAACGATTTTCTGGTCTCATTACTTCCAAAGGAGTCCTCCCAAGGTGCCCCCAAGCCCTCAAGGTCCCAAACATTGAGTTTTAAGAGTTAAGTTTTAAGGTAAGGGGTCCTACCTCCCTCTTTCTTTCAAAGTACTCTCTTTTATGTCATTTCTTTTATGCTCCATGTTCTTATGTTAAAGGATGTTCTTTTATACTTCTATTACGGCCCTTTTTATGTTCATATAATTATATATCCCCTCTTACTCTCATTATTTCGTTTTATGAAGTTTTAAGTGGTGTCGTTAGGCTGCCGAAATTTTTGTAACGAATTCTTTCTCCCTTCTCATTTTTCAAGATCAATTTTCATATAAAGTATTTCATGTTCATTTTTATTATGTTGGGGTATGATATCTAAAGTTATAATACTGAGATTTTATGATCATAGGATGAGAGACCCCATTTGATCTCTTCAATTCAGTATTTTGATGTTTTAAGTGGCGCCGTTAGGCTGCCGAAGTTTTAAGTGGTTCTTTCACCTTTCTTCTTTTTCAAAGTTCTAATTCCATGCCAATTCTTTCAAGTTACTTTTGATTATGTTGGGGTATGATCTCTAAATCTACCATAATGATCTTTTATGATCATATTATAAGAGACCCTATTTTATCTCATCAATTAATTTTTGTTGAAGTTTAAGTGGCGCCGTTAGGCTGCCAACTTTCTAAGGGGTTCTTTCACCCTTCTCATTTTCAAGATCTACTTTCATGTCAAGTCTCTCAAGTTCATTTTTATTATTTTGTGGTATTATCTCTATATCTATCA
Source organism: Viscum album (assembly GCA_963277665.1). NCBI lineage: Eukaryota > Viridiplantae > Streptophyta > Magnoliopsida > Santalales > Viscaceae > Viscum > Viscum album. Next base: position 2,042,260,622 of record OY728147.1, on the reverse strand, counting down.
TACTGATCTTTTATGATCATATTATGAGATACCCTATTTGATCTCATCAATTCATTTTTGTTGAAGTTTAAGTGGCGTCGTTAGGCTTCCGAATTTCTAAGGGTTTTTTAACCCTTCTCGTTTTCGAGATCTACTTTCATGTCAAGTATCTCAAGTTCATTTTTATTATTTTGGGGTTTGATATCTATATCTATCATACTGATCATTTATTTTCATATTATGTGAGACCCCATTTTATCTCTTCAATTCATTGTTGGGAAGTTTTAAGTGACGCCGTTTGGCTACCGAATTCTCAAAGGAGAAATCTTATTTTTGTCTTCCTTTCAAGTTCTTCGTTTCATATGGTATATCATTCAAATTTCATTACCGTGTTCTTAAATACTATATATTCTGTTCCCTTACTGTTTTATGTATCATTTTTGAGTGGGTGACCCATGTCCCCTCTCTTTTAAATTTTTTCTAAAACCATGTATCGTAGACGTTATGCTGCATATTTTTCGTCTCAAAATGCCTCCCTCTTTATCACAAAATTATTTTATGATATTAAATGAATAATCAAAGCTCTTATTTCTAAAGGGGTATTCACATATATATCAAAATTTTATATTTTAAATTCTGGGATTTACATACATGAAACCCGCTTTCCATTTTTCGTGGGTTTAAAGTGACATAAAGATCATGTCTTTAAAGCAGTTTTTAAAACGTTATGATTAGGGAATGAAACCCATTTCTTTTATGCTATATGGGTTGTTTATGAAATTATTGATTATGATACCTGTGGCTCACATGATAATAAAGACATGTCAATGGTGCGCCCAGATAGCGCTCCAGGTAAAGACTTAATCTCTAGAGATGACCTTTTAGACTGATACCTTAGTGAATAACCTTGCTAATTTTTAATGACCCCTTGGAGATGGACCTTGGTGAAACGAAATGATTGTTAATATTAAATGTTGTAGCCACATATTCAAGTTATGAAAAATGTTATTTTTATATGCCTCGTGATTTCATTCTCATTCCTTAACATTATTTCCATGACATTATTGATGTATATCACGTTCACATGTTAAATGTTTCCCTTGTTTCCCTTACTGGGCCTTCTGATCACCCTATCTATTGATGTATGTCCCTAGGTTATGAGATACAGTAATGAAATTAGGTTGAAAATGAGGAGAATCCTTTCATGTGTTTAAGAAGAATGTTTTATGTTTTCATGTTTTATGTTCCTCGTTTCCAAGACACTAAACCTTAAAGATCCTCGGATTTGTAGAATGAAATGAAATTTTATGTGATAAAAAGGAAGGATGCTAAAATGGTACCCAATATATTTCAATGCGATTGATCTATTCCACACCCAAGGAGTGCTAAAAATTATGTTTTGGACACTAATAGAAAGTCCAATTCCAAATATGATACTATACTTATTCTAGTTAAAGTGATAACATTACACATCATCACAATGCTTGAAGATTTTTCTAATTTCAAATATTATCTTCTTTCAGGGATTCATAAATGACAATATTTCAACAACATAATGCAAGTGAGAGGTGACAAAGTTATCCCTACTGGATTTAGTTTTTATATAATGTATAATTTGAGTATGATCATTGATAAAACTACTAAATTAATCTTCAACAATAGAATAAATATTCATAGATAGTGGTTCCCCTTTACAAACACCTCTTGTGAAATAGAAATTAACCCCCTGGGGTGCCATTAACAATAATGGATAGCCTTTATGAGGTGAGATTGGTATTAATTAATTTGATTCATACTCTTGAAAATCCATACCTTTGAAAAACATTGAGAAAAAACTCAACTTAATGGTGTCGAATTCTACAGAGATGTTAATATTGGGGGAAAAGAATCCCTAATCTGAGGATTTTCTCATTATTTTAACACTTAAAAATGCTGTGAAGAAGTAGTTTTATATACTTCTCATTGGAATGAAAATAAACTGATGTAAAGTAATATGTTCATGGATAATTTCACCAAGCCTACACATCAATATTTTTTTGATGGCTTATGGGATTGTTTTCCAAATTGAAACTGGCCTGAAATATTTGATGTCAATTGCATTCTCCATATTGGTCTTGAGAGTGAGGAAATTTGATTTGATCCCAATGAGAAAATTTGAATGATTAAAAAGATATTTTAATGTTTCAATCATGTCTTCCTATAAAATAATCCAATAAAACATGGAGAATATATTCATGAATCCATATGGACATGCAGAACTCTCCATGTTGAGAGAGAATTGTGCTTTCTTAACATCATACATCAAAGGGGCCACAGCGAGGGACTGATTTTTCTATATACTAATACAAGGAATAATATGATGTGGTAATTAGTCTATGAATTTTATATAAGATTAAGGAGAAACTAATATTTATCGAAATATAATATGAGTTCCTCCCACAAAGTCCTCTTGAGATTATGTAGAGGGAACACCACCATTAAATCATAGTTTCATAAAGGAATTCAAGAATTAAAATAAGAAATATCCCCACCCTGTTAATGATATCAGGTTCAAGAAATGGTATAATGTATTATTGAAAAAGCATTACAGTAGACCAACCTCTCCACACAAAAATGTGTGTCCTACAATATAGAAAAGTGGAACCTTAGTCACCTGAATGATTTAAAAAGAATAGGGATAATTCAAGTGATAAAAATAAAACTTTAATGGATATATAAATCGTTGATTTCTCATTTTCAGTTTTTTGGACATTTGGATCAATGGTTACATTATACTAGTATGTGATTCTCACATGGGTGTGAGACTAACCACATTTGTAATGATAAAAAGGATAGTGGATCAGAAAAATAATACCATCAGTTTGGTCATTATAAAAATGTCAAACTTATATAGGTTATTATGGTATGTTTTTTGTAGTAATTGAATTTTCTGTATTTAAAAGATTATTTGGTGTTCTATATGGATGGATAATGAGTCACTTCATGGAATATAAATTTCACATCAATCTAAAGCCCCTAATCCATATTTCAAATCTCAATATTATTGGCATATATGTCATTTGGGCACTATAAATAAGAAAACTAACAGTCATGAAAACATTTTGGATATACACATATCTAAAATTACTTGTTTTTAGAGGAATAAAACTAAGATGATCACTGAAAACTTCTATAGAGGTTATGAGAGTCAATATTATATAATGGATTTGATGTATAGTAACCTACTGATGAGGATTGACTAAGACATCCCCTATGATGAATATACAAAATATTATTTCACCCACTAGTTAAAGAACATGTAATGTCAATTTATATCACAATTTGTTAATTAAAGGATATAACACTATCCTAAGAAAATCCAATATATATTATTTATGATAATATGTCTAGATAATAAAATATAATCATGATTTTATCTCCAAATTTTTTGTATTGGATTAATATATGAATTTTTTTATACATTAGTTTCATCCTATCATTGGGACATAAAGGAAAAGAATGCTTCCATGTTCAATGAGTCAAAAGTAGATAAAAGGGTATGTTTAAAATTAGGAAGGGGAATAAAATGATGAAAACATTTGATTATACATTTCAATAATAAAAATTCTACACATAGAAAATCATTATTAAAGAGTATGGACAACATTTTCTTAAATTGAGTTCATCTTGTTTGAAAAACAATACAATTTATTGGAAAATATAGGAGGATATGCATATAGATAAAAATAAAGGAACATTATACTACTTTTAATATTTGAAAAAGATACAAATATACCTCCTGGGCACCAATAAATTAAAACATTCCAAATGTTGGAAAATTTTCTAGCAATGGATGTAACTGATGAAATTTTGGTTATGATTTATGATGGTGTACAAATCAACAAATAAGTAATCTGAAAGAACCAAGTAATATCTTCCTCATGAATAATATATAATAAGAATTTATTTATATCCAAATGTTAGAGATATTAGTATAGTTCAACGTTGATAGGTACCTCATCATATGGTGTCTATGAGGGATCCTGGAAAATGTAAGTGTCCATGGGGTGATCAACTAATAGGTTGAGATAGAGTTAAATATTTTCCTAGAACATGAAGATATATATAGGCAATTAATTTTTGTAATTTGTATTAAAATTGAAATAAACATTTACAAAAAATAACACTTTCCATCCCGTAGAGGGAGGGAGTAGTGAATGAACCAACAATGTCTCCTTTGTACACTAAGGGTGGTGCACTGATAGGTAGCACATAACAGTTTCAAATTACAAAGTAAGAAGATCATTCAATGGGTTATATAATGATAAATGAATAAGAGGGTTTATATGTAAACTATAATTTTCTATTTTTGGTACTATAAAATATAGAGATTAAACTAGAGATCCTACCATCCATGGAAAAATTACAACTGAGCCTTTCAAAACAATCAACACATATTCATACTAGTGAGAGAGTATGGTATTCAAACTAGTCTCTTACAATATCATTTGGGGAATGAATATTCATCCCTACAATTTCAAGCCTTAACAACTCATAGGGATTTACATATAAAGATAATAACGATAAATAAGAAGAAATAAATTTCCACTTGGTATGGAAAACCTTTCTAGTAAATTTGATCAATGTCCACAATTAATTATTTTTCTTTATTTCTCGTTGGAATATCGACATCACATTATTTAACTAATTGAAACATCTTATGAAAAAAGTGATGTAAATTATGTGAATTGGGATGATATAAAAAAATGTTGGGTTAGAGGCCTTAGTTATAATTAATGGAACTCTAGTATCCAAGGACAAACCATTCATCACCGTAGGAAATTCCCTAATTTCCAAAACTAATATATGAATCACTGAGATTTACTATTTTTTGTGAATATAATTTGGATTCTTTGGTACCTATGGGTATATGAAGTGGAATATCATGAGAAATTTTAAATGAAAACTCTACAATTCATGAGGTAGAATGTTTTAGTACTCCACTAAAAGGCACATATAATGTATATACATGATTCCAACCTTCTTCTAGAGACTGGTCCTAGTGTAATTAGGAGGCCTGTTGTGTTGGAGTATGGTGTGATAAATCCAATTGTGATGACTACCTATGATCATTAAATATCTCTCCATGTAGTCAAATACTTCAAAGGATACCATGTTGAATTTATTTCTTCATAATAATGTTTATTTTATTACATATTTTTAAGGTATACCTAATCAGTCTTTGACATTGTATGGATCTACCGATAAGGAATATCGACAAATAAATTATCATGTTTAAGGCTCTAACTCTTATATTCATTCTTTTATATTCCTTTACTAGATCAGGGCCCCAAGTATACCTACAAGGCCTGATAGAGAAATTTGCTGAGATTTTTGAAGGATATGTGCCTATAAAAGATACACTGATCAATCAATCCAATGAATTAGAGGTAGAAAATGTAATCATATATATCATTAAAAATAATGAGGAATAATGATATGTTTTTATGGTGATATGTTGTTATTATCATCAAACCAATAATAAAATATTTAGTTATTGGTTGGGATAACACCTTCGACAGTGGAGGTAAAAAATATATCTTATCTATGATTTTCTTTTTTGTTTTTAAATTCATATATTACTTTTTTAATGTTTTATTGTTTGGTTTGGAAGAAATATTATATGGTGGATCTTCAAATCCTACCTCAACACACAACAATGGATTCAAAGCAATAAAAATTGGCTTAAATGGGTTAATTTGTAAGTACTCCTACATTAATAAAAAAAATAATGTTATGAAAAATATAAGAAAATGAGAGAATTTTTATTAAGAGGTTATAAGGATAACAAAGAATTATATAAGAAATTCCTAAACACTATTGAAAAAATAGGATGAAAATGTTGTTATGGTAGCCCAAAATTTATAAGAAGTTGATAAATTATATTAATAATTGATTTAACAGTTTTATTCTAAATAATTTATGTGTTATCAGCATTTTTTGTAACATTTGGGTATCCACAATCATTCACAACCAACTGGAAAGTGTGTTTTGATTTATTGATTCCCCTTCCACTTTTTCATAATGAATGTTATAATTTTTAATCACAACATTCACATTAATTTTAGAAATTTTCATTTCATCGATTATAAATCCTATATAATATTTGAAAATTATTGGGTATTAAAATCATAATAATTTAATCAATATTAGAATTTTGTGAGAATTGATTATGTAAATCCCCTTTACAAAACTCATTTTTTAATTAAGGATCTGAAACCTAGATCATACATTATTTATATAAAAATCCAAGGATATATGTGGGTTTGATTTTCAAATCATGTGTACCATTATGATAATATGAGGTGAATCTATTGAGAAAAATATTTCATAATTAGGTTTCCCCATTAACTTATACACTTGAATTAATTTATTTAAGTAAGATACACAACACATTTACCATCTCTTAAATCCTAATTCAGTCCATTCATATTTGATTGGTTTAATGAATCATCCTTATGAATGTTATGGATTTATTTTTCAAGGAGAAATTAAATATCAATATGGTTTAAGTACCCTTGATATTTAAAGGAAAATAATCATGTCTATTAAGGTGATAATTCAAATGGGAAGTTGAATTTTTCATATTATCGGATGATTTATTTTGTGTACCATGAGCTAGAATGAGGTTCCAAGTATATGAACATCCATGAATTTTTTTTGGAATTGGATTGATCTTTAACAGATGGTTATAGGGATTGGGTGAGCACCTAAGATGGAAAATCTACCTGAGGCTGCTAAAAATGGACATTGTAGACAATTGAGGTTGTAAATAATGAATCATGAGGTGAATGGGTCTCATCAAGTTATTTGGATTGTGGATATGGGATAGTTGTAACATCCCAGGTAAATAAAGAATACAGAATTTTCATAATTATTAATATTTACGAATTAAATATTAATTTTATTTTAAAGGGGTTGCTATGTTCGATAGCGTACCCGATACGCAACGATGAGTTTCTTTGAAACTTACGTAGCACACTAGTAATAAAATAAAATTATTTTAAATGTTAGTTAACAAGTAGACATTGTACGGGCGGGAATGGATAGAAATATCTAAAATATGATTAGATATGTTTTTAAATGTTTATACATTTACCCAATAAAAGATAAAGGCTTAAAATACGGAAAGAGTTCAATTTTAGGGCATATATACTCTAATTTTCACTAAAGGTTCACTTATCACCTTTTAATGGTGAACCGTCATTAAATATAGTTTTGATCACTCTTATAATTTATTTTGGACCAAATATAACTCTTCTTTAGAATCATGACATCAAAATTTACTTTGTGTAAATTTTTGGTACCTTTTTGATAAAGTTCATTTTTTTATGAATAGTGTAAAATGTTGTATTTTAATTCAAAAGCACTTTTTAATCTAAATTATTTATATGATTAGATTATTATATTAATTGGTTTTAAAGTGAAATTAGAAAATATTTTTACCAGTTAATCCAATGGTGGTCATTGAAATCAATTTCACTTTGAAATTGGACTTAAACTGGTGTCAATCTTTTGATACTTATTGTTTCACAAAAACACGCTATTTGTCATGACAGTGGGAATTAATTATTAAATTAATTAATTTGACTTATATGTTTTGAATTTTGTAAAATGTACTTCATTTTTGAATTCGGAATATCAAATATAGCTTAGGGTGAATTTTTGGTAATTTTCTGAAAAACTTCAATTTTTGATGAATAGTGAAACCACTAAGTGGTAATCAAGCAAACTGATTTTTCAGTTAAATGAAAGTTTGCCACTAATGTGTATTAAATTTTGAAAATCCGACATACATGGTTGTCATTAAGAAGTAAAATGTGGTTCAATGAGATTAAAATAATTTTTTGGTGAATAGTAACTTTTTTTCATTAATCGCGATTAGAGGTAATTAGTGTAATTTAATGTAAAAATGATATTATAAGAATCTGAGAACACCATGACACTTGTCCTACACCTATTGGGTGAGTCATGTCCGACCAAGAAAAGCCATGGGCCAACTTGGGGACCCCATGGAGCCACTTTAGTTTGAAAATGACATTAATATATTTTTATTTAATGTTAAAGTGAAAATGACACTAACATAAATTGTTTTACTAAAATAATTTTTGAGTGGGGTTATACAAGTCCAAATTTTGATTATAAATAGTCATTGGAAAGATAAAAAGATTTTCTACATCATAGTAGTTTATTTATAATTTTTAGACATTAAATAAATTAAATTATATATGACATTATAATGATGCAGCGATGACATCATTATTTGACGATTTAAATAAAATGGAAAGATAATGAAAAATATAAAACCTACACATGGCCAAAACCAATTGGATGAGTGGATTTCGAACCCTTATCACCTTATCCACGAATTATATCAATGTGGGACCTTTTAAAACCGAAAACCATTTTCAAATAAAGTAATATTTCTTTACTTTCTAAAAGTGCCCCTCCTCTCCTCTTATAAAAGGCCCCCACCTCTACCTCATTTCACACACTTCTCAAGCCTTTGGCTCGGCCAAACCCTGACCGATTACTCTCTCCACATCCCTATCCTCTTCCTAGAGGATTCCCTTTGGGCAGAATCCTTTCAAAGGAAGCCTTTAGGCTCAAATCAAAAGGGAGTTACACTTTTAAAGGTAATTCATTCTCTCTTGTTCATTTGTTTTATTTTTGTTTCTCCAACCCTCTAAACTCTTTTTATTTTCTTCTTTTGTAACAACACCAGTATCTTCAATATACTAGGATGTTGTTATAATATTTATTTGAGCTACACTCTCACACAACTACATCAAATTGTTAAAGAACATACGGTTTCCGTGGATGGCGAAATTCTGCCTCCCGAAACGATGATTGTTCAATACTCATTTAACACCTTCAAGGGTGGCCATTATGATGTCACTATTTTTATATATGATATATAATATGTTTATGTTTTCTTTAAGCTTCTGTATTTTTCATTTTTTGCATACCTTTATGGTTTCCATTATGGGTAAACACGATATCTTCATTTAAGGAAGTGCGGACTACCGCCCCCTAAAAGTGATGTGATTCGTTAAGGCCATATGTGGGACGTGTAAAGGATGGATTTAAATTTATTATATATGATGTTATACTGGAATTATAATATAAATCTATATCATTATTATTTCTTTCCATTAAAGTATGAGATAGAAATGAAAGTAGCGTTCATGCGTACGTACGGCTTACCGTCTCCATGAACGGTGCATTTCATTTCTTATCCCCAAATGTAATGTACTATTAAAATCACATGTATATAATGTATATATATAATTAATGATATATCTAAATGATGAATATAATTCTGGAATTAAAATATACATACCTCTCATTTAGTTTTAATTCCACTAATATGACAAAGAAATGAAAGTAGCGTCCATGCGTACGTACGGCTTACCGTCTCCATGAACGGTGCATTTCATTTCTTACCTCTAAATGATTATGTAATATTATAAATACATATATATGCTGGATATATATGATACATATTATATCCAAATCGGGAATTTCATTCTGGATATAAAGAACTTTTGACCACATGAACAACATGTAATTGTAAGAAGTCAACTTTCGACTTAAGAACCAAATATTGACAAAACAAACATTATTAACTTAAATGGTTACATAATGTTTATAACATGGAAATAAGTGATATAAAAAGAATAATGAACTTTAAAAAGGTTCTTAATCAAGTATAAATTAACTCAAGTTTATTATTCAGGACGTTAAAGAACGATCGAGTCAAGTCGGACCCAAGGTAATGGAATTTCTTAACCCAACTTCCATTCTTTGGGTTAATCTCCTACATTCAGATTATGTCATGATATTATTATGTCTTATTTTGTATTCTTTATGTGTACCTATAGTGAATACACATAATAGATCTATTTTATTTTAAAAATGATCTTTGTAAGGGACTTCGTCTCAATCTCCTTTCATTGAGGCATATTTCGTTTTATACACAACTTTCTTTTATACAGTGTATAAACTCCTTTGACTTTTACTTTTATACAAAATGAATCTTTTTCTATGAAGCGTTTTACTAAACGACAAAAAGGAATGTTTTTTTAACGTACGCGGTGACAATGACCTTTTCCGCTGTCGCGAGTATTATTTGATCTTTGGCTTTCTCAACAAGCCGTAATGTTTTTAGAATAAAATAAATACCATATACTCTTTTATGTATTTTGGTATTGAAAATGGTTTTGAAAAAGGATTCTATTATGTCAATATATTTATGATATATTGTGATTGAAATGTGGAAATGTTATCATTCCTTTATATTGGTTTTATGTTTTATGATTTTATATTGGTACTTGGACATTTTAACGGGTGGTTACGTTATAAACCATATGACGGGTGGTGACGTGAATACCAGGACGGGTGGTTACGTTATAACCTCCAATGCATTGGGTATGGAAGTCGGCCGTATGGCTATTCCATTAAGTATGTATGAAAATTGGCCGTATGGCTATTCCATTAAGTGATATGTGTGGAAGTCAACCGTATGGTTATTCCACTTAAGTATGTTTATGTCCCAAGTTACCTTTATATATTCTATGTGTTCTTTATATGGGTTTTATGGTAATCCTTTGGTTACAAAAAGGTAAGTAATGATACTTTATTCAGTGAAGATTTTTTTTACTACTTTATGAAGGTGAAGGTATTACTTTGATATAGTATACATGGTTTACTTGATGTTTGAAAAACTAACAGTTTTCATTCTCTTTGTATCCCTTACTGAGCTCTTTATGCTCACCCCAAGTTTTTCGAAATGTTTTTCACAGGACTTAAAGTGGAATAAGGTCACGGATGGGATCAAGGGAATTTCATGCTATCTAAAACATGGAATCTAGAAATCTTTCTTTTTAAGAGTTTTTATTTTATGGAGACTTAGTAGAAGTTTCTACTTTGTAATCTTTTAAGATGTAATAGTTATGTTCTAATTCTCTAAAACTCTAAACCTGAAAAGATCCTCAATGTGAAATATTTATTTAATTCAATATTAAGTAAGGTTTAAGGCTGGGGCCTTATAGTTGGTATCAAAGGTCGGTTTATACAACTTTAGGAGTTAGAAAAGTGTTAAATTATAATATGATTGAAATGATATAGCATTTACGGATTACCATGTTGCTTCGCCTAAGATATTTCTGTGTTCAGAATGGTTTTCCGCAGAGGAAACAAAGCAGCTATGTTGGGACGACATCAGGAGGAAGATAACCTTCCAAATCAGCAACCTGAGATGGTCGGAATCGGAACTGAACAGTTTGTTGCAGTGATGGCATAGTTGACTTAGGCTATACATGGTGGTGGTATCCATGCACGAGATCAGCCAGATCAACCGCAGAGGAACATGTCAGTGGTGGAACACTTCATGAGGCAACATCCCCCATCATTTAGAGGATCATCTGACCCTGTGCAAGCTGAATGGTGGATTAAAGCACTGGAGAATATTTTTGATGTCATGGGGTGTTCAGAACATCAAAAGGTTAGTCTTGCTGTTTACCGTTTTGAAGGTGAAGCTGATTAGTGGTGGTCGATGGTGAAAAATATAAGGGATAGTGATGAGATTGAGGATCTTCAGTGGGACGAATTCAAAGGTATGTTTCTTGAGAAATATTTTCCTAAGTTGGTTCATCTTAGGATGGAAAAACAGTTCCTAGAATTGAGGCAGGAGGATGATTCAGTGGCTACTTATGAAGAAAAGTTCACTCGATTGGCAAGGTATGCTCCAAACTTCATACGAGATCTTGATAGTAAAATAAACATTTTTACACAGGGTTAAAGCCAAAGTATCGAAGGTCTTTAGCTTCTCGTGAGTTCAAAAGTTATGAAAAACTTGTTCGATGTATGGAGAAGGTGTAAATGGAGTTTTCCGATGATCAGGTGTTCTATGAGAAACGACAGAATAAGAGATCTAGTTGGCAGGAAAAGGGGAAGAATATATCAAAGAAGCAAGGAGGTAAGAAAACCAAATATCCATCCTGTGAGAAGTGTGGTAAAATGCATCCTGGAGAATGTTTATCCAAGTCTGGTAAGTGATTTCGGTGTGGTAAGTCTGGTCATATTGCTCGTAACTGTAAGGAAGATGATCAAGCAGGAAATGAAAAGCCAACGGTAAGATGTTTTAAGTGTAATGAAATGGGTCATTATGCAGACGAGTGTCCGACAAGGAGCTTGAGTGATGGTAAGTAGTTAGACTACAAGCAGAAAGGGGTGGTAAAATCATTTGCAACAACTTCAGCAGATGTTGGGCCATCGAATGAAGTGGTATCAGCTCCAGGGAGCTCAGTATGTTTCGAAGATTGACTTGAGGTCGGGGTACCATCAGTTGAAAGTAAAAGAAGCAGACGTTCCGAAGACTGTGTTCCATACTAGATATGGCCATTATGAATTTGTTGTTATGACTTTTGGGTAAACCAATGCACCTGCTATATTCATGGACATTATGAATATAATTTTCCATGAGTTCTTGGATAAGTTTGTGTTTGTGTTTTGAGGTTTGGGAAGAGGTTATGTGTGCCTTGTGATTCACAGTTGAAGAGAGAGTTGTTATGTGAAGCTCATAGTTCTCCGTTTTCAGTTCATCCGGGCAGTACTAAGATGTATAGAGATCTGCGGGAGTATTACTGCTGGGATGGAATGAAAAGAGACATTGCTGATTTTACTGTGAAGTGTTTGACATGTCAACAGGTTAAAGCAGAGCGGCAGTTACTAAAAGGGATGCTTCAGGCTTTACCAGTGTCAGAGTGGAAATCGGAAAACATATCCATGGACTTTGTTGTGGGATTACCGAGGACATCTCGAGGTAATAATTCAATCTGAGTTATTGTTGATCGCTTGACCAAATCTGCTCATTTCCTTTCTATACGAGATACTTTCTCTCTAGATCAACTTTCCCGTTTGTATCTTAAAGAGATAGTCAGGTTACATGGAGTTCCTCTCTCCATTTTATCGGATCGTGATCCCAGGTTTACTTTTAAATTTTGGAAAGGCCTTCAGAAGTCGTTGGGTACTGAATTAAATTTTAGTACAGCTTTTCATCCTCAATCAGATGGGCAGTCAGAACGAACAATTCAGACATTAGAGGATATGCTACGAGCTTGTTCTATGGATTATCAGGGATGTTTGGACCAACATATTTCTTTGGTTGAGTTTTCTTATAATAACAGTTTTCATTCTAGTATACAGATGACACTATTTGAGGCATTATATGGGAAGCGGTGTCGAACTCTAGCATTTTGGAATGAAGTGGGTGAAAGGAAGCTGATGGGACCAGAATTGGTAGAAGAGATGGCAGAAAAAGTTCAGTTAATTCAGAAAACACATGAGAACAGCTTAGAGCAGGCAGAAGAGTTATGCGGATAACCGGAGGAAGGATCTATCTTTTGAGGTAGGTGATCATGCTTTTCTCAAGGTTTATCCTTGGAAAAGTGTGATGAGATTTGGTAAGAAAGGAAAGTTGAGTCCATGGTTGGTTGGACCATACGAAATTCTGGAAAGAGTTGGATCAGTTGCATACCGAGTGGCTTGACCTCCGAGTTTATCTCAGGTACACAATGTTTTTCATGTTTCAATGTTGAGAAAGTATATGCCAGATCCATCTCATGTTTTGAGTCCAGAGGTAGTTTAGCTGGAAGAGAACCTATCTTATGAGGAACAACCGGTCCAGATTCTTGACCACAGGGAGCAAGTGTTACAGAATAAGGTGATTCATCAGGTAAAGGTTTTGTGGAAAAACCATGTGATTCAAGAGGCAACGTGGGAATCTGAAAATGCTATGAGGGATAAATACCCCCACTTATTTTGATAAGTGAATAAAATTGCGAGGACGCAATTCCCAAAAGGGGGGAAGGATGTAACATCCCAAGTAAATAAAGAATAAAGAATTTTCATAATTATTAATATTTATGAATTAAATATTAATTTTATTTTAAAGGGGTTTCTATGTTCGATAGCGTACCTGATACGCAACGATGAGTTTCTTTGAAACTTACGTAGCACACTAGTAATAAAATAATATTATTTTAAATGTTAGTTAACAAGTAGCCGTTGTACTGGCGGGAATGGATAGAAATAACTAAAATATGATCAGATATGTTTTTAAATGTTTATACATTTACCCAATAAAATATAAAGGCTTAAAATACGGAAAGAGTTCAATTTTAGGGCATATATACTCTAATTTTCACTAAAGGTTCACTTATCACCTTTTAATAGTGAACCGTCATTAAATATAGTTTTGATCACTCTTATAATTTATTTTGGACCAAATATAACTCTTCTTTAGAATCGGGACATCAAAATTTACTTTGTGTAAATTTTTGGTACCTTTCTGATAAAGTTCATTTTTTATGAATAGTGTAAAATGTTGTATTTTAATTCAAAACCACTTTTTAATATAAATTATTTATATGATTAGATTATTATTTTAATTGGTTTTAAAGTGAAATTAGAAAATATTTTTACCAGTTAATCCAATGGTGGTCATTGGAATCAATTTCACTTTGAAATTGGACTTAAACTGGTGTCAATCTTTTGATACTTATTGTTTCACAAAAACACGCTATTTGTCATGACAACGGGAATTAATTATTAAATTAAATAATTTGACTTATATGTTTTGAATTTTGTAAAATGGACTTCATTTTTGAATTCGGAATATCAAATATAGCTTAGGGTGAATTTTTGGTAATTTTCTGAAAAACATCAATTTTTGATGAATAGTGAAACCACTAAGTGGTAATCAAGCAAACTGATTTTTCAGTTAAATGAAAGTTTACCACTAATGTGTATTGAATTTTGAAAATCCGACATACATGGTTGTCATTAATAAGTAAAATGTGGTTCAATGAGATTAAAATAGTTTCTTGGTGAATAGTAACTTTTTTTCATTAATCGCGATTAGAGGTAATTAGTGTAATTTAATGTAAAAATGATATTATAAGAATGTGAAAACACCATGACACTTGTCCTACACCTATTGGGTGAGTGATGGACGACCAAGACAAGCCATGGGCCAACTTGGGGACCCCATGGAGCCACTTTAGTTTGAAAATGACATTAATATATTTTTATTTAATGTTAAAGTGAAAATGACACTAACATAAATTGTTTTACTAAAATAATTAATGAGTGGGTTTATGCAAGTCCAAATTTTGATTATAAATAGTAATTGGAAAGCTAAAAAGATTTCCTACATCATAGTATTTTTTTTATAATTTTTAGACATTAAATAAATTAAATTATATATGACATAATAATGATGCAGCGATGACATCATTATTTGACGATTTAAACAAAATGGAAAGATAATGAAAAATATAAAACCTACACATGGCCAAAACCAATTGGATGAGTGGATTTAGAACCCTTATCACCTCATCCACGAATTATATCAATGTGGGTCCTTTTAAAACCGAAACACATTTTCAAATAAAGTAATATTTCTTTACTTTCCAAAAGTGCCCCTCCTCTCCTCTTATAAAAGGCCTCCACCTCTAACTCATTTCAAACACTTCTCAAGCCTTTGGCTCGGCCAAAACCTGCCCAATTACTCTCTCCACATCCCTCTCCTCATCCTAGAGGATTATCTTTGGGCAGAATCCTGTCAAAGGAAGCCTTTAGGCTCAAATCAAAAGGGAGTTACACTTTTAAAGGTAATTCATTCTCTCTTGTTCATTTGTTTTATTTTGCTTCTCCAACCCTCTAAACTCTTTTTATTTACTTCTTTTGTAACAAAACCAGTATCTTCAATATACTAGGATGTTGTTATAATATTTATTTGAGCTACACTCTCACACAACTACATCAAATGGTTAAAGAACATACGGTTTCCGTGGATGGCGAAATTCTGTCTCCAGAAACGATGATTGTTCAATACTCATTTAACACCTTCAAGGGTGGCCATTATGATGTCACTATTTTTATATATGATATATAATATGTTTATGTTTTCTTTAAGATTCTGTATTTTTCATTTTTGGCATACCTTTATGGTTTCCATTATGGGTAAACACGATATCTTCATTTAAGGAAGTGCGGACTACCGCCCCCAAAAAGTGATGTGATTCGTTAATGCCATATGTGGGACGTGTAAAGGATGGATTTAAATTTATTATATATGATGTTATACTGGAATTATAATATACCTCTATATCATTATTATTTCTTTCCATTAAATTATGAGATAGAAATGAAAGTAGCGTTCATCCGTACGTACGGCTTACCGTCTCCATGAACGATGCATTTCATTTCTTATCCCCAAATGTAATGTACTATAAAAATTACATGTATATAATGTATATATATAATTAATGATATATCTAAATGATGAATATAATTCTGGAATTAAAATATACATACCTCTCATTTAGTTTTAATTCCACTAATATGACAATGAAATGAAAGTAGCGTTCATGCGTACGTACGGCTTACCGTCTCCATGAACGGTGCATTTCATTTCTTACCTCTAAATGATTAGGTAATATTATAAATACATATATATGCTGGATATATATGATACATATTATATCCAAATCGGGAATTTCATTCTGGATATAAAGAAATTTTGACCACATGAACAACATGTAATTGTAAGAAGTCAACTTTCGACTTAAGAACCAAATATTGACAAAACAAAAATTATTAACTTAAATGGTTACATAATGTTTATAACATGGCAATAAGTGATATAAAAAGAATAATGAACTTTAAAAAGATTCTTAATCAAGTATAAATTAACTCAAGTTTATTATTCAGGAAGTTAAAGAACAATCGAGTCAAGTCGGACCCAAGGTAAGGGAATTTATTAACCCAACTTCCATTCTTTGGGTTAATCTCCTACTTTCAGATTATGTCATGATATTATTATGTCTTATTTTGTATTCTTTATGTGTAATTGTAGTGAATACACATAATAGAACTATTTTATTTTAAAAATGATCATTGTAAGGGACTTCGTCTCAATCTCCTTTCATTGAGGCATATTTCGTTTTATACACAACTTTCTTTTATACAGTGTATAAACTCCTTTGACTTTTACTTTTATACAAAAGGAATATTTTTCTATGAAGCGTTTTACTAAACGACAAAAAGGAATGTTTTTTTAACGTACGTGGTGACAATGACCTTTTCCGCCGCCGCGAGTATTATTTGATCTTTGGCTTTCTCAACAAGCCGTAATGTTTTTAGAATAAAATAAATACCATATACTCTTTCATGTATTTTGGTATTGAAAATTGTTTTGAAAAAGGATTCTATTATGTCAATATATTTATGATATATTGTGATTGAAATGTGGAAATGTTATCATTCCTTTAAATTGGTTTTATGTTTTATGATTTTATATTGGTACTTGGACATTTTAACGGGTGGTTACGTTATAAACCATATGACGGGTGGTGCCGTGAATACCAGGATGGGTGGTTACGTTATAACCTCCAATGCATTGGGTATGGAAGTCGGCCGTATGGCTATTCCATTAAGTATGTATGGAAATTGGCCGTATGGCTATTTCATTAAGTGATATGTGTGGAAGTCAACCGTATTGTTATTCCACTTAAGTATGTTTATGTTTCAAGTTACCTTTATATATTCTATGTGTTCTTTATATGGGTTTTATGGTAATCCTTTGGTTACTAAAAGGAAAGTAATGATACTTTATTCAGTGAAGATTTCTTTTACTACTTCATGAAGGTGAAGTTATTACTTTGATATAGTATACATGGTTTACTTGATGTTTGAAAAACTAACAGTTTTCATTCTCTTTGTATCCCTTACTGAGCTTTTTATGCTCACCCCAAGTTTTTCGAAATGTTTTTCACAGGACTTAAAGTGGAATAAGGTCAAGAATGGGATCAAGGGAATTTCATGCTATCTAAAACATGGAATCTAGACATCTTTCTTTTTAAGAGTTTTTATTTTATGGAGACTTAGTAGAAGTGTCTACTTTGTAATCTTTTAAGATGTAATAGTTATGTTCTAATTCTCTAAAACTCTAAACCTGAAAAGACCCTCAATGTGAATTATTCATTTAATTCAATATTAAGTAAGGTTTAAGGCTGGGGCCTTAAAATAGTCCAGACATTTAGGAGTATATCCTCAAAATTCAAGGCATAATACATATATTCACGATATGAATTTTTCGATCATGATTTTATTATAAATTTAAAAGGGGGATTCCCCCAATTCAACATTAAAAAATAGGATGTTTCCACAGGTTCTGGGATAGATCCACCCAACCATATTTCTCCCTTTTTTAGGGTGGTTCCATGTGAGATTTGATGATATTAGAGGGTTTTATATAAATATCACCAGAGTATTGTAGAATTATGCCTTTTAGGTGGAACTTCACTCTAAAGAGCATGAGGAGAACCCAAGATGAGGTTCACACACCATCATTAATCCTTTTGGAGATGGTTTAACTATATTTTGGGAGTGAAACACTTCCTATTGTTGTTGTTTTGGCACAATGGAATGACCCAATCCCCATTTGGGTGGTGGTGGTGGTATTTTAACCTTGTTAAAAGGTCTAGGTGAGAGTTTTCAGGGTACTTTTTATATATGGAAAAGGATTTTTTTGAGGTAGGCCATCCTCATACATTCCATATGATATTTATATTTTTAATGATCATGGCCTGTGTATTCCTACAATTAGGGAACTTAATTGTTTGATTAAATTGTTTATTTTAAAATTTTATCCCTCGGTTAGGATTCACAATGATCAAATTCCCAAATAGAACATAGTATTAGGTAGTTTTCCTCGGATACTGATGAAAAGGAAGGGAAAAGATCTGTGCTTTTCTTAGGAGAATATCCCATAAGATAAGGATAATAATTTGGGTTAGAAGATTGACCTAGAGTGATCTTGAGGAACAAGTTGGGTTTTTGTACATATTTTTTCTATACCCTATAGGAGGAACCCCATGTAGATAGTGAGTTCAGGCTATCCTATTATTGATATCATGGGATTTGATGTCCTTAGAATGGAGGTTGTTGACCCGATAACAATTTTGGGACAAGTACCCAATTTATGGTACAAAATAACTTATGGGACCTCGAGGGTAGACCCATTGGAACACTAACACTAAGGTAGTGTGTATTTACATAGGTCTACGTGGTTGTGGGTGTCAAAATAAAACCTGAACTGGTGTGTAAGCCCAATGGGGGTATGAAACTGATGATGGGGATGTTCATTTTTCAACAGTTAAGGTATATTTATTTTTAATGTTTTTTCTTGTTGAATGGTTATATCCTACTATTTGAAGGAATCTTCCATTTGGGATAATAAATAATGGTATTGTTTGGGTATCATTGAATAACTCGATGATATGGGAAAAACCCTAGTACTTCTATTATAGTTGTAATGTGGTATCACTCTATATTGGTGGTAAATACCTAGATTGGTTTAAATCTATTAATATGGATGAAATAAGATTTTATGATGGGAGGTGGTACCTAGGAACCCAAATCAATTCTATGCAGTTGTTCACACATAGGAAATCTAGGGATGGAAGTGGTTCCTTTGATAAGATATAAAATTGTGAATTCTCGGTTGTTGGGGTTTGATTGGAAATGCTAGAAAACCATGGCTAATGATGGGGAAGTCTGAGATTTTAATTGAGATATTAGGTGTCAGGAAGCATTGTTCCAACAAATATAGATGTTGAATATCATATGGGGGACTACTTGATCCCACCAATTGATACCTAGGATTCCACCTACGATAAGGTGGACACACTATAGAAGGTTGAATATAGTGTCTTGATATATTGGAATCCATGATATTAACAATGGGATCTAGGGATTGTATTCCCATTGATTTCCTATGTATCCCATGAACCATTCATTCCTAAATTTATAGGAATACCATGGTCGTCCACCTACCATGAACCAGAATATGACCTCACATTTAGAATACAAAGGTAGTAAATTGGGGTTCTGCATAAGGCCTTAAGGATGGTTGATTCTTGAAGACTCCCCAAGGTCCATTACTGATTAGTGGAGTTATGTGCATGAAATTATTAATGAGATGATATAGATTCCCATAAATTGATTCTAATGTTTATAGACATTTCATCATTGGTCGAGGTGGGTATGGTCAATTAGGGTTGTCGACCTAAGGATCCTCAATGGAAATTGGGCACGGACAAAGTAATATGTGTACTCCCATGGGGTGGTGGTGATACTATGGATTCTTGGGCATTGGGAAATTCTCCCAGATACTCTGACTTAAGACCAATTTGATATTAAGATGTTTTATTAATTTATATGATTACGTTTTATATTAATTTATCTACTACAGCTATGCATGTCACATGAAAATGTGATATATTGTATTGGTTATTACACGACCCAATTGGTGATTCATTACTCATTATTTTACACACACGCTGATCAGGACTCCCTTTCACATGGTTTTCTAAGAATCTCACATTTTTTTGTTGAATAATAAGGTCGGTTTATGGCCAACAATTATGTTTTGTGTGCCGAGAATAAATGATTAGATTATATCAGAGTAACAAGACATGGTATGTCTTAATGTGGTTGTATATCCTTCCATTTTCCATTTTATTTTTGTCTATATATGTAACCATCCTAGCAGGTAGTCATTTTTATGTATATCATATTTTTAGTCCTTTACTACATTTAATTTTTTAGTAGTTTTTTTATAAATATATGCTTTGTCTTCAAAATTAAAGAGATCTATATTATTTAGTTATTTATAATTTAATTGTGCACTCTGATGCATAAGATATAACATCCCCATGGTACCAAATTAGACTTATATTTTTAGTTACCAGCCATTGGTATTCATGGAGGAGCGCGTGAGGTAACATGGTGAACCGGTTCGGCTACTATTTGGGGTGATTCATTTCATGGAGTTACAACATCCTAATGTATTTCACATAGATCATAAGAACCAATATTTATATAAGAAAAAACTATGATTTAACTTTTTGCATTATCAATAGGCCTAGAAAAAATATATTAATATATTAAAAGAATAAATGGTGGACAAAAAATGAATTATGTGTATTCAAAATAGTGCGAACTTGTTTCTAATATATTTGAGGTAAATGCTCAATGGGTAGGAACGTAGATTTCCCTCAGATTCCTTTTATGGATTTTTCAACATACAATATTTGTGCCTTTTTTATTTTAAACACATGAAATCATAAATTGTGGTTCTAGAAATAAAGTATTTCACATATTAATTTTCTACACATTGAATATTTTTAACCAGATGAGTTGTATGTATCTTTCCTTCAACTGTTTAAGGTTTTACACTCTAGATCATTGGAGATGTTGTTTAATGTAAAATAACATTGACCCAAAAATGGATAATGTTTAATTTCAATTATATGAGACCAAAATATGAAGGAATAAATATAGAAATATGGTCATAGAAGACTTGTAATGAATGGAGAGTCTGATACCAATATAGATGATCTACAAGGTAGGTTCATATATTTTAATTTCATGATTCTCTAAGTAATGATTATGTGTGACAATATTAACGGGGGCTCGGAAACTGTAGATTATTCCAAACTATTTAAATAAGGATGAGGGTGGGATAAATCATAAATTAAGGTATCTAATTTTGGAAGTAGTAAAGTGAAATCAAGAAGGCTTGGAAAACAATTGACCATTTTTTAATAATAATCTAATGGAAATTAGCATCCATGAAATATTCCTTTATAAATATATAAAACTCTAAATGATGATTCATGATTAAAATACCTTTGACTTTATCATTTCTAGGGAATCATTGATAAAGGGAGACTATATGAGTGAAAAAAGTGGTGATAACTACAACCTTTATGTTTGCTTATTTAAGAAATGATAAAGGAACCCCAACATCAGTGACTTTATTTAGTGCTGACAAAGGTTCCCTTTATTATCCCATTTAATATATCTAATAAAAGATCCCTTTATCATATCTTTTAAAAGAACTACTAAAGGATCCATTTGTAAGTAATTTTTCAATCACTGATAACGGGGCATTCTACTAATGTGTCCTAGTATAATTATAGTACACTACAAATAAATATATTTCAAATACTATAAAATATAAATAATTTAATTGGAATAAAATTATTACGTAAACAATAAAAGACACAAGGTTATATAAATTTGAAAAAAAGGTTTGTAAAAATATTTGAGTAATAAAAGAATATCACAAGTAATCAAAAAATAAATTTTTATTTATCATTGTCCCAAATCCCTGGTCATGTTATTAGTTTTTGAACAAACCAACCCATCCTGAGATAAATAATGAAAATTTATATGAAAACAATTCTCATGGTTGTAATAAAATAATGAAATTAACAAGGCACAAAATGAAAATTTTAAACAAAATACATATACTTGAGTCAAACATGGGAAATTATGTATCAAATTGATTTCAGGTTCATTATTACACATCATACAATTATTTATTATTAAAACTATAATTTAGTCTTTAATTTTAACTCATATATGGTGATAAAATACTCAATGTGGTTGGGATCCAATTCAAGAGGACATTCTTTTCAGATCAAACAATTGATTTTCACACTATTTTTTGTTTTTCTTCATAAATTATCTCTATGTAAATTATTTAAATAAGTATCCAGAAAAAATGATTATGAAATTATTTATGTAATAGAAGATAAAATGATGTGAACAATATATAAGCTCATTTTTCAGTTTTGGTGATGTGATGCATTTATTAAACTTAAACAACGCTAATATATTAAAAACAAGAACTTCAAGTAATAACGACCAAATAGTGTGTCATATTAACATGTGTCCAATTTCCATATACTAAAAAAATTTATGGATCATTTTCATAACATTTTAAGAAAATTCAAGATCATGTTATCAGTTTTTCCTAGTGACTTTCGTTTTCTATTAAATTGAAAACTTTATATTCCAAATACACATATGGATTCATATCAATCACAATTTGTGTAAGATTGATTCTTGGTTGAATGATACGTGTTATAAAAGCATTACCAAAAATTTTCGCAACATTTTAAAACAATCATCACTCATTTTCTCACTTTTGGGTATTTGATATGTGCAGTAATCATAAATGGAATATTTGTTTTGGAAATTGAAACATTGAGTACTATCAAACACATCGTGCATCTTATTTATGTGAAGACTATATCTACACGTAAAAAAAATGAATTATTTTTTGTTTTCAAATTGTTTTATAAGAATATGAGATCATTATCGTGGTTTTAGTGATCTAACAAACATTTTAAAATAAAATGACACATTTCAATTGAAAAATTTAGTATGTGTAATATTGGCCACAACATGATTCAGAATAATTTTTGTTCTATTCATTCACATATAAAAGAACTATGGACTATATTTATAATGTTTGAAAACAATCATGTATTTTTTAACATGTTTTGGATATTTGAAGCATGTTTTAAACCAAAATAACACATCTAAATTAAGAACACACACTTCGAGTAATAAGACTATATCTAGTGTTATATTTATATGTGCAAAATTCCTATAGGTCAAAAATATATTATGGGCCATTTTCCAAAATTTGTAAAATAATATGATCACATTTTATTGGTTTTTCCTATTTTTTTATGATTTAAACTAAAATTATATTTTTAATGAAAAAATTAAATTCAAGTCATATAGACTATATCATGTGTGAAATTAATGTAAAGTCATTTACTATAAATGGAAAATGAATAAAAGACCAATTTCCTAATGTATAGAGAAAAATCCAAGATCATTTCCTCGGTTTTTGCATTGGGACATATGTTTTAAACTAAAATGGAACCATATTATTGAAAACACACACTTTGAGTAATATTAGCCACATCATGTGTCATATTTTTTTCAATATTCTTACACATCCCAAATAAATTATAAACCATTTTCCTAAATTTAGAAAACAATCTGAGTTCATTTTCTCAATTCTATTTATTTTATGATTTTTGTCAATAAATATTAGACTTTTATTTGGAAATTTTTTTCTTTAAATCTTACAAACCACATATGTAGTCAGATTGATGTGTGCTAAATTCATACCTGTCAAAAATTAATTATGGACTATTTTAATAACAATTGAGAACAATTCGAACTCATTTTAATGGTTTTTTATATGTGATATGTTTAATACAATTATTAATGTCTTATATTGAAAAAAAACTCAAATCATATAGACCACATTGTGTATTATATTAGAGTATAATGAAATTTTAAATGTGAAAAATGATTTATTGATTTTTTTCCCTATGTTAAAAAAATTCATGCCTGTTTTCTAGGTCTTGGTGACTTGAGATATGGTTTAAACTAAAATGGCACATTTCTATTGCAAAATTTTACTTTGAGTATTATAGATCATATCATGTGTCATATTTATGTTTGGTCGATTCTTACACATTAAAAAGTAATTATAGACAATTATTGTATTGTTTTAAGGAAATATGGGATTTTTTGTTTGCTATTCTATTTATTGTGTGTTTTGAACTGAAATGAGACGATTGAATTGAAATCATGCCCAACAATCCATCTCGACCACATTTTATGTCATATTTTCATAAGGTCAATCACTACACCTCCAAACTGAATAATGGAAAATTTATTAAATTTTTTAAACAAAATGATATTATTATATTGGTTTTGGTTATGTAGTACATGTTTTAAATCAAAATGATGTTTTTATATTGGTAACTTGCACTTTTCATGATATCAACCACAACATATATCAGATTAGAATTCAGTCAATTAAAAAATGTAAAAAATTAATTATATTTCATTTTCATAAATTTAAAAAAAAATCCTAGATCTTTTTATTGATTTTGGTTATGTGACTTGAATTTCAAACTATAAATGTACTTTTATATTGAAAACACAACGTTCGAGTAATACCAACCACATCGGGTGTTCTAATGATGTTTAGTATATTACTACATGTCAAAAAATAATTATCTATCATTTTCCTAAATTTTTGAAAATAATATGTGCTCGTTTTCTTAGTTTTGGTGATGGGACACACATTTTAAACATTAATGATAGTTTTATATTGAAAACATGCACATATAGTGATACCAATACAATGGTAATTAGATTAATTTATGGTCAATTCGAAATCGCCCCAAATGAATTATAGATTGTTTACATAATTACTAAAAATATTACCTATTTTTTCCAAAAAAAATAAAATACAATATGTGCTCATTTTCTTATTTTTGAACATGTGACAACTGTTTTAAACCAAAATTATTTTTTTAAACACCTATATTGAGTCATACCGACCATATCAAGTGTGAAATTTATGTGTGGTCTATTATTAGTTATCAAAAATTATTTATAAATTATTTTATTAATGTTTAAAGACAATTAGAGATTTTTTGGTTAGTTTTTGATATGTGATGCGTGTTCAATAATAAAATTACACTTTTATTGAAAATGAGTACGTTGAGACATGAAAACCACATCATGTGTCAGATTATAGTGTAGGTAATCTCTATACATGATAAATAAATACTTGATAGTTTATTAAATTTAAAATAAAATAAGATCAAATTTTCACTGTTTTGGAGCATGTGGTGTAAAATGTATAGATAAATTTCTTTTTTATATTAGAAACTCATAAATCAACTCATACCGACCACATCAAGTGTTAGATTAAAATGAAGTCAATTCATATATGACTCAAATTAATTATGGAAAGTTTTACTAATGTTTGAAAATAATATATTCTCATTTTATGTTTTAGAAATGGGAAAGACATATTAAAATATAATAAATATTTTGTGTTGAAAACACACACTTTGATTAATACCAACCACAGTTGATGTTGGATTGATGTACGATCAATTTTTTCAAATTAAAAATGTCTTACGGATCATTGTCCTAAATTCTAATAATATTGTTAATTTTTTCTTATTTTTAATCATGTCAAAAAAAAATTAACTAATTCTAAAATATAAAAGGATTATCATATAAATATGATATTGAAATTAAATAATAATGTACACAAAATTATGAGGAAATTAAATAATGAAGATATAGTAAGTCGTCTATTAATGATGTCTGTATACATTTTGACACCATGTATTTTTCACATTAATTTTAAAAAAATGAATTTCATTCATTTTTGTTATTCATGAGAAATATATCAAAAATAAAATATAAGCAATTTTATTCTAAAGATTCACATCTAGTGTTGGTGTCTAAGTTCATAGTCTATACTAGATCCAAAAATAGTAGAAAATCAACTAAATTTGATGTTGGAAAACATTTTGAAACCATGTTCATTTCTCATTCACATATAAAAAGAATATCATCTCTATTTGACAATGTATATTGTCATATATCATGGTTGTAATGGGAAAATAAATAAAATTAATTGATTGACGGTATTTTTAAGGAAACACTCATTACCTTCAAAAATTATCATTTCATGGATTCGAGTATTTTGATGTTATATTATATATTTCATAAATTTTAAAACATAATATCAGGAATCATTTTGGTTATCATGATTCAAATACTGTCGAAACATTGAACAAAATATGTAAATTTTTTAAAATATGTTTTGATATTTATATCATGATATATATAAGTTAATATATTTTCAATTTAATTAATCCATACGATTCTTATTTTCATTCACCAAAGTCATTCAATGATTTAGCATACATTTAGAAATCACCGTATCATTATAGAATTCTGGTTAAAACATAAATTAAGTCATATAATTTTATGTTTATGTATAAAATGTTGATAATATTGAATTAAAAATTCACAATAAAAGTAATGTTCTTTCAGTTTGATGGAAATACATTAATTTGATCATAAAAATAAAAATATGAGTTATCTAAATTGATTTTGATCAACATACAGTGCACCCAAAAAATTTAAAAAATAATGAAATATATATATATATATGATCATCTCTCAGTGTTCACCCCTAAATTGTTGTTATAAAAAAGAATGTATCATCAATTATTTTTTTCTCATACTCGTCATTTTTCTCTAATTTATTCTTATCAAATTCATTCATCTCCAATGAAATTTTATCCATAGAAATGATATAGTGATTATGGAATCCAAATAATTCTTCATAGGGTTTCCCTGTATATAGTAGTAAAATAAATGACTAAAAAATATGAGTTGTTATAAATAATAATGAACATATTATATAATTTTTATGGATAAACATATTGTAAAAATGTTCCACATATATGTATTTACAACAGATACTTCAATGCATTTAAACATGATAATATCATTTATACTCTCAAGAACAACCATGTATATAGTGAGATTTCAAAATATTTGTTCTTTTTATTGAATATAGGCCTCATCTTCTTATTTTAATGTTTTGCATACATGAATTTGTAATGAAAATATATTATAGTGGAACTAATGCTGAGAAGGTACTCTTGGATGGAATTATTATTTTCATAGTACATTCATTGGACTGTCTTGATCTGGCATTTTGTATACCCATCATTTTATCTGATTGTAATTTGATACCTTGCATTAGACCTTTTTCTTGAATAGTTAAACGATGTTCAATTGATTTTTTTAGAAAATACCGCATTTTCTTTATAAGATTAATTTTCTATTCTATAAAAGTTCCAATTGAATCATTAAACAATAAAATATATGGATCATCATTTAGAAGAGGAAACATAGAATTCATCTAATGGGAAACATCAATTCATGCTCTCTTTTGATATTTTTGGAGTTCATTAATTTATAGAATGTCTCATGAGATATTATACACCCTAAACCTTGAAATAAAAATGTGCATGGATATTGATAGAAATAAAAAACATATAACATTACCTTGCACTATTTTAGTAATATAATGTTACTAAAATTTTTAATATTCTAATTTAGGAGAATGATTAATGAAAAAATTCTTGGCCAATGATAAGGTATGATGTTGAGGGTAATTATAAGACTCCAAGATAGTAGTTTATTTTGCTGGTTCATGTTCTGATCATTATTCCATAATCATTTCACTTAGACCCATTCACATATATTAGTCTTCCAAACCAAGCCAGATAATAATATATTGCAACGATACTATTTTCCTATCAATCACCTCATAATATGATATGTGTCTTAATAATGTTTGGTTGTTCTAAAATATTTTTATATAACACTCCAAATCCTAAACCTATAATGTGACCACATTGTCTTGACCACTTCAAAGATACTAAAAGTTTTTTTTCTTCATCAATTCTGAATCTTTTTTATAAACCATATAAAAAATATGAACATAAATTGTTGTATTTTTGTAATTCTATTATAAATCATAAAAAATTTATATTTAACCATACATGAACTTCTTTATCATACTCTTTTTGTTTTTTCATCTAGTAGATTTCCCTTTATAATTATATATTTATCCATTCTACATCACACTATATGGGATGGAAGTGGCCTTTGATTTGGATTCATCAAAATGTATATAAAAAATAACATATGTTCTTTCCTATTACATCAAACACTATTTGTTGATTTTAAATACATACAATTATCTTCCATAGTGAACTATACACCATCATTTCATTCCAAAATTGGTAAATTGGTTTTTATACATGTTTTTTATTTTCACCACTCCTTTTTTTCATAAATAAAGAATTTTGAATCAAACTGGATATAAAAAATACTCTGAAGTAATATATTATAGAGTACAATGAACCTAAAATGATTTATCAACATTTAAACTGATGAAAGAATTCCATGTTTCATACATTATAATGTGTACATAATTAACGGGTCTGTGGGACTTTAAATTCCCCTGAGCATCCCTTAAATGAAACGTGGTGTGAAGTGTCTGAAATCCTTTATAGAATTTTCTATCATTTTTATAGACATATTTATTATCAAAACTATTGTTACCTCAATATAACTAATTAATATTGACTAGTTTTGGATAACATGTTGGTTGTGTTGATTCCATTCAATATTAAAATGTATACCCTTTCTTATTACCATTTTAGTCAAAATCAACCTAGTGATACTACTTCATTATTATTATTTTCATCATCTAGTTCATTATACTCTAATAATTTTCCAGTTTTCCCATAAATTGTCTATTCTTCCCTGATATTGGTAACATCATCATGTGTAAAAGACATTTTCTACATGATTATTAAAACTGTTGGTCAGAGTGGACACTCAAGAGGGGGGTGAATTGAGTTCCAATTAAAATTTCGGTTTAAAAACTTTGTCTTAAAATCCCCCATATAAAACACAGAATTAAACTGTAGTGAATTTATATCAAAATAAAGGTTTAGTTAGGTTCTCAAAGGATTGATTATTTCATAGTTAATAAAATCAGAAGAATTGATTAACTTTCGAAACTAACTTACTGATTTACAACTAATATAAAAACATGCGAGTTTAATTATCAATGTGACTTTAAAACAGTTTTGGATTTTAAGTATGTTACAGCGGAATAAAAACAAACATTGAAAATAAATAAGCACAGCAGGTTCAACCAAGAGGTTCAGTCTCAAGATGAGACTTAGTCCTCTCAAAACTTTTTATAAAATTGATCCACACCCTGGATTGGGGTTTACAACATTATATAACTATCCAGGTCCAATACCTCTACCACTATTATCCATGGGAACAAAAACAGCAGCAAACTAGCTGTCCAGGTCACGCACGACCTCTACCACTATTCTAGTGGGAAATAAAATATGTAAGAGTTTGAGTGAGGATTTACAGATCTTCCAGTTAAAGTACAGGAGATAGTGTGTGTGTTAAATACAGTAGATAACACACACTGCTCGAAATTTATAAAGTAAATCGCAGAGGAAAAGATTTAGAGTTTAGAAATGGCTCTAGTGATTGTGGTGCAGCTCTGGAATCCTTTGGATTTATCAGAATTGGTTCTGAATCCTCTTCTAGTTTTTGTCTAGAAAACAGAGTGTCGTCTGCTTCTGTGACATCTAGGTGTAGAGACAGAGAAAAATCTAGTCGATGAAGTTCTTGTGTTCATGTTCTCATTCTCAGCACTCTTTCTTGGTATGCAGGAATGTATATGTTCTTCATGTAAGTTTAGTCATCTCTTTGTATTCACACTCAGTTGTTCTTCCAGCACACCTCATGGTCTGTATGTCTCTGTGTTCATTCCCCATTTTTCCTTTTTTTTGTAGCAGGACATCCTTCATTCATTTAAAGCACGAGCTCCGGAAAAAGAAATGATTTCTTTTTGCAGGTACGAGGTACAGTTCCCTAACATCCAACAACACACATTAAATAAATGTCAGTGTATTAAAATATACCTGATATGACTGTTGGTTAGATTAAATAATGATAATGAAATTAAAGCAGTGTCGGGTTCTGTCTCTGGAACGGTAGCTTTGGATATCGGTTGGTAGATGTCACGGTAGGCCTGAGTAATGGTAGCTTCTTGTGTAATGGTAGACTTGAGTAACAGTATCCTTTCTATTGGTAACCTTTTTATATCGGCAGGCTTAGTATATCGGTAACCTTCCGTGTATCAGTAGACTTGCATATCAGTGACCTTCGAGTATCGATAGGCTTTGATGTAACGGTAACCTTCTTATATCGGTAGAGGTAGCTCTGTCTTGTATCGATAGACTTTGATGTATCGGTAGACATTGATGTATCAGTAGACTTCCTTTGATAACAGTAGCTTCAACATATCAGTGGACTTGTGTGTATCGGTTGCTATGTTCTGTAACAGTAGCTCTCACATAGCAGTATACATAACTGTATCGATAGCTCTGTTCTGTTTAAGCATTCTATTAGCAGAATAGGTTAAGTCAGAGTGTATAAACATCTAGTAACCAAAAGACTAGTATTGAAACATAAAATAATATAACAATACTTAAAGCAAATAAGTAGCTAGATTCCCAAATGAGTAGTTAACCATTGATCAAATAGGTATTATCAAAATAAAAATAATCATAATTGGGATTATCAAAATATAATAAAACAACTAGATTCCCAGAGGGTTCAAAAACCCCCCCTTTTGATAATCACAACATATGCTAAAAAAATGAAATACTATTAGAGGAAAAAGTGGAAAAGAAATTAGGTCTCATTTCTTATTTTCTCTCATTCCCCCTTTTTTAATTGTTATGTCTCATTTCTTATTTGCTCTCAGTGGCTCATTTGCTTATTTTCTCCCCCTTTGTGATTAAAAAAAAGAAGGGTAGAAGAGAAAAGATAAAGACTAGAAGAGAATAAATGACAACGTAATAGAAACTCAGTAAAGCAGATAATGAAGAGGAATTTCATTAATATACAAAAGATACACTGATAAAATCAGAACAAAAAAATACAAGTGAATCCTATAAAAAAGTTCTAGAAAAACTCAATCCTCCTCTGTAACAGGTGTCATTCCCTTAGGATCAATAGAGGGTTTCAGAATAGGTGAAGGCAGAACTGGTGGTTCAGCTACAGAAACTATACCGGATCTAAAATCTTTATTCCTCTGAGTGATCATTGGTGTCAAGCTCCTGAGGGCTTGAGCTGGAGTCAATTGAGGGGTACTCCCAGAGGTAGAAGCAGGAAGGGTAGGAGGTACAATTTCAGGTCTTGCATCTACATGCAAGAAGGGCAGCAGCAAGTTTCTGAAATCCATAATATTGCTTCCTCCTCTCTCAATTGCAGACACAAAATCATCTCAACTTTCAATGAATTTATCCAAAGTAGGAGTAAGCTCCCTGAGCTTACTAACCTGTTCTCTGAAGGCTTGGGTAACTGGAGGCAACTTCATATTTTCCAGTAAGAGCTTGAAATGGTTGGTCAGCTGATTCTTGGTATAATATTTTTCAAAATAAGCATCCACCTTATTCTTGATTGCCTCTTGAGAAGCAGTAGCTGCCCACAGGTGATCATGAACAAATCTGATAACTTCCCTAGTGGTAGCAAGAATCTTATTATTTGATGCACCACTGGGACTGGCCTTAGCCAATTCTTCCTGAATAATAGTGCAGATGTGGTCAAGGTTCACACTGGAGCTAGATGAGGGAAGAGGTTTCATTGAGAAGGCCACTGTCTCTTGAAGGATTGAGTTAGACTACTCACCACCTTCTGAACAAGTGTATCCTGACTATTCATATGTTCTTTGATTGACTTCTTAACAGCCTCAAAAACGTCCACAAATTTCTTGACAACTTCTTTGATATATCGAATGTCAGAGCTTACTTGAGTTTGAGAGTTATGCATGGTAGTCATAGAAGCAATTGATTGTCTCAAAGCAACTATAGCTCCTGTCCAACTCTCAATCTGAGTGTCGCACACTTTAATTTCATCCATCATTTCTTTCACAAGACTGGATACACCATATCCAATGGATAACTCAAGGGATTGCTCCACGCTTTTCATCTCTTGAACCATACTTTTTTTCATATCTTCCACTGAATCCGTTAAGGCTTCATTCAATTCAGATTTTAAGGAATCAAGGTCCTCCTTAGTTGCCACATTTTCATCCACAGAAGGTAGGATAACTGATTCCTTTTGGGGCGGGACTTCCTCATCCTACTCTCCATAAGAATTTCCAAGAACCATATATCCTGGATCTGATGTCCAACCTTCAATGTCATATAGCACTGATACTGAACCAAGATTCTACCCCTCACTTGGAACATTCTCCTGAGGTATCTCCTCCAATGGTTCTTCCTGAGGTAATTCTGCAACTTCTTCTACAACTGCAGCAGATTCAATAGACATTTGTTCAGAGTCATCAATGACTCTCTCATCGACAGATGCAGCTTCTCCTTCCGGATCAGGCATTGTCCGGAATGTACTATCTATAAAAGGGCTCAAACTGATCTCTTCTTCTTCATTTTCCTTATCATCCGCTTCACCAGAAGCCTCCTTTTCTTCATTAAAAACATAATTGGATTCATTTGCCTCATCCTCTTTAGATGTTTCCTTAACAACATACTGACATGCTTCTTCTCCTTCTTGTGTAGTTTCAGTGTCCTAGTCCTTCAAAAGAGCTTCTCTTCTTGGTAGTTCTTTTGGAGGGCTAGCAGCTCCATAAGAGATATTTTGAGGCAAAGGAAAAGGAGGTAAATCAGGGTCTCCTCCTTCCTCGACCGATGTCTCTTCCTCCTCGGCTTCATTATCACTATAGACCGTTTCTGGCTCATATGGTCCAAGACCAGGATCCCTCACATCCTTTGGTCTAGAAGAATGACCCACAAGAGTATACATGTCATAGATTTTTCCATTATCATTAACCCATGATTTCTTCCAAGGATTCCAACTGACCTTATCGTATTTACAGACAGTCCTGGTGATGCAGAAGTTAGCCTTAACTACTATCATTTCATCCTGAGTTCCAGCCTCCTCCTTTGCTTTCATCAAAACAGAAATCAACTTTGAGAAGAACAATGCATTTGACTTAGAATTTGGTCTAGTAATATATTCAATCTAAATCATAATCAATCTACACAGATTTACCTTACCTCCATGCTTTAACAGATACAACAAATAAATGTCTTGAAATCTGATGGTAGAAAAATCTCCTCTCCTTGGACTAATCACATACTGAATGAACTTGAAAAGTAGTTTATCCTCCCCTGTCATCTCTACAGCGATGACCTTTCTAGGAGTTCCATCTCCTGTCAGATCTAACAAAGCATCTTCATAATTAAACACATCACCGGCTGAGGGAACATATTTTTAATAGAAAGCACAATCTCCTTCATGTGGAACTCTTAAGTTCCCAGCCCATTCCATTGATGTAAAAGAAACGTCGTGTCCATTCACATAAGATATCATTCTGCTTTCTTCTTCAGTCTTCTCAAAACGAACGAATTCATAGATCTGTTTCAGCAGTCCTGGATAATAAGGTCCATTGTTGTTCGCGAAGCACTCAGACCAACCTTGTTCTTCTAAAACCTTAAGAACCAAGGACTTACTCTCCATGAGCCATTCTGCACATACTTCTTTCTCAACGACAATATATTGCTTTGAGAGATGCGGGTTTACTGGATTCTTTCGAGCTACACTTCCACTTCCACTGGTACTATCATTCGTTTCTTTCTGTCTTTTCTCTTGAGGCTCATCACTCCCATCTGTAACATGGGGTCTCTTGACGCGGGCCATTACAGATTTGAGTTTTAGGGTTTTACGGCTTGATAGGGTTAGGTTGGAGGGATTTGAACAGACGAGTTCGCGGTGAGATTGAGTGAAGTCTAATATCGGGTTTTAATATCATTTAGGATTCAAAAATAAAATAAATCATAAATTTTTTTTGAAGTCTCGACATTATAGAAGTTTATAACATCGTGATATGTACCGGTAAATTCTTCTAACAGTGAGGTCTTCTAACGGTAAGGTCTCCTAACGGTGATGTTTCTTGAACGGTGGGGATTCTCTAATGGTGAGGATTCTCTAACGGTGAGGTCTCCTAACAGTTTGGTTCCTCTAACGGTGAGGTTTCTAGTGGTGAGGTTTCTAATGGTGAGGTTTCTAACCGTGAGGTTTCTAATGGTTTAAGGGTAAATTATCATTCCTAATTTGTGTCTAAGGAAACTTAATCTTTCTGAACTCAAAGGTTTAGTGAAAATATCAGCTAATTGGAGTTCAGTGCCTATAAATTCAAGAGTTATATCACCTCTTTGATAATTATCTCTTAGAATGTGGTGTCTAACATCAATGTATTTAGTTCTAGAGTGAGACACAGGGTTCTTAGATATGTTGATCGCACTAGTGTTGTCACAGTTAATTGAAACATGGTTAAAATTAAATACATATTCCAATAAAGTGTGTTTCATCGACAGAATCTATGCACAACAACTACTAGCAGCTATATACTCTGCTTCAATAGTAGATAATGCAACTGAGTTTTGTTTTATAGTACACCATGATACTAGGGATTTTCCAAGTAAATGATATGTTCCATATGTGCTCTTTCTGTATAACATGAATCCAGAAAAGTCATCATCTGAATAACTTATTAAATCAATTGATTGTTCTTTTTGGTAAAACAGTCCCAAATTAGTAGTACATTTAAGATATTTGAAAATCTTTTTAACAGAAAGTAAGTGTGACTCTTTAGGGTTAGATTGAAATATATCACACATACATACACTAAACATAATATCAGGTTGACTAGCAGTAAGATAAAGTAGACTCCCAATCATACCTCTATAATTAGATTGGTCAACTGGTTTCCCAGTTTCATCGATATCCAATTAACTTGTGGTACTCATAGGTATATCACTTCCCTTAATACTATCCAAACCAAAACGTTTTAATAAATCCTTAGTATATTTACTTTGATTTATGATAATTCCATCTTTAGTTTGAAAGATTTGAAATCCAAGAAAATACTTAAGATCTCCCATTAAGCTCATTTCAAATTCATTTTGCATAACATTTGAAAAATTAGTACATAAAGAATTTTTTGAAGATCCAAAAAAATATCATCAACATAGATTTGTACTATTAAAACATCTTTTAAAATCCTTTTTATAAAAAGAGTGGGATCAACAATTCCTTTTGTAAATCCTTTTGAAATAAGAAAATTTGTAAGTCTTTCATTCCAAGCTCTTGGAGCTTGTTTTAAACCATATAAATCATTAGAAAGTTTAAAAACATTATTTTGAAAGTGAGGATTTTAAAAACCAGGTGGTGGTTCTACAAAAACATCTTCAATAATAAAACCGTTTAGGAAAGAACTTTTCACATCCATTTGATATAACTTGAAATTCAAATGTGATGAAAAATCAAGTAAGATACTAATATCTTCTAATCTAGCTACAAGAGCAAAGGTTTCCAAATAGTAAATTCCTTCTTCTTGATTGTAACCTTGTGCAACTAGCCTTGCTTTGTTTCTAATGATGTTTCCAGATTCATCAACTTTTTTTCTAAATACCCACTTTGTGCCTATGGTTAAAGTGTACTTATGTATTTCTACTAATTCCTAGACTTTTTTCTTTCAAATTTATTTAGTTCTTCTTGCATAGCCATTACCCAAAATTCATCATTGATAGAATCGTTGATACTTTTAGGTTCTAACTTCGAAAGAAAATCTTGATGTTCAACCTGATTTCTTAGAGAATCTCTATTCTGTGTTCCACTATCTAAATTACCTACAACAGCATCTAAAGGATTGTTCTTTAGAGTCCTAGTTGGTCTAGAAAAGGCAGGACTATAGATTTCAGGTTCATCTACAGGTTGGGGTTCAACAGAAGCAGGTTCTGGAAAATTTCTAGAACTGGATGTTTTAACTACAGGTCCACTGTCTTTATCATTAAGGTTCAAAATAGAGAGATAATATTCAAGATTTTCAATAGAGTTCTTAGGTTCATGTGGATCAGTTTCATCAAATTTGATGTGAATAGATTCTTCCACGCATTTGGTTCTCTTATTAAAAACACTATAGGCTTTACTCCAAATAGTGTAACCTAGGAAAATTCCTTCATCACTCTTGGATGCATACTTGTCAAGATTATATTTAGAATTAAGAATAAAGACTTTGCAACCAAAAACTATGAAGTATTTAACCTTAGGTTTCATGTCGTTCCACAACTCATAAGGTGTCTTCTTAAGAACATGTCTGATTAAGACTCTATTGATAACATAACAAGCTGTATTTACAGGTTCATCCCAAAAATAAACAGGTAGGTCATACTCATTGAGCATGGTTCTAGCAATTTCTTAAAGATTTCTATTCCTTCTTTCCACTACACCATTCTGTCGGGGTGTCCTAGGGGAAGAGAAATTGTGACTATAGGCATTGTGTGAGCAGTAGGATTCAAACTCATGATTTTCAAATTCACGACCATGATCACTTCTTAGGGTTTTAATCTTAAGTCTACTAAGGTTCTCTAAAAATTTGGAATATTTAACAAAGTAAGAACATGATTCACTTTTTTGAGCTAGAAAATATACCCATGTATATCTAGAATAGTCATCTACTAGAACATAGACATAGTGCTTCCCATTTAAACTAGAAACTCTAAAAGGTCCAAACAAATCCATGTGAACCAACTTGAAAGGTTGAGAAGTTGACACTTCTTTCTTTTATTTAAAGAAACTTTATGTTGCTTTCCCTTTTGACAGGGATTACAAACATTATCAGCTGGGAATTCAAGTTTTGGTAGGTCTCTAACTAAGTTTTTCCTAGTAATTTTTCTACGTGAATGTACATTGCAGTGTCCTAATATTCTGTGCCAAAGCCAAGACTCTTTATTAAAGGAATTTAAACAAGTAATATTTTTCATAGCTAAAGAATTTAAATCAACAACATCAACATTTTCTTTTCGTAAGGCCTAATACACTAAATCATTTTTAGAATTAAAAACATTGCAAGAATCGTTTTCAAATTTAACATAAAAACCATCATCACATAACTGAGAAATACTTAACAGATTATATTTCTGTACATCAATGAATAAAACATTAGAAATTAATACTGAGTGAGTGTTACCAATCTTGCCTAAGCCGATGATTTTCCCTTTAGAGTTATCATTAAAAGTGACAAACCCTCCATCAACTTTTACTAAACTCTTGAAGCATGAAGAGTCTCCTGACATATGTCTTGAAAATCCACTGTCCAAATACCTAGTCTTTCGATAGGAGCTCTTTAAGTAGGTTCCCTACAATACAGATTTAGACAGGAAATGATTTTGGTACCCAGATTTTCTTGGGTCCAGACAGGTTAGCCAATGAAACTTTAGGTACCCAGATTTGTCTAATGTGTCTCATAAAATTTGTAGAATCAACATATTTTGAAAGATAAACTTTATTGGATCTGTAACTATGAATTTAACTAGTTTAATCATATGAACATATAGAAAAAAAACTAGAAACATTCCTTCCAGATTTAAAAATAAATATAGTTTTGGTAATTTTCATTTGTCCAGGTTGGTATCCGATACCAATAGTGTATATAGGTGCTATTTGCTTACATAGCATCTGAGTAAGAGTATCTTTACCATTTGTGAACATTTATAAGACATTATTATGTTTCTCATTAGATAATTTTATTTCAGTATTCTCATTAAGCAACTGAGCATTCTTTTCTATTTCAATATCAAGATCAGATTTATGTCTAATAGTTAAAGAATACTGTTTCTTTAAACCTTCATTTTTGTCTTTCATCTCATTACAGGTTTCTTCTAACACATCACAATATTCAAAAAGTTCAGTTTTTGACATGTTTTCTGAGTCAGAATCATCTACAGAATAAAATTAATTTAAAGCAGGAGTTCATGATGTTACCATAGAAGTGTTTTTCATAAAACATATGTTTTCCATATTTTTTAT
Source organism: Viscum album (assembly GCA_963277665.1). Lineage (NCBI taxonomy): Eukaryota > Viridiplantae > Streptophyta > Magnoliopsida > Santalales > Viscaceae > Viscum > Viscum album. The sequence continues at coordinate 2,042,222,327 of OY728147.1, read as the reverse complement.
TTCAGTTTCAGAAATTTCAAATTCACTAGACCTATCCTCAGAATCACTCCAGGTAGCCTTCATGGATTTCTTATACTTATTTTCCTTCTATTCATACTTCTTCTTGTACTTCAGTTTTGGACAATATGCTTTTATATTGTCACGACCCGTCCTCGGGGCCCGTGCCGTGACTACCCCAAGCCCGCCTTCCATAGGCCAGGGGCTGGCGACTAGCACCAAGGCGTAAAATCCCAGTAAACAGGGAAGGCATTGCCTTATAAGTAACAACCACACAGAGTCAGCAAGCGGAAAGTAACTACAAGTGCAGAAAAGTAAAGGGGGCCGGAATACAAGCCCAACTGTAAAGTACAACTGAAAAAGAAAAACAGCAACTGAAGAAAAGACGGCGGCCTCGTGTCGTCCACTAGCAATCCCACCTGAAGGGTGGGTACAGATAGCCTCCAGGCTCCTCGGGTCCCAGGTCTGCTCCGAGCACGTCCCGCCCAGTGGTCCGCCTCCAGGTACCGTCCTTCTCCACGCCCAACCGTGATCAGCGCTGTCCGTCATCTGCAACCAACACAACAAGGTGCGGGCATAGCCCGTGCAGGGGTGAGTACAACTACTCAATAAGGACCCCGAGACCCCCGAAGGACTCCCGAAATCCACAAAGGATATAGCACAAAGGAAAGATGCAATCACGAAGTAACATCTGACTCGACTTAGGTATATGCCCATACATATACCTAGGTCCCCAATTCTAGCTCTGCTCACGAGCTCAAGAACAACTCAATCCACAAAGGAAAGCAAGACTCAAATCCACAAGGAGAGTTAACAGTAAATCCACATAGGATAGTTCAACACAATCCACAAAGGAGAGTAACATAAGATTCAGCTCAACCAGGTATACTTTTTCAGATGACGTCAAAGACGATCACTGATCCGTCTAAGTCGTCGGACCCACGAAGGATCGATAGGTACTAACCCCCGCAAAAGACCCACACAGGATCGGGCTCACACAGAACCTGTAGGCAGTGGCTCACACAGAACCGGTAGGCAGTGGCTCACACAGAACCGGTAGTAAGGACCCACATAGGATCGGGCACTGATCCACGTGGGATCGCTGAGTGCAGTAGTCGACGCAGTCCACTGAGGATCTCTGCACAGTCGTCGCCGCAGTCCACGAAGGATCTCTGCTCTGCCGTCGTCGCAGTCCACGGAGGATCTCTGCTCTGCCGTCGTCGCAGTCCACTGAGGATCTCTGCTCTGTCGTCGAAGTCACAGCCAGCGCTAGGGTTCCCGCACGTAGCGAGCTCGTTTAGGAGGGTCCGCTCCACGAGCCGAGGGGCTGATACATCAACTGACACGTAGTCCGAAGTTGATGTATCCAAAAGTTCCGTATCGACAACAGGATCTCAACGCAACAGACGGCGCGTCAATCGGACGCCCGGTCTGAGAGTTATTGGCATTTTCGTCCCAGGGGCCCGGTTGGTTTTTAGGGCAAAACCAACCCGACCGTACTCCGCCTGTATCCGATCCTCGGGCGGAGTATGCCAAAAGTTCCGTCTCACTTAGAGGAAACTACCACAGCTGACGGTACGTCGATCGGACATCCGTAGCCCAAGATATGAGCGTTTCCGCTCCGAGGGCCCGGTTGGTTTCGTGTACGAACCAACCCGGCCGAACCCAAAGTCTTCCGAAACCTTGAGTATAATATACCGAAACGACCGTCTCGATCCAAGGATCGTGTAGCTGCTGACGGTTCGTCAATCGGAGCTCCCAGGCCCAAGATATGGGCGAAAGACCGAAGAGGGCCCGTAACGGGGGTTCTGGGCCCGGGGCGACCCGGCCCGAACCCCCCCTGGGTCGGCCGAACCGGACCGGCCGGCTCGGCTTCGGCCGAGCGGCCGAAGGGGCTGCCGCCGCGGGTCAAACCCGCGGCTTTGAGGGAAACGCGGCCCCTGCGGGGGGGCCGCCTGTCACGCGGACGCGGCCGGGCCGCCGCGTCCGTTCCCGGTTCCGCGCGGCCGCGGAACCGGCTGCCGCCGCCGCCGCGGCTTCAGCCGCGGCGGACTTCCTCCACGGCGGCGCGCCGGGCGCCGCCTTCCGCGGGCCGCCGGAGACGCTCCGGTGGCCCGATTCCTTTCCCGTCTGCGCCGTTGCTCCTCCCGGGGGACGATCTTCACTGCGGAGTCAATGAATGGCCCTTGCGTCGTGCTTTTGCCGTCGCCCGCCAAATCCGCACAAAAGGAAGATCGGCGGAGGGTTGCCGGGTCTTGTTCGTTAGACCCGCACCCTCCGCGTTAGCCATAAACGTCATCGGGAGGGAAAATCAACAACAATTTTAATTAAATTAAAATTGTCGGAGATTATGTTCTTCACTTTAAAAGAATTAAACACGGGGAAATAAGATAAAAAAAATAATCCAACATCCCTTACCTTGTCGTCGTCGTCGGACGAGGGGTCGTCGCGGAATCGCTCGTCGCGGAGGAAGGAGATCGTCGCGTCGTCGCGGTATCCGGCGTCGCGTCGCCAATCTCCGGATCAAGAACAAACGGATTTAATTAATTAAATCCGTTGTTATTGAAATTAAGAAGCGAGAATTTAGATGTTTCGATTCTCACCTTTAACCGCCGATCGGGTTCGCCGCGGAAGAAGAGGCACCGAAGAAGAAGAAGAAGGTCGCGGAAAAGCTGTTGACGTCGCGGATCGTGCGTCGTCGAATTCCGGTTCCGGCGTTCTTCGCGTTCTTCGCGTTCTTCGCGTTTTTCGCGTTCTTCGCGGGGAGGGTGGAGGAACGAAGATTCTCTCAAATCCTTTCCAAGGATTTTTAGGTTGGTCTTATTTTATAAACATGCCAACACGAAACCGGTTAAGAAACGATCCATCAATTCGTTGAATTAATTCAACGAAAGAAACGACCCATTTAATTCACGAAGAAACAGTCCATTTAATTCATGAAATAAACCGCCCAATTAAATGGTCTGTTAAGAATTAAAGAAAACGCGTCGGTTGACTTTTCAGTTACTTTGACGGGTTTTCGCGGATGCGTTACTTAGCGAAAGAAACGGCGGGGCTCGTGCGGGCCCCACCGCACAAATATCCTACCAAAGGGGTAGGATATTTCTGGATAGCATCCTATCCAGTTCAACTCAGTTCAAGCCGCCTTTAAGTGGCTTCATGTGGCTTCCAAGCAGCTTAAGTGAAATAAAATAAAGTTGTCGCACAAATTTATTTTATTTCTGACTTAAAGCCGCAAAATTTAAAAACCACGTCTGAGCAAACGCAACTCCGGAAGAGGCGTTTCTAAGCAAATACCGGCGCTGCGATTTCATCGGTGCCCTCAGAATTCGATTCCGGGTACCGGTTCAAAAGATAGAAAAACCCGCTCGTCCGTTCACTGAACGTACCCGAGCCAAACTTCGGAAATTGATTCCGGGCACACCGGGCCTCGGAATCAGGTGCCGTCTGAAGCTGCGCTCTTGTAAAATTCCAAAGAAAATTAAGAAAAAAATTTCCTTGAAATTTGCGGGTCTTTACATTACTCCCACCTCAGGGCTTTACGTCCCCGTAAAGATACATCAAAAACTAGGGGAACAAATGGGGGTACTGAGCACGCATCTGAGCCTCCCGCTCCCAAGTGCTCTCCTGGAGGTTCCCGTGCTGCCATCTGATGCGCACAAGAGGAATCGACCGCCCACGTAGGACCCGCTCTTGTCGATCCTCGATCTCCACTGGGACCTCCGCAAAAGTCGCCCCATCGTCCACGTCCAGCTCCCCAAAGTCGATGATGTGCGTCGGGTCGTGCACGTATCTCCTCAGCTGAGACACGTGGAAGACGTCGTGCACCCGGTGCAACTGAGGTGGTAGAGCCAGGCGATAAGCCACCTCTCCTATCCTGCTGAGGACCTGGAAAGGCCCGATGAAGCGTGGGGACAACTTGCCGCCTCGGCCAAATCTCCGTAAACCACGTCGAGGTGAGACACGCAAAAAGACGTGGTCGCCATCCTCGAACTCTGGTGGCCTCCGCCTCCTGTCAGCATATGACTTCTGCCGGCTCTGAGCTGTCCTCATCCTCTCCTGGATGATCTGGACCTTCTCTGTCGTGGCTCGGACCATCTCTGGTCCCACGAGTGCTGACTCCCCAGGGTCTGTCCAGCACAACGGTGATCTGCAGGGTCTGCCGTACAACGCCTCGTATGGTGCCATCCCGATGGTGGAGTGGTAGCTGTTGTTGTACGCAAACTCCACCAATGGTAGGTGGTCCTCCCAGCTGCGACCAAAGTCGATAACACATGCACGGAGCATGTCCTCGAGTGTCTGTATGGTCCTCTCCGTCTGACCATCCGTCTGAGGGTGGAAGGCTGTGCTCAGATGGAGCCGCGTCCCGAACGCCTCCTGCAACCCCTTCCAAAGCCGGGAAGTGAAACGAGCATCTCGATCGGAGACGATAGATGATGGCACACCGTGAAGCCGTACGATCTCCTGGACGTAAAGACGTCCCAAGCTCTCCACTGAGCCCTGCTCTCTGATGGGTAAGAAGTGTGCCGACTTGGTGAGTCGGTCAACAATCACCCAAATGGATTCGTGACCTCTGGAAGTGCGTGGAAGTCCAGTCACGAAGTCCATAGATATGCCGTCCCACTTCCACTCCGGGACCTCCAAGGGCTGTACCAAGCCTGCTGGTACCTGATGCTATGCCTTCACCTGCTGGCAGGTGAGGCATCGTGAAACGAACTCTGCCACAGCTTTCTTCATGCCCGGCCACCAGTGCTGTCGTCTGAGATCCTGGTACATCTTCGCCACTCCGGGATGTACTGCCAAGGGAGAAGTGTGAAACTCTCTCAGCACCTCCTCTCGTAGGGCGACTGGTACGAAGGTACGCCCTCTGAAAAGGATGTCGTGCTCTGCTCCAAGGGAGAAGCCATCAGGCGCCTGACCTGAGGATATCAGTGCACGCCGGGTCTCACAGTCAGCGTCCCCACGCTGAGCCTCTCTAACCCGCTGTAGAAGTGGAGGAGAGACTGTGAGAGACTGAAGAAAGGCTGCTCCGCCTCTATCCACGAAGGATATCTGCAAGGAGGCTAGCTGCTCCGTCGCCTCCTCAAGTAGCTGAATGCTCGTCCTCCTGCTGAGGGCATCGGCTACCACGTTCCCCTTCCCAGGAGTATAGACTATCTCAAAGTCATAGTCCTGGAGGAACTCAAGACATCTCCGCTGTCTCAGGTTCAGGTCCTTCTGAGAGAAGATATACCTGAGACTCTGGTGGTCAGAAAAGACTGTGAAGCGCTCGCCCATCAGATAGTGCCGCCAAGTCTTCAGAGCGAAGACCACTGCTGCTAACTCCAGGTCATGAGTGGCGTAGTTCTGCTCATGCGGCCTCAACTGTCATGATCCGTAGGCGATCACGGCCCGCTCCTGCATCAGGACGCACCCGAGTCCAGTCCCTGATGCATCGCAGTAAACTACGTACCCAACTCCCTCCTCAGGCAACCTCAAGATAGGTGCGCTGGTCAATCTCTGTCTCAGCTCCTGGAAGCTCTGCTGACATCTGTCTGACCACACAAAGGGTTTCCCCTTCTTCGTCAACGCTGAGAGTGGTGCCGCAACTCTGGAGAAGTCTGGCACAAATCTCCGATAGTATCCGGCTAAGCCCAAGAAGCTCCGCACCTCTGTCACGCTCCTGGGTGGCTCCCAAGCTAGCACTGCCTCGATCTTCGCGGGATCCACTGCAACTCCCACCTCAGAAATGACGTGCCCCAAGAAATGGACCTCACGTAACCAGAACTGGCATTTTGAGAGCTTGCCATAAAGCTGGTGCTCTCGGAGTGTGTCTAGCACAACTCGCAGGTGGTAGGCATGCTCCTCCTCAGTCGTCGAGTATACCAAAATGTCGTCAATGAAGACAACGACAAATCGGTCGAGGTATGGCTGGAAGATCCTGTTCATGAGGCTCATGAACACTGCTGGAGCATTGGTTACGCCGAACGGCATAACCAAGAACTCATAATGTCCATACCGACACCTGAAGGCCGTCTTCTGCACGTCCTCGCCTCGAACTCTGAGCTGATGATAGCCTGACCGGAGGTCTATCTTCGAGAACCACCGCGCTCCCTTGAGCTGATCGAAGAGGTCATCAATCCGTGGCAGCGGATACTTGTTCCTCACTGTCACCTGGTTCAGGCGACGATAGTCGACACACAGTCGCAAGCTCCCGTCCGCCTTCTTGGCGAACAAAATCGGGGAAGCCCAGGGTGAAACACTGGGTCGGATAAACCCCTTGCTCTGCAAGTCCTCCAACTGTACCCGCAGCTCTCGAAGCTCGGCGGGGGCCATCCGATATGCTGGAGTAGATATCGGGGCTGTCCCGGGGTACAAGTCGATGTAAAAGTCTACCTCTCTACGAGGAGGTAGCCCTGGAACGTCGTCGGGAAAGACGTCCACGTACTGGTCCACCACTGCAGGAAAAGCCGGACTCCGCACGTCCACTGCTCCTAGGATGAGGCTAGCCAACTGATGAGAGATGGGCTGCACTCTCCTCCGCGGAAGTCCATCCTGTGCTGCAAAGGTTCCCTTCTCGCCGGTGAAGGTAAACCTGCTCCCGTCGGTACGAACACATCGCACCTTGCGCCTAAAACAGTCGATCTGGGCATGAACCGTGGATAGCCAATCCATGCCCAAGATGACGTCGTAAGGCCTCGACGCCGCTACAAGGAGATCCCAGCCGAAGCTCTCGCCTCCTAGAGTGAGCTCACACTGCCGGCACTAGTGCGTAATCGTCGAGTCTGCTCCCGTAGGAGTCTCTAGCCGTAAGGATCAAGCCAACGGCTCAGTCGGAATCTCCGAGCACCGAACAAGGGCAGAGGCTATGAAAGAGTGACTCGCTCCTGTGTCTATAAGTACTGCAGCAAGGGTGTAATAGACACAGATCGTACCTCGAATCATCTCTGGCAAGTCGGGGTCGTAGGCCTCCACTGCCTGGAGCTGGGCCTGTCCCTGCCCACCAGCTCTCTGTGGTCGAGGTGGCCCTCCTGGTGGTGGTGGGGGTAGAGCCTGGAAGCGTCGCCCACCACCCGCTGCTCGGCCAGCTCCTCTGCCTCGTCGGCCTCCTCCCTGCGGACCGCCACGGTCGACCCTCTGCCTCTGCCTGGGTGGCCCCTCCACCGTCTGCTGCTCCTCTGGTCGGCGAGTCGGGCAGTCACGAGCCATGTGACCCTGCCCGCCGCAGGAGTAGCACAGCCTGCCTCTCGGAAGGCTGGCACTCCGCTGTGTGCCCCGTACTGCTGAGCCGGTGTCCTGAGGCCGTCTGCGAGGGGGCCTGGTCTGCCTGGACCCGTGAGTCATCCGTCGGCTACCAGCTGCCGAAGACCCAGCTACCTTCCGTCCTGCGCTAGGTCTCGCCGCTGAAGAAGGCTTTGCCAGGAAGCTCTCGACCAGGAGGGCTCGCTCCAGCACTCCCGCCTGGGTCGGAATGCTGAGGGAGATCAGCGATGCCCGAATCTCCTGTCGCAAGCCCTGCTCGAAGGTCCGGGCCCGGAAGAAGGGGTCCCGTACCATGTCGGTCGAGTAGCGAGATAGGTCCGTGAACCTCGCCGTGTACTGAGCGACCGTCATGCTGCCCTGGCGCAGCTGGAGGAGCTCCTGGATGCGCACCGCTCGGAGGGTGGCCGGGACGAACTCAGAGCGGAAGAGGCTCTCGAAGTCCGCCCAGAGCAAGGATGCCTCATCGTGAACCTGGAGCATCAAGCTCCACCATCGTCCTGCCGCCGCCTGCAGGAGGCTCGCCGCGAGAATCACCATGAGATCCGCTGGTGTCCTCACTAGCCGAAAGATCCGTACCACCGCCTCTAGCCAGTCCTCGGCGGCCTGGGGGTCCGCCTCACCGCGAAACCTGGGCGGTCGCTGGCTCTGAAACTCATGCAGTGCCCTGAGGCGACGTGCATCGTCAGCGTCTGGTACTGGTAACATCGGTGGCTCGGCGGGTAAAGCTACCGCCGGTGCCACTGCTGGCAAAGGGCCCTGCACCGAGGCCTCGTCGCTCGGTGGGCTGCCGTCGCGCCCTACACTCGGAACCCTAGCTGGCAGTCGTCGCGGGGCCATCCTGAAAAGGGGAACAAGAGCACCACAGTCAGAACAGTATACCTGGTGAGCTGGCACAAGTAATCACAAGGAAAACTTGAGACTTTCATAAAGCAGATCAGTATACCCGGTGAGCTGACACAAGTAATCACAAAGAAAACTTGAAACACACACGCAATCAATGTTTTCATGCATTAAGTCGGAAATCAGGAGTCAGGGTCCTGGTGTACGGATACGTCGGCCGCCGCACCAACACTGGGCTCCCTGAACTGATAACCACACTCAATACACTAAACACTATTGCTTCACATAGAAAGAAAGGACGATCAGAGTCTGCGGTAGAACCGACCAGCTCTGATACCAATTTGTCACGACCCGTCCTCGGGGCCCGTGCCGTGACTACCCCAAGCCCCGCCTTCCATAGGCCAGGGGCTGGCGACTAGCACCAAGGCGTAAAATCCCAGTAAACAGGGAAGGCATTGCCTTATAAGTAACAACCACACAGAGTCAGCAAGCGGAAAGTAACTACAAGTGCAGAAAAGTAAAGGGGGCCGGAATACAAGCCCAACTGTAAAGTACAACTGAAAAAGAAAAACAGCAACTGAAGAAAAGACGGCGGCCTCGTGTCGTCCACTAGCAATCCCACCTGAATGGTGGGTACAGATAGCCTCCAGGCTCCTCGGGTCCCACGTCTGCTCCGAGCACGTCCCGCCCAGTGGTCCGCCTCCAGGTACCGTCCTGCTCCACGCCCAACCGTGATCAGCGCTGTCCGTCGTCTGCAACCAACACAACAAGGTGCGGGCATAGCCCGTGCAGGGGTGAGTACAACTACTCAGTAAGGACCCCGAGACCCCCGAAGGTCTCCCGAAATCCACAAAGGATATAGCACAAAGGAAAGATGCAATCACGAAGTAACATCTGACTCGACTTAGGTATATGCCCATACATATACCTAGGTCCCCAATTCTAGCTCTGCTCACGAGCTCAAGAACAACTCAATCCACAAAGGAAAGCAAGACTCAAATCCACAAGGAGAGTTAACAGTAAATCCACATAGGATAGTTCAACACAATCCACAAAGGAGAGTAACATAAGATTCAGCTCAACCAGGTATACTTTTTCAGATGACGTCAAAGACGATCACTGATCCGTCTAAGTCGTCGGACCCACGAAGGATCGATAGGTACTAACCCCCGCAAAAGACCCACACAGGATCGGGCTCACACAGAACCTGTAGGCAGTGGCTCACACAGAACCGGTAGGCAGTGGCTCACACAGAACCGGTAGTAAGGACCCGCATAGGATCGGGCACTGATCCACGTGGGATCGCTGAGTGCAGTAGTCGACGCAGTCCACTGAGGATCTCTGCACAGTCGTCGCCGCAGTCCACGAAGGATCTCTGCTCTGCCGTCGTCGCAGTCCACGGAGGATCTCTGCTCTACCGTCGTCGCAGTCCACTGAGGATCTCTGCTCTGTCGTCGAAGTCACAGCCAGCGCTAGGGTTCCCGCACGTAGCGAGCTCGTTTAGGAGGGTCCGCTCCACGAGCCGAGGGGCTGATACATCAACTGACACGTAGTCCGAAGTTGATGTATCCAAAAGTTCCGTATCGACAACAGGATCTCAACGCAACAGACGGCGCGTCAATCGGACGCCCGGTCTGAGAGTTATTGGCATTTTCGTCCCAGGGGCCCGGTTGGTTTTTAGGGCAAAACCAACCCGACCGTACTCCGCCTGTATCCGATCCTCGGGCGGAGTATGCCAAAAGTTCCGTCTCACTTAGAGGAAACTACCACAGCTGACGGTACGTCGATCGGACATCCGTAGCCCAATATATGAGCGTTTCCGCTCCGAGGGCCCGGTTGGTTTCGTGTACGAACCAACCCGGCCGAACCCAAAGTCTACCGAAACCTTGAGTATAATATACCGAAACGACCGTCTCGATCCAAGGATCGCGTAGCTGCTGACGGTTCGTCAATCAGAGGTCCCAGGCCCAAGATATGGGCGAAAGACCGAAGAGGGCCCGTAACGGGGGTTCTGGGCCCGGGGCGACCCGGCCCGAACCCCCCCTGGGTCGGCCGAACCGGGTCGGCCCGAACCGGGTCGGCCCGACCCGGCCCGACCCGGCTAGGCCGGGTCCGGTCCGGCTCGGCTTCGGCCGAGCGGCCGAAGGGGCTGCCGCCGCGGGTCAAACCCGCGGCTTTGAGGGAAACGCGGCCCCCGCGGGGGGGCCGCCTGTCACGCGGACGCGGCCGGGCCGCCGCGTCCGTTCCCGGTTCCGTGCGGCCGCGGAACCGGCTGCCGCCGCCGCCGCGACTTCAGCCGCGGCGGACTTCCTCCACGGCGGCGCGCCGGGCGCCGCCGGCGACCCGCGCCGCCGCCGCCTTCCGCGGGCCGCCGGAGACGCTCCGGTGGCCCGATTCCTTTCCCGTCTGCGCCGTTGCTCCTCCCGGGGGACTATCTTCACTTCGGAGTCAATGAATGGCCCTTGCGTCATGCTTTTGCCGTCGCCCGCCAAATCCGCACAAAAGGAAGATCGGCGGAGGGTTGCCGGGTCTTGTTCGTTAGACCCGCACCCTCCGCGTTAGCCATAAACATCATCGGGAGGGAAAATCAACAACAATTTTAATTAAATTAAAATTGTCGGAGATTATGTTCTTCACTTTAAAAGAATTAAACACGGGGAAATAAGATAAAAAAAAATAATCCAACATCCCTTACCTTGTCGTCGTCGTCGTCGGACGAGGGGTCGTCGCGGAATCGCTCGTCGCGGAGGAAGGAGATCGTCGCGTCGTCGCGGTATCCGGCGTCGCGTCGCCAATCTCCGGATCAAGAACAAACGGATTTAATTAATTAAATCCGTTGTTATTGAAATTAAGAAGGGAGAATTTAGAAGTTTCGATTCTCACCTTTAACCGCCGATCGGGTTCGCCGCGGAAGAAGAGGCACCGAAGAAGAAGAAGAAGGTCGCGGAAAAGCTGTTGACGTCGCGGATCGTGCGTCGTCGAATTCCGGTTCCGGCGTTCTTCGCGTTCTTCGCGTTCTTCGCGTTCTTCGCGTTCTTCGCGGGGAGGGTGGAGGAACGAAGATTCTCTCAAATCCTTTCCAAGGATTTTTAGGTTGGTCTTATTTTATAAACATGCCAACACGAAACCGGTTAAGAAACGATCCATCAATTCGTTGAATTAATTCAACGAAAGAAACGACCCATTTAATTCACGAAGAAACAGTCCATTTAATTCACGAAATAAACCGCCCAATTAAATGGTCTGTTAAGAATTAAAGAAAACGCGTCGGTTGACTTTTCAGTTACTTTGACGGGTTTTCGCGGATGCGTTACTTAGCGAAAGAAATGGCGGGGCTCGTGCGGGCCCCACCGCACAAATATCCTACCAAAGGGGTAGGATATTTCTGGATAGCATCCTATCCAGTTCAACTCAGTTCAAGCCGCCTTTAAGTGGCTTCAAGTGGCTTCCAAGCAGCTTAAGTGAAATAAAATAAAGTTGTCGCACAAATTTATTTTATTTCTGACTTAAGGCCGCAAAATTTAAAAACCACGTCTGAGCAAACGCAACTCCGGAAGAGGCGTTTCTAAGCAAATACCGGCGCTGTGATTTCATCGGTGCCCTCAGAATTCGATTCCGGGTACCGGTTCAAAAGATAGAAAAACCCGCTCGTCCGTTCACTGAACGTACCCGAGCCAAACTTCGGAAATTGATTCCGGGCACACCGGGCCTCGGAATCAGGAGCCTTCTGAAGCTGCGCTCTTGTAAAATTCCAAAGAAAATTAAGAAAAAAATTTACTTGAAATTTGCGGGTCTTTACATATATGTCCTTTTCTTTTTCACTCATAGCAGACAACTTCATCACTTTTATCTGGCTTTTTCCAATCCTTCTTCCAATGACCCTTGCTATAATAATTACCTTCGTAATTTGATTTTCTGAAGAACGTTTTCTTCCTATAAAACTTCTTAAACCTTCTGGGAATTTGATCCATCTCAGCATCACTATCAGAATCACTTTCACTGTTTTCATAGCTTGAACTCTCATTTATAGCTTGAAGCTTCTCCTTATCCTTTTTCTTTGAAGTTAAAGTCTTGAAAGCAACTGACTTCCTTATAGTTTCATATTCTTCTTCTTTATTTACCTTTTGTTTTTCAACATACATAATTAGCTTTGCAATTAGTTCCTTGACTGGCAGTACACCAATATCACACGATTCTCTAATTGAGACAGAAGTTCCTCTCCATCTTTCAGGTATACATCTCAGAATTCTCATGATTTGTTCCTTGGATGGAACATCCTTTCCCAGTGAGATCATTGTGTTGACAATTTCATTGAACCTGAGATACATGTCAGAAATGGGTTCATCAGGATTCATCTTAAAATTATCATACTTAGTAGTATAAGTGTTCAATCTCATTTCATTAACATTAGTTGTTCCTTCATTAGAAATAGCAAAGGCATCCCAAATTTTATAAGCAGTTTTACAAGCAGATATTCTATTAAATTCCTCATCTCCTAAAGCACAATACAGAGCATTCATGGCTTTACAAATATTATTGTAGGCTGTCTTAGTAGCTTAATTCCAAATAGATCTAACAGTAGTTGGTATTTTATATTCTGATTCTATAGCAGTCCAAATATCAAAACCCATGCTCTCTAAATGAATTTTCATCTTGATTTTCCACTGAGCATAGTCAGTGCCATTGAAAAAGGGTGGTATATTGGTATAAACACCATTATGTATGTTATCCATGATAAATTAATTAGAGCAATGATTTTAAAGAGATAAAAATATAGAAATATCAGAAAATTTAAGAACATTAAAATACAACTAAAATCACAGTTGAAAAACAGAGTACTTTAGAAAATATTTAAACAGCCTCTGATTCCAATTTTTGGTCGGAGTGGACACTCAAGAGGGGGATGAATTGAGTTCCAGTTAAAATTTCCGTTTAAAAACTTTATCTTAAAATCCCCCAAATAAAACACAGAATTAAACTGTAGTGAATTTATATCAACATAAGGGTCTGTTAGGTTCTCAAAGGATTGATTATTTCCCAGTTAATCAAATAAAAAGAATTGATTAACTTTATAAACTTACTTACTGATTTAAAACTAATATAAACACTTGCAAGTTTAATTATCAACGTGACTTTAAAAAAGTTTTGGATTTAATGTAGGTTGCAGCGGAATAAAAACAAACTTTGAAAATAAATAAGCATAGAAGGTTTAACCAAGAGGTTCAGTCTCAAGATGAGACTTAGTCCTCTCAAAACTTTATATAAAATTGATCCACACCCTGGATTGGGGTTTACAAAAGTATATAACTGTCCAGGTCCAAGACCTCTACCACTGTTATCCGTGGGAACAAAAGCAACAGAAAACCATCTGTCTAGGTCATGCATGACCTCTACCACTATCCCAGTGGGAAATAAAAAATGTAAGAGTTTGAGTGAGGATTTACAGATCCTCCAGTTATAGTATAGGAAACAGTGTGTGTGTTAAATACAGCAGATAACACACACTTCTTGAAATTTAAAAAGTAAATCAAAGAGGCAAAGATTTAGAGTTTAGAAATTGCTCTAGTTATTGTGGTGCAGCTCTAGACTCATTTGGATTGATCAGAATTGGTTCTGAGTCCTCTTTTGGTTTTTGTCTGGAAAACAGAGTGTCATCTACTTCCTTGACTTCTAGGTGTAGAGATAGAGAAAAAGGTAGTCGATGAAGTTCTTGTGTTGATGTTCTCGTTCTCAGCTCTCGTTCTTGGTATGAAGGAGTGTATATGTTCTTCATGTAAGTTCAGTCGTCTCTTTGTATTCACACTCGGTTGTTCTTCCAGCAGACCTCGTGGTCTGTATGTCTCTGTGTTCATTCCCCCTTTTTTTTGTAGTAGCACATCCTTCATTCATTTAAAGCACGAGCTCCGGCAAAAGAAATGATTTCTTTTTATAGGTACGAGGTATGCTTCCCTGACATCCAAAAACACACATTAAATAAATTTCAGTGTATTAAAATATACCTGATATAACCATTTGTTAGATTAAATAATGATAAAGAAATTAAAGTAGTGTCAGGTTCTGTCTCTGGAACGGTAGCTTTGGATATCGGTAGGTAGATGTCACGGTAGGCCTGAGTAACAGTGTCTTCTTGTGTAACGGTAGACTTGGGTAATGGTAGCCTTTCGATCGGTAACCTTTTTATATCAGTAAGCTTAGTATATCGGTAACCTTCCATGTATCAGTAGACTTGCATATCGGTGACCTTCGAGTATCGGTAGGCTTTGATGTAACGGTAACCTTCTTATATCGGTAGTGGTAGCTCTGTCTTGTATCGGTAGACTTGGATGTATCGGTATTCTTTGATGTATCGGTAGACTTCCTTTGATAACAGTAGCATCAACATATCAGTGGACTTGTGTGTATCAGTAGCTCTGTTCTGTAACGGTAGCTCTCACATAGCGGTAGACTTAACTGTATCGGTAGCTCTGTTCTGTTTAAGCATTCTATTGGCAGAATATGTTAATTCAGAGTGTACAAACATCTAGTAACCGAAAGAATAGTATTTAAACATAAAATAATAGAACAATACTTAAAGAAAATAAGTAGCTAGATTCCCAAATGAGTATTTAACCATTGATCAAATAGGGAGTATCAAAATACAAATAATCATAATTGGGATTATCAAAATATAATAAAACAACTAGATTCCCAGAGGCTTCAACACAAACATTTAATTTGTATTATATTTATACAGTATATAACACATGATATTAAGAGTTAAATTATAATATATTATAAACACATTGACCTACTCTTTTAAAAATCATTACTCTCTTTAAATGTTGATGGTATTTTGATCTTTAATTGAGCATCAAAAACCTTTTTTGGGGTCCCCATAAATATATGAGAGATCATTAAATTAGGACCACCATGAAATGATACTGATTGGTTAGAAGAAAGGTCTTGAGGAACGTAATTTTTTTCAACGGGTTTCCTTTATTTTTAATGATTTTTTTCAGGGAATAAAATCAAATCACTTTTTATTCGATGAAATGAAATTTATAGTGGTTTTAAAAAGAACAGGGCTCTCTTATTTTTAATAAAAGTCTATCGTAATGAAAAGATGATGGTTGAAGGAAAAGGATATGATCCGAATCACATTAGGTGCAAAATGAAAGGGTCAAATTGAGAATGAATCTAGCTGGATGTAAATCATCATTGCATTCACTCTGAAGCAGGTATGAAAGATGTATTTATTATAAATAAGAAGAGACCGCATGAAATTGAATAATTAAATGTAATTATGTTTTTCAAATTTGTATATCACATAAATCATAAGTATGTTTTAAAACATATGATGATATCTAGAAAAAATAAAGGCGGATTGAAAGAGATTTTACCAATTGTTTTCTAATTGATCAGACCTGGAATTAATGAAAAAGATGTATTCTACCCAAATTTATCAAATCCTATCCGAAGAGAAAGAATAATTAATTTCAATAGAAAATGAATCTTAACTAATTTAATCATATCATGGTGGAAAATATAATGATGGATACTGAAGATCATATCAAGGGTAATCATACCTAGAATGAGAATATATTGTATTATAGATATCAAAATGATCATTCTCATTATAATCATACCCATAATGATTTAATATGTGCCAATCATTTTCAAAAAAAATTAAAATCTGGACAATCGTACTACAGACGAGTTCGAAATAAATGTGGTTGAAAAAGATGAAAGATTATGACACTGATCTATCATATTTGGAATTCCAACATACTATGGAAAAATTATTTTCAAATAGAGACTGATTTAAAAATAATTGATAATAATATGATGAAAATTAAAGTAAAAAATGTTGGTCACCAATGTAGAAAACCATATTATATGGTTGAATGGTTTGTAAAAGGAAAAGATATATGATGTCTAATTAGATTCAAAATGGATTCATCAAGAAGATCAAATGTTGAATAATGTTTTTTTATATTCAATTAATTTGTTCATTTTATTCAATATAAATGGAGAAATAGTGATAAGTGATTAGAGAACAAATTATGAGTTTTTATAATGTACTATGATGGGGAAGATTGACATTTCAAATAATGATAGTATACAATTAAAACAGATCTTTACATTCCGAAAACGTAGTGGAATAAATTTTTTCATACATTTACATTCAATTGATAATGAGTTTGGTTTTGAATATATTATATTTTCATGAATAAGAGATGAAGATTGATGGAGATTTTAGAAAAACTAAGAAGCATCGAGAAGAGCTGACAAAGATAAAATACTCCCAATATTTTAGGGGAATTGAGATTTGGGTAAATTTTATTGAGAGTGAAATATTTTTGCATTCCTACGGAAACAAGTTATGGTTCACCAATAAAAGGAGAAAACAACATTTTAAATTTTTGATGATGGCGGAATTGTTCATCTCAAAAAAAAGAGAAGCTTTGTAATTGTTTTCAGGGAGAAGAATAAGATTCTTTATTCACAATTGTTGAAGAAGTTTTGACATATTAAATTTAATGATAAAAAAAGGTTGCAACATTGTATTTATTTGATCATCATGATTAGTAATTATCATATTTATCTATTTATAGTACTCATCTTACCCATCGTATTCGGTTAATTATCATATTGAGTTGGATGAATCGGATTAGGGATTTCCATATTGGGATTTCAGAACTATGTAAAATGTTCTAAAGTGTCTACATAATTCCTATATAGTATTATATCATATCATATTGAGAATTATACTTAGAAGAATCTGAATCTGAAGAATCATTCTAGAATAACTGTACCAAGATGAATCGTATCGAGAAGAATCGTACACGAAGGACTCACACTATGAAAAAATGTATTGGGAAATTGGATTGATTTTTCCTTTAAATTTCCAAGAAGTTATTACCATATTCTGGGTTTTAAACTGAATAATATTTTTAGATGAATACCCTTTTTGATTATAAAATAAGAACATGTGACATGTGTTGTTACACAAACATTGTATTAACCTATTTTGGCTAAGAGGGTGCACATAGACTATTTGAATTTTTTAAGTAGTGTTAGACATTATTAAGTGTATTTTTGAGTCATTATAATCCTTGTATTAATTTCTAGTGGATTTTTTGGTATTAGATCATTTCCATACAGAAAAATTATGTGATTATTTGTGTAAAATAGAGAACCTTTTAAATACTTGTGTTCAATTGGATGTGTCTTTGAATTGTTTTTAGTAGGGAATAATATTTTTTACAAGAGGTAAAGGATGTTTCAACTACAAGAAAACATAATTGGAAAATGTATCATTGATTCACCCCCTCCCTCTCCAAATTATAAAACAACACTAACTAGTCACCTTTATATGTAATTATAGGGTAGATTCACTTTGATTATTCTTTTCATATGGATAATTTAAAATCTATGAATTGTTAAGGTATTCATGTTTTTATGGAAGAATTATCATATCGTGAAGGTTATAATTTTTCATCATCTTATGTCTATTATATATGATGTTCATGAATCTTAAAAAAATGGTCTTCCTCAAATAGATTATGAAAATCATCTTACATATGATGAAATAAAGAATCTCGAGAGTGATGATTGGGCCAAAAATTCTATATAATGATTAATTTCTGAAAATTATTTCTTAATTATGAAAGGTTTTGCCAATACTAAAGATATATGGGTTAAATTTTAAACCATATAAAATGGAAAAAAATTTATAGAAGAAAAAACATCAAATATAGATAATGAATTTTAAAGACATGAATATAGGTAAGTATGAATTAGTTGGGGACATCTTACATGGGTAAATGACATTGTTATTACTATTAGATGCCTTGGTAAAAATAGATATGAATATATATTTGTGGAAAATATATTGAGAATCCTTCCAGATAAGTTTGATGAAAATTTTTATTTATTAGAATAAATAGATCATGAAACATTATCACTTGATGATATTAATAACACTCTCATTACATATGAAAATTGAATTGATAAATAATTGAAAAGAAAAATAATTGTTAAAATAGAAATGTCTTTCAAGGATAAAAATAAATAAACATAAAAGAATAATTTTCTTGAGAAAGAATCTAGAGGATAAGAATCTAAAATTGAGGTATCTAAAAACTGTGATGAAATTTTATTCTTTTAATCTAAAAATTTCAAAACAATTATAGGGAAATACAAAAGGAATGTTTCGGTGAAATGCTTTTAATGTGGTTGCATTGGTCACTTGGAGGAAAACAATCCTCAAATAAAGAATGAATATGTTAGTTATTAAGAATAAATAATTCCAAGAATATTTTTGAAGAAATAGAGAGAAAAATAAAAATTGAAATCCATAGGTAAATAAAGAAAGTTATTCAAATCCAATATAAGAAGTTACTTTTCAAAAGATGATGAATAAGATGTCGGGGATGTTGAATCTGAAAAATTAGTTGAGTATAGTATAGAAAATACTTTTATTACAATAGTAAATGGTGATGAATTCATAAGGAGTAGTTATGAAGATGAAGAAACACAACATAAACATCATTTAAATGAATAGTTGAAAGAATATACGAGAAATATTAGAAGGCTTGAAAAAAAATTGGAAGGAGAATATTCATTTACAGTAAATCAAGAGTATTCTTCTCATGAGGATGTGTAACTAGTGGAATATATTAATGATTTCAATTAATCTCTATATGAAGTAAATAATCGTAATGAACATATGGAGGTGAAGCTAAATGAAAAATAAGAAGGGATGGATATTTTTAAAAATCTAACTAAAGTTGAAAATAAAAGTACATGTTTTGAAATATATCACGGATCTTGGTGAGAGGATTTGAAATAATAACCCTAAAAAGGATAAAAATTACCTTCAAAATATTATAATAAGTATAGATTTGTTTTTGAAATGATGAATGCTGGGAATGTAAATTATGAGGCCAAAACCAACTTAGTCAGGGATTCCCAAGTCAGAGAGAACCCAACGTTTGAAAATGTTTTGTAACAATCTGAGTCTGGAAAAGTTTTAAACCCTTCGAGTTATATGGAAATAGAGAATAAAAGGATGGATATGATGGATAATTGAGAGATCAGTAGCACAAAAAACAAATAAAAGCTGGGGGAGAAACGTATTCACAGTTCTAATCAATATGGATGTTTTTGAGGAAAATACTACTTATATGGATATTACTTCTACTATGGTAGATCCATACCTTTAGAAAATATTTTTTCATTCAACCTAAAAATTAATATTATTAAACATGTAATTAAAGGAATAGGATGAGGGGAGTCAATTTCTTCAAAATAAGAAGCCTTTGAAGGTTGTTTTGATGAAACCTGAGAAAGGTGAATTAAAAATTAAAAATAGATTCCAACAATTGGAAACTATTTGTGAATTGTGTAAAAAACTAGACACATTGAAAAATAATGCCTTCTTTTTTTACTAGAATAAAAATTTTCTTTAACAATTCTCAAAAAATTTTGGGGAAGAAAGAAAAAAAAGAAGAGAAATCTTTTTTCATTGAAACTATATTGAATGCAACCAAAGGAATAAAACATAGATTCTTGAAAGTTAGTGTTATTTTCATATGATGGGAGATTTAAATATTTTTAAGAATGAAAAATATTTCAATGAAGGAACAGTGACATTTGGAAATTATGAATCCTACAAAATCAATGGTGTTGGTTCAACCATCAATGGGAACGAAAAGATGAAATACAAGATATCATTGTATATTGAAGAGATGAAACAAAATTTTCAATGTATTTTATAATTGTTTGATGCGGATAAATTATTTATCTTTAGAAAGATGAGATTTTTGTTAAAAGTGAAAAATATGGGAAAATGTTATTAGTGTCTTGTGTACAAAAGAAATCTAGCTTCAAATTGGAGAAATACAAAAATATTATTATATGGGTATGGTGGAAGAGTATCAATTATGGAATAAAAGGATAAAAAAATTGTCTTAAATAAACATAGTCCTGTTATCTAATTGTGATAGTGTCTGAGAACTTCTTTTCTTTCCAAAATGAAGGGATTGTTGTGTCATTATCTATCAGAAAGGAATTATTACAATCTCAATTCATAAGAATGTTGAGATTTGATCAAAACAACCCCTAAAGCGGATTCATTCTGATAACTGAAATACAATGAGAAAAAAATAAACAAATGGAGAGAATTAATTCATCAAATTCACTAATTATTTTACTCTTATTACATGTATTATGTTTATGAAATATAATTTAGTTGATTTGAAAATGTTTAAAAGTTTCATAAGGAAAGATGAGAATGAATGTAAGTATTCAATGAAGATATTGAGAACAGATAAGGGTGGTGAATAACATAAATTTAATGTTATCTAGAGAATCATGGAATTTGGTATCTGTATATTTCCACATACACACCTCAACAAAATGGGGTTATTGAAATAAATAATAAAACTTTGGGGAAAATAGGACGAACATTGTAACTTGAATGTGGTCTTTCTCATTTATTTTGGAAGCTATCCATGAGTGCATATATTTATATCTAGAAGCATTCTTAATATAATCCCCAATTAGGTATGGATACATATGAATTTTTTAAAGAAAACACAAGGTTTAAAACACTTAAGAGTTATTGGGAGTCCTTGTATTATAAAGAGGAAAGGTGGAAAGTATGGAATGTGTGAGTATAAAGGCTAGGAGGGAATATTTCATGGACATGATCTAAAAGAAATAAGATATAGATGTTTTTAAAAATATATAGAACTAATTTTGTATTCTATATAGGTTAATGAAATTATAAATTCAAAGAAACACAAACATGCATAGGAAGACAATGATGTTGAGAAAGTTTAAGAAAACAATCCATGAGGTGGATATAGAATTTTTTTTTCATACTCTAGTTGATGAAAATGGATCAACTTTTTTGAGTTATGAGGATGATTTTCAGAAATCTCCGCCAAGTTTGAGGAAGCATATGGATGCTTATAATATAATTGGTAATCAACATCATAAGGTTCAATTAAGAAGAATAGTAAATGATATTACACATACTTCAAAATATTAAAAATTAGAGCTGATTGGTGTGAGAGAATATTTTCAGAAACCAGAATGTGTTCAGGCCATGAATAAAGAGTTGTACCCAATTGAGAATAATGACACATAGGAACAATAATCAATACAAAAAACAAAAATAAATATCGAAAAAATTGGTTTTTCCATAACATGCTAAATAAAGAAGGTTATGTGATTAGAAATAATAAAATATGGGTATGCAAAATGTATTCCAAAGTTGAAGGTATTGATTTTGATGAAACATTTTATCAGGTGTAATGATTAAAAATATTCATAATATTTCATTCTATTTCAACATAATTGGATTATAAGATCTTTAAGAAGGATGTTGAATCCTTATTCTTGAATGGTGATCTTGATGAGGAATTTTACGTCGAAAAACCTTATGGAATTATTTTCAGGGAAGATAAATGTTATGTTTCCCAATTGAAAAAGGATTTTTATGGGATGAAACAAGATCAGAGGTAATGGTATTCTAATGTGGATACATTCATATTAAAAATTAATTTTATGAAAGGTCATTTGGATGGGAATATTTACATCTGATAATTTAGATTATATTCCCTCATTATAATTGTTTATGTTGGTTATATTATCATTTAAAAAAGGTTTTTTATGTGATGAAATATGATCTTGGTTTTCAAATATTACAAATGGATACATACATTTTTATTTCTAGAGAAAAGTATTCGAAATAAAATCTCAAGAGGTTTGACATGGAAAAATAAAAACTTTTTTCCACACTCATTTCTATAATAACAAATATATCTAAAGAAGGATACTGAAAAAAGATGATTAAAAATAATTTTGAAAGATGATTGGAACTTTTTTGTATTTTACTATATCAAGACCCTATATTTTTATTCTGTTTCATTATGTGAAGGATTTCAGAGTTCTCCAAAAAACACATTAAATTGTTGGGAAAATAATTCCTAGATACATCAATTATTTGAAAAATTGTATAATAATGTATGATATCTTTGATAGTATTGAATTATTTGGGTATTCAAATACTGATTGGGTATAAAATGTTGATGGGGGAAGATCCAAATATGGTGGATTATTCTTTCTCTCAAGGAATGATGTTTGTTTCCATTAAAAAAACAGAATTCAGTAACACTAAATTTGGATGAAGCTGAGTATGTTTTTTCCTCTCAATCCACTACAAAACTTTTGTGGATGAAAACTAAATGGAAATATTTACATGTTTATGTGAAGTTAAACTTTCACTTTGGTTGTGACAATCAAAACACAATCAATCACAATAGGAATCATATTCAACATTTTCGTTCAAATAATTTTGAAATAAATTACCATTTCATTAATGAGTATGCGGATAAGAAATTGAGGCTGTAATATGTTCCAACATCAAAATAAGTGGATCAAATGTTCACAAAACCTTTATATAAGGAATCACTCTATAAAATGAGGTTTTTTTTGTCCCATATCTCATATTACGATAGATTGTATTGTTATGGGGGATAATTGTTTGATAAATCAATATCTTTCGTATAAAAAGAGGTTGGTGTGTGTAAGTTTTGAATTCAACATTTAATTATGAATAAACTATTTTAACCACGTGTTGGAATGTTTTTTTGAAAATAATTGTATTTTTCTTTAGTAAACAAGAAGAAGTGATAAGGAAAGATAAGTAAGAAAGGTGAAAATGGATTGCATAAACATTTCTGTTGTACATAATGGTTTTTCTAGTAATAATTCTGGATTCCTACAATGATTTAGCTCATATATGCATGTAATTATAGAAAAGTAATCCATTTCATGATGACACAAAGACCAGTGATTTATGAAACATGGATGAGAAAAAATCTAATGGGGGTATTTGTAGTACCATGATGACGATGAAGGTTTTTTCAAGTGCTACCTTTTTTTGTCAAGGATTTTTTATAACAAAAATCACCTCACCTTGTATTTTATGAAAAATAATATATGTGGTTTTTTCAAATGAATTTGAATCACCTTGTTTATGAAATGTCCATCGTATTGAAGAGAAGCTGGTTTGAAGGAAATGGTTTTGATCAGACTTACTTTGAGACCAGAATGAAAGGTTTTAATTGAGAATGCATCTTCCCAGAAGTAAATGGTCACCAGATTCATTCTGATGATAGTATGAAGGATGTGATTATTTTTATGAAGAATTGGTGACTACATGACTTCTATTAGTTAAATGTGAGTATTTTTTTCTTATTTTTATTTCACATAAATCATAAGTATGTTTTGAAACTTATTTTTCCAGCATAATGGAAGAAATTTGTATTAGAAGGGATGCATCCAATTGTTTTCAGATTGATAAGACATTTATGCATGGAAAAGTGGTATTTCAAATTGTACCAATATTTATTATATATTTATTGAAGAGAAGAAAGAAATTATGTTGATCGAAAATTAATCTTTCCCAGTTTAATCGTATTCAGGTGGAAAAGAAAAATAAAAATGATGAAGATTGTATTCAGGGAAATCATACTCAGAATGATCATACCGAGATTTATTGTCTCTAGGATGATCATACAAAGGCTAATAATACCCATAATTATTGTATCCGGGCTAATCCTTTTGAGAAATATCTTAATCTAGACAATTGTACTCATGTTGAGTAAGAAAAATAGATGGTTAATAAAGATGAAATTTGTTGACACCAGTCAATCGTATTTGAAATTCCACCATACTCAGGAAGATTTTTTTTTCAATAGAGACTGATGGGAATATAATTTATCATAATCTTATCCAAATAATAATGAAAAATATTGATCGAAAATATGGTAAACTAGTTGATATGGTTGAATGATTTTTCTGAAGGAAAAGATAGATGAACTCTGATTTGTACTATCAAGGGGAACATGACATTAAAAATAATGTACTATCAAGGGGAACCTAACATTATAAATAATGATAGTATTTAATTAATACATATCATCATATTCAGTATTCAGAGTTGTTTCTGTTTCATCATACATTTACATTCAATTAATACAAAGTTTTTGAGGAATTTGGATTGATATGATGAATAGATTAAGATTGATGAAGATTGTAGATGAATTGAAAAACTATAGGAATAGCTTCCACTGTCAAAATACTCCATATTTATTTGATGAAGTTGAAATTTGGGTGAATTATATTGAGCGGGAAATATTTTGGGATTACCACCGAAATAACATATGGGTCTCATATTATAGGTAAACAATAAAAATTAATTTTATGATGACCGATGTATTTTTCATCATAGAATAAATAGAAGCTATGAGTTTGTTTTTCGGGAGAATAATAAGTTTATGTATTCACTTGAATTGATGTAGATTTCATGGATTGAATTGAAATAAAAGGGAAAAGACAAGAAAATTGTATTCAATTGATCTTCTTATTTAGTACTTATCATATTCATCTGATTTCTATACTCATCTTGTCCATCATATTTTCCTTATCATCATTTCAAAATGGATTAATTTGAATGGGGTTTCTCTATTCGGATTTCCATACTGAGAATTTTTTTTTGAATTTAATCAATTGTACTTAGCTAGTGTTATATATTTTCTTATTGATATCGTACTAAGATAAATAGAACTATAAAGAAGCAGGTTGGAGAAATCAAACTGAAAATAATGATATCATCAAGAATTGTATTTGGAGGAATCGAACTGTAAAAACAGACTGGTAAATCTGACTGTGTTTTCCATAAGAAGTACCATAAATTATTACCATATTCATGAAAATAAATTGAAGAATTGTTTTCATGGAATTTATTATTGGAATGGAAAAGAATAATAGGTAATATTATTTGTTACAAAGACTTTTTATTACAAATTTTTTTTAAGAGCATGCACATGCACTATTGGAATTGATTACATAGTTCCAAACGAGTGAAATGATATATCCTTCTCATTGTAATCCAATGATTATTTTCTACTAGATTGTGTGGTTTTGGATCTATTTTATACCCTAAAAAAGGAAACATATACTATTATTGAATTGTGGACCTTGTAAATAATTGTGATCAAGTGGTTGTGTCTTTGAATTTCTTCTATAAATAATAGAATATTAAACAGGAGGATAATTTTGTATCAATTGTAACAAAACATAAAAGAAAAAATAATCACTGATTTTTTCCATCCCCCTTTTAGTAATACAACAATCTGGACTAGGAACTTTGAAAATCTACCAATAAAATGGTAATATACAATTTAATTTTCATTTGACCAAACAATATATTTAGTTTCTAGCAGGACAATTTAATAATTAACGTTTAAAATAAATGAGAACTAAAATACCTACACTTCTTATGATTACATTATCAAAGGCTCGTTATTTTCTATTACCACATTGAATTTCCACATCAAATATCATATTTTTTCCAATTTCACTTTGCTCATGTTTTAAACCCGTTTTCAATAGAAAATCAGTAATTGAAATTTTGTATAGTCTATCTCGTATATCTATTCAACGGGGCCTAATTATGACATATTCTCAAAAATATGATTCCAATCATTGGATCCAGATATGTGAATCACTTCCATTTTTTTCAAAAATCCACTATTTTGAACCATATTATGATTATCATGTTCATCATTATGAATGTATGACCATTAATTACAAAACTATTTTATCATATAGTAGCTTAATTTGGTCCATTTACAAACTGTTAAAATTTATATGAAATTGAATTCATTTTTTTGAATAACTTCTTATAAATATGATCTTAGAACTATCCTATGAATACTTGATTATCTTTTATTTGATATCCTTCCTTCCAACATTGATGGTTTTAAAAATCTATAAATTTGTTTGTTTTCATCAACATATAGATCAAAATATTCACAATTATGTAAATAGTAAAGATTTTATTTTCCCCACTATGTGATGGTAATATCAACCAAATCTATTCCAGAAGTCCCATCGACCTTGTGGCGTATCGTATGATGATTAATTGTGAAACAAGTTGTATCAACAACAGATAGGTAATTTTTACATAATTAAAAAGTGTCTTTATTAATATATAGTTTCTCAATACAAACATCTCGATGGATTTGATTCTAGATTAAGCCTTTCAAAATCATCATATACCATTCAATGGTGCACATCCATCTATAATTGGAAAAGCCACATAGTCTAACCTCTCTAACAAAGGGATCTATTGGATAGATCACATAATATGACTCCAACCTCATTATTAATTATTAGAAACATCACCAGGTCTATAACTTTACTGCATAAATCATCGAGAAGGAAAAAAATTCTTGTTAATGTATATCATACATTTTTTTAAGAATACATAGTATAGTTATGGGTATCATATAATGAATCTAAAATTGGTATTCATGTTATTTTATTCATTATAACAAAAAATTTGTCATTGTAATGGAATTGTTGATATTTTATTAATAAACCTCTGTAACTTTTACACCATTAAGAAAAAATAAAAAATGCATTTTTTTCATGTCTAGATAGAGAGTAAGCTATTTTAGAAAGTAAATTATACCTTTTACCCTTCATTTATTCCAACTCTTCTCTTAACTCTATGTTAATCATTTCATACATGGACTTGATCCCATATTTTATTCTTCCGTGAACATTTATTAACATGTCAATAACACTATCAAATACATTTTTTCTACAAACATGACATAATGAAGATGGGTGACATAAAAACAAATCATGTATTGTAATTAAAAAATTATCTCAATTTCTAACCAAGTTTAGTATGGATTTTCAAAAACTATTTAGTGAAAAAAATTCAATATAATTTACATTATAAAATAGTTGATCACCTTTTAGTAGAGACAGTGTTGTACCCTATCAGGTATTCCCATCAAATGATGTCAACTAGATTCAGTATTATTGTTTTCATGTTAAAATTTTATGATTTCAAAAATACAAGATCTTCGAGGAATGTTTCAGTTGAACTGAGTTCCAGCACTCCTAAAAATGGGATACCCAAAAATTCATTTCATGTTATAGAAACAAAATTTTCTTTAAGACAAAACGTTTTTTATCATCCCATAAAACATTGACCTCAATGTGAACTCTTTACTTCTATGAGAATCATGAATTTTAACACATGTATCCTATAATAATTTAAAATCCTCAATAAATGGATCCAAATAGAAATTAATGTCACTAAATTTTTTTTTGTTCATATATAAGTGGAGAAAATAGACTTTATTTTTGATTCATGCATTAGCATGCCAAAAGAAGTTATAATTTTCCAACATAGTATGATATGTAATTTGAGTACAACTATGTACATTAAATGTATTAATTCTATCTGAATATAACTCATTAAGGAAGTTAGAAAGATCATTTCCCTATTTAGGACACTTATAATAAATATTATTTCATTGAGGAGAGTCTAATAGATGACATGGTTTTCTATAATTAATTCATTTATATGAATATTGTCTCAGTTTTATAATTATTTCTTGAAATCCATATAGTCTAACAATCATTGGAATGAATGTAAAGTAATGTAAATATTTTGAATCACTTGATTCAGCCTTATTTTATCAACATTTACCCCACTTATGGTATTTTATGAGTGATACATGGTCCTTGTGAAACAATATAAAATATTTTATAAAGGAATGCATTTCTTTATAAATCATACCCATTGAACATAGAATCCATCTAGCTATATATGTTTGAAAAAAAGTTTATTTTACTATATTATCATATTATTTAGGAGACCAAATAGTTCTATAATGTTGGTGACACTCCCACCATTGCTAGATTCCTAATTATATAACTTCAATTTACATAAAAATGATGTGTGTTTAGAACAATCAGTATACAATGGTATTTTAGAGTAGCTATTTCACTTCTAAAAAACATTGGAAAATTAAAGGGTCATCATTAATTTTCATTATCATTTATTTCATATGATCTCAATATTCATTTACACTACTATCTATATCAAAATATCAATAAACCACAATATCATTCCAATAGGATTGGACATTCAGTTTTTCAATATGTTTTTCCCAAAATTTATTGATCTATTCTATTCCATGAAAAATAAAATGTTATACCAACTCTATGGGACTATTTTTTCCTTAATAACAAAAATGAAAACATACACAGTGTTTTTTATAATAGTTATATGAATTCTCTAACGAAAACAGGATAAACACTTTAACTAAATAATTATATTATATTGTCAGATGATTCAGGTGAACCCATTTTGGATTCATATCCATATAATTAAATGCAAAAAATATTCATATCACACAAAAAATTAAAAATATATATATAAGATATTCATAATCAAAACAATATGTTTTAGATAATTCTACTATGGGGAACCCAACATTAGAATATTATAAATTATGATTCTAGATAAGTTATCATTTTTCAACGGTGGACATGAAGAGAAACAACCAGGGGTAAACATGTGGTTGTTTTTCAAGGTTTGGGATTTCATGTTGTGTGGGAAAATGGTGGTAATAAACAGTTTTGAAAACAAAATTAATTTATTATTTATTGAATACTTCCATGAAAATTTTTATTCTTTACGCTCTTTTAATTGTGTCATGGATTTCAATTTTTGTTAAAAATAACATTCGTTGGAATATACATGTTCATGTAATCAACGGATTTTGATTGAGGTTCAAGGATATTGGAATTTCATGAAACGAATGGATGAAACTCTTATTGATAATAGAAGTGAGTTTGTATTTCTTATTAGTCCCTTTTTCTATATAATATTCCAGATCATGTATTATAGGAATAACAACAAGTGTATTTTTACAATATCCAAATGAAGAAACCATATTTCAAAAACTAGAAGTGTTATGAATCATTGGTATATTTGAAATACCCTACAACATCCAAAACCTCTTTTCGTTTTTTCTTAAAAAAAATACATTCAATTAATAAAAATTACAAAAATATTAGTTAGCATAGAATTCACATAATTGATATCCAAACGATCTGATTCCACCTCTAACATTGACATTGGTCACTATTTCGTATCTCTCACATCTAGTTGTCAAATCCATCACAATTAGATACAAAAGTGTAAAATAATTCATAATAAAATCCATTCCACATGTATTTTTAAGGGAGATTGTGATAAACTTTTTAAACTTATACCACTATCTTCTAATCATGTCTGTTCTTGAAATAAATCTTTTCAAAATTATGAATTTTTATGCGTGACACCAAACCCATTTCTAAGGGTACACAATAGATGAAAATAATAATAATATCATATACATGGATTAACCCAATATATAATGTTATAAATATGATTATGAATCATATACAAACCCACACATCTCAAACCATGAAAAATATTTTCCTTTCCTTTCCCACATATATAATTTACCTAGATACGAATATAAATATGAAAAATCATTTTCTCAACCATTATATTAACCAAAGAAAATCACAACTCCTCCAGTTTTAAAGGCCTAGTTTGGGTCTTTATTTCATAATTCTAGAATTATACTCTATTAAGACGTTTTGAACACTAAAAACCATTTATATGTGGGTTGTAGATTTAGAAAATTAGTTTTAATAAGTATTACTAATTCTACCACACATTCATTTAAAATTCTAAATAAATTTCAAGAGTATTCAACAACTCAATATGCTATTTTCACAAATATCATTCAAAATAAATCAAAAAAACCCACAATTTCCCTATTTATTTGTATTACATATGGTACATGCTGTTAAATAATTATTTAAATATATATGTTATTTAAACCAATCAATAAAAATCAAGATAAATTTAAAAAATTAATAATATATATATTCACATTATTATAATAAATAAAAATACATCCCAAATACAAATTCAAAGGCAAAAACTGGAAATAAATAATCAAATAAAAAACCATCCTAATTGAATTAAATAATCCGGAAAAAACTTTTATATTTTTGATTAGAAAAACACATATTGTTAAAAAAATGAAAATTTAAACCTAAACCATCAAAAAAAATGTTTTGAAAATAGAAACATAACTGCACATGGAAAAAAAACTAGATCAAGTTAAAGAGATAATAATGTAGATTAACAAATTTCTAGTGATGGGGGAAGCATTCTTATTTATAAGCTACTTTCATCGCTCAGACTTATCTGTTTGGATTGCTCGATATGTAAAATACAGCTTTCTCAGAATAGCCAGAGCATATAACCCCAAACAGCTCAGTGAGTAGAATTTGGAATATCAATTTTCTACACCAGGTGAAGGGGTGACCTTAGAAGTTGAACCTTATTTTTTCACTTAGATCATATTTAGTGAGAAAATCACACTATTGTTTTCATGATAGAGTAGGAGAGATCCTTAATAGTCATCGAGTTTAGTTCACATTTCTCTTGACTTTATAGTATGAAGATTGATGTTCAATAAAATCAATAAATGAGAGGGGAGGATAAAAATACATACCTTATATTTGATAGTTTATTTATCCAAGAGAATATCGAGGGGGATTCAGAGTAGGGACGAACTTTCATGAGATATTTAAGTGCACAATAGAAATCAGTTTGGTATTGGTAGTTTTTAAATGACTGGGGATGATTTTAACAGTGCTTCCAAAAAATGCAGATAAATAGGGGATTCATCAGGGATAAAATTGAATGTACTAAAAATATACATCCTTATCAATGATATACAAGTACTAATAAAGATCAATATAATTAATTTTAATAATATAAT
Source organism: Viscum album (assembly GCA_963277665.1). Classification (NCBI taxonomy): domain Eukaryota; kingdom Viridiplantae; phylum Streptophyta; class Magnoliopsida; order Santalales; family Viscaceae; genus Viscum; species Viscum album. The sequence continues at coordinate 2,042,191,533 of OY728147.1, read as the reverse complement.
TAATATAAAAAACATATATAATTATTTATAAAAAATAAATTTAAATGTATATAAGTTAAAATATATTAAACGAACAACAAATATGATAACATTTACATAATTGTAGTAGTACAATGATATTTATAATTATAAATAAATATTATTATAAATATAAATATAAATAAATCTATTTATATAATTATATATATTTTTATAATTATATATACATTTACTAAATATAAATAAACATAAATACATCTATTGTTAATATATTCATTATATAAATAAATTTCTTTTAAATTTTTACTTATTTAAATATATAATAATCTATTTATAATAAGATATATAATTTTTATGAAAAAATATATATATTTATTTAATGATATAAATATTTATTTTAATAAATATAGTAAATATACATACATATATATATAAGTTTTAATTAATATTTATTTTCAAATATAATATTAACATTACTAAACAATATATAATATTAAATAAAAAAATGATAGAAATTAGGAACTAGAAAAATCAAAAATGAGTAAACATTAAAAATATTGAAAATCTCTAATGGGATTTCGGGTAACTAGGTCTTCGTTCCATAAGGGGGCAGTGATGTAGGCCTAACATGATGGTAGTGACAAAAGCATGATGCAAGAAGGGCATTAAGGCCATCCAATGGGGGGCCAACGGGTCTTGTAATGGGTTTCAAGCCCATTGGGGCTTGAGGCTATAAATATATAATGTAACAAAGTATCTAGATGGGTGGGTTATCCCATGGGGTGTCCATAACTTACCTTTCTGTTATGTGTGTCTATAGTGTGTGTGTGTGTGTGTTCAAATATAAGTATACCCCCAATAACCAAATATAATATATTATAAAAAATTTAATCAAAGTAAATAAAAATGTATAAATAAATATTAAAAAATGATTAAAATCCAAAATAAATAAAAATATTAAAATGAATAAATAATACTTTCTAAATATCATGTATTAAAAATAAAAAACTAAATTTCACTAATTTAAAAAATATTATATTAAATATAATATATTACAAATTTAAATTATAAAATGTGTATTAATATAGGGATAAATTACATAAAATTAGATGTATGAGTTTCTATATAAGATTTCATTATTTAAGTAAAAATATGAGTGTGTGAGATTACTGTGTGTCTATATATAAAATATAATTATATGTTAAATTGAACAATGACATTATACAATATGTAGTGTTTATTTTGAGATAAATAATAATAAAAATTAATAAATTTAGGTAAATAAATATTAAATATTAATAATATACATAATTTAAGAAAATAAAAAAGGAATATTTATATATTTTAATTTTGGAATAAATACATACTTATTATATAAATTAATAATATATTGAAAACATTAAATCACACTGAACAAAAATGTGTAAATAAATATTATTAAATCGATAAAATTACCAAAATAGTAAACAATGAAAATTTCAAAATGAAGAAGTAAAAAAATATTAAAATATATTATTGAATATTTCAATATAAAAACATTAAAGATGAATAAATTCAAGAAAAATATTAAATGAATATATATTTAAAATCAACAAATTATATTGAAAAATCACACACCTAACATTATTAATGAAATAATTATATTAAATGAATGTGTGTAAATAATGTGTGAGATTTTATTAAATATATAATTACATAACTAATATAATGTTTATAAATTATAAATATATATAATTAATTAAATAACTAATATACTGTCAATAAATAATAAAAATAATAAAATTTACAAAAAAATAGAAGAAATAAACGTAATATAAATATGTGTGTGTGTGTAGCAATAAATCCTATATTATTTATTTAATGAGTATTTATATATTTCATTAGTTTCTCGAGTATTTAATTGATATGTGGAAAAAATAGTATATTCATTATTTAATTAGTACATTAAGTTTCTAATAATTTTTTCGTTATTATTAGTTTTAAATATTACACTAATTATTTTATAATATATATAATTTATATTCAATTTTTTCCTATATATATATATATATCAAATTTCATAAATTTAATTATAAAATATTCAGGGTTGGCCTAGTCCAACTTTTAAACTCAATGAATGTATGTTTTAAAAATTGAATACATAATAGTTATGTAAATTAGATCTCTGTTAAAAACATTAGCCTCTTAAATATTTTTTTAAAAAAATTATTAACAAAAGGCTTTTTAATAAAAAAAATAAATTTAAAATATTTATATAAATTAATAAATATTATATTAATTATTTAAATTTTTATTAGGTATTTAATAAATTTATATTTTTAATTATAAATAGTGCATTGCTTATTTAACTATATATATAATATTTTTATAGTTTATTAATTTTTAATGATATAATTGATATACTATTTGTCAGTATATGTCAGTATATATATGTATATTAATAAATAAAGATATAAGAAAATATTTTATATATATTGATATATTTTTTATACAAAATTAGACATTATTTATGAAAACAATAAATAAAATTGGCAGGTGTGGATTATGTCTTCAAATCACTATCAAGCCTCTATGTTTTATACATATCAATATGTATATTTATATATGAAATAAGTATTTAATTTTTAAAAAATTACAAATGTAGTTAGCCCTGAACCTCTTTAGCTGGCCAATTAGGTATCCCAATATGGTTGGCCAACTTAATAGAGGGAGGTCCAAAGCCCATGGAAAGAATAAGGTGGGCTAAAGTCCACTTGGGCCCATGGGAATAGGCATAGACCATCATAGGTGTGTTTGGATTTTGTATGTGGGACCACATCTCCACAATAGAATTCTATAGAGGGGATGACTCTAAATGATTTAAAAACAATTGGCCAACCATGATCATTTTTGACGTGGGATTCTGCCATTAGTTTTATCATATCTAAAAAATGAATTGTTAAAAGATACGTTTTATTAAAGTATCAAAAAAGTGTTTATAAAGCCAATCCTTTATCATTTCTAAAAAATTTTCTAATATGAGGAACTATTTATCATCTCTGATAAGGAGAACCCTTTATCAATGCTAATAAATGTTCATTTGTCACTTATTTATTTTAGTGTTGATAAAAGTTCCATTTTATTAGTGTTTTTGGAACTAATAATGTAATCTTTTATAAGTTCCTTTCGATAAAAATGTTAAAATATAACACAAAATAAACCCATAACTATATTAGTTTTTAAAAATATGGACCCAATACTATAGCATTTAATTGAAATGCTAAGTTTTCTACCAGAGGGCCAGATATATGGAATTTACACCACCACCAATCATTTGCATCCATCAAAAGACTGTGTACCTATTTCCATTATTCATGAATAATTTATGATGATTCAAATACATAATATACAAATTATTTTATATGGGAGGTGAATATTCGAATGGATATTGAAATGATCCAGTTCAAAAAGTACAAATGTTTAGCTATTATTAACCATGAGGGAGGAGTAGAAGTGGACGAGGATTTATAGATAGGGCTGAAATTAATGGTTTTAATGTCACTACATATCAATTTATTATAACAATTAATCCACCATGTAGTGTCGAGGAGTGATATTAAAATTCTCATTTTAATGTAGGATTAAAGGAAAAAATTCATACATGATTTTTTATGAAAAAAAATGGGATGGTGAGGAAAAATGGATAGAAAATGAACTAGATGTTGGGTGAAACATGAAATATTTGGTCATTAGATCATATAAAAAAATCGTGCTCATCCATAGGATAAAATAGGCTCATTTTTCCTAATTATAGGATGTTTAGGTAGAATTGATGTGAATGAGTGGGGGTATATACAAAAAGATTAATGATGTTGGAATCATTCTAATTTTACAAATTATGAAATTTGATCATCATTACGTATCTTTTGAGGACATAAGTAAAGACATGCATAATTATATTGACTAGAAGAGAATTTTGAATGCTAACTTTTGCATGTGTGAAACCACATGCTCAGACGCTGACATGGATTAGACACTCAAGCTAGTAAATTAGGTCATATAGAATATACCCATATGATCAGATTAAAGGTCATGCTTGGTGGATCATATGTTTTCAATTTTAACATCATGAAAAAAATGACTCATATTATACTCAGTGTTGGGTCATACGATGAAGAAATACTTCGTGTAATTTAATTTCATCTGAAATGTACATTCTTATAAAATAATAAATAGTATTTCTTGAGAAACCTGACATTGGTGTAAGTCAAGATGAACTATCCATTCATTATCATCATGGATTAAGATCAATTGGATTATAAATTTTGTATAATTTTTGGCACTTCTCAATGTAGTTCATTCCTTATGAGGTTCATCTCAGGTATCATCAGCATTTTCAGTTCCAACATCAATTTTTCTTACACAAAATATTGGAGGGAAACTGTCTTATTCAATTACCATGTGACATGATTTTGATGAATCTAAGAATTATAAAATGTGATTAACCTTTAATAATTGATCCTATTTAACTTATCAGGTATGATATGATACTGGTCACCCTGGGATCGGTCATTTGTGATGAAGACATGTTGTATGTGATATTGATCTGTAATAAGAATGTTTAATTTTTTCCCATAAAAATTAATTATTGATCTTCGTAGATAGTATTACAGTTCATGGTGTGAGAAACTAAAAAAATTGTAGATTATATCAAGATAATAGTTATTTTCATCACCTATTATATTTCAAATAATATTAGATTGGGTTTAAAGGAATAATTCAATCTATTTATTTTTCACAATATAATAGTGATAATAGTGGTTGGAATGAATATTCTACTCATGATATAGCTTATTCAAATCAGAACCATGGAAATTGGTGTTATTTTGTATTACCATTGTATATAGTTCTTCAAATATAGTAATGATGTCTGACCACAAATGGTAGATCAGATCATTTGATATAATTTCTTATAGGGTTACATATTTTAAATTTTTTTGATAAAAAATAAGTTTTAGTAAGGACAAAATAGAATTTTCATGTCGATGATAGAGTTCATGGACCCATTCCATCTATCCCCCAAGTGATTAATTTCAAATAGTATCTAATGGTATAATTATTCTATGTCATAATGAATAATTTTTTCATGTATTTTATTAGAATGAAACTTCTTTATGAATCGTACACAATCTAGTATAATTGATTTCTAGATGCATCAAAATCTCATAATTTGATGGAAGATCTTGGTTTTTGATTGCTTATCACTATATACCATTGAACATACTTCCAAAATAATGGTGTTGATCTCTCCACATTTAATTCACATGAGGTGGCCCATCAAACCTCTTAAAAATTTCTTTCTAAGAATTTAGGCCATCATAAAAGAAGAAATATCTATTCCATTAATAAATGTATTCCTTCATAGCTCAATCCTACCGAAAATCTCTATTTAAATATACTATAGTATGGTAGACCTATAATTGGTCATGTCATTAGTTTATGGAATTTAGCATTTACTTTTATCTGGTTAAGAATTAAATTCATTGATTTCCTCCATATCATTATTAATGAATATTGATATAACTCTATGTTGCGTGATAAGAATAGTTATTTTAATTTAATTAGGGTCTGAAAAGGATGTAGCTAAATTTTGTAGTTAATCATCTATAGTGTCTTATGAGTACAGAATGTAGGAAAATTTCATGCATGATAAAAATTCAATAATCAAATCCCACAAATAATCATGCGAGGGATTTAATTTTTCCTTCTTTGCGTAATAGTCATGAATGATTTTCAATCCTTATCCCTTTTATCTCTCCTCTACTACTCTACTCTCTTCTTAAATTCATTTCTTTATTTAATGGTTTAATTTTTTACAAGTAAATTTTTAGTTTTTTAAAAGGTAGAAGATTCATTTTTTAGGTTTTTACATAATTTTTTAAATGTTAAATTAATTTATTTTATTTTATAATAAAATTTGGAATTTTTAATTAGCAGTAATTAGCAATAATAATAAGTTATTATTTATAATTAGTTGTAATTATTTTAAATTTTATTATATATAGTTTTAAATAACATTAATTTAATTTAATCCAAAGTAAATAGTTTCAGTTTATCATAATTAATTTTAATTATATAAAAACGGGGGCCACAAATAGTAATTAAATAATATATATATATATATATATATAATTAACAAAACATAATGATAATTTATAGATCATACTTATAGGTAAGAATAATTTAGATTAATTTATAATAAATAACAGTATTTACTAATTAGAACAAATCAATACAATTTTTTAGTAATTAAATAAAAATATTAATTACTTTATAAAATCTGTAGAATTTATTGATAATCAGTAAAACTATCTAAAAATATTAAATAATAAGGGTAATTGTTAGAAAATATTGGTAACCAGTTTAAAATAGTATCAATTAGTAAAATTAGAAAACATGAGTGAGAATTGTTTAATATTAATGAAAATGTGAGGCAATTAGTAAAAATTAGCGAAAATGGGCAGTAATTAGTAAAAATTTGAAAAATGAGTGAAATTTAGTTAAAATTAATTTAAATGCGTAATATTTATTTAAAATAAGTATAAATGACCAGTAATTATTATAAATTAGTTTAAATTTGTCATAATTACTAGAAAATCCTAAAAAAGGTGTTAATTAGTAAACAATAGTACCATTAATGAGTGTTAATTAGTAAAAATGGTGGAAGTGAGTGGAATTTATAATAAATTAGTGGTAATGGGAAATAATTATTAAAAATTAGCGGAAATGCGTGAAAATTATTAAAAATTAGCGGCAACGAGGGGGAATTAATAAAAATTAACCACAATGAGGATTGAAGAGTAAAAAATACCAATAATGGGCGATATTTATTAAAAATAATATCAATGAGTTTTATTTATAAAAAATCCAGACAATGAGCATTAATTAGGTGAAAATACAAAAATTAATGTTAATCAGTAAAAAATACCAAAAATTACTATTAATCAAAATCCAAATACAATAAAAGAGTTTTGATTTGAAAAAAATCATCAATTATTTTTGGAGAGAAAAATACCAGTAATGATAGTTAATCAGTAAAAAATGCTGAAAATGGGAGTTAATTAGGTAAAAATACCTCTAATGAGCAGTATTTAGTAAAAATAATGTCTACAATGAGTAGCATTTGGTAAAATATTCCATCAAGGGGTGGTATTTAGTAAAAAAATGGGAATGAGTGGTATTAAGTAAAAAATTTAACAATGAGCATTATTTAGTAACAAATGCCAGTAATGAGTGGTATTTAGTAAAAAATACCAGGAGAGTTAATCAGTAAAATTTACTAAAAATGGTCATTAATTAGTAATCATTTATGAAAAATGAACATTAATAAAAAAAATAAACTATTATAAATGACCATTAATTAGAAACAAAATAACAACAATAGGTTATAATCATTATAAAATAATGATTGTAAGCTTTATTGAGTAAGAAATACCGTCAATGAATGGTATTTAGTAACAAAATACTAAAAATGAGTTTTTAATTGTAAAAAAATATTATAAATTAGCCTTTTTTATAAATGAATATCCATAATTATTGTAAAATAGTTAAAAATTTTGGAAATGAGCATTAATTTGTGAAAAATACTGTAAATTTTCATTATTTAGTAGAAAACTAGAAATTAGTTGTTTTTAGTAATCAATATAGAAATTGAGAATTATTTTGTTAAAAAACAAAAAATGATGGTATTTAGTTTGAAAATACCATCAATGAGAATTAATTAGTAAAAATTATCACACCCAACTAAAACTATCTATAATTTCCAATAATTAACAACAATTAACCACAATTAGTAAGGCCATATAGACTCTGGTGCATAAGTGATGCCTGGAAAGGAAGAGATAATGGTATGGATAGAGTTAATGAATTTAAATTCCCATGTATTAATATGATTTTACAATGAGATGGTCTACCATTAAATTATTTTTTTATTCATGGTAGTCTCTCCTCCAGATGGTTTGAATGAAGGGGAACTACAATTATTTCACCCTCTCATTGCCTTCATCCCCACCACTATATATATCCTACGTACCCCTTGGTCGAACATCAATTTTGGGTAATGATAATTAATGATAATTCATGGTAATTCATGGTAATTAATTGTAATTATATAAACGTTGTTCCAATTAGAAAAAAATTGTGGTCCTCTACATAATTATAATAATTTAGTAATAATTAGTTACAATATACTAAATTTATATCTTATTTAATTTTTCTTATTCACTAAGTTTTTTATATAGTCTCTAATTTATATTTTAGTAATTATAATTCACATTCTTATTCTATATTTTTTATAAAACTTTGAATCATTTAAGTAGAAAATAATATTTATTAAATTATCATGATTTGATAAATAATCACAAGAATCAAAAAACATTCTCATTTAAATCCTGTATATATTGAGGGTGTTGAATAATTATAATAATTTTCACCATATAACCCATAATATGTATTATAATGTAAAATTAAGTGTTCATGTAATAAATTTCATCTAATGAGATTTTCTATATTTGATAGTGCGGGGTTTATCTTCTAAATTTTTGATTTCTAATATTATGTTTTTTGGTATTAAAAATATCGAAACGATTCCTATGATGATACTAAATATTTGTTTCTATATGATCATGGTTTTTTAAATTATAATATGAGGTTTCTAGTCTACCATTTAAATAAATTGAAACTCATAATTATATTTACTTAACTTTAAAGTTAAAACCATCTCAATTTTAAGAGTTTCCAAAGTCTATTTAAGATGCATTACATCATGGTAGCATGATAAGAAAATTTGATGTTTTGAAAACATTTAGGGACATTAAATCAGAAAATGGAATGTTGAGAAGCTGTTTGGATCATTTTTTTTGGATGAATAATTATTACATGGATTAAATGCGTTGTTTTCCAGTTTCTATGAGAGCAACTAGCTGTTTTGTAATTTTTGTCTTGGTTACTAAAAGATCCATTCATGTTGAAATGATTCTATCTCTTATTATTTAGAAGTTGAGTATATAGTTATTTTTCCAACATGTGGGAAATAAATATACAAAAAGGATCAACAAGGGATGTCTGTATTGGATGTGGTAAAATAGTTGAGTTATTTGTCACTTAATCCCAGAGTGCAGTGTTTATTTATGTCTCAAAACATAGCCTCATTGATGTCATTTCACAAATCCAATATTTCAACTTGTTAAATATTAAATCATCATTGTGGTAGTGATTCAAGGAATCATTATTAACGGTTGCATCCTTCTTTTTCTTTAGAATTTCAAAAACATGCAATTTGGTCCTTTTACTAAGGGTTTCTATCAATTTTGTTCATATGACAGAAAATAATCATGTTGGAACATATTTATAATTCTATAAAACATACCTCCTTTGAAGTTAATTATTGAGACATATATATTTTTAAAAAATTTCATTCCATGGAATCTCAAAAAGTATATATATTTCTATTTGAAACCATACTGATTGATGATTTAAATTTATTTTCAAGTAATGGATTCAACACATGTGATGTTTTTAATAAACAGAATATTTTAATAAAATATGCATTAATGTGATAAAATAATGAATTCATCACATATGTAATGTTATATATATAGATTAAACATAGTCTGAAATCATTCACATACTATATAAGTGAATGAATATAATTTATACTCATCAATGGGAGAAAACATTATTTTTCTACTGTCATCGCATATTTATTCATTTGATCAACCTTCCTAAAGAAACAAAACTATTTTTAAAAATGTATAGTTTTAATTGATGTACCACTAGAATACATCATAGATATTGTTTTAAAATCTTTTGTCTCTTAATTATATCCAAGTTCCATTAGACTGAATATATAACAACAAAAAATAGACATATATTTGAAAGATCATAGTTGTATTAAATTGTGTATTTTTTTAGATCTTCTATATTGTTCTAATATTTATATTCTATCACATGTTAGATGTCAATAATATAGAGAATAAATATTTTCATAATATATTGTATACATTTCTATACACACCCAGATAGACAAAAAATAATGACATGTCACAATTAGATTTTTCCCAAATTTTCTAGTGGCTAGAACATGAGTTGTTGGAAAATGGTGTATCACAGAATTTAGTAAAGCCAAAAATGTCTTATACACCATTTAATTATAATAGTTTAATATTTTTTTTAGAGGATTTTAGATTTAGACTACTTGATATTTATTTCTTTATGTTGTCTAGATGTGTTGGAAACAACAATATTACTAGGTTTATAAGTAATAAATGTCATATTATATTGTAAATACATCAAATGATTTGGGATTAGCTACCCTCCCATCGTAGAATATAGTTTTTGCGATGGGTCATCACAAAATCTATCTTCTGTAATGGTGTTTTTGGTGACAGGGTATTTGTGATGAGACCTAGACGCAAATATCCCTTTGATAATAAAACATTTTTTATTTCTTTTATGCATCATTAAGGTTGATATATTATGATATCATCTTCTATCTTCAATAAAATTGTCTATGACTAGTTTCACAGGGGATATACTATTTATATTCCATTTATAATATTACTCAACATCATTTTTTATTATGTTTATTGATTGGTGAATGTTACATGAATTTGATATGATATTTCCATAAAATTTCATATGTATATTATGTTTCACACTTTTTATATGATAAATGAATTGGACATAGTAATTTATTGGAGTGACCCACTAAGCCCCTCGGTGCATCGGTTGGTCTCATAAGAAAAACTAGCATGAATATTTTCTTAAGTCATTCCTTTTTATGAATGGTGTCTTGTATGAATCCTTGATGGTATGTTTATGATTTATTATATTATTTATTTCATCATTATTAGATTAGATATTGATTTCCACATGATTATTGGATTATTAGAATATCTAGTTTTATGTTTTCTAACTCATGTGATTATTTATATTTCATTATTTTATTATCTTTTATTACATCCATATTATAATAATGTTATTGAATAAATAGAGTATGTTTATAATGCCATAATTTTTATAGATTATTTATGATAGCTTCCACCATACATAACCCTTATTAATCATTTGACCTCACCCATTTCTTCTGTTCTGTTTTCCCAACGATGCTAATATGTCCTTTATAATTCATATAAAGGATTAAGGTAGGGTAATAATGGTGTTATCAAATAATTCTATATATTGTATTTTATATTTTCAATTACAGTTTAAGGATTAAGTATGTGTCAGGTTTTCCAAAACTACTAAACTATTCAGTCCATTAAGATGTGATTCCTTATATATTATGCCAATATAAAATTATAACTACCAACTCTGGGTCACCAGGGTAGGGATCTTTACATAGATGCTCAGTGAGGCTAATATTTGTTGATGTTTTCATAAGTAAATAAGGCATAATAAATTTGTTATAGTGGATAATAAAAACACATTCCATTCAATTAACAACTTTAGTATAATGATAATCTATGGATAATATCTACATAGTAATGACATGGATAATGGTGATGGAATTATAAAAAAATGAAACACATAAATATGAACATTCATAAACTTTTTCATCAATTCCATATCAAAGTTATGATGAAACTTATTAGTAAGTATTCTCGACCAATAAATTATTCTTAATAAATGGTTTGGAGTAAACCAACTTCCTATCAAATATGTCCATCTACTATGAATAGAGAGACTTTTTGATGCATGAAGGGGATAAATATAACCCAACCCCACTCATAAATTTCACATCATATGAATTCCTAATATTCTAAATGAGAAATAAAATTCATTCTCAAAATTCATTTTACATCAGAATCTATTAGTGTTTAGTCATGAAAACATATCATCAATATTTCCCCAGTACATGAAATAAGTTACTTAATAAGCTTCATTTTACTAATACAACATATATAAATAGTATATGTGTCATGACCCCCTCCCCATAATATGTACCCCTCCCAGGACCAAAAAATAGATAATAAAGATAGTGACCCCCCAAGTCCTACCTCTAGTAGGCCCTTGGTTTACGACAAACACCAAGGGTATAATAAACAAATATATGGGATGCATTAGCCTCTAAGAGAAACACATGTAGAATATAGTGATAAGATAAAAACCAACCAAATCCTTATTATAAAATAATATTAAATTAACCCATGTATACAGATGTAATATTAGATAATTACTACGAAAAATAAAAGAGAAAAATACAATAAGAAAAATAAAGTAAAGAAGGTAGTGACCAAGAAGCCCAAATAGATCCTTCTACCCACAAGCTAGTAGTAACCAGACTGATCTCTATCATGCTCTAACTAACCTAAAAATAGTTTATATATATGTAGGGTCATTATAAAAGTATTCTCAATAGTATCCGTTTTAGAGAATCTAAGAAAAATTTATAGAAATCATGCTTAAGAACATTGAACAACAAGTGAAACTATCTCAACTATTAAATAGGTATACTATGTTATAAGCCTCGCCATTGCTACCCTCACCAAGTATCACATACAAAATAATATGTTATAATAAAAAAATATAAATGGTGCCCAAATACCACTTCTCTAATGGTTTTCTACTTTTCCCCAATATCACATGTCTTGAGAATGCCTTTACAAAAAGTTTGGCACATAGACACTAGTGCAAAGCACCAGAAAATTAACGACATGCATCCACATAAACTCCCTTCATCATAACATCTGGTCCATGTTACCAAAGTATGTAGGTAATTTCAAGTAGCCACCACATCCTGCATGACATCTATCAAACATTGGGCATTATAACTCAAATCATTATAGCCTATGCAAAGAGTAAGTATCTTAGAGGTATCACAGACCATACTTGTTATACCTATAGTAGCATTTAGGAAACTATACCCGGAATAAATTTATGTGAATAACCAAAATCTATTACATACCTCCACGCAAAGATATGGGAAAAACTACCAATCATTCATAACAATATAAGTAACTACCATGTGAATATATAGGGGCTAAAGTGGGTATTCATCCATCCATCCTCCCAACAGGATGTTGGGGAAAACACCCCCTAGGGATCAGTATCCTCGGGGTGTCAATTTCCCAATCAAACCGGGTTGAGTATCGTAAAGAAATAAAAAAATTAGAGGATATATTATATCTTTCAACTACATTATAGGTATATCTAATTCATAGACACAATTGATGCTAATTCCTCTCAGACACTTGACTGCCATTGTTAAGTCAAAAAATCGTATAATCTCACAGCCATTTAAAGGGAAACATTATGTTAACTTATCCTTATTCATTAGTTCCAAATTACAATAACTAATTCATTATCCATTATTTGACCATTATCCTTTTCCCAATTATAATACATTAACATTAAAATGAACTTCAATTCCATACAGGTATAATCAAACAGGGTCCATGATTTCTCAAAAATATAACCTAGGCATTGAAGCTTAGAAATCACCAAACCCACTAGTTAAAAATTATTTATTCATCTGTTCAACAATAATTATTACATTCCATTGTAGAGATTGATTTAAAAAACCATTCTAAACTTTAGAAACCTAAAGATATCTTCATTGTGATTAGATAAACAACTCGTCGAGTCTTTTCTGCCAATAACATGAGAGTAAATCATCAAACCACAAGGAGAAAACCACAAAAAGCACACAAAATACCTCACATGTCTTCATCACCCTTAGAAAGAGAGTAACTAAACAGATCCACCTACCTCAAGAAACTGGGAATGGGAAGAAGTTAAAAAAACCACTTATTCAATAGGTATCCAATATTCATATCAAGTGGTAATACCATATTCAACATGTTCCATCATCTCTAGGGTCCTCCCAAACACCCACATTTATAATCTGATTCATCTCACCATTCCAAGAATCAAATTTTTCCACAGAAACCGGGCCTCCCAACACAACACTCCACAACATCCCTACAAGATCCACCATCCTAAGCTCACGTCACATCTAGGCCTCCCCTCCCCATGTACCACAATATCCCTCTAGGCTCATCCATCACTATCTTACTCCCTAGAATCAATAACAAAAAAACAATGTTATCGCATCCATAAAGAGAGGCATCCAACCATCACACACAACGACCTTTCAATGCTCCAGAGAATAAGAAAATTTTCCTTTACATGAAAGAATGAAACTCAACCCCTACATAGGTATTATCTTTACCACACAACTTTTTCCTTTTCCATCATGAATTAACTGATTCGTTATTCACTGTTTCTGATTTCGGGCAACCAAAACAACATGATTTCACAATCTATCATAAATTAATTAAATTATTATTTATATAAGACTTTTATTATTTATCAATAAAATAAACATGATTCAGTTTTATTTTATTTTTTAACTAAACATTAATGACTATGTCAATTTTATTATCTTCAATGTCCCCCAACAACAAGTAGATTCAATAAACATGCCTCCTTCACCATTTAGCCCTTTAATTAACAATTATTTTCATCTTTATTTTCATTACCAATTTCCCTCATGAAAAACATTATAGACAAGGAAAGGCATAGATATTAGACTATTTTACCAATGAAGAGGAAAACTATTCTCATGGTATTAAAAAACAACATAACTCTTCCATCAATACAAATTAATTAATACAGTCAATCATTGTATTAGGAAAATTCAATTACAATCCAATTTCCCAAATAATGGTAGCTTAATGATGATACATAAAAAAATATACAATCCATGACTCCCCTTCCTAAAATGTTAATTTATGATCTTTGCACGCAGAAGGACTGTAGCAATGGCTCACGATCACCTCCTCAACAACAAATGCATCCACCCAAGGATGTTGTGGCACAACCGCACCAACCAAAAACCAAGATAATTCTTTTAGAATCAGGGATATTATGTTTCATAATATGGAAAAGGTAAAATATAGTAAGCAGAACGAATAAAGCACAATACCATAGGTATAAAATTCCATATATCCAACATAGATTTCTACATATTAAAGGAGGGAGTTGGGGATCATTCCTTGACAAATGAATCCCCACAAATGTGGAAGAGAGGGTCTTCAGGTTTATTGTGGTTGAGGGAGAGCCATTAAAATAATAGGTTTTTGAAAATTTGTTGAGATTAAATGTTCAAAATACATAAATCAGTGGGGTATTACATGATGTGTAATTCACGTTTATGTCATTTTATTCCTTGAGTTCTATTTCTCTGGAAAACACTTCAACTCAATTCTTTATTTAATTTTTCAAACCCCAAAAAATTACACATCCTGAAACCATATTTCATGGTGAAATACATCTCATGAAAAATGATTTTACATAATGTAATTCAGCTACAGGATGAGTAATCCCCCCTTTCCATCTTTTACAAAACTAAACTTCTCTAAACATCTTCTGAGCCTCTATCAAGCATGTCGATCATCAAAAAAATATAAAGGGTCAATCCTCGTGGATCTAATCCCTTACATCAGATACCTTTAAAAACATTCTCATCCTCGATAATACAAAACCAACCCTGAGAACAAATAGAAAGGTTTCATCCAACCATCCACTCAATGAGATACCTCTCAATTCTTTCACCACCATAGGATCTCACGACCTCACTAGAGGAACATGTGAAAAACCAAAAAACTACTACCACCATCTCCTAGAAACTCTCCTGGGGGAGTTAACTCTCAAAAAGGAGAAATATATAGTAATAAATAATAGAAATTAATCTCATAAACAAAAAAATCTCTAAAACAACCAAATGAATAGCATTATATGATAATAGCTAAACATCAATCAACTAGTGGTACGGAGAATGTATCGATAACTCACATGCCTATATACTCTATTACATGGCCATGTGCTACCACAATTCACAATCCAAAGTGATAGAATGAGAATGAAACACCTTCTCTAGATGGTCTGAGATCACTACACACTTCACCTCAAAGGATGCATCACCATCAACGTCGATCTTATCCAAATCGATGATGTGATAGTCTTCATAATGATAATTAAGGATCTGTAACATGGAATACAAATTGTGTATTTGGATCCTTGATAGGGGAAGTGCTACCTGGTATTCCACAACTCCAACATGATCAAAAAACTCCAAATTCCAAACAAACAAGGCAAAAATATTACCCTCACAAGCAAATCATTCCTTTCCTCGATGGGGATTCACCTTCAGATACACATGATCCCCAATGCTAAACTCCATTTGTCACCTCTTATAATCGACATACAATTTTTAATGATCCTACACTATTTTCATCATCATGAGAAAAAAATGAACCATCTCAATCATATTTTGTACCAGAAGAATAGTATGATGATTTACAATGGAAGGAAAAACATTTGGATCAACATATCCTGTATAAACAATTAATTCTATGAATTAGTTTGGAAGGAAATACTAGACTTGAAATCAGACACCACTCCACCTAGAACATCTGAGAGCTCCCATCAGCCACAATAAATGAGACATGTTAATGACAAAAACCAAGTTTAATATAGTTATCGATAATATAATCCATATTTATGATGACATTATATAGATCTAGATCGAGAAAAACTAATTCCCAGACTAACTCTACATTGGAAATCAAAATCGAATAATGAATAAACTGAAACACATGACATTTCCTCTTTCAAAAAGGTGTCTCTAAATCCATAAAAAGGATATGAGTTCGGTGGTATGTTTATTAATATCCAAAAATTGAATTCATACTAATGGGGGTCATAACCTATATCAAATAATCTATTCATTACAAAAGACGAAATGAGGATGGTACCTCTCACTTTCACTAGACCCACAACTACCACTTCTTGAAACTCATCCACTTCATGAAGATGCTTCACTCCTGAAGACTATAGCTTGATCCTTGTATTATATATTGATTCTTACTCTGAAAAATTATTCATTCCAGCTGATGATCCTTTACCAAAATTAGGCATAAAAATAAACATATAAAAATGTTGCAGATGACCATAGAATCCACAACTATTGAACATCTCTACATCTTTGGGAAAAAACATGGTGTTCCCCAAAATGACA
The DNA here is from genome assembly GCA_963277665.1 of Viscum album. Lineage (NCBI taxonomy): Eukaryota > Viridiplantae > Streptophyta > Magnoliopsida > Santalales > Viscaceae > Viscum > Viscum album. The sequence continues at coordinate 2,042,174,492 of OY728147.1, read as the reverse complement.
CACTGATAACAATTTTGGATCATTTTAATTAATGAAACTGAATGTTAAAAGGAGTACTACTAATAATAACCACCCCAATAGTCCAAGGATGGTAATGGAACATCCTTTTACTCCACTATGCACCACTAATTCTTCCACTAAGTGTAAGATATGGGAGAGAATGAATAAATGTTCCTTCCATATTAATATATTACATCAATTACTTATCTATTAACTCCTCTTAATTATAAAGATTCTGAAAAAATACATATGATTTGATATCCAATCACAAATACTTCTAGTACTTAAGTTCCTCCATCTGGTCACTTCTTACTACCTCTATAGCAAAATGAACCTAATCTCTGAACCTATTTTTGTACATCCACACCAAATTATCATCCTACTACTAGGGGAGGAACTCTAGAGACATTTCCTTCATCCTCAACTCTGGAAAAGGTTTTTGAGGGTAGTGGTTCTTAAAATTATTTCAATCCAATCCCATGTGTTTATCCACTTATAACATGGAATACCACAAATGCTTTCTTAAACCCTCTACTATCTACCTTACACACTTCAACTTTAGAATATTAGTGGTATATGAATATTAAATGATTTCATTGATCTTTTCCATCTAGTACACTGACTCATTATGTTGATTAGTACCATTAAATGTTCATGGGTTCTTGTTTTGGAAGTTCCATGATTAAACCCTTTCCCATCAAACACCATATCTTACATCAGAAACCATGTTCTAGACTTGCAGTGCATTTTTGTCTATATTATGAACTACCCACAATATAGTCTCGATATGATTATTATTTAGATATGGGTTCCATTTGAGGAGCATCCACTGCACCCCCCATAGGAACACATGGAAGACATCTCAAAGGCATACGGATGCACACCAAAATCGAATAAATTACTAGTAAACAGGATACACTATTTTAAAACTGGTAAACCATAAGGGAAAAAAGTAATATTATGATCAAGAACATGAAACATGAGACACATATCCTAACATCCCTTGGTAATATTATTTTCTCCATAATAGGAGCTAGATTATAACTAAAAGTTACATTCTCATTAGGAGTGAGAAAAAATTTCTAAGAAGTTAAAATCTATACATGGAGTAAATCAAAAACAAAATCAATTCACATATCAGGTGATTCTTAGTGCACGTCCAATTGATGTTGATGTTAGGTTTCCACATATAGATAGGTGGTTGGTAGAGAGGGATGTAGTCCGACCATTGATCATGTATTCTCATACCCATATTGATGGTAATCCAATGAAGTTTTCACGACATCCATGTCATCTTTATCTCAATCAAACAACTACACATTTTCAAATGGAGATCAAGAGAATTTTCATTTCATCAAAAAAATATGATAACTGGGGTAACATCTCTGATGATGAAAGGGTGACTGACATCACTCCCATTAAGGCTTTGAAAAGTATTCATACCACATTTAAAGATTAAATAAAATATGCAATGTTCACAGTGACAAAAATTTCAGGTTTCACTCCTATTATTATTAAGGGAAGGTTTTGGAATGACTACTCTAACCTTCCAATGATCATGATTCCTAGACCTACCTCTAAGATGCCTAGAAGGAGTAAAGATATCATTAATATAATAAATCAGTGTAATTTTCAATCTATGTGGGAAAATTCTAGCCGATATGACTATGAAAATGATCTGTAATACAATGATATGAAATTTTACCTTTTCTTAGAAGAGGGAAACTCCCTTTGTTTGAACTCATCCATCTCAGGTCCAATTGTTTTATTTTATTTTTAATAAATGGTCCAATGAATTAATTGTGGTTGGACTTGTTGGGTATCTAGATTTTACTAATTTCCCAAAACTGAGCACCAGACCTCTCTCTAATACCATAAAGTTGTCAAATTGACAAATATACCCTCTCAAAATGGTATCTTACAAGTACCATCTTATAACCAAAGTGTGTTCCCGATCCTTAAGGGATGACGATAAAAAACCAGGCATCAACAATAACCATATTGAAAATTTTTTCCCAACCTAATCAAAACAAAATGATATATATATATTGGGAATATATAATTAAATTCTATGACAAGAAATTATTTTCATAAAAAAATAAATTACCCGAAGTGATACCACTCAAAACTTGATAAAAATCTCTGTGGTATAATTCCTTAATCAAAGCACTACTAAAAACTGAAACAACTACTACATATTTTGGAGTGGGAAAACTCCCACCACCTCTCCACTAGCCACATAGACACAGCTAATGGAAGCCTCACCACCTACCAACATCACATTTCCATTTCTTCTATCAAAAGATGTTACAATGTCTACTCATAAATGAAGGGTTCCATAGGGTATGATCAAAAAAAGAAAAGTGGGATAACACCCATGTGTTCCATAAAATGTACATGTAAAATAATAAAAAAATGATCACCATTAATGAAAAAATTTAATTATAATCAGTTAATCATCTTTTATATCAAAATCATGTTAAAATCTCTCTTTTCCCATAGTTCCATATAATCTTGGTAATATATATCGAAATCATATCATATAAATTATGAATTCAAAGCGACGAATGTATCAAATATCATATCATATCTGAATCAGTCTAAAATAATTATAGGTAACATTACACCTAGGATCACACTAAGTCAGAATAGATATGACAGTCATGCCCATACTGCAAAATCTCACACATCATGTCTCTAGAAATATCAATTGAATATATAGAGAATAGAAACAATCCGAAAAGTGAACCTCCAAGCGGTTCAAACAATAACTTTGAATGAAGGACCTAGAGAGCACAGTAAAACCCCATAAGTAGACTCCAAACAATATCAATGCATAAATAAAGTTACTATGCCTTCCATCTATGTACCCATGGCTTCCCATGTGACACATTTTTTAAATCATTCCATTAGAAACATTATTAAAAAATCACATCATAAATAAATTTCAAAATTCCTTAAAATTATCATTTACTTTTACTAAAACAAGGAAAAAAACATTCCTAAAAAAACATTTCCATACACATAAATCAATAATGCCAGTTAATTTATAAAATAAAATTACACAAAACTATTGCAATGAATTTCATCTAATATAGGTTTGAGATTTAACCACCCACCTAAAACTAAATTTTCACACACCCCCATCATTATCGAGTAACCCATAAGAATGAAAATACAACAATGAAGAAACTAGACTTGATTCTTACATATCAGAATAAATTAGATAATATATTTGTTTATTGGAGAAGATATAACAACACATACATCAATACACTCACACGTTGCACCACAACCAACATAATGGATTACCTTTTCTGGAATTTCACAAAAAATATATAAAAATGATTAAGTGAATCAACACCAAAAAACAAAAATATCTAAAAAATTAGTGCATTGATGGTTATGAGACCAATGGAAATAAAGAACCAGTAAGATCACCTGCATAGAGAGAGTCAACACAACCAAAAAATGATCAATCACCGAACAAATATATCTCGAAAGAGCAAAGATCTATTAAATCACCAAGTAGAGCTCTTAGGTCTTGATAGAAAAGAATTTAGTTGAATGAAAATAATATCTGAAAAGTTCTATGGTTAAAACCTTAAATACTAAATTATGCATAATGTAAAACCAATTCATGAGGTAAATTCCATTATTTTTAAGATATAATGAAACACCAATTATATAGGATAAAAAATAACCTAGATTGATATTTTTATTATGTAAATCAGTCACACAAAATTCATATTTCTTTTTCTCGGAACCAGTTCATTCCATCATCTTAGAATAATACTCACACCATGTAACCCGTTTTAGACGTGAAATCATTCAATGAAACAAATTCTATAAAGACAACTAGTAAAGTCTCATACATCAACTCATACCCCATAATAAAATTCACTTAATCCTTTTCATATAAATACATTTACTCCATTAAATCCAATAAAAATTCATCTGGTAACCTTATTTCATTTTCCTTCACGGAGGCTCTCCATCCATGGAAGTCTCAATGAACCCAAAATAAAGTGGGAAAAGAAATGAGATATTAGAATTAACTAGAAGATAGTAATGTAATGTTAAATTGTTACTAATTTAAATAATTATGTAATAAATAAATTTCCAAATTATTTTAATTACATTATAAAATAATAAACTTTTATTTTTGATAAAATTTCATATAAAAATTCAAAACAATATTGAGCAAAATGATTTCATTGAAAATAATAATAGAATATATTGAAGGAATCTTTATTATATTCAACAATAATGACAAAAATAATTTTTTTCGATATTTTAATCATTAAAAAAATATTTTATTCATAATTTTGGTAAATAGTAAAAAAATTACTACATCAGAAAATGGAATGAATATCCATTTCCAATTATATTAGGAATGTATAATAAGGTTAAAAATTAATTCCAATAATAATCTTTTTAAATAATAACAATCTTGAAACATTTAAAAAAATTTCACATCAAAGACAAACCATTAAAAAAATTTAACAAACATATTAAAGAATAACGTCATAGGGCTTTAATAACTATTCTATTAAAATACCTTAAAACAGTAAAAGTGAATTGTATAATTACTTTACATGGATAAAGATGAATTCATGATATAATATTTAAAAGGATAAATATATACACCATATAAATTACATTTTGGTTCATAATATAATCTTGTTTTGTTGATGTGGAAATGATACATAATTACCCATACTTTGGGACTCTTATTATTCATGCATGCTTAATCGCACTATATAATAAATTAAAATCTATCAAATACCTAAATGAAAACATTTTTCATCATTATTATATTGTTTATGGTCTTTCAAAGAAATTTCAAATCCATTACTGTAAAAGATCATTCTTCTCTCACTGAATTTATTTTGTTCAGTCAATTTAAAAATTATTATATCAATATATATTTTATTGTTAATGGATTGTTGGAATGGTAATTACTTATAAAAAATTATTATAATTTCATAAATATAATTTATATTTATTATATATAATTTTAGAATCACCCATTCATGGTGTAATGAGAGAAGTAAATCACATCACTTCATGTTTGTGGCAGTCCCACATACGCTCAAGTAACATTATCATTTTCAAATTGATGGATGGATAATTTTTTATGTAATATATTATAATAAAAAAATAATTATGTGATAAATATCATGAATATTAATTAATTTCATTTTTATTATCAACAATTTTAAAACAGTGATGGAAGAATTTACACTACTACATTGGTGTGGTAGGTCGTATTCACACATGGGCGATGTTTTCATTATACATAGGACATAAATAAGAATAATAAGGTTTATAAATCAATAATAATAAAATTAAAATATATTTAAGGAAATTATTTTATTATATGATCATGGTTATAAAAAACATCAAGGAATTTGAAATGGAAATAAAATGAAAACACTTAGTTGCGAGTTATAGATCTTTTTCAAAAAAAAGCTCCTCTAGAATACTTGTTAATCCATCTGTGATAGTACATTGAAGAGGAAAAAATATATAGGTCATTGTGAGGAATCTATATAAGGTATTTTTGTAGTGATTTATTTGAGATAATTGGATCAATAGGTTTGAATATGAAAGTATAAGTTGTGCCTTTTATAAGGGAGAAAAATCCCAAACTTGGAATTACAAAAAAGATTGAAACATAATATATATATATATCATAATTCTATTAGGTGGACGAAAATGGTAATATTTTTGAAAATGTGACATGATAAGTTCAAAATAAACTAATCTATTAAAAAATTTATATTTTTCTATTTCATTTAAAATTTTATGTTAACAGTTAACCCCCTCATCGACCATTTTTAATGAAAATTGAGGTGGCACATATTTTATAATTTATAGAAAAAATTTATTTATGAGGTTAAAAGTGACTCCAAAAATTTTAATGTTTAAATTTTTTGACCATTTAACTTCTTACTTATCCTATTTAATTATTTAAATTATTTTAAAATCGTTCAAAGAAATCGTTTTTATAAAAAATATAATTACAGTTTTTTATAACTATTCATTTAATTTGACATAAAAACAACAATTGAATCAGAATATAAATAAATTACCCAATAGCTAAAAATTAAAATTAAAAATTAAAATTGTTTCATTACATGATTCATCCATAATAAAATGCTATTTTATTCATAAAACAATATACCATTATTCTTTCTACCTCTTGAATATGAATTGTATTGGCATTGTGTTATCATTTGAGGAACTTCTTTCATCATGAAAAATTTTCAAAAATCAATATAAGAAATCTATTATTCCTAAAAATTATTATTTGTAACTTAACACAACCTTATTATTTTATAATTTAAATAAATTAGTGATATTCAATGAAATAGAGAAAACATTTTATATTTATTCTCAACATAAGAAAGTATTAATGTCACATTTAATGAAAATAGAATAAAAAAGTAATATATTCATAGTTAGAATAACTGAGGTCTAATTGCACTCATCCAAGAAATTAATAGAATGTTTTTGGTTGATTTCTCATATCTAATCCCTTAGTTTTATCCTTAATTATTTTTTTTCTAATTATAGAGGTGATAAATATTAATCATGGAAACTACTTATTTTGACTAAAAAATAAATTGATCAATTATTAAATTTTCATCCCTATAATTCCAAATATGAAATATTTGTTTCATGACTGAATTTCATAGAAAAAAAATAAAATTATAGATAATTATTTTATAATGTTGAATTATAGAGAATTATTTATATTATTGTTAACAAAATTGATATTATGTTACTTTAAAATGACATTCAAAATAGGGTGGTACTATTAAATTACCAGATTAAATTAAAAGAAATGGAATTTCTAAAAGGAGAAACATTTTTTTTCCTATTCACCTAAAAATTAATAATTTTAAAAATGTTGAAGAAATTATCCGAAAAATATTATGAAATTATGATTTATAAAATTACATCCATTTTGCAAAGTACAATTTCTAAAAGTGTCAGTAACTAATTACGATAACTAAACATAAAATAAAATAAAAATTTTCATTAAAATGTATTATTGAGGAAAAAATGAATTTATAAAAAAATAGTTATTCATTTTGAATTAATAAAATAGTTTTGAATTATATAACACATTTATATATAATTTATGTAATGGGTTTATTCCCCTTCATACATATCGACCTGGTGTTTATGTTATAAAAACCATGTTTAAATAATATTATTTCATGGTTTGGTTTATTTTCGGAGTTTCATGTGCAAGAAATTATCAAATGTAGTGTTATTTTAAAAATAATATATATACTAAAATAAAACAGTATTATAACCCAGATTCAAGAGGCACCTAGTTGGTGGAGGTCCCCATTTTGGTGACTTTTGGTTCATTACAATTAGATTTTTTAAAAAAATTATTAGGAGTTCCCTTTGGTACATGTTTTCAACCCAACATGAGATTCATATGTTTTTATATCAATTCTTTTCCTAAAAAAATATATTTTCTTTTCATAATTCCTTAATCTTTTTCATTTTTTTAAATAATTCTTGGAATATGTTTCATTCATCCCACAACACAGTGGCCTTATTGGTATCATCTACCACATATTTCATCTAATCATTTAAATATTTTTCTTGAGGAAAGACTTAATGCATTAGGTTTCACAATTTACATCTTTTGTGAAAATTTTGTTTTCTTCTCAAAACTGATCCCCATTAATTCTTTAATTCATCCCTGTAAAAACTTATTATACCAACATGTGTAAGATTTGATCCAAAAAATATCACCACAACAACAATATTCACTCCATACTATTCTCATATAATAATAGTTTTTTAAAGAATTTTTCTATATTAGGATAATTATATATTGTTCACACTTCTCCCGTAGGGTTGATTCTCATCTTGACTTACTAGTTCTTTGCTTTGAAACTGAAGATAATTTATCACTATTTTTATAATTTCCCACATAATTTTTTTTAATTTGAAAATTACTTATTAGAAATAATAACATTATTTCTAGACTTATTAGATAAAGATTTATCCTTCTCTTTTGAATGCATTCTCACAGATACTACAAATGTCAAAAATTTGAATTATATCTATTTATTGATAGAAACTATCATATTCTTAATAGATTTTAAATTTTTGACATAGTTAGGACATGAATTATTTTATCTATTATTCTTTTAGTATAAAATACTCTTCAGGATCTTCAATTTTTTTATTCGACATCAACATTGAGCCTGGTATTTTTTATTTCACCATTGTGTTTATCTTGTTTCTTTAAAAAATCATATAGAGATCCAGATTTATTTCTATCATCTTTCTTGAAGAGTTTAATTTATATCATGATCATAATTTTATTATAAATACATTATTCTGTAATTTATTTTAAGAGGTAACATGTTACTATCATGGGGTTTAGAAAAAATAATTATTTCCTATGTTAGAATGTATTTAAGTGGTTAACCAAGGTTGTTTTGAGAGAAGAACACACAAAAATCAAGTTTTCAAATAAAAATTAATAAAAGGTGGTGTTATTATTTGGAATTTATTTGTTTTAAAAAAACAAAATAAATAAATAAAGTAAAATATTTTAAAAAAATGACAAAGAATGTTTTTAAAAATAGTGATAATAATAGGGTGACCAGGTTGGGGTTTGTTTTCCAATTGTAATGTTATCATAGTTCTAATTAACAAAATCCATTTCATCTAATAAAATTAATGAGAGATTTCACAATTGCTTCCTCTCACTCCCTTACTCAATTGTGATGGTGAGGTTAAACCATCTAAAGATATTATTTTGGTTTAATATCCTTACTTTTGTGAAATATTTGCAGCGAATACCCTCAATTTATTTAGGAAATTCACAATTGGGCCTTGTTAATCCCAGACAATCAAGAATAATCTCTACCCCTCCCACAGGTTTGGGTGATCGCTTGGTACATCACCCCTAATCCATGATATATTCCATCGTATATAGACCATATCCTATTGGAGGGAGATAATTATCATTTACCAAAGCAATAATAAAAACATAATCTAAAATAAAAAACAATATCACAATATTAAAAAAACTTTTTTTTAATTTAAAACCATCCTTACATAAAAGGGAAATATTTCATACCATTAATTGATAGAACTAAAACATTAAAAAAGGGAAAACATATCCTTCCCTAATCACTCAAAATATTTAACCCACTATGATAAGTTTATTTTTGAATAATGAGCAATAAAAATACATTAAAAAACTAAAAAGAAAGAACATAGGTAAAAAGAAGAACAAAAAAAATTTCTCAAGAATCCGTTCTTTAAAAGTTTGCTTCTATTCATCCCACCATATAGAAAAATAATTTCATAGTCCCTTATTATATGTTGTTTCAAATTTAGTGTTCTACATATGCTTGAAATTTCATATAATTCTGATCTATTACAATGATTTTATGTCAACTTTACTAGAACTGACTTTTTCTGGATGTAGAACACAATTCCACCAACCTCGTATTGATTGACTCAATGGTGGCATTAATTAAAGACATTCCCTATGAAATTTAAAATTATTCTTCCACTTTATGTAATGTTTTGATCCCAGTTGAAATCATCCCATTTAGAGGTTGATATACTATGATATTCCTAAATTAATGAGGTATGGTCCATTCAGTTGACCTGGATAACTTTTCAAATTAGTCAAAAAAAATTAATGTGGGATTTCAAATGGGTTCTTGTTATAGAAGAATAATTTTGGGAAAACGAACATCAAAAGCCTAAAAAATGAATCAATTAAATGGGATTAAAAAAATTATGTTTTTCATGAGATATAGAGGTAGCATAAAACTACAAAATGTCCAAATTTAACAAGTTTTCACATTTAATCCCAAATGACACCAAGAATGATAAAATTATGTAAATCATCTAAAATATATTAATTTTCATGGAATAAATCTTTGAAAAAATAATGTGTAAATATGAAAATTTTATATTTATCAATTCCCCACACCAAGCACTTCGACTTCTAGACATGTAAACATCAAAATCAAGTCAATGAAAATTCAAAACCCACATATTTGTGATACAACAATTTAACACCTATAAAAATAGGTATAATAACACATAAAACACAATTATTTAATGTTCTTTATTTATATACTTCAATATATTCCTACTTCATTTATCATCCCATGAACCCAAAATACTTACCTCACTTCTACTATCTATTATCCAAAAAAATGTCTATTTTTCTGTAATATTATTCTAATCCCAAATCCTAATAGTGAAACCATAGGTTTGATAAATTCGAACATATTCACAGAATGTGAGTCAAAGACATAATTTTTCTATGAATACATTTTATGGTTGTTCGATGGATTTCATTTCATAGGATGCTTATGTGAAAAATTATGTGGGTGAATATGGAGGGCATGGCACTTTTTTGAAACAAAATTGAAAAATTCTATTTTTCATTAAATATGGTCTCCTCTTCACTCCCCTTAGTAGAAAACGAGATCTAAAATATCTTTAAAAATTTAGGGAATGTTCAAACTATTAAACATATCATCATCAAAACTTTCAACCATCTGAAGCATGATTTTTCATAAATACTCCAGACAGGCACAACTTTCTTTCTCTATTTTAAGCAATATAAAGTCACAACTTCTTTTATCATGAAAACAATATAAATTATAATATTTTAAAATAATGTATTATATTCAGTAGAAAAATAATTTCTTCAAATTTTTATTTTCCACAATTTCATCTCCAAATGAGGTATCACAATACAATATAGCTTCCTCCACACTTGATTTAAACTAGATTATAAAATTTATCTTCAATATTAGGTTGTATAGGGAAACATGGATTGTAATATGGATAACATAATTGGTTTTTAAGGGATTATAATTAATTAAAGGATTAAATTTTCAATACATGGCATTATAAAAAGGTGTAATTAGAAAAGGGGGATTTAAATTCAATTTAATTCCAAAATCTTTTAAAACAAATGTTCATCAAACCCTCACGTTTTTACGGAAAAATATAAAATCCTAGTTAAATAAAGAATGGTTTTTTTCCTTTTAAGAAGTAATATGAATGAAAATAATATGAAAATTATGATTCTTTGCCGCACTATAAAGTGATTTTAATGATAAAGATAGTGAGATGTGGCACTATATTAAAAACCTAGTGTACTTCGAAAGAAATTTTCAAATATTAAAACATAGAACAAAGTCATTTTTAACATTCATTTAAGCATATTTTGATAGTATATAATGTTTCAAATATTTACATGGCTTAAAAATATTTTGGAAATTAATTTCTACTCAAATAATTTAGAAACACAGAAAAATTTAAGAAGTAACACACAAATTTTTTAAAAAACAAACATTTTCCTAAAACAACAAAAAATTTGAAATTGCTAAACTATAAAGGTTAAATACCAAACACTCTAATTATAAAGTGTTAAAAAAATCATTCGAGTGTATTTAACATGTAATTATATTTCTTATTGATTCAAAATTTAAAATAAAGTGTTAAAAAGAGATACAAGTTGTGTTATTTGTAGTGCAGTATTGAATAAAGCCCTTAAGTGTTGCATGCACGAAAACCAAAACCCAATAGTAAACTAAATTACATTATTAATTTATTAAAATAAAATAATGTATAAATATAATGAAAATAGAAGGATATATCTTGGTTTAATCCCCCCAAGTGGGCCTTAGGTTTTGAATTCCTCTATATGGGTACTTTATGTGGGTTATCCCAAATCTGATGGTGGGACTCGTTTCATTAATATAAACGACCACAACTTCTTCCTTCTATCATGCACTTCTTCATTAATTTATTTATACATGTAAATCGTATATAAAATACACCCCCATTAAAATGAGATGCATCTTGTTTGTGCGGGTTAGGATAAATAATGAGTCCAACTTTTTCCTAATTGTCACTTTCAAAACATCACCTATATTCTCTAGTGATATCTCATGTTATGATGCATCAATGGATTAATCAAAGGAAAATTAAGAGTGTAATTATATTTAAAAATAATTAATTTATGAATATTAAATATAAAACTCTACCATTTGAAATTAATAATCTTATGTCTTGAGAAAGTCTAGTTCAATATCTTTTTTAACTCCCTCCAATAAATGGTTGACATGTTTGGACAGCTTCAGATATTCCTCTTCAAATGATTCTTTTTTTTATTCCTCATCAACCAGCTAAATACATGTGGGTTAGGATATGAAAATTTAAAATATTGTGAGGTATTAATCAATTCAGATTCAATAATAATAGAATATAATGAGTTAAAAAGTATAATCTCCTTGAATTTGTTCAGCTTCAATTAATTCTTCATTGGAAAGATCCTCTTGAGGGTGAGTAGTTGAAGATTGATGTAGGTAGTCAGGAACCTCAAATCTATGTATTTACATAGAAAAATAAATATAGAATAAGGGGTAATATTCTTAAAACATGGACAAATATAAAATTCTATAAAGTAATTATAGAACTCAGTTATCTCCTGGAATATCGCTTAAAATAATTTCTTGTTAATTTCCTCCTTCAGGCCATTTATAAATTCTTTCAATGCATGATCCCCATTATTGGATTTTGAAAATAACCTCACCTATCTAACAATAATAGAAATGGAATCCAACATGGATAGGGTGTGGATATTGATAGGTTCATTCACATGTTGGTAATAATTCAACAAATTAAAGAAATAATCATTTCAAAACATCATGGAATAACATTTTTAAATTTTTTTTAAAAAATTGAATAGAGTAAAATATTAATAAATAAATTGTGGCAGTACCTCCCCAGAAACCGAACAATGTTTTTGATACGTTCTTGTGACGGGGTGTGTCTAATACAGTAATTTCCAATTTTAGAATGTTTTAAAGTGGATAACCTAGGTTTTCTGTACAAATGATCACACAATATTCAAGTTGTCACATTAAAATTAGAAAACCTAGTGGTTTTATATTAACTTGATTGGTATTGAAAAAACACAAGTGAAAAAAATAATGAAATAAAGTAAAAAATTTAAAACAAATTTAAACAGTATGTGATAAAAAATTGTGATAAATATTGTGTTATCAGTTTGGGGTTTGTTATCCAATTATAGTGTTATTATAATTCCAATTAATCAAATACTCTTCTGTTAAGCTAATTAAAGTGAAATTTCACAATCACTTCCACTCACTCCCTTGGTCAATATTGATGGTGAGACAAAAGCATACAAATACCTTAGTTTTTCTGAACTCTTTAATTTTGTGAGGGATTTATTGTGAATACACTCAACTGATTGAGGAAATTCTCAATCGGGTCTTATTAATTGAAAAGAATCTAAAATTATCCCTACACCTCTCACATGTACTAACGATCACCGATTACATCCAAAATAATATCTGATATATTCCAATGTATATAGAATATAATCATGTGTATGGAGATAATTTTAATTTCTGAAATAAATAATAATCACAAAATCTAAAATCAAATACAATCTCCCAAGATAATAAGAAATGTTTTAAAATTTTAAACCAACTTTGCAACAGAGATAAGGAGAACATACCATTAAGTGAAAGGAATAAAACATTACAATAAAAAAAACCTAAAATTCTGAAATCACTCATAATATTTACCCCCCCCCTCAATGTAAGGGTAATTTAATGAATGGGGAATAAGAATACATTACAAAACTAAAAAAATAGAAAAGAGGGGAAAAGAAGTGTAGAAACATTTCCTCTAGAATCTATCCTCCATATTATCACCTCTGTTCAACCCATCATACTGATAAAACGTGTTGAGGTACCTTCTTAAAATATTTTCACAATGATATTTGATATATACACTTTAAATTTCAAATAATTTTTGTTTTTTTCAAAGATTTTATGGTTTCTATAAAAGAACGTAATTTTTATGGCCATGGAACATTATTCCACCAACCCCACTTTGACCGGTTAAATGGAGGCCTTAATAAAGACATTATAAATTAAATTTAATATTAATATTCCCCATTTAGTCATATTTCAATCCCATTTATAATCATTCAATTTAGAGGTTGGTAGCCAGAGATATGAATCATTTGATAATGTAGGGTCCATTCTACCAGCAGGGATAACACTTCAATATTGTCGATTTTTCTAGAATATGGGATTTTTAATGTTCCCTAGTTGAATAAGAATAATTTCTGTCCAAATAACAATATAATAACAAAAAAATACTAACCACTTGAATGGTATCCAAAATGTATATGTTATTATTGAAATACATAAGCAATAGAAAACAATTAAATGTACATATTTAACAAATTTCAACATTTAATTCCAAACAACATAAATAATCATAAGATGATGAAAATTATCTCAAATTGACTAATAAAATATGAATTAAAAATGTAAAATATATATAAAAATATGAAAACATTATCATTATCATGAGGTAATCCATGATAGTTATATCACCATATTTTTCCTCAGTACTTTAAGAATTTTCATTTTTCTCTACATAAAAAATTAAATTTTATAATTTATAAATAGATTCTTTATATAATCAGATGCTTAATGATACATCATTTTCTTCCTATTGAAACACCACACATATTATTATTTTTTAAATAATTCTCACATTATTCTCAAGATATTTTGAAATATCCCTTAAGATCATACCCATTTTTTTTTGAGGTTTCAAATATTTTTAATCTTCCCAATATTCACTATACATATACATTTAAAGGTCTCTTAGAAACTATCTAATTATAGAATAATTTTTTAAATTAACAGGATGTTTAATTTTTTTCATTTTATAAATATTATTATGATAAGTTACATAACTCTTTTATGATGACCATTTTCTTTATAATCCTCATCTACAATTGAATCTTTTTTCCTCATTTGGATCCTCATTTTTTCAATTTCTTTAAACCAAATTTCTTCTTTAACATTCTATTGGAGTGTTTTATTCCTTTCAATATCAAAGGAAATGAGAATATTGTGTAATTCATAAATAGTAATAAGCTCTCTATAATCTAATACTAAAATTTTAGGATCATACCTGTCAAAAAAATTATCATTAGCCTCTACACAATTTTAGAGTCTTCCACATTTTCTCCATAGCCTCTTATATTGTTAAAAATTTAATGGACTCATATGATGTAACCATATATGGTTTCTAGTTCACATATCAATAAATATTCAAATCTAATTCTTTATATTTGGAGTTTGGATTCTCTAACTTTAACTCAACCTTCACAAGTACCTTCTAATTTATTCTACGATTCTGTAGTTTTTTGTAAGGCCTTAAAAATTAAAAAACTTATATTATAGATTTAAAAAAAATTAATTTTGATATTTTTAAGTAACAAATAGATTTATCTTATCAACAAAATAAAAATGGAAATTTAACTTATAGAATTTCAATTAATCTATTGTTGAATCATTAACTTTTAGAAAAAAAGATATAAATAAAGGAATATCAATTTCTTCCAATTTTTTTAGTTTTTTCCATAAAAAATGGAACACACCTACAGTTTAAATAATTTATATTTTCCATCATTCACATATTAAGGTTCATATCTAGCTAATGTGATTTCTTTTATACCACAAGATATTAACTTGGAATTATGAACCCATTGAAAAGTGGGTTGAACTAATTTTATTAATATTTTACTATTTATTTCACTTAAAAATAAACTTATGTTACTCTTTAGGATATCATCCACTCATAACTTAACATTTCCTTACCTGAGTGAAGTATAAAAGAAAAAAGAATGGTCACTCATAGTTTTTATATTTTATAGTCCCATGGTGCATACCTACTCATTTTGGTGTCCAATTTCTATTATAGACCATATATTTTTTTATTAATAATTAATAACTGGTTGCATTTTGGTAGGTCAGGTATCATCTGATTGACCCGTGTTTCCCATTACATATCTAATATACAGTCAGAGTGAAAACATAATTGTTTTTACAAATATATTAGAAAATATTGAGGGAGTTCACATGAGAATATGTGTTGCATTTTTGACTTTTTATGATCTTCCTCTTTGACCCTTAAATAATTTAATTATAATATAATATCACATATTTAATCTCTTTAACCACATACATTGAATAAAAAAAGAATATTCATTCAGGCTTCCTCTATTAATGATGAAAAATTTAATCAATTTCTTCTCAATAATCAGTAACTAAAAACATCATCTCTTATTTAGTTAACCATTTTCCCCAATATAATTATTGAAATAACCATTTATAATTTTCCACATGTTAGAAAGTTATTAAAAATTATAAAAAACATCACTCTTGGTCGCAATTACAATAATTAAAAAAATATTTAATTTAATATTATAAAAATACCTAGTAGTGATATACTCTTTATATTTACTAGATAAAAATTAAATTATAAATTCTTCAACCTACATTTAATTTGAAAAATCTATTCATAAAACAAAAACACTTGATAACCTAGCCACATAAAAACTCAACATGAATCAACTAAAAATTATTAGTATATGATTAATGAATATAAGATCAAAAAAATAATACCTTTAAATTTCAAGAATTACCATCAAGAGATTTTCCTTCACTACATTAATTTTTTATCACCATTTTTATTTATAGAATAATGTTATCTATAAACTCCAAAACAAATTTGAGCAGTGGATTCCTTTTTTATTCCCACAAAATTCATTTTGAATCACAATATTAATTTGGATGATTTATATACTGAATTTCATTTCAAGAATCATTGGATTTATTTTCATAATTATCTAATGGAATTTATCTTTTAATAGAATTATCCTTGGTTGATTCCTCACCATTCAGTTATTACCATTGTGTGATTTTTTTCATCAAGATATATGCCTCTTAATCTCTTAATTCAATCAAATCATAATGAATTTTTTATTTTTTTAATGCATTTAATTTCAATTCGATCAACACAAGACTTGTTTTTCTTCTTAATGATAAATTCTATAATTATCAGATAATTCATTCTCAATAATTATAAAAAATTTATAAGCTAAACATAATGAATTACTTGTATAGTTCATATCATATTACTAAAATGACCCTCATGAAATGACTCTTAAGTTTTCCAGCTAACTCTTGTGAAATGAATCTTATAAAAATGACTCTTATGATATGTAGAAGATGATTCATATGTAAATTACTGATAAGGAATGTGGGAAATGATTCTTACAGAAGTTACTCATAAAATACATGGAAAATAACACTTATATAGTCTTTTTATCTCTTATATTAATTTCATGACTCTTTAAAAATTGACCTAAATCATAAAAAATTGTCCTGACTATTGTAAAATACATCTATCTTTTCTGAAATTTCCATAAATATTTGGAAATGAATTAGAATCTTAGAAAATATGAACCCAATTTATTGAAAAAAAAACTACATTATTATTTTTCCTATTAAAATGATTCAAATAATTTTAAACACATAATTTTTTTAAAATTTATTTAAAAACATCTCTATAGCCTCTAATATTTCAAAAATATTGTATCCAACAAAGGAAATCCTTGAAACATTTGACAATAAACCTCATGTTTTATCAATTATATCACTGCTTTAGGGATCCTTGGGTGAATTAATATAATATTCCATCATAATAGGGAATTCAAGAATCCAAAATATTCTAAAAAAAATTATAAATAGTAATACATGGACATATATATTAGAATTGTCAAAATATTTTTTCAATGGTCCCAAAATGAAATTACTTAAGAAATTACATGAAATAGAAGCAGAAAAGTGGTTGGTGAATTGACATTAGCTCTCTATAATATTATCCAAATATTCATTATATATGGTGTAAAAAGAAGTTAGTAATGTAATGGAAATATTTATTTAGTGTTCAAAATGATTTAATTTTACAAATTAAAAATTAATAAAACATGAAATATATTCAATTAGGTAACATCACATTTATAATAAAATATTGAGAATATAATAGGTAATTATCTGAGTATGATAGACATATATGTACTATAATAATTTTATTTAGTTCATCCAAAGATTGGTTTCCCAAAAAGGATTGAAGTAAGTGTTTTTTTAAATGTTTTTTTATGTCAATTTGAATTATATTGTATTTATGCTTATCATTATATTATTGAGTATTAATTTAAAATTTCTACATATCATGTATTACATGATGTCACATTAACTGTACTAGATTGGATAGTGAAATTTCATATTATTATGTGACATATTGTATATTCATTTGACAATCATGATAAACATATAAATATTGAATGATTTATTAATGAGGGTTTCAACTCATTTCTCGTGGATACAATGTTCCCAATCCTTCATATTCATTGCCTCACAATATTATATTCATCATGTAAGATCTTAATTATTTTGTCTATAAATATATTTTCATCAATCATAGAAAACTTTTATGGGTGAGTCCAATACTCCGCTCCCATCCATTCAGATTTTACCCCTATTTATGTTCCTATATCATTTGTTAACCCACAATTTAAGAGTTTGTTCTAGTTTTTTTATTTCAAAAGATTGTGTATGAATTGAAAAATTGTAATTGATGAGTTGAAACATTATTGGGTTTGGAAATTTTTATATTACCTTTTCAATAGTTTTTACAAGTTAGTCTTGAATCAAACGAAATATCAATTACATCAACCAAATAAGCAAGGCCCAATTTAAATTCAATTTTTTTTTCAAAATTTCATATAAAGAAGTGAGACCCATTAGAGTCCTAATTTTATCTATAATTTGTTAAAAAAGGCATGAGGTTACTGATATTCATTTTTCTTATATTATTTTTTATAAAACATAAACTTTGGACCCCATATGGGAGATCAATTCTTTTAAATTGAACATAGGATCCCTTTGTGGGGTCGTAGACATTTTATGGGTATGAAATATTATAATAATCTAGTATACTGGTTATAGGATAGCCTATGTGAGTGAATTGGAATAGTATTTTTCTATGAATCAATGACACTTTATGTGTTAAATGATTATAAATCCAATAATAATTCATATAAATGATTTAATATATGTTCTATTGATTATTAGATGATAGAAAAATCCACCCAATGTAGTTTTGTGGTGTCTCGTCCCCTAGAATAGATAATGTAATCCATTATCCACCATTTGGCTAATATATTGGTAGTACATCAAGTTTTTACAAATGGTTGGTGTTGGTTCCAAAATCACCATTAATATTTAGGTGGTATATTTTACACATACAAAGTTGATATCTCTGGTGCTTCATCCACCTGGGAGAGATGCCTTTGTGGTGTAACATCTACTTATAGAATTGTAATTATTGTATATTATATACCTATGGAAATGGTCTTTGGGGTATATCATTAACATGGAAATATTTTAAAATGGAATGTTATTAATGAAGATGGTGATGTTATTGGTGCATCATCCACCTAATGTTGTCTAGTGGTGGTATGCCATCCACTAAAGTAGTTAATTCTGGTGGTGTATTACCCAATAATAGCGTGTTCTATTATTGGTAATTCACCCAGATTCGAATTTTAATAGTGGTTATTTCACAACAATTAAATGGGTAGTAGTGTTCTCTTATCCACTAGGTGTTGGTGATTCTTTGTTCACTAGGTGATGTCTCATTATCCATTGATTTTGGATTGATGATAGATTATTCATCTAGATGGGTTATGATGGTGATGTAAAATTAACCTTGTGTACTTGATATTTATTGGTCATTTATTTTTATTTTGATACTATTATCAATATAGCATTAATCTTTAAGTACCGATCAGCTCAATGGTATATCAGACCATTATTTCACTCATTAAAAAGGTATCCTCACATGTTGTTTTCCTTATGATAATTCCATATTTTTATGGGTGATTTATTTATTCATTGTTTACTGAATTGTCAATCTATATCATGAATTCACAAGTATTTACTGGTCTTTTTATATACACTGTTATTGGCTTCCTTCTTTGTTATACTCACCCCTAGCTTAGGAACCATAGTCTCTAATAAGACTTCATGTTTTGTGATCAATTTTATGAAAGGGTCAAGTTTCTATGGATTATTATGTTTTTGGATTTTCTATAGAAGTTGGAAATGAGACTAGCCTACTACTCGGGACTAGATTTTTGGGTATATCCTTTTGATTATTTTTGGACCCATATGATCTCTGCAAAAGAGATCATGTTGTTATTTTTTGAGTCAAATAGAAAAACAATAACCATTAAATTATTAAATATTTGGTTTTTATTACTTTTATATGGATCATAGTTATAATATCTATCATTATGTTATTATTATATTTCGATTACTATTGTTGATATTTCATTCCCTGTAATTTGTGTTTTTTTACTAGAAAGGGTATAGTCTCTTAATGATATAATTGGACACCCAAATCTATTTAGTGAAGATTGGAATATGTGTTGTCTTGACAAAGGTATATGGTTAACTAGTTTGGTCACTATGTAGTAGCATTTAGCTGTTGAAAGTACAAAAACAATGCTTATAAGACAATGTCCTGGATTAAACATTTTTGAAAAATATAAAATGTGGGGAATGGTTTCCAATCATACCATTAATTCTATTTTAGAAAATTAGTTCATTATTATTATAAGACATTATATATAAAATTTTCTCATATATTATTGATGGGATGAATTTAGATATGTATAGATAAAATTGATTTTTATTATTAGGTAACATAAATCAAGATTTATATAGGTTGATACAGAAAAATATGATTAGAAAAATGATTATCTATTTTATAGAATAGAATTTAAAAAATTTGTTTCCATACATGTTTCCATTAGTGATTTTTCTAGATGTAGACATTCCATAAAAATGAAATTGGTCACTATGGAGAGTTAATAATGCTTAAAATTGCATAACTAGGTTTAAAGGATTCCATGTTATCTCATCCCATGATGGTTTTTATTTTTCAATATAGGTCCCTCTTATTCAGACAAGGTTACATGGACAAGGAAGTAATAAGATTTTTTTGGTTTTTCTTTATCATGGAAACAAATATTTAATAGAAGGTCAAGGTGGTTTCAAAATTATGAAATCATAAAAGAAAAGGATATCACTAATTCACTAGCTCCTCGTAACTACCTAGGAATATATAGAATGATAATTGTGAATTATATTAATACTTTTTAATAAGTTATTAATTTTATGTTAAAGGTAACACTTCATTCGATAGAGTACACAACCCATAATAATGGGATTCTATTAAATCATACATTTCACAAAACATTCAGTTATACCAAAATATAATACAATTATATTATTATTATTTTACATGGTAGTTAATGCCTAGCAGTTAGAAGGGAGATAATGAATTGTATCAAATTAACTTTGAAATATGTTTTACACATGTTTGAATAATGATTCATTGATTACCAATTGTTTTTTAAATGTAAATAAAAACTAGTTGAAAATGAAGGATGTATTATTATAAAAACCTTTTTAAAAGGTAATAATTGTGTTCACAAAATCATATCACTCTTTATGGATTTTCATTTAATGAAAAGTTTATTTTATATAATAAATTAATTGTTTTAAATTCATCTTATATTTTTTCTATATATGATATAAGAAAAAAACAATTTTTGGGATAAAGGAAGTATTTTTCTAAAAATAAAGTTTTATGAATTTTGATAGAAACCCCTTTTAAATTTAGTTTCTGACACCTTAATATGTTATATTTGACAAAATAAACGTATTTTTTAGAATTGGGCATGAAAATTTACTATGGGTGAATTTTTTTAATTTTTCAGATGGCTATCATGTAATCATGAATAGAAAAAAATGATAAATTTTAATTAAAAACAACTTTTTCCATCGAGATAATTTATATGGTAGAATTATATTATTTAATTGTTTTAAATAAAAATTTGAATTTATTATTACCATTTAATTCAATGTTGGTCATTAGAATTAATTTCACTTAGAATTGGACTTAAACACATGCCAATCTTTTGATATTAATTACTTCTTAAAAACCCATCTTTTTGGTTTAACAACAGAAATTAATTTTATATTAATTAATTCATCTTCTATGTTACAAATATAGAAAAATGGATTCTCTATTTGGATTCCGAAGTTTTAAATTATGTAAATAGATACCTTTAATTTTTTGAAATTATAAATAGTAACTTCACTAATTATTTTACTTACCATTGTTAAATGGTAAATCTTCTAAATAAGGGTAAAAATAATCATTAAATAATATAAAACTATAATAAAACATCTCCTAATATTACTATACGAGATATTACCAACCATAGGCATCCCTAGGTCGATTTTGAGACTGCATGGATCCACTTGGTAGTGATAATGAAATTTTATACTAATTAATTTAATATAATGAAAAATATAACATAAACATGTATCTTTTTAAAAAAACATTATCTAGTGTTATATAAGTGATATTTTCAAATATATATAGTCATTAGAAATATAAAACGAGTTCCTACATTATGGTATTTTATTTATAATTTTTAGACATCATATAAATAAATATATTTTTGAAATAATGATGATATAGTGATTACGTTATTAATGAATGAATTAAATAAATCAGATTATAAATATTAAATTTTTTTTAAAACTTTTTATGCCATCCACAAATGCTTTGGATGATTATAACATGTGGTCTTTTAATTAGTGAAGTTTCACTGAAAAAATAAAGATTTTATGGATTTTTAAATAGTCATGGTATGAATGGAATAATAATTAACATAATTGACTTTTTTAAACAATTTATTTTATTAAATGATATATAAGTCTTAAAAATAAATTATTCAGAAAAATGACCTAGATAATATTACAAATTTCATTAATGAATAAATATTGGAAGGAATATTGGTTTTTTTTGTATTTTATTGTAACTATAGTAATCATAAATTATGAAAATGCAAGAAGACATAGTAAGAGTTAATGTTTCTAACTTAGTGTTAAAGAAAACAAGTATGGTTAAAATTATTACCTATACATGACTAAAACATATTGTTTGATAGTTTGGGGACCCAAACTAATATTATCTCTTAAATAAACAACTTTGGGACCATTTGAAACAGAAAATAATTTTATAAAAAAATAATATTTAAATATCTTCCTAAAGTGCCCATCCTCCCTCTTGTAAAAGTGAATCACCTCTACCCATTTAATCTCACCTCTCAATCCACATGTATCATCCAAATTCAGTCCAAATAAGCTCCCTACATCCCCCCTTCATCTTATAAATCTTACCTTGAGAATAACACAATTCCAGAATGCCTTTTCGCTCAAATCATAGAGAGTTACACCTTTTAGAGGAAGTGTATTCTCTAATGTTCATTTCTATTAGGTCACTAATTCACTCCATATTATATTAATATTAATTGATTACATAATAGACCCAATATCATCAATATAATATGATTATTTATGAGAATTATTTGATACTACACTTACACACACCTTCATCTAAGGGATACAAACATATTGTATCGATGTACGGAGAACGGTTGCCTCATGATTTAATGATTGTTTGTTTTTCCCCTACAACCTATCATGTAAGCCATTATGATGGAATAGTATTTATATATGGTATATATTTTATTTATATTGTCTCTAAGAAACTGTAATTTTTATTTAGAAACAAACTTTTATTCCTTTCATGATATGTAAATATGATAACTTCATTTGAGGATGTGTAGACTACCACCCCCTCAAAGTGTTATGAATCAATCATGGAATAGATGGAACATATAAAAGATTGTTTTAAAGAACTTATGTAACATATATATCAAATTATATTATATTAAAATTATAATATACCTATTTATCATTTACATTTAATTTCTTTAATAAGACAAACAAACGAAAGTAGTGTTCTTGCATAGGTACAAAATATTGTGTCCATGAATGGTTCATGTCATTTCTTATTTATAAATGTTATATACTATTATAAATAAACAAATATTTAATTTAAATGATATTTGAATCATTAATATTATTCTAGATATAATATAATCTTGACCACAAGGACAATTAGTAATTATAACAAGATGATTTTTGACTCAAGTAACGAATATCGTCAAAACATCCAGTAATAACATAAATAATTAAGTGATTTTCATAAATTATTAATCAGTTATATAAATGGAATAATAAAAATGAAAATATTTCTTATGAAAATACAAATTAATTTATGTTTATTATTCAGGAAGAGCAAGGAACATATGTGACACATCAGACTCAAGATAAGGGAACTTCTTAACCCAATTTCCATTCATGGCGTTAATATTATAGTTATTTATTGTGTCATGCGGTGACTATATGAGAAATAAATTTTGATACCATATATTTTATTTATAAATTCTTTATGTGCACTTACTATGAATACACATAATTGATCTATTTTAATTAAAACATTATCCTTTTAGGGTACTTCGTCTAAATCTCCTTTCATTGAATCATATATTGATAATATACATATACTTATTTTATACGGTGTATAATTATACCGATTAATTTCTAATTTAATTCAAAGGTTTTCAGAAGGAATCTTTTGTTGTATGATGCCTTTTAGTAAATGAAAAAACAAATTTTTGTAATGTATACGGTGAAAACGACCTCTCCATAATTATAATCATTATATGATATTTGGATTCCTCTAAAAGAATTACTATTTTCAAAAAGAAAATAAATCCCTTATTACCATTTTGTTTTTTGGTAATTAAAATGTTTTTCTAAATAAATTGTAAATTTAAATATCTTGAAGAGATTTCTAGTGATTTCAAACGAAATGATATTAGTGAAATGTTGATATTAGAAATATTTAATGTGTTATGATTATATAAGGGTAATTGAACATTTGACATGTGGTTATGTGATAAACTATTGATGAGTGGTTACCTGATTAAAAGAATTATGGGTGGTTCCACGATAATCCCAGTACGGGTGATTATATTATTACCTCCAACGCATTGGGTAAGGAAGTTGTCCATATAGCCATTCTATTTAGTGATATGTGTGGAAGTTGACCATATAGTTATTCCATTTAAGTAGGTTTATGTCCCATGTTTCCTTTATATGACATATGTTTCTTTCTATGGGCTTTATGGTAATATATTTCTTACAAAAAGGGTACACAATGATATTATATTCAGTGAAGTGTTCTGTCTACTTCTTAAAGGTGAGAATTATTACTTTAGGATAATGTTTTCACGGTTTACTTTTTTTCTTGATTAAGAGTTTTATTTCTTTATGTATCCCTTATATATATTTTTTATACCCATCCCATGTTTCGAAATTTTTTCACAACACATAGAGAATAATAGAGTCAATGTTATGATCATAGAAAACTTATGTGGTTAAAACATGAAATGATGTCAGAATTCGATTTAAAAAGTTTTTGTTTTATGATGAAATGCATAGTTAATATAATAGTCTACTTGTAATATCCAAGATTTTATGTATAAATTATCACCTAATTATCTAAACATCAAGACCTAAAAAGATCCTTGATTTGAATTAAAGTCAAATTAGTTAATTATCTCATGATTATGTAATGTTTAAATTTGGGGCCTAACCATTGGTATCAGATTTCAGTTTAGATAACATTTAAGGATAAGGTGTTATGTAAGCCTAAGTGACATGTTTTGTATAACTAAAACTGTTAGAATATTAGAAAAATTCATAGTTATTTTAGATAAATAAATTTATTTTAAGTTAACATTAATAACTATATCTTAGTGTTTACCCTCCTCATAAGATTTTATATGATGATTTTACTAATATACTCACACTAAACATTTTGGTTTTAGTAAATCGAAGGATCTAGCATCCACCAAACTAACAAGGGATGTGTAAGAAATTTTGGTGGATTTATAAATTTAAAATTGAATGTAATGGGAGCTACAATTTGAAATATTTTTTTATTCTCAGCAAACTATCTGGAGTCATGATTGAACACTTGATCCTTGGTGATCTTTTTAAGGCATCGTAATTGAGAGAAATGCATCCCTAGGGATGATCAGTTAATAATCATAATGGTAAGTATATTAAACAATCTATGTTCCAAATATGTGGAATGAATCACCTAAGAATATTCTTCAAAGGGATGGGAAGATATTATAGTTTTTTTAATGATGGTCATAAATCGAGAAACATCCATGGAAAAAAGGAATTATTAAGTTGACTTCGGGAAATGGAAATATGTTCTTTCTAAGGGATCAATTGAATCCTTTAACTGTGGTGTCCATGGTCATTACAAAAATATATTTCCTATAAATATGGTTCAAGAATGGTATCCACAGGACCATACAAATATATGTTTACCAATACCTAGTGACATTCGAATAGAGGATGAGAAAACGGACAATGACCTATGAATGGTATAGATTATTTCTTAGCTGAAATTTTGACATTATTGAATCATAGGATATGATTCCGGATTTTTTTGTAGGAAATTAGTATTACAGAATAATTTGGAAAAAATTGTAAAGTGGTCATGAATATTTCTGGATGATTAAGATGTGTACATTTTATAATTTTGAGAGTTCTGTTAGATATCAGGGTTATGACATGTTTTAAAGTATTAATGATCTTTTTTTATGAGATTATATTGGAATACATTTTGCTTGTTTATGTAACCCTAATGTTTTTATTTGAAAATGATATCTGAGGAAGAATTTTCTTTTCTTTTGTGTAAATAGTTATAAAAACCCATTTGGGCTTATATGATCATTGAATTTGAGGAAATTAAGGGTTATTAATTTTTGGGTTGAAAATGTGTTGTATGAGATAACATTTGATGTTAAATATGTTGTGCTTATTTTGGAGGAGTTTATCTCATTTTTGGGAGTGTTATAAAATTATATAGTTTTTGAAAAAGGATAACACATTAACCGTGTGACAACCCTTCCAGTTGGACAATGCTACGGGAATCAAACCCACAACCTAATTATGACTATGATTTATCACCAACTACTAACCTACATGAATTCCCTCATTATTATGACTTATTTATTTAGTTAACTTACATTATGGATAAAAAATAAGTTGATTTTGGAACTTATGTTTTATAAAATAGATATTCTTAGTATAAGAATTTAATTTTTGTGATTAAGTGATAATTGTTATTTTGGAAGACGTTCTCTCTTTTGAATCACTATAAGTCGAAGGAAAATGGAATACTATGGGATTTTTTTTAAGCAGTAATGTTTGAATTTTATTTTGGAATAATATTGGTTTTTATTACGGATTTATAGAAATTTGGGTTATTTATGGAAATGATTAACCTATCATTGAGATTATATGATTACGTTACTTACTTTTAAGAATGATACTTTAAGAGTAGTCGATGTTATTGGGAGATAAATGTTGGGATTTATAGGGGAATCATATGTGATAAAAGTCTTCGGAGTTTTGGTTTTCAATATTAGTTTTGATTATATTGAATATTTTTAAGTAAAATTGTTTATTGAATCATATTTATTAAACTTTGTGTATTGATTGTTGAATTTTGGGGATTAAGAGTGGTATTTATTATTATAATGGAATATCATTTTGAGGAGTATATGATCATATACTAACCATTTTATTATTGGTTAATGTCTTAAGATAGTGGAATTATATAGTTTATATAGGGTGGATTATGTGATTCTCTAGAATTTGATTCTAGAATTTTTGATGTGACCAAGTCATCTTGAATACTTAACGTTTGGACAAAATATGAGTTTGTGGTAGAATTATATTAAAGTATGAAACTCCAGTTGAAATGTAGGTATATATTTCCTTATGTTCATAGTCAATCTAATTAATAAATTTTCCAATATTTTGAAAAATATTTTAAAACAATTTTTTCTGTTTATTTTTCCTACTGGGAAGTCTATGACCATTTAACCCATCATAATTTTTGGGTTCTGTTTTGGTTAACATTCTCCTAATCATGTTACCTATCACTCTCCATCGGAACATTATGGGGGGTTTTCTCTTCCATATCCATGTTTTCATGGAATCGTAATACATTTTTTCATAAATGACCATTATACTTATATTTATTTCTTTTAAGGTGATAATTTTATTGACTCTTTCTGTTGTGGGACTTTCAAGGATGTTTCTGATCCCAATTCTAAAATTGTGAGGATGTAATTTCCAAATATGTGGAAAGATAAAATGACCTAGGTATTTATAGAATAAAACTATTGATTTTTATTATTAATTATGAATAAGATATTAATTTTATGTTAAAGGGAATTCTTTTTCTGATAGCATACTCGACATGCAAAAATGGGTTTCTCTGAAATCGTAAACTACACCAAACTTTGAGTCATAACAAAATATAATACAATAATATTATTAGTATTTTAAATGGTAGATAATTCCTAAAAAGTAGAATGGTGAGAATAAATAGAATAAAATATACTTTGAAATATGTTTTACACATCTTTAAATAATGATCATTTGGTTACCAAATTTTTTATAAATGGAAATTAAAACAAATTGAATATAAAGGGTGTGTTTTTATGAAAACCTATTTAAAAGGGAATACTTGTGTTTATCAAATCATTATATATTTTTTAATGAAAAATCTATGTTATATATTTATTGTAATGTTTTAAATTAATTTTAAATATTTTATAGACTGATATAAGAAAAAAAAATCATTTTTAGGATAAATGTATTAGTTTTCTAAAAATGATGTTTTTCTGCATTTTGATTGAAAACCCTTTTTAAATTTACTTTTGGCCCCATTATTTTTTCTATTGGGACAAATAAACTTATTCATTATAATAGGGTCATGGAAATTTACTTTGGACTAAGTTTAATTTATTTTACTGATAGCTATCACGATTTGATAAATAGTAATAACACGCTAAATATATATTGAAAACAAATTTTCCCATTGAGATAATTTATATGGTTAAATCATATTATTTAATGGTTTTAAAGTATAAATGGAATAAATTTTAACAAGTTAATCATATTTCTTTAGTTTTTTGTAATTTCACTTTGGAATTGGACATAACCACATGTCAATCATTTGATTGTTATTACTTTTCTAAAAACCGCTTTTGGGTATTACAACAGGAATTAATTTTATATTAATTATTACAACTTATGTGTTTTGAATTTGGAAAAAGAGATTCCATATTTTAATAATACAGTTTAAATTATTTATATTAGTACCTTTAGTTTTAGATATTATGAAAAGTAACTTCAGTAATTATTTTATTTACCATGGTTAAATGGTAAATCTGGTAAATAAGGGTAAAAAATATTATAATAATATTAAATTACCCTATCACATGTTCTAATTATATTATATGAGATGTTTCCAACCATGATCATCCTTTTATAGATTTTTTGACTCCATTGATTCACTTGGGAGTGATAATGACATGTTATATTAATTAATTTAAATTAAAGAAAAATATACCTTAAACATGTGTGTTTTACAAAAACAGTTTTTATGTGTGGTTATATAAGTGATATTTTGGAAAAAAAAATATTCATTAAAAAGCTAAAAATATTAACGAAATCATTTTATTTTATTTAGATTTTCTATACATCATAAAAATAAATATATTTCTGAAACAATGATGATGAAGTGATTACCTTATTAATGAATGATTTAAATAAATAAGATTATAAATATTAAAATAAAATTATTTTGAGAATTTTTATTCCATCCACGAATTTTATGGATTATTTTAACTTTTTATAATTTAACTAGTAAAATTTTTACAAAATAATCATGTTGTTATGGATTTTTAAAAAGTCATGATATCAATAGTATAAAAATTGAAATAAATGTGTTTCCAAAACAAATATTATTTCATTAAATGATATAATAGTCCTAAAAAATTAATATTCCGAAAAATGACTTATATAGTGTTTTACATTTCATTAATGATACATTTTTGGTTCCATGGACATTTCATAGTAACTATAGTTACAATAAATTATTAAATTAGTAACCTAGGCTTGTCTAAATCCTATTTGTTGAGAGGTTTTATACCCAAAAATATCTTAACTTTTAGATAATTGACTTTGGTACAATTTGAAACCAAAATCATTTTTTAATAAAAAAAAACATTTCAATATCTTCCGAACGTGCCCCTCCCCCCTCTTATAAAAGGGCTTCAACTCTACCCATTTAATAAAACCACTCAATCCCCTTGTATCATCCAAATTATACCCAAATAAGCTCAAAAAAATAGTCAGTTCCTCTTATAAGCCTTCTCTTTTGAATAATGAAATTCGTAAATGCATTATGGATCAAATCAAAGGGAGTTACAACTTTTAGAGGAAGCCTATTCTCTCAAGTTTATTTCCATTATTTTACTTATTTACTATGTATTATATTCTTATTATTTGATTACATAAAAACAAAAATATCCTAAATATACTAGGATGTTTTATGATATGGATTATAACTACACTTACACACTCCTCCATCTAATAGATATGAACATATTGATTCTGTGTATGGCGAACTACAGCCTCATGAAGGGATGATGGTTCGATTTTCCCTTACCACCTATCATGGTGTCTATTATGATGAAAATATATTTATATATGATATATATTATATTTATATTTTCTTTATAGTAATGTAATTTCTATTTACTAACAAACCTTTATGCTTTACATTATATGCAAATGTGATTATTTCTTTTGAGATAGTGCGGACTACCACACCCTTAATGTGATATAACTTGTTCATTCCATATAGTAAACATATAAATAATATAATTAATTAAATTATGTAACATATATATCATATTATATTATACTTTAATTTTAATATACCTATATATCATTTAGTTTTCATTTCGTTGACATGAAAAAATAATGAAAGTATTGTCCATGCATACGTACAACATACCATCTCTAAGAACGGTGTATTTCATTTCATATCTCTAAATGTTATATACTATTATAAATATATATATAGTGGATATATGTGAAATTTAAATCATGAATACAATTTTGGAGAAATTTTACTTTTGACCACTAGATAATTTTTAATTATAACAACATCATTTTCGACTCATGTACCAAATATCACCAAAATGACCTATCATAATTTAAATAAGATTGTAATTTTTATTACTTGGTAATAAGTGGTATAAAAGGAATATTGAACATTAAAAATGTTCTTAATCAAGTAGAAATTAACTTAATTTTATTATTCATGAATAATAAGGAACGTACGTTTCAAATCAGTCTCAAGGTAAGGGTACTTCGTAACCCAACTTCCATTCATTGGGTTAGTCTTCTACATATTGATTATGTCATTCTATGATTATTTCGGAAAAAACATATGATATCCTATCTTTTATTTATAGATTATTTTTGTTTACTTCTTTTGAACACACATAACCGATCTATTTTAATTACAAAATGATATTTATAAGGGACATCATCTCAATCTAATTTCATTGAGGCATATTTTGATAAAATACAAATCCTTATTTTATACATTGTATAATTGTACCCCTTTTATTTTAATTTAATTTAATGGTTTTCAAATATAAATATTTTTTATTATGAATCATTTTACTAAACAGAAAAAGGAATATTTTCTAATTTTTACAACGTCAACGATATCTCTATCGCTTTAATCGTTACTTGATATTTGGATTCCTCTATAAACCTTAATGTTTTCAAAAAGAAAAAATTCACATTATCCTTTTTAGGTTGTTTTGGTATTGAAAATGATTTCTGAAATGGATTTCATATTTAAATATCTTGAAATGATTTTTTGTGATTGAAAATGATATGTAATTACGAAAATGTTGATATTTGGAATATTTTATGTGTTATGATTATATAATGGTACTTAGAAATTAGATTGGTGGTTATGTGATAAACTTATGAGGGGTGGTTACATGATAAACCAAATTATGGTTGGTTCTATGATAATCCCAGGATGGGTGGTTACATTATAAGCTATAATGTTTTCGGTATAGAAGTCGGTCATATGGGTATTCTATTTAGTGATACGTGTGGAAGTTGACAACATAGTCTTATATTTATATATGATTTTGTCCTTGGTTTCATTTATATGCTATAGGATTATTTCTATGTCCACTATCATAATATATTTCTTAAATAAATTGTAATCAATGGGCTTATATTAAGGGATGTGTTCTTTCTACTTCTTAAAGTTGAAAAGTATAACATTATGATAAAATTTTCATGGTTTACATGTTTTTTCAATTCTAATAGTTTTCATTCTTTATAGATCCTTTATTGGGATTTTTTTCTCATTTCTAGTTTTGAAATGTTTTGATATAACATAATGAAGAATAGAGTCAATAATGGGATCAAGGAAAATTTATGTTGTTAAAATATGAAACAATGTGATGTTTATTTTTAAATATTTTGTGTTTTATGAAAACAAAATATAAAGTGAGTAGTAGTGTATACTTGTAATATTCAAGATTTTATGTTTATTTTATGGCCTAATTATCAAAATCTATAAACCTATAAAGATTCTATGTGAAATAAAGTTAAACTATCAATTTATCTCCAGATTAAGTAATGTATAAGGTTGGGGCCCTACATTTGGTATGAGATGTCAGTTGAGATAACATTAAAGGTTATGATGTTGTGTAAGCATAAGTGAAAGTTTTAATATAACCACAATAGTTATCATATTAAAATAGTCATATTTGTTTTAGATAAATTGATTGAGTTTAGGATAACATGAATAATTATATCTTAGTATTTACCCTCCTCATAATATAGTATATGATGATTTTACTAATATAATCACACTGAGCGTTTTGGTTTTAGTAAATGGATGGATCTATCATGCACCCAAGTAGCTACGAGTGTGATGGAAACTATGGTGGTTTTCTAAATAAGAAAACGAATGAAATGGGAGATGCAATGATAACTCTCTTGGTTATTCTCAACCATAAATCTCGATTCATGATTGACCACTTGAAGCTTCATGATTTTTCTAAGTCATCGTATATGCGGGAAACAAATCCCTATAGAAGTTTAGGTAATAATCATAAAGGTAATTATATTCAAAAACCCATGTTCCATGGATGTTGAAATAATCGACTAGGAATATTCATCGAAGATACAATAAGATGTTATAGATTTTGTAATTAAGGTCAAATTCAAGAACCTTCCATGGAAGAAGGAAGCTATATGTTGACTATAAGAAAGGGACATAAGTTCTTTACAAGGGATCAATTGAATGTTTTAAATGTTGTGTTCATTTGCCTTACAATAATATATGTCCTATGAATAAGGTTCATGAATGGGATCAGTAGTATCATACAAATATATGTTTTCCAATACCTAATGTCATTCCAATTGAGGATGAGGTAACTGGCAATGACCAATGAATGGTACTGATTATTTCTTAGTGGATGTTATGAAATTATTGAATCATAGGATATGATTTGTGATTTTTTTGTTGGAAAGATTTATTACGGAATATATTGGAAGAAAATTATTAAGGGATCACGAAAAATTATGCATGATTTATATTTCTACCATTTAAAAATTTGAGAGTTATGTAAGATACCTGTCCGATGAAATGTTTAAAAGTATTGATGTTATTTTAATAATGGGATTTGTTTGGAATAATTTTCTCTTATATGGGTAAACCTGATGTTTATTATGTGAAAATAATATTTGAGGAAGAATTAACTTTTATTTTTTGGATCTATTTATAATGAACCATTTCAGTTTATAAGATCCTTGAAATTGAGGCAATTATTGGTTATTACTTTTTTATGATGCCAATGTGAGGCATGAGATAACATTTGAGGTTATAATATATTGTGGATATTATTGATGAATTTATCTAATTTTTTGTAATGTTATAAAATAATATAGTTTTTTAAGAAGTAAAACATGTGGACCATGTGACAACCTATCACGTCGGAAAAAGCTGTGGGAATCGAACCCACAACCAAAGTGCGACTTGGATTTATCACCCACCACTATCCTATACGAATTCCCTGGTTATTATTAATTATTATTATTAATTATAAAATATTATGGATCATGAATAAGTTTATTTTGTAAATTATGTTTTATCAAATGGATATCTTAAGTATTAGAAAATTATAATTGTGATTGAGTGATAAATGTTATTTGGGAAGAAGTTCACTCTATTGGAAACCCTATATAGCTAAGGAAAATGGAATACTATGGGATTTCATTTGAGAAAAAGTGGTTGAATTTATTTTTGAAGGATATATGCTTTTATTGTGGACTTATATAGATTTGGGTTATTTATAAAAATTATAAACCTATCTTTGGGAATATGTGATTAAGTTAATTAATTTTAAGTATGATACTTTAAGAGTTATCAGTGTTATTTGGAGATAAATATTAATATTTATCATGAAAGACTATGTGATCATATTCTTCTACATTTTGGGATTCAATATTTGTTTGGATTATGTAGATGAATTTTATGGAAAATTTTTTATTTAACAGTCTTTGTTGAACTTTGAGTATTAATTGTTGAATTTTAGAGATTACGAGTACTATTTAATTTTATAATGAACTATCCATTGATGGGATTATATGATATTGTACTAAACATTTATTTAATGTCTAAATATAGGGGAAATATATAGTTCATATTTTTTGGATTATTTGTTTCTATATAAGTTGATTCTACAATTTTTTTATGTAACTATGTCATCTTGAATACTCATAGTTCGGAGAAAAGACGACTTTGTGTTTGAAAATTATTAAAGGATAAAACACTACCTGAAATCTATGTATATTTCCTTAATTTCTTTGTCAATATAAAAAATAAATACCTCATCAATATTAATAATAAATTAAAACCCAAAAAATTATGTTTACTTTTCCTACACAGAAATCAAAGACTGTTTAACCCATCACATGTTTGTGGTTTTCTTATTGTTAACTTTCCCCTAATCATGTTTTCAATCACTCACCATCAGACCATGATGTTTAGTTTTCTCTTCCATATCTATGTTTTCAAGGAATCCTAGTATGTGTTTTCTTGAGTGACCCTTACAATTCTCTTTCTTCATTTCTATGTTATAGTTTTATTCACTCTTATTTTGATGTATTACTTTCAATGATGATTCTGAGTCCAATTTTAAAATTTCAAGCACGCAATGTTTACAAATGGGGTAGGATGTATGATCATGGTATTTATAGAATATTACATTTCATATATATTAGTAATTATGAACAATATAACAATTTTATGATAAATGGAACGGTTCTTCCGAGATCTTACTCGACACACAATAGTGGGTTTCTCAAAAATCTAACTTTGTGCACCACTTTGAGTTATATAGAAATTTAATACGATAATAATAATATTATTTTAATTGGTAGTTAACACCTATTAGTTGGAATAGAGAGAATAAATAGCATCAACTAAACATTGAAATATGGTTTACACATGTTTAAATAGTCATTAATTTGTTACAAAATTTTATATAAATGGAAATAAAAAACAATTGAATAAAAAGGGTGTGTTTTTTTGAAAACCTATTCAAAAAGGAATAATTGTGTTTATAAAATCATATCACTCTTTTTGGATTTTTATTTGATATAAAATATATGTTATATATTAAATATAATGTTTTAAATTAATCTAAAATATATTACAGATATGATATAAGAAATAAATTCAATGTTTCAGATAAAATAATTATATTTCTAAAAATGAAGTTTTACTGCCTTTTGATGTTGAACTCTTTCTAAATTTAGTTTTTGAAACCTTTATATGTTCTATTTGAAAAAACTAACTTCTTATTTAGAATTAGGGTATGAAAATTTACTTTGGATGAATTTCTGTTATCTTTC
The DNA here is from genome assembly GCA_963277665.1 of Viscum album. NCBI lineage: Eukaryota > Viridiplantae > Streptophyta > Magnoliopsida > Santalales > Viscaceae > Viscum > Viscum album. The sequence goes on along the minus strand of OY728147.1, from coordinate 2,042,138,664 downwards.
TGATGGCTATCATGTTTTGATAAATAGTAAAAATAAGGGACCTTTTAATTTGAAACAACTTTTCCCATCGAGATAATTTATATGGTTTAATCATATTATTTAATTATTTTAAATTATAAATGGAATATATCATTAAAATTTGATAAAATTATTTTTATTGTATTTAAAATTACTTTGTAATAGGACATAAACACCTGTTAATCTTTTGATATTTATTACTTCTTAAAAACATGCTTTTTGGTTTCACAATGAGAATTAATTTTAAATTAATTTCAGCAACTTCTATGTTTTGAATTTTAAAAAATGGATTCGATATTTGGAATTAGAAGGTTAAAATCATGTAAATATTCACCTTTTTTGATTTGGACATTATGAATAGTAGTCTCAGTAATTATTTTATTTACCATTGTTAAAGGGTAAATCGGGTAAATAAGGGTAAAAATAATATTATAATAATACTAAACTACCCAAACACAAGTCCTAATCATATTGGACGAGATATTTCTGACCATGAAAATCCTTGATTCAATTTTGGGACCCCATGGATTCACATGGGATTTATATTGACATTTTATATTAATTATTTTAATGTAAATAAAAATATAACATAAATAACTATCTTTTACTAAAAAAATAAGTTGGATTATATATGTTATATTTTCGACTATTACTTGTAATTAGAAATACAAAACTATTTCTTAAGACATTTTATTTTATTTATAATTTTTAGATATTAAATTAATAAATATATTTATCAATCAATGATGACGTAGTGATTACTTTATTAATTGATGATTTAAATAAATTAGATTATAAATATAGCAGTTAATTTATTTTGTAACTTTTTATGTTATACACTAAGTTTATAAATGATTATAACTTGTTATATTTTAATTAATAAAGATTTTTTCTAAAGAATCATGTTTTTATGGATTTTTAAAATGGCAAGGTATGAATAGTATAAAAATTGACATATATGAGTTTTTTTAAAAAAAAATATTTTATTAAATGATATAGTATTCCTAATAATATAATATTTGTCCAAATGAATTTGATTTTGTTTTACATGGAATTAATGAACCAATTTTAGTTATCTTTTCATTTTATAGTAACTATAGTATCCATAAATTACGAAAATGAAAGAAGACATGGTAAGAGGTAATGTTTGTAACTAAGGGTTAAAGCAAAAAAGATATTGTTAAATTTGTGTCCTAGACATACCTACAACCTATTTTATTATAGATTGACAACCCAACCACATATTATATTTAAAATAAATGACTTTGTGATCATTTTAAACAGAAAATCATTTTACAATAAAATAATATTTCAATACCATCCTAAAGTGCCCCTCCTCCCACTTATAAAAGGGAATCACCTATACCAATTTATTCACACCTCTCAAGACCCATGTATCATCCAAATTATGCCAAAAAAACATCCCAAAATCCCTACCTTACTCCAATAATCCATACTATTGGACGAAGGCAATTCAAGAATGCCTTTTGGCCCAAATCAAAGGGAGTTACACCTTTTAGAGGAAACATCTTCTCTAAAGTTAATTTCCAATATTTTAATTCTTCACACCATATTATATTAATATTAATATATTAAATAATAAATTATAATAAATACACAAGGATTTTCTTATGATATGGATTATCAGTACCCTTACACACTCATTTATCTAATGGATACGAACATTCTGTTTTTGTGTACGACGAACTGATGCCTCACGAAATGATGATTGTTTTATTTTCCCCTACCACCTCTGATGGTGGCCATTATGATGGAACTCTATTTATATATGATATATATTATATTTATATTTTCTATATTATACTATAATTTTTATTTACAAACATACCATTATTCTTTTCATGATGTGTGAATACAATAATTTCATTTGAGGAAGTGCAGACTACCGCCCCTTCAATGTGATATGACACATTCATTCCATACACGGAATGTATAAAGGATGGAGTTAATGAAATAATGTAATGTATATATCATATTATATTATAATATAATTATAATATACCTATGTATCATTTGGTTTTCATTTTTTTAATATGACTAATAAATGAAATTTGCGTTCATGAGTACGTATGACATACCATCTCCATGAACGCTGCATTTAATTTATTATCTCTACATGTTATAAAATATTATAAATACATATATAATCAATATATATGATATTTAAATAAATAATACTATTCTATAGATAATATAAATTTGACCACATTAACAATTGGTAATTATAACAATATCATTTTTTACTCAAGCCCCAAATATCGATAAAACGGCCCATAATAACTTGTATAATTATTTAATTTTTATAATGTGGTAACAATTTATATAAAAGAAATAATAAAATTTAAAAATGTTATTAAGAAAGTATAAATTAACTTAAGTTTATTGTTAAGGAAGAACAATGAACATATGTGACGAATCAGTCACAAGGCACGTGAACTTCATAACCCAATTTCTATTCTTTGGATTAGTCATATAATTTTTGAATATGAATTTATATAATTATTTGAGAAATAACATTAGATATCCTATCTTATATTTATATATTATTTCTTTCTACTTATTTTGAATACCCATAATTGATCTATATTAATAACAAAATTATATTTGTAAGGGTCTTTTTCTCAATCTCCTTTCATTGAGATATATTTTGATAATATATATATCCTTATTCTATATTGTATATAATTTTAACTCCTTTAATTTAATTAAATTTATCTATTTTCAAAATTAATATTTTATTTAACTCGGAATTTAACTAAATGAAAAAAATAATATTTTTTAACATATGCGGCGACAACGACCACTCTACCGCTGTAATCATTATTTGATATTTGGATTCCTTTATAAGACATAATGTTTTTAAAAGGAAAAGAAATCCATTATACTATTTTTTGGTTGTTTTGTTATTGAAAATGGTTTTTGAAATGGGTTGAGTATTTAAATATCAAGAAAATATTTCATGTGATTGAAAATGAAATATTATTAGTGAATTTTTTATATTTAAAATTTTATATGTGTTATTATTATATAATTGTACTTGGACACTTAACGGGTAGTTACGTGATAAACTAATGATGAGGTGTTATATGATAAACCAAATTATGTGTTGTTTCATGATAAACCAAGGATGGGTGGTCATAATTTATCCTCCAATTCATTGGGTATAGATGTCAGTCATATGGATATTCCATTTAGTGATTTTTTTATAAGTTAGCCATATGGTTGTTCCATTTTTGTAGGTTTCTGTCCCAAGTTAACATTATATTCTATATGTTTCTTTCTATTGGATTTATCTCAATATATTTCTTACAAAAAGAGTATATAATGATCTTATATTCAGTGAAGTGTTTTTTCTACTTCATAAAGGTGAAAAATATAAATTTATGATAATTGATTCGTTGTTTAGAATTTTTTTTCTGGACTAACCATTTCCTTTCTTTATGAATACCTTACTGATCATTTTATGCTCATCCCAAGTTTGGAAATTCTTCTAACAGTACATAAAAAATAGAGTCAAGGATGGGATCAAGGAAAATTTAATTTTTCAAAACATGAAATGATGTCATGTTTTGTTTTGACGAGTTTGTGTTATATGAACAATGTATAGTGAGTAGAAGTGTCTACTTGTAATATTAATGTTTTTATGTATAACATATGTCCTAATTTTATAAATCTCAAAACATTAAAATATCCTTGATTTTAATTAAAGAAAAATAATTGTCTTATCTCTAGATTAGCTAATGTTTAAGGTTTAGACCTTACAGTTGTTATCATAGGTCGGTTTAGATAACTTTTAAGTTTAGGGTGTTATGTAATAATAAGTGACATGTTTTATATAACAACAATGGTTATCTTATTAGAAATATTCAACATTATTTTAGATAAATTTAATTATTTTATGAAAACATGAATAAGTAAACGTTTGTGTTTAACATACTCATAATTTAGTATATGATGATTTTACTAATATACTCACACTAAACATTTAGGATTTTTTAATTGTTTGGATCTATCATGCACCAATGTAGCATTGGATGTGATGGAAACTGCGGTTGTTTTCTGAATAAGCTACCAAATGAAATGGAGTCTGCAATGAGAACACTTATTTTTATACTCGACCAATTATCTCCTATCCTGTTTGACATCTTGAACCATGGTGATTTTTCAAAGTCATCGTATATGCGATAAATGAATCCATATAAAATTTAAAATAATAATCATCAAGGTAAGTATATTTAAAAACATAAGTTTCCAAAATGTGGAAAGAAACACCTTATAATATGCTTTAAAGGGCAGGAAGATTTTATAGATGTGGTAAAGGAGGTCTTAAATCAAGAACATACCATGTAAAAAAGGATGTGTTTAGTTGAATCCATGAAAGGAAAAGAAGATATTCTGCAGCATCAATTGAATGTTTTAAAAATGTTGTGAATGGCCATCACGAAAATAGATGTCCTACAAATACGTTTTTGGAATGGGATCAGTAGGACTAGACAAATATATGTCTACCAATACCTAATGCCATTCTAATTGAGGATTAGGAAACTAACAATGACCTATGAATGGTATGGATTATTTCATAGATAATGTTTTGAAATTACTGAATCTTTGGATTTGATTCATCATTTAGTTTGTTGGAATGAAGTATTATGGAATAATTTGGAAAAAATGGTTAAGGGATCACAAAGAAGTATGGATGATTAAGATATTTAAATTTTACAAATTCAATATTTATGTAAGATATATGGGTGATGACATGTTTAAAAGAATTATTGTACTTTTGTGGATGGAATTACTTTAGAGAAATTTTCCCTTGTAAGAGTGATCATAATGTTTTTTATGTGATGATTGTATTTTTGGATGAATTATCTTTTCTTTTTGGGATATAGGTATAAATTACAATTTCTGTTTATATGATCTTTGAATATAAGGAAATTAAGGTTTCTTTATTTTTGGGATGGAAATGTGAGTTATGGGATTAAATTCGATGTTGAAATATGTTCTGATTATTTTTTAATAATTTATCTCATTTTTGGTAATGTTATAATATTATTTAGGTTTTGAAAAATGACAACACACAGACCATGTTACATCCTCTGGCATCAGACAAAGAAGTGGTAATCAAACACACAACCATAGTGCGGCTGGGATTTATCACCTACCACTAAACTACATGAAGTAATTGGTTGGTATTAAATATAATTTTTAGTTAAATGATATTATGGATAAAGAATTAGTTTATTTTGGATCTAATTTATTACCCAATCAGTATCCGTAGAGTAGGAAAATGATTTTTATGATTATGTGATAAATGTTATTTTGGAAGAAGTTCTCTATTTTGGAAATACAATATGCCTATGGAAAATAAAATACAATGGGAATTCAATTGAGGAGTAATTGTTTAATTTAATTTTGGAATAATCTATGTTTTTATTGTGGACCTATATAAATTTGGTGTATTTAGTGAAATTATTAAGCTATCCATGAAAATATGTGATTATATTAATTACTTTTATGTATGATTCTTTAAGATTAATTGATGTTATTTGTAGATAAATGTGACTATTTATCATGGAATATTTTGTAATCAAATTATTATGAGTTTAGGGTTTCAATATTAGTTTGGATTATATTAAATAATTTTATGTAAAAGTGATTATTGATTGGTCTTTGTTGAACTTTGGGTATTTATTGTTGAATTTTAGAGATTAAGAATTATATTTATTTTTATAAAGGACTATACTTTTTAGGGATTTTATGATTTTTACTAATCATTTTGATTTTTTTTAATGTCTAAAGATAGGGGAAATATAGATTTCATCATTTTTGGATAATTGTATTCTCAATAATTTGATTCTAGCACTATTGATGTGACCAAGTAATCTTGAATACTCATAATTTGGAGAAACGAAGAGTTTGTGGTAAAATTATTAGAAAGGAAGAAATTGAACATGAAAATTTAGTATATTTCCTATTGTTATTAGTCAATATCATAAATAAATGCCTCAAATTTATAATAAAAAACATAAAAAAATAGTGTCTATTTACTTTTCCTACTTTGAAATCAAAAACTGTTTAACCCATCACAAGTTTGTGGTTTTCTTATTGTTAACTTTATCCTGATCATGTTTTCTATAACTCTCCATCAAAATATGATGGTTAGTTTTCTATTCCAAATATATTTTTTCAAGGAATCCTATTTTGTGTTATCTCAGGTGACAATTATACTTCCCTTTCATTCTTTTTAAGTTATAGTTTTATTGAAACTTTTTCTGATGTGATACTTTCAATAAAGTTTTCAATCCCAATTTTATAATTGAGAGGACACAATTTTCAAACGTGGGTTTTTATGTAACAATCCAATTATTTATAGAATAATAATTTCAATTTATATAAATACATATGAATATGAAATTAATTTTACATAAAAGGGAACACCTCTTCTGATAGTGTACTCAACACACAAAAATGGATTTCTCCAAAATCATACAATGCACACAAGATTAAATTATACTGAAATATAATAAAATAATCATATAATTATTTTCAATGGTAGATAACAACTTGTTTTTGGATTTGAGAGAATGAATAGTATCAAATTGTCTTTTAGACGTGGGTTACACATTTTTAAATAATGATTCATCACTTACTAAATCTTTTATAAATGTGTATAAAAAAATTGAATTTAATTGATCTGTTTTTATGAAAATCTCTTTAATATGTAATAATTTTGTTTATAAAATAATACCACTCTTTATGGTATTTTATTTAATTAAAAGTCTATGTTATATAGTCATTTTAGTGTTTTAATTTCATCTTATATGTTTTCTAGATATTATATAATGAAAAAATTCAATTTTTCAAATAAAAAAGTATTTTTCCAGAAAAGATGTTTTACTGCCTTTTGATGGAAAACCATTTTTACAATTATTTTTTTACATCTATATATTTTATATTTCTCAAAATAAGTTTCTTATTCAGAAGCAGGGCGTAAAAATTTACTTCGGATGAATTTTCTTTATTTTTCAAATAGCTCTCAGGTTTTTATTAATAGTAAAAATACTCTAAATTTAAATTGAAAAAAAATCCCATTGAGATAATTTATATGGTTAAACAATATTATTTAATGGTTTAAAAGTATAAATAGAATATTTTTAACCATTTAATCTAATTTTTTTTATTTAAAGTAATTTCACTTTGGAATTGGAGAAAAACACATGTCAATCTTTTGATAGTTATTAATTCTCAAAAAATCAATTTTTGGTTTGACAACATGAATTAGTTTTAAAATAATTACTACATCTTCTGTTTATTGAATTTGGAAAAATATATTCCATATTTAGAATCATATGTTTCAAATTATTTAAATAGTTATCCTTTATTTTGGGATATTATGAATAGTAACTTCAGTAAGTATTTTATTTAACATGGTTAAATGGTAAATATGGTAAATAAGGGTAAAAAATAATATTATAATAATATTTAACTACACTAACACATATACTAATTCTATTTAAGGAGATATTTCCAACCATGGTCATTCTTGGATAAAATTTGGGGCCATATGGATCAACTTGGGATTGATAATAACATGTTATATTAATTAATTTTATGTAAATAAAAATATAACATAAACTTGTTTGTTTTACTAAAAAAAATTTATGCGTGGTTGTATAAGTGATATTTTCAACTATAAATATTCATTATTAAGATAATTTTTTTTCCTAAATCATGGTATTTTTTTAAAATTTTATACATCAAATAAATAAATATATTTATGACACAATGATGATGTAGTGATTACCTTATTAACGAATGATTTAAATAAATCAAAGTATAAATAATAAAATAAAATTATTTTTAAAGTTTTTATTCCATCCACGAATTTTATGTATGATTTAGACTTTCTATCTTTGAATTAATGTAGTATATTTGAAATAATATTTTCTTTATGGATTTGCAAAGAGTAATCATATGATGAGTATAAAAATTGACATAAATGAGTTTGTAAAACAAATATTATTCTGTTAAATGATATAATTGTCCTAAAAATATATGATTTGGTCAAGTGAATAAGATAATGTTTATAATTTAATTAATTAACCATTTTTGGTTCTCTTGGTATTTTATAGTAACTATAGTAACCATATACTAGGAAAATTATAGAATACATTATAAGTGCTAATTTTTTTAACTAAGGGTTAAATAATAATTATATGGTTATATTTGTGACCTAGACTTGTCTAAAATCTACTTTTCGAGAGGTTTTTGACCCAAAAGAATATTATCTTTGAAATAAATTACATTGGAACCATTTGAAACTGAAAATCACTTTACAATAAAATAATATTTCAATACCTTCATAAAGTACCCCTCATCCCTCTATTAAAACGGCATCACCTATATCAATTTAATCACACCTCTCAAACCCCTTGTCTCATCCCCATTATTCCCTAATAATATCGCAACATCCCTTACTTCTGAATAGAATCCTTACCATGGGAAAAATAAAATTCAATAATTCCTTTTGGCTCAAACCAAAGGGATTAACACGCTTTAGAGGTAGCGTCTTCCCTATTGATCATTTTCATTATTTTACAACTTCACTCCATATTCTATTTTTATTAGCTGATTATATAACTACACCAATATCCTAAATATAAAAATATATTTTTATGTGACATATTCTAACAACACTTACACACACCTCCATCTAATGGATACGAACATATTGTTTCTATGTACGACGAACTGCTTCCTCACAAAACGATGACTATTCAATTTTCCCTTACCACCACTCATGGTGGTAATTATGATAGAAATATATTTATATATTATATATATTATATTTATATTATCTCTATGTTACTGTTGTTTTTATTTACAAACATACTTTTATGTTTTTCATGATGTGTAAATATGACAATTTCATTTGAAGAAATGTGGACTACAGCCCTCCCAAAGTGATATGACTCATTCATTCCATACATATAACGTATAAAGGATGGATTTGATGAAAACTATAACATATATATCATATTATATTATAATGGAATTAAAATATAACTATGTTTCATTTAGTTGTCATTTCTTTAATATGAAAAATAAAAAAAGTATTGTTAAGCGTACGTACAACTTTCCATCTCCATAAATAGTGCATTCCATTTCTTATCTATAAAAGTTATTTAATATTATAAATGCCTATATATTTGATATATATGATATTTAATTTATTAATACTATTCTGTAGATAAGTTACTTTTAACTACATAGGCAATTTGTAATTATAACAAGACTATTTTTGACTCAAGTACCTAATATTAAAAAAACAAGAGATAATAACTTAAATAATTATATAATTTTAATAACAAGGTAATAAGTAACATAAAAGTAAAATTCTCTTAAAAAGGTTCATAATCATGTAGAAATTAACAAATTCTTATTATTTAAGAAGAAAAAGAAACATACCTGATGAATCATACTCAAGGTAAGGGAACTTCATAACAAATTTCCATTATTTGGGTTAATCATCTTCTTATTTATTATGTAGTTATATGAATTTGTGAGAATATCATTTGGTATCCTATATTTTCTTTATATTTTCTTTATGAATACATTTTGTGAATACAAAAAATCGTTCTATTTTAATTACAAAATGATCTTCGTGAGGGACTCTCTCTCAATCTCTAATCAGTGAGCCATTTTTTGATAACATACATCTCCTTTTTTATAAGTTTTTTAATTACAATTATTTTCATTTATTTCAACTAAATGGAATTTTAAAGGAATATTTTGTTTTATGAAGAATTTTATAAAATGTCAAAAGTAATATATTTTAACGTATGCAGCGACAATGAACTCTTTACTACTGTAATCAATATTTGATTTCTTGTTTACTCAATAATCCTAAATGTTTTAAAAAGGAAAATAAACCCCATATTCTATTTTTGGGTTGTTTTGGTGTTGAAAATGGTTTTTGAAATGGATTGAGTATTTCAATATCATGAAATTATTTTGTGTGATTGAATATTAAATGTTATTAGTGAAATGTTCATATTTGAAATATTTAATGTTTTATGATTATATAATGGTACTATGACATTTTACAAGTGGTTATACGATAAACTAATGATGGGTGGTCTCGTGATAAACCAAAAAATGGGTGGTTTCGTGATAAAACAAGGATGGTTGGTTATGTTATAAACTCCAATACATTTGGTATGAAAATCAGTCGTATAGATCTTCTATTTAGTGATATGTGTGGAATTCAACCATATGGTTATTCCATTTAGGTATATTTATATCCCATGTTACAATTATATGATATGTGTTTCTTTATATGGTATTTATGGTAATATCATGGTTAAAAATGGTAATAAATGAGTTTATATTTGGTGAAGTGTTTTTTCAACTTTTTAAAGGTTAAAAGTATTACTTTTTAATAATGTATTCATGGTTTACAAGTTTTTTCAAGACTAACTGTTTTCCATCATTAGGAATCCCTTACTGAGCTTTTTATTATCATCCCATGTTTTGAAATGTTTTTCATAACACATAAATAATAATAGAGTCAGTGATGGGAACAAGTGAAAGTTATGTTATTAAAACATGAAATGATGTCATGTTTCATTTTAAAGAGTTTTTGTTTTATAAAAAATTGATAGTGAGTAGATGTTTCAACTTGTAATATTCAGGATTTTATGTATAAGTTATGACATAATTATTTAATTCTATAAACATGAAAATATCCTCAATGTGAATTAATGTATAATTATCGACCTATCTCTACATTATGTAATGTTTAATGATGGGTCCTAACACTCCCCCAATTAGTTATACTTGAATCATAACTGGGAAACATCACCTCTTATAGATTTATGGAATGTTCACTAAATCATTCCTATTACCAATAGTTTTTTCCTACATTGTATAACTGATCAATTGTTACTATGAAATGATTTGAACATATATATGTATCAATTTTTCTATAGCGACTCAGGTTTTTAGCCCTGTTAGACTTTGGAATATTTCTACGAATAAATCCATATCTAGGAATGAAGACGGGTTGTGATTTCGAGGCCCGGTGTGCCCGGAATTAATTTTATAAAAATATCAAGTATTTTTATACTATGCACATAGAGGGGGTGTGATATCTCTTAAATGGTAGCTCGGAATGGGAATATGAGGGAACGGTTGTGTCTGGAACGTGTTGTTTACCCTAGGAAAGGTGTAAACTTTGTGGGCGCGGGCCTGCGGTGGAAAGCGCTGCTAGGGGCATTTTCGTAAATAAGTGGAAATGTATATTTACGAGCGTCGGCTCGAATAAATTCTGAATGGAGCCTCGGATCGTGAATCCGAGTTCGCCGTTGCGTCTATAATGTCACGTTTACCCTAGGGGTGACCTTACCTTGGTCTGCATCGGGTGCCTGGTCGGAGGCGAGTTGGTGGGGAGTGAAATGTGTTGTGTTATAAAAAAAATAAAAAGAAAAACATTATCCCCCTCCCCTTACCTCCAATGCGCAGTGACGAATGGCACCCCCCTCTCGAGCTCCATTTCTTCACCAGATCGAGCTAGAATCGTACGTTTTATGCGCTGTTCTTCAGCGGATCTAGCTTCAGGGCGTCGCCGGCGTCGATCTGCACCCGAATCTTCGGCATTTCGCCCGCGAGGTAGGTGGTTTTCGTTTTAATTCCCCGGTCCTATTTTTTTTGCGAATTGCTTCGTTTTGATGTCGTTGTAGGGTATATCGCATCCCGGGGGTCGCACCGGGGGTTTCAGATCGCAAAACGGACCTCCGTGGTGCCCCCGGTGGTCCGCGGAAGGTTCGCCGGTGTAGCACCAGCAGGGCGGCGCCAGTACCGGCGGAGCGCAGCGGCGCGCCGGCAGAGTGCGGTGGAGGGCCGTCGGCCCGGGCAGGCTGGCGGCGGTGGCCGTTCTGACCAGTCCGGCCCCTTTTTGTCATACGGGGGTCTTTAAACCCAAGTATCTTGCAATGTGGGACTCGGATTCATGTTCTGTTTGCGACAACGTGACCCTAACGACCAGACAAACCCTTCGGTGTGGGTTCATGAGTTTATGGGTTCAGGATCGTGGCCCAAGAGTTAGAAACGTCGTATAAAATAATATTATTTTATTATTTTACAATTTCGGGCAGTTTTAACTTCTACCCGAAGCATCTGATTGACATGTCGTCAGTGGCGTTGAGACCCTGATGGTACGGTTGACTTTTTGAGAAGGTTTCCAGGTGTTGGGACTGAGAACGGGGTGTGGGCCTCATGAGCCTAGGTTATGGCGTTTGCGAAAAAACGCAGCTTTCGCTCCAGGAGTCCGATTTTGGTGGGTGAATAGTCGATCCTGTGAGTTTTTCCGAGAGGATCACAATGGTGCGATCCATTCGATGTGTTTCGGATCGAGGCACGGGCCCCACCTGAGCAGGCTTCGGTGAATAGTACTTTTTCCACCGGGTGTCCGTTTCGGACAAACGAGTAGTTGTTTCCACTTGTTTTTCTGAGGTGATCGTCGTGGTATGATCCGCTCGATGGGTTTCAGGATTGTTGTTTGGGCCCCACACGAGCTAGCTATGGTGAATAGTTCCTTTTTCACTGGTGCTTCGTTTTGGGCGAGTAAGTAGCCTATCTTGCGTGTTTTTTCATGTAGATCACGATGGTGGCCTCAGTATTGGCCTTAGAGGTGCGCAGTGTGGCGTTGTTGCAGGTCGCTCGGGTTAGTGATGTTCTGGACAAGCAGTGGTTGAGGGTACTCCCATGGTTCATTTCCATGGGGGTTCGTGTGGCATCACAACCTTTGTATAGGTTTGTGATTCTCTTGATGGGATGTTTAAACTGTTACAGTTGTGGCATCCCTCTGGTGGGCTCGGAGTGGGATCCTCTAGTATCTTTTCCCTAGATAGGGTTCTTGATATCGCTGTGACCGCTTATTCATGAGCGGTGATCCCCTATCTAGCAGGTTAACCCCATAGGGTTTGTGGCATCATCGGGAATACGATCCCCTACGAAGTGGGCCGTGCTCAGTAGGGTTGTGGCATCATCGGGTATATGATCCCCTTCTCAGCATCATGTTTATAGTAGGGTTGTTGTATCATTGGTTATTCAATCTCCAACTCAGCGCGTGGTTTCTGTAGGGTTGCGGCATCGTCAGTTCGATCCCCTAAATTGCATGTTATACCAGATTGGGTTCCGGTATCGTTGAGACCACCTTTATATGGGCGACGATCCTCTATCTGAGACGTGGTTCTGTCGAGTGCTAGATCGGGTTGTGGTATCCCCCAACGGATCCTAGGAGTGATCCTCTATCTGTTAGATTTATGAATTCCGGATTGGGTCGTGGTATCCCCTAGCGGATCTTGGGAGTGATCCCCTATCTGTGAGATCTTTGTCTACCGGAGTGGGTTCTGTTATCCCCTAGTAGACCCTAGGAGTGATCCCCTATCCGAGGAGTTTGGTGGTTATGTTTTTTAGCGGGGTTTTCCACAGTGACGGTATCCGACGAGCGTGGTTTCTCGGGTGAGCGTCTGAGAAGTTTGCTTGGGACCCGATGGAGTGTATCTCTCGGGTGCGTGTCATCTGGGATGACAGTGATTGTGGAGTGTACTCTCCTGGTTGTGGACAGTTGCTGGGGATGAGGTCGGTACCTCTTGTGGCATGGTGCGTGAGCTGGGTATATCTGGATTGTTCAAGGTGTATTTATTGGCATACACCTGAACTGAGCTGACTATATGTGTTTAGCCGAGGATGGTCACGAGATGGAGTCTCTCTATCGTCTGGCTTCCCTCTGGCTGGTATTAGTGGACTATTTCCTTTTAGTTACTCTCTTTTGGTTTAGGGTTTTTGGGGTGCCTACTGAGTATGTTTATACTCACCCCTGCACGGGCTTTGCGCGCACATGTTTGTGTCTTGTGCAGACCAAAGGCCTTTCGACGGAGTCCCAGGTGGACCTGGAGCAGGTAGCGCTGAGTGAGAAAGGCTTACCAGGCTATTTACTAGTGCGGTGCCGAGGGAGCTTTCTGGCGGGTATTTATAGCAGCGTTCCACTTCTTAAGAGAAGTTTTGACATGCTTTTGTAGTTTTCTTTGGGTGGGCCCTGTTTTTCCGTTTTGTACTTCTATTGTACTCTGGTTGTGGGATAGTGTATGCATGCATTTTCTTTTCATTTTTCTATATATATGCACTGTTTCATGGAGATGTTTGCGGGTGCATGTGTACAGGTACCTTAGGCTAACGCCTCCCATTTGTGTGATAGCCTACTCGGTGTTGGACGCCAGCCCATGGCCTATTGGAGGCGGGCTTGGGGTGTCACAACCCATCCTCAGGACCCGTTCCATGACTACCCCAGGCCCAACTTCCATAGGCCAGGGGCTGGTGACTTTCACCAAGGTGTAAATTCCTAAAAAAAGGGGAAGGCATTGCCTTTATAAAGTAATCAAACACCACATAGTAAGCAATCAGAAGTAAACACTAAGTAAAACAGGGTACAATAGTATTTGCAGAAAAGTAAGTGGGCCGGAATACAAACCCAAACTGAGAGTAAAGTACAACTGGAAAGAAAGTACAACAATTGAAAAGTAAAGCAGCAACGTAGAGCCGTCCACTAGAAATCCCTCCAGAAGGGTGGGTACATATAGTCTCCTCAGCTCCTGAGGACCACCCGTCCACCCCGTGTACGTCCCGCCCAATGGTACACCTCTAGGTACCGAATTTCTCCACAAGCCTCAACCACGATCAGTGATGTCTGTCGTCTGCATCCAACACAACGTAGTGTGGGCATATCCCATGCAGGGGTGAGTATACGCTACTCTGTAGAGATCCGGAGACCCCCGAAGGTCTCCCAGAATCCACAAAGGATAATCCAGAAAGGAAAGATACAAACACGAAGTAACAACCAACACTACTTAGGTATATTCCCATATATATACCTAAGTCATCAATTCCAGTTCGGCTCCAACATCTGAGCCCATGTTCGATCACGTCCACATAGGATAGTACAACCCAATACACACAGGAAAGCACAACCCAATCCACACACGAAAGCACAACTCAATCCACATAGGAAGGAAGTCAATTATATCGATGATAATGATTGGAAGTCAAGACTCAGCTCACACAGGTATACTTCTTCGTAAGGTGATAGAGATGATCTGATGTAGCCACTAATTCATATAAGCTCGGACCCACGTAGGATACAAGACCAGCTAAGCTGTCGGACCCAGGTAGGATACTAGACCGGCCACTCTGTCGGACCCACGTAGGATACTAGTACAGAGTCAAATACTGTCAGACCCACGTAGGATACAAGATTAGTAGTCATGTACTGCCAGACCCACATAGGATACAAGAACATTAGTCATTATCATCAAACCCACAGAGGATTTCAGCACGATCGTCATCGCTGCCGAACCTATGGAGGATCCTTGTACAGTCGTCATCACTGCCGAACCCACGGAGGATTTCAGTGCAGTCGTTGTTGTAGCCAGCTCTAGGGTTCCCGCACACAGCATGCTCGTTTCTGGGAGGGTCCACTCCACAAGCCAATAGGTCGATACATCAACTGACACGTAGTCCGGAGTTGATGTATCCCAAATTTTTGCCTCGTCGATAGGAACTCTACGAGACAGACGACGCGTCAATCGGACGCTCTGTCTGAGAGTTAATGGCTTTTTCGTTCCAGGGGCCCGGTTGGTTTTTAAGTCAAAACCAACCCGACCATACTCCAACTTCATCCAAAACTCAAGCGGAGTAATCCAAAAGGTCCGTCTCACTAAGATTAATTCAAAAAAGTTGACGGCACGTCAATCGGACGTCCGGAGCTAAAGTTATAGGCGTTTCTAGTCCGAGGGCCCGATTGGTTTCGTGTTCGAACCAACCCGGCCATACCCAAAGTTCCCCGAATCCTTGATTTACCGAAACGACCGTCTCGATCCCAGGATCGCATCTCAACTAACAGTGTGTGGATCAGAGTTCTGTAGCCCACGTTACAGATGTTTTAACGAACCTGTCCGTTTTTAGGGGGTTTTGGGCCCTGACTGACACAGCCCGAGACCCCCCGGGTCAGCCCGAACCGGGTGACCCAACCCGGGTCCGGGTCCGTCCCATCAAGGCATGGTGTGGCCCGGTGCGGGTGGCTCGGCCCGGCGCGGGCGCCGCGTGCCACGTGAGCACGGAATTGGGGGAAACGCCACCCCCTTCGAACGATCGGCAGACCCACGGGGGGGGGGGGGGGGGGGGGGGGGGGGTCCACCCTACCGCATTGATTGTGGGTTCAAACCCCTAGTTTTTCGGATCTAGCCGGCCATAAAGGCCGGCCAGTGTGTCGCGCAGGAACAGCCGGTACCGCCTTCTGAGCACCGGAAGTCGGCGGCTCCGGCCGCCCTTCCCTGCTTCGTCGTAGCCTTGGTCCGACCAGCGCGGCGTGCCGGGGCCACGCCCCTCCGCCGCATCCCCACTCCAGCCGCAGCTTTTTCGTGGTCCTCCGGGGCGGCGTGATGGCGCCGCGCCCCTTTTCCAGGGCCCAACTCTTGCCGTAGCTTCCTTTGGCCTCAATGGCGTGGCGTGACGGCATCACGCTTCTTTGCTGCGTCCCTCCTTGTTTTCGCGTGGTGTCGTTGCATCGCGCCGCCTTCGTTCAGGCCGCAACGCATTCAACCACAAAGCGGGAGGAGGATCGGCCGTGTTCGGGAAGTCCATCCTCCTCCCATTAAATTTTTAACAGGTGGCCCAAATATTTAATGAAGAACGAAAAGAATATTCACGAAAAAAATTCAAACCCCTACCTTGAAGAAGTCGGTGAACGAGGATCTTCGCGGGAAAAAGATATCGCGGAAGACGGCATCGCAGAACGAGGCTTTGTAAGCGTCGTTGGTGTTCTCCTAATGAAGGATGCGGCGTGTCTTCATTCTCCAAAGAATTCATCTCTCACAAGCCGCGGAGAGGATAGAATATGACATGAAGATCTCCCCTTGCGGTGACAGAGTTCGTGTCATAGACTCGGCGTTCTTCGCGTTCTTCAACGAGGAAGACGACGTTCTTAAAGGATCGTGTATTTTCTCCCTAATTCATCTTGCACAAAAATTATGAAATAATAAAATATGGTTTCCCATATTTTATTACTCATTCAAACATTTTCTAAATTCAAAACGAATTCACCAAAGTAATTAACGTGTGTTGTCAAATTAATGAGGTGTTTTGTTGGCATGTAATTTAATTTGGAGGAGATACAAAATAAAAGCAATAGGGGAAAATAAATGGGGTGTTCAATGGGGTGTTATGAATTTTAAGGATGTGGGGGATCATGCGAGGCCACCCCAACATCTTCACATCTTCCCTCTCATAACACTTAAACCACCAGTGATGAAATAAAAATAAAATTGTAATCCAATTTTTATTTTTTATTCCTCACATTTTTAACATCTCCTCCTGAGAAAACGCAACCCAGAAAAAGGTGCTCTTAAGAAAAAAACAACCATGTGGTTTCATCGGTGCCCTCGGATTTCTATTAAGAGCACTGGTTCAAAAGTTATAAAAAAACCCGCTCGTCCGTTCACTGAACGTACCCGAGCTAAACATCGGAAATTGATTCTGGGCACACCATGCATCCGAATCAGGTTCCGTCAAAAACTCTGTACTTGTAAAATCACAAAGAAAATAAGAAAAAAATTTCACATTAATATTATGGGTCTTTACATTACTCTCACCTCAGGGCTTTACGTCCTCGAAAAGATAATCACAAACTAGGGGAACAAATGAGGGTACTGAGCATGAATCTGGGCCTCCTGCTCCCAAGTGTTCTCCTGGAGGTTCCTGTACTGTCGTCTGATGCACACTAGAGGAATTGACTGCCCACATAGGACCCGCTCATGTTGACCCTAGATCTCCCCCAGGACCTCCGGAAAATTCGTCCTATCATCAATGTCCAGCTCCCCATGGTTGATGATATCCGTCGGGTCATGCACATATCTCCTCAGCTGAGATACATGGAAGACGTTGGGCACCCGGTGCAACTGAGGTGGTAGAGCCAGGTGATAATCCACCTCGCCTATCCTGCTGAAAACTAGGAATGGTCCGATGAAGTGGATAGATAACTTACCGCTCCGGCCAAATCTATGTAATCCATGTCAAGGTGAGACCCTCAAGAAGACGTGGTCACCATCCTCGAACTATAGTGGTCTCCGCCTACTGTCAACATAAGACTTCTGTCGGCTCTGAGCTGTCATCATCCACATCTAGATGACCTGGACATTCTCTGTCATGGCCTGGACCATCTCTGGTCCCATAAGTGCTGACTCCCCAGGGTCTGTCTGGCACATAGGTGATCTGCAAGGTCGGTCGTACAATGCCTCGTAAGGTTCCATCCTGATTGTGGAGTAGTAGTTTTATTGTACGCAAACTCCATCAATGGTAGGCGGTCCTCCCAGCTGCGACCAAAGTCAAGGACACTAGTGCAGAGCATGTCCTTGAGAGTCTGAATGGTACTCTTCATCTGACCATGCTTCTGAGGGTGAAAGGCGGTGGTCAGACGTAGCTACATCCCAAATGCCTCCTACAACCCCTTCCAAAGCCAGGAAGTAAAGCGATCATCTCGATCGGAGAAGATAGATGATGGCACACCATGAGGTCATACAATCTCCTGAACGTAGAGGCATCCCAAGCTCCCCACTGAGCCATGCTCTCTAATGGGTATAAAGTGGGCCGACTTTGTGAGTCTGTCGACAATCACCCAAATGGAGTCATGACCTATGGAAGTACGTGGAATTCCAATCACGAAATCCATAGATATACCATCCCACTTCCACGCCGGGACCTCCAAGGGCTGTACCAAGCCTGCTAGTACCTGGTGATCTACCTTCACCTACGGGAAGGTGAGGCATCGAGAAACGAACTCTACTACATCCTTCTACATACCCGGCCACTAGTGTTGTCGTCTGATATCCTAGTACATCTTCGCCACTCCTGGATGTACTGCTAAAGGGGAAGTGTGAAACACCCTTAGCACCTCCCCCTGTAAAGAAGCTGGTACCGTGGTACATCCTCTAAAAAGGTCATCGTGCTCTCCTCTTATAGAGAATATATTAGGTGATTTTCTTGAGGATATCTGTGCATGCTGCATCTCACAGTCAACGTCCCCACGCTATGCCTCTCTGACCCACTACAGTAGTGGAGGAGTGATTTTATGTGACTGAAGAAAGGCTTCTCCATCTCTATCCATGAAAGATATCTGCAAAGCGGCTAGCTGCTCTGTCACCTCCTCAAGTAGCTGAATTCTCGTCCTCCTGCTGAGAGCATAGGCTACTACATTTCCATTTCTAGTAGTATTGTCTATCTCAAAGTCATAGTCCTGGAGGAACTCGAGCCATCACCTCTATCTTAGGTTCAGGTCCTTTTGCGGTAAGATATACCCGAGACTCTGGTGGTCAGAGAAGACTATGAAGCACTCACCCATTAGATAGTGTCTCCACATCTTCAGAGCGAAGACCATTGCTCCTAAATTCAGGTCATGGGTAGCATAGTTCTCCTCATGTTGCTTCAACTGTCGTGATCCATAGGCGATCACTTCCCAGTTCTGCATCAGGACACACCCGAGCCTGGTCCCTGATGCATCGCAGTAGACGACGTACCCTACAATCTCCTTTGGTAGCCTCAAGATGGGTGCACTGGTCAATCTCTATCTCAGGTCCTGGAAGCTTTGCTGACATCTATCAGACCACAGTAAGGGTTTCCCCTTCTTCGTAAAAGCTTAAAGTGGTGTCGTAACTCTAGAGAAGTCTGGCACAAACCTCCGGTAGTATCCAGCTAGACCCAAGATACTCCGCACCTCTGTCACTCTCCTCTGTGGCTCCCAAGCTAGCACTGCCTCGATCTTCATAGGATCCACCGCAACTCCTACCTCAGAGATGACGTGCCCCAAGAAGTTAACCTCATGTGTCCATAACTGACACATCGAGATCGTACTATAAAGTTGGTTCTCTCAGAGTGTGTCCAGTACAACCCACAAGTGGTAGGCATGTTCCTCCTCAGAAGTCAAGAATATGAATATGTCGTCGATGAAGACCACGACAAATCGATCGAGGTAAGGCTGAAATATCATGTTCATGAGGCTCATGAACACTTCTGGTGCATTGGTTATGCTGAATGTCATAACCAAGAACTCATAGTGGCCATACTGACAACTGAAGGCCATCTTTTGCATGTCCTCGTCTCAAAATATGAGCTGATTTTAGCCTGACCTGAGTTCTATCTTCGAGAACCACCTTTCTCCATTGATCTGATCGAAGAGGTCGTCAATCCTCGGTAGCGGATACTTGTTCCTCATGGTCACCTGGTTCAGGTGACAATAGTCAAAACACAGTCGCAAGCTCCCGTCCGTCTTCTTGGTGAACAATATCAGGGAAGCCCAGTGTGAAACACTGGGTCAAATGAATCCCTTTCCCTGAAGGTCCTCCATTTGTACCCATAGCTATCGAAGCTCATCGGAAGCCATCCAATATGCTAGAGTGGATATTGGGGCTATCCCGGGGTACAGGTCAATATAAAATTCTACCTATCTGCGAGGAGGTAGTCCTAGAACGTCGTCAGAGAAAACGTCCGCATACTGATCCACCACTATAGGAAAACTAAGGCTCTGCACGTCAACTTCTCCTAGGATAAGGCTAACCAACTGATGAGTGATCGGCTGTCCTCTCCTATGCGTGAGTCCAACCTGTGCTGCTAAGGATCCCTTCTCGCCGGTGAAGGTGAACCGGCTCCCATCGGTGCGAACACACCGCACCTTGCGCCTAATACAGTCGATCTGAGCATGGACTGTAGATAACAAATCTATGCCCAAGATGTTGTTAAAAGGCCTCGACGCTGCTACAAGAAGATCCCACCTGAAGCTCTCTCCTCCTAGAGTAATCTCACACTGCCAAAACTAGTGTTTGATCATCGAGTCTACTCCCATAAGATTCTCTAGCCATAAGGATCAAGCCAACGACTCCGTCGGAATCTCTAAGCTCCGAAAAATGGCAACGGCAATGAAAGAATGACTCACTCTGCTGTCTATAAGGACTGCAGTAATGGTGGAGTAGACACAAATAGTACCTCAAATCATCTCTGGCTTGCCGTGGTCGTAGGCCTCCTCTGCCTGAAGTTGAGCCTGTATCTGCCCGCCAGCTCCCTATGGTCGTGGTGGACCTCCTGGTGGTGGTGGTGGTAAAGCCTCAAATCGTCGCCCACCACCTGCTACTCTGCCAGCTCCACTGCCTCATTCACCTTCTCTCTACAGACCACCACGATCGACCCTCTACCTCTGCCTGGGTGGCCCCTCAACCGTCTGCTGCTCCTCTACATGGTGGGTCAGGCAATAACGAGCCATGTGTCCCTACCTGCCGCATGCATAGCACTGTCTGCTCCTCGAAAGGCTGGCTCTACATCATGTCCCCCGAACCTCTTAGTCAGTGTCATGAGGGCGTCCTCCTGCTGGTATGGTCCTCCTGGACCCATGTGACATCCGTTGACTGCTAGCTACAGAAGACCCATCTATGTGCCGCCCTACGGTAGGTCCTGCTGTAGGCTCAGCAAGAAAGATCTCTATGAGAAGGGATCACTCCAGTACTCCTGCCTGCGTCAGAATGCTGAGGGAAATCATTGATGCTCTGATCTCATGCCTGATTCCCTACACGAAGGTCCGAGCCCGGAAGAATGGGTCTTGTACCATGTCCATTGAATAGCGCGAGAGATCGGTAAATCTCAATGAGTACTGGGCTACCGTCATGCTGCCCTGCCGCAGATATAGTATCTCCTGAATGCGCACCGCACGTAGGGTGGATGAGACAAACTCTCAGCGGATGAGTCTCTCAAAGTCCATCCAGAGGAGAGATTCATTTCCGTGCACCTGGAGGATCAGGATTCACCATATTCCTACTGCCGCGTGCAGGAGGCTCGCTGCAAGGATCACCATGAGGTCAGCTAGTGTCCCCACTAACCTGAAAACCCGAACTACAGCCTCCAGCTAATCCTCGGCTGCCTGAGGGTCTCTCTCCCCATGGAACCTGGGCGGTCTCTGACGCTGGAACTTATGAAGTTCACTAAGGTGACGTGCACTCTCAGCAGCTAGCGCTGGTGGCATCGGTGGCTCAGCGGGTAGAGGTACCGCTGGTGCCTTTGCTGAAAAAGGGACCTGTACAGAGGCCACGTCGCTCGGTGGGCTGTCGTCATGCACAAAGCTAAGAACCATAGCTGGCTGTCATCATGGGGCCATCCTGAAAAGAAACAGGTGTGCCAAGGTCAAAACAGTATACCTGGTAAGCTGACACAAATTAATCAAAAAAGAAAACTTTTGAAACACACATGCAATCAATGTTTTCGTGCACTGAGTCAGAATTCAGATGTCAGGGTCTTGGTGTATGGATACGTCGGCCGCCGCACCAATACTGGACTCCCTAGACTGATAACCACACACAATACCCTTAACCATATTTCTACACATAGAAGAAAGATCAGAGTCCTGAGATCTGTGGTAGAACTGAACTCCTATGATACCAATTTGTCACGACCCATCCCCGGGACCCGTGCTATGACTACCCCAAGCCTACCTTCCATATGCCAGGGGCATGCGACTAGCACCAAGGCGTAAATCCCAAAAAAAGGGGAAGGCATTGACTTTATAAAGTAAACAAACACCACAGAATAAGCAAGCAGAAGTAATCACTAAGTAAAACTGGGTACAATAGTATGTTCGGAAAAATAAGTGGGCCAGAATACAAACACAAACTGAAAGTAAAGTACAACTGGAAAGAAAGTACAGCAACTGAAAGGTAAAGCAACAACGTTAAGCCATACACTGGAAATCCCACCTGAAAGGTGGGTACCGATAGTCTCCTCAGCTCCTCGGGTCCAACTGTCCGCCCCGTGTACATCCCGCCTAGTGGTCCGCCTCCAGGTACTGGCTTGCTCCACAAGCCTCAGCCGCGATCACTGTTGTCCATCATCTGCATCCAACACAACGTAGTGCGGGCATAGCCCGTGTAGGGGTGAGTATACTCTACTCAGTAGGGACCCCGAGACCCCCGAGGGTCTCCCAGAATCCACAATGGATAATCCACAAATGAATGATACAAAAAAGAAGTAACAACCAACACTACTTAGGTATATGCCCATATATATACCTAAGTCATCAATTCCAGTTCAGCTCCAACATCTGTGCCCAATTTCAATCACATCCACACATGATAGTACAACCCAATCCACACAGGAAAGAACATCCCAATCCACACAGGAAAGCACAACTCAATCCACATAGGAAGCAAGTAAATCATATCGAAGATAATGATTGGAATTCAAGACTCATCCCACACAGGTATATTTCTTCGTAAGGGGATAGAGATGATCAGATGTATCCACTGATTCATCTATGCTGGGACCCATGTAGGATACTAAACCAGCTAAGTTGTCGGACCCACGTAGGATACTAGACCAGCCACTCTGTTGGTCCCACATAGGATACTAGTACAGAGTCAAATACTGTCGGACCCACATAGGATAAGAGAACAGCAGTCACATTCTGCCAGACCCATATAGGATACAAGAACATTAGTAATCACCGTCAAACCCACCTAGGATTTCAGTACGGTCGTCATCACTTCCAAACTCACGGAGGATCCTTGTACAGTCATCGTCACTACCGAACCCACATAGGATTTCAATGAAGTCATCGTCGCAGCCAGCTCTAGGGTTCCCGCACATAGCATGCTCATTTCTGGGAGGTTCCGCTCCACGAGCCAAGAGTAGATACATCAACTGACACATTGCCCGGAGTTGATGTATCCTAAAGTTCTGTCTCTTCGAGAGGGACTCAACGTGACAGACGGCGCGTCAATCGGATGCCCGGTCGGAGAGTTAATGGCGTTTTCGTTCCAGGGGCCCGGTTGGTTTTTAAGTCAAAACCAACCCAACCGTACTCCAACTGTGCCCAAACCTCATGTGGAGTAAGACAAAAGGTTCTTCACACTAGGAGGAATCCAACATAGTCGACGGCACGTCAATAAGACATCTGGAGCTCAAGTTATAGGCGTTTCCACTCTGAGAGCCCGGTTGGTTTCGCGTTTGAACCAACCCGGCCGTTTTTAGGGGGTTTTGTGCCCGGACCGACCCAGCCCAAGACCCCCTGGGTCAGCCCGAACCGGGTCAACCCAACCCCGGTCTGCGTCCGGGCCATCAGGGCGTAGCCCGGCTGGCGCGGCCCGGCCCGGCGCGAGCGGCCGGGCCCGGCACGGCCGGACTGTCCCAATGCGGGCGTCGTGCGCCGCGTGAGCGCAGAAGGGGGGAAAAGCCACCCCCATCGAATGATCGATGGATCCACGGGGGGGGGGGTCCGCCCTTCCGCGTTGACCGGGGGTTCAAACCCCCGGTTTTCCGGTTCTGCCCGGCCGTAACGGCCGGCCAGTGTGTCACGCGGGACCAGCCGGTCCCGCCACCTTAGCACAGGTGGCCGGTGGCTCCGGCCTCCCTTCCCTGCTCCGCCGCGGCCCAAGGTCGTGGCCTTGGTCCAACCGGCACGGCACAAAGGTGTCACGCCCCTCCGCCGCTGCCCCGCTCCGACCGCGGCCTCTTCGTGGTCCTCCGGCGCAGCGCGACGGCGCCCCACCCCTCCGCTGTGACCCGAATCTAGCCGCGGATTCTTTTGGCCTCAACGGCATGGCGCGACGGCGCTACGGTTCTTCACCGCGTCCCTCCTTGTTTCCGTGTGGTGCTGTTGCACCGCGCCGCTTTGTTCAGGCCGCAACGAATACAACCACAAAGGGGGGGGGGGAGGATCGGCCGTGTTCGGGCGGTCCGACCTCCTCCCGTTAAATTGATAACAGGCGGCCCAAATATTTAACAAAGAATGCAAAGAATATTCACGAACAAAATTCAAACCCCTACCTTGAAGAAGTCGTTGAATGAGGATCGTCGCGGAAAAAAGACGTCGTGAAAGATGGCGTCGCGGAATGAGGCTCCGTAAGCGTCGTTGGTGTTCTCCCAATGAAGGATGTGGCGCGTCGTCTTTCTGCGAAGGAGGCATCTCTCATCGGCTGTGGCTAAGAGAGGATACGACATGACGATCTCCCTTTGTGGTGATGGAGTTCTTGTTGTATACTCGGCATTCTTCGCATTCTTCAACGGGGAAGAAGACGTACTTCAACGCTCATGTATTTTCTCCCCAATTATTCTTGCACAACAATTCAGAAATAATAAAATAAGGATTCCCTTATTTTATTACTCATGCCAACCTTTTCAATATTCAAGATGAATTCACTGAATTAATTAACGTGCGTTGTCAAATTAATGAGGCATTTTTTTGGCATGTAATTTAATGTGGAGGAGATACAAAATAAAAGCTATAGGGGAAAATAAATTGGGTGTTAGGAATTTTAAGGAGGTGGGGGATTGTGTGGGCCCCACCCCAACTTCCTCACATCATCCCTCTCATAACACATAAACCAGCAGTAATGAAATAAAAATAAAATTGTAAAACAATTTTTATTGTTTATTCCTTGCATTTTTAAACATCTTTTCCCAAGCAAACGCAACCCCGAAAAAGGTTCTCTTAAGCAAAAACACTGGTGTTGTGGTTTCATCGGTGCCCTCGGATTTTGATTCTGAGCACTGGTTCAAAAGTTAGAAAAAACCCCGCTCGTTCCTTTACTAAATGTACCCGAGCTAAACTTCAGAAATTGATTCCGGGCACACCGGGCCTCAGAATCAAGTGTCGTCAAAAACTGTGTACTTGTAAAATCCTAAAGAAAATTAACAAAAAAATTTCCCTTAAAATTTACCAGTATTTACATGGGGAGTCGCTGATCAAGCACTTTTTGGTCGGGACGTGACATAGTGGTATCATAGGAAGTTCCACCTTTGGGATCTCAGAGCGTAGCTGGTCTAGCTATGACATTGGTTTGGGTTGCATAGCGGCGGTGTTAGGGTGTTTCTAGATCGGATTTCAGGACAAAGACTCTAGTGTTGGTGCGACGGCCGATGTATCCATTCACCAGGACTCTAGTAACCTACCTTTCGACTCGGGACATTCGTATACTGGTCGAAGGGACATAATGGTGCATGCATCATATAGGACAGGGTTTTGGGTTTTCCTTTTCCTTCTTGAGTTAGCTATCCAGATATACTCTTTGACTGTGGTGCGTTTTGAATGTATTTTAGGATGCCTCCACGATGATAGATAGCAAGGGTTACATAATGGGATTGTGGTGACAATCCGCTCCATGTAGTGGTTGTGGACCAGGTCGCAGGTTCTGAGGCTGGACCTCCAGGTGGTCCACCAGTTGTGCCACCACCTATCGAGTAGCTGGTTGTGCTGGTAGTGGAGGATGAGGTTGCACCCAGGCTGAGTGCACTGCACGAGTTCCCAAGGCAGCGACCTCTGAGGTTTTGGGGTGATACAGACCCCTAGGAAGCTGATGACCGGATTGAGGTAGTCACTCTAGTTTTCCGCCATGTGAGGACACCTCCAGATCAGATGGTGCTCCTAACGGCGAGCCTTCTACATGGTTCTGACGGGCGATGGTGGAGTTTGGTGATGCAGTCCCATGATGAGGAGACATTCACGTGGGCAGAGTTTGAGCGGCTCTTCAGGGAGAAGTTCTATCTTGTGATGCTAAGATCTGTGTAGATATAGGAGCTTCTGTAGCTTCGGCAGGAGGGCATGAACGTGTTGGATTACTCGGAGAGGTTCGCAGACCTATCGCGCTACTCCATGGATATGGTTCGAGACCCGTTCTTTAGGGCTCAGACCTTCGTGCAGGGATTTTGCAGGGACATCCGAGAAGGTGTGTTTTACTTGTGCCTACCCACCTATGCTAGAGTGTTGGAGTGAGCTTTAGTGGTGGAGAGATTTCTGGCCAAGCAGATCCGCCTGTTAGTGCTGGGAATACAAGAGCTGAGACTTTTTCAGTCGGATCAGTATCTGGTAGTCGACGACAAACTTAGGGGTCTGGACGTGGCTGACGTTTCAGGAGGTGACCCCAGGATGGAGGATCTGAGGCTTAGGGCTCACAGGGCTCGCAGGATAGTTTTGGTCAGCCGTAGGAGAGGCGGTGTTATTATTTCTATGGTCGAGGACATCTTGCTAGAGATTTTTCGACCCGACGTGCTGCTGAGAGGGAGTCGGTCGATGGACCACCTTGGCAGAGGCAACGTATCGTGCAAGGAGGTCCGCAGGGTAGCGGATGTGGCGGTGGAGCGGGTGCAGCAAGAAGAGGTGGTAGGGGGTACCACATTCCACCACCCCCACCCCCAAGAGGTCCATGCCAAGCTCAGGGAGCTGGTGTCCAAGGGCGAGGACAACTTCATTCCCTAGAGGCTGTTGACCCAGAGGCACCGTGAATGGATAGAGGTACCCCTTGGGTCCTTTCTACTTTCTGTAGTAGTTTGTTAGACACTATTTAGCAGTACCCTTCTTTTCTGTTGCTTGCTCAAGTTTTGTGCAGGGCATTGGTAAGACCCTGGGTGGGTGTTGTTTGGCATGCTTCAAATGCGTAGGAAGAGGGATCCTTCCCCCACTGAGATGCATTTTTGTGGAGCGATTAAAACCGTGAGGGCGTGTCAGTGCCCCCCAAATCGGATACTGTTGAGGTGTGGTGGATGAGTCCATTTGACTTATGTGGTTGGGAATGGGTGTTTGTTGGAGAACTCGCTGGTGTGGGAGACCCAGTTGAGAGTCCAATCGCTTTCCTTGTACTTTTGGCTTTTCGGGGATGAAAAGTTCTAAGGGGGGAGGATGAAGTGACTCTGGTTTTTAGCCCTATCAGACTTTGGAAACTTTCTACGAATAATTCCAGAGCTAGGCACGAAGACGACGTGTGATTCTAAGGCCCGATGTTCCCAGAATTAATTTTATAAAAATATCAAGTATTTTCATACTATGCACGTATCGAGGGTGTGATATCTCCTAAACAGTAGCTCGGAACGGGAATCTAAGGGCACTGTTACGTCCGGAACGTGCCGTTTACACTAGGAGAGGTGTAAACATGGCGAGCGCGGGCCTGTAGTGGAAAGCGCCAGTAGGGGAATTTCATAAATTAGTGGAAAAGTCCATTTACGAGCGTTGGCTCATATAAATTCTGAATGGAGCCTCAAATCGCGAATCCGAGTCCTCCATTGCATCGAGAATGGCGTGTTTACCTTAGGGGTGACCTTACCTTGGTCTGCATCGGGTGCCGAGTCGGAGGCGAGTTGGTGGAGAGTGAAATGTGTTGTGTTATAAAAAAAATAAAAAGAAAAACATTATCCCCCTCCTCTTACCTTCAACGTGCAACGACGAACGGCACCCCCCCCCCCCCTCTCGACCTCTGTTTCTTCGCCAGATAGAGCCAGAATCGTCTGTTTTCTTCGTCGTTCGTCAGCGGATCTTGCTTCAGGGCGTCGCCAGTGTCGATCTGCACCTGAACCTTCGTTTTTTCACCCGCGAGGTAGGCGTTTTGCATTTTAATCCCCCGATCCTGTTTTTCTATGAAGTGCTTTGTTTTGAGGTCGTTGAAGGGTAGATTGCGTCCTGGGGGTCGCACCGGTGGTTTCGAATCGCAAAACGGACCGCCGAGGTTCCCACAACAGTCCGTGGAAGGGCCGCCCAGCGCGGCAGCACGCTGCCGGAGCATAGCGGAGGGCCGTCGGCCAGGGTAGGCCGGCCGGACCGGCCGGTTTATGCCGGTCCTACCACTTTTTGTCAGACGGGGGTCTTTAAACCCCCGTATCTTGCAATCCGGGAGTCGTATTCGCGTACCGTTTGTGGCGATGTGACCCTGACAATGAGGTGAACCCTCCGGTGTGGGTTTGAGAATTTAGGTGTTCGGGATCGTGTCCTGGGGGTTAGAAAGGTCGTATAAAATAATAATATTTTATTATTTTACGACTTCGGGCAGTTGTAACTTCTAGCCGGAGTCTCTGATTGATGTGTCGTCAGTGGCGTTGAGACCCTGATGATACGGTTACTTTTTGAGATGATTTTCGGGTGTTGGGACTATGAATGGGGTGCGGGTCCCATGAGGTCGAGTTATGGCGTTTGTGGAGAAAGGCAGATTTCACTCTAGGAGTTCTATTCTGGCAGGTGAATAGTTGATCCTGTGTGTTTTTTCGAGAGGATCGCAATGGTGCGATCCATTTGATGAGTTTCAGATCGAGGCGTGGTCCCCACCCGAGTTGGCTTCGGTGAATAGTACTTTTTCCACCGGGTGTCCATTTCGGACGAACGAGTTATCGTTTCCGCTTGTCTTTTCGAGGGGATCATCGTTGTATGATTCGCTCGATGGGTTTCGGGATCGTTGTGTGGGCCCCGCATGAGCAAGCTACGGTGAATAGTGCCTTTTTTACCAGTGCTCTGTTTCGAGCGAGTAAGAAGCCTATCCTGCGTGTTTTTTTGCATTGATCGCGAAGGTGTCCTCAGTATTGGACTTGGAGGAGCGTAGTGTGGCGTTGTTGAGGGTCACTCAGATTAGCGATTTTTTGGACCAGTAGTGGTTGAGGGTACTCCCTTGGTTTTTTCCCACGAGGGTTCGTGTGGCATCACACCCTTCGTATAGGTTTGTGATCCTCTCGATGGGATTTTTAAATTGTTATGGTTGTTGCATCCCTCCGGTGGGCCCGGAGCGGGATCCTCTAGCATCTCTTCCCTAGATCAGGTTCTTGGTATCTCTGTGACCGCTTATTCATGGGTGGTGATCCCCTATCTAGCAGGTTAACCCCATAGGGTTTGTGGCATCATCAGGAATATGATCCCCTACGCAGTGGGCTGTGCTCAGTAGGGTTGTGGCATCGTCGGGTATACAAACCCCTACTCAACATCATGTTTATATTAGGGTTGTGGTATCGTTGGTTATGCGATCCCCTACTCAGCGCGTGGTTTTTGTAGGGTTGCGGCATTGTCAGTTCGATCCCCTACATCGCAAGTTATACGAGATAGGGTTCCGGTATCATCATGACCACCTTTATATGGCGACGATCCTCTATCTGGGACGTGCTTCTGTCGAGCACCAGATCAGGTTGTGGTATCCCCCATCGGATCCTGGGAGTGATCCCCTATCTGTAAGATTTATGAATGCCAGATCGGGTCCTGGTATCCCCCAGCGGATCCTAGGAGTGATCCCCTATCTGTGAGATCTTCGTCTACCGGAGTGGGTTCTGGTATCCCCTAGCGGACCCTAGGAGTGATCCCATATCTAAGGAGTTTGGTGTTTATGTTGTTTTAGCAGGGTTTTCCTCAATGATGGTATCCGACGAGCATGGTCTCTCGGGCGACCATCTGAGAAGTTTTCTTGGGACCCGATGGAGTGTATCTCTCGGGCGAGTGTCATCTGGGATGACAGTGATTGTGGAGTGTGCTCTCCTAGTTGTGGATTGTTTCTGGTGATGAGTTCAGTACCTCTTGTAGCTCGGTGCGTGGGATGGGTATATCTGGATTGTTCAAGGTGTATGTATGGGCATACACCGGAGCTGAGCTAACTAGATGTGTTTAGATGAGGATGGTCATGAGGTGGAGTCTCCCTCTCATATGGGTTCCCTCTGGCTGGGATGAGTGGATTGTTGCCTTTTAGTTTCTCTCTTTTAGTTTTGGGTTTTTGGAGTTCCTACTGAGTATGTTTATACTCACCCTTGCACCGACTTTGCCTGCACATGTTTGTGTCTTGTGCAGACTACAGACATTTCGACGGAGTCCTAGGAGGACCCAGAGAAGGTGGAGCTGAGTGAGCATAACTGACCGGGGTGTTAATCAGTGCGGTGACGAGGGAGCTTTCCGGCGAGTGATTATAACAGCGTTCCCCTTCTTCATATCAGGTTGGACGTGCTTTTTTAGTTTTCTTTTGGTGGGCCATGTTTGTCCCTTTTGTACTTCTGTTGTACTCTTGTTGTGGGATAGTGTATGCATGAATTTTCATTTCAGTTTTTTATATCTCTGCTCTATTGCATGGAGGTGATTGAGGGTGCGTTTGTATAGTTACCTTTTGGATAATGCCTCCCATGTGTGTGATAGCCTACTTGGTGCTGGATGTCATCCCCTGGCCTATTGGATGAGGGCTTGGGGAGTCGCAGCGCGAGCCCCATTGGGTCGGGTCGTGACAATTTCTCTATATTTTTTGTATGATTTTTTCTCTATCCACCACAATATTGGTTTGTTAAAAAATGTTTTAACAACAAAGAGCTGGTTAATTTGGAATTTATAACACTCATGGGAGGTATTAAGTATTTTAAAATTTGTATTATACCCCTAATATGTAAAAACTACATGTATTTGTTATGGGATTCCAAACAAATGCAGTTTATATCAACTTAAAATGAAACCCTATCACATTTAACTTCATGTGGAAAGGACCATCAGGGTTCATTTTAATGTTTTAAATACATGAAAAATACTTTTATTTTTTATGTTCAATCATATAAGGCTAATGAATCACAATTTTAGTTCATGAAACCTTGACAAAATAATTTCCTATTAATGATAATGATACATGAACAATGATGCGTCTTTTACGGTTATGTAAAAAAATAATGATGCACCATTTAAGATAATGAATATTATATCATGTATTTTTATAGATTAAGTTAATATTTTTAGTACTCTTTTAGAGTTTTTATAATTCATGTGGTTTAGACTATAATATTAAATGAACCTATAAATGGTTCATGTGCGACAAAGTAATGAGGCGTCCATTTTTTGGTACAACATTACTAATGAGTTAAGTTAAGTTGGGTTGTAACATATAGCTTATTAAAGACCCATTCATATGCTTTTATCATTTATTAGACCTAGAAAACTAATTTATAGATCATGTGGACACTCCATGGACAAATTAATAGTTTAAAATTGTATAGACACTTGATCTAGGAAGGATAATCCAAAAAAACTCCATTTATCCCCATAATAAGATAACTATCATAATAAAGGGAATGAATGAAGGAATACAACCTTGGAGTCTCATCCATTTGGTAGGATAATTGGGTGAGATATATTATAGGTTTTTTAATTCTCACTATCGATGTAATAAATGATAATATGGGGGGAAACTGATATAGATAACGTAGAACATTATGTTAGAAGGATGTATATGAGGTATATGTAAGATAATATCCATTCCAAATTAACATATGTATATATTCATGGATATTTAT
Source organism: Viscum album (assembly GCA_963277665.1). Classification (NCBI taxonomy): domain Eukaryota; kingdom Viridiplantae; phylum Streptophyta; class Magnoliopsida; order Santalales; family Viscaceae; genus Viscum; species Viscum album. Next base: position 2,042,106,483 of record OY728147.1, on the reverse strand, counting down.
TTTAGTTAATTAATTAATCTATGTAATGTACCTACATGAATAGGGTGAATATTTTTAATTAATAATATATAAATATTTAGAACTGAAATCATCCCTTGTAAGGTATTTGATATGTGGGGAACCCAATTTAGAGAACTAGAAAGACAGACAAGTAGTTTGGTGGATTGGGATAATGGGTACCATGTAGGTCAGATTGGGAAAGATTATTAGAGTGAATACTAGGGAACCATATTGGGATGATCATGGAGATTTAGTGAAATCTCAGTTGGGGTCCTGAGTGAATGGGAACTGGGTTGGGTGGCCCATGGGAACTATGTGTTGGTCAATTAAGGAAATAATGTTTACTGAATCCCATTATAAGAAAATATTACATTGGTAAGACATTATTTAATCACTTTTGACCTCCTCTTGTGAAGGTAATTTCTAACTTATTTTAAAAATAACCTAGTAATTTTTATCCCTTGTCATATCCCAAATCAAGTAAGGACACAACTACAAATTTTTATTGATATTTTCCAAATTTTTGTTCCAAAAATATAAAAATTGTAATTCTTTGGAAACATGGGTGCATCCTTCCTATGATAAAATGTTTCTATGATTTTCTTATTTTTATATGGAAGGATGGGGGGTCCATATATAGGATAAGAAAGTTAGGAATACAAGAATCCATCGAAACCTATTTCTCATGCACAATTCCCATGAAGTGGGTGCGTGGTTAGAAACACATTGGGAGGAGTGTATGACATGAAAAAGATTAAATAATAAGAATTGGGTGAATGAGGAGAATAGGGAACATGAGTATAATAAGGGGTTGGGAATGAGAAGTGGGAACCCAAATATTCTCTAATAAATTAAAAATTCTCAATTATTTTGGATAGGATGGTGGAATTGAGCATTCAAAAAATATGTGTTCTATTAAATATATCCCATAATTAGTAAATATAATTGTGAATAAGTTGATCAAATTTAAGGTTATGTGTGTTTTTCATGTGAATTTTCACGTAATAATTCACCCGTGTAGAGGAAGATGTTTTGCACACAGTTTTAAGTGATACATGTTCTCTAGTGCAGCTATAAAAATATACTTTATTTTCTACCTTTATTTGATGTGTTTGATCGGGTTCATGATTTCATAATCATTAATTAGAGGGGGTTATTTTTAAAGTAATTTTATTAGTATATGAAAAATCCTATAAAAATGGAACTCTATAATTTCAAATTAATGTCACCTATTTTTGTAAGTATGGGTGAAAATTTGTTTCAACACTGGGCATGGGTGATATAGCTCGGAATTCAAGGAATGATCCACCAATAATAGTGATATGGGTAACTATAATTGGTAATAATAGAATTTTTTTCTGTATCTAGAGATTATAGACTGGGAAACATGACCTGAGCACTGAAATTAGAGCACGTTGATCTAGGTGAACGTTAACACTTAAATAATTTTCTGGAAACATATCATAATGCCTTTTCACATGATAATATTATCATGAACCACTTTCCTTATTTTCATTCAACTGTATTATTCATACCAACTCTTCTAGATTCTATTATATAATATTTATAGATCTAGTAACAAGGTCAGTGATGATGTAGACGCAATATTTGTTAAATAGATGGCTAAATGAATAGAGTATAGGGAATTCAAGTAGTTTAAATCATATTTTTCATCCCTCATAATATCCCTTACAATGAACCAATGATTATATTTTTTATATTATTTTATACCTTTTATGGTCATGGGCTTATGACTGATGCTCATATCTCTCACACATATCCAAAAATTACTTCGACTGGGTTCACTCGTTTTTCAATCGTAGAATGGTAAAATAATTCAACTAGGTTTTCATACATCAAATATGATTCTGCAGACCAATCATAATTAATGTGGTATACAAAATATAACCAAGACAATTTTAAGCATCATCCATAACCTCATATGTAGTTCTAGACCAAAATTTACAATCAGGCCGTTAATAATCAGAATCATGGAAGAAATATTGTCTTAAATATCTATCTCAATATAAGATTAAAACCTAAGTGGATGATAGAATATTGTATTTTAAGAAATTTTAATGAATTTTAACACTAGAAAACATTCATAGTGATATATGAATCTCTATAGACCTATCTAAAATATTTTTACCAGAATATAGATAGTATATGAAAAAATCTCAACCATTATACTTCCCAAACAAATAATTTCCATCTAGTGTGTAGAGTAGTGGGAATTAGTCTTTTCATGTTATATAAGAAATATGGGAAACTATTAATTATCGAAATATAGTATGATTTCACAAAACCAAAGGCCTCTTGAAGAGATGTATTGGGAACATCGCCATAAACTCCTGGTTTTGTAAATCAATTCAAGAAAGCTGCTACGAAATACACTCACCATCGTACTAATATCAAGTTTGTGAAATGATATAATGTATTATAGATAAATAATTATAGTTGAAAACCCTATGAATTCCAAAATGTGTGTCCAAACATATATAATAGGGGAACACAAGTCACATACATGATTTAATTATAATAGGTATAATTCTAGTATTATGGATCAAAAGGAAATATAGATATAAATCCTTGTGTTTATATTATCAGTTTTTCTTTTATATGACTCAATGAGAATATACATGAAGTTTGTAATTGTCACATGGGTGTGAGACTGAAGACATTGGTAATGGTGGTACTTTTAGTGGATCTAGACCCTAATACCATCGGTGTTGTCATTCAAATGATGTCAATCTTATACAGGTTCTTGTTAAATATTATTTATAGAAAGTTCATATTCTATATTTCTAGATCATTTAATGTTCTATATAGTTGGATAATAGAAAAATTCATGTACGTTAAATTTCATAGCATTCCCAATTAGCCAATTCAAATATCCAATCTCAATATTCTGATCATCTTTTTCATCAAGGACCTACCAATAGATAAATTGACAGTCATAAAAACACTATGGATATACTCATAGTTTAATGTACTCTTGTATGGAGGAATAATTAATAGTATGATCATATAAAATTACCATATAGTTTATTAGAGTCATTCTTATATATTGTATTTGAGATATTGTAACCTACTGATGATGATTGACTACAACAGCCCATAAGAGGTATATACACCATACTACTTCCCCTGCAAGTTTAAGCACATTGAATTTCATGTTGCAAAAATATTTTTATATAAAAGGATAGAACATAATACTATGGTAATCTAATGGTTATGGTTTAATATTATCTGTGAAGATACTCAAAAATCATGATTTTAACACTAAATATTTAGTATTGGATTACTATCTGATTTTTTTCCAAATTTATTTTATCCTATAATTAGGAAATAATTACATAGTTCCAGGGTTATTAAGTTAATGTTTGATAAAATGGGGATGTTTTAATTGAGGAAGAGAAATAAAATTTCTAAAAAAATTATTATCCATTTCAAAAAAATTATTCTACACTTAAAAACTCATAATTTAAGAGTCGACAGAACCTTTTTCTTAAATTGAGCTTATCTATTTGAAAAAAAACAAAGAAATGCTTGAGAAAACAAATAAGAGGTTAAAAATATAGATAAAATTGATAGAACTTAAAGACATTTTTTAGTTACTATAAAATGATCCAACTATCCACCCAGTGAACCTATATATTAAAACCTTCAAGTTTTGGGGAAATTTTTTAAGCATGGATGTAACTGATTAAATTTTTGTTTTGGTTTTTGGGGGGTGTAAAAATTTCATATATAGGTAATCTAAAAGAACCATCTAATATTATCCTTAATAATAATCCATGTAAGGATGCTATTTATATCCAGATATTGGAGATATGGGTTCGTGTCATTATTAAATGGGACCTCATCATAAGCTGTTTATGAGAGATCCTGGATAATGGAAATGTCAAGGGATGATCAAATAATTAGTCTATAATGAGAGAAAATATGTCCTTCAGCCTAATGGTTTATATATATATGTGATTCATTTTTAAAACAATATTCCTATTTAAAAATCATTTTACATAAAATAAATTTTGCATATGGTGGATAGAGAGAGTAGTGACATATCTAACAAAGTAACCTATGTACACTAAGTGTGGAACTCTTACTAGTAGTCTAGAAGATTCTAGAACTCTATTGGAAGAGGCTTATTCACAAGGTCATATAATGTTAATGGAATAAAATGTGTGATATGTAAACTATACATTCCCACTACTAGTACTATCAAACCTTGAGATTGAACCGGATATGCTACCATCTAAGTAATATTTCAATATATCATAGACATACTTAGAACAGATATTCATACTAGTGAGATATTATAGTATTGAAACACAAATCGAACTTTCTACTGTGAGGAATTAATTTCCATCCCTTTAATTTTAGGACCTCATTTCTCATAGAGGGTGAATTATGAAGCTAATCCTGACAATGATGAAGAAACAATATTCCACTAGTTAATAAACCCCTTTCTGGAAAATAGGATCTATATCCCCATTCAATTGTTTTTAAATATCTTTTATTAGAATATTTACAAGGTATTATTTATCTAATTGTAATTAATTATTCATAAATATGGGAGAATGAGTTGAAATATGATGCTATAAATACAGACAACATTGGTTTTGAGGCCTCAGTTATTATAAAATAAACTCTAGTTTATTGGGATAATGCTTTCATCACAAAATATAATGTTTTGTTTTCCTAAAATGTTGTTCAAGTCACTAATATGGATGATTTTTTAATGGAAGTAATAGGGATTATTTTGGTCCCTCTGTTTATATTGAGGGGAGATCACAATTTATTTAGAATGATACCTATAAAAATAATGAGGTAGAAATTTTTAGTTTTCCATGAAATGGTTCTATAATATGTAGTGATGATTCTAACATTATTTAAAAAATTGGTCCTGGGGGAATTTGGTATCTCATGGTGTCGTAGGATGGTGTGAGAATTCCAATTTTTATTACTACCTAATATTATTCAATATCTCCACTAATAGTTTAATAATTTAACGAATACATATTTGAATTTATGTTCTGATAAAAAAAATTAAATTTTTATATCATTTTATGGAATACCAAATTAGGCTTCGACTTTGTATGGATATAAATATATAGAATTACCATAAATGAATAATCAAGTGTATTTCTATAAATCTTATATAATTTCTAGAATATTCCATTACATCTCATGAATTAGGGCCTAACGAATACTTGCAAGGATTGATATGGGAATTAAGTGAGTATGTTGTAGGATGTGTGCCTAGACACGATACATTGACATATCGATCCAATCAATTAGTGGTAGAAACTGTACCTGTATCTATCATACAAACTAATGGGGAATGAGGATATGTTTTTATAGTGACAGTGGTCAATATGATCAAAACACCAATCAAAGTATTGGTAATTTGAGGGATTAATACCTTGGATGGTGGAGGTTAAAAAAATATTTCTTATCTATACTTTTCATGATTGTTCTCAAATTCATATTTTGTTTTTATCATCTACAATAACACCACTAAAATTTACATATTGAAAATGGATGGGGTTACAATACCAACAAACTAGTCATTAGAGACTTTGAAGTGAATTGAATACCTTGGGAAAGAACTCAAAATAAATTACCCAATGTTGGATTTTAGTCCAGTATCCTTAGTTAGTTCATGCTCAAATATTGAGTCCCCTTCACGTCATTGGTCTATTTGGAAACTAATCTGGTAAGACATCTTGTATTTAATTCTTCAAACCCCGATAGGGGAATTCATTCATCAATTACCCATGTTTCTACACATGTTCATTTCTTCTTGTATGAATAATTTTAATATATATCTATCCATTCCATTGTAAATAAAATATTTTATGGGTGGGATATTTTTAAAGAATTATTAACATGAGATATCAAGGATTCATACTATGGTTTGGCCCAAAACATTTCGGTCAATGGAACTTCAAAACCTTCATCGATGTGTGAGAAAGATTACAAAGAAATCAAAATAGGCATAAAAGAGTAACATTGGAAATACTACTCCAATAATAAAAATCTAATTATAAGGATAACATAAGAGGAAAAGATAATTTTTTTTAATAAACTACAAGGAAAAGGGAGAATTCAAGCATCAATTCCAAGACACTACTGTCAAAAGAGGACTTTTATGTTGTATGGATGGCTCAAAATTGATACGATATTGATTACTCAGATAAACCATTGATTTAAAAAAATTATTTTATAGAAGGTATATTTTATCATTTTATTATTAATATTGTGCTCAATACTTAATTTCACAACCAATTGGGAATATACATTTGATTAATATATTCTCATTACATTTTTCATAATGAATGTTAATATTTTTTAACATGGAATTTCCATTGATTTTAGGAAATTATATTTCCTCAACAATCAATCATATATAATATATGAAAATCATTTGGGATTAACATTATAATAATTCCATACATTTGATAGTTTTGTGAAATGGATTATATAAATCACTATTTCAAAAATCATTAGTCAATTATGTTTTTGAATCATTTGTCATCAAAAATTCTTATAATCATGGAAGGATATATGAATTTTTCATGTGCAAAGAATGTATAAAATTACAATAATATGAGGTGAATCTACTTGATTTTTTTTTCAAATTTAAGTTTCATCAATTTCTTTTACACATTAACTGATTTTGGTAATTTTTATACACAACACATTTACCATAACTATATTCCAATGTCATTCCTTTTACATATGAGGGGTTGAATGACTCATAATGATGATTATTATGAATTTTTTTTTCTTAGGGAAATCCCATGTCAACAGGATTCAAGTACCCTTGAAACTGAATTGTAAATACCTATGGCTATTTGGGTGATAAATCTATTGGGAATTTAAATTTTCCATTTTATAAAATGATTCATTTTGTGAAACATGAGCTATAATGAGGTTACATGGATTTGAACATCTAAAAATGATGTTTTTTTCAATTGTTTTGTTCACTTGTAGACGGTTAGAGGGTTTTTGAGAGAACCAAAGGATGAAAATGCACCCAAGACTACTGTAAATAGCCACCATGGACTATTCATTTTGTAAATAGAGACTCATGATGTGAATTGGTCACATGAGGTAATTCAGGACATGAAAGAGGGATGGTTAGTCCATTTAGAAGTACAAAATCAAGATACATTGACTGATTCAAATGTTCAAACCATGAATGTTTCAACCCTTGATTCATTATATTGTTTGAAGGGGGGTTTTTTTCCTTTCTACATCAACAAAAATGGATGCGTGAATAGGGTCTTCTCCAGATCTGCCCCTATCTTATTTCAACTCTGTTTTTTGTGGTTTTATGTGTGACTCAACGATGTTAATAGGTTTTGTTCCAATTAGACTATTTTTTGGTAGAATCATCCATTTTTATGGTTCTTTCACTCAGTCTTGTCAGGGGAGATCCTATGATGATGTTCACAGACCATCATTCATATTTTCAGAGAACGTTGAGTTATATGTTGTTAGTGGACCACTCTCTATTGTTAGTGTTTCTGTCATGTTGGTATGACCCATGCGTATGTTGTGTGGGTGCGTGTTGGTATTTTTACCATGGTAAAATCTTGGGTTAGTGTTTTAGTGCGTTTTTTAAATGGGTAAATGTATTTGTTTTGAGGATGTGGTCTTCATTCATTCCATGTGCCATTTATTATTTTTTAAAATATATGGGATGTGTAGTCATGCACTTAGGTAATTACCATGTTTATTTAAATTGTTTAAATTAAAATTATATCCCTTTATTAGGATTCACAAAATTACAAGTCCCTAATAGACTGTGGTATTGGATGGTTTTCCTCGAAGGCTGATGAAAAAGGCCTTGGCATGTGATGTTATTTTCTTAGGATGATATCCTATAAGATAAGGACAATAATTTCAATGAGAAGGGTGACCTAAAGTGATCATGAGAAACAATATGGGACATGGGACATATTTAAAATATTTTCTATATGAGTAACCCCAGGTTGTTAGTGATGTTATTCTACCATATTTACGATATCATGGGATATGATGTCCATAGAATGATGGGTGTTGACCTGAGACTAGGTCGATGATGAGGACCCATGTGAGGGTTCCTAGGTTGTACTATAACATATTGGACCTCAAGAAGATCCAAATTGAAAGAATAAAATTGATATAGTGTGTGTACATAGGTTGAGATGGTTGTGGGTGTCCCACTAGAACCTAAACTTGTGTGTAAGCCCAATGAAGCTGAGATTGTGATAATAGGCATATGTATTTGGCCAAAAATTTTGGAATAAATATTTTTTATGAATTTTCATGTAAAATATTGATTTCCTAAGATTCCATGGAATCACCCATCCGAACTAAATGTAGTGGGACTCTCTGGGATTCCTGTGAATCATGATGAGATGGATTAGACATTAGGATTCAAGTTATAATTGGGATCAGGTCACATTACATACTAGGGGAAGATTCCTATATTGGATATAATCTTGAGATATCAGTGAAACAGGAGTTAATACCTAAAGGTAGTACCTAAGATACGACATAAATACTATGTGGTTTTGCACACAATATTAATCCTGGGATAGTAGTGGTTTCATGTATATTATATAGAATTTTTAATTCTAAGGTGTGAGGATCTGATAGGAAATAGCCGCAAACCATTACTAATGATTATAATGCATAAGATTTAAATAGATAAATGAGGTACCGGGATTTAGTATATCCACAAGCACATATTTTCAACATCCAAAGGTGGACTAATGGATCCCCACAATAGGTAAGTATGATACCACCTAGGATAAAGTGGAGACACTATTGATGATTGTCTAATGAGTCATGAAATATTTTAATCCATAATATTGATTTTGGGATATAGAGAGGGTATTCAAATTCATTTCCTAAGTATCCTTGGAACCATTCATGCTTTAATGTCATGGATTGCCTAGGGTTTCCAACTCCATGGAATCAGAAGATTACTTGACATTGAGAATAGCATGGTAACAGCGGTGTTCTACATAAGGTCTTAAGGATAATAGAGGCATGGGGACTCCACAAGTTCCATTACTGAATAGTGGATGTGGGGGAATGGAATACTTAAATAGAGGATAGAAATTTTTATGAAGTGATTCTCATGGTTAGAGACACCTTGTCATTGTTCAAGGTTGGTATGGTCATTCAAGGTTTTGGACATAAGGATCCTTAATAGTTATTATGCATGGCCTAGTATATATATGTACTCCCATGATTTGTGGTCAGTGTTACATTCATAGGCACTACCAAATCATGAAAACTTTTGCGTTAAGTTGTTAATTTTTTTTATATTATTGTGTATTTTATTAATTTTTCTATTCCATATATGAATGAAACATGTACATATGATAGTATGTGTTCATTAGTACAGGACCATGTTATTGATTCCCTACTGAGATTTTCAATCACAAGATAACTAGGACACTATTGCACATGGGTATCTACGAAACTATCATTTGGTTACTATAGACATAGGTTGGTCTATAGACTAAAAATATGTTTATTATGGTTGAGCATGACCACTTAGATGATATCATAAGAACAAGATATTTTATAGCTTAGAGTGGTAGTAGATCCTTTTTTTCATCCCATATATTTTGGTTTGTATATGTAATCATCCAAGTGGGAGTTTAGTTATAAGTATATCATGGTTTTTCTGGTCCTTGAATGCTATTAATTTTTTAATATATTTGTTTTAATTAATTTCCCATGCATCAAAATATGATGGATGTTATTTTTTATTTATTAAAAAACGTTTCACTCTGATATAGGGGATATACCATCCCCAATGGTATCACCATAGACCCATGTTTCTAGTCTTCAACCTCCGGCATTTTGGCAGGAAACTCTGACGTCAAATAGTGAACCTATTTGACTACTATATGGGGTGATTAATTTTGGGGTGTTACAATATCTTCAAGTATTCTACATAGATAATTAGATCAGACATGTATATAACAAAAAATAGAGCTCTACCATTTATCTATATATATAGTCCTTGTGAGAATATCATGAAATTTTCCATGAAAATATTATTGTATGGAAAATAATTATATATATTAGTAGTATCCCAAAAATTTTCATAGTTTTGTAGAGGTAAATGATCAATGGGTAGAAATGTTTATTTTCCCCAGGATACCTTTTATGGTTCATCTACTTAAAGAATTTGTGTTTTTATTTTATTTTAAACTTCAAAAAATATAAGGTATTGTTCTAGAAAGAATATATTTGAATTTATCATTGACTACCCATTGAATCTTTTTATCCTAATGAGTAATATGAAAATTTCCTTCAACACTTTAATGTTTTTAAATTTGGACCAATGAATATGACGTTTAATGAAAAATAAATTTGACCAAAAATGGATAATGTTTAAGATCATAAAAATTTTACCAAAAGATAAAGAAATATATATAAATAAATATGTGAATAGAATACCTAGTAGGAATGGAAAGACCAATAATAATATTAATGATCATAGACATAGGTTCAAAGTGTCTAATTTCAAGATTATCAAACCAATGGGCATGTGGGACAATCTAAATGGGTGTTCAGAAACTAAAAATCATTGAATAAATTTGACATTAGGTTTAGGGGGAATAAATAAATTATTAATGTATCTAAATAATGAATTAGTAAAATAAAATATGAAGGATATGAAAACAAGGGATAATTTTTCACTACAACAAATAAGGCCTTTAAAATCACTAAAATAGACCTCTATTAGTGTACAAAATCACTAATAATTTGAGCGTGATGACAATATCTAGGCCTTTATTAAGGCTATAGAATCATTGAAAAGGGGACATCTCATAAGTGAAAAAAATATGAAAATGAACACCTTTGTGCCTTAGTAATTAATAAATGATTAAGGAACTCCTTTATTATTTCTTTAATTTATTGCTGATAAAGAATCCCTTCATTATCCCTTTTCACAGAGCTACTAAAGGGACTCTTTATCATCTCTTATCGTAGCAATACTAAAGGATCCCTTTATCAATAATTTATCTATTGCTAATATAGGTGATTACTATGGATGAATGCTTATAAAATTATAGTAAAATATAGATATTGAATATCAAATAAATGAGAAAATAAAAAAAAATATTTGAAATAAAATTTTAAAAAATTAATAAAAGAAAAATACTATATTAATGACATTTCAAATATTGGTTTCTACAATTATATTACTACGTATAAATTATCACAAATAATAAAAAAATCTTCGTTGTTCCTTTGTTTATGGCCCACAAACCATCGTCATGTTATTTGTTTCTAAACAACCTACCCCAACTAGAGAAAAAAAGGTCACCTATATTAGAAAAAAAAATTATTATGGTTTTAATACTATAGTGAAATAAATATACAATAATATTATTATATTAAATTAAAAACATAAACATTGATATAAACTAGGAAAATCGTGTATCAGATTTATTAATGGTTTATTCTTACACGTCATATCATTTTGTCTTTTTATCCAATGTAGATCCTCTTGGATTTTATCTTATCTATCATGATAGAAGACTCATGACAGATTGAAGGAAATTCAAAAAGATTTTATTTTGAGAAGAGGAGCTCAACTATCACACAATTTCTTATTTTCCTTCATGCATTATTTCTATAAAAATTAACTAAATAAGTATAATAAAATTATAAGAAAATATATTATGTAATATAATATAAAATGATGATAAATAAATCTATGATTGTTGGCTTGGTATTGGTGAGTTGATGTGTGTTTTAAACTAAAATGACACTTATATAATGAAAACATTCACTTTGAGTCATAAGGAAAAAATAGTGTGTAGATAGACATGTAGACAATCTCTATTTGTCACAAGTTAATTATTGATCATTTTATTAAAATTTTAAAATAATTAGAGCTCAATTTCATTGTTTTGGATATTTACATCCACATTCAACTAAAATGAAACCTTTATATTCTAAACACACACATAGAATTATATCGGTCACATCATTTGTTAGATTTATTTACGATTGATTCTTACCTGTCAAAAATGAAATGAGGACCATTCTACAAGTGTTTTGAAATAATATTTGCCCTTTTTGTCACTTTTATCTATTTGATGTGTGCAGTATACTAAAGAATAACTATTTTTATTAATAAAACCCATTTATTATTGTCAATGACGTTGTGAAAAAATGTCATGTACGTTTAATACATACATGTGAATAATGAATTATGGATTTTTTTTAATAGTTTTATTATAATCTCATATCCTTATTTGGGTTTTGATGATATAACTTTCATTCTAAAATAGAATGTAACATTTATATTGAAAAATTAAATTTGAATCATATCAGTCATATCATGTTTTAGATTGATGTGTGGTCCAATCTTTCACATTGAAATTGAAATATGTACTATTTTTATAAAGTTTGAAAACATTCTTAGATTGTTTTATAGGTTTTTTATATTTTTAATTTATTTCAAAGAAAAATAAATCATTTAAATTAAAAATTCACACTTCAATTCAAACATATCACATTGGGTGTCGTATTGATGTGGGGTCAATTCATACATGTTAAAAATGAATTATGTGCCATTTTCATTAATTTTGAAATGAATATGATCACATTTTCCTTGTTTTGTCAATTTGACGTGTGTTTTAAACAAAAATGCCACTTCTATATTGAAAACATACACTTCAAGTCATGTTGACCAAATCCTATGTCTGATTTACGTGAGTTCAAGTCATACAAATGAAAAATGAATAAAAGATAATTTTCCCAACGTGTGAAAACATTATAAGCTTTATTACATAGTTTTGGTGATGTGACACATGTTTAAACCAAAAATCGAACCATTTTATTAAAAACATTCACTTAGAGTCATATCCATCACATTATGTTTCATATTATTATGTCGTAGATTCTTACACATAACAAATGGAGTATTATCTTTTTACCTAAATTTTGAAAAATAATAAAAACAATTATACTCTATTCTACTGTCATGACCCGTCCTCAGGGCCTGTGCCGTGACTACCCCGAGCCCGACTTCCATAGGTCAGGGGCTGGCAATAGGCACCAAAGGTGAATCCTTGATAAAATGGGAAGACATTTCCTTTAAACCTGTAAGACGCACAGTCTGAACACAAGTAGTGGAAGAAACAATTACTAATATAGAAAAGAAAAGTGTGCTGCAAGTAAGTGGGCCAGTATACAAACCCAGCTGAACAACAAGTACAAGAACACGAAAAAAATGAAAAATTGCTCCTGAATCATCCACTAGGGAATCCTACCTGAAGGGTAGGTATATAACTTGAACAAATCTTCCTTGATGTATGTCCCATCTAGTCCAGATCTGAGCATCCTCCCGTACATCACTCTCAACCTCGATCACTACTGATCGTCGTCTGCATAGAACACAACAAGGTGCGGGAGAATCCCGTATAGGGGTGAGTATAACAATACTCAGTAGGGAACCCCGAGACACCTGAAGGTCTCCCAGAATCCACAAAGTATAATCCAAAGATGAAATATAAAATCCCAAAGTACAACCAACCCTACATATGTATATGCCCATACATATACCTAAGTTACCAGTCACAGTCTGACACCAACTCTCGAGCCCAAGCACAACCCAGTCCACAAAGTAAGTAAATTCAATCACCTCATTGATAATGATTGAAAGAAAATACTTAGATCACGCATGTATATAACTTATTTAGAGGGGTCAAGATGATTTGATGTATCCTCTGAATCATCTTCTCTATCGAACTCATGTAATATCCTGGAACAATATCAGTGTTGTCGAACCCACGTTGGATCCTGGTACAGAAGATTGCACTGTTGAAACCATGGAGGATCCCAGTAAAGAAGTCACCACTATCAAAACCATGGAGGATCCCGATACAGAAGTCCTCATTGTTGATCCCGTGGAGGATCCTAGTATAGTATCGCCACTGTCGAACCCACGAAGGATCATGTCATCTCAGTCGCAGCCAGTCATAGGGTTCTCGCATAGTGCACACTCTATTCTGGGAGGGTCCTCTCCTCGAGCCAAGTGTCGATACATCTAATACCACTATGTCCTGATTAGATGTACTATATAGTTCTGTCTCATCATATGGAACCCAACGCAACCGACGACACGTCAATCAGATGCCCAGTCTGTGAGTTTTTGGCATTTTTGTTCCCCGGTCCAGTTAGGTTCGTGAATGATCCAACCTGACCATACTCCATCTCAACCCAAATCTATTCTGGGGTATACTAAAGGAACTATCACTCTCCAAGGATTTCAGCACCACTGACGGTTCGTCAAACAGATGCCCGGTACAAAATTTATGGATGTTTGTGCAGGGGCGCATGGTTTGCGCATGGTCTAAACAAACCATGCGGCCAGGTCGTGCGATGTCTTTGGGTGAGACAGTAGCAACCACACAGTTACCGCATGGTTTGAAAAACCATGCGGCCAAGTCGTGCAAATTCTATGGGTGTGATATTAGCAACTTCACAGTTGGTGCATGGTTTGAAAAACCGTGTAGGTAAGCCATGCGAAGTCCCAAGGTGGGACAGTGGATACCGCACGGTTGGCGCACGTTTTCCCAAACCGTGCAGCCACATAAAATTAGGGTATTAAGTCCCAAGGCACATGGTATTTCCCATCTTTCTCCCATTCTTCCTCCCACTCGTGCTCATGTGGGATTTCCAGTTTTTCATACATTGGGGGAGCTCCTTAGCTCATTTTAAAGGCACATCGAAGAGGTTTCTTGGTGGATTTATGGGGTTTCTCCTTTCCCCACCGCAACAAAAAACCGCCACCATCCATCATGATGAACACACCATTCATGAAGAATGGAGGAGGGTGCAGGCCATGTTAGTTTGTCCCGCACCCTCCACATTAGAGCAGTAACATGCGTCTCAATCAAGAACTTAAAAGAAGATCATCAAACCCTAACCTCCCGCAAAGATTATCCCCGACCCACAAAAGAAAACATCCACATTATTTGTATTTAAATAGAAGAACTTGGGAATATAATCATACTCAAAATCCGACCCCTACCTCGATCGTCGATGGAGGTGGTGCATAGAAGAAGATAAGTCGATGATGGTGGTGTCATCGATGTTAGTCAACCCCACAAGACACTCCTGATCCGGGCTCGAGCATCTCCCACAACCATTGTTCAGAAGTTGTTCTTCGTTGGAGGATAATTCTCCAAGGATTCTCCCTCTCCAGAATTTTCTAACCAAAGAATCCACCAACCAAAAATAATGGGTTATGAAAACCCTTTATTTAATTTGTTGGAAAAAAAATCAAACGAGTTCAAAAAAATTAAATAATTGGAATTAATTAATTCTTAGGTGAGTTTGCACCATAATGGGGAAGTCCAAGAGTTTCCCTCATTTATGGGGAGCTCAAGGGGTTTAAAGGAGATAAAGATTTTGGGTGGGCCCCACCAAAAAACATCCACCCAAGGGAGGTTATGTGCAGGTAGACCCACCACTAACCTCCTCTTGAAGGTTTTAACCACCAATACAAATAAAAATATGTTACACATATATTTATTTGGTTTAATTAGAAATCCCAAAAATTAACTTCCTCTCTTGTTAGAACTCAACTGCGGAAAAGGAATCCTTAATAGAATACCAGAGCTGTGAGTTAAATGGTGCACTCAGATTTCAATTCCGAGCACCACTTCAAAAGATATAAAATCCCGCTCGTACGTTTACTAAACGTACCCGAAAAAACCTTTAGAAGTTTATTTCGGGCACACCTGGCCTCAGAATCTAGCGTCGTTAGAAAATGCGGACTCCTAAGATTCCCATATATTTAAAGAAAATCCACATAATTTCTGGGTCTTTACATTCACTCCATATCAGGGATTTACGTCCCCATAATCCACAACTCACACTAAAGAAAAAAATGGGGTTACTGAGCATGCATCTAAGCCTCTTGCTCCCATGTGCTCTCCTGGAGGTTCCCATGCTGCTAGCGAACGCACACCAGTGGTATCGACCATCCACGAATGACCCGCTCCTGTCGATCCTCAATCTCCAGTGGAACCTCCGTGAATGTCTTCCCATCATCGATGTCTTGCTCCATGTGGTAGATGTAGTGGGATGTTTCGTGCACGTATCTCCTCAGCTGAGATGCGTGGAAGACATCGTGCACTCGGTGCGACTGAGGTGAAAGAGCCAGGTGGTAATCCACCTCGCCTACTCTGTTGAGGACGTGAAAAGTTGTGATGAATCGCATAGATAACATTTCCACCTTAGCCAAATTTCCATAGACATCGTCGATGTGAGACCCGTAGAAAGACGTGGTCACTATGCTCGATCTCCAGTGGTCTCTGTCTCCTATTAGCATAAGACTTATGCCTGCTCTGTGTAGTCTGCATCCTCTCCTGGATGATCTGAACCTTCTCCGTCATAGCTTGCACCATCTCTGGTCCTTCAAATGATGACTCCCCTAGGTCAGTCTAGCACAGAGGTGATCTGTATGGTCGGACGTATAGTGCCTCGTACGGTGCCATCCTAATTATGGAGTGCTAGCTGTTGTTATACGAAAACTCTACCAAGGGTATGTGATCCTCCCAACTGCGACCAAAGTCGGGGACGCATGCAAGGAGCATGTCCTTGAGTGTCTGATTGGTCCTATCAGTCTGACCATCTGTCTGAGGATGGAAGGTGGTACTCAAGTGAAGCTGCATCCTGAAAGCCTCC
This sequence comes from Viscum album, assembly GCA_963277665.1. Lineage (NCBI taxonomy): Eukaryota > Viridiplantae > Streptophyta > Magnoliopsida > Santalales > Viscaceae > Viscum > Viscum album. Next base: position 2,042,089,749 of record OY728147.1, on the reverse strand, counting down.
TACAACCGCTTCCAAAACTGGGAAGTGAAACGAGCATCTCGATCAGAGACGATCGTCGATGGAACACCATGAAGTTATATGATCTCTTGTACGTCAGGGTGTCTCAAGCTCTCTAATTAACTCTACTCTCGGATCGATAGGAAGTGGGCCGACTTGGTGAGTTAGTAGACAATCACCCAGATAGAGTCGTTTCCTCTGGATGTACGCAGATGTCCTGTCACGAAATCCATGGATATCCCATCCCACTTCCACTCTGGGACCACTAAGGGCTGAACCAAGCCTGCTGAAACCTGGTCCTCCGCCTTTACTTGCTGACAAGTTAGGCATCGAGAGACAAACTCTACTACTGCCTTCTTAATACCTGGCCACCAGTACTGTCGTCGTAGGTCCAGATACATCTTGGCCACACCATGATGTACTGCCAAAGGAGATATGTGTAACTCCTTCAAAAATTCCTCCTAAAGTGAAATTGGTACCATGGTACATCCTCTGATGATAATGACGTGCACCCCACCTTTAGAAAATCCATCAGGTGCCTACCATGTGGATATCTGAGCACGTCGCATCTCATAGTCATCGTCCCCACATTGTGCCTCCCCAACTCACTTAAGAAGTGGGGGAGTGACTGTGAGAGACTATAGAAAGGCTACTCAATATGTATCTAGAAAGGATATCTGCAACATGGCCTGCTGCATTGTCTCCTCTCCTAGCATCTGAATGCCTGATCTCCTACTGAGAGTATCTGTTACAACATTCCCCTTCCCTGGAGTATAGATTATCTGGAAGTCATAGTCCCGAAGTAACTTGATCCATTGTCATTGTCTATAGTTTAGGTCCTTCTATGAGAAGATGTACATGATTCTCTGGTGGTCAGAGTAGACTGTAAAATGCTCACCCATCAGATTGTGTCGCCACATCATCAAGGCGAAGACCACTGCTGCTAACTCCATGTGATGGGTTGTTTAGTTCTGCTCATTCAATCTCAAATGTTGAGAACCATACGCAATAACTCCTCACTTATACATCATGAAACACCCGAGTCTGGTCCCTGATGCATCGCCCTAAACTATGTACCCCACGCCCTCCTCTGGTAGCCTCAAGATGGGCACATAATCAGCCTCTGCCTCTGCTCTTGAAATCTCTTCTGGCATATCTCTGACCACACGAAGGGTTTCCTATTCTTCTTAAATGCTGAAAGCAGTGATGAATCGCTGGAAAAGTCTGGCACAAATCTTCGATAGTACCCAGCCAGTCCTAGAGAACTTCGTTCCTCTGTTACACTCTCGGTTGGATCCCAAGAAAGTTCGTCCTCTATCTTCACTGAATCCACTACAACTCGAGCCTTAAGATGACATGTCCCAAGAAGTGAACCACTCGGATTAGAACTGGAACATAAAGAGCTTACTGTTAAGATGGTTCTCTCGGAGTGTGTCCAGTACTACACATAAAATGGTAGGTGTGCTCCTCCTCGGTAGCTAAGTATATAAGAATTTCATCGATGAAGACTACCACAAAGTGATCAAGGTATGGCTGAAAGATCCTATTCATGGGTCCCATGAACACTGCTGGTGCGTTGTTTATGCCGAATGGCATAACCAAAAACATGGAGTGGCCATACTGGCATCTAACGGTCATCTTCGATACATCCTCATCCCATACTCCGAGCTGGTGATAACCCGATCGAAGCTCTATCTTCGAGAACCAATGCCCTACCTTCAGCTGATCAAAGAGGTCATCAATACTCAAGAGTGGGTACTTGTTCATCATGTTCACCTTGTGTAGGAAACGGTAGTTGACACAGAGCTGAAAAATCCCATCCACTTTCTTGGGGAACAAAATCGGAGATGCCCAGGGTGAAACAATGGGTCGGATAAATTCCTTCCACTGCAAGTCCTCCAGCTGTACCCGCAGCTTACGATGCTCGGTGGGAGCCATCCGATATGCTGGAGTATATATTGGTGTCATCCTGGGGTACAGGTAAATGTAGATTTTCACCTCTATACGAGGAGGTAGTCCTAGAAAATTGTCTGGAAAAACATCCGTGTACTGATCCATTACAACAGGAAAACTTAGACTCCGCATATCAACCGCTCTGAGGATGAGACTAGCCAACTGATGTGTGATCGGCTGCCCCCTCCACTAGGTAAGTCTATCCTGCACTGCAAAGGCTCCCTTATCAATAGTGAAGGTGAGCTTGGTCCCATCCATGCGGACACACCGCACTTTGCGCAATATACAGTTAATTTGAGCATGGACTGTAGATAACCTGTCCAAACACAAGATGACATCGTTAGGCCTTAAAGCCGCTACAAGGAGATCACAGCTGAAGCTCTTGCCTTCTAGAGTAAGATCACAATGCTGGCAGCAGTGCATAATCATTGAGTCTGCTGCCACTGGAGTCTATAGCCATAATGATCGAGCCAATGACTACATCGGAATTTACGAGCTCCGAACGAGGGTAGTGGAAATAAAAGAATAACTCGCACCTATGTTTACAAGTACAGAAGAAATGATGGAGTAGACATAGATAATACCTCGAATCATATCAGGTGTGCCGTGGTCGTAGGCCTTGACTTCCTAGAGCTGATCCTGCCTCTGTCTGCCAGCTCCCTGTGGTCGGGGTGGACCTTATGGTGGTGTTGGTGGTAGGGCCTCGAAACATCATCCACCACTCGATGCTCGACCAGCACCACCTCCATGTATGCATTCTCCTGAAAAACCACCACGGTCAAAACTCTACCTCTACCTAAGAGTCCCCTCTAATGTCTGCTACTCATCTACATGGTGATTCGGGCAGTCATGTGCCATTTGTCTCAGCCCGTCGCATGCATAGAACTGCCTTCTCCTTGTATGGCTGGCTCTATCTCATGTTTCTCACACAACTGAACTTGTATCTTGGGGTCTCCCACCTGACGGCATGGTCCACATGGACATCTGCGATATCTGTGTACTACCTACTGTAGAAGACTGTATTGCCTGTCACCCTGTGGTGGGTCTCACTGCTGGTGACTACTCAGTTAGAAAACTGTCCATAAGAAGGGTTTGTTCCAGCACCCCCTCCTGCGTTGGGATGTGGAAAGAGATCATCGAAGCCATGATCTCATGTCTAAGTCCCTTGTCAATGTTCTGGGCCTTAAAGAATGGGTCTTACACCATATCTGTGAAGTAGCGCGAGAGGTCGGTGAACCTTGCTGAGTACTGAGCTACTGTCATGCTGCCCTGCTGCAGATGAAGTAACTCTTGAATCCGCACCACACAAAGGGTGTCGTGAACCAACTCTAACCAAAAGATACTCTCGAAGTCTTCCCATAGTAATGATGCCTCGTCATGCACTTGGAGCATCAGGCTCTACCATTTTCCAGGTAATGCATGTAGGAGAATCACAGAAAGGATCACCTTGTGGTCTGCTGGTGTCCCCATACCAATCTAACAACTCTCACAATAGCCTCCAGCCAATCCTCAGATTTCTGGGGGTCCATCTCTCCCCTGAAAATAGGCATCCTCTGGTTCTAGTACTCATGAAATGCACTCAGTTGTCCTGCACTCTCTACTGCTGGAGCTGGTGGTATCGGTGGCCCAGTGGGTAGTGGTACCACTGGTACCTCCGCTGTGATGCGGCCCTGCACCGAGGCCTCGTCGCTCGGTGGGCTACCATTTCATACGAAACTCTAAACTCTAGCTACCTACCTACGTGGGGACATCCTAAATGAAACAGGTGCGCCATGGTCAATTCAGTATACTTGGTGAGCGGACACAAAATAATCATGAAAAAAACATTTTAGGGGAAACATACACGCAATCAGTGTTTTCGAGCACTGAGATGGAAATCATAAGTCAGAGTCCTAGTGTACGGATATTTCCATCGTCGCACAAAAAACGGTTTCCCTAAACTGATAACCACACCCAAAACACAAAAAAATATTTCCATTAAGAGAATCAGAGTCCAAGTCTTGTGGTAGAACCGACTCCTCTAATACCAATTTTTCACAGCCCTTCCTCGGGGTCCATGCCGTGACTACCCAAAGACCGCCTTCCATAGGGGAGGGGCTAGCAACTAGCACCAAAGGCAAATCCCCAATAAAAAGATAAAGCACTTCCTTTATACCTGTAACACACACATCCTGAACACAAGCAGTGGAAGTAACAAATACTAATATAGAAAAGAAAATTGTTCTAAAAGTAAGTGTGTAGAATAAAAACCCAACTAAACAACTAGTACAAGTAGGAGTAAAAAGGGAAAATTTCCCATGGATCGTCCACCGTGGAATCCTACCTGAAGGGTAGGTACAAAACACGAACAACTCATCCCTAAAGTACATATCGTCTAGTCCAACTCTGAGTAGCCTCCTATCTGTCAATCTCAGCCTCGATCACTACTGATCGTCATCTACACAGAACACAACAAGGTGCGGGTGAAGCCCGTGCAGTGGTGAGTATAACAATACTCCGTAGAGGACACTGAGACCCCCAAAGGTCTCCCATAATCCAATAAGGATTATCCAAAGAATAAATATACAATCACGGTGTATCAACCAACCCTACTTAGTTATATGTCCATACATATACCTAAGTTACCAGTCACAGTCCGACTCCAACTATCGAGCCCAATCACAACCCAGTCCACAAAGGAAGTAATGTCAATCACCTCAGTGATAATGACTAAAATACAAGACTCACCTCATAAAGGTATAAAACACATTTAAAGGGTTGAATATGATTAGATTTATCCTCTTAATCATCTCCTCTGTCGAACCCACGTAGGAACCTGGAACAATATCAGTGATGTCGAACCCACGTATGATCCTGGTAGAGAATTCATCACTATCGAACTCATGGAGGTTCCCAGTACAGAATTCACCAATTTCGATACCATGGAGGATCCCAGTACAGAATTCATCATTTTCGAACCCACAAAGGATCCTGTTACAGTATCTTCGCTTTCAAACCTACAAAGGATCATGTCATCTCAGTCGCAGCCAGCCGTAGGGTTCCCACACACAGCACACTCAATTCTGGGAGTGGCTGCTTCTCAAGCCAAGTGTTGATACACAAACTACCACAAGTTCTCGATTAGATGTATCGAGTAGTTTCATCTCATCATATGGAACCCAATGCAATAGATGACGTGTCAATCGGACGCCCGGTCTGTGAGTTCTTGGCATTTTCATTCTAGGGTCCAGTTGGATTCGTGATCGATCCAACCTAACCATACTCTATATCAACCCAAATCTCTATTGGGGTATACTCAAGGCACCGTCTCGCTCTAAGTATTCCAACGTCGCTGACAGTACGTCAAACAGACACCCAGTAACAAAGTAATGGAGGTTTGTGCAGGGGCGTGTGGTTTGTGAATGATCTAAACAAACCGTGCTGCCAGGCCGTGCGAAGTCTCTGGGAGAGACAGTAGTAACCGCACATTTTGACAAACTGTGTGTCCAAGTCGTGCATATTCTCTAGGTGTGACAGTAGCAACCACACGATTAGCGCATAGTTTGACAAACTGTGAGGCCATGTCGTGCAAAGTCCTTAGGAGGGACAGTGGCTACCGCACAGTTGGCACACGGTTTCCCAAACCGTGCGGCCAAGTTGTGAGGCCACTTAAAATTAGGGTTTTATGTCTCGAGCCACTCGGTATTTCCCATCTTTTCCCCCATTATTCCTCCCACTCATGCCTCATGCAGGATTTCTGATTTTTCAGAAGCTGGGGGAGCTCTCTAGCTCGTTTTGGAGGCACATCGAAGAGGTTTCTTGGTGGATCGAAGGGGTTTCTCTAACCATCATCACAATTAAAAACCCCCACCATCCATCACGATGAACACTCCATTCCAGAAGAATGGTGCGGGGTCAGTCCATGTTAGTTTGGCCCGCACCCTCTGCATTAGAGCGGTAACAGGTGGCTTAATCAAGAATGTAAAAGAAGATCATCAACCCCTAACCTCCCGCAATGATTATTCCCAACCCGTAAAAGAAAACATCCATGTTATTTGTTTTTAAATAGAAGGAATTTGGAATATATTCATACTCAAAATTGAACCCCTACCTCGATCATTGATGGAGGCGGTGTGTGGAAGAAGACTAAGTCGATGATGGTGGTGTCATCAGCGTACGTCACCCCCACAAGACACTCTCGATCCAGGCTCGAGCATCGTTCACAACCATCATTCGAATGTTTTTCTTCATTGGAGGATAATTCTCCAAGTTTTCTCCCTCTCCCCTATGTTCTAACCAAGTAATCCACCGACCAAAAATAATGGATGATGAAAACCCATTATTTAATTTATTGGAAAAAAATTCAAATGATTTTAAATAGATTAATTAGTTGGAATTAATTAATTCTTAATTGAGTTGGCACAATAATGGGGAAGTCCAGGAGTTTACCCCATTTATGGGGAGCTCAAGGGGTTTAAAGGAGTTAAAGTGTTTGGGTGGGCCATACCTAAAAACACCCCCCCCCCATGGGAGGTTATGTGGGGGTGGACCCACCACTAACCTCTTCTTGTAGGTTTTAACAACCAATACAAATAAAAATATGTTACACATATTTTTATTTAATTTAATTAGAAATCCCCAAAATTAAAATCCTCTCTTTTAAGAATGCAACAACGGTGAATGTCTCCTTAACATAATATTGGGACTACGAGTTTAATGGTGCCCTCAGATTTCAATTCTGAGCACCGGTTCAAAAGATATAAAATCATGCTCGTACGTTTACTGAACGTACCCGAAAAAAACTTCAGAAATTGATTTCAAGCACACCAGGCCTCAGAATCAGGCGCCATCAAAAACTGCAGACTCTTAAAATTTCCATCTATTTTAAAAAAATCCATGGAATTTCTGGGTCTTTACATCTACCTATTTTACGAGTGTTCTAAATTAAAATGACACTTTTTTATTTAAAAAGTGCTACTTTTTCCGTACAAATCACAATGTATATCACATTGATGTGGGGTAATTTCTTATGCATATAAAATGAATTATGGACCATTTTATAAATTTTTTAAAACAATATGATATTATTATCTTATTTGTGGCTATGTGGTATGTTTTAAATTAAAATGATAGTATTATAATGAAAACACATACTTGAGTCATATTGACCACATTGCATGTCAGATTGTGGTACGATGGATTAATAAATTTGAAAAATTAATTATGTGTCATCTGCTTATGTTTTGAAAAAAATCCAAAATCATTTTCTTTGTATTAGTTATGTGACATTTCTTTTAATCTAAAATGGAACCTTTTTATTGAAAACATGCACTTTGAATTATATGGGTCGTATCATGTGTCAGATTGATGTGTGGTTGATTATTACACATAAATAATAAATTTTATACCATTTCTTATTGTTTTAAAGCTATCTAAGAGTTTTTGTTGAATATTTTATCAATTTGATATCTGTTTTAAACTAAAATGAAACTATTGAATTGAAAACGCAGACATTGAGTCATACTGACCACGTCGTATTTCATATTTTCATATGGTCAATTACTACACATGAAAAATTAATTATGAATCGTATTCCTAACATTTGAAAGCAATAAAATCTTGTTTTATCAGTTTTGGTGATGTGACGTTTGTTTTAAATGAAAATTGTAATTTTATATTGAAAACATGCACTCTATGTCATATCGACAACATCTTATGTTAGATTGGAAATCAGTCAATTCCTAAATTTGAAAAATAAATTATATATCATTTTCATAAATTTTCATAATAATCAGATCTCCTTTTCTTGATTTTGTTGATGTGACATGCGTTTATGACCAAAATAAAACCTATATACTGAAAAATAATTGTTTGAGTAATACCAACCACATCGGGTGTCATATTGATGTTCATTATATTCCTAAAAATCCAAAATGAATTATCAATCATTTTCCTAAATTTTAAAATTAATATGAGCTTGTTTTTGTAATTTTGGTGATGGGACACATGTTTTAAACTAAAATGAAAATTTTTCATTGAAAACATGAACATTGAGTCATAATGACAAGATCTGGTATCAATTTGTTTTGTCAGTTACTAGACATCAAAAAATATTTATGGATTATTTTCCTAATGTTTTAAATAAATGTTATATTATTTTATTATTTTATCTAATTTCACAAGTCTTTTAAATAGAAATGATACTTATATTGAAAACACATACTTAAATTCAGATTGTGAATATCATGTGTTCGATTGTAGTGAGGTAAATTCCTACACTAGAAAAATAAATTATCTATTATTTTCATAAAATTTTAATAAAATCCAAGATCATTTTAATTGTTTCAAACATGTGATATGCATTATAAACTAAAATAAAACATTTATATAGATAGAACATGCATAGAGTCAAATATACCATATCAGGCATCAATTTGATGTTTAGTTGATTATTACACAAAAAAAATAATTAGGGATCATTTTCATAAATTTTAAAATCAATTTCATCTATTTTTATAAGTTTTTGATATCTGACATATTTTTAAAATAAAATTTCACTTTCATTGAAAATTATTACATTGTTTCATTCCAGCCACATATTGTATCAGATTAGTGGAATGTTAATTTCTAAATTAGATTAATAAATTTTGAATTGTTTTGTTAAATTTTGAATAAAATATGACACCTGATTGATATTTTTGAGAATGTGACATGAATTTTATACTAAATGGTGAATTTTTTATAAACAACACAAACATAAAATCATACCGACAACATCATGTGTTAGACTCATGTTCATTCAATTATGATATTTCTGAAAATAATTATGGATTTATTTTACTAATGTTTGAAATCAATCTATGATTGTTTTTTATTTTTGGTGATGTGACAAACATTTTAAACTAAAATTACACTTTTTATTGAATACAAGATTTTTGAGTCATACTGACCACATCATGTGATGGATTGATGTATGATAAATTACTACACATCATATATGAATTATGGATCATTGACCTCAAGTATAAAAATTATATGAATTTTTTTTGTGGTTTTAATCATTTGACTTGTGATTTTAACTAATTTTTAAATATAGGAAATAAGTATCATGTTAAACATATAATTAAATTAAATAAAAATGTACACAAAAATATGATAAAATTAAATAAATTTTTTTTAGGAAGTCTCATGGTTATTCTATTTTTATACATTTTGAAACCATGTATTCATCCCATTGATTTCTACACAAATCAATTTCATTCATTATAATTCTACGTGGTAATAGACAAAAATAATATATAAGCATTTTGATTCTAATGCTTTACATCCTAAGTGTGTCTTGAAGGACATTTACCATACTAGATCACAAAAATAGTATTTAATCACCTAAATTTGATGTTGGAAAACATTTTGACACCATGTACATTGCCCAATCATCTCTAAAAAATTTACTTCTTCATTTGTGTGTGTATATTGATGAAAATATTTGTAGTATAAGAAAAATATAAGCCAATAAATGAATAAGAAATATTTTTAATAAATTTACATTACCTTTAGAAATTTCCTTTTTGGGGATTCTAGTATTTTTAGTGTATATGATATATTTCAAAAATTCTAAACATAATATCCAGAATCATTTTTCTTAGCATGCTTCAGAAACTGCAGGAACATTGATCAAAATAAATAAATTGTTTTGAAATATGTATTTGTATTTATATATTTATATATATATACATCAATATGTTTCCAATCTAATTTATCCATATAATTCTTGTTTTCAATCCCCAAAATCAGGGAATGGTTTACTTTACATTCATAAATCTCACTATCAAAATTAATTTCTTATTTAAAAAATGTAAAACTTAGAATTCTTATTTTATCTATAAAATGTTGATTTCATATCCTTAAAATTCACAATAGACCTCATGTTTGGTTGGTTATATGAAGATACATGCATTAGATCAATAAAATATTTGGGTTATCCATATTCATATTGATCAACATACAATGCCAACTAATATTTTAATCAAATAATGAAAAAATATGAATATATTTTATATGATAAGCTTATAGAGATTTACCCATAAATTGTAGTTATAAAACATAGTCTATCACCTATTATTTTATATCAAAATCCACCTTTAGATCAACTTATTTCTGATCAATTTCATTTTCACCAAATAAATTTCATCCATAAAAACTATAGAAGGATTAATGAATCCAAATAATTATTTTCACGGTTTTTACATTATGTGGTTGTATAATAAATTTGAATATAATAATAAACAATTAATTACATTAATGAATATATAAAATCATTTTTTGAATAAACGTATTATGAAAATGATCCATATGAATGTATTTAAAACTCTGTCTCCTAGCCATTAAAACCTGAGAATATTATTTATATTATCGAGACCAACAAAATTAGTAATGAAAGTTACAAATATTTCTTCTTCATGTTCAATGTAGGTCTTATATCCATCGATTAATGTAATGTCTACATGAATTTGTAATGACTATATATATTAGTTGAACTAAAGGGGATAAGGTGCTTTTAGAGGGAATTTTTTGTTTTCTTTGTCGATTCTCTAGTTAGTTTTGATCTAACTTTATGTTTCCCTGTCATTTTATCCAACAGTAATACCAAACCTCACTTCAGTCGTTTTTCGTAAAATTTTATAAGGTTTTCAATTGATTGAAATTGTTAATAAAATATCTTAGGTTTATATATAATATTATATTTACATGCTATAAAAATTCTAAAAGAATCATAGATCAATAAAATATCTAGATCATCAATTTGATGACGTAACATAGAACTTGTCTCTTTAGGTTCTTCAATCCATGATCTCTTGGGATATTTTTGGAGTTATTTTTTTTATATAATATATCCTAATATATTGAACACCATACTTTTCTAAATAAGTAGGTGTGCAGTTGTTGACAAATATAAATCACATAAAACATTACATTGTAGTATCTTAGTAATATTATGTTATCAGAATTTGTTATAGTCACATTTAGAAGAAAGGGTAATGAAATAATTGATTACATAGGTAAGTTATAATGGTCATGGGAATGAAAAGCCTATAATATACTAGGTTCATTTAGGTGTTCATGTAATGATATTTGTTCCACTTCATGTTTACATTAATCCTTTCACATATATTGATCTTCCAAACTAAATGAGATAATAATATCTTTCAATGAATCTATTTTTTCATACAATCACTTTGTAATATGATATGTTTCTTCTTAACATTTCTTCTTCTGGAAATGTGTTTTCGGTGACACTTCAAAACCTACAACTCTAATGCGACAATATTGTTTGGACCACATAAAACCTTTGAAAAGTATTTTTTCTTCATAAATTATGATTCTTGTGTCTAAAAGATATAAAAAATATTAAGATAATTTTATATTATTTGGAATACAATTTTAAATAAAAATAAATTTATTTTATATAATACATTAATATGTTTTCCATACTGTTTTTTTTTGTTTTCATCAACTAGTTTACCCTCATTATTTATATGGTCATCCTTACAAATCACACAATCATCGATGGAAGTGGCATCAGATTTTGATTCGTCAACATTTATATAATCAAGGGATGATATATTTTTTCATATCATATAAAACTATTATTATATATTTAAAAAATATAATATTTTATTCTCAAGTAAATTATACCCCAAACATTTATTACAATATGGGTACGCTCATTTTGATGCATGTTGCATATTTTCAACACTCATTTTTTATTTCATAAAATAAAAACTTTGAATAAAATTGGATAGAATAAATAGTTAAAAACAAAATATTATAGAGTATACTAAACCTAAAATGATTTCTCAATGTGACATCTGATGACAATATTTCATATTTCCTTCTTTATAATGAGTCCACACGTAACTGGTGGCTGGGTCTTTCATTTCCCCTCATCATCCCCAAGATGAAACTTCATAAAAAGTGTCTAGAAAAATCAATGGTATTTTTTTGTCATTCCTCAACACATATTTTGTATGGACACCAAAAAAAATAAAATAAATTTGAAAGGGATAATGAAAATAAAATAAATGTATCATTATATTAATTTCTCATAAAATAGAGAAATTATTTCTTAACCTTACTTTAATATCTCCCAAATGGATTCCTTCATTACAGGCCATAAATGGTGACCAAAATTAACATCAATTGGAAAAATAATTCTCATGGTATACCCAACATCAATAATGTATATTTTCTTTTTGGGGTTAATATTTTGGTCTTGTTGATTTGATCCAAAATCAAATTTTACACCCTTTTTTATTTTCTTTATAATTTAACTCTACATTGTGATGATTTTTTGTTTTTATTTTTTGAATAAACATATTGTCGATCCTTTAATAATTCTCCAGTTTCAACATCAACTGTATTTTCTTCCCCGATATTGGTAACATAAAAATTTGTAGATGTCATTATCTATATGAGTATTCAAATATTCAATTTATATTATGTTAACTAATTATAGAACAAAAATATTATGGGTAAAATCCCATTATATGAAAAAACACATTAGCCTTCTCATTTTACACTCTTTCATTTATTTAACATATGAAGGGATTTGGATACTCTATCATGAATCGAAATCACTTCATTGGGGTCCCCTCTAGAATATAATATATTTTATACATTGGGACCTACATGAAATGATTATGATCTCCCTATGAAAGTGGAATCCTAAATTGAATATACATATGACACTATATTTGTTTTAGTTTTCTGTGGTATAATTGACCAATTATTGTTTCTTATAACAAAAAAAGTAAAATAACAACACTTCTTGTTATTCTATTAAGAATGACTCGTCCTCTTTCACAACCACAATGAAATTAGACTTCACTAATACCATTTATTCAACATTCACCACACTTCTGTTGACAATCCATTTTCAATTAAAAATATGTTCATGAAATGTTTTATAATCCAACTCGTATATCTATTAAATAGTGCCTAAATATGAAATATTTTAATAAATGTGATTTTTATCTTTATTAATAAAATATATTAATCACTTCCACCATAAGTGAAACTACACTATTTATCTTCATGTTGGGGTTATCGGTTTTTTTTGTATAGAATTTATAACCTTTTGTTATAAAAAATTGTAGCATATAACATTTTCATTTGGTCCATTTACTATCCATCGAATTCGTTCAACAATTGAATTCACATTTCTAGAAAACTATTTATAAATATGATATCAAAACCATCCTATAAACTATTGATTATGTATATTTGAAATCCATCCTTCATCTATTAATGGTCATAAATATACATATTAATTGCTCGGTGGTCTTCAAATTTTGGATAATCATCTTAACTATTCTGCAAAATATAAAGGTTATCTTTCCCCCACTCTATGAGGGTAATTTTAATATCATGTATTCTAGAAATACTTTCACCGATAAGGATTCGGTTGTTTGGATACTTTGAGAGACCAATACTATATAAATGTGATAGGTAATCTGTATATAATTGAAAATGATTTTTCAGTAATTTATATTTGATCAATAAAAACTTCTAGATGGATTTTATTCTTGATTTACCCTTTCGAAATAGTCATATACCATTCAATGGGGTAAATCCATCTATAATAGTTTGGATGACATAGTTGTCTTCCCTAACCAAGTGATCCATTGGGTGGAACATTTAATATGACTACAACCTCCTAATTAATTATTGGAAACATCATAGTTTCTATAATTTGATACATTTTTCATTGAAAAATAAGAAGAGTCTGGTTATTGTATATCAAACGTTTTTTCATAGAATATATTGTAAAGTGATAGGTATCAAATCCTGAATCAAAACAATAAAGGAATTTTTTTTATTCCCTATAACATCAAATTTTTCATTGAAATTCCATTCTTAATATTTGATGAATACCCATCTATAAATTTTATATTATTAATGATTTTTTTTTTATTTTTTCCCTTTCCTAGATAGAGAGTATGTTGCTGGAAGAATTATATTTTTTATTTTATCTTTCATTGATGTGAACTCTTCCCTTATCTCCATGTAAATATTGTTAAAACTAGCCTTTATTGCATATCATATTCTTCAAGGAAAATTAAGTATCATATCAAAAAACACTATAAAATAAATTTCTCTTAAAAACATGACATAAATAAAAATTTTGACGACACAAAATTCCCACATGGTCATTTAAATAAAATATATCATTTCTTCCAACCTTATTTCTTTTTGTTTTTAAATTTTTTTTAAATAAAATAGATTCAATATATTTTAAATTATCGAATAGTTGATCACCCATTAGTTGAGAAAGTGTTGTAGCATGTTTGGTATTCCCTTAAAATGATGTCAAACAAGATCAACATTTGTGAAACGAAGGAAAAAAAATTGATTCCCTAAAATCATGGTATGTAATGAATGTTTCAATCAAACTGAGTATTGATAATATTTGAATATGGGATATGCATACATTAATTTATTGTTATAGCCTGAAAAATTCCTATAATAAGGGATGTTATTTATCATCTCATACAACATGGAGCTCAATTTGAATTATTCACTTCTATGAGAATTATATATTTTAACACATGTATCCTAAATCAATTTCTTATCTTTGACCAAAGGAGCCAAATATTCATCAACCTAAATAGTAGGTTGTTTTTTTCAGATATATGAAATGCAAACACAATGCCATTGTGCTTCATGCATAACCATGCCAGAAATTTATAATTTATTAACATAATTGGGGATATATTGTGAGTACTACTACATATATTAAAAGTACTTATTCTTTATAAATATATTTAAATAAGTAATTATTTTTGATCATTTCTTATTGATGATACTCCTAGTCAATTTTCTTCAATAAGGGAGATTTTATTGGATGAAAAAGTTTCCATCTTTAATTCTTGTATATGCATGTCATATCAATTTTATCTTAGTTTCATAATATTCTTATAGTCTTATAAACCTTGGAATGATAGAAAAGTAACATACATCTTCTGAATCACTTGATTCATCTTTCTAGTACTTATTTGTTCTATAATTAGGATATTTTATGAGTGATTCGTGGTCCCTGATAAACAATTATTCATATTTTAGAAAATCATGTATTTGTTTATAAATCATACCCATTGAACATATAATCATTGTGGTTGTATTGTTTTCAAAAAAGAGTTTATTTTCTTCTAATATCATATCATTTATGAGGAAAAAGAGTTTTGTAAAGCTAGTATCCCTACATCTGCTTCCAGATTCCAAATTATCAAACTTCAATAGAGTTCAAAATGCTGTGTATTTAGAACAATCGGTAAGCAAAGGTTGCATATAACAACAATTTATATTGGGAAAAATGTTTTATAATCACAAAGGTCCTAATTAATTATCAATTTCATTTCTTCTGTATGATCACCATCATCATTTACATTAGTATCCATATCAAATGGCTTATAAACCATTGCACCATCCCAATCGGTGTATACATTTCGTTTACCCCATGTTTAGTCAAAAATAAAAAACTCTATTCTCTTCAATGATAAATCAAATGTTCTTTCAACACTTCTTAAAAATGTTTTCTTTAAAAAAAACAATATAATAATGGACACAGGATTTGAGAAGATCTGTATGCACGCTCAAATGAAAATATGATCAACTATTTATCTCCATCATTACACTTTTTTTTCAAAATATTCACTTGAACCCTTTTTTGATTTATATAAATCCAAATATATTCTTAAAATATTCATATTTTATAAATTATAGAAAAACACACATAAGATGTTCATAATCAATGTAAAATGTTATAGATAATTATAATTAGTGGAACCCAACATTTGAATGTTATAAATTCTGATTCCAGGCATGTTATAAATTTATATATCAATGACATGAAGAGAAACAACCTTTATTAAACAAGTGGTTGTTTTCTAAGTGTTCGATATGATCTTGTATGGGAGAAAAATGTGATAATTAAAATTTTGGAGAAATTATTTAAATTATTAATGGATGGAAGACTTCCCATGAAATTTCATACCTTTTATTTTCATTTAATTGTTACTTGGTTTTAAAATTTGGATTAAAAATATGATTCTACAGAACATAAAAGTTCATGTAATCATTGTATTTTCACACAAGATCAAATATCATAGAATTTAATTAATAGAAAGGATGAAACTCTTATTTATGGTAGAAGTGAATTTTGATTCCATGTCAATATCTTTTTCTATATATTATTTTGGATAATGTATTGTAGGAATACCAAAATGCATATTTGTACTATTACATAATAAAGAACCACATTTTAATAAAGAGAAGATTTATCAATATTAGGTATATTTCATGTATCTTAAAATATCCAAAACATATATTATTTTTTTTAACACAATAAATACTTTCAATTAATAATCATTCCAAAAACATAAATTTTCATGGATTTGATTTCATTGATATCCGAAATAATCAGATTTCACCTCTGAAAAGGACATGGATCATTATAAGTTAACTCTCACATCTAGTAGTCAAATCCTTCACAATTTTATCCAAAAGAGTTTACTCATTCTAAATAAAATATATACCACATGTATGGTGAGGTTATATTATAATAAACATTTTAAAATTATTCCACTATCTTAAAATCATGTATGTTCCTCAGATAAATATGTTTTAAATTATAAATATTTATGTGCGACAATCCAATCATTCTTAATAGTTCAAAATATCTCAAAATAATAATAATATTATGTGAATGTCTTAATCTGAAGAAATAATGGTATTTATAAGAAGATGAAACATATACATACCCACACACCTCTACCCATGAAATTTTTTTCCCTTGTATTCCCCTCATATTAAAGATAACAAGATTAAAAAAAGAATTTGAAAAATTATTTTCACAATATATATATTAAATAAGGAATTATCACAACACGGTTTTAAATACATATATGGTGTCTATGTTTAATAATTATTGCATTAAACTAACTTTGAAACATTTTAATTACTAAAAATACATTTATATGTGGGTTGAAACATTAAAAAATTAGTTTTAATGATTTAAACTCATTCCATAAATCTTTTTTTAAATAGTTATACATTTCAAGAGTTTTAAATAACTCAATATGCCATTTTCACAAATATCATACAAAGTCAATCAAACCAACATACAATATTTCTATTTATTTGGGTTACATATATTCCATGCCACTAGATAATGTTTTCAGTATATATGATTCATGAACTAATCCATAATAGTCAAGAATCATATATACATTTTAAATTAATTATTTTCAAATAATTCTAATGAATCAAAACACATCCCAATTCTATATTCAAACCCTAAAATAACGGGAATTAATAATCAATTAAAAAACACAAAATGAATAAAATCAACATCAAAACCCTTTTATATTTATGAGTAAAAAACATTTTGAACTAAAAAAATTAAACCTAATCCATTAAAAATAATTTTTTCAAAGTAGACACATAACCAGATATGCAAAAAACTAGTAACATGTCCAAGAGAGCATAATGTGGATTATCCAATTTCTCATGATGGTGGAACCATGCTTATTTATAATACAGTTTCCTCTGTCATACCTATCTATGTATATTGCTCGATATTTCAAATATATCCCACTCAAACTAACTAGTGTAGATAACCCCAAATACCATAGTGAGCATAATGAAGATTATTCAATTTCCACATCAAGTGATGGAGTGACCTTAAAATATAACCCTCATTGTTGCACTCAGATTATACTAATATGCGGAATCATCCTAATATATTCATGATAGAGGGAGTAGGATAGATCACTGATACTCATGGTGTTCACATCACATTGTGATTGTGTTTATAATATGAAGAGAGATGATTGAAGAAACATGTAAATGATAGAGGAGAAAAAAATATTATATAATATATTTGGGATTTGATTCATCTGAGAGATGATTGAGGGGGTTTAGTGATAGAGATGATCATTCATGAGGGCTTAAATGGTGCAATTGAAATCAGTTTTGTATGAGTTATTTTTAAATGATTAGGGAAGATTTTATGAGAAATTCCTAAACAAATGCTAATAAATATGTGTTTTAACAGTTCTAAAATTATATGTACTAATAATAGACCTCTCTATATATGCTATACAAGTACTGATAAAGACCTATATGATTATTTTTAATAATATATTTAAAAAATAAAAAAAATAAAATTACATAATTATATATAAATAAATAGAAATAAATTTATGTAATTATAAATATATTAAAAAAATTTAATTATGTAATTACAAATATAACTATAGATATATTTTTATAATTATTATAAATAAATATTATTGTAAATATAATTAAAAATAAATATTTTTGTAAATGTTTTTCATGATCAAACCTTTTTTCTCATCATTATCTCAACTCCTAACATGATTTGCCACTCTCATAGGCTTTAAAGGTGCTGGGAAATGCCCTTATACAGATTAGGATTTGGTGGTAGTGCAAAATCCCACATCACTGTAGGTAAATTTATCCTCTCTCGAGGACAGAATTGATGCAGAACATGTTGTCGATGAAACCGTATAGAAAGGTATATGTCTGACCCCCAATCGTATATGTTGATGTTTTGTGGTGCCGTATGGTTCATCATGAAACTGACATACCCTTTTACTTTCTATTGTAGTTTCTTTACCCCAATATTTTTTTGGATTTGGTGAATGTTCATCTTGGAGTTCTTTTAATTATGTCTTCCAATGATGAGGCTAGTTCTCTCTCTCTATCATCGAAGACTATGTGCACAAACCTATAGTTGAGTGATGTCCTTACATATTATGTTCTCATTCCTATAATCAGTCTGGATCACAGCCCTGTGTCTATAGTTCATTATCAATTGATGTGGTGGTATATGTGGTGGTAGATATGGATCTTGGGTTTGGGAAACCCATTAGATGGTTTGGAGGACCGATTAGGTCATACTCGATTCATGTTTCCTACCCTTGTAATTTGAGGATTTGATTATTCCACCCTTTATTCTCATATGAAGGATGTAATCCCTATACTTGAAAAGTGATGGGACATTGAATTGAGGGTGGTGGTTACTAAGGCTTCCTCTTCGGTTAAGTAACATTTGAGTGAAGCTTTGGATAAATCTACTCAATGAATAATGGAGGCTACTTTTCAATGGGATGCGATTAAGGTAGGGGAGGCTCATATTGGTTATCTCTAGAATGAAATTTATCATCTTCAAAAGATTTTTCCTGATTTCATCATTCACTCTATTCATCGTAAAATACCATGCTATAATTGCAAGAGTTTTGGGATGTGGTGGAGAACAAAATTCTGGGGGTTATTTCAAGAGCGGAGGAGTTGTAGTGCTCTGTAGAGGCGGAGACTGAGTTTGTTGATCAACTACACCAATATATTGCTCTACTGGAGAAAATATTTGCTTATATAAAGGAATTGTTTGAGGAGATGTTATGATGGAAGTGTAATTTTTCAATCAAACATTTGTTCATGGGAGTGGCTATATTTTGAGGATATCCCTCCAGTTTAAATGGAATTTGATGAACCATGTTGTTGGTCTTCGTATGGCGTCACTCACATTTTCCTCTTCCTGTGATGTGAATGAAATTCTGTTTCAATATATCATTAATTGTCAATGATATCTATCATTTTAATTGAAGTGAATGAGAAAGAATGTTGGGTTGGTAGGGAGATCATCAGAGCAGGATATGTGTTCTAAAGTATTAGTGATTTTCATATCTTTTAAGATCATATCTGGAGTGAATGTGTCATATATAAGTATCCATGAAAACTATCACATGCTTTAGTTTAGGGTCTTTTATCTCGGACCATCTGTTTCTTTAGTTTAGGGTCTTTTAGTTTTGACAATCTGTTTCTTTAGATTAGGGTCTTTTAGCACGGACCTTCTATTACTTTTATTTAGGGTCTTTTATCTAGGACTTCCTGATGCTTTAGTTTAGGTTCATTTAGCTAAGAACTTCTTTTGCATTTTCTTAGGGTCTTTTAGCTCAAACCATATGTTGCATTATTTTCGACTCTTTTTGCTCGATCTTTCTAGGAAAATGGGGATAGCATGCAATAAATAATTCAAAGCGTTATGGGGTGCTATGTTCTACAATTTTCCTAACATGGATCATGAGGATAAGAGTTAATTTTATATAAAGGGGTAAATAGATTTATTTTTCAGGTTAAATATCTTATGGATAAATAGAATGGCCTAGAAATGATTATATCCAATCTTTTCCAAGTGTTATAGAGGATTTTATTGGGCGAATAGAGTTGATGGAAATAAATACTAGTGTAACTAGGTCTTCTGGATAGATGAAATGTGGGTGATGTAAGTCACAATCCAAAAGTTTGATCCACAAAATATGGAATGCGGTAGACATGTCGGGTATAACCCTTGACCCCATGGGGTGTCACGTTCTACCATGGTGTTGTTGATTCTCACAAGGATTAGAAGTCCCTTTATACATTGCCATGATGTTTTAGGTCAGCGAGTCTGAGCCATAGCATCAATAGCATGGCCAAGTGAAGAGATCACATTTCCTTTACAGGGGATATGAAATATTTATGAAGGATCAATAATTAAGATGATGAAGTTTTTTATGTAAGGAAGGGTATCCAGGAAGGGTCTTGGAACCATAGAGAAATGCAGCTCTTAATTGAAGAGTCTGATCCCTACACCTTGCAGTTTCAAATCACAAGGTGTGGGTGTAAGAACCTAGACATTCTTTTAAGTTATGAGTTTTATTTTCTGTTGTTTTTGAGAAAGAACAAGAGAATCCAGAAATTTTAGGAGTACATGATTTGGACATTGGAGTACAATCAATGTACTCGATTACCGCGGGTGCCCGTTTGATGGTTGAGTACATGGTCGTGTTGGGTGACCCGAAGACAACATAAAGAGGAGGCTGGATAAGGCATGTACACATCATGTACTTTTAAATAACATTCCATGTAATTTTTTAAATTTTTATATCAGACTGGGGTCATGTTTAATCAACAGAAACCACTTCTTCTAGGTCTGTCTTGTCTAGGAGTGACAAATACCAACGAATCTTCTTCATGCCTCTGACTCACCATTTTTTCTATGAATCAACCATCATCAATTGCATTGGAATCTCCACTGTGATTTCTCCCTTATTCTATAGTCTCATATCTTTATTTCTTCTCTCTCGTTAGATATTTATGGTTGAGCGTTTTATATGTTTTTGTAGATCTATGATGTTCTAAGTTTATTCAAATGATAGGATTCAACTATAGAAATCCTACAGTGTTGAGGTAGGTGGTTTATTTCATTTCATAGTTAGTATTTAAATATTATACGCAAAATATCCCAACACCCAAGAATGGTGTATTGTGTGTTTTGGTATTTTATCCCTATTAATGCCTGATTTTCCTTGTGATCATGAGTAGAGGATTTATGGTAGTGAATAGGTTTATTTATATTTCTATGGATGTCTTTTCCCATGTTTGAAATAGTATTGGACGTTGGGACTAATTTTTCTTATTAGTCTATCTATTTTCCATTCCCAGTGTTGTTATGATGGAGTGATATTTTCTAATGTTTTTATATTCCTGTAGCTATTTAGAAAAGTAGTTATTGAATGTTTTCATTTAATTAGTTATGAAATTTCACTTTGTTTGTAGATCATTTTTGTGAATGATTGACTTACATAGGGACGTGGGAACCTATTTTTGTATAGGATAGGGTTAATGGACGTTGAGGGCGTCCCCATTGTATATGTTTACATTTCATGTTGTGAGACCATAGGGGGATGGATGTGAGTGATCCCCTAGAGTTTCCATATATCCATGTTGTGATACCACGGGCGGAATCGGACGTTGAGTTATTCCCTAGAGTATCTATAGTTTAATGAAAAAAGACCACAGGGGGAATTGATGGCGAGTGCTTCCTCGGTGTGTCTTTGTTAATGCTGAACCAGAGGGGTTAGACTATGAGTACTTCCTTGAGGGTTTCTTCTGATTGATTGGTTGACCCATAGGGTTTAGGCTATTAGTAAATCTCATAGGTTTACTTGTTTTTGAAGTACATCTTACTTGATATATGAAAATGAATACAATAGAAACTGTAGGATTTTTTACTTTTGAGTACTACAATATTTACTACATCATTTTTCTTATTGAATTCCATATATATTCACTGACTATTAGGCAAATATCGTTGAGTGGTAGCCTACTGGGATTCCTCTCATACCCTGTTTGTTTCATAATTTTGGGCACAAACATATTATATTGTAATAGGTATAGATAAGGGCAAGCACCCTTCTTCTGCATGCACTTGATTACTATGGAGCTGGAGAGAATGGGACAAAGATTAGGCTTGAGTTTATCCTGGAGTTTATTTTTTTTCTTTTTTACTTTTTTTTAGTACTCTATTCCAGCATTGTGACTTATTTGGATTCTTTCTTAGACATATGTGTCATGCATAATTTATATATATGTTCTCTAATTGGTTATTACTTCCAGTATTCTATTGTTTACATATTCCATGTCATTATTCCTTCTTCTATTGTTATTTTTTTCATTCTACTGCATTAATCTGCCAATGATGGCATAGTGTAACGACCCAATGTTTCATTAATGGAAATCTCTCTTGATATAATTAAATGTCTCTTTATGTTTATATAAAATTTCAACTTCTTTGGTTTTATGTTTAGAATTTTGACCATTGCTAATATAGTCGTTGAACAGTGATCACATGATTAGGATAAATATAGGGCTTTAACAAATCCAAATTTACTCAGAAAAAGGAAGTGATGGCCTCATCCAATAGAATTGCCCCATACGAATCCCATTTGCCGGAGCTCGGAAAAGAGGTGGCATACTTGGGCTTCGCTCTTGACCAAGTCCAAGCTGAGCTTCATCATGTCAAGCTCGAATGGGACAGTCTATGGGAGAAGTGGAAGTTAATAGAAATTACCAGTCGAGCGATGTTATTTGAGCCACCCCAAGAGTCTGTCACCATCGCACACTGTACCATTAGGTCTTATGCGGCTTTTTTAAGGGGTTATGTAACAAATAAATAGTACTATGTTCATGTACATTATTTTTTTGTATATAATAATTAATATACTTTCTTGTCATTATTGATACATTGTAAATAGTTTTTAAAGTACAAATAATGTTTTTAGTTATTATTTAATTAAGAATTATATTTTATTAAATTAAGGGATTTTTAAATTAAATAATATTTTAATAAAATATTATTATTATTATTAAATAAATTTTTATTAAATATAAATGATCTTATAATTTTATGAATGCAATTATAATTTTTATTATGGTTTGAAATCTATTTCTGTCAAAACCTGCGAATTTTCGATAAATGGCGGTTTTTATTTTAAAAGTGAAAATTAACATATTTAGAAAATTATTTAGATAAAAATAAATGTTATTTCTAGAATCTGGATGTCGAAATTATCCAACGTTGAATTTTTCATAATTTTCCGAGACAATCAAATTTTTTGGTAAAAGTTAAATACCATTTAAATATATAATGTGTTTTATGACATCATAATGACCCAATAGTGATGTAATAAACTACTATAATATTTATTTTCAGAAAATATGTGTTTTACCATTAAAATAATGGGATTTTGGGTTTGTTTGACTTAATTTTCAAAGCATTAATGGACCCCTCAATACTTATTAAACACCTTGTCTTTTTGAATTAATTTCCATGGGAGTATGACTCAACTCAACATAAGCAACCCAATTATTTTAAGAATTTCGGACTATGTAATTATAAAATATTTTTTTCCTCTTTCCTTTGCTAAAAAAGTGGGCAAAAACCATGGTATGGTTTGTGGTTTGGATTAATTTAATGTAAAGGGACCCAAACCAAAATAATAAGGAATTCCCTCACCTTTCCTATATAAACCCACCAAAGCTCCAACTTCCTCCTCACTCAAAGCCTTTGCAGTTCGTCCAACCTCTACCCAACTCTCTCTAGAATCCTCCTGAGGTTCCCCAAGCTCCCAAGAAGCCTCTCATAATACTCTTTCTAGTCTTTTGAAACACACTTCCAAGTAAGGGTTTTTTCTTCCTTTCACCTTTTTTGTCCAATTATCATAATATTGTTATGCCCTTTTAATTTCAATTATAAATGTTGGGGTATGGTTTTTCACCTCTTCCATACTGCCATCTTATTTTTTAAATGATGTTAGACCCCTTTCTCTCTCATTAAATGCCTCCCATGTACACCTATTACTGTGTTGAAATTCCGAAAGAAAATTCTCTCTCTTCATTTATATTCAAGAAATACTTATTTATCATGAATCTAAATTCCATTAAAATTGGTTGGACATGTATCTATATAACCCCCTTACTTTTAATTTCATGTAAATATGTTGAGACACCCCTTTCTCTCTCATCAACCATTTTTATGAATTCGTATGTCACGCTGTTACACTGCGGAAATTGCACCGATTTTCTAAGCCAATGCCTTTGTGTAGTGAATAGCATGCCCATTTCTCCATCAAGGTTATTCACCATTATGCACATTTACTTATTTATTATAAAGATTAATGTATGAATTCCACATTCCTTTATCGTGTAATAAATGATTATGTTTAAAGAATCCATGTTTTATGGTCCATGTGGCACACTTATGCATGAAATGAAATGTTTAAGAAGGGTGCGCCCTTATAGCACTCCAATGCATTGGGTAAAGTAAAGTATCATGATACATCATGTGTAATGAGTGTTGACTCATGCTAATTCAAGTGAAACAAGGGTTTACTCCTGATTTATGTGCAATGAGGATTTACTCACGCTCCATGTGCAATGAGCCTTAGTTCATGCTAATTCCATGTCAAGTGTTGTTGCCACATTTCCATTTTATGATTATCATTCTTTATCATGACTTTATGTTCATGTTTCTATTATGCTCTATTGATATGCCTATTTCCTAACATTTATTTTACTCATCATGTTATTCCATGTGTACTCCCTTACTAGGATTTATTGCTCACCCTTTTCTTATGCATGTCCTCATGTTATCCCATGCAATGCTATGTACGAGGGAATGTAGTAGTCATGTAAAGGAAGTTTTCAATAATGATGTTGTATTTCATGTTTTAGGTTTTTATGTAATGATCCTAATCCCCAAAGACACTAAACCTACCGATCTTCTTTGTTGTATCAAGTGATGTTTTATGTAATAAATCATGTTTAAGTTTGTAATAAAAGAAGGGTTGTCATAGTTGGTATTAGAGGGTAGGTTTAGTTATTTTTTAGACTAGGATTAGAAAACCCTTGTAAAGCCTTATAGACAAGACTAAGTATAATAAAAACATCCCTATGTTTTGGTATGTACTAAGTAAGTGGTTTATCAAACAAATACATCCCTGTCTGTAAATGAGCAGATAGAGGCAGCTCTGGAATAGATGTATCCTAGGGGTAAAACCCGAAAACACCACTTTGAACTATACTCGAACGGGAACTGGTGCACGACAATGGGAATTGCTGCAATCATGGTTACGACACTCCCCAGGGATATGTTTTGATAAATTCACAATATTAGTATGAACCCTTATTAAAGGAATTAATAAAATTCCCCTAATAATTTATGTTAGAAAGTAGATCATGAAAAGCCTAGATTGAAGCATATAGACTCATGAGTTAAGAAAAAAAATGTTTATTTATAAGTCACCAACTCTTGTCTTTGGATTACCCATTATGTGTTACCCCTAACATTCCTTTTATTCCAACCAATGTCCCGTAATAGGAGGCCTCGGGCTAACAACCGTTGTGAAGATCAATGTGATCACTGTACAAATGAGATGCCCAATCTAATGGGAGTGGGAATAGAAAACATTGTCACGCTTCTTTCTCAGCTAACTCATGTTTTTAATAGAAACACGGGTCAATAAGAACATTCAACCCCCCCCCCCTAATAAAGAACAAGTCACTATCAAGAGCTTCCTGAGACAAAGGCCTCCTACTTTTAATGGATCATCTGATCCCACTATTGCTGAACAATGGATCAACTCCATTGAAAAGATCTTCTCTATCCTTCAATGTTCTGAACAAGATAAGGTTCTCCTTGAGGATTATTGTATGGAAGGTGAAGCTGATCAATGGTGGATGTTGATTTAAAATACGAAGCCTGAGGAGTAGATCGAGGCATTGGAATGGAAGGATTTCCATAAAATGTTTTTCGATAAATTTTTTCCGCATACCCTCCGTCTTAAGATGGAAAGGGAATTCCTTTCCCTCAAGCAAAAAAAAAACAAATAATATATTGGAGCGTACGAGACAAACTTTACAAGTCTTGCACAATATGCTTCTGGCTTTGTCGTTACCCCAGAATGCAATGTTGACCGCTTCTTTGGTTGGTTGAAGCCTAGCCTACGGAAAGAATTATCAATCCGTGACTTTGACAACTATGAGGAAATTGTCCGATGTGACCTCAAGGTCGAAATGGAAATCGGAGAATCACCGGGGTATCATGGGGATAAGAAGCATAAGGTGGACTTCAATGTTGCTGGTCCGATGGATAAATCCAACGACGCTAAGAAGATCGAGCACCCCACTTTCCAAAAGTGCGGAAAGAAGCACCCAAGAAATTTCCTTAAGGGGATGAGGAAATGCTTCAGGTGTGGAAGAGAAAGGCACCTATGTAACACCCCGAGATTTTATGAAAAATATTCTTTTTAATTTCATTAATGTCTTGTGTTGTACGCTACACCAAAAGGAGCTTGCACAACACGCATCCTTGACTTGCCTTGCATTACAGGCAATCGCGACCTTCCGCGATAGCGTGAGTGGTACGCAATACCGAGTTTCACTAAACAACGATATGATATTAAAATATTATTAAAACTAGCCATTATGAATAGTAATAACCAATTTTTGAAATTTTGTAAATTTTATTTTTCAAAATGGACGTCATTTTTGGATTCGGAATATCGAAATAAGCTTATGGTGAAATTTTGGTATTTTTCAGATAACTTTCATTTTTTGATGAATAGTGAAAATTACTAAATTTTAATTAAAAACAACCTTTTTAATCGAAATAATTAACAGTGATAAATTATTAATTTTTGTGGTTTAAAAGTATATTTTCAATATATTTTTAAAATTTAATACAATGTTGGTCATTGGATGTAATTTCACATTTAAACCAGATATAAACAAGTGTCAATCTTTTGATAGTTATTATCTCTTAAGAACACGCTATTTGTTTTGACGACGAGAATTAATTTTTAAATTAATTAATGCAACTGATATGTTTCGAATTTGTTAAAATAGGCATCATTTTTGAGTTCATAATATCAGATATAGCTTAGGCCTAATTTTTGGTATTTTTCTGGAAACATTCTTTTTTTGATTAATAGTGAAACCACTGAGTGGTAGTTTAAAAAAATGAATTTATCATAAAACATAATTTTACCACTTATGTGAGTGGAATTTCAAAATTCCGAGAGACACGGTTGATGTTAGTATGTAAAATGTGGTTCAATGAGATGAAAATAATTTTTGGTGAATAGTAACTTTTTACTTTTTTTTACCACAGTTAAAAGTAAATAGGGTAATTAAGGGTAAAAATGTTATTATTACTACCCTAACAATGTCTTAATTCTATTGGATAAGTGTAATTCGACCAAAAACATCCTTAGGAATAAAATATGACCATTTAGGCCCACTTGGGATTAGATTAGGACATTTATTATAATTTAATTCAAAGAAGAGTAAAAAGAGTTAAAATCAAAGTTTATTTACTAAAACATATTTAATATAGGGTTATAAATAAGATAAAATCGATGGTAAATATTCATTAGAAATATAATAATATTTCATACATAATGATATTTTATTTATAATTTTTACACATTATATAAATTAATTAATTTATGACACAATGATGATGCGGTAATTAACATAATAGTGGAAAATTAGAATAATTGATATTATAAATACCCAAATAAATATAATTTGAGACTTTTTATGAATTACAATAATTTTATAGGTTAATATGGAATGTTAGGATTTATTTTACTAACTTTGGTTGAAGTAATCATTCTGTTATGAGTTTCACAAAAATCAACTATTGAATAGTGTCAAAATTGACATAAAATAGTTTTTTTTAAAAATATTATATTATTGATTGTTATTTTATTCCTAAAAAACTAAGGTTCTGCCAAGATACTTATATTAAGATAAGTGTATCATTAAAGGACCTCTTGGGGGTCTCTTGTATGTATATGGTATGTTTATTAACTATATAATATAAAAATACAAAGTGACATGGTAAATGTCAATCTAATTAACTAAGAGTTAAAACTAAAAGATAAGGTTAGTATAATGACCTAAACTTGTCTAAATTCTATTGGATGAGAGGATTTCAACCCTTACCCACCTTATCTTTGAAATAAATCAATTTGGAGCTATTTAAAACCGAATTTGACTTTATAATAAAATAATATTTTTAGTTATTCCAAAGGTGCCCCTCTCCTCCCTTATAAAAGGGCACCTCCTCCCTCTCTTCCTCACACCACTTTGATCCTTAATGCTCGGAAAACCCCTGCCAAATTCTATTCTCCACTTCACTAGTAACATCCTATAGGTCCAGGTCTTCTTTAATGACCAATTTTAGTTCCCTAAGAGGAGGACTCAAAGATGCACTTCAAAGAAGAGGTAATGTCCATTACCGATTCTTTCAACTTTATTTCTTTTTCCAATTCTTCTTCTTAGGTTTTTTCATTATGAAGTAATAACATCAGTATAACTCATATACTGATATGTTATTATAAGTATGAAACAAACCTATTTCATCATCTATCCATCCTACGGAAAACAAAATCACCGAGCGTGCGTACGTACAGAATACCGTCTCCACGTCGTGGTGTAATCTATTTTCCACCACCACCTTACTTGGATGGATACAATGGATTACATAATAACTATATATGATTATTGTAAAGTTATATTGACTCTGAAATAGTATACATACACTCCAATACAATTCCACGATCATGAGAACGATATCATCGCTCGTGCGTACATACGGACTACCGTCTCCACGACGGGATTAGATTCATTATCCACGTTAACCATTCATGAATGATTATAAATTATATATAATAATAAGTAATCATGAAATATATGACATAATAATGATACTGTATTTATGTGTATATATATGTATGTCATCTACTTAATTCCATTCAACTCAATAAGGAAACGAAAACAGCGTTCATGCGTACGTACGGCCTACCGTCTCCATGAATGGTGTATTTCATTCCATTTACTGATCTATTATATATATGTATATTCTGAATATATATTATATATAAATCATGTTTTATATTCAGTAATTAAGTAATCATGATCTAAGTAATCATATGAATAATTACAAGTCAAAACACGTACGACAAATGAAACGATTTTACCCAAAATGCTCTTTAACATGGAATTTACAAAAGAACGGGTAAAATAAAGTCATAAGTGAACCATATATGATATCATAACAGTGAGTAAGATTCTGGAATAAGTCAATGACATTATTTAAATCATTATACAGGAGGTTCGGACACTTATGAAGCAAATCGGACCTAAGGTAAGGGAAATATCGCAATCTCATTTTTATCCGAGATTGTTTACACTTTGAAATTTACTGGGGTATATTTTATCAACCACATCTATGTTTCCTCAATATGTAATATTATTTCCATCCACCTAAAATTGTTTAAATCCAACTTTACCTGTTGGTGAGTTTTTAGTAAAAGATATGAAAGAAATCTTTTGTTTTTTTTCATACGAGGTACTTTTTGACTTTTCTGACAAAAGTATGAGAAGAATGTTTTTTTTAACTTATACAGCATGAATGGATTTTTAAAACATTATTTCCAAGAAGCTTCCTATAAAAGTTTTTATGTTTATTTTTAATCAGCTTATTTTAGTTTAGAATTGTATGAAACATTATGAATGGAAATGTGTTTTTGAAGTAGAAAGGATATTTTCATCAAGAATGGAGTTCAAGTGTTTTATCAAAATTATTTTCCATCTAAGATTATATAGGGTTATATTTCTATAGCTATTATTACATTGATTTGATTATGTTGTGATGGAAATAATTTTATGAATTCCTTTATCTTATATGAATTGTTTTATGATGTCATGATGTTTATGATTCCCATTTTTATTACATGGGTTATGCTATGATTTATGGTTTTATGATTTTGTGGCACACATAATAATGGTATCATTATGAGATGGTGGGACATATATCTCCCTCCAATGCATTGGGTAAAGACTGTATATCTCATGACATAGACATGGCTGGAACGACAGGTTAAACCGGTTCAGTGAAACAAGACTGAAACGAGGAGTGAACTCGGTTCAGAAATGGACTTTGTCCACTAAGATAGTCATGGTTATGAGTCTTGACTAATAAGAAATGATTATCTATGATTATGTGTGTATGCCACAATGTTTCATGTCTTAAGTTATGATTATTGGGATTACATTTCACTACCATGATTTCTCCCATGTTATAAAAATATGATCTCTTTTGCAGGGTAATACTTCCAAAATGTTATGTTCTTATGAATATGATGTGATTGATATTTCTTTTGTTTACCATCAATGAGAATTTTTGCTCACCCTTTTATGATTTATTTTCCACAGGATATAAAGAAAGGTTTTAGGTAAGAAAAAAAAGGGAAGATCTTTATGGGAGATGTTGAAGATCTTTCACCATGATTAGAAGATTGCGTTCCGAGTTTCCAAAGACACTAAACTATTACGGTCCTTGTGTGTGTTTTTTTATTTACTATGTATTCCTCAAAAGTAATGTAATTTTCATGTATGTCAAGCTTTGGGCCTCTATAGTTGGTATCAGAGGAAAGGTTTAGTCAACCTTTGGAAACTAGGATGCGAGAACTTTAGTGAGATCCCGAGAGATATTTCTAAGGTATGTCTAGGGATTTTCCTAAGGTTAAGTATAAGTATAGGTTATAGTACTAAAATTATGGTAACCCAAGATGTTAGATATTGAAGGTACTCCCCCTTTATTATGTTGTTTTCCATAGCATGATTTTTTCCTCTCACACTCTTCTTTTTGGGTTTTAGACGATGGCTAGAACCCGAAGGAACTGTGTTGATCAATGCAATGGACAATGCAATGATTATCCTCCTGAACACACAAATTTTATGGGAGATGGAGTGGAAAATCTTATTTCTATACTTACACAAGCTATGAATCATTCTGGACTTCCAAATGAGCATATAAGGGAATAATATTCTATTGAGTCCTTCATGAGGCAACGTCCACCTTCTTTCAGTGGGTCTTCTGATCCACTTGTTGCTAAACAATGGATAAGTACCACTGAAAAGATATTTTCAGTTCTTCAATGTTCTGAACATGATAAAGTTATCTTAGCAGTGTATTGTTTGGAAGGTGATGCTAATCAATGGTGGAATCTTATAAAGAATACGAGGCCAAGAGATGAAATTGAGTCCATGGAATGGGATGAGTTCAAGAAATTTTTTTTCAATAAGTACATACCTCGTATTCTTTGAACAAAGATGGAGAGGGAGTTTCTTGAACTAATGAAAAAGAATGATGAATCTGTTTGTACCTACAATGCGAATTTTCAAGGCTTGCAGGGTATGAATCTGGATTTATCATCCAACCTGAAAGTAAAGTTGATCGATTCTTCAGTGGCATAAAACCAAATCTTCGAAGGGAATTAGATATAAGATACTTCAGTAGATATGAAGAAATTGTGTGTTGTGCTATCAAGGTAGAAATGTAAGTTGGTGTTACTTATCCATCTCATAGTTTTGACAAGAAATGAAAGACAGAGTTCAAGGAGAAATCTCAGAATAATTGTGAAAATAAGATGAATGTTTCCTTATGCTCAAAGTGTGGAATGAATCATGGTGGAGATTGTCTAAAAGGGACAAGTAAATGATTCAAATGTTGAAAGGAAGGTCATCGGGAACTTGAATGCCGCAATGATGGGATGAATATGTCTAATGATGCAATCCAAGGAAGGGATACATAGAATGAACCTACAACACCTCAATGCTTCAAGTGCAAGGAAATGGGGCATTATGCTAATAAATGCCCTAATCCAAGGGTTAGTGATGATCGAGATGAACAACCACTTAAGGAAAAGGACAAAGGGAAGTGACAAGCGATCACCATGGGAGATGTTGAATATGACAACGATGTGGTGGAATGATTAAGTGTTTATGTATGGGATTCGAAAATAATGTTGTATATAGTATCGTGGAATATTGGAATATTTATCTATTGTTCTATTGTGGTTTTCAATAATTTTATGGTACCGGTAACCATGGAATGTGATTGAGATATTATTGGAAAAAATATGATATGCACATAATGAAGGGATAAGGAAAAAATGAAATGTTTGACAGTATTCATGAGCTCATGATTGATATAAGGACTAAGTGATACCATGTTTTGAGTATATAGAATTTTGAGGATTTTGGTATGTGGAAAGAGTTAAATTTTAACAGCATTCATGGTTTAAATAAGGTTCAATGGGTATTCATTTTTTTTTCAAGAGAATACATGATTAAGGCCTTTGAATGTTTGGAATGTGACCAACAAGACATATCTCATGATATATGGGGATCAAAAATGATATTAACATGCTAGTTGTATGAACTCTTTGATAATCATTTTCAATATAATATGAGATTAGACAGCATTATTTTAGAGAAGCCTAAAGATTGGAATGGATTATGTTGGACATAAGTTAGTATTGTTTAAGGGTAGAAGTTTTTTTGAAATTATTTATTGGATGTTATAGTAATGTAGTTTTAGAAAAAGGACAACCTTCAGGATGGGCGACAACCCATCATGACGGACAAGGCTGTGGGAATCGAACCCACAACCGAAGTGCGAATGGCCTTTATCACCTACCACTGGCCTACAGGAAGTCCCTGTTTAGTATAAACTAGTTTTATTATATTAAGCAGTATGACATATGAATTATAGGTCCATTTTAGGAACTTTATATGATTAATCTCACTCTAGATGGACTTATGTAATTATTTGATAACTTTTCTAACCTTTTGTTTGGGAGATATGAAATGACCCATCATTCTATCACATGATCTGCTAACACATCACGAATGACAAATTCAACTTCATTTCATTAATAGATGAAGTGGAAATTGTCCAATGAACTACCAATGGTGAGACTATACCAAAATCATGAAATAATTTCTTCTAATTCCAATTTCATCAACTTTAGGGAAATGATCTTGAAAGCCAAAAATGTTTTCCTAGTGCTCTTATATCTGATGAATCAGATGGTACCTTATATCATGAAAAATCTATGGATTTGTGATTTCTGGATTTTCCATAGCCATGTTCTCTACCACTCTCCATCAGAACACGATGGTTAGATTTCTCTTCCATATCCATATTTTCACCTATGTGGAAACCCAGTGATTTGTTTATTTGGGCAACCGTTACGTTTCATACTTTTGTTTTTAAAGATTGGTTTTGGTATTCCTTTTTACAATGTGGGTTTCTATTAAAGAAACTTTCGAATAGTAAACCATTTATAACCCTGACGAATTTCGAGGGAAAAATTCATTTTAAGGGGGGTAGAATGTAACACCCCGAGATTTTATGAAAAATATTCTTTTTAATATCATTAATTTCTTGTGTTGTACGCTACACCAAAAGGATCATGCACAACATGCATCCTTGACTTGCTTTGCATTACATGCAATCGAGACCTTCCTCGATAGCGTGTGTGTTACGCAATACCAAGTTTCACTAAACAACGATATGCTATTAAAATATTATTAAAACTAGTCGTTATCAATAGTAATAACCAATTTTTGAAATTTTGTAAATTTTATTTTTCAAAATGGACTTCATTTTTGGATTCAGAATATCGAAATAAGATTAGGGTGAAATTTTGGTATTTTTCAGATAACATTCATTTTCTGATGAATAGTGAAAATAACTAAATTTTAATTAAAAACAACCTTTTTAATAGAAATAATTAATAGTCATAAATTATTAATTTTATAAGTTTTAAAGTATATTTAGAATATATTTTTACAATTTAATACAATTTTGGTCATTGTATTTAATTTCAAATTTAAACCATACATAAACAAGTGTCAATCTTTTGATAGTTATTATCTCTTAAGAACACGTTATTTGTTTTGACGACCGTAATTAATTTTTAAATTAATTAATGAAACTGATATGTTTTGAATTTGGTAAAATAGACATCATTTTTGAGTTCATAATATCATATATTGATTAGGCCTAATTTTTGGTATTTTTCTGGAAACATTCATTTTTTGATGAATAGTGAAACCACTAAGTGGTAGTTAAAAAAATTGAATTTTTCATAAAACTTAATTTTACCACTTATGTGAGTGGAATTTCAAAAATCCGATAGACACGGTTGATGTCAGTAAGTAAAATGTGGTTCAATGAGATGAAAATAATTTTTGATGAATAGTAACTTTTTACTTTTTTTACCACGGTTAAAAGTAAATATGGTAATTAAGGGTAAAAATGATATTATTATTACCCTAACACATGTCCTAATTCTATTGGATAGGTGTAATTCGACCAAAAACAACCTTAGGAATAAAATATGACCATTTAGGCCCACATGGGATTAGATTAAGACATTTATTATTATTTAATTCAAAGAAGAGTTAAAAGAGTTAAAATCAATGTTTATTTAATAAAACATTTTTAATATAGTGTTCTACATAAGATAAATTAGATTGTAAATATTCATTATAAATCTAATAATATTTCCTACATAATGATATTTTATTTAAAATTTTTAGACATTAAATAAATTTATTTATTTATGACACAATGATGATGCAGTAATTATCATAATAGTGAAAAAATAGAATAATTGATATTATAAATACTCAAATAAATATAATTTGAGACTTTTTATGAATTAAAATAATTTTATAGGTTAATATGGCATGGTAGGATTGATTTAACTAACTTTGGTCGATGTAATCATTCGGTTATGAGTTTCACAAAAATCAACTATTGAATAGTGTCAAAATTGACATAAAATAGTTTTTAGAACAAATATTATATTATTGATTGTTATTTTATTCCTAAAAATCTATGGTTCAGCCAAGATACTTATATCAAGATAGGTGTATAATTAATAGACCACTTGGGGGTCTCTTGGATGTATATGGTATGTTTATTAAGTAAATAATATAAAAATACAAAGTGACATTGTAAATGTCAATCTAATTAACTAAGAGTTAAAACTAAAATATAAGGTTATTATAATGACCTAAACTTGTCTAAATTATATTGGATGATATTATTTCGACCCATCCCCACATTATCTTTTAAATAAATCAATTTGGAGCTATTTAAAACCGAATTTGACTTTATAATGAAATAATATTTTTAGTTTTTCCAAACGTGCCCCTCTCCTCCCTTATAAAAGGGAACCTCCTCCCTCTCTTCCTCACACCACTTTGAGACTTCATGCTCGTCCAACCCCTCCCAAATTAACTTTCCACTTACCTAGTAACATCCTTGAGGTCCTGGTCTTCTTCAATGACCAATTTTAGTGCCCTAAGTGGAGGACTCAAAGAGGCGCTTCAAAGAAGAGGTAATGTCCGTTACCGATTCTTTCAACTTTATTTCTTCTTCCACTTCTTCTTATTAGGTTGTTTCATTATGAAGTAATATCATCATTATCACTCATATACTGATATGTTATTATAATTATGAAACAACCCTATTTCAACATCCATCCATCATACGGAAAATGAAATCACCACACGTGCGTACGTACGGAATATCGTCTCCACGCCGTGGTGTAATCTATTTTCCACCACCACCTTACTTGGATGGATATTATGGTTTAAATAATAACTATATATGATTATTTTAATGTGATATTGATTCTTAAATAGTATACATACACTCCAATACAATTCCACGATCATGAGAACGATATCATCGCTTGTGCGTACGTACGGACTACCGTCTCCACGACACGATGGGATTCATTCTCCACATTAACCATTCATGAATGATTATAAAGTATATATAATAATAAGTAATCATGAAATATATTTCATAACAATGATACTGGATTTATGTGTATATATATTTATTTCATCTACTTAATTCCATTCAACTCAATAAAGAAACGAAAACAACGTTCATGTGTACGTACGGTCTACCGTCTCCCTGAACAGTGTATTTCTTTCCATTTACTGATATATAATATATATGTATATTCTGAATATATATTATATATAAATCATGTATTATATTCTAGAATTAAGTAATCATGATCTAAGTAATCATATGAATAATTACAAGTCAAAACACGGACGACAAATGAAACGATTTTACCCAAAACGCTCTTTAACATGGAAATTACAAAAGAACGGGTAAAATAAAGTCATAAGTGAACCATATATGATATAATAACAATGATTAGGATTCTGTAATAAGTCAATGACATTATTTAAATCATTATACAGGAGGTTCGGATACTTAAGAAGCAAATCGGACCTAAGGTAAGGGAAATATCACAATCACATTTTTATCTGTGATTCTTTATACTTTGGAATTTACTGGGGTATATTTTATCATCCACATATATGTTTCCTCAATATGTAATATTATTTCCATCCACATACTATTGTTTAAATCCAAATTTACACTTCGGTGAGTTTTTAGTAAAAGATATGAAAGGAATCTTTTGTCGTTTTTCGTACGAGGTACTTTTTGACTTTTCTGACAAAAGTACAAGAAGAATGTTTTTTTAACTTATACGGCATGAATGGATTTTTAAAACATTATTTCCATGAATATTCCTTTACAAGTTTTCAAGTTTATTTTTAACCAGCTTATTTTAGTTTAGAATTGTATGACACGTTAAGAAAGGTAATTTTTTTTGAAGTATAAAGGATATTTTCCTCAAGAATGGAGTTCAAGTGTTTTATCAAAATTATTTTCCATCTAAGATAATATAGGGTTCTGTTTCTATCCCTATTATTACATTGATTTTATTATGTTGTGATGGAAATATTTTTATGAATTCCTTTATCTTATATTAATTGTTTTATGATGTCATGATGTTTAAGATGCCCATTTTTATTACATTGGATATTCTATGATGTATGGTTTTATGATTTTGTGGGACACATAAGACTGGTATCATTATGAGATGGGTGGGACCTATATCTACCTCCAATGCATTGGGTAAAGATTTTATATCTCATGAGATAGACATGGCTGGAACGGAAGGTTAAACCAGTTCAGTTAAATAGGACTGAAACGAGGAGTGAACTAGGTTCAGAAATGGAATTTGTCCCCTAAGATAGTCCTGGCTATGAGTCTTGACTAATAATAAATGATTCTCTATGATTATGTATGTATGCCACAATGTTTCACGTTTTAGGTTACGATTATTGGGATTACATTTCACTACCATGATTTATCCCATGTTATGAAATTATGATCTCTTTTGCAGTGTAATATTTCCAAAATGTTATGTTCTTATGAATATGAAGTGATTGATATTTCTTTTGTTTACCATTACTGAGCATTGGAGCTCACCCTTTTATGTTTTCTTTTCCCCAGGATATAAAGAAAGGTTTTAGGTAAGAAAAAAAGGGAAGATCTTTATGGGAGATGTTTAATATCATTAACCATGATTAGAATATTATGTTCCGAGTTTCCAAAGACACTAAACTATTACGGTCCTTGTGTGTGTGTTTTTGTTATGTACTATGTATTCCGCAAAAGTAATGTAATGTCCATGTACGTCATGCTTTGGGAATCTACAACCTAGCTGTTAACTGTCAGCAAGAAAGACCCACGGCTCCGACAGAGGAGAGGAATGCTCCGTTCGAACCTCAACGCATTGTTCAATGATACAATGCAAAGAACCAGGTCATTTTAAAAATTAGTGCCCTAATACAAGGTTTTTCGGAGGCAACCAAAAACCTCCATGGAAGCAAGGAAGAGATTTTTCCATCACTTCTACTGATGTGAACCCTGAAAACTAAGTGGTTACATGTACACTAGTTATTCATTCAAGAATAGTGAACGTACTTTTTGATTCAGGTTCTACGCATTCTTTTATATCTCTAAAGTTTACTAGAACAATCCCAGCACCACCACAAATCATGGAAGTGAAGATGTCGATGAGTACGGAAAATGGGGAAATCATTTCATCCCATTAATATAAGTCCTCCCCTATTATAATCTTTGGTTTGAATTTCCCAGCAAACCTCGTCATACTCCCTCTGGTGGAATTTGATGCAATTCTTGGCATGGATTGGATTTCCTTATATAGAGCCATCATAAATTGTGGGGAGATGGAAATCACACTCCATATGATGAATCGACCCCCGATTCTTTACAAGTGTAAAGAGGAAAATAAATCTCCTTTAGTTCCATTATCTTAAGAATGGGTATTACTGCCTTAGGAGCACGCGTATCTGGCTCAGATGATTGAGTCCAATGAAGAAACCATCCTGGAAGAAATGTCTATTGTGAGGGAATTTGCTGAAGTGTTTCCCGAGGAACTGTTTGGTCTTCCTCCTAGAAGAGATATTAAATTCTCAATTGAACTTATACCCCTGGATTTACCAATATCGAAGACTCCATATATAATGGCCGTTGTAGAGCTTGAATAGCTGAAGAAACAACTACGGGAGAATCTGGATAAAGGGTATATATGGCCAAGTGCTTCACCATGGGGTGCACCAGTCATCTTCATCAAGAATAAGGATGGGGCAATGTGGCTTTGCATCGATTATCATGAACTTAAAAAAATCACAATAAAGAAAAAGTATCCTCTCACAAGAATTGATGAATTTTTTGATCAGCTGTGTGGAGAACAATACTTCTCTAAGGTGGACTTGTGGTTGATATATTATCAATTTAGGTGGAATAAGGAAGATATCCACAAGACAGCTTTTCGCACAAGATACGGGCACTATAAATTTATATTAATGCCTTTCGGACTCACTAATGCTCCAGAAATCTTCATGGACTTAATTAATAGAGTCTTTAGAGATTACCTAGACAAATTTGTGGTAGTCTTTATAGATTATATTCTAATATACTACAAAACCAAGGAGGATCGTGAGAAGAATTTAAGAACTGTACTAGAGACATTGCTCAAGGAGAAGCTCTATAAAAAGTACAGAAAGTGTGAGTTCTAGTCGAATGAAGTCTCATTCTTGGGCCATATCATCACAAAAAATGGGATATCTATAGATCCTTCCAAAATAGAGGCAATTGTGGGATGGATGAGGCCAATATCAGTAACGGATACCGTAGCTTCTCGGGGTTAGTTGGATATTATCGACTATTTGTGAGAAATTTATCATGATTGTCCAACCCTCTTACCAAGATAACTCGAAAGGGAGTAAAGTTTTCTTAGAGCAATGAATGTGAAGAAATCCCCAAGGAGTTGAAAGGGAGGATTATCACTCTGCATGTGCTCACTTTACCCCCAAGTGGTGAACTTTTTGATGTTTTTAGTGATGCTTCAAAGAAGGGATTAGGCTGTGTGCTGATGAAAAATGATAAAGTTATATACTATGCCTCAAGGCAGTTGAAAATCCATGAGCGAAACTATCCAACGCATGATCTGGAGTTGGTGGCGGTGATCTTTGCCTAGAAATTCTAGCAGCATTATCTCTATGGAGAGAAATATGAGATATATACTGACCACAAGAGTCTTAAATATATGTTCACACATAAAGAGCTTAATATGCACCAGAGAAGATGGATAGATCTCATCAAGGATTATGACAGTTGAATCCATGACCACCCTGGGAAAGCGAACAAGGTGGCAGATGCCCTATGTAGAAAGGATCCAATGATTCTATCAATGATGAGAATTGAGAAGGATACAATCTTATTAGACTTGATAAAGATGGAAATGGGAATCATAAAGAAGGAAACATTATCAATCCTTTCACAAATGATTCATTAACCGTCTCTTTTGGAAATTTTAAAGGATGCTCAAAAGGATTATGTGGGAATTCAAGAAAAAGTAGAAGCTACCGAAAAAGGTAAATCCTTGGAGTTTATTGTTAATGAAGAATGAATTGTGTGGTTTATGAAAATACTATGTGTACCATCAAGTCCGGAGCTGAAGAATGAACTTTTGGATGATGCACATAGTTCAAATTTCTCTATTCACCCAGGGAGCACAAATATGTATCGAGATCTCTGAGAAAGCTTTTGGTGCGATAATATGAAGAAGGAGATTGCTAAATATACATCAAAGTGTCTGGTGTGCCAGCAAGTGAAGGCATAGAGGAAGAAGTATAAGGGGATGATGCAACCATTTCCAATACCAGAATGGAAATGGGAGAACATCACCATGGACTTTGTCACTGGACATCCAAGGACATCCAAAGGAAACAATGCAATCTGGGTTGTTATGGATCGTCTTACAAAGACAACACACTTCATTGCTATTCGAGAGGATTTCTCATTGGATCAACTAGCATGGATATATATGAGGTATGTGGAAAGGTTTCATGGAGTACCACTATCTATTATGGCTGACCAAGATCCAAGATTCACCTATATGTTCTGGAAGAGTCTTCAATATGCTCTGAATACTGAACTAAACTTCAGTATGGCCTATCATCCTCAAACCGATGGCCAATCTGAGCAGACTATCCAAACACTTGAGGATATGTTGAGAGAGTGCTCAATGGACTTTAAAGGAGGATGGGATCAACATCTTTCTCTGGTTGAGTTCTTTTATAATAACAGTTTCCACTCGATCATCCAATTGGC
Source organism: Viscum album (assembly GCA_963277665.1). Classification (NCBI taxonomy): domain Eukaryota; kingdom Viridiplantae; phylum Streptophyta; class Magnoliopsida; order Santalales; family Viscaceae; genus Viscum; species Viscum album. Next base: position 2,042,048,966 of record OY728147.1, on the reverse strand, counting down.
ACCATATAAAGCCATGTATGGGAAAAGGTGTAGAACACCGACATGTTGGGATGAGGTCAGTGAATGTAAGCTAAATGGACAAGAAAAGGCCAAGGAAATGGTGGAGAAGGTGAAAACCATTTAGTAGCATATCAGGACAACCGAGAGTCGACAGAAGTGTTATGTAGATAATCGTCGATGATACGTTGAGTTAAAAGATGGAGACATGGTTTTACTATGCATATCTCCGTAGAAGAAGGTCATGAGGTTTGGAAGGAAAGGGAAGTTAAGTCCATGGTAAATCGGTCCCTTCGATATTCTTGATCGTGTCGGGGCTGTGGCCTATCGACTAACACTTCCACCTACTATGTACAATGTACATGATTTCTTTCATGTATCCCTCATAAGGAAGTACATACTGGACCCTACACATGTACTCTCTTCTGTGGTGGTATAATAGAAAGATGATCTTTCTTATGAGGAGGAACCAGTGAAGATCTTAGATCGTAGAGAAAAAGTTCTACGAAATAAGACAATGTCCCTCATCGAGGTGTTGTGGAGAAATCAAAAGTTTGAAGAAGTGACTTAGGAATCCGAGGAAATGATGAAGCTGAGTTAACCACATCAGTTTTAGTGTTGGAATAGTAAAATTTCAAGGGCGAAATTTCTTAAGGGGGTAATATTCTAATGACCCAAATATTCATTAATGAAAATCCCTCTTGATCTAATTAAATTTCTCATTATGTTTATATAAAATTTCAAATTTTTTAGTTTTATGTTAAGAATTTTTACCATTGATAATATAGCTATTGAACAGTGATCAAAAGATTAGTATAAATATAGGGCTTTAACAAATCCAAATTTACTCAGACAAAGGAAGTGATGGCCTCATCAAGTAGAATTTCCCCATACGAAGCCCATTTGTCAGAGATCGGAAAAGAGGTGGCATCCATTGGATTCGCTCTTGACCAAGACCAAGCTGAGCTTCATCATGTCAATCTCGAACGGGACCATCTACGGGAGAAGTGGAAGTTGATCGAAATTACCACTCGAGCGATTTTATCCGAGCCACCCCAAGTGTCTGTCACTATCGCACACCTTACCCTTAGGTCTTATGTGGCTGTTTTAATGGTTTATGTAACAAATAAATAGTACTATGTTAATGTACATTATTTTTTTTGTATATAATAATGAATATACTTTTTTTCATTATTGATACATTGTAAATGGTTTTTAAAGTACAAAAAATGTTTTTAGTTATTATTCAAATAAGAATTATAATTTATTAAATTAAGGGATTTCTGAATTAAATAATATTTTAATAAATTATTATTATTATTAAATTAATTTTTAATAAATATAAATGATCTTATAATTTGATGAATGCCATTGGAATTTTTATTAAGGTTTGAAAACCATTTCTGTCAAAACCCGTGAATTTTCGATAAATATCGGTTTTTATTTTAAAAGTGAAAATTAACATATTTAGAAAATTATTTAGATAAAATAAATGTTATTTCTAGAATCAAGACGTTGAAATTATCCAATGGTGAATTTGTCATAATTTTTTGAGACAATCAAATTTTTGGGTAATAATTAAATACCGTTTAAATATAAAATGTGTTTTATGACATCATAATGACCCAATAGTGATTTAATAAAATACTATAATTTTTTTTCAGACAATATATGTTTAAACATTAAAATAATGTGATTTTTGGTTTGTTTTACTTACTTTTCAAAGCATTAACGTCCCCCTCAAGACTTATTAAACACCTTATCTTTTTATATTAATTTCTATGGGAGTATGACTCACCTCCACATAAGAAACCCTATTAATTTAAGAAATTCGGACTTTGGCCTTATAAATTATTGTTTTCCTATTCCATTTTCCAATAAACATGGGCAAAAACCATGGGATGGTTCATGTTTTGGTTTAATTTAATGTAAGGGGACCCAAATAAAAATAATAAAGAATTCCCTCACATTTCTTATATAAACCCACCCAAGATACCACTTCCTCCTCACTCAAAGCCTTTTTAGTTCATCCAAACTCTTCCCTACTCTCTCTAAAATCCTCCCAAGGTGACCCAAGCTCCCAAGAAGCCTCTCACAAGACACTCTCTAGCATTTGGAAACAGACTTCAAAGTAAGGGTTTTTTCTTCCTTTCACTTTTTTTCCCAATTTTCTTAATATTGTTATGCCCTTTTAATTTCAATTATAAATGTTGTGGTATGTTTATTAACCTCTTCCATACTGACCTATTATTGTTTTAATGATGGTATACCTATTTCTCTCTAATTAAATTCCTCCCATGTACACCCGTTACTATGCCGAAATTCCGAATGGAACTTCTCTCTCTTCATTTACATTCAAGAAATACTTTTGTATCATGAATCTACATTCCATTAAAATTGTTTAGACATGTATCTATATGACCCCTTACTTTTAATTTCATGTAAATATGATGAGACACCCCTTTAATCTTTCATTAACCATTTTTATGAATTCTTATGTCACGCCTTTACACTGCCGAAATTGAACCGATTTTCTAAGCCAATGCCTTTGTGTAGTGAATACCATACTGATTTCTCTATCAAGGGTATTCAACATTATGCACATTTAATTTTTTATTATAAAGTTTCATGTATGAATACCACATTCCTTTATCATGAAATAAATTATTATTTTTAATCAATCCATGTTTTATGATCCATGTGTCACACTTATGCATGAAATGAAATGTTTAAGAAGGGTGCACCCTTATAGCCCTCCAATGCTTTGGGTAAAGTATAGTATCATGATACATCATGTGCAATGAGTGTTGAATCATGATAATTCAAGTGAAACGAGTGTTTACTCGTTCTTTATGTGCAATGTGGATTTACTCATGCCCCATTTTCAATGAGCCTTGGCTCATGATAATTCCATGTCAAGTGTTGTTGCCACATTTCCATGTTATGATTATCATGCTTTATCATGCCTTTATGTTCATGTTTCTCTTATGATCTATTGATATTCCTATTTCCTAACATGTATTGTATTCTTCATGTTATTCCATGTGTACTCCCTTACAAGGCTTTATAGCTCACCCTTTTCTTATGCATGTCCTCAGGTTATCCCATGCAATGCTAAGTACGAGGGAATGTAGTGGTCATGTAAAGGAAGTTTTCAATAAAGATTTTTTATTTCATGTTATATGTTTTTATTTAATGATCCTAATCCCCAAAGAAACTAAACCTCTCAATCTTCTTTGTTGTATGAAGTGATGTTTTATTTAATAAATCATGTTTAAATTTTTAATAAAAGCAGTGTTGTCATACATAGTTTCCCCACTATCACACACAGGGCCACAACTATTTTTCAGCATCATCTGGCATTTAGGGAAATGTGCATGAGATCATAAGAAAAACTGATTATGGGGCACCTCTATGTGGCACCTAGAACCGGGACATTACAAAGTGGTATCAGAGAAATTGTTTTTATCATTACTTACCTTTTGGAGCCTATAGAAAGGGATCGGAAGAAATATGTTGTTGGTAATAATTTGTTCTCGGGAGTAACTAATCTATGTATAGAGAGAAGCTAATCTACCTCGATCACTGCAATTTTTCTCGTCGTGCATTTATTACAGTTGATTTGATTTCCCCTTTGGATGATTCACATGTTTTCTGTTGTTACTATTGATATTATTGAGGTTCTATTTCACGTTGCAACCCGATGAGGTGAGGTTATTCCATATCATACATTATATAGGGACTTGCAAGAGATCACATGTCATTCATTCATACCATGCCATTTTGGGTTAATTACTGATTTCATGTTTTTTTTTATAGATGTCGTGAAAGATATTCATGATGTTGTGACATATAACTTGATAAAAAACCTGCTATTTTATAGGGTATTGGTTTGTGTAAGGTTTCGTCTGAATGAACACCAAAATTTGGTTCTTGAAGTTTTATGGGCCATCATGGATCATAATTTGGAGGATCATTGCATTTTTATTCTTGTTTATGACATGTATAACATAAAAAACATTGATTCATGGCTTTTATGGACCCTCATGGATAAGAATTTTGCACTTTAATGTTCGATTCAGTATTTTTCTAGGTTCTGGAGTTGTTTATGAGGGTTACAGTCTAGAAAAACTGAAAATACATAGTGTGTATTTCTGAATACGTGCCATGTATCCTTCTGTTCAGGGAGGAACTATTTTACTTGATTACACGTCATGAACTATATGTACACACCGTGTAGTCTTTAACAGTGTGACTGATTGTGTGGGTAGAGACGCTGGGTTGGTAAATCTCTGGTGGAACACGCTATGTCCTGAACGCACACATCATGTGTATAGACCATCTTTCAAGCCGTGTGACTAATGACATAGGTATATTATACGTAGTTAGTACATGTCGTCTATGGGACAAACTCATCGTGTAACCGGCTGTGTGACTAACAACACGGTTTGGTGAAGTTCATCTAGTACATGTTGTGTCTGGAACAAAAACATTGTGTAGGATTGCACTAGTATAACCATGTGGGTTATGTCATTTATAAGAAATCAAGAAGGGTACGATGATTCAAGTACACACCATGTGTTAGGAAATCATGTCGTGTGTATGCGGTGTTACACAACCTGGGTTGGAAAAAGTACACGTCCACAAGAAATCTTAAGGGAACACACCGTGTAGGAGTTGTACACACCATGTATCCACCTTTTAGAATTATTGATGGATTTCTTTCTCATTTTGATTTCATTAACTTCTATATTTCAGTCCTAGTTAATCTTGATCTAAGGTGTGTGTTTGACCTTGTAGAGTAATACAACTGAGACATCATCCGGTTGTACACCAGTTATAGGGTATTGACTAGATATCGGGCATGGAAGATCGTGAACAACAAGAGGAACCTCTAGTCGTGATCATCTGGGCACTAGATATTATCTTCGATACAGGTGCCTATGATCAATTCTATGAGGGGTTTATGAGGTTCATATAGACCTTATGAGGAGTACCACCCCCTGCTCTGTCTATGGAATATTTGATGCGTGTCATTAAGTAGCATCATCCTCATACATTCTCAAGGGATAAAGGGCCTCAAGAATTTATATCATGGTAAGCAGTCATTCTAACTATCATTAATCATCTGGATATGCCTACCGAGAGTAGGGTGAAGCTGGAAATGTATATGCTTTGTGATTCCAACAAGAGATTGTGGGATGTGATCTCACAGGCCGGATGCCAGCAGGTTATGTCTTGAGAATATTTCTAGTATTCCATCTATGATATCTTCTATATTGAGACATTGGGGGACGATTGAGCCTGATATTTCATCAATCTAGATCAAGGTACTCTCTCAACCATGGAGTACTCTTATCACTTCATAGAGCTGTAGTGCTTCACACCCATTTCCAGGAGGAGATGAGTTATTCCTGCTGAGGAATTTTGAGGTGGGTCTCAAGCAAGACACTTGATCTCATGTGAACATCTTTTGGTTGACTTATATTACAATTTTATTCAACCAGGAACTGATCAGGGAGCGCAATTTGAGAGATTATGGGGTCATGATACAAGGTAGCTCAACATCCAGAGTTAGTACCCCTCCTACTGAAAACAGGAATCACTACAAGTAGTATACACACGGAGATCTAAGTAGGTGGAATACTTTCTCTGGTGACTAGGTGATGTGATACCCCTGAGAAAAAATTGGGCATATGAAAACATTTCACGAGAGACTTAGTTTAGTGACGATTTTGGAGGAATATGGGTCATCTTCATCGTTTCTATTAGTTTTTCTCACCATCATCTAGTGATATGAGTTCTGATGTGACTCCATGTTTAGGATCAGGACCACCAGTTTCTCATCAGTCAAGAAACTGGAGTTCTTTCAGCCCTCGGGCCAAGGTGGAGGTCACAGACATGGAATCCAATGAGCAGGCTTTCAGCGACTACATATTGGATCAGCTCAGGGAGGTCAGGTAGGGTGACAGGGCCACGATGCCAGCCAGACTTTGGAGTGGAGTAGACCCAAAAAGATAAGGATCTCGAACCCTCTACAGTTAGTGTTATGATTCTAGATGCCTCAGTTCTAGGTTCTACACTTTTCGATACTGTGGATTACCATAGTTTCATATCGGATGAGGTTTTAGAGAGCCATGGGATCTATATCTTTACTTATACTGATGTCTTCACACTGGTCACTCCGTTGGGGACTAGAATGTCTTGTGTACATTAGTACAAGGAGTTCCATCTTGAGTTTGGTGTGTGTCACCTCTTATGGGACCTCTATGTCTAGAGATTACATGCTATGATGTCATTCCTAGGATGGATTGGTTGGTTTCCTACAATGAATTTTTTGATTTCTATGGAAATATGGTGAGTTTCACATCACCAGATAGAAGATTTTTTTTAGATAAGAGCGAATGGGATGTCTAGGCAAGTAGAGTAGGACCTGAGCATCATGAGTTGGGAGGAGTTATAGCCCATATCTCATGTCTATATCTGGATTACTAGGGAACTTCACAGATGGACTTTCCTCTAGTGGTCGATCGTTTCAGGGATGTCTTTACAGAGGAATTTTTAGGTTTTCTTCTAGAGCGAGAGGTAGTCTATTATATTGATCTTGTACTTGGAGAATCACCTGTGTTCATTATTCACTATAGGATAGATACACCAGAGTTACAGGAGCTCAAGAAAAAGTTATAGTAGTTACAAGATAAGGATTTCAACGGACCTAGTACTTCTCCTTGGGGTTTTCCTCTCCTGTTTGCGAAGAAGGAGGATGGTACCCTCCTTATTTTTAGAGATTGTAGGAATTTGAACCAGTTGACGTTCAAGAAATGATATCCCTTATAGAGAATTGATGATTTCATTGATTAGCTATGAGGATCCCATATTTTCTTGATGATTAACATAAGATTCGGTTTCCATCAGCTTCATGTTAGACCATCTGATATACCTCTTATAGTTTTTTAGAGTAGGAATGGTCTATACGAGTATGTGATTATGTCGTTCAGTCTCATGAACACGCATGCAGTTTTTATGTTGCTGATGAACTGAGTGTTCCATATATACATGGATTCCATTGTAGTAGTATTTGTGGACGATATCTTGGGGTACTCTCACACTCAACGCGACCATGCCACAAATCATGATATCATTGTCAGTACACTTAGAGAGAAACAAATATATATTAATGTCCCAAATGCCACTTTTGAATGGACCATATTCACTTCTTGGGTCATGTTATCTTAGAGAAAAGAGTATCAGTAGACCTAGATAATGTGAGATTACTACTTTCTTAGGAGAATCCGAAGAATGTATTTGAGTTATAATGTTTTCAAGGGATAGATGGATTCTACAGACGTTTTATACTGGACATTTCATGATTATTAGTTCCATCGACTTTTCTGATTATGATGGGTGTGTAATACATGTGGCCAGATTCTCATAAGTCAGCCTTTTCAGAGCTAAAATAGAGGTTTAATTCAGCATTGATACTAGTTTTTCATGATTCGGGAAATAGTTAGACTGTATACTGTGATACTTCATATATCGGGCTGGGAGTAGTGCTTATGCAGGGGGAAGGAGTCATTGTGTATGGGTCTCAGTAGTTGAGGCAATATTAAAGAAAATACCAGACGCATGACCTCGATTTGGCTACTGTTGATCATGTATTACGTTGTTAGAGACATTTTCTTTTGGGAGAGAATTTTGAGGTTTTCACAGATCAAAAAATTCTCAAGTATATCTTTACTCTCTATGATATTAATATAAGACAACAAATGTGGGTAGAGTACCTTTAAGTATTTTTACATTCAGCTTGCCCACATGCCTGGAAAATAAAATGGAGTGCCTAATGCACTGAGCCAGAAGAATCAGATACATGCAGTTCAGGAGGCCAATAGTGAGTGGAAACCTATGGCACTCTTCTCTAAGATGAATTTGGAGGTGCACGACAGATATGGGTAGATGTTTCTTTCATCTTTAGTTGTTACCTCTAATCTAACTGATCGAGTGATATTGTGGCGGCTATCAGATTCTAAAGGCCTAGTCCTACAGGAGAGTGAGTCAGGACAGGACCATATTTTGGGATGGACCGTTGGTGAGGATGAGATCATGCATTTTCGTGGGCAATTGTGGGATCTAGCTGACATACGTGCGGAGATGATGCGGGAATTTAATTCTTTAGATTATGTAGGTCATCCTGGTATCACTATGATGTATCAAGATCTGCACTATTATAATTGGTGGCCAGGTATAAAGACTGATGTTGCTAGGTTTTCCATGAGGTGTTCCACCTATCAGTAGGAGAAGGCAGTGCATCAGTGACCAATAGGGCTTTGTAGCAGTTACCCATTCCCGATTGTAAGAAAAATGATGTTGAAATGGACTTCGTGATAGGCTTATCGAGGTCTCCTCGAGGGAACAATATGGTTTGGGTTGTCTTTGAAAGTATCATGAAGGTTTCACACTTCTTATTGATCAAGGAGACCTTCTTTGTTGATGATCTAGGAAGGATATACATCTGAGAGATTATACAACTTGTAACGCCTCGACCCTAGTTACCCAGAGTCGGGGCGTTATTTTAATATATTGGCATGATTACAAGGAATCATGTCTCAATGTACCGGTCAGTTTAGCAGTATTGGAAAATAGATTACATACTTGAATGTTACATTACACATCATAACATACCAAACAACATAAATAATCCTTTATGAATGCCATTATTCCATTGTCTTAACACTATATATCAATCACAATATACTTCTTGGAATCCTGGTAAAAATAAAACATAAAAATGGATGATCTCAAACGCCCCGTAAGGGTAAGTAATATAGTGGAAACTTTCATAAATAAGCATAAACATTTAAGGCAATGTATAACTAAAACAGAAGCCTTTTAAACTTAAACTTTAACAAAGTATGGAAAAAATAAAATGAAATAATTCCATTTACTTATTAAAATGGATTTTATACTAATCAAATAATCACATACAATATCAATAACCACTTTCATAATGATGGAATGCGTAATTCCAGACTATCATAACCACATAGCCAAGTCCTGGTGCAAAGACTACAAATAATATTTTGTCAAGGCCTTATTCCAAGACACTAGTTTTCCTCATGAGACCTACCGATGCATCGAGGAGCTATAGAGGGCTCCACCCGTCACATATTAAGTCCAATTCATTCCTCATATAAACAGGTTTGAACATAACATAAACATTTGTATTAAAACTAGTATACGAAATGTCAATACTTTCTCCATAAACCATGAGTGGTAAAAAAATAACACATCCACAGTCAAACATATCACAAAACCTTCAACACAATATGGAAGATTTGTATCATGATAAATCAACTTCAAAACAAGTTTAAAATCCATTAAAGAATTTTGACATAGATAAAAATGATTTATAAAACTCGTTGAGAGAAATACACCTTTTTTATGAAAACATTTGAAAGTCACACAATTTATAAAATAAGTCATTTAAAGACAATTTTGAATCAAAGTGTCCCATACCACATTGAAACTTTTTAATGGAATTAACATTTTAAAAACATTCATGTCCATATAAATAAAACCTTACAAACCATTTTGAAGACATGGACATTAAAGAGAAATATTTATAAGAATAAATATTTAAAAACATTTGAAATGTTATTTTAGTAAAAATTCCCTTAAAATACTCCATTTAAAAACTCTTTCATAAAACATGGACATAGATGATAAAAATGTCCCAGTAGATACTTACGTAAAAACAACCTCGGATAATAAAGAGATTGGGAAATTAACCCTTACCAATTTGGTAACTTATGAAACATACACTCCATGAAATAGGTATCATACAATGAATATGTAAATACACATAAATTAATGTTTATTACACAAATATTACAATTATGGGTAGTGCATACACCACACAAATGGTAATAGTGTCAATATGGCATGAATCTCATGAGAATAAGGAGTGAAATTAAAACCCCTTACCTTGTAATTTTCCTTGGTTGGGGGTAGGTTAACCTCATGTATAAGGGTGAAATAAATGTTATTCAATTATAAAATAATTATATACCTTAATATGATATCATATATGATCTTGTAACATTGCTTTGTTAATACTATCTTAGTATTATCATCGTTTTGGGTGTTAACTTAGTCATTTTCTTTTATATGTTTTGTTACATAAGCTGTGTTTGTCATGGATAGGTTGTATCGTATTCATATCCATAATGATATCAAGTCCATAAACATTATTTTTAAATCATCAAATGATAATTATACTTGAATGGATACGATGGAGAATGAATCTCATCGCGTTCGTGGAGATGGTAGTCTGTACGTACGCACGAGCGACAATATCATTCTTCTGATATTAAAATAATATTTAATTGGATGGTATATCATATATACAGAATAATTATCCTGTTATATTTATTATTTAAATTAATTACACATCATTATTATACCCATCCACATAATAATTTATTGAATAACAATTACACCACGACGTGGAGATAGTAAGTCGTACGTACGCACGTATGGTAACATGTCATCAAAAGGATGGATAGAATACCGAAATATGGTTGTACCATGTTTATAATAACATAAATGTATATATAATATTCTGGAGTTATTATTTTAGAATGGTAAAAATAAATAATGAAGAAGTGGGAGAAGAAAGGAACTTGAAAAAGGGAGGTGAAATCATTACCTCTTCTTCGGGTTCTTGCTTTTGATTTGATCAAAAGGGATCCTTAGGATGGATTTATGACTAAAGGAAGGCCTTTAGGATTAAGTGAGGGAAGTTTAGATAGTATTTGGTCAGGTTTTGGCCGAACCAAAAGGCTTTGAATGTGTGAATTAGTGAGAAGGGTGAGTTCCCTTTTATAAGAGAGCTGAGTGGCACCTTTGGAAAAGCTATAAATATTATTTTATAATAAATTCATATTCGGTTTCTAATGGATAAAAAGTGGATTATTTAAAGGTTAAGGGGGGGGGGAATGGGTCTAAAACCACTCATCCAATAGAATTTAGACAGGTTTGGGTCACTATATTAACCTTATCTTTATGTATTAACTCTTAGTTAATTAGTTTCACTTTTACAATGTCTCTTTGTATTTTTATATTATATGGTGAATAAACATACTATATACATCGAAGAGACCCCCAAGTGGTCCATTAATGATAAAAATATCATGATATGAGTCTCTTGGATGATCCTTAGTTTTTTAAGATTTTAATATCAATTAATAATATAATATTTGTTTTAAAAACTCTTTTATGTCAATTTTGACACTATTCAATAATTGATTTTTGTAAAACTCATAACAGAATTATTACTTATAAAAGAGTTAATTAAATCAATCCTAACCTTCCATATTATCCTAAATAATCATTCTTATTTATATAAAGACTGAAATTTAATTTATTTGGGTATTTATAATATCAATTATTCTAAATTTTCACTATTATGGTAATTACTGCATCACCATTGTGTCATAAATAAATTATATTATTTAATGTATAAAAATTATAAACAAAATACCATCATGTAGGAAATCATATTATATTTCTAATGAATATGTATAGTCTAAAATACAATATATATAACCCAATGTAAAAATTGTGTTTCTAAAAGATATATGCTTGTGTAATTATTGTATTCATTTTAACTTACTTAAAATATTGTGTCCCTATCACTTACAAGTGGCTCCATGGGGTCCCAAAATCGACCCAAATATGCAACTGGTCGGACATGTATCAACCAATATGGTTAGGACACGTTTTAGGGTAATTTGTTTTTATTATAATATTATTTTTAACCCTTATTTACCGGATTTACCCTTTAACCATGGTAAATAAAATATTCACCGAAGTAATTTCTCAAAATATATAAAAATAAAAGTTACCTATTTACAAAATTTGAACATCCTGATTCCAAATATGGAATCCATTTTTCCAAATTCAAAACACAGATGTGGCAGAAATTAATTTAAAATTAATTCCCATTGTTAAAACAAAAGGTGTGGTTTTAAGAGATAATAACTATCAAAAGATTGACAGTTGTTTATGTCCGGTTTAATTGTGAAATTTTGTCCAATGACCAACATTGTATTAAATGGTAAAAATATATTCTAAATATACTTTAAAACCACTCAAATTCATAATTTATCACTACTAATTATTTTGATTAAAAACGTTGTTTTTAATTAAAATTTAGTAATTTTCACTATTCATCAAAATATAAATGTTATCCGAAAGTACCAGAATTTCACCCAAGGAAAAATTCGATATTCCGAATCCAAAAATTAACTCCATTTTGAGAGATAAAATTTATAAAAGTTTAAAAAGTAGGTATTACTATTCATTACGGCTAGTTTGATTGGTTGTAGTGTGTGTTAGAACTCGAAGTTGTGTACAACACGCGCTAATGTATTATTCAAAGAGAAGCGTTTCGTGGAAGCTTGGGGTATTACATTGTAAATTTTTTTATGTCCCCATTCTAAAGAATAAATTTATTTATTCAAATTGAATATACAAAAGTTTAAAATATTGGATTTAAAAAGGGTTCACTACTAAAGTTTGTAAAAGTGCATTTTTGAAAAATACTTCTTTTATCTGAAAAAAAAAGAATTAGTTCTTACATTATTTCTAAGAAACTCATAATATGGATTATAAAATTACAATGATTATATAAGGTTCAAAATTTAGTTAATAATATTCATAACCTTTTTTGAACGGCTTGTTTGGTACGTCATGGTGTGCTTGAACTCAGTGTTACGTGTAGTGCATGTTATTGAATTTTTTATAAGAAGTGCATACTCTGAAATCTTGGGTTGTTACACATCTACATGGGGTTGAACACTCTATTGTTTCATAATAGGATATATTTTTTACTTCTTAGGTCTGGCAGGGACTAAAGAGGTTGTTTTTTATATAGGTACTTCTTAGTACAACATTCCCTCCCCAGAAAGATGTCATGTCTGAGTGTTCGATTCAGGTGCTAGAGGACATTCTTTGAGGATGTGTCATATATTTTTGTTGTTCTTGGTAGAAGAACATTACTCTTGTGATGTTTTCTTACAATAAGAGTTTTCATGAAACTATTTAGATGGAACCTAATTAGGCTTTGTACGGTAGGCCATTCTGATCACTCTTATATTGGCTGGAGGCAGGAGAGGAAACTATGCTAGAACCTCATCTTGTCCGGGAGACCATAAAGCAGATAGAGTTGATTCAGAAGTGTATGGATACATCACAGTCACAAAATAAGTCTTACTATAATCTAAGGAGATGACCTATGGAGTTTGAGGTCTAAGATCATGTTTTTCTACATGACATACTATGGTTGGGACATAGAAGGATTAGGAGAAATGGAAAGCTTTCCACGAGATATGTTAGACCATTTGAGGATTTGGAGAGGGTCTGGCCGGTTGCCTATCTATTATAGTTAACTCATAGTTATTGGGATATACATGGAGTATTCCACATTTCTAAGCTACAATGTTACTTCTCAAACCATTCTCAGGTTTTCTATCAGGAGTAGGTTGAGTTGGTGGTGGTCACCTCCTTAGAGGAGCATCCTATCCAGATATTGGATCGTAGTGAGAAGGTTATCTGTGACCGGTCTGTTCCTCTAGTATGAGTGTTATGGATGCATAGGTGAGTACAATATATGTCTTCGGAGAGGGCGGTCAGTGTTTGATCACAGTGTCTCGATCTATTCGAGGATTCTTCTTTTACGAAACCTTCCTAGGTAAATTCGAGGATGAACTTCATTAAGGGGGGGTGTTTGTAAGAAACTAGACCTTGTTTTCAAGTGTGAGTTTTCTTTACAGGTGTTTTTGAGAAAAACAAGAGATTCTTTAAATTTAAGGATTACACTCCATGTACATTAGAATACACACCATGTACCTAGTTGTCGTAGGTGACCGTGTACTAGCTATGTAATGGTCGAGTACCAGGCCGTCTGGGGTGACCAGGAGACCGCAAAAAGCAGAGTCCGGTTAAAATAAGTACAGACCGTGTAATTTAAGAGAATATGGCATGCACATTTCTTTTAATTATTATATCAGACCAGGGTCATGTCTAATTGAAAACAAACCTATTCTTCTAGACTAGTCTCTTCTAGGAGAGAAAGATACCAATGAATCTTCTCTGGACCCTGACTCATCATCAATTCTCTGAATCAACCATTGTCGATTTTGTTGGAATCCCCACGGTGAGTTCTTCCTTATTCTAGAGCCACATCTATGGATTTGTCTTCTCTCATGAGATTTTATTGGTTGAACATTTTATATGTTCTTGTAGATCGACGACGTTCATGGTTGATTCAAAGGAAGAGATTCAACTATATTGATCAAACAATGTTGAGGTATTAGTTTTTGTCTTTCCATAGTTAGAATTTTAATATTTTATACAAAAGAGCCCTATATCTGAGAACATGGTATTGGGTGTTTTGGGATTTTATCCCTGTTAATTCCTGATATTATTTGGGTGCTTGAGTAGATGTAGTTTGGTAGTGAATTTGTTTATTTACCTTAAAATGGATGTCTTTTACCATGTATGAACTGGTATTGGCCGTTGGGCCTAGTTTATCCTGTTTGGATGCATGTTTCCATGCCTAGTGTTGTTAGGATGAAGTGCTATTATCTGATGATATTATATTCATGTAGCTATATAGCCATGTACTTCTTGAAAGCTATTAGACAAGTAGTTAATAAGGATTAATTTATCTATTTAACATCGTTGTACATGATAGAATTACACCTGGGCTATGGTAACCTGGTGAAGTAGATCATATAGGGAATTGACGATGAGGGATTACCCAGAGTGTCTGTTAACTTTTCACATAGCGAGACCATATGGGGATGGACATGAGTGCTCCCTCAGGGTGTCTATATATCCACATTGTGAGACCACATGTGGAATTTGACATTGAGTGCATCACCAGAGTGTCTTTAGTTTACAGATGAAAGACCACCGGGGAAATTTACTATGAGTGCTTCCTCAGAGTGTCTTTTCTAAAGCTGAACTAGAGGGGTTAGACTGTGAGTACATCACCAAGGGTTTCTTGTGTTTGATTGGTTGAACCATAGAGGTTAGACAATGAGTACTTCCCAGAGGGTTACTTGTTTTTTAATTGTTTCTTACTTGATATATGAAAATTATTGCAACTGAAATTGTAGGATTTTTTACTTTTGAGTACTTCCTTTGTTTACTACTTAATTTTTCTTCTTGCATGCCATATATATTCACTGACTGTTAGGCACAAATCATTGGGTGGTTTCTCTTCAGGATTTTCCTTACACCCTATTTGGGTCCTACTTTTGGGCCCAATAATATTATATTACTATAGGAATAGATAAGGGAAAGAGCCCTTATACCTTAAGTACATGATTATTGTGGAGCTAGAGGGCATGTGAAAAAATACGGTGCTTGTGATACTGCTGGAGTTTATTTATTTTCATTTAACATTGGTTTAATACTATAGTACATCATTTTGACTTTTTTGGATGCTTTCCTGGACATATGTATCAAGCATTATATATATATATATAATCCAGTTGGTTATTACTTCGAGTCTTTTGATGTTTAATTATTCAATGTCATTACTGCTTTCTCTATTATTGTTTTTTTATCCCTAACGTTAATCTACCAATGTGGGAATTGTTTCCACACTAGCACACTCATGGACCTCTCTTCTAGTCGGCAGCCTCTGGAGATTGGGGAAATACTCTTGAGGCCATGTGACCAACTGGGTTCGGGGCACCTCTAGGTGGAACCTGGAATAGGGAAATTACAGTGGGCCAACACATGTTTTGAGAATTAATGGTCATATTAAATTGTTGAGAATGGGTAAAAGAAATGGTGATGCAATTTAGAGGATAGAAAATATACTTGGATGGTTACATTCCGAGATTTTAAATCACATCCTAGGATGTTCAAGTCTCGAGTGTGATACGGGGTAGTCATACAATGGGAGGATTAGACATACTGAGATATTGATTTCTTCTGCAATGATTTCAATGATTATGAGGATCAGATTGTCCTTTTATAGATATTTTTTTATTTGGTTGATGGTCATAGGAACATATGCAGGAGCCATGGTAATGTATACATAGTAAAAATTTGTAATAGATAGCAACTGAGGAGGTATGGGAGCTCTATGTCCATGGAATTCCCCACTAGGAATTAGTTATGCTTTTACATTGCTACTAGGGTCCAAAGCTTGTGGCTGGTGTCTGTGATCAGACTAATTATTTTCATTAAGATGGTGGAGGGGTGCAAGATCATGATTTCTAGACAGATTTTATTCTTATGAAGGTTCCTTTATCATTTAATCATGATACTACTAGGGTACTTATTGCAATAGATTTGGATTCTTAAATGTATTAGTGTTGGATTGTGATGACCTTAGGTTGGTTTTTATAACATTGAACACATATGTTGTTACCTATGATGATTCTAGGAAAAAAGCTTTTCTAGGTTGTCTGGGCTATTGCGAATTATGATTCGCTGGGGACAATGTTTAGACTAGCCACTACTATGTCAGATCAGGATGCTCGGGTTTTTAGGGTATAGGATCATGATGACCCTAGGTCATATCTAAAGGAAATGAAATGGGATTTGGTTTCCTATGATGATTCCATGAAATATATCGGCCTGTTGATGGTTCATTCTTCTCCCAGTGTGTCGAATATTAATTCGTTTGTTGTGAATTCTAGACTACTAGGGAAAATATATTATGGTTTGAAAGAGGTGATTTTTTCTGATTCGTCCTTGACGTTCAAGGGATCAGCTAATGTTTTTTTACTCTAAAATGGTAGCATTATTAATGTTAAAGTCCACATGGAAAATGTCTCATATCGATCATAAATTGGTAGGTTTCCCATAATCTGTTGATTGATTTTGGCCCAAGGATTAAAGCCTTTGAAAATTAATGAATTGGTCTACTGTATTTCGGGAATCTAGGGAACTATAGTTTGAAAGTGCATCTTGTTAGGAATTGTATTTTTTCATATCATGTTCCCTTCAAATTATTTGAAGATGAGATCATGGGGTATGTGTTCAATTTTAATCAAACCGAGTGTTGTTCATTTCTCTGAATGTGACCAGAGTTTCATATCATTCAATGTTAGCAGCTTCGACATCCAACAGTGGGACTAGGTCTACTACTTTAACTATATTTTATGGAATCCTTGTTTCTTATACCATATTTCCTCTGTGATTGGAATTCCTATAAGGATAGAAAAATAAATTAATTGTCATGGTATAGTCATTTTTCAAGTTTCATGGTGGATGTTGTTTTATGTTGTACTCTAGTCAATAATGTTTATCATTCAACAGATGATGATAAATACTTTTTTTGAATTGAATATTAAAATATCCCCCATTTCGGTTATGTTTTAAAGGGTATTGTTCATGAGGCTTCAAACTGTAGAAGATGTTTTCTATGTTCATATTTCTCTAACAGAGGACACGAGAAATGCACCAGTTTTAAAGATGAAACATTAGATGGATGAGCTAGAGAATGTTGTATTGTGGCTTCCCCCTAGAAGATGGTTCAGTAAACAATGTAGGCAATCTCTAGGTCCCCTCCTGCTAGTGGTCATGATTCACATGACCTTAGCACAAACATTCAACCTATTGGGAAATTTGGATATGATCATATTATAGAATCCTCTCCAAGGACACATGGAAACATAGAAATGATAAATCTTCGGATAATATCTTTAGGGATTTGGTAAATATTGGTAAATATGGTATTGTCAAATAATGGGATCATGAAGTGGACAAAGTTTAAGATGAAATTCAAATGGTGGACGATCAATAGTTCATGGCTGAGTAGGATATTTCTGAAAGACACTATAAAGGAAAGAAAAATGTGGATATTGCTTCTCAAATGATGTCTCAAAAGAAATTCCTTCTAGATTATGATAAATTCTAGATAATTCCTACTATGAAAAGTTTAGATATAAAAATATTCCTTATAATGTTCTATCATAGGTTCAGACTACTCATTTAGAGGGAAATAGTGCTCCTCTGGATCCCATATCCAGAGAGGATTACATGGAAGGAGCTTGTCTTCCAAATACATCATGGAAAGGTAGGTATCCCAAAGGCCCTGGTCGAGGGCATGGACCTAAAAACTTGATTGCATCATGGGGGAATTCCACCAAGGTTCAACATACCCTAAAGCAGTAAAGGATCATGGAGATGTATATCGCACTTCTTCATTAGAAAAATTCCCAGTATGAGTGGGAGTCTACTAATGATAGTGTGGACCCTAGATATTCTAATGGTGATGACATTAATCCTTTTTATGTGTAGATATTTCTTTTGGGTGAGGGTTTGAATGGTTGTTTAACTCATCACTCCCTTACTTATACATTACTTTTTTTTAATAAGTAGTTCGGGGCCTTATCTTCTAGCTGGACCAACTTCGTATAAATATATAAATATAGTTAATATATATTTACACACACAATCACACACAAATATATCTATATATATATATATATTTATTAATATTTATTTTCAGATATATTTTTTCCATGGTCAATGAATTTGTAATCTTAAATTCATGGATGATAAAAATTAGTGAACTTGGATAATTAAAAATGAGTATACTTTAAAAATATTGAAGAATGGATAAGTTTTATTAATTATACAAATTATAAAAAAAATTATGGTTATATATTAAAATTAAGATGAATACATATTGAAAATATTAAAACATAGTAAACATATATGTATAAATTATTATGGTGAAATAATTAATATCCAAAATAAATTTAAATATTTAAAATTTTTTAAATGAATAAATAATAGTAATTAAAAAATATTAAAATTAAATAAATTAAATATGACAATTAAAAACATAATATAATCAATATATTATGTTACTATTTTTAATTATAAAATAAATATTAATATTTAGAGAAATCAAATAAAAATTGGGTGTATATGTCTCTATATAAGGTTTCATTAATTATAGTAAAATATGTGCCCGTGAGATTAATATGTGTGTATATATATACAAGTTTCATTATTGCTAAATTGAAAAATTAAATTATATAATATGTACTATCTATTGATGGAATAAAGAACAGTAATAATGAATAAATTAAAAAAATTGAAAATATCCTATTAATTATAAAGATAATTTAAAAAACTAACAAAATGAATATCAAATTTTGATTAAATTGACATAATTACATCCTAATTGTATAAATTACTAACATATTAAAAATAGTAAATGATAATGAATAAAAATGCTAATTAAATAATATAAAATTGTTAGTAAATAATTAAAATTCACAAATGAATAAATTTTAATAAAAATTATAAAAAATATTAATGAATAATTATGTATAAAAACATTAAAAATGAATAAATTAATAAAATTTTTAAAAAATAAATATCTTAAATTGATAAATTATAAAAATAAAGAAGAACACACTTAACATTATCTGTGAATAAATTATATTAAATGAAAGAGTGTTAAAAATGGGTGAAATTTAATTATATATATAATTAAATAATTAATAAATTTTTTATAATTAAAAAAATAAAATTACAAAAATATAAATACATTTAATATATATGTAGAAATGAATAGTATATTTATTATTTATTTATTCTTTTCACTATTTTGTTTGTATATCTTGTATTTAATTAGTATATAACAATAAATAGTTTATTAATATTTTGATTAGTATATTAACTATAAAATAATTTTAATTTGTTTATTAATTATAATTACTATATTAATTAGTTATTTTTTATATAATTTATAGAGAATTTATTATTATATATATATATATCATAAATTATTAAACATAATTATGAAATATTTGGTGTTGTCTTAGTCTATCTTGTGAACCAAAATGAACATAAGTTTAAAAATTTAAATATAGATTAATTATGGAAATTAAAATAATATTAATAATATTAGGTTCTTAAACATATTATTAAAAAAATTTATTTATTAAATTTTTATTAATAAAAATTAATAAATTAAAATTATATTTACCTTAATAAATTGTTAATTAATTATTTAAATTTTTAATTAGGTATTTGATAGAATTTTTCAGTTTTTCTAATTATAAATAGTTTTTTAGTTTTTTAATTATATATATAATATATTTTTTATTTTTTATTTTTTATCAAATAATTAATATTATATTTTTTAATATATGTCAATATACATATATTGAACTATATTGATATAAACCAATATTTAATATATATCAATATATTTTGATACACAAGATAAGAATTTAATTATAAATAAACTGAATTGATTTTGGGGGTGTGGATTGCATCTTTAACTCACAACTAGGCCTCTTTGTTTAATAGATTCATACATATCAATATGTACATTTATATATGAAATAATAATATAATTATATAAAATTTACTAAGCCTGTGGGACCTCAACTGAAATGGCCACACATTTTGGCAGCTCGGTAGGGAAGTCATACTATATAGAGGGTTGTCCAAAGCCCAAGGAATGAATAAAGTGGTTCACAGCCTGCGCGGTCAAATGGGTGTAAGCATAGACCCATATTGGTGTGTTTGGAGAGAGTATGTGGGAGCCCATTTCCGAAGAAGTATTCTGAAGTCGTGATGTTGTGAAATGATATAAAAACGACAGGTTGATCATCCACATTTTCATTTGGGGACTCACATGTTAGTTTTATTAGGGCTTTAACAAGCCCTGATAATGTGGACCTTTATTAGTGTTAGAGAGAACACTGTTTAAGGTTACACTTTATAAGAGCTTCAAAAAAGTGATTATAAACAAAATCCTTTTTGAGTACAAAAATATCGCTAATAATGGGAACCCTTTATCATCACTAATACGAGTAACCCTTTATCAGCACTGATAAATGTTTCATTTACCACATCTTTATATTAGTATTGATAAATGTTTTTTTAGTTGTTTTTAGTGTTATCAAAGTCAGCATTTATTATTGATTTTTAATACTTCAAATAAAATCTAACACTAAATAAACCATAAACTGTAGTAGTGTTGGAAATGGTAGGAATGTTACTATATCATTTAATTAGCATAATAAGTATGGTCATTGACCAACTTTTAATTGTGAGTTCCACTAAAATTCTATCAAGGGAATGTGTTATTATAGGACATCATCCATATAGAAGAAATCATTCCACTGGTTTCTTAAAACAGGGACAAAAATATAGGATTTCCCCCATCAACAATCAATGGAGTCCATAAATATTTATTGTACCTATAACTAGTAGCTGGGAATAAATATAAGTGATTCAAATACTAAATATAAAAATTATTTAATATTGTAAGAGAACGTTCAAATGGTGACTGTAATAATCTAGTTCAAAACTGAACAATGTTGGTCCATTATTAAACATGAGGGAGGATATGATGTGGATGAGGATTTGTGGATATTCTTGGAACTTATGGTTTGGACATCACTAAAGATCATGTAATAAAAAGTATTAATCCCCCATGTATTTGTAAAGATTGATATTAATATTCTCATTATAGAGTAGGGTTAAAGGAAAAAAATACCATGATGAATTTTTATTAAATAGTTTCAGGATGGTGAGGACAATAGGATTGAGATAAAACAATAGGTTGGGGGAAACCTAAGTGCTTTGGGATTTATAGTATATCATGAAATTAAATTAATTAATCAAAATTTAGTTATTAAAGTTTTCAAAATTAATTTCTAGATCATCTATAAGGAGGAAAATGTACATTTGTCCTAGTTATAAGATGTTGAGGTAGAAAAAATGTGAATGATTAAGGGATAAAAAAATAATATTAATGTCTAATTAATCATTTTAATGTCCAAAAATATGAAATTTTAGTATCATTATGTTTCTTGTGTGGACATAAATAAAAGCACACATAAAAAAGGGGAGTGGGGACAACTTTTTTCCTGACATTAGCATGTGTAAAACAACATTCTCAGAGTCTTACACGGATTATAATCTCATGTTATTAGAATATTTCATGTAGAAAATACCTCCCAAAGTATTTAAAGGTCATGATTTTTGGATCATAAGTTTTGTACTTTAACATCATGCCAAAAAGACATGATTCCACATATTTTTTTCATTAAATGAGTACATACATCGAGCAGTCTAATGCCATCTTAAAGATACATTCCTCTAAAATAATATAAAAACTTTCTTGAGAAACCTTACTTTGGTTGAATTCATGATGCACTCTCCATCCATTATGATCATGGGGTAAGCTTCATTGGAGTAGAAATTATGCATAATTTTATGTCCATATAATTATTTATCAGGCTTTAGGGGCTTCATTTCTGGTATCATTGACTTTTTCATATCTAACACAAAATTTTATTACATAATGAGTGGAGGTATACCATCTTATTCAATTCACATGTGAAATTATTTTAATTAATCTAAACATTATTGAATGATCATAACCATTCATCACTGATCATCCCTAACTAATCAATTCATTTGCGAGATTTCTTACCTTGGGATAGTTCATTTTTGATAGAAACATTAAGTACATGAAATTGTCCTTCAATATGAGATATGAATTTTTCCCTATAAAAATTTACTATGGGGATTCTTACAATGTTTTATAGTTAATGGTGTTTCAAGATAAAAAATAATACAATATTTCATCTATCCAATACTTATTTTAATTTACCATTATATTTAAAATGATATTATATATTGTTTTAATAAAGGATTAAATCTATCTATATTTTACTCTATAACCATGATAATAGTGGTTGGACTAAATATTTTACTTATTATATATCATATTCAACTTAAAATCATGTAAATTGGCATTGTTTTCTATGACTATTTTATAAGGTACTCTTAATATTAAAGTTATATCTATCTTCAAAAAGTATATCACATCCTTTTTTCAGATTTTATTTAGAGGTGAATATCCAAAAAATTTAGATAAAAATACAGTAGAAGTGAGGATATAATAGAATTTTTATGTAGAGGATAGAGTTTATGGACATATGAAATCTATTCTCTAAGTGAGGAATGTCTATGAGTATATGATTTTTTAGTAAGTCTATGGAACAATGAATACTATTTTCATTTATTTTATAGGAATTATACATCTATATTAATTGAAAAAACTCTTGAATTGTTGATTTATAGAAGTACCAAAGTCTCCTAATTTTTTAGAAGATCATTTTCTCTATTCATTTCATGGCGTGCATTAGAATAGACTTTCTAAATAATTGTGTGGGATCTCTCCATATTTAATCCACATGAGGGGGGACCCATAACATCCTCATTAATGAAATTTTCATACCATTAGTAGATATATTCCTTCATAGCCCTATCCTATTAAAAAACTCACATTTAAATATATTATACTATTGTAGACACTCAATTGTTCATATCATTAGCTAACTAGGGTGAGAATTAACTTTTTTCTAGGGTACTATAAACTCCTTTGATTTACCCTATATCATTATTGTGGAATAGTTATATCACACTATGATACATGATAAGAATAGTAATTTCAAAATAATTAGGGACTTAAAAGGTTTTACCTATATTGAATAGTGAATATTCATAAGCATTATATGACCATAGAATGTTAGAAAAGTTTATACTTGTTTGAAATTCATCCATAAAACCAAACATATATTCATGCAAGGGAATTAATTCTTCCTTCTGAGTGTAAGAGTCGATAATTGTTTTCATGATAACTAGATTTGAATAACACTTTATATATAATTGAGAATCTAGTGTCTAAAATTCCAATTTCAAGTATATGAGGATCACCTAGTATTCTTAATCATTGTTGAAACATACTTCTTACTGTAAGAAAGAATATGGAAGAACAACTTTCATTTTGGAGATTATCAGAATTCACAAACAGACCCTATTGGGATTTTCACTTCCCATTATTCATCCTATTAGGATCCTAGAGGCACTACCAATGTATATTTCCAATAATTGTAAGGTTTTTAATATGATAAATACTTAATCATTATATAGTTTTATTTCCAATTGAAACACCTCTAGGGGAGGAAGTGATTATATAAATCCAAGTAGTTTCCATATTTTTGATTCTTTATGTGATGCATTCTGGTTGTCAAATTATTAAAGATCACTTCTCATCATTATAAGAACCTAGAAATCATTCAATGATTGAGGATATATTTGTGTGTATTCACCTACAACACAATTTAAATCTCAAGATATTGTAGATAATTTTTATGATTGTACATTAAAAAGACCAATGTCATTTTATTATTCTTGATATCAATGTATAAGGTCATAGATTACAACTTTTTTTACTAATATAATCGAGGATATATTCAATTCAAATTCCATTCTTATAATTAAGATGAGCTCCAAGAAATCACTTTATAGTTTCTACATAATGGGTAAGATCATTTCATTCTATATGATTCCTTAATACATAAGGGTGTATATGGTATTTCATGAGGTCATCAAAGTCCTTCTAGTAATTCAAAACCCATTGGTAATATACTCATTTTTTATCATCATAAAAATGTTTAAATATGTTTTGGTGAGGTTATTTATGAAGTTCATAAAATTTAATTGTTTCCTTGGAGTCCCATACATTATTTTCATTATTTTTTAAGTGTCAGGGTTATGTATTTCCTTGTGTTTCTCAGGGAAAAACTCGATTATAAGAAGGAATACAAAAAAAATGAATGTTTTCTCTAGTTTCACACCAAAATTAAATTTCAGTTGGAATATATTCGAGTAATGTTGGAGTAACTTTGGTGAAGATTTTATCAAGTTCATCCAATGAGTAAAAAAACTAGTGATATTTCGTTAACATATCATCTACATATGAAACTATGGTTTTCCTCAAAATTTAATTGAAAATTTTGGGTTTGACACATTGGAAGGTAGCATTAGAATTTTTCCAAACAATTGAAATTTAATGGTTTTTATATGCCATTTTGGGTAACCTAAGGGATGTGACTACTTTATCATTTGAGATATTCATATTTTTTGTGACCATAACAACCATCCCATTATTGGAGTTCCTAAAAACCAAGTGTAGCATCAACAAACAACGTAGTGATTGGATTTGGGAAATCATCCTTTGGATAGTGGAGATTCATATCCATAAAGTCAATGAATGCTCTATTTTGATTGTTTTTTTTCAATACAAGGACAACATTTTCCATCTAATTTAGGTATTCAACCACCTGAATTGTTTTTAATTATAAACATCAACATGTACCCTGACGAAAAAGGTTGGATGCATTCTTATTACCAACAACATATAAATGTTATTTATTTGGAATACTGAATTGATGAAAATATATTTAGGGGTATAACCCAGTAATATCATTTCAAGTCCATGTGAATAGAGCTCTAATTTTTATCATTAAATATATGTGCACTAATTCTTATTTATGGTATATAACTTTAATGAATGATATTTTTAATGGTTTCACTTCAGTAACCAAATCCACTTACCTGAGTACATCAATGGTAGTTGAAGTGTCTTCATTGAAAACTGGTATATAATATTTATTATCTTACTATTATTCATTATTGGATGTGTAGGATTAACACTACTTTTCAAATTCATAATTTTATTTTAGATAATTATTGAACCCATTGAGGTCACATCCATTCGAGGAATGGAAAAGTTTGTCTACTAAATTTGACACCATGTGAATGGAGGATACAGATCCTAACATACATATTCATTATTGAAGGTATATATCTATCCAAATTAAGATTTTTGGTCATATATAACAAATATCATTCAAAACAACATTTATATAGTGTTTCTTATAATAACTATTTTTATTATTAGACTATATAGGGGTATATTTAAAGATGGTGGTTTTTCAATAAAAACATCTTATAAACAATCCTATTATTAGAAGCAAGCTAGTGTCTCTATTTCACTTTCCAAAATGGGAATTAATTATTTATTAGAACTAACCAAAGTCTAATTATCATCCCTTTTGTAGTTACCTACATCCATGTACTAAAATTCTCAACAATAAAATTCATATTTTTCACCATAGAGTACCCCAATCTACCCATAAGTAATGTACATTGGGAATTGGTGATGTGATGATGGTAATGATGTTTGCATTTGTACCCACATACTTCTCAAACATATATTGAAATTCATATTTCAAAAAATAAATACGAATTATATGTCATATAGGTGGCCTATATATTGAGTTC
This sequence comes from Viscum album, assembly GCA_963277665.1. Classification (NCBI taxonomy): domain Eukaryota; kingdom Viridiplantae; phylum Streptophyta; class Magnoliopsida; order Santalales; family Viscaceae; genus Viscum; species Viscum album. The sequence continues at coordinate 2,042,022,770 of OY728147.1, read as the reverse complement.
TCATTTTCATCCTCCAAGGGGCCCTCTATTTTCATTTTTTGTATAATAGTATTGCTAGGTTTCAAGGAGAAAACTTATCATTACTGTATCCAAAATGAAATATGTTTTAGATAACAACGTGTTCTATTATGAAACCATTTTCAATTATGGATTAGTCAATATTTATATTATAATGTCTTCTACATACATGTATGGTCTGTATGTGCCCACATATTATTATTTCCATGAATTATTCAATGATCAAAATCATTGTGTGACATTCAATAGATCTCATCTATGCATGATTTTTCTTATTTGTGGCTACCACTGCATCATATTGCTGGGAACAAAAAATTTCATTACTGAAAAACTCCATTGGTTATTTGAAAAGGTAAAGGGGGTCTAGGATTTAAAGTCTTGCAGTGAAGATTGAGTGATGATTCAAAATTTATTACTTCTTGATAGAGGCTTTTGTTTCTTTCTATTTGGTTCACCTTCGATTTGGGATTATGGATTGAACTTAATCATGTTTTCAGTTCCCTTCCATAATAGATATGATGTTTTTTAATTTTTAGGTTGGGTTGAATTAGACATCTCATATCTTAGAGTTTATTATGTTATTGTTTATTTACTAATCCATCAATTAATATGATCAAAATACGGTGAGACATATGAAAATTAAGATTAGTGTGATGTTTCTATTCAACTCTTTAGAGAGATGGTAACTGATTCTCAACCAAATATATGATTTTCATAATAATGATGCTTGAACATCATGATCCATTGGGATATCACATCCAATAATCTACATATCATCCATCTCAATTATCCATGGAAAACATTAATTCATATGAGTATACATTTCCATAAAATGGGTTTCATTGGTGAATTAAATTGACTGGTAAATATTGTGACACTTTATCAAATAAAAATTCTAGTTTATAGGTTAGGTCCAATCCGATCAATAATGGATAAAAACATCTAATAGTTTGTGGATCTTTTTTGTGTTGACAAAGGTTTATATCCTTACAAATTATTCTCACAAGGGTTATTTTGTTGACCTTTTTGTAATTATGAAGGTAAATTTATCATCCATTTTTTATCTATTATAAAAGGCTTATTCTCTGAACATGTTAGAGGTTACCACTTTTTCAGTCCTTCCTCCATTAGGCGGGACTGTATCATCTTCCATGGGGGCTCATCCCCATGCCTTTATCCCATTTTTGACCTCGATTTCCTTCATAAATTTTTTGGATATTATTCTTGGACCTAAATTTCATATCGTATTTGATGGATTCCCACAAATCTTTGTCTCTATCTCTCTCTATCTCTCATCTGTAGAGTTTACAGATGCCTCATTCTTATTAATCTTATGTTTGTGGCTCACTTCAAAAAACATCACCCATCAACTAACTCTTTTGAAAGATTTCTCATGAGATCATGGGTATTACATGAATTAGAAACCCTGATAATTATTGCATATTTTAATATTATTATACTTTTTTCATTGGAAACTTATTTGACCCTAGCTTAGTCTATAGATCCCCATATCTATGGAGGATCCAGATTCTACATAATTTGGATGTATTATTAGTTCCTTTTAAAATTTTATATTATCAAAATGAAATTATGGATTAGTGTTCCAAAACACCGTATAGCATTTTATAATCCTTCAATTATTCTAATCTTATGAAATATAGTTGTTTTCTAATTATGTTTTGATAGTTGAAATAAATACATTTTCCATCGTATCTCCCAAAGAATCTACTTTGAAGTTTAATTTTTTAGACCACAAATATTATATGTTTAGATTGTGGTTAGGGAAGATTTCTGTTCCAAGAAACCAATTTTTTTATTCATGGTTTGATTTATTTTCATCATGAATGGGAATAGAAACATGGTATCTATTTTTCAGTTGTGAGAAAAATAATTATGTCCATATAATTGATGTTTTATTGGGTAGGAGAACTGATCTTATTGGAAGGGGTCTGATTCCCATTCTTAGATAAGGTTTGAAGGATTAGTTTCAAATTGGTGAATTTGTTAGGGCTAGGGGTTTTAGGGGGTATGTGCATCAAGCTCTTAATATATAAACAATATAATCCCAAATCCCTTATCTTATTCAGAGTCCTTGTGTATGGGGGTTGATTCTAAATAATGTGTGTAGATGAAGGAAGCATCTTAGTAAGGTCGTTATGTCTAAATTCCACATAGATAACCATAGTAGTACACCGCTACAACATATGTGGGATAGGATAATTTATATAGTAGGTTGATTACCAAAATAACAACTCCAACTCTGAATCTGGGAATTCATTTTGAAGGTATGGAATTTTTCAATCTGGATCAATATCACGGGGAATAGAATATAGTGTCATCTTGAGAATCCTTTTGGTTAGAGTTTATCAACAAATAGCCTCTTCTGGAGGGGCACAATTATGAGGCTCAAGGCCTCTTTTAGGAAGAATCTGATGATGACCATTACAATTGATGATAAATGGAAAATGTATTGGGAAAGCATGGAAGAGGTCTTCATATCCCAAGTTAGAATATGTCAAATTGGGGGACATAATAATCAGGGTGTTTTATGGTGATTAAGGGGATTAATTCTACATGTAATAAAGACTATTCTTATATTCCTAACTATATAGAAACATGGTCATTAAACATTTTAGTATAATAGGGTCCTTAAATGAAAATATTTAATGCCTAATGAGTTTCATGAGAAGATATTTAAGCATCATGGTGGATAGAAAATAGATGAATCTGTGGGTCATAAAGAACATGTTTATGTTAGTGAAAATACGAAAGTTTCACGTTGGGATTTATTGTCTAATTATAAGAGAATGATAGGAACAGCGGATATAGAAAAAGTAAAATGTTTGGACCTCATTATCCATTCTAATGAAGAATCTCGAGAAGAAACATTGCATGATAGTGATATGTAGAGGGATGTGAACAATATTTACAATATATTTATTTGATTTGACCTTAATGGGGATTAAAGGGAGCGTATTCACCAAAAAGACACTATTGTATCACATGGATTCAAAAAAAAAATAAGATCATATGGGAATAATTTATCCATTCTTGGGAAAATATGGACAATCATTTTCCAGATTTTATCAAGGTTGACTCAGATACAAAGGTAGCTACACATCAATGGGGGTTATATAGGGTGATTGATTTCACCAATCTTAGTATCACCCACAATGATTTTGTGAATTTCTTCTTAGTTTATTGACATTTTTATTTCAACAAAATAGGTTCCCCACTTTTCCTAAAAGACTGATTTTTTAAATAAAATTTAATTTTTTAGTCAGCCAGTGAAGGTGAAGATGTTGATGTCAGAGAAATATAGGGAGTTGGTGTTCTTACTGATAGATACAATCTTGAACTGATGATTTCATTCATATTATTTAACAACATTCTAATCACCCATTTAGTAAAATTAAATTAACCTATAATTTATACTTGTTTCCACTCTCCTTCTCCCTTTAGAGTTATAGTGACGACAAAATTCACATGATTTTGGGGGGATTCCATCTTTATATGCATAATTTCAATCATATTATAGATTAAATTTATTAAATAAAAAACATTTTTTAGTATCAATCTTCTCATTACAATGGTAAGCATAATAATCACAGTGATTCATTAACTACACGTCACTATTACATTCAAATTTTTGGATGTGTGAATAGGTTTCTCTCTTAGACAGTAATGAAAAATATTGGGACTCTCCCTTTTAAAAATAAATATACCTTGTTCCTGAAATTATTTAAATTATGTTGATTCCATTCCTTCTTAGTATTTTGTGTGTTTTCATTAGGGTGTTTTCATTTATTTTTTATATAAAATGAGGTAACACAGGATTCTTAGAGGACTTAATGAATTGAGTTGGAATCATTGTAGGCATGTTCATGAAAGTTATGTGTTTTTTACTAAATTTCTTCCACTATGATGATTGTGTTTGTAGATACATCAATTTGGTGCATCTAATTTCATCTTCTATTCATTACTCTACCACCACATATTATTCGAATGAAAAAATTTATATCAAAGGAAGGAGCATCATTTTTAGATCATCTCATAGATTCCTTTGGAATATTTCAGAAACATCTCTTTTTGATGTTCCATGTTCAATAAATATTTCAAACCATTCCACCCAATGATGAAATCTATAACCCTTTAATTATAAATTTTATTCTAGTTAGATAGGCCAATAATAGTTGTCACCTTCTGAGTCTTGATAAATTGGTGTAGGATTTTCCGATTAAGAAATTTCTTATCTGAAATGACTCTAACAAGAATGATTTTTTATTTGATGTTTTTAGGTATCTCAATGCTTTTCATAAACAACATGAGTTATTCAACCTCTATTTTCTATGAAATTTCTCAAAAAGGATAAAATTTCAATGGAATATTTGTTATATTATATTGTATATTTCAAATGACCTTGAATGATCTAAATCATGGATTTCCATAGTTGTTTAATAGAGGAGTCAAATTCACCCACTCAGGATATGGTTTTATCTCTTTCCACACTAGTATCTGAAAACAAATCGGTTTATTATGATTTAGTTGCAATGATTTCATTAAATAATTCGTGATAATATCATTTCCTTGGATGGAGACTCATTAAATGACGTTCTAATGAATAAATAAGTCCATATTTAATTTGGGTATATTTTATAATTTGATTGAGCTAGGTTAGAATTATTGGACATGATTGGTAGTGGTTAATACTATAGTAGAGGGAAAAATTGATAATCTATCATTGTTGGGTTCTAGAAGACTATATTCCTTGTAAATAGTTTAATAAAATTTCTTTTAGCTTATATAACTGGTAATGAAATTTATTCTAATAGAAGATAATTCAATAATAGAGAAACTAAATCTATAGACTAATAGTCTCACTATGGAGGTTGTTTACCTATGACCAAATCAAAATTTAGATTAGATAAATTCTACATATAGGCTTCATACTGAGTAATCATTTCATTATCATGAATTATACATGACTTCATTGGGTTGTGGGTGGGTTGTTAATGTATCCATACAATTTTATTATTTTCATAGCTGAAACATGTTAAATGGTTGGAAAATAAATTTTTCCGAGAGCACCAATATTGTGATCTGGCCTTCAATATTGGGTGTTTGTAACCTCATCATGACCTTCAGTGTGAATCACCTCTTTAATACAAACCTTCTCATAATGTTATTTTTTATCTATTTCATTATATAAAATATATTTGTCTTTGAAAAATAATTACTATTGAAAATCATTTGGTCTAAATAATTTTCTCTTCTAAATCATAGAAATATGGATCCTAATCATTATTATATTATTCTCCTATAGATTGATCATAACCATCTTAAAATTATTCCTTTTTATAGTAATTATTTTTTACAACCACCATTAATATATGACATTTTCTTACAATGATTCTACAGAAATGGTTTATATTTTTTTAATCTTATGGGATCCCCATATAGATTCAACTAAATTTGAAACTCATAACGGAGGGGACTCAATAATTGTCTATTAAGTGAATAGTGGGGTTCTTCTTATAAATTTTTCTTTTTTTTATAGATGTTTTATAAGCTCTATATTAGGGGATTAATTTATTTAAGGGTGTTTTTGGAGAATACATTTACCCTATACATATAGATTGGTGATTCTGTAGTGTTTTATGTAGATATATTAATAGGTGAATTTTATATTTTCTTCATTTTTAGTCTAGATTGACCAATAAAAAAATTTTATCTGGTTGAGAGGTACATTCCACATGAGAAGATTACACTATTATAGAATTAATTTTCCTTATATTGGTTAATTCTTTCACATTCCTAGAATCATAGTACCAAATCATATCAATGGATCATTCCACATGATTATACATTACTGAGTAATAGGGATTACAATATATTATTTTATAAACCAAATGATTTATATTGATCCAGGACCAAATTTGTTTTTAATGAAATAGAATTTAAATTATTATATTTGTAGAGATTTAAAAGCCAATTAATACAAGTAGTTACAAATATCTTTATTTTCCTCACCCTCTAATATGCACAGTAGATGGAGTAGTGTTTCCCATTTGTTAGATAATCTTCAAGCCACTATGGTTGTAATGTCAGACATAATCATGTTTCTTCCTTGATGTAGGATTTTGTGTCGTGGAATGAGATACTAGTTTATCATGGCTGTTTAGTTTATTTATCACTTCAAATGAATAAACTACTCCCAATGGAAAATGTTATTCAGTTAGAGATGGAGGAGATTCATCCACAAATTTTGATGGATATAAGGTATACATTAATCCTTTAATGTAAATTTATTGTGATTCTAGGAAATAAAAAAGGCCAGAATATGATTGGTATCTTAACTCTAATGATATCCCTCCAAATGATGTTAGAGTCATGCACATTCTCTTTGAGTAGTTCGTCAACATTATTTGATCATAAATGATTCCATCCAATTTTTTCATTAATTGAAGGGTGATCATCTTTAATATTTATATATATCATTTTTCATTTGATTTTGGTGAATCCCCAATGATTACTCTTAACTCTCCTTGCATATTGTTCAGAATAAAACACCATTAATTTATGGTATAGTTCTTATTGAAATTTATTTTATCTTTTCATGGACCTCTAGATATGTTGTAAAAAATTAATGTCTTCAATTGGGGAGGACCTTCATGCGGATAACATGTGTCATATGGGGTAGGATATCTACTATGTGTGTTATGGGGAGGAACTCTATAGTAATTGATATCTGATTCATGGTTATACTGTGGAATCACACTTGAGTTAGATTTAATTTTTTTGGTAATAACGTATTAATAAACTAACTAGGGTGGAAATATACTGATTTCATTATCCAATGAAAGGCCTTCATGGCCAAAAAAATTTATTTGTTTATGTCATATAGAATACCACCATATTGGTTTCTTGTTAGTTTTCACCATGGGGAGGCCTTTGTTATCACTGGATTGTAATTCCCCGACCCCAGTCACCTAGAGTCGGTGCATTATTACAAAACATTGGCATGATCATAAGATATCAATTCTCGAAAGACTGATTAGTTTAGTATCCTTGGATATACTATATACATACATAATGATTACATTACATTATAAAATGGAAAACAATAATGTTGTGTCCCCATTGAACACACTCATATCCCTTAGCCTATTCATATAGGTTAATTGTAATATAGTTCTTTACATCCTGGGAAAAGAGCCAAATAATGGGGTGATCTTATATTCTTAGTAAGAATAAAAATATTGAAAAAACAATCATAAATAAGAATTAACATTTATGGAAATGTATATGATTAAAAAAATACTTTTAAACATAATCTTTAGTATAATATAAAAGAGATAAATAAATTAATTCCATTTACCTATTCAAATGGTTATTCTACTAGTCTAATAATCACATGTAATATCAATAATAAATTTAATAATGACTTAATGCATAATGTTGGGCATCATAACTACATTGTCAAGGCCTCATGGCAAGAATACAAATAATAATTTTGTCAAGCCCTTTTTCCAAGATAGAAATTTTTATCTTGAACCTAATGATGCATCGAGGGGTTTTAGGAAGCCTCTCGCATCACATACTAAGTCTAATTCATCCCTCATATAGAAATGTTGAAACATAATTTAAAATTTTGTATTAAGACCGACATACAAAATTTCAATACTTTAACCAAAAACCATGAATGGGAAAAAATACCTCCACAGTCAAACATTAATCATTATATTTCATATGTAATACTGTGTCATAATAAATTATCCCTGATCAGGAATAAAATATAATTAAGTATATTGACATAGATGATAATATATAGTAAAACTATTTGATAAAAATATCCCCTTTACTTGAAAACATTTAAAAGTCACACTATTTATCAAAGAAGTTGTTTAAAATATATTTTTGAATCAAAGTTTCCTAAACCACTTTGAAACTATTGAAAGTAAATTTTATTTTAAAATATTCATTCCCATATAAATAAATCCTAAAAACCATTTTTAAGACATGAACATTAATGAAAATTTTTTAAAATAATAAATCATTAAAACATTTAAAACGATATTTTAGTTAAACAGTTCCTATCCAAATAAAAGACTCTTAAATATATATAAATCATGAATAAAATTAATGACAACATTATAAATTCATGAGAACAAATGAATTGAAGATATAATATTTCAATAGACATTATATACACCACATTAAAGTGAATATGTGCATAAGAACAATGAAGTCTCACTTAAATGTAAACTAAGACAAAATCTCTTATAATGAAAGTATATTTAGATTAAGGATTAATAAATGACATAATTATCTGTGAAAAATATAAATAAACTCAATATGATCGGATTTTTAGTGTAAATTAATCAGAGGAAATTCACACATATTCTTGTAAAAACATGACCAATGACTTGGATGTTTAACTCAGTGAATGGAAATTGAGTTACGATTACACTGATCAAGTTCATATCAATGACTTGAGAATTTATAAATGAAGTTATTGTGTGAATCAAAAGTAAACACCCACAAATGGGAGTGTAAATTACTACATCAATAAATAAATAGTTATTTCACATATAATCATGGAGTAAAAAAATCAATAATGTATGCATAAAACCCAATGAGTGGAAATTAAAATTAGAATTTCCCTTACTGATTTGGTAACTTATGAAACATACACCCCATGAAATAAGGATCATACAATGGAGATGTATATACAAATAAATTAAAGTATATTACACACATAATACCATCATGGGTAGTACATACACGACACAAAAAGTAATAGTGGAAAATATAACAAGAATATCACTAGAATAAAAAGTGAGAAGATATCCCCTAACCATGTACTTTTACATAGTAAATGGAAGGCTAAACTCATAAATAATGGTTGAATAATTGTTATTAAATTATAAAATAATCACATACATAAATGTGATATCATATATGATCTTCTAATTTTGCTTTGTTAATGATATTTGAAAAGTATCATTTTTTTGGTGTTAATGTTTCATTTTCCATTATATTTTTTATTTACATAAGTCATATTTGATATTGGTAGTATATATTTTAATAATATGAAAAATTATATTAAGTTACTAAACATTATTTTTAATCATAAAATGAAAATTACTCTTTAATGGTTATGATGGAAAACGAAATCTCATCGCGTTGTGGAGACGGTAAGCCATACATACGCATGAGCGAAAATATCATTCTATTAGTGGTGAAACCGTATGTAATTGGATGGTACATAATATTAAAATTACCATTACCATGTTTTTTTGTTATTTAATTCAATTATAATCATCATTATACAAATTCAAATAATCAACTTTTGAATAAAAAACTACACCATGATTTGGAGACGGTAAGCCGTACATATGCAAGTATGGTGATTTTTTCATTCATAGGATGGATAGAATAATGAATATGGTTATACCATATTTAAAATAAAATCTCAGTATGTAGAATGTACTAGATTTATTATTTTACTATGTAAAAAACAAATAAAGTGGATGTGGAAGGAGAACAAAAATGGATCCTTATATAGGATTAATGATCAATGTAAGGCCTATATGATTATGTAAGGGTAGTTTTTAGGATATTTGGGTAGGTGTTGTTCGTGAAAAAAGGATTCAGAGGTGTGAAATAAAGAGAAGAGGAAGTACCCTTTTATAAGAGAGGTGAGGGTCACTTTATGATAATCTTAAATACTATTTTTGTATAAAATCTTTTTCGGTTTTTAATATCTCATGATTGATTTATTTCGAGGATAAGTTTGGAATGGATCAAAAACATCTCAACTAACAGGTTTTAGACATGTTTAGGTCTCCATATTAACCTTATATTCTAGATTTAACTCTTAGTTAAATAGTTTAACTTTTACCATGTCTTCTTCTATTATTATAACAAATTGTTATTAAACATACTCTTAAATTCCAAGAGAACCTCATGCGGATAATTAATGACATATCTATCATTATAATTTTCCTTTGACCAAAATTTAGATTTTTAGGACTGTTATATAATTTAATATAATAGTATTTGTTTTAAAAACTCATTTATGTCAATTTTGACACTATTTAGTATTTGGTTTTCGTGAAAGTCATAAAAATATTATTTCTTCAAAAAAAATGTTTAATCAAATCTAACCTATCATATTAACCTAATAAATTCGTGTGTGGAATCAAAAGATTCTATTTACATTTATTTTCATATTTATAACAATAATTATTTTAGTGATTCATTAATAAAATAGTTACTGCATCGTCATTGTGTCATAACTAAATTTAATTATCTAATGTATAAAAATTCTAAATAATAAAAAATGATATAGGAAATATTTTTATATTTTTATTGAATATTTATAGTCGAATTTATCTTAGGTATAACCCTATATTAAAAATGTTTTAGTCATTAAAATTAAAATTTAAAACATTTAACTCTTCCTTAAATAAAATATAATAGATTTCCTAAACTTTTCAAAGTGGATAAAAAAGGTTAATTTTTTTTATGATGGTTGCTTTTGGTCGATATACATTTATCTGATAGAATTAGAACAGGTGTTATGGTAAATATAATATCATTATTACCTTTAATTACCCTATTTACTTTTAACCATGGTAAATAAATTTCAAAAGATACTATTCACAAAAAATTATTTTCAGCATATTTAACCACATTTTACCTACTGATGTCAACTGTATCTAGTGTATTTTTGACATTCAATTCATAGAAACTGTAGAATTATGTTTTATGAAAATTTTCAAATGTGCCTATAAGATGTGTAAAAGACGGTAAAAAGGTCAAATAAAATTCTATATATCTAATATAACTATAAATTGAATTCAATGAATTAAATTGGAATAATATAGGTATTATGAATCTATATTTAATATAAAATAATATTTCATTAAAAATAATTATTCAAATAAAAATTCTTCTTAAAACAATAACGCAGTGTTTTTCTTTATTCATAATAAATAGAATGTTTTTAGAAAAATGCCAAAAATTGACCAAAAGAAAATTTTTAGATTAAAATTTTAAAAATTACCTATATTTTACCAAATTCAAAAATCATATGTCATATTAATTAATTTGAAAAATATTCACATTGTCAAAACAAGAAAGCTGGTTTTGAGAAATTAAAAACTATCAAAATATTGATCTGTGTTTATGTCCAATTTAAATGTAAAATTAATTACAATGACTATAATTGGATTAAATGATAAAAATATAATCTAATTATAAATAAAAACCATTGAAAATTTTAAATTATCATTATAAATTATTTTTATTAAAATAGTTGTTTTCAATTAATATTTAGTATTTTCACTATTCATCAAAATATGAATGTTATCAGAAAAGCACAGAAAATTTATCGAAACTAAATTATTATGTCCCACTTCTAAAGAAGAAATTTATTTATTAAAATATAATATATAAAAGTGTCAAATATAGGATTTATAAATGTTTCTCCCATAAAAGGTGGTAAAAATTCATTTTTTGAAAAATACTTCTTTTATCAGAAAGATTGAATTTTTTCTTATATTTTGTTTAAGAAACATATAATATGGATGTTAAAATTATATTGAGTCTATAAAATTTAAAATTCAGTTAATACTATACATAACCACTTTTTCAATGACTTGTTGGTATGCCGTGGTGCGCTCTAACTCATTATTGCATGGAGTGCAAGCTATTGAATTACTTTGAATAAAATAACTTACTAAGAATTCATGGTGTATTACATTCTTCCCCCATTTTGGAAATTTCATCCTCACAATGTTAAAATTGGGCTTCTAAACTTCATTGAATGTCCCACATCGGAAAAAGAGTCAATAAAACAAACACTTTAAAAGAAATAAAGAGAATCACAAAGGTCACACAAGAGAACCGATACTAGGATTCCATGTAGAAAAACATGGATATTAAAGATAAACTATGTGTCATGTTGTGATGAAGATTGATAGAAAACATGATCATGAGAAAGTTAACTATAGGAAAACCACAAACTTGTGATGTGTTAAATAATCATTAGATTCCTAGTAAGAAAAGTAATCACACAATGTTTTTTTATTCAAGTTCCATTTCATAATATTAAGAAATTTATTTATGATATTTACTAGAATCATAAAGATATATACATACTTTTTAAGTAGAGTTTCATCCTTTAATATATTTCAACCACTAACTCTACTTTTGTCCAAATGATGAGTATTCAAAATGACATTGCCACACCTGAAGCGCTAGAATCAACTTCTAGATAATCACATAATCAATAAAGGAAGAACAATATATTTCCCTTGTCATTAGATATTAACATAAATAAAAATGGTTAGTATAAGATTAGATGACCCCCAAAATGAATAATCGTTTAAATAAATAAATACTACACTACTACAACATGGCCTTTTATCAATGCTAAAAACTGGCATTAACAGTGCTAGAAAATTAATGTTAATGTCGGCATTTACAGCGCTAAAATGAGCGCTGATAAAGGGGGACCTTTATCAGTGCTTTTTTATGGCTGATAACGGTCGCCTTTATCAGCGCTTTTTAGAGAACTAATAAAGGGGACCCCCTATCTATTCCGGAATTAAGAGCGCTTTTCTAGCACTGATAAAGGGGTTCCTTCATCAGTGCTACCTTGAGCACTGATAATATCACCCTTTATCAGTGCTCTTTAAGCGCTGTTAAGGGTTTCCTTTATCAGTGCTCAAAAAAAGCACTGATAAAGGAACCTTCCCCTACACCTGTAAAACCAGCACCTGCACAAACCATCAAACCTACACACCTGAACAAAATAGCACCCTTACACAATAATTGACAAAAAATGATATATAAATTTACTTAACATAATGAATACAAAAAATGCACTTCTATATACATTTCAAACAATGTTTTACATGGTTAAAATTACAATTATCCAACAACCATTATAAAAATTAATGTTTCATCCTTTGATATCTGTGATCCGCTCTCAAAAATTTTCATCCATATTATTTGTTTCCGAAAAAAGCATCTGAACACAAGGAAAAAATACACCTATATAAGAAAACTAATATTATATTAGTAATACAATAATGAAATAAATAAAAACATTAATAAGAAAGAATACATTAATATGGAAATGTGATAAAAAATTTGGAAATGATAAACTCATATGTTTTCATTATGATATCAATAAAAGGGAACAATGTAAAATCAATATGTTTTGGAATGATTTATCTCATCTAATAAATACAGATTTTTTATCTAATAAAAAGCTTTACCGATGACATCGTGCATCATATTGTGGTGGGGATGATTCTTACATGTCATAAATGACTCATGGATCATTTTCCTAAAGAATCAAGAAAATCTGAATGCATTTTCTCGGAGTTTCGTATGTTAGTAGTGTTGTTTTCTAATGTTAATGTCAATTTCAAACTGATATAATAAGCTTTTAGCCATACCGGTCACACCATGCGTCAGATTGAGGTGCGGACGATTTGTACATGTCAAAAATGACGAATGGATCATTTTTATAAAGTATCAAAAGAACCCGAACATGTTTGCTCGGTATTCCATATGTCAGTAATGTTGTTTTCTAAAGTTAATGTTAATTTGAAACTGATATCAGACACTTTTAGCCATAACGGTCACACCATGCGTCTGAGGTGAGGTTGATTCGTACACGTCAAAAATGACTCATGGATCATTTTCTTAAATTATCAAAACAATCTGAATGCGTTTTCTTGGGTTGTCGTATGTCACTTGTGTTGTTTTCTAAAGTTTATGTCAATCTGAAACAAATATCAGACACTTTTAGCCATACCGGTCACACCATGCATCAGATGGAGGTGCGGTCGATTTTTACACCTTAAAAAATGACTAATGGGTCATTGTCCCAATGTATAAAAACAATTCGAACTCGTTTTCTTAGTTTTCCGTATGTCACTTGTGTTGTTTTCTAATGTTAATGTCAATTTGAAACTGATATCAGAAACTTGTATCCATACCGGTCACACTGTGCGTCGGATTGAGGTTTGGTTGATTCATACACTTCAAAAATGACACATGGAACATTTTCCTAAATAATAAAAACAATCCGAATGTGTTTGCTCGGTATTCCGTATGCCACTTGTGTTGTTTTCTAAAGTTAATTTCAATTTCAAACTGATATCAGACACTTTTAACCATATCGGTCACACCGTGCATCAAATTAAGGTGAGTTCAATTCGTATTCCTCACGAATGACTCGTGGATCATTTTACTAAAGTATGAAAACAATCTGAACGCATTTTCTCGGTATTCTGTAAGTCACTAGTGTTGTTTTCTAAAGTTAATGTCAATTTCAAACTGATATCAGACACTTTTAGCCATACCGGTCACACCGTGCATCGGATTGAGGGGCAGTCAATTCTTACACCTCACAAATGACTCATGGATAGTTTTCCGAAAGTATAAAAACAATCAGAATGCATTTTCTCGGTATTCTGTCTGTTAGTAGTGTTGTTTTCTGAAGTTTATGTCAATTTGAAACAGATGTCAGGGACTTTTAGCCATATCGGTCACACCGTGCGTTAGATTGAGGTGCAGTCGATTCTTAAAAGTCACAAATGACTCATGTATCGTTTTCCTAAATTATCAAAATGATCTGAATGTGTTTTCTCAGTTTTCCGTCTGTAACTTGTTTTGTTTTCTAAAGTTAATGTCAATTTGAAACTGATATCAGAAACTTTAATCCATACTAGTCACATCGTGCCTCATATTGAGGTTTGGTTGATTTTTACACGTCACAAATGACTCATGGATCTTTTTCCAAAAGTACCAAAACAATCTGAACATGTTTGTTGTGTTTTTTGTATGTCTGTAGAGTTGTTTTCTAAACGTTATGTCAATTTTGAAACTGATATCAGACACATTTAGCTATACTGGTCACACTGTGTGTTGGATTATGGTGAGGTCAATTCGTACACCTCAAAAGTGACTCATGGATCATTTTCCTATAGCTTAAAACCAATCCAAATGTGTTTTCTTGGTTTTCCTTATGTCACTTGTGTTGTTTTTTAAAGTTTATGTCAATTTGAAACTGATATCTGACACTTTTTTCCATACGGGTCACACCGTGCGTTGGATTGAGGTGCGGTTGATTATTAAACCTCACAAATGACTCATGGATCATTTTACTAATGTATCAAAACAATCCAAATGCGTTTACTTGGTATTCTGTATGTCACTAATGTTGTTTTCTAATGGTAATGTCAATTTCAAACTAATATCAGACACTTTTAGCCATACCGGTCACACTGTGCGTCGAATTGAGGTGTGATCGATTCGTATGCCTTAAAAATGACTCATGGATCGTTTTCCTAAAGAATCAAAACAATCTGAATGCATTTTCTTGGTATTCCATATGTCACTTCTGTTGTTTTCTAAAATTATTGTAAATTTTAAACTAAAATCAGAAACTTTTAGTCATACCGGTCACGCCGTGAGTCCGATTGAGGTGTGATTGATTCTTACACATCCAAAATGAGTAAGGGATCATTTTACTAAAGTATAAAAAGAATCTGAATGTGTTTTCTCAGTATTATGTATCTCAGTAGTGTTGTATTCTGAAGTTTTTGTCAATTTGAAACTGATATCAAACAGTTTTAAATATACCGTTCTTAATGTGCATCAGATTGAGGTGTGGTTGATTCTTACACATCAAAAATGACTCATGGATCGTTTTACTAAAGTATCAAAACAATACGAATGTGTTTGCTCAGTTTTTTGTATGTCACTTGTGTTGTTTTCTAAAGTTAATTTCAATTTGAAACTGATATCAGAAACATTTATCCATATCGGTCACACCATGCATTGGATTGAAGTGAGGTCGATTCATACACCCCCAAAATGACTCATGTATCATTTTCCAAAAGTATCAAAACAATCTGAGCACGTTTTCTCAGTATTACATATGTCACATGTGTTGTCTTCTAAAGTGAATGTCAATTTCAAACTGATATCAGACACTTTTAGCCATACCGGTCACACCGTGCATCAGATTGTGGTTGTGTTCAATTCGTAAAATTCAAGAATGACTCATGGATCATTTTACTAAATTATTAAAACAATCCAAATGCATTTTCTCATTATTCCATATGTCACTTGTGTTGTTTTCTATAGTTAATGTCAATTTAAAACTGAAATCAAACCCTTTTAGCCATACCGGTCACATCATGCGTCGGATTGAGGTGTGTTCGATTCTTACACCTCAAAAATGACTCATGGATCGTTTTCCAAATGTATCAAAAAAATCTGAAATCATTTTCTTGGTATTCTGTATGTCACTTGTGTTTTTTTCTAAAGTTAATGTCAATTTCGAACTGATTTCAGATACTTTTAGCCATACCGGTCACACCGTGTGTCAGATTGAGGTGCGGTCAATTTGTACACCTCAAAAATTAATCATGTATCATTATCCTAATGTATCAAAACATTTCGAACTCATTTTCTCGATATTTCGTATTTTAGTAGTATAGTTTTCTAAAGTTAATGTCAATTTCAAACTGATATCAGACACTTTTAGCCATACCGGTCACACCGTGCACCGAATTGAGGTGCGGTAGATTCTTACACCTAAAAATGACTCATGGATCATTGTACTAAATTATAAAAACAATCTGAATGCATTTTCTTTGTATTCTGTATGTCAGTAGTGTTGTTTTCTAAAGTTAATGTCAATTTCTAACTGATATCAGACACTTTTAGCCATACCAGTCACACTGTGTGTCATATTGAGGTGTGGTCGATTATTACACCTCAAAGATGACCCATGGATCATTTTCCTAAAGTATCAAAATAATAAGAACATGTTTTCCCAGTATTCCATATGTCAGTAGTATTGTTTTCTAATGTTTATGTCAATTTGAAATTGATATCATACACTTTTAGCCATACCGGTCACAACGTGCATTGGATTCAGGTGTGGTCAATTATTACACATCACAAATGACTCATGGATCATTTTCCTAAAGTATCAAAATAATAAAAATGTGTTTTCTTAGTTTTTCGTATGTCACTTTTGTTGTTTTCTAAAGTTAATGTCAATTTGAAAATGGTATCAGACACTTTTAGCCATACCGGTCACAATGTGTGTCAGATTGAGGTGCGGTCAATTCGTACACATCAAAAATGACTCATGGATCATTTTCCTAAAGTAAAAAAACAATCCAAACAGGTTTTCTCAATTTTCCATATTTTAGCAGTTCATAAGAGTCTCTCATTAAGTCATTCTTTACTAGAAACTCAAATCATTTCTAAAACCATTTTTTATAATCTAATGATATGAAACATAATAAAGGGTTATCATAGATGCTCAATAATATTAAGCAAGGGAGATATCAATGATCATATAAAGATAACATAAGTAATAGGTATTCACATTCATTGTCCTATTTGTTTATATTCTTCCATCAGGTATGCTGCACATTCGTTTCTAAACACATCTATATCATCTTGTGAATAGGATTTTTTACGACAGTCATAGTAGTAATGAAAAAATATAAATACAAAAATACTTAATAATTATTTTAAATGAACTTGAAATTATTTTAAAAAATACATCTTCAGGGATGCTAGTTTTTTCATGAAATATGATCTCTTTTATAAATTTACAAACATAAAAACCGTAGTACTTTGCATTTGTTTAATTAGGAAACTGTAGAAACATCGATAAAAATAAGTAATATATTTTGATATGTATTTGGATAGTACAGTATATTTATATATACCCTAATACTTGTCTGTTTGAAGATCTCATGCGCCTTCTTGTCCTTATACCCTAGATTCATTCCAGCCTTTAGACGATATTAATACACTACCCTATTATAATAGAATCCTCATTAAAAGATAATATAAATTATATAACTAGATATTTAATTCTAAACAATTGGATCTAGTGTATTACAAATTGACAATCTCCATCATGTGTGGTCGGTTTGTCGGATATCCATGCAGTGAGTCCAGAATATAAATCTTTGGAGTATCCAAATTGACTGCAATGAGCATCCAATGCTGCCTAAAGAC
The DNA here is from genome assembly GCA_963277665.1 of Viscum album. Classification (NCBI taxonomy): domain Eukaryota; kingdom Viridiplantae; phylum Streptophyta; class Magnoliopsida; order Santalales; family Viscaceae; genus Viscum; species Viscum album. Next base: position 2,042,004,674 of record OY728147.1, on the reverse strand, counting down.
ACAAAAAGGAATAAGTAATTATAGAAATGATAATATAATTTATATGATTAAAATGTAGTGTTTTATCTCTACAACAATGGTATTAAAAAGATAATGTCAATCGTAATTTTTCATTGAAACGTTTTGAGAAGGGTTGACATTAATTCAGCCTGAAAATCGGAATCCATTTCTTTTTGTTGTGTAGACATTGTGTGAGGACTAATGAGTCCAAATTTGTCTTCATGGTAAAACCCCTTCAATTATTTTTCATATATACGCATGTGAAAAATATGATATGTATTTAGCCATAATCATCATAGTATATAAGCTTCTATAAAATCATATAATGAAAAAATACCTCATGTATACATTTATAACTGAGGCGCCTAGCCAGTCATATGTGATGATTTCAGCTAAAACGTCAGCACTAATGAAATCTAATGTTTCCTCTCCGTACATATATTTTTCAAAAACAATTGTGTGATTATTTTTATCTTTCATTTCCATATCCACATGAGCTTGAAAATATATTAAATGTGGATATAGAATGGGTGGGGTGAAGGTTCCCTCAGTAGATCGTTTTGATCGTTTGGTTGGTTCTTTTTGAGCCATTATTTCGTTTTACCTCGTTCCTTTTGTCCTTCTGTAATAAAATTCATCGGTTCATTCCTTTTCTAATTAAATTTAAAAGGTTCTTCTTGAAAAATGAATTGGAAATCCATACCTCTTGGTCGACATGTTTGTTTACAAGATTCTCAGCCATGCTACGAATGTTCCAATAGCTTTTTCTACCGTATGAATGTCATCATCATCATTTGGCATGGGAAGCTCGTTGCTCGGCTAATTAGCTACATTAATCAACACTTTGACATAACCAGTTGGTAGTGGTCTGGAGTGTAGCATGTCATTCTACATATTGAAGATCATAGACCTCGCTACCAGACGATGGAATGGGATTTAGATTCATCAATCTACATATAAACATAGAAAAATGGATACAGTGTTGTTTTATGTCACATAAAAGTATTACAGTACTTTTAAAATATGTACCAATTGTTTTTCAATTGATGTGTACCCCAGCCTTGCTTTACGGTGGGGGTATGTGGGTTTTGATGCTCTTTCTTAATTTTCAACACTCGGTTTTTGTTTCATAAATAAAAAACTATCAATCATAGTGATGAATACAAGAAACATTAAACAAAATGTTACCAAATACAATGTACCTGAAAAATTTTCTCTGCACAATGGTTGCAAAATGCATCCCACTCTCCATGTGATATCAAGTGTGCATAAAGAAGAGTTGGGTGCAACTTGATTTTCGATTCATCATCTTTCATATGAAATTTTGTTAAAATGGTTCGAAAGCCTCTATGATCCCCTCCTGCTAGTCTTAATACATATTATTTTTGCAAGATGTCTACTATAAATGCACTCTGCAAGAGATGATGTAGAGTTAATCAATATTTCAGTATTTTATTTTATTGTATTTTAATAAATAAAATAAATGATATTGTAATGTTACTGTAATCTATTCCCACATTAATGTTTTCATCCCACTGATAACATGGAACCACGACTCTATATCAATCGGCACGTGTTGCCGAGTGACGATTCCAATGTAGCTACTAAACTTGTCTTTTGTGGTTTACATACTGGCCTCTCTTATTCCACCCCACCTCATATTTGATGACTTTTTCTTTTTTCCATAAGGATTTTGGCTAAAATTGTCAAACTACATCCCGCCTGTTTTTTTTTTGCCGTTGGGGTTTCATTTCCTACCATTTCCTTAGTTTTTTTATCATTATTATGTTCCTATGAAGTGCTAGCATCGGCACTGGACCAACAATGATAGGTTGAGAAACCTGTTGTACCTCAGCATTGGGACTAGCAGAAACAGCATGAGAGACTTGTTATACCTTAGTAGTTGGACCAACTGCTACAGGTTGAGAAACCTATTGTGTCTCAGGATTGGGTTCATCATAAAGTGAAAAATTTATTATCTGCATAAGTGGTTTAACATTTAATTTAGATCACATAAAAGAAGTATTGAACCGATAATAACATAATGTAACACAATCAATATTACAAAAAAAACCTGATTATTAAACTCTATTTTTTTAAAGGCTGAAGAGATTTGACCCCTTTATCAATTATCCATATACCTTCATTGTGGTCTACTCTGACATACAAAACTTCGTCTACATTGGGACCACTGCGAAATGATTGCGAAGTCCCAATGAAAGGTTCATTCTCCATTGAATTTTCATCTCACCCTTCAGTAGTTTTGGTCGATAACAGAACCATTGAACAGTTTCAGTTTATAGGATCTGAACATAAAATACTGGCACTGCCTATGATGCCATTATAAACGGTTTTTCTTTCTCCCCTTCCTTACTGAAATCAACATTCACGAATTCAAATTTAACTATTTTAATAGAACTTTTGTTATCAACCCACATCCATTGAAAAATAGGATATTGTAATTCTATATAATCCAACTCCCATATTTGTTTGATGATGCAAAAGTATGACATATTCACATAAATTGGATTTCTGTCCTTAGCACCTGAAACATGCATCGCTTCAGCCACAAGAGTAAACCCACTATTCGGCATGGTACTGTCTTCATCATGTTCATTAGTATATTATGTATAACCATTAACTACCTAAGCATTTAATGATAATACATACACACTTGGTCCTCTGGCTATCCATCGATGTCGGTCTGAAATTGACTCTGTATTTTCATATGAATTTTTAAAAATATGGTCCTAAAACCATCTTATAAACTGTCGATTATGTGTATCTGATATCCATTTTTAGCACTATATGGATTCAAATTCCTCATAATTTCTTTGTGGGTTTCAACATATGGTTCAATATCGAAATTGTTATGCAAAACATAAAGGCAGGCCTTCTCCCAATCTGTAATATTGATTATGACAACCTGTCTTCTAGAAATTCCTTTACCCTCAAGCCGCCCAGTGTGACAAGATTTTGTTAGGCCAATGCTTTCCACACCAGATAGGTATTCTGTATATAATTCAATGGATTCCTCAACAATATATCGCTCTGCAATACAACCCTCTGGACGACTTCAATTTTTGACATACCCTTTCAAAATCGTAATATATCGTTCAATGGGGTACATCCATCTGTAATGTATAGGACCACATAGTTGAATTTCTCTCACTAAGTGGACCATCAAATGAACCATCATATCAAAAAATGAAGGCATGAAAACATTTATATTTCGGATAATATGATGGAAATTTCTCTTTCCTTAGTTAGAAATTTCTCCAGGTCTATAACTTTGCTACATATAGCATTGAATACGAAACATAGTTTTGTTAATGTATGGTGGAAATTCTTGGAAAAAATGCACCATACAGAAATAGGAATTTGATCTTGCATCAAAACATGGAAGTCATGTGATTTCAGACCATTTATCTTCAAATCGCTCATTGACACGAGGTTCCAGATATTTGAAGAATACCCCTCTAGAACCATTACATCATTCAAGAAGTTGCAAAACTTACATCTCTCCTGCCCGGAAAGAGTGTAAGTAGTAGGAGGAAGAAAAGTTCATTTTTCACCCTTCACTAGTGCCAACTCTTCTCATATTCTCATCTCAACCTTATCAAAACTAGCCTTAATTCCATATTTTATATTTTTTCAGGTGTATTTAGAAATGTTTCGATGACACTATCAAATAAATTTTTTTCTATATGCATAACATTAAGAAAATGTCTGAAATATAGACAAGTCCACTATGGTAATTAAAAAAAATTGATCCCTTTTTCTGACAGATTTTCGTAAGGATTTTTGAATCTGGTTTACCAAAAGTAGTGTCCACATTTTTAACTATCTCAAACAATTGATCTCCTGTTAGTGGAGACGGTGTTTTACGTTCTTCTGAACATCCATCGAATGATGTCGTCTAAGATCGGTACTTATGTCGTCGGGGAAAAAATCAGTGATGTTATTGAAACATGGTTTTCGATGAATGTTTCAAGCTAATTGATTGTGTACCTTGTTCGCAAATGGGACACCCTTGAGTTTATTTAATTCTATATCCTGGAAAATTTCCATAAGCAGGGAATTCATTTATCTTTTCGAACAACTTGGCTCTCAATGTGAAATCTTACTTTTTGTACGCATTATACAAAGTAACACCTGAATCCCATAATAATTTCAAATCATCGATCAATGAAGCTAAATAAACATCAATATCATTAACCGGTAGTTTTTCTCCTGATATAAGCATATATAACATGATGTTTTTTTGTTTCATGCATAACCATGAGGGTAAGTTATATTTTACCAACATAACTGGCCATGTACTGTGATTGTTGCTTTGAAAACCAAAAGGATTCACTCCATATGTAGCTAACGCAAGATGAAGGTTTCTTGACTCATTTCCAAATTTAGGATACTCATGATCAATTCTCTTCCACTAAGTAGAGTCTACTGGGTGGTGTAGTATCTTATCTTTAATTCTTGTATTTTTATGCCATGTCAATTGTCCTGCAATCTCCTCACTTTTATATAGGTTCCAAAACCTTGGAATGAATGGAAATTACCATACAACTTTAGTAGGACTGGATTAATCTTTCTTGTATCAAGAAGCAACACAATTTGGGAATTATTTATGTGATTTCTTGTCATTTCAAAACAGTATTTAGTCATTCGGTTAGGCGTGTATTCTTTCAGAGATCATACCCATCAAGCGTAGCTTCCGTTTGGTGACATATTTTCGGCTCGGGAGCTAATTATCTTCTGGGATCATGTCATTCAGAAGATAAAGTAGTTCCGTAAAACTGGTGTCACTCCACCCATTGCCTACTTTCAAATTATACAGCTTCAGTATGGTTGACAGTGCTATATATTTAGTGTAACCAGCATATAATGGCATCTTTGCACAACTTTTTAACTTCTCAAAAAAAATTGGGAAATCACGATGTTCATCTTCGACGGTCCTAGTCATTTCCTCAATACGAACTTCATCATCATTCACATTTTAATCACAACCTCCATACGGTCATCTTCATTGTTTATACTTGTAATCATATCACATGATCCACAAAATGTAGTGTTATCCCAGCCACTACCTACATTCGTTGTTTCTCTATGTTTATTCCAACATTTATAACTCTGGTCTATTCTGTGACAGATCAAGTGTTCTTCCAACTCTTTTGGACTAATTTTTTTTTGAATAACAACAGTGTAAACAAAGACAACTGATTTGAGAAGGGACATATGCATGATCTTTTGTAAACTTGATAAGCTCTTTCATGCCTTCTTCATACTCTTTTGTCAACTGATTTGAATTCATCCATTATTTCTTTATATTCATCCTATTTGAAATCCAAAGGATGAGTATATATGTTAGGGGAGAAGGAATATTAGTATAATTTAGATAAAGAACTAGATACTTCAAAAATGGAGGGGCGTGCTCATTAACAGTCTTGGTTAAGTATGAGTATAGCATTGTTGGGTTTTCTAAGGCTATTTGTGTAGGTATTAGAGTCTTAAGCCTAATGAAGATGGATAATATAGTTTTATATATCATGTATGATGGGGAACACCCTCTTAAGGATATATAAGAATCATGGTGTGTGTGATGAGTTGGATATTCCATATAGAGATTGGTGAAGTGGGACATAGAGGATTTCCTCCTTATAATCGGATTAAGAGATCTCCAAGGGGAGATATGATATAATTGAGGGTCATGGTAATAGTCTGGATGACTTAGTATAAGATATCCAAGGCCCACCTAGGCATTTTATACATAATACCATCAACCTACTCTTGTATGATCACTTTTTCTTAGATAAAAGACGGATTCATTAATTATGAAAATCATCAGACATATAGACTCAAATCCAAGATGGAAAATGGTCCAGCCAGAGCTGGTTTAGATCAAAGAGGAACCATGGCTTGGAAACTGGATATAACCAAAGCTTACAATAAAGTGGAATGGAATTTCCACAGATTCATGATGCAAAAAAATTGGCTTATACTATAAATAGATAGATACATTCAAGCACTGTGTCTCTTCTGTCTCCTTCCGAATCAATGTCACTGGGGTGCTCACCCGAGGATTCACCCCAACCCAAGTACTACTCCAAGGAGATCCTCTATCCCCCTTTCCCTTTATCTTGGGGGATGATGTTATTTCTAACCACGTTTCCAGGGCTGCATCCACTCATACAATCCATGGGGCAATGGTTTGTCATGCAAGCCCACCGGTGTCTCATCTCTTCATTGTGGATGACTTCCTCTATTTCTCTAGAGAAACTAATGATGTGTACCATGCGATCGTCCACACGATTCAATAAATATGAAAGGGCCTCTGGACATTCTATCAATCAGGGCAAGTTGTAAAATTCATTCAGTGCTTGGGTTCCTCCACCCAAAAAAGAAGAACTATGTACCATTGCAGGCATCCATATGGTCGAGAAACATCAGAAGTACCTTGGGTTTTCTACAGTGATTGGTCACTCCAAAAAATAAATCTTACCTTCTATGCTAGACAGGGTTGAGAAAATAATTCAAGGATGGACCCCAAAAATAATTTCCAAAGCCGGAAAAGAGACCCTTATTAAAGATTCCCTCCAATGCATCCCCAACTATTTCATGCCCCTCTTTAAGCTCCCTGCTACTATAGTAAATCAGATACATGCACGCACAACCAATTTTTGGTGGGGAACAAACAATGGGAGGAATATAACCCACTGGATAGCCTGAGAGAATTATAACATGTGGTAAGAATCATTAATCTTATATAAGGTCCATACATACACTAATGATCTTGTGTTGGTTGAATGATAAAATATTAGTAGAAGACAAATAATGGGGAACCTAATATAAATTATTATATACTAGTTTTATCTATATGAATGAAACTAAATAAACAACAGGCATTATGAAATACTTAAAGTAAGATTGTTCTATGGTAACTAATAGAACAAAAAAAACAAATAACACTATATTTAGTGAGAATAAATAAATTAAACCATGGGTTCCAAAAAAAATCATATCACCTAACAAAACCATACCACATACATCACCGATATTTTATAAAACCCAAACCTTGGGAACTATGCATCTCATATGGGCTGATAAGAAACTGATAACCATGAACCATGGATCCTATTTCTGAATCTAAAAACCCATACCTAGAGGACCATGGATCTTATCTTGACACCTAAAATCAAGACACCTCAGTCACCAAGGATCCTTTCTCATCTCCTAACATACCACAACATTGGGAACATGGATCACGATTATCCCCTAGAATATGAACCCACTTAAATAGAGAAACGTCACCATATAATCATGTTGTATTATCATGGCCTGATGAAAAAATATCACACATATAAGACATACACAAACCCTTTCCTCGATCTCCACTTGAATTATTTAATCTTCCTTTTGTTGTTTTTAGACCCACACACTATAATATAGTCACTACTTAAATATACCTTTTTATATAATACAAAACCGAGCACTTAAGAATCCATATATTCCATTTCCACTATAAAACAAACACACAAAGTAGTTAAACTGAAATGGTCAGAAACCTCATCACATTAATGGGAATGAATTCCACATTCTTCCCTAGAAAATATATTGTGTTTTTACTTGTGGATGTCCACCCATATTCATAAACTATTTTATAATATCATATCCCACAAGCTTTATCTGATTCACTATCAATACAACAATTAAAATTCAACCTTCTAAGTACTATCAGTTTTATAATGGCCATTATACCCTATGACCATTTCACAAAAAAATCATGAAGACGTCATAATGGCGAACACATCATTATTCCAACCACCCAACTACAACTAGGAGGGATAGTTACCAACACATACAAGCGAAAAAACTATGTGAGAGTATAAAACTACTTAAACGCGGGGGTAAATCAATGGTTACAAAAAAATCATAATCTAAATGCATTTTTGAATACTGATTAGTGAAAAACGATCTTGATAGTGATAGTAATATGATGATTTTAATTCAATGAAATAACTCACAAGGATCAATGGATAATTACATGGGTCACAAACTCTTTTTATAAATTTCCTTATCCTTAGTGTTCATGATGTCCTGAATCTTGTTCTTGGTTTATTATCAATAAGAATAATGAACAGAGTAAGGATACAACCATGTAGTACCATGTACGAGATATAATGATCTAAATCTAAAAGTTCTTTTATTTCCCCTTCTTCGACCACAGATACCTATAGAATTGGGATTATGTGTGCACCCCTATTATTCTCCTCAAATGTTATATAAACCTTCGTCGGAACAATCCATGGATTGAATGGTTGGGTAACAAGAAGATTCTTCATCGAAACTAAATCTTTGAGTCAGGTCATATAACACTATATTTATAGAGATTGGATGTTCTTTTATGTGAATTATTTCCATAGGGAATTAATCATAATTCTGAATTACATAGAAACTAAATCCCAAAGATCCTACACAACCATTATGGCCTAACATAACATATCATGAAATGAGATTCATGCCTTCTCATATTTACCACTATCTATAGAATGCCATTAATGGTGTGACCCTTATAGTTGTGTCATAGTCGGAAACGTCCCTTTAGACAATGATCAGAAAGGTTTGGGGTCAAGCCCCTTTATTAAAGAAAAAGAAAAAAGACAGTAATCCCTTTTGGGTTGGGTAAGGTAAAACCCATTATAAGCCCGTAGGCCCAGAGGGACAAATCCCACTCAGAGACACGCACCCAAAGCATCAGACAACAAAATATCCCAATGGGAAAACCAATTACAAGTGAAAAACATCACCAAAAAAGAGGAAGAACAACCCGAAGGCCCAACAGACCAGGTCCAAAACCGCAAATCAGAGAGATCACCAAGTCATCGGAACCACATCGACGCGATCCGCCACTATCCTATAGTATCATCACCACCGCCAATCCTGACCAGAGGATCCTCAGACATCGTCTGAAGCATCACCACCGCCTGAGCGGGAGACCCACCTTCAACGGACCAAACCAACGTCGAGCCCGCCGCCACCTTCGACCGACTTCCGCGACGCGCCTCCGCACCTGCTCGCGCAGTTGAGCCTGTCGTCGCCTTCGACTGACCGTCGCGACACACCTCCGTACCCACTCGATCTGCAACGACTACCGGAAGAGCCCGCCGCTCGCCACGGATTTCGTCGACAACGTGTCCCAACGATCCAGCCAGATCTATAGATCTTGACCAGAACGGAGCCACTAACTGCCGTTGAACTCCGTCACGCCTCCAACACCACATCGCCACGAGGATGAAGTCGTCCACCTGAATCGTCACTGTCCAACCAGATCTGGTTTGAAACGAGATCTGGACCAGATCTGAAAGCGCCACCCTCTGACCAGCTCTGTCGAAGTGATTCCATGCCATCTGATCGCGAAGCTCCGCCAAAGAGAACCCACTCCTTTCGATGAAAAACTCGTGACGCCGAACCAATCCTCTGTAGAACGAACCCTCGACGCCGCAGGAGAGAAGATCACCGTAGACTGCTGCGACGGGGAAAACCTAGAGCACAGAGCCCCTTACGGGCTCATCTTCTTTAGAAAATGATATACAAATTAATAATGAACAATATACTATAGTATAAATAACACTATTATAGCATGAGACTTTTCATTACATACTGATACCATTGGACCCCCAAATCAGTGCAACATTTATTTTCATGCTTTAGGTATCCCAATGAAATTATCTCTTCATATTCCATTACAGACATCCATTATAGTTAAATGTTCCATATTACAATATGTCTCTCCTATATCTCAAACCCTTCATAGTTACACCTGCCCTACTATGGTGTGATATATTACACTAGAGTGAACATTGTCATTTGGAGCACTCCCATAAAAGTGTGATCACGTCCTCCACATTCTTGGACACTTTTTATCCACAAAAAACATAAATTTTTCATATTTTATCACCTTTAATGATCCGCTAACTCATATATGATAATGTTTTCAATAAATATATTGATAAAATAACTCTAAAAACCATGACATAATTTCCATTTGAATCTAGTAATAATATGTATCCAGTTTTTACTCCATCTACTCACCATACCAAATTGTAGAATGTTTGGTTGGAATACTCCGACTCTTAGTTTAATAAAAATTCTACTATGATCATGACTTTAGTAAGATAAAATTGATATCACCCTTTTCAATTCACTTATTTAGGGGCTTCTTCAAACCAAAAAACTCATTAATTACCCCCAACCATCAAGGGCACTAAAATATCCCAATGGACCCTCAACTGACCTATATAAGTCATTCACTTAAGTCCTATCCCTTCTGTATCATAGGATATACCTATAAATGGATCCTCTATATCTTGAAGCATATACTTTTACTCATCCATTAATAAAACCCATGAGGTAGAACTATCTTTTATCATTAACCAACCAAACACATAGATATTTTATTTTAGGTTGTAGTAATCAAATCCATATATAAAATATGAATACACCCCTTACTCAATTGTTATCAATGGTTAAAAACATACCAACTGCAACACCATGTAATGAAATGATCCATTAAAAACATTATACCTCATAGTATGTCATACTCTATAAGATTCCATAAATATTTCCCCACATTTGTTCTATCCAAGGAATCTAATTACACTGCTCATTCGAGATTCTATAAAGGTAACATTCATATGGTTTACACCCCAAATCCTGATGAATTGTCACACACACAAGAATCACACACAAGAATCAGGCCAAATCATAATTAATCTCAATATTGAAAATAAAAGAAAAAATAATTAATTCATGAAAATTAATTTTTACTCACCTTAAGGAAGAGGACCCGGTGGTGGAGGAGGAGGAGGCGTCGACAGCTGACGCAACGGAGGCAGCAGAGCTAGCAGAGGCAGCGCAGAGGTAGTGTAGAGGAAGCATGGAGGTAGTGGAGGCACCTTCGAGGCAACAGAGGCAGAAGAGTAAACAGAGGAGGAGGGGGAGGAGGAGGAGGAGAAGAAGGGTGGGAGGCGCTGGTGGAGGAGGAGGAGGAGGCTGCTATGGAGGAGGATGATGATGATGATGATGATGAGGAGGAGCCATGGTGGAGGAGGAGGAGGAGGAGGTGTCATGGTAGAGGATGAGGATGAGAGGTAGGCACCGGGGGAGGAGGAGGAGGTGGTGGCCACGGCAGAGGAGGATGAGAAAGAGGCGGCGGCCGCGGCCGTGACGAAGAGGAGAAAGCGGCAGAGAGGAGGCAGTGGTGTAGGGTAGGGCTTCTGTGAAAGCTTGACAGGGTGCGGGAAGGAGGAGGAGAACCCATTGAATTTTATAACTCCCATGTGGCCCTTTATAAACTCTAGTAAAAAAGCACTGATAAAGGGGGACTTTATCAGTGCTAAAATAAAAAGTGCTGATAAAGACCCCCTTTATCAGTGCTTTTTTAGCGCTTATAAAGGTTGTACTTTATCAGTGATTTTTTAGCGCTGATAAAGGGTGACTTTATCAGCGCTTTTCATTTTAGCGCTGATAAAGACACATTTTATCAGTGCTTTGTAGCGCTGATAAATGTATAAATTTAATAATTTCTTTGTATTATTATATATTTATTTAAAATGATATTTATGATAAATATATGTATATTTGTTAATAATTGTAACTCTAAATAAATTTATCTTTATTTATACGTATACAATTATTAGAAAGGTATATTTATCTATATATCATTGAAAATATAATAAAATATATATTTATTATTTAAATATAAATTAATTTTTATTATAAGTATACATTTTTAGAACATATATATTATATGGGTAACATAATGAATAATAAAACAATAACACATTAACATGATATGTAATTATAAACTATAAATGAACATTATTCATGCACATATACATACGCATGTATGATATATTCATTGACCCCAATTCTTGGGAAAACACACATATATTCAATAATTTTAATTATACATATATATTAAAAGGTATTATATATTTATAAATAAAAAAATATATTAAATATAAACAAATATAATAAGTATATATATTAAATATAATGAATTAATAAATATAATAAATATAATGAATTAATAAATCTAATAAATATAATAAATATATTTATTATTAATCTTATAATTATTTAATTATATATATATATTGTTATAACATTAGTTTTTTATTTAATCTATATAATAAATATTATCAGCGCTAAGAAAAGCCAAGATAAATTTAATTTTTATCAGTGCTATAAAAGCGCTGATAAAGGTATATTTACGGCGCTGATAAATGTAATCCTTATCATCCCTAAAAAAGTGCTGATAAAGGGTACACCTTTACTAGCACTTGTTTTAGCACTGATAAAGGGTACATTTATCAGGATTTTTTGATCGCTGATAAAGTCCTACCCCTTTATCAGTGCTTTTCTGTTATTGTTGATAAAGGCAGGTTCCTTCCTTGCCCAGTTTTGTGGTAGTGCTAATATTAATTTATAAAATTAAACATACAATACCCAATGTTCAATAAAGACCATTCAATAAACAATTATACTTAAAATCCTTTAATATAATCCAAACTAAGATTGAAAACCAAAACATAGATGAATTTGATCACATATTATTTCATATTAAATCTTAGCATTTATCTCCATATAATATCAACTACTATTCAAGTCTCACTCTGAAGTTTAATTAAAAATAATAATATATTCTCTATGATAGGATAATCATTTCCATTAATAAAATGAATCTCTATAAAAGCACAGATTATTCAAAAATAAAAATCCATTATTAATCCTCAAATGAAATCCCATAGTATTCATTTTTCCTTAGTCATTCAGTGTTCCTGACAGAGAGAATGTCTTCTAAAATAACATTTATCACTCAATCAATAAATCAATTTCATATACTAAGGATATCCATTTGATAATATATAAGTTCCCAAATCATGTTATTATTGATAAATAATATCATTTAACTAAAACAATTAGTTACACTATCTTGTGAAATCACATAGTCTAGTTGTAGGTGATAAATCCCAGTCATACTTTCGTTGGGGGTTTGATTCTCACAGCTTTTTATAATGCAGTGGGTTGTCACATGATCTGCATTTTGTCCTTTTTCAAAAAATATATTTTATAAAATTCCGAAAATGAGATAAATTATTCAAAATAACAATAACATAATTTAACTGCAAATGTTTTCTCATACATCACATTTTCATCGCAAAAATTTATAACTTATAATTGCCTCAAAATTCAAGGATCATATAATCCCAAATGGTTCATTATAACTATATCCACACAAAAAATATAATTCTTCCTCAAATAGAATTTTCACATAACAAACTTTAGGGTTACACATACAATAGAAAAGTCTTCTAAAGAAATCCCAACTACAAAGAGCATTAAAACTTTTAAATATTTTTCTATCCATTTAATTCCACACATCTTCTTCCTTGACCTATTCTTTATCTTATAGAATAGGGAATTGACTCTAGTAATTATCAAGTCCCCTACTTTTATAGAAAATGACTGTAAATGAATTCTTAGGATCATTTTCATTTTCTTCCATAGTACACTTCATTTTTCCTCAGTAATTATTTACTTTATGTTCTTCATTTCCACACATAATGAATTTCTTTGTTCCATTGAGACACTTTCCAGGGAGTCTCCTTCCACATTCACTGCATGATCGTAATTGAGCTTTCTCTACTCCATGGTCTCCACTGTTAGAGCCCAAATCATTCTCTAACATTATCTTATTTGTTGAGTTTGGTAGTTGGTAAATTTATATGTTGTTGATCATATTTTTGGAAACCTACTTCGGCATAAACATGATATATTTTACTCCAATAAGCATTCAATTTTGTTTCTCATTTCCACCATTATTTCCACCTTTTACATCATTTTCAATGTTACTATGACTTCTTTGGAATCCATCCATTGACTATAACCAGAATGCATAGTGTGAGTTACAATAGTCATAAAATCATTTAGAGAACATCATGACACCTTATTTTCTATCTAAAACACCATAGGATTAAACATGGTTATTTATTCTCATCTTATATTAAAATCCTTAAAATTTGTTTTTAAAGAAAATATAAATCATCATAAGCATATCCCATGGGTGTGTTATAACCAAGAGTGCAACAAGGCCTTTTTTGGTGCTCCAGTTTCCATTTGAGTCTATTTCAAAGGGGTGTTTTTTGGTTTTACCCCTAGATACTTCAATCCTAGAGCCACCTCTACCAACTCATATCTAGACATGGTTATATTTCTTGGGGAATTCACTAAATCTCTATATTACCAAAATTCTAGGAATTTCTTCTGTGCTAATCATCAATTTCAATCTAAGTGTAATGTTTTCTAATCAGAGTTTTTATAAATCTAGTTTCCAAGTATTTTACTTTACTTCCTCTCATACCAACTATAACTCCCCGATCCTATTTACCAAAATTTAGTGAGTTATTACATAACATTTGAAGGATCACCAGAGATCATGTCTCGAAATACTGATTAGATTAGTATCCTTGTAAGTACTAGATACATACATAAGTTTTACATTAAATTAGGAAATGAGAAAAATTAATATTGTGTTCCCATTGAACACACTCATATCCCTTAGTATATTCCTGCATGATAATATTATATAAATATTTTCATCCAGGAAAAAATAAAACATAAGAAAGGGGTGAGCTCAAATGCTCAGTAAGGATACCAATATAGAACAAAAATATCCTTAATAATCCTATGAATTTAAGTCAATGCATAGGACTAAAAAAATCCTTTAAAACATAAACATCATCATAATATAAAGAAGATAAATCAATTAATTCCATTTACGTATTCACATGTATATTATACTAGTCAAATGATCACATGTAATATCAATAGCTAATTTCAAAGTTATGGAATGCATAATGTTGGGCCTCATAACCACATAGTCATGTCCTAGTTCCAAGAATGCAAATAATAATTTTTTCAAAGCCTTGTGACAAGACACTAGTTTGTCTCGTGAGACCTACTATGCCTCGAGGGTCTATAGTGGCCCCCACCCGTCACTTACTAATTCCAATGCATTCCTCATATGAAAATGGTGAAATATAATATTAACATTCATATTAAAACCAGTATTAAAAAATGTCAATACATTGTCAAAAAACAATTAATGTTATAAAAATAGCATATCCACAATCAAACATAACTCATTCAGCAACATAAGAAAGATTGTATTATATTTAATCAATGTAAGTCAAGAATAAAATAAAATAATTTATATTGATATAGATTAAATTAATACATAAAAATCGTTGACAGAAATATCCCCTTTTCTTGAAATCATTTAAAATTCATACTATTTATCAAAGAAGTTGTTCAAAATAAATTTTTGAATCCAAGTATCTCATTCCAATTTGAAACATTTGAAATGAATTTTAATTTTAAAACAATAATGTCCATATAAATAAATCATTACAAATATTTTTAAATCGTGGACATTAATGAGAAGGATTTTGAAGAATAAATCAATAAAATATTTAAAATGATATTTTAGTTAAAGAGTTTCTATCCAAATGAAGGATGCTTGAATATAAATAATTAGCGAATAACATTAATAAAAACCTTATAATATCATGAGAATAAAGGGATTCATGATATAATATTTCAAAATGCAGTATTTACACCATTCTAAACTGAATTGGCGTATAACAACAATGACGTCTCAAAGGAATGTAAATTGTGATGAAATCCCTTATAAACATTGTATCCTTAGACTAAGGATTATTAAATAACATAATTATTAGTGTCAAATATAAATACTCTCAATATGATTTGATATTCAGTGTAAATCAATTAGAGAACAATCATACATTTTCTTGTAATAACAAAACCAATGACATAGATGTTTAACTCAAAGAAAGGAAATTGAGTTATGATTACCCGTATCAAGTTCATATCAATGACATGAGAATTTATCAATGGACTGATTATGTGTATAAAATGTATATCCATGTAAAGAGGCCAGGAAATTACTACATGAATAAATTAATAGTGATTTCCCAAATAATCTTGTAGTAAAATAATCAATGAAGTATGCGTAAAACTGAATGAGTAGAAATTTAAATTTTAACTTCCCTAATCGATTTGGTAACACACGAAACATACACCCCAATGAAAGAAGGATCATAAATTAAAGAATTAAATACCCATAAGAAAAATTATATTACAAAAATAATACAATCATGGGCATTATATACACAACACAATAGGAAAAATTAGAAAATATAGCATGAATCTCACTGGAATAAAAAGTTACAAGAAGACCCCCTACCTTTTAATTTTCTATAGTCGAGGCTAGGTTAAACTTCGGTATAAGGGTGAGATCATTTTTATTAAATTATTGAAGAACCTAATTCATAAATATTATATAATATATGATTTTATAATATTTCTTTGTTAATTATATTTCAGTTGTATCATAGTTCTGGGTGTTAATTGATTCATTTTCCTTTATATGTTTTGTTTCGCAAGTCATGTTTTTTATGGATATTATGTGTTTGATTCATATCCAAAGTTATATTAATTTCTTAATACCTATTTTTAATCATCAAATGAAAATTATTCTAGAATGGTTATGATATGAAATGAAATTTCATCTTGTCCCAGAGATAGTAAGTCGTACGTACGCACGAGCAACAATATCATTCTATTAGTGGTGAAATCTTATGTAATTTGATATTATATTATATATAATGAATCATTAATATTTATTATTTATAATTTAATTAAGTTATACTCATTATTATACCTATCAAAATAATGAAGTGTTTAATAAAAAACTACACCATGACGTGGAGATGGTAAGCCGTACGTACGCACGTATGGTGACTTTTTCATTCATAGGATGGATAGAATAATAAATATTATTGTACCATATTTATAATAACATATCAGTATGTATAAGGTACTGGGTGTATTATTTTAGTATGTAAACAATAAACCATTAGGAAGTGGAAGAATAGAACAACTTTGAAAGATGTGATAAAGCAATTACCTCGTCTTCAGCTTCTTACTTCTGATTTGAACACAATGGCTTCATAAATTGTCGTTCTGATCAATGTAATGCCTCTAAGATGATGTGAGGGTAGTTTTGAGAATATTTTATCAGGGTTTGGAATAGTAAGAATCATTTTGAGGTGTGAAATAATAGAAGAGTAAGTACTCTTTTATAAGAGATGTGAGGGGCACTTTAGGAAGAGCTTGAAATATTATATTTTTATAAAATATTTTTTATTTTATAATGGTTAAAATGTATTTATATTGATGATGAAGTGGTTATGGGTCAAAAATCTATTAACTAATAGGTTTTAGTTAGGTTTATGTCACCATATTATTATTATCTTTTATATTTAAATATTAC
Organism: Viscum album; assembly: GCA_963277665.1. Lineage (NCBI taxonomy): Eukaryota > Viridiplantae > Streptophyta > Magnoliopsida > Santalales > Viscaceae > Viscum > Viscum album. Next base: position 2,041,987,255 of record OY728147.1, on the reverse strand, counting down.
TTAAATAGTTATCTTATATCATGTCTTTTTGTATTATTATAATAAATGATTAATAAATTCACTATAAAATCCCAAGAGAACCTCAAGTGGTTAATTAATGACATATCTATCATTATATAAGTCCATTGGCTGAAACTTATATTTTTAAAACTATTATATAATTTAACAAAATTTTATTTGTTTTAAAAACTCATTTATGTCAATTTTGACAGTATTTAGTATTTGGTTTTTGTGAAAGTCAAAAAAATCTGATTTAATTGGAAAAAATATTTAATAAACTACAACACATCATATTATGATATAAATTTTTTGAATGGCACCATAAGGTTCAATTAACATTTATTTTAATATTTATAACATCAATTATTTTAGTCTTTCATTAATAATGTAGTTATTGCATCATCATTGGGTCCTAAATAAATTTGATTAATTAATGTATAAAAATTATAAATAAAATAAAGTGATATAGGAAATATCTTTATATTTTTAATTAATATTTATAGTCTAATTTATCTTATGTATAACCATATATTAAAAATATTTTAGTTATTGATATTTGAAATTAACACTTTTAACTCTTCTTTAAATAAAAAATAAAAAATGTAATATAATCAAAGTGGATCACAAAAAATCCTATTCTTTTCTTAAAGATGATTTTGGTCTAAATAATCTTATCCAATAGAATTATTACATTTGTTAGGGTAATTATAATATAATTTGTACCTTTAATTACACTATTAACTTTTAATCGTGGTAAATAAAATTCAAAAGTTATTATACACCAATATTTATTTTCATCCTATTGATCCACATTTTACTTACTAATTTTAATTTTTTCTCTCGTATTTTTTATATCCAATTCACATAAGAAGTTAAATTATGTTTTATGAAAATTTTTAAATGTGCCTTGAAGGTGAAAAAAGACTATAAAATGTTCAATAAAATTTTATATATCTAATCATATTATAAAATGACATAAATGAATTAAATCCTAATAATATATTTATTTTGTATATATTTTTAATTTTAAAATAAATTTAAATGAAAAATAATTATTTAAATAAAAATTCTACTTTAAACAATAACACAGTGTTTTTTACTTTTCATAAACAATTTAATGTTTTTAGAAAAATACAAAAAATTCACCCAAAGATAGTTTTGATATTCAAAATTCAAAAATGATTTCTATTTTACTATATCCAAATATATAAGTTTTATTAATTTATTTAAAAAATATTCTTTGTGGTTAAAACCAGAAAGAAGATTTTTGAGAAGTAAAATAATCAAAAGATTGATATGTGTTTATTTAATCCCTTTTGAAATTAATATGTTTATTTTTTCAAATTAAATTTATAAAACTGTCAAATATTGGATTTAAAAAGGGTTCTCTATTAAAAGGTGGTAAATTTTCATTTTTTGAAAAATACTTCTTTTATCTGAATAATTGAATTTGTTCTTATATTATGTCTAATAAACACATAATATAGATGTTAAAATTACTTGTAGTATATAAAATTAAAAATTAATTTATTACTATTCATAATCACTTTTTTGAACGGCTAGTTTAGTAATTCATGGTGCACTCAAACTCAGGGTTGTGGGTAGTGATAGCAATTGAATTACTTAAAAGAAAATAACAGACTTTGAGATCTTCGGTGGATATAGGTTATTAATGGGTAATCGAGAGTAGTATATCTTTTCTAGTCAATAATTTTTTTTGGGGGGAGGACATCGGTAGATTAAATCATATGTAGTAACTCCATTATTTAAGACCTAGGGTTTCTTTGGTCACGAGGACCATGAAGCTTCATCATGTAATTTTATAGATATAAAGATTATCATGGAAGATGGAAGCAATCATTGGGGTGGATTTTATCTCCTAGACCCTTTTATTTTGTTTTCCCTTGATGGTATATCCCATGTGGTTTCTAGTTTTCTATCTAGATATGATGAAAGGGTTTGGGGATATTAGTTGTAATATAAGTGAATACATGATTCCAATTGTAATTACAAGTATTCCCTTGTTCTTCAGGGTATCCTAACTCATAGTATCCAAGTTATATACTTAGCTGTATCTTCCCTATTGGATACTTACAATGTTGGGAATGAGTGGCATTAGATATCCTGCTATCGTGAAGGAGACATAATAGAAAGCTCTCAAGTAAAAATATGTATTTATTATATATCCTCATAAAATTTTATAAGGTTTGAATTATTGTAATTAGTATATTATGGGTAAATACATCTGAAGAACATTTATGTAAAAAATGTAGTCACTTTCTCCCTATAGACCTGTCGTTGTTGGGAGATTATCTTGGTTTGAGAACCTTATGATTAGAGTGACCCACATACTTTCATTGAATTATACAATTATTTTTATATTCTAAATAAATCATTCCCCACCTAACACTGAGGGTTTTTTTTAGGTGATAATTTACTAAAAGATTTTGGGATATAGTGGTTATTGTGATGGCTACAAATATCTTGGGTGTTTACTGGTAGGTACGGTTTCCGGATTCATCCTGTAATTTCCCCAAACTAAGTGGGGAAGCTTGAAATATGATTTTGTGTTCATATACTACATTAATATATGATGGAAGTTCATAATGGTAAAAATATAAAAAAGTAACTCAACAATACAAAATTATATGTAAGGTAGTATGGTATTTTATAGGTAAACACTTTTTTAGTTTACTTTTTTCTCTATATGTCTAAATCTCTATTTTTTGACCACTATTATATGAGAATATAGATGTCAAGGTGATCTAATGATGCTTCAAAATATGTGCAAATTTTATGATTATGGGAGGTCATCTCATCTAATGAAGGGAATTATATATTAATCTAGGACCCAATTCTATATTTAATACATTCTTATAAAATTCTTCTAAGTAAAAAATATCAGATACTTGTGTCATGAAACTGATTGATTGATATTTTTCTTTAAAGAGAATATATATATTTATCAAAGGTTATAAATTTTTTTTAATGGGAGTTTATCTATATTACTTTTTAATAATTAGTTATATTATAGTTTAAAGTCGCATTTTTTGTTAACATTTAATTTATGAGCATCCAATGAGGTGATTGGTGTTTTAGAATTGGGATTTCACTTATAATAAAAGATACCAACATACCCCTGTGAAGGGAATTAGAACCCATATACTTTAGTTCCACTCAATGGGAAAATTAATTCCTTTTAGGGTGTTGTGTCATTAACCATTATGGTACCCTTTTGGGTCATGAATCCTTGAAAGGGAGTTCCTTTTAAGGTTGTTCATCCTGTACCAACAAACAAATGTTTATGGTCATGCAACAATACTACAAAATTTCCTTTTAACAACACTATAAATTACCAATATCAGTGCTAGAAATGCACTAACTACTTGAGAGATGTTAAATTCCGTGTTCTTTTATGAATGATGAGAAATAGATAATAAATGTGTCCATTATCGGTGCACATAAATGGGGCCTTTATCATCACTTTTAAGAGCACTGATAAAGGAACTATTATTAAAGAAATTAATTCAGTGCAGTGAAAGAAACCATTTATTAGTTCTGATTAAGGGTTTTCTATCAGGTGTTAAAGAGGTGTTTATAAGGGGTAATCTATTAGAACTTATAGATGAACTGAAAACAGACCATTTATCTGCATTTTTATAGTAGAGATAAAATAATATTTTCTCATAGCCTCTATATTCACCGATAATGTAGACCTTTATCAATTCTTTTATAATTGTTTATAAAGGGGCCTTCTATAGTGTGCTACAACAACACACTACAACACCCGAAACACACTAGATATCAAAAAATTACAATTCCAAATATAGTATTAAAAATAAATGAAATTTAAAATATAAACAAAATAAAATTACACTATATTGTATACATTTCAAACATTGGTGAATACAATTACATATAAAAAATTATTACATACATTCATAAACATTAATGTTCCTTTTAATCCTAACATGACTCATGCTATTACTGAACAAACCACCCGTACTCGAAAACAATAACACACCTATATAAGAAAACAATTCGTATTTTAGTAATAATATAAATAAATAAATTAAAATAGAGAATTGATTTTATAAAAATGATGTCAATTTTAAATAAGAATATGTACCTTGAGAAATACTAGTTACACCATGCATTAGATTGTGGTGATGCTTGTTACTGAACATCGAAAATGACATATTTATCATTGTACTAAATTATTTAAACAATTATAATGTGTTTTCTTGGTTTTATGAAAATAAATTACCTATTATAAAAAAATTGATGTCAATTTTATATAAAAACATGTACCTTGAGTCATATTGGTCACACCGTGTGTCAGATTGAGGGGCGGCTGATTCATGAATGTCTCAAATAACTTATAGAACTTTTTTCTAAAGTATCAAAACAATATTAATGTGTCTTTTTGATTTTGAGTATGTTAGTTAGTTTTTTTACTAACACTGATTCCAATTTTAAATAAAGACACACTTTAATTCCTAATGCTCACACCGTGCATCCGAATGATGTGCGGCTGATTCCTACACATTTTAAATAACATGTAGATTTCATTCCAAAAATATCAAAATAATATGAATGTGATTTATTGGTTTAGAGTATGTCACTTTTCTTATTCACTAAAATACCATATTAAACATTAAACATGTACATTGAATCATAGGATCACATCATGTATCGGTTTTACATTAGGCCAATTACTATACATCATAAATTATTCATGTATCGATGCCATAAATTATCAATAAAATCATAGCACAATTACATATTTTATAGTGAATGAAACATCTTAAAGTCAAATGTAGATTTTACTCTCATAATGGAAATATTTAGTTAGTTTCCTTTTTAGTAATATTAATGTAAAATTTAAATATAAAATAGTACATTGAGTCATAATGATTACATGGTGTGTTGTATTGAGGTGTGGTTGACACCTACATGTTCCAAAGGCTCCAAATAGCCCTAAAAATTAACGTTACCATGATTTCCATTTACTTTCTTAGTCTAGCATCCAGAATAGCATGAGAAGATTCCAAAAAAAACTTCAACTCAAAAAAAAGAGTCCACCTGTATAAGAAAAATATCATTATTTGAGCAATACTAAAAAGGTAATGTTAACATAAATATGAAACAATACATTAATTAAATGGACAATTATTTTCTATTAGAACATCAAGATTACCATTGTAATTTATTAGAGGTAGAATTATTTCCCATCCTGCAAATATAGTAGAAAAACCTGAATGAAAATGATAAATTCACAATTATAGGGGTGAAATTGTTTTGAGGAAGAAGAACCATGAACGTGGGATAGAGAACCCCAACTCGAACAAAATAATCCACCTATATAAAAAACTATTATTATGTGAGAAATAAAAAAAAAGATATAAATTAATGATAAATATGAAACATTTAATTAATTATATTGAATATGATTTTATTATGAAAACATCAAGAGTAACTCTGTAATTGAGTAGATGCATCTTCATTGCTCTTCGTACAAATGAAGTTGAGGAAACATGAGAAAAAGAGATAAATAAACTATTTTAGGGTGAAATGTTTTGAAGGGAGAAGAACACTGAAAGTTGGATAGATCACCCCAACTCGAAAAAAACAATACACCTCTCTAATAAAACATTTTTTATGTTATTAATACTAAAAATAAATGAATTAAACATATATATGAAACAATACATTAATATTATAGATAATGATTTTACTTTGAAAACATCATGATTACATGTGTAATTGCGGTATGTATGAGTTGATTCTCTTCATTAAAATGCAGTGTTGGTACCAAGAATTAAATTTAAAAGTGCATCAATATTGGAGGGATAATATTTTATGGGAGAATAAGCAAGAATTTTGGATAGAGCACCCCTACTCAGGCCAAAATATTCACCTATATATGAAAACATTTATTAACTGACTAATAGTAAAATGATTTAAATTAAATATATATATGACACAATACATTAATTCTATTGACAATGATTTTACTATAAAAAAATCTGAATTACCACTATGATTAAAAAGATATGGTTTTCTCTGTTCTTATAAATTAATGGCCCATAGAAAAAAAATATTTTAAAATAAATGAACTCGGAAAGGAATAATGAAAATTAAACCAATATTTAATTTTATAATTTTCCTATAAAATAGATAAAGTATATTATAATGTTTCATTATATAATTATGAAGGTTTTTCTTTATTATAGTTTTTTCTTCCATCATGTGAAGGAGACATTCATAGCATGAGTAGTAAAAAAATTAATTTAGATTGTGTTAATTTACTAGAGAAGATATAATTTCATGAGGAAAAACACAATATATTATAAAACAATTTTACCTTCTCATAAACTCCCATTATTTTTTATAGTTCTCAAGGATTTAATTTATATATCAAGAATTGAAATCCCCTCTTTGTGGTCCCATCTATTATACAAGATAATTTCTACATTAGTACCAATATGAATTGTAAAACCCCATTTTTTATAGACCAATTATTTTGAATAAATTTAAAATTTGCATTATATATTGCAATGAACTATGTTAAAGATTCATTTCAATCATATCACAGACTTGGTGTATGTTACACACAAAACTAACATGGAGTATGTTACATGAAACACTAACTTGTTGTACGATGCAAGCAACACTAATTTGCCATATGATACACGCAATACTGATTTTATACGAAACATCTCTCCCAATTGTTTTAATAATTGAAATATGATAATTATAACCAAGATGTTACACATAGTAACTTGAATTTTAATATGTACTTTCTGTATACGTTTAATTGTTTTTTATATAAATAAAACATATTGATAATAAAATATATTATTTTTGGTAAGGTCTTTTATATGTTTAAAAACATTATTTTCTCGAGTAAACTCCTTTTAATGAAAAAATTAATTTTAGACATATTTAAAAATGAATTTTAAAAAATAAAAATCATTTTTCAATTCATAATATTCAAATTATCCGAGGGTGAATATTTGGGTTTTTTACTGAAAACGTCATTTTTTAGGGGATAGTGAAATGTTACAGCTTTTTAGTTTAAATCCGCCTTTGGACTCATTATTTATAAATGATAAATGAAATTAAAAATAATTTTTAACGTAAAATTAGATATATATTAATTATATTAATAAGATTAAATTAATTAGAATAAATTTTAATTTGGAACATAATATAAAATCTTAACAAACATTTGAACTTTTTCAACTTTAAAAACCCGTTATTTCATCTCGTCTGCAGGATTATCACTAATCTTGATTTTTAGGCTTTTGTTAATTGAATTTAAAAAATATGACATAAACCATTGTATTTAGTTTAATATTTATATTCTAAAATGTTTGAGTTTATTTTTTACCAAAAGTATTCGTAAAAGTGATTAAAATTAATTAAAGTATTTAAGGCCAAATTATGCTTAATTAGAGACAGAATCATAACATTAAGGGCCCAAATGTCCTATAAACCTATAAAACCCCATATATTTTTATATTTCCCAAATATAACTTCAATTATGGAGTTTTTTTATCTTTTTATGAGTTTTTGTAGGTAATAACATGTGAACACCTAACTGGTTTTGGGAAATTCCAAGAGAGTCTTTTTCTTTCTCTATAAAGGCCACCACCACTACCAATTCCTCACACCTCTAAAAACATTAATGATTATACAATATCTATCCCATTATCCTACAAAAAATCCTCCCTTATACCTTGAATATTCCATTTGTGCAAAGATATTCTCAAGGGAGACTTTTGGAATAAAACAAAAGGAGTTACCTGATTAAGAGGTAATGTCTTCTCTCAAGCTTCATTCCTTAATTTTCATTATCCACCCCTCCACTCACATTATTAAATTATTGTGTGTCAAAATGAGAATCCGATATATGATATTATGTTTTTATGAAAAGTTTCAAATATAAAAATACACACAAATTCATAAAATTAACATTGAACATTGTATTTTTTTACAGGGAACTAATTCCTCATGTAACGATGATTATAAATTTCTACTTTACCACCAATTAGTGATGCTATTTTGATTGAAAATTTATTTATATATGTAATATATTATATTTAATATTTCTTTACTCCTGTTTATTAGTTTTACAATACACATATTGGTACAATCCATTGGATGTTAAGAAGATAATCTTGTTTGAGTAAGTGTGGACTACCCCCCCCCCCAAAAGTGATGTGATTCATTCACACACCACATAGAATGTATTATGGACAGAATTAGTGAAATTAAATGTTATATATAATATATTAATTATACTTTAACAATTATATATATACAAAAACATATATATATATATATATGTCATTTCCATCCTTTCATTAAATATGGCAATAAAAATGGAATACAGTGTTTATGTGTGTGTACTACTTACCGTCTCGTTGAGACACATGTTTTTAATACACCTAAAATATTTTTCAAGATGTATATACATCCATTATACATGTTATATCCAGAATATAATTATATTCATGATATCTTAAACATCATGTAATTTCCATTTCATAAATGGAGATTATGATTCCATGTTACCAGGTTATAATAGTTTATTGAGGCAATATCATCGCTTTCCACGATTGTTTTTGTTTATGCTTCCCTATATGTAATATAATGATCCATATCTCAATAATACTTATGATTTTCTCATCCTGTAATTATTAATGAATTCCACTATAGATTGTACTATGTTTTCACTCTTTGGTACTGAATATAATGTTTTTTATGTAAAACTTGATTGCCTCTCTCTTTAGTCAGAATTCTATTTTATTCCAAAACAATGTTGTTAAAACAAATTAAAAGGATTCTTGAAGATCACGGTCAAGAAAAAAAAATTATAAAAATATTTTATCATTTTAAAGTATTTCATTAAATTTATTCAAAACTATTTTCAATGAAAAAGTCTTTCAAATGGTTTTATGTAATAAAAATTATTTTTCAAAGAAGAATGGATATTTTCCTCAAGAAAGTTTTGTAAATGAAATATAAAAATTATTTACCAACTATGATAACATCCATTGGTGTTACTCATAACATAATTAGGAAAATATTAAATGTTTCCATTTATATTATTTCTTTGAGTGGATTTTTTAATATGATATGATGTTTATGAAACCCGTTTCTTTTTCCCGCGTTATATTATTTTGAGACCTGCTTCTTTTCACAAGACTTGCTTACAATGAAATGATTATAACAGACGTATATTTCCGTAGGATATAATATTTTTACATGTTTATTAAACACATTTAATATCATGGGTTATGATTTTTTCAATTATGATCTTGGGGAACATGTATGTATGAATTCATTATATGACGGGTGGCACCATTATCTTCCTCTAATGCGTTGGGTAATGATTTGTATCTTATTAGATATATAAGGATAAAATTAGGGTCTACTGGGTTTAGTAATATAGGTTTGGAATGGGGGTTTAATTTGTTTCATTATATAAAAGAGGAATGGGGGTTTACATGGTTCAACAATATAAGGGTTGAATGGGGGTTCAACCAGTTCAGTAAAGGACATTGACCACTAATATATTCTTGGTAGTGATGCCTTGGATACTATAGAAATAATTATTTGCTTATCTGTTGCCATAATTACATCTCTTATTCCTATGTTATGATTTCATAGACTATTCACTTAATTTAATTATGATATATATATTTATGAACATCCAATCATTATCCATGATCTCTAATATGGTCTTTGATATACAAGGTATGATATTATATATTCATGATCATATTCTCAAAAACTTATTATGATGATTATTATTACATGTCTCCATTCTTTACCCTTACCGTGAATTTTTTCTCTAATGCTTGGATCCCAGCTACCCAGAGTCAGTGCATTATTACATAACATTGTCATGATCACAAAAGATCAACTCTCGAATGATTGATTAGTTTAGTAGCCTTGGAAACACTGGATACATTCATAAGTCTTATATTACATGATAATGTGAAAACTACAACAACATAGTCTCCACATTCCACACTGATATCCCCTCAGACTATCCCTATAGGTGAGTCATAAAAAAGCTCTTCACATCCTGGAAAAAATAAAACATAGAAAGGGGTGAGATTAGATGCTCAATAAGGATAAAAATATAGTGAAAACTCACATAAATAAGCATAAACAGTTAAGGAAATGTATAACTAAAACAAAATCCTTTTAAACATGAAATTCAGAATAACATGGCAAAAATAAAATGAAATAATGCCATTTACTTATTAACATGGATATTATATTAGTTGAATAATCACCTGCAATATCAATAACCACTTTCATAATGATGTAATGTGTAATGCCAGACTATCATAACCACATAGTCAAGGCCTTGTGCCAAGACTACAAATAAGATTTTGTCAAGGCCTTGTTACAAGACAATAGTTTTCCTTATGAGTCCTAATGATGCATTGAGGAGTTATACCAGGATCCACTCGTCACTTACTAAGTCCAATGCATTCCTCATTTGAACAGGTTTAAACATAACATAAACATTCATATTAAAACTAGCAAAAAAATGTCAATACTTTATCCCTAATCCATGAATGGTAGAAAAAAACACATCTAGAGTCAAACATATCAAAAAAACTTAAATAATATATCGAAGTTTTGTATCATAATAAATCAACTTCAAATAAACTTAAAATTCATCAAAGGATGTTGACATAGATGAAATCAAAACTATTTGAGATAAAAAACTCTTTTTTGAAATAATTTAAATGTAACATAATTATAAAATAAAATATTTACATTGAAAAAATTCTTATAAACTTGTAAGGGAAGCTTCAATGATTTTATAACAGCGGCATATAGCCATACCCACCGTATAAGTTAAAAAAAGGCATTCTTACCTTAATTTTGTCGAAAAGGTTAAAAAGGATCTTGTTTGGAAAATTAAGGAATGATTCCTTTATAAAAATATTATAAAAAATTCCAACAATGGTATAAATTAATTTAACCTATAGTCTATAAAATAGTATGAATATTTTACATACATTTTTAATAAACATGGATGTGGATGATAAAGAGGTCCAAGTAGATAATATAAACAACCTCGGATAATGAAGAGATTGTAAAATTATCCCATACCTTGTTCATATCTTTGGTCTAGGTTTGGTTAACCTCCTATATAATGGTGAAATAATTGTTATTAAATTATAAAAAAATAATATACATTAATATGATATCATATATGATTATTAACATTTCCTTGTTATTAATATCTTCATATTATCGTTGTTTCGGGTATTAACGGATTCGTTTTCCATTATATTCATTGATATGAGAGTCATAATTGTTATGTATGGGATGTAGATTATTCATATCCAGAATGATATCAAATCATTAAACATTATTTTTAATCATCTAAGGAAAATTATTCTTGAATGGATATTATGGGGAATGAATCTCATCGCGTTCCTAGAGACGATAATCCATACGTATGCACAAGCGAAAATATCATTCTTTTGATATTAAAGTAATATATAATTGGATGGTATATCATATATACAGAATTATTATAATGTTATATTTATTATTTACATCAATTACAAATCTTTATTATACTCGTCCAAATAATAATGTATTGAATAACAATTGCACCACGACATGGAGATGGTACGTCGTACGTACGCACGTATGGTGACATGTCAATCAAAGGATGTATATAGTAATGAATTTGGTTGTACCACATTTATATTAACATCACATTATATATTATATATTGGAGTCATTATTTTATAATGGAGATAACAATGATAAAGTAAGTGGAAAAAGAAAAGAACCTGAAAGAGGTGATGAAATATTTAACTATTCTTCAGGTTCTTCCTTTTGATTTGATCAAAAGGGCTCCATAGGTTTGATTTATGACTAAATAAAGGACTCTAAGATGAATGTATTACAGTTGAGAGGGTATTTGGGAAGGGTTTGGGTGGGCCAAATGGCATTGAAGGTTTGAATTAGAGAGAAGGGGTGTGCCCTTTTATAAGAGGGGTGAGGGGCACCTTAGGAAAAGCTAGAAATATTATTTTATAATAAAAACATTATCGGTTTCTAATGGCTCTAAAATGGATTATGTAAAGGATAAGGTGGGGAGGGGTCGAAAACCACTCAACCATAAGGTTTTAGATAGGTTTGGGTCAATATATTAACATTATCTTTTAGATTTAACTCTTAGGTAAATAGTTTGACATTTACCATGTCTCTTTGTATTTTTATATTATATGGTTAATAAACATACTATATACTTCCAAGAGAACCCAAAGTGGTTCATTAATGATTCAAAGATTATTATATAAGTCATTTTTCCTAACCATAGATTTTTAGGAATAGAATATCAATTAATAGTATAATATTTTTTTTAAAAACTCTTTTTTGTCAATTTTGACAGTATTTGGTATTTTGTTTTTGATAAATTCATAACATCATTATTTCTTCGAAAAAAATTAATCTAACCTAACCTAATATGTCATATTAACCTATGAAATTGGTGTAATTCATAAAAAGTTTCAAAATTACATTTATTTATATATTTATAATATCAATTATTTTAATATTTCATTAATTAGGTAATTAGTGCATCATTATTGTGTCATAAATAAATTAAATTATATAATGTCTAAAAAATATAAATAAAATTCCATTATTTTGGAAGTATTATTATCTTTATATTTAATATTTATAGTCGAATTTATCTTATTGGAAACCCTATATTAAAAATGTTTTAGTTATTAAACAATGATTTTAACTATTTTAACTCTTCATTAAATAAAATAATAATTAGTGTCCTAATCTAATCCAAGTAGACCAAATAGGTTCATATTTTATTCCTAAGGTTATTTTTGGTCGAACCATAATTATAAAATTGAATTAGGACAAGTGTTAGGGTAATAATAATATCATTTTTACCCTTAAATACCCTATTTACTTTTAATTCGTGTAAATAAAAGTAAAAAGTTGATATTCCCAAAAAATTATTTTTCACTTATTGAACCAAATTTTTCTTACCTATATCAATTGTGTATCTCGGGGTTTTGTTATTCCACTCGAATAAGTAGTAAAATTATGTTTTATTTGAATTTGAAAATTTCCCTAGGAAGTGGGTAAATGACGGTGAAAATTTCAAAAAAAATTATATATATAAAATTATTATAAACTAACTCCGATGAATTAAATTGAAAAATATATAGGTATTATGTATATATTTTGACATAAAATAAATTTAAATCAAATAAATAATTATTTAAATGAATATTCTATTTTAAACTATAACTCAGTGTTTTTCACTATTAATCAAAAATTGAAAGTTTTCAGAAAAATATCAAAAATTCACCCTAAGCTAATTTTGATATTCTGAATCCAAAAATATAGTCCATTTGGAAAGATAATATTTATAAAATTTAAAAAAGTGGGTATTACAATTCATAACGGCTACTTTGATTGGTCGCGATGTCTTAGAATCTCGAAGTTACATACAATGCAAGCTATTGCATTATTCAAAGGGAAATGTACCGTGGAAACTTGGGGTGTTACATTCTCCCCTCCTTCAAATAATTTTTCCTCAGAATTTCTAGAATACTTCCACATGAAAAGAATTATTTGGTTCTTCATCATAAGTTCCTCAGGTTCCCACGTTGCCTCTTCCATCTTATAGTTTCTCCATAGAACTTTTACCAGGAGAGTCGTCCGGTTTCTCAGCACTTGTTCTCTTGTATCAAGAACCTTGACAGACTCTTCACAATAAGACATATCAGGTTCTAGTTATAATTCCATATAGATGATTGCATGCATTTGGTCAGGCATTTATTTTCTCAATAGTGATATTTGGAACACATCGTGAACATTGAGAGAGACTTAGCGGCATTTCCAAATGGTAAGATATAGACATAATTCGTTCTAGAATTTAGAGAGGTCCGATGTACCTGGTATTTAATTTTCCCTTCTTAACAAAACGTATAACACCCTACCATGGAGATACCATCAAGAAAACCTGATCTCCTACCTGAAATTCCAAATCCTTCCTTTGGTTATCGACATAGCTCTTCTACCTACTTTGAGCTGCTTTGATGTGGGTTTGGACTACCTTCACCTTATCCATCGTTTCCTCCACAAGTTCTGGGCCTATGAGTTTTCTTTCACCAACATCATCCCAACAGGTTGGTGTGCGACATCTCTTTCTGTATAACGCTTCATATGGTTCCATATGAATACTTGAATAGAAGCAATTGTTATAGGAAAATTCTACCAAAGGTAAATATTGATCCCACATACCTTGAAAGTCAAGTGAGCATGATCTCAACATGTCTTCTAAGGTTTGAATAGTCTGTTCTAATTATCCATCTGTTTGGGGGTGGTAAGCAGTGCTCAAACGAAGCTCCGTATCTAGGGATTTCTAAAGACTTTTCCATAATATTGATGTAAAACATGGATCATGATCAGAAATAGTTGATAGGGGTAATCCATGAATTCTCACAACTTCAGTAATATATAGTATTGCTAGAGGTTCATGTGGTAAATCTTCCCTTATAGCAATAAAATGCGCTGACTTGATAAGAAGATCAACAATGACCCATATTTCATCATTCCGTCTAGAAGCCTTTGGTAGTCCCATGACAAAGTCCATCGTAATATTATCCCATTTCCACTCCAGTATGGTAAGATGTTTCAGGACTCCTCCAGGCAGTTCCCTTCCAGCTATCACTTGTTGACAAACCATACATCTTGACACAAAATCATCAATATCCCTCTTCATGTTTCCCACCAAAAAAGTTCCTCCAAATATCTATACATTTCTATTCTCCCATGGTGTATAGAGAATTTGGAACTATGAGCATCATCCAATAATTATCATTTTAGATCAGGTATATTGGGAACACAAAGTCTCTTCCCAAATTTCAAAATTCTATCTTTATACACAAATTCACTCAACATCCCATCATTCACATCTTTAATCTTCTTTTTAAACTCATCATCATCAGTCTGAGAACTCATTATCCTTTCTAGTAAAGATGTTTTTGAAACCATTTTAAAAAGTATTAATGTCTCACCTTCTATGGTGATTCCCATATCCATCTTTACTAGATCCATGAAAATAGGATCCCTTTCTACCCTCATCTTGTTCAAAACTCCATGATCCTTTCTACGCAAAGCATCTTCCACATTATTTGCCTTCCTTAGGTGGTAGTGTATCGTGCAATCATAATCCTTGGGTAGTTCAAGCCATCTCCTTTGCCTCATGTTGAGTTATTTCTGTGAGAAAATATACTTCAAACTCTTGTGATCAGTATAAATCTCGCATTTTTCACCAAAGAGAAAGTGTCTCCAAATCATCCAAGAAACTATTACAGCTGCTAACTCAAGATCTTGGGTAAGATAGTTTTTCTAATGAATTTTTAGTTATCGTAATGTATAGGAAATAACCCTATCATTCTGCATAAGGACACAACCAAGTCTTTTCTTTGATGCATCACTATAAATAATAAACCCATCATTCCGAAATGGTAGAGTCAATATAGGAGCATTGACTAATCTTCTCTTTAGTTATTCAAAACATTTTTTGTACACCTTTTCACAAACAAATTTATCCCCTTTTCGTGGGAGCTTTGATAATGGGTTAGCCAACCGGGAAAAATTCTGGATAAAACATCTATAATAACCTGATAAACCAATAAAACTAAGTACCTCAATTATACTTGTCATGCTGGAAATTATGGAATTTCCTTCTTCTTTAACGGATTAGAAGAAATTCCATCCTTATAGACAACATGGACAAGAAGTGGAATCTCCTGATGCCAGAATTCACACTTGCTAAACTTCCCATAGAATTCAGGTCTTCTAAGAGTTTTCAGAATAATCCACAAGTGATTTTCATGATCTTCCTAGATTTTGGAGTATACCAATATATCATCATTAAATACCACTACAAAATCATCGAGATATTTTGTGAAAACTCAGTTCATTAGATCCATGAAGAAAGAGGTTTCATTAGTCAATCCAAAATGCATTACTTTAAACTCGTAATGCATGTACCTGGTTCGAAATGTTTTCTTCGGAATGTCTTCCTTCTTCACACACAACTGATGGTATCCAGATCAAAGTTCAATCATTGAAAAGTATTAATATCATTTTAGTTTTTCAAATAAATCATCAATACAAGGTATGGGATACTTGTTATTTATTGTTATAGCATTGGTCTCCCTATAGTCGATACATAACCTCATGGATCCATCATTCTTCGTAACAAAAAGGACAGGGGCTCCCCATGGAGAAAAACTAAGGTGAATAAATCACTTATTAATCAATTCCTCTAGTTGTTTCTTTAGATCCACTAATTCCATAGTTTCCATTCTATAAGGGGTCTTTGATATGGGCCTTGAACTAGAAATTAAGTCAATATAAAACTCAATTTCTCATTATGGAGGATGTCTAGGTAAATCTTCTGGAAACACATCAACATATTCTTTCACAATAGGTACATCCTCTCACCCACAGTTATTTCATTCTTTTCCTCCCCAATTATTGAATTTAGTTGAGCTATTGTGGGGTGGATCTTGATAAGAATTAGCTGGTGATGATTCTTCCCTAAAGATAAGGTGTTCATTATCATCATCAACAAAAATTGTAACCTCCTTCATCCTACAATAAATCATCATATCATGGTCCAATAGCCAATAAATACTGAGGATTATATCAAATTAAATCATGGATATGATGATGAGATCAACAGATAAAGAACATGTATATGGTCTATGGGAACAGATTCACAAATCATTGTTGCAATGATAGATCCCTTAGGAGTTTTAACTGACAACTCCCTTGTTAAATCAAATTTGAAATATTTAATTTCAAAGAAAACATGGAAGATATGAAACAATGGGATGATACAGAATCAAATAAAGTATTTTCCAAACTTGAGGAAACCATTAAATTACCTGCCACTACATCTTTCAGAGCTTCTACCTTAGAAGTAGTGATAGCATAATCTTGGCCTTGATAACATGGCCTTTTCTCTGTTAACATCCCATGACACATAGGAAATTCATTTCAACAATTTCCCATCTCCCTAAAATTGTAGCATTGATCATCGGTAACTTCTTTCTACCTCATACAATCATGAGCTTGGTGGCCTTTTTCACCACACTTGTAACAAACTCTCATTCCATTCAAGAAAGTTCTAGGGTGTTTATTACCACTTTTATTATAGGATGGATATTCAACTTTTCCATTCTACCCCTTATTTCCATTTCTAGATTGATCAGAAGATCTCTTCTTCTCTTTCTTTTCATTAAAGTCATAAAGCATTTAAATTTTTTTTCTGTCTTGATAGCACATGAGACAATATCTTCGTATAACGAGAAGGATTCTGATACTAATTGTTGACAGAGAAATCGGTTTAACCCATCAAATAAATGATCAATATTACTTCTTAAGTTACATATATAATCTGCAGAATGCCTCGCTAACCTTGTATAGTTAGCTTCATACTTTGCGACATTCTCATCCTCTTTTTTGCCTCAGACTCATAAATTCCCTTTCCATATCTTCTCGATGGTCATGAGGAATGTATTTTTCTAATAAAATCACTTTAAACTCCCTCTATTCCATATTTGACACTTAATCATCTTCCTTTGTATTTTGAATCAATGACCACCATTGATCAGCAACTCTATTGAGGCAATAATCTTCTATGACAACTTTTTCCCTTTCACTACTCCCCATGGAATGAAATATTTTCTCTAAGGAATTTATCCATTACTAAACTACTAATATATTTTTACTCCCATTGAATGTTGGTGGTTGTTTCCTCATGAAGCGATCTGACATTGATCCTCCAAGCTTTGGATCAGGGTGCTCCATATGGGTAACGTTATTATTCATAACCTGAGTGAGTTTTCCCAGTATGGTGATAAGCTGATCAACACCAGTTGTATCACCGGCTCCTCTATTATTATATCAAGCAGGAGGGAAATCGATACATTGAGTTCATTCATTGATATGGTTTCTCTTCCTTCCACAAGGTACCATTTCTAAAAAACGTCATAAACTAGATTAGTTTATGAATCAAAATACATAATTCCAAACATCTAAAACACTTAACATAAATTGAAAAGTTTATGTATATAATCCATCATCATAAAATAAGGTTTTCTATGAAGAAGTATAAACTCATAAACCCTTTATAATATTTTGTAAATATAATGAGAATTATCATAAGTATATCCCCTGGGAGTTTTGTAACCAAGAGTGTAGCAAGGCCCGTTGTCGTGCACCAGTTTCCGTTCAAATCTAGCTCAAAGCAGTGTTTTTGGGTTTTACCACTAGGTACATCTATGCCTAATCCTCCTCTACCTGGTCGTATCTAGACAAGAATTTTTTGCGTGGAAATCTGAAAAAATCTCTAAAATTACAAAATTCGAGGAAGTTCTTTTATACTAATCCTCTATTTCTATCTTAGGGAAATGTGCTCTAATTAGAGTTCATCTAAATCTAGCTTCCAACGTTTGTACTAAACTTCCTCCGATACCAACTATAACACCCTGACACCAGTTACCCAGAGTTAGTGCATTATTACATTACATTGGCATGATCACAAAAGATCATGTCTCGAAAGACTGATTAATTTATTAGCTTTGGAAACAATAGATACATTCATAAGTATTACATTACATGATAAAATGAAAAACTACAATAACAAAATCTCCATAGTCTAGTATCATATACCCTAAGACTATCCTTGTAGTTCAGTTATAAAAAAACCTCTTCAAATCCTCCGAAAAATAAAACATAGAAAGGGGTGAGATCAGATGTTCAGTAGGGATAACAATATAGCAAAAGATTTCATAAAAACCAAAAACATTTAAGGCAATGTATAACTAAAAAAAGATTTTTAAACTTGAAAATCAGCATAATATTGAAAAAATATAATGAAATAATACCATTTACTTATTCACATGGATATTCTACTATTAAAATAATCAAATTCAATATCAATAACCACTTTCATAATGATTTAATACATAATGTCAGACTATCATAACCACCTAGTAAAGGCCTTTTGCCAAGACTACAAATGATATTTTTTCATGGACTTGTTCCAAAACACTAGTTTGTATTATGATACCTACCGATGCATCAAAGAGTTATATTAGGCTCCACCCTTCACTTACTAAGTCCAGTGCATTCCTCATATGAACAGTTTTAAACATAACATAAACAATCATATTAAAACTAGCATACAAAATGTCAATACATTGTCCATAAACTCTTAATGGTATAAAAATAACACATCCACATTCAAACATATCACAAAACCTTCAATACAATATGGATGTTTTGTATCATAATAAATCAACTTCCAATAAGCTTAAAATCCATCAATGGATGTTGACATAGATGAAATCAAAACTATTTGAGAGAAATATATCTTTTTCTGGAATCATTTAAAAGTAAAATAATTATAAAATAATACATTTACATTGAAAATATTCATATAATCTTGTAAGGTAAGATTCGAAGATTTTATAATGGCAGAAAATAGTTGTACCCGCCGTATAAGTTAAAAAAACATTCTTACATTAATTTTTGTCAAAAGGTTAAAAATGACCTTGTTTGGAAAATGACAGAACAATTCCTTTATAAAAATCTATTAAAAAGTCAAAAAAGGGTATAAATGATATTAACTCATATTCTATAAAATATAAATAATGTTTTGAAATACATTTTTAAGAAACGTGGATGTGGATGATAAAGAGGTCCCAATACATAATATAAACAACCTCAGATAATGATGTGATTGTGAAATTATCCCTTAACTTATACTTTTCCTTGGTCAAGGGTAGGTTAACCTCTTTTATAATGTTGAAATAATTGTAATTAAATTTTACAAGAATAATATACATTAATCTGATATCATATATGATCTTTTAACATTTCTTTGTTACTAATATCATAGTATTATAGTCGTTTCTAGTGTTAACAGATTCGTTTTCCTTCATATTATTTGTTATGTGAGTATTAATTATTATGGATGGGATTTATATTATTCATATAATGAATGATATAAAGTCATTAAAAATTATTTTTAATCATCTAATGAAAATTAATCTTGAATGGATATGATGGGGAATGAATCTCATCGTGTTCCTGGAGATGGTAATCCAGACATATGCACAAGGGAAAATATATTTCTTTTCACATTGAAATAATATATAATTGGATTATATATCATATATAATGAATAATTATCATGTTATATTTATTATTTACATCAATTTTACATCATTATTATACCCATCCAAATAATAATGTATTGAATAACAATTACACCACGACGTGGAGACGGTAATCCATACATATGCATGTATGGTGAAGTATCATTCAAAGGATGAATAGAATAATTAATTTTGTTGTAAAATATTTATAATAACATCACATTATATAGAAAATATGATATTTTTTATTTTACAATGGAAACAACAAAGAAAAAAATAAGTGGAAGAAGAAGGGAACTTGTAAAGAGGTGATGAAATATTTACCTCTTCTTCAAGTTCTTCCATTTGATTTGATCAAAAATGCACTATAAGTTGGCTTTCTGACAAATTAAAGGCCTCTAGGATGAAGGTATGACAGTTGAGAATGTATTTGGTTAGGGTTTGGCTGATCCAAAAGGCTTTGAAGGTGTTAATAAGAGAGTACGGGGAGTTCTCTTTTATAAGAGGGGTGAGGGGAACCTTAGGAAAAGCTAGAAATATTATTTTATAATAAAATCATTTTTAGTTTCTAATGGAAAAAAATTGGAATTTTTAAAGGATAAGGTGGGTATGAGATGAAAACCACTCAACCAATAGATTTTAGATAGGTTTGGGTCACTATATTAACTTTATCTTTTAGATTTAACTCTTAGTTAAATAGTTTGACATTTAACATGACTCTTTGTATTTTTATATTATTTGGTTAATAAACATACTTTATACTTCCAAAATATCCTCAAGTGGTTAATTAATGATACACCTATAATTATATAATTCTTTTGGAAAAACCATAGTTTTTTAAGAATAGAATATAAATTAATAATATAATATTTGTTTTAAAAACACTTTTTTGTCAATTTTGATGCTATTTGGTATTTTGTTTTTTCTAAAGTCATAACAGCATTATTACTTCGAAAAAAATTCATCTAATCAACCATAATATGTCATATTAGCCTATAAAATTATTGAAATTCATAAAAAGTTTAAATTACATTTTTTTGGATATTTATAATATCAATTAATTTCATATTTCAATAATTAGGTAGTTACTCCATCATCATTGTGTCGTAAAGAAATTAACTTGTTTAATGTCTAAAAAATATAAATAAAATACTATTATGTAGGAAATAATTTTATCTTTCTAATTAATATTTATAGTTGAATGTATCTGATGTGAGACCCTATATTAAAAATGTTTTAGTTATTTAACTTTGATTTTAAAATTTTAACTCTTCTTTAAATAAAATAATAATAAGTGTCCTAATCTAATAGAATTGGACCAAATAGGTTCATCTTTTATTCCTAATTTTGTTTTTGGTCTAAATATACTTATCCAATAGAATTAGGACATGTGTTAGGGTAATTATAATATCCTTTTTACCCTTAAATACACTATTTAATTTTAACTATGGTAAATAAAATTAAAAAGTTACTATTCGCCAAAAATATTTTCATCATATTGAACCACATTTTTCTTACTAATATCAACCATGTCTCTCATATTTTTGAAATTTCCCTCTCAGAAGAGGTAAAATTAAGTTTTATGTGAACTTGCAAATTCTCCTAAGAGGTGGGTAAAGGACGGTGAAAAGTTCAATAAAATATTGATATATCTAAAATTATTATAAACTAAATCCATTAAATTATATTGAAGTTATATAGGTATTCTTTATCTATTTTGACCTAAAATAAATTTAAATAAAATAAATTAATATTTAAATAAAAATTCGGTTTTAAACTATAACTTAGTGTTTTCCACTTTTCATCAAAAATTGAAAGTTTCAGAAAAATACCAAATATTTACCCTAAGCTAATTTCGATATTCCGAATCCAAAAAATGAATTACATTTTGAAAGCAAAATTTTATAAAATTTAAAAAGTGGGTATTAATATTCATTACGGCTACTTTGATTAGTCGTGATGTGATTGAATTTCAAAGATGGGTACAATGCAAGCTATTGCATTATTTATAGGGAAAGGTACCATGGATGCTTGGGGTGTTACATGGTCTCATTCCTTTTTATGTTTACTTCCCAAGGTTTTGAAGATATGTATTATGTTTGATGTGTCTAAGAGGGGTAAAAGTCAAGAAGAACCAAATGGGAGACAATGTAGATCTTTTATGTACTAGTGTTTATGTTTCCATGTTTCCAAAGGCATTTGAAAAGTACGATCCTATTGCATCTGTTTGTATAATGTTAATGTATTCTGATAATGTTATATAATATTAATGTTTGTAAAGTGTGGGTTAGAATTGTTGGTATCAGAGAAAAGGTTTAGTTGAACATTGGAAACAATGATAATAAATCCTTGGGGGGAACCCCATAGACATGTCTGATGATAAGTCTATGGTTGATTCAAAGTATAGGAAAATTTACTGGAATTATGGTAAAGTATGGAGTGAGTGGTTTCGATGAAATACATCCCTATTTTTATACTACAAGTGGATGTGGATCTATCCTAGATGAACCGAGGGGTAAAAAATCTGACAAGATTTTTTGTGCTTGACTTTATGTAATCTTTTACATGATAATAGAACTTTTTTCACACATGGTTTGACACTCCATAGGGATATTGTTTGGGAATTCACAAAATCTTCACAAACCATTATAAATTATTTAAATATAGGATGGATATGAATATCCTTGGATAAACCTAATCTATTATTGATTAAGGAATTTGTAACAATATATACAAATTCTTTTAATGATTATGTGTTTCCTCATTATGATACCTATTTATTAATCAATTCTTTTATTTGTAGTCAATGGATGTAATTTTAAGGAACCACATTAATGGAATTTTAAATGTAAAATGCAATGATTTTCCCCCTGAGAAACCAAAGGCTATGGGATATGGAATGCCAAATCATATGGAAATGATCACAAATATATTTTAAGATATGAATCATGGGGGACTTCCAAATGAGAAAAGGAAGTAACAATATTATTTTGAGTCTTTTATTTGGAAACATCCACCTTCTTTATGAGGGTCTCATGATCCACTTGTTGTTGAACAACGGATTAATACCACTTTAAAGATATTCTCTATTCTTCAGTATAAGTATCATGAGAAATTATTTCTAGATATTTATCAGTTAGAGGTTGAAGTAGTTCAGTGGTGGACTGTAATCAATAATACGAGGCAACATGATGATATTGGATCCATGAAATGGGATTATTTCAAGAACCTGTTTTTCAATAAGTTCTTTCCTATAATTATTCACACCAAGTAGGTGAAAAGGGTTTCTTGAGTGAAAAATAATGGTTGATGAGTTTATTGGTACCTATGAGGCTAATTTCAAAAGTCTTTAGAGGTTTCATTTATGTATTATCATCCAACCTAAAATTATAGTTGATAGGCTCTTTGGTTGATTAACACCAAGTGTCAAATGGTTATTGGCCATAAGAAACTTTAGTAATGATGGGGAGTTTTTTTGTTGTAAAATCTAACTTAAAATGCGGGTACCATTATCATATCAATCCCATAGTTTTTACAAGAAGATAAAGATGGATTTTAAATGAAACTCTAAAAACCACGGAGAATATAAGATTAACATTACATTATGATCTATGTCATTAGTGAATAATTGAGGAAAATAATTTAGGGGTATAAATAACATTTTATGTATGTAATGAAAGGTCAATAGGATGTGATTTTCCATGCTGATGGTAAGATGTTTTATCAAAATGATAATAGAGAAAAGCCACATAGAATGAACCTCCCCCAGTTCAGCGGTTTATGTGTAAGAATAATGGTCATTTTTATAACCATTTCCCCAACCCTTGTTTTGGTGATGTTGATCGACATCATAAACCTATTAGGATATAGGATAAGAGGAAATATTATGTATTTTTTATTTCTAATGAGGGTTGTGATAAAAACATCATGAAATGAAAACATACCCTCCACTATAGAAATGCTAATGCCATATTTGATTCTAGATATACCCATTCTTTTGTATCTAAATAATTTGATAATTTTGTTAAGATTCCAACAAAACAAATAGAGGTGGAATTATATTTTAAAACCCTAATGGTTTGATAATTTCATCTCAAGTCTATAATTCCTATTTGTTAGATGTTTCGGAGATGGTGCTTCCTAAAAATCATATCATTCTTTCGTTGGTCCAATTTAATGTCATCCTAGTCATGGATTTTCTTTCTCTTCATAAACACAAATCAATTTCTATGTAAAAGGAAGTTAAATTTGATATTTCAAACCCTCATATAAGCATCCATCAATGTGATGATTTGTCTGAAATTCTTTTGGATATTATATCCAGTGTATGGGTCATAATTCCCATTAAAATAGACTTTTATCCAAAATGGTTAGTTAATAGATTAACATAAATGATATACATATTAATAGGTATTTTTTGGATGTATTTTCATAAATTTTGACTACTCTTACACCAAAACCTGGATTTGAGTTCTTGATAAAAAATTTACTTGATTCCAAAAAAATTTCAAATACACCATATAGAATAGCTCTGATTGAGTTCCAAGAATTAAAGAATAAACTCCATGAAAACCTTGATAAGGGATTCATTTAGCCCATCGTGTCACCTTGTGTACTCAAATTCGTTTTATGAAAAAGAAGGGTGTATCACTACGACTATGCATTGATTATCAGGAGTTGAACAAAACAAAAATCAATAACCAGTATCCTCCTCCACGTATTGAATAATTTTTTGATCAACTATGTGGATCTCAATACTTTTCCATGATTGACCTTAATTTGGGATATTATCAACTGAGGATCAAGAAGGTGGATATACCCAATACAGAATTATATACATGTTATGGTCACTATGATTATATATTGATATAGTTTGGTCTTACTAATTCCCATTTTAACCTCATAGATTTGATGAATATAATATTTAGATATTACCTAGACCACTTTGTGGTAGTATTTATAGATGATGTTATTATCTATTCAATTAGAAAGTAAGATTATTAAAATAACTTTAGAATTTTAATGACGACCCTAAATAAGAAGAATTTGTATTGAAAATTTAAAAAGTTAAATATTTGGTTGCAAAATGTTTCATTTGTGGGCTACATAATCTCAATTGATGGTATATTAGTAGATTCGTCATAGACAGAGGCTATTGAAAGATAGCCTGCACCATCTTAAATTAATGAGATTCACAGTATTCTGTTCTTATCTAGACATTATCGATGGTTTGTGTGGAATTTATCACGATGTTCAAATCATCTGACCATGTTAAATTATAATGGTGTTGAATTACTCTACATAGATGAATGTGAGGAAAATTTCAAGGAATTAAAAGGATAGTTTGTCAGTGCACTTATTCTTAAATTACCATAGAGTGCGGAAGGGTGTGTAATCTATAGGGATGAATCCAGTAAGGTAATGCGATGTGTTCTTTTGATAAATAACATGTTTATATTCCATGGCTCGCTATAGTTGAATATTCATGAGAAAAATTACCCAATTCCTAATTTGTAGTCAGTAGTTGTAATAATTTCATCAAATATATGGAGGAAATATATTTGTGGAAAAAATGTGATATATATACCGATCATAAAAGCCTAAAATATATACTTAAATAGAATGAGTTGAACATGATAAAGATAACATATTATAGTTGATAAATGACTATGATTTCTAAATACATTACCAACATTTTAAAGCAAACAAGGTGTATGATGATTTCAGTCAAAAATAGCTTGGTATCTTATCTATGACGAAGATCAAAAAACATCAATCATTTCATGGTTTGAAATAGATGGATCTAGAAATCATGATGGAGGAAATCTTATCTTTCTCAATTGAATGTTTAACAGTATATCCATGTGAATATTATGGAGGCGTAGAAGGAAAATGAAGAGCTGCAAAAGAAGTTTAGAAATTTTCCTGAGTTTAACCTTGATAAAGATGGAACGATAAGGTTTATGAACCATCTATGTGTTTCTTCCATATTTTGTTTGATTATGGAACTGTTAAAGGAATCTCATTTTTCTCTATTCACTATTTATCCTAGAATTAAGAATATGTATAGGGTCTTCAAAGAATAATACTTGTGGGATGGAATGAAGAGAGATATCATGGATTTTATATCACAGTGTTTGGTATTCCAACATGTTAAGGGTAAAATAAAAAAGTCTAATGAGATTTTTCATTCATTACCAATACTATAATAGAAATGAGATAACATAACAATGGATTTTGTATTTGGAATACCCAAAACCTCTAAAGGGTTTAATGTTATATGAGTGGCAGTTGATCTCTTTATTACTTCAACACACTTCATTTATATCAGAGAATATTTATCTCTTGATCGACATTCCAGAATATACACCAAAGGAGTGGTAAGGTCGTAGGGAGTACCATATTCTATTTTGAAAGATATAGATCTGAGGTTTTATTCAATGTTATAGCCATGTCTTCATGAATCTATGGATACATAATTGGGTTTTAGAATATATTATCATCCCCAAATATTTTTTCATACTAAAAGATAAATTATAACCTTAGAGGATATGATGAGATATTGTTCTCGGGATTTAAAAGGTGGTTGGGATCAATACCTTCCACTATTAATGTTTCCTTATAAAAAATATTTCCCTCAAGAATTCAGATGGTACTTTATTAAGTCATCTATGAGACTAAATTTTTAGTTCAATAATATTGGAATGAGGTTTTAGAAAGATATTGGGACCTGAGAATGCAAAAGAAATAGCCGAGAAGGTTATAAAAATTCAGCATCATATAAAGAGAGTTAAAATATAGAAGAAAAGTTATGATGATAAACATAGATGTGATCTAGAGTTTGAAGTTGGTGAAAAGGTGTTTCTACAAATATCACCATGTAAAACATCTCTGAGATTCAGGAAGAATGGGAAACTATGTCCTTGGTATGTCACCCCCTTTAAAATTCTAGGTCGTATAGGGATGCTAGCATATTGCTCGGGTCTTCCTCAAAATATCTCCCAATTCCATGATGTGTTCCATGTGTCACTCCTATCAATGTACATAACTGGCCATTCACACATACTAAAATTAGAGTTAATACTGTTCGAGAAAGAAATTTCTTAAGATGAACAATCGATTGAAATTATGGACTAATAAGAGAAAGTTCTTCGAAATAAGACCACTCACCGGGTGAACGTTTTTTTGGAGAAATCACCAGTTAAAAGAATCTACATGGGAACATGATTATATGATGATTCATAATTATCCTCATTTTTTTTACTTTAATGATTAATTTTGTGTGTGAAATTCATTTTAATATGGTAGAATGTAACACCCTGGGTTTTTATGGACCATTTTTTTAAAAAAATTTAAATTTTTATTAATATATTTTAATACCCTAAGTGAAATATTCTTTTCACACACAACACTGACTTAGTTTATGTTAAACAATACACTAATTTTGTGTATATTACATTTTAACACCATCTTGGCATACAATCCATGCAATGTAGAGTTAGCATACGATACACGCGACACTAAGTTTCGATAAAACATCCCATTTTATTGTTTAACCTGTTGAAATATGAAAATTATAGCCAATATATTAAAAATTGTAATAATAATAGTAATAAAAAGTTTTCAAAAAAAATAATATTGTTTTATTTAAATAAACCCCTTTGATAATAAAAGATATGATTTTTGGTAAAGTATTTTTAATGTTTAAAAGAATTGTTTTCTTAAATGAACCAATTTTAGTAATAAAATTAATTTTAGACACATTTAGAAATTAAAATAAAAAATATAAACTTCATTTATTAGATCATAACATTAAAATTTTCCTTGGGTGAATTTTTGTGGTTTTTTCTGGGAAACATCATTTTTTTATAATTAGTGAATAATAAAATCTTTTAGTTAAAAACAAACTTTTTCAAATTATTTATTAATGATAAATTATATTATAAATATTTTTTAAGGACATTTTAGATAATTATTACATATTCTAATACAATTTAATTCATTGTAATCAATTTCACAATGGATCGGAATAAAAATTATTAACAAAATTTTGAAAATTTTCTTACTCTAAAACCCTATTATTTTGTCCAGTCTGAGGGATAAGCACTAATTTAATTTTGACACATAAATTAATTTAATTTAAAAAATCTTACACACACATTTTTATTAAGTGTATTATTTTTATTCTAATAGTACCATGATAATTTTTTCCCAAATGATAAGTGATTAAAATTAATCATAGTAGTTACGGAAAATTTAGGATTAGTTCAGAACTAATCCTTAAAATTAAAGTCCCAAATTACCAAGAAACTAGTCCAAACCCATTATTTTTTCTATATTTTGACCATAAACATTCCATTATATAGTTTTCTTCTGGTATGAATTTTTTTTGTAAGAACATGTGTACAACTAACTTGTTTCTTGAAATTCCAAGAAATCACTTTTCCTTCCCTACAAAATGACACCAGCTATTCCCATTCCTAAAACCTATAAGACAATTTAAGTTTGTCCAATATCTAACCATGTAGCCTCCCAAAAATCCTACCGTTGACCTTTAAGCCTCCCATTGGTCATAAAACTTCTCATGAAATCCTTTTGGTATAAACCAACAGGAGTTACACGTTCACGATGCACCATTTCTCTCAAGCTCCATTCCTATATTTTCATTCTCTACCCCCTCCACAATATATATTTAATTATTGTGTGAAAAGAAGTATCCCTTAAACACTAGATTGTTTTTTTTTTCAAAGGGTCTGACCTACACTTACACACACCTCCATCTAATGAATGTTGAACATATTATTTCTATGTATGGTTAACTACTGCCTCACAAAATGATGATTGTTCGTTTATCATTTACCACCAATCATCATGGAAATTATGATGGAAAAATATTTATATATGTAATATATTATATTTATTTCATATTTTTTCTTATTTTTTACTTTTACAATGGACATATTGTTTCTGTCCATTTATTGTTAAGATGTTAATTCGTTTTAAAAATGTGGACTACGACCCCCTCAGAGCGATGTAATTCATTCACACATCACATATAATGTATTAAGGATGGGGTAAGTGAAATTATATGATATATATAGTATATTAATGATAATTTAATAATGATATATATATATAGAAATATACATTTCATTCACATGCATTCTTTCAATATGGAAATAAAAATGGAAAACAACATTCAAGCGTATGTATGGCTTACTGTATCCATTAAAGATATATTCCATTACATACTTCATTATGCTATAGATTATTATATTATAAATATAATGGATAAAACAGATACATATATATATTTATAATGTTCTAAATTCAGGAATCATGATATATATATATGGATGAACTATATAACAAATTGAGACACCAGTGAAAAACAAAGAGAATATAACCCAAAGTGAAACCTTAACATTGGATCATTAAAAAGTGAGTAATATAAGGTCATAATAAAAGAATATATGGATATATATATAAAAATACTATTTTTTAAATATGTAATATAAACATATATTTATTATATAGGAATCTTGTATGAGTATGGAGAGATTCAATACACAATGTAATGGGATTTCATCAAATTATTAATATCTACCGGATATATGTTATATGAACAAATCATTAATTTTGTGGGGATTATTTACTCACCATTATTGTATTATATTTATCTTATACTTCAATTTATGTTTATTCACATGTCCATTTTGTGATCCTTCTTTCATGAGGTTTAACTTTAAAAAGATACCAAATCGGTAAAACAGTTTTGTCTCAATTTACCTTCTTGGAGTCTCATGTTTTGTTATGCACCTAAAATATTTTTTGAGGTTTATATACTTACATTATACAAGATATATTAATAATCTACTAATTTTCATGATATATTAAGCTTCATGAGATTTAATTTTCTTACATAGAGAGTATGATCCCAAGTTACCAAGTTATAATAGTTTATGGAGGCAATATCACTGCTTTCTGAGATTTTTTATGTTTACAATGAAGTTTTTGAAATATTATGATCCATATCTCATGAATATTTATGAGCTCCATTATCCTGTGTTTATTTATGATATCCACTATTTTTTAGTACCATTTTCCCTCTTCTGTACTTAAGATAATGTCTTTTATGTAAAATCGGATCGCCTCTCTCTTCCGTAACAAATCTACTATATTCAAAAACCATGTTTAAAAAAATAAAAAGATTATTAAAGATAAAAATCAAGGAAAAATTATTTTAAAAATGGTTAATTATTTTTCAATCTTCCATTATATGTTATAAAATATATTTTCACTGAAAATGTTTTTAAAATTTTTTTATGCAATAAAAATCTTTTTTCCAAGAAGAAAGGATATTTTCCTCAAGAAATATTTCTAAATGGTCTTTAACATTATTCCCATATAATATAAAATCTATTAAAGTTAATCTTCATTTAATGGAGAAATTATCCAATTTTTCCTTTCATATTCATTATATAAATGGATTTGGTTTTGATGGAATGATGTTTATGAATCTTTTTTTTCTTTCACAGGTTATATTAATTTGAAACCCTCTTGTTTTCAAGTGTTATTCAGAATTTGAAATGATTATGAATCATATCCCATTCCCCATGTAATGATATCTCTATTTGTTTATGATACCCATTTCATTTCAAGGTTTATGTTTTTTTGTTATTATCTTGTGGCACATGTATGTATGATTTCATTATGTAATGGGTGGGACCTATACCTCCCTCCAATGCATTGGGTAAAGATTTATATCTCATGAGATAGATAGAGTAGGAATCATGGTCCACTACATTCAGTAATACATGGTTGGAAATATGGTTTACATGGTTTAATAATATAGGGCGGGAATGATGTTTTACTCAGTTCAGTAATATAGGGCTATAATGGGGGTTCACCCAATTTAGTAATGGAATTTGTCCACTATGATAGTATTAGTAGTGATACCTTGGATATATTTGAAATTATTATATTAATATTTTTTCCATATTTCTATATCTTTTTTCTATGTCATGATTCGATGGCCTATGATAATTAATTTATTATGATTCATGTCTTATGAACTGCCGGTCATTATGCCATGAACTTCGATAAGTTCTTTGATATGCATGGTATGATGTTCTATCTTCATGATCATGTTCTCATACCCCAATACTAATGATTATTATTTCATGTCTCCCTTGTTTACTCTTACTAATTATTTGATATAAAACCTTTTTATATTTATTTCCCTTGGTTGTCAGGATATATTTTATGATTGATTTGTATAAGATGAGTGTTAGTCTAGCAGATCCTAGCGGGAGACAATAAAGATCATTTCTATGCCAGTGTTATGATTCCATGTTTCCAAAGGCAATAGACTATTACTGTTTGCATGTGTCATTTTTTATAATGTTTAAATATTCTTCAAATGTTATGTAATCTTAATGTTTATAATTTTTGGGTCACTATGTGAACTAATTGTGATATCCCAAATAAAGAGTCATCCTCGGTTGAATTTTCATATGTCTCAACATTTGTTTTGGTCTCTAGTGTGAA
This sequence comes from Viscum album, assembly GCA_963277665.1. Taxonomy (NCBI): domain Eukaryota; kingdom Viridiplantae; phylum Streptophyta; class Magnoliopsida; order Santalales; family Viscaceae; genus Viscum; species Viscum album. The sequence continues at coordinate 2,041,955,438 of OY728147.1, read as the reverse complement.
AATTGACCAATTCTTGTTTGTTGGATCTAACCCATAAAATAATTTCCCTACTTCTAATTCCATAATAAACTTCTTAACTTTTTCCCATTTAATATGTTAATTCAACTTCATAAATACCATTCCATTAACTTTCTTTCAATTTATATTGTCATCCCATTTGAAACCGAAAAGATACACTCAAATTATTGTGTAATTTATTTTGTACATCTATTTGATAATTCCAAAAAATTACATATATACATTAATTGGATTCCTATCCATGGAACCAGAAATATGGGTCAATTAATCCAAAATCATAGCACAACTATTTTGGATCGTGCAGAAGTCATCAATTTAGTTTATATAGATCATATAACCATTGATTGAAAAACTGGTGTAAGACATAACATTTTAATTTTGTCCTCCTTCTAAACATTGATATTGTTCGGTAATTGAATTCATATTTTCATATAACTGCTTATAAATTGTATCTTTGAACCATCCTATAAACTATTGATTATGTGTAATTTATATCCATCATTCATCACTTGATGGGTTCTGATATCTATTAATTTCATTGTTGGGTTGAATATATGGATCAAAATCTTTAGTATTATATAATATGTAAATATGTTCTTTCTCCATCTCTGTCAAGGTGATTGTAAGAAAGTCACTTCCAAAAATACCTTTTAATATATGGTGTACACTATGATGAGAATTTGGGAGGCCTATTCCATCAACATATGATTTTTAATTAGTATATAATTCAATATCTTCAAAAAAATATTTCACTTTAATACAACCATCTGGGAAACAGCAATTCTGGACATACACTTTCTAAATTGTCATATAACATTTAGTGGGGTACATCCTTAAATAGTGGAAAAGACCACTTAGTTTAACATCTCTAACTAAGTGAACCATCAAGTGGACCATTATATCAAATAAATATAATGGTAAGAACATATCAAATTCAAATAATATGATTATAATATCATTATTCATGATGGGAAACTTCGATGGGTCATCAAATTTACTATATATGGCTTTGAGAAATATGTAGAGTCTGGTTAATATATGTTGTATATTTTGAGGAAGAATGAAACGGAAAGAAATTTGTATTAAATCGTGCATCAAAATATTATATCTGAAGGATTTTACTCTGTGAAAATTGAAATTAGTCATTGTTACGACATACTTGATATTGGATGAATACCCCTACAGAACTTCTACTCTAGTAAGGAAAAGGAAATATTTCAATAATTTCAATCAGGATATAGTGTAAGATTTTAGAGGACTAAAATTCATCCTTTTACACATCACTAGTGCCAACTCTTCCCTTATCCACATTTCAATCATGTCCAACAATTCCTTCATTAATTATTTCGTTGTTCCAACAACCATTAGTAACGTGAAAATAATACTATCAAATTAAATCTTTTCTACATGAATGGAATCAGTAAAATTTCAAACATACAAAAAATTCCCACACAATAATTCAATTAAAATTGATATATTCTTCCAAAATAATTCTGTATGGTTTTTCAGAAATCGTTCACTAAAAAAAGTTTTAGTCTTTTTAGATTTTTTTTACAGTTGATCTTCCATTAGTATAGATAGTTTTGTACCTTATTCGATATTCCCATCAAATTTTATCATCTAGGATCAGTATTTATGACATCGAGGTAAAAATTTCAGATGTCCTAAGAAAAAATTCATTGAGGAATGTTTCAAACGAACTAATTATTTGTGTTTTTTATAAATGGGACACCACAACGTTCTTTTAATGCTATAGCTTGATAAATTTCAATATACAGTGAAGTAATTTATCATTCCATACAACATGAACCTCAATGTGAATTCATCAATTATATGAGCATCATAGATTGTAATAACTATATCTCACATCGATGTCATATCTTCAATATATAGTTCCAAATATACACCAATATCATTACCGGGTTACTATGGTCCAGATAAAAGCTGAGACAATATAATTTTTTTCACTTATTTCTTAAACATAGAAGAAAGATATAATTTTGCAACATGAAGTTCCATGTAATGTAAGTACTACTATTTAAACCAAAAGGATTTATTCCATATGTAGATAAATAAAGTTCAATTTTTCATAGCTCATCTCCAAATTCAAGAAATTCATAATAAATTTTCATTCACTAAGGAGTGTCTATTAAATGATGTCGGATCCCATATTTAATAGTTGTATTTTCCGGCCATATTAAATGTATCATGGTTTACTAACATCCATATAGTCTTCTAAACCAAGGAATGAATAGAAAGTACTATACATATTTTGAAGTACTTGATACATTTTTAATGTATCGATATCCTCCACACTTAGAGCATTTTATGAGTGATTCATGGTACTTTAAAAATAATGTGAAATAATTTGGACAAGAATAATTTTTAGATCATTCCCATTGAACGTATCATTCATTTAGTGTCATATTTTTGGAATGGTAATTCTTTTTATTCAAGAATCATATCTTTCAAAAGACCAAGTAGTTCTATAAAGTTAGTTTCCATCCACCTACTACCACCTTTCAAATTATAAAATCTCAACATAGCTGACAATGTTGTGTATTTAGTACTACCGGTCTACAATGGTTTCTAGGAACAGCGATTTAACTCCATTAACTACATTGTACAATCATTAAGTTCATATTCAATTACCATTATCATTACATCTATCTGATCTACATCATCTTTTACCAAATTAATCATATCAAATGATTTATAAATCATAATATCATCCCAATTGATGTTCAAATTTAGTTTTTCTTCATGTTTAGTCCATAATTTATAGATTTTATCTATTCCCTGAAAAATAGAATGTTCTTCCAACTCTATCAGATTGATTTTTCTTGAATAACAACATCATCAACACAAACATAAGATTTTAGAAGGGTCTTCTGTATTCTATCTTAAGAACATGATAAACACTATAACTACAACTTCATATTCTTTTGTCAAATGGTTATAATGAATCCACTTTCAGTACATATACATCATATTCGGTTCAAAATAATATTAATTTTTCCAATATATAAATAAACACACATATGATATTCATTATCAAAAGTAAAAATAATAGACAAATTTAATAAGGAAATCTCTACATATGATCATTTCAATGAATTTTGTATGTCGAAGAAAATGGGTAATTGATTTTAAAAAAATAATTTATCCATATAAAATATAACCTAAATCCCCTAAAAAATAAAATATAATGTATGAGAATAAGCAGTAAAGAGAAACTCAAATATGATAACCAATAATAATAAACACTTATTCAACCAACAAGAACATATAATACTCTATTGGAACAAGTGTTGTAGAAACCTAACGAATTATATAATTCAAAATTAATAGTATATCAATATTTGAAAACATACAAAGACTCTTGGGATGTCATATCACCACACGGTCCCATCCCAAGATAATTCATAGTACTCGGACTGGATGTAAAATTAGAATTTACTATTGGATTACATGAATATGATGTTTATATAAAAAAACCAGATAATTTTATCATTATTTAATATTATAATAAAATTAGTAAATTGAAAAATGTGATTTATGAATGTAAACAATAGCTAAGAGCATGGAATTCAATGTTTGATGAATTATTAAAGAAACTGTAATTTGAAAAATAAGGAATCGATCATCAATATTATATAAAAAATAATTTTATAGATATATTGAAAGTGTTTATCCATATTGATGAAATAATATTGATAGGTACAAGATATGAATGGTGATAATAATTTTCTACACTAAAAATGATCAATGTTTAAATATTCCTGATTAGTGATTAGATATTTTCTTATGATTAATGGTGATTCATGGAATTCATGGGATTTTATTTCTAAATCTATGTATGTGAGGGAAGTGTTTTATGGATTTAAAAAAGAATGATTGAAATCCCATGTTGACACCCATATAAAATTGAATAAATTTTTCAAATGTTATTGATGGAATGTAAATATATATAGAGTGTGGGGGATTCGTTATATGCCAACATTCTTAATAGAAAAAACATTGAAAAAACTATTTTTCTACATTTAACTTAGTCATGTATCAATGTGATTCCATTGAAATCCACTTGTTATTTGTCAAATAAATACTCAAAATGGTTAAAATTCCTGAAACTCTATATTTTTTTAGTAAGAAATTATAATGTATTATAGTGGTATATATGCCTCAGAAAAGGTAGTATCAATAGAAAGGGGTTATCAAAAAAAAGATATTATTTGTAAATTATTGGGATAGGGGGTGGGTTATTAATGAAAAATTTTAATGTTGATGGAAAATAGTACATAGATTCAAGGTATAATATTTAATATATTATTATTAAAAGGATTTATAAATTATATTGGATTAATATAATGATAGAGACAAATAAAATAGATTTAAAAGAAGTGTAGCCACATGGGAAGTCGAATTATTGAGAAGAGGTACAACACATTTTACAATAGATATTGTTCATCAAAACAAACCAAAGACAACCATATATAAAACACCATATTTGGTCCATGATAGTGTCTAAGGGACATTCTCAATCCAATCACACTAAAGGAAAGTACAAAGGCATGAAAAACTACACAGTTAGAAAGATTTGTAAAATAAATAAATAAAACTAGCAGAAATAAAATTTAAATGAAAACTGTCATGATGCACACATTTATTGGATTTTTTGTCCAACCAAGAGATGTAGATAAAATGATACAAGAATCAGTATAATATAAATGAAATCCTAAAACCTACCTTCATCTCCCTCATAGAAAAAATACCCATTTTCAATTTCTCAGATTTCTCATGTATGGAATATCATTGATAAAATAAAGAATGAAAAATATGTATGATTTATTTGGGTAATCTATTAAAAAAATTTGACCAAAATAAAACAAATAACTAAACTTCATGTGATTCCATGTGTCACCATTGTGTCCAGAAACAGTAAACACTCCATGAGTTATCAAGCAAGGAATAAAAATTAGAAACTGAGAAAATTAGTAGACCTAAATCACTAGTATATGATCGTTGGGCCTAAAATTATGACATATATAAAGAATAAACTAAAAAACCAAAAATTCACAAATAAGATTTGAAGTCCTACCTCACTAGGATAAATAATATATGAAACCCTCTTCAGAAACACTAACTTCAATAGAACAACAAATATCAGATGAGATGTCCGAGAGGTTGTCGAGTGGTGTGATTCAAGGTTCAATTAATGGATGAGGAGTGCTGGTAGAAGGTGGATTTTGTAGGAAGCTTCTAATATCTAGATGGGTTCACAGATTGTTGGGTTTTTTAAATTAAATCCGGACACCTTTATTAGTGATTAAATATTGTTGATAATGGAAGGTCCTTATGAATGCTAAAAAGAACTTAAAAATTCAATCATTATGAGTGCTAAAATTATAGCGCTGATAAATGCTAATTTTATCCATTCTCTTTTTAGTGGTGATAAAGCCTCATCTTAATCTGGGCATAAAAAGCGCTTATAAATATGCTTTTATCTGCAAATATTACTTAAGCACTGATAATGGATTTAAAATATAATTATATGCAGAAAATTATAAATATTTATATATAATTAATAAATATATATAAATATAAATATAGAAAATATATTCCTTTTAATATATATTTATTATAATTTTAAAATTATTTATTTATAATTATAGAAATATTTAAAAATAATAATATCTATATTATTATATATATTTTTTTAATTATACTTATATATATTATATACATATATATATATATAATATGTTGATTATTTATGTAAATTTTTTAAAAAATTGTTAATTATTTAAATATATATAATTATTTATTTATAATTAAATAAATACTTTTAAAAAAAATATTTTTTTTATTTCTAATTAAAATTATATACCTGTATAAATATAATCAATTTAAATTTATAAATAATTTTTTACAAATATCTTACTCACATTGTTAATTATTATCTAATTTGTGCATGCATATATGTTAAAAATGAGTGAAATCAAATAAATTATGAATAAGTACACTTTAATAATATTGGAAAAAAGATAAATTTTGTGTGTCTGTGTGTTGTATATTAAAATTAATTAATTAATTATATGTGAAATAAATATAACACAGATTTTATCTATATATGTAAAATTGAAAAGTCACACAACATCTAATTATATATCGAGTACTGTGCAATTAGTTAATAATTTTGGTAAGTATTTTAATTATAAATTATTATTCAATAAATATATGACTATATAATTTAAATAGAATAATTTTCTTAATATATAAATCATATTAGTGAAAATTAATATATATCTATATATTTAATATATAAAATTTAATAACATTAATAATAAAAATTTTATAATTAAAAAAATGATTAATATTTAATAATGTATAAAAAAATTATTAATTTTTATCTGTAATAATAAAATTCGTATTTTTTTTCTTAGATAAACTCGTTTTTAATTATGAATTTATTTAATTACTTCTTTGTATTTATTTTGACATTTAGTAGTGCAAAAAAAGATCTGATAAAAGAAATATTTATCAGTGTTACAAATAAAGCGCTGATAAAGGGTACCCTATATCAGTGGTAAAAATAAAGCACTCATAACGGATACATTTTATCAGCATAAAAAATAATGTGCTGATAAATGGTAAAATTTATCAACTCTTTCTATAGTGTTGATAAATATTCCCTTTATCGGCGTCATTTCTAACACAGATAAATATCTGCATTGTAAAATGCAGGTTATGTACTATGGAAACCTGGACTAAAAATAAATTTTAAGTTTGTGACTCAAGGACTACTAATGTAACATTTATGGTCATGAAATCTTGATCAATTTTAATGGATCATTTTATACCATCTATGACTTGGAATTATTTAAGGGTATATTTTTAAATCCATGTGATATGTTAGGGTGAGATTCCAATGAACAAAGAGGCTCAATATTGAGATAATTAAAATATTAAATAAGGATTCTCTAGCATCATTTTGAAATAAATCATTTTCCAATTGAATGGGGACTTAGATTTGATACTTGAGATCATGGTTTATTAAACAATGTGTGTCTTACTTGAGGCATGATATAATGTTTATTTGCATCAGACACATAATGGAAGGAATATGAGTGATCCTTGGGGATGATTAGTGATGAAATGGTAGGATGAGCTGGTAGGTGACGATCTGTGTGAAATATTTTGGTAAGATCATGCAAGGTAACATGAGCATGAGGTGTTTAAGGGTCTTGATGTGTAAAACATCGATCTTTATCACTAGATTTCATTGCAATAAATTCACAGGAATTAAAATTATAGTATCAACACTATGTTTTATTTCTTCTCTAACATGATCATATAATACTTACATCAAATTCTATTTAAATATATTCAATCATATAGTATCAAATGATAATAAGTAGAAAAAATAAAATTCCAATGTTGGTTTTAGTTGGTTCTTCCCAAGCCTCCATATCCACACAAGTAAAGCATCCTTCATTTTTATTGTTCATGCCATAATTCCAACAGTGACAGTAGCTGTATTCCATAGAAAAACAATGTTTATACTTCTAACATTCCCCATTAAACATGTTTTTATCATGACCAAATAATTCTTATTATATCCATGTTGTTGACCAAAAATTGTAATGACTCACTATAGTTAATTCTTTCCATTTCATTGTATCCTTTGGTGACAATGATGGAATATATTTTCTTATATATCACTTTCTTCGACATTTCATCAGTTTTAGCTTACACAAAGATAACTAGATCAATTGTCACTGGGAGGAAATAAAAATTTACATATTCTTACATTAGTTTTTTATGTCATATATATCTCTAAGGAATTAAATTTTTTGGGGATTTATAAGGGAAATTTCATGCTCAGAATCTTCAGATATATGAGTATGTGGGGATTATATTAGTTGTTCTTCAATTATTTATTCCACCACTTGTTACAATTCTTTCATCTTATAGAGTTATTTTTACCTCTCTTGAATCACCATTTTCATTCCACTTACATGCCTCATTTTTATCAATCATGACATCTATTCTGAATATAATATTTGTGGTTATATGATTATACAACTAATATCCCATTACTCGATCTTCATATCCCATAGGGAAACACTTCACTCTGTTTTCCTTTAGCCTTTTTCATTTTTCGTTCAGGATCATTATATTGTCTTTTGAACCAAGACTCTATGATGGCTTACACTTAGATTGTGTGTACTCTAGGATTCATGAGATATACTTTCATCAGAATTTTTATATTGGAATCTATTGAGTATATAGACTAATCAAAAATCCTCTTTTTCCCAAAAAGTCATGAGAAATTCATTTTCATTCAACATGCTTTTTACCATATTGAGAATTGTGAATTTTTTTCATTTAGATACTCCCTTAAGTTGGGGCCTATAAGCCAACGTCAGGTAGTTCTGAATTCCATGTAACTTTTCGAACACTTGAAAACCCGCAGATGTTCACTCCACACATCATTATGATCGCAATGTTTTTATGTGATTTTTTCTTTGATATTCCACAAATAAGTTGAATTCATTTAATATAGATAAATATTCTGACTTCATATTGAAAACATTTATACATGTTTTCCTTCTATAATCATCGATAATGACATAATTTACCACTTTTTCCATGTGATTTTGGATTCAATGGATCACACACATCGGTTTGAACAAACTCCAGTGGCACTAGAACATTCCATTTATATATCATTTCGAAGATGATTCTATATTGTTTTCTTTGAACAAAAAATTCACATGTTCTGTACATTAATGAAAAATATAAATAAGGATTATCAAATATTTTTACTATTAATAATCTTCTACGCAACTCATCTTATGTTGTAAGAGATAATTTTTGGATTTCTGTAATCCTTCGACACATCTCACCAGTAAATGCTATGATATCACTAAAGGTAGTTTTACAGGAAAAGTTGAAGAAAATATCACTGTAACATCTATTGATACTTCTCTTCTCTAAATTCTATAATTCTACTGAAGGGGGTTTTTGGAAGTGGAAAACAAAATTTAGAAGAATCATATCCCTTGAGGTGATCAAAACAACACAACGCATCAAAATAATGGTATTAATTTCATTACATGAAATTAACATACAATGAATGTAACTAATGATTTTATTGGGATATAAAAAACAGAAAAACAAAGGAAATCCCAAATAGAAATAAAAGTCTATAATTTGTTGTTGTAGGTTTCATTCAAACATCCAATGACTAATAGTCAAGAAACATTCATGAAATTCACCAAAAATCCATTAAATTGTTATATGTTTTGTTCCATCAAAGGAACAAACAAGTTTATTATCCAACAAGAGCTTAAAAATTGTTTCTCAACTATGTAATTTAGTAATTTGATGTGATGTTGGATATATGTGATGAGAGGAGGAACTATATGTAATGGGAGGCTTCACAAGAAATGTATAGGTCTGGGGGATTTTGGTGAGGCTCCTAGTCGGTGTGATATGGGGGCTTCATTAAGGCATCATGATCATTGAAGAAACATTGTTTGTTTAGGAGAGGATGAGGTTGAAATAATTTAATAAAAATAATAGATGTAAAAATAAATGTAATTGATAAGGGTGTATGGATTATTCTGAGTTCCCTATAAACTTGTGAAAACTGGAGTGCCCTTCATTCGTTTTTTATATAATAATAAAATGAATAATATTACTATTATTATTATTATTATGTAATATATAATCCATCATAAATTATTTATATGATGTAACATTGATTAACCATAATTGGAATTACCATATTGAAATTGAGACAGAAAATTAAAGACTAAGGCTGGGGATATAATTTGACTCATGACTTACCTACATGAAGTGACGATAATTTGTGATATGAAAAAAATAATTCTTCTTCACTGGGTGTTTGTTTGAAATATTAAATAGCACAACTTTCCTATTTATCTTTTAGGATTACAATATAATTTTTATGTTTTCCATTAATGTATATTTGTGGTGAGATGTCAGTGGATTTATGTTTAATACTATCAGAAAAATGATGTGTCGCTTTCATTCCTATGGATTCTTCTAGGATCTGATTCTGACACATGAATTTATCATTCAAATTAGTTTTTCATATAGGATGTGATAGTGAACTTCATTTTAGCATTAGATTTTTAATATAAGATTATGAAAATGTGATTCTCCATTGAATTATTATTAATGGAAAGAAGTTATTGGACGTTTTCATTATATTTTTATTAGGGTTGGAAACCCCCTATCACAATAGAGTGTCACCCCATACTCTTTATTAATAGGTTTGGAAAACCCCAATTAATACATAGGGTGTCAGTACCCTCTCTATACCTATCAAGTTTGATCCCCAGGGTTTTACCATCAATTGTAAACCCCTTATTGTGTTAGGGAGATGACCCCATTCTATGTATAGATAGGGTTGGAAACACTCTTACTACATAGGGTATGGTTCCTATATTTACGTTGATTCGGTGTGATCATAGAATTATAATTGGGGTTGGAAACTCTCATTCCCCCTCAAGAAATGGGTCCCCAAGAAGATTTACATGTATGGATAGAAACCCCTCTTAATACATAGAGTATGGATCCTCTATTCGTAAAGTGGTAACCTCCCCACCCCCACCGTCTTTATGCATGGGGGAGCAGGACCTCTAGTAGAGTTAGTACTCACTTAGATGTGGAACAAAGGGGAGAGGTGTGGGATCTTACATGGATTCTTCTGAGGTTACATGGAATGAATGGATATGAGCTAGTCTTTCCTCAGTTGTAGAGTGTAGTAGCTGAGAGCGGGTCCCTCCACTAAAACTATTGTGTGCTTTCACAAGGTTTTGGGCATCACATTTTGGATTTTGTATCTATAGTATGAGTCATATTTATAGTTTGATTGTGGAGATGGAGATCATCTTCCTCCAACATTGGTTTCTTATGATCATATATGATGGTTAAGTTTCCAACCCTCATTATCTATAGGTTGTGATGATTAACTTCTATTGCATCCCTTTATTTGTCCCTTCATTGTTTTTAGGGTATCCAAATATCTATATATATAATCACCCTTTGAAGGTATTTTCCTACATGATTTATGTCTTATACAAGAAACGTGTGATTGTAGGATATAGTTGAAGCCCGGTATGGGAGGATCATAGTGGAACATAGAGATACTTACCTTGTTCGGTGTTTATCCTTGTATATTTTGAGTCAGATTCTATTAGTTCCCCCCCCCCACATTTCCATAGTATTTATGTTGAGATCTCAACTATGGATTGGGAATATATTTTTCCCCATTATATTTAATTTTATATTTTTTTCTATGAAGTATTTATGGGAGGTTGTTTCATTCATTTCTTATACACTAGATGTTTCAATATTTTATTCTATCTCTGCATTATTTCATTGATCTAGTTGTGGACATTTTTATAGTAACATTAGGATAAGTCTTGTAATTTTAGTTATATGCCTACATGGTGCTATTCACTAGCCCCAATCCAATAAAAAACCAGATTGGGGTGCACATTCATCTTACTGCCAGCTAAGGTGGTTTCTTGGTGGGTCGGCACATCAATGAGTGGTAAAAATTGTGGGTCACCAATATTCTGGTGTGTGTATTTATAAACATGGCGGGGATTGGTTGGGACATAGGGAAATGATATGAAATTTTATCAAGTGTGACTCATATTCTAGGGATTCAACTGATGAAAAAACAACAAAAGTATCCATATAGTGTAAATCTAACTAGCAGTATTTTGATATTACATATCAAGACAACGGTAGCATTGAAACCAATGGTACATACATCATCATGGATTGAGACCACAATCATTCATATCATTCTTCGTTCATCTACCCAGATATTCTATTTGATTATGGTGTGTCTTGATAACTTTTAGAACATCTCTATTATGATGAATATTAAGAAGTTTCTTTCCAGTGTCCGGATGAAGACTAGGTGAGTCATATTGGCATCTATTTAGGTACCCACTATTACAGTGTTACATGATGAAATAATATAGAATTCCGACACCAATTAGTAAATTCATGGATTAATCTCGAGATTTTTGAATGGATGATCAACTACATGTTGGATCATATATAATTCATATAGTGTAGAATGATGATACATAAAATATTAACATGTTATGTGAGTTCTAAAATCAGAGACCTCTACGATTTCATGGTGATCCACACCCTCTCACAATAAATTATTGAATCAAGTTAGTGGTTTGAATCCTTAGGATTATTTAAACATCATCTGATTATATTTTTCTGCTAGTGTCCAGTCGTCTTATTAGAGTTTCTTGGTGTTTGTGGAGTCTGATTAACTAGACACATGATAGGGCGATCCTCCCATGACCATACTTGCATAAGTTATTTTTTCAAAATGAATTACCCTCTATTTCACTTCTCTAAATTGATTCAGGAGCTTCGAATGTTAGTTTTGGGTGATATATTAGTTTCTGATTATATTTCATGGTTAACTGACCTCATGTGTTAATCCCCCGATACGGTGCCGAATGGTTTCATATGGAAAATTTTTTGGTCTATTCATTAATATCCATTATAGTATTCCCCTGAATTGGGATAGATATTAGAGTATTTTCAATGATGAGTAATTTCTAGTAACCTATTGGGTACCAAGGTCTAACAATAGGTGATGTGATGGATTTTCGGTCACATGTGTGACCACCTAGGTGAGATGGTGGTCCTAGTAGATAGAATTATACAAGGTGATTCATGGTGTTGATGGATCCCCATGATGGTGTTGTTAATTCAAGAAATCAAGGAAGAGTGATTCTTCCCCCACCAAAACATGTCCTATATGAGGTGATTTATGTCATTTGGGTGAGTTTGTTCTTCTAAAGAAGATTATAGAGTTTTTTGGGGCATGAGTTTTTTTATTGGTATGTTTGATGTCATTTTAGTTGACAGAGTTCCTCATGGGACCACATGGTCATTGTGGAGAAACATTGTAACATTATTCTGGGAAGGAAATAATTTTCTATAGCGTGTAACTAGAATAGCTGTCATCATAAAAGATATTTTTTGTATGCGCATTGATGGGAAAATATTCACTTTCTTAGGTGATGAGGATCTCATCGTTATGTGAGTGGTACTCTTCCTAAGGACACTTTAAACTATCACCCATTAGTTTCTATGTATGTCCCTTGGTGCAGTAGGTTCTTTAAACATATGGATTCTCATAGTACTATAGAATTATATTGAAATATTTCTGGGATATATCTCTGGGCTACATCTAAAGTTGGGTGGAAGTATATATTTAATTCCACCATGAGAACACAATAATATCTTTATTGGAATATCATATTTCCCCTACCGAATTCCAGGAGTAGATGTTGTAGTTATAAGTTCACTATGGGAAAGGTTTTATTAGAATCAGAAAATCCCCCTAGGTATATCTAATTTTTATTTGGAAAAAAGGAGGATGGAAGGTTTATGAATTTTATTTAATATCAGTTCATGTTTCAGGTAACAATAAATAATAAATACCCCTTTTAGGATTTGGGTCCTTTTGAACAAGTTGAATGTTCTGAGTCGGTTCTCCAACAAATTATTTAGTTACAATTTCCATCTGTTGAGGGTTTCTGAGGATTATATTATAATGAGTATATTTTGATGCTACTACATATATTATGATATCCAAATGATTCCTTTCATTGTGACTAATTTACCCATTGAGTTTATGGCTATTATGATCTAGACCTTTCATCCCTACATTAATTGATTCATAGGTTTCTTTATTATTGACTCTTTCAAGTACTTTATACCTGAGGATAAGCATGTAGAGAATTTGGTTTTGGTACTATAATTGATCTAGGACCTCAAAATTTTGGGTTATCTCTCTTAGTGTCAATATAGATTCAACAAGTTTCTATTTATGGATCACATCACATATGAAAAATCAATGGTTTTGGATCTTATAAAAGTATATGTTTATAATTATCAAGTTACACAAGAGATCATGTTAGAGGTATAATGATTCCATTGATTTTTAGGGTAATAGATAATGCTTGTGAGAAGTGCATGGGAACATTAGAAGATTTAAGATTGAGGTCGACCATTGTATCTAACTTGAAAATATCAATAGAATTAATTTAGTATATGGTTTTTTATGATGTATCTGGAAAAAGACTTAGTTGTGTGTCGATGAAAAGAAAAGAAGTGATTGATTATGGTTTGAGTTAATTGATACCCTATACGAATAAAATTGTATCCCAAGGAAATGATTTGGAAGTGGTAGATTTCACCTTAAAGATGCATAGGAACTATATTTTTTATGAGTGTCTTATTGATCACTCAATGAACAAAATTATCAGGTAAATATTTTCTCATATATATCTCAACATGAGAAAGATGTGTTCACTGGAGTTTCTGTAAGACTATGACTTCAATATAATTTATACTCCCTGGAAAGGAAATGAGTATGAATATACCCATAAAAGGATTCCATATACTCGTTTAGTGTATAGGGAATTTATGAAATTGGATTCATTGTAACTGACCATGGCGGAGGAGAAGGGTGTGACTAATCTTCGGTTATTGTGGGTTAATCCTTCACTTCTTCTGCTAATAAGATATGCCTATTTGGGAGACATCAACTATATGGTTCTACATGACCCGGTAATATATAGTGACATACTAAATAGATTTTCTAAATCATGGAAGTATGTTGTTATTTTTCATGGATGGGAGATGGTTTAGGTCACGTTTATTAAGGAGGTTATAAGGGAGTTTCATACATCCCCAAATATATACATATCGATGTGACATAGATAAAAAAGGAACTTCATTAGCTGTTTTGATGAGTGGGAATGTGGCACATCCTAGCTGGATTTTTCATTCGGTTTCCCACTAGTCAATAGGTAATATATAAATAGAAAGTTCCAACCAATCAGAATCATCCTCGTGTGGTTTTTAAATAGAGCTTTGTTGGAATATCAATGTATTCTATATCCACGATTTCTCAGATTGTGAGATGAAATAAGGTTATCTAAGTGATTATTGACCAAATCAACAATTCTTCACACTTTCTCAACATTTATTTCTTAGTTTGGAGGACAATTTGGGGCCTTTTTACATTCATGACATAATATAGATTTATGGGGTACCCACGATGATCACGTCTGTTAATGATTCCTAGTTTAAATTAAAATAATGGAGGGACCTACTTGATTATTTTGGGACCCAGTTACAGATATGAAGAATGTTTTACCCCAGGAAAATGGAAATACCAAGTTGGAAATCTAGGATTGACATACCTTCTTCAAGTACTCGGTGGTGAAAAATGATAAGAAGAAAAAAATTGTGTGCCCGTAGAAAATCCCTTTGGATTGAGTGGTTTTACGGTATGGGAGAATACATGATATCTCCAATGAGCATGATATCCACATGATGGATCAGTACACCTACATTTTTTATAACTTATTCTTTTCAGTGAGAAATATATTTAGGGAGGGTATAATTTAACAACTTTTTTTATTCCATATTGGAATTTGGTATATTTTATGAAATATTTTTCGGGGTCCTCACTATATTTCAATGCTCATGAATGCTTTTTAATATATTATTTAAAATATTAAATATATTAAAACATGTATGTGAAATTTTTCAAATAAATTAATTTCCCATTTAACATTTTCTTGAATGGGAAACCCAATATCATGGTTGATTTTGAATCATGGAATCTACCCTTGGAGCAATATAATTTTCATCAACGTTAGATGTTTTATGTAAGAACATCATTTAAGGAGTGAATTGTAAAATAAAAAATTATTTTTAAAATTAAAAAACCTAATCGTATCCCTATAAATTTCATTTCATGGAAAATCTCCATGGTTAGTATTATAATCCTAGGGTTAAAGATATAGAGGAGGAGGAGGATGATGAGGGCCCTGTTTTGAACCTAGAGTATGGATCAATTACAAAAAAACATGTGATCATGAGGAAGATGTTTAATGTAGTGAGATCCACAACTTCGTGGATAGTAGATGTGTTCTTAAAATGATTCTTTTAATCCTAAGGGAGGGATTCATAGTTTCCCTTGTGCTCTGTTCTTCAATGAATTCTCATTTAAATATTTATATATTATAGGATTCTCTATCTCATAGGATTTATATTTTAATATTGTAATTTTAAAATATGAATTTCTTATTCCACATGGATTAACATTTTAATTTATTGTATAATTATCCCCCATTATTGAATCCATAATACATTATTCATTGATCCATTCATATAAATTGGATTGATAATTATTGATAACTTTTTTTTCTGATAGCGTTGATCAAATTGATCATATAATTGTTCAACTATATTCAATATATTTTCCATTATTTTTTTACTCCCAAGAAATAGGTGTTAGCCTTAGGTATTGTCAGTGATTTAATAGAGATTTAAACCAATTGATGGTGGTATGTGCAAAAAAAATCGAATAACAGGGTATGTAAGCATGGGAAAGAATTAAATCATAGTGTCTCACATGTCTGATGTAAGTGATATGTATGATGTTCACTGCATATTAGGGTAGGTGGAATTGTGTATGATGGGAGGATCCACATGTGCAAAGTGGAAATCCAACTTGCTACCAAGGCTACGGGGTTGTGTGAGATACATGCCATCTTCATGGTTATGTGTTCATTGAAGATGTATCATGAGTTTCAGAGGGGAATAAGTTGAAATAATTTAATAAAAATAATCACAATTTGAAATAAATAATAAATTAAATTAAATGGGGGTGTGGGTTATTTTGGATACTCTATTCATGTATGAATATTAATCTATGATGTTCACAACAGAGTGATTAATTTGGCGAGTCATGGAGATTTTTACAAACTTTTTTTTGGATTAATATTTCAACCCATCAATCTAATGATGTGAATCATCTATTCATGGGGATTTTTCCAAACATATATTCAAACATGTGAGATGACTATTTTGAGCAGTTTTAAGCATGGGGCATGATTTTGAACATTTTTTAAAAACCA
This sequence comes from Viscum album, assembly GCA_963277665.1. NCBI lineage: Eukaryota > Viridiplantae > Streptophyta > Magnoliopsida > Santalales > Viscaceae > Viscum > Viscum album. The sequence goes on along the minus strand of OY728147.1, from coordinate 2,041,938,399 downwards.
TATATATGATTTTATATCATGAAGTTACAATAATTATTTTATTCATTATTATCTAGTATTGTATATTTAATGTGGTCATCATAGTGTTATCGGGTTTAGGAATCCTCATACCGAATTAAGGATAAAACGACCCATTACTATATTGGGTGTTTTAATCTATCTATATCAATCTAGTGCGGTCACCTTAGTTTTACTAGGACTATAAACCACCCTATCACACTAATGAATGGGTCCCTCATTCTTTTTACAGATAGGGTAGGAAACTCCCCATCACTGCATAGGGTGTGGGCCCCCATTCCATAATGACCTTGAGAGGACATATGAGTGATAATGGGGAAATAAAACCCATACCATGTTAGGGAATGGGTTACCAAATTCTATTTATATTTAATATTCCAAACCGCCTTACTACATAGGGTACATTTCTTCAATTTAGGGAGTGGAACCCCCTGCCTTCGAACTCCAGAGGGGTATTGTTTCTCCACTGGAGTTAGTGATCCCACACCAATAGAGCATAGTGGAATCATGTGGTCTCTCTATAAAAATTATTATGTGGTTATTAGAGATGTGTGGATAGGATTTTTTACTACCTCTTATATAGAGCCTAGTAGCATGAACCAGTCCATCCACTCAGATTCTTGTGGGGTTGTATGTGGTACCGAGTATTAGAGACGAACATTTTGAGTCGTAGTATGACTCAACATTCAATTTGGGATGTAGAGATAATGAACCCCTTCTCCCTTGTTGGTGTTTTTATTAACACATATGTTGGGCATGCTTTATTTCCCTCTTTTTCTATTAGTTGAGCTAATTTCATTTGGTTGTATCCATTTATTTATCTGATCTTATTTTTCAGTGCATCCAAACGCTTACATATGTAATCACACATATAAAAACATTGATTGCATCAATAATTCATTATATAGATGGAAAGAAAATCATTAGAGACATCAGTGGACCTGGTGTGGGAGGATCATAGTGGTTTTTAGAGATATTGGTGAATTTCAGTGGTGAGGAATGTATATGGTTAGCTGAACTCTCTTCAGCATTCCCATTTTTCAATATTTTCTTTTTAAGTCCAAATAATTTTATTTGGCATGTATTTTTTCCTTTTATAATTCATAATATATTTTTTAAATATTATTTATATCTTATAGGTTGTAGAAATAATTTTTTAATAATCAAGATCTTTCTTTCATTTATTATATCTCTATACTATTGCCTGAAGCTAGTCATCTTTGTGCATACAAATACATCAGGATAAGGTCTCCTATTTCAGATATATTTCTACTTTGAACTAAACTAAATCCCCTAGAGTAATGAAGGTATGATTGGGTGTGTTACTCTAATTACTTCTTTCTTATGCAGGATCTACGTGTGTTAGGTCGGAACCCATGTCATCATTTAGTAAAAGTTTATATGATTATAAAAATTCCTAAGTAGTTAAGTCACAAGGAATAGGATAAAAGGGGAAAACAACATAGAATTGGTTCATTTGGTAATTACAAAAATGAAATCTCTTTTTTTTATTTGACTTAACAGATGATTTAGACACTAGTATTTCTGATATTACACCATATTAGAAGGTAATTCAAATTTATATCTCATCGATCGGACACAGAAAAGTAATAGAAAGATAAATCATCCTCTTGGGGGACATTGTGGGTCTTTAAAAGTCTATTTCAAGTCATATAGGAGTTTAAATTTTAAGATAAACCTAATGACCCCCCCCCCCCCACAGACACACACACCCAAGGAGGGAATCATCATTATCAATGAAAAATGTGATTGTATATATCTTATTTATCTGACCCATTATAGGGAGAAATCGGGGGAGATATATTACAAGGCGCCCAATCCCCATTATCTAATGAATTACATATTATAATAGATATTTCTAATTTACTTAACCTATCAATATAAATTTATTCTATATAGAGGTGGTTTTGGTATGAAAAACTCATTAGCAGCACTCAATAGGCTACAAAGTCTCGAAAAAGAATTTTTTGAAATTATATTTTCCAAATTAATGTTATATAGAAAACAGGGTGGGCTAATTGAATTAATTATGGATAGTTACTGAGAATTTTCAATGAACTATAGTGGCGTACTGGGAAAAAAATATCCTAGTTTCTTCAGCTTTTACTATGCGTGCCCAGTTAGGTGAATATGGAAAATGTGTAACTTTTTTGTGTGGGTTGGGCATGATTCCAATTTTGTAAACATGGTTGTTGTATTGATAAGATATTATTGGTGAAGTTAAATCTTGTAAATTTACTTGGGTGATTGTATTTTTAGTAGGAGGGCCTATGAGAACTAGGAAAATGTCAGTTAAAGATAAAACATATATGATCCATTATATAGAAAAACTAAGAATGACCCCTTTATTGAAAAACTAGTCATTATGATATCTCACACAAATCACATGGGAGAACCATTAAAGAATGGTCATTATCCCTAGTCAATGTGATGACCAGAGAAATTTATTCTCATATAATTACCCTGATAATTGCAATACACAACTACCTTCTTTCTCCATTATTTTCCATTATTTTTTATTCGAAAATCACCTAAAGGGGAATCTTGGAAGTCTTTGGAATGTGGTTTATGTTCTTAGATACAATAATGGTTTGTTTTTCTAGATGGGGGTTGGGATCCATATATAAGAAGGGTAATTTGGTTCCTAGATAACCATTAATTCCCTCGTTGGGAGCCAAGTTCCCTTGAAAAGGGAGTTTAGTGAGAAGAATATGTTATATGAAATAGGAGAAGAACATGTCATTCTAGAAGAGCATAGAATGTGAAGATAATATATGATTGATCTTGAGATGTCGTAACCTTGGTATTCTCAATCTGTTTTAATATTATGTTGTCTTTTTGAATGATTGGTGGAATTTCCCATTATTATATTATGAGAACCAATATAATTAATCACATGAAGCATTCATAGATATTGAGATAACAATAGATTCAAATATTTTATTGTTTGTAGTAGTTAAATATTATATATATTTTTTGAATATGGAAATAATGAGAATAGAAAACTACTATAAAAACAATGTGTCAGATTCCATCTAAAGTAAACACATGTCAAGACTCCAATCATCAAAATGGGTAGTGTAGGCCAAAATTAGGTACCCATGGATTATATTGTAAAATTAATGTTGGTTTTTGAAACACTATAATAGAATCATAAATGATAATTAAATTATCATAATAATGTTCCACTTATATGGGTGAGCCTTATTGAGTCATGTTCCTAGAATAGTAGAGTTTGGTTATTTCATTGATGATTTGGGATAATATCCATCCACCAAACAATACATGAATCATATGTGAAATGAATAGCATGATGGACTATTAAAATATCCAAATTCATAGATATATTCCATATACACTAAAAAATTAGTGAATTATTATTCTCATCCTTCTAAATACATATTATTAATGAGGTTTTTAGTTTTTAATAAGAGTAAATTCAATATTAGTCTTTACTGAAATGACATAAGACATTATACATACACAACTATATGAATTGATGTTGATTATTGAATTCATATTTGAAAATAATTTTATGATTTCATACAGGTAGAACCTATAGATTAAAATATGTGTATCTATGGTTAAGAATATTTCCACAGAAAATGATTCATCTCAAAGGGACCTGAATATTATTGATGTAAATTTATCTAATTATGACTCATGGGAATTAGATGTCATGTGTTAATAATTTTTTTAGGTGATCATAATTAAAAATATTAGGCAATTAATGAAATGAGAATTATTTCTATGTGTTTGAAATACAGTATGAGTTATTTCATTTTAAGTTGCCACTTACGACCTATGTCTACCTAGATTATTAGTTTTGGAATTTGAAATTGTTACCATATTCTATTCAAAAGTAAAAATTTGGATTACTTATCTTATTTCAATAAGAAAGGATTTTCATTCATGGTTAAGAATAAGAATTATATAAATGAAATTTTTTCTTATATTGAGAATATGGTGAATTATTTATACGTTATGATTTTAGATAATCATGTCTATAACATTATATATATGAAGAAAAATGATGATTCTAACACAAGTTATCTTTATCATTTTATCATTGGCCATAAAAATATAGTGGTAATATGTACTTTTTAAGAATAATTAGGGGAAAAACTACAAAATAGGCCTCTAACAGTGCTTGAATGGGCCTTTATCAGTGATTTTCACCCCACCATCCCTTTTATCAGTGCTTTGGGAATTTCCAACATTGTGCACACCATCCAAGATTTGAACCATACACCTCTCCTTTGAAGATTGAACACCTTTACCACTACATCAGGTTATTTTTTTGTCTATTTAATGATATATATATATTTATATATCTAGATATATATTTTCATTCATATATTTATATACATATTTTTAAATATATTTTTAATATATATGTATCTGTGTAATATATATATATATATATATAATTACATTTATTTAAATATATTATATATTTCATATTCATTTTTATATACTAGACTATAATATAAATATATATCAATTTATTAATATGCCCATATATGTATATATAAAAATTATAAATATATTTGTACAATGTAAAAATTGGTTAGATATTCTTTTAAAGACATTTTTAGAATATGTATTTGTTTAAATATATTAGAATATACATATAAATATATATTTGTTAATTATTCAAACATATATGTTTATATATAAAAATTTATTGTATTTTTAGATATATATTATTATATTTTTTTAAGGTAAATAAAATGTATAACTTTTTAATTTAAATAAAATGGATAATAAATGGTTATTTTTTATATTTAAAAATACATTTCTATGAAAATATGTTGATATATGTATTTGTAAAAGTGATTTAATATATGAAAATATAAATAAAATATTAATATATTTAATTATAAATAACACTATATAATGGAAAATGATTAAATTTATGAAAATCTAACATTTTTTTGGTTAATTGGGTTAACCCGACTAAAATTTCTGTTTTGGTGGCCTTATGGGCATCTTTTAGCCTTGAAAAATTATTGGCCAAGGCCCCCCCCCCCCCTTGTCAGCACTTTTTTTTATCACTGCAGGATTCGATTTCATATGTGGTAGACCCCAAAAGGAGTCCCATGTGAAATGTTATGGTACTTTAATGTTTTAGTTACGTTTTCAACTTATTTTAGATATGTAGAATTTTTTTATCTTCTAATTTTTATTAAATAAATATTACTTGATTATAATAAGAAACTTATTAATTAAAGAAATTTATTAATTTAAAATCCATTTTCACTAAATGTGTTATATATTAAGTGTAAATTCTTATTTATCATTTTAGAAAACATATTTAAAAATTATATATTATAGTAATATCAATATAAATATATTTATATATTATTCTTAGTGAAATATAAATCTTTTTGAAATATACCTTTTATCAGTGCTAGTAAACAAGTGCTGATAAATGGGAGGCTTTATTAGTGCTTTTTTTCTAGAACATGAAAAGGGCCCCCTATATTATTTATGGTGTTATTAAAGACCCCTTTAATAATGTTTCAAAAAATGTAGTTAAAGAAAACATTTAAAGGCTCTTTTCCCACACTAACAAAGAGTGTGTTTAACAGCCCTTATTGTTATAACTGTTAAATCCCTAGTGTATGATACACACAATTTTGTAGTGGTGGGGCTTATGTATTTATTGTTTCTTATTTCTTACAAGACACAAGTTTTATACAACAGTAAAAGATAGTGGTTCCAAAAGAGTTGTGTACGATCCACGGGGAAAAATATTAAGACTCTCTGATCATATTTGGGTGGTGAATAATCGAGCTATGAATATCATGATAATTAAATAGATTTTGAAATTGTTTCACAATTCAAAGGAAATAACATGATATTTTCAAAAACAATAAGACATATTTAATCTTTTCTATATTTTATATTACATGTAGAACATATTTTCTCTTTCATTACTTGCAACACTTTATTTTAAAAGAAACACAGTATACTGTTAAAATATTATTATTTAATATGATATTTATCACCAAACCATTTGAATGGATAGTTTGAATTGGATTAAATGAAATATGAAAATATATTATTTACACATTTATATATAATGAATTATTTGATAACCAATTAATTATAAATTAAAATAAAAACCTTTTGAATATAAAGGAAGTCATTTTCTGAAAAACTATTTTTATATGCGAAGATGTGTTTTAAATCAATAAATAAACGAAATTACTCATGGTGAATGTCTTTAATGGTATTTTTATATTATATATTAAATATAATTTTCTTCTTATGTTTTGTAGACATGACATATGAAAAAATATAAATTTTCATTTAAAACACTATTTTTCAGAAAATAAGATTTGTTGCTTTTGGAAAAATTTTATTAATATTATTTATAAAATATTTTAAATATTCAAAATAATTTATTAAAAAAACTTTATTTTTGATATCATAATCTAAAAATTATATTACAGTTTATTTTGGGGATTTTTTTCTACAAAGTTCCAATTTTTATGAATAGTGAAAAATACAAAAATTTAAATCAAAAATACATTTATATTTAAATTATTAATAAAGTAAAATTATTACTAAAAATTATTTTAATATGGAATTTGAAAAGCTAGATATCTATAAATCCAATTAATTTTGGTGGAATCATTTTCATAATAAATTTTAATATAAAAACTTTCTAAAATTTTAAATAAAATCTTTGAAATTTTTTTATCTTCACATCTATAAGATTAATTATTAATTTAATCTTTATAATTATGTTAATGATATTTAGAAAAATTTATTCGCAATTATTAATCATAATAATTCCTATTATCAATTAAATTTTACTATATTCTTTTACATAAATTAATAGTTAAAATTGTAAATTTATTTATTGAGGTCATGGTAAAAATGGATTTACCACTTGTTTAATTAAATATATAATTTTTAAAATGACTTACTAAATTTCAAATGAACCATTTTATAGCCATATGTTTACCCTCATCAAATTATGATCGATTAATTTTTGTTTTTGTGAAAAATTTACTTTAAATTGTCTTATATAATATATTAAGTAAAGAAATAGACAAAAACAAGCATTCTTTGATTTTAATATCTCTAGAAATTTTGGAGAAAGATCAAAAACCAATGTATGGTTATAAATATTTTTTTAATGATATATGTTATTATTTTATCATTATAATTTATTTTAATGTTTTTGAGATGAATTAATTACTTTAAATTCGTATGAAACAACAAAAGTGTAATTATTTGGTTAATAATTATATAAAATAAATGATATCAAAAATATTTGATGTTATGTAAAATTAATGACATGTTGCTGTAAATTAAATTTTTAGATGAATATATAATTTTTCATATGTGTGAGAATTATATATTTTGATTCCATCATTTTATTTATATATATGAAATTTCAATTAAATGAATAATTCCAAAACTATTATTGATGTTATTTATGATAAATGACATGTTATTAAATGATTTAAAATTAATAAAAATAAAATTTTATCCCAAGTTATTTTGAAATGTAAATAAATATTAAATATTTTACATTTATGGAAAAGTTGAACTTTTATAATGACTATATTAAATTCTTAATAGTGGTATATTTAATAGCCTGGTTGAGGTCAAAACGATGTTTTCACACGTTATATGCACTTGTGTTATAATTATATTTAAAAACTAATAATATTTTTATTTTAGAAATGGGATTTTAAATTTATATTTGTTTTGGCTAAATTATGCATATAGGGTCATTTTAATTTAGTTTTAATGGATAAATTACCTAGGTAAAAAAAATAGTTACAATAGAAAAAGGCCAAAAATTTTAAAAATAAAAGAACATAGAAGTTAAGGAACTATAAGTTTAAAAAAAATGTGATTTCATTTTTTGGTGTATTTTTTTCTAAAACATATAATCCCTTATCCCTATTCATTAACAATTGTTTAGTCACATAATGAAAGAGGGATGTCCAAATATTTAATAATTTTAAGTATTTACAAAAATGTTTCTCCTCCTCAATAATAAAATAGAACTCACTCCCATCACTTATTACCACATAGAAATAAATTTGGATCCTAAAAACATTCCAAAATCAATTCCCCACTTCACACATATCATCATCGAAGACTTATATTGCACATAAATCGATCCTAGGTATTATTTTGTTCAAAACTAATGTCGATAAGTGAAAAAGAGGTGAAATTTTCCAATGTGTGTTTTTATTTTAGTTATATGTCCACCACCTTAAATTATTATTCACACATGATGATATAATAAAATAATAATCCTAAATATACTGATATGTTTTTATGTCATGTTATAATGCATCAAAAGGGTTATGAAATCGTTGATCGTGTGTATAGAGGACTACCACCACACGAACATATGTCGGTCATCTTTCCATTACCACCTCTAATGGTTATGTATGATGATAGATATAATGTATATATATTTTATTTGTAACCTAATTTCACATATATAGTAATTATAAAATAAATAACTTTTTAACTTCTATACTTTAGGGGATATAATAATATTTCTCAAGTGTACAGCAGTCTACCGACTCACATAATATTTTTTTTTCACAGATGATTTAAATGGAATATAATTAATATATGTTCTATTCGTGAAATAATTATGATATTAATGACATATTTATCTCACTATGATTATAATATATCATTTTTCTTTCTTTTTTTCTCACTGAAATATGAGAACATCATTTGTTTACATGGGGATTATCACCGTCATGAAACGATATGACTCTCTTTTCATCACCACAACACTTTGAAAATATGAATAAGAATATTTAAATAAAATCTGTTTTATTTTTAATATTATGATCAATATGTGGAGATAATATATTATTTACAACTTTTCCATAATTATCATTGAGAAATTCAATAGTTACTTATGTGTATGTATGACTTATCATCCCTTTGATCGTAACTTACTTAATTACTCAAAACCATGTTCCATGAATAGTATAAAACGTATAATTGATGAAAAAATATGATAATTATGTAATGATTATTATTATATCTATATTATTTAACCTTATAAAATTAGGGCTTCAAAAAATAACAGATGAAACACATCGGAATAAAAAATTAGCTCTTATCTGAAATGTGACCCAAACAAGGAATAGATAATAAAAAGGTCCTAAAATGAAAAATAAAATCATATTTGGTGTGATACATAAAAATAAATTGCATTAATAAATTTATTATTTACTTATATTTATTATATATGAAGTTTTTATGTGAATGATTAAATTCAATACTTACAACAATGGATTTCCATCACAATTTTAATTTTTTTGAGACACATACAATAATCATCACATGTTTATTTTATATTGTGTATATACTACCATTGAGTATATTTTTGGATTTTTATACCAAAATATTTTGGTATTTATATATCCCTTTTATTATCTATATTTAATGTGGTTTATCGGTCGAATGTCAAGAAATCAATAAGGGATTTTGGTCACAATTGGCCTTCTTAGAGACATAAGCTTTCTCATGTATAGTTCTTATTTTATGAGGTGTATATACATACCATTTGAAATGTTATCTCCTAGAAATAATAATTTTCTTGGTATGTTATGTTTCATTGAATTTTATTATTTCATGGGGCTTATGATTCAATGATACATAATTGGTAAGAGTTTTAAGTTAAAATGTCACCGTTTAAAGGGATTATTTTATATTATGCTTCCAATATTGAAATCTTATGATCTATCTCTCTAGAAACTCATGAATTTCACTCCCAAATAGTTATGTCATGAGAATAAATTTTCTATATTTTATTTTCCATTATTTAATTAACCATGAAGTAAAAGTATTTTTTTAATAAAAAATATATTTTCAGTCAAAAACCTTTTTTCCCGAAAATTTTTTTTCTCAAAATGATTACAAAAAGGTTTTAAAAGGTTCTCTTCAAGCAGAAATGATATTTACCTTAATAAATTTTTAAATGAATTTTTAAATATTTGTTTATATTTTTTCATGTTTTTTTTAAATAAAATTATTTTCAAAATATTTTTTGTTTTAAAAACTGATTTTCAATAAAATCTTATATTCTTTAAGAAATATTCCAAGTGTTCTTTTTTTCATAATGATTTTCCATGTAATATTAAATATTATAATGTTACAGATGATATTTTATAGATATGATCCATTTTTATCATTCTTATTCATTCTCTAAATGGTTTATATTTATAATTATAGATTCATATGAACCTCACATTTTTCATGGGTGATGATTTGATGAAATTATGAACTTATTATGAAACCAATTTATATTCCAAATTTTATGTTGTGATGAAATGTTTGTGAAACCCATTATATTTCATGTTTTAATATAATTATTATCTAATGATATTCTGGTTCACATTTGTATTATTTTTATTTTGTGACTGTGGTTTTGTTATAACTAATGACCATGGTTACATTATAACCAAGGACCCTGGTTAGGTTTTATCCAAAAAGGAGTGGGCCCTATATCTCCTTCTAATACATTGGGTATATATATTTATATAATAAGATAGAAAATAATAAAATTGGGTGTGAAATATATTTAGTAATATACTTCATCTATAATGATGGTCTATTTATAGATCCCTGCCAACCATAATTTTTTAAAGAGTTCTATCATTCCATTATGAGAAAATGGAAGGAACTAGGGATTGTGGTGTGTCCTATTCAGGAGGTGCATCCAGCCATACAGTACCATAATATGTATTGGTATTGGGACTTCAAAAATATGGAAATAATTATATGTGCCTATGTGTATGGTAAATTAAATTTCTTATACGAATTATATTCTCTCATCACACTAGTTGTTTCAGATTTCTTTTTGATTCGTTTCTTATGAACTGCCTAGATTTATTTAATATGTTTTGATCCATGAAATGTTTTGTATGAGCCTTGTAATTTAAGTTCATTATCACATACCATTGTGTTTATATTATTATTTTATAGGACTATGGAGTGTTATTTATTATGTTTACCCTTGTTTAGAATCTAGTTACACCCTTTCTTATGTTTCCGTCCTTAGGTTGTGAAGAATGGTTTGGGTAGTGTATTTATAAGAGGATTACATTGTGAGAAAATATTTATGGGATATATTGAAGAACATTCATGAATTAATAATAATATATTCCATGTTTATATGTGAACTAAACTATTATATTTCTTTTTCATGTGTTATTTAATGTAATGAATATTCATCTAATATGAGGTAATACCCTTGTTTAAGAAGCCAAGGTCTCCATGGTTGGTGTGAAAGGAAAGGTTCAGTAATCATTAGAATAATAGGATGTGAAAACATTAGGTATGTCACTAAGCATATTCTTATGGATGTATCTAAGTATGTGTGTGAGTATAAGAAAATTTCCTAGAGTTTTGGTAATGGATAGAATGAGTGGGTTATCTCTCTATATATGCTACAAGGGGATCAGGATCAAGAATAGAGGTGCCTAGGGTTAATAAATTTGTAGAGGTCACATTGATCTGTACTCGATCATCATTTAGTGAATGAAAGTGGTACTTCCATTACACTAAGATTCACTCTCCCAGGGCATATTCATTTAAAATTCAAAAAATATTTGCAGGCCATCATAAAAGAATTAAATATATTATGACAATTAATGGCCTTGTAAATGACAATGGTGTCATGTTTTTAAGATTATTTGTTTCTATATAGGTATTATGTGAGTGATTTTTCAGATAATGTTTTTTCTCACTATGATTAATGTTTCTCACGCAGTGATTTTTCGAGTTAGTTAATACAGGGAACCAGAATGAACTGGGATAACATCCACTGTGACAGAAACTTTACTGATGATACACTAAATGGAATGATGACTAGAGTGAATGATATTTTAATTATGATGAATCATCTATCCAAAAATATTATTACTAATTTCCACCATAATCAAATATCATAGCTTCCAAAGAAGAGAATGATAGAGTTCCCTGAAAGTTCAAGTAGTGGACACCATAGAAGAAAGAACATTCAGTTTTCCATTTGTCAAGAATGTGGGAATAAGAACCCAAATTAATGTTTAAGGGGAAAATTAATAAGTTTCAAGTGAGAAAAAGTATGATATAATGTTATTAACTATTATAGAAAATATAAATATTCATTTAACAAAATGGTAAATAATATTGGTATCTCAAAATTATTATCAAATGATTGATGTATTAGAGGATAAAAAATGTTCATAATGAAAACTGATGTGCTCAAGAGAAATCTCATTAAGAGAATCCACAAGGAAGTATGAGTAATGGATTATATGATATAAATTAAGAGACTATTAATAAAATTATAAAGGAAAGGAATGTTAAGGATAATGATGAGTAATAATTGTAAATAGTTTTAGATTGATGTGGGATGATTATAGTATTTATGCACTGGAATTAAATAATTAAGAAATATATAAGGTGTGTTTAGTTTACTATTTTGGTAAAGGATTTGAATGTATATGTGGAATGATACTGAGGACATGGAAATGTGATATAATTTCAAGGTGATAATCATGTAAAACAAATAACATAGATAATGATAAACCTTAATATGATCCTAATATTTACAAAAATTATTTTGCGAAAATTATTTGATGGATATGAATAGTGAAAATTGGATAGTATTGATGATCATGGAACTGAATAATGATTTTTGTAGAAATTGGTATTTTCTATCACTGATGGAGATTATTTCATTTCTAGGTATATCGAACATATCTAATAATCTGTGTATTGAATAAGGAATGAGGAAGAATGTTTTTTTCAATATGTTTTTATTGTAATTCATGTTATTACCATGTTTTAACAGAACAATTGATGACGGTATTCAAATGTTTGGTAAGTGACATTTGAGAGATACGTCATGATATTTTAGTTATTAATATTAAATTTATTTTTAGAAATGTAGATAACCTATTTATAAATTTTAAATTTTATAAGATTTATAAACATAGCCATTTATATAATGGTTTGTGTTGAATTTTCTACATGGTATTAGAGATTAATGTATTATTAGACAATAGGAAGATTTATTCTCATGGTGTGCAAAACATTTTATTTTGATAATAACTAAATTTCAAAGGAATAAACTTTCATTATATTATGGATCTTAAGATCCATTAATAGTGAATTTTAGTACTTCTGGGAAAAAAATATATGTATTTCTTGTTGTAAGCTATGAATTGTGAATATATCAAGGAAAAACCAACATTTGATATCGTTATTATAAAACGGAATGAAATTAATTAAGTTTCATTTTTACATAAAAATTACACAACGTTGGAAAAATCTTATTTGAATAAAAAATTTCACTCTATCCTCATTTCTGATGATATAAATGACCATTTTCGTGCCTCTTTGGTTTATTTATTTGGGTTCGTTAACATTATCCTAACAATGTTCACTATCAATCTCGATCATTATTTGGGTGTTAGTTTCCTCATTTGTATCCATGATTTATGTACCATCTATGTATTCATATTTGGAAACCTAGTATGTGTTATTCCATATGACATTCACATGTATTTTTAACTTTTTCAATACTATATTTTATTACCCTTTTTATGATGTGGGTTTCAATGATGGAATTTTCATGTATTAAAGCACCAATGACCAAGATGAATATCAAGGACAAAATTTAATTTTATGTGGGTAAAATGTGACACCATGAGATTTTTTTATTTGTTCAAATATATTTAATATTTTGTATATTTTACATTACACTAAACACTTTGTTTATCTTTAATTAAACACAACACATAGTTTAAATGAAACCATAAAAACTATAAATTTTTATTATTTTATATAATTATTGTAACCTATATGTCGGAATGGAGGGTATGAATATGATTTAATAAATTAATTTTTTTTCTAACACAAGAATTTAAAATTTAATCTTTTGTCGCCAATTAATTTTAAATGAAAATAAAAATCCTTTAAATAGAAATTAATTATTATTTTGAAAAGTATATTTTATACGCAAAATTGTGTACCATGATTCATTTTAAATTTTATTTTTAAAATAGTGTGAATGTAAATTGATAAAATTGATTACAAAATTTGATTAATAATAATTTATGTTATCTAATAAGTTAATTTTTATATTGAAAAAAAAAATATTGTGAAAAAAGTAAAAAAAATATTTAGCACACTTAAGGTCAAACAGAATTATGGAGGGTTAAACTAACAATATTTGGATTTAAATGTCATAAAAACTTGTCCAACACCCATTTTATAAAAATCATTAAATTATTCTCACTATCTAATCTATTATTATGATTTTTTGGGACATTTTTTCTTTTAGGTGACCTATATAATAAGTTAAGTATTGAAAAAGATAAAATATGAACCTTACTTGCTTTTAATGATTATAATTATTTGGGATAGTGAAAAGACACCATACTTTTTGTTATAAATAATATTTTTAAATAAAAATGATATTATGTCATCCCAATAATTTATTTCATTTTTTTAAAATGAATTGATAAATTTAAATTCTTTAGAATCACCAACAACATAATTATTTAGTAAATTATCAAATAAAATAAATGATACTAAAAATATTGAATGTGAATTCAATTCAATGAATTATAGTATTACCTTAATTTATTTAACGAATATATCATTTTATAGAGGTTTTACCATAATTTATATTAATTTAATTATTTTTTGTCAAATTGTTTAAATCTAAATAAAATGAATAATGTTAAAATTAATTTTACTGTTATTTTATAATAAATTATATTTCCTTAAATGATTTATAATTTATAAAAAAACATCACATATCATGTAGATGTAAATATTAATAAATATCAACTATGTTCCATTCATGGACCAGTTATTAATTTATAATAACTATATTTACATCTAAATAGTAAAAACTCGGTTAGAGCTAATAATGTTAAAATGGAGTTTTTTCAATTTACTTGCTTTTGTGTTAAAATTAATTTTCAACACCCATTGGATTTTTATTTCATGAGTTGGATTTCATATTTAGATTCACAGGATCCAAATTATCCAGAATTTATTGTTTTATTTTAGACATAATGGACAAATGTCCTACGTAAAAATGCCTAGATACCATAGAAAATACAATTAAAATGGTTGAAATAAAGAAACACAGAACTCAAGGAACAACATGTTTAAAAAATGTGTATTTTTTCGGGATGAAGAGGAGTGTACTGACCATATAATCTATCCATTCCATTAATTATCATTTTGGGAGCCACATGAGGTGAGAGTGATCTCCCAATAGTGACTACATTTTTCTATTTAAAAAAAATACACTTCTCATCAACAATAAAGAAAAGTCACTCCCCTAACATATTCAGAATAATCAAGCCATTTTTTTCAAAAAGACCCTACAAAATCACTTTTTGGTTTCCTTATATCATCCTAGAAGTTTTTTTTTCATAAATAAAAACATGGAAGGTATATGTGCAAACCAAAGGAACATACCCGAAGAAGTTGTAACATTGTTAAATGAGAATTTTATTTTATTTCTTTCTCTAGCTCCATTAATTAATATTAAAAAATTATGATATAATAACCACAAAATATTTGATAAAATAATTTTTATTATGTTGAAATAATTACCTAAAATAATCTCTCATTCCATAAAATTAGTTATGATGTCATACATCATGTGTATGGTTGAATACTGAATCACCAACCGATGTCATTCCATTTTTTGCATTACCACCTCTCAAGGTGGGGTCAGATGATAGATATAAATAATATATATAATATATATAAATTATTTTATCTATTTATTCATTATATCATATATAACTTTTTACCTTCCATGACCTATGGGATAAGATAATGTTGCTCGTGTGTAGGACAGACTATTGCCTCTCAGTGTGATGTGATTGTTTTTCACTAATGCTTTAAATGAAAGACAATACAAATAAATATATGGGGAGTTAATGTCATAATTATGATATTCATGATATATTTATCATTCTGAAATGATAATATATCATTTTATTCCTTTCATTTTCTTTCACTGAAAGATGATAACACCATTCGTGTATTTGTGGACTACCGCCTTCACAATGGGATATGACTTTATTTTCATCACCACAACACAAGGATAATATGTATAAGAATATTTAAAACAAATTATGTATTTATGATAATATTATAATTATGTTAATACAAAACATTAAATACCTCTTTTCCATAATAATCTTTCCCAAATTGAATCGTTACTCAAGCATATGAATGACCATGCATGTCATCGACTGTAACATACTTCATTTCTCAAAACCATTTTTCATGATTAATCATAAAATTATAATTAATTTATAAATATTATATTAATTTAATTATTATTATTCTTTAAATTATGAAACTATGATCAATGTGGTAGTAATGGAAATAAAAAATAAAAACATATATGAAAAATTGAGCAGTTATTACCCAAAACAAGAGTTTAAAAAGTAATGGTTAATAAAGCATTAATAAAAGAACATAAGTAAATCATATATGGTAAAATATATAAATTTTTTGTTATTTAATATATTTATATAAAATTTATATTCAATATATAGAAGTTTTGAATGTGTACGATGGAAGTTGAGACTTATGGTAAGGGATTTCTGTCTCCTATTTATTTTTTGGTGAGATACAATCCATATGTACTATGTCATTATTTTATGTGGAGTATATACTCCACAATAATATATTTTAGGATACATGGTAATAAATTTATTGATATTTTAATATCAATTTTATTATCTCTCTTTCATGGGGTTTACAGTTCAAAAGTTATAGCATCAATAAGGTACATTTTTTCTAAATTTCTCTTCTTTGGGACATGGGTTATGTTTGGAACATATCGACTTCTATGATGTGTATATACATAAAAATTGAAATTTTATGCCATTAATAAAATTATTTTATTGATATTTTTTATTCTAATTTATTTAATTATTACATGGGGCTTATGATTCAATGTTTCTAAAGTTTTAAGTGTTTTATGTTTCAAGATCATCATTTATTGAGATTGTTTATGATTTTGTACCTAATGATAAAATATTATGATCTATCTCTCTATAAAAACATGAATTTTATTTTTGAATTTTTATTTCTGTAGATTAAAAATTTTCATTCATTTTAATCTTTTAACCTACCCAATAGTTCAAATTATTTGTCTTGAAATTTTTTTTTTTAATTCAAAAACTATTTTTCTTCCCAAACAATGTTTTCTAAAAATGTTTTCAAAAATGATTTAAAGAGTATTTTTTCCAGTAAAATCTATTTTTTCTAGAATAAATGTTTCTAATAAATGTTTTAAATCATCCTTTATATTATTATCGAGGTTATTTTTAATGAAAATTATTTTTAAATTGTTTTATGTTTTAAAAAAGGGATTTTTTTAAGAAAGGTTATTTCCCATAAGATAAGTTACAATTGAATTTTATTTCAAAATAATATTACTTATAAGATGACATAATTTTATGTTACTAATTATTTCTTATAGATATTATCCAAGGATCACATTTATAAATTTTTTATGTCAATAATGATAAGATTATTATAAATCCCACTTACTTTTTCATGGGATATTATTATTGAGATAATTAATTTATTTTGAAACCTATTTCATTTCCACAAGTTATATTATGATAAAATGTTAATGAACCCCATTTAATTAATGGTATCTCATATGATTAATGATTTATGATTTTTTGTCTTATGTATATTTTATTTTCATTATCTTATTGGGGTTAAGTTACAACTAAAGATGGTGGTTATGTCATAACCCAAGAATGTGATTTTGTAATAGGCAATGATTGATGGTACTTATATATCTCTATATTGCATTGGTAAATAATTATATCCCATAAGATAGAAAGGACTTGAATAGGGAGTGAAATCATGAATGTAAAGGACATTTTCCTCTCTGATAGTCTTCAGAGTGAACCATGATTACCATATTGGTCTGGGAAGAGTCCCCATTCCACTATATGGAAAGGCATGCCACTAGGGGTGGTGGTGTGTCTTTCCAAGGAGTTGTATCCTCCCATGAAGTGCTTTCATAATTTTTTTCAATTGGTATTGAATACTAAGAAAATTATTTTATATTATTATGTTTATATAATAATTATATGTCTTATGCTGATGTTATTCTCTCATGACTCATGTTATTTGATTTCCTTATGATTCATGTCTTATAAACTGTTGTGATTTATTCAATATGATTTTTATCCATGGCACGTTTTGTATAACCCTTATATGTTTTCTATGATCTCCAACACTTATTCTTAAATTATTCTGTCAGACAACCATTGATTGTTATCTCCTATGTTTACAATTATTGAACATCCCATAACAACCTTTCTTATTCCCATTCCTTAGGATATAAATAACGTTTTATGTAGGGTATGCATAAGAGGATTACTATGTGATAAGTTATTTATGGTATAAATTTAATATATTTATGGAATTAAGATTACTATGTTATATATTTGAAAAGGTACTAAACTATTAGTGTCCTCATACATTAATCTGGGTAATGCAACAAATATTAATCTAAAAATATCTAATATCCATGTACAAGAATCCATGCTCACTACAGTTAGTATGAGAGAAAATATCTAGATAGACTTTAGAAACAAGGAAGTGAATCCTCTACCAGATCACTAGGGATATTTCTAAGGATATTTCCTAGGATTACACTAAGGATATGTCTAAGGATGAGTAAATGTATAGGAAAATATCCTTGGATTTTGGTAATGGATTGTGTGAGTGGTATCTAAGAAAACAAATCCTTGTATGGATACTACAAGCAGATTTGGATCAGGTATAGAGGTAAAAATATGAAATATCTCCGAAAATGTCACATTGATTTGAATTCAATATCCACCTAGTGTATGAAAACCAGCCTTACTATACAACTGGTATTACAATCTATGGGGATATGATTTGGAAATTGGACAACTATTTATGAACCATCATAAAGGCTTTAATTAGGGGATGACTATTAATTTGATTGGTTATGCCTAAGGTTTCATCGATTTGTAATATGGTTTTTAAATTTAGCCTTTATATAAGTCTGTTTTAATTAGTATTTAGTTACCCAAAATGATTAGTTTTTCCCACACAATGATATTTTTTTAGATAATGGTGAGAAAAAGATGTAATTGGGTTAACATCGAATGTAAATGATGAATTTTTTATGAGAATAAAAATTTAATGATTATTCAAGTAAAATATATTTTTATTATAATTATCAATAATCATAGAACATAGTTATGATTGTGGACCTCATCTAACATTTTCCCTCACCAATGAAGATAAGTATTGATTTTGTTGAGAGTTTGGTCATGGGGACCATGCTCTAAGCAAAATCTACACCTTGCCCCTCCAAGACTACAGTTTCTCTCTAGTGGTGATTCAAATGGGGGGTCTGTGTGTTGCTTCTTCATAATTTTATCCTCCTTTACTCTCTCTTCCCAACTTACTCCTACCATTTTTTAACCACCTTTATAGTTCTATATCATTTCCGTGATTTTCTTGATTTATCTCATTATACTTTTTTATATTTTGTTTATACCATGGTTTCACTCTCAGATATTGCCTTCAATTGTTCTTCATCCTCTCTTATATTATAATTTCCACATTTCTTACCCATTATTGGTCTTCAATGATGGTTTCTTTTAGGTGGTTTGGCTTGAATTGTCTGATACGTCGTTGGTTTCTATAGAGTGAGAAATTAAAATGTCTCCTTCTTCTATTTTTTGGTTTCCCTCTAGTGGTGATGGTTCAAGTGTCATCTTCATCAGTTTTATCTAGTCTCAAACGGATAAAGTAAGGGTTGATTCATGGTATGGTGTGGACATATATTGAGCCAATGTCCACTCAACTATTCTCTAAAATCATGGTATATCACTCCCTTCCCCATCTATCTAGAGTGTTGTTCTCCATGTATATTTGGTGACCTACTGTTTGGGTGGCCATATTTTTCCAAGAGAAGTGTCTGATGATGGATTCTTTCCCTATGGGTTATTAGTGTTTCATCTTAAAACTTCTAGATGTTGTTTTTTATGCTGGTTTGGTTGATTTTTATTGGAACATTCTTTTACATTCAATGTTCTTAGTAGTTAATCATAAATGATGAAGGTTATCAATGTTTTCATGTTTAGTTTTTCTCGTTTTGATTTCTTTATCCCTGTTTGATAGACTTTGTTGTTTTCAATTGTAGGTGGTAGTTGTTCTAGTGCTATTTGGGTTAAAAATGTCTTGTTTGAAGGTATGAGTTAGTTTTCAATTTTTCAGTTTTCGGTGAGTATGTTCAATGTATGTGCTTTTATTGATTGATCTTACATCTCAAGGGTCATCTTCAGGTTGATGCAGTTTTTTTAGCCAAAGGATTATAAAGCACAGTTTTCATGGAATAATGTGTTTTTCTTTTGAAATTTGAATGGAGGATAGATTTGTTAAAGGATATGTTTTGGATGACTTTATGTTTATATTTATTTTGATTTTCAAAACTGTGTTTAGTTGTCAAGTAGTGATTATAATGATTTTAGTATAATTTACAGGTTTTGTATTCTATCTTGTGTTTTTCTACAGGTTTGTATCTATGGTTTTTATTTTGTTTGGGTACACACCTAACCTTTAAAATTGTTTTACAAATATATATATATATATATATATATTGATAGAGAGTATCAAGAACCAAACAGGGAAGATGATTTAGTTTCTAATTTGCAAAGAATTTTTTGAAAATCACCCATGTGAATGCCTTATAGGAATGAGAAGATGTTTGGAGGCTGAAAAAGAAGTACATTGAGTAAGTAACTCCTAAGTAAAAACAAAATTTTATGTTAATGTAATGGATGGGAATGTCAGTCTCCCAAATTTAAGATCAAATAATGAATGTTTAAAGAGTGGAAATTATGTCTATTATGCACACTGATGTCCTAATGGGATTTTTCAAGAAGGGAATCAGCATCGTTGTACAGGTAATGGTTTTTCAGTTGATGATAATGAAACTATGAATGACATATGGCCATAATGTACTACTAAGGAATTAGATAATGAATCCTAGATAACTGTTTGAGGAGTAAGTGGTATGAATTATGTATATAGGAATTGGAAATATGGAATTACGAAGTATATTAGGATTTTTGAGTATTATTTATTCATTAAATATTTGAAATAATATTTTGAATGGTGCTGATAACCTAGAAAAGTGATTTAATATAGAGGTGATATACAAGGGAAACACATGATTAAGGGGGTGATAACCCGAAACATGTTCCTGATGTTGAGATAATGATTTTGGGATAATGATATGATTTATATGAATAATGTAAATTGGATAGTGATTATAACCATGAAACATATTAATGACTTGGGTGAAAAGTGGGTTTTTTTATCAATGATGGGGTTTACAATATTTTTGGATTTATGGAATATATCAAATAATCTAGGTTTTATGTGCAGAATAAAGATGTGTTCATTTTTTAATACTTTTTATTGTAATTCATATAATTTCCATGTTTCAAGAAAATTCACGATAAAGGTATTCACCTGTTTGGTATGTGATAGTTAAGAGATATCTCATGATATTTCGATGGTTAAGGTTATGTTCATTTTTTAGAAATTTAGATTGCCTCTTTATATATTTTAAATTATGGAATATTTAAATGGTAAGCCCATTATATATTGGATTATGTTTTATTTTGGATGAGGTTTAATTGCTTAATGTATTATTTCACAATATGATGATTCATGCATAACTTGGGATAACCATTTTGTTTTGATAATAACTAGTGAAAGAACAAAAGAGTTATCATTCTATTATGGATCGTAAGATTTTTTAAAAGAAAATTTTAGTGCTTCAGGAATCAAAATTAATTTTTAGATATTCATTTATTGGAGTCAGTGATGGATTTTAAATTGATCATGGTATAACCAATAAGTGAGATTTTGCATTTGAAACGGAATGAAATCAAGTAAGTATATATTATCATTAAAATTCACCTAAATTAGGAAAATAATATTGAAATTAAATTTTTTCATGAGATTATCCATTCTAATGATATAAATGACCTCTTTCACGCCTCTTTGGTTAATGATATTTTGGTAATTTACATTCTCCTGACCATGTTCTCTATCACTCTCAATAATTAATTGGGTGTTAGTTTTCTCTTATATGCCCATTTATTACCTCCACAAAATGTTTTCATATTTATAAACCTTTTATGTATTATTCCATATGACTTTAAAAAACAATTTCCTTTTTCAACCTGATGTTTTATTTATCTTTTATATGATTTGTGTTTATGTGAATAAATTTTCAAATGTTAATCCTTTGATGACAAAGATAAATTTCAAGGGATAAATTAAATTTTAATAGGGGATAATGTAACACTATGATATTTTATGAAGTTTTTTTCAAAAATAATTAATCATTAATAAAATTTACATTACATATAACACCAGGTTTATATTTTAAAACATGAAGCACTGTGTTTAAATAAAGCATGAAATTCTATTAAAATATTGTTATTTCAACAAATAGTTATCACCTAGTTATTTGATTTTCATGTATGGATAGTATTGACAAAATTATAAAAACATACAGTTCACATGCACACATATATATAAATATATAATGAATTCACTCACCCAAAATAATAATAAATGAAAAAAACCTCTTGAATACAAAATAAATATTTTTATGAAAAACATTTTTTATACACACAAATGTGTCTTATATAAATATATTAACTAAATCATCAATGGTGACTAATATTAATGAGATTCATATAGAATATATTCAACATAATGTCCATATTATGTATTTTATTGACAAGATATAAGAATAAATACATTTATCTCTTAAAAAAGAATTTGTTTAAAAATTATTTTTCACATTTGGAATAATTATATTAAAATTAAATTTTAAAACATTTTGATATTTTTTGAAAAAATAAGATTAATTTTTGAAATAATTCTTTTAATATTTTCATATGAAATTTTTTGGGGATTTTTCTGAAAAGATTCTATTTTTATGTTTATTGAAAAATACAGAATTTTAATTAAAAAATGTATTTTCATTTAAATTATTTATAAAGATAAATTACATTTGAAATTAGTTTTAAATTAAAATTAGATTACTTTTATTCATATTAAACCAATTTACGTCATTGTAATCATTTTCATGTTGAGTTTTTGTATAAATCATTGTAATCTATTGAACATCATCACATTAAAATCATTCCTTCTCATCTCGTCTATAGGATTAATTTGAAATTATATTTTTCCACTTATATTAATATAATTTTGAAAAAATGTTGTTGAAATTTGGAATAATAATTATTTATATTATATAATTAGGGTTACTTAATTTTTTCCAAAATTAATATTGAAATTAGAAAAAAAAATTATTTATCACGGTTATGTTAATAATGGATTTATCGAAGGCTAAATTAATAATATAATTGATAAAATGACTAAAAAACTTGAAAAAATATATTATCTAGTCATATTTAGAGACTTATTATCGATTTATCTCATTATATGAGTTCTTTGGACACTTTTCCATGAGACTGGCCAATATAAGAAGTTATGTAATGAAAAATACAATAAAAGAACCTTCCTTTCTATTAATGTCAATAAAACTTTTAGATAGGGAAAAAATATTTTCTTGTGTAAGTATTACTCTGAGATAAAAATTAGTTTTTAAACAGGATAATTTATTTTAACTTTCTGATATGAAATTAATCCTTTAAAAGATGAACAAATGCTAACACACAAATTATGCTGTTAATAATTATACTAAATAAATGATACTAAAAATAATAAAAGTGAATTAAATAGATTAAATAATTCACATACATTATTTTTGTAGACAAATATATAATTTTACATTGTTTTTATAATAATATATTCTAATTACTTCATTATCTTGATATTTTTAAAATTCATATTAAATGAATAATGTCAAAATTAACATTAATGTTATTCTGTAATAAATGATATTTGATTAAATGATTTAAAATAAATAAAAATCATATCTTAATACATTAATTTTTAAATAATAATTAATATAAACTATATTCCATTCATAGGCTAATTGTTCTCTTATAATGACTATATTGACATCCAAATCATAAAAACTATGTTAGTGGAGTTACGGTTGAAACGTTGTTTTGCATATGAAATGTGTTTGTGTTAAACATAATTTTTAAATAAAATAGGATATTTATTTTAAAAATTTGATTTCATATTTAGAATAAATTGGTAAAATTTATCAACATAATATCATTTTATATTATTATTAATGGAAAAGTTACCTAGGTTAAAAATACTAGTTACTATAGAAGACAACAAATTGGAAAAAATATTAAAACATATAAGTAAAAGAATAATTTATCTAAAAATGCGCTTTTATTGTGTGGTGAATGTGTGAATAATAATTATCATACCCAGACCCATTTTAAAATTCATTTTCTAGTCACATGGGGAAAGAGTGACCTCCCAATAGTGAATAATTATGGGTATTTACAAAAATGTCACTCCTCATTGACTATAAAAGTGAAGTCATTGTCCCCACATATTCACACATATCAATAAATTTTTATTGACCAGAACATACCCAAATAAATTCAAAAATTCCCCAATATCATCCTAAAATAATTATCTTGGGAATAAACTAGAATCTATTTGATGAAAAATTGAGAAAGATACCCGGAGAATATGTAATATTATTCAAAAAGGTATTTTTTATTTCTTTATCCAACACCTTCAATTATTATTAAAAACTGAAGATAAATTAACATAGGTATCTAAAATATAATTATACATAATTTTTTTGAATTCATGATCTACAACCCTATCTTCTTTAATGAATTGATTTACAAATTTGTTGTCTGAGTGTACGATGGACTTCCGTCACACAAACAGATGACAATTGATTTTCTAATACCACCTCCCACAGTTGGGTGTGATAGATAATATAAAGTACATATAAGATATTTATAACATAATTATTCTAATTGATTTATTATATCATATATAATTCTTTACCTTCCATTATATTTTGGATATGATAACATCGCTCATGTATACGGCGGACTACTACCTCACGAAGTGACATGATTCATTTTCACTAATGCTTTACATGTAATATAATAAGGTTATATATATTTTTATCAATCAATTAATTTTGAAATTAAAAACTTACTTAAAATTATATAAATATAAAAAATAATTTTTTATCCTTTTCACTCATGGAAATATGATAACATCATTCGTGTGTCTGCGGACTACCGCTTTAATGAAGCGATGTGACTCTCTTTTCATCACCATGCCACATAGATAATAAGTATATGTATATTTAAAGAAATAAATATGTTATTTATAAAATTATTATTATATTATAAGTATAATATATTACTTACCTTCTTTCCATAATGATCGTTGAAAATGGAATCGTTTCTAATACATATATACAACCTACCATATCATTCATTGTAACTTACTTCATTTCTCACAACCTTGATTCGTGATTAATATTAAAAATATAATTGAAATATAAATATGATAATTATTTCATTATTATTATTTTCTATGTTATTGGACCTTGATCAATGTCTGAGGACAGAAAATAACAAAACAAAACATATACCAAAAACACAGTGGTTATTACACAAAACATGAATCTAATATGGAATAGTTAATAAATGTGTAATTAAAGGACACAATTAAATCATATGTGCGGTTATATATATATATTTAAGGTACTATAATATATTTATAATAAACATATATTTATTATACCTGAGTTTTGGACATTTATAATGTACATTGATACATACAGTATGGGATTTCCCTCACAGTTTTTCCCCCTTTGTCGCATGCCTTATTCACCTTTTGATTCCATTAGGTCATGTATATACATCCCAAGAATATATTTTATAATGATTTTCTTTTCATTTTTTAATATTTAAATATCCATTTTTTATCTCACTTTCAGAAAAATTATATTTCTAAATTTAATAAATCAATAACGTAATTTTGTCACTATTTTCTTTTTTGGGACATATGTTATGTTATGGACATATCATCTTAAATGAGGAGTATATACTATCTATTAGACAATTTATTTCATGAATAAAATTCTTATAATAATATTTTATGTTTTATTTGAAGTTACTCTCTTATGGGACTTATGGTTTAATGTTACCAACATGTTAAGAGATTTATGATAAAATATCACCGTTTATTGGTATTGCTTTTTATTATGCATCCAATGGTGAAATATTATGATAAATGTCCCCAGAAAAAATCAAGAATTTAAATATCTGATAGGTATATCAGGATAATAAATGGTGTCCCTTTATTTTCATCTCCTTAATTTCTCAGGATTTCAAAATAATTTCATTACAAAAAATCTTCTTTTGAATCGACCCCATTTTTCTTCCAAAACTATGTATTCAAAAAATGATTTCAAAATGATTTTAAAAATTATTACAATGTTTAAATGATATTTTCCTCCAGAAATATTATAAATGATTATTTAAATATCCCTTTCAATGTTTTCAATGTTATTTCTATGAAAATTATATATTCAAAATTATATGTGTTTTAAAATGTAATTTTCTTATGAAGGTTTTTTTATTTTTGAAATATTCAATGTGATTTTTATTTCAAAATAATTATCAATTTTATATGAAATACTTAGCTGTTACTTATGATCTACTATGTATATAATCTAAGGATACCAATCTTAATCTTCCTTTTGATGATTTATGTTTATAATGACAAGATGTATATAGAACCTGCCTCCTTTTCCTTGGGTTATGCATAAAAATGGTGAAATGAATATGAAAACATTATGTATTCCAATGGTTATGTTGTAAATAAAAGTTTATCAATCACATAAAATTTCATGGTTTCAGATATGATCAATGTTTTATGTTATTGTGGCACACATATAGAATATTTTTATTATTTGACAGCGGTTATGTTATGACTTAGTATTATGGTTACATTATTATCATGGATTGTGGTTAAGTTACAACCAAAAATGAGTGAGACCCATATCGCTATCCAATGCATTAGGAAAATATTTATATCTCATGAGATTGATTAGACTGGAATAGGGATTGAAATAGGTTTAGTAAGATACTTTATTCTATATGAGTTATTTCGATGTGAACCTTGACTACCATTATAGTTTAAAGAGAAAACTCATTTCACAATGACGATAGGTTTACCACTATGGACAGTGCGGTGTCCCCCCTATGAGATGTATCCACCCATGAGGTACACTAATATTTTTTTTATTGAGTCATTACTACTGTGGAAATTATTTTCTATTCCTATTTGTATGAAACAACTCAATGTCTTATTGTAATGTTATGCTCTCATGACTCAATCATTTTTATTTCCATTTGGTTCATGTTTTATTAACTACCATGATTTACGAAATACGTTTCGGATCCATGAAATATTGGTTGTGAGACTTTTAGGTCATGATCATGGTCACATGTTTTTATATTTATCATATTCTTTCGTATGACCATAGATTGATATCTCTTACATCTACCCTTAGTGAGCATCTATTCTCACACTTTCTTTTGCTACATTCCTCGGGTTGTGAATAAAGGTTTTGGTTGGGAATTCATAATAGGATAATTATGTGACAATGTATTTGTGGGATACATTGATGATCTTTCTAGAATTTAGAAGATTATGTTCGATGTTTCCCATGTAACTAAATTATTATGGTACTCAGATGTCTATTTGTTTGATGTATTGAACATTCATCTAAAAATATTTAATATCAATGTATGAAAGCCATTAATTTCTATATCACTCTATCTAATACACCTTAATGGAATGGTGTGTCTAAGGGTAGGAATCCTATCATGTGGTACATTGTTCAATCGATAATTGTAATATAAAATATTTTCAATATAAATTTTAACAAATGAATTACCTTAAATTATATTAGTCTATAAAAAATAATTTTTTGTTTAATTATATTAACCAATATTTGTTATTCAGTTTAATCACTTAATTATATTTTATTACTTTATTCATTTTTTAAAATATATCAATTCAATTTAAAGGCATACTATAAATAAATAGAAGAAAAAACATAATGAGATAATTATTAATCTTTTTCATGACATAACATTACTACTGAAGGATAAATAAATTACATAAGATCTATAATTTTTTAATGATACAATAAAGACATGTGAATAAAATTACAATGATTTAGAAATCAAATGGGTCATGTTCTCCTAGAAATAGAATAGTAAAAAACAACACTCTACAATGCAAACAAAACATTAGAAATACTATTTAAATTCTTTAAATGATTTACAATAAACCAATGATAAAATTTATAAGATAAAAATCGAAGTAAATAGGTGGTATTTATAGGAAGTATAATGATTATATCTGGGATCAAAAAGTAAAATGATATTTGTAATAGTGTTCAAGATATTATAATAGAAACATGGACATTATAATAGTAAATTTTTCATAAAAATAATAAAATAATTGATATGTAATGTTCACCATGAATGAAATCATAAAATATAAATACTAAAATATCATAATATAAAATATTTAAATTCAATAACTCAATAAATGTATAAGTTTATTCTTTTAATGAGGTTTGTTTTTACATATTGGCTTAAAAAATTAATAATTATTTTAACTTGTAAATATAATAATTATTTAAATTTTAACTTAATTTATAGAAATTTTATTTTATTTTTTTGACAAGTGGTACAATATTTTCCATGAATTATATTTTGGTATTTTTGAAATGGTTATTTTTTTATTGATCAGTTAAAAAACATTTGTTTATAAAATAAGTTTTATGACATCATTATGAGGTAAAATGGCCCAATAATTAATTTTTTTAATAAGTTACCATTTATATAATGATTCAAATAATAGATTTTTGAAATATAAATTAAATTCCAAATACATAAATATATTTCAAAATTTATAATTATGTTTTATGATAATAAAAATGTGATTCAAAATATTAAATTAAATTACATAACAAAATAAGAAAATTTATTTTTTATATTACTTAAGTTTAAATAATTATAAAAAAATATGATAAATTTTCACAAGAATAAATACTATTCACAATATTGAGAAAATAAATATATTATTCTATATTTTATTCAAAATTACTCGGCTCCTTCACCTATAAATGCTCTGATTTTTCATTACATCTAAAATATCTTCAGTTTCCTATTATTTAAAACATTATCATCTGATATATTCATGTACACCTTTTTAGGTTATGGTCTATTAAAAAGACCCTGCTATGAAGTCTTAATTCTCAGTCCAAAGGAGGCATCTTAAAGTGGATCGTAATAGTTTCAAATACATTTTCCATTCTCCTTTAATTATTTCTATAACACCTCAAGATCATGGAATATTATTATTTTTAAATATATCAATTTTTTTGATAGGTTTCTCCACACACAACACCGAAAATAAATTAAAACTTAATATATTTAAATAAATTAAAAATATTTATGTATGATCACTAAAACATAGTGATTTAATTAAAATGAATGACTAAATTTACATGATTTAGGGAATATATGTATATTGGAAGTAAATTCTACTATTGATATGAATTAAATTGAATAAGTTAACCTAAATTACTAATATGATCATATAATATTTACACAATTATTTTTCCCAAAATTTTCCATTTTAGGTTATATAATATCCATTTAAATAAAAATGTATATAATGATAATAAATTATTATTGATATTAATAACTTTTTTACACCAATATATTTATTACACAATATATTGTTTTCACGTAACTCATAATTTGAATGACTTTATCATTTCATATAAATGAAATAATAGTTTAAAAAACATTTATGAAATAAAATATAAATTTAAAGATTAAAAATATTATTTTAAAAATATTAATTGAACTAATAAATCTTATATTCATGATTATTCAAGATAATTAAATTGTTACTTTCATAAAAAAAATTCTTGTCTTTTATTTAAATAAATTAATTTCAATGGAGATTCGTTTTTTCATTCCTTGAAAGCCCCATTACATTTAATTTATTAACAATAAATCCATTTATTTCAACAAAATAGTAACAAATATCCTTTTATTTCTTGTGTAAATTTAAATTTCAAAAATGTAATTTTATAAAAAAAAGTATTTTAACAAAATTAAGTGTTTTATATGAAAATAATATTTTCACATTTATAGACCATGTATTTTATAAAATGGTTGTGAAATCATAAATTAGAGGTGTAAAATTAGGTGAAAGGATCAAACATTTTGTTTTTCATTAAAATTAATTACTAAGGTTAGAAATTAATTTCCACAGTAAAAGTGAATTTGAAAACATGTCAAAAATATAAAATAAAAAGCCTTAAATATCTCAAATTTTCCACAAAAAGAACTGTCTCTGGTGTGTTACGACCACAAATCATTTTCCTCTCCTCATTTTTACATATTGTGGCATTTTCAATTTATTATTATCCTTAGATTTTAGAAAATGTAAAATTTACTCCTAAACTACCCTTCCCAGTCCTTATAAAATATTAACATATTAACCACTTAAATACTCAATTATAATTTTAATTGATGCTTTAAACTAATGAAATATCTATTCTCCTAGAAACCTATCACATTTTCAAAATCTTTTGGCCACTATTAGTGAACATAAGGCCTTTATTTCCAAGGATACATCCAAGGGAAATTCAAGTCTCTAACTTGAGACTTATCAACTAATTATCTTGTCTCAATAATTATATTAAATAAAAAGTTTTCTATAAAAATTTATATAACAATTATAGTAAAATTTTTATAAATTACTTTTAATATATTAAGGTTATTATAATTTTTTATTCATACACCCCATGCAGTAAGAAAAATAAAATCAAAAATCTTATGTTGTGCAGATAATGCATCCACAACACAATGTGTTTCTTTTTCATTCACCAACTTAAAATTTTGGATATATGGATGTAATTATAGTATAAATATTTTTTTGTTTTATTATTATTTTTTTGTTATGAAAAAATCAAGAACCTATTAATTTTATGATTAAAAAATTATTATCATTACTCCAATTGTTTAAAAAAAGGGAACTGGGAGAAAAATGATCTCCTTTTAATAATAAATTACTTCATATAAATTATCGTATCATTATATTTCTTTAAAATTATCATATATTACAAAAATAAACACAATATATAATCATTATTTCTCTTTTATATTTATATTTCAAACAAACTATCTCATAATCTTCCATTAATTATTATAGGTACATGTTTCAGTTGTTTTAACCCCCATCCTAAAATATACTATAAATTTATGTCATGTATGGAAATGAAAAAATAATCACTACTATAATATTATATAAATATATAAATAAATTTTATTTTTTTATTAGAGTTATATAAAAATGTAATTGTTTAATTAAGGAAACATTGTTAATTTGTCAAAATCCAAAAAAATGTTTATTATCAATATTATCTTCAAGTGTAAAGTCTAAAACACACATGATATGGATTTCAAACATGATAAATTGTCATAAAAACACCTAAAATTAACTTTCAAGATGTAATAATAATTTAATGTGGAAAAATAATGTATATGAACACCACTATTTTGAAGCTTTTTTCAAATAATCAAAACAATAAACAGATGATGTGGAAAATCCTTGCAATCCATATTGAGAATGACTATTTATGAACACTAAATATGAATGTTTATATTATTAAGGTAATTAGTTATGTTATTAAGATTTATACTTTAATTATACATGGGTTTTAACCACATTCATGGAATCTAGAACAAGAGGTAATGGTTTTTTTTTCTCAAAATACTCTATGTGAGACAAATTTGGTATTATACACATAATTTAATTAATGTGGTGTATTCACATTATATTTGATATATCATATCATGAATTATATTTTAATAATTTCATTTTTTGAATATCATTCCATATTTTTCAATGGTTATTTTATTAAGGTGTTACACAATATGTAAGGGTTTTCTTGGTCTCATTTTTGAATCCTTGATACATGATAAATTTCATGAACCATGTTTTATTTATATAGTGTGTTTAAATTTCATAGATATATTCTTATCGTAAACATTGTATTTCATTGCTTTTACTTGAAAAATCATGTTCTATTGTTTTTGTGTCTATTGATTCATTTGTTTCACTGTTCGTAAGGATTTCTTATAACTCAACATTCATTAATTGAGTTATAATCATTACATGAAATTAGATTAAATAATATGGTAATATCTTATAAATTTATAATTTTTGGTGTTATTCTCTCATTGTTTTTATTTATATAAATTCTTACTACATAACACATTTAAAAAAATTATCACTACTTGGGATATATTTTTTTCAATCCTTCCACTCTATTTCTCTCGATGTCTTAAAATCATGTTATTACAGTGTTGAAATATTCATATAATAATTTATTTATACAGTTTTCTCATCCCATTTTTCATAATTCATATTTGATGGAGTTCAGAAAAACGTATTTTTATTATATATTAAATGTAAAAAATTATTGGTTTTATGTATGTTGTTATAACAATATTTAAGATTATAAGAATGTTGATAATTTATATTTCGATCATCCACCTTATTAATCAAGATATGAAATGATAATTTTATCCTTTTTATTATCATGTGGATAATTATTGACATTTTATCTTTTTCCTTATATGAATAGAAAAATATTATTTAGTAAGTGTTTTCTCAAGGAATGGAATGAAATATCTTCGTTACTCATTATTGGATTTTATTAGACGTAATTTGGTTATGGGTGGGGGCTGTAATTTTTTCGACCCTTGATTCATTGATAAGTCTCATGATAAAAAATATGTTTTGGTATTTGGTGTACGACTACCTAATTCAGTAAGATATATTAGCTATAGTCTCAATGATAAGTACATTACTAGGCCCATTAAATTGACTACATTTTTTTATATCCTGTATTATGTAATATATCAATATGATTCCAATATTATTGACATCTGTATTTCTATTTATTTTCATGGATATATTATATGCCTATTTTCAAGTTAATTTGGTATTCTTGTCATTTTCTAATTCCTATATAAATATTTCGGTCATTTTTATTCCATGATTTATTTAATTATAAAATTTCATGACTTACCATTTAATCTAAAACCTTTCTTATGTTTATATTACTCTATTTATAATGAAAACAAGCACCCATGTCATTTTTAGAATGGTAGTATGTGTGCATGAATTTATTTTAGATGATGAATACTTATCACAATTTAAGATGTTTTTTATATTTAGTGGAAAATATTTCCACTAGTTGAGAAAAATAATGTCCTTATTAATTTATGATGTTTCTTAATTCGTTAAATATCTAATCCAAAAATGTAATTAGAAGGTAATATATTCAATAATCTGTATTGATTTTGAAATTTTGGTTGGTTTTATCAGGTCATTACAACAAGTATAAAAGAAATAATGTGATGTATTTTTATATGAACTCTAGACATGGGAGTGTAGATTCAGGGCATCAAAACATCTATAATATAATTCACACCAATATTAACATTAAAAAAATTCTAATTCAGTTAAATTTTTTTATATGATAATTATTTGATAAGTTTCAACATATTTATAACTCTCTTAAAAAACATTGCTTTCCCTAGGTAGGTTTATATTGCTCAAGTGAATGACGATGTTATAATTTCACATCATCCTTTCATGATTTTCATTAAAAAAATTAATGTATTTATATTACACTAATTATAAATTAATATAATTATTAAGATTCTATTGTAATAAATTGGTAAGTTATAAATGTTATTAATTATAAACTATAATGGTTAGTTAAATCAGAAAAGACTAAGATTATCAACATATACCTATTAATTTGAAATTATTTTAGAGTATCTAATGATTCATGGAAATCCTATAATACTATAATGAAATTTATATCGACCATTATAGTAGTAGAACTTAAAAAACTATGGGAAATTTACCATTGACCATCCCCATCATATCTAATTGACTTAGAAACTATTTAATTAAATATCTTAATGATTATAACTAAAAATCTGAGAATAATAAGTAATAAATAAATAAATAAATTGGAAAATTATAATTAAATTTACATAAATATTTTTTTAAGCAAGAAATTAATAAATATAAATTTTTTTTCTAGAGGATAGAGGACATATGAAGAAATTCAGGACTCAAGGGAAGGGATTCAATCTCTCAATATTTATTTTCTAGATTCTCTCTTTATCAAAAACCCATTAAAAAATTAGAATATATTTTTCACTACAATTATAATATTCATTTTCATAGTGACTTACATTCATACATAATTGTCGATTTTTTATATGAAATACTAATATTTTGGTCTAATTTTAAAAAATCCATAAGGGTATATTTCCTAAATATCTATTCTTTTTATGTATAACTTCTATATTATCTATCAGCTCTTATATATCTTACCTAAAATAATATTAATTCTCTATTTATTTTCCAACTTTTTTTTTCTATTACTTTATGTCCCATTACCTTTTTAATGTATTCATAGATCAGACTTTATGATTATTTAAAAGGAAACTCTTATAACCTCTTGCTCACTCTCTCTCTCTCATTCCTTTTGGGATAATAAATTCACACATTTATTTATTTATTTTTTAAAAACCTCTATTGGAAATAAATTATAATATCATATTACCTTCTTTATTTTATGATATATTTTTTTAATATATCCTTTCAGCCATTTTTTTAATTATATTCATCTAAAATAGTTAAGAAAAACATTAACATATCATATTTTTTACATGTATTTCTTCTCTTTGTATTGTTTTATTATATGATTTCAAAATAATATTATTATGAAAAATACTTCTTCTTCTATGGTTTTTAGAAAATAAAAAACATTATAAAATTTTATAAAAGGGTAATTTTCTACATGTCTTTATGGTGTCGTTCCAGCCGAAGTGCTATTTTTGGCAACCTAAATTGAAATTCCCTAACATGTAACTTGTATAGCGCAAGCATGGGGTTGATCCATAAAGAGAATTTAAGGTTTTGTGCCTCTAAAATTGTACATAATTAAGTGAATATGGAGATTTTAAAAACAATTGATTGTTGTCATGGTTACTGATTTCAGAATCTAATTACTTGATCTCATTAATTTCTAAGATGTTAAACATTAAAGTAGAAAATATGCTCAATCTGATTTCTGGTGATTAATTAAAATGATGTGTCAAGGTTGTGATATTGTGTGGTTCATTAAAAATACATTTCCCTATTGTGTTATATTGTTTATAATAACCCAGATTTCTGTGTTTCATTGGTTTTAGAACCCCTTGGTCTGATGAGTTATGATTATTTCAGTATAAATCAACTCCTTGTTCTGGAATTAGATTTATACTAACTTTTAATTAAAACAAACCCTTTAGAAACAACAAAAGAGCCAAATAATCATTGATATACATGTTTTATTTTCCCCAAGGGTCCATGGAAACACTGTTCTAGATCCGATATGAGGTTTCCTGCAAAAATAAAACAACAACATCTTTATAATTATATCAGCTAAAAAATAACAAAACAAGATTAGAAAAAAAAACTATGGTTAATGAACCCACATTTCCCCACATCCACAACACAAGGGGGTGGGGGTTAGTTACACATGGAGAAATTGATGAAAAACATAATGTATGTAATTTAATAATTCATTACAATGATTTATCGGAGATAAAAGATATGATTACAATGAAAAAAATTCCTTGAACTTCATTCCAAAAAATATTATAAGCTCTTCTTCTAACCAAATCATCTCCCTCCTTCCTTCCTTTCATTTTTTCCAGTTATACTCTGTCCAAAAGGGGCTTTCCCACTTGTAATAAATCAAGGATAAAGTTAATCCTCGAGTCAAAGATTATGTAGATAGTATGTGGAAAAAATTTTGGGAGTTGTAGTGATCTTCATGGTTTGGGCACACAATTTGGTAGGTCGTGCGCCAACTGTGCGCTCCATTTTGTCTTCAAAAAAATGGAGCCTGGCATTCTTGGCTAGAATTCACGGTTTGGAAATCCTTCCACCAACTATGTTCATGGGATTTATCCCAAAGGCTTCAAAACACGCACAATTTGGTTGTTGGGATGCACCGATTTGTAAATCGTGTGAAGGCTGTGTGAGTCCCTCTATCTCCAAAAATATCACCCCTGCATGGTTTGGTAAACCGTGCAGATGTCGTTTAGGTATTTCTGTCTCAAAAAATAACACACCCATGCATGTCTTGTAGGTAATCCTCAATTATAGTTAACCGTAAGGAGACCATGTAGGGTTCTCTATCTTGAAATTTCTGGATTTCCCCAGCCTTCAAGTCATGCTGCTCGGCCCGGGTGACTCCAAATCATCATGAATCAAATGAAAAATTACCTAAAGCCTCCAATTACCTTCCAAATATTTGAATAATGCATTGTATTTATTCTTCATCCCTTAGTGAGTAAAATACCTATCAAGTCATACAAAGCTTGTGAAATTCTTGAAAAACCATCCACATAACAATTTTCAAGATATTAAACCAAGTGGAAATTCCCTATGAAAAGTAGTGCATCAAACTCCCCCATGCTTGATTAATTGTTTTTCCTTAAATAAATGCCTAGAAAATTATTTAAATGTAATTACCAAAGAAATAGGTAGAAATTCTATAGATTACATCATCAAAATGAATATGGATTTTCAATGAATTATCCTTAAGAATCACATCATTCATACATTATGGCTCCCCATGTTTATGATCTTAGATTACAATGTATACTTAATCCAAAACATCCAATCA
Organism: Viscum album; assembly: GCA_963277665.1. Taxonomy (NCBI): domain Eukaryota; kingdom Viridiplantae; phylum Streptophyta; class Magnoliopsida; order Santalales; family Viscaceae; genus Viscum; species Viscum album. The sequence continues at coordinate 2,041,901,453 of OY728147.1, read as the reverse complement.
TTCATTCACAAATCTATATTTCAAACAACTGAATTTTTGCTTCTTCATTCCAAGAAAGTCCCAACCTCCACATCCATCTCATCATACACTTAGATTATTTAAGCCAATGTTTCATCATCATCAATAGGCAGGATACCAATATTATTGGTCACACACCCTCATTGACTTGAATCATTTGGAACATGATGAAAGTTCATAAAAATTATTTTTCATTCCTTTGCATATCTCAATATATATATATATACACAATTGGGTGAGATACATGCATTCGATTAGAAAAAATTATTCTTGTCAACAAATGTTGAAAATTTAGAGAAATTCAAGAGCTTATGAAATTAAGACCGTGTGATAACCACAAGTGTAGCAATTAAAATTCACAAACATCGCCTCTCTTTATGCACAAATTGACTTCAGTTTTAACGGGTTCCTTAATTTAAAACACCACATCACAAAAGTCAATTTTAAACAAACTATTTTCTAAATGAATGACTAAATGTTACTTTTGAAGCATTACAATGTTCATTCATATCACAAGAAATGTTTTGTCAATATGAAAATATGAGTAATTTTTAGAGATAATTTCCAAAAATAGTTTTTATTCAATTGATTTAATACTATGAAACCTATAATAGCCTTTTAGAAACTCCAAAGAAAACATGTCATCCTCAGAATGTATTCAAGTAATCAACCCAATAGGGTGCCATAAGTGGGTTCCCTCTCTAACACAAAAATACAATCCTAGTCCTCATTAAAGGTAGTAAGGTGGAGAAGGGTGTTAAAGGAGAACATGCTAGGGGATAGAGAAAAACAAATGAATGTAGAATTGAAGAATTGAAAAACTCCCCTAAATGTTGGTACATAAAGGAAATCAGGTTGTGTGCGAGATATTTCTAAGTAGAAGAGTGGATTCAAGATATAAATAATGAGTCTCCTACTAACTAAATAAGAAAACCAAATGATTTAATCAAGATAAACAAGGAAAGAAACATTAAGACTAAATTAAATCACACAATCACACCATCAAAATTAAGAAAACAGTTGTAAAAAGTGTACATCAATGTCCACAAGAAAAATTGGACAAAATGAATAATCAATAAACAAACATCAATTCCATCAAATATAGGGATCATATCGATCGAAAAATAATGCACGATTTGCTTCATCCCATGTTGAATCAGTAGTAGGCAGAGGTGTGGTCACTGGGTCGGTGGGAGAAAAGATGGTGGAGGTATCTCCCATTGATGTGGAGCCCCAACAAGGATCGTAATGGAATGGGGTAGATAGGTAGAGGTAGTATGAAGGAGGGAGAGGTGGAATAGACTCATAGATAGTGGGAGGTTGACTATTGACTACTTTGAGACCTTCCACCTCCAGTCTAGTGCACTCGAGCTTCTAGTTCAGCATTTGGTACTGATCCCCATACCACTTTCAAATGTGGTTGGGGAAGGAATAAAGGGTGCCCTGTAGGTTTTGGTATGAAGGGTAAGGTGGGTAGTGTTGTGGGCCCATATAGGTAGAGGAGGTCACGGGTAAAAATTGTCCATCCTAGGGAGAGGAATGGTAAGAAGTAGTAGGTGTGACCTGAGGTACCTCTTCTTCAGTGGCCACGGGTGGGGGTTTAGCTGGGGTAACCTCAAATACACCACGAAGATTAAATTCGACACCATCTGGATTAAGCATCTACATCCGCTGAAGAAGAGTAATTTCAAACAAGGGTGTCACATGCATCTCAACAAAACATGTCTCATCATACTCAATGTTCAGTCTATGCATCAGGAGAGTGACATACGGGATGGAATAAAATATCCCCCTTCAGTTTGGAACAAATTACTTTCAGGTACTGGGAGAAGACATAGGCTAAGTTGGCTTAATCTCCAGTGATCATCAAGTGTAGGATGAATAAATCACTTTTACTCACATTGCCTCCACTATTTGATTTATCTATAAATCATGTAGTGACACTGCGATGTGGAACTCGATGGAGGGGATTGCGTAACTAGGCGGATTTGTTAGTCTAAGGTACATAAGTTTTTCTAGTCTGGCCAATGGTGTTCCAAAAAGATCAGTCTATGGTAGGATCCCACTCAAGGAGTGCCTCAGCATAGGTGAAAATTTTAACATGATAAATTTCATAAATTCCAATGAATGTGGAAAACTCACTGAACTAGAAACTGTACCACTTATTAAAGAGTCATAATGTGACAAATCCTTTAGTTTTTATTATAATTCCCTGGTCATCCTCATTGTAATGGTCACGACACTTGAATATGGCCCCAAATTCTAAAACAATATCTTTATAGGTGGGTTGGTGGATGGCCAGGGCATGAGTTAAATTTCCTCGAGCGATGTATATTTTTAATTCCTCAGAAATCCACAATAGTACAAGGTTAACTATGTAAAATTCATGATGGGTTCTAATTTCCCTATTGAGTAGTGTCTTATACCACACACTCTCCCCTTTTTTACTGAATTTCACAAGTGGGCTAAGTTAAGAGGCTGATCTGGAACCACATGCTCACTTGGAAGAAGACATTTAGATTTGGAGTTTTGGCCCCTACAGGTTAAGAATAACATACTACATAAAAAGAACAGAGTCACTAGATAAAGGTATAGGAATTTAAGTGAATAAAATTCAATAACTGAAATAACCTGAGGCAAATTCCAAATCTAGAAAATGAATTTTGGAAATTATTTTTTTGGGGATAAAATCATTTGTGTGCAAGTGGGTGCGAGTGAATCTGTAAAAAACACAGGAAATGGAAGAAGAAAGTGATGCCATGAAAAAGAAAAGAAATGAATAGAAAAGAAAATAAGAGTGGGGAAGGATGTGTTTGGCTAAAACCTAGGGAAAAAAAGATATAATGGTGTGAGGGAGAAGAGAAAAAGAAGAAGAGAAGAAGAGGAGGATGATGAACATACCAAAGTGGATGGTCCGGATAAGGGAGGATACTAGATTGAAGAAGGAAAAGGTGAAGAGAGGGGAGGGGGCTGCCCATGCGCTGGACAGGGAGGCCGCACGAGGTGGAAGGGAAGTGGGATGTCCAGTTATTATGAAATTTTTGGGTTCATATGGTCATACGGTTTGGGGTGCACAGTTTTTGAAACCCTGTGGTTGCCGGTATAATGGGTAGTCCTAGGTGTACAGTTGGTTCTATTTGAAAAACTTTTGTAAATTTTCCCCTTTAGAACTTAAAACACCTCTTTTAAAAGTTAAACCTTCATCCCCCTTGGAATTATAAATGAGAATTTGAGATTTTCCATAACAAAAACAAGCCTAGAATTATAAAAAACTCAATGATATATCTTAACATGTTGTGATGATTCTAAATCAAACAGAAAACAATTAAAAAACCCTAACATGAATTCCTAAGCACACTCAAACAAAAAGTTAATATTAAAATAAGTTTTTCAAATTTTCAGGTTACCACACAGTCATTGCTACATTTAGAGTCACTAGCTTGACTTACCTGGGACTTGAGCTACCCAAACATTACGGTGGAAACTATTCCCACCAAATCATTTATAATCAGATAGGGCTTAAGGAACTGACCATTTACCATGGATGTCTGACTGTCTGTGCCAACTACTTCCACCGCACCTTGGTGGAAAACATTGACACTTTATATCAGCCTGACCACCGATATTTAAACTTTCATGGAAAATGTTTGAAATAGGAGTAAATAATGATTACCCAGCTTCCTGGCTGAAAGGTCTTCTGGGAGATCATGCTTTCCTAAACCACCTTTGTCTTCCCCTTATATAATTTTGAATTCTCGTATGCCTACCTCTTAACCTCATCAAGCTGAGTTAGTTGATACTTCAGCTTTTCTTCCACAACCATCAAATCACAATTAAAGTATTTAACAACCCAATAATCCCTGTATTATAACTCCATCGGAATGTGGCATGATTTTCCATAGATCAATAAAAAGGGATACATAACACAAGGTGTTTTGAATTCCATCCAGTATGCCCACAATGCATTATCTATATTTTAGACCAGTCCCTTCTTGAACCTCCCACTGTCTTTTCCAAATTTAGCTTCAACTCGCGGTTAGACACCTCCTCCTGACCGCTTGATTGGGGATGATATGGTGTCCCATGGTTATACGTGACTCCATACTTCAAAATCACATTCTTTTTCAATGAATTGGAAATATGTGTGCCTCTTTCACTTATCAAAACCTATGGGACTCCAAACCAATGGAAGATTTTCTTCTTGAGAAAGGCTACTACAAACACGGTCATATTGTGCATTGTTTCTAAAGATTCCACCCATTTGGAAACATATTCCACACATACTGAACATATATGTTCCCAAATGATGGGAGAAAGGGGCCCATATTATCGATTTCCAACACATCAATGACCTAAACATCAAGAATGGGATGTTGTAGCATTTCTTCTCGGCAGCCTATGTTTCTAGTTATTTTGCTCATATCACAGTGATATACAAAATAGTGAGTTTCCTTGAGCTTGGATGGCCAATCAATTCTAAATTGTAAGATATTTTTTTGAGTGTGGTTCATCTCATGATGCCCTCTTATGGGAGAATAATGACATGATTCTAGAATGATTTCAATTTCCTCATCTGGTACATAGTGGTGGATCACCCCATCCCCACATGAGTGAATGAACTTTGTGTCTTCCCAAAAATATCACTTAACCTCATACAGGAATAGATTCATCTATTGAAATATCAAATATAGATGAATTACTCCTATGAACATGTAATTATGAAGGTCGGAAAACTATATCCTAGGTGGTCCCTCAAATAAGAACAGCTGCTCATCTAGAAAATCCTCATTAATCTCTTTGTCATCTTCTTTTTCTAAATGTAGCAATTCGAGTCATGGTAGATGATCAGAAACAAAATTTACACTTCCCTTCTTGTCTCAGATATCCAAATAAAACATTTAGTGGAGGTTTACCCAATAAATGTGGCGTGGTTTGGTGTCCTTCTTATTCAGCATGTACTTTTGTGTAGCATGGTCTGTGTAGACTACATCTTTGGATAGTACCAATTAAGAGCGAAATCTGTCGAATGAAAAAAAAACATTTCTAATATTAATTTTTTAAGTGGTAGTGTAATTGAGTATTTCATAATTCAGTCTATGTATCACATAATATATAGTTATGAAAATATGGTCTAGTTGCAATCCTAAAACCACCCCCACCGCGCAGTCACCCACATCACACATTAGCACAAATTTATCATCCCAAATCGTGTAAATATTAATGGATGCATCAACCAATATTTGTTTTATAATCATTATTGCTTCTATAAACATTTAAAAAAACTCAAATATGTCATCCTTCGATAGAATATTGGTCAATGGATGAACTATTTTGAAGAAATCACAGACGAATCAATGATAAAATGTTGCATGCCCCATAAAACTTTGAATTGCTTGAAATGAAGTGGTAATGGGAAGCATTGAGACAGAATAAATTTGGGAAGGATCAACCTCAATCCCATTCATGGATATTTGATGGCCAAAGACGATTCCATGATGTACATTAAAATGGCACTTCTCCCAGTTAAGAACCAAATTTGTGTGCTCACATATTTCAAGAACCAACTCTAAATTTCTCAATCAAGAAGTGAATGACTTCCCATATATTGAAAAATAAACCATGAAAACTTCTATAATTTGATCCTCCATAACATGAAATATTGCTAACATTCACTACTCAATGGTGTCTGGAGTGTTTCACGTCTCGAATTACATTCAGCCATACGAAAAGGTTCCATAAGGACATGTAAACATGCTATTTTCTTGATCTTTTGGGGCTATGGGGATATGGTTATATCCAAAATAACCATATAAGAAATAATAGAATTATTTCCCCGCCAATACGTCCAACATATGATTGAAAAACCAGAATGGGAAATTCTCATTTCTCAGGGCATCATTTAGATTTCAATAGTCAACACATAGCCTCCATCCAGTTACAATTTCGGTTGGGATAAGCTCAATTTGATCATTGGATATCAGATTGATTCCTCCCATCTTATGCACCACTTGTAGAAGACTTACCCATAGGCTATCGTAGATTGGTTAAATAATTCCATCATCTAAGAGCTTGATAACCTTCTTCTTGATGACCTTATTCAAGGGAGGATTCATCCACTATTGCGGTTGTTAATAGGATTTTACCCTTCCTTAAGAAGTACCTTATCAGTGCAAATTGTGGGGCTAAAACAATTGAGATATGTGACCATCCAGCCATGATCCTTTTTCCTTCTCCTCAGAACATCTAAGAGAGCATCTTCTAAGAATTTTGTGAGTGAGGAATTAAGGATAACTGGAATTGTATTCTCATCTCCCAAGTACCAATATTTCAAGGACAATGGGAGATGCCTCCACTCAATCTATGGGGATTTGAAAATTTGAGGAACAATTGGCTCAACCTCGGCCTGCTCTAAAAATTTCTGAACAACTGTCTACCACCAATAATGGCCACCTGGGCCGGTGATAAACTTAAGCACCCCCGGTTCTTCTTCAGGTAGGTTTTCCTCAATGACGGAATCATCGGTGAGTGAGAAACCATGAATTCCATCTTTCACGTGGCCCATGTGATTTTCCATTATTTTCAACATACAAAAATCCATAGTTTCCATCAGTTTGACTGGTTTGATAGCCTTGGGGACGTTTTAAAAAACATTCGCATCCCCTACATAAAAGATCAACTCACCTTGGTGAACATCAATTTTAATATTTCGGGTAGCTAAGAGGGGACTTTCTTAGATTATAGGTGCCTCTTGGGCCTCATCCATATCAAGGATGAAAAAATATGTAGGCGGAATCATTTTACGACTTTTACTAAAACCTCTTCCAACTTCCCTGAAGGGTATTTGATTGATCGATCGACTAGTTGTAGTGCCACTTGAGATGGATTGGGATAATTCACCCCATATTCTTGAAAACTCCAAAGGGAAACAGATTTGAACTATCCTCTAAATCACACAGGGTCTTTCTAAACTCACAAGGTCCGATGGGGCATGGGATTGTGAAGCTTCATGCATCTTGGAGCTAAGAAGGAAGGGTGTTCTCAAAACATTCCAACATTCCATTTTCAGGGGGTTGTTTCCAAAGACCTACATCTTATTCTTGTTTGTGAGGATTTCTTATATAAACATCATATATGTTCAAATTTAGTATAATGACTTTTTAAATAGAATATTGGTGAGTAATTTCTAGAAGAATTCCATAAACATGGAAAATTGTTGGTCCAAATTCTGTTGCTTCATTCTTGTGGGATATGAAAAAGTGGGTGAATAAGACTTAACCACCTCATTTCCCATACACTAGGGAGATTCCTGTTACATTACCATTTCATGTTAAGTGGTGGATTTCTTAGCATCAGCTTCTCCATCCGAAGAGATTGTGGATTTCATTGGATGTACTTCACCTCGATTTATACTCTCTTTCAGGGCTAGCTCCTTCGCAATACGTAAAATTATATCATTTGGATCCTCTCTAGTTTTTATAGTATTTCCCAATAGGGGACCAGGCTTCCTAGAAGAAAGCGGATTGTCCAACTGCCCAATCTGATTTTCAAGTAATCTAATGAATGCCTCTTGATTTTGGTACTGGGTCTCAATAGTGGTTATAAACATGGACATCATTTTCTATATCATGGAAGGAGGTTCCTACAGAGGTGGAGGAGGAACTTGATGATGAGGTCACATCCTTTATGGTGGACGAAGATGATGGTTTTTTACCCTTGTTTTTGATAGGATCCTCTCTGAAATTGATTTTTATGTTGCTTCCTTAAATAGGGATTTTGAAATAGTTTCTTACTATAACTGGGAGGTCTTTGTTGGCAGGGCAGAGGATTCAGTGGTTGCTATCCCCAACCCATATTTGGAATATCATGACATCGTATATTCTTTTATTTATGGTATTTATACGTCCCTTGGTTCTTCATATCATAGTTCATATCACTTGTACATGGTCCAACACATTCCCTTGGGCACTCACATGTGGAATGATTGTCTCCACACTCACTACACACTAGTTGACTAAACAATTGAACTTCGGATGTATGTTTCATATTCAACACATCTATCTTCTATGGTACAACATCAAGTTGGGCCATAATAATGGTGGCGTCATCTATGTTATGGATGCCTCTGTTTTAGTTGTCTCACTCAGAATGCCACTGAATACTATTTGCGGCCATATCCCCCAATAAATCAATGAGATCCTCTGGATATTTCCACATGAATGTTCTTCCAGTCACTAAATCCACCACTGATATAGTATTAGTTGAGAGACCACCATAAAATATTTTCACTTTAGTCCACAATGGAATCCCATGATGAGGTCATTTTATCAACATCTTCTTGAAGCGCTCCCTCAAATAATATAATGACTCTAAATAGTGTTTCTATAAATTATGGATATCCTTCCAAAAAGTGAACATATTGGTAGGTGGAAAGAAATTTGATAGGAAAGCTTAGGCCAATGCCTCCCAAGTGAGAGTGGACCATTGAGGCAGTCCCTTGATCCAATTTTTTTCATTATCACGTAATGAGAATGGAAATTATCAATAGCCTATGGCATCCTCTAACCCTCCATCATATCTTAACGTATCACATATCTCTAGAAATTTTGATAGGTGAGAGTTTGGATCTTCACATAGTAAGCCTCCAAATTGGACCGTGTTCAGAATAAGTTGCAATATTTCCAACATAATTGCAAAATGTTGGGCCTGCACTTGTGAACTCACTATGCCAGTATCTTCTCTATGGATAGATAATAATCCATACTTCATAAGAGTATGGCATAGAGGCATCTGATCCTGAGGTACCTGTGGTATTTACTACTGTTGTGCTGGAGTATAATATGCCTTCTGATTCTGAGGTATGTATGGAGGCTGATGTTGTAGAAGATAATACTGTGGCTATGATTGTCCAAACCCCTGCATAAACTGAGTCAGAAGTATCTGTTGAATCCATAGCTTGTACTCCATGAATTTTTTCAGTTGATTCTAATGTGGATCCTCATCAAAACACAATTGTGTGTTCCCATCTATGTAAAATCTCTTCCCAACACATTGGAAATCTGTCAGTTCTTCTTCTACATTCACTATGAGGGCGTTTGGGTTGTGATCACCTATGAGTGAATGTTGTCTCTAGGATAATGTTCGATTAAATTATGGATTAAATGGAAGGTTTTTTGATGACATAGAACTCTTGGAATGAGTGACCTGACAACTCTGGAACCAATGGTCCTGCACGACACCAAAAACACACCATCCATAAAGAAGAAAAAACAAAATTTATTAAAATAGAACTGAGTTGATGTACATAAATTTCAAAATTTTATTGATTTTAATTTTTACATTGTCAATTCAATTCAAGTAGTCAAAGCACCATTAACTTGTCTCCCTAGAAATGGTTCTATAATTTGATGACATTCCAACTGCATTGTTATTTTCCGAAACCCAATTTAAAATTCCATAACTTCTAACTAGTATAGTGCAAGTACAGGGTCGGTCCACCGGGAGCATTTATGGTGTTTTTCTTCTCGAATTGTAATTAATTAAGTGAAGATGTAGAATTAAAAACGATTTATTAATTTCATGGTGACTGATTTAAAAATACAATTACTTGTAATCTTCCAATTTATATATTTTTTAACTTAAAATAAGAAAATATGGTCAATCGGATTCCTGGTGATTAATGAAAACAATGTGTCAGGGTTGTGACCTAGTGTGGGTCATTAAAAATATGTTTCACTATTGTTTTTCATTTTTCATGATTACCCACTTTTATTGGTTTCATTGGTATCAGATGTAATAACCCAAACTTCCATGGTACATTTCCCTTTGATTAATGCAATGGCGTGCATTGTACGCAACTTCTAGATTCTAACACACCACAACCTATCAAACTACTCGTTATGAATAGTAATACTTAATTTTTAAAATTTTATAAATTCTATATCTCAAAATGGACTTCATTTTTTGATACAGAATATCAAAATTAGCCTAGGGTGAAATTTTGGTACTTCTCAGATATCTTTCTTATTTTGATGAATAGTGAAAATTACTAAATTTTAGTTAAAAACAACTTTTTTAATCGAAATAAATAGTAGTGATAAATTATTAATTTGAGTGGTTTTAAAGTATATTTAGAATATATTTTTACCATTTAATACAATGTTAGTCATTGGATTTAATTTCACATTTAAACCAGACATAAACAAGTGTCATTCTTTTCATAGTTATTATCTCTTAAAAACACGCTATTTGTTTTGACGACGGGAATTAATTTTTTAATTAATTAATGCAACTGATATGTTTTCAATTTGGTAAAATAGACATAATATTTGAATTTATAATATCAAATATATCATAGGCCTAATTTTGGGTATTTTTCTGGAAAATTTCATTTTTTGATGAATAGTGAAACCACTAAGTGGTAGTTAAAAAACGGAATTTTTCATAAAACATAATTTTACCACTTCTATGAGTGGAATTTTGAAAATCCGAGATACACAGTTAATATCAAGGAGTAAAATGTGGTTCAATTAGATGAAAATAATTTTTCGTGAATAGTAACTTTTTACTTTTATTTACCACGGTTAAAAGTAAATAGGGTAATTAAGGGTAAAATGATATTAATATTACCCTAACACATGTCCTAATTCTATTAGACAAGGGTATCTCGACCAAAAACAACATTAGGAGTAAAATATTTTCATTTAGACCCAGTTGTATTAGATTAGGACATTTATTATTATTTAATTCAATGAAGAGTTAAAAGAGTTAAAGTCAATGTTTATTTACTAGAACATTTTTAATATATAGTTATACATAAGATAATTTCGATTTCAGAAATTCATTAGAGAGCTAAAACGATTTCCTACATAATGATATTTTATTTATAATTTTTAGACAACAAATAATTTAATTTATTTATGACAAAATTATGATACAGTAATTACCATAATAGTGAACAATAAAAATAATTGATATTATAAATACCCAAATAAATATAATTTGAGACTTTTTAAGAATTTCACTGATTTTATAGGTTAATATGACATGTTAGGATTGGTTTTATTAACATATTTTTATGTAATCCTTCTTTTGTGAGTTTTAGAAAAATCAATTATTGAATAGTGTCAAAATTAAAATAAAAGAGTTCTTTAAACAAATATTATATTATCAATTTATATTAAATTCCTAAAAATCTAAGGATGGTCCGAGAGACTTATATCATGATAGGTGTATCATTAATGGACCACTTGGGGTTCTCTTGGATGTATATAGTATAAGGCCCCAGCCTTAAACCTTACTTAATCTTGAGTTATTACAAGATTACACATTGAGGATCTTTTCAGGTTTAGAGTTTTAGAGAATTAGATCATGAAACTTGCATTACATTCCATATTTAAACAAAGTGGTTACATAAAAGACAGTATCCATTATCCCCATCAATGGAAAAATATTTAAAATAAAACATGGATTCTTTCTTGACACATCCTTGACACTATCATCACATCATGTACCCTTCCCTTGACCTGTGAAAAACATTTCAAAAACTTGGGATGAGCATAAAATGCTCAGTAAGGGATATAAAAATATGGAAAGGAACATGAGTACATGTATACATAAGAATGAAATCATACTTTACCCATTAAACATAAGCACTTTAACATACCTTATAAAATCATGAATAAATCCTAGAAATCATAAGACATAAAAGGTAACTTGAGGCATTCATAACTTTCTTACATATGGGATAACACTCTTGGTTACATTTGGAATACCGATCACAGTATATTCCCTAAATCTCTTCAGATAAACCTTAATGTTTCACTCCTTCATGTTACCCAATGCATTCTATAGCTATATCGGGCTCACCCGCCCTTATTTTATCACGGAACCACCCGTCTTCATAATAATTCCCAAGAACTTCAACATAATCGTATCACATAAAACATGCATATAGGAAACATAACATTTCCACCTTTCAATCACAAGATATCAATACAACACATTGTTATAAAAACATTATGAACACCATTTTCAATACCAAAACAAAAGAAAAGTAAAACATGGTATTTATTTTTCTTTTAAAAAAAGGTATGGCTTGTAGAGGAAGCCGAAACTCAAATAATGGTCACGGCGGCGGAGAAGTCATTGTCGCCGCATACGTACGACAAAAACATTCCCTTTTGTATTTTAGTAAAATGCTTCGTATAAAAAATATTCTTTTTGGATAAATGTAAAAGTCAAAGAGGTTTATACACTTTATAAAATAAGGTTGTGTATAAAACAAAATATGCCTCAATTAAAGGAGATTGAGACGAAGTCCCATACAAAGACGGTATCCTTGGTTTAAGGATAAATCAATTACATAATTATGTGTGACAAACAAATACACCAAATATAAGTGGATATTAAGTGTAAAATAATCAAAGGTCATTCACACATATTAAAAGGATGACATATTCAATAACTACATGTTGAACCCAAAGAAATCGAAATTGGGTTAAGAAGTTCCCTTGACAGCCTAACAGCGTCACATAAAAAAGGGTATCTCATCACTTGGACATAAACTTTACATCAATAAAGATATATGAGAACATATCCCAACATAAAAAATTGTAAATTAAAAGACCCAAAAAAATAAGTCTTTTAAAAAGAGGACGGTGAAAGGTTCCTTTACCGACATGGGTATCTTTCGAAACATACGCCTCGTGAAATAAAGACAATACAACATTGATGTAAATACTCATAAATGACAGAAAATTACACAATGAGTAAAATAATGGTCAGTACATACACCACTCAAAGGAAATTGTGGCAAATGTAGCATAAATCTCACAGGAATATAAGTGAGATGAAAAATCCCTTATGAAAACTCGATAGCCTAACGGCGCCACTTAAAACTTCCAAAAAATGGATTTATGAGATCAAATAGGGTATATCATCACATTACAATAAAATGTAAATAAATAGGAATATAAAAGAACATCCCCCATCATAAAAAAAGATGAGCTTAAAATAAGTTACATAAAGAAGAGTACTTAAAGAGAAAGAGAGAGGTTAGATCTCTTACGAAAATTCGGCAGCCTAACGGCGCCACTCAAAACTTCCAAAATGGATTGATGAGAGATAATAGGGTCTCTCATCATATGAACGTAAAAATTAAAGTAAGGGTAATATAAAAGAAAATCCCAATCACAAGAAAGATGAGCTTATAAGGAATGACATAAAAGAGTGTACTTGAAATGAAAGAGAGGAGTAGGATCCCTTACCTAAAGTCCAACTTGTCTTGTTCGTTTCATTATATTAATGAATAATAAACTTTGTTCAATTAATAATTGCCTACGTAACTCCTTTAGAGATTATTATTCAGTTCATATCACATATTATAATGTTATAATAACTGTTTATTAATGTTAGATCATATCAGACGTTTTTGCCGATGTTTGGCACATGAGTCAAAAATGAACTTGTTTGAAAAAGGATTGCCCATGTAGATATAAGTAAATAATTTCCAGAATTGTATTAATGATTAAAATATCATATATATTCAGTAAATATTCATTCTATACTATTCCATATCATTTGGAGATAAAAAAAATGAAAAGCACCGTTCATGGAGACGATAGGCCGTACGTACGCATGAACGCTACTTTCATTTTTTTGTCATATTAATGGAATTGAAACAAAATGAGAGAGATATATATATGTTATAATTCCAGAATGATATCCGTAATTTAGATTTAATATATTACATATATATCCATTATATATATGTACTTATAATATTACATAACATTTTGAGATAAGAAATGAAAAGCACCGTTCATGGAGATGGTAAGCCGTACGTACGCATGAACGCTACTTCCATTTCTATTTCATATTTAATGGAATTAAAAAATAATGATAGATAATAGTATTTTAATTATAGTATGGTATCATATATAATATCATTAAATATATCCTTTATATGTACCACATATGGTATTAACGAATCAAATCACTTTGAGGGGGCGGTAGTCCCCACTTCCTTAAATGAAGATATCGCGTTTACCCATAATGGAAACCATAAAGATAGGCCATAAATGAAAAATAAATAAGCTTAAGTAAAACATAAACATATTAAATATCATATATAAATATAGTGTCATCTTAATTGCCACCTTTGAAGGTGTTAGAAGAATGTTGAACAATCATCATTTCGGGAGGAAGAAATTCTCCATCCACAGAAACAGTATGTTATTTAACCATTAGATGTAGGTGTGTGTAAGTGTATGTCGAATAATTCTTATAACAACATCCTAGTATATTGAAGATACTGGATTTGTTACAAAATAAATTAATAAAAAGAGTTTAGGGGGTTGGAGAAGCAAAATAAAACAAAAGGACACAAGTGAAGACATTACCTTAAAGGCGTGTAACTCCCATTGCTTTGAGCTCAAAAGCTTCCTTGGGAAAACGTCTTACCAAAGATAGGCTTCAAGGAGTAAGAGAGGGAAGTGTAGAGACAAAATGGGAAGGGTTTGGCTGAGCCAAAGGCTTTGGGTGTGTGGGTAAGGAGGTAGAGGTGGGGGCCTTTTATAAGAGGAGAGGAGGGGCACTCTTGTAATGTTACAAAATGTTACTTTATTTTCAAAAGATTTTCGGATTTTTAAGGACCCAAATTGATGTATTTCTAGGATAAGATGATAAGGGTTCGAAATACACTCATAAAATTGGTTTTGGACATGTTTAGGTCTTAGATATTACATTATCGTTCCATATTATTTAAATCGTTAAATAATTAGGCCATCGCTGCATCATCATGATGTCATAAATAATTTAATTTATTTAATGTATAAAAATTATAAAAAAAAATATGATGTAGGAAATCGTTTTAGGTTTCCAATGACTATTTATAGTCAAAAATATGACTTGTATAACCCCATGTAAAAATTATTTAATAAAACATCTCATGTTTGTGTCATTTTTACTTTATTAATAAATAAAAAGGTATTTATGTCATTTTCCAACCAAAGTGGTTCCATGGGGTCCCCAAGTTGACCCATGGATTGTCTTGGTCTGCCATGACACATCCAATGAGTGTAGGACATGTGTCTAGGTCATTTAATTTTATTAAAACATTATTCTTACCTTAAACTACACTAATTACCTCTAATCGTGATTAAAAACATAATAAGTAACTATTCACCAAAAAAATATTTTAATCCCATTGAACCACATTTCACTTCTTAATGACAACCATTTATGTCGGATTTTTGAAATTCATAACACAAAGGAGGAAAAATTTCATTTAAACGGAAAATCAGTTTTTATAAGTACCACTTAGTGGTTTCACTATTCATCAAAAATTGTTGTTTTTCAGAAAATGACCAAATATTCACCCTAAGCTATATTTGATATTCCAAATTCAAAAATGATGTCTATTTTTCAAAATTCCAAACATATAAGTTGCATTAATTAATTTAATAATTAATTCTCACTGTCAAAACAAATAGCATGTTTTTATGAAACAAAAAGAATCAAAAGAATGACACTAGTTTAAGTCAGATTTTCAAAGTGAAATTAATTCGATCAGCCAATATTGGATTAAATGGTAAAAATATATTCTAATTTCACTTTAAAACCAATTAAAAAGATAATATAATCATATAAAAAAATTTATTAAAAAGTCCTTTTGAATTAAAATACAACTTTTTACACTATTCATTAAAAAAATGAACTTTATCGGAAAGATACCAAAAATTTACACAAAGTAAATTTTAATGTCCCAATTCTTAAGAAGAGTTTTATTTGGTCCAATAGAATGTATAAGAGTGAACAAAACTATATTTAATGATGGTTCACCATCAAAAGGCGATAAGTGAATCTTTAGTGAAAACTAGGGCATATACGCCTAAAATTGAATTCTTTCCGTATTTTAAGCCTTTATATTTTATTTGATAAATTAAAAAACATTTAAAAACATATATAATCATATTTTAGTTATTTATATCCATTCCCACCAATACAATGGCTACATGTTAACTACCGTTTAAAATAATATTATTTTATTATTAGAGTGCAACGTAAGATTCCCAAGAAACTCGTTGTTGCGTGTTGGGTACGCCATAAAGCATAGAATCCCCTTCAAAGTCATATTAATATTTTATTCAAAAATATGGATAAATATGAAAATGTAATATTCTTTATTTACCTGTGATGTTATATCCTTCCCCCCTTTTGGGAATTGCGTCCTCACAATTTTCAAAATTGAGCTTGGAAACATCCTTGAAAGTCCCACATCGGAACAAGAGTCGGTAAAACAATCACCTTAAAATACAGGAAGATAAGCACAGAGGTCACCCGAGTTAACCCATAATAGGAATCCATGTAGAAAAACATGGACATGGAAGAAAAAGCAAAGGGTCATGTTCTTGAGGGAGATTGATAGTAAACATGTCTACGAGAAAGTTAACCATAAGAAAATCACAAACTTGTGATGGGTTAAATGGTATTCGATTCCCCAGTAGGAAAATTTAATAGACAACATTTTTGTTTTAAGTTACTTTTTATTGAGGAATTTATTCATAAGGAAACATAATCACTTATCATGTTGACTCTCAACTTTTACTAGATTCCTTAATCAAACTCATATTTTTTTCCAAAAGACGAGTATTTATGGAGACTTGTTCGCATTAAGAGTACTATAATCAACTTCTAGAGAGTCACCTAATCCAAAAAAGAGAACTATATACTTCCCATGTCTTTAGACTCTAAGCCAAAACCAAAACCAAAAAGGTTAGTACAAGATCAGATAATCCAGAAAAGGATAACCCTTTATAAAAAGAAAATCTATTCTTAATCTCCAAAATTTGTCCTACAAAACCCAAAATTCAATGAGGACCATTCTATAATCAATTTGTCCATAAAATTATTCAAAGTAAACCAAAGTAAGATTGAAACCCAAATATTTTAGGGATTTAGTCACATATTCTTCCAAGTTAAATCGTAACATTTATCTCCAAAAAACATCAGTTTCTCTTAAAGTCTCGTATTGAAAAGTAATTAACCTAATCACATATCCTCCATGATAGGTTAATCATTTTCATAAATAACCCAAAATCAACATACTCTTAATTCATAAAATTGTATAACAAAAAAGAATGAGTCAAGCTAACTAGGGACTTCATGTAGTCCAGTGGTAGGCGATAAATACCAGTCGCACTTTGGTTGTGGGTTCGATTCCTGCACCTTTGTCCGACACGACGGGTTGTCACACGGTCTGCGTGTTGTCCTTTTTCCAAAACAATATAATTCTTAAAACATCCCCCAAAACGAGATAAAATCTTCAAAAATGATCATAACATTTTTTATCCTCAAGTTTATCTCATTCCTTTCATTTTCCATCATATCATAGAGTAACCCATAATTACCTAAAAAGTAAGGATCATATAAACCCTAATGGTTGCCTTAATAATTATTACCTGAATTTCCACATCTAGTTGGCCATCACGTACATGATGCATTAGATAACTCACCAAGGTTTAAGTGGTTGATCATGAATCCTTGATAGTTGGTTTAGAACAACCATGAGATTCCTCATTGAATCCCCCATCTCATCCAGTCTCTTAATCAAAGAACCACCACAGTTTCCTTCAAACCCATTGTCACTTTTCTGCCTGCTAGATCTATCCATTTACTAAAACCAAAAAGGTCAGTGTGAGTATATCAACATAACCATCATGTACTGATAAGGAAGATAAACACTAAGATATACTTACTCATTCACTTTATCTAAAACTTGGACTCTTTCTGAAATCCTAACCATTATGGTAATGTCACTTGTGCTTAGAGAATACCCTAACCTCTAAAGTTATCTAAACCGACCTTTGATACCAACTATAATGCCCCAGCCTTAAACCTTACTTAATCTTGAGTTATTACAAGATTACACATTGAGGATCTTTTCAGGATTAGAGTATTAGATAATTAGATCCTGAAACTTGCATTACATTCCACATTTAATCATAGTGGTTACATAAAAGATAGTATCCACTCTTCCCATCAATGGAAACATATTTAAAATAAAACATGGATTCTTTCTTGACACATTCTTGACACTATCATCACATCGTGTACCCTTCCCTTGACCTGTGAAAAACATTTCAAAAACATCGGATGAGCATAAAAAGCTCAGTAAGGTATATAAAAATATGGAAAGGAACATGAGTACATGTATACATAAGAATGAAATCATACATTACCCATAAAACAAAATCACTTTAACATACCTCATAAAATCAGGAATAAATCATAGAAATCATAAGACATAAAAGGTAAATTGAGGCATTCATAACTTTCTTACGTAGGGAGTAACCCTCTTGGTTACGTTTGGAATACCGATCACAGTATATTCCCTAAATCTCTTCGGAGAAACCTTAATGTTTCACTCCTTCGCATTACCCAATGCATTGGAGAGCTATATCGGGCTCACCAGCCCGTAGTTTATCACGGAACAACCCATCTTCATAATAATTCCCAAGAACCTCAACATAATTGTATCACATAAAACATTCATATAGGAAACATAACATTTCCACCATTCAATCACAAGATATCAATACAACACATTGATATAAAAACATTATGAAAACCATTTTCAATACCAAAACCAAAGAAAAGTAAAACATGGTATTTATTTTTCTTTTAAAAAAAGGTATAGCTTTTAGAGGAAGCCGAAACTCAAATAATGTTCACGGCGGTGGAGAAGTCGTTTTCGCCGCATACGTATGAAAAAAACATTCCCTTTTGTTGTTTAGTAAAATGATTCGTATAAAAAAGATTTCTTTTGGATAAATGTAAAAGTAAAAGGTGTTTATACACCGTATAAAAGAAGGTTGTGTATAAAACAAAATATGCCTCAATAAAAGGAGATTGAGACGAAGTCCCATACAAAGACGGTATCCTTTGATTAAGGATAAATCAATTACATAATTATGTGTGAAAAATGGATACACCAAATATAAGTGGATATTAAGTGTAAAATAATCAAAGGTCATTCACACATATTCAAAGGATGACATATTCAATAACTACATGTTGAACCCAAAGAAATAGAAATTGGGTTAAGAAGTTCCCTTGACGGCCTAACGGCGTCACATAAAAAAAGGGTATCTCATCACTTGGACATACAATTTACATCAATAAGGATATATGAGATCATATCACAACATAAAAATATGTAAATTAAATGACCCAACAAAAGAAGTCTTTTAAAAAGAGGAGGGTGAAAGGTTCCCTTACCGACATGGGTATCTTTCGAAACATACGCCCCGTGAAAGAAGGACAATACAACATTGATGTAAATACTCATAAATGAAAGAATATTACACAATGATTAAAATAATGGTTAGTAAATACACCACTCAAAGGAAATTGTGGAAAATGTAGCATAAATCTCACAGGAATAAAAGTGATATGGAAAATCCCTTACGAAAACTCGGCAGCCTAACGGCGCCACTTAAAACTTCCAAAAATGGATTGATGAGATCAAATAGGGTATCTCATCACATTACAACAAAATGTACAGAAATAGGAATCTAAAATAAAATCCCCCATCATAAAAAAAAGAGGATATTAAAAGAAGTGAAATAAATAAGAGTACTTAAAGAGAAAGAGAGTGGTTAGATCTCTTACGAAAATTCGGCAGCCTAACGGCGCCACTCAAAACTTCCAAAATGGATTGATGAAAGAGAATAGGGTCTCTCATCATATGAACATAAAAATTACAGTAAGAGTAATATAAAATAACATCCCAATCACAAGAAATATGATCTTAGAAGGAATGACATAAAAGAGTGTACTTAAAAAGAAAGAGATGAGTAGGATCCCTTAGCTCAATTCCAACTTGTCTTGTTCGTTTCTTTATATTCCTGAATAATAAACTTTGGTCAATTAATAATTTCCTAAGTACCTCCTTTAGAGATTATTATTCAGTTCATATCACATATTATAATGTTATAATAATTCTTTAGTAATGTTATATCATATCAGACGTTTTTGCCGATGTTTGGCACATGAGTCAAAAAAGAACTTGTTTGAAAAAAGATTGCCCATGTAGTTATAAGTAAATAATTTCCATAATAGTATTAATGATTAAAATATCATATATATCCAGTAAATATTCATTTTATACTATTCCATATCATTTGGAGATAAAAAAACAAAAAGCACCGTTCATGGAGACGGTAGGTCGTACGTACGCATTAACGCTACTTTCATTTTTTTGTCATATTAATGGAATTAAAACAAAATGAGAGAGATATATATGTGTTATAATTCCAGAATGATATCCATAATTTATATGTAATATATTACATATATATCCATTATATATATGTACTTATAATATTAAATAACATTTTGAGATAAGAAATGAAATGTATTGTTCATGGAGACGGTAAGCCGTATGTACGCTACTTCCATTTCTATTTCATATTTAATGGAATTAAAAAATAATGATAGATAATAGTATTTTAATTACTGTATGGTATCATATATAATATCATTATATATATCCTTTATATGTACCACATATGGTATTAACGAATCAAATCACTTTGAGGGGGTGGTAGTCCGCACTTCCTTAAATGAAGATATCGCGTTTACCCATAATGGAAACCATAAAGGTAGGCCATAAATGAAAAATACAGAAGCTTAAGTAAAACATAAACATATTAAATATCATATATAAATATAGTGTCATCTTAATGGCCACCTTTGAAGGTGTTAGAATAATGTTGAACAATCATCATTTTGGGAGGCAGAAATTCGCCATCCACGGAAACAGTATGTTCATTAGCCATTAGATGTAGGTGTGTGTATGTGTAGCTCTAATCCTTCTTATAACAACATCCTATTATATTTAAGATACTTTATTTGTTACAAAATAAATGAATAAAAAGAGTTTAGGGGGTTGGAGAAAAAAAATAAAACAAAAGGACACAAGTGAAGACATTACCTTAACATCAGGTAACTCCCTTTGGTTTGAGATCAAAGGCTTCCTTGGGAATACTTATGCCCAAAGTGAGGCTTCAAGGAGTAAGAGAGGGAAGTGGAGAGACAAAATGGGCAGGGGTTGGCCGAGCCAAAGGCTTTGGGAGTGTGGGTAAGGAGGTAGAGGTGGGGGCCTTTTATAAGAGGAGAGGAGGGGCACACTTGTAAAGTTACAAAATGTTGCTTTATTTTCAAAAGAGTTTCGTATTTTAAAGGTACAACATTGATTTATTTCAATGATAAGGTGATAAGGGTACGAAATCCACTCATCCAATAGGTTTTGTACATGTGTAGGTATTATATATTACATTATCTTTCAATTTTATTTAAATCGTTAAATAATGAGGTCATCGCTGCATCATCATGATGTCATAAATAATTTAATTTATTTAATGTCTAAATTTTTTAAAAAAAACTATGATATATGAAATCTTTTTAGCATTCCAATGACTATTTATAGTAAAAAATATGACTTGTATAACCCCATGTAAAAATTGTTTTAGTAAAACATCTCATGTTTGTGTCATTTTTACTTTATCAATAAATAAAAAGGTATTTATGTCATTTTCCAACAAAGTGGCTCCATGGGGTCCCCAAGATGACCCATGGATTCTATAGGTCGGCCATGACACATCCAATGTGTGTAGGACATGAGTCTAGTCATTTCATTTTATTAAAACATTATTCTTACCTTAAACTACACTAATAACCTCTAATCGTGATTAAAAACTTAATAAGTTACTATTCACCAAAAAATTATTTTAATCCCATTGGACCACATTTTACTTCTTCATGACAACCATGTATGTCGGATTTTTGAAATTCAGAACACAAAGGTGCCAAAATTTCATTTAAATGGAAAATCAGTTTTTATAAGTACCACTTAGTGGTTCCAATATTCATCAAAAATTGAAGTTTTTTAGAAAATTACCAAAAATTCAACTTAAGCTATATTTGATATTCTGAATTCAAAAATGATGTCTATTTTACAAAATTCAATACATATAAGTTGCATTAATTAATTTAATAATTAATTCCCGCTGTCAAAACAAATAGCGTGTTTTTATGAAACAAAAAGTATCAAAAGATTAACAATAGTTTAAGTCTGATATCAATGTGAAATTATTTCCATCGACCACTATTTGATTAAATGGAAAAAATATATTCTAATTTCACTTTAAAACCAATTCAAAAGATAATCTAATCATATATATAAATTAGATTAAAAAGGGGTTTTGAATTAAAATACAACATTTTACACTATTCATTAAAAAATTGAACTTTATGGGAAAGATACCAAAAATTTACACACAGAAAATTTTGATGTCCCAATTCATAAGAGGAGTTTTATTTGGTCCAATATAATTTATAAGAGTGAACAAAACTATATTTAATGACGGTTCATCATCAAAAGTCGATAAGTGAACCTTTAGTGAAAACTAGGGCATATACGCCTAAAATTGAATTCTTTCCGTATTTTAAGCCTTTATCTTTTATTGGATAAATGTAAAAACATTTAAAAACATATACAATCATATTTTAGTTATTTATATCCATTCCCGCCAATAAAACGGTTACATGTTAACTACCATTTAAAATAATATTATTTTATTATTAGAGTGCAACGTAAGATTCCCAAGAAACTCGTTGTTGCGTGTTGGGTACACCATCAAGCATAGCGTCCCCTTTAAAGTCGTATTAATATTTTATTCACTAATATGGATAAATATGAAAATTTCAAATTCTTTATTTACCTGGGGTGTTACATATAGTAAGCTTATTAACCATATAATATAAAAATACAAGAGACATTGTAAAAGTGAAACTAATTAACTAAGAGTTAATACTTAAAGATAAGGTTAATATAATGACCCAAACCTATCTAAATTATATTGGTTGAGTTTTTTTCGACCTATACTCTCCTTAAACTTTAAATAATCCACTTTGTAGCCATTAGAAACCGAATATGAATTTATTATAAAATAATATTTTTAGCTTTTCCAATGGTGCCCCTCACCCTCTTATAAAAGGGCACTCCCCCTTCTCATTACTTCACACCTTCAAAGCCTTTTGGTTCGGTCAACCCCTGCCCAAATAGATCTTTCAACATCCCTAACTACAACCTAGAGTCCTTATATTGATCATAATTCAAACCTAAAGATCCCTTTTGATCAAATCAAAAGGAAGAACCCGAAGAATATGTAATGTTTTTCCACCATTTTTCAAATTCTTTTCTTCTTCAACTTCTTCTATATTTGTTATTTCCATTCTAAAATAATTACTCCAGCATATTATATACACATTTATGTTATTATAAACATAGTACAACCATATTTCAGTATTATATCCATCCTTTGAATGACATGTCACCATACGTTCGTACGTACGGCTTACCGTCTCCACGTCATGGTGTAATTGTTAATAAATAAATTATTATTTGGATGGGAATAATTATAATGTGTAATTCAATTAAATAATAAATATAACCTGATAATGATTCTTTATATATGATATACCATCCAATTATATATTATTTTAATATCAAAAAAATGATATTGTCACTCGTGCGTACGTACGGACTACCGTCTCCACGAATGCAATGAGATTCATTCTCCATCATATCCATTTAAGTATAATTCTCATTTGATGATTAATAATAGTATCTATGGACATGATATCATTCTGGATATTAATAAGATACAACCTATCCATGAAAAACACGGCTTACGTAACAAAACATAAAAAAGAAAACGAGTATGTTAACACCCGAAACGACGATAATTCTAAGATATTATTAACAAATCTATGTTAAAAGATAATATATGATATCATATTAATGTATATTATTATTGTATAATTTAATTAAAATTATATCACCATTATACAGGAGGCTAACCTACCATTGACCAAGGAAAAAGTACAAAGTAAGGGGTTTCTTATCACACTTTTAATTCCGTGAGAATTCCATTGTTCACCACTTATTTATTACATGTGGTGTGTGTACTGCCCATGTTTGTATTCATTGTGTAATATACTTTAATTCATTTATATTAACATCATAATTTTATGATCCTTCATTCATGTGTGTATGTTTTTTATGTTACCAAATCAATAATGGAATTTGAAATTTCAATTTCCACTCATTTGGCTTTACGCATATTTCATTGATTATTTTACTCCAAGATTATGGGTGGAATCACTATTCATTTGATTATATCATAAATTCCACTCTCCTTTCTGTGGATATACTTTTGGTACACATAATTAATCCATTGATAAATTCTCAAGTCATCGATTTGAACATGATAAGTGTAATTTTAACTCAATCTCCATTTGTTGAGTTAAATATTCAATTCATTGGTGTTGTTTTTATAAAAATATGTGTGAATGTCCTATGATTGATTTACACTGAATACACCATCATATTGAGTGTATTTATACTTTTCACACATAATTATGTCCTTGATTTATACTTAATCTAAGGATATGGTCTTTATAAGATAATTCATCTCAATTTACATTCCATTGAGACTTTTTTGTTGTTATACAGCAAATCACATTTATATGGTGTATATAATGTACTTTGACATAGTATATCATGAATCCCTTTATTCTAATGATATTACAATGTTTTTATTACATCAATTATTTGTATTCATGTGTGTCTCTTTTGGTTAGTAACTCTAAATAAAATATCATTTTAAAATGTTTTAAAGATTTATTATTCTAAATCTTTCTCATTAATGGCCATGTTCTAAAAATGTTTGTAAAGATTTATTTATATGGATATTAATGTTTTGAACTTAAAATTCATTTTCAATGTTTCAAAGTGGTATGAGAAACTTTGATTTAAAAATCTCTTTAAAATGGATTCTTGTTAAATAGTGATACTTTTAATTGTTTTCAAGAAAAAGGTTGATATTTCTCTCAAATAGTTTTGATGATTATTTTCATCTATGTCAATATCCTTCATTATTCTCGATTGAGGTTAATATGATACAGTACAATCTTCCTTATTGTATCGAATGAGTTATGTTTGACTGTGGATATGCTATTTATATACCATTCATGGTTTGTGGATGAAGTATTGACATTTCATATGCTAGTTTTAATACGAATGTTTATGTTGTGATTCAAACTTTTCATATGATGAATGCATTGGAATTATTAAGTGACAGGTGGAGCCCACTCTAGCACCTCGATGCATCGGTAAGTCTCATGAGACAGACTAGTGTCTTGGCACGAGGCCTTGAAAAAATATTATTTTTAGTCTTGGCACAAGGACTTGGCTACGTGGTGATGATAGTATGGATTTATGCATTCCGTCATTATGAAAGTGGTTATTAATATTTTCATGTTATTATTTGACTAGTATAATATCTATGTGAATAAATAAATGTAATTATTTCATTTTATCCTTTCCATGTTATTCTAAAGTTATAGTTTAAAAGGCTTTTGTTTTTAGTTATACATTGCCTTAAATTTTTATGTTTATTTATGAAAGTTTCCGCTATATTGTTATCCTTACTGAGGATCTGAGCTCACCCCTTTTCTATGTTTTATTTATCCCAGGATGTGAAGAAGTAATTAAAGAATGACCTACAGGGATAGTATGAGGGGATAAAAGTGTGGACTATGGAGACTATATTGTTGTAGTTTTCATTTGTATGATGTGGTGTAAAACTTTATGAAAGTATCTAGTTATTACAAGGATACTAAACTAATCGGTATTTCGAGACTTGATCTTTCTTTTGATCATGCCAATGTTATGTAAAAATGCACTGACTCAAGGTTACTGGGGTCGAGGCATTACAGTTGGTATTAGATGAATTTTAGTACAAACCTTGGAAGCTAGATTTAGATAAACTCTGATTAGAGGATGTAGACTTAAGATGAAATTTGTGTATTAATATAGAAGAAATTCCTAGAATTTTGGTATTGTATAGATTTTGTGAGTATTCCGAGAAATACATCTCTATCTAGATACTAACAGGTAGATGCGGCTCAAGAATAGATGTACCTAGGGGTAAAACCCAAAAACACCGCTTTGATCTAGACTTGAATGGGAACTGGTGAACGACAACGGGCCTTGCCGCACTTTTGGTTACGACACTCCCGGGGGATATGATTCGGATAATGTACATTTTCATTACAAACCAATTTGAAGTATTATATATATAAGATGAGAGTAAATGACCTTTGTTGACCCTAATGTGTTTCAAATTGAGAATATGGTGACATGTTAATCTCTAAATGATTTTATGACTACTATTACTCACACAATGCTTTCTAGTTTTAGTCAATGGATGGATTCCTAGGAAGTCATAGAGACTTTGAGAATGATGTACAAGGTGAGAACAGTGGTGGAAATGAGCAACAAAATAGAATGTTTATAGGCGTAAAAGATATTGTCTTTATGCCAAATCGATTTTACAAAAATATTATCAACAATATATATATTAACCAATTCCCAGACTCAACAAAGAAGAGAAAATTGATGAATAATAAGAGGTCCAGCAGTGGAGACCATGGAGAAAGGAATCCTAAATTTCAATCATGAAGGAAATGTGGAAGGAGACACCAAGGAAAGTGTCTCAACGGGATAAAGAAATTCTTTATGTGCGGGAAGGACGACATAAATTGAAGAATTGCCGAAGTAAAATGAATAGTACTATGGAAGAAGATAAAAATGGTCCCAAGAATCTTTTTACAGTCATTTTCTGTAAATTTAGGGGACCTGACAATTACCCAAGTGAATGCCCTATTCTATAGGATATATTTTTGGTCAATGAAGAAGATATGTGGAAATAAATGGTTGGAAAAATGTTTAAAAGTATTAGTTCTCCTTGTTGATGGGATTACTTTGGAATAATCTTCTCCAATATTTGTAACCCCTTAGTTTTCCATGTGAGAATGATATTTGAGGAATTATTATCTTTTCCCTTGTGGATATAGTTATAAATAGACATTTGTTTTTATATGATCATTGGGTTTGAGGCAATTACATGTTATTATATTTTGGGATGAAAATGAAAAGTATGAGATAACATTTCTGGTTAAAATTAAGTTATGGTTATTTTTAGGAATTTCTCTCAATTTGGAAATGTTATAAAATATAGTTTTTGAAAAAGGACAACACGCAGACCGTGTGACAACCAGTCGCATCAGACAAAGCTGTGGGAATCGAACCCACAACCAAAGTGCGATTGGGATTTATCTCCTACCACTGGACTACGTGAAGTCCCTGGTTAGTGTGACTATTATTTTAAGTTAAATTATTTTATTTATCAATAATAATTTGATTTGGGATCTTATGTCTGATCAAATGAATACCCTAAGTATAGGAAAATGATTTGGTGATTAAATGATAAATGTTATTTTGGAAGTTGTTCGCTTTTTTTTAACACTATATTCCCAAGGAAAATAGAATAGTATGGGATTTCATTTGAGGAGTAATGGTGGATTTTTATTTATGTATTTATTATAGATTTACAGTGATTTGGGTTATTTAAGGAAATGATTAGGTTAATTACTTTTAAGTATGCGACTTTAAGAGTAATTAATTTCATTTGGACATACAATTTAACGTGGAGGACTACATGCTTATATGTTTTGGGTTTCAATATTAGTTTGGATTATATTGAAGGATTTTAAGGACAATTGATTATTGAATGGTATTTATTAAACTTTGGGGTATTGATGGATTAATTTTAGAAATTAAGATTAGTGTTTTTTTCCTTCTCTAATGGAATATCCATTTGGGGGATCATCAGATATTATACTAACCATTTTGGTTTTGATTAATCTCTAAAGTCAAGGAAAATATATAGTTTATCCTACATGGATCATGTAGTTCTATAGATGTTTATTCTAGCTCTTCCATTGTGACTAAGACTTCTTGAATACTCATTGTTCAAAAAAATGAGTTAGTGGTAAAAATTTATTAAAGAATGAAACTCTACTTAAAAAGTAAGTATATCTCTTTATTTTCTTAGTCAATATCATAAATTAATTCCTCGTCCTTATGTAATGTAACTTAAAACAAAAAATGTTGTCCGTTTATTTTCCTATTGGGAGACTAATGACCGTTTGTCCCAACATAAGTTTGTGATTTTCTTATTGTTAGCTTTCTCCTGATCATGTTTTCTATCCCTCTCCATCAGAACTTAACACTTATTTTATCGTCCATATCCATGTTTTCCTACATGGAATCCTAGTATGGGCTATCTTGGGTGACCTTTATACCTCTCTTCCTTTCTTTTAAAGTGATAGTTTTATTGACTCTTTTTCTGATGTGGGACATTCCATTATATTCTCAAAGCCCAATTTTATAAAAAATTTCGAGGATGCAATTTATTGTAGGAGGGGAGAATGCAACACCCCAAGCTTCCATGGTACTTTTCCCTTTTAATAATGCAATATCGTGCATTGTACGCAACTTTGAGATTCTAACGCACCACAACCAATCAAACTAGCCATGATGAATAGTAATACCTAATTTTTGAAATTTTCTAAATTTTATCTCTCAAAATGGACTTCATTTTTGGATTCGGAATATCGAAATTATCCTAGGGTGAAATTTTGGTACTTTTCGGATAACTTTCATATTTTAATGAATAGTGAAAATTACTAAATTTTAATTAAAAACAACTTTTTTAATCAAAATAATTAATTGTGATAAATTATTAATTTGAGTGGTTTTAAATTATATTAATAATATATTTTTACCATTTAATACAATTTTAGTCATTGAATGTAATTTCACATTTAAACCAGACATAAACAAGTGTCAATCTTTTGATAGTTATTATCTCTTAAAAACACGCTATTTGTTTTGATGACGGGAATTAATTTTTAAATTAATTAATGCAATTGATATGTTTTGAATTTTTTAAAACAGGCAGCAATTTGGAATTCATAAAATCAAATATATCTTAGGCCTAATTTTTGGTATTTTTCTGGATACTTTCATTTTTTGATGAATAGTGAAACTACTAAGTGGTAGTTAAAAAACTGAATTTTTCATAAAACATAATTTTACTGCTTCTTTGAGTGTAATTTCAAAAATCCTTGAGACACGGTTAATATCAAGGAGTAAAATCCGGTTCAATGAGATGAAAATAATTTTTGGTGAAAATTAACTTTTTACTTTTATTTACCACAGTTAAAAGTAAATTGGGTAATTAAGGGTCAAATTGATATTAGTATAACTCTAACACGTGTCCTAACTCTATTGGAAAAGTTTATCTAGACCAAAAACAACCTTAAGAGTAAAATATTATCATTTAGACCCACTTGGATTAGATTATGACATTTATTATTATTTAATTCAAAGAAGAGTTAAAAGAGTTAAAATCAAAGTTTATTTACTAAAACATTTTTAATATAGGGTTATACATAAGATAATTTCGATTGTAAATATTAATTAGAAATATGAAACGATTTCCTAATTAATTATATTTTATTTATAATTTTTAGACAATAAATAATTTAATTTATACATGACAAATAATGATGTAGTATTTACCATAATAGTAAAAAATTAAAATAATTGATATTATAAATACCCAAATAAATATATTTTGAAACTTTTTATGAATTACACTAATTTTGTAGGTTAATATGACATGTTTGGATTTCTTTATTTAACTATTTTCGAAGTAAACCTTCTTTTGTGATTTTTACAAAAAATCAATTATTGAATAGGGTCAAAATTGACATAAAAGAGTTTTTAAAACAAATATAATATTATTAATTGATATTAAATTCCTAAAAATCAAAGGTACGACCAAGAGACTTATATCGTGATAGGTGTATCATTAATGGACCACTTGGGGGTAGCGTGGATGTATATAGTAAGTTTATAACCATATAATATAAAAATACAAGAGACCTTGTAAAAGTGAAACTAATTAACTAAGAGTTAATACTTAAAGATAAGGTTAATATAATGACCCAAACCTGTCTAAATTCTATTGGTTGAGTGGTTTTCGACCAATCCCCACCATAACCTTTAAATAATCCACTTTGGATCCATTTGAAACTGAATATGAATTTATTATACAATAATATTTTTAGCTTTTCCAAAGGTGCCTCTCACCCCTTTTATAAAAGGGCACTCCCCCTTATCATTACTTCACACCTTGAAAGGCTTTTGGTTCGTCCAAAACCTGCCCATATACTCTCTAAACTTCCCTCACTACAACCTAGAGGCATTGTCTTGATCAGAAAGCCAACCTAAGGAGCCCTTTTGATCAAATCAAAAAGAAGAACTTGAAGAAGAGGTAATGTTTTTACCACCCTTTTTCAAATTCTTCTCTTCTTCAACTTCTTCGATCTTTGTTATTGCCGTTATAAAATAATTACTCCATAATATTATATATACATTGATGTTATTATAAACATGGTACATCCATTTTTCAGTATTCTATCCATCCTTTGAATGATATGTCACCATGCGTGCGTACATACAGCTTACCGTCTCCACGTCGTGGTGTAATTGTTATTCAATAAATAATTATTTGGATGGGTATAATAATGATGTGTAATTAATGTTAATAATAAATATAACATGATAATGAAACTATATATATTATATACATTCCGATTATATATTATTTTAATATCAAAATAATGATATTGTCGCTCGTGTGTACGTACTGACTACCGTCTCCACGAATGCAATGAGATTCATTCTCCATCGTTTCCATTCAAGTATAATTCTCATTTGATGATTAATAATAGTATCTATGGACTTGATATAATTCTGTATATGAATAGGATACAACCTATCCATGACAAACACGGCTTACGTAACAAAACATACAGAAGAAAACGAGTATGTTAAGACCTGAAACGACAATAATTCTAAGATATTATTATCAAATCAATGTTAAAAGATCATATATGATATCATGTTAATCTATATGATTATTGTATAATTTAAGAACAATTATATCACCATTATACAAGATTTTAACCTACCTTCGACCAAGGAAAAAGTAAAAAGTAAGGGGTTTCTTATCTCACTTTTAATTCCGTGAGAATTCCATTGTTCACCACTTATTTATTACATATGGTGTGTGTACATCCCATGTTTGTATTCATTCTGTAATATACTTTAATTAGTGTATATTTATGTCATCATTTTATGATACTTCTTTCATGTTTGTATGTTTTTTATGTTACCAAATCAATAAGGGAATTTGAAATTTCAATTTTCACTCATTTGGCTTTACGCATATTTCATTGGTTATTTTACTCCAAGATTATGTGTGGAATCACTATTCATTTGATTATGTCATAATTTCCACACCCCTTTCTGTGGATATACTTTTGGTACACATAATCACTCCATTGATAAATTCTCAAGTCATCGATTTGAACTTGATAAGTGTAATTTTAACTCAATCTACATTTGTTGGGTTAAATATCCAATTCATTGGTGTTGTTTTTACAAGAATATGTGTGAATGTCCTCTGATTGATTTAAACTGAATATACCATCATATTAAGTGTATTTATATTTTTCACACATAATTATGTACTTGATTTATCTTTAATCTAAGGATATGGTCTTTATAAGAGAATTCATCTCAATTTACATTCCATTGAGACGTTTTTGTTGTTATATAGCAAATCACTTTTATATGGTGTATATAATGTACTTTGAAAAAGTATATCATCAATACCTTTATACTAATGATATTAAAAAGTTTTTATTAAAGAAATTATTTGTATTCAAGTGGCTCTCTTTTGGTTAGTAACTCTAAATAAAATATCATTTTAAAATGTTTTAAAGATTTATTATTCTAAATCTTTCCAATTAATGTCCATGTTCTAAAAATGGTTTTAAAGATTTCTTTATATGGACATTAATGTTTTAAAATTAAAATTCATTTTCAATGTTTCAATGTGGTATGGGACACTTTGATTCGAAAATCTATTTAAAATGGATTCTTGATAAATAGTGATACTTTTAATTGTTTTCAAGAAAAAGGATGATATTTCTCTCAAATAGTTTTGATGATTATTTTCATCTATTTCAATATCATTCATTATTCTTGATTGAGGTTAAACTGATACAATAAAATCTTCTATATTATATCGAATGAGTTATGTTTTACTGTGGATGTGCTATTTTTATACCATTCATGGTTTGTGGATAAAGTATTGAAATTTCGTATGCTAGTTTTAATATGAATGTTTATGTTATGTTTCAAAATTTTCTTATGAGGAATGCATTGGACAAAGTATGTGATGGGTGGAGCCCGCTATAGCTCCTCGATGCATCGGTAGGTCTCATGAGACAAACTAGTGTCTTGGCACGAGGCCTTGAAGAAATATTATTTGTAGTCTTGGCACGAGGCCTTGGCTACGTGGTGATGATAGTCTGGCATTATGCATTCCGACATTATTAAAGTGGTTATTAATATTTTCATGTGATTATTCAACTAGTTGAATATCCATGTGAATAAGTAAATGGAATTATTTCAATATATCCTTGCCATATTATACTGACGTTTATGTTTAAAAGGATTTTTTTTAGTTATACATTTCCTTAAATTTTTATGATATTTATGAAAGTTTCTGCTATATTGTTATCCTTACTGAGCATCTGAGCTCACCCCTTTTCTATATTTTATTTTTCCCAGGATGTGAAGAAGTAATTTATGAATGACCTACAGGGATAGTACGAAGGGATACAAGTGTGGACTATGGAGACTATATTGTTGTAGTTTTCATTTTTATGATGTAATGTAAAACTTTATGAAAGTATCTAGTTATTCCAAGGCTACTAAACTATTCGTTCTTTCGAGACATGATCTTTCTTTTGATCATGCCAATGTTATGTAAAAATGCACCAACTCTGGGTAACTGGGGTCGGGTCGTTACGTCAGAACCCCCATGGTCTGGTGAGTTATGATTAAGTCAGTAGACATCAACGCATTGGTTTCGAATTTGATTTCTATTAGATTTTCATAAATATAATCACTTTAAAAACAACATATTCATCCAATGATCATGGATATACTTGTCTTAATTTCACCACGGATCCCCGGAAACTCTGTTCGTGTTGCGATATAGGGTTCCCAAAAAAATTAAACAAGAACTTTTGGTGAATTATTTTTGGGAAAAATGAACAACACAAGAATAGAAAAACTGGTCGTTAATGAACCCACACTTCACCAAAACCCCATCATTGGTGGGTTTTAGTTACTAATGGAGAAATTGATGAAAAAATTAATGGTTGTAATTGAAGAATTCATTACAATGAATTAGAAGAGATAAAATCAATGATTACAAAAAGAAAACAAATTCAAATAACATCCTTCCTAAATATATTCCAAGCTCCTCTTCTAGCCAAATCATGTCCCTCCTTCCATCATTTCCTTTTTCCTAGTCACCTCTGTCAAAAATAGGATTTTCCAAATAGTCCTAAAGCAAGGAGAAAGCCATTCTCCATGTCAAGGATTGGGTATATAGGATGTGGGAAAAAAGTATGGAGTTTTAGGGATATGCACGGTTCGAGGACATAGTTAGGTAGGTTGTGCACCAACCTTGAGCATGGTTTTGTCTTCAAAAACAAATAATGGTGTGTGCCATTCCTGGCTGGGATGCATTGTTTGGTAATCCCTGAGCCAACCGGGCTCAATGGATATATCCTAAAATATCCTAAATGTGCACAATTTTTTTGCTGGGCCGATTGGTTTGGTAAACCATGTGGAGGCCGTGTGAGTTCATCTTCCTCAAAAAAAATAACCCACTCATGGTTTTATGTTGATCCACATGTTTTGGTCAATTGTGGGTGTATCATTCGGGTAATTCTTTCTTCAAAATGTATACACCCCCACATGGATTGCTATGAATCTACATGGTTTGGTTAATTCGGTGGAGCCCATGCGGGGTTCTCAGTCTTGAAAATTCAGGATTTTCCCTGCCTTCAAGTCCTGGTTCCTAGAACAGGTTACTCCAAATCAGCGTGCATCAATGGAAAAGGGTTTGGAAGCCTCCAATTCCCTTCTAGCCCGAATGGCCCAAAGGCCTTTTTTTTATTTTTTTAAGGATAATACCACTTTTATGGGCTGAAGGGGAACACATACATGACCCGTAGGCCCAAGGCACAAGGCCTGACAAACCCGAAATACATGACCCGAAGGCCCAGAGGTATACCATGCCTAATACATGACCTATAGGCCCATCCCACTTAAACTGCCCCTCCCCAGCTTTCTGCATCAATGATCACCTAGCTCCCTTCTAAATCTATGAATAATGCAATGTCTTCATGCTTCATTCCGTGGTGACTAAAAGACCAATTAGGTAATATTAATCATATGATAATCATGTGAAACCATCCACATGAACATTTTCAAGATATTAAATCAAGTCGATATTCCCTATGAACAGCAGTGCATCACATTATAATAAATTTTTTATTGTATAAATTTTCTCTAAATGTATATCTTCTATAAAAATTAATCATATCATCACATCAAAATTTTTCATTCCATTTTCTTTCATTCTACATTTTAACATTAATTATTTTTATTCTCTCATTCATTTTTTATAGTATACCCATATTTGGTTGACAATGTAATCACCCATTCTCACTATCATTTCATTTAATTCAATCTTCCACTTCCATGTATTCTATATTTCAAATACATTATACATTTAACATATAAAATAATGATTTTACATTCTTCTTCAGCATTTATATTCCTATTATCCATTTTTTATTATTATATTATCACTTCTTTTAACATTATCGTTAAAGTGGTTCCTTCAGTACTTCCTTCATTTGTGTTCATCCTTTTAAATTGACCTATATATTATTATTTAATGTTAATTTATTTTTTTTATTACCTTTTTCCATGAACCTACTCTTGACTATACCATTCTTATTTTGGTATTTACGTAAATATTTTATTGTTTTTTGGTATGATTATACCAAACAAATTAATTTATAAAACATTTAATTTCTCCATTCATTATCATTATAATGATTCTCATATTTTTATTTTATTTTATATGGAACATGTATGCATGCTCATGTTATGATGCGATTGGAGGAACTGATATTATATACCACATTAATGAATGAGGTAAAGACTGTATTACTCATGAGATTATATTTATGATGTGTTGGTAGTAATTAAATCACACTATGTTATAATTTATAAGTGGATAGAGAAGAAAGATTTGTTAGAGTGAATAGACAATAACCCTAGAACATTATTCTAGGGAATATTAGAAATGATTCAGGTTCTTATTATTCCAAGTTTTATACTTCTACCTTGTTATTATTATTCCTACATTATTATAATTTTCCACGATCCTAATATATTATGGTCTCGTATACGTGATGATATCATGGTATTCCACTTTTTACACCACGTTTATATATTATTATTTATTCTTATCTTCTGCTTTGACAATCTTATCAATGATATAATTATATCTCATATTTAATATATAGTTTTTGATTTATTTTATTTATCCATTTTCTAGTATTATTTATCACTTATTCTTGTTTTGTATAAAAGGTATGTATTTGTCACATCAGATATAAAATTGTGGGTCTTGAAGCATCTCAGAAATCTGTTATCATTCTCTTTCTATGTCATTTTTGGGATATGATCTAAGAAATATATAATTCAAAATTAATTTTATTCAATATAATCAAATGATAAATACACTATATAATATAAGTATTGAGTGGTGCGCCCATCATAAAATATTTATTTTTTAGTTTTCTCATGGAATGAAATGGATATTAATTGAATAATTATATTGAATACAAAGAGTTTTTAGCTTGAACTAGTAATCTCATTACAAAAAAAATATATCAATTATTTTTGTGAGTGGGAGGAAAACTAAACTCTAATAAATTTAAAATAATAAACAAGAATGGTTATCAAGATGGAAGGTAAGCATGTACCAAAAAAAGTCAATGAAAAATAATCAAACAAGGTTTAAAAACCCCATGATGTTCTTAAGATATGTGGATTTATTATGGAAATTGATAAACAAATAATGTTCATAGATGATTAACCAACAACCGACCAAGAGTGTGGTTACACAAGAATTACATATATAAATATTACATAAATTTAAATGAATGTTAAAAACAAATAATAACAATAAATTCCACAAAAATGTAAATGTTTAGTGTCTTTGGAAAGAAGTTACATTATAATCTTATTTGATAAAATACCTTAAACATATTTCACAAATTCCATCATATATAGTACAATTAAAATAAATACTCTAATTATAACCTTTATTTATAACTTATAAAAATAATATAAAAGAAATTTTATGGTTAGCTACTCGGTGAGGGTAAAAATTTGATATATCAGTCCATGATCATAAGAATGCATAAGATAAGAATAAGGGTTTGAAAACATTATCATAACTTATGAACATCATATAGAATCAGTCAATTATTCTTAATAGTGAATAATGGAATCTTTATTTTTCTTAAAAAAAGGAAAAAACATAATAATGTAGAATCAATGATAATTAACCAAGATCCTAAATAGTATATTAAAAGATCTAGAAATACGATAGTGGAATTCACATAATAATATAAAACCATTTTTTATTCAAGAATCGCTACAATGAAAATAATGGTAAAAGGTTTTCACTCTCTATTCTTTTATTTTCTTAGTCATGTTTTACTCACATGAATATTATAATAGAAAGAGTCCAATACTGAATAGGTTTCAATCCCTTTTTTAGAAAAAAATATCCTATAGGATATCAATATATACCCAATGCATTGGATGGATATATTATTTAATCCCAAACCATCACATAATGGATACCATACATATGTGTTCCCCAATATCAAAAAAAACCTTCATTATTTTATCATAGAATAAACTATGGAATGAAAAATTGTTTAATAAACATTTTTTAATCTAATCATATCAAAAACTTTGGAAACCAAAAAAAATTTATAAAAAATCATCATAAATTAATTTATCTGATCGGAAAGAAATGAGTTTTATATAATCATCCACAAATCATCACCATCATCGTAAGCCATGTAGGTAACTAAATTGGATGGTATAAAAATTTCCAATCTCCAGTTAAGCATAAAAAACCATTAAGGATATAGACATGGATAAAAAATACCTTCAAAAGTGAATTTGAATTTTTTTAAAATAGTGAAAATATCCATTTCTTTTGGTATATTTAAAATATAAAAATTACCAAAATATTGGGAAGGAAAATTTATTAGAAAATAAATATAGATTCTTCGAGAGGAAGGTTCAAATTAAATAATATTTTTGAGGATGGAAATATTTAATTATTCAATAAATGATAAAACAAATATTGCATTCATAATTCTACTAAAAAATACATTAATTATATAAGATATTAAGATTCTTTTAATAAATTTAAAATAAATAAACATTTTTTTATAAATTACATACAATTATAGTTTTATTATATAAATAAACTATTTAAAATCTTTTTAAAGAACATGGAGATAGATGAAAATGTCCACCGACTAAATAGAGAAAAAGGTTGGTATTTCATAAAATTATTTTCATTATTTTTTTAAGTAAAAAATTGAGGAAATTGTAATTAATACAAAAATTAAATTGAAAACCATATTATAAAAAATTATATTGTATTTAATGTAAAATTATTATAACAGTTCCCTCCATGGAAATTTAATATAGATAATCTCCAAAAGAAATGGGACAACCAAATCAACCATTACCTCAAATAAAATCTTTCATTATACGTGTTGCATCCTCCTGTATAGTAAGTATATATTTATTATAAATATATTATAGAATATAACTAACTATGTATCATTTTATTAACATTCAAGATATCATTTTGTTAATAATTCTTCATTAAATTTAACATTTTGGAAAACTAGTCTATTTTCCATATATATTTTAGTTTGATGGTTCCAATACATTTACATTGGTCCAAGTTTAATCATATAAAAATATTAATCATGTAATAATAGTCATATTTGTTCATTATAAACAATTTTATAACTATTAAAATAAATCCGTGATGAAAAATAAATTACATCACCTTGTACAGACAGTAGTCTATACAAACAAATGAGAATTGTTTCCACTTCTTGGTGGATGGAAAAAAATAAAGTAAATTAATAGTTAATCTCCAAATAAAAAAAATATATCACAAATTTAATATATATTAATTTCATTTAACCTTATTACCATATATTTAAATATAAAATGAAAAATGAATCAAATCACCTAGTGGTGGTGGTGGTCCACACTTACGCACAAGTGGTTTTATCATTTACCAATGAATAAGAAGGGGATATAAAATGGTTATAAAATTAACAATAAAGAAAATAAATATATTAAATATACCAATTAAATAATTTTAATATGGTTATATAAAATTTATAAGAGTATTAATAAGAATGAACCTTGAAAAATATTAGTGTGAACATCTACCACTTCTTTGAGTAAACTCTTTTGAAATCCCCTTATAGATTCTCAGGTGGTTCTTTTAACAATACCAATGTAACACCTCATTATTTTTATATTTTATTTTATTTGAATTATATAGTCTATTGTATGTGGTATAGACATCACCGAGCTAAAACCAACCACGATGTATAATGTAAAAAATATAATTTAATTATTATCATTATGACCTTGTCATTGGTTTGGAATATATAAATAGAAGAATCCATATTAACAAATATATATCTTATTTTTTCCACAATAAAATTATTTATTAGTAATTCATTTGTTATTAAATGGTTTTAAAATATGTTAAACTATTTTTAATATAAAAGAGATGTTCTTTATAAACTATTTTTCATGTGTACAATGAATTTTTACATTAATATATTAAGATTTATATTATCGATAAATGATTGTAATAATATAATTAAATTATATATTCCATTAAATTATTAAAAATTAATATAGATATTTTTATTGGGTAATTATTTGGAATAAAATCCATTTATGCTTTAAAAGTACATCTTCTTTGAAAAGACATTTTTTTAATTTTTGGCATGGATATTACCATTAACTAATGACAGTTTTATAATATTTATTATAAAAAAAATTTCCAATATCATTATTTTATAATATTCTGAGGATCATGGTTTTAGTTATTTATGAAAAGATTTATTTTTGAGTGAATTGTGGAAATTTTCGATTTCTAAAAATATTTCTTCTCTTTTTTTTAAATAAAGTTTTGAAAAATTAGAATTTTATGTTTTATTATGTTTCAAAGTAAGATAAAATGAATTTTATAAGTAACAATATAAATATATCTATAATAATTAACATTATAATTTAGAATACGTTTATTTCTATTCTTAAATTGCAATATTCTAAATATTATTTTCGGTTTCCTTTTTCGCACTTATATTAAAAGTAATTTTGAAACATTTAAAAATTGAATCTGAAAAAAACATGTTAAATAAATATAATTAGGAGGCTAAAAATTATAAAATATTTAAATTTCATTTTTTTAATATGAATT
Organism: Viscum album; assembly: GCA_963277665.1. Lineage (NCBI taxonomy): Eukaryota > Viridiplantae > Streptophyta > Magnoliopsida > Santalales > Viscaceae > Viscum > Viscum album. Next base: position 2,041,861,896 of record OY728147.1, on the reverse strand, counting down.
GAAACTTTGTTAAAGAAAAGTATCCATGGTAAAAGTGTAAAATGGGTTAATTATGATTAAAACTATGTGATATGGCCAAGAAAAATTATATTAATTCTTATTTAATGATATTATTTTAACCCTTAACAACATATTTTATATTTTTAAATATTTGAGTGAGATTTACAATTTATTATGATCGTTATAATATTTTATGTCAAGGATAATAACAAAATTTCACTCACTTTATTTTAATATATCTAATATGTTGACTTATGGATTAAAAGAATTAATGAATGGTTAAAATTATTTTTTAAAAATTAATAGAATATTTTTATGATATTTTATTTTTTTTGTTTTTTTGATGATATAATTACCTTAAATACAGTATACTTGTAACGACCCAAAAGTTTACTATTGGAAATGTCTCTTGATCTAATTAAGTGTTTTATTATGAAAAATGGTTATATAAAATATTCACTTCATTGGTTTTATGTTTTTGGATTTAAAAATATCTTTAAGACTTGTCACCATATTTAATATAGTCATTGAATAGTGATCACATTATTTGATGAATAGGGATTTAACAAATCCAATTTACTCACACAAATGAAGAACATGCCTCATTCAATAGACTTTCCTCATACAAAGCCTGTCGGTCAGAGCTCGGAAAAGATTTGGCATCATTGGGCTTCTATGTTGACCAATCCCAAGCCGATCTTTAACTTTTTAATCTTGAGCGGAACCGCATACGGTAGAATTGGAAGTTGATAGAGATTACCACTCGTGCGATGTTCTCCGAGCCACCCTGGGATTCTGTCATCGTCTCACACATTAACCTTTAGTCCTATGTAGTTGTTATAAGGGGTTATGTAATAAGATCGTAGCATAATGATTATATTTATCATTTTTTTATATAATTATGAATATACATTCATTTTACAATTGTTACATTGTAAATTGTTTTTAAAACACAAATTGTATTTTTAGTTAATATTCAATTATGAAATATATTTTTATTAATTAATAGATTATTTAATTAAATAATATTTTAATAAAATATTATTAATACATTGACTTTAATTAAATATAATTGATCATATAATTATTATGAATAAAATTTTGAATTTTATTATGGTTTGAAAGCTATTTCTGTCAAAATCAATAATTTTTTTATAATTGTATATTTTTATTTTACAAGTATAAAAATTAAAATATTTAGAAAATTATTTAGATAAAATGAATATTATTTTTGGAATCATGACGTCGAAATTAACCAACTGTGAATTTTTCAAAATTTTCTAAGCGTTGAATTTTTTGGTAAAAAGTAAATGTCGTTTAGATATATAATGTGTCTTAATACATCATAATGACACCATAGTGATGTAATAAAATAAAATAAACATTATGTTTAGACAATATATGTTTTACCATTAAAATAATTAGATTTTATATTTTTTTGACCTAATTTACAATGCTTTAGTGGGCCTTTCAAGACTTATAAACATTTTAAATTTTTAAATTTTGTTCCTTGAAATTGTGACTCACCTCCACATAAGCAAAAATATTATTTTAAGAAGTTAGGCCATTTTACATATAAAATAAAGTTTTTCACTCCCCTTTGTAAAAACCCATGGTCAAAAACCATTGGTTGGTTTGTTGTTTTGATTAGTTTAATGTGTGGTCTCCCAAACCTAAATAATAACGAATTCTCCATCCTTTCATTTATATAAAATCTCAATATCCAAAATTCCACTTCACACAAATACCTTGGATCTTGACCAACCTATTCCCTCCTCTCTATGGAATTCTTCAAAGAAGCTTTTTTCAAGCCTCTCCCAATCCTTTGGGATCACAATTATAAGTAAAGGAATCCACCATTTCTCATAGAATACATGTTTTTTTAATATCGTTATACCATTATACTTTCAATTATAAATATTGGTGTATGATTTTTTACTTCCCCTGTACAGGTCTCTTTTTGTTTGAATTATTAGAGACCCATTTCTCTCTCATAGATGCCTTCAATGTATACATGTTACCGTGTAAAAATTCCATAAGGGATTTCTTCCTCTCTCATTTTGACCATAATTAATTATGTTGTTTTTACCTTTTATATTCAATTAAAAATGTAGGGGTGGTATTTAAAACCTCCACCATACATCCCTACTTATGTATTAATAATGTGATGCCTCCTTTATCTCTCATTAATTCCTCCCACGTACGCTTATTACCATGCCAAATTTCCATAATGAATTTCTCTATCCTCATTTACCTTCCAGAAATTCTTTTGTATCAAGAATCTAAATTCCATTGAAATTTTTGAGACACATATCTATATTATCCTCTTAATGTCCATTTCATGTAAAAATTATGATACAAACCTTTCACTTTCATCATCATTTTTTATGAATTTTTATGTCATGTAGTTATGCTGCCAAAATTGCACCTTGGTTTTCCAAGACAAAGTCATTGGGTATTGAATACCATGCCCATTTCACTATCAAGGGTATTCACCATTATGAATATTTAATTATTTCATAAATAGTTTAATTTATATATTTAACCTTCCTATATCGTGTAATAAATTATGATGTTTAATGATTCCATGTTTTATAGTCGGTGTGGCACACTTTTTCATTAAATGAAATGTTTATGAACGGTGGACCCTAATAGCGCTCTAATGCATTGGGTAAAGATTACAATCATTATATGTTAAGTGCAATTATGGTTTAATCATTATAATTCAAGTTCAATGAGATTTTTCTCATGATCTATATGCAATGAGCCCTGGCTCATGCTAATACCATGTTAAGTGTTGTTGCAGTATTTCCATGTTGTGATAATCATGCTTTATCGTGACTTTAGGTTAATGTTTCTTTTAGGATCCATTGATATGCATATTTCCTAACATGTATTTTATTCTTCATGTTATGTTGTTTTTAGTCCCTTAAATCACTTTATATCTCACCCTTTTTATGCATTTCCTCAGGTTATCCCATGAAATAATAAGTACAAGGGAATGTAGTGGTCATGTAAAGGATGTTTTCAATAAAGATGTTGTGTTTCATGTTTTAAGTCCTTATATCATGTTCTTAATCCCCAAATACTCTAGGAATCTCAATGTTCCATGTTATATCAATTAAATAGATTATGTAATAAATCATGTTTAATTCTTTAATAAAGAGCATGGTTGTTATAGTTCGTATAAGAGGTTAAGTTTAGTTATTTTTTGGATTTGGATTAGAAACCCCCTGTGAAAGCCTTAGACACAATAATAAGTATAATAAAAAAATACCTATGTTTTGGTGAGTATTTAGTAATTGGTTTATCAGGAAAATATATCCCTATATGGATACGAGTAGGTAGAGGCAACACTGACACATATGTTCCTCTGAGTAAAAACTCTATCATGGAGTTTCAAGCTTGACTCGAGGTATCCTGGTACACAACAATCGGCCTTGCTGCATTGATGATTATGACAATCCCAGGGGATATGAATTCGTAAATTCACATGATTACTATGAACCATTATTAAGGGAGTTAAATAAAATCCCATAATAATATAAGTTAGAAAGTAGATCATGGATAACATACATTAAAGACTATAGATTCATAAGTTAAGGAAGAAAAAAATATCTATATGTCATCCATTTTTTCTATAGATTAACATTCTTGTGTTACCCCTAAATTTCCATCTATTCCATCTAATGGATGGTAATTGGAGGACTTGTTCTAAAAAATTATGCGAAGATCAATGTGATGACTGTTCTCATTAGATTCCCAATCCAATGGAGGGAATCTCTGAATTTTTCATGACACTCTCTCAGTTAATTCAGGATTTGAATATAAAATTGGGTAAAGAGGAATGTTAAACCACCCCTTAGAAATAACAAGTCGTAATGGATAGATTCATGAGATAAAGTCCTCCAAATTTTAATGGATCATCTGATCCCTTAATTGTTGAACAATAGATCAAATCCATTGAAAATATCTTCTCCATCCTTCATTGTTGCAAACAAGAAAATATTCTTCTGGTTGTTTATCGTATAGAGGGTGAAACTAATAAATGGTGGACATTGATCAATAATATGAAGCCTGAGAAGGATATCGAGGAATTAGAATGGAAGGATTTCAAGAAAATGTTTTTTGTAAAATATTTTCCTCTCACCCTCTGACTTAAGATGGAAAGGGACTTCTTTGATTTCAAGAAAAAAGATGAAAAATCCATAAAAGAGTAAAAGGAAATCATCCCAAGGATTTCAAGATATGCCTTCATCTTTCCGGTTACCCCTGAATTCATGGTTGACTGGTTTTTTGGTGGGCTGAAACCTAGCCTACGGAGAGCCTGGGTGATCCCTAACTTTGATAGCAATGTGGAAATTGTCTGAGGATCACTCAAAGTCAAAATGGAGATCGGAAAATCCCATGGAAATCATAGGGATAATAAGTGTAAGTTGGACTTAAATTCTGGTAGTCTGATGGATAAATACAATTGATCTAAGATGATCTAGTACCCTTCATTCCAATGGTGCGGAAAGAAGAACCCAGAAATTTCTTGAAGGGGCCAAGGAAATTCATTGGGTGTGGAAGAGAAGGGAACCTAGCCATTAATGACCGATAAGAGAAATCATTAATTATTACATGGGAGAGGAATTAATCGTTCAACCCTCAGTGCATTTTTCATTTCTTCAAATGAAATTTAAAAGGGCACCTTGAAAATTAGTGTCATATGCCATGTGTTTTCGGAGGCAAAAAACAACCTCCAAGGTAGCAAGGGCGATCTTTTTCCACCGCTACTATCGCAGTGAACCGCAATGTCAAAGAGGTTATAGGTACCCTAGTTATTTAATAAAGAATAGCGAATGTAATTTTAGATTTTACTTCTAGGCATTCATTTTTATACCAAATATTTAGTAGAACAATCCCAACACCACCAAATATCATGGATGAAAAGATATATGTATGTATGGAAAATGGGTAAGTCATTGCATCCCATGAATATAACTACTCCCCCATCATAATATGCCCACTAAACATTCTGGAAAACCTCATCATACTCTCTAGTTTATTTTTATGCAATTCTCAACATAGATTGGATTTCTTTATATAGAGCCAAAATAAATTTTCAAGAGAGGAAAATCACTCTTCATATTGATAATCGACCCTCAATTCTATAAAAGTGTAAGGAGGAAAATGAATCTTCATTTGAACCATCATCTAAAGTGTCGGTATTAATTCCCTATGAACATGTGTATCTGGATTATATGATTGAATTTATGGAAGAAACCATCCTTTAACACATTCATATTGTGAGTGAATTTGTAGAAGTTTTTTCTGATGAATTGCACAGTCTTCCTCCTAGAAGAGATGTTTAATTCGAAATGTCACTTATACATGGAGAATTTCCAAAATACAAGACTTTGTATGTAATTTCTATTGTGAAGCATGAGTAGTTGAAGAAACAAATATAGGAGAATATGGATAAAGGGATTATATGCTCTAGTGCTTCACCATGGGGTGCACCAGTCCTCTTCTTAAAGAATAAGGATGTGTGAATGCACCTTTACATTAATTATCATGAGCTCAAAAAAATCATGATAAATAAAAAGTATCCTCTACTATGAATTTATTACTTTTTTGATCAACTACATAGAAAAGAATACATTTATATGGTAGATTTGTGGTCGAGATATTACCATGTATGGGTGAAGAAAGATGATATCCCCAAGAATGCATTTTTATAAGATATGAGCAATATGAATTCATAGTAATGCCTTTCAGATGCACTAACACTCTAGAAATATTCAGGGAATTGATTAATAGAGTCTTTAGATATTACCTCAACAAAGATTTTGTAGTCTTTATAAAATATGTTATAATATACTCCAAAACCAATGAGGGGCCTAAGGATCATATAATCACTATACTAGAAACCTTGTGAAAGGATAAGCTCTTTGAAAAGTGTAGTAAGTGTGAGTTATGGATGAAGAAAGTCTCATTCATGGGCCATATCATCATAAGAACTAGGATTTCTGTAGATCCTTCAATGAGAGATGCCATTGAGGGATTCTTCAGTCCAACATCGGTAATAGATATCAATAGCATCTTGGGGTTAGCTATATATTTTTCGATGATTTGTGTGAAATTTCTCATGATTTTCAAACCCTCTAACCATGATAACTCATAAGAGAGTGAAGTTTGCATGCAGTGATGAATTCGAATACAGCTTCCAGATGTTGAAAAAGAGGCATATCACTGTGCCCATGGACACATTACCTAAAAGTGGAGAAATTAGTGTGGTAATTAGTGATTCTTTGAAGAATCACATGGTGCTATGTTGATGCAGAATGAAAAATTCATTGACTATGATTCACAGCAATTCAAATTTCATAAGAAAACTATCCATCACATGATTTGGAGTTGGCTGCAATGATATTCACTTTAAAAAAATTTAGAATTACCACTTTGGGTAGATGTGTGTAATATATATAGTCCAAAAAAGAATCAAGTATATATTCACAAAAAAATATTTGAACATGTGCCAACAAATATGGTCAGAGATGATCAAATTCCATGACTGCTCAATCCTATACCACCCTGAGAAATCAAACTAGGTGGAAGATTCACTAAGTCAAAAGGACCCAACGATTCTATCATTCCTGAGAATTGAAAAGGATCCATTATTCATAGACTTGATGAAAATGAAAATGGAAATCATAAAGTAGGGAACATCATCAATCCATTCACTAATGATTTCACAATAATCTATTTTGGAAAGGTTAATGGTTGCTCAAAAGGATGACGTGGGAATTCAGAAGAAGATGGAAACTATTAGAAAAGGGAAATCCTCATAGTTCAATTTCAATGGAGAAGGAATTGAAAGATTTTGGTCAAGACTATGTGTTCCATCAAATTCAGAGTTGAGGAAGGAACATTTGGATGATACACATAGTTCAAATTTCTCTTTTTTCCCAATAAACACAAAGATGTATCAAGATCTCTGAGAACATTATTGGTGGGATAACCTGAAGAAAAAGATCATTGAGTATACATCAAAGTTCCAGGAGAGTCGGAAAGTGAGTGATGAGAGGTAGAATTAAAAAAGGATAATGCATCTATTACCCATATAGGCATTGAAATTGGAGAACATCACCATGGACTTTTTCAACAGACTTCTGAAGATATCCAAAAGAAACAATGATATCTGGGTTTTTTTGGATCATCTTACATAGGCTGCACACTTCATTTTTATTACGGATTAATTTTTACTGGATCAAATGGAAAAGATATACATCATAGAATTGGTTAGTATTAATGAATTACATTCATCTATTACATCTGGTCAAGATCCAAGATTCACCTCTATGTTTTTGAAGAGTCTTCAACATACTCTGGATATTAAGATGAAAAAAGTATGGCTTATCATACTCAAACTGATGGAAAATATACATAGACTATCCAGACACTTGAGAACATGTTGAGAGAATTATCAATGGACTTTAAGGGAGGATGGTATCAACATCTTCCTCTTTTGGAGTTCTCATAAAACAACAGTTTCGACAAGACATTGAGTTTGATGTCGCGAACATGGTATTCCTACACAAATCACCATGGAATAAAGTTATGAGATTTGGGATGAAAGGAAATCTTACTCCAAGCTACATTGTCCCTTTTGAGATCCTTAATCGCATTGGAGCACTGTCTTATCGACTAGCACTTCCACCGAACCAATATCAAATATATGTGGTATTCCATGTATCACTCTTGAGGTTTTACATACCTGACGCATCACATGTTCTCAATCCGGATGTTGTACCATTGGATAATGACCTCTCTGATTAAGAGAAACTGGTGAATATCTTAAATTGTAGGGAAAAATTTCTATGAAATAAGACTATGCCCCTGGTGAAGGTGTTGTGAAGAAACCAAAAATTTGAAGAAGCAACGTGGAAATTGGAGGAATTGATGAAGCATAGTTACCCACATCTCTTTTAGTGTGTGAAATGGAAATTTTGAGGGTAAAATTTCATAAGGTGAAAAGATTGTAATGACCCATAGTTTTATAAAGGGAAATTCCATTTGATCTAATTAAGTGTCTTACTAGGAAATATGGTTATATAATATAAACAATTCTTTGGTTTTATTTTTTTATTTTAAAATACCATTATGAATTGTTACCATTTCTAATATAACCATTTAATAGTGATCACATGATTATTATAGATATATGGAATTAAAAAATCAAATTTACTCAGACAAAGGGAGTGGTGGCCTTATCTAGTAGACCTTCCCCATATAAAGCCAATGTTTCGGGGCTCAAAAAAGAGGTTCTGTCATTGGGCTTTTCTCTTAACCAAGACCAAGTTGAGAATCAACACATTAATATCAAAATGAACCACCTACTGGATATGTGGAGGTTGATAGATATTACCAACCGAGCAATGTTATTTGAGCCACCCCAAGAGTCTATCAACATCGCACACCATGCCCTTCGGTTCTATACGAGTGTTATAAGGGGTTATGTAACAAGACCTTATGACTATGATTATGTGCATTATTTTTTGATATATTGAATAATATAGAATCATTTTATTATTATTACTTTGTAAATAGTTTTTAATTCCCAAATAGTATGTTTATTTAATATTCAATTATGAAATCTATTTTGATGAATTAATAGATTTTTGAATTAAATAATATTTTAATAAATTTTTATTACTAAATTATTTTTTATTTAATATAAATTATTTTATAATTATTATGAATACAATTGTGATTTTTATTAAATTTTGGATGCTATTTTTGTCAAAACCTAAGAATTTTTGATAAATGTCAATTTTGATTTTAAATTTAAAAAATCACTTATTTAGATGATTATTTAGATAAAATTAATATTATTTTTGGAATCCGGATGTCCAAATTATCCAATGGTGAATTTTTCATAATTTTTTTATCCAGATGAATTTTTGGATAAAAATTAAATTCAATTTAAATATATAATGTGTTTTATGACATCGTAATGACCTAATAGTGAAGTAATAAAATACTATAAAAATTATGTTCAGCCAATATATGTTTTAATGATGTTATACCTATTTCTCTCTCATTTATTCCTTCTATGAATACATGTTACCATGCTGAAATACCGTACGGGATTTCTTCCTTCCTCATTAATTCCTCCCATGTCCACCGGTTACCATGCCGAAATTACGCAAGGATTTTCTCTCTCCTCATTTAAGTTCAATAAATTCTTTTGTATCAAGAATATAAATTCCCTTAAAATTATTGGGACATGTGTCTATATTATTTCCTTACATTCTATTTCTTGTAAAAATGATGAGACACCCTTTCTTTCTCATAAACCATTTTAATGAATTTTTATGTCACGTTGTTTTACTGCCGAAATTGCATAGTGATTTTCCAAGCCAAAGTCATTGTGTAGTGAATACCATGCCCATTTATATATAAAGGACAATCAACATTATTCACATTTAATTATTGATTAAATATTTTCATGTATGTATTCCACATTTTTTTATCATGAAATAAATGATGATGTTGATTGATTCCATGTTGTATGATCCATGTGGCACACTTTTGCATGAAATGAAAATTTTAGGAACGGTGCGCCCGGATAGTGCTCCAATGCATTGGGTAAAGAATAGTATCATGATACATCAAGTGAATGTGGGTTTACCAATGATAATTCATGTACAATGAGGTTTTACTCGTGCTCTTTGTACAATGAGCCTTGGCTCATTATAATTCCACATTAAGTGTTGTTCCCACATTTACATGTTGTGATAATCTTTCTTTATCATGCCATTATGTTTAGGTTTATTTTATGCTTCGTGGATATTCCAATTTCCTAACATGTATTTTATTCTTCATGTTATGACTTGTTTACTCCTTTACAGGGAATTATAGCTCACCCTTTTTTATTCATGTCCTCATGTTATCCCATGCTACGCTAAATACGAGGGAATGTGATGGTCATGTAAAGGATGTTTTTAATAAAGATGTTGTGTTTCATGTTTTTTGTCAGTATGTACTGCTCCTAATCCCAAAAGAAACTATACCTTTTGGTCTTCCATTTTTTATTAAGTGAATATTTTATCTAATAAATCATTTTTATGTGTGTAATAAAGAGCAGGGTTGTTATAGTAAAACTCTTTACAAACATAGATATTACATCTTATTATATAAATATCAATTACATGACATCACGAACCGTTCTAGAATAATATATATCTAGTATTTTTGGATTCCTTAATACAAAAATAATTTGATCTTATGTAAACTACATCATCATAGACTAATTAATTCATAACAATAACCCTTATTAGATGAATAATACTTAATACATTTTTTCATAACCTTGGTAAAGGAAAAATAAGAAAGGATGAGCACTGATTCTCAAAATGGAAAAAAAATATAGATATATGAACATAACATAAGTGTAAGGGTATAAAAACATGAGAAAAAATAATATAAAACTATAACCTAAATTTCATAGATATTTGTCTTGAATCATTAAATAGTTCTTGTTTGTTCATAAGTCATGAATCAAAAAGGAGATGGAGAACATGAGCCATGAGAGGAAACAATTGGAATAAGGCATAAGTTTTTGGAATATATGTTACTATAGAAAATCTTTTCCAAAAGAAAATAACCTTATCTCTATGAAATATATAATTTTAAATATAAATATATACCATATTTTCAAGAAAACATTTAATTTCAAAAGAACCATTAAAAAATATAAAATTAGATTCAAATTATTGAGTGGACATGTAAGAGTGAAATTTATTTAATGTCTTATAATTTAAAATAAAACATTCATATTATCATTTTTGTAAACAATTAAAATATATACCATTTGGAAAAGAAAAAAAATATTACTTTTAATCCATTTTATAATAATTATTTCATTTATAATAATGTATTAAAAATGTAATGTGATATCATTATAAATTTTATAGGAAACATTTTTAGAAAACATGTATATGGAAAAATAAATTTTTCAAACCGAAGAATGAAATAATGTTAGTTTTCCATGAAATTTTTATTTATTTTCATGTGTTCTTAATGTGATGAAAATGAAATTAAATCATTTATTCATTATAAATAAGTATATTATAATATATTACTTTATTTTAAATATAGTTATATCATAATAATTAATTCTTGGATACTTGATCATAAACAATCCATGTAAAAAATTATATTGAAACATAAAAGTCTTACCTCAGGCCTGACTTCTTTCACACATCTTCAAACCTCCTATATAGTTAATATGTAATTATTAAAAATATATTCAATAACCATACTCATATATATATATATTATCATATATGATTTACTTATAACATTTTCTCCCATTTGTAAAAAAATACATTATTAAAATCACACTTTCGAGTGATAACTATTTATATTCTCTTGTATGTTTTGGATCAATAATTAATGAGATTATAATATTATATTTCGTACATAATATTTATAATGTTAATAATTATTTAAATATAATATATAATTAATACACAAATATTCATATTCACCTTTAAAATCTAAATATAAAAAAATGAATTACACTATACATGGAGGTGGTCGGTCGTACGTATGCATGAATGTTGTTTTAACGTTTTTGATTCTTGGAATAAAAGAAAGGTAAATAATAATTCACCATTATATATTAATTATTATATCATATATATATATATATATCATATATACTTGTTATATATATCCTTATTACCCTCCAATTAAAATGTATATGAAAAACAAATCACATCGCTTCATAGAAGTTGTAGTCCATCAGTACGCGCGAGCGATGTTATTGTTTTCATACTAATTGGATGGTAAGAACTTTGATGTGATATTATCATTAAGTAAGAATAATTATATCATAAATATAATATATATATAATAAAAGCATCATAATACCTATCCATAAAATATAGTGATGAAAAATTAATTGTATTGTTACGTAAAATAGTTATCTTTATGTACATACGAGTGAACCATTCACATCCCATTTTGTTGGAAAGAGGTTGGATAATAATGATTTACTATTAAAAATAAAAGTTATATATATTTAATATACTATTATTTTATGATAAATAACATATATTTAGAGGACTTCAATGTGTAGGAAAAATGAAAGTGATTAGTTAAAGAGATTACAACTTTTTTTTAAGAAAATACATTATATGTACTATTAAGGACCTTAGGGTTGGTCTTTTATTGAAAATAAAACATCTATTATGTGTATATTGATGTTTAGAAGTAAATATTTAACGTTTTTTTAATCTATAAGTTACAAAGTGTTGTATAGAAAAGAAATTTTGGGTGTCCTTATATAAGGGATGGGTAGGACACACTTGGAATTTCTGACAAGATTAAAATATAATAAAGTAATTCTTAAGAAAAAATCTTACAAATTCTCTGTAAATAATATAAAAAAATATGGGGTCTAACTAACACTATCCTATGAAATTTATTTGGTTTTTGGGATACTTTAGATCTTATTATTTTATTAACCCATTTGTTAACAATTTTTACCTTAATTATGGTAATAGAAATTTAAATCTTAATGGATTAATAATGTTAACATAAATTGAAAAGTGACACATAAATGGACCAATGATTTATTTTTTAAACTATATTCCATTCACCAGAAAAAAATTTATATTTGGATTATTTTTAAATAATTTAACAAAATAGTATTTACTAGAAAATATAATTTTTGTTAATTTTACAATAATTAATTTAATTTGAAATTAATGAAATAGGTTAAAATGGAATTTGAATATAACACATTAACTAAAAATAAAAATTTATATTCATATATAAAATCTATGGAATATAATTTATCACCCAAATTATATCACTTTTATTATTTTTGAAATCCTTTATTTTATTTTTCAATTAATTGAAGATATATTGTGTCATCATTGTGTATGAATTTAAGGTAAATATATAATTACAAAAACTTATAAATCAATTCCCAATATAAAAATAATTTCATTATTTTTGAAATAATCCTAATTATTAATTCACTAATTTCCTTTTTCCATATGGGATCACCACATAGAAATTTAAATATAAGAGAGTAGAGTTTTTAATTTACTATTTCATGAAATGTTATATTGGTAATTTTCATAAAAGTTGTCCCTTAAACAGTTTATTTTATATAATAATGATATGATATTAAAATTATATTAATCAAAAAATAATTAAGATTAAATTTGATACATTTACATTTAGTTTTAACCTACGTTTACCCAATTTTCCCTTTACCAAGGTGATAAATTTTTCCACAATAACTATTCGAAATACATATTAATAAAAGGTAGATATTTATCCAATATGGAACTCCTAATTATAAATATTTAAATAATATTTAGAAATTCAATTTCTATAATTTTTATAATTTAATTTAAAATTAAGAGCACAAAAGAGGTTGAAAAGTTATTTTTTGGAAAATACATTTTTTAGTAAAAGACTATATTAATTCATATCCCATGTTTTAAAATATTAGATAAATGTCACAAGATTTTATTGAATATATGATATATAAATTTCATTAAAACCATTCACCAACAGTGACTAACCTAATTTGTAAAGATAAAAACGCATTTCCCACATATTTATTTTAAATAACAACATCTCCTTTTAATTTATTATGACTTTTAACTGTCATTTATAATTCTTTTATAACAAAATAATTTATTTTTTTACATATTTAGTACATTAATTTTCCATAAATTATTCATTCATATTCAATCCCATCAATCCAACGGTTAGGTGATAACAGTCACATTAAATACTAATAGTATATTGTGGTTCATTTAAAAATGATGTTCTGTGTAACACATGTTATCAATGAAAATAATTATGAAGAACTATTTTATGAAATATCATGTCTTTACATTATATTTCCGTTATATAGCAACCCAAGCATCTCATACATGGATATTAAATATTTTTAGATAAATATTCGTTATGTTATATAAACACACACTGAAGGAACATAATACTTTAGTGCCTTAAAAACATGGAACACTATCTTCAAATCTAGTGATAGATCTTCAGTATTCTCCCAAAAAGATATTCCCATTTAGTTATATTCATATAAATACCCTAAAAAACCTTTATTCATAACTTTGGTAAGGAAACATAAGAAATGGTGAGATCAAATGCTCAGTAAAGTTACCCATAATAAATATTACATTATTATTATATAAAATAATAAGATAAGAATAATGTCATGTTATAATGAGAATAAATTATATTGTTAAAACTCAACCAATCATATATAATAAACAGGAGTGTTTAAATAATAATTGGCAGTTCATAATGCATTAATCATAAGGTAATTTAAGAACAAGATTCCTGAGATTATAACATTGGTATAAGACATAGACATGTGGCATACACATTAGTTTATAACATTGGGTACGAGTGTAAATTAAAATTGGTTCACTCATTATGTAAAGAAAACGAAATAAAGTTATCTAAAAAATTTATGCAAATTAAAATAGGAAAATACATATCAGAATAGAAATGAAAATGGGTATAATTATAAAATTGTGAAAATTTAATCATTTTCATGAAAAGTAATTGTGAAAACATAATAAATTTCATGAATAAAATTGTAAACATGAAATTAGATTCACGCATGATATTGTGAACATGTAATCAGGTTAAAGTATAAAATTTGGAAAATTTATTCAGGTTCATGAAAAACATTGTGATCTTGTAATAATGTTCACACATAACACTATGAACATGTAATCAGGTTCATACATAACAGTTTGAACATGTAATCCAGTAAAAAATGACATATATAATCATGAGTTATCCATCTATACCCAATATGTTGGGCGGAGAAATAGGTCTCACCCATCACATAATGAATATCATTCACAAATGTGCGATAAGGTCATAAAAAACTTCATTTCATATCCAATGAAATTAAATGGTTATCAAAAACATTTTATAGTAGAATAAACCATGAAACTAGTTGGTCTTAATAATCTTTTCATTATTGTGAAACCTGTGGAAGTGAAATAGTTTTCATAAACATCATGACATCTAAAAACTAATCCATCTATAGAAATAATTATAATGGTATACTTCGATAATGTACCTAGTAAGTCACAGGTAAGACCAAAGAATGAAATCTTATATCAAAAATAGTTTTGACAGAAATTTAAAAACATATCATTTCTAAAATATCCTATCCTATTTGAATTTTTTTTATTGTAAATTTTTTAAAGCCTTTTTTCATTTAAAATAGATTTGAAAATTTAGGAAGGTTGATTTGAGAATAATTTAAAACATTTTTCAAACATAAAATATTTTCAAGGTTCTTTTCCTTGAAAATAAATAAAAAACAATTTCAAACCATTTTTGAAAACATTTTCAGAAAAAAATGTTTTAGAGGAAAATATATTTCCATCCAAAGAGTGAAATGAGGTTAGATTCTTTTACAAAAATTATCTTAATTGTATTAAGTAACAAAGCTTGGGAAAATGGTAAAATTACGTGAACAGAACAGAAATAACCTAATGATAATTAAATTAATGATATTTCTTGATATTATGATCATAATATTTCTATATTAGATACTTAGTCATAAACAATCCATATTAATGATGAGGTTGTAATGTAAAATATTTACCACTTTAGTGATAATGAATAATAATCCCCACAATGGAATAAAATAATATCAAATTTAAAATATCATGAGGGTAAATAAATTAATAATATTACATGTGAAAGGGTCTTTATATAAACCTCATGAAATAATATAGGTTCATAACATAACATGTGTATTAGATATGGGATATTGAGTCAAAAACCCCATACATATTTTTATCATTTGAATCATAACCGCCATGAAACAAGGGTCGTAAAATGGATATTAAAATACCAAAGTTTTTTATTATGATCATCATAAAATAAATTAATTTTTAGTATATACACCACATAAAATAAATATGTGGTGTAAATAACATTTTCCTCATTCAAAGTAAAAGTGGGATGATAATCCTTTACCTTAAGTATTAACTTCTATCATATTCACTCACACCTCCTACATAATACATGTAGGTTTTTATGCATATATTATAGAACCATATCCATATATATCATACCATATATTATTTTCTTATAACATTTTATTTCCCCTTTATTAACAATTCCATGTTAAAGTTATGTTTTCTGTAATAACCGCTTGGCTTTCTATATATCTTTTGATGTGTTATTTTTGGTCATATAACTTGTTCATAGTTTAATAATATTATGAAAATAGACCATCATATAAATATAATATATATTTAATATATATTTATTTATATTATTCTAAAAAATTTAGTGATAGGAAATGAAATATATTATTTCTGGAGATGTTAGGTCTTATGTACACATGAACATTGATTCCATTTTCTTATTATAATGATAGAAAGAAAAATAACTAATATAAATATAAATTATACTTAATGTATATATATTTTTATCATATATATAACATATTTTAATTAAAATCAACCTTATTACATTCCATGTAAAGCATGAAATAATCAAATCACTTTGGGAGGCAGTAGTCAATTGTACACATGAATAATGTTATTATATTTCCAAAAAATGGAAACCATGAAGTTATATGTGATATTAAAATTTCCAAAAGCATAATAACAACATAAATATAATATATATCATATATAAACTATAAATAAATCATTATTAACAATAATAAAATCGATAAATGAAAAATCAATTCCATTGGTTCATGAGTCAGTAGTTCGTTTGAAGCAAGAATGATGATTTCATAACCCATTTGATTGAAGTTTGGTTTGTTGTATCTCATAACCTTAACATAGAAAAAATATTATTATATTTAAGATAACAATAATATTATGTAATCATGTTTTTAAAATAATTTAATGAGGAGTTGATGGAAATAAAATAAAGAAACTTATTGAAAACATTACCTCTCATTCGGCTATCTTCCTTAGGTATTCACTGAACCCTTCCTAAGATATATTTATGAACAAAATTAAGCTTATAATATGAGGGGAGAGATTTATGGAAGTCATTGTTTCTGGATTTTTTCAATATAAAAAAATTTAGAGGAGTAAATAAGGGTGGAGTGAGTTCCCTTTTACAGTTCAGCAGGAGTGCCATTCCTATAAATACTAAAATTTACTAACTATTAAGAGGTATCCTTGACATCATATAGATAAAAAAAATTAATAACAATTTATTTTAGTATTTATATGGCCTAAAAACACGTCCAACTAACAATAATAAAAAAATGGTTTATGTCAAGTTTTTTTTGGAGATTAAGTTTAATAAAATCACATATAACATGTAAAAAACACTAATTTAACCCTAACCATGATAAAAATGTTTTCAATTTCATGGTTTCAATATGTCAATTATAGTAGATAAATTTTTGTATGAATTTACCAAATTTAATAGTTATTGATTTTTAAAAATCTCATGGAATGATATAGGATTTTTACCAACTTTAAATTATTTTATAAAAAATAATTTATTATAAAAAGAAATTTAGTATAAATTTTGATATTAATGATTTCTTTTGAATTTAAAAATAACAAAAAAATGTTTTAATTTTAACATATTAAGTTCAAACATGTTTAAACTGATATATTATTCTATAAATTTATTTTAATAAAATAATTAATTCAACTTGTTGCACTTTTAATATTTTTAGTATGTTTTACATTAGTTAATTATTAACTAAATAATTAATATGTTGGTGTTTCTAAATAATTTTATGTAACTTATTATTCTAAAAAATTAAATATAAATTATTATTATGAGGAAAACTCATATATAATTAGAAAATAAATTTAAAGTAGAAAAGATGTTTTTTCTCTACCCAATAAATTATTTATATTAAAAGAAATTATGATTATTTTTTTCTTTAATTAACTTATTATATACGTCACTTTCATTGACCAGTATCGCAATATATTGTAAAAATAAATCCTAACATTATAAGGGTTGAAATATTCCCAAAAATCTGTGTTGGTAAAGTTGGTAGCTCATTATAAACCTTATATTAAATATTTAACCACTATGTAAACTCATTTTTCAATTATTCATATTAATTAATTTTAACCATTTTCACTAATCATTATTGTCAAAAATTAACTTAACAATATTAAATCATATAAATTATGAATATTCCAAATATAGAATCTATTTTTCCTAATTCAACTATAATATCTCAACCATTTTTGGAGTTGACTCGATCTTGATTCTGGGTACTCTATTTCCTAATGTTGATTACTTTTCATTTGTGGTTTAACATGGGTTGAATTTAGTTTAAAATTGTGAAAAATAAAAGAAAAGGTTGTAGTGAAAGGTTGGAGCATATTTATGGAAAACCAAGCACCTTAGCCCAGTAAACCATAAAACAATTGATAATGGGGTTTTCTATGTTAGTGAATAGTTTTTAAAACTATGAATCCTGTTAGGAGTAGGCATACACCAAAAAAATTGATAAACATGGTTTAGGCACGAATTTAGGGGAAATAGTGCACCCTTTCCAAAAAACTGTGCACATGAATTAAATTATACCAAAATTTAGTTATAAAATTACCGGAACCCCCCATTTTAATCCTGATTCTACCCCCTTCAACTAGATCCTATATTTCACAATTTTGGAGCCCTCTAGATGAATTCTAAGCCTTTTTAACCTCCATTCTTCACGATTGGAGGCTTGAATCCTAGATATATACCTCTCCAAGTAAGTGGATTATATCATATCGGTTCTCCATTCTCTATCTTATCTTCTCCCATCATTGAATGGGGTTATTATTATACTTTTATTAGATCTAGATATAGGATTTTAAATGTATTTCTATATTAAAAGTATACTGATTTATTCAATCTTGATTTAGGGTTTTTGTTTCAGATATCTGTATGTGTCCATGTGCTGCTAAATTTTATGAATTCTATGGGTGAGAGTTATCTGTAAAATATAGGGTTGGTGGTCTATAAATCAAATTCCTTAGTTTTGAATTAAATTATTTGTATGTAATTTGATAATTTCTATTATATGTTTATCAATTAAATTCGTGATTGGTTTAATTAATTTAGTTCATTAATTAATTGGGTTGATATGAAATTGTGACTTTTGGGAATGTAGATTTAGATAGATAGTTGTTAATTTAATTATGAGATATTATGTTAATTATTTAGATAATAAAATGATGAATTACGTATTATATATTTAATTGAAGTTATGAGATAATTAATTGTAGAATTAATTATTGTATTTTGAGTTGTATGTAAGAACCCAGTTTTTCACTAAGGTACGGAACCTTTAACTTACGGTCAAAATATTAATTTTGAAACTTAATTGGATTCCTAATGAGTTTGAAAAATTTTCATGGGTGTATGTGGAATTTTCGGAGATCATAACCCATCTTTTTAGGGAAATAGGGCATGTCACATGGTTAGCACATGGTTGGGACATAGTATTCCTAACTGTGTAGATGGTAAATTTCCAGACATAACCACTTCGCACAGTTTATGCACAGATGTGTGGCCTAACAGTACAAGTTACCTTCTTCCTTGGTAAACATGCATAGTTTGTGCATAGTTTTTCAAACCATGTAGACTAGCTGTGTTCAGACCTTTTTCCAGGTAAAATTTTAAATGTATCTTTAATGTTCTAATTAGATCTATCTTTCATCCATAATCAGAGAACCAATGGGATTAACTAAAAATCATCTCATTTTGGGTATTTTTAAATACCTAAGGCAGGAATCAGGAGATCTCTTTAATTCGGGAATTTTTTTAGGTTTTGTTCATCACATTGGATTCTCAACGGTATGTCCTCAAGTTTGTTTAAGCCTTTCCTCTTCTCCATGTCTCTCGACCAAGTAATCGAGGTATGAGAGTTTTTCTCCTTTTCATAGGTCTACTCCAATACAACCCAAATTAATGTCCAATACTGAAGTTAGAGAATTGTACAACCCTATGGTGGGTGGTCTATAACTCATCCCTCAAGTTCGTTGATTTTGGATTTTTCATTTGGGGACCACCGATTTCATCCCATGTCGTTAATATAATTTATATTCTATGATTATAATAAAAATAAAAATATGGTAGTTCTATTTTTATATATGTGATTAATTTTTGGTGGTTATGACCAATAATATGTCATTTCTATGTCGATGGATTGTC
Source organism: Viscum album (assembly GCA_963277665.1). Lineage (NCBI taxonomy): Eukaryota > Viridiplantae > Streptophyta > Magnoliopsida > Santalales > Viscaceae > Viscum > Viscum album. The sequence goes on along the minus strand of OY728147.1, from coordinate 2,041,841,685 downwards.
CATAATTGTTGTTTAGTGGTTTGACACATTTGCGACAATGTTCGAGTGTGCCTTGGATTGACCATACTATGGGTAATCTTTCATATATTTAATGGATAAGTTTATATTTTGAATTCCATAATTTCAATTACAATGTATATGGGCCACATTACCTATCTAAGGTGATTTCTTAAACTATTAAATAAATATGAAATGGAAATTGGAAAGTATATTAAGTATATGACTTCACCAACATAAATGTGAATGAATAATAGGTTGCATGTTCGTAGAACCTCTTACCATATTAAAGGAAGGTATTAAAGATAACCTAAAATATGGAATATTCATTAATTATATTAAATTAACAGTTGCATGCTACTTGTCATTTTCACACTAATGAAAGTAAAGGGTTGAACCAAATGAAATTATTGATTAATTATGAATTGATTAAATGTTTTCTTGAAAATTGACCTTATCACACTGATGTAAAAAAAGTATTGAACCTACGGTTTCATACTACATGAACTTATCACACTAATTAAAGGAATGGCTTAAACCAAATGAAATAATACATCACTTCAAAATCAATTAGGAATGGACAGAATCGACCTCGCCTAGGATTTTGAACGGGGAATGCCTTGAGCACTTAGGAATCCCATTCTGATTCATGAATACAACTTATTAAGTTGATACCCACCTAGATTCTGATACTTTTCAGTTCATAGATGCAAGATATGACCCCATAGGATCATTAATATTATTACAGGATACCTTGGATACACATCTTCAGATCCAGCATTGACAAGTAGGTACCATGTTTACAGCCCATATGGCCATATATATATGTAGCATTGTCTTACCATGGACAATCACCTTGGATTCAGTAAGAAACTTATTGAGGAATGACATGGAATATGCTCCTTGAATTAAACTTTTATCCTTATATAGGCTATATATAATACTGATTTCGCAACCCATGAGGTCTATTTATCCAAGGTTGTTAACATGGAACTTCATTATTAAATATCATTACAGGTTTCCTAGTCATAACATGGGAACTTCACTATTTATAACCTGAAACTTATTTATAAACTAGAAATATCAGACTCTCCATGTAGTGTCATTTTAGGTTGGTGGATGGATGGATGGAACCCCTTTAGTCGGTCGAATCTCTCACTCAACTCTCCACCTACAGCTTTTATGACCATATCGGTGTGATGGATCTTACATAATCCTTGTTGTTCTTCTTCATTCCTCCATTCTGATTTTCTTCTTCTTTTTCATCTGGTGGTGTTTTGTTATGGCATGTGTGGATTCCCATGGATTCCCAATTCATACTCTATCCTCACAATTATTTTCTCCCCTCATGTTCTGTGATGGAAAAGAGGTTTCAAAGAGGTTTTGGGTTTTGGTTCGGTGAATGATGGTTTTTTAGGTACTGCTGGAGTTAGTTTCCTTTTGTTTTGATAGCTTCTGGTCTCATGCCTCTTCGACGTTATTGGTGTTCAGAACCCTCTAACACTCCAATCCCAACTCTGACTAAGAGTTCCTATTCACCTATCCTGGCCGGATCTGTAAAGACTCGTAAAATTTAAGGGAAATTTTTCCTTAATTTTCATTGGAATTTTACAACAGCGCGGTTTCTGAGGGCACCTGATTCTGAGGCTCGGTGTGCATGGAATCAATTTCCGAAGTTCGGCTCGGGTACGTTCAGTGAACGAACGAGCGGGTTTTTCTAAATTTTGAACCAGCGCCCGGAATCGAATTCCGAGGGCACCGATGGAACCGCAGTGCCGGTAATTGCTTAGGAACTCCTGTTCCAGAGTTGAGTTTGCACGAGTGTTGATAATAAAAATTGTGGAAGTTTATTTTTTATTTACACTACAATTTTTATTATTTTTTTCTATGTGTTAGCTCTTGATGGAAGTTGGGTAACCACCCTACCTCCCTTGGGAGGTTATGAGGGTGGTGGGGGCCACACGAACCCTACCTCTTCATATCCTCTAAAACCCCCCTTAACTCCCACTTAAATTATGTTAACTTAAGTTATAACCTATGACTTAAATGTAATGAGTTTAATGAGGTGATTTGTGTGTGGTTATTGAATTTCAAACTCTTTAAATTCAAATGTGTTTTTGTGTTAATAAAATAAGAAAGAGTCTTATTTTATTTTTGTTAGAGTTTTGTCTCCTTGAGAGAGTTGGGAAAGTTCTTCTTCTTCTTCATCTTCTTTAACCTCGACGAAGAACGCGAAGAGCATCGTTCTTCAATGAAGAACATCGTTCTTCAATGACGAACTTCTCCGCCGAAGAACACGGTCTTTCTGTGACGCCGTATCCGCGACATGACGTTCTTCTTCCGCGTCGTCTCTTCCACGACGGTTTTCCACGACGAAATCGTTGTCAACGACTTCGAATCCTCGCTTCGCGACGTCGACGTTCCTTCCCTGCGACGCCCGACCTTCGCGACGCTCATCTTACAGGGGTCATTGACGAACGTCGTTCCGGAACCGAGGTAGGGGATTGTTTTTATTTTATTACATTATATCCGTTCTTGATTCTAGCATGTCGAACTTCGAGGTTAATCGACTAAATGTTATCGTTTAACGAGAGGGGGCCGAACCGCACAAACACGGCCTAACCCCCTCCGATGTTCATGTTTGATTCCTTGCAGATGGAGCGGGATGGCATGGTGCCGTCTCACCACGCGGGAATCACATGGAAAGTATTGTGCGGCGCCGTTGCGCCGCGCCGTGGAAAGAAATTCAAGAACGCCACGCCATCACACCGCGTTGAAGGAAGTCGAAGGCGCCGCGGCCGGAGCGGAGCCGCGGTGGAGGGGCACAGTGTCGTCGCACCGCGCCGAATGACAAGGTCCGCCGCCGGTTCTGGGCCGTGGCGGAGCATGGTGACCCGCGGCCAGCCGGGCCGCCGGTGTCGGAGCCGGAAAGGGACCGACCACTGTCGGTCCCGTTGAGGAGGAGTCAGCCGGCTAGGTCGGGCCCGTCGGAAATGGGGAAAGCCGGGGGAATTAAGTTCCCCCGGCCAGCTTGAACGGCCCCCCATTATTGAGGGGGGCCACGGTTACACAAGGGGGCAGGCGCCCCCCGTTTTTCAAACAGCTCGGCCGAAGGCCGAGCTGGCAGCACGCTGCGCTGAGCCGGACCGGCGCCTGGCCGGTCTGCCAGGTCGGGCCGAGCCCAGCCGGGCCGGGCCGTGCCAGGCCGGTTTGACCCTGTCTGGGGCGGGTCGACCCGGTTCGGGCCAACCGGGGGGTCTCGGGCCGGGACGGCCCGGGCCCGAAACCCCCAATATCGGACTGTTTGGGTTTAAATGCCCAAAAATCGGGCTATGGACCTCCAAACGACGCGCAGTCAGTGGAGATGCGATCCTTGGTTCGAGACGATCGTTTCAGTATATTGCACTCAAGGTTTTGGAATATTTGAGTTCGGCCGGGTTGGTTCGTACACGAAACCAATCGGGCCCTCGGAGCAGAAACGCTCATATCTTGAGCTACGGGCGTCCGATTGACGTGCCGTATTCTTTGTTGAGTTCCCCTTAGTGAGACGGATCTTTTGGAATACTCCGCCTGAGGTTTGGATGCAGGTGGAGTACGGTCGGGATGGTTTTGCCTTAAAAACCAACCGGGCCCCTCGGACGAAAAAGCCAATAACTCTCACACCGAGTGTCCGATTGACGCACCGTCTGTTGCGTTGAGTTCTGGTTGACGATATGGAACTTTTGGATACATCAACACTGGACTATGTGAAAGTTGATGTATCAGCCTCTCGGCTCGCGGAGCGGACTCTCCCGAACGAGCTTGCAATGTGCGGGAACCCTAGAGCTGGCTGCGACTGCTACTGTGACTGCGACAACGACTGTGCAGAGATCCTCAGTGGATTCGACGACGAAGACTACAGCACTCAGCGATCCTGTGTGGATCAGTGCTTCCGATCCTGTGTGGGTCTGATCCTGTGTGGTTCGGCGCTCAGCGGTCCTGTGTGAACCAGCGCCTACAGATCCTGTGTGGGTCCGATCATGTGTGGGTCTTTGCGGGGGTTAGTACCTATCGATCCTTTGTGGGCCTGACGATTTAGATGGACCAGTGATCATCTCTATCGTTTTCGAAGATGTATACCTATGTGAGCTGAATCCTGTTTGCTTTCCTATGTGGAATGTGTTGTGTTATCCTGTGTGGATTACGTTTTGCTTTCCTGTGTGGAATACGTATACTTTACTGTGTGGACTGAGTTGTACTTGGACTCGGAGGTTGGAATGTATTGGAATTGATGACTTAGGTATATGTATGGGCATATACCTAAGCAGTGTCGGTTGTTACTTCGTGTTTATATCTCTCCTTTGTGGTTTATCCTTTGTGGATTTTGGGAGACCTTAAGGGGTCTCGGGGCCCCTAATTAGTAGTTTATACTCACCCCTGCAGGGACTATGCCTGCACTACGTTGTGTTGGTTGCAGACGACGGACAGCGTTGATCGTGGTTGAGGCTCGCAGAGCAGGACCGTACCTGGAGGTGGACCACTGGGTGGGACGTACGCAGAGCGAACGGCGGGACCCGAGGAGCAGAGGAGCTATCTGTATCCACCCTTCAGGTGGAATTTCCAGTGGACAGCTCGGCATAGCAGCTTTTACTTTTCAGTTGTTGTTTTCCCTTTCGAGTTGTACTTTACTTTCAGTTTTCAGTTTCTATACTGGCCCACTTACTTTTCCGCACTTACAGTTGTACTCTGTTTTACTTAGTGTTTACTTTCCCGCTTTCTTACTCTGTGGTGCTTGTTTAATTTACAAAGGAAATGCCTTCCCTTTTTACCGGGATTTACGCCTTGGTGCTAGTCGCCAACCCCTGGCCTATGGAAGGCGGGCTTGGGGTAGTCACGGCACGGGCCCCGAGGACGGGTCGTGACAAATTGGTATTAGAGGAGTTCGGTTCTACCGCGAACTCTGATCTTTTCTATGTGAAGCAATAGTGTTTAGCATATTGATTGTGGTTATCAGTCCAGGGAATCCAGTGTTGGTGCGGTGGCCGACGTATCCATACACTAGGACCCTAACTTCTGATTTCTGACTTAATGCACGAAAACATTGATTGCGTGTGTGTTTCAAGTTTTCTTTGGGATTACTTTGTATCAGCTCACCAGTTATACTATTCTGACCGTGGCACACTTGTTTCCTTTTCAGGTTGGCCCCACGACGGCAGCCAGCTAGGGTTCCGAGAGTCGAGCATGATGACAGCCCACCGAGTGACGAGGCCTCGGTGCAGGGCCCTTTGTCAGTAGCGGCACCAGTGGTAGCACTCCCCGCTGAGCCACCGATACTTCCAGCACTAGACGCTGACGATGCACGACGCCTCAGCGCACTGCATGAGTTTCAGCACCAGCGACCGCCCGGGTTTCGTCCGTAGACGGTCCCCCAGGCAGCCGTGGACTGGCTGGAGGTAGTCATACGAGTTTTCAGGCTAGTGAGGACACAAGCAGACCTCATGGTGATCCTCGCTGTGAGCCTATTGCACGCAGCAGCGGGCCGATGGTGGAGCTTGATTATCCAGGTGCATGATGAGGCATCTTTACTCTGGAAAGACATTGAGAACCTCTTCCTCTCAGAGTTTTTCCCAGCCACCATCCGTGCGGTGCGCATTCAGGAGCATCTTCAGCTGCGGCAGGGCAGCATGACGGTCTCTCAGTACTCGGCGAGATTTACCGATCTCTCGCACTACTCGACCGACATGGTACGGTACCCATTCTTCTGGGCCCGGACCTTTGAGTAGGGATTGAGACATGAGATCAGGTCATCGCTGATCTCCCTTAGCATTCCGACTCAGACGGGAGTACTGGAGCGATGCCTTTTGATCGAGAGCTTTCTTGCTGGGTCTACACCAGCACCGAGACCCACCGTAGGGCGGCACATGGCAGAGTCTTCTGCATCTGGCAGTTGACGGATGACTCTTGGGTCCAGGAAGACCAGAACCTCAGGCAGATGACCTCAGGACACTGGCTCAGTAGTGTGGGGCACACAGCGCAGAGCCAGTCTTTCGAGAGGTAGACAATGCTACTCGTGCGGTAGGCAGGGCCACATGGCTCGTGACTGCCCGACCCGCCGTGCTGAGGAGCAGTAGACGGTTGAGGGACCACTGGGGTAGAGGTAGAGGGTCGACCATGGTGGTCCGCAGGGAGGAGACGGACGAGGCAGAGGAGCTGGCCGAGCAGCAGGTGGTGGGCGACGCATTGAGGCTCTACCACCACCACCACCAGGAGGTCCACCCCGACCACAGGGAGCTGGTGGGCAGAGACAGGCATAGCTCCAGGCAGCAGAGGCCTAGAACCACGGTGTGGCAGATATGATTCGAGGTATTATCTGTTTCTATTCCATCCTTTCTGTAGTACTTATAGACACAGGAGCGAGTCACTCTTTCATAGCCGCTACCCTTGTTCGGAGCTCGGAGATTCTGACAGAGCCGTTGGTTCGATCCTTACGGCTAGAGACTCCTACAGGAGAAGACTCGACGATTACGCACTGGTTCCGACAGTGTGAGCTTACTCTAGGAGGAAAGATCTTTGGCTGGGATCTTCTTGTAGCGGCGTCGAGGCCTTACGACGTCATCTTGGGCATGGATTGGTTATCTGTGGTCCATGCACAGATTGACTGTTTTAGGGGCAAGGTGCGATGTGTACGCACCGACGGGAGCAGGTTCACCTTCACTGGTGAGAAGGGAGCCTTTGCAGCACATGATGGACTTCCGCAGAGGAGAGGACAGCCCATCACTCATCAGTTGGCTAGCCTCATCCTAGGAGCAGTTGACGTGCGGAGTCCTGGTTTTCCTGCAGTGGTGGATCGGTTTGCGGACGTTTTCCCAGACGATGTTCCAGGGTTACCTCCTCGCAGAGAGGTAGACATCAATATTGGCATGTACCCTGGGACAACCCCGATATCGACTCCAGCATATCGGATGGCACCCTTCGAGCTTTGAGTGCTACGGGTACAGTTGGAGGACTTGCAGGGCAAGGGGTTCATCCGACCCAGTGTTTCACCCTGCACTTCCCCGATTTTGTTCACCAAGAAGGCGGAGGGGTCCTTGCGACTGTGTGTCGATTATCGTCGCCTGAACCAGGTGACAGTGATGAAAAAATATCTGCTACTGAGGATTGATAACCTCTTTGATCAGCTCAAGGGAGCACGGTGGTTCTCGAAGATAGACCTCTAGTCAGGCTATCATCAGCTCAGAGTTAGAGATGAGGACGTGCAGAAGACGGCCTTCAGATGTCGGTATGGCCACTATGAGTTCTTGGTTATGCCTTTAGGTGTAACCAATGCTCCAGCATTGTTCATGGCCCTCATGAACATGATCGTTCAGCCATACCTCGATCGATTTTTCATGGTCTTTATCGACGACATTTTGATTTACTCGATGACTGAGGAGGAGCACGCCTACCACTTGCGGGTTGTACTAGACACACTCCGAGAGCACCAGCTTTATGGTAAGCTCTCGAAGTGCCAGTTATGGATACGTGAGGTCCACTTCTTGGGACACGTCATCTCTGAGGTGGGAGTTGCAGTGGATCCTGCGAAGATCGAGGCAGTGTTAGCTTGGGAGCCACCCAAGAGCGTGACGGAGGTTCGGAGTTTCTTGGTACAAGATAGATACTACCGGAGATTCGTGCCTGACTTCTCTAGAGTTGCGGCACCACTCACAGCTTTGACAAAGAAGGGGAAACCCTTCGTGTGGTCAGACAGATGTTAGCAGAGCTTCTAGGAGCTGAGATAGAGATTGACCAGCCCACCTATCTTGAGGTTGCCTGAGGAGGGAGTAGGGTACGTAGTCTATTGCGATGCATCAGGGATGGGACTCGGATGTGTCCTGATGCAGGAGCGGGCAGTGATCACCTATGTATCACGTTATTTGAGGCCACATGAGCAGAACTATGCTACCCATGACCTGGTGTTAGCAGCAGTGGTCTTCTCCCTGAAGACATGGCGACACTACCTAATTTGCGAGCGCTTTACAGTCTTTTCTGATCATCAGAGTCTCAAGTATATCTTCTCGCAGAAGGACCTGAACCTTAGACAGCGGTGATGGTTCGAGTTCCTCCAGGACTATGACTTTGAGATAGTCTATACTCTTGGGAAGGGGAACGTAGAAGCCGATGCCCTCAGCAGGAGGACGAGCATTCAGCTACTTGAGGAGGCGACCGAGCAGCTAGCCTCTTTGCAGATATCCTTCGTGGATAGAGATGGAGCAGCCTTCCTTCAGTCTCTCACAGTCACTCCTCCACTTCTGCAGTGGGTCAGAGAGGCACAGAGTGGGGATGCTGACTGTGAGACGCGGTGTGCACAGATATCCTCAAGACAGACACCTGATGGTTTCTCCTTTGGAGAAGATTACGAAATCCTTTTCAGAGGACGTACAATGGTACCAGTCGATTTACGGGAGGAGGTACTGAGAGAGTTTCACACTTCTCCTTTGGCGGTACATCATGGAGTGGAGAAGATGTACCAGGATCTCAGACGACAGCACTGGTGGCCGGCCATGAAGAAGGTTGTAGCATAGTTCGTTTCCCGATGCCTCACTTGCCAGCAGGTGAAGGCTGAGCACCAGGTACCAGTAGGCTTGGTTCAGCCCTTGGAGGTTTCGGAGTGGAAGTGGGAAGGAATATCTATGGACTTCGTGACTGGACCTCCACGCACATCCAGAGGTCACGAATCCCTATGGGTGATTTTCGACTGACTCACCATGTCAGCTCACTTCTTACCCATCAGAGAGCAGGGCTCAGTGGAGAGCTTGGGACGCCTTTAAGTTCAGGAGATTTTGCGGCTTCACGGTGTGCCATCAACTATTGTCTCCGATCGAGATGCTCGACCTCTTGCGGGACTCACCTCGATGTGGTATACGGAGATTTGGCCGAGGAGGCAAGTTATCTCCATGCTTCATCAGACCTTTCCAGGTCCTCAGTAGGATTAGCGAGGTGACTTATCGCCTGGCTCTACCACCTCAGTTGCACCGGGTGCACGACGTCTTCCACGTATCTCAGCTGATGAGATACGTGCACGACCCGACGCCCATCATTGACCATGGGGAGCTTGACATTAATGATGGCGTGACTTTTACGGTGGTCCCGGTGGAGATCGAGGATCGACAGAAGCGGGTCCTACGTGGACGGTCGATTCCACTTTGCTCATCAGATGGAAGCACGGGAACCTCCAGGAGAGCACTTGGAAGCGGGAGGCTCAGATGCGTGCTCAGTAACCCCATTTGTTTCCCTTGTTTTGATGTATCTTTACGGGGATGTAAACCCCTGAGGTGGGAGTAATGTAAAGACCCGTAAAATTCACGGGAAATTTTTTCTTAATTTTCTTTGGAATTTTACAAGAGCGTGGTTTCTGACGGCACCTGATTCCGAGGCCCGGTGTGCCCGAAATCAATTTCCAAATATTGGCTCGGGTACGTTCAGTGAACGAACGAGTGGGTTTTTCTAACTTTTGAACCGGTGCCCGAAATCAAATTCCGAGGGCACCGATGGAACCGCAATGCCGGTAATTGCTTAGGAACTCTTGTTCCGGAGTTGTGTTTGCACGAGTGTTGATAATAAAAATTGTGGAAGTTTATTTTATATTTACACTACAATTTTTATTATTTTTTTCTAAGTGTTATCTCTTGATGGAAGTTGGGTAACCACCCAACCTCCCTTGGAAGGTTATGAGGGTTGTGGGGCCCACACGAACCCCACCTCTTCATATCCTCTAAAACTCCCCTCAACTCCCACTTAAATTATGTTAACTTAAGTTATAATCTATGACTTAAATGTAATGAGTTTAATGAGATGAGTTGTGTGTGGTTATTGAATTTCAAACTCTTTAAATTCAAATGTGTTTTTGTGTTAATAAAATAAGAAAGAGTCTTATTTTATTTTTGTTAGAGTTCTGTCTCCTTGAGAGAGTTCGGAAAGTTCTTCTTCTTCTTCATCTTCTTCAAACTTGATGAAGAACGCGAAGAACACCGTTCTTCAATGAAGAACTTCTCCGCCGAAGAACACGGTCTTTCTGCGATGCCGTATCTGCGACGCGATGTTCTTCATCCTCGTCGTCTCTTCCGTGATGGTTTTCCACGACGAAATCGCCGTCAACGACTTCGAATCCTTGCTTCACGACGTCGACGTTCTTTCACCGCGACGCCCGACCTTCGCGACGCTCATCTTCTGCGGGTCGTTGAAGAACGCTGTTCCTGAACCGAGGTATGGGATTGTTCTTATTTTATTACATTATATCCGTTCTTGATTCTAGCATGTCGAACTTCGAGGTTAATCGACTAAATGTTATCGTTTAACGAGAGGGGGCCGGACCACACAAACACGGCCTAACCCCCTCTTATGTTCATGTTTGTTTCCTTACCGATGGAGCGGGATGGCATGGTGCCGTCGCACCATGCGGGAATCACACGGCAAGTATTGCGCGGCGCCGTCGCGCCGCGCCGTGGAAAGAAATTCAAGAATGCGACGACGTCGCGCCGCGTTGAAGGAGGTTGAAGGCATCACGGCCGGAGCGGAGCTGCGGCCGCGGGGCGAGGTGTCGTCGCACCGCGCCAAATGAAAAGGGACACGGCCGGTTCCGGTCAACGGAAGAGCTTGGTGACCGGCGGCCAGCCGGGCCGCCGGTGTCGGAGCCAGAAAGGGACCGGCCGCTGCCGGTCCCGTTGAGGAAGAGACGGCCTGCCAGGTCGGGCCGGCTGGAAATGGGGAAAGCCGGGGGAATTAAATTCCCCCGGCCATCATGAATGGCCCCCCATTATTGAGGGGGGGCCGCGGTTACAGAAGGGGGGCAACGCCCCCCGTTTTTCCAACAGCTCTGCCGAAGGCCGAGCTGGCAGCGCGCTGGGCGCGCTGCGCTGAGCCGGACCGGCGCCTGGCCGGTCTGCCAGGTCGGGCCGAGCCGAGCTGGGCCGGACCGCGCTGGGCCGGACCGCGCTGGGCCGGGCCACGCCCAGCCTGGCCGGGTCGCCCCTGTCCTGGGTGGGTCGACCCGGTTCGGGCCAACCGGGGGGTCTCGGGCCAGGACGGCCCGGGCTCGAAACCCCCGATATCGGACTCTTTGGGTTCAAATTCCCATAACTCGGGCTATGGACCTCCAAACGACGTGCTGTCAGTGGAGATGCGACCCTTGGATCGAGACGGTCGTTTCGGTATATCGCACTCAAGGTTTCGGAATACTTTGAGTGCGGCCGGGTTGGTTCGTACACGAAACCAACCGGGCCCTCGGAGCGGAAACGCTCATATCTTGAGCTACGGACGTCCGATTGACGTGCCGTCAACTTTGTTGAGTTCCTCTTAGTGAGACGGATCTTTTGGCATACTCCGCCCGAGGTTTGGATGAAGGTTGAGTACGGTTGGTTTGGTTTTTCCTTAAAAACCAACCGGGCCCCTGGGACGAAAAGGCCAATAACTCTCAGACCGGGCGTCTGATTGACGCGCCGTCTGTTGTGTTGAGTCTCTTCTGACGATACGGAACTTTTGGATACATCAACACTGGACTTTGTGACAGTTGATGTATCAGCCTCTCGGCTCGTGGAGCGGAGTCTCCCAAACGAGCTTGTTGTGTGCGGGAAACCTAGAGCTGGCTGCGACTGCTACTGTGACTGCGACGACGAATGTGAAGAGATCCTCAGTGGATTCGACGACGACGACTACAGCACTCAGCGATCATGTGTGGATCAGTGCTACGGATCCTGTGTGGGTCCGATCCTGTGTGTGTCAGCCCTCAGCGGTCCTGTGTGAACCAGCGCCTACAGATCCTGTGTGGGTCTGATCCTGTGTGGGTCTTTGCAGGGGTTAGTACCTATCGATCCTTTGTGGGTCCGACGACTTAGATGGATCAGTGATCATATCTGTCATCTTCGAAGATGTATACCTTTGTGAGCTGAATCCTGTTTTCTTTCCTGTGTGGAATGTGTTGTGCTATCCTGTGTGGATTATGTTTTGCTTTCCTGTGTGGAATACGTATACTTTCCTGTGTGGACTGAGTTGTACTTGGGCTCGGAGGATGGAATGTATTGGAATTGATGACTTAGGTATATAAATGGGCATATACCTAAGCTGTGTTGGTTGTTACTTCGTGTTTATATCTCTCCTTTGTGGTTTATCCTTTGTGGATTTTGGGAGACCTTCAGGGGTCTCGGGGTCCCTACTGAGTAGCTTATACTCACCCCTGCACGGGCTATGCCCGCACTACATTGTGTTGGTTGCAGACGACGGACAGCGTTGATCGTGGTTGAGGCTCGCAGAGCAGGACGGTACCTGTAGGTGGACCGCTGGGCGGGACGTACTCAGAGCGGACGGCGGGACCCGAGGAGCAGAGGAGCTATCTGTACCCACCCTTCAGGTGGGATTTCCAGTGGACAGCTCGGCGTAGCAGCTTTTACTTTTCAGTTGATGTTTTCCCTTTCGAGTTGTACTTTACTTTCAGTTTTGGGTTTTTATACTGGCCCACTTACTTTTCCGCACTTACAGTTGTACTATGTTTTACTTAGTGTTTACTTTCCCTCTTGCTTACTCTGTGGTGCTTTTTTACTTTACAAAGGCAATGCCTTCCCTTTTTACCGGGATTTACGCCTTCATGCTAGTCGCCAGCCCCTGGCCTATGGAAGGCGGGCTTGGGGTAGTCATGGCACGGGCCCCGAGGACGGGTCGTGACAGGATCTGGAGTTGGGGTTACAATGTTGTTTTCGGATGCATGTATTGGCATACATTAGTGCTCTATGTGAGGGATGAGTCGTTGTTCTCTAGTAAATGTGGTTCTGGGGTTTTCATTTCAACTTGGTGACTCTTCCTCAATGATTTTTATGAACTTTTGTGGTGTTATTTCTATGAATTATTGATCTATTTAATGGTTTCTCAGTGGTAAAGTCAATTTTGTAACTATTATTGGTGTTATTCATTACTATTATGTTGTTCGATATCGGAAGGGATGGTGATGAAGAGTATGAAGAAGAAGGTATGGATTTTGAGTATGACAGTGAAACCAGCGGTCTCCAATCTATGATAGCCTCTAGTGTCTATTGTAGTAGTTGGATGGAAATGAATATGTGTTGATGGATGGAGATGAAAAAGTGGTACTCGTGATGATGATTACAATAAAGCAATAGTGGTACTCAAGATGATGATGTGAATCTTCGGGGTTTTTTTTATGTCTTTGGAGTTTTAAAAAAATTCATTTGGTATTGTGGAGGTTTTGAATTTTGAAATGTTTAATGGGTTAATTTTTTATCTGGTTCCCGCTCAAAATTAAATATGCTATAGGAAATCCAATAAAAATGAATTTTTAGTGAGTCAGTCAGTAAAAATAAATTAACGGACTGATATTTTTTGACAACATCCAACTGATGAAGCATGTACTTGGGTATATAGTTACAATCTGTTGTATTACCTTATATATGAATACATGCAAAATATTACATTTACATTACATGGGCTAGATGTTATATACACCATTGGTGGTGGCTTACTAATATTTATCTGACACCCTCTTCGGGAGCCTTTTGGTACTCCGGGTAGATTACACGATTTTAGGTGTTGAGAAAGAGAAATATATGACATCAAACACTTTATTGCTTGCTCTTTAGAATTGACCTTGATTACAGATGATTGGGCAGAATCTTTGGATGATTGGGATAGTCTTTTATTTCCATTATACTTTGTGGAACATGTTATATCTGGTGTCTTATATCCATGTTTTTCTATTTCATAGTGACATGCCATATCCTTAACACTTTTGTATTCTTGGATGTTATTCCATTATTTTTAGTTATTGTTACTATCGAATCTATTTTCCACTATTTATTCTATTTACATATATTGATTCTACTATTTACCAATATTTACATCCACCTACTGAACTACACTTTATTAATGAGGGAATAGTCTCCCAACCGACACAACCTAGGCCTTTCCTACTAATCTGCAGTTTCTGGAATTTGGGATGATGCACTTGAAGCCATATGGAACCCAGGAATGAGGCACCCATTTAGTGGAATTTGGTACAAGGATTCCACAATGTGGTATTAGAGGAGTTTCCTTTTATGACTTATTATTTAGAGACAATAGATTTGGGATTAATAATTCTTTTGATTTGGTCATAAGTTGTGCATGGAGATTGTGAACCCATGTTCCGGGTAAAAGCCAAGTTTCCTAAATTATAATTGTTTTTATGCTTTTTCCTATTACATTTGATGTTATCTCACCTTAGGTGAAGCACAAGATGTGGGGATTTTTTGAGTATTACACTGATTGAGGATTTTCTTTCACCCTTGACCAGATGTAATGATGGAAAGGATCATTCTTACATGAAGCATATTAGACACCTATATTTCAAATGCCATGCATATTTCCATGCCATATAGGTGCATTTAACTACATTTAATTTTATGATATTCCTATGATGGTTGATATATGTTATGATATTTAGATTATGCTTGTATTACTTTTGGTTGTGATTGAGTGAATTAATGCCTCAATTGATGGGGTGTATGGGCCCTAGTGGGTTGGGATGGGTAATTTACCGAGTCGAGCAATTATTCCATAAATTAATGGGTATCATTTCTGGTGATAGGTGTATTGGAACCGATTCATCATAAATGCATATCCATTAGAATGTAAAATCATGAAATCTAACATGAAATGTTTCACATCCTTATACAGCCTTGTCAGGTTTATTATAGGTAAAGGACTGAACCTGGTTATTATATATAAAATTGAATTAAACTCATACTTGACTACATTACAATATATGGTTTTCTAAGTAAGTGGTTTGGCTAGTATTCCTTGGGTAATGATTTTTCTAACGTTCATCACCTTCTAGTGATGATGTCTTTAATCTTAATCGTGTTCTGAGGAAAGTGCTTAGCTATTGTAGACCAATGTCGCCATGAAGTCCACATATTTTATGCTAGGATGGTGGTGAAGCCCATGATTTAGACATGGTGGGACTTCACCTTCCAATATTACGTCCATGAGTTCCACACAAGGAACTGCATACTATACAAAATATGGAAACTACCTCTCATGTTCATGATAGTTTCCTACGTTTGATTTAGTCCATGTACGGTGCTCTATGGCTTGTACCTAGAATGAATGATCTGACTCGTGAGTTCCAACAATATCATCCTCCAACATTTTCAGGGGATCAAGGTCTGCATGTTGATGAGTCAGTGATAGTAGAAACCCTATCTTTCCTTGAGCATTTGGAGACGCCTCCAGAGTAGATGGTCAGGCTTTCCACATACATGTTTTGGGATTTATCCAAGCATTTGTGGGATGTGATTAACTAGGTTTTTCATCATCAGGGCATGTTATGGGTTGATTTCCTAACTTCCTTCAATGATCATTTATTTTCTCAGATTCTTAGAGTGTATTGATCAATAAATTTCATACATCTTGAGCACCGTTCTATGTCAATAATGAATTATATAGCACATTTCACAAAGTTGTTTTGATTTGTACCACTTCTATTCGATGATGGTATTTTGAATACTAGATGTTTTTGGGATGGGCTCCAGTATTCCATCCATACATGGGTCAATGTCTTTTTACTTCCTACCTATTCTAAAATAGTCAATTAGGCTCTTATCACATAGAGAAGCCTATGTGATGGGGGTAGTACCGGGCATAGAGGACCTGTGTTGTGTCTAGCTAGTAGTTTTTCTGGTGGAAGGAATTGATCCCTCGAGGTTTCTTGTTAGGGAAGAGACAACCAGAGTTTCTGTATTGATATCTTTAGAGTGTGTCACTAGTGTGGACGATGTGGGAATTCAAAACCATAGTGTGATAGAGACCCAGTTTAGTGTCGGTCATGTGTCTATATGGGACATCTCCAGTATTTTTGTAGAACATTTCCACCAACTTCAATTGGAAAATAATTTTCACTAGACCCACCTTTAAGATGGGGTTATTTTATGATTCATTAGTTGTGGAGTTGGAATAGAACATATAGGTCTGTACAAGGAGGAGGTCATGGCCATGGTAGCTAGAACCCTTATCACCAAAAGCTCTAGCAAAGTAGTTTTGATCATGGTAGTTCATCTGTTGCATAGGGTCGTGGATCGGTCTAGTTGAATTCACTATAGCCATTACCTAAAGATCATGTTCTGGGACCATCTATAAAATGAGGTACTATTCTTGTGGAATCTAAAATAGTATATTCTTTATTTGATATAGATTATTTAACCTCTTATTTCTCTATATCAATTGTGGAAATTCTCGGACTAGAGATACAATTTTACAATGGTGTAATGACACAAGATATTCCTTTAGGGGTATGAAAAGTGGAGATACGATAGTGCCGAGACTATCCCCTTGAGTTAGGAAATTACCCTTTCTTATGGAATCTCTTTGTCTTCAAGATGAAGGGCTTCGATGTAACACCCACGATGGATTTTTTAGTTCACTATCATGCTTTTGTAGACTAATATCACATCAGGGTATTTTTTACATCACCATAAGGTAGTAGTTAAATACACAATGGTTAGTGCGATGTCAAGGATGCTAGAGTAAGACCACATCATCAAGGGCTAGGTGGAGTAACCGCCCAGATTGAAAATACATTAATGGAGGATCAAGGTTTATGATAATTTGATTTACCTCAAGTAGTGAATCATTTCAGGGATGTCATTCCCAATTATTTTTCTATCATACCTCATAAAAGAGAGGTATAAATTACAATTTACATTCTTCTTTGAATAGTTCCAATATCCATTCCTCCATATAAGATGGAACCAACAGAGCTTCAACAGCTCCAGCGATAGTTAGAGTATCTAGATCCAATAGGCTTTATATGGAACATTACATCATCTAGGGGTTCACTTGTAATTTTCACCAAAAAGGAAGACTTAGCCATACGTCTAGGTAAGGATTTCTAAGGGTTAAACCAACTTGCAGTCAAGAACTGATATCCAATTCATTGACTTGGTGATCTATTCGAACCACATAGGGGAGAAAATGACTTCTCCATGATCAACGTGAGATCAGGTCATCATCAGTTACATGTCAGACCATCAGAAATACCTCGTATTGAATTCCATAGTAGGTATTTTCTGTATGAGTACCTCATTTTGACATTTGGTCTTAAGAGAACTCTCTTAATTTTCATGGCTCTGATAAATAGGTATTTCAATACTTATTTGGATTATTTTTTTCTAGACTTTATGGAAGACTTATTGGTTTATTCTCACTCTAATAGAGATGATGTAAAACATAATAATATTGTTCTGAGTACATTGGGAGAGAATCATCTTTACACCAAGCTTGCAATGTTACACTTCTAGATCGAAAATGTCCAATTCTTAGGTCATATAATATTGGAATCAGGAGTATATATCTACCCTAAAAAGGTTAGTGTTGTGGTTTCTTGGGAGCATCCCAAGAACATGTTTTCAATACAGAGTTTCTTGGGGATAGATGGATATTATAGGTGTTTCATAGAATACTTATCACATATTTATTCACCTATTACTTGTCATAAATATTATTGTGTCAACTTCATATGGTTAGAATCATGTGATAATGACTATCAAGAAATGAATGAGAGGATTTATTGGCACATCTTTTGACTATTTTGAGGCTACTAATAGGTTAAATTGTCTTCTTTGATGCATGAGGAATCGAACTAGGATTGGTTTTGATATTGGAAAAAGTATTTGTTTCATACATATCTTATATGTTGAGGCCTAATTAGAGAAATTACTCAATTCATGACCTTCATCTAGTAGTATTTTTCCATGCCTTATGTTGTCGGAGACAATATATGTTGGGAGAGTGCTTTGTGAAGTACACAGACCACAGGAGCCTCAAATATATATTTTTACAGTGTCAATTGATCCAAAAAAAACATATATGGGTCGAATATCAAGAATTATTTAATTTGGAGCATGCTTATATGCATGTGACAGGTAATGTAGTTACAAATGAGATGTGTTAGAAAACTCAAGAACAAGGCACATGGGAAGCCAATGATGAGTGGAAATTAATGGCCTTATTTTCTAAGATTTGTCTAGAGTTTCATGATAGTCATGTGCAGTCTAACCTCTCATCCTTGACAGTAACATCCTCCCTTCTAGATAAGATTAAAGGTAGAAATTTTTTTAGATATTGAAGGCTTGGTTCTCCATGAGAGTATATGTTGAGTTAACCAACCTTCGGATTGTTCAATGGATGGAGACATTGTCCAACAACTAAGTGGACGTATCAAGGTTCCTGTTGATATGAGAGAGTAGTTGACATGTGAGTCCCATGATTCTCAGTTGGCAGTTCATTGAGTTCTCTAGATGATGTATCGAGATATGTGATGCCAGTATTGGTGTCCTAGGATGAAATGTAACAAAGAAATATTAATCACCAGGTGTTCCACGAATCAACAAGTGAAGGTGGGGCACCAGAGACATGTAGGATCATTTGAACCACTGCCAGTACTACAATGGAAAAAGGAAGATGTTGTTATGGATTTTATAGTCAGGTTACTAAGGATGCCAAGGGGTAGAAATGTTATTTGGGTAACCATTTACTGACTGATGAAATAAACCAACTAAAATATTATTCGATAGACTTTTTCAATTCATGTGTTGGGATGACTATATGTTCTGGTGATCATACGACTCCATAAGGTTCCTTATTCTCTTGTATCAGATCAATAATCTCATTTCACCACACAGTTTGGGCAAGGTTCATATAAGGAAATGGGAACACAGGTGCTTATAAGCACAAAATTTCACCCTCATACTGATGGAAAATTAGAACGGACAATACAGGATCTAGAGGATATGCTCCAAGCATGTGACCATAATTTTGGTGTTTCTTGGGAAAATAATATCCATCTTTTCATGTTCTCCTACAATAATAGCATTTATCTGACAATGTAGATGGATAAATTTAAGGCATTACAAGGTAGTCCAAGTCGTTCACTGCAGTAGGTGATGAATCCCTACTAGATCCTCATCATGTTCAAGGGAATTCAGAGTAGGTTCAGCCATTTAGAAAGCATATGACTACTGGTTAGTCTAGATATAAATATCATTTAGATCTCTATTGAAGTCCTCTTGAGTTTGAGGTCAATGATCATGTTTGTATTCAGGTATCACCCAGTCTAGGTCATTGACGGTTATGAAATCAAGGGAGGTTGTCACCTCAATTTGAATGGTTGTTTTAGATTCTAGAGAGAGTCAAGCTGGTATCCTATTGATTGTTCTTACCTTAAATATACCATTCCATGCATGATGCCTTTCATGTTTCATAACTTCACCAAAATCATGTTGATCCATATCATATATTTTATCCTAAGTAATTTGAGTTAGATGATAATTCTACCTCTGAGGAGTATCCAGTACGCATCTTTAACCAGAGCATGAAGGCTCTCCGAGTTCGGTCTATCCCTCTACAATAGGTTCAATGGGAATACGGTTTGGTATAGGATTAATAATGGGATAGAGAATCCAACATACATTCTCAGTTGATGGAATTTTTATTTGATATTATTTCTGCACCCCTGGAAGGATAACTCAAGGATGAGTACTTTTAAGGTGGAAAGACTATAAGAACCAATTTTTTGACTCAGGTATGGATCCTTCAAATTTCAGTATAAATCATTACTTTGATCTAAATTTTGTTCCCAATGAGTTAAAAAAGGTTTTAGGGGTTCCCATGGAATTTTCGGATTTGAGATCCCATCTTTTTGGGGAAATGGGACATGTCACATTGTTATCACACGGTTGGCACATGGTTTGCCAAACTATGTGGATGGTCAATTTCTAAATAGAGCCACTTTTCAGGGTTTGTGCATGGTCTTGTAGCCTATAATTGAATTTTCCCTTATTCCCGCATAAACATGCATGGTTTTAATCATGGATTTTGAAAAATTGAAGAAAAAGGGTGTGTAGTCCTTTTTTAAGGTATAATGTCAAATTTTCCATTAATGGTCTCATTAGATCTATCATTCTTCCCAAATCTACGAACCAACAAGATTTACCCATTTTCGTTTT
Organism: Viscum album; assembly: GCA_963277665.1. Classification (NCBI taxonomy): domain Eukaryota; kingdom Viridiplantae; phylum Streptophyta; class Magnoliopsida; order Santalales; family Viscaceae; genus Viscum; species Viscum album. The sequence goes on along the minus strand of OY728147.1, from coordinate 2,041,821,685 downwards.
ATTTTGGATATTTTTGATGAAATATGGTAGGATTCAAGATATCATCTTCATCAATGATCTATTCGAGCTTTCTTTCATCATGTTGGATGTGCAACTGAAAGTACTTGAGTCTGTTTAAGGTTTTCCTTGTATCTATTGATCTTGACTTTGTTATTGGGCATAAATATTTTCCTCTTTTTCATAGATGTAATCAGATTCGGGAAAAATCAGGGGCTGATACCAGAGAAGGATAATTGTACAACCCTAAATATGGTGTTCAATAACCCATCCATCAAGTTCATTGATTTTGGATTTGTCACTTGGGGCCCACGAGTTTCATCATGTGTCGTTGATAGAATTTATATGCCATGATTATAATAATTAAAATCATATGGTTGTTTTCTTACAGTATATGTGATTAATTGTAGGTGTATATGACCACAACTAAATCCTTTCCATGATGAGGGTTATGCCATAATTTTGTATTATGTTTTTGACATGCTTTCTCCACTGTTTAGGTGTTCCTTGCATTAACCATCCTAAGGGTAAGATTTTTTATATTTAATGGATTGATGTAGATTTTGAATTTCAAAATGTAAAGTACCATGTATGGGTACCAGTTGGCCCACCTAAGGTGATTTCATCAATAGATATCTAAATGTAAAATTGAAATTGGAAGGTATATTATGTATATTTCTTGACCGGCTTATATCTGAATGAATAAGAGGTATCATGTCTATTGCAACCCATACCACATTAATTGAGGGTATAAAAATGAACCATGAATATAGAATATGATTTAAATGGGTTAAACTAATTGTTTCATGCAATATGGCCTTATCACATTAATGAAAGTAGAGGATTGAACCAAATGGACTTATTGATAAATTTTCACTGGATTAAACGATTGTGTGATACATGACCTTATCAAACTAATGAAATGAAATTACTAATCCAAATCAATATTATATGACTTAATAATCAAATATGAATGTCCTGGCTCGAGAATGTATTTGATTCTGATTGGGGAATTCCATGAGCACTTAAGAACCCTATTCCGGTTTAAGGGTACGACTTAATGAGGTTGAGACCCAACTAGATGCATATCCTTATCTGTTCATGGTTTCCCAGTATGACACTATAGGATCCCTTCATATTATTACAGGATACCTTGGATGCACTCCTCGACTTTAGCATTGAGAAGTAGGTACCATTGTTACCTACCACAAGGCCCTGTGTCTTTTAAGCCCCATCTTACCTTGGAAATTCACCTTGGATTTGGTAGGCACCCTATTGTTGAATTCCTTGCAATATTCTCCTTAGATTACACTATAATCCTTAGTTAGGATACATTTACTATTGATTTGGTGACCCTTTAGGTCTATGTTTCCTTAGATACTAACTTGGAACTTTATTATTAAATATAATTACAGGTTTCCTTGTCATAACATAGAACATTCACTATTTGTAACATGTGACTAATTTATAAACTCGTTATGTTCAGAAACTAGTTGTGAGAAAATGTAGGTACTCTGAAATTTAGTTCTAGTTCTGATTTACTTTATATATTCATACTTGCACACTGTTACATTTGCGTTACATGAGCCAGATGTTATGGACACCATTCGTGGTGGCCCATAGATATTTTTATCACACCCTCTCCAGGTGTCATTTCGTACCCGGAGTACATTACACTATTGCAGGTCTTAACAAAGGGAAGAATATGAATTCAAACACTTTATTGATTACTGTTTAGTATGAAGCTTCATAATAGATGACTAAGTCAGATCTTGAGGTTCTTGGGATAGTTTCTTACTTCCCTTATACTTTTTCAAACATGTTATTCCATCTGTATTGTATCCATGATTTCCTATTTTCTAGTGACCTGACATATCATCATCATTTTTTTTCTCAGATGTTATTCTAGTTGTTTCAGTTATTATTTCTATTGTCTCTATTTTCCATTTTTCCTTCGGTTTAGTTATATTTCTTCTTATATTTATCAATATTTTCATCTTCCCTCTATGCTACACAATGGTAATGATGGAATAGTAACCACACAGACACACGCTAGGCCCTTGATTCTAGTCTACAGCCTCTAGCATTTGGGGATATGTGCTTGACGCTGTGTGGTCGACCGAGGTTAGGGCACCTATTGAGTGGTATTCAGGTTTGGACATTCCATTGTGTATATTGATTAATTAATTTATATATTAATTAATTTTATTGAGGAACATAACAAATTGTGGAATTAATTAAGGGGAGTTATGTGATAAACTAATAAATTAATTAGAAATGAAATATGTTTGTTTAGATAATTGTTGAGTTGGCTTATATAAATGAAGTGAAAAATTAATTTTTGAATTAATAAATGTATTTTATGTGGTAATTTAAATTTAGAATTAATTAATCATTTTAATATGAATAGTTAGTTGATTAATTATCTAAAGGAATTGTGGTGTTAAACTAAATTTTGATGTAATATTAGAATTGATGTAGAAAACTAATTATCAAATTAATTATGCATTGATGAATGGTAACATGGTCATTTTAATGTGATGTTATGAATCATAAAATGGTTATTTAGTTATAAAATGAAAAATAAAAATATGGTCATTATATTTTGTGAGTTTGAATGGTAACATGGGAATTAAAGTTTGAATTAAACAATGGAAACATGATCATTATTTTTAGTGAAATAAATATTTTTTAAAATGTAATAATGAGATAAGATGTCCCTTAGACATACTTCAGGCTTTAGAATGAGATGAATTTGATATTCATGTATGGGTGTCTACAAGAACCTATGGATTTATGTTGTTAAATAAATTTTATTAGATAATGTAATAATTATTTATTTTATCACTGTAATTACTTCTGTATATAACTAAATTAAATTTCTATTTACTGGATACTGTTTTTATATGCCATTTGTGCTGGCCTACTGAGTTGTACTCACATCATACTTCATCTTCCTAATCAGTACCTGAATATATTTCGTGGTTTCAAGATAGGATAAGGGAATATTACTTGTGTTTAGAGGCTTAGTGGGGATGGATCATGGATAAGGAGAAAAAAGTTCTTTGGGGGAATTTAAGATTCATTTTTGTCTTTGATTTTGAATTTTCTTTTTAAAAATTGGCACATCATTAGTATGACCAATTTATTTTCTTCCACTTGATATTGTATCTCCAATTTTGGTCATTTTTTTATATTGGTATAGTTCAGTTTAGGTTAATTTAATATTATTATTTGGATATATGATATTCTATTTTTTTTCTTGTTTTTTGTAGGTTTATTACTTAGATAAAAGTTCTTATAGTCTCCCCATGACTGATATTTGACCCATGCTACTTGTCAGTAGCCTCTAGCATTTGTGGAGGTGTACATGAGGTTATGTGGCCAATTTTCTTGGGAACCGGTGTGTGGAACACTCATTGGGATGATACCTAGTGGTATTATATAGGGTTTCATTTCATTATATTTTTTATTAATATTTGGGAAATATATTATAGTGACTATGAAGAGTCAATATTAAATTATGATCTTGTTCAAATAATTAACTAACCCATTTTAGGTGGGGAAACCAAGTACCCATGGTGGTAATTTTTGTCATTTTTGTTTGCTATTAAAGTTGAAAATTATTTCCCCTTGTGGGATTAAATTGTAGTTTGTGTAGTTATTGAGGTTGATTTTTTTTATATTTAAATCATGACCTAGTATGGAATTAAAATTGAGTTCTCATGTATCATTCTACGAACTCAGGGTTATGGTGACATGCATAATATTAGTCATTCATGGGAAAATATGTTATGGGTAAATTGTTGAACGTAAACTATTTTACCTTTCTTCCACAATTGAATTGAAATTTTCTCTAACATTAAAATGGAAAAAAAGAAAAATGATCCCAGATGAGAATATATTAGTGTGTAAATGAGAAACTAAAACAACGAGAATGTGTTTACCCTTGTTATCTGGGACCTAGGTTTAGGGTGGTTAAGGGTACTGATAGTTCCCCTATTTTGACTGTGTGGTGGGGTTTTGGGGAAATTAACTATAGTTTCTTGTTTTCTTTTCAATTTTATATATAAAAATTGATGTTGTGAACTAAATACTTAGGAGTTTTTATTACAATGTAGAGAGTATTCCTCCATGATGATTCTTGTTGAGGGGACGACTGAAGTACAAGGATATAGATGTTCCTCTAGTGGTGGAACATGAGAAACCTATTGTGTCGAGTGAGGAAGTTAGGGATCAATTTGAGGAGAAAATCATTAGCATCATGCAGCATGTGGAAAGCAACCAAGGGATGGTTTTTATGAGTATTCCTGCTCTGAAAATTGAGTTTCAGTTACAATACCCTCTTATTATTACTAGATAGGTTGTGCCTGAGGATGGTGAGATATGAGTTGAGTCAATTGAGATGATACATAACCATTTAGTTACTCTAGATGAGATGAGGCTCAGGTTATCATCATATATACTATAAGGATCCATGGGGAAATAGTAGTAAATTCGTGCACATATTGGAAAGGATGATGGTATGATATGGATGGACTTCATAGAGAAGTTCCCAAAGAAATTATATCCCAAGAAATTGAGGTTTGAGAGGTAAGTTGAGTTCATGTAGTTGACTTTGGAGATCATGTATGTGATGGACTATTCATGATTATTAATATACTTGAAATACTTTTATCTATCATTAGTATTGGTGAGACCAATATGTTGAGGTGTTTCATGATGGGATTAAATGTGAGATTAAGTACCAAGTAAAATTTTTTGGATAAAGATGTTTTAGGTGGTGGTGGATTAGGATCTCATGTATAAGGGGAACATGAATAAGGATTCCAATGAAGGTAAAATAGTTATAGTTCGATGATCATGAAGTTACACTCCCATGACCTTAAAGCGTCACCATGACAACGTTAGTTAGGATAGTGGAGAGTAGGGTGCACAAAATGAGGGATCTATTTCTCAGGATATTAATTGATTAATCTGTCACTAGTGTGATATGTTGGAAGACTTGTAGACATATTTTCCTTGAACACTAGTAGAGTATTAGTATTGTGGAAAGATAGGATAGTTATAGAGGTTATGAAAGACCCAGTAACTGACATGCATTGATATAGGAGCTAGATAGAACCAGAGTGAGGAAAGGGGATCATATTCACCCTATCAGTATGGCAACTGGAGTTCCACTAGATAGGGTTGTTGAGGCCATGTACATGTTACTTCTAGAAAAACGATCTTGTACCAGAAGTGTGGTGTAGCTCAGGGGAGTTCGACTACACCACAAAGAAGACGGGCATGATAGTTTCATGCAGTGCAAACAACACTTGTGGGGAGTGAGGCAAGACCTTCAATAGTGATAAGTACAATTTGTGTATCCTATAATTTATTCAGTTCATTCTATAATACTTTATTCCCACATTACCTTATTTATTAAAAATGTTTGAATGGTTTGAGACTAAATATGGAGTTCATGAATGTGTTGTGGATGACAGACACACCGCTAGGAGTATGGTCAAGAGAGATTTGCTTCAGCAAGGGTGATCCCTTGAGGCTGGGGAGTATTTTTTTCTATGGAATCTCTATGTTAAGAAGATGTTAGGATTACACCTAATTTGTTATATGGATTGGTAAGTGTCATACCAATCCCATATTTATTATTTCTATATGAGAGTGACTTTGATGTATTCTAAGGATGAAAACTATATTCATCGTGGAGAGTGAGATGTCTAGGTGGGATAATAAGGGAAATTTCTCAACAACTGGGATATCATATGTGTAGATATTCTAGCCTTTTACTAGATGAATAAGGTGTAAAGATATATGTATTTCCACCCACAGTGGACTAATTTCATGATTCATTTTCTAAAGACATCTCTAGGCTACCACTTGACATAGATGGGGAATTCACCACTGAGGAGATGATTGGAGTTGAACCAATTTATATTACAATATATAGAATGGAACTAATAGAGATTAAAGATCTCAAGACTATGTTGGAGGAATTGGAGTGTAAGGGATTTCTCAGTCCGAGTATGTCACCTCAGGGTTCACCTGGTTTGTTTTCTAGGAATTTATATGTGACTTTGTTCTTTTGTGTTTATTATCAGATGATGAATCAGATGAAAAGGAAGAAAGAATATCCACTTCTAAAAATTGATGATTTTTTACTGGTTAAGGGGATCTTATATATTTTAAAAGATAGACACAAGATGTGGTTATCATCAGTTGAGGATTTAGACATCATATATACCAAGAATTTCTTTTAGAATTATATATGACCTATAAAAGTTTGTTGTAATGTTGTATGTATTGACGAACACACCATCAGTGTTTATATAATTAATGAAAACACTCTTCCATCAATATATGGATCATTTTTAGGTAGTTATTTGGATGAAATATAGTGGTACTGAAAGACTCATGATGATCATTCCCATCATCTTGACATCATCCCGAGTACAGAGATAGAGGATCACCTATAAACCAAGCTATCCAATTGTTGTTTTTGGATTAACTCGGTACCCTTATAGGGTCACGTCATCTCTTTGGAAGGTTTTGTGGTGGACCCAGAGAAGGTATAATAAGTGTTTTCATGGGAGTACCCGAAGAACTTATTTATTATCCCTATCTTTTTGGGTTTGGTAGGACATTATAATATATGCACTTGAATATTTTTCCATTTGTAAGTTCCACTTTTGGTCATTACCAAGAAGGGGATCAAGTTTGACTGGTTGGAATCAAGTAAGGATCTTTTTAGTAGTTGGATAATTGATTGACATCGTCGCCGATCTTGATCATACTAGGTCTAGGTGAGGGTACACAGTGTATTGTGACAGTTAGGGGTTTGGACATGGAGCTATGTTAATGCATGGAGATCGAATTATGTCTTATGGGTCTCAAATGTTGGGGTCATATAAGTGGAACAAACCAATGAATGACCACATGTTAGAAGTATTAGCATATGTTCTAATGGGTTCGAAGAATTATCTATTGGGAGAAAATTATACTTTGTGTACAAATCACTAGATCTTGGAGCATATCTTTTCATAGCGAGATTTGAATATTTGGAAGAGAAGTTGGGTTGAGTATATTAAGTCATTTGATTTAGAAATAGAATGTTCATCTAGAATTGGAGGAAATTCTTTTGATTCTTTATAAATGAAAAATCAGACTCAAGGGGTTAATGAGTCTGATGTTGAGTGTATGATGATGCCTTTACTTGAGGAGATGCATGATCTAGTTATGAAGAGTCGGTATAATATGAATCTTGTATGAGTTTAGTAGAGTTTAAACATTTATCTAGATTAGAGAAAATTATTATGATTATCTGGAGTATATTTCCTTAAGGGAAATCCTTGATGATGGGGAGTAACCTTCAGATTGAAACATATATGAGTATGAGTTCATCTATTTCAAGAATTGTTTTGTTGTACTTACAAGCATGTGGGATGAGATTATGTGTCGATTTCATTCCTTAAAGAGGGAGTAAATCCAGGTGTGAAGAAATAGAATTGTGACCTGGAATGCTAGTTTCAGAGGCTATTCATGAAAAACGACATTATAGGGATTCATGATAAGATGATACACAATTATTTATGAAAAGGCCGTGAATAAATGACCTGGTAGTTTGCTACATCTTTTACCCATTCTAGAGTGGAAGTGGTTTGATGTGACCATAGACCATGGGTAATGTTTCTCAAGGATTCCTTATAAGAATAACGATATTTTGGTAATTGTGGATAAACTGAAAAATGTATCTTATTTATTGCCTATACAGGGGATTTTATAGATGGATTAGATGGGATATTTGTATGTTCGAGTGATATTTTGGCTGCATGGGTTTCCACATTATATTTTTTTAAATCATTACTCTTATTTTAAATCATGATTCTCGTAGTTATTGCATAAGGCACTTCGTATGATGGTATTTTCGTACATCTTTCCATCCACAGAAAAATTAGTAGTCAGAACGTATTATAGAAGAGCATGAGGAAATGTTGTGATCTAGTGTTCTGGAATATGGTTGGTCTTTGGAGAAGATACTAGATTTAAATATTTTCACCCTTAAAAATATTTATACTGATATTATATATGTGGAACTATATGAGGCTCTTTATGGAAGGCTTTATAGATCACCATTATGTTGGATAGAGGCAGGTGAGTCAGAGTTCTTTGGATCCAGTCTCATGCTGGAGACATCGATGTAGGTTTAGAAGAGGTAGAAATGTATGGATACAGCTCATAATAGATAGAATTTGTATTCTAATAGACAATAAAACCCCCTTGAGTTTATAGAGGGTGACCGTGTATTCCTTCATGTGTCGCCTTGGTTGAGTTACTGCAGGATATGGAGATAGGTAAATGTAGTGCCCATGTTTTTCATAATGTTTGATGTTGTGAAGAGAATCAGGTAATTGGCGTACAATTTGACTCTTCTATGAAAATACAATGTTATGAATGATATTTTTAATGTTTCCCAACTTCTACAGTATCACTCTATCCCTTCTCATGTGATTTATGTGGATTATGATGTTCTGGAGATAAATGTATCATTTTAGAAGCCTTTGACACATGTGTGGGATTGTAGTGAGAAAGTGTTATGAGGAAAGACTATTCCAATAGTTTATATATTATAGAAACATGGAAATATTCATGATTAAACATTGGAAATGAAAGTAGATATAAGGGCATAATTGATCAAATATTTTTGTTTCAGAATATTAGAGAGTCCTGGCAGTACACCTCGAGGATGAGATGTAATAAGGGGTGGAGAATGTAAGATTCATACCTTTTCTAGAGTTTTCTCAGGCTTTATTTACAGGAATTAATTTAAACCAAAAATTATTTTTTAAAATACATAAACCCCCATTTAAATATCAATTCGACCCATTTGACCAGAGCCTTTACATAATGATTTTAGATCCTTCGAAATTGATTTCAAGCCTTCTGGACCTCCTATATGTTTTATTTAAATCTTATATTTTATATCTACACCCCTCCTCGTAAGTGGATTACATATTGTTTGATTCATATTCTCTCTCTTTTCATTTCTCATACATGAAAGGGGTTATTATTCTATTTTGAATAGATCTAAATCTGTTATTTTATATATAGATATATATTTTATTTATATTTATTTATTCAATAAAAATTTAGGGTTTTAGATTAAATGTTTCTCTACATCGTTCTGATGATCAATTTTTTTGAATTTAATTGAAAAGTGTTGTTTTTAAAATGTGAGATAGGTGGTCTATAATTCAAATCCAATAGTAAGGATTCAAATTATGTGTATGTAATTTATAATTTCTATTTAAAGTATATAAATTAAAATTTTTATCTTTTTAGTTATTTGGGTGAATTAATTAATTGTGTTGGTATGAAATTGGGGATTTTGGGATTATGTATTTAAATAATTATTTTTTGAATTAATCATAACACATTGAGTTATTGATTTAGATAATTAATTGATGAATTAATTATTATATATTGAGTAAATGATCTTAGATAATTAATTTCAGAATTAATAATGAGATTTTGAGTAGTGTAAATTGATTAATTAACTGATTAACTAATTAATGTGATTAATTTACTCAATTAATTGGGAAATTAATTAAGTAGAGTTATGTGATAAAATAATGGTCAAATTAGTAATGAAATTGTTGTACATAGTTAATTATTGAGTTGAATAATGTAATTGAAGTGATCAATAAATTTTTAAATTAATTAATGTATTTTAAGTGGTTAATTAATTGTGGATTTTATTCATATTGCTGATGAGAATAATTTGTTGCTTAATTAACTAAAGGAATAATGGTGTTAAAATAATTTTGGAACTATAAATGAATTGATGTGGATAATTAATTTTATAAATAATTAGGTTTTCATGAATGGTTACATGTTCATTTGAATGTGAACTTATTCATGGTAACATGGTCGTTTAGTTGTGAAATAAATAATCGGAACATGAACATTCTGTTATGTGAGTTTAAATGGTAACAAGGGAATTCATGTACGAAATCAAGAATTGTAATATAGTCATTATATTGTTTGAATAAAATAATGGTAATAATGAAATTATAATATATTATGTTCCTCAGACATACTTTATGCTCTAACATTTCCTAAAGTATATATTGAGGTATGGTTCTCTACAAGAACATAGTGATTTACATGGTTAAATAAATATTAATTGATAATATGATTACTATTTACTTATGAATTGTAATTATTTATTTATACAAATATTTACACATTTTGTTAATAGGATATTTTTTTAGATACTGTTAGTGTTAGCCTACTGAGTTTTACTCACACCCTACTCGGGCGCATGATTCGTACCGAGATAAATTTTATGGTTTCTCGATAGGATAAGGGTAATGGTCATGTGTTTGGTGGATTAGTAGGGATAGAGTGTGGATGAGGTAACTGGATATTTTTTGGGGCCCGTTTTGGAGTCATTATTTTTTTACTTTTGAGTTTCCATTTTGGCACTCAGCACATACATTAACCAGGTGTGTTAATTTTTTTAGACCTTGATATTGTTTCTCCAAACATGTTCATCTTTTGATTTTGGTGTTGTTCTATTGATGCTTATGTTTCATAATTAATTTTTTATTTATCATTTCTCTATAGTTATTATTTTTCAGTAGTGTATTACTCTCATAAAATAGAGTAAAGTCTCCTCATGACTGATATTAGACTCTCACTGCTATTCGGTCGCCTCGCACGTATTGGGAGGCACGGTTGAGGTTATTTGACTGCTTAGATCAAGGTACGGGTGTCTACAACCAAGATCAGAACATTACATCATCCCACATAAGTGGTAGAATTTAGTTTCAAATTATTCCAACAAAAGTGACGAGTAAATAGGTTTTTAAAATAAAAATCTTCAAAATATTGCAATGTTTTTATATCCATGGATATTCCTTAGTATTTGTTATTATAAATCAGCCATAAAGTCTTTTGTATCAAAGATAGGTTTCAAAGGGCTGGATCAGTAAAAAATTTGACGTTGTTGATTTTAGGTGTAGTTTTTGAGAGGATAGTGATTTTTTATTGTTTATTGTTCTATATAGGATGGATGGTGTGAGGGTATAAACATTTGGTTTAGTGATTATTTCTGATAGGAATGTGATTGATGGATATGCCTCAGTATGGGTGAGATGCCAAGAAAGTTGCAAAGAAAGATCTGAGGAGATACTAATTAGGTGAGATTGACATTCAGTTAGCATGGAAAATGGTTTAGGTTTGTGATCCTAGTCTTGAAAATGTATTAATCCTTGGAGTGAGAGTGAGGTTATATTACTAGGTTGTATATTTGTATATACCCATTGGTTTTTAATGAAATATATATAGTGAATCTTGGTTATGTGTAGTGACATGGAGTCATATATCGATGAGGTGTTATGGTTTAACCTACTAAGGTTTTTATCGAGGAGTGGTATAACAAAAAACACATTGTTGGGAGAAAATCAATGTCTTTTGGTGGATGTGACTCTATTTATAGATGAATTTAAAAGGATTTTGTAGATGAAATTCATTGTGAGTTCGTAATGGGTATTGGTTGGCGATTCTCTTAGAACATGTGTATGAGTAGAAAAGACTTTTCCAATCATTATGAGACATTATGGATAAATCATGGATCATTGAGTTATGACCCTTAATGCATAGGGTTATGTATTTGATGAGCCCAGGTGTTGAATAATTCATGAGTAATGTTTGTATTGGTATGGTGATAAAATTAATTTTTTCAGTTAGCTAGGTAAATTCCTTATTTCATTCTTGAATAGTGTATGATACATATTCTTTGGGTTGGATTCATTATTGATATAAAATTTATGTTATTTGAGGGTGAGTCAAATTGAGAGGTTGTAACAGAAAAACAAATGACATCGGTTCTTGAGGTGGTAGTCCTAGCTATACACGAACAAAGATTATATTAAACATTTAATGGATGTTTATGTGGTTGTAGCTTATACAATTAATATAAAAACACCTTATTATACCAAATATACTGAGGTTATTTATATTCATTGTATAATAATAATTTAATAAGGTGAAAAAATAAACAAAATAAATATTCTCATCAAAAAACAATACATATATATTAGTTATCCTATTTAAGGTTGTAATAAAGCCTTCATAGGCTACCTTTATTCACAATATTAGACTTCTATAATGACAGGAGGGAAGTTAAGATTTTATTTCGGTCAGGTTTGGTTGAACCAAATAGATTGAGATGTATGAAAATTGTGAAATAGTGAAGGCCAATTTATAAGAGAGGGGGAGTAGAAATTTGGTAAACATCCAAAAGTATTCATTGTTGGGAAGTCTCCACTACCTCATATATACCCAAATTTATATAATGAAGGATTTTGGGGCTTATTTAGTCTAGAAACTCCACCACCATACAAAAATAAAATCATTTTTATCATTTTTTTCCCTTAGTATTTAATTTTTCTCAATTTTAGCCCATTTGTTTTTTACCACGGTAAATAGTTTTCTAACTTAAATACCTTACCCATTAATACTAAATTAAATTTATAATTATTATAAAATATATAAATATTTATTATAAATATAATATAAAATTTATAAAATAAAAAACTTGAGTTTCGTGGAAATTAATTTTAATAGAAGTGCACGTAAGGCACAAAAACACCGCTTTAATCCTAACACAAACTTTTTACAATTTAAAGGTCAATATGTTCATTATAAAAGATAAATTGGTCCAATAATGAAACATATTTTATATTTACTAATATTTAAAAATTACTTTGAAGGAGATAGTATTTTTAGTAATTTTAAAACATTTAATGAAAATTAATTTATTCTAAATTAACATTAATGTCTGTTTTGATATTACTTATTTAATTTGAATTTAAAAATATCAAAATATTTATTTAATTTGAATATATTTATTTAAAACATTTTTAAATTAATATATTAATCTAGAAAAATTATCTTATATTATAATTCATTCAATTTAAAACACTTTAAATATTTATAATTTCATTTATTTTAGTTATTTATTAACAAATTAAATACTATTTTGGTGTTCCCTAAATATTTTAAATAAAAAATTATTATATAAAAATAAAATATAAATTATGATTATAAAAAGACATAGATTTTCACTCAAAAAAATTTATATAACCAAAACATTGTTGCTTTTTCTCTATCTCAAAGCATTGTTAATATTAATTGCAATGATGGTTTCTTTCAATATTTTCTTTACAAAAACAATTATATAGGTCAAATTTATTGAATATTAAAACAATAATGCATTATAATTGAGAATAATGATAAAAGTGTTTAAATATTTCTATAAAATGGTTTTTGAGAAATTTGGTTGGTCATTTCACACCATATATTCTAATTTTAACCACTATGTATACTTGTTTTACCATAATCACTATAATTATTTTTTACAATTTTCATCAATCATTAGGGTTAAAAATTATTTCGACCTTATTAGATAATATAAATTATTAATATTCCAAATGTTTAATACATTTTACTAAATTAATCTCACCTAAGTGGCATAATTTAGTTTAAAAATAATCTCAAAGATGTGACGAAAAAATGGTTGTTAAAGAGAAAATGTTCAAATGTTTAAAACCAATTTATATGAAAAAGTATTTAAATTAATTATGATGATCTAAATTGGATTTATTGATGTATAATTTACTAATTTTACTTTAAAACCAATTCAAAATTAAATAAATTTTCAATTAAAATCTCTTAATTTTACTATTCATCAAAAATTGGAATTTTTCAGAAAAATAACTTAAAAATAATTATACACCATTTTTATATTAAAATTTAATAAATGAAGTTTATTTAGTCAAATTGATATTCTAAAAGTGGGAAAATTTCATTTTAAAATATGTGCGCCATAAAGAAGACAACAAAATTTCTTTTTACTAAAATATAAGGGTTTTAAGTGTAAAATTGGTTTTATTATTATCTCATTCCTGCAAATCCTATAAGAATAGCGTTAAAAAAATGAATATATAGTAAATAAATTTCCTTAAAATAATTAACCATATGTTATATAGTTAATTTATTGATATAAAACACTATTCTACATATAATAATGTTTTTAGAGAAAGTTTTTAAAAAGTTTTATTTTCATTTCTAAATGATTGGTTGCAAAAGAAATTAATTTTATAAAATATTTATACTATATTTTCATAATTTAATTAATTATATTCATAACATTCACTCCATTATATAGTTGATAAATACCATATTAAATTATAATATTTTAATTATATTTCATGTATCATTTAAAGTCTGTGTTGTTTATAAAGCATCATAGGCTCGATGTTTTGTGTAATGAATGATACACTCAACATTGTTTGTAATGTATTAATGACTAAATGTTGAGTGTAAATAAAGATAAATATAGTAATACATGTAAAGAAAAATATAAAAATATTAAATTAATTTTTTATATATAATCTTGGTGTGTTATAGATTAAACTGAATTTGACTAAACAAATTATGGAAATATGATAAAAATAAATGAGTATACATCTATTTAATTACATCTAAATGTTCTTATCCTTCTTAATTGAGTTTCTAATTCCTCTAGAGAAAATTAACCATTTGAGTATTCATGTTTTTTGGTTCATTATCTCTATTATCCAAGATTTATGCTGTCTTTTTTTATAAGACATATCATACTCTAATTATATCTTCTCTCAATTCAGTAAATGTAAAGGATCTAGTATGTACATCAATATGAGAGAATCATATAACTCTTAATGAACATGAAATATGATTGGTGGAAGTTACATGTTATAAGATATCATCCATACTCACTCAGAAATTACAAGTGTTAAAATATACATAGTTTTCTGATTTTAATTATTTCTAAATATGATAACCCTCTTACATGGTAAAATTTACCGAAAAAACTTCTCAATAACTTTGTACTCATCATCTCACTAATGATTATCAGTATAAATTTTTGGTCAACTATGATCTACCATTTAGTGCAATTGATTGGATTCTAACTTCTCTACTATTTCCTCATCTGTCTAAGGTCCCAATATCTTTATTTCTCCAACTTCATCATAGAACAATGGATTTATAGACATTTTTATACATTTGAGTTCATGGAAATACATATAAATTATTTAGTGAAAGCTATTTTTTTTAAAAAAAAATAGAGGAATATATTGATCCTCACTACCATTAAAATCTATTAAAAAGGTTCTCAATATATCCTTTATGGTATGAATGGTTCCCTGAGACTGTCCATATCTCTAATAATGATAATATATATTGAAACTCAACTCTATATCCAAATACTGATGAGGATACTTGTAGAAAATTGAGTTAATCTTAGGATCTAGATCTTATATAATATAATGTTGTACTCCATTAATCCTTACCAATTTTGTACTGCATATTTTGGAAATATTATTTATATAATACTCTTATCAAATAGATTTTAATTTTCAATAGTTAAAAATTGGATTTAATATAACCCAAATAGAATTATTGACTTTATATGTTTTCAAAGTCTGATGAAAAAATCTATAATGATTTTTTCCTATTTCCATTTTGGTCTTGGTAGTGGCTGTAACATCCCTAAAAACACATGTCTATTAAGTATAGATTTCTGACATACCCAATATCAAGATATATACTCTAAAATATCTATTTTCTTGTTTTCCAATAATAAATAATCTTCTATATCTCTATACATCTTTTTATATCCACGATGAATAGTTGGTGATGAACTATGAGCCTAATCCAATCGCTCCTTCTTCAAATATGGTATGAATGTAACACCTAAATGGTCCCTGAGATTTATAATCCCATTAAAGTCATGGATAAACATAGTAACACATCTAATATTTTTGTATTTTTACATATTCCTTTTGTGCCTCTTTAATCTTCACATGGATATATGGTTTAAAATTAATTTGATAAAGATAATTTTTCTCTCCCTCTTTCAATATTTCCAAATCCGTCATTTAAAAATATAAAAATATTGGGTCTTTTTTCATCCTCGTAATAGATAAGCTAGTCAGATCCTTTTGACACAAACCATCTTCCTCTTTGTTTTATTTCCTAGTTTTTAAATGTATTGATTTTTCATAATCTTTAATCGACTCTAACCATTTTTTCTAGTACATATCCTACTCGTTTTGAGTGAATACGTACATTAAAATTTTATGATTTGTATATATAACAAAATTTTTCTACATAATGATAATTCCTTAATATCCTTATTAAAAAAATTATTAATGATTTATCCAAATCATGAATTAGGTAATTTCTATCATGAAATATCTATTTACTTGAGTCATGAATTATCAATATATCATTCTATTAGAGAATTGTACCTAGTTCATTCTATGACATATCACTCTAGAAAAAAACAAATCTCCCTATATTATAATGTAAGTGTTGATTAGACGACAAAAATTATCTTTATTTCCATTAAATTTTTTTCACATTTATCTTTCCAAAGGAACATGGCTCACTTACAAGTTAATATGGTGAGTTTGATTAGATAATCTTGAGAAATTATAGACAAAGAATAAATAATATCCACTAAAACTAAGAAAACTATGGATCTAGTCAAAGAGGTTGGTCTAGGAAAATGTATAATAAATTCCATCTTAGATGAATCTACTAATATTCCCTCTCTTGAGAACTAATGACACAAAAAAGATACATTTAGTTTCCAAAATTCACACTTTGTAATTTTTTTTAATGTTACTCTTTTTTAAGGTCGTCAATATACTACCCAAGTGGTATTGATGATCTTTCTTAATGTTTGAATATTTAATAATATCATCTATAAATACTACCCCTATATGAACAAGGTAATATCTAAATATGTTTTTCATTTATTCCATGAAGACAGTTGTCCCATTCGTAAAACCAAATAGAGGAACTGAAAATCTATATTTTTCGTACCAGAAATGAAATTTATTCTTTGGTATATCCTTACTTTGGAAACTCAATTGATGATATCCAACATGATGGTTAATATTTAAAAATAATATATATTCACAAATTTGTTCAAATAAATGTTCTATTCAAGGTATAAGGTACTTATTCTAGATTTTTATCTTGTTAATTTCTCAATAGTCAGTGAAAAGAAGCATTGATCCATCATTATTATTAATAAAAATTATATGTGAACAATAATGTGATTCACATATATCAATAAATCTCTTTCAATGATTCTTATACAGTTTCTTCTTCCATTACTACAACTGAATCAGGGCCATTCTATATGGGATTTTGATAATGAAAATATAGGCCCAAAATAACATTGAATTCAACTATAGAGAGACAATTAAGATTTATAGGAATCGTATTTTCATGAAATTCAAACATGTTAGATTCATATAATAAGACTAGATCATCATACCATTAGGCGTTTCCTTTATAATTCAAAATCTAATCATTATGGTGGTACAGTGGTACTGTTATAAAATTCCACATATATAAAATATTCGTTAAATCTATAATTAAATTGGACAGTAATTTTTCTAGAGTAGATTATAGGGGTACCTTTCACCACTTCATTGTCATTCTGTACATAAAAAATAGTGATCTCATGATATTTCCAATTTTATTTGGAATTTAGTGGTTTTTTATTTCAATCTTTATCATTAACCATTGGATTTGAGAATTTCATAGAATAATTCCCATATTACACACATTTGAAACAAGAGAGTGTATGTGGTTCTTTTATGTGGTCTGTTTCCTCTCACATTGAATAAATTTGTCCCATCAATTTTACATTATTCTTATTTATGACCTTCATTTCCACACTAAAACATTTACTGGCCCCCCTTAATGTAATTTCCTCCTTGTTTCCTTCTACACTTTTATTTTAATGGAAAGGTCATATTAATCTCTCTATAGTTGTATAGCTTCCTTTGACTTATATATTTATTTTCATAAAAAAACTATGATATGGAAAAATAACTCCCATCCCTATTTCCAATATGATAGAACATAAAAAAATATTTTAATATCCACTAAATTATGTTATGAACAATAAAATTTAGGGACATGGTTTTTAATCACCAAATAATCAATTAACAATAATTTAGGGTTGGATAAAAATTGAAAAAAACATACCTCACATGTTTTCAAAATTTCCATATAGGTACTAAAGGATTAATCATCCTTATCCTTTATAATATAGAATTAATTCCCTTCTTTCATACAAATAATATGAGAAAACTACTTATTATAAAATAATATCTTAAACTAATCCCACCGTATGGAGTCATGTTCTTACCAATACCTTGTGTTCTTAATAACATTCTAGGATTTATCTAATTAACCTATCAGACAACAAAAATCTAGAATAATGTTTTAATTATATAAACTATATATAATGTGAAATATCATTTCAGTGACACTGATCCATTTCTCAACAACTATAGGATTAGAAGACCAACTAAAATAAGGTGGGTGTTGCTTTATGAAGGACAAGATATAACTTTTTTCCTCCTTTCATTATTTGGAAGCCCAGTATGGTTCATATATTAATAAAGTTGTGTAAGAATTTAAATGGAATATTTTATTCCAAATCACATTACAATCAGTTTCACTAGAGAACAATCATTTTATTGGTCATTGCAATCAACATTAACACAAATCCCTTGTGTTCAAGTTGTTTACTAATAACCAAAATCTTAGTTTGTAAAAAAAATCATAGTGGAATACTATATAATCATAAAAAATAATCTCATGATGCCTAAATAAAGAATCCTTCATTTCTACTTATGACACCTTAGGATTAACCATCGTCATCAATTATCATTACCAAAAATTTATGATATTATCCTATACTTAGACTTATAACCAATGTTATTATTACATTTTTCTCACCATAATTTATAAAGTTAATGAAACATTTTATTGATATTAACTACAGATACATATACTTTTAATAAATATATATTTTATATTATTTAATGAATATACATTATATAATAAAATTAATCATGCCCAAATAATATAGTTTTGGTATCCCTGGAAACATGTATTTGTAAATAATTGGATCATATGTAAACAATATCATCTTATACAAATTTATTCATAACCAAAACCCTTTTTATAAATATCCCACTTAATACCATTCTTCATAACAAAGGTAAATGAAACATATAAAAGAGTGATGTCAAATTCTCATAAGTTGAAAATTTGGGAGATATCAATATAACATGATAATAACAGTATGATAACATGAGAATAAAATTTGAAAACCATACCCTTTATATCATGGATCATAATCATGAATCATGAAATTAATCTTGGAACTTATAAGACATGAATCATAATGGATTCCATTAACATGATCCTTGATATCATAAAATTGGTATGAATCAAAAAGTAAATAAAGAACGTGATCCACATTAGCATAACATTGGTATATGACATATGTTTTTGGAGAATAGATAACAATAGATATTAATTTATATAATATTAAATAATAACTTCCAAGACATTTATAATGGATTTTGATCGTTCCCCTAACCAAAATAGTATTCTAGGATTACTCCCAAGACATTCATAGTGTATAGAGTCCTCTCAAAAATGTGGTGCACATCCCCATTCTGGACCAATTTATCTCATGAAATATTCCTCATTACCTAATGCATTAGAGGGATATAAAATTCTTGGTCCACCTATCATATAATGAAAATAAAATATATGTGTGACACAATATCATAAAACATTAAACTTATTATAAACCATGAAAATGTAATAGGTTTCAAAAACATTTCATCATATAATAACATATGTAAAATCAGGTTTCATAAATATTTCATTATATTATTACACATATAAGATAAATGGGTTTCATAATTATATTTTCATTATAACCATAAACCATTAAAATAAATAATATATTATTGTTACATTTTATCATATACCGAGTAAATTTTATGTAACTTCAAAGCATTTCATTAAAGATGAAAAGCCCTTTAAAAGATCACTCTGAACATTTCCTGAGGAAAATATAAATTTATCTTTGAAATCACTTGTTTAAAATCTTAAAATTTCAAAAATACTAAAGGAAAAAAATTATTTGAAAGCCCCTTGACATCTTAGGAATGAATCATTAAATAATTTATTAGTCATGATGGTGGAAAATTTATTAATAACCTATCATTTAAAATAAATCATTCCTTTCACACTTTTTTAAAAAGTAAAAAGAATATACAACCATTATATAATGACAACAATATAACATCTAAAAATTATATAAAATATTAAATAAAGGGTAAAAACAAAATTAATCAATAACAAATTAATACTAAAAAAAGTATCAATAATATTTTAGAAAACATAGATACAGAAGTAAAAAAAATTCCGAATAAAGAAATAATGTTGGATTTCCTTTAAAATGTTCTATCAATATCTTATGTAATTCATGTGAGGAAAATAAAATATAATTTGAATTATAAAGGAATAAATAGAGGATAACAAAATTATTTAGTTTCTTGAGAGAAATATCATATGATTTTATCATTAGAAAATTTAATATAAACTATCCAGGTAAACAATTAGATTGTAACATAAAACCATTACGACATGACAAACATCATTCATACACATCTGAACCTCCTTTATAATAAATATAGATCTATAATACACAAATTAGAGAAACATAATGATACATATAATATCATATATAATTTACTTATAGACTTTTATCACATGTTTGTTAATAATTTGCTATTAAAATCAGTATTACTGGTGATAACTACTTTGTTTCTCATATATGTTTTGGTTCAATAGTTAGGTCCTTTTACATTGATCATGGAAAATTAAATGAAAAAATCTACTAAAGACATAAATATTATATATATTCATTATTAATATATTTATAGTCATCCATAAAAGGTATATATTGAAAAAATAATTACACCATTCATAGAGATGGTAGTCCATATGTACACATGAACATTGACTAGACTTTTCAATGGATGAAATAAAAGAAATTTAAACCATAATTTAAATTTAAAAAATCATTATTATTTAATATTTATCATATATATACATTAAATATATCTTTATTACCAAAAAAGCAAAACATGAATGAAAATAATAACATTGTTTCATAGATGTGGTCGTCCACACATACACACGTGGGAAATTATTATTTTTTAAATAATTATATGGTAATATGGTAGATATTATACTATAATTATATAAAATTTATGTCATAAATTTAATATATAAACATTAAAACCATCATAATAATAATTCATACAATTTGGTTATGAAAAATTAATTGTATTGCTTTGTGGAGACGGTAAGTCATACATTTTGACAAGGGATTCTTTCCCTTCCCATTTAATGGAAAAGAGGGTATAAAATGGTTGTTTCATAATTATTATAACATTTCATCATTTAGGTAACACTAAAAATTTTATTTTATGATAAAGGAAACTTTTTTATATGAACTAAATGATGAAGTAAAATGAAAGTTATCGGATTAGGCATCTACCTCTTCTTTCAAAAAAACACATTTAGATCTTCTGTTAATGACTATTGGGTGTGTCTTCCTGTGGGAAAAACAAAAACAAAAAGTTTTTATTAAGGGTCATAATGTAATTCGGTATGTGTTGGTTGATCTAGAAGTCATAATGTAGTTTAAATAAGAGAAATGAAGGGTGTCATTTCATAAGGAATGGAGGACACCCTTAATGTTTCTGAAAATATTAAAATATAATAAAGTCATTCCAAAAAAAATGCTTACAAATGGACATTATTTTTAATAAAAATATTACAAGGTTTAAATAAAATCATAAAAATAAATTTTTAATGGTTTGGTTACATTTCTAATTCTATTGTTTTTATTATCCCTTTTATAAATAACTTTTCACTTTAACCGAAATAAAAACTATTTCAATATTAAATGATTGAAAAGGATAAAATAATTGAAAAATTGACTCTTAAATGGACTACAATGGATATTTTCCACCAAATTCTATTCCCTTGTGAAAGATAATATTTTTATGATTTTTATATCATTTAATAAAATATTATTTATTAAAAATTATCGTTAATGTAAATTTTAGAACTATCCAATTTATTTGACATTAATGATGCCAAGAAAAATATAAAATTCTAATATAATAATATAACACAATTATAATATTTTATATTCATCTTTAAAATTTTCATAACACATTAACTGTCTCAAATTAGATTACTTTTATTAATTTTGAAAGAGTTATTTTATTTTTATTATAATTGATGAAACACTATGATGGAAATGGGTAAGCATTTTAGATACTTTTAAAATCACTAAAAAATTTAAAAAAAGATGCCAGTCTCAAAAAATCATTAATATTCCTTCACAACTATTTGTTTTCCTACATGAAAAAATAGTAGATATTTAAAAGTAAGAGAATGGCATTTTATATATTTATAGTATTTAAAAGTTATTAGGGTCATTTCTATGGACAATTGTCCATAAATTAATTTGATTTTTATTTTAAGGTGATAAGTGTCAAAGTACCTTCATTATAAAAAAATTAATATGACAAATAGTTACCTTATCATTTATTTTTCGTCTTGGTTATCCCAATTTAACCTTTTCTACGGTGATACATTTTTTCCATGGGTACCATGCAAAATTTCGGAAATTAAGATGGACCTAGCCACAGTATTTAGACCTCCTAATTCTAAAAATGTATACCAGTCTTTATTTTTCATAAACTAAATATTTTAGAAAATATTTTAAAAATTATATCCAAAATGACAAAAAAACACTTTTTTAAAGAAAATAAATTTTAATAATAACACTATATTTATTCTTATCTCATTCCAAAAAAATATTGAATTAATATATAAACACTTTATTTAATATATAATATATAAATTTAGTTAAAATAATACCAATATAGTGATGAATTTAATTTATTATGAAAAAAAATTGTGCATGTATAATTTTTTTTCAGAAAAACATTTCATTTATTTTTAATTGATATTTTTGTTTTCATTTATAATTATTTGATAACAAAATAATTAATTTTAAATATATTTAAACCACAAATATTTCATAATTTTTTTATTTATATACATACCCATCAATCCAAGAGCCAGCTGAGAACTATCATATTATAAAATAACAACATATCCAAATTCGATTAAAATTAGTGTTGTCTGGGACAAAAACCATTCAAGAAAAAAATCACAGCAAACTATATTATAAAATCTCTGGGTGTCACACTAAATTATTAAATAATTATGATACTATGTTGGTCCAAGAATTAGAGTAATCAAGTTAAATATCTTTTAAAATGATACAATTAATATATTTTTTGATGAATTTTTGTATTCTAAAAATTTCATATGTAATTATAAAGTTTAATTAATGAAAAATTTATTTATATTATAAATAA
The DNA here is from genome assembly GCA_963277665.1 of Viscum album. Classification (NCBI taxonomy): domain Eukaryota; kingdom Viridiplantae; phylum Streptophyta; class Magnoliopsida; order Santalales; family Viscaceae; genus Viscum; species Viscum album. The sequence continues at coordinate 2,041,798,280 of OY728147.1, read as the reverse complement.
ATTTTTTTATTGAGTTTATTTAATTAAAATATAACGACGATTACTAAAAATAAAATTAATGATACTTTATGGGAAAAATATATTATAAAACACTTTAAAATCCGAGAAAATTATTTAAATAGAACATTGGGGATAGTAAATGATCTAAAATATCTTCCATTGACAATTTCAGATCCCCTATCCAAATTATAAGTAAATTTATTACTATTAAAGAGTAAAAAATGGTTAACAAAGTTAAGATTATAACGGGATATATTAGGATTTAAACCAAAAGATATTGTTAAAAATGCAACTTAACCATGTATAATTTTTTTTTAAAATTATTTAGTCCTTATCTTGAATGACCTTAAAAATTATGGTCATTTGATGCCACTTTACATGATTATAATATTTAGTATATTTTAAAATTTTTAAAATATCCAATTGTTCCACTCGCCTAACATATAAACAGACACCCCCCCCCCAATCTTACGCATACCTTTAAAACCATTTAGCTTGATATTGATCATTCCAAATACCTTACCAACCATCATCCCCCATTCAATATGATATTTCACCAAAATACTATTATAAAGGGTCTTAAGGTGCATCCAAAGGGGGGTATCTATGGTTTAACTCTTTACTCGGTTATTTCATTTTATTTCTTATTATACCTATATGGATGTTTTACTAACCACATTGATATAATAAAAACATAATCATCTCTAAGAAAATCTTTTTAGGATGATGGAATAACCTGTTTTCTTCTAATTTTGAATATTATGAAAAATTAGAATGTCACAAGAGACTAAATTAGGACTACCACCTCCAGGAAGTGATGAATTTAAATTTTCATCCCCTCCTCCCAATAATAGTAATTATAATGTATATATTAAATATATATTATATACATGAAACAATTATTATTCTATAATAAAAATATTGTATTTAAATTCGGTAATTTTATATTTAGTAAAATGGTAATCTTGTTGTTTTTTACATATGGATTATAACCTACATAAACTGATGTGATTAGTTTTTAATGTTTTCCCTCAATAAAATTTAATAAAAACTTATTCAATGTATAAAAATGATAATTATTTCATGATTAATATTCTAGATATGATGGGATAATAACACCATTTATCATTTGAAACTAACTAAATTTGTTTGTGTTATTATGAAATGAACCAGATAAATACACAAGACAAGAGATTAATTAATTTAGAGACTATATAATACATGGTAATAAATGAAAAAAATTGATTATTATAGGGAAATAATCCTGAAATAACTTTATAAATCAATTACATGATTACAAAAATTAAAAAATATAGCATTTAAAGAACATATGTGTAAATTTTGGAGATATGGTAAAGGATTTCGGGTAATAATTTCCTTTCCTAGAGTGTTATGTAATTTTCCCAAGATTTTTCTTTTTTGTGATACATAATCGAAATTATGGGTGTATTTTATTATTAATTTATTGAAAATAAGTTCATTTACGAATTCATTTTATGTTCTCTTATTCAAAACCCTTTTTTTCAAAAGTTACGAATGTCATAATGGATTTTTTATTAAAACATTTTTAAGGGGTTTTTTAAAATCATTTTCCTAGATTTACATGTTATTTAAAATGATTTAACAGTGTTACTATTAATACATAAAAGGATTTTAAAATTCATTTTCTACTTATTTTGACTTTATTTATAAATAATTAAAATGTAAGTCTTTTAACATTTTCCATACAGGGAACTTTTGACTTTTTTTACTAAAGTGAAAAATGAATGTTTTTAACATATATGACATTAGTGTAATTTACCACAATCATGACCTTTATTTTATAAATATAATTTATTCATGTTTCCATGATTTTAAAAAGTGGACTCAATTCGCATTGTCTTTGGGAATTTGTCATTTTTAACCATTTTCAAAAGAAATATATTTTTCTTCCCATTTTTATGAGAAAATATAGGGTATATTACTTATGTGTTCAAATATGTTTCTCAAGATTTTTATAATGAAAATTTTAATTACCATAAATTTTTTATTTAGTATATAGTACTTAAGACTTATATATCATCATGTATAATTTTTATATACCTCATTATGGTGATTGACTGAATATAGATTCTAATAGCATTGGGTAATAATTAATCCATCAATGTTGAAAAATGAGGAATGTAACGGGGATGGTTACCCTTATCGAATTAAATACGCTTCTATTATTTCTAAATAGTTTTAAACATGAGTGAAAGGGGGTTAGGAATATGATTCTATAACGTACCTATATAATTCTTGTAAAAAGTATTTTAATGTAAATCCTTTGATTTCAAAATGAAAGAATATTTTGAGAACCATTAAACGTGAAAGGTTTGTTTTCCTGAAATTATAAAAATTATTATTTCATGTTTTTCGTAAGATTTTTAATGGGTCTTAAAGGTTTTCTTTTATTAAATTCCGTTTTTAAAGGGTTATTTGTTCTACTTATGTGATTAATGTTTTATTATGAAAAAGGTAAACCTTATCATGGGTTTTCATGTTTTCCACTAGACTAACAAAATTCAATTATTTTTATATCCCTTAATTGTCTTATTTTTCACATCTCGTGATTTATAATGTTTCTCGCAAGATTTAAGGATGTTTATAAACTATCATAAAGTCAATATATATGCTTTTAAGAATCGTTATAAAATATGACAATTTTTTTAAGGAAAAGGATTCTAAATTTAAGAATATGGTTTTTTTGTTAAAATATATATATGATGTTTCAGTTTTCCCAATTGAATGTAATTTTTTCATAATTATCTAAATCTCTAAACCAAAATGATCCTTAAAATTTAATAAATTCAAAACCCTGTAATAAATTATGTAATTATGGGTTGTTTATGTTACAGTGCGTTATAACAAGAAAGTCATTATCATGGATAATGTTTTTTGTGAAGTTTTTGTTTAAGTACTGGTATTGTTAATGGTGTTATGTTATATAGTGAATAAAGGAGAGGATGTTCCCTTTTATAAGTTAAGGTAATGGCACTCTTGTAAATACTTGAAAACTTAAATTGTAATAAAATCATATTTAACTAAATATGGAATAAAAGAAACCCAAAATCAAATATAAGAGAGTTATGGGTAGAAATAACCTTATACAATAATATTTATACAGGTTTTTTAGTTATTTAAAACCTTATCTCACTAATTTATCCTCTTATTAAAATATTTAATATTTATTATGGAAATGAATTATTACCTTGGTTACATTTAGAAATGAAAACAATGAAATTGAAACCCTTAACAAATATGGACTAGATTATTCATAACATAGAAACACTTTATTCATATTCAATTTCCATAATTTTCATAAGTTTATTTTAAAATATGTGTGTAAAAATTATCAAAAATCATTTTTAGAATAAAGAATTTTCATTTTTGTGAATAAAAATGAATATTTTTTTTCCTAGTAAATACCATTTTATTAATGATAATATGTTTTATTGAATATAATATATACACATTACATTATAATAAATTATTAATATTTACTAATTTATTATGTCAATATAAAATAATATGCACATAAATAGTGTCTATATATATATATATCCATTTTTAAGAGTCAAATGATTTTATTTTCATTTCTAAACAATTGATAACCAATTATTTCATTTTTAAATTTGATAACAATAATTGTTCTAAATTTAGTTAGTCCTATTCATATCCTCCAATCCAATAGCTATGTGATAACATTCATAATTAAAAATAACATTTCAATAGTATATTGATGTTCTCTTAAATACAATGTTTCTTATAAAGAAATAAATAAAAGAAATAGTACATAATTAAAGATAAATATATCATAAAATATCAATATTTTGGTATGATCACATTGATTTTTCTTATTCAAGTATTTCATTCGAGGCTATGATATCCAATATATACTCCATGTTCACTAACCAAGTTTAAAATATGCAGGATGCACCTAATGTGGTGAGACACATATGGTGAAAGTAGATTTTCCATAAGATATCTAACATGGATGGTAGAGTGTCTATGAAACATTATTACTTGACGTATTGGGGGTATAGAAACATTTATGGTATTACCTATGCAGATTTAATTTCTCCAATTCTATTGATAATGTCTACTAATATTATTTATTATAATAGTTTATTATGATTATTAGATTTGAAAAATTGATATCAAAACATATTTTCATAATTTAAATTTATTCAAGAAATTTTTTATGATACAACAATTATTTTTTAAAGGTAAAAATATAATTTATAATTTTTTGAAGTCCAAAAATAAATTAATCAACTGAATCATGTTATTTGATTTTGGAACATCAGCTTTTACGATGAAATCGAATGATTTAGTTTCGTCAATAATTTTTGTGATTGTTCTGTATAAAAATAGGATAGAACAATTTTTTTAATATTTATTGTGTATGATCTAAATGACATACTACATGTCAAAAATGGTATAATTTCTGATTCTTTTGACCGAGACCACTTCGTTAGATTATGTTTTGAATGGTCAGGATCTGTGTCCAGCATTCCCAATTTTCAAAAGCTAGTGGTCATGTTACCACCAGGTTAATGTAATGAGACTTTGATAATAATGGTGTTGTGGAATCTGAGAATATATCTATGAATAATTTTTACTACTCCAAACCCCTCCCATATATTTAACACAAACTCAAGAATCCCATTTCTAAGAATAACTACATGTGGAATTTGGTTAATTACATCACTTGTTAACATATATGGGTGAACTCCTTTTGTTTTATAGGTTTATTATATTAGGAATGTTGGGAATTATGTTAATAAGTTTTATTTTTCCTCTCATTTTAATCCATGAAGAGATTTTACTCTTATTACAAAAGGAAAAATAATAGGTCTATAAATTAGATCCAGGTAGGTAGGTTATTCTATCTTCCCCATGATGGGTCAAGGGGGAATATTATACTTGTTTTATGATATCCCACTGATGTTTACATATAATAATTACAAAAAATAATGCATATATTTCATTATGATAAATTTAAAAGATCATTTTGGATCTATTTTTTAAATAATTAGTTCTCATAATTAACTAACAAAACTCATGTTTTTCAACTAATATACAATTTTACACTATATAAGAAACTTATTAATCCTTAAAAATTCTTCATGATCTCCAAAAAATTATCCACACAAAATAGTCATATATACACAACATACATATAACATTTCATCAAAACTTGAGGAAATGGAAATATAGTTAATTGTCAAGCTCAAATGCTTAATAAGTGTAAACATAAGAAAAAAAATCAATGATCATGAGTGAGCATCAGATAATAATATGAGAATAAAAATAATACATAATAAAGTTATACCATACTAACAACAGATAATAATTCATGATATAATGCATGGAATTACATCACAACATATCCTGGTATTTTCACATATCAAAGAATTAAAATATTAATAACATAGCTTAGTTACATAAAGCGATAATCCTAAATCATTGGAGCATAACATAAAGTGTGTAATATATTATAAAAAACGTACAGAATTGAATATAAAATTTCTTTAATGTAATGTGAACCTAGGAAGGTTTCAAAATTATAATCATATGAGAATATTTTGAGAAAAATCATTATGTTTGTCCCTTTGTGAACAAACCCATTTTGTCTCTGCATTAAAATTTGACAAAACAGATTATGCACATACCATTTTGAACAAACTCATTATGTTCAGGTATTAGTATCTTATGAGATATACACCATGAAAAATTCATAAAGGACACCACCTGGCATTATCATTACATGTGTGTTCCAATTAAAATAAACCATTCTTCATATCATGAAGAACCCATGTAAATATAATTGGATTCATATCCATAACAAATTAAATCAAAAAAGTAAATACATTATATCAACAAACATGATAGACATATGTACTTTAAATGGGAATCAAATTATTCAAAATAAAAATCTAGTAATATAACATTTAATGAAGTATATCATATTTACACATTATAAAAAATATTTATACAATTTAGTTAATAATTTTACAAAACCGATAAATTTATGGTATCTAGGTGAACACCCTTTAATCAAAGTAATGGAAAAAAATTTATTCACAAAGGAATAGTTTTGAAAGGAAATTTAAGTCAATCCACAGTGGATGGTTAGGAAAGACAAAGGTTGTGATAGATCACTCCAATGATTGAAAATAATAATTGATAAGAAATCCATTTAAAGACTTATAACGGTACTACCCTTATAATAGCCATGAATAATTCTAAAATATGTAAATATATATTGACATGGATAAAAAAATTTAGGATCATTAAAAATCACTTTCGAAATAAGTAATATACCTGCTACTTTAAACATATTTTTTTTTAAACAGAAGTAATTTATAAAAAATGCAGGCTTGGAATTTTCTTTAATAAAATAATAATGGGTATATATGAGGTTTTATAGAAAAATAAATTTTTTTGAAATATTCATTTCAAATAGAAAATTGGAGAGAGAAATGTTTTCATAATTTAATGAAAATTCCCAATATGAAAACTGGTAAAATTGTGTAATTTTTTTTAATGAAATTAAAGGTAGAATAAAATTACCTTAATAAATTATTAAGGCATAGATATTGTGTTTTTAAAAATTATCTAATGTATATATAAACGGAAAAGGAGGGTCTTAATTGAATTGGAAAAATGGGGTTTGTTTTACTTACAAAAAGCACTTTAGGTAAAAATGATTCAATGGGAAATGATATTTTGGGGGGACATGTAAATTAAATGAATTAAAATAATATGGTAAAATAAATTCTTCTTTAATTAATCATACCATATCAATGATATCATAGTGCACAATATGAAAAATGTATTAGGATTTTAAATTTATAGAAACTATATCATTTAAATCCTGCTTACTCTATTATTGTTTAACATAATTTATAACGAAACTAACAATCATAATAACTAATTTCAAATCCTAATTCAAATATACGACATTTTACAAGAATAATCTATAACCAATAATTACTAATAAGTTACCTGGTTATAGTTTATTTTCATCATTGTATGTTATGATTTTTATAATATTATTTTTATACAATTTTCATGTCAAAGGGTTGATTATCACAAATTGAATCAATGTAAATAATTACTAAACTATTAATATATTATAATCCCTATTTTTCAATGATTCATTATGTCTCATTTAATTATGTGAAATAAATGTGTATGGTTTGGGAAAAATGAAATTAAATGAACTAATTTTGATGTGTTTAACAATCAGAAGGTGTTATATTCATAATTATAGTAAATCTTAATAAAATATTTCAATAATTAATAAAAAATAATATGTAAAATACTATTTAATGAAATTACCATAATACAATATTCCTTAATCATAAATGATATAAACATTATAACATCATTCTTATAGGTGGTAAAACTGACCTAAGCATGAGCCTAATATAATTATTTAAAATATAAAAAATTTCATGTGATAATTTATTAAATTCATTAGAATATTAAACATGAAATAAATTTAATTTACCTTTATTAAATTCTTTATTAGAATCATCAATTTCTGGTTGTGAAGAAAAATGGAATTTTACATTCATGGAAGTGGTGATCTATAAATACACCTGATTAACGATTCGAATACTCAATGAATGGGATGAATGAAGGTATATGATAAATTATAATTTCATAATTATTATACATAAATATTAAACATATTAATTCATTAAATTCACCCTTGTTACAATCTATTAAAGTAAATTATAAAAAATGAAAAATATTACATCATGGAGGCGGTTGTCCGCACGTACAAATGATCGATGTTATATTACTTCTCTTAGAGGATGGAATGGATTGAATAATGGCTGATAAATTAAAATAATAACACAAAAATTAATTTAAAATTATTTTTCAACTATATTATGGTGACTTACATTTTTAAGAAGAGGAATATTAAGAAGAAGAGACTAATGAGTAAGAAACACACACATTGTGAACTTGGGATTTCTCTTGGAAATTTCATTGGAAATGGATGATTCATGTTTACTATTTTACTTTGGAGGATTATCATAATGAAAGAAGATTTTAGAAGCATAAAAATTGTATTGTATAAATATAGAACAAAAATTTATAGTGGTATTAATGATTTTTGGAGATCCCCCTTTTATAAGTGTTAAAAATGGCATTTTTATAATTATTTCTTCATAATGTAATGAGAGCACATGTTTCACATTTAAAAAAATACTATAAAATTAAAAATAAGGGATTTGATTTATGTTTTGGTCAATAAATACCTAAAAATCACAATTATAATAATTTTTAAACATTTTTGGCATTTTACCCCTTTTTAAACCATTTTTACTTTGATTTTACCGTGGTAACTAGTATTTACATATGTAAATTATTTTTTATGCCTAAAAAATAAATAGATCTTCTTAAATAATTTATGAATACCAGTTATGATTATTATATATTTTATATGAGATAAAATTTCTAGGTTAATGAAAAATATATTTTTGACAATACAATATGTATTATATAAAAACCCCTTTTTTACAAAAAAATGAATATTTACGATCAAATTTAACGTGGAGTATAAAATTATCAATCTATTTTAATTTCAAGATATGAAATTATTTTTTATAAAAAAATAATAATAATGTGAATTTCAAATAAATAAAAAACAAAATTTTATGAAAATAATATTTATTTAATTAAACTACAAAAGTTTCTTTTATTGGAGAATATTAATTATGTTTATAAAAGTTTAAACCATGTATTTCTGAATAAATAATGGTATTTTAAAATTTAAATTTTTAGTACCAAGATACATCATTGATCAAGAACAATTTTTATAGGTTTTTATGTTAGACATACTTCTCGAGAGGTTTATAAACTCTATGTTTTTAATAACTACATTATTTTTCACTATTCCCTACAAATCAATTATTTCAAAAAAACACACACATCTACTAAAACAAATTTGACATATTGAATTAGAAATTTAATTTCTTATTCAAAAATTTAAATTATAATATTTATAGTCCTATATTTAAACTAAAAATATAAAATATATAAATACAATCACTTTTATTGAAAAATATTCTTATAAAAAATATTTTTTATTGATATTATTCGATATAATATATAAAATTAATGAACACTTCAGGAACTTCCCAAATGGTGCCCTTCTTATGGTGATAAGACAAGTGTTCAGACCCTAATCCTACCTCTAATAAGTTTGGGGCTAGAAACTAACACTGAGTAGGAATATACCACACCAGGGGGCTTAGCCTAGTGCAATTTTACCAACACACACATCCATATCTATGAAAACATGTAAAGATAATAATAAAAATGATACAAAATGTATGCATACATATATTCCACAATAAAATCCTGGAAAATGTACTAAAATAATGAAATGAATAAAATAAAATTACATCAAGAAACAGATAAAAGCATCCAACATTCTTAGAAAGAGTGGAATGCTTTCCAATGAAACCAATTGTAAACACCTTGGTCTATGTTACTCACTACACTCATCCTTATCTGGGTCCTCCTATGACTCCATAAATAGACCTTTCATCACCATAAGATAAGACATGTGCTAGAACCGTCTTTTATTGGGGTCAGTATAACACACATAGTAGGATCCCATAATACCCAAAATAAACGGGGGAAACAAAAAGCCAATATTCTACTCAACCCATAGCTATAGGGAATTGAAACACAAGAAAAAAAATACTCTCTACCTCCACAACTCAACTATACTTCAATAGTTATCTCGCCACCACCTGTTACATCAATGAAATAGGATACATAATGAATAGACTAACAAAATACCCTACATATTCTAATAATAGATTCCCAGCCTCATGATCTCAACCATATATTTAGCCATAGAATTGTACTTGAGGCTCAGAGTTATCACTCATCCTAGATAGATCACTCCATGATCTCTTCCATACTAAATTATTCTCATCTGAGAGATCATTCTCATTACTTATCACTAAGCTGTTGGAAATTTAATGACCCAAACTATTATAAATAAATCCCTATTTTTATTTGATTGAATGTATTATTAAATAATAATGTTAGAGAAAACACATGAACGTATTTTCACATATCTTATTGGATTTAAATGATAATTAATAATCTTCACCATTGATAATATATTTGTTTAATATTGATCACATGATTAGTATAAACACAGGGTATTAAAAAATATAATTGACACAAACAAAGGAAGTGATCGCCTTAACTAGTAGGATCTTACCCTATATATCTCACTTATTAAATCTTATGAGGGAGATAGAATCATTGGGATTTTCCCTGCACCAATCCCATGTAGAGATCCAAAAACATAAGCTTGAGAGAAACAATATATGGGAGAACTTCAAGATCATCAAAATCAGAGCCCAAACCATGACTCTAAACCACCCCATGAAAGTCCCATGGTCACACACCATATCCTTATGGCTGTTGATGGAGTCCTAAAGAAATATTTATCAAGAACCTAAAAATATTAGTATGTAGCTAATTTTTTATGTAATAATGAAAATATTTTTATCCTATTGTTCTTACTTTATGAATGTTTATTATTTCGATACAATAAAACCCAAATAATATTTTTGGGTAATATAAAAATTTTATTACTTTATTTTAAAATTAAATTGATTTTCTGAAATATGATATTTTTAAATAATTTTTTTAAATATAAATGATCATATTATGTATTGACGTTAAGTATAATTTTTATAATGGTTCAAAAACTAATACTGTCAAAAAACCAAAAAAAATTAATAAATGATTCTTCATAATTTAAAATTAAAAATACAGATATATTAATAATTATTTACATAAAAGGAATATTATTTTTGGAATAATAATTTCTAATTTATCCAAAGAATTTGTTTTTACAATTTTTTGATATAGTAGAATGTTCGGGAAAAATTAAATACCATATAAATATATTGTGTGTATCATAACATTATACTGACAAAATATTTATCAAATATATACTATAAATTGTATCCACAACCAAATATATGTTTTCATTTAAAATAATATTATTTTACAAATCAGTTATGAATCCTCCAAAAACATTAATATATTTTATGGTTTCAAAATAATTTATTTATGATTATGACTCACTTCCACATTAGTAGGGGTATGATATTATTAATTTTAGACCTTATATTTATTCAAAAAATATGTCCAAAAATACCATTTGGTTGAAACCATGATAAAAAACATGTTAAGGAATTTAGTTTGAGTTATTTTATTATATAGAGTCTAAAACTTATGTTTTACAAATAATAATGAACTTCCCACTCATTTATTATATAAACCCGCCAAGATCTGATTTCTATTCACTCCAAATACTTGGATAATGTCCTTAATGATCCCTCCCATCTCTAGATTCCTTCCAAAGTTATCCCAATATATAAATAAGCCCCTCCCAAGAATTTTCATTCAAAATCAAGTAAGTGATCCTCCTACTCTCCTCTTTATTAATGTTTCTTTATTTTCTAAGGCCATTAGTTTTTCAATTCATAATATTAGGATATGTATTTAAATTTCGTTATTACTAAAAAATTAAGGTTCAAATTATTTGATACACCTTTATCTATCATTGACAAATTTTATAAATTTTAAGTGAGTATGTTATGCTTCTAAAATTTCACTATGATTTTTCAGGCTAAAAGAATTGTGTAGTGAATACCATACACATTTCACATCGAGGGTGATCACATTGTTACTCATATAATCAGTTTACATGGTACATAAATTTATAAACTACACACTCCTTTATCCATGATTTAATATGATGATTATTGTATCAATGTAATATGATCTATGGGGGTCCACATAAGAATGAGAATGAAATGATTGTGATGGGTGAACCTAAAATTATATAGCACCCCATTGCATTGGGTGATGTCTTGTCCCATTAGACTTCATATAGGGACTTATATTAGACCATATTCATTTATGAGACTTTTAACATCCTCATTTCTTGGAAAATATCCTTGAACTAAGTTTATGATGTAGTGTTTAAATACGTTCACACATTTCCCATGTTATCATGTTATATCATGTCCTATTGTTCATTTTTAAGAGTATCCCATCTTTTTTTCTCCATCGATATGACGCTTTTATAACATGTATTATTCTTTACATGTATTTCCATTCATATAATGGGTTTATATCTTACCCCTTTCTTATGTATTTCCCTATGATATCCCATGGAGTTTTATGTGTGACCATGTTAAGTATGTTTTCAATAAAGATGTTGTTTTTACTATTTTAAATTTCTATGTAATGTTCCTAATTCAAAATACACTATACTTATCGATCATCAATTTTTCATTAAGTATAATACTATGTAATAAATCATATATTTATGTGTAATAAGTTTCTTGGTTGTTATATTTTGTATCAAGGGAAAAGGTTAGTTATTTTTTGGATTACGATTAGAAAACTATATAAGACTCTTTATGGATAAAACAAAGTAAAAGAAAACAAATAAATTTTTTTTAATTATATTGTAAGTGGTTAATAAGGAAAATAAATCTCTTTTAGGATAGTACAAGTGGATGTGGCCCTTGAATTGATATACATAGGGGTAAAAATAGAAAACACTACATTGATCTAAATTTTATTGGTAACTACTGCATGACAACATGCCTTGTTGCACACCATTTTTAACACTCCCAGGGGATTAGATTTTGTAAATTCATATTATCATTATGAAACATTTTTATGAAAAAAATACCATATGAATATATTTTAGCAAATAGATCATGGATAACATAAATTGAATCATGTAAATTCATAATTTTAAAAATAATTAAAATATATATGTTTTTTCTTTAATGTTATTGGATTGTACATTATATTTTTAATAGTTTAAAAAAACTCATTTATAATTTTACTTCTATTCTATAAAATGTAAAAAAAATTGATGAATTAGGTAAAACCAATGAAATGGAGAATATTATGACTATGCCAAAAATATTCCCAAGCTGATGGGAGTAGGATCATGAAATTTATAATGATACTCTCTTCACTAACACAAGATCTTAATTGCATCCTAGATCCAGAGGAGCGTCCAAATTCTCTTAAGAGAGAATAATATATAATGGATACCTTTATTCACCAAATTCATCCAACATTGAATGAATCAACCAATCACTTAATCATGGAATAATGGAATGACTCTATTAAAAAGATATTCCCTATCTTTTAATGTTTCAAGAAATATATGGCTCTAATGGTTGTTTATCGTATTGAAGGGAATATAATTAGTGTTGGAAATTGATTATTAATATAATTCATATGGAAGAGATAAAAATTATGGGATGAAAGTAATTCTAAAAAATTATTTTTGATAAATATTTTCCTCAAATTCTATAAATTAAAAAAGGAGTGGTACTTCCTTTCCCTCAAGAAAAAAATGATGAATCTGTTAGGGGAAACAAGGAAAACATAACAATACTTACAAGATACACCTCTAGTTTTATCATTTCCTACGAATTCATGATTGACCACTTCTATGGTGGGATAAACCCTAGTCTACATAAAGACCTACGGATATAAGACTTTGATATCTATGAGTAAATTATCTGATGTTCCCTCAATGTTGAAATGTAGATCAGATAATATCAAGGGTATCATGAGGATAAACAAGGGAAATTAGTTTTTAATTTTAGCTTTCCAATTTATAAATCTAATAGTACCAATAAATTTCAATATCCCAGTAGTCAAAGGTGTGGAAAGAAGCACCATGAAAATTTCCAAATAAGGCAGGGAAATTCTTTAGGTGTGGGGAGGAAGGACACATAGCTATCAATTGCGGATAAGAGAATCCCACTCATTTTACATAGTAAAGGAATACTCTCTTTAGTAATTAGAAAATTTTTTATTTCTTAAACTATAATAAACGAGGGAACATCAAAAACCCATTCACTATGTCAAAGTTTTTGGGATAGAACAATGTACCTCCAAGGTAGCAAGGGTGAGATTTTTCAATCACAACTACTAAGGTGTATCCTGACAATGACGTGGTGACATGTACACTAGTTATTCATATGTGAATAAATAATGTATAATTTGATTCTGTTTCTATGCATCATTTCATATAAATAATGTTTATTATAACTACTTAAAACCCACCACAAAGCATTTATTTGGTGTTTTATGTAAAAACAACAAATGATGCAATTTTTGAATCCCAAGAATATAACTCCACCCCTATCAAAATTTAGGGTATGAAATTCCCAGCGATCCTTTTCATACTCACTTTTTTGGATTTTTATTTAATTATTGGCATTTATTGGATTTCTTAACATAGATCCAACATACATTTATGAGAGAAAGAAATAACTCCTTGCATCGCTAATTGTCCTTTGATTCTATAAAATTGAAAGGACAAGGTTAAATCTTTTTTATAATAAAAATATCAATAATGAAAATTATTTCTTGATGAGAAATAATATCTAGATAAATTTATTAAGTCTAAGGAAAATATCATCATTTAATACATGCCCATTATGAGAGAATACACTAATCTGTTTCCTAAGGAATTTCCAAGACTCCCCACAAGATGAGAGGTTAATTTATTATCAAGATTATGCCTTGGGTGCTTCCATTATCTAATACACCATATATAATGGAATAATTGTAACTTGAGAATATTAAATGATAACTACTTGAGAATATTATTAAAGGTTTTATGTTCCCAAGTGCTTCATCATGGGATGCACTATTCCTCTTTATCAATAAGAATGATGGGACAATGATTCTTTTTATTGAGTATCATGAGCTCAATAAGATCACAATAAAGAAAAAGTATCTTCTTCCATAGATTGATAAATTTCTCGATCAACTGTATGGACTAATATAATTCTACAAGGTGGATATGTGGTAAGGTTATTCCCAAGTTAGGGTGAAGGATGATATCCCTGAGTCTACTTTTCATACAATGTATGGGTACTATGATTTCATATTAATTCCATTTAGACTCACTAATTATCTATTAATATTCATGGACTTCGTGCATTGTGTATTTATGATTATATTCAAAACATTGTGGTAGTCTTTATAGATGATATTTTAATATTATATAAAATAATGGAGGAGCATGAGGAGCATCTGAGCACTATTCTAACGACCGAAAAAGATGAGAAGATTTATGCTATATACAAAAAATTTGAGTTCTTGTTAAATGAAGTCTAATTATTGGGGTATAATCACAACCAGTAGAATATTTATGGACCCTTAAAAGATAAATGTAATTGAATGATGCCAAAGTCACACATCTATGATAGATATCTATTGTTTTTTGGGGTTATCTAGGTAATATTATCGATTTATTATAAATTTTACATGATTTTGAAACCCTCAATCCAAGGTAACATTTATGGGATTTATGCTTTCATTAAATTATGACTATCAAGAGAGCCTCATGGAAGTTAAAAGAAGGCTTATCACTAACCCTATTCTCAAGCTACTCACATGTGGAGAACACTTTGTGGTATTCAAAAATAATTCAAAGAAGGGATATGGCTTTGTGTTAATTCAGAATGAAAATTTCAAAGCTTATGCTTCAAGGTAGTTGAATGGTCACAAATAGAACTACACAATGCATGATCTGGAGTTGGATACACTGATATTTTGTCTGAAAATTTGGAAGCATTATCTCTTTTGGGAGAAGTGTGAAATATATACGGATCACAAAAGACAAAAGTATATATTAACATAGAAAGAGATGAATATGTTATAATGAAGAGGTTGGTTCTAATAAATTATTGTGACTCATCAATCCACTACCATCCTAGAAAAAATTAATAAAGTGTAGAAAGATCTAAGTTGAAATGAACCAACAATTTTATCATTGAGGATAATTGATAGGGGTATGATATTCTTAGAGTTAGAAATCATTGATATGGGAATCATAATGGAAGAAACATCACCAATATTTTTACAAATTATTTCCCAATAATCCATTCTAGAGATAATTAAGGATGCTCAATGAAATGATGAGGCAATTCAAAAGAAACCAAAAGTATTGAGAAAATAGACATCCTCATAGTTCAGTGCTAATGAAGAATCAAATGTGAGAGTTGGGTTATTAATATTTGTACCAAAAAATCCTTAGTGAAAGAGAATTTGTCGGATGATTCATATAGTTCAACCATATCTATCCATCCAAGAATTAGAAATATCTATCAAGATTTCCAAGATAACTATTGGTTATAAAAAATGAAATAGGAGATCACTAAATATACATCAAGATTTATTGTATGTCACAAGGTGAAGGAGGAATTGAAAAAAAAAATCCAAGGGGATTTTTCAACCATTATGCATACCAACATGGAAATTAGAAGAGATCACTATGGACCATATTCACCAGACATTCGAAGACATCTAGATTAAACAATTCTATATCGGTCATTATGGATTGTCTTAAAAATACATCTCACTTTAACAAAATTTTAAAGGACTTCTAACATGACCAACTTGAATGGATATACATCAAATAATGGGTAAGGATTAATTGAGTGCCACTATCCATTGTATCCAACAAAGATCCTAGATTTAATTACATGTTTTGGAAAAGTATCCAACATTCTCCAAACATTGAGTTAAACATAAGTATATCCCATCATCCACAAACTATTCATCATCCTGATAAGTCTACTCAATAACTAGATAAGATATTAATATAATTCTTTATTAACTTCGAAGTAATATCAGACCAACATCTCCCTCTGTTTGAGTATTCATACAAAAATATTTTCCACTCTGGAATCCAAATGGATCCATTTGAAGACCATTATGAGAAGAGGTACAAAACACCTTTATTTTGTCAAGAAATTGGTGAAAGAAAACTGATAGGTCCTGAAATGGATGGGGGAATGGTGTAAAATGTTATGACCATTCAGTATCATATCAAGGATACTAAGAGTCAACACAAGATCTATGCTGAAAATCACTGAAGAGACTTATAGTTTGATGCCAGATACATGGTATTCCTTTGTATATATACATGAAATAATGTTATGATATTTTGGAAGAAGGTAAAGGTTATCGAAAGATACATAAGCTCCTTTGATATCCTTGGTTGAATTAGAGCAGTCGACTATCAACTAGTAGTCCCACCTAACCTATCTCAAGTACATGATGTATTTTATGTGTCCATATTGAGGAAATACATACCAAAACCATCACATGTACTCAATACAAATATGGTAACATTGTAGAATGAACATTTCTATGAGTATTAGTCGGTGAAGGTATTATATTGTATAGAAAAAATTCTATGAAAAAAGAAAAAGTATGCTAAGCGTTTTGGATAATTGACAAGTTCGAGGAAATTATGTGGGAATTTGATAAGGTGATGAAACAAAGATACCCACTAAATTTTTATTGGGGGAAACAAATATTTTGTAGGATAAATTTAATAATAGGGGAAGACTATAACGACCTGAATTGTTATAAATAAATTCCCCTTTTGATTTAATTAAATATATTATTATGTATATGGTTATAGAAACCTCATGAACTTATTTTGCTATATACTATCAGATTTAAATGATTGTTAGGCATCATTACTTTTAATAATGATATCTTTGAACAGTTATCACATGAGTAGTATGAATATTGGGTTTTAATAAAAACAATTTACACAAAAAAGAAGATGATTGCCTTGGCCAATAGGATCATACAATATGATTCCCATTTATCGGAGCTTCCTTGGGAGAGAGAATCATTGGAATTTACACGTGACTAAACCCATTTTGAGGTCCAATAATAAAATCATAATCAAAACCATTTATGGGGTAATTTTAATCTCACTAAAATCACATCCCAATCCATGTTCGCCCACCACCCCCAACAAAGTCTCACAATCATTCACCTTATGCTTAGGATGTTTTTTGGTGTCTTAAATGGATTTCTATCATGACCCTAGTAATATGATTATGTGTATTATTTTGGACAGAATAATGATTATATTTTTATCCTATTATTTTTACATTATAAATGTTTTTCTATATAATAAAAAAATAAATTCTAGGTAATATTCAAATTTAATTAATATGTTTTTAAATATAAATGATCGAATTATTTTCATGAGGTTACGTGTAATTTTTTTAAGGGTTCAAAAATTGCTATTATCAAAAAAATTCATCATTTTTAAATAAATGTCAATTATTATTTCAAAATTTAAAATAAACATATTTAGATAATTATTTAGATAAAATTAATATTTCCTTTAAAATTCGAATATGTTAATTATCTATTGGTGAATTTTTCAAAATTTTATGAGACAACCAAATTTTTAGGTAAAAATTAAATATAGAATAAATATACGGTGCATATTATGAAATCATAATGACCCAAAAGTGATTTATTAAATACTATAAAGTTTATAAAATAACAAATATATATTTCAAAATTAATATAATTTTATTTTATGAAGCCTTAATGAATCTTCCAAATCCCTTAATATATTTTAATGTTTTAAATTTGTTTTTTTTAGATTATAACTCACTACTAAATCATAAAGGTAATAATTTTATTAATTTCAACTCTCGGTCTTATTAAATAATGAAACATAATATCATTTTTTACAAACTATGGGATGTTTTATTTTTCATGTTTATATTATTATATAGAGTCCAAAACCTATGTTTGAGAAATAACAATGAAATCCCCACTCATTCCCTTAATAAAACCACAAATCTCCCATTTCTCTTCACTAAAAATCTGTGTAACACATTCTTACTCTTAGATACCCTCTCTAGATTCCTCCCAAGGGACCCCATGCTCTCAAGATTATTATACCCCTCATTTGTAGTAACACACTCAAGTACGGGTTCCTCATATTATAGTCTTTATTAATATTTTATTTTTGTCTTATGCCTTATATTTTGTAATTCCTAATGTTGGGATATATATTTACATGGCCATATTACGAGAAATTTTATTTCAAAGTTATTATAAACCCCTTTCCCTCTAAAATACCTATTTTGTGAATTTTTATCTGATGTCGTTATGCAATTGAAATTTCACAACCACTTTCCATACCAAGAGAATTGTGTAGTGAATATCATACCAATTTATTATCAAGGTTTTCACCTTTATAAAAATATACATGATTAAATTGGTACTTAAATGTATATATTCAAACTCCCAGATGTTTTAATTAAATATAATGATGAATGAATCCATATTCTGTGGTCTGTGTGGCACACTTAATCATATAAATGAAATTAATGTGACAGGTGAAACTGTAATTATATAGCACTCTAATTCCTTGGGGAATGATTAATCCCATGATAATTAATGTTTGGATAGACAGTAAACATAACACTTTGTTGAAATTTTTCTATCATGTTTCAATGGAAATTATCATTGAACTACATTTATGATGCAGTGTTTTACGATATGGCCAAATTTCTCATGTTATCATGATGTATCATGGATTGTTGTTCATGTTAATCTTCCTCACAATTTATTTACTCCATTGGTATTCCAATTGTATAAAAATTTTTATTATATTAATTTTATTCCAAGTTTATTTCCTTTAATGGTCTTTATAGTTCCCCTCTTTCTTATGTATGTCCCCAGGTTTTCCCAACCAATTTTAAGTGATACCTTATTATATAAGTTTTCAATAAGAATGTTTCCTTCCTATTTTAAATTATTTTTTAATATACCTAATTCCAAAATAAAAACAAAAATTATCAATCATACAGGTTTTACTTTTTTTATACTATGTAAGAAATCATGAATTAATGTGTAATAAAGAGAAGCGATATTATAGGCACATCCCCACAATCCCGGATGACAACCATCCAAGAGAACATGCTCAATGGTTTTATCCATGAAGAGAGTCATGGATGTCCCAGTAGATCACAATACTCATTTAGGGAATCACACCCATGTCACATCGTTGACTCCATAAAACCTACGAGAACACATTGTATCTCAAAACTCAGATAGGGGATTACACCAAAGGGAACTTGGAGACACAGCACACCTTAACTGGAACATTGGAGAACATAATTCTTAGATAAGGGATCACACCAATGATCTATGGGGGAAACCTCAAACCCAACTATGTCACAAAATCAAGATACATAGATATGGGATCACACCTAGGAACATTGTGTGATACAACAAAACCTATCCAGAACTACCCACCATGTAGGGTATAATACATAAAATGAAACCAAAAACACTACTAGATCAATCATACCTATAGAGGATCAACACCAACACATGAGGGTTATACTAACACCATAAATCTCACTTAAGAAACATATAGAGATGATAGAGGATACCACCTTAGTCTCAGTAAGGGATACCAACAAATCTATATGAACAATTACTATAGAGTATATCACAATCTCATGATATGGGTGTTATGAAATATTGTACAATCATGGAGATAGACAAAGGGAATACACCGATGTGATAATTTCAAAGTTTCAATGAAATATTCTCCCTACTATAATCATCTCATATTTCATATCTAACACCAAAACCATCTCCACTATCCCATTCTATGTGAAAAAATACTAATGATAAGATACTCTTATCCCTCCTTCCAAATCCTGAAATAGAGATACACACGGGATAATTATAAAAGGGGAGTATAAAACGTGTACCCTCAGTACATGAATTTCCTTTCAATGTTGAAACATTTTTATGTAACCACACTATACTCAGTGTGGATAAGGATTATACATGACATGTACTACCTAATAAAGGATTTTTGACCCCACTAGATCACCATGACATGACTTCTTGTGCACACAGTCTGGGTTTCCATGTCTTACTACGAAGCATGTACCTCATCGCCCAACCTATGTAAGTTCCCTTGGTTTCCCCATGTACAGTAGACCGTTCCCATGAACAATGGCCCATGACCATGTACCTGGAAATTTCCTCCATCAAGTGTACACCTGTATTCTATTCGTGTACTTCTACATGGTCATGTCCCCTCAGATTAAATTTCATACCTTTATTGTATCCACATGACTCATCTTTACAACATGGAATGCATCCCTAGTACACGACTTATTGATCCAAAAGTTCATCTTCCCCAAATAGGAAGAACACACAAAGTGTGCACCTGCACTACATGTCGTGTCATCTGGATTTTGGAATGGAAAATCCCCATGAGCAACCACAAACACTCAATTTTCACCAATTTCCCACAGATCAACCTCAAGTGATCTCTAGCTATCATATATAGGATTTAAACCCACAAAACAATTTATAAATGTATATTAGGATAGAAAATAATATAACATTCTAGACACTAATGTAGTTATTAATTTCAAATCTATGACACCAATAATGGTTCATTTCAAATTTACTATAACAATTCATGAACATGATATAATATATCCTAAATTCTTCGTATCATCGCACTAAGGTTCTCCAGGCCCAAAAATTACATGTTGAATGAGCACCATACTTTAAAAATATTCCACGAAATATTCCAAAGTCTTACATGAAAAAACTAGAGTCACTACATTCTCCCCATATTCAAATATTTACATTATAAAAAGTGAAATACTATACAGGAAGTAGAAAAATGATCTCTCAATAGGGTTCTCATGTTTTCAACACAAGAACATAAAGGAACCAATTTCTTTAATGGGCTTTTATTATAATCTCTCAAATTCCTTTGGACACACTAAAAACAAAACATCACACATGAAACCCAACTCTTCTAATTCAAAAATATGCAATAAGTCATGAACATGTCTACTAATATACAACCCACTGAGAACACCTTGGTAATGGTCTAATTATGATCATGGGATCTAGTGGTACACCACATCACTAATCCAATGAAATATCTATAAAAACCACTTGTGAAAAATATAGATTGATTTTATCTCGACTAACACTAAAAAAATCACTTCATGATTGTGTTCAAGATGAAGGAAAACAAAGTGAGTTGGTTGACGATCACTATGGTAGTGACGTGACCTCTTGGTGATCATGGATACCTATTCATGAAAACAATAAGGTCAACACAAAATTACCAAAACATTATGGTCACGTAGGCCTCTATGTATGGATATGTGAGATGTTAACAGCTCACTCAGAAACAAGCCACCTCATCCTTCACCACAAAAAACACAATTAAAAAAGACCTTGTACAACCAACCCTCTCTTGGGTGTACTACTAGTAAAAATAAACCTTCTCAATTCTTTATATTTTAGTGTGATTGGTGTCTTCATTATTCCTTAGAGGGATGATGTACACCCCACCTTTTGAATATCCATCAAGAACATGTCCAGTGAATATCTAATCCCATGATACCATACAAACAAATACCCATGTTGTGCTTTTATAGATTTCTAGAAAATAATATTGGTAACAACCATCAACATGAGATATGATATACCCCCCTCACTCACAAGGCCCCACCAAAAATAGGCAAACCACTCTATAACCCCACAAAACAATAGTGAGTAGCAACCTCACTATGATAATCAACTTCTACGGACATGACCATGGGTGGAACTCAAAATAATATAACCTAAAGCTTTTTTGGTTTTATAATAACTACCATATATTTGTATACATATCACAAGAAGTGAACCTCCTGAATCTAGAACAGATTCTATGAGATCACCTTGTAATTTTGGTATAATTAACACATGTCCACACCCATCCTATAGTATATCGTGTGTAACTATAACCTTGAGACGCCAAGGGTACTAAGGAAGACTACCAAGAACTAATATAAATAGGTTTGTAGTGCATTTTTTAGATGTCCCTTTCCTACCTCTTAGGAAAATGACACGGGGTAGGCCAAGTGATCACATTCTGTCTAACCAAGACCTTCTTTTCCAAACCATTGACCACACAACTAGCTCTAAAATTCCCACAGGATGCTTTTGATATAATAGAGAAAATAATAGGATAGTCTCTAGATTCTATTTATTGAGGAATAAATATTTTATGTGAGGTTTTAATACCACCATATCCTTAAAAAATATGTACTCCCACTCCAAAAATTCTATTGGAAGAAAAAGATCAAATCATCCACAACTCCCATAGTAATATGAGACAAATGGTAAAACATTATTTATATCCTCCAGAACATGTTCTAATCAAAAATATCCTCGGATTACTACCCATCAAATAGGAAAAATTCAACCACAAAGTTGGATACATTTACACACCCACTAGCAGAAACCACTTGAGCATACTCTGTAGGAAATTAACCCACGCTAAGGAAACACTGTAGAGTCTCTCTCTACCATTATAGAAAGGTTTTATGCAAGGATCTATATCCTTTAGATTCATTTAAAACTACATATAGGAGTGTATAAACTTTGATGCTATCTTTCGGATCCTACAAGCATAACGGTTTAGCTAAAATCCTTCATTTGTATTTCTAGGCATTGAACGGGGGATATGCATAAGAAGAATTGCCTCAAGACTATGTGTTGACTACATTCAGGCTTGTAAAGTCACATTTCATACATTGAAACATGCTCAGTACTTCATGATATAATTTCATTTTTCTTGAATCATATCCCTTCCATTACCTACCTATTCGTCACAACCTGGGCCTTCTATAACACCTTCATATACCAAATTGTCTAAAACAAACAAGGAAAAGGAACCCATCCACTACACCTTGACCCTAATATCTTTTTGAATCACTGAATCATGCATTATATTTTAATCGTGTCATAATAATTAATCATTATGGAGGAATTTTTCGTCTTCCTTTCATGGTCAAAGATACATCATGCATCACCATCATAGGGATCCACATAATCCTGGCATAACCATGTAAAATCCTCTGGATAGAAGTGGAATGAAATGTGTAGATCACCTATCTTTCTATAAATACTACAAAAAAATATAAATGTGTCAGGTCATACTTCTAATAATACTTGAAATGTATAGGTTATTGGCCTCCATGGCATGTAGTTCTCATTTCCCTTATCCCCATGCTCTTAGAACCTTGTGTGGACTACAAGGGGTGGTGGTGGAAATAGGTCTAACTATATGTCACCTCCTAATACTCTCTCAAATCCTATTAAACATCACCCATTATGGATAACTCCAATATATTTTTAATGTATCTTACTAGATGTTCCTTTAACTGTATCCCAATTAGCAGAATGGAGGGCCTGATAATCCTACATGATATGTCCCCATATATTACAAGTGACACACCAACTCTCTCGCATTTGACTAAAAAAGACTGAGAACACGAATTGGTGCACCCTCCATTAAAAAATCATCTTTGGAATCATCACACATGCATAGATCCCTGATCCCATTATCTACTACTAGTGACTGTTGTCTCTACACCTGCATACCCAACACCAGTAGTCTATGTCTTCTTAGCTTAAAATCCATCCACAACTAAGGATCTCTCAAAAACTAGTAAAAGAGGGAATGCATTGATATTCCACTAAATACCTAATATCTTGATGTAATCCCTACTTGAAGGTTCGTACCTGGTAAAATTGATCTCAAATCATATCCATGGAGAATTGAGAATGGTTTTTAGCCTTGATAAATACTCCACCATGGTCATTCTACCATACTGAAACTCCATAAGTATCTAGATATGCAATAATCATAATTTGGCTAGATAAAACTCTTCACTAAAGAGCCTCTCCAATTCTATCTACATTAAATTAATCTCATCATTAATATATGTCACTATACTCTACTATCTCTACATAAATCCCTAAAGAGGACCTTCCACTATGACAACCATATAACACGAAGGTGTCCTCATAAGGACAAAAGTCTACATTACTACCTTTGGATCATCATGAGATACATGGGGTTTAGATTAATCTAAATCCTAGAAGATATCATCCATGGAAAATGCATTAAGGGTTCTCAACATACACACACCCTCGAATGATAATTCAAATTTAACCTATTCTCCTTTGGTGATGGTGTGACTGGAAAACCACCTGGATGTAATACCTACTACGCAGATCCCTACACTGAAGCCTTATCACTAGGAAGATCGTTATAAAAATTGTATGGTGGAATACTGGATCACAATAATTTTAGAGGAATCATAAAATAATCCTGATGTATCATGATTAAGAAGTATGCCTTTGTATCTCTCTCAATAAGGAAAATAAAACCATATCCCCATCTTGTTTGATGCATGTACCAAGGTTTCATCGCAACCATTTACTATATTTGAAAATTCAAAATGTAGTTTCTAAAATTCCTTATATGTAGAAACGGAAATCACCACAATAACACTGGAGACCCTGGATTAAAATAAAAACTCAATATACATTTTCATTATTTTAATAATTCCCATATCAACCCCACATCAAGATAGCTCTATAATCTGCTCATGAGGAAACACCTACTCGGATACCACTCTATTAGGACCCGACCCAACATTTCCCTCCTAGACAATGGTGAGCTATGTGTGAGTAACACAATCCCACCACTAATAGTCCAGGTTCTGGAAGCCAACGATTAGTTGGAATATTGAAAACATAGGAGGCCATAACTTGTGGTCCCTATATACACACACACACACATATCCATCACTATGAGAAAGTGTAGAGATAAAACACGACTTATATCAAATTCATAAAAACATATATCCCAAATTCTTAGTAAAACACAACTACTTAAAGTATGAAATGGAAAAATACAATCCCAATAAAAATATATAGAATCACCCAAATTACCCATTAAGAAGGAAATTATTTCAAAAGAAATCACTGGTATACACCTCAGTATATCAATCTCACTATGTTACACGAACATTAGGTATTCCTATAAAACTTCCAAAAGGACATTCATCTATAAGGGACATGCCCTGTTCAGGTAGAGCTCATAAATGGGCCAGTATAAAAGTACTTAGTCGGTTCAGAAAAAACCTATAATAAAAGGGGTAAATTGAAAGTCATCAGTCCACTCAACCCATTGATAAAGGGAACAAAAACCCAAGCTAGAGAGAATAATAATCTCCATAATCAAAACTTGACTATACATGAGTAGTTATCTCATCACCACCTAGTATTTCAATGAAATAGAAAAATTGAAAAAAGGACACCTAGAATAACCAATATATTATATAATGAACTCTAAATCCTCTAGTCTAGACCATACGTCTTCCACAAGATTCTACTAATGGATCAAAGGTATCACTCACCTAGGTGAACTCACTCAACGTGCCCTACCACCCCTAATGAAAATAAACTAGGTGATCTCACTCAATAGGTATCAAAAAACTAAGGGAACAACCCAAACATACCTAAAACCATCCAGCCTAGAGAACACACTCATTAGGACTATCAATGAATTAACATATTGTGGTACCCAGTGTATCACAATGCTCAAATATAGAATATTGCCCATTTTTTTATGGGGGACTTTATAAAAATCACTAAAACTCATAATATATCAAACATTGGGTATGAAATAACATCCAAGAACGGTAGAATACACCAAAAACTAATATAAACTCAAGAGATCACCATGCTCTGATAGGGGATCATACCCAGGACCAATGGGAGACATATTGAACCCTATAGTGTCTCAAAATAATGATAAATAGGTAGGGGATCACACCCATGACCACAGAGGGATTTATAAACCCTATTTGGAATGAACCTCCATGTTTTGGATCATATAGATGTTGATACAATGAACCCTACTAGATCATCCATCAAGGTAAGGGATCGACACCAGTGAATGAGGGTCTCACTATTATTACAAACCCCTCTTAGGAAAGTAGAAGAGATGATAGAGGATACCACATAATTCTAATAGAGGGGTAACATAAACTCTATCCAATCGATTATTGTAGAGAGTGTCCCAACCCTATGCTAAGGATCAAATTTCCCATAATACCATCAAAGGGAATGGGAAACATAATTCACCCAACTGATACTGGAAGAGAATCACTAAAATAATTACCCTTTTTCATCACCATATGTAACATATATAATGATTAAAACATTGAAACCAACATGTTATATAAATAAAAACACTTTGGATAGGCTACTCTTGGTCCCCCATCTGAGTCCTGAAAATGGAGATGCGTAAGAGAAAAGTTACTGAGTCAAGTGCATGCCATATACAAGAAAAACATGATGTGTCCCACATGGACACACCTTGGCCATGTACTCTCATTGTTCATGGTTTTTATAAGTAATATACAAGTTGGTTACTACCTATTACATGGAATCTATCCTATCCTAATCACCTGGGTGTGCCCTCTCTTGCACAGGGTCTAGCTCGCCATGTTTCCCTACATGGTGTGTACTTCCTCACACAGCACAATCATATGTACTTGGTCATTGTCATGTATATGAGACCATAACATACACCATGGATCATGAACATGTACATATACATTTCTTTTATCCCATGCAAACTCAGGTTCTCTCGGTGTAATCCCTCATGACCACATTCCCACACATAGCATCTCTACCCATGTCCTTAGCCACCTAACCTAGCATAACTACATGGTGTGTACTCCTAATACACACATGTAGATTTAAATGTTCATATTCCCAAAATATGTAGAACTCATGTTGTGTTCTCTTAAACTATACACCATGTGATCAGAATCTCCAAACATAAAATCACTACATGCCTCTCAAAATAGCATATTTTCACAAATTTTCCATAGTTGAACCCCTAGGGAATCTCTATCATTTATACAAGGTCTTGGAAACATAAAAAACATAAATGTAAATTTATATATAAAACTAACCAAATACCTCATGGTGATATGTATAATATTTAGGATCATATCATGGACCAGAAACCACAGCACCATGAACAGGGGGTGATCGCTGTCAACATCAAAGTCTAGTGGCACATCCTCTCTCATTGTTCCTCCTCAGGTTAACTATCACATGAGACAGAATCCTCCACTATCCTATATTGGGTTTTGAAAATAGATGGTTAGTGGTAGGTTTATGTATCTTGTTTTATTAAAATAATAACTCCCTCATTAATTTCCTACTGATGGTCACCTCCCACTAAATGCTTGACGTAGACAAATATTATATCACACATAGGATAAAACTATCTTTCTGGACTGAACTAAAGTCATATATTTATAATATAATACTTTGAATAAGATTATTTCTATATTTCCAAAAACACTATATGCACCCAATAAAAAATATTTAATATTTCTAACATCAATGCTCTCAGTCTCTCTATGCCCTAAAATTTGAAACAAACTCAACCTCTAGATTTAGAAATATTCATTTAAATATTCTAATGTCTTACATGGAATCACAAGATTCTCTACAAAATATAATAATATATATTATCATATTTATTATTTAAATTTATAAATTTAATATTCTATGAATTTAATCTATTATTTGAGAAAGAAAAACAATTTTTAATCATATTTGTTATTTATCCTCTAAACATAATAAATTTTAATAGATTACTATATTTTTATTTACCAGAGATTTTATTCATCTCATAATTTCTTAATAATTTTTCTCTAATCTTTTATAATAATTTTAGTTTGATTTTTCATTTATAATAATCTACTAGTCATATTTTTATTTAAATTAAATTGATAGTTTAAATTTGCGTCATTACATTCTTCCCCCTTAGATATATTGCATCTTTAAAATTTTAATTATTACCCATTTGAAAATTTATTTATGTATATGATGTAGTATTCAATTTCTAGAGACGTTTCATCCTCTCTGTCTTTTGTTTGACTAGTGAGCTTATATTTTCCCTCATATAGAAATATAACTACTATTGACTATTTATCTAACCATTAGTTCTAAATAATCCAATATAATGGGATTGTTTTTTCTTTGAGAGTATAAAGTTATCAATGTATTAACATGCGTTTATGGGTTGCTGTTTAGATTTTATTTTCCTATATTGGAAATTATAATGGAATTTATGTAAAGAGAGATAATCCATGCCAAATATCACATAACGTTTGACTAAAGGAATTATAATAAGGTCTTATAGTAATTGAATTACTATAAATATCAATTAGATAGGTGTTATATAATATGGATACAATAATATTATCACTAAAATATTTACTAATAATTCAAAATGTATTAACCCAGGTTGGTATTTTATGTTTTTAGTGACGATTCTGGGAATAGAGTAGTATGTTAAGAAATATATGATACACCATTCATTTTTATAGAGTGTTATATTAATGTTCATCATTCCATATTACATTCAGAACCCACATACATTGTTTTGGTTGCATTCTCTTTCCCTTATCTTGGAATTTTTAGGTTCTTATCATCCTTGTTAGCCATTATATTATGTTATTGGCATAGAAAATTTTAGAGTTCTGCTTATTTAAAACATCCAACTATTAATTTTTACTTTGGATGAACTCCTTTTCCTTTCACCATTTCAATTGATCTCTCCAATGTTTCTCTGCAATTAGTTACTTTATTCCCTCCTTTTTCACACATGAAATTTCTCCAAATTCGGTTTTGACATTTTAATTGGTTCTTCCTCCCATTTTTTTCACACATATGAAATTAAAACAAATTATTCCATTTATTTTTCACCTAAAATTCCATGAGACTTAATATTTCTATACTTTGGTTTGTTTTGGAATTTAAATATTTATAAAATGATAATCAAGATTCTTGATAGATGGTTCGACATAATCCCAAGGTTTCTCACATTAGTTATCATCCCATTATGATTCTCATTGAGAAAATATCTACATTCTTCATAACATCCATTGTTGTCATTATTAATTTGGTCTATAACCATTACTAAAACCATAAGGAGTCAAAATGAGTTATAAACACTAAAATATAATTATTGTAATATAATTACCTAGTAAATTTATCTATAAAATATCTTATTTTTTTAAATTATTACATTATCATTCAGTTATACCCAAATAACTCTTAGTTTAATCTTGATTTATTTAGGTATGGATCTCTCAAACTCCATACCATAATTCCTTAATGTAATAAATCCTCCATAATTTCTTGTAAATAGAATGTGATTAACTATGTCATATCTCTTGGAAGATTCTATATGGGTATGTATTCTTAGAATCACTCATCATACACTAGAGTGATGATTAATTTGATACTCAAGTTATTTTTTTAGGGTGATTACCCCAAGTTACATCTACTCTATAGCCACATCCATTTCCTATTATCTAATTAGGGATGTAATTTTAACTAGTACCAAACAATATCCATTTTACCGAAACATCAAGGTGTTATCCTATACTCTGACTTATCTTATAGACTAATCCCTAGTGTATTCACATATGTTATCTTATCTTAATACCCAACATATTCAATATTATGTCAGATAACATAAAGTGTTATATAAATCTATGAAATTATGATCAACCTTAACTTATCATCCCAAGATGAAATTTATATCCTCAGCCAATAACATCCAAATCTCCAAAGTTATTTAAACTTTCCTCTAGTGCCAACTATTACAGATCATGAACATGTCTATATAAAACTTAAAGGACTTAAATGAAATATTTCATTATAATATATACCGAAGATCATATAGGATTAGAGTTTTATAAAATTAAATATAAATATTAAAAAAGAACACACATGTATTATTTAAATAAGGGACATTTTCTAATTTTATAAGAAAATACTTAAGTGGTGAAAAGCCTTAATCTTATACAAAAAATTATACATAAAAAATAATCTTCATAAAATCACATATATACATTTTTTGATAAGTTGAGTAAATAATATCATTATAAAAGGGTGATATTTAATGATCGTTAACAATAAAGAAAAGCGATAACAATAAAATATCATCAGTGAGATTAAGATGAGTTGTGGGTATAATCCAGGTACATAATAAAGTTATACCTAAAAAATAATATATCATAAATCATGGTATAAATAATATCATACCATAATACCAAACCTTGTAATTACAACATATCAATGAGGAACAACAACAAAAAATTGGATTATACACATAAAGAAATAAACATGAATCATGGGATTGTAATATAAAGTGTCATATAACTTATAAAAGAGGCACAAACATATACTCTAATAATGAATTGAAATAAATTCATCTTAGAGTGGTGGAAAATCAAAATTAATTAAAAATATTTTGAACCGACTCATTATGTCCACACATTAAAATGTGATCAAACTAATTATTCAAATTCCATTTTAAACAAACTATTTATTTTAATACCTTACATTCTCATGAGATATCAAACATAACCATTTCAGTAGTGGGAAATATATGACCACTCCTATCATAATCCATACATTTCCTGGAATATTTAAATAAATCATTCATTAATTCATTAAGAACCCATGAAATGAAATTTTATTTCATATACCTTTAAAATGCAATATTATAAGAAAGAATATTCCATTAATGAACCTAATAAATTCATCGAATGTAAATGGGTATTGAATGATACTAAAAAAATTTCTCAATTTATAACATTCAATTAAGTATATAGTATTTTCACTCTATAGATAATGGGTATATTGTTTAGTCAATAATTTTGGCTAACCAGAAATGTGTGGAATGTAGGGGAAACCCAATCAATCGAATAAAAAGAAAACAAAATTAACAAAGGAAAGTAATTTGAAGAAAATTTATGCATATTCATTTTGGTTGGTTAGGTAAAACAAAGATAGTTATTTATGACAACTCGAAGAGAAATTCTCATTTCATTATTCATCTAAAGAAACAAGTTATATGTTATCATTTTAATAATATCATTTATCTAGTATATAATAAGTCAAAATAGTTTTATATATCCACAAAACTCTTTCTAGCAGCAATAAAATCTTAACATTGCAAACAAGGAATTTCCTTGACCTTTTAAAAAATATTCATCAAATAAAAGGAAATACTTTTCAAAATAAATAGGATTATAATTTCATTTTAGAAACCAATAGTGTATAAAAAATAACTTTCAGAAAAATTATGAGATGTAATATATATTTACTCATAAGGAAATGTTAAAAAAATATTCTTGATATACTATCATGAAAATAAACCATAAGGAAAATGTTAAAATATTAATTAAAAACTTTTCAAATTGAAGTTAATGCTCTATATAATTACCACAATCAATTATATAGGCATATATATTGGCATTATATAAACCAACCAATTAATACAGACAAGGAAATGATATGTTGTTTATTGAAAAGTATCAATGGAGTAAGTATCACTTACAAGAAACACTTCATGTAATAAATGAGTCAATGGGATTTGAAATATTTTAGTAACATACAAAACTCCATTAAATACATGAACATGATAATATAAATTCATTTGGTATTAATCACCCATATCACTGGTATCATGGTGCAGGGTATGAAATATATCTCGAGAAATTAAATTTTGGACCAAGAACCCCTCACATTAAATCTCACACAGTCAAACATAATCTAACCCAGTAGATAATAAAAATAGTATATAAATCAAAAATACCAGATAAATATTAAAATATATTACATTTTTACACATACTTTTATTACTATTTTTCACTAATATGTTACCAAGATAATGTTTATTTACATCATGAGGTGTTAGTATTTTTTATGGTTTGTTTTACACAAGTTTCCCAAATACGAGGACGATTATCACTTATTAGTTCAATGTTCATAATTTTACATTTAGTCAAGATATAATAATTTTTTCCTTTAAATTATTCCTTATCTCAAATTTTAATAAATGATTATCTTGAATATTCTTCTTGAAAAATAAAATAGTGATGAACTAGTTTCTAATGAACGAATTGTGGTATATTAAAAAATGTATTCAATATTATAATAGATTTGTTGATTCCTTATAGAAACTAAAATAAATTTTTATTACATGATATTTATATGATAAAATATTCTTTAATTATTGACGATATATACATTATAACATTATTCAAGTATGTGGTAAGGTCAACCAAATTGAGAGTGTGTGATAAGGATTTAATGAGTGTGGAAATTATTTTATATAATTTTAATATTAATATTATAGATTCATATATATATCATAAATTTAATTTACCTTAGTTAAATAAATTCTTAAAACCATCCATGTGGGATGATGATGAAACATGATATTCATTATTCCTGGAGGCGGAAATATGAACATACCCATGATTAAAAATTCAATTTCTCAAATAATGGGATAGAATGAAGGTGTATGAAAAATTATCATTAATTATTTATAATATTGAAATATTTATAATATTAATTCATAAAATCCATCATTTTTACCATCAATGAAAATCATTGATGAAAAACAAATCACAACATGCTTGGAAGCTATTATAATTTTTTATGCATTATTGATGTCATTTTTTTTCATTGTTAATATATTTTATTGAATAACTAAAACAACTCTAAATTCTATAACCCAAGGTTTTATTTACATTATTTCATTTATATATATATAAGGTGTCAAATATAAAATTATAGATCATTTTAATTTCCTTGGATAAGTAGATATGTACATGATACTCATTTTATATTGGGAATAAAATATAAAACATGATGAAATAAAATGACCATAATCCTTGAAACACTTTAAAATGATTCATATTTATTTCTTAAATAAATAATAAATATTAATAGTGAGATCACATCCCCTATAAGGGTTTCGTAATAATTGAATCTATCATCAAATATTAAAGAATAAAATATATTATATGGTTAATAACCAAATACACATTTTATATAATCATGAAACATAGAATGAAATTATTCCCAAGAAAATATCAACAAAAAATCTAATAGATAGCGATACTATCTAAATAATAAATTATGTAAATTATTAATAATTTTATTTCATGATCTCATGCATTGTGAGACCATTAAAGTCAATACCTTTATCAAGATGGGTTAAAAATGTGGGTAGAACCCATTTAATTTGGAAGCCTGATTTTTTACATGAAACATATCAAAACATATATGATAAAACAAATCCATATTGAGAAAAGAATACAGTTTTATCAATATTTCCCCATTTAATCATGTGACTTCCAATGTAAAAAATATATGTATTATTGGAATGTGGTTCAAACAATTATAATATAAATGATAAAAATAACATGTATATGAAAATTAATAGAGCATATTAATGATAATTGGAAATATTCCATTAAAAAAGTAAGAGAAATCCTAAAAAAAAGTTATATTGTAAAAGAGATTCTTACCTATTAAAAAACATTTAAATTTTAACCCCTGAAATAATAAACCTGAATTGAAACATTGAAAATCATGAATAAATATTTATTTATTTTAAATACATAAAGTGGAAGAATATAGACCAATTTAAAGTTAATTGGTTCATATTATCAAATATGAATCAATGAAATGGAGATTTCGACAAAATACATTACCTTGTGATTTTGTTTAGTTAAATGTTATTTAACTACTTATGTAGTGGTTTGAAGATATCTATTAATTTATAATAAAATAATATTCATTTTAATAATATCATATATTTGACTCTTATAACATTTTCCACCAATTTGTTAATAATATTTGATTAATTTCACATTTTTCATTGTTAATTTCCTTATTTTCTTATGTGTTTTGATAATAAATGTTTTGATTCTTTTACATATAATACAATTTGATGATATGAAAAATTATATAAATGTAAGAATAATATTTATTTTTAATATATATATATTTATAACAATTAGTGAATGTGATAGATGAAAAATGAATCATATCACTTCGTGGAGATGGTAGGCCAAACACATGCACGAGTAATGATATCAATCCTTAATGGATGAAATGGTAAGGAAATGGGTGATAAATTAATTTTAATGACTATAATAGTTTCATATATATAACATATATTTATTTAATAAATTTTTTATTACCTTACTTATAATGTATTCGTTAAAAATTAATCACATAACTTCGTGATGCAATAATCCGCCATACTCACGATTGACGCTAAAATATTTTAAACGTAAAGGAAATAATAAAGGTATATGTGATATTATAACACCAAAAGTATAATTATTTCATAAATTATATATATATATATATATATATTATATCCATAATTATATCCATATGTGAGAATATTATATGGAAAGAGATTTATACTAGTCCGCGAGGCGGTCATCCACCATACACACAATCAATGATTTTGATTACAATTTCATTGAAGAGGAAATATATATTGTTAATATTATTAAAAGAAAAAATAGAAGAATATTTTTGATAATTTTTTAATTTATTATCATGATTGAACAAGATTTTTTGGACTTCTAATGACAAATTAGATAAAAAACCTATTTAAGAACGTTACCTTTTCTCCATACAACTTTTTTAGGTTTGCACTAAGATCCTTCCAATATTCGACTTATGATAAAAAAAAATACCATAGGATGTTGTATGTAATTACATATTGTATTTGGATACATTTTTACCCAACCAAATGGCTCTGTAAGTGTAAATAGTGGAGGAGTTGGGTGGCCTTTAATAAGTGCGGAAGTGACATATTTGGAAAATTTGAAAAAAAATGAATTGCACCCACATTGTTCACAAAATGAAATGCTCTAAAATTGTCCATTTCCAAGAATTGGATTATATAAGGTCTATATATGTCTATAAACTAATAATATTACACATTTTATGTAATATTTAACCATTATCATCTAATTTTAACCCTTAGTGAACAGAATTTCACCTTAACTGTGATAATAAATTTATAATGTTTTCAATATTCATTATGGTAAAAAATTTAGAAAAACTTATTAGATTATATTAATTATGATCATTCCAAATATTAATTCCATTTTTTCAAATTTATCTCACATAATTGGTACAATTTAATTTATATTGAATCCTTCATATATAATGGAAAAAAACATTCCAAAGGAAAAGTCATAAATAAATATTTTATATAAAAGTTGAACATATAATAGATTATGATGACCAAAATTGTGTTATTTATAAAATTATTTAACTAATTTTTATTTTTATACAAAATATAACTATATTTTACTAGTATATTATATAAATGAAAAGGCAGTTTTTAATAGAAAAAATAGAGTTCACTATTCATTAAAGATAAAACATTTCTAAAACAATCTCAATAATTCAAACTAAGATAATTTAGATAATATTATTTCATATTTTATATTAATTTTATAAAATAAATTTTCTAAAAGTGTCAAAAATAAAGTTTAAAATATTTTTTCTAGACATAATGAAACTGTTTTCTTTTAAAAAGAATGTTTTGAGTGATTTTTTTTAATTTATAATGATGGTTATTTTTACAAAAAATAAATAGGTTACCAATGATAATTTTTAAACCATATATTTTCTATAATTTAATTTCCAATTAATTTAAAACAACTTAAAATAAATGATAGAATGGTTAGAAGTGAATAATTATAAAGAGATCTATGTTTTGTTAATACAAGTTGCTTGATACATCAAAATCTATTAAAGATATTGATTTTTTTAAATAGTAAATATATAATAATGTCTCACAGTGTTACAATAATGGTTTATCTAATAATATAATAGTATAAAAATAAATAATTAATATTGATTTCAATATATTTGGGTGTGTATTAAATGTATTGAACGGAAAGATTATGAATAAATGATTAAGGAGTAAGAAATACTCATGTTTCTTACATGGGATATCTTTTAGAAATATCTTAAGAAATAGATTCTATTAGATAAATAATTGAGAGACCTGAGTTCTATGAACTTGAGAGGGGGTTGTAGGAGGATAAAAATAGTAGATTTTGGGGTTTTTTCCCTCAAAAAAATATTATATAAATACACTAAATCAATCATTATATCCAACTATGATAACTGTTGTTGTAAAATGAGTTATATTAGCTTATAAGATCATAGTTGGCATACACATGATTGATTATTTAGTTTCCCATTTGATGGAAGAGGAGATATATGTAGGTAATTCCATTAACATTACAACACTCAGTATATGTGATATATATTTTTTATTATATAATCAAGACTAAATAATCTTTTCTGGATTAGGGAGTTGGAATGCACTAAAAATGCTCATTTAGGACACTACCACACAATTATTGTTTAGAAGTAATTTTTTGGAGTGGTTTTCTAAACCACCACTAAAACTTTTATTTTTTTCAGTAGTCTAACACTTATCCCTCAAACCCTGCCACTCCTCCAACCCCTGCAACCCCCCCACCCCCAGAATCCCTAACCTCACTGGTCATCTTGAGCATCATCTCCCCTCACCACACCTCGCTGTAGGTATAGTATTTATTTTTCATGATACTAAGGTATTTGTTTGAATTTTGGAGTCATTCAACATAAGTTTATTCTAAAGTTATTAATATTAAATATTTTGATCATTTTTTATGTTGAAGTGCTGTTTTTATAGTGATTTGGGTTAGACTTGGGAGATATGACTTAGAAATGGGATGGATGAATAAAGATTGGTTAAAGGTGTCTTTAAAATTATGTATATGTTTTATAATATTGGTTTAGTTATTTGGGTTCTAGATATGGTTAGTATTGGGG
The DNA here is from genome assembly GCA_963277665.1 of Viscum album. NCBI lineage: Eukaryota > Viridiplantae > Streptophyta > Magnoliopsida > Santalales > Viscaceae > Viscum > Viscum album. The sequence goes on along the minus strand of OY728147.1, from coordinate 2,041,760,726 downwards.
ATTTGATGTGAGTTTCGAAGATTATTCTTATTGATATAATATATTTTCCAGTTCACTTATTTCTAATATAGAAGTAATGATTCTTATATAGAAGTTTATTGGGACTTATCATTATTTAAAAGTTATATTTTTTGGAGGAAATAATTTTTTTACCTTATTACCTTGATTATGGTGTCATCAGGTTCTTATGTTGTAAATTTTAATGGTAAAAAACATTTCATAGTTTTAATTTTTGATTCTGATTGAGTGTAATTTTTTTATAATGGATTCAAAATTGATTTAGGTTATTGAGTTTACATGCTATGTTATTTTGTAATGAGGTTTTTGGTTTGGTTTATGGATTTGGGATTTACGGGACCAACAATGAGTTTCCACATATATTTTATAATTATTGGTGACACTGGGTACCTGGTGGGAGTTAAATAGTATACATAGGACTGTTACGATCCTCTTGTATCCTAAGAGTGAAACTAGGGACCCCATCTTGATCATTTCCCCCTTTATCCCTTCATCCCACTCTTATCTAGCCAAATTGGAGACCCCTTTTAAATGTGGTATTGTGGATGCTGAAATATCATTTATATGTTTATGTGATTGTTGCATTTTTGGTTCTTTATGTGGTCCCCGTGGGGATTTTACCATTAGTGGTGGTAATTTGGTTTGAGTTAGAGTGTGTTGCTTAATGAAAAAATTGTTGTTTGGAATGAGAGGTGACATTGGATGATGTGTGATATCGTTGTGTAATGATCATTCTTGTCGTGATGATGTGTGATGCTAGAGCATGGAGTTGGTATGTGAATTATGTATGGGGTTTTGTGTCAGCTTGGCTGTTTCCTAGTAGTAAAATATTTATTAAAAAGTCTCATTCTAAAATTAAATTAACATCTCATGTAGTAAGTTTATTGCGGATGGAAATAAATGGATGTTAAAATAAATTTTATTATGCGTGTTGAAGATGAATTATGTTTTCCTATAGAGCATGATTTTTTTTGAGATTAAATTATAATAATGTATTGTTTTGATATTAAACATGTAAAATCATTTAATATAGGGCATGATTATTGTTTTGATACAAATCATGTCTATGGTTATGTTATAGAAAATGTTTAGTGTGTAAATATGGATTAACATTGTGTTTCACCATCCTTAACTAATTTCATAGTCATTACCTTATGTTTTCATATTTTAAATTTCACACTCATAACCTTGATTTTGTTATTAATATCATATGAAACGTTTTAGAATTATCTTACGGGTTTTATCCAAAACCTTGTCTAGTAGAATCCATGTTGGGTCATCATGTGCTAACCAGGTTCCCCTAACACTTAACCTCACATGTTTAGAACAATTCAAATGATACATCAGTTGAACCCACAAGTCATTATAGTTTCATCATACAATAGAATTTAAATATCTAGTAATACCCATAATAAAAATCATAATCAAAGGTCATCTGAATAGCCAGTGCTAATCGTATAGAAAATCCATCACATATGACATTATTTTTAATGATAGAATCTAAAAATCCAAAATCTATCACAAGTTGAATTTTTTTAATTATATGTTCTGAATTTAATATTATTTAATTAAGTTATAGGAATAATGAGGAGGAAGTGTTCTAATGTTCCATCTATCACACTGATAAATGATGATCCATCTGTCTCTCTCCTTAATATATCTGAGACACCCTCTATTTTCCCCCTGCACCATCTCTCACAACCTCCGTGAGCATCGCTTTAGTAGCTCAATTGACGCATTCCCATTCAGTAGCCTCAATAGTGAGGGAGCTAGGTTCCACTCCAAGTTCTTCAAGGGGATAATGGATATTTACTAGGATACGTACAAATTTTAATATGAATAAATTTGTAGAACTTTCTTTAATACTAACTGTTTTTTCATAAAAGATGGAAACACTAAGACTATAGAGAAAAATATGAAACATTGAGAATTATGGAATCTAACTAGACTAAATACAATTGTCCCATTTGATTTATATGGTGTCCCTACGAATGACGTTGTAGGATTACATGGCCAGATTCTAGGTCAGCTGATCACAGATCGGGTTTCCCTTCGGATTATATATGATGATTAGATGAATATTCCTTCATCATAAAAGAATGATGTTTTTTATTCAGAAATAAAGGTAACATTAATACATTATGAAGTAATTGAATATCAGTATCTTATTAAATTCAAATATTTTCAAAATTAATTTTTGTGTACATATGTTTTTCCTCATTAAGGTTGCTTATGTTCAAGAATGAATGTAGACATAGAAAAGACATGGAAGGAAATGGAAAGACATTAAATGAATAATTTGGGGATATTTCAATGATACATCACTGATCATCAAACAGATGTATGACAAGGTACCCAAAGGAGTGCTAAGAGAGAAATGGAATGTTTTTATTGATACATATCATTATGAAAAGCACTTAGTATTTAATTAAATATTATTATATTTATCTAATTTTATATTTATACATGTATATAAAAAATATATTATATTTCATACACTGCAATTAAAATATGTTTTATTTATTTTAGTATCTTTCAAGGAAAAATTCATCGATCCGGGCTAAGAAAGTCATCCCTCACACTGTGGTGTCCAAGTGTTTTTCTAAAAACTAAACTACTCTGGTAATATTTTCATTAGGTTAAATATTTATAAGAAAATATTATCTATTAAATATATTAAATTTTTTATTTATATTTGATTCACCCTTTTACAGAGTTTATGGAACAAATCATCCTGAACAGAGGTGTGGATATATGTTCTTAAAAAACATATTATCTGAGTTTTTTTACTGATACGGCCAAAGAAGATGGGGTTAGAATTCATTTTTTGTTATAATAACTTACTATCAGTTATCACTATGTTAATATATATTTCTTCTAATGTGACTAGTGTTTTATTTATAGGTAAAAATTAATGAACTATGGTATTTCAAACCCACATTACCCTACTCATTCTCCCAGGATGACCAAGTTGCAAATGTTCTTGGAAAGGAGAATCTTGGTCTAGTGCCCGAGATGGGTTTGGGACCCTTACCACCTGAGGTATTTAGTAGGACATTGGGGATTAATGTGGAATCTAAAACTAGTTGTATTTTATATTCTCAGAGATAATATGTTTCTATGAAAAACCCACTTTAGGAACAGGGGGCTCATATTTCTATTTTGCAGAAATTGTTGGTTGACTTATATCACCAGATGACTAGATTTGTCCTTGGTGGTATTAAATTGATGACAGGTAGTGAGAAGGTAAATAACACAACTTCAAAATCAATTATTTTGAAAATATTTATTGGTTTTAAATTTAAATTTAAATATACAACATTATTTAATTTTCAAGATAATTATCTTACAGGTGCCGGTAGTAGGAGGTAGAGATGGAGGCGAAGAGGGTGACAAGTAGTGTTCATCATGGAAGTGTGATTAGTGGTTTGGTTGATATATTGGAAAAAATGGAAAAAATGGTTTGCTCATGTATCATATATCATGTATCATGTATCATTTGTGTCACCGAGTAGTCACCTTACATTTTCATTACCTAACATTTTTATGATTCCCTGTCTTTGATAAAGTCATTAGAATTTGGCATGGATTGCTGATTTAGTAAGGTATTGAGTCTAGAATTGGTGAAGTCTGATGTTAGGGGAGTATTAGGTAATCTACATTACATATAAAAGATGGTGATATTTAATAGTTTCATTTGAGTTATCTTAGGATGTCTATATTATTATTTTGGACTAGATACTATGTTTTTTATTTGGTTCATTTTATTTTTGTTGGAGACACATGCCCCACAGCCATGTCTTTCAAGAATAGCGCCAACTAATTTTAGGTCGACCATTATACACATTTAAAACAAGAGAATGATCACTTCTCAAAATATATTCTTTGATTTGTGTTCCCTATATGGTAGGGGAGCCTATATTGTCCATACACCGTCACTATAGGGGATAATAATACTTTGGTGGATGTTGAAGATCCAAATTGGGAGCTACACCACTATTTTCTTGAGCACATCGAGTGAGCCTATATATAAGATATATGATCATGTAATCATCCTATTATCAAATATAATGTATATATATCCAAAATAAACCATGATGAAACATCTCTCGATGATGTGTGACTAGGTCCAATAAATGTTCAACCACATTAGCGCACTCTACAACCCTCATTGTATATCTATGGTATAGCATTGAAGGGTTAAACCCCCAGAAGTTCATATCATATTTAACTTGATTCTTAGATGTAATGCTCAGACCCCATTTAAAATTTGATCACTGAAGCATCAATCAATCAACTCAAGAAATATTTGTTGATGAGAATCCCATATTAATCGCTAATTTTTTTAATTGAGGTATTGATCACTTGGTCATAGATCCCAATGATGTCATGTTATTTCATGTATAATCAAAAAAAATCGACAATGAATCTCATCTTTCATCAATAGATAGGTAATCAACTAACCACATTACCATTGTGTTTCCATGAATTCAAAGACACACTACCGACTGGTAAAACTCATGGATCCCTTATTTATCTCAAGAATGAATATATCATCCACAATTAGTTTAAACTCAAAACTATGTTCTAAAGGTCATCATAATGTTTGAGACATGAAATATTGAATATAGCAACTCGTCAGCTTCAATAATTAATTATGAAAATTCTTAATTAGTCCATTACAGTTGTATCCCTCTACATGAAAGGAAACAGTTTCCATAAGACTCGTCATTCTGCCAAGCAATTTTTCAATGTTATCCTAAGCACTGGGATAAATCATTCTTATTAGGATTTCTCAGGGATACATCTTATAAGATTGTGTTATGTATTTTGAGGTATTACGGCTCATACATTGGTTTTATACAGTTTAAAGTATTAGATTTCTATATATGAATCATTGTTACATGGCTGGGATGATACGGTTTAGATTATTCTATTATATGTTCTCTACATATGGTTTTTGATGAAACATTGGTAAATTTTTGACTACTGAGCATTGTAAGATGGTTTAGATTAGTCTGTTATATATTCTGGGCACATGGTTATATTTTCATTGTACTGGTATCACTACTACAAAAACAAGAAATATCAGTGCTCAAATCGGGCTTTCATAGCGCTGTTAAAGGCTACCTTTAACAGCGCTTTTTGAGCACTGTTAAATCCCTTCTTCCTGCAAATAGAAAATCTACATCAGTACAGCCAGCCGAACAAGACCTGCAAAAAAACCAGTATATCAAACAAGAAAATGTGATCTACTAATTTTTCATTATGTAAAACATAAAGGTACCATTAAATACTTACATTTCCCCAAACATCCATAACACAACCCAACCAGATCCTTCATCTCAATGTACTCAACCGATCTAAACACCAAGATGGATTTTACCCAAGACCATCTAATTTAAAACGCAGATCATGTCATCAACCGACCACTTAATTTCTGTGGTGCTCCCCACTATACGCTTTAGCTCACAAACACCACCATCTGATGTTTAACACCTCTATAATCGGGAAAGAACCACTAGAACCCCAAAAAAAACTCCACAACATACCCAACTTGTTTTCTAACTTATCATTCTTAGACATCCATTAGAACACCAACCAATGTTATCATCCATCCTTTCCATCAAAACCACTTGGAATGGATGTGAATCCATCATCCATACATGAATCAAGGACAATTCAACTTTTCCTCAAAAATTGAACCCATTTTCAAAACATAATTATCATTTCAAAACATCAAATATATGTGGCTTACAACTCGCCACATTTGTTCCTTTTTCCTGGAGGAATTTGAAACATGCACCACATAGGTTGTAAAAGCAGTAGAGGATAGATCACATTGATCATACAAAGCCATGAACCCAAGTTTATCCTTTAGGAAACTGATGAATGATATTTGTGAATGATTTTTGGAACTAGGAACTGACTCGCTTGATGAAACACATGAAATATCGTTAAATGTAGCCTCACTTGCCAAATCATTGGAACAATTTCTGGTATTGGATGCTCCTAATGTCAGATTTAGCATCCCATCTTGTTCATCAAATGGATTGGTCAACTTCCAATCTATCATGGAGGCTACCACACCACCTTTACACGTAACTAATGATTAGAGGCAGCTTGATTAGCAAAACAATCCTAAGGTCACTGTACATGAAAGATCATGTGGTGCCATAGTTTCTCTCCAACCTCAATTTACCCCACATGATATAAGGCTATTTCATGATGTCCAAGACATAGCGAGAGGAGAAGAGAAGGTGAAAGTCCCGCGGGTGAACAACATCAACAATGAACATCCACCACCCTTTCAATATATACATCAAAATCATATCATTAAGAACGTCCATGTGAATTTCTCTCCTACTTCCATCGAGGATGATTCATGTTGGTCAACTTGTTTTGGAAATTGTTTATCTTCATCTGTGACTTGTACTTGCACCCATGAATTTGAAGGTGAGTATGTGTACACGATACTTGAGCTTCTTAGAGAAGATTTTCAGGAAGAGTATAAGAGAAATGAAGCAATGAGGATCATTAGAGTGTTGGATCAAATGTGGTTGCTAAAAACAATATGGAAATCAGCTTGTGCAATGCGGCCTAAGAGACAACTTGCAGGTATTGTACTTTAGGTCGTGTTGCACAAGCTGATTGCCAATATTGTTTGTTAGATACTATGGAAATGTTGCAAGGTTTATTAATCATATGTAGACAAGGCATGTTTTCATATTTACATTTGAATGTTTTAGAACTTTCAATCTCCTCCATGCATTCCATTTTTCTTTGTTTGATTAGATGTTTTGATTTCAACTGGGTTGAAATCCCTGTTCAAGTGGAGACGACCTATCAAAACTACTACCATGTATGGAATTATGGATATGATCTGATACATTTTTGAAAACTGGGGATAGGAAACATTTTCTGTAACCAAATACATCCTTACTTCACATGCTTTTCTTGTTGGGTATTCAACTAACATGTGTGGGGGTGGGTGGTCTCTTTTGTGTTTGTTTTGAGTAGCTTGCCTTCTTCACAACATGAATGGTCAATGCATTTGAAGAACTTACTTGGGTTAGTTGTTTTGGTTCAGTTTATTTTGTACGCATTAAAAAAAGTTTGTTACCCTTTCAAAGATCTAATTTCATGTTGTTGGAATCCAATGGTTACCGTGCTTGGTTGCATGATTATGGTTTGGAATTTGATGATTAGAACCATTTGATCAAGGCATTTCTCATAAACTATCAACACAATCCGAATGCGTTTGGTCGGGTTTCCGTATGTCAGTTGTTGTTTTCACTTAAAACTCTATGAATTTGAAACAAATGAGGGAAACATTGAGTGATATCGGGCACATCATGTCTTGGATTGAGGTGAGGTTGACTCGTACATGTCACAGATGACACATGGATCTTTATCCTAAAGTATCAACACAATCTGAATGTGTTTGGTCAGTTTCCATATGTCAGTTCTTTTTACTTATGTTTTTGTCCATTTGAAACAAAAGAAATACACTTTGAGTGATACCAGGAACACCATGCCTCGGATTGAGGAGGGGTTGACTCGTACACATCGCAGATGACCCATGGATCGTTCTCCTAAAGTATCAACACAATCTAAATGCGTTTGGTCGGTTTTCCGTATGTCAGTTCCATTTACATAAAATTCTATCCATTTGAAATAGAAGAGAGACACTTTGAGTGATACTGGGCACACCGTGTCTTGGATTGAGGCTGGGATGACTTTTACATGTCACAGATGACCCATGGATAGTTCTCATAAACTATCAACACAATCCAAATGCATTTGTATGTTCTAAATACCAGATTTAGCATCCCATCTTGTTCATAAAATGGATTGGTGAACATCCAATCTATCATGGAAGCTTCCGCATACATGCAACAAATGATCAGAGATTTTATAGGTTCATGCGTGATATGAATTCATTTTAGAGATTTTACTGGTTTTTTTATCCAAAGCCCAATGAAATGTGGTTCATCATTCTTGCATGTTGCTGGTGCATTTCATCTGTTAAAATGGAAAAATGACCCATTGGAGAAAGAATGTTTTATATAATAATAATTACAATTTTTCTTCAAACATTTACATACAAGAATTTTTCATCTTTTATCTACATTAACCCCTCTCAAAAATGTCCACCAATTATACACGTCCGCAACTCTTGCAACAAAAGTCAGATCTTCATACTATTTCTGGACAATCTTGCATCAGGTTGGAGGCCCACTCATTTCTGAACATATCTACATCGTCTTGTGAATATGACGCTTGTTGGCATTCATAATAGTACTGAAAAATATATAAATAAAGAATTAATAAAAAAATTAAATAAAATAGTACTTTGTTTTTCGAAAATACCTTTTTAGGGATGGTAGTTTGTCCATTGAAAATGATCTCTCTCATGAATGTACAAACATAATAACTGCAATCGTTGTCGTTTGTTTGTTTTGGACAATACAGAAACATTGATCATGAGGCGAGTAAGTAAATTATTTTGATATATGTTTGGATAGTGAAATTTTAATATATGTACCCTGATACTTGTTCAGACTTAGTACTTTCTCAGCTCCTTATACTTAGCCCCTGTCCTCATACCAGGATTTAGAAGATATTGGTACACCGCCCTATCATAAAAGAATCCTTAGTAAAAGATAATATATATTATATAACTTGATGTCTAGACCTAAAACGTAGGATGTAGTGTCTTATAGATTGAAAAACTGCATCACATGTGGTCGGTTTGTTGGATATTCGTTCTTTGAATCTAGAAAATAAATCTTGGGAGTATCCAAATTCACCGCAATTAGCAGCCAATATTGCCTAAATACACAAAAGGAATAAGTAATGAAAGAAACTAAAATATATTTGATATGATTTAATCGTAGAGTTTTAACCCTGCATGGTTGGTATGAGGAAGAGTTTGTCACCAGTTATCTTGTTGTCAAATGTTTTCAGCAAAGAATTTGCTCTTTATTAATCTCCATCCTATTTGGATCAGAAACTAGATTAACTCTTTCACTCTGTTCTCATACTCTATTGTCAAATGATTAGCATCCATCTAATCTTTATTCATCTCAATCCTATTTGAATCTGAAATATTGTTATTTATGATTCAAATACACAAAACAAGACTTCCAAATACAAAGTAGTAGAGAACTACTTCTTTATAAAAATAGATATTAATAGAGCCTAACCATTTTCAATAAAGATTTAGAAATCAATAGAACCAGGATAAACTCCCATCTAAATCAACACAATTTCCATCCCCCTTAACAATAGTTCTAGCACACACCACCCTTGCAACAAAACATTAAACATCCTTTTAACCACCCCTACTAGTCACCTCATTCATAATAAAAATTAAACATCTTGGATGAGTCTTGGTGGATCTTGGAAAGGGGTTAAATCCATGTTTAAAATATGTGTTCCCTATAATATAAAGTCATATTCTTGATTATGGATGATTTCTTTCCTGCATGCATGTTGCATGGGACAAAGTATTGGGATATGGGATAAGAGAACTTTGGAAAGAAGAGATAATATGATGTTTCACCTTTTATTCTTAGGATAAGTGCTCTTTAGCACTTTGAGAAAATCATAATTTCTATAATACCATGTTTACATAGGGTGAGAGTGTTGGCCAATGTAACAGGATACTTCAAGTAGGCCTCAAGATGCGAGGGTTAAAAGATGTACTATATAAAATGTAATCTAGACATTTACCACAAACAATATAATCAAATTCCAAACACATAGGCATACACAAGGATTCGAAAACACAATTTTAATCACAAAATTAATTTATAGAACAGCAATAAATGCACAAAAACTCATAATAAGAACATCTAGATATTTTAGGGAATCCACTGAACTTGGGTGAAGAAATCGATGAAGTCCATGGAAAAAACCCAAAGGGTGATGAAGCTTTCTGCACTGCCTTAGGAGGGGAAGATGTGACCTTCAGAGTGGGGGGTGCCCGGGAGGAGCCACCAACCGTTGAGTACGGTCTAGATGGGAAGAGGAGGAGTAGGGTTTGGGGGGAGGAAGATCCGCCAGAGTAGGATTCAAGCGGAGTATGTTCCTGAGGGGAAGAGAAGGGGTAGGGTTCGGAGGGAGGAAGATCCGCGGAAGAGGTACGAGGGGAATGAGAAAGAGTACAGCAGAGGTATGGCAAAGGGAAGATCGGGTGGAGGAGCGCTGTCTCAGGGTACAGTACCGCGAGAGCTTGGGGCTTGATAAAAAAGAGGAGACTGTGTGCCTACTTTTAATAAAATCAGAGATAGGTTTCATCAGCGCCACAAAAGCCCTGATAAACAGACCCTTTATCAGCGCTAAAAATTAAGCACTGCTAAAGCGTCGATTTATCAGCACTTTTCTGGCCCTGATCATGGTTTCCTTCATCAGTGCTAAAAAAGCACTGATAAAGCCACCATTTTTCAGCACTTTTAATTAGCGTTGATCAAAATTATTCTTTATCAGTGCTTTTTGATCTGCGCTGATAAAGGGTGGCGCTTCCGTTGCCTGTTTTTTGTAGCAGTGTATTAGGGATACAGAATCTGCAGAAATTTTTTATCTGTAAATATATATTTATTAGTGGTTTAAACATTCACTAAAAAAATGTACCGTATAGCACGGTTGTTTAGACAATAAATATATTTTGATATTATTTAATCTTGGTGCTTAAAATTTCTATTTTATAATTTCACATTATTATTTGGTCGTGGTAATGGTGGTTTAGCAGCAGTTTTAATGTATAAAAGTGTAAAAAGTTAGCATTTGTTTAAACCACCGCTAAATATGCCATATTTTTTTCACATGAAACTACTGCTAAAACTACTAAAATCGATGTTAAAGATGATTACTATAACATTATCAAAAACAAAATATTAATTAATGAAAATTACATAAGATGGAATTCGACACCCAATTTAGTGGAGGTTTTATGAAACCATCACAGAATCGTATGGCGGTGTTTGAAACCATATCAATGGGTTCTTTTCATGTAGTGAGAATGCTACCTCTTCTTTAGAAAACTTATTTAGGTTTTCACCAAGATCCTTCTAAGGATGGATTTATAAAAAATTATGGTATCTTGGATGTTGGGAGGTAAGTTAGTATTTTATTTGGGTAGGTATTGGATTAAAAAAAATGGATTTATAAACGTGAAGAGTAGTGGAGAGGGGGTGGCCATTTATATGTAAGGGAGAGGAAAATCATATAATATTTTAAAGGAATAAATCCCACCCACTTTCCATACATGATAAAAGGATCCAAATGGAATATTCTTGGACTTTATATGAGATAATCTCAAAAAAAATACATAAAATAATAATTGGACAAGTTTTAGGTCATTTACAACCCTAATATTCTTAGTATACCTCCCCCCCACAATAAACTCATTTTCACCTTAATCATGGCAATTAATGTTTACTATGTATAATATTCATTTTTGTAAACAATTTATTTCAACTCTTTCGATAAAAAAAATATGGTTATAAATATAAGATCTTTTTTATGAAATTGGACTCCTGGATATGGAAGAATATAATTTGAAATTAAACTCTCATGCATGACAAAAAAACAGTTTTCCAAAAGATAATTCTTTAAATTTATAAAATATTTTAAATGAAAATTAAAAAAAATACCTTAATTAGATTAATTATAATTTCATTAAACTAATATATCTTTTAAAACCATTTATAAGGAAAATATAACCTATAAATGATATATATTTAATGTTTGTTTTTAACAAAAATCTCTATTTTCTCTAGCCATCAAAAAATTAAACTTTTCAGAAAAGTCCCAAAAAATAGCCGTAAAATAATTTTTATATGGTGATTTCAAGAATGTTTTTAATTTTATCCAGTATATTTTCTAAAAGTTCTAAAAATTAGTATTATTATAACTATGCAAGATGCAACAAAGATGTTTACTTTGAAAATACTATTTTTCAGAAAATTTTTCTTTTAATTTAAAATGATTTTTTTTATTTTTAATCAATAGGATAAAAATGATAATATTTATACCATATATTTTAAACAATTTATTTTTTATTTTCCATAACCACCATCTTTAGGGCTAGGCTATAATGGTCACATTAAAATAATAATGTAGAGTATCATGTTTCATCTAAACCTGGTGTTGTGTAAATCATAATCTAGAGAAGAGATTAAATTTATTTAAAAGGAAATATATCATAAAGTCATGGAGTGTTGAAATAATGATAGGTTAATTATTATAAAAATATGAAGATAAATTAATGATATTTATTTTAATATATTTATGTGGATGGATAACTTTTTGAAAAAGGAAGACTAAGAAGAAAATATTAAAGAGTGGTAAATACCCATGTTGATAACATAGGAATTATATTAGAAGTAACCTTGGAAATTGAGGTTTTTAGAAAACTAAACAAGAGAATTTAGGATTAGGAATATAAAAGAGGATTATAATTGGTTCCCATAATTATCTCATGAGATATAAATCCTTAACCAATGAACTGTATGGATTTAACAGGCTCAAACTATAATGAACCGGACCCGTGTATCCCAGATCTGGTGCCTTACTTTAATACATTGGCATCAGATACTTGAAATTGAGTCATAATGGACTGAATAGTTTAGTATTATAGATAAAATAGGTAAATACATGTAATCAAAATAACATTTTGAAATATAAAATACAAAAAGAATTTAATTTAGCCTTCAATTATTCCCCCTTGGTGTAACCCTTTAAATCATCCATACCATAATTCTCATAATATTAGTACAAAATTAAATATATGAAATTAGTGAGATAAAATGAATAGTAACAGTAAGTGTACAACAATATCTATGAGTAAATATGAATTAAAAAATATGGATAGATAAATAAATGATATACCTTCTATTAAATAATCAAATCAACTAGGAAACATAGCCATATATATTCTAACGATCCAAAAACCACATGTAATATGAATTGTGTAAAAATGCATAATTTTGTAAATTTTCACAATCAATATCTATCCTTAAAACAGCTACTATCATGATGTATCCTCATCACAGTTTAAGTTTGTGGATATAATCCCATCTAATTTTTGTCAAGATTAATCCTCCTAAAAATTTAAAACTCCTAGGAAAAAAACCTGATGGGTTTATCATCAACTATTTTTATCTCAATAGACCAACTGATGCATCAAGGGGATATAAAAATCCCCACCCATCACTTATAGAGTCTAATTCATTCCTCATATGAAAATGTTGAAAGATAAACAAAATAAAAATTCTTATTCAAAAACTATCAAACAAAATGTGAATACTTCCAACATAATGATAAATGGTGTCAAAATTGCATATATGTGGTAAAACTGAACATAAACCATTAAATGAAATATGAAAAATTATTTTATAATATACCAACATAAATAAATAATAATATTCAATAGAGTATTATGACAAAGATGAAAATACACTAATAAAATCATCAAAAAATTTGATGGAAATACCGATTTTACATTGAAATCAGTTTCTAAACTATTCATGAAATTTAAAATAAAAACATGTTATTCAAAAATAACCATGTGAAGATTTATAGGAAGCTTCAAAATATTATGGTGTCATGATATTAACAAAAGCCACTCATGTCTCATAAGTTTAAAACAATCCTTTGGTAAAAAAAGTCACTAAGTAACTCATTTGGAAAACAAAAAAATATTCTTTTATAATCATTTTATAAAAATTAAAAAATGTGTAAAAAGTAATTTTAGAATTAACTGGATAGTAGTAAAAATATTTCATAAATCCTATATAAGAAACATGTAAAAGGATGATAATTTCTCCTCAATAGATTCTTGCATATAAACAATCCCTAATTATAAGAAGATTTAGAAAAAACACTTACCTTGCACTTTCCATTATTTTAATATTAATTAACCTCCTATATAATGATTCAAATAATTTTGTTAATTTATACCAGAACTATACACAAATTAATGATATCACATATGATCTTCTTATATCATTTTGTTAATAATATTGTGTTATTTCCCAGGTACGAGGTGTTAACTACATCATTTTCTTATGCATGTTTTTTCATGTAAGTCATGTTTCTTATGCTTATGAAATATTTATTTCTTATAAATAATGATATTATGTTTAAAGATATTATATTTACTCATTATATAAATCTTTAGAAACATTTTTTAATGTTTAACAGGGGAAATGAATCACATCATGTTGTGGAGATGGTAGGTCACATGTACACACGAGATGATGTACTATTTGCTTAATAGTGAAAGGGAAAAGAATTGAATGGTATATTAATTATACAGAATCTATATCAGGTAATATTCAACATTTATAAGTATTATATCCATCATTATACCCATCCAAATAAATTAGTTATAAAAACAAATTTACCCACGATGTGGAGATAGTAGGTCATATATACGCATGCGTGGTGATTTCATTTATAATAGGATGGATATGATGTGGAATATGTTTGTTCAATAGTAATAACACAATATTATAATATAGGAAATAATTTAATTATTAAATTATAATGGGAACAAATCATGAAGATGATGTTGAAGAATAATTGAAAATCGATGATTTGGTAATACAATTACCTTTTCTTCGGTGGACTTCCTTAAGATCCCTTCTCAAGGGAACTAGTGTTGGTATTTTTGGAATACCATGATCTCCCAAACATAATAAAGGATTTATGGTGGATAAATGGATAGGTTTTTTTCAAGATATTAGGATCAATGTTCTATGTTTAATTCTGAGGAAGGTGCACTTTTTATAACTGAGGTAAGGGGCTTTTTGGGAACTCTCAAAATATTAAATTAATATATATTAATTGTCAATCTAAAATACCAACAAATTGAGTTATTTCAAACATAATATGATTATGGTTCGATATCCTCTCAATCAATTCTTTTAAGAAAATTTTATCCCATATATATACCCTAATCATTTTCACATAACAAATTATTAAATGCTTTAACTGTTACCATGACAACATGTAGTTTTACCAATTAATGGTTACTAAAATTACTATAAAATATATAAAACATTAAATTGATCACTGATGAAAAATTTAACCATATCCCAATGATTTTATTGAATTTTACATTTTTATTAATTTTATATCATTTAATAAAATATTATTTATTTTAAAAAATCATAAATGTCAATTTTGATACAATTGATTTCTTGACTTATATAAAATAATAATTCACTTTATAACTGTTGAAAACCAATCAATAAATCCCTATTGTATTTATTTAATCTATAAATTTTTCGGATGATAATAATCATCCCAAATTATATTTATTTTAATATTTTTGTCATTATTTATTTTTTTTAGTTCTTGTACTTAAACGATTATTGTATCATCATTGTATAATCCTTAAATGTAATTATTTATATCCCAAAAATGACTGATAAATTAAAATGAAAAATAAAAACATTTCAAATTTAAAATTACTATTCATAGTCAAATTTATCTTCTTTTTGACCCTATATTACAATTGGTATAGTTTTTAAAATATGAGTATGACATCTCTGACTATTCATCTAATAAAATATAATAAATTTTATACTCTCACCCAAGTGGCATTAAAGGTTAAAATTTCGTCCCAAGGATGACTTTGGTTGAAACCAACACACCCAATGAAATTAGGACATGTTTTAGGGCAATTTTTTAATATTTATGTTATTATTTTTACCTTTAATTACCTTATTTTCCCTTGACTTTTGTAATAAAAAATCTTACAAAAGTTACTCTTCCTATTCCCAAAAAATAAATAAATCTATTTATATAATTTAGACCCAATAAATCAAAATACTGAATAAAGTTTTCAGAAATTAAAACATAAAATATTCAATAATTAATTAAAATGATTCCCCTTGACAGGGTGAGAAAATATGTTATTAATGTTAAAACTAGAAAAATATTTCAACATTTTTATAACTAATTTTTTTGTAAAATTGATTATAATGACCTAAATTCGATTAAATGTTAATAAAATAATCTATTTTTACTATAAAATCAATAAAAATAAAATATAACACTATAAATTATTTCCATGAAATAAGATTTTTTCAATTAAAATATTTTATTTTTCACAATTCATCAAAACATGCAACTTATCAGAAAAATACCAAAATTTTAAAAAACATTACAATTATTATATTACTGTTTAAAATAAGAAAATTATTTTTTAAAAAAAAATATGTAAATGATTTAAAAAATGAATTTATAATATGTTCATCATTAAAAGGCGTTTAAATTTCCATTAGAATAATATTGGTTTTTTATGCATAAAAGTGTGGTTGTTCTTAGGTTATTCCTATAAAACCAATTGGATGAATGTAAAAAATATTATATTTAATATATAAAAAATATATTTCATTAATATAATTTATTAATTTAATTTAACTTAATTTATTAATGAAAATTCTTTTATGAGCATAAAAATAAACAATTTTAACTATAGTCAATTGGTTTATATTTTAATTTACAATTAATTGGTAACCAATGAATTAATATTTTATTTTTATACACCATATATTTTTATGTTTTTAGTTAATACTCTTCATAAATTCTAATATAATTTCCAAGTTATAATGGTTATATTTAAATAAAATTTAGTTTTTTGGTTTATGCCCGTTATTATGTGCAACGTAAGTAATCAAAAAAATTGAATTTAAAAAGATACATAAGATCAAAATATTAGGTTGTTACATTTTCCCATCCATAAATAAATGTTATCCTTAAAATTTTGGTATTTGGGTTCAGTAACTAATGTTTGACTATTCAAAATACTTTTATTGAAATCCAATATCAAAACAATTCTTGATAAAGCTTCCACATTAAAATAATGAAAGGGGAGTTCAAAGGTCACTAGTGATAACACATACTTGGGTTATATGTAAAAAAACATTGAAATGGAAGATAAATCTAACTATCAAGTTATTAGGGAGAGTGATATAGAGCATAGTTAAGAGAAAGATAACAATCACAAAGCTATTAATATGTGAAGATCTAAGGGACTATTTGATTCATCGGAAAAGAAGGAACTGGAATAAAGTTTTTTTGTTTAAATATCTTTTCTCTATTGTTCAATAATTATTTTACTATTCATATATTCACTTAATTTATGTATTTCCATTTCATAAGAATATTATCATCCTTTGGTAGTGCTTCAATCTATTTTCACATCATCCCTTACAACTAGAAATGATAGTTCAAAATTTATTTTTCCTGAAAAAGGTACTTTTGATGAATTATAATGTTTTCAAGTATTTCATTCATCCTATAAATTTTTAATGAAAAAAAAGGTTAACCTAAAGTATACAATAAATCATACTATAAATACATATAATAATATCCAATTTTCAACATACTCTTTTAAAACCGTAAAACTACTACAAAATACTTCGGTCCAAATTAACAGTTCAAAAAGATCTCCAAAATTCAAAAATCAATTGTAACTACAAATTCCCCAAGAAACATAATGTTACCTTTATTGACACAAACCAGAAATTTTATCATCTTAAAAACCCATAATGAAAACATTCATTCTTGAAAATCCTAAATGTATAAGTACGAAAGTACAATCCTTTTATATCTCATGATTCTTACAACTATAATATAATAACATAATTCTTGACTAAAAAACACAAATTCATTAATAATTCCACTTAGACTATATTAATTTCATAAGCTTGACATTGATCCATTTTCTTTTTTATGGGATATATTTACTTGACTCTTGTGACATTTATTTGGGTAGTTCCTCATTGCACTACACTTCAGACTCTGAATATCAATCTTTTCTTTCCTCCCTTGGTATCCTTTTTCCCAGTGACCCTTTTCTCCACACTTATAACAGAAATCCGATCCTTTCATAAAATCCCCATGATGATTCTTTCCACCATTATCATATATAAGAAAATACATCTTTCTATTCTTCCATTTATCCATCCCTTACTCTATTGCCCTCTTCTTCTCTTGGTTTCACTTAAAGTAATAGGACATAGACAATTATTTCTCTTCCTTAATAGCACATAAGATTATATCATTATATTATCAAAATATTTGGGAGACCAGTTTCCTTCAGATAATTGGTTTAATCCCATCAATGAATCGATCAATCATTCTATTTGGATTACATACATAATCTGTAGCTTTTCCTAATCTCCTTATAATGTTGGATTCATATTTATCAATATTATCATCCTCATTTTACCTTTGATTCAATAATTTCCTCTCCATAATTGGTCATTATTCCTAAGGGAAACATTTTTTCAAGGAAATTTCCTTAAAATACTTCGATTCCATGATTTTAATTTCTTTTTATTACTTCGTTCTTTAAATTAGCGACCATAATTTATCTGTATCTTCTAATAGGTGATAAATTATCTCTCCAACCTTATCCATTTCATTTTTTCCAAAATAAAGGAATATTTTGTCACGACCCGTCCTCGGGGCCCGTACCGTGACTACCCCAAGCCGGCCTTCCATAGGCCAGGGGCTGGCGACTAGCACCAAGGCGTAAATCCCAACAAAAAGGGAAGGACTTGCCTTTGAAAAGTAAACAAGCACCACAGAGTAAGCAAGAGGAAAATTAAACACTGGGTAAAAACGGTACAAGTTGTGCTGAAAGTAAAAGGGGCCAGAAATACAAGCCCAACTGTAAAGTACAACTGAAAGGAAAAACAGCAACTGAAAGGGAAAACTGCAGCGTCGAGCCGTCCTCTGGAAGTCCCGCCTGAAGGGTGGGTACAGATAGCCTCCACTGCTCCTCGGGTCCACTGGACCGCTCCGAGTACGTACCGCCAAGTGGTCCACCTCCAGGTACCGTCCTGCTCTGCACGCCTCCACCACGATCAGCGCTGTCCGTCGTCTGCAACCAACACAACGTAGTGCGGGAAAAGCATGTGTAGGGGTGAGTATAAGCTACTCAGTAGGGACCCCGAGACCCCCGAAGGTCTCCCAAAATCCACAATGGATAATCCAAAAAGGAAAGATACAATCACGAAGTAACATCTGACACGGCTTAGGTGTATGCCCATACATATACCTAAGTCTTCAATTCCCGTTCGGCTCCAACGTCGGAGCCCAAGCACAACCCAGTCCACATAGGAAAGAAAACGTATACCCACACAGGATAGAACAACACAATCCACAAAGGAGAGTAAATAGTAAATCCACACAGGATATCTCAACACAATCGACAAAGGAGAGTAAACAGTAAATCCACACAGGATAGCTCAACACAATCCACAAAGGAGAGAAACACAAGATTCAGCTCACACAGGATATACTTCTTCGGATGACGATAAAGATGATCACTGATCCATCTAAGTCGTCGGGCCCACGAAGGATCGATAGGTAACTAACCCCCGCAATGACCCACACAAGATCGGGCCCACAAAGGACCTGTAGGTGCTGGCTCACACAGAACCGCTGAGCGCGGACCCACACAGGATCAGACCCACACAGGATCGGGCCCACACAGGACCGGGCCCACATAGGACCTGTAGCACTGATCCACGTAGGATCGCTGAGTGTAGTAGTCATCACAGTCCATTGAGGATCTCTGCACAGTCGTCACCGCAGTCCACTTAGGATCTCTGCACGGTCGTCGTCGGAGTCCACAGAGGATCTCTGCACAGTCGCTGCTGTCGAAGTAACAGTCGCAGCCAGCACTAGGGTTCCCGCACATAGCAAGCTCGTTCGGGAGGGTCCGCTCCACGAGCTGAGAGGCTGATACATAAACTGACACAAATTCCGGAGTTGATGTATCCAAAAGTTCAGTATCGTCAACAGGAACTCAACGTCGCAGACGGCGCGTCAATCGGACGCCCGGTCTGAGAGTTATTGACATTTTCGTCTCAGGGGCCTGGTTGGTTTTTATGGAAAAACCAACCCGAACGCACTCCACCTACATCCAAACCTCAGGCTAAATATGCCAAAAGATCCGTCTCACTTAGAGAAATTCAACAAAGCTAACGGCACGTCAATCGGACATCTGTGGCTCAAGATATGAGCGTTTCCGCTCCGAGGGCCCGGTTGGTTTCGTGTACGAACCAACCCGGCCGAACTCAAAGTATTCTGAAACATTGAGTGAGATTAACCGAAACGACCGTCTCGATCCAAGGATCGCGTTGCCGCTGACGGAGAGTCGTTTGGAGGCCCGTAGCTCAAGATACGTCCATTTGAACGAAAACCGTCCGAAGACGGGGGGTCCGTGCCTGGGCCGACCCGGCCTGACCCCCCCTGGGTCGGCCGAACCCGATCCGAACCCGATCCGACCCGGTCCGACCGGGTCGGACCGGTATGGCTCAGCCAGCCCAGCTCGGCTCGGCCGAGTGACGCGGGGGGGAGCCGCCACCCCCGCGTGACACCCCCGCGGCACCCGCGGGGTGTCGGCCAGACAGCCGGACGCGCCGCGTGACAACCCCGCGGCACCCGCGGGGTGTCATGTGACAACCACGCGGCACCCACGGGGTGCCTCTCTGGACACCCGGGGGCGCCGCGTGACAACCCTGTGGCTCCCGTGGGGTGCCGCCCTGGACACCCGGGGGCGCCGCGTGACAACCCCGCGGCACCCGCGGGGTGCCGCCCTGGACACCCGGGGGGTGTCGCGTGACAACCTCGCGGCACCTGCGGGGTGCCGCCCTGGACACCCGGAGGGTGGCGCGTGACAACCCCGCGGCACCCGCCGGGTGCCCCCCTAGACACCCGGGGGCGCCGCGGGACAACCCCACGGCACCTGCGGGGTGCCGCCCTAGACACCCGGGGGTGTCGCGTGACAACCCCGCGTCACCCGCGGGGTGCCGCTCTGGACACCCGAGGGCGCCGGACCCGCGCGGTCGCGGGTCCACGGGCGCCGCCGCCAGAGTCGCTCTGGTGGCCCGTTTTCCTTCCCGTCTGCGCTGTTGTTCCTCCCGGGTTCCGTTCTTCACTGCGGGATCTTCAAATTTCCCTTGTATCATATTGTGTCATCGCCTGCCAAATCCGCAAAACATGAAGAACGGCGGAGGGTTGTCGGGCCGTGTTCGTTTGACCCGCACCCTCCGCGTTAGATAAAAACAACGGGAGAAAATTGTTCAACACATGAACCGACAATTTTAATAAAATAAAAATTGTTCATTCGAAACCGGTTCTTTAATTTTTAAAGAACGTTCATGGGAATATAAAGAGGGGTATTACAAATTATAAAATCTCTACCTCGATGGTCGTCGTCGTACGAACGTCCTTCGCGGAATTGCTCGTCGCGGGAGGTGGAGATCGTCGTGTCGTCGCGGAAGGGTGTCGCATCGTCATGGAACACGACGTTGAGTCGGCGAACTCAACGGACCATGAAACAGCAGATTTAATTTAATTAATTAAATCCGTGTTTTGGTAAAGAACCACGAAGGAGATTAAAAATAAAGTCCGAGACTCTTACCTCAAGCAGCCGATCGAAGATCCGTCGCGGAGGAAGAGTCATCGCAGAAGAACGTTGCAGGAAAGGAACGTCGGCGTCACGGATCACGGCGTCGCGTCGTCAATTTCCGGGTTCGGCATTCTTCACGTTCTTCACGTTCTTCGCGTTCTTCGTGAAGAAGGAAGAAGATACAAGGATTCTGTCTCAACAAGTAATCCTCCAAAAAAGAGATGTTGGTCTTATTTAATTATTATGCCAACAAATGAAAACGGGTAAGAAACGACCCATCAATTCGTTGAATTAATTCAACGAAAGAAACAGCTCATTTAATTTACGAAATAAACCGCCCAATTAAATGGTCTGTTATAAAATTAAGAAAACGCGTCAGTTGACTTTCATAATGACGGGTTTTCACGGGTGTGTTACTTAGCGGAAAGAAACTGCGGGGCTCGTGCGGGCCCCTACCTTACAAATATCCTACCAAGGGGGTAGGATATTTCTGGATAGCATCCTATCCGGATCAACTCAGTATAAGCCACTTTTAAGTGGCTTCAAGTGGCTTCCAAGTGGCTTAAGTGAAATAAAATAAATTTGTCGCAAAATTATTTTATTTCTTAACCTTAAGCCCGAAAATTAAAAACCATACCCGAGAAAACGCAACTCCGGAAGAGGCGTTTCTAGGAGAATACCGGCTCTGCGATTTCATCGGTGCCCTCAGAATTCGATTCCGGGAACCGGTTTAAAAGTTAGGAAAACCCGCTCGTCCGTTCACTGAACGTACCTGAGACAAACTTCAGAAAATGATTTCGGGCACACCGGGCCTTGGAATCAGGCGCTGTTAGAAACTGCATTCTTGTAAAATTCCAAAGAAAATTAAGAAAAAAAATTTCCTTGAAATTTACAGGTCTTTACATTACTCCCACCACAGGGCTTTATGTCCTCGTAAAGCATCCACACAAACTAGGGATACAAAGGAGGTACTGAGCACGCATCTGAGCCTCCCTCTCCCAAGTGCTCTCCTGGAGGTTCCCGTGCAGCCATCTTATGCGAACAAGAGGAATCGATCACCCACGTAAGACCGCTCCTGTCGATCCTCTATCTCCACAGGGACCTCTGCAAAAGTCACCCCATCATCCATGTCTAGCTCCCCATGATCAATGGTTTGCATCGGTTCGTGCACGTATCTCCTCTGTTGAGATACGTGGAATACGTCGTGCACCCGTCGCAACTGTGGTGGTAGAGCCAGGCGATAAGCCACCTCGCCAATCCTACTGAGGACCTAGAAAGGCTCGATGAAGCGTGGAGAAAACTTGTCGCCTCGGCCACATCTCCGTAAACCACGTCGAGGTGAGACCCGCAAGAAGGTGTGGTCTCCATCCTCAAACTCTAGTGGCCTCCGCCTCCTGTCAGCATTTGACTTATGCCGGCTCTGAGATGTACTCATCCGCGCCTGGATGACCTGGACCTTCTCAGGTCCCACAAGAGCTGCAAGGTTTCTTCTTTGCTGATAAGAGAAATTGGGTCCCATCCCCTGGATGAACCACATTCTTTGCCTAATACAGTCAATCCCGACATGGATGATACTAATCCATACCAAGGATGACGTCATAAGGCCTCGACGCTACTACCAAGAGATCCAACCGTTACTCTCGCCTCCAAGGGTTGAGTCACACTGTCGGCATCAGTGTGTGGTAACTGGGTCTCCTCCAGTAGATGTCTCACAAGTGAGGGTCAAGTCAACAGTCAAAACCGGAACCTCTTAGTGACAACACAAAAGAGGACAGGAATGAAAACATCACAAAGGTACGCGTCTTTTATTATTGCAGCTCATAATACAAAGACGCTACACAATAGCAACAAGGAACTAGAAGTACAAAGGACGTATCCACTAGTTCCGCTTCTTTCCCTTTTCTCCCAGAGCTCTATGATCGAAGGCCTCAGCTGCCTGAAGCTGAGCTCTCCCATGTCCACCAACTCCCTGCGGTCGGGGTGGACCTCCTGGTGGTGGTTGTGGCAACACCTCGAAGTGTATCCCACCATCGGCTACTCAGCTAGCTCCTCTGCCTCGTCTGCCTATACCCTGCGGACCACCGTGTCCGAATCTCTGCCTGGGAGGTCCCTCTTCCGCATGCTGCTCTTCTGTAAGACGAGTCGGGCAGTCTCGAGCCTTGTGGTCCTGCCCGCCGCATGAGTAGCACTGCCTGCCTCTCGGAAGGCCAGCTCCGCGCTGTGTGCCCCGCACTGCTGAGCTAGTGTCCCGAGGACATCTGCCAGAACCCTGAGTCATCCGTCGGCTACCTGCTGCCGAAGACTCCTCCACCTGCCACCCTGCGGTAGGTCTCGCTGTAGACTCAGCCAGAAAGATCTCGATCAGGAGGGCTCACTCTAGCACTCCTGCCTGGGTCAGGATGCTGAGGGAGATCAGCGATGCACTGATCTCGTGTCTCAATCCCTGCTCGAAGGTCTGGGCACGAAAGAAGGGGTCCCGTACCATGTCTGTCGAGTAGTGAGAAAGTTCGGTGAACCTCGCCACGTACTGGGCGACCGTCAAGATGCCATGCCGCAGCTGAAGAAGCTCCTGAATGCGCACCGCACGGAGGGTGGCCGGGACGAACTCTGAGCAGAAGAGGCTCTCGATGTCCGTCCAGATGAGGGAGGCCTCATCGTGTACCTGGAGCATCAAGCTCCACCATCGCCCTGCTACTGCGTGCAGTAGGCTCGCCGCGAGGATCACCATGAGGTCTGCTGGTGTCCTCACTAGCCTGAAAACTCGGATGATTGCCTCCAGCCAGTCCTCGGCTGCCTGGGGGTCCGTCTCCTGACGGAAACTGGGTGGTCGCTAGTGCTGGAACTCGTGCAGTGCTCCGAGGCATCGTGCATCGTCAGCGGTCAGCGCTGGAAGCATCGGGGGATCGGCGGGTAAAGGTACCGCCGGTTCCTCTGCTGTCAACGGGCCCTGTACCGAGGCCTCGTCGCTCGGCGGGCTGTCGTCGCGCTCTACTCTCGGAACCCTAGCTGGCTGCTGTCGTCGGGCCATCCTGAAAAGGAAACAAGTGCGCCACGGTCAGAACAGTATACCTGGTGAGCTGACACAAGTAATCACAAATAAAACTTGAAACACACATGAAATCAATGTTTTCGTGCATTAAGTTGGAAATTAGAAGTCAAGGTCCTGGTGTACGGATACGTCGGCCGCCGCACCAACACTGGATTCCCTGGACTGATAACCACACTCAATACACTAAACATTATTGCTTCGTATAGAAGAAAGATCAGAGTCTGCGGTAGAACCGACCACCTCTGATACCAATTTGTCACGACCCATCCTCGGGGCCCGTGCCGTGACTACCCCAAGCCCGCCTTCCATAGGCCAGGGGCTGGCGACTAGCACCAAGGCGTAAATCCCAACAAAAAGGGAAGGCATTGCCTTTGAAAAGTAAACAAGCACCACAGAGTAAGCAAGAGGAAAAGTAAACACTAGGTAAAAACGGTACAAGCTGTGCTGAAAGTAAAAGGGGCCGGAAATACAAGCCCAACTGTAAAGTACAACTGAAAGGAAAAAAAGCAACTGAAAGGGAAAACAGCAGGGTCGAGCCGTCCTCTGGAAGTCCCACCTGAAGGGTGGGTACAGATAGCCTCCACTGCTCCTCGGGTCCACCTGACCGCTCCGAGTACATCCCGCTCAGTGGTCCACCTCCAGGTACCATCCTACTCCGCACGCCTCCACCACGATCAGCGCTGTCCGTCGTCTGCAACCAACACAACGTAGTGCGGGCAAAGCCCGTGCAGGGGTGAGTATAAGCTACTCAGTAGGGACCCCGAGACCCCCGAAGGTCTCCCGAAATCCACAATGGATAATCCACAAATGAAAGATACAATCACGAAGTAACATCTGACACGGCTTAGGTATATTCCCATACATATACCTAAGTCTTCAATTCCCGTTCGGCTCTAACGTCGGAGCCCAAGCACAACCCAGTCCACACAGGAAAGCAAACGTATACCCACACAGGATAGAACACCACAATCCACAAAGGAGAGTAAACAGTAAATCCACACATGATAGATCAACACAATCCACAAATGAGAGTAAACAGTAAATCCACACAGGATAGCTCAACACAATCCACAAAGGAGAGAAACACAAGATTCAACTCACACAGGATATACTTCTTTGGATGACGATAAAGATGATCACTGATCCATCTAAGTCGTCAGACCCACGAAGGATTGATAGGTAACTAACCCCCGCAATGACCCACACAGGATCGGGCCCACACAGGACCTGTAGGCGCTGGCTCACACAGAACCGCTGAGCGCGGACCCACACAGGATCGGACCCACACAGGATCGGGCCCACACAGGACCGGGCCCACACAGGACCTGTAGCACTGATCTACGTAGGATCGCTGAGTGCAGTAGTCGTCGCAGTCCACTGAGGATCTCTGCACAGTCGTTGCCGAAGTCCACTGGGGATCTCTGCACGGTCATCGTCGGAGTCCACGGAGGATCTCTGCACAGTCGTCGCTGTCGAAGTAGCAGTCGCAGCCAGCAGTAGGGTTCCCGCACACAGTGAGCTCGTTCGGGAGGGTCCGCTCCACGAGCCGAGAGGCTGATACATCAACTGACACAAAGTCCGAAGTTGATGTATCCAAAAGTTCTGTATCGTCAACAGGAACTCAACGTCGCAGACGCCGCGTCAATCGGACGCCCGGTCCGAGAGTTATTGGCATTTTCTTCCCAGGGGCCCGGTTGGTTTTTAAGGCAAAACCAACTCAACCGCACTCCACCTGTGTCCAAACCTCGGGCGAAGTATGCCAAAAGATCCGTCTCACATAGAGGAATTCAACAAAGCTGGCGGCACGTCAATCGGACGTCCGTGGCTCAAGATATGAGCGTTTCTGCTCCGAGGGCCCGGTTGGTTTTGTGTACCAACCAACCCGGCCGAACTCAAAGTATTCCGAAACCTTGAGTGCGATAAACCGAAACGACCGCCTCGATCCAAGGATCGCGTTTCCGCGGACGGAGAGTCGTTTGGAGGCCCGTAGCTCAAGATAAGGCCATTTGAACGAAAATAGTCCGAAGACGGGGGTCCGTGCTCGGGCCGACCTTCCCCGACCCCCCCTGGGTCGGCCTCACCCGGTCCGACCTGGTCCGACCCAGTCCGACCCGGTCAGACCGGTCCGGCTCGCCCAGCCCGGCTCGGCTCGGCCGAGCGACGCGGGGGGGGGGGGAGCCGCCACCCCCGCGTGACACCCCCGCGGCACCCGCGGGGTGTCGGCCAGAAAGCCGGGCGCGCCGCGTGACAACCCCGCGGCACCCGCGGGGTGCCGCCCTGGACACCCGGGGGCGCTGCGTGACAACCCAGCGGCACCCGCGGGGTGCCGCCCTGGACACCCGGGGGGTGTCGCGTGACAACCCCGGGGCACCCACGGGGTGCCGCCCTGGACACCCGGGGGGTGTCGCGTGACAATCCCGCGGCAGCCGCGGGGTGCCGCCCTGGACACCCGGGGGCGCCGCGTGACAACCCCGCAGCACCCGTGGGGTGCCGCCCTGGACACCCGGGGGGTGTCGCGTGACAACCCCGCGGCACCCGCGGGGTGCCGCCCTGGACACCCGGGGTCGCCGGACCTACGCGGCCGTGGGTCCACGGGCGCCGCAGCCGGTGCCGCTGCACCGGCGCCCCGCGCCGCCGCCAGAGTCGCTCCGGTGGCCCGTTTTCCTTCTCGTCTGCGCTGTTGTTCCTCCCGGGTTTTGTTCTTCACTACGGGATCATCAAATTGCCCTTGCATCATATTGTGTCGTCGCCCACCAAATCCGCAAAACACGAAGAACGTCGGAGGGTTGTCGGGCCGTGTTCGTTTGACCCGCACCCTCCGCGTTAGATAAAAACAACGGGAGAAAATTGTTCAACACAAGAACCGACAATTTTAATAAAATAAAAACTGTTCATTTGAAACCGGTTATTCAATTTTTAAAGAACGTTCACGGGAATATAAAGAGGGGTATTCCAAATTATAAAATCCCTACCTCGTTGGTCGTCGTCGTACGCACGTCCTTCGCGGAATTGCTCGTCGCGGGGGGTGGAGATCGTCGCGTCGTCGCGGAAGGGCGTCGCGTCGTCGCGGAACACGGCGTTAAGTCGGCGAACTCAACAGACCATGAAATAGCAGATTTAATTTAATTAATTAAATCCATGTTTTGGTAAAGAACCACGAATGAGATTAAAAAGATAGTCCGAGAATCTTACCTCAAGCAGCCGATTGAAGATCCGTCGCGGAGGAAGAGTCGTCGCAGAAGAACGTTGTAGGAAGGGAACGTCGTCGTTGCGGATCACGGCGTCGCGTCGTCGATTTCCAGGTTCGGCGTTCTTTGCGTTCTTCGTGTTCTTTGCGTTCTTCGCGTTCTTCGCATTCTGCGCATTCTTCGTGAAGAAGGAAGAAGATACAAGGATTCTGTCTCAACGAGTAATCCTCCAAAAAAGAGAGGTTGGTCTTATTTTATTATTATGCCAACAAACGAAAATGGGTAAGAAACGACCGATCAATTCGTTTAAATAATTCAACGAAATAAACAGCTCATTTAATTTACAAAATAAACCGCCCAATTAAATGGTCTGTTAAGAAATTAAGAAAACGCGTCAGTTGACTTTCATAATGACGGGTTTTCACGGGTGCGTTACTTAGCGGAAAGAAACGGCGGGGCTCGTGCGGGCCCCTACCTCACAAATATCCTACCAAGGGGGTAGGATATTTCTGGATAGCATCCTATCCGGATCAACTCAGTTTACGCCGCCTTTAAGTGGCTTCAAGTGGCTTCCAAGTGGCTTAAGTGAAATAAAATAAAGTTGTCGCAAAATTATTTTATTTCTTAACCTTAAGCCCGAAAATTAAAAACCACACCCGAGCAAACGCAACTCCAGAAGAGGTGTTTCTAGGCGAATACTGGTGCTGCGATTTCATCGGTGCCCTCAGAATTCGATTCCGGGCACCGGTTAAAAAGTTAGAAAAACCCGCTCGTCCGTTCACTGAACGTACCCGAGCCAAACTTCGGAAAATGATTCCGGGCACACCGGGCATCGGAATCAGGCGCCGTCAGAAACTGTGTTCTTGTAAAATTCCAATGAAAATTAAGAAAAAAAAATTCCTTGAAATTTATGGGTCTTTACATATTTTATCTAATGAACATATCCATTATTCAACTACAAAAGGATTTGTATCCCCATTCAATATTGGAGGTTATTATCTCATGAAATGAACTAAAATTTTTCCTCCCCATTGTGTATTAGGATTCACCATACGGGTAAGGTTATTGTTCATAACTTTAGTCAGCTAACCCAATATATCTAAAAGTTGCTTGGCATCGGTTCAAGCTCTAACTCCATCATCATTATCTTTTATTAGAGTTAAATTCCTACTTGAATTATGTGAATTGATACAGTTTTAATTTCTTCAAATATGTTCTAGTACTAAGCAATGGAATACACTAGATTTGGTTGTATATAAAAATTCATAATTTTAAACAAGTAAAATACATATAATTAATTAAAAATATATGCCTAGAAAATCTCATGATCATAAACATGGTTTCTTTGGGAGAATATTTAGTTTTAAATACTTCATAATGGTATATAATAAAAATGTGAATTATTTTAAGTATATCTCCTCAGAGTGTCAACCCAGGTGTAAAGTAAGGCCTGTTTTCATGTTCCAGGTTACGACGAGCCATTCCTGACACACCAGTTTAGAGTTGTTACTCCTTGGTACATCTATTCTAGAAAAAAAATAAACTTGTAGTATCCATTCTAGGATTTATTACTATGGATACCCACATAATCACTTCTATACCAAAATTCTAGAATGCTCTTAGATTATTTTTCTCAAAGTGTATCCTATGGTTATATTCACAAATATTTGTTTTTTAAATATATATTCAAAGGTTTTACTAAACTTCCTCTAACACTAACTATAATGAACTCGACCCTATTATCCCAAATCTACTATCTTACATTAATAAATTGTCATAAGATACAATAAATCACATAACAAGGTATAAATATTTCAGTAGACTTGGTAAAATATATACATAATTTTAATCCAC
Organism: Viscum album; assembly: GCA_963277665.1. Lineage (NCBI taxonomy): Eukaryota > Viridiplantae > Streptophyta > Magnoliopsida > Santalales > Viscaceae > Viscum > Viscum album. Next base: position 2,041,731,169 of record OY728147.1, on the reverse strand, counting down.
ATTACATTTTGAAACATAATATACACAAATAATTTCATTGTGACTTCAATTTTTCCCCCTTTGTGTAACCATGAATATCATTCATAACATAATTTTAGTAATCCTAATAAAACATGAAACAAATTATGGTGGGGAGCTCAAATTCTCAATAAGGGTATGCATACAATAGATACTATGAGTAAATATGTCCTCAAATATGTAAATATAAATAACTAAAACAAATTACATTTCAATAATCACATCAACTGTGAAACTTAACCTTGGATATTATAACTAATCAAATAATCTGATGGAAAAAAATGACGATGGAATGAATAATTGTTGACATCTACACTATCAAGATCTATCCTTAGTTTAGCTATTGTAAAGATCAATCCTCTTGATAGTTTAAGTCTCTAGGTTGAAACTGGAAATATCTATTTAAATATCTATCATCCTGAAAATTAAAAACCTCATAGAAAAATATGTGAATGGTTTATCACTAACTGATTTCATCTCATGAGACTTATTGATACGTTTAGGGGCTATATTAGGCCCTTCCCATCACATAATAAATCCAATACATTCTTCATACGAAAAGGGTGAATCAAAAATAACATAACTATTCATCTTGAGAAACAAGCATACGAAAACTAAATAACCTAAACATAAACCATGAATGGTATCAAAATTTTACATTCACATTCGAACAGAACATAAATCATTAAATAAAATATGCTAAATTATATCATAATATATACACCTCAACTGTGCATAATATTTAATATTGTATGTTGACATAGATTTAAATACTCTCTAAAATCATTGAAATTTTTTGATAGAAATATATTTTTTTCCATTTAAACCATTGATTTAAAAATATGCACTATTATAAATGAAATAAAATTGAAAATAACCACATAAACTATTAAAGGAATCCTCAAAATAATAAGTTGTCGTGATGGAAGAAAAATATTCTCACACCATATAAGATAAGAAAAATATTTCTCCCGTTGAAAAATTTATAATCTACCTCATTTAGAAAATGATAGAAATATTATTTTCTAACCATTTTATAAAAGTCAAAAATGGATAAAAATCACATTAAACATTCATAGTATAATAGTTAAAATATTTAGAAACACATTTATAAGAAACATTTTCATGACCCATCCCCTAGGGCCCATGTCGTGATTACCCCAAGCCCACCTCCAATAGTCCAGGGTTTGGTGACTAGTGTCGGGTAGGCATATACCACAAATGGGGGGAATTATCCTATGTACCTATACAAATGCACACATATCCAAGCCACAAATTCTGAATGAAAAACACAATTAAAACCATGAATGCCACTAGGACAATCATGAGAGTAACAGTATAAAAATGATGTAAAGGGGGATAGTATAAAATCCTAACAAAATAAAATTGTAAACAAGTGAGTACTCACGTTTCTGAAAACGCATCAACAAAAAACCCTTGCTGGAGGGTAGGTGAAGTGAAGATGCCTAATGTTATAGGAGTATGCCTTTTCTATCTTATCTCATTAGGCACCACCTGGTCCTTGACCATCTGGGTCTCTATCAAAACAATGGTCATCAATACATGATATGGAAAATGTGAGAAAAGCCCGTGTAGGGGAGATTATAAAAATACTCAGTAGGATGCCCTGAAATCCAAAAAAGAAACAACATAATGAAATACACATGGTAAAATTAGCACTATATGGTAATATGCCCCAACATATATTTAGAACATACAGATAAACTCTTCTCAAGAACAATGAATCAAATGGTTCCATCCCCGTATCTAGAAATATAATTCTCATTGCAGGCTCAAAAAATAACACAAAAAACCAATTGAACACACCCCATGAGCTTAGCCATCATAGATGGAACTCCTCTGAGAGGTACACTTCATCAAGAACAACTCTATCATTCTAAATGGTATGTATGAGAAAATGTGCTCCATCGGGAACATTATACTAGGTCCAACTCTGGTGCCCAACAGTAGAGTTTCAGTCACTATTGTCTAACATCCACCATAATACTAAGAAAACCCTAGTTGATAGGTCCATACTCAAAATTATACATAGATGAGGGATCCCTACTTCTTACCAACTCCTGAAACTTTTTTCTATCTTATAAGTAGAGGCCTACACCTCTGTAAATTTATGGAGAACTTTCTCTAATATAGGTAACGTTAACATCAAGTGGAGGGGCATGCTCCTCATAGTTGTGTCCTACAGCAGAGGGAGCTAAAACTCCAATGGAGTACCCCCTCCTAACCGCTACTTGGGACAGGGGCGTGAAACTCCATAATGGAGGACATGTACCCTAATCCTATAGATAGTATGACTGATGAAGGAATTGCACCCTAATTTCATAGGGGGGTACGACTTCCTAAGTTGAGGACCCACAGACTACTTGGTAGGGGAGTACTACATAGTGCGTAGAGGACCCACGCCCCAGTATGATAGGGGAGTACCAACTTTTTCTATTAATGTGTGGAGGACCCATGATTTGGACCAACAACGTAGTACTGATTCCAATAATAGAGGACCCAAAACCTACATGGTATGGGTGTAATGACTCTATGTACGTCAGATATGGAGAACTTGAACCCTTCTCTTGTAGGGGAGTACTGACTGCATGGATAGAGGACCTGCTCTCTAGTATTGTATGGGAGTACCTACTCATCCTTCACAAGCATCTATGTGAACCCACACCCTAGTCATTCGTGTGAGTAAAACCCCCAAAGGAATCTACCAGGAAGAAATGAACCTACTCCCACAATGTGGGGACTCCCATCTTTACGAGACATGATGGTTTGTTCTAAAGCATTCATGTACAATAAGAAATTACTCCTAAAACCATTAGGTAACCTGAAAACATCCAAAAATCCAGATAGAGTATCTTAAAAAGACCATATCATCTCTAGGGTCCCAAATCCATAGAAGGATCATCAAGCACACACTCCATTTAAATGTTAGGGGTGTTTTAGTGAAAAAGGGCAGGTTAGTTCCGGGCCTGGTCCCACCTGGTGGGTCGACCCGACCCAAACCGGAATAGGGTTTACCTACCCTACTCGACTCGGTTGGGCACGACCTACTATGGGATCAGCCTACCCTGAATGGGCCCGACCCAATCTGTCATCCCACCCTGCGGCCAGGTCTAGCCCACTGCTCCACCCTGACCCACTTAGCTAGCCGGTTTGGTCCACTCAGTACGTAGAGGGTTCCACATCCTCGCTCTTTCAACATGAATGAATCATCTAGCTCATATTCCAGCACATGATCCTTAGGACCACTTTTGACTAGTCTGCCTCACTTCGGCCCAATCTACCCTCATCCTATGTCGCCACCAGCAGTCGCGCCGCCAAAGGAAACTTGCTTTTACCGCACCGACTTACGCCAACCACAGAATTCCCCCACCGACACCCCAGTGGCCCCTCTACGGGCCTCCAGACTTGCTCAATTTTTCCAATATCTAATCTAGATGATTTTCTAGGATCCTTTGGTCACCACCTTCTCTATTGTGGGCTCTGATTCATGCCACGGTTCTTCCCAATGTGAATCCCTTCCATCATAGGTTTTTCTCGCACCAGTTTGATCCATCTTACACTATCATCATCACACCTCTATTATACCACCTCTATTCTATATCCATGATATTGGATCCTTGTTCCATGAAACTATTATGTATAGATCGATCACTATTCATCCCACGAAGAACATGCAGGAGAATAGTACAATTGAATAATGCATGGACCGAACCTTGGTCATTGTTCATTTCTTCTTCGATCAATTCCATTGGAGGGATCATGATAACAAAACCAGAATAATCACAACATATATAAGTGAGAAACAATCATCCATTGGTTCAAATATTCAATTTAAACAAATATTCCATTTGAGTATACCTACTCACATCAACCTACACAATCCATGAGAATACACCCTCATGAAAACTATTTATCAACTACAATCCTGTGGACCTAACCTCCCATATAAACCATTCAACATTCCATTGCCATTTTATATAGGTATACCCACCCATATCACCTATTCAACAATACCACTTAAATTAAACAAGCATGGAAATACTAGAAGGAGGCAGTTCACCTCTGAAGAAAGTTATTAAATATATCAAGGCATTAATGTTCTTCCACTAAATAGGAAAGCCCAAGCACACACCCCTTGGGTGGATTTGAATGAAATAAACTATTTATATTAGTAAAAAAATTCCATTTGTGACCTTGAATCCTGTTATAGGATATAACGCACCTAGGAAACCTACGAGCATCCTCACTAGGTCAGACTAGGCATACGCCCAGCAACTCGCTCAAAATAAGTTCGTGCTGGAAAGTTCGTCGCATGGTGAAAATGATGAATGCCTGAAAAGTATTTTAAAATATGAAAGAAAGTATTGAGCACCTACCTTGGCTTGTTAGTAGACAAATTTTCTTGTATCAATCCTTGATTCATCTTGGTTTGGAAGAAATCTAAAGAATGGATTAATAATGAAAAATTTGGGCATACGAACCTAAATCAAAATAGTGCAGTAGTTGTTCCTAAGAATCATGAATTACTAAAATGGAATAGATTACTCACCGATGTGGTACCAATAAGATAGAATGTGCTCAAATCGGAGTCTGGATGGCTTCTCAAACTGAAAAACGTGGTTAGAAGGGTTTTAGCTCCCAAAAATGGAGGAAAACTTATGTTAATCAAAAATTGAGGCTACTGCCTCATTTATAAAAACAAAACCCACAGGTCAAGTACACAAAATGTACCTCAATTACACAGTGTGTACATCCACAATGTGTATCCTAGGTACATGTTCTATACCTGGAATGTATCCTACGTTGAGCTTGTCTTTTCCCCTTCTTTCACAAAAACAACCCAATAGGCCCATGGACCGACTTAGGGTCTAATCCAAAAAGGATGTAACTAACATGTAACCCAAAAGTAAAGATCTGTACCTCATAAAAAACCTAGGATATTACAATCATCCCACCTTATATCAATTATTTCCTGAATTTATCTCTCAAGGGTGGTCAAGATACATCTAAAAACAACTTCGGCCATTGAGCACATAAGTCACCCCCCCCCCTCTCCCATGTTTCATCCTATAAATAGTCATGAGAACATAGCACCCACTCTACAGGAACTGACGAGCCTCATAGAACCTTTATAATTTTATCGACTACAGTAATCAGATGCTCCCGAGAAGATGCATCAACCTGATGCTCAACCTCCTCATGCTAAAAAATGTGAGACGAGTCTGATTTTTTGTGGCACATCTGAGATACATGGAAGAAATCTTGAAAAGATCGGCACATCTGAGGTAACTACCACAGATAAGAAACCCATATGACTATCTCCGGAATTTTGAATGGCCTGAAATTTCATAGTGAATGTTTACCCTATCTCATGATCTGCCTATGTCCCAAACTTAATGAAACACCCAAGAAAACCCAATCATCAACCTAAAATTCTAGAGGTCTTCTATAGCAATTGTCATATGATATATAACAAGATATTGTAGTTTTTATCCACTTTTAAATTATCTGAACCAACTCAAATGTATCCTTTAGGAGACGCATTTTTGGTAAAGTAGTCTCTCCTGCCTCTGACTAGCATAAGGGAGAATGGAATGGTCTACTTCATAAAGCCTCGTAAGGTTCCATCTGTATTGTCTCTTGATAACTATTTTTGTAGTCAAACTAAAACAAGGTAATGGTCCCCTCCCAAGATCCCCAATGATCTAGGACACATTCTCGCATCGTTTCATCTAGAACCTATACTATGCACTCTGATTGGTCATAAGTCTAAGGGTGGTATGTTGTGCTCAGAAACAACTATACACCCAGTTCCCTCGGAAAACATTTCTAGAAACCAGATGTAAAGTGGGAATACCTATCTAAAATGTTAGTGCGTGGGACCCAATGATGTCATACCACCTCTAATATGTATTACATTCCAAGATCATCCACATTGAAGATCACCTTGATCGAAAAGAAATGTACATCCTTTGTAAGCCTATCTACAACAACCCACATGGCATAGTTACCTCGTGGAGATCTCAGTAAACAAGTAATTATATCTACCGTGACATCACCCCATTTCCACATCAGAATAGGTAAATATAGTAAAATCCCAGTTGGTTTTTGATGTTATTCATTCACCTACTAATAGGTGGAACACCACATAACAAAACCATCTACCTCTCTATTCATTCCCAAAAACCAGTTTTGAAATCGCAAGTCACGGTACATCTTGTTGACCCCAGGAGGCACTAACTAAGTGGAAGCATAAAACTCCCACTTAAGCTCCTCCCATATATCCACTGAAATCCAAAAACATACATGGATAAGAATAATCCCATTATCTCTTACCATCCAACCTAGATGAGGGTCTTCACATGCCCTACATTCCCGTAGAACTAGGCCTTTCAAATCTGATAGTTTTCAAATCCTAAATCTGTCCAGCAGGCTAAAGGTCACAACTCAAGGATTATAGATAAGGCTACCACTTTGTATCATAAACCTCTATATCAATCTCATAAAAAACTCCATAATATTCCATTCAATATTTTCCTACTGCACTACCCATATCTAAGTCCTCCTGCTCAGTGCATCAGCCACTACATTGCGCTTACCAGGAATGTAGGAAAGCACGAAGTCAACAGACTATAGGTACTCCACCCACCTTTGTTGCCTCAAATTTAGATCACAATGTGTAAGGATATACTTGAGGCTTTTTTGGTCTGTGTACATCACAAAATTCACTCCTAGTAAATAGTTCCTCCAATAGCCCAACGCATGAATAACTATAGCTAACTTAAGATCGTGTGTAGGGTAATTCTTCCAGTGTGGCCTCAGTTGCTGAGACCCGTACACAAAAACATTATCTAGTTGTAGTAGTACTTCTCCCAGCCCAATACCTGATGCGTCATAGTACACCATTTAGATCTCTCCCTACTATAGAAGTACTTGTGCTGGTATGGATGCCAACCACCCTTTCAACTCTAAAAAGGTTGTCTCAAAAGATTTTGACAACACAAACTTTACACTCTTCTTAATCAAGCCCGTCAACGGCGATTCTATGCATGAGAAGCCCTGTATCAAACGCATGTAGTATCCAGCCATCTCGAAGACACTACATATGTCAAAACATTTGTTGGTTTATTCCCTGTAAACTACTGCTCTCACCTTCTTTGGTTCTAGTGACACTGTTTTCTCTGAGATGATGTGACCGATAAAGTGAATCAGATTACTCTAAAATTGTCACTTTGTGAGCTTAGCATATAACTGATTCTATCTTAGTGTATTCAAAATGATCTCAATATCGTTGGAATGGTCGTGTCGATTGTAAAAATACACCAAGATATCATCCACAAAAACAACCACAAAAGAATCCACGAAAGGATGTAATACTCAGTTTATCAAATCCATGAATACCACTGGTCGTTCGTGAGACTGAATGGCATAATCAGATACATGATTAACCCATACCTACTACAAAATCCTTTATAAGGTATGTATTCATGTCAAACATGCACCTAGTGATATCTTGACCTCAATTATATCTTCGAGAACACTCGATCTCCTCAAAGATGACCAAATATGTCATCTATCCGTAGAAAAGGATTTCAGTTTTTAACTGTCATCTAGTTCCGTTTTTGATATTCCATGCATAGCCTAAGAGTTACACTCTTCATTTTCCAAAAAAAATAGAGAACCCTTCACCTTTAAATCCACTAGATACCACTTGAGCTCCTCCAACTCCATCATACCCATCCTGTAAGGAGGATGGATATCAGTGTTGCTCCTAGAACTCGCTCAATAGAAAACTCTAGCACTCTCTTTGGAGGTAAACTAGTAAAGTTATATGTAATGAAAACCCAAAATTTCTCAACCACTAGAGGAAAGTCTCCCTGAATCACTCTCTGATCATCCAAAACAAACAAGCAATATGGGTTGTCAACCTACCTAGCCCACGAAGCTCATGTCCAGATCTACTCAATTGGACATCCCATTCACTAGTGTGAATAAAAAATACACCCAAAAGTTATTTTAAAGTCATCCTTTGGCAATAGTAGTAAATTTAATCTTGAGAAGCTACCAACAAATCCATCTTGATAATGAAATCAAACCCTATCATCTAAGGGATATATAAACTCCAGAGGTTGTGGAAATAACCAACCTCAAGGGGACACACAAAAAATTGTTGTACATCACCCATCATAAATCACAACATTGTTTATAGTGTCAAAACTCCCTTAAAATGAAAAACCAAGCGCCCCGGTTTGTTAAACACATGTGCAGAGATAAAATTGTGACATGCACTTGTTTTGAAAAGTGCAGATGGAATAATAAAATTTCCCAAGATCGTACCTCCCACGGTAGACAGTCTTGCATCCTACTCATGTTGCGTCTTTTTCACTGTATATGTCTAGCCTATCACTCACAACTATAGGGAATGTCTTGGAAAACTTTTGCATGATCCCCATACTGCCACAAGATCGTCACTTGACTGGGTCGTGGTCCCATTGATTAGTAACGTAGCCTTTCCTTCCACACTAATGGAAATATACCAAGATACCTGCACCCACATCCAGACTATCACTCATGTCCTGGGAAACATCAAAATGACGCCTCTTTCCTGAAGATATAGATCCACTAAGGTAAGAAGCATCACTCCCTTGTTTTGTACCACTAGCTTCCCTCAGGTGTTTCTCTATAATTAGTGTCTAATTCACAATCTTTGTGAGAGATGGAAACCTGAACACATTGAAATTAGATTCTATATCATGTCTGAGACCTTCTTTATAAGGATCCATCCTTAAACATAACTTAATCTTTAATTAAATGAATAATTCAAATTGAGGATATTTTTAGGTTTAGAGATTTAGAGAATTTTCCATAACAATTACATTACATCTCAAAAATTACAAGGTAGACACTTATACTCAGTTTTGATTTCATTCATAAAATAAAAACTCATGAAAAAAAAGATTCATGTCTAGTCCCATGTTTTAGATAGCATGAATTTTCCATGATCCCATCCTTGACCCTATTCATCTTTAGATCCTGTGAAAAAACATTTAACAACATGGGATGAGCATAAACATATCAGAAAGGATTATAAAACGAAGATAGAAAACATTAGTTCATCATTCCATACTTAAAATTAGCTCTTTAACACCCCACATGAAATCATAAGATTTATGAATAACACATAGAAAACATAAATCATAAAGGTAACTTGTGGCATCAATATCATACTTACATTGTAGCTATCACAACTATGTAGGGAGTAACATTTGGAATACCCATAAAAATATATTCCATTAATCTCTGAGCAGAATCATTCACGTTTACCTCCATCATGTTACCCAATGCATTGAAGATCTATACCGGGATCACCCTCCCTATGTTTATCACTGAACCACCCGTATACATAAACAATGCCAAAGAACCATAACATATTCATAACACATAAAACAAACATAAAAGAAATATAAAATTTTCCACATTTTTATCACATTATATCATTTAAATATATTGACATAACAAATCCATTATAAAAATCACTTTCAATACCAAAATACATAAAAGAGTATCTGGTATTTATATTAATTTTAAAAACATAATGTCTTGATAAGGAATCCATAGATCAAATAATACTCGTGGTGGTGGAAAGGGTCATTGTCACCGCTTAAGTTAAAAAGATACATTCTTTTTTGTCGTTTATTAAAAATCTTCATATAAAACGATTCCCTTTGAATGATATTAAAATTAAAAGGAGTTTATATAGCATATAAAATAATAAATTGTATAAAAGCAATATATTCCTCAATTAAAGGAGATTGATATGAAGTCCCTTACCTCGTTTCAAACATGACTCGATCGTTCATTAAACTTCTGAATAATAAAAAAAAGTTAATTTGCTTAAGATACTTTATTAAGATTAATACTCCATTAATATCTCTTATTACCATTTTATAAACATTATGTAATCATTTGAGTTAATAATGGTTGTTTTGTCGGTATTTGGTACTTGAGTAAAAAATGAACACCTTATAATTACATGTTGTCCATGTGGTCAATAGTCCATTATCCCCTGAATGATATTCTAGATTTTGATATCATATATATCATATATATCAAGTATATATGTTTATTTATAATAGTATATAACATTTGAGGATAAGAAATAGAATGCATTGTTCATGGAGATGGTAAGTCGTACGTACGCATGAATGACAATTTCATTTCTAATTATTATTTTAATTGAATTAAAACATAATGATACATAGTTATATTATAATTCCAGTATAATATAATATATAAAATCTTTAACTTTATCATTTATTCATCCCATATATGTAATTAACGAGTCATATCACTTTTAGGGGGAGGTAGTTCCCACTTCCTCAAAAGAAATATTCGTGTTTATCAATAATGGAAACCATAAAGGCATGCTATAAATGAAAAAGACAAAATAATAAATGAAACAAAAACATAATATATATCATATATAAATACATTTCCATCTAAATTTCCACCATGAGAGGTGGTAGGAGATAATTGAAAAATCATCGTTTCATGAGGCGTTAGTTTTCCATCCACAGAAACAGTATGTTTTTTACCCATTAGATAGAGGTGTGTAAAAGTGTAGTTTTGATCCTTATCATAAAAAAATCCAAGTATATTGAGGATACTGTTTTTTTATAAAATAAAATATTAAAAAGAGTTTAGGGGTTGGATATGTAAAATAAAAGAAAATAATTTAAGAGAAATTCTTACCTTTAATTCAGGTAACTCCTTTTGGTTTGAACCAAAAGGACTTATTGAAGTGCCTTCTGCCAAGGTTAAGGATTCTAGATGGAATATAGCGATCTTGAGAGCTTATTTTGGTAGGTGTTGGACATTATAAGATACTTGAGAGGTGTGAGGAATGGGTTGGAGGTGAGGTCTTTTTATAAGGGGGAGGAGGGGCTCTTTAGGAAAATTTACAAATATTATTTTATTATAAACTTATCTTCGGTTTCTAAAGATCCAAAACTCATTAAAGTAGAATATAAGATGATTCATGGTGGAATTAAATTCATCCAATAAGAATAAGACAGTTTTTGAAAGTTATTTTAATATTTATAATCTTATTTATTTAAATCATTTATTAATGAGGTAAATACTACATCGTTTTTGTGTCATAAATAATTTTATTTATTTGGTGTCTAAAAATTATAAAAAAAAATACCATGATGTATGAAATATTTTTTTCCATTGAAAATTTATATTCAAAAATATAACTTATATAACTTCATGTAAAAATTAATTTACTAAAAGATATTTGTTTATGCCATTTTTTCATTTACTTTAAGTTAATTAAACTAAAGTGTCATTATATCTCTAAAGTGGCTCCATGGGGTCCCAAAATCAACCCAAGGATGCCCATTGTAGAAACTGACTCAACTGATAAAGTTAGAAAATGTTTTAAGGTAATTTTGTATTATTATAATGTTCTTTTTACATTGAATTTCCATATTTACCTTTAACTACGGTAAATAAAAGTCAAAAGTTACTATTCACCAAAAATTATTTTCATCTTATTGAACCAAATTTTACATACTAATAAAACCATGTATGTCAGATTTTTGAAATTCAATCCGCTAAAGCTGTAAAAATTCATTTAAATTAAAAGGTCAGTTTTTAACTACTACTTAGTGCTTTCACTATTCATCAAAAATTGATGTTTTCAGAAAAATACCAAAAATTCAGCCTAAAATATATTTAATATTTAAAATTAAATAATAATGTCTATTTTGTAAAATTAAAAACATATAAGAATTAATTTAAAATTAATTCCCGTTGTCAAAACAAATAGCATGTTTTTGAGAAATGATAACTTTCAAAAAACAAATACATGTTTATGTCCAATTTCAAAGTGAAATTAAATCTAATGTCCAACATTAGATTAAATGGTAAAAATATCTAATTACACTTTAAAATAAATTAAAAAAATTATCTATCCATATAAATACATTATATTAAAAAGAATTATTGAATTAAAATATAGAATTTTTAACTATTCATTAAAAATGAACTTTATCAGAAAAATACCAAAAATTTACCCAAAGTAAATTTTTATGTCCTGAATCAAAAAATAATTTTATATTATCAAATAAAACATATTAATGTGACCAAAACTATATTTAAAGAGGTAACTCAATCAAAAGGTGGTAAATCAACCTTTTAAATTATATTAGAGTATTTATGCTTAAAATTAGATTCCTTCCCATTTTTAGCCACTATTTTTTATTGGATAAATGTAAAAACATTTTAAAAAATGTATAATCATATTGTAGTTAGTTCTATTCATCCTTGCCAACAAAACGGCTAGGCTTTAACTACCATTTAAAATAATAATATTATATTATTAGTGTGCAACGTAAGATTTCAAAGAAAATCGTTGTTCCGTATAGGGTATGCCACCAAACATAGCGTTTCCTTTAAAGTAAAATTAAAATTTAATTCAAAAAAATTAATAAACATTCAAATGTATTATTCTTTATTTACTTGGGATGTTACATCCTTCCCCCTTTTGAGAATTGTGTCCTCGCAATTGTATTCACTAATCAAATAAGTGGGGGTATTTATCCCTTATAACATTTTAAGATTCCCACGTTGTCACTTCATCCATATTGCTTTTCATCAAAACCTTTACATTGTGAATTACCGTATTCCACAACACTTTCCCTCTATGGTCAAGAATTTGGACTAGTTTTTCCTCATAATAGAGATTTTCTTCCAACGGAACTACCTCTGGGCTCAAAACGTGATATGGATATGGCATATACTTTCCTAACATTGAAACATGAAAAACTTTGTGTACATAGGATAACCATGGAGTTATATCCACTCTATACGCAACTGATCCACCTTTCTCTAGGATTTCATAAGGTCCAAAGACCCTCGGACTCAATTTTCCCTTCTTACCAAAACCTATCACACTTTTCCATGGAGAAACTTTATGAAAAACATGATCACTTACCTCGAAAGATATATCCTTCCTCTGGTTATCCACATAACTTTTCTGCCTACTCAGAGCTATTATCATGTGCTTCTGAATCAACTGAACCTTTTCCGCCATCTCTTCTACCAATTTTGATCTCATCAGATTCCTTTCAACTACTTTATCACAAAAAGGTGTATTTTGACACCGCTTTTTATATAATTCTTCAACTGGATCCATCTGTATACTAGAATGAAAATTGTTATTATAATAAAATTCAACCAAAGTAATATGGTGGCCCAAACTTCAATGGTAATTTAGTGAACAAGCACATAGCATATCCTCCATGGTCTGAATTGTTCATTCTAACATTCCATATCGTTGTGGATGAAAAGATATATTAAAATTTAATTCGGTACAGAATGACTTTTGAATGACATTCCAAAAGCTAGAAGTAAATCTAGGATCACGATCAGATACAATGGAGAGGGGACCTCCATGAAACCTGAAAATCACATTAACATACAACCAAGAATGTTGATAAAGAAATAAGTTATCTCGAATAGGAAGGAAATGAGCTGATTTAGTCAACATATCAACAATAACCTAGATTGCATTATTACCTTAAGATGTCTTCGGTAATCCCACAATGACGTCCATGGATAAATTTTCCCATTTCCACTCTGGCACTGGTAAATACTAAAGCATCCCTTTATGTAACTACAACTCTACTTTAACCTAATGAAAAGTCAAACACATCATAGTAAAATTATCAATATCTCTTTTCATTTCATCCCATGTGTAATACTCCCGAAGATCTCTGTACATCATAGTACTACTAGGATGAACTAAAAATGGAGAACTATGAGCTTCACATAACAACTCATTCTTTAATTATGAATCACAAGGCACACATAATCTCTTTCCAAACCTCAAAACATAATAATTATCAATGTTAAATTTAGGAAACTTACCCTTCTAAACCAACTCGGAGTTTTTATGAAACTCAATATCTTCCTTCTGCTCTTTCTTTATTCTTTTAAATAGAGATGATTTCACTGACACCTAAAACAATACAGAATAATTTCCTGCACCAACAACTTCTATACTAAATATCATCAAATCAAAAACCAAAGGATTGTGTTAAATATGTAGCAAGGTTAATGTAGCATTAATTTTTAGATTCAAAGAATCAGCCACTTTATTTTCATTTCCCGGATGGTAAAGGATTTTACAATTATAATCCTTAATTAATTCCAACCATCTCCTCTATCTCATGTTCAATTCTTTCTGAGTGAATATATACTTCAAACTTTTTTGGTCAGTATATATTTCACATTTTACTCCATACAAATGGTGCCTCTAAATTTTTAAAGCAAAAACAACTTCAGCTAATTCAAAATCATGTGTAGGGTAATTTGACTCATGATGTTTCAACTGACATGAAGCCTAAGCCATTACCTGATCATTCTTCATAATGATACATCCATGTCCTTTCAACGAAGCATCATTGTAAATAAAAACTCATCATTTCTGGAAGGTAGTTCCAAAACATGAGCATTCACCAATCCTCTTTTCAATTCATGAAAACAATCATCACATTCTTTTGTCCAAACAATCTTAACACCGTTTTGAGTTAACTTGGTCATTATACTAGATAACTGTGAAAAATTATCAACAAAACTTCAGTAATAACCTTCCAACCCAAGAAAAATATGAATCTCGGTTATATTTGTGGGTCTTGGCCACTATTTAAAAACTTTTGTTTTAGCAGGATCAACAGTTATGCCACTTTTTGAAACAATGTGACCAAGAATGAAATTTTTTGTAACTAAAACTCAAAATTTCTAAATTTCCAAAATAGTTTATTTTTTTTATGGTTTGCAGGACCACCCTCAAATAAATTTCATCCTCTTCTTTACTTTTAGAATAAACCAAAATATCACCAATGAACACAACCACAAACTTATCCAAGAACTAATGGAAAATTATATTCATAAGATCCATGAATACAACAAGTGAGTTGGTTAAACCAAAAGGCATAACTACAAACTCATAATGGCTATATCTAGTATGAAATGTGGTCTTCGGAATGTTTTTTTCCATTACTTTCAATTGATGGTACCACGACCTCAAGTGAATCTTGAAAAATACTGATCTCTCTCGAGCTGATCGAAAAAATCATTGATATGAGGCAAAGTATACTTGTTCTTAACAGAGATGTTATTCAATGATCTATAATCAATGAAAAGTCTCATTAAACCATATTGATTTTTAACAAACAAGATAGGAGAACCCCATAATGATGTGAAAGGTAAAATGAAACCTTTATCTAATAACTCCCGTAATTTCTTCTTTAACTCTAAATGTTCAACTTGATCCTTTCGATTAGGGTTTTGAAATTGGATTAGCATCAGGGACTATGTCAACTGTAAATTCTACTTCCTAATCAGGTATAATACTAGAAAAATAATCAGGAAAAACATCTAGATACTCATTAACAACGGCCACACCATTAATCAGAATAGTTCCTTTATTTTCAACAATATGTGCAAGGTAACATTCATTTCCCTCATTTACTTGTTTCTCAACTTCTTAGTATGTTATCAAAAGTAAGGGTTCATTCCTATACACAAACTGAAAATCATTCTAAAAAGAAACTGATTTAGCTCTGCAGTCAATCTTACGATGATAATCAGAAAGCCAATCCATACCCAAAATAACATCAAACATTACTAGAGGAAAAACAATAAGGTTTGAAGGTAGATTCTTCCCACAACCAAGGACGTGAAGGCTCTTATAATTTATTTGTGTATCAATATTTCCCCCTAGTGTTTTTACCATAAGTTCAAAATTCATATCTTGATATAGAATTCCCAATTTACTAAAAAACTTATTATAAATTAATGAATGTGTAGACCCCAAATCAAACAACACATTGGCATAATCTGAAAAAACAAACAGTGTACCTGATACTACTTCATTCGATGGCCCAACATCAATTGAGGTAGTTTCAAAGGACATCACCACACCTTTATGCTTGTAGTTTGGATTCTTTCCCTATGTTTTGTTCTTTGTTTGGCACTCATTTTCATAATGACCCAATTCATTGAACTTAAAACATTTTACTGACTGTAAATCGGATTTTGTCTTACCATTAACCTGATCTTTTTCAGTGCCATTTCCAGCATTATGTCCCATTTTACCACATCAATAGAACTTACCAGAATTCAAAAGACATTCCCCAACATGCTTTTTACCACAATTTTCACAAACTGTAAACTTAATTTTTATACCATCATACTTTTTTGAAGAGTTATTCCCTTTCACCTGCCACCTCAACCTCTTATTCTATTGTTTTTCAAAGAAAACTTGATCATCGGAAAACTCCATTTCTACCTTATTCGCACAACGAACAAGTTTTTCATAAATTTTGAACTCAAGAGAAGCTAAATAAATTTGATATTTTGGCATTAATCTGGAGTAAAAATAGTTTATTTTACTATCATGATCTCATATGAAATTTGGCACATACCTTTCCAGTCGAGTGAATTTTACTTCATAAGTAGCCACTGATTCATCCTCCTACCTCAATTCTTGGAATTTTTTTCCATCCTAAGACTAACCACCTTAGCAAAATATTTCTCATGAAACATACCTTTTAATTCATCACAATTAAGATCATCAACCTCTTCACTATCCCTGATATTTTTCACCATCAACCACAATTTATCAGCTTCATATTCAAAACGGTAAACATCAAGTCTATCCTTTTGGTGTTATTAACAGCCCGTGACATCAAAAACCTTTTCCAGTGCTTTAATCCACCCTTCTAATAGCATAGGGTTAGATGATCCTCCGAATGGTGGTGAATGTTTCCTTATGAAGTCCTTCACTACTGACATGTTCTTCTATGGTTGATCTAGCTAATCTCGTGCATGGATACCACCACCATTTATAGCATAATTTAATTTTTCCATCACTGCATCAAATTGTTTAGTTCTGATTCCAACCATCTCAGATTGCAGATTTGGAAGGTTGTCTTCCTCCTGATGTTGTCCCAACCTAGCTTCCTTTTTTTTCTCTATGGAAAACCATTCTGAGCACAGAATTATCTTTATCAAAGAAACATGGTAATCTGTAAATGCTATATCATTTCAATATTAACATAAATTAATTTATGTATATTATATTAATAATACCCAAACTCCAAAAGTTATCTAAACCGAAATCTGATACCAACTATAAAGACTCAGCCTTAAATATTACATAATCTTGAATTAAATGAATAATTTACATTGAGGATCTTTTTAGGTTTTTTGTTTTAGAAACTTTTTCCACAACTATTAAATTACATCTCAAAAATTACAAGGTATATACTTCTACTCAGTTTCTATTTTTTTCATAAAATAAAAACTCTTGAGAAAAAGAGTTATGTCTAGTCGCATGTTTTAGATAGCATGTCTTTACCTTGATTCTATCCTTCACCCTATTCATCTTTCAGTTCTGTGAAAAAACATTTCATAACTTGGGATGAGCATAAAAAGCTCAGTAATGGTCATAAAATAATGAAAGAAAACATGAGATCATCATTTTATACATAACTTAAGCTCTTTAACATACCTCATGAAATCATAAGATTTATGAATATCAAATACAAAACATAAATCATAAAGGTAAATTGTGTTATCCATATCATACATACATTATAGCTATCATAGCAATAAAGGGAGTTAAAATTGGAATACCCATCATAATATATTCCCTCAATCTCTTAGAAGAAACATTCTCATTTACCACCTTCACATTACCCAATGAATTAGAGATCTATCTTGGGCTCACCCACCCTTGGTTTATCATGGAACCACACGTATACGTAATCAATTCCCAAGAACCATAACATATTCATGACACATAAAACAAACATAAATGAACGATAACATTTCCACATTTTTATTAAAATATATCATTTAAATATATTGACATAAGAAATCCATTATAAAAACCATTTCCAATAAAAAAAATGTAAAATAGTATATTGTTTTTATTTTCCTTTTAAAAATAGCACGACTTGTTAAGGAAGTCATAGATGAAATAAAACTCACGGCGGCGGAAAGGGTCGTTGTCACCACTTATGTTAAAAAGAAATATTTTTTTGGTCGTTTAGTAAAACGCTTTGTAGCAAAACATTCCCTTTGAATGAATGAAAATATTAAAGTAGTTTAAACATCGTATAAAATAATGTTGTGTATTGAAAAAAAAATATGCCACAATAAAAGGAGATTGAGACGAAGTTCCTTACCTCATGTCCGACTTGACACGATCATTCTTTAATCTCATGAATAATAAATTGAAGATAATTTATACTTTCTTAAAACCCATTTTAGAGTTTATTATTCCTTTTATATCACTTATAACCATGTTATAAATATTATTTAATCATTTGAGTTAATAATGGTCGTTTTGTGGATATTTTGTACATGAGTCAAAAATGAACAACTTATAATTACAAGTTATCCATGTGGTCAATAGTACATTATATACATAATGATATTAATGATTTTGATATCAAATATATCATATATATCAATTATATATATTTATTTATAATAGTACATAACATTTGAAGATAATAAATGAAATGCATCGTTCATGGAGACGGTAAGTCGTACGTATGAATGAACGCTACTTTCATTTATATTTATTATTTTAATGAAATTAAAACATAACTATACATAGGTATATTATAATTACAGTATAATATCATATATATTATCATTAACTCTGTCCTTTATATGTCCCACATATGGAATTGACGAGTCATATCACTTTGAGGGACGGTAGTCCGCACTACCTCAAATGATATTATCACGTTTACCCATAATGGAAACCATAATGGTATGATATAAATGAAAAGTACAAACACATAAAGAAAAACTAAACATAATATCTATCATAAATAAATACAGTTCAATCTTAATGGCCACCATGAGAGGTGGTTGGGGATAATTGAACAATCATCTTTTCGTGAGGCGTTAGTTTTCAATCCATAGAAACATTATGTTCTTTACCAATTAGATGTATGTGTGTGAAAGTGTAGTTAGAATTCTAATCATAATAACATCAAATTATATTAAGGATACTGGTTTTTTTATAAAATAAAATAATAAAATGAGTTTAGGGGTTGGTGAATTAAAATAAAAAAAATAATTTAAGAGAAACTGTTACATTTAATTTGGGTAACTCCCTTTGGTTTGAACCAAAAGGACATATTTAAGTGCATTATGAATAAGTTAAGGCTTATAGGAGGAAGAGAGAGATATTTAGAGCTTATTTTGGAAGGTTTTGAATGATCCAATGGGATTGAGATGTGTGAGGAATGAGTTTGAGGTGATGTCTTTTTATAAGAGGTAGGAGGGGCTCTTTAGGAATGTTTGAAAATATTCTTTTATAATAAACTTATCTTCAGTTTATAAAAATAAAAAACTCATTAAGGTTGAATATAAGATTACTAAAGGTCGAAATAAATTTATAAAATAAGAATTTTATAGGCATTGGATGTTATTTTGATATTTATAATCTTATTTATGTAAATCATTTATTAATGAGGTAAATACTGCATCATTTTTGTCTCATAAATAATTTTATTAATTTGATTTATAAATATTATAAAAAAAATACCATGATGTAGGAAATATTTTTTTCTTTCCAATGAACATTTATAGTCAAAATGATAACTTATATAAACCCATTTAAAAATAAATTTAATAAACAATATTTGTTTATTCCATTTTTTCCTTTACATTAATTAATTAAAATATAGTGTCATTATCACTCTCATGTGGCTCTATGGGGTCCCAAAATCGACCCAAATATTTCCATGGTCATAAATGACTCATCAAATAAGTTTTGGACAAGCGTAAAGGTAATTTTGTATTATTATAATATTCTTTTTTACCTTGAGTTTCCCTATTTACCTTTAACCAAGGTAAATAAAAGTCAAAAGTTACTATTCGCAAAAAAATATTTTCATCTTATTGAACCACATATTACTTACTAATAACAAACATGTATGTTAGATTTTCTAAATTCAATCTGCAGAATCAGTAAAATCTCATTAAAATGAAATGGTCAGTTTTTCACTACTACTTAGTGGTTTCACTATTCATCAAAAATTGATGTCTTTCAGAAAAATACAAAAAATTATGATTAAGCTATATTTGATGTTATGAATTAAAAAAATATATATATTTTACAAAATACAAAATATAGAAGTTACATTTATTAATTTAAAATTTATTCTCGTTGCAAAAACAAATAGCGTGTTTTTAAGAAATAATAACTATCAAAAGATTGATACTTGTTTATTTCTAATTTCAATGTGAAATTAATTCTAATGACCAACATTGGATTAAATGTTAAAAACAGAATCTAATTACACTTTAAAACCAATTTAAAATATAATCAAACCATATAATTAAATTAGATTAAAAGGAACTTTTGAATTAAAATACAGTATTTTTCACTATTCATTAAAAAAATGAACTTTATCAGAAAAATACCTAAAATTTACCCAAAGTAAATTTTTATGTCTCAAATCAAAAAATACTTTTATTTTATCTAATCGGACATATAAAAGTGACAAATACTATATTTAAATAGGGTTCTCCATCAAAAGGTTTTAAATCGACCTTTTAAAGAATATTTGAGTATTAATGCTTAAAATTAGATTCATTCACATTTTAAGCCTCTAACATTTATTTTATAAATGTAAAAACATTTAAAAAACATGTATAATCATATTTTAGTTAGTTATATTCATCTCTTCCAATAAAAAAGATAGGCATTGACTACCATTTAAAATAATAATATTATATTATTAGTGTCCAACGTAAGATTTCAAAGAATCTCATTGTTGCGTTTCGGGTAAGACATCGAACATAGCATCCCCTTTAAAGTAAGATTAAAATTTAATAAACAAATATTAATAAACGTTCAAATGTAATATTCTTTATGTACATGGGATGTTACATTCCTTGAAGAGCCTCACCCTTGGCAGATCATCAGTAAAATACATCGGCGCAGAACACTATAGCTCTATAAAGCATGTCGAGTATTCCATAACCGTCATCGCACCCTAATCGGGATGTATAGACTCAATGTACTGCTCTCCACACAGATTCACGTGGTAAAAGTTGTTGTAGAGGCCGGTTTGGAATTCATCCCAACCCATATTCCACAGTCCATCATCCAAGTTCCAAATATAGCACTAGTGCTTTACCGATCCAAGAAGCATGTAAGTCGTGAGATTGACCCTACACTCCAGAGGTATCTCCAATTTATCAAAAATAGGAAATGTTACATCTATAAATATATCTACATCTTGTGTTCTATCATCCCAGGAAAACATAGGAGGCTGATTCTATTGGAATAACCGTGTTAGCTTATGCATAGTCAAGGATGGATGAGGTGCTCCCTAGATCGTCTGCATATATCAAAAGAAACCCTCACAGAACTGTGCCTCAGCACCTTTGTCTCAAATAGTATTTTTTTCCACTACTAAAACTATAGTTGGATCAACCAGTAGCCTATGTCTCACAATCTTTGAAGTATGTTCACTGCCTCTCTCGCGGCGTACCGCTAAAGGTCATCATGGTGGAATGTCTCTCAATTTCCAAATGAATGCATCGGGAAAGAAAAAAATAAACTAAAAAATCTCAAATCATAGTGCAGGTCAAAACCCTCCAAAAAACCAAGTCAACCCCATATCCCACTAATAAATCCAAGACAATATAGAGAACATCCATCCAACCACAAGAAACTATTCCTTTTTTCCACTCAAAAGTCGGTCAATTTCAAGTCTCTCTCCATTATTTCGAGTTCCA
Organism: Viscum album; assembly: GCA_963277665.1. NCBI lineage: Eukaryota > Viridiplantae > Streptophyta > Magnoliopsida > Santalales > Viscaceae > Viscum > Viscum album. The sequence continues at coordinate 2,041,709,284 of OY728147.1, read as the reverse complement.
TTTCAATTCAAGTTCACATTTAGTTACCCAAGAAATTTTACCATGGGTTACAAATTTTGAAACGATGAGGGCCCATAACACCGCATGAACCCAACTTTGTTTCCCATCAATTCCATACATGTAATAACTTCATTGAACATTTACATTCCATCAGTGTGTCATTACCCAATTCATAAGGGATCATACTTCTTATGGATTGAATGATGACACCACACCTTTATCTCATGAACCCAACTTACACAACATCATGCACAACAATCACAACAACTAGCATAGCAACATGAAATATCTAATTCATCCCTGATGGCATAGAATACAGCATGGTATAATGCATGGCATGTGATTATAACAAGTATATATATGATGACTGATATGGTAAACTCCAATCACATCAGCTTTAAACTGAAATAGATCCCAAAATTTCATAAATTGTAACACCATAAATCAAGTGCATCAACCAATGATGAAATAAAACCAACTATAATAGTAAATATCCTAATATCAGAACTCAATTTGAGAAAATAATGATTTTCCCTATATGTATGGTTACTACTCCTAGGCATAGTTTCTTACCAAACAAAATTTACTTCATATCACATTCTAATGTCACCAAAAATTTAGTCAGACCAGAAAAACACATTTGATACCACATTGAAATTCCCCAAACCCATATTCCAAACTATGGTACCTAGAGCCCAATTAGCCACATGGACTCAAGCACATCTCCACAAATTCTAGAGGCTTCCAATTACTAGTGAGGGATAGGGTGAGTCCGTGGAGAGACTATGCCCTCATTACCAGAGTATCACAATAGAAGTAAAAAACATTTGAATAATTGTGAATGCGAAATAAGCTATAGTATTCTGAAAGTAATTCAAGACAAGAGAATACATCAAAAAGTGAATGTTTCTCATATAAAAAATGATGGCAATTTTACAATTTCAAAGAAATCATCTAGAACAACACATGGTAATGTAATATAGTTCAAGTACCCAAAAGAACAAAAGACCAAAAAGGTATCCATGCATCGCTAACCTCAACATAGTCTTGTTCTCCCCTACTCCAAATCCATAATCAACAACCTATACTAGGGCACTTTCCCATATAATCACATGAAACCATACAATTTTTTTAGTCCCCAAGGAGGCCCATATAGGGTGTGATATAAACATCCCAGTAGACAACCAACCACTTCTATATTGTTTTAACAACAATATACAAAGTACGAGAAAGTGTAAAAAACCCATAACGTAAGTGAATATTCCCATGGCATGAGTTTACTACAATGTAAAACTAAGAATCCCTCAAGGATACCTGAAAATAAGTCTGCTTTTAACAAGGTAGCTATAACAAGTAAACAATAAAGTCTCCCAGCCACGCCATACATATATCCATATCATGAAATCTATAGACACACTGCATAAAGAAGTAAACAATCCCATGACCATGTTGTATTATGAAAATTAGCATCCCACGTCCAAGATATATAGTGTATAAAAGAATCTCACAGCCACGCCATATAGTGAAAAGCATACCACAAGGGTTGGATCTAAAGTTTTAGCTGACCATGGAATCCATGTAATAATTATAGACTATAGAGGGTCAGATCCAAGGAACTTGTCCAAGGAATCCCATCAGGTCCCATGCGCATCCCAGGTGGAAACTCAGTTTGGCACTAGTTGGGGTACTAAGAGCATGGAAATATCATGTCCTACATGAGCCCAATCAAGCCAGATATATGGGGTAGTAAAGATTGAGACGTCCCATGGAATCAATACTCAAGGGGTAGAGTCAACTGAAGACATATTCTACTACATTCTAGATACATGGAGAGCAGTCTATGTCATCGATCAACTAGTCATTCAATCATTCAATTTAATCATTAAATTTACACACACATTCTATGTGAGTATACCCACTAAAATCAACCTATATAATCCATGAGAATACCAACTCAAGTAAAAAATTTATCAACTAAAATCATTTGGTCCTACCCTCTCATATAATCCATTAAATATTCAATTTTAATTTTATATAGGTATACCCTCCCATATAATCCCGTCAACAATATCAGTTAAATTAAACAAGCCTAGCAAAACCAGATATAAAAAGGAAATGAGGTAGTACATCTCTTAAGAAATCTTTTCAAGATATCAAGGCATTAAAAGGCTTCGTCTAACTAGTAAAGCACAAGAACACACCCCTTGGATGGTTTAGACTGGAATAAATAGGTTATTCCTTAGTTCACACATGTTGGGTGAAACTAAATCATGTAACAGGTTCCAATTCACATTATCTAAACCTACGAGCATCCTCACTAGGTTGGACTAAGTCTATGACAAGTAACACAAAAAAAATGAGGCCTCTTTGGAAATTATGACGGGTGGCGAAAAGGATGAACACCCCAAAATAACATGAAAATCTGAATGAAAGTATCGACCACCTACTTTATCTGGGTAGTATACAACTCATCTAGTATCAAGTCCTAATTCATCCTGGTCTGGAATAAATTTGTAGAATGGGTGAAGAATGAGAAATTAGGGCATGTGATCCTCAATAAAAATATCCCTATAGTTTTTACTAATAATAAATAATGAAAAAAATATAACCAATTATAAATCTATGTGGTTCCAACGAGATATACCCCACTCGAATTAGATTTTGGATGACTTCTAAAACTGAAAAACTAGGTTATAAGGGCATAGGTTCTAAAAAATAGAGGAAAACTTTTGTCCATAAAAAATTGAGGCTATTTCCTCTTTTATAAAAACAAAACCAAGAAGGAAAGTACATGGCGTGTACCTCAAGTACATAGTGTGTAGGTAGATGACGTTTACCCCGTGTACATAGTGTGGACATGGAATGCATCAAGAATTGAGCCTATTTTTTCCCTTATTTCACAAAAACAACCCAACCGACCAACGACCCGGTGTAGGGTCTAAGTGACAAAGTAAGTAACCAACATTCAAACTCAGTCTTGTCCTTTAAACGGTTGTGATGCCATAACACCAACACTAGATGAACTGATTGGACTTGGAGAACCTTTATAATCCTTTCAACTATATGAATTGGATGCTCCTCAAAGAATGCATCAACCTGAAGTTCAACCTCCTGATGAAAAAAAATTGATACGGTTCTATGTGATAGTAGAGCATATGAGATACATGGAAGGCATTGTACATGGATTGGTACCTCTGAGGCAACTATAATTGATAAGCAACTGAACAAACTCTCTTTGGAATCTCGAATGGCCCAAAATATCTCAATGAAATTTAACCATGTCTCTTATCCACCTGTGTCCCAACTTTGAAAAAACATGCAAGAAAACATGATCCCCAGCCATGAAATATAAAGGTCATCTCTGGCGATTGTCTTATGATTTTTGATGAGACTGTGAAGTATACATACAATTTTTAATCACGTAGACCTGATCAAAAGTCTCCTTCATGTGACAAGGTCCTAGTAAAGATTCCTCTAACTAGGTATACACACTTATATCATCCATCAAACAATCCCACTTAAATTAAAAAATCATTTAATGACCATATATAACAATTAAATGAGGTATTACATATCCTAAGAATGTTATTCAAGGTATAAATGAATTAACGGGCTTCCACTAACTAGGGAATCATAACCACACACCCCTTGGGTGGTTTGGACAGACATGAATAGATTATTTCTTTAAGGACTCACCTTGGATGACCTCGAACCATGTTGTAACCTCCCAAATAAAGAATGAATAATAGATATTTTTATCTATGTCAATTTATAAATTAGATAGTGTTTTAGGGGCTTAAAAAGAGAATAAATCCAATCTTAAGCATGGAATACACTAATATTTTTAAAAGAATGTTTTACAGCCTTTTGATGGTGAACAATTATTAAATCTATATCTTGAAAATTTTATAAACACTATTTGTCAAAATAAACTTATTCTTTATGATTGGGACATTGAAATTTACATTTGATAAATTTTTGGTATTTTTCTGACAATGTTCATTTTTTAATGAATAGTGAAAAATACTTCATTTTACATCAAAACTGCTTTTTCATCTAATTTAATTATATGGTTAGATTATCTTTCTAGTTGGTTTTAAAGTGTAATTAGAATATATTTTTACCATTTAATCCAATTGTGGTCATTATGATTAATTTCACTTTGGAATTTGGCATAAACAAGTGCCAAACGTTTCATAGATATTGTTTCTAAAAAACCCCGCTATTTTCTTTGACAACGGGAATTATTTTTATATTAATTATTGATATTTCTGTGTTTACAATTTGGTTAAATATATTACATATTTGGAATCAGAAGGTCCAAATTATTTGATCAAGACTCTTGTTTTTGGACATTATGAATAGTAACGACGGTATTTATCTTTAATTATCTTAATTAATTAGTAAACGTGTAGTTAAGGGTAATAAAATAATATCATAATAATACAAAATGACCCCAACATGTGTCCTAATTCTACTTTTTGTCTCATGGCAGACCATGGGATTCCAGTTTCCAATCTTGGGGACCCCATGGAATTACTTTTGTGTGATAATGACTTTTTATCTTTTTATTTTTAAAGAAAGTTAAATATAACAAAGAATGTATCACCTGAGTAAAAAAAAATTAATTTTGTCTACATAAATGATCTATTAGACTATAAATATTATTTTTAAAGATAAAAAAAATCTCATACATCATGGTATTTTTTTTATAATTTTTATACATTAAATAAATTAAATTATTTATGAAATCATGATGATGCAGTGATGACCTCATTAATGAATGATTTTAATAAAATAAAAAGATAATGTAAAATCTTAGACATACACTTGACAAATACCTATTGGATGAGTATATATTTAGAACCCTTATCACCTTATCCTCGAAATAAAGAAATGTGGGACTTTTTAAATCTGAAACACATTTCAATATAAAGTAACATTTTGTAACATTCCAAGAGTTCCCTCCTCTCCTCTTATAAAAGGCCCTCAACTCTACATCCTTACCCACACTTCTCAAGCCTCTGGATCAGCCAATTTCAGCTCATTTAATCTCTCCACTTCCCTCTATTCAACCTAGAATCCTTACCTTAGACAGAAAGCTCTTCAAAAACCCATTTTGGTTCAAACCAAGAAGAGTTACCCGATTTAAAGGTAAAGTCTTCTCTAATGTTCTTTTGTTTTATTTTGCTTCTCCGACCCCCTAAACTCTTTTTATTCATTTATTTTATAACAAAACCAGTATCTTTAATATACTAGTATGTTTTTTTAATAATTATTCTAGCTACACTTACACACACCTTCATCTAATGGTTAAAGAGCATATTGTTTCCGTGGATGGCGAATTTCTGCCTCACGAAACGATGATTGTTCAATATTCTTCTAACACCTTCAATGGTGTCCATTAAGATGTCACAATATTTATATATGATATATAATATGTTTATGTTTTCCTTAAGCTTCTGTATTTTTCATTTTTAATATACCATTATGGGTTCTATTATGGGTAAACGTTATATCTTCATTTTAGGAAGTGAGGACTACCGCCCCCTCAAAGTGATTTGATTCCATAATGCCATATGTGGGACTTATAAAGGATGGGGTTAGTGATATTATATATGATATTATACTGGAATTATAATATACCTTTATATCATTATGATTCCATTCCATAAAATAGGAAATAGAAATGAAAGTAGCGTTCATGCGTACGTACGGCTTACCGTCTCCATGAACGGTGCATTTCATTTCTTACCTTTAAATGTTATGTAATATTATAAATGCATCTATATACTGGATATATATGATATATATAATATTTACATCATGAATATAACTCTGGATATAATGGATACATGAACAACTTGTAATTATAAACAATTTATTTTTGACTCAAGTAGCAATGATCGTAAAAACGACTGTTATTAACTTAAATAATTACATAGAGTTCATGACATGGTAATAAGTGATATAAAAGGAATAATGAACTTGAAAAAGGTTCTTAATCAAGTATAAATTAACTCATGTTTATTATTCAGGAGATTAAATAACGATCGAGTCAAGTCGGATATGAGGTAAGGGACTTAGTCTCAATCTCCTTTCATTGAGGCATATTTTGTTTTATACATAACTTTATTTTATACATTGTATAAACCCCTTTGATTTTATGTTTATTCAAAAGGAATCTTTATATACGAAGCGTTTACTAAACGAAAAAATTGAATGTTTTTTTTGTCATACATATGCGGCGACAACGACTTCTCCGCCGTCGTGACCATTATTTGAGTTTTGGCTTCCTCTACAAGCCATAACATTTTTTTAAATGAAAAATAAATACCATGTTTTATTTATCTTTTATTTTGCTAATGAAAATGGTTTTGATTTTTATTTTTTATTATATCAATGTGTTGTATTTATATATTGTGATTGAAATGTGGAAATGTTAAGTTTCCGTTATGCATGTTTTATGTGATATGATTATGTTATGGTTCTTGGGCATTGTTATGAATACGGGTGGTTTCGTGATAAAATAAGGGTGGGTGAGCCCGATGTAGCTCTCCAATGCATTGGGTAACACAAAGGGGTTAAACATTAAGGTTTCTCTGAAGAGATTTGGGGAATATACCGTGATGGGTATTCTAAACGTAACCATGAGGGTTACTCCCTATGTAAGAATGTTATGAATGCCTCAAGTTACCTTTATGTCTTATGATTTATATGATTTATTCATGATTTGATGAGGTATGTTAAAATGCTTATGTTTTACGAGTAAAGTATGATTTCATACATGGACTAATGTTTTCATTTTGTACTTTTATATCCCTTTCTGATCATTTTATTCTCATCCCATGTTTTTTGAAATGTTTTTCACAGGTGAAGGGAAAGGTACATGATGTGATGATAGTGTCAAGGAAGTGTCAAGAAAGAATCTATGTTTTATTTTAAATATGTTTCTGATGATGGGAAAATGAGTACTATCTTTTATGTAACCACTTTGATTAAATATGGAGTGTAATGCATGATTTATGATCTAATTCCCTAAAACTCTAAACATGAAAAGATCCTCAACATGTATTCTTGAAATAACTCATGATTAAGTAATGTTTATGGTTGGGGCCTTATAGTTGGTATCAGAGGTCAGTTTAGATAACTTTAGTAGTTAGAATTTTATTTAATGATTATCCATAAATATTTTTTTATGGTCAAATTGAAATGATATAGCATTTGAAGATTACCATGTTGCTTCACCTAAGATATTTCTGTGTTAAGAATGGTTTTTCGTAGATAAAACAGAATAGCTTTTCTAGGAATGCATATAGAGGGAAATGACCTTTCAAATCAGTATACTAAGATGGTCAGAATCAGAACTAAATAGTTTCTTGCAGTGATGGCTCAGTTGACTCAGGTGAAAAATGTTTTTTTGTTTCTATTGATGATATTTTGGTGTTTTCTAAAAGTAAAGAGGAGTGTGAATGTCATTTAATAGTTATATTTCAAACCTTAAAAGAAAAATAATTGTATGGGAAATTCAGCATGTGTGAGTTTTGGTTGAAAAAAATTTCTTTCCTTAGTCACATTGTTTCTAAAGATGGAATAATTGTTGATCCTGAAAAAAACAAAGGTTTCTGAAGAATGGCCAAGACCACAAATGTAATAGAGATTCGTAGCTTCCTTGGTTTGGCAGGCTACTACCGAAGGTTTGTTAGAAATTATTCACGGTTATGTAGTCCAATGACTAAGCTAACTCGGAAGGGTGTTAAGTTTATCTGGACAAAAGAATGTGAGGATTGTTTTCAGGAACTGAAATGAAGATTGGTGAATTCTCTAGTTTTGGCACTTCTTTCCAAGAATGGTGAGTTTGTTATCTACAGTAATGCTTCAAAGAAAGGACTTGGTTGCCTCCTAATGCAGAATGATCAGGTAATTGCATATTCTTCACGTCAGTTGAAAACTCATGAGGTAAATTACCCTACACATGATTTGGAATTACCTGATGTTGTTTTTGATTTAAAATTGTGGAGGCATCATTTGTATGGAGTAAAGTGTGAAATATATACCGATCACAAAAGTTTAAAGTATATATTCACTCAGAAAGAACTGAACATGAGACAGAAGAGGTGGATGGAATTAATCAAGGATTATGATTGTACAATTCATTACCATCTGGGAAAAGAAAATAAAGTGGCTGATGCTTTGAGTTGAAAAATTAATGCATAATTAAAAATGTTTTGTTTGGAACGTGATCCTTTGGATAAGGATTTGATGAACTTTGGCATAGAAGTTGATGGTCAGTGTGTTCTTCTGTTTTGTTTCAGGTATCAGTGAAATCTTTTCTATCAGACAAAATTAAGCAAGCACATAAGCAAGACAGTGAGTTGCAGAAAAGGGTAGAGCTGGTTCAAAAGGGTAAGTTTCCTAAATTCAACATTGATAACGATTTTTCTTTGAGATTTGGGAAGAGATTTTGTGTTTTGTGTGATTCACAGTTGAAGAGAGATTAATTATGTTAAGATCATAGTTCTCTATTTTTAGTTCATCCTGGCAGTACTAAGATGTATTGAAATCTTCGAGAGTACTACTGGTGGGATGGAATAAAAAGAGATATTTCGGATTTTACTGTGAAGTGTTGGACTTGTCAACAGGTTAAATCAGATCATCATTTACCTAAAGGGATGCTTCAACCTTTACCAGTACCAGAGTGGAAATGGGAGAATATATCCATGGACTTCGTTGTGGGATTTCCAAATACACCTTGAGGTAATAATGCAATCTGGGTTATTGTTGATCGCTTGACTAAATCTGCTCATTTCCTTGCTAAATGAGATACTTTTTCCCGAGATCAACTTTCCTGTTTGTATCTTAAATAGATATTCAGGTTACATGGAGTTCCCCTCTCCATTGTATCTGACTGTGATCCTAGGTTCACTTCTAACTTTTGGAAATGACTTCAAAAGTTGTTGGGTACTACATTATATTTTAGTACGGCTTTTCATCCTCAATCAAATGGGCAGTCAGAATGAACAATTCAGACTTTGGAGGATATTCTACGTGCTTGTTTGATGGAATATCAGGGAATTTGGGACCAACATCTTTCTTCGGTTGAGTTTTCTTATAATAATAGTTTTCATTCCAGTATACATATGGCACCATTTGAGGCATTATATGGGAAGCGGTGTCGAACTCCAGCTTTCTGGGATGAAGTGGGTGAAAGGAAGTTGATGGGACCAGAATTGGTAGAAGAGTTCGCAGACAAAGTTCAGCAGATACAGAGACACATGAGAACAGCTCAGAGGAGGAAGAAGAGTTATGCAGACTACTGGAGAAAGGATCACCCTTTTGAGGTAGGTGATCATGTCTTCCTCAAAGTCTCACCATGGAAAAGTGTGATGTGATTCGGTAAGAAAGGAAAGTTGAGTCCAAGGTTCATTGGACCATATGAAATTTTGGAGAGAGTTGGATCAGTTGCATACCAAGTGGCTTTACCTCCGAGTTTATCTCAAGTACATAATGTTTTTCATTTTTCAATGTTACGGAAGTACATGCCAGATCCATCTCATGTTTTGAGTCCAGAGGTAGTTCGGTTGGAGGGGAACAAATCTTATGAGGAACAACTGATCCAGATTCTTGACCACAGGGAGCAAGTGTTGCGAAATAAGGTGATTCATCAAGTAAACGTTTTGTGGAAAAACCACATGATTGAAGAGGCAACATGAGAATCTGAAAATGCAATGAGGGATAAATACCCCCACTTATTCGATTAGTAAATAAATTGAGGGGACGCAATTTTCTAAAGGGGGGAAGGATGTAACATCCCACTTAAGTAATGAATAATATATATTTTTATCTAAGTCTATTTATGAATTAGATAGTATTTTAGAGGCTTAAAATGAGAATAAATCCAATCTTAAGCATGGAATACACTAATATTTTTAAAAGAATGTTTTACCGCCTTTTGATGGTGAACCATTTTTAAATCAATATTTTTAAAATTTTAAAAGCTCTATTTTTCAAAATAAACGTATTATTTATTATTCGGACATTGAAATATACATTGGAAAATTTTTTGGTATTTTTCGGACAATTTTCATTTTTTAGTGAATAGTGAAAAATACTGCATTTTACATCAAAAATACTTTTTCATCTAATTTAATTATGTGGTTAGGTTATCTTTTTAATTTGTTTTAAAGTGTTATTAGAATATATTTTTACCATTTAATCCAATTGTGTTCATTAGGATTAATTTCACTTTGGAATTGTTCATAAACAAGTGCCAAACTTTTCATTGATATTGTTTCTAAAAAAACCCACTATTTTTTTAACAACGAAAATTATTTTTAGATTAATTATTGAAATTTATGTGTTTGTAATTTGGTAAAATGGATTACATATTTGGAATAAGAAGTTCCAAATTATATAATCGAGACTCTTTTGTTTTTGGACATTATGAATAGTAGCGACGGTAATTATCATTAATTATCATGATTAATTAGTAATCGGGTAGTTAAGGATAATAAAATAATATCATAATAATAAAAAATGACCCCAAAATGTGTCCTAATGATACTGGTTCTATCATGGCCAACCATTTTATGCCTTGTACCAAACCTGGGGACCCCATTGAATCACTTTTGTGTGATAATGTCTTTCTATCTTTTTATTTTTAAAGAAAGTTAAATATAACAAAGAATGTATCACATGAGTAAAACATTTTTCATTTTATCTAGTTAAATGATATATTGTACTATAAATATTAATTTAAAATCTAAAAAGATTTTCTATATCATAGTATTTTTTTATAATTTTTAGACATTAAATCTATTAAATTATTTATAACATCATGATGATGCATCCATTACCTCATTAAGGAATGATTTATATAAAATAAAAAGATAATGTAAAATATAAGACTTAAACTGGTCAAAGACCTATTAGATGAGTATATTTCGAACCCTTATCACATTATCCTCGAAATACATCAATGTGGGACCTTTTAAATCCGAAACACATTTCAATATAAAGTAACATTTTGTAACTTTCCAAGAGTGCTCTCCTCTCCTCTTATAAAAGGCCCCCACCTCTACGTCTTTACCCAAACTTCTCAAGCCTTTGGATCGGCCAATATCTGCTGATTTTATCTCTCCACATCCCTCTTTTCATCCTAGAAGCCTTAACTTAGGCATAAAGCTCTTCAAGAAACCATTTTGGTTCAAACCAAGAAGAGTTTCCAGATTTAAAGGTAAAGTCTTCTCTAATGTTCTTTTGTTTTATTTTTCTTCTCCAACCCCCTAAACACTTTTTATTAATTTATTTTGTAACAAAATCAGTATATTAAATATACTAGGATGTTTTTATAAGAATTATTCGAACTACACTTACAAACATCTTCATCTACTGGTTAAAGAGCATATTGTTTCCGTGCATGGAGAATTTCTGCCTCACAAAACGATGATTGTTCAATATTCTTCTAAAACATTCAAAGGCGGACATTAAGATGACATTATGTTTAGATATGGTATATAATATGTTTATGTTTTCCTTGAGCTTCTGTATTTTTCATTTCTGGCATACCTGTATGGTTTCCATTATGGGTAAACACGATAACTTCAATTTAGGAAGTGCGAACTACTGCCCCCTGAAAGTGATTTGATTCATTAAGTCCATATGTGGGACGTATAAAGGAGGGAGTTAATTATATTATATATGATATTATACTGGTATTATAATATACCTTTATATAATTATGATTCCATTCCATAAAATATGAAATAGAAATGAAATTAGTGTTCATGCGTACGTACGGCTTACCGTCTCCATGAACGGTGCATTTCATTTCATACCTCTAAATGTTATGTAATATTATAAATGCATGTATATAATGGATATATATTATATATATATGATATCTAAATCATGAATATAACTCTTTATATAATGGATACATGACCAACTTGTAATTATAAATAGTTTATTTTTGACTCAAGTACAAATGATCGTTAAAATGACCGTTATTAACTTAAATAATTACATAGTGTTCATGACATGGTAATAAGTGATATAAAAAGAATAATGAACTTGAAAAAGGTTCTTAAGAAACTTGAAATTAACTCACGTTTATTATTCATGAGATTAAAGAACGATCGAGTCATGTCGGATACGAGGTAAGGGACTTCATCTCAATCTCCTTTCATTGAGGCATATTTTGCTTTATACAGAACATTCTTTTATACTATGTATAAACCCCTTAGACTTTTACATTTATTCAAAAGGAATATTTTTATACGAAGCTTTTACTAAACGACAAAAGGGAATGTTTTTTTGTCGTACGTATGCGGCGACAACGACTTCTCTGCCGCCATGATCATTATTTGAGTTTTGGCTTCCTCTACAAGCCATAACCTTTTTTTAAAATGAAAAATAAAAACCATGTTTTATTTCACTTTTATTTTGGTATTGAAAATTGTTTTGATATTTATTTTTTATTATATCAATGTGTTGTATTGATATCTTGTAATTGAAATGTGGAATTGTTATGTTCCCTTTATGCATGTTTTATGTGATACGATTTTGTTATGATTCTTGGGCATTGATATGAAGATTGGTGGTTCTGTGATAATCTAATGGTGGGTGAGCCTAATATAGCTCTCTAATGCATTGGTTAAAGTCAAGGGTTAAACGTTATGGTTTCTCTGAAGAGATTTTTGGAATATATTGTGATGGGTATTCCAAATGTAACCATGAGGGTTACTCCCTACGTAAGAGTGTTATGAATGCCTCATGTTGCCTTTATGTCTTACGATTTCTATGATTTATTCATGATTTGATGAGGTATGTTAAAATGATTATGTTTTACGTGTAAAGTATGATTTCATACATGGATTAATGTTTTCATTTCATACTTTTATATCCCTTTTTGAGCTTTTGATGCTCATCCCATGTTTTTGAAATGTTTTTCACAGGTCAAGGGAAAGGTACATGATGTGATTATAGTGTCAAGGAAGTGTCAAGAAAGAATCTATGTTTTATTTTAAATATGTTTCTAATGATGGGAAAAATTAGTACTATCTTTTATGTAACCACTTTGTTTAAATGTCGAGTGTAATGCGTGATTTATGATCTAATTCTCTATAACTCTAAACCTGAAAAGATCCTCAACGTGTATTCTTGAAATAACTCAAGATTAAGTAAAGTTTAAGTTCAGGGCCTTATACATGTAATAGGTTCCAATGCACATAAGCAGAACCTAATGGAATCCACACTACGTCTGACTAATCCAATGGCAATAAACTCACTAAAAACAAGGTGTCACAAAAAAGACTGACTGGAGACGAAAAGGCTAAACACCCTCAAAGCACATGAAAATTTGAAAAAAGTATAGACCACCTACGTTGGCTCGATAGTAAAAAATTCTTCTAATATCAAGTTTGGATTCGTTCTGGTTTGGAAGAAATATTAAGAATGTATGAAGAAAGAGATATTAGGGAATATGATCTGAAATCCAAATAGTGTAGTCATTGTTCCGAAAAATAATTAATAACAATATTATAATTTAGTACTCACTAATGTGGATCCAATGAGAAATAAAGTGATCGAATTAGAACCACTGCCACACCCACTATTGTAATCTTACAACCTCCCTATTTCCACAAATCTTGTGCAAAAAGAACCACTTCCACACCCACTAGTGGAATATCAATTATTTATGGATGGTAAGAATCAATACCATACTACGAGAACGTCGTGGGGTATAACTCTGCCACCCCAGATTGATTCAAAGCATGTTTCTCCCTCTCTCAAGACCACCAAGTAAAAGAATTCGAGTAGAAAAACTTTTCTGGAGAGGCCAAGATCATCTCCAAAGCTTCTTCAGATAACCTCTGCTAGAACATACAAGTCCGAGGTACTCACCCACCATACCTCAACATTGGGTCTCATGTATCCCCTTCTCTAAAACTTCTACTTGAGAGTCCACCCTATTCTACCTAGGTTTCCCTTTTCACTAAAAAAGGAAACCTCATTTCGTCACTATATATGCACCGCATCCTTCACCTAAAACTATCAATATGGTCATTAATGGTGGTAGTCCGTACCAAGAATTACATCATAAGGCCTTGAATCTACAACTGAGAGATCCAAACCACAACTCTCCCATCTATTATTCAAGTCACACAATCAGTGCTAGTATGTGATCATCGTATCTCTTATAGTAGAAGTTTCTAAGCATGAGGTTTAAGTCCACAGTCTAACCAAAACCTCTATGTCTCAAACAAAACTAATGAAAAATATGAGAACAACTAAAACATGTGTCTATTAATATGATAGAAAAAAAGACAGAAGTAATACCTTGGATCTCTCTTATATTCTCTGAGTCATAAGCCATGGCCGCATGCAGTTATCCCCATCCCCATCCTCCAACTCTCGAATCCAGGTATGGAAAACCTGGGGGAGGTGGGGGAAATGATAAAAATAGTCTTCCACCTCCTCTGCCCCCCCCCCCATATTGTGTAAATCCTTGTTCCATGCATTTCTATCTACCTAGGTGACTCGTCATCAGGCTCCCTCTAAGCTACTCAGTGGTTTGTAAAAACTCTAGCGAGATGTCCCTAGCCATCACAATCATAACATCACATCTCATGTTGTTATTATGTTCCTTGGCACTACTCCTTTTCCATAGAACCATGTATCTATGTTCTAGAATGAGTATTCCTTGTGTTCAACAATAATGTCTCTTATTGTATATTGGATCCTATAGATTCCTTTGTCTCATGGCCTCTATTGTGGTTCACATATATCTTCTCTTCATCCACTAAACTCTAAACCACTAGAGCTCACTCATACACTCTGTCATATGTGGGAATATTTAGTGGAATAATGAATTCCCTGATCTCTTTATGTAATCCCTGATCGAAGGTCCGATCTCTAAAAAACTACTCTTGTACAATGTCTAGGGAGTACCAATAGAAGTTGGTGAACCTCACTGAAAACATAGCAACTATCTTGTTGCACTAACGAATATAAATAAGTTCCATGATATGATCTGGCCTCATTGTGGTTCGGTAAAAGACATCCCTAAATACTCAATAAAACTCATACCATGTGAGTGTCACCTTATCATGAGACTGGGTCACTAATCTCCACCATCATCCTTCTGATCCCTGAAAACGGTGTGGAGTTATGACCACCATCTAATTGAGAGGTGTCCTTACTAAGTTGAAATTTGAGTGGAAGCCTTGATCCAGTCATCTGATGCCTAGGGGTATGGATCACCCATGTATCCCATATTATACTATCTTAGGAACTCGTACAACACAATCATCCAACATGCATCCTCATCCGGAACTACAGGTAAAATATGATGCCCTATGGGTGGTGGCACCACTAGAAAACCAACCGGAGGTAGTGCCTCTTAACCGGTGCCCTACACTAAAGCCTCCACATAGGGAATATCACCATAACAATCATGTTGTAGAATCCAACATGGTAGATAATTTAGTGACATCCTGAAATTGATCAAGACAAACCAAGATTAATAGAGTATATATAGAGAGTAGACTCAAGAAGGATACACTAGTCACTAAACCAATAATTGAACTTTTGACCAAAGTGATGAACTAAAATCATCTTAAACCTACAACAATACAGCCCAAACTAAGCTTACATACTCCCATTCCCAATGATGAATTGAATCACTCTGATTCTACTCTATCACAACTTGTCTCCGGGGGCACATGTCCTGACTATCGTAAACCGGCCACCAATAGGTCAGTGGATGGAGACTAGCGCTGAGTAGGCATATCCCACAAATGGGAAGAAATAGCCTATGTTATTGTACACAAACGCACATCTCCAAGCCACAAATTTTGGAAGAAAAACAAAACGTAAACTATGCATTCCACTAAGAAAACCCCTAAGAGTAACACTAAAAGACTGTAGTAAAGGGGGGCAGCATACAAGCCCAACAAAATAGAACTGTAAACAAGTGTGTACATGCTTCTCTGGAAACCCGTCAGTTGAAAACCCAACATAGAGGATTGGTGTAGGAAAACTGCTGAAAGATATATGAGAACACCTCGTCTATCAGACCTCACTGGGAACCACCTAGTCCTGGACCACCTAGGTCTCTATCAAAACATCAATCATCTACAGAAGAAATGACACATGTGGTAAAAACCAGCACATGTATGAATAAAACAATACTCAATAGGACACCCCAAAAATCCAAAAGGAAAACCTACAAAGAAATACACTAGGTACAGTAAAATCTATATAGGCATATGACCACATATATATAAAGATAACACATATATAATTTTCTCATACACTAAGAATCATAAGGTTCTAACCCAATATCCAGCAACAAGATTCTAAACATAGGCTCCAAATGGAACATAAAAAAACTAGGATAACACACTCCACAAGCTCTTCCATCCTAGATGGAACCCATTCGAGATATAAACTCCATTGGGAACAACTCTTCTATTGCAAATGGTATGTCCAAGAGAATGTGCTCCATCAGGAACATCCTACTTGTTCCAGCTCCATTTCCCACTACCATAGGTTCATTCATCATTGTCTTGCGCTCAATACAAGACTCAATACACCCAAGTGGATAGGAATACCCTCAACAATATACTTAAATTAGGGATCCCAACATTTGATCATCTCTTGAATCCTCCGTCGCTCCTATAAATAGTGATCCACACCTCAGTCCTTCAAGGGAGGACTACCACATATCTATGTAACATTAAAATCAATTTAAGGGGGCCACTTCTCTTAGATGTGTCCTAAGGACAAGGAAGATACAACTCCAATAGTGTACCTACTCGCCATCACTACTTGGGAAGGGGGAGTGAAACTCTATATGTGAGGACCCATGCCAAAATCTTATAGGGGATCATGACTCCTGATAGACCCACACCCTGAACCCAAAGGGGAGTAAAAATTCATAATTTGAGGACCCACATCCGACCTTGTAGGGGAGTACTACTAAGTGACTAGAGGACCCATGCCCTAGTATGACAGGGGAGTACCAACTATGTTATTCCATGTGTGGACGACCCGCGCCCTGGACCAACATATGAGTACTGACTCATACAATAGAGGACCCACAGCCGACACTATACGGAATTATTGACTCTATATACATTAGATATGTAAGACCCATGCCCTAGTCTAATGGAGGAGTACTGACTCAACGGATAGAGGACCCACACTCTAGTCCCTCTAGATTGAACCTACTCTTCCTTCATAAAAATATCTAAGAACCCACACCCAAGTCCATTAGGGTATTAACACCCAAATAAAAACATACCCAAAGTAAAAAAACCCGCTCCCATGAAATGGGGAGTCCCAAATTTAAAAGGCACACTGATTTCCTCTTAAGAATCCTTTTATAGGGAGGAATTAATCCCCAAACAATTATTTTTCTTAAAAACTACACAAAAAACCCAATTAGAGTATCTAAAAAGTACCATCTCATTCCTAGGGTTTCAATTCCATAAGTGGAGCATCAAAAGGATGATCTGTTTGAAAATTATAGGCATTTTTGTGAAAAAGGGGTCGGTTGTATCTGAGCCTCGTCCGGCCTGGTAGGACTGACCTGACCCGACCCACTTCCGACCTGACCAACACTATATGGTCCTAGACCGGCTGGCTGCTCGGACATTCCCGCTCCTCCATCCGAGCCTGTAGAGTGGGCCAGTTCGGTTCACCCGGGATGTAGTCATTGTCGTATCCCCACATCGTCAATGGGACCGGCTCAGTCAGCCCTTATTCCCGCATGGGGTCCTTGGGACGGCATGCCACCAGTCCTACGTTGAGGTTAATGTGTTTTCGGTCCCCTCCATCATAACCTGACCTGGATGTGGCTTCCATTTTTTCCCACGGACACACCACCATGATTACCTCTGAATCCCTCCATGACCAGCTACTATGTTCCCCTACTGACAACCAGTGCTAGTACTTGGTGCCTCGGTGGCACCTTCTACGGGCCACCAGAGTCATTTCGGTGGTCTGATTTCTGATATGAGAGAATTTATGAGATCATTTGTTCACCACCATCTCTATTGTGGGCTCTAATCCATGACATGATCCATCCCTATGTGAAGTCATTCAAGCGATGATATTCCATTCACTACTTTGATATATCTAACACTATCATCTCACACGTCTATTATACTACCTCTATTTCAGATCCATGATATTGGATCATTTCACTATGAAATGATTATGCAACAATCGATCATTCATCATCCCACAAACAATGTGAAATATGTTGGGGAGAAAAGAACAATTGAATAACCCAAGGAATGTACATTGGCCATTGTTTGTTCTAGCCCTAATCCATCATTTTATAAGGATCAAGATAACCAAACCAGAATAATCACAATAGAGACATTCCCAAATTCCACTAATAAAAACCATCCCACATACATGATCAGCCTGTGGGCCAACCTGTTTGTGGGTTGATCTGTGTTCTTCACATAAATAAAAAAGTGGAGAAAATAATTAATTTAAAACACTCACCCTTCTTGGATTTGGTTCAATTATTGTGAAGAGTGAATCTGCATTGTTGTCGATCGTTGATCCCCCGAACTTCTGATCCAAGTCCCAAAACTGATCTGCCAATCCATTGGCATTCATTAGAGGTGGATCCTTCTCTATTCCATATAGAATTTCTAGGGTTATGGAAATAATCTTGGAATTTTTGTAAAATTATATGAGAATAAATGTTATGCTACATCAAATAAAAATATTTATATAATCATTTTTATAATGATTACGTCAAAAAAATATCTTTCACTCTAGACTCACACTGGTAAAGGTTATGTCCCTCCTAAGGTAAACACCCTACTCTAAAAGCAAAGGTTCCCTTAGGTTTATGATCTAGGAACCTGTTTAAAAGTTACTCCACTTTTTAATAAAACCTCTCATGTGTGCTATTAAAAACATACCATTTTTCAACGGAATATTTTAGACACACTAAGCCTCATAATTGCACACCGTCATTGCGTATGGTCTCTTAATTTTTCAAATAATTTTCTAAAAAAATAGAATTAATAAAATCTAAGTCATTTAAAAAATGGACATTGATGATAAATGTTCCTCAGTTGATACTTATGTATAAACAATCTCATATAATAATGGGATTGTGAAATAACCCTTTCCTTGGACTTTTCATTAGTTAAATGTTATATGACCTCATGTATAATTGTTTCAATAATGTTATAAATTTATGTGAGATTCATATACAAATTTATGATATCATATATGATTGTCTTATATCATTTAGTAAATAATATTTTATTATTTCCCTTGTTTCGGTTGTTAACTACTTTATTTTCATATTTATGTTTTTTATGCATGTTTGGTTTCCATTTAATAAGATATATTTTATTAATATAAATTATTATATTAAGTTCATAGATATTTTATTTACTCATTATATATGTTTTCATAACAATTCATGAATGGATAAGTTGAGAAATGAATCACATCACATCATGGAGACGGTAGGTCGTACGTACGCATGAGCAATAGTATCATTCCATTAACGGGGAATGGGTACGAAATTTAATTGTAGATTAATTATAAAAAATCAATATCATTTCATATATATTATTTATACACAATATATATATAATTATACCCATCCAAATAAATTAGTTATTACTAAAAAATTAAACCATGGCATGGAGATGTTTGGTCGTACATACACAAACTAGGTGATTTGATTTTTTATAGGATGAATAAAAGGTGGAATATGGTTTTTAAATAATCATAATAACATATAAAAATATATTTGATACTATAGTTATTACATTATCCTATAAAAACTCTTTAAGAGGAAGTAGAAGAAGAAATAAAGTTAGAATAGTTTGTAAAATAATTTCCTCTTATTCAATGGACTTCCTTTTGATCTCTTCTCAATGAATCTAGAGTTGGTATTTTTGTATAGTCCAATACCTCCAAAACATGGATAAAGATGTTGGGAGTATATATGGGAAGGTTTTGGTTGATCTTGAAGGCTCAATGTGGATCAAGGAAGTGAGGTAGGATGTTTCCTTTTATAACATTGGTGAGGGGAACTTTTGGGAACTCTCAAAACGTTAAATTATTATAAATTATTTTTCACTATAAAATGGCACTAAAGTAATTTATTTAGCATATAAGATGCGTATGCATAGCTAAACTCTCAACAAATGAATTTATATAAGTTTTGGTCACACTCTTACCCTTATCTTTCAGCTTTAACCCTTAGTTAAAACCCTTGACTCTTATCGTGACATCTTTTCTTTTTACAATTTAATGGTTAATATAATTAAAATAAAATATCAAAAAAACCCTAACTGGGTCATTTATGAAAAATTTAAAATTATACTAATGAATTGGAATAATTTTATATTTTTATTAATTTTATATCATTTAATAAAATAATATTTATTATAAATAATCATTAATGTTGATTTTGAATCTATTCATTTCATGACATTTTAATAAATATCAATAAATAACATAAATTCAAAAAAAATTAATACAAACCTAAAATGTATAACTATTATATAAAATTAGTTTGATATTAATTATTCAAATTTAATATTTTTAATATCATTTATTTGATATGTCAATAATTAAAAAATTACTACATCGTCATTGCATAAGCCTTTAAAATGATTATTTATTTTCTAAAAAGTATAGATAAATAACCATGACAAGGAAAAAAAATTTAGTTTCAAATTACTCTTTATAAAAAAACTTATCTTTTGTATAACCCTATATTAAAATTGGTGTGGTTATTAAAATATGAGTATGACATCATTAACATTTCTTAAAATAAAATTTAATAAATGTCATACTCTCACCCAAGTGGCCTAAAAAACGTAATAAATTTGGAACAAGGATAATTTTTGTATAAAACCACACATAAAATGAAATTACAACAAGTTTTATGTAATTTTATAATATTTATAATATTATTATTATCGTTAGATACGTGATTTAACCTCGGCCATGGTCATAAAAAATATTAATAAAGTTACTATTATATGCCCAAAAATAAGAGAAACTTATTTAAATAATTTGTGACCAATTATTCCTAATTTGGGATCCATTTTTTTTAATTAAAAACATATAAGTTTTAGAAATTGTTTTAAAATTAATCCCATTTATATGGTTATAAAATAGGTTACTAATGTTTAAACATGTAAAAGATTGAAATTTTTTTATAACTAAATTTAATATAAAAATAATGGAAAAAACCTATGTTTGATAAAATAATAAAAAATATTCATATGATAAATCCAATGAAAAATATAATTTTACAATATAAATTGTTTTGAGGAAAAAAATATTTTCAATTTAAAATTAGTATTTTTTACTATTTATCAAAACATTGAACTTATGATAAAAATAAAAAAAATTCTTCCAAATTACATTTTTATACTCATATTTAAAATAAAAAATTTATTTTTCAAATATAATATATAAAATAGTCAAAAATTGTATTAAATATACATTCTTCATTAAAAGGTTGTAAAATTTACTTTAGAATAATATTTTTTTAAGTATAAAATTGGGTTCACTCTTATATTAAGCCTATAAAATATATTAGATGAATATAAAAAAATATTTTTCATTTATATCATTTATTAATTTCAATTAATTTAATTCATTAATAGAAATTTCCTTTGCGAGCATAAAAATAAAAATATTTATTTTATTTTCTATTGGTTTATATATTTACATATAATTAATTGGTAACGAATGAATTCATATTATTTTTATATAAACCAAATATTTTAATAATTTTTTAATACTTTTAATAATGACTAATATAATTTCTATCTTATAATGGTTACATTAAAATTATAATATTTAGTTTTTTGATTAAGATTGTTATTGCAAGAAATGTAAGCTATAAAACTGTATTTAAATAAGAGACATATCGAATAAATCATGGGGTTATACAAAAACCATCTCATGGATTTATGGGACCTAAATAATATTATGTCTATATTAAACCCAATAAGTTTAATAGTGATAATCCATGAACATGTATGTCAAACAAAAGAACAATATAGTGTAATAACTTGAAGAACCCACGGGAAGAAAATGGTATTCATATAATTTTTAAATGGAATCGCAAAAAATTGACCATATGAATGTTAATGATTGATTGAAAAAAAATCAATCAACCCAATTGATATTTTTATATATAAATTTTTAGGATGATTTCTGAAAAATAATTTCCAAGGAAATTATTCCTTTATAAATAATGAGATAATGGTATTAAAATAAAAAATGTTTTTTTACAAAACTCATTTATCTAATGCGTAAAAGATGAAGTTTTGGTCACATTGAAAATTCACTTTAGGAAAGATCAATTATTATAAATGGAAATTAACTCATTTTCAAAATAAATATTTGGATAGATATCTCATTAATTAATCCTTGAAAATACACAATGTTTTCAAAAAAGATGCAGTGAAAATTTTTTGAACACATTTCATTTTAAAATTCATATTCCATAATGTATCCTCGAAAAGTACATAATGTTTTAAAAAAGGTGAGGTGAAAAATTTGGAAAAGAAATATTTGGAAAAAAATCCATAATATATTGTTGAAATGTCACAAATTGTTTCAAAACAAATTTTGAGTGCTAGATAAAACATATGATTTTAAAATGAAGGAACACATTTTTAATTTTTTGAAATTACATTGTCAAAAACCCACATCATAAGAAAAAACATACTTTTTAAAATTGGATAAAGGAAATATCAGGGTCTCATGAGATAACACACAATTTTTACTCCAAATGAAATGGAAAACATTGCTATGAATGGAAAATAAATACAAGGATGGGAAACCATAATTATAGAGTAAAATAATTTTTATTAACAATGATATACCCTTTAGGGAAATAAATTCTTCATAGAGGTATATTTGAATAAAATGGGAAATATTTCCTATATATAAATGGATAGTACCATGAAATAAAATATTTAAGTAGAGGTAAAAAATCATAGAATATGTAAGTTCATAAATATGAATTATAACTCTATGAAGGGGGTTGAGTTAATAAAAACTCTAAAAATATTGTATTTTTTGGGTCAAAATAAATTTAAATAAAGAACATGATATAGCTCTTTAAATTATGTGAAATTAATTAATATGTAAAAATAAATTCATTATGTAATTTTAACATATCAAATATGTCCTGGGGCATAATATGAAATATGTCCCATGGAATTAAACTCAAGGTAAAAAATCAATTACCTTATATTTTTGCTTACCAATACACTCTCGAAACTCCTATTTAATAAACATAAATATCATTATAACTTATATAAAAAAGTTGTTCATAAATATTTCCTTTAAAACACTTCATTTATAAACATTTTTTACAAATATATTATTCAGTTATAGTTTATTTTCACCATTATATTCTATAAAATATAATTTATATTTTGTACTAGTTTTGTAGTGGTGTTGTTGATTATTTTTTATTAAAAAAAGTTAAAAATTTTAAAATTATCCTTTATAATATATTCATGGTGTTATAATGATACAACATATACCGGTTTTATTTGGTTTATGATAAGGGTTTGTTTTTTGAAAATGGAAATTGTGAGGAACTAGTGTCGATGTGTTTAATTGTCGAAAGGTGGTATATTAATAAATATATTAAATATCAATAAAAAATTTCTATAATCACTAAAAAAATAAAAAACTATATTTAATATGATATTATCCCTATATAATATTCCTTACTCATTCATGATATAAACACAATAACACTATTCTTATAGCTGGAAATATCCATCAAAATTGAAGTCTGTTGTAATGGTTTAATAGGAAATAAAATATTTTTATATAAGATTGATATAAGTTTTAAATAAGATTAAAAATTAAAAATATATAATTAATAATTATCAAAATAATTCCTAAAACCATATATATAGGGAGGTGAAGATGAATAAAATTTGTCTTTCGTGGAGGTTGTAGTCAGCACATACGAATGATTTACGACTTCATTTCTCAACGAATAGGATAAAATGAAGTTATATGATAAATTATTATACTGTAATCATAATATTCAGATATTGAACATATTAAGTATTCATATTTATCCTTTCAATCATCCATGAGAGTCTGTGATAAAAAAATCAAATCAATTCGTGGTGGTTGGGGTATTAATGAATGCACGATTGATGTTGTTTTTCTGGTCTGAGATGATTGAATGAATTAAATAATTGTTGATAAATTAATATAATAACATTTAATTATATTTTTTAAAATATTTTTTATAAATTTTTAATATAATATTGTTTTATGGGAGATATTAAGAAGAATAGAAGGAGTAATTAATACTCATGGTGAGAACATGATATTTATCTTGTAAAACTTCTCATAAATGGATTCCTTTTGGAAACTAATTGAGGAAAAATCATGAAATTGATATAATATTTCATAATTATAAAAATATTATATTTTTTGGATAAAATTATAATATATATATATATGTATTCTAAAGTGGTGCAAATGATCTTCTATTATAAGTGGAGAAAATATACCTTTTAAGAATACCGATTATGTTTCAATAATTAAATAACACTAATCAAGTGTCCATGGATCCATAAGTGAAAAGTAATATATTTATGGGTGTGTTATGTTCAGAAAATCCTATAAATAATAATTTTTACAAAAGTATTAAGAATTTTTTAATCCACCTTCAACTGGATTATTACATTTTACCATTTTCATTTTAACCATGTTTTGTTGTCATAACCAAGTAACATATATTTTATCAAAAATATAAAGATACCAAAATAAAGATCAATAGGTTTTATTAACATAAATTTAATATCTATATAATCTAAATCAATTTAAAATAATATATAATTAACATTTATGTCAATAAATTTAATATATAGAAAACTAATTTTTGGAAAAATATTATTTTCACCATTTAGTGTTATTAAAATTATATAAAATAAATTTACAATTACAGGATAGATAAATTATTTTTATACTATATAAAAAATAATATTATTTTATTTATAAAAATTTTATATTTTTATTTTGATAGATAAAAATTATGCAACTTTAATTAGAGTATTCTTTCAAAAATAACCTATATAACATTATAAGGGTCAATAAATTTCATCTTGAAAATCAATATTTCAAACCTAAAATTAAATTCACCTTATTACATAATCTGAATTTTTTTATAAATAATTTTATCCATTTTATAATATTTATTTTCTACAAGTGATGAAAAAAAAAATTTAATATAACTGAAAAAAGAATTTTTTTTAGAGTAAAATATTTATTTTTCAAAATGTTAAACAAGGGTTTTATATATTCCACACTGTTTTCAGAAATTATTTATTTTAATATATAAATATATATTTTTGTATAAAACTGTTTCAATGAATTTTAAGTCATTCTTCTACTACAATAATTTCATAAAAGTGATGGCATTAGAAAATTTCGTATTTTTACTATCCATGTAGAAATCAATTACTAAAGAAAAATCTTAAAAAAGGATAAATTTGATATGTCTAATTAAATAATAATTTTCATTTATGAAATTTAAAATTCTGAAAAAAATATAAACATTTTAAATGAAAAATCAACACATATAACGAAAAACTAATTTTATTTAAAAAAGAATATTTTATACATTAAGTGTTCTTAATCATATTTTGTATTCATTTCATAATTGATTCAAATATTTTTTAACATATGTTTTATTATTTAGAAATTTTCTTAATAATAAATATGTATTTTATCATTTTATTTTCATTTTCATGTGAATAATTAATCAAAAATAATGTTAATTTAGAATATATATATATATATATCAAAATCTTAGGGTGTTACATTCACTCACTCCGTCTCCATTAAATAAATTTCTGTGCTTTGATTTTTAATTAACATTCACTAAAAAATATATAAGGATATATAAATGATAGAAAGTACCATAGATATAATTTATTGAGAGATATTAAATTTAAAAACATAGTGAATATATTTTTCCCTTGGAATAGTCAATCTTAATATTGGTTTCTTCTCCAATCAATTGAGGTAAAAATCTCTCACGATTATATATCAAAACTCTTACAGTATAATTAATTTTTTCAATAGATCTCAGGTTTATCATTTCACCAATAATGGATCATAGTTTGGTTTGAAATATAATATACCTCTTTGAGTAATTAATGTAGATTATATATTTATAAGGTTATTGAATTCCCAAAATCACCATAAAATAATAAGATTATCATTTCCACAAATATGAACCCGAAATTAGACAATCTTATGAATAGAATTTTCCTCGGGTAGTTTGATATCAAATCATTAGTGAGGTGATTTGAAGCTCCTATGAAACTATGTAGGTATACTAATATGGCTACAAAAATATTCTAACTGGATATCCAAAAATATGGAGTGGAGTGTGAGTGTTAATATTAAACTTCATTTTCAAGACAAACATTTATAAGTAGATATATCATAGGATTTCTCTTGTTCCCTTGAATTATGAGGTTATTTGTGTTTATTATATTTATTAGTCATTGGGATTGGAACTGTATTTCATAATTCCTAAACTCCTAACATTTTAGGAATTTTAAATTATTTACCTCTATTTAATTAATATTCATTTTCACCCCAATTTAATAATCCTGATCTGGTTATCCACTCCCTACATAGTTTAAAAAATTTCTTATTACAATTAACCACTCTATTAGGGTTTTATTCCAACATTTTTGACATGTAAGATGTGGATTATTCTTTCCTTCATCATTGTAATTACCTATTAATCTATAAAACTCCATCGTTATATTCTTTGGTGTGATCAAATGTTTGGAAGTACTCAACTCATTGATCATAACCCGATATAGTTGTGTTAGTATAAGCAAAATATTTTTAACACCATCATTTATCCCATTTTCTCACACTATAGTAAAACTAATGCATTTTCTATCATGCACATTATTAATAAACTTCCTATTATCTCAAACTATTTCAAAAATTAAAATCTTTAATCCCAAGTAATCAATAAAAACATAAAAATTCTATTATCATAAATGACCTCAGGAAAAATTAATCTCATGATGTATCACTTTATTACACCATCAATTTTACCTATAATTATTTTAGTTCAATATTGATCATTGTTAATTTAACCTAGTTCTCTTAATGTTTTGTTTACTATTACTTAATAACCAAATCCTCCAAATAATTTCAGAAATAAATCCATTACAATAGTCTGTAAAGAGACTGTAATTAACCAAATCGTATCACCAAAGTGTGTCTATCTAGGGGTACAAACCTAGACCCACTCATCAGGAACCAGATTAAATATTGAGTTTATTCCCAACTATCATTTATTATTTTGATCACCCCAATTCAAATATGTTTAATATATATATATATATCCATATTCTATTATATATGAAGGGATTCAATTTCTAAGATAACCAAACAGTCTCTATTTTACCAAAACATATTGACATTATCATACACTAACACATATTTCATTGACTTTTCTTTGGACTTTTCACTAATTTTTTATTATCGAAATTACAAATATAACTAAACTAATCCCAAAAAAAACAAAACCTGATCAGATACCAATTGAGGAACCCTAGACCCACACTCATCGATTTGGTGCTAAAAACACTTTCTTTAGTAACAATATTTGATAAAAATATGAGAATAACCAATATTTATTTTTTGTTATTTCTATAAATTATTCATTAAATATCACAAAAAATTACACAAACTCATGAACAAAAGGTTTGGTGACTTTGATGATTAGTTTCACTAGTAAATAATTTTATGATAATTATAAAAATTTATCCACAGTCAAACCACACTAAACTCCTTTCTAGTCGTTGGATACGTTATACTAATATTCATAAACTAGGGAAATGAAGAAAATGAAACAAATCATATTAGACACTCCAAAAGGGAAAACATATCAATATTTCATAAAGGGTTAGATAAAATCATATGGGAAAACATGATTATGGTAGAAATAACCTATTAAAAAGATCATGTAATAATAATATTTTTCTATACGAAATAATACCAAGAAATATAGTCTAAAATATTAAATCTTATACCTTTGTATAAGGGTGGGGGAAAATTAGATAATAAAAAAGATCCATGGATCATAACTATAGGAATTAACATGTGGAATGTCGCGAAATAAAGTAAAAATGTAAACATTAACACTAATATATGAATATATATCAAAAAATAGATAATGAATCACTACCCATTTCTCATAATATGGTGGATCAGGAATCACAGTATGATTCCCATAGTAGAGAGGGCATCACTACCTAATTTCCATAAACATAGTAGACTAGACATTAGTACATGATTCCCATATCATATCAAAAAATGAATCACTTCCTCATTTATATGAAATAGTAGAGAATATGTCGCCTCCTAATTACCATAGTAGACTAAGAATTAATACTTGAATACCAAAATTTTCTCATGAGATATAAATCCTTAACAATTTCATTTTATTTATTTAATGAAACCAACCTTTCATGGGGATTTGGTAGAAAAAAAACATCTTAGGGATTTATCTGACCCAACCTGCCAAAGGGTTTTATCAAACACAAACCATATCATAATGATAATCCATACACATGTGTTCTATACACAAAATACGTCAAATATAATAAAAATAATAACCCATTGAAATAAAATGGGTTCCATATAATTTCTAAATTGTATCAACTAAAATTAAAACAACAGTATAAATGGTTGATCAAAAAAATAAATCACCTAAAAAATTGTATTTTGTAAGAACATTTATAGTGTGATTCATGAAAAAAAAATTTGTGGAAATAAATCCATAAATATAAAAAAATGGTATTTAAAAAATAATGGAGTTTTTTAGAAGATTATTTTATTATTGGTGGAAAAGATGAAGTCACAATATCTTCGAAAATTCATTTTATGAAATTTCACTTTTTGCGAAATGGAAGATAAGCCATATTTTTTAAAAAATGGAAATAAATCTCATTAATGAAGAACTAAAAATAAATAAATCTTCAAAAAATGTGAATTGAAAACACTTTAAAAAATTATTTTTTAAATTATTATTTAATGATTGAGCCATGGAAAAGACATTAAGGTATCAGAAATTTTTATTGAAAAAATAAAAAATATAATTTAAGAAATTAATGAAAGATCATTAAATGTCATAAATATGGTAAAAATAAATTTGTAACGGAAGACACAACATTTTATTTCGAAAGGATGTAGGAAAATTTAACATTTAAAAATACCGTTATTAAAAACCCACATCCTAAAAAGAGTATATAAAATTCTTTTTTAAATTATTATAATTAAAATATAAAGGTCACTTTAGATAAAACATAATTGAGTTTCGAAATATAAAAGAAAACAATAGTGGGAAATAAAAATATAGAAAATATGGGGAAACCATCGTTAAAGATGATGGTAATTATTCTCAAAAATAACATAAATTTTATAGGGATACAAGTCATCAAGGATTAATATTTGAATTTAAAAGATCTATTTTCCCTAGAGATAAAGTTAAAATACCATCAGAAACAATATTAGGGTTTTGTAAACCATTCTTAGAAAAAAATTAGTTCAATAAAATGCATTATAACTCAATGAAGTGAGATAAAAACAATTACAACTTTAGAATCTTGGGAATTGAAATACATTTAAATAAAAAGTTATCAATTAAAAAACCATAAATTTATTTAACATGGAAGAAACATCCCAAGGTTTTAATAAAACAATATCAAATATGTCATGGTTCGTAATAAAAAATATGTATCGAGGAATTAAATTTGGGAAAACAACCATTTACCTTAAATCCCCTCTTAGTAGAATGCATTCTAACCTCCTATAAAATAAAAAAACCCTATCTTAATCACTTATTATATAATATTATAAATATTTAAAAAATTCATTTATAATCATTTTTTACAAATATATTTGTGGTATATGGTTTATTTTCATCACCAGAAGCTAATAATACAAATTGCTTGTCTTTCACAAATTTTATATGGATGTTATTGATAATTTTTTATTAAAAATGATCATCATTAAAAAATTATCTAGGATAATAGATTCATGTTCTTTCAATGACTTAACATACCCCATATTTATTTTCTTAATGATAAAAATACGATTGGTGAAAATGAAAATTGAGGACAACTAGTTGTGGTATCTTTAACGATCAAAAGGTGATATATTAATAAAAAATTGAATATCTATAACACCTATCGTAAATCAATAAATTATAATAAATACATTATAATTAAATTATTCCATGATAATATAATATTAATTTATCAATTAAGATATAAATATTATAATATTATTCGCATAGGTGGTAAAACAGACCCAAACAAGACAGTGTTATAATGACTTAATGAGTAGCGATAGGTTTTTATATAATTTTAAAATATATTTTACCGAATTTTGATCATGTTATAAATATAATTTTACTACATTAAATATATTATTATAACCATCCATGTAGCGTGGGTATGATAAATGAAATTCATCATTCATAGAGTTGGTAATCTGCATATACATGTGATTAGCGATTTCAGTTCTCAATGAATGGGATGCAATGAAGGTATATAAAATATTATCATATAAGAATCATAATTTGGAATTATTAAATACATTAATTAATCAAATATATTATTTTTACCAACCATGATAGGATTTTATGGAAAATGAACTTCATCACTTTGTGGTGGCTGTAATATGCTTATAGACCTGATCAATGTCATTTTCTTTTTTTAGAGGACGAAAAGGACAAGATAATGCTTTAAATGTTAATATAATAAAACTATTTTATATTAATAACATTGGTGTAATTATATAACTATATATTCAATAATTTTTGGATGTAATGATAAAGAATTAAAGGCTAAGCTGTAAGAAATAATCGAATTTAGAACTTTGGCTACTTCTTGGAAATCTCCCTGCAAATAGAGGCCTTAGACTATCTAATTGAAAACATAGGATTGTCAAATTCAGATAGGATTATTTTAGGATAAAAAGGAATAGTTTTAGGATAAAATAATATGTTCTTGGTGTATCTTTAGTGGTTCAAGTGGTCATATTTTATAAGTGAATACAAAGACACTTTTGTGAATGCCAATTATTTCTACTTAATGGCATGAAACTATTCAGGGTTCGATGAATCCAAAGTGATAAATAATGGATTAATGGTTGAGATAAGTTCTATTAATCATATAAAAATTATTTTAAAACATGTTTTAATAATTTCACCAACTAATTGTAACATTTTCTCATTTCCGGAACATTAAACGTGTGTTTTTTAAATTCAGCATTATGTTTCTAAGTGATTTATTTCACATTAGAAATATATATTTTAATATAAAAATAGATAATTTCATTTTAAGTAATTATTTTAAAATTAATATTTTATAAAATTGGTGGTATTCGTAAAATTGGTATTTTTTACAATTCACCTAAAAACATATTAATTTTGAAAAATCTAAAAAACTATTTTTGACAATTTTGATATGTGAGATTAAAAAAAATATCATTTTGTAAAATTAAAACTAAAAAGTTTTAAATTTATATTTTAAATAAAAATTCAATATATAAAAAGAATAACTAATTTTATTGAAAAGATTTTTTAAAAACATTATGCTTTCTTAATCATTTTTTTGTCAGAATTTTATAATCGATTAAAATATTTTTATATATTATTGTTTTTAATATTATTAATCTTTCTTAATGAAATTTTTTTGTTTGTTTTAGTTCAGTGTTTCATGTGGATAACTTTATAGATCATAGTTTTGATTGAGAGGATATATATATATATATATTCCAAATATATTGTGGTTTTATAAGGCCAATACACCGAGGGGTGACAGTGTGAAGGATTGGGCCATAAAGATTAGAATGGAATAATTCATGTTACCATTTCTAGGTTGATGGAACATTCAGTCAAATACACACACATAGGGGTGTATCACATGATATTCATTGTGGTACCGATACTGGCAAGCAGAAATTCGATTAATCTCACCAACATCATATAGGCCAAACTCTATAACACGTAGAAGCATATCTATAAGAGGGACTCATTGTTGGGTTCCTATAGAATATTCTAATTATTTTATAGTTGTTTCACCAAAAAAATCATGAGGAATGAATATCTAAATCCTATCATCCCCCTAAACACGGACTATAAGACTATACTACTCATATTTCTTTGGATTTGACCTCAAAATATTAAACATACCATGGTGATCTTTAGATTTGGGTTGCATAAAAAGTTCATCAATAAAACGCTTCATATTCCAACTGGTGTTATAAGGGATGATAACTAGGGTATAATTGAAAAAATTCCATACCTAATATCCATCATGGGTAGGGTGTTTTCTCCATGAATTTATTTGAACATCATCTATGATGCATATACCTCATAGTAGTGTTTGATTCCATGATTGGGAAACTCCATGGGTAAATGAAAATATAAACAGAAGCATATCAGGGGGAACAATAATGGTAGCTATTGATTTGGAAAAATTTTGATTAGTACCAAGTATAGAAGATAAGAGGATGAATCATGACCAAGGTAGCTCTCTAGGCAAGAAGGGGAGCCCATATATAAGGATTAATTGTTATTGAGAGTTCTCTAAGCCTCCAAGTTACTATCAAAGATAGGATTCATGGTTGATTGTATTTTATGATCAATATCTTCCAAATAAGTAACTCAGGGATCATAAAGAGGCATCTAGGACAGCTGAAACTAAACATATCATGGATCTTGGGAATTGTTTGTGATAGGCCAAAGATGTACCCATAAATGTGATATTCTAGGAAGCCCGAATGAACTTGGTCCTTTTCCTTAGACACATATCTTGGTGATAAATATGTGGGTGCTTTTGAGAATTGGTATGCACTTTCCTTGAATTGGGTATGTTAAGAAATTTTTCTCACCATCCAGGTTAGAAATCATTCCACCCTTCTCTGACCAAGATATGTTGGTCTACTCTTAAGGATATTTGGATTCCAGGAGGAACTAAGTCTGAGTATTTTTAAACATGTACTATGTGGAAGTTTAAGAGTATTTTAGGCCACTCATGGAAGAAACATTGAGGTATTATAGTGAAAATTACTCATATTTAAGAATATTTGTTGAAGGATAGGATTTGGATGGTGGTGAGGTGAATCCTCTAGTACATGATTCGAAATAAATCACAAAGTATGAGGTAAAATTCTATAACATGGATACCAGGGTTTCACTAATTAACTCTAAATGTCATTCATTTTAACATATTAACTCATTCTATAGTTATTCAGCATCGAGGAATCCAAACGTCCTATGAAGAATCTGCTGAGGAAGGGATAAGAGAAGCCCCTAGGAAACCAATAGGGGGATGTATCACCACCAATTCAAGAAGGGGAAACTCTACCCCAATTATGTTTGTAGTATAACAAAGTTGACCATCATTTTCCCAATGGTATTAGTAAGAAAACTATAACTCTCTACTTTTATTTTAGCATTATTTGATACTTAATAATGACTCAACTAATTTCTTTTCACAAATATATCATGCTCTATAAAGGGGTTCCCTATGGGGGTTGTTGGAGAACCTACTCGCATGGTGGGATCTCTGGTGGTGAAACCCACTACCTATAATTCATACTCTGATACATTGGAGGGTGTAGTGGGTGGGAAGGGTAAATCATCCAAGACTCCCATAATTTTGACAGAGAGTTACCTCATAGTTCTTTATGCATCATATAAACATTTATCCTATCTCATCTGACATGACTCAATTCTCTCATATACTAATCTAAATCTCAACTTTATTCTGATAGTGTAACTCTTAGAGGAACATTACTTATAGATGAAGGATCTTAGCATGGCATAGATCCAGGGAGAACCTCTATCATATGAATGAGTAAACAAAGTATGAACTAGAAGAATCAACATATCATGATGGTGGAACAACCATTTCATCATTGGAAGGACTAGATATGAAGGAACAGACTACGTAGTATGAATATTCCATGACTCTATATTTGGGGTTTCCATTTGTAGAGAAGGACATAGAGGGTTCACTACTCATGGGGGAAGAAGTATGTGGCCTGATCGCTCCTCACACATTAGAAAAAATCCCATTATAGCTAGATCCTAGGGATTAATAGCCAACATCATTGCATGAAAAATTACCTAATTACGATCCAAAACTTGTGAATGAAAATTATTTGTGTTTTAACATGGTTGTGAAAAATTGATAGACCTATAACAAGGATTGGTTGAGACTTCCAATCTTTATCACTCACATATAACTATGTTAGATAGTGGGAAAATGTGGTTCCTATAACACTTTTTATTGAACTTTGTATCTATTGTAGATAACTTATGTGGTATCCATGAAATGGATTATAACTATTAAGATAATCAGGAGTTTCTAAAGATATAACAAAACAAAACTTCCATAGCTACATCTGTGGCTCATAGAATGGTGGATCAATGGGGGATTAGTGAGTCAGATGTAGAAAATAACAAGATTATATAACATACTAGGATACATGAATAAGATATAATGTGCCAAATGACTTGGTTTGACTCTATTAAATCTATAGTCTCTCAGATTGTGTCTTGAGCGTTGGAGTTCCAGGATGAGCAACATAGATTTGAGATACTTGATGATTAGGTTTGTATTTATAAGGGAAAGGAGATATTATAGTTTAGAGGGATATAACAAGAAATATAATACTTTATAAAATGGTTATATGAGCTCCGGAAGGTGATAATTCAAGAAAAACCATAGGGGGTTTTGCATTAAGAGATAGGATCCAGTCATGGGTGACCCACTAGTTTCTTTTTCCAAGTAATAGAAGTACATTTCTTTTAATATCCATGAGTTTTTTTATATAACCATGATCCAAATAATTAAAAAGTTAAGTAAAAACTAGTAATCCCACATGATTCATTCTCACTATGAGAAAAACAAGATAAATATAAAACAATTCATTTTACCCAAGAGTGTACAATTGGGGAGGGTGGGTTGGTGAAGGTATTTTACATTGGAAAATGATGTAAAACCCATGAAGATGATGGAATTGGTTTGGTATGATTCCAAAATCAAATCCACCTTATCAACACACAAAATTCATCGGGTAATGACACTAAGGATGTTAAAATTCTACTTGAGATAGTCAAGGAGGTAAAAAAGGTATGTTGTGACTCTAATAGTCTAAATATAATGAATAAAAGGGGAATATAGGTTGATAATGTTCATTGAACAAGTTCTAAAAATTGGTTCTTCAACTTTACTCTAGGAGATGCTTCCTTCCATAAATTTACCATTTATATAAGGCATTCCATGGGGAGTATTCCCATCATTGTAAGGGTCTCTATTCTTAAATTCCAAGAGTATAAACTCTGGGATGTGTACCTTGAATGGGACTCAATCCTAGTGGAAATGTTTCGTCGCTAAAGGTAAGACCATTATAAAATGACATTGGGTGTTTATATAAATTCAGAGAATACAAATTATGACATCTAGAGTGAGGGAAGCTCAAGAAGTTATTTATAACTCTTAAGGTTACATCATCATGCATTGAGTATATTAAAGGGGTTCATAATACATATGTAAGTCATGTGGGTCAAAGGGAGATAGAAAATTCCAACCCATGAGAGATATTAGAATAAATTCTATTATTTTCAAAAGAGGAGACTAACATAATATCATGGAATGATGTGTTTGTGGAATCATATCATTAACCAAATAACACTAATAGTTTATAGTCTTATATATTATAAAATAGGGTTGATAAATATTATGGTCACCCATCTTAGACTAGTGGGGGTGTTACTAGTTTATGGTCAAATAAATAAATCTAGGGGTGTTGTTTTTAAGGTTGTGCAACCTATAAAATGGGTGTTTCTCTTATTTTTAGGAATTTAATATTTTGGGTTATGCCTTTTGAAGTCATAAAAATTGTAGTATAATTTTTCATTTTATTTTTTCATATCCAGGACAATGAGGCATGTATTATTTTATGGTCATAAAACTTTAAAAAGTGTTATTGGGTTAATGGTAATACAGCTTTGACGAAGTGAGATATCTTTTAGGGTCAGGAATATATGACTAATATAATATGGTTAAATGTAATCTATAAGGCAAGAAATGGTTATTTAGGTATTATACATGATGATATAGAAAAAATTGAAACCCAATTAGTGTTTGAATATAAAAAAATAATATAAAAAAAGATAATCACTTATAGTTTAAGGTACTGATTCTTGGACTAGAGTTCTTAGTTATAGTTCATGGAACTCAAACAACCACTGTGTATCTTCTCAATGTTAAACAAGTAATGGTAATACAATGACTAATTGAATATTAATATAATCTTATTTCTAAAATAAATATAATTTTAACTTAAAGATATGAGAACTATGAGTAACTAATTATCTCATAAGATAACAATCAATCCATATATACTGATTTATTAAGGAATGTCAATATAAATATTTTCCTCATGTAAAATAGATGAGAGAAATACATAGATTCATTGTATTAGGATATAATTAAAACCATATTTAAATTAGGTATCACCTCATCACTAGGGATGAAATATGAAAAATACCACAAGAAAAATAGGGTTTTACAAAATTGATCATTGAACAAGATCATTATCTTTTAATTCGTGGAAAAGGGGGGATAAAAATGAGTTGAAAAATTATAATGGGTTCTATTATATAAGGGGATTATAGTTTTTGTTTGGGCCTGGTATAGGAAATACATATATCACTATGTATTTTTTGAAATATATTTCAAATCACATGTACTTCTAGAAATATAGTGTGCTCGGTGAACAATACTAGAAGGAGTGTCCTCTCTGGAGAGAACCAAAAGATAATTTATTTTTGACTCATGAAATATGGAAGTGTATTATAGATTAATTTAATGTGTAAAGGACACTGAACATGTAGTTTAACATCACATGTGGAGGTTTAAATACCATAATGTTTAAATTAATTCAACTATGATTCTTTTTAATTCCAAGACATTAATGTTAATGTGTGTCAATCGAATCTCTAAATTGATCAAATAGAACATTTAATCTCATGTGATTCATTATCGATGTGAGAAACAGAAGGATGTTGAAGATTACTTGCAACACATGATTTAATATCATAGGGATTGAAATGTTTCAGTTAAAATGCTATATGGAGTATTAAAGGAACTCTTGAGGATGGGGAAACTGGTTGGGTGTGATTATAAAAACTAGTTCGACCAAGAACATCAATAAATTCATTAGAGAGTAGCCCAAAGTGTTATAAAACTCAACTCAAGTATAGGTAATTATTTTAAGGATAACTAAAAAATTATAATATTTAAATCACAAAGGATGAGCTAAATGGCATGTGTGTGAATATTTTTTTTGTTTTGAGTCACGGATTAAACTATTGTATTATCAATAATGGGGAAGAAAGTTAAGGTTGACTCCTAGATGCATCTAAAGGATTTTATAGAACCAATTTATGGTAAATGTAAGTTCACTGAGAGGGGGTGAATTAGTGATCATCAATATTTTTTATATTTCTCTCAAAATAACCATCAACATCTATTAAAAAAATTGTGATGACTATTTTAAAATAACAAAGCACACACCAATACAAGGGAAAATATAATATTTACATGGTTCACCTCTCAATTTGAGATGACTAATATGTGATTTTGAATCCTCCAAGATCACACAACTCAATAGAATCATCATGTGAGTATAATAATCTACTTATAAATACGACAAATATGTTTCAATGTATCTCAAATATGAGTTAATTCATCTAGTGAATCTAAAACATTACAGTGATAAAAAAATTGTAAAATGACTTAATTGTATTAAATAAAATAGAATTTATCAATGTTTTAGAGTGTGTAAAATTCATATGCTTGCACTCTAATTGAACAACCTAAAAATCTAAAATTGGACTTTAAAAATTTATTACAAAAAGTTGCTTCATCACTTTGTAAGCACACATCATGCGACAAACCACTTCGATATTCTTATTCATAGATTTTTATTCTACATTTGATAATCAGAAAATATTCATTATATGACACATATCTTGAACTTCTTCTATTATCTTTCTCTTTTCCCATTTATCTTCTCAATCTTCACACGCATTCAATCAACACCATTTCCCCCTTCTTCAACAAGCAATTCAAATTGGAATTTGCATTTCAAATTAAAATATCGTTCTCTAATCACGACCACTGGTTCTTCTAAAATATTAATATTTACCAATAAATTTAAATTGATAATTATAATAGGTTGAAACAATCACTAAATTTTTAATATGATTATAAATCCAAAAGGATGTTCATGCAACCTATAATTTTCCACTAACACAATATATATAGGGTATCCCCCTCCATTGAGGCAAGATGTATAACTTTAAACATTCTATTTTTAAATTTATCAGTCATATTATGAAATTATTGAGCCTCTATGGGGTGGGTGTCATGAATTTTTAAGATAAATAAAAATCTAATCCACCCTCCATTGGGTTATCGGATACCACTACGATGTAGTCATTCATATTTTATCCTCACTTTGGCATCCCATATTATTTTCAAGTTTGAGGTCAAATATTCTATTAGAAAACTTAAATTTCATCTTTTCTTGTATTTTGGAATAGAACTATATTTTGGTATTGAGGTCCCAGGTTTTCCTAGGAATATGAAAACCTATCCTAATTTGTATTATGAAATCACCTCGATTCCATTGCACAAACACCTCCTTTTTATTCCTGTTGTTGTGAAAGTAGTTTTTATTAATCATAGATACCCCTAATCAAGAATCCCAAGTGGATTGGTCACACTCTCTATGAAATGAGGTCATGTAGACCAATTATCCTTCCACATGAAAATTTAACATACTCACAACATTTATGTTATGTTGTTCCAGGATCCAGCTTATTGAAAAATGGTTTTTTCCAGACATCAATTTCAGAATAAGTATCATCCCTAAACAGCTTCTACGGTTTAAACCCAATTTTGTTTCTATAACTCTTTCCATTGGTCCCTTCAATATTATAGATTCATGGCCTCTTTTAATTATATATGATCAATTACCACCAACATATTCAATGAAAAAATTAAATTCTCTAAACACCTTCACATCATAAGAAATTTTAGTTTTTACATGATTTAAGTATTGAAAACTAAATACGATACAAGAAATCAAAACCTATCAAACTACTTTCACCACATTCTCACAAACTCAAAACAACCCCTCTTGGTCCCAAATATCTAAATCCTTAAAAAAATATATATACTTAGAAAAGGGTCACCATTAAATGATTCTAATATTTTATGAGTAAACTCAATGTATTAAATAAGAACATTGAATAAATAATACTTTGTTTTCCATTCAATGGTAGTGATATAGATTAAAATTCATCAAAACATGGTCATCTCAAACCTACACCATCATCATTGCAAATAATAAAATCAATTCTTTCAACCAGATACCTATATGTATTTTAACAAAATATTAGAGTATATCACATAAATGAAAAAAGGATAGTTTCAATGAATGTATATGATTTATGTGGTATAATATTTATTATTTAAGTTTTAATAGTTATATTTTTGACTTTTATTCCATCTTATGAAGAATGAGATAAGTTTTCCGTGTACGTATGACATATCGTCTCCATGAATAGTGTAACTCATTTTTAATATATAACTTCTATAAAGAACTATAAATATGAAAATATTGAATATATAAGATATTTATATCTTGATGAAAATTATAGATAAGGTGATACCATAATCAATGTAAAAGTATAGAAACTAACAAAACCAAAATATATATGAAAACTGAATCAATTATCACACAAAATATGGATTTAAATAAATAATTCTTAATAAAACAGTGACAAAATATTTTAGGAAAATAATATATCATACTATATATATGTCTATAAATATTTAATATATTTTTAAAAATCTATGTTTATTATATAGGAGTTTCGAATTCATATGATGGAATCAGACCTAAGGTAAGGGTTTCATGTTACAATCGCACTATTTACTGAAATTATTTAATATTAGGTTACCATTGATAATATTTTATGATATAACTCTCATGAAACTAATGATATTTATCCTCTTGTGGTTACTTATAGAGAATACCAATCTACCATTAATTTCCCTATCTTAAGTATTAAAGAGGCCAAAAATAATTTTTACGAAAGATGGCCTTTATATATTTCTTCATAAAAATTAATTTTTTCATCTATATCCATGTTTTATAAAAAAATCCTGAATATTTTTAACATTATCTAATAGTTTTTTAAATTAATTTGTTCCCATTTTTTAATTTTTTCAACAAAAAATAAAATGAAAATTATTTTTGTTATTTGAATTAGGTACTTTTATATTTATATATAAAATGTGAAAGGAATCATTTCAAGAAAATTTACAGCTTGAATGAATTCCCCCACCGCAGCTACCACTCAGTGATTTGAATCTTCAATTTCATATTTCCAATGTAATTTTCAAAGAATTTTTTTTATTTAATATTTGGGAAAATATTCGAATTTAAATAATTTATTTCAAGGAAATAAGGTTATTTTTCTCAAGAAATGTTCCAAGTGATCTTTTAGATTAATTTTCCAAAGAAGATTCAATATTATGACGTTTCCAAATTTTTTATAGGGATATAATCCAACTATACCATCCTTATTATTTCCCTGTACGTTTTTTGATTATGATGAAAACATGTTTATAAATATTACGTCTTTTGTATTGGTTATGATATGATGATTTGATTAAATGTTTATAAAACCCATTTCTTTTTATATGGGATATTCCATATCAAAATGCCTATAAAACCCATTTGTTTTAATGATTTATCATTGGATAAATGTTTTATTATCTTGTGGAACACAACTATATGATATTAATTATGTTATGGTAGTGACAGAAATTATATATTTATCCAGTGATTTGTATTAATATTGATATATCATGGAATAAATATCACTAGAATCAGGAGAGAACCCAATTTAGTAAGAAACATTGTCAACTATGATAGGCTTTAGAATGATCCTTACTAACATGATGATTTCAGGATTGAACCCAATACACAATGATAGTCTCCAAATTAATCCTTGACTATTAAGGAAATTATTTTCAGTTCTTATGTTTATCCCAAAACCACAATTCACATTCCTATTTTATACTCTCACGGTTCATGTTCTTTGATTCTCTTATGATTAATGTCTTTTAATATACCATGATTTATTAAATTATTCATGATTATGATATATAATATGCATGTTATAGATTTCAAATGCTATTATTATATTATCATACACTTATTCTCATGTTATGTTTACATGATCATTGATATTTCCCTTGTTTGCACTTACTGAGCATCAGTGTTCAACCTTTATTATGTGTAATTTCTACTGGTTATGAAGAAAGGTGTTATTTTTTATATTTATTATAAGGGTGATAGTTTTGAAGAACATAATGGGAGATTATTTATTTCACTTATAAACCAGTTGTTCATATATGCGTGTTTCCAAAGGTATTAGACCAATAACATTATAGGGTGGATCGTAATGTGATGTATTGAATATTCATCAAATCAGATTTACTAAATCTATATGAAAATATAGTTTATTGTACATGGTATTAGAGAAAGGTATAGTTAATTTTTTTACAAAAAGAAGATAACAAATTATTGAAACCCCTTATCAATTCACTAAATAAATAATAATTTCCCATGGTTTGATAAATAATGGATCGTGGTTTCATTATCAAAATATCCCTATCAAGATAAAGAAAGTGGAATTTTTTTAATATGTATACATCTAGAGATAATTACCTTGAAATGAATTTTAAAAGTACGTATCATCTATCATTTTGATGTGTGGTGAGAATGCCTTTCCCATGCACAAATATTAATACTCATAGCTAATATAATTATACTGATTCAAATTTTCTTTACAATCTGTCATGAAGGATTTGAATAGACAATGATCATAAATGACATTGCTGCAATAAAAATTAATATTTCATGATTTAAAAATATTATAAATCATTTCCTATGATTATATGGTTCCCTAAAATGATTATTATTTCTCAAACAATGATTTTTAGTTTTAGTCAATGTTTAAAACCAAATGGAACCCTACTAATACAAAATGTGACATACAATACAATGATTTTACTCTATAGTAACCAAATTTTATTGAAGATGGAATGAAAAATATCATTTCAATGATTACATATATTTTTAGTTATAAAAATCATGTTGATCTTTACTACAATAAAAAGTGAGAACAATATGTTTAGAGTCTATCTTGAAGAAACATCCACCATATTTTATTGGATCCACTAATACACTATTCATTGAGTAATGGATCAGTAAAATGTAAATATATTTTCCACTCTCTAATTTTTGGAAAATAAAAAAAAATTATTTTGGATATGTATCATTGGAACGTGAATAATATATATGGTGGAATCATACCAAGAATATGAATAAATATAAAGAAATTAACCCCATGGATTCGG
Source organism: Viscum album (assembly GCA_963277665.1). Classification (NCBI taxonomy): domain Eukaryota; kingdom Viridiplantae; phylum Streptophyta; class Magnoliopsida; order Santalales; family Viscaceae; genus Viscum; species Viscum album. The sequence goes on along the minus strand of OY728147.1, from coordinate 2,041,666,664 downwards.
TTGAGTATAAAATGGTATTTTTAAAAAACTAATTTCCATACATTATTCTAATGAAACTAAGAAAGAGTTACCCCAGATAAAGAATAACAATTATGAAGCTATTGGTACCAATGAGGAAAGGTTTAAAATATTTGAGAGGTATACATTATGTATTATTATCCAATATGAAATTAACATTAATCGATTCTTTAGTGGATTAAAACCAAGTCTCTGATGGAAGTTATCTATAAAGGACTTCATTATATATGAATAAAATTAAATATGTTCTATTAATGTGGAAAAATATATTTATGTAACCTATAAATTCAATGGTTTTTATAAGAAAATAAAACTATGATTCATAATAAACAATAAAAACCATAGAGAGGAGAAGTAGATCCATAATTTTGGATTAATGTATGGAAAGAAACATAGAAGAAATATTATTAAGTGTAGAAGTAAATTTTTTATGTATATAAAGGAAGTTCATCCGGTAATCGAATATAAAACTTATGGGAAGAATTACCTAACGATTTGAATAGATATAAACCTAAATAGAATACACCAGCCACACTTTAGTATTTCAATTGAAATTTTTATGGGAAATATGTTATCTAATTCCCAAATAAAAGGGTAAACGATGAGGATAAATGTATGAAACTTATTTTTTTGAGACACACAGAGAAATATAAATAAATAAATCTTTTTAATGAGGGGTATGATAATGACAAGGTGAAAGATGAACTTGTGATACACTCTAGAACTAATAATATCTTCTTTGCCTCTAGATCTACCCAATGTTTTTTATTTAATGAATTTTATAATGGTTTGATGACTTTTTCTCATGTCTATGATTCATCTCAGATTTATGTTTCTGTAAATATACTTCTAGGAAGTATTTTTAATCTCTTTCTAGTTTAATTATATGTTATCTTAGGTATATATTCTTTATCTCTCCATAAATCCCACATTATATTACATGGAAGGTAATCCACATATGGTATTCCAAAAAAAAATTTATCACCTATTAATACAATAATAAATATGAAAATATAATGGAAATAACATTCATTTTATGGTTCTTGATTATAATTCAAATGGGGGTGTTTTTCTTACACAGTTTGGGATAAACTAAACATTGATGATATTCCTATTTTTTGGGATTTTGTTAATGTAATTCTATATTATTTTTCTAGGCTTACACTGAATCCTGAAGTTGATTTTTCAATATAATAAAAACCTTTTGTCATGATTATTTTAAATAATCTCTATAGAATAACCCATGTTTAGTTTTGAAAATTGAAGAATAAACTACAGGAGAATATGGAAAAGGGATTTATAAATCCAATTGAACCACCTTGGGGTGAACTACTTTTTTTGTTAAGAAGAAATATGGATCGCTTTGTCTCTATATTGATTACCACAACATTAATAGGATCATTATCATGAAAATTTATCATGTACCCTGTATTCATGACTCGTTTGATCAACTATATAGATATAAATACTTTTACAAGATTCATCTTCAATGTCTATATCATTAATTTCTTGTCAAAAAGTAGGATATAACTATGATATAATTCTGTATAAAGAATAAAAATAATGATTTTATATTAACTCCAATTGTTTTTACTAATGTCCATATAATATTCATGTATTGAAAATATGCAATTTATTTATATTACCTTGATCAGTTTGTCGTTGTATTTAAAGATGTTATTTTTGAATATCAAAAGAGCAAGAAATAAAATGATACTACTTAAGGATTTTACAAATTACACTAAGAAGAAGTTGTATAAAAAATTACAATGTGTGAAATTTAGCTTCAAAATGATTCATTTTTGGGGACATATAATCTCAAGAGAGGGTATATTAGTGAATCCATATAAAAGGATGTTACTAAAAATAACACTGAACACCCATTGTGACACATATTTGAAACATTCTTAGTTTTTCAATATATTATTTGTAATTTTTGTAAAAATTTAAATGGTTATCTAATTCACTCACGATGTTAACATGCGAGGTAGCCAAGTTCCTTTAGAAAAATGAATGTGAAGAAAATTTCTACGAACTAAGGAGAAGGTTATTCAATGTACATGTTATTAAATTATGCAATAGGGGAGAAGGGTTTTTCATATTTAGTGATTCATAAAATAAGTTATTGTCATGCATTCCCATGAAGAATGGTTTGCTGAAAGCTTATGACTCGATAAAATTAATAGTTCATGAGAAAAATTATAGAAATAATGATTTATAATTATCTAGGGTAATTTATCCCTTAAAGATATATAGAAATTACCTTCATGGAGAAATATGAGATATATATATACTAATCATAAAATTTTTAATTATATTTTATATAAAAAGAGTTGAATATTCTCTAAAGAACAAGGTTGGAGCTGATTAAATATTATTACTACTCAATACATTACAAACTTGTGAAAATGAAAAAGGTGGATGATTCTATATTTAAAAAAGGATAATGAAAGTTTATGTATAGTGAGGATAAAAAATATCCAAAATTTCTAGATTTTCAATGGATGGAAATTGAAATACTTACGGATGGGGATACATATTATCTTTATCAAATTTATGTTCAACCAACTGTACAAGTGATGATTAAAGTGGTGCTTAAGGAAGATGTAGAGCTGTAGATGAAAGGTGGAAAGGTTTCTAAGTTTAACAATAATTCTAATGTAAATATATTGTTCTAGAAGGAAGTATATGATTTTACATACAAAATTTGAAGTCTGATATATTGGATGAGGCTCATTATTCATCATTATTTATTCATATAGGAGGTACAAAGATGTATGAAGATTGGAAATAGTATCTTTGGTATGGAAAAATTAAGAGATATATTTTTGAGTATGTTTCATGGTTTTTTGAATATCCATACATTAATTCTAAGATAAATAAGTCTAAGTGGATGTTACAACCATTACCTATAAAAGAACGGAAATGGAAAAACATTATAATGCATTTTTCCATCACACTCCCCAAAACGTTCAATGGATATAATAACATTTGTGTTATAGTTGATCCCATTAAGAAGTTATCACACTTAACTTATATTAGATAAGACATCTCCATTGAATATATTTCCAGAGTTTATATTAAGGAAGTGGTAAGGTTTCATGTAGTACCACATTCTATTATATATGATCAGAATCTGAGGTTCACATCAATGTTTTTGGAAATTATTGAGCATGATATTCATATAGAGATATGATTCGTTACATCTTACCATCCTCAAAAAGGTTATCAGAATAAGAGAATCATTAAAATCATTGAGTATATAATGAGATCTTATTATATTGATTTAAAACATGGGAGGGATAATCACCTTTCTCTAGTCATTTTTTTTATACAAAATATCTTTTACACTATAATTCTGATGGATTTTTTGAAGACCTCTAGGGAAACTAGTGTAGAACTCCCATGTGTAGGGATGAAGTAAAATAAATTAATTTATTAAGACCAATGATATCTAAAGAGATTGTAGAGAAATTCAAATCAATCCAATAGTGAATCAAGGCAGGATAGACAAGAAAAAAACATTGTACTAAAAATTGTTGGTGTGATCTCTAATTTGATGTTGGTGAGAAGGTTTTTCTAGGAATATATCCATGGAAGAAGGTTATGAGATCTATAAATAAGGAAAAGTTAATTATAATGTATATTTACCCTTTATAGAGCATTAATCATTTAGGGATAGTATTTAATCTATTTGTGCTTCCACTGAACCTCTCTCAAGTTCACAATGTGTTCCATTAATCTCTCTTAGGAATTAGATAATTGATCGATCAAATGAACTAAACTCAATGGTCAAAATATTAGAGCATGATAATTGTTATAAATAAAATCCAATAAAAATATTTTATTGAAGAGATAAAGTACTACAGAACAAGGCTTATCTTCTGGTTAAAGTTATCTGGAGGAATTATAAATTCATTGAAGATACATTGGATCCCAATGATGTGATGAGTTAGATACATCCACATTTTTTTTTATTGAAGTTGTCACAACCCGTCCTTGGGGCCCATGCCATGACTGTAACACCCCACGTAAATAAAGAATATAAAATTTTTATATTTATCCATATTTTTGAATAAAATATTAATATTAATTTAAAGGGGATTCTATGCTCGATGGCGTACCCAATACGTAACAACGAGTTTCTTTGGAATCTTACGTTGCACTCTAATAATAAAATAATATTATTTTAAATGGTAGTTAATGCCTAGCCGTTGTAATGGCGGGAATGAACAGATCTAACTACAAAATTATTATATATGTTTGTTAAATATTTTTACTCTTTACAATAAATGATAGAGGATTAAAAATGCGAATGAATCCAATTTTAAGCGTAGACGGTCTAATATTCTTTAAAAGGTCGATTAACAGCCTTTTGATGGTGAACCTCTTTTAAATCTAATTTTTGACAATTTTATGTTTTATATTTGACAAAATAAAATTTTTATTTAGAATCGGGACATCAAAATTTACTTTCTTTAAATTTTTGGTATTTTTCCGAAAAAGTTCAATTTTTAATGAATAGTGAAAATGTTTGTATTTTAATTCAAAACCTCTTTTTAATATAATTTATTTATATGATTATATTATCTTTTTAATAGGTATTATAGTTTAAATAGAATATATTTTTACCATTTAATCCAATATTGGTCATTGGAATTAATTTCACTTTGAAATTGGACTTAAACTAGTGTCAATCTGTTGATACTTATTGTTTCATAAAAACAAGCTATTTGCTCTGACTGTGGGAATTAATTATAAAATTAATTAATGCAACTAATATGTTATGAATTTGGTAAAATAGACAACATTTTTGAATTCGTATTATCAAATATAGCTTAGGGTGAATTTTTGGTATTTTTCTGAAAATCTCCAATTTTTGATAAATAGTGTAACCACAAAGTGGTGGTTACAAAATTTGATTTTTCGTTTAAATGGGACTTTACCACTTCTGAGATTTGAATTTCAAAAATACAATTTAAATGTTTTTAATTGTTAAATAAAATGTGGTTCAATGGTATGAAAATAATTTTTGATGAAAAGTAACTTTTAAGTTTTATTTATCGCGATTAAAGGTAATTAGGGTGATTTAAGGTAAAAATGATATTATAATAAAATGAAAATATATTGACACTTGTCCTAACACTATTGGATGAGTTATGGAAGACCAAGAAAACCCATGGGACTATTTTTCGTACCCAATGGAGCCACTTGGGTTTGATAATGACATTTATGCCTTTTATTTAAAGTTAAAATAAAAATGTCACAAACATGATTTGTTTTACTAAAACAATTTTTACATGTGGTTATACAAGTCATAATTTTGACTATAAATAGTAATTGGAAAGCTAAAAAGATTTACTACATCATAGTATTTTTTTTATAATTTTTAGACATTAAATAAATTAAATTCTTTATGACATCACGATGATGCAACGATGAACTCATTATTTAACGATTTAAATAAAATGGAAAGATAACAAAAAATCTAGGACCTACACATGTCAAAAACCTATTGGATTGGTGGATTTCGAACCCTTATCACCGCATCCTCGAAACACATCAATTTGGGACCATTAAAATCCGAAAACCATTTGAAAAGAAAGTAACATTTTATACTTTTCCAAAAGTGCCTCTCCTCTCCTCTTATAAAAGGCCCCCACCTCTACCACCTTACCCTCACCTCTCAAACCTTTGGTTCGTCCAAGATCTGATCATTTTGTCTCTCCACATCCCTATCCTCATCCTAGAAGCCTTAACATAGGCAGGAAGCTCTTCAGGAAACAATTTTGGTTCAAACCAAAAGGAGTTACCCAATTTTAAGGAGATTAAAGAACGATCGAGTCAAGTCTGACACGAGGTAAGGGATCCTACTCCTCTCTTTCTTTTTAAGTACAATCTTTTATGTCATTCCTTTAAAAGCTCATCTTTATTGTTATTGGGATTTTATGTTACATTACTCTTGCGGTAATTTTTATTTTCATATGATGAGAGACCCTATTCTCTCTCATCAATCCATTTTGGACGTTTTGAGTGGCGCCGTTAGGCTGCCGAAATTTCGCAAGAGATCTAACCTCTCTCTTTCTTTTTAAGTACTCTCCTTTATGTCACTTCTTTTAAGATCCTCTTTTTTATGTTGGAGGATGTTATTTTATATTCCTATTTCTATAAAATTTATGTTACTTTGATGAGATACCCTATTTGATCTCATCAATCCATTTTTGTATGTTTTATGTGGCGTCATTAGGCTGTCGAGTTTTCATAAGGGATTTTTCATCTCACTATTATTCCCGTGATATTTATGCTACATTTGACAGAATTTCCTTTGATTGGTGTATGTATTGCCACTATTTTACTCATTGTGTAATATACTTTCATTTATGAGTATTTACATCAATGTTGTATTGTCCTTCTTTCACGGGGTGTATGTTTCAAAAGATACCCATGTCGGTAAGGGAACCTTTCACCCTCCTCTTTTTAAAAGTCTTCTTTTATTATGTCCTTTAATTCACATAATTTTATGTTGGGATATGTTATTCTATATCCTTATTGATTTAAATTTTATTTCCATGTGATGAGATACCTTTTTTATCTCTCATCAACTCATTTTCTGAATTTTGTAGTGACGCCATTAGGCTGTCAAATTTTTGCAAGGGAACTTCTTAACCCAAATTTGATTCTTTGGGATAAACTTATACTCCTTGAATATGTCGTTCAATGAATATGTGTGAATAACCTCTGATTGTTTTACACTTAATATCCACTTATATTTGGTGTATTCATTTGTCAAACATAATTATGTAATTGATTTATCCTTAAACCAAGGATATCGTCTTTGTAAGGGACTTCGTCTCAATATCCTTTCATTGAGGCATATTTAATTTTATACACAACTTTCTTTTATAAGGTGTATAAAACCCTTTGACTTTTACTTTTATACAAATGGAATCTTTTTCTACGAAGCGTTTTACTAAACGACAAAAAGGAATGTTTTTTAACGTACGCGGTGACAACGACCTTTTCCGCCACCATGAGTATTATTTGATCTTTGGCTTCCTGAACAAGTCGTAATGTATTTAAAATAAAATAAATACCCTATACTCTTTTATGTATTTTGGTATTGAAAATGGTTTTGATAAAGGATTCTATTTTGTCAATATATTTAAATGATATATTGTGATTGAAATGTGGAAATGTTATCATTCCTTTATATTGGTTTTATGTGTTATAATTTTATAATGGTACTTGGACATTTTACAGGTGGTTACATGATAAACCATATGACAGGTGGTGCCGTGAATACCAGAACGGGTGGTTACGTTATAACCTCCAATGCATTGGGTATGGAAGTCGGCCGTATGGATATTCCATTAAGAATGTATGGAAGTTGGCTGAATGGCTATTCCATTAAGTGATATGTGTGTATGTCAACCTTATGGTTATTCCACATAAGTATGTTTATGTCCCAAGTTACCTTTATATGTTATGTGATCTTTATATGGGTTTTATGGTAAACTTTTGGTTACAGAAGGGTAAGTAATGCACTTTTATTCAGTGAAGAGTTTTTACTACTTCGAAAAGGTGAAAAGTATTACTTTGATAAAGTATACATGGTTTACTTGTTGTTTTAAAAAACTAACAGTTTTCATTTCTTTGTGTATCCCTTACTGATCTTTTTATGCTCATCCCAAGTTTTTGAAATGTTTTTCACAGGACTTAACGTGGAATAGGGTCAAGGATGGGATCAAGGGAAAGTCATGCAACCTAAAACATGGAACTGAGCATGTTCTTTTTAAGAGTTTATATTTTATGGAAACTTAGTAAAAGTTTCTACTTTGTAATCTTATGAGATGTAATATTTATGTACTAATTCTCTAAAACTCTAAACCTGAAAAGATCCTCAATGTGAATTATTCATTTAATTCAATATTAATTAAGGTTTAAGGCCAGGGCCTTATAGTTGGTATCAGAGGTCGGTTTCGATAACTTTAGAGGTTAGGGTATTCATTAAGCATAAGTGACATGACCATAATGGTTAGGATTTCATAAACAGTCCTAGTTTTAGATAAAGTGAATGAGTAAGTATATCTTAGTTTTTATCTTCCTATTTAGTACATGATGGTTTTATTTATATACTCACACAGATCTTTTTGGTTTTAGTAAATTGCTGGATCTAGAAGGCACCAAAGTAACGGTGGATGTGAAGGAAACTGTGACAGTTTTCTGAGCGAGCAACTGAATGATATGGGAGCTGCAATGAGAACTCTTGTATTTATCCTCAACTAACTATCTGGAGTCATGATTTACCACCTAAACCTTGGTGATTTCTATAAGGCATCATATATGCGAGAAAGAAATCCCTACGGAACTACATGTAATAATCATAATGGTAAGTGTGTTCAAAAACTTATGTGTCATTGATGTGGAAAAAAACACCTAGGAAAATGTTTAAAAGGGACATAAATATGCTATAGATGTGGAAATGAAGGTCATAAATTAAGAACCTTCCATGGAAAAAGGAAGCATCCAGTTGACTCGAGGAAAGGGAAAGAAGTTCTTTCTGAGGGATCAATTGAATGTTTTAAATGTGGTGTGCATGGTCATTATGCAAACACATGTCCTATGAAGAAGTTACGTGAATGGGATCACCAAGATCATACAAATACTTGTTTACCAATACCTAATGCCATTCTGATTAAGGATGAAGAAACTGACAATGACCAATCAAAGGTATGGATTATTTCTTAACTTTTGTTTTCTATTTTGGAATCTTAGGATATGATTCATGATTTTGTTTGTAGGAAAGAAGTATTTCATAATAAGTTGGAAAGGAATGGTTAATGGATCATGAATAATTTTGAATGAGTAAGAAGTCAACATATACGGACTTCAAGAGTTATAGTGAAATTAGTAAGAGTATTAAGTGTCTTTTGATGATGGAGTACATTAGAAGACTTTTTATAGTATGTGTAACACTAATGTTTGATATATGAAAATTTTATTCAAAGAATAGTAATATGTTATTTTGTGGACATAGTTATAAAGAACCATTTGGGTTTATATGATCCTTACTTTCGAGGTAATTATGGGTTACTATATGTAATGATGGAAAGTGAAAGTCATGAGATAAAATTGAAGTTAAATTACATTATGGTAATTTTTGAAGATTTTATCTCATTATTGGGTAATTTTTTAAGAATTATGTAGTTTTGGAAAAATAACAACACACAGACCATGTGACAACCCATCGTGTCGGACAAGGCTGCGGGAATCGAACCCACAACCAAAGTGCAATGGGTATTTATCGCCAACCACTGGACTACATGAAGTCCCTGGTTAGTTTGACTAATTCTTTTTAGTTAAATGATTTTATAAATTAAGATTATGTTGATTTTGGGATATCTATGGAAATTTATTAACCTATCATGGAGGATATGTGATTAAGTTAATTACTTTTCAATACGAGACTTTAGGAGCAACTGATGTTGTTTGGAGATAAATGTTACGATTTAACTTGAAGGACTACGTGACTAAATCCTTCAAATATTTGGGTTTCAATCTTAGTTTGGTTTACTTTGAAGAATTTTATGGACAAATTGTTTATCGAACGGTCCTCGTTGAACTTTGGGTTTTGTTGGTCAAATTTTGGAGATTAATAATATATTTTCTTTTTATAAAGGGTTATCCTTTTCTGGATTATCTGATCATGTACTAACCTTTTTAGTTTTGGTTTTGGTTAAAGTCTAAAGACATGGGAAATATATAGTTATCTTTTGTGGATTAGGTGGTTCTCTATAAGTTGATTATAGTACTCTTAATGTGAACAAGTCTTCCTAAATACTCATCTTTTGGAGTAAATATGAGTTTGATTAATGAATCTAGTAAAAGTTGGAAGTCTACGTGACAAGTAAGTATATTTCTTTATGATTTAGTTAGGCTCAAAAATAAATTCCTCAATGAAGAGTAACTTAAAACAAAAAAATTTTCTGTTAACTTTTCCTACTGGGGAATCAAATACCGTTTAACCCATCACAAGTTTGTGATTTTCTTATGGTTAACTTTCTCCTAGACATGTTTACTATCACTCTCCATCAGAACATGACCCTTTGTCTTTTCCTCCATGTCCATATTATCTTTATTGGAATACTAGTATGGGTTAACTAGGGTGTCCTCTATACTTATCTTTCTTTATTTTAAAGATATAGTTTTACCGACTCTTGCTCTTATGTGGGACTTTCAAGGATATTTCCAAGCCCAATTTTAAAATTGCGAGGACGCAATTCCAAAAAGGGGGAAGGATGTAACACCCCAGGTAAATAAAGAATATGAAATTTTTATATTTATCTATATTTGTGAATAAAATATTAATATTACTTTAATGTGCATGCTATGCTCGATGGCGTACCCAATACGCAACAACAAGTTTCTTGGGAATCTTACGTTGCACTCTAATAATAAAATAATATTATTTTAAATGGTTGTTAATGCCTAGTCGTTATAATGGTGGGAATGAACATAACTAACTACAAAATAATTATATATGTTTGTTAAATATTTTAACTCTTTACAATAAATGATAGAGGAATAAAAATGCGAATGAATCCAATTTTAAGCGTAGACAGTTTAATATTCTTTAAAAGGTCGATTAACCACCTTTTGATGGCGAACCTCTTTTAAATCTATTTTTTTACAATTTTATGTGTTATATTTTACAAAATAAAATTCTTATTTAGAATTAGGACGTCAAAATTTACTTTGTTTAAATTTTTGGTATTTTTCTGAAAAAGTTCAATTTTTAATGAATAGTGAAAAATGTTGTATTTTAATTTGAAACCACTTTTTAATCAAATTTATTTATATGATTATATTATCTTTTTAATTGGTTTTAAAGTGTAAATAGAATATATTTTTACCATTTAATCCAATAGTGTTCATTGGAATTAATTTCACTTTGAAATTGGACTTAAACTAGTGTCAATCTTTTGATGCTTATTGTTTCATAAAAACACGCTATTTGCTCTGACTGTGGGAATTAATTATAAAATTAATTAATGAAAATTATATGTTATTAATTTGGTAAAATAGACATCATTTTTGAATTCGGATTATCAAATATATCTTAGGGTGAATTTTTGGTATTTTTCTAAAAATCTCCAATTTTTGATGAATAGTGAAACCAGAAAGTGGTGGTTACAAAATTTGATTTTTCGTTTAAATGGGACTTTACCACTACTGGGATTTGAATTTCAAAAATCCAATTTAAATTTTTTTAATTGTTAAGTAAAATTTGGTTCAATGGGATGAAAATAATTTTTGATGAAAAGTAACTTTTATGTTTTATTAATCGCGATTAAAGGTAATTAGTGTGATTTAAGGTAAAAATGATATTATAATAAAATGAAAATATATTGAAACTTGTCCTAACCCTATTGTATGAGTTATGGCCGATCAAGACAACCCATGGGACGATTTTTGGTACCCCATGGAGCCACTTGGGTTTGATAATGACATTTATTCCTTTTATTTAAAGTTAAAATAAAAATGTCACAAACATGATTTGTTTTACTAAAACAATTTTTACATGTGGTTATACAAGTCAGAATTTTGACTATAAATAGTCATTGGAAATCTAAAAATATTTCCTACGTCATAGTATTTGTTTTATAATTTTTATACATTAAATAAATTAAATTCTTTATGACATCATGATGATGCAGCGATGACCTCATTATTTAACGATTTAAATAAAATGGAAAGATAATGAAAAATCTAGGACCTACACATGTCAAAAACCTATTGGATTGGTGGATTTAGAACCCTTATCACCTTATCCTCGAAACACATCAATGTGGGACCATTAAAATCCGAAAACCATTTGAAAATAAAGTAACATTTTATACTTTTCCAAGAGTGCCCTTCCTCTCCTCTTATAAAAGGCCCCCACCTCTACCACCTAACCCACACCTCTCAAACGATTGGTTCGGCCAAGATCTGATCATTTTGTCTCTAAAAATCCCTCTCCTCATCCTAGAATCCTTAAATTAGTCAGGAATATCTTCAAGAAACCCTTTTGGTTCAAACCAAAGGGAGTTACCCAATTTTAAGGAGATTAAAGAACGATCGAGTCAAGTCGGACCCGAGGTAAGGGATCATACTCCTCTCTTTCTTTTTAAGTACACTCTTTTATGTCATTCCTTTAAAATATCATTTTTCTTGTTATTGGGATGTTATTTTACATTACTCTTACTGAAATTTTTATATTCATATGATGATAGACCATATTCTCTCTCATCAATCCATTTTGGAAGTTTTGAGTGGCGATGTTAGGCTGCTGAATTCTCACAAGAGATCTTACCTCTCTCTTTCTTTTTAAGTACTCTCCTTTATGTCACTTCTTGTAAGCTCCTCTTTGTTTTGTTGGGAGATGTTTTTTTATATTCCTATTTCTATAAACATTATATTATTTTTATGAGATACCCTATTTGATCTCATCAATCCATTTTTGTAAGTTTTATGTGGCGTCGTTAGGCTGTAGAGTTTTTGTAAAGGATTTTTCATCTCACTTTTATTCCCGTGAGATTTATGCTACATTTGCCACAATTTCCATTGATTGGTGTATGTACTGCCATTATTTTACTCATTGTGTAATATACTTTCATTTATGAGTATTTACATCAATGTTGTATTGTCCTTCTTTCACGGGGTGTATGTTTCGAAAGATACCCATGTCGGTAAGGGAACCTTTCACCCTCCTCTTATTAAAAGGCTTCTCTTGTTATGTCTTTTAATTCACATACTATTATTTTAGGATATGTTATTCTATATCCTTATTGATTTAAATTTTATTTCCATGTGATGAGATACCTTTTTTATCTCTCATCAACTCATTTTCTGAATTTTGTAGTGACGCTGTTAGGCTGTCAAATTTTTGCAAAGAGACTTCTCAACCCAAATTTGATTCTTTTGGATAAACTTATACTCCTTGAATATGTCGTTCTATGAATATGTGTGAATAACCTCTGATTTTTTACACTTAATATCCACTTATATTTGGTGTATTCATTTGTCACACATAATTATGTAATTGATTTATCCTTAAACCAAGGATATCGACTCTTTATGGGACTTCGTCTCAATCTCCTTTAATTGAGGAATATTTCATTTTATACACAACTTTCTTTTATACGGTGTATAAAACCCTTTTACTTTTACTTTTATAGAAAAGGAATATTTTTCTACGAAGCGTTTTACTAAATGACAAAAATGAATGTTTCTTTTAACGTATGCGGTGACAATGACCTTTTCCACCGCCGCGAGTTTTATTTGATCTTTGGCTTCCTCAACAAGTCGTAATGTTTTTAAAATAAAATAAATACCATATACTCTTTTATGTATTTTGGTATTGAAAATGGTTTTGTTAAAGGATTCTATTTTGTCAAAATATTTAAATGATATATTGTGATTGAAATGTGGAAATGTTATCATTCCTTTATATTGGTTTTATGTGTTATAATTTTATAATGGTACTTGGACATTTTACGGGTGGTTACGTGATAAACCATATGATGGGTGGTTTCGTGAATACCAGGATGGGTGGTTACGTTATAACCTCCAATGCATTTGGTATGGATGTTGGCCGTATAGATATTCCATTAAGTATGTATGGAAGGTGGCCGAATGGCTATTCCATTAAGTGATATGTGTGTAAGTCGACCTTATGGTAATTCCACATAAGTATGTTTATGTCCAAAGTTACCTTTATATGTTATGTGGTCTTCATATGGGTTTTATGGTAATCTTTTGGTTACAGAAGGGTAAGTAATGAACTTTTATTCAGTGAAGTGTTTTTACTACTTCAAAAAGGTGAAAAGTATTACTTTGATAAAGTATACATGGTTTACTTGTTGCTTTGAAAAACTAACAGTTTTCATTTCTTTGTGTATCTCTTACTGAGCTTTTTATGCTCATCCCAAGTTTTTGAAATGTTTTTCACAGGACGTAACGTGGAATAGGGTAAAGGATGGGATCAAGGGAATGTCATGAAACCTAAAACATGGAACTGGACATGTTCTTTTTAAGAGTTTTTATTTTATGGAAACTTAGTAAAAGTTTCTACTTTGTAATCTTTTGAGATGTAATAGTTATGTCCTAATTATCTAAAACTCAAAAATTGAAAAGATCCTCAATGTGAATTATTAATTTAATTCAATATTAAGTAAGGTTTAAGGTCGGGGCCTTATAATGACTACCCCAAGCCCGCCTTCCATAGGACAAGGGCTGGCGACTAGCACCAAAGGCGTAAATCCTAATAAAAATGGAAGGCATTGACTTTATATAAGTAAACAACACAACAGAGTACGCAAGTGAAGTAAGCACCAAGTAAAACAGAGTACAAAGGTAAGTGTTGAAAGGTAAAAGGGCCAGTATAGAAACCCAACTGAAAGTACAGAACAAATGAAAAGGAAAGGTATAAAAATAGTAAGGTAAAGCAGCAACCACTGAGTCATCCTCCAAGAATCCCACCTGAAGGGTTGGTACAGATGGTCTCCTCGGCACCCCAGGTCCGTCCGTCCACTCCGTGCATGCCTCACTAGGTGGTCCACCTCCGGGTACCGTCCAGCTCCACAAGACTCCTCCACAATCAGTGTCGTCTATCCTCTGCATCCAACACAACATAGTGTGGGCAGTACAGTGCATGGGTGAGTATACGGTACTCAGTAGGGACCCCGAGACCCCCTGAAGGTCTCCCAGAATCTACAAAGGATAACCAAAAGCAAAGATACAAACACGAAGTATCAACCGACTCTACATAGGTATATGCCCATACATATACCTAAGTTATAGAACACAGTTTGGCTCTACCTTCCGAGCCAAAGTACAACCCAGTCCACACACAAAATAAGTCAATCACATCGATGAAAAATATTGAAAGTCAAGACTCATCTCACATAGGTATACATCTTTCGTATAGTGATAGGGATGATCAGATATAGTCACTGATTCATCTAAGCTGTCAGACCCACACAGGATACAAGTCGAGAAACTCTGCCAGACCTACACAGGATACAAGTACAGAGGTCAATAATTCCAAACCCACACAGGATATAAGAACAATATTCATCACTATCAAACCCATGGAGGATCCAAGAACAGTAGATGTCATTATCGAACCCACAGAGGATTCCAGTATAGTAGTCGATGCAGTCGCAGTCAACTCTAGGGTTCCCGCACACAGCATGCTCGATTTTGGAAAGTTTTACTCCTCGAGCAAGGGGGGTCGATGCATCAACTGTCACAAAGTCTAGAGTTGATGTATCCTGAAGTTATGTCTCGTCAAAAGAAACCCAACGCGACAGATAGTGCGTCAATCGGACGCCCAGTCTGAGAGTTATTGGTTTCTCCGTTCCGGGGGCCCGGTTGGTTTTTAATCTAAAACCAACATAAACATACTCTAGCTGGGTCAAAACCACATATGTAGTATTCCAAAAGAACCGTCTCATCAAAAGTAATTCCATGTTTTTTACAACACATCAATCGGACGTCCGATCCTTAGGTTACAAGCATTTTCGCTCCAAGGGCCCGGTTGGTTTTAGGTTCGAACCAACCCTGGCATACTCAAACTTTACCTAAACCTCATGTGTAATATACTAAATGACCACATTGATCCAAGGATTCCTACGCAGCTGACGGTGCGTTGATCGGCGGCTCGTAGCTCATGTTATAGTCAAAAGACCTAAAGGTGGTCCGAAGTGGGGGGTCTGGGCCCGGTCCGACCCGGCCCAACCCACCCTGGGTCGGCCCGACCTAGGTACAGGTCTGGTCCGGAAGGCCACGACCCAATCCACGTGACCCGCCCTAGCCCTGACGGGGGGGCTGGCTCGCATAGATGGCCGAGCGAGGGGGCGCGGGCCCCAGTTCCACGAACGCGGCGACAGGATAGCGCCGCTGTCTCCCACAGATCCTGCGCAGCCGTGGGATCCTCCCATCACTGCCGCGGCCGATTCCGCGACGGGCTTCTACCAGTGGCGTTCCGCCGCCGAGGTCTTACGCTAGCCACCAGAGTCATTCTAGTGGTCCGTTTTTTCTTCTGACTGCACCTGCAGTCATCTCGGGATCTGTACTTCACTGCGAAGGCCTCAAATAGCCATTGCAGTCCCATTCTATCGTCGCCAAACATCCCGCACATCGAGAACAATGTGGCGGTGGATCTGGACTTGTTCGTTTGTCTGTACACACCATGTTAATGGTCCAAAACATCTCCCATCAATTAAACGCCATGTTCGAGAGTAAAAAACATATATATGAAATATACAAAATTCCCCTACCTTGAAGTTGTTGTCGTACGCCATCGATCTGTGGAAGACAAGCATCATGGTAGATGGGCGTCATGGATGAACAGTGTCTTTCCATCAACTAAAGAGGAAGGGTCGCTGTTGTAGGTGACGTATGCTACTTGATGTTGAGGTACATCCGAGGATGAAGCGTCATTTGAATAATTTCTTCGTGTTCTTCGCTAGCAGGTGTTCTTCATTGAAGAATGGTGTTCTTCGTCGATGAAGGTTTGTCTCCCTTTTGAACTCTCCAGATCCTTTTTACCCAAGGTTATTTGCCAATGAAATGTAAATAAGAGTCTAATTAATATAATTTTCATGCAATTCTTATTAATTCTGAAGTGGTTCCAATTAATTTAACGGTGACATTAAATTGATAGTTTGGCTCGTTTAATGGGATGATGGAGGTTGGAAGGCTCCATCATATTCAATATGTGGAGTTGTCAATGTAATTAAACAAGGGGTATTAATGGATAATTGTCAAAGAAAATAGAAGGGAATTAATGGGGATTTGAAGGTTGGGCTCGTGTGGGACCCACCTCACATATATCCACACTCGGGAGGAAATAACCAACTCACAAAATAAAATTGTGTACCACTCAATTTTTATTTAAATTTAAGATTTATACCCAAAAAATAACTTTTGACCCATATAAAATGCAACTACGGTAAATGTCCCCTTAAGCAAATACTGGCGTTGCGAGTTCATCGGTGCCCTCAGTTTTCAATTCTGAGAACTGCTTCAAAAGGTAGAAAAACTCACTCATTCGCTCACTGAACATACCCAAGATAAACTTCAAAAAATTATTCCGGGCACACCGGGCCTCAGAATCAAGTGTTGTCAGAAACATCGTACTCATAAAATTCCAAAGATTTTAAGAAAAAAATCCCTTAAAATTTATGTGTCTTTACATTACTCCCACATCCGGGCTTTACGTCCCCATAAAGAAACAAAATACACTAGGGAAACAAAAAGCATTACTGAGCACGCATCTGATCCTCCCACTCCCATGTACCCTCCTAAAGGTTCCCACGCTGCCAGCGAACGCGCACCAGAGGAATCGACCATCCATGAAGGACCTGCTCATGTCGATCCTCGATCTCCATAGGAACCTCCGAGAATGTCTCCCCATTGTCGATATCTAGATCCTCATGATTGATTACCTGGGTTGGGTCATGCACGTATTTCCTCAGCTGAGACACGTGGAAGACATCATGTACCCGGTAAAAACTGAGGTGGAAGGGCCAGGCGGTAAGCCACCTCACCTACTCTGCTGAGGACCTGAAATGTTCGATGAAGCGCGGAGATAACTTGCCGCCCTGGCCAAATATCCGTAGACCTCGTCGAGGTGAGACCCGTAAGAAAATTGGTCGCCATCTTCGAACTCCAGTGGTTTCCATCTTCTATCAGCATAGGAATTTTGTCTGCTCTGTGCAGTCTTCATCCTCTCCTGGATGATATGCACCTTCTTCGTTGTAGCCTGAACCATCTCTGGTCCTACAAGTGCTGACTCCCCAGGGTTAGTCCAGCACAGAGGTGATCTGCATGGTCAGTCGTACAATGCCTCGTATGGTGTCATCCTGATGGTGGAGTGGAAGCTGTTGTTGTACAAAAACTCCACCAAGGGTAGGTGATCCTCCCAGTTGTGACCATTGTCAAGGACACATGCATGGATCATGTCCTCGACTGTCTAAATGGTCCTCTCCGTCTGGCCATCCGTCTGAGGATGGAAGGTGCTGCCCAGACGTAGTTGCGTCCCAAAAGCCTCCTACAACCCCTTCCTAAGCCAGGAAGTAAAGCGAGAATCTATATCAGAGATGATAGTCGAAGGAACTCCATGAATTCGTATGATCGCCTGAATGTAGAGGCATCCCAAACTCTCTACCAAGCCCTGCTCTCTGATCAGTAGGAAGTGGGCCGACTTGGTGAGTCAGTTTACGATCACACAAATGGAGTCATGTCCTCTGAAAATACACAGAATCCCCATCACAAAATCCCTGTATTTCCCATCACACTTCCACTCCGGAACCTCTAAGGGTTGTACCAAGCTGGCTGGTACCTGATGCTCTGCCTTCACCTGATAACAAGTGAGGCATCGCAAAATGAACTCTGCCATAGCCTTCTTCATACCTGGACACCAATGTTGTCTCTTGAGGTCCTGATACATCTTCGGCAATCCTGGATGTACCTCTAGAGGGGAAGTGTAAAACTCCCTCAACAATTCCTCTTTCAGTGAAACTGGTACCATGGTACGTCCCCTAAAAAAGATGACGTGCTCTCCTCCTTCAGAAAATCCATCAGGTGCCTGCCTTATGGAAATCTGACCACATCGTGCCTCACAGTCAACGTCCCCACGTTGTGCCTCTCTGGCCCACTAAAGTAGTGTAGGAGTGAATGTGAGGGACTGTAGAAAGGCAAACCCATATTTATCCACAAAGACATCTATAAAACGGCTAACTGATCTTTCGCCTCTCCAAGTAGCTAAATGCCCAATCTCCTACTGAGAGCATCATCCATAGTGTTCCCCTTCCCAGGAGTATAGACTTTCTCAAAGTCATAATCCTGGAGGAACTCGAGCCATCGCCGCTATCTCAGGTTCAGGTCCTTCTCCGAGAAAATGTACCTGAGACTCTAGTGGTCAGAGTAGACTGTAAAGTGCTCTCCCATCAGATTGTTTCGCCACATCTTTTGGGCGAAGACCACTATTGCTTACTCTTTGTCAGGGGGAGCATAGTTCTACTCGTGCTACCTCAACTGTCATGAACCATAAGCGATCACTGCTCACTCCTGCATCAGGACAGACCCGAGTCCCGTACCTGATGTGTCGCATTAAACTACGTACCCTACGCCCTCCTCTGGTAGCCTCAAGATGGGCGCACTAGTCAATCTCCGCCTCAGAACCTAAAAGCTCTGCTAACATCTGTATGACCACACTAAGGGTTTTCCCTTCTTCGTCAAAGCTTTAAGCGGTGCTGCAACTCTTGAGAATTGAACCTCTCTAATAAAGAACTGGAACTTCGAGAGTATACCATAAAGTTGGTGCTCTCAGAGTGTATCCAGTACAACCCGCAAGTGGTAGGCATGCTCCTCCTCAGTAGTCGAGTAAATCAGTATTTCATCAATGAAGACTATAGAAAATGATCGAGGTAAGGCTTTAAAATCCAGTTTATGAGACTCATTAACATTGATGGAGCGTTGGTCACACCGAAGGGAATAACTAAGAACTCGTAGTGGCCATACTGACACCTGAAGGTCGTCTTCTACACATCCTTGTCTCAAACTATGAGATGATGATAGCCTGACATGAGGTCTATCATAGAGAACCATCGTTCTCCCTTGAGTTGATCGAAGATGTCTTCAATCCTCGGAAGGGGAACTTGTTCCTCACGGTTACCTTGTTTAGGCGATGTTAGTTGACACACAGTCGCAAGCTCCATCCGCCTTCTTAGCGAACAAAATCGAAGAATCCCAGGGTGAAACACTGGGTCTGATGAATCCTTCTCCCTGTAAGTCCTCCAGCTATACCCTCAACTCATGAAGCTCGGTGGGAGCCATCCGATATGCTGGAGCAGATATTAGTGATGTACTGGGGTACAGATCTATTTAGAAATGTACCTATCTGCGATGAGGTAGTCCTGGAACGTCGTTAGGGAAAATGTCCACATACTGATCCACCACAACAGAAAAACGCGAACTTCGCACGTCAGCTGCTCCGAGGATGAGACTTGACAACTGATGTGTGATCAGATTCCCTCTCCTCTTCATAAGTCCATCATGTGCTACTAAGGTTCCATTCTCACCGGTGAAGGTGAATCTGGTCCCATCCGTGCGGACACACCGCACTTTGCTCCTAATACAGTTGATCTGGGCATGGACTGTAGATAACCAGACCATAACCCAGATGATGTCGTAAGGCCTCGACATCGCTACAAGAAGATCCCAAATGAAGCGCTCACCTCCTTGTGCAAGCTCACATAGCCGACACCAGTGCATAATTGTCGATTCTACTCTCGTAGGAGTCTCTAGCCGTAAGGATCGAGCCAACAGCTCCGTCGGAATCTCCGAGCTCTGAACAAGGACAGCAGTAATAAAAGAATAACTCACACCTGTGTCTATAAGAACTGCATCAAGGGTGGAGTAGACACATATAGTACCTCGAATCATCTCAGGTGCACTGTGGTCGTAAGCCTCTTCTGCCTAGAGCTAAGCCTGCCTCTGTCCACTAGCTCCTTGTGGTTGGGGTGGACCTCATGGGGGTGGTGGTGGTGCGACCTAGAAACATCATCCACCACCCATTGCTCGGCCAACTCCTCTACCTCGTCCACCTTATCCGAGCGGACTGCCACTGTCAAACCTATGCCTTTTCCTGGGAGGTCCCTCCATTGTCTGCTGCTCGTCCGCATGGCGGGTCAGGTAGTCACGATCCATGTGGCCCTTCCCGCCACATGCATAGAACTGTCTGCTCCTCATAATGTTGGCTCTATGTCATGTGACCCGCACAACCGAACCTGTATCCTGAGGTCACCCACCTAATGTTCTGGTCCGCTTGGACCCCTGCGACATCTGTCGGCTACCAGCTCCAGAACACTCCACTTTGTGTCGTCCTACGGTGGGTCTCGCTACTGGTGGCTACTCAGCAAGAATGTTCTCCACTAAAAGGGCTCGCTCTAGCACCCCTGCCTTTGTTGGGATACTGAGGGGAATTTTCGAACTTATGATCTTGTGCCTCAGTCCCTGCTTGAAGGTTTGGGCCCTGAAGAACGGGTCCCGCACTATATCCATGGAGTAGCGGGAAAGGTGAGTAAATCTCTCTGATTACTAAGCTACGGTCATACTGCTCTGCTGGAGATGAAGTAACTCCGGGATGCGCACCGCATGGAGGGTGGCTGGAAAAAACTCTTAGAAGAAGAGACACTCGAAGTCCATCCAAAGCAGTGATGCCTCATCGAGCACCTAGAGCATCAGGCTCCACCATCTACCTACTGCTGTGTGTAGTACACTCACGGTAAGGATCACCATAAGTTCATCTGGTGTCCCTACAAATCGGAAGACTCATACGATAGCCTCCATCCAATCCTCAGCTGCCTGAGGGGTCGTCTCTCCACGGAACCTGGGTGGCCTCTATCAATGAAGCTCATGCAACATGCTCAGGCGGCGTCCACACTCCGCTGCTGGGGCTGGTAGCATTAGTGGCTCAGCGGGTAGTGGTAGCGCTTGTGCTTCCACTTTAAAGGGTCCCTGCACCGAGGCCTCATCGCTCGGTGGGCTGCCATCTCGCACGTAACTAGGAACCCTGTCTGGCTGACTTTGTGGGGCCATCCTGAAAAGAAACAGGTGTGCCACGGTCAAATATTATACCTTGTGAGCTGACACAAAGTAATCACAAAGAAAACTTTTGAAAGGAAACACACACGCAATCAGTGTTTTTGTGCATTGAGTCGGAAATCAGATATCAGGGTCCTGGTGTATCGATACATCGGCCACCGCACCAACACTGGACTCCCTGGACTGAAAACCACACTCAATACCATGATTACCCCAAGCCTGTCTTCCATAGGCCAGGGGCTAGTGACTAACACCAAAGGGGTAAATCCCGATAAAAAGGAAAGGAATTTCCTTTATATAAGTAAAAAACACAATAGATTACGCATGTGAAGTAAGCACCAAGTAAAGCAGAGTACAAAAGTAAGTGCTTAAAGGAAAAAAGTGACAATATACAAACCCAACTGAATGTACATAACAACTTAAAAGAAATGGTACAACAACAGTAAAGTAAAGCGGAAACCACTGAGTTGTCCTACGGGAATCCCCATGAACGGTGGGTACATATGGTCTCCTCGGCACCCCGGGTCCGTCCGTCTGCTCCGTGCACGCCTCACTAGGTGTTCCACCTCTGGGTACCGTCTAGCTCCACAAGACTCCTCCATGATCAGTGGTGTTCGTCGTTTACATCCAACACAACGTATTGCGGGCAAGCCCGTGCAAGGGTGAGTATATGATACTCAGTAGGGAACCAGATCCCCGAAGGTCTCCCAGAATCCACAAAGGAAACAACAAGGAAAGATACAAACATGAAGTATCAACCAACTCTAGTTAGGTATATGCCCATACATATTCCTAAGTTATGAGACATAGTTCGGCTCCGGATTCCGATCCCAAGTACAACCCAGTCCACATAGGAAAGAAGTCAATCACATAGATAAAAATGATTGAAAGTCAAGACTCAGCTCACACAGGTATACATATTTCATATAACGATAGAGATGATCAGATGTGGTCACTGATTCATCTAAGCTGTCGGACCCACATAGGATACAGGTCCAGCTAAGCTGTCGAACCACACAGGATACAAGACCAGCTACTCTACCAGACCCACACAAGATACAAGTACAGAGGTCAATACTGCCGGAACCACACAGGATACAAGAATAATAGTCATCGTCATCAAACCCACGAAGGATCCCAGTAAGATAGTCGTCACTGTCAAACCTACAGAGGATTCCAGTACAGTTTTTGATGCAGTCGCAGCCAGCTCTAGGGTTCCCACACACAACACACTCGATTCCGGGAGGGTTCACTCCTCAAGCAAGGGGGTCAATACATCAATT
The DNA here is from genome assembly GCA_963277665.1 of Viscum album. Lineage (NCBI taxonomy): Eukaryota > Viridiplantae > Streptophyta > Magnoliopsida > Santalales > Viscaceae > Viscum > Viscum album. The sequence goes on along the minus strand of OY728147.1, from coordinate 2,041,643,706 downwards.
ATATCGAAGTCCAAAGTTTATGTATCCAAAAGTTCTGTCTCATCAAAAGAAACCCAACATGATAGACGGTGCATCAATTGGACACCCTGTCTAAGAGTTATTGGTTTTTCCATTCCAGGGGCCTGGTTGGTTTTTAAGCTAAAACCAACCCAACCGTACTCCAGCTATGTTCAAACCACATGTGTAGTATTAAAAAAGAACCTTCTCATCAAAATTAATTCCACGTAGTTGACGGCATGTCAATCAGACGTTCGGTCCTTAAGTTACAAGCGTTTCTGCTCTAAGGGCCTGGTTGGTTTCGGGTTCGAACCAACCCAGTCGTACCCAAACATCACCGAAACCTCGAGTGTAATATAAGGAAATGACTGTCTCAATCCAATTATTCCTACGCAACTTACGGAGCATCGATCGGAGGTCCTTAGCTCTAGTTTTTGGAAAAATCCCGAAAGGTGGTCTGAAGTGGGGGGTCTAGGCCCAGTTCGACACGGCCTAACCCACCCTGGGTCGGCCCGAACGAAATCGAACCAACCCGGGTCCGGGGCTGGCCCAGCGGGGCACGACCCGGCCCGGCTGGGGGGGGGGGGTGCTGGCTCGGCCAGCTAGCCTAGTGGTGGGGGCAGCCCCATGTTCCATGAACGCAGCACCAGGCTGGCACCGCTGTCTCCTCGGGATCCCGCGCTGCCGTGGGATACTCCCCCCGCCGCCGCGGACAATGCCATGGTGGGATTCTGCCGACGGTGCACTGGGGTGACGCCACCTCCAGGAGGCCGGCCAGTGCCGGCCTCGCCAGCGACCTGCACCACCGGGGTCTTCCGCGGGCCACCAGAGTCATTTTGGTGGTCCGTTTTTTCTTCCAAATGCGCCTGCGGTCATCTCGGGATCCGTACATCACTGAAAAGGCCCCAAATCACTATTGTTATCCCGTTTCATATTTTCAAAATGTCTCGCACATCAATAACAAAGCTGAAGTGGGTCTGGACTTGTTCGTTAGTCTGTACCCACCGTGTTAGTGGTTCAAAACATCACCCATCAATTCAATGCCATGTTCTAGAGTATAAAACATATATATGAAAGATACAAAATTCCCCCTCCCTTGAATTTGTTGTTGTATGTCATCGATATGTGGAAGACGAGCGTCGTGATACATAGGCATCGTGGAATAATGGTGTCTTTCCTTCAATGAAGGAGGAAGGGTCGCTATCATAGGCGAAGTAGGCTCCTTGATGTTGAGGTCCGTCCGAGGAAGATTTGTTGTTGGAAGATGTTCTTCACGTTCTTCGTCGGGGGGTGTTCTTCATTGAAGAAAGGTGTTCTTTGTCGATGAAGGTTTTCCTCCCTTTTTAATTCTCCAGAGAATTTTCCCCCAAGGTGATTTTCCAATGAAAAGTAAATAAGAGGCTAATTAATAGAATTGTCATGAAATTATTATTAATTCTGAATTGGTGCCAATTAATTTAATGCTGGCATTAAATTAATAGGTTGGCTCATTTAATGGTATGAGGGAGGTAGGAAGGCTCCATCATATTCAATATGTGGATTTGTCAAAGTAATTAAACAGGGGTATTAATGGGGAATTGTCAAAGGAAACAATAGGGAATTAATGGGGAGTTGAATGTTGGGCTCGTGTGGGCCCCACCTCACAAATATCCACACATGGGATGAAATAACCAAATGACAAAACAAAAATTGTGTACCACAGAATTTTTTATTTAAATTTAATATTAAACCTAAAAAATTAACTTTCGACCGGCATAAAACACAAGTGCGGTAAAGGTCCCCTTAAGAAAATACCAGCAATGTGAGTTCATCAGTGCCCTCGGTTTTCTATTCTGAGAAACGCTTCAAAATATAGAAAAACCTGCTCGTTCGCTCACAGAACGTACCAGAGCGAAACTTCAGAAAATTATTCCAGGCACACCGGGCCTCAGAATCAGGTTCCATCAGAAACTGTGTACTCATAAAATTCCAAAGAATTTAAGAAAAAAATTCCTTGAAATTAATGGGTATTTACAGAAGTAATAATATTTTTATAGAAATTTTCATTTTAATGGGGGTGTAATGTAGCTCTATGAGATTTTATGAAATATTTCTTTAAATTTATTCTTTTTGTATAATTTTATTCACTCAACCCCATGTCTAAATGAGGCATAAAATTGTATACCATTATAATAAAAAAATTAAATTTAAAGATTTGATTAGGATAATTAAATTAAAAAACTAAACGTTTTAAAAATATTTCAAATAAACTCATTGGTTATGAATTGATTTGCAATAAAAATAAAAATTTGTTTGAATGTAAAATAAACATTTTTATGAAAGAATATTTTTTTCACGTGATTTGTTTTTACCTTAATAAATTAAATTAACCACTATTTTGGGATTATTTTAATTAAATTTATATATTATTTATTCAGTAATTTTTTTATCTTTCTTATAATATTTTTTCTAGGTATTAAGCAATAATGAATAAAGTTTTATTTTTAAAAGATGAATTGTTCTAAAATGTATTTTAGCTGGGTTTTTCACACTTATTTATAAATTAACTTCATAAAATTTTATAATATTTATTTGAAAAAATGAAATTCATTTCCTAACTCAACTTTTCAAAATTATCTTTCAATAAATTTTTGAATGCTTTCTGAAATGATTAATAAATTGATGAATGTAAAAAATATATTTTTATTATAAAAACTCTATTCATATAATGAATTTAAATTTTTTAATTTTGTTTTAAATTGGAGTTAAATGTAAAATTAGTTCAAATATATTATTATTAATTCAATTTAGGTTCATAATTAGTTTTTTTGTGGAATTTTTATAGAAGCAATTTTAATACTTAAGAAAATGATTCATTGCAAAACTCATTTGTCTCTCGATTGCAAGTTTAATTTTAAATCAAATTATGAATATTCTATGCATTAAATTTGATATAATTTATTTGTTATTTCAAATACTCATAATTAATATCTATTAATAAGTTCGAAGTAATTATTCGAACATAATGAATTTAAAAATCACAAAAATTGGTTACCACGGTTAAGGTAAAATAGGTTTACCATGTGTTAAACTAAAGATATAATGGTTAATATAATATAAAAACATTCCTAAATTGTATTTTATGGTCATATTTATACCATATATTATATAATATTAAATAATTTATGATTTTATATCCATTTTGATTGTATAATTTGTTAACATATTATATTATTTTAAAAAATTCAAAGTGGGTCCTCTCCCCCGCTAAAAAAACAACACCCACTCTCTTCTCCTATCCACACTTTAACAGCCATTTAGTTTGGAAAATACATTATAAAATCCATCAATTACATCACTACCATTAACCTATAGTTTCATTTTTTTCAAAAAAACTATCCTATTATGAATTTAGGTATAAATCTAATGATGTTTTCCGAGGTAGTGGTATTGTTCTTAACCATACATTTTCATTTTATTTCTTCTTCCACCTCCTTAAATATTATCCAACTATGATGAAAATAAAAAAAATATTATATATAATTTTATGTTTTTTTGTAATTAAAGAACATATATTGATCTTATTTCAATCAAATATGGAATGAAATCATTGATCATGTGTACAACGATTTACTATCTCATGAAAAGATGTAGTCTGTTTTCCACCACAACAGTTCATGTCCCGTTATAATGAAGTATTTAATTTATATATGTAATATTTATAAAATAATTATACTTACATATCTATAATATCACATATAGCATATTATCATCCAATATGTACGAAAAAGAGAGTGTCAATAATTCATATGTGTGGACTACCACCGTTACAAAGTGATAGGATTAGTTTTTCCATTCTATTTCATATGGATGGGAATAAGGATGGATTTTATGAAAATATATTATTTATATTATATGACATTAATTTTTTAAAGGCCAATTATTATTTAACCATTATTTCATTCCATCAATAGAAAAATGACAACAATGCTCATGCATACATACATCTTACCGTCTCGATGAACACTGTAATACATTTTTCAATCTATAAATTGTACGGATGATTAAAAATATTTATATAATGAATATATATTATATTTATATCATGATTTGTATTATTAATATTATATTAACAATATTAATGTACAATGACCAAAACATACATAAAAAATCGAAGTAGATATCACCCAGAATAATGATTTTAGTAAAGAATGTTAAATAAACCGATGATAACATGTTATAAGTAAATAACATCCAGAATAAAATATATGATTATTGTTATCGAATATATATATATAATATAATATAAATTTTTTAAATAGGATATTTTAACATATACTATGTAATTTTGACCAAAGGTAATGGTTTTATATTATAATTTTTTTCTTTATTGGGACTGTTTGAGATTAAATTTCAGATAATGAAATTTCATGATATACCTCTTAATAAATACATTTATTTTATTATAATATTTTTATATCTATAGAATAAATTTTATAATTTAATTATTCTATCATTAGGTACACAAGAGATAGAAGGTATATTTTTATGGATAACTGGCGTTATTTATTTCATTGGTAAAAAAATTCCTTCTACATCTGTTTTTTCTATATAATTTTAAAAAATGTTTTTAAAAAATATTATTATTTTTTAAATTAATTATTATCCATGTATTAAATTTTACATATTGTTATAAAATGAAACTTTTTTTCATTATCCAAATGAGTTACTTTGGAATTTTCCTGGAAAATTTTGGACAAATCAATTTTTTAATGTATATAGCATGAACAAAATTTCCCCCATCATAAGAGCTCAATGTCTTGAAGATTAAGTGAAAATTTTCATAGGATATTTTCAAATAAAATGTTTTATTTAATATTTGTGATTTTTTTATTTTAAATATGTGATTTCAATGTAATAAGGGTATTTTTATCATAAAAATCTAGGGGATATTTTAACATAATATTCCATCTAAGTTGGAATCAATTTAAGTTTCCCAATATTTTTAGGGGATATGATTTAATGGTCCAATATTTATTATTGTTGTGGATATTTTATTATAATAATGATAATATGTTTATGAAAATAATTCATTTTACACGGGTTATGATATGTTGAATTGATGAAATATTTATGAAACCTATTTCTTTTCCACGTGTTATGCCATAGTGAAATTTTAATGAAATACATTTATTTCACTGGGTTATTATATGATGAATTATTTGTTATATTTTGTAATATATCTATATTATTTTCATTAAGTGATGGGTGGGCCAAAAATTATATATTCCTCAACAGAATTTGGTAAGGATGGATATCTAATTAGGTAAACCAGACTAGAATGGGGAGTTGGCCCATTTTAGAATGGGACTGTATCCAATATGATAATATTTGTATTGAACAATTGAATAATATGATAGATTTTAGAGTGTACAAAATACACTATGATAGTATCAGAATAAATACTTAACTACTAAGGAAATCATATCCAATTCTTATGCGTATTCCACAAACTGATGCCTTATACCATTGTTATACTCTCTTGTTTCATATTCCTTGATTCATTTATTATTAATGACATATTATATGCCAAGATTTATTCTATGAATCCTGATTATGATCTATGATATGTGGGGTATGGTTTTCAAATTTTATTCGAATATTATCATTATGTTATGCTCATGTTATGTTTATGTGATCATTGATATCTCCCTTTTTTACCCTAACTAATAATCCAAGAACAACCGTTTAATTTTTTCTTTTTCCCATTTTATAAATAATGGTATTATGTATGCCATGTATAATAATGGTAATAGTTATAAAGAACATAATGGCAGCTGATTTGGTTTTTTAATGAACTAATTGTTTATGTATCCAGGTTTCCAAACATACTTGACCTATATTTTTATTACATATATCGAAATTTGATGTATTGAATATTGATCTAATAAGATATAATATTTATGTATGTGAATTATGGGTCATTATAAGAAATGTGACTCATAAACATGAAATGAGTAACATTAGTTAATTCATTAAGGAAAGTACTAAATTATATATCTTTAATGGTTGATTTATTCCCCATGGGATCACATACATCTGAATGAATGAATACCAAGGGTTGAGTGTATTTAATCCCCACTTTTTTATGTGAAGAGTTAACAATCATCTCTTTTGGGAATATTGATAAAATCAAATCTCTTTATTTTATTGGGAAATGAATTCCATGATGATTTTCTCCTTGAGTGATGAAATTAATCTTCTTTTGACCAATATGTTCAAGTATATGATTCCACAATTTATTTCTTTCTTATATAGATATTATGAGTTTCCAAAATCACCCACATGAAACTAAAATCCTCTTGCCTATTGTCCTATTGTCATAATAATTTATTCTTCAAGGTTCTTAACAAGACCTAATATTTCAAAAATAAAAAATAATTTCATTCATCACAATTTTTTGAACACCTGAACAAATTATGTTCTAATCCATCAACATATAAATTATTTTTGGATCTCATCATTTCTTTTCAAATTACTACTAAACCAACTACTTTGATCTTGAGTGACCCAACAGTTCTAAAAGTGATGGATAATTCTTTACCAATTTGAAAACCATTCCAGAATAATAAATCTCCCTTCACATTGGATGATAATACACCATTAAGTATCTATTTTATTTCACCTTTGGATTATTTACGTGTTACTTCCACATTTAAGGACTTCTCATTTCCTTTATTATTCTTATTTTGATACTTTTAAGTAATAATAATAATTTTGTTTTAGGAAAAGTAAATTAATATGGAAATAATTTTCATAAGTTTTTGGATAATCACACCATCGAAAAACCTCTTAAAGTATATCAAACTAGTTTTGTTATTTATATAAAAGGTTGTTATCCATTTTCAAAACATACTTATTTTGAGAGGAATGACACCCCCTCAACCCATTCATATTACACCGTCTTATCTGACTGTGATATTGGTAATTAAAACTACACGTCATTTTTATATTCAAAAAACTCCCACAATTCAAAAAATACCATTAGAAATCATATTTACCTTTTAAAGTGACTTTTTGTATATATTGTTTTTTTCAAATATCTTCCACCTTTCCTAGAGCATTCAATTTTAACATCTTTTGGTTAATAAGAATTTCTGTGACCTCCAAACTCATAACACATGAAATAAATATTATTTTATTCTCTTTTAAAGACACTATTTGTAGTATATTTTTTACTCATGTTGGTTCTCCTAGAATATCTATGATTTGGAACCACACTTGATTTAGCCACAAATTTATTCTTCATGAATTTTTAAATCTTCACTAATTTTTCACCAATATACACATCACAATTCTCAACATTATGGAATTATTATTTTTGTTCATTATAGTCAAAATTCATAGAACATTATTGTATTTATTAAATTTAATTCTAAAAAATATATTCACTTATTCAAATTTTATTCTTTTCAAGTCATATTTTGTTCTTAATGACAAAATAAATTTCATTACCCTTTAATATTTATTCCAACATAATGTTAAGAGCATTCTCATCATCTAGAAAATACCTAAGTATAATAACATATTTAACAATATTATACTTTCCTTATTTAAAGATAGAATTTTTTATTTTTATTAATTTATCATCGTTTTTAAATATTTTGATCTTATTCACCTATTTGGAAATACTTGAGAGTCATTATTTAATTATCTCTTTATTATAGATTCCATCTCAATATCTTAATATTATTCACTTAAAGAACTAATTTCATCACTTGAAATATTTTCTTCATTAACATTAGTAGTGTGTAATATTTTAGAATATGCACCAACAAATGAAAATCCAACTTCATATTTATTCACATTTCTTATAACTTCATTAGAAAATAATATTCTCTTAAAATATTTACCTACCTTCTTACCCTTCTAATTTTAAGAAAAATATTTCTTATTTTATTTCTTATTTGATAATTTTATGTACATAAATTCCTTCTAATCACTATCTTCACAAGATATGTATTTTGGAAAATTTATAGCATAATTCCTAATATTTTTTTATAGGAATGTTATAAACATTTCATGGCTTCTGGGTACAAACTCACGACCCTTTTCTCGTCCATTAATTTTTTTATTCCTTTAATTGTTTCTATTTTTCTTTCCTCTTCTACCTTTTCTTGTTACACGCACCCATGGGGATCCCCCATTGGGTGTTTTTCTAAATTATGTATAGGTAGAGAAGAGGGAGATGGAGGAGGAGGAGGAATATCATAGGGAGATTATCTAGAGGTAGATCGAGGCTCAAGAGGTGCATATCATGGAACACGTGTGAAGCATTAGATGTTTCCATCTGAAGGTTGCATATATTTTTTTGTTTTCTCTATAAATACCTATATAATATATATATTTATGTTTTAAAACCATTATTTGGTTATTGGGGAACCCATGGGTGTAAATCTAGGCTTAATCGAGGAGTTATGGTGGTTTCTATACATTTTGGGAGTTTCACACACAGGAAAACCCATGTACATAGTGTTTGGATAGAGTAAAACACACCATGTGTTCTTTATATTCAGAGAAGATTGATTGTGTTAACTACACACCATGTACCGGGGGACACTTCATGTTGCGATGAAATAGATTGTGTTGCAGCACATGGACATAGAGGGTTGACATCTAGGTCCCATGGGAGGAATATGGATAGTGTCTATATATTATGCTTGGAAAGACACCTTGTGGGTTTATATAGTTAATGCATGGTTTGGAACACTGTATGGGGTACATTACATTTATAGGATCGTACATTCTGTATAGTATAACTGAGAAAACACTTAGTGAGGATGAGGTACATGGGATGGTAACATTTTCAGGTTACACGTCATGTAAAGAGAACACACCCCATGAAGTACACGTAGAGTTTCCATGGGAACATAGATATATAGGAAATCTGGGGGTATACATTTTTTCTCAAAACTAAACAACTGGTACTTTCCTACCTTCACCTATTTTTCCATTTTTCACCTTAGATACATAATTTTCTATAATATGAGTCCATTTTGAACATTTTTTCATATAGATCGGGAAGGTGTATCATTTGGGAATTTAGAAGTAGTAGGGTTGGTTTTTTGGATGGTATATCAATTATGGAAGGATTTATTTGAGGTTTGGTTTTAAAATCCTTTATTTTTGGGTTCTGATCTACAGGGTTGGAGTGATAGTTCTGTTCTAGATGATAGACTAATCCAAAGTGTACCATAGTGATTCGTCTGAGAATTTTTTAATGCGGCTCTGAAAATGTGAGATCATGTAGTATCTATGAGGAGATATATGTCTATTGATGCATATAACAATAGGTTACTCAATGTTATACCAGTTGGGGATTATCTTTTGTGTTTGAGTATCATATCTAATGGAGCCTTTGGAATTGTTTTGAATCATGGGATGGCGGTTATGGTTGGGTGTCACTGCTCTCTTGAGATGAGACTAACGGGAACTTGAGAAATCCCTTGAAGAATGGTCACTCATCATTTGATAAGGGGAAACAATTTTAGGTGATTAAAAGTACATATGTGGCTTGTTATTCTTGTAGTGAGTAATCCTTTGGGGGTTTTCATACTTTTTATATTTTCACAAGGACTGTTGACATGCCCTTTTAGACGTGATTTGATTTTGGATTCCCCTTTGGTATATTTGTTAATCAAGGATTTTTTTGGGTCTTTCTTGGTCCATTTTGGTTGTTTCCACATAGGGTGTGTCATATTATTAGGATGATCTTGAGGAAACCTTAATAGGGATTGTCTTATCTATTAGGTCATTATAGGATCCATAGACGGGAATGGAATAAGATATTAGCTGTATCCTAGGAGTCCCTAATTGGATGTTTATTTGTCTTGTGACCTTGGGGTCTATGGGAGCCCCATGCTCTATTTTTTCCCTAATTTGGTTTGTTGAGAGCCCATGATGTATCTTTTATTGGATGGTGAGATCCAATGGGACCATGATAGCCCCATTCTCTTTTGTCAAATAGTTGATTTCACCTACTAGTTCATCCATTTGGATAGCGGGTTTGATATTTTCACTGAATAAAAATATGTTGTACATTGGCCATGATTTTTGAGGAATTTATTCTCGTGAAGTTATATTTAGTAGCAGAAACATGGGATATCATGGAATTGACCTTGAGTATTGAAAAATTTCTCTCTTTATTCATGTGGTTTTGGTTGGAATGTAATTGGGAGAAAATGGATGATATGTATGAGTATCTCACACCTGTTCTAGATTAGTTTTCACCCAATCTATAAGGGAATTGGGCATGTGAGGTGTTGAAGAACTCATAGTGTGGGTTTTATCTACATCGTATGTTGTTTTAATCCTTGTATCATAGATACCATACCCTTTTAGTTTCATTGGTGTCTGATTCATTATAAAGGTCATTAAGGAATATCATGTTCTCTAGTTGTGTCAAACTAAATGTTCTCATCTCTTGTTCAGATCATACTATTAGAGTAATAGAGCCTGAAAGATTGTGTGTTTTCATGTGGATGCTTATATTTATTAACTAGTGTCAATCATTCATGCCTTTTATTTTAGGTATCTTATAGATCTTATATAGATTAGATGGATCTGGTAGTTAGAATGGGGTTGGGTGATCTATAAGTATTAAATCCTCACCTACATGAAGAACTATTTTACATGTTTATATTGGAGTATAGGTTAAATTATAGATGTGGTAAAATCCTTGTTTTTTCTAATCGAGTGGATCCAATCATGTGGAGTCTCAGGATCGGGCTACTGCAGCTCAAGCCTCATGGAGTCTATATATGGGCCTAGAGTAGGAAATATATCATGTTGAAATTATTTTTAGTACTTACTTTTTAAATTTCTTCAAACAACTGGTAAATTAAATTGTTTATGTTTTTCATTCTTTATAGACTGTACAAAGGTATCCTACATTTAATTTATTATATATTTCTTCTATTTTAGTTATTTATTATGCATGTTTTGAATTTAACACTATGGATGTCTTATTTATTTTCCATTGTTATTTCACACGGACCAGATTTTATAGTCTACCCACCATATTTTTAGACACTCACAACTAGTTGTCAGTAACTAGAATTCTGGGAGGCATTCTTGAGGCGTGTGGAAATCCATATCAGGTGACATGTCAAGTCATCTTGGGCTAGTTCATTAAAAAATTGTACCATAGGGAATTTGGTTTTATGACTTAGGAAGTTGGTAAAAAGGTTTTCTAGGAATATGTATGAACTAGTGATAGACTATAGACTATATTGCAATAATAAACTCATCTATTAATAATTATAAGTGCCCAGGTAATTGGATTGTTGTTTTTGGATTATTTTTTTATGTCCATATTATTTCACCAAGTGGGATGTTCTCGGATTTTTATATTTATGTTCTATTCTGTTTTTTATCTCTAATACCTTGTGAAAGGGGCCAGTTTTGAGGCATCATTATAAGTACATAATATTCAAATGAAATATGTCTATCTATGTGGTTTCTACTGAAGATAGAGTTGAAGTAGTTTAATGTGCTGGTAATTTCTCATATAGTCTTTTTTATATATGTAATTATTGAAATTATACTCAATTGAACTGAATGTATTTATTTTCTCTTCATAATAGGATATGTGGATCTTATTAAATAGGTTCTCCAGTGATGGAGATGAAATCCCATAATCAAGGGATACATGCAGACCCTTGTCAGTTAGTAAGGGATCTGAGGGCTCTATTGGTGGTTCTATAATGGAAAAGATGCCAAAGATACTATTTTGTTGTTCTATATATTCAAAGAGATAGTGGTTTCCATGATGTAAAATGATTTATATATTGGGATGGAGTTATTCTTACCCCCATGTTAACTATTGGGTATTGTAGTGGGACAATGTGCCTCCTATCACCAATGGATTGGGTGTGTATGGATCTTCTTCCATGGTTAGTCTATTGATATCTAATTTCACCAGAGTGTGTATCGGCATAGGGATGTATGGTGTTTGAGAAGTCGATCACTATGATTTCTCTCTATTTGATGGTAGTCTTAAGAGGTCAGGTTAGGTTGGACCTCTGTCCCTTCTAATTTTGGATGCAAATTGGGTAGATCTCTAAGAGTTTGATTAGACACTACATCTTTGGATCAACTCCCGGATGGAGGGTGGTCATGTGTTTGATCATGGAAAGAGGAATATGCCTTGTTTTTTAAGAGTATTATCAAAGGATCTCAAGTTTATTGGAACTGAACTATGTTTAGAGCATGGTCAATGGTATTAGGTGCATAATCTATGTTCCATTAGGACATGGACCATGTGAATGTTATTATTGAAGTTATTTTTAGAGTATTCTAGGTAAATCCTTGTGATTGGGAGTGTACAATAATTTTTGGAGGTTATGAGCCCTATTTTATGTGGTTTTTGGAGCGCAAGGTTTATTTTTGTTTGTGGTCTAGGAATGATCTTTTTTTGTGTCAGCACTCATGTGTGAGTTTTTTTTCCATTTATATACATTATTTTTATTGATTCAAATAGAATATTTCACATAATTTCACTTTTGTAAAACGTATTGAATTTAATAATACTCTTTTAGAGGGGAGAATCATATCAATCGCAATTGAGTTTCTCTCATGTTGTAACAGAGTTTTGGATATTATAAGCCTAGTCATCAAATGGTCAAGATAGTGTGCACTACAATAGTTATTGGGTGGGAGCATGGATATTAATTGACTACTAGGGCTTCTCAGGGGTGAGAATCATTTGTGGTGGGGAGTTTTTAATTCCTTCATTCATCATGGGTTGTGAACATCAAGAGACATTTTAACCTTTTTCCCTACTGATTTTTCAGAAAAAAATGGTAAATTATCCAATAATATGATCTCCAAAAAAAATTGGACCACTCTATTAGTCTTGAAATACGTTGTATACCTTATTATAAGATTTTGGTGGAAATTAGAGACATTATAATTTTCAAGAAATATTTAATATTTAATTAATTAAATATTGTTTAATTCATAAGGGTTCATTCTGTTGTATTATTAAAATGGAGCATTGTACTGAGATTCATTATTTTATGTGGGGTCTAAAATAGTGGGGGTTTCTAATTTGTGGCATAAACCCACCATGGAAGCTACCCTCATCCTTGGACACCATTATTTTCTTTTAATTTTTCTTATTTATTACTCCGTATTTTTGTAATATTTTTTTCATATTGTCCCTTGGACTATTGTTAATTCCCATGGGGATCCCTCATTGTGCTCATGGGTAATGATAGTTAAAGGGTGACAAAAGGACGAGGGATGAGGAGTTGGTTCCCTTGGATCTCATCTGGAGGTAGATCGAGTCTACATGGGTGCATGTCATAGATTTAGTGTGAAGATTTGATGGTATCTACTTGTAGGTTGGACGGTTTTATATTTTCCTCCAAAAAACCCTATTGTATTCATTTTCATGTTTTAAAACCTTGGTTGGGTTTTTGGGGACCCCGTGGGGGCTGATCAAGGCTTAATTGGAGAGTTGTGGGGGTTTCAAGCTATTTTTGGGTTTTCTATTTAGGAAAACCTATGAACAAAATAGGCAGTTCAATGAACACGCGCCATCTATTCTTCCAATTTAGGGAAGATGATTTTTTGGGACTATATGTGGTGTACTAAGTGTATACACTGGGTTTTATAGACATGGGGTGAGTCGTGTAGGGTATATAGAAAGATCCTATGATACATTCATAGCCAATGGTCTTGTATTATTCATGTTTAGGCCTTATGTGGAGGTACATATCTAGGTACATATATAGGCACCTCTTTTTGGGGACACACCATGTATGGGGTGATATATGCTATATAGCATGGAGGTGTACATGCTATGTGGGGATAAGGTAAATGTGGTGGAACCCATGTGGGAGAACATATTGTCTAAATGGCCTAAAAACCATCTAATTTAGAGAAGTAAATTTATATTGGATGACCGAACACGGGTTGGGAGGACCTTTGGGGTTACACCCCGTGTACCTGAAGTCCACACCATGTAATTTTTCATAGGTTGTCCAGTTTTGTGCGTTTATTCCTCTAGAGTAACAATTGGACATAATAGGAGTCTATTATGATCATTTCATTCTCATATATCATGATTATGGAATCCATTTTATGTTTATAGGATATATAGATGTTGCTTAGTATGGGTGACTATTTGAGGGAGGATTTATTTAAGGTTTTTCTTTAGAATATTTCTTTGGGTTGTCATGTGAACTGTGAGTCCTGGGTGAGGGTTTTGACCTGGATGAGAAAATTGGACCAATTAACCCATAGGGATCCTTTTGAGGTTCTTTTATGTGGATCACAAAATGTGGGATCCTTTTGTGTCCTTGAGGTGGTCTTAGTTTGTCTCTGAAAATTAAGACCTGTAGTTCAAGGTTAGTGCAGTTGAGCATTAGATCCTATGTTTGGGGATCCTATCGATTGTATGATTTAGGTTCGGTTATCACCTTGAGATTGCAGTTATTTTCAAGATCCATTTAATTTTTGAGATGATTCTGATAGACTCCTAAGAATGACCTCATGTTATGGTTACTAATCACGTGATGAGGGATTCCATTTTTGGTAGTTGAGAATGATCATCTGGCATGTTTTAGCTTTTGTTGAGGATTTCATTTGGGGTTTTCATTATTTTGTATTTTTCATGAATAAAATTGATATTTTATTATTGTCATGCTTATATTTTGGATTACACTCTGGGTTCATTATTGATTTTGAGGTTCAGTTGGATTCCTTTGAGAATCATTTGGGTTATTTCTACACTTGGCGAGTCATGTTCTTTGGATGAGCTATAGGAACCCCACATAGGGTGTCCTTCTCCTATTGTTTCATTTTGAAAAATTTAGGATCTATGTATGGGCATGGCCTGAGAACATGGGTTAATAAAAGTAATCCCTAGTTGGACATCTCTTTTTTTGTGACCCTAGAGACCATGATATCCCCAGGTATTTGTTTGGGCTTGGAGTTGGTAGTATTTACTGTTTAATTTATTTACCATTTTTTATTTTGTATATGTGGTTTTCCAAATGGTTGAATAGTGATTGTATGTTTTTATTCGTGATATGTTTTATGAATCTATGACCTGTTTCATTTATTATAGAATATTCCTATATGAGTTATTTGTTATGTGTGATTTAATGTTATCCATATGGGATTTTATTATTATTTTACACAATTATTGTAAACATCCCAGAGGTAATATTCTCACTTCTTTATCTTTTATACCTTCTCTATGGATTTTTAGGTTATGGAATTTAGGTAGGCACACTTGAGTCCTTGTAGAGATATATATCAAGTGACATTTCAGGTCAAATTAGGATGGTTTATTACACTCTAAACCTGAAATATTTTAAGGGAATCATTACCTTTAACCTAACTTTTTTCTTCTCATTTTTCTTGATATAACAGATATAACATCATAAAACATCTCCAAATCATCGTATGAATCCAAAAAATTATATTCTTATTTAATAGTGACATTATTCTTTAACTTACATTTCATTAAATATTTAAACATATTTATTTTTCAGTATTCACCTTCCTTTTAATGACATTGTATTTCCTCATTTCATAATATATTAAATTTCTATGAAAGTCATCTAGAGGAATATCACTGGGATCTTTTTTAAAATCAATGACATTATAACTAAACATATTAGGAAAGACACAAAAATATTTTCAACAATATTATAACCTTTTTATTTCTCATTATATCCTACGAATGATCACAACTTTACTTACCCACATACAGAAAATATCAATATCTTATTCACCATGAATTCATATATTTTCATACTTGAGCCTATAAACTATAATTTATCTTTCTTTACATCAGTATCATCTTCATATATATTCTATTGTTTATCCTAAATCTATTTTCAGGTTTTGAGTCCTTTTACTTTTAAAAACTAAATTTCTAAGAATGATGACATAATACCACTCTTTTCATGACCATGATTTTCCAAATTCCTCATATAGTTTTCTGTCATAAAAAAACCTTCAGCCTCAGGACCAAACCCAAAAGTTATTTCTTCCGGAACATCATAACTATTAGATAATAGTTATAGAATCATCTCATTTTTCATGTCTGATATATTTTCCCATAAATGTTGCAATCCCCATATTCATCAGTTAATTAAAATAATACATTGAAGATAATACAAAGTAGTGACATCTTATTCAAATTGAGTGAGAGAGAGAGACTAAAAAATCTAACAAATTCACATAGAAAATCATAAAAAATGGAACCTACCTCTAATAATAATTATAGAGAAAATTCAAGACCATTGTAAGATCATTGAGGCGATATTGAATCAATGATCAATAAAATTTTATATTTTTATCTCAAAATAAACTTCTCTATATGTTAGGATATAGTGATTATTTCTACAACATACCCAAACACAGTCCAATATTTGGTCACATAACAAATTTACAAGGTTCACCTCACAATGCGAAAAGGATATCCCTTAGTGAGATAAGTATTCCTCTAAGATAACACTGCCCACTAGAGTCATCATATGATTATAACAAGTTGGGTATAACATTTAATGTTATGTTTTGATGTATCCCAACTACACTTCAGAGCAACCCTTAATATATGGACATCTGTTGATTTACAATGATAAGAATTTCGAAGAAAAATTAATTATCTTCAGACATAAATTTTCTAAAAAATTGAGTGTGGTGAATTATTAAAAATCCACTCTAATTTCATTATATAGAACAAGTATAATTTTTCCTTCAAAAAATATAGGAAAAAATTTCTTTATTACTTTTTATGCACATAACCTGCACACAACCACTTCAATATTCTTATTTATATTCCCCTTTATAATTTTGATAATCATGGAATATTCAATATATTTCACATAACCAGAATTTATTTTCTTTATATCTCTTTTCTACCCACATTTCTTCTCAATCTTCACACACATTAAATCTATAGAGTAGTCCCCACGTTCAACATCTAATTCATATTATAATTTTAATTTCAAATTCAAATCCCCTTCTTCAACTATAACCACTAGATCATATTCCATATTCATCTTGATCATTAAATTCAAATTGGTCATTAAAATAGTTTGAAATTTCCATCAAATATTGAATATGATGTCAAACTAGTATATTTGTTGAATTACCTAGAATTTTCATAAAAAACTACTTTTATATTGTACCTGCCTCTATTATGGAATGGGGTACTAGTTCAAACCAGTTATTTTCTAATATCTAAAACATATTACAACGTGATAAAACATTTATGGAATGGAGGTATCACATTTTATTGATATATAAAAAACATATCTATCCACCTTTGTGTTGTAGGATACCTATATGTTGGGGTCCTCTATATTTTCTCTTGGCTAAGGAATGGAATTTTAACTACTGTTTAGGGGGCCTAAATTCTCAAACAACACCTAAAATAAAATTTATTATGCATTATGGCACAGATATAAAATATGGAGTGGAGGTCAACAATTTTATAGGTCCATGAAAACCTATCCAAATATTCTTTATTTCACGGTCCTGCTAAAATGGTGTAGACACCTTCTTTTTATTCTTCTTGTTATGAAAGCAATTTTTCTATGGCATGTAGACCTTATATCGAGCCTCCCATTAAATGTCATCACTCACTCTATAACATGAGGTCCTTTAGACCATTTCTCATCCAACCAACTAATTTTTCATCTATACGACTTGGAAAATATACCACGATTTGATCTAACTTGGTATCATCTGTCTACGATGTGGAAATCAATTTCTGAATTAGTCTTCATCTTTAGACAACATCTATGACATCTCCTTTTATTATTCTAATATAATGAACTCTTATAATGATATACAATCACATTAAATTTTCTTATAAATTTTCTAAATTATAGTCTCTAAACTCCATTAATTTAAAAGAAAGTGAGTTTGACTATAGTTTATGTATTAAAAAATATAATACAATGAATTGCATCCACTCTAAACTCTTTCACCAAATTCTCCTAAAACCAACTCAACACCCTTGGTATTAATAGGTGGGATCCATTATGCTATTATTCAGATATATTTAACTAGTATGTGCACTATAAATGGGAGATGAATTGTTATTAGAGTGATTTTTTGTCACCATAAGTGGTTCTATTTGTAAATTTAATATTGATGGGGTGATTCAAATTTAAAAGACTCAATGTGTGTTCATGAGTTAATGGAATCTTCTAAATGGGTTTGAACACCATGAGGCTACACTACTAGGAATGTTTCATATTAATAGGGTTCACCATGCTTAATAGTGTCTCAAAGCCCTGAATGATAAAGGGAATGGTTTGAAAATGCCTCAATAAGGATTTATTTTCTATCTAATGTTAAAAAGTTTAAGATCATATAACTTGGAACATGGGATAATATAATTTTATGGTGATGGATATCAAACTAGAGGGGCTACATGATATAGTCCAAAGAACTAGTTGGAGTAAACCTAGTATGAATTAGAGGGTTGTATGCAAATAAAAATAACCTCTGACATGATTGAACACACATTGTAATCCTGATTCATGGTCTAAGGGTGATATTTTTATATAGTAATAATTGAAATGCAATCCCGATGTGAATCAAAAAGACCACACTCTAATATAAAAAAACACAATGAAGAATACACATAGTTTACTGTTAGGATAAATGGACAATGGGAATGGTAATTTTCTTATCACTAAGAAATAATGGGTGAATCGACCTAAAGTATATTTTTGATCTAACACAGAATGTATAAGAATCACTATGTATCATGTGGAGTGTGAATCATGTCAGTTGTAGCTGTTTATTATAGTATGGTGGGTGAACAACACCAATTTAATTAGAATATATTTAATCGAATTGAATTCAAAAGTTAAATGTTTGGTATTTTGAACATCTTGAGGTGAATAGGTGGGATCTTAAACAATGTTGATCCTTGGGAGAGAATATAAAACCATTACCATTGATAGTAGAGGCTTTAACCTGATAATGTGAACCATGTGGGGGGTTACCTTCTATATAATGGAACAACTATGAATTATTGTCTTTTTATTATGAGCTATTGTCCACCTCCCTGTGGATTTTTTCATCAAATTGAGATGGGTATCACATGTATGCCATGTGAGAACCTTGGAGACGTGTCTAGACTTGGTCTAAAGACTACAACTTTTGAATGATGAGATGGGTGAGAGGACTAACCTAGAGTGACCTTGAGGACTGCGATGTTTAATGTTCTATATTTATGGTAATTTCTTATCTAGAAAACATTTTTTTGGTTGGTGATTCCTTGTTCTTCTATCAACTAATACATTTGTTGCTACATCCCTAGGGCATCTGTTTTTAGTAACACATATTAAATGGGACTAAGTATACTTGTGAGGGTGAAAGTATCGTACTATGACCTAGGGGACTTGAGTTTATGCCTAGTTGATTGACTGAACCTATATGTGTATAAATTTATATGGTTAAGATTTTTTTAGGTGTTACATAGTTCATTAATCGATGTATAAGCGTGATTGGTCTGGGATAGTATTGATTGGAATAGGAATTCATAGATCTCTTGTTTCTTGTTGATTTGATTATTATTGTGTATAATTACTAGTGATTGACCATGATTCTTCATAATCAGGTGTTGTGAAAGGAATAAATGTCATTTCCTGTGATGAATGAGAATCACTTGATGTGATGGATGACACATTAGGATTCACAATATTTTAGGGATATCGTCTCAAAGAAAATTGTGATTTTATGCCTAAACGAACTATCATCCAAATATATTCTTTGTATAATATTGGATTCCTAGAGATGGTACCTAGGACCCAACATCATATATATGTGATCATTTTCATATTGAATAACCAAGATGACCGGGATTCTGTTGATACAATGATACAATTGGGAATACCAAGGTGTTTGGATTCCAACATTCCCACTAGTAGACCATTTTGAATTCCCTTGATTCCTATGATTATAATATTAGTAAATGGTTTAGGATGTTTGTATATCCCTTAGAAGGACTGTTGGAAATTCTGATGGTGATTATTAGATCCCCTCAATTAAGATCTAAGTACCTAGTGGGATTAGGTGGATGCACTATATATGGTTCTGAAGAGGAGTCCTGACATATTAGAGGCATGGTTTATTGATAAAAAGATCTAGGGAGGTTATTATCTTTGATTTTATAGGTCACTCAAGAATCAGAAATTCATGTATATATAGGAGTTCCTAGGGCATCCCCCTCTAAGGAATTATTCATTATCCTGACATTGAGAATTCATAGGTACTACCATAGGGTTCATCATAAGGGCTTGTGGATGAGTGATTCCTAGTGACACCTAAGGGTCCACTACTCATTGATGGTTGTGTGAGCATGGCATTTCTATATTGAGGTAAAATTTCCCCTGAGCTGACTCTAATGCTTGAATACATTTGAGTATTTGTAGAGGTAGGTATGTTTGACTGGGTCTTCCCACCTGAGGAACAATGGAACTTTTTTGGGCATGTCTCATGATATATGCATAAGCCAATGATGTTTTGGGTGTACTATAGAGGCATGGTCATCGAGATTTATTAAGAGGCTCCCTAAAATTTAGTCAAAGATTGTACTCAGGTGGTTTTCAATTTCTTGGTTGGGTTGTTTTGTTTATTTATTTATTCCACTTGAGCATGTCACAAACACATATCTTATCATATTTTGATTATTACGTGATGAATTGTTTTTCTCTACTATGATTTTTACTCAAACCATGCATGTCACTACATTACATATGGGTGCCTGAGCATGTCTCACAATGTAATTGGAAGAACTAGTTTACATATGGACATGAATGGAATGGTAGAATAGGATCTCTTGCATATGATCAGAGATCGGGACGGGTTATGGTTTAGAGTGATAGTAAATCCATGTTTTTTACATTCCTTTTATTATGGTTGGTATATGTAACTGATCTAGTGGGTGATTAGTTGTTTTTATGGAATGGATTTTCAATAATTAACAGCATTTTAGATATTATTATTATTGGATATTTCACTATACCTGTCCATTTGAATTATTTCCTTCTTCAGTTTTTGTTTAGTTACTTATTTATTATTTAACACTCTAATATAGGGGTATAACCTCCCTATGTCACCTTTAGAGAGACATTCTCGTATTAGATAGCCTATGGTGTTCATGGACATGAAAATGAGTTCATGTGGTGAAATTCTTTAGTTACTATTCATATAGTGAGTTTGGTTAGGGTGTCACAAAGTCATATCAAAGATTAGTTTTTATTTTTTCTTTATAGTATTGGGATTTTCTAGGCTGGAGACTTATGAATTATCATATATTATTATCAATCATGGTTTTTTGTGTAAGTAACACCTTCCCAAAGTAAGTGTAGGTTACCATGGTTATGAGATTGATGTTATGGACTTCCAATATTACTATTTCATTATTCCCTCCTAGCATGACATACATGATGTTTTATCTATTTTGTTTATGAGTTATTATATTTTTGTTAGTTTTCCCTTTGGAAAGATACTGATTATTATATTTTTCTCTCTTGGAATGTAAATGTTTGAGGCATCTCATGAGTTATATCAGCCACATATGATTCACATTATACAGGCCTCTTAGTGTTATAATTTTCACAAATGATAAAGGATCACCTATTTATAGTGTCAACAACTGCTCAAATAGTATTTTCCAATATAATTAATTTGTTTCATTATGATAAATTTGTCCAGATTTCATATTTTTCTACTTTTCTAGTAGGTCTTATGGATCATATGGTGTGATGAATGATAGAGATGATTGTGTTGTTGTCCATAGTGTTGGGGTGTTTGGAAACACAGAGGATTTTGTAAGGGTAATTATTTTCAAATAGGTACACCCTGTGAGGGTGGGTTTTATGCATGTTTAGTTACTTAATGTTCTAGTAAAAACTTATCTAGTGTTTGTCAATATTTCTAGAAATGGAATTATACATAATTGACCCATACTAATGTGATTTTATTTATATTTATTTCCATAGGGTGATTCCAAATAAATGTGTATAAAAGGTTTATTACCCTATAGTCATTTTTATTTAAATCTCATGTAACAAACAATTTTTTTCATTTTTATGTAGCTTGGAATAGAATTATATCTACCTAAAACATGTGATTATAGTTCCTAACAACATTAATACCATAATTTCTATTGGGGATAAGCCTATATTTTTTATTCTGGAGGAAGCAGTCATGTAGATGGACGCTCTGAGAGAATTAGTTCCTCGGTAGGCTATTGGGTTCCCATCTATTGTCATTGTGTAGATGAGACCACTAAGAGAGCGTTAGAACATTAGTTTTTGTATGGTATATGGAAAGGAACAAGAGATGTTTCTCAGGATGTGTCCTCTTGTAAGACCATGGTTTATGTTCTATGTGGGAATACCTAGAGACCCAAATATATGACTTGGTTTTTTGTGAGATAGAGGCTTTTAACGATCAAGGGAAACACAAGAGAGTGGTTGGACCAGACTTATTAGTTCCTTTATGGTAGAAATCATTCGTAGGAACATGTATCAATATTGATAAATGGAGATTACAAAAAGTATATTATATAGGTATGATGATTCATTATATTTTCTAGGGAAGTAAACTCATGTTACAGTGATTGGGATTCACTATTGAGCATGACAGGATCATGGGTAGACATCCATGGCTCAAACCAATATCAGGTTGTAGCTAAGAGTCTGGTCATCACGACAAATTGAAATACCATGGTCCTTGGATTGTGATCCTGGTGCATCAAAAAAGTTATTATGGTGTGTGACTCAATAGAGTGTAATGATCTTTTTCTATTATCTAGTAGCACTAAATCATATACCCATTTTATTCTATAAGAAATCAAGTTATCCTGAAGAAAATAAGGATGGTGTTGTTGAATTTTAAATCAGTGAGTGGTTATGTGTGAGAAGAGGTCCAATGAAATTAATGAAAGACTTGTGGAATTTTTTTCCAAAGGATTTATTAAAATGAGGATCCCCCAACCCACCATGTTTTGAACATTCTTTTGGAAATGGATCGGGTTCTGTGGAACGATCAATACATAAGTTTTTTTAAAGTAAAGTGGTTCTTGGGAAAAATCAGTGTGGGTCAGGGGATGTGAAAAATGTCCATTATAAAAACCTATAGGGGATATGCTCAGGGAGTCCTATAAGGTTAACCATATGGTGGGGATCAAAACATTGGTTGTTTAAGGGTATCAACCACATCATGATTTGTGATCATAAAATAATTGATGTTGTGATGGCACTCAATTATGAGTAGATTTGGTCAAAACCAGTAATCACATGGAAAGATAGGATATGTGTCATTGTGTTTCACTTTCTAATAAATTATGTGGGGATTAGGAGGCTCTTATATGGAGGAGTAAGATATCATTTATATGTCTATGACCCTCACATGAGAAGAGTACTGTAGTATGGAATTGGTCATCAAAAAATCATTTTGGAATTATAATAATGGTGAATAAATAGATGTTAATATGTTTTCATTAATTAGTAAATTCCATTGAAAGGTTTGGATACCATATCTGGTAGTGCCTAAAAATGGGCACCATGCTTAATATGCCTTATGATGATCTGGATGTATTTGATTGTGAATTCATCAATGCATGCGACGAGAATGATGAGGGTTCAGTTGACTTATGATACATTTGAAAATATCATGTTGGGGGTCAGGTACATACTACAATGTGGATACATGGATTATCAATGGATACATCTAGGGTTAAAGGAATTGTAATCAGTTAGTTTCGAAATATGTTAGTAGGTGGAGTTGATATTTTTAAAAAAGGGTCCGACAGTGGAGTTTCGAATAGTTTCTTTGCATGAGATAGAATGGATCCATCCAAGAGCTGCATTAGGGATATCATTTTTAATGCAATTTCTGTGTTTTTTGAATTGAATATATATTTTTTATTTAAATTTTTCTTTCTCTTGATATTCATGTATAAGGGAGGATATTCCATTAATTTTTTAAATTTAGAACGAAGTGAGGTTTCAATATTAAACCAGTAGCTTCATATATTTTTGGTTGACTTAGGATAGAAACTACACATTATGTTTCATTTTAATATTGGTTTGGTGTTTTGATAGGCAATTTTTATGTGATAGATGCGATAGAAAACAAATTTTCATTTATGTTCTAAATTTTTTAGTGTGAAGGAACACATTTATAAGGAGGAATTAGTTGAAAAAAGATCGTTTTTTGGGTTAAATACTAATTTTAATTTCATCTCAATGGTTTGGTAATTATTAAGATCATTGGATCACTGTTTGACTAATTAACCACCCTGATTTTGTGGTGATACTTTAGAAGAGTGTTTTTAGGTTATGAATGTGTTGGTTCCATTTGATTTTGAATTAGTGATGAGTGTAGCTTGGGTTATATGGTTGAATGACCAACATGAATTATTAGAAACTAGAACTACTCTAGTGGGGAGTTTTTAGTGCCTTGGACCCATAAGGGCTTATTAAATTCAAGAGAAAGTTTTTTTTCATTTCACGTGTGTGCCATATTTTGAATAGGGATTCAAAATTGTATTTTGACGATAAGGACCCCACAAAAGAGATATTTTGGACATTGAATAGTGTATAATTACTAATGATAAGTCTTGGGTTTACATATCATTGATCCTAAGGTGGTTGGGATACTACATTGAAAAATGAAACAACCACGGGTTGGCCAATACCATCCCCACACCAGGGCAGTCGAGTAGGCAATGGCCAAGGTGCCACCACAAGAGCCACCAACTAGCCAGAGTCCAATTACCAGCTATAGAGTGGGGATCTATGTTATTTATATGAATCTTGCAGGGACACCCCAAATTGTTTTTATTTTTTTCTCTACTATTCTTCTTTGGGTTCCTAGTTCCACTGTGTGAGAATTTAAATTTTTTGAGCTTTTCATAGGCCAAACGTCTTGGGAAATCATTTAGCGGTAACTATGATCCTTATAAAGTTTAACACTAATGAAATCACATGATATGTTCATAGTTTGGTAAACCAAATGAGACATTCATTTGGCCATAGATTTTCTAGTTGAGTAGTTAAAACAACCTGATATTTTTGTATTTTCCCCCAAATTAAGTCAAATATGTTTGATAGATTATTCCAAATGCAACATCAATCCAAAATAAGACAGAAATATATTTACAATGAAAAATAATAGTCATTGAATTATTATTTATGAATAGGAGAAAATAAAAAAATATTTTAATATATATTTATATATAAAGGGCATTTTATTAAAAAAAATTACTCAATTCATTATTATGTTTAGGAGTGTTTATCTGTATACGTTGTGATTTTAATTAAACCAAACAAACTATATTATTGTTAAATTGTTATTTTAATAAAATATAATATTTATTAATTAATGATTTATTTTTTATGAAAATTAAGAATAAGAAGAACTGATGTCTTAAAAAAGTATTTTTACTATTAAAATAGTTTCTCATGGTGTCCTAAAATTTTTAATTAGATGATAAAGTAAAAAATATAAAAAATTAAATTTTAAAAAATAAAATTATATCTAGGAGTTTGGATGTCAGAATTATTTTAAGATAAATATTTATTATTTTTCTAAAAAAAATTGACTGTTTTGTAAATAGTGAAAATTGAAATTTTGGTTAAAAGAGTGACTATTATCACTTTATCAATATACGTGAAGGGACTAAAAGATTAAAAAATGTTTTAATTGGTAAAATATATATCATAATGTAAAAATTATGAAGTCTAAAAAAATTGAAATTATAAATGCTATTATTAATATTTTAGGATGTAAAAAACATTTTATTATAATTTAATTTTTTTTCATTAGTTTATTTTAATTACAAAAACTCATGTTGAAATTATTTTTTGTCTTTATTTTAAAGAAACATAAATTTTATTTGTTTTATAATAAATCAATTACTATCATGAAAACAATTAACCAAAAAAAATTAATCTCATACATATTTTTAATGTTTAAAAATGTTCTTTGGTTTAAAAAAAATTTATATGTGTTATTTGTTTTTAATTTAAAATCAATTTTACTCATATTTATGAAACGAATCAAATCAAATTGATCCAAAATTCAGAATCATTGTGTAAATATATTCTATTAAGGTTATTGTTGTTTTTTTAGTAACAAAATAACTTACATGATTAATATTTAATTAAGAGTAAAAAAAAGTGGTAAAATGGGTAATCTATAGTGGCTAAAATTTTCAAAAATAAAATTGAACATTAGACCCTATAGAAATAATTTCTTATGCTTTAAAGTCTTACCTACATTTTTTTCAAATATTCCATCACATAACATTCAGGTCATTTCATTCTTACCCTTTACATAACATTCCATTCAATAGAAAAGTCCATATTATTCACTTATAAATGGGGAATCACTTCCACCCTTTAAATACTTCACTTATATTTCAATATTTCCAGGAAAACCTCTTTAAAGTTTCTATCATTTATTTATTTTAAAATTTTAAATTTTTCCTTAACCACCAATTAAACGAATTCTCTTAAATACAAGGCCTTATTCAAGAGTAATTTTAGGGTCTCAACCTTGGTTTCACACCTCTCTTAATGTTTCATTTTTTATATTCCATATCTAAAAAAACCAAAACCATTTTACCATAATTGACTTAGAGTCCTTAGTTTTTTTATATTTTATTATGAAAATGGTACAATCATTATTTATTATCTTCTATCTACAAATAAAAATTAGAATCTTGGTTAGTTCATGTTTGTGGATTATTGCATCCATGCAGCGACGCTTTTGAATTTTTTCACCACCTCTTACATTTTGTATTAAAGGAGTAATTAATGAATAAATAATATATATGTAATTTATTGATTACATTTAAATTATCACTTACTATCCACATTCACCCATTTTATAAGTTGAGAAAAATGAATATGTCATCACATGTGTGTGCACAGACTACTACCTCAATGAATGACATGCTTTTTATCCATGACACCCAACATGGTTGAATTCAAAAAATTATTCATTGTTTCAAAAATGATATTTTTAAACTATTGTTATTATATGATAATAAAATAAAACAGTCTATAGGTAAAAATAATTATTAATCTTTATATTAACATTAACCACCTTAAATAGACTTAACAAGGAACCTCTCTTAATTTGGATATTTTTATATAATATTTGAAAATTGTATAAGTATTATTATAGTATAATAATAATGAAAATAATACTATATAGTTATATCAATCAAGAATTTAATTTACAGTATCTTTACCATGATCATAAAATGGAAATTGTTAGAGAAAAAACCATCAAACAACAACGGTAGACTAACATAAGCATAAACATCATTATAAATAAGTATCATAGGCTAATAAATGGAACTTATCAACTTAAATATATATGAATAGTTATTTTTATATTTATAATTAACTAAATTTTATTATTCAGGTTGTTATATACAATTTCATAATCCTTTCAGATACAAGTAATGATTTTCCTCTAAATTTCACTTTATTGATACAACTACTGAATTTATACACATAATTTAATTTATGTGGTGCATATATTATTTATTTGAGATATAATTTCATGTATTATATTTCAATATTTTTATTTTTACTTCAATTATAGAACATATCTTTCAATTGGTATTGATTCCATGGTTTCTAATATTGTAATGATTGTTGCCTCAATTTCTCTTCATTGAGTCATGTTATAATATTATGCACTGATTCCATATTCCTATGGTTTATAAAATGTAAAAGAATTTATCTTATAATGATACATGATTTAACAAATGGTTTTAATGTAACTATATAATTTTCAATATTCTAATAACTTTTTATTATAAAGTTAAAAAAATTTGCAATTTTCTTTCAAAAATCAATATGGTTTCTTGAGTTATAAATTTTTTCTTTGAATATAATTTTCATTTTATATGGTATACCCTATCAATATCACTATATATAATCTTTCAATAAAAACCTTCATTACTAGTGAGTTAATCATTTTATAAAAATAAAATATGTGAAGAATAAGCACCATTAATTTAAATGATGGTTTCCCCCTAGCATGTGATTTCCCTTCAGGCCAATGTTCTCTATTTTTATTAGAAACATAATTACATTTTATCTCATGTGAAAATTAAATTTACCTTTTAATATTATAAAAATAATTTTTTTACCATATTTTATTATTTGTAATTTAAATAAAGGTGTCATTACACATAAAAAGGGTTCATTTATACCTCCTTCGTGACTTCTCTATTATACATTCCCTTTATTTTTATCCCTTGGTTTTTCGTTTTCATTTCATGTACCTCTTCAATTTTGTGTATATTTTCCAAAAATATATATGTATTTGGATACCGTATTCATTATTGAGGTTATAAATTTTGTTTGCCTAAAAACCCAACTTTTAGGTAAAACCGATTTAGGGAAATTTCTTGTTTCTAATCTCAAGTCAATTATCACACCCATATAATGTTTTCATACTTGAATATACCTTAAAAACAAAAATCATCTAATTTAAAATCATTTTGTTTCAAATATTGTTTTATAGAAAATCATATTCCCTTTTCTTCTTTAAAAATATCTTTTACTCATTGGAAAAAGTTTTTCCCGTGCGATTCACTTACATTATTACTTCATTTGATCATTCTCATGAATTTTCTTCATTTTAATTCCATGTCTAAGATATAAGTTCTCTTTAAAATAATTATTGTTCAAAATGATTTAATTGCTTATTCTCCAAGGAATTTTTATGATATAGCCTTAGGTTATATCTTTTGACTAAATTGGGAAACACACTTCCATATTTGTGGTTATATCATGCTTATAATTTATGAATGTTTTTTTGTAGAACGTATTATCTTATATATATTATAATGGTGTTATTCTAATTTTTATGGGTTTTCATATTGTATCCAACAATGCATCGGGTAATGTAAATGTCTCATGAGACTCCGAATTTGGAGAATGGGTGGTTATCCAAATCACACTATGTTATGATGGTGGTTTGAATAATTTTTGAAGGTAGGGTTTATTATAACCATACATTCATTGAATAATTTTAATGTCTCAAAAAATTCCATGTATGGTTCATAGGTGATTATTCTAAGAAAAGTTTGTGTGGTGTACGGGTGGTTATCCTAAGAATGAAATTTTATAATGGTGGTTAGCTAGATCATACCATCAGTATAATGGGGGTTAGCCTATATTATTTTTTCTTGTCAGTAATCTTTAAAATATTATTATGAATTACTTCTTTATGATTTTTACACATGATTAAGATTAAATTATATTATGATTTCATTTCCTTATTCCATTTTTTCGTGCATGTGATTATCCTCCCTATGATATCCTGTTATTCATCTTGAAACTCATGTCATGATTTATTTCCATATTTTTTCTATACTAGGAATTTTATCTCACATGTTTCCTTTTTTCCCCAAGGGTATACTATACAATTTTAGAAGATCAATAGATGTTGCGAACAATATGTATTGTTTTTATCAGATATGTTTTTTTATAAGTAAGATTATGTACTTATATATCTAATCATCCAAATAAATATGACCTATATATTCTAGTCATATTTCATTCATAAGATTACGTTATGAATAATGTGATTAATTATGTTTATGGATTGGGTTATTATTTTGTTTGTTGAATGGTCTATGCATGATTCAGAAAATCATGTGAGAAAATTATGTGACCATCTCATATTGGGGTAATTTTTTCATTTTGGGTTCTTTTTATTTAGTGTATCTTCTATTCTCGCCCCACACTAGAATCCCTCATCTATGGAACCTTTTACATCCTTCATTTTTTCCTCCAATCTCCACCAATGCGGGATTAGAGAAATTTCTTTCTGGTTTCATCCCAAAATTAAAATTTAAGGGATACACCTCTATTGTTCTCTTGGTTTCTTCTCATTTCCCATATTTTCCGATAACCCGAATGGCCATGTTGGAAAATTGTGATGGTTAAGGTTGTGATAAATTTTTTATTTCTGATTATAAATATTTTGGTCCATTTTAGGAGACATATTCTAGTGTTTTCCATCATAGGAAACAAGATTTCATATATTATGTACTTTTTATGGACATTTATTCCTTTATTAAATAGTTCTTTGGTTTCTTAATGTTTTAAAAGAAATTTTGAAGTAAATTAATGATTTTTATAATACCTAGATTTGTTTAATAAAAGTTGATCCATGTTTTTTTGGTTTTCCCTTTAGAAAAATGTATAAATTATTTAGTGTAAATAATCTTTAGTTTTAAATGGTATTTTATGCATTTAATGTGTTTGATAAAATTCCATTATTATGTTTTTACAAGAAGAACAATTAGTACATTGTTTTCTGCAATATTTTGGTTTTATAATGTGAGTTATTCCCTATTTTAAATTGGGTTATCATATTTTAAGGGGTTTCATGCTTTAAAATAATATTACTTTTTATGGAAGGTTGGTATTTCTTTTATGAAAGGGGTTCCCCTTATTATAAAAATGTTTTATATCATAAATAAAGTGATGTAAATTTTTAATGCAACAAAATTTTTAAATAGAATTGTATGGGTCCTCTTGATTTACATATTTTGTGATGAAGCCTTTGTATGAGTGATCATGTTTTTACTTAGATTTTCATGGTAGCACTTCCCCTAAAATTTTATTTGTGTATACAAAATCTCTTAAAAAGGTATTTTTGACGTTTGTTTTCTATGTTTGAAGATAATACCTATTTGGAACCATGATAGAAGGTGGAATTGTAACGAACTAAATCCGAAGCCACATAACTGTTTCCCCATACCCAGTTCACCACATGGCCTCAAGCGTGTTTCCCCAAACACCAGAGGTTGCCGACTAGCAGCGAGGTCCTTGGTGAGTCAGTGGGAAAACAATGCCCCCATTTGGTCAGTATGCAGCGGAAGAATAAACATAATCAATAGTGGAAGTAGTAAACAGTATTAAAAAACTTACTAAAAGTATAATCAATGTTTGATATAACAATGATTCAATATGGTACATGTATCTATGTAAAGTAGTAAACAAATCAACATGCTAAAATACAACTGAAACTGAAGTACTAAACATAAATAGCAACTCCAGTAGCATCGCGAGCCAAAGCCCGGTCCCATGCTCTCCAGCTCCAACCAGAAATCAATTACCTGAGGGAGAAGGGCCACAATTGCTATCTACACCTATAACCATATAATCTGTTTGGGCCGAAAAGAAAGACCCAAATATGGTTTGAGACTAATCCCAGTAGGCAACCACCACAATATTTGTTCCCTACTTTCAGTGAGTAATATAGAAAAAGTAATGGAAAATAAGTACAATAATGTACTATGAGTACACCAGTACATAATCCTACCAATTACCATTCACATTCATTTTATTAAATAACCAAGGAATCCCAGCAATGTTTTCTATTCCAAGGTAAGCATGTAACACAACACATATCTCAAAATATTACGGAAACACAAGCAGTACAAAACCCAAGCTTGTTCTTTGTCTTGGTGGACTCTTCACAACCAACCATCAAAATTCACACTAACCCTCTGGTGGCTCAAACTATCAGACCCCTATAGTCATGTAATCAAATAAGGAACATACACTCTAGGATGCTCTCACGTCAATTCCCCTTTAGTCTTGCAACGATAGCCACAGATACTCTGGGGAAGCCCTTACATAAAATTCCTCTTGTGGTCTCGATCCATGTGTAAACTAAGAACACACTTGGGAGTCACAAATTCCTATTCGAGTAGGTTCTTCATATCAATCTAAAACCAACAGACCCTCCAGGGAAGCACTTAATCTTTTATTCCCTCTTTGATCTCCTGCACCAGGTTCTCACAGCCCTGAGCAGTCCAATCATGCGTAATCGACTATCAATATCCCTAATTAAGTTCAACAACTACTTTGAAAATAGCTACCATGCAATGAAAGCATTTAAACAACAAGAAACATATGCAATCAGTGATAACCAGTAAACTAACCATTGCAAACAGGGTTTACCTCACAGGAAAATGGTGCCAAACGGCGATAAACATCCAAACAAGGGGAGACACCCATGGGGTGATCCTCAAACATGAAACCAAGCATACATTAGGATCAAGTAATCTTAAGATAACAAGAAATTTAAGGAAAATAAACGAATGGATCAAAATCCTAAAACCCGAGATACCCGATACATTGGTATCTGGCATTATTGAAACCAAAACTCACGGAACTTCAACTTATGGAAACAAACCACCTACCTTGATCCTCTAAGACCGATATACTTGAACCTAGGCCCGTGAATTGTCCTATAACGGATTATAACTGAAAAAATGTCTAAAACGTTCAACCTCGGATAACTCTTACGAGAGAAAGAATCAGGAAACGAGGACCATGAAGAACCAAGAACTCACTGCTGCGATTCTTCTGAAATCAATGGAGTTTGATTCGAACAAACGGTGAAGGATCGGTGGCTCGGAGAATAATCTACCTCCTCGGACACTCTGGATGGAATTAAGTGGAGAAGAAGATGTTTACGAGCATTAGGCACGACCCAGTTCCGATTAATGTAATAAAAAGAAAAGTACATGGCGTGTACCTTGGTTTTCTGTACTCCTCTTTAAGCAGCCGCCACATCACCCCTACACACCGTGTGTATGGACCGGACGCGGCCAGCACACGGCTTATAGCGGCATAGGAGTACACGGTGTGTACTCATAAATTACACGGCGTGTACTCTGAAAATTTCGAGATTCTTCATTTTTCCTTAAAAATACCATAAAATAGATCTGTACCTGAAACTGAAGATCCGGGTTATTACAAACATACCCCCTTAAAGAAATTCATCCCCAAATTTTCCTAACAAGTCGAAGAAGAGGAACCCTTGAACAAATCTGGCCACTACGATCGAACATCGGCCTCCCTCTCCCAAGTCTCATCATGTACTCGCCTATGCTGCCATAGCACCCGTACTAGAGGAACAGACTAGCCACAGAGAACATTCGTACTGCGATCGATAATCCTGATAAGATTCTCCTTGAAAGATACATCCTACTCCAGCTCAACCTCATTGGGTTGAAAAACATGAGACGAGTCTAAGAAATACCGTCGAAGCTGAGAAACATGGAAGACGTCGTGCATAGCCCGGTACCTCTTAGGTAACTGCAACCTGTAAGCAACCATCTCGACTCTCTCCAGAACCTCAAACGGCCCGACGTATCTTGGTGAGAGCTTCTCCTACCTCCTAATCCTCTTGTGTCCTATCCTCGGGGTAACGTTTAGGAAAACCTAATCTCCGACCTTGAACTCTAAAGGTTGTCTCTGCTGATCAGCATAAGAATTCTGCCAAGACTGTGATGTAGCCATCCTCTTCCAAAACAACTCTATATACTCTGAGGTCTCCTGAACAAGATGAGGTCCCAGCAAAGCTGCCTCTCCTGCATCCATCCAGCATAAAGGTGATCAGCATGGGCTACCTTACAAGGCCTCATAAGGTGGAATTTGAATAGTTTCCTAAAAACTGTTGTTCTAGGTGAACTCCACCAGAGGGATATGCTTCTCCCAAGTACTGCCAAAGTTTGGAATGCAAGCTCAGAGCATATCCTCAAGCACCTCAATCTTACGTTCGGACTGGCCATCGATCTGGGGATGGTAAGCTGTACTCAGAAGTACTTGTGTACCCAGAGCCCTCAATTGCCCCTTCCAGAAGTGCGAAGTAAAACGTGCATCTCTGTCTGAAACAGTGGAGTGTGGAACTCCATGCAGACGTACAATCACTCGGATATACAACCGTCCCAGATCATCAAAACGGAAGGTCTCCTTGATTAGAAAGAAGTGTGCATCCTTCGTGATCCTATCCACTAAAACCCAAATCGCATCATTTCCTCGTGGCGGTCTTGGTAACCCTATCAGAAAGTCCATTGCGACATCATTCCATTTCTACTCAAGAATGGGTAACTGTTGCAAAATCCCTTCTGGTCGCTGATGCTCTTCCTTCACCTATGCACAGGTGGAACACCACATAACAAAACTAGCCACATCCTTCTTCATACCTGGCCACCAATACTGACAATGTAAGTCTCGGTGCATTTTGGTGACACCAAGATGAACTGCCCAAACTGAATCCTGAAAATCCTACACCATATCCTCACATATGTCCGTTGAAACCCATACGCAGCCATGAAAATGTAATACCTCATCATTTACCACTATCCACCCTAGAGTAGGTTCTCCATCTAATACACCCTCCCGTTGGAATATGCCCTCGGGGTCTGACAGCTCCCTCATTCGAACTCGATCTAAAAGAGTAGAGGTAACAGCTACAGAAGAAATAACTGGTTGTCCCTATCTATCGTGCACCTCGAAAAGCATCTCAGAGAACAGATTCATTAGCCGCCACTCGCTGTTGGCCTCCTAAACTGCTTGTAACTGAGTCCTCCTTCTTAGTGCATCTGCCACATCATTGCCTTTCCCTGGCATATAAGAAAGCTCAAAGTCAAAAGACTGTAGGTAATCGACCCACCTCTGTTGTCTCAGATTTATGTCATGATGTGTGAAGATATATTTGAGGCTCTTGTGGTCATTATATACCACAAAATTCTCTCCCATGTGATAGTGTCTCCAATAATGCAAAGCCTGAACAATAGCAGCCAACTCCAGGTCGTGCATAGGATAGTTCTTCTCATGTAGCCTCAAATGCCAAGATCTGTACGCAACAACACGATCTTCCTATATATGCACTTCTCCAAGCCAGATGCAAGATGCATCACAAAAAACTGTATAACTCTTGCCCGGATCTGGCAGAACTAGAATCGGTGATGAATTCAATCTCCCCTTCATCTCGTGAAAGGCTGAATCACAAGCTTCTGACCAAACGTACTCCACACCCTTCTTAGTAAAGACCATCAACGCCACTCCTAAGTGTGATAAGTTCAGTATAAACCACCTGTAGTAACCAGCCAACCTCAAGAAACTACGTACCTCGAAGACGTTCTTCGACTGCTCCCAGGTAACTACTGCCCTCACCTTCTCTAGGTCTACTGAAACGCCTGTCTCTGATATGATGTGACCCAGGAAGTGAATTTCATCCATCCATAAGTGGGACTTTGACATCTTAGCATATAACTGATGCTCCCTCAGTGTACTCAAAATGATCTCAAGAAGCGTAGCATGGTCGTGTAGAGTGTGAGAGTACACCAAGATATCGCCCACAAAGACAATGACGAAAGAGTCCAAGTAAGGATGGAAAACTATGTTCATCAGCACCATGAAAATTTTTGGCACATTCGTGAGTCCAAACGGCATAACCATATAGTCATACAGACCATACCTTCTTCGGAAAGCTGTGAGAGGTATATCAGATGTTTTGACCCGCAACTGATGATACCCAAATCTCATGTCAATTTTCGAGAACTCCCTGGCTCCTTGAAGATGATCAAAAAGATCATCAATCCTCGGAAATGGATATTGGTTCTTGACCGTCAACTGGTTCTACATCCGATAGTCCACACAAATCTGTAAGGTACCATCTTCCTTCTTCGCAAACAACACTGGAGAACCCTAAGGGGAAGTACTGGGTTGGATAAAACCATTCTCTTGCAACTCCTCCAACTGCCTCTTGAGCTCTTGTAACTTAGGCATAGCCATCCTATAAGAATGTATGGATACCGGTGCTACTCCTAGCACCAGCTCAATAGGGAAGTCTACCTCACGTTCTGGAGGAAACCCTGAAAAGTCTTCTGGAAAGAAATCCTGAAAACGGTCAACTACAGGAAGGAATTACATATGAGAAGTCACCCTACGGTGATAAAAAATCGACAAAGGCCTAAAAAGGAACTGGCCAGTCCATTCTGAAAATGAAATCATAACCCGTCATTTCAAGGACATAAATATCCCACAAGAAGTGACACCCACCAAACTCAAGGGGGAACTCCTTACACTGACGCATATAAGTAGTTATATGTACCAAAAGAGTGTCTAGCGCCAAAGTATCCTCAGAAGTAAAGATAGTAAGTCTAAGGCTCTACACAGTGTGCATAGAAATAATGGTTTGAGAAGTACCGGTATCGAAAAGTGCAGAAGATAAAACTGAGGCTACTAAGATCACACCTCAAACTGTGGAAGGTCCAGGATCCCGCTCCCGATGAATCTGCTATACCGCAAATGTATGGGCAGTACTGCGGCCCTGTGTAGTCGCCTAATATCCCTGAGCTGATCCTCCTTGAGCCTAACCACCGCGTCTGCAACCTCTACCCTGGCCTGAACGACCCAAAGAACTCCATCCTCCAGTCTGTTGTAGAACTGGTAATCCTGCCCCTGTATGAGGAGTAGAAATTGATCCTCCTTCACTAGCTGCTAAAAGAAGAACCCTACAAAAACGCTGCAGATGACCAATCATGCTGCAGGCTCAGCACTCCACTAGATCTCTCAGGCGATGAGGATTCTTATTCCTGCTGTTTCCACACTGATAATGCACCACATAGCTTCCATAAGGAAGGTCCCGTCTTACAGAAGAAATACCTCGGCTCCTCGAGTCACCTCGAGTAGACTCTTGGTGGCGCTTACTACTGTCAATATGTAATGAGTCAGCCTTGGATGTTGAACTACCCTGGTCAACAGCTCCAGTCTCCCTCAAATGTTTTTTGGTGATCATCGTCTGGTTGACTATTAGGGTAATAGAAGTCAACTGGAAGACGTTCACCTAAAATCTGAACTCTGGTTTGAGTCCTTCCTCAAACTTCCTTGCCAAAAACAGCTCTTCATTTACCAGAACGGGAGCGAAACGCTGTAACTCAGTGAAATGGGAGAAATACTCCATAACCGAAAGAGTACCATGCTGCAGGTTCAGGAACTCTCTGTCTCTGTCGGCCCTTAGCGTCACCGGATAGAAGTAGTCGTAGAACGTATGCTTGAATTCGTCTCAAGCCATAGTCTGCAGGCAGCCTGCCTTTGAGACTACATTCCACCATCTTTTGGTAGCATCTCGCAGCATGTAAGTCATGATCTTCACCCTTCTGTCTGGGGGTGTCTCCTAATACTCAAAGATGTAAATCATAGTTTCTAGCCATGAATCCATAGCCTGAGGTCCTCCATCCCCTATGAAAGTGGGAGGATGCTGCTGCTGGAAGACTCGCGTCATCACTTCCATAGACGGGGTAGGATGCTGAGCTCCCTAGAAGGTTTGCATGAACCTCATAAAACCCTCTCTGAACTGAGAGTTGGAACTAGCATCTGGAATCACTGCAGGCACCATGTCTGGAGTGATCAGAGGAACTACTGGTAGTCCCTAGTCTTCCGTATCAGGCGTATGGTCACTGCCTGGCTCCTGACGTGCAACGGGAGGATGTCTTGGCGCCATAGCCCTGAAAGGTCAAAAGCACACCTTAGATTTATGATTAACTAGGACAGAAAACACAAGGGGTGCAAAATAGAAACATGAGAGAGAAACACTTATGTTTTCAAAACACGACTACACGGTGTGTATATAAACTACACAGCGTGTTTGTTAAAGCCATTTACATGGGTGTGTACTTCTTCCACCACTAGTCGTGTAGCATCCCAGACTACACGGTGTGTTTTCCCAAAACACGGTGTGTACTTGCACTCCACTCCCCTGCCTGAGTCTCTTTACATGGCTAACTTTCACTGTCCTCCTAATTCTAAACTACACGGAATTTTCACTAAGGACACGACATGTACTAGATAGGCTCGGCGACCCATGTAGTAGGTTACATGGCTAGCCACATGGTTAACCCTTACACGGCCTGTTCCGAAAAAACATGACATGTATAGGAGAAGATAACGTTGACCCGTGTTGTTCGTGACACGTCTGGGTACTTAGGAGAAAACTACACGGCATGTTCGTACAAAAAATGGTGTGTACTACCCATGTTTCCCCCACCTGTGTTGTTAGTGACACGGTCGGGTATACAGTTGACCACTACACGACGTGTTATTTTCGTACATGGCGTGTCCTCAGAGACTTTCCAACAGCCCATGTTTTTTTCACATAGTCAGTAAGACGGTTTAAAAACAACACGGCATGTATGAGTAAAGTACACGCCGTGTATTCTGGGTTTTTCTGGACAGTAGCTCAGAAACTGCACTGAACGCTAGTACACTAAAAAACAAACATCCATGTGACAAATTCCAAAATGTGGGGGCCCATACTCCCCGAAAATCAATGCTTGGCATCATAACAATGCATACAACAAGTAAACAACATAACAATCCAATGATCCGCCAAATTCTGATCCTCGAGGCCCATAACACCTCTAAGACCAAAGTTTGGCATCCATGATAAATTAACTGCAAAAATAAACAACACCCTATCAACATAGCAGTATCTCTATCACAGAAAGTATCACAACATCATGCATAATATATCACGGCATCTATCACAACAGCATGCAATATCTAATGCACCCTAGATGACATGGAAAAAGGCATGACATGTTATTTCCTAACCAGTGCCAATATGATTCATGAGATGGAATACCCTCTACTCATCAGGTTGCAACAAAATAGAACCACAATCATATAAACTGTAATAGCACAAAACAAGTGCATCACCCAACGGTGAAATATAATCAACTGTAACCCCTGCCAAAACTAAAAATTTCAATTATGGGGTAATATAGCTTTTCCCTGTACATGGGTCAATTACTCACAGGCAGAGTTAAGTACTAACTACCCATTCCTTCCTATCGATGTCTATTGTCGCAAAACAGTAAGGAAATAGAAAAGATGGAAAACCTCATTTGATACCACTTTGTAACGTCCTCAATCCGGAGCCACATAACTGGTGCCCCATACCTGGTTCGCCGCATGACCTCAAGCGTGTTTCCCCAAACTCCAGAGGCTGCCGACTAGCAGCGAGGGCATTGATGAGTCAGTGGGGAAACTATGCCCTCATTTGGTAAGTATGTAACAGAAGAATAAACATAATCAATAGCGGAAGCAGTAAACATCATACAAAACCAAACTAAAAGTAGATGAAATGTCTGATATAATAATGATGCAGAATGGAAAATGTATCTATGGAATGCAGTAAACAAATCATCATGCTGAAATTCAACTGAAACCAAATTACTAAACGTAAACATCAACTCTAGTAGCATCGCGAGCCAAAGCTTGATCACATGCTCTCCATCTCCAACCAGCAATCAATTACCTAAGGTAGAAGGGCCACAATCACTATCTACACCTGCAACCATAAAATCTATTTGGACCGAAAAGAAGGACCCAATCAGGGTGTGAGACTAATCCCAGTAGACAACCACCACAATATTTGTACCCTACTGTCGGTGAGTAATATAGAAAAAGTAAAGGAAAATAAGTACAATAATGGACTGAGAGTACACCATTAAATAATACTTCCAATTACCATTCACATTCATTTTATTAAATAACCTGGGAAAACATGAAATGTTTTCTATTCCAAGGTAAGCAAGTAACACAGTAGGTGTCTCAAATGATTTACGAGACACAAGTGGTACAAAACCCAAGCTTGTTCTTTGGCTTGGTGGACTCATCACAACCAACCATAAAAATTCACACTGACCCTCTAGGTGGCTCAAAATAGAAGACCCCTATAGTCCAGTAATCAAACAAGGCACATACACTCTAGGAAGCTCTCACGTCAATTCCCATATGGTCTTGCAATGATAGCTACAAACTCTCTGAGGAAGCACATACGTCTAATTCCTCCTGTGGTCTCGATGCATGTGTAAACTAAGAACAATCTTGGGAAGCACAAAGTCCTATTCCCGTAGGTCCTTCAAACGAAACTGAAACCAACAGACCCTCTAGGGAAGCACTTAATTGTCTATTCCCTCTTTGATCTCATACACCAGGTTCTCACAGCCCTGAGCAGTCCAGTCGTGCGTAATCGACTGTCAGCAGCCCTAAGTAACTTCAACAACTACTTGGCTAATAGATACCATGAATCAAAAGCATTTAAACAGTAGGAAACATATGCAATCAGTGATAACCAGTAAACTAACAATGGCAAATAGGGTTTTCCTCACATGCAGACGGTGCCAAACGACGACAAACAGCCAAACAAGGGGAGACGCCCATGGGGTGATTCTCAAATGTGCAACCAAGAATATATTAGCATCAAGTAATCATAAGATAACAAGAAATTTAAGGCACATAATCAAAAGGATCAAAATCCTAAAACTCGGATAGCCGATACATGGGTATCCGACACTTTTGAAACCAAAAATCAAGAATCTTCAGTGTAGGGCAACAAACCACCTACCTTGATCCTCAAAGATCGATATACTTGAACCATGGCCTGTGAATCGGCCTATAATGGAGTAGATCTGCAAAAAAAATGTCTAAAATTTTCAACCTCAGATAACTCATATGAGAGGAAGAACTAGGAAATGAGGCCAAAGAAGAACCAAGAACTCATTGATGTGATTCTTTAGCAATCGACGGAGATTGATTTGGACAACCGGTGATGGATCGGTGGATCGGAGAAGAATCAGCCTCCTCGGATGCCTTGGATGTAATTAGGTAGATAATAAGATGTTTATGATCATTTGGCATGACCCCGGTCCGATTAATGAAATAAAAAGAAAATTACACGGCATGTACTTTTCGAGTACACGGTGTGTACCATGGTTTTCCATACTATGCTTTAAGAGGCCGCCACATCACCCCTACACACCGTGTGTGTAGCTCGGACATGGCTAGCACACGGCTTCGAGCGGAAGAGGAGTACACTGCGTGTACTCAAAAAGTACACGACATGTACTCTGAAAATTTCCAAATTCTTCATTTTTTCTTAAAAATCCCATAAA
Source organism: Viscum album (assembly GCA_963277665.1). Taxonomy (NCBI): domain Eukaryota; kingdom Viridiplantae; phylum Streptophyta; class Magnoliopsida; order Santalales; family Viscaceae; genus Viscum; species Viscum album. The sequence continues at coordinate 2,041,602,875 of OY728147.1, read as the reverse complement.
AGAGATCCATACCTGAAACTGAAGATCCTGGTTCTTACAGGCATTATGATTGTTATTGAAACCCTAGTTTAGTCATGTTATTATCCTTTTCTTATGCTTGTGTACATCTTTTAAAGATATATGAATTATGATTTTAGGATTATGTGGTTGGATATTAGCTCATTATAGAAATTATTATGTCGGTGGTGGAACGTATATGATTAATGTGATTTATTTCCTTTCATATTTATGTTGTTGAAATAATTTATTTTTTTTATTATGATTTTTCAAAGAAAATTGTTTCTCAACATTTTAAGGTTTTAGGAGGGGATGACGTTCAAAAAAAATTAGTATAGTTTCATTATAGAGAGTAGAAATGTTTCCTTATAAATTCATATAACGCTATGCTAATCTTAAAATTTTCTAATATCATGAAGACACTTATGATCCTAGCTAAGTTTCTATGAGTTTTTACAAAGGTATAAAATTCATAGTTTGACCTAAAAATTTATAATAGAGATGGTGAAATTTTTAAGAAATGATGTGGTGAAGTTCTAAATAATGATTAGAAAAACCACAATGAAAGAAAATGGGAATAGATTATAAGATAGGGGAAGATAAACTTTCTAGAAAAATAGATTTTACAAATATCAAGTAATAACACTTTTTTCAGGTGATAAAATTTGAAGTTATGAAATCAGAAAGGGTGTTTCTCTATGAAGGACATCAAACTAGTACCATCATACAAAGATCCATCAGATTGAGTTTTATATGATTGAGTTGTTGTCACTCGATTGAAAGGAATTTTTATTAGTTCAATTGATAGACGGGTTTAGGATGAATGGAAATATAGGGAAGGTCATCCATGGAGCACCAATAAAAATAAATATGAACTCCATTAAATGATATATTTTAAATGTGGTATAGGTGGTGAAATGAGGGAATTCTATATGACACACAATGAATAATGTTCCAATGGACATGAAAGTTTCATGTATATAAGATTGAGAGATATATAGATCAATGAGGATTCCATGGTGAGTTTAGAATGCCAAGGACATTGGTTAATGATCTATTGGATGGATTAGAATAATACAAGTGAATTATATTTCATCATTTGGATGATTATATGATATTGTACCATACTGAGTTTTATGATCCAAGCCTTGTCTGATGTTTGAGTGGATGTAGGATGGCAGGATAAAGACATGGAAACTTATCAAACAAATCGAGCTATACCAATGTAACTAAATTATTAAGAATAAATAAGTCATATGAAGATCAATATATATATACTTCCAATTAAACCTTACTAGGTTAGTTAGACAATGAAGTTCATATAGTGATGATTCCAACATAACAGTACTGGATAAAGTATTTCATAATGAAGTCATTGGCACACATTTGACCGAATGGAGTTCTGTGGAGCTTTGAGTAATATTTTTAAAATATTTAACAAAGAATGGGTTTATTTCTTCTATAATTTTTTTTAATCCATATTATTTTCAATAATGTTCGACAAAATTTACATACACCATGTTTTTTTGAAATGTAAAAATATTCTATACTGTTTTATAGGAATCCAATGAAGTTGAAATGAGTGAGAAAATAAAAAAAAATTCATAACCCATGTTTTCTCCTAGAAGTTATCCTACATAAAAGTTTTAAAGCATACTATAATGTTAAATGATTAAATCATGGGAGATATATAAAGTGCCAAATATTTTGTCATAGGATCACTATGATTGTTCACCCAATGAAACATTTCATTTAGGAAGAGGTCCCCGAGAGTGGTATTAGATAGATGTTTAACGAAAATAGGTATAAGAATAAATTATATCGGATAATGGTATATGGTAGAGTTTTTGGAACACCAGAAAATTTTATACCAAAAGAAAAAAATATGCACTTAAATGTTCCAATCCAAATAAAGAGTGTACTATATGGAGAACTTTCAAAAAAAGATTTCAGGGGATATTTTTAAATTTTGTTATATTATACTTATTTTTAATTATAATAAAGATATGTAACTGATGGGAGTGATTATAGTATCCTAATGAGTGATAAAAATATATTTATAAGATATTGATCAATTGTATTAACTTCATATCATTAGTAATATCAATAGACAGAGCTGAATCGCTATGGAAATTATGTAGTCATGCACCTTGGGGAAGAACATTTCAAATCTTCTATGCCTTTCCTTAATTTTATGTATTTTCATAATAAAGAGGTTGAGTGGTATAATAGAATTTAGGTTTCCTTTTTAAAAATTTTATTTACTTTCAAAGGATTATCTCAATTGAGTTAATATAAGAGGTAATCCAGCATTCAATGGAAAAAGTATAACGGATGGAAAATTATAATGATACCATATCATCGATCTCTAGGCCTTTATGTAATAAATAAAACAATATCTGGGTTTCAAAAAATTATGAAAAATTGTTCCCATGACATTTACTGATAAAATAATTCTTTATTTTGATGGGAATGATTGAAATAATATTCTTATTTTCAAAGAATATAAAGTTTATATTAAGATTATGGGTCTCAATACAGCTAAAGAAACTTGGGATAAACATAAAAAAATATATTTGAATATAATATAAATTTGATGGAAGTAAAATCTAAAATATAGATAAGTAGGTTCAAAGACATCAGGGTGGAAGATGAGGAAATATATAAAATTAAAAAAATTATTAAGTAAGAAATTTCATTTGAATCTATGAAGATGGTGAAAATCCTGGAACCAGAACTAGAGATAGTGGGACTTAGTGTATACAAAGATAAAAAAGTTGATTCTGGTTAAATTGATAGAATAATGTCTCTTATTTCTAAAAATTAATGATATGCTAGAGGTAATTACAAATTCAAACTCACGGCTAAATGATTCATCTATGAAAGGATTGAACATTACACTTTGAATTGTATAAATAAGATATTTTTATAATATGATGATGATTCTGAATAAAATTCTTGGTAGAGATAGTAGAATAAAACATCAATGGAATATAAGTAGTCCACCCAAATTAAGACAAATTTTACTATAAACAAAAGAGATATTTCGAGTAAAAAATTTTATTACAAAACAAATAACAGTAATTCATTAGAATATGAAACTTAGGAGAATTTAAAAACAATATTTTCTATTGTTGAATGAAATGTAGATACTCCAAATAGTAAAGAAGAAGATGGTAAAGAAAACTAAAGGGAATATCATCTGAAATCAGAACTTGTGGGGTTCTTTAAGAGTAATAAACATAATAAGAAATAATGAAAAATTTTGAATAAGGATAGTGTTAATAATAAATAAGTAAAGGATGAATTCATTTAGAAGGAATATGGTTTCATTGAGGAAATAAAATTCTCAAGATGAAAGTTTCACAAAAAAAACTAAGATAGTGAAGGATGTGGAAAAGAAACTTTCTGATAAGTAAAAAGATAAATGTAAAAATCAATTAATATAAATTGAGTAAGAAATTAATTTTAAGATTATAAAATATAATTTCAAAAATTATTTATAGGTAATGTATGAAACATCTCAACATGCTTAAAGAACTCTTCCGAATAATAGGTTGAATTATAAATCCACTAAGACAAAGAGTTCATCTGATTGTACTAGCCACATTAGTGTTAGATATAGCTATGGGAAATCATGGGTTGAAAAATTATATCAGACACACATCACATCATGAGATTTTAAACATAAGCTTTAATATAATATTTCCATAATCGAAGGGAAAATAGATTATCAAAGTTATCTTGAACCTTGAAAAACTCATCAGTGGGAAACCCCATATTTCTATATACGATCAAGTTTCATCTGGTATTTTTTTGGTTTATATGGGAAAAAGTCATATAATTGTTTTCAAAAAATTTCATTACCTGGGAGTAAGCATGAAATGAGGAGGATTAATAATGGAATAAAAGAGAGTAACTTTAATAATTATCAAAAAGAAGTTATTATCAGTTAAAAACTTCCCAAATAAAAACCTATTTTATTTCAATTAGGAATATATTAGAATTTTTTGAAAAATATTTTATTATGGTGAAGAATTAATGACAACACTTCTTGGAAAATTTTATTATAATAAAGGAAAAAGAATCTAGGATGAAAGAAATTGAAGATAGTACTTTTATTGGTTATAATTTTTTAAAATCTAGAAAAATGAAATAACCATAGATTATTGATACTGGTTGTTACTCATATATGACTAGAGATATTAAAATATTAAAAAATATTTAATAAAAATAAATATAATTAGATACCTTTGTAAATGATGGATCTATAAAAATTAAAGGTATTAGAATGCATGTTATTAAACCTTGGAAATTAAATTCCAAGGATGATATATTTGTTAATCATATTAAGCATAACATAGTGATTATTATCTAACATTATGATGATGGTAATGAATTTTATTTCATAAAACATTATTATATAATATGATTATTTAAATATGGGAAATTTGTTACTAAGAGATAAAGAACATGTAGTAATCTATTTTTTATTGGAGATTATCGTGATTTTTGTTATATAGGCATTAATGATAGAAATATGTTACAGCACTAAAGACATGGTAATTTTTTCTAGAAGATTATGAGTGAAATTTTAGTGGAAGATTTTATGAGGGACTTTTCAAAAATAAATATGAAAGGTGATGTTTATTTGTAAAAATTTACAAAAAGGAAATATATTTTTTTCAAAATAATAATGGTGAAATCAAATCCAACCTACAACTTGAGCTCAAAAACTCAGATATTTTTTTTCGAATGAGACATCATTCAATAAAGGGTGACTTGTAACTTATTAATTTTATTGGGGATGTTACTCGGTAAACCAAATTAATGTCTGAGAAACATAAATTATAGTCTATATAATTGTTTATAATTTTTATAAGGGATACTGAGAAAGATATTGGTATGTATGTATTGAATTTGAGGAAAAGGGGTATATTTTAGATCATTTGGGTTTTCATATTTTGACTGTTTTTAATAAAAAAAAATTGTTTGATGACAAAATGAGATCTTGAGGAAATTTAGGAATGTGTCCTTTATAAGATACCGAAATATCGTTATTATTTTAGATGGTGTTTTATCAATCTCTAAAATTCTAAACATCTTAAAAATACTCATGATCCTAGATAAGCTCATATAAGTATTTAAAAAGGTCAAGAAGTCAAATTTTAACCTAAAAATTTAAAGATTTGGTTTTACAATTTCTATAAAAAAATTAATAGATGATGAAAATAGAGATTGGATAGAAAATAATGATTTATGATAGATCATATGCATTGGATAAGAGTATATAAGGTTTTTGGATAGATATTTTTTATAAATATCATGTAATAAAGTTTTTCTAACTAATGATAAAAAGTTATAAGTTATGAAACTGAAGGGGGTAATTATGTAGGAAGGCTATCAAATTGATTCCATCAGAAAAATATCCAATAGACTAAGTTTTATATGATAGAGATATTTTAACTCTTGTAAAAGGCATGTTTATTTGTATAGTTAAAGGACATGTGAAATATAATTAGACAAACATTATAGGTGATCAACAAAGTTCCAATTGATATATGTAAAAATTCCATAAATATTTTTTCAATATCAGAAGATAAATCTGGAAAGCCTACTAGATTCAAAAGGAACAATGTTTTACGAGACAAGGAAGTCAGAAGTACATTATATAAAGAGAGATAATGATAAATGCAGCCTCCCATATGAGTTTATTAAGTCTTGTTGATTTGTCAAATAGTTATCACATGGATGATCAATGGAAAAAAATATGAATTCATCAGATAGAAGATTATACTAAGATGTTCTAGGATGATTTTTTGAACCATTCCATATAAGAATTATGTGTGAGCATGGGATGGCTGGAGATATAAATTCCAAAATATCAAATACATTAAGCTGGGTGTACATATGTGAATTCCATCATACATTGGATTAATTTGAAGTGAACTAGAAAAAGAAGTTTAATCAAACTAGAATAAATTATTTGGGTGATATGTATTAGAAAAAGGAGAATCAAACAAAATACTATCAGAAAAAGGGTGTCTTAATAAAGGCATTGGACATAAACTTGATCGAACATAGCTTTGAGGATCTTTACATAGTGTTTTTAAATTGATTGACAGTTATGAATTTTAGTTTGTTACTTTAATATTTTTTAATCCATTGTAGTTTTAATAATGTTAATAGAAAGTTAAAAACATCCAGATTTTAGGAAACCTCATGTATGTTCCTGAAATTTTGACATATATCAAATGAAGATTAAATGAGAAAGGAAACTCAGAATCCAAATTTTGGGATCCATCATTTTATCATGGATGTGAGCCTATATAAAAAGGGTTAAAAATAGTAAAAATTCATATTGTTCATGTATGAGAGAGTGACAAAGTTATGAATATTTTATTATACGTGTGGTGTGAGTCTCTAACCAAGGAAACATTTGGATGAACATGAGGTCTTGGATAAAGGAATAGACTAGAGGTGTATCGAACATAGGTATCCAAAAAACTGTACTAAATAAAGGCATAGGATAGAATTTAAATCACACAAAATGGATTCGTACTGAAAAAATACAAAGTCTCACTTGATTGATTCATGTAGGACTAAGAGTAATATGATAGGGAACATTGGAATAAGGTTTTCAAGTGTTTTTTCGGAGTTTCTCATATTTTGTCGGATATAATGTATTAGAAAACTCTATAACATATGGGAGTTATAATAATTACATGTTGGGGGATAGAAGGATGTTTAAGGGAGTTATCTCAGATGTATTCACTTCATATCATAGTTACCTTCCATGGAATGATGGGAGTCATTATTATAAATATGTATTCCCTCACACTCGAGTGAGCTTTATAAATTAAGTGATCCTTACATTACTTTACTATATTTTCATACAATTGAGATTGAAGAATAAATTTTAAAAGGATATAAACTCAAACAAGTTTTAGTGGTTAGTTTCTAGAAAAAAATTATAAATGGTCTCCACTTATTCAACACCCCCCCTCATTTCTTCTCACATTCAAAAGAACTTCAGGTTTCTTGCAATTGAAATATGTTTTATAGTGGACCACATCCATTACCTCTAATATGTTGATCACTATTCTATTAAGTGGGGGTTAAATGGATGTAATTATTTCATGTTGAGAGTTATGAACTGGATAGTAACCCTTATTTGAATGTTATAACCCAGCCTGTGGATTGTTCCTATTGAGACTTGATTAGAATGATTTGGGGGATTTATTATGTGCATTTTAACCTACCTGTAGATGGTTCAAATTTTTCAAATCATATAATTAATGACTTATCCCATATGTGGTTTCCTTATTCTATGTTTCTTATGTTATGACTTGTTTTATATTGGAATGTTGGTTTCTTATCTTTAACTTGGGAATTATCATTGAAATAACTTCATTATGTTGAGATGTTCATTAATTTAATACTCATTTTCTATTTTATTTTTATTAAATTTTCCCTATTTTATTCTCATATTGATGTGTGTGTGTGTTATTTATTAAAAATTTAAGAATATGTGTTTTCATTAAATTAAACCCTTCAAAAGTGTTTTCTTTTTTAATTTATTTTAAATAATGATAGGGTTTGTTTTTCAAAATCCATGTTTAGATGTATAGGGAATGTTTACCTTATTTATTTTATAATACATGTTGTTTTTTTGTTAAAAAATTAATTATTGGTTTTATAAATAAATTTACCTTGGTAAAGCCTCATATAGGCATATTTACATAAAAGGGTTCTTTAAAAAATGAAAAAAATGTATTATGTATTTATTTATGTTTTTTATAAAGTAAATGGATCCAATTTTGTTATTAATTTAAAACTACGATACATGGCTTCTATATAGGAAATTAATATAATGGATTCATGGTGGAATCTTGTCATTATTTTCCTCACGTCCTACATGATCACAATGGTGGGTATGTGTTCTTCTGGTTTTCGGAATTTTATTATTTGATTACTTTCTAGTTGGTTTCTTACATCTTACTATTTTAAAATGGGTATTGTTCTAGTATGTATGGTCACTTGAGAGTCAAACAATGATTTTAGGGATTTTTACCTACTTTCTATCAACAAATATTAGGTCATGTGGGGTATGAACCTCTTATTCCACCAACTTTTGTTTAATTTAGTTTTATTCCATTATTTAGGGAAGCTAAAATATGTGTACACATTTTTTCACTTTTTATAGAAAATGTTTCGAAGGAATGTTTCATATCAAGAGATTTATAAATTTCTTGGTTTGAATTTATTTTATTTTCAACATATTCATTTTGTTCAGGTTTTTCAATATAAAGAGACCCCATATCAGATTTCTGGTCCGAATCATTATTGATCATATTTTTTAAAATGAAAAAATAATTCCAACCTGTTCTATTTTAATACCCTGGTTCTTTTCTCCAACCCGGGGTAATTGGGTCATGCCTCAGGACTTGTTGAAAAAATATCGAGTGATATTTTTGGTATGACCAGATTGGTTCACTAAACAATTATATCATAGACATATTTTTATTTGGGGGTAAAGGTTAAATGGAGTGTGGACCATTGTATATCGAGTGGTAGGTGCAAAGAAGTGCTTGGAAAAATCTTCTTCATGTTAGACCTTGAGTTTTAATGGTTGTTCATCAGGCTTATTTTAATTTTTGTAATTATGGTGGTTTTTTAATAATATATTATGATTTGATGTGATTTTACGTTTATTTATAGAAAGTCACTGGGAGGCATCTTTGAAAAATAATTATTTTGGGGTGAAACTGATAGAACTCTAGTGGGTGAATAGTTAAGGTAAATGACCTTTAAAATATTACACATTTCATATAGAAAATATTGGAAAAATCAATTGTGACTCACACATTTGGCTCAAGGTCTGAAAAACTTTGCGTCCAAACCATCTATATTTTATAAAGTTGGATTTTTTATTTTTTTCCCACATGTGATGATTTTATCCCCTCTTGTTCCCATTGGGAATTTTTAAGAGTGTTCAAGTGATTATTTTTAAATTTTAAATGTTGTTTAACCGTTTTTTTTTAAAAAAATATTCTTTGGTATTTAATCATTTTTGAAAACCATGTTTTGGGTACATAAGTTCATTTCTTGAAAAAAAATCAAACCCTATTACAAAAGATTTAATTGGATTCACTAAAATATTTGGTAGTGAGATTTTTTAATAAATTTCACATGTTTTAATTGGTGAAATTCTTGAAAAAAAATATGGGTATAGTTTAAATTTATTTTTGTATTAACTAAATTAGTTACTTTTTAATTTTTAGTTTTAATTTTTTTTAAAATTTGCAACCCATTCATTGTTTTCAAATAGAAGAAAATTCCACATTTTGAATTTTTGAAATGAGGTTTTAAAGGGTTTTTTGGTAATCTTGGTTTTGTATTGTTATTTTCATATATTGTGTTGTAATTTGTGGTGATATGGTCTAAAGTTGTGTTATTATGATGTATTATAATGTCACCTAGAGAAAGGAGTCCAAATTTCTATAGATAAATATCTCAATTAGATGTACTAGTTTTCTTGGATTGGATTTTCCATCCTTAAACTCTACCCATACAGATGATGCAGCAGTGGGAAATATTTCTTCTCAGCATGGGGATCGGTGAAAGAGTTTCTAAATTAGATTCTTCTAATATTTAATCATGATCATGGATCCAATGTGGTGATAATGTGGCTATCAAATATCAATGATACATTTGGGATTCTAGGAAATCTAGAATCATCTAGATTCTGGTTCACCACTCATTTTTCTGATGAATTGTGATCAGATTTGTGAAAACATGATAACCACACCGTTCTTTTGATGCTTTTCTTAGGGATATATCATTTTTAAATTCATTTAAAAATGATATCCTAAGGAAGTGATTTTCAATAAACTACTCAATTTCATGAGTTTCCATCATGTTGTTCTTCCAATGAAATATTTTTTTGGAATATTTCATTGTACTAGTAATTTGATTTTCTTTAGTTGGCCAAAATTGATTCAATGAATGGTTGTTTATTCATTAGATACCTCCATCCAGATCTTGGTTCTATAGTTTTTTTATCTAGATTCACTGCCTTTAAAAAATTTGTGTGAAATTGTATAATTTCAAAGTAATTTTTAATACAGTAAGTTATGGTAAGTGATGCTTCAACTGAATCACAAGTCAGTAAGAGTTATCCAGTAAATGGAGAGAAAACGCCAATGGTGTGATATCAGTGTGGGATGTCTGGGAATATTTTCCCCTCTTGTATAATGTCTATAGGAAACTATATTTAATGTAGTTTTTATGTCATCTCTGAATTTTCTATAAGTAGAATGAAATACATAAGAAAAATAATTCTCAAGCCCAAATTTCACCTAAGTGATGATCTATGGTGTTGCTTCCACCAGGGAAGTTAGAAATTGATTAATAGTTTTTGGTGAATCCCATTTTGAAACTTTTATTTTATGATAATTTGTCAAATATATTTTTTTCACCTTTTATCTTATATTTCAATGTATAACATAGAATTTGGATCATGTCCTTATATTTTGGGTTGTTCATGCCTCGTTCCATTCTCATCGTTTTGGTGTTTTCATGGGGATGGACATGGTTGGGGGTCTAATGGGATACAAATAAAATTAATTACTTTTAGGATGGAGATATAGGGATAATATTTGGGTTTCTTGGTTGAGGTTTTTTCAAAATCACTGATAGTGGTTGTTTCATGATGTTGTCCTTGGGTTACCTTTTATGTATTTTTCTACCCAATTTTAGGGCAATGTAATTCCTTGTGGAGTCTAGTTCGTGTTAAGTGTGTTTTTCCTATTTTTGGGAGAGTTTTATCTTTCCATTCATCGGTGGTTTCTTGATTTTGTGGTCTTTTGTGGGTCAGAACTTGTGGTTTGTAGTTAGAAGATCATGAATATTTGGTGTCGATCATGTTTTTTAGTTTTCACTTTGATGTTTCTCCATTTTAGATTAATTATAAGGATTTTTTATACCTTAGTATAGTCTATGTGTGTTTCCTTATTCAAGGGATATTTATTCTAGGATATTTGGTTGGGACGTGTCACTACTTATATCCCTTCTAACCTCAATTGTTCCATAATTGTTGGTGTTTCTTATCCTTTGGACTAACTTAAAACTCAAAAATAACTTGTGTGTTTTGGTATGTGTGTTTGGTTGAGTTTCAAAAATTCAAAGTATTCCATTACAATGCCCATACCAATTTTTATATACAGTGTGCCTCTTCCTAGGAATTATTCTTGTTCATTGGTTATATGGTCTCCTTAGGGGATTATAATGTTGGGGTCCCGTGTTTCTGGTTCAAATTTTGAGATTTGGTCTTTGGGTTAGACTCCTCTCTTTGGTGAGTTCATCTTGACCTTTCACTTCAATTATGTTGTTCAATATTTTCTGGGAGTTGAATTTCTTAAAGATGATAGTGCCATGGTGGGGATAATTTTGAAACCCTGAAACGTCACATTTTATCATGTATTTTTGTGGTTATTTTTTACTTCGTGTTCTGTTTTCCAAGGGTAAGGATTTCATATTTGGTGGGATTTTCCTAGGAATAATGGAAACACGAAATGTTTTTGAATCCATGAATTGGAAACTACAGGATATATATTATTTTTGATAGAGTCAATATTACTCTTTAGTAAATTTTTTGAGATAACATTGTGACCAATGCAGTTCTTGGGAAGTGTTTATTGTATAATCTATGCATAGTTTGAAAAATCATTCAATGAAATCATGAAAAAAGTCATATTGGTGTATTTTTATCATTTTCTGTTATTTTTATTTTTCAACTCTCTTATTATATTTCTTCACTTGAACCCCACATATTTAGTACCTCACTCATCCATCCTTTACTTCACGAAACTATTTTAAGGTGGGATGGGAGTTATTTATTGCTGGATTCTTATCCAAATTGAAAGGCAAGGTATTTTCTTCTCTACTTATCTAGGTCTCTCCTATTTTACCACCATTTTATAAAATCTTAATGGTGATGTACACCTATTTTAATGGTCAGGGTTTTGAATAATTAGGGACTTCTATTTCTAAATATTTTGAGACATCTTAGGATATATATTATAGTGGTTTCTATCAAAGGAAACATGATTTCACTACTTAAGGATAGTGTTTTTATTATGATTCCTTGGTTGTTTGATGTTTTAATGTGTTTTTTGAGGAACATTAATGATGTTTATAATAACTTGATTTGTGCTATTAGAGGTTCTATATGTTTTTTTTAATTTGGTATAAATTGGTAAATTATTTGGTAAAACAGAACATTGTTTTTAATGGTATTTTATGTGTTCAAGGTTTTTAATAAAATTTCATTGATTTTTTATGAAGGGTAAACAATTGGTTTGGATTTGTAAAGTGAATTATTCAATGTTTAAAAAACGGTTATCCAATTTTTTGTGGTCATAATGTTTTAAAATAATATTCCATGTCTATAAATTGTGTTATTACTTTTATGAAATTTTTTTCCATTATTTTTAATAATATTTTTAGATTAAATAAATTGTTTTTCTTTTTAAATGATTTCTATATTATAAATTGAGTATATGTTCAATTTAGTTGTTTTTTGGGTATAATACCATTATTTGTTTGATAATTATAGTGAAAAAGGTTTCTCAAAAATATATATTATATATTTTTATATGAATATTTAATACATTACACAAACACACGCGTGAGGGCCATAATAGTTTCCTTACATTGGAGACATTGTAAACAATCTTCAAATTTAATGAAATATCTTCAATATATCCGAAAAATATCTTCTCATTTACTACTCTTCAAAGAAATACCTTACATTAATATTTTCGTTATAACCTAGAGAAAGAAAACATAATAAAGGGTGATCTCAGATACTCAATATGGGTAAAAATTTGATATAACATTAGTATATGGGAATGTAAACATGAGAATAAAATTTGAAAACTATAACCTAAATATCATTGATCATAAACATGATAGATGGGATAAATATTTGAATTTAATAAGACATGAATCATAATGAAAACAAAAACATGGTCCATGATAACATAAAATGAGCACAAAACAAAGAATTATGGATTATATAGTAACATATAACATTGTGAACATGTATAAATAGAGATAGGTTCACTAATTAAGTTAAGGACATTAAATCAATCCCTCACATAAATCTATGGACATACAACTAGGTCTACAGATAGCATTATGGACATGAAAGATAATTCCAAGCATGAATCTATGAACATGTAATCTGGTTGATACATAATATTATGAACATGTAATCAGGTTCACACATAACATTGTGGAAATGTAATCTCATTCATGAATAAAATTGTGAACATATCATCAGGATCACTCATAACAAATGATCTCATGAGTTATCTATATTTAACCAATTCATTTTAGGAATATAACGTTCCCACCTTTTTTAAAATGAAAATCATATATATGTGTTCCTTGATATCATAAAAAATTCATCATATCATAACAGATGCAATGAAATGGGTTTCATATATATTTTATCATCTCATAACCAGTGGAAAATACATAGCTTTCATAATCATTTCATCATTTCATCCTAGCATAACCGGAGGAAAACGTTGTGGGTTTCATTATAATTTTTTTAGGATATAACCCGTAGAAGAGAATTGGGTTTCATAAAAATCTTTTCATGAAAAACCAATCAGATAAATAATAATAACAATGATATCATTAATTAATATCCCCAAAAAACCCATAAGTTACATCAAATAATGTCATCTAAGATATATAATGATTTTGAAAGATCACATAGATCATTTCTTAATAAAAATAACTTCTCATTGAAAATAGATTTTTCAAACTAAAAAATCCATAAAATATTTTGAAAATAATTTTATTTGAAAATAAAATTGACAATTTATAAAGAAATATTCAAATCAAATAGTGGTCATGATGGTGTAATTTTCCAGTCATGTTATACATGTTAAAACAAATATTACTTTCACGTTTTTGGAAAAATCCAAATAAACATTATTTGGAAAATAAAATGAAGATTCCTCACAAAATGTAAAAGCCTAAAAAAGGTAAAATTTTATTTAATAAATAATGTTAAATATTCTAAAAAACATTTTTTGAAATATTTTAATAAAATATAGTTTTATAAAAAAAATTGGTTTCTCACGAAAGAGATAAATAATGAAGATTTTTTTTAATAAAAAACCTTTTATAAATTATTTTAAATACCAAATAGTGGAAAATGGTAATATTACTTGAAAATGTTATGAGTAAATATATTATTTGGGAAATCATAAGAGTTCTAGAGAGGTAGATCATTATATTTCTACATTAGATACTCAATCATAAACATTTAGGATACACTATGAGATTATAACCTAAAACTACTACCAATTTGGTAAAATATTAAATATATTATCCATGATTGAGATATCCTCAAATGAATATGAAATACCCATAATTTTCAGAATAAGAATTATAAAACACATTTTTCGACAGTATATACACCACATTAAAAAAATATGTGATAAATATGGAATATGTATCATAGAAACAAAAGGTGAAACACAAGTATCTTACTACTTTAGTAATCTTTTGAATTGTAAGACCCGATAAATGAAAACATAAAATAAATATTTAAATATCATGAAAAAAATAAATTTATGAAATAGCATATAAAATGGCATGTACGTACACCTCTGGAATGATATGAGTGACGAATTTGCATATGTCTCCCAAAATTCAAAGGGAGAAAAAAAATCCCTTATTGTAAATCTCGACTTTATTTATACGTGTTAGAACCTCATGTATAATAAATATAAAATTATTATAAATATATTATAGAATCATACTTATATTTATTATACAATGTATTTTTACTTATTCCAATTAATTATCCGTTAATTCCTTGTCAAAATCGCATTTTGATTAACAACAATTTTTTCGTATATGTTTTGATTTTTTTTATCTTACTTAAATCATGGTTCAATAAAATAAATAATAATAATCATGAAATAATTTTAAAATTTATATGTAAATTATACTTTTAATTATAATAATAAAATGTAGTATTGATAAATGAAGTACATTACGATCATGGAGACGATAGGTCGTACGTACACATGAGTAACATTTCCATTTTTCAATGATCATTATGAAAATTAAATATTTTATATTTTATATTTCCTTAATGATAATAAAAAATATTATATCACTAAATATTCTTAAACTTATCATCCATTTTTTATGGTGAAAAAAATAGATACTCAAATCGCTTTGTGATGGTGGTTCTCCACCCATACACGAATGACGTTATCATCTTTCATTGAGTAAAAAGTTACGAAATAAAATGATATATTATCTTTTAATTAAGATAAATATTTAATTAATATAAAAATTATTTCATTTTTATCACATATATTAATTAACTTTATCCTTATTATCTTCCATTAAAATCATTAGTGAAAAAATAATAACATCACTTTGTTAGGCGGTAGTCATCTGTACCCATGTGCGTCATTATTGTATACCCTATAGAATGGAAATTAAAAACCTATATATGATATAATTAATAAATAAGTGTAATTATATTATAAATATCATGTTTATACTTTACATCCATCATCATACTTGACTGTGGGAGGTGGCAATGGAAAACCAAATGACATCGGCTCGCATGGCGGTAGTCTGTGGTAAACCTGAATGACGATTTCATTACCCATTTGATGGAATTGAGGATAGTTTTAGGTCAAAAATATAGAATAAAAACATCTTAGTATATGGAATATAATGAATTCATTATATCATCATGGTTTAAAAATAATTTTAGGAGGTGGATCAAGAAATAAAAAAAATGCTCCTTAAAGAACGTTACCTCTTCTTCTGGTAACCTCTTAAGTTTTACACAAAAGCCTACTTATGTTGGATTTATTCTAATAATAAGGAATATAATTAGTTAAGAGGAATTTTTTGAAGTTATTTGGTTAGTTATTATAAAAACCAAAAGAATTTGAATGTGTGAAGAATTGAGGATATGGGATGTCCTTTTGTGAGTAAGGTGAGTGGCACAGTTGTTATTTTTGAAAAGAGAAATGTGAAACCACATTTATTACATGATCAAAGGATAAAAAATGGAGTTTTATAGATAATTATACATTATAGTGTATTATTATGGATAGAATAATTTTTTAATAAATGTTTATATGTCATGTTGACCCTTATCATTTTTTGTATAAACCCAGATAAATACATTTTTACCTTATCTGTGATAAAGAATTTTTACTATTTTTAAAATTGTTTATGTTAAATAATTAAATTTAATTTATTATATAATAAAAATTATACTTATCTGAAATATTCAATATATTTTTGAAAATTACATTTATAGAAGTGGAATGTTTTACTTCAAAAATATTCTCAGGGATGTGACAAGAAAAAATCTTTTTAAAAAGAAAATGTTCAAAAGATTACAATGTTCTAATACCAATATTTCATTATGAAAATGATTCCAATGAAAACAAATTAATTAATAGATTTAATATTGAACTAATTTTAGTTTAAAAACAATTTAAAATATAATATAACATTATAAATAATTTAAATGAATAGATAGTTTTAAATTAAAATTCTGTTTTTTAGTATTAATGAAAAAATCTTATTTTCAGAAATATATCAAAAATACACACAAATATAATTCTGAAATTATTATTTCAAAAATTAACATTATCATTTCCAATAATTTTTTAAAAAAATTAAAATACATTCTAAAAAAAGTGAACAAACAATTTTTTAGAAAATATAGCTTTTAAGTGTAATATTGGATGCAATATTATCCCTTGTCTAAAACACTTAAGATGAATGTCAAATAGTTTTTTGAATATATAATATATAAATTCCATTAAAATAATTCACTAATTTTTTTTAAATTTACTGAGAAAAAACATGTTTGTGCATATAAAAATAATTTTCATAAAATTATTCCCTTTAAAATCAAATGGTTTTAATTTTAATGTATAACTAATATGTCACCAAGAAATTCATTATATAATCATTTTTAAACTATATATTCTCATAATTTAGTTAATCCTAATCATAACAAAAATTCTAATGACTGGGAGATAAGTATAATTTTATATAATAATATTTTATTAGTATGTAACATTTCATTTAAAATCAATGTATCATGTAATGCATCCTAAAATCAGTATCATGTGAAATAAAAAATATTGAAAATATCAAATAAATTTTGATAAAATAAATTTAAAAAATCTCCAGGTTTTACATTCTGCTCCCCTAAAATTTAATTTCACCCTGATAATTCATCTTAGTTCTCACTAGTTTAACATTTAAAATTTCCTACATATAAACCCACGTCATAAAAGGGATAATAAAACTTTCACTTATAGAAGATAAATGGATGTGTGAAATTCATCTCAAATAACACCTATTATGTTTCCAAATAAGATAACAATAGTGGGAAGTTAAAAACATTGACATTTAAGAGAAAACTATCACACAAATACTGATGGACACTGATATAGAACGTGTTAATTAGAAAGATAAGGACCATAGGTCCATAAACCAAAGATTCATCTAAAAAAATCATTAATATCATTAAAATTATGATAATAGGACAAAATTTAATTTCATTGTCGTTTTCCTAATGTTGGGAATTTCTTTTCCACCCCGACTGAGAACATATTAAAATATACTTACATGATATCTTTTGATTTTATATCCGAACTTTCATCCTTTGGATATTCCTAGATAAATTTTCACTTCATATCTTACTCTAATAGAAAATTTTATCATGTATATATCACTTAATAAGTTCCATAATATAATGAAAATTCATTACTTTTATCTCTAGATAGAAAAATGAAAAAAAGGTTAACACTAGTTGTCTAATATCGATAAATATTATCATGGTGTAGTATTATGTTAATATCTAAAGCCTCATCAAAATTTCTACATGGACCATTACATAAGTGGTTAAACTTATAACACATTCAAAAATCAAAAATTTAAATAAAATCACTAAATTTATCAAAATTAACTAAACAATGAACCCTCATATATTATAAAGTGTCTCTTTATTATCATATACCAAACATCTGAATACCTTCATCCTGTAATCCCATGAAACATGTTAATGACCTAATTTACCATAAAAATATTTTTCAAAACTTTCATGTTCCTACATTTCTTTCATAAAACAATGATTATTGTATATATTCCTTATATCAAAAAATGTAGTAAATTCCATAAATGATAGAATGAACAATTTTTTCAACAAATTATTAATAATTTTTATGATAATCAATGTTATCCAATTTTCTTTATCAATATAAATCATTTCCCCATCCAAACTAAACACAATTTTTTCAACATTAGGTACATATTAAGGGTTATCTTTCCATAATCATGTTTTATCCATAATGTGTCAGCTTTTCTTTAAATCAATTATTCTAAGTCATATGTACCATTAAACATATTATTGATAATCCTTAATGAAAAACATCTAAAAAATACTTCTGTATATTTATATAGAAAAATTCCATAATTCCAACACATAAACACTTCATGTATTCCACCTCATCCTGAATTTATTAACTAGTATTTGTCATGTTATTCCTTAATTCCTATTCCCATTAATATTTCATTCATATTCTCTTCATCATTAATAGAAAAACTATTGCTCATAATACCTTTCTAATTATCTTCACAAGCCTTCCCCTTAGGAAATAAATTTTCAAAATTCGCATACATTCCACATTTAGAACACTCAAAATTTGATTATCACTTATGGAAACCACTGTACATGTCTATTGAATTAAACTGGTTTTTTAGTTTTTTTGTTAAAATTACTTGAATTATTTCACTGTTTTCCATATAAAAAATATATTCTCAACCCTATGTTACATTGCTTTGAGTTCTTCTTCCCATATTATTTACATATAGAAATTTTAATCGTTATTCCTCCATGGTCACTACTATTTTAATTCTCATCAATCTCTATCTTTAAATTTATTGGTGGGTCTTATATTTGGTTATGGTGAAAAATTTAAATCATGTTCTATATTGATTGACTAGGAATAATGAAAAAAAATTCACTCCAAACATCATACCATTTGAGGTATCATTAGAAAATCATCAATCACATTCAATTTTAACATAGTTTCTTCCGATACCTACTATTTACTAAAACCAAAAAAACATAGCGTGAGAAACACTAATCATTGTGGATAACCACAAAATCTGAAAAATTATTTATAGTATGTATAAATTAATACACATAATTATAAATATATATCACCTTAGTTTTATCCTGGTCCATTCATATTCATCATCTATGTAAATACATAATGATGGTTCCTAAATAGATTATTAATTTCCAAATCATATTCCCCAAGAGACTCAAACTAGGTGTGTATAAAAGATCATTTTCAAGCTCTAGGTGATAATTGAGTCCACCACAAGGCACCATTTTAAGAGTCATTATCCCAAGTTACATCTATGTTAGTTCCACTTCCACTTGTAGTATCCATATAAGGATGTAATTTCTTGGTAAACACATTCCCTATCCTTTATAAAAATTCCAGGAAATTTTCGTATACATTGACTCACATTTATAATTATCATTAGATAAATCCTTAGAAATATCCTTAGAAATATCAATAGGTATCTCACTAAAATTTCCTCATCATAGTTTCTATTGGTTAACTAAGCCTTTCTTTGATTCCAACTATAGTGACCTAGGCTTCTCATTCATAGATATTATATCTTTTTAGATGAATATTCAATACATCACTTAAACACGTCTTCGAGGAAAGAAATTTCCCAGTGCCTTTGGATATTTAGTATGAAATCTACTTATTTGGTGAACGATATTCAATTTTACTAATAAGGATCTTCCTATTTAATAATCTTTATAGACATACCCTACATGCAGTTTTCATTATATCATAAGGTGGGGTAACATCAGAAAGGGTTAGATCATATGCTCATCATGGGTAAAAAATGATACATCATGATCGTATATGTTTGATAACATGGTAAAAACATTTGAGAACCATACCATGTATATCATATATCAAAAACATGATTTTTGGAATAAAGGTTTGTTGTTCATAAGACATTAATCAAAATATAATCATGGACACGAGCCATGAAAACATAAAATTTTCATAAGACATATATTTCTTGACACACATAATATGTTATAACATTTTGAACATGTATAAATAGATACAGGTTCACTTAATAAGTTAAGAAGATAAAATCAAGTCCTCACATATACTTATGGACAAGAAACCTGGTCCACATATAACATTATGTACATGAAAGAAACATCCAATCATAACACTATGAATATTAAATCAGGTTCCTGCATAACATTGTGAACATGTAATCAGGTTCACTCGTAACATTTTAAACATATAATCAGGTTCATCAATAACATTTTGAACATGAAATCTAGGTCATAAATAATATATTTACTCATGAGTTATCTATATTTAAATAATTCATTGGAGGGTGATATAGGACCCACTCATCACATAATGAAAATAATACATATGTGTGACCCGAGATCATAAAACATTCCCCATATCATAACCCATGAAATAAAATAGGATTCATAAACATTTCACCATAATATAAACTATGGAAAAGAGACAGGTTTTATAATTTTTTCATCTTTTCATTATAGAATAACCCTTGTAAAAATAAGTGTGATTCAAAATAACTTTATCATGGAATAACCCATAGAAGAGAAATGAATTTCAACAAATATTTTCCGGACAAACCATTTAGATAAAGTATAAGAATGTTATTTTTGGTTCATATCCCCAATAAATCATAAGTTATATAAAATAATGTCATTTTATATGTAGAATGATTTTTAATGGTCACTTGGGACATTTCTAAAGAAAAATAACACTTATTTTGAAAATATCCTTTACAACTAGAAATTTATAAAACATTTTTTAAATAGTTTTATATGAAAATATACCATGAAACATATAAACTAATATTTAAATAAAATAACGGCCATTAATGTGGAAAATTTTATTCGGGTCATACATGTTAAAACAAAAAATCCTTTTTAATCTTCAATAAAATCAAAATGGTAATTGTTTAGAAAATGATATTAAGATTCCTTTCAAAAAAAAATTTATCAATGTAAATCTTGGGTAAAATGTATTTAACTATTAATTTTTATAATTATAAAAAAATTGGAAAATATTTTTAGAAAACATGGTTGTGGAATAAAAATGGTTTCTGAATGAGGATAAAAATAAAGATGGTTTTTTTCAAAAAAACATTTTCCCAATTATTTTATGTACTAAAGAGTGTAAAATTGGTAATATTTCTTGAAAATATAATTAATAACCATAATAGAAGAAATTTAGAGCGAATTATTTATGGTTAGATCATAATATTTCAATATTGGTGACTAAATCATAAAAAATATCAATAAATGATGAGATTGTACCAAAAATTGTTAACACTTCCATTAAATTTGAAACATAATCATCATGAATGAAATATATTGAAGTGGATATATAATCCTCATATTTTTAAGAAAAGTATAATAAAATTAATTCATGGGAATTATATACACTTATTATCACAAAAATGTACCCATGTTTTTTGGGTTAATGCAGTCGGTTGTAGTGTATCTTCGGTTCTCAAAACCTCAGATACCTAAGAATAACCAATGGACAAACATTATATAGTGAGGGATATTCGATATGAAGCTTCAAAAATTGGGGTTGAATTTTTGTAGTTTACAAAAATACTAAGATACCTAAGTGATTTCATTTTATGAGAAATTATTTATCTTGGGTTATTATAATTGATTTATCGGATGAAAATCCTTTTTATTTGTTTAAATTTCTTAGACACGAGAGTGATTCATTTAAGAGAAATCTATAAAAATATCATCTTTTATATGTTTAATTCCAAAACAAACTAGATTTAAATCACCTATACACATTGAGGATCACTTTTACGATCACTCATATGTAAAGTTTTATACTATCACTTGAAATTTGTGGCCTTAAAATTCAATTGTGATGAAGAACTATTCTTATCATTAAGTGAAATTATCGATTAAAAGAAGTGATTAAACATTATGTGTGAAATAAATTACATCCAATATAGAACCTTTCTACTCTTTTGGATTAATACATAATATTTTTATCCCTCAAACCTTGTTATTCTCTAACTAGAAGTGGGAATTAGACTAATGAGGCAGGAATTGAAGAAGAAAATAGTGAAATAATGATCACTCAACAATTGTGTGAAGAATTTAAAATTTTTGTGTGTGAATAAGATCACTATTTGAGGAAAAAATATCAACTCTATACAAATAATAATAGCATAAGATGAGAATAATAACTTTTACGATTAAATTATAGATAATTACAACAACTAACATGATAATGAAATTTGATTAATACATCAAATTGGAATCATGTAATTTAAATAAAAACCTACACAACTATATTAGAATTATTCAACTCCATGACCATAAATAAGGATTTTGGAATCCTTGGTTGAGTCCCCTAATAGTCAAAGTCTTCTTAATTAATTTTTGTATGCAAGGGTGGGTGGAAAGTTAATGGAGGGTGGACTTTTCCACACTTGACAACAATCTAAGCTATCTCGCATGCACCCAATACAGGCACTAAAATTAGATTATATAGGGAATGATGTCATTGGTACATATATAAAAAATTTAATCCTTGTATGTCCCAAAACAACCTATAAAATTTCACCTGAATATGATTTTTGATTTCAGAGATCTGATCAAAATGGTGGGTGGTTATTCAAGGCCATATAATCTGGATTATAATTTCATTTTCAAATTTGGATGCTTATAACTCCCGACAAATCATAGAATAAAATTTTTTAAATATTCAATTAAATCTTATCCATGATTTCTTATATCTCCTATTAAGATTTTAACACCATTGGTATTTTTTCATGGATGATGAAATTATTTTTTGGGATGTTTTCAAGTCCACTTCACACAAAATAATTTAGGTTCAAGTCTCACTTTGGTCGTCATATATAATGAATATCCATTAGATACATCAGCATAGAATGTTCCTCATATAATGGGAGTCCTAAAAATTAAATAGGAAAATAAAATCAATACCATTGGTTTTTTTAATAAGTGATCAAAAATGTTCCATGTAACAGTGAATTTTAAGAAGGAATTACAATCATAATGTGAAATAATTATCCAATTCAAAAAACCCTAAAAACAATGTTTGTGAATGATGAAGAACATGAAATTTATATATTAAAAATGATTATAATCCTATTTTAGTGTCTTATCACATCACCCCAAAAGAGTTTTTCTAGAATCGAGAACAATGTATCTCAAAAATATGAAATTTGAATTCTCTTTCCAAATAATATTTTAATATACAATGATTAAAAATATACCCTGTAACAAAAAATTATAAAACCCATAAAATTAATTTAAAAAATGATAAATTCATATTTATTTCCTAAACCAATGTTTATTCCCTTATTCATATCCATCAACACATTTCAACTAATTTTGATTAAGTGTGATGTTGTGTGGTGCATCACAATTTACTTGTGGATACTTTTTATTAAATGGGGAAGATATGGAAGCACACTAAGTGGGGTAAAATTTTAACATAAATATGAGTATTAATTTTTTCCATTTTCGGTATTACAATGGTAATTTAAATTTTTCTCAATCTAGTCAATCCATGTAGCAAGACACTACTAATTCTCCATTTCTTAATGACCTTAGGAAACCATGTGAAGCCCAAATACTCAGGGTTAATACCAAGTTAACTTGATCAAAAACAAATTTAAATTAACAAAAATTGAGATGATATTTAAATTTTTGTGCAAGAAAACTTTGGAGTCACGATATGAAGTGTCCAAATCCACAAATTAGGTCAATCCATTTCTCTATGAATAAATTTATTATTGTTTTTTTTATTTCCAATTTTTTTTATTTTTTAATACACTTTTTAAAATTAAAATAATTTCCAAACCTACAATATTTATTATGGGATCCCAAAAACTCAAACAACCCCTCTCCCATCTAAAGGATATTAATTGTGATTTTTTCATAATGGGTGAAAATGTAAATGGTGAAAATTCCCATTAGAGAGCCACACATTCCAAAATCAATTCTTATGAACATAATCTTTTATTTAATAAGAGTTAAGGCATTATTTTATATTCAGTTTCACGTTTTTCTATGTATATTATCTTGATCAAAGGTAAATATATTTTTTCATTTTTGCACACCAAATTTTTATTGACATCAAATTTGTTTCCTTTTCACACCCCTTGGATTGAATAACAGTATCCCAAATGTTTAATGAAAATAAAATTCATAAGGAGTTAGAGATAGAGGATAGGAGTTCCATAATTAATTTTGATAAAGCGAAACATGGAATGAATTCACCTGGTGGTTGAAGGTTAATTTTTTGATTCTCCCACTTAATCCATTTACCTCTATATTACTCACAGAATCCTCATCAATGATGAGAGTTTTTATTTATAAACAGAAAATAAATGAAAGTTTCATAAAAATACATCAATCTTAGTTAACCCAAAATCCTAAACTCTGTTATAATTAGAACATAATGGAACGCCCTGAGTTCCCTTTTCTAAAACAAAACAATGAAAAAATCACGGGGAAAATGTATCAATTTATTTTTGAACATAAAATGTAGAATCAAGGTACAGGTGGAAGCTGGGTTGCATCCCAAAAAGATCTTTGTTTAATTTCATTAGTTCGACTAGTACTATAACACGCTATGATTTAGTAAATTCTATTTTTTTCAAATTAATTTGAACTTTATGACATTTTTCATTTCATGTAACCTTGAAAATATTATATTTTATATTGAAGAACTATATTTGGATTTATCAATATGTAAAACCAAGTTAATTTCAAAATACATAAAAAATATATTTTCTCTTTATCAACATGGAACACTGATATTAGTATGCGACTAGTCATATGCAGCATGCCACACCAACCTGATTTACGTTACACACAAGACTGAGTTTCAAATAAACATATTTTTATTATTGTAATTATTGAAATGACATATTTATAATATAGACATTAAAATTAGTAATATTAGTAGTGATAAAGAAATTTCAAATATTTTTTATAATGGGTTTATATAAATATAACATATTGATAATAAATGATATATTTTTTTGTAAAATACTTATATGTCTAAAAATATTGTTTTCTCAAACAAACTAGTTTTCATGTCCTTTTGTGAAAAACAAAAAATAATAACACATTTAAAATTTTCATTTGATAAAATAAAATTCATTTTTGAATTTATAATTTCAAAATTAGATTAGTGAAAAGTTTTGATCTTTTTCTAAGAAACATCATTTTTGGATGAATCGCGAAAAATAACAATTTTTAATTTAAAAAATTTCTATTCATGTAAATATTTTATTAGGATAAATTATATTTTAATTTGGTTTCAAATTTTAATTAGATAATTTTTTTATCACCTAATTCAATGTTGGTTATTGGAATAAATTTCACTTTAAAATTAGGTATTAAAACTTAGAAAAATATTATATGTTTTAACATTAAAAACTCGTAGTGTCGTCCCAATAGCTGGAATGATTTTAACTCAATTTATAATACATATTTAATTGGAATTTATAAAATTGTACTTAATTCTTTGGATTATCATAATTTATAATGTCTAATATGTTCAAATTTATTTTTTACCAAAAAATATTTGTGAAAGTGATTAAAATTAATTACAAGGGTATATAGAAAAACTAGATCAATAAAGTATTAAACCTTATATTTGAGACCCAAAACAACCTTTACAATTGTCCAACATCCATTGGATGGAAATTATTCAGCCATGAACGTTCAATAATATAGTTTTTTGGTTTTTCACATATTTGGTAAGGTAAAAACATAGGTACACCTATCATTTTTTTAAAAATTCCATGGGTGTCTTTTTTCATCCCTATAAAAGGTCACCACCTCTTCCTCATCTTTACACCTATCAAACCAATTAGTTTCATCCAATATCAAGCCAGTACACTTCCCAAAATACCTCCCTTCTTCATTGAAGGCTTACATTCAGATTAAATCAATCCATGGAAGCCTTATGGCACAAACTAAAATGAGTTAATCGATTAATATGTGGTTTGTACAAGTATGAAGAGTTTTAAGACACGAGGTAAGGGAATTCCATCTCACTCTTTATTTATACGAGATACATGACTTATTAACCACTCATTTATTTTTTGTTCTGTATATAATTACCATGATTTTATTTTATGCCTCTTATAAATAAATAAAAAGTGTATTTATAGAACTTTTTTATGATCATTATATGATGGGGTTTATGTATAAAAGTTACCAAATCGGCAAACTGACTTCTTCTCAATTTACCTCATTTGAAAGACATTTCATGTTATACACGTATATTTTTTTATGCGGTGTATAAATTTCCTTCAAAATATTATATCATTAATATCCTTCTTTGCATGATATTTAAATATATTGGTAATTTCATTTTTCTATATGGGGAATATGTTTCAATGTCACCAAGTGGTAAGACTTTATTGAAAAAATCTCACCAATTATCTAGATTATTTATGATCATATTATCATTAATGAAATCTTATGATCCTTATTTCAATAACACTCATGACTTTTTCTCTCCTATAATTATTCTTGATTTCTTTTTATATTAGTAGTACTTTTTCCACACTTTTTTACATAATATAATTAAGAATTGTTTTTGAGAAAATAAGACCATACCTCTCTCTTTGGTCAAAAATATGTGTTATTTCAAAACCATATTTTCTAAAACGGGTTTAAAATAATATTACACTAATATCCTATGATCATTAAAATACGTTTTTACTGTTTTTTCTTTTAATAGTGTTTTTAATGTAATATTCTTATATCTTTCCAAATTAAGAATTTCTCAAACTTTTTTACCATGAAAAAGAAATGTTATTTTAACCCCATAAGACATATATGGATTTACCCATCATCAATTTGTTGAAAATTACTTTTTTATGTTTAATGGTTGATCTTTAAGAAAATAATTTTGAAATTATTTTCTAAAAATGGTTTTCAAAAAAATAAAGTTTTTTTAAAAAAATCAAGAGAAAAGGGGGGTTATTAAAACTTTATCAAGTTTCTTTATTTCATAATTTTTAACATAAAATGGTTTTCAAAACATTTTTAATCATTATTTATAATTTTTCAAATTTATATTTAAATAAATTGATTTCAAAACTTTTTTAATAATTTTTAATAATTTTTTTCAATGAAATGGTTTTCAAAATGATTTATAGCTTTCTTTTAATTTTTTAAAAGTGTTTTCAAAGAAATCTATTTTCAAAATTCTTTGAAGATTAATTTTTATGTTTTCAAGGAAAAAAAATTTGGAATATTTTTAAGCTTCTTTTATATTTTTTCTAGGAAAAATGGTTTCAAAATTATTTCAAGTATTCTTTATATGTTCTCATGTTATTTTATAAGAAAATTATGTTCAAATGGTTTTATGTACTAAAACTAATTTTTCAAAGAAGAGAGGATATTTTCCTTAAGTTATATTTTTGAAATATGTTTCAAAATTATTTTCCATCTAAGATGACATCCATTAATGTTACTCATTCCTCCCTATGAAATGATCTAAATTTTCTGTTCATATTTTTTCTATTAATGGGTTATGCTTAATTTCATGGTCTTTGTGAAACCAGTTTCTCTTTCATGAGTTATATGTTTAAGAAATTATTTTCTATTTCATGGGTTTTATATTTATTAAATTATCTTTTATTTCATGGGATATTTGTTTATGAAATATATTACTCTTGCACAGGTTATGTGTTTTTTATATCTATTTCTCTTCCATGGGTTGTGATTTTGATGAAATAAATATAAAACCTATATTTTTTTCTATAGGTTACAATATGATTAAATGTTTATGATACCCATTTCCTTTCATGGGTTATGATATGATTGCTTATTATTTTTTGGAATATGTATGTATGATTTAATTATTAAATGAGTGGTACCTATGTCTCCCTCAATTGTAATGGGGGAATATTGAGATAGACTAAGATAGTATTGGTAGTAAGCCTTAACAACTAATATGGATGTGGGAGTGAACCATGACTACTAAGATGGTATGAGGAGTAAACTAATGCATCCAAGATGGAAAAGGGAGTCAACTATGACTATCAAGATGGTATGTGTAGTGAACCCATACTACTAAGATGGTATAGGAAATGATACCGTGTCTCTTATTGAAATCGTATTATATTTTTGTGTGTTTTCCATAATTCCATGATTTATTCTTATATTATTCTTTCTTGTATTATGTTATTTGTTTCCTTATGATTCTTGTATTATTAACATATAATATTTATTCCATGATTCATGTATATAATCTTTGATATTAAGGGTATTATAATCTATTTTTGTGATCATGTTCTCATTATGATCATGATTATGCTTACATATCTCCATTTTTAACCCATACTGATCATTTGAGATCACCTCTATATATGTTTCCATCCCCAATTTATGAAAATATGTATTATTTTTTATGTGTTTAATAAGTATTATAGTCAAGAAGAACCTAGTGGGAGAAAATTTAGCTCATTATTATACCAGTGTTTAGGTTTCCACATTTTGAGAAGAAATAGACTAGTACGGTCTTTTGGAATTTTTTTGTATAATGTTCTATGTATATTGAAAACTTTATGTAATTTCTATGTATGAAAAGTTATTATCACTATAGTTGGTATCAGAGTAATGGTTTAGTTATACTTTAGAAGCTAAGATGAAAAAACTATAGTGATAACTTTAGGTATATTTTTAAGGATGTCTCTAGGGGTGACTCTAAGGATATATATAAGGTTGAGTTAAAGATTAGGAAAATGTCTTTTGATTTTGGTAAATGATAGAGTGATTGGATTCCTATAAATACATCTGTATCTGGACTCTAAAAGTTAATGTGGCTCTCAAACAGATGTACCTAGTGGTAATAACTCTGACTAGATATTCCGGGCCTAACTCAGGGTAATCTGGTACACAACAATGGGCCTTGTTGCACACCTGGTTTGACACTTAAGAGGGATAAAATTTGGAAATTCCTAAACTCTTCATGATCAATAATGAATGATTTACATAAAATTTGGCTATTAATAACATAGGATGATCCTAGGGTGTCATGGATTAAGGTAGGTGTCAGGATTTACACATCCTATGAGTAATGTTTTCATGACTATGTAGATTTATTCGATGATAAGTAATGCTTACACTAAGCCTATTTTTTTAACCAATAGGTGTAACTTTATTAAAAATATTAATATTGAATTTTATGGATGATTTTCTGATGAGAAGTCATGTGGGATTATCCCTTGAGTTAATGATGTTGTGATCATGCCTAGTCAATTTTCACATAACATGATTAACAATGTGTACCTTAGCCAACTCGTGGACTCACCATGGATGAGAAATAAGGAGTTCTCTAAGATTTATAGTAATGTAGACTATGGGGGAAAAAATATTTTCTTTACTTCATGTCAATAATGTACAAAGAATCAACAGATTTAATATCTTATAGGAATAACTATATGTTCTGACCATTGAAAAGAAGGACACAAAGAATGTGACTAAAAGGAAAAAATGATAAGTTTGGTTAAATAAATGGACGAGAATATTGGACTCCCAAAATTTTCATTGAAGGTAAATTTTTTTAATTGTGGCTTAGATAGTCATTATGAAATTGAATTTCCCAAGAGGAAAGCTCCTAAAGATAATCAATAAGGGGGTGTGAGTAATGGTTACATTGCAAATGAAAAAGAGGACATAGATGATATGTGTATGGAAAGAGCTATGGTGTAATATGATGAGGTACCCTTATTAATGGCATAAGTATGAATTGGAATAATAAAACATTTTATTTATTTTGAATAAATAATTATGTAATATGAAAGGTCAAATATATAAGGATTGTTCAGTTTTTTTTCGTGATGGATTTACAAGAAAACATTGAATGGTTTTGATGGAAAAGAAAAGTGATATAATTTAATGGTGGTGTCTTGTAAAACACATGATTAAGGGAAATATAATACTTAATATGTTCCTTAGGTCATGATTATTTTGTTTGGATAAATATATGAGTGATATGAATAAGTAAATTATATGGTACCAATTACCATGGAACTAATTATGTACTTGGTGACAGATGGTTTATGCCATCATTGGAGAAGTTAAAAAAATTGATTTATAGAATAAATCCAATATACATTGAATGGGGAAGCATTCGTGTTTCCAAATAGTATTTAATATAATTCAAGTTATTACCATGTTTCAAGAGAATATATGATGAGTGTATTCATTTGTTAGGAATATGACAATTAGGAGAGACTTTTTGATATATGAGGAAATCAATTTTAATATTATTTCTTTACATTCTTACTAATATTTTTTATTTTCATCTTTTATAAGGTTTATAAAGATAACCATTCATGAATAGTTTAAGTAATACTTTGAAGGAAGTATTTATGTATTGATATTGTATAGAAAACCTTGGTTAAAATTCTATTTAATGATTAACCTTATTTCAAAGATGACCAAAATATTTTGGAAATTATATTAGCATGGTTTTAGAAAAGGGCATCATGAATTTTGGGTGGCAACCAATCAAGTCTGGGAGGTTCGCATGTCTTGAACCCATGACCAAAGAATGATAAGGGTTTCACGTATACCACTGGCCTATGTGATGTCCTTGTTATTGTATAATTTTTTTATGAATAATTATTTATGATGAAACAGTATTGTACTTTTTTTTGTTTTGAGATTAATTTATTAATCATATTTATTTTTAAGAATAGATATAGAAAAATAGTTATACTTTTACTTATTTTATGGTCTTTAATATCTAAAAATGTATTTTAGTATTCGGGCTTCAAATTTAATTTTTGGAAACCCATTTCTTCAAGTAATGGATGAATTAGAAATATTTAAAAACCAAACCAAATAGTGAATTTTTTTCTAGAAATATATCATGTAGTTATATTTTCTTATATACTTGGTCAATAAAATAACTATTCAAATATAGGATAACGATCAAAAAAATTTGTCCTAATACCTTAATTTTTGTTCAACTAATGGCCTTATAAATCATAACAGATTTATGACAATGAGGCCCTTAACTTTTCTTTGATCATTTACTGGATTGTGATTGATGACCTCAATCAATCCTAATAAATATTTACTCTTTTCCTCAATGTCCAATATTCAGTTCCAAACTATGCTCTCTTATGTGGAAACCTAGTATTAAGTTACATTGGGAAAATGTTATGGTTCCATCATTCCATTTTTAAGAGAAGTTTTAGTATCCATTTTTACAATGTGGTTTACAATTAAAGAAACATTCAAGTATTAAACCTCTAAAATCCCAAGAAAATATCAAGGGAATAAATCAGTTTACGAGGGGTATAATGTAACACATAGAGAATTTGTGAATTATTTTTTTGAATTATTTTAACCATTTTGATATTTTTTATTTCACGTAACATGAGAAATAGTTTATTTTATATTAAAGTACTATCTTGTTATAGAATTATATAAAACACCAAGTTAATCAAGTACTACACAAAACATAAAGTTTATCTTGATCTACATGGAACACAAAGTTTTACTTGCAACTTGGCATACACATCACATAACACAATCATGGTGTACATTACTCACAAAACTGAGCTTATACAAAACATATTCTCATTATAATAATTATTTAAATGATATAATTATAATATATCTATTACACATAGTAATATTAATAGGGATAACTACTTTTCAAAATAATTTATAATTGATTTATAAAAATAAAACATATTTACAATGAATGATATAACTTTTGGTTGAGCCATTATATGTTTAAAACTACTATTTTCTCAAATAAACTACTCTTCATGTCCTTTTATAAAAAACAAACAAATCATTTTTTGATGCATTTAGAAATTTTATTTTATTAAATTAAAATTATTTTTTAGTTTATAATGTTGAAATTTCTTTAGGAATAATTTTTGGGATTTTTCTTAGAGACTTCATTTTTTACGAATAGTGAAAAATATCTGCTTTTACTTCAAAATTTCATTTTCCTCTAATTTATTTATAAATATAAATTTTATTTTAATTTGGTTTTAAAGTTTAATTAGAAAATATTTTTTTTAATTAATACAATTTGGTTCAATATAATCAATTTCACTTTGAAATTGGGTGTAAAAGCATTGCAAACATTTATACATTTTTTCTTTAAAAACCCTGAGTATCGTCCCATCATTGGGATTAATTTTAAATTAGTTTATTACACTTCTTTGAATAGAATTTTTAAAAAATTATTCCATATTTTGAATCATCATAATTTATAATTTCTGTTAATTTCAAAAAAAAAATGAAAAAAAAATATTAGTTAAATTTATTCAAATTAATTAAAATGGTTAAGAGAAAAATTTGGTTAATAAAGTACTATTTCTTAAATTTAAGACTCGTTCTAGGTAAACACTTATCCAACACACATTTTTTGGCTATTATTCCCTCATTAACCACTTATTATTGAGTTTTTTGGGTTTTTATGACTTTTTTAAGTTAAAAATGTGGGTACACCTAACTTGCTTTCAAAAATGACAAGTGTGTCATTTCTAGTCCCTATAATAGGCCACAACCTCTTCCTCTTATTCCCACCTCTATAACAACTTTGGTTCATCCAATCTCTTCCCAATCTACTTCCCAAAATCCTTCTTTTCCTCCTTGAATCCGCCCTAGAAGAATGAAATCCAACGGTGCCTTTTTACACAAACCAAAAGGAGTTCCCTAATTAAGGGTTGGTTTGTATGAGTACGAAGAGAGTCAGGACAGAAGGAAAGGTAATTTCATATCACTATTTATTTCTTTGGGATACATGCCTTATTCACCACTCACTTATTTATTGTGGTGTATATAATTCCCATGAATGTATTCAATGCCTCTTGTAGTTATATATATGAGTATTTACACAACCATATTACAATCTTTATATCATGGGGTGTATGTTTCAAAGGACACTAAATTTGTAAATTAATTTTGTATCAATTTTCATCCTTTGATACACAAGCCATGTTATAAACCTATATTTTCATATATGGTGTATAAACATCCATGGAAATTTTATATCATTAATATCATTATTTTCATGATATTTTAAGCTCCATGTAATTTTATTTTATTACATGGGGGTATGATTAAAAGTTTCGATGTTGTAAGAGTTTATTAAAATAATCTCACTACTTATCGATATTGTTTATAAACAAGTTTTCATTAATGAAATTCTATGATCCAAATTTCAAGAACACTCTTGACATTTTATTTTCCTCTAGTCAGTATTGATGTCTTCTAGTACTAGTAACATATTTACCGGCTTTGATAATTAAGATAATTAAGAAATTTTTCAAATATATATAACCATACCTCTCTCTTTGATCTGAAATATGTATTCTTTCAAAAAAATATTTTCTAAAAGGTGTCTACAAGAATATTAAACTAATATCCTACTATAATTAAAATAATTTTTTAACATTTTGTTATTTAACAATTTTTTAAAAGAAATATTCTAATAAATTTCTTAATATAGCATTTCTCTAAAATTTTTACCTTGCAAAATAAATTTCCATTTTACCTCATATGACTTGAATGGATTTACCTGAAATGAATTATTTGATTATTTATTTTTCTATGTATAAAGGCTGATTTTTAAGATAAAAAAATTAAAATATATTCAAGAAAAATGGTTATCCAAATTTTTTCAATCTTATTATTAAAGTTTCAAGGAAAAGGGGGTTTTCAAAACGTTTTCAAGCTTCCTTCATATGTTTTAACATAAAAAGGTTTTAAAAAAAATTCATTCTTTCATTATAACTTATCAAAGTTATTTGAAAAACAAATTATTCAAAAAAAATCAAGATTTCATTACTTGTTTTTTCAATGAAATAGTTTTTAAAACATTTTCAAGATTTATTTTGATGATTTCAAAGTGTTTTCAAAGAACAATGTTTTTAAAATGCTTCAAATATTATTTTACAAGCTTTCATGTAAAAATATTTTCAAAAAAAATCAAGATTATTTTATAATATTTCATGGAAAAGGATTTCTAAAATGATTTCAAGTATTAAATATAAGTAATCAAGTTATTTCATAAGAAAACGATTTTCAAATGGTTTGGTGTATTAAAAATATTTTTTCAAAGAAGAAAGGTTATTTTCTCAAAGATACATTTTTAAAGATATTTAAAAATTATTTTCCTTATATTTTGACTTCCATTAATGTTTATTATTCCAACATAAGTAATTATCTAAATCATCCATTAGTATTCATTTTTTGAATGGGTTATTATTAATTTCATTGTCTTTAATAAACTTGTTTCTCTTTCTTAGTGTATATGTTTATTAAATCCATTTCTGTTTCATGGGTTATATATTTATGAAGTCTTTTTCACTTTCATGGGATATATGTTTATGAAACCTTTTCTATTTCACATATTATAGGTTTATAAAAAAAATTTCTCTTCCACAGGTAATTATTTTAATGAAATAATTATGAAACTTGTAAATCTTTCCACGGGTTATGATAAGATTACATGATTATCATAACCATATCATTTTAGGGGTTATGATATTATTTTTTTTGATTTTGGGGCACTAGTATGTATTATTTAATTATGATATGGGTGGGACCTATATCTCCCTCTAATACATTAGGTATGATTTAATATCATGAGATATACTAAGATGGTCCTGGGAGTAAACCTTGACTACAAAGATGTACATGGGAGTGAACCATGACTACCAAGATGGTGTGAGTGAAATCATTATACTAAGATGGAGATGGGATTGAACCATGACTACCAAGGTTATATGGACTCAGAACCCATATTACTAAGATTTTATTATAAGTGATTCCTTGGAGACTATGTAAATTGTATTATATACTTATATATTTTAACTATTCCATTATTAATTACTATGTTATGATTTCATGGATTATTTTATTTATTTACCTATGATTCATATCATATAAAATGCATATATTTATGTCATGATTCATGTATATGATCTTTAATATGCATGGTTTGATCTTTTACATTCTTGATCATGTTCTCATACCCTTATGGCCATGATTATGCTTACATATCTCCATTATTTACCCTTACTGAGCATTTTATCAAAATATATTTGATATTTCCTTTCCTAGGTTTGGAAGATATGTATTATTTATCTTGTGTCTAAGAAGGGTGTTAGTCAAGAAGTACCTAGAGGGAGATAATGTAGATAATTTTTTTACCAATGATTATGTTTCTTTATTTCCAAAGGCACTATACTAGTACGGTCTTTGGGAGTCTGTTGGTATAATGTTTTACGTACTCCCCAAAAGGTATGTAATTTCTATATATAAAAATATACTGTCACTATATGGCCCTCGAACATACCCAATACCAAATTTCAGCATCTGAAGGTTTATATTATTCACCTCTAATATTCGATTGTTATTCAGTGTACATTTCTGTTTAGCAGAAAGGTTTCTAATTGATTCGAGAAAATCATATAGGTCCTAGTGAATGGGAAAATCCCATTAATATCAAAAATTGTCCATCTAATTTCTTTTTTAATATTTTTTAATATATCATGGTTCATTTTATTATCATTATGTTTTAGATAGGATGAAATTACAATTTAAGGTTTGTTGATATCCCTAATAAAGAAAAATTTTGGAGAGGAAGGATGGACCTTGAGTTTTTCCTTAGGTTGGCTAACACTTTTAGAAATAGGTTAAGAATTTGATTCAAAATAAGTTTAATTTTCAAAATATCTTATTAAAATTGGTTCCTTTTGAATAGTTAAATCATCCACTATATTATCCATCTGAATATTAGGAATGTGTGTTGACTTAATGATTTTTATTTATTATAATAATTCAGTGATAGGTGGTCCTGAAAAATAATCAATGGATCTATATTCATAATATTCAATCCAAGAATAAAAATTTCCTTCTAGTGAGTATAGAAAATTACTTTCCCCTGATTAGAAACTAATTAATTGTTCCATCATGTTTCTGTCATTGATTATCACACCAAAAGAAACTAGGGTGGTCATTTTACATCACACTTTTGTGGGATACTCAATGTAGGGAGAGGTTCCCCATGTTTGTATTTGTTCAAAATAGACTTCAAGAGGAGTGAAATTAGGAGTAAAAATAGAGAAGTGGGTGAGAATAATAATTCAGTGTCTAAGATAACTTATATACGTCCCCAGCAATGGTTCCAAAAAAATTTATTTCCCTAAATTAACCAATTTTTTATGGTGGAATTAATATTATATAGAGCATCTTGGGTTGTAGAATCCGTAGGTACTTAATAAGAACCTATGGACACACATTCTATAAATATGTGTTTTGGATATGAAGTGGACTAAATTGAGTGGAATTTATTTAAGTTAAACAAAAATATACCAAACTAAATTAAATTTATGAGAAATGGTAAATCCTAGGTTATTGTTAGGAATTGATAGGATTAAATTCCTTTTTAACGATTTAAATTTTATTGACTTCAGAGTGATTAATATAAATAGAAAAAAATAACTTAATCACTAATTCTTTAATACCAACACAAACCTAATTATTATCACTTTTAAACTTGGTGGATCATTTATATAATCACTCCAATTTAAAGGTTCATATTACCACATTAATTGTGTGGCACTAAAATTCAATAAGTATAGAGAAGTATAAATATCTTCAAACAAAATTATCAATTAAAAGAAGTTATTAAAAAATAATAGGCTAAGAAATAACATCCAACATAGACCATTAATACATCCTTGGATCAACCCACAGTATTTTAATCCCTCTATTGATGTTATACACTCAATATAAGTGGGAATTAGGATCACGAGAGAATAATCGAAGGAGAAAAATTAGGAAATAATAATCACTCAATCATTATGTAAAGAATTTCAAAATTTATGGTGTAAATAAGTTCACACATGGAGATTATTGCATCAATTTAATATGATTTAGAATATAATAAGAGGATATGAAGATCTTTTATTAATAAACTAAAGTAAATTAGAACAACTTACATGAGAAATAAATGTGATTACAGCATGAAATTTAAACCATAATATTAAAATGAAAACATATACGCCTCTCTACAAATCTTCTAACACCACAACCTTAAATATCCATTTTGGAAACCATGCATTGATCCCCAAACATTAAAATACTTCCCAACTAATTGGGGTATGCAATTTTGTGTGAAATTTTAAGGGAAGTGGAATATTCCACCCTTAATAAGAATCTAATCCATCTGACATACACCTAACTGGGGATCCAAAATGGGCTTCTACAGGGAAAAATTTTGGTGGCACATAGAAGAAGAAATATAATCCCCATATTTCCCTTAAAATCCTAAAAAAATTATACAAATAAAAATTAGTGTTTTGAGAAAGGACCAAATTGGAGGGTTGTTATTCTACACCATAGAATCTAGCCCAAAAGATTATTTTCAACATGGGATGCTTATAACTCCATTCAAATTTAATAATTAGCTATGTTCACTATTTAATGAAATTTTACACATGATTGTGTCGATATCTAGTTAAAATATTAGAATCATTGGTCTTTTATCGTTACCACCACAATTTTTTTATGTGGATGTTTTCCAGTTCACTTAACTCATAATTTTCTATGTTCTAGGCCCCCTTAGGTCATCATCCCTATTGAATCACCAATATCTCCAGAATGATATAATTTTCATCATATAATGGGAGACATGAAAATAAAATCAATACTTTTAGTTGTTTTTGGAGGTGATAAAAAATATTCAATTTAATTGTTCATTTTAAGAAGGTATTGCAATCATAATGTGAAATAATTTTTAAATTGTAAAAGGAACTAAAAATAGAGTATATGAAATATGAATCACATGAAAATTATTTATTATATCAATGAATATTAGGCTATTTAAGTGGTTAATAAACACCATAAAAACATGTGGTGAATATGGAATGTGTCTCCCATAAGTAAAAAAGTGAGATAGAAGTCCCTTATCGCTTTAGTAATCTTTTAAATCATAATCCCCAATAAATCATAAAATAAAATGAAACTTTAAAAATATAAAAAATTAAGAAATGAATGATATAACAAATCAAAGGGTAATTATATACACCAAACAAAATATTTTCATTATTTATTATTTTATTATTTATCTATTTGTCTATTTTTTTATATATAACCATGCACATGCACATGAACATGCAATATAAAGAAATTCTATGTTGTGTGAGATTGGAACCTCTTACCTCTTGCTTATTCATCAAACACTTTACCACTCCTGCAGAATCTTTAAGTGGTGAATAAATATTATTTAATATATATATATATATATATCTTTGTGTGTTTCTTTATATTAATTGAAAAAAATAATAATAAATAAATAATATAAATAAACAAAATAATTAGTAATAATTAATTATTAATCAATAATTATTCATCAATAATGATTAATCAATAATAAAAAATTATTAATTAATCATTAATCGTTCGTAATTAGTAATTAATAATTAATAATTAATAAGTAATTATTAATATATGAATTTTTACTAAGTAAAAAGTTAGTAATTAATAAATAACATATCAATGAATATTAAATATATATATAAAAATAAATATAAAATAATAAATAGTAAATAATAAATAATAATGACAATTAGCAAATAGTAAATAAAAAATAATTAAGAGTAAATAATGAATAATAAATAATATATAATATATAATATATAATAAATATATAATACATAATATATAACATTCGACATATACATCATTTAGTGTATGTGTAACCTCCGACATACACACCAATCCATTGAGGATATTTCACACACCCAGTGATAATGTCACAAGTCGTGTGATATTTGTGTCTTTCCAAAAACCCTATCCACTACTAAGTGGGAGAATGAAATGTACCTCTCCAATTTAAATTCCATGTGGTGTTAAAATTTCAATACTCTAAGATCTAGATCCGTCATCTTGATTCACTGATTCAAAGACCATTTCAACCACTTCTTACATTGGAAACTTTTTAACCATTTTCCAATGAGTTTCTCCTTTGATGATTATCATGATCTGATTCTTCGATTCATTCAAAAAACACTATTATATTCCATTCGTATTTGCACAATAAAGAACACAAAATTGAGTACCCAAAACCATCTAATATTTCCCCACTTCTATCATTTCACCACCTTCATATTTTTCCAATATCCGAACTATAATATCATATTGTTGTTCCAAGAAAAGGGTGTGCAATGATAAATTTTTTAACAGATGTCGAAACATGATTCAACAATGAACACCTTAATTAAATGAAGAAAAAGGTAAAAAATAAAAACTATAAACACAAAGAATAAACCTCAACCAAAGTTCATGTTGGACTTGATGCATTTTTGTTATAATGACAGGAAAATAATCAATAATCATGAAGAAAGTCTACCAATAAATTCTCAGAATAAACCCATATTCTGATATGCACAATCCACAGAAAAATCTTTTGGTTGATTGATCTTTTTTTATCATAAGAATTAAGAATGGGGACTGATATTAAATCAAAAAAAATGACCTGCCTTGATTTGGATCAATTTCTGATGAAAGAAAATTTTGTTCCATAATCAATGGTGAGATCCTCTGAATTTTTCCCACACCAGTCATTGATCTTTAATCCAGTCTTCATTTTTTAATAGAATCTCATTTAGTTTCTCCCCAACGGCCCTCAAGATCTCTAGGTTTTAGTAAAAAAAATATAATTCCCCATAAGCATTTATTAAAAAAATAGTTTATGTTGCTACATGTACAAAATAAAAAAGATCATCTATTTTACTCTCAGAATCACTTTTTCACTAATTTCATGCATCGACCAAGTTTATGAAATGCCTAGGGTTAAACCTGTATTATAAATACAAAGGTTCCCTTTTTTTATTTGATTCTGCATTAGAATGTTATTATACTTTTTTCATAAAACTATGTCAACATGATGTTTAATATATTTATTTTATTTCAAAAATTTATTTTGGGCACATTAGGCCTTATAATCTCACAGAGTCTCAACACTTGGTCTCAAAAATAATCCATATAATATTCAAAAATAATATATAGAAAATTTGAGTTGACACATAGTTGGGTATATATCTATGTTCATTGATGTTGTAAATCCATATGGTGTTTTTTTGGATCCCATAGATCGGTGACTAATTCATCCCCTAGGATCGGGTGCACACACCAGAGATGGTCACCAGAGGATCCATGTGATATAGGACTACCATGTTATTCACTATAGGATATAAGGAGGGTATTTATTTTGGTTACGTAGTACTCTAAGGACTTAGTTGGGCATGGACATATATTATTTTTTATGCCCACCCCCTCTTAACAATGAGTCATCAGCCTAACATCAATAACGCCTAGGTACTATCATGGGGGTCATCCAAAGGGATTGGGGTGAGGGATTCCTGGTGATTCTATTGGGTATGGTACTCATCAGCGGTGGGGTGATCATTGTATCACCTGAGTGTGGAAATAAGTCCCATGATGTTATGCTAATGCTCAGATACATTTCAGTATTGGTCGAAGAAAGTGTGGCTGATCTGGGTTTGGGAAATGAGAAGTCATTATTGTTATTCAGAATAGACCAACTTGTATGTGTAATCCCATGGAGCGATGGTAGTACTCTAGAATCACGATCATCATGACATGCTCTGAGATACTCCAATATTTGGCCAAAGTAGTTATTTAGTTGTTTTTTAATTATTAGTCGGGTTCTATAGTTTATTTATTTCAACTAATCATTTTTCATTCCCATATCATAGTATATTAGTATTAGTATAGTTCCATTTTTCAGGTTTCTAATAGAGTTTTATACTCTCATAATGCTCAATCCACCATTTCACATGGATTCATGAGGATCTCTCAGTTGGTAATTAGATGAACATGTTGTATTTTGGACTATGGTGGAAAATTCAATCGAGGCGGATCAGATGTGATCAATGATTAGGATTTTTTATGGCTCATATTTGTTATAGATTCAAGTTTCTATTTTCCTTTAATTCTGATTTCTATGATTAACTAGTATAGTGGGTGGTTATTTTCATATTTTCATATATGGAATGGATATTTTGGACAATAATAAATTTACAGTATTTTTTCTAGATGTTTATACATAATTTCATACTCTAACTATTTCTTTTGGATATTGATTTTTTATATTTATTTATGATTTTTCAAACCAATACAATAGGTATATCTTCTAAATGATACCTTATAAGACCCCAAATGCTTGTTGATAGCCTCTAGAATTCAGGTAGGCACACCAAAAGTCACATGGAAAATTAGCTCGAATATTGTATATGGAGTGATCTATGTAAGGGTGTTGTAATTGAATTCCACTATGTTTCCATTTTTCCATGAATTAAAGAAGCATGTATGTATAGACCAAATGTTTTACATATCATACACTTTCTTCAACTTTATAACTTAAATTTTAGATCCACTATTAGTGATAGTGGTGCGAGGGATCTCATTTTAGTGAATGATGTGGGATTTCACAATCTTTATCACAAACCTGGTATTGAATTCCTTATTGGGAATGGATTTATTCCATTTATAGAATCAATTGGGGAAATAATGATGAACTTGAACTATTGGGATATCACTAGAAGGTAGGCACCCATGACATTGAATGCCTGTACTGTGAAAGGTTAACAATACTTTTTAGTAAAAATGATCCCTATAATCTATTTCAGAGTGTTGGATTGAACATGTCACGCATGACCTCTAAAGTCAAAAGTCCATTGATATTAGTTAATTATTAAATCCACCTATTTAATTGGGTTGATTGGTAACCCTTAGATGATCCATAGGCCCAAGTCACACGGCATATAAATGACCCAAATGCCCAAAGTCTAGACACATAGGAAAGCCCCACCCCAAGATCATGAACTTTGAATCATCAATAACCCAATGACACAAAGTTGATTGACAAACATTTCCCCTTGAAAAATTGCAAGGAGCCTGATAATGATGGAAAAGTCCATGACCACTCATCATTCCAAATTTGGATATCTCTACTTAAGGTTCCATCATTATATAAATATATCCTCCTCTAGGGCGTACACTATGAATCTTCTCAGACTGACACATTCCCAAACACCAGTGTACTGACATGGACGAACCATGCCTCACACATCCACCATCCGAGCACCCACATGCCAACATTTCTATCATCATAGTCAGAGCCACTGAGATCATCCATCACAACCATGGGTCCATCTATAGGTTCAAAGACCATTGTCACCATCGATCACTCTGATGTTGTGGTTGAGTATGTTTCCTCCATTTTGGTTAAATTCATT
Source organism: Viscum album (assembly GCA_963277665.1). Lineage (NCBI taxonomy): Eukaryota > Viridiplantae > Streptophyta > Magnoliopsida > Santalales > Viscaceae > Viscum > Viscum album. The sequence goes on along the minus strand of OY728147.1, from coordinate 2,041,560,359 downwards.
GAGGCACTGACCCACCAACCCATAGTTGATAATTAATTTATTTCATAACTATCAATTTAACCAGCAACCTAACCACAAAACTCACTTAACACTAACACTCCCCACATTGCCTATAAGAACCCGGTTTTTTCTGCGGAATACTTTGGAATATTTTTGATATTATTCCAGAGCAGCACCTTCAGACGGCGTGCGATTCCGAGCCCCGGTGTGGCCGAAATTAAATTTTCAGTGCGTTCACACTGGGAATGCAAAATAAATAGGATAACTCCTAAACAGTGATCCAGATCAGAAAACGGAGTGTATGGATGGGTCTGGATTGGGGTGTTTACCCTAGTAATGACATAAAACATGTTGGAGCGGGACCTTTGGTCCCCTCACTCGCTATCGGAACGTGAAATGGATAAATTAAATAATTAATATATTCGTTTAACGACTTAACTCAAGTATCTCTTAAAAGGTGGGTCTGATTGGTAAAATGAGGGCACCGTTGAGTCCAGAACATTCCGTTTACCCTAGGAAGGATGTAACTTTTGCGGGAGCAGGCCTTCTGTGAAAAACACCACCAAGGGCGTTTTCGTAATTTAGTGGCCTCGGTCGTTAAATTTTATACCTTTTGAACATGGAATCGGATTAAAATTTAGAGACCTCCATTGCACTTATAATGTGGCATTTACCCCAGGGGAGGCTTAATCTCGACCCCGCCAGAAATTTGGGTTCGGGCCGACGGGCGAGTGGTTACGTGTTTTCTATTTAAACACTTAACCCACCCCTCTTCTCTCCCCCTTTTTCGCCCGCACCAACAGCTCCCAATGATGAAGGAAGAAGGTCCCCCTCTCCTCCCCCCCTCCAGCAAGGCAGCGGTGCGGCAGCGGACCCTACGTGAAGCGTCGGGCAACGCCCCAACAGGTAGGAGGTTGCGTTTTGTATTTTCATTCTCGTACTTAACTTCAAACACAAATTTACATGTATAATTACATCTGAATTGTCAAGAGAGGACCATATTTGTGTAGTACATATCCTGAGCTTTCCGACGCTTGTATCAGACTCGAAATCTGAACTTTGTGGTGTTCGCAATCGTCCGGAAAAAGTTGTGGGTTCTTGGGTTTTTTCCGGCGGTCCGGCGAGGTCCAGGCGGCGGCGGCGGAATCCCCACTCGGCGGCGTCTTCAGGCGGGGGCGCGGTCGACATGAGCTATGGTCAGAGGGATCTTCAGCAGTGGTGGTCGGCGCGGGCAGGTTCTTCAGTGGTGCTAGCTGGGGCGACGGTGGGCGACGGTGGGCGGCGCTCCGCGGGGGACAGCGGTCGCGTCTCGCGACCCCGCGGGGGAACACGACCCGCGTCGCGTGGGTCGGCTCGCGGTCGATCGGCCTCAGCCGGTCTACCAAGCGAGGGACCGTGTCCACCTTTGGCCTGCGTGGCCAAGCCACAGGCCAGGCGTTGCGAGCTGGGCCGGCCAGCGCGTCCTGGCCCGGACTGGGCGGACCGGCCGGCCCAGGCCGGTCCAGCCCATGGGGCTTTGCCCCGTCAGTTTTCGGACGACTGTATTTTCCACTACGGGCGTCCGTTTTGAGTTTTGCCTATGGCGACGCATTCCTTGGATCATGGGTAATGCTTTGAGATGGTTTCGGGAATTTGTAATTCCCGGGACGAGAGTTCGGTGGAACGACACGCCTTTATGTTGAATGGGGTTTTCCCTGGGGATTCTTGTTTCGGGCGTTGCGGACACATCCGGAGTCCGTTTTGAGCACTATCAGTGGAGTTGCAACACTAGAATCGAGGTGGAGCTTTCCTAGGTGGATTCAAGCATTGAAACGGGAGTTGAGACATTGGCCCCATGGCCTGTCCGTTGAGCTGCGAGCATCGTTTTGTAACTTTTTCATCAGACGTCCATTCAGGGCGTGCGAGCAGTCGTTTTTGGGTGTTTTTCCGAGGGCATTGCATTGGCGCAGTCTTCCCGCTTTAATTTCGCATGATGGTGTAGGCCCCATGAGGGCCGTTTTAGGAGATGACAGTGATTTTCCAAGTTTATCACCGGGTGTCTGCTTTGGACAAGTGAATAATCCATCTTGTGTACTTTTTCTAGAGGATCGCAACGGTGTGATCCGTTCGTTGTACTTTGGGACCGGGATGTGGGTCCCACAAAGCACCACTCGTGTGCGGTGCACCGAAATGTATCTTTTTCTCTGGATATCTGTTGCACTCAAGCGAGAAGTCCTTTTGACTTGTATTCCCGAGGAGTTCGCAATGGTGCGATGCGCCCGACTGTTTTCGGGGCCGAGGCTCAGGATCACGGGAATGTAATCTGTTCAAGCGAGTGGAGACTCTTACGCAATCTTATTAAATGTGGAAATCTGAAAGGTGTACCGGTGGTGTTTCTTCCTGCAGTGTTTGTAGAGAACCCTTAGCGCGTGATCGCGTTCACTCTTAGGAGATTGAAGTAAATGCTTGAATAGATGTAGTTGTCCGTGTATCAGCCATTGAGGTGGCATGTTGGAGTTTTTAAGTTTACTCCTTCGCGTTGACGGTGAGTGTCGTGTGCACGTTAACCTTTTGGATGGAAACATGGTATACTTTGGGAGTATACGGGAGCACTGGGAGGTACATGTGGTTGTTAGTACCTGAGAATGTTTGTGCACTTGGTTGGGGTTGACTTGGGGCCACACGTCGTGTGGGCCCCCTATGCGTGTCGTGTTCTGCTTTGCGTACCTTCGACCACTAGCGATGTAGAGGGTCCCTCTATTCTTGTTTGTTGACCAATAGGGTTGAGTTTTCCCCTGGTCCGGTTCTTGTTTGTTGACCAAAAGGGTTGAGTTTTCCCCTAGTTCTATTCACGTTTGGCCGGAAGAGATGGTTTGGTTCCTCTGTTTCTTCAGCTATGAGGGGTTTCAATACCGTGCACTTTCACCAGACTGCGGAACCGTTTACAACTACGTGTGCTCATACAGCGTGGGTGTTTTTCCGCTTTCTAGGATGAGTTTTCTCGGTCTGCTATGACAGTTACTCATAGGATTGGAGTGTGATATTCCTGAGAGGTCGGGGAGTTTCCCTCATCCCTTTGTGTTCCCTGGTTGAGTTCTTGCGGATTCGGTAGGACCAACACATTACGCGGGCACCGATCCTCTACCCAGGAGGTTGTTTCCAACAGGGCTAGCCAGGAGTTTGTTTCCAGCAGGGCTAGCCAGTGTGGTACCCCCTAGTAGGGGTGGCTAGAGCAGTACCATCCAGCAGGGATGGCCAGTGGGTTACCATCCTGCAGTGATGTCCAAAACAGCGGTGTTTAATGAGGAGTACCATCCAGCCGGGATGGCCAGAGTGGTTCCGGTTTTACCTCTAGCGGGGCTGGGAAGTGGTCCCTGACACCGGTTTTACCTCCAGCTGGGCTAGGAAGTGGTCCCTGATGATGGTTCCAAGCCTCCCTCCATTGGAGTACCCTTTTATGGGACTGTTCATTGGGACTCATGGACGAATTTAGCCAGGTCTCCCTCCAGTGGATTACCCTTTTGCGGGACTGGGCAGTGTGGCACCTGTCAACTCTTACCGGGTCTCCCTCCAGTGGTAACCCGTCGAATTCTGGGGATTACCCTCTAGTGGGGATGGGTAGAGGGTCTCATGTCGTCTTTGAGGAAACCTCTCGACTGTGGGGCAGTGGCGAGTTGTGGTTTGACAATCCCCTAGAACTCTCAAGTATGAGGGGTGCTTTCCCCACTGAGACGCATCCTTGTGACGCGGCCTAAAACCGTGTGGGCGAGTTAGTGCCACCCAAAGCAGATAGTATCAAGGTGTGGTGATTTGATCTCCTTGACTTGTAGTTTGGGGCAGGCATTTGGGATGTTGGGAATCGATGGTGCTTACTTCTAGGACTGTTGGCTACTCACCTTCTTGGGCTGATCTATAAGATGGAGATCCCCTTATGATCTTTTTTGGGCTTCTTGTTTGAGCATATGGATATGTATATAACTTGTTCTTGTACCCACTTCTTGGGTTTGGTTACTCTACTTCCATGAGAGGCAAAGACGCGTGGGGTATGCCACGTTCTTTCTGTGTCTAGCTTCTCATGGTTGGACAAGTCTACTCTCCTGCTATAGGTAGCTAAGATTCGACGAGAAGTTTATCTTCTCACCGTTTCCAGCTCCTTGTGTCTAGACGAGTCTACTCCCTTTCTCCTATTTGGTTGAGCTGGACTCTCTACTGTACTCTTTACTGCACTTTCTATTGTACTCCTTTACTTTCCCTTTTTCGATCTACTACTCATCATTCAGTACCTCCTTTGTTTATCCCTCGAGAATTCGGGGTATCCAACTGAGTATTTTTATACTCACCCCTGCTTTGTCTTTGCCCGCACTTGGTGTTCCCTTGCAGACGACAGACAGGTTGGTCGTGACTTTAGTGGATCTTAGGATTTCGGGAGCTTGGACCGCGTGTGGTGGTTGGAGTCGGGTTCCAGGTGGGGGACCCTTCCAGCTATTTTTCTTTTGTTTACCTGTTGCCGGGTTGTGGTACTTTTCTGGTTGGGTGCTTGTTTTTTCCCTTTTTTTTCAGTTTAGCTTCATCACTTGCTTTGTACTGATTCGAGGTCGATGCACTTTTGGTGGTTTATAAATAGCAGTTTCACTTTACTCTTCATGTCTTTTCTTTTACTCTACACTTTTGCATTGAGTGCGTTGTGTGTGTGTGTGTACAGGTACTTAGAAAATGTCCTCCCTGAGTTGGTGTGCCTTTAGCATTGGTCGCCAGCCCCTGGCCTATGGAGGCGAGCTTGGGGTATTTGCGGCTCAAGCCCAGGTAGGGTCATGTCATGAAAAAGTGGTATCATAGGGTGGTTCGTTCCTTGGGACGCTATTCGGACGTCCCTAAAAAAGGAATTGGTTGGGATATAGGGAAACAATGTTAACATGTCTCGAGAGTGACTCTCAGGCCAGGGAGTCTAGTGATGGTGCGACGGCCGATGTATCCATTCACCAGGACCCTGATAACTCGCTTGTCGTCTCGGCATGTTGAGACCCTTGTTGTAGGGAAAATTGGTTTGTACATCACATAGGATTGAGTCTTGACTGTCCTTCTTGAGTCAGCTCCTCATCGTTGTTGTTAATGTTATATAAAAATATGCTCATCTAACCACGGCACTCCTTGATAATATTCAGGATGTCTCCGCAAAGACAGTCAGCCAGGATACCGGCTTTGGTTCGTGACGATGACCCGATGAGCTACAAGGCCATAGTTTAGGACCCATCATGCGAGCCCCTTTCTCCGGGTGGGCAGGTAGCAGCACCCCCACCTGTTGAGAAGCAGACAGCTTCAGCAGAGCAGGCTAAGCATGAGCGCAGGTTAAGCACGCTCTGCGAGTTCCAGCGACAGAGACCATTGAGGTCTAGTTGTAACACCCCAATCTTCTACGGTATGCTTCTCTTGAATAATGCAATAGCGTGTGTTGTACGCAACATCGAGTTCTAACACACACCACAACCGATCAAACTAGCCGTTATGAATAGTAATACCTACTTTTTGAAATTTTATCTCCCAAAATGGACTCCATTTTTGGATTCGGGGTATCGAATTTAGCCTATGGTGAAATTTTGGTACTTTTCGGATAACTTTAATATTTTGATGAATAGTGAAAATTAAAAAAATTTAATTAAAAACAACTTTTTAATAAAAATAAATAATAGGGATAAATTATGAATTTGAGTTGTTTTAAAGTATATTTAGAATATATTTTTACCATTTAATACAATTTTGGTCATTGGACATAATTTGACAATTAAACCGAACATAAACAAGTATCAATCTTTTCATAGTTATTATATCTTAAAAACATGCTTTTAAATTTCACAGCGGGAATTAATTTTAAATTAATTTCTTCCACTTCTGTGTTTTGAATTTGGAAAAATGGATTCCATATTTAGAATCAGGAGGTTAAATTTTTTTAAATAGGTAACTTTTATTTTTAGACATTTTGAATAATTACTTCGGTAAATATTTTATTTACCGTGGTTAATGGGTAAATCCGGTAAATAAGGGTTAAAAAAATAATATTATAATAATAAAAAATTACCCTAAAACGTGTCATAACCTTATTGGTTGATACATGTTCGACCATGGTCATATTTGGGTCGATTTTGGGACCCCATGGCGCCACTTGTAAGTCATAGGGACACTTTATTTTAATTAAGTTAAAATGAATACAAAAATGACACAAGCATATATCTTTTAGAAAAACAATTTTTACATAGGGTTATATATGTTGGAAGTCCAACTTTAAATATTAATTAGAAAGATAAAATGATTTCCTAAATAATGGTGTTTTATTTGTAATTTTTAGTCATTATATAATTTAATTTATATATGACACAATGGTGATTCAGTAATTACCATAATAGTGAAAAATTAAAATGATTGATATTGTAGATACCCAAATAAATATAATTTGAGAATTTTTATGAATTAAACTAATTTCCGAGGTTAATATGACATGTTAGAAATGATTTAGTTAACTGTTTTAGAAGTAATCATTCTGTTATGAATTTTAAAAAAATCAATTATTGAATAGTTCCAAAATTGACATAAAAGAGTTTTTTAAACAAATATTATATTATTAATTGATATTAAATTCCTAAAAATCTAACGTTCATCCAAGAGACGTATATCATGATATTTTTATCATTAATGGACCACTTGGGGGTCTCTTGGATGTTTATAGTATGTTTATTAACCATATAATATAAAAATACAAAGAGACATTGTAAAAGTGAAACTAATTAACTAAGAGTTAATACTTAATGATAAGGTTAGTATAATGACCCAAACCTGTCTAAACTCTATTGGTTGAGTGGTTTTCGACCTATCCCCACCTTAACATTTAAATAATCCACTTTGGAGCCATTAGTAACCGAATATAAATTTATTATAAAATAATATTTCTATCTTTTCCAAAGGTGCCCATCACGCCTCTTATAAAAGGGCACTCTCCCTTATCATTAACTCAAACCTTCAAAGCCTTTTGGTTCGGCCAAACTCTGCCCAAATACTCTTTCAACTTCCCTTAATTCATCCTAGAGGCCTTCCTTTAGTCAGAAAGCCAACTTATGGATCCCTTTTGATCAAATCAAAAGGAAGAACCCAAAGAAGAGGTAATGATTTCACCACCCTTTTTCAAGTTCCTTTCTTCTTCCAATTCTTATTTATTTGTTATTACCATTCTAAAATAATAATACCAGTAACTAATATATATTGGGATGCTATTATAAATATGGTACAATCATATTCAGTATTCTATCCATCCTTTGAATAACATGTCACCATATGTGCGTACGTACGGCTTACCGTCTCCACGTCGTGGTGTAATTGTTATTCAATAAATTATTATTTGGATGGGTATAATAATGATGTTTAATTCATGTAAATAATAAATCTAACATGATAATGATTCTTTATATATGATATACCATCCAATTATATATTAATTTAATATCAAAAGAATGTTATTGTCGCTCGTGCGTAGGTACGGACTACCGTCTCCACGAACGCGATGAGATTCATTCTCCATCGTATCCATTCAAGTATAACTCTCATTTGATGATTAATAATAGTGTCTAAGGACTTGATATCATTATAGATATGATTAAGATACAACCTATCCATGACAAACACAACTTACGTAACAAAACATATTGAATAAAATGAGTAAGTTAACACCCAAAACAACGATAATACTAAGATATTATTAACAAATCAATGTTAAAAGATCATATATGATATCATATTATTGTATATGATTCCTGTATAATTTAATAACAATTATTTCACCATTATACAGGAGGTTAACCTATCCCCAACCAAGGAAAAGTACAAGGTAATGGTTTATTTCTCAATCTCTTCATTATCTGAGGTTTTTTATACGTGATTATCTACTGGGACCTCTTTATCATCCACATATATGTTTCTTAAAAATGTATTTCAAATAATTCTTTCTATTTTAGAGACTATAGTATAAATTCATTTATACCCTTTTTGACTTTTATAAGTGGTTTATAAAGGAATGTTTCTGTCGTTTTCCAAACAAGGTCCTTTTTAACCTTTTCGACAGAATTAAGGTAAGAATGTTTTTTTAACTTATACGGCGGGTGCGGCTATTTTCCGCCGTTATAAACTCTTTGAAGCTTCCCATACAAGATTATAAGAATATTTTCAAATAAAATGTTTTATTATATAAATATATGACTCTTAAATGATTTCAAAATAGAAAGAGATATTTCTCTAAAAAGAGTTTTGATTTCATCTATGTCAACATCCTTTGATGGATTTTACGCTTATTTGAAGTCGATTTATTATGATACAAAACTTTTGGTTTGTATTGAAGGTTTTGTGATATTTTCGACTGTGGATGTGTTATTTTTATACCATTCATAGTTTTGGATGAAGTATTTACATTTCATATGATAGTTTTAATACGAATGTTTATGTTATGTTTAAACCTTTTAATATGGGAATGCATTGGACTTAATATGTAACGGGTGGAGCCCGCTATAGCTCCTAGATGCATCGGTAGGTCTCATGAGACAAACTAGTGTCTTGGAACATGGCCTTGACAAAATCTTATTTGTAGTCTTGGAACGAGGCCTTGTCTATGTGGTTATGATAGTCTGGCATTATGAATTCCATCATTATGAAAGTGGTTATTGATATTGCATGTGATTATTCGATTAGTAGAATATCCATGTGAATAAGTACATGGCATTATTTCATTTTATTTTTGCCATATTATTTGGAATTTCAAATTTAAAAGGCTTTTGTTTTAGTTATACATTGCCTTAAATGTTTATTCTTATTTATGAAAGTTTCTGCTATATTGTTATCTTTACTGGGCATTTGAGCTCACCCCTTTTCTATGTTTTATTTTTCCTAGGATGTGAAAAAGTAAATTATGAATGACCTGCAGGAATATTATGAGGGGATAATAGTGTGGACTATGGAGACAATATGTTGTTGTAGTAGTTTTTCACTTTATGATGTAATGTAAAACTGTATGAATATATCTAGTGTTTCCAAGGCTACTAAACAAATCGGTCTTTTGAGATTTGATATTTCTTGTGATCATGCCAATGTTATGTATTAATACACTGACTCTGGGTAATTGGGGTCGGGGAGTTACACCAGTGGTGAGCCAAACCCTCAGGCAGTAGAGGTTTGGATAGAGACAGTGGTTCACCTTTTCAGGCTTGTGCAGACGCCGACAGATCTTATGGTGGCTTTCACTGCCAACCTTTTCTACGGAGCATCTTGGCGTTGGTGGAGTCTGTTGACTCAGTTTCTTGACGAGTCTTTGCTTTCGTGGGGCTACTTTCAGTTGTGGTTTCGTGAGGAGTTTTTCCCCTCCTACTTACGCTTCGTTCGGATTCAGGAGATCCTGCAGTTTCAAATGGTAGGGATGATGGTGGCTGAGTACGCGGCTAGTTTCGCAGACCGTGCACACTTTTACCTGGGCTTGGTCCTTGACAACAACATCCGAGTGCAGAAGTTTGAGAAGGGTCTCCGCCGAGAGATTCGTGTTGTCATAGTACCCTTGGGAATTTCTACATATATCGGGGTTCTAGAATAGGAGCTGGTGACAGAGAGCTTCCTGTCACGTTCTAGAGTTAGTGGTGGAAGTAGGCACGTTGGAGCCGAGACTTCTGCCGCAGCAAGCGGGCATCGGCAAGCAGAACCTCGATGTAGGTGGCTATCTAAAAACCAAACTCATGGGTGTGGTTTTACACCACAGTGGCACCGGAGGGCACTAGTGCAGCCTGAAATGAGTCAGTCCTATGTTTGCGATGGGCGAGGTCTTCTGGCACAGGACTGCTCGACCAGGCATGCAGAGAGCTTCGGGTAGGTAGCAAGTGCACCACCACGACGGAGGAAGTGCCATGATCGAAGTAGCGCCCTGAGAGGTGGTTCTAGTAGAGGAGCGGAAGGAGATGGTAGTGGGGGATGGCTTTACAAGGTCTTCCCATCACCACTAGGTGGTCCACGTCAGGCTCTGGGAGCTGTCAGTTGGGACCACAGAAAACCACGACCTTTGGATGTCTACGATCCTGCAGACATGAGATGATAAGAGGTACGCCCTACATCCCTTCTAATTTTTTCAGTAGAATTGTTAGGCTATTTGTGTGAAATTATTTTCTCCCTGCTTCTTTTTGGAGGTGTTACCAGGGTGATGTGGGGCGTCGGTGTAACCTTGTGTCGGAAAGGTAGAAGACATGGGACCTTTTTCCATTAGTCGATGATTGTGACTCCTTCAACTTTTGAGCATGTAAGAGAGTATTGGTCATGGGACATCGACTGTGAAATCTTGTGAGACCAGATATCCTTGGGTGTTTCACCATATAGATATTCTAAAGGAGGGAATCACCGGGCCTTGTTCCAGATGCGGGCGGTGATTCCAGTCGTGGCATGCGACGTAGAGGTTTGATCGAGGAGGTGAGAAACCCCTGATGTCCTTCAGAACGTTTGAAACCGTGCGAAGGGTTGGAGAGGTTCCAAACCGCCTTTCCCTAACCCCAAAAGCTGGTTTGGGTGCATAGCATCTCCCGCGTGACTCACCTGAGAAGATGTGTGCATTCTCCTATGCACGTCATCGGCAAGGTTAGACCTCGCATGAACAGATCAAATCCTTTGGTCTCTGTGTGGTGACGCGGGACTGTGCAAAAGTTCTTCTGGGTACGGGAGAGCCAGGTGTGGGCTTAGTACCCTGAGTTGTTCCCTGGTTTATATTTTGGGGGATTAAAAGCTTGAAGGAGGGAATGATGTAAGAACCCAATTTTTGCTGTAGAAGAATTTGAAATATTCTTGATATTATTCCAAAGCAGCGCCTTTAGAAGGCATGCGATTTCGGGCCCCTATGTGGCCAGAAATAAATTTTCAGTTCGTTCACACTGGGAATGCCAAATAAATAGGATAACTCCTAAACGGTAATCCAGATCAAAAACCTGAGCATAAGGATGGGTCTGGAATTGGGTTTTTACCGTAGGAACGACATAAAACATGTCGGTGCAGGACGTTTGGATCCCTCGCTCGCTATCGGAACATGAAATGGATAAATTAAAAAAATTAATTTATTCTTTTAATGGCTTAAATCAAGTATCTCTTAAACAGTTGCTCATATTGGAAAACCAAGGGCACAGTTGTGTCCGTAATGTGTCGTTTACGCTAGGGGGGGTGTATCTTTCGCGGGCGTGGGCCTTCTGTGAAAAACACTGCAAGGGAAATTTTTGTAATTTAGCATCCTCGGCGGTTAAATTTTATAACATTTGAACGGGGCCTTAGATTAAAATTTAGAGACCTCCATTACACTTAGAATGTGGTGTTTTCCCCAGGGGAGGCATAATCTCGATCCCCCTGTAAGTTTGGGTTCAGGCCGACATGTGGGTGGTTAAGGGTTTTCTATTTAAACACTTAACCCACCCTTCTCCTATCCCCCTTTTTCCCTAGATCCAATAGCTCCCAACAATGAAGGAGGAATCTCCCTCTCTCCTCCTCCACTCTGGCAAGGCAGCGGCGCAGCAGCGGACCCTATGTGAAGCATCGGGCAATGCCCCAACAGGTAGGAGGTTGCGTTTTGTATTTTCATTCCTGTATATAAATTCGAATGAATATTTACATATCTAATTACTTCTAAATTGTCGAGTGAGGCCCTTATTTGCATAGTACATATTTTGAGCTTTCCAATGATTGTTTCAGACTCGAAATCTGAGCTCTTTGGTGTCTGCAATCGTCCGGCGAAATTTGTGGGTTCTTGGGGTTCTTTTCAGGCGATCTGGCGAGGTCCAGGCGGCGGCACGACGTCTCCAGGTGGCGGCAGCATCCCCACGTGGCGGCATCCTCAAGCGGGGGTGCGGTCGGCGCAAGCTGCAGGCAGCGGGCTCTGGGGCAGAGGAGGTCAGCGCGGGCGGGGTCGTCGGCGGCGCTAGCTAGGGCGACGGCGGGTGGTGCTCCGCGGTGGACCGGGGTCACGTCGCACGACCCCGCGGGGGAACACGATCAGCGACGCGTGGGTCCTCACGCGGCGACCGGCCTCAGCCGTTTTGTCAAGCGGTGGACCAGGTCCACCACCAGCCCGTGCGGCCAAGCCGCGGGCAAGGCGTTGCGAGTCAGGCCACCTAGGCCGGTCCAGCCCAAGGGGCTCTGCCCCCTCTGCTTTCGGATGCCCATATTTTCCGCTACGGGCATCTGTTTTGTGTGCCGTCTATGGAGACACGTTCCTTGGATCGAGGGTAACGCTTTGAGATGGTTTCGGGAATTTTTAATTCTAGGGACTGGAGTTCGGTGGCATGACACGCCTTTAAGTAGAATGACGTTTTCTCTAGGGATTCTTGTTTTGGGCGGCGCAGACACATCCAAAGTCCGTTTTGAGCGCCGTTAGTGGTGTTGCAACCCTAATATTGAGGCGGGGATTTACAAGTTGGTTTCGAGAGTTGAAACCAAAGTTGAGACGTGGGCCCCATGGCTCATCTGTTGAGCTGCAAGCATCTTTTTGTAACTTTTTCGTCGGATGTCCGTTCAAGGCGTGCGAGCAGTCATTTTTGTGTGTTTTTGCGAGGGCATTGCATTGGAGTAGTCTTCCCGCTTTAATTCCACATGATTGTGTGGTCCCCACGAGGGCCATTTTCGGAGTTGACGGTGATTTTATAGCTTTAACACCAGGTGTCCGTTTTGGACAAGTGAATAGTCCATCTTCTGTTATTTTTCGAGAGGATCACAACAGTGCAATCCGTTTGTTGTGCTTTGGGACTGGGATGTGGGTCCCACGTACACCGCTATTGTGTGGGTTGCCTGAATGCATCTTTTTCTCCGGATATCCATTGCACTCAAGTGAGCAGTCCTTTTGACGTGTTTTCCCGAGGGGATCGCAATGGTGTAATGTGCCCGACTGTTTTCGGGGCCGAGCCTCGGGATCACAGGACGATGTTCGGGCGTAAAGCGGTGTTGGTGACTTTTCCTTCGGATATCCATTGGAGGAGAGTAATTAGTTGATCTCGCATGTTTTTCCCTGAGGATTACAACGGTGTAATCTTTTCAGGTGAGCGGAGCCTCTTACGCGATCTTATTAAATGTGGAAATATGAAAGGTGTACCGGTGGTGGTTCTTCCTGCGGTGTTTGTAGAGAACCCTTGGCATGTGATCTCGTTCACACTTGGGAGAGTGAAGTAAATGCTTGAAAAGATGTAGTTGGTCGTGCCTCAGCTGTTGAGGTGGCACGTTGGAGTTGTTACGTTTAAGCCTTCGCGTTGACGATGGGTGTCTTGTGCACGTTAGTCTTTTGGTTGGAGACGTGGTATACTCTGGGGGTATACGAGAGCATTGGGAGGTACATGTGGATGTTGGTACCTGAGAATGTTTGTGCACATGGTTGGGGTTGACATGGGGCCACACGTCGTGTGGGCCCCATGTTCGTGTCGTGTTCAGATTTTCGTACCTTTAACCTCTCGCGACGTAGAGGGTCCCTCTATTATTGTATGTTGACCAGTAGGGTTGATTTTTCCCCTGGTCATGATCTCATTTGTTAACCAGCATGGTTGATTTTTCCCCTGGTTCTGTTCTTGTTTGGCCAGCAGAGATTGTTTGGTTGCTCTGTTTCTTCAACTGTGAGCGGTTTCAGTACTGTGCCATTTCACAGGATTGCGGCACTATTTACGACTACGTGTGTTCGTACAGCGTGGGTGTTTTTCCACTCTGTGGGGTGATTTGTCTCGGTCTGCTTTGACAGTGACTCTGTGGATTGGAGTGTGATCGTCCTGAGAGGCTGAGAAGTTTCTCCCATACCTTCGTGTTCCCTGGTAGAGTTCTTATAGATTCGGTGTGACCAACACATTATGCGGGCACCGATCCTCTACCCAAGAGTTTGATTCCAGTAGGGATGTCTAGGAGTTTGTTTCCAGCAGGGCTAGCCAGTGTGGTACCACCCAGCAGGGGTAGCCAGAGCTGTACCATCTAGCAGGGATGGCCAGTGGGTTACCATCCAGCAGGGATGGCCAGAAAAGCGGTGTTCACTGAGTAGTACCATCCAGCCGAGATGGACATAGTTATTCCAGGTTTACCTCCAGCGGGGCTGGGAAGTGGTCCATGATGCCGGGTTTACCTCCTACTGGGCTGGGAAGTGGTCCTCGATGATGGTTCTGAGCCTTCCTCTAGTGGAGTACCCTTTTACTGGACATGTCATTGGGACTTGTCGACCACTTTAGCTGGGTCTCCCTCTAGTGGATTACCATTTTGTGGAACTAGATAGTGTGTCACCCATCGACTCTTGTCGGGTCTCCCTCCAGTGGGAACCCGTCGACTTCCAGAGATTACCCTCCAGCGGAGCTAGGCTGGGGGTTTCCTGTCGACATTGAGGAGACCTCTCGAATGTGGGGCAGTGACAAGTTGTGGTTTGATGTTCCCCTAGAACTCTCAAGTACGGGGGGCTCTTTCCCCAACGAGACGCATCCTTGCAACGAGGCCTAAAAACTTGTGGGAATGTCATTGCCTCCGAAAGTGGATAGTATAAAGGTGTGGTGATTTGAGCCCCTTGACTTGCAGTTCAGGGAAAGCGTTCGGGATGCTGGGCATTGATGGTGTTTACTTCTGGGACTATTTGTTACTCACCTTCTTGGGTTGAGATACGGTATGGAGATACAGGGCTTCTTATTTGAGCATATGGATATGTATATACCTTGTTCTAGTACCGACTTCCTGGGTTTGGTTACTCTCTTTCCAGGAGAGGCGAAGACGCGCGGGGTATGCCACGTGCTTTCCGTGTCTAGCTTCTCGTGGTTGGATGAGTCTACTCTCTTGCTGTAGGTAGTGAAGATTCCATGAGAATTTCATATTCTCACCATTTCCATCTCCTTGTGTCTGGATGAGTCTACTTCCTTTCTCTTCTTGGGTTGAGCTGGACACTCTACTGTACTCTTTACTGCACATTCGATTGTACTCCTTTACATTCCCCAGTTCGATCTACTGCTCACCATTTGGTACCTCTTTTTTTGCTCCCTCGAGCCTTCGGGGTATCCTATTGAGTATTTTTATACTCACCCCTTCTGGGGTTTTGCCCGAACTTTGTGTGACCTTGCAGATGACTGATAGGTTAGTCGTGTCTTCAGTGGAGCTTAGGAGTTCGGGAGATTGGACCGTGTGCGGTGGTCGTAGTCGGGTTCCAAGTGGGGGACCCTTCCAGGTGTTTTTCTTTCGTTTACCTGTTGCCAATTTGTGGCACTTTTCTGGTTGGCCGCGTGTTTTTCCCCTTTTCTTTTCAGTTTATCTTCAGCACTTTCTTTGTACTGATTAGAAGTCGATGCACTTTTGGTGGTTTATATATAGCAGTTTCACTTTACTCTACTTGTCTTTTATTTTACTCTGCACTTTTGCATGGAGTGTGATGTGTGTGTGTATAGGTACTTAGTCAATGGCCTCCCCGAGTTGTTGGGTCTTCGGCGCTAGTCGCCAGCCCATGGCCTATGGAGGTGGGCTTGGGGTAGTTGCGGCTCTACCCCAGGTAGCATCGGGTCGTGACACTGTCGCTGGCACATCACCCCACTTCCACTCTATGATCTTACTTCCCAAAATTTGGGATCCTCTAGGATATCATAACAGGATTTTCAATACATGATTATGGGGATTCATTTAAGAATATGTTGAACCCAAGCTTCCCTGAAATGCATGAAAATATCTATAGAATAATATATTGAAATAAACCATGGTGTTCCTAATATATATATCAACCTTAAAATCTACTAAAAGAGATTTAATTCTATTTTTTGATATCTTCATATCACAATATGAACTTCCTAAATAACTTTAGAAATTTCCATTACATGAATTTAGTGGAAAGGAATTCCATAAAATTATAAATTATATAGTACTTTCTCTAACTTTGGTAATTCACATGGGATGAAGTTTACTTATCATCAATGAAATTATTCCCACTCAACTTGACTTGATGGTAGTGTTCCATGTATATTGGACTGAGGGGTTCCATTAATTATATTTTTATTCTTCTAGATGGGGATTAATGGGTCATTCTTGCGAAGGAATGGTTTATCCTTCATTAAAATAATTCAATTATTCAATAAGTGAAAGGATATAAATCACTTTATGGTGAACCTCAGGAATGATCATGTTGTCATGTTCTAGATCAACAACATACATATACATGCTTTCTATAGAATCTACCCGATCATTCAAGGACCATGGGACATGAATCGCCTTAGGACCGAGTGGAAATTAAATCATCAACAAGTGGGTGTGTATGATAAATGTAACGAGCTCCTTTTTCCTAAGAGTTTTGTCACTATTGGTTTGATTGATTACTATCGTAGGTTCATACTTCACATATAACAGGGGACATAAATATTAATTTTCAGCACAATACCTACAATAAGGGATTATAATTCATACTCATTTTCATTGAACCCCTCTAAAAGTAGGAACAAGTATAGCGTGATGGACCTTTGGGGAGTGATAAATAAAACTCAAAGGTTGAACCAATTAAGAATAGAATAGTTCATCCACCTCTAAATTAAACATTAGGAGGCCTTTTCAAATCGAATCTTCTAGAATAATGTCACTTCATTGATAGAGAAAATATAATCCTTAGAAAACTCAACATCCATGGAAAAATTACTTATATTTGGGTGTGTGGTAAGGAAATAAACCATTTCTTTCCCATTGATAGAATTTTTAGGGATGAACCAATCATAGAATAAATGAAGGATTACTACTCATCACACCAATACTATAATCGACATGGGGTGATTGAGGATATACATTAGTATGCTAGTGTAAAAGATAAATTGGAATTCATGGTTTCTATAGATAATACCATAGCTTGTGGAAATCAATGATCATGGAAAGGATTTTATTCTTGAGATCATAGTATATGGACTCAATTTATGGCATCATGTGACTGAGGTAGTATAGAATTATCTATTTTCCTTAATTATTCTTTTTTCCTAGGAGAGAACAAAGGGATTGTTCTAGAGTTATAACATAAAGGAAGAAATACTTCCATTGAATAAGAGGCATCATAATAAGTGATGCCTCAAGCACTACTTGATGCTGTTAAATGTACCTTAGTATTCTTTTTGAAAACATTAGGTGGAAACATTATTCATTATCCTAGAAAAATACTTCCTTTTTCCTTCTAGATAATCAATAAAATGATTAATGTAATACAAAAACCATAGAAATCCCTATAACTCTTATAGATTAAAAGGATGGAAAATTTCAATGATTTCCTCAATCATCTCTTGGCTAATCTTGATGCATCGGTATTAGATAATTATACATGAAAATTTCCCAATGGTATCCCCAAACACACCCTTAAAGTGTTTTATAATTAGATTCTTGGCATAGATAATGTTGAACACTTCCTCCAGATATTTCCCGAGGTCTTGGAATTGGGGGTATATTTCCAAAAAATCAACTATGTAATACTTCAACATTATTTTGAAGAGGGGATTAAAAATATTATGCACAGATCCCAGATAAGTTTCACCAAAATTCCTCAATCCCAAGGGCATAAAGTTATAGATATATATGGCTTGAGGGGCCATTAATGTAATAGAATCTTTATCTTTAGGGCCTATGTAGATTTTATTATATCTTGAGTATATATCTATGAAGGATAGAGATTATAAACCTATGTTTTTTCTATCAATAACTCCATGATAAAAAAGATGATGCCTTATTTTAAGACATTAAAATAGATATCCATGAAGTCTAAATAATGTCTTTTCTATCCTTTTTTATTCCCGAATGATACAGTATTGGCCAGTCACATGGGTTAATATACTTCCCTAAAAAAGTTTTATTTAACTACATTGTCAAATTTAGACTTGACCATGGAACCATGGGAGGGATTCATTCTTATGGGAACATGTTTCCATCTATAGTTGACTATTAGAATATCAAGATATTAGATAGAGACCTATGGATCAAGCCCAAGTATCTCCTTGGAGTTCCATAAAAATATATCATATTGTTTCTATAGGAATGAGACATACAACTCTTGTTCATTGGGAGTCTTGAGAGAATTCATCAATACTGGTCATGTGTGTAACATTATCCTAAGGTCCACCTATAACATATCATAGAAAATGGTGGAAAATTATCATTCAAAGGAAGAGAGTTACATCCAATACTTCTTCATTGGAAGCATGAACAATAGATGGAGGATACGATTTATCAATCGAAGGAGTTATTGAGATGGAATAATCTTCCAATAAAAGGGAAATACTCATAACCAGATCTATATTTATGGTCTTGTAGTGACCATAATGATTGATGATTTGGATCTTATCCCATTTAGACTTTGATGTAATGGTTAACCTACCATATTGAAGCATCATGTAATGGTGAACTACTTGTGGGTCAATCTTACTCTTTGATATAAATAGTGGGGGAACTTATTTATAGGCATAGGATGAAATTATTAGCATGAAATGGGAAATTATTTAACTAAATTAAAATAACATTTCCTTCATATTAGTATAGTGTTATCTGAGTGAATTTATTTGTCTTGGGTATGATGAAATAGTTATTTAGGTATTGGGTTGTTGATCTCAAAAGTGGATGGGAAATAGGAAACTGATCTTCATGTTGTCCTAATGATCCATTGATGTTGATTTCATGTCATTAGGTCCAAAAATGCACTCCAAACCTTCAATATCAAGCCTCGTTACATCCCTTTTGTAGTACTCAAAATTAAGGTAGTTGGTTTCACATGATTTAAAGGGGTCATAATCACAGTGGATCACCCACACATGACCAGTATGAAAATATTGGAGGAACTAGTTATATGATGAAGAGATAACATCAAATAATTTGATCCAAGTCCTTCCCAATAAGTCATTTAAAGTGGTGTATTTTTGAGACAACCATGAATTCATTATCGTATTCCAAATCACAAAACTAGACCGTAAGGTAGATCTTTTGGAGTGATTTCAACTCTCTCATTTCGTAACCCAAATTTTTTAGATTTTATGTGCCTTTTTCAGTCTCTATATATGCATGATTATGGATTATCATGGTTAGGATGAGAATGATCCCAGAGAATATGTCCACCAACCACAGACAAATATTGATGCTATTGAGCAACCCAAAGATTTAGAAGGTGTGTTTGTAGACCTGTATGAATTCACTATAATACACCCTGGATAATGATAGGATGTCCTTGAAATACTTATACTAATATTCTTTTTCATTGTAGGCTTCAAAAATAGATAGTTCAATATCTAATTTTATCGGGAACTTCATGAACATAACGAGGGAATTATTAACTGAATTTTAAAGGTGTTGTGCTTCTAGGATATAGATTCAGGCAAGATTTAATAAGGATTTTTAATAACATCATACATTCCAACTCTGGGAAGGTTTTCTCTGTAGGGGTCTCTCCTTGATAGGAAGTGTGGAGATCCCAACTGGATGGGGTGGTGGTGTTGGGTTGGCACTGGACAAACATTTTTATTGATTGGATAGTTGTAGATGATTTAAAAATTAGATCAATTAAATTTGAAATTTAGATATACTAGAGGTTACTTCAATGGAAAATTTTTATTTATATGATATTTTTCAATTATTTCCATCTTATCTCTATATCATATAGTGCATTTTTTAATATATCACCCTTGGTGTTATTCTTACTAAAGGGGCATAATCCCTTGTAATGAGAACATTGATGAGGGAATAAATGAGATGGAATGTGTCATTCGGCTTTGGTATCCTCAAAATGGTCCACCAATATGATGACATGGATGGATAAATATAAATTTTTCTCATTATAAGATTCATCTATTATAAATGGGTTAATACAAAACCCTTCAAATGGGGTGGGAATTAACTCTATAAAGGTTTCACACTATGTTTTTAACTAATAGTTTATCCTGTTCATACTTGGATATCTAATCTAATTTCAAAAATATTTTGAGGGAGGTGAACTAGATGGTATCACTAGAGATGACGAACATTGCATGTTGGGTGGAAGTATATTTATCAACACAAGAATGATCTCATAGGATTAAGTGATCATCTTTCTGACTAGTCTATCATCAAACATATATTATCCATACTCTAAAAATTGATGTTAATCCACAAAATTATTATCTTCCTCGGGGTGTATAATTTCATGTGACATGAATTAGAGGATCAACATGTTCCACAATGTTTGAATATATCATTCCTAGGATATAATACTTTGAGAGGAAGCACTCTGGGATAGTGTATTTGAGGATCTTAAGTAAAAATTGTCAGTATGGTTATTAATCTATACCTACTAAGGATTATTAATCTCTAAAATACTTAAAAAAAAATTTCTCCAGCCAACATGTGAATTATTTGTGAACCTGGTCATCTATGAATTAGATGACCGAGTTTATTCTGTCTATTAAAGGTCTGTCTAATGGTCCTTGATAGGGGACTTATGAAATATTTTATGTGTAATATTATTCCTAAATGGGATTTTTCTAATAGAACTCTTAAAAATACATAGGGTGAGGTTTCAGTTTTTACATCACAACATTCATTTATTATCAATTAGAAATTTTAATAGGTGCAGGTGGTGTTAAATAAAATAGTTGGATGGTCTAATACATGCCCCCTCTAAGTAATGGGTTCTCTCAGTGAACTATAAGAATCCATTTGGGTATATCAAGGATATGCGGTTTGGGACCATCTCATTCCGATCATTCTCCACACACATCCCCATAAACTATTCTGTGAAAATTTAAATATCAATCCATTCCACTAATTAATGAAGTCGGTGGAACATCAACCCTCTTAAAACCTTCAATTAGTGATTTCAATGTCACTCTTAATGTAAAATGTTGAAATAGATTGGTTATATAACTATCCATAAAGATCCTCTCTTTGGGTTATAGACCTTAGTCCCTTTTTACAATTCTAAACAAAATCAGGTCTTTCTATAATCTTAATGAGGCAAAAAATATTTTCTTCCACTTTCTACTCTGAGGTACCCATAATCAATATACACATAGAGGAAAAGTGTGAAAGGTGTTACTCTAGATTATCCAAATAATTGGAGAAAGTAATGCTTGGGTTCTATAATTTGGTAGTGTGGAGTTTTGTTCCACCAAATATAGTAATAAATTCCATTAAGGTTGTTCCAAAATAGGTTTTGTCTATACATCTTCATGGTTGTCAGTTAGAGAATTGATCAATTATTCATGGGTGGATTCATCATGGGTCTTATTTATAGTGACATGGGCTTCTCATTGATGGATATTGCATCAATTTAGATTAATATTCACTATATTACACAGACACATGCTTGGAGACCATAATTGTTAAGTACCTCTCTAATCATGGATCATAATATTTTTAATTCATTAAAGACCTTCTCACATAGTTATCCTCTTAGGAATACCCTTCTTAAACCATTATTCATATCCTAAAGAAGAACCATAATAAAGTGTGAGATCAGAAGTTTAGTAAGGGTAAACATAAGAGATATCATTATATGGTTATATGAATCCATAAGATAAGAATAAGGGTATATGAAAAAGACCATAACTTATCAGGATCATACCAAACATGTCTTGGATCATAAACACATGGAATAAATCACGGTAGTTCATAAGACCTTCATCATAAAAAAAATCAAATAATAGGAGTCATGAGATCATAACATTGGCATAAGACATAGTATTCTGTAATAAACATAATAATAGAAAATAATTTCCTTATAAGTCAAGGATTATTGATAAAAAATTTCAAGGCACTCCATGGGAAGCTAAACCTCTAAGGCAGAATACACCACAATCCCTAGTGGAATCCATTTCTTCATATTTTAATGGGTTAACTACCCAAACCATCATGGTAGTAAAGGTTTTCTTCCAAGACCATCATAGCGGTAAAATTCCCTTCTCAAACAGAGTTCACTCTCTATTATACTCTTCTTTATCTCATGAGATAGAAATTTTACCTAATTCATTGGAGGAATACATAGGTCCCACCCATCATTGGTTATAATGTAAAGACTATCCTCTGTTATAATGCAACCATTATCCTTAGTTAAAATGTTACTACCCTCATATAACGAAAATAAAAAATATGTATCCTACAAGATCATAAAACATTTATCAAATTAGAACCCATGAAATGAAATGGGTTTCATATACAATTTATCATAACATAAAAAATGAAAAATAAATAGATTTCATAATCATTTTACCATTTCTTCAAAGTTGAATGAGGGGAAAAAGAAGCGAGTTTTATAATAATATTTTCACTATAAACATGTCAATATCTGAGAAAGAAAAGGAATGGTATCTTAAGATCATATTAACAGTAAATAATATTTAATTTTAATTAATATCTTCTTCGATTGAAAATTATTTTGAAATAATATTACAATGGAACATTTCTTAAAGAAAATATTTTTTATTAGAAAATATCTTTTTAAAACATAAAACATTTTTATAATCCATTTTATAGAAAATAAGCCTTAAGAAATGTAAAGTAATGGAAAAAAATAATTTAAAATTATATCATTTAGCATAATATAATTTACACATTAAAAAAAATTCTTAAAACATTTTTAAAAACGTTTTTAGAAAACATCGTTTTTGAATAAAATGTGTTTTTGACCAAAAAGATAATTTCTCTTGAAAATATTATTTTAAAATTGTGAATATATCAAGAAACTAAAATTAAGGGAAAAATTTTAATTCTCCTAACACACCCATATTATAAGAAAATTCATGAGTTTCTAGATAAATATATCATAACAAATCATTACTGGAAGCACAATCATAAACAATCCTAATAAACTATGAGATTGTAACATAAAACTCTTACCACTTTCATATATTTGAATCATAAGACCCAAAAATAACAACATTCAATTAAACATAAAATATCATTAAAATAATTATATTAATAGTATTACCTCTGAAATTGTCATTATTTAAACCTCATAAGAGAACATAGGTTCAAAACATAACTTTTGTCCTAAAGAAGGAAAATTTTGAAAAAATCCCTTATTGATTTGTTAAATTTTGACCCACAACCCCCTTAAAAGGGAGATCATAAAATAGATATGAAAATACAAAGAAATAATTAAAAACATCATATAATATATTCATGGTTATCATATACACGACATGAAAGAAACATGAGGGGAATATGGAATGTGTCTTACAGAAAAATTAAAGTGAGACAGAAATCTAGTACCGTAAGTATTTAATTCCTTAATGCACATTTAAACCTAATGTATAAAAAATGTTAGTTTATTATTAATTTATTAAAGATAGATTCTTATATATATCACACCATATATTATTTACTTATTTCCTTTTATTACTCATTTATTAACCATTCCTTGTTAGAGTCACGTTTCGGGTAATAATAGCTTTGTTTGTCATATATGTTTGGATTTATTATTTTTAGTCAACAGCCTTTTCTCAGGGTCCCATAATCTCCATAATAATGATCCTGGAATAATGATCATATTTATACATCAATTATACTTTTAATACTAATAATGAAACATGGTTTTAAGAAATTAATTAAGTAACGATCAAGGAGATGGTAGGCCATACATACGCATGAGTAACGATTCAATTTTTCAACGATCATTATAAAAAGGATTTAATTGATATATTATATTTATATAATTATCAAAATATCATAAATAAAATATTTTTCTATTAATATTCTTATAAATATCACTCATCTAGTGTGGTGATGAAAACAGAGTCACATCTCTTTGTGAAGGTGGCAGTCCACATGTGCATGAACGATGTTATGAAATTTTAGTCAGTGAAAAGAAGAAACAATATGATATATTAAAATTATTTAATGATAAATATTTCATTAATATCATAATTATTGAATTTAATACTTCATATATTAGGCCTTATTTTCTTCAATGTAAAGAATTAGTGAAAATGAATCACATCGCTTCATGAGGTGCTAGTTCGCCAGACACATGAGCTATGTTATAGTATCCCCGACGATATTGAAGTTAAAATTTTATATATGGTATAATGACTCAAAATGTATAATAAATTTATAAATTTCAAATAAATACTTTATATCCATAATCATACCCAAACATGAGTTGTGGTAATGGAAAAAATGAATGACATTGATTCGCGAGGTGGAAGCCCATTGTACACACGAATAATGATTTCACTAACAATTTGATTTAAGTGTTTATGTTTTTAGATAATTACTTAACAATAATTAATATAATTATATTTATGATAATTATTTTATTATATTCTCATTTTTAATTATAATTTTAGTAGGTGGAGAAACAAATAAAATAAAAACACTTGTTGAAGAATGTTACCTCTTAATCAGCTATCTTCCTTTGTTTTCACCAAATAATTCCATGGATGGATTTATTATCAACATAATACTTCTAGTATTATATTTGGGTGTTGGTAATTTAATTTATTATGGCTTCGTTTATCCAAATGGCTTTATATGTGTGAATAAGTGAGGGGAGTGATTATCCTTTTATAGTCTTGGAGGAGAGGCATTTTTATGAATATCGAAAAGTGTTCCCAATTGGGAGGTCACTATTACCTCATGTTACTCAAACATTGATAATTATATTGGTTTATGGATGATATGGTCGATCCACATATCCAAAAAACAATAAAAACAGTCAGTTTAAACAAGTTGTTCATTAATTTCTAAGAATAGTTATTTTTACTATTTTGGTTTTTTTCTATGGTAAATCATCTTTAAAACCAAGGTAATTTATTATTTAAGAATAAAATAAAATTATAATTTATAGATAATTTTCACCCACTAATTATAAATATGAAATAAAATTTATATAATAAAAATCCTATGTGTGTTGAAAGATAATTTCAACAGAAGCACATTTAACATGAAAAAAAAACATCATTTTAACTTTAACTGTGCGAACAAAGTTTTAACTATTTAGAGGTAAATATGATAATTAATACAAAATAATTATTTCTTTAATGGGACATATATGATACTATTTAACATTTTAAAAATCATATTGTCAAATATATTATTTTTTAAAAAAATTAAATTATTTAATGAAATGTCAATTATTATAAAATAACATTGAATGAAATTTTCATATTATTACTTTATTTTGAGTTTAAAAAATATCAAGACAGTGATGGAATTATATTATATTATTAACACATCTTTTTAAAATTATATATTCATTTAAAACATGAATTAATGACAATAATTCAATCAAATTACTTCATTTTTAATATTTTTAGTGTCAATTGTTTTATTTAATTATTTACTAAATAATTACTATGTTGGTGTTTCTTAAGAATTTAATGTAATTAAATATCCAAAATAATAAAAAAATTATCATGATAAAAAAATCACATCTCACTAATATTTTTTACTTAACTTATTATATAAGACACTTTCATAGAAGTCTCCCCAAAACTCATAAAAATTGACCCTAATGTGATAAGCATATAAAATTTCCAGCCAAGGGTTTTTGTATATGTTGAAAGTAATTTATCCCAAAAATTTATTAGTTTAATCACCTGGTAAATCCATTTTAACCTTAATCGCGGAAAATAATTTTTTACCTATTTTTACTATTCATTTTTGGAAAAAAAATTAGTTTACCATATTATATAATATAAATTATTATTATTCCAAATATGGAACACTTTTTTATAAATATCATTTACCTATGATTATATTTTTAATTTAAAATTAATCCCACAAACATGATGAGAAAGTGGGATTTTAAAGAGAAACTGTTCAATATTTTACGAAGTTTTTACATAGAAATCCAATATGAAAATGATTCCAATTAAATAAATAGTATTAATATATATATATATATATAATTAATTAATCTAATTTAAAATTAAAACCTATTTAAAATATAATTTAACTTTATTACTAATTTAAACAAAAAGGTAGTTTTCAATTAAAATTCAGTATTTTTCACTATCCATCAAAAAATCAAAAACAAATCATAGAAAATTCCCCCTAAGATAATTTTGAAATACGGAAATATAAAAAAATTGGATTTTTTAAACTAAAATTTTAAAAAAATAAAAATAAAAAATTAATATTTGTGAACCAAAGGTCATAAAACATCTTTCTAGAAAAAAAATTAAGAGAAAAATTGGATTTATTCTTATCTCTTGACTATAAAACACATAAAATTATTATTATGTTGAATATATACTATATCAATAGAATTAATATCATTCACCATAATTTATTTTTTTATTGGTGTGAAACAAATTCATACGTATGAAAATAGTTTTTGAGAAAATGATTTCATTTATATTCAAAAGGTGTTTATTTTCAGTTTTAATTAATTGGTGACCAAAGAATTAATTATATATAAATTTATAAATCATATATTTTCATAATTTATTTAATATTATTCATACCCTTCATTCCAATGGATATGTGACAGTTATCATATTAAATAATTATATTTTAATAAAAAGTCAGGTTTCGTTTAAACTCGGTGTTACATGTAACACAATATATACTCTTTGTTGTTTGTAAATTAAAATATCAAAAACATTAAATATAATTGAAAAAAATCAAAAAATCCCAAATTGTTACATTATACCCCCCCCCCCCAAATGAATTTTTCCCTTGAAATTGGTCTCGTTCATCAAAGGTATAACATTTGAAAATTCTTTCATAGAAACCCACAATGTAGAAAGCGTTAATAAAAAATCCTATTGAAAAGGAGAAAGAGATTATTTAAATTCATATGTAATAAGACATAATAAGTTTTAATTTAGGAAAACATATGTGGTAACTGAGAAAATGGACATATAAGAGAAACTATCACCCAAAATACTTATGTAGAGTGATAGAGAAGATGGTATAGAGAAATTTTATGACTAAAAATCTAGAAACCAAGGAGGTGTGAAAAAAGGTCATTGATATCATTAAAATGATGATATCATAAATTTTTTTTCAAGATCTTTACTCTAATGTTGATTAATTTTTATAAGAATTTATACATACTTGATTTCATTCCATTTTATGAGTATAGTCTCACTTCTTGGTTATGCCTTGATTAGTTTTTGATTCATCGCTTACCAGAAGAAATGAATGTACCAAAATTATTTATTATTATTTTTCATAATGAACAAAAATTAACTTTTAATAGATCTTAATATATATAATATAATAATAATTATATCCTTTAATTTCTGATTATTATCAAAAAAATTGTTATCACAAGTCATGTATAAATCATTATATAGTGAAATAATACATTAATCATTAAAACGATATCATAAATTAAAAAAACAATTTTATAAATGATAAACAAAGAAAATTATAAAATAAAAAAATTTATAAATAAGATAGCTTAATTTATCAAAATCAAATTAACATTAATCCACAAAATATCATGAAGTAGATCTGAATTATCACATATCAAACAAGAGAATACCTTCATCATATACTCTATTGAAATGTTGTAACAACATTAATTACCATAAAAATACATCATTAAATATATAAAACATATATAATTGTATATATTCCTTAAATTCAAAAATGATTTAAACTCCATCTGTGATTGAATAAACCACTTTGTCCAAAAATCAATAATCAGTTTTGAGGTCAAAAATGTTATCCAATTTTCTTTGTTCTTATCAATCATATCATTATGCCAACATCATTTTATAAACATATAAAACTTATTAAGGGTTGTATTTATCTTAATCATGTCTTTTCTATCAATATCACAAGCCATTAAATTACTTTTCTATGTAATTTGCATCATTCAACATATTACTTCACATCCATACTGAATAACTTATAGTGAACAATCCTTATATATTTTATAATTCTTTAATTACAATATAAAAAAACCTTAACCATCCCAATTTTTTCTCAAATAGTTAACTAGGCTACATCATATTATTCCCTAATATTTATTTCTTTTAGTATTTCACTTGTAGTCTCTTTATCATCAACAGATAAACAATTACTTGTAAAACATTATTGATTCTCTTCAATATGTTTCACCATAGGATATAAGTTTTCATAGTTCTCATAATTTCCATATTCAAAAATTTCACCCATTAATAATAATTTATGGAGAACAATATTACCTTCTATTACATTATCTAAACATTTCCTTTTTCCTCTCTAGTTACTTATTTTGTTCCCTTCTTTTTTAAACTCGAAACATCTTCTCATTCCTCTAAGACTATCACTTGAGTACTTCATCCCACATTATTACCTTATAGTAAACTGAATCTTCTTTCCCCTATGGTATCAACAACCTAAAATCTCAATAAACTCTCTCCTTTTATTATTTGGTGATTCTGAGGGTCGATAATGGTGCACATTGTGAATGAGGTTCTGTGATAACTCATTATGAATAATAAAAATATCTTTCACTCCAGTCATCATTCCAATTTTCATAACATCATCAAATTTTCTTTCACATTTTATATTAACTTTGTTACTTCTGGTTCCAACGGTTTACTAAAAACAAAAAACATAGTGTGAGATATACTAATCATAGTGGGAAAGAAAATAATAATGAAAAATCACTAACATGAGGTCTAAATTTTAATAACATTTTTAAATATATAAATATTATGTCTTAACATATTTTATTCATAATAATTATCTATATAAACCATTATTCTGTTCTGTAATGATTTTGGGAATTTCCAAAGCATCTCCCCCTAGAGTATCAAACTAGGTGTGCAGAAAGGCTTGTTGTTGTGAACCATGTGATGATCGATTTCATCATAATAAACCCTACTTGGAATTTTTACCCCTAGGTTAATATGACCACTATATACATCCACTTGTATAATCAAGGTATGCATAAATTTCATTAGAACCACCTCACTCTATCTGTTACCATAATTCCCTGAAATTTTCTTATACTTTGACTTTACCTTAGACATATCCTTAGAGATATACCTAGGCATATCTTTTGAAATATCCCTTGGGATATCACTAAATTTTTCTTACCCTAATTTCCAAATATTAACAAAAAATTTACTCTAATACAAACTATAGTGAACTAGGCTTCCCATACAAGGATATAAAATCTTTTTTAATGAATGTTTATTGTATTACACAATCGCCTTCCTAAGGACCATAATAGTTTAGTGCCTTTTGAAAAATGGAACCCAAGATTATTAATACATGAAAGATATTAAATATATCATATAAATACATTCTAACATATTACTCTTCTTAGGAAAACTATAATTAAACCTTTATTTATATCTCGATGAAGGAAACAAAAAAACGATGCACTCAGATGCTATGTAAGTGTAAATATAAAAGATATCAACATATAATTATATAAAACCATAAGATAAGAATAAGTTTTTGTGATCATGAACATGACATACAAGTCGCATAACCAACCTATCATAGATCATAAACATATGGCACAAATAATTTCAGTTCATAAGGAATGAATCATATGGAATTCAAAAAACATAATTCATTAAATAATTGCATTGGCACAATAAATATAGTTAGGGAAACACATAAGAATACAAAATTAGTTCCTTAGTAATCAAGGAACATTACCAATAATTATAAGGTAAATTCATGGGTGGCTATACCTCTGAGGTGGGATACACTACTATTCCTAGTTGAAACACTTTCCTTATAGTGAAATGGGTTAACTCCCAAAACATTCATTGTTGTCAAGTTTCACTCGCAAGACAATCAAACTGAACAAAATACCTTATTAAACTGAGTTCACTCCTCATTCTAGTATTATCTATATCACTAGATATATATCATTATCCAATGAATTTGAGGGAGATATAGGTCCCACATATCTTTGGTAATAAATTAATCATTGTACTTCAATATAATGTAACCACCATCCTTAGTTATAACATAACCACTATCACACAATGAAAATTGGGAAAATCCATACCAAAGGATCATAAAATATTCATCATTTTAGAATACATAAAATGAAATGTGTTTCATAAAAATGTCATCATAATATAACTTTTTTTAAAATAAATAAGTTCCATGATTATTTTATTATTTTCTCAAAGCATACTCCCTAGAAAAAGAAGTTGGTTTTATAAGAATATGGTCATTATAAATGTAAATCATCCAATGAAATAATAATAATTTTATACATAGATCATATCCATGGTAGGAAATAAGTAACATTTAAGGATTTCAAATTATATAGAAAATAATTGTGAAATTAAAATTACTTGGACCAATTTTTTAAAGAAAATACTCTTTCGTTGAAAATCTCTTTTTAAAACATAAAACATTTTGAAAATAATTTTCTTCGAAAGTAACCATTAAAATATAAAAATGGATCTTTAAAAAATAATATAAAATTTTTTTTTAAAAAATTATCATTTCCTCTAGAAAAAGCTTATTAAAAAATTGAAAACATTTTTAAAAAACACGGTCATAGAAGAAAAAAGGTTTTTGAATAAAAATATAGTTTTTCTTAAAAGCACTCTTTTTAACGCTTGAGTGATTAAAGGGAGGAAAATTCATGGGAAAAATTTATTATCATGGAATAAAAATTGGATAAAAAAATAATGACTTTATATAGGGATAGACAATAATGTTTTGTCATTATAAGCTTAATCTTAAACAATTCTGATAAATGATAAGATTGTGACATAAAACTCCTACTACTTTGGTAACTTTGAATCATAATACCCATGAAATATAACATTAAATTAAACATAAATATCATGAAAATTATTATATTTATGATATAACAAGTAAAAGGTGTACTATATACAACTAATATAATGATATATCTTTATAACATAACTTATGTCCTAAAGAAGGAAAATTGTGAAAAATATCCCTTATTGATTTGTTAAAATTTGAACCATAAACCCTATGGAAGGGAGGTCAAAAATATATATGTAAATCCCCATAAATTTAAGTAAAATAAAGATAAAATATATTCATGGGAATTATATACACCATATAAAATATAAACGTGGTGAATATGTCATGTGTCTCATAGAAAAATAAAGGTTGGATTTAAATCCCTTAGTGTAAGTATCGACTTCCTTCTTATACATTAACACATCCTATATAATAATTATAAGTTTAATAAAAATATCATACATAACCGTAATTATATATAATAACATATATAATTTAATTATGTCCTTTTATAACTTGTTTATTAACCATTCTTTGTGAAAGTCTCATTTCAGGTAATAACCACAATGCTTTTCATATATGTCTTGATTGGTTAGTTTAAATCCCCCAACATTGTTCAAGGATAGATTATATGTATAATAGTAATCATGAAATATTTATAATATATATACATATATTTTCCTTTTAATACTAATTAGGAAACATGGTTTTGAGAAATTAAGTAAGTTATGATGAAGGAGTCGGTAGGTTGTACATATGCATGAGTAACAATTCCAATTTTAAAAAATCATTATAAACGTGAGGTAACTAATATTTTATATTTCAAAAATTATTTTAATATTATATACACAATAGTTTTCCATAAATATACTTGTACGTATCATCCATGTGGTGTGGTGACGAAAACAAATTTTTATCACTTCATGAAGGGGTATTCCACACATACACAGATGATGTTATCATCATTCAGTGAGTGAAATGACAAGAAATGGTATGTAATATTACAATTAAATGGTTATTAATATTTTATTAATATAATAATTAATTCATGTATTCCATATATATTTATCCTTTTTATCTTCCTTGAAAAGAGTTAGTGAAAATGAATCACATCACTTCGTGATCCATTAGTTCGTTGCACAAAGGAGCAATGTTATCGTATCCCCTATGGTATAGTTGGTGAAAAATTTATATATGACATAATGAATACAGATTTATAATTATGTTATAGATATCATATATATACTTTATATCCATTATCACACCCAACCTTGAGAGATGGTAATGGAAAAATGAATAACATCAGTTCACTAGGTGGTAATCCGTCGTACACACGAATACTAGTTTTGTAACCCATTTTATGTATGTGGATATGATTTTAGGTGATAAAAATAAAAAAATAAAAATAATTATATTTAAGATAGTAATTTTATTATATCATCATGTTTTCATAATAATTTGAGGAGTTGGGGAAATAAATAAAAGAAAAATACTCCTTGAATAATGGTACATATTCTTCAGGAATCTTCTTTAGGTTTGCACAAAATCCATAATAGGTAGGATTTATACCCAAAATAAGTCTTATAAAATTATATGATATTTTGAAGTGATTTTGGTAGGTTTTTTATTATCCAAATGTCTTGATAGTTATTAATAAATGAGGGTAGTGAGTGCCCTTTTATAGTCGAGGAGGAGTCACATTTTTGTAAATACCAAGAGTATTCACTATTTTGAGGTAACTATTACCTCATGTGCTTCAAATATTGATAATAAAATGGGTTTATGTATGTTATTATCGATCCACACTGCCAACACACAATAAAAAACACATGTTTTAAACATGTTGTTCCTTAACTTATAGGTTTCCTTACATTTTAGCATTTTAATTTTTTTCTATGGTAACTAGTATTTTAACCTTGGCGATTTTTCCTTTAACACTAAAATTAAATTATAATTTCCATATAATTATAACCCACTTGTTATAAAAATTAAATCCTATATATAAAGTAAAAAATCCAAATTGGGTTGAAAGTCAATTTTAACGCAAACATATGTATCTTGTAAAAACACCATTCTATCATTAAGAACACTAGTAGATTTTTTAATATTTAGTGGTAAATGTTGTAATAATGAATGAAAAATTAATATATTAATGGAACATAATTGATATTTATTATAATTTACAAACCAATATGTATAACATAGGATTTTTAGTAATCTTAAATCATTTAATTAAAGACTATATATAATAAAATAATATCAATGCCAATTTTTAAATTATTCATTTAATTGAATTTAAAATATATCAAGACCATGTTGGAATTATAATATAATATTCTCAAACCTATGGGAAATTATATATTCATCTTAAAAGTTAGTGTAAGACAATAATTCTCTCAATTTAATTCACTTTTAAAAATTTTGTTATGATTTATTTTATTTTATCATTAGTAAAGTAATTACTATGTTGGCATTTCATAACCATTTAAAGTAATAAATTCATATAAAAAATTTAAACAAATTCACATGATATAAAAATATTCTTTCAAAAAAATATATATAATGGAACATATGTTTTTTCCTTATCCCAAAACTCTATATATATTAAAAGTAAAGAAGGTACCATTTTATCCTTTTCATTACGTAACTTATTATATAGGTCACTTTATTAGAAAAATGTACCAATTGACCATAAAAATATATCCTTAGGTGGTTAGAGTATAAATATTTCCATCCAATTGGTGTTGGCTATGTTGGAAGGTCATTTTAACCCCTTATCTAATTATTTTACCTAAGGTAAATTTATTTTTACCCTAACCGTGGTAAATAATTTTGTATAGTTTTCACTACTAATTTTTGTAAATAATTATTTTGATCTCATTAGATGATATAAAATTTTTAATTGTAAATATGGTATTCATTTTTACAAATACCATTCACATAAGTGGAAATGATAAATTTATAATTTATCCTGCAGAGACAACGTGAAAGCAGGTTTTTAAAGATAAGCTCTTCAATAAAGAGGGAGCCAAGGGGAATTTCATATTTTGTCTCATGTTTGTGGAACCCCCTTATTCAATCCTATTAGATGGAATAGGGATTATTGGTCATCATGCTGCCAAAATAATAGTTATGGGTCCATCTTGAATAACTCCTTTATCATAATGGTTTCATTGGGGGATATCATTTGTGACCACTCAATTGAAGTCATGCACTGAGAGAAAAGGGGGAATTTGGGAATATCTGTGTATTGTCTCAACATCTTATGCAATAAAAAAGCCTCAAACAGACCCTTTCCATTATAAAGGTTCCAAATGTAATTTACGAGTGATGTACAAGGTGAAATGATGATGCATATTGTCTATCATTACTAACGGGTGTGGATAGATGCAATAGGGTTAACCTATAACTATGAGTGATATAAATTAAAATCTTATATTCTTTCTTCTTTATCAGAATTGCACTCCTAAGAATAAGAATTAATGATGATGAGGATATTCAACATCATAGAATTCATGGGTTGAGATTCTCTAACATCAATTTATAGAAAATTATTGTAAAATTATTCTTATTATTTGATAGGAGTGAATTATAGGGAGATATACTACCCTATGCCTCTAACATTAACATGGGAATATTCTACTTCACAAAGATAGGTCAACTAATAGACCAAGAGAAGGTCGAACATCGCCTATAGGATATGACAGCGGTATGTCACTTGAATTTCCATGAGAAACTCAAGGATGGTGAAATTCAAGGTCACATGATTCAAAAACCCATCTTGAATTATGATGGTGGGTAAAGCCTCCCATAGGCTCATGTCATTATCTTTACCTCTCTCAGAGGTGAAATCATGATCTGAAATGAAGAATTTTTGTAAAGTCGAAGGTGGTTGTGATAAATACCCCATTTACTCTTAATTCCTATGTGGGAGTATCACCATCCAATACATCCTTCCGCGGATTGAAGATGTTATCTGTTGAGGTGATGTGGGCTACATCGGCATCAACATGTTGTACATAGAGTCTGCATTCTCTTGTTATGGGATTCTGTAGGTACCAATGGATTTCCCACATGGTGATCTTCTTCAAAGAGTTCTAGTATATATCATCGAGTCTCCCCCAATACAAGAATTTAGGTGGAGAGAAAAGATATTGAAATTTCTAGGGGTATCTATATAGTTATTACATGGAAGTTAGCTAATAAAGACACCACATATAGGTATTTGGGGTGGGTCATTGGTACTATATAAACTTCACCCCTAGGAATGTAAATCCTTAACAAATGGGTTCCTACCCAAAAGAGAAGTCATGGTTGATGTAGAAACATATATTTATAATACTAAGTGGTATCATATAATAAAATATCTAGGGTGACCTATTATTTAAAACCCATATTATGAGATTAATTCTGGTGTATAAGTTCCCTGAATGTGAGTTTATCCAAACCATTAGGATCTCTCACTAGGGAATTTTTTTCAGTGTCATGGGTAGGACCACATTGATGACTAATGTTCGCTTTACCCAGGGCAGCAAAATTCAAGGAAGTTCACTACATCATAATTGGGAGGACCTCAATATTATTGAAGATTTATTTCTATTGTTAGAGAGAGTCTACCTAGGATTACCTATGGGAGACTATGCTTTGGATCCTAATCTCATGAAAATGTGTCATTGTGTAGCTCTCAATTTGTTAGGGGATTTTATTGTGTGTATGAGAGTCTCCATTAATCGAAGAGAAGTGATATACTGAACCTTTTGTGGGAATCATGTAGTCTAGACTCGAGTAGTTTAAACTAGGGTGATCTCTACCCATTCAAATGTGGGTCATTTAGAACTTCACTAAAGGCATTTATGTGTATTGGGAGCCCTCCTTGGTGACTCCTAATTGTTATTTGGGGTTGAAACACCTTATATATCTCCTACCTCCTTGACATAGGTTAAAGTATAATTAGTGATATCTATGGAAATTCTCCAAAAGCATTTCTTTGGTGTTGAAATGGGGTTTTCTACCCCTAAAACCCACTATGGTTGGGGGCACTTTTGTTTTGCTATTTTTTATATCCTGTCAAGAAAAATTCTGATTTGGGAAGATGAATTCTTATTTATAATGGAGTAAAAGAAATTCAATGACCCATGATTGTATAATATCTAGCAGGGAAATGATGTGAGAATTCCTCTTATCTATGGAAGAGATGGTTATTAAGACTTGGTAATATGTATACAAGATCGCCATGTGCATAAATTTTTATGGTTCTATAGCATCTTTGGTGTTTCTTAAACTCCCATTCATGTTGATCATAGTGGGAGAACCTCTTCTATAATGTCTTCTTGATGGAATATATAAGTTTATTAGAATCCAACTTTGAGTACATATCTGATATTTGTTATTCCAAACAAACTCAACATTAGTGATTTATGTCTATAGTGAAGTCTAATGTTACTCATCCACTCACTATTTAAAGATAAGTAATTCATATTAGGTTTACAATTATATTTGGTTGAATCTAATGAATCCTAGAGTTACCTATCCACTTGATATTAAATGAGAAATAATTCAAATTAATTTTATAACACTTTCCATTGGGTTTTGTTGTGTTACAATACATCATTGATGGTTTCGATATATGTCTCACATTCCCTCTTTCAAAATAAAGGAAACAATCTCACCATAGGGGATATGGTAACAGAACCATCATAAAAATAAGATAAAGGAATATCAGTGTGTAACTAAAAATCCTGTCATTATTTCTGATTCTACCTTATATATTTTATACATGATCATGAATCTCATTCCCATTGTCATCTTCATGTGGACATTAATTAATTTAATCAGTTGTTTCCTTGGTAGGGTGAACATCATCGACTAGATAGGATGAGCCTATCAAAAATCATAGGCATCTTAGGATTATATTTTTTCAATTCTCCCCTTGTCAATCTATGAGGGTATATTATACATGTAATGTTGGAAAAAATTATGGGTTTTCAATATAGATCCATGAGGGAAGGTTTTTTATGTTTCATGTGATGGGTTATGAAGGTGTCTTATTCTCTTTGCATAAATAATATTGTTATCATTTTACAATTCACCAAGTTATCATCACAGAAGGCCTTCTAGGGTTTTCACCAAAGCCTCCTTAGAATCATCACCTAAGGCACCCTATACTCATCAAATAAGTCATATTTTCCTCATCATAAAAGGAATCCTAGGATCATCACCTTGGTATCCTTAGTCTCATAACAGATAGATATTTATAATCATCACATGAGGAAGGATGAATTTTTTATGCCTTAGGTGGGGGTTATCTTATACTCATCACATAAGGTATATTATACTCATCAAAGAAAGAAACTGAAGGGTCCCCTTATACTCATCACACAAGAGCTGTTGAACTTCTTATACTCATCTTATAAAATTAGGCATAGTTTAAGGTCAAGTGGGGATAAATCTTTATACTCTCATCAGGAAATGGTAGGCACAAATTAACATATAGCGGGGAAGACTTCTTATATTATTTTCATATAATGTTAGAAATAGTTTTTCATTGAGTGTGGATGAATCCACAAACACTCATCATTTAAGGGAAAACACAGTTTTACTTCTAGTGAGGATGAATCAAAATTTACTCATCATGAAAGGGAAGACTCAATTTAGAGTTTAGTGGGGGAAACAATGAAAGGATTAGTGGTTTTCAAAGAAGTTATAGGCTTCAAAATCCATCAAAAGTGAGATGGGATATAAAGGTCATTTTTTGTTATTGTTGAACAAAAAAACAATGAGTCCAACATATCATGTGGGAGAAAGAAAAAAAATCATGTAGTTCATATAACATAGAATAAGGTAGTATAATATGATCTATACATGTAGTATAATTTCATGTGGTAAGGAAAGTAATATCATGGACGGGGAAATATCAAGGGATAGATTGAGGAATTTACATTATGCTGAATCAATGTTATTGGGAAGTAGAAAGAGTATCTTTGAGTTTTATGGATGTGCTTCTCAAATTTTTCTTGAGACAAATATTTATTGATATCGCCCAGAAAATACATAATTCTGTGGGCCTAGGTGAAAATGCCTAAGGCAGCAGTTTTCATATTTATTTTTTACAAATGATTCTAGATTAGATGGATGGGGATCCCACATGCACTTGGATTTTATGAATGTGTGTTCTATTGAAGGAGAGCATCAATTTGAGGGAGTTGAATCAGAACATTTCAAATTTAATTATATGATTTAACGAACTTGCACAAGGTAATCCATATAATTTCTCACCTATAAGGATCCATGTAGATTTAGTTGAGTTACATGAAGTGTGTAAGAGGAGGATTTATCATCCAATGGATAAGTATTCCTAAAAATCCAAAATTCAATGATAAGATCCATGAAATTTAAATATTAGTGGTATTTAAAGGCCTCTCTCTCATATAATATGGCTGATTTTTAAACTTTTAGTGTGATCCTAGAAGTCTCGTGTTTTCAAAAAACATTTGAATTGTGTTCCACCTATAGTTATGGGAACACATAACTCAAGAGTGTGAAATTATTTATTTTTCTATAGAATTTATTCTTTCAGTCATATTTCCAATAGGATCCTTTTATGATACTGTATTCAATTCCAATAGATTTCTGAAAATTAAATTCTACAAAAAAATTTCTAGGTAAGAATACATATATTCATAAATTTTTAACATGGTTTATCATAGTGTAAAATTATAAAAATTCCAAAGAAGACACTATGGAAAACTCGGCCACAATGGCAGAGTCCATCACTTCATTAGATGTTGTGAAGGGTCCTATTGGATAAAGACATGTTTTATTGAACATGGGATGGTTCATATCATTTTGGGAGAAATTGAGGTTTTTTATGATGAAATTAAATTTATTTCTCATTAAATGGAAAGATGATCTCACCAAAGGTCAAAACACAGACTTCAAAAATAAAATAAAATTTATGTAATCATTGATATAGGATATGTAAAGATCTATTGGATGGATATAAATTGTAATTTAGTAGTTCCATTAACAGAACAAATACATTTGGCACTTCTAAAAACCAATGATTTTTTGACCCTTAAAATTAATAATAAATTCAGTATCTTATGTCACACACAACACCAAACTAATAAAACACCTAACAAAAATGAATAGAAATATATAAAAAACACATGAAAAAAGTAATCACTCACTCAAAATTATTTTTTTATTCCAGCATAATGAAAACCATGGACCTCAAAGAGGTCTAGAGTGGTGAATCCCGAGGGCTTCCC
This sequence comes from Viscum album, assembly GCA_963277665.1. Lineage (NCBI taxonomy): Eukaryota > Viridiplantae > Streptophyta > Magnoliopsida > Santalales > Viscaceae > Viscum > Viscum album. The sequence goes on along the minus strand of OY728147.1, from coordinate 2,041,521,462 downwards.
CATAGATAATATTATTACATCATTTCCCTTTATATTAGTATAAGATACCTCAATTCCGATGAAATGATATATTTTAATTCTCTAATCAGAAAAACATGGTACCAAGGAGTATTACTACTTTCTCAAATAAATTAAACCAATATATTTGAGTCTAATTCCACCTCTAAAATATTAATTTTTTATAACTTATACAAGTAAATACAATTCAAAAGAGCTCGGGTCTTGGCCCAAATAGAATTATCCATTTCATAGAATACACTAAATCCCATGATAATAGATACTTTGTTGTGACGGATGAGGCCACTTCCTCTCATATTTCCCTGTGTTTATGAACAATCAACATTTAACTTGTATACTTCCTTGGGGGTCCACTTAATCCACTGACCATTCCAACCCATGAGAACTGAAATTCCATTTTTTTAGAAGCCTCTATCCACCACCCATTCCTTACCTCCTTGAAAAAGATCCTCATGCTCAGCCACTAGTGATAGCACTTGAATTTTTAGTTGTTGTTGGGAAGTTTGGATTCCTTTGTGACCTTTGTTCTTCATGTCCCAGATAGCCCAACATACCGTAGAAAAAAAATCATCGAGCCTTTATATCCATTTCACAATCTTCTCCCCCTGAATGTAGAAGAGAATGAACTCAAGGATATTCTCCTCCAACCAGTAGAGATGTATTTTTTGACCAACCAAGTACCATGAAAATATTTCCATTCACTATTGAAAAATATGTTCCATATGGATTCACTTTACGATTTTTGAAAAAACCATTACCATTTATCTAAGTTGATTTTTTTTGTATATTTTTATCCAGTGGAATATGCCTATTAGGTAAATTCTAGAGAAGAAAATTCATTATCACTAGGATCTCTTACACCAGAGTTTTCTCACCCACAATTAAAACTGATGACTCACATGAATAAAAGACTAAAGTTAATTAGTACTAAAATATCCTAATGTCGACTCGGTAAAAATTAATTTTTTTTTTCCATCGATGATAATTATCTTTTCAAATGGGATTTTTTATCATCATTGTTTGTGGTTGAGATGAATCTTGGATAATTGTTGGCCTCCTAGAAATAAACAAAAATAATGGGGAATACTAGAAATAAAATAGATCGTCAATACTACTTTTATTTCCAGTATTTGATTTCGCCACATCCAATAAACTATTGCACCTTATCTTCACGATTTTTGACATGATTTTTCCAACACCATGCCAAGACTAAAAAATATTACCCGATCGAGTATTCTCATTGGTCCAGTCCTCCCCATATTTTACCCTTATGAACTAAGACCATATAAAATTATAATCAATAATCATTAATGAACGCTTTTCCTAAAAACCCATCATGGCTTCAGTAATATTCCGAAAGTTAATACCACCCACCCCAATTGGTCTCACCAGTAACTACCATGAAACCCAGTGGAAATTCATCACATTTTTTTCCCAAATGAAGTAGTAAATTATTTTTTCAATGTCATTAATAATTACCCTTGGTGGTTTGATAAGAGAAAAAACATATTTGGGCATGGATGTTAAAACACTATTTTCCCACATGATCTTTCAACAAAACAAAAGTAGCATAATTTTCTAGATAAGAATTTGATTTGTTATCTTACTGACATGGCTTTAAAAAATAATTCTTTTAACCTTTCCATCTAAAATGGTATCTCCAATATATTCCATTAGAATTCTATATCATTGAACACCAAATATTCCCTTAATAGTTCATCAACATCGGATCAAACAATATTTCTAAAGATACACACTGGTATTTGATTAATTAATTTTTTGTCCACTCCAGCTTCTATAAGACTTCATATTTCTTGTTGAAAACATCATTCAAATTTTTTCAATTTATGGAAAATAAAATGTCATCTAAATACATCAGGTGAGACATAGAAACCATCCCTGATCTGCTTCTGAATGAATGAATGTTCCCACTTTGAAATTCTTTCTTAATATTTCTAGAAAGAGCCTCTTTCATAATCATGAAGTGGTTAGGGTAAAGAGGGTCACACTACCACCTGAAAAAAAATCATTAATAGATAAAAATATAATTAAAATTAAAATAATTATATATTTTTATTATTATATTAATATTTTAAAAATGATTCTATTTGATGAACCATTAAAAACATGGGGTTTTGTTTTTTACCCTAATAAGTTAAATTTAACATAGTATAGAATTTGTTAAAATAATTAATATTTATATTTATAAATTGATATAGTAATATTCTAATATTTTTAAATCTATGTGAAGTAATAATAAAAATACTTCTAGTATAAAAGGGTTGTTTTTTAATAAAAAAATTTTTATATATTTTATTTTCATTATATAAGAAGAAATAAATGATTTTATTTGAGTTATTATTGAAATATTTTCTTAATATAAATTTTTGATATTTTTTTAAACGATTTATTTTTTATGTGAATAATACAAAATATCATTTTAATAAATAACGATAATTTCATGACATAGTTAATATATAAGTATGAATTCTAAATTTATTAAAACTTTTTCTAAGGATAAATATGATTTTTATTAGTTTTATAATATTTAAACGTGTTTTTAATCTATAAATCCATATTTGAAATTTTATAACTTATATTGTATTTTTCAAAAAAAAAGCCTTTAAAATATTTTACAATTATTATTTTAAAATTAAGTTATATAACTACTATAAAATTAATATAATATAATATATTTTATATTTGGTATCATTAGGTACAAATTATTTTATAACTAACAATTTTCTGAATCATAAAGGATAAATTTATTTGGTAAAATCTAGTTACTTTGATAAAAAAGGGTAAAAAGGGTTTAACCAAGAGTGAAAGACAAAAATAATCTTTACAAAATGTTTGAAAATTGGAGGGTGAGGCCATTTTTGAACTTATACCATCATATATCCATTATTTACCAATTTTGGGGCTATATTCCTTGATAGATACTTTCCATTATTGAAATTATTTATGTAGTTACAAAAATGTCATCCATTTTCACTTACAAAACGGGTACTCCCCTCCTCACATAAACTAAAACTAAAACCCATTTACTTCGTCCAAAAATATATATAAACCTATTATAAACTATATTATACACATTTAAAAGGTTTATTACTTCTCAAAGTAGAATTCATCAAATACTTAAACCCCTTTACTAAGTCATAATTAAAGAAGATAGGTATAAATTTCCTACCACTACATTCTCATTTATATCTATTTTTGTTCACTTCTTCATCCAATAATTCCAGAACACCATATTAAAATGATTTAATAAGTTTCACTATCAAACATTATTGTTATTAATATTTTATCATAATCATTAACCACTTTTCTATTTTCGTTTAAGAAAAATGAAAATATGAATCGTGTGTCCGTGTGAACTACCATCTTCATGAAGTAACGTGATTATTTTACTACACCATAATAAAATAATGATCTTAATATAGATTTTAATATATAAATATTATATTTATAAAATATTATATATTCTTTAATGATAAACCATTTTACTCTTTTTCCCTGTTCTATGGAAAACGAAATCATTATTCAAGTGTACGTGTGGACTACTACCTCATTGGAACTATCAATTTCTATTTTTGATTCCATCATTGAATTATAAGGATGATCATAATATCTATTTCAATAGAAAAATATTATGTATATAATATTATTAAGGTTCTATAAATACAAATTGGACAAAATATTAACAATGTCAATAATAAACAATGGTGGTAAATTCGACCATCCAAAGGATCATTCTAGAGGAAATTAATTATTTCCTCATACTATGAAATAACATTAAATAGGTTATATTATTCTTATATATATTTCCAATTATGATATAACACACTAATAGAAACTAAATAATATCTTTTTATTTATGGTACTATTATATTTCAACTAAATCACCTCATAATTATTGATTTATTATGGTATGTTCTTGTTTGGGTGGGTATAACAACCTACTTGAACAATGCTATAATTTTATATAGTGGATGAATAGGGGAATTTAATATTTGGTAATATATTATTTTTATTAAAAAAATAATTGTTTTTATAATATTAATATAAAAAATTAACTCGTTATTTAGGAAAACATCCTTTACTAGCTAAGAATCATCATAACATGTTCATCATCAAATTCATCTTTAAGGATTCTCACAAAACATACCATAGAATTAAATTATATAATTATAAATAATTTAAAAACATCAATTAAAGGATCTTTTTTTATGTTTTAATAGTGAGTTTTTGGACTAAAATAAATAATAATTCCACTATTATAAAACTAGTTCAAAACAGTCAAGATTACTCACACCCGATATCAAAAATAGACAATAACTAACTAATATACATGTAGATACAAATTATAAATGATGTTTATAAATGTTATTATATATGGAAAGGTTTTTCAAATTTTATACTATGAAATTTTATTTTTTTTATATAGGATTTTACAGTTCATTTCAACTAACATGAAATTAAGGTAAGGTTTCTCTATTCTAAATTTACACCCTCTAAGAAATATTTCTTATAATATAAAGTTTTTCCTCCAAAATAGATTATCTAATTTCCCTTAAATAGTTTATATAATAATTCCCTAAATTTTCAAAAAATTAAAATTTTTATTTGATATTATATCTTTCAATAGGTTTTAAATTGATAGAATTCTAATTTTATAAGAGTTTTCTGGTCTAAATTATGATTCTTTGAGACATCATACATTATTTACACCATGTTTCATTATATGGTGTATTTACTTTTCATGGAAGTATTTTTGTTATAATTTTTTTTATTTAATGTGATATACTAATAAAAATAATATTCCCATATTTATGTGGACATTAACTCAAATATTACCCAAATTGTAAGGATTTTTTGTAACTCAAATTTCATTTATTGAGTTATAATCATTCCATTTAACTTATTTAATATGATTTGGGTGTATTATACCATTGATTTTTTTATGTGGAATTATTTCATTTTTTCTGGATTTAAATTCCTTCTATATAAACCATTGTTAAATATTTCTTAACTAATTAAGTGTGTTTCTAATAAGGGATATTGATAGCTAAAATATTCTTTCATCGATTTATAAATTATTATCTTGAACATTATTCTTGCATGCATGGGTTATCCCACTATATTATTATACTATATTGTATTTTTTAATCCTATTTTTGAAAATTATGATTTAATACAAATATGTTTTATTAATCTTTTTTAAATGTGGGTTTTCATTATCACACATTATAAAATGATGGTTTTAAACAAAGTAAATTTAAAGGTATTAAAAAGGGTACATTAAAAATTAAATATATAATATTTGGCCCTATATTTCCTATAGAAAAATTAATGTTATTTTCAAGAATCCCTTATAAGGTATTTCTTTTAAAATTAAATGTTCTGGACAACTTTCACTTCAACTTTTCATAAGTTAATTTTCAAAGTAACAAGTTTATTTTAATTTTATATCAATATAAAAAATACTCTCTAAAAGAAGATTTATTTTTTCACCTCTATTGATATTTTAATGTTCAAAAGTATTTACAATCATGGAATTTGTGTGACTTGATTTTTTCAATAATAAATATATACAATTATAATTTTTAGGATTTAACCCATGGTATCAAAAAATCTTATTCTTAAACCATTCTTTCCTAACACTATTCAAAGTATTTTTTGGTGAAGATGTTTCCCATCTATGTCAATATACTTTTCATATTTCCTTATTACACTGGGGGTATGTTTTTTTCCAAACATACTCCATCTTTCTCAATATGGATTATGTAACATCCTTCTCTTTTGGAGGAATGATACATCATTATATTTATATTCCTTAATCATACATTGTATATAATCCTAAATTTTCACCCAATGACTTTCATTTGTGAATACCCTATTTATGATTTGTTTGATTGAAGTTTGTTCACCAAGATTCCATTTATATATTGATTAGGGAAATTATTATTTTAACTGTATACCATTTTCCTATATAGTGAAAATACCATACGCTTTATTGTCTAGACTAAATGATATTTCCCAAAATGGTTACTTGATGTCATTGGATATCCACTAATTTCCCTTGGTTTTATCATTTTTTGATTATCGATGGAATTTTTGTTTCATGATTAGTATAATATCACTAAGAGGGGTAGTGGTGAATCATTAATCACTTTCTTTTATGAATTGTTCTGAAAGATAAACCAGTGAAACATGGTAGACTTCTCAATCCATTCAAAGAAATATCACAACCTCAACTTATATGTAGAAAACATAAAGATATAGAGCATACCATTAAATTTACAAGGATTTTTTAATGTGACATAATCTTTTCCATGTTTTTAATATCCACCAACATTGATTTCAAATTAAATTCAATAGTAATTGGTTATACCCCCCTCCCCCAATTAAAAACCTTTGTGACTGGTTATACACCTTGGTTCAAACTTTTTCAGTGATTGGTTATGTCCCCGCCCAATCAAAAAACTCCAAATACTGGTTATTAACCTTGGTGATAATATTCTTAAATAATATTTATCTAGTACATAAATTTATTCTTCTTCACATGATCTTTCTCCATAATCTAGTAGGATCAAGTTTTTCTATACACAACATATTCAATATCTTTAATGGATCTTGTTGAATAATACTGGGGATAAAACTCCCTCTTGATCCTGAAAGACCTATATATAATCAAATCCAAACATTCCAAAACAATTCATAGAAATATTCTTCAATAAAATTTCATCTAGTAATACTCATTTCGATAACATGTGTATGGTAGCCTCAGTCAGTTGCACCTCTGTTCAATGTAACTTTGTCTGATACACCACTATCCAATATAAATTTATCGCATACCACTATTTGATGCCTCTATTTGATATACCTTCATTTGGTGCACCTTGGTAAGATAGACCACATTCCAATATTTTTTTCTGGTACTCCAACCCTTCAACCAAGTAGCTTTTTTGTCATAAAATCATGCTAACCTTATAATAATTCCTCATAATATCAATCAATAAATAGATACTCTAAATCATATATCCTCCTTTTATAGGCATATGACCTTTTTAAATCAAGGTAGAGTAATGTGACCCAAATTTTAACTTTTAGCACAAATCAAATTAATTTGACAGCATTTAAATCCCTTTAAACATCAGAGTAAATATTCTTTATCAATGTTTCCTTAAACATTAATGCCATTGATATATTCAAAAACATCCCTAAATACCAACCATATTTACTAACACTAAAATAATTTCTATGCATCATTATAGTGACTAAATTTACAAATATTTTTCCAAAACTCATCGAACCTCCATATGGTGTACAAAAAAGAAGGCTGAGTTTTTCTGTAGTCTTGAATTTTCTATATATGGTGATACTTATTGAAATTCCCCTATTAAAAAAACTCTATCTGGTAGACTTTATCTAATGGAATCGGTTTGGAGATTAAAAACATAAGGTTTCTTTAATCCGATGTCACCATATTTCTCTATCTGATGACATCTCATATCTCGGTCAGATACACATCATAGTTTTTTATATCCAGTATAGGTTCGTATTTTTTTATCCAGTAATTGTTTTGTAATTACCTTCATCTAGTAGACCTTTGTATTTATCTCTATTTGAAGTATTTCATCTGGTGATCTTCAAATTTCTCCCTTTAGTGTGCTACAAAAACTATTTTCTGGTAAAAATCGATTTCTATATCTAATAAAACATCATAGATCAATATATCAAGTATAATATCATATTTATTTTAATCAAGTATAAATTCAAATATTTTCTTTTCAGATCACAACATCGGAGATCAAAGTTCATACTACCGCAACTCCATATCTTTATAACCATGAACATTAAATAGTCTGTAAATTCCTCATTTTTACTCAAACATTATAAAATATTCATAACTTAATATTTATAAAAATGTATCAAAAACATTGTATCATGAACTTTTTATAGTCTCTATAACTTTTAATTTTTTCAAAATTTCTCTCTATCTAGAAAATTTATTTTAAAACTCAACATAAACCATGAGATTCTTTAAGTAATCATGATGTTAAAAATATTGATGATATGAAAAGAATAATTTTACTTATATATGTTTCTCTTAAATGATCTTCAATTATTCCCTTAAAATTAACTTTTTTTAATTAATATATAAACACTTATTAACATAAGTAAAATAAATGTAACCAACACACATTGGACTATAATTATTTTTGTAACATCCAAGGTAAATAATGAAAAAAAACATTTTCATATTTATTAATATTTATGAATTGAATATTAATTTTACGTTAAAGGGGTTTCTATGTTCGATAGCGTACCCGATACGCAACAAAGAGTTTCTTTGAAATCTTACGTTGCACACTAGTAATAAAATAATATTATTTTAAATGGTAGTTAACACATAGCCGTTATATTGGAGAAAATGAATAGAAATAATAAAAATATGATTATATATGTTTTTTTAAATGTTTCTACATTTATACAACAAATGATAAAGTCTTAAAATACGAAAAGAATTCAATTTTAGGCATATATACTCTAACATTCACAAAAGGTCGACTTATCACCTTTTGAGGGCGAACCATCTATAAATATAGCTTTGGTCACTCTTAAACATTCTATGGGACCAAATATCAGTCTTATTTAGAATCAGGACATCAAAATTTACTTTGTGTAAATTTTTGGTATTTTTCTGATAAAGTTCATTTTTTTAATGAATAGTGAAAACTGTTGTATTTTAATTCAAAACATATTTTTAATATAATTTATTTACATGATTAGATTATCTTTTGAATTGGTTTTAAAGTGAAATTAGGATATATTTTTACCATTTAATACAATAGTTGTCGTTGGAATTAGTTTCACTTTGAAATTGGACTCAAACTAGTGTTAATCTTTTAATACTTATTATTTCATAAAAACACGCTATTTGCTCTGACAGTGGGAATTAATTATTAAATTAATTAATATAACTTATATGTTTTGAATTTTGTAAAATGGAAAACATTTTTGAATTCGGAATATCAAATATAACTTACACTACTAGAAAATATGGTTTTGGAGGTGGGGAACCTATAGCGGCCCCCATTTGGGGGCCGCTAATAATATCAACAGCGGTCGCCAAATGGCAGACGCTGCAATTTTTCCTAAAAAACCACTATTTTCCCCTCCCTCCCCTCCCTGACCCCGCGACCCCCCCTTCCCCGACCCCGCGACCCCGACCCCGACCCCCGGCGACCCTCCTCGTTCTCGGCGACCCCTCCCCAGCCCCCGATGACCCTCCCCGACCCCCGGCAACCCCTCCCCGACCCCCGGCGACCCTGACCACACCGGTGACCACGAACCCCATCGACCCCGACCCCCTACCCCAAACCTCCCGGCGACCCTGGCGACCCGACCCCCGGCGACCCGACCCCCGGCGACCCTGACCCTCGGCGATCCCCACCCCCTTGCCTCCGTGCTGCGCCACCGGCAACCCCGGAAACCCCCACTGCCTTGCCTCTATGCTGCGCCCCCGTGACCTCGACACCCCCTGCCCGCGCTGCACCCCGGCGACCCCCACCGCCTTGCCTCCGCGCTGCGCCCCCGTGACCCTAACACCCCCGCGACCCGGAAATCCCCACCCCTGCCCGCGCTGCACCTTTGGATAACCCCACCACCGCCGTCTCCTCGCGGCCCCGTTGCATCCCTCCATAATGCCCTCCTGCCTCTGTTAGACCCTTCCAGTCCATTATGCCCCACCATGTAGAACCCTCCATGCTTCGTCCAACAGTTCTGCTCCTTTCCAGTCTGGTTGTCGAACCTCTGTCGTCAAGTCACTGCGCCGTCATGGATCCACAATCGAGTCAGACCCCGTTACCCTCAGTCGAGTCCTCCACAGGTAATTTTTTTATCCAAATTTGGTTTTTAATTTTAATGATATGTGTTTTTTTAGAATTTAAATAAGATATTTCACTTTTTATTTCTATTAAATAAAGATATGTATAGGAGTTGGATTGATATGCAAGATAGATTTTTAGCTGAATATTATGAGGGGATTTAGCGATTTATGGATTTCACCAAAAAATTTCTAAGCGATATGATTAGTTGTCCATGCAGAAAATGAGCAAATAGATATCTCTTCAAACGAGATAGTGTTAGAGAACATTTGTTTTTGAATGGGTTTTTGAAAAACTATAAGACATGGACGCATCATGGAGAAGATTCTGTTTCATGTCATCTCTCAGAAAATATTCATATGAATGTTGATTCGAGAAAAGTTGATCTGATTAACATAAAGCTGAATGATCTGATGTGTCAGTTTCAATATGAAGACAGTAATGTCGTAAATGACGATGTTGGATTGAGTAAACCTCATTCTTCTGCAGATGGAGAAGCATTGAAATTCTTTGAAACTCTTGGTGATGCGCATACTGAATTATATCCTAGATGCACTAAATTTAGTAAACCGTCGTTCATCGTTGAATTGTTACACCTGAAGTCCTTGAACCAGTGGTCAGACACCTCATTCGACATGTTTTTGGTATTATTGAAGAAGGTACCCCCTGCTGGAGCGAATATTCCGGAGTCATTCTATCAAGCTCACAAGTTAATCGATGATCTTGGTTTTACATATGATATAATTGATGCATGTCGCAATAATTGTATGTTGTTCAGAAAAGAGAATGTGAAATTATATAATTGTATTATTTGCTATACATCCAGGTGGAAGACCAATGAGATTAATCAAGGTAGTCAGATTCTTCCTAGGAGAGTCTTGAATCAAGGGAAACAAGTTTCCACTAAACAGATGCGTTATTTCCCACTAAAACTGAGACTGAAGAGATTCTTCTTGTCCACTAAAATTTCTAAATTGATGACTTGGAATTCAGAGAGAAAGAAAGAGGTTGATAAATTAACTCACCCGGAAGATTCGTTGGCATGGAAAGAGTTTGATCAGAGACACCCATACTTTTCCCGAGATGATCGTAATATTCGACTGGGTTTGGCAGCAGATGGTTTTAACCCATTTAGGTCCATGGTTGGTGCGACACATATTACATGGCCAGTGGTGTTGGTTCCATACAACATTCCCACATGGGTATGTATGAAGCAACCTTTTTTGTTACTGTCAATTCTAATTGATGGACCGAGAGGACCTGGTGATAAAATCGAAGTTTTATATGCAACCTTTGATTGATGAGCTGCAATAATTTTGGGCCGATGGTGTAATGACTTTTGACTCGGCAGTGAATGAAATGTTTAGACTTTGGGACGCTTTGTTATGGACAATTAATGATTTCCCAGCGTATGCTAACTTATCAGGTTGGAGTACAAAAGGGTAATTTGATTTCTCTTGTTGTAATAATAGTAAGAAATCTATATGGCTAAAGCACAGTAGAAAGTGGGCATATCTTGGTCATAGACACTTTCTTCCTCCATTGCACAGGTTCAGAAAAGACCATGTATCGTTTGATGGGAACAGAGAGTTTGACCCATCACCACAAATACTATCTGGGGTTGAAATTTGTGCACAACTTGATGAAGAAAACATCCGTACAATGTATGAATTTCAAGATTTATTTGTTTCTGCATTTCCTTCTATTCCAGCTGCAAATAGACAACAAAGTCATAATTGGAAGAAACGAAATATTTTTTTTTCAATTGACTTATTGGAAATATAATATTTTAAGGAATAATTTAGATTTGATGCACATTGAAAAAAATGTATGTGATAATATTTTGTGCACCATTTTAGGCGTCATGAGGAAATCAAAGGACAGTGCTAATGCTCGACGTGATTTGCAAGAAATGGGATTGAGAAAACCTTTACATTTATATCTGGGTGAAGGTAATCGGGCATACATTCATGCTGCACAGTACACAATGAGTAAAAAAGAGAAACAAACATTTCTATCAATTTTGAAGACTGTTAAGGTGCCAGATGGTTATTGCTCTAATATTTCGAAGCGCGTGAATATGACGAGCATGACATTACCGGGTTTGAAAAGTCATGATAATCATATTCTGCTTCAACAGTTAAATCCTATAACAATTTTTTATTTCTTACCTTCCCAGGTTGTTGAGCCGTTGATTGGAGTTTCTTATTTTTTCAGACAGCTCTGTTCTAGGAATCATCACCTGAGTGATTTGAAAAAGCTACAGGATAAGATTGTACTTGCACTATGTCACATATAAAAACTCTTTCCACCATCTTTTTTTGATTTCATGGTTCACTTGACCATGCATTTAACTGGTGAAGTCATTGCTGGCAGTCCCGTGCAATTGAGGTGGATGTATCCAATAGAGCGATACTTAAATACATTGAAACGTTATGTGTGCAAAAAAGCTCGTCCAGAAGCATCAATTTCCAAGTGATATTTAATGGATGAGTGTACTAATTTCTGTGCTTCATATATTGATGAGGTTGAAACAATGATAGATAAACCATCCTAGACTGACGAGGGTCCAATTGGAGAAGGAATAACATTTGATATGCGGAACTACGAGTGGGTTCAAGCTCATGGATATGTGTTGTTCAACACTACATCAGTTATTCCATTGATACAGTAAGATTCATAGTTGATGTGCATTTTGTTTCTATATTTATTTTATTGCTTACCTTATATTGTGTTGTGATTTAGGATGCATATCGCGGAGTGGAAATGTGAAAGGCCCCGTGCAACTGAGTATCAAATCCAAAAACATCATTTCAACACATTTGATGAGTGGTTCAAGACTCATGTATGTATAATTGATTTAATATTTTTATAGTGCAACTATGTTTTAGTTTCACAATCCTTTATCCATTAAACTATATATGTGAAATTTGTAGATTCAAAAGTTACGTGATTTAACCCTGCATGTGAGCGAAGAACTCAATCAACTAGCTGATGGTCCATTTATTACAGCTCGTTGCTACAAGTCTTTGGATGCTAATGGATTCCGATTTCGTATTAGCGATGTTGACATGAACCGAGCCACACAAAATAGGGGCGTTGGTTGTTCTTTTGTTGGTGCGGGTTATTATTATGGATTGTTGATAGATATTATTGAGTTTATTTATGATCATGGCTTAAGAAACATATTTTTAAGGTGTGATTGGGTCGATCCAGTTCGTGGAATGAAAGTTGATAACTTCTAATTTACATTAGTAAACTCTAAAAATATGCTATATAAAGATGACCGGGTTAGCAATGAGCCCTTCATACTGAAATCGCAGGCAGAACAAGCCTACTTTGTCGGCATTGATTCTAATTGGAAAGTTGTGGTGAAAATGTCTAGAAGAGGGGTTTTTCGGATTGACCAAGAGGAACCTGAAGTTGTCTCATTTCCTGATCAAACACTTGACCAAAGAACAGTAGTTGTACGAGATGAAGATATACAATGGACCAGAGAGACAGTTGAAGGAGATACGATAGACTTGCATGATTAGTGGAAATTGTAATTATATTCCTAGTTATTATTTGTAAAAATATTTATGAGTTATATATGTATAAAAATTTCTTGATTTAACTATAATTTCTTTTAATGTAGGTATGTCACAGGGTGGTCACAGTGGTTCACCTGATGTTGTTGGTATGTATGTTTTCATTTTTCTAAATTAATTTATTGCAATTTTCTGTTTATATTTCCCTAACTGTTTCTAATCATTATTTTATATTGTAATTGAATTATGAATTTATCTTTATCAGGATCTACTGCTTCTTCTAGAAGACGCAGGGTTCCTGGTTGAGGGGTTCGATCCTGGAACTCAAGAGCCCGATTGGATGTGTTATTTGACGACACATTTCATCCAGTTAGAGATTGTGCTACTGCATTGAGTCGTCAGTTTGGGCATATGATACGAGACTCCCACAGATTCCCTCTGACGACTCGTGACTGGAGTTCTTTCCCTCAGGATACAATGGACAGATTATGGAGGTAGGTTCAGGTAAATTCAATGTTTAATTTTTCATGATATTGTTATTATTATTGTCCCATTTACTGACAATATTTTTAACAGGATAATTTGAAATCCTGTCCAGATGAGTTTTGGGCTGTTTGTATGTCCAAATGCCGAAAATTATGGATGGATTACAAGTCAAGGGTGAAGAGAGATCATTGGACACCATTTGGGGGTGTGCCAGACATTCTACAGCGAGTCCCTCTGGGCATTCTTCCTACGCAGTGGCAGGATTTTTTTGCGTTTTGGTCGAGTGAGGCAGCGATGGTAAGATTTATTACTTTTAATCTATAAATGACTAATTTTTCAAATGTCTATTAAGTAAATATGTTAAATGTAGACCGAGTCTGGTCGTCATTCACATAATCGGGCGATATAGGGAATGCCTTCCAGACTTGGCACTCGACATGTGTCACAGCTCAGACATGATGTAAGTTCAGAATTCACTATTTCATTCATATTTTAAAAATATTGTAGTATAACATGGTGAACCCCTTTATTATAGTTACACCAACGCGGCGAGCCAATCGATCGGATGTCCATATGGATGAGGACTCGTAGGGTGGGTGATCCCGATGATGCTGGTGTTATAGTAAGAAAAATATTTACTAATTAATAAATGTATTTTTTATTTTATATAAATTATTCATATTTTTTCATTGATTCATTATATGCTACAGGCTCAGTTTGACGCTCAGTTAGCAGAGTTTCCAGAGGAGCAACGTCGTTGTATTGTGCGTATAGATGAAATATTTCACCGTGTCGTGGGGCATGACGGTCATGGTTATTCTTTGACTTATGGCGGTGGTGTCCCACGACATGCAGTTGTTAGATCAGATGTGATGGGTGCATGCAGAGAGTCAGGGATGCACACACAGGCTGAGATAGATGCTTCCATGCAGGATATGCAACGCAATTTTGATTCACAGTTTCCGTAGTTACGTGTAGGGTATGAGGAGAGGTTGTCACAGATGTCATCACGTATCGATGAAATGACGACGCAACAAGTGGCGCCATAGGTAAACAATAAAACAAACCATACTCAGATTGAATTTTATTGATATTTTTAAGATACATAATATTGATATATATTGTAGGCTCCGAATACATCTGGTGGACATCACAGTGATATTGGTGATCCAGATGAGAATGAACCCCATGAATGAGGTAACTTCATTTGTCTTGATGAATTCTTTATAATTTTTTATATCCTTGATGAATATAATTTCCCTTTTTTACCTAGATTAGTTTGTTTTAATATTTGTGGATGATATCTTCGTGCACTCCAAGAGTTATTATGATCATACCCAACATCTTGACATCATACAGATTACACTTATTGACTATACGTCAAACTATATATATGTCAGTTTTGTATTGATTATATAGGTATAGTTATTGGGTCAAATAATATCAAAGGAAGGTGTTTCAGTGGATGGCGAGAAACTATAGATAGTTGTTTCTTGGGAGAATCCCAAGAACTCTTTCAATATTTGTATCTTTTTAGGGTGAGTGAATTTTGACATGCACGTGCAGAAGGCATGTCAATTGGACGTGCAGTTTGCACGGTAGGGCTCATTATGCGTTCCTTAAGTGTTCCGCGCGCTTGATAAACGCGTGTGGGGGGTCCAAATGGGCCGAACAAAGTCCGAATGGCCTGAAATCGGACGACATCAAAGGGTGAGTGAATTTTGATGTGGTCGAGCAAACGGCACGTCAATCGGACGTGCCGTGTGCCCACGGTGATTGGAATCGTTATTATGGTGTCATAAACGGCCAAAACGGGCGTCTAACTGTCAAAATCATAGCGGACGACCTCTGATTGACCTGAAATCACAGGAAAACAATCCAATTATTATTCGTGACGTGTACGCGCAGACGGAACGTCAATCGGACGTGCGGTCTGCGCGGTAGGGCTCATTATGCATTCTTTAAGTGTTGCGCGCGCTTGATAAACGCGCGTGGGGGGGGTCCAAACAGGCCGAACAAAGTCCGAATGGTCTGAAATAGGACAAAATCAAAGGGTGAGTGAATTTTGATGTGGTCGAGCAGACGGAATGTCAATCGGACGTGTCGTGTGCCCGCGGTGACTGGGAACGCCATTCTGGTATCATAAACGGCCAAAATGGGCGTCTAACGTTCAAACTCATAGAGAACGACATCGTATTGACCTGAAATCACATGAAAACAATCCAATTATTATTTTCGATGTGCACATGCATACGGCATGTCAATCGGACGTGCGGTCTGCGCCGTAGAGCTCATTATGCGTTCTTTAAGTGTTGTGCGCACTTGATAAACGCGCGTGGGGGGTCCAAATGGGCCAAATGATGTCCGAATGGCCTGAAATCGGACAAAATCATAGGGTTAGTGAATTTTGATGTGTTCGAGAAGACAGCATGTCAATCGGACGTTTCATGTGCCCGCGGTGACCGGGAATTCCGTTCTGGTGTCAAAAACGGCCAAAACGGGCGTCTAACGGTCAAACTCATAGCGGACGACATCAGATTGACCTGAAATCACAGGACAAAATCCCATTATTATTTTCAACGAGCACGCGTAGACGGCACGCCAATCAGACGTGCGGTCTGCGCCGTAGGGCTCATTATGCGTTCTTTAAGTGTTGTGCGCGTGGGGGGGTCCAAACGGGCCGAACGATGTCTGAATGGCCTGAAATCCTAGATAACATCGAAGGGTGAGTGAATTGTGATGTGGTTGAGCATACGGCACATCAATCAGACGTGCTGTGTGCCCGCGGTGATCAGGAACATCGTTCTGGTGTCATAAACAGCCAAAACAGGCGTCTAACGGTCAAACTCATAGCGGACAACATCGGATTGACCTGAAATCATAAGACAACAATCCAATTATTATTCGCGATGTGCACGCACAGACGGCAGGTCAATCGGGTGTGCAGTCTGCGCCGTAGGGCCCATTATGTGTTCTTTAAGTGTTGCGCGTGCTTGATAAACGCGCGTGGGGGGGTCCAAACGGGTTGAATGATATCTGAATGTCCTGAAATCGTACGACATCAAAGCGTGTGTGAATTGTGATGTGGTCGAGCAGACGGAAGGTCAATCGGACGTGCTGTGTGCCCACTGTGACCGGGAACGCCGTTCTGGTGTCATAAACGGCCAAAACGGGAGTCTAATGGTCAAATTCATAGTGGACGACATCGGATTGACCTGAAATCACAGGACAACAATCCAATTATTATTCTCGATGTGCACGCGCAGACAGCACATCAATCGGACGTGCGGTCTGCGCCATAGGGCTCATTATGTGTTCTTTATGTGTTGCGCGTGCTTGATAAACGCGCGGGGTGGGGGGGAGGGGTCCAAACAGTCCGAACGATGTTCGAATGGCCTAAAATTGGACGGTATCAAAGGGTGAGTCAATTGTGATGTGGTCGATTAGACGACACATCAATCGGACGTGTCGTGTGCCCGCGGTGATTGGGAACACCGTTCTGGTGTCATAAACGGCCAAAACGGGCGTCTAACGGTCAAACTCATAGCGGACGACATCAGATTGACCTAAAATCACAGTATAACAATCCAATTATTATTTGCGACATGCACGCACAGACGGCATGTCAATCGGACTTGTGGTATGTGCAGTAGGGATCATTAAGCATTCTTTAAGTGTTGCGCGCGCTAGATAAACGCGCGTGGGGGGTCCAAACGGGCCGAACGAAGTCCAAATGTCCTGAAATCGGACGAAATCATAGAGTGAGTTAATTTTGATGTGTTCGAGAAGAGGGCATGTCAATCGGACGTTCCGTGTGCCCGCGGTGACCGGGAACGCCATTCTGGTGTCATAAACGGCCAAAACGGGCGTCTAACGGTCAAAATCATACCGGATGACATCAGATTGACCCGAAATCATAGGAAAACAATCCAATTATTATTCGTGACGTGAACGCGCAGACATCACGTCAATCGGACGTGCAGTCTGTGCCGTAGGGCTCATTATGCGTTCTTTAAGTGTTGTGCGCGCTTGATAAACGCGCGTGGGGGGTCCAAACGGGACGAACGATGTCTGAATGGCCTGAAATCGGACGACATCAAAGGGTAAGTGAATTGTGATGTGGTCAAGTAGACGGAACATCAATCGGACGTGCTGTGTGCCCGCGGTGACCGGGAATGCCGTTTTGGTGTTATAAACGGCCAAAGCAGGCGTCTAACGGTCAAACTCATAGTGGACGACATCAGATTGACCTGAAATCATAGGACAACAATCCAATTATTATTCGCGATGTGCACGCATAGACGGCACGTCAATAGGACGTGCGGTCTGCGCTGTAGGGCTCATTATGCGTTCTTTAAGTGTTGTGCGCGCTTGATAAATGCCCGTGGGGGGTCCAAATAGGCCAAATGATGTCTGAATGGCCTAAAATTGGACGACATCAAAGGGTGAGTGAATTGTGATGTGGTCGAGTAGACGGAACGTCAATAGGACGTGTTGTGTGCCTGCGGTGACTGGGAACGCCGTTCTGGTGTCATAAACGGCCAAAACAGGCATCTAACGGTGAAAATCATAGCAGACAACATCGGATTGACCTGAAATCATAGGAAAACAATCCAATTATTATTCGCGACATGCACGCGCAGACGGAATGTCAATCGGACATGCGGTCAGCGCCGTAGGTTTCATTATGTGTTCTTTAAGTGTTGTGCGCGCTTGATAAACGTGCATGGGGGGTCCAAACTGGCCGAACGCAGTCCGAATGGCCTGAAATCGGACTACATCAAAGGGTGAGTGAATTTAAATGTGTTCGAGCAGACGGAACATCAATCGGACGTGTCGTGTGCCCGCGGTGACCCGGAAAGCTGTTCTGGTTTCATAAACTGCCAAAACGGGTTTTTAACGGTTAAACTCATAGCGAACGACATCGGATTGACCTGAAATCACAGTACAACAATCCAATTATTATTTGCGACCTGCACGCATATACGGCACATCAATCGGACGTGCGGTCTGCACGGTAGGGCTCATTATGCGTTCTTTAAGTGTTGTGTGCGCTTGAAAACGCGCGTGGGGGATCCAAACGGGCCGAACGATGTCCAAATGTCCTGAATTCGGACTACATCAAAGGGTGAGTGAATTGTGATGTGGTCTAGTAGACGACACATCAATCGGGCGTATCGTGTGCCCGCGATGACCGGGAACGCCGTTCTGGTGTCACAAATGGCCAAAACGGGCGTCTAACGGTCAAACTCATAGCGGATGACATCGGATTGATCTGAAACCATAGGAAAACAATCCAATTACTATTCGCGACGTGCAAGCGCAGACATCACATCAATCGGACGTGCGGTCTGCGCCGTAGGGATCATTATGCGTTCTTTAGGTGTTGTGCGCGCTTGATTAATGAGCGTGGGGGGGGTCCAAACGGGCCGAACGATGTCCGAATGGCCTGAAATCGGACGACATCAAAGGGTGAGTGAATTTTGATGTGTTTGAGCAGACGGAATGTCAATCGGACGTGCCGTGTGACCACGGTGACTGGGAACGCCGTTCTGGTGTCAAAAACGGCCAAAATGGGCATATAACGGTCAAACTCATAGAGGATTACATCATATTGACCTGAAATCACTGGACAATAATTTAATTATTATTCGTGACATGCACGCGCAGATGGCACGTCAATCGGACGTGTGGTCTGTGCCGTAAAGCTCATTATGCGTTCTTTAAGCGTTGTGCGCGCTTGATAAACGCGCGTGGGGGGGTCCAACCAGGTTGAACGATGCTTGAATGGCCTGAAATCGGGCTACATCAAAGGGTGAGTGAATTTTGATGTGTTTGAGCAGACGGCACGTCAATCGGACATGTCGTGTGCCCGCGGTGACCGGGAAAGCCATTCTGGTGTCATAAACGGCCAAAACGTGCGTCTAATGGTCAAACTCATAGAGGACGACATCGGATTGACCTGAAATCACAGGAAAACAATCAAATTATTATTCCCGACATACACGTCCAGACGGCACGTCAATCGGACATGTGGTCTGCGCCGTAGGGCTCATTATGCGTTCTTTAAGTGTTCTGCGCGCTTGATAAACGCGCGTGGGGGGGGGTCCAAACGGGCCGAACAAAGTACAAATTTCCTGAAATCGGACAACATCAAAGGGTGAGTGAATTGTGATGTGGTCGAGCAGACAACACCTCAATCAGACATGTCGTGTGCCCACGGTGATCGAGAACGCCGTTCTGGTGTCACAAACGGCCAAAACGGGCGTCTAACGGTCAAACTCATAGCGGATGACATCGGATTGACCTGAAATTACAGGACAACAATCCAATTATTATTCGCAACATGCACGCATAGAAGGCACGTCAATCGGACGTGCGGTCTGTGCCGTAGGGCTCATTATGTGTTCTTTAAGTGTTGCGCGCGCTTGATAAACGCACGTGGGGGGTCCAAACGGGCCGAACAATGTCTGAATGGCCTGAAATCAGATGAAATCATAGGGTGAGTTAATTTTGATGTGGTCGAGTAGACGGAACGTCAATCGGACGTGCTGTGTGCCCGCGGTGACCAGGAACGCTGTTCTGGTGTCATAAACGGCCAAAACGGGCGTCTAAAGTTCAAACTCATAGCGGACGACATCGGATTGACCTGAAATCACAGGAAAACAATACAATTATTATTCGCGACATGCACACATAGACGACACGTCAATCGGATGTGCGGTCTGCGCCGTAGGGCTCATTATGCGTTCTTTAAGAGCTGCCCGCGCTTGATAAACGCACGTGGGGGGGGGGGGGGGGGTCCAAACGGGCCGAACAATGTCCGAATGGCCTGAAATCGGACTACATAAATGGGTGTGTGAATTTTGATGTGGTCGAGCAGACGGCATGTCAATCGTACGTGTCGTGTGCCCGCGGTGACCAAAAACGCCGTTCTGGTGTCACAAACGTCCAAAACGGGCGTCTAACGGTCAAACTCATAGCGGACGACATCAGATTGACCTGAAATCACAGGAAAACAATAAAATTATTATTCTCAATGTGCACGCGTAGACGGAACGTCAATCGGACGTGTGGTCTGTGCTGTAGGGCTCATTATGCGTTCTTTAAGTGTTGCACGCGGTTGATAAACGCGCGTGGGGGTCCAAACGGGCCGAACGAAGTCCGAATAGCCAGAAATCGGACGACATCAAAGGGTGAGTGAATTGTGATGTGGTCGAGCTGACGACACGTCAATCAGACGTGTCGTGTGCCCGCGGTGACCTAGAATGTAGTTCTGGTGTCACAAACGGCCAAAACGGACGTCTAACAGTCAAACTCATAGTGGACGACATCAGATTGACCTGAAATCACAGGAAAACAATCCAATTATTATTCACGACGTGCACGCGCAGACGACATGTCAATCGGACGTGTGGTCTGCGCCTTAGGGCTCATTATGCGTTCTTTAAGTGTTGTGCGTACTTGATAAACGCGCGTGAGGGGTCCAAACGGACCGAACGATATCTGAATAGCCTGAAATCGGACGACATCAAAGGGTGAGTGAATTGTGATGTGGTCGAGTAGACGGCACATCAATTTGACGTGTCGTGTGCCCGCGGTGACCCGGAACACTGTTCTGGTGTCACAAACGGCCAAAATGGGCGTCTAACGGTTAAACTCATAGCGGACAACATCGGATTGACCTGAAATCACAAGACAACAATCCAATTAGAACAATAGAATTAATGATTTTAAATTTTTAAAATGGTAATCAAAATTATGAATATTATTTTGAAAATCAAATACATTATATCTGTTAAAGTAAGTTTGAAGTCAAATATTTTTTTTCTAGGTTTTATTTAGTACTAAGTTTGTTATTAAATTTTTTTGTGCAGTTATATGTGATGATGGATGTGGAGCTTGGAAAGAAGACAGATGGGATTTATTTGGGTATATTAATGTATAATTGATTTTTTTTTTAAAAAATAAAATTTAATAGCGGCCGCCAAATGGTGGCCGCTATTGGTGTCTCCATGGACACCTTTAGCGGCCGCTATAGGTCCGGGATTTAGTGGCTGCTAAAGCCCTTCCCGGCTTGCCTACAGCATCCGCCAGATGGCGGTCGCTGATAGTAACAGCGACGGGGAAAAAGCGGCCTCCATTTGGCGGACGCTAGGCGGCCACTATATTCCTTTAGCGACGGCTTTTGGAAGCCTCTAAAAGTCATTCTTGTACTAGTGTTAGGGTGAAGTTTCTGTATATTTCTAAAAAATATTAATTTTTGATGAATAGTGAAACCACTAAGTGGTACTTATAAAAACTGATTTTCCGTTTAAATGAAATTTTACCACTTCTGTGTTTTGAATTTCAAAAATCCAACATACATGGTTTTCATTAAGAAGTAAAATGTGGTTCAATGGGATTAAAATAATTTTTTGGTGAATAGTGACTTTTAAGTTTTTAATCGCGATTAGAGGTAATTAGTGTAGTTTAAGGTAATAATAATGTTTTAATAATATGAAATGAACTCTACACATGTCCTACCCTTATTGGATGTATCATGTCCGACCATGAAAATCCATGGGTCAACTTGGGGACCCCATGGAGCCTCTTTGGTAGTAAAATGACATTAATATCTTCTTATTTAAAGTTAAAATAAAAATGTCACAAACATGAGTTGTTTTACAAAAACAATTTTTAAATGGGGTTATACAAGTCATATTTTTTACTATAAATATAAATTAGAAAGATAAAATGATTTCCTACATCATGATATTTTTTATAATTTTTATACATTAAATAAATTAAATTATTTATGACACCATGATGAATCAGCGATTACCTCATTTTTTAACAATTTAAATAAAATGAAAAGATAATGTATAATCTAAGACCTAAACTTGTCAAAAACCAATTTTATGGGTATATTTCTAACCCTTATCACCTTATCCTCGAATTATGTCAACGTGGGAACTTTTAAATCCGAAACTCATTTTAAAATAAAGTAGCATTTCTTTACTTTCCAAGAGTGCCCCTCCTCTCCTCTTATAAAAGGCCCCCACCTCTACCTCCTCACCCACACCTTTCAAGCCTTTGGTTCGGCCAATCTCTACCCATTTGGTCTCTCCACATCCCTCTCTTACTCCTTGAAGCCTCACTTTGGGCAGAAGTCTTCCCAAGGAAGCCTTTGAGCTCAAATCAAAAAGAGTTCCCCGTTTTAAAGGTAGTGTTTTCTCATGTGTTCTTTTGTTTTATTTTGCTTCTCCAACCCCCTAAATTCTTTTTATTCATTTATTTTGTAAATACTCTAGTGTCTTCAATATAATATGATTTTGTTATAAGAATAATTATAGCTACACTTACACACACCTACATCTAATGGTTTAAGAACATATTGTTTCTGGGGATGGCGAATTTCTCCCTCACGAAATGATGATTGTTAAATATTCTTACAAAACCTTCAAAGGTGGACATTAAGATGTAACTATATTTATATATGATATATAATATGTTTATGTATTCCTTAATCTTCTGTATTTTTCATTTATGGCATACCTTTATGGTTTCCATTATGGGTAAACGCGATATCTTCATTTTAGGAAGTGCGGACTACCGCCCCCTCAAAGTGATTTGATTCGTTAATGCCATACGTGGGACGTATAAAGGATGTATTTAATGATATTATATATTATATTATACTATAATTATAATATACCTTTATATCATTATGATTTCACACCATTTAAGTATGAGATAGAAATGAAAGTAGCGTTCATGCGTACGTACGGATTACCGTCTCCATGAACGGTGCATTTCATTTCTTATCCACAAATGTAATGTACTATTATAAGTACATATATATAATGGATATATATGATGTATGTAACATCAAGGTGATGAATATAATTCTGGAATTAAAATATACATGCCTCTCATTTAGTTTTAATTCCATTAATATGACCTAGAAATGAAAGTAGCGTTCTTGCGTACGTACGGCTTACCGTCTCCATGAATGGTGCATTTCATTTCTTACCTCTAAATGATTATGAAATATTATAAATACATTTATATGCTGGATATATATGATATATATGATATCCAAATCATGAATATCATTCTGGATATAATGAACCTTTGACCACACGAACAACATGTAATTGTAAGAAATCCACTTTCGACTTAAGAACCAAATATTGACAAAACAAACATTATTAACTTAAATGATTACGTAATGTTTATAACATGGAATTAAGTGATATAAAAGGATTAATTAACTTGAAAAGGGTTCTTAATCAAGTAGAAATTAAATCAAGTTTATTATTAAGGACGTTAAATAACGATCGAGTAAAGTCAGACCCAAGGTAAGGGACTTCGTCTCAATCTCCTTTCATTGAGGCATATTTAGTCTTATACACAAATTTCTTTTATATGGTGTATAAACCCCTTTGACTTTTAATTTTATACAAAATAAATCTTTTTCTATAAAGCGTTTTACTAAATGACAAAAAGGAATGTTTCTTTTCACATACGCGGTGACAACGACCTTTTTCACCGCCGTGAGTATTATTTGGTATTTGGATTCCTCAACAAACCATAATGTTTTTAAAATGAAATAAATATCATATACTCTTTTATGTATTTTTGTATTGAAAATGGTTTTTATAATGGATTTGTTATGTCAATATATTTATGTGATATATTGTGATCAAAGTGTGGAAATGTTTTCTTCCCATTATATTTTTTTTATGTTTCATGATTTTATAATGGTACTTGGACATTTGACGGGTGGTTACATGATAAACCATATGACGGGTGGTGCCGTGAATACCAGGATAGGTGGTTATGTTATTACCTCCAATGCATTGGGTATGAAAGTCAGTCGTATGACTATTACATTAAGTGATATGTGTGGAAGTCGACCGTATGGTTATTGCATTTAAGTATGTTTATGTCCCAAGTTACCTTTATAAGTTATTTGATCTTTATATGGGTTTTATGGTAATCTTTTGGTTACAAAAGGGTAAGTAATTCTCTTTTATTCAGTGATTATTTTTTACTACTTCATAAAGGTGAAAAGTATTACTTTGATAAAGTATACATGGTTTACTTGTTGTTTTGATAAACTAACATTTTTCATTCTTTGTGCATCCCTTACTGAGCTTTTTATGCTCACCCCTAGTTTTTTGAAATGTTTTTCATAGGACTTAATGTGGAATAGGGTCAAGGATGGGATCAAGGGAAAGTCATGCAATCTAAAACATGGAACTAGACTTGTTTCTTTTTAAGAGTTTTTATTTTATGGAAATTTACTAGAAGTGACTAATTTTTAATCTTTTGAGATGTAATAGTTATGTATTAATTCTATAAAACTCTAAACCTGAAAAGATCCTCAATGTGAATTATTCATTTAATTCAATATTAAGTAAGGTTTAAGGTTGGGGCCTTATAGTTAGTATCAAAGGTCGGTTTAGACAACTTGAGGAGTTATAAAATTGTTAAATTATAAATTAATTTATTGTATGACTAAAATGATATAGCATTTAAAGATTACCATGTTGCTTCTCCTAAGATATTTCTGTGTTAAGAATGGTTTTTCATAGAGGAAACAGAACAGATTTTCTGGGAAGGCATACAGACGGAAATGAACTTTCAAATCAGTATCCTGAGATGGTCAGAATCAGAACTAAACTGTTTGTTGCGGTGATGGATCAGTTGACTCAGGTGAAAAATGTTGGTTGTTTTTATTGATGATATTTTGGTGTTTTCTAAAATTAAAGATGAGCATTAAAGTCATTTAAGGTTTATTTTTAAAACCTTAAAAGAAAACAAATTGTATGGGAGATTCAGCAAGTGTGAGTTTTGGTTGCAACAAATTTCTTTCCTTGGTCACATTGTTTCAAAGATGGCATAACTGTTGATCCTTTTAAAAAAAAGTTGTTGAAGAATGGCCAAGACCCAAAAATGTAACTGAGATCCATAGTTTTCTGGGTTTGGTAGGTTATTATCGAAGGTTTGCTGAAAATGTTTCACGGTTATCTAGTCCAATGACTAAGCTAACTCGGAAGGGTGTTAAGTTTATCTAGACAAAAGAATGTGATTATTGTTTTCAGGATTTGAAAAGAAGATTGGTGTATGCTCCAGTTTTGGCACTTCCTTCCAGGAATGGTGAGTTTGTTATCTACAGTGATGCTTCATTGAAAGGAATTGGTTGTTTCCTTATGCAGAATGATCAGGTAATTGCTTATGCTTCACACCAGTTGAAAATTCATGAGGTAAATTACCCTACACATGATTTGGAATTAGCTTCTGTTGTTTTTTCTTTAAAAATTTGGAGGCATCCTTTGTATGGAGTAAAGTGTGAAATATATAATGATCACAAAAGATTAAAGTATATATTCACTCAGAAAGAGTTGAACCTGAGACAGAGGAAATGGCTGGAATTAATCAAGGATTATAATTGTACAATTCATTACCATCCGAGAAAATCAAATAAAGTGGATGATGCTTTGAGTCGAAAAAGTAATGCTTCATTAACAATGTTGCGTTTGGAACATGATCCTTTGGTTAAGGATTTGATGAACTTTGGCATAGAAGTTTTTGGTGCAGGATGTTCTTCTATTTTGCTTTAGGTATTAGTGAAATCTTCTCTATCAGACAGAATCAAGCAAGAACAGAGGCAAGATAGTGAGTTGTAGAAAAAGGTAGAGCTGGTTCAAAAGGGTAAGTTTCCTGAATTAAACATTGATAATGATTGTGTTTTGAGGTTTTGGAAGAGATTATGTGTTCATGGTGATTCACAGTTGAAGAATGAGTTATTATGTGAGGCTCATAGTTCCCCGTTTTTAGTTCATCCTGGCAGTACTAAGATGTACAGAAATATGTAGGAGTATTACTGGTGGGATGGAATGAAAAGAGATATTGCTGATTTTACTGTGAATTGCTTGACTTGTCAGCAGGTTAAAGTAGAGGGGCAGTTACCGAAAGGGATGCTTTAGCCTTTACCGGTGCCAGAGTCTAAATGGGAAAATATATCCATGGACATTGTTGTGGGATTACCGAGGACATCTCGAGATAATAATGCAATCTAGGTTATTGTTGATCGATTGACTAAATCTACTAATTTCCTTCCTATTCGGGATACATTCTCTCTAGATCAAATTTCTCGATTGTATCTTAAAGAGATATTCAGGTTGCATGGAGTTCCCCTCTCCATTGTATCTGATCGTGATCCCAGGTTTACTTATAACTTTTGGAAATGCCTTCAGAAGTCGTTGGGTACTGAATTAAATTTTAGTTCGGCATTTCATCCACAATTAGATGGGTAGTCAAAACGAACAATTCATACATTGTAGGATATGCTACGTGCTTGTTCGATGGATTATCAGGGTTGTTGGGACCAACATCTTTCTTTGGTTGAGTTTTCTTATAACAATAGTTTTCATTCCAGTATACAGATGGAACCATTTGAGGCATTATATGGGAAGCGGTGTCGAACTCCAACTTTTTGGGATGAAGTGGGTGAAAGGAAACTGATGGGACCATAATTGGTAGAAGAGATGTCAGAAAAAGTTCAGTTGATTCAGAAACACATGAGAACAGCTCAGAGCAGGCAAAAAAGTTATGCAGATAACTGGAGGAAGGATCTATCTTTCGAGGTAGGTGATCATGTTTTTCTCAAAGTTTCACCGTGGAAAAGTGTGATGCGATTTAATAAGAAAGGAAATCTGAGTCCAAGGTTCATCAGACCGTATGAAATTCTGGAGAGAGTTGGATCAGTTGCATACAGAGTGGCTTTACCTCCGAGTTTATCTTAGGTACACAATGTTTTTCATGTTTCGATGTTGAGAAAGTATATTCCAAATTCATCTCATGTTTTGAGCCCAGAGGTAGTTCAGTTTGAAGAGAATCTCTCTTATGAAGAACAACAAGTCCAGATTCTTGACTGAAGAGAGAAAGTGTTGCGAAATAAGGTAATTCACCTGGTAAAGGTTTTGTGGAAAAACCATATGGTTTAAGAGGCAACATGGGAATCTGAAAATGCTATGAGGGATAAATACCCCCACTTATTTTGATAAGTGAATAAAATTGTGAGGACGCAATTCCCAAAAGGGGGGAAGGATGTAACATCCCAGGTAAATAATGAATAAAACCTTTTCATATTTATTAATATTTACGAATTGAATATTAATTTTACTTTAAAGGGGTTTCTATGTTCGATAGCGTACCTGATACGTAGCAAAGAGTTTCTTTGAAATCTTACGTTGCACACTAGTAATAAAATAATATTATTTTAAATGGTAGTTAACACGTAGCCGTTATATTGGCGGGAATGAATAGAAATAACTAAAATATGATTATATATGTTTTTTTAAATGTTTCTAAATTTATCCAATAAAAGATAAAGGCTTAAAATACGAAAAGAATTCAATTTTACGCATATATACTCTAACATTCACAAAAGGTCGACTTATCGCCTTTTAATGGCGAACCGTCTATAAATATAGTTTTGGTTACTCTTATACATTCCATTGGGCGAAATAAAATTATTCTTTAGAATTGGGACATCAAAATTTACTTTGTGTAAATTTTTGGAATTTTTCCGATAAAGTTCATTTTTTAATGAATAGTGAAAAATGTTGTATTTTAATTCAAAACCTCTTTTTAATCTAATTTATTTACATGATTATATTATCTTTTTAAATGGTTTTAAAGTTCAGTTAGAATATATTTTTACCATTTAATCCAATAGTGGTCTTTGGGATTAATTTCACTTTGAAATTGGACTTAAACTAGTGTCAATCTTTTGACACTTATTATTTCATAAAAACACGCTATCTGCTCCGACAGCGGGAATTATTTATTAAATTAATTAATGTAACTTATATGTTTTGAATTCTGTAAAATTGAAATCATTTTTGAATTTGGAATATCAAATATAGATTAGGGTGAAGTTTTGGTATTTTTCTGAAAAACATCAATTTTTGATGAATAGTGAAACCACTAAGTTGTACTAATAAAAACTGATTTTCCGTTTAAATGAAATTTTAGCACTTCTGTGTTTTGAATTTCAAAAATCCGACAAAAATTGTTGTCATTAAGAAGTAAAATGTGGTTCAATGGGATTAAAATAATTTTTTGTTGAATAGTGACTTAAGTTTTTAATCGCGATAAGAGGTAATTAGTGTAGTTTAAGGTAAAAATAATATTTTAATAATATTAAATTAATATGAAACATGTCCTACCCTTATTGGATGTGTCATGCCCTAACAAGACAATCCATGGGTAAACTTGGGGACCCCATGGAGCCACTTTGTTAGGAAAATGACCTTAATATCTTTTTATTTAAAGTTCAAATAAAAATGTCACAAACATCAGTTGTTTTACTAAAACAATTTTTAAATGGGGTTATACAAGTTAGATTTTTTACTATAAATATTCATTAGAAATTTAAAAAAATTTCCTACATCACGATATTTTTTTTATAATTTTTAGACATTATATAAATTAAATTATTTATGACACGATGATGATACATCGATTACCTCATTTTTTAATGATTTAAATAAAATGAAAAGATAAAGTAAAATCTAAGACCTACACTTGTCAAAAATGTATTATATGGGTATATTTCGAACCCTTATCACCTTATCATCGAATTATGTTAATGTGGGAACTTTTAAATCCGAAACTCATTTTAAAATAAAGTAACATTTCTTTACTTTCCAAGAGTGCCCCTCCTCTCCTCTTATAAAAGGCCCCCACCTCTACCACCTTACCCACACCATTCAAGCCTTTCGTTCGGCCAAACTCTGCCCTTTTTGTCTCTCCACATCCCTCTCTTACTCCTTGAAGCCTCAATTTGGGCATAAGTCTTCCCAAGGAAGCCTTTGAGCTCAAATCAAAAAGAGTTACCCGTTTTAAATGTAGTGTTTTCTCTTGTGTTGTTTTGTTTTATTTTGATTCTCCAACCCCCTAAACACTTTTTATTCATTTCTTTTGTAACAAATACAGTATCTTAAATATACTAGTATGTTGTTATAAGAATAATTCTAGCTACACTTACACACACCTACGTCTAATGGTTATAAAATATACTGTTTCTGTGGATTGCGAATTTCTGCCTCACGAAACGATGATAGTTCAATATTCTTAAAACACCTTCAAAGGTGGCCATTAAGAAGTAAATATATTTATATATGATATATAATATGTTTATGTCTTCCTTAATCTTCTTTATTTTTCATTTATGGAATACCTTTATGGTTTCCATTATGGGTAAACACGATATCTTCATTTTAGGAAGTGCGGACTACCGCCCCCTCAAAATGGTTTGATTCGTTAATGCCATATGTGGGACGTATAAAGGATGGATTTAATGATATTATATACGATATTATATTGTAATTATAATATACCTTTATATCATTATTATTACACTCCATTAAAGTATGAGATAGAAATGAAAGTAGTGTTCATGCGTACGTACGGCTTACCGTCTCCATGAACGGTGCATTTCATTTCTTATCCACAAATGTAATATACTATTATAAGTACATATATATAATGGATATATATGATGTATGTTAAATCAAAGTTATGAATATAATTCTGGAATTAAAATATACATACCTATCATTTAGTTTTAATTCCATTAATATGACATAGAAATAAAAGTAGCGTTCATGCGTACGTATGGCTTACCGTCACCATGAACGGTGCATTTCATTTCTTACCTCTAAATGATTATTTAATATTATAAATATATTTATATTCTGGATATATATGATATATATGATATCCACATCATGAATATCATTCTGGATATAATGAACCTTTGACCACATGAACAACATGTAATTGTAAGAAGTCCACTTTCGACTTAAGAACCAAATATCAACAAAACAAAGATTATTAACTTAAATGATTGCATAATGTTTATAACATGGAAATAAGAGATATAAAAGGAATAATGAACCTTAAAAAGGTTCTTAATCAAGTAGAAATTAACTCAAGTTTATTATTCACGACGTTAAATAATGATCGAGTCAAGTCAGACCCGAGGTAAGGGACTTCGTCTCAATCTCCTTTCATTGAGGAATATTTCGTTTTATACACAACTTTCTTTTATACGGTGTATAAACCCCTTTGAATTTTAATATTATACAAAAGTAATCTTTTTCTACGAAGTGTTTTACTAAACGACAAAAAGGAATGATTCTTTTCACGTAGGCGGTGACAATGACCTTTTTCACCGTCGTGAGTATTATTTGGTCTTTGGCTTCCTCAACAAGCCGTAATCTTTTTAAAATGAAATAAATACCATATAATCTTTTATGTATTTTGGTATTTAAAATGGTTTTTATAATGGATTTTTTATGTCAATATATTTATGTGATATATTGTGATCAAAGTGTGGAAATGTTTTCTTCCCATTATATTTGTTTTATGTTTTATGATTTTATAATGGTACTTGGACATTTGATGGGTGGTTACATGATGAACCATATGGCGGGTGGTGCTGTGAATACCAGGATGGGTGGTTACATTATAACCTCCAATGCATTGGGTATGGAAGTCAGCCGTATGGCTATTCCATTAAGTGATATGTCTGGAAGTCGACCGTATGGTTATTCTATTTAAGTATGTTTATGTCCCAAGTTACCTTTATATGTTATTTGATCTTTATATGGGTTTTATGGTAATCTTTTGGTTACAAAAGGGTAAGTAATGATCTTTTATTCAGTGACGATTTTTTACTACTTCACAAAGGTGAAAAGTATTACTTTGATAAAGTATACATTGTTTACTTGTTGTTTTGGTAAACTAATAGTTTTCATTCTTTTTGTATCCCTTACTGAGCTTTTTAAGATCTCCCCATGTTTTTTGAAATGTTTTTCATAGGACTTAATGTGGAATAGTGTCAAGGATGGAATCAAGGGAAAGTCATGCTATCTAAAACATGGAACTAGACATGTTTCTTTTTAAGAGTTTTTATTTTATGGAAATTTATTAGAAGTGACTACTTTGTAATCTTTTGAGATGTAATAGTTATGTCCTAATTCTCTAAAACTCTAAACCTGAAAATATCCCCAAGGTGAATTATTCATTTAATTCAATATTAAGTAAGGTTTAAGGATGGGGCCTTATAATTTCCCTTTTGTTTGTTTTAAATATCCCATTTCATCTTAAAATTTAACATGTGTTCACAATTATTCCCCCCCCCCATATATGGGTTCATTTTCTTTCTCCCCCTTATTGATATGAAGATGAAAAGGTCAACATAGGGGTTATCAAAACTCATATTCTTTCAACTTTAAATCTTGATAAATTTCCTAAAGAAATTAATAGTATCACATGAATCTCTAAAAAGAGTGTCTTTAATTACATAACTCTAAGTAAAAACAAGTAAACCTAATATAGAAAACATTACTATACAATCAACGTTATAAATTTTGTCAATAAAAATTATTTTCTGTAATACATTCCTCAATTTTATACCATCAACCTTATATCAAGGTTAATATGAGAAAGTTTTTTAATATAAAAACAATACCCAAATCAATTAACAAATCATGTCTATTAACACAATTCCCCATATATCTCAATAATATCAACAATTATCACTTCTCTAAGAAGATCCATTTGATAATACCACAGAAAATGAGATAGTAAAACCTTATTTATAGATTTTATCTCCTTAAAGGGTTTATTTACTTCCTTCATCATTGTGATCAAAATTTCCCTTGATAGAAATTTCTACTGGTTGAAAAACAACTATAGAACCTATCTATCTATTCTACTACTTCTTCTTCATTTAACTAAATGTTAGTTTAATTAAGTAAGTATAAAAGGAATTTAGAGGATCATTAGTGTTCTATATAAGTAACATTTATATTGAGAGTATTATCTCATTCTGGACTTATTTTTATTCTTCTTTATTTAATTGTCATTGGATGTTATTATTTCCTTTTGATCCACCATAACAAATTTTTTAATTGATTTATTCTCATCTATTTTGTCTTCATATGAAGCTATCATATTATTTTAATATTACAAAATATATTCATTCCCTTGAGTTTGTAACAACCTTTTCATACCTCCATTTTGTACTAGTTATATTATTATATGTACTTTAATATCAGTCACATATTGATCAAACCTTTTGAATTTCTTCTATATCTTTAAAGCGCCATCTATAGATAATTAATCATCAACTTTATTCTCATATTTTGAATCCAGTCACTTCCTTTATCCTTTAATATTATTTTATTATTATTCTATATTTATATCCTTAGAAATTTGATATGGATAAATAACTAATCACCCTTTAATACTTTTTTAACTTTCTTCAGTTCCTCAAATTCTTCTCTTGAAATGTAAGTATTCTTCATCTTCTAAATTTTATTTTACTCTTCATCTTGATTTATTGAAAATATTGCTATTATTTTCTTATCATAGATTCCCCATGATTCATATAAATTTCTTGGTAGAGACATATTATACCAGAATTAGAATACAATGTTCCAAAATAATCAACAAAACAAATTGCGACATTAAAAACATCATCTTTTATACTAACAGTAGATATAATTTAAATTTTGTCGGTGTTATATCTTTATAAACTATGTGTGTCTTTGTTCCGAAGGAAATATTGTTAAATAATTTCATTATTTATTTATAGGAGATAATTAATAACTAATATTATTTATCTTAGTTTATCCAATTGTATATTTTAACCTGAATTATTGGTATAGATATATGTAAATTGAGATTATTGGGGAATAGTATCAACCTACCTTTATGGCCCCATATTTTCACCATCTTGATAAGAGTCACCTTTAAATTTGACTACCTTAATTAATTATTCTATAATTTTATTTGAAATAGTGTGTTCTATAAGTTGCATTGATTGTGGTTCAAATAACTATTCCTATTTTTTATCCAATCTTTCCTTAATATCTTTCACTATACTCTCATGTTCATCTAACTTGATTCTATTTTTCTTACATTCCTCAAACTATTGTTTCTTATTTATTGAGATTCTTCTTTTCTACTTTTTTTGTTCATGACCTCTCATATTCTATTATAGATCATCCACTTTCACTTGATATACTATAATATCATTGGTCTGTGTTATTTAATTTTTGACATGCTTATGAATCTCAAAAGTTCTCTCTACAATTTATTTCTTCTACTTTTTCTTCTCCTTATTTTGTTGGAAAATTTTCTCAATATCTTCTTTCAATTTTTATTTAAGAATCCATTTAAATTATGTTCTATTTTTTTTACAATAATTATTCCTTGATTAATCACTTTCAATTTTAACATGATCAATTAATTGAATCCTCTGTTAGATTTAATGTTTGTTGATGAATTATCCTCATCTCTTTTTCTAAAAAATTTATTCCACTTGATAGAGAAACTTTCTAATATTTCAATAAATTTTATTTGAGAGGCATCTTATTTTCTTCTTATAAATTCAAATAAAAATATTCTACTTTGAATAGTTACCTACAAAATGACCTCTTTCATTAATATTTAATTACTTAAGAGTGTTCTGACCTTTTCCTTACCAATTTTCTTTGTTTTTTATCTTTTAGAAAGAAGATAAATAATTTTTTTTGAAATATTATACATAATCCTCAACATTTAAATCACTTGATATATATTCTATTTATTTAAATCTAAACATCCCTTTTAACATAGATTTAAAATTTATTTATTTCATATCCTCCTTAATAAATAATACTTCTTTTCACATTTAATTTTCTATGAGAATATTATGAAGCACAAAAAGTGATATATCATATAAATATTCTATATATGAAACCTTGTGGTCAAAATTTTCAAGAATGTTTCTCATTTGTTTTTTAAAAATAGTAAAATACTACTACTTCTCACCAAAACCCCAGATATAGTTATAGATATCATTGAAACTTATAATGTATTAATTAATGTTTTCATCATCATATATCACGATATCTCCGAATATGATCCAATAAATTTGTAACGTAACCCCCTTGTCTTTATTATTTGCTTAACAATTGTTTATCAACTTATCCTTCCTCTATTTTGTAGTTAGAAACACCATGATTTATATCAAACCCTTTTTAGAGAGAGGCATAAAATGGTATTTTTGAGATTTTCCATCAACTCTAGATTTCTCTTATTGATGGTTGTAAAATAAATTTAATTAAAATTAGTAAGTCTCATAATAATATCGTCTATAGCTTCTATTCTAAGAGAAAGAATGTAGGGTAACATCATATTCCTATAGAGGTAATAGTTTTTACAATCGAATATAAGAACATCCCCATTATTAACTAAATTTAAATTCTCTGTCATTAGTAGGTAGTTGGATATTTTAGATGGAACCTTGGCTCTGATACCAATTATAGTTCCCAGATCAGTGTAAGAACACTGATAAGGGGAGGAGGTGAATCAATGGTCATATTATTTTATGAATTCATATCAAAACACAACCTATGAATTATTTTATAGTTCATGATCTACTCAAAGATGTATCTCAACCATACCTCATATGTAATAAATATAAAGAGAAAGATCAACTCTGAAATTAACTAACCTAGTGTGCTATCTAAACCAATATCTGATCCAGTTCTCTACTAACCTAAGGAGCATTCCCAAACTCTATGGGTTAGTTACAGGAACCTGGGAAAACAAAAAACATGTTGGGAATGATTTCACCCAAAAAAGAACAAAAATATTCAAATTATACTATGGGAAGAATTAAGATAAACAAACCAATACAAACATATCAGGGTACATGGAATAATACAAAAACAGTAAGCAAAATAAAATGACAAAAACATATTTTTTGTTAGTCCACAACCACCCACCATGTCCTAATTAACCTACCCTTTGAAAACCATGCACAAACCTACAAAGGAAGATGAAAAATAATACATTCACCTTTAATAGGAAATTAATTTTGTAAACATAGTCTATACAACATGGGTGTGAGCTATAGATACCAGTAAGAGTTCACCAAATAGCCTATAAAGTTACTTCATAAGGTAACTAAAATATGCTAAAATAGGATTACATTAAATTGAGAGAAAGAATTTACATGTCAGAACGAAAAATAAATTCATAGAAGTCATTTTATAATGGATATAATTTTAGAACATAAGTTTTCAATATCAAAATAACTTACTAAACTAAAGTTAGAAAACATTACATTACATTATTTGAACACCAAACGTTTTCTTGAAAGTCGCGGAAAACCATTCAACATACAAGAGATATATTAGACAACAAAAGTAATAACATGAACCTGATACCAATAGCTATAAAAGAGTCAATTTAATAGGGTAAAGGTGAATCACATGAATTAATAAATTAATTAATAGAAGGAATAAATCATGTGAGGAAACTATAGTTCTAAGTAGTGACAACAAACATTTTCAGGAATTGAGTATCATGTATATGGATTTCATCAATATAAACAGGATACAATCGTGATTCCACCATAGTTAAGCTAATCCAAATACATCATGAATGATCTTCAGGAATATATCTAGTCTCATGAGTCTCAAGAAAACTAGTTCCTTACACACCCACTTTCTTGGCTGCATGTCTATATCCTAAATTGTTTATGTTCTCTACAGATCCACTAGATGGTATTTGAGCCCACTAGAAAATCATATATCAAGGTTTTATCATATAACTACCAAGTTTATCATAACTATCCAAAATTTGGGAGTGAGATAATCAAGTTACATGGATCACATCTTGGATAATTATCAATATCAATCATGTACTAATTCCCTCAAAATTTCAATCATTGGAACATGGACCCAAATAAGGTCTCATTTCACCCCCAATCTCCCTCAAAGTAAATAATCCTTTTTTAATGCCCATAAAATAGGAATTAAAAGAATCAATCAAGTTTCATTAAGGGGTTATTACAAGATAGGATTACTATAAAGTACCAACTGGGTCACCCAACATCTTTAATTAAATTCAAAATCATTTCATAAATTCAACCTTTAAAAAGGATAAATATACTTAATTCCCTTCGCAACCATCAACATAATTCCATCTAGTCCAATAAAACAAGAATTTATTTCAAAATAGATCAAATTATTTCAAGTAAGTTTCAAAATTTAAAAATACTCCAAGTTATTACAACTCATAGTTTTACACCCTCTTTCCATGTAAATAAATTACTCATTTTAAATAAACCAAGAATAATCATTTCAATACAATAGTAAAATCATTCAAAGTTGGCACATGGAAATTTCATAAATTCAAGGAATCAAAACTCAATAGAAATAATAGTTTACTTCTACCCATTTCATACATGTTAATGTATTTCACTTTAAAGATAAACACCAAGTCCAAGACATCACTTTCCATAAGGTAACCTAGAAAAGGTCTTTGAATTATAATTAAAGAAGATTTAATAGGAAATTTCATGATATAGAATTGTAGATTGTGTATTAGAAGGAGGAACATATCTATAAATTATCAAGAAACAGTGAAGTACAAAATGAAGTAAAATCTTAGAAATTCCAACATTGAAAATCTAAGGTCCAATTGTAATAAATTAGGGATGTTTCACCTCTGATAGATATCACCAATTATAAGAAGAGATATCTTATTATAATTGATAAAAGATACTAGATCCATAATTCCACATCAATAACCCATGATACAATGAATCACAATACTATCGTAGCCTCTTGGAAAAATATATCAAGATAAAAGAAGAGATCGAAGGCCAGGAGTGGTAGATATTCCAAGAAGAGGATTGTCACAACAATTATCACTTAGATACACTAATAAAATAGGTAGGGAGAGCCAAAATTCCTCTAGAGATCTCCCAAAAACATAAAATGTTGAATTAAATTATAATGGGATGTGTTTGGTGTTAAGGAGGGATGTCTCAGGATTTTAAGTTAATTTTTAGGGCATTAAGAACCTGTTCACATGGTTTCCTGGGTTAGGTTGCATGTTTAGTACTAATGGTGCACCTAATAATGCACCCCAAATATATCCACTAGTATTAATACATCATTTGGATTCATGGATTTCCAAACTGTGTTCCAATCATGAACCTCCATCTATACCACTTCTATAGGTTACATGGTCTGTCCATATGGTTTGAAAAACTACATGCCAGCCTTGCGCCCTCTGGATATTCAACAAGAGATGGATAGTTTCCTCAGTAAGGATTCATGGTTTTCACTAACCACACAGAAACCATGCTCATGCCAGGAAACCTTCAAAAAATATGTATTCCAACAATAATATCTACACATATGAGAATCAAAACAATGAGTCAAAAGAACCTGAATATTGGTAACAGGATGTTAATTTCTCCCTACCATAAAAATTTTTCATCCATAGATAGATTCCAGTTTAAAATATAGATAGATATGATTCAAGAATAAATACTTCACTCACCGTATGATGTGGACAACCCATGGTCTAGAATATATACTCACACAATGTCTAAAACCATGCACAACTCTAAGATCAACACACCAAGATAATCAAAAGATTTCAAACCAGAGAAAGACTAGATCCTTGCATAGGTCTACCCACCATTTAAAGAAATAAAAATGGTGAATCACGAGAGAAACACATCACTTAAACCCCAAATAAGATATTAAATCACTCCCAAAGGAGAGACATCTAGTATCCAAAACTAAACATTTGAGGTAATGACACAAATGAAAACATAAATGATACCCAAGAATACAATTCCCTAAAGATCCATCAATGATAAAACATCTGAAAGGAAACCCCACATAGGTCTTAAGAAAATGAAACTGTCATCATGATAGAAACAAAGGTCAAAATTGATAATCAAAAAATATCCCAAAACAATTAACCAAGATCCCTAGAATAAAGGGATGATAAAAATAGAAAATCCATTATAATAAAAACATAGATAGGTTCCACTCATGTTAGAAACAAAAAGATAGATCAACCTTAACACACATTAGAAGCTCCCCAGAAACTTAGAATGATTCACTCTGAGGCCTATAAATAGAGTCTTATTATCTTAAAGCATCTACTACCCCACAATTACAATATTATGATAACTGAATAAAACATCCCTTTCTATTCTCCCAACTTATAGAACCACTTAATGTGACCCAAATGGATACACCATTTATAGTCTCTTAAAACATTCAAACATAAATTCTTAAGATGACACAGTCCTTCGCACTAGAATCCCATGACATGACTCTTCCTAGACTAAGAATATTTTCCTATTTTAACATTTAATGATGAATTATTTCCTTGAATTCATTTTCCAAGCTCCACTTTAGCTAAAAATACCCTTCCGAGCATCTTCAGATAAGAGATCAACCATACCATAGGAATGGTAGTTACATGGTTTGGCTGAAGAAAATTACAAAAATAGATCACCTTATTGAATTCATTACCAAAACCCGGGGTAAGAAACATACTGAACAAGATAATTTATTAGCATTATACGAAATTGATACTTAATCTTTATTGAAACCCACATACTAAAAAACTTTTTCCTTCTTCTTTATTTGAGCATAATTCCCCTAAATGAAGACTGAAATGAAAAATTACCAAGAAATTATTTCTTGCAGATGAGTGGGAATCAAAACTTTCCACCATTCCTAGTCAGGTCCTCTAAATAAGGAGTTGATAGACTTGAACCTTATTGAATTATGATTCTTGAGAGAATAAAATATCCAATCAACTTATTCAAGACACTTTACTACCTTAAGAGAACATCGATCACCTTTATAAGAAGGGGTGCCAATTTAAGAAGTCCGAGTTGGGTTCTAATGTTTATAAATTCTCCATATCCAAAACTTGATATAGAGTTTGTGTGGAGTCATTAACAAGAGACTACACTTCTAAAAACATGAGGTATTAAACTAAAAATAAAACAAATGAATGAACCATTCTTTCATGAAAAACTTATTAAGATAAAATTATGGTCTTTACAAAATATAGGTTTATAAAATCATAAATAAAATAAAACCCAACAAATACCATAAATCCAAATGCTTTAAAAAAAATCCACTACCCACTTTTATATTATCATCATAGATATCAAACCACATAATATTTTCCCATTTGTAAAATATTAAACTTTTTTTAAAAAGGTGTATTCTTTGTAAAAATTAATTAGAATTCCAATAATCCATTACCATATCATGAAAATTATTTCATAGTTTCAAATATATTAATCTTATTTTCCAATTATCAAAAAATATCTATTTCAAACCCATTTTTTACCAAATTTATTAATAAAATATTCTATTAGCACATATTGAAAGAGTATTTGAAAACCAGTTTTCCAAACTAAAAATTTCAT
The DNA here is from genome assembly GCA_963277665.1 of Viscum album. Taxonomy (NCBI): domain Eukaryota; kingdom Viridiplantae; phylum Streptophyta; class Magnoliopsida; order Santalales; family Viscaceae; genus Viscum; species Viscum album. Next base: position 2,041,481,215 of record OY728147.1, on the reverse strand, counting down.
AAAACTCACTTTTTACTATTGTAAACATTTATTAAAGAACTCAATAAAAACTTTTTTATTCCACAATTTGTTTTAGAAAGAGATTTAAAATCATCAACAAGGGATTAAATCAGAAACGACCAAACAATATCATGACACAAACCACAACTATAACACTACTTACTAAACTCACACAAGTGAAGACACCTTTAAAAAATAGATGAGGTGTTATGTTTAAAAACATATTTTAACTACTCATGTCTTGTCAATATGGTATGGAAAATATCACAAAACCCTCACAACTATTCCGTGTTGAATTTCCAGACAAGTCACATCGACTCCTCACGGTTTATGTAACTTTGAAGACTTAGTGTGACTGTGGTCATATTTTCATTTCAGTTCCAAAACTCATAAGGGATTTACAAAAAAAATTACATAATTAGGAATATAAATATGAATCTTAATCATGAAACTAATAACTCAAAATAAAAACACAATTCTAAAATTTCTATGAAAACTCAAGTCACCTCATGAAGAGGTGGTGATTAATCACACATTCATAAATTCTCTCTTAAGACCCAAAATATCTATAATCTATTTCCTACCATGACTCACCCCTAATATCATAAGATATTTAAAGGATATGTACTTAATTTAAAGGAAAATCCCTTATGATAACATTTGAAACAAAAAAACTCCAAGTACCATTTAAATCAATATCTGTGCCAATTCACCACTAACCTGAAAAGCATTCCCAATCTCCACAGGCTGGAGAAATGCACCCGGGAATCCTAAAAAACATGGTAGATTATTTAACCCACAAAAGATAATAATAATAATATTTAACTATAGAAACAACATCAAATAAAAAATCAGTATGAAAATATAATGTTACAATGAGAACATATAAAAACCAGAATCCAAATCAAACTGCTAAAGCCCACCTCCTAGTTGTCCATGACTATCCATTATGTCTCAAATCACTTACCCTTGTTCAACCATGGATGAACCCAAAAATAAAGATAATGAGAGCATGAAACCAACTATAGGAACATAAAATATTCAATCAACAATGGTATAATTAGGGTTTGGGATACAGATCCCTATACGATCTCACCAAAAAGTGTATATAGTTACTTCATATGGTAGTTCAAATTTGCAAAAAGATGAGTAAAATGAAGTGAGTGAATACTTAACATTTTATAAAGGAAAAAAAGAAATTGAAATAATTTTATAATATACATGGCTTTGAAAAAATTGTTTAAACATCTCAAAAATAATTTACCAAACCAAATTTTAAGATAATGTCATTTAGTCATTTGAACGGAGTCAAGATCCATCACTTCAATAAATAGATCAATCAAGAGCAAGAATAAATAAAGAAATGAAACTTAAATTCTAATAAGTGACAAGTAACATTGTCATGTATTGAGTATCATATATATGTATTTCATGGGTAGAACCAATATATGATATTGAAACCACCATAGTCAAGATAATCAAAATACACCCTGACTAATTTTTGGGCTTACATCGAGACTCATGAGTCTCAAGTGAACCAGTTCCACACAAAACAACTTTCCTATTTTCATGTACATAGACTAAACCTTTCTTGTTATCTATTGATATGTAGTATGGGGTGAGGCCTCTGTAAAAGCATATATCAGGGTCATCTCATCAAAATACTAAGGTTCCCATGAACATTTAAAATAGATGATTGAGAAAATAAAGTTAAGGAGCTCACAACGGGGATCATTACTAATATCAACCTAGAGATCATTCACTCAACATTTCAATCATGGGAACATTCATTCAAATCACATTTAATTATCACCCTGAGCTCTATCGAAGTAAATTATGCCCTTTTCAAAACCCACTAATGGGAAGTACAAGAATATAGAATGTAAAATTATAAGATTATTACAAGAGAGGATCATCATAAAGTAATAATTGGGTCTTCCAATTTTATAAATTCAATTCAAAAACTTTTTTTCAATTCATCATTTAAAAAGGGTAATCATACACACTTCCCTTAAAAATCATTATCATAATGTCAAATGGGCCTTTAAAATAAGTTTATATTTCAAAAAATCTCAAATTCATTCATGGAAGATTCACAATTTAAAAAGTCTTGAGTTAATTTTAAAATATGGGTTTTCACCCTATTTACAAATGAATAAATCACTCCTTTCAAATAACCCAAGAATTCCCATTTCAAGATAAGTGTAAAATAATTTGAATAGGTCTTTTAGAAATTTCACAAATTCAAGTAATCAAAACTCATTTAAAGGAATTATATATTTCAACCCATTTCAAACAAGGCAAAGTATTTCACTTTTGAAATCAAAAATAGGATTAAACCCTCACTTTAGACAAGGTAGCCATAAAAAACTGTTGAAATAGAATTAAAATCAGAATACCATTCAACAATTTATAAAACCATGATAACAAACCCATTCCATGTTCAATTTATCTAAAATAGATTTGAAGAGGATTTCATAAGGCAATTCAGGATCAATAATTAAAGAACGTATTTTAGAAGTATGCACATATCTATAAATTCTAAATAAATACTGAACTATAAAATTATGTAAAATCATAGAAATACCTACATGGAAAATCTAAGATCTAATGTTAATGAATCTAAGAGGTTTCACTTTTGATGGTGACAAATTAATCTTAGAAGAGGGATCTCAAGGGATGTAATCAATGATCATAGATCCACAATTACACATTAATCATCCTTGATTTAATGAATCATAAGAATAAAATAACCTCGAGGAAGAATGAATCAAGATAAGAGAATATATCAAAGGATAATAGAAGAATAAATTAATCTTAGAGGTTCACCACTTCAATCAACACATAAATCCACTAAGAGAAGAGGTTGGGAGATCCAAAACACCTCTAAAGGGTTCCCAAAACCAAAAGGGGTGAATTAGGTTCAAATGGGAGGAGTTTAGCGTTAAATATATAGGTATAGGTTTTTTAATTTATTTATCAGGTAATCAAAAAAACATGTTTTCATTGTTTCTAGGGATAGGATGCATGGTTAGGACTAATAGTGACCCTAACAATCCACCAAATAGAGAGACACTGAAATAACTCTAGGGTTTGGTTTCGTTGTTTCACAAATTTTACACCCATATCATGACTACTAGTATATTTTTCATGAGTTAGACACATAGTTTGAATAATTATTTCCCAACCGTGCACCCACCACCCCCTCTTGATCTCCAATAAAAGGTAAAAAATTTCATGTATAAGGTAGCATGGTTTTCACTAGTTGTGCACCAACCATGATTACGACCAGAAACCTAAAAAACATCATCTTCTTCAAAAAAACCTAAAATAAGATCTTCACAAAGGTAGATAATAAATAGAGTCAAATCCACATAAAATCTGGTAAATGGGTGTTACAAACACAAAATATTTACAAGGTTAGGATAATGTAACCATCTTTGTGTCATGTCGGTTATTCTCCCAAACTTGGATTTTAAATGAACTTGAACATTAATGTGTCATACCACCACCTCATTAAAAACATGAATATCTAATTATAAAACCCCAGTTATATATTTCTTTAGTGATTGGTTATACACCCCCTCCACCATCACAATCCACTAACTACTGGTTATACCCCCCAGCACTAAGATCCTTCTTTAGTTTTGATCTAGTGTAAAAATAACTTCTTACTCAGATATTATTCCTCTAAAAGAAAGTAATATCTACATTTTCCTATGAACAAATTATTCAAGATCTTCAAAATGTATTTTTATTTATACTACTGTTGAGATTTACTACTAATCTAAAAAGACTTGGATATACTCAATTATCAATATTCTAATGCTTTTTCTAGAAATATACCTCAATAAAATTTCATTTTGTAATAATCAGTCAGATAACATTTTATGGCTACCCTATGTGAATCTAACCACTATATGTTGTAACTCTATCTAATTTACCCTCAAATGATGTGCCACTATCTGATAACACTATCTGAGTCATTTTTATGATGAACCATCATCCAATTCAAATATGCCTAATACGATTTTTATGGTACTCATATCCTTCAACCAAGTGGATTCTCATTTGAAAATACATGTAGACCATATAATAATTCCTCTAAAGATTAATCATAAAATTATTGCTTTAAATGCGCTCTCCCCCCTTTATGGGTCTAATTATTCCACAAATAAGGGAATATATTTGGGGTCGATATTTGAACTTCCCACTTAACTCAACTATCATTTGAACTCTTATAAAGCTTCTTAAATATCAAAGTAAACATTCTTCATAAAATTTTCCTAAAATCTCAGTATCAATGATATCTTCAAAAACATCCTCAAATATCATCTATATTTAGAAATTTTTGTAGGGCAGTTCAACATCACCTCAATGAATGACTTTTCAAATCATTTTTTAAACATCCTCAAACCTCTATCTAGTGTATAAACATGATGGAATAATTTTATGGTACTACATAATTTTCATCAACATTTCATATTTTTAAGAACTCCTCCATATGAAATAAATTTTGTATAGTAGCCATTTACCATTGAACTTATATTTGAGATTACAAACCCAAGGGTTTTTTGTTTCTGATGATATCACAGTTCTCCTTCTGAGGACAACACATTTCTTCATCAGATATAATTCATTGATTTTATTCCTCAGGTAAGACTTTTTATTGTTCTACATCTAATACAAATTTATAATTACCTCCACCCGATGGACCTTTTTATTTGTTACTATTTTAAGTAGTCCTTCTGCTGGTATTTCACATTCTCTAATGAGTTTCACCAAATTTTGTTCGTTAAAAATGGATTTCTCTATCCAGTACAACTTAATATATATTTATATTGGGTATAACAACATATATTTGTCTGTCTGGTATAAATTCATAGATTTTTATATCTTTTCATAAATATAGATATCAAGCATCATAAAGATAAAAATCTTGATATTTATAACCTCAACCTTTTTACATTATGTAACTTCAGCTTTTTTCCGCTTAATTTTTATAGTGTTCATAACATGAACATTTTGAAACAATACCATTACCTTTTTAACATGAAATTTGTATAGTCTTCATAGTTTCAACTCTAGTTAACAAATCTATTTTTCCAAAAAAACATCATGAAAAATAATAATCTTAAACCATGATAACATTCCCCCAATCATTATTTTGGAAACATTTGGGATCAACAAATCATCATCTGACTTAAAAATATTACTCTAAACTAAGAAACAATTATTATATAAAATTTATAAAAGTAACTAATTCTATAAAAACATATTGAAATATTAGTAATAAATACTTAAAAACACTTTTTATTAATAATATTTATTAATTATTTCTTTAATTGAATCCATTTTAAAGGAATATAAAACCCATTTTCCTTGCAAGGGTTCTTTATGAGGTGTAGAATGTGACCCATTTCCTTTCCATGATTTATTTTTATATGATGAATAATTAATTTATTATGAAACATTTAATTTTGGATGAATGTTGTATGGGATATTATATCATCATATAATTCATTGGTTAGAATTTCAAGATAATATTTCATGATTATATTTATGTTTCTCTTAAGTGTGGGAACTGATGGAGTGGATCATAAAAGTAATGTTTCCTATACTAAATTTTGTGCCATATTTTTTAGTTATCCTAATGTTAATCTCAAAAAGAATATGTTTATTAACAAAATTTTCAACACGCCTTTGATTCATGACTTTTTTACTTATGTCATGATATATGATCTATTATTTCTTATAAGATCATTACATATTCTGATTATACCCATATGTTTATCTTATGATAACATATGATATTTGACTCTTATAACCTATGTTTACCCATACTGAGAATCTGTTCTCATCTCTTTCTTATGTTTCCATTTCCTCAGGTTATGAAGATTTGTGTAACCTATGAGAGTATTAAAAGGGTGTCTATTATATTTCAATTATGGAGATATACTCAAAAGTTTTATAAAATGTATTTTCTTTATAAAAAATCTTAAAATATAGTTAGATAAAGGTTCTATGAGTTTTTTGATATTTTTTAGATATTTAATACTAATGCAGTGTTTTTAAAAATTTATATTGGATCATCACACTTTTTATCAAAGTTATTTTGTCAAGGTATTTTTTTTAGCACCATTATTGGGAGTGGGGGTCTAGATAAGCTTTGGAATTAAACAGTCCCAGAGTATTTCATTCATGAGTGACAGAATAGAATGGTAATTTTCAATGTAGATTTATCATGGTTTTATAATAAAATGTTACTCCATTTAACATTCATTTATTTTTTCTGCATATATTATATGACTGGTGGAATGATAAATTCTCATTAATGTGAGACTTTGATTTTCTCTTAATTAATGATCATCATAGAGTATTATCTGTTCTGTTGATAGGTTATAATCAATATCTATAGAATATAGAATTTAATAAAAACTATACTCATTTTATTATAAGTGTGTACATTTTATGTGTCACCTTAACGTCGAAATTATTTGATAAATAATTTTTGTTATTATTTTTTACCATATGTATCATTCCCCTTATTTGAAAATACTTTTAATAACTAAATATTTTACCTACCACATGGTTATTTTTATAATTATTAGAAACCATGAAAAAATCATGTATTTGGGTTAGTAGTTCTGGGGTAGATTATTTCACATGGTTGGAGTAGGGTTTTCCTATATGTGTAGCTAAACCATGCTTTATTTCAAGGTCGATCCAGTAAGCATCACAAGGATTGTGCATTGTTTGGTAAAATGTATAATCAAACCAAGTAACCCATATAGGTCATTATAAATTTTTTATTTCCTCTTTATACCCAATGTTTTTATATCTCTTTGGCGGCATTCCTCCCCCACTCAACTCCCACAACCCCATCATACTTCCTCCTTGGTTTATCCTGATTCCCTTAGTGATTCAATTGTATTTCACCAATATTCAAACAAGGTACTTCATGGTAATCCCTACCCAACTCATTCTTATTCCTCTATCCTTCATTTTTCATATTTCAATCTAACCATAGATTGGTAAGCAGATATGGGGTTTCTGTTGCCTCAATTTTTATCTAGGATATTTTCCTACATAGTGTTCCTTTTGGACTCCTAAGTATTTCTTGACATCATTGAGGTTGAAGAGTGTCATGGATTATAAAAGTGAATTGTTACCAATATATTTCTCAATTCTTGAACCTTTAAATTTAAATCCACATATTTATTATAACTTTTAATCATTTATTTGAGATCCTTTAATTTAAAATGAAGTTTTTTAATGCTTCCCATTTCGGGGAGTGGTTATTTCTAGGATTTTCAAATTGGTATGAGGGATATTACCCATTTTTTAATGTTAAACCCCATCTTTATATAATTTAAGCAAATCTTGTTATTATTTAAATTACTATGTGGACTATTTAGGAATCAGAGGATTTAATTTTATAAATGGGTGGGGTGGTATTTCAATAAAATAATTGTGTATAGAAAAAATATATTTGGCCTTTGTTGGAATTATTTTATGACATCTTAGTTTTCCTAAAAAGGGAGTGTTTTTTATGTCATTTCCAATGGATGTTTCATTGGTAATATTTCAAATATTTGTATGGCGGTTTAGTATTCCAAATATATTTTTTATAAATTTGGTTTTCAATATTAACAAATTAATTCTTGGAGTGATTGGTAACTCTCTCTTATGTGCCTCTTAATTTTTGTATCAATTTGATTATTTCACATTATGGGATGTTTTTTTTATTTGAAAATTACATTTTATAAAATAGGAGGTTTTGTGTGAGGGTGTTAGAGGTGATGTGAAATTTAAAATTGTGTTTCTTTGATTCATATAAGGATTATTACTTCTCTTTGATCACCTGTGTTAAGATATTTCATGGGATCCCATGGTAATAACTAAATTTTCTAGATGAGTTCTCTACTATAAGATATTAAATACTGGAAAGTTCCTTATGTATGATATTGTTTTACAATAGGTAACCTCCTATTAATACCATGATGTTCAGTTCGGTTTGATTGGAATTTAGTTCACATATGGTTTAATGATTCCATGTAAGTTCTTCATTATCCAGGTCCAATATATTTTCTAGTTAGATCCCAATGTGTTTCCCAAGGAACTTATTTGATTTCCATAATTCTATAGAGGATTTACAATACACACTCTGACTGTAAAAACATACCTATATTTCACTCAAGGGAACCATCTTAATTCATATTTTTAAATTATACTTCTTTTCATGTGGGTTACTACTTTTAATGATTTATTTCTTGTTGATTGGTTTTACTTTCAAAATTTTTTTAAAGGATTTTTGTAAAAGGTTACAAATTAAAGGGAAAATTTGTTGGTTTTTTTGTCAACATGGAAGTAAAAATATTCAGTTATTTAAATATTTTAACATAATTAATGGTGGATTCCACCCATCATTAGAAAGAAAAATTTCAAATAGTTTTTCACATTGCATTAAATGGTGGATTTTTTAAATGGGGTTTCATTGGGTTTTAATAAAGATCAAATAAAATTATTCTATTGTTATTTTAAATGAGAATGAAAATGTATTTAGGCTTAAAGGTGATAAATGTGGTGTATGGAGGGTATATATTGATAATTTATCTCATATCTATCATTATAGGTTCATTGCAGGTTCTGGTTGGGTGTTATATTGTCTTGTTGTTTTTTGTTTGGTATGGTTTGTGATGACATGTGAGGTTGATCCACTTGACACACAAATATGGGTTATAATGGATTGTTTATGTAATGCCCCGACCCCAGTTACCCAGAGTCAGTGCATTATTACATAACATTGGCATGATCACAAGAAAGATCAAATCTCGAAAGACCGATTGGTTTAGTAGCCTTGGAAACACTAGATATATTCATAAGTTTTACATTACTTCATAAAATGAAAAACTACTATAACAACATAATGTTTACACAATCCACACTATTAACCCCTCATAAAATCCCTGCAGGTCATTCATAACTTACTTCTTCACATCCTGGGAAAAATAAAACATAGAAAAGGGGTGAGCTCAAATGCCCAGTAAGGATAACAATATAGCGAAAACTTTCATAAATAAGAATAAACATTTAAGGCAATGTATAACTAAAACAAAAGCCTTTTAAATATGAACTTTCAACATGGTATGGCATAAATAAAATGAAATAATTCCATTTATTTATTCACATGGATATTCTACTAATTGAATAATAACATGCAAAAATCAATAACCACTTTCATAATGTTGGAATGCATAATGCTAAACGTTAATTTCTTTGTCTAGGCCTCATCCCAAGACCTAGGGGTTACTTCTAACCGGAACCCAACCCGGAGTGCCTCTAATAACCGGACACCAACCCGGAGTGTCTCTAATAACCGGACACCAACCCGGAGTGCCTCTAATAACCGGACACCAACCTGGAGGGCATACTTTTACCAGCCCCAAACCTGGAGGGCTTACTTTAACCAGTCCCCAACCTGGAGGGATTACTTTTACCAGTCCCCAACCTGGAGGGCTTACTTTTACCGGTCCCCAACCCGGAACATACTTGTTTAGCACATTCATCTGAAGAAAATTTTGAAATATAACATAAACATTCGGATTAAAACTAGCATACGAAATGTCAATAGTTTCACCATAAACTATGAATGGTATAAAATAGCACATCCACAGTCAAACATATCACAAAACCTTCAATACAATATAGAAGTTTTGTATTATAATAAATCAACTTCAAATAAGCGTAAAATCCATTAAAGGATGTTGACATAGATGAAATCAAAACACTTTTTAGAGAAATATCTCTTTCTATTTTTGAAATCATTTAAGAGCCATATAAAATAAAACATTTTCTTGAAAATATTCTTGTAAGCTTGTATGGAAAGCTTTGACGATTTTATAACGGCGGAAAATAACCGCGCCTGCCGTATAAGTAAAAAAAACATTCTTATCTTAATTCTGTCGAAAAGGTCAAAAAGGACCTTGTTTTGAAAACGACGGAAATATTCCTTTATAAACCTCTTAAAAAAAGTCAAACAAGGGTATAAATGGATTTAACCCATATTCTTGTAAATAATAAATATGTTTTGAAATACATTTCGAAGAAACATGGATGTGGATGATAAAGAAATCCCAGTAGATTATTACGTACAAACAACCTCGGATAATGAAGAGATTGTGAAATAACCCTTACCAATTTGGTAAATTATGAAACATACAACCCATGAAAGAGGTATCATACAATGAATATGTAAATACACATATATTAGAGTGTATTACACAAAGAATATAATTATGGGCAGTACATACACCACACAAAAGGTGATGGTGGCAATATGGCATGAATCCCACGGGAATAAGGAGTGAGATGAAAACCCCTTACCTTGTACTTTTCCTTGGTTGGGGTAGGTTAACCTCCTGTATAATGGTGAAATAGTTGTTATTAAATTATACAAGAATCATATATAATAATATGATATAATATATGATCTTTTAACATTGATTTGTTAACAATATCTTAGAATTATCGTCGTTTTGGGAGTTAACTTACTCATTTTCTTTTATATGTTTTGTTACATAAGCCATGGTTGTTGTATCTTATTCATATCCAGAATTATATCTAGTCCTTAAACATCATTTTTAAATCATCAAATGATAATTATACTTGAATGGATACGATGTAGAATGAATCTCATCGCGTTCGTGGAGACGGTAGTCCGTACGTACGCACGAGCGACAATATCATTCTTTCGATATTAGAATAATATATAAATGGATGGTATATCATATATACAGAATCATTAACATGTTATATTTATTATTTACATGAGTTACACATCATTATTATACCCATCCAAATAATATTATATTGAATAACAATTACACCACGACGTGGAGACGGTAAGCCGTACGTACGCACGTATGGTGACATGTTATTCAAAGGGTGGATAGAATACTGAATATGGTTGTACCATATTTATAATAACATCACAGTATATGTAAGATACTGGATTTATTATTTTAGAATGGTAAGAACAAAGAAAGAGGAAGTGGAAGAAGAAAGGAACTTAGAAAAGGGTGGTGAAATCATTACCTCTTCTTCGGGTTCTTCCTTTTGATTTGATAAAAAGGGCTCCTTAGGTTGGCTTTCTGATCAAACTAAGGCCTCTAGGTTGTATTGAGGGATGTTGGGAGAGTATTTGGGCAGAGTTTGGCCGAACCAAAAGGCTTTAGAGGTGTAAAGAAATGAGAAGGAGGAGTGCCCTTTTATAAGAGGGGTGAGGGGCACCTTTGGAAAAGCTAGAAATATTAATTTATATTAAATTCATATTCGGTTTCTAAAGGCTCCAAAGTTGATTATTCAAAGTTTAAGGTGGGGATAGGTCGAAAAACACTCAACCAATAGAATTTAGACAGGTTTGGGGACTTATATTAACCTTATCTTTAAGTATCAACTCTAAGTTAATTAGTTTCACTTTTACAATGTCTCTTTGTATTTTTATATAATATGGTTAATAAACTTACTATATACATCCACCCGACCCCCAAGTGGTCCATTAATGATGAACCTATCATTATATAAGTCTCTTGGCCGAACCTTAGATTTTTAGGAATTTAATATCAATTAATAATATAATATTTGTTTTAAGAACTCTTTTATGTCAATTTTGACACTATTCAATAGTTGATTTTTGTGAAACTCATAACAGATTGATTACTTCGAACAAAGTAAATTAAATCACTACTAATATATCATATTATCCTAGAAAATTAGTTTAATTCATTAAAAGTTTCATATTATATTTATTTGGGTATTTATAATATCAATTATTTTAATTTTTCACTATTATAGTAATTACTGCATCATTATTGTGTCATAAATAAAATAAATTATTTAATGTCTAAAAATTATAAATAAACTATCATTATGTAGTAAATCTTTTTATCTTTCTAATGAATATTTATAATCTAAAATCCAACTTATATAACCCTATGTAACAATTACTTTGCTAAAAGATATATGCTTGTGTCATTTTTGTATTCATTTTGACTTAATTAAAATAAAGTGTCATTATCACTTACAAGTGGATCCTTGGGGTCCCAAAATTGACACAAAGATGCCCATGGTCGACCATGTATCAACCAATAGGGTTAAGACACGTTTTAGGGTAATTTAGTATTACTATAATATTTTTGTTTAACCCTTATTTACCGGATTTACCCTTAACCATGGTAAATAAAATATTTACCGCAGTAATTATTCAAAATGTCTAAAAATAAAAGTTACCTATTTACACAATTTGAACATCCTGATTCCAAATACGGAATCCATTTTCCTAAATTCAAAACACAGAAGTGGCAGAAATTAATTTAAAATTAATTCCCGCTGTCAAAACAAAAAGCGTGTTTTTAAGAGATAATAACTATCAAAAGATTGACACTTGTTTATGTTCGGTTTAATTGTAAAATTATGTCCAATGACCAAAATTATATTAAATAGTAAAAATATATTCTAAATATACTTTAAAACCACTCAAATTCATAATTTATCACTATTAATTATTTTGATTTAAAAAGTTGTTTTTAATTAAAATTTAGTAATTTTCACTATTCATCAAAATATGAAAGTTATCCGAAAAGTACCAAAATTTCACCTTAGGATAAATTTGATATTCCGAATCCAAAAATGAAGTCCATTTTAAAATATAAAATATATATAACTTCAAAAAGTAGGTATTACTATTCATAACAACTAGTTTGATTGGTTACGGTGTGTTAGAACTCGAAGTTGCGTACAACACACGCTACTGTTTTATCCAAAGGAAAGCGTACCGTGGACGCTTGGGATGTTTCATTTTAAATTTTTTGATGTCTCCATTTAGTCAAAAAGTTTAAAATATTGTATTTAAAAACGTTTCACTATTAGAAGTTGATAAAAGTGAAATACTGAAAATGAATTTGTTCTTGCATTATGACTAAGAAACTCATAATAGGGATTCTAAAATTATAAGGATTATATAAAGTTCAAAATGTAGTTAATACTATTCATGACCTCTTTTAATGGTGTGATTGAACTCGGTGTTGCGTGCAGTGCAAGTTATTGAATTATTTTTAAGAAATAACACACTCTGAAATCCTGGGGTGTTACAGTTTATTTATTTTTCATTACTTGATGTTTCATGCCCTATTGATATTTCTGATTTAGCCATATTTTTTTGTTAATTTTGTAGTTTAATTTTTGATTTAGTTAAAATTTGATATTCGAATGTTTTTTATGCAAACTCTGGATTTTTGAGTTGTGATTATAAGATTAAGCATTGTTTGTTAATTTTTATTATGTTTTTACTAATACCATGTGGGAAGAATTCTGACATATATAATGGTAACGATAAGATTTTGGGTGGAACTATACTACTCTTATGTGTATTTTTATTCTGTCAAATCACTCCCAAGACTAGTTTCTTTATAAGAGGTAACTAGATTCCAGACCATGGGGATCATGAACAACCTTTGGGCCTAGTGGAGGATTGACTTGGGGACCAATTTTGTGGTATACTGGGTTGATTCATTATTATTTGTATAATAGCCTAGGTTATTAATGAGGGCCTATATACTTGAGAATTTTTATTCACAATTCAGAAAATTTCTTGTTAGTAAAAACAATAGAACCATTAAAGCTAAAGGGATAATTCGCAATATGGTGTTTTATCACCACCTATCACAATGATAAATTAGTTTATAGGGATAGTTGGGGATTGGATTATAATTCAATGTAACACCCTGACCCCAGAAGCTCGAAGTCGGTGTTTTTTTTAATACATTGTCCTGATTACAAGGAATAATGTCTCGAAGGACCGATCAGATTAGTACTCTTGGAAAATTGATTAAATATACGAAATTTACATCACAATTTCTAACATAAAACACAAAATAGATAATCTTTGATAACACCATTATTACCCTATATTAACCCTGAATATCAATCATAAAACACTTCTTGGCATATTGGGAAAATAAAACATAAGAAAGGGGTGAGCTTAGATGCCTAGTGAGCATATACAATATGGCGGAAGCTATCACAAATAGGCATAAAATTTTAAGGGCAGGTAAAAAAACAAAAAACAAGCCATTTAAAATATTATCTTAAGCATAATATGGAAATAATAAATCAAATAATTATATTTAAACATAAACATTTATATTCTACTAGTCGAATAATAACATGTAAAATTAATAGCTAATCTCATAACAAGGGAATGCATAATGTCGAACCTCGTAACCACTATGTCCTGGCCTTGTGCCAAGACTATACAAAAATATTCTATCAAGGACTTGTTCCAAGATACATGTTTGTCTCATGATACCAACTGATGCATCAAGGGTCTATTAAGGGTCTCGCCCATCACTTATTAAGTCTAATACATTATTCGTATGAAAAGGGCGAAACATAACATAAACACTCATATTCACACTAGCGTACGAAATGTTAATACTTGAGCCATAAAACATGAATGGTATTAAAATAGAACATACATAGTAAAACATATCATAAAACCTTCAATATAATATGGAATATTTTATCATAATAAATAAATCTCAATTAATAATTTAATCCAACAATTTATTTTGACATAGATGAAAATAATCTAATAAATTCATTAAAACTCTTTTAGAAAAATACCCCTTTTACTTTGAAAACATTAAAAGTGGAACAATTTATAAAGAAATAAATTTAAATTGTACTTTTTAATCAAATTTTCTCATACCATTTTGAAAAAAAATTATGTAATTAACATTTTAAAACATTTATGTTCATATAAATAAATTGTTAAAACCATTTGAATGCATGGACATTAATGAGAAAGGTTTATAAGTATAAATATTTAAAACATTTATAATGAAGTTTTAGTTAAAGATTCATGTACATAAAACCTTAAATATATTCCTTTTGAAAACATTTTTCAAAAAATGTAAATTATGATAAATATTTCTCAGTAAACACTTAATTATAAACAGTCTCGGATAATAATGATATTTTGAAATTAACCATTACCTAAGGTCTGATACTCTACAAACATTTCCAAAACTCCAGTATAATGTTTTAAAAAATATTATTAACTTAAATCATAATAATGATAATATTTATGATATGATATGTGATTATTTTATGACTTTATATTACCCAATTACTAATAATTCAAAGTTAATGCAACATTTCGGCTAATAATCACTTTTTTTATTGTTCGTGTCTTGAATTTTTATTCTTGATAATATTACTTAGATAATTATTTATTTACTTCTATAATATATAATATGATTTATATATCATATATATTCATAATATAAATATATAATATATTTATATCTTTGTGTGTGTGAGAAATAGTATACACCGTTCATCGTGACGATAGGTCGTACGTACGCTTGAACATTATTTTCTTTTTCTTATCATATTGAATGTAAATAAGTAAATTAAATATATGTACATATATATATATAATCCCACTATCATTATTGTTTCATATAATTATTCATAATATATATTTTTTAAAAATCATTCTTGGATGGTGAACATAGAAGATGAGTCTCGTCGTGTCGTGGAGATGATAAGTCGTATGTACGTACGAGCGACAGTGTCATTTACTTAGTGGTTTAATAGTATATAATTTGATGGAATATGAATTTTAAAGAAATGATATGATGTTATATTTATTATTTAATCCATTTATATTCATCATTATACCTGTTGAAATAAAGTATAGATGAAAAATTGTTTAGACCGTGGTGTGGAGACGGTAAGTTGTACGCACGCATGCCTAGTGATATTATGTTTCATAGGATGGGTAAATAGATGAATATAGTTGTCCCAAAATAATAAAAACATCTCATAGTATATTATATTCTAAATTTAGTATTTTAGTATGCTAAAACCTTATAAAGAGGAAGTAGAAAAGGGAAATTACTTTGAAAGAAGGGATAAGATGATTACCTCTTCTTCATGTGACACTTTTTGATATGCACAAAAGGAGTCCTTTAGTTAGTTTTCTGCCCAAAGGGTGGGGTCTAAGATGAATTTATGGGATTTTGGGGGATATTTGGTTAGGTTTTGGCTGATCCAATGGGCTTTGGAGGTGTGAATAAAAGATAAGGAGATGTTCCCTTTTATAGGCGAGGTATGAGGCACTTTAGAAAAGTCTTGAAATATTAATTTATTATAAATTTATTTTAGATTTATAGTGGCTGAAAAGTGATTTATTTTGGGGATAATATGTGTATGGGTATAAATAATCTCAACCAATAGGTTTTAGACAATTTTAGTTCATGAATTTATCCTTTTCTTTAGTCTTTAACCCTTAATTAAATAAGTTAACTCTTACCCTTTCTTATTGTATTTATATACTATATGGTTATTATAATTACTATAAAATTCCAAAAGAACCTCAAGTGGATCATTAATCATGATTTTGACACTATATAACTAATTTTTTCAAATCTTATATTTTTATGACTATTATACCATTTAATAAAATAGCGTTTGTTTTAAAAATTAATTTATTTCAATTTTGACACTATTTTGTAATTGATGTTTGTTAGTCATAAAAACTTGATTACTTCAAAAAATGAATTAAATAAAATATAATATGTAATAATAATATATAAAATTAGTCTATGGCATCAAAATGTTCCAATTTCATTTATTTGAATATTTATAATATCATTTATTTGAATATTTCATTAATAAGGTAATCATTATATCGTCATTCTATCATAAATAAATATATTTATTTAATGTATAATAATTATAAATAAAATACCATGATGTATGAAATATTTTTATCTTTCTAAGTAATATTTATATTTGAATATTTCTTTTATATAAAGCAAATTAATTTTTTTTTTGTTTGGAGATACATGTTTATGTTATATTGTACTTTTCATTAAATTAAAAATTATAAAAGGTCATTATCACACCCAAGTTTCAGAAAATACGCAAAATTAACACTAAGGATTTATTTATGTAACATATTACTCATCCAATAATAATATCACATGTTTTATGGTAGTTTTAAAATATTATAATATTATTTTATCCTTTATTTACCTGATTTACCCATTAACTATGGTAAATAAAAGTATTTACTGAAGTTACTATTCATAATGTCTAAAAATAAAAGCTACCTATTTACAAAATTTATACCACCTAATTCAAAGTATGGGATACATTTTTCTAAATTCTAAACAAGGAAATTTCATAAATTCATTTAAAATTAATTCCCATTTTCGAAACCAGAAATAGGGTTTTTAAGAAGAAAAAACTATCAAAATATTGACATGTGTTTATGTCTAATTTTGATGTGAAATTACTTCCAATGATGAAAATTGTATTAAATAATAAAAAAATAATCCAATTACACTTTAAAACCCATTAAATGGATAGTATAACTATATAAATAAATTAGATAAAAAGAAATCTATGAATTAAATTGCAGTATTTTTCATTATCCATTAAAATATGAATGTTATCAGAAAAACACTAAACATTATATGGAATATATAAAATTAAAATTTTAGTTAATACTATTCATAGTCACTTATTAAACAACAATTTTGATTGGTCCTAGTGCGCTCAAACTCGGTGTTGTGTAGAGTGAAATCTATTGAATTATTAAGAATAAGTGTACAACGGAAGATTGAGTGTTACATTATCCCCTCAGTCAATAAATTGAGTCCTCTCAATTAAAACTTGGAATCAAAAACATTGAGTTGGACTTTTAAAAACATATTTATTGAAATCCCATATTGAAAATATATTAATAGGACCTCAATTTTAAATTAAAGAAAGGGATGTATGAAGGTCACCAGAGATAACATATACTAGGATTATATATAAGAAAATGTGGATATGGAAGAAAAAACTAACAATCATGTTCTAATGGAGAATGATATAGAACATTATTAGGAAAAGGTTAATAACCATAAAGTTATAAATCCTTGATGATCCAAGGGTCTATCTGATTCATCAAAAAATAAATTACTAGTAAAACATTTTTTCTTTTTTGATATTTTCGCTAGAGTTGAAGAATTAATTTACTTCATAGACTTGGACCACAAGGAAGAATACTTAATTTACAAGTAAAGTTTCATTCATTAATCAATTCCTACCACAAACTCATCTTTCTCTTCAAAAGTAAATAAATGTCAAAAAAATAAATTTATCTTAATCATATAAGGTCCCAAATATAATATAATAACATTTAAATAAATAAAATTATGTTATACTTACCGAGGACTTCATGTAGGCCAATGGTAGGCTATAAAGACTTGTCACACTTCGGTTGGGGTTTTGATTCCCACAACATTTTCTAACGCCATCGGTTATTTCTCAACCTACAGGTTGTCCTTTTTCTCAAACTATATTATTATAACATTCCATAAATAACCTTAAGAAATGTTCTAATATTAAAAAATACTATCCAAAATTCAAATTAATCCATTCCAATCATTAGAGTTATCCAAAATAATATTGTCCAAACTCTATCTAGAAGGTCTATAAATTTATAAAAATCAATTGTAACCTCAGATTCCAAAAACAATGTAATGTTTCTCTTATTATCGCATACTAAATATATGATTAACATCATAAAATTAAAACCTTAATGAAAAAAAATTAATACAGAACAATCCCAATATATATCATATTCTTCTTACAACCAGAATATAATTCTTGAATTAAAAAACACAAATACATTAATTATTCCTCTTCGACCGTAGTAACAGCATAATCTTGACCTTGAACCATTTTCTTCTTATATGATATATTTCTTTGATGAATTAGAAAATAATTTGAATAATCTCCAATATATTTACAATTATAGCATTGCACAACTTCTTTCTTTCCCTTACAATCATGAGCCTGGTGACAATTTTCTCCACATTTGTAACAAACTCTCATTCGTTTCACGCAAGTACCAGGGTGTTTCTTCCAACTATTATCACATAATGGAAAATCTTTCTTTCCCTTTTCCCCTTTTTCTATCTCTTGTTCCACCGTTCTCTTCTTCTCTTGCTTTACTTTAATGTATTGAGACTTAGAGAATTCCTTTTTTCATCTTGATAACATATGAGACTATATCTTCATACAATGAAAAAGACAGTGAGACTAGTGCTCGTCATAGCTATGGTTTTAACCCATAAAAGTATCTAAAAATCATAATTAATGGGTTAAGTATGAGTTCTATATAATTCTTTTATATCCTTATGAAGTTAGCCTCATACTTTGCAACATTCTCATCCTCCTTCTACCTCTGACTCAAAAACTGCCTTTCAAAATCATCTCCTTGTTCACAATGAAAGTATTTATCTATTAAAATTTCTTAAAAATGCCTCTATTCCTAATTTTTTACATATCTTTGTTTTTTTAATTAATTACCATCTTTGATCTGCATCTCCTAAGAGAAGGTAAACTGCAATGGAAACTTTATCCCTTTCGTTACTTCCCAAAACAATGAATATTTTCTATAAGGGACCTTTCCATTGCTCAACCAAAAATGTATTTTTAGTCCAATTGAATATTGGAGGTTGTTGTCTCAGGAAGAGGTCTAACATTGATCCTCTATGTTGTGGATCGAGTTGATCCATATGGGTAAATTTTCTATTCACAACCTGAGTTAGGTGTCCTGGTGAAGTTAAAAGATTTTCCGCACCAGTTGCATTTACAACTCCACTATAATTATCCGGAATATAAGGGAAATCCATACCTGGATTATATTCATTGATATATTTTCCATTCCTTCCATTGGGCACCATTTCTACACAATGGAATACACTACATTAGATTATGAATCATAATGCATAATTTTAAACTTGTAAAATACATAACATTATTTGAAACTTTTATGCATATCTAATTCCTAATCATAAATATGGTTCCCTTGAGAACATATTTTATCATAAACCCTTCATAATTATTTTTAAATAAAATATAAATTATCCTAAGCATATCCCCTATAAGTGTAAAACCAGCTGCACAGTAAGGCCTGTTGTCGTATACCAGGTTACCCCAAGTCATGATCAGAACACCTTATTAGAGTTTTCACCCATAGGTAATGTGTTCCAAAACCACACCCATTTTTAGTATCCAAAAAATTATTTATTTCTTAGAATCATAATCCCTAATTTGTTAAAATTTTCGGGGTTTCTTCTATATTTATCCTCAAATTCTATTTAGGGTTATGATCCTTAATCTAAGTGTACCATATCAATTCCAAATTTTTTTTCTAAACATCCTATCATACCAACTAAAATGCCCTGAATCTAGAATCCCAAATCTAGTGAATTATTTTAATATAGTTGAATGAATACAAGGAATCATGTCCCGAAGGACTAATCAATTTAGTAGTTTTGGAAAATAGATTACATACATGAACTTTACATCACAGTATATAATATAAAATAATGCATAGATAATCTTATGAGAATTCCATTATTCCCCTAGATTAATTTTGCATATCAATTAGAAAACACTCTTGGCATACTGGAAAACTAAAACATAATAAAGGGGTGAGCTCAGAAGCTCATTAAGGATAAAAAAATATAGCGTAAGCTATCACAAATATGCATAAACTTTTAAGGAAAGGTACAAACCCAAAACACAAGCCTTTTATAACATTTTATTCATCATAATATGGCAAGAATAAATAAAATAATGTAATTTAAACATTCACATGGATATTCTACAAGTTGAATAATCACGAGTAAAATCAACAACTAATCTCATAACGAGAGAATGCATAATGTCAAGCATCATAATCACTACGTTAATTCCTTGTGCCAATACCATACAAAATTATTCTTTCAAGGCCTTGTTACAAGACACTAGTTTGTCACATGAGTCATATTGATGTATCTTGGGGCTATAGAGGGTCCCACCCTTCACTTACTAAGTATAATGTATTCCTCATATGAAAAGGGTAAACCATAACATAAACACTCGTATTAAAACAAGGATACAAAATGTTAATAATTTAACCATATACCATGAATGGTTTTAAAATAAAACATCCAGAGTCCAACATATCATAAACCCTTCAATAAAATAAGGAAGATTTTATCATAATAAATCAATCTCAATTAAGCATAAAATCTAAAAATGGTTGTTAACATAGATGAAAATAATCTAAAAAATTCATTAAAACTATTTTATAGAAATATCCCTTTTTACATTGAAAACATTAAAAGTCACAAAATTTAGAAAGGAATACATTTAAAAGAAATTTTTAAATCAAACTAACTCATACCACTTTGAAACTTTTGAAATTAATTAACATTTTAAAACAGTTATGTTCATATAAATTTATCTTTAAAACCATTTTTAAAACATGGTCATTAACGAGAAATGATTTGAAGTATAAATCTTTAAAAAAATTATAATGATGTTTTTGTTAAATATTCACTTACATAAAACCTAAAAAATATTCCATTTGAATTTTTTTAATAAACATGGACATGATTGATAAATATGTCCCAATAAACACTTATTCATAAACAATCTCAGATAATAATGAGATTTCGAAATTAACACTTACCTTATCTCTGATACTCTTCATACATGTCTGAAACTCTTGTATAATTTATTTAAACATATTATTAACTTATATATGAATCATAATAATTTTTTTGATATCATATATTATTATTTTATGACTTTATATTACCATTTTATTAACAATTCCAAGTGAAAGAAACATTTCAGGAAATAATCACCTCGATTGTTATACATGTTTTGATTTTTTATTCTCAAGAATATTAATTATATCATGATTTAATTATCTTAATAATGTATAATATGATTTATATATCATATATATTCTTAATATAAAAATATATAATACATACATATATGAAATGTAATACACTGTTTGTGTAGATGGTAGTTACATACGCCTGAACGATGTTTCTATTTTATTATCATTTTGAATGGATGTGAATGACATATATGACAATAATATATATAAATGTCTATATATATATATATTATTCTATTAGACTTATTGTTTTATATAATTATTAATAATATATTTTTTTTATAATCATTCTTGGATGGTGAATGTGAAAGATGAGTCTCATCGCATCATGGATACGGTAAGACTTATGTATGCATGAGAGACGGTATCATTTCCTTAATGGTTTAATGGTATGAAATTTGAGGTAATATTAATTTTAAATAAACAATATCTTGTTATATTTATAATATAAGACTTTTATATTCATCATGATACCCAAAAAAATATAGTATATATGAAAAATAGTTTACACCATGGTGTGGAGACCGTAAGTCGTACATACGCATGCAGAGTGATATTGTTTTTCATAGGATGGATAAAATAAGTAATATGGTTGTAACATATTCATAACAAAATCTCATAATATATTATATTATATAGTTATTATTTTTGAAGGATAACAACGTAGTACGAGGATGTAGAAGGAGAAAATAACTTTGAAAGAAGCGATTATACGGTGACCTCTTCTTCAGTTGTATCCTTTCTATTTGCACAAAATAACTCTTTAGTTGGATTTATTCCAAAACAATTGGCCTATAGGATGAAGTTAGCGAAGATGGGAAGATATTTGGTTAGGGTTTTTCAGGGTCAAAGGTCTTTTTAGGGGGGAATAAAATAAAAGAAGTTCCCTTTTATAGAAGAGGTGAGGGGAACTTTAGGAAAGTCTTGAAGTATTAAGTTATTATAAATTTATATTCGATTTATAATGGCTACAAATTAATTTATTTTTTTATAATATTATTATGGGTCACAATTATTTCAAAAAATAGGTTTAATAAAATATTAGGTCATGAATTTATCCTTATCTTTTGGCTTTAACCCTTAGTTAAATAAATTAACACTTACCATTTCTCATTGTATTTCAATACTATATGGTTAATATAATTACTATAAAATTACAAAACAAATTAGGTGGATAATTAATGTAATTTATAACACTATCTATGTTAGTTGGATAAATCTTAGATTTTTATGAATGTTATGTCATTTAATAAAATAGTGTTTGTTTTAAAAATTCATTTATGTCAATTTTGACACTATTTAGTAATTGAATTTTGTTAAATTCATAAAAACGTGATTACTTAAAACCAAATCAATTAAATATAATATAATATTTCACAATCATCTGAAAAATTCTTTTATTAAAAAAAATATTAAAATTAAATTCATTTTAATATTTATAATATCATTTATGTGTATATTTCATTGATAAGGTACCCACTACATCATCATTATGTCATAAATTAATTAATTAATTTAATGTCTAAAAATTATAAATAAAATACCATTATATATGAAATATTTTTATATTTATAATTACTATTTATAGTTTAATATATCATTTATATAAACCAAACTAAAACTTTTTTAGTAAGTAGATACATGTTTATTTTATATTTCCCTTTTCTTTAAATTAAAAATTATAAAAGGTCATTATCACACTGAAGTGGTACCCAAATGCCAACTATTCGGCCTAAGGATTGTTTTTATCTCTTATGAATCATAAAATAAGATAAGGACAAGTTTTAGGTTTGTTTTTTATTATTATAATACTATTTCTACCTTTATTTACCTTATTTACCCTTAAACCATGGAAAATAAAAATAATTACAGAATTTACTATTCATAGTGTCCAAAACTAAAAGGTACCTATTTACACAATTTGTACCATATCATTCAAAATTTTAAATTCATTTTTCTAAATTCAAAACACATAATTGGAAAAAAAATAATTTAAAATTAATTATTATTGTCAAAACCAGAAAGCATGTTTTTAAGAAGTAAAAACTATAAAAAGATTGACATTTTTTTATGTCCAAATTTGATGTGAAATTATTTCCAATGACCAAATTTGGATTAAATTAAAAAAACAATACTCAAATTAAACTTTAAAACCCATTAAAAGTACGATCTAACTATATAAACAAATTATATGAACATAAATTTTTGAGTTAAAATGTTGTATTTTTCAGTATTCATTAAAATATAAATGCTTTCAGAAAAACACTTAAATTTTATCCAAAATAAATTTTTATGTCCTGATTATTAAGAATAATTTAATTTTTTCAAATTTAATATATAATTTTTTAAAATATTTTATTATAAAAAGGTTCACCATTAAAAGGTAGAAAAACTACATTTTTGGAAAAATACTTCTTTTATGTAAAAAATTGAATATATCCTTAGTTATGTCTAAGAAACATATAATATGAATGTTAAAATTATATGTAATATATAAAATTCAAAAAAAATAACAATATTCATAACCCCTTTTTAAATGGCTAGATTGATAGGTCATGGTGTGCTCGAACTCAGTGTTGCGTGCAGTACAAGCTATTTAATTATTAAGAAGAAGCGTATCATAGAAGCTATAGGTGTTATATTCCAGGAGTTATCTGAAATTTTATTTTTAAGTATGTTAACTTTGATTTTTGGGATTTTTACCCTTAAATGTGTTTAATAATTCATTTCTAAAATTTCATACAATTTAGGGTAAAATAAGATGAAAAAATCTTGTCACATAGTTAGCCTACATGGTCTGGTAAATTGTATGAATCCAACGTAGTAATTATAAGGAATTCATAGATATTGGTTCATAGTGGGTTCATGGTTTACCAAACTATGTATCTAAAAAAATTCACATCTCTATATCCCTACTTTATTTTTTGAATTTACCTGTCATGATTTTTAATTTATTGAATATTGATTTCCACTAAAAAGAAATAAATTGAAGAGGGTTTTAATAATTTTTCAATGTTATGAGGTTGAATATTTTATGATATGTTGTGTTCTTTTTTTATGTTTGGGCGTAAGGGATTTTTTTTATAGATAATAAATTTTTATAAGGAATTTCATTATAAATATATTTTTAAATGGGGTTTTTGACTTTTAAGATGTGTTTTAGGGATGTGGTTGACTTATCTATAACGTTAATAAAATGGATGTTTTATCACAAAACCTAGAAATTGTATTCATATTTTAATCTTTTAATGGTTTATTTGTAAATAAATTTCACTATCTTAGAGTGTGTCTCTTGAGATTGGTCATTTTTTAAGTAATACCAAATATCATATTTTTTAGAAGATGGAAATGGTTTTAAATTTAGAAATGGTTCAAACATAAATATTGTGTGTAATATATTTTGAGACCCTTCGTGATTATTTATGTGTAAATCAGTTGTCTTCCATTAATGTTAAAAAACATTTTTTTGCCTTCTATTAGCCCAGTTCGGTATCATTTCACCTTAAGGGCTAGTGTGTTTCCAATTATTCCTTTTTTTATGATTTTATGAAGGATTACTACTCTATACTCCAATTGTATCATTGTATTTTTGTTTCACTCTTTAAAACTATATTCATTATTATTTTTTCATCCCTCCTCTTGATGTGTGGGTTCAATGCTTTATTTACATGGATTGGTTTCAATTTTTTTATTTGTTTAAAAAAGAGTTTTTTGATAAGTCACAAACAAAATAGGAAAGTTTTTTCTTTTTTATATACCTTAAAGTCCACCATCTTCAATGTTTTAAAGTATTTTTATTTCTTAAATGGTGGATTCCACCACTTTTTAGAAAGGTAATTTTCAAATGCATACTCACATTGTTATAAACCAAACATATTTAAAAATTATTATTATTGGGTTTGAATAAAAAGAAAATAATATATATTTATCTTTATTTAAAACTATCATGAAAATGGATTTATGTTTACAGGTGATGCATAGGGTGTAGGGAGGGTATATATTATGAATTATGCTCATGCATGTCATTACCAATTTAGTAAATGTTCTAGTTTGATTTTGAGTGGTCTAATAGATTTTTGTTTGGAAAGGTTGGTGGTTCCAAGTGAGGGTGATTCACTTAATTAATAAATATGGTTTATGGAATTTTATTTTATTTTTATTTTATTTTATTCACCTCATGTTTCATTTCATGTCTGTATTTCAAATCTTACCTTATTTATAGATTATGTTGTAGTTATATTTTTTAATCATTTTAAATTTGATTTTGGAATGATTTAGAAGTGTACACTGAATTTTATATTGTTTTTGATTTATTATTACATGCTTATGAACAATTTGTTTATGCTTGGTGTTTTTCTACTTATATCATGAGTTGCAATTCTAACATATGGATTGTTCATGTTGAACTCCTGGGTTGAATTTACATTCCCTTATTGTTGTCTTATATAGATAAAGCATTCCCAAGATAAGTTACTTGATGCCTAGGCACTAGGTTTTATCTTGTGGGGATCAAGAAATCCCTCCAGTCCTAGTAGTGGGTTGACTCACGTACTGATTCAATGGCCTCCCGGTCTATTATATTAAATATTATCTGAACTTTCCCAAAAATTATATAACATGGAATTTTATATGGTAATGGATATACTAAATGGATTTATTTTCATATGAATCCCTATTATTGAAGGTTGAAAAGATACCTAGCATGTGAACCTTTATACATCGATACCTTTCTTACCCCATCATTGATGTTGGGATAATTAGGTGTGGTTGATTATTTTTTAGATAATTCATTCTTTTCTATTTAATAAATATCATATTATTACACTATGATCACAAGTATAACATATGGGGTAATGATTGAATCAGACTGAGGAAATACATGACCAAGTTTAGTTATGAAACATGTGATCTACTCAGCTACTTGAATAAATTAAATGTGATGTATTAATTTTTTTTAGTCTATTTTGAAGAATCAATAATGCATGATATGACCTATATTAGATTCACATGTTCAATGGGGAGTGGCCACTCAGTTTCATAAAACATATATTATATAAGTATTTCTATTATTTACAATGATATATATTCAACAATACATATTCATATAGATATATGATCATTTTTATCTATATCATGTATGAAAAATGTGTTACAATATTAGAAATGACATTTTATTATAGTATTTTCATTTTAAACAATTATATATTAAGTAATTCATAATTTTTTTAATACTAAATAGACTCACAAGGTCACACATGTAGCATTATAATATGGATTAATCTTAGTATAAAGTGTTTTGTTTCAAATTTTAGAGTGTTTTTATGATAATGAAATTCAATGTTTTCTAGATATAACTACAAATATTTTTAAATATTTTTATAAATTCTATATGGAATTAATGAAAGTGGGAAATTTTTTGATTCTTGCACTAATGAATTAACCATGACTTAGTGAGAATCACCACACTATCATTTTTGTCAGATCGTGGTTCATAAAATTTCATTATGGTATTCTTATTGAATGGTATATGATATCATTTGACTAAACATTATATAATCATGTGTTTTTAACTTTTGAAACATTATATAATTATGTGTAGAAGATTTAATGACTATTAAAGGAGATAAATAATTATATTACTCAAATTATGAACTGTTATAATAGTTATAACATTTTATCCAATGAGTTGGTTGTTTCCTAAATGTATGAAACATTAAACACCGACATGCACCTTCATTTAATGATAAACTTTTATAAATTTGTGTTATTGTAAAAAAAATTGAATATACATGATTTTATTCTCAAATGTTATGCTCTCTCTATTATTAACATTATATTTGTTTCTAAAAAGGAGTTTCTAGTAAATATTTGATGGATAAGCGGTCATAAAAAAGTGGTTAATGACTCTAATTGCTATTGGATACCTTTTTAGGTTGGATCCTTAAGAACCCATGTATTGAAATCGTTGAAAGTATTTAAATTTTTGTCAACCCTATGATCATGAATGTTTTTTAGTACTATTAAAAGTTATAGTTAAGTGTTCCAAAATACTAAATCTGGAAAATATAATATAAGGTGATCTAATTTTTTAACTATAAGATACATTTCTTCTTTATGGTTGGAGAGTTATTGGTGGGGTTATAATATAAGGAAGTAGGAATAATTCAAAGAGGTTTGGCCAGAATATAATGTATCTTGTGAGTACTAATGATAATAAGTTAAGAAGGTCATTATAATTTGAGTGGTGTTGGATGGAAATTGATAAAGGAATGAAATGTGAATGTTTTTTTAAATATATAATAAATTTGGTGAAGAACCAACTAGAAATAGGTAAGTAAGGTATCTTACAAAATGTGTAATGTTCTTATAGAATAAAAAATATATTATCCTAGTCATTCAAAAATATGGAAAAGGAAAATATATTACGTGATCATAAGAATAAATATATCTTATATAAAATTTACTAGCACTAAAAAACAATAAAGGTGTGAGAATCATTGGAATAAGTAAGATTGCAACAACCCAAAACGTAATTTAAGGTATTCCTCAAATCTATTTTTGGTTCCCTTTTTGTTTGGTTTCATTGTAGTATTTTTGGAGACAGTGATATTTTTCTAGGTAAAATGAACTAAATATCTAGGATGTATGTTTGTTTGAATTAATTGATTATGGGTATGAATGTATAAAAGGGTTTTTAGGGCCTTCTTTGGGTTTTGAAATCATTGGAGGTGGTTCTGGTTTTTTATAGAATCAGGATTCTGATCTACAAGTTGTATACATTAAATTATGAAAGGGTTACATAAAATCAGTCTTTTTTCAATAAGATGACACAAACATGTTTAGAGCATGAAAATTTTACAGGCTTTGAAGAAAGTTCACATTATGAAAAGTTCAATATGTGTTTTCTTAATATAGTTCCTCCCACTCATTTATTTCTTACCATTTTTTTATATTCTTAAACTTCCAACAGATATCATAACCTTTGTTATGGAGTTAGAAAACAATTATAGGAAGAGGAAAGAGGAAGCGTTTTAGTATCCCTATGGTTCACAATCGATAGCAGATCCAAAGTTACTTTGGGATTTCCCTATTCTTGATCTATATTTATTCAAGGCCATCATCAAGATAGATAGTCTTATTACACATTTTGCTGAGATTGATTATTATTATCACCATGTCTTGTTCATCACAAACGATGGGGAATATTAGGTGGTTCATGGATAGTGGGATCTAAGGTTATTCCATGAAGGACATTTCTTCCCATAGCTTAGATTTTTGTTCTCTATTTTTATAGTTGTGATCAATGACATTTCTTCTATTATTCATCTTAATGCTATTATATATGACTATCCAAAACATTATTAAGATGACTTATCTTGTCTTTCTCTAGGGATGGATGTACCATTAGTGATTGATCAGGTGCCTGCTACATATCCAGTTCTGATAACCTCATATCATATAGAACCACTGAAGCTAAAGTAGCTCAAAATTTAGTTGGATTATCTGATGGTGAAAGGTTTTAATCCCACTAGTGTTTCACCTTGAGCAGCCCCAACGCTCTTTTCCAAGAAGGTAGATGGTTCAGTCTGATTGCACAGGTAATAAGAGAAGTTGAATCGGATAATGTTTAAGAATAATTATCCTTTACCTCACATGGATTATTTTAATGAAAAGTTAAATGGGTAAAAGTGGTTTTCATTGATCGATATTCCTTCAGGTTATCATCATATTAGACTTTGGGAGTATGATACACATAAGGAAATATTTCAAAGAAGGTGTGACTATTACAAATATCTTGTTATTATTTTTGTTCAGACTAATGTTCAAGTAGTTTTTATTTATTTTATAAAACAAATATTCCAACAAGATATAGAATTTTTTTTGGTAGTATACCTCGATGATATTTTTTTTATTCGTGTCTTGAGTGTGATAATGGGAACCATCTAGATTTGGTTCCAGAAATCCTGAGGAGTCACTATCTGTATGGAATGCTTTCAAAATGCTGTTTTTCGATCCAAAAAGTGAATTTCACGGGGAATGAAAATTTTGAGTGTATATTATTTGTTTATCCTAAGATGGTAAAGGTTTTCTTGTCATTAGAGGAGCCACATAACATCTTTGAGATTCATTTCTTCATTGGTCTCGTTGGATTCTATCAATGGTTCATCAAGGATTTCTCAAATTTGGTGTCACCTTTTATTTCTCTTACCAAGATTGAGGTGTAATTTATATGGGATTAGAAATGGAAGGAATATATAAATGAGATGAAATGGACTATGAAATTAGCACCTATTATGGTCTTACCTGAGCCAAGTAAGGGGAATGTCGTTGAAGATTCTCTTAGTTGGAAAGTGTCATTGCAATATCTTTTGGAATGGAAGGAAGAGTGGACCAATATGGGACTCCTTCCTCATTTTCATCTGGATTCTCAGGAGTATTCTTCATGTATAGTTTTGATCAATGTTTATTTATCATCATCACTCCTTGAGTCAATTTTTTGGAACTAGTTCCCTAGAAACCAACTTATTTTACTTTATGATCAACCTATATTCATTATATGAATATTAATAAACTTCTTATCACGTCATGATTTTTCTTCTATGTGACATAGTATGTGAATGTGTTATAAATATATATTGAAAAAAAGGTCATTATAGATCTAAGATATGATGATAAACTGGAAGTGCCATGACACTATTCTTGAATATATGTTCTATGGCCAGATGATATCATTTTAATGGTAACAAATGATATAGTCTATCAGTAGTGGGGACTCATGAAACTTTGTGGCACCTTCTCATGGTGTGCGGCCTTTGTAATATCTAGGAGGATATTATGAGAACAAGACCCTCCAGTAGGAAATACACATTCATAAGAGACATTGGATGTTCCTATTTACAGAAGTGTGTATTGGTCCATGTACTATAAGATTATCATTAATGAGTATTATTACTCATGCACATTGATGTATTAACAAAAATCATTATGACACATGTTCGTAGTGAGGTAGGATATGTTGGCTACATCACGAGTAATACTATATTAATGATTAATGTGAGAAAGGATTTGTCACATCTACATAAGTAGATATCTCAGGACCTCTTATGGAAAAGATATAGCCTAAATAAATCCATATCCATGGTGTTATGTTGGAAATTTCAATTTTGGGATGTCAAATAATGAGAAATTGAGCACATGGGTAGATAAATCTTGCAAGTAACCTTCTTCATTGGAGATATCAGGATAAAGATATTATATAACATGGTAAGAATTCGTATGAGATGACATGTCATTGTGACATCAAATTATTTCTCTTGGGTGCCTTGACCCATTTCTAGATAGTAAAATTAGACTTTAGGCAAGCTCTCCTAATGCCAATGAGAAGCAGTCCTAGAGGGCCACACACTGAGTATAGCCAGTATCTCATTTGAATAATTTATTATTTAACTAGTTGAATAAATAGTATTCCTGGTTTTGGTTTAATAATTATTCAAGTATTCATGATCGCACTTATTTTATATCTAGTGATTCGAGAGAATATATTGTGGATGCAATATTTATTTATCGATGAATAAATAATTTATATTTGTTAAATAAATAAATCGTCATTATTCAAGGCCTGGTAAATATTGATGAGGATTGGTAGACCAAGTTATGGGTCTGGTGAGAAATAACATTAAATATTATTTGTCTAAATAATATTTAAATATAATGTGCATGTTAAAGACATGCCATGGAAATAATATCATTACTATTATTATTTAACATGGGGTTTCACATGGAATAATAAAACAAGTAACAGAACTTATGCTAAGTATTTCTTATTACCTGGTGAATTAAATTCCCCATTATGTTATTATTCTTCAATTATCTAAGGTGTTATTCCACCCGCTCACCAACGGTTGTGTGTAAAACATCCTTATAGAAAAGCTCTCGATCCTAGAGATGGACAACCATGTCCGGAGATACATGGAGAATGTGTGGATCATAGCTAGAGGAATCATATCCTTAGATTCTACATCACGACGAAGCCGCACCTCAGACCTATGGTCAGATGCATCAGCGAAGAATGAATCGCCTTGGAGATAATTATTTAATTTAATTTAATTAATTATAAACAAAATATGTTGAATCTCAATTCTTGATTCCAAATTCTCTCATTTGTCTTTTATCATTGATTCAATTCCATGGATACAGGTTTGTATCATTGTATTGATCCTGGATTAATCATCGATTCTGGAAAATTGAAAAGTTGGGTAAACGCCCATCCTGTGCTTTTGCTGCACCAGGAACCTACAAGTAGTATCAGAGAAATAATATTTGCATTTATAATTATTTAAATAATTTGTTGATGATTTAATCTTTAATAAATTATGTTGTCAATTCATGTTTAATCATTCTTGTAAAAAGAATTTTGAGATCTATTCTTCCTCTTTTTTCTCACAAATATAAAAGAAATGAATAATATATGGGTTAAAATTACATCGAGGATATCATCAGGAGGCATAGAGGCTTTTTTATAGCTAACACAATAGTACATAATATGTATTCGGAATTACACACTGTGTAATATGACACACACTCCATATAATTTGGACTAAACACTATATAGTTGTTTTCAACGTGCCCAGAGTAATTTGGAAATTACATAAGACGTATTCATTAATGACACATAGTTTAGTTAATTATTATATCGTGTGTTAACCAGGACAGACTAGCTCACGGTCATCTGGACTACATGATGTGTTTCCCACTGGATAAGGAGTGTAGTCTCTTCGGGTTAAGGTTAAGTTGTGTATCACTTACATGGATTTCCTGACTGGTGACCATGTAACATGGAGTCTACACGACATGTGGCCAACTGGACACACCGTCTACTCTAATGATTTCTGAAGTACACCTCACATGTTGTCTCTCTAAGAGTGTACCTAGGATGGACAATGAAGAGGGTACATGCCATGAAGTCAGATCTACACACCATGTACTATTGGTATATTACAAAGATTTAAAATTTTCTTATTATATTTTATAACCCTTGAGACATGTACCTTCATGTGGGAATAGAACTAGGACACAACATGTGATAGGTTTTTGATATATATATATATAATGTTTAATTGACATCTTTAAAATGTTCAAAGATCTGCACACCATTAAATAGTTTTATTACAATTATAATTTTGTGTGTATGATACATGTCACAAAGAATGAAATTTATACAATTATAAATACATTTGGGGTAGTTTTGGAAGGGTATTCATTGAGTTACCCCTAATGTCTAGGTTATGTACAAGGTTATGGATGAGAATCTCAAGGAAATTTAGAAAATGAATAAGATAAAAAAGGATTGATTAACTAAAGATAATTATTAATCGATTCAAGTGTAATTTATCTTAATAAGAATGATTAAAATATTGAATACTAGTTTTATTAAGTATTTAATCCTTTGCATGTATGTGGATGATAATGAGCTAGACCAAACCTTTCTATGTGATTAATTCCCCTTTAATTTATTTATTAAATTAAAATTGTTGGCATGAATTTGTTATCCTCATTAATATATAGAGAATGTGTTCCCATGGTTTATTTTATGTAAACCCCCTTTTACTCCTCACCTATGTGTGAGTTAATAGAATATGTAATGGATGTATCTCACAAGACTGTGGAGATGGTTCAAGTTAGGAGTCGAGGAAAAACAAATCCAAGGACATACAAAGGTGGACTGGTGGAAATCTGTAAACACGAACCATAAATGGTTCAAGGTTTTACTCCCCTAGGTTAGGGTTATTTTATCAACCTCTAGATAAAGTAACCAATAGTAAAGCTTAGGATCATACCCTTTATTTTATTTTTGTCCATTGTATGGTTATTCATTATGGAGGTCTGACACGGTCACATAATTAATGCACTAACAAGCATACAAGATTGAACTAAAATCAATTGGCTTATGCGTAAAAGTTATTTATACATTGTTAATCACTTATGTATATCCCACTTAATATTAAAAATCACAAGAAAATATAATACATGGAAATTTATACCTAAAGGATAAAATCTCACAATTAAATATTTTGTCAGTGTAGCCTTCCATTAGTCAGGATAGAATCAAACCACAGTTCAAAGTGCTTGACCAACCCTAGTTGGAGTGCTTTCAATTATCGAGGAATTCTAATTTGAGGTTATAGGTTGAATTAAATTATTTTACATCAAGGGTTGACTACCTTGGTAGGACTTGGTGTAACCGAGAGGAAATGGTTGAGGAAATCCAAAATTAAGGATTATAGGATTGGGGAATCCACTAAACTGATCAAGAAGCTATGATTTAATTCAGTTGGCATTTTGAATGCCAACCAAAAACCTTTAAATTTGATTCACCAACCCTAGTCAGGGTAATGTGAAGGGAAATATGTAACCTTCCCTCTTGAATGTCCAAGAAACAAGATATTCTAAATCCAGTGTTTATGGCTATTGGGTTTTGACAAAATAGTGGAAGAATAATAAATATTAAATTATTTATTTCTCTAAATTTATCAAGATAAAGTACTAAAAATCTGTTCATATTAATTTGTAGAAACAGTAATCAAAATTACATCAAACATATCATTTTGATCTATACTTTAAAAGGAAAACCTTCTCAACATCACAAATATCCAAGAGTGGAAAAGTTGACTTGGAGTCATCCTTCTCCATGAGAAGAACCTTTATGTGTTGGAAGAGCATTTACCTGTTGTTCCTAGAAAGGAGAAAAGTGATGAGAAACTCTCTGTGTATGAGAAACATTTGAATGATCCTATAGATGTTCAGTGCCTCATGCTATCATCCATGAGCAATGATCCCTTGAAGCAACAAGAGTAAATGGATTTTTATAGCATGATTCATCACATTTGGTATCTCTATCAAGATAAGGTAAGACAGAAGAGGTATGAGATCTCCAACACTTTATTCAATACTATGATTAGAGATTTTGTGCCGGTTGGACCACATGTAGTCATGTTTATTGGATACATTGAGAGTCTGGACATCTTAGGGATTAAATTACTAGATGATTTTCATATAGATCTCATACTATCTTCACTTTCCAAGGCCTTATCCTGTTTTATTGTGAATTACAATATAAACAATAATGATAAAATCTTCCCAGAACTTCTAACCCAGATTTTCCAAGTGGATAAGGGAATAGGGCATGAAAAACCCATAGTCCTTATGGTGGATAGGAATATGAAGGAAAAGGAAAAGGGGCCTAAGATTTATAAATAGAATAAATCTCCAAATCATCATCTGACCAAGAATAAAAAGATGCAAATGAAGGGTAAGGAAAAGGAGGAAGTATGCTTTGCATGTGGTAAGTCAGACCATTGGAAGAAGAACTACACCTAGAGGCAAGGGGAAGGAAAAGGTTTGTTCATTATTGAGTGTAATATTACCATTTCTACACATTGGGAATTAGATACTTCTTTTAGTTCTCACATCTGCATTCAAATGACGGAACCAAATAGATTTTGGAAATTTCTATAGAATAGGTGGATCTTTGAGCTTCTAATGCATCGAGCATGGATTCCATTTCCATTTGTTCCTACCATCTTTCATTATAGACTCAGATTATTTTTGGTTTAAAATGACTATTATTGTGTACCATGTTTTACCAAGAACATAATTTCTATATTAATTTTAGATACATATGGATTTATTTTCAAGTTCTGAAATAAATGTTGTTTTTTTATAAGGAAAAAATATTTCATGGTACGATGCATTTAAATAATGGCCTATATTTATTAAATTACAAGAACCAAGTGTTGGAAATTGATTATGAACCAAGTTCAGATGACTCTTAAAACACCCACTTCTGGCATCACCATCTTGATCATGTCAAAAAAGAAGTGTTTGATAAATCTCTATCAAGATGGTTATTTAGACTCTTTTGAGATAAAACCACTTGATAAATGTCATGCTTA
The DNA here is from genome assembly GCA_963277665.1 of Viscum album. NCBI lineage: Eukaryota > Viridiplantae > Streptophyta > Magnoliopsida > Santalales > Viscaceae > Viscum > Viscum album. Next base: position 2,041,445,455 of record OY728147.1, on the reverse strand, counting down.
TTTACAATGGAAAATGACCGAACAACCATTTGGTTGACAGGGTGTAAGGGGAACATAGCTTTTAAGATAAGTACGCACTGATGTGTGTGTACAATTTCGTGAGGAAGCTGGAGGTGGATATTATTACATCACTACTTTTGCGGATGACTTGCATAGATTTGGCTATGTCTAATAATGAGGTATAAGTCTGAGTCCTTTGAGAAATTTAAGGAGTTCAAGAATGAAGTATAGAATAATCTTGGTAAAAAGATAAAAATGCGTTGATTGTAACGAGTTGGAGAATATCTAAAAAAAGAGTTCATCGACCTTTTATGGGAGTCTTTGATTATATCTCAAATCACTACACCGTATACACAACATTGGAATGGTGTTAGTGGAAGGCAGAACCATTTCTTATTGGACATGTTAAGTTCAATGATGACTTATGCAGATCTTCCATTTTTCTTTTAGGGATATGCACTGAATATTGGGGTATACACATTATACCAAGTACCAAATAAGGTAGAAAATGGGATTCCCTTTAAGCTATGTAGTGGAAAGAGATCCACTTTTTTACATACACATATGTGTGGATGTGAGGTATTTGCTAAGGATTTCTCAGGCAACAAACTAGAACCTCGGGGAACAATGTGTATCTTTATATGGTATCCCAAGGAAACAAAGGGATACTACTTATACAACCCCTCGTAGAAGAAAGTGATTATTTCAAGGTAGAAAATATTTCTTGAGAGGGAGAAAATCAACAAAAACTATAGTGATAGAAAGATTGACTTCGATGAATTTGATGCTCAAGATACACAAGATATGGTTTAGGAACAAGTTCCATAGGTCCCTATGGAATAGGTAGTTCCTGAACCATAATTAATGCAAAGGATTAAAAGAGAGGTATGGGAACCAAATAGATATGGTTTCCTTGTCATTGAGGATGGTAACTCATTATTATTGGAAAATGATGAACTTATCCCCTAAAAGAAATAAGTAGAGATCTCAGAATCTGCAAGATGACTTGAATCTTTGAATTCTGAGATGGATTCCATGTATCAAAACCAAGTTTGGGTTCTGGTCGATGCGCCAGTTGACGTAAAGCCTGTTGGGAGTAAATGGGCATTCATGAAAAACTCTACAAGGAAGGTCAAGATAGTACCTATAAATCAAGGTTATTAGCTAAAGGTTTTAAACAGCATCAATGAATTGACTATGATGAAACCTTTTTTCCAGTTTCCATATTTAAATCCATAAGCATCATACTTTCCAAAGCATCTTCCCATGACTATGATATTTTGAATTTGGATGTCAAAACTGAATTCCTTAACAGAAACCTTTAGGAGGATGTCTATATGACACAATCAAAAGGGTTTGTGACACTAGGTGATGAAAAAAGTGTATGCAAGTTACAGAGATATATTTATAGATTAAATCAAGAATCTAGGTCATAAAACATTTGATTTGATGAATCCATAAGAGAATATGGTTTCATTATGAATGAATGTGATCCATGTGTTTACATTTGGTTTAATGGAAATTCGGTCATTATCCTAGTTTTGTATGTTTATGACATATTGATTATTGGAAAATACATACCAGGCTTGCAGTCAAGGGTTGGTACTCTATTGAGGTTCATTACAGCTTACTACCCATAGACAGATGATCTAATAAAGCATTATCTTCGTATACCGGAGGATATAATCCATGCTTGCATCATGTATATTGGAGGATCATGGTATATTTATCTAGTACGGGTTGAGTTTTTCTAATAACCAAAGTTTTTAGTTGTCGATTGGAATAGATCCCTTTAAGGCTTTTTATGGTATCACGTGAAGATCAATTATTTTTGGTATTGGTGGGTGAGGCCTCTTTTGTAGGATGAAGTCTCATTCAGGAGACATCGGTGTGGAATCGCGATATAATTCAGTGTCTAGATATTTCTCAAAGTTATAAAAAATTGTTTTTGGATCATTGACGTCATACTTTAGAGTTTTACATGGGAAAACAGGTGTGTTTTAATGTTTTTTCCCTGTTGTGCTATCATAGGCTTGTAAAAAAATGGAAGTTTTTTTTGAGATATGTAAGACCATATATGGTTACTAAGCTTCTTGGGAAAGTTTCTTTTTTGTTGTAATTTATGGTTTAGTCAATGGGTATGCACAATGTTTTCGATATATCTATGCTCCATAAATATCATCTTAATCTTTCTCGTGTTTTGAGTTGGGAAGCGATTGATTTAGATCCAAATATTTTTATTGTATATAATATAGTAGAGATCATTGAGTCCTTGGTAAAATTATTTCTAGGGAATTATATAATATTTTCTAGATTTTTATAGAGACATGGATCATATTCTAACGAGACTTGGGAGTGTGAAACATCGGAAAGGGAGTTATGGCCTGATCGTACCATGATTCACTATTTTATTCCACCCTTACACCGCAGTTTTAAACTAGTTTTGTAATGAATATTTCAAATATAATAATAAATTTAAATTATTTTTTAATAAATCAATTAATGTTAATCAATATTATAATGGGAAATATTACTTGTTTTTATTGTTTCAATGTAGGTGGAGGTGATTTGAAGGGCCTTTGATGAAGTGGAAGAAAAATGGGCCAAAATTGCATGGATCCATGAACATATGTCCACTGTTTTGCATATTACATGAATTCCGTGCATCCAAATGGGCTGATATTTTGTGGACCTATCCAAAGGTTAACAGGATACATTTATTATTATGAAACCCAATGCTGATTCGGCTTCTATGGGGCCCATCCGAACTGATCTGTCCAAGACACCGAATTTGGACCAAGTCAAATGTGGTGTTCTGTATTTTATCAATATCTTGAGCTGTGTTTGTCAAACTGGTGCCAAACGTTCTGTGGAGACATTCAAGAGGTAGTGATACAACCTTTATATTTTCTCCAAATCGAGATAAGACTTTATGAAGGCTGAAACATGTTGTACAAGTGGATTGAAGAAATATGTGTGCATAAAACCACCTCCCAATTTTCCTATAAAATGGCACCTTGGGCTCCCCATTTGCATGTTCGGCCAAGAGGCAAGGTTCTGCCATTTTGGAGTCCCCAAGGAGTCTTCTCAACATCCCTAGAGGTTCTGGAGGCTATGGGAAGTGCTACTTCAACATCTTCTTCTTCTTCCTCTCCCATGGGTTTCTAAACCCCTTGTGATCACCCGGGGAGGAACGTGATGTACATCCCGAGTTTCATGTTTGTAATATTTGAATGATCTTTTAAATTCCAGATTTTTGTGTTGTTTTTAATCATCCTAAATTCTTATTTTATTGAGTTATGTACTAGTATGTCATGCTCAACTCATATGATCATGGTTGGGGGTACCCATTCATGTGATGTTTCACACATCGTTCACCACTTTCCTTCCCCCTTTCAATTGTGGTGTTTGTGTGGTTTATATTGGTCAATTGAACTCACAAAAGCACTGTCAAGGCCATGTAAATTTATTTCATGGTATCACAAATAAATAACATACAAATCTGGACAGTGCATCGAGTTTTTCGTGTGTTTCCTTGGTGAGTTTTGGTTATGAAGTCAAACACAATCCACCCAATCATCGGCGGTGTCTGGTGAATCATTGTTTGTTTTTTACTGAACCCTAGGAGGTATCCTAGTATAAACTCAGTAAAATTATATTTCTAGGTGTTACAAACCAGGGATTAAAATATCATAACCTTATATCATGAAGCGATGAAGGATAAACATCATGCGAGTACCCCGGGTTCATCACGCTTAATTAATTCTGTTAATCTCTACTTTGTTTTATAGCTTCTATTTTTTATTGTCATATTTAATCATCAAAACCAAGTATTATAAAACCCCAGTTCCCTTTTTAATTTCATAATCAAAACCAAATTTTTTAATTAATGATCTAAGGCTCCATCAATAAATGACCTAGGGTTGCTGCTATACTGCAGAAATTCTAGTCAAAATTAAACAACTAATTTCACGCGCTCAACAACGCGGTCAAATTTTGGCGTCGTTGCCGGGGATCCAAGATCATTTTTTTTTCTTTATTTACTTTTATTAGGTTATTTTACTTCTTTATTATTACTCCTCTAAATACCCCACCCCCATTTTATTGTTTTTGTTTTGGGTTTTGTCTTTATTTTTTGTTGTTTTTTGTGTGTTCTTTCTCTCTCTATCTCTCTATCTCTCTCTCTCTCTTCTCCATCTCCCTCTATAATTATATAGTATAACATTATATTCTTCTTTCACCTTTATTAAGTTTTTTTATCCATCTCAAATAAAAAAAACACAACAAAAAAATCAATCAATCAAACTAGACATCATTGTTTCATGACAAGATCTGGTAAAGAAACACTACTTGAATTTGACCCTGAAATTGAAAAGTCACTTCACACACAAATCAAGGAATTTAGAGAAGGTAAATCAAGTAACATTGAGGAACTATTTGTGACAACTAAACTGTATCTAAACCAACCCAAAATTGAACCCAATCAAACCCAAGAAAACATGGCCACAAATAATCGAACTTTAGAAGAACTTACTACCCCTGATGTGGAGTACCAACCTGCGTACATCCAATATCCCGAGGAAGCATCCAACATTGAGCTTAGATCAGGTCTCATCCACCTTCTTCCAAAATTCCATGGTCTTCCCGGTGAGGACCCTCACAAACATCTAAAGGAGTTTCACGTAGTGTGCTCCACCATGAAACCCCAAAATGTGTCTGAGGACCTCATTAAGTTTAGAGCCTTCCCTTTCTCCCGTGATGGTGTAGCCAAAGATTGGCTATACTATTTTCCTTCCACAATTGGGGGCTGGAATGACCTAAAAAGACTTTTTCTAGATAAGTTCTTCCCTGCCTCCCGAACTTCATCAATTAGGAAAGAAATCTGTGGAATTAGGCAATCGCAAGGAGAGACCCTTAATGAATACTGGGAGAGATTCAAAAGACTTTACTCAAGATTCCCCCACAACAAGATTAGTGAACAACTTTGAATTCAATACTTCAATGAGGGACTTATCCCCATGGATCGTGGAATGATTGATGTTGTAGCTGGTGGTGCCCTAGTTGACAAAACCCCTTCTGTCGCTCGTGACATAATAGCCAACATGGCTCAAAATGCACAAAAAATTGGTACATGAGCTATTTCCCCAACCCGAGGAGTTAATGAGGTAAGTCATTCAGACCTAGAACAAAAGGTAGATACTAAACTTGATGAGATGCATACCCTTCTAAGGAAATTTGCTCAAGCACAAGACAACTCACACTCTAATTCTATTCCATTACATTGTGGGATTTGTTCTGATAACACTCATTTTTCTGACCAGTTCCCAACACTTCAAGATTCATCTAAGTCCTGTGCAGCCATGTTCCCAGGGCGTCCATTCCAACAAGAACCTCCCTTCAAGCAAGAACAATTCAGGCCAAATCCAAATCCAGGGTGGCAAGCACAACCCCAATACCGACAAGGAGGAAACTCAAGCTACCCAAAGTAGAGTCGGTATCAACGAGGCCAAGGTATGAAACCATTATCCTTCAACTTCTCAAAACAATCATCCTTCTCCTCCTCCGAAATCTGAACCAAGCCTTGAGGACATGGTGAAACAAATGGAAACCCAAAACCTTTAGTTCCAACAGACCACACAATCAGCTATTCAAGACCTACAAACCCAAGTGGGGCAATTGGAAAACACTATCGGTGAGCTTAAGATGCAAGGTTCTGGAAAAATACCATCCCAACCCATTTCCAATCCAATGGACAAATGTAATGTATGTGCAGTTACATTTCGTAGTGGTAAAAAAGTTTCTCCTTCTACTGATTCTGCACAGCAAGTATGTCCCCCTCATGGAAACTCTATTTACCAACCCTCAAAAACATCATGTAATGAAAAAAAGACAAAAATGGTAATCGAATAGTCATTGATGATTCAAATGAACAATCCATTCCTCTTCCTTTCCCTCAAAGACTCTCTAAATATAAGAAAAACATTGATAATGATATTGACAATGAAATAATGGATACATTTAAAAAAGTTCAAGTTAATATTCCATTGTTGGATGCAGTCAAGAAAATTCCCCGTTATTCCAAATTTCTTAAAGAACTTTGCACGCATAGACGAAGGCTGAAGGGGAATGAGAGAGTCAACATGGGAAGGAATGTCTCAGCCCTGATTCAACCAGCAATGCGAACCAAATGCAAGGATCCCGGCACAATCACCATACCATGTACCACAGGGGATACCTTCTTTTATGATGCTATGATAGATTTAGGTGCTTCTATTAATGTAATTCCTCACTCCATGTATACTTATCTACAGGTTGGAGAGCTTTAACCAATAGGCATTGTCGTGCAACTTGCCAACCGGAGTACAACACATCCAAAAGGAGTGATTGAGGATGTCCTTATCAGAGTGAAGAATCTCATCTTCCGTGATGATTTTTACATTCTTGAGATGGTAGATACCCAAACCCAAGGACACGCTCCTCTCATATTTGGGAGGCCATTCCTAAAAACAGCAAATACGATCATCAACGTTCATAATGGTACGTTGTCCATGGAATTCGGAGGAGAAAAGGTATGTTTTAACATCCTTGAGGCTATGAAACACCCCGTTGAAGAGCACTCCACTCTTCCTGTCTATTCGATGGAAGTGCTCTCAAACGATGCACACTGACACAATTCTCTCCTCAACCCAAAATCTGATTCTTTTTTGTTTTCTTCACCCTTGGATGATTTGAGTTTTGGTTCTTCTTTTGAATGTTGTGTGGGTTCAGAAAAATGTAAATTTTGTGCTTTAATCGATGAGTTTGCTTATTCTGAGGTACCCATGACTATCGATGATTCTGCAAATCTCATTTCAAAAGATTCTCTTTCCTTTGAGAATAAACATGAGCATATAGATAGTTTCATGGACCTCACTCCCACTAATTTCACTCCCTCAATCCAAAAACCCTCGGTGTTGGAATTAAAACCACTTCCATCAAATTTAAAGTATGCATATCTTGAGGGTATTGACCAATTGCCCGTCATTATTGCCAATAACCTCTCACCACAACAGGAATCGAAACTGCTCAAAATTTTGAGAGAGTGTAAAAAGGCAATAGGATGGACATTGGCCGATATTCCCGGGATTATCCCATCTATTTGTATACACCATATACTTTTGGATGATGAGGCTAAGCCCGTAATGAAGGCTCAATGCCGGTTGAATCCCACTCTCCTTGAAGTGTTAAAATTGGAAGTCAGTAAATTACTTGCTGTAGGGATCATTTATCCTATATCTGATAGTAAATGGGTTAGCACAGTTCAAATTGTGCCTAAAAAAACAGGAATAACAGTTGTGTCAAATGAAAGGAATGAATTGGTTCCAATGCGTGTGAAAAATAGTTAGCGAGTCTGTATTGACTACCGTCAATTGAATCAAGCCACGTGGAAGGACCACTTTCCTTTACCTTTCATTTACCAAATGTTAGAATGACTGGCTGGTAAGTCCCATTATTGTTTACTTGATGGATATTCTGGTTATTTCAAAATCCATATAGCCCTTGAGGATCAAGAAAATACAACATTTACCTATCAATTTGGCACATTTTATTACAAAGCGATGCCATTCGGTATATGCAATGCTCCTGGTACTTTTCAGTGATGTATTTTGAGTATTTTCTGAGTACCTTGAGAGTTTTATAGAAGTATTTATGGATGATTTCACGGTTTATGGTTCTTCTATTGATGATTGTTTGGAAAACCTAGGTTCTGACCTCCGCCGCTGCATTGAAAAAGATCTTGTTTTAAATTATGAAAAATGTAATTTCATGGTTAAGCGGGGGATAGTTCTTGGGGATATCATTTCAAATAAAGGAATTCAGGTTTATAAATCTAAAATTGAATTAATTTCATCCCTTCCATATCCAAAATGTGTTTCTGAGGTGCAATCTTTCTTGGTCATGCTGGTTTTTACAGCCAATTCATTAAAGAATTTAGTAAGATCGTACTTCCCTTATCTCAGTTGTTACAAAAGGATTCTGAATTTGTTTTTGATAAAAATTGTGAGGATGCATTCAATTCACTAAAAATGAGTCTCACGTCACCTCCCATTATCCAACCACCTAGGTGGGATCTCCACTTTGAGCTTGTGTGTGATGCCTCTAACTTTGCAGTTGGGGCAGTTTTATCACAAAGGGTTGAAAAGGCTCCTCATGTCATTGCGTATGCCTCGCATACCCTTGACCCTACCTAGGTAAACTACACAACCAAAAAAAAAGAACTCCTTTCTATAGTGTTTTCCTAGGAAAAATTCCATTCATATCTTCTTGGGTCAAAAGTGATTGTGTTTTCTGACCATGTTGCCCTTCGTTTCCTCCTTAAGAAACCTGAAGCCAAGCCCCACCTCATTCGGTGGATGCTCCTCCTCCAAGAGTTTGACCATGAGATTAGAGATAAGAGAGGAGTGGAGAATGTTGTATCTGACCACATTAGTAGGATTTCCCCACCATTGGACCATCATGTTGACTCACCCCTACCCATTGGATAATTCTTCCCTCATGAGAACCTTTGTGATGTTGTGGACCATACCCCCTGGTATGTGGACATTGTGAATTTTCTAGCAACATCTAGGGTCCCCCCTAATTTTATCACTTCACAATCCCAGAAACTTAAGCATGATTCTCGTTGGTACATTTGGGATGACCCATACTTGTGGAGAATTTGTAGTAACCAGGTTGTTCCTAGGTGTGTCCCTGACCATGATTTCACCTCTGTTTTGACCTTCTGCCACACCTTGGCATGTGGGGGCCACTTTGGCTCTCAACGTACAGCTCTAAAGGTCCTTGACTCAGGATTATATTGGCCAACATTGTATAGATATTCCAATAGGTTTTGTAAATCATGTACTCGATGTTAATTTACAGGGAATATCTATAAGAGGAATGAAATGCCCCAACAGCCCATGTTATTCTGTGAAATCTTCGATGCATGGGGCATTGACTTCATGGGGCCTTTTCCAAATTCATTTGGCTTTGTGTACATCTTATTGGCTGTTGACTATGTATCTAAATGGGTGGAAACAAAGGCCACCAAGACCGATGACTCTCCAGTGGTTGTTGATTTTGTGAGGTCCCAGATTTTCAGTAGGTTTGGTCTACCAAGATTCATCATTAGTGATCAGGGTTCACATTTTTGCAATCGTAACATGAAAAAATTGCTTCGTAAGTATGGGGTTGTTAATAAAGTCTCCACTTCATATCATCCTCAAACTAATGGACAAGCAGAAATTTCAAATCAAGAAGTTAAGTGAATCTTGGAGAAAACGGTACAACCCAATAGGAAAGATTGGAGTTTGTGCTTGGATGATGCACTTTGGGCGTACCGTACTGCTTTTAAAACACCGATCGGAATGTCACCATATAGGATTGTGTTTGGAAAATCTTTTCACCTACCGGTGGAGGTAGAACACCGTGCATATTGGGCTGTTAAACAATGTAATATGAACCTTTCAGATGCAGGTGAGGAAAGAAAGATGCAGATTCAAGAGTTGGAAGAAATTCAACGTGATGCATATGACAACTCCCGAATCTATAAAGAGAATACAAAGGCTATTCATGATAGGATGATTCACCAGTGGATGTTCCACATTGGTGAGAAGGTCCTCATGTACAATTCCAGGCTTAAGCTTCACCCAGGTAAGCTTCATTCCCGATGGCTTGATCCTTATACTGTTACTAATGTTTACCCTTTTGGTGCAATACAGTTTTTTCATGAGCAGAGTGGACGATGTCTTACCGTCAATGGGTAGCGACTTAAACACTTCTATGAGGATTTTCCAAAGAATTTGGTGGAGGAAAACCACCTTCTCGACGCATCATAACAATAAAACACACCATGTTTTATCCTTCCTTCTCACATTTTCAATTATTTCAGTGAGGACACTACACATTCTAGGTGTGGGGGGTGGATACATTCCTGGTTTAGTTAGGATTTTTCATCGTTTTCTCCTTTTGTTTTTTCTTTTTGGCCTTCTTTATGGTATTTTTATTTTTCCCCATCAACAATTTCGAAATTCCATGATGTGGCGACCATAAAGTGGAGATAGTAAAAATACCATAATGAAGGCTAAAAAAAATTTGTGTATGATTTTACCATCAAGGGGTGATTTTTAGTGAATTGGTTTTCTGACAATGATATAAATGGTTGTATCTATGTGAAACCTTTGAGATGATTGATACCCTTTGTGTGAGTTGTTTTTTAGAAAACTGTGTCACTAATATCTCCACAAATGTTTTCACCAAACCACAAGTTGTGATTATTTCTTACATAATATAAGGTAAATATATGTTGGCTTAATATTTTTCACCTTTAAATGATATTTCCATAAGTTCGTTCCTTATCCAATCTGTTTCATTACTGTACCAGTTTGACCTATGCATGTGTACCTAATGTCCGACTGTTGTACGCCCTCGAAAAAAATTGTTGTGTCTTGGTCTGGTCAAAAGCCACCCCTCCTCAACCTTTTATCTTGTTATAACTATTTCAATTAGTTTCGTGAGGTGATCAAACAAGGGTTGAGAGATGAGTGTGAGATTTGTTCCAATTGCAACTTCAAAAAAATATAATAAATGAGGGGAGTGATAAAATGTGCAACATATGGGGATATCTAGGTCGGGAGCTTATGGTTTGACTTCTAGGAATGCTTAAATGAGTGGGTCTTGAAATATGATTGCAAAGGATGTAGGACAGGTTCGATGAAAAAATCATTTTAGCTAGAAAATGTTAAAATAACATGTATTTATTGGATAACAAGTGGAAAGAATAGCATGGAATGGTTTTCACACACACACATGGAGATTTAGTGTCATGGTTTACTTATTAATTCCTTTCTCAATTTGGTATCATTAATCTTTTCGAATTTCGCTATGATATGATTTATGAGACATCTTTTTCTATTTTCACTAGGAAGAACTCCTTGGTGTGGTTCGTGCATTGATAACTTTACTTTAAATAAAATTTCCTCAAATGATAATTTTTCAGAATTTTGGAAATATATATATATGAATCATTGTTGTTGGATATTTGACTTTGCCCAGGAGTGAAAATGTTTAGGTGTGGGGGTGTGATCGTACCACGATTCACTGTTTTATTCAACCCTTACACCACAGTTTTAAACTAGTTTTGTAATGAATATTTCAAATATAATAATAACTTTAAATTAATGTTTGAATAAATAAATTAATTTTAATCAATATTATAATGTTCAATGTTACTTGTTTTTATAGTTTCAATGTAGTTGGAGGTGATTTGGAGGGCCTTTGATGAAGTGGATGAAAAATGGGCCAAAATTGCATGGATCCATGGACATTTGTCCACTGTTTTGCATTGTAGACGAACTTCGTGCATCCAAATGGGCTGAAATTTGGTGGTCCATTCCAAAGGTTAATAGGCTACATTTAATATCAAGAAACCTAATACTGATTCAGCTTCTATGGGGCCCATACGAACTGATCTGTCCAAGACTCCAAATTTGGACTAAGTCAATTGCGGTGTTCGGTATTTTATCAATATCTTGAGCTTTATTTGTCAAACTGGTTCCAAACGTTTTGGGGAGACATTCAAGAGGTAGGGTTACAACCTTTCTATTTTCTCCAAAGTGAGATAAGACTTTCCGAAGGCCGAAACGCGTGGTACAAGTGGATTGAAGAAATATGTGTGCCTAAAACCACCTCCAAAATTTCCTATAAAATGGCACCTTGGGCTCCCCATTTGCAAGTTCGGCCAAGAGGCAAGGTGCTGCCATTTTGGAGTCCCCATGGAGTCTTCTCAACATCCCTAGAGGTTCTGGAGGCTATAGGAAGTGCTAATTCAACATCTTCTTCTTCCTCTCCCATGGGTTTCTAAACCCCTTGTGATCACCCGGGGAGGAACGTTATGTACATCCCGAGCATCATGTTTTTAATATTTGAATGATCTTTTAAATTCCATATTTTTGTGTTGTTTTTCATAATCCTATATTCTTATTTTATTGAGTTATGTACTGGTATGTCATGCTCATCTCATATGATCATGTTTGGGGGTACCCATTCATGTGATGTTTCACACACTGTTCACCACCTTCCTTCGCCCTTTCAATTACGGTGTTTGTGTGGTTTATATTGGTCAATTGAACTAACACAAGCACTGTCAAGGCCATGTAAATTTATTTCATGGTATCACAAAGAAATAATATACAAATCTGGATAGCGCAACGAGTTTTTTGTGTGTTGCCTTGGTGGGTTTTGGTTATGAAGTCAAACACAATCCACCCAATCATCGGCGGTGTCCGGTGAATCATTGTGTGTTTTTGACTGAACCCTAGGAGGTATCCTAGTATAAAATCAGTAACATTATTGTTCTAGGTGTTACAAACCAGGGATTAAAACACAATAACCTTATATCATGAAGCGATGAAGGATAAACATCATGTGAGTACCCCGGGTTGATCACGCTTAATTAATTCTGTTAATCTCTACTTTGTTTTATAGCTTCTATTTTATATTGTCATCTTTAATCATAAAAACCAAGTATTATAAAACCCCATTTCCCTTTTTAATTTCATAATCAAAACCACATTTTTTAATTAATGATCTCAGGCTCCGTCGAGAAATGACCTAGGGTTGCTGCTATACTACAGAAATTCTAGTCAAAATTAAACAACTAATTTGACGCGCTCGACAACGCGTTCATGGCCTCATCTCCTTCCTAAGCCCTGTTATTCCACATGACTTCCTAGGGATGGAAAGTATAATGGTGGGGAATTTCTAAAATATCATTAAATTATTTTTGGTATTCCTTATCTATCTTTTTTCCCATTTGGTTTGTGTGAGTAGACGGACTTTTAAAAATAGATAGCATTTACTGGGGAATATGACCATAAGATCGATGAGGTCTATTTCTTTGAATTTATAGTAACTAAGTATAAACGTATCAATGGATTTAGAGGGATATAATTGGGATTGTAAATACTCAAAGGTGGTTTGTTTTTACTCTACAGAATTTAAATTATGAACTTTTTACTGGATGCTTTCACATCGTGAACTGATTACATGACCTGAATCATTTTCGGAGAAGATGTTGTGAACTGGTTTTGTGGGTGACAAGTTTACTAGAAATGAAACTATTTTAGGTCCTGAAAATGTTGATAATAGTTATTTTTTATCCAAGGTGACACCATTTCTAACATATCTTGTAAATAATGAGATTCACTTCATGAAATGGATTCACATCATGAATGGTTCGGGGCCAGTGGTTTTGACGACACTAAAAATATGATTCCCTTTTCATTCGAAATGTAGGATTCTCACTTAAAATCATATAGATATACCATATGATTTTTTAACTCTCCAATCCTTAAATATCATCTATCTTGGTGATTGAAATTCATGTTGAATGTGTTGCATCACTCCAAGTAAGTTGCCTTTATACTTCTTCATATTTAATGGTTAAAGCATCATCATTGAACTATGTTTTCAAATCTATTGATATTATTGTGATGATATTATAAATTCTTTATAGATCAGTTGTTTCATCTTCTTTTGGGGTTTAGTTCTCTGTTAGTTTTGGTGTGGCGGGTGAGTTTTCTATGATGTTTGTGTGACCTAACTGATATACTGATTATGAAGTGTGGGAATTGTAGTTAGGGACATCATTTGTTGTTCTTCATTATTTATTGTATATATGGATCCTTTATTGAGAATTTTCAATCTGGTATTTAGGTAGGTAATTCCATCTCTATCCTATTTGGGATGAACAAGAATTTTATATGGTTTTTTAATTATTTTACAAAATAAAAGGGAATTTTTTATTTACTGATTTGTGTCTCTAAATGGTTTTTTCAAAAACAATGAATTTCAACTTATTTCAATAAAATAAAACGGTATTTTAAAATCATTTTGAAATAGATTTATGAAATTTTTTTCAAATAATAGTTTTGTGAAATGATTTGGAAAATAAAACATATATAAATCCTTGGGTATATAAGCAGATGTTGTAGTAATAGGCCTTGTCTATTGATACTAATGAGGGATTCACTCATGGTGTGTTCATTCTATCTATAGTTTTGTTATTATAGTTACTTGTTATACTTTTTTGGAGTTTCAATATATAGGTTTCTTCTCTTCTCTCTATATTTTATGTATATTTATAGAGACTTGATGCACAAGATTATCTATGTCTTGGTATGAGTGTCCTAACTAGCCAAACTTGTAGTGATCCTTGGTGTGATTTTAACTATCCATTTAGTTTTCCCTATTTGTTATTTTATATGTTATGTGACACATTATTTGACCTCATTTGACAGTTTTTATATGCTTTAAAACTTTTTATCTGCATTATTATAAATTTTGTTAAATGGAGAATGATTTACCATGATTTTGATATAAAAACTATTTAAAAGATTACCAAGTATTGTTTTATATAAAGTTAAAGTTGTTTGGATTGTTTTACATAGAAGTTTTATGGAGCACCTCAGTGGGGTCATATATATCTTGTTATCTCAAACTCTACGCACCCCTCCAGTGGTTCGTAGACATTTTTATATCTTTTGATATAGGGAATGTCAAGGCACTGTAGTTAGGTGTTTAGGTTTATGTCAAAAAAGTTGGGTAGCATGTTGTGGATAGTGAGATGTCTTCATCATATAACATGGATTAGCTATTTATAATTTTGGGTTTTGTCCTTTATTATTGTACTCATACCTTGGTGTTTTTTTGCAACTTTTTGGTTGTATTGTTTCTGTTGTTTCCTTTAGTTATGGCATATATTTAATATTATATATTTATCAACTTCTTCCTCTTCTGTATATATATGCCATGATGAATTATTCAGGTTGGGTTAAATATTCCCCCTAGTTTTAATTTATACATGGGTGCTATTTTCTTGCATGTGGGGGTCCGGAAGGCACTTCGAGTATGTGACGAGTTGGTTTGGGCACCCTATTGTGTGGGTATTAGGGTTGGTTCATTACAAAGATTAACTAATTATTATATCAAATTTAAAAATAAGAAGAGAAATATTACCCTATATCTATTTTTTAGAAGTTGAATGAATTCCAAAATATATTCTATATGTTTTATCTGAAAATTTTATAATGATATTCTAAATTATCAACATCACATTATTTGGAGAATCATAAATTATTCAAGATGGGTTTAATTAATATATACAAAGGGGAGAGTGATAATTATGATATTAAAATTGTTCAAAATATATATCCATAAGTTAAAGAAATAGATTTCAAGTATGCCAGTATCGGAGTAGTAAGGTATGAAGTTTAGGAGATTAAAATAAAAGTTATGATGATCGAATATTTTGAGGATGTATTGTACCAAAGATAAGATACAGAAAGATAGTTTTTTAATATGGGGTTAGAGAAATTAAATAATAAACCCAAAATCTAAGGTCCATTTTCATTGAAAAATTTGAACATACAAAGGGTTTTAGAAGACTAATAATCTCAGATGCATATGCATATCCAAAATATATAAGTGAAGTTAGGTTCAATTTAGATTTTTTTAAGTTAAATAATAGGAATTTGTCAAATATTTTAGTGATTTAACTTAATATTTAGGTGAATAAAAATTCAAAGTGATGATACTGAGATGTATGTCAAGGATATAAAATTCATGGAGTTAAAGTCATAATTTATGAAGTGATTTTTGGAATCTATGAAGATAGTTGATGCTAAGTTTGGTGAATATTTTTCAAAAATTAAAATTATTATATATTATAATAAAATGAAAGTAGTTTATCTTGAATTGATAAGGGTGGAATAAATATATCTAAGATATTGAATTTGTTGGATAAATTATTTTATATTAAGGGTGGGTGTATTCAAATACCAATGATGATAATTTTAAGAGGAAAAAATATATAAAGCCCAAATATTTTAAGTTCAAGTGGATTCATTTTGTTAAATTTGAAGAGTATTGATTCCAAATAATTTTAGGGCTGTGGATGAAGTGCCAAAATTATAAAATAAATCTTAGTTGAGAAGATGATAATTTGAAGTTTTGTAGTTGAATTTTCATAGAGTAAAGTTCTAAAAATTATGATTGTGTACCAAATCTCATTTTTATTATATAGGTGGACTATAGGAAGATCATATTTTTTTGAAGATTCATCGAATAGATAGAGTAATCTTACTCAGTTAATTTTTTGGGATCCATTACAGACTATTAGGAACTAATATAATACTTCTTTGGGAGACATAAGTGATTGAATGATAATTTATCCTCACAACACTTTATTTTTTAGAAACACTTTTGGGTTGGGGATAATAATCTCCCCATTGTAACTTCTTAGGATAATAGTGGAAATCTTTGTCTCAAGATAAAACTAAATACTATAAGTAATGAGTTCCCACAATGGATAAAATTCTTGTACAAATTCTATTTGGATTGAATTTACTTTTATGTCTACCATATATGGGTAAGGGTTATAAATTAAGTTTGATATGATCAATATAATAAAAAGTATTAAAGGTAAACTTAAATTTAAATAAAATATTAAAATAATACCATTGATCCCCCCCCCCCCTCAGTGGTATATTATATTCCTAATAACTTTAATTGGCAGATTATCAACTGAGGTTCCCCCTGAAATATCTTTACTTTTGTGAAGATATAAAACCTCAATTTAGTCAATAGTAGAGGTATACCTATATTCACTAAAAAAAATTATCATCGATGGGGATGATTCCCTATAATCTATCACTCATCCTATAACTTACAGTTACTACTAATATGGCATTTCTATAGATTTAAAAATATTCTTCCATGAATTTTTTGAATAATACAAACATGGAGGTTGATGTAAATGTTATAAAAGTGATCCTAGTAAACTTATGATAAATATTATATATGAATCTGATGGGTATATAAACTTATAAGGAGACTTTATAAAACCTAAAATCACATTTTAAGGGAGTATAAAGGTAAATAAAACAAATATTTTGATATCGATAAGTAATATTTAAGATGTTTGTACGGATTATGAAGAAACTATTTATGATTACTTCACAAGAGTTAATGTAATTTTCCATAATATTAGAGTATTTGGAGATACTCGGAATGATTCAACTGTTTCAAGAATATAAAGAAAAAATTTCATAAATTTTTTATGCTAAGGTTTCTACATTTGCATATTGATATGGTTTATCTTTGGATGAGTTATATAACACACTTATTTCTTATGAGATGAGGAAATATCTAACATTTAAAAGGAAGGTCAAGGATGATATGGTACTCGAATATAAGAGAAATATTATAATTAAGGAAGAGTAATAAAATTACTATAATATGAGGAATAAAATAATGAATAGTATTAGATATTAATAGCCTTTATATCAAATAAATATGGATAATGCACAAGTAAATATGAATGTATTCTCCCTCTAAAATTTATTATATGTGTAAATATTTGACACTTCGCTATAAATTTTCTAAGAAAAAGAAGAATAGAATATAATGGTGATGAGTAGTAAGAGTTACCTAAAACAAATAAAATTGGTAGAATTTAGAGGAATTTTAAAAATCCACCATGGATAATAAATGGTTAACTGAAAAAAATTATGTTGATAAAAGAGGAGGAATATTAATCCACATAAAAATTAGTTCTTTTAAGTGAAATCTTTAAAAAATAATTAGAAACATTGTGGCCCATTTTTTAAAAAAAAAAACAAGATAAAGCTTAATGAAATAGGCAAGAAAAATGTGAAATTACTTACATGAAAAACAAATGTTGAAATAGGAGCTTGAGAAATGTCTTTATAAAACAAAAATCTCAAAAAGGAAGTTAGAACAATGTAGAAAGAGGATAAAAATAATAATTATGGTATATAATAGTTTTTGAAATATTATTATTATTATATTAATAAAATTAAATATCTCACATTAGAGGTTACGGAACATGAAAAAATGGAGATATGTCATGATGAGAAAAAATTTATAATGAAAGGAGAATTATGTAAGACCCAATCTAGGTTTCCTGAAGATGACAATACTCCAAAATTAATTTGTGAAGATTTCAACAATATTTTGGATTTTATAACCTAAAAATATGAAGATATAGAGAATGTTTTAGAAATAATTTGGTGGAATATACTCATAATAAACATGAAAGTAAGTTTACATTGACAAACCATGTAGGTTTAGAAACAAAATTTGGAAAATTTTTAGATAATAAAAAACATGATAAATCTTCTATATTATTTAATTTTAGAGTTACTTTTCGAAAAATAATTCCCTATAAAAAACAAAGTGAATTATAATATTGAATATCACCAAGCATTTTCTAAAAAAACTCATATCAATTCAAAAGATCAAAATTAAAATCCTATTTTGGGTGTTGTAGAATCATCGATCAAGATGTCTATATTAGAAGTTATAAAATTTCACTCCCTATGGGTAATCATGAATTAAGGGAGAAAATTTTCAGAATGCAATGTAGAAAATTTTGGTAGTTGAATAAAATTTTTGAGGAGAAAAATTATATGAATAAAAAACATAATGTATAACTAAACAGATTAAATTTCAATGTCTTTAAAAAAATTTAAGAATAAGAGACCCATAGGGTCACTGTTTTGAATAATATATGACTACTCTTCTCAGACTATTTCTATATAGAGTAGAAGGAAAGGAAGTTCATAAAATGTAGGAGTGATAAAAATAGTTTATTTTTGAGGTTTATTTTAAAGATATCCAGACAATTAAGTAATGGATACTTTATATTAGATGTTCCTCTCATAAAAAAGGTGATACAAAAAAATTTAAAACATTTAAAAATTAGTGGAATCAGTATGATTGAGATTGAAGCTCAGAAACTAAAATCTAAATCTATTATATTAGATTATGGGATTAAATAAAACTTATTAATTGTAATCAAACATTATGATGATGGTAATTAAGTTATTGTAATGAAGAACTCTTGTATATGCACGTGCTTGAAGGGCTGGAAGAATTGTCACTAAGGAAAAAAAGAACCAGTGGTAATTTATTCAAAATTTGTGACCCATGTAAATTTGTTTATCTAAGTGATGAAGATGAAAGTAATTTGTGGCACCTAATACTTGTCCATATGAGTAAAGTAAATTTTGTAAAGATCTCAAAGTAAGAGGTGTTGGGTTATCTACACCAAATGAAGAGACACGTGGTTTTTATTTGTGAAATTTATTAAAAGTGGAAGAATCCACATAAAATTCACAAAATAATAGTGCTTCAATCCATTATACCACTTGAACTATGAACTCTTACTTTTTTGAACCAATGATACATCAATAAAATAATGAAAATCTTTACTCTAACAATTTTATTGCTTATTTCACCCGGAATAAAATGTTTTGTTCATGAAACAAAGATCTACTTTTCTATAGAAGTTCAAAATATTAAAAAGAAAATTTGAGAAAGATATATTAGTATGGATTATGAAGTTGAGAGTAGTTAATGGTAAGAATTTTATGTGTAATTATTTTTAATCCAAAATTTTAAAAAATGGTATTAAACATAAATATAGTTCTCTTTATACTGCTTAGGGTGGAGTTTTAGAGAGGAAAATTTAAATATTTTTTGATATGATATTGACCATACTTTTTCAATAAAAAATCTTATAATTCTTTTAGAGAGAAAGTGTAAGTATAGCTGTACAAATTTAAAATAGAGGGTAGTTGAGTCTGAAATCAAATATAACTCATTATGAGATATGGTATAAGAAAAAACCTTCAATGAATTATTTGAAGGTTATTTGGAGTCCATGTGTGTTGAATATCAAAATTTTCGATTTGGGAAAGTTTAATGAAAATGATTATGAATTTGTATTCATGGGATATTCATCCAATGTAATAAGCTAAAGGTGTTGAAAAAATCCATAAATGAGGTGGTTAAATTCCATAATGTGAAATTCACTGAGAACAAATCCATCATAAAGGAGATTTATTAACATTATTTTATAGAATTAATATAATATAGAATTATAAATTTTAAAAAAATAAAATAAATATATATATGAACTTATCATTGTGTATACTAATTTTTACCAATCTAGTGATCAATAATGAAATGATGGAAGTAAAAGTATAATGTTTCAAAATTTACAAAAAAAGGTTAAACTAGTGATTGTAATCAATGGATAGGAAAATATAGTGTATAAAAATATAAAGTAAAGTATTGATAATAAAATAACACTTATTTAATATATTAAATCACAATAAGGTTCAAAATTCACTAATCATAATGTGTCGATAAATGTGATGAATGAATTGTTTGATCATATTGAGAAAAATGTCACATAAGATCTTATTCATAGCCTATAAGAAAAGAACATTATAGAAACTAGTTGTGTGTCCAGAAATAAACTTAATGAAAAAGGTGATATCTCAAGGAATAATACTAGATTAGTTTACAAAGGGAATTCATTGGTTGAAGACATGTATTTTAAAAAAAATTTACAAAAAAGAAGTCACGTATTCCAACCACAAGAGAAATATGATAAGGGATTTTTTGAATAAGTTTAGTGTGGAATGATCAAGAGAATGATCCATATCCCTTATATATGGTTTTAATCTGAATAAAGATTAGGTAATGAAAAGTTTCAATCAAAAAGACTTCAATAAATTAATTGAAAGATTAACCCATATTATAGTATCAAGACTAGATATTTTATTTTTAGTAAATTTATATACTATATAAAAAAGTTGTCTAATGTAATAACACAAGATTGATTCCAAGTTAATTCTCTATTATATCAATGGAATATCACAATATGGTTTTATTTATATAAGAATATAGAATTAAACATGATGGTTTTCACTAACGCTGATTTGGTTAAAGATTTCAATGATTTAAAATCATTATTAGGAAGACCATAATTTTTGGGTGAAAATGGTGTGTTTTATCATGGTAAGAACTAAAATTCTATTAATCTAATTATAATTTCATCTAATTATGTTATTTCCACAAATAAATATTCAAATATTTCTTAGAATAAATTTTAGCTGAAATTTTGAAGGTGAATGTTGACAAAACATAGAAATTTAATATTGAAAATAAAGGTGTGATTGGTATCTCCATAAACCTAGTGAAATACTCCAAATACTATCATATTGATATTAAATATTATTTCATCAAGGATAAAGATTCTATTGGAGATGTGAAGTTGGAATATATCTCAATAAAAAATCAATTAACTGATATCTTCATTAAAATTATTACAAGATAAATATTTTAGGTGTTATGGATAAATCTTTCTGTTCATATTTTCCTTCTCACTTAAGTAATTTTCTTGGTGTATCCCACTACACTTTAAATTCTTTTGTCCTAGTGATAGATTTGTATGAAATATTTTACTAATTATTTTGGGAATGTGGATTTGTTTTTCTTTTAAAAGTGGGAGAGAAGTTAAGTGAACTAATTGAGTGTGACTTCACTGGACTCACTAGACACAGAATTACTTGTCACAAAGTGATAGAGTTCTCTCAAACATATTACCTTATTCAGTAATGTGGTGTCAGGACACTTCTTTTTCATAATGATTGTGTTATGATGTAAATTTTTTATGTTTTTAGGTTTAGAGTTAAGGGTGTTGATAAAAAATAAAAAGGGGAGTTAAAGAACCCATAGATTATAATTATTGAAAGTTTGGTATTTGTTTTCAATATTATGATTATGAATTTTTTCAGTTGTATTAAAATATTAATATGTAATTTATGGTATACTAAATATGGAATATATAACATGAGATGATTTAATTTTGTATCCATAATATACATTTTTCATGTTTTTTTGGAGGGTTGTTGATGGAGGTATTATATCTAGATGTTGGAATCTTAAGGAGAATTTCATCTAGAATATGGGGAGGTTTGGAATTAATGGTGAATAAAAATTAATAATATCAGTATAATTTCAGTGGGGTATGATGGAAAATAAAAATTGAATGAAATTTTTATAATGATTTGAAAAAGAAATAAATTTACCAGAGAACACATTAAAATCAGAAATGGAAATTACCTTACACAATACATAAAATTCTTACATATAGGGAATATAATTTCTAGTGAATTCAAAAATATGATAAAGAGACATACACTAAATGATAAGTAAGATTAAATATATCTTATATAAAATTAATGTGCACTAGAAAAAGATAAAGAACTAAGACTCACAGGATTAAATAAGAGCAACAAATTTTTTTTATAAAACATAATTGGAATATGGGTGAGATTCCGTCTATTAGATGGCTTTAAAAAGTTAAAATAATTTCAAAATAATTTTCAGTATTTAACTTAGATGATTTTGTGTTTATATTTTAAATTAACGTCATAATGATGGTTAGATAATCATATATTATTCAAGATGATTAAAATTAATAGATCCAAAAGTGGAAGAATCAGAAGACTAGTCTAAGTTTAGAGGATATATCCATAAAAAGAAGCAACATAAGTTATGTAAGAAAGTGTTGTGAACGGTAAGGTATGTAGTTCAAGAAAGTCAGTCAGAATTTATAATTATTGGAAATTATGAGCATGGTTTGTGTAGGAGCTAATATAATAGAATACAAAGCTCAAATGAAATGTTTGAGAAATAGGAGAAGAACACTAGAAGGCTAATATCTTTTTTAAAGCATATCTCAAACATAAAAATGGCTATAAAAGCCAAAGTATCTCATACATAGAGGTAAAATAAGAATATGGAAACAATGATATATTTATTTTTCAATTATTGGAAGCTAAAAAACCATAGGATTCCAAATATTTTTTTGATTTCACTTAATATTTGTTTTTAGATGAATTAAAAGTGATGATGTCAAGATAGTAGTCAAAGACAAAAAAAATTAAAAAAGATGCAGTTATGATTCTCTCTACAATTTTTATTAGACTTGTAGATGGTGAATTCACTTTTTTCTAAAGTTTTTTATTAATTCAAACTCTAATATATTTAGATTCATTGGGGGAAATTTATTGATAATTGGGAAGGCAACAGATACAGGTCTCAGAGTCTGAATTTATCATAGTGAGGTTGGTTATATTTAGGGAGAGTTTATTTGAATATTGATTATAAAATTTTTTAGAGAAAATATATAGAGATCATCAAATTTCATATTACATAAGAATTGTTTATCTGAATAAGAATAAGATAAGTGATTCCAAATAATTTCAAGGTAATAGAGGAAGTTCCATATTTTTTGAAGAATATTAATTTGAGATGACTGAAAGATTATTTTATGGTAGTAGAAGTCATAAATAGGTATGTTCTATAAATTGAGATTGTGAGATAAAGTTAGTTTTATTTATTTATAAGGCTCAGAGGAATATCATATTTGGTTTTATAAGTGTCTTGGAGTTAGGGTCATAATTCTTGATTGATTTTGTGGGATCCACTGTAAACTAGTGAAAACTAGTGTAACAACATAATATTATACATAATTATGTGATGGATAATTTTTCCCCTTACTAGTTATGTTTCCAAAAACACTTTTGGGTTCATAATAATAACTTCTACACTTTAATTGATTATAAAAATAGTGGAAATTTGTGATGTAATGGCCCATTATTTTTCAATGGAAATTCATTTCTTATAAATATTTCATAGTCACATGAAATCACAGCATAATTAACTGTTAAGTTCTATTTGACCCTTAAAACATATGTTTGTCAATTCTGTGATGTGAATTTTGAAAATCTGACATACACAGTTGTGATCAGTAAGTTATTTGGAATCCAATAAGAAAAAATTAATTTTTCATGAATAGTAACATACCCTTATAAATAGTAACATACCCTTATGAATATTTATATGCTCTAATGAATAGTAACATTACCTATTATCATATATCAATAATATTCAAGTGAAAGTACAATATACCTATGCTTTGGAATACGTAAATAAATGTTTTAAAACCATTGTTTTTAGAATAAATTATGATTTTAATTAAATATTAAAGTAATCATAATTAGAAAATTATTTTTGAGAAATGGACTTCATTTTTGGATTCTACACATCAAAAAATGGTTGGGGTGAATTTTTGGGATTTTTCTGAAATACTTGAATTTTTTATGAATTGTGAAATACCGTAATTTACAAAATAAGCTAAATAAGATAATTATAGAGTCTTGCATGTTGTTCTTATGATGTAAGCCCTATTTTTCTAGGATCACATGATAAAATTAATATTCTTGGTAAAGGAAGACTAACTATTCATTGTCTTGTGGGTAACTAATTAATTAATTAATTTTATATTAAGAAATATCCTCTCTCCTCCACTATAAAAACCTGCTATCACTTCCCCTTCTCTTCACACCTCTAAAGCCTTGTTCCTTCTCCAAATTTTTTTATAAATATCCTCCCAACCTCCTATCCCACATTTAGAAAGCATTTATCTCAAAAAAAGACCAAAACCTCTCCCTTAAAGAGGCTCTCAATGAAGTGCGGATCAAGAGCCAAATTCGTCCTTTCAATTCTATGTATTTCCTTTAAAGTTTATTTGTTTTCTTTTTCTATCACATCTCCTCATCAAAATTTTTTGTTGACTCTAGTTCCTTATATTTAGTTGAATTTTTCCATGATGTTGGAATAATTTTTTGAACCCTCTGGAATTAAGGGGGAGATTGTTGAACCCTCTGGAGTTAAGTTGCTTCATTATGTTTTGATAATCCCAACCATTCCTTATTTATATCTTGATTTAGCATTATCAGATATATGTTTACTGTGACTTAACTCATTCTGCCAAGAGAATGCTTAAACAGCTTACAGCTACCGTTACAGATAGTAGCTACCGTTATGACTTAAAGCTACCGATATCAAATAAGAGCTATCGATACGGAGTCTACCGATACTCAAAGTCTACCGCTGCATCAAAGTAGACAGTTATCGTTACAGAAAAGCTGACAGCTACCGATATGCTGAAGTTCACCGTTATGCAAAGTCTACCGATAAAGAGCTACTGGTACAAGGCAGAGCCACAGCTACCGATAAAGAGCTACCGTTACAAGGCAGAGCCACAGCTACCGATAAAGAGTTACCGCTACTGGTAAAGGCAGAGCCACCGCTACTGTTACAAGTCTACTGTTACAGATGCCTACCGATACAACAAGTCTACCGACAGACAAGTCTACCGTTACAGATGCCTACCGATACATCAAGTCTACCAACAGACAAGTCTACCGCTACACAAAGTATACCGATTCTCAGACCTACCATGACAAAGTCTACCGTTATCATGAGCAACCGTTCAGAGACAGAACCCCAACATGCTTTAAATTTCATTATTATTATTTAATCTAACCAACGGTCACATTAGGTATATTTTAATTCACTGACATTTATTTAATATGTGTTTCTGGTCTTCAGGAAAACGTACCTCGTACTTGCAAAAAGTAAATCATATCTTGTGCCGAAGCTCGTGCTTTAAAAGAAGGATGCAGAACAGAGCACATATACACGTTGGCGAAAAAGCTCTAAACGGGCAACATGGACAACTGGAGAACTTGCACTCACGAGACTACTACTACCAGACTCCAGAACATAGAGCATAAGTCGAGCAATTTATGCTAAAGAAGAACTACACAAATCTCTTAATTCTATGAGCCGATAAGCGAGCTGAACCTGGAAGTCAAGGAACCAGATGATACTCTGTTTTCCAGACAAAAACCAGAAGAAGACTCAGAACGAATTCTAATCAACAAAAGGAGTCGAGAGCTGCACGAAGATTACTAGAGCCTTTTCTACACTCTAAATATTTGCTCTGTGATTTATCTTTTTACATATTGAGCAGTGTGTGTTAACTGATGTATTTAACACACACACTGTCTCATGTGCTTTAACTGGAGGATTTGTAAATCCTCACTCAATAATCTTACATATTTGTTCCCACGAATAACAGTGGTAGAGGTCATGTGACCTGAACAGCTGGTTACTATTGTGTTTGTTCCCACGAATAACTGTGGTAGAGGTCTTGGACCTGGACAGTTGTAAACTGTTGAACCCCGATCCAGGGTGTGGATCATCCTTATATAAAACTTTTTAGAGGACTAAGTCTCGGCTTGAGACTGAACCTCTTGGTTAACTTCTCTGTGTTTTTAGTTAAAGTTTATATCCATACAATACTTATCTATTTCATATTCCGCTGCTATTACTTTGAAATATAATTTATTTTCAAAGCTACTTTGATAGTTAAACTCGCAAGTGTTTATATTTATTATAAAACAGTAAGTTAGTTTCAAAAGTTAATTTAGTCATAAGATTAATTTAGCTGAGAACTAATCAATCTTTGAGAAACTAATTGAACCTTTATAATCTGTATAAATTCACTACAGTTTAATCTGTTTTTGAAATTGGGGATTTTAATAAATTGTTTTTATTAGAAAATTTTAATTGGTACTCAATTCACCCCCCTCTTGAGTATCCACTCCGACCAATATTTGGTATCAGAGGCAGAAAATATTTTCTATATTACTCTGTTTTTTAACTGTGATTTTAGTTGTATTTTAAAGTTCTTAAAATTTCTGTTATTTCTAAATTTTTATCACTTTAACTTTTGTTTATAATGGATAATAGACTTGAGGGTGATGCTACTAACCGGCCACCTTTCTTTAATGGAAATAACTATGCTCAGTGGAAACATAAAATGAAAATCCATTTAGAGAGTATGGGTTTTGATATCTGGACTGCTATAGAATCTCAATACAAAATTCCAGAAACTGAAAGAATAACTTGGGATGAACCTACTAAGGCTGCTTACAATAATAATTGTAAAGCCATAAATGCCCTCTACTGTGATTTAGGAGATGAGGAATTCAATAGAATTTCTGCCAGCAAAACTGCTTTTGATATTTGGGATACCTTGGTTGTTTCTCATGAAGGAACAACTAATGTTAAAGAAATGTGGTTAAATACTTATACTGTTAAATATGATAACTTTAAAATGAAAGCTGATGAACCTATATCTGACTTGTATCTCAGGTTTAATGAGATAGTCAACACAATGAGCTCACTTGGAAAGGGTGTTCTAGCAAAGGAACAAATCATGAGAATACTGAGATGTTTTCCAGATAGATGGAGAGGCACGTCTGTCTCAATTAGAGAATCCTGTGACATTGGAACACTGCCTGTCAAGGAGTTAATTGGTAAACTAATGATGTATGAAGAAGAATTGAAGGTGAACAAAGAAGAAGATGATGAACCCAAGAAGAAATCCATGGCATTTAAGACTACTTCATCAAAGAGTAAAGACAAGGAGAAAATACATGTGCCTACTGAAAGCTCATCTAGTGAAGATTCAGATTCTGACAGTGATGAAGAAATGGCTCAAATAGCCAGGATATTCAAGAAGTTCTATAGGAAGAAAATTTTTTTCAGAAAAACCTAGCTACAAAGGTAAGTATGATCAATAAGGCAAGTGGAAGAAGGATTGGAAGAAGTCAGATAAAGAAGGTGATATAGTCTGCTATGAATGCAAGAGGAAGGGACACATCAAAGCCGACTGTCCTAAGTTAAAATTCAAGAAAAAATATGACTATAAGGACAATAGGTATTAGAAAGCTATGAAAGCAACCTGGAGTGCTTCGGAGGACAGCACAAGTGAATCAGAAGCTAGTGAATCTGAAAGAAATCGTGCTAATATGTGTTTCATGACTAAGACATCTGAGGTACCTATTTCGCCAGCTTTAAACAATTTTTATTCTGGAAATGACCATGATTCAGACAATGAGGAAAATATTTCTAAAGTTGAACTGTTTGAATATTGCAATATGCTGGAAGATACTTGCAATGAACTAAATAATAAATATAAATCCTTGAAGAAACAACATGCTTTGACTAGTAACATTGAAACAGGTTTAAGTGTGGAAAAAGAGAAGTATGCTCAACTATTGAAAGAGAACACTCAACTTAAATTATCAAATGAATAATTAAGAAAGGATATTGAAAAGTTCACTGCTGGTAGGGATACCTTGACACAACTGCTAGGAAAACATATTGCTCCCAAATATACAACCGGTCTAGGATATCAGCCTGGACAAAGACAAGTAAGCAAAACCAAATTTGTCCCAAAATCTGGATAGTTTTCTGCTAGTTCTAGTTCAGGACCATCTTATACAAAACAGTTTTCTAAAGGACCCAACAAAGTATTTTTGTCTCAAAATATGCTTTCTGGTCTTAGAAATACTATAAAGAAAATATGGGTTCCCAAAGTTTTATTAGCTAACCTCTCTGGACCCAAAAAGATCTGGGTACAAAAATTATCCTATGTCTAATCTGTTTTGCAGGGAAATTGTTTAAAGAGAATCTGTAACACTCTATGGTATATGGACATCGGATGTTCAAGACATATGACAGGAGACTATTCTTGCTTCAAGAGTATGATTAAGGTTGATGGTGGGCATGTCACCTTTGGTGACAATGCAAAAGGAAAAATCATCGGCTTAGGCCAGATTGGTAACCCTGATACAATTTTGATTTCTAAAGTACTTTTTTGTTGACAGATTAAAGTATAACATACTTAGTATATCTCAGTTGTGTGATGATGGTTTTAATGTTAAATTTGAAAATAATTCATGCAATGTTTTTAATTCAAAACATGACTTAGTTTTCACTGCATCAAGAAATGAGAATGTATATGTTGTTGATCTAAATTCCTTGGTCAAACAAAATGTTTCTTGCTTAAATGATTTCTATAAAGATTCTTGGTTGTGGCATAGGAGACTAGGACACTGTAATGTTCACTCACTTAGGAAACTTTCTAAGAAATGCTTAGTTAGAGACCTACCCAAATTAGAATTCCCAAATGATAAAGTGTGCAATCCCTGTTAAAAGGGAAAACAACACAATGTTTCTTTTAAACCAAAGAAAGAAGTTTCAACTTCTCAACCACTTGAATTGGTTCACATGGATTTGTTTGGACCTTCAAGAGTTTTAAGTTTAAATGGGAAGCACTATGTCTATGTTCTTGTAGATGACTTTTCTAGATATACTTGGGTGTACTTTCTAGCTCACAAAAGTGAAGCTTGTTCTTACTTTGTTAAATATTCCAAGACTGTAGAAAATCTTAGTGGACTCAAAATTAAGACCCTGAGGAGTGATCATGGGCGTGAGTTTGAGAATCATGAATTTGAATCCTACTACTCACACAATGGCTATAATCACAACTTTTCTGCTCCTATAACACCCCAACAGAATGGTGTAGTGGAAAGAAGAAATAGAAACCTTCAAGAAATTGCAAGGACTATGCTTAATGAGTATGACTTACCTATTTATTTTTGGGCTGAAGCTGTAAATACAGCTTGCTATGTCATTAATAGAGTTTTAATTAGACCGATTCTAAAAAGTACCCCTTATGAAATTTGGAATAATAGGAAGCCTAAGGTTAATTACTTCAAAGTTTTTGGTTGCAAAGTCTTTATCCTTAACACTAAAGACAATCTTAACAAATTTGCATCCAAGAGTGATGAAGGAACTTTCCTAGGTTACTCTCTCTCTAGTAAATCCTATAGAGTTTTCAATAAAAGAACCAAATGTGTGGAAGAATCAATTCATGTCAAATTCGATGAGACTGATCCACATGAGCCTAAATCCTACCTTGAAGATCTTGGGGAATATTTGTCAAATCTGGACCTAAATGATAAGAATACTGAATCCCCTGTAAAAGAATCCAGTTCTGGAAATTTTCCAGAATCTGCTCATACCAATTCCAGACCTGTAGACAACTCTGAAGAAGCCAGTTCAACTCCTTATAGAGGTGTTAGAACTCTCAAGAATTGTCCTCTTGATGCTGTTGTAGGTGATTTAAATAGAGGAACACAAACTAGAGATTCTCTAAGAAATCAGGTTGAATATCAAGCTTTTCTCTCACAACTTGAACCCAAAGATATCAATGATGCTATCAATGATGAATTCTGGGTAATGGATATGCAAGAAGAACTAAATCAGTTTGAAAGAAACAAAGTTTGGGAATTAGTGGAAACACCTAAGGACACTCCAACCATAGGCACTAAATGGGTGTTTAGGAACAAAGTTGATGAATCTGGAATTATCATTAGAAACAAGGCTAGGATAGTTGCACAAGGCTATAGTCAAGAAGAAGGAATAGACTATGAGGAAACTTTTGCACCTATGGCTAGATTAGAGGCCATTAGGATATTACTTGCTTATGCTGCTCATCTGAATTTCACACTCTATCAAATGGATGTTAAAAGCGCTTTTCTGAATGGATATATAAATGAGGATGTATTTGTTGAACAACCTCCTGGTTTTACAAATCCCCATTTTTCCAATCATGTTTTCAAACTATCTAAAGCTTTATATGGTTTAAAGCAAGCTCCAAGAGCTTGGTATGATAGGCTCAGCTCTTTTCCTATTTCAAAAGGATTTACTAAAGGAATAGCTGATCCAAATCTTTTCATTAAATGGATTTCTAAAAATGTTTTAATAGTACAGATCTATGTAGATGATATTATTTTTGGATCTTCTAAAGATTCTTTATGTATTGAGTTTTCAAAAATAATGCAAAATGAGTTCGAAATGAGCTTAATGGGAGAACTAAAAATTTTCCTTGGATTTCAGATCTTTCAAAACAAAAATGGTATTATCTTGAATCAAAGTAAATATATTAAAGATCTTCTAAAAAGTTTTTCATTGGATAGTAGTAAAGGCAGTGATACACCTATGAGTACCACCTGTAAGTTGGAGAGTGATGAAACTAGAGAACCAGTAAATCAAACCAACTACAGAGGTATGATAGGAAGTCTATTGTACCTTACTGCTAGTAGACCCGACATCATGTTCAGTGTATGAATGTGTGCTCGATTTCAAGAAAACCCAAAGGAGTCTCATTTGATTGCTGTTAAAAGAATTTTCAAATATCTAAAACATACTCCAAATTTGGGACTATTTTATCCAAAAGGACAATCATTTGATTTATTGAGTTATTCTGATGCTGATTTTTCTGGTTGTAAGTTAGACAGAAAAAGCACCTCTGGAACATGTCACATCTTAGGCAAATCGCTAGTATCTTGGTGTAGTGAGAAGCAGAATTTTGTTGCATTATCTACTGCCGAAGCTGAGTATATAGCTGCTGGTAGTTGTTGTGCACAAATCTTGTGGATGAAACACACTTTACTAGACTATGGATATCAATTCAAACATGTCTCTATAAAGTGTGACAATACAAGTGCTATTAACATTTCCAAAAATCCAGTATCTCATGCTAGGACAAAGCATATTGATGTGAGACATCACTTTTTGAGGGATCACTATCAAAAGGGTGATATCACTCTTGAATTCATTGGCACTGAACATCAGTTAGCTGATATTTTTACAAAGCCGTTGAATTCTGAGAGATTAAATTACATCAAACATGAGTTAGGTATGATTAACTATAGTTTAGAGAAACCTCACCGTTAGAGAAACCTCACCGTTAAAGAAACCACACCGTTAGAGAAACCTCACCATTAGAGAAACCTCACCGTTAGAGAAACCTCACCGTTTGAGAAACCTCACCGTTAGAAAAACCTCACCGTTAGAGAAACCTCACCGTTAGAGAAACCTCACCGTTAAAGAAACCTCACCGTTAGAGAAACCTCACCGTTAGAGAAACCTGACCGTTAGAAAAACCTCACCGTTAGAAAAACCTCATCGTTAGAGAAACCTCACCATTAGAAAAACCTCACCGTTAGAGAAACCTCACCGTTAGAGAAACCTCACCGTTAGAGAAACCTCACCGTTAAAAAAAACCTCACCGTTAGAGAACTTTACCAGTACATTTGCATTATTTTAAAGGCCGAGACATCGAACCGTTTTATTTTATTTTATGATTTATGTGATTTATGAATCCTAAATGATATTAAAACTCGAACTAGACTCACTCAATCTCATCGCGAACTTGTCTGCTCGAACTCTGCTAAACCTAAACCTCTCGACCTTCAGAACCCTAACCTCAAATCCGTAATGGCCCGAGTCAACAGACCTCAGATGACTGATGGAAGTGAAGCGCTGGCACCAAAGAGACAAAAAGTAGCTGGTACTGATGCCAGTGGAAGTGTCAAGGGAAGTTTAGCTCAGAGAAGATCGGTTAATCCAAACCTATCGAAGCGCGAGATAGTTGTTGAAAAAGAGGTGTGTGCAGAATGGGTTATGGAAAGCAAGTCGCTGGTTCTTAGAGTGTTAAAAGAACAAGGTTGGCTAGAATGCTTCGCGAACAACAACGGACCTTACTATCCAGGATTGGTGAAACAGTTCTACGAATTCGTTCGTTTTGAAAAGTCTGAAGAAGAAAGCAGAATGGTTTCTTATGTGAATGGTCAAGAAGTATCGTTTACTTTAGGAGAATGGGCTGAGAACCTAAGAGTTCCACATGAGGGTGATTTTACTTTTTATTCCAAGTCTGTACCTTCGACCAGTGATGTATTTCAATATGAAGACGCTTTGCTGAAACTCACAGGGAATGGGACCCCTAGAAAGGTGATTGCTGCAGAGATGGAAGGAGAAGATAAGCTGTTATTTAAATTTATTCAGCATGTTGTTAGTCCAAGAAGAGGAGACTTTGCCACTTTAAGATTCCAAGAGATATATTTGTTGCATTTGCTGAAGCACAGTGTGAAAATCAATCTATGTAGATTGATTATGGTTCAAGTAGAAGAAATGACTAGACCAAAGTCAAAATCAAATGCCATGTTTTTCTCCAAACTAATTTTTGTGATGCTGAAAGTGAGGGAGATAGCTGGACCTCACGATGAGCTGGTAGTGGTTAGGGATAACTTCTGTATTACAAGAACTATTTGTAAATACATGAAAGTCAGCTGGAATCCTTGGAAGAAATCCTGGGTAAATGATGATGTAAAAATTTATGAGAAATTCACTCCTGAGAATCATCCATCCAGACCAAAAGATGTTAGAGATCCTGGTCTTGGACCAGATGAACCAAAACCAGTTTACAGTGATGATGAAGCTGAGGAGGAAGAGACTTCAGTTGATGAAGGAGGAGATCCAGACTTAACCCCTAGTCTTATGCATCAAGTTATTTCTTATGGAGAAGCTATCCCTCCAAAAGCACTACCAAAGAGAGAATTTGTCTTGAAGGATAATGATTCAGAGACTACAGAAGGAGGAGAAGAATCATGCCAATATGTTGTCAAGGACACCTCTGAGGAGGATGAGACAACTGAATCCAATCATAGAGAACAGGAGGCTGATGATGAAGCAGTTGATGAGGAAAATGTTGAAAGAGAGATCAGTTTGAGTCCCCTAATTTTCAGTACAATCAGGATAGTGCCTGAGCAGGAAGATGTAGCAGCAGCACCTATTGATGAAAGAGTCATTAATGACTTAGAACTAATGGCTACTAAATCTGCTGAAACTGTGGAGAAAATTGCAGAATTACCTCAGAGAGAAGAGTTGGGAGAGATACCTCAGGAGAATGTTCCAAGAGAAGGAGAGAATCTCGGCTCAGTATCAGTATCATATGACATTGAAGGTTGGAAATCAGCTCCCGGATATATGATTCTTGGACTATCTTATGGTGATTCCGATGAGGAAGACCAAGCCCAAAGGGAACCAGTTACCTTACCCACTATGAATGACAATGTGGCAACAAAAGATGACCTTAAGTCTTTAAAAGCTGAGTTGATAGAAGTAAAAGAGAATCAGTGGGAGATATGAAGAAAAGTATGTTCGAAGAGATAAAAAACGTGGAGCAATCCCTTGAGTTATCCATTGGATGCAGTATATCCAGTCCTGTGGAACAAATAGTGGACAAACTTAAGGTGTTCCACACTCAGATTCAGAGTTGGACAGGAGCTGTAATTTCTCTTAGACAATCAATTGCCTCCTTGACTGCTTTACACAGTTCTCAAACCCAAGTGCACACTGACATTCACTATATCAAAGAAGTGGTCAAACAGTTTGTGGAAGTTTTTGAGGCTTTTAAGAAGTCAGTTAAAGAACATCTGGATAGTCAGGATGAACTGGTACAGAAGATGGTTAGTAGTTTGACTCACTCTTTCAAGGAAATAGTGGCCTTCTCAATGAAACCTCTTCCCTCATCCAACATAAGTTTGAACCTTGACCAGATCCGCACTATTCTTCAGGAAGAATTGGCTAAGGCCAGTCCTAGTGGTGCATCCGATACTCAGATTCTTGCTACCACTAGGGAAGTTAGTAGTTTTGTTCGTGATCACCTGCGGGCAGCTACTGCTTCTCAAGAGGCAATCAAAAATAAGGTGGATGCTTATTTTGACAAAGTTTATACCAAGCACCAAATGACAAACCATTTCAAGCTTTTGATTGATAATATGAAGTTAAATCCTGTTACCCAAGCCTTTAGAGAACAGGTTAGTAAGCTCTGGGAGCTTACTCCTGCTTTAGATAAGTTTATTGAGAACAGAGATGATTTTGTCTCTGCTATGGAGCGAGGTGGAAGCATCATCATGGATTTCAGGAATCTCTTGCTGCCTTTCCTACATGTGGATGCTCGACCGGTTATTGTACCACCTGCCCTTCCACCATCTGCCTCTGGGAGTACTCCTCAACTGACTCCAGTTCAAGCCATCAGGAGCTTGACACCTTTGATCCCTCAGAAAGAGACAAATTACAGATCTGGTGCTATCTCAGTTGCTGATCCACCAATAGTTCTTTCTGGAATTCCAAAGCCTGCTGACTCTACCTCTGCACCCTCTGCTGATCCCAAGGGAAAGACACCTATTCGAGAGGATGATTGAGTGCTTATATTTCTTTTTGATGGGATACATTGTATTTTTGTACTTTTCTGATTTTCCCAAATGTAACTTTTGCTTCTAATTCCATTACATCATTTTTCTCTTCCCTGACTGTTTTATTCTGTGTTTTATAGTCCCTCTCTATTCTCTACTACCCTCCTTTTTGATAATCCCAACCATTCCTTATTTATATCTTGATTTTGTATTATCAGATATATGTTTACTGTGACTAAACTCATTCTGCCAAGAGAATGCTTAAACAGCTTACAGCTACCATTACAGATAGTAGCTACCGTTATGACTTAAAGCTACCGATATCGAATAAGAGCTACCGATACGGAGTCTACCGATACTCAAAGTCTACCGCTGCATCAAAGTAGACAGTTATCGTTACAGCAAAGCTGACAGCTACCGATATGCTGAAGTTCACCGTTATGCAAAGTCTACCGATAAAGAGCTACTGGTACAAGGCAGAGCCACAGCTACCGATAAAGAGCTACCGTTACAAGGCAGAGCCACAGCTACCGATAAAGAGTTACCGCTACTGGTAAAGGAAGAGCCACCGCTACTGTTACAATTCTACTGTTACAGATTCCTACCGATACAACAAGTCTACCGACAGACAAGTCTACCGTTACAGATGCCTACCGATACATCTATTCTACCGACAGACAAGTCTACCGCTACACAAAGTCTACCGATACTCAGACCTACCATGACAAAGTCTGCCGTTATCATGAGCAACCGTTCAGAGACAGAACCCCGACATGCTTTAAATTTCTTTATTATTATTTAATCTAACCAATGGTCACATTAGGTATATTGTAATGCACTGACATTTATTTAATATTTGTTGCTGGTTTTCAGGAAACCGTACCTCGTACTTGCAAAAAGGAAATCATATCCTGTACCGAAGCTCGTGCTTTAAAAGAAGGATGCAGAACAGAGCACATATACACGTTGGCGAAAAAGCTCAAAACGGGAAACAAGAACAACTGGAGAACTTGCACTCACGAG
The DNA here is from genome assembly GCA_963277665.1 of Viscum album. Classification (NCBI taxonomy): domain Eukaryota; kingdom Viridiplantae; phylum Streptophyta; class Magnoliopsida; order Santalales; family Viscaceae; genus Viscum; species Viscum album. Next base: position 2,041,409,726 of record OY728147.1, on the reverse strand, counting down.
ACTACTACTACCAGACTCCAGAACATAGAGCATATGTCGAGCAATTTATGCTAAAGAAGAACTACACAAATCTCTTCATTCTCTGAGCCGATAAGCGAGCTGAACCTGGAAGTCAAGGAACCAGATGATACTCTGTTTTCCAGAAAAAAACCAGAAGAAGACTCAGAACGAATTCTAATCAACAAAAGGAGTCGAGAGCTGCACGAAGATCACTAGAGCCTTTTCTACACTCTAAATATTTGCTCTGTGATTTATCTTTTTACATATTGAGCAGTGTGTGTTATCTGCTATATTTAACACACACACTGTCTCCTGTGCTTTAACTGGAGGATTTGTAAATCCTCACTCAATACTCTTACATATTTGTTCCCACGAATAACAGTGGTAGAGGTCGTGTGACCTGAACAGCTGGTTGCTGTTGTGTTTGTTCCCACGAATAACTGTGGTAGAGGTCTTGGACCTGGACAGTTGTAAACTGTTGAACCCTGATCCAGGGTGTGGATCATCCTTATATAAAAATTTTGAGAGGAATAAGTCTCGGCTTGAGACTGAACCTCTTGGTTAACTTCTCTGTGTTTTTAGTTAAAGTTTATATCCATACAATACTTATCTATTTCATATTCCGCTGCTATTACTTTGAAATATAATTTATTTTCAAAGCTACTTTGATAGTTAAACTCGCAAGTGTTTATATTTATTATAAAATAGTAAGTTAGTTTCAAAAGTTAATTTAGTCATAAGATTAAGTTAGCTGAGAACTAATCAATCTTTGAGAAACTAATTGAACCTTTATAATCTGTATAAATTCGATACAGTTTAATCTGTTTTTGAAATTGGGGATTTTAATCAGTTGTTTTTAACAGAAAATTTTAATTGGTACTCAATTCACCCCCCTCTTAAGTATCCACTCCGACCAACATAATTTATCACCATTTCTACCATTTACCTTATTTTATACTTGTAGCAAGAACATCATCTGAGATGTGCCAATTTACCACATTCAAGGAGGATGGGCTTTCAAATTCTATTATAATTCCCAATTCTGGTCATGAAACCATTCATGTTATGGTTGAAACGGATTATTTTATATGTAATATAACCAATTTAAGATTCTTTAATACCTTTGTTAAAATGGTATTAAGTTATAAAGAAAAATGAGTTCGTTGAAATCAAAACCCAGAAATTAACTGAAACAGTTATCATTAATGTTATATATAATAATTCATCCTCACGCCATGATTATGAAGATAAAGAAAACGAACACTCTGAAATGAAAAATTCTATATAATAACATATCAATAAGGGAATAAATGAACTAAATAAAATTATAACAAACTAAATACATGTATAAAAGGTTATGAAGTAGATTATTAATATATATAATTTAACATTCTATGAGATTAAGTTCAAGAGCAGAACACGTAAGGATTTAAGGTAAGGGTTTCTCCACCTGAACTTCCATTTCCTTTCGGCTTATTTTCATTATCTAATTACCTCAATGAAATTATTATTTATTATTATATACTCATCATAAATACTTTTTGAATTTTCTATATATGTACATCAACCATAATCCTTTTTTATTTTATTTATAGTTACCTATTTTAAAAGGAGATTTCAAAATTGTTTCTGAAACGCAATCCCAATTCAAGGAAATATCTCAACTACTTACCTATTTTCAAGGGAAATATTGAATATGTTTTTGGAAACCATTATATTTATAAAATCACTAATTTTATTTTTAAAATAATATCTTACTTCACTTCTGGTTTTATACAAATATTTTTCCAAAATAACTCTTCTTTTCAAAGTAAAGAAGTATTTATTTCAACAATTACTCAAAGATTTTATATGAGTATCTTCCTCTATTTCTAAACTCTTACTGATACTTACGTATTATTGGGATTAATACTTCATGGCATTATCTAAAACATTCAACTTAATGGTTTATGATTATTTTGGCTGTGGATGTGCTATCTTTAAACCATTCACCAATTTACCCGGAATGGTTAGTGTTTATGCTTAATGTTCGGGGAAAGTTATTTTCATTTCATATATTAATTTCAATATGAAAGTAAATTTTTTTTATTTTTATCCCCATTAAAATTAGTAATGAATTTTATATAGTAAGTGTTGTGTGGGGCCCTCTATAGCCTCTCGGTACATCGTTAGGTCTCATGAGACAAACTACGGTCTCAGAACAAGGCCTTGAAAAAATATTTATTTATGGTCCTGGCATGAGGCCTTGACAGTATGGATATGTTGTCCTGAATTATGAATTACCTCATTATGAATACCGTATTGATTTCTCATGTGGTTATTCGACTAGTAGAATACCCTTGATTATTTTATGTTATGTCAGTATTTACTAAGCTCATATTTCTGCCAGATTATGTTGATGTTTATTATTATTTTAAGAGGAATGTGTTTTAAATTATTCACCATGTATAATGTTTATGTTACCTTCCACTGTATTTATTAACCTTACTAAGCATTTGATCTCACCCCTTTCATATGTTTCATTTCCACAGGGCCAGAAGAATTTTATTATGAATGACATGATAAAATAACCTATACATGATTCAATTATAGGCATTCTCATTTGGAGTAATAAATAAAAGACATTCTAAACATCTATGACATATGAATATGTGAGCACAAATTAAACAGCCAAGAGTAATGAATAATTATAGTTGTGCATAATGTTAATAACTTCAATTTTATAGACTGAATACTAATTCACTGAGTGCATATATCATTCTATAAGTATTTACTTTTTTGATACTCATAAGTACTGGATCCTAACCAAGGGTATTCTACTAGTTGAATATCCATTTGGTTAATTAATTATCATACAATTAATGAGGGAATGAATAATACCATACTTTAATTTCTGTTTCAAGGCCTTGTTCCAGGACCAAGCGGCTAACTATAACCAGACCCCATCCCAGAGAGCCACTATAACTAGAATCCATCACAGAGAGCCTCTGCAACGAGACTACAACTCGGAGGGTTTGATGTAACCAAACCCCAACCTGGAGGGATTACTTTTACCTATCCCCAACCCAGACCATACTAGTCCAATAAATTACTCATATTTCCAGTAATGTATGATATTAAAGGTTTTCATACCACTATGAATATTTAAATTTTACTTCACATAAATCAAGGTGTTCTATACCACTTTGAGTAATTTAATTTCTTATCACATTATTATGGGTTTCCACATGCATGCATCATTGAGTGAAACTATAAATCAAATGGAAAATGAAACCATTTAATCCAAAAATACATAATATGACATATTACATTGAATATATAGTGGTAATATTTTATCGAAGGAATAAATGGTTTATTACACATTCTTTGCACATGATACAATTACTAAAGCACATCAACTAATGGATGAGAAGGGGTTTGCCATATGAGATTCTAAAATGATAACTCTTTAATTTAAAATCCTTATTCCATGAGTGATAATACATGTTACTTAATATGCTGATAAAACTTTCAGTGATCAAGAAATTAAATTACATCACAACTTAGCAAACAAAAATCACCACAGTTGATAAAACAATGTGCATAACCCGATCGCATGGTTTAACACACCCTTTTATCATTTAATAAATTTTGGTCAAATAAAATGTATATATTTATTTTAATCATAGAACCCATCATGATCAATCATATAATACCTTTAAGACATGAAATTATAACAAGGATAATATCATTAAAAGTTATTTAACTAAAACAATTTTGAACTACTTTATGGAGTAGGACATACATATTTACACAAATACCTATTGGTTTGGCTTACACAAGGAATAATCTTCAATAAAGTCTCCCAAGTGTTAATTTCATCAATACATTAATTAAATTATAATAATCCATACATGAAATTAGGGTTTTTTAAACTATACACAAAAGTGTATATATGAGTTTTCATAGTTAAACTATGTTTAATAATTTCTTATATGTAAAAAATAATTTAAAAAATATTTAATACACCATTATCACTTGATTAAAATCAAACCATGTTAGGTTTATAACATTTGTGACCATATATTTATATATATAAAAATATAACAAACTTCTTTTTCATCCTTGAACCTCAAAGTTTAGAAGACTTGAAACTGAACCTCAGGGAGGTTCCTTTAAAACCATATGGTTATATATATATATATATATATAAATATAAGAACATACATAATCGTGCAAAAAGTTGTATACAAAATATAGTTCCTCACATTTTGAACTTATTAAATTAACTTCGAAGCTCATATTTAGAAATCTTAAATCTAGGAAAAAAGGGTTTATGTAAAACTGAGGGTTTATATACATAGACACACACATAACTTATTTTTGTATATAAAGTATGAAAATAAGTTTTCATGAGGTAATTATGATTCAAGTCTACCAATACCCTATAAACTAGATATCCAGAAGCTCTGAGTCAGTTATAGAAGGGTTCAAACTCAAACCACAAGATGCATATATATATATATATATATATATAATTGTACATAAATATACAACTTCAACTCAACGATCAAGACAATATAAATCCCTTACAATTAATAAATACTTCATAACATTATTTAATCACAAAAACTCTATTTTATGAAAACTTATTTTGGGTTATGATAAAAACATATAAGTATATGCATATAACCTTATATATATATTTGTGTAATCCACTTAATCACAACAAGAAAGGATACTTACATGATTTGCATGTACATAAAAAAGTATACTTTCACTATTTGAAAAACACATAAACAAAACTGGTTTCTTTCATAATTAACATATATATATACACACACATATATCCATATATAAAAAAGTGAATATATGGGTTTTATATAACAAAATTGAAACTGAAAATTAACACATACTATTACCATGTGCTTTTTTTAAACATGATTTAGACAATGATAAATAACACTTAGAAGACTTAAAAATCAGTTCGAAAGGGGACTTATATAAACTATGTGACTGTATATATATATATATATAACTGTATATAAAAAGGGTGTATATAGGTTTTTCACAAGGAAGACAAGGTATATTAAACCCTTACCAGTATTCAAGGGGGAGGCAGGGGCGAGCAGAATTTTGGAGAAGCACTTGAGGGAAAGGAAACCTGAAAGGTCTGTGTAAAAAACAAGTTTATATATACTGTATATATAAACTATGTATATTTTTAAAAAAAATCTCCAGGAATATACTCTTAACGTGAACTCTATTCAGAGGTGGTACAGTTGGAGGATGATCTTTCCAATGAGGGCAGCCAGTGAAAATCTTGGATCGTAGAGACAAAGTTCTGCGCAATAAGACTACTCATCTGGTCAAAGTACTATAGCGAAACCATAAGTACATAGAGGCAACAGGGGAATGGGAAGAAGAAATGATAGAAAAGAACACCCACCTATTTTTGGCCTAGTTGTTAAATGAAATTTCATGGGTGAAATTTCTGAAGGGGGGAAGAATATAATGACCCATTATATTTCAATGGAAATTACTTCCTTATAAATATTTCTTAATCACATTAAATCACAACATAATTAACCACTAAGTGCTATGTGACCCTTTAAACAACTGTTTTTCAATTCTGTGATGTGAATTTTTAAAATCTGACATAAATGGTTGCGATCAGTAAGTTATTTGGAGTCCAACAAGAAAAACATAATTTTTTGTGAATAGTAATCAACCCTTATGAATAATATCATACCCTTATTAATAGTGATATACCCTAATTAATAGTAACCTTACCTATGATAGCATGTAAAAAATATTCAAGTGAAAGTATGATATACCTATTCTTTGGAATAAGTAAATAAATGTTTTAAAACTGTTGTTTTTAGAATAAATTATAATTTTAATTAAATATTAAAATAATCATACTTAGAATTTTTTTAAAAAATTCATTTAATTTTTGGATTCTACATGTCAAAAAATGGTTTGGGTAAATTTTTGAGTTTTTTCTGAATTACATGAATTTTTTATGAATAGTAAAATACCATAATTTACAAAATAAGGGAAATAAGTTAATTATAGAGTCATGCATGATGTTCTACTGATGTAATCACAATTTTTTCAGGATCACGTGATAAAATTACTATTCTTGGTCAATAAAGACTCTCTATTCCTTATCTTTTGGGGAAATAATAAATTAATGAATTTTATATTAAGAAATTTCCTCACTCCTTCACTATAAAAAACCCCTCTCACTACCCCTTCTGTTAACTCCTCTCAAGCCTTGTGCCTTCTCCAAATACTATCCAAATATACTCCCAACCTCCTATCCCATGTCTATAAAGCCTTATTCTCATAAAAAGACCAAAACATCTCCCTTAAAGAGGCTCTCAAGGAATTTTGGTTCAAGAGGTAAATTTCCCTTTTCAATTCTTTGTCTTTCCTTTCAAGTTCATTTGTTTCCTTTTTCTATCACCTCTTGTTATCCAAATTTTGTGAAGACTCTATTAATTTAAATGAACTAGAATTTTTCCATAATATTGGAATAATTTATCTTTATATCTCCCTTTTACCTTCTTTTATACTAGTAGCAAGTGCATCATCCAAGATGTGTCAATTTACCACATTCAAGGACGATGGGTTTTCGATTTCTATTATCATTCTCAATTATGGTCATGAAACAATTCTTATTATAGTTGAACCAGATTATTATATATGTAATATTACATATATAGGTTTCTATAATCCCTTTTTATAAAATGGTATGAAGTTATAAACAAAAATCAGTTCGTTGTAATCAAAACCCACAAATTAACCAAGACAGTTATCATTAAAGTTCTATATTATAATTCATCCTCATGCCATGTAACCAAGATATATAAATGTCCAATAAATCCTACTTATGATCATAAATAATATTTTAATTCAATTCTGTTGATTTATATGAACTCTATTAATTAAGAACAAGTGAACCAATTATGAAGATAAATAAAACAAACACTCTTAAACGAAAAATTATATAAAATAACTTAACAATAATGGAATAAATGAAAAAAATTGAATTATTATAAAATAAATACATGTATAAATGGTTCTTAAGTATATTATTAATAATTATAATTTCATATTCCATGATCTTAAGTTCAAGAGTGGAACATGTACGGATTTAAGGTAAGGGTTTTTTGACCTGAACTTCCTTTCCATTCGGGTTATTTGCATTGTCTAATTACCTCAATTAAATTATTATGTATTATTATATACTCATCATAAATTATGTGTGATAGTTCTATATATTTAAACCAACCAGAATCCTTCTTTATTTTATGTATAGTTACATGTTTTAAATGGAGCATTCAAAATTGTTTCAGAAACACACGCCCGATTCAAGGGAATATCTCAACTTCTTACCTATTTTCAAGGGAAATATCTAATCTGTTTTTGGAAAAAAAATTATATTTATAAAATAACTCATTTTATTTTGAAAAAAATATCTTACTTCAATTCTGGTTTTATACAAAGATTTTTCCAAAATAACTCTTCCTTTCAAAGTAAAGGATTGTTTATTTCAAGAATTACTCGAAGATTTTATAAGAGTATCTTCCTCTATTTCAACTCTCTTGTTGATTATTATGTATTATTGGGATTAATAATTCATGATATCATTTACCATATCCAATTTAATGGTTTATAATTATTATTTTTGTGGATGTTCTATCTTTAAACCATTCATCAATTTTCCCTAAATGGTTAGTGTTTATGATTAATGTTCAGGGAAAGTTATTTGCATTTCATATATTAATTTCAATATGAATGAACATGTTGTTTATGTTTATCCTCATTAATAGGAGGAATTTATTGGACATAGTAAGTGTCAGGTGGGACCCGCAATAGCCCCTCTGTGCATCGGTAGGTCTCATGAGACAAACTACAATCTGGACACAAGGCCTTGACAAAATGATTATTTATGGTCATAGCATGAGGCCTTAACAGTATGGATATATTGTCTGGCATTATGAATTCCCTCATTATGAATAACGTATTGATGGTTAATGTAGTTATGCAACTAGTAGAATACCCATGATTCTGTTATGTTATGGCAATATTTACTTAGCTCATATTTTTGCTATATTATATTCAAGTTTATTATTATTTTTAGAGGTATGTGTTTTCAATTATTCACCATGTATAATGTTTATGTTATCATCTGATGTATTTCTTACCCTTACTGAGCATTTGAGCTCACCCCTTCTAATGTTTCATTTCCACGGGGCAAGAAGAATTTTATTATGAATGACATGCTAAAATAACCTTGGAGTTATGGAAGTTGTCTAAGAAGTTTCTGTGTGGTTTTTTGTTTCAAGTTATAAGGATAAACTTATGAATGTATCTTGTTACCAATAATAATAAACTACTTGTTCCTTGGGATTCATATTCCTTGTTTTTATTCCAATGAAATCAATAAGGCACCGGCTCTAAGCAACTGGGGTTGGGTCCTTACAGTTGGTATTAGAGGAAGATTTGTAGAAGAATTGGAAACTAGATTTAGAAAATATAGATTAGGGAAGAGTCCATAATATAGTCTTTGATGATAAACATACAAGAATGTCCTGGTATTTTGGTAAGGAATATATTATGTGGATCTTTCAAGCGATAAATCCCTGTCGGGATTCGAGCAAGTAGAGGTGGATCTAGCACAAATGTACTTAGGAGTGAAAGCTCTGACAAGGAGTTTCGGGCTTGACCCAAGGTATCCTAGTACACAACAACAGGCCTTTTTTCACTCTTGGTTATGAAACTCCCAGGGGATATGCTTAGGATAATTTATATTTTCTTTACACACCATTATGAATGATTTAAATGTAAAATTTTCCTCAAAGAAACCATTCTTGTGATTATGGGATTATTCATGCATAGAATTTCAATTTTTTAACTATTTTGTTAAGTAATATTATACATTATGATTCATAACATAATATAGTGTATGACATTATATATAGATGGCGCCTAGTGGAATTAATGGAAACCGCATGAACGCACGTGTCCCATATAGGGATTTCCCTCTGATGCAAGATAATTATGTTGGATCTAGGGCTGTGATGGGTGTTGAGAAACTTATAACTATACTGGGAGAACTTACTCAGGTTATAAATAATAACATTACCCATATTGAGCATCTAGATCCACCATGTGAAGGAGCTATGTTAGATCGCTTTATGCGATAACAACATCAATCATTCAATGTGACAACAAACCTTTTTGTAGCAGATAAGTGGACATGTTCCCTTGAGAAGATATTTCTCGCTTGGGGATTTAATGAAAAAGAGAAGTTTTTCATGGTAGTTTATCGTCTAATCGGAGATCCGGATAAGTGGTGGTCATAAATCCAAAGAAAAAAGGAGGAGGAAGAAAAAATAATATGTGTAATGGAGGGATTTTAAGGAAATCTTCTTAGAAAAATTTTTCCCTCGTGAACAATGACCAGATATGGAGAGGCAATTCTTGATTCTGAGACAGAAGGAGGATGAAAATGTTTCCATGAATGAAGCCAACTTTATAAGGCTAGAAAGGCATTCTGTGGACTATATACATGATCCAATGAGTAAAATTGATCGATTCTTTCATGCTTTAAAACCATTCCTCTGAAGGGATCTAGTCTCCCAATATTTCACATCATATAAAGATATAGTATCAAGGTCTATCAAGACAGAAAATGAATTCTCTAAGTCTTATGACATTAAGGGAAATAAAGATAAGAAGAGGGATACTAAAAACACTGTAAAGGATAATAATGAAATGTGGAAGAAGGGAAGAGTTAAATTTCCATCATGTATTAATTGTTGTAAGGAACACTAGGGCACTTGAATAAAGGGAATGGGAGTATGTTATAAGTGAGGATAAAAAAATCCAACTATCTTGAGATTGTAAGGGGAAGAAAGAAGCTACCAATGTTTTGTTCAACAATTGCAGGGAGATGGTACATTACATACTTAAATGTCCTAAGCATCAGGGAAATCTTCCCTAAAGAAGGTCGAGGGAGCAAGGCCATGCTTATATGGTCATAAAAATAGAGGTTGAAATTTCTAATGAAGTGTTGGTAGGTACATTGATTATTTCATCCAACATAGCTAATACTTTATTTGATTCATGATCATCACATTCATTTAAATCTTTCTATATTTTCAAGAAAATTATATATGTCGAATTTGATTTAATAAAGGAGTTATCAGTCAAAACCCCTGGTGGATATATCATTTCCAAAAAGGCATGTCTATTAGTCCCCCTTATGACACATAAACGTGCTTTAGATGCTAACCTTACCATCAAACCAATGTTTTACTATGACATATTTCTCGATATGAATTGGCTATCAAATTATAATGTGAAGATCTATTTCAATAAGAAGGAAGTTACAATTTTTGACAACAGAGTAGAATCCCTTATTTTTATAGTTGAAACCTCCTCATTTGATTCTCATCTAGATCCACCCCAATAGCTCTACTGAATTCAATTATTGGGGTGAATGTAATGAAATAAATGGGGGTAAGGAGAAGAATGTATAGATAGAGAACATACCTATTGTGCAAGAATATTTTGATGTCATTCCAGAGGATTTACCTGTACATACTCGAGAGCGAGAAATTGATATTTCCATTGACTTAATTCCTGGTTCAAAGCCCATATCAAAGACCCATGATAGAATGGACACTATAGAGTTATTGGAACAAAAGAAACAACTAGAGGAATTGAGTGATAAAGGATTTATTCAACCAAGTTTTTCTCTATGGGGATCCCCTTTTCTTTTTGTTAAAAAGAAATATAGGCCTATGAGGTTGGGAATTGACTACTGGGAGATCAACACTATTACAATAATGAATAGGTATCATCTACCACAAATTGATTATTTATTTTTTCAACTTCATGGATCCCAATATTTTTTTATGATTGATCTTCGATCTTGATATCATCTGTTGCTTGTGAGGAAGGAATACATTCCAAAAACAGCATTTTGAACCATGTATGGGAATTATGAGTTCATAATAATGCCTTTTGGACTAACTAATGCACCATTTGTCTTCATGGATCTAATGAATAGAGTTTCAATGATTAAATTGATGAATTTGTAGTGGTGTTTATTAATGATATCCTAGTATACTATAAAAGCCATGAATATCATGAAAATCACTTGTGTGATATTCAGAATACACTTAGAAGAAATAAATTATATGGGATGTTTAGAAAGTGTGATTTTTGGATCCAATCCATTTCCTTTATGGGACACATTTTTTCTAAGGAGGGAATATCTATAGATCTTGTGAAGAAAAAGGTTGTTCAAGAATGGCCTACTCCAACGAGCGTAACTGAGGTACATAGTTTTATTGTTTTAGCAGGTTATTATCGGTATTTTGTTCAGAACTTCACCCGTTTATCCAACACGATGACCAAGCTCACAAAAAAAGGGTTTAAGTTCATATGGAAAAAGGAACTTGAAGAATTTTTTGAATAATTTAAGAGGAGGTTAGTGAATGATCTGATCCAAACCCTGCTATAGGGGAATGAACTATTTGTTATCTATAACAATGCATCAAAGAAAGTACTTGGTTGTGTCCTTATGCAGAATGATCGACGGATTGACTATGAATCTAGGCACCTTAAAATTAATAAACAAAATTATCCAACTCATGATCTTGAGTTAGAAGTGGTAATCCTTTCTTTGAAGATTTGGAGATATTACCCCTATGGAGAAAAATGTGAGATATATACAGATCATAGGAGTTTGAAATATATATTCACACAAAAAGAACTCAAAATGAAACAAAGAAGATGGATTGAGCTACTCAAAGACTTTGATTTCACAATACACTTCCACCTAGGGAAAGAAAATAAGGTAGCAGATGCTTTGAGTAGAAAGGACCATGGAATTCTAAACAATATGAGAGTTGAAAGGGATCCTATGTTCATGGATCCAGTGAAGATGGATATGCGAATTATCAAGGAAGGTAACACATCACTTCTTTTTCAAATGGTTGTCAAACTTTCTTTAGTATAAATGATAAAAAGTTATCAGGCTAATGATGAAGAGTTTGAAAAGAAAATTAAAGCTATAAATGATGGGAAGTTGACTGACTTCGCAAATGAGGGTGGAATTTTAAAATTCTGGAAGAGGATTTTTTTCCACTATTCTTAAGATAAAGACGGAACTATTGGATGATGATCATAGATATAATTTCTCTATACACCCAAGTGTCACAAAGATATCAAGATCTCCAAGAAAGCTTTGGGTGGGACAATTTGAAAAGGGATATTTCTGAATATACATCAAAGTGCTTGATATGTCAACAAGTGAAGGATGAGAGGAAAAATTCTTAGGGGATGATACAACCACTACCCATACCAAAATGGTAGTTGGAGAACATTAATATAGATTTAGTCACTGGAATTCCAAGGACATCTAGAGGAAACAATGATATATGGGTCGTTTTGGATTGTCTTGCAAAGACAGCTCACTTTATCATGATTCGATAGGACTTCTCATTGAATCAACATGCGTGGATTTACATCAAATAACTGGTAAGGCTTCATGGAGTACCATTATCTATTGTATCTGACTGTGATCCTAGATTCACCTCGAAGTTATGGAAAAGTCTCCAGCATGCTCTAAGCATGGAGCTGAACTTCAATATGGCCTATCAACATCAAACTGAGGGACAATCTGAGCAGACTATTCAGACATTGGATGAAATGTTCAGATCATGATCTATGAAATTCAAAGGAGGATGGGACCAACATCTTCCACTGCTTGAATTATCCTACAACAATTGTTTCCACTAAATCATCTGAAAGGAACCATATGAATCCTTTTATGGGAAAAGTTGTAAAACATTGGCGTGTTCAGATAAAGTTCGTGATTGTAATCTGGTTGGACATGAAATGGTCAAAGAAATAGTGGATAAGGTGAAAACCATTCAGCAACATATCAAGGCAGCCCAAAGTATATAGAAGAGTTATGCGGATAACCGTCAATGAGACCTTGAATTCGAAGTTAGAGACCTAGTATTTCTACAAATCTCTCCATGGAATAAGGTCATGAGTTTTGAGAAGAAAGGAAAGCTAAGTCTCAGGTATATCGGCCCCTTTGAGATCCTTGATCGAGTCAAAGCTGTGGCCAATCGACTGGAACTTCCACCTACCATATTGAAAGTACAAGATTTCTTCCGTGTATCCCTCTTAAGGTAGTATATACCAGACCCTTCACATGTACTCTCTTCAGAGGTGGTATAGTTGGAGGAGGGTCTTTCCTATGATGAGAAGCCATTGAAAATCTTGGATCATAGAGACAAAGATCTACACAACAAGACTACTCATATGTTCAAGGTACTATGGCGAAACCATAAGTACGAAGAGGAAACATGGAAACTGGAGGAAGCAATGAAGGAAATGTTCCCCCACCTATTTTTGGCCAAGTAGTAAAATAAAATTTCAAGGCCAAATTTTCTAAAGGGGGGAATAATGTAACGACCCATTATTTTTCAATGGAAATTCCTTCCTTATAAATATTTCATAATCATGTAAAATCACAACATAATTAACAACTAAGTGCTATGTGACCCTTAAAACATAATTTTTCACTTCTGTGATGTGAATTTCTAAAATCATATATACACGGTTGCAATCAGTAAGTAATTTGGGGTCCAATACGAAAAACTTAAATTTTGGTGTATTGTAACCTACCCTTATGAATAGTAACATACCCTTATGAATAGTGATATACACTAATGAATAGTAACCTTACCTATGATAGTACATAAATAATATTCAATTGAAAGTAACATATACCTATGCTTTGGAATAAGTAAATAAATATTTTAAAACTGTTGTTTTTAGAATAAATTATGATTTTAATTAAATGTTAAATTAATCATATTCAAAAAATTATATTAGAAAAAAGGACATAATTTTTGGATTCTATAAGTATAAAAATGGTTGGGGTGAATTTTTTGGTATTTTTATGAAATAATTGAATTTTTATGAATAGTGAAATACCATAATTTACAAAATATCCTAAATACGCTAATTATAGTGTCATGAATGATGTTCAACTAATATAAGACCAATTGGTTAGTTATCACATGAAACAATTACTATTCTTGGTCAAGGTATACTCAATATTCCTTATCGGGTGAGGAAATATTAAATTAATGAATTTTATATTAATAAATAACTTCTCTCCTCCACTATAAAACCCCTCTCACTCCCCCTTCTCTTCACTCCTCTCAAGCCTTATGCCTTCTCTAAATTCTCTCCAAATTTCTTCCCAACCTCTTATCCCACGTCCAAAAAGCCTTGGTCTCATAAAAAGACCAAAACCTCTTGCTTAAAGAGGCTCTCATAGAAGTTTGATTCAAGAGGTAAATTCCTCTTTTCAATTCTTTGTCTTTCCTTTCAAGTTCATTTATTTATTTTTCTATCACCTCTCCTTATCCAAATTTTTTGATGAATATAGTCCCTTATATATAATGTAATGTTTTGATGATATTGGAATAATTTATCATCATCTCTCCCTTTTACCTTCTTTTATACTAGTAGCAAGAACACCATCCGAGATGTGTCAATTTACCACATTCAAGGACGATGGGATTTTGATTTCTATTATCATTCTCAATTCTGGTAATGAAATCATTCTTGTTGTGGTTGAACAAAATTATTATATATTTAATATAACCTATATAATATTAATCCCTTTGTATAAATGGTATTAAGTTATAAAGAAAAATGAATTTGTTGTAATCAAAACACACAAATTAACAGAAATAGTTATCATTAAAATTATATATAATAATTCATCCTCATGCCATGTAAACAAGATATATAAATGACCAATAACACCTATGTATGATCATAAATAATATTTTAATTCAATTCTATAGATTTACATGATCTCAATTAACTTTGAACAAGTGAAACCATTATGAATTAGATTATTAATAATTATAATTTCATATTCCAAGAGCTTATGTTCAAGAGAGAAACACGTATGGATTTAAGGTAAGGGTTTTCCCACCCGAACTTTCATTTTCATTCAGGTTACTTTTATTGTCTAATTACTTCAATGAAATTATGGTATATTATAATGAAATCCTCATAAAATTTGTCTGATTGTTCTATATATGTTTACTAACCAGAACCCTACCTTATTTTTTGGATAGTTACATGTTTTAAAAGGAACTTTCAAATTTGTTTTCAAAATACAAGCCCGATACAAGGGAATTTCTCTAATTCTTGCCTATTTTAAAGGGTGCACTATACTATGTTTTTGGAAACCATTATCTTTATAAAAACACTAATTTTATTATGAAAATACTATCTTACTTCAATTCAGGTTTTATACATATTTTTCCAAAAAAACTCTTCTTTTTAAAGTGAAATAGTATTTATCTCAAGATTTAATCGAAGATTGTATAAAAGTATCTTCATCTATTTCAACACTCTTATTTATTCTTATGTATTATTGGTATTAGTATTCCATGTAATAATATACCTTATTTAATTTAATGGTTTATGATTATTTTTTCTATTTATGTTCTATCTTTAAACCATTCACCAATTTAACCTGAATGGTTAGTGTTTATACTTAATGTTCATGGAAGGTTATTTTCATTTCATATATTAATTTAAATATGAATGTACATGTTGTTTATGTTTATCCCCATTCATATTAGGAATGAAATAGATATAGTAAGTGTTGGGTGGGGCCTTTTATAGCCCCTCGGTGCATCAGTAGGTCTCATTAGACACACTACGGTCTTGGCACAAGACCTTGACAAAATGATTATTTATGGTCTTGGCACGAGGACTTGACAGTATGGATATGTTGTCCCGCATTATGAATTCCCACATTATGAATATAGTATTGAAGGTTCATGTGGTTATTTGACTAGTAAAATACCTATTTTATGTTATGTTATGGAAATACTTACTAAGCACATATTTCAGCATATTATGTTCCAGTTTATTATTATTATTAGAGGCTTGTGTTTTCAATTATTCACCATGTATAATGTTTTTGTAATCTTCCACTGTGTTTCTTACCCTTACATAGCATTTGAGATCATCCCTTCCTTATGTTTCATTTTCATAGGGAAAAATAATTTTATTATGAATGAAATGCAGAAATAACTTAGCTGTTATGGAAGTTGTCTAATGAGTTTCTATGTTGTTTTTCATTTCAAGTTGTAATGATGCACTTATGTATGTATCTTTTTTCCAATAATACTAAACTACTCAGTCTTTTGGGATTCTAATTCCTTTTTTTTATTCTAATGTAATCAATAAGGCACCGACTCCGAGCGACTGGGGTCGGGTCCTTATAGTTCAAGTGAAAGTACGATATACCTATGCCTTGGAATAAGTAAATAAATGTTTTAAAACTATTGTTAATAGAATAAATTCGTATTTTAATTAAATATTAAATTAAACATATTTAGAAAATTATTTTTGAAAAATTTACTTCATTTTTGGATTCTACACATTAAAAAATGGTTGGGGTAAATTTTTTCAATTTTTCTGAAATACATGAAATTTTTATGAATAGTAAAATACCATAATTTACAAAATAAGCTAAATAAGCTAATTGTAGAGTCATTAATGATGATATATTCATGTAATCATAATTGGTTTTAGGATCAAATGAAAAAATTACTATTCTTTGTCAAGGAATACTCACTATTACTTGTCTAGTGGGAAAATAATAAATTAATGAATTTTATATTAAGAAATCTCATCTCTCTCCTCCACTTTAAAACCCCCTCTCACTCCCCCTTCTCTTAACTCCTATAAATCCTTGTTAATTCTTCATATACTATCCAAATATCCTCCCAAACTCTTCTAACACGTCCAGTAAGCCTTGGTCTCATAAAAAGACCAAAACCTCTCCCTTAAAGAGGCTCTCAAGGAAGTTTGGTTCAAGAGGTAAATTCCTGTTTTCAATTATTTGTCTTTCCTTTCAAGTTAATTTGTTTTCATTTTTTATCACCTCTCCTTATCCAAATTTTTTGATGAATCAAGTACCTTGTATGTAATGGAATGTTTTCATGATATTGTAATAATTTATCATCATCTCTCCCTTTTACATTCATTTATACTAGTAGCAAGAACACCATATGAGATGTGTCAACTTACCACATTCCTTGACGACGGGCATTCAATTTCTATTATCATTCTCAAATATGGTCATAAAACCATTATTGTTATGGTTGAACCAGATTATTATATATGTAATATAACCTATGCAAGTATTTGTGATCCCTTTGTACAAATGGTAATATGTTATAAACAAAAATTAGTTTGTTCTAATCAAAACCCACAAATTAACCGAAACTGTTATCATTAAAATATTATATAATAATTCATCTGCATGCTATGTAACCAAGATATATAAATGAACAATAACACCTATGTAATATCATAAATAATATTTGAATTCAATTCTATAGATTTACAAGAACTCCATTAACTAAGAACAAGTGAACCGATTATGAAGATAAAGAAAACGAACACTCTGAAATGAAATATTCTATATAATAACTTATCAATAATAGAATAAATGAAATAAATAGAATTATTATAAAATAAATACATGTATAAAATGTATTTAAGTATATTATTAATAATTATAATTTCATATTCCAGGAGATTAATGTCAAGAGTGGAACACGTACGGATTTAACCTAAGGGCTTTTTAACCCGAATATCCATTTTCATTTGTGTTATTTTAATTGTATAATTACCTCAATGAAATTCTTATGTATTATTAGATACTCATCAAAAATTCTGTGTGAGTTATATATATATGTACACCAACCATAATCATTCTTTATTTTATGTATATTTACATAGGATCTATAAAAAGTGTTTCCGAAACACAATCTCGATTCAACGAAATATCTCAACTTCTTACATATTTTCAAGGGAAATCTATAATATGTTCTGGGAAACCATTATATTTATAAAATCACTCATTTTATTTTTGATATTATATCTTACTTCACTTTTGGTTTTATACAAATATTTTTCCAAAATAACTCTTCTTTTCAAAGTAAAGGAGTATTTATTTCAAGAATTAATCGAAGATTTTATAAGAGTGTCTTTCTCTATTTCAACATTCTTTCTTATTCTTATGTATTATTGGGATTAATACGTCATGGTATCATCTATCATATTCAATTTAATGGTTTATGATTATTTTGGTTTTGGATGTGCTATCTTAAAACCATTCAAAAATTTACCCCGAGTGGTTAGTGTTTATGCTTAATATACGGGGAAAGTTATTTGCATTTCATATATTGATTTCAAAATGTATGTACATGGTGTTTATGTTTATACCCATTCATATGAGGAATGCGTTGGACATAGTATGTGTCGGTTGGGTCGTGAAAAAACCCCTTGGTGCATCGGTAGGTCTCAGAAGACAATCTTCGGTCTTGGCACAAGGCCTTGACAAAATGATTATTTATGGTCTTGGCACAAGGTCGTGACGGTATGGATATGTTGTCCCACGTTATTCATTTCCTCATTATGAATATAGTATTGATGTTTCATGTGGTTATTCGACTAATATAATACGCATGATTATGTTATGTGATGGGAATATTTATTAAGCTCATATTTATGCCATATTATATTCAAGTTTGTTAATATTTTTAGAGGAATGTGTTTTCAATTATTCACCATGTCTAATGTTTATGTTATCTTCCACTGTATTCCTTACCCTTACTGAGAATCTGATCTCACCCTTTACTTATGTTTAATTTCCAGAGGGCTGGAAGAATTTTATTATGAATGACATGCTGAATTAACCTAGGAGTTATGGAAGATGTCTAAGGAGTTTCTATGTTGTTTTTCATTTCAAGTTGTAATGATGAACTTATGTATGTTTATTTTTGTTGAACCCTCTAGAATTAAGTGGCTTTATTGTGTTTAGATAATCCCAACCATACTTTCTTTATATCTTGATTATGCTCAATACATTCCAAATATACTTTAATATATGTTGTTACTTTCATTATGCTTAAATTAAGTCTTTTGAATTATCAGATATATGTTTACTGTGACTTAAATTGTTCTGCCAAGTGAATGCTCAAACATTTTTCAGCTACCGTTACAAACTAGCTACCGATACAAAGTAGAGAAACTGTCAGACAGTAGCTACCGTCAGAACATATAGCTACCATTACAAGCTATTAACCGTTACAGCTCACAGCGACCGATACAGCTACCGGTACAGCTATCGATACCCAAAGTCCATCACTGCATCAAAGTCTACTGATAGAGCTACCGATACAATGAAGTCGACAGTTACCGCTACAGCAAAGTTGACAGCTACCGATATGCTGAAGTCCACCGTTATGAAAAGTCTACCGATATAGAGCTACCACTACCGTTACAAGGTAGATCCATAGCTACCGATAGAGAGTTACCGCTATTGGTAAAGGCAGATCCACCGCTACTGTTACAAGTCCACCGCTACCGATACATCACGTCTTCTGACAGACAATTCTACCGTTATCATGAGCAACCGTTCAGAGACATAACCCTGACATGATTTAATTCTTTATTATTGTTTAACCTAAACAACGGTCATATTAGGTATATATTAATGCACGGACATATTATTATTGTATGTTTGTTGGATGTCAGGAAACTGTACCTCGTACCTGCAAAAAGGAAATCATATCTTTTGCTAGAGCTCGTGCCTTAAAAGAAGGATGATTTAGTCGAGCTGATACACACACGCGCGTATACACACGAATAGATCAGAGAGTTGAACACGTGTTGTGAATAGGTTGCAGCCGCGCTGAACAAGTGAAGAACACTCGAGCTGGTGTACATGAAGAGAGACGACTGAGCTTACAAGAAGATCACCTACATTCGTGCATACCAGAGAAGAGCTGAGAACAAAAAGAGAACATCAACTCAGCAGCTTCTTCAACATTCTCTACATCTAGAAGTCAAGGAAACAGACGATACTCTGTTTTCCATACAAGAACCAGAATAAGACTCAAGAGCGATTTCTGATCAAACTAAAGGAGTCCAGAGCTACATGACAATCACAAGAGCCATTTATAAACTCATTATATTTTCTCTGTGATTTATCTTTTTACATATTGATAAGTGTGTGCTATATGCTGTATTTTATACACACACTGTCTCCTGTACTCTAACAGGAATATTTTTAAATCCTCACTCAACTCTCTTAAATTTTTTTCCCACTGGGATAGTGGTAGAGGTCGTGCGTGACCTGGACAGCTGATTGCTGTTGTTTTTGTTCCCAAGGATAACAGTGGTAGAGGTCTTGGACCTGGACAGTTTTATACAGTTGTTTATCCCCGATCCAGGGTGTGGATCAATTTTATATAATGTTTTGAGAGGACTAAGTCTCGGCTTGAGACTGAACCACTTGGTTATATCTGTTGTGCTATATCTTTCAAAGTTATCCTTTTATTCCGCTGCAAATTACTTTAAAACCAAAACTGTTTTTAAAGTCACTTTGATAATTAAGCTCGCAAGTGTCTATATTAGTTATAAACCAGTAAGTTAGTTTCAAAAGATAATCAACACTTCTGATTTGATTAACTTGGAACTAATAAATCCCTTGAGAACCTAACAGAACATTTACTTTGATATAAATTCTCTATAGTTTAATTCTGTATTCTATTTGGGGGATTTCAACTCAAAGTTTTAAACAGAAATTTTAATTGGAACTCAATTCACCCCCCCCCCCCCCCTCTGGAGTGTCCACTCCGACCAACACTTTTTTCCAATAATACGAAACTACTCGATCCATTGGGCTACTTATTCCTTGTTTGTATGCCACTGTAATCAATAAGGAACTGGCTTTGGGAAACTGGGGTCAGGTCCTTACAGTATTCTAAATATTTATGACATAAGAATATGTAAGCAAAAATTAAGGGGCTGAGTGTAATGAATAATCAGAGTTGTGCGTAAAGGTAATAACTTTCATGACCCGTTCTTGGGACTCGTGCCATGACTACCCCAAGACCTCCTTCCATAGGCCAGGGGCTGGTGACTAGCACCAAAGGCTTAAATCCTGGTAAAAGGGAAGGAATTACCTTTATAAAAGTAAAAAAAACAACAAAGTACTCACGTGAAGTATGCACTAAGTAAAATTGAGTACAAAATTAAGTGCGGGAAAGTAAATGGGCTTGTATACAAACCCAACTGAATGTACAGTACAACTAAGAAAGAAAGTACAATAGTTGTAAAGTAAATCAGTAACCACCGATTCATCCTCCAGTAATCCCACCTGAAGGGTGGGTACAAATATTCTTGTCGGGACCTCGGGTCCGTCCGTCCGCTCCATGTACATCCCGCTAGGTGGTCCACCTCTGGATACCGTCCAGCTCCACAAGCCTCAACCACGATCAATTATGTCTATCATCTGCAACCAACACAATGTAGTGTGGGCATTTCCCATGCAGGGGTGAGTATAACGATACTCAGTAGCGACTTAGAGACCCCCGAAGATCTCCCAGAATCCAAAAAGGATAAACCACAAAGGAAAGATACAAACACGAAGTATCAACCTACTCTACTTAGATATATGCCCATACATATACCTAAGTCATCAATCTCAATTCGGCTCCAACTCCCGATCTCAACCACAACCCAGTCCACAGAGGAAATACGCCAATCTCATCAATGATAATGATTGAAAGACAAGACTCATCTCACACAGGTATACTACTCATGAAGAAGGGTGGAGATGTTTAGATTTTTCCTCTGAATCATCTCCTCTACCGAACCCACGTAGGATCCAAGTACATAAGTTGTCGCTCTCAAACCCATGTAAGATCCAAGTACAGTAACCATCGCTTCCGAACCCACATAGGATCCAAGAACAGTTGTCATCACTACCGAACCCATGGAGGATCCAGGTACAGTCGTCCTCACTGCCGAACCCACATAGGATCTAAGTATAGTTTTCATCGTTGTCGAACCCACGGAGGATCCCAGTATAGTAGTAGTCACAGTTGCAGCCACCTCTAGGGTTCCCGCACACAGCGTACTCGATTCTGTGAGGGTCCAATCCTCGAGTAAAGGGGTCGATACATCAACTATCACGAATTCCAGAGTTGATGTATCCCAGAGTTCTGTCTCGTCAAAAGGAACTCAACGTGACATACGTCGCGTCAAATGGACGCCCGGTCTGAGAGATATTGGTTTTTGCATTCCAAGGGCCCGGTTGGAAATATTCTCATTCCAAACCCAGCAATTTACCAAAGTTGTCTAAAATTCATTTAGAGTATCTCAAAAGGAAATCCTCATCGATAGGGTCCCAGTTCCGAAGATGAACGTCATTCGGACGCGTGGTCTTCAAGATATCCACCTTTAAGTGAAAACGGGCCTGGTCCATTAAGCTCGTGGGATGGCGGGTCATGTTAACCCAGTTTTGACGGGTCCAACCCGGAAGGGGTGTCGGACCGGACTGAAGAAATGAGCGGCTAGGCCCGAGAGGTAGCGGCCCGACTGGGTGTGGCCCCGCTGGCTCGGCAAGCCGGTCGGGCATCTCGGCTCGAAGGCCCAGTAGTCTGAGGGTGCGGTGCGGCCCCCCGGCTGCCCGAACCGGTGGTGCCACCCTCTCGAACCGGCCGGTTGGAGTAGGCCGGCCTTCTGGCGCAAGTGGCCTGCACGGGCGGGCCACGGCTCATCCGGCGCACCACCCTCCAGGAGTCGTAGCTTCCTACCACCCAGCCGGCCGACAGGCCGACCGGTCCTTCTGCCGAAGCGGCCCATGAAGCAGGCAACGGTTCCTTCCACACAGCCGGCGCAACGGCATAGGCTTTCTCTGCTGTGGCCTGCCTTGTTCGTGGCTCTACATTCCCTGCACGGCACGAAGTTGTCGTGCTTCCACCGCCAAGGCCCGCAAGGCTGCTGCTTTATTTGCATGTGCGACGGAGGCCTTTGCGCCGCCATCCTCTTCTGCGTTTCGCCTCTGGTCACCAATTCCAAAAAATAAACAAGATCAAATGGAGTGTTGTCATGCCATGTTTGTTCAGCCCGCGCCCTCCGCGTTAAGCAATAACAATAGGCCGAGATAATAAGGTTATACAATGATGAATGAGGAACAATTTTAATCCAGTACAATTGAACATAATCCCCTACCTCGATAATTGACGTCACATGTTGGACGTCGTTGAAGATGGCATCGCGCGGAGAGGATTCGCAGATGACGTCAGAGTGCGTCCTAGGAGGAAGCAGCGTCTCCTCACTTGTCACGGAGAAGAGAAAGAAAATTGCATCGTCGTTCTTCGTGGAACCGGAATTCTTTGTCGAAGAAGTCATCATTATTTGTCGGAGGGTCGGTGTTCTTCAAAGACTCGAGAGCTCTCCCAACTCTCCTTAACGCAATGAATTCCCCAAAAATAAAATAATAGGATAATCATATTATTTTATTAACACGTGTAATTTAAAATTCAAAATTCAAACCACTTCATTAATTAATTGAAGAGGTTGAATTCATTAAATAAATGTGTTGGCAATTAATAAAGAGTGGGAGAGGAGGTGAAGAGATCTCAGAAATATTGGGAGATTCGTCAACATTAAACAAGGGAGTTTAATGGGGGTTTATGAGAATTATGGGAAGTTCAAGGGTTTAGGTCACGTGTGGGCCCCACCCCACAAATATCCTCCCATGGGAGGTTATATGGGTGTGGGACCCACCTCTAACTCCCTTTGGGAGGAAATAGCCAACATCCTTAAAATAAAATTGTGCTCCACCAATTTTATTTATTAATCTAATTCCCCAAATATTAATTCTCAACCCGCTTAAAACGCAACTATGGTAAACGTCTCCTTAAGCAATTACTCGTGCTGCAAGTTCATCGGTGCCCTCAGATATCAATTTCGAGGACCGATTCAAAAGATAGAAAAACTCGATCATTAGTTTACTGAACGTACCCGAGCTAAACTTTGGTAATTGATTTCTGGCACACCAGACCTCAGAATCAAGTGTCATTAGAAGCCACAAACTCGTAAAATTACAAGTATTTAAGAAAAAAATTCCTTGAAATTTCCGGGTCTTTACATTACTCTCACCTCATGGATTTACGTCCCCATAAATCTACAACATAAATTAGAGAAATAAATGAGGGTACTGAGCATGCATCTGAGCCTCCCGCTCCCATGTGCTCTCCTGGAGGTTCCCATGCTTCCAACGAATGTGCACATGAGGAATCAATTGTACAGTGCCTCATATGGTGCCATCCCGATGGTGGTGTGGTATCTGTTGTTGTACGCAAACTCCACCAATGGTAGGTGGTCCTCCCAGCAGCGACCAAATTCAAGGACACAAGAACGGAGCTTTTCATTGAGTGTCTGAATGGTCCTCTCCGTTTGGCCATTGGTCTAAGGATGAAAGGTGGTGATCAGGCGTAGCTGCATCCCAAATGCCTCCTACAACCCCTTCCAAATCCAGGAATTAAAGAGATCATCTCGATCAGACACGATAGATGATGGAACGCCATGAAGACATACGATCTCTTGAACGTAGAGGCGTACCAAGATCTCTTCTGAGCCCTACTCTCTGATCGGAAGAAAGTGGGATAACTTGGTGAGTCAGTTGATGATCACCCAGATAGAGTCGTGTTCCCTGGATATACGTGGAATCCCCATCACAAAATCCATGGATATCATGTCCCACTTCCACTCCGGAACCTCTAAGGGTTGTACCAAGCCTACTGGTACCTGGTTCTCCACCTTCACTTGCTGGAAATTGAGGCATCGTGAAATGAACTCTTGAACAACCATATTCATACTCGGCCACCAGTGCTTTCGTCTGAGGTCCTAGTACATATTTGGCACTCCATGATGTACTGGTAGAGGGGAACTGTGAAACTCCTTTAGTATTTCCTCCTACAGTGCAACTGGTACCACGGTACGTCCTCTTAAGAGGATGACGTGCTCTCCTCCTTCAGAAAAATCCATCAGGCCCCTGCCCTGTGGAAATATGAGCACATCGTGTCTCGCTGTCAATGTCCCCACACTATGCCTCTCTGACCTGCTGATGTAGTGGAGGATTAACTGTAAGGGACTATAGAAAAGCTTCCCCATCTCTATCCATGAAGGATATCTACAAAGCGGCTAACTGAACTGTCACCTCTCCAAGTAGTTGAATGTCCGATCTCCTACTGAGAGCATCAGCTACTACGTTCCCCTTCCCAGGAGTATAAACTATCTCAAAGTCACAGTCCTGGAGGAACTCAAGCCATCGCCGCTGTCTTAGGTTCAGTTCCTTCTGCAAGAAAATGTACCTGAGACACTGGTGGTCAGATTAGACTATAATGCGCTCTCCCATCAGATAGTGCCACCACATCACAAGTCGAAGACCACTGCTACTAAATCCAGGTAATGGGTAGTGTAGTTATGCTCGTGCTAACTCTACTGTCGTGAACCATAGGCAATCACTACCCGCTCCTGCATCAGAACAAACCCGAGTTTGGTCCCTGATGCATCGTAGTAAACCACGTACCCAACATCCTCCTCTGGTAGCCACAAGATGGGTGCACTGGTCAATCTCTATCTCAGCTCCAGGAAGCTCTGTTGGCATCTATCTGACCACAAGAAGGGTTTCCCCTTCTTCGTCAAAGCTGAATGTGGTGTTGCAACTCTGGAGAAGCCTATAACAAATCTCTGATAGTTCCCAGCCATACCTAGGAAACTCCGCACCTCCATCATGCTCCTGGGTGGCTCCCAATCAAGTACTACCTCGATCTTCGTAGGATCCACAGCAACTCCCGCCTCTGTGATGATGTTCCCCAATAAGTGAACCTCTTGAATCCAGAACTGGAACTTTGAGAGCTTACCATAAAGCTGCTGCTCTTGGAGTGTTTCCAGTACAACCCGCTAGTGGTAGGCGTGCTCCTCCTCAGTAGTCAAGTAAATCAGTATGCCGTCGATGAAGACTATGACAAAACGATAGAGGTAAGGTTGTAAGATATCGTTCATGAGACTCATGAACACTACTGGTGAATTGGTTATGCCGAAGGGCATAACCAAGAACTTATAGTGGCCACACTAATACCTGAAGGTAATCTTCTGCACATCCTTGTCTCGAACTCTGAGCTGATGATAGCCTTACCTGAGGTGTACCTTCGAGAACCATCATTCTCCATTGAGCTGGTCAAAGAGGTCGTCAATCGTCAGGAGTTGATAATTTTTCTTCACGGTCACCTGATTCAGGTGATGGTAGTCGACACACAGTTGTAAGCTCCCATCTTCCTTCTTCGCGAATAAAATCGGAGAATCCCCAGGTGAAACACTAGGTCGAATGAATCCCTTTCTGTGTAAGTCCTCCAGCTGTACCTGCAACTCACGAAGCTCGGCGGGATCCATCCGATATGCTAGAGTAGATATCGGTGTTGTCCTAGGGTACAGGTCAATGTGGGAATCTACCTCTATGAGGAGGTAGTCCTGGAATGTTTTCCGTAAAAACGTCCACATATTGATCCACCACAACTGGAAAACATGGACTCCACATATCAACTACTCCTAGGATGAGACTAGCCAACTAATGTGTGATCGGCTGCCCTCTTCTCTGGGTAAGTCCATCCTGTACTACAAAGGATCCCTTCTCTCCGGTGAAGGTGGACCTACTCCCATCTGTGCGGACACACCGCACTTTGTGCCTAATACAGTCGATCTGGGCATGAACTGTAAATAACCAATCCATACCCAAGATGAAGTCGTAAGGCTTCAACGTCACTACCAGAAGATCCCAACCGAAGCTCTCACCTCCTAGAGTAAGCTCACACTACTAGAGCCAGTGCATAATCATCGATACTGCTCCCGTAGGAGTCTTTGGCCGTAAGGATCAAGCCAATGGCTCTGTCAGAATCTCCGAGCTCTGAAAAATTACAGTGATAACAAAATAATGACTCGCTCCTATGTCTATAAGAACTACAGCAAGGGTGGAGTGGACATAGATAGTACCTCTAATCATATCTAGTGCATTGTGGTCGTAGGCCTCGACTGCTTGGAGCTAAGCATTCCCCTAACTTCCAACTCCCTGTGGTCGGGGTGGTCCCCCCGGTGGTGGTGGTGGTAGAGCCTCTAAGCGTCGTCCACCACTAGCTGCTCGGCCAGCACCTCTGCCTCATCCGCCTTCTCCCTGTGGACCACCATGGTCAAACTTTTTCCTCTACATGGGTGGTCCCTCTACTCTCTACAGCTCGTCTGCATGGTGGGTCGGGCAGTCACGAGTTATGTGGCCCTTCCCACCACATGCGTAGCACTGCATGCCCCTCGTATGTCTGGCTCTGCTCCATGTGACCCGCACATCTGAACCAGTATCCAGAGGTCTCCCACCTGATGGCCTAATCCGCTTGGACCTCTATGACATCTGTCTACTACCAGCTGTAGAATACACTGCTACGTGTCACCCTGCGGTGGGTCTCACTGCTGGCGTCGACTCAGCAAGAAATCTCTCCATAAGAAGAGATCACCCTAGTACTCCTATCTGCGTTGGAAAACTGAGGGAGATCATCAAAGCCCTGATCTCATACCTCAATCCCTTCTCAAAGGTTCGGGCCTAGAATAATGGGTCCCGTACCATGTTCGTCGAGTAGCACGAGAGGTCGGTAAATCTCGCCAAGTCCTGGGCTACAGTAATCCTTCCCTGCTGCAGATGTACTAACTCCTGGATGTGCACCGCACGGAGGGTGGCTCGAACAAACTCCAAGCGGAAGAGTCTATCGAAGTCCATACAAAGTAGAGATGCCCCGTCGCGCACCTGGAGCATTAGGCTCCACCATCTACCTACTGCTGCGTGCAGGAGACTCGTGGAAAGGATCAACATAAGGTTAGTTGGTGTCCCCACTAATCTAAAGACTCTTAAAATATCCTCCAGCCAATCCTCGGCTGCCTGAGGGTCCGTCTTTCCACGGAACCTGGGTAGCCTATGTCACTGAAACTCATGCAACACACTTAGGTGGCGTGCACTCTCTACTGCTGGGCCTGGTGGCATCGGTGGCTCAGTGGGTAGTGGTACCGATGGTTCCTCTACTATAATGGGGCCCTACACCAAGGCCTCATCACTCGGTGGGCTGCGATCTCACACGTAGCTCGGAACCCTAGCTGGCTGCCTTCATGAGGCCATCCTTAAAAGAAACAGGTGCGCCATAGCCAAAAAGTATACCTATTGAGCTAACACAAAGTAATCACAAAGAAAACTTTTGAAACACACATGCAATCAATGTTTTCATGCAGTAAGTCGGAAATAAGAGATCAAGGTCCTGGTGTATGGATACGTCGGCTGCCGCACCAACACTGGACTCCCTGGTCTGATAACCACACTCAAAACTCTTTACAATATTACTTCACAGCGAAGAAATAATCAGAGTTCTGAGTTCTATGGTAGAACCGACTCCTTTGATACAAATTTGTCACTACCCATTCTCAGGACCCGTGTCGTGACTACCCCAAGCCCACCTTCCATAGGCCAGGGGCTGGTGACCAGCACCAAAGGTGTAAATCCCAGTAAAAGGGAAGGCATTGCCTTTATAAAAGTAAACAAACACAACAGAGTATGCAAGTGAAGTAAGCACTAAGTAAAACTGAGTACAAAAGTGAGTGCTGGAAAGTAAATGGGCCAGTATACAAACCCAACTGAAAGTACAGTACAACTGAGAAAGAAAGTACAACAGCTGTAAAGTAAATCAAAAACCACTGATTCATCCTCCGGGAATCCTACCTGAAGGGTGGGTACAGATAGTCTTGTCCGTACCTCGGGTACGTTCTTCCCCTCCATGTATGTCCTGCCAGGTTGTCCACCTCCGAATACTATCCAGCTGCACAAGCCTCAACCACGATCAGTGATGTCCGTCATCTGCAACCAACAAAATGTAGTGTGGGCATTTCCCATGCAGGGGTGAGTATAATGATACTCAGTAGGGACCCCGAGACCCCCGAAGGTCTCCCAGAATCCACGAAGGATAAACCACAATGTAAAGGTACAAACATGAAGTATCAACCAACTCTACTTAGGTATATGCCCATACATATACCTAAGTCATCAATCTCAGTTCGGCTCCAACACCCGAGCCCAAGCACAACCCAGTCCACACAGGAAAAAAGTCAATCTCATCAATGATAACGATTGAAAGACAAGACTCAGCTCACATAGGTATAATACTCATGAAGAAGGGTGGAGATGTTTAGATGTATCCTCTGAATCATATCATCTTTAGAACCCACATAGGATCCAAGTACATAAGTCATCGATGTCAAACCCACGTAGGATCCAAGTACAGTAACCATCGTTGCTGAACCCACGTTGGATCCAAGTGTTGTCGTCATCGCTGCCAAACCCACAGAGGATCCAAGTACAGTGGTCCTCACTTCTGAAACCATGTAGGTCCAAGT
Organism: Viscum album; assembly: GCA_963277665.1. NCBI lineage: Eukaryota > Viridiplantae > Streptophyta > Magnoliopsida > Santalales > Viscaceae > Viscum > Viscum album. The sequence goes on along the minus strand of OY728147.1, from coordinate 2,041,380,317 downwards.
ATAGTCGTCATCTTTGTCAAACCCATGGAGGATCCCGGCATAGTAGTCGTCACAGTCGCAGCCAGCTCTAGGGTTCCCACACACAACGTACTCGATTCCGGGAGGGTCTGCTCCTGGAGTAAAGGGTTCCATACATCAACTATCATGAAGTCCATATTTTATGTATCCTGAAGTTCCGTCTCGTCAAAACGAACTCAACGCGATAGATATCATGTCAAACAGACACCCGGTCTGAGATATATTGGATTTTCCATTCCAGGGGCCCAGTTGGAAATATTCTCGTTCCAAACCCATATATTTACCAAAGATGTCCAAAACTCATTTAGAGTATTGAAAAAGGACTGTCTCATTGATAGGTTCCCAGTTCCACAGACGGCGCGTTGTTCGGATGTGCGATATTCAAAATATTCTCCTTTAAGTGAAAACGGGGCTGGCCTGTTAAGCCCAGTGGATTGGAAGGTGCGTTATCCCAGTTTTGACGGTTACGACCCTGTAGGGGTGTCGTAACGTTCCGAAGAAATGCACGGCTCAGCCAAAGGGGCGCGGCCCGGCTCGAAGGGGTGTGGCCTGGCCCGAGGTGGCGTGGCTCGGCCCGGCCCAGCCCGGCCCAGCGTGGCACGGATGGGTGCTACGCGGCTGGGTGTGGCCCCACTGGCTTGGCCAGCTGGCCGTGCAGTCCGAGGGGGCGGTGAGGCCCCCCGGCAGCCCGAACCGGCGGCGCCAAGCGGTGCTGCCCTCCCTAACGGGTCAGCTGGAGCCGGCTGGCATTCTGCTGCAAGCGGCCCGCACAGGCGAGCCGTGGCACATCCGGCGTGGAAGACGCCATCACGGAAGACGCCTCCGTGAAAGACAACATCGCGAGGAGAGGATCTGTAGATGACGTCGGAGTGCGTCTGAGGAGGAATCAGTGTCTCCTCACTTGTTGTGGAGAAGAGAAAGAAAATCACATTATCGTTCTTCGTGGAACCGGTGATCTTCGTCGAAGAAGATTTCGTTCTTCATCAGAGGGTCGGTGTTCTTCAAAGACTCAAGAGCTCCCCCAACTCTCCTTAACACAAAGAATGCCCCAAAAATAAAATAATACACTAATCCTATTATTTTATTAACACATGTAATTTAAAATTTAAAATACAAACCACTTCATTAATTAATTGAAGAGGTAGAATTCATTAAATAAATGTGTTGGGAATTAATAAAGAGAGCAAGAGGAGGTGAACAGGTCTCATAAATATTGGGAGAGTTGCCAACATTAAACAAGGGAGTTTAATGGGGGTTTATGAGATTTATGGGAAGTTCAAGGGTTTAGGTCATGTGTGGGACCCACCCCACAAATATCCTCCCATGCGAGGTTATGTGGGTGTGGGCCCCACCTCTAACTCCCTTTGGTAGGAAATAACCACCATCCTTAAAATAAAATTGTGCTCCACCAATTTTATTTATTAATCTAATTCCCCAAATATTAATTCTCAACCCGCTTAAAATGTAACTGCGGTAAAGGTCCCCTTAAGAAATTATTGGCGCTGTGAGTTCATCGGTGCCCTCGGATTTCAATTCTGAGGACTGGTTCAAAATATAGAAAAACTCACTCGTTCGTTTACTGAACGTACCCGAGATAAACTTCGGTAATTGATTCCGGACACACCGGGCCTCAGAATCAAGTGTCGTCAGAAGCCACAGACTCATAAAATTCCAAAGTGTTTAGGAAAAAAATTCCTTCAAATTTCTGGGTATTTACAATAACTTTAACTTCATACAATGAATAATAATTCTTTAAGTGAATCTGTCATGCCACAACCATTTTCTTTTCTGATACTCCTAAGTACTTGCTCTTAACCATGGGTATTCTACTAGTCAAATATCCATTTGGTTAATTAATTATCATACACATAATGAGTTAATATATAATACAGAACATTAATTTCTCTATCAAGTCCTCGTGTGTAGACCTAGGGGATGACTATAACCAGACCCCAACCCGGAGATCCTCTGTAACCAGACTCCATCCCGGAGAGCCTCTGTAACCGGACTCTAACCCAGAGGGTCTTCTATAACCGGACCCTATATGTTCATTCCTTAATAAATGGAAAGGCCTTATGCTCCATAGTATATAAGTCCAATTTATTTTCAGTGCAAAAAATTTTTTATGTAATGCATGCATTCATGAGAATTAATTAAACATATCATAAACATAATTTAACCACCAAAGTTTGTTTTAGGCCAATTTAATTCGAGTTATGGTTAAAGCTTATTGGTGAAAACATATAAACATTAATATATATATATATATATAATATGTACATATCACACCCACTTACATTTCTTTGGAGCAAATAGTCGTCTAGTTTACAATCAAATACTTTTATAAATATATTTCTATGGTGAAAAAAATCTTGTGACCACACACCTATATTGTGTACTTATATATATATATATATATTTGTCTTGGATTTAAATTTGAAAAACATAAATAGATTAATTATAACCTAAATACATATAAAGCAAATATATGTTTGAAAAAATTGATTCTCCTCATATGAAAAGCCAGAAAATTGAGGATATAATTAGTATAATAAAATAAAGTTCTTTAATCTAAAAATTTTTTAGTGCAACCTTACTTTATATATTCTGAAAACTAAGTTCATATATATATATATATATATTAACATATTAAATGAAATGTAATTTTTTTAATAATAACAAACCCTTAGCATTATAAAAGTAATTCATATTTTACACAAATGAACTCCCTTATGAGAACCAGAAAAATAGAGAGTATAAATAAATAAATTAATTTTCCATACAAAACATTAGACTACAAAATAAATAAAAGTTCAAGAAAAATATTTAACCCTTACAATTAATGAATACTATATAACATTATTTAATTGTTAATATCACCGGACTGAAAACCAAAACTCATGTAACTTTTAAAGTACATAAATTCATGCACATACAAACATAAAATCTAAAGTATTACATAATAATAGAAATCTGTTTGTACCAAAAACTTTATTTTCATCCTAGTATTTATTTAAATATTGTAAATCATATTTAATAACATAAAATAGAAATAGATTGAACTATGTAAATATGTCTGAATATACACTATGTGTATATTCAGTTTTGTATAATTAAAAACCATATTAAAGGATCCTAAATATAATTATCGACCTTATAAATATTAATACATACAAACTTTTAACCTTTGAAAAACCTAGATTCACCTTAGAGATGATATATATATATATACAATAAATATAAATAAGTGTATGGGTTTTTCATTTTACAGCCAAACAAGTACTGCTCGCGTCAGTTAAACATTGGTAAATGACATTTAGAAATCCAGAATAGTTTTCAAATGGAAATATTTATATATATATATATATATCTATGTGTGTGTGTGTGAACATATACATATTCTTATATATAAAGCATGTATATGTTATTTTTCACAAGAAAGAAAAAACATAAAAAGAAAACTGTTACTTTGAATACTAATTGCTTTATTTCTAGACTCATATTCACCAAGGAGGTGTAGTGCTTAGGATGGGTATACAAGAACCCTGATTGTGTGTCCAGGACCATATTAGAGTGAACAACTAAGATGGCGAGCAGTAACACCATCCATTTAAAGACTCTCCTATATATTATTTATATATTTATACCTTGTTGAAAGAAGTATAGTAAACATATATATATATATATAGTGACCCAACTAAAACGGATGGACCAAAACAAATAACAAATTAAATCAATCAATAAATGGACAACAAACACCAAAAGAAATATAGGAAACCTACTTTGGTAGTTTGACAAAAAATCAGACATAAATACCCTACCGTTGAAGAAAAAATGCAACATAGATCCGGTGCAACATTAGGATCAGACACCACCACAAGGCCACGCCTCCCACCGTTTGAACCTGACTTAGTTCTGTCCCCCTACTCGGCACCCGCAACAGTCCTCTGAGCGCGACACCAACTCCTCTTAGTGAATGCTGCTGGACCTACTAGAAGCCATCCTCAAGCATGATGCACCCTGAAGGAGACCTGCAGGCCAGCTCGAAAACCCAGGCGATGTGACGTCACTTGACCCCACACTTTTGAAACTCAAGACACGGCCTGGACTCACTACCTATAGCCGGAGCGTGGACTCCCCTTTTTCTGATCTCAAATCCGGCACAGGATTTTACTTTTTTTCTTTTTTTTGTCTGTTTCCTTCCTCTAGATCGGCGCCTAAACCCTAATCTTGGTTTTCAAAGAAAACAGGACCCTTCTATGTGGATCACAAATCCCTTACAGGATTCCACCTTTTTTTAATAATCTATTATTATTATATCTCAATTATTATCTTAACTTTTGAAGAAGTGAAAAAGTTAAATATATTAAACTGATAACCCTCTAAAATTATCTAATAACCTATTAAAAGTAAAAGTCATTATTAATAAGTTCTTTTATAAAACATGTATTTATATATCTTATATTATATACTCTTAATGTTATTATAAATCAAATTAATAATGGACAATTGAAAATGTGTTATTAAAATAATAATTATAATAATATGTATAAATTATCTATAATTTTGAAACTTTTTAAAACAAATGTTAATATGATATGATTTAAATTATTAATAAATTTTTTTATTGAATGTTCATATTTCTAATTTTAATCATTCCATTAAAATAGTGATATTTCATATTTATAATTTTATTAAAAAAATACAAAATGATAATAATGTTATTAAACTTTAATCTAATAAAAATTTATAATAATTATAAAATGTATAAAACCCATCTAATTATTTATATAATAGATTCAATATTAGTTCACATAAGTAATGGCTTTAAAATATTTCAATGAAATAATTCTTATTGTCATATATAAAATTATAGTATCATTTTTATATAATTATAACTAAAGTTTTGTTTACATATGCATATATATATGTATTATATTAGAAAACAAGCAACAAATTTGTTGTATTCATATGTTAGTATAATTATTATTAAAATATTATATTAATTAATAATTCAGAAAGAATAAAATAGTTATTTTAAAATGTACTTCTAAATTAACAATATAAATTTTGTATTTTTATTTTACAAGAAACTGTCTTTATATTATAATTATATCCATTTAATAAAACACAAATGATAATTTGACTAAAACTACAATGGTTACTTCATTTTGAACTCCAACTGCTACAAAATGGTCACAACTATTTCCAACGGTCAGGAAAACCCATATAAAAATATTTTTATGGTATCCCGTATCTAAGTAGGTTCAGTTTTCCAAGATGGTTCTCTATATTCATTTTCTGATTAGTACTTGTTCCATTCTCCTAGAGATCGCATTCTTCTTTATGGTTGGTCCAAGTGAAGAGGGCTACCTTCTCGGCCTCTTTATGATGCTAGCAGGTCTCTCAATGGTGATTCTTAGTTTTTCTATTAGTTTCTTAGGATAACTATGGTTTTATTACCTTTTTAGATGTAAACATTTCAGTGGTTTGTTAATAATATCTGTCTAGTATTATTTTGATAACCATTGATTGAATGACTAGATAATAAAAGTTATTATTTCACATGAAATGGTTCGTGGGGTCAAATTATTCCCCCATACAAGGAACTGAATCCTTGAAATTCATTCTACATAACCATATAAAAAACTCCCTCACAAGCTTTAGCATAATATCCATTATGGAGGGTCCTCCGGTGTGGCCAGTTGAATTTCCAGATTGGTGTTCAACTCTTCTGCTTCTGTGGCCCAAACACACCTTGGGAAGAAAGGGTTGAACTCATGCATAGTGCATTCAGGCTTCCAGGGTGAGGCTCAAAATGTGGAAAGTTTAGAGATGTCCAAATGGACAAATTCACTAAGGACTCGCCAGACTATCTCTCATTTGAGAACATCCAAGTCATAGATGTGGTTATATAAGTTGAAATTGAGGAGTCGATACATGTAGGACGCACAAAGGTTTCCCTAAAAAGTTGCTTCTTGTAATCTTACTCTAGTTGTGAATTATCGGGATAGAATAAAGCATCGGAAAATCCCTTCTTGGTACTTTTCCCTTTGCCTATACTTGTTCAGTTGGACTGTGGCTATATGGTGGTATATGTAAGCATTCCCCTAATAAGAGCACAGAATGTCTGGACTGTTTGATATTTTATAAATTTACTTGCAATATCTTCCCAAGTTTTCAAATGGTAGGTAATCTTCCTCACAGTTCTTGACCATGATAACCTCCAGTGTCTCAATGGGAAGGGATAAAATGTGGGTTTTTTCCTTCTATCTGAAAATTAATTATGAAAGTTCACTTAGTGAAATCCACCCAAAAGTATAAACGATGAAAAGATAAAAGAAAGAAGAGATAACGAGTCTTATTCTCATATAAGAACTGATACATAAAAAAGGCTAAGGGATCCCCCAGTTCCCAGTTACACAAATCCCCAATGCAAGTTCAGAACTCTCAATCTTCCTAAACCATATACAACCCAAGCATTTTGGTTCAATACCATGGGTGCACTTATATTATTTCCAAAGTCTGACATGAGGGGTGTATAACTGAGAGACATTAGTATGTACATGTTGTCTTTACACAGAACAAGAGGCTTCAAATTCAAGAATGTTAAATTCCATTACTTCACCAAAATGGTCATATGACAAGACTTAGCACATATATGTTTCATGGAGGTCTCCCGCTGCTGCGGATTCTTGGAAGAAAAAGAGGGATGAGATGCCATCTACAATGGTGAAGCATCTAAAAAGTCCTTCAATGTATTTCCCATGATTTGTGTAGGATGGAATTTGGTTTTTCATCATAAAAAGATAGTCCAAACCCACTCCTCGAGGAGTTGAAGTACTCAGTGAGAGTTAGATACATTATAAAGGTGTTTGCATGTCATATAGATATGGGAATAATTTACAAAATCCTCAATGCTGGATATAGAAATTATGGATTCTAGGGCCTCATTAGGGAGAGAAAGAATACTAGTACCTTCGTTTTCCATCTGAAAATAAAGAAAAACCTCATATTTAGTATTGCTTAACTAAATTTTTCTTTGTTTCAATTCTGGTATTCCAGAGTTATCTAAACTGAATCATCTAATACCAATTATAAGGAACAGAACCAGAAATTTGGGTTCATCATTTTACAAATGCTGTGTAATTAGTTTTTATAGAAATTTGAATTAATACAAATCATTAAATACAACAAAAGACCTTTTTCGGTCTAGGTTCTAGAAAATTAGATACATAAATTACATTACAACAAAAATATAAAAATTAAAAACAATGATATTTCAGTATGTTGCTTCTATAACTGAGTTTCAATCCAGCAAGTATGCTAAACCTGAAAAGTATTTACAATTTGTATGGTGAGCATAAAATGCCCAATGAGGGCTTTCAAAATAACTGATTAATTTCTTAAAGCATCCCTTGAAATAAATATGAATATTTAAAATAGATTTTCACAAATACACGAACATATATAAGAAAATGGTATTTCAGAAAATAATTATGTTTGAAATATTTTGGGAATTCTCCTTTGAAATTATTATGTATTTTTGGTTTGTTAATAATACTTGGAATACAATTATTAATATCCATACATATGTCCACTAGTCTTCACTAAGACTTATGGGTTCACTCTCTATAACATCATGAAACCCACCCAGTGTCAATTTTGAAAACATTTTCCTATGGACCTGCCTTTCTTATTTCTTACCTAAAATCATTTCCAAAATACTTTCATAATATTATTTTCTTCGAAAGAAAAAAATATTCCTAATTTCATCACCATTTTCTAAAAAGGTTTAAAATCATTTTAGGGAGAATCCCACACTTGAAAAAAACACACTTTTATTTTAAAACCATAATTTCATGAAACATGGGTTTAAGTGTATCCAAGATTTCATAATGCTTGAAATTCCTCACATGAGATAGATGATGGCCATACCTATTCATGCATTACATTCTAAGAGATGCAGATGCGAGTTCACACATGAAATAATAACTTGACCCATAACTACACATAAAATAATAACAATTATCACATGAAATTATGTAAACAAGGTGAATTTAAGAAATTATTCATAAATAAATCTTTAAACACTAGTTTTGTATTTGATAAATACCATTTATATCTTCTAAGTAAACGAGAAAGAACAAATCCACTTAATGTGTTCATATTTGTGTGTATATATATGTATACATATATATATATATACAAATATATATGTATATATATACATATATATGCATACACACATGTATGTATCTAGTTTGAAAACATGAGACCCTTGAAACCGTAATATTGGAGGGGAAATTTATTTAAAAAAAGCAGACTTATCACATACACGGTTGTGATCAGTAAGTTATTCGGATTCCAATAAGAAAAACAAAATTTTTCATGCATAGTAACCTACCATTATGAATGGTAACAAACCCTTATGAATAGTGATATACCTAATGAATAGTAACACTACCTATGATTTTATATAAATAATATTCAGGTGAAATTATGATATACCTTTGCATTGGAATAAGTAAATAAATGTTTTACAACTGTTGTTTTTAGAATAAATTAGGATTTTAATTAAATATTAAATTATTCATATTTAAAAAAAATATTTTTGAAAAATGGATTCTAAACATTGACAAATGGTTGGGGTGAATTTTTGTGATTTTTCTAAAATACTTGAATTTTTTATGAATAATGAAATAACATAATTAACAAAATAAGCTAATTAAGCTAATTATAGAGTCATGCATGATGTTCTGCTGATGTAAGCCCAATTGGTTTAGGATCACATGATAAAACTACTATTATTGGTCAAGTAAGACTCACTATTCCTTGTATAGTGGGGAAATAATAAATTAATGAATTTTATATTAAGAAATATCCTCTCTAATCCACTATAAAAACCCCCTCTCACTCCCCCTTCTCCTTACTCCTCTAAAGCCTAGTTCCATATCTAAATTCTATTCAAATATCCTCCCAACCTCCTATCCCACGTCCCGTAATCCTTGGTCTCATAAAAAGACCAAAACCTCTCCCTTAAAGAGGCTCTCAAGGAATTTTGGTTCAAGAGGTAAATTCCTCTTTTCAATTCTTTTCCATTCCTTTCAAGTTCATTTGTTTTTAATTTTCTATCACCTCTCCTTGTCCAAATTTTTTGATGGATCTAGTAAATTATACGTACTGGAATTTTTTCATGATATTGGAATAAGTTATCATCATCTTTCCCTTTTACCTTATTTTATAATAGTAGTAGGTACACCATCCCAGATGTGTCAATTTACCACATTCAAGGACAATGGGCTTTCGATTTCTATTATCATTCTAAATTCTGGTTCTAAAACCATTCTTGGTATTCTTTAACCAGATTATTATATATGTAATATAACATATCTAAGATTTTTTAATCCCTATGTACAAATGGTATTAAGTTATAAAAAATTGAGTTCGTTGTAATCAAAACCCACAAATTAATCGAAAGGATTATCATTAAAGTTCTATATAATAATTCATCCTCATTCCATGTACCAAGATATATAAATGAATAATAACACCAAGGTATTATCATAAATAATATTTTAATTCAATTCTAGAGATTTACAAGAACTCCATTAACTAAGAACAAGTGATCCAATTATGAAGATAAAGAAAACAAACACTCTGAAACGAAATATTCTATATAATAAATTATCAATAATTTCAAAAATGAACTAAATATAATTATTATAAAAAAAATAAATATATAAAAGGTTATGAAGTTGATTATTAATAATTATAATTTCATATTTCATGAGCCTAAGTTCAAGAGTGGAACACGTATGGATTTAAGGTATGGGTTTTTCCACCAGAACATCTATTTCCATTCGGGTTATTTTCATTATCTAATTACCTCAATGAAATTATTATGTATTTTTATATAATCATCATAAATTTTGTGTGAGTGTTCTATATATGTACCCCAACTAGAATCCTTCTTTATTTTATGTATAGTTACATATTTTAAAAGGGTCTTTCAAAATTGTTTCCAAAACACAAGCCCCATTCAAGGGAATATCTCAAATTCTTACTTATTATCAAGGGAAATATCTAAAATATTTTTGGAAACCATTATATTCATAAAATCACTCGTTTTATTTTGAAAATAATGTATTAATTCACTTCTTGTTTTACACAAAGATTTTTCCAAAAATAACTCTTATTTTCAGAGTAAAGGAGTATTTATTTCAAGAATTACACCAATATTTTTTAAGAGTATCTTCCTCTTTTTCAACACCCTTGCTGATTCTTATGTATTATTGGGATTAACACTTCTGGAACAGATGTCCCTAGAAGTGAAAGCACTGACAAGGAGTTTTGGTCTTGACTCAGGGTATCCTAGTACACGACAAAGGGCCTTGCTACACATGTGGTTACGACACTCCCAGGGGATATGCTTAAGATAATTCTCATTTTCTTTACAAGCCATTATTTTTTGGATTTAAATGTAAAATTTTCCTCAATGAAACCATTCTTGTGATTATGGGTTTATCCATGCATAGAATTTCAATTTTTTACAAGTATTTTGTTAATTAAGATTATACATTATGATTCATAACATAATCTAGTGTATGCCAATATTTAGAGAAGGTTCCTATTGGAAGGAATGGAAACCGCACGAATTCATGTGTCCCTATATGGATTTCCCTCTGATACAAGAAAATGATGTATTCTCTGGCACTTTTATGGGTACTGAGCAACTTATTACTACACTAGGACAACTTACTCAGGTATGAATAATAACCTTACCCGTATGGAGAATCCAGATCCACTCCATGGAGGAGCTATGTTAAATTGTATTATACGAAAAAAAACTTTTCTCATTCAATGGGACTATAAACCCATTTGTATCAGAGTAGTGGATATGTTCCCTTGAGAAGATATTTCTCACTTTGGGATATAAGGAAAGAGAGAAGGTTTTCATGGCATTTTATCATCTAACGGGAGATTAGGATAAGTGGTGTTCATTAATCCAAAACAAAAAGGAGGAGGAATAAATAGAATAGATAGAATGGAAGGATTTTAAGGAAATATTCTTAGAAAAATATTTCCCTCATGAACAGTGAGACTATTTGGAGAGGGAATTCTTGAATCTGAGGTAAAAGGAGGATGAAAATTATTCCAATTTTGAATCCAACTTTACAAGGCTGAAAAGGCATGTTATGAACTATATAAGTAATCCAATGAGTAAAATTAATTGATTATTTGATTGTTTAAAACCATTTTTCTTAAGGGCTCCAGTCTCCCAACATTTCTCATCATATGAAGATATAGTCTCAAGTTTTTTCCAGAAAAAAAAATGAATTCTCTAAGTCTTATGACATTAAAGGAAATAAATAGGAGAATAGGGATGCTGAAATCTCTGGGAAAGGAAATAAGGAAATAGGGGGAAAGGGAAGAGTTGAATTTCCATCATGCCGTAATTGTGGGAAGAAACGCCCTAGCACTTTCCTGAAGGGAATGGGATTCTGTTACAAGTGTATAGAAAAAGGCCACCTATCTCAGGATTGTAAGGGGAAGAAAGAAGTTATCAATGTTTGGTGCTACAATTGTAGGGATATGGGACATTATGCACATGAACATCCTAAGTGTTAGGGAAATGTTCCTCAAATAAGGTCAAGGGAGCACGACCAAGCTTATACGGTAACAACTACCAAGGATGAAGTTCCTAAATAGGTGGTGGTAGGTACATTAATTGTTTTATCCATCTTTTCCAATAATTTATTTGATTTTTTATCATCTCATTCATATATATCTTCCAAGTTTTCCAAGAAAATTAGATATGTCCAATTTTATTTAATAAAGGAGTTATAATTCAAAACCTCTGGTGGATGTATCATTCAAAACAAAGGTGTGTCCATTAGTCCACATCATGACACATAAACATGATTTACTTTCTTACATTATCATCATACCAGTGGTAGACTATGATATAATTCTCGGTATGAATTGGCTATCAAATTATGATACAAATATCTATTCTAAGAAGAAGGAAGTTACAATTTTTGAAAATTGTTTCCAATCCCTTATTTGTAGAGACAAAACCTCACCATTTCATTATCATCTAGATCCACTCCCATTAGCTCTAACGAATTCAATTATTGAGAAGGAATGTAATGAAATAAATGGGGTGAGGAGAAGAATGTATAGATAGAGTACATATCTATTGTGCAAGAATATGTTGATGTCTTTCCAGAGGATTAACCTGGACATCCTTTTGAGCGGGAAATTGGGTTTCCCATTTACTTAATTCTGGGTTCAAGGCCTGTATCAAACAACCCTTATAGAATAAACAATTTAGAGTTAGTGGAACTAAAGAAACAACTAGAATAATTCAATGATAAAGTGTTTATTCATGGAGATTCCATGTTCTTTTTGTTAATTAGAAAGATAGGTCTATGAGGTTGTACACTGAGTACAGGGAGATCGATGCCATTACAATCAAGAATAAGTATCATGTACCACGAATTGATGATTTATTTGATCAAATTCCTAGAGCCCAATATTTTTATAAGATTGATCTTCGATCTGGATGTCATCAGTTGCTTATGAGGAAGGAACACATTCCAAAAACAGCATTTCGAACCAGGTATGGGCATTATGAGTTCATAGTAATGCCTTTTGGACTAACTAATTCACCATATGACTTCATGGATCTAATGAATTATGTTTTCAAGGATTATTTTGATGAATTTCTAGTGGTGTTTATTGAAAACATCCTAGTATACTCTAAAATCCATGAAGATCATGAAAATCACTTGGGCACTATTCAGAAGACACTTAGAAGAAATTAATTATATGGGAAGTTTTTCAAGTGTGATTTTTTTCTCCAATCAGTTTCCTTTCTAGGACACATTGTCTCTAAGGAGGGAATTTCTGTAGATCCTTCTAAGACAAAGGCCGTGCATGAATGGCCTACTTCGATAAGCGTAACTGAGGTACGTATTTTTATGGGTTTAGTAGGTTATTATCAGTGTTTCATTCTAAACATCACCCGTTTAGCCAACCCAATGACCAAGCTCACATGGAATGGGGTTAAGCTCATATGGAAAAAAGAATGTAGAGATTTTCTTGATGAATTCAAGAGTAGGTTAGTGATTTCTCTAATCTGAACCCTACAATCAGGGAATGAAGGGTTCGTTATCTATAGCGATGCATCAAATAAAGGACTTGGTTGTGTCCTTATGTAGAAATATCAACCGATTTCCTATACATCTAGGAAGCTAAAAAGTTAGGAACCAAAATTTCTAACTCATGATCTTCAGTTAGCAGTCGTAATCTTTACTTTGAAGATTTGGAGATATTACCTATATGGTGAAAAATGTGAGATAGAAACAGATTATAAGAGTTTGAAATACATATTCTCACAGAAAGAACTCAACATGAGACAAAGCAGATAGATTGAGCTACTCGAATACTATGATTCCACAATACACTACCACCTAGGGAAATAATATAAGGTAGAAAATTCATTAAGTAGAGAGGACCATGGAATTATGAAAAATATGAGAGTTTAAAGGGATCCTATTTCCATGGATCTAGTAAAGATAGATATGAGAATTATCAATGAAGTTAACACTACACTAGTTTTTAAAATGGTTGTAAAACCATCTTTAATGGAAAGGATAAATTGTTCTCTTGCTAATGATGAGGATTTTCAAAAGAAAATTAAAGCTATAAATGATGGGAATTTTACTGACTTCACATATGAAGGTGGCATTTTGAAATTCAGGAAGAGGCTTTGTGTTCCCGCTATTCCTGAGCTAAAGAAGGAACTATTGGATGATGTTCATAGATCTAATTTCTCTATACACCCTAGTCATAAAAAAATGAATCAAGATCTCTGAGAGAACTTCTTGTGGGACAATATGAAAAGGAAGATTGCTAAATATATATCAAAGTGCCTGAAATGTCAACAAGTGAAGGCTGAGAGGAAAACGTCTATGGGGATGATGTAACCACTACCTATACCAATATGGAAGTGGATGAAAATTACCATGTATTCTTTCACTGGACTTCCAAGTACATCCAAAGGAAACAATTTTATATGGGTCATTGTGGATCGTCTTACAAAGACAGCTCCCATTATCACGATTCGAGAGGACTTCTCATTGGATCAACTTTCCCGGATTTACATCGAAGAAGTGGTAAGGATGCATGGAGTACCACTATCTATTGAATCTGACCATGATCCAAGATTCACCTTGATGTTCTGGAAATTCTCCAGCATGCCCCAGGAACTGAACTGAAATTCAGTACGGCCTATAATCCTCAAACTGCTGCCCAATCTGATCATGCTATTCAGACACTAGATGACATGTTGAGATCATGTTTTATGTAATTAAAAGGAGGATGGATCAACATCTCCCATTAGTTTAATTCTCCTAAAACAATAGTTTCCACTTGAACATCTAAATGGAACCATATGAATCCCATTATGGGAAAAGGTGCAGAACACTGGCGTGTTAGGATGAACTCGGTGAGCGTAAGCTGCTAGGTCCTAAAATGGTTGAAGAAAAGGTGGAGAAGGTGAAAACCACTGAGAAATATATCAAGGAATCTCAAAGTATATAGAATAGTTATGAGGATCACCATAGATGAGACCTTGAATTTAATGTTGGAGACCTGGTATTTTCTACGCATATCTCCATGTAAGAAGGTCCTAATGTTTGGGAAGAAAGGAAAGCTAATTCCCAGGTATATCGGCCCCTTCGAGATCCTTGATCGAGTCGGAGCTGTGGCCTATCGACTAGAACTTCCACCTACCTTATCTAAAGTACACGATGTCTTTCATTTATCCCTCTTAAGGAAGTACATACAAGACCCTTCGCATGTACTCTCTTCAGAGGTGGTACAATTGGAGGATGATCTTTCCTATGAGGAGAAGCTAATGAAAATCTTGGATCTTAGAGACAAAGTTCTATGAAACAAGACTACTCATTTGGTCAATTTACTATGGTGAAACCATTAGTATGAAGAGGAAACATGGGAACTGGAGAAAGTAATGAATTAAAAGTACCCCCATCTGTTTTTGGCCTAGTTGTTAAATGAAATTTCGAGGGAAAAATTTCTGAAGGGGGGAAGAATGTAACGACCCATTATTTTTCAATGGAAATTCCTTCCTTGTAAATATTTCATAATCACATGAAATCACAACATAATTAACTAATAAGTTCAATGTGACCCATAAAACATAAGTTTTTCACTTCTGTGATATGTATCTCAAAAACTAACACACACGGTTGCAATCAGTAAGTTATTTGGTGTCCAATAAGAAAAACTTAATTTTTGGTGAATAGTAACCTACAATTATAAATAGTAACATACACTTATGAATATTGATATACCCTGATGAATAGTAAACCATAATTATGATATAATATTAATAAAATCAAGTGAAAGTACGATATACATATGCTTTAGAATAAGTAAATCAATGTTTTAAAACAGATGTTTTTAGAATAAATTATGATTTTAATTAAATATAAAATTAATAATATTTAAAATTTTATTTTTGAAAAATGGACTTCATTTTTGGATTTTAAATTCAAAAAATGGTTGGGGTGAATTTTTTTTATTTTTCTAAAATAGTTGAATTTTATGAAAAGTGAAATACCATAATTTACATAATAAGCTAAATAAGCTAATTATAGAGTCATGCATGATGTTCTACTGATGTAAGTCTAATTAGTTTTGGATCACATGATAAAATTACTATTATTGGTCAAGGAAGAATCATTATTCCATGTATTGTGGGGAAATATTAAATTAATGAATTTTATACTAAGAAATCTCCTCTCTCCTCCACTATAAAACCCCCCTCTCACTCCCCCTTCTCTTCACTGCTCTAAATCCTTGTGCCTTCTCCAAATTCTACCCAAATATATTCCCAAACTCCTCTCCAACTTCCATAAATCCTTGTTCTCATAAAAATACCAAACCTCTCCCTTAAAGAGGCTCTCAATGAAATTTTTTTCAATAGGTAAATTCCACTTTTCAATTCATTGTCTTTCCTTTCAAGTTTATTTGTTTTCTTTTTCAATCACCTCTCCTTATAAAAATTTTGTGATGACTCCATTACCTTATATGTAAAGTAATTTTGTCTTGATATTGGAATAAGTTATCATCATTTCTTCCTTTTACCTTCTTTTATACTAGTAGCAAGAACGCTATCCGAGATGTGTCAATTTACCATATTCAAGGACGATGGGCTTTCGATTTCTATTATCATTACCAATTCTGGTAATGAAACCATTATTGTTATGGTTGAACCAGATTACTATATATGTAATATAACTTATTTCATATTCTATAATCTTTTTTAACATATGGTATTAAGTTATAAAGAAAAATGAGTTTGTTGTAATTGAAACCCCCCAAAATTAACTGAAACAGTTATCATTAAATTTATATATAATACTTCATCTTCATACCATGTAACCAAGATATATAAATTACCAATAACACCTATGTATGATCATAAATATTATTTGAATCCAATTCTGTATATTTACATGAACTCCATTAACTAAGAACAAGTGAACCGATTATGAAGATTAAGAAAAGGAACACTCCGAAACGAAAAATTCTGTATAATAACTTATCAATAAGGGAAAAAATTAACTAAATATAATTATTATAAACTAATAACTTGTATAAAGGGTTCTTAAGAATATTATTAATAATTATAATTTCATATTCTAGGATATTTAGTTCAAGAGCGGAACACGTACGGATTTAAGGTAAGGGTTTTTTCACTCGAACATCCATTTCCATTCGGGTTATTTTCATTGTATAATTACCTCAATGAAATTATTATGTATTATTATATTCACATAATAAATTATGTGTGAGTTTTAAATATATTTACCCCATCAAGAATACTTTTTTATTTTATGTATAGTTACATGTTTTAAAAGGAGCTTTCAAAATTGTTTCCAAAACACAAGCCCGATTCAAGGGAATATCTCAACTTCTTACCTATTTTCAAGGGAAATATATAATCTATTTTTCGAAACCATTATATTTATAAAATCACAGATTGTATTTTTAAAATAATATCTTACTTCACTTCTTGTTTTATAAAAATATTTTTTCAAAATAACTCTTCTTTTCAAAGTAAAGGATTATTTATTTCAAGAATTACTCGAAGATTTTATAAGAGTATCTTCCTCTATTTCAACACGCTTGCTGATACTTATTTATTATTGGGATAAAGACTTCATGGTATCATCTACCACATTCAATTTAATGGTTTATGATTATTTTGTTTGTGGATGTGCTATATTTAAACAATTCACCAATTTACATCGAATGGTTAGTGTTTATGCTTAATGTTCGGGGAATGTTTTTTAATTTAATATACTAATTTCAATATGAATATACATGTTGTTTATGTTTATCCACACTCATATGAAGAATTAATTGTATATAGTAAGTGTCATCTGGGGCCCACTATATCCCCTCGGTGCATTGATAGGTCTCATGAGACAAACTACGGTCTTAGCACAAGGCCTTGACAAAATCATTATTTATGGTCTTAGCATAAGGCCTTGATGGTAAGGATATGTTGTCTCGCATTATGCATTCCCTCATTATGAATAGAGTATTTATGGTTCATGTGGTTACTTTACTAGTAGAATACCCAAGATTATCTTATGTTATGGAAATATTTACTAAGCTCATATTTCTTCCCTATTATGTTTGAGTTTATTATTATTTTAAGATTCATGTGTTTTCAATTATACACCATATCAAATGTTTATGTTTTCTTATATTGTAATGCTTACCCTTACTAAGAATTTGAGCTCACCCCTTTCTTATGTTTCATTTCCACAGGGCAAGAATAATTTTATTATGAATGACATGCCAAAATAACCTACTCATGATTCAATTATAGGAATTCTCATTTGGAGTAATAAATAAAAGACATTCTAAACATGTATGACATATGAATATGTGAGCAAAAATTAAACAGATAAGAGTAATGAATAATTAGATTTTCACATAAAGGTAATAAATTAAATTTCATACACTGAATACTAATTCACTGAGTGCATATGTCATGACAAAATCATTTAATTTTCTGATACTAATAAGTAATGGCTCTTAACCATAGGTTTTCTACTAGTAGAATATCCATTTGGTTAATAAATTATCATAAACACATGATAGTGTACTAATCTCTTATTGATGCCATAATTTTGGTAAACATATCACTAAGAAAGAGTTGATACTTGTACGATTTAGTTTTACTGTGTGTTATTGTTTTTACTTTTTTTCTTTTTTTATTTTCCAAGGGTATAAGGACGTATAGGATTATTACATGTCATCTATTTTATGAATCGTAAATAGGGTATTTTGGTATTATCTTGTTAGGTATGATATAGTGACACCCTTTATAAGCCATTATATAATATGTGCAAGAAATGTTACCTGTTATTTTCTTACGGGTAAATCATTTGGTTATAGGACTAAGTTCCACATAGAGGTTAGTGTTTGGGTTTAGGCATTCTAAAATTTTTGTGGGATATCATAGTAGATGCAGATGGGATATCAATATAAATTAACCGAGGACTTTGCACTCATTAATGATAAAAATTTCCTCATATTTGAATGCTTGTGTCACCCTAGATATTTTTATATTGATCTTGTCTAGTTTATAAATATTATAGTTAGTATGGATGTCTTCAAAACATTATGTATACTTAGTATTACTTATTTTTCTTATTGCATGCTTTTTGTAGAAATTTTTCACCTCACCCTATATTATTATATAATACGAAAATAAGTATCCATAGTGACCAAATAGTACTTTCTAATCATAGGAATGGAACTTATCAATTTGGATAAACTATCTCAAGGGTAATTCATCATTCAAAAATAATAATAAATGGGAGCATAGATAATATGCTTGAATTTTACATTTATATTTGTTTATATATAAATGTTTTTTAATCTTCACAAACAAAGATAATTACAAATATTTTTTATATTTTCCTCCCATAAATATTAACAAATATTTTTTGTTTCTAAATTGGTGATTCCCAACTATATTATTATAATTTTGATTTATACATTTTTTTTTGAAATTATTATTCTTTAATATCTTGAAAATTATGTTTTCATAGGTTATGAGTGTTTAAAATCATAAAATAAGCAATGATAGTTGATTTAGAAAATAATTTTGTCCAAATACATACTTTTAACTATTTTGGATGATTTTTTTTATCTCTTTTATGCTTAACATTATTCTTTATCTTTAAAATGTATTTAAAAATCTATAAATTAGTAAACATGTTATAAGATGAAAATATTGTTGTGGTAAGCTACTATTTTACCAAGATATAATTAGTTCCCTTTTTTGTTTTTAATTTAATGTATGAAAATACTAAAATCTATTTATACCAATTTTTCTATTTTTTAATTCACAATTGAATGTATACAATTATCACAAATATATTCATTTAATATAATTATGTATATATATATATCATGTATATAATGTTTCTTAATTTTTTAGTTCTTGATATATATAAAATTTTTCAAATTCACTCATTTTTATATAATTCTCAAAATAGATATATGTTGTTGAATAATATATTATTTATGTATAAATTTTTTAATCTCTAATCGGTGAATTTTTTTGACATGACTCATCTTATACTGGTTCCTCTATGAACTCCGTGCACTATTTTTGTTTTTTTCATTTTCTTTTTCCGTGATATGTGATTCTTGTGTGTTGTTTGGTTCTTGGTTGATGTTTCATTATTGATCTTTCATATTTCAGATCGAAGAAGGATGATGGTGATTTTTGGGAGGCCAAAGTAAAGGATGTTTGATGCGACAGGTGTGCGGCTTGTGGTAGTGGTTTGACTAGAGATTCACAGGAATTGAGATGGTGATGATGTTTTTTGAAAGTTTTAATTTGAATTGAATGTAGCATTGTGATTGGAATGTTTGGTTTCCCACTTATCCTTAAATCAAATTTTGGAAATGAAAAAAATCAATTTGGTGTCATGAAATCGTTATCACCTTGATGTTGGAATGGATAGTATCAATAGGATTAACTAAATTATGAAAATATGTTTTACACATTTACATATATAATGTATTATTTTGTGACCAAATAATTAGAAATTAAAATAACATCCTTTCTAAAATTAAATAAATATTTTTTAGAAAAACTACTTTTATATGCGCAAATGCGTTTTACATCAATAAATTAACAAAATAACTTCTTATAAATAAATTTAAATAAATTTATATACTATATATTCAATATAATCTTCATATTATGTTTTTTATAGACAAGATATAAGAATAAATCCTATTTTTGGCTTAAAGGTGTATTTTACTATAAAACGGCGTTATCATCATTGTCATACTTATATTAAAATTAATTTTTACCATATTTAGAAATTTTATTTGAAAAAAAATTGTTTCATTTATTAAATAATCATGTAAAAATTATCATAGGGTTAATTTTGGGGATTGTTTCTGAAAAGTTTTACTTTATGATGAATAGGGAAAAATACTAAATTTTAATTGAAAATAGAATTTTTGTTTGAAATAATTATAAAGTTAAATTATATTTCAAATTGATTTTGAAATAAAATTATATCAAATATATATATATATTAATCCAATTTAGTTCATAGGAATAATTTTTTAAATGGATTTTTATATAATAACTTTGTAAACTTTTGAACATTTTTCCTTTGAAAACACGCTTTCTCATCATGTCTATGAGATTAATTTTTAATTAAATTTTTTCACTTAAGTTAATTTAACATGAAAAAATGGATTTTATATCTTTAATAATCATACTTTTTATTATCTATAATTGTAAAAATAATTTATTACCAAAATTAATAGTGAAAATAGTAAAAAACTATTTACTATGGTTATGGTAGAAATGGATTTACGACAGGTTAATCTAATAAGATAAGGGTTAAAAGGGCCTAAAAACTTGTCCAAATCCCATTTTATGCCATTATTTTTACCCTTATAAACATTGGATCAATATTTAAGAGTTTTAGTGACACATGACCAAGAACATGACATATATAATAAGTTAAGTAAAGAAAAGGACAAAAATGGGGCCTTCCTTAATTTTAATATTTATAAAGCTTTAGGATAGGGAAAAACAACATATATTCAGTTGAAAATATTATTTCAAAATACAAATGACTCTTCTTTATCATTATAAATTATTTTAATTTTTTTAAGTTGAAATAAATACATTAAATTAATCATAACGCCAATGTAATATTCAGTTAGTTAACAATTAAATAAAATAAATGATAGTAAAAATAGTAAAATTGACATAAATTGAATGAATTATGGTCTTAAATTAATTTTTTAGATGAATATATCAAATTATAATTGTTTTAGAATAATATATTCTCATTCCATAATTATCATTTTATTTTTACATTCTAATTAAATGAATGATGTCAAGATTGACATTAATGTAATTTTATAAGAAATGAAATTATATTAAATGATTCAAATTAACAATAAATAAAATATTCTTCCAAGTGGTTTTAAAATGTAAATATATATAAATTGTTTTATATTAATTACCAATTTTTCTCTTATAATGACTATATTTAACACTAAATTGTAAAAACTCGGTCAGCTCAATTAAGGTTAAAACAATGTTTTTGCACATTACATGTGCTTGTGTTAAAATTAATTTCCAAAAAATATAGGATTTTTATTTTATAAATTCAATTTCATATTTAAAATCAGTGGGTACAAATTAAATATAGTGGATCATTTTATTTTATTTCTAAAGGATAAATTATCTAGGTGAAAAATACTAGTTACTGTTGTGAAAAAACCCAAAAATGGTAAAAATGATGAAACATAGAAGTTAAGGAAGAAAAGGATTAAAAATATCATTAATTTTTTGTTGGAGGTTTTGATCATTCATATAATCCCTCCACCAATTTAATTATCAATTATGGATGCACATGAGGTAACAGTGAACTCCCAACGATGAATACATTTGTGTATTTACAAAAATATCACTCATCCTAAACTATAAAAGGGAACTCACTCCCCTCACTTCTTCACGCCTCTCAAGACATGATCAAAAAAACCAACCCAAATAAACTATAAACTTCCCTCCTATAATTATATAAACCTTATTTTGGAAAAAATCCACCCTTGTAAGGCTTTGGTGAAAATGTAAGGAAGATACCAAAAGAAGAGGTGACATTCTTCAATAAAATTTTTAATTTATTTATTTCTCCAACTCCTTAAACTATTATTAAAACATTCAGATATAGTAAAATAAATATATTACAAAATCATAAATTTTTTTATATTAAGTTCATGACCAAACAACATCTCCACATACATCAAATGGGTTACAACATCCTTATTCTTGTGTATTGTGGATGGTTGGCTCACGAATCGATGTTATTGATTTTTTCATTATCACCTCACATAGTTGGGTATGATGTTGGATACAATGTATATATATGATATTGAAAACATAATTACAACTATAGCATCATTATATCATATATATAACTTTTATGTTTCCATATCATAGGTGATTTAATAACGTGACTCCTATTTACTGTGCGTTAACTCCTAACGAAGTGATGTGATTCATTCCCAAAAATACTTTACATTGAAGATAATAAGGATAAATATATGTGATATAAATGGCATAATTATGATATTAAAGAAATATTTATCATTCTTAAAAGAAAATATTTCATTTTATTTGTAACATCCCACCAAAAACCCATTTTATTGGGAAGAGGCGGTCGATTTTACTTCATTTAGGTTGCATCCCCAAGACACCAAAGGCTAGAAATAAACGAAAATGGACTCATAAGAAATGGGGTGATCATTTTCCCTTTGAAGATAAAAAACCAAACCAAGATAACCATAAATAAATAAACTTCTTTATGATGCATCAGTATAAAATACAAATCAACATAAATTAAACAAAAGACAAAATTAGTGTATAAGGGAAAATGAAGTGACATAACCAAAGGAATCAAAAGAAAAAATAACCTAAAGACTCCAAATTAATCATTCCATAAACTCTTAGTATTATTAAAATTTCTAATTCAACAATCCACCCAACAATATAAATAAGAAACTCTAAATAATTGGGATACCTTAACTTTACCAGTGTCTTGGTATATAACATCTACAAACACACAATAGTTACCATGAAGGGGTGAGTATAAAACTCAGTAGGATTTCCCCAATTACTTCCCAACTAATTCCACTGTGACCAAACTTTTAGCACATTCTATTTCAAAAATAAACCAACTTAATGAAGTTTTTGCCTAAACCAAAAGATTTTCCCATGTAATGAAATCAAGAATCCTTTAACACAATTCACATCTCATTTGGAATACCCATTTCATGATTTCAAACACACACACATGCATTCTCCAATAACTATTTTATACTCATTAGTGATCTCTCATCAATATACTAAGTTTTCACATGGTAACCAATACTCAAGTTCTTGAATGGAATACACCCCTTCTATAGGGTCATTTCATTATACCCAAATGTTAAACTCCCCTTATCCAGTTTCACATCAACGAAATGAAATCACACCAACTGTGTTTGTGAAAACCCATGCCCATACATTTTATATAAAACCTTTATTTCTTTAAACCATTTCAATAACCATTTCAATAAATCAAATCAATCCCAACATTTTAAAATCACTATTTTAAAATTAACTTGAAAAATAATTTTTCACAAAACCATCCAAATTCAAAAAAAAATCCAAAAACATCACTAATGTGGTTTCCAATAAGAATCAAACAAGAATTTCACAAAAATTTAAAGGAAAAAATTTAGTTTAAACTAATCCTTTGATTTTTCATTAGGTGGAATTAAGGGAGAATAAACCTACCTCTCAAATTTTGTGAAAACAAATAACGGAACAAAAACTTCAACAATATGATTTAAATCTTCTATATCCAAACTTATATCGTGTTCCCTTCAGACATTTCAACAATATGTCACCAATAAATCCAACAAAGAATCTAGATCTTTCCACAAAAGATTATATATATTCTCCACGAGAGTGAAGTAGAAAATATATGAGGAAAAGGATGAAGAAATATCACTTAATGGAAAATATTAATCTCTAAAAAATGTGGTTTCACCTAAAACGTTATCCAAAATTAAAGTCACCTCTCAATAATTGGAAGTAAAAGGAATTCATGTTAAGGGAGTATTAGAAGAAAACATAGTGATTAAGTAGGTAAATTTAATTAGATCCACAAATTTTGTAGGGCCAACTATATGTCTCATGGTTAGGCCTAATGGATTAGAAATCCATGAAATAATCATGTGATTTCTACTATCTCAAAAAAGCCCTCACATTTTAATCTTTCATATTTTGAAAAATTGTGCATCAACCATTCATTTCCATCAATTTTGAATTGTATTGTTTCACTATTCAATCTTCATGGGTTGGAAAAATTGGGTTCCAACTCTGGGCTATCCCAGTGAACACT
Source organism: Viscum album (assembly GCA_963277665.1). Classification (NCBI taxonomy): domain Eukaryota; kingdom Viridiplantae; phylum Streptophyta; class Magnoliopsida; order Santalales; family Viscaceae; genus Viscum; species Viscum album. The sequence continues at coordinate 2,041,355,748 of OY728147.1, read as the reverse complement.
TTATTCCCTTAGAAGGTTTCCTGGATGTGTTGTATGGTTTCAACTAACTGTGCTAAAATTTTGTGCTTATAAAAAATCTTACAAATCATGATAAAACTTATATGAACCATCTAAAACTTAAATCTATCCTTATATATACATATATTACATAAATAAATGGTCTTGTACTTGAAAATGGTGGTTTACATTCTCTTCAACATTGGTATTTTCAACCCTGAAAAGTAAAAAACTAGAGTTTTCCTTGAAAAATTATAACCCCTGATCCAACATTTCTTTTTCATGATCTCATGTTTATTCTTAAATCTATCCATTTTTTCACAAAACCCAAACTAGATAGATGTTTTTTCCATTCAATACTTTCACTTGCCTAACAATAATCTATACCGTAACATAAACTAGTGTATCATCTAGATCTAGGTTATTGTGGTTGCCTAAAATCACTTGGTTAAGATCATATTGATATGTTTTGAACTGATATAAATGAAATACATTATTGATTTAACTGTACCTTGCTGGGAAATTTAATCTATATTCCTCCTCACTAATAGGTTTAAGTATCTACAAAAGGATTATATATTGAGGAGATAATTTTTCCTTCTTACCAAAATGATGGTTCCCAATCCCTAAAGATATTATAAAGAATTCATGGTCACACACCTCAAATTAAAATGTTCATCAATGATGTAATTCATATAATATTAGATGAGTATAAGTGTTCCCTATAATAATTATGATCAATTGAATATTTTATGTTACCTCTTCTATAAGGATGGGTCTAACTAGTGAAATCTATCATTTTTCACTTAAAAAAGTTGATAATAACAAGGAAAACCATACAGTGCTTCAAAATTATCCATATGTATTGAGTCTTGATAAATATTTTTTTATGAGAAATCTAATAACCGTATGTGATCCTCCTATGAGACACCAAAATATATCACGCAAACCCTATACATAGGCTCCAATGTTTGGATCATCCTATCATATTTTCCATCTGTTTGAGGATGATACACAATGATCACAGCCAACTGACTCCCAAGGGATTTCTCTAAGAACTTCCAAAATGAGATGTAAACCTAGGGTATCTATCCAATAAAATTGATACTGGAACATTGTTCCTCTTTAAAGTGTATTGGATTTAGATTTTAGACAATCCCACCATCATATCTGATTCCAGAATAGGGATAAAATGAGCTATCATTATGATCCAATACATAATTACTGATATGAAATCATGTTTCCCAAAATTAATTGGTAAACCTATTACAAAATCCATGGCTATATTCTCCCATTTACACATGAGAATAAGAAAACACTACAATATTCCTACTAGTCATTAGTGTAATTCATTTACTATATGATAGGTGAGGAATCTTGAAATAAAATCTTCCACATCCCTTTTCAATAAAAAATACTAAAACTATTTTTTCATCAGCCTATACATATTTTGAATTCCTAGTTGAATATCCCATTTCAAATGGCGGTATGCATTTAGAATTTGTTCCAGAAAAATCAGGGGTACCATGATCTTATCCCCAAATTGAAAAAACCTAATCCAATCCAAATTCCATCTCTTAATGGTCTCCCAATAATTGAGTTTTAATATCATAGAGAAATATTCAGAATTGTACATATGATCCTTTCTAACTTTCTCAACCAAATCAAGAAAAAACAATACTGAGAAGAAAACTTCAGCGTCACCCTAGTCAGTACAATCTAGGCGCATGTCTGTTATGATTGAAATCATTTTCTACTAATCCAAATATTATTTTGAAAACAAATTATGGTATATTCTAATTAATTATTCCTCTTATCAATTGCCTTTTCATGATGTATACATCAAGTTAATGTAAAATTTGAAGGTATTTCTTGCATCTTATTTTCAATAATTCAAATCTCCTTGTGATAAAATGTGTTTAAAACTATTATGATCCATAAACACTGTGAATTTATCAACCAAAAGATAATGATTCTAAGTATTCAAAGAATGGACTATCGTAGGTAATTCAAAAGAAAGTGCTCGGTAGTTCTTCTTATGAAACCATAACTTCCCTGAACTATAATGAATAACAGGATCTCCCTGCAAGAAAATTATTGCCAACCCTGATCCCAATGCATCATAACAGACTAAATAACCCATTCTAGTTTTAGGAAATGTAAGGATAGGTTTAGATGTCAATATAAACTAAAGATTAAGAATGGATTAATAAAATTACCAATTTCGTTATAAAGTAACATCTTTCATCATCAAACCTGTCATTGGTGATGCTAAACGTGAACAATCACGTATAAAATGTTTGTAGTATACTCCCAATCCAAGGAAACTACATATATCCAAGACATAATTTAGTGGTTTCCAAGATATAACAATATCTATCTATTTAGGATCCACAAAAACTCTTTTTTAATAAATGACATGGCCAATTAAATTTACATCGTGTATCCAGAAATAAATCTTTTATAACATGGAATACAAATGATCATCCCATAAGATACCCAACACTATCTCTAATTGTTCCTAATGATCTTCCTTTATCCAAGAATACACAATAATTTCTTCCAAAAACTCTATAAAAAGGAATATATATATAATTTAAATATATTATTCATTAATTCCATAAATATGGTTGGGGAATTAATAAGACCAAAAGGCATAATAATGAACTCATATTGTCCATATCTACCTCAAAAAGTTGTCTTCAGAAAATCCTATTTTTGAACTCATATTCGGTGATATCCTGAATACAAGACAATTTTTTAGAACCATTTTAATACCCTCTATTTATTAAATAGATCATCAATATGAGGAAGAGTATACCGATTATTTATCATAACTTTTTTAAGATTTTGATAATCTACACAAATACATATAGTTCCATCAACCTTATTCACAAAAGGAATTGGTGCTTCCCATACAGATGTTTCTGGTCTGATGAAACCTTTACTTTTAAAATCTTCCAAATTTTAATTTAATTTTATTAGTTCCATCCAATAAAATTAAAGTGAGATAGGAATGGTCCCTAGTAAGAGATCAATAAAAAATCAACTTCTCTTTTGTGTGGAAAACCAAATAAATTATGAGTAAAAACATCAAGGAACTCATCTAATATGGTAGGAAAATATATATATACTTGATCTCATCTAATAATTCTAAATAAACTATTGTAAAATGGTAAGAGGTAGTTCTAACCATCGGTATCAACGGTCCCTATCTACTTGTATCCATTTCCCAATCTTCATTAATTATAGACCTAACACCATTAGAGGATTTGAAACGCACCTATTGTTTAGAACAATGAATATGAACCTCAAAGTTCATGAGCCAATCCATTACCAAAATCAGGTCATATACATCCATATATTTAATAGATAAATCACATACCAACTTATACTCATTTATTGCTATTGAACACTCTTCACATTTCAAGGCTCGACATTCCCTTTATCCCAAAGATTTTTTGAGTATCAATACATAACGAATCATATCAACATGTAAACCCATCAAATAAATTAAAAGAGAATAAATAAATGAATGGGATGTTCCCATATCAAAAAAAGCTTTCATAAGGGTGGAATTAAACAGAATCATACCCCTCACTAACATTTGTCCTGATTTATCATCGATTAGCACTTCCTTAACTCCATATAATTACTTAATTTATGAACTTTTCTCTTTATTACCCAATTGAGATTGCACTAGTAGAGGAGTTATGGAATTCCCAGAATCACAATGGCTATCTTAAGTATGTTGAAGAGATCTATTCTTCTAGATTCATCCCACTAAACCATATGATGTTTAATAATCAAGAGATGTGTCCTTGACACCAGACCATGGAGAACTACAATAATAACACTAAAGATGTCCCAATAAGTTTCAATTGTGGCATTCTCTAGGGGGTACTATACAATATCATTTCATATTATCAAAATAACCACACTGAATGAATCCATGTTTACTCCTTGATCGAGGAGGTAGGTTTACCAATCCCATAGTCTAATTATGAGATATTTCACACTGTTGAGAATAGGTGTCCCACCTTTTACTTTTACTAGCATTGAAGTTCTATCTAGTTCCCATAGGAATAAGAATATTTTCTCTAAATTTTTTTCACAAGATGTCTCTTTCTATAGCCATCCCTATGCTTAACAACTCTGTATAATCTGGTATAGAAATCATGATAATCTTATAGTCAATTTCTATTTTCCACCATGAATCAAAAAATTATGACTTCAAGGATGAACTTTCAGAAACCTCCAGTGTAAAGAGAAAAAAATTCATAAATTTATTTACATGCTAAAATATTGAGAGATTTTTCCTCAACAGATTAAAAAATTATTTCATTATAGAATCTATGAACATTTTAGGAAATAATGTTTGTTAAACAATTCTTCAAAATCCCCACATGTAATTCCTTGGACCAATTTACCCTGAACTCCTTAATCCCGCCACTATTATGATAAATCCTCCATTATATACATTTCAAACTTTACTTTTAGTTCTGATGGTGTGCAAGGCGAATCTAAGATTTTATTCATCCTCTTCAGCCACACTTCTGCTTTTTAGGTCTCTAAATAACCTTTAAAGATGAGTGGATTCAGCTTTGGTAACTAATATTAATGATCCACTTACCTTTGCACATCCTTTTAGTTCCTTATATACCTGGATTGAAAATATTGGGCAATACTTTAGACAAACTGTTAGTTTACACATTGCTCTGGAGCAACCAGATTCTTTGAATCCTCATCCATTTGGTTTTTATGGAACCCACCTGGTGCCATTATCTATAAATAAACAAATGTTATTTGGTCTCACTCTCTACAAACCTAGGTTTTATTTATTTCAATTTACCACTTTTACATATATCACAATAAGGATTTCCAAAATTTAATAATTTCCACTTCCAAACAATTTTTGAAAATTCTATCACGCTTTTGAAAATCAATCCATTTTCAAATAACTTCAAAAATCAACATGTTTCACAATATCATATATCATTACTCAAAATGAACTATTCCCCCATATGGAGGATTCACAAATATCAATTCATGTCATGCTCTTCTCATCGGCTAAACCCATGATGATGAGGAGAAAGCTCCTAAAAGAGTCTTAAAATACTCATGTACCTAAACTCCCTCGTAACTTGAAGATCATTATAAATTGGTTATTTTCCTATTTTTATGATCTACATTTCAAGTTTCAACAATCCTACTCATTTCTACCATATAAAAGGATAGATGAACTCATTAATAATGATATGATTTCAAACTCTAGGACTGAACATAATTGGTACCCAAGGATCGAACAAAATAATACCAATTGTAACATCATGCCACTCACTCATTGGATTGGGAAGAGTTTTTTGTTGTTACTAGAATTATGTGACATCCCCACACAAAAGTTTGGAAATAAATTACAAGGTCCTCATAAAAAATTAGAGGATGATTTTACCTTTGGAGAAAAAATAAAAAAAAACAAGATAACCATAAACATACAAACATATATATGATTCATAAGAAAAAATATAACTCAGAATGACCCAAAAAATAAATACAAATAGTAAAATAATAAACAAAGTAACATAACCAAAGGAATAAAAGACAACAAAACCCAAAGACTCCAGATTCATCAAACCAAAAACACCCAATCGTGCTCTAAACTCCAAATCGACAAGCCATGGTGTGGTTTCAAGAAGAATCACTAATGAAATGGGATACCATGACTTTACCAATATCTTAGCATATAAAATTTTAAAAATCACAATAGTTCCCAAGTAGGTGGTGATTATAAAACTCAGTAGGATTTCCCCAATGACTTCCCAACTCACTCTACTAAGAAAAAAATTTGTTACATTTGTATAAAATATTTTAAAGGGATTTAAATCAATTGATATCAAAACGAAACTAATTTTCTATGAAAATAAATCAAACCATCTTTAACACATTTCATATATCATTTTTAATACACTTTTTAAAATTTCACACACACCCACACATGCATGTTGTGGTGACAGTTCTATACTCATAAGAAATCTCTCATAAATCTACCAAGTCTTCACAAGGTAGCCAATCCTTAAGTGACTCAGTGCCAAACACCCATTCTCCAAGGTCACATCATTATACCACAATAGTAAACACCCCATATCTAGGGCCATGTCAAATAAATTAACTCACTCCAACCTTGTATGCCAAAACCCATTCCATGATATTTTATATAAAAACTTTTTTTCTTAAACCATTTCAATAATCATATTCCATGTATCAAATAAAAATAATAATTTTAAAAATCACTATTTTAAAATTAGTATCAATGAATATTTTCCACATAACCATCCAAAATTCACAATTTCCACAAACCATTTCAAGATAGATTTCCAAAAAATAATCACACAATATTTTCACAAACAATTCAAGAAAAAACTATTTAAAACCAATTATTCAAGTTCTAATCAAGTGGAACTCAGAGATAATACACATATCTCTCAAATTATTATGAAAAAAATAATGCCACAACAACTTAAACAATCTATCTTAGATCATATAGATCCAAACTCAGATCTTTTCCCTTTAACCAATTTAAAAAGATCTCATAAATAAATCCAACAAAGAAGCTGGATCTATCCTTAGTGAATTAGATCTCATGTTAAAAAATATTAGAGAATAAGATATAAAAGTAAAATAATGAATAATGATCACTTACCAAAAAATATAGATCTTAAAAGAACTTTGGATTTCCAAGAACATACTTCCATATCAAAGGGAATCAACTCTCAATCCTTGGGAGTAAAAATAATTCATGTTAAAGGATTATTAGGGTAAAATGATTACCAATGTAAATAAAATTATATCCACAAATTTATAAAGGATAACTTTATACATCATGGTTATTATTCTCGGTTTAGAAAACCATATGCCAATTGTATGGTTCATACTATCTCAAGACAACACCTAATATAGTTTGCTTGCACAATTAAAAAAATTGTGCTCCAACTATAATTTTCAATATATTTCAAAGTGTATTATTTAAACTTGGAATCTTAATGGTTTAGAAAAACTATATGAAAATCATGAGCCTACCCAATAAACATTTTCATCCCTTTCATGGTTTCTGGGAGGTTCTATGTTCACTACTAGAAAATATCCCTACAACCACAGTTTTTATTAAAACTATGGGCATAGGTGTGCCCTATACCCACGGTTTTCCAAAACCGTAAGTATAGGTATATTATATGGACCTATGCCCATAGTTCATGAAAATCATGGGTATAGGTCACCTATACCCATGGTTTTGGGAGAAACTGTGGGTATAGATTTTTTTGATGACCTATACCCACGGTTTTCCAAAACCATGGGTATAGGTGTTTCTTTCAATCCCTATACCAATATTTTTAAAAAAACCATGGGTATAGGGTTTTATTTCAAATACCAATACCCACGGTTCTACAAAACTATGGGTATACCATTGGTGGGGAAAAAAATTCACTGGAAACTAAAAATATTTGGTGGGAAAACCTATACCCACGGTTTCTCCTCTTATACCAATAATTTGAATTAATATATTTAAAGGTATAAAAATAATAAGACAAATAAACTTTGTAGCACAATTGGTGAGGCATACGTTGTTAATTCCATCAGTCCAGAGATCAAATCTCGCGGAATGTTTTTTTTCAGATACAGCGATATATAATAATATATTAAACTAAATGTATATTTTATATAATTAAAGTAGAGTATATGGGTTGGTTAGCCACGGAATATTACGGGAGAAATTTTGGGGTTTGAAACCCATTGGCATCTTTTTTTTATAATATGGATATATATTAATATATTTAGAAAAATAGCAATATACATAGTCAAAAGTGTTGTAACTTAGTGGTGAGATGTGTCAGATGGAAATGGAAGCTCCTAGTGCTCCCAGGTTCAATTCCTACAAGTCTAATTTTTGTATAATTAATACCCATGGTTTTAAAACCATGGGTGAAGCCTTTGACAGCATTAAAATTTCTAGGAGGATTTGACAGTGTGGCAAAAAAAGTTATACCCAAGGTTTGTAAAAATGTGGTTATGGGATTGGGACCTATCCTGACACCTCAGTTTCCCACGGTTCCCAAAAATGTGTGTATATCCTATAACTACTGTTTTGGGGTCTATACCCATGGTTTTAAACTGTGGGTATAGGTCATTTTTTCAGTAGTGGTGGTTTCTACTAATTGTGCACAAGTAGTGTGCCTCAAAAAAACCTCCAAATATCACCAAAACTACTATAAACATTCTAAAACATAACCCAATAAATATATGTAACTAAAATAAATAAATAAAGGTTCAATAACATGAAACCAAGGGTTATACATTCTTTCTTACCTTTTCACACACTAACATATGATAATGTCATTCGTGTACATGTGGACTATCACATTCATGAAGAGATGTGACTCTCTTTTCAAAACCACATTACATTGATTATATGTATAAGTATATATAAATAAAATATTGGTATTAATGATATTAAAATAATTAAATAAAAAAATATATTAATTACTTCCTTTCTATAAGGATCGTTGAAAAATGTAATTGTTACTCATGCGTACGTATAGCCCACCATCTCCATGATCGTAACATACTTGGTTTATCAAAACCAGGTTTCATGAATAGTCTTAAAAGTATAATTGATATATAAATATGATAAATTTGTCCTAGTTATTATTATAGATATTATGTAACCTTAATCAAAGTAGGATGACTGGAAATAACAGATCAAAACATATACGAAAAACAAAGCTGTTATAAACCAAAACACAACACTAAAAAGTAATGATTAATAAAGAGGTAAATAATGAATTAAATAAATAATATATGGAATGATATATATATATATATATATAAATATGGTTATTATATATATATATAATAAACTTATATTTATTACACGGGAGTTTTGAATGTGTGTGAAATAAATCGAGATTTACATTAATGGATTTCTGTCTGGATTTTATTTTTCTGTGAGACACATGTTATATTAAAAATGTTTTTATTTTATGTGGTGTACATACTACTCAAGAATATATTTTACAAATATTGTACTCAAATTTTTGGTGATTACATATCTATTTGATGGTCTCTCTTTCATGGGGTTTACTGTTCAAAAGTTAACAAATCACTACTCCGAAATTCTATGAGGTGTATATACTTGACCATTGATAAGTTACATAATGAATATCTTAATTTTCATGATTTTTTTTCAAATTAATTTCATTATTTCTTGTGTCTTATGATTCAAAGTTACCAAAGTGGTAAAAATTTTATATTATAGTCTTGGCATTTATCATGATTGTTTATGATTTTTCTTCCAATAATGGAATATTATAATATATCTCTATAGAGTCTCATGAATTTTCATATACTCAAGATATTTAATGAGAACAAATGTTTTACCTTAATTTAATTCCCTCTATGTACTCAAGATATCAAAATAATTTTTTTAATAAAAATTATTATTTCATTAAAAAACCTTCTTTCTTCCAAAACCACATTTTATAAAAAAGTTTTCAAAACTATTTTAAAGAAAAATTAAAGTGGAAATGATATTTTCCCCAAGAAATGTTTTCAATTATTTTTTAAAATATTCCTTTATATGTTTTCAAAGTTATTTAAAACTATTTAAAAATTATATATTTTAAAAATTGATTTTCAAAGATATTTTAATTTCCTTAAGAAATGTTCCTAGTGATTTTTATTTCAAAATCATTCTCTATCTAAGATGAAATAATTTGAAGATATTAATGATTTGTAGTATATACAATAATGTGATACCATTATTATTCTTTATGTTAATTTTATATTTTTATAATCAAACATGGTAATGAAATTCCATATTTTTTCAATGGTTATGATTTTGTTAAATGATGAAATTATTATGATACCATTATTATTCTTATGGAACACATATGCTTGATTTTCATTATGTGACATTAATTTTGTTATATCCAAATATAGTGGTTATGTCAAAACCAATGATTGTAGTATGTTATAACAAAAAATATGTGGGACCTATATATCCCTCCAATTCATTATGTAAATATTAGCATCTCACAAAATAGATAGGACTGGAATGGCGAGTGAACTAAATTTAGGAAGGCTCTTTGTCCACTATGACGGACATGGGAGTATACTTTAACAACCATGATGGTTTGGCGAGTGAACCCATTCCACTATGAGTAAATGGATACCAATAGTGATGGTGGTGTGTCCCACTTAGGTGGTGTATCCACGCATAGAGTGACTTAATAAGTTCTATTAATAATCCTTGACTACTAAGGAAATGATTTTCTATACTTATGTGTATGACATAATTCTGTATCTTATGTTAATTTTATTCTCTTAGGACTCATGGTATTTTATTTTCTTTTGATTCATGTCTTATGAACTACCAATATTTATTCCATAATTTTATCATCTATGAAAATTTGGGTATCATCTTTGTATGTTTTGTTCATTATCACATACCCTTATACTTATCTTATGATTTCATATTATCATAGATATATATTTTTTATATTTACCCTTATTGGAAATCTCATCTCATCCTTTATTTTGTTTCCCTATAGAGGTTATGAATAAAGGTTTAGGTAGGGTATACCTAGGAGGATTATGATGTAACAAGATATATATGGGAAACATTTAAGATCTTTCATTAATTTAGAATATTATGTTCCTTGTCTCCAAAGAAACTAAACTATTACGAACCTTGTGTGTATGTTTTTAATGTGATGAATATTCATCTAAAAAGATGTAATATCCTTGTATGATAATTTCGGGTCTCTAAACTACTTATAGTTCATTTCCTTCTACTCTAGGGATGTTAAAGGGATCATATGGAGTAGCTAAAGTGTGGCCACAAACTGATCATATAGTTCTATAGTTACCATTCTGAGCATACTTGAGGGTGATCATTCTTGTTATTTTATTTTCAATGTGAAAAAAATTCATTACATATGTATAATAATTTTCGAATATATTTTGTGAACATATTTAGATTGTATAATTACATAAATGAACAAGAATACATAAAAAGCTAAGATGTTTTAAATTAGTTGTTCCATTTGACATGTTTGGGGTTCCTGAAGATGATGTTTGAGGCTTATATGGGTATATCTTTGTCCAAATATCATGTGATATGATGTCCCTTACCATCATGTATTATGATTGGAGGCATATTCCTATCAATTCAAAGAATTATATTTTTTATAATAGAAAGAAAAAATGTAAAAATTAATCTTTATAATTTTTTATCTAATATTCATATCTAATGTAAGTATAATTATTTTTACATAAAAAATATGTAGATTCTTTCCATTTTGATGTGAATGAAATATTTGTGTGTGAATGGAATTTGAAGAGTTTTGGTGAAAAGAATGAGGACTTGATGTACAGGTTGTGGTATAAGTTTCAGGAAACCTCCTTGAGTCTTTGTCAAATATATAATAAGGTGTCTGAAATGACACATCAAGGTTAGTGGAAGCCCATTCTATAAATTCATCATAATTATTTAAATAATTTATTTGATATTGTCTTACTATATTTATATTAATTTATTATTAACATAAAAAAAATCAGTAATCGCATAAAAAACTCATCTCTCTGAATCTCTTTTTTTTCATTTTTTGAATAAAACCCACTTTTTTTGGTGGACTAGGAGCCTCACAATTGCCACCAATTCAAATTTTCAAACACCATAAAAAAACAAAAATGCGGCCAACATCACAATACACCAACAAATTCAAATTAAAAAATCCATTTCTGAGTTAACAAACATTAAAATAATCATGGGTTGTGGTCCACCTCGAGCACACCATACGCAATAGTCACTATCATCATGCAACCAATCCCATCACTGGAAAAAACCCTTCCAATTATCAGTATCGTCACTACCTTAAATAAAGAACAAACACTAAAAATCAGGTTGTCTTATCAACATCGTCATCTTCTCCATCCAAACATCGCACATCGGAGATCGTGAGTCCGTTGTAGCATAATAAATACATAAAACCAATCAGAACCAACCCAGAAATGTAACCCTCACAAAACCAAAATCAAAACCACACACCAAAGTTAGAGATCCAAAAAACCTAACAAGATCCAAAGATACGCCACAATTGCCGAAAGAGAACAATCGAACACAACCATTCCATTGACGGTTGATTTTTCACCACCATCCACAACCCAACACCACCTATTCAGACTCACATTCCAAAGATCCAAATTAAAGCCGCACATAGATCACCCACAGCCATCAGGACACACATTCCAAAGCCTTGATGAAACCACTTCTCTAGATCTTAATTGGAGAGGTTTGGAGGTGCGCAAGGCTAGGGCAGGGCTTTGAGCAGTAGTGGAAACCGAACACCAGTATCGAAAAAGCAGCATAAAACCAGAAATGGCATAACAAAAAAACCAAATCTGGTAGCATCAGGAAACTCATTAACTTCTGATCCACATAACCCAAATACTCATCATAACTACTAATCCTACTCTAACTAGGAGTGGATTAGAGGAACAAGAATCCAGAGAAAGGGTTGAGTGGTCGAGGACTTCCATAGGAATCAACCATCATTTTGAAGACTGAATCAAAATGAAGAAGAAAATACACAGCATATAGCACCAATGCTGAGGAAGGAACCGTTGTAGATAAGAAGAAATTGAAAGTGAAGAAAAGCACTAGAAAAGATAAAATCCAAAGGGGGATCCATCGCCACTGAGAGGGGCTTCCAAAACATTTGGAGGGGAACTGAGAGAGGAGATGGGAATCAGGTGACTGTGGATCCATCACCTAAAAAACTCATCAAAAAGGGTTAAACAATTCATCAAAATCATATCTAGTTCTAAAGTTTCTTCATGGAGAAGATCAAACTAGTTAATATTCTTGTTATTTATTAAATATAATTTTATTTAATTTTAGGTAGTGAAATATTTATAATTGTAATTTTTTTTAATGATACATGTGAAATAAATTATTTATGTGGTTGTTCAAACTTATTTGTGGTTTTATGTGCAAAAGAAATATGATGAAAATTTTGTAAATAAACCTGCTTCAAACATTGTGGTAAAAATATAATTTACAATTCATTTTTTTAAAAAAAATATATTTTTTAAAAAAATTCTATCTTCAAGAAAAATTTAAAAGCGTCATGGGTTAAAAATATTACACAATTATTATAAATCTATTATAGTGATATTATGCACAAATTTTAGGAAATGATCATGTTATTCATATTGGAGGTTTTGGTTATGGATGATCCCACTCATGAGTATTTGTGAGGAGCTCATCATCATTCATTATGATGTCTTATCATTTAGATTCAAGAAATTTTATTTTTCTCAACCACTTGAAATAAAAAAAGAAAATTTCCATCCTCAAAAACAAAATACAAAAGAAGGAGATCCAATTTAAAGCTCAAGATAACCAGCTTTCAATTATGTGGAGTGCATTTGGTACTTTATTTCAGATCATTACAAGGGTAATTATGGTGGACAATGCATCTTCAATATGATAAACTGTAGTGGTATAAAATGTGTTACATTTTTAAAATATTTTTATTTTATTTTGATAATTTCTGTAAATATATTTTCAATTAATTAGCAATTTAGTGTTATTTTATATTCAAATTTCCATTTAATGTAGACACAAAATGTAGTGAGGGCTGGTAACTAACAAACAAATATGTGTTTGGATCACATAGGGCTAGCCAACCCCATATAAGGGAGTCACATTAATGTTTTATTCCAATTTAATTGATTTTTATTCGTGATTAAAACCTATATATGCTACTTGTACAACATTTTAATTAAAAAATGTGTTGTGTGTGTAAATAATTTGTGTTAATAAACAAAAAAGTTTTATTTATTATGTTTTTTTATTTGAATGATTAAATTATTGAATTATATGCGTTTGTTGATGTATTTTTCCTTTATACTATAGGTGGTATCATATGAATGGTTATTTAGCTACTATTTTTTCTAATTAGTGATGGTTTTAACTACCGTAACTTTAAAATTATGAATATAAATATTTTTAAGTAGTTGAAACTATCAATACTTACTTAAAAACCATCATTATATGCTACTAAGTAGATGTCATATGAGGAAAAAAAACTAATAAAACAATTATTGGAATAGTTTAGGTGGCGGTTGTACCGAAAAGTAATTTGTATAGAAAATATCTGGAAAAACATCCACATTAGATTTAACAGTGGTTATATCCACCACTGTGTTATAAAGAAAATTTTTTTAAAAACTAATTGTGTTTTATCTTGCAGTAGTAAACCTCTTTTATTCACAAACCCACAGTGATTTTACTGAATCTCTACTAATTAATTTGTGACTCAGGTAAACACAATAGTTTTTAATACCACTAAAATTAAATATAAGAATGATAAATATGAAACATATTTTAAAAAATCATCGAAATATATTTTTGTTATATTGTCATTAGATCATTTTGAAATACTTTTTTCCATTATACTAATTATGGGCATAAATATGTCTCAAAAACCCTTCATGTTTATCATCTACCTTATTTTGTTTCTTATTCTATCCTAAATACTTTTCATCGATGCCTTTGTATTGTATATAAGTACAATTTCCCCAAATCATGTAAATTTTGGTGTTTATCTACTTCTTTATTAACTTATCTAATAAACCTTTTATTTTTAACTAGTTATATTTTTTATTTTGAATTATTTCAACTATTGATGTTATTATATTTTTTTGAATGAAATATTTGTATCAATATTGTTTTTTAAATTGATGTTTTACTATTTTTCATATAATGACTATATTTAGATTTAGTTTTTTTTAAATTATAACTAACTTAATTTTGTTTCATTTCAATTATTTTTATTCCATTATAGTTTATGTGTTATTATTAATGTTGATTTTTAAATGTTGTTGTTAACATTTTTTATAAATTATATGTTCACTATTTTAAGTTGTTATAATATCATAACACAACCATTTTCAATTTGAAAATTATATTTACTAGAATCAATATTATGGTTTATTTTTATTAAAACTAATTTATTGATTTTAATTTATTTTCAATTTTTCTATATTTTCAAAATGGTTTAATAAAGAAATAAAATATTTTTTTCATTAGTTTTTTCATCAAAATATTTCCATAATTAATGAGGAATTTTCCTATTGAATTTGGAGGATATTTTATGACAAAAAAAATCTACCAGAGTAATTACAGTTAGAGATATTCTAAATATAATAATAGAAATAAAAAACTCTTAAATTAAATATTTTGATAGAGAAAATGATTCTAATTTGTGGAAAATTAAAAAAAATAGTTTTTACTTAATTAAGTTCTAGTAGATTCCACGTTTGGTCCTTATAAAAAATTTTCCACATTATCTACTAATAGAAAACTATAAGTTTATTATGTTGAAGTTCCCTCTAATAACCTGGAAAATTCACGTTCTCTACTCCTACAATCATTAGGTAATAATGTATTATATATTTTCTCATATGAACCAAATCCAACTAAGATTTTTTGAAACATAAAAATATTTTTATGGCTAAGTAAAGTTTTTATTTATATATACAAGTAGGAATTTAAAGCTTTAAAATGTAACCCAATATTATGGTTCTCTATTATGTTGATTAATTTAAAAATATCCTTCTTTATTTAACAACATTGATATTGAGGTATAATATGTGGATAAATTCATTATATTTTTGAGAACATTAGATTATTTTTACCATATTCTTTAGGACGTAATGATGTATGATAATGAAAACATATCCTAAGAAGATGTTAATTCTACCATGATGTCTAAGACCTTGAATTATTGGAATAGTGTGAGGTAAAAGGGAAGTGGAATTAATATAAGGGGTACATAAAAATATACTGATTAGTGTAAATTCGATAATAATAATAGACATATTCCAAATCAATGTTGGTTTAGGAATATTAAATTTTGTATTTATAGTAAATTGTTATACATTAAGAGGGACTATATGAAGAATAATTCATTTATCGATGGTAGAGGCTAATATAATATAGTGAAGATTTGTAATAATAGCATAGATTTGCTATAATATGTACCTTTTATGATTATTGAATTATAATTGTATTATAACTCTATGTTTATTCTATATGTGTTCGAAGAGGGTTATTTTTTTAGAAAATAGTTGAAAGTAAGAATTACATTATCAGTTAGGAGATTTGAAGAGTATAAAAATCATTAATAAAATTTTCATGATGGTTTAATTGTTAAATGGTATTATTGTATACTTTTTAGTGATATCGTTTAAGAACCAAGTATTAGGATCCTGATGCCACAAAATAACTTAAATCGAGGTGTGTTTTACTATGGTTAGTAGTTGGTTGCTTTAAAATATTTTTTTTAGTTTCCCTTGATTATGAAGAAGTCTATGGGACTGGGATAATATGTAATTTAAAATTCTTTTTAGATATAATGTTGTATTTCCTATGGAAAAAAAATAAATGGCCTCGCCTATTTAGGATTATAGTTATATTTAAGTCTAATTTTTTTATTAAAGTTGAGTTAATAAGTTAATTCACCTAAATTCACGTGGATACAGTTTTTTATGATTTTTCAATATCACTTCAATTCTATGTTATCTATTTTCTTAAATTTGTTCAATCAAACAAACCATATATAAGTAATTTTCATTTTTTCATCATATTTGAGAATTTGTAAATGTGATGTTTTCTTGCAGTATTTGGACAATTATTTAATTGTATGTGTTTAGAAGATTTTAGTTACCAACTATAATAAACTTTATTGCATGATATCAGTCATTAACTCAGGTATAATATGGGTAAGTACTTGTTTAGGCATAATATTAAAATTAGTGTTAGTTTTTATAAATCTAGTTTTTTCTTTAAAAAATACCTAAATTTGTGCAAGTCATCATCACTAAGAAAAATTTAGCCAATACTTTAACTAAGACAACTTTATTTTCAAACTTTAATATTTTTAAAATTTAAATAATTCCCTAAACAAATTTATATCATGATTGGGAACATCATTATATTTTAGGTCATGCATTTATTTTTTATGGTGTAGATTTGTGAAAATGGATTCCTAAAATATGTTAAAATTTATATTGTTTTTGAATTATTTAATAATTTATGTTTTTCACGTGTATTATATCCAATGAAAAAATTATTTTCATTTATAATCGTAATGATATTTTTCTATAAAAAAAATATTCTGTAATTATTTTTAAGTGTGTTGATGGTTTTTTTCCTTTATGAGTCATTTATTTATCTAGAAATTTGTTTTAACATTGATAGTATAAGTTAGGTTATTATTTTGGCTACTTCATATGAGTGATCTATCTATTAATTATTTTTATATTGAGTAATTTATTAGTTTTATCTTAGGGTTTTCTTTATATCACAATGCCTTTTTTAAAAGAAATTAATAATTATTTATTTCATATATTTTTGAAGTTACAGACACCTATGAAAAATCCAAAGAGGATAAGAAAAAATCTTAGACCTCTAGAACCATACACATCCATATGAACTAATGAATCCATCTCACCCCAAAAATATAAAAAAATTTATCAACCAATGGAGACAATAGAATATTCAATATGATAAAGGTGATATATCCTAGGGCAAGATAGATTATTTATGCTCCCTAGAAGAGGGATCATATGTTTTCTAATGTCATTTCTATGTGTATCCCTATTTGAGTATCCATTTTTCTTCTTTATTATTTGTCCACCTAATCTTGGTTATTTAATTTTTCATGGGGAATACATTCTTTCCTTGAATTTTGTGATAGACCAACACCTAAAATTTGTCTGATTACTCATTATTCACTTAAACATTTACATCCCTCTAAGGTTATATGTCCCTTTATGGAAACGTTATGCTTTTTCAAGATAGAACAATGATAGTTAGTGAGAATTCACTTTGGAAATCTAGTTTTTAAGAGAGAGATACCATTGGTAGAATTGCAAAGTATTGATCTAGAATTATTATTCCATGTTCTGATACTCCTTCAAATTTCAATGGTTGATATATCTAAAGTGTGCTTACATTTGGTGAATATATTTTTTCATGGATTATAAATGTCATTATAAAAAGCACTATAATTTAACTACTTTTCATTTTAGAGGTTTTATTTTACATAGTTCCATTGGATGTGTAATTGAGTTCTCGGTAA
Source organism: Viscum album (assembly GCA_963277665.1). Lineage (NCBI taxonomy): Eukaryota > Viridiplantae > Streptophyta > Magnoliopsida > Santalales > Viscaceae > Viscum > Viscum album. Next base: position 2,041,337,545 of record OY728147.1, on the reverse strand, counting down.
GAAGAATTCAACTCTATACACTACTTCAAAAACATTTATATATGATTTTTTATCATATAAGATAGTTATAAACAATATTATATATAGGTGTTATATATATAATATGATGTTATTATCAACATCATATATAGGATCCATATTCAAAAATATATATTACTATTATATATATAACCATCATATATAGAGATTACGGAAGACGATATGTATGATTATTATTTATTATAACATCTGTATATATTCTAACATTGGGGGAAAATATATGATGATCATAATAAATTAAACTTTCTAGTTATATATTATTATTATATATATGACCATCATATATTTTATGTATTTATTTCAAGAAAAATGTTTTATAGTAATCCCAAGATCAATAGTAAAAAATATATCAACAATGGTGAACACATCAAAAATAGGAACAATAACAAAATAGTAGTAGTAGCAGTATACAAAATATAGTAGTAATTTCACAAAAAAATATAACAACAATTGTAGTGTGAGAAATAACTAACTTTATAGAAACATATCGGTCTCTAATATTATATAAATAACACATCAATTACAAAATTCAAATTATAAAAATGTTTTCAATAATTATAGACTTATTAAAATAACATAATGATAAAATTTTAGTAAATATACTATTTAATTTGAGTCACATAATTTGAATATATATTACAGGAACTATTCCAATGCATTATTAATTTCATTTTATCCATATTAATTGAAATATAAGTCCTAATATTTATGTGATTAATAATAATTACAAATTTAAAAAAATAATTTAGTATAATAATTATATTTACCAAATTTTATATATATATATATATAAGAACATATACATTATTTGGGTTTTTATTTCTCTATGCTAGAAGATATCATTTATATATTTCATCACACATTATATACAGTTAGGGATTCTTCATTTTTAACATAAAAACTTAAAAGAACTCAATATTCATCAATAATATAAACATAAATTATATATGATCACCAAAATGATAGTTTATGTGTAGGACTTGTTTGATTATGTCAAGCATGGTATTGATATATTCCATTGTGTAAGATATAAAAATGAAAATATAACGAAATATATAATAAATTAGATAAACTAACACATTAACTTATTAAATAGAACATTAATAGTTTTTTAGATCCCAAGTAGCCAAATAGAAGTCGGATATGAAAACATTTTGTTAAATCAATGATATTAAAGTGACCAAAACCTAGAGGAACCTATCAAATATCATAGAAAATTATAAATTAAATGTTATAAATATAAATATAATAAAAAAATACCCTTACAAAAAACTTATTAGTAATGAGAATTAATTTTCAACTCTCCTAATGAATGTATCACAAAAATCAAGTGATTTATTATCTATATAATCATAAAAAGTATTATGTAATGCACTAATGTTATATGGGGAGATAAACAAAAAACCAATATTTCATGTTTTGTGGGACAATATAAGTTTCATTGAACTAAATCAAACAAAAATAATTAAATATTAGAAAATAATTTTTAAAAAATTACTAAAAAATTGAATAATGGTAAAAATAAAATAAAAAATATACAAATTTCCTATATATTGGTTAATCTTTTCATATTTATTGATACCAAACCATAAATAATAACCTACATGATCTATATTTAAAAATATAGTGTTATGTGTCAACATTGGAATAGTCCAGTTATCCTTAAATATCCATATATATGCCTTAAGTGCATATTAAAGTTTTACTAATAATAGTGGATTCTGTATTTATTCGATTATCTTATTTCCCATAGCATCTTTAGAAATATTTTATTTATTTTCAAATTGATCAATTTATTTTTTATCTATTTTAATTATAAAACAATTTAAATTATATATATGACTAATTATGAAACAATGGTACATTGTTAGTACTTACAACACAAATATTGTTAATTTTCTTGGAAACAAAGATCTTTACAACATCACACACTATCATAGAAACCTTATTGTAATTAGGGAACTCATAATATTTTTCCCTTGAAGTTTTAATACCAAACCATATATGAAAACATGATAATGAAATGTTATGTATATCTTCAATTGAAACATTATAAACCTAAACAGAGTCAACACTATGATGGTTATTGTTATTTTCTAATAAATCGCATTCATTTTAACCATAAAAAATGTTGTCACCTCAGTATAAAAAATATTAAATTTTAAACCAAAATTATATTCACCTTGGGTATTTAGTGATAGGAAATTTGAACCAAGTTATAAGTATTATTTTTTCTAAGTCAAATATCAATAGGTGTACTTCCTCTTCCCCAGTTCAGTATAAATTGATTAATGATTTCCCATTATAAGATTTATTCTTCCCTCTACTAAACAACTAAATCTAGGGAATAAATATCAGTTGAATTTATTCCCCAAAAAACTAACTATTCAAAATTTGATTCCCCTAACATGCCTGGGATGATCGACATTACCCAATGCCAAACTCAATAAATCTATATCTTTTTTATGATTACTATTAAAATCTTCCTTTCATATTTGGACCAGTAAAATAGAGTCAAAATATTAAACTATTTTTTTAATTAAATATAAAAAATAAACATTAAAAAAACACCTTTGTCAAAACCCCACATCCTAAAATAAAATAATAAAACTATATTTCAAAAAAATCAGAAGGTAAATATAAATTTCAAATGAGATATAGTTATTTAGGATTCAAATTAAAAAGGAGAACATTGGTGGGAAGGGAGATTATGGATAAAGAGGGGAAACCATCATTTAAATAGATGGAAATTATTCACAACATAGTTGCATTTTTAAAAAAGATTATACCTCTATAATAAAGAATTTTTAAATAAAAGTGTTTTAACAAATTAGAAATATGTGTATCATATGAAATTAATGATCAAACTCAAGGAGAAACATTGTAACTCAAAAAAAAAGATTGAGTTATAAAATACCTTTATGTTTAAGGGAAGTCATCAATCGTAGCCCATATAAAGGAAGAGTGTGAATGGAAAAAAAGTTTACAATTTCAATAATAATTTATGATATTATAAATCATGGGTGAAGTATATATAATATAAAAATCAATATTATTTTATAAAATCTAATCATGCCTCAATGAAGGGTGATTAAGATGTAACCCTTACAACTTAAGAAATATTATAAAAACCCCTTAAAAGTGTGAGTACTTAAATTTTATTTTAAAATTACATGAAAAAATATAATAAATTATATTTAATATAAATAATTAATACACAGATAATTTAAAATAAATTGGGTGAACAAAAGAAAATGTTCTACAAAGAAGGAAATTTTGAGATGGAACACGTACAGATTTTGTAATTTTTGAATCAGAAGTAATTGGAAGATTGAAAATCATATGGTTATATACATTTAATGAATTTAACTATGAATTATTCATAAATACATTATTTTATAGTATATACATCATATAAATAATAAATTTATGTATAACATTAAAACATGTCTCAACAGAGAGAAATTGGGAAGAAACCCATTATATCTTTAGTAATGTATTGAATCAAAAATTATTGGAAGCATGAAAATCATAAATTTATATAAATACAATGTATTAAATAATTTAATTTACCTAAATAAATTATTTTATGGTATATATTCCATATAAATATGAAATTAGTTCATAAAACTAAAAAATGTCTCATTGAAGAGGAATTAAGACCGAAATCCTTACATTGCTTTAGATTCATTCTACACATTCTCCAAAAATTCCTGAATAATAAAATTATATTTATTATATTACTCATTATTAAATTTATTATTATTTATTTTATTTAATATGAACCATTTATTATCATATTTATTTTGTTTGTTATATTTTTTTTTCTATGTCAATTACTTGATGTTATTTGGTCAATTTTTCTGTAAATCCATATGAATGTTGACCATAATTGAAATTATTTTAAAATATTTTCATAACAAAAAGAATAATAGTTTTTTTATATAAATAATTTTTATATATTAAATACATTTTTATTTCCATCAATAATGTTTTGTTATGGAAAATAAAAATCATTACCTGTGGAGGTGAAAATTGGCATGTACGAGGAATTAATGTTTCCATTTCTCAATGAATGAGAAGGGAAGAATGTAAATGATAATTTGAAATTTAAAAATCATGTGTCAATTTTATATATAAAATTTATTCATCCATTATATATTTTTTATCATACATGAATGGAGGTGACGAAAAATAGAAGATGTTGCTTTGTGGAGGTGGTCGTCCACGCAATGCACTAATGAAGCGTTTAATTTTCTATACAGATGGAGAGGAATAAATAAGGGTTATTACATTGATATGATAACATATAATTGTAATAATTATAATTATATAATTATATGCTTACACATATGATGTTTTTTTAATATAAATTTTAAGTATAATAAGTTATGAAGAATGTAGTACTTACAATAGTTTCCTAGTCTTCTATTAGTGTTTTCCTTGGAAGTTAAGGAATTAAGAAAACATATATAGACCTGGGGATAAAGGAGGAGAAAATCGATTTGAGAAGAAGTATTTTGGTGAGGTAAATTGGAATATTCATTTTAAACATGGATGGGTGGAAGTGATCTCCTTTCACAAGTGAAGAAAATGATACTTTTGGAAATACTCTTTACCTTTCCATGATATCACTACACTATTCAATGGTCAATACTGGAAAAAATAATAACAAATTTTTGGGGGGTTAAATAGGATTGATAAATCCTCAACCAAGGATTTCGACAAATATTTTAAACATATTAGAGGGGTTTTACCATTAAGTTTTTACATTTTACTCTTAATTTTAAACTAGGTAACATGTTTTTAACAATGTGATTTAATATTTTATTAATAATTTAATATAAAAAATAATTTGGTTTTATGGAACTAAATTTAACCGATATTTAATCTGATTAAATTTCTAAACAATATTAAATTTTCTTTTAATTTAACACATGAAATGTCTAAAAAACTATTTTAGTCGAAAAATGAAATTTTAAATATTTTGGATTATCAATATTATTTAGTATTGGTCACCAATTAAATGGGAATTAATATATTTATGTATTTGGTTATACATCACTTAATATTAATTATTTTAATTATTTTATTTTAATTGGTTTGATAGAAATTTAATGATATTAATAAAATAATAATTTTTATATAATTGTTTCATCGTTATCATGGTAATAAGAATCAATCCTAATAATATATATTCTATTCCTATTAATGAAATTATCCATAAATAATAATATTAAAATTATTGTCTCAAATATAATAATCATTTTTATAAAATTAACTTTCAATGTGTGAGGGAATTAATCTTAATATTAGCGCATGAAAAAATAGTTTTTAATGTGAAATATTACTTGAGTACTAAAAATATTAAACATGTGTTTCATAAATTCAATAAAGTATTTCAAAATTATTTATATTATTTATTAAATATATATTTTTTATATAAAACAGTTTTATTAAAATTTTAAACCGTTTTTATTTTATAAAAGTGACAGTTTTTGTATAAGTTTGTATTTTTACTATTCACCAAAAAATTTATTATTTTAGAAAAGACCCGGAAGTTAATATTTGTATAATATTGATGTAATGAATTAAAAAATTCATTTTCTTTTATAAATTTAAAATTATAAAATTTATATAATTATATTTTATATATATATATATATTTGTATTAAAACAAATTTTATTAGAAAATGTTTCTTTTAATCATTATCAGTTCTAAATATTATTTCATATATATTTATAATTTAGGTGTTGTTAATATAATATTTCAAAATATTATTTTAAGGTTTAAATTTTTTTTGTTATATAAAACTATATAGTACTTAATAAAATAGTTCTTCTATAAAAAATATTAATTTTATACCCAATACGCATTAACAAATACAATTTCTTAATTATTTGCAATATTAATTTCACACTATACTATTCGATTGATATTGAATAATTTATTTGAATTATATATATGAAACATATCATATTTTAATAATAGTGTTATTATTTATAGTTATCACATAAATATATATATAGTTAAAATATTTAGATATCATTTTTTTTATTTCATTTTGAGTTATATTATTTTAAATTTACCACTTAAAAAAAACCAAATTCGATAAATAAATAGGATATATAAAAAATTACCATAATTTTAATAACCATATTTGCAATGGCCATAATTAATATGACCATATTTTCAATATCCATATTTCCTTCCAATATATATAAACATTCTAAACTTATTTTATTCACACTTCTCAATTCCTTAGTTTTCATTTTATATCAAACAACATGTTTTCTCCTTTCATGGTATTCTTTCTCATTGTATGTTTTTTATATTAATGGTGATTCTTAAAGGCAATATTGGTCCAGGGAGTTACTATTTCTAAAGATATTATTCATTTTAAATTATTATCCCCTTTTAATTATTTCTAGTTTTAATAGATGTAATCATTCATTATGTATAATAATAAATTGTATGTGATGCATGGCTAAATATACCTTCATTGTAATGTTACAATATATTTTAATAAAGTGCATTTATCTTGGTTCATATCTTGTGAGGCCCCATATTTAATTAAGTATTAATTTTTTTTCAAAGGATATAGAAACATTCTTTATAATTATTGATATAATTATTAAAAATGATGACGATGACGATGATAGCTCCAAAAACATGGGACATTACATCAACCCCCTGTAAATAAATTTTTTCTTTTCAATTTAAATTATTACTTACTAACAAATTCAGCTAAGGGTATCTATTAGTAGACTCAAGATTTAAATTATATATTGATTTCAACCTTAAAAACATAGGAAACATATCTTTATTACTTAGAATAAGATTATCCATTATTCTTTGTAATCTCTAAAAATTCAAGGTAAGAGACTATATTTATTTGGTATCGAGACTCAAGTTGTACAATTTTTTTTAAAAGGGTGTTCATAATCATATTTTAATAGACTATCATTGGTAGATATAAAATGTGATCTCCTTATTTTTGGATAATTTGTTTTACTCTAAGTTGAGATAAATAGTCTATTTCTAAAATCTAATTAATTTTATTAGGAAATTATAATAATATTTTCATAAGTCACTTTCCTATAATCTTAAACTTTGGATGTAATAATCATAAAATATGAAGTTTTTAATTAATAATCACACACCTAGAAATTGAGTGGTGATTTTATATTCTTAGAAAACATTCTATTATAAATAGGGTGGGTTTAAGAATATTGAAATCTAATACTCTTAATTCTTGAATGAATGATTTGTATTCTTCAGTCCACATAATTCTTAGAACACACTTATCTGGGTATGATTACATATAATTTCTCTTGTTCAAATTTTCTAAGAATGTTTTGATATATATAATCCATGTTAGTCTTTATAATTTGTTATTTACTTAGATAATTCTAATGTTTTAATCTTATATGGAATTGGATCATTAGTGGTTATTTTGAATGTATTCTTTTCACTACCATCATGCCAAAATACCTCTTCATATTCCTATAGTAGATTGATGTTCAATGGACCCATATTCCACAAGTAATGAATTTTCTCTTTCCATTAATAAATTTCCTTGGTTCATATTCGTGCATTTATTATAAAAAAAATTGAGACTTCCTTCCTTCATTATGTGTAATTCCTAAATTTTTATGTTCTTCCATCCATATCTTCTTTGGAAAAATCAGGTCTTCATCTATGGTTAGATTGTTAATAATGTTTCGTGATAGTTTTTTTAATAATCACTATATTTCTTAGAACATCTCCCATTGATAATTAAGGTAATTATCACATTTTACCTCACATCCAAGGTTAACTTGCTTCCTTCTTGTTTCAGGAATCCATAAAACCAAAGGATTTAATATGATTGCTTAACATTTAACATCATAGTGGGGTTATCATAATCAAATTAATAAAAGGGATTCATCATTAAAATCATCTACCATCTTTCATTATCAGGTTAGCTTGTAATTCCTTTAGTTCAAATTATATCAATATAGGTCAATATTGGGTTAATTTAAGTTTTTTTATCTTAAAATTTAAGTTGAATTACATTAAATATTATATTCTCAAACAAAGCATATTCCCTGGGAGTTTCAACCTTAGAATGTAGTAATGAAAATTTCTCATGCACTTGGTGATGATTGGTTTAATATATAACATTCCATTTTCAGGGTTATTACCCCTAGGTATATATATTTTATAGCATTAATCCATTTATAATATATGGGGATGCATGTATTAATAGTAAAACCACACACTGTTTACTTTACCAAAATTCTAGGATGTTATCATATAGTTGGAATTATCCCATAGATATTCTCAAAGGTGTTCAATAATGTTCTCTATTCATAATCTCCAAAAAATGATACATATTTCTATAATACCAATTAATATAAACCAAAACATAAGAATAATTTAATTAATGATTCATAACATAATTTTCCAACAATACATGCCAAGGATATAGTGGTATAGTCTTTTTGGAAAATTCAACATACAAATACATTATCCTAAATATAAAAACATCATATTTTTTTAATAAACCAATTTGTGATCCTAAATCCAAAATATCTTCTAAAACTACCTAGGATATCCTGTGGAAAATACATGAGGAAAAGGGTGATCTAGGAATACCCATAATGGAATAAACAAGGAAATAAATCATGACATGAGAGTTAAGATAGATAACATGATATAATAAAAACGTTTTTTATAAGTATAGAAACATGGAAAAAGGAAATAATATCATAATATCATGGAATCATAATGTGTGGTAACAAAATAAAACATGATATCATAAACATAAGTCAAGGTTTACTCCTAAGGCCATCATTATAATGTGTAAAATATACCATGTTGGATTATGTTCACTCCCTAATCCCCTATATAACATTTATAAGATATAAAACTTCACTAAATTCATTAAAGGGCCATATAGTTTCAATCCCACCTATCATATAAATGAAAATCAAATATACTCATGAAAAATTAGAAACAAAACCATACATAAGTAATAATTATGATCAAAACCCTGAGAAGAAAGTGGGTTTCATAAATCTGATTCAAGGAATAATATAATACTAAATCTTATGGTTTTCGAGGAGAAGAGGAAAATAAATTTTTTTGAAATTTAATAATTGAAAAATGGACCATATGGCTTGGACTTGGATATACAATGAATAAAATTCAAAGGGAGGATCAATGATAAGAAATAATAAAAATGAACCACTTAGTTGTTAGTTTCTAAAATAATAAAGTATGTTTTTAAAGATGGATATACCTTATTGCTTTCTATAAAACTAGAATTAAACCAAGAGTGTTCGTCATAAAGAAATTCAGTTTTCTAAAACTTATTTATTGTATAAAAACAAGTATAACCCTAAAAATTAAAAGACTATTTAACTATGAATATATTTAAAGAACACATATATGAAAATATAATAGGTTCATGAGAATAAAATTATTTAAAATTAAGAAAAATAAGGTTAATGTGTAACAATCATGTCGTATAGGAGGAATGGAAGATACCTTTTTATGTTTTAAAACACCTTTGTTGAAACCCCAAATCATAAAGAAAAAAACTTCTTGTGGAAAATAATAGATGTTATATATGAATTTTAAATGAGATAAAAAATAATTAGGTTTAGAATTTAAAAGTATAACATTAGTGAGAAGGGAAATTATGGACTAGAGGGGAAACCATCATTTAAATATATGGGAATTATTCTTAACATGGTTTGGTTTTAAAAAAGTATTATAACTAATAATTAAAGTAGATTTAAATAAAATTTATCTACTAAAATATAAATAGCTTATGCCATATTAAATTAATTAATAAACTCATGTAGAAACTTTATAAGTCTAAATCATATTGAGTTATAAAATACACTTCTATTTTATAAAAAAGCATCAATCGTAGTATATGGAAAAGAAGAGGAATAATCAAAGTGAATTTTTAAATTACAAAATTAATTTATGATATTGTAAATCATGGGAATATAAGATATACAATAAAAATTAATATTGGTGCATAAAATCAAATAATTAATTAATTAATGATGATTGAGAAAGAACCCTTACAACTTAAGAAATATTCTGATAAAATACCCTTGAAATGTATAAATATTGAAGTTGATGTTCAAATAAAAAGAATAGATATAATACAAAATATTTTATATCTAATTGAAAAAATATACTCCATCTAAAATAAATAAGGATTTTGAAAGAAAATTTATCTCAATAAAGGAAAATTTGAGACTAAACCACTATGGATTTAGTAATTTTTGAATGAAAATTTATTGGAATTTTGAAAATATTATAGATATATAAATACCATAGATTTAACCTTTTATAAAAAAATGCATTCTTGGATAGTATATACACTATAGAAATAAAAAAATGGGCCATAACATTAAAACATGTCTCTAAGAAGATAATTTGACATGAAACCCCTTAGGGATTTAGTAATTTTTTAAATCAAGCGATGGAAAGATTGAAAATAATATAATTCTAAAAATATAATGAATTATATCATGGATTATTCCAAAAATTAAATTCTTCTGAGTTATATGCATCAAATAAATAATAAACTTTTATGTAAAATTAAAACATGTCCTAATGAAGAGGAATTATGATGGAAAATATTACCTTGTTCAGAATTCAATCTTCACAAAACTACATTCTTGAATAATAAAGTTAAATTTATAAGATAACTTATTAGGAACCTTTATATTTTTTATTTAATTTAAAAATGGAAAAATTTCATATTATTCTTATTTATTATATTGGTTTCTTGCCTATGTTAGTTACAAGAGTTTATTCCAACAATTTTTCAGTAAATCCCAATATATGTTGACGAAAGTTGAAAGTGTTGTAAAATAGTTTCATATTTTCCAAAAAATTGTAAGTGTTATATAAATAATTTTTATATATTATATACATTTTTAATAACTACCTTGATAGGTGGTGATGAAAAATGGAACTCATTGCTTGTGGAATTAATAAACCACGCGTACACACTATTAATGTTTCCATTTATCAAAAAATGATAAGTAAGGGAAATGGTAATTTTAAATTTTATAATCGTATTTAAAATTTTCACGTCATATTTATTCTCCATTACAGCCTTTTTATCATCCATTAATGGCAGTGATGAAAAATGGAAGACATCACTTTGTGGAGGTGGTCATCCACACAACAATCTAACGATGCTTTTGTTTATCCTAGAAGATAGAGATGAATAAATCATGGTTAATATATTAATATAATAACATATTACTATAATAATTATACTAATGTAATTATATTTTAATATATATGAGATATTTGGAAGAGAAATTTTAAAGAGATTACAAAAACGATAATACTTATTTTGGTGGCATGGTCTTCCCTTAGAGATATATTTAGAAGTTAAGGGCTTAAGGTAACTTCTAGATATCAAGGAATTAAGGAGGATAAAAGGTATTATATGAGAGTAATTTTAGGTATTTATTTAAGGTAAATTTAAATTGTAAGTTTAACTATGGAGGGTTGGAAGTGGTCCCCATAAGTAACTAAAATGGCACTTTAGGGAATACTCTTTACCCTTCATTGATATTATTATGCTATTAAATGGAAAATGCCTCCAAAAATTAATAATAATGAATTTTGTGAGATATTGAGTCAATAATCCATAAAAAACGCTTTCTACACTTTTTTTAAACAATTTTTAGTATTTATCTTCATTATGTTTTTCATTTTATGCTTTTACTTTTAAATTAGGTAACTAATTTTTAACTAAATGATTTTTTTATGAAAATATAAAATTACCCATATAACCAAATTTTGTGATTTATGGTATAAATTTAACCAATAGTAAATTAAATTACATTTATAAATATTACAAAATTTTCTTTTAAATTAAAATAGATAATGTGTATAAAATCTATTTTACTAAAAATTAACATTTTGACCATTATGGATTTTTAATCTTATTTAGTATTGATTACCAATTAAAATGAGTATTAATATATTTCGTTATATTTTTATAAATCATATAATATTAGTTATTTATAATATTTTATTTTAATTGGTTAGATATAAATTTAATCATATTAAAAAATACTTATTTTAACATAATTATTTCTCAATTATTATGGTAATTATAAATAAACCTAATAATATAAATTTTATAACTAAAAAAATTGTTCATATTAAATAATATTAACATTATTATCTCAAATATGAGAATAATTTTATCAAATTTACTATATATGTATAGGGGAATTAATCTTAATGTTACATCACATAAAAATAGTTTTAAGTGTGAAATATTACTTGAGTTTCAAAAATATTAAAAAGGGTTTTTGACAATTAAAATATTATTTTTATAATATTTCGATTACTTATTAAAAAAAAATTAATAAAAAATGTATTCTTAAACATTTAAGTCATGACCAGACAAGTCCAGCCAGAATAAAAGCTTCTAACTATTTATTAAGATAAAAAATACAAAGGAGGTGTGCGGGAGCAAACAATGGAAATTTCCCTCACTCGTAAAGAAAAAAGCTACATATCATAATAGGAAATATAATTACAATAATCATAGTCATCTGTATTTTTCCACTGAGATTGGGAGTTACCCTAATTCAAGATCTTAACAATACCAAAATTGACCTTACCTAACAACTTGGGATAGGATTCGGTAGAAATGGTCTAGGGTGTATTATTATAGTCCTTCCTTGGCCTTCTCTTCAATGGAGTAAGAGTGTGTCTCTCACTATCAGCCTCCTTCTCTTTTCTAGTTAAGAGTGCATCCTTCTTATATGTGTGAACACCGCTTGTCTTTTCCTTCAGGGGCATGGAATCCATCCCTTATAAATCATAAATACTCCCCCACTTCTCAGATGTTTTAGAAGAAAACAACAATTTTTGAATCTCCTGATGACAATCAACTTGCTGACGTGCTACAGTGTTAAGGATTCTATCACCCTCCAATGTTTCATTATTAATTGGAGCATGTTGTATGACATCACCACCCAAATCATAAGCAGATGTACCCACATAAACATTCACATCCAAAATGCGAGTCAAACCACCAGTTCCACCTCGTTGCGGGCCCCCACCATAACAATCACTCGTATGAGGAACAGGCGACCTAGGACCCTACTTCACCAATGAAGAAGAGGTATATCCATTCCAAGCATTTTTTACAACATTATCCACATTAGTCTTCTCCAAATCTGCACATCCATCACTATTCGATGAATTCTACAATGACCACCTCATCAATTTCTTCCTGAAATGTGTCTCGGAATGACCTTTTAGAGAGCAGAAGGAGAAAATCACATTTTTGGGACATGTGTCTATGGAGTGACCAATTTTCAGTCAATTAGAAAAAAAATAGAAAATCTCTCATAATCCACCTTTAAAGTGATGTCATCATCTAAAGATGATAAAATGATATTATGAATTAAGCCCACGCTTAATTCCACTTCCACCAGTGCTATAGAAAAATTTCCAATCCTAGCTGTCTTAGTGGCATGATCCATCTTAATTGGAATACCAATAGAGGAGGCAATATCAAAGAGAATTTTTGGATGCCATAGTATCCAGTTGAGTCTAACAATTTTAATCCACATCTGTGCCTTAGTATTCTTTATAGAAAATTTGTTAAAATGGAAGTCCCACTCCTGGAATCAAATCATACCTGGTTTTAATGAAATTGAACCAATCCCCCAAGCCTTACGCTTTATTTCCTCAGATGAAAAAATGATGTGAAAAAATCCCCTTCCCATAGGTGTACATCTCCAGTCAGAAGAATTCCAGACAGTAGATAACTTGTGAATCAAATCTTCTTAGGATAATATAGATAAAATTAATTCCAAACTAAAGTTTATTTTATAAAATTAAAATTCTAAAATTCATATATTTACCTTTTCAAAAAGATATAAATTTTAAATAAAAATTATTTTATTTGAAAATGGTGTTTTGAGGATTTTTATTCATAATATTATTACATATCGATTTATAATTTAAGTGGTTTTAATATACTAGTTTATAATAATATTTTAAGGTGTAAATTTAATTTATTAGGATAAAATTTATATTACTTGATATAACAGTTCTTTGAAAATAAATATTACGTTTATACTAACTATGCTTTAACAAATGCCATTAATTAATTATTTATATTCTGAATTTAACCTTTTACTAATCCATTGATATTGAATTATTTAATTAAATTTTATATATACAACATATAATATTTTAATAATAATAATAATAGTTATATGTGATGCATAAATATATATATATATATAATATTTTAAAATCATCTTTATTTCATTATGAGTTATGATATTTTAAATTTACCACTTAACAAAACTTAAATTCAGTATACCTATAGTACATATGAATAAATACCATAATTGTAATAACTATATTCCCAATGTACATAACTATAATAACCAAATTTTACATTTCCAGATTTCATTCCTATATATACTAACGAAACTTATTCGATTCACAATGCTCATTTTCATAGTTTTCATTTTAGATATGACAATAAGATTTCTTCTTTCATGGTATCCTCTGTCATTGTAGGTTTTGTCGTACTAATGGTGATTCTTAAAGTAGGTGGTAGTCCATGGGAATTTTTAGTTATAAAGATGTTATTCTTTTCAATTTATATTCCCATTTTAATTTTTTCATATTTAATTGATGAAATCATCCATGATGCATAATAATACATTATATGTGATATTTAGTTTCATGAATTTTTTTCTAAAGTTTCATTATAATTGAATAAAGTGTCATTACCTTGGTTAATATATAGTGTGACCCAATCTCAAATAAAGTATTAGTCTGTTGAAATAATAGAGAAACATTATTTATAGTTATTGACATAATTAATATTAATATTAATTATGATGATGATAATGATGATGATAATGATGGATCCTATAACCTAGGGTATTGCATAATTACCCTGAAGAATGAAATTTATCATTTATAGTATTTATTTATTTGTCATTATATATATATATACATTGACTCTATGAAAAGTGTCACACCACTATTTCCCATTATGATCTGATGTGAATCCATTAATGATACAAATAGTGTAAGAAGTCAAGTGTATTATTTGAGCTCTATCGAACCATCTTTCCCATTCAAAAAACCAAATTTTGACCAACATTTAACTTGTCACATAAATTTCATTAAAATAATCAATAATTTTTATTGTATTCTTTCTCAATCAAAATTTAAACTATATTTCGTTACTCATCCTTCAGATT
The DNA here is from genome assembly GCA_963277665.1 of Viscum album. Taxonomy (NCBI): domain Eukaryota; kingdom Viridiplantae; phylum Streptophyta; class Magnoliopsida; order Santalales; family Viscaceae; genus Viscum; species Viscum album. The sequence continues at coordinate 2,041,322,221 of OY728147.1, read as the reverse complement.
TTTTGTTTTTTCACATGCTCTTTAGCATCATCTAGTTGGTATAAAATATATAGATTTTCTTATTACAACTATGTAAATGATGTTGTGATAAATTTTCATAGTTAACAACTTACCACATTCCATTTTTGTATATCAATATTTTTGAAACCCATTATTATTGAAAATTTTTAGATGCTACAAAATTAAATTTTTTATTTGATCATGTAATTCACAAAGATGAAACCCCCATTACAAATTCATTTTTTTCAATCCCTTTCAGTATTTTTATGTAATGCTCAAGTGGGTATATCCATCTTAAAAAAATCATACAACACATTTTATTCACATTAAACAATTGAATTATTAATTAAATCAGGATGTAAAATAAATAAGTTTGTAAATACAACTCAATCTCACATAATGTAATTATTATTATTCATGAACAGGCTTATAGGTTCATATAATATACCAAATTAATAAAAATATACTTGAATTAATAATAAAATATTTTTATTGTATTTATAAACCTATCTTCTAAGATAGAATTTTTATCCATTGGAATAAAATTATCCACAAAAATATGAAAACAATGATATTTAAAACCATGTGTCTTAATGTCTTTCATTGATACAAGGTTTCTACTATTAAAAGAGTATCCCTTGAGAACATTAACTACTTTAAGAAATTCATAAAAAAATTATTTTTATTAATTTATAATAATGTTTGAATTATTTATTAAATATATATATGAGTTCTTTTTAACATAGGTGACAAGTCTTATCTTATTCTTTAAGAAACCGTTTTTATCCTTTCATTGATGTCATCTTTATTTTTTCTTGAAATTTGAAGTTGTGTACCAACAACGTTATCACATAATTATTTTCAAGGAAAATTGAATAATAAAATAACTTACATACAATATATTATAATACACTAGTTCAAATATGATATTCATATTTTTTTCAATCAATTATCACAAGATTTTTCAAAAAATGGTTTTTAAAATTAAACAATAAAATCATTATCCTTTTCAAATATTTGTTCACTAGTTTAGTGAACATATGGTCTACTAGATGGAAATATTCTATAAATCTTATAAACAATGGTTTTTTTGGATTATATCATAATTTATGATATATATAATTTATATGGTATGAAATAGATTGAACTAAGGATTATTTGTTTCCTTTGTAAAAGGGATATCATAAGGTGTGATTTAATTATACCACACCACTCTCCCAACTATAATTTATGATATGGTCGAATATTGAGAGCTAATGTTCGAGTAATCTTACACATAATCTAAAATATAATCAATTAATTAATTGAACTGATGAAATTATGGGGAGTTATATTAGAAAGGGTTATAAGGATTTCAAACTTTATTGTTATTTCCTCACATATTATTAATATATGAGTAAATTTATAATGCTTAGGAAGCATCCTCAAGTCCTATATAACGTATTATTTGCCATCATGAAGGGTATGTTCAATCATGAAAATATTTTTTTATTATCTTACTCCTTACCAAAGAAATATTTCTTTTTCTCTCTTGGCTATAGAGAGGTACTATCATATCATGGTGTGAAGGATAATCTTCTATGAGTACTGATTTATTTGCATCACCCAAATGATACACTATAGAGGATGGAGTTTATAGGCAGCCTCTTAGGGATCTTCATCAAGAACACATGTTATAGACAACAGTGAAAATTTTAATCAGTGAAAGTATATGATTTCTTCCTTTTTAGTTTATATAGGGTTTCAAATTCATTCATTGGGATCTTAGAAATTTTCCTCTACTAATTCCTTCCACTGCATTGAACAATTGTTGCACGATCCCTAAAAACCTAATAGTGGTATCAAAGATCAGTTGTGGATTTTGACTGATTAAATCATGTTGGAAAATTGAGAAAATCATATATCATACTGAATTCATATTATCTATCATAATATATATTTATTTTTCTTTTATGAGGTAGTCTATATGATATAAGATATTTTCAGACGTGATAGAGTCATGAAAAATGATATGGGATATTATAGGAAGTGAGACAATTTTGTTCCTTTGGATTTTCAAATATCATAGCACTGATAGTTCAAATCATAATGTACCATGGAACCGAAGTAGACACATAAAATAAAGAATTGTATCATTGTTATGATAAAGGTGATATTTTGAAATTCATATCTTGTTTTTTGAAGGGAAAAACTTACATAGTTCCTATCAAAATCTAAAATATAAACATGAATGGTTTTTATTATACAAGCAACTATTCATGGAGTTTTTTATTATAAGGACACATCATAAGTTGTGATAGATAGAATACTCCACCACAAGCTCAATTATCAATCTTAAATTAGGATTGGTAATGCTTAAAGGGTTTGATGTGTCAAGAAATTTTCATTATTCATTAAGATATACATATATTGTTAAATGTTATATAGTATAAAAAATCATTTTTAAAATTTTTAATTATGAATTTATTTAAAAAATTTATAATTTGTTTATAAATTATGAAAAAAATGGTATTTCATGATATCTATTTTATATACACCTTTTTTATCAATTATTTAATTTTTAATTTTTTGTAATTGATTAATTAAATCAAAATCTACTTTTTAATTTTCTAAAATACACTATATGATTAAGTGTTAAGAACATGCTTAAAAATTCAAATATAACATCATACCCAACATAAAATGAAAAACTTCAGTATACTAAAATGATTAGATTCAAAAAATAGTTACCCAATACCACATCTTCATCCCATAATCATTATCCCCACCTATCCAATACTAGCACCCTCACCTCATCAAAGATAACCATATCTAAATCACCAGTAATTGATAGAAATGTCAAAAGTTCATTTTAAATATTCAAATTTCATACAAACATCATTATTACCTCCTTGGACATAGAATCGCCTCACATAGTGCACTATAAACCAAATTGTACATGTTTACCTCACCAGAATACATGAAAGAACCACCGACTAGAATCCCACCCTACCACCAAAAGCAACATAACACCACTGAACATCTGATAAACTCCAGATGAGAATCACCAGAACCAAAATGAGGATCATCCCAACTGAAACCAAAGATGAATATGAAGCCATCATGATAGACACCTCACGAAACACCATTGAACTCTAAAAATCATATCCCATAAAACCGTAAAACCCACCATCAATTTCCAACTAAGAGTAGACCGGTAAAAATTATGAGCAAGAGCAGAGAATGGATCAAACTAAGGCCTAGACATAGAGTTCAACTCCACTGCCACCCAATTCCAATGCTGCCACTATATACAAAAATGAACATCACCATAAATAAATAAACATGAATCAACATCCACCAAAAAAATCAAAAAATAGATTGAGATTTCATAGGAAAAACTCCAACAAACCTTCACCATTGTATTTGAGGAAAAACCCTTAAGAAATATATTAGATAAGTACCTGACATCATAGGAGAAATCCTAAGCTAACTCAGAAGATCCTCGAAATTCATCGACCATTGAACCTCATAACCCAAATCCTTTATGTAAATACTAATCTAGATTAGACTTAGAGAGTTGTAAAAGATCAAGGGAACAGATCATTGGTTTAAGAGGCTAAGGGATTCGAGAACACAACCTTCGTCAGGACCACCAACCTCCATCATGTAAGATGAAATCATTGTATTGTAGAAACACCAAAAATCAATGACAAATAAAAACCATCGAGAGAAAAGGTGGAAAATATTGGTGGAGATATGAGGAATAGAGATAGGGGAGGGGAGGAATCAGGGAAATTAAGTCCTCCCCTTATCAATCGCCACTAAAGAAAACCCTATGATGATAGGGAGAGGAGACGGCATCACTCATATTCTCTAAAATAATTAATTAAATGTTTTTAAAACAATTATTAAATAAATATCCATAATATTAAATATTAATATAAAATACCTTTGGAATAATATAGAGTGAAATATAATTTAGATATTAAATGTCTATATGAAAGTTAAAATATTAATTTAGAGTGTTTGTAATAAAAAAATATGGAAAAATAGAACATTGGTTATATTTTAAATTATGAATTTTTCAAAATTATTACTTTGAATTGTTCAAATTAAAATTCCTAATTGAGAGAATTATTTAAACCATATCGAAGTGTCTTTTAAAGATTAATATGATAAAGTTTTAAGTAATTAAATAAGTTATATTTATATTGTGTGAGTTGTTTATATAATATAATTAGAATATAAAATGTTTATATTTCATTTCAAATCATATAATTAAAGTAAATTTCATAGGAAAAGATAATATGAATGAGTTAATATTTGTAATAAATATAAAAAATTTATATTTATTTAATTATAAAAAAAATTAATTCATGGATAAATTATAAAGTATTTATAATTTTTCTATTTAAAAATTGTTCTTAAATTATTTATCTCTTGTCTAAAGTTATAAAATGTTCATTTATTTAGTTTATTCCAATATTTATTTATAAATATAATTGTTATATTATGAATGGTTGTATGTTGTATTTTAAATTTTTTAACTACTTTTGTAAATTATTATGCATCAATTTTGGTAGTTTCATGTTAGTTGTGGTAATTTATTTAGTTTTAATCTTCCATTATTTGAGCTTATACCATGTTATAAAATGGAATTAAAAGGTTTATTATAATTTATACATATTTATTGTTAGCATTATGATGAAAAAATAGGTATACCTTGAGTAATGTATCCTTGGGTAAAGGTACATTGGATCAGACTTCTCACTAGACTAGAGGATTATTTCTTGTTTATAAAAGTTGTAGTTTGAAATCTATCTCTTAAATATTATACATGTGGTGATTTTTTGATTTCATATGATTTTAATCCTTTTAATTAAAGGGATTAATATTACTTATTAATATGATGTCTGTGAATATGTTTTATTATAGATGGATTTTATTTTGGGTTAGTGTCACAAACTATGAGTTGTGTAAGAGTTACAAATCAATATGGATTGAACATATTGATCTAGTAAAAGAAATAATAGTTTCAAACTAAGTCATTATAAGAATGCATACATGTAAAGATAATAAAATAAGATGATATTGGGAGATTAAAAACCATTTTAGAAATATTGAGTGTCTAATCCCTTCTAAATAAAACACTTTTCATTGCCTTGATTATCTAGTTGTGTAGGTAGTTCTAATGTTTGGTTCCATTGGATTTTTAATATAATAAAATAAAGTAATGGGTGACCCCAATAGGGTTAGGTTATGATTATTTTAATTTTATTTTGGTAACTCATAGCTAGGAGATTCTAATAGGATTAAGTTTCCTGAGGAATAATTTTGAGTGAATCTAAATGATTAATTAGGGAAAAGAGTTGTTGGTTCAAATATACAAGAGTAATATTTTATATGATTGGCATGATGTCCTACTCAAAAATATAAGTGGTGAAAGGAATGACAAATTGAACTCATTTATTAGTGAAATTTGGATCTTATCCCACTAATAGATATTATGGATATAAAAATAGTTCATTATTTCAATAGGATAAAATTTAATAAAAGTCCTAATTAAATATAAGTACAATTTAATACTAATCTGATAAAACCTTTTGTTATAGATAAAATAAAATTATCATCATATTTGAGTTTGATTTTTTTGATCCACCCAAGAGAGAGAATGAAATTAATATAACTAACATCTTATTTTGGTATAAAAATATAAGAACTATTCATAAATAAATAAAATTTCCTATAATATAGCAATATCTTATTCAATAACCAACTATTGAATTTATTCAATTAACACACCTAGTTTGTAGTGATTCCCTGTTTTATATAAAATTTAATGTTAGTGAATGTTTGAGTTAATACTAAGAAGGTTTTTTAAGGTTTTGGGATGTTTAATAAAAAAAATTACAGCGCACAGTTTGAGAATGGTTTGTAGAAATCTAACTCAAATATATAGAAATTCTTGCAAGCTGTTTGAGGGTCACTATGTAAGTGCATAGTTGGCCATAATTAAGACAAACTATGTAGCCAACCATGCGACCTGGATTTTTTTAGGATAGAAATTACTCACATTATTAGCATATGGTTTTTCAAACCCTACAACATTACTGTTGGATGGAAAAAAAGTGTACAAAAATTTTCTTTTTAACCCAAAACTTGATCGAAAACCCTCATTATTCCTATAATAACAAAAGATACCAACTTCCAAGGTACCCTTAGGTTATTTTTAGTGATTTTAGGCATTTATACTCTGATTATGATGATTCTTTGACATTTTTTCATGTAAATAAAAGGTTGGGATCCTATTCTTCTTTCCCACCATAGATACCCTTCAATTTTATGGAATAAAATTATAGATCAGAGTTTTTGGGCCTCAATATGTGGGATCAATTGAGTTTTGATCATTTTATCTTGGGAATTGATAGGTAAATGGAAGGAAGGGGTCAATTTTGTAAGATCTTCTAATTATCATTATGCCAAATGAATTTGAGGTACGCAGTTTTTTCCACATTCCATTTTTCTTAGACTATGAAGGATTTCATTCTTTTTATTGATTCCTATCATTTTAAATGAAAATTATATTGCCGAAACTCTATTTAATATTTATTGGAAAGCCCTCTAGTTTCTATCATTCATGGTTTTAGGGATCTGTGTGACACCATATAAGATTTAAAAAAAAGATGGTTTCGAAAGAAGAAAATTTTGGTAAATCAAAGGAGATTTGATAGTGTTATTGGAATGATTTCGGTTGTGTGTTTTTACTTGTTCATTATGTAAATTTTTCATGGATAGAACTAGCCAATATTAGAATATCATTTGGTGAGGTCCAGGTTATTCATGGGAATTTATATGTATGTGAGTTTTACAGATGAAATATTGGTGGATATGTCATGGATGAAAGGAACCAAGATCATATGATGATATTGGGAGTATTGGGATTGCATATGTGTGTGAGTGGGATTTTATAATTGATGTTGAAAAAACTATTTATGTTTCTTTTAAAAGAAATGTTTATTTAAAAAAAATATGATTATTTGATTTATGGTTTAGAAGCTATTTTTTTTAAGTGTTCTTAATTATTTATACGTGGATAAAATACTTTAAATAGATTTTTATACTCCAAAAACTATTTTATTAAACTATGATTTAACATGATTCTAGTCCCATGATAGTGGAGCAAAGTGATAGTGATAGTCATGGATGTTTTTAGTTAGATCTTGGATGCGTGGTCATTCATGGAGTTAGTGTGTTGTTGCATTGGGTACCCGAGTCTATTGTTGCTCTAAAGACATAGTGATTTGGTTCCATTATTTACATTTATACTCTTTTTTTGTACATTAATTAAAGTTTTTTTATAATATATCAAGCATCACTTATACATTTTACGCTTATTTTTTATATGTTCCTCTTTATCTTTGTTTCTATTTATGGTTTTTTTGTTTTAAAGGGTAAATCATTCCCCAATTATATTATTATATTAACCCCAAGGAGTTCGTTTTCACCATTATTGTTTGTGGAATGTCACCTAAGGTTCATAACACCTCCAACCTAACCTAAGACAATAGATTGGGTAGGGATGTTACAAATGTTATCAATTTGTTGGGTCCTTTATAGAGGATCGTAGTAAAGAGATAGGATATGTTAGGACTTGAAAGTTACATAATTAAAATATTTATCTAATATTTTTATGTTGAAATTCAAGTTACTAGGGAATAATAGATTTTAAAAAGTAATCTAAAACAATTTTAGAAATGTTTTTATCTCGTCATTATGGGTTTAACTGATGAGTTTAAGGTATCATTCATTTGTGAAGGGACTACCACTTAGGATTGAATTATCATATGGTTATTTGATTTTGGTATTTTGATTTTTTTGTTTATCCTTCCATGATATACATTATTAAACCTTGGATAAAAATATTTAAAATGAAATTAATTTGAAAATTTTGATATGGTTTCAGAATGTAAATGACACTAGTCAGAAGTATGAGAAACTATAGAGAGATTGCAGTAGAGAATGTGGTTCCACTCAAACCCTAGATAAACTAGTAGTTGGTTCAGAGTATTATGCAGGTATTTAGATCTATTGATAAGGTGCCTCAATAAGAGGAACATTCTCACATGAATCACTCATCATAGTTCCTAAAGAGGAATCCATAAACATTCTAAGGTTATTAGGGTCCTAAAAAATAGAAGTTTGGATAATTAGGATAAAAATAATATTTTACTTCCATAGAACCCCATCTAAAATGAAATTCAGGATGGTGATAAATATACTAGAGGACTTGGGACTATATTGGTAGGATTTAATGGTTCAAGTAAAGTTGTATAAGAACATTACTTGGTAAGGGTTTTAGGATTTGTTCAACAAAAATTTGTACCCAACCATCTTTTATCTCATAAGGATGATAGTTTTATTCCAAATAAATGATGGAAATATCTCAGGGACTAAATATGATTCTAAATTCACTCACTTGGGTTTATTTGAACTGAAGTTAGCATCATGTGAAACAATGAAGGAATATATATTTTAGGTAGGACTTTTAGTTGAGTTACATTATAAAAATGGTTAACAAGGAACTAGATAGAGAGAGATAGGGTATGAAATTTTAGTGGAGGGGACAAATTTTTCTATCTGAGTATGGTCAGAAATTCCAATGCTTTAAGTAAACATAATAGGGAGGGATACAATCGGGGAAGCAGGGCACAGAACAACTCGAATCTTGGATCATATTCTTATCCACCACATCATAGCAATGAACCTAAATACTTTCTGTTTATATACCTTCCATTTAGAAAGAAATGTTGTACATTGTATCCCAAGAAGCTCCATAATTGAAATAATAAACGGAATCTTAAAAAGTATTACAAAATACTTATGAATTTAATGGGAATTTATGGAACAACTCAGACTCAGACCTTGTATGTTCAAAAAAATAATCTCATTAGAATAGATCACATCCCAAGAATTAGGTGAACAGGGTAAACTCCAAGAACAACTTGGTGGTCCAATAAAAACTTTAGCAGAGGAGTAATAACTATTATATTGGTATTGGTTTATAACTATATGAACCATTGTATACTACTCCAACTGAGCATCTATGCCCCTCCATGGTGTGAGGAACCATACTTTTGAACTCGACTATGCATGTTTTGTTTAATACTGGTGCATCGTATTCATTTCTTTCTTCTCATGTGGTTAAAAAATTAGTATTTCATATCAATATGATGCCTACTATTATGAGTATTTAGATACCTCTTGGTTAATATAATTGTAGAGCATAAAAGTTCTCTGTATGTTCCATTAACTTTGACATGGTGCAATTTGTTTGGGAGTTTATGTTCCTAGAGATGTTTTTTTATCTGGTCTATAGACTAGCCTTGTTAGTGGAAATTAAATCCCAAATGGACCGATATGCTCGACAAGTGATTTTTAATTCCCCTTAAAATATTTTTCATGTATTCAAGGGAGACTGAAATATTAACACAAACAGAGGAAGACTTTTTAAAAATTAGATAGAATAATCTTTGGCCAGTTTGAAGCACTAACATAGGGTCCTACAGATGGAATTAAAAATTTAACTCTTCCTGTTATAGTGGATTAATACTCATATATTTTTTTGAATGATTTATTAGAGTTACCACCTCTATGGGAAATAAAATTTTCAATCAATATACTCCAAATAAATAGCCATATTCTACTCCCATCATACAGAATTACTCTAATGAAAATATAAGAATTAAATGTCCAACTTAAAGAATTGGTAACTGAATGAAACATTATAACTAAAAAATTACCTTATACTACTCGATGTTTATTCATAAATAAGAAAGAATAATCACTCCAATTATGTGTTGGTTAACATAGATTGAAATAAGTTAGAATCAGTAATTGATATCGTCTTCTTTATATTTATGGTCTATTTCATTAATTGAAGTGAGCCAAGTGGTTCTCTAAGTTTGATATATGATCAGGACACCATAACCTTAGAGTTAAGAAGGGAATATTCTATGGATAGAATTTTAGATTTCACATATTCATTAAAAATATTTTTTAATACCCTTTGGTCTCAAGAATGGTCTAATGTTCCTCATGGCCCTAATGAATTCTATCTTCAATAAGAACCTCAATTATTCTTTTGTGACATTTATTCATGACATTTTGGTTTATTCCTAAAATAGTAATGACCATGAGAATAACTTATAGATCACATTGAGAACATTGTGTGATCATTGAATTTACACTAAATATTTTAAGTGTAACATATGTATTTAAGAATTTAATTTCATGGGATACATCATTTTTTAGAAATAATATCATTTGATCATGAAATTATTGAAGCATTCATTTTATGGAATTGAGATAAGAATTTATTCATGATTAAATATTTTGTGGTATTGGAAGGATATTATCATAACTTAATTTGGGATTTTTCAAGGATTGATTCACCTATAATGGAACTCAAAAAGGATGGGAATTCTATCTAAATGAGATTTTAACTACTATAAATCCTTCTAAGATCGAATATCTTGGATCACTTAGACACACAACCATATATTTATAGAACTATTGTAGGTTTATGTTTCTCATTTAGATTCTTAGGGATCAGGTTTGGCTTGTGTTATCATGTAGGGAGATCATGTGGTGGATAATGGCTCAAGGCAGTTGAGAACACATGAAAATAATTATCTATCCCATGAATTGGAATTATAAATAGTGCTAAATACCTTGAAAATATGGTGCCACTATATCATTGGAAAAAAATAATGACCTTCACTAGTCATAAGAACTTGAAGAATATATTTTCTTCATGTGGATTGAACTTGAAGAAACAATGATGGATAGAGTATCTCTATATTTTCTACATCAACTTGATATATACACCTAAGTGAGGGAATTATGAGGAAGATTCATTAAGTTAGAATTCATATATTCAATTTCTTAGAGAGAATCATGACCAATGGATGTTGAAGAGTGTAATAGATTATATGAAACTTGAGTGTTCCAAACATGATGAGAATGCAGTTTTCTTCTTCGAAACATTAGTTCTATATTTTATTGATGTGGTCAAATTGTCTCAATGATCTGATCCTAGTTGCATCAGCATTAGTTCAAGAATAAATGGTGGGGATACTTTGGATGGTTTGATAAAGGATTAAAATTTGATATTGAAATTTTGAAACTAAATCATTTTTCCTCAATCATGTCATGAAAAAAATTATTTCATCATATCACCATTGAAAATAATTTATTCACCCAGGAATTTAGAAAATATACAAAGAGATAAAATCCCATTTCAGGTTATTAGTTATAAAAATAAAAATTATATATACTATTCAAAAATGGATAACTTTTTAACTAGTCAGGGTTGAGAATCAATAAACATTGGTTATGTTGTAATCCATGCCTATGCATATTTTGAAATGGGACAAAAAATTTAGAGAATTTTTCATTATTCTACCAAAGATACTTCAGAAACATGATGTCATTTGGCTGATTTTCTATATAGTATAAACTGTCTAAAGGCCTTATATTTTTTATTAATTTTTGTATTATCCCATTTTTTAACTATGTTGATGGGGAACTCTTAAATAACCCAAAGTCCAGTGGCACAAATCCTAGTACATGACCTAGATTCTTAAAGACCCAACTACACATGGAATTACTCCTCCAAACATTTTATTCATTGATGGTTCCTATCTGCCCAACTTTCCTGGATTTTCAACTACCATTTCCCTATATAGATATGCATCATTCCTAGTACCAATGTAAATATCCATACCCTCTCATCATTCCCAATCTGGTTATCTCTACTTTGGTGGATACAACATACTTTGATTCCTCTTCCAGGGCATTATCATATGTGGTATAAACTAATTTTTTCTGGTAATAGAGGACTTGTCAATTGAAATTTGATGTTATTGGGTCTTGAGGTGGCCTGGAGGCCCTATAGCTCCAATTTCGATGGTAGATAGAAGGTCATGTGTCCCATAGGCCAAAATTGGTGACCTGAAGGGCCAAACTAGATGAATAATTCTAGTTTGGATAGTGCCTCTACAGTACCAACTACATGTCTACTATATTAACCTAAAAATATCCCTCTACTAGGATTTTATCGTGGGTTTCATGCAGGATTACAGGGTGTGTTGACCACTCGGATACCACACCAACTGTGTGATTATGGATCGACTTACCAAGTTAGCACAGTTTCTCTAAATCATAGAATCCAATAAGGTGTAATATCTAGAAAATTTATACATTTGATAAGTGTCCAAGTATATGGATTACATATATCAATCATCTAATATAGAGAACCTAGATTAACATCATATTTTTGGCACACTTTACAAAAGCCTCTCAAAAATCAATTTTCCATACGTATAGAATATCATCCTCAAATTGAAGGAAAATTAGAACAAAAAATTCAGATGTTAAAAGATATGCTATAATATTGAGTCATGGGATTCTGTGGCTCGTGGGAAGATCTTATCTCATTGGTTGAGTACTCATAAAATAAAATTTTTGAGTCTATGATACAAATGGCCCCATTCAAGTCATTATAATGCATTCCTTTCCATTATCCACTCTACTGGGTGGAAATAGGAGAGACTTCACCAATTGGGGATAACATTGTAGAGACCCAAATCTTGACATACATGGACATTACATTACTTTAGAGGAATACTTTATACATAACAAAAACAGACACACAAGGACCGTAATAGTTTAGTGTCTTTGGAAACATGGAACGTAATCTTCTAATCGTGGTGAAAGATCATCAACATCTCCCATAAAGATCTTTCCCTTTTTTTACCTAAAACCTTTCTTTATATATTGGGTAAAATAAAACATAAAAAGGGTGAGATCAAATGCTCAGTAAGGGTAAGCATGGATAAAATAAAACATACCATATACATTTGAACTTAAAAACATGAACACAATGTTTAAACATCAAAATCGTGAGCAACGACATAAAACATGGAAGTACATAAGGAATAGATCATATTAGAACATAAACCATGATAAAATAGCATGGGAATAAAACATTTAATTGTGGAATCCATTAAGCACATGTAATGATTTCTATAGTATCCAAGGAATTACTTCCAAGACCATCTTAGTGGACAAAGTCCCTTTCTGAATCGAGTTCATTCCTCGTTCCAGTACTGTAATACTGAACCTGTTTAACCTGCCGTTCCAGCCATGCCTATATCATGAGATATAAATCTTTACCCAATGTATTGGAGGGAGATATAGGTCTCACCCATCTCATAATGAAATCATTCTTACTTGTGCCACAAAATAAACATACATCATTCATAATAACCTAATAAATAAAATGTGTTTCATAAACATCATCACATAATCCATATAAAAGAAATGGATATCATTTCATAATAAGAAAAGAGAAACCATTTAAATCATAGAGACATTATACTGGAAATGTACACATATGAAAATAATGTCATCTTAGATAGAAAATGGTTTTGATAAAACACTTGAAATGAATTCTTGAGGAAAATATCCTTTCTTCTTCAAAATCAATTCCTTTTCACAAAATGCCATCCAATTTTAAAAGAAAGAGATTTTGTTGAAAATAGTTATGAAATCTTTTGGAGGAAGATTCATGAAAATAAGGCTTTATAAAACCGTAAAAATACATTTGTGCCGTATAATTTAAAAAAACATTCTTCTCGTACTTTTGTCGGAAAAGTCAAAAAGTACCTCGTAACCTAAACAAAAGAAAGATTCCTTACATACCATGTAGTAAAAGTCAAGAATGGGTAAAAAGGACTTTAAAAGCACATGAATACACTTTTATAAAACATGGAAATGGATGATAGCAATAACCCCAGTAAATACTTATGAATAAGCAATCTCAGATAAAAATGATATTTGAAAAATTATCCCTTACCTTAGGTCCGATATGCTTCGTACGTATCTGAACCTCCAGTATAATATTTTAAATAATGTTATTGACTTATTAAATAATCATATTAATTGTTATGATATCATATATGGTTCACTTATGACTTTATATTACCCATTCTTTTGTAAATTCCATGTTAAAGAGCATTTTGGGTAAAATCGTTTCATTTGTCGTCCGTGTTTTGACTTGTAATTATTCATATGATTACTTAGATCATGATTAATTACATCCAGAATGTAAAAATTTATTTATATATAATATATATTCATAATATACATATATATAATAGATCTATAAATGTAAAGAAATACACCGTTCATGGAGACGGTAGGTCGTTCGTACGCATGAACGTTGTTTTCGTTTCCTCACTAAATTGAATGGAATTAATTGGATGACCTACATATATATATATATACATAAATCCAGTATCATTATTATGTAATATATTTCATGATTACTTATTATATATACTTTATAATCTTTTATGAATGGTTAATTATTGAGAATGAATCTCATCGCGTCGTGGAGACGGTATTCCGTACATACGCACGAGCGATGATATCGTTCCCATGATCATGGAATTTTATTGGAGTGTATGTATACTATTACAGAATCAATATCACTTTACAATAATCATATATATTTATTATTTACACCATTATACCCATCCAAGTAAGGTGGTGGTGGAAAATAGATTACACCACGGTGTGGAGACGGTATTTCGTACATACGCACGCGCGGTGATTTCATTTTCTGTAGGATGGATAGATGGTGAAATAGGGTTATTTCATACTTAAAATAACATATCAGTATGTGAGTGATACTTATTTTATTACTTAATAATGAAACAACTAAATAAGAAGAAGTAGAAGAAGAAATAAAGTTGGAATAATCGGTAACGAACATTACCTCTTCTTTGAAGCGCCTCTTTGAGACCTCCTCTTAGGGCACTAAAATTGGTATTTGAAGAAGAACAGGACCTATAGTATGTTTCTAGGGAAGTGGAGAATAGAATTGTTCAGGGTTTGGCCGATCTTGAAGGCTCAAAGTGGGGTGTGGAAGAGAGGGAGGAGGTTCCCTTTTATAAGGGAGGAGAGGGGCACCTTTGGAATTCTTAAAAATATTAATTTATAATAAATCTAACCCCACATAAAAACCTACAAAAATGACTCATATTCAAATATTAGATGATATAGTGTTGTAATGTAATCAACAAATCAAATTTAGACATGTTTGGATCTTAGTTTAAACCATATCATTTTGATTTATCCTTATTTGATCTATTTAAGTTTATTTGTGGTAATAAACTTCTAAATTTTAAATTATAACAAATAATTACTTATTTGTTGTGAATTTTACATAATTGTTTACTTTATAACATTATAGAACATATAAATTTAAATTTATAATTTTGAAATATTTTTGTGATTTTTAAAAAATTTTATAATTTGTTATTTTTATAAAATAACAATAGTGTAAATCTTGACACTATTCATTTATTTGAATTTAAATAAAATATATACAGAAGATATGTTCTAACTAAAATCTTTAATAGATTTATAAAAGGTCATATGTATCTATAAAATTAGTGGATCACATTAAATAGTTCATATAATATTTATTTTATTATTTTTAAAACCATTTATTTGGTTTATCGCTTAATAAAATAATTACTACAACATTTTTGTATAATTATTTAATATACTTATTTATTGCATAAATATTAAAACTAAAATCCTATGATGAAGATAAATCTATTAACATTCACAATAATAATTTTACTCGAATTTATCATCTTAAAATCAAAATATTTAAATTGTTATATTTATTAAATTATGAAGGTGACAACTTTGGAATCATTTAAAATAAAATAATATAAGTGTCATAATCACTTTTATAAGTCTCCAAACGGTTATATATTAGGTAATTGGATGATTAATGTGTAGATATACACTACCAATAAGTTGTTTTCTGGTTTTTGGGCCTTTTAATGGGTATTATTATTTCAATAAAAACTATATTACTTATTTTCCACTTAATAAATAATTTATGTATCATTAATGTATCACCATTAATGACAATTACTTAATCCCTAAAAATTCTAAATAAAATATCATGATGTAGATAAGTTTATTAGATTTCTGGATACTATTCATTTTCGAAGTTTTATGATGTTTATCACTAAATTAAAATTATTATACTTATAAGATTTAAGAGAGTGACATGTTGTCACTTTCTTTGGTTTTAATAATAATTAAATTATTTTCTTGCTTCAAAGTCCATAAAATGAATATAATCTGACACTTAGGTTATATGGGTATACTTTTATCCATACAATAGAATTTTGGCATGTTTTAGGGTAATATTATATTTACCCTTAATTACAAGATTTACCTTTAACTATGGTAAATAAAATTTACCGTAGTTACTATTCATAATTCCCAAAAATAAAAAGTAGCTTATTAACATAATTTGGACCCACTGATTCCAAATATGGAATCCATTCTTCCAAATTCAATACATAAAATTTTCAGAAATGAAATTAAATTTAATCCCGTTGTCGAAAGAAATCGGGATTTTCTTTAAAACATTGCAAAAGATTGAATTGATTTAACCTACAAATTTAATGTAAAATAAATGCTAATGGCATAAATTATATTAAATGGTAAAACTATATTCTATTTATACTTTAAAACCATTCAATATTATAATTTACCCATATAAATTATTGCGATGAAAAATGTTGTTTTTAATTAAAATATAGCGTGTTTTTACTATTCATCAAAATATGAAAGTTACCAGAATAATATGAAAAAAATTATCCAAAGTAAATTTTTATTTCTTGATTCCAAAGAAGAATTTTATTTTTTCAAATTTAACTTATAAACATGTCAAAACTAGATTTAAAGTGGGTGCGCCATCAAAAGGCGGCAAAACTGCATTTTTTGAAAAATACATATTTTACCCGAAAAATTTATTTTGTTCTTATACCATGTTCTAGAAAATGTGTAAGATGAATAATAATTTCATAAAATTCAAAATTTAGTTAATACTGTTCATAAAGTCTGGTTCATAATAATATTATAATAATATATCGTTGTTTAGTAAAACCCGGTATTGCGTACAAC
The DNA here is from genome assembly GCA_963277665.1 of Viscum album. Classification (NCBI taxonomy): domain Eukaryota; kingdom Viridiplantae; phylum Streptophyta; class Magnoliopsida; order Santalales; family Viscaceae; genus Viscum; species Viscum album. The sequence continues at coordinate 2,041,305,178 of OY728147.1, read as the reverse complement.
ACACGCTATCGAGGAAGGTCGTGATTGCGTGTAATGCAAGCCAAGTCAGGGTTGTGTGTCGTGCAAGAATCCTTCGTTGTTTCGTATAACATAATCCAACCATATTTCATTTATACATTGAATATATATATATATATATACTCGATGTTGCGTAGAATAACTATTATCAAAATTGTGTGCCACACAATCCAAGAATAGTGTTGCGTATACTGCAAGCTAATATGGTGTTGCGTATAGCGCAAGGTAATCTTTGTGTAGCATACAACACAAGACATTAATGAAATTAAAAAAATATTTTTCATAAAATCTTGGGGTGTTACATTCTACCCCCCCTTAAATTGATTTTCTCCCTCGAAATTCGTCGGGGTTATAAATGGATTACTACTCGAAAGTTTGTTTAATTGAAACCCAAATTGTATAAAGGAATACCAAAATATGGCTTTAAAAACTAAATTATGAAATGTAACGATTACCCAAATTATCGCATCATTGGGTTTCCACGTAGAAGAACATAGGTGAAAATATGGATATGGAAGAAAATTATAACCATCAAGTTCTGATGGACAGTGGTAGAGAACATGGCTATGAAAAAGCCAACAATCACAAAGCTATTGATTTGTGATGATCTAAGGTACCATCTGATTCATCAGATATAAGGGAACTAGGACAACATTTTTGGTTTTCAAGATCATTTCTCTAAAGTTGATGAATTAAAAGAAATAATTGCATGATTTTGGTACAATCTCACTGTTGTTCGTGAATTGAACAATTTCCACTTCATCCCTTAAATAAATGAGGTTGAATTTGTTATTCGTGATGTGTTAGTAGATCATGTGATAGAATGATGGGTCATTCCATCTCTTTCAAACAAAAGGTTATCAAAAGTTATAAGTCCATTTTATGGTTAGATTAATTGTATGTGGTTCCAAAAATGAACTTATATATCATACCGCTTAATAAAATAAAACTAGTTTCTACTAACCAGGGACTTCCTGTAGGCCAGTGGTAGGAAATAAAGGCTAGTCGTACTTCGGTTGTGGGTTCGATTCCCACAGCTTTGTCTGACGCGATGGGTTGTCGCTTGTCCTGCAGGTTGTCCTTTTTCTAAAACTATGTTACTTTAACATCCCATCAATAATATCGAAAAAACTTCTATCCTTAAACAATACTAACTTATGTCCAACATAATCCATTCAAATCTTTAGGATTATCCATAATACTACAGTCCACTCTCATAATATAGTGAAAACGATTACTAGATATTTAATACCATCATTGATCCCCATATATCATAAGATATGTCTTGTTGGTCACATTCCAAACATTCGAAGACCTTAATCATGTATTCTCTTGAAAAATGAATACATATTGAACCTTAGTGAAAACATGAATGCAGTTAAAAGTTAACACTTTCCGTATACCAAAATCTTCAAAATTCTATATACTCAAACCATGATATCATTTAGTCCTTATATCAATCATGAGCTCATGAATACAATCAAAAATCTCATTATCTTCTTATCCCTTTATTATGCGCATATCATCTACTTTCCAAAAATATCTAAATAACCTTCCATGGTTACCAGTACAATTAAACATATACTTTCATATACTTTAGGAAAAACAATAGTGTAACAATCCTTAGATGATACTTTATTCCATAGAACCATACATTATTCTTTATAAACATACAATAATTCCACTAACTTCTTAAACCACTAGCTGAGCTTCATTATTTACTTCATCTCATATTTCATTTGTAGTCTCTTCATCAACATCCACATAAATACTACCCATATGACCATGCTGATTCTCTTCATTAAATTTTCCCTTAGGGCATTGGTTTGCATAATGTCCATACATTCCACATTTAAAACATCTAATCATTGTTGAAGTCATAGCAATACCATTATCCTTGTCCATGGTGTTAACTGAACCTTTTCCTTTACACTACTAGCTTTGTGTCCTTATTTTCCACACCCAAATCATCTTCCAGTTCCTTTTAAACAATCTCCCCGGTGCCTCTTCCCACATGATTTACATGAGGGAAATTGAACTTTCTTTCCTCTATGATCATCATGAAATTCCATCTTTCTCTTATTATCGGAGTCGGGAAACTTACCAAAGTTGAGATTATTGATCATATTATGAGATTATTGATTAGGAATAATAATGATGTTTGGACTTCCAGCTCCCGTTTCATTTGGATTCTCATGAAGAAAATCATTCCATTGTCTATCATATCCTCCATTATCGTGAATCTTCCTATTTCCAACCATTTTCTAAAACCCAAAAAGAATAGTGTGAGAGGCAAAAATCATGCTAGGGAAAACAACATAGTAATGGGAGAGTATCCTCAATATCTAACATCTTAGGTTAAATTATATGATCGTTACCGTAGCTCTAGGACTGTATCCTATACGTATACTTATCCTTAGGGACATCCCTAGACATACCTTAGAAATATCTCTAGGGATCTCACTAACGTTTTCGCATCCTAGTTTCCAAAGGTTGACTAATCCTTTCCTCTAATACCAACTATAGAGACCCAAAGCTTGACGTACATGGACATTACATTACTTTAGCGGAATACTTAATAAATAACAAAAACAGACACACAAGGACCGTAATAGTTTAGTGTCTTTGGAAACTTGGAACGTAATCTTCTAATCGTGGTGAAAGATCTTCAACATCTCCCGTAAAGATCTTCCCCTTTTTTTCTTACCTAAAACCTTTCTTTATATCCTGGGGAAATGAAAACATAAAAAGGGTGAGCTCAAATGCTCAGTAAGGGTAATCATGGATAAAATAAAACATACCATATACATTTGAACTTAAAAACATGAACACAATGTTTAAACATCAAAATCTTGAGCAATGACATAAAACACGGAAGTACATAAGGCATAGATCATATTGGAACATAAACCATGATAAAATAGCATGGGAATAAAACATGTAATTGTGGAATCCATTAAGCACATGTAATGATTTCCATAGTAGCCAAGGCATTGCTGCCAAGACCATTTTAGTGGAGAAAGTCCATTTCTGAATCGAGTTCACTCCTCGTTCCAGTCATGTAATACTGAACCGGTTTAACCTGCCGTTCCAGCCATGTCTATCTCATGAGATATAAATCTTTACCCATTGAATTGGAGGGAGATATAGGTCCCACCCATCTCATAATGAAATCATTCTTACTTGTGCCACAAAATAAACATACATCATTCATAATAACCCACTAAATAAAATGGGTTTCATAAACATTGTCACATAATCAAATAATCCATATAAAAGAAATGGATATCATTTCATAATTAGAAAAGAGAAACCATGTAAATCATAGAGACATTATACTGGAAATATAAACATATGAAAATAATGTCATCTTAGATAGAAAATGGTTTTGATAAAACACTTGAAATGAATTCTTGAGGAAAATATCCTTTCTTCTTCAAAATCAATTTCTTTTCACAAAACGTCATGCAATTTTAAAAGAAAGAGTTTTGTTGAAAATAGTCATGAAATCTTTTGGAGGAATCTTCATGAAAATAAGGCTTTATAAAACCGTAAAAATACGTTCGTGCCGTATATGTTAAAAAAAACATTCTTCTCGTACTTTTGTCAGAAAAGTCAAAAAGTACCTCGTAATGTAAAAAAAAGAAAGATTCCTTACATTCCATGTAGTAAAAATCAAGAATGGGTAATTTAAACGTACATGAATACACTTTTATAAAACATGGACATGGATGATAGCAATAACCCCAGTAAATACTTATGAATAAGCAATCTCAGATAAAAATGAGATTTGAAAAATTATCCCTTACCTTAGGTCTGATATACTTCATACGTATCTGAACCTCCTGTATAATGATTTAAATAATTTTAATTACTTATTACAGAATTATATTAATTGTTATGATATCATATGTGGTTCACTTATGACTTTATATTACCCGTTCTTTTGTAAATTCCATGTTAAAGAGCGTTTTGGGTAAAATCGTTTCATTTGTCGTCCGTGTTTTGACTTGTAATTATTCATATGATTTCTTAGATCATGATTACTTACATCCATAATGTAAAACATGATTTATATATAATATATATTTATAATATACATATATATAATATGTCAATAAATGTAAAGAAATACACCATCCATGGAGACAGTAGGTCGTATGTACGCATGAATGTTGTTTTCGTTTCCTCATTGAATTGAATGGAATTAATTTTATGACATACATATATATATATATATATACATAAATCCAGTATCATTATTATGTCATATATTTCATTATTACTTATTATATATACTTTATAATCATTTATGAATGGTTAATCATTGAGAATAAATCTCATCGCGTCGTGGAGACGGTATTCCGTACGTACGCACGAGCGATGATATCGTTACCATGATCATGGAATTTTATTGGAGTGTATGTATACTATTACTGAATCAATATCACTTTAAAATAATCATATATAGTTATTATTTACACCAATATACCCATCCAAGTAAGGTGGTGGTGGAAAATAGATTACACCACGGCGTGGAGACGGTATTCCGTACGTACGCACGGGCAGTGATTTCGTTTTCCATAGGATGGATAGATGGTGAAATAGGGTTTGTTTGATACTTATAATAACATATCAGTATATGAGTGATACTTATTTTATTACTTCATAATGAAACAACTAAATAAGAAGAAGTAGAAGAAGAAATAAAGTTGAAAGAATCGTTAACGAACATTACCACTTCTTTGAAGCGCCTCTTTGAGACCTCCTATTAGGGCACTAAAATTGGTCTTTGAAGAATAACATGACCTCTAGGATGTTTCTAGGGATGTGGAGAATATAATTGGGCAGGTTTTGGCCGATCTTTAAGGCTCAAAGTGGGGTGTGGAAGAGAGGGAGGAGGTGCCCTTTTATAAGGGAGGAGAGGGCCACCTTTGGAATTCTTAAAAATATTAATTTATAACAAATCTAACCCCACTTAATAACCTCCAAAAATGACTCATATTCTAATATTAGATGATATAGGGTTGTAATATCATCAACAAATCAAATTTAGACAAGTTTGGATCTTATTTTAAACCTTATCCTTTTGATTTATCCTTATTTAATCTATTTAAGTTTATTTGTGGTAATAAAATTCTAAATTTTAAATTATAACAAATAATTACTTATTTGTTGTTAATTTTCAATAATTGTTTACTTTGTAACATTATAGACCATATAAATTTAAATTTAAAATTTTTAAATATTTTTGTGATTTTTAAACAATTTTATAATATGTTATTTTTATAAAATAACAGTAATGTCAATCTTGACACTATTCATTTATTTGAATTTAAATAAACAATATACAGAATATATGTTCAAAATAGAAGCTTTAATAGATTCATAAAAGGTCATATGTATCTATAAAATTATTGGATCACATTAAATAGTTCATATAATATTTATTTTATTATTTTTACAACCATTTATTTGGTTTATCTCTTAATAAAATAATTACTACAACATTTTTGTATAATTATTTAATATACTGATTTGTTGCATAAAAATTAAAAATAAAATCCTATGATTAAGAAATATCTATTAAATTTCACAATAATACTTTTACTAGAATTTATCATCTTAAAATCACAATATTTAAATTGTTATACTTATTAAATTTTGAAGGTGACAACTTTGGAATCATTTAAAATAAAATAATATAAGTGTCATAATCACTTTTAAAAGGCTCCAAACGGTTATATATTAGTTCATTGGAAGCTTAAGGTGTATATATACACTACCAATAAGGTTTTGTATGGTTTCTGGGACTTTTAATCAGTATTATTATTTCAATAAAAACTATATTACTTATTTTCCACTTAATAAATAATTTTTGTATCATTAATGTATCACCATTAATGACAATTATTTAATCCCTAAAAATTCAAAATAAATTATCATCATGTAGATAAGTTTATTATATTTCTTTAGACTATTCATGTTCGAAGTTTTAGGATTTTTATCACTAAATTAAAATTATTATACTTATAAGATTTAAGAGAGTGACATGTTGTCACTTTTTTGGTTTTAATAATAATTAAATTATTTTCATGGTCCAAATTCCATAAAATGAATCTAATCCGACCCTTAGATTATATGGGTATACATTTATCCATCCAATAGAATTTTTTCATGTGTTAGGGTAATATTATATTTACCCTTAATTACCCGATTTACCTTTAACTATGGTAAATAAAATTTACTGTTGTTACTATTCATAATTCCAAAAAATAAAAATTAGCTTATTAACATAATTTTGACCCAATGATTCCAAATATGGAATCCATTTTTACAAATTCAATACAAAAAAGTTGCAAAAATTAAATTAAAATTAATCCCGTTGTCGAAAGAAAACGGGTTTTTCTTTAAAACATTGCAAAAGATTGAATTGATTTAACCTACGAATTCAATGTAAAATCAATGATAATGACATGCATTATATTAAATGGTAAAAATATATTCTATATATACTTTAAAACCATTCAATATTATAATTTAACCATATAAATTATTGCGATGAAAAAAGTTTTTTTTAATTAAATATTGTGTGTTTTTACTATTAATCAAAATATGAAAGTTACCAGAATAATATGAAACCTTTTTCCAAAGTAAATTTTTATTTCTTGATTCCAAATAAGAATTTTATTTTGTCAAATTTAACTTATAAACATTTCAAAAACTAGATTTAATGTGGGTGTGCCATCAAAAGGCGGCAAAACTGCATTTTTTGAAAAATACTTATTTTACCCGAAAAATTTATTTTGTTCTTATACCATGTTCTAGAAAATGTGTAAGATGAATAATAATGTTATAAAATTAAAAATTTAGTTAATACTATTCATAATGGCTAGTTCATAATAATATTATAATAATATATTGTTGTTTAGTAAAACCCGGTATTGCGTACAACACACGCTATCGAGGAAGGTCGTGATTGCGTGTAATGCAAGCCATGTTAGGGTTGCGTGTCGTGAAAGAATCTTTCGTTGTTTCATATAACATAATCCAACCATATTTCATTTATACATTGAATATATATATATATATATATATACTCAATGTTGCGTAGAATTACTATTATCAAAATTGTGTGTAACACGATCCAAGAATAGTGTTGCGTATACTACAGGCTAATACGGTGTTGCGTATAGCGCAAGGTAATCTTGGTGTAGCATACGACTCAAGACATTAATGAAATTAAAAGAATATTTTTCATAAAATCTCGGGGTGTTACAAACATTGTCCATGGGACTATAGGAAAGAACCAAATGTTTCAGAAGCATATGGTAATGAATCATAGCCAATAGATATCATACACATATCATCATCATTAATCATTTCCTTTCAATGTGAGTGGTCATATCTTTTATAAAGTGCCACTAATACTTAGTCATCATCTCTTAGGAAAGTAACTGAAATTATATCCATATAATGTTTTCCTATTTTAGATTCTTAAATTTATTAAATATGTTTCATATTGGTTAGATTTACAGCTTAGATTCAGTGTTTCCTCTAATGTGTTCCATGTCTCTCAATAAATGAAGTGTTACTCAGATGATAGTCATGTGATTAGTTGGGATCATGTTATTCTTGAGTCGTGTGTGATGTTTATCTACAAACGTTTATAAATTAGGGATATACAAGAGAATAATTTTTGAGTTAGATATATTCCTTTGGAAAGAGTATTATAGAAGCCTAGAAAAATTTAATAAGAGATTGGGAATGAGAGAAATTAATCTGACACCAATGGCCAGACCTATTCCATCTTTCCAAAGATGAAAATCACAGTGATTAGAAGAAAATAATAACCCAATTTTGAGTTATTTCCAATGTTACTTAATGTTCATATTAATATATAGGATCTTTCTGGAAAGTTTAGAATGGTTTTGGGTTCATTTTTAAATGTGAATGGTTTAAGTAATAGAAACCATGATCCAGTCTCTATGAAACTACTTTAGGTTCTTAAGGATCACTAGGAAGGCACACTATTGGAAAACGGTTTTGGAAAACTATGTGTCTAATCCTGTAACTTGGATTTCTCAAGATAGTGTCGATTTACTCAGTTAGTGCATAGTTTTTCAAGATATTCATCCTAAATGTGTCATTGGAAATAAATTGTATTGAAATTACCATTTTAACATGAAACTTTCTTAAAAGGCCTCATTATTTTTCTATTAAACAATTTTCTCAATTTTCATGGTTCCCATAGGTTATTTTTTGTGATATTCAACATTTGGACTCCAATTTTGGTGATTCTTCATGTGTTTATTCATGCAAATATAATTTTAGGGGCCATTTCTTCCTTCACATTTTGGATAACATAGTTTTTTATTGAATAAAAATATAGATCAGAGTTTTTATATCGAGATATATGGTATTGAATGATTTTTGACTAGTTTGTATTGGTATTAGACACAGAAAATTAAGGAATGGGTTAGATCTAAAAGATAGTATAAAGATCATTACAATAAATAAATCTGAGGTAGGATGTTTTCCCCCTTTCAACTTCTCTTATAGTGTTATTGATTTACTAATTCTTATTGATTCCTATCCTTTTAAATGAAAATTGTACAACCAAACCTATATTGAAAATATTTTTAGAAAACTTTCTAGTTTCTATCATTCTTGGATTTGGGGATGTGGATGACATCGTATAGAATGTAAAAATAATTCTTTTAAAATAGTAAACATTTGGAAAATAAAAGGGGCTTTGATAAGAATCCTAGGAATTATTTTTGTTGTCTTCGTACTATTTCATTGGAAAATTTGGGCATGGATAAAATTCATTGTGATCACAAGACCTTTTCTAGAGGTCGAGGTTATTCACCCGAATGTTTTTGTGTGTGAGATCCAACATATTAACTATTTTTGTATTGATCATGGAAGGAATCCACAATGATAACAAGACTTTTTCTAGAGGTATTGTATTGCAGGGGAGTGTATGTGGGATTATGTAATTTATTTTTAATAAACTATTTTTACTTATTATAAAATATTAATGCTTTTTCTAAAAAAATGATTACTATGTTTCTAATTTAAAACCATTTTGCTAAAATATGTTTAATTGTCAGTATTTGTATCAACTACCTTAAATTTATCCCATTTATTTGGCGTCAATTTTATAAAACTATGAGCTAACATGATTCTTATATTAGTGGAATGTGGAAAACGTATATTGGGGTTTCTTATAAGTTTTTTATACTCAAACTTGTATATACACCCTAGGGAATATATAGAAATTGTATTCCATGACATGGTAAAGGGGAATGTTTCATAATTCATTGGCCGAGCACCTTGAGATTGTCATTCATGGAAGTTTGGATATAGATCTTAGATTCTTGGTCCTTCATGGAGTCGATGTGGTTCCACCTTGGGGGCCCGAGTCTATTTTTTCTTTGGGGTAATTGTTGTTTAGTTTTTTTCATTCTTACTATGATATTATTCTGATGATTCCTTCAAGTTGTTGTATATTATGTTATGAATCATTTATAGTTGTCACTAACATTTTTTATATGTTCTATTTCATATTTGTTCTTGGTTATTACTTATGGTTGTGTGTCTGTGTTAGTGTTTAAGGATAAATCATTCCCCCTTCCATTCCTGAGGTAAAATCTTGTTATTTTTTTCCAAAATTTTGTTTTCATGGAATTTCATCCAAGATTGGTAGCACCTTTGATCTAAACCAATCCAATAGGTTGGGAGGGGATTTTATAATTAAACATTTTGTTTAAGATACTTATTAAAAGATTCACGAAAGGTTTCAAAAGCATTGGTTTCTAGATAAAAAAATTAATTCTATTGAACTATCATATATTCAATATGATTATATATGTTGATGAATTAGAGAGACTAAAGGTTTCCTATATTTTTTCTACAGGTTATGAAATTATCATTTTAAATGTTATGGAAATGTGAATAATTTCAAGAAATATTTACCATATTTTCTAATATTTTTTAGGATAGTTGAACTAGGGAATGTGATGTCCAAATTTTAGTATTTAATTGAAAGTAAAGGTTGGTAAAATTTCAAACCAAAAGAACAAAATCTAGTTATAGTGGACAATAATGTCTCATTAAATGTCAAGTCAATCTCATTGAAACCTAAAGGTAATGACAGGATGAAGTGATATCTTTTCATATGAATGAATTTTCCAAAATAACTAAATGAGTTTATAAACTCCATAGAATTTACATGTTAAGTATTGATGTTATAGAAAAAAATTAATTTCTGTTTATGGGTATATAACCCCAAATATATATTTAACAAAAATTATATGTATAAAAAAGATCAAAATAAAAAATTAAAGGATGTTGAAATTTTTATTCAAATGAGAAAGAAACGGGTTTGCAACTCTTGTAATTGAATACAATGGAATAAATATAGAGCTCAAAGGGACTTTAATAAATTATGTGTATTTTCATCTTATTTCTCTTATATAATAAGATATTTCTTTTATAAATAAATGTTTGTTATAAACAAATTTATCAGATGAGGGATTTTATTCCCATGGTTTATGATCCATCATATTTGATAAAACACTTGAAAAGAAGATAAGGATAAAAGTTTTTTATCTTGGATAAAAGAGATTATCAAAAAAAATTCAAAATATGAGGGATGTGATCCCACCACCCATCAATGGTATATTTTGAATAGAAAATTCTTATCTATACTCTACTCTAATAAAATATAATTTCATATATGATATTGGTACAATAGTTTTTTTGTAAAATATTCCCACTAATAATAAATAATTATTATATCCAAACAAAAAAGTTTTTATGTCTCTTATAATTTTATTCTGATGTGAATATGATGTCTAATAGGATTTTGGACGTATATTTGTATGTAAAAACGTTTAGGTATAATAAATAAAGGATTTTTTAGTCAAAACCTAATCTGAATGTCACTTAAATATCATTACAGATTTATTGAATGTAAATAAAAATTAATGAATAATTTAACATTAGTTACAAAATATTCCAAGAAAAAAATTATATAAATGTGCCAAGAATAATTATGATAATGAAATTTTAAAGATATATATGTATAAAATATAATTAATTATAATTATAATATTTGATGATATGAATTTAATGAGTTTCAATACTTGTTTGAGGATTTGAAAATTATTAATATGATTCCTTAGTCTCACCATTATTAAAATTGTATTACTTCATAAATTTTACTCACTAGAATGGTTTACTAGGTGGCTTTTTTGATATGGTAACATTTAGATGTGGTAGGAATTACACAGAGATGAAATGCATTTAACAAAACCCTAAAAATGTAGTAAACATGAGGCATCATTTCCAGTATATCATATGTTATTAGATTACATAGTAACTTATGTATATTTTTCTTAAAATTATTAATGAAGTTTAAGAATGTAAAATTTAGCATGTTATACAATAGGCAGTCTCATTGTTATATTTATTTCATGTTGGTTTTATATAATCAAGAAGTGAAATGGTAATTAACCTCTTAATGTGTGACATTGATTTATCCCAAACCAATAGTCGTCATATATTATCTTTTATTGTAATAAAATTTTAAGACTAAAAAGGATAAGATATTGTATAGAGATACAAAATATGATCTTGTTACATAAAATTGGTTTTAGGTACTATATAATAAATGAAATATACAACACATAGTGTTACACACTATATATTTAGTATAATAAGGGTATATGTTTCATATTTGGATTTCCATATACCTAAGGTTTGTGAGATTCCAAGCCTATGAACCTTCATACAATAATACATTTCTTACGAAATCCATGAGTCTAATCTTACCATGACCCCCTCTCTCTAAATTCACCTCTCCAAGGATGGAAATAAAGGTAGAGAGTTAATGACCCTCAATTCCCACCTCCTATAGGACCTGGTTTGGCGACTAGCACCCGGGGAATAAAAATATCCTAAATGGGAGGAATTTACCTTTATAATAATAGGATTTGGGAGATAGGATATCATTGATCAATAAACATCATGAAATATCATAATCTAAACGAAACCCAAACTATACCATAATACATTTATAAAGTAAAATTAATATAGATAAAGGTCTCCAAAAGTACCCCAAAAAATCTAAGTCAGTGACACAGGAATAGCCCTAAAGGTTAAAACCAGTAATGTATATCACATTCCACATAGTCCTCCTAAAAACATGAAAGAAATATTGTATATATATGGGGAAATAATACAAGTATACTCATTAGGATCACACCCTCTCTTATGCACTTGGGAAATGAAGAACACTAATGCACCCATGACCAAATAGAAGAACCAACAATGCCTAATTAAGTCAACTAGCTAAAACCCCCATCACCAAATAATCCTCACCAAATAATTCATCCATGTATAATAACATAATAATATTAATATTGATAAAAAGGGAATCCCACACCACTTTCCCACTGATTTGATGCTCTTACACCCCAACATCGTATGTACCGGCACTCTCATCTCTTCTAAACCATCACATCACATCATATCTCTCTAAAAGACACCAGGGACATCATATCATATCACATATCACCTAAAGACACCCGGTCCAGCACATAGCAGGACATCACATCTCACTTGAAGACATCTGGATCTTCACATCATAGCTAAATCCAGTATAGTAGGGTATTGTGGACAGGAAGGATATCAACCTTTTTCCCATATCCTACCATGAAAGACCCCCACCATAAGTCAACTCATTATCTCATCAAAAATTACCATAGTTCAATTTGGACTTCTGGCTATTAAAGACTATACATGTCAACGTCACCGCGAAGAGAGATCATGGAATTGCGGGCATCCATCCATCCATCCGCACAACCGGGATGTCGATCAAAACACACCCAAAACATTTGGACATCGGCACATGGTTCTAGATATGGGAGTGGTGCATATGGAAATCAAAAGGTATATACAAACTATATATAGACAAAACCTCACAAAATTCCAAGCTATGGTTTCAAAAAAATAATAATATCCCTATAACGACCCATACTTTACATACATTGTTATTATTTCAAAATTGAAGCACACTTATTACAACATATAACAAAACTAGGAAAGGACCTTATAGGTATAGTGTCTTTAGAAACTAGGAAACATAAACAACTGGTTCATAAAGCGTCTACATTGTCTCCCATTTATTTCGTCATATCTATAGTCCCTTTTGGCATATATTACTTAATAACCTTCTTCATGGCCTGGGGAAAGAAAACATACAAAAGGGTGAGCTCAAATGCTCAGTAAGGGTAAAAAAAAGAAATATCAATCACATCACATTCATAATAACATAACTTTTGGAAATCTTAACCTGAAAAAGAGGTCATAATTTCATAACATGGGATAAATCATAGTAGTGAAATGTAATCCCAATACTCATAACTTAAAACATGAAACTTTGTGGCATATACACATAATCATAGAGAATCATTTCTTAGTAGTCAAGACTCATTTTCAAGACTATCTTAGCGGACAAAGTCCATTTCTGAACCGAGTTCACTCCTCGTTCCAGTCTTGTTTCACTGAACCGGTTTAACCTGTCGTTCCAGCCAAGTCTATCTCATGAGATATAAAATCTTTACCCAATGCATTGGAGGGAGATATAGGTCCCACCCATCTCATAATGATACCATTATTATGTGTTCCACAAAATCATAAACCATACATCATAGCATAACCCATGTAATAAAAATGGGAATATTAAACATCGTGACATTATAAAACAATTCATATAAGACAAAGGAATTCATAAAAATAATTCCATCACATCATAATCAAATCAATCTAATAATAGGGATAGAAACATAACCCTATATTATAACACCCGAGACTTTTATGTTATATAAATCATCAAAGGAATATTTTTCTACACAACACTTTCTTGGCTTGCTTTACACGAAATCGTGACCTTCCTCGATAGCTTGCGTCGTACGTAATACTGAGTTTCACTAAACAACGATATGCTATTAAAATAAAACTAGCCGTTATGAATAGTAATACCCACTTTTTGAAATTTTATAAATTTTACTTTTCAAAATGGTCTTCATTTCTGGATTCGGAATACCGAAATTAGCCTAGGGTGAAATTTTGGTATTTTTCTGAAAACTTTCAATTTTTGATGAATAGTGAAACCACTAAGTGGTAGGTTAAAAACTGAATTTTGCATAAAAATTAATTTTACCGCTTCTGTGAATGGAATTTTGAAAATCCGAGAGACACGGTTAATATCAAGGACTAAAATGTGGTTCAATGAGATGAAAATAATTTTTTGGTGAATAGTAACTTTTTACTTTTTTTTACCACAGTTAAAAGTAAATAGGGTAATTAAGGGTAAAAATGATATTATTATTACCCTAACACATGTCCTAATTCTATTGGACAAGTGTAATTCGACCAAAAACAAACTTAGGAATAAAATATGACCATTTAGGTCCACTTGGATTAGATTAGGACATTTATTATTAATTCATTTAAAGAAGGGTTAAAATAGTTAAAATCAAAGTTTAATAACTAAATAATTTTTAATATAGGGTTATGCATAAGATAAATTCGACTATAAATATTCATTAGAAATATAAAAAGATTTCCTACATAATGGTATTTTATTTATAATTTTTAGACTTTATATAAATTAATTTATTTATGACACAACGATGATGCAGTAATTTCCCTTTTAAGGAAATGTTAACATAATTGATGTTATAAATGCCCTAATAAATGTAATTTGAGACTTTTTATGAATTAAGCTAATTTTATAGGTTAATATGATATATTAGTGTTGATTTAATCAACTTGGATCGAACATCTAATTCTGTTATGACTTTCACAAAAATCATATATCAAATAGTGTCAAAATTGACACAAAATAGTTTTTAAATAAAATATTATATTATTAATTGTTATTTTATTCCTAAAAATATAAGGATCGGCCAAATGACTTAGATAAGGATATATATATTAATAATAAACAACTTGGGGTTCTTTTGGCATGTTATAGTAAGTGTATTAACCATATAGTGTAAGAAAACAAAAAGTCACGGTAAAAGTTAAATTATTTGACTTAGAGTTAAATCTAATTGATAAGGTTAAAATAATAACCTAAACCAGTATAAATACTATTGGTTGATAGGATTTCGACCCATCCCCACTTTACCTTCGAAATAAGACCCTTTGGAACCATTATAAACCGATTTTTACTTTAATATAAAATAATATTTTGAGATATTCCTAAGGTGCCCCTCTCCTCCCTTATAAAAGGGCACCTCCTTTCCCTCCTCCTCACACCAATTTGAGCACTCAAGCTCGGCAAACCCCTACCAAAATCCCTTCTCCACTTCCCTAGAATAATCCTAGAGGTCCTGGTCTTCTTTAAAGACCAATCTTAGTTCCCTAAGTGGAGGATTCAAAGAGGCGTTTCAAAGAAGAGGTAATATCCATTACCGATCTTTTCAATTTCTTTCTTCTTCAACTTCTTATTCTTTAGTTGTTTCATGATAAAGTAATGACATCAGTATTACTTACATACTGATATGTTATTATAAATATGAAACAACCCTAATTCACCTTCTATCCATCCTACGGAAAAATGAAATCACCGCGCGTGCGTACGTACGGAATACCGTCTCCACGCCGTGGTGTAATCTATTTTCCATCATCACCTTACAAGGATGGGTATAATGGTGTAATGATTAACTATATATGATTATTATAAAGTTATATTGATACTGAAATAGTATAAATACACTTAAATACAATTCCATGATCATGGGAACAATATCATTGCTCGTGCGTACGTACGGAATATCGTCTCCACGATGTGATGCGACTCGTTCTACATGATCATCATTACATAGTAATTATATAAATGAATTGAATGGATAAATATGATATATGTTACACTAATACCATTCTGGATATAAGTTATCTATAACCTTAAAAGAAGAATAAGAATTTATTCGGCAAAACACGCATAAGAACAAAAGGCAATAAAGACCCGAGTAACAAGTAACAATGAAATATTACTAATAAGAAGCTAAGAATATGGACATATATGATATCATATCAATATGTATGATTCTGGAATAAGTCAATAACATTATTTAAACCATTATACAGGAGCTTCGGACACGTACAAAGAAAATCGGACCTAAGGTAAGGGAAATATCACAATCTCATTTTTATCCGAGATTGCTTATACTTTGGTATTTACTGGGGTGTATTTTATCATCCACATACATGTTTCCTCAATATGTAATATTATTTCCATCCTTCTGCAATAGTTTATATCCAATTTTACCCTTTGGTGAGTTTTTAGTAAAAGATATGAAAGGAATCTTTTGTCGTTTTTCGTATGAGGTACTTTTTGACTTTTCCGAAAAAAGTACGAAGAATGTTTTTTTTTAACTTATACGGCATGAATGGATTTTTAAAACATTATTTCCAAGAATCTTCCTTTACAAGTTTTAAAGTTTATTTTTAATCAAATTCTTTTAGTTTAAATTTGTATGACATGTTAAGAAAGGAAAAATGTTTTTGAAGAAGAAAGGATATTTTCCTCAAGAATGGAGTTCAAGTGTTTTATCAAAATTATTTTCCATCTAAGATAATAAAGGGTTCTGTTTTTATCCCTATTATTATATTTATTTGATTATGTTGTGAGGGAATTATTTTTATGAAGTCATTTACCTTATATGATTTGTTTTATGATGTCATGATGTTTCAAGAATCCCATTTTTGTTACATGTGTTATGTGATGATGTATGATTTATGATTATGTGGCACACATAAGAAAGGATTCATTATAAGATGGGTGGGAACTATATCTCCCTCCAATGCATTGGGTAAAGATTTATATCTCATGAGATAGACTTGGCTGGAACGAAAGGTTATTTCGGTTCAGTGATTCCGGACTGAAACGAGGAGTGAACTCGGTTCAAAAATGGACTTTGTCCGCTAAGATAGTCTTGGAAATGAGTCATGACTAACAAGAAATGATTTTCCATGATTATGTGTGCATGCCAAAAAGTTTCAAGTTTTATGTTATGATTATGGGGATCTCATTTTCACTTCTATGATTTACTCCATGTTAAGATATTATGATCTCTTTTGCAGGTAATGATTTTCAAAAAGATATGATATGATTTTTATTTCCTTTATTTTCCCTTGCTGAGCATTTGAGCTCACCCCTTTTATGTTTTCTTTTCCCCAGGTCAGGAAGATGGATATTAAATAGAATATGCTAAAAGGGACCCTAGATTTGATGAAATAAATGGGAGACACTGTAGAAGATTTATGAACCAGTTGTTTATGTTTCCCAGTTTCTAAAGACACTATACTTATACGGTCCTTTGTGGTTTTGTCATATGTTGTAATAAGTGTGCTTCAATTTTGAAGTATTAACAATGTATGTAATGTATGGGTCGTTATAGTTGGTATCAGAGCAAAGGTATAGTCAACCTTTGGAAACTAGGATGTGAAAGCCTTAGTATGAACCCTAAGGATAAGTCTAAGTATAGAACACAATCTTAGTGTTTTAGAAATGGCCATGAATAACCTAGGATAAGACCTTAAGCGTGAAAATTTTATTCTTGAATTATGTGGTTTTCCTATTATAATTAGTGTTGCTCACACTATTCTTCTTGGTTTTAGTCAATGGCTGGAACCCGAAGGAACCGTGTTAATGAGGAATGCAATGGGCAATGCAATGATTGTCCCCCTGAGCATCCAAACGATATGGGAGCTGGAATGCAAAATCTTGTAGCCATGCTCACACAACTTTCTCAAGCTATGAATCATGCAGGACTTCCAAACGAGCAAAGGAAGGAGCAACATTCTGTTGAATCCTTCATGAGGCAGCGTCCACCTTCTTTCAGCGGGTCTACTGATCCATTAGTTGCTGAACAATGGATTAGTACTACTGAAAAGATATTTTCAATTCTTCAATGTTCTGAACATGATAAATTCATCCTAGTATTGTATCGTTTGGAAGGAGATGCTGATCAATGGTGGAATCTTATTAAGAATACGAGGTTAAGGGATGAAATTGATTCCATGGAATGGGACGAGTTCAAGAACTTATTTTTCAATAAGTACTTCCCTCGTATTCTCCGAACAAAGATGGAGAAAGAGTTTCTTGAAGTGAAGCAAAGGGGTGATGAATCTGTTGGTACGTATGAAGCAAATTTTACAAGACTTGCATGGTACGCTTCTGGTATTATTATCCAACCTGAGAGTAAGATCGATCGATTCTTTAGTGGCTTAAAACCAAGTCTTCGAAGGGCGTTAGCCATAAGGGACTTCAATAGCTATGAGGAAATCGTTCGATGTGCTATCAAAGTCGAGATGGAGATTGGAGTAACCCATCAGTCATATGGGTTTGATAAGAAGAGGAAAATGGAATTCAAAGGAAAATCTAAAGAGCACACTGAAAAGAAGATGAGCTTTCCCTTGTGCTCAAAGTGTGGAAAGAAACATGGAGGGAGTTGTCTTAAAGGGACAAGTAAATATTTCAAATGTGGAAAGGAAGGTCATCGGGCATTTGAATGCCGCGATAATGGGAAGAAGATGTCTAATGATGCAAACAAAGGAAGGGATACACATAATGAACCTACTACACTTCAATGTTTCAAGTGCAAGGAGATGGGGCATTATGCCAATCAATGCCCAAATCCAAGGGTTGATGATGATGGTCGACGTCAACAAACTCTTAGGGCTAAAGAAAAAGGAAATTCACATGCAATTTCTATCAGCGATGTGGAGTACGATAATGATGTGGTGAAAGGTACACTTACCATCCACTCTAAAGTAGCAACTGTTTTATTTGATTCTGTATCCACCCACTCTTTTATTTCTGAAGAATTTTCTAAGGGTATCACCGTATTACCTCAACAATTAGATGTTGAGTTAGCTATGACAACACCTAATGGCACATCAATCGCATCAAAAGTTTATAATTCTTCTCCGATCGAAGTTTGTGGGAAAGTGCTTCCTGCAAATCTTGTGATCCTTCCTATAGTGGAATTTGATGTGATTCTTGGCATGGATTGGCTTTCTTTATACGGAGCTCATATCAATTGCCAAAGAAGGGAAGTCACATTTCATATTCCAGATCAATCTATGATCGTCTATCAATGCAAGGATGAACATAACCTTCCAGTGGAAATTTCTTCCATTTTATGGGTATTGATTCCACTAAATGAAGGTTATTTATCTCAAATGGTTGGTGAGAAACTCGCGATTAAGAATATGCCCATCGTACGGGAGTTTGATGATGTCTTTCCGGAGGAATTACCAGGTCTTCCACCAAATTGTGAAGTTGAGTTTTCAATAGAACTCGTACCGGGTGCTTTGCCTATTTCAAAGACACCTTATAGAATGGCCCCAATTGAGTTGCAGGAATTGAAGAAGCAACTCCAAGAGAATCTTGAAAATGGATTCATACGCCCTAGTGCGTCACCTTGGGTAGAATCTGTTCTATTTGTTAAGAAGAAAGATGGATCAATGAGACTCTGCATTGATTATCGAGAACTTAACAAGATCACTATCAAGAACAAATATCCTCTCCCGCGCATAGATGACTTATTTGTCCAACTACGCGGAGCTCAATACTTTTCCAAGATTGATCTTCGTTTAGGGTATCATCAATTAAGGGTGAAAAGGGAGGATATACCAAAGACGGCTTTCCGTACAAGGTATGGACACTATGAATTTATAGTGATGCCTTTTGGTCTTACTAATTCCCCTGCTATCTTCATGGATCTAATGAATAGAGTCTTTAAAGAATATCTTGATCAATTTGTGGTAGTCTTTATAGATGATATTCTTGTCTATTCAAAGAGCAAGGAAGAGCATGGAGATCACTTGAGAATTATATTGAAGACCCTGAGAAAGGAGAAGCTTTATGGCAAATTTACCAAGTGTGAATTTTGGCTTCAAAAAGTTGCATTTTTGGGTCACATAATCTCAAAAGAGGGGATATCTGTGGATCCAGCAAAAACAGAGGTTATCGAAATATGGTCGAGACCAACAATAGTAACTGAGATCCGAAGTTTTCTTGGTTTGGCTGGATATTATCGACGTTTTGTAAAAGATTTTTCACGATTATCTAATCCACTCACCAAGTTGACTCGGAAAGGAGTTAAGTTTGTTTGGACAGAGGAATGTGAAGAGAATTTCAAGGAGTTGAAAAGAAGGTTATCCAGTGCACCTGTGCTCACACTGCCTTGTAGTGGAGAAAGGTTTGTGATCTACAGTGATGCATCCAAGAAGGGATTGGGGTGTGTTCTTATGCAAAATGATATGGTGATAGCTTATGCCTCGCGACAGTTGAAAATCCATGAGCAAAATTACCCAACATATGATTTGGAGTTAGCTGCGGTAATCTTTGCATTAAATATTTGGAGGCATTACCTTTATGGTGAAAGGTGTGATATTTATACTGATCATAAAAGTTTAAAGTATATCTTCACACAAAAGGAGCTGAATATGCGTCAAAGAAGATGGTTGGAGCTGATTAAGGATTATGACTGCTCAATCCATTACCACCCTGGGAAAGCAAACAAGGTGGAAGATGCATTAAGCCGACAAGACCATGCTAGTTTATCCATGATGAGGATCACAAAAGATCCAATATTTATGGATTTACAAAGGATGGATCTTGGAATTATAATGGAAGGGGAAAAATCTTATCTTTCTCAAATGAATGTTCAACCATCTATACATGTGAAGATTAAAGAGGTACCGAAAGAAGATGTCGAGTTACAAAAGAAGGTGAGAAATGTTCCTGAATTCAACCTTGATTGTGATGGGATAATAAAGTTCAGGAATAGGGTTTGTGTTCCTACCATCCCCGAATTAAAGAAGGAGCTGCTGGATGAGGCTCATAGTCCTTCATTCTCTATTCATCCTGGAAGCACGAAGATGTATAGGGACCTGAAAGAGTACTTCTGGTGGGATGGCATGAAAAGAGATGTTGCTGAATATGACTCTCGATGCTTGGTTTGTCAACAAGTTAAAGCTGAGAGATAGAAGTCTAAGGGGATTTTCCAACCATTACCCATACCTGAATGGAAATGGGAAAACATCACTATGGACTTTGTCACAGGACTTCTTAAAACATCTAAAGGCAATAATGCTATCTGGGTCATAGTTGATCGTCTTACAAAGTCTGCACACTTCATTGCTATTAGAGAGGATTTCTCTCTAGATCAGCTTGCCAGGATATATGTAAAGGAAGTCGTAAGATTGCATGGAGTACCACTTTCTATTATATCTGATCGGGATCCGAGATTTACCTCAAAGTTCTGGCGAAGTCTTCAGCATACTCTGGATACAGAGTTGAGTTTCAGCACTGCTTATCATCCTCAGACAGACGGTCAGTCTGAGAGAACAATTCAAACCCTAGAAGATATGTTGAGAGCTTGCTCCATGGATTTCAAAGGAGGTTGGGATCAACACCTACCTTTGGTGTAATTTTCTTATAATAATAGCTTTC
The DNA here is from genome assembly GCA_963277665.1 of Viscum album. Lineage (NCBI taxonomy): Eukaryota > Viridiplantae > Streptophyta > Magnoliopsida > Santalales > Viscaceae > Viscum > Viscum album. The sequence continues at coordinate 2,041,283,616 of OY728147.1, read as the reverse complement.
ACTCTAGTATTCAGATGGCTCCTTATGAAGCTCTCTATGGAAAGAAATGCAGGACTCCAACTTACTGGGATGAAGTTGGGGAAAGAAAGCTATTAGGACCTGATCTCATTGATGAAATGGCAGGAAAGGTCAGATCTATTCAACAACACATAAGAGCAGCTCAGAGTCGACAGAAAACTTATGCTGACAACCGAAGAAAAGACCTAGAGTTTGAAGTGGGTGATAAAGTGTTCTTACTAATATCTCCCTGGAAGAGGGTTATGAGATTTGGAAAGAAGGGGAAGTTGAGCCCTAGATATATCTGTCCTTTTGAAATACTGGATCGTGTTGGAAAGGTCGCTTACCGATTGGTGCTTCCACCGAATCTCTCTCAAGTTCACGATGTGTTCCATGTATCTCTCCTGAGAAAGTACATACATGATCCTTCACATGTACTCAACTCAAAAGTTGTACCGCTGGAGCAAGATCTTTATTATGAAGAACAACCGATAGAGATTCTGGATCGTAGCGAAAAAGTCCTACGAAACAAGACCACTCGATTGGTGAAAGTTTTATGGAGGAACCACCAACATGAAGAAGCTAAATGGGAGCTTGAGGATATGATGAGGGAGAAGTATCCTCATCTGTTTGTTACAAAGTGACGAATTTCGAGGGCGAAATTCATTTTAAGGGGGGTAGAATGTAACACCCGAGACTTTTATGTTATATAAATCATCAAAGGAATCTTTTTCTACACAACACTTGCTTGGCTTGCTTTACACGAAATCGTGACCTTCCTCGATAGCTTGCGTCGTACGCAATACCGAGTTTCACTAAACAACGATATGCTATTAAAATAAAAATAGCTGTTATGAATAGTAATAAACACTTTTTGAAATTTTATAAATTTTATTTTTCAAAATGGACTTCATTTCTGGATTCGGAATACCAAAATTAGCCTAGGGTGAAATTTTGGTATTTTTCTGAAAACTTTCAATTTTTGATGAATAGTGAAACCACTAAGTGGTAGGTTAAAAACAGAATTTTGCATAAAACTTAATTTTACCGCTTCTGTGAATGGAATTTCGAAAATTCGAGAGACACGGTTAATATCAAGGACTAAAATGTGGTTCAATGAGATGAAAATAATTTTTTGGTGAATAGTAACTTTTTACTTTTTTTTACCACGGTTAAAAGTAAATAGGGTAATTAAGGGTAAAAATGATATTATTATTACCCTAACACATGTCCTAATTATATTGGACAAGTGTAATTCGACCAAAAACAAACTTAGGAAAAAAAATATGACCATTTAGGTCCACTTGGATTAGATTAGGACATTTATTATTAATTTATTTAAAGAAGTGTTAAAACAGTTAAAATCAAAGTTTAATAACTAAATAATTTTTAATATAGGGTTATACATAAGATAAATTCTACTATAAATATTCATTAGAAAGATAAAACGATTTCCTACATAATGGTATTTTATTTATAATTTTAAGACTTTATATAAATTAATTTATTTATGACACAACGATGATGCAGTAATTACGCTTTTAAGAAAATGTTAACATAATTGATGTTATAAATGCCCAAATAAAGGTAATTTGAGACTTTTTATGAATTAAACTAATTTTATAGGTTAATATGAAATATTAGTGTTGATTTAATCAACTTTGTTCGAACATGTAATTCTGTTATGACTTTCACAAAAATCATATATCAAATAGTGTCAAAATTGACACAAAATAGTTTTTAAATCGAATATTATATTATTAATTGTTATTTTATTCCTAAAAATCTAAGGTTCGGCCAAATTACTTATATAAGAATATATATATTATTAATAAACAACTTGGGGTTCTTTTGGCATGTTATAGTAAGTGTATTAACCATATAGTGTAAGAAAACAAAAAGTCATGGTAAAAGTTAAATTATTTGACTTAGAGTTAAATCTAATTGATAAGGTTAAAATAATACCCTAAACCTGTCTAAATCCTATTGGTTGATAGTATTTCGACCCATCCCCACTTTAACTTTGAAATAAGACCCTTGTGAACCATTATAAACTGATTTTGACTTTAATATAAAATAATATTTTGAGATATTCCTAAGGTGCCCCTCTCCTCCCTTATAAAAGGGCACCTCCTCCCCCTCCTCCTCACACCAATTTGAGCACTCAAGCTCAGCCAACCCCTGAAAAAATCCCGTCTCCACTTCCCTAGAATAATCCTAGAGGTCCTGGTCTTCTTCAAAGACCAATCTTAGTTCCCTAAGTGGAGGATTCCAAGAGGCGTTTCAAAGAAGAGGTAATATCCATTACCGATATTTTCAATTTCTTTCTTCTTAAACTTCTTCTTCTTTAGTTGTTTCATGATAAAGTAATAACATCAGTATTACTTACATACTGATATGTTATTATAAATATGAAACAACCCTAATTCACCTTCTATCCATCCTACGGAAAAATGAAATCACCGCGCGTGCGTACGTACGGAATACCGTCTCCACGCCATGGTGTAATCTATTTTCCATCATCACCTTACAAGGATGGGTATAATGGTGTAATGAGTAACTATATATGATTTTTATAAAGTGATATTGATACTTAAATAGTATAAATACACTTAAATACAATTCCACGATGATGGGAACAATATCATCGCTCGTGCGTACGTACGGAATACCGTCTCCACGAGGTGATGCGACTCGTTCTACATGATCATCATTACATAGTAATTATATAAATGAATTGAATGAATAAATATGATATATGTTACACTAATACCATTCTGTATATAAGGTATCTATAACCTTAAAAGAATAATAAGAATTTATTCGGCAAAACACGCATAAGAACAAAAGGCAATAAAGACCCGAGTAACAAGTAACAATGAAATATTAGTAATAAGAATCTAATAATATGACCATATATGATATCATATCAATATGTATGATTCTGGAATAAGTCAATAACATTATTTAAACCATTATACAGGAGCTTCGGACACATAAAAAGCAAATCGGACCTAAGGTAAGGGAAATATCACAATCTCATTTTTATCCGAGATTGCTTATACTTTGGTATTTACTGGGGTGTATTTTATCATCCACATCCATGTTTCCTCAATATGTAATATTATTTCCATCCTTCTAAAATATTTTATATCCAATTTTACCCTTTGGTGAGTTTTTAGTAAAAGATATGAAAGTAATCTTTTGTCGTTTTTCGTACGAGGTACTTTTTGACTTTTCCGACAAAAGTACGAAGAATGTTTTTTTTAACTTATACGGCATGAATGGATTTTTAAAACATTGTTTACAAGAAGCTTCCTTTACAAGTTTTAAAGTTTATTTTTAATCAACTTCTTTTAGTTTAAATTTGTATGACATGTTAAGAAAGGAAAAATGTTTTTGAAGAAGAAAGGATATTTTCCTCAAGAATGGAGTTCAAGTGTTTTATCAAAATTATTTTCCATCTAAGATAATAAAGGGTTCTGTTTTTATCCCTATTATTACATTTATTTGATTATGTTGTGAGGGAATTATTTTTATGAAGTCATTTACCTTATATGATTTGTTTTATGATGTCATGATGTTTCAAGAATCCCATTTTTGTTACATGTGTTATGCGATGATGTATGATTTATGATTCTGTGGCACACATAAGAAAGGATTCATTATAAGATGGGTGGGACCTATATATCCCTCCAATGCATTGGGTAAAGATTTATATCTCATGAGATAGACATGGATGGAACGAAAGGTTATTTTGGTTCAGTGATTCAGGACTGAAACGAGGAGTGAACTCGGTTCAGAAATGGACATTGTCCGCTAAGATAGTCTTGGCAATGAGTCATGACTAACAAGAAATGATTTTCCATGATTATGTGTGCTTGAAACAAAGTTTCAAGTTTTATGTTATGATTATGGGGATCTCATTTTCACTTCTATGATTTATTCCATGTTAAGATATTATGATCTCTTTTGCAGGTTATGATTTTCAAAAAGATATGATATGATTTTTATTTCCTTTATTTTCCATTGCTAAGAATTTGAGCTCACCCCTTTTATGTTTTCTTTTACCTAGGTCGGGAAGATGGATATTAAATAGAATATGCTAAAAGGGACCCTAGATATGATGAAATAAATGGGAGACACTATAGAAGATTTATGAACCAGTTGTTTATGTTTCCCAGTTTCTAAAGACACTATACCTATACGGTCCTTTGTGGTTTTGTCATATGTTGTAATAAGTGTGCTTCAATTTTGAAGTATTAACAATGTATGTAAAGTATGGGTCGTTATATATATTATCTTAGATGGAAAATAATTTTTATAAAACACTTGAACTCCATTCTTGAGGAAAATATCCTCTCTACTTCAAAAACACTTTTCCTTTCTTAACGTGTCATACAATTTTAAACTGAAAGAAGTTGATTAAAAATAAACTTGAAAACTTGTAATGGAAGCTTCTTGGAAATAGTGTTTTAAAAATGCATTCATGTCGTATAAGTTAAAAGAAAACATTCTTCTCGTACTTTTGTCGGAAAAGTCAAAAAGTACCTCGTACGAAAAATGACAAAAGATTCCTTTCATATCTTTTACTAAAAACTCACCGAAGGTTAAAATTGGATATGAACTATTGTAGAATGATGTAAATATTACATATTGAGAAAACATGTATGTGGATGATAAAATGCAACCCATTAAATTCCAAAGTATAAACAACCTTGGATAAAAATGAGATTGTGATATTTCCCTTACCTTAGGTCTGATTTGCTTTGTAAGTGTCCGAACCTCCTGTATAATGATTTAAATAATGTCATTGACTTATTCCAGAATCATACTCATTGTTATGATTTCATATATGGTCATATTCTTAGCTTATTATTAGTAATATTTCATTACTACTTGTTATTCAGGTGTTTATTACTTTTTGTTCTTATGCGTGTTTTGTCGAATAAATTCTTATTCTTCTTTTTAGGTTATAGATACCTCATTTCCAGAATGGTATTAGTGTAATATATCTCATATTAATTCATTCAATTCATTTATGTAATCATTATTCAATGAAGATCATGTAGAACGAGTCGCATCACATCGTGGAGACGGTATTCCGTACGTACGCACGAGCGATGATATCGTTCCCATGATCGTGAAATTGTATTGGAGTGTATGTATACTATTTCAGAATCAATATAAATTTACAATAATCATATATATTCATTCTTTACACCATTATACCCATCCAAGTAAGGTGGTGGTGGAAAATAGATTACACCACAGCGTGGAGACGGTATTCCGTACGTACGCACGCGCGGTGATTTCATTTTCCGTAGGATGGATAGATGGTGAAATAGGGTTGTTTCATACATATAATAACATATCAGTATATTATTGATACTGATGTTATTACTTAATGATGAAACAACTAAAGAAGAATAAGTGGAAGAAGAAATAAAGATGAAAGAATCGGTAACGGGCATTACCTCTTCTTTGAAGCGCTTCTTTGAGACCTCCTTTTAGGGCACTAAAATTGGTCTTTGAAGAATACCAGGACCATATCTAGGGAAGTGGAGAGAATAAATTGGCAGGGTTTGGCCGAGCTTGAAGGCTCAAAGTGGTGTGAGGAAGAGAGGGAGGAGGTGCCCTTTTATAAGGGAGGAGAGGGGCACCTTTGGAATAACAAAAAATATTATTTTACTATAAAGACAAATTCGGTTTTAAATAGCTCCAAATTGATTTATTTCGAAGATAAGGTGGGGATGGGTCGAAATACTCTAATCCAATAGAATTTAGACATGTTTAGGTTCCTATTTTAACTTTATCATTTAGATATAACATTAAGTTAAATAATTTTACTTTTACCGTTTCTTCTTGTGTTCTTACACTATAAGGTTAATAAACTTACTATAACAAGACAAACGAACCCCAAGTTGTTTATTATTAATATATATAACCTTATCTAAATCATTTTACCGAACCTTAGATTTTTAGGAATAAAATAACAATTAATAATATACTATTTGTTTTAAAAACTATTTTATGTCAATTTTGACACTACTTAGTAATTGATTTTTGATAAAATTATAACAGAATTATTAGTTCGAAAACAGTTAATTAAATCAATACTAACATGTCATATTAACCTATAAAATTATTTTAATTCATAAAAAGTCTCAAATTATATTTATTTGGGTATTTATAACATCAATTATGTCAATATTTCATTAATAAGATAATTACTGCATCATCATTGTGTCATAAATAAATTAAAATATTTAATGTCTAAAAATTATAAATAAAATACCATTATGTTGGAAATTTTTTTATCTTTATAATGAATATTTATAGTCGAATTTATCTTATGTATAACCCCATATTAAAAATTATTTACTTATTAAACTTTGATTTTAACTATTTTAACTCTTATTTAAGTAAATTGATAATAAATGTCCTAATCTAATCCAAGTGGGCCTAAATGGTCATATTTTATTCCTAAGGTTGTTTTTGGTCGAATTACACTTATCCAATAGAATTAGGACATGTGTTAGGGTAATAATAATATCATTTTTACCCTTAATGACCCTATTTACTTTTAACCGTGGTAAAAAAAAGTAAAAAGTTACTATTCACCAAAAAATTATTTTCATCTCAGTGAACCACATTTTACTTACTGACATCAACCGTGTCTCTCGGATTTTTGAAATTCTACTCACAGAAGCGGTAAAATTAAGTTTTATGAAAAATTCAGTTTTTTTAACTACCACTTAGTGGTTTCACTATTCATCAAAAATTGAAAGTTTTCAGAAAAATACCAAAATTTCACCCTAGGATGATTTCGATATTCCAACTCCAAAAATGAAATCCATTTTAGAAAATAAAATTTATAAAATTTCAAAAAGTGGTTATTACTATTCATAATGGCTAGTTTTAATAATATTTTAATAGCATATCCTTGTTTAGTGAAACTCGGTATTGCGTACGACGCAAGCTATCGAGGAAGGCTGTAATTGCGTGTAAAGCAAGCCAATCTGGTGTTGTGTGTAGTGAAAGATTCCTTTGATGATTTAAAAACAAAATATTTCTCATAAAAGTCTCGGGTGTAAGATTCTAGCCCCCTTAAAATGAATTTCGCCCTCGAAATCCGTCACTTTGTAACAAACAGATGAGGATACCTCTCCCTCATCATATCCTCAAGCTCCCATGTAGCTTCTTCTAATTGGTGGTTCCTCCATAAAACTTTCACCAAGCGTGTGGTCTTTTTCCGTAGGACTTTTTCACTACGATCCAGAATATCTATCAGTTGTTCTTCATAAGAAAGATCTTTCTCCAGCGGTACAACTTCTGAGCTGAGTACATGTGAAGGATCAGGTATATACTTTCTCAGGAGAGATACATGGAACACATCGTGAACTTGAGAGAGATTCGGCGGAAGCGCCAATCGGTAAGCTACCTTTCCAACATGATCCAGTATTTCGAAAGGACCGATATATCTAGGGCTCAACTTGCCCTTCTTTCCAAATCTCATGACCCTCTTCCAGGGAGATATTCATAAGAACACTTTATCACCCACTTCAAAGTTTAGGTATTTTCATCGGTTGTCGGCATAACTTTTCTGTCAACTTTGAGCTTCTCTTATGTGTTGTTGAATAGATCGGACCTTTTCTGCCATCTCATCAACAAGATCAGATCCTAATAGCTTTCTTTCCCCAACTTCATCCCAGAAAGTTTGAGTCCTGCATTTCTTTCCATAGAGAGCTTCATAAGGAGCCATCTGAATACTGGAGTGAAAGCTATTATTATAAGAAAATTCCACCAAAGGTAGGTTTTGATCCCAACCACCTTTGAAATCCATAGAGCAAGCTCTCAACATATCATCTAGAGTTTGAATTGTCCTCTCAGATTAACCGTCTGTCTGAGGATGATAAGCAATGCTAAAACTCAACTCTGTATCTAGAGTATGGTGAAGACTTCGCCAGAACTTTGAGGTAAATCTCGGATCCCGATCAGATATAATAGAAAGTGGTACTCCATTAAATCTTACCACTTCCTTTACATATATCCTGGCAAGCTCATCCAGAGAGAAATCCTCTCTAATAGCGATGAAGTGTGCAGACTTTGTAAGACAATCAACTATGACCCAGATAGCAATATTGCCTTTGGATGTTTTAGGAAGTCCTGTGACAAAGTCCATAGTGATTTTTTCCCATTTCCATTCGGGTATGGGTAATGGTTGTAACATCCCCTTAGAATTCTGTCTCTCAGCTTTAACTTGCTGATAGACCAAGCATCGAGAGACATATTCAGCAACATCTCTTTTCATGCCATTCCACCAGAAGTACTCTTTCATGTCCCTATACATCTTCTTTCTTCCAGGATGAATAGAGAATTAAGAAGTATGAGCCTCATCCAGCAGCTCCTTCTTTAATTCTGGGATGGGAGGAACACAAACCTGATTCCTGAACTTTATTATCCCATCACAATCAAGGTTGAATTCAGGAATATTTCTCACCTTCTTTTGTAACTCGACATCTTCTTTCTGTGCCTCTTTAATCTTTACATGTATAGATGGTTGAAAATTCATTTGAGAAAGATACGATTTTACCCCTTCCATTAAAATTCCAAGATTCATCCTTTGTAAATCCATAAATATTAGATCTTTTGTGATCCTCATCATGGATAAGCTAGCATGGTCTTGTCGACTTAATGCATCTACCACCTTGTTTGCTTTCCCAGGGTGTTAATGAATTGAGCAGTATTAATCCTTAATCATTTCCAATCATCTTATTTGGTGCATATTCAACTCCTTTTGTGTGAAAATATACTTTAAACTTTTATGATCAGTATAAATATCCCACCTTTCACCGTAAAGATAATGCCTCCAAATCTTTAATGCAAAGATTACCACAGCTAACTCCAAATCATGAGTTGGGTAATTTTGCTCATGTATTTTCAACTGTCATGAGGAATAAGCTATCACCATATCATTTTTCATAATAACACACCCCAATCCCTTCTTGGATACATCATTATAGATCACAAACATTTCTCCACTACAAGGCAGTGTGAGCACAGGTGCACTGGATAATCTTCTTTTCAACTCCTTGAAATTCTCTTCACATTCTTCCGTCCAAACAAACTTAACCCCTTTCTGAGTCAACTTGGTGAGTGGATTAGATAATCGTGAAAAATCTTTCAAGAAACGTCGATAATATCCAGCCAAACCAAGAAAACTTCGGATCTCAGTTACTGTTGTTGGTCTCGACCATCTTTCGATAACCTCTGTTTTTGATGGATCCACAGATATCCCCGCTTTTGAGATTATGTGACCCAAAAATGAAACTTTTTGAAGCCATAACTCACACTTGGAAAATTTGGCATAAAGTTTCTCTTTTCTCAGGGTCTTCAATATAATTCTCAAGTGCTCTTCATGTTCTTCCTTTGTCTTTGAATATACAAGAATATCGTCTATAAAGACTACCACAAATTGATCAAGATAGTCTTTAAAGACTTTATTCATTAGATCCATGAAGATAGCAGGGGCTTTAGTAAGACCAAATGGAATCACTATAAATTCATACTGTCCATACCTTGTACGGAAAACCGTCATTGGTATATCCTCCCTTTTGACCCTTAATTGATGATACCCTGAACGAAGATCAATCTTGGAAAAGTATTGAGCTCCGCGTAGTTGTCAAATAAGTCATCAATGTGTGGGAGAGGATATTTGTTCTTGATAGTGATCTTGTTAAGTTCTCGATAATCAATGCAGAGTCTCATTGATCCATCTTTCTTCTTAACAAACAGAACAGGTTCTCCCCAAGGTGACGCACTAGGGCGTATGAACCCCTTATCAAGACTCTCTTGGAGTTGCTTCTTCAATTCCTGCAACTCAATTGGGGCCATTCTATAAGGTTTCTTTGAAATAGGCAAAGCCCCCGGTACGAGTTCTATTGAAAACTCAACTTCACGATTTGGTGGAAGACCCGGAAATTCCACCGGAAAGACATCATCAAACTCCCGTACAATGCGCATATTCTTAATCGTGAGTTTCTCAAAAACCATTTGAGATAAATAACCTTCATTTAGTGGAATCAAGACCCATAAGATGGAAGAAATTTCCACTGGAAGGTTATGTTCATCCTTGCATCGATAGACGATCATAGATTGATCTGGAATATGAAATGTGACTTCCCTTCTTTGGAAATTGATATGAGCTCTATATAAATAAATCCAATCCATGCCAAGAATCACATCAAATTCCACTATAGGAAGGATCACAAGATTTCCAGGAAGCACTTTCCCACAAACTTCAATTAGAGAAGAATTATAAACTTTTGATGCGACTGTTGTGCCATTAGGTGTTGTCATAGCTAACTCAACATCTAATTGTTGAGGTAATATGGTGATACCCTTAGAAAAATCTTCAAAAATAAAAGAGTGGGTGGATCCAGAATCAAATAAAACATTTTATACTTTAGAGTGGATTTTAAGTGTAACTTTTACCACATCGTTATCGTACTCCACATCACTGATAGAAATTTCATGTGACTTTCCTTTGTCTTTAGCCTTATGATTTTTTTGATGTCGATCATCATCAACAACCCTTGGATTGGGGCATTTATTGGCATAATGCCCCGTCACCTTGCACTTGAATCATTGAAGTGTAGTAGGTTCATTATGTGTGTCCCTTCCTTTTTTTCATCATTAGACATCTTCTTCCCATCATTGCGACATTCAAATGCCCGATGACCTTCCTTTCCACATTTGAAACATTTACTTGTCCCTTTAAGACAACTCCCTCCATGTTTCTTTCCACACTTTAAGCATAAGGGAAAGCTCATCTTCTTTTCCGTGTGCTCTTTAAATTTTCCTTTGAATTCAATTTTCCTCTTATTATCAAACCCATATGACTGATGGGTTACTGCAATCTCCATCTCAACTTTGAGAGAACATCGAATGATTTCCTCGTATCTATTGAAGTCCCTTATGGATAAGGACCTTCGAAGACTTGGTTTTAAGCCACTAAAGATTCGATCGTTCTTACTCTCAGGTTGGATAATAATACCAGAAGCGTACCTTTCAAGTCTTGTAAAATTTACTTTATAGGTACCAACAGATTCATCATTATTTTGATTAAGTTCAAGAAACTCTTTCTCCATCTTTGTTCGGAGAATACGAGGGAAGTACTTATTGAAAAATAAGTTCTTGAACTCATCACATTCCATGGACTCAATTTCATCTCTTTGCCTCGTATTCTTAATAAGATTCCACCATTGATCAACATCTCCTTCCAAACGATACACTGCAGGGATGAATTTATCATGTTCATAACATTGAAGAACTTAAAATATCTTTTTAGTAGTACTAATCCATTTTTCAGCAATTAATGGATCAGTAGACCCGCTGAATGAAGGTGGACACTGCCTCATGAAGGATTCAACAGAATGTTTCTCCTTCCTTTCCTCGTTTGGAAGTCCTGTATGATTCATAGCTTGAGAAAGTTGTGTGATCATGGCTACAAGATTTTTCATTCCATCTCCCATAATGTTTGGTTTCTCAGGGGGACAATCATTGCATTTCCTGTCGCATTCCGCATTAACACGGTTCCTTCGGGTTCCATCCATTGACTAAAACCAAGAAGAATAGTGTGAGAAACACTAATTATAATAGGAAAACCACATAATCAATAATAGAATTTCACACTTAAGGTCTTATCCTAGGTTATTCATGGTCATTTCTAAAACACTAAGATTGTGTTATATGTTTATAATTATCCTTAGGGTTCTTACTAAGGCTTTCACATCCTAGTTTCCAAAGGTTGACTATACCTTTCCTCTAATACCAACTATAATGAACCATACTTTACATACATTGTTATTACTTCAAAATTAAAGCACACTTATTACAACATATAACAAAACCAGGAAAGGACCGTATAGGTATAGTGTCTTTAGAAACTGGGAAACATATACCACTGGTTCATAAAGCGTCTACAATGTCTGCCATTTATTTCATCATATCTATAGTCCCTTTTGGAATATATTACTTAATAACCTTCTTCCTGACCTGGGGAAAGAAAACATACAAAAGGGTGAGCTTAAATTCTCAGTAAGGGTAAACAAAATAAATATCAATCACATCATATTCATAAGAACATAACTTTTCGAAATCTTAACCTGCAAAAGAGATCATAATTTCATAACATGGGATAAATCATAGTAGTGAAATGTAATACCAATACTCATAACTTAAAACATGAAACTTTGTGGCATACACACATAATCATAGAGAATAATTTCTTAGTAGTCAAGACTCATTGCCAAGACTATCTTTGCGGACAAAGTCCATTTCTAAACCGAGTTCATTCCTCGTTCCAGTCCTGTTTCACTGAACCGGTTTAACCTGCCGTTCCAGCCATGTCTATCTCATGAGATATAAAATATTTACCCAAATCATTGGAGGGAGATATAGTTCCCACCCATCTCATAATGATACCATTATTATTTGTGCCACAAAATCATAAATCATACATCATAGCATAACCCATGTAATAAAAATGGGAATTTTAAACATCGTGACATCATAAAAAAATTCATATAAGATAAAGGAATTCATAAAAAAATTCCCATCACAACATAATCAAATAAATGTAATAATAGGGATAGAAAGAAAACCCTTTATTATCTTAGATGGAAAATAATTTTGATAAAACACTTGAACTCCATTCTTGAGGAAAATATCCTTTCTACTTCAAAAACACTTTTCCTTTCTTTACATGTCATACAATTTTAAACTGAAATAATTTGATTAAAAATAAACTTGAAAACTTGTAAAGGAAGCTTCTTGGAAATAGTGTTTTAAAAATCCATTCATGACGTATAAGTTAAAAGAAAACATTCTTCTCGTACTTTTGTCAGAAAAGTCAAAAAGTACCTCGTACGAAAAACGACAAAAGATTCCTTTCATATCTTTTACTAAAAACTCAAAGAAGGGTAAATTTGGATATAAACTATTGTAGAATGATGTAAATATTATATATTGAGGAAACATGGATGTGGATGATAAAATGCACCCCAGTAAATTCCAAATTATAAACAATCTCGGATAAAAATGAGATTGTGATATTTCCCTTACCATAGGTCTGATTTGCTTCGTAAGTGTCTGAACCTCCTATATAATGATTTAAATAATGTCATTTACTATTTCCAGAATCATACTCATTGTTATAATATCATATATGGTCATATTCTTAGCTTATTATTATTAATATTTCATTACTACTTGTTATTCGGGTGTTTATTACTTTTTGTTCTTATGCGTGTTTTGTCGAATAAATTCTTATTCTTCTTTTTAGGTGATAGATACCTCATTTCCAGAATTGTATTAGTGTAAAATATCTCATATTAATTCATTCAATTCATTTATATAATCATTATGCAATGAATATCATGTAGAACGAGTCGCATCACATCATGGAGACGGTATTCCGTACGTACGCACGAGTGATGATATCGTTCCCATGATCGTGGAATTGTATTGGAGTGTATGTATACTATTTCAGAATCAATATCAATTTACAATAATCATATATATTCATTATTTACACCATTATAGGCATCCAAGTAATGTGGTGGTGGAAAATAGATTACACCACGGCGTGGAGATGGTATTCTGTACGTACGCACGCGCGGGGATTTCATTTTCTGTAGGATGGATAGATGATGAAATAGGGTTGTTTCATACTTATAATAACATTTCAGTATATTTTTTATACTGATGTTATTACTTCATGATGAAACAACTAAATAAGAAGAAGTGGAAAAAGAAATAAAGATGAAATAATCGGTAATGGGCATTACCTCTTCTTTGAAGCGCTTCTTTGAGACCTCCTTTTAGAGCACTAAAATTGGTCTTTAAAGAAGACTAGGACCTCTAGGATGTCTATAGGGAAGTGGAGAGAATAAATTGGAAACGTTTTTCCGAGCATGAAGGCTCAAAGTGGTGTGAGGAAGAGAGGGAGGAGGTTCCCTTTTATAAGGGAGGAGAGGGGCACCTTTGGAATAACAAAAATATTATTTTATTATAAAGCCAAATTCGGTTTTAAATAGCTCCAAATTGATTTATTTCTAATCTAAGGTGGGTATGGGTCGAAATCCTCTCATCCAATAGAATTTAGACACGTTTAGGTTCCAATTTTTTCCTTATCATTTATATTTAACATTAAGTTAAATAATTTTACTTTTACCGTGTCTTCTTGTGTTCTTACACTATAAGGTTAATAAACTTACTATAACAAGCCAAACGAACCCCAACTTGTTTATTATTAATATATATAATCTTATCTAAGTCATTTGGCCGAACCTTAGATTTTTATGAATAAAATAACAATTAATAATATAATATTTGTTTTAAAAACTATTTTATGTCAATTTTAACACTATTTAGTAATTGATTTTTGATAAAATTATAACAGAATTATTAGTTCGAAAAAAGTTAATTAAATCAATACTAACATGTCATATTATTCTAGAAAATTATTTTAATTCATAAAAAGTCTCAAATTACATTTATTAGGGTATTTATAACATCAATTATGTCAATATTTCATTAATAAGATAATTACTGCATCATCGTTGTATCATAAATAAATTAAATTATTTAATGTCTAAAAATTATAAATAAAATACTATTATGTTGTAAATATTTTTAGATTTCTAATTAATATTTATAGTCGAATTTATCTTTTTTATAACCCCATATTAAAAATGATTTACTTATTAAACTTTGATTTTAACTATTTTAACCCTTCTTTAAATAAATTGATAATAAATGTCCTAATCTAATCCAAGTGGGCCTAAATGGTCATACTTTATTCCTAAGGCTGTTTTTGGTCGAATTACACTTGTCCAGTAGAATTAGGACATGTTTAAGGGTAATAATAATATTATTTTTACCCTTAATTACCCTATTTACTTTTAACTGTGGTAAATAAAAGTAAAAAGTTACTATTCACCAAAAAATTATTTTCATCTCATTGAACCACATTTTACTTACTGACATCAACCGTGTCTCTCGGATTTTCGAAATTCCACTCACAGAAGTGGTAAAATTATGTTTTATGAAAATTTCAGTTATTTTAACTACCACTTAGTGGTTTCACTATTCATCAAAAATTTAAAGTTTTTAGAAAAATACCAAAATTTCACCCTAGGCTAATTTCGATATTCCAAATCCAAAAATGAAGTCCATTTTGAAAAATAAAATTTATAAAATTTCAAAAAGTGGTTATTACTATTCATAATGGCCAGTTTTTATAATATTTTAATAGCATATCGTTGTTTAGTGAAACTCGGTATTGCGTTTGACGCAAGCTATCGAGGAAGGCCGCGATTGCGTGTAAAGCAAGCCAATCTAGTGTTGTGTGTAGTGAAAGATTCCTTTGATGATTTAAAAACAAAATATTTCTCATAAAAGTCTCAGGTGTTACAATCCCAACTCGCAAAATCACCACCAAGACTCAAAATAGCCATCACTTTCAATACCACCTATAAATGTACAACAACACACAACATGCTAGAAATAAAAAACCTCTTTTATTTCTGTGTTAATCAATTTTTTCATATTTTATGCCTAACAACCCATTTCAAACTAACCCATCCATTCATTTCATGTTAAACATTAACCACATCAACAAAACTACCCATTTAATTTCATTTATTAATTATCCATTCCAACCCATGCCAAACCATCCCATGTAATTTCAATTAATCATTTTTGTTTGATTTCATTACTACGTAGACTAATAGAAAAACAAACCACAACATAAAAATCATCCCCCTCATGCTAAAAATCACTTACATTAGCACCATTTCATAGCCATATCCACCTCCTCATGTCTATAACCACATACCATACCCACATCACAACAAAACAACCCCACAAATCACAACCACACATCACTGCCACATACCATAACCACATCACAATACATGCACCCCCATAGTACAATATCACATCCCCACCACATATCGTCGCAACTTCCCCCCACAACACAATTAAGCATCAAAAAACTTTTCACATCATTCACATGCAACCTTTTTAGATTTATAAATGGGTTTTCATCACTTTCACTTATTTTTTTAATGGAATTCTCAATCAATCCATATTTTCCATGTGCCACCAATTTATTATCTACATATAAGTGGTTATAAATTTTGATCCAAGGTAATATCTAACAATCACAAAAAAGGGCTTCCGAACACATCAATTATCAACCAAAACAAAACCTACAAGATCCAATATTTTCAATAAGGTGTTAATACCATACAATATCAATATCAATAACATAAAAATAAGTAAAAATGAAATTAATTTCCCTACCTATTTAATTTCAATTAAACCAATTATTTATATTTATTAATCTAGATATATTATCTTAACAAATATAAATAAGATCATATACCTACCCATATATCAAACTAGAAGAGAGATGAATGATTTCTTACCTCAAACAAATATTTCTGGTCAATTTTACAAGGTTAAAGAAAGAGGGAGGCCACCAAAAAAACAAAAATGATGTTAAACACCCATACCAACCTAGAACACAAAAAAACCACATCATTTTCCCAATAAAAAAACACCAAAACTGCTTATTTCCATGATAGAAACCTCTTCCAAATTAGAAACAAGTAAAATAAGGTAAAGAGACTCACATAAATACTCATAGAATTAATCTCCCAATATGAGGGTTGAAATTGACAGAAAAGGGGATGAAAACCCTCTTAGTGTGTTCTTGGGTATCTAAAGAAAGGAAAGAAAATTTAGAAAAAAGTTATGATTCAAGGGGCTTAAGAATTTATACCCAGTTTTCAAAACACAACACCACAGTTGAGCCTACTTAACTACATCGTAGAATTATAAAAAATAGGGAGGATAATGAATTTGTGAAAGGTACAAGTATAAAATATTACTGGACAAATAAAATCCAAGATTTGTGGAAATCTCTACACCATAGATCAAAAAACTGGCGAGGATGTCATGGATTATCCAAATACACAACACTACATACCCTCGATAGCCAAAGAGGATGCTACACTACAACCCCCCTTCATGGTGAAACCTCGCGAAAATAGAAACAACCCCAGAAAAAATCCACCTGATCCACTATGTTGTAGTTGATCACCCAACTTTTCAAGACTCACCAAAACTATGTCGTATTTTAGAACCATTGTATGGCGATACAGAAAATAGTAATGGCATCAAAAATTCTCATATGGGATTCTTACACTACATCCAACACCTTCATGCCACACCCATTGCACTTTACCACACATCACACCCCTCAACATTGCGGTACTCCTCTTGCAGGATTTTCTTAGCACCAACTCCACCATTCACTCCCTTACTCTTCATAAACTTCTCTACACGCCTCCACTACATGAATTCCGACAAATTAAAAGGTTGTAAAGTCCAAACTATTACATCATATACCCCTCAAAATATTATCTCCCCCAATAATAATAACCAATATAGCAATGAGATAGAGAGAGATAAAAGGTCCAAACAACCCAACCATAAGATAACTCTTAAGGATATAACAATAATTGAACACCACCACCAACCAAACACACTAATCCCAACAACAAATTCCACTAAAAACCCACATAACATTATTACACACCAACCATAAGTCATTATTATAATACAACCATCAAAAAAACCTTATCAACCTCCACATAGCCAAAGCCAATGAATACCACAACCACCACTGAAGAGATCCCCAAACATACAGATCAACAAATTCCATCTCTTGTGTCAAGTTTTTACCTTCTTTGGATGGAACTGACTCCCCCACAATGTTTTAATCATGTAAAACTATAATGTTTCTTGATTAGGAATCAATTTTTTCCTTATTGTTATTATTAAATATTTAATTTCAAATCACATATTCAAATAAAAAAATCTCATAACCAACAAGATCCAAAAAATCACAATGTTAAGAAAAAACCAGGAAATACAAAACTCAAAATAGCTCTAGATACTAGGAATTAATCTATATATCATCCACCCAATTAGTCTAACCTAGATCACTATACCTTCGCAAGAAATGAACCAAAGGAATGAACTACCCATGCAGCAACTTCTCTCGCGAATCCTAGATCTCTATTAGTCGCTCCATGAACATCTCATCCTCCTCGATATCTAACTCTCACATGCCATTGAAAATTGGATTTTGTCAAAAAGATAATGATGGAATTAAGATATGTGGAATACATCATTCATCCATTCAATCCATGGTGGAAGTTTCAATTGATAAGCCACCTCTCCAATGTGCCCCAAAACCTTGAAAGACCCAACAAACCGGGGGAGATCTTATTCCCCCTATCAAACCCCTATTTCCCATGTCATGGGTAAACCATTAAAAAAACATTCTCTCCAACAATGAACTCCATGGGACTTATCCTAAGATATAAATAATACTTATATCATTTATTCACTTTTTTATCCACTCACAAATAACTTGACCATTTTTTTCAGGCTTTATACAACATCGATACCAAGAATTGACAACTCCCCAAACTCATCCCAGCAAAATAGAGAAGGAAACCAAAACCCATACTAAAACTTAAATCAATTAATGTTGATAGTTTACTGATATATATTCTCTAAATAAAATACAACTAGAGGAAATTTCTTTTACTAGGATCCACTAAAGTAAAATATATATTCCTTCATCATATCCTCTAGTGTCTGGATAGTCTGTTCTATATGCCAATCCATTAGGGGATGGAAAGAAATTCTGAGGTGAAACTAAGTGAAAAAATAATATTTAAATACTCTCTATAATCATGATGAAAACTAAGAATCCTAGTCTGAGACGATGTTACTAGTGAATCCTTACAGATGCACCACCTCATCCACATACCTCCTCACCAAAACATCTATGGATCTTGACTCCTTTATCATTATGAAGTGATCCAATTTCGTCAACTGATCCTTCATTACCTAGATATAATCACAACCTCCTTGATATCGGGGTAACCCAGTGATAAATTCAATCAATATGTAATCCCATTTCTATTTAGAAACATCCAGTGGTTTCAAAAAACCTCTAGGAACATGGTTCTCATCCTTCACCTTCAAGAAAACAGACACCAAGGCACAAACTATGCAACTACCTATTTCATCATGGGCCACGAAAATAGAACCATAAATATTGTGTACATATTAGATAATCACAATTGTATAGAAAAAGTATATCCATAAAACTCATGAAGGACTTCCCCATGCATTTCTATCCAAACAAATGGACTCCCCTAAAACAACATCTTGTTTGAACTATCCGCCAATTATCCCTCGGGTGTATCACCATGGGTAACGTGATCATGCATCACCTATTACTATGTGTCTACCCATAGATACTCTCCAAATTACCACATTATAGAAGAATACAACATAATATGAAATAAGAAACCAATATCATAAACCACACTTACATCAAGTTGCATGGCTAAAAACTCCTCTATCACACTCTAAGTATCTCCAAACTCCAAAAAAATATCCATTCATGACTTCCTACTTAAGGAATTGAATACGTCATTCCATTTTCCAGAGGTGTAGGATATATCAAAGTTATAGTCCTTGGGAAATTTATCCACCTCTATTTTTATTAATTTAGATTATGATAAGAAAAGATATACCTCAAACTCTTGAGATCTATGAAGACAAAAAAGTGCTCCCTAATGAGGATATGTCTCCATGGATTCAATGAAAACAAAACCATTTATAGATCAATATCATGGTTGGTATAATTACTCTAATGGTTATGTAACTTCCTAGACCCAAAATAGATTAATTCTATCCAATTCATCAAAATAGACCAAAATCCAACACAATAAGTGTCACAAAACACCTTTAAATCACCCATTCCTATTTAAATCGAAGAAACAAAACAAAGATCAATCTCCCCTTTAGGTAGTCAAACACCACTTAGCATTTATTTTTCCAGATAAAATCATGGACTTTTATTTCATAGCTATAAAAAAGGATACAATCAATGAGAATTTGGATATGAACTTTCAATAATAGCCCAAGAGACCAAGGAATCTATGAACCTATTCCACATTCTTTGGTACTACACAAGAATTAATTGTATAAAACATTGATGATTCCATATCCAGACCCTATTGAGACACCACATGCCCAAGGAAATATACCTACAATGTCTAAAGCTTACACCTGGAAAACATTCCAAAGAGTTGGTGGCATTGAAGGAATTTAAAGATAACTATAAGATAATCAGTGTGCTTCTCCAATGAATTTGAGTACATCAAAATTTCACCATTGAACTCGATTATGAAATGGTCCATGAATTTAAGGAACCCAGATTTTCCGATCCCCATAAACATATCTGGTGAGTTTGTGACACTAAAGGAAAAGGAAATGAACAAAAAGTATATATACCTATATCTAAAGTCATTCTTTGGGATAAAATCCTCAATCACCCTTAGCTGGTGATATCCAAACTGCATATAAATCTTAAAAAACCAACTAGATATGTTAAATTGGTCAAAAATATCATCAATCCTCGAAAGATCATAGTGATTCTTGTTCATCACCAAAATCAACCTCTGGTGCTCTACACATATCCTAATAATACCATCAAATTTCTTGGATAACATCACAATATCACCCCATGATAACACATTGGGTGGGATGAAACCATTCTTTATCTGATCTTCTATCTGAATACTCATCTCGAGATACTCAAAAGGATTCTTCTAATAATTATCAATTGAAATTGTAGAAGCACTGAGTTTTAAGTATATCCTAGACTCAATATCACATCATGGGGGTAGCATCACAACCTGCTCAGTAAACAAATTAAGAAACTCCTAAAATACCATGGGAACCTCCACTATTCAAGAATCTATGGATTCTAATGAAAGCTAAACCATCAAATAAAGAAGGGGCTCTGCAAGTCTACTACCCACATGACAGCCCCGCTTGCTGATGAAAACTACATGTATTCCATCCACATATAAGAACAAGATTCTACTCATAAATAAATAGATAACAACATGAGTGGAATAAAACCAGTCGATAATGATAATCACATCATACAACAGAATCTATAGTAATAAAATATCCCCACATAATTGATGTGGACCCATCACAAGTCTATACCTCGGGAATACATCAAACAAGATTCTCTAGACTTTGAATGATGCATTAAACACCTGGTCCATGGGAATCCCCTCCACATTTAGTCTCATGGAATGGACTCGAGTGGATAAAATAAAGGATTGTGATGCTCCAGAATCGAATAAGGGGAAAAGGGTAAATATAAAGATGTTCATACCTCTAACAATCTATGGTCCCTCTATTGCTATCACCCCCACCACATGAAACTAACCACGCCAAACTCCTCTACCTCTCTATTAATATCCACTTATATGGCCATGATCCATATAGGTTCTCTGAAGATGAGAAATATCCTGATGCTGGGCTCTAGACACTATAAACTAGATGCACATGATGCTAAAATAGTTGTGCAGACATCTCCTACTGATGATGACACTAAACCTAACCACTCCCACTATATTAAACTCATAAAACAAAAGGGTACTGATTTTTTACAATGACCATAGTCCCAAAGAAAAGAATATTGACCCAAATAAACTAGAAAAATAAGGAAACCACCGGCCTTGGAAGGTTAGAATGGAATCTTCTATGGTCGACTTCCCACTAGTCAAAACCCCGAAGGACCAGATGCCTAAGAAATTCCACTAACAACTCTAATATTCATAGAACCCTTCTAGTTCCCATCTCACAGAAAACCTCATCATAATTACATATACTCTATCACCTCCATATTCTTTTGAATCTCCAAATACATTATCATTCTGATGGGAGTAACTACATACTATATGGAACAACAGTGTGCCACCTCAAGATTGTTTGCTTGGAACTCCTCAAGAGGAAAAATATTTTGGGAAAAACAAAAAAGTTCTTTGAAACTGATCCTAGGATCCAACACATACATACTCCCCTTCTAAAGAGAGAGAATCTCATATGCATTTACCACCATTATGGTCAATGGTAGTAACTCCTATTGGAACTCCTTGTGAAATTCATCCCACAAAACACATGCCTCTTTAATCCCACCAAGATACAGTATCCATCAATAACACATAGAACCTCACATATGAATAACATCCAATGGGAATCAATACTCCAACAGGCCCATAATAAAACTGAATTTGATCTCAATCTACTCTAAACAACACATTCTCTCTAGATCAAAGATAATGCCTGAACTATAAGCATTTTATTACCAAGATTCATAACTATATGAAAAATAATGTTTTTTGAAGATTTTTACTATGTAATATTATTAATATTCATTTAAGTTATTTTAACTTCACAAAAAATCCAATTTAAGAAAGAACCCAAGTCAATCATGATTTATTTACCTCCCCTTTCTATCTATCCAGCAAGTAGCACCACCTCACTAGGTCATTCAGTATGCTCAGAGTCCTTGAGTTGGATTATAATAGTCCCTATAATCCAATGTACTATATAGTCTTCCTTGGCATATGTCACATTCCATGTTTAACTAATACTATTTCCCTATCAACTCGTGAAATCCTCACTATGCCTATCTATAAACCCCATCCTATCACTAAACAAAGAGCCCCAATACCAAGCTATCATAACACCTTCCCACCAAAGGTACCCCTCCTAGGTCAAAAATGAAGTAAGAGAGATAATGACCCTTGAGTCCAGTCTCTGGTAAACCTAGATTGGAGACTATCACTGGGAGTATAAAAATATCACAAATAAGAGGCATTTCCCTATATAATACTAGATTGATGGGATAGTATATCAATGATAATTCAAGTCTATGATATACCAGTAGATAAATAAAACCAAAACCATATCTCAATTCATGTATAAAGTAAAATAGATTCAAAAAAAAGTTTCCAAAAGTATCCAAAAGAAAAGAAGATAAGGTAGTGATACAGCAACAACCCTAAAGGTATGAACTAATAATGTCCAACACCATCTATGTAGTCCTCCTAAAAATACAAAAAAAATGTTTATATATACATTGTGAAAGAATAAAAGTATACTCAATAGGATCACACCCAAAGTCTCTAGTTCACATGTGAAAAAGAGCATACTAATGAACCCAAGAGAAAATAGCAGAACCAAAAACACCTAAGTAGCCAAACTAGTAAATACCATCCCCATTAGGTCATTCTCACCAAATAACCCATCCAAGTATAACAACATAAAAAGAATAATTTTGATAAAAATGGTTCCCTTTATAGTTTTCCAAATGATTTTACACTCTCTCACCCCAATGTAGTATGCCATGGTGCTCCCATATATTCTATACCATCACATGATATCGCATCTTGCTCAAATAAACATCATACATTACATAACATGTTGACTAAATAAACCAAGGTGATCACAACACATCTTAACCAAACACAATTAGGCCAAAACATCATAGTCGAATCTAGAGAAGTAAGGTACGATGACCATGAAGAAAATCGACCTTGTTCCCTCCTCCTACCATGAAAAACTCCCACCATAATCTATATCATCATCTCATCAAACATATTTATAGTTCACTTTTGACTTCAGGTTATCACAGGCTATGCATATCCTTGATGCTTTGAAGAGAGAGATGGGAAGAGTGGGTAGTCATCCATCAATCCTCACCATTGAGATATTGGGTAAAATACCAACAAAAATTTGTTCATCACTACATGGTGCTCAATATGGGTGGGTGTATATAGATACCATAAGTAAAATATAAAGTATATATACACATAAAAATATATAATCCTAACCTATGGGTTCACAATATGAATACTGTCCTAGCACACAAAAGTAGTAAAATAGGAAATTAATTTCCCTCCCACTTCAAATTCAATTTAGTAAATTATTTATCATTATTAGACCAAATATAAAATCTTAACAAAGATAAAAAAGAGTATGTACCCCCTGACATGTATAACTATAATGATATGAAGGATATCCTACAAAAAATGAAGATTTTTCATCTGCTATATAAGGCCAAAGTAAGAGAGAGGCCGCCAAAAAACCCCACAGCAATGGAAAAAAACCTTACTAGACTAGAAAACAGCAACCACATCATCCTCCCACTACAAAAACCAAAACTAATGATTTTCTAGGCATTCATATTCTTCATACAAGAAATACAGAGAATAATGAATGCAGACACACTAAAAACAACCTAAAATCAGTCTCTCGAGACTAGGGTTAAAAGCCACTAAAGGAGGGATGAAAAACCTCTATGGTATGCACATTGGTCACATTTTAAATGAGATAAAATTCATAAAAAATGTAGGTTTCTATGGGAATTAAAAATTTATACCCAATTTGTAAAACATAACTCCACGACATAGCCTATAGCACCGCACCGCATAACAACTAAAAATAAGGAGGACCATGGCGCAATGCAAGGTACTATGTCATAGTGGTATGGTTCAAATCATCTTTGAGGTCTATATTTATCTCCACACCATTGATTCAAAAAATCAAGGAGGAGACCATGGTGCGGAAAAATCCAATATACCATAGACCCTCAACAACCAAAAAGAAGGATGCACCACAGCACTGAAACATGGAATAGAAAACATGAAAAAGTCAAAACCCAAAAAAAACTCTACCAGATCCACTATGTTGAAGCTAGTAACCCTACATTGTAGGACTCACCAACACTACATTGTACCCCAATTCCATGGGGCATCCATGCTAAAAAAGTTTGTGGCATCAAAACTCATTTTTCAGGCCCTCTGTGACGCAGCCAACACCTATACTCCATAACTACTACACCATATAGTATAGCACACCCCACCAAAAAATAGGAATCCTCCTGCAATAGTTTTTTAGTTCTATCTCCACCCTCACTCCCCAACTCCTCGTAACCTCATCTAAAAACCTTCCCCACCTAAATTCCCACAAAGTAATGAGATGGATGTTTTGGACCATTACATAGATTATATAATGTGCTTGGGTGTAAAACCTCAAGATTTCATAGTACTTTATCTCTTTAAAGAAATTCAACAGCTTGCACCACACGCAACACTGAGTTCAAGCACACCACGACTTACCAAACTAGTGATTCAAAAAGAAGTTATGAATATTAATAACTGAATTTTGAATTTTATATACTCCATATAATTTTAACATTTATATTATGTGCTTTTAATACATAATATAATAAAAAATTCAAATTTTCAGATAAAAGAAGTATTTTTCAAAAAAATGCAGTTTTCCACCTTTTAATGGTGATCCCTTTTAAAATCTAATATTTGAAACTTTTATATATTAAATTTGATGAAATGAAATTCCACTTTAGAATCGGGACATAAAAATTTAGTTTGGATAAATTTTTAGAACTTTTCTAATAACTTTCATATTTTGATGAATAGTGAAAATAAAAACAAAATTTTAACTCAAAACAAATTTTTTAATCAAAATAATTTATAGTGTTAAAATATATATTTTAGTGGTTATAATTTATATTTAGATTATATTTTTATCATTTAATTCAATTTTGGTCATTGTAATAAATTTCACTATTTGATTAGACATAAATACATGTAAATCTTTTGATAGTTTTTAATTCTTAAAAACCCTCTATCTGGTTTTGACAAAGAAAATTAATTTTAAATTAATTAATGCATCTTCAATGTTTTTAATTTTGTAAAATTGAAATAATTTTCTAATTTGGAATATCAAAATTATCTTTGGGTGAATTTTTGGTATTTTTTTGGAAAACATTTAATTATTGATCAATAGTGAAAAAATAGTTGTGTTCTAGATTAAAAAAGAATTTTTCATTTAAATAATTATTTTAATTAAAATTATCTCTTAAAGTAAAAATATACACATAATACATTTTTTATTTCAATTAAATTCATTAGAGTCATTTTATAATAATATTATACATGTAAAAGTTTGTTGAACATTTTTAACTTATTTTACCCACCTTCAAGGCACATTTGTAAATTTACATAAAACATAATTTTACCACTCTTATGAATTGAATTTCAAAAATCCAAGACACACAATTGACATCAGTAAGTAAAATTTTATTCAATAAGATGAAAATAATTTTTGATTAATAGTAACTTTTGAATTTTATTTACCGCGGTTAAAAGTAAATAGGGTAATTAAAGGTAAAAATGATATGATAATTTCCCTAAC
Organism: Viscum album; assembly: GCA_963277665.1. Lineage (NCBI taxonomy): Eukaryota > Viridiplantae > Streptophyta > Magnoliopsida > Santalales > Viscaceae > Viscum > Viscum album. Next base: position 2,041,257,372 of record OY728147.1, on the reverse strand, counting down.
ACATGTCCTAATTCTATTTAATTGGTGTATATCTACAAAAATTAACATTAGGAAAAAACCATGATCATTTTTGATCCACTTTTATTAGATTAGGACATTTAGTATATTTTACTTAAAGAAGAGTTAAAAGTGTTAAATTCAAATTATAATAACTCAAATATTTTTAATATAGGGTTATACATAAGATAAATTTGACTATAAAAATTAATTAGAATGCTAAAAATATTTACTATATCATGGTAGTTTATTTATAAATTTTATACATTAAATAAGTAATTTTATTTATGACACAATGATGATGCAGTAATTCCCTTATTAATGAATGATTAAAATAATTAATATTATAAATATTAAAATAAATGTAAATTGAAGATTTTGATACATTAAAAAAAATTTATTGGTTAATAAGACATGTTAGGTTTTATTCAATTAATTATTTTCTAAGTAATAATGTTGTTATAAATTTCACAAAAACCAAATACTAAATAGTGTCAAAATTGACATAAATGAGTTTTTAAAACAAATACTAATTTATTAAATTATATAATAGTCCTAAAAATATAAGGATTGGCCAAAGGACTTTTATAATGATATATAATTCATTAATAAACCTATTTAGGTTCTCTTGGCAATTTATATGGAGTTTATTAACCGTGTATTATAATAATACAAGAAGAAAAGGTAAAAGATAAACTATTTAACTAAGGATTAAACCTAAGAGATAAGATTAATATGGTGACATAAACTTCTCTAAAACCTATTAGTTGATATTATTTATACTTATAACAACCATATACTTGAAATAAATCAATTTGGAGCTATTCTAAATAGAAAATTATTTTATAATAAATTAATATTTCAAGCTTTTCCTAAAGTGCCACTCACCTCTCTAATAAAAGGGTACTTCCCCTTCTCTTAACTCCACACCTCCGAATCCATTTGGCTCAACCAACCTCTGCTAAAATATCATAATAAAACCCTAAATTAATCCTATAGTCCTTACTTTTATCATAAATCCAACGTAAGGATACCTTTTGTTCAAATCAAATGAAGCACCCGAAGAAGATATAATTATTTCATCACATATTTTAAAGTTCATTTCTTCTTCCACTACCTATTTATTTGTTATTTACATATTAAAATGAAAATTATTGTACCTTATCCATACTAAAATGTTATTATAAATTTGGTAAAACTATATTCATTGTTATATCCATCCTATTAATGACAAAGTCACCATACGTGCGTACGTATGGCTTACCATCTCCACGTCGTTATGTAGTTTGTTATTCAACACTAGATTATTTGGATGGGTATAATAATGATTATAATTAAATTAAATAATGATTATAACATTTTAATGATTCTTTATATACAAAATATCATCAAATTAAACATTTTTTCCCATATATTGAATGATATTGTCGCTTGTGTGTACGTACGACTTACCGTCTCCACAACACGATGAGATTCATCTTTAACGATCACCATTCAAGATTTTTATAAAAATATATATATTTATTGAGTATGAGATATATGAAATAATATTTATACTGAAATATTATATATTTATATAGATAAATATATGTTGTTTACTTACTTCAATACTACACGATAAGAAAATAGAAACAATGTTCATGGCTATGTACGGACTACCATCTCCATGAACGGTGTTTCCATTTCATATATATATCTATTATAAATATTTATATTCTGAATATATATGATATATAAATCATGTTTTATATTTTGTAAGTATTTAAATCATAATCTAAGTGATACGATAAATAATAACAAGTTAAAACACGTACAATAAAGAAACGATTATTTCCTAAAATATTACTTTAACAGGGAAATTTTTATTAAATGGGTAGTATAATGTTAGAAATGAATCAAGTATGATGTCAAAAATATTAATATGGTTATGTTATAATTTAATAACATACAATTTTCATTATATAGTAGGATAAAACTACCCTCTACCAAAGTAAAGTACAATGTAAGGGTTATTTCCTCAATCTCATTATTATCTGAGATTGTTATCTGTAAGTATCTACTGGGATATATTTATCATCCATGTCCATGTTTCATAAAAATTATTTCAAAAGTAATATTTTAAGGTTTTATAGAAGGTACCCTTTAACTATATAATCATTTTAAATTTTTTAAATATTTATTTTTCTAAATCTATTTAATTAATGTCCATGTTTCCAAAATGATTTTATGTACTTATTTATATAGACGGGATTGTTTTAAAATGTTAGTTACTTTCAAATGTTTCAAAGTTTTATTGGACACTTTGATTCAAAAATCTATTTTAAATTACTTTATAAATTATGTAACTTTTAAATGATTTCATGAAAAAGGAATATTTCTCTCAAAGGGGTTTTACTGATCATTTTCAATTATGCCAACATCCTTTACTGGATATTATTATTGATTGAGGTTCATTTGTTAAAATATTATCTTTAATATTGTATTGAATGAGTTGTGACATGTTTTAATGTGCATGTGTTATTTTTATACCATTCATAGTTTATTGTTAAAGTATTGACATTTTGTATGCTAGTTTTAGTATGAATGTTTATGTTATGTTTCTCCTTTTTCATATGAGGAATACATTGGACTTAATAACTGATGAGAGGGGCCCCCTATAGACCCTCAATGCATCGGTAGGTCACATAAGACAAATTAGTGTCTTGGAACAAGTACTTGACAAAAATTTTATTTTTAGTCTTGGCATGAGGCCTTGACTATATCGTTATGATGTCCAGCATTATGCATTCCCTCGTTATGAAATTAGTTATTACATGTGATTATTAATCTAGTAAAATATCCATGTGTGTGTTTATATGGTAATGTTTGATTTATTTTTTCCGTACTATGTTCAAGTTTATGTTTAAAAATGTTGTTGTTTTTATTACACATATTTCCTTAAAAGTTTATAGCTTCCTCTAAATTATTTACCCTTACTAACCATATGAGCTCTCCCCTTTATTATGTTTTGTTTTCCCCAGATTCCAAGAAGTGTATTATGATTGATATGTTGGTTTAAAATAGGAGAATAATGGAATTATAACAGGATTATTTATGTTTTGTTTTATGTTTTAATGTTTAATGTAACATTCATGTATGTAATCTATTTTCCAATACTACTAAACTGATCGATCCTACGAGACTTCATTCCTTGTAATCATGCCAATGTATTAAAATAATGCATCAGCTCTAGGATTCTAGGTTAGGGGTGTTACGTTTGGTATCAAATGAAGTTTAACAAGAACCTTGAAAATTATATTATGATAAACTATGACTAGGAAACATTACCCTAAGATAGACTTTAAGGATTGGTATATAATAACATCCAAAAAAATTGGTAAGGTAGATATTATGTGGGTTTCCCAAGAAATAAATCATTGTCTGGATACTAAACGTGGACGTGGTTCTGGCACAGATGTACCTATGAGTGAAAACTCGGACAAGGAGTTTCGGTTTTGACCCAGGGTATCCTGGTATAGGACAAAACCCTTTATTATTCTCTTGTTTTGACACTTTGGGGGATATGCTTAGGATAATTCACATTTTCTTTACAAACCATTATGAAGGATTTATGAGTAAATATGATAACAAAGAAACCATTTTTATGATTATGAGACTAGATGCCTGAAAATATTCAATTAATGTTGAGAATTTTTCTAGTTTTTTTATTCTATATTATGATATGATCTAACCTAGTGTATGTCATCATTTTGAAATGGTGCCTAGTATAAGGTGTCACACTTTGCTATTTCAAAATTTATTTATTTTCCTAATTTTATTTGCGTTGGGTAGTTCGGGTCGAAACCAGACTTAATATTTCGAGTTCTTTGTGTTTTGGTCTTGATTGTGTCTGGCGCAACGCTGTTGAAGCTACGCGACCTCGCCTGGGTCATTGTGCGACCCCACCCGGTTCACCACACGCTTTGCCGATGTTTAACTAATGAAATTATTATTATTATTATTATCTTGGATGACATTAATAGAGAGTATTATTTTTATTATTTTCATTTTATTAAGTTTATTAGGGTAAAGTTTATTATTTAATTCATTAAGTTTTTTTTACCTTATTATTATTATTATTATTATTTCCATTGTTGTAACTTGTTATTATTATTTTCCATTTACTTTGATTATTATTATCATTAGTATTATTTTATTTTTAGTTTTACTTTTATTTTATTATTTTATTATCATTATTGTTTCATTTTGGGTAGGGTTTGGACCCCCCCTTCATCGCGGTGCACCCCCTTCCCCGCTGCAATCCTATCGCGCAGCTCACCCCCCTTATACACGCTACACCTCGCTGTCGGCTTTCCCTCCCGTGCGCTACACCCCGCCGTCGGCTTCCCCAACTCATGCCACTACACCACCACCCCTGAAGCTCTGGTCCACCACACCCTACCTCTTCCGCTCGGGCCACCCTGCCTCCCACCACGCACCCCGCCTTCCCTAAAAAAATCCTCCGGCCTCCCCACGCCAGTCCGGCCAACCCGCTGCTCCGTGAACCCCATCGCGCCGGACCTCTCCACTTCTGCTCTGTCCGGTGAAGCTTGGCGTGCCCTGTCGAAGGCCTTATCCCCCCTTCAGTTCTGCTCAGGCCATCTCCAGTTCTCTGTCCGGCGAAGCGCCATCTCCTCCGGTCATCCCGACCAGCTTTCCTTCCCCTCTTGCTTCAAGCTTGAACCCCCGCCGGAACCCCCTTCTTCCGGCTCAGAAAACACCGAACCTCCTCAGTTCCAGCTGTTAGCGCGTAGTCCTTTGTCGCCCTACCAGCACAACCCTCTTCTGCGGATGAATTACCTCTCGGTAGGGTCCTCCTCTCTTTGTTATTTTTTTAAATCTTTCATTTTTTTTGGTCTTACAGTGGGAATAGGTTCTTATTTTATAGTTCTGAAAAAGAGTTGTTTTTGTTTGAATACATGTTTTGGGTGCGCGCTAGGTTTCCTAAGGTTTGGTTGAGGTGCAATTGTGAATTCGCACAAATTTGCAGAATCTTCTTGGTTCAAGGTAGGTGGTTTCATGCCATACCATCTTTAGATGATTTAAATTATTCCTTAATTAAATTATAATGTGTTCTAGTGATAAATTGCGTGATGAGAATTTTATTTTGAATGTGCTTTGATATGCATATTGATGAATTTGAGTTGTTTTTAAGTAAATTCCAATGTTTTTCATGTGCGTTGTACTGATGAAATTTTCAGACGTGTTTTAGTAAATTGTTTAAGGTGTGGAAATTGTGTTTTCAAGAACACTTGAGGTAAGGATGTTATTAAACTGAGTTTTTCAAAATAAGGTAAACTATTTTGATGTGTTAATTTTTATTATGAACCTTGAGTACGTTTTAGGGGTGCGAATGAGGTTCTAGAAGGGTTGGGATGTACAATTGATTTTCAAATGGTTATGACATCTAAAATTTGTCTGTTTTAAACTAAGGCCTTGTAGTATGCATGTGTGATGTCTTATTAATTGATCAATTGTTTATTTAAGTGGATTTTGATATGCATATCATGGTTGGGAAGGTTTTTGGGGTTGTTTGGTAGGTGCAAAATGTGTTTTCAAGTTCTTTGAGGTGTCTGTGTAATTAAATGGAGATTTTCAATGAATATGAGTCACTTTGGGTGTGTTTTCCACGTTGCGTACTTTTGTAATTAAATTGGAAATTATTTGAACAATGGAAAAACATGTTTTGGTTTGTATATGCTATACTTTTTGGTTTTAAAGTGATGTTCTTATATGAAATCGAGTTTGTCTTTCTTGTGTAAACCTTTTCTTTCTAATTTGAATTGTTTTATAAATTGTTAATTGCACTCATTAAATTATATGTGGGGTGCGGGAGTTGTGTTTGACAGAATTACGTGTGTTATGTTTTTTAAAGGGGTTCTTACATGTGAAATTGGGCATGTCCCATGTACAAACTCTTTTTGTGCAATTTAGAAATTTTCTTCAAATTGTTTAAATAGTTTATCAAGTCATGAAAGTGATCCAAACTATGTTATAAAAATGGTTTGTGTGCATGTGTTTTTTTAAGGTGTTTGGGTATGCAAGTGGTGACTTTTATGTGTAATGTCTTGTTTGGTTCGGGATATGGGAGAGCGATATACATTATGTGAATGTGAAACTTGTTTGAGCACAAGGGAAAACCCTGGGTATCTAGGTGGGTGGACCAGAACTAGTGTGCTAGTGAACTGGATGGGTATCATCCCTGTTTCACTTAGCTGGATTGACGATTACAAAAATAACTAAACATATGATGACTGAGGGTCGTGGATTTCTAAGCCACATTTTCTGAGGTTTGTGGTCTTCTAAGCCACGTTTCAGAGGGTCGTGGTTTCTAATCCACGTTTCATCGAGACAAGAGGTTCTAAGGTCCCACTCGAGCTAGATGATCGTTAGGGGATTTACCCATAGTGCTCTACCATCAATGTTGTGGTGCCTTCCGTCGGCATATGGAGGACCACTTGTGTGTGTGTGTGAGTATATGTGTGTGTGTGGGGGGGGGGGGAGTATCTGTATGTATTCCCTTGATGAATTTTTATCTTTCCCTTTCAGATCGTGTTTGTGAGATGGGTTCTATTTCTGTTTTCTTTTAGTTTCTAGCTTGTAAATGTTTTCTTTAAAAACATTTTGAAAGTATAATTTTTAATAATCATATTAAATTATCTTTTTGATGTTGTGGCATGGAACCTTTTTATTGGGTGACGTCCTACTTGGCCTTTCACTCACACCCTGTATACACCTTCGGGTGTATGTAGACCTTGTTTCTTGTGTATTCCAGGTTGTGCATTGTGCTCAGCGATGGTGGTTTTGGTCGTTGATGGTCTTCTCATGCAGGTTGGTGTTGTGGCATCCAGATGCTACACCACTCTTATCGCTTGGAGGTTTGAGTTAGAGTTTTAGTCTCTTTTGTTGTCATTTAGTTTTGGACGTGGGTTCTAGTTGTAAACCTTTAAATCTGTTTTTAGTTTAAGGCCCTGTTTGGCTGTCTATTTTTCAGTTTCAGTTTATTTGTCTTATCAGTTGCTTTGTGTTTACTGTTTCGGGTAAATCGTTCCCATGAGTTAGTTTTGATACCCGAGCACTTGTGCCAGCTCGTGGGGATTGGGAACGCCCTTCGGGTCATATCACAGACTGATTTGGGCGCTGGGTCAGATGACGACCCGGCCTGGTTCGTGAAAAAATGGTATCAGATGAGGTTTTCTCCCTTGAGTCGTGATCTTTTGGGATAGAGTTTCAATAGACATGAGTTAAGGTAGTCGGGACTCAACGTCCTGGCTATGAGTAAGGTGCATGGCCAGCACACCTCATGGCGGGACTCAAGTTACAAAAGTATGTTGAGGTTTGTCAGAGTTTTTGGTCATTGTGGTTAATCTTGTCAAGGGAAATGAAAAGGGGTAAGGCCAGTGGTCCTAGTGATCTCACAGGGTCTGGCAAGCCTTGTGGAGTCGGGGATGCTATCCTAGAATACCCTCCATGGTGGTGGCGTGACTATCATATGGCCGCCAACCATACGTTCCATTCACCCGCTGACACAAGTTTTCTCTTACGTCGTTTCTCGTCTCTTTGTTTTGGATTCGTGGAAATTTGGTTTTTAAGTAAAAATGTTTTGGTGTTGGAAAATATTTTCAAATTAAGTGCTTTAAAAAAATGAAATGGTGTGTGAGGTTTGAAAAGTGTGGGTTGAATGTTTTGATTTTGAAAAATGGAAAGGTTTGGTATTGATCCTTGGCGCTCTCATGGGAAACCACGTGCATGAGTGTATACGAAAAGGGAAATTGTTAATGGCACGAGCAGATGAGTGCCTGGATGGACATGAGGTGAGTGCTGGTGCGGCACGAGAACATGCATGTGCAAGGCTCATGGGACGCCATTGGTGTTTGTGAAACCCACTGGGTTTGCTTATTTTCAAAATGTTTTGTTAAAGGAAAAAAAATTGGTGTTTTAGTAAACTGTGTTTTTTTGGCGTGTCCTTGTGTTTTGGAAATGTTGGATGTTAGGAATTTTGAGCCGAGGATCCTTTCTGAAGGATTTATGTCCAGAGTTTGAATTCTTATTTGTAAATTGGTATGCAAGCGTGTGGTTAGTGAATTATTTTGAAGAGTACATCAGGGAGCCCTTGTAGTGGTTCCCCCTACACATTTGGTGTTTGCTTGTGGTATGTATTGACCATTGGATCAGTTTAGTTGAGTCCATGGTTATCTTTCTTGACTAGTGTATGCCCCCCCCCCATAAATCGTTGACATGGGATTGAAGTGAGGCCACAAGAAAATCATCATTCGTCGACCCTCCAGTTGTTCAGAGGAATCTATTATTGCATTATATAATTGAACACACCTCTCCTTTTTACAATTAAACGGATCCTCTCACAGCAGGATGACATATGTGATTGGAGTTTAAGGGAGTTTTGGTCTCTTTGAGTCGTCTGAGTCATCGAATATGAGGTTTGACACATTTGCGTCTAAAGGTTTCCCTGGAAGAGGTGAAAGGAATTCTAGAAAGGAAGGTTGAAGGCGGTTCGTTGTTATCAGAGCTGACTGAAGTCTTGAAAGGCCTATAGTGCTTTCATCGGTCGTAAGGGTCGGGTTTGGTGACGTCATGCAGCGTGAGGTCCCTTTGATAGTCAACGATTGTTTGGAAGCATTAAAGGAGACACCAGTGGGGAAAATGTGGAAGCAACCCTAAGTTGTTGGTGCGGTCTAATGTTCTAAATGACCTTTGTTATTTAGTTTGTTTCGTTTAAGAAATGGTTAATGTTAGGATACTAGTTTGGTAGACCTAGTCGTATGAGGCTGCTATGGTTGTTTACAGGAATCAGGTGTTGTTCAAGATGTGGTTTAAAGTCTTTCTCATCGTAATGTTTCTCTCAACAATAATGATCATGCTCGGTGATGATTTGTGGTGTCGTGTTCTCATTCAGTGTGACAAGGGTGACGCGCATGCACCATTTTACCTCTTGTGTTGGTGAATGTTCTGTGTACGATCAGTTGGATGTCATGGTGTGTTGTGTCTGATGGTGTTGCCTTGGGTGCAATATGATTGTGTGTGGCACCAAAATGAGAAGCTCCGCTCGGGAGTCTTCAATGCCTGACTGCGAGGCAGGAGATGCTTCAAACATCAGGGCTCCAGCCATAGGCCTCAGAGTGAAGCTGGCGCGTGGTCAGGAACCCAGAGAGTGTATGGCACCCCGACTTTGTTTTGTCATCGGTGTTGAAAGTCAAAGAAGTTAGAATCATTTCCTGTAGTTGTTCCATTCCAAACGAACCGTTTGGGAAAGTAAGGATTTCATGACTATGCAAAGGTGGGGTAGTCTCATTGACTTAGAGTCTCGGGGGTCGTGTTCCACTGGATGAAATCGAGTTAATGGTCCTTATAGGATATGTTGGGTAGGTCGGTCTCAAAGTTTGAATAATGATCATCCAGGAATGTGGAAATGCTGGTTTGTTGTGGGTCATGATTTTGACGCCCCAGTAGTCAGCCCCCTCCCTCCCCGCCCATTGTGGTGGGGTGTTTGGTCACCATCGAAAATTTTCCAATGTTCTGTATCCTATGTTCGTTCAAATGGCGGTGAGACCCACGATAGGCCTCGCACAAAGGTCTGTAGAATAAATCGGTGTTGGTCTTTCCTTAATGGTGGCGAGTCTGTCTGGAACTCCCCGTATTGGTTTTCTAGTCTCGTCTTGGGCGTTGGCAGGTTCTTATTGGTGGGGATACCCACATTGGGTCTCACACAAATGCCCCTAGAATGAATCAGTGATGGACTTTTCATTAATGACCAGGATTCCGCTCGAACCAACCCGTGTCAGTTTTCGAGTCTCTTTTAGAGCGTCAGTGATTTCCCAATGGGGGGGAGCCCCTCAGGCCTCCCCATGTTGATCATTTTCTTCTGTATTTAAATATGGCATGGTGATAAGTGATAAGAGTGTTATGTGGACGTGGATTGACCTTTTTTGTTCACTCTATCCAAATGGTGTGGATTCAGTTTAATAGTGCTTGAGGTGTTTCGGCGTGTGTAGTTGGTTTCCGTGGGTGCGAGAGTTCCCTTCCTTGATCAGTCAACTATAGGCATTCTAGCTCTTCAGGGTGGGTCACACATATCAGAAAGTCTCTTTTACGCATTTTTTTAAGTTTTCTTTGATTCACTTTCTCTGAGCACGATGCTTTTTCCTCTTTTCGCTTTTTGATTGTGTGGATCCTCTTTAAACCTTTGTGGGGTATCAGTTTCTTCTTTGGAGTTCAGCCTTAGTTGTGGATTTCCGGGGGTGGAAAACTTTATGGTGGGGAGAATTTTCACACTCTCTATTTAAAAATTTATTTATTTTATTAATTTTATTTGTGTTGGGTAGTTCGGGTCGAAACCCAACTTAATATTTCGAGTTCTTTGTGTTTTGGTCTTAATTGCATCTGGCGCATTGCAGTTGAAGCTGCACGGCCTCGCCTGGGTTGTCGTGCGACGCCGCCCGATTCGCCGCACGCCTTGACGATGTTTAATTAATGAAATTATTATTATTATTATTATTATCTTGGATGATATTAATAGAGAGCATTATTTTTATTATTTTCATTTTATTAAGTTTATTATTATAAAGTTTATTATTTAATTCATTAAGTTTTTTTTACCTTATTATTATTATTATTATTTCCATTGTTGTAACTTTTTATTATTATTTTCCATTTACTTTTATTATTATTATCATTAGTATTATTTTATTTTTAGTTTTAATTTTATTTTATTACTTTATTATCATCATTTTTTCATTTTGGGTAGGGTTTGGACCCCCCCCCCCCCCCATCGCGGCGCACCCCATTCCCCGATGCAATCTCGTCACGCAGCTCACCCCCCTCCTACGCGCTACGCCTCCCCGTCGACTTCCCCTCCCTTGCGCTACACCCTGCCGCCGGTAGGGTCCTCCCCTCTTTGTTATTTTTTAAAATCTTTCATTGTTTTTTTTGTTATTCCAGTGAGAATGGGTTCTTATTTTATGGTTCTGACATGAATTTTTTTTGTTTGAATTCGTCTTTTGGGTGCGCTCTAGGTTGCCTAAGGTTCAGTTGAGGTGCGATTGTGAATTCTCACAAATTTACAGAAGCTTCTTGGTTCGAGGTAGGTGGTTCCATGCCATACCATCTTTAGATGATTTAAATTGCTCCTTAATTATATTATAATGTGTTCTAGTGATAAATTGAGTGATGAGAATTTTATTTTGGACATGCTTTGATATGCATATTGATGAATTTGAGTTGTTTTTAAGTAAATTCCAATGTTTTTCATGTCCGTTGTGTTGTTGAAATTTTCAGACGTGTGTTAGTTAATTGTTTAAGGTTTAGAAATTGTGTTTTGAAGAATTCTTGAGGTAAGGATGTTATTAAACTGAGTTTTTCAAAATAAGGTAAACCATTTTGACGTGTTAATTTTTATTATTAACCTTGCGTATGTTTTAGGGGTGCGAATGAGGTTTTAGAAGGGTTGGGATGTACAATTAATTTTCAAATGGTTATGACATCTAAAATTTGTGTGTTTTAAACTAAGGCCTTGTAGTATGCATGTGTGATGTCTTATTAATTGGGAAATTTTTTATTTAAGTTGCATTTGATATGAGAATCATGGTTGGGAAGGTTTTTGGGGTTGTTTGGTAGGTGTGAAATGTGTTTTCAAGTTCTTTGAGGTGTTTGTGTAATTAAATGGATATTTTCAATGAATATGAGTCACTTTGGGTGTGTTTTTCGTGTTGTGTACCTTTGGAATTAAATTGGAAATTGTTTGAACAATGGAAAAACATGTTTTGGTTTATATATGCTGTACTTTTTGGTTTTAAAGCGATGTTCTTATATAAAATCGAGTCCGTCTTTCTTGTGTAAACCTTTTCTTTCTAATTTGAATTGTTTTATAAATTGTTAATTACACTCATTAAATTATATATGAGGTCTGGGAGTTGTGTTTGACAGAATTATGTGCGTTGATTTTTTTTAAAGGGGTTCTTACATGTGAAACTGGGCATATCTCATGTGAAAACTCTTTTTGTACTTTTTAGAAATGTTCTTCAAATTGTTTAAATAGTTTATCAAGTCATGCAAGTGATCTGAACTATGTTATAAAAATTTTTGGTGTGCGTGTGTTTTTTTATGGTGTTTGGGTATGAAAGTGGTGACGTGTATGTGTAATGTCTTGTTTGGTTCATAATATGGGAGAGCGATATACATTTTGTGAATGTGAAACCTATTTGAGAACAAGGGAAACCCCTGGGTATCTAGATGGGTGGACCAGAACTAGTGCGCTAGTGAACCAGATGGGTATCGTCCCTGTTTCACTTAGCTGGATTGACGATTAAACCACTAACTAAACATAGGATGACTGAGGGTCGTGGCCTTCTAAGACACGTTTTCTGAGGGTTGTGGTCTTCTAATCCACGTTTCTGAGGGTCGTGGTTTCTAATCCACGTTTCACCGAGACAAAAGGTTCTAGGGTCCCACTCAAGCTAGATGATCCTTAGGGGATTTACCCATAGTGCTCTACCATCAATGTTGTGGTGCCTTCCATCGGCATAAGGAGGACCACTTGTGTGTGTGTGTGTGTGTGTGTGTGTGTATATGTGAATGTGTGTGTGTGTGGGAGTATGTGTATATATTCCCTTGATGAAGTTTTCTCTTTCCCTTTCAGATCGTGTTTGTGAGATGGGTTCTATTAGTGTTTTCTTTTAGTTTTTAGCTTGTAAATGTTTTCTTTAAAAACATTTTGAAAGTATAATTTCTAACAAGCACATTAAATTATTTTTTTGATGTTGTGGCATGGAACCTTTTTATTGGGTGACGTCCTACTGGGCCTTTCGCTCACACCCTGCATACACCTTTGGGTGTATGTAGACCTTGTTTCTTGTGTATTCCAGGTTGTGCTTCGCACTCAGCGATGGTGGTTTTGGTCATTGTTGGTCTTCTCATGCAGGTTTGTGTTGTGGCATGCAGATGCTACACCTCTCTTATCGCTTGGAGGTTTGAGTTAGAGTTTTAGTCTATTTTTTTGTCGTTTAGTTTTGGATGTGGGTTCTAGTTGTAAACCTTTTAATCTGTTTTTAGTTTAAGGCCATGTATGGTTGTCTATTTTTCAGTTTCAGTTTATTTGTCTTATCAGTTGCTTTGTGTTTACTATTTCGGGTAAATTTTTCCCATGAGTTAGTTTTGATACCCGGGCACTTGTACCAGCCCGTGGGGATCGGGAATGCCCTTCGGGTCATGTCGCGGACCAGGTTGGGCATTGGGTCGGATGACGACCCGGCCTGGTTCGTGACATAAGGAGTCATAACTCAAGCAATATGTGTCATCCAAAGATTAACAAGGACAATATCTTTCATGAACTTAATCCAACATTTAGAAGGGAAATAGTCTTCTTATATTCTCATCATATTCATAAATAGTATAATGTGTTAATAAGATAAGTTATGAATTATCTGAGTCATATGGCTTTGAAGGGAAGTAATATAAGAAGAGGGTGGCTGAGAAAAAATTGGATAAAGGGAAGAAGGGAAAGAAAGACTTTTCCACTTGTGATAACTGTGGAAAGATTCACTTCGATAAATGCTCGAAGGGAATGGGAGTTTGTTATAAGTGTGGAGAAAAAGAACACCAAGTACGTGATTTCAAGGGTAAAATAAAGTTTTCAAATGAACAATGCTTCATCTGCAAGGAGTTGGAACACTATACAAATTTATGTCCCAATAAACAGAATATACGCTAAATGATGATATTAGATAACAATCCTGTTATGATACTACCGTAGATGAAGAGGAATAATTATTGTTCTTATATTTTTTTATTAATGTATTGTATAATTTGAGTATTGTATTAATGATGTACAAGTTATAAGTATTATAGAGTATATAAGGATTTCACTGTAGTATTATTTCATAAAGGATATGAGATTGTGTGGTACCAAGAAAAGTGACTTAATAACTAGTTAAACTATTGGAAAATATATGGTTGAGAGAAAGATAAAACCATAATAATGTCCTGATACTGAGGTATGAATTTTTTATTAAGAGATAATTGAGTTGGATAAATTTTATTGGATATTATAGACTACCTTGGAACTAATTAAGGGTTTGTTTATTCCATCGTTTTTCGAGGTTACAACATTTTTGGATTTAAGGATTATATCCAGTATTCTATGTTTTACCGAAGGAATAATAAAGTACATATCTATTCAAATAAGGTTTAATGGTAATTCAGGTGGTTACTATGTTTTAATACAATAAATTATGAAGGTATTCACATGTTATTATGTGATTAAAGAGATATTCATTATGTTATATTGACCTTCCTTATAAATTTTTGGACTGTGAGTTTGGAAAAAAAAGTATTTTGAATAAGTCTAAAGGTTGGAATGGATTATGTTGGACATTACATACTATTTTTTAAGGTTAAGAAATTCCTTAATATTATTTTTGTATTTTTATAAAAATTAAAACCCAAAGGTCGGTTGAAAACACATCGCGTCCAGTAGGGTCATGAGACTATAACTCACAACTGAAGGGTGACAAGGGTACATCACCTACCACTAGCCTGGATGATGTCCTGATTTGTATAATGTATTTTTTCTAAATGTAATGACATATTAATTATAAATTCATTTTTTAAAACCCTATTGGAGTAGGTTTAATATAATATTTTTTAATTCTATTATATTTTGGAGAGAAAGATGAGTTTGTAGTAGAAATTAGTTAATAGATGTAACTCTACTTATCAAGTATTCTTTTTTTATTATTATATGAATAAATTAATTCTTAAACATTAAGTAAAGGATCTAAAAACCAAAAAAAAATATCCTAATACCTTATGTTTTGTTGAATCAATGATATTTTAAATCTGCATAGATTTAGGGCTTTAAGGCCCTCAATTTTCCATTTATTGTTCACTTGTTTGAGATTGATGACCTCAATCACTAATTATAAATATTTATGTTTTTTCTACGATTATGTGTCTATAATTTCCACCAATTTTCTCCTATTTGAAACCATAATTTTCTGGTGACTTTTTCATTTCTCTTTCCCTCTTATTAAGACAAAATTTTATTAACCCTATTTCTGATTTGGGTTTTTCAAAAGGTATTTTCTATTTTCAACATTTTATTTTCAAAGAACAATTTCAAATTTTTTGAATGTAATTTATTGAAGGAGGGGATAATATAACACCCCAATATTTCATAGTATGTTATCTCTTTAAAGTAATTTAATAGCTTGCACCACACGCAACACTGATTTCGAGTGCACCACGACTTACCAAACTAGCCGTTCAAAAAGAAGTTTTGAATATTATTAACTGAATTTTGAATTTTATATACTCTATATAATTTCAAAATTTATATTATGTGTTTTTTAGACATAATATAAAAACAAATTCAATTTCTAAGATAAAAGATGAATTTTTCAAAAAAAAACAATTTTCCACATTTTATTGGTGAACCCTTTTTAAATCCAATATTTGATACTTTTATGTATTCAATTTGATAAAATTAAATTCCTATTAAGAATCTGGACATAAAAATTTGGTCTGGATAAATTTTTTGTACTTTTCTGAATACTTTTATATTTTTATGAATAGTCAAAAATACTAAATTTTAATTGAAAACAAATTTTTTAATCAAAAATAATTTATGGTGTTAAATTATAAATTTGAGTGGTTTTAAAGTATAATTATGTTATATTTTTACCATTTTATCCTTTTTTGTTCATTAGAAGTAATTTCAATTTTTAATTAGACATAAACACATGTCAAACTTTTGAAAGTTTTTACTTCTTAAAAAACTACTTTCTGGTTTTGACAACGGGAATTAATTTTAAATTAATTAATGCAACTTATATGTTTTTAATTTGGTAAAATTTAAATCATTTTTTAATTTTTAATATCAAAATTATCTTTGGGTGAATTTTTGGTATTTTTCTGAAAACATTCAATTTTTGATAAATAGTGAAAAATCATTTGCATTGTAGATAAAAAACGAATTTTTCATTTAAATAATTGTTATAATTAAACATTTATCTTAAATTAAAAATAGATACATATTACATATATTCTTACAATGAAATTCATTGGATTCATTTTATAATGTGATTAGACATATACAATTTTATTGAACTTTTTTAACGTCTCTTCCCATCTTCTAGGCACTTTTGAAAATTTTAATAAAATATAATTTTACCACTCCTCTGAATTGAATTTGAAAAATCTAAGAGACATAGTTTAAATCAGTAAGTAAAATTTGGTATAATAAGATGAAAATAATTTTTGGTGAATAGTAACTATTGAATTTTATTTACCTGTGTTAAAAGTAAATATGGAAATTAAAGGTAAAAAGTATATTATAATTACCCTAACACATGTCCTAATTCTATTGGATAACTTTATTTTGAATAAAATAAACCTTAGGAGAAAAATATGATATTCTTTTATCCACTTGGATTAGATTAGGAAATGTATTATATTTTATTTAAAGAAGAGTTAAAAGTATTAAATTCAAGTTTTAATAACTTAAAAAATTTTAACATGGTTTTATATATAAGATAAATTCTACTGTAAATATTCAATAGAAATATTAAAATATTTCCTACATCATGGTATTTTATTTATAAATTTTATACATTAAATAATTAAATTTATATACAAAAAAATCCTGATGTATTAATTACCTTATAAATGAAAGATTAAAATAATTGGTATTATAAATATTAAAATAAATGTAAATTGATACTTTTTATGTCTTCCAATAATTTAATAGGTTAATATGACATGTTAGGGTTGATTAAATGAATTTATTTCTAATTAATCATGTTGTTATGACTTTCACAAAAACCAAATACTAAATAGCATCAAAATTGACATAAATGAGTTTTTAAAAGAAATACTATTTATTAAATTATATAATAGTCATAAAAATATAAGGTTTTGAAAAAGGAATTATATAATGATATAAATTTCATTAATTAACCTATTTATTTTATCTCTCAGTTTTATAGTAAGTTTATTAAACATGTATTATAATAATACAAGAAGATGTGGTAAAAGTTAAACTATTTAACGTAGGGTTAAACCTAAAAGATAAGGTTAATATTCTGACATAAACTTGTATAAAACTTTTTTGTTGAGAGGATTTCAATGCGTCTCCACCATATCCTCGAAATAAATCAATTTGGATCTATTAGAAACAGAAAATTATTTTTATAATAAATTAATATTTCAAGATTTTCCAAAAGTGCTCCTCACCTCTCTTATAAAATGGTACTTCCCCTTCGGTTAACATCAAAACTCCAAAGCCTTTTGGATCATCCAAAACCTCCTCAAATCTCATAATAAATACCCTCAATTCATCATAGAGTCATTACTTTGATCAGAAATCCAACCCAAGGATCCCTTTTGTTCAAATCAAAAGGAAGCATCTGAAGAAGTTGTAATTATTTCATCACCTCTTTTAGAGTTATGTTCTTCTTCCACTTACTCTATCTTTGTTATTTCAAAAATAAAATAATAACTCTGGTACCTTTTACAAACTGAGATTCTATTATAAATATGTTAAAACCATATTAATTATTTTATCCATCCTATGAATGAAAAAGTCACCATATGTGGGTATGTACAGCTTACCGTCTTCACATCATTATGTAGTTTGTTACTCAAAACTAAATTATATGGATGGGTATAATAATGAGTATAATTAATTTAAATAATGAATATAACATGGTAATTATTCTGTATATATATTATACCATCCAATTAAACACGGTTTTTCAATTGATATAATGATATTGTCGCTTGTGTGTATGTACGGCTTACCATCTCAACGACACGATGAGATTTATCTACAACGATCAACATTCAACAATTTTTATAAAAAAAACATTTACTAAGAATGAGATATATGAAATAATATTTATACTAGAATAATATATATTTATTTAAATAAATATATATCATTTACTTACTTCCATACTATATGATAAGAAAATAGAAACAATGGTCATGCGTACGTAGGGACTATAGTCTCCATGAACGGTGTTTCAATTTCATATATCTATCTATTATAAATAATTATATTCTGAATATATATGACATATAAATCATTTTTTATATTTTTTAAGTATTTAAATCATGATCTAAGTGATATGATCAAGAATCACGAGTTAAAACACGTACGATAAAGAAAGTGATTATTACATGAAATGTTAATTTCACATGGATGTTGTTATTGAATGGGCAGTATAAAGTCATAAATGAATCAATTATGATATCATAAATATTAATATGGTTATGTTATAATTTAATAATATACTATGGTCATCATACATGAGGTTAAACATACCCTCGACTGAAGGAAAGTACAAGGTAAGGGTTATTTCCTCAATCTCATTATTATCCGAGATTGTTTATCTGTAAGTATCTACTAGGACATATTTATCATCCATGTCCGTTTTTCATAAAAATGTTTTGAAAAGGAATATTTTAAGGTTTTATGGAAGGTACCCATCAACTAGATCATCATTTTAAATGTTTTAAATATTTATTTGTCTAAATATATTTAATTAATGTCCATGTTTTCAAAATGAGTTTAAAGATTTATTTATATAGACATGATTGTTTTAAAATTTTAATTACTTTAAAATAATTTAAATAAATTCCTTTATAAATTATGTAACTGTTAAATTATTTCATGAAAAAATGATATATCTCTCGAAGGGGTTTTACTGATCATTTTCAACTATGTCAATATCCTTTACTAGATATTATTCTTGATTGAGGTAGATTTATTAAAATAAAATCTTCCATATTGTATTGATTGAGATATGATATTTTTGAATGTGTATGTGTTATTTATAAACCATTCATAGTTTATAGTTAATGTATTTACATTTCTCTTGCCAGTTTTAGTACAAATTTTTATGTTTTGTTTCACCTTTTTTATATGAGGAATGTATTAGACTTAGAAAGTGACGGGCAACGCCCGCTATAGCCCCTCGATGCATTGGTATGTCTTATAAGAAAAATTGGTGTCTTGGAACAAGGCCTTGAAAAAACATTTATTTGTAGTATTGTAAAGAGGCCTTGACTATGTGGTCATGATGTTTATCATTACGCATTCCCTCGTTATGAAATTAGTTATTACATGTGATTATTCGACAAGTAGAATATCCATGTAAATATTTATATGGTAATTTTTTATTTATATTTTTCATATTATGTTCAATTTTATGTTTAATATGTTGTTGTTTTTATTACACATCATTCCTTAAAAGTATATAGATTCTGCTAAATTATTTACCCTTACTGAGCATCTGAGCTCACCCATTTCTTATGTTTTGTTTTCCCAGGATTCCAAGAAGTGTATTATGATTGATATGTTGGGTTAAACTAGGGGAATAATTGAGTTCTCAAAGGATTTTTTATGTTCTCTTTTATGTTTGAATGTGTAATATAACGTTCATATATATAATATATTTTCCAAGAATGCTAAATTGGTCAGTCCTTCAGGACTTCATTCCTTGTAATCATTCCAATTTATTAAAATAATGCACTGGCTCTGGTCTTCTATGGTCAGGGAGTAACATTGGGTATGTTTTTTATCATTACATAATTTAGAGATTAATAAATATGGGAATTTTCCTCTCATATAATTATTATCGAACCAAGGCCATTAATTGAGATATAATTAAAGAGTGTATAGTCATACCTAGATAACACATGTGACGTGTATAACTATTTGGGTGAGTATAATGTGATGTACATATCCACTTAAATTTGAATATATATGATATATTCATCAACTAGTACAGTCACATTCCTATAATTAAGAACGTGTGGATTGGAAATATAGGGTTAAAATACTCTATGTTCTATAATCACTCAATGTCCTGAATAATGGTATTATTAGCAAGAAATTTTTCAAGGGGTTTTAAAATATAAAACTATGAAATCCCATATAAACATATTGGGAGATGACAAAAGTTTTTCTTTGAGGATCCAATCCAAAATAATCATTATTTTTCCTACCTTATTAATATATTTTTTTATTTTTATTAAGAATTTAATTGATAGAAACATTATAAGATTTTGAAATTGAATTATAAACTAAGGTAACAAAATGAAATTATGGTTAAAGGGGATGGTCCTAGGTTATATCACATGGGTAATTCACTCTCCAAGATCTATCCAATACTAACTCAGTAATCAAATCATAACTAATCATTAATTACTCTGATATATCTTTTTTTAAGACTAAAAACAATTGAAATATTTATATGAATATCTCTTATAACTTCTACATAGTGAAGAGTAAATGAAAAAAATAAACTGAGGCATACACTATCCCACCACCCAGCTCTACTACTTTTTGTTCATCCCCTGGTTCACACAACTCTACTTGAATGATGTGTATATATATAGAAGGGTGGGAGAGATGTATTATATTTGGAATAACATAGACACATATAAGAATATGTGTAGACAATATCCATTAAATACCTCTCTACCCACTCATTTTACCATAATGGATGAGAAAGAAACATTACAAAAAGGAGAGAAGGGACTCAGATGTCCACAAAATCATTCCTATGGATTAACCCTATATTTAATTATCCATAACCATATATTGTATATATCATAGTGGAAATAATAATTATATAATTATAAATAAATAGTAATTAAAATACTATTCAAATTAAAGTGCAAAGATAAAAAAATACATTAAAATTTTTTTGATAATCCCCTGGTGGGGAACACCTTACACAGAAAAAAAATCCTTCTCTTCAAAATATTCTTACCATGTTTTACCTTATAAAGTCTAATTATCATAATAATAACTATCGGTGATCTCCTAACCCATATCACCTCTATGTGGATCAATTAAGGGCTTTAATTTCTCTGTTTGAGATCATCTCGTGATTCCTCCCAACATCACAATCCCCTCACAAATACAGACTACTTTGAATGTTGGATGGATTCTATATGGATCTCTTATGATGATTTTCCCAATTTGAGATAGACAAGAGGAATATATTTTGATTCTATAAATGGTTGAAACCCATGTAATTTTAGCAATAACCACTCACATATTATCTTTAACATCTTACTAGTAGGACATATCTCTCCATCAATAAAGGAAAATACCCTTATGTGTCTTGTGAAACCGTGAAGGAACCCTTATTAAAATATTTCATCAATAAGGTAAATTATATGTATCAACTTGGGAACTTTTATTTATGACATGGGCATTGGGGTACTTATATGTTGTGGTTCCTTGAACCCGTACTCCTGAATTTGGGGTCGGAAACACAAGCTTTACATACAGTCTTTGATACCAACTATATATTCTTAAACAAAACTGTCCCGTAATTACTTAAATTAAATAAAATATTACATTACATACATTGCAATATCATTTTTGGTTTAAAAATTTAGAGAACTTGAAAAATCATAAAATAATAAATCTCAT
This sequence comes from Viscum album, assembly GCA_963277665.1. Lineage (NCBI taxonomy): Eukaryota > Viridiplantae > Streptophyta > Magnoliopsida > Santalales > Viscaceae > Viscum > Viscum album. Next base: position 2,041,235,873 of record OY728147.1, on the reverse strand, counting down.
GCATTTCTCAACTAATGGATATTTTTTACATTATATTATAAACTACATAATCCATAATAATTCATCAATATATCATTTAAATACTCCATAGAATATATTCTATTATACATGTCATGTTTAATACATTCATTCATAACATGGATAAAAGGAAACATAATATTGGGTGATCAAAAATGATCTGTAAGCATAAACATAATAGATAATAATCAAAGATCATAAATGAGCATAAGATGAGTATAAATAATATGGAAGGAATACATGACCAAAAATAATGAAATAATAAAATGAAATTGAAATCATAATATATCTATGGATATAAATAGAAATGAAAATTTCATAAGGATGATAATAATTGTTTCCCTAGATATGAAATGCATAATGTCATACAACAAAATTCGTACACAAAGCCAAGACATTACGATATCAAGGAACTGTGTCTAGAAATAATTTTTTTCCCGAAAGTTGTACACCAAAATACCCAATATAGTATATCTCATGATACTCATCAATGAATTGATGGGATATTTAGGAACTCACCCATAATTAATTAATTCCAATTCATTCATCATATGAAGGAATTAATGAACTATAAAACACATAATCAATATTCCTTGGTAATCAATAACCATCTCCATTGAATTAAAATGTATATGGATTGTCGGTATTTTATAAATAAATAAATGGAATATATATCTATGTAATAATCCTTAAAACTAACACTTTATAGAGTAAGGTTTATATAGTTAAGTTAATAATTTTACCCAATCAATAATATAAGGAAAAGTTTTTTAAATACTTTAAAATGCATTAATTTAAAATCCACATCATAAAAGGGATAATAATATAACCTTTCAAAAAGGTATAAATAGAATTATAAAATAATTATAAAAAAAAATAGAATTTTGTTTCTAAAAAATTAGGAGATCAAAGGAAAAAAGGGTAAAATATAGGCAAATAGTAGAAGCCATCATTAAATGTGATGGGAATTATTCTAAATATTGGTGTACTTTTTGGGAAAAAAGTTTTAATCAAGTTAAAAAATATGAATGGAAAGTTAATTTTCCAAAAAAAATTAGTATAATAAAATAAAATATTAGGGTGTATATAAAAAATATTGTAATAAATAAGTTCAATAATAAGCATTATAACTCAACAAAGGGAGTTGAGCTAACTAAAAATCGTACAGTGATGGTAATGTAATAATTAAAATAATATAAGATGGATACCATAAAATATACATTAAAATATCATGAAATTGAAGTTATTTATTATACTTTAAGGATTTTATGATATTAATATAGTATATAAAATAAACTATGGTGAAAAATATCAAACATATCTCATGGATTTAAAAATGATACAATGAAACCCTTTCAAGTAGAGTATCAACTAAATAAAAAATTCTTGAATGAGAGAGAATTAAACTAAACTTCACATACCATTAAAGTTAATTCAGGATATAATATAACAAATAGGAATTATATACATCATAAAAAAGTAAATTGATGCATAACAAGAAGTGTGTCTCAAGAAATAGGAATTGCGACTAAGAAACCAATTTCAAGTAACATAATGTTTTTGTGAGAATTAATTTACAATGAGGTTATAAGGAATAATTATAGAACTTATAAAATTAATAAGAAATTTCATAAAATCTATACATTGTGTATATTAAATCAAACTTTTATTAATATAGTTCAACAAGAAATTTTTTTAACTCAATAGAAGAAAATTAATTTAGCACAAACCCTTACAAACTTAGAAAATTTTGAGTTAAAACCCATTAAAGGATGGGATTTAAAATGAAAAAATAAATATAATAAATAATTAGAGGATCGTGATAAAAAAATATTAAAGTTTCATTAGATAACCCACTATAAGGAAAACATGGTTTATAATAAGAAACGTGTCACAAGGGGTGAAAATTTGTTACATGAAACTCTTACCATATTTTCTAACTTCTGCTAAAGATTTTGAATCTCCTACATAAAAAAACTATATTAATAACAAATTTCAGGAACTTTTTAATATCTATAAACTTTAATAAACTCAATTTATAATTTTTCTCTACATGTATATTATTTAGTTATTATCTACTTTCAATATTTGGTGTAAGAAAACTTGATCATTTTGAACTAGTTCTGTAATAGAGGTGTTGTTCTTCATCATTCTCCCAAATTTAATCATTCACATATCAAAAGAGTTACTAAAATTTATGATTTATAATTATTTATTATTTCATAATTCCATTCTACGGGATTTTTAGTTATAATTCATAATTATGAAACTAGTGAAGAGCATGTTTTGATGATTTTTCAGGAATGGGCATTGGTATCATAATTAAGAAGTTTAAAATTAATTTTATAATTCCAAAAAACAAAACTAAATCTTTAATTTCGAATTCATATCATTTATTATTATTAATTAAGTGCTAATATTCATCCATGATTTTATTTTATTGTATTGTTCAAGTGGGTGGTTAGAATAACCCAAACATGAACATACTATAGTTAAAAGATGATTTTGATTATGAAAGTAGATTATTTTTACATAATATCATTATTATATAAGAATAATAATTTTATTTATATAATTTTGAGGTGGTGATTAATATTTTAATATATTTTAATAAATAAATAAAATAACCACAATGAAAAATGAGATATGTTACTTAATAGAGGAGGTATCCCATATAATGCACAATTAACATTTGTATTTCTCCAAGAATAAGAGGTAAAGAAGGTGGATTATAATATTCATCTTCATAATAATAATTATATTATATATTTCATATTTATTATTAAATTAAACCTTCATAAAAATAAAAAATATGTGGTGGTGAAAAAAAGAACTTGTCGCTTCATGGTGGCGATTTTCTACACAACACACGAATGATTGTTTCATTTTTCCTAATATAAAATGGGAAATTTAGTTGATAGTTATTAATATAGAATAATAAAATGAATTACATTAACACTAATTATATCATTATATAGTATTTGGATAATTATATTTGTAAACATAAGAAATAAAAGGATATCATTTAGGAAATAAGTGCTCATGTTGAGGATGTGAGTTTTATATTGGAAGACTCTTTAAAAATGGAGGTATTAGGAAATTAACTTGCAACCATAGGTTAAAGAAAAATTAAAAGGATTATAATTGAATAAAGCAAATATTTTCACTAGGAAACTTAATTTTTGGAGTGTTCTTGAATAGATGATGAGAGGACCCTTTTATAGGTGGTGAGAATGGAATTTCTATAAATATTTCAACTTACTATAAAATGAGAACATTTTTTTCACGTCAAGAATAATCATAAATATAAAATAATTGAGTGAGGTGAAATAAGTTCTATAATACCAAAAATCTTCATTTTCACTCATGGTCTGAACATATTCTGAATTCCTTTACTCTTTGAATATTCAAATTTACCATTTTTAGTTTTACCGTGGTAACTATTTTTTACCTAAGTAAATCATTTTTTATTCCAAAAAATAAAATGAATATTTTTAAATAATTTTTAATTAAAGATTTCAAATTTTAAATACGTGTTATAAAAAAATTATTGTTATGAAAACCCAATTTTAACATTAACACATGTAACATGAAAAAATCCATTTTTAGAAAATAATGTATTTCAAAGATTAAAATTTATGTGTGGGGTAAAATTATCATTATATTTTATTTTATTGGTGTAAATTTTTCTATTACAAAAAATAATAGTTATGTGACTTTGAAATAAAGACAAAACCAAATTTTAACGGAATAATAATTATTCAAAAAAACACGGGGAAAACATTATTAGAAAATATTACTTAAGTACTTAAGGTTTTATAAATTCAAAAAAGTATTTTCAAAATGTATGGTTTCACTTATTAAATAAATATTTTCTCAATTAAAAGGTTTTATAAACTTATAATTCATTTTTATCTAATTGTAAAGTCATAAAATTTACAGCTTTGGTAAAAAAATGTATTTTCACTATCCATCAAAAAAACTATTTAAGAAAATCAAAAAACATAATTTTAAGATAATATTGAAATGTTGAAAATAAAAATGAGATTTATTTTTTAAAATTAAAATTCAAAAATTTTTGAATTTAGATTCAGAATAAAAATATTAAAATTTAATGAAAACAGTTTTCATAGGAAAATAATTTTTTCAAAAAAACTATTAAATATTACAATTCTTATATATTACCAATTACTACTAAATTTGTGTAAATATATTATTCAAATAAAAAATATATTTTATCCATAATATATTCAATTTCTTAAAATTAATCGCATAAAATAATATTTTAGAAGTCTTACATTTAAAATCGTAAATCATTCTTGTTAGATACTCAGCTACATAGATTGAATTTTAATTTATGCCTCACTATTAATAGTGATATTTATTTTTATTTCTTTATATATTTCACAATATGGTAACATTTATCTTTTCCTTTAAATTATAATGAAACATATTAATGATTAAATAACATTTTATGCTCCATTTTGGTTTAGTGTAGTGTGTGAAGTAAGCTATTCAACACGTTAGGTTTTTATAGGGAATTATATAATTAGAATTCTCAGAATGTTACATATGTATCATTTGAAAATCACTACTTATGAAATAAAAACTCTAAAAAATAAAAGGTAATATTGACTCTTTACTTCTAGTATAAAAGGAATTTCCCTTACACGTCAGCTGGGAACTTTTATGAATGATCTAGTAAGTCTTATGTATCAACTTGGGACTCATAGAAATGAGCTCAGAAATCTTACGTATCCTAGTTAGGAAATCTTACATATAATTGTGTCCATATATTAGGGTTTATTCCCATTTAATATAAATCCCATATAGCAAGGTTAGTGACTCATAAATAGCAATACATTTATTCATAAAACATAAAAATGAATTTCAAATCAGTGTAGGATTTAGTAAATAATTTACAAAAAACATTAAAAATCATGAATTAAATCCATTTTCATTTAAACTTATAATCATTAAAAAACGTAAAAAAATAGTAAATATCCATATATTATTATAAAAATGAGGTTATTTTAAATGAATAACATAATAAAATTTTGAAATTTTCATTATCAATTACTCTCCCACACTCACCTATTTTAACTCCTAGAAAAATACCTTATACAATTATCAAAAATATTATCAAAGAAAAAATGGTGGGAAATTTTAATTATTTCACCCTTAGACCTATCATACTTATTATATGAATTTAAACTCCCTAATTCCATACTATTCATAAAAAATCATCCAATCTCTTATTAGTTATCATGTTCTTTTTTCACCCACCTTCCAATAATGCGTCTCTCTTCACTCAAGTCATTGTATAAAGAGTTTTTATCATTCCAAAGTATAATAATTATTTCTATATTATTTTCTCCATATAAATCTATCCACTTTATCGGGTTGTAAAATTGATTCAATCTTGAGGTCTTTACTATGGGTATTTCTCTTAGTTAGGTTAGGTGGTCCAAGTGTGAAAAAACAGGGCACAAAGAGGATGATTGAATCTTTAAGCATTATTCATGATATAAATGTTGTTTATTTAGTGTAACATAACTCACTAAATCCCTTTTAAATGATCCTACCCACCCAAAAATTTCCATTCAAAATGGATATTCACAAAGAAATGTTTATAATAAATGATCCGACTTTTTCTCTCTATCTATTATTATTTTTTATTTTATGCATTTTTTTTCTAAAACTATATGTGTATTCATATATATTTTATATTATATATATTTTTATGGAGATAAATAGGGTTTAAATTTATGATAAAAAATTATGTAAACTCTCATATTCAAATAAACGATGGAATACCCCAAGAATCTTCCCAGCAAGGAAGTTATAATCCTATGAACTCCATGAAACAACCTGTTACCCCACACCTAATTTTGATATAATCATGAATATTACTCAAGGATTTGGTGGGTAGTGATATTAATCTTATAATGTATCTGACCTAGAAGGAATTCCATGGATTTTAGGGGGCTTAAAATAAATTTCAAATGAAAGGGTAAGCTTAAAATATGGTGGAATTTCAAAAGGGTATTTTCAAATGATACCTCAATCATTTTTGACACAATATATAAAATAAAACAGTTTTAAAAAAGATAAAAAAATTAAAATTATAGAGTTCATAACATGATTCAATACTCACAAGAAAAATATAAATAAAATAAGATGTGTAAAATATTTAGAAACATATTGAGTTGGGAGAGTTTAACAATATACAACACTTGAGCACATGGGTTTCACACTTGATCAAACATCCTTAAATGTTCATATTATAAATAAATGAATAAAATCAAAATAAATAATAATTTATATATTTATATATTCAAACCAAGTCTTTTTTATAAGAATACCAATATGATCTGAATTTCTCATGGCATCCAGTTAAGCTTAAGGTATCCTAAAAACACTATAGAAGTAAAAACCTGAAATAAAACAAATAAAAATTAAATAGGCTAGTAATCACTCCACCACACATATCTAGTACTATAAATCATTTTATCTCATGAAGATTCCAAATATTGGGGATTATAAACAATTAATAATGATAGATACAACCAAAGTTATATTTATAAATTTTAATTCCATGATATGACTTTATTCTCACTATATTGGATTCTAATGATCTTTATAAAGGTCAATCTTATACTATGTAAATTTTATCTTGCATAGAAAAACTGAAATTATTATTATATTATTTGAAAATAAATTCTCAGAATATAAAATAAAATAAAATTGAAGGAATGAAAAGAGAAATATTGGGTAACCCCCCACTCCCCTAAATGTGCTTCATTTTATACTCATTATAGCCAAATATCTTTCAGATCATCTCCAATATAAAGGGGGAATGAGTTTTTGTGGTAATAACTACCACATTCTCCTTTCTCCAATTCTCTTTCTACACTTCTTCTCAAGTTACCCATAAGATATGTACGATGTGACCACCCAAAGGTAATGGGAAACATATTACAAGTTTTAGGTGGAGGGGTAATATAGGGGGAATACTTCTCCCAAAATTTAGGAACTATTAAGTTCACTATGATTTTATTAATTCAGGAAGTGGTGTGCCTCCAGGTTTTCCATCAACAGCATGTACTTCAATCAGTTCATACTTTTTGTTATATTCCTCTTGTGACATGGTGGAAAATTTATGAAACTCCACTGGCCTTTCACTAGAGGTCACTAACTTTTTTTCATAACCTTCAACTGGGGTGAAATCCATAATCATTGAATCTATCAATTCAAAATAGGGAGCATTAATTCCCATATAAATTTCAAAAAAAAGTAAGAACAAGATTTTCTATGGTTTGGTTACATCACTTAAGTGGTTTAGGTTGAATATTTTCTTTTCATTGAGTACACTGATCAAATATTCATGGTTGTTCATTATTAGGTGAACCTCAAGCTTAGCCACAACCTCTTAGATATATGATTCAGTAGGGGGAGATAAATTAAGTGGTTTAGTAGACACTTTTACCACTTAATGAAATTTTTTTAATTATATAAAGATTTTGGTAGGATCTCTAGCAATAGATTTTATATACTGAGAAACTTTAAACTCTTCAATAATATCTCTTAATACCTCCTCTTAGATAATGGATCCAAAAACTCCCTTGGTATAACTAGCAAGAAATTCCATTATTTCATTGAAATTTCATGGTGATCATAACATAGAATCATTTTTTTATTTTTTTTATTTGAAAGTGAAAAGCAATTAAAATAGTGAAAAGTGATCAAGAGTAATGAATAAAATTTGACTCCCTCGATATCAAATTAAATTTTATTGGTTGTTTTTCATGAGTCTATCAAATAGAAAATTAGAAATCCCATATGAAAATCATGGGAGATTACACTGGGTTTTCCTTGAGGAGTCATTCCTAAACACTCATTTTTCTTCCTACTTTATTAATATTTTTGGTGTTCCTAAAAATAATGAAAGCTCTAGAAACATGAAAAGAGTTTAAAATAAAATAATAATCTATGGAAAGAAAAAAAATTAGGGTTAAAGGGAATGGGCCAAAGTTAGATTTCATGGTTACATCATTATCTAAGAAACACCCTAAACTCACTCAATAATCAAGTCATAATTAATCATTGATTACTCCCAATTATTTATGTTGTATGAATAAAAACAAAAATTAAAACTTCTAATCCATATCCATATCACCTTATCTATAGTGTAGAGGAAATTAACACACTCAACTGAGGCATACCAACACTCAGTTCCACTATATATTGTTTATCCCTTAATATACACAACTACACCCATATGAGTGTAGATGAAGAGAAGTGAGATAAAATATATTTTATAGATACAAGAACACAATTTAAATGGAAATAACCACATAGTATAACCATCTATAACCACTCTATACACTCACTTTCACATCATGGATGAGAAATAAACATTATGAACATTGCGAGTGGGGATTCAGATACCCCTACGATCTCCCCTAAGGACTAACCCTTGAGTTAATTCTCCATAAACCAAGGAGTTTAGAGATTATAATTGAAATAAAAATTATGGTATCATGAAGAAATAGGAATGAAACAACTATTAAATCCTATGTTTATCAGCCATTGATTCATATATATCAGTACATTTCTACCTGAAAATCAATAAAAAATAAAATTAGTGTAGGATTTGTATAACAATTTCAAAAAAATAATAATAAAATAATTAAAAATCTAGAATTAAAGCCACTTAGATATTAAAATTCAATTCATTCAAAAACATAAACATATAGTTAATACTAGATATAATTACAATTTTGGGGATATTTTAAATGAATAACAAAATAAATTTCAAAAAAAATACATTCAATTAATCAAATAAAATTTAATGCTTGTATATGATATAGATGGTGGAATCAAGTATAGAGATACATGTATTTTAGGTAGATCACATTAGATCCCTTTATATCTTCAGTGTCACTAATTCTTCTCTATAGTACACTCTTTTTTCTATATTTATGAATTTAGGAATTTATATTTGTTTTCAACTCTATAAATTCCTATTGGATAATATTTTATGGTTTAATAAATGGGAATTTATTTTCAAAAGACTTAGAGAGATTATATAATAATATTTTCATTTTTATCTAAGAATATTTTTAGATACATATTTACAAGTTGATTTATATGACTTGATACATAATGAATCTGATGATAGCTTTACAAAAGTGTTTTGGAAGGTATATTAAATGATTTTTGGATAATATTTCTCAATTATTATATATGATACAACACAATGTGAATTGGAATAAAGTCTATGAGGCTTTACTGTAAGTCATAGATTTATGGATATATTCTCTAATTTGAATACAAAAATTATATGTTTATAATGATATTATAATTTACAAAATATTTAATTCATATAAAATTTCATAGATTAAACTAATTCATATTTTATTCTTTTATAAAGGTATATTTTAAGGTTTGATATAATTATACCACATCACTAATTTCCTGTTATATTTTATGATATGGTCAAACATTAAGTGTTAACATTCAACTAATCTTCCATATAAACTAAACTATCATCAAATAAGAATTTAATACGACAAAAAAATGGAGTTATATCACATAGTGTTATAAGGATTTGTAATTGGTATGTTATTTACTAACACATAATAAATGTTTGAGTAAATTCATGGGACCTATGGAGTGCCCCTAAAGCCTATATAAAGTAGGATTGACCGTTGAGATGGGTATTTTAAAGCCTAAAAAAGTATATTTTAATTCTATTACTACTTCCAAAATATTTACTTATCTTCATACCTCAAATAGTGAAAGGTACTAGAATATTTTTGGATATAAAATAGAATATTTCTCTGGTTTAAAGTGATTCACATCATCCCATTGATACACCATAAAGGTTTGATTATATTTGTTGTTTATGAGTGACCTCCATAAAGAAAATTTATTAAAGACAGTAATGTTATCTTTTATCAATGAGAGGTTCCAGAGTTTTTTATTTTTATTGTATACATGGTTTTGGTTTCATACATGGTAATCTTGGGTGTTTTTGTAATCTAATGTCTTTCATAGTATTGAACAAGTGTTATTCAATCCATAGAAACCCAAAAGTAATTTATTTTAATTTTTTCTTAAATTATTTTATTTAATCGATACAAAATAATGATCATGATTTCCTAAATATACATTTTTTATTCCATGTATCAACTTTATTGAATATATACCCTCTTTGTAAACTAGGAATCCCAATTTCCCTTTGATGATGTATCCTAAAAAAATTTAAAAATCTAAAAAATCATTGATTGTCCCAATCAATAAAACTCTCAAGAAAAAAAATTCATTTCTGAATAATACACTTCAAAAAAATCCCACAATACCTTCAAATATTTAATTAAATGAGCCAATTATACATCAATATCATTTTTCAGATCTTTTGCTAAAAAATTTCATATATATAGCATCATATATATGTGTTTCATCCATAAACAAAGAGGAATGGTATAGTTTATTAGAACCATTAGACATATGATATCTGTACTACTTTATATACCATTCAGATTTATTCTATTAGTGGAAAGTGTAAGGCATACACTCCTAAATTCTAATGTGAATTCATGGTATAAAAAATGACTCTTATTTCGTTGTGGAGAATTAACTTCATGTTGAAGTTTTCCATCCTTAATAATGTAATTTTTATTTTGTGTTAAATTTTTAGAATCATCATCAATACTATACAAGAATCTAAATCTAGGTACAATGGGAAAATACTATAGTGCCTTTTTCAGACTCTTCACGTTATTTTTATAGTGAAATTCACCACATTTAAGGCTACTCCTTAATGATTCATTTTTTTCGGATTAAATGAAATAATTGAGAAACACATGTTCCATATAATAGCATAATCAAATAGAGTTTGAAATTTCTTTAAATCGTATGCTTTTCTTGGTAGTATATTTTGCACTGGCATTATATCTTTAAAAGTGAAAGCAACATAGTGAATCTTTTATCACTAAAGTTGTTCTTTATTTTAATTTACATACTTTAACACTACTTGAAATTTAAAAAAACCAATATACCAATATAGTAAAAAGGATAAATTTTCAAATATTTTAGGATAATATTTGAATTCCTCTTCCATCACAGTTTTAATCCACTGAACATAATCAATATTATTTGAGTTTTTCTCAATATCACGAGACAAATTTATATCATTATACTCATTTATAAAAATGATTAAATTTTTTTCTTCCTATATTATGCGAATAAAAATAGATTTGATCAATTCTATGTCACATTATATGGACTTCTAGATATATTATTTTAACCCACTATAAGAAATTGAATTTCACACAAGGGAATATCATTTTATCCCAGTAATCAACGTGGTCTAATAAATATTTGATGAATTCATTCATTCCATTAAAAAATTCTCATGTAAATAAATGGGAATGAATTTAATTCTTAACCATTATATTAAAATTTATAAAAAAATTCAGGAAAATAGGATTATCATATTGTGTGTGCATACACACATATAAATGTAATACAAACACACACATACAACATAAAAAAATAAATACACAAAAACACATACACATGTATATACATATAAACACACATACACACATAACAAAAAAAACATAGACACACATAGATGTGTGCACTCACACAAACACACACATATATAAATATTACACAAACACACATAAAAATATATATATTCAAATAAACACACCCAAACACTCAAAAAACCACAAACATGTATTCAAAAACATAAATTATATGTGTAATTTAAAAAAAGACCCTAATATTCAGAAATGGGACAGAGAAAAATGATAGTGGATGTAGAAGAGGTGTGAAAGGGATAGTAATAGAAAAAATAGAAAGTGAACATAGACAATAAAGGAACTAAAGAAAGGATGTTGAAGAGGATAATATTGATTCCCATAAAAGCACAAGAATTGCATAAGGTTATAGTTTGTTAGAGAATCCTAAAATAAAATATTAACATTGGGTAAAACATTTATTAATCATATATGAAAATTATTAAATAAAACCATAATATATTTCTTATATAAAATAATGTTTTATAAAACTAATATATTGTTTTACCCATTTATCACTCAGATCAAAATATATTGAGGATTTTATGAGCAACCATCAAATATAAAAAATATATGATGTTGGTTTAAGAAGTTTCCATAAAATATTTCAACACATAGTAAAAAATATAATATTTTTTGAAAAAACAAACATAATACAAGACATTCTTGATTAAAATGATCATATATTATACAAACACTAAGCTCATAAAAAATATACGTGACAATTTTATTAGAAACCTCCTTATATATGGTTTTATTTTATTCTTTTTATATAGTAGTAGTAATCCCACTATATCTTTTTTCCTTTTGATATTTTGGTATTACCTCCTACCTAGAATGTTTTAGGTCATGTATATGTGTGATTTTGAATAGAATATGAGTATATGTGACCTTTATAAGGCATATTTGATAATTGTATTTTAGTTAAATAAAAACTTCACTCTTATATAATTTTCTTGGAATTGTTTCTTCGTGTATATTTTCTCTTTAATTTTGTTTCTAATTATTTCCTAGGGATATATTTTTTTTGCTCCTATCATGATTGTTAGTCTAATTAGACAAAATAATTTAAATCCTAATGTTCAATTATTGTTTTTATTACTACTTGTATCGATCATGTTTGTTAAATAGGTTTATTTTATAATGATGAAAGATTATTGTGGTATATTTTTAGGCTTAACTATGGAAATTATTTTCAAGATAAGTGTGTGTGGCATTTATAAAGGAGTGAATCTAGGATTAAGATGTGGAACTGGATAGAGGAAATCATAGAAGAGCCAAGGAGTCTAGAAGTAAGCGATAGTAGATACTTCATTATGGATAGACTGGTTTGGAAGAATAGAATTATGAGTTTGGAACACTACACTATAAACCAGAAGAATGAAATGGATTTAGTGTTTTAATAGAATGTTAGAGGTTCCTTTGTTCAACATGACCACTACTACATATTCTTGTTTCTTCAAAGAAGGATTTTATAAGTGCTAACTAAAAGCACTGATAAAGTTTAACTGTTATCATTTATAATTAAAATCACTTAGAAAATGCATTATGAATAATTTTTTTTTATTTATACATGTTTATATATTTTTAAATTTGATATATTCAATAATAAGTATATATTTTTATACATACAATATATTTATATATTAATATATATATAAATAATTATATGTACATTAATTATATACATAGTAACTAGGAATAAGAAAAGAATGCAGTCAACTAGATAAAGAGAATAGATGGTTTTGTTGTTCATATCTTAAGAAAGTAAGGGAAGGTTGGTGAATGACAACCCATCCAAACACACATAGGGTTTATACCAACCTAATATCTTTCAAGGATTTGTGGATATAATGTAAATAAATAGGTATATATATATCAGTAATTGAAAAAAAAATGAAACACCAAATATTTAAATGAATTTAAATTATAAAATGAACTTATTATAATATTATTAAATTTACTAATTAGTGATATATATTTTAAATATTTTTTCCAAGATTAAATATTTATATATTTAATTAAATTATTAAATTATTAATTTTAGTTTTATAATTAATGATATATCATGAAAAAAAATTATGAATAGTGTAATTATTTATACATTTATATTAAGAATATATTTCTAAAGTATTTATTCAACTATATAAACAATAATTCTTGTAATTAAAATTAATGCATTCACTAATAAATTTATTAATAAAACATTTTTTATAATATTAATACATTTATCATAAGTTTAATACAATTTTAACAAATTTAATATAATTAATTTTTTATTCATTTTAAATATTTTGTTAATTCATTAATTCTTATTTATGTTAGTATATATAATATTGTATATATGAGAAACATAAATAAATATATAAAGATATTAAAATACCACAGATACTTCTATATATTTAATAATAAAAAATAATATATTTATATATTTTAAACTACAAATCAATTTATATATATATGTATATATATATATATATATTAAAATTCTTACATTTAATTTTATAATTTTATAATTAATTATGTAATTTGAAGAATATGTACACATAGTATTACTATTTATACATCTATAAGTGATATTTACAATATTTTCATAATTTATATAATTAATATCTATTTATTTCAAATTTTTATAAATTTTATTTTCATATATTTTTATTTAAATTCTTATGAAATTATTCTCTATTAATTTCTAATTTGTAATTTATTATAAATATCTTACAGTTAAATCTCATTTTTATTATTTATTAATTTTTAATATTTTGGTGATTCATGTAATTAATGTTATGAATTCACTTTTTTAAAATATTTTTAAAAATTTATTCAATGTTAATTATAATTTTTATTGTTATTTCATTTAATTTTTTTGAGATTTATTAATTTTTAAATATAAATTTATACATATTTATGTATTAAGTTTTAATACTTTTGATATGTTTTCAATTTATATGATTAATATTTATACAATTTTACTTATTAACTTTAAAAAATTTTAAATATGTTTGAAATTTATATAATTTTATTTATTTAAATGGATTTATTAATATTTTTTAAATTTAAATACGTAATATAATTTGTTTTTCATAATTTTTTTAATTATATAACTAATATTGTGTATTTATTCATTTTTTATTCATTTTTTATATGTTTACAATTTATGTAATTAATGTTTGGGATTCACTTGTTTAAATATTTTTTAAATTAATTCAATTTTATTTATTCTTTTTTAACATTCATCCATTGAATATTATTCATTCATTTTTAATGTTTATTATTTTTTATTATTTTTCAAGTATATTCATTCATTAATATTTATTTATTCATATTTATTTATTATGGTTTAATAATTTCAGTATGTTTGTAACTTTTATGATTAATATTTATCCATTTTTATTTATTATGTTTAAATATAGTTAATATGTTTATAATTTTTATAATTAATTTATTTAAATTCATTTTTTATATTTTTATAATTTAAATAGTTAATATAATTCATTATTAGTAATTTTATTATTTAAATAATTAATATTACTTACTTATTCTATTTTATTATTATTATTTATATTTTTTTCAATGCTAAATTACACATTGACAAAACTATATTTTATTAGCGCTAAAAAATAAGTGATCATAAATACTTATTTTATCATCACTGAAAATCACTAATAAAGGTATTGTTTTACCAACACTAAAAAAACACTGATAAAATATTTATTTATGAGAGAATATTCTTCTAGAAATGATAAAATGAGGATTTATTATGGCTTTTTGGTTAGCGTTGATAAAATCCTACACCATCTAAAATTTCATGTGTCTTTACAGGTGTTTGAATTTCATGAAAATTTGGAATTTTGGTTTGGTGGTCATGTTATATAATTATTTGAGATTTCGAATAGAATTTTGAGGCTTAGAGTATCCCAAAATAGGTGCATTAGACATGTAATGAGGCTTATGAGTTATCTCTAGGTCTTGGGGGCCTCATGAAAGGCTGGTGTGGTTGCTGCAGCCGAAACTACTATAAACCACCAGCTTCGTGATGGAGTCTGGCAGTAGTAGGTGCTACTACCACTACGGGAAAAAGTGGTATTAGCAACGGGTTATTTGCGATGGGAATATGTCCCGTCGCAAATAAAGAATTATTTGCGACGGGATATTCTCACCTGTCGCAAATGGTTTGGCGCGAATGAGCGTCAAATCGTGCGAAGGATATTTGTGACGAGATCCCCTTCCCGTCGCAAATAACCGGCAGCAGTAACAGGTTATTTGCGACGGGAAGGGGTTCCCATCGCTAATAACCTAGCGGCAGGGGTTATTTGCGACGGGGCCCGTCGTAAATAATCCCTTTTATTGCCGCCCATAATAAATACGGCTGGGGTTATTTGCGACGGCCCCGTCGCAAATAATACCAATTGCGACGGGAATACCGTCGCAATAAACCCGGTCGCAAATAATCTAACCTATAAATACAGCTCGTCTTGACAATTTTTCTGAATCTAAACTACTTTTTACTAGTTTATATGTGTTGAGTGAGTTTTTTTTTTGCAATTCGATTTCAAGGAGCTTGCAGGGATCATCCTACAAGTACAACAAATCGAAAGATCGAAAACCAGTTTAAGGTTCTTTTCTGAATTTTAATTTAATATTTATTTAATGTTTTTTTTATATTTTTACATTAGTTTTTATTATTTCTTATTAGATATAATTATGTTGTATTAAGGTGTTAAATTTGAGTTGTTAGATTTCATTATTAGTAATTAATAATATTTAATAATTAAGTGACTTTAATTAGTAGTTAATTACTTTAATTTTAATTAAAGATAGTAATTAGTAATTAATGAATGTAATTAGTAGTTAATGAGTGTAATTTGTAGATAATGAATGTAATTAGTAATTAATGAATATAATTTTTAATAATTGGAATAATTCAAAAAAATAGTAATAATTAGAAAAAATTAACAATAATTAGTAATAAGTAACATTAATTAGTAATAATTAGTAATAATTAATAATAATTAACAATAATTACCAATAATTACCAATAATTAGTAATAATTAACAATAATTACCAATAATTAGTAATAATTAGTAATAATTATCAATAATTACAAATATTTACCAATATTTACCAATAATTGCCAATAATTGTCAATATTTTCCAATAATTACCAATATTTACCAATATTTACCAATAATTGCCAATAATTGTCAATATTTACCAATAATTAAGAATAATTACCAATAATTAGGAATAATTACCAATAATTAGGAATAATTACCAATAATTAGGAATAATTACCAATAATTAGGAATAATTACCAATAATTAGGAATAATTACCAATAATTAGGAATAATTACCAATAATTAGGAATAATTTCCAATAATTAGGAATAATTACCAATAATTAGGAATAATTACCAATAATTAAGAATAATTACCAATAATTAGGAATAATTACCAATAATTCGGAATAATTACCAATAATTCAGAATAATTACCAATAATTAGGAATAATTACCAATAATTAGGAATAATTACCAATAATTAGGAATAATTACCAATAATTAGTAATAATTACCAATAATTAGTAATAATTACTAATAATTAGTAATAATTACCAATAATTCGGTGTCCATCACGAGAGGAGCTCGTGCATCTTCTTCCGCTACACAGTCTGAGGATCGGTTTGCGATCTCAGACTGAGTTGATAGAGAGTCTCCATAAGGAGCAAGAGGAGATGCGTCGGCAGCAGCAGCAGCGTGAGGATGAGCGCCGACGATAACAGCAGGTGTACGAGGAGCAGATGAGTCAGTGGCAGCAGCAGCAGCAGGAGCAGATGAAGTACATGCGCCGACTCACTCATGCCTTAGGGATAGAGTTTCCTCCACCAGCAGATCCCCCCCCTCCCCCTCCTCCTTCATATTATTTATTGTTTGATGTTATAATGTTTGTAAATTTAAAATATGACATTTTTTCTATTCAGAGTTTCTTTTTCTCTTATACTGGTGTCAATATTGTATTATTTAATTTCTATTTATTTTTAATACTTTATTATTTATTATTGGTATTTATTTTAATGTTTGTTTATTTTATTAATAATAATATTACTCTTAGTATTTTATTAGTTTTTTATATTTATTTTTTCAAATATTGATAATTTTCATATTTTTATTTTCTAATTATTTCAATAATATTATATTCACTATTTTTAATACATAACAAGTTTCAAAAAAATTAATTAAAATTATAATTTTTTAATTATTTATAATAATATGAATTAGGTATATCATTATTTTTATATAATATTATATTATTTATATTACAATATCAATATGATTAATAATATTATTCATATTTTATAATATTAATTTTTTTTATATATATTTAAATTTTTTAATATTTTAATTTAATTATAATTTTTTAAATATTTGAATGATTTTTTGTTATAATATTTGAATGAATTATAATTGTATTATTACTATTATAAAATTAATTAAAATTATTTTATTAATAATTTAATTTTCTTTATTTTTTTATACATATTTGCGACGGGACGGTATCCCGTCGCAATTAATTTTTTTAAAATTTGTTTAAATTTCCCATTGCGACGGGAATATTTTCCCGTAACAATTACTTATTTCCTTTTTTTTTGAAAAAAAAATTAACTCTTTCGCGATGGTATTCGTGGCTCGTCGCAAATAACCTTTCCAACGGGCCCATCGCAAAAGTGTTATTTAAATTTTTTAATATATATATCGATTAGTATTTGCAACAGGACATATTACCGTCGCAAATAATATTTTTAGCGATGGACCCGTCGCAAATAGTGTTAGTTGCGATGCCATTTACCGCAACGGGTCATTTGCGACGGACCCCCATCGCAAACAGCCTTTTGCGACGGGATCCCATCGCAACTGACCCGTCGCAAATGGGCTTATTTCCAGTAGTGTACCAGCAACCATCGGCCAACTAGGGGATCTTTTAAGGGGGAAATGACTATTTTCCCCTCGAGAGGGGCATCCCCCACTTCCCCCTTTTTTGTGAGTACTCAAGCCACATGGCCCTATCATCTCCTTCACTTCTCCCCCCATGATTTGGTGTGTTGAACCTCTCATTTGTTTTTATGATCACAACCACTAACATTCCTCTAACCTTTTTGTTTTTAAATTTTTCTTGTGTATTGAATTTATTAATCATTTTAGTGAATAATAGGACCAAGCGTAGGGATCTGAAGGAGTATCTAAGGTCATTTTCAAGGATCTCACTAGCCAACAGTACAAGTCAATTGGTATAAGACCACCAGCCTTCCATTAGTGTGTATAGTAGCTTCCCCAAGCAGTAGGATTCCACCTTCCCCAAGAAGTAGGAGTCCACCTACCAGTTGGTGGAAGCAAGCACTGTCTGGTAGTCAAAAACCAATTGACAAGCTTGTGGCATCCTGAAACTAACTAGAAGCTTCTATCATCATAGTACACATGCATTAATTGATGGATTTAAGGACATTGATTTGGATCTTTAATGAATTGGATCGACCCAAGAGACCAATACCTCCAATGAGGGAAATAAATATAGAACAATGGGCATTTATATCATAATTAAGAATCATCCATGAATAATAATAAACCTCTACTATGGCTACTTACTTCTAAATCAATCCATAAAGTGTTTTTTTAAGAGACCACTGAGCTCCTTCCAATTCTCAAAATGAAAACTAAGCTTCATAGACTTCAATATAATTTCAAATTTCCACTCTAATTAATCCTTTTTCTTGATCCCCTATTGTTATTTCTTAAAGAATCATTATATACTACCTTCTCTATTTCTCTCTTTCTTTCTATTTCATGGTCTTCTAAAACTTCTATATATAGAATTGAATGCTTTGTAAATCACTTTTAAAAACAAACTAATATCAACTTCTTTTTCTTTTGGTTCTCACCACTATTAAAGTGAGTGATCATGGTTCTTGTTTTCCATAAAAATCAAGGTTCTTACATGGTTCTTGGATTCTATTAAAACAAGGGGTTTTTTACTTCTTTATTTCCAGGTATTCCAACAAAACTAAGGGATAAATATAACTCTCTCAAGCTATCTTAAAGGGAGAAGATATTGGGGATAATTATTTAAATATTTCATAACTCATTGATCAAAGCATTCATTTTTAATTTCTAAAATTTATTTTCCATTACACTTAAAGTTTTAATTTTCACTATGCTCAATTTGCTTTTATTTTTTATTTGTAAGTAAAATACTTACAAGATAATCATGTTTATTTAGTAGCATCATTTAAAAATTGTTCTTAAAAGAGATTAACCTCCCCCCCCCCTCTTTCCATTATATCTACGAACTATATTTATTATCTAATGAGATTTTTTTATCTAAAAATACCCTAGTTTTCAAAAATATTTACTGATTTTAAAATTTCATCTTTTTAAATGGAATCTTTTTAAACAACCTTGGTGATCTAGAAGAAAACTCTATGTATTTTTCACCTTTTTAAAATGATTTATAGTATACTTATTAGAAAACTCAAATGTCCACTTTTCTTATTAATATAGGATACTTAGTTTTGTACATTGTTATAAATGTATTTACACCTTCTAAATAAATAAAGGATAAATGGACACCTGATTACATAGATTCTTTTTTAATTAAGAAAAAATATTTTAATTCTTTACATTATGGTTTAGACAAAAATGAGTTTAATCAAATATCTACCTATAAAACTACTAATGGGATTATGAAATTGTAATAATTTCTTCATGAAGGAACAAATAAAGTTAAAGATACTAATCTTGATATGTATACAAAATATTTTTAAAGATTTACTATATATCAATATAAATATGTAATTGAAATGTTTATGTACTTTAATGATATGTATAATAGAAATAATTCTCTTGGTTATGATTTTTCTACATAATATTTAATGAAAAAGGTCCTTTTGATATTACCTAGCAATTGGGAACCCAAAGTGATGGCAATAAAAGAAGTGAAGGACATAAAAAATGTCGTCCAAGGGGATAATCAGATCTCTCATAACTAAAGAGATAATAATGAACCAATAAGTTGATAAGGAATCCAAAGAATTTATGGAGAAAAAGATTATTACTTTAAAATAAATTAATTATGACTCTCACAATCATGATAAAATGGATCATCTAGCCAATAATATGAACAAATTATTCAAAAGAAAGTAATATTACTAATATACCAAAAGGATGATGATCAAAGTGAATAAGAAGTAAGATGCTTAGAATGTAATAAAATGACATATAAGGTATAACTATCACATTATCAAAAATAATAACAAGGAGAATAAGGATAAAAATAATAAATACATTAATGTTTCAACATGTAGTGAAATATATGAGTCTCTCTCCTCAAGATAATCAAGTAATAAAAGTTTCAAGTGTCTTATTGCTTAAGTCAAAGTTAGAAACAAAGTAAACTCAAACTCCTCTTCTTCCTCATGCTCAGATTCTTCTTCCACTTCCACATATTCTTCTTCTTCCAATAATCTAATCTATAATGATCTAAAATTTTCTCATGACCAAATTGAAGAATATTTTTTCAAACTTAAATCAATATACCAAAAGATTAAAAATAATTATAATCAAGTGATTAAAGAAAAGGATCAACTCACAATCAAAAAGGACGACTTAATATAAAAATTAAATGATCAATCAAATGAGCATGAATTATAATCGGCAATTAATTATCTCCAAATATCTTTCACAAAATTCACCTAGAAAAAGAAAACATAAATAAAAAAATTTGTCTCTCAACAACCCATAAAAATATTTTTGAATATGGTTTTTCAAATAATGATAGTTCTTCAAAAAATATGACTCTTGTAAATATAATTTCTCAAAAAAAATTCTATTTATTTTCATAAAACTTGTTACTTAATTCATGAATGTAATTACAAAAATTATTTATATGGTAATCCAAAAAATATTTATATTTCATCCAATATCACATCTAAAAATTTGTTTTTAAAAAAAATTTGGATTAAATAATTCATATTATCTAACATATATGCACCCAAAATCTAGATACCAAAAGTCATAATTTATTAATTTTGTAAGAAAAATGTATAAATAGTAAGTCCATAAATAAATTAGGTACATTTATAGTGTATACTCTTAAATCATGTGTGTTTACACATATGAATTTAATAAACTTAAAAACTCAATGGAGGATACATGAATTTCAGTGTAAATTTAAGAAGTAAAATCATCAACATCAATACAGTATATTTTTTTAATTATATTATTATAAAATATGTTTTACTCATTTATTTTTTTAAATGTAATTTTATAATCATTATCTAATTTTTCAATAATTGTTTTAAAATCTCTTTGGAAAATGGTTTTTAAAAAAATATCAAAGGAAACCTTTTATTTACCATGTTTTGTTTTCAAAATGTATATATTTACCATTTAAAATCTATTTATTATAAAAATAATAAAAGATTGATCATTCAATATAGTGATTCATGGATTTGTCATAGGCTCCTTGGTCATTATAAGATACACACACACACACTTGTAAAGATCAACAAATATCCAGTAGTATGAGATTTACCAAAATTTCATTTCAAATGTAATATTGTTAGTGAACCTTTCCAATGATTTAAGTGACATTAAACATATTTTAAACCTAAAAAAGATCTATTAAGTTCTAAATCCCTTGATCTTGTTCACATTTATCTTATTAGACGAACTCAATTAAATAATAATAGAGACCAATCATATAATTTTCTTATTTTTTATTATTATATATGATTTACTTGGGTATTTTTATTGTTACACATATATAAGTCTTTTAAATTCTTAATAAGATCCACCAATAAGGTCAAAAATTAAAAAGGTAACAAAATCATTCATATTCAAAGTAATTATGGGGAAAGTCTAGCAACAAATATTTTGATGAACTTTGTGCTTCATAAGGTTATATTCAAACTTTATCTGATCTAAGAGCACCTCAAAAAAATGGGGTAGTCAAAAGATAAAATCTAAATACTTAAGACATCCGGTGGTACCACTTGAATTATTTCTTACTCCCATAATAATCGTGGAAAGAGGAGTTTGATACCACTTAATTTTTTATAAATCATGTTTTTGAAAGAAACTCCCTCAAAAAGGTCCGTTGTGAACATTGGAGAAACAAAATTATAAAACTTTTATTTTTCAATTCATATTGATGTAAATGTTATACACTTAAGACTTAACATAGCCTAGGTAAATTTCATCCAAAATCTGATGAGGGTATCTTTCTTGTGTACTAAAACTCAAGAAAAACCTAGAGAGTATTCAATAAAAGAACCAAAACCATTGAATAATACATTTCTATCAATTGGGGAAAATATTCCTAAACTTTCCTTCTAATTAATAGGTATATACAACCTTGAACCATTGAATTTAAATAATTAACCATCTCTAGATGATCCTATCATTGAAACTCCTTCTTTCCCTTTTCCTAAAGCCTTAAAAAATCCAAATACCATTCCATGGAAAAGATAATAAGAAATTTTCAAGATGGTACTCGTACTAGAAGATCTATCCTAAATAAAGTTGTGAATAATTATTTTACCTATTTTCTAGAACCTAAAAAACTTTATGATGCTATTAACGATGAAAATTGTTTTTTTCTATGAAACAATAAATAAACCAATTCCAATAGAATGATGTTTGAAATATTGTTGAAATGCCTATCGATCATACTTTTATTGGTAAAAAAAATTAAAAAATAAATTAGATAAGTAAGGAAAAATCACATGTAAAAAATATAAACTCATAGTGAAATGATATAACAAAGAAGGAGGAATTGATTGCGGTGAAAACAATTTTTAGATCGTAAGAGTATATGATGGATACAATAGGCGGTGTGAATTTTACTTTAAAAATTTAAAGTATGAAAAAACCCAAAACCTATTTACATAAAAAGAAAAGACTCAAGGTTCTTTTGATAATCATTGTATTAAAATAAGATCTAGAAAACATCTCATTTATCAAAGTTTTTATAGGTATAACAGACACACTAATAAAATAGTTTATTAAAAAGATAAGTAATGAACTTTCATTCTAATGTTAGTGCAATACAAAATATTTAACTTATAGAAAAAAGGTAAACAAAATCTTATAATATAAATAATGAATTACAATATTTATAAAAGTTATTTCTAATATTTAACCTTAAGAGTTAAGGAATTTATAAATCATGAATTAAGATATCCACAATTTTAATACCTACTATAAAGGTTTTTCATTCCATGCTATAGAAAATCCCTTGATGTGATGGTTGAAATGTATCCATCTTCCAAAACCATGAAAGCCTATTATCTGATAGATCGGTATCAGTTCTATCTTTATTAAACAAAAAATCCCTTGATACGATGATCTGAATATCTCTATATTCATATCCCAATAATCCCTGAACCTGATAGATGGAATTCACTCATCTTACTTTCCCTATAATCCCTCAATATAACTATGGTTGGGTGAAGAAAATAAAAAATAAAATCATTCTAAGTAATGTACAATACTCACATGGTTGCCTTAGAACTTTACCTCTTTAAATGATTAAAAAGATTAAGAATGAGATGTTCATGAACAATGATCTTCAGATGTGTTTAATTGCAACTAAATTAGCTCTTAACTCTTCAAATGACCTCCAATTTTTTGAAAAATCTTCAATAGTCATATTTCTTGAGTTGGTTACAAAAATCTCGGATAGTTTTCACTTTGAAAAATCATAATGATCTGGATCTTGATCTTGAAAGACAAGCATGAACTATACTTTATTATCTGATCTCATTTTGTTTAATACCATTATAAAGCAGTTATATATTCCATTGAATAGATATAATTCTAATTACTCTGATTATAATCTTTGGATAGTCCAACGGACTTCACTATTTTTGGTCAAATAGATAAACTAAAAAAGTTTAATTTGATGTTCTGATACTAATGTCATTATAGTGGTTAAGAATACTTTAATTTTAATAAATAAATAATCGGTCAAAACACTAGTCAGGATAGTAGTTAATATGATAAATTAGACTCACCTTCAGTCTGATGGATTGGTTTTAATACTAAAACTTTATATTCATTTTTTATTATAACTATTTATATGTTCAATATAAAAATAATTTTCTAAAAAAAACATAATAAAACACTTAGGATATATAAAGTTAGTAAAATTGAGTATTAAGAAAGTGTTTTTGATTTTCAAAACTAAGGAAAGGAAAATTACAAATTAATACTTTTGAATCAACAATCTCCCTCTTTTTGGAAAGCAAAACACAAAAAACATAAAATGAAAATAAATAACCTTGAAAAACAAAGAGCACTTTTCTCATTAAACTCTTCAAAAATATAGTTCATATTAAAATTTTCAACTTTATCATATTTAAACTCCCCTAGAGTTAATATCCTATTTTTCTTCACCAATTCTAATCTGATGGAAGGAAATACTTCATATTATCCCCCATAATAAAAAAAATCCTTAGAAATATTCTCCTCTAAGATTATTTTTTCTTAGTAACTAAATCATCCCAATTAGATAATATCACCCCCTGGGACTATTTCTTCCCTTTTAAAAAATAAACACATCCACTTAAAGTAAATTCTCCCAAAAATTATACAACTTTGTGATTTACAAAAAGGAATAAGTAAAGTATATTAACTCCTGAAATCTTAGAAACATATAACATAAAAAAACAATTGGATTTGAATAATTTTTCATCCAAAATAATATATAAAATATTCATCCAAGTGAAATTGTGAAACATTCACATAAAAGATAATTGAATAAAAACATATTCATAACAATTTCATTCAAAATTTATCATATTACATCAATAGTTTAGATAAAATTTTACATTATGTATTATATAACCATTTGATGATCGCCATTAACTTATTTACATCTACATGATCTTTAGTAGCTTTAGAAATTGAAGATTCAAGTTTCACCATCTTTTCATGTATGACTAACATTAATTGATTATATGTCTTCAACTCCAAAACTAATTCACTAATATTCTTATTTTCTTCCTTTATACTGAACAAATCATCTTTACAAGATCGGAGCCTATTATCTTTCAACTTACAACTTCTAAATCTTTCCTTTTATAATTATGATTTTATTATTAATTTTTTTAGTATTATATTTGAACTATTTAAAAAAATTATTATGTATATTATTCTTTCCATTAAAGTTTTTGATGTCGGCCTCATGTTGGATCACTGACTCATTCAATAACTTCAAATATTCTAACTTTCCATTCATAATATTTTGAATATGTTAGAATCTGGCATCAATGCTTAGTAGATACATAATAGAGTTAGTAAGTTGTTTTAAAGTCTGAAAAATGTAATATATATTCTCTTGTAACCCTATGGTAGTAGAGGACTCCTAATTAGCTTCTGAAGCGTGAGGTCTAGATGGTCCGACATTTAACTTATTTACTACTTCAGGTTTTTCTTAGTCTGAAATTTTCATAATATCAATATACTAATCCGATTCAGCCCTATATGATATTATTATACATGAATTATGATCTTGTTATTCTTATTTTGATGATGATTTAACTTCCTCTGAAATATCTAAATTAGGGGTTTTTTCAGACTGGGAAGGTAACTAAGTAAATGTTGAAGATGACTACGGTGAATTTTTTTGTTCCTTTTCCACTCTTTGTGTTTATTCTTATTCTTATTCTACTACTAATTAATCCTATTATTCTTTATGTCACTGTTATTACTATCATGAATTTATCAACATGACTTTACTAAAATTTTGTACTGATTTATATTTCTTCTTTTTAAATTTCTTATCAACTTGTACTTATATGGGGACCGATTTTGTAACTTCTTGTATAACCTCTTTGAAATTCCCCTTATCACCAACTATTGGGATTAATGAGGGAAGTAGTGAAATTTATATTAACTCTACACCCATAGAAAAAAAATTTTGATAAGAATGGGGAATGTATTCAGACACTAGAACTGGTTTCACAACTGATAATAGAGAAATAGATAAAACTGGATCTTTTTATTATCATTAGAATCCTTTCAGAAACCATTCCACCATTCATGCCTCAATAAATATTTTCTTTTGTTTATTTTTATTTTCAGCCTCTTTCAACTCATAATTAGTTTTTATTTTCAAATCCAAGGAATCAGCTTTATCAAGACCAAAAAATGGATCACATAGTTTCTTTTGGGACTTATGTTCCACAAACCTCTTTAATTCTTTATCATTTATTTTTTAATATTTATTTTTTTAATTTTAGGGATGAGAACTCTAGATTTCCTTTTTTTTTTCAATTTCCTTTTCATTAATAGGTTGGCAATCAGACATGGATCTATACATTTTCTCCAAAAAAATATTTAACTTGGATTCAAATAAAGACTTTATCCTCTTTATAGTCTCTTCACCAATAAGAGAAATCATTTCTCTCAGAGAATAAGTTTGATTCATTATCTGAAAAAATTCTATGAAATTCATTATCATTTAATTTATGAAATAGGGAAACAACAAGATCTTTGATTTCATTAATTCCTTATTAATTTATTCTATATAGATAAAATAAAACTTCACCAATTTTATTTGTATTATATTAATTAAAAATTATAAGATAAAATTTTCAAGTACCATAGGTGTATCCCTATCACCCTTCCTTGGTATCAAATAACCTTGTATCCATAATCTTATGAACCATGCATCTTCTCTAAGATGTGAAACATTTCTTACTTTCTAAAAATATGTAAATAATGATGATTCAACCATAAACTTTACAAAAATATCTTTCTTTTATGGGATCTTGTGAAAAGTGATATTAGTTTCTCTTTATAGGGGTACGTCAACAAGATCAGCTAATTTTTTACAAGAAAGTTTGAAATTTTCTCTAAACAATGTAAGCACAAATTTTTTTTCATCTTCTAAAAGAAATTGTACTAAGAAATAAAACTTTTTTACCATATCTATCATATTTATCGAAATCCTCTTTTTCAACAAAATTTTTTTACCATCCAAGAAAATAAATAATATTTTTAAGAACGGAATCATGTTTTTTATATCCATCCCTTTCAAAAAACCTTTCCATGATGACTTATATTTAAAAAAAAAAAAATTATGAGGTAATCTAAGATAGACAAGTACTGAAGATCGGATTGATAATTCTAATTGGATGAATACCAAAGGAATCCAACTAAGAAATAAAATGGGTGCAAAGAGTTCATAATGAATTCTTGTAAAACTATTTTTGGAAAATAGGGTGACCCTTACTTATATACGCATGGAAGCGATGGTTCACATTCTAGAAATTTCAATGGATTATATTGAATATTAGTTTTTGATTCGATGATCAACATTAAATCAAAAAATAATTTTAAAAAAATCTAAACTCTTCATGTTTTTTTAAGAAAACTTGTTATTAGAGTAAACTATAATTTGATTTGAAAACATTTTATATTTTTAATAAATTAGAGTTTTTAAAACTAAAATAATATGTAAACAATAAGGATAAACTAAATTAATGAATAAGTATAGAAACTAAAATAATAGTTCCTTTTAGAGTAGAAATGTTTTCTCGGTATGAGTAACATGTTCTTTTTTGTTTTTTTTAATAGAAATTTATTATGATATAGTTTATAACAAACATATTTTCCAGATACATTTTCTATCAAATTTTGATTTTGAAAACTTTATATCAAATTTTAATTTTGGAAACTCTTTGACTCAGAAGAATCTTTTTATAAAACATTGACACTAGAATGTTTATAAAAATATTGATTCTAAAAATTTTATTAAACTTTTTAATCTAAAAGAGTTATTATGAAAAAAATAGAAAACTAAAGTTTTTATAAAACAAAAAAAGGCATGTAATCCCCCTTTGAGAAGAATCTTATTAATGTAAGGAGAATCTTAAACATGGAGTAGATAAGAATAATAATGGCATATTGATAATTCCTACTTTTTGTTTAATATATTCAAATCTTTCTGAACTAAGGGGTTTAAGGAAAATATCAAAAAGATTTTACTATTTTATGATGAATTATAAAATGAAATCTCATTTTTTTTGTGATATTGAAGGAAATAGTATCTTATGTCTATGTTCTTATCACATAAGTGATGTGTTTGTATTTTACTTAAACTAACAGAACATGTGTTATCCCACAATATTTTAGTTTTACTAAAAATCATTCCATATTCAGTAAGTGTGTGTTTCATCCATAACACTTGATTACAATAACTTCCAACTTCCAAATATTCAACTTCAACAATGGAAAGTAATTCTGAGTCTTATTTATTACAAAACCAAGAAACTAAATCTTCTCCTAATAAATGACATGTTCTTGATATACTTTTCCTCTAAATTAGTCATTAAACAAAGTTATTATCCAAAAACAAAAAAAAATAGTCTAAATAATTTCTAGAAGAGTAAAATAAACCTAAATCCATATCTCCTTTGAGAAAATAAAAAATTCATTAAACATATATAAGATAGGATTATTTTGGATCAGCTTGATATCTAGCACCTAACCATACTAAAAATATTAAATTCAGATGACTAGATATTGAGTAAATTAAACATTCAATCATACCTATAAGATTATTTGGATCAACTAGTTTCCCAGATTTATCAATATCTAAAGTATATGTGGTTTTGATAGAAGTTATAATACTTTTAGTTTTGATATACCCACATTTCTTTAAAAAATATCTTATATGCTTATGTTAAGATATAAAAGTTCCTTTTAAGTTTTTGTAAAATTTAAACACATATAAAGTACGTTAACTCACCCATCATACTCATCTCAATCTCAGATTTCATAAGATCCCAAAATGAATTTTTAAGAGGCTTTTGAGTTAAAAAAAATATAATGTCATCAATATATATTTGTACAATCATAATATTTTTATAAACTTATTTAACAAAAAGTGTTTGATATGCATCTCCATTAATTAAAAAAATTAACATAAATCCACTTAACCTATCATATCAGGCACTAGGGGGATGTTTAAGTCCATGAATTGCCTTCCTAAGTTGAAAAAACATGTTTTTCGTGTTTTTTATTTTAAAAACTAGGTGGTTGTTCTATATAAACGTCCTCCTAAAAATATCTATTAATGAAATCACACTTCATATCCATTCTAAATAGTTTGAAATTTAATAATTTTTCACAATTGAAAAGTTTAAAAATAGCCTCAAGTATAACTATTGTATCACAAGTTTCTTCACAGTATATGCCTTCATATCAATTATATCCCTTAACAATAAGTTTACCTTTGTTTCTAAATATTATTCCATTTTCATCACACTTATTCCAAAAACCCCATTTTACTCTAATTATAGAAGTATCTTTAGGTTATTTAACTAAAGTTCAGACTTAGTTCCTTTCAAATTAATTGAGTTCATATTTCATTACTTTTATCCAATACTCATCACCTAAAGCCTTATCAGGTATCTTAGGTTCAAATTGAGATAAAAATGAAAGATTTTCAATTTCACTTCTCAAAGAAATTATAGTCCAAACTAGTTGATATACATCACCAATGATATTTTCACTAGGATGATTCCTAATAAATGACTAATTTCTTGGATTTTCAAAAGTCTTTTATTTAATAATAGGTTGAAAATATTCTTTAAGAATAACCTTAGAGATATAAGATTGAGTTATTCTTCCATGATAAGAACATTCCAACATAGGTTGAAAATCATTTTTAGAAATAACATCCAAAGATCTAGGTTTAGGTTGTTTAGAAACAAAAGGATCGGTTTCATAAAACATAACATGTACTATTTCATCAATAGTATTTGTTGTTTCATTGAAAACTCTATATGACTTACTAGTTATAGAATTCATCGAATTTTAGAGAAAATTTATGTAAGTTATCTTTAGATTTCATAATGAATAATTTTCATCCAAAACCTTTGAAGTAAGACATTTTGGTTTCCAAACAATCTACCATTAATAAGTAGTTTTGTTAATAAAAGATCTTATTAAAACTTGATTTATAGTATAATAGTCATTACTAACCACTTCAACCCAAAAATATTTAACAACTAAGTATTCACTTAGTATAATTCTTCTAATATCTAGAAGAACTCAAATTCTTTTGACAACTACACCATTTTTCTATGGAGTTCTAGGTGTTGAAAAGGTATGTAGAATACCTTTTTACTAAAAAAAGGTTTTAAAATCATAATTTTAAAATTATCCATCATGATCACTATGAATAGTGTCAAGGATATGTTTTTATCATTTTTTACTATGAATGAAAAACATTTAAAACAACTGAAGGATTCAGATTTTCATTCTATAAAATAGACCCACTTGTATTTAGTGTAATCATCAACTAAAACATACATATAGTATTTTCCACCAATGCTTCTATTTTTTGTAGGCAAAAATAAGTCTATGTCCAATAACTTTAAATTATAATATGTTGATAATTTTCTAATAGATTTAAATCTTGACTCGTGTTTCTTACCATATTGACAAGGATCACAAACTTTAGAAGTATCAAACCTAAGTTTTGATTGATCCTTCACTGGTCCTTTATTAGAAAACTTTTCTAATTTTCTAAGATTAAAATTTCCTAATCATATATTCCATAACCAAGATTGATCCTCCACATCACTAATACAATGTAGATCTTGGCTTCTATTGACTTCTATGTTTAAACTTTAAGCATTTTCATACCGAATAGTAGAAATAATATAATCATCTTTTTAAAAATGAATAGTATATTTAAAATTCCTAAAGATCAGGAGATAACCATCATTGTAAAATTTTATTCTTCTATATGTTTTTTCTAAAGTCCTACAATAAATAAAACATTTGAAATTAAATCCCCTCCAAGAAAAATAATATAACATATACCAACAATTTCTCCTTAATCATTATATCTAAAAGTGACTTTTCCACATTTTCTCTTTATGATCTTCTTAAAGAAATATTTTTTGCTAGTCATATGTCTTGAACAACCACTATACATGTACGAAATATTTTTTTGATTGGTATATTCTTTGTTTTATCAAAAAAACATCATCATTTCGAAACCCAAAACTTCTTGGGTCTAGTATTATTAAAAAGTAAAATCTTGTGTATCTATATTTTTCCAACATTATTATTTTGAGAAATGTTATTTATTTTTAAAAATAAACTTTTTGAGAACCCAAAGGATAAATTTTATTGAATGAAAATTTTTTCTTCCAGTGTCCACCACTTTTACATTTAGTGAAAACAAGAGAACTCTTTGGAAAAAAGTAATTATAACCAAAAATATGTTTTTTGTTAGTAAATCCCATTTCGGATATATCTTTATGAGATTTGATTTGACTATACATTTAATCAAAGTTTTTTTTACCATATATAAACTTAGAGAAATGTTTCTTCAAACTCTAAATTTCATATCTTAGTTTTATAACTAAGTTTTTAACCTCAGTGGTATTAGATTTGAACTAAGTTTTACAAAATTAGTTTGTAAAATAGTTTTCTAAAAAATATATTTTTCAAGATATTTTAAAATAATATATTTTTAAAATTTAGTTATATCAAGTTATTTCTAAATATTTTACAATAATTTAGTAAGAGTAGTAATTTATGAATTTTCTCTAACCATTTTACCTTGATCAACATCATGTTGTTAAGAAACTTTATAGTTTTCATTCTCAAGTAATTTAGAAAACCTAGAAACTTATTCATAACTAGGTAAAGTGTTATCTCTTTCACTTGAGGAATATTATTCATAAAAAGATGTGTAATTCTTCTTATCATTTCTATTAGGACGGTTAGTATTTATTGTGATATTATTAATAGATTCAAATATAGTTACCATATCCATAATACATTTTTTCACCTTTGGTATTTCAAAAAATAAACTAATAGTTCTCTATCTGGAACAGAAATTGTCCAAAAAATTATCTGAAGAACAATCTCCTCCACTATAACGACAAGTGTTCGAAGCTTTCAAACTTTTATTACTCTTGTGATTATATTACTTTTTAGTATTTCTATTAGAATTCCATTATTTATTATCATTTCTTTTAAGTTTAGGACACTCATGTCTTATATGTCTTATTTTGTTACATTCATAACATATAACCTCATAATAATCTTTCTTAAAACCATTAAATCTATGAAACTTCATATATATTCAATGAAAATATTTTTTTCCAATAGTCTTGTTCATCCTTTTTACAAGATTACCTAACTGATTTTTAGTCTATTCAGATTAACTAGTATTTGATTTAATAATAAATTTATTCTTTTTAGAAGATCTTTCAACTTTCATAGCATATTGAGATTTAGTACGAACAAATATATACATATTTTTTCACACCCTGACCTTGGTATTTATTTTATTTTACTCTTTTCTTGATTTTGGTTACTTTGGTTGAGGTTTGGGTCGAGTTCCTAGTGAAATTTTTGGTGTTTCTAGATTCTTTTAAGGTTTCTAGGCCTTTTCATTGTTAGAGAATGGTTAAACTAAGTGTGAAATTTATATAGAATGGGTCTTAATGGTTTTATCAGGGTCAAACTAAGTGTTCATTCAAAGTGTGTAGCACTTACAACTCTAGACAGCGTAGAATTTCATGGTTTTCGAATGGTTTGTTTAACTATGCAAGCTAACCATGAAACCTAACCAAAGAGGGTAAGTTTGGTCTTCTTGCATTATTTTTATGTGGGGTTTCTTACCCTATACTCCCCACTTAGTTTCCCTGATTTGGACTCCTTCTATGGAGGTTTTTACTTCTTCGAATTCCCCCCAAGGTGATTTTATGGTGGTTTCACAGAGATTATTAACCATGTTCAAAGGGTTAGGGATTCCTTCTCCTTCCCCCTTAGTTTTCATCCAATTTTACACTCCTCCCCTAACTCTAGTGGGAAAATATTCCAATTTTGATACCTAGGGTGGTTCAAAATTAGGTTTTTTTTATTAGGTTTGTGAGCCATGGTGAGAGTGTATTTCTAGTGGATTTCATCGAAAGTGACATGATTATTCCACTTCAGGTAGTTGTTTCCATCCATTTACTTTCTGAAACATTCTATTTTAATCTTGTGTGTTTTTAAATAATTAATAAATGTGTTTTTCATACTTGTGGTGTGTTATTATAAATTTTAGTAGTGTTTCCATGTTAGTGATTTTGGGAAAAATGGGTTTTTAGTGGATTTTTATTAAAATATGCCCATATATTTGCATGTAAGGTGTTCAATGAAAGGTCAATAGGTCTTTTAAAATGAAATTGAATACTTTTGGATTGTGTTTATGTTTTGGTTAGATTTTGGTAAATATTTTCCTATTTGAAATTGACATTCAATTGTGGGTGCAATGCCTTATGTTGGTTAAGATCATGCATAGGTTATTGTAAATGGGGTGCACATAGTGATATTCACACAAATGAAAGTTTTTTTCCTTAAACATTTTCTCATTAAACCTCGTATTTCAAAAGAACAATTCCTTTCTTTTTCTTTTCTTCTTTAGTAGTTCTATATCCAAATGGTTCATCTATAACCCCTATATATTCTAAATAGTTTCTGGGTTATAAAATGTTCTCAAAATGTCATTTCAAATGTGTCCTTCAATGCTTGGTCTATTTGGAATTTTTGATATGTGGTTTAGTTTCTAAATGACATAAAGGCCCGTTCGAAACCTTTTGTACATGTTGTGTGTTTTTATCTTGCTTTTGGAAATGAATTTGGAAAAAGGTTAGGATATTTGAAATAAAAAAATCAATTATGGTGTTTTATAAAATTTTAGAAAGTTGTTTGAAACCTCATGTGATGTGTAGTCCTGGTTGGAACCTTATTAAAGGCTTATTGTGAGATGGGAACCTTTATGGTGGACCCTCCATGGAGAGGGTCATCATATATGTGGAATAGGTGTTTGGGCTAGTCAAGAACAATATATGTGGGTTTTAGTTTGATACATGCATGTAAGTACCTCCCTATTCATCATATACTATTTTCATAGGATTCGTGGGCAACATCAAGAGGGTCGAGTGATAGTTTTTTATCAATCTGGATTGGACAGTATGGTACCCCAAGATTTGATGAGAGGCTTGGTGGGACATGCCACTATATTGGTTAGTTATTTATTGACTTCAGAGCTGTACCATATGGAATTAGGTGATTCTAAAATAAGTACATCTAGGTATTTCATATAGAGATGTCTAGAAAATTACCACGATCAACTATTTGTATACTCTGTTTTACTTGTGTTGTATGTTGGTTATTAGCCCTTCTAGTTTATGCCTACTTATTTTGTTTCCTTTACATTTAGAGTATCCCTTTTTTATCATCTATAATAAATTTGTAATTGGGTTTTAGTTTTGCACAGGTTTTTAGAATGTAAAACTATTTTAAAAGGAGAGTTTTGTGTGCTTCTTTAGAAAGTGAATTCTTGGAAATAATGTGTTTGGTTCATTAAAATGATAAAAAAAATTATCTTCTAAATGTATTCCCAACTAGTGTTTATGTAATATTTTAGGAAAGAAAATGTTTGGATTCAGTGGTGATTTTCTACTAAGTTGTTTATGTTCACACCCAACTTGTGCCTCTTGGCATCGGTAGACCCCCAAAAAAAATTAGGTTCTGGTTTCTGGTTTGAGTTGCCATTGAAGTAGGTTTGTCCTGTTGTTGTTAGTGAATAAGAGGTCATGTGGAGATCGAATTGTTATTAGTTTGGTTTTAGTTTTGTTTTGTAGTTTTTAGTTTGGTTCAGGTATTTTTGTATTCAAGATCAGGTTGTATTTACCTGTATATAGTGTTTAAGGATTCTTCTAGTTTTTCTATGTGCCCTTTTTGGTGTATTTATTTAATTTTTATTTTGGTATAAATCATACCCATTGTGATATCTT
Organism: Viscum album; assembly: GCA_963277665.1. Lineage (NCBI taxonomy): Eukaryota > Viridiplantae > Streptophyta > Magnoliopsida > Santalales > Viscaceae > Viscum > Viscum album. The sequence goes on along the minus strand of OY728147.1, from coordinate 2,041,200,388 downwards.
TGATTCCCAATGTTATTCTCCATCTCATGGGGGGATCAATAATTGATCTTGGGCCCTGTCTCGGACTGGGTTGGGTGTTAGTTTGAATAGTATCCCCACTTGCTTCATGAAAAAATGGTGCCATAGCATCCCTTTGTTATTTGGGGTGGCCGGTAGATCAAAGATAGGACTGTCAGGACTCGAGAGGTAGGTGCGGTAAGAGTATGAAGAACTCTTTCTCATTCTGATCCTTTAGTTTCTAGGGGTAGTTAGGGATTTGAGTCTTTAGTTTTGGATTGTCACTACGTGAAAAATCAGTATTCGCAACAGGTTATTTGCGACGGGATCTCTTCTCGTCGCAAATAACCCGTCCAAGAATCTATTTGTGACGGGGAAAGTAGCCCGTCGCAAATAACCAAGTATTTGTGACGGGATTTCGCCTCCCGTCACAAATAGTTTGGCGTGGCTTGCGCACCAAACCGCATAGGTGTATTTGCGACGGAACCCGTCGCAAATACACAGCGGCGGTCAATACCCTTTTGCGACGGGATGGCGTCTCGTCCCAAAAAAGACTGTCGACATGTACCATTTGTGACGGGTCTCGTCGCAAATAACCTTTTAACACTGAATGTAATTAATGCGGGCGAGGGTAATTGCGACGGGGCCTGCCGCAAATACGACCATTTGCGACGGGAATCTCGTCGCTAATAATCCCGTCGCAACTAATCTAACCTATATATACCCCCATCCGTTTTTTTTTCACAAATCATTCAGATCTTGATTTCTCTCTCTTTTCATTCTTCAGTTTTAAATAGAATTTTTTTTTAGTTGAAGTTTTTTATACGAGATCCATCGGAGGGCGTCAATATCTTCAGTATATCAAAGTTTATGATATTTATATTTTATTTTATTTTATGTTTATTTTATTTTATTTTTTCTTAATTTTAATTGTTGTTTATTAGTTCGAATTTAATTAGATTTTTATTCATTTTTATTTATATTTAGTTTTACTAAGAATTTGATATTGTTAGTTATAATTATAAATAATTAGTTATAATTAATATTAATTAGATATAATTAGGAATAAATAGATATAATTAGGAAGAATTAGATATAATTAGGAATAAATAGTATTAATTAGGAATAAATAGTATAAATTAGAAATAAATAGAATTAATTAGGAATAAATAGTATTAATTAGGGATAAATAGTATTAATTAGGAATAATTAGTATTAATTAGGAATAAATAGTATTAATTAGGAATAAATGTATTAATTAGAAATAATTAGTATTAATTAGAAATAATTAGTAATAATTAGGAATAATTAGTAATAATTAGGTATAATTAGGAATAATTAGTATTAATTAGGAATAATTAGTAATAATTAGGAATAAATAGTATTAACTAGGTATAATTAGTAATAATTAGGTATAATTAGGAATAAATAGTATTAATTAGAAATAATTAGTAATAATTAGTAATAATTAGTAATAATTGTTAATAATTACTAATAATTAGTAATAATTCGTAATAATTCGTAATAATTCGTAATAATTTGTAACAATTAGCAACAACTAGTAATAATTAGTTACAATTAGGAATAATTAGTAACAATTAGGAACAATTAGTAACAATTAGTAACAATTAGTAATAATTAGTAAGAATTAGTAATAATTAGTAAGAATTAGTAATAATTAGTAATAATTAGAAACAATTAGTATTAATTAGTATTAATTAGTAATAATTAGTAATAATTAGTAATGATTAGTAATAATTAGTAATAATTAGTAATAATTAGGAATAATTTGGAAAAATTAGGAATAATTAGGAATAATTAGGAATAATTAGGAATAATTAGGAATAATTATCAATAATTAGGAATAATTATGAATAATTAGGAATAATTAGCAATAATTAGGAATAATTAGCCATAATTAAGAATAATTAGCAATAATTAGGAATAATTAGGAATAATTAGGAATAAATAGGAATAATTAGGAATAATTAGGAATAATTATGAATAGTTAGGAATAATTAGTAATAATTAGTAATAATTAGTAATAATTAGTATTAATTAGTAATAATTAGTAATAATTAGGAATAATTATTAATAATTAGGAATAATTAGTTATAATTAAGAATAATTAGGAATAATTAAGAATAATAAGGAATAATTAGGAATAATTAGGAATAATTAGGAATAATTAGGAATAATTAGGAATAATTAGTAATAATTAGGAATAATTTGTAATAATTAGGAATAATTAGTAATAATTAGTAATAATTAGTAATAATTAGTAATAACTAGTAATAAATAGTAATAATTAGTAATAATTAGTAATAATTAGTAATAATAAGTAATAATTAGTAATAATAAGTAATAATTAGTAATAATTAGTAATAATTAGTAATAATTAGGAATAATTAAGAATAATTAGGAATAATTAGGAATAATTAGGAACAATTAGGAATAATTAGGAATAATTCAGAATAATTAGGAATAATTAGGAATAATTAGTAATAATTAGTAATAATTAGTAATAATTAATAATAATTAGGAATAATTAGTAATAATTAGGAATAATTAGGAATAATTAGGAATAATTAGTAAGAATTAGGAATAATTAGGAATAATTAGGAATAATTAGGAATAATTAGGAATAATTAGGAATAATTAGGAATAATTAGGAATAATTAGTAATAATTAGGAATAATTAGGAATCATTTGGAATAATTTGGAATAATTAGGAATAATTAGTAATAATTAGGAATAATTAGTAATAATTAGGAATAATTAGTAATAATTAGTAATAATTAGGTATAATTGGGAATAATTAGAAATAATTAGGAATAATAAGGAATAATTAGGAATAATTAGCCATAATTAGGAATAATTAGCAATAATTAGCAATAATTAGAAATAATTAGGAATAATTAGAAATAATTAAGAATAATTAGGAATAATTAGGAATAATTAGCAATAATTAGCAATAATTAGGAATAATTAGGATTAATTATCAATAATTAGAAATAATTAGCAATAATTAGCAATAATTAGAAATAATTAGCAATAATTAGGAATAATTAGGAATAATTAGCAATAATTAGCAAAAAATTATATTATCAATATTTAAGAAAAAATAATATTAATATTATTAAAATAATAAAAAATTTATAAAATATTAAAATTATCAATATTCGCAACACTACTTGTAAGGTGATCAACCATGCAAGTACAATTATAGAGTTTACATTGGACATGACCGACACAAACTTTTTATTGCGCATGACTTCACAATTAATGACCCTTTGAGATTTGAACATGTTAAGAATAGAACAAAGTCTGTTGTGAATATTGATAATTTTAATATTTTATAAAATTTATATTATTTTAATAATACTAATATTGATTTTTCATAAATATTGATAATGTAATTTTTTTATTACTAATAATTAGTAAACGAAATCTTCTTGGATAATGAAGGGAAAATTTGTAATCATCTCCACAATGATGATTACCAAATTTCCTTTCATTATTCAAGCAGTTTTCTTTTTGCTAAGCATTGCTAAGTATTGCTAAATTAATAATAATTAGTAATAATTAGTAATAATTAGTAACAATTAGTAATAAATTGTAATAATTTATAATAATTAGCAATAATTAGCAATAATAAGTGTGAGAAATATGCAATTAAATGAGTTGTCAAACAAAAGAGTAGCCGTTAATCCACTGGAAATTGTGTCGTCCTTAATTAATGATTATTATTAAGTAGTTGTAATTATTTATCTTCTTTTTCAGATAGTGTTTTTATAATTTCAAACTATTAAAAAACAGTGATGATTTTATATTTTATGTAGAAAAATATGGAACAAGGAAGTCAACATTAGTCATTATTAGATGATCGAGCTTGGATAAATCAGCGTAGAAATCCCAATGGTTCTGGTTTAAATTCTATATATATTGAGGGTGTTGAATCTTTCTTAGCATTTACATCATCAAAACCAGAATATGTTTCAGAAGTCACAATTAAGTGTCCATGTGAAAAAGGTGCTCTAAGAATGTTTGACACATTTGATAAGGTTGGGGGACATCTCTTGTGGTTTGGTTTTTAACCAGATTATGTTTTTTCATATCAATATGGTGAATGCGGTTCTAGAGAAGATCTTAATAACTTGATTCTGGATCCATCATGATTTCAAAATTTAGTACATGATGTTGCAAATCCATCTGTGTAACAAACTAAAACTCAAAAAGATATTGATTTAACTCCTGAGTTGGCACCATCATAATTTTATGAGTTATTGAGGTCTTCTGAGGATGCATTATATCCTGGTTGTAAGATAAGAAAATTAGAAGTTGTTGCAAAATTTATGGCTATTAAATCAGATAATGCAATGTCAAACAATTGTTTTGATCAGATATTTTCTTTATTTAAAACACTGTTACCTGAAGGAATTGTGTTGCCTGCAAATTACTATGAGAGCAACAGGATGATTCGTAATTTGGGCCTTAGTTATCGGAAGATTCATGCATGTCTAAATGATTGCATCTTATATTATGGAGAAAATGAGTCATTGGATATTTGTCCCACATGTGGAAAATCAAGGTATAAAGAAGCTCAACCAGGAAAGTCTAGATCTATTCCCGTAAAACAGTTGAGATATTTCCCCCTTACACCCAGGTTTCAGCGTTTATTTATGTCTCAGAACACAGCGTCAATGATGTCATGGAACAAAACCAAGATTTCAACTGATAAAAGATTGAATCATCTATCTAATGGTGATTCATGAAAACATTTTGACCATATCCATCCGTCTTTTGCTATAGAAGCCCGAAACATGTGATTGGGTCTTTCTACTGATGGTTTTTGTCTGTTTGGTTCTTATGTTAGTCAGTATTCATGTTGGAATGTCTTTATAACTTCATACAATTTGACTCCATGGATGTTGATGAAGGATCCTTATATATTTTTGACTAATCCCAGGACATCCAAAAAATAATATTGATGTTTATTTGAAACCATTGATTGATGTGTTAAATGCATTGTGGAGTGATGGTGTTAATACATATGATGTTGCTGCGAAAAAAAAATCTTATTAAAAGCTTCATTGATGTGGATGATTAGTGACATTCTGTCATATGGCATGTTATCTGGTTGAAGTATACATGGTCTGAAATCATTTCCTTACTGTATAAAAGAAAAAAATCCTTTATACGGGTCAATAGAAAAAAAACCTTGCTATTTTGATTGTCACCGTAGATTTCTTCCAACAGATCATCCTTTTCGGTGGAACAAATCTCATTTCAGAAAAGGTACAATTGAAAGGGATGAACCTCCAAAGATGATCTCAGGTACAGAGTTAAAATCAGTTGTATTTTTGTTACCCCCCATCACATTTGGACCAACATTAAACCAACAAAAAATTCATGGCTTTGGGAAAAAACATAATTGGATAAAATGGAGCATTTTTTGGGATCTTCCGTATTGGTCTAATTTGTTGGTCCACCACATGTTGGATGTTATTCATATTGAGAAGAAATATTTTGATAATTTATTTCATACTATTTTGGATACACTATGTAAGAACAAAGATACTGTAAAGGCACGATTAGATCTTGCCCAAATTTTCAGGCGACCAGAACTTGAATTATTTGAAAATATCAGATCACGGAGGTTAATGAAGCCAAAAGCAGCTTATACACTATCCAAAGAGAGTTTCTTGTTATCTCTTCAGTGGATTGTAGATTTCAGACTTCCAGATGGCTATGCTTCCAATTTGGGCAGATGTGTTAAGAATGGTTATATTACTGGCTTAAAAAGTCATGACTGTCATGTTATAATGGAAAGACTAATGCTGATTAGATTTAGAGGTTTGTCAAACTCTATGATTTGGGATTAGATAACAGACATATCATATTATTTTGAGACATTTGTGTAGTGACAATAGACTACGATGCGCTAAGAAAATTGGCATAAGATGTTGCTATAATTATATGTAAATTGGAAAAAAACTTTCTGTCAGCTTTCTTTAACACAATGGAACATCTAATATTACATTTTCAACATGAAGATAAATGTGGAGGTCTAGTACAGTTTCGATGGATGTACCCATTCGAGAGATGCATGCAGAAATTGAAGAAAAAAAATATTTAACAAAGCATCAATTGAAGGCTCAATTGCTGAAGCTTATTTGCTAGAGGAAATTTCTTTTTTATGCTCTAATTATTTTGAATCTCAATATCCCTCAAAACAGAATCGCATCGGGAGAAATAAGGGGAATGTTAATGACAAAATGGAAAATCAATTAACATCTTTTAATCAGCCAAATCTTGTTTTCGGTGGAGTTCATGAACGATGGCTTTCAGATGATGAACATCACAGAGTTCATACATACGTTCTGCTCATCTATAAAGAAATGACATCATTTTTCCTGTGAGTGCTTCTATCACTTATTCTATAATTTATGTCGTAGTATTTAAACTTATTTTATTTGTAAGTTATATGGTAATCATATTAAGAAACAACTTCCACAAATTACAGTAACTGCTCTTGAAGAATGCAGAAAAAAATCTCAATGATTACAAAAACTAGTAACATAAATCATTGATGGTTTAATATCAATTCCATTTATTATTTATTATATTGATAATTGTTTTAAAAAAATTTAGGTGTCTCAATATGCTGATAAAATTGATAGAGACTATGTATATTGAGTAACCCACCATCCAAAATGGTTAAATCTTATAATGAATATGTGGTGAATGGTTTTCGATTTCATACACATGCATACGGGGAATCAACAAAAACAATGAACAGTGGTATTTTCTTGAGAGGATCACATCACAGAGAAACTAAAGTTGACTTTTATGGCATTTTGGATGAAATTATTGAGTTGTGTTATCTAGGACAGAATTACATAACAATGTTTAAATGTCGGTCGATGGATACTAAGAGAGGTTTGCGTGTTCATCGAACTCATGGAATCGTCGATATTAAATATAAAAGTATTCTTGCAGTAAATGAACCATTTTTTCTAGTTCAACAGGGATATCAAATTTATTATGCAAAGTACTGTGCTACTTCAAGAGACTTGAGTGATTTGTGGAGCATAATAAAAATGAAATCTCGGGAAAATCAGTTTCATCAAACTGAATGTGGTTCCACTGAAGTGGAAGGGATTGAAATTTTTTAAAATAAGGCTCAAAAACCATCTGATTCACAAAGAGACGTGAATATCAACGATGACACCCCAGAATTAAGGATCGATATTGATGAAGATGTTAATGATGTTACAAATGAATTTTAAATGATAAGAGATGGTGAAACTGAAACTCATATGGATATTGATGATGCTGAGGGGGAAGATAAAGACATTGACATTGACAGATATGGAGAATAGGATGAAGATGAACATTGACACAATTAAATGATGGTTATAATCATAACTAATATATATCTATATATAATAGTTATTTCCAAATATTTGCTAACAACAATCATTTTGTGTTTCAGATGGATTCTGATTTATTGTGTGAGTTGGAGGAGGTTGAGCTACCTTTGGATGATAAGGATGTGGGATCAGCAGACCCTCACCCTATTGGTGGTTCAGGAGGTACGCGGAGGAGGCACGGTCTTGCGTGACTGATGATTCCTGACCCTATCCTCGAGCAACATCCACATCTTGATTTTGATCCATGCACATGGAGGTATGGTAACCTATATATTTTAGTTAGATTTCATTAATTTATTTATATATATACAAATTGTTTGATTATTTATTCCTTTTTCACAGTTTTCGGCATGTAGCTATTGGACAAGGGAGTGCTATATTGCGAAATTATTTTTCTTAGCCATGGATCACATGGGAACAGATTCCCGTTGATGTGTGACGCGACATGTTCCAGCATTGGATGGTATGTAAATAAATAATATTTATTTTGAAATTTATTTTATTAAAAACATGATGTTATAAATTATTTGTAGGATTTATGGCATCCTATCAATAATAGCATGAGCGATGCTATCCACATGGCAAGGTAGGTTTCTATGCATGACCGTTTTCACCAATTGTTGCACAATTTGAGAAGGATGGCCATTAAGAAAGTAGGGGTGATAGAATTTGATGATTTGTGTGGAGACCATCGACCAGAGTATATTTCATCTTATGTTTGGGATGGATTATGTTTACACTGGTTGGGTGGTGGATTTCAGAGGAGATCTTCAGTGGGACGATAGAACCGGAGGAGACAGGAGGTGACGCATCGATCTGGTACTCGTACATTCAGTTCTCATAAAGAGCATCTGGTAAGTATATTTTTTAAATATTTTATATAACTTTAAATATAAATAGTTTATTTTATATTTCAATAGGCAGTTTGAGAAGAGAAGAGTAGTTGGCATCGGCTCTCATTTGACTCCTGGTACTTATTATAGTACTGTTGTGATGTCGGAGTTCAGCTCGAGAGGAGCTCGTGGAGAGGCATCATCTTCTAGCTCACAGTATCAGGAGCAGTTGCAAGCTCAGGCGAGCATATAGAGACTTTGAATAAGTAGCAAGAAGAGATGTGTCGATAGCAGTAGTAGCAGGAGCAGCATTACAAGGAGCAGATGCATCGATGGCAGCAGTAGCATCACGAGCAGATTGATTATATGTGTCGTGTGACTCGTAGTTTAGGGATGGAGTTTCCTCAACCAGCTCCTTCAGCTCCTCCACCTCCTCCAGAAGGCAACCCCCCCAGTGATTTTTTTATGTTACAAACATTTGAATTTAACATTGTAATATGAATTATATACATTTTCTATCTTTTATATCATTACAAATATTACATAATTTAATTTTTAATATTTTATTATTTTCTTTTTGTGAATATTGATAATTTTAGTATTTTTTATTTTTTAATTGTTTTATTAATAGTAATATTATTTTTCATTAATCATAATTTTATTAAATTTTATTTTTTAAAAATTTAATTTATTATTTGCGATAGGACCTTTTGCGATGGGATCCCATCGCAAATAGTCTAACTAAATATTTTTAAAAACATATTTGTGACGGCCAAGTAGTACCGTCGCAAATAATTTGTTGCGACGGGCTCGTCGCAGAAAGTGTTATATATATATATATATATATTTTGATGGGATGAGATCCCATCACAAATAGTTTTTGCGATGGGCCCATCACAAATATTTTTACATATATATAATACATATAATCGGAATCTTATTTGTGATGGAGATGTTTCCCATCGCAAATAACTTTTTTTGCAACGGGCCCATCGCAAATACTTGTATTTGCGACGACATTTTCCATAACAGGCTATTTGCGACGGGGCCCCGTCGTTAAAGCCTATTTGTGACGGGATCCCATCACAATTACCAAGAATTACAGTAGTGTGTGTAGATGGGGGATGACCAAGGGAGTGAGCTAGTGTTTCACGATGGTCTTAAATTAATTAATGTCCCATTTAGATCTGTATTTTATAGTTTGAGACACTTCTAGTGGTTGGTTATTTCTTGGTTCATGTTTTGTTAAACCATGTAGTTCGGTTAGTTATAAACACTAGTTTCATATCCAAGTGCTTCAGTACAATTGGTGTTTTTGGTATATATTTAGTTGGAGTGAGTGGGTTTTCTATGTAAAATTGTCTTTGGATTGAAAAAATGGTTTTTGAGATGAAAATGGTTTCTGGAAATGGTTTTTTTAATATAATTTGTGTTTTAAAAGGAAAAAAAGTAAGGTGTTTTGGAAATTTTTTTGGGGATTTTGGGAACACTTTGGAATTTAAAAGGAAAGTTTCTTGAGAATTTAGAAATTTGTTGCTTTAATGATAATTGGAGACTTTAAATTGGTTGGAAATTTTGTATTTAGTTTGAATGATCTCTTTTTGAAAAGATAAATATTTTAAATTGACCCTTGGTATTTCTATTCATGATCACATATATGGATGTACACATGTAGAAAGTGGATAATTGGTGGTATATGTGGATGGTTTCTTGAAATAGAACAAGGATGTATATATGTGAGACTTCATGGAATGCCAACGGTGGGTTTTTATGTTGTACTAGAAAATGGTTTTCAAAAACAGGGATTTCAATGTTTTTAAAAGTAAGAGAGAAATTGTTTAGTATTTTCCTTTCGTGTTTGGAATAAAATTTCATGGGATCTTGGTTTTGAAATACTAAAAATGTAGTTGGAATAGTTATTTGTGTTCAGGTTTTGGTATGTGATTAAAGTGTGGAATTTTTATATGATTCATTTTGATTCAACTTCATGCTTCATTTATTTTAGTATGCCCTATAAAATCCTCAGTGAGGAATGTACGGTCAGACTCTATAATTACATCCTCTATGTTTAGGTGAATTTCAGTTTTGGAAATCAATTTTGGTCATCATTTAGTTGTTTAAACTTTTCAAAACTAATCAATCTATGGTTTTTGAGGAAATTATTAATAAGTGTTTCTCTGGTTATTCTTATTGATGATTCTACCCAAACTCAGAATTTAGTGGTAGAATCAACACTTTCTTAAATTTGAACCACACCTAAGTCTTCTTTGTTTTTTACCCACCTTTTCTATCTGAAAAATATAATAATGACTCATTCATCATGGATTACAAAAATATTTTTCATTTTTCATGGGAGTTTGGGTCATCTGAAGAGGTTTTGTAAGTCGCACTACATAAAGAGGAAGTTTTAGTTTAAGATCATTAGTTATTAATAGCGAGGCAGTGTATACTTCAAGACATTAAAGCACCAGCCATAGTTCTTGGAGTAAATATTTTCAGGCATTCATGAATCCTTGGGTGTGGGGAACCTTGGTCCAACCATTGTCGCTAGTTTGGTAAGGGGGATAGTTTAAGTTCCTCTATTATAGATTTGTTGTCTTTGAAGGTTACATTTTGTTGTAGAAGGTATAGAGGCCTCATTTACTTATTGTAGCCTTATTTATTTTTTAAAGTTCCTATTTGTTGTCAGGAAGTCTTGGTGGTCTTATTTTCTTTTAATTTTTGTGGTTGTACCTTATAGAAGCGAACCCTTGAAAGGTTGTCTCTTTGAGGATGTGAATCTCTAGATGATTGTCTCTCTTGTGTGGTTATACCATTTTGTGGAGTATTTTTATTTTAGGCCATTCTCATTTTCGATATTCTCATGTCCTATGGAAATTATGAATCATGGTTTAGTTTGTTATTTGTTTCAAGAACTTTCTATGGGTTTCCCCATGTGTCTTGGGTTTCTGGTTTGGGTTGGGAGTTTCGAATGTGTGTGCTATTCAGTCTCTATGAAGAGTTCTTGGGTTAATTTATGTTGGGTTTCCCTTGAGGGTGTTTTGGTTCTAGTCTGGTTCTTTTGGTGTGGAGAACCCTCCTTTTTCCCCACGGTTCATCTCATTGTAGTTTCTCTTTGAGATTATTGGGTGTGTCTAGTAGAGTGAAAGGTCACACCGAGTTCATGGTTTTGTTAGCCTTGTTTAGTTTAGATATCAATTTTTTTCCACATTTGGATAGGTGACTTTATGGGGGTAAAAATTCTTTATATTGGGGGTAATTTTTACACCTAAAACTTGGTTTTTATTTTATTTTAATCTCTTCTTGATGTTAGTTATTTTCGTTGAGTTTTGGGTTCAGTACCATGTAAAAAAATAAGTCTCTGGAGTTTTTTTTAAGGATTTTTGGCATGTACGGGATTTGAAAAAAGTTTGAGCATGGTTAAACTCAGTTTGAAACTTAGAACGAAGGGGATTTCACGATCTAGGAATGGTTAGACTAAGTATACATCATAAGTGTGTTGTCAGTGAAACCCTAGATATTGGAAAATTGCATTGTTTATTTAACCATGCAACGCATCTGAAGAAGGGTTCATTTTTCCTTATTTTTAGGTGTGGTTTCTTCTCTTGGACTCCCTACTCGGTTTCTATTAACATGGATTCCTTACATGGAGGTTTTTCCTTCTCCAAATCTCCTATAAGGTAATTTTATGGTGGTTTCTTAGTGATTATTTACCTAGTTTAAAAGGTTGGGGATTTTTTCTCCTTCCACCTCTGTGTTTCTCATGCTTGTGGTGTGTTAGTATGAATTTTAATGGTGTTTACATGTTGGAAATTTTGTGAAAATGGGTTTTTAATGTATTTTTATTAAATTATTACCATATATAGGCATGTAAGGTGTTCGATGAAATGTAAATTGGTCGTTTAAAATGAAATTGAGTATTTTTTATCATATTTATGTTTTTGTTGGATTTTGACTATTAGGATCTTGTTCTAAATTGAGTTTCTAGTGTTATTGTAATGCCTTGTAGTTTTTTAGAACATGTGTGGGATGTTTTGATTTATGGTGATGTTAGTGGTAACTCTTTAAAGTGATTTTTGAATAATTTTATAGTTTATAACAGGTATACCATAGGATGTGGGAATATCTGTATGTGAATAAGGTGAACATATGGATACACACACAACTGAAAATGGTTTTCTTTAAACATGTTCCCCTTAAATCCCAGATTTCAAAATAACCATTAATTTCTCCTTATTTTTTTATTTAGTCATTCTCTTTCCAAATTGTTCTTCTAAAACCACTATGTGTTCTAAATGGTTTCTTAGTTACAAAATGATCTCAAAATGTGGTTTCAAATGTGTTATTCAAATTTTTTCCCATTTAGAACATTGATATGTGGTTTCATTTCTAAATGAAAAAAATTCCCATTTATCACCTTTAATACATGTTTTTTGTTTTTTCTTGCTTTAAGAAATTAACTTTGGAAACAAATTTGGAACTACGAAATATAAAATTCATGGTTGGTATTTTATAATGTATTACAAAGTGATTTTAAAACTCATTTCATGTGTAGGAACGCCTTGATTCATTGATAATCATGGGTATATACCTCATCTACTATTTTGATATGAATTCTATATCCACTAAGATGGATAATTTGTTCATTGGTGATGATCTCATGTTACATAACTTTAGGACTCCTTAAATTTTCATGTATTTGTTGTATGTTGCTTGCTTTGTGTATTTCTGTCTTCCCTGTACTCTTTCTTTAATAAAAATAAAAAAAGTGATGATGATAATTTTTAGACCCAGTTGGAACTTTATGAATGGATCATTGGGATATGGGAACCTCTATGGTGGACACTCTATGGAGAGGGCCATCACATAGGCGGTGTCGGTGTTTAGGCTAGGTAACCATTATGGTTGTGAGTTTCAGTCTAAGCCACATGGGTGAAGACCTCCCCATTCACTATGTACAATTTTAATGGGATTCCTAGGCATCATCTAAAGGGTCAAGTGATAGTTTCTTATCAACATGGATTAGATGGGTTGATACCCACTCGATTTTTTGAGAGGTTGGGTGCATCGTGCCAATTTATTAACTAGTTTAGAGCGGCAGTTGGTTGTTTACTATAGTGATGCACCATATGTTGATAGGTAATTCTGAACTGAGTATGTCCTGGGATTGATTCTAGAGATGTTTAGGAAATTTCCATGATTAAATATCCATATTATATGTTTTACTTGTATTGCACGTTGGTTATTAGCCATGTTAGTTTATGCCTTCTTGTTTTGTTTCCTTACTTTTATAATAGCCCTTTTTTGTCATATGGGATGGATTTGTAATTGGTTTTTGGATTTGAATTGGGGTTTGGAATGTAAAACTATTTTAAAAGGATAGTTTTGTGTGTTTATTTAGAAAGTAAATTTGTGGAAAGATGTGTTTGGTTCTTCAAAATGATCAAAAATGATTTTCTAAATGTATTTCATACTGGTGCTTACGAACTATTTTAAGAAATGAAATGTATGGATTCTATGTTGATTTCCTAATAATATATTTATGATCACACCCTACTTGTTCAACTCAGTGTCGGTAGACCCTATCTATTTTATAGGTTCATGTTTCTAGTTTGAGTTTTCATTAGAGTAGGTTGGTCTTCTGGTTGGTGGGGACCAAGAGGTTGCGTAGAGATCGAGTTGTTATAAATTTGGTTTTAGTTTTGTTTTGTAGTTTTTAGTTTGGTTCAACTATTATTCTATCTGGGATCAGGTTGTATTTATTGGTAACCAGTGTTTATGGATTCTTATGGTTTTTCTACATGATTTTTTGGTGTATTTATACTATTTTTCTATTAGGATAAATCATACTCATTGTGATATATTTTATGCTCAGTTCTATTCACCAACACGAGAGGATTGGGAATGCCTCTTTGGCCTTATCTTGGGCTGGGTTGGGTGTCGAGTTAGATGTAGCCAAGCTTGGTTCTTGACAATTGAAAAAAAACATCTCCATTTTTCTTTTCCATCTTCTATTCATTCCTTTTTAGTGTACCTTCTTATTACATAACGGTACTAGTGAAATGACCTAGAGTAAAAAAAATTAATTCTCCTCATATCATCTAAATCTGTTATTTTATATTCCCAATCATTATGCATAATCTCAATAATGTTCTCAACTAAGATTCTATCTGTTAAGTATTTATCTCCAATAGAATGTTAGATATTTATAATGGTCATGAATCTTTGATACATTTTAGAAAAGGATTCTCCAGGTAGAAAATCAAATCCTTGATAGTCAACTCTCAATATAGCACTTCTAGTTTCAATAACTTTTGCAGTTCCAAAGTGAGTAAGCTCTAACACTTTATAAATACTTTTTTTTTATTCACATGAAGAAATTTGACAATAGATACTTCTTTTCCAAGAACAAAGTAAATTATTCCTTACTCTATAATTCAATTGAAATTCATTCTTTTCTTAAATTGTAAAAGTAATAACTTCCCTCTCTAAAATTTTATAATCTCTAAATAACATAATAAAGTTATCTACACAGGTATTGATAATAAAAGTTCTCATTTTGTCTCTCCAGTATTCATAATCATTCCCATAAAATATAGGAAGTCTACTAGGATTCATATTTTTTAAAGTACCAACATTAAAACCTTCAATCTTATCAAATTAAAACTCTTTTAAAAAACCATGTCAGTATAAAAGCAATTTATAAACAAATTTTTTATAAAAAAAACTCAAAAACTTGAAATATATGAAAAAAGTAAAGACACAAAAAGTATAACAGTAAAATATTCTACTATAACAATTATTGGATCGTAAGAGTATGTAATGGAAACAAGAGGGGGTGAATTGTAGTTTAAAATTTTAAACTAAGAAAAAACAGAAAACATCTTTAATTTAAAAAATCAAACCCACAGTTTGTCTGATGATCAGAGTATTCAAATCAAATCCACAAAGATTTTTATATATCATATTTATTATTGTTATCACAAAAAGACAGATTAAAAAAATTATTAGAAATATAAATAAAGAACTATCTTTCTAAAGTTAATAGACACTAGAATATGTAACTTGTAGAAATAAGTTAAATAAAATATTATAATAGTACAAATGAATTAAAATATTTATAAAAGGTAATTCTACTCTTTAACCTTAAGAGTTAACAAGACCATAAATCCTAAATTAATATATCCACAGTTTCTACACCAATAATAAAGGTATGTCTTTCCACATAGTTAAATCACTTTACATGATGATTGGAATGTCTCTGTATTATGAAACCATGGAATTTATTAATATGGAATATTTGAATCATATCTATCTTTATTAATCAATAAATCTCTCAATATGATTGTTGGTATATCTATGTCTTCCTAGACCAGAAGGCCCTCGACTGGTCGATCAGATTCACCCATCTTCCAATACCTAGCCACCCTCGATCTAACCATGATCGGACACCAAAAATAAAAAATAAAATCATTATATAAGAATTTAAAATTCCCTAATAGATTTCTTAGAATGAAAACTATATAAAAGATTACAAATATTATGAATGATATGTTCATGAACTATGATCTTCAAATGTGTTGATTTGAAAATTCATCAACTACCAACTCTTCTAATTACCTCTTATTTATAAGACAATCTTCAATGGTCATATTTCTATGTTGGTTACAAAAACCTAAGATAGTGTTTTCTTTGAAAACTCATAATGATTTGGATCTTGATCTTCATAGTTTTTCATGAATTTTACTTCATTGTCCCATGCTATTTTTTTCACCATTACAATGCTGTTATGGATACCGTCTGATATATATAATTCTAATTAGAGTAATTATTAACATTGGATAGTCAAATGGACTCCACTATTGTTTTTAAATCTAATAAACTAAACTAAGGTTAGTTTGATGTATCAGCACTAATTTGATTCTGATGGTTAAGACTCTATTCAACCTAATAGATAGAACATTGGTCTAACCATTAGTCAGAAAAGTATTTAATCCAATATACCAGATGTAACTTCATTCCAATGGATATGTTTGAATAGTAAAAGTTTATATTACTTTTATATTAGATCAATTTCTGTGTTTAGTATAGAAATATTTTTAAAAAAACATACTAAAACACATGGGATATAAAATTTTATTAAAATAATGTTTTAATAAAGTGCATTATTTCCAAAAATAAGTAAAGAAAGGTTAAAAATTTTAAATCAACAAATGTCACCCTCATTTCGCATATAAAATTCATAAGAATCTTGTCTCTATTTTCAGCAAAACTCAGTTTTAAACATTTTCAAATTCATGTTATAAGTCCAATTCTAATAGGTTTTATCTCTAAAAAAGATTTGTAAAATAATCACTTGATATCGAAAATCCAAAAATTCTAAATTCATTATTCTAGTGAACCAAATATTAATATGATTTAAAACATGCCCCTTGGGATTATTAAGAAATTTTAAATATTTTTATTTTACCAAATGATTTCAAAAAGTGAAAACTGCGTTCAATGTTATTTCTAAAAAATGTTTCAAATAATAACTTAATTGTTCAAATTCATGTCAATGACAGGATTATTAGATCAAAAAATGAATCTATTTGTAATGAATTTTTAAATGTTATGAGAAAATAATTTTAAATGAGTTTTATAGATGTGTTAAAATTATTTCATAGTTTTCAAATCCTTAAAAATGAGGATAGAACTTTTTTTAGGCAATTAAAATACACTAATTAACTACTAAAACAGTTTGGCATGGATTGTTGTAAAATAATTAGCACGCCTATGACTATTTATTGTAATAAAAGCTTAAATGAATCCAATAAACAGGTTGAAAAAAATATTTAGAGATATATGATTGGAATTCTACCTTAACTTGTCATGACCAAGCCAACCATTATGTTTAGTGTCTGTATTTGCGTTTTTTTTCAATCCAATCCTAAAAAGTTTTATTTAAAATGTCAAAAATTGATTTTTAATGTTTTAAAATGTTTTAAAAATCGTTGTAAATTTTATCCTAATGGTACCAATTTTAATCTTTCTATTTTTTCTAATATTAATTTTAGAATATTTCAACCACATAAGAAAAGTAAAAGTGGTACTTATCACTGTATTAGAAATTCTTTAATATCTTGGTGCAGTATGTATAAAAATTCAGTTTCTCTTTTTAAACTGATATAGAATATATATATACATAAGGATTTATTACACCCAAATTATATGGTTGAAACAAACTCTCTGAGATTTTGTGATAACATTTTATCTTCTTCCAATTAGTTCCATAAGCATCTCTATAAATTCAATTCTTTGTGCGCTCACTAAGCACATTAATATTCGATATCACTTTTTGAGAGACCACCTTAAAAAAAGAAATATCATATTAGAATATATTATTGTGGATCATTAATTAGCTGATGTCTTTACAAAACCACTATCTTTAGAGAGTTAGGATTTTATTAAAGGGGATCTAGGAATTTTGTTCCCATAATTATTTTCCTTTGTCACTTATTGTATATGTTTTTCTAAAATCTTGATTATTTTTTAAATTCATTTTATTTTTATTTAAATCTTGTTGAAATTTTTCAAATCAAGTTTTTATGATAACTTTGATAATATTGAACATGTTTTTTATCTTATATCTAACCCTTTTTCTTTTCAAGTATTTTTTCTAATCACAAATCAAGAGAAGTGTTTAGAGTTTTTTTGTTGTGAAAAATAAAATTTAGGGGGTTAAAAGTTCTAACATAGTATATAAGTTTTTAATGTTTTCAAAAATGAGGAAGATCCCTAAGAGAATGATCTTGTTCCAATGGGGAGACTTATGTTTTTATGGAAATGAGTATTTTTAAATCTCTGTTTTATATTTTCTAATTCTATTTCCTCTTTCTTATCTGGCTTTGTATTATCCTTATTCTTTTATTTTAATCTTAAATGAGTTTATTTGACCATCAAAAATAGGAATATTGTTGAACCACTCATGTGTTTTTTGGAACACAACCACTAAAGTGACTTTAACCTTTATGTTTATAATTTTTTCTTGAATATCATGTTTAAACGTCATCTTAGGGAACAATTGGACAAAAATAAGGTATCAAAAGAAGTATGGAGGCCTATTTACATGGATCTCACTAATCAGTCGCATTGTCTATCTAGTGGTGTAGACAGTAGCTTCCCCAAGTAGTAGGATTCCAACAACCAGATGGTAGAGGAGAATAATTCATCTAGTGGTTTTATGTAGTGTCATGTTGTCTCACTAAGACTATCAACTAGCCAATGTCATTAGGAATATTTCGAGTATATTTGATCCAACATAATCATCATGCATTAATTAATGGATTTAAAGGCACTGACTTGGCTCTTTAATGTGTTAACTCAACCCTAAAGACTATTAAATCCTATGAAGGTTATAAATAGAGACCTAGGAAGGATTGGATATCAATTATGAATAATCTATAAAGTAAAAAGAACCTATATGATTACTAATTTCTTTCAAATAGATCCTAAAATTGTTTTTTAAGAGATCCCAAAGATCATTCCAATTCTAAACATTCAAACTAGGATTCAACAACTTCGATCCAATTTAAAATTTCCTATCTTATTAAGCCTTTTTCTTTATCCCTTATTTTAATTTATTAAAGGCTCTTTATAATGAACTAAGAATTTTATAGATATATATTATTTCTTAATAGATGAATATCCAATATATTTTATAATTACACACCTAAGGACCATAAAGGTTTAGAGCCTTTGGAGACTAGATACATGATTTTAGAATTTCAAGAAATATTTTCAAAATTTCCCATAAATAGCTTCTCATATAGTACTATTATTATACATTACCTACTTAAAAACATTCTTTATAACTTAGGGAAAGGAAATATAATAAAGGGTGAGCTCAAATTCTCAATAAGGGAAAACAAGGGAGAAATTAATTATCACTTAAGTATAACATGAGCATAAGGGTATGAGAACATGAGAAAACCCTTTGAAAACAATAACCTTCATATCATATATTATAATATTGAGTCATGTAATATATATTAGAAATTCATAACACATAAATCATAAATTAATTAAAGAACATGATCCATTAGAGCATAACACAGACCTTGGAATATAGAAAAAATTGAAGCTTATAACATTATGGCATGTATAAATAGAAATAGTTTTACTCATTAAGTTAAGTACATGAAATCCATAAATATTATGAAATTATGGACATGAAACCAGGTCCACACATATATTATGGAAATGAAATCTAGGATCATGCGTAAACCTATGGACATGAAAACTGGGTCCATACATAAACTTATGGGCAAGAAAACATGGTCCTTGCATAAAACTGTAAACATGAAATTAGGTCACACATAACATATTTATCTCATGATTCATCTATGTTTAGCAAACGCATTGGAGGGATATAAAATACCCACCCATTATATAATCATAATCCATTCATATGTGTACCACAAGATCCTAAAAAGATTTATCATTCCATCATAACTTAACCCATGGAAAAGAAAACAATTTTCATAAACATCTCATCATCATTACAATAAACCATTAAAAGAAAGAATAGGGATGGAATAACATAATAAAATCACTATTTAAGTATAATTAATATAAAATAAGGTCATTAGATATGAAAATTCCTTTAAAATATCACTTAGAACATTTTTTAGGAAAATATCATTTTTATTTTCAAATAACTACTTTAAAATCTAAAACTAACCAAATATTATGGAAAATATTTTATTTGAAAATAACCTTAGAGAATTTTAAAATATTATTCAAAGAATTGATTAGTCGCGACTATAACACATTGATATTTTTTGAAATATTTTTTTCAAATTAATTTAATCTTTTTGATATTTTTCATTTCATGAAACATTGAATTTATCTTGGGTTATATGAAAGCACCAAGTTATTATTTCTTTATACACAACAACAATTCTAAATTGTGGTACACACAACAAATATATTATCTTTTGGTAAATGAAACACTATTATTGGCTTGTATTACACCCAATACCAGATCCCTTTGATAACTTTGGTTACACGTAAGATCGAGTTTTACCAAACTACAATATAATGATATTATAATAATATTATAATTAATACCTAGCTATTAGAATAGAAGATATAAATGATATTTACTAAACTATGAAACTATGGTTTACACATTTATCTAAAATTAATCATTTTGTTATCAATTAATTAGAAATTAAAGTGAAAACTATTTTAGAATGAATAAATTCCTTTTCTAAGAAAATTATTTTTATATGTACAAACACCATTTTATCTATATAAATTAAAGAAACCACTTTTGATAAATTTTATAACTAATATATATATATTATTATTAAATAAATATGTCTTATATGAATCCAATAGATTTTATAGGTATAATATAATAATAAATCCAAATTTATGAATAAAAAGATGTATTTTTCAAAAATGTAATATACAGTCTTTTAATGAATAACCCATTGTAAATATAATTTTTTAAATTTTTATAATTTTCAATTGAAAAAATAAACTTTATTTCAGAAATCATAATATCAAAAAAAAATCGGGTGAATTTTTTTTAATTTTTCTAAAATATTTCATTTTTGGATGAATAATTATAAATACTGAAACTAAATTCAAAACTTATCTTTAATGTAATTTATTTATGTATTTGAATTATATTTTTATTTGATTTAAAAGTTTAATTAGATAAATTATAAAAAAATGAATCCAATTTAGTTCATTTTAACAAATCTCACATTGAAATTGTATATAAAAATATTTCGAGCTTTTCGACTTTTTCAATTTTAAAATTTGTCGTCTCATACCGTCTGTGGGATTAATCTTAAATTAATTTTGGACAATTATGTGATTAGAATTTAGAAAAATATATTAAATATTTATAATAAGAATAATTTATAATGTTTAATAAGTTCAACTTAGATATTTAGCCAAAATATTTGTGAAATTAATTAAAATTAATTAAAGTACTTAAGGTAAAAATTAGTTTAATTAATGGTTATACAATAATCTTGAGAGGCTAAATGAGCTATAAATAAGTAAAAAATACATTGGATGTACATATTTCGAACCATTACTATATTTTATCTAAAATTCAAAATTATTGGATACCCTTTATATAAGGGATACCTCTCAACAATGCTTACCTTTTTATATTCACAATAATGTCACTCCACTATAAAAGTGAACTCACCCCCCTCACTTACTCACACATCTCAAGCTAATTTGTCTCATCCAAAAACTTCCCAAATATTCTTCAAAAATCCTTAAATTAATTTTATAATCCTACCTTTATGCAGAAATACAACCAAGGAATCCCTTTGGGGCAAGCCAAGAGGAGTTACCCAAAGAAGAGTTAACATCCTTCTCAAGCTCTTTTTGTTTTATTTTCATTATACACCACCTAAATTATTATTATTAAATGATTATATAGTAACATATTTATACAAAATATAATTTGATATTTTTATTCTAAGGGTTAAACCTACACCTACACACGCTTCCATCTAATAGGTAACAAACATACTGTTTGTGTGTACGGCGGACTACCGCCGCGTGAAACTATGTCATTTGTTTTTCCTTATCAACCTATCATGGTTAGGAATAATGATGGAAACTTTATTTTTATATGATATATAGGATATTTATGATTTATTTGTTCTTATAAAATTATTATACAATAAAAAATTCATGATTTCCTTTTTTATAAAAATGATAACTTTGTTTGTGGATGGGTGAACTACCGCCTCCACAAAGTGATGTGATTCGTCCACACTTTAAATTAAATGTATTAAGGATGGTTTTAGTGAAATTATATGATATTTATAAAATAATAATTATAATGTAATTATATTATATAAATACATATATTTCATTTACTCTATTTCAATATGATAATAAAACGGAAATGGCATTAATGTGTACGCACAGCCTACTGTTTCCATGAACAGTATATTCCATTTTATATTTTTATATTTTATATATTACTTTAAATAAATTTATAATAAATATATATTATATTTATATCATTTTTTTACATTATTTAAATTATTAAATCATTATCTCATTAAGAGTATCAAGAATAAAAATCCAAAACATATACAAAAAAACAAAGCAGACATTACTTGAAACATAACATTAATATAGAGTTCTAAATAAACTAGTAATATAAAGTAATAACTAAATTATATGTGGTACTGTATATAATAATATTTTTTTATGGTATCTTTATAATAAACTTATATTTATTATACAATAGTTTTGATCATGTATGAAGAAAGTCAAGTCTTAAGGTAATGGTTTTCTCATCTCACTTTTTAAATCTCTGAGATACATGCCATGTTCACCACTCGTTTATTTTTTGTGGTGAATATAATGATTATGAATGAATTATATTATACTTATAATTAATTTATGGGTATTTTAATACCTATTTTATGATATCTCTTTCATGGTGTCTGTGGTTTGAAAGTTACCAAATTGGTTAGGTAATTTCTTCTCAATTTTCTGTCATTGACACACATGTTATGTTATGAATATAAATTCTTCTATAAGGTGTATATAATGTCACTTTGACATGTTATATCATGAATATTATTATTTAAATGATATTAAAAGTTTCATGTAATGTTATTATTTCATGTCCATTATGATTTAAAGTTACCAAAGTGGTAAGAGTTTATTGCTACAATCTCATTATTTATCGAGATTGTTTATGATTACTCTTCCATAGATGAAATATAATGACCCATATCTCAAGAAATATCATGAATTTTATTCTCATATATTTATCCATGATATCTTCATTTATTGGTAACATTTTTCCTCTATTCAGTACTTAATATAATTAATAATTTGTTTTTAATAAAATAACAACTTTATTTCCCTCTTCAGTCGAAAAAATTTTTATTCTCAAAACCATTTTTACTAAAAAAAATTTAAAAATATTTCACTATGATGTATACAAAAAATATTTACCCATATTTTACCTCTTTAATAAAAAAGGGTTTCAAAAGGAATATCATTATTGTTTTCTGATCAGGGTAGTTCTCTAAACTTTTTATTGTGAAAAAAGAATGTTTGGCATATACGAAGTTACTTTCCATCATAACCGTCATTTTCTTGAAGCCTACTTTTTTAGGTTTATAGGGTTATTTTTAAAGAACATTTTTTCCTAATATTCTGTAAATTCAATGTTTTAAAGTGTTTTTCAAAGAAAAAGTTTTTCAATATGTCTTCAAGATTCCTTTATAGTTTTTCAAAGCTATTTTAAAAGAAAAAGGTTTTCAAAATGATTTGTGTTTTAAAAAGTTTTTTAAAAAAAAGAAAAGATATTTTTCTCAAGAAAATTTTAAATGAAAATTTAAATCCTTATTTATAAAAAATAAAATTTAATGGTTTTATAAAAATGATTTTCAAAGAAAGGATATTTTTCAAAAGAAATATTCCATGTGATATTTCAAAATCATTCTCTATCTAAGGTAACATAACTTTTTATATTTTATTATTTACAGGGGATATGATCCAATAGTACCATTCATATTATTTCTTGAATGGTTTATATTTTGATGGAATTATGTTTATGACACTCATTTCTCTTCCACGGGTTATATGCTTTTGAAACCTGCTTCTCTTCATAGATTATTCTTTGATGAAATGATTTTTAGACCTATCTATTTTCTATAGGTAATTATATGATGAAATATTTATGATAACCATTTAATTTCATGGGTTATTATATGATTTTTATGAAACCAATATTTTTTTATGGTTCCTGATATAATAGAAGTTTTATTATCTTGTAGAACATGTGGGTATGATTTTATTTTGTGACATGTCCGACATATATACCCCTCCAATACACTAGGAAAAGATTTATATCTCCTGAGATAATCATGGGAAAAAAGCCTATGGGATTGATCTACAATGGGAACAAGATATGTCCAAATAGAAAATGGGAAACAGGTGTGTCCTAATTCAAAAAGGGAAATAGGTGTGTCCTGAATTAAAAATGGAAGCAGTTGTGTCCTAATCCACAATGGGAAACAAGTGTATCCTGGTCCACTAGGGTAAATAGGTGTGTCTTAATCCAAAAAGGGGAAACATTTGTGTCATAATCCACTATGTTGATGGTCTTGGTATTTAACCACGAAACATAAAATGATTTTCTATAGTTATAATAGTGTCACACTTAAATTACAGGAGATTATGGTTAAAGATTAATTTATAGTGATTTATCAACCTTATTATTCATGTATTATAAAAAACCAATATTTATTCCATGACATTTTATTGTGATATTTGACATGGAGGGTATGATCTTATAAGGTTAAGATAATTTTCTCATATAATTATTCTCATATTATGCTTACATATCTCCCTTTTTAACCCTTACTGAGCATATAAGACCACCTCTTTCTTATGCTTCCTTTCCCTAGATTATGAAGAAAGGTTTTAAGTAGGAGTATTAAAGGGGAATATATTTAATATATATGTTGAAGATATTTCACCAAGTTAGAATATTATGTTTCCAAATTTCTAAAATACACTAAACTATTACATTCCTTGGGAATGTATTTTTTTAAGGTTATAAATATACATCTAAAATTATGCAATATCAATGTATGTTAAGCCTCGGTTTCTATAGTTGGTATCAAAGGAAAGGTTTAGTCAACCTTTGGAAACGTGGATGAGAAAATTTTAGTGAGATCCCTAGGTACATTTATAAGGTTATGTATAGGGATATCTCTAAAGATAAGCCTAAGGTGTTATAGATTTAAAATTATGTGTCGTGATTTAGGGATCCTCTAAGTTATTTTTCATGATTATGTTGTTTCTTCTATGATTAGTGTTTCTCACACTATGATTTATGGTCTTAGTCAATAACAGGAACTAGAAGGAACTCGGATAAAATTGAATGTTTCAGATGTGGAAATTATAGGAATTATAAAAATTGATGTCCTAAGTGGAAGTCTCATGAAGAGAATCAGGAAGGTGGTACAATTATTGGTTATACTACTAAATATAAAGATTATGTAAACAACATGTGAAAGATATGGGATGTTCATTGAGTATTGTTTACATTAAATTTAAGAAGAATGATTATATTAAGGTTGAGGAACATTAAGACATGATTTATATTTCGTATTCTAGGAAATATGTATTGAGGAATAAATTAATGAATCTTGAGTAATGGTATAATAATAAAGTCAGATGATTGAAGTGTATATGATTTGGAATTAAAAGATTATGTTATATAAATCATAAAGTATATAAGGATTGTTTATAGAAGTTTTCCTTTATGAATTTCCATGAATGTGTTAAATGATACTAATGACCGAGAAAATTTATTTAATGAAAAGGTAAAATTATGGGAATTTACCATTAACATGTTCCTAAGAATGATAAAATTATATTTTATATCGATACAGAGATTAGGATATGTATTAATTAAATTGTATAGTATTTATGACCTCAGAATTAATAAATGATTTTTTGAAAATGTGGTTTATGTTATCATGGATGAAGTTTAAAACTTCTTTTATAAAAGGAATATATCCACTAAAATTTGGATTAAGGAAACGTGCATGTTTAAAATAAGGATGTATGGTAATTCTGGTTATCGCCATGTTTTAAGAGAATACATGATAAAGGTATTCACATGTGTAACATCCCAGTTCTGGATGCTCCCCAAAGGACCATCATACTCAGTTGGTCACATGGCCTCAAACTCATTTCTCTTAACGCTAGAGTTTATCGGCTAATAGTGAGGGACTTGGGTATGATAGTGGGGAAACTATACCCTCATTGGTAGAGTAACACAGTGGAAGTAAAATAAATATACAATAGAGGAAATAGTAACATTAGAAAACAATATTAAAGAGTGGAAAACCGAAAGTAATAAGCAGCTGGAGCACATATATATAATGATTCATGATACATATGTCTAGGAAAGCATCCAAACAAGTCACAATTCTGAAATATAGAACTAAACCAAAGTACAAGAAAAAAAGTAAATAGCTCATTACCATCGCAAGCCTTACTTATTCTCATGCTCTCCAGCTCCAAAGTAGTCAAGTACCTGAAGTATAAGGGCACTAGCCATTATCCATACATACAATAATATAATCTGTTTGGGAAAAAAATCCTGACCTAAATAGGGTGTGAGACTAAATATTGGTAGGCAATCACTAAGATATCTATGCCTAACAGTCAGTGAATATATATAGTAGGTGATAAGAAAAATAAGAATTAAACAAGGAATTACTCAACAGTAAACATCCCTATAATTTCAAATCATTCAAACACCACATATCAAGTAATAAGATAATCACAAATAGGTAACCCTATAGGATGTACTCACAGTATTTCCCCTCTGGTCCTACCTAGTAAACACAAGCAACCCTTTGGGAAGTACACACAGTATAACCCCTCCTGTTCAGATTTCGTAAAGGCTCTCTAAGAAAGAACTCAATGCCAATTCCCCTTATATCCAAGTATCATTAAATACTCTCTAAGGAAGCACTCACCATTAGTTCCCCCTATATTCTTTTAATGGAAACTATAGGAACTCTAAGGAAGCACTCAACGTCAATTCCTCTTGTGGCATCATAACATTATTATAGACCCTCTGAGGTAGCACTCAACATCAATCCCTCTTATAGTCTCACAATGTGTTAAATAAATAGACACTCTAGAGAAGCCCTTACATCCATTCTCCCTATGGCCTACTACACCAGGTTCTCACGGCCCTGTGTAAGTCAAATGAGCATAGAAATGAAAAGTGGACAAAGTAAACCTCAATAACTACTTAGCTAATCAGTCTACAGCATAACAACAAGACAGATAATAATTACTCCATCCTACAATACTAGGCATGGAAAGAAAATAGATCCTAATACGAAAATTATACCAAGTAGTCATAAAAAATATGCATGGTAAAACACTTCCAAAGCATATCAATTAACCCTATTCACATTAAATTAACCTTCATTCAAGAATAAAATCATAGAATTAAATTAACAGTGCTAAAACACTAAACACGCAATACCCTGTTCAAGAGTATTTGGACCTTTTTCACATATAAATAAAATACTTTCAACAGAAAGGAACAAACCACCTACCTCGGTGTTATAGGAACATTATACATGAACCTCAATCCTTGAATCTCCCAAGAACACCATATATATACAAAAATGATAAAAACACTCAAACAAAGATATCTCTTAAAATAAGAGGAATCATAAAATGAAGATCTAGAATAAGGAAGAGCTTAACGAGGTGATCACAATGCAATCGATGGTGGCCGATTCAGAGAATAGATGCTCGATCAGGAGCTTGGAGAATAATCGCGGTCATAACCCTCTCTCGGACAAACCAGACCTAGAAGGAGGGATTTCTTCCAATTAGATGTGACCCCGGTGTGTTTAATGAAAAAAAAAAGTACACGGTGTGTACTTTATAAGTACATAGTATGTACTTTCCTTCCCTGGCCTCTGAGATTACATCACCCTAGAAGTGAATCTAATCCAAACAAAAGTGGAATTTTGAGATCTTGTCATATAACTTATTCTTTCTCAGTGTACTCAAAACAGTCTCAATATGGGCAGCATGGTCACGTCGAGTGTAAGAGTACACAGAGATGTCGTCCATTAAAACCACCATGAAAGAATCCAAGTACGGATGGAACACAGGGTTCATCAGTACCATGAAGACTACAGGTTCATTCGCGAAACCGAACGGCATAACCACATATTCATATAGACCATACCTGCTTCAGAAAGCTGTAAGAAAAATATCATATGGTCTAACACGCAACTGATAATAATCAGACCTCAATTCAATCTTTGAGAACATTTGGGCTCCTCGAAGCTAATCAAAGATATCATCAATCATTGGCAAGGGATATCGGTTCTTGACTATCAACTGGTTCAGCTTCCGATAATCCACACAAAGTCGAATAGTATCGTCCACCTTCTTCGCAAATAGGACAGGAGAACCCCAAAGAGAAGTATTGGGTCAGATAAAACCCTTTACCTGCAACTCCTCCAACTGCTTCTTGATATCCTATAACTCTGGTGTAGCCATCCAATAAGGAGGGATGGACACCAGTTCCATTCCTAGTACAAGATCAATAGAAAAGTCAACCTCTCGCTCTGGAGGCAAAAACAAAAATTACTCTGGAAGGACATCCCTGAAGTGATCCACCACTGGAGGAAAGTCTATCTTAAATTCTCCTGGTCATCTAGGTAAAGACTAGAAATCTGGGTTGTAACTCCTCTCAACCCATGATTCTTGGGTCCCTCTTTGCTCGCCTGGACATCCTATTTTCCCTTTTGAAGAAAATATCCACCCTTTAGTGATGCGAAACTCACCCTAAGACGATAGAAATTGACCGCTTCTTAGAAGGGAACTAACCAGTCCATTCTAAAAATGACACCATAGCCTATCATCTCTAGGACATAAAGGTCCCATAAGAAGTGACACCCACCAACCTCAAGCAGTCACTCCTTACACTAACGTACACTAGTCATTCTTGTCTCAAATGGTGTGTCCAACATCAAGTCAACAGCAGAAATAAAGATATAGAGCCCAAGGATCTCTACAATAGAAAAAGATATAAAGCTATGTAAATCCCCTGTATCGAAAAGAGAAGAAGCTAAAACTGAGGCAACTAAGATTGTACCTCGAACTATAGAGGGTCCGGGATCTTGCTTATGCTGGTTCTGCTTCACTACAAAAGTCTGACCTACACCGGGACCTGTGACCCTACCTGACCACCCTGAGTTGATCCACCCTATTGTTGTTGAAAGCCTGATGACTCACTACCACGGCCATGACCTCCACATTGTCCAAAACGTCCGTAACAACTCCAGTTCCCAGACTGATGAGAAAATAGTGGCACTGCTCTTGAATACAGAGTAATAGAAGAACCCATGTCACCAGTTGTTGGTGAGAAGATATGATAGAAACGTTGATGATGACCCATATTTCCACAAGATCAGCACTCCATGGGGTATCTCGGGCAATGTGGCCTTATATTCCTGACCTTCCCACACTGATAGCATACCACCTAGCTACATGAAGGTGCATCCCGACTACTCGGTTCTCCATGAGTAGTCTCCCTGCAGGACTTCCTACTATCAATCAGCAAAGCACTAACATTGGATGCAGAACTGCCATGTCTCATAGCTCCAGAATCCCTCATGTTATGCTCTATGATAAGTGCCTGGTTGACTATACAAGATATCAATGTCAACATAAAGATATTCATCTGATCCGGAATGTCCTGTCTGAGACCATCCTCAAACTTCCTTCCTAGGAACAACCCATCTCCCCCTAAAAAGGGTGTAAAGCACTGTAGATAGTAGAAGTGAGAAGAGTACTTCATAACAGAAAGAGTACCCTACTCTAAACTCATGAACTCTTAGGCTTGATCAGCCCTCAAAGTCTCCGGATAGAATTAATTGTAGAAGATACACTGAAAGTCCTCCCAATCCATATCCTGTTGGAATCCCTCCGGTGAGATCACCTCCCACCATCTCTTGGTGGAATCCTGAAGCATGTACGTAGCGAGCTTGACCCTCCTCTCTGGAGGCATCTTCAGATGCTCAAAGATGGTATGAATGGCTTCAAACCATGACTCTATTGCCTGAGGTCCTCCTTCCCCTATGAAAGTGTGAGGATGTTGCTGCTGGAAAACATGCATCAATTCATCCATCGAAGGGGCAGGATGCGGTACTCCCTGGAAGGTCCACATAAACTTCATAAAGCCCTCTCGTAACATTGAACCAGCACCTTTGTCCGAAATGATGGTTGGTTCCAAGAATAGCACAATTGGAGGATCTTCTGTTAGTCCTTGATCATTCATGTCTGGTGTCTGATCATTGCCATGTAACTGGAATACAACTGGAGGACATCTTGGTGGCATGACTCTAAAAGGTCAAATGCACAAATTATATTAAAATTATCAAGTACTAAAAACTAGAAGAGTAAGGAGGGAACAAAAGAAATAAAGCATTCAAGTTTTTCAAAACAAGGATACACAGTGTGTATATTTAACTACATGGAGTGTTCCTATAAGCCATTCCAATGGGAATGTAATTCCGACAAAACTGGTCATGAAACAACCCCATACACGGAGTGTTTTCCATACACAAGGTGTGTACTAGAATCCTCTTCCCCTTACCAAGTTCCCTCACACGGCTAGGCCACACGATTCTCCTAGAACATGACTACACTGCGTGTTAGTGCGAGACATGGCATGTACTAGACAAGCTTCACCGATCCATGTTGTTAGTGACATGGCCAGATACATATCTCACACTACACGGCACATTCCAGATGGACATAGCGTGTACCAGGAAAATTTTGCTGACCCATGTTGTTCATTACACGGCCAGTATTTGGGTTACACTACACGGCATGTTTCATATAGACACGGAATGTATTAGAGAATACTCAACTGACCCGTGTTGTTAGTGACACGGCCGATTACAAGGTTCTACAACACAGCGTGTACATCCGGTACATGGCGTGTCCTACCAAAGATTTCCAAATCCCTATCTCTACCCACACAATTTGAGATACAGTTAGAGACTACACGGCATGTAAATATGGTACACTGTGTGTACTTAAGAAAAATAGTTTCTTCTTGAATAAAAGAACACATGGTGTGCATTTAACATTACATGGCGTGTATTCTAGGTTTTTAGAGACATTAAGCCTAAGAAACAACTTTGGAGCCCAAAAAACACTGAAACGAACATTAAAATTCCAAATTCCAATCTGTGAGGTCCTATACTCCACATGAATCAAATCTTGGCGTATTATACATGTCATAAAACAATCATAATAGATCAATGATCTACCAAAATCCAGTCCATGAGGGCCCATAACACCTCAAGAACCAAAGTTTGGCATTTATTCAAAAAAACCCTTCACAAATAATACCCTATCAAACAGCAGGTATTTTTATCAAGGCATCTATCACAAAAGCATGCATATCTAGCACAACATCTATCACAACAACATGAAATCGCTAATGCAACCTAAATGGAATGGAAAGAATACATGATATGTGATTTCTCGCAAGTGCTTATATGATGCATGAGATGGAATACCCTAATTTTATCGGGTTGCAAAAGAAATAGAACCTCAATAACATCAACAATAACAGCACCAAACATGTGAATCACCCAAAAGTGAAAATCAAATCAACTATAAAATTGAAAAACCAGAAAAATTGTAATAAATGAGGTAGATTGGATTTTCCCTATACATGGGTTAGAAAATATCAGGCACAGCTTATTGCCAAGTAAAAATTCCTTCATATCCCTATCTATAGGTTCCAAATAGTAAGTCAAGAGAAAATAATTCCACTGATACCACTTTGTAACGTCCCAGTTCCGAATTCCGCCCAGAGGTGCCTCGTATGTAACACCCCAGGTAAATAAAGAATATGAAATTTTTATATTTATCCATATTTGTGAATAAAATATTAATATTACTTTAAAGGGGATTCTATGCTCGATGGCGTACCCAATACGCAACAACGAGTTTCTTGGTAATCTTACATTGTACTCTAATAATAAAATAATATTATTTTAAATGGTAGTTAATGCCTAGCCATTGTAATGGCGGGAATGAACAGAACTAACTACAAAATGATTATATATGTTTGTTAAATATTTTTACTCTTTACAATAAATGATAGAGGATTAAAAATTAGAATGAATCCAATTTTAAGCATAGACAGTCTAATATTCTTTAAAAGGTCGATTAACCGCCTTTTGATGGCGAACCTCTTTTAAATATACTTTTTGACAATTTTATGTGTTATATTTGACAAAATAAAATTCTTATTTAGAATCGGGACATCAAAATTTACTTTGTTTAAATTTTTCATATTTTTCCGAAAAAGTTCAATTTTTAATGAATAGTGAAAAATGATGTATTTTAATTCAAAACATCTTTTTAATCTAATTTATTTATATGATTATATTAT
Source organism: Viscum album (assembly GCA_963277665.1). Taxonomy (NCBI): domain Eukaryota; kingdom Viridiplantae; phylum Streptophyta; class Magnoliopsida; order Santalales; family Viscaceae; genus Viscum; species Viscum album. The sequence continues at coordinate 2,041,168,097 of OY728147.1, read as the reverse complement.
CTTTTTAATTGGTTTTAAAGTTTAAATAGAATATATTTTTACCATTTAATCCAACAGTGGTCATTGGAATTAATTTCACATTGAAATTGGACTTAAACTAGTGTCAATCGTTTGATACTTATTGTTTCACAAAAACACTCTATTTGCTCTGACTGTGGGAATTAATTATAAAATTAATTAATGAAACTTATATGTTATTAATTTGTTAAAATATACATCATTTTTGAATTCGGATTATCAAATATAGCTTAGGGTGAATTTTTGGTATTTTTCTGAAAATCTCCAATTTTTGATGAATAGTGAAACCACAAAGTGGTGGTTACAAAATTTGATTTGTCGTTTAAATGGGACTTTACCACTTCTGTGATTTGAATTTAAAAAATCTAATTTAAATTTTTTTAATTGTTAAGTAAAATGTGGTTCAATGGGATGAAAATATTTTTTGATGAAAAGTAACTTTTAAGTTTTATTAATCGCGATTAAAGGTAATTAGTGTGACTTAAGGTAAAAATGATATTATAATAAAATTAAAATACATTGACACTTGTCCTAACCCTATTGGATGAGTTATGGTCAACCAATACAACCCATGGGACGATTTTAGGTACCCCATGGAGCCACTTGGGTTTGATAATGACATTTATGCCTTTTATTTAAAGTTAAAATAAAAATGTCACAAACATGATTTGTTTTACTAAAAAACTTTTACATGTGGTTATACAAGTAAGAATTTTGACTATAAATAGTCATTGGAAAGATAAAAATATTTCCTACATCATAGTATTTGTTTTATAATTTTTAGACATTAAATAAATTAAATTTTATATGACATCATGATGATGCAGCGATGACCTCATTATTTAACGATTTAAATAAAATGGAAATATAATGAACAATATAAGACCTACACATGTAAAAAACCTATTTGATGGGTGGATTTCGAACCCTTATCACCTTATCCTCGAAACACATCAATGTGGGACCATTAAAATCCGAAAACCATTTGAAAATAAAGTAACATTTTATACTTTTCCAAGAGTGCCCCTCCTCTCCTCTTATAAAAGGACCCCACCTCTACCACCTTACCCACACCTCTCAAACATTTGGTTCGGCCAAGCTCTGATCGTTTTGTCTCTCCACATCCCTATCCTCATCCCATAAGCCTTAACTTAGGCAGGAAGCTCTTCAATAAACCCTTTTGGTTCAAACCAAATGGAGTTACCCAATTTTAAGGTAACGTCTTCACTTGTGCTCTTTTGTTTTATTTTGCTTCTCCAACCCCCTAAACTGTTTTTATTCATTTATTTTGTAACTACTACAGTATCTTAAATATACTAGGATGTTGTTATAACAAGTATTCGAGCTACGCTTACACACACCTTCAGCTAATGGTTAAAGAACATACAGTTTCTGTGGATGGAGAATTTCTCCCTCACGAAACGATGATTGTTCAACACTCATATAACACCTTCAAAGGTGGCCATTAAGATGTCACTCTATTTATATATTATATATATTATGTTTATGTTTTCTTTATGCTTCTGTATTTTTCATTTGTGGTATACCTTTATGGTTTCCATTGTGGGTAAACACGATAATTTCATTTTAGGAAGTGCGGACTACCGCCCCCTCAAAGTGATTTGATTTGTTAATGCCATATGTGGGAGGTATAAAGGATGGATTTAAAGTTATTATATATGATGTTATACTGGAATTATAATATACCTCTATATCATTATTATTTCTTTCCATTAAATTATGAGATAGAAATGAAAGTAGCGTTCATGCGTACGTACGACTTACCGTCTCCATGAACGGTGCATTTCATTTCTTATCCCCAAATGTAATTTACTATTATAAGTACATGTATATAATGGATATATATGATGAATGATACATCTAAATGATGAATATAATTCTGGAATTAAAATATAAAAACCTCTCATTTAGTTTTAATTCCATTAATATGACATAGAAATGAAAGTAGCGTTCATGCGTACGTACGGCTTACCGTCTCCATGAACGGTGCATTTCATTTCTTACCTCTAAATGATTATGTAATATTATAAATACATGTATATGCTGGATAGATATGATATATATGATATCCAAATCAGGAATGTCATTCTGGATATAAATAACCTTTGACCACACGAACAACATGTAATTGTAAGAAGTCCACTTTTGACTTAAGAACCAAATATCGACAAAACATACATTATTAACTTAAATGATGGAATAATGTTTATAACATGTAAATAATTGATATAAAAGGAATAATGAACTTTAAAAGGTTCTTAATCAAGTATAAATTAACTCACGTTTATTATTCAGGAGATTAAAGAACGATCGAGTCAAGTCGGACCCGAGGTAAGGGATCCTACTCCTCTCTTTCTTTTTAAGTACACTCTTTTATGTCATTCCTTTAAAAGCTAATCTTTCTTGTCATTTGGATGTTCTTTTACATTACTATTACTGTAATTTTTATGTTCATATGATGAGAGACCCTATTCTCTCTCATCAATCCATTTTGGAAGTTTTGAGTGGCACCGTTAGGCTGCCGAATTTTTGCAAGAGATCTAACCTTTCTCTTTCTTTTTAATTACTCTCCTTCATGTCACTTCTTTTAAGATCCTCTTTGTTATGTTGGGGGATGTTATTTTATATTCCTATTTCTATAAAATTTATGTTAATTTGATGAGATACCCTATTTTATCTCACCAATCCATTTTTGTAAGTTTTATGTGGCGTTGTTAGGCTGTCGAGTTTTCGTAAGGGATTTTTCATCTCACTTTTATTCCCATGAGATTTATGCTACATTTGCCACAATTTCCTTTGAGTGGTGTATTTACTGCCATTATTTTACTCATTGTGTAATATACTTTCATTTATGAGTATTTACATCAATGTTGTATGGTCCTTCTTTCACGGGGTGTATGTTTCGAAAGATACCCATGTCGGTAAGGTAACCTTTCACCCTCCTCTTTTTAAAAGACTTCTTTTGTTATGTCTTTTAATTCACATACTATTTTGTTGGGATATGTTCTTCTATATCCTTATTGATTTAAATTATATTTCCATGTGATGAGATACCTTTTTTATCTCTCATCAACTCATTTTCTGAATTTTGTAGTGACGGCATTAGGCTGTCAAATTTTTGCAAGGGAACTTCTTAACCCAAATTTGATTCTTTGGGATAAACTTATACTCCTTGAATATGTCGTTCTATGAATATGTGTGAATAACCTCTGATTGTTTTACACTTGATATCCACTTATATTTGGTTTCTTCGTTTGTCACACATAATTATGTAATTGATTTATCCTTAAACCAAGGATACCGTCTTTGTAAGGGACTTCGTCTCAATCTCCTTTCATTGAGGCATATTTCGTTTTATACACAACTTTCTTTTATACGGTGTATAAAACCCTTTTACTTTTACTTTTATACAAAAGGAATCTCTTTCTACGAAGCGTTTTACTAAACGATAAAAAGGAATGTTTCTTTTAACGTACGCAGTGACAACGACATTTTCTGCCGCCGCGAGTATTATTTGATCTTTGGATTCCTCAAAAAGTCGTAATGTTTTTAAAATAAAATAAATACCATATAATCTTTTATGTATTTTGGTATTAAAAATGGTTTTGATAAAGGATTCTATTTTGTAAATATATTTAAATGATATATTGTGATTGAAATGTGGAAATGTTATCATTACTTTATATTGGTTTTATGTGTTATAATTTTATAATGGTACTTGTACATTTTACGGGTGGTTACGTGATAAACCATATGACGGGTGGTGCCGTGAATACCAGGACGGGTGGTTACATTATAACCTCCAATTCATTGGGTATGGAAGTCGGCCATATGGCTATTCCATTAAGTATGTATGGAAGTTGTCCGAATGGCTATTCCATTAAGTGATATGTGTGGAAGTCGACCTTATGGTTATTCCACTTAAGTATGTTTATGTCCCAAGTTACCTTTATATATTAAGTGATCTTTATATGGGTTTTATTGTAATCTTTTGGTTATAGAAGGGTAAGTAATGAACTTTTATTCAGTGAAGAGTTTTTACTACTTCGAAAAGGTGAAAAGTATTACTTTGATAATGTATACATGGTTTACTTGTTGTTTTGAAAAACTAACAGTTTTCATTTCTTTTTGTATCCCTTACTGAGCTTTTTATGCTCATCCCAAGTTTTTGAAATTTTTTTCATAGGACTTGACGTGGAATAGGGTCAATGATGAGATCAAGGGAAAGTCATGCAACCTAAAACATTGAACTGGACATTTTCTTTTTAAGAGTTTTTATTTTATGGAAACTTAGTAAAAGTTTCTACTTTGTAATATTTTGAGATGTAATAGTTATGTCCTAATTCTCTAAAACTCTAAACCTGAAAAGATCCTCAATGTGAATTATTCATTTAATTCAATATTAAGTAAGGTTTAAGGTTGGGTCCTTATATCGTACCTAGTTAGTCACATGGCCTCAAGTGCATTTCTCCTAATGCTAAAGGCTATCGATTAGCAGTGAGGGTCATGGGTGTGATAGTGGGGAAACTATGCCCTCATTGGCAGAGTAACACAGCGGAAGCAAAATAGATATACAATAGCGGAAATAGTAACAATAACATACAACAGTAAACAGTAGAAAACAGAAATTAATAAGAAACATGAGCACATATATATAATGATGCATGATACATATGTCTAGGAAAGAAGCCAAACAAGTCACAATGCTAAAATACAGAACTAAACCAAAGTAAAAGAAAACAAGTAAACATATCCTTAGCATCGCAAGCCACATCTTGGTCTCATGCTTTACAGCTCTAAAGCAGTCAAGTACTAGAAGTAGAAGGGAATTTTCTTTTATCTATACCTGAAACTATATAATCTGTTTGGGCCCAAAATCATGACCCAAACAGGGTGTGAGACTAAATCTCAGTAGGCAACCACCAAGAGATCTGTGCGTAACAGTTAATGAATATATATGGTAGGTGATAAGCAAAAGAAGAAGTAAAGAAGGAAGTACTCAACAGTAAACACCCTTATAGTTTCAAAGCATTCAAACACCAAATATCAAGTAAGCGGATAATCACAAACAGGTAACCCTCTGGGATTTACTCACAGCCTATCACCTCTGGTCCTACCTAGAAAACACAAGCAACCCTCTGGGAAGTACACACTGTCTAACCCCGCTGGTTCGGATTTTTTTAAAGGCTCTCTGAGGAAGTACTCAACATCAATTACCCTTATATCTATATATGATTAATGACTCTCTGAGGAAGCACTCACCATTAATTCCCTCTATAGTCTTTTAATGGAAATTATAGGCAGCCTGAGGAAGAACTCAACTTAAATTCTTCCTATGGCCTTGTAACGTAATTATAGACCCTCTTAAGGATCACTCAACATCAATCCCCCCTATGTTCTCACAGCGTGATAAATAAACAGACACTCTAGAGAAGCCCTTACGTCTATTCTCCCAATAGTATACTACACCAGGTTCTTATGGCCCTGTGTAAGTCAAACGAGCATATCAATGAAAAGCATCCAAATTAAACCTTAATAATTTCCTGGATAACTATTCTACATCATAATAGCAAGACATATAATAATCACTCCATCCTACAACTCTAGGCATGGAAATCAAACAATAGCCTAACAGTCAAATTATACCAAGCGGTCATAAACAAAATAAGCATGGGAAAACACTTCCATAGCATAGCAATTAACCCTATTCACATTCAATTAACCTCTATTCAAGTATACAAGCATAGAATGCAATTAACAGGGCTAAAATAGTAAACACGCAATACCCTATTCAAGGGTATTTGAAAAATTTTCATATATAACCCAAAGACTCTCAAGGGAAAGGCACAAACCACCTACCTCGGTGTTGTAAGATCGTTATACGTGAACCTCAAGCCTTGAATCGCCAAATAACACTATAGATATACAAAAACACTAAAAACACTCAACCAAAGATAACTCCTAAAAGAGGAGGAATAAGGAAACAAAGCAATAAAAGAAAGAAGAACTTACCAAGGTGATCCCAATGCAATCAACGGCGGTCGATTCAGAGAACAGACGCTCGATCGGGAGCTCAGACAAGAATCGTGGCTGTACCCTTGCTCTCAGACGAACCAGACCTAGAAGGAAGGTTTTTTTCCAATTAGACGTGACCCTAGTGCGTTTAATGAGAAAAATAAAGTACACAAAATGTACTTTATAATTACACAACATAAACTTATAAGTACACGACATGTACTTTCCTTCACCGGCCCCCGCATTAAGCGGTCTGTAGGTTACCACACACAGTCGTGTGTATGGCCACTACACGGCCCCTACACAGCTACCCATGGTAACCAAGTACAGAGTGTGTACTCATAAATTACATGGCATGTACTTAAGAAATTTCTAGAAACTCTTCTTTCTCTCAAAAACACTATAAAAAGAAAAAACATACCTGAAAAGAAGATTTGGGATCTTACACCATGTTTGGAATGTGACAAGTAATATTTATATTATAATATATATATATATGGGGGCCAATGTTAAGATAATTTAGTGAAATTATTTCAAAAATTTTTCATTTTCAACTTTCGGAAGGGTTATAAGGTTAACCGTTTATAGAAATTTTATGTTAAACTTCAGATTAAGTTTTTGAGATTAATGTATTATCTCAACATATGGGGATTTATTCATATTGGAAAACTTTTCATAACCTATTTTCTATGATGATAACTAAATATAGATTAAATGAGTTTTCATTCTACCTCTAACCTGTTATTACTTCAGGAATGGCAAATTCACCTTTATTTCTTAGAGTAAGAGATAAAGTGGAAATAGAGAATGGCACAATCAGAGGGTGAGATTGTGCATATAAGAATGAATAAAATAAATGTATTATATTTCCTTATATTCTTAGATAGTAAAATAATTCATAAAATATAGGAAAAGGATACTGAAAAAGATTTATCCTAATAAATTGGTCTATATTGAACTGGTTGTCTTATAACGCGTCCTAGATTTATAGTTTTGAGGCCCTTAACTTTCCATTGATTATTCACTTACTAGTAATCAATGATCTTTTTCACTCTCTATATTTATTTATTCTTTTCCTCCATGTCTAATCTTTACTCCCAACCTATGTTCTCCAACATGTAAACCTAGTTATGAGTTACCTCGGGTAACTATTATGGTTCCAAATTTCCATTTTTAATGGAAGTTTTAGTATGTAGTTTTATAATAAAACAACATTAAAATATTAAACCTTTGATAACCAAGAATAATTTCAAGGGTAAAATTAATTTTAAGGGGTATAATTCAATACCTCTAGATTTTGTTAAATATGATTTTCAAATTAATTTAATCCTTTTGATATTTTTCATTTCACACAACTCTAAATTTATATTGTGTTATATGAAAGAACCAAGTTATTCTTGATTTATACACAACAATAATTCAAGATTTCACTATAAGAAACACATAGAGTAGATTATAGTACATGAAAACCTATGATAGTGTTCTATTACACACAATAATTAATTCCTTAAATAAATTTTTTTACACACAAGACTGAGTTTTACCAAACTACAATATACTATTATTAAAATATTTTTATAACTCTCAACTAGCTATTAGAATGGAAGATATAAATTAGATTGTATAAACAATGAAAATATGGTTTTAACATGTATTTAAAATTAATCATTTGGTTTTCAATTAGTTATAAATGAAAGTAAGAACTATTTGAGAATGAAGAAAACCCTTTTCAAAGAAAACTTTTTCTAATTACAAACACCATTTTATCTCAATAAATTAAATAAATCACTTTTCATGAATTTTTTTAATAAAACACAAATACTTTATATATAATAAATATTTTTTATACTCATTTAATATATTTTATAGGTATAATATTTGAATAAATCTAATTTTATGAATACAAAGATGTATTTTTAAAAAGGTGATTTTACTGCCTTTTAAAAGAGAACTTGTTTTAAATATAATTCTTGAAAATTTTATAATTTTTAATTGAAAAAATAAATTTCATTTCTTAAATAAGAATATAAAAATTTACATTGGGTGAATTTTTTGTATTTTTTTGAAATATTTCATTTTTGGATGAATAGTGAAAATAATGATTTTTAATTCAAAACTACTTTTTCATATAAATTATTTATATCATTAAATTATATTTTTATTTGGTTTAAAAGTTTAATTAGATAAATTATAAAAAATTTAATCTAATTTATATAATTTAAACCAATTTAAAATTGAAATTGGATATAAAAACATTTCAAAGTTTTCAACTTTTTCACTTTAAAAATCGGTCATCTCATCCCATCTGTGGGATTAATTTTAAATTAATTTCTTCCACTTATGTTATTATAATTTGGAAAAATTTATTAAATATTTGGAATAATCGTAAATTATAATTAATAATTATGTTAACTTAGTTTTTGAAAAAAAATTAATGAAATAAATTAAAATTAATTATAGCGATTAAGGTAAAGATTAGTTTGCTTAATGGTTAAACTTTAATCTTAAGTGGAAAAATGACCTAGAAACATGTCCAAAATCCATTTTTTGGAAATATTTAGAATAATTAAACAATTTTATAGAAAATCAAAAACTATTTTATGCCAATGATGTAAGGGAGACCACTCAATAGTGTGTACCTTTTTATATTTACAAGAATGTCATTCCTCCTCCACTATAAAAGGGAACTCACCCCCCTCACTTCCTCACACCTCTCAAACGAATTTGGATCAGAAAAAACCTACCAAAATCTCCCCCCAACATCCCTACCTTAATCATATAATTCTCTTTTTTGGAAGAAATCCAACCAAGGAATCACTTTTGTGCAAACTAAGAGGAGTTACCCAAAAATGAGGTAGCATCCATCTAAAAGCACTTCTATTTTATTTTAATGATACACCACCTAAATTATTCATATTTAATGATTATATAATAAATTTAGTATAATAAATATACTGATATTTTTTTATTCTATTTTTTTCACCAACACCTATAAACACTTCCATCTAACTAGTAACAAACTTATCATTCATGTCTACGACGGACTATCACCTCACAAAACGATGTTGTTAATTTTTCCTATACAACCTCTAATGATTGGGTATTATGATGGAAAATATATTTTTATATGATATATAAGATATTTATGATATCATTATTCTTTTTTAATTATTATATAAAACATACCTTCATGCTTTCTATTTTGTGTAAAAATGATAACTTTCTTTGTGGACATGTGGAATACCGCCTCCTCAAAGCAATCTCATTCGTTCACACTTTACATGGAATGTATTAAGGATGGGTTTATTGAAAATATATGATATGTATGAAATAATAATTCTAATATAATGATAATATATATAAACATATATGTCATTTACTTTCTATTAATGTGGCAATAAAATGGAAATAGTGTTCACAATTACATATGGCCTACCATCTCCATGAATGGTATATTCCAATTCAGATTTATATATTTTATATATTATTATAAATACATATTTCATGAATATATATGATATTTATATCATGATTTACATTTTTTAGATAATTAAATCATGATCTAAGTAAGAGGATTAATCATAACAAGCCAAAACATGTACGAAAACCCAAGCAGATATTGCCAGAACATAACATTAACATGGAGTTGCTAATAAAGAGATAATATAAATTCATAAAAAATTCATATATAGTATTCGATATAATAATATTTTTATTTTTGATATTTATAATAAAATTATATTTATTATATATAAGGTTTTAATGTGTACAAATAAATTCAATACTTTATGTAAGGGTTTTCCCATCTCACTTTTTATTTCTATGAGATACATGTCATGTTCATCATTCATGTATTATGTGTGGTGTATATAATTCCCATGAATATATTATATTATACTTACAAATAAATTTAAATGTATTTAAATATTAATTTCATGATATCTATTTCATGGGGTTTATGGTTGGATGGCTACTAAATCGGTAAGGAAATTTTGTCTTAATTTTACTTCTTTGAGAAACATGTTGTGTTATGCACCTAAATTATTTTATAAGTTGTATATAATGAACCTTTAACATGTTATATTATGAATAATATTATTTTAATGATATTAAAAGTTTAATTTAATGTTATTCTCAAATTAATATTACGATTTAAAGTAACCTGATTGGTAAGATTTTATTACAACAATCTCATCGTTTATCGAGATTGTTTACGATTATGCTTGAATTGATGAAATATTATGATTAATATCTCAATAAATATCATTAATTTTCTTATCCTATGGTTATCCATGATATATATATATGTACTTATACCACTTTTCAACTCTTTGGTACTTAAGATAATTAAAAAACTGTTTTATGGAAAATATTACTTTATTTCCTTCTTCAGTCAGAAATTTGTTTTATTGGAAAAACTATGTTTACTAAAAATGTTGTGAAAAAAATTTTACTATTAGTATTAAAAGATATTTTTATCCATGTTTTTAGTATTTAATAAAAAAAATCATATGAATCTTCTTATCATCTTCTGATCAAGGCACTTTTCTAAAAAATTTACGGTGAAAAAGGAATGTTCGACATGTAAGGACTTACCCACCATCATGACCATAATTTCATTGAATTATCCTTTTTATGTTTCCAAAGTTATTTTTAAAGAACAATATTTCATGATATTCTGTATATTTTTTGTTTTAAATATATTTTAAAATAAAAAAGTTTTCAAAATTCCTTCAAACTTCATTTATAAGTTTTCAAAGCTATTTTAAAAAAAAGGTTTTCAGAATGATTTATGTTTTAAAAAGTGTGTTTTAAAGTGGAAAAGATATTTTCCTCAAGAAATGTTTTAATTGAAATTATAAAGCCTTATTTATAAGAAAAATAAATTTTAATGGTTTTATAAAAAGTATTTTCTAAGAAAGGAAATTTTCCTTAAGAAATATTCCATGTGATATTTCTAATTGACTGGGGATATGATCCAATAATACCATTAATAATCATTATTGAGTGGTTTTTTTAGGGAACGATGTTTATGACACTCATTTATCTTCCATGAATTCTATGCTTTTGAAACCTTCTTATTTTCACAGGTTATTCTTTGATGAAATGGTTATGATACCTATCACTTTTCCATAAGTGGTGATATGATGAAATGTTTATGATATCCACTTCATCTCATAGGTTATAATATGATTTTTTTGAAACCTTTCTCTTTTTATGGATCATGATATAATGAAAGTTTTTTTATCTTGTGGGAAATGTATTTATGCTTTTATTATGTGGAGGGTGGGACCTATTACTCCCTATAATGCATTAGATAAAGATTTATATCTCCTGATATAATGATAGGAAACAATTCAATGGGATTTATCCACAATGGTAAATAGGTATTCCCTGATCAAGAATAGGAAATCGTAATTTCTTGATCCAAAATTGTAAATCGGTGTGTCATGATCCATAATGGGAAACAAGTGTGTGCTAATCCACTCTAGGAAATAGGGGTTTCCCGATCCAAAAAGGGGAAACAGTTGTATCCTGATCCACTATGTTTATGGTCTTAGTAGTAAACCTTGACACATGAAATGGTTTTCAATATTTATAATAGTGTCACACTTATATGGTATGAGCTTATGGTTTATGGTTAATTTATATTGATTTATCTCTCTGATGATTCATATCCAATGAACTACCAATATTTATTCCATGACTCTTGATTGTGATCCTTGAATTGTAGAGTGCGATCATCTAATGTTAAGATCATGTTCTCATATCCTTATTCTCATTTTATACTTACATATCTCTATTTTTTACCCTTACTAAGCATCTAAGCTCACCTATTTCTTATGTTTCCATCCCTCGGGTTATGAATAATGTTTTTAAGTAGGAGTACTAAAGTGGAATAACTATATAGAAGATGTTGAAGATATTTCACCACTTTAGAAGATTATGTTTCTAAGTTTCTAAATACACTAAATTATTATGCTCCTAAGGAATACAATTTTGTAATGTGATTAATATACTACTAAAATGATTTAATATCCATGTGTTTTAAGAATTAGTTTCTATAATTTTAGGTAAATTATTTTCATGTCGTCTATGTTAAAACATAGATTCCTTCCACATTTTTCGTAAAAAATCTTAAGTAATTTCCTAAAAAATCATAGGAATGGTTTTTTTAAACAATTTTTTAAAAATATAAATATTGGTAAAAATGAATGTAAATAATAATAATAAGATATTATTAAAAACATTTTAAATAAAACATTGATGTGGAAGAAAAATATTCCCAACTAAAGGGGAAATAAAGTATGTTCTTCTTAAAAACATCTTCTCAATACTTTTAAGTGATAAATAGGGGAAAATTGTACTATTACATGAAAATTACATGAATAACAAGAGTAGAAAAAACAATCATGAGATTATTGAGATTTATATAATAAAAATTAAATGTTGTAAACTTACTCATAAAAAATATTGAAAAAAATGATATTGTAACATAAAACGCTTACCGCTTTGGTAAATTTTAAATCATAATCCCACGAAAGAATAAAATAAAATTAAACATTAAATATAATTAATATAATTATATTCATGATATAACATATCAAATAAGTATTATATACACCACAAAAAAATAAATTAGTGGTGAATGTGGTATATGTCTCTCAGAAATAAAAGTGAGAAAAATCCCCTTGCCACAAGTTCACCTTTACCAAAAGGCCCTATAACTTATTATATAATAAAATTAAATTTATAATAATTATATAATATAATCAAATAAATAATTATTTTATCATATATTTTCCAATTATAACATTTTAACATCTATTTATAAATAATTCTATATTAAAATTTTTGTTTTCTGGTGTTAGTTGATTCATTTTTCGTGAGAATTTCAGTACGGTAGTTATGGTCCTTATAATTTGATCATGGTTATATATTATAAAAATATTAATCATGGTATAAATAAAATATATATTCATTATATATATATATATATATATATATTCGTGTTCAATTGACAGATGTAGACAAATGAATTACACCATTCATGGAACTGATAGGTCATACGAATGTATGAATGTTGTTTTCACTTTTTCACAGATGGAACGAAAGAAAAGGTAAATTATAATTCACCTTTAAAATAATTATAATATCATATATATATATATAACATTTATATTCATTAAATTTATCATTATTACCATCCAATTAAAACAAAAAAGAAAAATGGACCACATTGATTCGTGGTAGTGGTAGTCTACATGTACGCACGAGTGACGTTATCATTTTCCAATTGATTGGAAGGTATGAATTTAGATATGATATTATAATTCAGAAATAAAAATTATATCATAAATATTATATATAAACACTAAACCCTTCATAATAATCATCCATTAAATAAAGTGATGAAAAACAAATTATATTGTTACGTATAGATGGTAAGTCACACGTACGCATGAGTGATGTTTTGATTTTTTATAGGTGGAAAAGAGATAGAAAATAGTTTTATGATAATAAAAATAACATTTAATTATATTTAGCATATTTTATTTATTATTTTATGATTTTAATAATATATTTATTGGAATTATAATAAGAAGTAAATTTGAAAATGTCGGTAACGATGATTATCTCTTCTTCGATATACTTCCTTTAGATATCCTTTTATGGGGCCTAGGGTTTATCTTATATGAATAATAAAACTTATATAACTTGTATAAGGGTATTTATAGGATAAATGGGTAGGGTTTGGTCAAGATATATGGCTCAAAAGTGGTGTAAAGAAAAGAGATAAGTGGTGTCCTTTAATAATGTAGGGAAATGATTCTTATGTAATTGCAAAAAATATTAGAATATAATTAAGTAATTATCAATAAAAATACTTCCAAATGGGAATATATTTGAATAAAAACATGATAAGGTCTAAATATAATAATAAAATTATATTTATATATGTCTTGGTGACATTTTAAACATTTTCTTTTGGTATAACCTCTTAGCTAACCAATTTTAATCTCAACTATGGTGATGAATTTTTAATATTAAAGGGTTATAATTTTACCTATAAGGTAAAAATTGGATCATAAGTGGTTAATGTAAAAAATATTAGAAAATTTATAATCTTAATTGTCTTATTAAAATATCATAAAATAAAATAAATGTCATTTTAATAACTATTCAAATAATTTAACTTTGAAAACAACATGATAGCAATGTAATTCAAATATAAAAAAAATAATAAATCTAAAATATTTTATATTAATATATAAAATTATTGGAACCCAATAAATCACCTGAATTTTATTTATTTTAATTTTTTTAAAATCATTTATATTAATTTTCTATTAATTGGATAAATATTATGTCGATGTTGCATAAGAATTTAAGGTAATTATTAAATCACTAAAAATTATAATTAAATTACCATGAAAGAAAAATTAATTTTCATTTCAAATAAATATTTATTATAGAACATATTCTCTTCTTATCATTATGTAAAAATTTTAGAGATATTAAAATCAAGAGAGTGACATTTTGTATTTATTCTTTTCTTAAATTAATATAAAGGTCATATTCAAAGACATATATCCCAAAGGGATCATATATTTGATAATAAGATATAAATGGTAAAAATTATCTCCTAAAATATAATAATTTCAAGTGTTAGAGAAATTTAAAACCCTTATCCCAAAGCTTTAACCCTATTTTATCCATCTTACCATTTCTGAGGTGATAAAAATTTAATATGGTTATTATTTATTTTAACAAAAAATAAAATATACCTATTTAAAATTTTTGATCATCCTAATTCATAATACATAATTCATTTTAAAATATTCAATTTCTATAAGATTAAGAAATTAATTTAAGATAAAAACGCAAAACGCAATAAAAATAGTTTTTTTAGAAAAATGCCCTTACAAGTAAAAAAAATGTTTTGTTACAAAATTCAGCTGTAAAAATGATTCCAATTAAATTAATTATATTATTAACAATAAATGTAAAATAATTGTATTTTAAGATTATTTTAAAAGAAAATGGTACTTTTTAAATTTCTTAAGCAAATATATATTTTTGAATAAAAAACAATATGTTTCATTATTCAATGGAAAAAAATATTTTCAAAAAAATATCAGAAAATCACCTTAAGATAATTTTTATATGATGATTTAAAATATTATATTATTTTTATAAAATAAAAATTATAAAATTTTCAAAAATTAATTGTAATATTCACTCACAAAAACCTTTTCTAAAGAAATCACATTTTAAAAATGAAAAAAATCTACCAAAAATTGAGTTATTACTTCCAAAGAATTTATCAACAAGTTTTTATATATAATAAACCTTATATATTTTCATAATATGGTTACTTATATTTATACCCTCCAATTCATCAACTTTGTTATAATGGTCATCATAATATTGTGTGGTTTGTTTAAGCTCAGTGTTGCGTGTTGTGTATGTTATCGAACATAGCAAGGAAGGTGCAGGACTAGGTTGAATGCCCAGTCTCGTAGAAATTTATTAATAAAAAGAAAGTGCAAAGAGCAGAGGAGAGGAAAAAAAAGATAGTGTACCACAAAACCTTACAGCCTCATACCTTAGAAAGCATCAAGCACATCATCACCACCACCTTCTGAGAACTCATCTGGATATGCCGACTCCCATTCAGATTGTGGAGCGTATTGTTTTAACATGTGGATATACTACTCCCGCAGACGTAACTTTGCTGGGGACATTGGCTCTTTGTTCTGTCGTCCCTTCTTCTGATCCAAATCTTTCAGCTTTCCATTTTTGGTAGATGATCTGGTGGATATGGTCCTCAGTGTGTTGGAGTAGTCTTTCCTGGGTTTCCTCTTTGGTGGAGCAGTGGAAGCCCCAATACTCTCATCCCTCTTCTCCCCTTTCCTAAGAATGTCACTATATGCTTCCTTCATAGAACTCGTTAATCTGCCTCCTTGATTTTCTTTCCCCTCATCCATCCCTAGAGTGCCTTCATGCACCAAGGAGGGTGCAAACTTGGAATTTTGCTTGTTAACGTCTACAGATGTCAGACACGGATAATGGTCCCTGCTATTCTGATTTTTGCAGCTTGCCACTACAAATTCCTGTCTGTTCAAAGATCTCTCCCTGACATTCTGCTTCTCTGAATTATAATTGTCATTCAACACCCCCTCTGAGTTT
Source organism: Viscum album (assembly GCA_963277665.1). Classification (NCBI taxonomy): domain Eukaryota; kingdom Viridiplantae; phylum Streptophyta; class Magnoliopsida; order Santalales; family Viscaceae; genus Viscum; species Viscum album. The sequence continues at coordinate 2,041,151,849 of OY728147.1, read as the reverse complement.
TATTCAGCATCCTCCTCAGGACTTTCCTGCACCATGTTCAACAAATCACTCCCTTGTAACTCACCACATCCCTCATCCAGTTCCACCTGAAGCATGATGCCAGGAGCTCCAGCAGCCCCTCCTATTTCCCCATTCCCAATATTATCAGATATAATAGCACCAGCAATAGCCATATCCTGATGTGGTTAGGGTGCTTCCTGGTCATTGGAGTCCAGCTCAGTCAAGCCTGCAAATCTGTTATCCATGGGTACATCACTGCCTTGCTTCAGAAAATTGTCACAGCCTCCCTTAACCAGCATCCAGTTGCCACAATCAGCATCTGAACAGCCCTTTGTCCTTCCTGAATCAACACCAGCACCATAATTGAGATCATGTTTTAGCCTTTTAAAAACATCCCCAACCGAGGGATTGACACCCTCATTGGTTTCCTCCTTCTGAACAGAATCAGTAGCATTGGCACTCGGGGCCCCTGTGCTTGCATCCTTCGCAGTTGTAGTAATAGCAAGATCCGCTGACCCACCTATCTCCAGTGGCATACGTCGACCAGGAACCTCCTCCATTATCACAGCAGAATCCTTTCTATAGAAGGCATTCCGGCGACAATGAAGGTCCAAGTGTCCAAGGCGACGACAATTCGCACAATAAGGAGTCCATGATTCATAGAAGACAGACTGATGCCATCTGATCTCACCCTCCACTTCAACGCAGACCGATTCAACTGGTTCCTTAGAGACATCCACTTCGACACAGATGCGCGGAGCAACAGGATGGCAGGAAAAGAGGTAATGGTAAATATAAAGGTCATATGGAATAACACATACCAAGGTTTCTAAATAGAAGAAAATTAGTGGAAAGTAAAAATATGAAAATATAGTAATGTACAAATAATTATGAAGAGTGATATTAATTATTGATCATAAGAAATTGAATGATTATGATAAAGCTAATGGCCAAAAAATAAAAAACCAAAGTGGTGTGAAAAAGAAAATCTATTCATAGGAAATGATGGTAATAAGAAATAATTTTGTTTTAAAATCCTTTCCTATATTTTGAGGATTTAATTTAGAATCTATACAATGAACATAAGAAAGTATACATACTTTAAAACTAAATGTCCATTATTTAATCAATTTCCACTATAATATCATCAATTGATCTATATGATGAGTATCCAAAATGATTTTTTATGCCTGAATCACTAAAATAAACTTCTAATGGATCATGTGATTCCACAAAAATGATATGAAGATATTCATCCTATATTTATACACTAACCAAAATAAAAAAAATATCATAATATAAGATAATTTCCAAAATTAGTAGACCTTAATATTAATATCTAAATCCAAAGTTCAACTTAAATCATACCATAAATAGTTAAATTTAAGGATCCTATAAAATATGTCTGACCAAAATTGAATCTCAAAGATTAGAATGATTTGATTTCATATCCTTCAATGATCAACTTAACAATTATCTTGAACTAATTTTAATCACTTATAAAGTATCATACCAAAATATATATCCCTATAATTCCATAACAAAATCATATATGATTCTAAAAGATAATTAACTCTTTGTTCCTTAAATAAGATCTTATCTTAGCTAAAACTATTTCCATTCCAAGTTTGGGTTCATCTTTATATTCATATATAATCATAGTTTGATTAAAAATATCAAATGTGATTTCCTTATTCCATAAATTTATATATAATCTATATAGATAGAAATAATTAATACTTATAATCACATTAATTTAACTAAATTAAGAACAATAATATTTTTATATGGATTATTCATAAAAAATTTAACATGAAATCCTCAATATTGAAGTGGAGGATGAGTGGGATATAATTCCCAAACTCCTTGAATCTATATCACTGAATTTTGTGTGTTGTGTCATATTTAAATGTCTCTGTATTAATTTCATTGATTGACCACTTCATATCACTTATATATTATTTTTTTTGATGTAAAGTCTTCCCACACTGGAATCATATTCTTGTTTCTTTCAAGCATTCACTTAAGTGATCCTTCCCAGATTTTTGTAAGGTTGGAGATTAAAACATTTTCTTCCCTCTATATGACATACCACTAGAGATTCCATGAAACACCATCTTACTTTTCTTATCACCAAAACCATATGGGTTTCCAACTTCCATTTCCACTTTGATTTAATATCAAATGATTTATTCATGGAAACTAAATTTCCTTATAGTTAATAACATTAAAATACTTTGTTTCAAACTAATAAATAATGGATTAATATTTATTTCTAGGTCAATGATAAAACTATAACCATACCTAACAAGTCTTGTGAAATTTTCTTCATAGGTACTGATGGATTCCTCATTATTTTGTTTCAACTCTAGAATTTCCATCCCCATTTTCATTTAAATATTTCATAGAAAGTACTTATTATGGAATACCATATTAAACTCCTCCCATTCCATAAATTTTATTTCTTTTTCTCACCTCGTATTCTTGATAATATTTCCCAATTTATCGCCTTCACCTTCCAAGTGATACACTAATAACATAACTTTATCATGTTTTTAGCACTAATGAGCGAAAAATATCTTTTTCATTGCATTGATTCATTGTTCAGTAACTCATTGATCAGAATATCCGTAGAAGGAGGGTAGTTTTTTTCATATAAATGATTCAGTGGAATGTTTATCCCTCCTTATTGAAGTTTTAAGATCAACATGATCAGTGTTACTGTTCATAGTTTGAGTAACTTGAGTGAGCATAGTCACAAGATATTTCTACCCAAATCTTAATCCATTTGATTTCTCATGAGAACCGTCATTTAATTGTCCATCACATTCATTTTTCACATGATTATTTTAGGTTCTTATCGTTTAAAAACACCAAAATCTTTATGTATGAATCATGATACCAAAATTAGAGTTAACAATCATATATTCATGAAAATCATTCCTAGGTTACCCTAAATTATGACACCTAAGTCATTCATGGTCATCATCTACTAAAATCCTATATGATATTTTGTAATGAAAATATGAATTAACTTAATCATATCCCTTTGGAGTTTCAAACTAGGTGTGTAGTATAGTAACACTCACCATGAACCTAAATGAGAGATAAGATATACTCTACCAACTCTTTTCGGGGTTATTACCCCAAGTTGCATCTGTTCCAAAACCACATCCACTTGTAGTATATATACAGGGATGTATCTCTTGGAATACCACATAATATTTTCTTTACCAAAACATTAGGATGTTATCCTATTTTTAGAGTTATCCTCAAGGTTTTCACTGAAGTTTTCTAACCCTAATCTCCAAATATTTAATAAACCAATCCTCTGATATCAACTATAATAACCCAATAATTTCATAAACAAATATTAAATTGTAATAGATTAATATAAAATATACTTTACAAATACATTACCAATGACTCTAAATGTTTAGTGTATTTATTGAATAGATAAACAATCTTCACATTTACTAAAATATATTCAACATCACTCATAAAGATCTTCCAACATATTACTCTTCTTAGACATACCCTACTTAAAATATTAATTTATAACCTAGGAAAATGAAACATAACAAAGGGTGAGTTCATATTATTAATAAAAGTAAACAAGGGATATATCAATGATCACTTAATCATAACATGAGCATAATGTTATAATAACATGGGTATAAAATTTAAAAAACATACCCTGTATATCATATATCATAATATTGAGTCATGGAATAAATCTCGGAATTTCATAAGACATAAATCATAAAATAATCAAAGAACATGATCTATGACTGCATAACATAGACATAGGAATAATGAAAAAACACATGTTTAACATTTTGAACATTTATAAATAGAAAAAAGTCCACTCGTTAGGTTAAGGACAAGAAAGAAATCCCTCATATAAATTTATGGACATGAAACCAGGTCCATGAAAATTTTTATGAACATAAAATCTAGGTCCAAACATGAAATTATATACACGAAAATTATGTCCATATATAAAACTATGGACATGAAAACTAGGTCTATACATAAAATTGTTAACATGAAATCATCTTAACACACATATTTACCACATGAGTTATCCATATTTACCTAATATATTAGATATTTATAATAGAACCACCTATCACATAATCAAAATCCATTCATATATACTCTACAAGATCATGAAAGCATTTATAATTTCATCATAACATAACCAATGGAAAATAAAACAGGTTTTGTAAGCATCTCAAAATCATAATAATAAACCATTAATAGAAATAATATGGAAGGTATAATAGAATAATATCCCTATTGTAATATAAGTAAGATCAAAGTATATCATCCTAGAATAATATTCCTTTAAAATATAACATGGAACATTTCTTGAAGAAAACACCCTTTTATTTCTAAATTACTTCTTTAAATTAAAAAAAATCCCAAATACTGAGGAAAAAAATTATTTTAAAAGAACCTCAAAAACAAGAAAATTATTCCTCAAAACATTAATCATTTATGATGGTGGGAAATTCTATTTATGTCATGTATGTTAAAACAAATATTCATTCCACATTTTTGGTAAAAACTAAAAAGTAATTTTCTTAGAAAATAAAAATAAGATTAATTTTCAATCATTTATTAAAAATGAAAACATGGGATAAAATTAATTTAGACAATAATAGGATATAATCAAAAAAATATTTTAAATATTTTAAATTAAATATGGATATGGAAGAAAAATATTCCCAACTAAAGAGAAAATAAAGTCGGTTTTTTCATAAAACATTTTCTCAATAATTTGAAGTATAAAAGAGATTAAACTGGTAAATTGTGATAAAGTTACATGAATAAGCATATTAGAATATAATTTATGATATTATTGATAGTAATATCATAAATTTTCATCATCAAAAACTTAATCATAAATAATCATGATAAATAATGTGTTTGTAACATAAATCTCTTACTACTTCAAAAACTTTTGAATCATAATACCATGAAAGAGTAACATAAAATTAAACATTAAATACCTTTAAAATATTTATGTTCATGATATAAAATTTCAACCGGTAATTATATACACTACACAAAAAATGATTCATGATTATGGCATAGGTATCTCAGAAATAAAAGTGAGACTAGAAATCACCTTACCACAAATTTGACTTGCTTCGAATGCACTCAAACATCTTGTGTAATAAATATAAATTAATTATAATTTTATAAAATAATAATTTAAATACTTAGAGTATCATACATGTTCCAATTATAATATTTTAACACACATTTAAAAATAATTTAATATTAAAACTATTATTTCTTGGTGTCAACTATTTCGTTTTTCCTAAGAATTACGGTTTGGTAGTTATAGTCCTTATACATTTATCATAGTAACATAATATCTAGAATATTAATAATGATATAAATGTCATATATATTTATTATATATATATTTATATTAATCCCTAAAATATATATATAGAAAAAAAATTTACATCATCCATTGAGATGGTAAGTCGTATGTACGCATGAACATTATTTTCACTTTTTAAAGGAAGAAATGAAATAAAGGAAAAAAATAAATCACCTTAATAGAATAATTATTATATCACATATAACATATATATTCTATAAATATATCATTATTACCATCGAATTAAAATGAAAAATAAAAATATATCGCATCACTTCGTGGAGGTGGTAATCCACATGTACGCACAAGCAACGTTTTCATTTTCCAAAAGATTTGAATGTTTGATGGTAGATATGATATTATAATTACAAAATAATAATTAAATAATAATTAAATAATAAATATAATATATAAACATTAAACTCATAATAATAACCATCCATGAAATATGGTAATGAAAAATTAATTACACTACTGCTTGGAGATGGTAAGTTGTATGTACGCATACACGATATTTTTGTTTTCCATGGGATGGAAAAGTAATAGAAAATGGTTATAACATAATCATAATAAAATATAATTATATTTATGATACTTGACTTGTTATTTTAGGATGGATAAAATATATTTAGAAGAATTATAATAAGAAATAAATTTGAAAGAGTCAGTAAAGATGATTTCCTCGTCTTTGGTAGACTTCATTTATATCTCTTATTAAGGGGAAATGGAGTTGATATTTTGGGAATATCAGAACCTATAGAACTTGTATATGTATTTTTAGAAGATAAATTGGTAGGTTTTGGTCCTCATATATCTCTAAAAATTGGTGTAAAAATAGATAAGGGGCTTCCTTTTATAAGGGATAGAAAGGACACGCTTGGAATTACTAATAAGATTAAAACATAATTAAGTCATTCCCAAGAAATATGATTCCAAATAAAAATATATTTAAATAAAAATATTATAAGTTATAAACATAATCATACAATTAAATTTATATAGTTTTAGTGTCATTTTAAACCTTATCTTTTGCTTTAACCCATTTGCTAAACAAGTGTATTCTTAATTGTCGTAATGAATTTTTAATATTAAAGGGTTATAATTTTACCTATAAGGTAAAAATTGGATCATAAATGGTTAAGGTATGCAATTTTAGACCTTTTATCACCCTACTTGTCTTATTTAAATATTTTTATGTTTTTTGAATAATTTAATAAAATATTTTGATCATAAAATACTATAAATTTCATTTTCAGAACTAGTCACATAATTTTAATTTCAAAACAACATGGAAAAAATTTAATTAAAATATAACCCTTTTATAAATATATAACATGTTATAAAAATATATAAAATTCTTCAAAACAATAAATAACTCAAATTTTAATAATTTTAAACCTTTTAAAATCTTTTATTTTATTTTTCTATTAATTGAATATATATTATGTCTATTGTTGCGTAAGCATTTATGGTCATTATTCATGCATTAAAAATTATAAACAAATTACCATAACAAAAAAATTAATTTATATTTTAAATAAATATTTATAACCAAACTTATCCACTTTTTATCCTTATGTAAAAATTCTAGAGATATTAAGTCAAGAGAGTGACATTTTGTATTTATTCTATTCTTAAATTAAAATAAAGGTAGTATTCAAAGAAATATGAAACCATGTGGTTATATATTATATAATTAGATATAAATTTCTGAAAAAAATCATTCAATATGAAAAAGGTAAGTTTTAGATAAATTTTAAAGCCTTATCCCAAAGTTTTAACCCTAGTTTACCCATTTTACCATTATAAAGGTGACAAAAATTTACTATGGTTGCTATTCATATTGACTAATAATAAAAGGAACCTATTTAAAAAATATGAATCTCCTAATTTAAAATATGTGATATATTTTTTAATATTCAATTCCAAGAATTATAAGAAATTAATTTAATATAAAAATGAAAAACGCAACGAAAAACTATTATTTTCAGAAAAATAAATTTTCAAGTATAAAAATGTTTTTATACCAAATTAAACAATAAAATTAATTCCAATGAACTTAATTTGATTATTCATAATATAAGAGAGATAATTTTATTTTTAAACCAATTTAAAATAAAATTTTACTTCTAAAATGCTTGAAGAGAATATTGTTTTCGATAAAAATAATATTTTCCACTATTCATTGGAAAATCAAAAAATTTCAGACAAATCGCAAAAAATCACCTGAAACTAATTTGAATATAATTTTTTAAAAATGGTATTATTTTTATAAAATAAATTTTCTAAAAGTTTTAAAAATTAATTATAATATTATCTCAATAAAAATCAATTTTTTAAGAAAATGTTTTTTAAAAATAAAATGACAACCAAAAATTGAGTGCTTAATTATTAAGAATTTATCAATAAATTTTAATTAATTTTTAATTTTATATATATTCATAGTTTAGTTACTTATATTTATACCCACCAATTCAATGTTTATGTTATAATGGTCATAATAATATGTCATGGTTCATTTAAGCTTAGAGTTGTGTGTTTTGTACACTGTCAAACATAATGTTATTTTTAATTATTAGGGTGTTACCCTCTTCACCTTATACATTCTATATAGATCAATCTATCTTTTATGTTTTTATAAAACTTATACAGAGATAATTGAGTTCTCTAAAAGGGTTAATAAAAATAAACTCATGTCATTTTCTTCTTCTTAAGGTTCTCACCACTGAAAAATTGAAAGATATTGGATCTTGGTTTCTCTTAAAACCAAGGTTATTCATTGGTTCTTAGTTTACATTAAAACATTTTCCCTCCAAAAACCTCTATATATGGTTGGTTCCCTGGGGTTAGGAGACATGATTCCAAATTCTTCTAACGACTCAATTATCTTGTCATTACATGTTGGACACTAGGTCCACAACTTTTGTTTCCTTCAGAGATATGTGGTCTATGGAGATTGATTGTGGGGGGTCTAAGTATAGTTTCACAATCATTCACACCAAGTTTACCATTTTAATATTTCATACAAATTCCCAATGGTTCCCACATTCAAAACTGGTACATACCTTCTTTCCAAAGGCAGGTTGTCAATTGGGATTGTTGGGTCCTGGAGATGTGAGGGAAATATACAAGAGGAAGGTTGAATTGTATTTCTTTAAAAATTAATCTGATTATAAACTTAATGAGTGTAAAGAGATTGGTAAAAAATAAACAATTCAACCACATTGATATAAGAAATTAGATTGAAATGAAAAACCAAAAAGTAAAATATGAACATAAGAGATTTTTATAGTAGTATGAATCTAAATGATTCTACGTCTAGTCTTAAGACATAAACCTAGTGTATGGTTCCAACTATGTTAAATCACCTATTAAGGAGAGTTAAAACTCTTTACAACAAATTGGTTCACACCTGGAGGCTTGACCCAATTCCCTTTTCTTTTATGGGTTCAAAAAAACCCATCCTTTTACCAGAGAAGACCTAACCTAGACAATTACATGATCAATAATAACCTCGTAACTTTATTAATTTTAGAAAGAACTGAGTATTTTACAGATGTAGACCCAATCTAGACTTTCTAAGGTCAAGTCCTAACCTCTTCTATTTTATGGGTCAATAGGAATTTATTCTTCTAAGGGGACAAACTAAACCCAAACTCTTATAGGAGAGGTCCTTTAATATACTATTTCATGAGTTAAATAAAACATGGAATTATAAGGGTATATACTAAACTCAGTCTTCTAAGTGGAAAGGCCAAACCCAGACATGCCTTTTGTTAAGGTAGTATAACCCCATTCAAGACGCACTAAGTGTATACAACATAAACCTCACAATTAGAACATAACAAAAGAATAATATAGTTTAACTTAGTGAATTATTTTTCAACTACGATGTTCGTGTTTGGATCAGGTAATTATTCAACCCTTAAAAATGTCAAAATATCAAAGCACAGGTATCTTGTAGTGTACTTCTGCAAGAAAATGAACAATGAAGCACCATGACTCGGTTGGAAACTAGGCATCACAACATACTAAAATTAGAGTCATTTCACTTTTATTTTATCACATGATTTAGTCTTTTTATCCACAAAAATATAAATGACCATTTTTTCTGCTAGAAAATACATGGATCTCCTTTATAAAATCCAACAATAAAGACCTCATGTGGAGGTTTCATTTAATGAATGTGTGTGCAATGAAAACTCACATGGGTCACATCGATAATTTGTAAAATTAAATTAAATTTGTATAGTGATAACACCTTAGTGTAATTCAGAAATTTATAATGAATAATTATAATCAATATTAAATTCCCTTAGAAAACACCCATAAAGCATGTGATCCAAACTATTCACATTCAAACAACATTTAATGTTGAATACATGTTTTCAATAAAACAATGCTAAACATCAACCCAAGTGATAAGAAATTAATAAAACAATTTAAAATATATTCACATTATTTCTAAAAATTAATAAGTAATTATATAAAATAATAAACATTAACTCCTTCCATAATAAACGTACAAAAAATTGAAAAGTGAAATAATCATAAAATAGAACATATTTCTATATTTTACAAAATCCAACATAAAATCACAAATCCATATAGGTAAATCCAAATATGGGTTTCAGTTAGGATATTTATTTAGTGTATTCACATGGTTGAATCTATATAGTAGTAAGATATGTAAAGAAATTAATGTACCTGATTTCACATAGGTGATTCTGGAAAAATTGTAGATAAATTAACTTATAATTTTTCTAGATTAAAATAGACCTTCCAAATAGCCAAATCAAATTTATATCCAGTTTAATTATATTTTTATAATTTCATTATATTTCCATAAAATCATTAATAACCTTATTTTTACTTCTACATCTCAATATATCATCACAATACAATTGAAACATTATTTAAGAAAATAGCATAATTCTAAGTGAAAACATGTAATGAATTAAATCTAATTTCTTTAATAATATATCTCTATTCAGATTTATATTTCTCAATGATATGTATATAATTTTTTATCATTAAAATTCAATAAGAATCACTTAATTTGGAGTTATTTATCCCAAGTTATAGTCAAAAATATAAGATAAATTTACTTGTAGTAGGTACCACGATAGGTTGACACAGTCAGGTGTCGCGTTCAGGTGAGATAGTCAGGTGACTCCCATACAGTAGGTACATTTTATAGATGTGGTAGTTCTACATGATCAATTGAAATAATAATTTTATTCCCACATGGTAGTTACATTTTGTTCATGCGTTCAGGTGACATTGTCAGTTAACTCCCATACAATAGGTATGTTTTGTTCATGCAGTCACATGACACAGTCAGGTGACTCCCATAGGGTCAATACATTTTTTTAATGTGGTAGGTTAAAATGGACGGTTGACACACAAACATTAGGTTCCATACTTTTCCAAATTTTTAATTTCTATACTTTTCAAATTTTATTTCTACCACAAGTAAAATGGTATTATATGATCTTAAATGAATTATTTTTCCCAGGATCACTTCATGAAACTTGTAGAACATGTTATGAACAATAAAAAAATAAAAAAATAAAATACATTTAAATTAAATTAAAATTAATATATTATCATGATTAATCATAATTTATATAATTTAAAATATTTAGACTTTTAAATAAAAAAACAAACAAACATTCGTAATTATCAAAACATAAACTGGTTCAAGGAGCCACTCCACGTTATCTCCATTTTTTGATAATTAAAAAAATTATAATTTCAAAAAACCTCTCCCACTTTTTGAAATTATCAAAAATATATGGTTTTAGTACAATAATTCTCTCTTTAAAAGTAAAATATAAAATATTAATTACATTTGAATAAAAACATAATAAAAAAACACAGTGTATTATATAACATTATTAGAAATTTAAATCTAAAAACATATATCAATTATCTAGAAAAATAAATTTCATTCTCAAAAAAATGTATCAACAATCCACTATTCAACGAGCATAATTAAAAAAGTTGTGTGTAAAAATTAATGATAAACCCTTCATAAAATACCCTTTGATGCTAATCAAAAGTTTAGATAGTAAGTTAACATTATCCAGTACATATAATAAGTATCAACACAGTAATATTACTCAAAAATATGTAGATAAATTAAAAAATATAAATACTAAATAAATAGATTCTATATTTTAAACATTCAATGTAAATATGACCATTTTGGCACATACAACACTTAAACTTTGCCAATTTTGGGCTTTAAATATTATTATCTATGAGTGTAAAATGAAAATCTATATAAGATAGACCATATTTTTTAATATACATATTAATCAATAAAAAAACACATATGAACTTCCCTTTAATATCATGTTATGTACTAGATAAAAATTTCAGTATTCTCAGATAAGAATTAAAATTAGAGTCTAACATTATCAAGATATACTTACTGAAAAAGAACTTTTATAAAAAAAATATTTTAGAAATTTTAATAAGATTTCCTACCCCTTAATCAATGAATTATATATATCAATTAAAACAATATGAAATTCAAAATTTAGATCCACCTCAACTTAAACTACCTTCCTTATAGAAAAATAAGATTAGTTCAAGTGTATTTAAAAAATTCAATAAAATATATAGATTTAATGTTTTGAAACCTACACACACAAAAACTTGTGTATAATAGGTTTCAGTAGCTGAAATTTATAATATGAATTAGTAATTAAGAACAAGAGTAAATCCCCCTAAATTTATGCATTCCTTTAAAAATAAAAATGTCAAAATAATATGAGCATAATCTTAATTCTAGCAGTGAAAATTTCTATAAAAACACACTCTAATGTCACACAGTGCTATTAAACATGTTATAAGGTAATCAAATAATTTTTAAAGTAACCAAATAATAGTATCATATATGTACATCATAATTTACAACTAAAATAACCTATTTACTAGATATATAAGAATATTAAACAAATTTATGTGTATGTCTGCCAATAAACATAATAATAATACTCAAGTTTACTAACCAAAAAGAAAGACAAATATTGAAGTACAAGATGTCATACCAAAATGATACTAGGTATACAATATTATGAAATAATAAATCTTATTATGTTTATTACAACATGATAAGGATAAATCTATAATGATATTCATATTAAACATAAGAATATGAAATTAAAAATTACTTGGGTATAAGTAATGGATTAATTTCATATTAATTATATATAAAGAATGTTTTAATATCACAAGAATTCGACTACATACCTTTTGGTACCCGAGAAATAGATGATTTAGACAATTTGGCTTCGAAATAATATTTAGAAATAAAATCCTTTTTTTACCAAAAGACTAAGTGAACTTTAAAAGACAATCACAAGGATAATAACCATAAGATCCACATTTAAATCAAATAATTGAATAAATTCCAATATATTTTTCTTTTACAAAATTATTTCTATACATAATAGGAACAAAATAATCAGAACTAAATCCTTTCCTTTTATCATCACATTTCTTGAAATAATTAGTATTTCCAAAATTGACATATGAATCACATTTATTGTAAATTAAAATTTTAAAACCAAACTCTTAATTTCTAACTTTATCTAATTCATTCTTCATACATTAATTTTCTTTTTAATAAAACTCCAAATCATTACAAACCTTTTCATGTGAGGAATAATCTATATTTATAAGATTTTAATTTTCCTATTTAAAATTATTAAATTGATCTAAAATTTTATACATATCATCCGATAATAAATTAAACCTTATTTATTAAAATTTATTATTCATAGAAATAAAATATTTAATCCTAAAATTTTTATCTTTAAGATTAAACACTTCATTATCAGAATTCATGTTTCTCAATTTTTTAGTTTCAAGAGATAAAACCTTCTTATCTGCAATAAATTTCTTAAATTTATAAGATTATATCCTTTTCTTTTCCAAAACCCTTTTACATTTATCTTTGAGTGATACATGTATAGAAATAATTTCTTTTATTTGATCTTCATATGAGTCACACATTTACTTCTAATCCTAACTACTTGGATTAACATTTATAGAATTGATATAAATATGAGAATCAGAACTAAAATCATTATCTTTAGTTAAAACTGTCACACATATATTTAAATATTTTCTAGAATATGAACCAAGATAACTTGAATAAGAATGTTAAGTTGAAAATTTTACTTTATAATATTTTTCAAGAAATTAAACATTACTATCATCTTCTGTACTCTCAACCTTGTTGCATGAACTTTCAGAATCAATCCAAGTAATCACATATTTCTTTTCTTTCTTCTTGACCTTCCACGGATTTTGTTTCATTGGAAAATTGGGTTTAATATGCCCTATCTTCCTGCAACCAAAAAAATAATATTGGAATAATATAAATTCAAATTTTAATTACCTTTATTGAAATATCCTTCAAGAAAATTTTGTTTTCCTTTTTCATTGTTGGACACTCCCTTTTAATGTGTCTAGACTTTCTATAATTGGGGCAGACATATTTTATAGAATTTTCTTCTTAAAAGGTATTTGTCTCAAGTTTTTTCCAAATATCATAAGTAGTGTTGAACCAATAAATTTTGTCAAAAATATTTTCAGAAAAATAACAACAAAAAATATACATGACCTTATAATTAAGATCATATTTAACAGTAGCATCTACTTCAAAATCAACCATATTAGATTTAGATAAATCATATGACTTTATCACAATATCCCAAAATAGAATATCAATACCCTTTAGATAAGATTCCATATAAATATTCCATTAAGAATACTTGATACCATTTAAATGTGGGGGAAATTTTGGATTTAAACCACTTTTATTTCTTAAATCATCCATCACTGAAAAATATCATTCTCTTTGTCTTATTAAAGACTAAGATAAAACATTTAGCATAATTAATACAAAAATTCAAATAAATCAAAATATATATTAAATGATCAAACCTATAATATAAATTTTGAGGTATCAAATAAATTTAATAACTAATTTATCTATAAAGTTTCATTCTATGATACCATTTTTTAAGTATTAGACAAATCACCTAACTAAACATATCCTTATAGGATCCTCCTTTTATTCCAATTGTTGGGTCATTAAGAGGTGATGTCAATTTACAAGAGGGGGTGTATTTTCTTTCTTGAAGATTAATCAAATAATAAACTTAATGAGTGTAAAGTGATCATTTCAAATAATAAACAATTCAACCAAACTGATATAAAAATGAGCGAGAAATGAAAATGAAAAATGTAAAAGATGAATGCATAATATTTTTATGGTATTTTAGATCTAAATGATCCTACATAAACTCTTCACACACCAACCTAGTATATGGAACCCACTATGTTATATCACTTTTTAAGGAGAGTAAAAACCCTTTACGACTACCTTTTTCACACCTATAGGCTCAACCTAGTTCACTTTTCTTTTTAGGGTTCAGAAAAAAAACTAAGCCTTTTGTAGGAGAAGACCCAACCAAGACTTTTTCAGGCTCAATCCTAACCTATTTTATTTTATGGGAAAATATTAAACCTAATATTTTATGGGGGGAACCATAACATAGAATTTTTCAATTGCAGAGCCAACCTAGACTCTCACAAACTCAGTCTTAACCTCTTATACATTACGGTTCAAATGGAACCCATTCTTCTAAGGGGATAAACTAATACCAAAATCATTTAGGATAGGTGCTTTCCATGTCTATTTTAATGGTTAATAAAAAACCAATTTTATAGAGTTGTGGAATAAATCCATTCTTATAAGTCATTAGACCAAACACAAAAGTGCCTTTTATTAGGGTAGTATAACCCCGTGAAAGATGCACTAAGTGTATATAATACAGCCCATTCAGTTATAGAAGAATGAAAGCATAAAAAAGTTTAACCCAATTAATGAATGTAGATTAATATGCTAGAATTCGGATCAGGAATTTCTCAGGACCCTCAATATTTTAAAATATTGATCAGGAATCCAGTAGTGTACTTCAGTAAGCAGATAAACAATGAAGCGCCAGGACTCATTTAGTAATTATGTAGCATGAAAAAGTAAAATTAGAGTCACATAACTCATATATTTGTGGCATGATTTAGTCTTTTGGTCCACAAAAATAGAAAAAAATATTTTCTCCACTAAAAATTTCCTGAATCTCTTTCAGAAATTCCAAAAATAAAGGCTTCATGTGGAGGAATATCTTAATGAATGCGCATGAAAAGCATACTAAAATGGGTCACATAAATAATTTGTAAGATTAAATTAATATTATTTAGTGATAACAAATTATTATAATTCATATAGTTCTAATGAATAATTATAATCAATATTAAAGTCACGTAGAAAACTCCCATAAAGCATATGACACAGACTATTTATAAGGCCCCAGCCTTAAAACCTTACTTAATCTTGAGTTATTACAAGATTACACATTGAGGATCTTTTCAGGTTTAGAGTTTTAGAGAATTAGATCATGAAACTTTCATTACATTCCACATTTAAACAAAGTGGTTACATAAAAGACAGCATTCATTCTTCCCATCAACGGAATCATATTTAAATTATAACACGGATTCTTTCTTGACACATCCTTGAAACTATCATCACATCATGTACATTTCCCTTGACCTGTGAAAAACATTTCAAAAACTTGGGATGAGCATAAAAATCTCAGTAAGAGTTATAAAAAAATATGGAAAGGAAACATGAGTTCATATATACATTAGAATGAAATCACACTTTACCCATAAAACATAGGCATATCAAATCATGAATAAATCATAGAAAACATAAGACATAAAGGTAACATGAGGCATTCATAACATTCTTACGTAGGGAGTAACCCTCTTGGTTACGTTTGGAATACCCATCACAGTATATTCCCTAAATCTCTTCGGAGAAACCTTAACGTTTCACTCCTTCGCGTTACCCAATGCATTGGAGAGCTATATCGGGCTCACCCGCCCTTAGTTTATCATGGAACCACCCGTTTTCATAACAATGCCCAAGAACCATAACATAAATGTATCACATAAAACATGCAAAAAGGAAACATAACATTTCCACATTTCAATCACAATATAACATTTTAGTATATTGAAATAATGAATCCATTCAAAAAGAAACCATTTCCAAAACCATTTAAAACATTTAATAAAGAGATTTTTTCATCAAAGTGTACCATACCACCTTGAAGCTTATAATTTTAAACCATTAATATCCATATAAATAAATCCTTAAAACCATTTTGAAAACATGGATATTAATAAGAACAAATAATTAAAACATTTAAAACGATATTTTGGTTAAAGGGGTTTTACCAAAATTAGAGACACTTGAATACAATAATTGAGGAATAACATTTAGTAAGAACTTTATAATATCATGAGAATAAATGGTTTCATGATATAATACTCTAAAGGACAGTATATACACCATATAAGAGTGAATTGGTGCATAACAACAATGAACCCTCAATAGAAATGTCAAATGTGAAGAAATCCCTTATAAAGAATGTATCCTTAAATTAAGGACAAATCAATCTCAAAAATATGTGTGAAAAATATATATACACCCAATATAAGTTGATATTAAGTGTAAAACAATAAAAGGTCATTCACACATATTGAATGGATGACATATTCAATGACTACAAGTTGAACCCAAAGAAATCGAAATTGGGTTAAAAAGTTCCCTTGACAGCCTAACGGCATCACATCAAAATGAGTTGATGAGAGATAAAAAGTGTATCTCATCACTTGGACATAAAATTTAAATCAATAAGTATATATGAGAACATATCCCAACATAACAATATGTAAATTAAAAGACCCAACAAAAGAAGTCTTTTAAAAAAGAGGAGGGTGAAAGGTTCCCTTACCGAATTGGGTATCTTTCAAAACATACACCCCATGAAAGAAGGACAATAGATCATTGATGTAAATACTCATAAACGAAAGTATATTACACAAAGAGTAGAATAATGGGCAGTACATACACCACTCAATGGAATTTGTGGAAAATGTAGCATAAATATCACGGGAATAAAAGTGAGATGAAAAATCCCTTACGAAAACTCGGCAGCCTAACGGCGCCACATAAAACTTCCGAATATGGATTGATGAGATCAAATAGGGTATCTCATCACATTACAATAAAATGTACAGCAAGAGGAATATAAAAGAACATCCCCCAACATTACAAAGAGGAGCTTAAAAGAAGTGACACAAAGGAGAGTACTTAAAAAGAAAGAGAGAGGTTAGATCTCTTACGAAAATTCGGCAGCCTAACGGCGCCACTCAAAACTTCCAAAATGGATTGATGAGAGATAATAGGGTCTCTCATAACATGAACATAAAAATTACAGTAGTAGAAATATAAAAGAACATCCCAATCATAAGAAATATGAGCTTAAAAGAAATGACATAAAAGAGTGTACTTATAAAGAAAGAGAGTTGTAGGATCCCTTACCTCGGGTTCGACTTGACTGGATCGTTCTTTAATCTCCTGAATAATAAACTTGATTTAATTTACACTTTATTAAGAACATTTTTCTAGTTCATTATTCCTATTAGATCACTTATTTACATGTTATAAACATTATGTAAACATTTAAGTTAATAATGTTTGTTTTGTCGATATTTGGTTCTTAAGTCGAAAGTGGACTTCTTACCATTACACGTTGTTCGTGTGGTCAAATGTTTATTATATCCAGAATAATATTCCTGATTTGTATATCATATATGTCATATATATCCAGTACATGCATGCATTTATAACATTACATAATCATTTAGAGGTAAGAAATGAAATGCATCGTTCATGGAGACGGTAAGCCGTACGTACGCATGAACGCTACTTTCATTTCTATTTCATATTTTATAGAATGGAATAATAATGATATAAAGGTATATTATAATTACAGTATAATATCATATATAATATCATAGTTCCATCCTTTATACGTCCCACATATGGTATTTAACGAATCAAATCACTTTGAGGGGGTGGTAGTCCGCACTTCCTTAAATGAAGATATCGCGTATACCATAATGGAAGCCATAAAGGTAAGACAAAAATGAAAAATAAAGAAGCGTAAATAAAACATAAACATATTATATATCATATATAAAAATAGTGACATCATAATGGCCACCTTTGAAGGTGTTAAATGAGTATTGAACAATCATCGTTTCGGGAGGCAGAATTTCACCATCCACGGAAACCGTATGTTATTTAACCATTTGATGTAGTTGTGTGAGAGTGTAGCTCGAATAAATCTTATAAAAACATACTAGTATATTGAAGATACTGGTGTTGTTACAAAATAAATAAATAAAAAGAGTTTAGGGGGTTGGAGAAGCAAAATTAAACAAATGAACATGAGAGAATGAATTACCTTTAAAAGTGTAACTCATTTTGATTTGAGCCTAAAGGCTTACTTTGAAAGGATTATTCCCAAAGGGAATACTCTAGGATGAGGAGAGGGATGTGGAGAGAGTAAATGGTCAGGGTTTGGCCGAGCCAAAGGCTTGAGGAGTGTGTGAAATGAGGTAGAGTTGGGGGCCTTTTATAAGAGGAATGGAGGGGCACTTTTGGAAAGTAAGAAATATTACTTTATTTGAAAATGTGTTTCGGTTTTAAAAGGTCCCACATTGATATAATTCGTGGATAAGGTGATAAGGCTTCGAAATACACTCATCCAATTGGTTTTGGACATGTGTAGTTCATATATTTTACATTATCTTTCCATTTTATTTAAATCGTCAAATAATGATGTCATCGCTGCATCATTATTATGTCATAAATAATTTAATTTATTTAATGTCTAAAAATTATAAAAAAAATACTATGATGTAGGAAATATTTTTATCTTTCCAATGACTATTTATAATAAAAATTTGGACCTGTTTAACCCTACTTAAAAATTGTTTTAGTAAAACAACTTATGTTTGTGTCAATTTAATTTTAACATTAAATAAAAAGTTATTTATGTCATTTCCCAACCAAAGTGTCTCCATGGGGTCCCCAAGTTGTCCCATGGCTTGTCTTGGTCTTCCATGACTCACCCAATAGGTGTAGGACAAGTGTCATGGTGTTTTCACATTCTTATAATATCATTTTTACCTTAAATTACACTAATTACCTCTAATCGCGATTAAGAACTTAATAAGTTACTATTCACCAAAAAATTATTATAATCTCATTGAACCACATTTTACTTCTTAATTACAACCATGTATGTCGGATTTTTGAAATTCAAAACACAATGATGGAAAAATTTCATTTAAACGGAAAATCAGCTTTTATAAGTACCACTTAGTGGTTTCACTATTCATCAAAAATTGAAGTTTTTCAGAAAAATCCCAAAAATTCACCCTGAGCTATATTTGATATTCCGAATTCAAAAATAAAGTCCGTTTTACAAAATTCAAAACATATTAGTCACATTAATTAATTTAATAATTAATTCCCGCTGTCAGAGCAAATAGCGTGTTTTTATAAAACAATAAGTATCAAAAGATTGACACTAGTTTAAGTCTTATTTCAAAGTGAAATTAATTCCAACGACCACTATTGGATTTAATGGTAAAAATATTTTCTAATTTCACTTTAAAGACAATTCAAAATATAATCTAATCATATAAATAAATTAGATTAAAAAGAGGTCTTGAATTAAAATACAACATTTTACACTATTCATTAAAAAATGAACTTTATCGGAAAAATACCAAAAAATTACACAAAGTAAAATTTGATGTCCCGATTCTTAATAAGAGTTTTATTTGGTCCAAAAGAATGTTTAAGAGTGAACAAAACTATATTTAATGACAGTTCTCCATTAAAAGGTGATAAGTGAACCTTTAGTGAAAACTAGGGCATATACGCCTAAAATTGAATTCTTTCCGTATTTTAAGCCTTTTAAATTTTATTGGATAAATGTAAAAACATTTAAAAAACATATATAATCATATTTTATTTATTTCTATCCATTCCCGCCAATACAACGGCTACATGTTAACTACCATTTGAATTAATATTATTTTATTATTAGAGTGCAACGTAAGATTCCCAAGAAACTCGTTATTGCGTGTTGGGTACGCCATCGAGCATAGCGTCCCCTTTAAAGTCATATTAATATTTTATTCACAAATATGGATAAATATGAAAATTTCATATTCATTATTTACCTGGGGTGTTACACTATTCACATTACAAAAACATTTAATGTCGAGCTCACATTTTCAAGAGATCTTTGTTAAACTTCAACCCATATGATTAGAATTTAATAAAACAATTTAAATCTATTTTCATGTCTTTTGAATAATTAATAATTAATTTTAGAACCAAAAATATTAACTATATCCAAAATAAATGTAGAAAATTGAAAAGTTAAATGATACATAAAACGGATCATATTTCCATATTTTAAAATATCCTATAAAAAATAAAAGATACATGTAGGTAAATATAAATATGTGTTTCAAGTAGGATATTTAGGTAGTTTACTCATATAAGAAAATCTATATGGCATAATCTATGTAAGGAAATTTGTGTACTGGATTTCACATAGGTGATTCTCAAAAAAAAATTGACGGCTTAACTTATAATGTTTTAGACTTGAAATATACCTTCAAAATAGCATAATCATCTTTATATACAATTGAATAATATTTAGATAATTTCATTATATTTCCATAGAAACTATAATCCCCTTAATATTACTTCTAAATCTCAATATGTCAACAAAATATATTATAAAAAATATTCTATAAAACAAAAAATTCTAACTGAAAACGTTCAATGACTTCAATCTAATTTTTATAATAACATATATATATATTCATAATTATATTTATTCTAACGAAACTTATATAATTATTTTATATTTATAATTAAATAATAATATCTTAATTTTGAGTTCTTTATCCCAAGTTATAGTCAAAATATATAGAATAAAGTTACTCATGGTAGGGACCAGGATAGGTTGATACGGTCGGGTGTCATGATCAAGTGACATGATCAAGTTACTCCCATACAGAAGGTATATTGTGTTCATGAAGTATTTTGACATGGTTAGGTGACATGGTCATTTGAATAAAACTTTGTTAGTAGGTACACTTTTTTCCTATGGTCCGGTGACACAGACAGGTGACACAGTCCATTAACTCCCATAAGGTAGGTACATTTTGCTCATGCGGACAGATGACAGAGTCAAGTGACATGGTCAAATGAATACCATATGTTCAATACATTTTGTTCATTTGGAAGTTTGGCATGATTAGTTTACTCCCATATTGTAGGTTCAAATATTTTCCAAAATTTCATTTTCCAGACTTTTCAAATTTTAGTTCAAGAATAATTAAAATAATATTATAAGGTCTCAAATGATTCATTTTACCTAGGATCACTTCAAGAAACCTGTTCAACATGTTATGAAATTTCAAAAAATAAAAACTAAATACATTTTGAGTAAATAAATTTAAATATATTATCATTTTTAATCATACTTGACATAATTCAAAATATTTATACTTTTAAAGAAAAAAAATAAATCTTTGTAATTATCAAAACATAAAGTGGTTCAAGGTGACACTCAATAGAAGTTTCAAACCCTATTATTCTTAAGAACTCACATTGTTCAAGAGGAATAGAGTTTAATATCATTTCACCCTTTTAGGGGGAATTATTTCCTATTCTGGGACACTCTTATAGATTTAATATATGTCATGAATCCCTTCCAAATCCTGATGATGGACCGGTTACCCTAATAAAATGATCAGGTGTTGAATACTTTTTCATGTAAAGGGAGTTCTATTGATGAAACCATTTATATGTATATGGGGTTATCTATTTTTCCCCCTTATTTCTTAGTAATGGGTAGAAACTTATATTTTTAATCTATATAACCAGGATCCCTAGAGCTTACTACCATCCAGAGAGGCAATTGGTGTTTCTAGGATAGGATTGAAGCTTCATGAGGTATCCTGCATATCCTTTTTTAGCAGGAATCGAAACCCACATATTTTATTTAATTCTAATTCATGGAGTTTAATTTCATTCATAAAGGACATATATGAGGTAACTTAGGAATTGGGTATGGATCTTGATCCTTAAGAAGGTGTCCTATGTATCCTACATATAGCAAGAATCAGATTCATCATAGTTACATTTTCCCTTAACCTGCTGATGGTTGGTGATAGGTAATTAACTCACATGAGGGTTGTTTCCTGAGGTTTTACCAATATGGTAATACATTAGGGACTTCCTCCAAGGGGGATTTCCTTGTATGGTGTAAATTGTATCATATCACTGAATGGAGATTACACATTAAGGTTTCCCTTGTTGGGGGAAATTTGTGATGGGAGTGATATGATCATTGAAAATACCTAATCCCACATGACCCATACTAGGTGTGAGAAACAAGGGATAGCATGTGATCAGACTTGCTGCATATGGATATGTGAATTAGGCACTAGGTGGACCAAACAGAGTCTTTGATACGAATCTCAGTCCTTATAAATAAATCTTACATATCCTTCCTATAGAATTAATTATAGTCCTCGTATTTTAAAAGTTTCTCTACCACTGATGGATGAGTAAGAATGATAAACTCATTAGAGAGTTTGGGTCCCATGGGTTGGAATATTTGGGATATAGAGGTACTTACATTGATTTGGATTCCCAATTAGAGCTCAGGCCTTAGGAACATATCCTACGTATCCTGTTTAGATAGGATTCAGAGTCATAATAGTTTGAAAATTATATATCCCAATGTGTTTTTTGGAAAAATCTAACATTCCTTGGGATGTATACCTAACATGTCCTAGGTATTTGTTCACATGTCTTGAGTATTTGACTATCATGATCTAAGTGTCTATCCAAAAAGGTTTACATTACTAGAATGACTAGTTGACATATCTAGACATGTATGTACATGTATGGACAGTTCTGGACTTATATCATTCATCATCCTAACATGTCTTAGGATATTAAAATTTCTTAGTATTTATCATAATATTTGGATGACATGTATGGGGGTCACTACATGACGTGGATAACATGTTTATGGTCCTTCTCATGATTAAAGATGGCATGTCAGTGGGTTGCCTCATGACTCGAGATACTTATCTCGAGAACCTTTTCAAGATATATACAGACACATCCAAGGGTTTCATGTGATTAGGGTTGACATATTAAAGGGAAACATAGTGATCTGGTGGATATTTTTTTAGGACTTTCTGTGGCTTGGCCAATATGTATAAGGACTTTTCATGACTCATCTAGCATATCTAGAGGCCTTAACAAGACTTGGATTGCATGTATAAAGGCCTACATATGACTTATCCCACATATCTTGGAATATTTTCATGATATGGATACGTCATGAGAAGCACGTGATCTTAATAGGTCCTAAAAGGCATGTGATTTCCTCTCACAAATATCAATTTATATGTCTTTTCATGAGGCTTCCTTATTTTTCAGCCTTAATTGCATAAATACCTCAGTGTTTGTCAGGTATTGGCCTATTGAGACTACACATTATTAAATCCACCACTAGAAACTCCTTCACGTGGTCTAGAAAGTGCATCTGAATTCCTACACCTTATCAATAGAATAATCATATAAAGTGATTATACATGTTGCATAATCCCTTAAGTCAATCCTTGGATTTACCTCGTGAAAGAATCTTACAATTTCATGGCTTTTCACTCTTTCTTTTTTTCTCTTGTCTATTTCTTTCTTTTTTGTTTTATCCCCTTTATGTTCTAGGGGAATTTATATGCCTCACCACCACAATTCTATGTCACCTTTCATGTCATGTATATCATAGGTATAGGCTTGAGTCGGTGGAGGTAATATAATATCATAAGCTTTACATGATCCTATTGAGGGTCATTCATGGTGTCGTATGATAAATAGTTACCATTAGAACACTCCATAATCTTTATATTTATTAGACCCATGGCTTGTCAAAGGAATTTCACATAATCACATCATCATGTCAAAGGTATTTCGTAAGGATGGGATGACATATCTTGGAGTCCCCAAGAGATCATAATGGTATGTTAGAAAGTCTTCATGAGATCAATTCGGCTTGTCTAAGGGCCTGTTCATGATCAAGGGTGATCACAAAAGGTGTATAACCCCTTCACATCATAAATAGAATAACTTATTTTCACAATTGGATTCCACCATTTCTATCTTTTAGTCTTTATTTTACAATATTTTGAGTTATTGTTATTCAACTATTTTCTAATATGTCACATGATCGGAGGAACTTTACTGGAATCCTTTTCAAAATCATGAGGAATTATCTAGACACATTTCTAAGAATATGGGGGATTTTTGGAGAAGCTTCATGAGATCAGAAATAGATCATATGAAGTACAAGACCCATTTAGGTGACCTTCCCATGGTTATATGATTGTGCGTCTTCTAAGGGTCACACAATCCACATGACCTAGACATTTAGTCTCCATATAACCATAATCACCATTCCTTACTCTTGCGGGGAAAATAATAAACATGTTATGGGTATTTATTTGGTCTTATAATTCTATATACTCATTTAGAGGGAGTCAAATACCACCCCCCCCCCCCCACCTAGGAGTGACGTCTATGGGGACAAGGACTTGATTCTGAGAAGATTGAATGACCACCTGAGTGCTTTAGGATTCCACTGAATAATGTCTCAAGTGGATTTTGGTTTTCTATGTAACCTTTTTTATTTTTTGGGGTGATTTATATATTGGGGAATGGGGGGTCCAGTTATTCCATTGTAAACACAAACTCCGGATATCTCACATGCCTTCTTTGAAAGACCTCTTCACAAGAACCACTCCACAAAACCACTTAGTGAGATTCAACAATGTGATATCATTGTGTGACTTCCACATGTGATCACCTCACTTAATAGATCTGTCACTCAATCAATAGTAATTTGGTTGAACCGTGATATATTTCTTATTCGTGGGGTAAATTTTTATGTTTTTCAAGACCTTGGGTATTGTCATGTGATTGATTGATCGTTATGCAATCCACGTGATTGTCTCATGGACACATGATCATAAGACTTATAATAATGCATGTGTTCATGAGATTCTTCATGGGTCACACGATTCATGAGATCAGTGATGGGTCTTACAATCCATGAGATCGTTAATGGGTTACGTGATCTTCGATATGGGTAACAGGTTATATGATTGTGAACCCTAATAGGGGTAACGTGATTCTTGTGTTGTTTCCAGCATTAAATATTTTTTTTAATTGATTTTCCCCTTTCAAGATGGTAATTCCTCTCATGAATGATACATATTCTTATGAATATTCCTTCCATCTCACAAAAATCTTTTAATGTATCCATCCTGAGGGAGACGATTGTTTGGAATCATAATGCTAACCCTTAGTATCAAGTATTCACTAACAATAATGTTTTAAATGGGCTTATCTTTATTGAAATTCAGAACTACCCTATTTATTACCGACTACCCTGATATGGATTCGGTCTTTTAGATGATATTTTCATTCCTTCTCCTGTCTATAATCTTCCATCTCATCGGTTGGCATATTCCCTTGATTACATCTAAATGACAATTTTTGGAGACATTCAACTGGTTAATACACCGCTTCATGGGTTATCCTATATATTAGATAACTCCCCTCAGGGATCAGATGGTTGTGATCTATCCCATCATCCAATTTATTAGAGTTATTAGAGCATATTCATATCCTCATTGAATTATTCAAGAATTAGTTATAGATCAATGTGGGACTTATTTTCTGGCGTTAATTTCTAGGATGAATGGGAAGGACCATTTTGGGTGAGGCAAAGTTACTCAGAATTCCCCTAACTAGTTTCATGCTTTTTATCTTTATCAAGCAATTTAGAATTCACAATTTATTATGTACCAAAAGTCAAAGCTCCTCAAAGATCTGATTATCCATTATGTCTCAATTACTAACTCCTTTCATCTATCCCATGGTGAAGTTGGGATCATCTTCTAGGATATTAAACCATATGGGAGGAATACCTCCTCTCTAGGAGGTATATGATTAATTTAATCATACTAATGATGTTTGGGATGACCCCGCAAAAACTCCAACCCTTTCAAGGGAATTCTCTCCCTTATAAAGAAAAATTTAACATCAATTCCATTATTCTCAACCATTTATTTTAAGGATTGGATCAACATCTTCCTCTATCATAGTGGGACTTGGACTACTACTATCTACCCTCATTGATGTCCCTCCCAATAATTTAAAAGTAGTGTGGGATATTATGGGTTCATTCTTGAATATGGGGAGTAGGCCTCATGGGGATATTAGGTGAGACTAAATGTATCCCTAATCCTTTGATTAGTGTGGGTTTTATCCATATTTTTAAATGGATGGATTCTCCAAGTCATGGATGCATACTTGGGTTTTTGGGTAGTAACTTTGGTGATGGAAACCCAATTGGAAGAGGGGTGACCTATTAATCTTGTTCGATTTACTCTTGCGTGTCTTTATTAACTATTTTGTCATATCCAACAAGGAAACATTCCCCAACTGGTTTGGAGTAAATTTCCAATTACTATTTGGCTAGATATGAGAGAGTTTTAGTGTTAAAAATATCATAATTATACTTATTTCACTCATGATTAATTACATCCAGGATATTAAAAATTTATGGGGATGAGGTAATGCCATTAGGTCCTGATGAGGTGATTGATATGTTGAGTAAACATGACTGTTTCAACTTCATGCCCTATCCTGCACAGACCGGGATAATTATTGATAATAGAAATGGTTCTTTTGATAATAGATCTTATAAAATCACCCTTTGGGATGGGTTTCTTATAGACCGTGTAAAATATCTGATTATATGTGATCCATATACCCCCTATCAATTTGCTAGCCAGTTTGGATATATTTAGATGGTTCCCTCTTCCCTCAGCCGGTGTGTGGGAAAAACAACATCTCGTCCTTATTCACCAACTTTGGATTATGCTGGTGCATAAAGATAAAAATACTCAGATCATTCTTCTTTTGACTTGTGATATTATCCACCTGTAATATGACTATTCATCGGCTTGGGTGGAATCCTACGTAAGCGCCATATTTAATCGACTGATCCATCAAGTGGAAAAGCTATGTGGTTCCCCAATCCCCTTATATGTCTTAATAATGGAGTCAATTCAATAATTTTGTGAGCATATAAGGAAGTGCTCTTTTCATAGTGATGAACATCCCACTAGGAGGACAAGTTTTTCTTGGGAGGCCAGCCCTTCAGTACTAGTGACAGATGATATATAGATTGGGGGACAAATTCCTGAGACTCTTTCTCTTTCTTCCTCATCAGCTCATACAGTCCCTCCTTAAGATTACTTGATACTATTAAGGATAGTATATCATAAAATCCACACCCTATTTATGGATACTCCCTTGGATAACATTCATGTCCAAGAAGAATGTCTTTGTCATCTCTTTTATGAATTAGGAGCTGGGGGCTTTGACTGTCAAGGACTATATGATATCATGTTACAGATTGTCTTAACTTGAAAAAAATTGGCCAGTAATGTGGGGAAATAGTTTTATTTTGATGAAGGGGCTCATTTGGTCAAATTAATAAGATAAATGTCATAGGTTCTTGAATAGAGACACCATAAGGTCATTAAGCTAGGTGCTCATATGGATATCTTGACCATAGAGATAACTAAACATAAAGCAATACTAGTTTTCTCAATTTCCCACATTTTTATGTAATCATCCTTATTAGTGACTACTTAGAAGGGGTTTAAATAGTTTTATTCTTTGATTGATACTTTTTATCCTCAGGCAGTGGTGGGAGAAATGGAGCGGGTGGAATTCGGCACTCAATTGACACTTCTCTCTAAACTTCAGCTGATTCGACAAGTTCAGCCGATCAGATTTTCTTGTAATCCAGTCACAAATTTTTTTGTCATTTTTTTTAATCTTTAGAAGATACTCTAGAATGTGGATACACCTTCTTCATTTACACTTTATCAATGAATAAATATTTTTAAACGTTGTATGTTCCTGTCAGGTTTTCTTTCATTCATGATGTGTATGACAATTCAATGATTTGATATCATATGGATCATAATATATACCCATCCTTTTTATAACACCATGTGAACCCAAACGCATGGATTTGAATTCTTGAAACATAACATATTTCTTTTGGGAATTTATAATGAAGGACTATCGACAATAGATACCTCCTTGATGTATTGACTCTGATTTTCCTAAGATCGCTTATTTTTTAAGGATAATTTGGGTAAACATACATCTTGTAGGGAGAGAGATCTAATTTTTTCCTAAGTCAAAAGACTTATTGAGTATAGATTTCTTTCTTCTAGGGACACATAATGATCCCTACAATCTTTGTACAATTGTTTTACTAGCCTAACTTTTTCCAAAACTTTATATGGGGAAAGATTAGTTGGTGTGGACTTGGATTTTGTTTAGGATTCCCTATTATGGATTTTCAACCTAACGATTTTTGTGCCTTTTACCATTTTTTAAGTGCTCAATATTGCATGGATCACACAAAGTGCATGTCTAGCGAGTAGAGACTCAACTTTTTCTCAAGGTTCAATTTTCAGGTTTTCAACCTAGAGAGCATTGTGTCTCTTTCAATTAGTTATTTTAAGGTCTTAAAAAATATATCATTATTATATTGTAGATTAATTTATTCCATCATAGACTATCTTTTATTGTATTTTAAGTTCTTTTATCATAGACCTTCTACTGCTATATTTTAGGGTCTTCTTAATCACACCTTCTACTATTGTAGTTTAGGTTCTCCTAGAATGGACCTTCTACTAATGGTAGTGTACCATTTTTGAAGTAACTTTATCCATGTTGTTTAATGTTATGTGGTAGATATGTCTCCAATACAGTTTAACATCATGTGGTAAGGACAAAAAATAATATACAGTTTAAAGTTTTATTGTCGGGACTTGAGAGGTTGTGCATTTTTGAGTTTTTCTATATGGACTTAGGGTTCCATGTAGTTTAAATTATTGCTTATAGAACTTAATAACATGAGAGGTATTTACATCCCACTTGGATGGTTAGAATATGGTTCATGAAAATCACAACCCAAAAGTTTGAACCAATGAATATGGAATGGGGAAGACATATCAGGGATGACCAAAAACACTCTAAGGTGTTGAGTTCTTCTGTGGTGTTTCTAGGGATCATGAGGATTGGAGGTCCTTTCCTGTAAGGAGGAGATGGCACAAGTTGGTGGGTTAGAGGGCCTTATGAATGATCCCATAGGTCTTATATGCATGGTCAAGTAGAGTTTTCCCTACTCTTTTATAAGGACTATGAAAGACTTATGAAGACTCAAATGTATGGATGATGAAGTTAGAAGTGGGGATAAGACTATCCAAGAAGGGTTTAGAAACACAAGGGTAGTTTAGTTTTTGGTTGGGAGGATCGGTCCCAATGCCATATGGTTTTGAGTCACATGGTATGGGTCATGAAATGTTTCGAAAATAAAATATCTCATTATTACTTTGAAAACAGGTATAATACATGGTAACATAACATCAAGGATGTCTAATATGAATGAATAGTCTGGATATGGGGATTTTAAATCATGATCAAGGAATATCTTAGTTAACTGGAGGTGGAAACTAGTGGGAACAGGTTAACCATTGGTAATAGAGGAATTCCATATTATAGGCGATCGGGATAATAACTCTGAGAATTAGGGGACTTTCTGGAACCAAAAAAACTCTAGGAAAAATCTCTTTAGCATGGTCAAATTCTCTAATAAATCCTAGTGGGGTCCATTAGGATTACCTATTCCATGTTACCAGTTTTCTATAAGGAAGGACTAGGTGAGAGGGAACCTAAGGTTCATGGGGTTCCAATAGAAGGATACCAACTTGAGAAATAGCTTTTGTCAGCTCAAACATCAAATACATAAAGGTGGTTTATGGAAAATGTAATATTCAAGAAGTGTTCGAGTACCCTAAAAGTTGTATCGTTACCTAGTGAACATGTTATCGTGATGAGGAGATGAAACAAATAATTACTCTAACTTTTTTCTAGATAAAGGGGTCCAGCGAGCATAGCTTGGCTTTTACATGGGCCACAAGGTGGGACCCATGATATTTATTCCTTGTTTATTTACACTCTTAACTTTTTTATAAACTCTAAAGATAAAGATATTAGTAATTAAAGACTTAACTTTTACCCAGGATTCCCTTTATAGGTATTCAACTTAACAAGTTTAATATCTTGTTCGCTTACAGTTTATGGTCATGCGATTTGACCATCAAAGGTAAAATTTTATGGTCGTACAACTTTTACCAAAGTTCATATAGTTTAAGGTCATCATTCACATGGGCCTAGTATGAGGGTTGTTATATAATATCATAATTAGGTTACCTAGTGTAAAGATTACTCCACCATACTTTGAGAAGATGTTGAGAATGTTGTATATTATGGATTAAGGTTCTTGGGTCATGAGTAATGATATGGGAAAATCAAGCTGAAATGAATCGTGAATCACTCTAAGGTGATGAGATCTGTTTTGATGATGTCGGGGATCACAAGGATCAGAAATCCCTTCCTACAAAGCTAATATGCCTCTAGTTGGTGGGTCTAAGTCCCCAATAAAGATCCACCTCTAGCATGGTCAAAAAGAGAGATCTCTTCTCCTTTATAGGGACCATGATAGGTTTTCGGAAACCTAAGGTGGTCAAGACATAAACTGTGGTTTATGGGTTTAGGTGATCGAAAAGATGATAGATGCACCTCAAACCCTCATTGACCAGAGTCAAGATCTTGTGGTCCTTTTATAGGTAATGATTATGGGTGATGTCCTAGACATTTTAAGGACATGTAGTGGGAACATATCTATTTTTCAGTTTAATGTCAAGTGAAAAGGGCATTTTCCTTACATTTTAACATCATGTGGTAAAGTTGTAGGAACCGACCTTAAACTCTGCAAGATACCCTTGGGGATTATTTTCACTAGTTGGGAGAACTTATATGTGGTAAACAACTTTTATACATACATATAATTATTTATGGGTATCCATGTGATAGACCCTTTCTTATATATCTTTATCTCATGCACAAGTAAACCATATGTATATTTGAATCGTACGTAGGAAAAGTAGTTATGTATGACTTGGCCATCTATAAATAGAGGTACATATAACTTTTATGGTTGGGATTACTTGGGTTTCTTATGAATATTGTAAGGGTCGTAATTATTACATAATCATACCCTTTAAAGAGATAATTCTATGTATATCTAACTCATATGAAGGGGATATGATTGGGAGTGAAGTTAATTTTTGGTTGGGCCTAAAATGGAGTATACAAGAATCACTACATATCATATGATGGAAGGAATCAATCCATACATAGATATTGAATAGAAAACTCCCTATACAAGTCTAGACTATATGTATAAGTGGTATTTTTTCAATGATTATTGTGGATGGACCGAGGATTGGAGATCTTGGTGTCACACTATATCTTGTGATGACAGGAATCAAGCCACACGTAATTCTTGAATGGAAAACTCTCTATATAGGTCTAAACCATAAGTAGAGGGGGGGATTTTTTTTCAATTTATTATTGTGGATAGACCTAGGATTAGAGATATAGGTGTCACTATTTATCTCTTGATTATGGGAACCAATCCACATTTAGATATTTAATGGAAAACTCCGGATGAAGGTCTAACCTATATGAAGATAGGGAATTTTTTACATTGATTATTGTTGTGGGACCCAGGATTGGAGATCTAGGTTTCACAACATATTATGTGATGATAGTAATAAAGTCAAATGTAGTTCCTGGAAGGAAAACTCCCTATGATGTTCTGACCGATGCGCAAACATTTTTCCATTGATTACTACGGCTAGACCTAGGATTAGAGATCTGGGTGTCGCTATGTATCCTTTCTTGATAGGAATTAAACCAAATGAAGTTATTGAATGGAAAACTACCTATATAGGTTTGACATGTACATATTTGGGGGATTTTTCTATTGATTATTACATCTCTGCCTAGGATTTAATATCTAGGTATCAATGTATATCCTATGATGACGAGAATTGAGCCATCTATAGTTCTTGAATGGAAAACTCTCTATGATAGTATGAACCATATATATAGGGGGATTTTTTTTCTATTAATTATTGTGAATGGACCTAGGATTGTAGATCCAGGTTTCACTATGTATCCTATGATGACAGGAATCATGTAAAATGTATTAATCGAATAGAAAACTCCATATGTAGGCCTAACCCATATTTTGAGGGGTGTTATTTTCATTTATAATTGCAACTAGAACTAGGATTAGAGATATGGGTGTCACTACATATCATGTGATGATATGAATCAATATCCATGTATAAAAAATCCCTATGAAAGTCTAAACTATATTTAGAGGGTGGTATTTTTTCCATTGATTATTATGACTCAAAACCAGGATTGGAGATCTAGGTGTCACTATGTATCATGTGATAATAAGAATCATGTTACATGTAGTTCTTGAATGGAAAATCTCTAAACAAGTCTGAACCATATGTGGGGGTATTTTTTCTATTGATTATTGTGGTTGGACTTAGGATTGGAGATTTGGGTGTCACTAAGTATCTTGTGATGAAAGGAATCAAGCCACATGTAGTTATTGAATAGAAAACTCCCTATGTAGGTATGGTCTATATGAAAAGGAGGAATTTTTTTCATTAATTACTATGTATAGATTTAGGATTAGAGATCTTGGTGTCACCATATATCATGTGATTATAGCAATCAATCCACATGTAGTTCCTGAATAGAGGTGTGGTGGGAGACCAACAATAAGGGTAGTGGTCCCCTCAGGAAAGGGCCATAGTAGTGCACAAATTTACATCATAGAATAGAAATTAACCAGGTAGATTAATGTCACACAGTAAATACATTTGTTTTGAATTTTATGGTCTTTAATTTGAGACTATGCTAAACTTGATATTAAATAACACACCTTGATCATATTGGGAATCCCTTACCAAAATTCCTAAACCCACATGAGCTAGGCTCAGTGTGAGAAATATGGAATGGAAAAAAGTTTCCTTCTCTACACAGGGGTGATTACCAAAAAGGGTAGGTGCATTTTTATCATTTTATAGTTGGTATAAGATATATTATCTAGGCATCACTGCATATCTAGTGATGGAAAGAATCAAGACACACATAGTTCTTGAACATGGCATTATGGGATAACGACATTAGTATAGTGACATCCTTTATAAAGAGGATAGTGAATCATCTCATAGTGATCATATGATGAATACTCTATTTATGACCTAGATTAAGGATATAGTTTAACATTGTGTGTTGAGGATGTCTTCTATGTATTTTAATATTGTGAAAAAAGGATGCAGAATGCTATACATTTTAAAGTCTTGCTACCATGATTTCTTTTGTGCTGTTTAACATCATGTGGTGAAGATAAAATATGCAATTTAGTTTAAGGTATTTCTTCCAGGACTTATTCTATGAATTTTAATATCATGTGGTAAATATGAAAGATTCTATGCAATTTAAATTCTTATGTCCATAAATTCTTTCATGTAGTTTAACATCATGAGGTAAAGTAAAAAAAGATGATAGGCATAAGATACGCAAAGTGATTCTTGAGAATCCTTACATTGGTAGGGGAATAACGTGTTCCCCATACATTTTGTCTAATGAGTAAGCTTCATTGGAATATACCTTATGTTTGATTTTAGGCTCTTCCTAATTAGGTTCTAGCTTTTGAGGTTTCTTTCCTAGTATCATTAGGGTTTTAATATCCAATACCATTTCTCCATGAAGAAAAGAGAAGAGGTAAAACTTTTTATTGAAGTCTTGCATGATATAATTCTAATGCACTTTGAGTTTGGGTAGTTTATGAAACATTTTCTCATCAATCCATCCCAAATCATCCAGACTCCTTTACAATTTCTCTTCATCTGAGATCTGTACACATATAGCTATGTAGAGTGAGGGAAACTGGAATTCAATGGGAAAAACTACTTCATATCCATACAACAACGAATATGGGGACTATTGTTTGGTCATTCATTTGGTGGTATGGTAATCCCATAAATCATGAAATAGATTGTTTGGACAATACTTATTGTCCTTACCCACCATATTCTAGAGTATATTTGACAGTGTATTATTTAAGGAATCTATTTTAAATTTGTCACTACATGATAGTGGTATGAATGGTTGTATTCACTATTTTATGCAAGGTAAAATTTAATCAATTTGGGATAACCAAATTTGGTTCCACTTTCCATAAATAACGTGTAAGAAACATTGAATATCGTAATAATATTAGACTTTATAAAGTTAATGATCTTCTTCATCCCAGATTTCTTAAGGGGTATTTCCTCATCCAATTGGGAAAATAAGTTGGTAGTAGTAAGGATGAAATTATACTAATTAACTGTGGATGGGGGATATTAACCAACAACATTCATTCCCCATATGGGAAATAGAGAAGAATATTTAGCTGTGTGTAGAAACTTTGGGGTTTTATGGATTAATTTTTCATGAATCTATCATTAATGACATTTCCTGGTGAATTACACATAGTGTTCTATCATTGTTTTCTATTTGTAACCAAGCCTCCTAATTTAGTGTGAGATTATAGTTTTAGATTTATGAGCACCATAGGATTCTGCATGGACTTCTTCAATGATGGTAGGAATCTCTCATTCTCCTATATATCTAAGAAGGATTCCCTTGAATCCTCATTTGTAGAGGTATTTTTTCTCATTTTTCCTATACTGGAGTGTAAAATTTTTTCTATACATCAATTATATTCCCTCTCATCTCAATCTACTAGGAGGGTCCCATTTTGGAGGTAATCAACTATCTTCCCCATCCATACAGGGGTGTATAGTTGTTCATCATGCTCTGAGGTAGTGTTTACTTGATTGATTTCCCCTATGTCATGGAAAATTACTGGTGAGAGCGTCCTTTAATGTGTAATGCATAAAACTGCTTGATCCCGTTTGGGTTTGTCTAGGATTGTGGTTGTATTGGCCAATGTGTCGGCAAGATCATTCTTTGATCAGGGTACATGATGCAATGTTGTTTTAAAAGGAAATTCTTCCATTAGTCCTCTGATGTAACCAATGAGAGGGTTAAATTATTACATCTTTATGGAATACTCATTATTTATTTTTTTGATCACTAGCTCTGATTCCCCTTTGATGTTTAGGTAGGATATCTACAGATGTGGGACTAGTTCTGGGCTGGAAATGAGGGATTGGTATTCCACCACATTATTAGTGCATCATTTGGATAGAGAGAAGGGGTAGGGAATAATTTATTTGTTTGGAGAAACAAATACAGTACCTAATCCAATCCGGTTAAGCTTTTATTTTTCTATCCTCTTTCCAATAGGTATTCTGAAGGCACCATCAAAATATATCTCCCATATTCAAGGAGAATCATGGGCATAAAAAACCTCTTTGTATGGAAGTTTTGTGTCCACTGGTGTGCTATTTGGGGTGGGATGTGCAGTAAGGAAATCCATCAGAGCCTACCCTTTAACTACTTTCTACAACACTAAATAGATGAAATATTTCTTTAAAATTACCTCCCATCATGCTAGATACCCAATAAAAATAGGGTGGCTAAGGATGTACTTGAGCATCTCAATATGAGAGGCCAGGTGAACTTTATGATGCTACAAGTAATGTATCATCTTTTTCACTACAAAGATGAGTGTGAGGTAGTTATTCTCCATATCATAATACTAGGTCTTAGTACCTAGCATTGTTTGATTGGGGTATTAGTGATTGTTTTCATTCCCCATATCATTTTTCTATGTGAGGAGGGCACCACGCCATCATTTTATGGATACCACATGTAAGGTAAGTGTATTTTCTTTAACTAGTGGTATCAAGACTAGTGGGTGTAGTAAGTACTACTTGTGACTCAGTGCAAATTCCACAAGGCCTTGAAGGAGGGGGTAGAGATGTCTTTTGGGCCAAAGCAATTTTCCTCACCATAGTTCTCAATTCTTCTAACTTGGTATCAATCAAATTACTCTCAAGAGAAGAAGGACTTACCTGATTTACTCCCCTAATATGTGGTGTACCTCGATCACTAGATTGTACTGCTAGTTTAGCTATAAGATGCTAAATATAAGTGAGGTACCCTTGAGTCCCACATAGTTATTTAAGATTATTAGGAGGTACATTACTAAGATTGATCTAGTCATTTTTTTATCGACCTGAATTCCATCGTGGCATACCACAAATCCTAGAAATTTCTCTAATGTTACCCCAAAATTCAACTTTAGTGGATTCATCTTCAAACTGTGCTACCGCAATTTGCTAAAGTTTTTTTGAAGATCCATGATTTGATCACATAATTTTAGAGATTTAAAAATCAATTCATAGACATAAAATTTTTATATCCATCTCAATAAGGTCTTAAAGATATTATGAATGGTGTATTGGTATGTATCATTGGCTCTATTTAATACAAATGGAATTACGTGATACAAAAATATCCCCTGAGGTACTCTGAAGGTGGTTGATTCCTTATCTTCAGGGGACATATTTTATAAGGCCACAGCCTTAAACCTTACTTAATATTGAATTAAATGAATAATTCAAATTGAGGATCTTTTCAGGTTTAGAGTTTTAGAGAATTAGGACATAACTATTACATCTCAAAAGATTACAAAGTAGAAACTTTTACTAACTTTCCATAAAATAAAAACTCTTAAAAAGAACATGTCCAGTTCCATGTTTTAGGTTGCATGACTTTCCCTTGATTCCATCCTTGACCCTATTCCATGTTAAGTCCTGTGAAAAACATTTCAAAAACTTGGGATGAGCATAAAAAGCTCAGTAAGGGATACACAAAGAAATGAAAATTGTTAGTTTTTCAAAACAACAAGTAAACCATGTATAGTTTATCAAAGTAATACTTTTCACCTTTTCGAAGTAGTAAAAACTCTTCACTGAATAAAAGTTCATTACTTACCCTTCTGTAACCAAAAGATTACCATAAAACCCATATAAAGATAACATAACATATAAAGGTAACTTGGGACATAAACATACTTAAGTGGAATAACCATAAGGTTGACTTCCACACATATCACTTAATGGAATAGCCATTCGGCCAACTTCCATACATACTTAATTGAATAGCCATACGTCCGACTTTCATACCCAATGCATTGGAGGTTATAACGTAACCACCCATCCTAGTATTCACGGCACCACCCGTCATATGGTTTATCACGTAACCACCCATAAAATGTCGAAGTACCATTATAAAATTATAACACATAAAACCAATATAAAGGAATGATAACATTTCCACATTTCAATCACAATATATCATTTAAATATATTGAAAAAATAGAATCCTTTATCAAAACCATTTTAAATACCAAAATACATAAAAGAGTATATGGTATTTATTTTATTTTAAAAACATTATGACTTGTTGAGGAAGCCAAAGATCAAATAATACTCGCGGTGGCGGAAAAGGCAGTTGTCACCGCGTACGTTAAAAGAAACATTCCTTTTTTTCGTTTAGTAAAACTCTTCGTAGAAAAATATTCCTTTTGTATAAAAGTAAAAGTCAAAGGGTTTTATACACCGTAAAAAATAAAGTTGTTTATAAAACGAAATATGCCTCAATGAAAGGAGATTAGGACGAAGTCCCTTACAAAGACGGTATCCTTGGTTTAAGGATAAATCAATTACATAATTATGTGTGACAAACGAATACACCAAATATAAGTGGATATTAAGTGTAAAACAATCAGAGGTTATTCACACATATTCACAGAATGACATATTCAAGGAGTATAAGTTTATCCCAAAGAATCAAATTTGGGTTAAGAAGTTCCCTTGCAAAAATTTGACAGCCTAATGGCATCACTACAAAATTCAGAAAATGAGTTGATGAGAGATAAAAAAAGGTATCTCATCACATGGAAATAAAATTTAAATCAATAAGGATATAGAATAACATATCCCAACATAATAGTATGTGAATTAAAAGACATAACAAAATAAGTATTTTAAAAAGAGGAGGGTGAAAGGTTCCCTTACCGACATGGGTATCTTTCGAAACATACACCCCGGGAAAGAAATACAATACAACATTGATGTAAATACTCATAAATGAAAGTATATTACACAATGAGTAAAATAATGGCAGTACATATACCACTCAAAGGAAATTCTTGCAAATGTAGCATAAATCTCACGGGAATAAAAGTGAGATGAAAAATCCCTTACGAAAACTCAACAGCCTAACGGCGCCACATAAAACTTACAAAAATGGATTGATGAGATCAAATAGGGTATCTCATCAAATTAACATAAAGTTTATAGAAATAAGAATATAAAAGAACATCCCCCAACATAACAAATAGTGGCTTAAAAGAAGTGACATAAAGGAGAGTACTTAAAAAGAAAGAGAGAGGTTAGATCTCTTGCGAAAATTCGGCAGCCTAACGGCGCCACTCAAAACTTCCAAAATGGATTGATGAGAGAGAATAGGGTATCTCATCATATGAACATAAAAATTACAGTAAGATTAATGTAAAAGAACATCCCAATAACAATAAATATGAGCTTTTAAAGGAATTACATAAAAGAGTGTACTTAAAAAGAAAGAGAGGAGTAGGATCCCTTACCTCGGGTCCGACTAGACTCGGTCGTTCTTTAATCTCCTGAATAATAAACTTGAGTTAATTTATACTTGCTTAAGAACCTTTTTCAAATTAATTATTCCTTTTATATAAATTATTGACATGTTATAAACATTATGTAATCATTTAAGTTAATAATTTATGTTTTGTCGATATTTGGTTCTTAAGTCAAAAGTGGACTTCTTATAATTACATGTTATTCGTGTGGTCAAAGGTTCCTTATATCCAGAATGAAATTCCTGATTTTGATCTCATATATATCATATATATCCAGAATATACATGTATTTATAATATTACATAATCATTTAGAGGTAAGAAATGAAATGCACCGTTCATGGAGAAGGTAAGTCGTACGTACGCATGAACGCTACTTTCATTTCTATGTCATATTAATTGAATTAAAACTAAATGAGAGGTATGTATATTTTAATTCCAGAATTATATTCATCATTTAGATGTATCATTCATCATATATATCCATTATATACATGTACTTATAATAGTACATTACATTTGGAGATAAGAAATGAAATGCACCGTTCATGGAGACGGTAAGCCGTACGTACGCATGAACGCTACTTTCATTTCTATCTCATACTTTAATGGAAATAAATAATAATGATATAGAGGTATATTATAATTCCAGTATAACATCATATATAATAACTTCAAATCCATCCTTTATATGTCCCACATTTGGCATTAACGAATCAAATCACTTTGAGGGGGCGGTAGTCCGCACTTCCTAAAATGAAATTATCGTGTTTACCCACAATTGAAACCATAAAGGTATACCACAAATGAAAAATACAGAAGCATAAGGAAAACATAAACATAATATATATCATATATAATTAGATTGACATCTTAATGGACACCTTTAAAGGTGTTATATGAGTGTTGAACAATCATCGTTTCGTGAGGGAGAAATTCGCCATCCACAGAAACTGTATGTTATTTAACCATTATATGAAGGTGTGTGTAAGTGTAGCTCTAATACTTATTATAAAAAAATCCTAGTATATTTTATATACTTTATTTGTTACAAAATAAACGAATAAAAATAGTTTAGGGGGGTGGATAATCAAAATAAAACAAAAGAGCACAAGTGAAGACGTTACCTTAAAATTGGGTAACTTCCTCTGGTTTGAACCAAAAGGGTTTCTCAAAGAGCTTCCTGCCTAAGTTAAGGCTTCTAGGATGAGTAGAGGGATGTGTAGAGACAAAATGATCAGAGCTTGGTCGAACCAAAGGTTTTAGAGGTGTGGGTAAGGTGGTAGAGGTGGGGGCCTTTTATAAGAGGAGAGGAGGGGCACTCTTGGAAAAGTATAAAATGTTACTTTATTTTCAAATGGTTTTCGGATTTTAATTGTCCCACATTGATTTTTTTCGAGGATAAGGTGATAAGGGTTTGAAATCAACCCATACAATAGGTTTTTGACATGTGTAGGTCCTAGATCTTTCATTATCTTTCCATTTTATTTAAATCGTTAAATAATGAGGTCATCGCTACATCATCATGATGTCATAAAGAATTTAATTTATTTAATGTATAAAAATTATGAAAAAAATACTATGATTTAGGAAATCTTTTTATATTTCCAATGACTAATTATAGTCAAAATTCTGACTTGTATAACCACATGTAAAAAGTGTTTTAGTAAAACAAATCATGTTTGTGACATTTTTATTTTAACTTTAAATAAAAGGCATAAATGTCATTATCAAACCCAAGTGGCTCCAGGGGGTACCAAAAATTGTCCCATGGGTTGTCTTGGTCGGCCATAACTCATCCAATAGGGTTAGGAAAAGTTTCAATATATTTTCGTTTTATTATAATATCATTTTTACCTTAAATCACACTAATTACCTTTAATCGCGATTAATAAAACTTAAAAGTTACTTTTCATAAAAAAAATATTTCCATCCCATTGAACCACATTTTACTTAAAAATTAAAAAAAAATTAAATTGGATTTTTGAAATTCAAATCACAGAAGTGGTAAAGTCCCATTTAAACGAAAAATCAAATTTTGTAACCACCACTTTGTGGTTTCACTGTTCATCAAAAATTGGAGATTTTCAGAAAAATACCAAACATTCACCCTAAGCTATATTTGATAATCCGAATTCAAAAATGATTTCTATTTTACCAAATTCATAACATAGGAGTTTCATTAATTAATTTTATAATTAATTCCCGCAGTCAGAGAAAATAGCGTGTTTTATGAAACAATAAGTATCAAAAGATTGACACTAGTTTAAGTCCAATTTCAAAGTGAAATTAATTCCAATGACCACTATTGGATTAAATTTTAAAAATATATTCTATTTACACTTTAAAACCAATTAAAAATACAATATAATCATATAAAAAAATTAGATTAAAAAGAGGTTTTGAATTAAAATACAACATTTTTCACTATTCATTAAAAATTGAACTTTTTCGAAAAAATACCAAAAATTTTAAAAAGGTAAATTTTGATGTCCCGATTCTAAATAAGAATTTTATTTTGTCAAATATAACACATAAAATTGTCAAAAAGTAGATTTAAAAGAGGTTCGCCATCAAAAGGCGGTTAATCGACCTTTTAATGAATATTAGACTGTCTACGCTTAAAATTGGATTCATTCGCATTTTTAATCCTCTATCATTTATTTTAAAGAGTAAAAATATTTAACAAACATATATAATCATTTTGTAGTTAGTTCTGTTCATTCCCACTATTACAATGGCTAGGCATTAACTACCATTTAAAATAATATTATTTTATTATTAGAGTGCAACATAAGATTCCCAAGAAACTCATTGTTGCGTATAGGGTATGCCATCGAGCATAGAATCCCCTTTAAAGTAATATTAATATTTTATTCACAAATATGGATAAATATAAAAATGTCATATTCTTTATTTACTTGGGGTGTTAAATCCTTCCCCCCTTTTTGGAATTACGTCCTCGCAATTTTAAAATTGGGCTTTCAAATATCCTTGAAAGTCCCACATCAAAACAAGAGTCGGTAAAACAATATCTTTAAAATAAAGAAAGATAAGTATATAGGTCACCCAAGTTAACCCATACTAGGATTCCAAGTATGATAATATGGACATGGAGGAAAAAACAAAGGGTCATGTTCTGATGGAGAGTGATAGTAAACATGTCTAGGAGAAAGTTAACCATAAGAAAATCACAAACTTGTGATGGGTTAAACGGTATTAGATTCCCCAGTATGAAAAGTTAACAGACAACATTTTTGTTTTAAGTTACTCTTCATTGAGGAATTTA
Organism: Viscum album; assembly: GCA_963277665.1. Taxonomy (NCBI): domain Eukaryota; kingdom Viridiplantae; phylum Streptophyta; class Magnoliopsida; order Santalales; family Viscaceae; genus Viscum; species Viscum album. The sequence goes on along the minus strand of OY728147.1, from coordinate 2,041,109,441 downwards.
TTTTTGAGCCTAACTAAATCATAATGAAACATATTTACTTGTCACGTAGACTTCCAACTTTTACTAGATTCCTTAATCAAACTCATATTTTCTCCAAAAGACGAGTATTTAGGAAGACTTATTCACATTAAGAGTACTGTAATCAACTTATAGAGAACCACCTAATCCACAAAATATAACTATATATTTCCCATGTCATTAGACTTTAACCCAAACCAAAACTAAAAATGTTAGTACAAGATCAGATAATCCAGAAAAGGATAACCCTTTATAAAAAGAAAATATATTCTTAATCTCCAAAATTTGTCCAACAAAACCCAAAGTTCAACGAGGACCGTTCGATAAACAATTTGTCCATAAAATTCTTCAAAGTAAACCAAACTAAGATTGAAACCCAAATATTTGAAGGATTTAGTCACATAGTCTTCCAAGTTAAATTGTAACATTTATCTGCAAACAACATCAGTTGATCCTAAAGTCTCGTATTGAAAAGTAATTAACCTAATCACATATCCTCCATGATAGTTTAATAAATTTCCATAGATATACCAAAATCAACATACTCTTAATTCATAAAATAATTTAACTAAAAAGAATTAGTCAAATTAACTAGGGACTTCACGTAGTCCAGTGGTCGGCGATAAATACCCATTGCACTTTGGTTGTGGGTTCGATTCCCCCAGCCTTGTCCGACACGATGGGTTGTCACACAGTCTACGTGTTGTCCTTTTTCCAAAACTACATAATTCTAAAAACATTCCCCAATAACAAGATAAAATATTCAAAAATAACCATAATGTAATTTAACATCAATTGTATCTCATGACTTTCACTTTACATCATTACATATAGTAACCCATAATTACCTCGAAAGTAAGGATCATATAAACCAAAATGGTTCTTTATAACTATGTCCACAAAAGAACAAATTACTATTCTTTGAATAAAATTTTCATATATCAAACATCAGTGTTACACATACTATAAAAAGTCTTCTAATGTACCCCATCATCAAAAGACACTTAATACTCTTAATAATTTCAACATAACTCTTGAAGCCCTTATATGTTGACTTCTTACTCATTAAACATTCTTCATGATCCATTAACCATTCCTTTCCAACTTATTCTGAAATACTTCTTTCCTACAAACAAAATCATGAATCATATCCTAAGATTTCAAAATAGAAAACAAAAGTTAAGAAATAATCCATACCTTCGATTGGTCATTGTCATTTTCTTCATCCTCAATTGGAATGGCATTAGGTATTGGTAAACGAGTATTTGTATGATCTTGGTGATCCCATTCACAAAACTTCTTCATAGGACATGTGTTTACATAATGACCATGCACACCACATTTAAAATATTCAATTGATCCCTCAGAAAGAACTTCTTTCCCTTTCCTCGAGTCAACTGGATGCTTCCTTTTTCCATAGAAGGTTCTTGCTTTATGACCTTCATTTCCACATCTATAGCATATTTATGTCCCTTTGAAACATTTTCCTAGGTGTTTCTTTCCACATCTATGACAAATAGGTTTTTGAACACACTTACCTTTATGATTATTACCTATAGTTCTGTAGGTATTTGTTTCTCGCATATATGATGCCTTATAGAAATAACCAAGGTTTAGGTGGTCAATCATGACTCCAGATAGTTGGTTGAGGATAAACACAAGAGTTCTCATTGTAGCTCCCATATCATTCAGTTGCTCACTCAGAAAAATGTCACAGTTTCCATCACATCCACCGTTACTTTGGTGCGTGCTAGATCCAGCCATTTACTAAAACCAAAAAGGTCAGTGTGAGTATATCAACAAAACCATCATGTACTAAAGAGGAAGATAAACACTAAGATATAATTACTCATTCACTTTATCTAAAACTAGGAGTGTTTATGAAATCCTAACCATTATGGTCATGTCACTTATGCTTAATGAATCCCCTAACCTCTAAAGTTATCTAAACCGACCTTTGATACCAACTATAAGGCCACGGCTTTAAACCTTACTTAATATTGAATTAAATGAATAATTCACATTGAGGAGCTTTTCAGGTTTAGAGTTTTAGAGAATTAGGACATAACTATTACATCTCAAAAGATTACAAAGTATAAACTTTTACTAAGTTTCCATAAAATAAAAACTCTTAAAAAGAACATGTCCAGTTCCATGTTTTAGGTTGCATGACTTTCCCTTCATCCCATCCTTGACCCTATTCCACGTTAAGTCCTGTGAAAAACATTTCAAAAACTTGGGATGAGCATAAAAATCTCAGTAAGGGATACACAAAGAAATGAAAACTGTTAGTTTTTCAAAACAACAAGTAAACCATGTATACTTTATCAAAGTAATACTTTTTACCTTTTCGAAGTAGTAAAAACTCTTCACTGAATAAAAGTTCATTACTTACCCTTATGTAACCAAAATATTACCATAAAACCCATATAAAGAACACATAACATATAAAGGTAACTTGGGACATAAACATACTTAAGTGGAATAACCATAAGTTTGACTTCCACACATATCACTTAATGGAATAGCCATTCGGCCAACTTCCATACATACATAATGGAATATCCATACGGACGACTTCCATACCCAATGCATTGGTGGTTATAACGTAACCACCCATCCTGGTATTCACGGCACCACCCGTCATATGGTTTATCACGTAACGACCCGTAAAATGTCCAAGTACCATTATAAAATTATAACACATAAAACCAATATAAAGGAATGATAACATTTCCACATTTCAATCACAATATATCATTTAAATAAATTGACAAAATAGAATCCTTTATAAAAACCATTTTCAATACCAAAATACATAAAAGAGTATATGGTATTTATTTTATTTTCAAAACATTACGACTTTTTGAGAAAGCCAAAGATCAAATAATACTCCCGGCGGCGGAAAAGGTCGTTGTCACCGCGTACGTTAAAAGAAACATTCATTTTTGTCGTTTAGAAAAACGCTTTGTAGAAAAAGATTCCTTTTGTATAAAAGTAAAAGTCAAAGGGTTTTATACACCGTATAAAAGAAAGTTGTGTATAAAACGAAATATGCCTCAATGAAAGGAGATTGAGATGAAGTCCCTTACAAAGACGGTATCCTTGGTTTAAGGATAAATCAATTACATAATTATGTGTGACAAACAAATACACCAAATATAAGTGGATATTAAGTGTAAAACAATCAGAGGTTATTCACACATATTCACATAATGACATATTCAAGGAGTATAAGTTTATCCCAAAGAATCAAATTTGGGTTAAGAAGTTCCCTTGCAAAAATTTGACAGCCTAATGGCATCACTACAAAATTCAGTAAATGAGTTGATGAGAGATAAAAAAGGTATCTCATCACATGGAAATAAAATTTAAATCAATAAGGATATAGAATAACATATCCCAACATAATAGTATGTGAATTAAAAGACATAACAAAAGAAGTCTTTTAAAAAGAGGAGGGTGAAAGGTTCCCTTACCGACATGGGTATCTTTCGAAACATACACCACATAAAAGAAGGAAAATAAAACATTGATGTAAATACTCATAAATGAAAGTATATTACACAATGAGTAAAATAATGGCAGTACATACACCACTCAAAGGAAATTGTGGAAAATGTAGCATAAATTTTAGGGGAATAAATGTGAGATGAAAAATCCCTTACGAAACCTTGACAGCCTAACGGCGCCACATAAAACTTACAAAAATGGATTGATGAGATCAAATAGGGTATATCATCAAATTAAGATAAAGTTTATAGAAATAGGAATATAAAATAACATCCCCCAACATAACAAAGAGGAGCTTAAAAGAAGTGACATAAAGGAGAATACTTAAAAAGAAAGAGAGAGGTTAGATCTCTTGCGAAAATTCGGAAGCCTAACGGCGCCACTCAAAACTTCCAAAATGGATTGATGAGAGAGAATAGGGTCTCTCATCATATGAACATAAAAATTATAGTAAGAGTAATTTAAAATAACATCCCAATAACGATAAAGATGAGATTTTAAAGGAATGACATAAAAGAGTGTACTTAAAAAGAAAGAGAGGAGTAGGATCCCTTACCTCGGGTCCGACTTGACTCGATCGTTCTTTAATCTCCTGAATAATAAACTTGAGTTAATTTCTACTTTCTTAAGAACCTTTTTCAAGTTCATTATTCCTTTTATATAAATTATTGACATGTTATAAACATTATGTAATCATTTAAGTTAATAATGTATGTTTTGTCGATATTTGGTTCTTAAGTCAAAAGTGGACTTCTTACAATTACATGTTGTTCGTGTGGTCAAAGGTTCTTTATATCCAGAATGACATTCCTGATCTGGATATCATATATATCATATATATCCATCATATACATGTATTTATAATATTACATAATCATTTAGAGGTAATAAATGAAATGCACCGTTCATGGAGACGGTAAGTCGTACGTACGCATGAACGCTACTTTCATTTCTATGTCATATTAATGGAATTAAAACTAAATGAGAGGTATGTATATTTTAATTCCAGAATTATATTCATCATTTAGATGTACCATTCATCATATACATCCATTATATACATGTACTTATAATAGTACATTACATTTGGGGATAAGAAATGAAATGCACCGTTCATGGAGACGGTAAGCCGTACGTACTCATGAATGCTACTTTCATTTCTATCTCATACTTTAATGGAAATAAATAATAATTATATAGAGTTATATTATAATTCCATTATAACATAATATATAATAACTTTAAATCCATCCTTTATACGTCCCACATATGGCATTAACGAATCAAATCACTTTGAGGGGGCGGTAGTCCGCACTTCCTAAAATGAAATTATCGTGTTTACCCACAATGGAAACCATAAAGTTATACCACAAATGAAAAATACAAAAGCATAAAGAAAACATAAACATAATATATATCATATATAAATATAGTTACATCTTAATGTCCACCTTTGAAGGTGTTATATGAGTGTTGAACAATCATCGTTTCGTGAGGCAGAAATTCGCCATCCACAGAAATTGTATGTTCTTTAACCATTAGATGAAGGTGTGTGCAATTTTAGCTCGAATACTTATTATAAAAACATCCTAGTATATTTAAGATATTGGATTTGTTACAAAATAAATTAATAAAAATAGTTTAGGGTTTGGAGATGCAAAATAAAACAAAAGAGCACAAGTGAAGACGTTACCTTAAAATTGGGTAACTCCCCTTGGTTTGAACCAAAAGGGTTTCTTGAAGAGCTTCCTGCCTAATTTGAGGCTTTTAGGATGAGTAGAGGGATGTGGAGAGACAAAATGATCAGATCTTGGCCGAACCAAAGGTTTGAGATGTGTGGGTAAGGTGGTAGAGGTGGGGGCATTTTATAAGAGGAGAGGAGGGGCAATCTTGGAAAAGTATACAATGTTACTTTATTTTCAAATGGTTTTCGGATTTTAATGGTCCCACATTGATGTGTTTCGAGTATAAGGTGATAAGGGTTCGAAATCCACCCATCCAATAGGTTTTTGACATGTGTAGGTCCTAGATTTTTCATTATCTTTCCATTTTATTTAAATTGTTAAATAATGAGGTCATCATTGCATCACCATGATGTCATAAAGAATTTTATTTATTTAAGGTCTAAAAATTATAAAAAAAACACTATGATGTAGGAAATCTTTTTAGATTTCCAATGACTATTTATAGTCAAAATTCTGACTTGTATAACCACATGTAAAAATTTGTTTAGTAAAACAAATCATGTTTGTGACATTTTCATTTTAACTTTAAATAAAAGGCATAAATGTCATTATCAAACCCAAGTGGCTCCATGGGGTAACAAAAATCGTCCCATGGGTTGTCTTGGTTGGCCTTAACTCATCCAATAGGGATAGGACAAGTGTCAATATATTTTCATTTTATTATAATATCATTTTTACCTTAAATCACACTAATTACTTTTAATCGCGATTAATAAAACTTAAAAGTTACTTTTCATCAAAAATTATTTTCATCCCATTGAACCACATTTTACTTAACAATTAAAAACATTTAAATTGGATTTTTTAAATTAAAATCGCAGAAGTGGTAATGTCCCATTTAAACGAAAAATCAAATTTTGTAACCACCACTTTGTGGTTTCACTATTCATCAAAAATTGGAGATTTTCAGAAAAATACCAAAAATTTACCCTGAGCTATATTTGATAATACAAATTCAAAAATGATGTCTATTTTAAAAAATTCATAACATATAAGTTTCATTAATATATTTTATAATTAATTCCCGCAGTCAGAGCAAAGAGCGTGTTTTTATGAAACAATAAGTATCAAAAGATTGACACTAGTTTAAGTCCAATTTCAAAGTGAAATTAATTCCAATGACCACTATTGGATTAAATGGTGAAAATATATTATATTTACACTTTAAAATCAATTAAAAAGATAATATAATCATATAAATAAATTAGATTAAAAAAGAAGTTTTGAATTAAAATACAACATTTTTCACTATTCATTAAAAATTGAACTTTTTCGGAAAAATACCAAAAAATTAAACAAAGTAAATTTTGATGTCCCGATTCTAAATAAGAATTTTATTATGTCAAATATAACACATAAAATTGTCAAAAAGTAGATTTAAAAGAGGTTCTCCATCAAAAGGCGGTTAATCGACCTTTTAAAGAATATTAGACTGTCTACGCTTAAAATTGGATTCATTCACATTTTTAATCCTCTATCATTTATTGTAAATAGTAAAAATATTTAATAAACATATATAATCATTTTGTAGTTAGTTCTGTTCATTCCTGCCATTACAACGTCTTGGCATTAACTACCATTTAAAATAATATTATTTTATTATTAGTGTGCAACTTAAGATTCCCAAGAAACTCGTTGTTGCGTATTGGGTACGCCATCGAGCATAGAATCCCCTTTAAAGTAATATTAATATTTTATTCACAAATATGGACAAATATAAAAATTTCATATTCTTTATTTACCTGGGGTTTTATATCTTTATTTTATTATACCCTAAATACACATCCATGAAAAAAAAAATATTGGAAGCCATTAGCTTCATCGATCAAAAATTCTATGATACGAAATGGTAAATTGTCCTATGGAAAGTGTCAATTAAGGACTCTGAAATCAATACAGACCCTAATCTACCTATTCTTTTTATTGATGTGGATAATTTTGGTGATCTATTTGGAGTATTTCACTTAATAAGAAAATTCTTTAATTAATTTTTCAATTTATGATTCTATATTAGTAGCATGAGATAGGTGAATCCCTTAGCTTCCTTCTTGAAACCTTTATGGTCATTGGGTAAGCCTAGTTGTTGTGTATCCCTATCAGAGTTCATCTTGGGAATTTTTGTATAATTCTAAGTGAACACATATCAATGTTTCTTTAGAAGTGAAATATAAAACTTATGATCCTTGAGATGCAAGGCTGAACTAATCAACATAGGCCATGGGTCTTATTTTGTTTCTAGATTCACCCGACTGGTCTCGTTTATGGTAGTGGAAATACCTTCCTCAAATATGGTAGTGGTGTTCCTAAGTTCATCATCTTCTTCTTCCATATTAGAGTGTGTGGAGGCCCTTTCAGATATGGTGTGTAATCTAGGGGCATCTCTATAGTACTAGGGTAAGGATTAAGTTTTCTATCTCATTCAGGTTCATGGGTAACACATAGTCACTATCGAGCATGCTCTATGGATTTTCAGGGGATGTCCCCAATCTATTGAGGGATGCAATCTGTATATCATCATAAAATGTCAGTTTTTTTCCTTCCTTCTTATATAAACATACTACATTATATATGGAATCACAAGACACGAAGGGGGAATTGTCGCAATGTATTATACTTACCTTCCCATCGATGGTATATTTCAAGAATTATTGAAATGTTGAAGGTACTACTATGTGGCTATGAATCCAATGAATTATATGTAGGATTTTATATTTTATGACTTGTTGGATAACCAGGAACTCAATATTAGATGTGAAATCCCCAAAATGAGCCTGATATTGATACTCCAGAGAGTATTTTTTCACTCTTATCATACCCTTGAATGTTTTTCCTTGTCATAGATAAATCCTCCTTACTATATCCAAAATTCCAAAGTGTTTTAATTAGGATGTGGTTGATCCCAAAACCATTTTCAACTAGATATCTTCAAATTTTGATATTATTGAGATTTCATGAAAAATATAGGGGTCTGATATGTCCCAAGATAACATCTTCCTAATCATATTATATGAATAAGAGGGTGACATGGAATTTTTATGGCATAGTATATACTCAGTAAACCTCAGTAGTAGTGACTTTTGTCTCAAAATCCTATGGGATTTTGAGTGCCTCTATGAGTTCTTTTTAAAGGTGAATATCATTTAGAATTAAGATCTTAGATGGAAAAAGTGCCAACCATTTTATAATTAGTACTTTTATAATAGAGATATGTGCTTTCCAATTTTGTTATGTTCCTTATTCTGTGTCTCGGGAGTTATGGTGTTTTAGGTGGATGGGACTAGTGCTTGGAAAGAGGTCCAAGGATCATTTTCTGGAAATGGTGTAGGTTGTGTCGGCCTTCCCCTTTGACTAGGATGATCAAATAATCACACCACCACCATTTTTTATTGTAAGATTATGGGACATAGATAATCACTAGAGGGATCTAATGTATCTCAGTGTATCTATTGGGTTTATTGGAGTGATTTCCCATGGGTATTGGATGCATATCTGGATTCCACATGGATTTGAATGAAATGTTGGGTTTGACCACGTCTGTATTGTCCCCTGTATCCTCATCATCTACGTACTTGGCCTCCAGCTCTCCGAATGGGTATGGGTAACTCATACTTGAATGTGTATTCATCATTGGATAACGGTTTTTTAAGTGAACTACATTAACATAAAGAAAAATGATCTCTTCATCCAATGAGGGTTTTGTTTGGTGGGGTAGTGCTTTCTTCTCTAAATGTTGAAGGAAATAAGTTTTCAGGAGTTAGATCTTGTGCTAAAGCTGTATATGAATCTTCCTCTTATGTTTATTTCAATGTCTGACAACTATGTCTACCTCTAGGAGGTGAATTCATAGAAATATACCTAGGTGTTGGTATCATCATTGGTTTGTGAATCTATTCTCTTAAGGTGGCATGAGATCAATCAAATGTCTTTCAAGTCATTGAGCTATCAAACTTCTATCCATGCCTGGCCATAACCTCTAGCTAATCACACTCTTCTTCTGGTTGGGTGATGATTACACAAGTCACCTGTGTTGGGGAATTCTTTAGTGTCACCTATCCAGAATCAACCATGCTTTATAGGAAATCTTTGAAAACAAATAATTCTTAGATGGTGTAACCCAACCTACTATGGAAAGGTAAGTAGTTAGGTAGATTAGTGATATTTTCTTCATTAGGTTTCCTGGTCTTTGGTAACTTGAGAAATTTATTTTTCATGGTTATAAGGAAATAATCAAGGACCTACTGATTTCATAAGGAATACACATTATTCATCTATCCCTTAAAATGAGGATTACTTCTTGCTTCTAGCCAAGGGATATTTTGTTTCTACTGCAGCTCGATACAAGGTGGCAGAGGTTTAGTTCCTTCATGAGTGATTGAACGGGCATAATTTTTTGTTTGAGGGTAACTAAAGAAGTCTCTACCATACCATGCCTTTTTCCTTGTGTTGAGAGTATGGTATGAGATTTAGCTCGGGACTACTGAATGGAATATTCTAGGCATTTATCTATTTTTAAAAACTCATGGAATCCACCTAGATACTTCATTGGGATAAAATGTGTTTGCAGATCATCCCTATGATTTTTATTACAAATTTCTATTTGTTACTCTTATAAAACAAGGATACTAAGTGAATAGGTTAAACCCTTCCACTAGGAGATAAAGTCAGAAACTATATCATTTTCACATTTTTTATAGTTTTTGAGGTAGAAAGTTATTATTTTTATTAGTGTAGAATTAAACTGAAAAAGTAATTGAGGATTAAGGTATTCCCATCCAATAATGAATCCTATGGGAAGGCTACTACACCAATCCAAGTCTGACCTGGTCAGAGTTTGTACAAAAATTTGATGAAGGATGGTGCCTCACTCACCTGGACTCTCTCAAGATCTCGGCTTGTCTCCTTGGGTTTTGGCTTTCCCCAACGATGATGGTTCCTCTGCTCCACTCCTCTTGAGTTATTCTTATCTCTTTCTTTGTGTTGCACTCTCTCAAATTTTCTTTCTCTATCGCTCGACTCTCCCTGATCTGTGATAGGGCTCTTTTTTTTCCTTGTCCATATCTTTTCAATCTATTATTGTGTTCCTTAGCTCTACTCTAGGTCATATATGGAGCATGGGATACTCTGAGGGTTTGGAAAAGATATGTGGTCGATGACATATATCCAGGTGTTACCAGAGTTGGTCTTCTTTCTATGGTATCATTCCCAATCTCTTTTTAGGGATTTTTCCTACTTTCATTCTTATTTTTTAGGTTTTTTGCAGGTTCCATATCTATTTCTATGATCTTATTAGGATTTCAATATTGTTTTCTTCTTCCTTTATCCATGGTGTATATGGGTTTTGATTCTGTTTTTGTTGAGTGGCTGGTGATTTTGGTCTCATCGGTGATTTTTTATGGTCATGTGTCTGGGTACTTTACGGTGATGCCGACATCATCAAAAAATTTCAGAATGTTTTTCATTTGTTTTGGTTTTTTGATTGTTCAAGGATAAGTGATCAAATATCAATGGGGACTTAAGACACTAAAATATTCCCTGGCCCTGAACCCTATATCTCCTCCCCATATCGGCCAGGTGTGATGGTTCTTTGTGGATTTAGGAATTGATGTTTGGGTGACCAACAGCTTTCTAGGAGATGAATTCTTCATTTGGATGTCCAGTACAAAAGAGTATAGTGGTTCTGATGATGACTTATAGGTTTTTTGATTTCGATTGAAGGTGATGGAGTGTTCATGGAAGGATGACTGGGAGGTTGAACAAGATGTTCTATGGCTATGGAGCAGTGTCATTTGGCTCTTGCGGTGGGTTTCTCGAGAATATTAGAGTGCTGATAGATGGAATTGATGATTTTGGGATAGGTCAGCTACATTGATAGGAACGGTTCATGATGATGGTGGGATTCATTTTTGGGTGATGTGAACCTCATGGGGTTGATCCTCTATTGGTTTTTGTGTTTGATGTGTTTTGAAATTTGAATTTGGTATCTATCTAGTAATGTTTTGTAGTCTGTGTGATTTCTTGAGTTTAATTTTTTGTTATCCCCTCAACCAAAAAGTGGTCATTTTAAAAATCCAAAAAAAAAAGATAATTTCCAATCATAATTTGTAAAAAAACATCTCAACTTGGCCACCTTCTGTTTATCACGAGAGCCCATCATCATACTGCATCAGGACACAAAGTGTGTGGGATGCTCTTATATATCTCATAATCCTTCACGGGTTGAGAAGATAGGATTTCCAAAATTTGGTGGGGAGAAAGTTCCATCCACACATTCAGGATATGGCTTCTTTTTTTAGCTAAACAAGTGCACACTGCATTCCATTATTGAAATCCCAATGCACTTACAAAGAAAAAATAACAAAAGATAAGCACTCTATTTATCAATATATGAGTATCTTCTACAATTAAATTTTAGAACACTAAGATGGATCTTTCCCAATCTCGTCTTCCCCAAGGAAATTGTTTTTATCAATCAGTCAATCATTTGGCCTATGGTACATCCCGCCAAAGGATTTAGATCACAATAACAATTTATAGTGCATAGTTCCCCCCATTGATGGAATTTCTTACAAAAACAAAATTCCTATATTTTAACAACACACTCAATGCCATTTTCAAATAACCACACCCAACATCTTATGAGAACATTAGTTTACCACCAGTTCTCATCTTCACTTTAAATTTCAAAATTCAATAAATGTGCCTCCTTCATCTAAACACAACCTAGGCATGGTAGTATTTTCTTAAAAGCCCCAGTCGACTCCAAAAAATTCCTATCGAACCCAGCACATCACACACAATGTGATTTTCCACTCACTGTGCCCATTATATATAAGAACATTAAATGGACCTCCTCTCACCAACCTATCTCAATAATTCTTGGCGTCCACCTATATTTCACTTTTAAATTACTAGGTAATGATGCCTTTATCATCAAATCAATCCCATACTCATCTTAACACACCGAGTTCTAACACTTCCCTCTAGTGTAATCCCATGATCAGGTATCTAACCGCTTGTAATATTCATTATACTCTCACTCAAGTACGGGTGTTCCATCATGCTAAACTATGCTTGGATCACAGCATTCATCTTGATCCCAACACATCTAATCAAACTCCAGTCAGCATTGCATATGAAATTAACCACTATAATCCCCTGAGGAATTTGGATTATGTAAAACTTCCATGCGCACTGATATTTGTTTCTATCATGACCATCTAGAGACTGGTCCTAATCATTAACAACATTTATAACATAAGGGTCACACACCCATAAGTGATATGATGCTCCCCTAATATAGAAGTTTCTTTTTCAATGCTCTAATAAATCAATCCCTAATCTAGATATCTCGTGCTCCATCCATCACTGAATGTTTCGGTTGGACATATTTTTTCGAGACACACCAAAATACTAAGTCAAAACACCAAAATTCACCATTTCCTCTCTCACAGGAACATCATCATTGACATTCATCGAAACCCATATCATAATGAGGTTTAATCCCTAAATAAACCAATATTTCCCTACCCACCATATGGATATACTAATATCACTCCTGGAGTACATCTTGAATAGATTCTACCACCTAGGAACACATTCTTTTATTTCCAATCCATGTTCAACTGTTAAATTTTTTAAAATTTTATAAAGGTTCAAGCTCAGATTGATCATGTCACCACATCTCAAATCATCCACCGATATTGTCCCTTTTCAATAGGACCTCACAATTATAACTAAAATCTTTGGTTCATCACCCAACAAGAATCCCCCTAAACCTCGATCACCTCACCCTATAGGGAACTTGATAGTAAAAACCTATCAGGACTCTACATCCCTCTACCAAGCATTCATAAACCAAATACCAACATGAATATACTACCACTGCATCACTCAGGTCCATTGTAAAACAATGAGTGATCCTTCTCACAAAACCAAGACTCATCAAACCCAAGGGTCTCACATTCCACTGTGACCGATTCACCGAACCTAACTCGTCATCCTGTAATTCGATCATTATCATTCCTAATCTCACATGCCCAACCAGGAAATAAACCATTATCATGGAATATCAATTTAGAAAATATCAATCATTCTAGATGACTTTTTATAATAATATTAACACCTCACATGAATCAAGTCTAAACACAAGATCGCCCATATTTTCATGCAACGATACAGATATTTTATACATTGATATTACATCTAAGTATATGAATACTCAAAACATAACATTTTAATCCATTCCAGAATCATATTTGTAACATCCTGAGATTTTATGAAATGATTTTTATATTAATTTAAATTTTTATATGTCTTTTTCTATATTCAATACCGATTTTATATTACGTTACATTAAAAAATTAGTTTCTTCAATAGCATGCAAGGCACATGACATCAAGTCTCAGTGAACCATGAACAAATTTTTTTATTAAATATAACCATTATAACCTAGTCGTTAAATAAGAGGGCATGATTAGTATTAAAAAATTTATGAAATATACATACAAATTTCCTACTCAATATAAATTTATTTATAAATTATTAGTAAATAATCAATCAATTTTTAGTAAAGTAATAATATTCATCATAAATATATATTCTTCAAAAATGGTTTTGGTTTATTTTTACGAGAAAATATTATAATTAATTTATAGAGATTTTAAAAAAATTATTTGACAAAATTAACATCACTTTTTGAATCATCATATCTAAATTAACTTATGGTGAATTTTCAGATGCTTTAGAAAATATTGATCTTTTAATGAATAGTGAAAAATACTGATTTTTGTAAACTCTCGTTTCCTTTCAATAAATTAAGTAATTGAAATGCCCAATTATTTTTTAAAGTAACATGAATATTAGTTATTTATATTTAATAAAATTAATTAATTTTGAATCAACTTTATATTGTATTTTAGTAAAATTTTATTTTTGGGTTTAAAAACAATGGTTTTTCTGAAAACTATTTTAATGTAAAGAATGTATCTCCATTTTAATTAATTAAAATAATCCCTAATGAGGAATATTTTAAATAAAATTCATTAGGTTTTAAATCATTTCTAAGTTAAATTAGTAAAATTATATATAATATAATATATGTTATTCGAATCATTCTTTTATTAAAATTTCATATAAAATTTTTTAAAACTTTTGTATATTTTCTCTTTGTAAACTCGCTTTCTCATCACGTTTATGTGATTAATTTTGAATTAAATTTTTACACATATGTTAATTGAATTGGAAAAAATTTATTCCATATTTTTAATTATCATAATTTATATTATAAAATAAGGTAAACATTATTTTTTTACTAAAATGAATAGTGAAAACAATAAAGATTATTTAGCACGATTAAGGTAAAAATGAGTTTAACAAAGGGTTAAACTACAAAATAATGGTTAAAATGACCTAAAAACTTACATAAAATATATTTTATGGAAATATTTAGACACAATAATGTATAATTATTGATAACACCCCATTTATAGCCTTGTTCAATGAAAAAAACATGGGTATATTTTTTTCTTTTCTAAAAATTACAAGTGTGCCACTCACCTCACTTATGAAAGGACACCCACTATACTCTATTATTCACACCATAAAACTATTTTATATCAGTAATCCATTTCCAAATAACTTCCAAAAAAAATTCCTCTCATCATATAATCCTTAGTTTTGTAATAAATCCCACCTAGGAAGGCTATTGATGCAAACATAAGGAGGATACCTGGAGAAGAGGCAATGTTCTTCGCTGAGAGTTTTTTTTATTTCTTCTTCCACCTCCTTAAATTATTATTAAATCCTGATTATATAATATAATAAGTATATTAAATATATTTATATGTTATTATGTTAAGTTAATGAGCTACAACCATCTACACTTCCATCAAATAGGTTATGAAATCATTATTCATGTGTACGGAGGACTACTGCCTCACGAACCGATGTCATTTGTTTTTTCATTACCACCAATCACGGTTGGGTATGATGATGGATATAAAATATATATATATATATATATGATATTTAAAACATAATTATACCTATGGATTCATTAGATCATATATAACTTTTTAAGTTTCATTCTGTATGAGATACAATAACGTCGCTTGTGTGTACGGCGGGCTACTCCCTCAGGAAGCGATGTGATTCTCTTTCACTAACCCATTACATAGAAGATAATAAAGGATATATTTAATAAATATATATGATATAAATGAAATATTTATGATATTAACGATATATTTATAATTATTAAAAAAATAATATATCATTTTCTTTATTATCTTTTAACTCATTGAAAGATGATAACACTATTCAGGTACATGTGAACTACTACCTTTACGAAGCAATGTGACTCTATTTTCATCACCACACCACATGGATGATATGTATAAGAAATAATATATTATTTATGGTATTATTATTAATATGTAAATATATTATATTAATTAACTCATTTTTCATAATGATCGTTGAAAATGAAAACATTACTCATGCATGTGTACGGCCTACGATCTACATGATCATAACATACTTCATTTCTCCAAACCATAATGATTTATACTAAATGTATAATTAATGAATAAATGTGATAATTATTCCATTATTATTATTATTGATATAATTCAACTATTATCAAAGTAACAGGATGGAAAATAACAAATCAAAAAATATATAAAAAATAGAGCGATAATTACCCAAAACGTGGGCCTGTTGTAATTATGGTCATCCAGAGAATGTGCCTATAAGGGGTTCCGAAACTCTAGGATTTACCCCTGTCGTCACCTTCATCTTCTCTGTCCCGGGTCGGTGGCATTCTCTCCTCGGCTTTCTCAGTGGATCATGACACGCGGCTCGCAACTTTGTGGACTTGATCATGTCAACGCTTTCACTGTTTCCTGACCTCCTTACTCTATCCCCAAATATGATAGGTCTTTTATCACTGAAGTGGTTAAGGTTCTTGGTTGATTCCTATTTATTTGGGTTTCAGCCTCATTTCGGTGTCTACTGAGGGCACGTTGGGAGATTCGTTGTGGGATTTGAGTACGGTTTTAGAGGTGGCGATGGGATTTTAGGTCTGGATTGCGGAGGGACCATCTTTCGGGTGGGTTAAAGTTTGGGTGACTGGTTAAGGTGATGGATTTCACCCCATTTGATCTTGAATTGAGTTAAGGTTTTGGATTCAATTTTCTGTGAGTATTTCGGTTTGTTGTATGATTCTCCATCTTTGAATCCTTGAACCTGTTCTATTTGTGATTTCATTCTGGTTGAAGCATTTTTTGTGCATCTACGTATACTGCTCCGATTGGTCTGCATTTTTGGAAGTTTGTAACATGGTTCTTGAATCTCCAGGATTGGATGATGCCAGTGACTCTTAATTGATGATTATATGTGGGAAAAGAAAACTGAATTGCAGTAGAACTTAAAAACGATGAAGGTTTTAATGTCTCTCGGACATCTTTTAGAGAAGCTGTGAATTAATAAAGGGAGTATGCAATTTGAGGCTGCATTAATGTTCTTGGTTGATTGTTTAATCATGGATATGTTTGTAACTATCACACTACATGGATCTGCATCAGATGAGGATCAGAGAAGGAATATTTCTTCTGAGTATTCCATTTGGATTTGTAAGTTCAAGAGGGTATGGCTCTGCCATCGGTACCAGTTCCGTGCAACCGTGCATGGGACAGCTAGTCGAGTGGTCATGCGATGGTGAAAGATTTTCATCATGATATAGTCGCTAGGGAGGGGTGGATCTTGTATTCTTGATCTAGGTTATAATCTTTCTTGGTTTTAATGGTTGTAATATTTGGATCTGACGGTTTCTCACTTTTACCTAAAAAGTGTTTTGATAATAAAAATAATAATTTTCAGTCAGTCAATTACCCAAAACGTGATTTTAACAAAGAATTATTAATAAATCGGTAATAAAGGGTAACAAATAAATTGTGTATGGTATGATATATAAATACATATATATATATATATGGTTATGTAATAGATTTAAAATAAACTTATATTTAGTATATAGGAAGTTTGAACATGTACAAAGGAAGTTGAGACATAAGGTAAGGTATTTTCGTCTCACTTTTATTTTTTATGATACAAATATCATATTCATCATATTTTTATTTTATGTGGTGTATATATAGACCATGAATGTATTTTATTATTATTACCCTGAAAATTTTTGTGATTTATACATCCATTTTATGATCTCTCTTTCATGGGGTTTATGGTTTCGATGACATAAATGTGGTAATGGTTTTTTATCTCAATTTTCCTTCTTTGAGACATGTGATTATGTTATAGACCTATATTATTTTATTAGGTGTATATATTAAAACTTTTACATTTTATATCATGAATCTACTTATTTTCATGATATTCTAAGTTTCATTTAATATTATTATTTTGTGAATATTATGATTCAATGTTACCAAAGTGGTAAGAGTTTTATGTTACAATCTCATTGTTTATTAGGATTTCTAGGATTATGATTCAAATGATGAAATGTTATGATATATCTATCAAGAAATGTACCACCCTGAGCTTCCACGATACGCTTCTCATTCAATAATGCAATAGCTTGCATTGTACGCAACTTCGAGTTCTAAAACACCGCGACTAATCAAAGTAGCCGTTATGAATAGTAATAACCACTTTTTAAAATTATAGAAATTTTATATTTCAAAATGGACTTCATTTTTGGATTCGGAATATCGAAATTAGCCTATGTTGAATTTTTGGTATTTTTCTGAGAACTTCTAATTTTTTTTATGAATAGTGAAAAATACTTAAAAACAACTTTTTTAATAAAAATAATTTATAGTGATAAATTATACTATTTAGTGGTTTTAAAGTATAATTATAATATATTTTTACCATTTTATCCAATGGTGTTCATTAGAATTAATTTCACTTTGAAATTGGACATAAACAATTGTTAATCTTTTGATATATATTGTTTCTTAAAAACACGCTATTTGTTGTGACGGCGGGAATTAATTATAAGATTAATTAATGAAACTTATATGTTTGGAATTTTGTAAAATAGACATCATTTTTGAATTCGGAATATCAATTATAGCTTAGGGTGAAATTTTGGCATTGTTCTGAAAAACTTCAATTTTTGATGAATAGTGAAACCACTAAGTGGTAGTTAAATAACTGATTTTTCGTTTAAATGAAATATTACCACTTCTGTGTTTTGATTTTCAAAAATCCGACATACATGGTTGTCATTAAGAAGTAAAATTTGGTTCAATGAGATTAAAATAATTTTTGGTGAATAGAAACTTTTAAGTTCTTAATCGCGATTAGAGGTAATTAGTGTAGTTTAAGATAAAAATAATGTTTTAATAATATGAGATGAGCTTGACACATGTCCTACCCTAATTGGATGTTCCATGGCCGACCAAGACAATCCATGGGTCAACTTGGGGACCCCATGGAGCCACTTTATTTGGAAAATGACATAAATACCTTTTATTTAATGTTAAAGTAAAAAATGACACAAACATGAAATATTTTACTAAAACAATTTTTACATGGGGTTATAAAAGTCATATTTTTTACTATAAATAGTCATTTGAAAGATAAAAAGATTTCATACATCATAGTATTTATTTTATAATTTTTAGACATTAAATAAATTAAATTATTTATGACATCATTATGATGCAACGATGACCTCATTATTTAACGATTTTAATAAAATGAAAAGATAATGTACAATCCAAGGCTTACACTTGTCCAAAGACTATTGGATGGGTATATTTAGAACCCTTATCACCTTAGTCACGAATTATATAAGTGTGGGACCTTTATAATCCAAAAAGCATTGTATAATAATGTAAAATTCCCTTACTTTCCAAGAGTGCCCCTCCTCTCCTCTTATAAAAGGCCCCCACCTCTACCACCTCATTCACACTTTCAAGCCATTTGGCTCGGCCAACCTCTACCCAAATACCCTCCCAACTTCCCTCCCTTACTCGTAGAAGCCTCACTTTGGGCAGAAGTCTTCCCAAGGAAGCCTTTGGCTCAAATCAAAAAGAGTTACCCGATTTTTAGGTAATGTCTTCTCTAATGTTGTTTTTTTTTTATTTAGCTTCTCCAACCCCTTAAACTCTTTTTATTAATTTCTTTTGTAAAAAAACCAGTATCCTCAATATACTAGGATGTTGTTATAATAAGTATTCAAGCTACACTTACACACACCTACATATAATGGTTAAAGAACATACGGTTTCTGTGGATGGCGAATTTCTGCCTCACGAAACGATGATTGTTCAACACTCATATAACACATTAAAAGGTGGACATTAAGATGTCACTATATTTATATAGGATATATAATATGTTTACGTTTTACTTATGCTTCTGTATTTCTCATTTATGGCATACCTTATGATTTCCATTATGGGTAAACGCGATAATTTCATTTTAGGAAGTGCGGACTACCGCCCCCTCAAAGTGATGTGAATCGTTAATGCCATATGTGGGATGTATAAAGGATGGAGTAAATGATATTATATATGATATTATACTGGAACTATATTATACCTTTATATAATTATGATTTCATTCCATTAAATATGAAATAGAAATGAAAGTAGCGTTCATGCGTACGTACGGCTTACCGTCTCCGTGAACGGTGAATTTCATTTCTTACCTCTAAATGTTACGTAATATTATGAATGAATGTATATACTGGATATATATGATATATATGATATCTACATCATGAATATAATTCTGGATATAATGGATATTTCACCACATGAACAACTTGTAATTATAAGAAGTTTATTGTTGACACAAGTACCAAAGATAGACAAAACGACCGTTATTAACTTAAATAATTACATAACGTTCATAACATTGTAATAAGTGATATAAAAAGGATAATGAAATTGAAAATGGTTCTTAATAAGGTAGATATTAACTCTAGTTTATTATTCAGGAGGTTAAATAACGGTTGAGTCAAGTCGGACACGAGGTAAGGGAATTTCTTAACCCAACTTCCATTCTTTGGGTTAATCTGCTACTTTCAAATTATGTCATGATATTATTATGTCATATTTTGTATTTTTTACGTTCTTTATGTGTACCTATAGTGAATACACATAATAGATATATTTTATTTTAAAAATGATCTTTTTAAGGACTTTGTCTCAATCTCCTTTCATTGAGGCATATTTGGTTTTATACACAATTTTCTTTTATACGGTGTATAAACCCCTTTGAATTTTACGTTTATTCAAAAGGAATCTTTTTTATACGAAGCGTTTTACTAAACGACAAAAAGGAAATGTTTTTCTTTCCGTACATATGCGGCAACAATGACTTCTTCGCCATCGTGACCATTATTTGAGTTTCAGCTTCCTTTACAAGCCATACCTTTTTTTTAAAGAAAAATAAATACCATGTTTTACCTTTCTTTTATTTTGGTATTGAAAATGGTTTTGAAAGTGTTTTTATTATATCAATGTTTTGTATTGAAATCTTGTGATTGAAATTTGGAAATGTTATGTTTCCTTTATGCATGTTTTATGTGATACGATTATGTTATGGTTTATGATATGTTTAAACCCATTCATATGAGGAATGAATTGGAATTAGTAAGTGACGGGTGGAGCCCGCTATAGATCCTCGATGCATCGACAGGTCTCATGAGACAAAATAGTGTCTTGGCACGAGGCCTTGACAAAATCTTCTTTGTGGTCTTGGCATGAGGCCTTGACTACGTGGTTATGATAGTCTGGCATTATGCATTCCATCATTATGAAATTGGTTATTGATATTGCATGTGATTATTCGACCAGTAGAATATCCATGTGAATAAGTAAATGGCATTATCTCATTTTACTTTTGCCATATTATGTTGATGTTCAAGTTTAAAAGGCTTTTGTTTTAGTCATACATTGCCTTAAATGTTTATGTTTATTTATGAAAGCTTCCGCAATATTGTTATCCTTACTGAGCATCTGAGCTCACCCCTTTCAATGTTTTAATATTTTCCAGGATGTGAAGAAGTATTTTCTGAATGACCTGCAGGGATAGTCAGAAGAGGATATGAGTGTGGACTATGGAGACTTTGTTATTGTAGTTTTTCACCTTCTGATGTAATGTAACATTTATGAATGTATCTAGTGTTTCCAAGGCTACTAAACTAATCGGTCTTTCGAGACTTGATCTTTTGTGATCATGCCAATGTTACGAAGTAATGCACCGACTCTGGGTAGCTGGGGTCTGGGAGTTACAAGAAACTCATGAGTTTTCCTCTCCTCTATTTATGTCATGGGAATACCTATTTTCCCTCCATTTTCCTCTCTTAAAATATATGAAAAATCAGCTTTATTTCTCTCTTTAGTCAAAACCCCTTTTTCATCCAAAACCATGTTTTTAAAAAATAGTTTCAAAATTTGATTTTAACATTATGAAAATTATTTATTAAATAAATTTTTAACCATGTTTGACCTTTTCTAAAAAAATTGAAAGGAATATTTATGTATTTTTTCAAGTAATACCCATTCGATTTTTACCAAAAATGTGAAAATAATCTTTGTATGGAATGAAATGAATTTATATCTTCATTACTATTACTTTATTTGAATCTTAATTTATAATTTTTTAAGGTTACTTTGAAGGAAAACAAATATTGAAATTTTTTACAAAGTATTTTCAAAAAAGAAAGGCTATTTTCCACAATAATTGTTTTAAATGATCTTTAAATATTTCTTTTTAATTTTCAAAGTTATTTTCAAAAAAATGATTTTAAATATGTTTTATGTTTTAAAATTTTATTTTTAAATTGAACTAATTTTCCACTAGAAATGTTTTAAATGATATTTAAAAATAATTTTCCATCTAGGTTGACATTTTTTGATGTTACCTATGACTTACTAAGGATATGATCCAAGAATATAATTATTATTATTTCTCTAAATGGTTTGTGTTTATAAAGATAAGATGTTTAGGAAACCCATTTATATTCCATGGGTTATAGCATGATAATATTCTAATAAAATCTTCTTCTTTTCCATGGGTTAAGATCTGATGAAATGATGAAATTATTATGATGCTTGTTTCTTTTCCAAAGGTTATATTATGATGAAATTTTTATGAAACCCACTTCATTTCATGGGTTTTGATATGATGAATATGTTATGATTTTTGGGAACACATACGTATGATTTTCATTACATGATGATATTTAAGTTATAACCAAGTATGTTGGTCATGTTATAACTGAGGACGGTGGTTATGTTACCTTAGTTGTTTTCTTTATAGTCTTTTCAGCCACTTTTCCTTCTAATAATTAAAAATCCTTTTATAGTAGTGGTGGAGCATGTTCTTTTATTTCCTTATGATTCATGTCTTATAAACTGCCAATATATTATCCAAGACTCAATATTATGATCTTTTATGTGCAGAGTATGGTTTCCATTTATTATTATCATGTTCTTATACCCTTATGTTCATGTTACTCTTACTTATATACCTTTCTTACCCTTATTGAGAATATGATCTTACCCTTTCTTATGTTTCCTTTCCCCAGGTTATGAAGAATGGATTTAAGTAGGGTATATCTATGAAGAGTACTTAATGGGAAGATCTTTATGAGATACATTGAATATATTCCATGAATTAAAAAGATTGTGTTACAACTTTACAAATGCTCTAAACTATTATTATCCTTATGCATGTGTTTCTATAATTTAATGAATATTCAGATAAAAAGTTATAATATCTATGTATGAGAATCTTGTGTCGTTATAGTTTGTATCAGTGGAAAGGTTTAGTTAACCTTTATAAATTATGATGAGAAAACTTTACTAAGATACTTAGGGATATTTTTAATGATATATCTTGGTATGTTTTTAAATATAAGTTTAAATATGAGACAAGGTATAGGGAAAATGTCATAGAATTTTAGTAAATGATATAGTAAGTGGTTTCCAAGCATTTACATCTATGTTTGAATACTATAAGTAGATGTGTCTCTAGAATAGAGGTACCTAGGGTTAATAACTCTGAAAAGGGAACATTGAGTCGGACATGATCATCACTTGGTGCATGAAAAGGGGCCTTGTTGTAGACCTGGTTTCACACTTCTGAGGGATATTATTTGGGAATTCATAAACTCTTTACAAACCATTATAAACAATTTAAATATATTTTCATCATGAATGAACTAGGATAAACCTAAGGCATCATAGATTTTAAAAAATGTGTCTTGATTTAGAACTCCTATAAATTATTTTTAATACTATTTGATTTTTCATTATGATTAGTGTTTGTCACACTATGATTTTTTTCATTAGTCAATGGTGGGAACTAGAACAAAATGGATTAATATTGAATGTGATGGACAATGATCTGGTGAGAAATAAAATGGAATAATTACTGGAGGGAATTATGTTTTGATTTTTTCTAAACATTTATCATGAAATATGATTAACAACATGCACCTTAGCCAACTCTTTAAATCACCACATAAGATAAGTATATATTTTGATAAGATTTTGGGTAATGGAGATCATGGAGGAAAGAAGATTTAGTTTCTTATATGTCAAGAGTGTGGTAAGAAACACCCAAGTGGATGTCTTAGAAGAACAATAAGATGTTTGAGTATAGAAAATAAGGACACAAATCAAGTAATTTTAGAGGGAAAATAAAGAATCTGGTTAACTTAATGGATAAGAATAATGGATCCATAAAATATCATCGACTATAGAATGTTTTAAATATGGAATGTATGGGAATTATACAAATCAATGTCAAAAGGGGAAATCTAATGAAGATAATTACAAAGTTTGTATGAGTAATGGTTTTAATATTTATGATAAAGAGACTATAAATGATATATGAAAAGAAAAGGGTATTAAGGAATAAGATGATGAAGCCTAGTTAATGATTTGAGAAAGAAGTTGTAACACCCCAAAAATTCCTTTATATTATTAATAGAAATATTATTTTAAAATGAATTTTATATTATAAACTCATAGAGATACTTTTAATTTCTATAATAAACTTCGAACATCACATCTTGATACAAATTAGTACATCTTGGAATAGAAAAAGAAAGAACATACTAGAAAATGTCAACACATTATTTCATTGCTTAAGAACATTATATTAAGTCTATAAAAATTCCTATTATTAATCCAAATATCACAATGGTAAGATGAAAAGAGAATAGATAAATAAAAATATAAAAAATTAGTTCAACTTGATCACCTTGAATCATCCCACCCACAGACAGTGTTGTAGCAATGAAACGGAGAGTTAGTCGTACAAAATTCATTTTGGAAATGATATTTAAACTTGATTCAAATCAAATTTAATGATGAAGAGTAAGTGTGATAGTATATTTGTCATTAAATATGATCAACTACCTTTATGTTTTTTAACTAATATAGTTGGTCAACATTATTATCATTAGTCAATAAAATAGTTCATCGTTATTTTGTTGGTTACATATATGAATTTTAGGATGGCAAGTGTGACTACTCTCAGCGATGGTGATGGATCTCGAAGATTGGCGACGAACCCTAGTTCATGAGCGCAGATGAATTCCCCCCCTCCCTGGAGGTGGGCAGGGGGTGGATACTCTTCCACGACCTCCGAATCAATGAGCGGTGTTTGTACCTTTCTCTAACCCTAACTTTCTCCCTGAATTCCCTTCGATTTCATTGAGTCTGAAGGTTCCTAGTCTGCATCTTGGGGACCCTCAACTCTCGATTTCTCTTCCGGAGTTCTCCACGGCGTCGAATCTTCTAAACTTGACCCTGGTGGCTTGATTTAATCACTGAAGACCTTCAGTTGATGAGTTTGATAGGTTTGTGTTCAGTAAGTGGGAATTAAAGGATCGCGCGGTGGTGGGCTTGCTTGACAAGAATCATCTGATGATACAATTCTCCTCGGAGGAAGATTTAGTGTGTGCTTGATCAAGATCTCCTCACTGATGCGGTGGATGTCGTTTCTTTCTTCTATGATGGAATTTTGACCTTTGTATGAATCGGGATTCACCCGCAGCGGTAACCTGGGTTAGTATTCCTCATCTTCCTTTGCCATTCCAGAATCCATCCATAATCCGTATGATAGGGAATCTAGTCGGACGATTTCTCTGCTCTGATGCCCGCACCTTATATGTAAGCCATCCTGTCAACCCGCAGCTATGTGTGGAGGTGGATGCTTTGAAGCCTCCTGTTGAATGGATTTGCATTACGATTGGTGAGGAATTCCACTAGAGGTAGGCGGTGGTCTATGAATCGTGGGTCAATTATTGTCCGAGGTTCCATCGGTTGGTTCATCGGGACAGTCACTGCTACGGTGGAGAAACCTAAGTTCCAATTGAGCATTGTGGTAAGGATGATGGCCAGGGCCAGAAGACTGGTGATGTTTATATGACTGGCACTGGCGTGGGTGGCTCGGCCTCAGGGAATCCTACTGTTGTAGTGGTGTTTGAGAGGCTGAGGCAGGATCTCTGGTATGGTGTGGGCCAAGTGAATACAGATGATGGTATTTATGGAGGTGGTGTTAGGAAGAAGGCTATAGTGGCACGCGATGGGTGTGTTTCTAGTGTTGGGCTTGAGGATATTGCAACTAGGCAGTGTGCTATCAGTGCTGCTAAAGACACTGCTCATTTGAAGGAAGTTGGGTGTGCTGGTAGTGTTACTGAAGTCATTTCTAGTCCGAAGGAGGATGGGAGGATGTTGAATTCGGATGGGTGGAAGCAGCCCAAAGTTCAACTCGTCTTGGTAAGGGGTCCAAGATGCAAATTCAATCTGTTGCTTCTGGGAATGCTGCTGAGATATGTAATCAGTTCCAAACATTGGCAACTGAAGAGGTTTCTAATGGGGAGGTGGGCTCCTCAATGAAGGCAGATAAAGTTTTGAAAATTATTTGAGCTGATGCAGAGAAGGAAATGAATGCTGGGCAAGACTTTCAAGGATAGCCGCATTGCTTGGCGATGGTTGCCTGCAACAGCTTGTCTGCAGCCCGGACGGTTGATGCTGGTTCTCATGATGTCATCGCTGGAAATTGGGGGGATGTCTCGGACAGTGATAAGGAAAATGGAATGGTCAGGCCGTCCTATAGTGAGGTCCTAAAGGATGGGAAGTGGAAGTCCGGAAAGGCGGTGACTGTCATGACAAGCCGAAGGCCGAGGAAAGACTACTATAATTTGCCAAATCCACTTTCTACTCGGCCCTCCTTAAAGTAATCTTCGAAAGAGATGATCTCATTGGAGAAACTGAATCTTAGAAGGAAGTATGCCAAAATCCTTAAGCACTATGAAAGCTCAGAATGGGAGTCAGCTACTGCGGAGGAAGTCTATCATGGGGGTGGTAATGGGTATGATATGTATGACATGTAACTGGCTTTTTATCTTGCGGCGCATGCTTTCTGTACTTTTCTTTTATATTAATAAATAGTCACGGGTCCACCTCTGACTACCTTCTCTGGTATATGGATTTTAAATAATCATCAAATTGTTTAATGATATAATAAAACTATATTGTTTTCAATGAATATAAAACACATTCTCTAAAAATATGTTTTATGGTGAAGTGTTAAAATATTATTTCATCTGGTAATATTATAAAATTATTTATAAATGATAATATATTCTAATTAATCCCAAAGCAATTTTTATAATGGTCTGAATATTTATTTTTCTTTAAAATTATTAATTTTCATTAATATAATTGTTTATTAAAAAAATTAAAATTCTCATAATTAGAGAATTTTTTTTAATAAATAAACTTCATGTTTTGGATCAATTTATCAAAATTATCTTAGGATTTATAATTATAATTATTTAAATAATATTATTATAATTTTATAATTATTAAATTAATATAATTATTTATTTATAATTATATAAATACTTATTTAAAGAATAATTGTTATTTATTTATAATAATCAAAAATATATAAATGTATAATTATAGTAAATATATATTTATAAATATATTTATTTACAAATATATTTTTAACATTATTAGTGGATATATAATCTTAAATACATGCATTTTAAAAATGAGTGAAATTGAATAATTCAAAATTAGTACACTTTAAAAATATTGAAAAACAAGAGAATTTTAATTAATTAAATATAAATTATTAGAAAAATATGGATGTATATATATATATTGAACTAAAAATGAATATATTTTGAAAATACTAAAACATAGCAAATAAAAATATATAAATAAATAATAGAAAATGATCAAATTCAAAAATAAATTAAAAAAATTAAAAAAGGATTCCTTAACTGTAACAGCTTTAAAAATAAATAAATAAAATTGAACAATGAAACACATAATATATAAAATGTATAATGTTATTATAAAATTATAAAATATACGAAAATTTGAATAAATTACATAAATATTAGGTCTATGTGTTTCTATATATTTTATAAATATATTTTGTGTGTTCTTTTGTATATAAAACTACATTAATTACATATACATATATATATATATATACGTGAAATCAATGTAACACACGATGTTTGATATATGTTAAATTAAAAAATCAAACAACATTAAAAGGGAATAATATATTAATATGTTTTTAAATGACATTTTATTCATTTTATATATATCTATATTTAATATATATTATTTATTACTATATATAATTAATATATATATATATTATACTTATTAATTTTTATTAATAATTGTTTAATTAATAAAGTATTAAAGAATTTTGTAATTTATTCATTTTTAATTTTTTTGTTTAATTATTACAATCTATCAATTTATATATCTATATTTAATATTACTATTTATCAATATTTATAACCTATATATATGTATATTAAATTAATTCATATTTATTAATAATTATTTAATTAATAAAATGTTTAATGTTTTTCGTCATTTACCAATTTTCAATTTTTATTTGTTTAATTATTTCATTTTATTCATTTTACATATTTATATATTTAATATAAACTATTTATTAATTTTTAAAACTTATATATATGTATATTCATTTTATTCATTTTTTACAATAATTATTTAATTAAAGAAATTATTAAAAAAATTATTTTAATTTGTTTAATTATTTCATTTTATTATGGACCTTTATTAGTGATTTATTTTTTGCGTTGATAAAAGGTACCTTTATTAGTGCTAAAAAAGGCACTGATAAAGGTTATCTTTTATCAGCACTAAATAAAAAACACTGATAAAGGTCCTCTTTTATCAATGATTATTTTAGTGTTGATAAAGATGGACTTTCTCAGTGCATTTATATAGCACTGATAAATATCAATGGTGTTAAAGATACATTTTTTATTAGTGGATTTAGAATCAATTAGGAAATGGTTCAAAACAATGGTCTTTATTGCACTCACAGTTTGACACTCTCATGGGACATTATCTGGTTAATCAAAAGCCTATACAAAGCATTAGGAATGATATAAAGATAATTTAAAACTTTCATTGAGATTGAAGTATAGCATCATAAAAGTATGATATTAAAAGAATTAATATTATTTTTTCCTTGATAATAGTTATTATAAGATTCCTAATAGTAAAAAAATTTAATATTATGATTTCCTTTAGTATGAAAATTAAAATTTCAAGGAATAAATTTCCTTAAGGGGGGAAGAACATAACGCCCCAAAAATTACTTTATGTTATTAATAAAACTCTTATTTTATAATGAATTTTTTATTATAAAGTCTTAAAAATACTTTTAATTTATATAATTAAATTTGAACATCACATTGTTTATATGAACTATTATGGATTGAAATAGTACAAAAAACACATACTAGAAACTAGCAGCACGTTATTTCATTGTTTAAGAACATTATATTTATTCTAAAAAATCCCAATTATTAATCCAAATATCACAATGCGAAGACTAAAAAAATCAAAAATATAATAGTTTAGTTTAACTTGATCCCCTAGAATCATCCCACCCATGAACAACACTATAGAAAATAAACAGAGAGTTAGTAATACAAAATCCATTCTAGAAAAGATATTGAACCTTGATTTAAATCGAATTGAATGATGAAAAGTGAGTGTGATGGTATATTTATAGGTAAATATGATCAAATAAATATATATTTTTCAACTAATATTATTTTTTTACATTATTATATTTATTTCATTAAATATTTGGTCATTATTTTGTTGGTTACATAGATTCATTTTAAATTATCATTGGGAATTTTTAATGATATAATTAAACTATATTGTTTTTAAAGACTATAAAACAAATTATATTAAAATATGTTTTATATTAAACTATTAAAATATTATTTCATATAATAATATTATAAATTTATTTCTAAATGATAATATATTCTAACGTATACCAAAGAAATTTTTATAATGGTATGAATGTTGATTTTTCTATTAAATTGTTAATTTTCCTTAAAATAATTATTTACATACAAATTTAAATTCTCATACTTAGATAATTATTTTTAAGAAATAAAATTCTTTTTTGGAATCATTTCATCAAAATTTTATTGTGATTATTTTTTTGAAATTTTCTCACAAAAAATTATTTTTTTTTTGTGAAAAAGTGGAAATTGTCGTTTTAGAAATCACTGCGATTTTATGACATCATTATTATGTCAGAATGACTAAAAATTTTATGAAAAATTTTATTTAATAAAAATATATTTTAATAAGTATAAAAATTATTTTTAAATTATTAGTTTGAATTTGTAAATGTATACCTTTAATTTTGGAACCAAAAATTTGAATTTTAAAGATAAAAATTATTTTTGATTTATGTGTATTAATTGGGTGGTTTGGAAAGTACAGTTTAGTTTATTGAGGTATTGAACCACCACACACCATATCCCACTCTTAAATATTCCATAAAGTTGTTTTTAATTTATTGATCTCACAAGTGGTGAGCTTATATGGTAAAATAACCAATATTTAATCACTTAAAACCCACCCCTCCTCGTGTATAAATACCACCCTTTCTCCATCCTCTACACTCCAAATTGAATGTCCAAGAATTTATTCTATTTTCTATGCTCAAAAAATCCTCCAATTTTTTTCCAAGGTGTATATAAGGTACTATGGTTTCTCCCTCACTGATTTAGGAAGAAACTTTCCAAGGTAAGCGAAATTCTCATCTTCTTCTTTTTCAATCAAGTACTCCTCTTTTGTGAGTCATCTAAATTTTAAAAATTATTTATTTTTATGAACTTTTTATATTCACTCTAATTACCAAGTTATGTTTCATCAATGGTATATATTATTTCCCTCCCATTATTCCCTTTTCATGATCCATAATGTATACTGTTATACTGCCGAAATTTAGTAAGGAAAATTCTCATCTTAACCTTTTTCATCCAAGTTCCCCTTTTGTGTAAACCTTATAAATGTCATTAAAATTAATTATCATACAAGTTTTATGTTAATACTAATTAAAATTAATTATTTTATCAATTTGAGACCTCAATTACCTCCCATTATACTTTTTCTTTTTCAATGTTATGAATTATCATGCTACCGAATTCATTTATTTAAATTCCTCTTTCCAACATAAGAGATTATCATTTTATCAATATCCAAATATACTCAATGGATATTAACATATATGTAAAAATATATTATTTATTCTTTGATCTACATTTATTAATTACATATTCCCTTTTCATGGGTTAAAAATTATGTTATTTTCAAGACTTTGAGCACTTTATATGCAGTGATTTTGATATGAACCCCATTATTTTCTTCCATGAGTTATTGATGAAATTATTTAATTTAGTTTAAATGTGTCTCACATGAATTAATACATATTATGGGTAAACTCTAATAGAAATCCATTAAATTGGGTAAATAATTAATCTCTAGAGATGACATGCATACAATACCTTGGTGAATAACCTTAGTAATTATGATTTATGACACCTTAGGGATGGACCTTAGTGATATGAAACCTTGGAGATAGACCTCAATGATATGATTATTAACTTATTATTTTTATTTTCTATCCACATATATATATTATGATTCATGTTATTTCAATTATGATATACCTCATATTCATTTGATCAAGCCTTCTTTATATTCCTCTTGCTCGCATGCTAAGTGTTTCTTTTGTTTATTACCTTACGGGGATTTATTGACACCCCTTTCTTTGGACATGTTTCCCTAGTATATTTCTTAGAGTGGGATAAATTAGTATATAATAACATAGAGTTTCCCAAAATAATTTAATAATGTTTATATTTATGTTATCCTTATGTAATTCATGTAATATATACCTAATTTCCAAAACAATAAACCCAAAAGATCTTCTGAATTGTTAAATTTTGTATCTTTAAATGAAATATTTATGTAATTAAAATAATTTTTTTATAGAAGTGGTATTATTTAAGTATATATTTATTTTAATACAATAATTATGAAATATATAAGGGATTTTTAGTATATTTTTTCGTTAAGGATTCCAAAGAATATGTTAAATGATGTTGATGACCTAGAAAATTGATTTAATTGAAAGGTGATATTTTTATTAAGGAAATATAACCCCTAATATGCTTTAGATATTGATATAATGATGTTGGGAAAATATATTTTGGATAAGAATAAGTGAATTGGATGGTACTAATTACCTTGGAATTAATTAATGATTGGTTCACAAACTAGTTTACTCTATCATTGATGAAGTTTACATCATTTTTGGATTTAAGAAATATATCCAATAATCTTTGTTTATACAAGGAATAAGGAAAAATGTATGTTTTCAATAAGGTTTATGTTAATTCAGGTTATTACCTTGTTTCAAGAGAATACATTATGAATGTATTCACGTGTTTAGTAAGTGACAATCATGAGATACTTTATGATATATAGGGGATTAATTTTGAGTTGATTTTAAGAAATTTAGTGACCTTATTTATAAATATTGAATTTTGGAAGTTTTATAAATTTAACCATTTATAGAATAGTTTAAGTTAAACTTTGGATAAGTTTTTAGAAATTAAACTATTACTTCACTGAGTGAATATTTTTCTATATTAAACAACCAATGGTAACCTTTTTTTAAACTAAAGATAGAAGGAATAACTTATCATTCTATTATGGATTTTATTTAGTGCTTCAAACATGAAAAAATCGACTCTTAGGGTAAGATAGGAAGTGAAAATTGATCGTGGAAAAACTAAAATATGAAATTGTTCTTTTGAAATAAAAATATATTAAGTAAGCACATTTTCATATGTTCTCAGTTCAGGTGGAAAAAAGAATTCCTTAATATTAAGAAACGGATCTTGAAATAAAATTTTGTTCTGTTATTATAGTTTTTAATTATATAAATGAACTTTCTCATGTATTTTTGGTTTATGGTTTTTTTATCATTAACCTCATCTAGATCACCCACTTTCTTGTGATCAATGATCTATATCAATCTCTATAATTATTTATGATTTTCTTCCCTGTCTAGATCTTGACTTCCAACCTATTCTATATTATATAGAAACTGAGTTATCAGTTACTTTAGGTAACCTCTATATTTCAAACTATAACTTTTTAAGGGAAGTTTTATTATTAATTTGTAAGATATGGGTTTCTATGAAGAAATTTTTAAATATTAAACCTTTGACAATAGAGACGAATTTTGAGGGTAAAATTCATTTTAAAGGGGTAAGAATGTAACATCATAGGATTTTATGAAATATTTTTTCCAAATTAATTTAAATTTTTAGATATCTTTTTTTATACTCCACCCCAATTTTAGTTTTCATTACATACAACAATGAGTTTCTTCGATAGTGTGCATAACACATGACAGTGAGCTTTAACGAACCATGACATAATATTATTTTAAATATGACCCTATAACCAAGCTATTAAATAGGTTTTTGTCAATAGTATTAACTACTTTATGAAATATACATATAAATTTCCTAATAAATATAAATTTATTTTTAAATTCTTAGTAAACAATCAATGAATTTTTAGTAAAGTGACTATATTCATCAAAAATATGTATTCTTCAAAAATTATTTTTATTGATTTTTATGAGAAAATATTATAATTAATTAAAAAATATTTTCAGAAAATTTATTAGATAAAATAAAATTTATTTTTTAAATCATCAGATTAAAATTAACTTATGGTGAAATCTTAGGATTTTTTAAAAAATATTGGTTTTGTAGTGAATAGTGAAAAATTTTGATTTTTGTAAAACTATACTTTGTTTTCAATAAATTAAGTAATTTAAATTACCAATTATGTTTTAAAGTAACATGAGTATTCTGAAATTATTTTTAATATACTTAATTACTTTTTAATCAACTTTATATTGTACTTTAGTGTATGTTTGTTCTTTGGTTTAAAAAATGGTTTTTCTGAAAGCTATTTTGAAGAGCCTTACATGTCTTTATTTTAATTAATTAAAATAATACATAATGAGTAATATTTTAAATAAAATTTATATAATATATATAAATAAATTCTAATTTATATTTTTACAATTATTATTTTTAGATAAAGTGTTAATATAAAATCAACTTTTTCATGAAAAATACACTTCTCAAAACCTCTCTTTTTCATCACATTTGCAGCTTTTGTATTAAATTTAATTTTTTACTATTTTATAAAATTTATTTAAAAAAAACAAATATAATTTTTAAAATAATCATTTAAAATTTATATCAGTGTGATTTTTTTATAATTTTCTAAAAAGATTAATTTTTCAATGAATAGTGAAAATACTGAATTTTAATGGAAAATTTCTTTTTCATTTAAATTATTTATAAAGTTAAATTATATTTTAAATAGGATTTAAATTAAAATTAGTTAAATTATATATCTATTAATCCAATTTAGGTAATTGTATTAAATTTGATATTGAAATTGGATACAAAAACTCTTTAAGCTTTTAAACATTTTCAATTTCAAAACATGTTTTCTCATCGTCACTGCAAAATTAATTTTAAATTAAGTTTTACACTTCTATGAATTGAAATTGGAAAATATATATTTAATATTTTGAATCAGAATAATTTATATTATATAATATGGTCAACTTAATTTTTTAACCAAAATTAATAGTTAAAATAGAAAAAAAGATTATCAATTAAGGGTAAAATGAGTTTTATAGGTGTTATACTAAAAATATAAGGGTTCTGAAACTTATCATAAATATATTTATTGACCATATTTATACCTTATAATGTTTAATTATCAATAATACTCTATTTTTTATCATTTTTTCATGAGAAAAAACAAGGCTACACCTTTTTTTCAAACAATTACAAGTGAGCCACTCACCTTGCTTATAAAAGGTCACCCCCTCTCATCTCTTCTTCACACATTAAAACCCTTTTGCTTCAGAAAATAAATTCCCAAATAAATTCCAAAATTCACTCTTATAATCTTATAATCCTTATTTTTTTCATAAATCTATCATAGTAGGGCTTTGGGTGCAAACCTAATGGGGATTCTCAAAGAATAGTTAATGTTCTTCAATGAGCATTTTTTTTATTTCTTCCTCCAACTAATTAAATTGTTATTAAAACATTTTAATATAATAACATCATAATATTAAATATTATTATATTTTTTAATGTTAATTTTATGACCTAAAATATCTACTCTTCCATAAAATGTGTTGCAAAATCATTATTCGTGAGTGCCTTGCGAACTAATGTCATTAATTTTTCCATTACCACCCCACACGGTTGGGTAGGATAATGAATATAAATTATATACATGATATTTATAATATAATTACACCTATTTAGTAATTATATCATATATTTATATTTACTTTCCATTTAATTGGGGATAGGATAACGTCAATCGTGTGTACGGCGGGCTACTGCCTCACGAAGTATTGTGATTCTCTTTCACTAAAGCTTTACATGGAAGATAATAAGGGATAAAGTTAACTAATATATGTGATATAAATGCAATAATTATGATATTAATAAAATATTTATCATTTTAAAATAATTATATATCATTTTATTTCTAACCTTTTCACTCAATGAAAGATGATAACATCGTTTGTCTATGTGTAGACAACCTCGTTCACAAAGAGATGTGACTATCTTTTCGTCACCAAACTAAATGGATCCTATGTATAAGAAATAATATGGTATTTATGATATTATTATAATTATTTAAATATAATATATTACATAAACACTTTCCATAATGATCATTGAAAAATGGAGATGTTGCTCATGCATACATACAGCTGACAGTCTCTATGATCGTAACAAACTTTGTTTATCAAAAAAACATTAATGATTGGTCTCAAAATTATAATTAATGTATAAATATGATAATTATTTCATGATTATTATTCTTTATATAATTTAATCATGAAAAAATTAAGATGACCAAAAATAACAAATCAAAACATATATAAAAACAAAGCGGTAAATACCAGAAACATGATATTAACAAGGAATTGTTAATAAACTGGTAATAAAAGGTCATTAGTAAATCATAAATGGTATTATATATATAATTATTTTATATAATATATTTTTAATGAACTTATATTTGTTATACCTGAGATTTTAATCTGTATTAAGGAATTTGAAACTTAAAGTAAGGGATTTTCGTCTCACTTCTATTTTCTATGAGAAAAATTCCATATTCACCACGTATATCTTTTATGTGTTGTATATACTACCCATGAATGTATTTTATGATTATTATCCTCAAAATTATGGTGATTTATACAACCATTTTAGGATCTCTCTTTATTGGTTTTTATGGTTTCAATGTTGTTAATTCGGTAATTGATTCTTGTCTTAATTTTCCCTCTTTGAGACATATGATTATGTTATACACCTGTATTATTTTACAATATATATATAATGAACATTTTACATGCTATATCATGAATCAAATTCATTTAATTATATTATTATTTTCATTTAATTTTATTATTCAATGGGGATTATGATTCAATATTACCAATGTGGTAAGAGTTTTATGTAACAATCTCATTGTTGATTGAGATTATTTATGATTATGATTCCAATGATGAAATATTATAATATATATATCAAGAAACTCATTAATTTCATTATCCTATTATTATGTCTTGAGAATTAATGTTTTCATTTCATTTTCCTTTCTTTAAGTACACATTATTACAAACAAATGTTTTTATGAAAATTGACTTTATTTATCTCTTCGTTCAAAAAACATTTTTCACCGAAAACCATTTTTTCTAAAAATGTTTTCAAAAAATGGTTTTATAATTAACCAGATTATTTATTAAAGAAATTGTTAAAAAAATTACTTTTTTACAAAAAAAAATTAAATAAATCTTCGTGTTTTTTCCAAGTAAAGCCTATTTGTCTTTTACAGAAAATATAGAAGGAAAATTTATATGATATGAATAGAATTTATGCATTCATGGAAATTATTTAATTTAAAGATTAATTTATATGTATTCAAGGTTTTTTTCAAAGAAAAAAAATTTTAAATTTTTTTACATATTTTTTCTCAAAGAAAAATATTTATTGTCCTCGAGAAATGTTTTAATTGATATTTAAATCTTCCTTTATAACTTTTCAAGGTTATTTTCCAAATGTTTTTTATTTTAAAAATTAATTTTAAAAGAAATGTAATTTTCCTTAAGAATTATTTTAAATGATCTTTCAAAATCATTTTCCATCTATGATGAATTCTGTTGATGTTACCTATGCCTTATTGGGGATATAATCTAAGGATACCATTCTTATTCTTTCTATGAATGGATTTTGTTTATGATGAAAATATTTTTATGAAACCTATTTCTATTCCATGGTTCATACCATGATAATATGGTCATGAAACCCACTTCTTTTTCCTCAGGTTATGCTCTAATGAAATGATGAAATGATCATGAAACCTATTTCTTTTCCATAGGTTATGTTATGATTAAATTATTGCAAATCCCATTTCAATTCATGGCTTATGATATGATGAATGTGTTATGATCTTTCGGAACACATAAGTATGATTTTTATTATGTGATGGTGGTTACATTATAACCATGGATGGTGGTTACGTTAAAACTAAGGATGGTGATTACGTTATTAAC
This sequence comes from Viscum album, assembly GCA_963277665.1. Classification (NCBI taxonomy): domain Eukaryota; kingdom Viridiplantae; phylum Streptophyta; class Magnoliopsida; order Santalales; family Viscaceae; genus Viscum; species Viscum album. The sequence continues at coordinate 2,041,072,098 of OY728147.1, read as the reverse complement.
CATATCGGTGGGACCTATATCTCCCCCAAATGAAATGGGTAAAGATTTATATCTCATGAGATAGAAAGGACTATAATTTAGAGTAAACTTAGTTCACTAAGAAACATTTTCCACTAAGATAATCTTGGGAATGAATCTGACTACTATGATATTTTGGGGAGTAAACTCATTCCACTATAAGGAAATGGATTCCATTGGGGATGGTGGTGTATCCCAGCCAGGAGGTGTATCCACCTAAAAAGTGCCCTGATAATTTTTGGAAATAATCCTATACTACAAGGAAATTATTTTCCATGCTTATGTGTATACCAAAATTCAATGTATTAGTCTAATGTTATGCTCTCATGGATTATGTTCTTTGATTTCCTTATAATTCATGTCTTATGAACTGCCAATATTTTTTCATGACTCAAGATTATGATCTTTAATGTGTATGGTAAGATTTTTTTTGTTATTCTCATGTTCTCATAACCTTATGTTCATTTTATGCTTGTGTATCTCTCTTTTTTACCCTTAATGAGCATCATATATCATTATTTCTTACATTTTATTTCCCTAGGTTATGAGGAAAGGTTTTAAGTATGGTATTTCTATAAAGACTACTTAATGGAAAAATCTTTATGGGAGATAGTTAATATCTTTCATGAATTAAGAAATAGTGATCTCAAATGCCAAATAAGGGTAAAAAAGGGATATTTTAATGATAATGTAAGTATAAAATAACTATAAAGGTGTGATAACATGATCCTATCATTTTAAATCTACATCATGCATATCATATTTCATAATCCTGAGTCATGGAATAAGGATTTCTAGTTCATAATACATGATATATAAAAGAATAAAAGAATATAAACTATTGACATTAGACATGAAATTGTGGAATACACATAAAATTGTAATTTTGTGAACATCTTTAAATAGAAAAAATTTCACTCATTAAGTTAAGGACACAAAACTAGGCCCTCTCATAAACTTATAGTTTTGTAAACATTTAAAAATTAAAATAGGTCCATTCATTAAGTTAAAGACATGAAATCATACCATCTCATAAATTTTTAGACATGAAACCAAGTCCATTAATGATCTTATAGACATGAAATCCAAGTACACGCATAAAATTATGGACATGAAATAAAGGTCCATGTATAAAATTATGGACATGAAAACCATATCCACATATAAAATTTTGAACATGAAATTATGTTCACGAATAACATTTTTACCTCACGAGTTATTCATCTTTACCCATTGCATTATAGGGAGATATAGGTACCAACCTTCACATAAAAAAATCGTATATATTTTTTCCACAATATCATAAGACATTCAACATCTCAAAATACATAAAAAGAAATGAATTTATTTAACATTTCGTCAAAGTATAACCTTTGGAAAAAGGAAAGAGTTTCGTAAACATATTTTAATTATAAATATAAACCATTCAGATAAATAATAAGGATAGTATCCTTCGACCATATCCCCAATAAATTTTAATTGACATTAAAGGATTATATATTAGATGGAAAATTATTTTTAAAGATCACTTGTAATATTTGTTGATGAAAATAACTTTTCCATTTTTAAATTACTTTTCTTTTTAAAAAACCATGCACTTATAAATGAAAACATTTTATTTTAAAATAAACTTTAAAACTTATAAATGAAACTTAAAATCATGGAGAAATCATAAAAGTGGTAAAATGGACTCATTCTATATAAATTAAAAAACATTTCGACCATATTTTTTTGGAAACGTCATGAAATACATCATTTTTAAAATTACAAAAAAGATTCCTTTCAAATGATTTTGTAAAAATTTGAACATGGGTAAAATTTATTTAAATTTTTTTTTATATAATAGTAAAAAAAAATTATAAAAATTTATAAAACATATACATGGAATATAAATGTTACCTATTGGATATTTAAACATAAACAATCTAGAATAATGATGAGATTGTGAAATAAACCCTTAACGCTTTGGTACCATTAGAATCATATGACATGTAAAAGAAATAAACATATATAGATATTTAAATCCTATAATTTTTTATAATAATAATAATAAAATACATTCATGGTTTTTTTATACACCAAACAAAAGAAACAAGTGGTATATAAGGCATGTGTCCCATAGAAATAAAAGTGAGACGAAATCCCTTACCATAGGTCACACTTCCTTCTTACACATTAGAACCTCCAATATAATAAATATAGATTTATTATGAATATATTAAAGAATAATACTCATATATATCACAGTATATATGATTTACATATATCCATTTATCACCTATTTTTTATCAATACTTTATTAAAATCACTGTTTTAGGTGAAATCTGCTTTATTTTTCACATATGTTTTGGTTTGGTAGTTTTAGTCCTTTTACTTTGATCATGGTTACATAATATACATAATTTTAATAATTATATAAATATCATATATATTAATTATATACAAAATTTTATTCATTTATTAAATTTAGATATAGAAAATGTAATTACATTGTTCATGAAGACGATAGGTCATACGTACACATGAATACTATTTTCATTTTTCGACAGATAGAATGAAAGTAAGGTAAATAATAGTTCACCCTTTACAGAATAATTATTATATCATATATATTTATCAAATATATCCTCCTTACCATACAAGTAATATAGAAATGAAAAATTAATCACATCGCTTAGTGGAGGTGGTAGTCCACACTTACGCACGAGTGATGTGATTGTTTCCCAATGGTTTGGAAGACAAGAAAGTATAAATGATATTATAATTTAAGAAGTATAATTATGTTATAAATATAATATATAAACTTTAAACCCATGATAATACTCATCCATAAAATATGTTGATTAAAATGAATTGTATCGCTGCGTGGAGACGGTTAACCGTATAGATGCACGGGCAATAGCTTCACTTCTTGTTTAATGGGAAAGAGGGTATATAGTGGTGTTTTTATAATCATAACAACATTTAATAATATTTAGGATAATGAATTTATTATTTTTTGATAAATATCATAGATTTTTAGGAGGTAAAGAAGAGTAGAAAAAGAAATTGATCAGTTAGGGCGATTACCTCTTCTTCAAAACTACTTCTTTAGATCTTCTCTAGTGGGATCTAGGGTTGGTCTTTTGAAAATAAAAAACCTCTATAATGTGTCTAAGAAAGTTTAAAGGATAAATTTTCACGGGATTTTTGATTCATAAGGATCAAAGTGGTGTAAATAGTGAGGTAAGAGGGGCCCTTTTATAATTGATAGGAGGGGAACTTCTGAAATTTCACAAAAGATTAAATTATAATAAGACTACTATGGATGTAAATGATACCAAATTACTAATAAATGAATATAGGGTGACATTTTATACAATATATTATCCAATTTTATATAATTTTATATTTTTATAATTTTTAAATAATTTAATAAAATATTATTTTCCTAAAATATCATATTTTGTTTATTTTGACATTATTCATTACTTTGAATTTAAAAGCATCAACACAACAATATAAATTCAAAAAAATATTTTAATACATCTATAATACGTCACTTTCATCTATAAAATTCATTTATTTAATAAATTATCTTAAATTATAATACTATTAATATTTTTAATATCATTTATTTGATTCTTCTATTAATTGAATAATTATTACGTTAACGTTGTGTAAGAATTTAAGGTGATTATTTATTCCCTAAAATTTAAGAATAAATTTAAAATATAAATATAAATATTTTATATTTAAAAATAATATTTATATTCAAACATATCCTTTGTATAACCCCATATTAAAATATTATAGTTATTAAAAACAAGAGTGTGACATGTTTGACTTTTTTTGAAATAAGATACTATAAACATCATAATCTCATAAAAATGTCCACAAAAGGTCATATAACCGAAAATTGGATGGTTATAGAATAAATTAAATCATCAAATAAAATTTATTCAAGTTTTTATGTTATTTAATAATCCTTATAATTTTATTTTTAACCTAAATTACATGATTTACCCTTACCGTGGAAATAATATTATTATAGTTTTTATTCTTAATGACTAAAAATAAAAAGGAACATATTTACCAAATTTTTACCAACCTATTTAAAATATGGAATCTATTTTTCAAGATTCAACTAAAATAAGTGGAAAATATTAATTTAAAATTAATCCTGCAAAACATAATGAAAAATAGTTTTCTTGAAAAATGCACTTTTAATCCCAAAAATGTACTTATACCAAAAGAAGGTATAAGGATGATAAAAATGTAATTAATTAGAAAATATATAACTAAATATTAATTAATTTACTTTGATATCAAATTCAAGTCATTAATGTTATTTTTTAATATAAATAAAATGATAATTTTATAAAAATCAATATTTTTAACTATTTACTAAAAATTTGATCTTTTCAAAAAATTCTAAATAAATAATCTTAATATAATTTTAAAATTTTGAACTCATAAATTAAATTAATTTTTTCAAATATTTTTTTAAAAACTTCTAGAAATAAATTATAATATTCACTCTCAAAAAAAATTAAGAGAAAACTTATTTTTGAAGAATAGAATAACTACTAATAATTGAGTGATTATTTAATAAGAATTTATTAATAAATTTATATTGAGTAGGAAATTTATATTTAGTAGGAAAATTATATATATTTCATAAATTGGTTAATTATATTCACACCCACCAAATTAACATCTATTTTATAATTATCACTTTAAATAATAATATTTTAATAGTGTATTAGGGTTTGTTTAAACTCAATGTTTCATTTAACGCAATCCATTAAAGAAAAATATTTTTTAAATGGAAACATTTTATAAAATATCGGTGTGTAAAATTCTCCCCTTTTAATAAATTAAATCCTCTCAATTTGAACTTGTGCTTAGTTATCAATGGTTTAACATTTCAAAATTCCTTTATATATATGCACATCGTAAAAAAGGTTGATTAAAAATCCTCTGAAAATAGATAAACTGAGGTAAAAAGGTCATATAGGATAACATATAATACATTTTAAAATAATAAAAACATTATTGACAATTAAAGATATGGACATGAAAGAAAATTAATGTTTAGAGATCGTTGATCAGAAAAAAGTTAAGGATCTTGAGAAATTTACCAATCAAAAAATCATGAACCGCATATGTGTAAAGGACCGTAAATTCATCATAATTGAAGGTTAAATGATAATATTTGTATCTTAATGTATTTTTTCAAGAGTTGAGGCATTCCTTTTCCATATATACTAGGAACACAAGGGCATATACTTATTTGGAAATTATAATTTCATTCATTAATCAATTTCCACTATAATTTCATCCTTCACTCCAAATGATGAATAAGATTAATATTTCATGACTTATGCACTAATATCACTTATAAATGATCGTATAATCCACAAAATAATAACATGTTACTCCTAATATCTTTAAATATTAATTAAAACTAAAATGGTTAGCATAATTTATCCAGTATGGATAAATACGTTAATTTCTAAAACATAAAAAATAATTCACACAATTTAATTTAATCCAATTCATAAGTAGTTAATCATAAAACACCTCCAAAATATATATAACCAAATACAAGACCCAAAATTTATAAAAAAAAAAGTCACTACAATTCTGTAATCAAAATAACATTAATCCCCAAAATTAGCTCTTAATGTCACATACCTAACAATTTAATAACCTAAATTACCATAAAACATTAATGAAAACATGCATGATTCCAAAAATTAACATTATCCTTTTTTCCAAAATAGAACCATTGACTATTGAATATATTTCATAAACACAAAATGCAATAAACTTCATCAAAGAGGACATAAACAACTTTTTTATCAAATCACTAACCAATTATAAGGTCATCAATACTTTCCAATTTATATTATCAACATAAATCATCTCTTTATCCCAACTAAACATTATTATACCTACATTGGACATATATTAAGGTTTATCCTTCCTTAATCATGTGTTTTCTCATAAAATATTACCTTAAAATTAAATCACTTTTATCGATCATCAGTACCATTCAATATATTCTTTCAAATCCTTTAATAAAATTTCTTCAGAACAATCCTTAGATTATTTATGATTCTTATAATCCATCATTTTATTGATAAATCCCAAATCACAATACATAATTCAATCATTACACTTTATTGCTAAACCATTAACTATGCTTTTCATTTTATTCTTGAAAACCCCCTTCCTTTCAAATGTTATTTATTGTCTCTTCATCATCAATGGAAAAACCTTTACTCATACACCCTTTATTATCCTCTTATAGAGCTTCACCCCTAGGACATCGATTATTATAATAGACATAATTTCCAAATTTAAAACATTCATTCATTTATAATACCTTAGGGAGACTAATATTCCCTTCCATTTCATTAATTTAACTTTTCATCTTTTTTTTGAAATTACTTATTCTGTGTCCCTATTTTCAGAAAACAAAAACATATTCTCATTCATCTCAGGCATTCTTTTGAGTTCTTCTTCCCACATTCTCAACATGTATGAAGTTGAATTTTATTCCCTCTATGATCTTCATGGAACACAATATTTCTCTTATTTTTTGTTTCATGAAACTCATCCAAGTTGATATTGTAAATCAATTAAAAAAATAAAAGATTAGTCATAATCACAAGGTTTTACATTATAACTCTTGTTTTATTTGGATGACCTTGAGGAAAATCATTCTATTTTCCCTGACATTTAGTGTTAGCATAAATCATACTAGTTATATCCATTGAATAAAACCAAAAATTAGAGTGTGATCCACATTAATTATATAAGGAAACCACATAATCATGAAAAAATATTTATAAGAAGTCTAAATCCTAACACCTTATTTTAAATATATGACACATTAGGTTTATCCTGTGACATTTATGATCATTATCTATTTAAATCCTTCATGACGGTTCATAAATATTTTATTAATTTCCAAAACATATCCCCTAGGATTTTCAAACTAGGTGTGCATTAAGAACTATTGTCATTTACCACATGACAATCAAGTTAATCTCAATGCACCATTTTCGGCGTTATTACCTCTTAATACAATTGTTTCAGATCCACAACCACTTATAATATCTAGATAAGGATGTTTTCTATGATAACCACACTCCTAACATTACCATAACATAGTTTTTATCCTATATTTAGTATTATCCAAAGGTTTATTACTAAATTTTTCTCATCCTCTTTTCCAAAGGTTAGCCAAGCCCTACTTTAATACCAACAACAACGGGTCATACTTTTCATACATAGATATTACATCTAAGTAAATGAATATTCATTATATGACATTTTGAACCATTCCAAAATCATATAGTTCTAGTTTAATTATAAACTTAGACACATAACAATTTGGTTCATAAATTATCTATATCAAATCCCATTAATTTCTTCATAACTAGCACACTTATTAGACACGTCATTTCTAAAACCATTCTTCATAATCTGTGGAAAGGAAACATAAGAAAAGGTGAGATTAGATTCTTAATAAGAGTAAAAAAAGGGACATATAAATGATCACATAACCATAACGTAATCATAAGTGTGTGAGAACATGAGCTTAACATTTGAAATCTACACCCTATATATTATAGATCATAATCTTGAGTTAGGTCTAGAGAACTTACTATTATAACGTGGAATTGTGTCATACACATAAAATTATAATTTTTGAACATGTATAAATAGAAATTGGTTCACTAATTATGTTAGGGACATGAAATATAGACCTCAAATAAACTTATATCTTTTTGAACGTGTATAAATAGGAAGTGGTTCACTCGTTAAGTTAAGGAAATGAAATCAGGAAATCACATAAATTTATGGACATGAAACTAGGTACACTCATGATATTATGGCCATAAAATCCAATTACATGTATAACCTTATAGACATTAAAGATAGGTCCATGTATACACTTATGGGAATGAAAACCAGATCCATACATAAAATTGTGAACATGAAATTAGTTCCATGCATAACATTTTTAGCTCATTATTTATTCATATTTACCCAATTGATTGAAGGTAGATATAGGTCCCACCCTTCATATAAATAAAATCATATATATGTGTTTCATAAGATCAAAAAACATCCATCATCTCAGAACTCATGAAAATAAATGAATTTCATAAACATTTCATCAAATTATTATTCATGGGAAGGGAACAAGTTTCATCAACATCTTGTCATCGTAAACATAAATAATCTAGAGAAATAATAAGTATGGTATCCATGGAAAATATACCTAGTAAATCCTAAGTAACATCTAAGGATTTCATCTGAGATGGAAAATAATTTTGAAATATCACTTGGAATAATTCTTGAGAAAAAGCAGTTTAAAAATCACTTTTCATTTTTAAAAAGTGTGCACTTATAAATGGAAAAAATTTCTTTCAAAATAAAATTTTTAAAATTATGAAGGAATATTAAATGCATTTCTATTTCATTATAGTGTGAAAATATTCTCATGTTTTGTGAGTTAAAAAAACATTCCTTCTATATTTTTGTCAAAAATTCAGGAAGTGCCTCATTTGGAAAATGAAAAAAATATTCATTTCAAAGTGTTTTATAAAAAATAAAATATGGGTAAAAATTATTTTTAAAAAAATTAGGAGAATAGTAAGAAAGTTTTTGAAAACATTTCAATAAAATATAGACATGTAATATAAATGTTCCCCTATGGATACTTATACATAAACAATCCCAAATAATTATGAAATTATGAAATAAACCCTTACTGATCTGTTATCATTTGAATCATAATACCCATGGAAGAAATAACATTATATGGATATTTAAATTTAATAATTTTTAGGATAATAATAATAAAAGATATTTATGGGTAGTGTATACACCACAAAAATGAAACAAGTGTTATATAAGGCATGTGTCCCATAGAAACAAAAGTGAGACAGAAATCTCTTACCTTAGGTCTGACTTCCACCATGCACATTGGAACCTCATGTATAATAAATATAGATTTATTATAAATAAATTAAAAAACCATATTCATATATATCATAGTATATATTATTTAATTATAGCCTTTTATCACCTGTTTTTTATCAAATCTTTATTAAAATCATTATTTTGGGTGATATCTGCTTCCTTTTCCATGTATGTTTTGGTTTAGTAGATTTTATAATTGTACTTTGATCATGGTTACATCATATAAATAATTTTAATCACTATATAAATATCACATATATTCATTATATACATATTTTAAGTCATTTATAAAATTTAGATATTGAAAATGAATTACATCGTTCATGGTGACAGTAGGTCGTATGTATGCATGAACTTTGTTTTCATTTTTTGATGAATGGAATAAAATAAAGTTAAATAATAATTCATGTGTCATGACCTGTCCTAGGGGGGATGTTCGAGGAATCTCTAAGCCCACCTCTAATAGGCTACGGGCTGGTGACTAACACCAATAATTCATATCACTAACTTGGGATGCATTACCTAAGTAATTGTACACACGCACACATAGCCAAGACCACAAATTCTAAAATGTAAAAACCAATAAGGATCAAAATTAATGCATATAACTAAACCCAACGAACAGAGTACAACAGAAAGTAAAGTGTGGAAAGTAAACTGGGTGATAATACAAGCCCACCAAAATAAAGAGTCTAAAAACTAAAAATTCCAACCTATAAGTAAGAAATAGGTATTGTGACTGCTAATCATAGCCATAGGAACACCTAGGCATGTAGGGAAGAGTAAAAAACTCAGTATGGTCCTTTTCTATCCTAGAATCTGTCAAAAGTCTACTCATCTGCATAAGACATGACATGTGTGGGCAAAGCCCGTGCAGGGGTGAGTATAACAATACTCAGTAGAGGAACCTGAAAATAACAAAGAAAATACACAAAGTAAAGGTACTATCATCTCAACACAATATATTTCTACAGAATATATAACAAGAGAAACATATCCAGATATACTCAAAACCCAGACCTATAGTCTATAGGTAAGTCACAATGACTGCATGCCCATTCTAGGGATTCAGTCAGAATATTCAATGATGCAATCATCCGAGATAACTCACTCCATGAGTCTGATAGCTCCAATGATGTTCGTTTGAGAAGTGCGTTCATCGGGAAGTGTCATGAGAGAGATAAATTCACTGATAGATCTAAAGAGAGAACAGATACACTGATTCTAGGAGAACTCACTCCTGAGTGGCGAAAGATCATGATACACAGATGAGGATAACTACCAAGGCCTTGGGATATACCATGACTCATTCGGATTCATCTAATAAGTAGATGATCGAATTACTATCATATTGGCCACGTCAATACCTAACTCTACCTAGGTCTAAGAATGGGTATAGGATCTCACTATGGGCCTCTTAAAGGGATTCTGACTCTATCCATAAATTCCTACTGAAGGGATCATAATCCTATGGGTGGAAACGATACCTGACCTTCAGGGGAACAAGAAAAGGGGGTACTAACCCAAACGAAACTTGTCTAAGGAACAGTGGAAAAGAAGATCAATCCATGTGCATAAAAGTACATGGCATATATAAAGGTCATACGCCATGTCCTATGACCCCAGGTACTACCCGTGTACAATAGCCTTGGTTGAATACCATATTGTGTTGAAAGAGATATGCATGGTGTTTAAGAACATGACATGCCATGTCCCACTATCTAGGGTCTGCTCTGTGTATGCTGCTCATGTTCTCATACACAGCTTCAAACCGTGTCTGCCAACTTGTGTACCGGAAAATGGGGTAACCCGTATCACTAGCCTGGTCTAGTCATGTGGGGTAGTACATGTTGTGTACTCCACCCTATATCCATGTATCATATGAGATACACACTAAGTCCCACATAATGACCAACATGCCATGTGACAGTTGCCACATGTTGTGTCATCACTTCCTATCAGGTAGAACCCTATCCACCACTGGATTGGTCCCACCGATCGTGTTTTTTGGGATATACGTCGTGTTCTTCAAGATTTTCTAGATATAACTACTCATCCTCCCGGGACTTGGTTGATCTTTGATCCCTCGACATGGTCATTTGATCACTAAGAAACTCATGGCTCAAGGTCACCCCGAAACTACAAAGATAATTCTGTTGGTTTTGGTCCTCTGATTGACCTTGAAAATACGTTTCAATCAACCCACATGAAGAACTGTTGAAGAATTATTTCTCTCGAACTGATTCAATTCATCCACTACCATCGTCGTCGCACCTCTGTTGGGTCATCACAGAATCGGATCTCCAATTTGAGATCATTGCGTTGCGAAACAAACATTCAGTGATCTGTTGTTCATAACCCCGCAAAGAACATGAAGAACATAGGGTAAAAAGGCGAACAATAAATCAACACAATTAATTGAGAAACGAACCTTCGTTGTCAATCATCACGGAGTTGATCTGCTCCTGTTAGAAGGATCAAATGGAGTAAATAAAATATAAATCAGATCATGAATGGATTAATTCCCTAAAAACAAACATGATAAAAACCATTCCCCAATAACGAATGATCCACAGGTCAACCTGTTTGTGGGTTGATCTACGTTCATCGTTTAAATACAATAGTAGGGAAAATAATGGAAATAAAAACCCAACCTCAATCATCTACAAAGAGGGAGATCAGTCGTTGTTCAGAACTCGATATCGTTATGCAACAATCCACGCATCGTCATTCATCATCATTCGTTGACTATTATTTGGGGTGGGTCCTCTCCAATGTTCCAGAGGAATCCAAGGAAGGTTTCTAGGGTTATGAGCCTTATTCTGGGATCTTTTTCATTTAAAACCAATTAACACGTCGCTGTGTTATGGAAATGTTTAAAATAAAATAAATTATTAATTTAATTTATTTCCCTTAAAATATCCAAAAACTAACTTCTACTACAAACCCACGTCGGCTGATGTTAGGCCTCACCTAAAGTAAAGTCACTTCTTTTAATGCAATGGTGCCTCAGATTTATGATTTGGGAACCCATTTAAAATTTATTCCACTTTTTCATGAAAACCACTTGTGTGTGCTATTTTAAGTTTAATTTATTTCAAACATTAATTCTAGCCACTTTAGGACTTGGAATCATAGGCCATCACAAATACTAGTCTCATAATAATTCTATATAATATTTAAAAAATAAACAAAAATTCTAAGACATTACATTCTCTCCACCTTAGGGCTTTATGTCCCAAAAATCCAAAACAAAAGGCTACACAAACATATATGGGTACTGTGCACGAATCTGAGCCTCCCACTCCAACGTGCTCTCATGAATATTCTCATGCTTCCACTAGACATGCACCAAGAGAATCACTCATCCATGAATAATCCTCTCATATCGATCCCTAATCTCCACTGGGTACTCTATGATGTTTTCTCCATCCTCATTGTCCATCTCTCCCTAGTCGATGACGTGAGATGGATCATGCACGTATCTCCTCTGTAGTGACATGAGAAATACATCATGTACTCGATGAAACTACGGTGGTAGAGCTAGTTGATATGCCACCTCGCCAATTATGCATAGTATCTAAAAAGGGCCGATGAATCTCAGAGACAACTTGTCGCCCCAACCAAATATCTACAACCCTTGTCAATATGAGACCCAAAGGAAGACATAGTCTCTCTATTCAAACTCCAGAGGTCTCCACTATCTGTCAGCATAAGACTTTTTTCAGCTCTGTCCAGTCTCCCCTACTCCTTGATGATCTGCACCTTCCCGGTGGTAGCTCTCACCAACTCTGGACCCATGAGTGTTGAATCCCTATGGTCTGTCCAACAAAACGGTGACTAGTAGGGTCACCCATATAAATCCTCAAATTGTGCCATGCTGATGGTGGTGTGGTAGTTGTTGTTGTACGTAAACTCTACTGGTGTTGGGTGGTCCTCTCAATTGCGACCAAAGTCCAGGATACAGGCCCACAACATATCCTCTATAACTTGAATAGTTATCTCTATCTGACCATTTTTTATGTGATGGAATAGTGTTCTCAAGCGTAGCTGAGTTCCAAATGCCTCCTATAATCCCTTCCACAACCAGGATATGAAACGAGCATTGTGATATGATACTATCATAAAAGGGACACCATTAATTCAAACTATCTTATTTACTTATAGGCATCCCAATAACTCTACTAAACTCTTCTCCCTGATAGCTAGGAAGTGGGCTGACTTGGTGAGTCTGTCAATGATCACCCAGGTGGAATCGTGTCCCCTAGACATTCGTTGTAATCCCTTCACAAAGTCTATATATATTCCATCCCACTTCCACTCCGGCACTTTGAGTAGGTGAGATAACCCCACTAGCACCTGGTGGTCATCCTTTATATGTTGGCACATAAGGCATTAAGAAATAAACTCTGTTGCATCCTTCTCCATACCTACACACCAGAACTGACATCGGAGGTGCTGGTGCATTTTTTCCACTCTAGGATATATCACCAAGGGGGATGTATGAAAATACCTCAAAACCTCCTCCCACAATTACACAAGCACAACTGAGTGTCCTCTGAAAAGAACCATGTGGTCCCAACCTTGCTAATATTCATCATGATCATGACATGTGGATAACTAAACACGTAAAGTCTCATAGTATACTTACCCTAGTTTTTCCTCCCTAACTCGCCGAAATAGTGGAGGGGTGACAACCATCAACTAGAGATAAGCTGCATCATCTCCATCCACGAAGGATAACTGTAGCAAGGCCAACTACTCCAATGATTCACACATATGTTGTGAACTCGATCTCCGACTGAGAAAATCAGCTACTACATTTCCCTTCCTAGTAGTATAGATGATCTCAAAGTCATAATCCTGGAGTAACTCCTGCCATTGCCTCTGCCTCATATTCAGATCCTTTTTCTATAATATTTACTCGAGGTTCTTATGGTTAGACTAGATGATAAACTGTTTTCCCATCAGGTAGTGTCTTCATATCTTTAATGTGAATACTACCGCTGCCAACTCAAGATCATGGGTCACGTAGTTCTTCTCATGTGGCCTTAGCTTGCATGAACTATAAGAAATCACCACCTATATCATCATCGGGACATAACCAATCTTGATCCCTGATGCATCACAGAAAACTACATACTCGACACCCTAATCTGGAAATCTCAAGATCAGTGCGCTCGTCAAACTCTACCACAACTACTGAAAAGCCTTCTGGAACTTTTCCATCCATATAAAAGGATTCCCCTTTCAGGTCAAGGCTATAATCAGTGTTGATATCTGGGAGAAATCAGGTATAAATATCTGGTAGTATCATGCCAATCCAAGGATGATCTGCACCTATATCACACTCTGGGGTGGCTCCTATGCTAACATTTCCTCGACCTTGGATGGGTCCACTACTACCCCATCTACTAAGATAAAATGTCAAATAAAGTGAACCTCTTGTATCCATAACTAGCACTTTGAGAGATTCCCATAAATCTGGTGCTCGCAAAGTATGTTTAGAACCATTTTTAGGTGTCTCGCGTGCTTCTCCTCTAACGATGAGCACACAAGGATCTCATCGATGAAGACTACTAAAAACCAGTCTAAATACAATAGAAAAATCTGGTTTATAAGTCCTATGAACACTGTGGTGGTGTTCATCACACCGAAAGGCATCACCAAGTACTCGTAGGGACCAAAGTGGCATCAAAAATCTATTTTTGATATATCCTTGTCTCGTACTCGTAACTGGTGGTAACCCAATCGAAGTTCAACCTTTGAGAACCACTATTCCCCTCTTAGATGATCGAAGAGGTCATAGATCCTTGGTAGTGGATACTAGTTATTCATCGTTACCTGGTTCAGGCACCGGTAATCCATGCACAACCTCAAACTCTCGTCTGCCTTCCTAGAAAACAAAATTGGGGCCACCCATGGTGAAACACTGGGTCATATGAAGCCCTTCCTCTGAAAATCCTCCAATTGCACCCTCAGCTCACAAAACTCTGTGAGAATCATCTGATATGCTGGTGAGGATATCAGTGCCATCCTGAGGTGTAAGTTGATATAGAAGTTGATCTCCCAGTGGGGAGGTAATCCTAGAACATTCTCTGGAAATACGTCCTCATACTCTGCCACCAATGCTAGGAACTAGAAGATCATAACATCTGCCACTCTGATGGTAAGGATAGACAACTCATGAGTTATCGGCTACACCCTCGTAAGCATGATCTCATTTTGTGCTTCCTAGTTTTCCTTTTCAACAAAAAAGGAAAACCTCATTCCATCACTGTGGACACACCGCACTCTTCACTTAAAGTAGTCAATCTAGGAATGGACTGAAGATAACCAATCCATACTAAGAATGATTTTCTAAGGCCTTGAAACTACCACTAAGAGGTTACAACCAAAACTCTCATCTCCAAGGGTAAGATCAAACTATTGGAAAATATGTTTGATCATTGAGTCTCCTCCCGTAAGTGTCTCCAAGTTTAAGTGTCAATTCAACAGATATACAGGATTCTCAAGGTTTCACACAAGACATGTGGTGAAGAAAGAATGACTGGAACCTGTGTCAATAAGTACGGAAGATAAGGTAGAAAAGATACAGATTCTACCTTGTATCATACCTAGAGTCCTTGGGTCGTACGCCTCGACTGCATGTAGCTACCCTTTCCCATGTCCCCCATCTTTCTAAGCCTGGTGCGGACCTCCTAGGGTGGTGGTGGAAGTAGGTCAAAATGTCTTCCACCTCCTGCATCTCTCCCTACTCCTTTGCCACATCCACCACCTCATGGGTCTGCTTGATCTAATCTCTACCTCTACCTCATTAGTCTATCCACCATGTCCCTATCAGTAGCTTGATGGATTGGACAGTCTATAGTGATATTTCCTCTGTCGTCACATGAGTAGCAGCATCTCTCCCTAGTTTGAATTGATCTATCCTGAGTGCCCTAGACCAAAGATCCCCTATATTGGGTCCTCCTGTGATGTCTCCCACATCCTGATCCATGTGCCTAACATCGGC
The DNA here is from genome assembly GCA_963277665.1 of Viscum album. Taxonomy (NCBI): domain Eukaryota; kingdom Viridiplantae; phylum Streptophyta; class Magnoliopsida; order Santalales; family Viscaceae; genus Viscum; species Viscum album. The sequence goes on along the minus strand of OY728147.1, from coordinate 2,041,056,080 downwards.
CTCCTCCTCCTAATGTCTATACACCTATCTTCCTACTATTGACTACCACTGGTTGTCTCTGCTTAGCCAAGATTCTCTCAACCACCAAAGCTCGCTCGAGCACTCCTTCATAAGTCAAAATGCATAGAGTCATGACACTAGCTCAGATGTCCAATCATAGACCTCGCTCAAAGGTCCTATCTCTGAAGTACTAATCCATAAATATATCCATCGAGTACCTTGTGAGGTTGGTGAACCTCAATGAATAGTCATCCATCAGAGCTGAAGAATCTCCTAGATATGCACGGCTCTCAGCATAACCAGAGAGAACCCCTCCCTAAAGATTCACTCGAAATCCATCCATGAAAGAGCCGCCTCATAGTGAGTCTTCATGGTCAAACTCCACCATAGTCCCACCGAACCCTAAAGAAGGCTCACTCCTAGGATCACCATCTAGTTCATTATAGTCCTCACTAGATGGAAAACTCTGGTCACTGCCTCAAGTCATTCCTCAGCCGCCTGAGGGTCGTTCTCACCTTAGAACCTGAGGTGCATCTGTCTTTGAAACTCATGGAGCATTTCCAGCATGCGCTCCTCATCTGTTGGTACTAAAGGTACCACATGCTACACCATTGGTGGTGGTATAGCAGGTGCACCGCCTAGAGGTAACACTTGGGGAACTGGTCCATGAATTGAAGCCTCTTCACTGAGGGGGTAATCCTCATGATCGAGCTATAGAATCTTAGTGGATATGCATTGTGGAGGCATCCTGTAAGGAAAAAAGATGTACCATATTCAAAGTGTATATCTGAATAGATGACAGAAAAGGAGTGGAAAACACAATCCATTACTATATGATGCAAGTACCATTAATTTTTTCCCTACAACTAGTGTAATCATTTATTGAGTCGAAAAGAAGGTTATCAGAGTCATGTTTTATGCATATGTCGGTTGCCCGCACCATCACTGGAGTCCCTGGCCTGAAATATTAACTCAAAACACTTAACACTATTTCCCCAAACTAATATTATAGACTCTTGGCCATAAGGTAGAACTGAACTCCTCTGATACCACTCTATCACGACCCATCCCAGTGGGGCCCATTCAGTGAATCCCCAGGCCTGCCTCCAAGAGGCTTGGGGCTGGTGACTAGCACTAAGTAGAAATATCACTAAAATAGGAGGCATTTCCTAAGTAACTATAAACCCACACACATCTCCAAGCCCACAAATGATGAAATGTAAAAAACATTAAGGAACAAAATGAATGCATATAACTAAACCAAACCAACAGAGTACAATGGAAAGTAAAGTGTGGAATGTAAACTGGGCTAGAATACAATCCCACCAAAAGAAAGATTCTGCAAACAACAAAGTCTAACCTTTAAGTAATAAATAGGTACTAGGACTACTACTTGTAGCCGTAAGAACAAATCATTCTATAGGGAAGCTCACAAATCTCGGTATAGTCGAGTTCCACCCTAGACTCCATCAAAAGGATGCTCATCTGCATAAGACACGACACATGCAGGAAAATCCCGTGCAAGGGTGAGTATAAAAATACACAGTAAAGGACCCTAAAAATCAAAAATCAAATACACAAAGTAAAGGTACTGTTGTAACACCCCGACCCCGGTTACTAAGAGTCGGTGCTTTATTACATAACATTGGTATGATACAAGGAATCTTGTCCCAAAAGATCGATTGGTTTAGTATTATTATATACAAGATACATATATTAGTTCAACATTATAACTTGAAAAGAAATACAATACTAATTTATCCCATTAGAAATATCCAATCCTCCTAGATTATGTCTGCAAGTCACTCATAGCTAACTTCTTCATATCCTGGGAAAATGAAACATAAGAAAGTGGTGATCTCAAATTCTCAGTAAGGGTAAGCAATACAGCGGAAGATATTATAAACATTAAGTATGGTGAATAATTAAAAACACATGCCTTTATAAATAATAAACATTAACACTTTATGGAAGGAATATGAGCTGAGTAAATAATGCCATAATAAAACATAGTTATGGGTATTCTGTTAGTTGAATAACCACATAAACCATCATTATTATTTTCATAATGATGGAATGTATAAGGATGGACTTTCTGAAACATATGGTCAAGGACTCGGCCAAGATGTCTAAAAATGATTTAGGCCACGGCCAAAATCATATATCAAATTGGAAAATACCATGGCCAATTCCACATCTAATTGTCTCGTGAGACCTACCGATACATCGAGGATCTACAGCGGGCTCCACCCGTCACTTACTAAGTCAAATTCATTCCTCATATGAAAATGTTGAAACAAAACATAAACATTCGTATTAAAACTAGCATACCAAATGTCAATAATTTAACCATAAACCATGAATGGTATAAAAATAACACATCCATAGTCAAACATATCACAAAACCTTAAATACAATATGGAATATTATTATCTTAATAAATCAACTTCAAACAAATGTAAATTTTATCAAAGGATGTTGACATAGATGAAATCAAAACTTTTTGAGAAAGATATCTATTTCTATTTTTAAATCATTTAAGAGTCACATAATTATAAAAGAAAACATTTATTTTGAAAATATTCTGATAATCTTGTAAGGTAAAATTCGATGATGTTATAATAGTGGAAAATAGCCTCACCTTCCGTATAAGTTAAAAAAACATTCTAAACTTAATTTTGTCGAAAATGTCATAAAGTACCTAGTTTGGAAAATGAAAAAAAGATTCCTTTAAAAATATATAAGTTCAAATAAGGGTATAAATGAATTTAACCCATAGTCTAGTAAATATTAAAAAAAATTTAAAATACATTTTTAAGAAAACACGGATGTGGATGATAAAGAGGTCTCAGTTGATACTTACGTAAAAATAACCTCGGATAATAAAGAGATTGTGAAATCAACCCTTACCTTGTACTTTTCCTCAGTTGATGGTATGTTAACCTCTTGTATAATAGTTAAAACAATGTTATTAAATTACACAATAATTATATATATAAATATGATATCATATATGATCTTATACTATATCTTTGTTAATAATATTTTAGTAGTATCATCATTTCGGGTGTTAACTGATTCGTTTTCCTTTATATGCTTGGTTTCATAAGTCATGCTTGTTATGGATAGGATTTATTTGATTAATATACATAATGATGTTATGTTCATAAACATTATTTATAATCATAAAATAAAAATTATTCTTGAATGATTACGATGGGGAATGAATATCATCGCGTTCGTGGAGACGGTAATCCATACGTACACACGAGCGACAATATCATTATATTGATGGTGAAATCATATGTAATTGGATGGAGTATCAAATATAAAGAATAATTAACATGTTATATTTATTATTTACATTAGTTATACTCATTATTATACCCATTCAAATAATGAAGTGTTTGAATAGCAAACTACACCATGATGTGAAGACGATAAGCCGTATGTACGCACGTATGGTGACATTGTCATTCATATGATGGATAAAATAATGAATATGGTTGTACCATTTTTATAATAACATCATATTATATATAATATAATGGATTTATTATTTTATAATCGAAATAAAAAATAAAGATAAAGTGGAAGAAGAAAATAACTTGAAAGAGGTGATGAAATATTTACCTCTTCTTCAGGTTCTTCCTTTTGATGTGATCAAAAGGGCTCCTTAGGTTGGCTTTATGACAAAATTAAGGCATCTATAATGAATTGAGGAAATTTGGGAGGATATTTTGACAAGGATTGGCCGAACCAAATGTCTTTGGAGGTGTCAAATTAAGAGAAAGGAAAGTACCCTTTTATAAGAGAGGTGAGGGTCACTTTAGGAAAATCTTGAAATGTTATTTTATAATAAAATAATTTTCGGTTTCTAATGGCACAAAAATGATTTATTTAGAGTATAAGGTGTGGATGGGTTGAAAACCTCTCAACCAATAGGTTTCATACAGGTTCGCCATATTAACCATATCTTTTAGATTTAACTCTTAGTTAAATAGTTTGACATTTACCATGTCTCTTTGTATTTTTATATTATATGGTCAATAAACTTACAATAACAAGACAAGCGAACCCCCTGTGGTTCATTATTAATATACCTATCATTATATAAGTTCTTTTTCAGAACCTTATATTTTTAGGACTATTATATAATTTAATAATATAATATTTGTTTTAAAAACTCATTTATTTCAATTTTGACACTATTTAGTATTTGGTTTTTGTGAAAGTCATCACAACTTGATTACTTCAAACCAAATACATTGAATAAATCATAACATGTAAAATTCACCAAGAAAATTATTGGATGGAATCAAAATTTTCAGATTATATTTATTTTAATATTTACAATATCATTTATTTGATTTTTTTATTAATAAGGAAAATATTGCATCATTATTGTGTCATAAATAAATATATTTATTTTATGTCTAAAAATTATAAATAAAATATCATCATGTAGGAAATATTTTTATATTTCAAATTAATATTTATAGTCAAATATATCAATTATATAACACCATATTAAAATTGTTTTATTAAAAGATATTTGTTTATGTAATTTTTGTCATTAATTTAAATTAATTAATATAAAGTGTCATTATCACTCTCAAGTGGCTCCATGGGGTCCCTAAATTTACCCAAGGATGACCATGGTCCAACATATATCTACCAATAGGATTAGGACACATGTTAGTGTAATTTAAAATTATTATAATATTATTTTTTGTACCCTTATTTACCGGATTTACCCTTTAACCATGGTAAATAAAATATTTACCAAAGTAATTATTCATAATGTCTAAAAATAAAAGTTACATATTTACACAATTTGGACCTCCTGATTAAAAATATGGAATCCATTTTTCCAAATTCAAAACACAGAAGGGGCAGAAATTAACTTAAATTTAATTTCCGTTGTCAAAACAAAAAACGTGTTTTTAAGAAATAATAACTATCAAAGATTGACACTTATTTATGTCTAGTTTAAATGTGATATTACATAAAATGACCTAAATTATATTAAATAATAAAAATATAATATAATTATAATTCAAAACCACTCAAATTTATAATTTAACACTATAAATTATTTCGAATAAAAAAGTTGTTTTTAATTAAAATTTGGTATTTTTCACTGTTCATCAAAAATTGAAAGTTTTCAGAAAAGTACCAAAAACTCACCCTAAGATAATTTTGATATTCCAAGTTCAAAAATGAAGCTCATTTTGAAAAATATAATTTATAAAATTTCAAAAAGTAGGTATTACTATTCATAATGGCTAGTTTGATTGTTCGCAGTGTGTTAAAACTTGAAGTTGCGTACAATGCAAGCTACTGCTTTATTCAAAGGGAAACGTACTATGGAAGCTTGGGGTGTTACATTCTTCCCTCCTTAAAATAATTTCATCCTTGAAATTTCTATAATATCACTGCATAAAAATATTTTGGTACTTCTTCATCATAAGTTCCTCGGGTTCCTACATTGCCTCTTCCATCTTATGGTTTCTCCATAGAACTTTTACCAGACGAGTCATCCAGTTTCTTAGCACTTGTTCTCTAGTATCAAGAATCTTGATAGGATCTTCACAATAAGATAGATCAGGTTCCAATTCAATTTCTCCATTGGTGAGTACATACATTGTGTCAGGCATGTATTTTCTCAACAATGATACGTGGAGCACATCATGAACTTTGGAGAGACTTAGCGGCATTGCCAAACGGTAATATACAGCCCCAATTCTTTCTAAAATTTAGAAAAGTCCGATGTACCTAGGATTCAATTTACCCTTCTTACTGAATCTTATAACACCCTTCCATAAAGATACTTTTAAGAAAACATGATCTCCTACTTGAAATTCTAAATCCCCTTCTCCGATTATCGGCATATCTTTGTTGCCTACTTTGAGATACTTTGATGTGGGTTTGGATTACCTTCACCTTTTCCATTATTTACTCAATAAGTTCTGGGCCTACGAGTTTTCTCTCATCAACATCATCCCAAAAAGTTGGTGTGCGACATCTCTTTCCATATAACTCTTTGTATGATGCCATATGAATACTTGAATGGAAGCTATTATTATAGGAAAATTCTACTAGAGGTAAATATTGATCCCACATACATTGAAAGTCAAGTCAGCAAGATCTCAACATGTCTTATAAGGTTTGAAAAGTCTATTCCGATTGTCCATCGGTTTGAGGGTGGTAGGTAGTGCTCAAACGAAGTTCAGTATCCAAGGCCTTCTAAAGACTTTTCCAAAATCTTGATGTAAAATGGGGATTGCGATCAGAAATAATCAATAGGGGTATACCATAGAGTCTTAAAACTTCATAAATATATATTCTTTCTAGATGTTCAAGTGGTAAATCTTCTCTTATAGAAAGAAAATGTGATGACTTGGTAGGATGATCAAAAATGACCCATATTGCATCATTCCTTCTAGGAGTCTTTGGTATCCCCATGACAAAGTCCATCATAATATTATCCCATTTCTACTAAGGTATGGAAAGATGTTGCATGACTCCTCCAGACTGTTGCCTTCCAACTTTCACTTGTTGACAAACCATACATCTTGACACAAAATATGCAATCTCCTTCTTTATGTTGTCTCACCAAAAATGTTCCTTCAAATCTCTATACATCTTGCGGCTCCTAAGGTGTATAGAGAAATTGGAGCTATGAGCATCATACAACAATTCCCTTTTTAGATCAGGAATGTTAAGAACACAAATTCTCTTCCCAAATTTCAAAATTCCATCTTCATATATGAATTCACTCAATATTCTATCATTGAAAACTTTAATCTTCTTTTGAAACTCCCCATTATCAATCTAGGAACTCTTTATACTTTCTAGTAAGGATAGTTTGGATACCATTTGAAAACGTATTGATGTTTCACCTTTTATATTTATTCCCATATCCATCTTAAATAGATCCATGAAAATATAATCCATTTAAACTCTAATCTTGTTCAAAACTCCATGATCCTTTCTACTCAAAGAATCTACCACCGTATTTGCCTTCACTGGGTGGTAGTGTATAGTGAAATCATAATCTTTGAGTAGTTCAAGCCATATCTTTTTCCTCATGTGGAGTTATTTTTGTGAGAAAATACACTTCAAACTCTTGTGATTAATATAAATCTCACATTTTTCACCATAGAGATAGTGTCTCCATATCTTCATAGCAAATATTATAGCTGCCAACTCAAGATCAAGAGTGGGATAGTTTTTCTCATGAATTTTTAGCTATTGTGATGCATAGGCAATAACTCTATCATTCTGCATAAGGACACAACCAAGTCTGTTCTTTGAAGCATCACTATAAACAACAAACCCATCATTCCCTCATGGTAGAGTAAAGATAAGAGCATTGAATAATCTTCTCTTCAGTTATTCGAAAAATTCTTCATAGTCTTTTGTCCAAACAAATTTAACCCATTTACATGTGAGCTTGGTTAATGGGTTAGCCAACTGGGAAAAATTTTGGATGAAATGTCAATAATAACCTTCTAGACCAATAAAATTTCCTACCTTAGTTGTACTCGTCGGTGCTAGCCATTCTTAGATTTCCTTGTTCTTTGAAGGATCAACAGAGACTTCATCCTTAGAGACAATATGGACAAGAAAGGAAATCTCTTGAAGCCATAATTCACACTTGCTAATCTTCCCATATAATTCATTTCTTCTAAGGGTTTTCAGAATAGCGTGCAAGATATTTTAAGGATCTTTGTATATTTTTTAGTATACCAAGATATAATAAATAAATACCACTAAAAATTCATCAATATATTCCTTGAAAACTCTATTCATTAGATACATGAAGACAGAGGGTGCATTAGTCAATCCAAAAGGCATTATTGTAAACTCATAATGTCCATACCTGGTTCGAAATGTTGTTTTTGTAATGTCTTCCTTCTTCACACACAACTGATAATATCCTGATCGAAGGTCAATCTTTGAAAAATATTGAGCTCCATGAATTTGTTCGAATAAATCATCAATGCAAGGTAAGGGATACTTTTTATTTATTGTTATAGAATTGGTCTCCCTGTAGTCAATTCACAACCTCATAGATCTTCCTTTCTTCTTAACAAAAAGAAAAGGGGCTCCCCATGGAGAAACACTAAGGTGGATAAATCCCTTATTACTCAATTCCTCTAGTTTTTTTTAGTTCCACTAATTATACAGTGCTCATTCTATAAGGGGTCTTCGATATGGGCCTTGAACTTGGAATTAAATCAATGGAAAACTCAATTTCTCATTCTGGAGGATTTTCGGGTAAATCCTATGGAAACACATCAATATATTCTTCAACAATAGGTAAATCCTCTTTTAAAACATTATTTTCCTCACCCATAATTATTTCATTCTCTTCCTCCCCAATAATTGAATTTAGTAGAGCTTCTGGGGGTGGATCTAGATAAGAATCAGTTGGAGATGTTTCAGCTCAAAAGATAAGGTACTCCTTATCATCATCGAAAATTGTCACCTCCTTATTCATACAATAAATTTTCACATCATGGTCTGAAAGCCAATCTATTCTGAGGATTATATCAAATTAAATCATGGGTATGATGATGAGATCATCAGATAAAGAACATTTATATGTCCTAATGGGAAATTATTCACAAAACATTGCTGTGATGATACTTCCCTTAGGAGTTTTGACTGAAAACTCCCTTGTTAATTCAAATTGAAAATATCTAATTTTCTCAGCAAACTGGGAAGAAATGAAACAATGAGAAGATCCATAATCAAATAAATCATTGTCTAAACTTGAAAAAACCATTAAATTAACTATCACAATGTCTTTCGGAGCTTCAACCTCGACAGTAGTGATTGCATAAGCTTGGCCTTGATCCCTTGGCCTTTTCTAAGGTAAGTTTCCCTAACGCTTAGGACATTCATTTTCATAATGTACCATCTCCCTGAAATTTTAACATTGAACGTTGGTAGATTCTTTCTTCCCCTTAAAATCACTAGTAAGATAGCCTTTATGTCCACATTTTTATCATACTCATTTTCCATTTAGACAGGCACCAAGGTGCTTCTTTCCATAATTATCACAAGGTGGAAATTAAACTCTTCCCTTCTTCCCTGTTTCCTTATTTCCTTTCCCGGAGTGTTCAGCAGATCTCTTCTTCTCTTACTTTTCTTTAAAGTCATAAGACTTATAGAATTCCTTTTTTGTCTTGATAGCACATGAGAAAATATCTTTATATGATGATAAGGATTGTGAGACTAATTCTTGAGGGCGAAATGGTTTCAACCCATCAATGAAATGATCAATATTACTTAGAGGATTATGTATATTATATATAGAATTCCTTTCTAACCTTGTAAATTTAGCTTCATACTTTGCGACATTTTTATCCTTCTTTTGTCTCAGACTTGGGAATTGCCTTTCTATATCCGCTTGATGGTTATGAGGAAATTATTTTTCTAAGAAAATATATTTAAACTCCTTTCATCCCATGTTCGATACTTATTCATATTCCTTTGTGTTTTGGATTAATGACCACCATTGATTTGAATCTCCTGTAAGGCGATAAACTGCCATGACAACTTTTTCCCTTTCACTACTCCCCAAAGCATGAAATATTTTATCTAAGGAATTTATCCATTGCTCAGCTACTAATGGATTTGTACTCTCATTGAATGTTGGTGGTTGTTGCCTCATGAATATGTCTAATTTTGATCCTCCGCGTTGTGGATCAGGGTACTTCATATGGGTAAAGTTTTTATTCATAACCTAAGTGAGTTGTCCCAATATTGTGATAAGCTGATCACCACCAGTTGCATCACCAGCTCCACTATAATTATCTTGAGTAGGAGGGAAATCCCTATATAGATTATGTGTGTTGATATAGTTTCAATTCCTTCCACTAGGTGCCATTTCTAAACAATGGAATACACTATATTAGTTTATGAATCACAATAAATAATTCCAAACTTGTAAAACACTTAACATAAATTGAACAATTTATGGATATAATCCATAATAATAATAAAAATCTTTTTTGGAGAAGTTATATACTCATAAATCCTTCATAATGGTTTTTAAAGAAAATGTGAATTATGCTAAGTATATCCCCTGAGAGTGTCATAACCAAGAGTGCAGTAAGGCCTATTTTCGTGTATCAGGATACCCCAGGTCCAGCCCGAAACTCCTTGTCAGAGTTCTCACTCCTAGGTACATCTATTTCAGAGCTGCCTCTACCAACTCGTATCCAGACAGGGATGTATTTCTTGGAAAATACACAAAATCTCTACATTACCAAGATTCTAGGAATTTCTTCTATACCAATCCTCAAATTATGTCTTAGGGTAATGTGATATGATCAGAGTTTATCTAAATCTAGTTTCCAAGTTTGTACTAAACATCCACTGATACCAACTATAATGCCCCAACCCCAGTTACCTAGAGTTGGTGCTTTATTACATAACATTGGCATGATACAAGGAATCATATCCCAAAATACTGACCAGTTTATTATTATTGGAAACAAGATGCATACATAAGTTCAACATTACAACTTGAAAAGAAATACAACACTAATTTACTCCATAAGAAAGATCCAAGCCTCCAAGATTATGTCTACAAGTCACTCATAACTAACTTCTTCATATACTGGGAAAATGAAACATAATAAAGGGGTGAGGTCAAACACTTAGTAATGGTAAGCAATACAACGGAAGATAACATAAACATTAGGCATGGTGAATAATTAAAAACACATGCCTTTATAAATAATAAACATGAACACTTTATGGAAGGAATATGATCTGAGTAAATAATTCCATAATAAAACATAGTTATGGGAATTATACTAGTTGAATAACAACCTGAAACATCATTATTATTTTCATAATGATGGAATGTATAATGTCTGACTTTCTGAAACAGCATGTTAAGGCCCCAGCCAAGACGTCTAAAAATGATTTAGGCTTCGGCCAAAACCATATATCAAATTGGGAAAGGCCTCATCCAATTCCACGTATAATTGTCTCATGAGACCTACTAGTGCACTGATGAGCTATATAAGGCTCCACCCGTCACTTACTAAGTCCAATACATTCCTCATATGAAAAGGTTGAAACATAACATAAACATTCGTATTAAAACTATCATACAAAATGTCAATAATTTAACCATAAACCATGAATGGTATAAAAATTAAACATCCATAGTTAAAAATATCAAAAACCCTTAAATAAAATATAGAAGATTTGTATCTTAATAAATCATCTTCAAACAAATTTAAATTTTATCAAATGATGTTGACATAGATGCAATCAAAACTTTTTGGGAAAAATATCTCTTTTAATTTGAAATCATTTAAGTGTCACATAATTATAAAAGAAAAAAATTATTTTGAAAATATTATTATAAGATTTTAATGGAAGCTTCGATGATGTTATAATGGTGGAAAATAACCGCACCCACCATATAAGTTAAAAAAACATTCTTACCTTAATTTTGTCTGAAAGGTCATAAAGTACCTTGTTTGGAAAATGACAGAAAGATTAATTTAAATACATATAAGGTAAAATAAGGATATAAATGACTTTAAACCATAGTCTAGTAAATATTAAAAATGTTTTGAAATACATTTTTAAGAAAACACGGATGTGGATGATAAAGAGGTCCCAGTAGATACTTACGTAAAAACAACCTCGGATAATAAAGAGATTGTAAAATTAACCCTTAACTTGTACTTTTACTTAGTATATGGTATGTCAACCTTCTATATAATAGTTAAAACATTGTTATTAAATTATACAAGAATCATATACATAAATATGATATCATATATGATCTTATAATATTTCGTTGTTAATAATATTTTAGTAGTATCATCGTTTCGGGTGTTAACTGATTTGTTTTCCTTTATATGATTGGTTACATAAGTCATGTTTGTTATGGATAGGATGTATTTGATTCATATACATAATGATATTATTCTCATAAACATTATTTATAATCATAAAATAAAAAGTATTCTTGAATGATTACGATGGGGAATGAATCTCATCGTGTTCCTGGAGACGGTAATCCATACGTACACACGTGCGACAATATCATTATATTGATGGTCAAATATTATGTAATTGTATACTGTATCACATATACAGAATCATTAACATGTTATATTTATTATTTACATTAGTTATTCTCATTATTATACCCATCCAAATAAATAATTGCTTGAATAACAAACTACACCACGACGTGGAGACGGTAAGCCTTACGTAAGTACGTATGGTGACTTTGTCATTCATATGAGGGATATAATAATGAATATGGTTGTATAATTTTTATAATAACATCACAATATATATAATATACTAGATTTATTATTTTATAATGGAAACAACAAAGAAAGAGGAAGTGGAAGAAGAAAATAACTTGAAAGATGTGATGAAATATTTACCTCTTCTTCGGGTTCTTCCTTTTGATTTGATCAAAAGGGCTCCTTAGGTTGGATTTATGACCAAATTAAGGCCTCTAGGATGAATTGAGGAAAGTTGGGAGGATATTTTGGCACGATTTGTCTGAACCAAATGGCTTTGGAGGTGTGAAATTAAGAGAAGGGGAAGTATCCTTTTATAAGAGAGGTGTGTGTCACTTTAGGAAAATCTTGAAATATTATTTTATAATAAAATAATTTTCGGTTTTTAATGGATAAAAAATGATTTATTTAGATTATAAGGTATTTATGGGTCTAAAACCTCTCAACTAATAGGTTTTATATAGGTTTAGGTCACCATATTAACCTTATCTTTTACATTTAACTCGTAGTTAAATAGTTTGACATTTACCATGTCTCTTTGTATTTTTATATTATATGGATAATAAAAATAATATAATAAGACAAGAGAACATAATGTGTTTAATTATTAATATACCTATCATTATATAAGTTCTTTTTCAGAACCTTATATTTTTAGAACTATTATATAATTTAATAATATAATATTTTTTTTAAAAACTTGTTTATGTCAATTTTGACACTGTTTAGTATTTGGTTTTTTTGAAAGTCATAAAAACTTTATTACTTCAAAAACAATACATTAAATCAATACTAACATGTCATATTAACCTATAAAATTATTTTATGGCATAAAAACTTTCAGATTATATTTATTTTAATATTTACAATATCATTTATTTGATTCTTTTATTAATAAGGAAAATACTGCATCATTATTGTATCATAAATCAATATATTTAGTTTATGTCTAAAAATTATAAATAAAATATCATCATGTATTAAATTGTTTTATATTTAAAATGAATATTTATAGTTTAAGAGATAAATTATATAACCCATATAAAAATTGTTTTACTAAAAGATATATGTTTATGTCATTTTTGTCTTTACTTTAAATTAATTAATATAAAGTGTCATTATCACTCTCAAGTGGCTCCATGGGGTCCCAAAATCGACCCAAGGATTCACATGGTCGTAAATGTATCAACCAATAGGAATAGGACACGTTTTAGGGTAATTTAATATTATTATAATTTTTTTACCCTCATTTACCGGATTTACCCTTTAACCATGGTAAATAAAATATTTACCGAAGTAATTATTCATAATGTCTAAAAATAAAAGTTACCTATTTATACAATTTAGACCTCTTAATTCCAAAAATGGAATCCATTTTTAAAAATTCAAAACACATAAGTGGCAGAAATTAATTTAAAATTAATTCTCGTTGTGAAAATATACGTGTTTTTAAGAAATAATAACTATCAAAAGATTGACATTTGTTTATGTCTAGTTTAAATGTGATATTACATGCAATGACCTAAATTAAATTAAATTATAAAAATATAATCTAATGATACTTTAAAACCACTCAAATGTATAATTTAACACTATAAATTATTTCAAATAAAAAAGTTGTTTTAATTAAAATTTAGTATTTTTCACTGTTCTTCAAAAATTGAAAGTTTTCAGAAAAGTACCAAAAATTCACCCTAAGATAATTTAAATATTACAAATTCAAAAATGAAGTCCATTTTGAAAAATAGAATTTAAAAAATTTCAAAAGTGGGTATTATTATTCATAACATCTAGTTTCATTGGTCGTGGTGTGTTAAAACTCGAAGTTGCGTACAATGCAAGCTACTGCATTATTTAAAGGGAAACGTACCGTGGAATATTGGGGTGTTACAACCATAAAATCTACATAGTATATGTCTACAAAATATATAACAATAGAAACATATCCAGATATAATTAAACTCATACTTGTAGTCCATAGGTAAGTCACAACGACTACATACCCACGCTAGGGATTCAGTCCGAAGATTCCACGAAGCACTCGTCCGGGAGAACTCAATCTATGAGTCTGATAGCTCTAATGACATCCGTTCGAGAATTACATTTATCAGGAAGTATCATGACAGAGACAAACACACTGATATATCTGAAGAGAGAACAAATACAATCATTCCGAGAGAACTCACTCTTGAGTGGGGAAAGATCACGATACACGGATGAGGATCACTGCCAAGGCCTAGGTGTATACCACAACTCATCTGGATTCACTTGCTAAGTAGAGGATAGTCATCCTGTAGGATTGGTCCCATCAATACCTGACTCTACCTAGTGCCAATAATGGGTAGAGAATCTTCCTCTGGGCCTCTCAAAGAGATTTTGACTCTATCTAGAAAGTTTTGTTGAAGGGATCTTACTCCTGTGGGTGGAAACGATACATGAACTTCAAGGGAAAAAGAAGGGGGAACTTAGCCAAATAAAACTTGTATAAGGAATGGTGGATAAGAAGATCAATTCATGTACAGAAAGGTACATGGCATGTACAAAGGTCACAGGTCGTGTCCTATGACCCCGGGTACTGCCCGTGTACAATAGCCTATGTTGAAGAGCATGTCATGTAGAAAGATATATAAACGGCATGTAAGAATGTGAAACACTTTGTCCTACTATCTGGGGGATTCCTCATATACGCTATTCATGTGCTCATACACAACTTCAACCCATGTTTTCCAACTCGTGTACCGGTACACAGCGTAACCCGTGTAACCGGCCTGGCCTGGCCGTGTGGTGGGGTACATGTCGTGTACTCCTCCTTGTGTCCATGTATCATCTGAGATACATGTCAAGTCCCATGTAAGGACCAACACGTCATGTGATAGTTGTCACATTCCATGTCATCACTTCCTATCACGTGGAACCCTAGCCACCGCTAGACTGGTCCCACATGCCGTATTCTTTGGGATACACACCATGTTCTTTAAGATTTTCCAGATATCGTTGTTCTTCCTCCCACACCTCTGTTGATCTTTGGTCCATCAATAAAACTACATAATCTCTATGAAACTCAAGTTTCAAGGGCCCCCTGACACTGTAAATCTGATTAAATTGGTTTTGGGCCTCCAATCAGTGTTGAAAACATGTTTTGATTCACCTGTATGAAGAAACATTAAAGAACAATTTCTCTCGATCTGATTTGATTCTTCTACTACCATCATCGTCCCACCCCTACTGGGTCATCACGATATCAAATCTTCAATTTGGGATCATTTCTTTCTAAAACGGATGTGCAATGATATGTTGTTCATAACCCCATGAAGAACACGAAGAACGTGAGGTAAAAAGTGAAAGAAGAAATCCACACAACAAATTGAAGAGAAAACCTCCATAGCCATTCATCACAGCATTGATCTTC
The DNA here is from genome assembly GCA_963277665.1 of Viscum album. Lineage (NCBI taxonomy): Eukaryota > Viridiplantae > Streptophyta > Magnoliopsida > Santalales > Viscaceae > Viscum > Viscum album. The sequence continues at coordinate 2,041,040,369 of OY728147.1, read as the reverse complement.
TCCCATTAGAAAGATAAAATAGAGAAAATCAAATATAAATCAAATCATGCATGGATTAATTCCCTAAAAAATCCCATAAAAACCCTCCCATAAGAACAAAAGATCTGTATGTCAACATGTTCGTGGGTTGATCCATGCTTTTCATTTAAATCCAAGAATAGGGAAAATAATTGAAATAATAACCCCTACCTTAATCGTCAATGAATATGGAGAGTGGTCATAATTCGGGATTCAATCTCACTACACAATGATCTACGCATCGTCTTTCAGTGGAAATTCTCTAAGGTGTCACCTCTCTAAAGTTCCAGAGGATTCCAGGGAGGGTTTCAAGGGTTATGAGCCTAACCAAGGGCTATTATTTATTTAAAACCGATTAATTCATCGCTGCATTATGGAAACATTTAAAATAAAATAAACTATTAATTTATTTTATTTCCCTTAAAACATCCAAAAACTAACTTCTACTGTTGACATGTGCTAGTTGATGTTAGGCCTCGCCTAAGGAAAAGTTACTACTCTGAATGCAATGGTGCCCTAGGATTTCTGATCTAGGAACCCATTTAAAAGTTATTACACCTTTTTAGGAAAATCACTCGCATGTTCTATTTATTGTTTAATTTATTTCAAACATTTATTCTGGGCACTCTAGGCCTCGGAATGGTACGTCGTCGCAAAGTCTGGTCTCGTAATAATTCCGAATAATATTTAAACAAAATACACAAAAAAATAGAGACATGAAATCACCCTTTTAGGAATAATTATTATATCATATATATCATATATATTCATCAAATCTATCTTTTTTACCATAAAAGTAAAATAGAAATGAAAAACTAATCACATCACTTCTTGGAGGTGGTACTCCATATGTACGTACGAGAGACGTTATCGTTTCCCAAAGGTTTGGAAGGTAAGAAGGTAGATATGATATTATCATTTAAGAAGTATGATTATTTTATAAATATTATATGTAAACATTTAACCCATCATAATACTAATCCATAAAATAAGGTGAGGAAATATGAATTTTATTGCTACATGGAGATGGTAATCTGTAGGTACGCACAAGCGATACTTTTACTTATTGTTTGATGAGAAAGAGGGTGTATAGTGGAATTTTAATAATCAAAATAACATTTAAGAATATTAAGGATAATTAATTTATTATTTTATGAAAGGTATCTCATATTTTTTGGAGGTACAGAAGAGTAGCAAAATATAGTGGTTGGTTAGGATGATTACCTCTTCTTCGGAACGACTCCTCTAGATATCCTCTAAAGGGCTCTAGGGTTTGTCTTTTGAGAAGACCAGCACAAATATAATGTGGATAATTAAGTTGATAAGATAATTTGGTAGGGAATATTCAATCTATAATGATCTAAGTGGTGTAAATAAGTGTGGGAATAGGGGTCCTTTTATAATTGAGGTGAGGGGAACTTTTGGAATTTCACAAAAGATTAAATTATAATAGGATTATTCTAGAGACAAATACTTCAAAATAGATTATAAATTCATAGGTGGTGACATTTTAGATTATATTTTATCCCATTTGTCCTTATTTATTATTTTTATTATTTCTAAATAATTTAATAAAATGTTATTTTCATAAAATATCATTATTTTGAATTCTAATACTATTAATTACTTTGACTTTAATAACAACAAGAAAAATAGTATAAATTCAAAATAAAATACTAACCTAAAATTTCATGTTAGAATATAAAATTTTGGGATCATATTAATTATCTCAAATTATAATACTTTTAATATTTTTAATATCATTTATTTGATTTTTCCATTAATTGAATAATTACTCCATCAGTATTGTGTACGAATTTAAGGTAATTATTTATTCCCTAAAAAATAAAAATAAATTATCCTGATCAATATAAATCTTTTATATTTCAAAATAATATTTATAGTATAATATATCTTATGGATAACCCCATAAAATATTATATTTATTAAAAATAAGAGTGTGACATGTTTGACTTCTCTTAAAATAAAATACTATAAACGTCATAATCTCATCCAAATGGCTACAAAAGGTCATATAATCAAAATTTTACTTCTATGGAAGAACTTAACTCATCCAAAAAAAATTAGGTAATTTTTATTGTTATTTAATAGTCCTTATTATTTTATTTTAACCCAAATTACTCAATTTACCCTTATCGTGGTAATAAAATTTCGAGTTACTATTCTTAATGACTAAAAATAAAAAGGATATATTTACCAAATTTGGAATAAATTATTCTAAATATGGAATCCATTTTTCAATATTCAACTCAAATAACTGGTATTATTTAATTTAAAATTAATCCAGCAAAACATAATAAAAAACAGTTTTCTTGAAAAATATGCTTTTAAGCTCAAAAATGTACTTATACTAAAAGAAGGTATAAGAATTATTAAAATTTAATTAAATAGACTATATCTAACTAAATAGTACTAAAGTTAATTTTATATAAAATTCAAATAAGAAGGGAATTTTTTAATATAAATAAAATGATAGTTTTATAAAAAATAGTATTTTTCACTATTCACTGAAAATTTAATCTTTTTAGAAAATTATAAAAAATCATCCTAAGAAAATTTTTGACGTGATGAATTCAAAAATAAAATTAATTTTGAAAAATAAATTTTCAAAAATTCCAAAAATTAATTATAATATCGACTCACGAGAAAACCCATTTTTGGTGAAAATGTATTTTTAAATAATAAAATGACTACTAAAAATTGAGTGATTGTTTAATAAGAATTTATTAATAAATTTATATCGAGTAAAAAATTTATATATATTTCATAAATTATTTAATCATATTCATACCCATCAAATTAATTACAAGTTTATAACTTTCACATTAAATAATAATATTTTAATAGTGTATTGCAGTTTGTTTAAACTCGAAGTTGCATGTAACACAAGCCATCAAAGTAATAAAATTATTTAAAGAGATATTTTTATAAAATATAGAGTTGTTATATTTTAGTTTTCATTTAAAGGATATAAATTAATTTCCTGCACAGTATTCGCATTCCAAAAGTGCATCCATAACTAATAGGCGTTGGAATCTAAACAATTCTACCCTTCGAAACTGGACTAAACACATGGCTCTAGTAATTAGGGTGCTCAACTATAACCTCATCCACACTTGGTACCATAAAACATGAACTAATCATATAATTTTAAGAATAAACGTTAACTCGCATCACTAAATACATTCACAATAATGGACTAACCCTCTTGAAGGTTACCCTCACGTATCTCCAGGAAAGGACTCACTAAAAATCTAAGAGTCATGTTTGAAAGGTCACTAGGTCTTCCCACCAATTACATCAACCAATATCTCACTAAAACTATATCTCACAATATTTTACTTGCTCCCATCTCAAAATCAAATGCCATATAACAAGAAAATACATGAATCTAAGGTTCTCACACCTAAGCCTACGTCTAACCGGTCTTACCCACTCTTAGGTTAGATATAAAGCATAAGGAATGACAGGTTTCCCCTACTCACCACAACTTAACACAAACCTGAATGATCATAGCTCAAGATGAAAACACATTATTTATAGATTTCACTATGAAATATACCACATATCTAGGAATACTTTACAAACTATGATTTCTCTCTGGCCCCTATCTACCCTATCGGGGTCAACACTTTATATATCTAAGGTCCACCACCCCTAAAGGGTCTATCTTAACACATATCATAGGAAACTCATAACTCATGTGCTGTTAGAAACCCCAAAAAACCACACACAAGGTTAATCCATATATATAAGAGTTCCAACACCAAAACCATGGGGCTCACGTACTCTCATTTTCAATGGATTTATCATTACAGAAAAATGATAAAATCTAATTTTAAACCAAATTTATACTACTTTTCTTTCAAAAACTCACATTTTTTAAAACTTTCTCATTTCAAAAGTTTTAATCACCACCACTTTATAAGATTCACATTTAAAAATATAACATTTTATAAGTCCTACATTTTTTTAAATTCATAAATCACATAGGATTCATAACCACACCATTACCATTTTATAGGATTCATATTTAAAAAATTTCATGAATTACCAAGTTAAAAAATTCTCAAAGTCTTGGTTAAATATAATTTCATTCTCAATATATAAAGTAAAACACTTTATAGTTTACTTATGGAAAAAAATACCTCAAGGTTCTATATTAGTGTTTTTGGGTGTGATTGTGTTTGTTGACAAATCTATATGACTATGAATGAGTATGTTTGGTATTTGTCGAAGTAGGAGTTTAAGGTCGCGTAGTTTCCCAATGTTTAACAAATTTTTAGGCCTCAAAATTGGGAGTTTAGTTTTTGGAAAATTGATGTTTTTTTACCTAACATATTTTTTGGACCATGAAGCATAGATTGTGAACCACAAAGGGAGTACGCGAAACAGAGAAGGAAATTGGAAAATTAAGGATTTCTGCATAGCATCACTATGTGGACCATGAAGTGCGCTACATGGATCACGGAGGGAAAATAGTTCATAGGAGGATCACAGTTTATAGGAGGCTTAAATTTCCTAGGAGGATTGTTGTTTGTGAAAAGAATATGGTGATTTGAGGATCCCTAAAGGTTTTTCATTCATGGAAGGGATTGGTTGTCGTAGAGGATCAAAGTGTTATATAGACCACATAGCCCAATCCACAGTGAAGTTTTTACTACATCGAAGTTTTGGGTAAAATAGATTAGTAGATTTTGAGGATCTATTTTCCTATATAAGTACCACTAATATGATAATTATGTAGAGAATAATTTTCATTAGGAAACATCTTCGCTCCGGGAAAAATTTGGAAAAGTCTAAAATAGTTCATGAGGGAGGATTCTGTAAAGAACAAGAGGTTCACGAGGGAGTATTTCATGAAAGAATAAGAGTTCTACAGATAAAGTCCATGGAAGGGGTCTTTTGGGGAACTATGGCCTATAAAGAAAAAGGGTCTGCATAGTTGAGATGATCTGTGGAAGAAGAATCCATCCACAAATTAGGCATGGTCCATGAAAGAAGAGGTGGTTTGTGAGGCACTCACGCCATGCAGTGCAAGGAAGTTCATAGAGGAAGAAAGGAAGTTCTTGTAGGTGATAAAATAGTTCACAAAATAAATTTTTACAAAATAATAGTACACAATAAAGTGTATTACATCTATGGGTAAAAATGGGACTTCAATAGAGCATCTATCTATAGTGGAGGATGTGTTCATTCATGAAAATGAAGGGACCTACAAGTCCATAAACTATGAGTGGATCCTTTCCATGAGAAGTGAGAGAAAAGTAAGAGGAAGATGGTGATCTTTTCCACTATAAATGATCCAAAGAAATAGGCAAAGTTTGGAGCCCTTGGGAAAGTAGTGAGCTGACCCTAAACCATGTAAATGTAGTGATCGTGGGCATAGAAGTTATCTATCTCGAACCTTGTTATTTGGTAGTGAACCTTAATGTATTTGGTACATCAGAACATCATCATTTTATACTCCTTGGCAGTAGCCTAGTGAGGTTGAACCAAGTAAAATTATTGTGTCTTGTCCATGATTTAAATTTTTTACATACAATGAAACAAGAAAGAGGGAGAAGATTGTTTTGTTTAGCAATAAAACAAGATCTGAATAGGCAGTTATTTTAATTCTTCATACCCCAATTCACCCCCCCCCCCCTCAGGGTATTTAACCTAATTGGGATAAAATTTGGTATCAGAGAAAAAGGTTGTAATTAAGTAGTTCTCTCTCAATAGAACAAATATAGGTTTTTAATCACAAAGTGATTTAGATCTTTGATGGGAAAAATTTTCAACAATGGAAGAATGGGATACTGCACTACTTTTTATCATTAAGAATGGATGTCTTTATAGTATCGATGCATGGAATTTTATCCAATATTGACATTGGAACTTTATCAAAAGTTGGCCAAATGGAATTAGATGTAGACACCAAAGGAATAAATGTTTTAGGGGGAGCCCTATAAAATTCCATTTATATGAAGGTGATGTCATGTAAGTAATCACATGTGATGTGGGAAAAGTGGGTGGATATTTATTAGGGTGGCTCAAAAGTGAGAGAATTAAAGTTGTAGGTACTATAGAACAAGTATGAGGATCTTAAAATAAACCCACATGAGTCTATTGATACATTATTTGACCAGGTAAATGTTGTTGTGGAATACATGCCTGATCTTAGTGAAATTATTGATGATATAATATTTTTATGCATATAATTAGAAAACTTATACCTCAATTTAATATGAAAGTTTCTGTATTGGAAGATAAATATCTGAAGGAGTTGACGTTGGATAGTCTGCATAGTACATTGTTTGCATATGATATGAGAATTGATGATAACGATGTTGTGGAAAATGATAATTTCAAGTGTTATTCAAGTCTATAAAGAAAATTTTTATTGAATATGGTTAGGAGGAAGACAATTTCGATGACATCATGTCATTTCTCTCCTCAAGTATGCAAAGAGGAATAGGAAATTTCAAAGGTAAACTTCCACTTTAATGCTTTTTATGTAGAAAGATTGGACATTTTGTAGCAAAGTGTCCTAAGAATTTTGAAGATGGTGATAAAGATAATGATGAAATTCTCTAGAATAATTATTCAGTTAATGTGAAAGGTAGGAGAAGTGTTAAGAGAAATTTATTCAAAAAGATGAATCTTCTTTCGAAAGAAGATGAAAGTTCAGAATAATGTGAGGAAGAAGAGTTGGACGACTACAAGGATCATAAAGTAGACACTATGGTGGAAGTTTTTATAAATTCTCAAATAAGGGAAGAAAGTGACAATGAAGAAGAATAAGTTGAAGGAATAGTTGACCTTTAGGTCAAATTAGAAGCTACACTCAAAGAGACAGACACTTGGAGATCCAAAACAAAGAAATCCAATAAATTTTTTTGTGATGCCAAACTCTATATGTAGTAGCAGGAAGAAGAGAAGTCTAAACTGAATAAACAAATTGAAAAACTAAAGTCTTCAATACCAGATAGCTCATAAAAGGTTATTGTGTATGAACTCAAAATTGAAGAATGGAAAATAGAGATTGATATTTTGACTACTACTAGAGAAATAAAATCAAATGTATTAAAGATCTTGAAGAGGAAGTTGTCAGTATGCAAAGGAAAATTAAATATATGGATAAACTCTTGATTCTAGAAAATTAGGATACACATGCAATAAAAAAAAGGAAAAGAAAAATTCATAGTTCTAATGAAGCAGAAAAAATGAGTGTGAGGAAAGAAAAATGATTGATCAGAATAATAAAGATAGTGTAGATACAGATCACAAAAATAAAGCAATAATGGTTGAATTTAGACTATAAGATCCAACTTTGAGGTTGAATATTGATTTGGGTCCAATCAGAATCAGAAGATTCAAAAAATATAAGAGGGAACCAGTGGTGCAGTATTTCCACACAAAAATTCACCTCGCATTAGATATTACTGTTTTGTAAAAATGGGACACTCACAAAATGTATGTTCCATAGTCAATAGGTACAAAAGGGAATAATATCAACATATGCATCCATACAGAACTCAATTTTGTAGAAGATCATTTGATGTTCACTATTTCATGTGTGGAGGATTTAGGCACATGGAAAGATACTACTCATCAAAAATGTAGAGAAATATGATGAAACTTAATGAATGTGTTCATAAGTATAAATTCAATGTATCATTAAATGATCTAAAGATGAAGAATTAGTTTTCGTCATTTCAAGATGAAGTTGTTCCATCATACCTCAAGGGAGATCAAGATTATCAATCCATACCTAGTATGAATTCAGAAACATGGATCAAAAATAAAAGAGATTAACAGACAGTGGTTGTAGAGATTTATTTTAAATAATCAAATCACACAGAGATATGGATCATTGAAAGTGGATTCACCTTGAATGTGATAGTAAATAAGGATCTTGTGATAGTAATCAAGTATTTTAAGGAAGGTATCGTAATATTTGTTAATGATGAAGGTTTGAAAATTATTGGCTCTGGAAAATCAAAGTTTAGAGGAAAAGATATGAGACGTACAGGTGTCTTGGTTTTTAATAGTCTTAGTCACAAATTAATAAGTTTCAATCAATTATGTGATACAGAATATGCTATAAGATTTTCCAAGAAATTATGTTCCATCAAGGCAAAAGATGGTGTATTCATTTTGTAGATAAATTGTACGAAAGGAAATCTCTACCTTGTAAGTGGAGAAGAAGATATGTGTTTTTTGTCCATGGAAGAAGAAAAAAAGTTATGGAATAAATGTCTTGGTCATTTTATCCGAACATCATTGGAAGATATCGTGAAATATGATGTTACTTGGGACATCCCTAGATTATCATGTGATCATACCCATACGTGTGATCTTTATCAATAAGGGAAGATCATTCAAAATACATATAAGGAAAAAGAGAAAAGGTCAAAAAATTCTTGATTTGGTACATATTAATGTGTTAAGACCAATTTCATCAATATATATTGATAGGATGAGATATTATGTTCTATTTATTGAAGATTTTATCAGAATGGCATGGGTTTCAATCATCACTTGCAAATTCAAGGTGTTCAGTTGCATAAAAACTTATCGAAGGGAAGTTGAGAAGATGTTGGGTCAAACAATACATAATATCTAAATAGATAGTGGAATAGAGTTCACAAATATCCAAGTATAGGATTGTCTCAAGAAACATAGGATAAGACAATAAGTTTCAGTAATAAGAACTCTACAGCAGAATGGAGTAGTTGAGAAAATTAATTGAATTATCAACAACATAGATAGAACAATTCTCATTGAGAAATACCTTACAGAGAAGTTTTGGAAAGAATCAGTGATGAAATTATTCTATACATCAAATAAATTATTATTATGTCCAAAATAAGAGAAGAATCCATATGAGATATTTTATGGAAAGAATACATCATTTAAGTACTTTAGATTCTTTGTAAGAAAGTGTTTCATTCTCAGTAAGGAGAAACACAGGAAGTTTGAATCACATGGAGATGAAGGGATATTTCTTGGATACAAAAAGAAGATAAAAGCATATCAATTCTTTGATAAGTAGTGGGGAAATATAGTTAAAAGTAACGATGTAACTATGGTAGAGAATGATCAGAATCTTAAGTAAATAATTGGTCGGTCTTGGGAGGATAATGATGAAGAGATAAGCAGATCATGGGATGTTCCAATTGTATAGGCTAATTCAGAAGAATATTTAAATGATGAAAATGATGAGCATAATTCAATATCAGCACAAATACCTAATAGAAGAGCTGAAATTGGTAAACATAAAATAATCAATGATCAAATAGCGCCATTGTAGATAAGGGGATGAAGACTCTACACCAAGAATAATACTTATCATAGGTAGAGACTAAATTTTTTGATGAAGCAGTTGGAGATGATAATTGGGTTCTATCTATGAATCATGAGCTTGACCAAATTAGAAAAATCAGACGTGGGAGATTGTTTTGAGGCCAATGGATAAGAATTTCATCAGGACTAAATGGTTCTTTCACAACAAGATGAATGAGGATGGTGTTGTGATTCAAAACAAATCATGACTAGTGTGAAAATCTTACTCCCAAATAGAGGTTATCGATTTTGATAAAACATTTTCACCCATTACAAGACTGGAGATAATAAGATTCTTCTTGGCTATAACAGTGCAAATAAATTTCAAATTTTTTTATATGGATGTCAAATGATCATTTTTGAATTGGTTTTTGGAAGAACAAGTTTACATTGAGCAGCGAGATGGTTTTCTCATTCATGAAGATGAGAACAGAGTTTTTAGTCTAAGAAAGGCTCTATATGGGTTGAATCAAGCACCAAGACCATGGTATTCAAGGCTCAATCAGTTCTTGAAGAAGATCGGTTTTTCACATGGTGGAGTTGATTAAAATATGTATGTTAATGATGATAGTAATCAAAGAATGATAGTTTTGGTGTATGTTGAATACAAAATATTTGGATGATTAGATGAATCATAGTTCACACAATTCATAGAATTCATGAAAAGTGAATTTGAAATGTCAATGATTAGTGAACTGATGTTTTTCCTTGGTTTATAGGTGACATAAGGAAAGATTGTAACATTTATTTCTCAATATAAATATGCTAAGGAGGTTTTTAGAAGATTTGGATTGGATAATTCCAAGGGGATGAAGACTCCAGTAGAAACCTGGATGAAACTGTTATAAGATGATGAAGGTAATGAAGTTAATATCACAGAATACAGGAAAATCATTGGTAGCCTATTGTACTTGAATATGACAATACCTGATATTGTTTTGGCCGTATGAAAAGAAGCATGGTATCAAAGAAATCCCAAGGAAATCAAATTACTTGCAGTGAAAAGAATACTTCGGTATATCAAGGGAATGGTAGATTTCATCTTTCTATACAATGATAAATCTCAAAAAAGTTCTTGATCTATAGATATGCAGATTGGGCTGGTTCAGTGGATGTTAGAAAATAAACATCAGGTGGTGCATTTTATCTTGGAGGAATGTTATTTATTAGCTAATAAAGAAACAATATTACATTTCATTATGCACTGTAGAAGCTGAATATATAGTGGCTACTCAATAATGCACATAGTTTTTATAGATGAAACAAAAGCTTGATGATATGGGATTTGAAGTGAAGTCGCCTATTGGAATCCATTTTGATCATTCAAGTACTATAAATCTTAGAAAAAAATGCAGTACATCACTCAAGGACAAATAAAATTGAAATCAAGTCTCATTTCATTAAGGAGAAGGTGGAGCAATGACTTTTAAATTTGTAGTATATGCCTACAGACCTAGGGGTTATGGACATTCTGAAAAATAACTTACCCAAAGTAGAAATTGAGAAGCATCTACTAGATCTAGGAGTTCATTATACTCCCCATACTTGAAAAAGTGTGTATGTGCCCCCCCCCCCCCCTCCCCAAGGTATGGTGTATTTTTTCCTAATGTGATAAGATGTGTTATTTAACCTATTTCAAACCTAAAAGGAATGACCTTCAGGTTCACTGACAAAGGGGGAGAAATTATAGCTGTAAAATGGGAGAAAATGTATTAATCAAGACAAGGGGAAGCTAAAAGGTGGAGCAGTGGAAGTTGAAAGGTGGGTCATTGAGATAGGGGTAGTATTAAATCTGATGATACTAAATATGATTGATCAAAGCATATATATCATGATATATGGTGTTCGTGATGAAAAGAGATGAGTTGTTTTGGAATGAAATAAAGTGATTCATTGATGGAATTTGCATTATACTCTTGTTTCTCATGCTGTTCATGGATCATGTGGGATTAAAGTATGTGTTGATTAAATCATTGATTGCTATCTAAATCACAAGAAGTGAATATTGCTAGAAGATTAAATAATCTTTAATGGTGTATCAAAATGTGAAGAGTTTTCAATAAACCCAAAGGGGGATATTGTTGTCCAAAAATCCCTCAAGGTTCTATCTTAGTGTTTTTTTGTGTGATTTTGTTTATTGAAAAATTCAGATGACTATGAATGAGTATTATTGGTGTTTTCTGAAGTAGGTTTTTAAGGTGACGTAGTTTCCTGGTGTTTGCCAAATTTTTAAGCCTCAAAATCGGGAGTTTGGTTTTTGGAAAATGTATGTTTTTATTTAGAACATAGTTTGCAGACCATGAAGAATAGTTTAAAAACTATAAAAGGATTACATGGAATGGTGAAGGAAATCAGAAAAGTAAGGATTTATACATAGCAGCGCTATGCGAACCATGAATCACGCTACACGGATCACAGAGGGAAAAATAGTTCACGGGAGGACTGTAGTTCATGGGAGGCTTTAATTTCAAGAAAGGCTTGTCATTTTCAAAAAGGAGGTATCTATTTGAGGAGATGAAAATGGTTTTCATTCATGGAAGAGATCATCCACCATAGAGGATCAAAGTGCTATGTGAACCACATATCACAATCTATGATGATGGTTATACCGCATCGAATTTTTGGGTAAAACAGATTAGTGTATTTTGAAGATCTATTTTCCTATATAAGGACTACTAATCAAATCATTAAGCAGAGATCGATTTTCATTAGAAACCAAATTCACTCCAAGAATAATTTATATAAGTACGAAGAAGTTCAAAAGGGAGGATTTTGTGAAGTAGAAGAGGTTTTAAAGGAAGGATTCTATGAAAGGAGAAGAGTTATGTGGTGAAAGTCTGCAGAAGGGGTTTTTCGAGGCATTGTAGCCCGAAAAATAAAAGGGTCCACATAGTTGAGGTGGTTCATTTCACGAAGCATGGATGTTCCATGAAAGAAGCGGTGTTCTATGAAGCACTCACGCCATGCGGTGAAAGGCAGTTCGTAGAGGAAGAAATAAAGTTTGTGAAGGGACTAAAATAGTTTTTGAAGTTAATTTTGGTAAACATGTAGTACACAGTAAAGTGGATTTCATCGATGGGTGAAAATAGGACACTACTAGAAAATAAGGCTATATCCATTGTTTTAAATTGTGTCTATAGGCCCAAAAACTATGTTTATAAGTTATAGCCACATTTTACTCAACCATGGATGGTATTGGCGTGGCTATAGGGTTGTAGACACGATTCTAACTATGTCTATAGACCTATAGCCACGGTTTGAAAATCATGGCATAGGCTAAAATCACTCATCATCTATAACCACGGTTTTGAACCGTGGCTCTAGGCCTTCACATTTCCTAAAAAACCAGCATCGTTCAGCCGGTGTTGGCCCCTTTCACCCCCTGCATACCCATACCCCCTTACACCCCCCCCCCGACACACCCCCTATCCCCTTTCACACACACCCTTTCACACCTTCACAACCCCTGATGGAAAACACCACTACACCCCCCCCCCCCCTCCTAAACACCCCCTAGAAAAACTCTTCTCCCCCTAGACAGACACCCCCTTGGATAGCATCCCCCCCTAGACAGACACCCCCAGTCCTAGACAACCCCCCCCCCCTTCTGAACAGCCCCTGGACAGACCCCCCCCTCCCCATGGATAGACACCCCCTAGATAGTATCCCCCCCCCTCCAACCCTATGGATAGACACCCCCCCTGCATAGAACCCTTACACCCCCACCCCCCCCCCCCCATACACACACATCCCTTATACCCCCCCCCCCCCCCCCCGCACACCCCTTGGTCCACTTGCACACCCCTGCCCCCCCCCCAAGCTAGACCCCCCTTGCACCACCCCTATTAGACCCCCCCCCCCCCCCGAACCCCTTTCACACCCATTACCCCTTGAACCCCACCCCCCTAGACACCCCCACCCCATGGACAGACACCCCCCCTAGGCAGCACCCCCCACCCCTAGACATACACCCCCTAGATAGCAGCCCCCTAGATAGAAACCCCCTAGACAGCAGCCCCCTGGACAGACACCCCCCCCCCCCCGAGACAGCACCCCTATGCATCCCCCTTGCACACCCATTCTTCCTTACACCCCCCCCCCCCCTCTTTCCCCTTGCACACACACCCCTGTACACTTTCACACCCCTGTTGGACGCCCCTTGCACCACCCCTACTGAACACCCCCCCCCCCCCCACACACACACACACACACACCCATGCCCCCCTACACAGTCCCCCCCCCTACACAACCCCCCTTTCACTTCCCCTTAAACATCCCTTACACCCCCCCCCCTTCACACCCTTGTCCCCTTACACACTCCCCCCTACACCCCCATGCATAGAGGGTTAGCCATTAGCCTCTTTGAGTGGCGTCGCTTGGTAGAGTCTTTATCTTCCTTCTTCTTATACTTTATCCTTCATTCTTCTATCATATTATGTAATTCATGTACATAGTAATTACTTTATATAAATATATCCATTGTTTGTCAGTCTCTATCTCTTGGATACCTATAATATTATTCTTTTTATTAAGTGGTTTTAGATAGTGAATAATGATAACTCAAGAAATTTCCAAACCTATGGATAACATAGTAGATTTAGGATCTCATCCACATAGTGTTGGAGGAGAATTAACAGTGGCATAATGTCCACAATATTTGGAGTAGTTATCTACTCTAACAATAGATGAAATCAACACAAAAATAATCCTTTCAAAAATGGTGTTTGGTGTGTGGTTACACTTGATTGGAAGAACATAGGAAAATTTATCAAACTGAAAAACATAGGAAATGATAAAGTTATTGATGGAAGAATTAATTATTAAAGGAATACCTTGGGTTTATTGTTTATTTTTTGGACTAAAAAATAATGGGCCTACCTTGATTCACATCAAAGTAGTGTCAATTAAGAGATTTAGAGGTGTAGTGGTGGAATAATTAGAGGCTATGACTACTCAAAGAAAATAAGAACTTAAAACTACCGAGGAAACTTAAACTGTGGGTTCTATGAGGAATTTAGAGCCTATACAGATGCATTGAAATGAGTAGAAAGAGGTGTTTGAACTAGAACATGATTCAGCTAAACTGACTAGTCACCAAGATTTATCTTTGTTGGGAAAAAATCCCTCAAGGTAACATTGCAATATTTTTTGGTTGATTGTGTTTGTTGACAAAGATGGTTTCCATGGAGAATTTTCGGGTTCCATAGAATTTTTTGACAATCCATGTTGACAAAGAATGATGACAAAGGAAAGGACGATCTGGAGGCGGTACAAAAGAGCAGTACAAGGTGATGTTATTTCCCAGTGTTTGCCAAATTTTTGTGGTCCAAAATTTGGAGTTTGGTGAGCATCGCGAAAATAGGATTTCCATGAAGATCATAATTAAATATGGCAATGGCATGAATTTCGTGAAGAGAGGATTCATGGTTTGGATTTCGCGAAGACCAGAAGAATGGAGGCGGTGATTCTCCGCGATTACGACGAGCTTCGCGAACGGCAGAGGCTAAAGTGCATCGTAGCAGTGAAGGGCTTTGCAAGGGAGCTTTGCGTTGATGAAGGTCATTGCGAGGGATCTTTGTGGTGAAGGCGCGAAGGAATTGATGGGATTCTCCGCAATTATGACGAGCTCCGCGAATGGAAAATTTCCGTGGTGCTTTGCAATTTGGACAGAATTCTGGCAGAAACTTCGGAGCTTCACAATTTGAGATGACGTGGCGTTGACTTCGCGCGGAAAGTTTGACGGTCAGTGGAATCGCCTATAAATAGAGGCCGACCCCCTTGAGATAAGTAGAGAGAATTTTCAGAGAAGATCATTTTCTCTCTTTTTGCGAAGGTAGTTAGCAGAGTCAGTGTGCTTCACGAAAGAGGAGCTTCGCAGCGGCTATAATAGCTCCGCAAAACCTGCGAGCTCCGCATTGGCTTAGTAAGATTCGCGAGGGAAGTTGCTATACAATGGCTTGAGATTCGAGAAAGTGTTTCACAAAAATGTAGGAGCTTTGTGAAGGCTTGTTTGAGCTTCACGAAATTGGGAGCTTCGTGAAGTAGGGTGCTTTGCGAAGGTGTTTCCAAAAGGAATTGTCCAGTGTTCAGAGGCAAAGAGGTATTCATCAGTGGATGAAATTTGGACATTAATAGAGCATCCATCATCAGTTAAGGATGCGTTCATTCATGAAAATGAAGAGACCTAAAGGTCTATAAACTGTGAGTGGATTCCCTTCTAGAGCAGTGAGCTTAGGAAGAGGAAGAAGGTGATACTCTCCACCGGCAGTGAGCCAGAGAGAGAAATAGGGAGTGACCCTTGGGAAAGCAGTGAGCTGACCCTAAACCTTGCAAAGGCAGTGAGCCTAGGACAGAGTGACTGTACCCGAACATTGTAATCCACATCTAGTGAAGTATAGTAGAATTTGGTATGACCGGAAACTTGTCGGCGTATGCTCCTTGGACGTAGCCCTTAGCGGTGAACCAAGTAAAATTGTTGTGTCCTGTGCTTGCTTTACTTTATGTTTACATTTTGCAACAGGAAAGAGAGAGAAGAGTGTTTTTCTTAACAGTGAAACAAGATCAGAACGGGCGTTAATTTTAAATTAGCCATACCCTGATTCACCCCCCCCCCCCCCTCTCAGGGTATTCATCCTTGTGGACATAACAATCTTTTTCTTCGACACTGTAGTCCGAGATGAAAAATGGGGAGCAAGAGTATATGAATATAGCTACATCAATACAGGTTACTGCTTTTTTCCTTATAATCATGCACATATTGGATTATTTATATGTGTTTTGGGGCACAAAATGATTTCATTTCAAGTATGACATTGCAACAGGCTCCTATGAAGTTTCCATTCCAATGACCAACATCTAAATTTATGAAACCTATTTGGTTGAAGAGAAAACCTATGAAAAATATATATGTATATAAATATCTCAATATGGTGGAAGGATGTAGGGAGGGACGTGAATATAAAAAGGATATAGTAAGGTTCTTTAAATGGTTGTGTGTTTAGAATGAGAAGTCTTGGGATTGAAGGGAATGTATAGAGGATCAAGACCAATGCACTAAAAATATTTTCATCATATTTATAAATTATTTTATATGGAATAAGGGTATTTTCATTGTACTATAGTTTTTTAGTAGGTTAAAAAATAATTTAAATCTCTATATAAATATGTATAAATTTTTTATCTATTGGTTCTAGTAGCATTTATATCCCAGTTGCAGATTTCTTTGGCTAATATGACAACTTTGGAGGCTTTTGGTGCTGTATTAACTACTCTAAGAATCTAGATATAAATTTGTTTCATTGTAGTGGTGATTTCAAAAATAAAAACAAGAAAGTGAATATCCTTTCTAAACATAAGGCTGTTAAGGGGAGTGATTCAGAACATGCCAGTTAAGTTTTTTAGCTTTGGGAAACCACTGTTCAAAACCACAGAACCAGTAAAAAATATAGAAAATTACAAATAGAATATTCCTCATTGGTAATCCTATTTTGAAAAATAACTTGGTTCATACATATTGGAAATCTCTAATAGTTTAAGATATAACTCACTCTGAGAATAAAATAAGATAAATATTCTACAAAGATCACTTTAGATGCCTATAAGTTGACAAATTTTGGAATTAATATACAATTATTGATGAGGAAAATGTACGATTTAAACATAGATGTTATGGTTTCTCTAGGAATTATAGATATCATACCTCCTAATGTTTCTAATCCTTTTCACTATGTAAAATAAAAAATCTGATTGAATTGTCTGTTTTCTTTAGTTTTTCCTGTAAAAACACTACTAGAGGTGCATGTTTGGTTGTGGGACTAGTTTAGATGTTGA
Source organism: Viscum album (assembly GCA_963277665.1). Classification (NCBI taxonomy): domain Eukaryota; kingdom Viridiplantae; phylum Streptophyta; class Magnoliopsida; order Santalales; family Viscaceae; genus Viscum; species Viscum album. The sequence goes on along the minus strand of OY728147.1, from coordinate 2,041,023,170 downwards.
GGGGAAATTTGAAATGAAATACAAATAGGGTATTATTGGGGTATTGGTTGATGTTTTAGAATCTAGTTGAGGAAGAAGTCAATTATAAGAAGATGATAGATCCTCTAAAATCAGTGATTGAGAACAACACTTCCAATGTTAGACTTTAATAGGTATGACAAATAGAACATTTATTAAAATTCAGATTCTCATTTAGTAATTTTTCCCTCTATCTTAGAATTAAATTTGAAGAGGAATACCATAATGTTTAAATATCATCAAAAAATCAATGGAGGTCAGGTTTTGTGATGTTCGAAAGTGGAATATGGAATTGTATCAAGTAATTTATAATCTATGATAAGATGGTAGTTCTATTTGTAATTTCAAGAGAGTGGAGATGATGGGAACATGGGATTGGATTGTATATTTAGAGAATAGTGTGGTGTGGTGTTGAACTGGGGGTAGGTGAGTGTCTAATAACTTCCAAGAAATTATTATAAATGGTATTTGAATGTTGTTTTCTTACTAAATGGGAGTAGGTTGGTGCTAATGATTTGTCTCTGTTGGAACTTTTGACTTACATATTCTTCATCATCCACTAATTGAATTGGTATTATCCTACATTTATTTGACACATCTTATATCTCAATGAACACACCAATGTTGATAGAACTATAGGTCAAAAAATAGTTTCCAACAAGCTTTTCATTTCAATTGTTACAATCATGTATTTGATTTCATGATTTATGTATGTGAAATCTATTCAAAAAAACTAAAAAAATATTTTCTCAAGAAAAATAAAGGGAGATTAGATAAGAAGAAGATAACTCTCATGGTCATATCTCTAGATCCTTATCAACTTCAACTAGCATTGGGTGGTGAATGAGGAACACAATGCTAGTACAAAGTGGTTCTGTGATGCGGAAATAAAAACCTAGTGAGATGTGGAACCAAGCGGTATTCAAGAACTAGTGGTTTTGGTATAGGTTGGTACCACAGGACTTCAAAAGTGGTATATGTATCACATTGAGTGATGAAATAGTGGATGTATTCACTAAAGTCTAATATGGGACTCAAGAATATAGTTTCAACAAAGAGAGGAAGACCGCCCCATGGAGGATATGGACCGTGCTCATAGTGGATAGAAAATGGATAGTATTTTTTCACCATGTCGTGGTAAAACTCATGGATGTAATATTTCATTTAAATGATTTATAAAATAGTGGAATCATGACCATTTTGGAGTCCATAGTCGAAGAAATAACAATGAATTGAATATTCCTAAATCTCTTGGATGGCCTAAAGATGCCAAAAATGAGCACCTAGAGGAGACCCTTCTATAGTTAATAGCATAGTACAATTCTAAAGTACCTATGGGAAATAGTGAGGCCAACTATGGGAATGTTTTTCACCATAGTAGACTCTTGTAAGGTGTGTTAAAGAGAGATTTTGGAGGACCCATGCATCATGGTATTGGGTGTTTTGGGTGTTAAATGTTTTGGATCTACAACCAAAACCACCTAATGAGTGTGGTGACAGTAATTTCAATAGGATTTTTTTTTTGGAAAGAGTGGTATGTTGGGATAAGAGAAGCAATGTTCCATGTTCAGATATTAGAGTAACAATGTTGAAATTTTTGTGAGAATTAAATATGATAATTAACTAAATTTCGTGGATCTCGTTATTGAAAAAAATACCATCCATGGATAATTAATATATGTCCAAAATTATAGATATGGTTAAGTTTTGAAATAAAGATAAAATTTAATGATTGGGGTGTTGACCTAAACCTTTTTTGGAAGACCAAACAAGAAATACAATCAAAATGTAGAGCTAAAAAGTATCACTTTGTGGATAAATATTTAGAGAATTTTTGTGAATTAAATAAATATGCTTAACCATACTAAAACCATGTAGAATTCCTAGAATTATTGTGAAAATTATAGAGAAGGTAAATTTATGCCATCTCTCTGATAAAAGGGGTTGGTTTCTATAATCTATATAACTTTATAGAGTAGTTAGAGAGATTATATATGAGACAGATCGAGTTATATATCTTAATCAGAAGGAGTAAAGAGACCAAATAACTTCATTACTATATATGGTTCAATTCTATAAGTGGTGGATTGAGATAAAAATTCTTGCACTAACCCATTCCCACTGTGACACTAAAGGATTTCCCTCACTAGTCATGCCTTAATGGCCATTGTATCTTTCCCAAGAGAGATAATCTATCAGGAATCTCATTATTTCATGAGGATATTATTTATTCTAGAAGGAGATTCAATTTCATGAAATTAGAGGATAGAAGGTGTGGAAACACCATAGTTCATTCTATTTCTCACTCAATTATAAACCCTTTAAACCCTATTAATCAATCACTTAAACATTGAACCTTAAACTAAGTGGGGAAATCAAAGAGAACTGATGAAGGTACTTCAAGCAGTTCAAAGAAAACTAATTACTTAGGTACTAAATGGTGAGTTCTTCCTGGTAAGGTAGTAGATTTTATCTAGTTAAATTTTATAGTGATGTTACTAAAGAAAGTGACAAGTTTTAAAGGACAGTTGTTTGTGTTTGATGAAAATAAAACAAATATTTTCTTTAAGTTTTAGCTTTTTATGAGAATACCCAGTTCATGTTTTCTCAAAATGGGGATATTTTCATCTCTAAAGTGAAGGAAATTTCATATTGAGTTGGCTGAAATTTTCTACTGACCACATGAAGGGAGGTTAATGTTAATCCCTAATAATGAAAACAAGTTTTTTAAAAAATCAATAAATTATAGAATTCAAATTAAAGGTTTAGGCACAAGGAACCTACCTTAACTTCAAGGTGTGTTGCTTTTGACAATTACAACTCAGATCTTTCTTTTTTTCTTCTTGCACGCATATACACCTTCACATTAATATAAGGACACATAGACCCCATATACATATTTTCATGGCCAAATATGCACAAGGGGATCCTCATATATATTTTTATACTTGAATATACCCCTTTTCACTTACACATGTATGAATTTTTCATATCTATATATAAGCACACCTAGCCCCAATATATATATTCATATGGACATGATTGAATATATATAAAGGGGAACTTATGTATATTCCTACCTATGAATATACATGTAAGTCACCTTAGTCAACTGCTGTTTTAATCCACCTCAACGAGATCCAAAATGCACTACAAAAATATAAGGAACCCAAAAATCACAAAAGCCTTAATTAAAATTGGGCCAAAGAATAAAAACGGAAGAAACCTTACCTGAATCTGATGTCAAACTCACTAACTTCGATGGTGGTGGATAGAACCAACCTCATCATAAGAAACCACTTGTAAGTAAATAATGGGAAAATATGTGAGATATAACAACTTCTTATATATGTGTGATCAGTGTGTGTACATTGTACATGATAAATGATACATGACTCCATAACCAAAAATGAACAAATAATGTTCACATTAATATATACATCCCAATACTGAATAACATGATCTTTAATAAAGGATTTTTGTTCAAATCAAATCCAATGTTATTCAATACATGCACCATAGAGTGGTATCATGAATCACGAGAGAACATATCATGCAGTTTCAATTCATGAAATAGGGATGTAGAAACTCCAATTTAACATCTTACATCAATGAAATTAAACATGAAATTTACATTTTACACAATTATAACATAAATATATATAATGAATGTACATCACATTATGGTTTCTAAAATGGTAAACAAGCATTAAGACAAACATAACATAGTTTAATAAACATCATTCTTTTCTAGATACATTAGAGATAGGTGAAACCACTTATATGTTATGTGGGATGATCATTTTCTTGGTTTTATAATACCTATCAAAACATGTCTCTAACTATTTCATGGGTAGTAACTAGGGTGTATTAATATAATTCAAGGTAATATGCAGTATTTTTCATAGACAATACATACATAGTTTTTCACAAACCAGCCTTAAGTCACATGTAACATTAAATAAGTCTTCAGCATCGGGGTGAAATTCAAGGAAGATACTTTTTTCACCAATTCCTAACTTCAAATCTAGAAGTTGAGGTGAAATAATAAAAAATGGTATTAAGGTCATCAAGTCAAAAAATAATACATGGACCATAGACTAGAATAATTATAAGAAAATGGGAAAATATGATTAAGAGGAAGATATCATATAAGGATACATGTGCCTTTGTTTCTCATGAAATCAAAGAGGTCACATACAATAAGCCTATTGAGAAGGTCATTAACGACCTACATAAAGGTCACACTAAAGAAAAGGAGACTATATCAAGGTAATTCATGACCTATGTAAAAGTCGTCTGAGAAAGATTATGGCTATGTATGGGTCATCTATGATTTGTAGTAACTACATAAAGTTAACATTGGGATTACACCAAACGCATCAAGGTAATTGTGATCCATGGTGAAGATAAGGAAACCATTTCATAGGGTATTATGAAATGAAAATGCAGCCACACCATATTTAATTACTAAGGGGTGTTTTGGTGATTTGGGTAAGATTATAATTTGTCTATGAGAAACTGTGAGTCAAAAAAATATTTAGAGATGATCGTGGTGTCTCAAATGAGAGAAGAATGGGTAAGGATTAAAATAGAAAACATCAATGAAATAATGTCAAGAAAGTTATATAAGCATAAACTACCACTGTAAGTTTTTTGCAGACAATGCACCTCTGTTAGAGGGGTTTTATTACAAAACCATGACTTTTTTGTCAAAATAAACAATTATCTTAACTAACACTTATTCAAGAATTTCAATTTAATATAAACAAGAAGAATTAATAAGGCAGCTAAATAAAATTTAAAACATTCTTGAATTAAAGAGGCTGGGAGAGGGACCCTACCTCAAAGGATCCAAGCCACACACAGCACTTGAACCTTTTATCAATGATAACTCTAAGTTACTCCATCCATACTCTAGATAAATTCACCTTTGAATATACATAAGGATGCACTAACCCCCATGTATGTGTCTGCATGGCCTTGAACACACACAAGAGGATCCTTATACATATGCTCACATGCATAATCCCTTTATCACCCACACACGTATTCATTTTCCATATATATACATAAGAAAACCTATCCCCTTATATGTAATCACGCTTCCATGGGCATACATACATATAACGGGAGAACTTATTATATATATGATTACCTATGCATACGTAGTGAGTCACCTTTGACAAGCAGCTCGAATCCACCTCAACGAGATCCAAAACACACTAGAAAAATATAGGAAACCCAAAAATCACAAAATCCCTATTTAAAATTAAGACAAAGAATAAAAAATGAATAAAACTTACCTGAATCTGATGTCAAAATCACTACCTTTGATGGTGGGGGATAGAATCGGACACATCATAAGAAACCACCTGTAAGGAAATAATGGGAAAAGAAGTGAGATATAAAGACTTATTAATTATATGTGATCGATGTGTCAACTGTACATGATAAATAATACATGACACCAATATCAACATGATCAAAAGGATAATATTAATGATTAAACAAACATAATATAATCCAAATGATCAAGATAATTAGTAATATAAGGGACACCTACTTCAAATGATAATCCATAAATTGATCTCAAGCTTGTACCAACCACCAATGATCCTTATATCCCCTATATCATCCATAAATACATATGAATCAATCAAAAAAATATTTTAAAATTTGAACTACAATCGGTATAATTGATTCTAAACTCACTGGGTAATATACTGCACTTAGGCAACAAGCCAAGTGTGGGGTCCACTCTAAACACCCACCCAGACCTAAGAAACACAAATAATCAAATTTATCAACCCAAAAAAACTTAAAATTTCATAAAACTTTATGAAAAACCATAAATAAATCCACAAAGTAGTACAAATAAAGTCAAATGACATGTAATAATGAGATTTCATGATTTCTAAGTCTCCTCTATATGCCACACATGAAATCCCTATCATATAGAAGTGATCCTGCCATGGGTTTAAATAACAATATAGCCACGATTTTAACTAAACTCATGGCAATAAACTAAGCTATATCCATAGATGTATCTTTGGTTTTGTTCGTTTTAGAGGTATAGGGACACATGAGTTGTCTTTCATCATGAAAATGATACCTATGGGATCATGGGTGATTAGGTATTTTTTAGTATACACCTAACATGTCTTCCAAAATTTTTGGAGTGTGTCTTTTAGTTTGAAGGTTGGAAAGTGGAAATAATATAAGGCTCACCCCCACCGGCACCCCCCCCCCCCCTCCACACCTGCAACCCCACTGACCCCTTCACACCCCCCCCCCACCTACACCCCCCACCGACACCCCCCCCCCCCACCTGCACCCCCACACCGCCCCCCCTCACCTCCATCCCCACTCCCCCCCTCCCTCCTACACCCTCACTGCCCTCAGCACCCCCCCCCCCCACCTGCAACCCCACTTCCCACTACACCATCCCCCCCCCCACCCCACCCACCCACCTACACCCCCACTCCCCCCCCACCTACACCCCCACTCCCCCCCCACTTGCACCCCCACTCCCCCAACACCCCCCACCCCCACCTGCACCCCCACTGTCCCTTGCACCCCCCCCCCCCCCCACCTGCACCCCCTACCCCAACACACCCACATCCCAACCCCCAGCACACCCCCATGCCTCCTGCACACCCCATGCACCCAGCACACACCCTCTCCCTACCCCCAGCACACACCCCTGCCCCTTGCACCCCCCCCCCCCACCTGCAACCACACTACCCATAGCACACACCCCCCACCCATCCACCTGCATCCCCCCCCCCAAACACACACACCTGCACCCCCACCCCCCACCTGCACCCCCCCCCCCCCACCTGCAACCTCATTGCCCACTGCACCCCCCACCCCACCCACCCACCTACACCCCCACCCCCCACCCCCCCCCCCCCCACCTACACCCCCACTCCCCCCCCACTTGCACCCCCACTCCCCCAACACCCCCCCACCCCCACCTGCACACCCATTGTCCCTTGCACCCCCCCCCCCACCTGCACCCCCTGCCCCAGCACACCCACATCCCAACCCCCAGCACACCCTTGTGCCTCCTGCACACCCCATGCACCCAGCACACCCCCTCTCCCTACCCCCAGCACACACCCCTGCCCCTTGCACCCCCCCCCCCCACCTGCAACCACACTGCCCATAGCACACACACACCCACCCCACCCACCTACATCCCCCCCCCCACACACACACACACACCTGCACCCCACCCCCCACCCGCACCCCCAATACCCCCAGCACCCCCCCCCCCCCACCTGTACCTCCACTACCCCTACACCCCCACTGCCCCCAGCACCCCCACCCCCCCACCTGCACCCCCACTACCCCGGCACCCACCCACCCCCCCCCCCCACCTACAACCCCACTGCCCACTGCACCCCCCACCCACCCACCTACACCCCCACTCCCCCCAACCTACACCCCCACTCCACCCCCCCCCCCCCCCACCTACGCCCCCCCCCCCCCCCCCCACTACTCCTTGCATCCCCACCTACACCCCCTTCCCCCAGCACACCCCCTACCCTGCCCCCTGTAAACCCCATTCTACCTGCCCCCTACCCCTCCCCCTACCCCCAGAACACCCCCCTTCCCCCTTACCCTCTCCTACACACTCCATGCACCCCCTGCACACACCCCATTCTCCTTGCACACCCCATGCACCCTCCCCCTACCCCTTGGAAAAAGGAATTCTTGTTATATTTTGATGGATATGTTGACATTCCTTGTCACGTTTTATTGGATGGGAATTTATTTGAAAGTCAGTATGGGAATTTTTATGAGTTCTATCAATGAAATATTTACATTGATGATCATTCTAATAAGGAATTGAAAAATTATTTAGAATAATATGTATTTGAAATTTTAGATCACTACAAGCTTTCCAAATACATGTAAATAAAGTTCAAAGAATTGTGTGGTCAAAAATCTATCTTGAAGAAGGGAATATGGGTTGTTTCTAATGATGATCATTCAATTAATGAAGAATTTTATTTGTCTAAAATTGAAATGAAGAAGATCAAGAAGAGGGACACCAATAAATTGGATACTTCTATCTAGTTAAAAAATTATTCATTGTGCATATTAGTTTTTAACCATATATAAGATGCTTCATGAAAAACTAAAAATACATATTCTATATCACTTCTATAAGTTAAAGATGAAGCAACCACATCATGTGGTAAATCTAGAAATTTTTTGTACAACCCACAAGAGAAAATTAAAGTCTTGTAAAATGAATTGGAAGTTTTTAAAGATGAAGAATAAATGAATTGTGATCTCATGGAAGAATTTAGGTAAACCATATAAAATATGGGAAAGGAAATGTCAGGAAGAGTGATATTATTTAGTCACTTGTTCAAGATGTAAAGCATGTGAATAAGGAGAAAACATTATATATCCATGATCGTCTCTAAGGAATGGTATGAAGAACAAATTAAGATAACATAAAGTGAAAGGAATTATCAAATTTAGAATTTAGAAGGACAACTAGAGGAGAATAAGATATGGATTAAGAATCTATAGGATGATCTCCATATCATAATAACGATTCCAAAAACTGAAGAAACTCATTTGAAAACTATAACTAGTATTATAAAGAACAATAATAGGGTTTCTATAAAAATTCAATATATATCTAGTATAACTAATGTAATAGGAACTCAAAAAAATATGGTAATGAAGTGATAACACTATATGGGTCTGTATAAGGAATCTAGAGAGTTAAATAGTAAGGAAACGCCTACTACAACCAGAGTACAATATTCTGTCAATCATTTATTAACATCATGTATTTTGTAAAGAAATATCCATCATCAATGTCTAGATATACCATTTCAATAATGTGCATCAGGTATTTCACATACCTCCTTATTAGTTGTAACACATGGAAGAGATCATGAACATTGTCCAACTTTGGTGGAAATTCCATGTGTATAGAATACTCACATTCCCCCCATAGGATCCTAAATATACCGATGAGCATTGGGGATAGCTTTATACCCCATTCAAGCCTCCATAATACTCGTCATGGGGAGAAATTCAAGAAAAAATGGTCCCCATGGTCAAACTCTAAAGGTCAGAGATGTCAATCTATGTGAGATATCTATCTTCTATGGGATGTCCCCATATCCTCAACATTCACTTGTTCTTTCATTTCCATACCTTTCACAATCTTTATTCCATTGAGTGATGTCTCGCCAATCAAAGTCCAACAAAATTTTGACATGATGGGTCTCTCATATATATCTTTTAAAGGTTCCATACTGATTTTAAGAGTGATGTATTTTATTATTAGAATACATTACCAATGTAATTTAACCCCCACATCCATCAAAAGTTATAAACAAAGGATATCATCATACCCAATAATACCAATATAGTGCACTCACTCTACCAATCGATTTGGGATTTAATTTATGTTCTTGTCATCAAATGGGTCCCAAAATCATCCTGCAAGACTCTTAAAAAATGTGATAGTAATTGAGAATTATATTCATAGATAGTCATTGAGGGTACCACTTGAAGTCTAATGATAACCCCTATATTAAACTACCCAAAGATATCAATTGAAATTTTCTACACAATTTAATGAAAGTATGCCAACTTATTAAGTTGGTCAATAATAAATAATATAGCATCACAGCCTATCATTGTCTATGGATTATGCATCACAATATAAAAAGATATTTAATCCCATTGTCACTCTATAATCTCAAGAGGCCATATCAAGCCTACTGACACATGATGGTCAACATTAACTTGATAACAGTTGATACATCAATATATAAACTCGATGATAACCCACTTTATGGAATCCCCCTAAAAACATGTTCAGATATTACATACCCATGATAAAAACCTCATAGACCCAAAACATTAACATTGATATATTACCATAAACTAGTTATCATGTAGGATATAAAGAAACATCCTAAAATAAAACTTACCAGTGAAAATGGGAGAGGCTGACGATTTGAATCAAAGAAACCCTCTGGTATAAATTGGATGGAGGTGGGGTAGCCATGTCATAGGAGAAGCGTCTCAGGGAGGTGGGGTAGCTGCATCGAAGGAGGACTGCAGAAGGTGGTGTAGCAGTGTCAAAGCAGCATTGAGCGGCAGAGATCCATGGTGGAGGACGAGGGTAGTAGTGAGGTGGGGGTCATTGGAGTTGTTTAGATAGGGAGGTAGGGAGGTCGTGTAGGCGAGGAGGTGGCATGGGTGCATCGGAGCTGCGTCAGTGGGGATATGGAGAAGACGCATCAGATGAGGGGAGGAGAGGGAGGAGGAATCATGGGGGAGGGATCGTGGCACTAGTAGAAAAAAGGTCTTTAACGTCGGTTTTTTTTTATTTTTCACGTCGGTTTTTTTTTTATTTTTCACGTCGGTTTTTAACCGACGTTGAAGTCGCCGACGTAAAAAATATGACTTTTTACGTCGGTTTTTGTAAACCGACGCCAAAAACAAATTTCAATTGCTTTTTTGCGTCGGTTTTGTAAAAACCTGATGCCAAATAAACTCATCAATGTCATTTTTGGCGTCGGTTTCCCTAAAAACCGACGCCAAAAAGTTTAAAAAATAGTTTCGGCGTCGGTTTTTTTCAATAACCGACGCCAAAAAGCAATTTTTATTGTTCTATGTTTTAGAGAATTTTCTAATCTTCGATTTGACTGGTCGTGGAGCTAAAACGGAGTTACGAATCAAAAGTTATGGCCGTCAGAAGTTGAACATGTCAAAGTATCGATTGATACAATATGTTTTAAAGAAAACAAGATAAACACAAGTTAAAATCACGTACACCAAATGATATAAAATATACATAATAATTCAAACACATTTCGATTATTTTTTGATCTTCCATTGAAATGATATGTTGTTTATCATCATATCTCTTATATTTAGCGTAGATCTCATGTGATAATAAAAACGACGATCGATAATTAAACTTACACCAAGCTTGGTAAATGTCATCCGAACGTTTTATATTTTTAACACAATAAAAAACTAAATCATCATTATTTGAAATCTAATCGAGTTTTTTATAAATTAAGGACATTAATAATAATGAAAATGAATGAATATAATATGTACCGTAATCAAATTAATGATTGATGCCGCATTGAAAACTTGATTGAATCGAAGAGGATGAAAATGATAAATGAAGGACAAACAGATTTATATATAGTAAATGAAAATATTTTCGATTGAGTTGTATGAAAATATAGGCGGGATTTTAAAAAGTTAAACGCGCGTTGTGAAAAAAATTGAAAATTTGATCCCGCGTATTACTGAATACTATTTGGCGTCGGTTTTTAAATAAACCGATGCTAAAAAGATTAAAAAAAATATGTTTCGCGTCGGTTTTTAAAAAAACCGACGCGAAAAACAAAAAAACAGTTTTGGCGTCGGTTTTTATGAAAACCGACGTCAAAACATAAAAAACAATTACCATGTGTTAGAAAATTTCTTAAGCTTCGATTTGACTGGTCGTGGAGCTAGAACGGAGTTACGGATTAAAAGTTATGGCCTTTGAAAGTTGGACTTAATTAACACTTCTTTTAGAGAAGATCAACTTCCAACATCCATAACTTTTAATCCGTAACTCCGTTTTTGCTCCATGACCAGTCAAATCAAAGCTTAGGGAATTATCTATAGGATTGTAAATTTTTTTTACATTTTTGGCGTCGGTTTTCATAAAAACCGACGTCATAACTTTTTTTTATTTTTTCACGTCGGTTTTTAAAAAAACCGACGCCAAAACTAATTTTTTTTTTATTTTTTGGCATCGGTTTTTAAAAAACCGACGTCATAACTTTTTTTTTATTTGTTCACGTCAGTTTTTAAAAAAACCGACGCCAAATCATTTTTTTCATTATTTTTTCGCGTCGGTTTTTTTTAAAACCGACGCCAAAACTATTTTTTTTAGTTTTTGGCATCGGTTTATAAGAAACCGACGTCAAATTGACGACGTTAAAAATGATTTTTCTACTAGTGCGGGTGAAGAAATAAATGTGATATTCGAGGAATCACAAGGGAGGGAGGGGGATGGGGTGGGGTAAGGGTATGGAGGAGGGGAGTACCACACTAGGGATGGAGGAACCCCGAATGAAGAATCCAAGCCGCAATTGGATAATTCATGCCATGAATGAAGGAACTGCGATGAGGGATGGAGGAACTGAAGCCGGCGAGGATGAATGAGAGAGGACATCAATGAGGGAGAGAGAGGAAAGCAATGAGGGAAGAGAGGAGGGAATGGTGAGAGAGGTCTTTGGGGATGAGGAGAGGTCATTGGCAGAGGAGGGTGTCATAGTGAGATGGTTGAGTATCGGGGAAGGAGGAGGAGCCGAACGGGAATCAGAAAAAAAAAAAAGGGACACAAATGTGTAGCCACAGATTGAAATTAAACCATGTATATAAACAAGCTATAGCCATAGACCTATAAATCCATGGCTATTGGTCCGTATCTATGGCTTAAATTTCCAGTAGTGGGACTTCAAAACATCATATATCTATAGATTAGGATGCGTGTATTCATGAAAATAAAGAGACATACAAGTCCATAAACTGGGATTGGATCCCTTCCATGATATATGAGTAAAGAGGATAACGGTGATCCTTTCTACCGGTAGTGATCTAGAGATAGAGACAAATGGATTTACCCTTAGGAAAGTAGTGAGATATCCCTAAACCTTGTAAAGGAATAGATATTGGGAATATAAGTGATCTATCCCAAACCTTGTAATTTGGTAGTGAGCCTTAATGGATTTGGCACATCGGCACATCACCATTGTATGCTCCTTGGGCGTATCCCATTGAGGTTGAACCAAGTAAAATTGCTATGTCTCATGCATGATTTAAATTTGGTTCATAAAATGAAATGATAAAGATAGAGAAGAGTGTTTTATTTAACAACAAAACAAGATATGAATGGGTAGTTATTTTCATCTATCATACCCTAATTCACCCCCATCTCAGGATATTTAACCTAATTGGTCTCATAGTTACTTATTATCACTTTATTTAATTGATACCCCCATTTAACAAACCATTTATATCTACCATTACAAAAAGAGATCGTGTAGGGAATTGGCTAAGTAAGATTCCACCATAGCCTTATATAGGAAAATTCCATATATGATTTTTTTAAAACTTTAAATGAAAAACCCCCCTTTTATCAATACGTATTAATAACCAAAGATATATATAAATCAGAAAAATATAACCATGGGCTTATCTAAAACATGGGTAGCATGCAATCTACATCTGAATCCCATGTACCTAACTTGATGCATGTCATGTGAATCCCTACATGCATGAAATGATTAATGAAGACACATCCATGTCATATTTCCATATTGATCCAATAGTGTAAATCCCATAATCCAATAATATCAAAAATCATGTGTCTCACTCAAGTTGAAAATTTAATACAACTGTAACTCATGAAATCTATGAACAAAAAGTCTCATCCATGACAACTTAGGTTTTCCCCCATGTATGGGTTGATCACTCCTAGGAAGTATCTCATTACCAATCCTTGACACATTATTAGTCTCCAATCAACCATTCCCAAATATTATGAAAAAATAAAACTTCCCTAATTTTACTTTGTTACATCCTACCACCCCTAACCACTAACCAATGTTAGACTAGTTGTCACCAAATCACCTCAGGAGAACCTCCCAATATTCCAGAGGCTTTCGACTAGAAGAGAGGTTCTATAAGATTCCATGGGGAGTATATACCCTCTAATCAGTGTAGAAATAGAATCAGGATCAATAAAAACATATAAATCAGGCCAAAATAACAATGTAGATAAGGTAGGGAAAATGTCAGAAGTAAACCAATCATCATAATGCCATCACAAATTGAGTATGTCATACATATATCAACGGATGCCTTATGAGAAGATCATATACAATAATAATAAAATAACAAATTAAAACTCAAACTACATCACAACCACAACTGATTCCAAGCCCAGCTTGGTGTCTTCATCCATACTTATCATGCCAAGAAAAACCTCATGCAATGGTCCCTTTCCCTAAACTGGTAACCTGGGACCAAATAATGATATTTTCTCAGGTAACCAAGTGTCATGGTTTCCCAAGGAGGGTGTCAGTAAAACTTAGTAGGCCACCACCAATGGAATCCCTACACATAACCAACTTGATATATAGGTTCATGCAGATGTTCTATAAATAAATAATATAACAATTTAAAACATTTTTAACAAAATCATAAAACAACCACTAATACTTGGGCTTCCCAATAAAACCTGAGATCAGATTATACTATGTCAATCCTTAGTTTCATGACATAAATTGATCATACCTTCTTCGGCCAATGTCAGGGTTCCTCTAAGCACGTCATGTTGATCATTCCAACCATAGAATCACAACCACCCTTTAGGTTTGTTCTATAATAGTATAATAGATCACCCATAAGGTTTTTTCATTATATTCATCACAGATCACCCCTTACGAGTGTTATCATAGTTTTTATGGACAACCCCTTATGGTTGTTTTCTCATTCGTTCTATAGGCTAATAAGAAACATCGACCTCCCCTGTGGGAGTTTTCTCACCCAAAGCACAACCAACAAGGAACATGTACCTCCCCTATAATAGTTTTCTCATCCAAGTTCATGAAAACCCATAAAGGGTGTTTTCTATATTAATCTATAGTCACTACCAAAGGGAATTTTTTATTTCATTTAAACTAAAATTCCCCCTATAGTTGTTTTCCCTACCATAAAAACAAAACCACCACTATGGGAATTTTCATTGCCTCTTAAACAAGATCACCCCAAAAGGGAATTTTCATTTCCTTTTTATACAATTAAAAACATGTTTTCCATTCCAATAAATAAACCACAATTCAATAGAATTATTAAGGGATATAAAAATTTACAATTCCATGTTCCCTTACCAATTTCATCATCCTTTAAACAACAAACACCCATAAAGGTTGTTTTCATTAACATAAAACATTTTAAGCACCATGCTATTTTTGAAAAAAAAAAGTTCACAGAGCTATTTTAATTCCCAAAAATAAATCACCACCTCAAAAATTTACTTTCCTTTTGAACAAAACAAATCACATAAACATAGATCATGAAATTATAAAATCCCAATTATCATTTTATAAAACCCCATTGAGAAAGCACGGCTCTCTTTTATGAATTCCCAACCAAAACCCAAATCATTATCATCTATAAAAAAAATACTTCCATTTAAATAGGCCCGTTTAAAGAGTAAATTTCATTTCATTAAATCGATTATTGTGAAATTCCATTTCACAGTCATTGGTTCCAAAAAATAATCCCCAATTTGGAACAATTATAACATGACTTAACGTTTTAAGAATGTATAAGTAAACAAGGTCGATTATCTAAAAGAAGGTATTCTAACCAAGGAAAACCCAAGTTAAAATGTAACACCCTGACCCCAGTTACCCAGATTCAGTGCATTATTACATTAAATTAGCATGATACAAGGAAACATGTCCTGAAAGACTGATCAGTTTAGTATCCTTGGAAGTACTAGATATATACATAAGTTTTAAATTACATCATGAAATAAAAAAAACAACATTGTGTCCCCTTTGAACACTCTTATATCCCTTAGCCTATTCCTGCAGGTTAATCGTAATATACTCATTTGCATCTTGGGAAAAATAAAACATAATAAATGGGTGAGCTCAGATGCTCATTAAGGATAAAAATATAGCAGAAACTGCCATAAATAAGAACAAACATTTAAGGCAATGTATAAGACTAGAACACAAGCCTTTTAAACTTAAACTTCCACATAATATGGAAAAGATAAATGAAATAATGCCATTTAATTATTCACATGGATATTATACTAGTCTAATAATCACATGTAATATCAATAGCCAATTTCATAATGATGGAATTCATCATTCCAGACTTCATAACCACATAGTCAAGGCCTTGTGCCAAGACTACAAATAAGATTTGGTCAAGGCCTTGTTCCAAGACACTAGTTTTTCTCATGAGACCTACCGATGCATCAAGGAGCTATAACGGGCTCCACCCATCACTTACTAAGACCAATGCATTCCTCATTTGAAAGGGTGAAACATAATCTAAACATTCGAATTAAAACTAGCATATGAAATGTCAATACTTTAACCATAAACCATGAATGGTATAAAAATAGCACATCCACAGTCAAACATAACTCATTCAATAAAATATGGAAGATTGTATTATAATAAATTAATCTCAATCGAGAATAATGGAGTATATTGACATAGATGAAAATAATCATTAAAACTATTTGAGATAAATATCCCCCTTTTCTTGAAAACATTTAAAAGTATCACTATTTATCAAGTAGCTGTTTAAAATAGATTTTCGAATCAAAGTGTCCCATTACACTTTGAAACATTTAAAAGGAATTTTAATTTTAAAACATTAATGTCCATATAAATAAATACTTAAAACCATTTTTAAAACATGTACATTAATGAGAAAGATTTAGCAGAATAAATTTTTAAAACATTTAAAATGATATTTTAGTTAGAGTTCCTAACCAAATGAGAGACACTTAAATAAAAACAATTGAGGAAATAAAAACTTAATAATATCATGACAATAAATGTATTCCTGATATATTATGTCAAAGTAAATTATATACACTAAATAAAAGTGAATTGGTGCATAACAACAAATAAGTCTCAATGGAATGTAAGTTGAGATGAAATCCATTATAAAGACTGTATCCTTAGGTTAAGGATAAATAAATGACATAATTATGTGTAAAAAATATAAATACACTAAATATGATTGGATGTTCAATGTAAAACAATCATAGGAAATTCACACAAATTCTTGTAACAACAACACCAATGACTTGGATGTTTAACTCAATGAATGAAAATTAAGTTAAGATTACTCTTATCAAGTTCATATCAATGACTTGAGAATTTATCAATGGAATGATTATGTGTATAAAAATAATAACCACACAAAGGGGAGTGGAAATTACTATATAAATAAATAAATAGTGATTTCACACATAATCTTGGAGTAAAATAATCAATGAACTTTGTGTAAAACCCAATGAATGGAAATCGAAATTAGAAATTCCCTTACCGATTTGGTGACTTATGAAACATACACCCCATGAAAGAATGATCTTAAGATTAAGGTGTAAATACTCATAAATTAAATTATATTACATAATCAATACAATCATGGGTAGTATAGACACCACACAAAAGGAAATAGTGGAAATATAGCATGAATCTCACGGAAATAAGAAGTGAGATGAAAACCTCTTACCATGTTGTAATCAATCGAGTTGTATGACCAAAAGTTAATAAGAAAAAAATGAGTCACAAAATACCATGAATATAAATAGAATCATGATAATATATATTAAATGTCAGTACACAATACACCACATGTAATAAATAAGTGGTGAACAATGGAAATATCATGGAATTAAAAGTGAGATAAGAAACCCCTTACCTTATACTTTTCCTAAGTATAGGGTAGGTTAACCTCATGTATAATGGTGAAATAATTGTTATTAAATTATACAAGAACCAAATAAATAAATATGATATCATATATAATATTATAATATTTATTTGTTAATAATATTTCAGTAGTATTATCATTTCAGGTGTTAACTGGTTTGTTTTCCTTTATATGATTGGTTTCGTAAGCCATGTTTTTTATGGATATGATGTATTTTATTAATATACATAATTCTATTATGTTAATAAACATTATTTTTAATCATAAAATGAAAATTATTCTTGAATGATTACTATGGGTAATGAATCTCATCGCGTTCGTGGAGACGGTAATCCGTACGTACGCACGAGCGACAATATCATTATATTGATAGTGAAATCGTATATAATTGGATGGTATATCATATATACAGAATCATTATCATGTTATATTTATTATTTAAATCAGTTATACTCATTATTATACCCATCCAAATAATGAATTGTTTGAATAAAAAACTACACCATGACGTGGAGACAGTAAGTCGTACGTACGCACGTATGGTGACTTTGTCATTTATAGGATGGATAGAATAACAAAAATGGTTGTACCATATTTATAATAACATAATAGTTTGTATAAGGTACTTTAGTTATTATTTTGGTATGGAAACAAAAAAAAAGAGGAAGTGGAAGAAGAAAAGAACTTGAAAGAGGGTGGTGAAATTATTACCTCTTCCTTGGGTGTTTCCTTTTGAGTTGATCAAAAGGGATCCTTAGGCTTTCTGATCAAAGTAAGGACTATAGGTTGATGTGAGGGAATTTGGGAGGATATTTGGTCTGGTTTTGGCCAAGCCAAATGTCTTTGGAGGTGTTAAATTAATAGAAGTAGAAGTACACTTTTATAAGAGAGGTGAGGGTCACTTTAGGAAAACCTTGAAATATTATTTTATAATAAAATCATTTTCAGTATCTAATGGATCCAAAATGATTTATTTATAATATAAGGTGGGGATGGGTCTAAAACCTATCAACCAATAGGTTTTAGAAAAATTTAGGTTACCATGTTATCCTTATCTTTTAGATTTAACTCTTTGTTAAATATTTTAACTTTTACCGTGTGTCTTCTTGTATTCTTACACTATATGGTTAATAAACATACTCTAAACTTCCAAGAGAACCTCAAGTGGTTAATTAATGACATATATAATATTATTTAATCCCTTTGGCCTAACCTTATATTTTTAAAAATAATATATCAACCAATAATATAGTATTTGTTTTATAAAGTCATTTATGTCAATTTTGAGATTATTTAGTATTTGGTTTTTTTGAAAATCATAACAGCATGATTACTTTGAAAAAAAATTAAATCAACACTCACATATCATATTAACCTATAAAATTAGTTTAATTCATAAAAAGTCTCAAATTACATGTATTTGGATATTTATAATATCAATTATTTGAATCTTTCATTAATAAGGTAATTAATGCATCATCATTGTGTCAAAAATAAATTTAATTATTTAATGTCTAAAAATTATAAATAAAATACCATTATGTAGGAAATATTTTTATCTTTATAATGAATATTTATAGTTGAATTTATCTTATGTATAACTCTATATTAAAAATATTTTAGTTATTAAACTTTGAATTTAACTCTTTTAACTCTTCTTTAAATAAAATAATAATAAATTTCCTAATCTAATCCATATGGACCAAAGAGGATCATATTTTATTCCTAATATTTTTTTTGTCGAATTACACTTCTCTGATAGAATTAGGACATGTGTTTGGATAATTACAAGATCATTTTTACCCTTAATTACCCTATTTACTTTTAACCGTGGTAAATAAAAGTCAAAAGTTATTATTCACCAACAATTATTTTCATCTTATTGAATCAAATTCCACTTACTGATGTCAACCATGTCTCCCATATTTTTGAAATTCAACTCACAGAAGTGGTAAAATTATGTTTTATGCAAATTTGCAAATGCTCCTAGAAGTTGGGTAAAATACGGTAAAAATTTCGATAAAATTTTATACATCTAATTTTATTATAAAATGACTCAAATTAATTAAGTTGAACTTATATAGGTATTATATATCTATTTTGACGTAAAATTAATTTAAATAAAATAAATAATTATTTAAATAAAAAGTCGGTTTTAAACTATAACGTAGTGTTTTCACTATTCATCCAAAATTGAATGTTTTCAGAAAAATACCTAAAAATCACCCTAAGATAATTTTGATATTCCGAATTAAAAAATGAATTCTATTTTACCAAATTCAAAAATCAATGTTTCATTAATTAATTTAAAATTAATTCCCATTATCAAAACAAAAAAGTGGGTTTTTAAAAAGTAAAAACTTTCAAAAGATTAACATGTGTTTATGTCAACTTTAAATGTGAAGTTACTTATAATGACCTACATTGTATTAAATTATAAAAAATTTAATCTAATTATACTTCCAAACCATTCAAATGCATAATTTAACTCTATAAATTATTTCAATTAAAAAAGTTATTTTCAATTAAAATTTAGTATTTTTCAGTATTCATCAAAATATGAAAGTTATCAGAAAAGTACCAAAAATTTATTCAAAATAAATTTTTATGCCCTGATTCTAAAAAAGAATTTAATTTCATTAAATTGAATATATAAAAGTGTCAAATATTGGTTTTAAAAAGTGTTTTCCATTAGAAGTTGGTAAAATTGTATTTTTTGAAAAATACTTCTTTTATCTAAAAAAATGAATTTGTTCTTATATTATGTCTAAGAAACACATAATATGGATTCTAAAATTATATGGAGTATACAAAATTTAAAATTCAGTTAAAAATATTCATAATTTCTTTTGAACGACTAGTTTGGTAAGTCGTGGTGTGCTCAAACTCGGTGTTGCATGTAGCGCAAGCTATTGAATTACTTTAAAGAAAATAACTTACTATGAAATATTGGGGTGTTAAATTCTTCCCCCCTTTTGGAAATTGCATCCTATAAATTTTAAAATTGGGCTTGGGAAATTCATTGAAAGTCCCACATCGGATAAAGAGTCAATAAAACTATCACTTTAAAATAAAGAAAGGGAAGTACAAAGGTCACCCGAGATAACCCATACTAGGATTACATGTAGGAAAACATGGATATGGAAGATAAACTAAGTTTCAAGTTATGATGGAGAGTGATAGAAAACATGATCAGGAGAAAGTTAACAACAAGAAAACCACAAACTTATGATGGGATAAATGGTCATTAGTTTCCCAGTAGGAAAAGTAAACGGACAACATTTTTTTATTGTTTTAAGTTCCATTTCATAAAGTTAAGGAATTTATTTATGAGATTGACTAAAAACATAAAGATATATACTTAATTTTTAAGTAGAGTTTCATCCTTTAATAAATTTCTACAACTAACTCATATTTTTTTCAAACGATAAGTATTCAAGATGACTTGGTCACACCTGAAGTGCTAGAATCAATTTCTAGAGAATCACATGATACACAAAGGATAAACTATATATTTACTTTTTCTTTAGAGATTAACCAAAACCAAAATGGTTATTACAAGATCAGATGATCCCCAAAAAGGATAATCCTTTAGAGAAAGAAATATTGATCTTAATTTCTAAAATAAAACCAACAATACCCAAAGTTCAATAAATACTATTCAATAAACAATTGTCCTTAAAATCCTTCAATATAATCCAAACTAATATTGAAACCCAAAACGTAGAATAATTTGATTATGTAGTCTTCTACATTAAATTGTATCTCCAAATAACATTGACTACTCTTAAAGTCACATACTTAAAGTAATTAACCTAATCACGTATTCTCTATGATAGGTTAATCATTTCCATAAATAACCCAAATTGCTATAAATCCATAATAAAAACATCGATAAAAATCCACCATTACTCCTCAAATTAAATCTCATAGTATTCTATTTTCCTTAGGCATATAGTGTTCCTAACAGAGTGAACATCTTCCAAAATAACATTTATCACTTAATCGTCAAATCATTTTCCTATACTAAGGATATCCATTTAATAAGACATAAGATCCCAAATCAACTTATTATTGATCAATAAAATCATTTAACTAAAAATAATTAGTCACACTAACCAGGGACTTCACGTAGTCCAGTGGTAGGCAATAAATCTTAATTTCACTTTGGTTGCGGATTCAATTCCCACAGCTTTGTCCAATGCGACGGGTTGTCACACGATCTGCGAGTTGTCCTTTTTCAAAAATTATATTTTATAACATTACCAAAATGAGAAAAAAATATTCAAAATAATGATAACATAATTTTACCACAAATGTTATCTCATACCTCGCATTTTCATCCCAAAATTTAATAACTTGTAATTTCCTCAAATTCAAGGATCATATAAACCCAAATGGTTATTTATAACTATAATATAAAATATAATTCTTCTTAAAAAATCATTTTCACATAACAAACTATAGTGTTGCACATATAAGAGAAAAGTATTCTAAAGTAATCACATCAACAAAGAGCACTGATACTTTTAAATATTTTTCCATTCATTTATTTCCACTTAGGTTCTTCCTTGACCAAGAGGTTATCCTAAAGAATAGGGAATTCACTTGGGTAATGCCCAGGTCCCATACATTTATGGAAAATTACTATAAATGGATTCTTGGGATTATTTTTATTTTCTTCCATAGTACTCTTCATTTTTCTTCAGCAATTATTTACTTTATGTCCTTCTTTCCCACACATAATGCATTTATTTGTTCCATTAAGACACTTTCCTAGGTGTATCCTTCCACATTTCCTACATGATGAAAATTGAGCTTTATTTTCTCTATGGTCTCCACTGCTATAGCTCTAATCATTCACCGCCTTTCTCTTATTTGTGGAGTCCGGGAGTTGTTTAATATATATCTTGTTGATCGTATTATTGGAAAACTGATTCGGCATGAACACGATATCTTTTACACATATCAACAATCCATTTCGTTGCTCATTTCCACCACTGTGCCCACCTTGTACATCATGTTCAATGTTACTATGACTTCCTTAGAATTGAGTAATTGACTTACACAAGAAAGCATAATGTGATTCATAAAATCATTTGGAGAATATCATAACACCTTATTTTCAATCTAAAACACCATAGGATTAACCAAGTTTATTTATTCTCATCTTGTATTAAAATCCTTCAAATCGATTTGTAAAGAAAATGTGAATTATCCTAAGCATATCCCCCGGGAGTGTAGTAACCAAGAGTGTAGCAAGGACCGTTGTCATGTACCAGGATACCTCGGGTCAAGCCTGAAACTCCTTTTAGGAGTTTTCACTCCTAGGTACATTTGTGCCAGAGCCGCCTTTACCTGCTTGTATCTAGAAAGGGATGCATTTATTGGAAAACTGACATAATATTTACATTACCAAATTTTTTAGATGTTCTTATATACTAATCCTCAATGTCTATCTTAGGGTAGTGTTTCCTAATCAGAGTTTTTTTTTCTAAATATAGCTTCTAAGGTTTGTACTAAACTTCCTCTGATACCAACTGTAATGCCCCGACCCCAGTTACCCAGATTTAGTGCATTATTACATAACATTGGAATGATACAAGGAAACATTTCCTAAAGGGCCAATCATTTTAGTAGCCTTGGAAGTACTAGATACATATATAAGTTTTAAATTACATCATGAAATAAAAAACAACAACATTATGTCCCCTTTGGACACTCTTATATCCCTTATCCTATTCCTTCAATTTAATCGTAATATACTTCTTTGCATCCTGGGAAAAATAAAACATAATAAAGGGGTCAGCTCAGATGATCAGTAAGGATAATAATATATCGGAAACTATCATAAATAAGAACAAACATTTAAGTCAATGTATAAGACTAGAACACAATCCTTTTAAACTTAAACTTCAACTTAATATGGAAAAGATAAATCAAATAATTCCATTTACTTATTCACATGGATATTCTACTAGTTGAATAATCATATGTAATATCAATGGCCAATTTCATAATGATGGAATGCATAATTCCAGACTTCATAACCACATAGTCAAGGCCTTGTGCCAAGACTACAAATAAGATTTCATCAAGGCCTTGTGCCAAGACACTAGTTTGTCTCATGATACCTACTGATGCATCGAGGAGCTATAGAGGGCTCCACCCATCACTTACTAAGTCCAATGCATTCCTCATATGAAAGGGTGAAACATAATCTAAACATTCATATTAAAACTATTATATGAAATGTCAATACTTTAACTATAAACCATGAATGGTATAAAAATAGCACATCCACGGTCAAAAATAACTCATTCAATACAATATGGAAGATTTTATTATAATAAATTAACCTCAATTGATAATAATGAAGGATATTTACATAGATGAAAATAATCATCAAAACTATTTGAGAGAAATATCCCCCTTTTTCTTGAAAAAATTTAAAAGTATCACTATTTATCAAGAAGCTGTTTAAAATAGATTTTTGAATCAAAGTGTTTCATACCACTTAGAAACTTTTAAAAGTAATTTTAATTTTAAAACATTAATTTCCATATAAATAAATCCTTAAACCCATTTTTAAAACATGTACATTAAAGAGAAATATTTAGAAGAATAAATTTTTAAAACATTTAAAATGATATTTTAGTTAGGGTTTTTAACCAAAAGAGAGATGCTTGAATACAAATAATTGAGGTAATAAAAACTTAATAATATCATTATAGTAAAGGGATTCATGATATATTATGTCAAAGTACAGTATATACACCAAATAAAAGTGAATTGGCGCATAACAATAAAGAAGTCTCAATGGAATGTAAGTTGAGATGAAATCTCTTATAAAGACCATATCCTTAGGATAAGGATAAATCAATGAAATAATTATGTGTGAAAAATATAAATACATTAAATATTATTGGATATTCCATGTAAAAAAATCATAGGACATTCACAAATATTCTTGTAGCAACAACACCAATGACTTGGATGTTTAACTCAATGAATGAAAATTAAGTTAAGATTGCTCTTATCAAGTTCATATCGATGACTTGAGAATTTATCAAGGGAGTGATTATGTGTATCAAAATAATAAACACACAAAGGGGAGTGTAAATTACTACATAAATAAATAAATAGTGATTTTACACATGATCATGGATTAAAATAATCAATAAAGTTTGTGTAAAACCCAATGAATGGAAATCGAAATTAGAAATTCCCTTACCGATTAGGTGACTTACGAAACATACACCCCATGAAATAAGGATCATAAAATGAAGATTTAAATACCCATAAATTAAATTATATAACATAAGGAATACAATCATGGGCATTACATACACCATAGAAAATGAAATAGTGGCAATATAGCATGAATCTCACAGAAATAAGAAGTGAGATGAAAACCCCTTACCATGTTGTAATCAATCGAGTCATATGACCAATAGTTAATAACAACAAAATTAATCATATAATAACATTAATATAAAGATAATCATGATAATATATATCAAAAGGCAGTACACAATACACCACATGCAATAAATAAGTGGCAAACAATGGAAATCTCACGGAATTAAAAGTGAGATAAGAAACCCCTTACCTTGTACTTTTCCTTAGTATAGGGTAGGTTAACCTCCTGTATAATGGTGAAATCATTGTTATTAAATTATAAAATAACCAAATACATAAATACTATATCATATATGATCCTCTAATATTACTTTGTTAATAATATTTTAGTAGTATCATCGTTTTGGGTGTTAACTAATTTATTTTCCTTTATATGATTGGTTGCATAAGCCATGTTTGTTATGGATATTATGTATTTTATTCATATATATAATTATATTATGTTCAAAAACATTATTTTTAATCATAAAATGAAAATTATTCTTGAATTATTAAGATGGAGAATGAATCTCATCGCGTTTGTGGAGACGGTAATCCGTAAGTACACACGAGCGACAATATCATTATATTGATGGTGAAATCATTTGTAATTGGATGGTATATAATATTTACAGAATCATTATCATGTTATATTTATTATTTACTTCAGTTATTCTCATTATTATACCCATCCAAATAATGAAGTGTTTGAATAACAAACTACACCACGACGTGGAAACGGTAAGTCGTACGTATGCATGTATGGTGACTTTGTCTTTTATAGGATGGATAGAATAACGAATATGGTTGTACCATATTTATAATAACATCACATTATGTATAAGGTTCTAGAGTTATTATTATTTCATGGAAACAAAAAAATAAAGAGCAAGTGGAAGAAGAAAAGAACTTGAAAGAGGGTGGTGAAATTATTACCTCTTCCTCGGGTGTTTCCTTTTGAGTTGATCAAAAGGGATCCTTAGGTTGGCTTTATGATCAAAGTAAGGACCCTAGGTTAATTTTAGGGAAGTTGGGAGGATATTTTGGCAGGGTTTGTCCGATCCAAATGGATTTGGAGGTGTGAAATTAAGAGAAGGGGAAGTACCCTTTTATAAGAGAGGTGAGGGTCACTTTAGGAAAACCTTGAAATGTTATTTTATAATAAAATAATTTTTGATTTTTAATTGCTCAAAAATAATTTATTTCTAATATAAGGTGGTTATGGGTCTAAAATCTCTCAACCAATATGTTTTAGAAAATTTTAGGTTACCATTTTAACCTTATCTTTTAGATTTAACTCTTAGTTAAATAGTTTAACTTTTACTGTGTCTTCTTGTATTCTTACACTATATGGTTAATAAAATTACTATAAACTTGCAAGAGAACCTCAAGTGATTCATTAATGACATATATAATATTATTTAAGACCTTTGGATGAATCTTATATTTTTAAGAATATTATATCAACCAATAATATAGTATTTGTTTTAAAAACTCATTTATGTCAATTTTGACATTATTTAGTATTTGGTATTTTTAAAAATCAGAATAGCATGATTACTTCAAAAAAAATATTTAATAAACCCTAACATGTAATATTAACCTATAAAATTAGTGGAATTCATAAAAAGTCTCAAATTACATTTATTTCGATATTTATAATATCAATTATTTTAATCTTTCATTAATAAGGTAATTACTGCATCATCATTGTGTCATAAATAAATTTAATTATTTAATGTCTAAAAATTATAAATAAAATAAAATTATGTAGGAAATCATTTTATCTTTCTAATGAATATTTATAGTCGAAATTATCTTATTTATAACTCTATATTAAAAATGGTTTAGTTATTAAACTTTGAATTTAACTCTTTTAACTCTTCTTTAAATAAAATAATAATAAATGTCCTAATCTAATCCAAGTGGACCAAATAGGGTCATATTTTATTCCTAAGATTTTTTTTGGTCAAATTACACTTATCCAATAGAATTATTACATGTTTTAGGGTAATTATAATATCATTTTTACCCTTAATTACCCTATTTACTTTTAACTGTGGTAAATAAAAGTCAAAAGTTACTATTCACCAAAAAAATTATCTTATTGAACCATATTTTAATTACTAATATAAACCTTGTCTATTTGACTTTTTAAATTCAACTCACAGAAGCGGTAAAATTAAGTTTTATACAAATTTGCAAATGCTCCTGGAAGGTGGGTAAAAGACGGTAAAAAGTTGAATAAAATTTTATACATCTAATTTTATTATAAAATGACTCCAATGAATTACGTTGAAATTATATAGGTATTATATATCTATTTTGACTTAATATAAATTTAAATAAAATAAATAATTATTTAAATAAAAAGTCGGTTTTAAACTATAACGTAGTGTTTTTCACTATTCATCAAAAATTGAATGTTTTCAGAAAAATACCAAAAATTCACCCTAAGCTAATTTTTATATTAATAATTCAAAAATTAATTCTATTTTATCAAATTAAAAACATAGAAGTTTCATTAATTAATTTAAAATTAATTCTCATTGTCGAAACCGAAAAGTGGGTTTTTAAAAAGTAAAAACTATCAAAAGATTAACATGTGTTTATGTCAAATTTAAATGTGAAATTACTTATAATGACCTAAATTGTATTAAATGATAAATATATAATCTAATTATACTTTCAAACCATTCAAATGAATAATTTAGCCCTATAAATTATTTCGATTAAAAATTTTGTTTTCAATTAAAATTTAGTATTTTTTAGTATTCATCAAAATATGAAAGTTATCAGAAAAGTACCAAAAATTTATTCAAAATATATATTTATGTCCTGATTTTAAAGAATAATTTAATTTCATTAAATTTAATATATTAAAGTGTCAAATATTGGTTTTAAAAAGGTTTTTCCATTAGAAGGTGGTAAAATTGCATTTTTTTTGAAAAATACTTCTTTTATCTAAAAAATGAATTTGTTCTTATATTATGTCTAAGAAACACATAATATGGATTCTAAAATTATATGGAGTATATGAAATTTAAAATTCAGTTAATACTATTCACAACCACTTTTGAATGACTAGTTTGGTAAGTCATGGTGTGCTCAAACTTGGTGTTGCGTGTAGCGCATGCTATTGAATTACTTTAAAGAAGATAACTTATTATAAAATCATGGGGTGTTGCATAAAATCTTTAATTAAATCCAAGATCATCACATGGAAAATTGGAAAGGTCTCACAGAACATATACTTAAAATTGATGCAATATTGTGGGTTAAATTGATGGACCACCTACCTTATACTTAGAAAATCTCACACATCTAAAATCATATACTAGTAAGGTGAATCTGAAGAAAAATGAGAAAGTAGAAAAACACCCTAGGAATAGGGAATGTTAGATAAAACTATAGGAACACCAATTAATAGAGGAAGAAAACCAAAATATATGGATGATGAGTGGTAGACTCACCTTAGGCTATCCAAAACAAGTAATGGTGCTTAAAATGGACCTTGAATGAGGGAGATGCTACCATGGGAAGAGGAGAGGAGAAGGGGAAGTGGATCAGGCTGCTACTAGGAAAAATAAGGGAGAAATAAATTGATGTTTTATTAAGGGGACATGATGGAAATACCATTTTTTACATTTCAAAAAAAACCCATCAATTCACCGGTTAGCTGATAAGATCTTACTAGCTGGCTAGTGAACCCAGTGTCCCAATAGGGATACTAGTGTGTCTGTTGTCTTGCCAATGGGAATACATCAGCATGTAGTAGTCTCAACTTCCTCCAGACCCCTTTGAATTCTCCTTATATCCCTTCATAAATTTTTTGAGATCTAATAAAAGTCTAAAATACCTCCTTTAAGAGTTTCAAGCTTTCAAAACTTTATTCTGAAGCCTAGCTCAAAATAGGGCCCCTACACTAAATCAAATTTTAAGTTATTACTTAAAAATTAAAATTCCCATATGGAAAAGGTCTTATAAAGGTCCTCTCTTGAATTTTATTTCCTTTGTATATATTTATGTGATTTTCCTCGTGGGTTATTGATCATGCATGGTTTTATATTTGTATTTATTTTTTATCACATGTTTAGTTGATTTATTATCTCTGCATACTATGATGTGTATGATGTTCGGTTGTTTACTATTAGTGTGAACTTTGATATAGGGGGTATATTACCCTCATAGTACCACCATATCCCCCTGCTTCTAATCAGTAGACACTAGAATATGAGGAGGAATTCTTGAGGTACAATGGCTATCATTGGTTCAGGCACCTATTAGTGGTCCAGGGCAGTAAGATATTTCAACCACTTTTAAAAAGAACCTTAATAGATAAGTTCTCTCCTCGCACCACATTTAAGATATCATAGAACCAAACCTATATAGCAGAAAAACTTGTATTTTTTGGACAAATCAACCCTCAAAACCCAAGGTATGATATTTTGAATTTTTTTAAGGATTCCTAGTTGATCTTTCATGTGTTTTTCATGATTTTTTGAGTTTATCTTCCCATTTTCATTTGTAATAGTTCTTTTTTATATATGTGTCTATAACTAGTTTTTTCATTTTTATTTCTATTTTTTGGATGAATCAACCCTTTTAGGGTTCTTTCCATTTTGGTTCGCCAATCTTGCTTGATTTTCATTATTTTTGGGTTATTATTATTATTTGTATATATAAATATAAACTATAGCTAATAATTTCCTACAAAATAATTTAAAAAATTATTATATTATATTAATTTATAATTTAAATGGGGTTAAATGGAATTAAAAATGGTTTTTATCGATTAAATGGAAATTGGTATCCACATAATTAAGAATTAATGAGTTAATTAGGTGGTGAATTAATATCTTGGGTAATTTTTAGATAAGAAATAAATGTTAGTAATTTTATAAATAAGTTAAGGCCTTAAAAATATTAATTTATCCATGATTATTCATTAGGATTATAGAATTTAAGTTTTGATATGGTTATTTTATGATATATACTATTTTCTTAATGTAATTTTTTTTTTTTGAGTTTATTATCTTTATCATTTTTTCATTGGGTTATGTTTTGGGTCTAGATAGTAACTATATTTTAAATGGAAATGATTGAAGAGTGTGATTAATGGGTTTTTTATAGAAACATGACATGAGATATGATGTTTTCTTATATGTGTGTGTGTGTGTTTCATTTGTTATTATTTGTATATATATATTTGTATATATGTTTTTGTTTATGTGTATTTGAGTATTTATATATCTATGTGTTTATATGTGTGTGTGTGTGTGTGTGTTTATATTAATTTATATTATTTTTAAATATTTAAATTTCTATGAAAAAAACCATAACATTATACCATCACATTGTGAATAAAATTACTTACTTCAAAACTCGGAAAACAATATGCATCGAGAGAGAAGATTTAATTCTTTCTAAAACATAGGATTTATTATATGTATATATTTTTTATTTTCTCATAAAACATAGGTTTTATATCTATTATTTTACATAATTTATATATGTATTTATTAAAAATTATAATTATATTTTTTAAAGTTATACTTTATATAATTTTCAAATATAAAAAATGATATACTATATGCATACCTTATGTATATTTATTTATTTTTTATAAAATATGAATATTGTTAAACCAAATAAGATGGATATGAATAAAAAATGGTTAGATTCCAATCATATGAAAAATGAGTATGCGGATAGGGTTAATGAGTTCACCAAGTTTGCAACATATCATACATATAACCCCTCTCAAATCATTGGTATGTGTTTGCATTGTTGTTAGTCAAGACAAATTTTTCTAGAGGAGTTGGAAGAATATTTGATCAGTATAGAATATATTGAAGCTATAAATATTGGACTAAACATGGGGAAAACTGAATATAGATATATAATGGGATGATACTATGATTTATGGATCATTTGATATGATTATAAGTGTGAACAATGATGGAAATCATATCGAATAAATGAAAATGGTAATTGAATATGTCTTTACTATTACCTAAACTTGTTTGAGAAGTTAAATAGTTGTGAAAAGAGACTATTGTATACCAATTTTACTAAATATACAATATTTTTAACTATATTAAAACTATTTAATTTGAAAGCTGGAAGCAGATGGAGAGACACCAAATTTACAAAACTACTTAGTCTCGTAAATTATATGATACTAGAAGAAAATAAGATTCCAGGTCGAACATATGATGATAAATGAATGATATGTTCAATTTTTATGATCTATTAAATAATACATTCATGTTCAAATGAATATATATTATCCCACAAAGACCATAAATCACTTAAAATGTCCTATTTGTGGTTTGGCTCGATACAAGAAAGGTGAATCAAGTCATTCAAAATTTGTATGGTAATTTATAAATATTCCAAGGTTTAAATGACTATATTGATGTGAGGATAACAGAATATAATTAATGTTAAATGTAGATACATTAATTCAAGATGGGAAACTATGTCACCCAGCAAACTCTCCTTAGTGGAAGAAAATTTATCATGAGTATCCATAATTTGGAAATGAGTCGAGAACTCTCTATCTTGTATTATCTACATATGGAATGAATCCTTTTGGTGTACAAATTAGTACTCAAAGAACATGTCCATATAAGTTAGTAACTATAACTTTTCACCATGGTTATACATTAAGTGCAAATATATTATGTTATCTCTACTTATATCTGGACTAAAATAATTTAGTAATCATATTGAAATTTATTTGGTTCTATTGATCGAAGATCTGAAATTGATGTGGGATACGGGTATTACATTATATGACACTCATAAAAGTGAATAGTTTAAATTGTGATCCATGTTGTATGGGATGAATAATGACTTTATTACTTATGGAAAGTTTTTTGATATAACATTAAAGGAATTTTTGGGTGTCCTGTTTATGAAGAAGGTATACACTCATGACATAAATATCAATCCTAGGTGACTTCATTTGATGGGAATACAAAACTAGGTGCAAAATTGTCTCCATTAATGGGTGATTGATAGTTTGATAAATTAATGTATATTTTCATTTTTTTAGTAAACCTTATGAAATAAGGTTGGAAAAATAAATCCTTTTTTTAATTAACATGCTAAAATTTTTTGGATGTAAGAAATTTCCTTGATGCCATGGATGTAAAAAAAAATATGAGAGTGACATTAGCATGCTACTAACTACTCTAGAAAAAAAAACAAAAAATGGAATTAACGCTATGTTAGAAATTATTGATAGGGGATAAGGAAAGATTCATCATTGATGAAAGGTGAAAGATTGACTTTTATTCCTCCAGTGACTTACACTCTATCTGGGCAAGAAAATTTTGAATTTTTCAACTTCCTTAATGGTGTAAAGGTTCCATGGGGTATTCATCAAATATCAATAATGTTGTTTCAATGAATAATTTGAAGTTAAAATATTTAAAATCACATGACTAACATGATTTTATGTAAGATTCAATGCATTTGGATTTACATTTAATTCTTTATAAAAATGTATAACACACAGTAACCAGAATTTGCTTCATTTTCAAATCCATATGTATTAAAGTTATAGACTTGGAAAAGTTTCTGACCATGAATAAATAAATTCTAGTCATATTATATGAATTGGATATGTTCTTCCCACCATCATTATTTGATATAATGGTACACATGATGATTCATTTGATTTGATGGATTAGATTATGTGGCAATGTATATTATAGATGGATTTTCCATGTTGAATGGTATATGAATATTTTGAAAGGGTATGTAAATAATTTAATTCATCTAGAATGTTTTATTACAAATTGATATGTTGTTGAAGAATTTTTTGAATTCTATACTGATTACCTATCAAATATTAATAGCATTGGTCTCTCAAAATCCCATCACAGTAGATGCCTTTTGGGTGAAGGGATTTTTGAAATAGTTATTGTTACAATTATAGTTATAGAGTGGGAGAAATATCACCTTTAAATTTTATATAATAGTATAGAGATTTCTTTTTACATTAAAACCCATAAAGAAATTATTAGGAATTTTAATCCATCAAGGGTATAAATCTAAAAATAAAATAAAATAACAGTTTATAAGATGGTTTCAAGATCATATTTTTAAGGATTTCTCTAAAATTTTAAATTTAATTTTTGAATGACTTATATAGATATCCAGAGGCCCAAGTGTACTTGTATTATCTTATAATTGTCACGACCCGTCCTCGGGGCTCGTTCCGTGACTACCCCAAGCCCACCTTCCATAGGCCAGGGGCTGGCGACTAGCACCAAAAGCATAAAATCTGATAACTAAAAAGGTATTGCCTTTATAATAGTAAACAAAACAACATAGAATAAAAGTAGAAGTAATACACTAAGTACAAAAGAAAGTGCTGAAAAGTAAGTGGGCCAGAATACCAACCCAACTGAAAGTACAGCTACAACTGAACGAAAGTACAACAGAAAAAGACAAACAGCTGGAAGAATGGAAGAAGCTCCTGGGTCGTCCTCCTCGGATCCTACCTGAAGGGTAGGTATAGATAGCGCAGCTCTTGGATCGTCCACCATGTATCCTACCTGAAGGGTAGGTATAGATAGCCTCCACAACGCTCTCACCCGTCAACCTCCTTCGGGTGTCGTCTCATCATGAAGTCCACCTCCGGATGCTGACTCATCGAGAGGTCCACCTCCGGGTACCATCCAGTCCTCGAACACTCGGCCTTTGTCAGCGCTGCCCGATGTCTGTAACCAACAAAACGAGGTGCGGGCATAGCCCGTGCAGGGGTGAGTATACGATACTCAGTAGGGACCTCGAGACCCTCAAGGTCTCACTAAATCCAACAAGGATAACCACAAAGTAGGATCTCAACAGATAACCCTTACTTAGGTATAAGCCCATAATTATACCTAAGTTATCAAATAACCCATCTCAATCATGAGGAAACACAAAGGTTATGAAATCAATGGATAACCACTACCCAGTTATATGCCCATACATATACCTAAGTTATCAAGTGACCCATCTTAATCATGAGGTAAACACAAAGGTCATAGACTCAGCTCAAACCAGGATTTTCATTATCAAAACTGTAACTACTGAAGAGCCCCATCTCTGTCGAGTACAATGATCCTGTCATGACTCCGAGGTACTGCTCAGTAACCTAAGACTGCTGAGGTACTCCTCCTGTGGAGTACCGCAGGTCAGCCACCCAAACACAGTAGTGCTTCCTGCCGGGGTTTTCCACCCAAACACAGTAGTGCATCCCCCCTAATAGCCTGTAGAGGTACTCTCCGGACGAGTACCGTGGGTCTGCACCCAAACTCAGTAGTGCTCTGTCCGCCATGGGTCTGCACCCAAACAAAGTAGTGCTCTGTCCACTGGGCTGGTCGACTCACTCCAAGTCGAGTCGATCAAGCAGTTGTCAGGTCTCAGCCTGCTACACGGTCTCCATACTCCGTACGCTCGTCTCCGGGAGGGTCCGCTCCATGAGCTACTGGTCTATACTCCAAGTATCACAAAGTCCCACAAAGAAGTATCTCAAATTACCACCTTGTCAGAGGGGTCTCAACACAACAGATGGCGCGTCAATCGGGTGCCCGGTCTGTGAGTTATTAGCCTTTTCGTCCTAGGGGCCCAGTTGGTTTCGTGTGCGAACCAACCCGGCCGTATCTCAACTGTACCCTGAACTGTCATAGGGTATATTCATAGGGACCGTTTCTCAACGAGATCATCAACGCCACTGACGGTTCATCAAACGGACGTCCGGTCTGAAAGTTATCTGCTTTTCCGTTCCAGGGGCTCAGTTGGATTTCGGGTACAATCCAACCTGGCCACTATCCAACTGCATTCAAACCTCAGGAAATTTATTCCAAAATTTCTGTCTCATCAATAGGAATCCAACAAAGTCGACGGCACGTCAATCGGACGTTCGGAGCTCAAGTTATAAGCGTTTCCGCTCCGAGGGCCCGGTTGGTTTCGGGTTCGAACCAACCCGGCCATACCCAAAGTTCTACGAAACCTTGAGGGTAATATAACAAAACGACCGTATCGATCTAAGGATCGCATCGCAACTGACGGTGCGTCTATTGGAGGTCTGTAGCCCAAGTTATGGGCGTTTGAACGAAAACCGCCCGAAAATAGGGGGTTCAGGCCCGGTCCGACCCGGCCCGAGACCCCCTGGGTCGGCCAGAATAGGGTCGACCCAACCCGGGTCTGGGTCCGGCCCACTAGGGTGCGGCCCGGCCCAGGCCGACTTGCGCCGCCCGACCCGGCCTGGCGCTGGCGCTGGCGCGGCGCCCGCGTGGCCCGCGGGTGTGGGGGGGGTTACAACCCCCCCCCCCCCCCCCCCGCGGTCGACGAAACTGGCGCACCGTTGCCGCCGCCTTCCGCGGACCAACGGATGCGCTCTGGTGGTTCGTTTTGCTCGCCGCCTTCTCCAACGGTCCTCCCGGGACCCGACCTTCACTGAAGAGGCTTCAAAATGACTTTGCGGCCCCATTTGTCGTCGCCCGTCAATCCGCGCACAACGATCAACCAGCGGAGTCTTTGAATTGCCTCCACGGCCCCGACTCCGGCCGCAGTTTCGTTCGGCCTCAACGGCACGGCGCGACGGCGCCGCGCATCCTTTCCATATTTCTCCATGATTATTCGCGATGCCTTTGCACCACACCGCCTTCTTTCGAACCGCAACATCACAACAACAAATGGGGGAGGAGAGTCGGTCGTGTTCGTGCGGTCCGATCTCCTTCCGTTAAGTTGATATCAAGCGGCCTAAATATATAGACGAAGAACGGAAAAGGATAAATCATGAAGAAAAAAAAGCAATTAACCCCTACCTCGAAATTGACGTCGCACGTCGTCGAGTCGCGGAAGTCGAACGTCGCGGTAGAACGGCGTTGCGAAGAAAGAATAGGGAGTGACGACGGTCGTTGGTGTTCTTCGCTTCCGCCATTGTAGAAGTGCACCCGAAGAAGAATTGTTGTCTCCTCTCTTGTCACAAGAACAAGTGGATGGAGGGTGCATCGTCATCCTTCGTGGAAGGGTGTTTCATTCCTCGCCAGAGGTTTCAGTGTTCTTTAATGAAGGAGATGAAGTGCTCTTCACAACTCAAGAGCTTTTTCCCCCAAAATCTCCACACAACCCAACCAAAAATAAAATAAGGTTTCTCTCTTATTTTATTTTAACCATGCCATGCATAAAAAGTTCAAATTTCAAACACTCCATTGATTAAGAGTATCAACAACTTAATTAAAGTGTGAGTTGGCATGAGTTATGAGGAAGAGAGAGAGAGAAGGAGTTACCCAAATAATGGGGGGGTTAGGGAGTTATACAAATAAACACAAGGGGTGTTAAATGGGAAAACTCGTGGGAGTTAAAGGGAAGGTGAAGGGTTGGGATTTCGTGCGGACCCCACCACCCTTGTTCATACCCTCTCTTGGGAAGTTAGGTGGGGTGTAGCCCCACCTCCAACTTCTCTATGGAGATATTAACATCTACTAAAAATAAATTGTAACACTACAATTTATTTTAGACTTATCGAATCCCCAAAAATTAACCACCTCATGCGACAAAACACATCTGCGCTTAAGGTCCCCTTAAGAAATTACCAGTGCTACGAGTTCATCGGTGCCCTCGGATTCCGATTCTGAGCACCGGTTCAAAAGTTAGAAAAACCCGCTCGTTCGTTCATTGAACGTACCCGAGATAAATTTTGGAAATTGATTCCGGGCACACCGGGCCTCGTAATCAGGTGCCTTCAGAAACTGCATTCTTGTAAAATCCCAAATAAATTAAGAAAAAAAATTATTTGAAATTTACGGGTCTTTACATTACTCCCACCTTGGGGCTTTACGTCCCCGTAAATCTTTAACACAAATTAGGGATACAAAAGTGGTAGTGAGCATGCATCTGAACCTTCCGCTCTCAAGTGGTCCCCTGGAGGTTCTCGCGCTACCAACGAAAGCGCACAAGAGGAATCGACTGTCCTCGTAGGACCCACTCATGTCGATCCTCAACCTCTACTAGAACCCCTCAAAATTTACCCCATCGCCAAATTCCAGCTTCCCATGGTCGATGATATGCGTCGGATCAAGCATTTATCTCCCCAATTGAGATACGTGGAAGACATCGTGCACCCGGTGCAACTGAGGTGGAAAGGTCAAGCGGTAAAACACCTCGCCTACCCAGCTGAGGACCTAGTAAGGTCCATTGAACCTTGGAGATATCTTGTCGCCTTGGCTACATCTCCGGAAACCTCATCGAGGTGAGACCCGTATAAGGACGTGATTGTCATCCTTGAACTCTAGAGGTCTCCCTTTCCTGATTAGAACTGAAACTCAAAAACTCCTGCTACCACGTGGGTGAAGTTGGCCGACTCAAGAGGGATCAGCTACACCTTCCTATGCATGATTCCATCCTGTGCGGCCTGGGTTTTCCTTTTCACCAACCAAGGAAAACCCCATCCCAACGTTGTAGATAAACCACAACCTTTTTGCCTAATACAGTCAATCTGTGTATGAACTGTGGATCCAATCCATACTTAGACCAACATCGTAAGGCCTCGACGCTGCCGCCAAGAGATTCCAACCGAAACTCTCGCCTCGTGGGTCAGATCACACTATCGGCGTAAGTGTGATTATCGAGTCTCCTCCCAAGGTATCTCCAGACGTGAGGGTCAAGTCTACGGCTTACCGGAAACTCTAGGTCTGGGACAAGATTCGTGGAAGGAAGGAATGATTCATATCTACGTCTGTTACTACGGCGGCTAGTATTGGACACAGACTGTCCCTAGAATCATTCTTAGAGCCATTAGGTCACACTCCTTGACCGCATACAGCTACTCTCTTCCCCTGCCCTCCAACTCCCTGAGCCTAGCAGGGACTACAAAGGCGGGTGATTGTAACATGTCGAAAAGTACACCACCCCATGCTGCTCTCCTAGCTCTGCTTCCACGTCTGCTGCTCTGCAGATTCATCTTTCCTTGACACTTCCTCTTCTTGAAACATTTTACACGTCCAAGTCTCTATGACTGATGCCAGTTCGCATCTTCCCACTGCTAACATTCACTGGCTATAACGGATCAGCCAAAGAACATTCAACCACAAAGGTTCTCTCTATCACCCTAACAATAGTAGGAATGCATAGAGGAAAGAGTGCTTACTTGAATATCCTTTAAACACACCTCGCTCTGAGGTCCGAGCTCTAAAGCACTGATCATAAAGTAGTCATCAAGTACCAAGAACGATCGATATGCCCCGATGAATTCTCGGCTACCGACATGTCGTCCTGCCGAAGCTGTAGAAGCTCCAGAAAACTCTCAGCCACTTCCTCAAGCCAGCCCTCAACCGCCTGTGAGTCAGGATCACCTTGGAACTTGAGGGTATCTGATGTTGGAACACGTGTAAGGCAGTAAGTCTACAAGTGTCACATACCGATACCACCAGTTGTAACTGCTGACCAACAGGTAGTGATGTATAGCTGACACACTACCCGAAGGCACTATCTCAGGCATCGGTCCACGTATCGAAGCCTCATTACTATGAAGACCATCATCATGGTCATTCACTGGAAAACACTAGTAGCCAGTTCCACCATTCACTCTACTGATGTCTCATCTAGGCGGAAAACTCTAGAAATCACCTCCAGCCAGTCCTCTGCTGTCTGGGAATCTGCCTCGCCTCGTAACCTCGGAGGCCTCTACTGCTGGAACTTGTGCACCGTACTCTGCCAACGTGCACCGTCCACTAGTACGGCTGGTGGAATATACTTCCCAACAGGTGGTGGTGCTGCCGGTACACCACCCGAGGGTGCCAACATAGAAAGAGGGCCCTGCACCGGAGCCTCATCGCTCGGTGATCCGTCATCGAGTACTCTCTCAGAAACTCCAACTGACTGTCTGCGTGGAGAAATCCTAAACAGATGCGACACGGTCAACGATTTATACCTGGTGATCTGACCTGGTTGAGCTAACATTAAAAATTTTTGGAAACACACACGCAATTAGTGTTTCCGTGCACAAAGTCGGAAATTAGTAGTCAGGGTCCTGGTGTACGGATACGTCGGTCGTCGCACCAACACTGGAATCCCTGAACTGAAGACCATACTCGGTACCCTTAACACTATTGCTTCACAGAAAAAAAAAATATCAGAGTTATAAGTCATGCGGTAGAACCGACTCCTCTTATACCAATTTGTCACGACCCGTCCTTGGGGCCTGTGTCGTGACTACCCCAAGTCCACCTTCCATAGGCCAAGGGCTGGCGACTAGCACCAAAGGCGTAAAATCCGATAACTGGGAAGACATTGCCTTTATAATAGTAAACAAAACAACACAGAGTAAAAGCGGAAGTAATACACTAAGTACAAAAGAAAGTGCTGAAAAGTAAGTGGGCCAGAATACAAACCAAACTGAAATTACAGCTACAACTGAATGAAAGTACAATAGAAAAAGACAAACAGGTGGAATAATGGAAGCAACTCCTAGGTCATCCTCCTCGGATCCTACCTGAAGGGTAGGTATAGATAGCGCAGCTCCTGGATCGTCCACCAAGGATCCTACCTGAAGGGTAGGTACAGATAACCTCCACAACGCTCTCACCCGTCAACCTCCTCCGAGTGTCATCTCGTCGTGAATTCCACCTCCGGATACTGACTCATCGAGAGGTCCACCTCTAGGTATCGTCCAGTCCTCGAACACTCGGCCTCTGTCAGCGCTGCCCGACGTCTGCAACCAACACAACGAGGTGCGGGCATAGCCCGTGCAGGGGTGAGTATACGATACTCAATACGGACCCCGAGACCCTCAAGGTCTCACTAAATCCAACAAGGATAACCACAAAGTAGGATCTCAACAGATAACTCTTACTTAGGTATAAGCCCATAATTATACCTAAGTTATCAAGTAACCCATCTCAATCATGAGGAAACACAAAGTTTATGAAATCAACGGAAAACCACTACCCAGGTATATGCCCATACATATACCTAAGTTATCAAGTGACCCATCCCAATCATGAGGTAAACACAAATGTCATAGACTCAGCTCAAACCAGGATTTTCATTATCGAAATCGTAACTACTGAAGAGACCCGTCTCTGTCGAGTACAGTGATCATGTCACGACTCTGAGGTACTGCTCACTAACCTAAGACTTCTGAGGTACTCCTCCTATCGAGTACCGTGGGTCAGCCACCTAAACACAGTAGTGCTTCCCGCCAGGGTCTGCCACCCAAACATAGTAGTGCATCCCCCCTAATATCCTGCAGCGGTACTCTCCGGACGAGTACCGCGGGTCTGCACCCAAACTCAGTAGTGCTCTGTCTGCCATGGGTCTTCACCCAAACAAAGTAGTGCTATGTCCACTGGGCTAGTCGACTCACTCCAAATCGAGTCGGTCAAGCAGTCGTCAGGTCTCAGCCGGCTACACAGTCTCCGTACTCCGTACGCTCATCTCCGGGAGGGTCCGCTCCACGAGCTACTGGTCGATACTCCAAGTATCACAAAGTCCCACGAAGAAGTATCTCAAAGGACTGCCTCGTCATAGGGGTCTCAACACAATAGATGGCGCGTCAATCGGGTGCCCGGTCTGTGAGTTATTAGCCTTTTCGTCCCTGGGGCCCGGTTGGTTTCATGTGCGAACCAACCCGGCCGTATCTCAACTGTACCCCAAACTCTCATAGGGTATATTCATAGGGACCGTTTCTCAACGAGATCATCAACGCCGCTGACGGTTCGTCAAACGGACGTCCGGTCTGAAAGTTATCAGCTTTTCCGTTCCAGGGGCCCGGTTGGATTTCGGGTACAATCCAACCCAGACACTATCCAACTGCATCCAAACCTCAGGAGAAGTATGCTAAAAGTTTCGTCTCATCAAAAGGAATCCAACAAAGTTGACGGCACATCAATCGGACGTCCGGAGCTCAAGTTATAAGTGTTTCCGCTCTGAGGGCCCGGTTGGTTTCGGGTTCGAATCAAACTAGACATACCCAAAGTTCTCCGAAACCTTAAGTGTAATATACCGAAATGACCGTCTCGATCCAAGGATTGCATCTCAGCTGACGGTGCATTGATCAGAGGTCTGTAGCCCAAGTTATGGGCGTTTGAACAAAAACTGCCCGAAAAGAGGGGGTTCGGGTCCGGTCCGACCCGGCCCGAGACACCCTGGGTCGGCCCGAACCGGGTCGACCCGACCCGGGTCTGGGTACGGACCACTAGGGCGCGGCCTGGCCCGGCCTGGCGCTGGCGCTGGCGCGGCGCCCGCGTAGCCAGCGGGTGCGGGGGGGGGGGGGGTAACAACCCCCCCGCGGTCGACGAAACCGGCGCGGCTTAAAGTCACACCGATCAGCCTCCAGAACGGCTAAGCTGTTCTGGTTCGGCCTGCCGCCGCGCCTGCGGGGCGCGTCGCCGCCGCCTTCCGCGGACCACCGGACGCGCTCCGGTGGTCCGTTTTGCTCGCCTTCTTCTCCAACGGTCCTCCCGAGTCCCGACCTTCACTGCAGAGGCTTCAAAATGACTTTGTGGCCCCATTTGTCATCGCTCGTCAATCCGCGCACAACAATCAACCAGCGGAGTCTTCGAATTGCCTCCGCGGCCCCGACTCCGGCCGCGGTTTCGTTCGGCCTCAACGGCGCGGCGCGACGGCGCCGCACATCCTTGCCATATTTCTCCATGATTCCGCGCGGTGCCTTTGCACTGCGCCACCTTCTTTCGAACCGCAACATCACAACAAAAAATGGGGGAGGAGAGTCGGTCGTGTTCGTGCGGTCCGACCTCCTTCCGTTAAGTTGATATCAAACGGCCTAAATATATAGACGAAGAACGGAAAAGGATAACTCATGAAAAAAAAGCAATTAACCCCTACCTCAAAATTGACGTCGCACGTCGTCGAGTCATGGAATTCGAACGTCGTGGTAGAACGGCGTTGTGAAGAAAGAATAGAGAGTGATGACGGTCATTGGTGTTCATCGCTTCCGTCATTGTAGAAGTGCACCCGAAGAAGAATTGACGTCTCCTCTCTTGTCACAAGAAGAAGTGGATGGAGGGTGCATCGTCGTCCTTCATGGAAGGGTGTGTCGTTCCTTGCCGGAGATTTCAGTGTTCTTCAACGAAGGAGATGAAGTGCTCTTCACAACTCAAGAGATTTTTTCCCCCAAATCTCCACACAACCCAACCAAAAATAAAATAAGGTTTCTCTCTTATTTTATTTTAACCATGCCATGCATAAAAAGTTCAAATTACAAACACTCCATTGATTAAGAGTTTCAACAACTTAATTAAAGTGTGTGTTGGCATGAGTTATGAGGAAGAGAGAGAGAGAAGAAGTTACCCAAATAATGGGCGGGTTAGGGAGTTATACAAATAAACACAAGGGGTGTTAAATGGGAAAACTCGTGGGAGTTAAAGGGAAGGTGAAGGGTTGGGGTTTCGTGCAGACCCCACCACCCTTGGTCATACCCTCTCTTGGGAAGTTAGGTGGGGTGTGTCCCCACCTCCAACTTCTCTATGGAGATATTAACTTCTACTAAAAATAAATTGTAACACTACAATTTATTTTAGACTTATGGAATCCCCAAAAATTAACCACCTCATGCGACAAAACGCATCTGCGCTTAAGGTCCCCTTAAGCAATTACCGGCGCTGCGAGTTCATCGGTGCCCTCGGATTCCAATTCCAAGCACCGATTCAAAATTTAGAAAAACCCGCTCGTTCGTTCACTGAATATACCCGATCTAAACTTTGGAGATTGATTCCGAGCACACCGGGCCTCGGAATCAGGTGTCGTTATAAACTGCATTCTTGTAAAATCCCAAAGAAATTAAGAAAAAAGAATTCCTTGAAATTTCCGGGTCTTTACAATAATGTTTATGAAATTAATGTTTATATGTTTTATATAAAGAACATGATAAATGAATATGATGAAAAATAGTGGATTTTCTCTTATGGGGAAAGCAGTGGATGTATTTGGTACTAATGATATAAATCCAATTTACACGAATATGTTTTAATTTGGCATCATCGAAT
The DNA here is from genome assembly GCA_963277665.1 of Viscum album. Taxonomy (NCBI): domain Eukaryota; kingdom Viridiplantae; phylum Streptophyta; class Magnoliopsida; order Santalales; family Viscaceae; genus Viscum; species Viscum album. The sequence goes on along the minus strand of OY728147.1, from coordinate 2,040,980,196 downwards.
AAATATATGATCTAGATTATAAAAAAATTTCAAGTGCCACTTTTCCTTTTCAAATTGGTTAATAATAAAAGTGTAGTTAATGTTATTGAATTGGGCATTATGAAGGTTGATTTTAGTGTGGAAGGGTAAAAAGATAAATCGTTCATAATGGAATCAATGGTAATAAAAGAATTTTATATCTTTAATCCTATAAATAGAAATTGGTCAATTATTTTGTTGGAGACTAAAAAAACTATAGGGTTAAATGAAAATTCAAATGAGGATGACCCTTTTATTGGGACATCACAATCATTTCATAGTGGTCCCAATATAGATAATTTATTCTGTGTTATAGGGGGCCATAATAATGGGATTTGGATACTCAATAGAGGATCCAAATCCCTTCAACCTTTGAATAAAAAAAATAGTTTAATGAACAAGTTAATGTTTTTTAAATATATTATGCTTTTCTAGATAATAGTACATGTTCACTAGTAAATTTACATAATCTAAATTAAATGATTAACTAATCATGTATAAAATAGATTCTATACATGTTGATGCTACCAATCCTAAGGAACAATATATCAAAGATGTTGAAACTAAGGAATTTTTGGGAGGTCAACAGCATGTGGATGAAAGAACAAGTGTAGAGTAGAACCACTATGTTAACAAATTTTATTAAGGTAAGAAGAAAAGTTATAAAATTTTAGGTTATTTGGAATTAACACATCCAAAATATTAACCCCAAAAGGTTAATTTTCATTATCTACTTTGGGGTCACAACGCAAATGCATATGCCAATTGATATAAATACATGGCACAATGTTCGATATGCATTGAATAAAATCATTTGGGAAGGAATTGGGGTAGCATTATGATATACTTTATCCATTTTAATGAAAAATCATATAATAAAACTTTGATTTACTTTTCAGTATTCCTTATAGGGTATGTTTATTTTAGATGATTGGCGTAATAAATTTGTATTAATGGTCACTGGAAAGGCTCATTGATCCTTTTGAACACTTTTGGTGAATTGATATCTTAGGGATACTGAGGGAGAAAGTAAACCCCCACCCACTAGCTATGTATGCGCGCATTATAAAATAAGAAACATGGGATTCATTCATTGGTCATCGTGAGGATGAATCATTTCAGGTGTATTATAATTGGTAATACTTTATTTGACATTATTTGTATTATTGACTTTTATTCAAAATTGTTAATTTATGAAACTATAGAGGAGTGCTAAAAATAAATAACATGAATCAAAACCAACATAACCCTGCCATAAAGAAAGGTTGGGGTATGATTTACTTGAAAAAATGGTATGTATTTTAAATCTATAAAGAAGGTTTTATGTGATATGAAACAAGACCATAATTATGTTCTTTTGTATATATGCATATTGATGAATCAGAATCTAAATCCACTTTCATCCCACATCATGTGATATGGAAGGAGGATTGTGTAAATAAAAAGGGACAAATATTAGATTAAAACACATAACAAGTATGAGAATCATGTTCAAATGTAACATAATAATAATATGTTATGATTTATAATGGTATTAAATAAAAAATATACTAATATTCATTTGTTTTTTATATAGTTTAGAAATAAGAATCATCATCAAAAGTACCAGAAGAACGAATACTTACAATAGCTTTGAAGTGTCCAGAACAATATGGTTGCGTTAAAGGTACAATTTTTGGATTTTTAACTTGATCATATTTTGAGAAATCAAAGTCACAGGGGGTGCAAATGATAAAATGAAAGACATACAGGCACAAATAGATACTCTAAAATAAATTATTATCAATTATAGTTTGATGAACTATTATATAAAAAGGGTTCAAAGATAACCAACATTAGAACAAAAAGCACTACATTAATAGCCACACCCAAATAGCTTTTAGGCTAGACATCCCCCTCAACCACCTACATTACATTAGGTAATCGGTTTTTTCATCATAGTTTTTGCTAAATGTGAATCAAATAACTACCAATAACTTTATTATGCTAAAATTCTATAGGGTGAAAGTTACTATGATTTATATCTATATGCACCCACCTATCACCTTATTGTGAGAGGTATATACTTTAAAAATGGAATCCCCAGGTGTTGCCTTTTCGAACCCTCCACACAAGGGAACCCCCCTCCCCATGAAGAGATCACTCCGGAGAGATCCCCATCTAGGAAGGATTTATTTCCAGTTGAGATGGCAGAGTGTCTCGGAGGGTGAAAACCTGATTGGGGGTGGTTCAACACAAAAATTTGTCAGAATGGGTGGGTTGCGCCGCATTTTTTCTGACCAATCAGGAACCGGGTGACCTGTCAAGATGAGTGGATCCCATGGGAGGTGGGAATTCTACCAAGATTGGGCTCTCTATAATCAAACCCTACACCTCCCAAAAGATCATGTGAGAGTAGGGGGTTCAAGTTTCTCACAATCCGAGCACTGTGATGTTGATTCCCCTTGATGATCTAAATGTTAACAGAGTTGAACATGTTATTGGAAATTTCATATCATTGTCTTTTATTCTTATAATGATACATAAAGATAATGTGGTATGTCCTCTATAATTTTTTTCTAATGAAAAAAAATTAACAATTGCAAAAAAAAGGTCTGAAATGAGGTAAGATTTTATAGATGAATTAATATAAGGGTAAATGGAAGTTAAAATCAAAACAATATAGTATATCAACCAAGAAATCAAAAGGACCTTTTGAGAATATGTTTACCCCACCCATTCCACTACCAAAATTATTAAATTTATAAGTTCTAGTGGATACAACATTCAAATATAAAAATATAGCCAACATTGAATCTGAAGAAAAAATTTATGGAGTGTTCATCGCATACGCGATTAGCCTTGAGAGTATAAATGAAATTCTCAAGCATGAATGGCTGGGAATATCAAATGTGAATGTATACATCAGGTACATTTTCATAATTTATTTTTCTAATAATTGATCTATTATGTTAATTAGATTTAATAGCTATTCATATTTTCTTCAAGAATATATATCACTACAGTATAAATTGAAAACCTTAAAAAGAAAATTTTGGACTCATTAATCCTGCTATCATTTCTGTAGAAAAAAAATTTATTCGACAAATAAGAAATTAAAAAATAATAGATGAACTAGCTATAACGCTTGAACAAAATATAAAATATAAAAATCTCTTATTAATGCCTATAATTTAGGCATAAAACTCTATAATCTAATCATATAAAATATATTTTTATTTTTTTCATTGCTTATTCCTTTTTTAGGCAAAACTAGATTCCTATTACAGTCATTTTGGATACTCTAAAGGATTATTTTTTGGTTCTAAATTAGGGAATTCCAAAAAATTGACAACACATGATGTCCATTGTGAATTTATAACACACTACAGTCAACATTTTTTAGATAAAATTCAAATTATATGTTTTATATTATGTTTTAATAGGAATTTTATTATGGTAGGGTGATATTTAAATATCAACAAAATCATGGTATGAGGATGATGACTGAGCACAAATAGCCTATGAATTTATACACATGGAAACAAATTAAGGTATATATAATAATATTTCACTATCAAAACACATCTCAAAAAAAATACTTATTTTTCTTAATGTTTTTTTAGTGTACGAATCAAAATAATGAAACAATTATAGATAATACATTTATAAATTTATGAATGATATCATATTTCATCAAAAAAATATCATCTTCAAAGAGGTATTTTTAAAGGTAATTAAAATTTCATTTAAAATATTTATTAATAATTTGTTTGTTTATATTTTTCCAGTACTACAAGGATTTCTGAAATTTTGCATATTCAAAAGAAGAAGTAGATTTGTTTAGAAATGACTAAGCAGAGTATGTGGTATCAGAATTTTTACATAAATAATGAAGAGGTTATTTCCTATTATATTTTTAATTATGTTTTTATTTTGTATAGATCATGATGATTTGATTAGCATGATGAAAAGTGTTGTTTCACCTTCACATTGTTATTAAAGAAAAAAATCACTTAAAGGGTCCAAAACTGAGCAAATGAGTTTTTATTATTATGGAAACTAAGAATAATTTTCCTTGGGACATTTTTTATTTGTAGGAATAAATCGTACATCAATATGATGCTCTAATTTCTTAGTATGATCAAAATTATCATTCCACCTTTTTATTTTTATTAAAATGGCTTATTACCCATAAAGGGGTCAAACTTGATCAAACAACATCGAATTGACATGAAAACTAAATAAAATGGTCCACAATTCATTTTTGATCTATAAGAATGAATCAAGTATCTATATGATGCTCAGATTTCTTGGTATGATCCAAAGTAAAATTTCACCTTTGTATTTTTATTAAAATGGAATATCACTCATTAGGGTTCAAAACCAAGAGTTCATATTTGCATAAAAAATGGATAATGATACTCAATTCAATTTTGATCTGTAGGAATCAACCGCACATCAATTTGATTTCTGGATTGATTGGTATGATAGAAAATATGATTTAAAATTGTTAACTCTTATTAATAAATGAAAAATCGCCAATGTAGGGGTCAAAACTGAGAAAACATGTTTGGATTGGTGAAAAAAATTATGAAAATGATCTTAAAGACATTTTAGATCTCTAGGAATCATACACCCCTAAGTATATCTATGACCGTATGACATTCCATGAGATATACTTTAGCAGATTAGTTCAAGTAATAAGTCTGCACTTATTACCTCAAGAATTTATTCTTCAATATCTCATATGCAACCATTTTTAATAGATATAATAATCTATTCAAGATAACCTTTACATATCATCACACCCTATTATACTCCATGATGATCATCGGTTAGTGACAACTTAAAGTTTGTACTTTTAGGGGATATTTACCATTTGACTGTTCATGTAAAATATATTATAGCACACATGAATGAATAATAAATGGATATTTCCTTTATTATATTTACATGATACCTTTACAACCATTACAACAAATATCTTATAGAGATATAACATGACCCTCATGTCTTTACTACTGTAATGGATTTATTTTTCTAACATTACATCCATATGTAATTTCCTTCACATCTCTATGTGACCATCTAATAAAATACTACCACTAAACACTTAGTGAGTGAAATTTTTGAAGCAATATAGTTTGAATAATGGTGAGACATAGGAATCATATTCCTTAAGTTCAACTCTTTGAACTTATATTCAAACTCCATAACTTCATAACATCAAATGTTATAATGTTATATTTTGTTGTCTACTTAGAACTCTTTATAAGTGTATCATCATCATCTTTGGAACCTTTTCCATTAAACTTTTTCCTTGAAATATTTTGAAAATAATGTAACTATTTACATTATCACTTTAATATTACATCATAAACCTTTTTTAAGGATAAAGTGATATCCATTTTGTTACGATAACTAATATAACTATTTTACATTTTTTTCCATCATACCCTAAACTCTTTTTGGATGAAGTGGAAATCACTTAATTGTAGTAAACATATGTAACCATTTACATTTCTCTTTACTAATATTTCCTAAGACTTTTAGGAAATCAAGTGAATTTCACTTTGTAAATAAGCTGGCATAACAGTGATATTGACTTTATCATAGTAACGAAATGTTACTGTCTTCATTTTTCTTTACTATCACATACCCTAACTCTTTGGGATTTTAAGAAAAAAATCACTCAAACTTAAATTGGAACAATTTTTATTTGTTAAATTTTAACTTCTCTAAGTTCATACATACTCTCACTATCCTCTTAGATATCATATTATCTTAATAATATTTTTTTAAGATTCGATACAAATTACTTTGTGTTTTAGTAAATAATATTTATTTCATTTTATTAGGAATATGAAAGAAATAATCTACTGTTTCCGAATCATAAATGGTATTCTATGTGTTTGAAACCTTTACTTTTGTAAATAATGTTTTATTAAAATATCTCATCAATGGATGTCAGGAACACATTCCCTCATATTTTAACAAATATCTGGATAAACACTTTTATCCTAGATAAACACTTTTATCCAAATCTTCTTCTCAAAACATGTTATAGAAATCCAATGAATCGTAAACCATGTTTATACATTTAATCATATCATAAAAACCCTTTTTTATCGAACATACTCTCTTATCATATAAGATAATTGAGATGAAGATACACGTCTTTTACTTAGATTCATCTAAGATTGATACACTCCTTTACATTCAAATTCTCAATGTAGTAACTATTTACTTTATCTCATGAATATAAACTACAGATTTTGATTAATTCTTCCTTTTATTTTGAACTCATGTATATTTACAACACTTAATAAAATATGCATTCAATATCACCTACCCTTTAAAAATCAAAGAATTAATTTCTATAACATCCTTACATAATATGAATATTCCATGGAGTTTCACAAACTCCATTAGGTATATCTTCGGTGATCTAATCACGTTGAATTATTAACATTCCTTTCTTGACATCCCTAGGTTTTAATGAACTTTATTTTCTTCTTGAAGAAACATTATTGAACTTTTCAACTAACTTTTGTTCTTCTAGTTTTAACTTTTACCCACTTATACTATCAATATAGTACTCGAATCCAAACATCATATTCCCAATTCATCCATTCTCAATACTTTCGGAATATCGAGTAAACATTTTTATTCAATTCAATAAAATTGTCCTAACATTTCTATAAATGAAAATAGGATAAATTCACTAAAAAGAACAATCCATTTTAGTCTCACCTTTAGAGAATTTTATGTTGGGACCACTTTGTGTATAAAGATTGTATTTGTTGTCAACAGTTTTCAACACTCGTCAAACTGAAGAAGGAGATGAAGAAGGACTAAAAAGTTAGTGAAGATTGACTGAAGTGAGGTTTCCTGGATAATTGTTATGGAATCATAGCATTGGATGTCATACTTGATAAATTCTCTAAGAAGATCAATTCAGACGATTTTTGAACTGATACTCAATTCAAAGAACTTGTGTTAAAGGTGACACATTGTTTACAAAAATGAAGAATGGTAAAGTATCATCCATCTAAGGATGATTGAAGAAGAATGAGGATTTAAAGAAGACCATGCAATGCTTCAAAATTACATGAGAACCATGCAAGGGCTTACTTAAAGAAAAGAATCATATGATTTGAATGAAGTAGAGAATGATGGATGAAGAAGAAGAGAGAGTGTGGAAGGGATTGGCATTCTAATAAGTTCATGAATTACACATTGCCTTGAAATCAGATGATTGTTGCACTATTCTTAAAGTTCCAAATACATGTATCAAAGGTGATACATTGTCTGCAACATTGAAGGTATTTGAAGAAGATTCAAGCCTCCACTTTTTGATGAAGGGAGATGATTGGAGTTATTTGGAATTAACACTCCAAAAGGAAGAGTGGATGAAGAAGTGATTTGGAATTCATATTCCAAAAAGAATGGACGAAACTATGACGATGCTTTTCTGATTTATATTTCACAAATATCATAAGTTTGGAGAACTTGTGATGCAATCCTTATGAAGAGTAGAAAGTAAAGAAGTGATTTTGGAAAAGGAAAAAAAGAGGCATGCAAGTATTGGCGCGCAAGTATTGGTGCTCAAGTGTAAGTGGTGCGTAATTCATATTTTAAGATCATCCCATCAAAATACGACAAAGGAAATAAAGTGGCACGCAAGTTAAAAATCAGCGCGCAAGTCATAAACCGGCATGCAAGTCAAAAGTGGTGCGCAAGTTAAAGATTGGTGCGCAAGTCAAAAGCGGTGCGCAAGTGTGGCGCGCAATCATATGTGGCACTCAAGTGTATATTGCGCGCAATTCATATTTCAACATCATCATATCAAAATATGACAAAGGAAATAAAGTGTCACGCAAGTGTTGGAGCGGCGCGCAAGTGCTGGAGCGGCACGCAAGTGCTGGAGCGGCGCGCAAGTACTGGAGCGGCGCGCAAGTGCTGGAGCGGCGCGCAAGTTCTGGAGCGGCGCGCAAGTGCTGGAGCGGCGCGCAAGTGCTGGAGCGGCGCGCAAGTGTATGTGGCGCGCAAGCCACCAAAATGCCTATAAATAGACGACTCACCTCCTTGTTTTTTTAAGGCTCAACACCTAAGAGAAAATTTGAGCTCTGATTGCGAAAGTAGTAGAAGTGGTGCGCAAGCTGAAGTGGCGCGCAAGCTGAAGTGGCGTGCAAGTTTAGGGTTATTTATAAGGTGTGCAATTTGGGCGGCGCGCAAGTGGTGGCGCGCAAGCATAAGTGGCGTGCAAGTTGTCAGAGGCGTGCAAGCAGGGAGGTGTCTTCAATAAGTGTGTTGTGTATAAGTCAAAGGTGGCGAGCAAGTTGTGAGTTGTGCACAATAGTGGCGTGCAAGTTTTGGTGCGCAAGTTTTGGCACGCAAGTTGTGGCGCGCAAGTAGGTGGAGTGCAAGCTGAGTGGCGCGCAAGCAGGGAGGTGCACAAGCAGGGAGGCACGCAAGCATGGTGGTGTGCAAGTAAGGATTGGCACGCAAGCTGTGAGTTGTTCTAGAAGTTCTTAACAGCTTTTGATCAACTATGATGATGCTAAGTTGATCTAGACTTCATTGTGTTTACAATCACAAAGAGAACTTGTGATTCTAGAAATAATAAGAAGAAGAAGAGATCAGTGCAGGTGGTTTTGCACTAAAAGAGAATGTGTGAATAAGAGTAAGTTTTAGTGCAGCTGGTTTTCATTGAAGAAGTAGAAGAAGAAGAAGAGTGTGCAGCTTACAGGTTTACTGTATAGAAAGAAGATAAGAACAAGAAGAAGAAAAAAGTATGCCCAATTGAAGCCTACAATTATTTAGGGAAGTTTAATTCAGATGATGCTATGTGAGTAGATCCTCAGTTTTTGAATAATCACATTGGTGTATGTGGTTCTAGTTAAGAAGAGAGAAGAAGTTTTAGTGCAGTTGGTTGTTTCACTAAGAAGAAGAAAAAATAAGTTTAGTGTAGTTGGTGTTGCACTAGAAAAGAAGAGAAGGAAAGAAGGAAGAATTGCTTGCCTACTATTTTGCAAGTAATAAAGTAAAGAGCACTAAAGAATACCAAGAGCATAACCTACCTTATCAAGAAGGAAAAAGACTGTCTCCATAGGCAGTATAAAGAACCAGCTAGAGTCTGCAATTTGGACTAGGCTATAACCAGTCCAGGGAAGAGGATTGTTTCCTACCCCCTCTAAAGTGTAGGGACTCACACTAGCTAGAGGATTATTCTCCTAGCCACTCCATTGTAATAGCATATTACATTATAGTGGAGAATCCATGCACTTGTCATATCCAGGCATGGAAAGGACGTAGCTACTCTTATTGAGTGGTGAACCTTTTAAAAATATCATGTGCATATTTTTACTGCTTTCTATTATTGCATGCAACAGAGAAAAGAAAATAAGAGAATCAAGATCCTAATAGGTCAAGAGGTACAGAGATAAAAGTTGGAATTGGTTTTAAAATTCCTCAACAATGATTCACCCCCCCCCCCCTCTCATTGTTATGTTTATCCCAAACTGTTCCTCTCAATTGGTATAAGAGGGACAGGTTAACCTCTATTGGATTCTCTATAGTGAAGTTATTCTCTTTTAAAGATTTGAGTTTCTTTCCTGAATTATCAATGAAGTGAACTTTCAGTGAAGATTCAGTTATCTCTGAATAGAAGGCTATATCTATCAATACTGTGATGAATAGAAAAAAGAAGGAGAAGAGAAAGTTGAAGAAGAAGTACCTCCTATCTAAAGAAGAGGATGTATCTAGTTCTCAATATTTGGAAGACATTGAAGACACACCAGACTTGGAAAGTTATGAGAAGGTGTCTCAAGTTTCCACTAAGAATATGGATAACCTTCCTACCTCAAATGATAAGTAGGTATGTGTTAGTAGATTTGGAAATTATTCTCATGATGAAAATGTTGGCACAAGTGGTGGTGATCAATCTACAACATCTCAAGAAATATCAGTTGACAGATTAAGAATGATTCTTCATGATATTCCTGATGAGAGTGCATCTCTTGTTTGTGGAGTATTTCAATGCATGCAGGAAAATATCACTCAACTGGAAGAAGAAACTGATGCTTTGTAGAAAGGCTTACAACCAAAAATTGTCGAATGTTTAAATCTCTCCAGACATGTTGGAGCCTTTGAAGCAACAAAGAGGGTATTTGAAGAAAGTTCTTCAAAGTGGCTCAAAGATGTTGAAGAAAAGGAGGGAGTCAACAAGACTCTGGAAGAGAAGATCTATGCACTTGAAGATGAGCTGAAAAGGGGAAATGAAGTCAAGAAGTTATATTTGGAAGATAACTCCAAGAAGATCAATGAACTTGACTCTTTGTTACAAAAAAAAATAAAGATGCATGAAGATGAAGTTGAAATATTGAAGAAGGCTTGTGAATATAAGATGACTATGATTGAAAACCAAAAGGTCATCCTCAATATGAGATGTCTATAGTTGTAAGATCAGTTGAACAATCTTGAGAAGACACATATTGAGTCTTCACAAAATAAGGAAACAGTTGTTGCTAGTACTCAATGTTCACTGGAGGATTATACTATCAAAAGAACTCAAATATGTGATAATAAGATCATAACTTCACTCATTGATCCATCACAAGTATCTAAGAAAGTAAAGGTATCATCCATACCAACTTGTATTAATGTTTCTAAAATTGCTTCTACAAAAAGTGCAGGTTGGAAGAAAAATTCTAAACAAGTTTGGATGAAGAAAAGTATGAAACCTAACATCGTGTATAGGGTAAAGAGTGTGGAAGATAGATCACCAAGGAAATCACAACATACCAAGAAGAATACTCAGCAACCTTATCAAGAAGATGACAAGAAGTCAAGATTTGTTGGTCAATGATGGTGCTATAATAGGTTTGGGCATTGTGCACTGGACTGTTGGTACAATCCCTTAAATGTAAAAGCACAGAGAAAGCCCATCTCAAGGGGGAGAAATCCAGAGAAGAAGAAGCAACATCCATAGATCCAGAAACATCTGTATACTTCAAATATATTTGTAATGTTATATAATATCTGTGATGTATGAAATAGTAGTGGTCATATGAATGGTGCATGTTCATATAAGAAAATAAGACCACAGAAGCTGGGAAAGAATGAAGAAGCATCCTTGGGAAGAAATCAGATGAATAATGTGAAAACAAATTCTCCCAAGAAGATTTCAAGAAATAAAGATGAGAAGTCCTAGGATTCTAAATCCAAAAAGGTGAAGGGTGGTGCATCCAAAATAACTATTAAGAAGGAATCCACTCAAAAGAAGCCATATAGAAGATCCAATCATGATGCCTCAGTCCCTAATGATATTTTGGTGGTTTGGCCAGAAGATTTGGAAAGAATGAGAAAGATGGAAGACGCACAGGCTAATACTTGTGCCAAAAGCAAAATGAAGATTCTACATGAAAAAAAGGAAGTTCTATGTGTGAGGTTCAACAAGGCTGGTCATACTATTAAAAGATGATTTGAATTTACTCCAGCCCAACAAGAATTCTTCAAAAAGATGAAAGTTGCACCAGGAGATTCTAGTGCTTTGAAAGACCTTAAATAAAGAATATTCACACACAAAGAGATGGGATAAATAGTGAGGTCCACACAATCACAGACAGCATTGAATATCAGTTGTGAAAGTGTGAAGAATGAAGCATCTGGGTTGAGAAGATCATCTCAACCTTGTTGTTCACATTGATGGAGAAAAGAGGATCCACCTTATTCCATTAAATCTTTGTGTATTGTATTTGTTATTATCATACAAGGAATTGAAGGTGAAGTAATATCTCAGGGGGAAAATCTTGGATTCAGTGAGGATAAGTGTTCCCTTGAGGGGGAGACACATGAAGAAGCTATCAGAGTCATTATCTCAATCAGTATCAACACCAATTGGTATAAAATTCAATTACTCTGAAGATTGAATAAAGATCATGTTGTTGGAAAAGGTGTGTAATTTCTTAATCTCTCATCCTTGGTTACTCAAAATAAATATATTTTTATAAAGGGGGAGTAACTAGGTCAATCGGTGACATAAGAAGAATGAAAGTGCCCCAAGTCCACTTATCCTGCTAATTGAACTTGAATGTTTTTGATCTTTTTGTTGAAGTCGGTGTAGGAATTTTAGGATTGATTGTTTCCTATCACATTCAATATCTTTGTCCTGGAATGAAAGTGGAAACCCTTGAAGACAAGTGTAGGAGATCTCATCTCATGAGGTATCACGATCAGTGGATAATGGACAGCTTTGTTGTCTAAATCAAATTCTCTTGTTTTCTACATCAAGCTTTGCTCAAGTAGACTTAGAGTGAAATGATTGATGAAACACTGCTTAAGTAAGGACTGATACTCTCTCTACTATGAACTTTGTATTTCTTGTCAATAAGGGGGAGAGAAAGTTAAATGGAATATTGAAATGAAGGGGGGAGAAACAAGTAAAGGGGAGAGAGAAGATTCTTATTTTGACATTGACATAATCATTTGAAGCGACTTTGTGTTATTGACAACAAAATACAAAGGGGGAGATTGTTGGGACCACTTTGTGTATGAAGATTGTATTTGTTGTCAACAGTTGTTAATACTCGTCAAAATGAAGAAGGAGATGAAGAAGGACTAAAAAGTTAGTGAAGATTGATTGAAGTGAGGTTGCCTGGAGAATTGTTATGGAATCATAGCATTTGATGTCATACTTGAGAAATTCTCTAAGAAGATCAATTCAGACGATTGTTGAACTGATACTAAGTTCAAAGAACTTGTGTCAAAGGTGACACATTGTTTACAATAATGAATAATGGTGAAGTATCATCCATCTAAGGATGATTAAAGAAGAATGAGTATTTAAAGAAGACCATGCAATGCTTCACAATTTCATGAGAACCATGCAAGAGCTTACTTGAAGAAAAGAATTATATGATTTGAATGAAGTAGAGAATTATGGTTGAAGAAGAAGAGAGAGTGTGGAAGGGATTGGCATTCTAAAAAGGTCATGAATTACACATTGCCTTGAAATCAGATGATTTTTGCACGGTTCTTAAAGTTCTAAATACATGTATCAAAGGTGATACATTGTCTACAACATTGAAGGTATTTGAAGAAGCTTCAAGCCTCCACTTTTGGATAAAGAGAGATGATTGGAGTTCTTTGGAATTAACACTCCAAAAGGAAGTGATGATGAATATGTCCTTTGGAATTCATATTCCAAAAAGAATGGAAGAAACTATGACGATGCTTTGCTGATTTGTATTTCAAAAATATCATAAGTTTGGAGAACTTGTGATGCAAGACTTATGAAGAGTAGAGAGAGTGTAGAGACCCGAAGCCTGACGTACATTTACATTACATTACATTTGCGGAATACTTAGTACATAACAAAAACACACACACAAGGATCGTAATAGTTTAGTGTCTTTGGAAACTCGGAATATAATCTTCTAATCTTGGTGAAAGATCTTCAACATCTCCCATAAAGATCTTCCTTTTTTTATACCTAAAACCTTTCTTTATATCCTGGGGAAAAGAAAACATAAAAGGGTGAGCTCAAATGCTTAGTAAGGGTAAATAAAAGAAATATCAATCACATCATATACATAAGCACATAACTTTTGGAAATCTTAACCTGTAAAAGAGATCATAATTTCATAACCTGGGATAACTCATGGCAGTGAAATGTAATCACAATAATCATAACTTAAAACATCAAACTTTGTGTCATACACACATAATCATAAAGAATCATTTCTTATTAGTCAAGACTCATTTCCAAGACTATCTTAGTGGACAAAGTCCCTTTCTGAACCGAGTCACCCTCGTTTCAGTCCTGTTTCACTGAACCGGTATAACCTACCATTCCAGCCATGTCTATCTCATGAGATATAAAATCTTTACCCAATGCATTGGAGGGAGATATAGGTCCCACCCATCTCATAATGATACCATTCTTATGTGTGCCACAAAATCATAAACCATACACCATAGCATAACCCATGTAATAAAAATGGGATTCTTAAACATCATGACATAATAAAACAATTCTTATAAGATAAAGAAATTCATAAAAAATATTTCCATCACAACATAATCAAATCCATGTAATAATAGGGATAGAAACAGAACCCTTTATTATCTTAGATGTAAAATAATTTTGATAAAACACTTGAACTCCATTCTTGAGGAAAATATCCTTTCTACTTCAAAAACACTTTTCATTTCTTAACATGTCATAAAATTATAACTAAAAGAAGTTGATTAAAAATAAACTTGAAAACTTTTAAAGGAATCTTCTTGGAAATAATGTTTTAAAAATCCATTCACGCCGTATAAGTTAAAAAAACATTCTTCGTACTTTTGTCGGAAAAGTCAAAAAGTACCTCGTACGAAAAACAACAAAAGATTCCTTTCATATCTTTTACTAAAAACTCACCAAAGGGTAAAATTGGATTTAAACAATTGTAGGTGGATGGAAATAACATTACATATTGAGGAAACATGGATGTGGATGATAAAATACACCCCAGTAAATGCCAAAGTATAAACAATCTCGGATAAAAATGAGATTGTGATATTTCCCTTACCTTAGGTCTGATTTGCTTCATAAGTGTCCAAACCTCCTGTATAATGATTTAAATAATGTCATTGACTTATTACAGAATCATATTCATTGTTATGATATCATATATGGTTCACTTATGACTTTATACTACCCGTTCTTTTGTAAATTCCATGTTAAAGAGTGTTTTGGGTAAAATTGTTTCATTTGTCGTCCGTGTTTTGACTTGTAATTATTCATATGATTACTTAGATCATGATTACTTAATTCCAGAATATAAAACATTATTTATATATATATATTCACAATATACATATATATAATAAATCAGTAAATGGAAAGAAATACACCATTCATGGAGACGGTAGGCTGTACGTACGCATGAACGTTGTTTTCGTTTCCTTATTGAGTTGAACGGAATTAAGTAGATGGCATACATATATATACACATAAATCCAGTATCATTATTATGTCATATATTTCATGATTACTTATTATATATACCTTACAATCATTCACTAATGGTTAAAGTGGAGAATGAATCTCATCGCGTCGTGGAGACGGTAGTCCGTACGTACGCACGAGCGATGATATCGTTCTCATGATCATGGGACTGAATTGGAGTGTATGTATACTATTTCAGAATAAATATCACTTTAAAATAATAATATATAGTTATTATTTACACCATTATACCCATCCATGTAAGGTGGTGGTGGAAAATAGATTTCACCACGGCGTGGAGACGGTATTCCGTACGTACGCACGCGCGGTGATTTCGTTTTCCGTAGGATGGATAGATGGTGAAATAGGATTGTTTCATAATTATAATAACATATCAGTATATGAGTGATACTGATGTTATTACTTCATAATGAAACAACCTAAGAAGAAGAAGTGGAAGCAGAAATAAAGGTGAAAGAATCGGTAACGGAAATTACCTCTTCTTTGAAGCGCCTCTTTGAGACCTCCTCTTAGGGCACTAAACTTGGTCTTTTAGGAAGACCAAAACCTCTAGGATGTTACTAGGGAAGTGGAGAAGAGAATTTGGCAGGGTTTGGCCGAGCTTGAAGGCTCAAAGTTGTGTGAGGAAGAGAGGGAGGAGATGCCCTTTTATAAGGGAGGAGAGGGGCACCTTTGGAATAACTAAAAATATTATTTTATTATAAAGTCAAGTTCAGTTTTAAATAGCTCCAAATTGATTTATTTCGAGGATAAGGTTGGGATGGGTCGAAATCCTCTCATCCAATAGTATTTAGACAAGTTTAGGTTATTATTTTAACCTTATCAATTAGATTTAACTCTAAGTTAAATAATTTAACTTTTACCTTGTCTTTTTGTTTTCTTACACTATATGGTTAATAAATTTACTATATCAAGACAAAAGAACCCCAAGTTGTTTATTATTAATATATATAATCTTATCTATGTCATTTGGCCAAACCTTATATTTTTAGGAATAAAATAACAATTAATAATATAATATTTGTTTTAAAAACTATTTTATGTCAATTTTGACACTATTTGGTACATGATTTTTATGAAATTCATAACAGAAGGATAAGTTCGATAAAAGTTACTTAAATAAACAATAACATGTCATATTAACCTATAAAATTAGTGTAAGTCATAAAAAGTCTCAAATTACATTTATTTGGGCATTTATAACATCAATTATGTCAATATTTCATTAATAAGACAATTACTGCATCATCTTTGTGTCATAATAAATGATAATTATTTAATCCCTAAAAATTCTAGATAAATTCTCATGATGTAGATAATTTTGTTAGCTTTCTGGAGACTATTCATGTTTGAAGTTTTATGATGTTTATCACTAAGTTAAAATTATTATACTTATAAGATTTAAGAAAGTGACATGTTGTCACTTTCTTTGGTTTTAATAATAATTAAATTATTTTCATGGTCAAAAGTCCATAAAATGAATCTAATCCGACCCTTAGTTGATATGGGTTTACTTTTAGCTATCAAATAGAATTTTGGCATGTGTTAGGGTAATTTTATAATATTATATTTACCCTTAATTACCCGATTTACCTTTAACTATGGTAAATAAAATTTACCGTAGTTACTATTCATAATTCCCAAAAATGAAAAATATCCTATTAACATAATTTGGACCCACTGATTCCAAATATGGAATCCATTTTTTAAAATTCAATACACAGAAGTTACAGAAATTAAATTAAAATTAATCCTGTTGTCGAATAAAAACGGGTTTTTGTTTAAAACATTGCAAAAGATTGAATTGATTTAACCTACGAATTCAAGGTAAAATCAATGCTAATGACATTCGTTATATTAAATGGTAAAAATATATTCTATTTATACTTTAAAACCATTCAATATTATAATTTAACCACATAAGATATTACGATGAAAAAAGTTGTTTTTAATTAAAATATAGCGTGTTTTTACTATTCATTAAAATATGAAAGTTATCGGAAAAATATCAAAACTTTATCTAATGTAAATTTTTATATCCTGATTCAAAAGAAGAATTTTATTTTGTCAAATTGAACTTATAAACATGTCAAAAACTAGATTTAAAGTGGGTGCGCCATCAAAAGGCGGCAAAACTGCATTTTTTGAAAAATACTTATTTTACCCGAAAAAATTATTTTGTTCTTATACCATGTTCTAGAAATGTGTAAGATAAACAATAATGTTATAAAATTCAAAATTTAGTTAACACTATTCATAACGTCTAGTTCATGGCAATATTATAATAATATATCGTTGTTTATTAAAACCCAGTATTGCGTACAACACACGCTATCGAGGAAGGTCGCGATTGCATGTAATGCAAGCCAAGTCAGGGTTGCGTGTTGTGAAAGAATCCTTCGTTGTTTCGTATAACAGAATCCAATCATATTTCATTTATACATTGAATATATATATATATATATATATATACTCAATGTTGCGTAGAATGACTATTATCAAAATTGTGTGTAACACGATCCAAGAATAGTGTTGCGTATACTGCAAGATAATACGGTGTTGCGTATAGCGCAAGGTAATCTTGGTGTAGAATACAACACAAGACATTAATGAAATTAAAAGAATATTTTTCATAAAATCTCGTGGTGTTACATTCTACCCCCCTTAAAATGAATTTCGCCCTCGAAATTCGTCGGGGTTATAAATGGTTTACTACTCGAAAGTTTGTTTAATCGAAACCCACATCGTAAAAAGGAATACCAAAACATGGCTTTAAAAACTAAAGTATGAAATGTAACGGTTACCCAAATTAACTCATCACTGGGTTTCCACATAGGAGAACATAGGTGAAAATATGGATATGGAAGAAAAATCAAACCATCAAGTTCTGATGGAGAGTGGTAGAGAACATGGCTATGAAAAATCCAACAATCACAAAGCTATTGATTTTTGATGATCTAGGGTACCATCCGATTCATCAGATATAAGATCACTAGGACAACATTTTTGGTTTTCAATATCATTTCCCTAAAGTTGAAAATTTTGAATTAGAAGAAATACTTACTTGATTTTGGTACAATCTCACTGTTGTTCATGAATTGAACAATTTCCACTTCATCCCTTAAAGAAATGAAGTTGAATTTGTTATTCGTGATGTGTTAGCATATCATGTTATAGAATGATGGGTCATTCCATCTCTTTCAAACAAAAGGTTAGCAAAAGTTATAAGTCCATCTTATGGTTAGATTAATCATATATTGTTCCAAAAATGAACTTATACTTCATATATCATACCGCTTAATAAAATAAAACTAGTTTATACTAACCAGGGACTTCCTGTAGGCCAGTGGTAGGCGATAAAGGCCAGTCGCACTTCGGTTGTGGGTTCGATTCCCACAGCCTTGTCCGACGCGATGGGATGTCACCCGTCCTGCAGGTTGTCCTTTTTCTAAAACTATATTACTATAACATCCCATCAATAATATCGAAAAACAAACAATACTAACTTATGTCCAACATAATCCATTCCAATCTTTAGGCTTATCCATAATACTACAGTCCACTCTCAGAGATTTAATACCATCGTTTATCCCCATATATCATAAGATATATCTTGTTGGTCACATTCCAAACATTCAAAGGCCTTAATCATGTACTCTCTTGAATACCCATTGAACCTTATTGAAAACATGAGTGCTATTAAAAGTTAACTCTTTCCACATACCAAAATCCTCAAAATTCTATATACTCAAACCATGATATAACCTTCTCCTTATATCAGTCATGAGCTCATGAATACTATCAAACATTTAATTTTCTCCTTATCCCTTCATTATGCGCATATCATCTACATTCCAAAAATATCTGAATAACCTTTCATGGATACTGGTAACATTAATCATACACTTTAAAAACTCAAGGAAAGGCAATAGTGTAACAATCCTTAGATGTCTCTTTATTCCATAGTACCATGATATTACTTATACAACATTACACATGATAAACATGTAATCATTCCACTATATTCTTAAACCATTGACCGAGCTTCAACAATTCTTTCATCTCAAATATCATTTGTAGTCTCTTCATCATCATCAACATAAATACTACCCATACGACCATACTGATTCTCTTCATGAGACTTTACCTTAGGGCATTGGTTTGCATAATGCCCGTACATTCCACATTTAAAACATTTAACCATTGTTGATGTCGTAGAAATACCATTATCCTCATCCCTGGCGTTAACTGAACCTTTTCCTTTGCACTTACTGGCTTTGTGTCCTTCTTTTCCACACCCAAAGCATCTTCCAGTTCCTTTGAAACATTCTCCTTGATGCCTCTTCCCACATGATTTACATAGGGGAAATTGAACTTTCTTTCCTCTATGATCATCCTGAAACTCCATCTTTCTCTTATTAGCCGAGTCAGGAAACTTACCAAATTTTACTTTATTGATCATATTATGAGATTGCTGATTCAGCATAATAATTATGTTTGGACTTCCAAATCTCATTTCATTTGATTGCTCATGAAGAATATCATTCCATTGTCCATCATATCCTCCATTATCGTGAATCATCTTGTTTCCAGCCATTTTCTAAAACCCAAAAGAATAGTGTGAGATGCAAAAATCATGCTAGGGAAAACAACATAATAAAAGAGGGAGTAACCTTAATATATAACATCTTAGGTTAAATTCTAATATCTTTAGCGCAATTCTAGGACTATAACCTATACGTATACTTAACCTTAGAGACATCCCTAGATGTACCTTAGAAATATCTCTAGGGATCTCACTAATGTTTTCGCATCCTAGTTTCCAAAGGTTGACTAAACCTTTCCTCTGATACCAACTGTAGAGACCTGAATCCTGACGTACATTGACATTACATTACATTTGCGGAATACTTAGTACATAACAAAAACACACACACAAGGATCGTAATAGTTTAGTGTCTTTGGAAACTCGGAATATAATCTTCTAATCTTGGTGAAAGATCTTCAACATCTCCCATAAAGATCTTCCTTTTTTTTATACCTAAAACTTTTATTTATATCCTGGGGAAAAGAAAACATAAAAGGGTGATCTCAAATGCTCAGTAAGGGTAAACAAAAGAAATATCAATCACATCATATACATAAGCACATAACTTTTGGAAATCTTAACCTGTAAAAGAGATCATAATTTCATAACCTGGGATAACTCATGGCAGTGAAATGTAATCACAATAATCATAACTTAAAATATTAAACTTTGTGGAATACACACATAATCATAAAGAATCATTTCTTATTAGTCAAGACTCATTTCCAAGACTATCTTAGTGGACAAAGTCCCTTTCTGAACCGAGTCACCCTCGTTTCAGTCTTGTTTCACTGAACCGGTATAACCTACCATTCCAGCCATGTCTATCTCATGAGATATAAAATCTTTACCCAATGCATTGGAGGGAGATATAGGTCCCACCCATCTCATAATGATACCATTCTTATGTGTGCCACAAAATCATAAACCATACATCATAGCATAACCCATGTAATAAAAATGGGATTCTTAAACATCATGACATCATAAAACAATTCATATAAGATAAAGGAATTCATAAAAAATATTTCCATCACAACATAATCAAATCCATGTAATAATAGGGATAGAAACAAAACTCTTTATTATCTTAGATGGAAAATAATTTTGATAAAACACTTGAACTCCATTCTTGAGGAAAATATCCTTTCTACTTCAAAAACACTTTTCATTTCTTAACATGTCATAAAATTATAACTAAAAGAAGTTGATTAAAAATAAACTTGAAAACTTGTAAATGAAGCTTCTTGGAAATAATGTTTTAAAAATCCATTCATGCCGTATAAGTTAAAAAAACATTCTTCGTACTTTTGTCGAAAAAGTCAAAAAGTACCTCGTACGAAAAACGACAAAAGATTCCTTTCATATCTTTTACTAAAAACTCACCAAAGGGTAAAATTGGATTTAAAAAATTGTAGGTGGATGGAAATAACATTACATATTGAGTAAACATGGATGTGGATGATAAAATACACCCCAGTAAATGCCAAAGTATAAACAATCTCGGATAAAAATGAGATTGTGATATTTCCCTTACCTTAGGTCCGATTTGCTTCGTAAGTGTTTGAACCTCCTGTATAATGATCTAAATAATGTCATTGACTTATTACAGAATCATATTCATTGTTATGATATCATATATGGTTCACTTATGACTTTATACTACCCGTTCTTTTGTAAATTCCATGTTAAAGAGCGTTTTGGGTAAAATTGTTTCATTTGTCGTCCGTGTTTTGACTTGTAATTATTCATATGATTACTTAGATCGTGATTACTTAATTCCAGAATATAAAACATGATTTATATATATATATATTCAGAATATACATATATATAATAAATCAGTAAATGGAAAGAAATACACCGTTCATGGAGACGGTAGGTTGTACGTACGCATAAACGCTGTTTTCGTTTCCTTATTGAGTTGAACGGAATTAAGTAGATGACATACATATATATACACATAAATCCAGTATCATTATTATGTCTAATATTTCATTATTACTTATTATATATACCTTACAATCATTCATTAATGGTTAAAGTGGAGAATGAATCTCATCGCGTCGTGGAGACGGTAGTCCGTACGTACGCACGAGCGATGATATCGTTCTCATGATCGTGGGACTGAATTGGAGTGTATGTATACTATTTCAGAATCAATATAGCTTTAAAATAATAATATATAGTTATTATTTACACCATTATACCCATCCATGTAAGGTGGTGGTGGAAAATAGATTTCACCACGGCGTGGAGACAGTATTCCGTACGTACGCACGCGCGGTGATTTCGTTTTCCGTAGGATGGATAGATGGTGAAATAGGATTGTTTAATACTTATAATAACATATCAGTATATGAGTGATACTTATGTTATTACTTCATAATGAAACAACCTAAGAATAAGAAGTGGAAGAAGAAATAAAGGTGAAAGAATCGGTAACGGAAATTACCTCTTCTTTGAAGTGCCTCTTTGAGACCTCCTCTTAGGGCACTAAAATTGGTCTTTGAGGAAGACCAGAACCTCTAGGATGTTGCTAGGGAAGTGGAGAAGAGAATTAGGTAGGGGTTGGCCGAGCTTGAAGGCTCAAAGTTGTGTGAGGAAGAGAGGGAGGAGGTGCCCTTTTATAAGGGAGGAGAGGGGCACCTTTGGAATAACTAAAAATATTATTTTATTATAAAGTCAAGTTCGGTTTTAAATAGCTCCAAATTGATTTATTTCGAGTCTAAAGTGGGGATGGGTCGAAATACTCTCATCCAATAGGATTTAGACAAGTTTAGGTTATTATTTTAACCTTATCAATTAGATTTAACTATAAGTTCAATAATTTAACTTTTACCGTGTCTTTTTGTTTTCTTACACTATATGGTTAATAAATTTACTATATCAAGCCAAAAGAACCCCAAGTTGTTTATTATTAATATATATAATCTTATATAATTCATTTGGCCGAACCTTAGATTTTTAGGAATAAAATAACAATTAATAATATAATATTTGTTTTAAAAACTATTTTATGTCAATTTTGACATTATTTGGTACATGATTTTTATGAAATTCATAACAGAAGGATAAGTTCGATACAAGTTACTTAAATCAACAATAACATGTCATATTAACCTAGAAAATTAGTGTAAGTCATAAAAAGTCTCAAATTACATTTATTTGGGCATTTATAACATCAATTATGTCAATATTTCATTAATAAGACAATTACTGCATCATCATTGTGTCATAATAAATGATAATTATTTAATCCCTAAAAATTCTAGATAAATTCTCATGATGTAGATAATTTTGTTAGATTTCTGGAGACTATTAATGTTCGAAGTTTTATGATGTTTATCACTAAGTTAAAATTATTATACTTATAAGATTTAAGAAAGTGACATGTTGTCACTTTCTTTGGTTTTAATAATAATTAAATTATTTTCATGGTCAAAAGTCCATAAAATGAATCTAATCCGACCCTTAGTTGATATGGGTTTACTTTTAGCCGTCAAATAGAATTTTGGCATGTGTTAGGGTAATTTTATAATATTATATTTACCATTAATTACCCGATTTACCTTTAACTATGGTAAATAAAATTTACCGTAGTTACTATTCATAATTCCCAAAAATAAAAAGTATCCTATTAACATAATTTGGACCCACTGATTCCAAATATGGAATCCATTTTTTAAAATTCAATACACAGAAGTTGCAGAAATTAAATTAAAATTAATCCTGTTGTCGAATAAAAACGGGTTTTTGTTTAAAACATTGCAAAAGATTGAATTGATTTAACCTACGAATTCAAGGTAAAATCAATGCTAATGACATTCATTATATTAAATGGTAAAAATATATTCTATTTATACTTTAAAACCATTCAATATTATAATTTAACCACATAAGATATTACGATGAAAAAAGTTGTTTTTAATTAAAATATAGCGTGTTTTTACTATTTATTAAAATATGAAAGTTATCGGAAAAATATCAAAACTTTATCTAATGTAAATTTTTATATCCTGATTCAAAAGAAGAATTTTATTTTGTCAAATTGAACTTATAAACATGTCAAAAACTAGATTTAAAGTGGGTGCGCCATCAAAAGGCGGCAAAACTGCATTTTTTGAAAAATACTTATTTTACCCGGAAATTTTATTTTGTTCTTATACCATGTTCTAGAAATGTGTAAGATAAATAATAATGTTATAAAATTCAAAATTTAGTTAACACTATTCATAACGGCTAGTTCATGACAATATTATAATAATATATCGTTGTTTATTAAGACCCAGTATTGCGTACAACACACGCTATCGAGGAAGGTCGCGATTGCGTGTAATGCAAGTCAAGTCAGGGTTGCGTGTTGTGAAAGAATCCTTCGTTGTTTCGTATAACAGAATCCAACCATATTTCATTTATACATTGAATATATATATATATATATACTCAATGTTGCGTAGAATAACTATTATCAAAATTGTGTGTAACACGATCTAAGAATAGTGTTGCGTATACTGCAAGCTAATACGGTGTTGCGTATAGCACAAGGTAATCTTGGTGTAGAATACAACACAAGACATTAATGAAATTAAAAGAATATTTTTCATAAAATCTCGGGGTGTTACAGAGAGTAAAGAAGTGATTTTGGCAAAGGAAAGAAAGTGGCGCGCAAGTGTTGGCGCGCAAGTGTAAGTGGAACGCGCAAGTCATATTTCAAGATCATCCCATCAAAATATGACAAAGTACATAAAGTGGCGCACAAGTTAAAAATCTGTGCACAAGTCATAAACTGGCACGCAAGTCAAAAGTGGCGTGCAAGTCAAAAGCGGCGCGCAAGTGTGGCGTACAAGTATATGTGGCGCGCAAGTGTATGTTGCACGCAAGTCATATTTCAATATCATCATATCAAAATATGAAAAAGGAAAGAAAGTTTCACTAAAGTGATGGAGCGGGGCGCAAGTGTTGAAGCGGGGCGCAAGTGCTGGAGAGGCGCGCAAGTGCTGGAGCGGCGCGCAAGTGCTGGAGCGGCGCGCAAGTCACCAAAATGCCTATAAATAGATGACTCGCCTCCTCATTTTTTTAAGGCTCAACACCTAAGAGAAAATTTGAGCTCTGATCGCGCAAGTAGTAGAAGTGGCGCACAAGCTGAAGTGGTGCGTAAGTTGAGGGTTATTTATAAGGCGCGCAATTAGGGCGGCGTGCAAGTGGTGGCGCGGAAGCAGAAGTGGTGCGCAAGTTGTCAGAGGCGCGCAAGCAGGGAGGTGTCTTCAAGAAGTGTGTTGTGTATAAGTCAAAGGTGGTGCACAAGTTGTGAGTTGTGCACAATAGTTGCGCGTAAGTTTTGGTGTGCAAGTTTTGGCGCGCAAGTTGTGGCACGCAAGTAGGTGGCACACAAGCTGAGTGGCGCGCAAGCAGGGAGGCGCGCAAGCAGGGTGGCGCGCAAGCAGGGTGGCGCGCAAGTAAGGATTGGCGCGCAAGCTGTGAGCTGTTCTAGAAGTTCTTACCAGCTTCTGATCAACTGTTATGATGCTAAGTTGATCTAGACTTCATTGTGTTTACAATCACAAAGAGAACTTGTGATTATAGAAAGAAGAAGAAGAAGAAGAGCTCAGTGCAGATGGTTTTTCACTGAAAGAGAACGTGTGAAGAAGAGTAAGTTTTAGTGCAGCTGGTTTTGCATTGAAAAAGCAGAAGAAGAAGAAGAAGAAGAAGAAGAGTGTGCAGCTTACACGTTTACTGCATAGAAAGAAGAGAAGAAGAAGAAGAAGAATAGAGTATGCCCAATTGAAGCTTACAATTATTCAGGGCAGTTTAATTCAGATGATGCTACGTGAGCAGATCCTCGGTGTTTGAATAATCACATCGGTATATGTGGTTCTAGCTAAGAAGAGAGAAGAAGTTTTAGTGCAGTTGGTTGTTGCACTAAGAAGAAGAAAAAAAGAAATCTAGTGCAGTTGGTGTTGCACTAGAAAAGAAGAGAAGTAAAGAAGGAATAATTTCTTACCTACTACTTTGGAAGTAATCAAGTGAAGAGCACTAAAGAAGACCAAGAGTAGAACCTACCTTATTAAGAAGGAAGAAGACTGTCTCTATAGGCAGTATAAAGAACCAGCTAGAGGCTGCAAGTTGGACTAGGCTATAACCAGTCCAGGGAAGAGGATTGTTTCCCACCCCCCTCTAAAGTGTAGGGACTCACACTGGCTAGAGGATTATTTTCCTAGCCACACCATTGTAACAGCATATTACATTATATTGGAGAATCCATGCCCTGGTCATATCCAGGAATGGCAAGGACGTAGCTACTCTTATTGAGTGGTGAACCTTTTAAAAATATCGTGTGCATATTTTTACTGATTTCTATTATTCCATGCGACAGAAAAAAGAGAATAAGAGAATCAAGATCCTAATAGGTCAAGAGGTAGAGAGATAAAAGTTGGAATTGGTTTTAAAATTCCCCAACACTGATTCACCCCCCCTCTCAGTGTTAGGTTTATCCCAAACTGGTCCTCTCATTTTATAGAATTAAACTAATCATAAACCATGTGTAAAAACACCCATCTCATTTCAGTTAAACAACCATTGTTTATAAGATCTTATCAAGAGATAAATGAGATATTGTACACGTCTTATGATGGGTTTATCTAATCTTTAAGAATACAAGTCATCAATGTAGCGACTCCTTTTCTCCATTACTTGAAAAAAAATCAAGATTTAATTATTTTTATCTTTATGACCTTCTATATATTTAGAACACTTTGTAAAACATACAGTTGATATAATATATTTATTAGAACAATAGAATTGATTTCTATAACCAATAAAGTTTTAAGGAAAATTTTTGTCTCACCAGGTTATTAATATATTTAATCATATTAAATATTGTTTAATATACCTAATCATATTGAGTATATGAGACTAAAATCATTTATGTACTCAATCATATTGAGTACATGTGTGGAGACTAAAATTACTTTGGTCATTTAGCATATAATTTCATTAAAACCTAAAAAAATCATTCCATGCTTCCATAAGCATCTTGATTTTATTTTTGAACAACTTCAACACTTGGTTTCTTAAGAAGGAACTATTCTAACTCATAGAATATATCTCTTACTTAAGAAATTTTTTTAAGCTACCAATCTTTGGAGTTCTTACTTTAAGATCATTATTTCAAGGATTAACATAAATTTCAGTTTGATGATGATGATGATGCATTTATCTACAATAGATCTTTTAATCAAAGGTAAATCATGTCTTATATCTTTCCATTAAGAAATTTCAATGAAATTTCTTCCACTAAAAAATGATTACCCTGTACATCATATCCGTTTAGTGAGCCAACATCCATATTTCACCACAACTTACACTGGTTATCATGTAAGCAATACATTATTATTTAGGTATGGAATCGTCCCAATCACAATAGTTGTGAAACTTGGATAGTTGAGAAGATAAGTCTTTATCTAAATAAATCTTATGGATTTACTCAACTCTATTCCTCTGGTATCCTAACTATTAGGGCTTTCTGGTGAGTGTAACACAAAGAAAATGTCAATAATAAGCCAACTAAGGACAGTCAAGGGATACCCATGGTGAGCTTGATAATACCCAACATGAAAATCCTAAGTTACTTATAGCTTACTTTCCTTACACAAGATAATCAAAGGGTGCTCATGCTAAGCTCGACAATACCTGATTGAATGATCAAGATCTTGACAAGTGTCACTTTGGAAGTAATCTCACACTTAGTATTTTGGGGGTTTTCTTTTCAGGTCTCATCAATTTAATATACATCATATGCATATTAAATTCATAACTATTATATCATATGTAGTTATTATCATCTCATTTTTTATTCCCTTTTTGTGTATGCATACTTATAATAATTTAGTTTTGGAATCCCTATTCCAACCACCAAATTATTGTGTCCATACCACATTAATGTGTAACTCTTTACATAACCCACAAGTCTATGTTAATCACCCAAAAACAGTAGTCAATTATATTCAAACATATCCAAATCCATCATATGCATAAGGTATATAAACACTTCATGTAAAAATAGAGTTATATGATATTTTCAAACTCCACATGAATAAGCCTCGAGTGACAGATAGCCAACCCCATTCACTTTCCTAGTCAAGAAAAGACTCCAGGAAAGTAGGTGGTCCAACCCCAAGTCCTTCTACCCAGAGATACTTTTCTCAAGAGAGGATTCAATTCATGAAAACTTTAACACCTAATATGCACAAACTATATCCAACAACTACTCTAAATCTCATAACTAAAATTACAAACTTAGGTCAAGGAAGATGAAAACTAAATTTTATTACATCAAACCAAGCATGATATATAAGGCTCTATCCTAAAAGAAATTTATCATATAAATTTTGGCATACAGTTATTCATAATATAAAAAATTTATAACTATAAATAAAACAAGGAATAATTTTTAAATAAATAAACAATTCAAATATTTAAACATGATATAAACATTTATGAACTATTCATAAATAAATGTTAATTATAAACATTTTATAAATTAGCAAGAATATGAACATTTTATATTATTTTCAATGTGTACCCTTTCAAATTTTATATTAAATGAAATTTATATAATATTTCACAAATTATAAATATTTTATAATTCAACATCTATTATATAAACATTTTTATAAAATCTAAATATCATATATGTTGTAATTTATAAACTCTTTATAAATCATCTTTTATTATTTCAAAGTAAACCATTTATTTCTATATCATAAAGCATATCATTTAATTTTCCAAAAGGTATTTAATAAAAATATATTTATCACTTAACTATAAATATTTTATTGTTAATTAATTTGTAAAACATTGTTATAAATTTATATGAATATTTCAAAATACCTTTTAATTATTATTGTTATTTATAAACAATTTATAAATAACGTAATTCAATTCAAAATTGAATTCTATTGATTAAAATAAATACTTTATTTATTTTCATAAATGATAGTAATATATATGAACTTTTCATATTTTATTTCCATACTTGAAAAATCTTGTTTTACTATTAAAATGTATTTTTCATAAATCAATAAACGTGTTGATTCTTTAAAGAAGCCTATCTCTATTATACCATTAATGGGTTTTGGATGATCATCATATAGCCATATGTAGTGGAAGACAACCCAAACACATACATATGTATCTTTGAGAATCAACGCATAAATAAAACTGTGAAAACAACATACCTGGAAATCACCAATGTCAGCAGTCTTCTTCCTCAGAAAAAGAGAATGCTTGATGAAGATCACATAGCAGTGAACAAAAGAACCCTTCCTTTGAGTGGGGTACATTGGATAATGGATCCACAATCATATTATGAGGATACCTGGTTGTTGAAGGGGTGCTAGCACCTTCACCTCAGACGATAAACAGTAGTGTTGGAGGAAAAGAGAAATTTGAGGCTTGCTCGTAATTTCTTGTCTACAATAGGAGGGATTGCATACCTTTATATAGTCGTTCATGGTGTGTTTCATTAAATGAAAACATTTTTTCCATATTAATGTATCCATATACATTTATTCCCATAATTCATTGAATCATATTCAATGAGTGGTCAAGCCAATTAATCCATTCATAACAGATTATAACTGATAATAAAACCATTTGGGAGAAATAAATATGTATCAAATATATATATTAATTATCGCATGTATTTAATACACGCATTATATTACATGCATCAAATGCATGTGAATAACTATAAACTTTATATATATAATATCATATTATATATATACATATTAGTGCATATCTAACACCATCAAGGGTTCAAAACTGAGATAATGACCTCAGATTGACATGAAAACTTGGAAAAATGATCCTAAGGTCATTTTTGATCTACGAGAATCAATTGAATATCAATATAATGCTCAGGTTGCTCGATATGATCTAAAGTGCAATTTCACCTTTGTATTTTTATTAAAATGGCATTCACCTGTCAAGGGGTCAAAACTAAGAAATCAAGTTCAAATTGGTATAGAAATGAAAGATGACGGTCCTCAAATAATTTTTGATCTGTAAAAATCAAGTGTGCATTAATCTGATGCAATTATTGCTTGGTATGATAGAAAATATGACTTCAAATTGTTAACAATTATTAATAAATGACAAATCACTAGTGTATGGGTCAAAACTAAGCAAACGGGTTCGGATTGCTGCAAAAAGAATTAGGACAATGATACTAAAGTCATTTTAGATCTGTAGGAATCAAACGTGCATCAATCCAATGTTTGAATTGCTCAATATGATCAAAATGTTCTTTTGGCCTTTATATATCATAAAAATGTTAGGTCACCTAAAAGGGGTAAAACTCATAAAACAATTTTTAATTACCATGGAAACATAGAAGGATGATCTTAGAATCATTTGTGATCTATAAAAATTAATCGCATGTCAAACTGAGGCCCAGATTGCTCAATATGATCCAAAGTATCATTTCACCTTTCTATTTTTATTAAAATGGAACATCATCCATCAAGGGGTCACAACTGAAAAGATAAGTTCAAATTAGTGTGAAAACTTAGGATGATGATCCTTGAATCATTTGTGATCTATAGGAATCAACTGCTCATCAATATGATGCTTGGATTTTTTGATATGATGGAAAGTATGATTTCATATTATCAACACTTATTAATAGATGTCAAATCACCTATTCAAGGGTCATAATCGAGAAAACAAACTCAGATTGAAAGGAAAAATTAGCACAAAAATTTTCGAGTCATTTAAGTTCTGTTGGAATCAACCACACATCAATCTAAACCAAAATTGATCGGCATGATCAAATTTTTTGTCTCACCTTCACATTGTTATTAAAGTGACAAATCACCTAAAGGGGAAAAAACTAATAAAATGCATTTGTATTGTCAAGTAAACTTAGGAGAATGATCTTTAAGACTTTTATATTTATATAAATTAGTCATGGATCGATCTGATGCTCAGATTTCTTATTATTATCCAACATACCATTTCAACATTTTTTATTAAAATGACATATCAATCATCAATGAGTCAAAATTGAGAAAACAGTCTTTTATTAACATGAAAATTTTGAAAAATTATCCTCAAGTCATTTTTTATTTGTAATAATTGAACACGCATCAATCCAATGCTTGGATTACTCAGTATGATCCAAAGCTTGAATTGACATGAAAACTTAGGAAAGCAATCTTCGAGTCATTTTGATCTGTTGGAATCAACCGCACGTTAATCGGATACCCAAATTTATCAGTAAGATTGAATGTTATGTTTCACCTTCACATTATTATTAAAGTAACAAATCACCTAAAAGGGATCAAAACTAAGCAAATGAGTTTGTATTATTGTGGAAACTTGAGAAAATGATCCATAAGACTTTATTGATTTATAGGAATCGACCACACGTCAATATGATGCTCAGATTTCTTGATATGATACAAAGTACCCTTTCACCTTTGTATTTTTATTAAAATGACATATCACTCATCAAGGAGTGAAAACTGAGCAAATGACTTTAGATTCGCATGAATTTTAGGAAAATAATCATCAGGTCCTTTTTTGATTTGTAGGAATTGATTGTGTGTCATTCCGATGCTTGTATTGCTTGGTATGATCCAAATTACCATTTCGCCTTTTTATTTTTATTAAAATGGAAGATATTTCATCAAGAAGTCAAAAACAAGAAAACAAACTTGGATTTACATGAAAACTTAGGAAAATGGTCCTCATATTATTTTTTGATTTATATGGATCAATCGAGTATCAATATGATGTTTTGATTGCTTGGTATGATCCAAATTACAGTTTCACCTTTTTTTTATTAGAATGACATATCATTCGTCAAGGGCTCAAAACCAAGCATGCATTTTCAAATTGGCATAGAAACTTATGACAACGATCCTTGAATAATTTGTGATCTGTAGGAATCAAAAGCGTATTACTCTGTTGTCTGGATTTCTTGGTATAATGTAAAATATGATTTCAAATTGTTAACACTTATTAATAAATGACAAATCACCAATGTGGGGGTCAAAACTGGTCAAACATATTCAGATTGGTGTAAAAATTTAGGAAAATGATCTTAAATACATTTTAGATCTGTAGGAATCCAACGCACGTCAATCCAATACCAAAATTTCTTGATATGATCGAAAGTGTTGTTTTACCTTTAAATTCTTATCAAAGTGCTAGGTCACTTAAAAGGGCTCAAAACTGAGCAAATGAGTTCGAATTACCATAAAAACATAGTGGGGTGATCCTTGAATCATTTGCGATCTATAAGAATTAATCATGTGTTGGTCTAATGTCTGTATTGCTCAGTATGATCCAAAGTACCATTTCACATTTCCATTTTTATTAAAATGACATATCACTCGTCAAGGGGCCTAAACCAAGAAGATGAATTCATATTGATGTGGAAACTTAGGACAATAATCCTCGAATCATTTATGATGCATAAGAATCAACAATGCATCAATCTGATGCATGGATTGTTTGGTATGATGAAAAATATGATTTTATATTGTTGACACTTATTAATAAATGACAAATCACTTGTGTAGGGGTCATAACTGAACAAACAAGCTCGGATTGGCATGAAAACTTGGGAAAATAATATTTAATTGATTTTTGATCTATAGGAATCAACCTCATGTCAATCCAATACTTGAATTATTCGGTATGATCAAAAATACCGTTTGAAATATATCATGGATTATATAACATTAGAGTTGTTATGAAACATTATTAATGGATGTCATAATTATGAAGATAATAATGACTCCTCAATTCTCAATTAATTTCCCTCTTAATGGTCAACCTTCCATATTCTCACCATTGGATCAGATCTCATGTACTCTATAAATATAGTGATATGTTAATGAAATTTTGTGGACTTTTGAATCTACATTGTGTTCTCTACTTCTTGTATTTATATTGTATTTATATTTCCATTTGTCATCATCATCGTCATACACAAATTTGATGCTCGCTTCATCAATGATGTGCTTCAGCAACAATCGGTCTTACATTTCTGGTTTCGAAATTCTTCATGGTTTCGATCAGCATTTGATTAATTTCACAACATGTTATCAGCACAATCATCTTCTTCGCATTGCGCATCATGACGATGATTTCATCATCCAAATGAGATAAGTATCATGAGAAAAAGGTATATCACATGTTTTTTATAAACATTCTTCTTTTGACATAATCTTTCGTGTGTGCATCGACTCCACTCATTTGAAGTGCTACATAAAAAGGTGGGACTTATTTTATATGAAAGATATTGTTACATTTATTTTTTCCCTCTTGACAAATATGAAAATAATGTATGATTTTCTTAATCTTTTGTTGAGGAAAAAATAATGAGCTTCTGAAGAGCTGTAATGACTCGTGAATGACAAATTTCACTTCATTCCTTGAAGAGAATGTGATTAATAACCAATGTGTTCGATGTCGTGACAAATATCATTCATCAAATAAAAGAATAAAACAACACCACTAGAAGTGGTCGAATGATGAACATTGCATACCTACCATACATCAAGCTAAAGTTTGGTGATCAGTTATTAGCATCGCATACCTGTCGTGCATTGAGTCGAAGTTCACTAATCGTGTCATAAACCATGAAATTTCATCTCACTTATTCCTTTTTTCACCCTGAAGGTATCGAGTTTGATTATGATATATAATGTCTCATAATGAAGATGATATTTACTTTGAATATTTGTAAATATCATATTGTTTTATTTCTTTTCTTTTTTTTATTTCTTATAAAATGTTTTAGAGAAATTAAATGTTCTTAAACATGAGTAAATATATTTTATATATATTAATCCTCTGAAGTGGATGAAATTGATGAATTGAATATTCATGCAATTTTCTTGAAGACACTATAAAACTCAAACAAATAATTTTATTTTATTCCCTGGATTGAATGAGAATATTTATTGAAAAATGATTTATTTCATTCCCCAAAGTGAATGAAAATATATATGATTTTATTATAAATCAAGTTTGAGGTGAATATGATGTTTTGTGAATGATCATTATGTTGTATTTGTTTATAACAAACAATAACAAACAATAACAATATAACCACCAGAAGTGGTTTGATGATAGTAAATTTTTACAAATCATAATGAATTTTATTAATATCTATAAAATAATGCATCCTTGAAGGACGATATTAAAATAATGTCTTTTGACATTATATCGAAGAATAACTTCATTTATCAATTGTTGTTTCTGCAATAGTACTATGAAGGGAAAAATTATTATTTATCATATTCTTATGGATTATCAATATCATCTCATGTAATTCATTTATCCCCTGATGTGGATGTTGTTATTCATATAGTTCATAAATGAAATGATTGAATTACATGGTTTTGATAATCCGATATATTTTATGAAAATGATTTTACCACCATAAGTGGTTAAAACAATGATCTTTATAATCAATAAAATTTATATTTTATACAAGATGATCGTTATTGATAAATAATGAATTATCATTCATGTATCATGAAATCCGATTAATGAATTCATTCCCTGATGTGAATGTAGTTTTATTTACTCTATCTCATTCCTTGAAGCGGATGAAATTATTCATGAAAATTTTGATATGATTTGTGCTATCATAAATATTTGAGAGTCAATGAAGTTTGATCGAATGATTTCTCCTTCATGTGATAAAGTAAATGTTGTTTATGCATTATAATTTTGGATAGTGATAAGGTGTGTGTTGTGAATCCAGAAGATTCTTCCACATTGATTCTTGCTACCACATTCACCAGCTTTAAAAGACGTGGGGGCTCCTATCCCTGGTAGATGTATTGTAAAATAATATTTGGGGTCGAAGTTCCAAAATATTTGGGAAGTTCTAAAATATGCAATAATTCTCTTGGTGATGGGGCTAACCTGTTATGATTATATTATGAATTCATCAACCACCGTAAGTGGATATTATAACAATAAATATGAGTTTGCACAATGAAATATCCTATAGATCTTATATGCGTTGATCTTGAAGCAAAATATTTATAAATATTATTTTGATTAAATGCTTTAAAAGAATTCATATATGAGTTAGTATATGCTCGTATAAGTACATTTATCGGTAGAGAAAATTAATTAACGACTCTAGAAGAGTGAATATATTTCTACCTAGTAATACAAATTCTTAATGCTTTGTTATATCTGAAGTCTCGATGGGATATATGAATGGTATTCTTAAAAATGAATATCAAATGAATACTAGATAAAAGAGGTACCTTGATATGTAACAAGCATTCATAAAAAGTGATTATAAAGAATTTGTTATGTAAAATGGTAAACCATAATTTTACTAATCCAGACACTTTAAATATATGACATGATGATTTAGTCTATCCAGGATCAATTATAATGAAAAATATTGATTCATGTATACACGAGCATCGATTTGTTGATAACATGGTAGACATCCATTAGAGGAGAATGATGAATTTATTTAATGGATGCATGTCTACTAAATTATCATTGAATTCATTCTCATGAAGTTATTATGAATGCTCTCTGTATAATAATTTACCCTGAGATACCCATTTTTAGGTAAATTATTTATATCATTAGCAGCTATTATGGAAATAAATTTCTCATATACTTATGAAGAAGTATATATGGGCGCGTCCACCTACCATAAAGATGCATCCACTAAATGAGCACATGTGTTATTTGTTGGTGGTGAGTATACATTACATGCTATGCATGTTGATTAAAATATATATTAAGCATCACATGCAATTTACAATATGGTCCTGCAGAACCATTAACAAGATGCTCACAACACTTGCATGAATGTAAAGTGTTGGAAATCAATAGTCTGATTATACACACCTGAAGTGTGGTTGAACTGATTATATAAAATCATTGTTCATCATGAGTAGAAAGCAATAAATATATTTTCCTTTGATGAAGAAAATGAATATATCGACAACATTATATCTTTTTAAATGTTGTCTCAGAAGTGACACTGGTACCAGAAAAATTACGAGATCTCAATCAAATGTTGTTGATGATATATTTTCTTTGAATGCTTTCAAAACTCACTGATGACAATGGATTTTAACAGATGTCGACATCATAATAATTGGCCAAAATTATTAAAGGAATTTATGATGGGAAAAAACCGTCTCAGGTTCACTGTTGAACCTGAGGGTCAGGTTGGCCAGTGGATGGCCGCCACGTCGTGAAATTTCCAGTGGAAATTTCCAGCGAAGTGGCGGTCATCCAGTGGCCAAAACCCAACCTCTGAGGGTCAGGTTGGGCACCCCAACCTGAGACTATGTAAATCCATTTATGATATGTTCAACATATAAAGCTTTGGATTGATTATTCAAACTACCAAGACTATTGAATACTGATGATCTTATTATGAGAAATACTGATGATCTTATTTCGAAATTCTTCACGGTTTCAATCGGGGTTCGATCGATTTCACAACAAGAGTTATAATTTGTTATTATTTTTTATATGCCTTTACTAAAAAAATGTTGTTTATATTGCACACACACTTTTGTATGAGGTTCGGTTGATCGTTGGAGAAAGTTTGTTGCAAGAGTTTTGTTTCAATCTTGATTGTAATTATTTTTTATTATAATTAAATTTTACATCAATGTAATTGTGGTATACTAAAATTATTTAATGTCATATTTGAATTGAAATGATGATGCAATGTAAATTTAATGATGTGCAATGTAATTGTCTTCGTTTTTGTTTTTTATATTTAATATGGTGATGTAATGTGATATTTGTTTTGCATTGATTGTATTTATTTGTAGTATTTGAATTGTGTATTTTATTTTTAAAACATAATATTTGTTTATTGTGATATTTGTATTGTATTTTGAAATATTTTATTATTAATATTATGTTGGGTATAAAGATCAAGTGATGGAATACTTTATTTTATTTATTTTGTTGTCACTTTTAATTTAGACCCACCAGGGTCCATTCCACTGTAACCCGGTCCCCCATGCCCCCCCCCCCACGCATCTGACCTAACTGCAATACATACCGGCCAATCAGATTTTGTAGGCGTTGGAGTTCCCAATGTTGAAGTTAATGTACATTAATAATTCCCATCTACTTGATTGTACATTTTTCTATATTATACTATTTATTTCTTTAATATAATATGGGACTTGTCATAAAAAAAAATGAATACTCCATATTATCTAATTGTTTTTTCTGTTTTGTCATAATTAATTTAGTATTCATTAATTATTATTTGTAATTATTACATGATCATCTCTTCCCAAAATGATCCAGATCCGATCGTTGCGATAACGATTCCAAAGGGTCCATTCAGTACAGATTAGTGAAACCGGTTTAATTATATAAAACATGCCGTTTTTTTTAATAGTTGTTATTGTTACATAACTAGTTGGAGTTTGGTTTAGTGGTAATCAACTCAAAATACTACATCTAAGTTTGTGACCCGATACTATAACGCTACTATTCATTAGCTGAGATAAGTTTCGTTTAATTTTAAGAAATGTCATGAAGAGCAAGAATTTTTTAATTTATTAATATTTTTTCATCGATTTTGATACGGTGATTCTGTTTCCTTATCTTAAATGCAACGTCATTCGCATATCCACTTTATTTTCATCTTTTATTTTGTTCATCTCTTTAATTTTTTTAAAATATTATTTTATAAACCAAGGGAACGTCGAGCTACACGACAAAAACCAATCAAAACACAGTTTTCCTTTGTGGCGGTAAAAAATATACCAAGGGCATAACTTGTCACGTCTTAATGAACCACAGAAATGATTGCACAAATAATTTCAATAAAAACGATAAAAATCAAATGATGGCACAGGGGTAATTAAAAGCATGTTCAGGGGTGAATCTCCAAGCGCAGCCCACAGCTTCTTGATTTGGCTGCACTTGCGGGGCCGTCGAGCCGTCTCCATCGCCCACCAAACTGCCAGCCACGTGTAGACCCCAGCGGCCCCCGCCACAAAACGATTAATATGAGTGGGCGCGGGCCCCACTCCGACCGGACTAATCGCAGCGTCCAAAGGCGGGACCCGGTGGAAGCTCGCCTACGTGGCAGACGTACCGCACACGCGCGTCAAGGGGGCCTGCACCGGCGAAACACCGGATAATTACAGGCAAAACTTTATCATTCGGACGCGACGGCCGCAACTTGCATCCCTGGCCCACCCACTCCCCCATAAATATCACGTCATTATTTTCGTTTCCTTCATTTAATTTCACTTTTTTTAACATGTTCCAAAAATAAAGCCAAATTAAGTACCCAATCCAATTTTTTTTTTTTGTTATTTGTTAGACTTACTTTATTAAGTATATTATTCATATTTTTTGTAAATTAATTTGACAATTTCTATTTAATTGACGTTGATTATGATTTATCTTTTTTTTTTCTAACTAATTAACCTCATAATCAGTTAACTTCAAATTTTAAAACAATATCCTGGAAAGGATATTCTTTGATTTAAAATCTTGAAACTCCACTTAATGTTCTCTTTATTTTCTCACCTTTGAATCGTTCACCAAGAGATTGTCAACTAGCAGTGAGAGTCTAATAGAACACGTGGAGAGACTATACCCTCTTTATCAGAGTAAATCATAACAGATGAAATACGAAATAATGGAAACAAGTAAACAATAAATATGCATCATGAATCCATTTCCCAAAACTAGTTACAATCCCACAACCAAATAGTAAATATTCTATGTCATGTCATACAGTGCCAAGTGCAAAAGGAAAAACCAAATAGACAAGTTGAAGAATCCCTAAAATGGGCCTCAACTCCATGTCTGGATCCCTCATCTATGCACATCCCCGACCCAAATCAACCATCGAGCATAGAGTCATTACCCTTGTCATGACCTGCAACCATGAAGTCTACTTGAGTACCCAATGACACCCCGAGTATGGTGTGAATACAACTCAATAGGTCACCACCAACAGTGTCTAAAAAATATACAGTCTAAACAGACAGTGAATACAAATACATAATGAAAAAACAAGATAAATATAAGATATGTCAAGTACCATTGATTAACAAAGTTCACTTTAACCACTTTCACCTCTTATTCTATGGGTTAGCCATTTTCATCAAATACACTCCAGTATATGTTGGTCATATAAACTATGCAGGGGGGATCAAGTTCCCCATATCACTAGGTAAAACATTACACAAAACAATATACATCAACTTACCCTGGAGCCTCAGTTCGGATGCATCTACTTAACATGGAGCCTCAGTCCAGGTAATCATACCACTTGCATTCGTTGAGGGCGTAAACCCTCAATCCAACACCTTAACTCATGCATTATCGGGGTGGGGTTTAGAGACTCAGTCTAACCCGACCCGTGGAGAGGAGCCTCAGTCCAACACCCACACATACCACTAAGCCATGTGCACATGCTTCTTTAACCATTTAATACATACCATTTTAATGCCTTAACCCACTAACACCTTTATCATTTACCTGCCTTATCCCATTTAACACATATACTATTCACAATTCATAACTCATTACGACATATACCACTCATGTGCCTTGACCCATTATCACACATACCGTTTACACACAAGTCGTTTAACACATCTGCATTATACCAAACGCCCCCTTATACCATGTTATCAACCAAACACAATTAACATCAATTCCATTTCACTATCCATGCTAACAAACTAAACAAAAATCTCATTGGTTCCCTTTCATAAACCCGTGTTAACATAATCATAGGTTCTATCTCATAAACCTCTCAATTTCATATTTAATAACCCAATCTCATGTTTACGAATGCGGCACACCCCATGGGTGGCCTCTTTCCCGATCTAATCCACCTCATTGCATCCCATGGGGATCACGAGGGGTTCAATTCATCATTTAACCAACCAATTCATCATCTCTACCATGGAAAACTAAACAGATGACACAACGACACAAATGCACAACCACATACACATAAATTAACCACAAGGCTATTTGATATAACTTGTAGACCACCTACCTCGACTCCGTAGACGAGCGCTCGCTTATCCCCGACTTTTGATTCGATCTCAAACCACCTTCAAATCCCAAACTTAGAAACTGCTGAAAAAGAGGGGTTTAGAGCTTCAGAAGAAAAGGAAAGATTTCATAAGCCTTAATCTAGAAAAAGGAAGGAAGGTGAGTGTTAGACTTATCTGAAGATTCAATCCACACCCAACGATGCTCCAAATGACTTGGATTCGATGGAGATCGATCCCTGCGAAGTTTAGAAGGAAGGGTTTGTCACCCTTGGCTGATGTAGAAAGATAGGGGAAGAAAATCAGATGAGAAAACTTAAAGCCCTAAGGGGAAAATGGTAAATTTCCCATCATTAATGAGGCACATTGTTTTGCCGCACAGTTCGCCAAGCCTTGCACCCACTATGCGCCAACCTTGTATAAGAACCCAGGTTTTTCAATCAGGTATGGATCCTTTAAATTTCGGTCTAAATATTTACTTTGGACCTAATATGGATGCCTACGGGGTTAAAAAAGGTATCAGGGGTGTCTGGGGCAAGTTCGGATCCCAGAACCCATCTTTTTGGAAAAAACAGTGTTGGCGTACAGTTTAGAGTAAACTGTGCGGATTGTGTTTTTTCAAATAGAGCCACCACGCACGATTAGCGCATGACCATGTGGCCTAACCGTGCGAGTGCCCCTTTTTCCTAGGTACATGTGCAAGGTTTGTACACGGTTTGTCAAACCGTGCGGACAAGCCGTGCACAATCTATTTTAAGAGTAAATTGTCATTTTTTCCCTTAATGATCGAATTAAGCCACCTCCATCTTCCCTAATTTGAGCTTATGTAGGATTAATCTATTTGTCTCCCATTTTAGAGCATTTTGAAGATCTAAACTTGGGATCAAGAGATCTCCTTCATCTGGCAACCGATTGGGCTTCCAT
The DNA here is from genome assembly GCA_963277665.1 of Viscum album. Taxonomy (NCBI): domain Eukaryota; kingdom Viridiplantae; phylum Streptophyta; class Magnoliopsida; order Santalales; family Viscaceae; genus Viscum; species Viscum album. Next base: position 2,040,939,593 of record OY728147.1, on the reverse strand, counting down.
TTGTCACCTTGGATGCACAACGGTAAGTACTCGAGTTCTTTTGAGCCGTTCTTCTTCTCTTTTTCTCTCGACCGAGATATCGGGGTATGAGCGTTTTCCTCCTTTTCTTAGATCTACTCCGATCCGAGCCAAATCAAGGGCCAATACTAGAGGAGAAGGATCGTACAACCCTAAGGTGGGTGGTCTAAAATTTATCCCTAAAGTTCACTGACTTTGGAATTTCTGTGTGGGGCCCACCGATTTCATCGGGTGTTGTTTATAAAATTCATATGCCATGATTATACTTGTTAGAACCGTATGATTATGCTCTTTCCAAATATGTGATTAGTTGTTAGCGGTTACACCCATAACTCAATCTGCCCCTTATCGAAGGTTATGCCATATTTGAGTTTTTAATGTTTCGACACGTTTGAGCCACCGTTCGGGTGTACCTTGGCTTGAACTTTCTAAGGGTATGCATTTTTATATTAATTGGCTTGATTTATATCGTGAAATGCATAATGGAAAGTACCATGTATGCGTACCACTTGACCCGCCTAAAGTAAGTGCTTCAATTGATAATTCAATGTGAAATGGAAATTGGCAAGTATATTGAGTATATGACTTGACCGTATTGAATGTGAATGAATAATAGGTTGCATATCCGTAACACCCCTCACCACATTAATGGAAGGTAGCAGAATGCACCTTGAATATGGAATATTCCTTAAATGAATTAAACGGTTGCATGCTACTTGACCTTATCACACTAATGAAATACAAGGCTTGAACCAATTGAATTATTATATGACTTCACTATCAAATAGGAATAGCCTGACTCGAGCTCTCCTTGTATTCTAATTAGAGGAAACCACGAGCACTCAGGAACCCCATTCTGATTCAAGTATACAACTTGCTTAGGTTGAGACCCACCTAGAACCCAATCATTGTCTAACCTTTGGATGCCCGGTATGATACCGTAGGATCCCTCATGTAGTACCACAAGATGCCTTGGATACACTCCTTGGATCCAGGATGCCTTGGATACACTCCTTGGATCCAGCATTGACAAGTAGGTTCCATGGTTAAATCCCATCAGACCCAATCTTTTCATAGCCCCGTTTTATCTTGGATGCACTCTCTGGACTCAGTAGGCATCTCATTGTGGAATTCTTTGGACTATGCTCCTTGGATTACACTCTTACCCCTTAGCTAAACTCTGATACTACCGAGTTAGCGGTCCTTGAAGCTTATGTTGCCTTAGTTACTACCTTGGAACTTCATTATTAAATATCATCATAGGTTTCCTTGTTACATCTTGTAACCTTTACTATTAATAACAAGTGAATTATTGATAAATTGGTAACAATCAAGTAAAGAATTGGTTACATTTTCAGACACCGGTCGAGGGCTGAAGCTGGTACTTGGGTATTTAGTTACATTGTACTACTTTACTTTATATATATATATATATGCCTACACACTGTTATATTCCATTACACAGGCTGGATGTTATAGACACCGTTGGTGGTGGCCCACTAAGATTTATCTCATACCCTCTCTGGGTGCTGTTTGGTACCAGAAATAGATTACATGGTTGCAGGTGTTGATAAAGGGAAGTATACGTCTTCAAACACTTGATTTCTTGCTATTTAGGATGAAGCTTGATAGCAGATGACCAAGACAGAGCTCAAGATGCTTGGGATAGTCTTTGATTCCCTTTACACTGTTGTGGAGTATATTATGACTGCCGTCTTGTATCCATGTTTTCCAGTTTTCTAGTGACATGACTTATCATCATCAGTTGTTCTATTGTTGAATGTTGTTTCAGTTACATAGTTATTGTTATCCCTTTTTTATCTATTCCTATTATCTGTTTCTGCTGTTACTTATCTTTCTTCTTCTATTTACCTCTGTTATGTGTATCCACTGTGCTACACTATGGTAATGAGGGCATAGTCTCCCCACTAACACACCCTAGGCCCTCACTGCTAGTTGATAGCCTTTTTCGTTCGGGGAGATGCGCTTGAGGTCATGTGGACCACCGGGCTCGGGGCACCTATTAAGTGGAATCTGGGTCTGGGATGTCACAAAGTGGTAACAGAGGTGGTTTCTTTTCTTACTTTACTATTTAGAGACAATAGATTGGAGAATAGGAATGCTTGGGACTTGGTCATAAGCCGTGCTTGGGCACCGCGAACCCATGTTCAGGGTAAAAACCAAATAGCCTAAATTATAATTGTTGTTATGCCTTTTCCTATTACAATTGATATTATTTCACCGTTGGGTGACACACATGTTGTGTGGTGTTGTTGATTATTACTATGTTTGAGGATTTTCTTTCATCCTTGGCCCGATGATATGAGGTTAAGGAGCATTGTTACATGCATCATTATAGGCACCTAGAATTTACATGTCACGCATATTGCCATGCCATATAGGTGCATTCCACTACTTTGTTCCACTATAACCGATGACATGATCAGGAATATACCCAACCACCCCCATATTAGCTAAGTTCATATGTTGACTTATTTAAGTAGGGTATCAAAGTATGAAGGTTCTCATTCTAGGTATCTCTCCAACCTTGGGTAAGAAGGATTGATAATAAGCACACACCCCTAAGTATATTTATGAATTTATGACATTCCATGAGATATAATTTAGTGGAATAGTCCAAGTAATAAGTCTGTACTTATTACCTCAAGCGCTACACCATAATCTGACTTTAGTAGTAGTTTTTATCAGTGGATTAATAAACCGCCACCATTTTTTAAATAATTTAGCGATGGTTTATTAAAAATCGCCGCTAAAACTTTTTATTTTTTTTCACACACCCGACACTTCTCCCCCAAACCCCCAACACCCCGACCCCTGTGGCCTCCTTGACCCCTCAAAGCCCTACTAGTCCGGACCCTCTCTGCCCCTCACCGTCGGTCCCGACCCTCGATGCCCCTCACTGGCCCTTGCCGCCAGTCCCTACCCTCGCCGCCCCTCGCTTCCAGTCCCGACCCTCTCCCCCCCCGACCCTCACCGCCCCTCGCTACCGGTCCCGATCTAGCCGTTTACCACCCCTCTCCACCAGTCCTGACCTAGCACCTTGCTGACCCTCACCGTTGTCAGGTTTTCAATTACTGTTTTATGGGATTCAAGTGAATCCATATATCAGGATTAAGAATATAGGATCACATTCCATAATTTTCCTGTTTTGTGTTGTAAACTAGTCCATTGATTTATTGCATTGATTATGTAATATATTAATGATAGAATTTTATTATCTGATCAAGAGAAAAAAAATTCCATGCTATTGTGATATATATTTGAATTAATTAATTGAGCATGTGCATATTGTTATGTGTGTGTGACTTTGACCAATTTGGAGGGATGAAGGATCTTGGTTAATACTAGTATTTATATACATTTGGTTATGGGTAGACTCCAAGGAGAAAATTTATTTGAACATATATAACAATACAGATCTGTCCTAATTATTTCAGTTTTCTAAATTATTCCTTAAAAATTCGGATGATTCCTCCCTAAAGGAGGGTTATGGGACCAAAAGATAACATCAGTCAGGATACTCATATTTTAGAGGATTTTAATGTTCCACTGCCTGTTGTGTAGGATGGTGTAGCAGAGTAAGCTACTACACCATATCTAGTGGTGAAGGTAGAGGGACTACCTTATTTTGAAGTCCTTTCGCTTATTCTTGCCCAAGGTGGAGGGTAGTTATTGTCCATGATTGACTTTTGCAGATATTACATCTCCAACATCTACCATCCTTTCAAGGAATTGGTGATTCATAGTATTTAGAGTACAATATAGAATATATCTAATTATTCATTCAATATTAATCCTCCCCAATTACAATAGTTGAGTTTTGTATTGGTTGAATATCTTCTATGAAAGAGTTTCAATTTCCTTAAGTAGTGAGTGAGCAATGGATGCAGTCAAACATTTTTATTTCACTTTGTCTAAGGAATATTATGTTGGTGGTACCTAGTACCTCATTATAGTTACCAAATTATTAGAATTACTTTGATTTCATGAACTCTTGTCATCATCTTTAGAGCGGTTCATTTCTCAATTGAACACCTCATTAGCATGTCCCATAAAGTCATGATCATTCTCAACATAATTTTCAATGTTGGAATCAATGATTTTAATTGATTCATAATACACATCATTGATCATTTCCCTATCCTCATCAGAGTAGCAACGTTGCCCACGTAATACCCGACTATTCATTATCTCTCTGTTCACTACAATTGACCACTGATAAGGTCAATGGTGTCTTCATCCATACATGAAAAGAAAATTCAGGAAATTAAAAAGAAATAAGATAAATAGAATCATAGATATATATAAAATAGATGAAATTTGAATAACACATCCTTTATCATCATTAATATACAAATTCACTCAATGAAAAAATGTTACAAAATGTATCCATTAAATAAAAAAGAGTATCATGATAGCAGGTTAACAATTTTGAGAATCATGTTGGTCCTCTAATCAATTATCAACATTAGATTGTGATACTTTTTTCAATGATTTATTAAAATAATATTTTTATTAAAAATGGATTTCAACATGTATTTTTCCTCTTGGGTTTCTTAATAGTTTTTAAATGAAAAATGTAACTCTTCTACACACCATTTTCCTCACAACTAGACTTTATGGATTTCAATTATACTTTTTAAAATTCTTTATTATTTACCATATGTATTTATATAGGAAAACCTTATTTAACATATTCATATTTTTTTTAACTAGTATATAAGAATCACTTTTCCTATTTAGTAATAGTTATGTGTTTTAATTTTTTTAATAAGGAGTAGGCACATTGTGATATATATGGATAAAAGCTGGATCACATTAATGAGGAACATACCTCAGTATACTAAGGGTTTGGAGGAGTTTTTAGATTTTTCAATTTCCAATCGATCTGTTGATGGGAGAATAAGATGTTCATGTCCTAAATGTAAATTTAGAAGATGGTTGAAGAGAGATGAAGTTTATGAACACTTGATATTGAATCAATTCCCTGTTCAATGTTTGTGTTGGATTTGGTATGGAGAACTGAACATCACAGAAAGGTTGAGCACTGATGTAAATCCACAGAATGAGCTCCCAACTTCATCGAAAATGGACAATGAAATGAAAAACCTTATAAATGATGCATTTGGCATTGCAAGACACTCACATCAACATCAAAACATATCAGAACAACCAGTTGATAGTGATACAAATAAAAACATGACAAGTGATGTTTTTGAGACTGTAGGACAACAATATCAAGATTTTAACATATCATTGGATCATACTCTTGATTTTGTGGAGACTAATGTAAGAGAAAACTTTACTGAGAAGACAGATGTGTTTCATTGTTTAGTTGATGATGAAATCAAGATTTGTATTATAGATGTTTGAAATATTCAAAATGTTCTTTTCTGCTGAAGTTGTACTATATCAAATGCCAATGTGGAATTATAAATAAGCTGATGTCCATGATATTGGAATTGTTGCGTGATGCATTTCCTAAAGCAAAGACCCCTGAGTCTTTTTTATGATATAAAAAAAGTTGTTAACAAGTTTGGTCTCAATTATACAAAAATACATGTGTGTCCCAATGATTGTATGCTTAATTGGGGAGAGGATTCAAGCAGAAAGGATTTCAAAAAATGTTCTTATTCTATATGGTAGTCAATGGGTGATGTTGGAAGTCTGAATCAATATACTACCATGATAAATAAAAAGAAGAACACACCTACACAGGTTTTGTGTTACTTTCCTTTAAAGCCTCGATTGAGAAGATTATTCATGTCATCAAAAACTATCGAACACATAGAGTGGTATTCTGTAGATAATAACAATGATGGGTTAATGTGACATCCAAGAGATTCATAATCATGGAGGAAATTTGATTCATTAAACCTGTATTTCTTATTTGATCCTAGGAATGTTTGATTAGGATTGACTGCTGATGGATTTAACCCATTTGGGATTTTGAGTACCAGTTATAGCATTTGGCCGGTTTTTTTGATCCCTTACAATCTGCCTCTGTGGATGTGTATAAAACAAAGATATTTTATCATTTAGATGATTATTCATGGAAAAAAAATTCCTGAAAATGATATTGATGTATACTTGCAGCCTTTAATTGAATAATTATAGGAGTTATGAAGCAACAGTGCTGAGACATATGATGAATCTTCTAGAAAAATTTTCAAAATGAAAGTTTCTCTAATGTGGACCATTAGTGACTTCCCTGGACTTGAGGATTTAGCTGGTTAGAACACTTACACAGGTTTGGCATGTCCTTGTTTCCGACGCTTTTACGCTGGGGTGCGCGCGCGTGTCCGTCACGCATGGGAGGACGCGCGACTCGCAGCCCCGCATTCCCGCTTTCCAAAGGCGGGCGACATCCGTTCCTTATTCAGGGACGTATGCTCCTTGATCGAAACCGGGATGATGGGATGTTGGTTCTTCCTTCCGTGGATTCCTCCTCGGAGCTCGTCACCTAATCCAGGTCTCCCTCATAGATTTAAGACGGGTTCGTGAACCTAATTCCCGGCGCCATATCTGCATGGACGCCAATTAATTACGCTGCTTCCGGCGAGACGCTCCAAGGGGTCTTGTCAGGGCAGCAACCTTCGGTGAGGGGAATGGTCACATTGGGGTGTCGTTGGCATGTCTTGATGCTGGTGATCAACATGTCTGTCTTCTGTCCCTTATCACAGGGCTTCTCGAGGGCGTGGAAGCCCGAGGCATCCCACATCGAACGCGGGGAATGTGTACCATCTGAGGTTTTCCTCAGCTTCCCATGTTTAACACGGGGTATGCCGCGAGTTTAACATCTTGCGGAGACAGATCAGACTGATCGAAACACTGAGAGTGGATCAGATTGAAGGACCCCCTAGGGGGAACACCGATGTTGGGGCCAACACGTGGGCGGATTCCCGGATACTATGGAATGGGGTGGAGTGGCATGATCTCACCGGGATGTGGCGACCCGGGTAATGATCAGGATGGATGATGGAGTGAAGAGCTTGAACCTCGTGGAGGCTTCCTATGTATCCCCATGGTAGGGAATCAAAGTCCGCGTAGTTTGGTGATACGGTGGGACACCTGAAAAGGCGACCCATGAGAATGGACGCATGGATTGGAGCCTGGAGGAAGTGAGATCTCCGGGCTAGGGCATGACCTTCCCAAGGCACGTGGGCTTGAGGGGGGAAGTCAGGATGAGACGTGGATGTGAGGCATGGGGATTATGCTCTGATACGACCCAAGAGGGGGGATAAAGTTTAACGTCATGCGGGACGAGATACAGTTTAACGTCATGTGGGATGAGATACAGTTTAACGTCATGCAGGACAAGGGATATGGGGCTTACGCTCTGAGGCGGACCGTGGTGAATATGGGGCTTACGCTCTGAGGCGGCCCGTAGTGGATATGGGGCTTACGCTCCGAGGCAGCCCACAATGGATATGGGGCTTACGCTCTGAGGCGGCCCATGGTGGATATGGGGATTACGATCTGAAGCGGCCCAAGGTGGTCGGGGAACCAACGTGGAGAGGTCGGAACGACCGGGTGATGGGCTTGAACCTCGTGGAGGCTTCCTACGTACCATGCGTTAGCACGGATCAAAGTCCACGTAGTTCGCTGGCATGGGGCTTACGCTCTAAGGTGGCCCATAGGAGGATGTCATGGTCAATGCGCGCTCTAAGCCCACGTGAGTCATGTTCGGTGTGGGAAACAAGAGGCAGCAGAGACCAGACGATCACGCCGTGAAGGGTGCGTCTGTGAGAAGCGGAATGGGGCTTACGCATTGAGCGGCCCAAAGAGGAAACAGGGGCTTACGCGTGGTTAGCGGCCCTGGTGTCGGGGCTTACTCCAGGGTGGAGGCCCGTGGTGCGACAAAGCACAGTGGGAAAGGGACTCCACTGGCCTTGGCAGGGGGGAAGTACGGAGATGCATGGGTGCAATCTTCCGTAAGAGAGGCTAGGGGCTTATGCTCTGAGGCAGCCCTTCCCCCGTGGACAAACGCCACTCCGACAAGGAGGATCTCATTCCATGTGAGGAAGAATCCATCCCCGTGGAGACGAGAGGCGTAAAAAATGCCCGAGTTGGGGGGACCCTGCGTGCGAAGCACGGGGTCAGACCACAGTTTAACGTCATGTGTTAAGGACGAGGTGCTTAGCAGTTTAACGTCCTGCAGCTTGGACGAGGTGGGTTCGCTCCACACCCCTAGGGCTTACATGCCCAATGCCCTCTACTCCTTATGGGAGGGAAGGCATCGGCAAGGCCGTGATGAAGGGGGGCCGTAGGGTGAACCACTGGGGGGTCCACGTTAGCGTGGCTATGCGAAGAAGCAATATCCGTTAGCGTGCCTATGCGGAGAAGTATAAGGCAAAGCAACACAACGGGAAGCACCGCCCAAGGGACCTTGAGGTTACTTCATACGAGCCTGGAAGGCCGTACGAGAAAACAACGCATGGTGCACATGCCCGGCAGGGAAGTCATCACGCGCCGACGCGGAAAGGCTTCCAAGGGGCGTCAAGGTAAAGGGGTCCTGGGTGTTGCGCGCAAAAGGAAGGTTTGCGCGCAAAACACCGGGATGGCGCGCAATAGGGCCAGAGTATTGCGCGGAAAGGGGATTGCGCGCAAGGTATTGCGTGCAGAGAAAGGGATTGCGCGCAAGGGATAACGATCGCGTGCAAGGGAAGTACCGGGAGGAGGAGGCAAATTCACTGAAGCCGGTGGAGTTGCGCACAAAGGCGAACCCCGGGGCAAGGTTGCGCGAAAAGGGGGATTACCTGGAAGTCATATTGCGCGCGGGGGGAGTTGAATTGCGCTCCCAAGAGCCGATCCGAATTCCTCAACCCCCAAACCGTCGGGGGTCTCCTTCTATTTATAGGCACCCGCTGGCGTGGAATCCAGGCGGCGCGCGAAAGCTTCCGCGCCGGGAACCGTCGGCGCGCAAAGCCTCGCCGCGCAGAACCGAGGCGCACAAAATTGCGCGCACCAGCGGCTCGATTACGCGAATCCCGGACATGCTTCGCGCACACATCTTTATTTCGCGCAAGCCCTCCTTTATTTCGCACACCACTTCCCGGGCCTTCGGTTCGGGCCTCTGATTCCGAATATGACTTCGCTTTTCCATTTCGAAACTTCCTCTAGGAGTTGCGGACTTTTTTCGGCGTCTACAAATGCCCCCCTCAGAATTGGATCAACGAGAGGCCGCAACGATCGGATTCCGAGGGAAATGCCGAAACGCCAAAGCAGGGCCAGTCCGAGGCGCTTAGCATGCAAACAACCCACGTGGCGCGCAAAACGACGGATCAGCACGGAATTTACTTTCCGCGCGGCGCGGAACCCTGGCCTCGCCTATAAAAAGGGGCGTTGGGTCCCAGATCCATACCACAGCTTTTCTGTGCGATAGGCTTATAGCTCTCATGCACGAAATTGCTCCCGTAGCTACGTGTAAAAACGCTCTGGCAGCGCGGAATTCCTTCCGAATTTTGGCCGTCCTTGCGCGCCTACTTGGGATATTCCGCGCTTAGCCCGCCGATTCCGCGCTCAACTCCAGGATTTCACGCCGCCACTTCAGATTTCACGCAGCACTCTCCGATTCCCCGCACTACATCCTGGTTTCGTGCAACTCCCGAAATATTCGAGATGGCCGCAAACCGAATTGATGAGGGGGAAGCCGCCGCTCGTAGGACCGAAATGGGAGCGAACGAGGAGGTTTATGACGCCAAGGTGATCATTTCCAAAAATCTAACCTTGTTCAATCTGCTGACCCCAGCCCAGAAGACGTATCCGCTGTCTGTCAACCTCCCGCTCTGGAATTTTGGCATTCTGGAGGAGGTGCCCCTGCCGAACTTCGAGGTGGACACACCGCGATCATGGGTGACCCGGGAGGATGAACTTCCTCGCTACAATATCACCAACAACAGCCATCCTGCCAGAGAAACCAGACATATGGACGTCTACGTTCTGAACCCTAGGACCAGGACCATTACCGGGGACGAGCCTGTCGCAGAGAATTCTCCGGCCCTCTACGCAAGCACGTTCCGTCAGAGAGTCACGGATGACGCGGAGGGCTGACTGAAGGATTGGGACCTGTGGTCCGGGGGAAACTTCACCAGCGAGTGGGCCTGGGCGTTCTGGGTTCGCCATACCTACAACCAGTTCGGGGATGAACTGCGGTATATTGGCCTGTTCGAGGCGGTATGGACATCGCAGTTCCACTTCCACCGTCAACCTGATCTCGGGCCGGAGCTCTTCACCCGATGGTCTCCTGACACCAATACATTCCACCTTCATCATGGGGAAGTCGGCATCAGCCTCTGGGACGTTCACTACATCGGGGGTATCCCACTGGAGGGCTACCAATACGACGAGTTCGTTCCACCAAAGAACACCTGGGAAGACAGGTCACGGATGCCTATGCTGACGTGGCACCTGCTGGAGCTGGCCAAAGAGAGGCTGGGGGTCAAGGACTTCCTGAAGGACATCGCCTACAAGGGCTGGTTCAGCCTGTTCCTTGAGAAGGATCCGGCCGTCAAGATGCCGGGACGGGGTAAATGGTGCCCAACCGCGGCTCAGAGGAGTAGGGATGGGTCATACTGGAGGACCCTGGAGGCGGGGCAATACCAATCATGGGGCTATCGCGTCATCGAGGCCCGGGACCTGAATGTCCGGTATTCCAGGTTCCTTGCCGCCTTCCTGAGCGGGTGGCTCCTACCGGTGCGGGACGCGAGGATGAGCGTCCGTCCAGCAACACTGGTGATAGCGGGCACCATGGCCGCCAACAAATGGTTCAACTTGGGTATCCCCATACTAGCTAAGCTGTATGCCATCCTAGGGTGCATCTCACGAGGGGGGTCGCCTTGGAGAGTATGTGGCCCCTTCCAGATCTTCCACGGCTGGGTGGCGGCTCAACTCGGTGGGTACACTTTCCCAAATGTCATCTGTCCTCCGGGCAATGGCCTGCGACCGTCCTTGCTGAACATCGCAGGGGTGGCGCCGATGACGCTCAATGAGGAGGGCGTGAGAATCCGTATCGGCAACCACAACAACTTCCACTTCAACCCGTTCCCCACCCCGGTCGTCCAGATGGTGGACAATGGGTGAGGCTCTCTGGAACAACAGGAATATTTCCAGAGCATTCGAGGCGGGGTGCTCATGGCTCGGATCGACGGGAAGGTGATCTGCGAGCCTTACGTGCCATCCCGATTCGCCAGGCAGTTCGGGTGCCTCCAACGAATGCCGAAGAAGGTATTCACGGCTGTCTGGTAGGAGAATAATCCCTGCGTTCTATGCCAGATGTGGTTGATTTTTACCACTTTCGGCTCTGGAGAAGTCATTACCCTTCCTCCCACTGGGGTTGATGCCGGCCTGACAACCGAGTATGCCGAACACTGGACCATCGCGTACCCTGAGGGGCTTTTACGCAAGCGAGTCCGACGACTCGAGGTTACTCACGCGGAAACCGGGCGATGGGGGAGAAGGCAAGGGGCTACTGGAAGAGGGGAACCAGGGGTGCGTCAGGCAGCGAGGCCTACGCAGGCTGGGACTTCAGCAGCGGGAACATCACGCAGCGTCGCCGTGACCTCGTTGCCCATGGGGGGTCACATGAGGCAGCCAGGGAACTACCCGGGAAGCAGATAAGATACCTGCTCGAACCTTCCCAAGATGCAATTTTCCCGACACTATGGTCGGCCTGGATGACCCTGCGGCAATCGCTGAGCGTTGAAGTCGTCTGGCAGAAGATCATGCAAAATAGGATCCAACTGCCAGAGGTCGGGCTCGTTCGAGTTACCGACCGCGTAAATTTCCATCGGCGGCATGCTTACCTGACGACCATGGACACATACGTGCGCCAAAGGGGTCAGCGTGCGGAGCCACCTTTCCTAGTGAAAGTGATGCTCGTCCAGGAGCACGATCGGGAAGTAATGCCGTCGGGAGAAGGCGACAATGACGAGGAGTCGAAGGGGGAGGAGGAGACCGGAGAAGACGAAGGCAAAGGAGAAGACGAAGAAGAAGAAGAACCCGAAGATGAGGGGTCGCAAGGGGCGTCCTATCAAGGGAGTCTCTGAGAGAGTGGCGAGATTGTCATCTCTGATCTCGACATAACCGAGATACTCGAGGTTTGTCTCTATCTTCATTCACTTTCCTTCTTCATCCATTCTCCTTTACAATTTCTAAACTGTCTCTCTGCCTTACTCAGGAGCGGATGAGTGTTGGACGGGCGTCCCCACCAGAGGAGGGAGGAGAGGAACTGGTGGGACATGATGGGGATCCGATACCCATCATTGAATTAACAAGCGCAGAGGGGTCTCCCATCATGGCAGCTCCTGCAGCGGACGGAACACTGAAGACCGACGCTCTGGACTCCTGTAAGTCTCACGCTTCACTAATGGCGCTTATTATTAAAAGATCCCAACTAATCAGTGTACGCCTTGCGCAGTGATCTCGACTTTGGAGGCTCATCAGGCTGCGGAGCCCGGTCTGTCCATGAGCGGACCAGTGGCAGACATACCACCTCATTCAGAACATGCTCCCCGTACAGAGTCAACCTTGGAAACTGGTGAGTAGGGGGCACCGGGCATCAGTGGCGCTGTTCTTGAGGCGAGGCCGGAGGCTGACGGGGGCACCGTCGCTGCTGGGGCGAGAGAGGAAGGTCGCCCGGACGTCGAGGATCCTATTCCTCACGAAGACATCCCTGGGGCAGATCCTGCTGCCGATCTGCTGGCTGCCTTCCCTACATACCGACCTGCTGACCCTAAGGAGGTAGATGACTCGGACTCAGAGGCAGCCGAGGAGAGCCGGATGACACGACGCAAAGGGTGGAAGTGTATCCGACGCTTCCTCAGACAGCCCCAGTCGGATTGGCTGAGGCGGATGGGATCACTCCAGACCTGGCTACGCTTCCTGTGCACCGGAGGGGCTGACGCTCAGCGCCTTCATCTGACGGTCCGTGATTACATGGCTGAGAAGATACATGAGAGCAGCCGGCGCGCCGACGTTGCCCAGTGTCGGGAAAGATCGACGAGCACCCGAGCGTTGCTGAGGGCGGAGCAGGAGGTCCGGCACCTCGAAGGGCAGGCGGCAGATAAGGAGGCCTTCATCGCAACATGCTCTGAGCTTGTGGAGCAACTGACGACTCAGCTGGCTGATGCGCATGAACAACTGATGGAGGCGAGTCACCAGATGACCGTACTTCGAACCGAGAGGGCGCAGGCACAAGCTATGATTGGCGAGCTGCACTCTACAACATCTGACGAGGAGAGAGTCTTCGAGGAGCGAGAAGCGGTCCTGGAGGCCACCAGCCAAAGGGTAGCAGCGCTGGAAAGGTCGATTCAGCGCGCCGATCCTTAAGGGGTTTGTTTTGGCCATCTCATGAACCTCTTGCTTGTACTGCTCACCATCTCAATCCAATACATGGCCAAATCCATTCATCTGTACCCTTGGTTTAATATGATCAACCATAATTCCGAAATGAATAACAACCCATCACTAAGCTCTTGTGGGTCGCACCCAACATGATAAGCAAAGGATACTCGTGTCATCATCTCGTCCAACTATGGGGCATTGACCAAGCCTCAGGCATCTGAAATTGGGCCTGGATTTCTGAGGAGGAGACCTCAGACTGATTGATATATCACCTTCTCAATGTGCTCTGACACACGAGCGGGGCAATGCCGGGGGCATTGAAATCCATCCGAACATAGGGAGATGGAAAGAAAAGGTGAATCACGCTACCCGAATTCGGAACACTGTGGGGTACGATGATGGAGGATAACTGTTAACCGTGACGGAAACACAACATCCATATCGTGTTGGCCTGGAGTGGGGACAATAAATGAGGGCTGACCGCTGACCATGTTCGCAACACGGGGCCTAACTCAAATATCACCGGTCAGTATCCCGGAATGTTGGCCCAGGACAGCAGGCGGACTATAGGTCTATCATCCATGTTGCTACAATAGGCGGACCAAAGGTTTGTCATCCATATTGTGGCAGCAGGCGGACCAAAGTCTGTCACCCATACTGTTAGGGGGTCCCATCAAACATGACCAGTCCTCCAGAACGTTGGCCCAGGACAGTAGGCGGACCGTAGGTCTGTCATCCATACTGTTAGGGGGTCCCGTCAGACATGAAGGAGAATTAGGATCCGAATAAAGGGGCACACAAAGCGTGAAAGGTGGAGTGGTGGTTTGTTCGAACAGAGTCCAACACTCCCGAAACTGTGCCACCGTGGCGGAGGCGCATCAGGCGGACATACCAACCTGGTCATGGGTCATCCCATTTTTCAGGCAGGACCTCTCTGGAGAGAGAACTACTGCTTCCCATTACTACTATGGGGAATCCCGAACTTATTCAGGGTGGATGTCACGATTACACCACTTCCCACGAATTCAGGCCGAGGGGCCGACAATAAGGAGGGACGAGGTTTGGTAATCCCTGGGGCTGGACCCAAGAAGAAATGTCCGGGCGTTCCTATGTATCTCATTAGGATGAGAATCAAGCCACACGTAGTTCTTGAAAGACAGTTTAATGTCATGCTAGACGAAATACAGTTTAATGTCATGTGGGATGGGGGACACATCTCATCTGGGGACAGGCATGACACGATGAGTAACCCAATGTGAATGAGGACATAATCCCACACCACACCGTACAATCCCATAAGAGAGACCGAGTCGCGGAAATCCAAGCAAAGGATCTTAGTTATAGGTCTTAGAACTCGGACCAAAGGAGAAGGGGAATGGGAGACACACGGTAAAGCGGTTGCAAAATCCAACGTGAGTGTGGGGAAAAGCCCTGCTTACTATGTGCTCCTGGGGACGCGTCTAGGCCGAGAGACCGAACACGCAAAGTTAGGATGGGTCTGCAGGGAAGTTCCCAGGCGCTCCTACGTATCTCATAAGGATGAGAATCAAGCCATACATAGTTCTTGAAAGGCAATTTAATGTCATGCTGGACGAAGGAGTGGTGCGGGTCTAGCCCTCACACCAAAAGAAGCGGCATTTGATATGTCTTGTTTGTTCTAGAAGGTAAATGGTTTTTCTTTTGTGGGGCGACTGGCCTAGGGTAGAAATTCCCGACGTCTCCACAATAATCAAGCCATAGCAGGCGTTGACAGGTGGCATGGTAATCGACCAATACCTGGCGTAATGTCCCCCATGGGGAGGTCATCACAATGCGGTGCCATTTTTCGTCGTGCGGCCAGGACGGTATCATCACAGTTTATGGTCGTATGGTTTGGACCAGCAACACAATTTAAGGTCATATGGTTTGGACCAACAGCACAGTTTAAGGTCATATGGTTTGGACCAACAACACAGTTTAAGGTCGTAAGGTTTAGACCGTCAACACAGTTTAAGGTCGTAAGGTTTGGACCATCAATACAGTTTAAGGTCGTATGGTTTGGACCAACAACACAGTTTAAGGTCGCAAGGTTTGGGCCGTCAACACAGTTTAATGTCGTAAGGTTTGGACCAACAACACAGTTTAAGGTCGTAAGGTTTGGACCGTCAACACAGTTTAAGGTCGTAAGGTTTGGACCAACAACACAGTTTAAGGTCGTAAGGTTTGGACCATCAACACAGTTTAAGGTCGTATGGTTTGGACCAATAGCACAGTTTAAGGTCGTAAGGTTTGGACCATCAACACAGTTTAAGGTCGTAAGGTTTGGACCAACAACATAGTTTAAGGTCGTAAGGTTTGGACCGTCAACACAGTTTAAGGTCGTAAGGTTTGGACCATCAATACAGTTTAAGGTCGTATGGTTTGGACCGTCAACACAGTTTAAGGTCGTAAGGTTTGGACCGTCAGGAACACGCACGATGTGATACAACATAATTGATGCGGGTGAGGGCGTAATCCCATACCACCACCGCACGCGGTTCCGAGAGAGGAGCCTCGGGCCAAAGGGGCCTACGAGGGTTCAACAATCAGGGGGGGAAGGAGGTGCTAGATCCCAGCTATGCTGGGCCCGAAACGCTATGTCTGGGTGACTCTTCGTTCCCCATCGGGATGAGGGTCAAGCTGCATGCAACCTATAGAGAAAAAACCCAAGCACATACTCTAGTGCTCAGATCACGGGAGCCCCTAGAGACACCGTTACGCAGCTCGGTCTGTCTGATGTGTGGGGGTGTACTGAGGGTTAGTACAAGGAGTGTCGAGATTCCACCCCGACACGGTGGGGGTGGAACACAATGTGAATCATGCAACCAACATTCAAGGCCCAAGGAAGCCGGCGTGATGACTGAGAATTACTGCTGACCATGTTCGCAACACAGCATCCTGTCACGTTAGCCTAGAAGTAGGGGCAAAAAAACGAGCATCAACCGCTGACCATATTCGCAACATGGGATTTGTATCAATTTGTCACCCAAAACCCTCGGGGGAGTTGGCCCGTGACGGTAGGAGATCCCTTAGGTGTTGTATCCAGGCCGTTCTTGGGGGTCCCTCCAGGTGTGAAGGATGGTGGGGCCTGAATGAAGGGGAACACAAAGCTTGACAAGTGGACAAAAACTTGTCTAAGTCGAATATGACACTCTAGGTCCTAGACCAGAGTACTCTGAACACATTAGTAGACCACTGGAAAGGGTCGAAGGGCTCAGTTTGAGAGTGGCCAAAAGATGGCGGATTCCCGAAGGAAAGGTAGGCCAAAAGACCGAGGAAACCGGGAGATCGTGGGATCTCCTAAGAGACGGGGCTGGACCTGAAATCTAAGTGTTCAGGCGGTCCTATGTATCCCATAAATATGGGAATCAAGCCACACGTAGTTCTAGACGGCGCCTTTTAATATCATGGGGAACACGACATAGGAGGGCTAATCCTGAAAACAGGGCACGCGTGGTGCAACTATTGCAAACCCGACGTGAATGAGGAAATAATCCCATACCACGCCACGCGATCTTGTGGTCAAGGTACCAAAGGAGATCCAAGCACGATGCATTAGCAAACCTCGAGCTGGACCCAAAGACGGAAGGTCTGGGTGCTCCTGGGTGCTCCTGGGTGCTCCTGGGGCTGGACCCGAGACAAAATGTCCGGGCGTTCCTACGTATCTCATTAGGATGAGAATCAAGCCGTACGTAGTTCTTGAAGCACAGTTTAACGTCATGTTGGACGAAATACAGATCTTAGTTTTAGGTCTTAGAACTCGGACCAAGGAGCCTAGATGTAGGACAGAGTGCAGTTTAAGGTCGTGCTGGAACGGGTGCAGTTTAAGGTCATGCGGGACCGCACAGTTTAAGGTCATGCAGGACCAATAACAGGCTTAGGAAAAGTACTGCTTGAGGAACCTGGCATTGGTGGGAGGAGTTATGTGCTCACCATCCATAGTCACCAGGGAATATGCACCATTGGGATAGACCTTATGGACAATAAAAGGCCCTTCCCATTTAGGCTCCAACTTGGGTGGTTTCCTACCGGGAATCATTGGCGCTCTGAGAGCCAACACCAGGTCACCTTGCAGGAAGGAGCAGAGGTGAACCTTATTATTGAAAGCTCGAGCCATCCTGCTCTGATGCCTTTTCCAAGTTATGTAAAGTGCGAAGCCTACTTTCGTCCAGTGCTTCCAATTCGGATATACGGATTTCGGAAACTCTATCCGGCGCTTGCTGGTCATAGATCGCCGTGCGTAATGAGGGAAACTGGATCTCGATGGGAAGTATGGCCTCAGCTCCGTATACCAGGGAATACAAAGTCACCTGGGTGGAGTTACGAGTCGTCATCCTATAAGCCCAGAGGGCGTTGGGGAGCTTGTCCGGCCAACTTTTCTTGTTCTGACCAACCATCTTTTGCAGAATGTTAGAGAGGGTTTTGCTAAACGCCTCGATCTTTCCATTCGCCTGCGCATGATAGCGGGAGGTGTGGTTAGAGAGAATGTTGTACTTGGCGTAAAATTTCTTCAGCTCGGCTGCTCGGAAGTTGGTTCCGTTATCCGTGAGGATAGCGTGAGGTACTCCAAACCGATAGATGATATTGGAGCTCACGAAGTCATCAATAGAACAGGCCTTGACTTCCCTCAGCGGGATTGCCTCCGCCCACTTCGAGAAGAAATCCGTAGCGGTTAAGATGAACCGGCACTGGCGGGCCATCGCCGGAGGGTAAGGCCCCACGACATCCAACCCCCAGACTGCAAAGGGCCAAGAATACTTGGTAGTATGGAGAGGCTCCGGTGGCCGATGCACAAAGTTAGCATGAACTTGGCATGCATGACACCTCTTGGCGTACTCAATGCAGTCGTGGATCATGGAGGGCCAGAAGTATCCCAGCCTCCGAATCTAGTGGGACAACTTCGACCCGGCCTGGTGGGCGCCACAGGAACCATCGTGCACTTCTTGCATGACCTGTGGGATCTCGACTCCTTGAAGAAAACAGAGGAGAACACCATCAAATCTGCGCCTGTAAAGGAGCTGCTCAAGGCTGGGACCACTATGAAGGGTGAACTGCGGCGTGCGGCGCCAGATTCGTTCTCGCTCGGCTCGGTCCGGCGGAAGATTGCCGTGCTGGAGATATTCAACCAAGGGCGTCCTCTAGTCAGGAACTGTTCCGATTACCGCACCTGAATCCCCCGGGGATCCTGACATAAGGGCACCAGCGGTGAGATGGTTCACTCACGGGCCACGATCTCCCTCCGGAAAAACAGGAGCGATGACTCTCCGGTGCGCCATGTGGACGATTAGGTCATCCTGTTTTGGCTCCGCAAGTGATGTGGCCAGGCTGGCCAAAGCATCTGCTCGACTGTTCTGTGACCAGGGAATGTGAACGACCTCTGGACGGGAGGGGAACTTAGCCATTAGACGGAGGGTGCACTCCAACAATGGCACGAGTTCCGGCTTTCTAATATCATAACCACCATTGACCTGCTTGATGACTAGCTCAGAGTCCCCCTTTACATACAGACAGGTTACGTCAATCTCGAGAGCCAACTCGAGGCTAGTAATGAGGGCATGATACTCTGCCTCATTGTTGGTGCAGCCTTCTGACAACAGAAATGAATATGACAGAACGACTTGCTCCGGGGTGATGAAGACGATACCCAGGCCCACTCTGTTAAGCCTAGGATCGTTGATCCTTCTACCGGTGGGGCTCCGGGAGGCACCGTCAAAGTGCATCTACCAGCATGGGATGGCGTGATCAACTGAGAGGATTGCCTCATCAGGAAAGCCTAGATCCAGTGGCTGGTCGGCGGAGGTTGGGTGGGCAACTAAGAAGTCTGCCAACGCCTGTCCTTTGACGGCCTTCTAAGGTACGAACCTGATGTCGAACTGCTGGAGGATCATCGCCCAGCGTGCCAATCGGCCGGTCAATATAGGTCGGTTCAGGATGTATTTCAATGGGTCTACCCGAGAGACCAGCTGTACCTCGTGGTGCTGTAAGTAGTGCCACAATTTCTACATGTCAAATACAAGCACCCGACAACTCTTCTCGATGGGGGAATATTTAATTTCCGCATCGAGGAGCATGCGGCTGAGGTAGTAGAGGCTATTCTCTGTTCCCTTGTTGTTCTTCTGGGTGAGAAGTGCACCGAGGAATCGCTCCAGGGCGGTCACGTAAAGGACCAGCGGCTTCCTGGAAATGGGTGGCATCAAGACCAGAGGTTGAAGCAGATACTACTTGATTTCCTCAAAAGCGATCTGACACTCTTCGTCCCATTCGTAGGCGGCGCCCTTCTTCATGAGATGGGAAAAGGGATTACACTTGCCGGCCAGATTCGCGATGAATCGGCGTATATAGGCTAAGTGGCCTTGAAGGCCTCTCAGCTTCCTAATATTACCCAGGGGAGGCATCTGACTGATGGCCTTGATCTTGTCTGGGTTGATCTCGATGCCTCGATACCTAACAATGAAGCCAAGAAACTTTCCGGAGGTGACCCCGAAGGCACACTTCAACGGGTTCATCTTCAAGTGGTGAGGACGGAGGAAGCCGAACACTTTCTCAAGGTCTTTGAGATGGTCCTGGAACCGACGAGACTTAACCACCAGATCATCCACGTAACACTCCACCAGCATCCTGAGAATTGACTTGAATATGCGGTGCATGGCCCGTTGATAGGTGGCACCTGCATTCTTTAGGCCAAAGGGCATAACCTGGTAGCAGAAAGTACCCTGGGGGGCCCTGAAGGCAGTGAACTCTTCATCCTCGGGGGCCATCTGGATCTGGTTATACCCAGAGTACCCATCCATGAAGGAAAGGGCTTGGAACCCGGCCGTGGCATCGATCAACAACTCTGTCACGGGAAGGGGAAAATCATCCTTCGGACAGTGGCGATTGAGATTGCGGAAGTCGATACAGACCCTGATCTGCCCGTTCTTATTCCTAAATGGCACAATGTTGGCTAGCCACCTGGGGTACTGGACTTATTTGACGAAGTTGGCCTTGACGAGCTTATCAACTTCGGCCTCAACCATGGCACCGTGAGAGGGGTGCATCTTTCTGGGTGGCTGCTTGAACCCGCGATGGTTTGCTGGAAGGCCAAGGCGGTGGACGAATACCTGGGGATCTAGTCCTGGCATCTCATCATAACTCCAGGCGAACACATCACGATGCTGTCTGAGGAAGTCTACGTACCGTTGCCGTTCCTCAGGGGGCATAGTGGCGCTGAACAATGTGGGTCTCGGGTCCACCTCGCTACTGAGGTTCACCAGCACTAACTCGTCGACCGTGGTGGGGACTCCCTCCTCAAAGGAAGGAGGAGAATCTTCCATTTACTCCTCTCCGCTTGTGGAAGGGTCATCCACGGGGGGAGCCGTTTCAGGGCTGCCAGACCCTGACGGGAAGCTGGTGCCGGCTTGGGCGGCAGAGGTTGCCACGCCAGGGGACCCATGCACTACGGAGACCATGGAGACAAAGGAGGTTGATCCAATCCCATCTGGTCTTCGGCCCAAGGGGCCACACTTTATGACATTAAAGCAGTGGTGGCACGTTGGCTTGAGCCGATCGATTCTGGACCGGCGAAACAGACACGTATGACATACTACTATTGCCATGAGCCCAACATCCCAATATCGTACAGGGGTAGGAGGCTCGGGGATCACCTGAGCATGGCTGGGGTAAGAGTACGAGGTGATTTCCCGCCGTCGCTTGGACCCGGAAATATGCCTTCCTATAGTACCCGAAACGACAAAGCACTGCCCCATGTCGGGGGTCGTGGCCTCCAACCGATGGATTGGGAAGACATACGCGTCGCCCAAACCTGCCCAGGGACCACTCGCGACAGTGGCGGGCTTGATCTCACCTGCCAGGATCTGCTTGTCCTTTCTCTTGTAGTAGCCGGTGTCTAGATAACGGGCTTCACAAGAGAAAAAAGGAGACGCATCTCCTTGGAGCACGCCCACTCGACCCTTAAGGGAGTATTTGAGGCACTGGTGATACGAGGAGGGGACCGCTGCGTGAAGGTGGAGCCACGAACTTCCTATCAATGCGTTGTAGGCAGTGTCCTGAGAGACAACAATGAATTCGGTATTGGCAATCAGGATGCTGAACTGGGTCTTTAGATGAATCTTGCCAAGTGGAGTTTTCTCGGTCCTGTCATACCCCTGGATCCTGAGGTCGGAGGGAGTTAAATCATCCTTAGACAACCCCAGTTTCCGCAGTGTCCGAGTTGGGATGAGGTTAATCCCAGAACCTGTGTCAACAAGATAGCGGCGAACTTCCACGCCATTGAACTGGCCGGTGACGTACAGTGGGCGAATGTGCCCTTGTATGGGAGGGGCTTCATCTTCACCGGAAAACGAGATGACCGCCAGACATTCGGCGTCTTCAATTGCCTCGGTGTGGAAGGATTCTGTGGCCGCCACCTCCGTCTCAAACTGGAGGGGGATCCTTAGAGCCTCGGCGAGCGCCTCGCGCATTTCCGACGATAGGCGAAGGGACTTAAGGATAGAAAGCCTTGCTGGAAAGATGGCCAAGTGCTTCAGAACATCATACTTTCGAGCCAAACGTGAGCTTCTGCTTATGGGAGGTCGTTCTACGATTGGAGGCACGACGGGCCCTGCCGGCGGGACCGGTGACTGACTGGTACTAGGCACATCTCGTTGTTCACTAGTCGAAGCCCAGGAGGTGGCTGCCGCATTAGGTCCGGAAGGCTGTAGTCGGCCGGTGGCAGGGTAGGGCTGGTTGGGACACGGACGAGGTGGTCCCACCTAATCCAGCAACACAAACGGTGGTGGAGGCGAACCTGTCGACACCGGGTGAGGGGACCGCGTGCGCCGATCTCTGCATCGGGCCTGCTGCCTGGTCTCAGTAGCATGTACGGCCTGGCTGGAGGTGATGAATGCCGTGCCCCGGCGATTCACGTAGCCACGGCTCCGCCGACGTTGGCGACGGCTGGGGACATTGGGGAAGTCCACCTGGCGTTCCTCATCGTCGAGATCCAAAAAGGGATTTACCAACTCTACGGTGTTAACCGAAGCGTACCCCGGGCTTTCACTCGATGAGTCATCCGCTACTGGACAGAGACTCGGAGGGATTCCCATCTCTGGGGGCATAAAATCGCCAAGCGTGCGGGAAGATGACGACACTGACAGGGCGCGTTCTTTCTTCTTGCGCTGCCACTTGCTCTTCTGGAAAGAGGTAGGCTAGGATGACGATGCCAAAGTGGCGCTCATAGATTCTAAGGGCTCTGGATGACTTAGGCGGGCACAGATGATGCCATGGGCACGTGCAACCGTCCTGCGGGCCATCTAGTTGTTATACTTCTGGGACCCACGGTCGGAAACATGCTGCCACTCATCCTCGTTACCGCTGCTGCCATCTGATCTCACGAAGACACCTTCCACCTGTGCCGGGTCTGGGCCCAACCTGACTATGTTTTTCTCAATCTGGTCTTGGAGCCAGTCCTTGAACACATAGCATCGCTGGATGGTGTGTCCCAGGATCCAGTGATAAGGGCAGTAGTTAGGGTGATCAGTGAGACACGCCTCTTCTGGCTTTCGGCACTCAGGCAGCCGCACGATCCTCTGCTCCAAGGCGCTACGGAAATAGTCGGGGACCTGGGCCTCGTCAAACGAGTAAGTCCAATTCCTTCTGTCTGGAAAGGGGGCTCTTGGAGGCTGACCCTGTCCAGGGGTCGGAGGAGCATTCCGAGGAGGCGGAGCCTGATTATCTCGCCTAGGTGGTGGCGGTGCGTCACGCGGAGGCGCCTGCCGATTTCGAGGCGGTCGCTGCTGGGTCGGAGGCTGTGCCCGTGTGGGTGGACCCCTATGGGGCTACTGAGCTAGCCTTACGGGTAGCAACTCTAGCTGTCTGGGAGCCTCTATCTGGGCTACATCAGCGGGCTCGGCTCTATCAGCTCTCTTTACAGGGATTACAGGAGGGAGCGGGCGTGCTTGACTGGCCTGTTGTAGGGATTCTTCGAGGCGTTGAGCCTTGTCTGAGAAATTCCGGAACCCTCCAGGGTAATTCTGAGTGATTAGGGAAGGAACCAGCTCTGCCTTGACGTTCCTTACACACATCTTCAGTAATTTATCCTGAGTTAGTGGCATGTCAAGGGAGTACGTGAGACCCTTCCACCGGGCGACGAAGTCTGCGACCCGCTCATCGGGCCTTTGTTTTCACCTGAAGAGGTCTGCAATGTTCGTATTCCGGGTTATGGAACTGAACTGGTAGAGGAATTGCCGGAGAAGGTCCTCCCAGCTAGCCACATATCCAATAGGGAGCTGGCTGTACCAGACGAAGGCTGGTCCTTCCAGCATCTGAACGAAGCAACGGAGCTTGACAGCTTCCTGCTGCACTGGAGTCCCCAACATAGGCCCGCACCTCGAGTTGAAGTGGTCCAAGTGTTGTGGCGGATCTCCTGTCCCATTAAAGGGGGAAGAATTGGGGTTCCCAAATCCCATAGGGGCCGACATATCATCCACCCATGATGGGTATGGATTGCCGTCTGGTGGAATTGCCACCTGCCGAGTTTCTAGGGCCTCCAAGCGGGCGATGAGTACTTCCATCAGATCGCCCGGACACAGATTCCTATCCTGACGGAGATCTCTAACCACAAGCGCATTTTCGGGCTCTCCAATCTGGTAGTCAAGCTCAGCAGCTCGCGGGGCGGCTTGCGGAGCGACTCTCGGGGCAGCGGGAGGAAACCGAGCATGGTCCCCCAGGTGATTCCGCCGCTCGGGAGGGTTCAGCGAGACGTATCGTGCCCTCTTTCCATGGGCGCCGACCTCTCCCCTGTCGGTGAACACGACATGGTTGCGGTTGCCCTGGGGAATCTCAGCAAGGGGCAGGTGCTCCTGCCCCTGCTGTCCTGACCTGGGATTACCATAGTCAGGACGCCGCTCTGCAATGCGTTCAGCCAAGATCTCATCAACCAGCCTCTTTTTCTCAACAAGCTGCTGGCGTAGCGTGGCCTTCTCGGAGTCTTCCTCTGCCTTCTACACCGAGGCAGATGGGTCGGCGAGCTTGACAACCCCGACATGCTCTTTACCCTTGCCGATGTTTCGGCTCAGTGTCAGTGCCTCACTGGGCGTGGGGAGACCTAGGAGTCTCCTCTGGTGGTGAGTGATCCTCCCAGACGAGTCCAGTGGCGGCTTGTCCTCCGGGGCTGAGTCCCCATCAAGGAGCTCCACACCGTTTCCCTCATCTGAAAGGTCAGCCATGTTGACCGCCACTGCTTTTGGCGACATTCCCTCAGGGCCGCCCAGTGAATCGGGATGTCGGCGGATCACACAAAAAAGAAGGGCAGCGTACTACCCCCATCCGCGGATGTGCACGTGGGGGGTGGATTCCTCGATAACCTTGCGGAGTACTTGAAAAATCTGAACACATTGTTGCTGGAGGGCCTTGCGGTGGCCCGATGACTCAGGGTGCCGAACCGCAGGGAGCGCTGCCAAGTCGACCCGACGTCACTGCTCACCGATATCCTCGAGATGTGCCTGACTCCCGGGATAAGGCACTAGATGATGGAAAATACATGAGTGAGTCAACCGAAGAGTCTGGTGAAAACATTCAAACTCTCCCGGGGTGAGCGCCTCTGGCATAAAAAAATTCGATCCTGCGACTGGCCAAAACTTCTCAGGGAAGTGGCCCGCTGCGAGGACGGTCCAGAAGCTCCATGACTCTGGTTCGGGGTCTGAACCTTGCTGCCCCTGTTCGTCAACCGAGAATGAACGGGGAGCTGGAAACGGCGCCGAGGCAGGTCGCCGGGCTGATGGGCTGGCCGGCGGGGACTACGGCGAACATGCCGATTGGCCGTTGATCCCTGAGTCGTCCTCCAAGGGCTTCAGTGCCCTGGCTGCCACGTCGCGATAGGATGGGCCAACGAATGGGCCTCCTGTCACAGCGTTGGTGCTCGCTGAGGGTGTGTCGTCTTGGGAGTCTTCCGTCGATCCCTAGAAAAGTTCCCCACACTCCCTGACTGAGGTGGAAGGTGCTTCTGGGGAGGCCAGCGATAACTGCGGGTTTGACCCCTGGGGGTACGCCAAGTCCTCGTCCTCCTGGATATACCTTCGGAGGGAGGAGGGAATCATACGGATCTCGCATTCGGGGAGTATGAGACTGACGCACCGCGTCCCCATTCCTGCCCTCGAATCAGAAGGTCAGGGGGAAGGTTCCACTGTTGAGTCGTACTCCGCCTCAGAGTCCGAGAAATGAACCGGTCTAATTTCCGTTCGGACTCCCCTGACATTCCTCCTACAACGACGACGCCCCGCCTTCCTGCCCCTGGGTGGCTCCTCAGGGTAAGGATGATTTCCGTCAAGGAGTCCCCTAGACGTAATAGTGCTGGGGCAGAGGGGACTAAAGGCCAGGGTGCGGGAAGCACTGGGACAGATGTCGAAAGGGACATGGGGAGGACCTCCATGTGAGTGAGCGACTGGATACGCAACGGATCCATACTCACGACCAACGGTAGGGGGAGTGACCTCATACCCAGTGCAGTGGGCGCTGGAAGGAGTCATACCCAGAGTGTAGCTATCACGAAGAAGCCTTTGGCTTTCCAGACCAGTGGCACGGAATGAGCCTTCATGATGGGTGGCACTACCATGGATTGGTCCGCGGTGGCCATTGCCTATGCCCGCGACCGGGAGAGTCGACCCAACCTGCCTGTAGGGCGGTCGGGGCCTCGATCCCAGTCGGGCATGTGACTGCCCCTGCTCAACGTGTGCGGGGGTCTGGTAGCAGGAGTCACCAGTGGCTCGGGCCATAGTGGTTGTTGACGTTGGTGCCCCAGGACGGGCATTCTCTTCCGCTCGCGCCCGACGCTGGCGTCGGGTCAGATGGGTTGGAGCTGGTGGTGCGGGCACAACGATTGCCTGGTCCTCGGCCCGGGGAGCAAGGCGATGACGTCGACGCAGCCTGGAGAGGGTTCTTACCGTTAACCCCTGGGATGGGTCTCTGATCGGGCGGACCCAGACATCCCCCACCTCATTGGCATAGGGGACGGATGTGTCAAGGCGCTCCGGGGATAGGCTCCCGAAGTGGTTGAACGTCGGAGTGGGGAGCGGCGGCTCCCTGCGTGGCCCTCAGGGGCGGCGAAAATAGTGGGGCGCAACCGCCTATAGATCCAAACGGGTCAGGCCCCTGGTGGGGATGATCCCTTCCTCGTCGTACCTATGAACCAAGTCATGGATCACCCTTCGCTGGATGATTTCTGACGGGGAGAGGGGGCGTGAGCGCCCGACAGTCATGGAAATCGGAGCCGGAGTGACTGTGGAAAAGGCGGGACCGCGCGGGGTAGCTGCGCCGGTACTGCCCCTGCCCCTGCGCCGGTGGGCAGGTGGCGATCGAGCTCCGGATGCAGTGATCTGATTCATGGAAGCAGGGAGATGAACCCATTAGTACTAATAGGAAAAGAGATCGACAACCAATAGCCCAACGTCGTTCCATCTTCCGTGGTCGGTGGGAGGGATCCACGCTGACGACGTCACGGAACGGAGTGCACAACATCCTGACTGCCTCAACCCCTGGCGGGTTTCACGTCCCGGTGATAGGTACCCGGACCTGGGGACATGCTGATCTTCCGACATCCCGAACGCTACCTGTCCCTGGATTGAGGAGAAGAGCTTCACGTCGGGTTCACCATTTTCTGTTTCCAACGCTTTTACGCCGGGGCGCGCGCGCGTGTCCGTCACGCATGGGAGGACACGTGGCTCGCAGCCTCGCATTCCCACTTTCCAAAGGCGGGCGACATCCGTTCCTTATTTAGGGACGTCTGCTCCTTGATCGAAACCGGGATGATGGGATGTTGGTTCTTCCTTCTGTGGATTCCTCCTTGGAGCTCGTCACCTAATCCGGGTCTCCCTCATAGATTTAAGACGGGTTCGTGAAACTCATTCCAAGCGCCATATCTGCATGGACGCCAGTTAATTACGCTGCTTCCGACGAGACGCTCCAAGGGGTCTTGTCAGGGCAGCAACCTTCGTTGAGGGGAATGGTCACGTTGGGGTGTCATTGGCATGTGTTGATGCTGGGGATCAGCATGTCTGTCTTCTATCCCTTATCACAGGGCTTGTCGAGGGCGCGGAAGCCCGAGGCATCCCACATCGAATGCGGGGAATGTGTACCATATGAGGTTTTCCTCAGCTTCCCATGTTTAACACGAGGTATGCCGTGAGTTTAACATATTGCGGAGACGGATCAGACTGATCGAAACACTGAGAGTGGATTAGATTGAAGGACCCCCTAGGGGGAACACCGATGTTGGGGCCAACACGTGGGAGGCTCCCTGGATACTATGGAATGGGGTGGAGTGGCATGATCTCACCGGGATGTGGCGGCCCGGGTAAGGATCAGGATGAATGATGGAGTGACGGGCTTGAACCTCATGGAGGATTCCTACGTATCCCCATGGTGGGGAATCAAAGTCCGCGTAGTTCGGTGATACGGTGGAACACTTGAAAATGCGACCCATGAGAATGGATGCATGGATTGGAGCCTGGAGGAAGTGAGATCTCCGGGCTAGGGCATGAGCTTCCCAAGGCACGTGGGCTTGAGGGGGGAAGTCAGGATGAGACGTGGATGTGAGGCATGGGGCTTATGCTCTAAGACGGACCAAGAGGGGGGATATAATTTAACGTCATGCGGGACGAGATACAGTTTAACATCATGCGGGACAAGGTATATGGGGCTTACGCTCTGAGGTGGCCCGTGGTGAATATGGGGCTTACGCTCTGAGGCAGCCCGTGGTGGATATGGGGCTTACGATCTGAGGCGACCCACGGTGGATATGGGGCTTACGCTCTGAGGCAGCCCACAGTGGATATGGGGCTTACGCTCTGAGGCGGCCCATGGTGGTCGGGGAACCGACGTGGAGAGGTCGGAACGACCTGGTGACGGGCTTGAACCTCGTGGAGGCTTCCTACGTACCATGCGTTAGCACAGATTAAAGTCCACATAGTTCGCTGGCATGGGGATTACGCTCTGAGGTGGCCCATAGGAGGATGTCATGGTCGATGTGCACTCTAAGCCCACGTGAGTCATGCTCGGTGTGGGAAACAAGAGGCAGCAGGGACCAGACGATCACGTCGCGAAGGGTGCGTCCATGAGAAGCAGAATGGGGCTTACGCGTTGAGCGGCCCAAAGAGGAAACAGGGGCTTACGCGTGGTTAGAGGCCCTGGTGCTGGGGCTTACTCTAGGGTGGAGGCCTGTGGTGCGACAAAGCACAGTGGGAAAGGGACTCCACTGGCCTTGGCAGGGGGGAAGTACGGAGATGCATGGGTGAAATCTTCCGTAAGAGAGGCTAGGGGCTTACGCTCTGAGGTACCCCTTACCCCGTGGACAAACGCCACTCCGACAAAGAGGATCTCATTCCATGTGAGGAAGAATACATCCCCATGGAGACGAGAGGCGTAAAAAATGTCTGAGCTGGGGGGACCCTGCGTGCGAAGCACGGGGTCGGACCACAGTTTAACATCATGTGTTAAGGACGAGGTGCTTAGCAGTTTAACGTTATGCAGCTTGGACGAGGTGGGTTCGCTCCACACCCCTAGGGCTTACATTCCCAATGCCCTCTACCCCTTGTGGGAGGGAAGGCCTCGGCAAGGCCGTGATGAAGGGGGGCCGCAGGGCGAACCACTGGGGGGTCCACGTTAGCGTGGCTATGTGAAGAAGAAATAGCTGTTAGCGTGCCTATGCGGAGAAGCATAAGGCAAAGCAATGCAACGGGAAGCACCGCCCAAGGGACCTTGAGGTTACTTCGTACGAGCCTGGAAGTCCATACGGGAAAACAACGCATAGCGCGCATGCCCGGTAGGGAAGACATTACGTGCCGGCGCGGAAAGGCTGCCAAGGGGCGTCAAGGTAAAGGGGTCCTGGGTGTTGCGCACAAAAGGAAGGTTTGCGCGCAAAACACCGGGATGGCGCGCAATAGGGCCAGAGTATTGCACGGAAAGGGGATTGCGTGCAAGGTATTGCGCGCGGAGAAGAGTATTGCGCGCAAGGGACAATGATCGCGCACAAGGGAAGTACTGGGAGGAGGAGGAAAATTCACTGAAGCCGGTGGAGTTGCGCGCAAAGGCGATCCCTGGGGCAAGGTTGTGCGAAAAGGGGGATTACCTGGAAGTCATATTGCACGCGGGGGGAGTCGAATTGCGCGCCCGAGAGCCGATACGAATTCCTCAACCCCCAAACCATCATGGGTTGCCTTCTATTTATAGGCACCCGCCAGCGTTGAATCCAGGCGGCGCACGAAAGCTTCCGCGCCGGGAACCGTCGGTGCGCAAAGCCTCGCCACGCGGAACCGGGGCGCGCAAAATTGCGCGCACCAGTGGCTCGATTACGCGAATCCCAGACATGCTTCACGCACACATCTTTATTTCGCGCAAGCCCTCCTTTATTTGGTGCACCACTTCTCGGGCCTCCGGACCGGGCCTCTGATTCCAAATATGACTTCGCTTTTCCATTTCGAAACTTCCTCTAAGAGTTGCGGACTTTTTTCGGCGTCTAAAGTCCTGTTTGTAACTTTGATTTTAATCCCAAATGGATACCTCATAGTAGAAAATGATGCTTCTTGTATCATCGAAGATTTCTCGATACATCTCAAAGATTTTAGCTGAACAAATCAAAATTCAATAGTTTCATTGATCGTAGACCACCTCCAAATTTTTTAATAGGTTCTAAAATATTGGCGCAACTTGAAAATATTGAAACAAAATTTAAGAGGGTGCATCATTTGAATGATAGTGGGAAACAAGTTTGAAATTCATCATCAAGTGAAATCAGAACACAACAATGGAAGAAAAAAAGTATATTCTTCAAACTTTTGTATTGGGAATTTAATTTGTTGCAGAATAATATTGATGTGATGTATATTGAGAAGAATTTTGGTGAAAATTTAATATTCACATTGCTTAATGAGCATGGAAAGTTGAAGGATCATCTCCATGCTTTAAAAGACTTACAAGCAATGAACATAAAGCGTGATCTCTAGCCAGATGAGAATGGAAAGTATGCTCCAGAAATTTTTGCAATGAAAAATAGGGATAAAGATACATTCCTTCAAATTTTAAAACATGTGAAGGTATATGATGGGTATTAAAGTGACATCTTAAGGTGTGTTGAATTAAAGCATTGTAGATTACATGGATTGAAAAGCCACGATTCACATATTTTGTTACAGTTGTTACTACCATTGGCATTTCATACATTATTTCCTAAAAAGGTTACTGTTGTACTCCAATTTTGAAGATTTTTCATACAACTATGTGAGAAAACTCTACATCCATTTGAGCTGGAAAACCTTCAGGATAGATTTTTATTGACACATTGTGAAATAGAGATGGTCTTTCCTCCATCATTTTTTACTGTCATGATGCATTTAACTATGCATTCGGTTGATGAAGCTAAATTAGGAGGCCCTACACATTATCAATAGATGTATCCAATTGAGAGGTAATTTATTTATATGTTTTTCATTCCAGTAAACAATTATTGGCACTTCATTAAATAAATAATTATGTTGTTTTATTTTATTTCATGAATATCTTAGACATTTGAAATCATACTTGAAAAATAAAGCTCAACATGAAGGCTCTCTTTCTGAAGGATATTTGGAAGAGGAGTGTCTTACCTTTTGTTCTAGATACACAGATGATATCGAGATAAGATTCAATCAAGTTGGACGTGTTAACGACACATCCACTCAATCTCAAATACATGGGAAATCAAAAATATTTCCTGCTATTGGCTGATTTGTTGGGAGGAGCTAAAATGATACACTAACAGAAATGAAATTATTACAGGCACATAGATATGTGATGCTGAATAATGAAATTATAGATTCATTTATTAAAGAGTTGAGGATACAAACAAAGATACTAATGAGAGGACGAACATGAAATGAGAAAGATATAACAAAATCTATTAATAAAGATCTTGTAGAATGGTTTTCATGATGTGTAAGTTTATAAATATTTAAATCAATACGGATATTAGGTTGATACATATATTTTGTAAATATAATAATGTATATTACTTTTTTAGATCATGAATATTGATACTCGAGTAGAGTTGTTAGAATATTTGAACTTTATTGCTCGAGGTCCTCTAAAACAATCTAGAAAGTTCGATGCTTACAATGTGAATGGATTTAGATTCCATACAATTGATTGGGAAGAGGGTTTGAAAACACAGAATAGTAGAATATTTTCGTTTTCTGAAGTGGGACACTATGTAAAGTTGACTGATATTATAGAATTAAACTATCACATGTATTTTCAGTTGTTTTATTCAAATACAATTGGGTCGATATTATCAGGGGTGTTAAAAGAGATTCCTTACAATTTACTTTTGTGAATTTATCTCGCTTGATGAATGTTGGTGACCGTGAACTACATGATCCATATTTATTAACATCGTAAGTGAAAATGGTATATTATGTGAAATATGTCTTGGATGAAGGGTGGAGTGTAGTTGATCACATAAAAAAAAAGAGACTTGTATGATATGGGTGATAAAGTGGAATATTTGACCTCTAACATTGAATTCCATCAACATCAAGAAGAAGACTTATTTTTCCATCATGATAATAAAAATATTAGACTTGTAAGGGTGGATGAAGTATATGAAGTAATGATGGAGCAAGAAACTGACATGATTTGAAGGATAAAATTTTTGTATGTGAAGTTATCCATTCATTTATCAACCACTTATGTCATTTGTGCAGTCATTCATTATTGTAACACCCCAAGATTCCACAGTATGCTTCTTTTTGAATAATACAATAGCTTACGCTGTACTCAACTTTGAGTTTTAACACACGACGACCAATCAAACAAGCCATTATGAATAGTAATACCCACTTTTTGAAATTTTATAAATTTTATTTTTCAAAATGGACTTCATTTTTGGATTCGAAATATCAAAATCATCTTAGGGTGAATTTTTGGTATTTTTCTGAAAACTTTCAATTTTTGATGAATAGTGAAAACACTGCGTCATTGTTTAAAACCAACTTTTTATTTAAATAATTAGTTAGTTTATTTAAATTTATATTAGGTAAAAATAGATACATAATACCTATATATGTTCAATGTAATTAATTGGAGTCATTTTATAATAATATTAGATATATAAAATTTTATTGAACTTTTTACAGTCTTTTACCCACCTTCTAGGTGCATTTGCAAATTTGTATAAAATGTAATTTTACCGCTTCTGTGAATTGAATTTTAAAAATCCGAGCGACACAGTTGGAATCAGTAAGTAAAATTTAGTTCAATAAGATGAAAATAATTTTTGGTGAATAATAACTTTTGACTTTTATTTACCACAATTAAAAGTAAACATGGTAATTAAAGGTAAAAAATGATATTATAATTACCCTAACAAATGTCCTAATTCTATTGGATAATTTTATTTCGACCAAAATAAACCTTAGGAATAAAATATTATCCTTTTGTTTCACTTGGATTGGATTAAGACATTTATTATTATTTTATTTAAAGAAGAGTTAAAAGTGTTAAATTCAAAGTTCAATAACTTAACCATTTTTAGTATAGGGTTATACATAACATAAATTTGACTATAAATATTAATTAGAATGATGAAAATATTTCCTAAATAATGGTATTTTATTGATATTTTTTATACATTAAATAATTAAATTTATTTATGATACAATGATGATACAATAATTACCTTATTAATGAAAGATTAAAATAATTGATATTATAAATATCCAAATAAATGTAAATTGAGACTTATGATAAATTCCACTAATTTTATAGGTTAATATGACATGTTAGGGTTGATTAAATAAGTTTTTTTCGAAGTGATAAAGTTGTTATAACTTTCACAAAAATAAAGTACCAAATAGTGTCAAAATTGGCATAAATGAGTTTTTAAAACAAATACTATATTATTAATTGATATAATATTCCTAAAAATATAAGGTTCAACCAAATGACTTATATAAGGTTATATATATCAATAATGAACCAATTGTGGTTTTATTGGCTTTTTATAGTATGTTTATTAACTATTATTATAATAATTCAAGAATACATGGTAAAAGTTAAACTATTTAACTAAGAGTTAAATCTAAAAGATAAGTTTAATATGGTGAGCTAAACCTATCTAAAACCTATTGGATGAGAGGTTTTGGACCCATCCACACCTTAGACTTGAAATAAATCATTTTAGATCCATTATAAACCGAATATTATTGTATAATAAAATAATATTTCAAGCTTTTCCTAAAGTGACCCTCACATATCTTATAAAAGGGTACATCCCCTTCTCTCAAAATCACACCTCCAAAGCCTTTTGTCCCGGAAAACCCCTGATCAAATATCCTCCCAACTACCCTCAATTTGACCTAGAGGCCTTACTTTGATCAGAAATCTGACCTAAGGAGCCCTTTTTATCAACTCAAAAGGAAACACCCAAAGAAGAGGTAATAATTTCACCACCTCTTTCAAAGTTCTTTTCTTCTTACACTTCCTCTTTCTTTGTTGTTTCCATACCAAAAATAATAAATACAGTAACTTATACATACTGTGATGTTATTATAAATATTGTACAACCATATTCATTATTCTATCCATCCTATGAATGAAAATTCACCATACGTGTGTACGTAAGGCTTACCGTCTCCACGCCGTGGTGTAGTTTGTTATTCAAACACTTCATTATTTGGATGGATATAATAATAAGTATAACTAATGAAAATAATAAATATAACATGTTAAGGATTATTTATATATGATATACCATCCAATTACATATGATTTCACCATCAATAGAATGATAATGTCGCTCGTGCGTACGTACGGATTCCCGTCTCCACAAACACGATGAAATTCATTCCTCATCATAACCATTCAAGAATAATTTTAATTTTATTATTAAAAATAATGTTTAAGAACTTAATATCATTTTGGATATTAATAAAATACATCCTATCCATAAAAAACATGGCTTACGTAACCAAGCATATAAAGGAAAATGAACCAGTTAACACCTGAAACGATGATACTACTGAAATATTATTACCAAAGCAATATTAGAAGATCATATATGATATCATATTTATGTATGTGGTTGTTTTATAATTTAATAAAAATTATTTAACTATTATAGAGGAGGTTAACATACCCTCGATCAAGGAAAAGTACAATTTAAGGGTTAATTCTACAATCTCTTCATTATCCGAGGTTATTTATACGTGAGTATCTACTGGAACCTCTTTATCATCCACATTCGTGTTTCTTAAAAATTAATTTCAAAATATTTTTACTATTTCCTATACTATGGGATAAAGTCATTTATACCCTTTTTTGACTTTTTATAAAATGTTTATAAAGGAATCTTTCTGTCGTTTTCCAAATTGGGTCCTTTATGACCTTTATGACAAAATTAAGGAAAGAATGTTTTTTTAACTTATACGGTGAGTGTGGCTATTTTCTGCCATTATAACACCTTCTAAGATTCCCTTACAAGATTATAGGAATATTTTCAAAATAAATGCTTTCTTTTATAATTATGTGAATTTTAAATGATTTCAAAATAGAAAGAGATATTCCTCTCAAATAGTTTTGATTTCATCCATGTACACATCCTTTGATGGATTTTACACTTATTTGAAGTTGATTTAATATGATAAAATATTCCACATTTTATTGAATGTTTTGTGATATGTTTTACTGTGGATGTGTTATTTTTATACCATTCATGGTTTATGGTTAAAGTATTAACCTTACGTATGCTAGTTTTAATAAGAATGTTTATGTTATGTTTCAATATTTTCATATGAGGAATGCATTGGACTTAGTAAGTGATAGGTGGAGTTTGGTATAGCTCCTCGATGCATCGGTAGGTATCATGAGAGAAACTAGTGTCTTGGCATAAAGCCTTGAAAAAATCTTATTTGTAGTCATGACATGAGGCCTTGACTATGTGGTTATGATGTTTGACATTATGCATTCCATCATTATGAAATTGGATATTGATATTACATGTGATTATTCAACTATTAGAATATCCATGTGAATAAGTAAATGAAATTATTTGACTTATCTTTGCCATATTATGATGAAGTTTATGTTTAAAAGGCTTGTGTTTTAGTCTTATACATTTCCTTAAATGTTTATGCTAATTTATAAAAGTTTATATTATATTGTTATCCTTACTGATCACCTAAGATCACCCCTTTCTATGTTTTATTTTTCTTAGGATGCGAAGAAGTATATTATGACTGACATGCAGGGATAGTCTAAGGTAGATGGATGTGTTAAAAGGAGACACAATGTTGTTGTTTTTCATTTCATAATGTAATGTAAAACTTATGTTTGTATCTAGTACTTCCAAGGCTACCAAACTGATCAATATTTTGAGATTTGATCCCTTGTGATCTTGTCAATGTTATGTAATAATGCACCGACTCTGGTTAAATAGGGTTGGGGTGTTACAGTTGGTATCAGAGGAAGTTTAGTACAAACCTTGGAAGCTAGATTTAGTAAAACTTTGATTCGAGAACATTACCCTAAGATAGACTTTGATGATTATTATAGAATAACTTCCTATAATTTTGGTAATGTATAGATTTTGTGAGTTTTCCAAGAAATACATCCCTGTCTGGATATGAGCAGGTAGAGGCAGCTCTAGAACAGATGTAACTTGGCGTAAAAATTCCGACAAGGAGTTTTGGGCTTAACCTGGGGTATCCTGGTACACGACAACTGGCCTTGCTGCACTCTTGGTTACGACACTCCCAGTGGATATTCTTAGGATAATTCACATTTTCTTTACAGACCATTATGAAGGATTTATGAGTATATACCTCCTCAAAGAAAACATTTTTATTATTATGGATTATATCCATAAACTGTTCAATTTATGTTAAGTGTTTTACAAGTTTGGAATTATGTATTGCGATTCATAAACTAATCCAGTGTATTCCATTGTTTAGGAATGGTGCCTAGTGGAAGGAATGGAAACTGTATCAATGCACATAATCTATGTAGGGACTTCCCTCCAACTCAAGATAATTATAATGGAGCTGGTGATGCAACTGGTGTTGATGAGCTTATCACCATACTAGGATAACTCACTCAGGTTATGAATAATAACCTTACCCATATAGAGCATCCTGATCCACAATGCGGAGGATCAATGTTAGACCACTTCATGAGGAAACAACCACCAACATTCAATGGGACTAAAAATCCATTTGTAGCTAAGCAATGGATAAGCTCCTTAGAAAAAATATTTCATTCTTTGGGGAGTAGCGGAAGGGAAAAAGTTGTCATGGTAGTTTATCAACTCACGAGAGATGCGGATCAATGATGGTCATTAATTCAAAACACAAAGGAAGATGAAGAAGTATAAAATATGGAATGGAGGGAGTTTAAAGAGATTTTCTTAGAAAAATAATTTCCTCATGACCATCGATTAGATATGGAAATACAATTTCTGAGTTTGAGGCAAAAGGAGGATGAGAATGTTGTAAAGTATGAGGCTAACTTTAAAAGGTTAGAAAGGCATGCAAAAAATTATATAGGTAACCCAAAGAGTAATATTGATCGATTCTTTAATGGGTTAAAATAATTTATCTTTTGAGCATTAGTCTCACAATCCTTCTCATCATATGAATATATTGTCTCATGTGCTATCAAGACAAAAAAGGAATTCTCTAAGTCTCACGACTTCAAAGAAAAGAAAGAGAAGAAGAGATATGTTGAACACTCTGGAAATGGAAATAAGGGTAATAAGGGAAAAATTGAATTTCCATCCTGCAGTAAATGTGGGAAGAAACACCACGGTACTTTCCTGAAGGGAATGAGAGTCTGTTACAAGTGTGGTGAAAATGGCCACCAAGCTCGTGATTACAAGGGAAAGAAAGAGGCTACCAATGTTGAATGCTACAATTGTAAATAAATGGGGAATTATGAAAATGAATTTCCTAAGCTCCAAGGAAACTTACCTCAGAAAAGGCCAAGGGAGCAAGGCCAAGCTTATACGATCAATAATGCTGAGGTTGAAGCTCCGAATGATGTGGTGGTAGGTAATTTAATGGTTTCCTCAAATTTAGCCAATGCTTTATTTGATTCTGGATCATCGTATTGTTTCATATCTTCCCAGTTTTCTAAAAAAATTAGATATTTTCAATTTGATTTAACAAGGAAGTTGTCAGTCAAAACTTCTAAGGGAAGTATCATTGCAACAAAGTTTTGTGAATCGGTCCCCATTAGGGCATATAAATGTTCTTTATCTTTTGATCTCATTATCATACCAATGATTGAATTTGATATAGTCCTTGGTATGGATTGGATTTCAGACCATGATGCGAAAATTTATTGTAAGAAGAAGGAGGTTATAATTTTCGATGATGATAAGAAGTACCTTATATTAGAGTAGAAACGTCCCCACCTGATTCTTATCTAGATCCACCCCAATAGCTCTACTAAATTCAATTATTGGGGATGAAGAGAGTGAAATAACTATGGGTGAGGAAAGGAATGTTCAAATAGAGGATATAACTATTGTGCAAGAATATGTTGACGTGTTTCCAGAGGATTTACCTGGACATCATCCAGAATGAGAAATTGAGTTTTCCATTGATTTAATTCTCGGTTCAAGGCCCATATCGAAGAACCCTTATAGAATGACCATTGTGGAATTAGTGGAACTAAAGAAACAACTATATGAATTAAGTAATAAAGGATTTATTTACCCTAGTGTTTCTCCATGGGGATCCACTGTTCTTTTTGTTAAGAAGAAAGATGGATCTATGAGGTTGTGCATTGACTATAGGGAGATCAATACTATAATAATAAAGAACAAGTATCCCCTATCCCACATTGATGATTTATTCGGCCAACTTCATGGAGCTCATTATTTTTCAAAGATTGACCTTCGATCTGGATATCATCAGTTGTGTGTGAAGAAGAAAGACATTCTGAAAACAACATTTCGAACCAGGTACGGGCATTACGAGTTTACATTAATGCCTTTTGGACAGACTAATGCACCCTATGTTTTCATGGATCTAATGAATAGAGTTTTCAAGGAATATCTTGATGACTTTTGTATTGGTATTTATTGATGACATCTTGGTATACTCAAAAAGCTATGAAGATCATGAAAATCACTTGCACACTATTCTAAAAACCCTCAGAAGAAATGAATTATATGGGAAGTTTAGCAAGTGTGAATTCTGGATTTAGGAAATTTATTTTCTTGGACATATTGTCTCTAAGGATGGAATCTTCGTAAATCCTTTAAAAAACAAGGAAATACAAGAATTGACAACACCGATGAGTATAACTGAGGTATGCAGTTTTATTGGTTTAGTAGGTTATTATCGTCGTTTCATCTAGAATTTTTCCTGATTGGCAAACCCATTAACCAAGCTCACATGTAAAGGGGTTAAATTTGTTTGGAAAAAATAGTGTGAAGAATGGTTTGAAGAACTGAAGATAAGATTAGTCAATGCTCCTATCTTGAGTCTACCATCGAGTAATAATGGGTTTGTTATTTATAGTGATGCATCAAAGAAAGGACTTGGTTGTGTCCTTATGCAGAATGATAGGGTTATTGCCTAAGCATCATGACAGTTAAAAATTCATGAACAAAACTATCACACTCATGATCTTGAGTTAGTAGCTGAAATCTTTTCTTTGAAGATATGGTGACACTATCTCTATGGTAAAAAATGTGAGATATATACCGATCATAAGAGTTTGAAGTATATTTTCTCACAGAAAGAACTCAACATGAGACAAAGATGATGGCTTGAACTACTCAAGGATTATGATTACACTATACACTACCACCTGGGGAAGGAAAATAAGGTGGAATATGCTTTGAGCAGAAAGGATGATGGAGTTTTGAAAAAGATGAGAGTTGAAAAGGATTCTATGTTCATGGATCTATTAAAGACAGATATGGGAATAATCATGGAAGGTGAAAGATCAATACTTTTTCAAACGGTTTCCAAACCTTCTTTACTAGAAAGGATAAAAAGTTATCAAACTGACGATGATGAGTTTAAAAAGAAAATTAAAGCAGTGAATGATGAGAGATTGATTGAATTCATATATGAAGATGGAATTTTGAAATTTGGGAAGAGACTTTGTATTCCTGATATACCTGATCTAAAAATAGAATTGTTGGATGATGCTCATATTTCCAATTTCTATGTACACCCTGGTAGCACTAAGATGTATAGAGATTTGAAGGAACATTTTTTGTGGAACAACCTGAAGAGGGATATTGCTGATTATGTGTCAAGATTTATGGTTTGTCAACAAGTTAAGGCTGGAAGACAACATCCTAGAGGAGTCATGCAACCTCTTTCCACACCCGAGTGGAAATGAGATGATATCACGATGGACTTTTTCATGTGGCTACCAAAGACTCCTAGAAGGAATGATGCAATATGGGTCATTGTTGATCATCTTACCCAGTCATCACATTTTCTTACTATAAAAGAAGATTTACCACTTGAATTTCTAGAAAGACTATATATTAATGAAGTTGTAAGACTTCATGAAGTACCCCAATCGATTGTTTCTGATCGTGATCCCCGTTTTACATCAAGATTCTGGAAAAGTCTTTAGAAGACATTGGATACTAAACTTTGTTTGAGCACTGCCTACCACCCTCAAACTGATGGACAATCAGAATAAACTATTCAAACCTTAGAAGACATGTTGAGATCTTGCTCACTTGATTTTCAAGGTATGTGGGGTCAATATTTACCTATGGTAGAATTTTCTTATAACAATAGCTTCCATCCAAGTATTTAGATAGAACTATATGAAGCGTTATATGGAAAAAGATGTCGCACACCAACTTGTTGGGATGATGTTGGTGAAAGAAAACTTATAGGCCCAGAACTTGTTGAGGAAAAAATGGAAAAGGTGAAGATTATCCAAACCCACATCAAAGCATCTCAAAGTAGGCAAAAGAGCTATGCCGATAACCAAAGGAAGGATTTTGAATTTCAAGTAGGAGATCATGTTTTCTTGAAGGTATCTCCATGGAAGGGTGCTATACATTTTGGTAAGAAGGGTAAATTAATTCCCAAGTACATCAGACCTTTCGAAATTCTAGAACGAATTGTAGTTGTAGCTTACTGTTTGGAAATGCCGCCAAGTCTCTCCAAATTTCATGATGTGTTCTACACATCACTGTTAATAAAATATATGCCTGACCTAATGCATGTATTCACCTATGAAGAAATAGAACTAGAACCAGATCTGTCTTATTGTGAAGAGCCTGTCAAGATTCTTGATACCAGAGAACAAGTGCTGATAAACTGGACGACTCGTCTGGTGAAATTTATGTGGAGAAACCATAAGATGGAAGAGGCAACGTGGGAACCTGAGGAAATTATGATGAAGAACCACCAGAATCTTTGTATTCTATAATATTCTAGAAATTTTGAGGATGAAATTATTTTAAGGATGGAAGAATGTAACACCCCAAGCTTCCATGATACACTTCTTTTTGAATAATACAATAGCTTGTGCTGTACACAACTTTGAGTTCTAACACACCACGACCAATCAAACTAGCCATTATGAATAGTAATACCCACCTTTTAAAATTTTATAAATTTTATTTTTCAAAATGGACTTCATTTTTGGATTCGGAATATCAAAATTAGCTTAGGGTGAATTTCTGTTATTTTTTTGAAAACTTTCAATTTTTGATGAATAGTGAAAAACACTGCGTTATTGTTTTAAATAAACTTTTTATTTAAATAATTAGTTATTTTATTTAAATTTATATAAGGTTAATATATATATATAATACCTATATATGTTCAATGTAATTCATTAGAGTCATTTTATAATAATATTAGATATATAAAATTTTATTGAACTTTTTACAGTCTTTTACCCACATTCTAGACGCATTTGCAAATTTGCATAAAACATAACTTTACCGCTCCTGTGAATTGAATTTCAAAAATCTGAGAGACATGGTTGACATCAATAAGTAAAATTTGGTTCAATAAGATGAAAATAATTTTTGGTGAACAATAACTTTTGACTTTTATTTACCACGGTTAAAAGTAAATAGGGTAATTAAAGGTAAAAAATGATATTATAATTACCCTAACACATGTCCTAATTCTATTGGATAAATTTATTTTGACCAAAATAAACCTTATGAATAAAATATGATCCTTTTGGTCCACTTGGATTAGATTAGGACATTTATTATTATTTTATTTAAAGAAGAGTTAAAAGTGTAAAATTCAAAGTTTAATAACTAAACAATTTTTGATATAGGGTTATACATAAGATAAATTCGACTATAAATATTCATTAGAAATATAAAAATATTTCCTACATAATTATATTTTATTTATAATTTTTAGACATTAAATAATTAAATTTATTTATGATACAATGATGATATAGTAATTACCTTATTAATGAAAGATTAAAATAATTGATATTATAAATATCCAAATAAATGTAAATTGAGACTTATGATGAATTAAACTAATTTTATATGTTAATATGACATGTTAGGGTTGATTAAATAAATTTTTTTCGAAGTGATAAAGTTGTTATGACTTTCAAAAAAACAAAATACCAAATAGTGTCAAAATTGACATAAATGAGTTTAAAAAAATACTATATTATTAATTGATATAATAATCCTAAAAATCTAAGGTTCAGACAAAGGAATTAGATAAGGTTATATATATCAATAATGAACCACTTGGGGTTATCTTGAATTTTTATAGTAAGTTTATTAACCATTTATTATAATAATACAAGAATACCTGGTAAAAGTTAAACTATTTAACTAAGAGTTAAATCTAAAAGATAAGGTTAATATGGTGACCTAAACCTATATAAAACCTATTGGTTGAGATGTTTTCGACACATACCCACCTTATACTTAAAATAAATTATTTTGGATCCATTATAAACCAAATATGATTGTATAATAAAATAATATTTTAAGCTTTTCCTAAAGTGACCCTCACCTCTCTTATAAAAGGGCACTTCCCCTTCTCTCAAAATCACACCTCCAAATCCATTTGGCTCGACCAACCCCTGCTCAAATATCCTACCAAATACCCTCAATTTTACCTAGATTCCTTACTTTGATTATAAATCCAACCTAAGGATCCCTTTTGATCAACTCAAAAGGAAACACCCAAAGAAGAGGTAATAATTTCACCACCACTTTCAAAGTTATTTTCTTCTTCCACTTCTTCTTTATTTGTTGTTTCCATACCAAAAATAATAAACCCAGTACCTTATATATACTATGATGTTATTATAAATATGCTACAACCATATTCATTATTCTATCCATCCTATGAATGACAAGTCACCATACGTGTGTGCGTACGGCTTACCGTCTCCACGTCGTGGTGTAGTTCGTTATTCAAAAACTTCATTATTTGGATGGGTATAATAATGAATATAAATAATGTAAATAATAAATATAACATGTTAATGATTATTTATATAAGATATACCATCCAATTACATACTATTTCACCATCAATAGAATGATATTGCCGCTCGTGCATATGTACGGATTACCGTCTCCACGAACACGA
This sequence comes from Viscum album, assembly GCA_963277665.1. Taxonomy (NCBI): domain Eukaryota; kingdom Viridiplantae; phylum Streptophyta; class Magnoliopsida; order Santalales; family Viscaceae; genus Viscum; species Viscum album. The sequence goes on along the minus strand of OY728147.1, from coordinate 2,040,896,610 downwards.
TGAAATTCATTCTCCATCATAATCATTCAAGAATAATTTTCATTTTATGATTAAAAATAATGTTTAAGAACTTAACATCATTATGGATATGAATAAAATACATCCTATCCATAATAAACATGACTTACATAACCAATCATATAAAGGAAAACGAGTCAGTTAACACCCGAAACGATGATACTATTGAAATATTATTAGCAAAGGAATATTAGAAGATCATATATGATATCATATTTATGTATGTGGTTATTTTATAATTTAATAACAATAATTTAACTATTATACAGGAGGTTAACGTACCCTTGATCAAGGAAAATTACAAGGTAAGGGTTTATTCTACAATCTCTTCATTATCCGAGGTTGTTTATACGTGAGTATCTACTGGGACCTCTTTATCATCCACATCCATGTTTCTTAAAAATGTATTTGAAAACATTTTCACTATTTCCTAGAATATGGGTTAAAGTCATTTATACCCTTGTTTTACTTTTTATAAAATGTTATAAAGGAATCTTTCCTTCATTTTCCAAACAAGGTCCTTTATGACCTTTTTGAAAAAATTAAGAAAATAATGTTTTTTAACTTATACAGCGAGTGCGGCTATTTTCCACCATTATAAAACTTTCAAAGATTCCCTTACAATTTTATAATAATATTTTCAAAATAAATGTTTTCTTTTATAATTACGTGACTTTTAAATGATTTCAAAATAGAAAGATATGTTCCTCTCAAATAGTTTTGATTTCATCTATGTCAACACCCTTTAATTGATTTTACACTTGTTTGAAGTTGATTTATTATGATACAATTTTCCATATTTTATTAAAGGTTTTGTGATATTTTTGACTATGGAGGTATTATTTTTATACCATTAATGGTTTATGGTTAGAGTATTAACATTCTGTATGCCATGTTTAATACTAATGTTTATGTTATGTTTCAACCTTTTCATATGAGGAATGCATTGGACTTAGTAAGTGATGGGTGGAGCCCACTATAGCTCTTTGATGCATCGGTAGGTCTCATGAGACCAACTAGTGTATTGGAATAAGGCCTTGAAAAAATCTTATTTGTAGTCTTGGCATGAGGCCTTGACTATGTGGTTATGATGTCCGACATTATGCATTCTATCATTATAAAATTGGCTATTGATATTACATGTGATTATTCGACTAGTAGAATATCCATGTGAATAAGTAAATGGAATTATTTGATTTATCTTTTCCATATTATGTTAAAGTTTAAGTTTAAAAGGCTTGTGTTTTAGTCTTATACATTGCCTTAAATGTTTATGCTTATTTATGAAAGTTTCTGCTATATTGTTATCCTCACTGAGCACCTAAGCTCACCCCTTTCTATGTTTTATTTTTCCCAGGATGCGAAGAATTATATTATGACTAACCTACAGGGATAGTCTAAGGGAGGTGAATGTGTTAAAAGGAGACAAAATGTTGTTGTTTTTCATATCATAATGTAATGTAAAACTTATGTTTGTATCTAGTACTTTCAAGGCTACTAAAATGATCGGTATTTCGGAATTTGATCCCTTGTGATCATGCCAATGTTATGTAATAATGAACCGACTCTGAGTAACTAGGGTCAGGGAATTAAAATTATCATTTTTGTGTATATTTTTTTGTTATTACTGTGCATCTGTTATCATTTCTATTTTTTGCATGATTTTTTTGAAATATATGTTCTGAACTTAATTTTATTTGATTAAAAAATAGTAATGACAAGGAGGAAGCGTTATATTGATGTCATTTGACTCTCAGTCGATGTTCCATCAACCACACCTATAGATGATGATCCATCTATCTCTCTCCCTACAGCATTCGAGACACCATCCGCTTGCCCCCCCTACACCGTCTCTCACACCCTCTGTTAGTGTACCATCAATGGCTTAGTTGATGCCTTCCCATTTAGCAACCTAAGAAGTGAGGGAGTAGAGAACCATTCCTAGTTCTTCATGGGGATATTGGAGGGTAACTATTATAGGTACAAATTTTAATATGAATAAATTTAATGCACTTTTTTTATACTACTAACTGTTTTTTAATAAAATATGGAAAAGATGCTACTACGAAGAAAAATATGAAAGGTTAAAATTTATAGAATCTAATTGAACTAAAGATAGTTTTCCCATTTGATTCCTATGGGGTCCCTATGGATGACTCCGTGGGATTACTTGGCCATATTCTAGTCCAGCCGGTGGTGGAGGCGGCGACACTTCCCATTATGTATAATGATTGGAGGCATATGCCTTCATCTTGGAAAAATGAATTTTTTTTCACAAATAAAGGAAATTTTAATAAATTATGGTGTAATTGAATGTCATTATGTTATTAAATGATAATATTTTTAAAATTAATCTCTATGTACAGATGTTTTTCCACTTTACCGTTGCTGATATGCTAGCATGAAAGTGGACATTGAAATATTTGGGAAATAAATGGAAAGATTTTAAATGAATATTATGGAATGAAGTCAATGATACTTCGTTGAGTGCCCAAAAATGCATGGTAAGATACCCAATGAGGTACCTAGAGAGCAATGTAAAGCTTTTATTAATAGTAATTGTGATGAGAAGCACATGGTTTTTAAATATATATTATTATATTAATCTTGTTTTACATTTATACATGTATTTGAAAAAGAGATGACATTGCATACATTAATATTAAATTAAATTTTATATATTTCAGGATCTTTCAAGGAAGAATGCATCAAGTTGGGCAAAGAAAATCATCCCTCACACTGTGGGGTCAAAGAGTTTTTCTAGAAGCTAACCGACTCTGGTAATATTTTCATTAGTTTAAATATTTATAAGACAATATTATCTATTTAATATATTAAATTGTTGATTTATTTTTGTTTAATGCAGTCACAGAGTTTAGGGCACCAAGAATCCTGAACAGAAGTGTGGTTGGATGTTCATAAAAAATCTGATGGGAGTTTTGTTAATGAGTCTGCCAAATAAGTTGGGGTATGGATTAATTTTTCATTATAATAACTTTTTGTCTATTGTCATTATGTTAATATATATTGCTTTTAATATGAATGATATTTTATTTATAGGTAAAAATTAAATAACTATGATATTCCAATCTCGTGCAGTCCTACTTAGTCTCTCAGGATGACCTAGTTAATAAAGTCCTTGGGAAGGAGCATCCTGGTCGAGTGCGTGGGATGAGTTTGGGACCATTACAATATGAGGTATTTGTTAGGACACTAGGGATTGCAGTTTCATCTACTTCTGGTTATAGTCACTCCCAACCACGAGATGTTGAGATAGAGTTTGTTTCTATGCAAAACAAAATTCAGTAATAGGGGGCTCTGGTATCCACTTTGTAGAAAGTGTTGATTGTTTTATATCGGAAGACAACCAGATCTTTCCCTGGTGGTATTTCATTAATGACTGATGGTGAGCAGGTAAATCAAAAAATTTCAAAATAATTTCGTTTGCAAGCATTTATTAGTTTTAATTTTAAATATAAATATAAAAAATTATTTAATTTTCAATATAATTTTCTTATAGGTTCTGATAGCAGGAAGTAAAGATAGAGATAGAGAGGGTGATGTGCAGTGTTCATCATCAAACAGTGATTAGTGGTGTTTTTTATGTTTCATACAAATATAGAAAGAGAGGGTTTGTTCATTTATCACGTGTGTCATAGATTATTCACCTAACATTTTCATGAAATAACATTTTCATGATTCCCTATAAGGCCCCGGCCTTAAACATCTCTTAATATTGAATTAAATGAATAATTCACATTGAGGATATTTTCAGGTTTAGAGTTTTAGAGAATTAGGACATAACTATTACATCTCAAAAGATTACAAAGTAGACTAAGTTTCTATAAAATAAAAACTCTTAAAAAGAAACATGTATAGTTCCATGTTTTAGATAGCATGACTTTCCCTTGATCCCATCCTTGACCCTATTCCACATTAAGTCCTGTGAAAAAAATTTCAAAAAAAAAACTTGGGGTGAGCATAAAAATCTCAGTAAGGGATACAAAAATAATGAAAACTATTAGTTTTTTCAAACATCAAGTAAACCATGTGTACTTTATCAAAGTAATACCTTCACCATTATGAAGTAGTAAAAACTCTTCACTGAATAAAATATCATTACTTACCCTTTTGTAACTAAAGGATTACCATAAAACCCATATAAAGAACTCATAACATATAAAGGTAACTTGGGACATAAACATACTTAAGTGGAATAACCATATGGTCGACTTCCACACATATCACTTAATGGAATAACCATACGACCGACTTCCATACATACTTAATGAAATAGCCATAAGGCCGACTTCCATACCCAATGCATTGGAGGTTATAACGTAACCACCCGTCCTGGTATTCACGGCACCACCCGTCATATAGTTTATCACGTAACCACCCGTAAAATGTCCAAGTACCATCATTACAAATAAAATATTGAAAATATAAACATTTCAATAACAACATTTCATTTTCAATCACAATAAGTAATTCCCATATATTGAATTAATCAATCCATTTTCAAAAACCATTTAAAAGAGATTTTTGAATCAAAGTGTCCCATACCACTTTGAAGCTTTTAATGGAATTATAATTTTAAAAAATTAATTTCCATATAAATAAATACTGAAAACCATTTTGAAAACATGGACATTAAAGATAAAGATTTAGAATAATAAATCTTTAAAACATTTAAAACGATATTTTTGTTAAATAGTTTTTAACAAAATGAGAGACTCTTGAATACAAATAATAGCGGAATAACATTTAATACGAACATTATAATATCATGAGAATAAAGGGATTCATGATATAATATGTCAAAGGACAGTATACACACCATATAAGAGTGAATTGGTGCATAACAACAATGAAGTCTCAAAAGAAATGTAAAATGAGATGAAATCCATTATAAAGAAGGTATCCTTAAATTAAGGATAAATCAATCTCATAATTATGTGTGAAAAATATAAATAAACCCAATATAAGTGGATATTAAGTGTAAAACAATCAAAGGTTATTCACACATATTCAAAGGATGACATATTCAATAACTACATGTTGAACCCAAAGAAATCGAAATTGGGTTAAGAAGTTCCCGTGGTAAAATTCGACAGCCTAACGACGTCACATAAAATTTTACAAAAAGGGTTGATGAGAGAGATAAAGGGGATCTCATCACTTGGACATAAAATTTACAAAAATAAGGATATAAAAGAACATATCCCAACATAATATTATGTGAATTAAAAGACATAACAAAAGAAGTCTTTTAAAAAAAAGGAGGGTGAAAGGTCCCCTTACCGAGTTGGGTAACTTTCAAAACATACACCCCATGGAAGAAGGGTCATACAATGAAGATGTGAATACCCATTAATGAAATTATACTACAAAAAGTGTATAATAATGGGCAGTACATACACCACTCAAAGGAAATTGTGTCAAATGTAGCATAAATCTCATGGGAATAAAAGTGAGATGAAAAATCCCTTACCAAAACTCGGCAGCCTAACAGCGCCACCTACAACTTCCAAAATGGATTTATGAGAGGAAATAGGGTCTCTCATCATATGAACATAAAAATTAAAGTAATAGTAATATAAAATAACATCCCATTAACAGGAAATATGAGCTTTAAAGTAATGACATAAAAGAGTGTACTTTTAAAAGAAAGAGAGGTGTCAGATCCCTTAACTCAAGTCCGACTTGTCTTGTTCGTTCTTTAATCTCCTGAATAATAAACATGAGTTAATTTCTACTTCCTTAAGAATATTTTTCAAGTTCATTAATCCTTTTATATCACTTATTACCATGTCATAAACATTATGTAATCATTTAAGTTAATAATGTTTGTTTTGTCGATATTTGGTTCTTAAGTCGAAAGTGAACTTCTTACAATTACATGTTGTTCGTGTGGTCGAAGGTTCATTATATCCAGAATTGTATTAATGATTTAGATATAATATATATCATATATATCCAGTATATTGATGCATTTATAATATTACATAACATTTAGAGTTAAGAAATGAAATGCACCGTTCATGGAGACGGTAAGCCGTACGTACGCATGAACGTTACTTCCATTTCTATTTCATATTTAATGGAATTAAAACATAATGATAAATAATAGTATTTTAATTCCAGTATGGTATCATATATAATATCATTAAATATATCCTTTATACGTACCACATATGGTATTAACGAATCAAATCAATTTGAGGGGGCGGCAGTCCGCACTTCCTTAAATGAAGATATCGCGTTTACCTAGAATGGAAACCATAAAGGTATGCCATAAATGAAAAATACAGAAGATTAAGTAAAAAATAAACATATTAGATATCATATATAAATATAGTGTCATATTAATGGCCACCTTTTAAGGTTTTAGGAGAATGTTGAACAATCATCGTTTCGGGAGGCAGAAATTCGCTATCCAAGGAAACAGTATGTTCTTTAACCATTAGATGTAGGTTTGTATAAGTGTAGCTAGAATACTTCACATAAAAACATCCTAGTATATTGAGGATACTGGTGTTGTTACAAAATAAATGAATAAAAAGAGTTTAGGGGGTTGGAGAAGCAAAATGAAACAAAAGGACTCAAGCGAAGACATTACCTTAAAATCGGGTAACTTCCTTTGATTTGAGCTCAAAGGCTTCCTTGGAAAGGATTATGTCCAAATTGAGGCTTCAAGGAGTTATAGAGGGATGTGGAGAGAAAAAATGGGTAGGGGTTGTCCGATCCAAAGGCTTTGGAAGTGTAGGTAAGGAGGTAGAGGTGGGGGCCTTTTATAAGAGGAGAGGAGGGGCACTCTTGGAAAGGTATAAAATGTAACTTTATTTTCAAATGACTTTCGGATTTTAATGGTCCTACATTGATGTGTTTTTAGGATAAGGGGATAAGGGTTCTAAATCCACCCATTCAATAGGTTTTGGACATGTTTAGGTCTTATATTTTACATTATCTTTCCATTTTATTTAAATCGTTAAATAATGAGGTCATCGCTGCATCATCATGATGTCATAAATAATTTAATTTATTTAATGTCTAAAAATTATAAAAAAATACTATGATGTAGGAAATATTTTTATCTTTCCAATTAACATTTATAGTCCAAAAGATCATTTATTTAGACAAAATTAAAAATATTTTACTTAGGTGATACATTCTTTGTTACATTTAACATTCTTTAAAAGTAAAAAGATAAAAAGTCACTTTCTCACAAAAGTGATTCCATGGGCCCCCCAAGTTTGGCACAAGGCATCCCATGGTTGGCCATGAGACAACCAGTAGCCTTAGGACACATTTTGTGGTCATTTTTTTGTTATTATGATATTATCTTATTATCTTTAACAACCCAATTACTCATTAATCAAGATAATTAAAGATAATTACCGTCGTTACTATTCATAATGTCCAAAAACAAAAGAGTCTTAATTACATAATTTGGACCTTCGGATTCCAAATATGTAATTCATTTTACCAAATTCCAATCACAATTAATTTTAAAAAAACTTTCCGTTGTCAAAACAAATAGCGGGTTTTTTAGAAACAATATTTATGAAAAGTTTGGCACTTGTTTATGCCTAATTCCAAAGTGAAATTAATCCCAATGACCATCATTGAATTACATGGTAAAAATATATTCTAATTAAACTTTAAAACAAATTAAAAAGATAAGATAACCATATAATTAAATTATATGAAAAAGCAGTTTTGATGTAAAATGCAGTATTTTTCATTATTCATTGAAAAAATGAACATTGTCAGAAAAATACCAAAAATTAACCCAAGGTAAATTTCAATTTCCCAATCATAAATAATATGTTTATTTTAAAAAATAGAGCTTATAAAATTGTCAAAAAGTGGATTTAAAATGGGTTCGCCATCAAAAGGCGGTTAATCGACCTTTTAAAGAATATTAGAATGTTTACGCTTAAAAACTGAATTCATTTGCATTTTTAATCCTCTAACATTTATTGTAAAGAGTAAAAATATTTGACTAACATATATAATCATTTTTAGTTAGTTCTGTTCATTCCCTCCATTACAACGGCTAGGAGTTAACTACCATTTAAAATAATATTATTTTGTTATTAGAGTGCAACGTAAGATTCCCAAGAAACTCGTTGTTGCGTATTGGGTACGCCATCGAGCATAGCATCCCATTTAAAGTAATATTAATATTTTATTCACAAATAATGATAAATATAAAGATGTCATATTCTTTATTTACCTGGGGTGTTAAATCCTTCTCCCCTTTTGGGAATTGCGTCCTCGCAATTTTAAACTTGGGCTTGGAAACATCCTTGAAAGTTCCATATCGGAACAAGAGTCGGTAAAACAATCACTTTAAAATAAATAAATATAAGTAAAAAGGTCACCCGAGTTAACCCATACTAGGATTCCAAGTATGAAAATATGGACATAGAGGAAAAAAACAAAGGGTCATGTTCTGATGGAGAGTGATAGAAAACATGTTTAGGAGAAAGTTAACCACAAGAAAATCACAAACTTGTGATGAGTTAAACGGTCTTTGATTCCCCAGTAGGAAAAGTTAATAGACAACATTTTTGTTTTAAGTTACTTTTTATTGAGGAATTTATTCATAAGGAAACATAATCACTTATCATGTTGACTTTCATCTTTTATTAGATTCCTTACCCAAACTCATATTTTCTCCAAAAGACGAGTATTTAGGAAGACTTGTTCACATTAAGAGTACTATAATCAACTTCTAGAGAATCACCTAATCCACAAAAGAGAACTATATACTTCCCATGTCTTTATACTTTAACCAAAACCAAAACCAAAAAGGTTAGTACAAGATTAGATAATCCAGAAAAGGATAACCCTTTATAAAAAGAAAATCTATTCTTAATCTCCAAAATTTGTCCAACAAAACCCAAAGTTCAATGAGGACCATTCGATAATCAATATGTCCATAGAATTCTTCAAAGTAAACCAAACTAAGATTGAAACCCAAACATTTTAAGGATTTAGTCACATAGTCTTCCAAGTTAAATCGTAACATTTATCTCCAAACAACATCAGTTGCTCTTAATGTCTCGTATTGAAAAGTAATTAACCTAATCACATATCCTCCATGATAGGTTAATAAATATCCATAGATAACCCAAAATCAACTTACTCTTAATTCATAAAATCATCTAACTAAAAATAATCAGTCAAACTAACCAGGGACTTCACGTAGTCCAGTGGTAGGCGATAAATACCAGTTGCACTTTGGTTGTGGGTTCGATTCCTGCAGATTTGTCCGACGCGATGGGTTGTCACACGGTCTGCGTGTTGTCCTTTTTCCAAAACTATATAATTCTCAAATCATTCCCCAAAAAGAGATAAAATCATCAAAAATATCCATAACATAATTTAACCTCAATTTTATCTCAAGCCTTTCACTTCCATCATAACATAAAGTAACCCATAATTACCTTAAAAGTAAGGATCATATAAACCCAAATGGTTCTTTATAACTATGTCCACAAAAGAACAGATAACTATTAATTGAATAAAATTTCATATATTAAACATCAGTGTTACACATACTATAAAAAGTCTTCTAATTTAACCCCATCATCAAAAGAGACTTAATACTCTTAAGAATTTCACCATAACTCTTGAAGCCCTTATATGTTGACATCTTACTCATTCAAAATTCTTCATGATCCATTAACCATTACTTTCCAACTTATTCTGAAATAATTCTTTCCTACAAACAAAATCATGAATCATATCCTAAGATTCCAAAATAGGAAAACAATAGTTATGAAATAATCCATACCTTTGATTGGTCATTTTCAGTTTCTTCATCCTCAATCAGAATGGCATTAGGTATTGGTAAACGAACATTTGTACGATCTTGGTGATCCCATTCAGGAAACTTCTTCATAGGACATGTGTTTGCATAATGACCATGCACACCACATTTAAAACATTCAATTGATCCCTCAGAAAGAACTTCTTTCCCTTTCCTAGAGTCAACAGGATGATTCCTTTTTCCATGGCAGGTCCTTGCTTTATGACCTTCATTTACACATCTATAGCATATTTCTGTCCCTTTGATACATTTTCCTAGGTGTTTCTTTCCACATTTTTGACACATAGGTTTTTGAACACACTTACCTTTATGATTATTACCTGTAGTTCCGTATGGATTTGTTTCTCTCATATATGATGCCTTAGAGAAATCACCATGGTTTAGGTGGTCAATAATGACTCCAGATAGTTGGTTGAGGATAATCACAAGAGTTATCATTGCAGCTCCCATATCATTCAGTTGCTTGTTCAAAAAACTGTCACAGTTTCCTTCACATCCACTGTTACTTTGGTGCCTGCTAGATCCATCCATTTACTAAAACCAAAAAGGTCAATGTGAGTATATCAACAAAACCATCATGTACTAATGAGGAAGATAAACACTAAGATATACTTACTCATTCACTTTATCTAAAACTAGGACTCTTTCTGAAATCCTAACCATTATGGTAATGTCACTTATGCTTAAAGAATACCCTAACCTCTAAATTTATCTAAACCGACCTTTGATACCAACTATAAGGCCTCGAACTTAAACATCTCTTAATATTGAATTAAATGAATAATTCACATTGAGGATCTTTTCAGGTTTAGAGTTTTAGAGAATTAGGACATAACTGTTACATCTCAAAAGATTACAAAGTAGACTGAGTTTCCATAAAATAAAAACTCTTAAAAAGAAACATGTATAGTTCCATGTTTTAGATAGCATGACTTTCCCTTGATCCATCCTTGACCCTATTCCACATTAAGTCCTGTGAAAAACATTTCAAAAAAAAAAAAACTTGGGGTGAGCATAAAAAGATCAGTAAGGGATACACAAATAATGAAAACTATTAGTTTTTTCAAACATCAAGTAAACCATGTGTACTTTATCAAAGTAATACCTTCACCTTTATGAAGTAGTAAAAACTCTTCACTGAATAAAATATCATTACTTACCCATTTGTAACTAAAGGATTACCATAAAACCCATATAAAGAACTCATAACATATAAAGGTAACTTGGGACATAAACATACTTAAGTGGAATAACCATACAGTCGAATTCCACACATATCACTTAATGGAATAGCCATACGGCCGACTTCCATACATACTTAATGTACTAGCCATACGTCCGACTTCCATACCCAATGCATTGGAGGTTATAACGTAACCACCCATCCTGGTATTCACGGCACCACCCGTCATATGGTTTATCACGTAACCACCCGTAAAATGTAAAAGTACCATCATTACACATAAAATATTGAAAATATAAACATTTCAATAACAACATTTCATTTGCAATCACAATAAGTAATTCCCAGATATTGAATTAATCAATCCATTTTCAAAAACCATTTAAAAGAGATTTTTGAATTAAAGTGTCCCATACCACTTTGAAGCTTTTAATGGAATTATAATTTTAAAACATTAATGTTCATATAAATAAATACTGAAAACCATTTTGAAAACATGGAAATTAAAGATAAATATTTAGAATAATAAATCTTTAAAACATTTAAAACGATATTTTTGTTAAATAGTTTTTAACAAAATGAGAGACTCTTGAATACAAATAATAGCGGAATAACATTTAATACGAACATTATAATATCATGAGAATAAAGGGATTCATGATATAATATGTCAAAGGATAGTATACACACCATATAAGAGTGAATTGGTTCACAACAACAATGAAGTCTCAAAAGAAATGTAAAATGATATGAAATCCATTATAAAGAAGGTATCCTTAAATTAAGGATAAATCAATCTCATAATTATGTGTGAGAAATATAAATACACCCAATATAAGTGGATATTAAGTGTAAAACAATCAAAGGTCATTCACACATATTCAAAGGATGACATATTCAATAACTACATGTTGAACCCAAAGAAATCGAAATTGGGTTAAGAAGTTCCCTTGGTAAAATTCAACAGCCTAACGGCATCACATAAAATTTTACAAAAAGGGTTGATGAGAGAGATAAAGGGGATCTCATCACTTGGACATAAAATTTACATAAATAAGGATATAAAAGAACATATCCCAACATAATAGTATGTGAATTAAAAGACATAACAAAAGAAGTCTTTTAAAAAAAGGATGGTGAAAGGTCCCCTTACCGAGTTGGGTAACTTTCAAAACGTACACCCCATGGAATAAGGGTCATACAATGAAGATGTGAATACCCAATAATGAAATTATACTACACAAAGTGTATAATAATGGGCAGTACATACACCACTCAAAGGAAATTGTGTCAAATGTAGCATAAATCTCACGGGAATAAAAGTGAGATGAAAAATCCCTTACCAAAACTCGGCAGCCTAACGACGCCACCTACAACTTCCAAATGTATTGATGAGAGGAAATAGGGTCTCTCATAATATGAAAATAAAAATTAAAGTAATAGTAATATAAAATAACATCCCAATCACAAGAAATATGAGCTTTAAAGTAATGACATAAAAGAGTGTACTTTTAAAAGAAAGAGAGGAGTTGGATCCCTTACCTCAAGTCCGACTTGTCTTGTTCGTTCTTTAATCTCCTGAATAATAAACTTGACTTAATTTATACTTACTTAAGAACATTTTTCAAGTTGATTATTCCTTTTATATCACTTATTACCATGTCATAAATATTATGTAATCATTTAAGTTAATAATGTTTGTTTTGTCGATATTTGGTTCTTAAGTCGAAAGTGGACTTCTTACAATTACATGTAGTTCGTGTGGTCAAAGGTTCATTATATCCAGAATTGTATTAATGATGTAGATATCATATATATCATATATATCCAGTATATTCATGCATTTATAATATTACATAACATTTAGAGTTAAGAAATGAAATGCACCGTTCATGGAGACGGTAAGCCGTACGCACGCATGAACGCTACTTCCATTTCTATTTCATATTTAATGGAATTAAAAAATAATGATAAATAATAGTATTTTAATTCCAGTATGGTATCATATATAATATCATTAAATATATCCTTTATACTTACCACATATGGTATTAACGAATCAAATCACTTTGAGGGGGCGACAGTCCGCACTTCCTTAAATGAAGATATCACGTTTACCCATAATGGAAACCATAAAGGTATGACATAAATGAAAAATACCGAAGCTTAAGTAAAACATAAACATATTAGATATCATATATAAATATAGTGTCATCTTAATGGCCACCTTTTAAGGTGTTAGGAGAATGCTGAACAATCATCGTTTCGGGAGGCATAAATTCGCCATCCAAGGAAACAATATGTTCTTTAACCATTAGATGTAGGTTTGTGTAAGTGTAGCTAGAATAATTCACATAAAAACATCCTAGTATATTTAGGATACTGGTTTTGTTACAAAATAAATGAATAAAAAGAGTTTAAGGGGTTGGAGAAGCAAAATGAAACAAAAGGACTCAAGCGAAGACATTACCTTAAAATCGGGTAACTTCCTTTGATTTGAGCTCAAAGGCTTCCTTGGAAAGGATTATGCCCAAATTGAGGCTTCAAGGAGTTATAGAGGGATGTGGAGAGAAAAAATGGGTAGGGTTTGGCCGATCCAAAGGCTTTGGAAGTGTAGGTAAGGAGGTAGAGGTGGGGGCCTTTTATAAGAGGAGAGGAGGGGCACTCTTGGAAAGGTATAAAATGTAACTTTATTTTCAAATGACTTTCGGATTTTAATGGTCCTAAATTGATGTGTTTTTAGGATAAGGGGATAAGGGTTCTAAATCCACCCATTCAATAGGTTTTGGACATGTTTAGGTCTTATATTTTACATTATCTTTCCATTTTATTTAAATCGTTAAATAATGAGGTCATCGCTGCATCATCATGATGTCATAAATAATTTAATTTATTTAATTTCTAAAAATTATAAAAAAAATACTATGATGTAGGAAATATTTTTATCTTTCCAATTAATATTTATAGTCCAAAAGATCATTTATTTAGACAAAATTAAAAATATTTTACTTAGGTGATACATTCCTTGTTACATTTAACATTCTTTAAAAGTAAAAAGATAAAAAGTCACTTTCTCACAAAAGTGATTCCATGGGCCCCCCAAGTTTGGCACAAGGAATCCCATGGTCGGACATGAGACAACCAGTAGCCTTAGGACACATTTTGTGGTCATTTTTTTGTTATTATGATATTATCTTATTATCTTTAACAACCCGATTACTCATTAATCAAGATAATTAAAGATAATTACCGTCGTTACTATTCATAATGTCCAAAAACAAAAGAGTCTTAATTACATAATTTGGACCTTCAGATTAAAAATATGTAATTCATTTTACCAAATTCTAAACACAATTAATTTTAAAAAAACTTTCCGTTGTCAAAACAAATAGCGGGTTTTTTAGAAACAATATTTATGAAAAGTTTGGCACTTGTTTATGCCTAATTCCAAAGTGAAATTAATCCCAATGACCATCATTTAATTACATGGTAAAAATATATTCTAATTAAACTTTAAAACAAATTAAAAAGATAAGATAACCATATAATTAAATTATATGAAAAAGCAGTTTTGATGTAAAATGCAGTATTTTTCATTATTCATTGAAAAAATGAACATTGTCAGAAAAATACCAAAAATTAACCCAAGGTAAATTTCAATGTCCCAATCATAAATAATATGTTTATTTTGAAAAATAGAGCTTATAAAATTGTCAAAAAGTGGATTTAAAATGGGTTCGCCATCAAAAGGCGGTTAATCGACCTTTTAAAGAATATTAGAATGTTTACGCTTAAAAACTGAATTCATTTGCATTTTTAATCCTCTAACATTTATTGTAAAGAGTAAAAATATTTGACTAACATATATAATCATTTTTTAGTTAGTTCTGTTCATTCCCTCCATTACAACGGCTAGGAGTTAACTACCATTTAAAATAATATTATTTTGTTATTAGAGTGCAACGTAAGATTCCCAAGAAACTCGTTGTTGCGTATTGGGTACGCCATCGAGCATAGCATCCCATTTAAAGTAATATTAATATTTTATTCACAAATAATGATAAATATAAAGATGTCATATTCTTTATTTACCTGGGGTGTTACATCCTTCTCCCCTTTTGGGAATTGCGTCCTCGCAATTTTAAACTTGGGCTTGGAAACATCCTTGAAAGTTCCATATCGGAACAAGAGTCGGTAAAACAATCACTTTAAAATAAAGAAAGATAAGTACAAAGGTCACCTGAGTTAACCCATACTAGGATTCCAAGTATGAAAATATGGACATGGAGGAAAAAAACAAAGGGTCATGTTCTGATGGAGAGTGATAGAAAACATGTTTAAGAGAAAGTTAACCACAAGAAAATCACAAAATTGTGATGGGTTAAACGGTATTTGATTCCCCAGTAGGAAAAGTTAATAGACAACATTTTTGTTTTAAGTTACTTTTTATTGAGGAATTTATTCATAAGGAAACATAATCACTTATCATGTTGACTTTCAACTTTTATTAGATTCCTTACACAAACTCATATTTTCTCTAAAAGACGAGTATTTAGGAAGACTTGTTCACATTAAGAGTACTATAATCAAATTCTAGAGAATCACCTAATCCACAAAAGAGAACTATATACTTCCCATGTCTTTAGACTTTAACCAAAACCAAAACCAAAAAGGTTAGTACAAGATCAGATAATCCAGAAAAGGATAACCCTTTATAAAAAGAAAATCTATTCTTAATCTCCAAAATTTGTCCAACAAAACCCAAAGTTCAACGAGGACCATTCAATAATCAATTTGTCCATAGAATTATTCAAATTAAACCAAACTAAGATTGAAACCCAAACATTTTAAGGATTTAGTCACATAGTCTTCCAAGTTAAATCGTAACATTTATCTCCAAACAACATCAGTTGCTCTTAATGTCTCTTATTGAAAATTAATTAACCTAATCACATATCCTCCATGATAGGTTAATAAATATCCATAGATAACCCAAAATCAACTTACTCTTAATTCATAAAATCATCTAACTAAAAATAATCAGTCAAACTAACCAGGGACTTCACGTAGTCCAGTGGTAGGTGATAAATACTAGTTGCACTTTGGTTGTGGGTTCAATTCCCGCAGCTTTGTCCGACGCGACAGGTTGTCACACGGTCTGCGTGTTGTCCTTTTTCCAAAACTATATAATTCTCAAATCATTCCCCAAAAAGAGATAAAATCATCAAAAATAACCATAACATAATTTAACCTCAATTTTATCTCAAGCCTTTCACTTCCATCATAACATATAGTAACCCATAATTACCTCAAAAGTAAGGATCATATTAACCCAAATGGTTCCTTATAACTATGTCCACAAAATAACAGATAACTATTCCTTGAATAAAATTTTCATATATTAAAAATCAGGGTTACACATACTATAAAAAGTCTTCTAATGTAACCCCATCATCAAAAGAGACTTAATACTCTTAAGAATTTCACCATAACTCTTGAAGCCCTTATATGTTGACATCTTACTCATTCAACATTCTTCATGATCCATTAACCATTCCTTTCCAACTTATTCTGAAATACTTCTTTCCTACAAACAAAATCATGAATCATATCCTAATATTCCAAAATAGGAAAACAATAGTTATGAAATAATCCATACCTTTGATTGGTCATTTTCAGTTTCTTCATCCTCAATCGGAATGGAATTAGGTACTGGTAAACGAACATTTGTACGATCTTGGTGATCCCATTCACAAAACTTCTTAAGAGGACATGTGTTTGCATAATGACCATGCACACCACATTTAAAACATTCAATTGATACCTCAAAAAGAACTTCTTTCCCTTTCCTCGAGTCAACTGGATTCTTCCTTTTTCCATGGCAGGTTCTTGCTTTATGACCTTCATTTCCAAATCTATAGCATATTTCTGTCCCTTTGAAACATTTTCCTAGGTGTTTCTTTCCACATTTTCGACACATAGGTTTTTGAACACACTTACCTTTATGATTATTACCTGTAGTTCCGTAGGTATTTGTTTCTCGCATATATGATGCCTTAGAGAAATCACCAAGGTTTAGGTGGTCAATAATGACTCCAGATAGTTGGTTGAGGATAATCACAAGAGTTCTCATTACAGCTCCCATATCATTCAGTTTCTTTCTGAAAAAACTGTCACAGTTTCCTTCACATGCACAGTTACTTTGGTGCCTGCTAGATCCATCCATTTACTAAAACCAAAAAGGTCAGTGTGAGTATATCAACAAAACCATCATGTACTAATGAGGAATATAAACACTAAGATATACTTACTCATTCACTTTATCTAAAACTAGGACTCTTTCTGAAATCCTAACCATTATGGTAATGTCAATTACGCTTAAAGAATACCCTAACCTCTAAAGTTATCTAAACCGACCTTTGATACCAACTATAAGGCCCCGACCTTAAGCATCTCTTAATATTGAATTAAATGAATAATTCACATTTAGGATCTTTTCAGGTTTAGAGTTTTAGATAATTAGGACATAACTGTTACATCTCAAAAGATTGCAAAGTAGACTAAGTTTCCATAAAATAAAAACTCTTAAAAAGAAACATGTCTAGTTCCATGTTTTAGATAGCATGACTTTCCCTTGATCCCATCCTTGACCCTATTCCACATTAAGTCATGTGAAAAACATTTCAAAAAAAAAAAACTTGGGGTGAGCATAAAAAGTTCAGTAAGGGATACACAAATAATGAAAACTGTTAGTTTTTTCAAACATCAAGTAAACCATGTGTACTTTATCAAAGTAATACCTTCACCTTTATGAAGTAGTAAAAACTCTTCACTGAATAAAATATCATTACTTACCCTTTTGTAACTAAAGGATTACCATAAAACCCATATAAAGAACTCATAACATATAAAGGTAACTTGGGACATAAACATACTTAAGTGGAATAACCATTCGGTCGACTTCCACACATATCACTTAATGGAATAGCCATACGGCTGACTTCCATACATACTTAGTGGAATATCCATATGGCCAACTTCCATACCCAATGCATTGGAGGTTATAACGTAACCACCCATCCTGGTATTCACGGCACCACCCGTCATATGGTTTATCATGTAACCACCCGTAAAATGTCCAAGTACCATCATTACACATAAAATATTGAAAATATAAACATTTCAATAACAACATTTCATTTGCAATCACAATAAGTAATTCCCAGATATTGAATTAATCAATCCATTTTCAAAAACCATTTAAAAGAGATTTTTGATTCAAAGTGTCCCATACCACTTTGAAGCTTTTAATGGAATTATAATTTTAAAACATTAATGTCCATATAAATAAATACTGAAAACCATTTTGAAAACTTGGAAATTAAAGATAAAGATTTATAATAATAAATCTTTAAAACATTTAAAATGAGATTTTTGTTAAATAGTTTTTAACAAAATGAGAGACTCTTGAATAAAAATAATAGCTGAATAACATTTAATACGAACATTATAATATCATGAGAATAAGAGGATTCATGATATAATATGTCAAAGGACAGTATACACACCATATAAGAGTGAATTAGTTCATAACAACAATGAAGTCTCAAAAGAAATGTAAAATGAGATGAAATCCATTATAAAGAAGGTATCCTTAAATTAAGGATAAATCAATCTCATAATTATGTGTGACAAATATAAATACACACAATATAAGTGGATATTAAGTCTAAAACAATCAAAGGTTATTCACACATATTCAAAGGATGACATATTCAATAACTACATGTTGAACCCAAAGAAATCGAAATTGGGTTAAGAAGTTCCCTTGGTAAAATTCGACAGCCTAACGGCGTCACATAAAATTTTACAAAAAGGGTTGATGAGAGAGATAAAGGGGATATCATCACTTGGACATAAAATTTACATAAATAATGATATAAAAGAACATATCCCAACATAATAGTATGTGAATTAAAAGACATAACAAAATAAGTCTTTTAAAAAAAGGAGCGTGAAAGGTCCCCTTACAGAGTTGGGCAACTTTCAAAACGTACACCCCATGGAAGAAGGGTCATACAATGAAGATTTGAATACCCATAAATGAAATTATACTAAAAAAAGTGTATAATAATGAGCAGTACATACACCACTCAAAGGAAATTGTGTCAAATGTAGCATAAATCTCACGGGAATAAAAGTGAGATGAAAAATCCCTTACCAAAACTCGGCAGCCTAACGGCGCCACCTACAACTTCAAAAATGGATTGATGAGTGGAAATAGGGTCTCTCATCATATGAAAATAAACATTACAGTAATAGTAATATAAAATAACATCTCAACCACAAGAAATATTAGCTTTAAAGTAATGAAATAAAAGAGTGTACTTTTAAAAGAAAGAGAGGAGTCGGATCCCTTACCTCAAGTCCGACTTGTCTTGTTCGTTATTTAATATCCTGAAAAATAAACTTGAGTTAATTTATACTTCCTTAAGAACATTTTTCAAGTTCATTATTCATTTTATATCACTTATTACCATGTCATAAACATTATGTAATCATTTAAGTTAATAATGTTTGTTTTGTCGATATTTGGTTCTTAAGTCGAAAGTGAACTTCTTACAATTACATGTTGTTCGTGTGGTCAAAGGTTAATTATATCCAGAATTGTATTCATGATGTAGATATCATATATATCATATATATCCAGTATATTCATGCATTTATAATATTACATAACATTTAGAGTTAAGAAATGAAATGCACCGTTCATGGAGACGGTAAGCCGTACGTACGCATGAACGCTACTTCCATTTCTATTTCATATTTAATGGAATTAAAACATAATGATAAATAATAGTATTTTAATTATAGTATGGTATCATATATTATATCATTAAGTATATCCTTTATACGTACCACATATGGTATTAACGAATCAAATCACTTTGAGGGGGCGGGAGTCCGCACTTCCTTAAATGAAGATATCGCGTTTACCCAGAATGGAAACCATAAAGGTATGACATAAATAAAAAATACAGAAGATTAAGTAAAACATAAAAATATTAGATATCATGTATAAATATAGTTTCATCTTAATGTCCACCTTTGAAGGTGTTAGGAGAATGTTGAATAATCATCGTTTCGGGAGGCAGAAATTCGCCATCCACGGAAACAGTATGTTCTTTAAGCATTAGATGTAGGTGTGTGTAAGTGTAGCTAGAATCCTTCACATAACAACATCCTAGTATATTTAGGATACTGGTTTTGTTACAAAATAAATGAAGAAAAAGAGTTTAGGGGGTTGGAGAAGCAAAATAAAACAAAAGGACTCAAGCGAAGACATTACCTTAAAATCGGGTAACTTCCTTTGATTTGAGCTCAAAGGCTTCCTTGGAAAGGATTCTGCCCAAAGTGAGGCTTCAAGGAGTTAGAGAGGGATGTGGAGATACAAAATGGGAAGGGTTTGGCCGAGCCAAAGGCTTTTGAAGTGTAGGTTAGGAGGTAGAGGTGGGGGCCTTTTATAAGAGGAGAGGAGGGGCACTCTTGGAAAGGTATAAAATGTAACTTTATTTTCAAATGAGTTTCAGATTTTAATGGTCCAAAACTGATGTGTTTAGAGGATAAGGTGATAATGGTTCGAACTACACCCATCAAATAGGTTTTGGACATGTGTAGGTCTTAGATTTTACATTATCTTTCCATTTTATTTAAATCGTTAAATAATGAGGTCATCGCTGCATCATCATGATGTCATAAATAATTTAATTTATTTAATGTCTAAAAATTATAAAAAAAATTCTATGATGTAGGAAATCGTTTTATATTTCCAATGAATATTTATAGTCCAAAAGATCATTTATGTAGACAAAATTAAAAATATTTTACTTAGGTGATACATTCTTTGTTACATTTAACATTCTTTAAAAATAAAAAGATAAAAAGTCATTTTCTCACAAAAGTGATTCCATGGGGCCCCCATGTTTGGAACAAGGCATCCCATGGTCGGCCATGAGATAAACATTAGCCTTAGGACACATTTTGTGGTCATTTTTTTATTATTATGATATTATCTTATTATCTTTAACAACCTGATTACTCATTAATCAAGATAATTAAAGATAATTACCATCGTTACTATTCATAATGTCCAAAAACAAAAGAGTATTAATTACATAATTTGTACCTTCTGATTCCAAATATGTAATTCATTTTACCAAATTCCAAACACAATTAATTTTAAAAAAACTTCCCGTTGTCAAAACAAATAGAGGGTTTTTTAGAAACAATATTTATGAAAAGTTTGGCACTTGTTTATGCCTAATTCCAAAGTGAAATTAATCATAATGACCATCATTGAATTACATGGTAAAAATATATTCTAATTACACTTTAAAACAAATTAAAAAGATAAGATAACCAAATAATTAAATTATATGAAAAAGCAGTTTTGATGTAAAATTCAGTATGTTTCACTATTCATTGAAAAAATTAACATTGTCAGAAAAATACCAAAAATTAACCCAAGGTAAATTTAAATGTCCCAATCATAAATAATATTTTTATTTTGAAAAATAGAGCTTATAAAATTGTCAAAAAGTGGATTTAAAATGGGTTCGCCATCAAAAGACGGTTAATCGACATTTTAAAGAATATTAGAATGTTTACGCTTAAAAAATAGATTCATTTGTATTTTTAATCCTCTAACATTTATTGTAAAGAGTAAAAATATTTGAAAAACATATATAATCATTTTTTAGTTAGTTCTGTTCATTCCCGCTATTACAACGGCTAGGCGTTAACTACCATTTAAAATAATATTATTTTGTTATTAGAGTGCAACGTGAGATTCCCAAGAAACTCGTTGTTGCGTATTGGGTACGCCATTGAGCATAGAATCCCCTTTAAAGTAATATTAATATTTTATTCACAAATATGGATAAATATAAAGATGTCATATTCTTTATTTACCTGGGGTGTTACATCCTTCCCCCCTTTTGGGAATTGCGTCCTCGCAATTTTAAAATTGGGCTTGGAAACATCCTTGAAAGTCCCACATCGGAACAAGAGTCGGTAAAAAAATCACTTTAAAATAAAGAAAGATAAGTACAAAGGTCACCCGAGTTAACCCATACTAGGATTCCAAGTATGAAAATATGGACATGGAGGAAAAAAACAAAGGGTCATGTTCTGATGGAGAGTGATTGAAAACATGTTTAGGAGAAAGTTAACCACAAGAAAATCACAAACTTGTGATGGGTTAAAGGGTATTCGATTCCCCAGTAGGAAAAGTTAATAGACAACATTTTTGTTTTAAGTTACTTTTTATTGAGGAATTTATTCATAAGGAAACATAATCACTTATCATGTTTACTTTCAACTTTTATTAGATTCCTTACACAAACTCATATTTTCTCAAAAAGACGAGTATTTAGGAAGACTTGTTCACATTAAGAGTACTATAATCAACTTCTAGAGAATCACCTAATCCACAAAAGAGAACTATATAATTCCTATGTCTTTATACTTTAACCAAAACCAAAACCAAAAAGGTTAGTACAAGATCATATAATCCATAAAAGGATAACCCTTTATAAAAATAAAATCTATTCTTAATCTCCAAAATTTGTCCAACAAAACCCAAAGTTCAACGAGGACCATTTGATAATCAATTTGTCCATATAATTCTTCAAAGTAAACCAAACTAATATTGAAACCCAAACATTTTAAGGATTTAGTCACATAGTCTTCCAAGTTAAATCGTAACATTTATCTCCAAACAACATCAGTTGCTCTTAATGTCTCGTATTGAAAATTAATTAACCTAATCACATATCCTCCATGATAGGTTAATAAATATCCATAGATAACCCAAAATCAACTTACTCTTAATTCATAAAATCATATAACTAAAAAGAATCAGTCAAACTAACCAGGGACTTCACGTAGTCCAGTGGTAGGCGATAAATACCAGTTGCACTTTGGTTATGGGTTCGATTCCTGCAGCTTTGTCCGACGCGATGGGTTGTCACACGGTCTGCGTGTTTTCCTTTTTCCAAAACTATATAATTCTCAAATCATTCCCCAAAAAGAGATAAAATCATCAAAAATAACCATAACAAAATTTAACCTCAATTTTATCTCAAGCCTTTCACTTCCATCAGAACATATAGTAACCCATAATTACCTCAAAAGTAAGGATCATATAAACCCAAATGGTTCTTTATAACTATGTCCACAAAAGAACAGATAATTATTCCTTGAATAAAATTTTCATATATTAAACATCAGGGTTACACATACTATAAAAAGTCTTCTAATGTAACCCCATCATTAAAAGAGACTTAATACTCTTAATAATTTCACCATAACTCTTGAAGCCCTTATATGTTGACATCTTACTCATTCAACATTCTTCATGAT
The DNA here is from genome assembly GCA_963277665.1 of Viscum album. Lineage (NCBI taxonomy): Eukaryota > Viridiplantae > Streptophyta > Magnoliopsida > Santalales > Viscaceae > Viscum > Viscum album. Next base: position 2,040,873,142 of record OY728147.1, on the reverse strand, counting down.
CCATTAACCATTCCTTTCCAACTTATTATGAAATACTTCTTTCCTACAAACAAAATCATGAATCATATCCTAAGATTCCAAAATAGGAAAACAATAGTTATGAAATAATCCATACCTTTGATTGGTCATTTTCAGTTTCTTCATCCTCAATCGGAATGGCATTAGGTATTGGTAAACGAAAATTTGTACAATCTTGGTGATCCCATTCATGAAACTTATTCATAGGACATGTCTTTTCATAATGACCATGCACACCACATTTAAAACATTCAATTGATCCCTCAGAAAGAACTTCTTTCCCTTTCCTCGAGTCAACTGGATGCTTCCTTTTTCCATGGAAGGTTCATGCTTTATGACCTTCATTTCCAAATCTATATCATATTTTTGTCCCTTTGAAACATTTTCCTAGGTGTTTCTTTCCACATTTTTGACACATAGTTTTTTGAACACACTTACCTTTATGATTATTACCTGTAGTTCCGTAGGGATTTGTTTCTCACATATATGATGCCTTAGAGAAATCACCAAGGTTTAGGTGGTCAATAATGACTCCAGATAGTTGGTTGAGGATAATCACAAGAGTTCTCATTACAGCTCCTATATCATTCAGCTGCTTGCTCAAAAAACTGTCACAGTTTCCTTCACATCCACTGTTACTTTGGTGCCTGCTAGATCCAGCCATTTACTAAAACCAAAAAGGTCAGTGTGAGTATATCAACAAAACCATCATTTACTAATGAGGAAGATAAACACTAAGATATACTTACTCATTCACTTTATCTAAAACTAGGACTCTTTCTGAAATCCTAACCATTATGGTAATGTCACTTATGCTTAAAGAATACCCTAACCTCTAAAGTTATCTAAACTGACCTTTGATTCCAACTATAAGGCCCCAACCTTAAACATCTCTTAATATTGAATTAAATGAATAATTCACATTGAGGATCTTTTCTGGTTTAGAGTTTTAGAGAATTAGGACATAACTTTTACATCTAAAAAGATTACAAAGTAGACTAAGTTTCTATAAAATAAAAACTCTTAAAAAGAAACATGTCTAGTTCCATGTTTTAGATAGCATGACTTTCCCTTGATCCCATCCTTGACCCTATTCCACATTAAGTCCTGTGAAAAACATTTCAAAAAAAAAAACTTGGGGTGAGCATAAAAAGCTCAGTAAGGGATACACAAATAATGAAAACTGTTAGTTTTTTCAAACATCAAGTAAACCATGTGTACTTTATCAAAGTAATAACTTCACCTTTATGAAGTAGTAAAAACTCTTCACTGAATAAAATATCATTACTTACCCTTTTGTAACTAAAGGATTACCATAAAACCCATATAAAGAACTCATAACATATAAAGGTAACTTGGGATAGAAACATACTTAAGTGGAATAACCATACGGTCGACTTCCACACATATCACTTAATGGAATAGCCATACGGACGACTTCCATACATACTTAATGGAATAGCCATACGGCCGACTTCCATACCCAATGCATTGGAGGTTATAATGTAACCACCCGTCCTGGTATTCACAGCACCACCCGTCATATGGTTTATCACGTAACCACCCGTAAAATGTCCAAGTACCATCATTACACATAAAATATTGAAAATATAATAATTTCAATAACAACATTTCATTTTCAATCACAATAAGTAATTCCCAGATATTGAATTAATCAATCCATTTTCAAAAACCATTTAAAAGAGATTTTTGAATCAAAGTGTCCCATACCACTTTGAAGGTTTTAATGGAATTATAATTTTAAAACATTAATGTACATATAAATAAATACTGAAAATTATTTTGAAAACATGGACATTAAAGATAAAGATTTAGAATAATAAATCTTTAAAACATTTAAAATGATATTTTTGTTAAATAGTTTTTAACAAAATGAGAGTCTCTTGAATACAAATAATAGCGGAATAACATTTAATAGGGACATTATATTATCATGAGAATAAAGGGATTCATGATATAATATTTCAAAGGACAGTATACACATCATATAAGAGTGAATTGGTGCATAACAACAATGAAGTCTCAAAAGAAATGTAAAATGAGATGAAATCCATTATAAAGAAGGTATCCTTAAATTAAGGATAAATAAATCTCATAATTATGTGTGACAAATATAAATACACCCAATATAAGTGGATATTAAGTGTAAAACAATCAAATGTTATTCACACATATTCAAAGGATGACATATTCAATAACTACATGTTGAACCCAAAGAAATCGAAATTGGTTTAAGAAGTTCCCTTGGTAAAATTCGACAGCCTAACGACGTCACATAAAATTTTACAAAAAGGATTGATGAGAGAGATAAAGGGGATCTCATCACTTGGACATAAAATTTATATAAATAAGGATATAAAAGAACATATCCCAACATAATAGTATGTGAATTAAAAGACATAACAAAAGATGTCTTTTAAAAAAAAGGAGGGTGAAAGGTCCCCTTACCGAGTTGGAAAACTTTCAAAACGTACACCCCATGGAAGAAGGGTCATACAATGAAGATGTGAATACCCATAAATGAAATTATACTACACAAAGTGTATAATTATGGGAAGTACATACACCACTCAAAGGAAATTGTGTCAAATGTAGCATAAATATCACGGGAATAAAAGTGAGATGAAAAATCCCTTACCAAAACTCGGCAGCCTAACGGCGCCACCTACAACTTCCAAAATGGATTGATGAGAGGAAATAGGGTCTATCATCATATGAACATAAAAATTACAGTAATATTAATATAAAATAACATCCCAATCACAATAAATATTATCTTTAAAGTAATGACATAAAAGAGTGTACTTTTAAAAGAAAGAGAGGAGTCGGATCCCTTACCTCAAGTCCGACTTGTCTTGTTCGTTCTTTAATCTCCTGAATAATAAACTTGAGTTAATTTATACTTCCTTAAGAACATTTTTCAAGTTCATTATTCCTTTTATATCACTTATTACCATGTCATAAACATTATGTAATCATTTAAGTTAATAATGTTTGTTTTGTTGATATTTGGTTCTTAAGTCGAAAGTGGACTTTTTACAATTACATGTTGTAAGAAGTCCACTTTCGACTTAAGAACCAAATATCGACAAAACAAACATTATTAACTTAAAATTGAGTTAATTTATACTTCCTTAAGAACATTTTTCAAGTTCATTATTCCTTTTATATCACTTATTACCATGTCATAAACATTATGTAATCATTTAAGTTAATAATGTTTGTTTTGTCGATATTTGGTTCTTAAGTCGAAAGTGGACTTCTTACAATTACATGTTGTTCGTGTGGTCAAAGGTTCATCATATACAAAATTTTATTCATGATTTAGATATCATATATATCATATATATCCAGTATATTCATGAATTTATAATATTACATAACATTTAGAGTTAAGAAATGAAATGCATCGTTCATGGGGACGGTAAGCCGCACGTACGCATGAACGCTACTTCCATTTCTATTTCATATTTAATTGAATTAAAACATAATGATACATAATTGTATTTTAATTCCAGTATGGTATCATATATAATATCATTAAATATATCCTTTATACGTACCACATATGGTATTAACGAATCAAATCACTTTGAGGGGGCGGTAGTCCGCACTTCCTTAAATGAAGATATCGCATTTACCCATAATGGAAACCAAAAAGGTATGCCATAAATGAAAAATACAGAAGCTTAAGTAAAACATAAACATATTATATATCATATATAAATATAGTTTCATCTTAATGGCCACCTTTGAAGGTGTTAGGAGAATGTTGAACAATCATCATTTCTGGAGGCAGAAATTCGCCATCCACGGAAATAGTATGTTCTTTAACCATTAGATGTAGGTGTCTATAAGTGTAGCTCGAATACTTCACATAACAAAATCCTAGTATATTTAGGATACTAGTGTTGTTACAAAATAAATGAATAAAAAGAGTTTAGGGTGTTGGAGAAGCAAAATAAAACAAAAGGACTCAAGCGAAGACATTACCTAAAAATCGGGTAACTTCCTTTGATTTGAGATCAAAGGCTTCCTTGGAAAGGATTATGCCCAAAGTGAGGCTTCAAGGAGTTAGAGAGGGATTTGGAGAGACAAAATGGGCAGGGTTTGGCCGAGCCAAAGGCTTTGGAAGTGTAGGTAAGGAGGTAGAGGTGGGGGCCTTTTATAAGAGGAGAGGAGGGGCACTCTTGGAAAGGTATAAAATGTAACTTTATTTTCAAATGAGTTTCGGATTTTAATGGTCCCACATTGATGTGTTTAGAGGATAGGGTGATAAAGGTTCGAACTCAACCCATCCAATAGGTTTTGGACACGTGTAGGTCTTAGATTTTACATTATCTTTCCATTTTATTTAAATCGTTAAATAATGAGGTCATCGCTGCATCATCATGATGTCATAAATAATTTAATTTATTTAATATATAAAAATTATAAAAAAAATACTATGATGTAGGAAATATTTTTATATTTACAATGAATATTTATAGTCTAAAATATCATTTATGTAAACAAAATTAAAAATATTTTACTTAGGTGATACATTCCTTGTTACATTTAACATTCTTTAAAAATAAAAAGATAAAAAGTCACTTTCTCACAAAAGTGATTCCATGGGGCCCCCAAGTTTGGCACAAGGCATCCCATGGTCGGCCATGAGACAAACAGTAGCCTTAGGACACATTTTGTGGTCATTTTTATTATTATTATGATATTATCTTATTATCTTTAACAACCTGATTACTCATTAATCAAGATAATTAAAGATAATTACCGTCATTACTATTCATAATGTCCAAAAACAAAAGAGTCTTAATTACATAATTTGGACCTTCTTATTCCAAATATGTAATTCATTTTACCAAATTTCAAACACAATTAATTTTAAAAAAACTTCCCGTTGTGAAAACAAATAGCGAGTTTTTTAGAAACAATATTTATGAAAAGTTTGGCACTTGTTTATGCCTAATTCTAAAGTGAAATTAATCCCAATGACCATCATTGAATTACATGGTAAAAATATATTCTAATTACACTTTAAGACAAATTAAAAAGATAACGTAACCATATAATTAAATTATATGAAAAAGCAGTTTTGATGTAAAATGCAGTATTTTTCACTATTCATTGAAAAAATGAACATTGTCAGAAAAATACCAAAAATTAACCCAAGATAAATTTCAATGTCCCAGTAATAAATAATATGTTTATTTTAAAAAATAGAGCTTATAAAATTGTCAAAAAGTGGATTTAAAAGGGGTTCTCCATCAAAAGGCGGTTAATCGACCTTTTAAAGAATATTAGAATGTTTACGCTTAAAAACTGGATTTATTTACATTTTTAATCCTCTAACATTTATTGTAAAGAGTAAAAATATTTGAAAAACATATATAATAATTTTGTAGTTAGTTTTGTTCATTCCCGCCATTACAACAGCTAGGCGTTAACTACCATTTTAAATAATATTATTTTGTTATTAGAGTGAAACGTAAGATTCATAAGAAACTCGTTGTTGCGTATTGGATATGCCCTCGAGCATAGCATCCCCTTTAAAGTAATATTAATATTTTATACACAAATATGGATAAATATAAAGATTTCATATTCTTTATTTACCTAGGGTGTTACATTTCCCATGTTTGAAGAGGTTGAAAACCTTTCAGGTCTACAGTGATAGTCATCCATTCATAGAAATATAGGATTGAATATGATTAAAATAACTATCTTGAAATGGTCTTCATGCTATTTAGTGAAACCCATATTATATTTTATTTTAACATTAGAAAACATCCTTTCCCTAATCCAGTATAGTAATACTTAAGTGGAATTTCTTTCTTATTGGAATCCCACAAGGTAAAGTTCAATCATTATGGTTATAAATTTTCTCTCCATTTTTAAAATTTCATGCATTTTTTTTCTTGAAGCCTATACGTGTTCATGTTTCTCATTCACATTGTTGTTCCTTATAGCCTGTAGGCCCTAAAAACCTTTCATAATTTATGTTCCATCACCCCCTTAAGCCACATCAACTCACTGTTTGATATCAATCACTTTAAATCATCATTCATGATGCATATTCTTATTCATTCTTCCTGTCAAATCCTTCCATGGCCTCCCACATTCCCATGGACTCTGATGGTTTCACCCATATAATATCTCCCCATTCCACCAACCTACTATTTCTACAATTACAAGTATCATTCTATTTATCAACCTGTAGTCCAACCATTGACTCTCCCTTCAAAAATCCAAATTTTAAACCCGACTCACACCTTATATGTTCAATTTTAGATCAAAGGTATATGATTATTGATATGTTTAACTATTTTAAAATCTACTTCTAGTTTTGGGTGTTAATTAGTGTTTTATTGTTCACTTATAATATTTTGTTATTATTCATGCTTTGTAAATGTACTTTTCATGATAGTGGGTGTTATTTTGGATTCTAATTAGGGCTTTCTTTTGGTTTTTTAATATGAATAATTACATTCAAAAATCTATACACTATAATAAATATAAATTTATAATTGTTTATATAGATATTGTTTTCTATTTATACTTGTAATATAATTTTTAATACTTAAACATACAATGATGAATTATATAATATATTGTATTATACTTATATAATTTTTATGATTTTTTTAGCCCAAGTTCTTTAATGAAATTTTTTGAGCCCATGGTAGAAGGAGTGAGGATAAGACACAGTGGATATGATTAGTGTGTTTTATTTTTTGTTCACATATAAATCATGAGTAAAATTATGTGTTTCATGGTTATTTATTTTATGTGAAGTTTGTTCCATGGTTTTTGGAATGATTAGAAGAACTTGAAGGAATCTGAAGATTTGAATGTGAATATTAACCTATTTCATTTTTTGATGTTGTTTAAGATATAGATAAACACCAAAGAGAACAGAAGATATAGACTATATATACGTTGAATAGAAAATACGTAGAGATTATCCATATGGAAGAAAATGAAAAAAAAGAGAAGAGAATAAGTGATCGTGTGCATGTTTTGTTCATACAAAGTGGATAAATGATTTTCTAATATTCAAGAAAAAGAAGAATAATAATAATGAACCACAATCAATAACTTTTTAGTAGTCCAATTAGGGATATGTTCAACACTCAGAGGGGGGTGAATTAATTTTGATGACTTTTTATCCAATTAAAACATTTTAAACCCCATCCTTTTATCTATTCACTTATTAAGGTGAATAGTTCTCTCGTTCTATCTTCTCAACATCATCTTTTCATACAGAACAATTTAAAAATGCACCAACATAAGTGCCACAATATATTTACAAGGTTAACCTATCAAAATGAGGACAACCCTTTGTGTGATATGGATTCCTCTAATATTACACAACCCACTAGTATCAACCTATAAGTACAAGTGATCAAGTTTTATCCTTGAACTTATATTACATGCTTCCCGACTATGTTTTAGTGCATCTTGAACTCTTTCAACATCTCACTAGGTCTTTATACTACCATCCTAATAGTTTAAAATAGATTTTTCTAACAATAATAAATCTTTCACTAGTATCGACTATGCCTTTCCATTGATGTTCGAAATTCATATTTTCCTTATATAATTTCACAATAGAAAGAAAATTATTCACTTATTATGCACAAAACATGAACAAAAATTCTTCTTCTTATTATTCTTTAAAAAAAATAGAAGGATTTTTATAATCACTTATTCTTCTTATGTTCTTTTAAAAATTCAAGATTCTACTTTTTGTGAAAATTGAACTAAAAAACCTATTTCTTCCTCTTCCTTCCATACAATAAAAATTTTCTTCAAATCATCCCATAATAATATCATTTACCTTCCCTCTACGACCTCTACATTATTAAAACTTGAAAATTCAATACCTTATTTGTATTAATATTATACAATAGTAGAAACACCTTCTTCTCAATTGAATTTGAATTTAGAATTTAAGATTGAAGATTCCAAATTCTTTCAATAATTTCTCAACTTATATTGATATTTTAAAACCATTAGATCATATTAAACCTCATAGTCGCCATTTATGATGTTAAATGACTTCATAGATCTATTATGAGATGGATCTTGAGTCAAAAATAGATAAATGTCATTAGACCCACTTAAAATTGGAATTATCCTTTTGAACACAGCTAGAACCATGATGTGTTGGAACCTGTTTTGGTACATCTTTACTGAACCATGATTGGATTTTTCCCTTTTAAAAGTTGGTAAATGGCATAAATAAATGGAATTTGGTTGTTTTTAAATAATTATTTATTCAATTTACATGTTTTATAAAATTCCAAGGGTGTTTTTCACTGAGAAAAATTCTTATTCATTAGGTTTTAAGCCAAATATAGTTTTAATAGTGGGTTTACCTTTTTGTGTGTTTTCCTTGTTTTAAAGGCATGGAGTGGTTTTATAATGTGAAATATAGTTTCCCTCAACATATTTAGTTATTATTAGATTTGATGTGTGCACACGTTGGGTTATATGTTTTCTGCATATGTTTTTTTAGGGTACTGGGGCTGTATAATCTACAACCATTTTTTATTTGTAAATAAATATATAGCGGTGGTCTAAACCGCCTCTAAATATTTTACATTTTTAACAGTGGTTTAAACAACCACTATATGTTGACTATTTTTTATTGTCAATGGTTAAAACCATCACTAAAAAATGACACAGGTTTATTTAGTGGAGGGTTTATTGGTTTTAGCGGTGGTGCCCATGTAAAAAAAGAAAAAAATTTAGGGGCGGTTAAAACCGCCGCTAAATGGATGAAACCATCATGTATTAGACGTTGACACTAGTTTTAGAGGTGATTTTATGAAACTTTCTTAGAACCAAATCACGGCGGTTTAAACCGCCACCATGTTAAAAAAAACACTACTATGCGGTGATTTTCTTGTAGTGAAGAATTTATTCTTCAATATCTCATATACAACCATTTGTAATAGATATAATAATCTATTCAATCTAACCTTTACATATCATCACACCCCATTATACCCCATGATGATAATCTGTTGGGGACAAATCAAAGTTTTTACTTTTAGGAGATATTTATCATTCGACCGTTCATGTAAAATATACTATATCACACATGAATGTATAATAAATGGAGATTTCCTTTATTATAATGAAATGATATATTTAAAAAAATTACAACCAATCTATTATAGGTATATAACATGACCCTCATTCCAGATTCATATTCCAAAAATTACATCCTTATGTAATTTCCTTCAAATTCCTATGTGACCATATAATAAAATACTACCACTAACCACTTAGTGATTGATATTTATGAAGCAAGATAATTTGAATAATGGTGAGACATAGGAATCATATTCCTTAAGTTTAAATATTTGAACATATATTCAAACTCCTTAACTTTATAACATCAAATGTTATAATGTTATACTCCACTGTCTACTTAGAACTCTTTCTAAGTATATCATCATCTTTGGAACCTTTTCCTTGAAATATTTTGAAAATAATGTAACTATTTACATTATCACTTTACCAATACATCTTAAACATTTTTTTAAGGATAAAGTGATATCCATTTTGTTATGGTAACTAATATAACTATTTTCATTTATTTTTACCATCATACCCTAAACTCTTTTTGGATTAAGTGACAATCACTTCATTGTAGTAAACATATGTAACCATTTACATTTATCTTTACCAATATTTCTTAATCCTTTTAGGAAATCAAGTGAATTTCACTTTGTAAATAAGCTGTCATAACAATGATATTTACTTTATCATAGTAACTAAATGTAACTGTTTATATTTTTCTTTACTGTCACATACCCTAACTCTTTAGGATATTAAGAGAAAAATCACTCAAACTAAAATTAGAACAATATTTTATTTTTTAAATTTGAACTTCTCTAAGTTCATACGTACTCTCTCTAGCCACTTGGACATCATATCCCCTTTATAATATTTTTTAAGATTCAATACAAACTACTTTGTGTTTTAGGAAATAAGATTTATTTCCTTTTAGTAGGAATATGAAACAAATAATATATTTTTTCCAAATCGTAAATGTTATTAAATGTGTTTGAAACATTTCCTTTTGTAAAGAAGGTTTTATTAAAATATACAATCAATTTATGGCAGGAACACATTCCCTCATATTTTAACAAATATCTAGATAAAAACTTTTATCCAAATCTTCTTCTCAAAACATGTTATAGAAATCCAATGAATCATAAAACATGTGTATACATTTAATCATCTCATAAAAACCCTTTGTTATCGAACATCCTCTATTATCATGTAAGAGAAGTGAGATGAAGATACACATCATTTACTTAGATTCATCTAATATTGATACACTCATTTACATTAAAATTCTTGATGTAGTAACTATTTACTTCATACCATGAATATAAACTACAAGCTCGATCAATTATTCCTTTGATTTTGAACTCATGTACACTTTTTAAAATATGATTTTAATACCACATACCCTTCAAAAATCAAAGAATTAATTTTTATAACATCCTTACCTGATTTGAACATTTTATGGAGTTTCACAAACTCCATCAAGTATATCTTCGATGATCCAACTGCATTGAATTATTATAATTTCTTTCTTGACATCCATAGATTTCAATGAATTTTATTTTCTTCTTGAAGAAACATTATTTAACTTTTCAACTAAATTTTATTCGTATGGTTTTATCTTTTACACACTTTTACTATAAATATACTACTAGAATCTAGACATCATATGCTCAGTTCATCCATTCTCAATAATTTGAGAATATCAGGTAATTTTTTTCATTAAATTCAATCATATTATCATAAAATTCCTATAAATGAAAATATAATAAATTTACTAACTAGAAAAATAAATTTCATTCTCCCCTTTAAAGCATGTTATATAATTAAACTAATCATAAAAAATGTGTAAAAACACCCATCTCATTTCATTTAAACAACCATTGTTTACAAGATCTTCTCAAGAGATAAATGAGATATTGTACATGTCTTATGATGGGTTTATCCAAGCTTGAAGCATCCAAGTCATCAATGTGGAAAATCCTTTGCTCCATTAGTTGAGCAAAAAAAAAATTCAAACTTAAATTCTTTTCATCTTTCCAACCTTCTATATATTTAGAACACTTTATAAAACATACAGTTGATATAATATATCTATCCAAACAATATAATTTATTTCTATAACCAATAATTTTTTAAGGAAAATTTTAGTCTCACCATGTCATTAATATATTTAATCACATTTTATATGATTTGACATACCCAATCATGTTGAGTATATAAGACTAAAATCATTTATGTGTTCAATCATATTGAGTACATGTGTGGAGACTAAAATTACTTTGGTTATTTAGTATCTAATTTTATTAAAACCTAAACAAATCATTACATGCTTCCATAAGAACCTTTATTTTCTTATTGAACAACTTCAAAACTTGGTTTCTTATGAAGGACATGTTCTAACACATAGAATATCTCTCTTGCTCAATAATTTTTTTAAGCTACTAGTCTTATGAGTTCCTTATTTTAAGCTCCTTATTTCAAGGATTAACATAAATTTTATTTTGATGATGATGATGCATTTATCAACAACATAACTTTTAATCAGATGTAAATCATGTATTATATCTTTTCATTAAGTACTTTCAATGAAATTGCTCCTGCTAAAAAATGATGACCTCGTACATTATATCCATTTAGTGAGCCAAGATCCATATTTCACCATAACTTAAATCTGTTATCATGTAAGAAATAAATGATTATTTATGTATATAATCATCCCAATCACAACAATTGTGAAACTTGGATATTTGAGTGGATAAATCTTTATCCAAATCCATATTATTGATTCACTCAACTCTATTCCTCTCGTATCCTAACCATTAGGGCTTCCTAGCTAGTGTAACCTAAATAAAATGTCAAGAATAAAACAACTAAGTACAATCAAGGGATACTCATGTAGATCTTTATAATATCCAACATGAAAAATCCTAAGTTACTCATAGATTTCTTTCCTTACACAAGATAATGAAAGGGTGCTCATGTTGAGCTTGACAATACCCGATTGAATGATTGAGATCTTGACAAGTGTCTCTTTGGAAGGAATCTCACACTTAGTATTTTGGGGGTTTTCTTTTCAGGTCTCATAAATTTAATATAATTATATTAAATTCATAACTATTACATCATATGTAGTTATTATCATCTCATGTTTTATTCATTTTTTTATGCATGCATGCTTCTAATAGTTTAGTTTTGGAATCCCTATTCCAACCACCAAATTAGTGTGTTCACTATAAGAGTTGGTGTCCTAGAACCAACTGGTTTTACTTTGATTACATGGATATTTAATGTATTATTACATATTGTTCATTGTTTTGCATGATTATGATGTAATAATGTCCTAGAGTATTTTTTGCATTGATAAGGTCATGACAGTTCCTCGCTATGATGAGAACTTTGAAATTCTATAAAAATATTCTTAAATATAGTTCTATGGTTGGATGAAATGATATTATGGGACACATATAATGCAGAACGTTAGGTGAAAGTACTCATAAGCAGATGAGACTTCCACTCATGAAGTTCGCACTTGGTAATCTCCAAGATAAGAGATTATGAGAACAGACCCGCTAGTAGGAATTCTGCATGTTTTGGTGTCATCAGATATTTCTATCTGCGAGAACGTGTAATGATTATTAGACTTTAAGATGATTATTAATACGTGTCATGACTTACACACTTTGATTTACTGATGAAAACTGTCACGCAGATAGTTGGCGGGAAGTAGGGTACGTTGGGTGCGTCACGAGTGGCATGTTATTAACAGATAAGTCGAGGAAGGATTTGTCCCTTCCATTTATGGAAGTTGATATCTCGGCCCTTTGATTGAAATAGAACTATCGCACGAAATTCCATGGCTATGGTGTAACGATGATTTTATTTTAGGTAGTCAAAGAACGTCGTATCAAGCATAAAAGTTGATGACACACTCATGAAATCGGTTTGATGAGATATTGAAAAAAGGGATTATATTACACAATGAGCGTTCGTATGTAGATGTTGTTGTTACAAATTTACATTCTTTCTCTTGGGTTCCTTGACCCGTTGCTATATAGTACTCTTAGACTTTAGGCAAGCCCACCTAATTCCAATGAGAAAAAATCCTAGAGGGTCACACACTATGTTTTTTTTGCGGTCTTGGTTAAATTCTATTTGAATTTAATTAATGAAATAAATATTATTCTCAAGACCATGGAATAATTTTATTCAAGTTAAAATGATCACATAAATTAAATAAAATATATTTATTTATTTTATTGAATATTTAATAAATATTTATTTACTAATTTGTAAATAAAATATTTATTTAATATAATAATTTATTTATTTATTTATTCAGGTGTTCAATAAATGAAAGTGGAGTTCGAGCGAACCAAGGTCAGTCCGGTAGTGAAATAAATATTTGAAAGATGGTAAATAATTATTTAACTAGTTGACACAAATTAAAATAATTCTGCTATTATTTTGTGATGTGTAATTTTATTTATAATTCCGTTTTGCACAAGTTGGCACATTATAAATAATGGCACGATATTATTATTAAATGCATAGGTTTTCTCTAAGTTCATGAATGTATTTAATTGTTTCTATGCAATTTAATATTGCAACTGAAATTCTATGTATATAAATAGGAAAGTATACCTATTGTGCCATACACCACACCACACCACACGCCTGGTGAATTGAGAATTGTTGAGACAAACAATTTCTCTCTCAAATCCTCTTCTCTCCCCTCTCAAGAACAAGAGACATTCTTCAAGGATGAAGAACTGTCGATCAAGAATGACCAACACAATACACTCACTTCACCGCGCTAGCACTCGTAGAACGAGTAGTGTCGATTGGAGGCCATCAGAGTACGTGTGGATCACCACTAGAGGGATTCTAATTTGGATCCTTACAAGCACAACATGATAATCCGGAAGGGTCATTCTGGACGATCAACATCATCAACGAAGAAACATACCAAAGATCCAGGTATTATTTTTCTTTATGAAATTAATTAAATTAATTATAAACATGATGTGCAAGATCCTCTCTAAAGGTTTCAGGCCTCTTTCTTCTTTATCTAAATCTTTGATTATATTCCGTGGAGACTAGATTTCATTTTCGTATTGATCTCAGAATAATCATTGATCATGGTAAAAATCAAAATTGGGTGCCGTCCCAACCACACTTCTGCTACGCCCAGAACCTTCAAGTGGTGTCAGAGGGGTTACATTATACTTTATAATTATTTAAATATTTCATTGATGACTTACACATTTAATAATTTAGTTGTTTCAATTCACATTAATCGTTCTTCAAATCTGAATCTCGATATCTATTCCTCCTATTTCGTTTCTAATTCACCTTATAGAAATGATATTTTCTTTTAATTTTGATTAAAATAAAATAGAGGATCTCATCCAGAGGTTCCAAAGCTTCCTAGCCGTACAACACCAGAACACATGGTGTGTATTCGGTAGTACATGCCGTGTAGTCAAGATTCAATGCATCAGACCGGTCCGCCAAACCAAGTCGTGTGCTAGAGTATTTCTAAGTCTTAAATGACTCCATGTGTTGACCCGGAACAGGTGGCACATGGTTTCCAGATTACATGACATGTGGCCCAATGGACACGGTGTGTAGTCCCTTTGGGTTAGGGTTGGACTGTGTACCCCGTGCACGGCTTAACTGGTTGGAGACCATGTAATGAGGAACTACAAGGTGTGTGGCCCACTAGACACACCATGTACTCCAAAGATTTCCAAAGTACACTCACACGCTGGGTGTGTACTTAGGATAGACGGTAAAAAATAGTACACACCATGTAGTTGGAAATATACATCATGTACTCATCTAAATTACATAGATTTGTTAAAATTTATTATTATAGTATACAAACCCTTGATACTTGTACCATCGTGCGAGTGTAAAGCTGAGGCACAACACCTGATAGGTGTTTTATATATATGTGTTTAATTTAACATCTGGGTAATGTTCATTTCTACTCATTGGGTAGTTATGAATATGAATTCACCGGGTTTCCTCCAAGGTACAAGTTACGTACAAAGATAATTTTAAATAAATTTATTTGTTTAAAATTATGATGAGAAGGAAATTCAGAAAAGGTTTTAAGATAAAAGTATTAATTAAAAAAATATGATAATTAATTGATTCAAGTGTGATTTATCTTAAACAAGAATGATTAAATAATTGATTTCTAATTTTATTTATGCATAAATATTTTTGAATATATGGATGATCATGAGCTAGACCAAGACCTATGTATGTGGATGGTTTCTTTTAATTTATTTATTTGAATTAATTTTTTTGTTCTACAAGCCTTATCCTCATTAATATGTAGGGCCTGTGTGCCCAAGGATTATTTTATGTAAAAACCATTTTTACCCCTCACCTGCATGTGAGTTAAAAAAGGCATATGTAATGGATGGAACTCTCAAGCTAGTGGAGGTGGTTCAAGATGAATCCAAGACGAAACCAATCCCAGGAGATACAGAGGTGGACATGTGGAAGCTATAAATACGAACCCAAAAGGTTCAAGGTATTTCTCCCATAGTTCAGGATTAGTTTATCAACCTCTAAATAAACTAACCATTAGAAAATCTCATGATCATTCCATTTAGTTTATTTTATTTTTTTTCAGTTGTATGGTTTATCATTATGGATGTGTTGTCATGATCACATAATTAATGAATTAAACAAAGCATGCAAGATGGAACTAAAATAAACTAGACTTATGCGTAAATATTATCAAGACATGGTTAATCACTTATGTAAGTTCCACTTAATATTAACAAGTGTGTGATAATGATAATAATCAATTCATCCATAAGAGATAAAAAACCCTCAAATAAAATTTTAAGTTAGAACAAGCCTTCAGTTACTTGATTAAGGGAAAAACTCAATAAAACCACGTGTTTGACCAACCCTTGTTGGGACACTTACTTTTATACAGGAAGCCTTTATGAAATGTTTTGGATTGACTTAACCATATTACATAAATATGAGTATCCCTTGATAGAATTGGTGTAATATTGGAGGCAAGAGTTGAGGAAATCCAAAGTCATGATTTTAGGATTGGGGAGTCCACTCAACATATCAAGGAGCTGTAAGCCCACAGTTGGAAAAGACCTGCCTACCTAAATACCTTCTAATAGCTTGACCAACCCTTGTTGGGGTTATGCGAAGGGGAATATGGATCCTTGCCACTAGAATTTTATGGAAACTGGACATTCCAAGTTCAATGGTGAGGGCTATTAGGACTTGATAAAATAGTGGGAGAATTAATAAAATTTATTATTTCTCATAAAATGTAATCAAGAAAGTACTAATGATTTTCTCTTTTAATTGTAGAATAAAAATGAAAAACTTTCCAACCACACTATCCCTATGATCAATTTTGGACAAAGAAAAAATCATCACCAGCAGTAACTTCCAAGAATGGTTTAGAAACCTTTGGGTTATCCTACGCCATGAAAAAAATTCTTACGTGCTGGAGTCAATATTACCTGATCTGCCTGCCAAGGAGGTGAGTGATGAGGATTTCCTGGTCTATGAGAAACATATGAACGATGCGGTCCATGTTCAATGTTTGATGTTATCATTAATTTCTAGTGATCTCATGAAGTCTCATGAAAATATGGATGCTTATAGCATGCTCAAGCACCTCTCTGGTCTTTACCAGGAGAGAGAAAGATAGGAAAGGTTTGAGATCTCTAAGGCACTCTTTTAGAGTAAGCTTGGAGAAGGTTCCCCAGCTGGGCCTCATGCAGTCAAGCTCATTGGCTACATTGAGCGCCTGGAGGTTCTAGGGTTTAAACTCCCTGAAGAACTGGGCACCGATCTCATTCTCACATCACTCCCTCAGAGCTTCTCTAAATTTGTTGTCAATTTCAATATGAACAACATTAAGAAGTTTATATCTGATCTTCTTATCCTCATTAACCAAGTGGGCAAAGATATGAAGCATGAAAAGCCTTTTGTCCTTATGGTGAATAAGAGTAAAGGGAAGGTGAAGAGATTTAAGCCCAAAGCTTCTTCACAGCCTTCCAAGAAAATGAAGATCCAAGGGGAGGTAAGGGAATATGAGGCTATGTGTTTCACATGTGGAAAGAAGGGCCATTGGAAGAGGAACCACACCCAACCTAACAAGTAAGGGGAAGCTTCAGGTGCATTTGTTATCGAATGAAATATATTTGTTTATACAAATTGGGTATTAGATACAGTTTTTGGTGCTCACATATGTAACCAAATATAGGAACCAAGTAGATTCAGGAATATTGATCGAGGGGAGGTAGATCTACGAGCAGCCAACGGAGCCAGACTTGCTGTTGTAGCTGTCGGGGACTACCACCTCACGTTGCCAATTGGGATGATCTTGGTGTTAAAGGGTTGTTTTTATGTTCCTTCTATAACCAAAAACATAATTTCTGTATCCAAACTAGATATAGATGGATTTGTTTTAAATTTTGGAAATGAATGATGCTTCTTTTATAAAGATAGCATTTGTTTTGGTAGAGAACATTTATACAACGATATTTATGTATTGGATTACACAAACTAAGTAATGGAAATCGATGACAAATATACTTCACATGTTTCATACCACACCAACTTTGGCATCACCGACTAGGTCATGTAAACGATAAATGCTTGACAAAGTTACATCAAGATGGATATTTAGATTCTTTTGAACTAAAACCACTTGGTGTATGTCATGCATGTTTACAAGGAAAAATGACTAAAGCCCCATTTGGTGGGAAAGTTGAAAGGGATAAAGAGATTATTGAATTGGTTCATACCGATGTGTGTGGATCATTTCCAGTTGAAGAAAGGGGTGGGTACTCATACTTCATAACTTTTATAGATTATTTTAGTAGATATGAATATATATACTTAATGAGGTATAAGTTGGATTCCTTTGATAAGTTCAAGGAATACAAAAATGAAGTTGAAAACTAGCTTGGTTAGAAGATTAAGAAACTCCACTTAGACTGAGGTGGGAAATATATTAATCAAGAGTTCATTGATTACTTACAAGAGTTTGGAATCTTATCCCAACTCACTTCTCCTTACACACCTCAATGGAATGGTGTAAGTGAAAGGAGGAACCACACCTTGTTAGACATGGTGAGATCAATGACGAGTCATGCAAGTCTTCCATTATCCTTTTGGGGATATGCGTTACAAATAGTGGCACACATACTAAACCAAGTACCAACTAAATCGATAAATGGTATTCCATACGAGTTATGGAGTGGAAGAAAATACATGTTATCTAATTTACATGTGTGGGGCAACAAAGTGTTTGTTAAGGCCTCTTCAGGTAATAAACTTTCACCCTGAGGCACAAAGTGTACCTTTATAGGATACCCCAAGGAAACAAGGGGATATTACATATACAACCCCTTAGACAAAAGTGTTATAGTGGCAAGACATTCCATATTCCTTGAGAGGGATCACATCTACAAAATAGATAGTGGGAGTGAGATAGACTTCAATGAAGTCGAGGCTCAAGGTGCACAAGAGTTGGAACAATAACAGATTCCATAAATCCCCATGGAAGAAGAATCTATTCTAGAGACACAAGTACTGTGTAGGAGTACAAGAGAGGTTAGAGAACCGGAATGGTACATTTTTCTAGTTATCGAGGATGGTGACTCCTTATTAGTTGATAATAGTGATCCTCTAACCTATAAGGAAGCAGTAAGTGGAACAGATGTTTCCAAGTGGAAAGAAGCCATGAATTCTAAAATGGATTCCATGTACCAAAACCAAGTCTGGATTTTGGTAGATCCTCAAGTTAATGTAAAGCCTGTTGGTTGAAAATGGGTATTCAAAAAGAAACTGGATATGGAAGGACAAGTCAGTACCTATAAGGCATGACTGGTTACAAAAGGTTTTAAACAACGCCAAGGAATTGACTACGATGAAACCTTCTCACCAATTGCAATGCTAAAATCCATCAGAATTCTACTTGCTATTGCAGCTTACCATGACTATGATATTTGGAAAATGGATTCCAAAACAAAATTCTTTAACGGGGACCTTCAGGAAGATGTCTACATGAAACAACTTGAAGGTTTTGTGACTCCAAAGGATGCCAATAAGGTATGCAAGTTGTAGAAATTCATTTATGGATTAAATTAAGAATACAGGTCATGGAACATTCGTTTTGATGAATCCATAAAATAATTTGGTTTTATCAAAAATTAATGTGAACCTTGTGTCTACAAACAGTTTAGTGAGAGTGCAGTCATTTTCCTAATAGTATATGTTGATGAAATATTACTCATTGGAATCAAGATACAACTCTTGCAGTCTGTTAAGGCATGGTTGAATCAATGCTTCTCCACGAAAGACTAGGGAGAGGTATTGTATATTCTTGGGATCAAGATACATCGTGATAGATCTAAGAGATTGTTGGGACTAAGTCAATGTACATACATTGATAAGATACTGAAGATATTCAGTATGGAACAATCCAAAAGGGGATTGTTACTAGTGTCACATGGCATTCATCTTTCCAAGAAAATGTGTCCTCAGACACATGAAGAAAGAAAGATAATGGCAAGGACACCATACACATCAACGATTGTATTAGTCATGTATTCCATGCTATGTACTAGGCTAGATGTCACCTATACATTGAGCGCGGTAGGCAGATATCAAGCTGACCCAGGTGACCACCATTGGATGGTAGTCAAGACTATCCTAAAGAATCTGAGGCATACTAAGGATATGTTTTTGGTTTATGGAGGAGATGAGGAACTAATCATTAGAAGATATGCATATGATAGTTTCCAGACTGATCAAGAAGACATGAAGTCACAAACGGGATACATATTCACTTTGAATGGAGGTGAAGTGAGCTGAAAGAGCTCAAAGTAGATTGTGGTCACAAATTCTACAGCTGAGTCCGAGTATATTGCAGCTTCTGAGGCAGCTAAAGAAGAATTTTGGATGCAAAGCTTCATCTAGGATCTTGATGTGATACCTAGCATTAAAGATCCCATCACACTGTACTGTGATAATACTGCAGCAATGGCTCTTGAAAAAGTGACAAGGTCACATCAATGGATGAAGCACATATTTTAGAAGTATCATATCTTGAGGGATTTTTCTTAGAGAGGTGAAGTTGCAGTGAGCAGTATTTCCACAGAAGACAATATGGGAGACCCCTTGACCAAAGCCTTGATTTAGCAGATTCATGATCATTATGTGAGGTCTAGTGGACTAAAAGTAATAGGTAGTTGGCTCTATTTTAAGTGGGAGTTTGTAATATTTGGTTTCCTAGAACCAACTAGTTTTACTTTGATTACATGGATATTTAAATTATTATTACATACTGTTCATTTTTCTGCATGATTATGATGTAATAATGTTCTAGAGTATTTGTTGCATTGATAAGGTCATGACAGTTCCCTACTTTGATGATAACCTTGAAATGCTATAACAATATTCTTAAATATAGTTCTAAGGTTAGATGACATGATATGATGGGACACATAGAATGAAGACCGTTAGGTGTGAGTACTCGTAAGCAGATGAGACTTCCACTCATGAAGTTCAGACTTGGTAATCTCCAAGATAGAAGATTATGAGAACAGAACCGCTTGTAGGAATTCCACATGCTTTGGGGTCATCAGATATTTCTATCTGTGAGCATGTGTAATGATCCTTAGACTTTAATATTACCATTAATACGTATCATGACTTACACACTTTGATTTACTGATGAAAACTGTCATGAAGACAGTTGGCAGGAAGTAGGGTACGTTGAGTGCGTCACATGTGGCATGTTATTAATGGATAAGTCGAGGAAGGATTTGTCCCTTACATTTATGGAAGTTGATATATCGACCATTTGATTGAAATAGAACCGTCACGTGGAATTCCATGGTCATGGTGTAATGATGAGTTTATTTCAGGTAGTTAAAGAACGATGTATCAAGCATAAAATTTGATCACACAATCGTGAAACCTTATTGATGAGATATGGCGACAAAGGGATTATATTACATAGTGAGCATTCGTATATGGATGTCGTTGTTGCGACTTTATGTTCTTTCTCTTGGGTGACTTAACCCATTACTAGACAATATTCTTAGACTTTAGGCAAGCTCACATAATACCAATGAGAAAGAATCTTAGAGGGTCACACACTAAGTGTTTTTGGTGGTCTTAGTTAAATTCTATTTGAATTTAATTAATGAAATAAATATTATTATCAAGACTGTGGAATAATTTTATTCAAGTTAAAATGATCTCATAAATTAAATAAAATATATTTATTTATTTTATTGAACATTTAATAAATATTTATTTATAGTTTGTAAATAAAATATTTATTTAAGAGAATAAATTATTTATTTATTCGGGTGTTCAATAAATGGAAGTGGAGTTTGAGGAGACCAAGGTCGGTCTGATAGTAAAATAATTATTTTCAAGATGGTAAATAATTATTTAATTTGTTGAAAAAAATTAAAATAACACTGCTATTATTTTGTGACATGAAATTTTATTTATAATTCCATTTTGTGCAAGTTGGCTCACCACAAATAATGATGCAATATCATTATTAAATGCATGAGTTTTCTCTAAGTTCATGAATGTATTTAATTATTTCTATGTAGTTAAATATTGTACATGAAATTCCATGTATATAAATAGGCAAGTACGCCTATTGTGCCATACACCACACCACGCCACAGGCCTGGTGAGTTGAGAATTGTTGATCCAAACAATTTATTTCTCGAATCCTATTCTCTCCCCTCTCAAGAATGAGAGACTTTATTCAAGGCCGAAGAATAGTTGATCAAGAACGACTGACACAAGACACTCGATTCTCCGTGCTATCACTTGGAGAATAAGCAGTGTCGATCAGAGGCCATCAGAGCACGTGTGGATCACCACTAAAGGGATTCTAGTTTGGATCCTTACAAGAACAACAAGATAATATGGAAGGGTCATTCCGGATTATAAATATCATCAATGATGAAAAATACCAAAGATCCATGTATTATTGTTCTTTATGAAATTAATTAAATTAATTATAAACATGATGTGCAAGATCCTCTCTAAAGGTTTCGAGCCTCTTTCTTCTTTATATAAATCTTTGATTATATTCCATGGAGACTTGCATTCATCGTCATATTTATCCTAGAATAATCATTGATCATGGTAAAAATAAAAATTGTGTGCTGTCCCAACCACGCTTCCGCTGTGCCCGAAACCCTCATTCACAACACATTAATGTGTAACTCTTTACACGACCCATAAGTCTATGTTAATCAACCAAAAAAAGAAGTTAAGTATATTCAAACATATCCAAATCCATCATATTCATAAGGTACATAAACACTTCATGTAAAGGCATAGAGTTATATGAGATTATCAAACTCCACATGAATAACCCTTGAGTGACAGATAACTAACCACATTCACTTTCCAGTAAAGGCAAGCCTCTAGGAAAGTAGGTGGTCCAACCCTAAGTCCTTTTACCTGAAGATACTTTACTCAAGAGAGAATTCAATTTATGAAAACTATAACACTGAATATGAACAAACTATATCCAACAACTACTCTCAATATCATAACTAAAATTACAAACCTAGGTCAAGGTAGATGTAAACTAAAATTTTATTACATCAAACCTAGCATGATATGAAAATCTATATCCTAGAAGTAATTTATCATATAAATTTTGGAATACGGTTATTCATAATATAAAAAATTTATAACTATGAATAAAACAAGGAATAATATTTAAACAAATGTACAATTCAAATATTTAAACATGAGATAAACATTTATGAACTATTCATCAAATTATAAAAAATTTATAAATTAGCAAGAATATAATAATTTTATATTATTTTCAATGTGAAACCTTTCACAATTTATATTAAATGACATTTATGTGTTATTTCACAAATTTAAACATTTTATAATTCAACATCTATTATATAAACATTTTTATAAAATCTAAATATCTTATATGTTGGAATTTATAAACTCTTTATAAATCATTATTTAAAATTTCAAAGTAAACCATTTAAATCTATATCATAAATCATGTCATTTAATTTTCCAAAAGTTATTTAATAAAAATATATTCATCACTTGACCATAAAATTTTTATAGCTAATTAACTTAGAAAACATTTTTATAAATTTATATGAATATTTTAAAATACCTTTTAATTATTATTGTTATTTACCAAAAATTTATAAATTACACAATTAAATTAAAAATTGAATTCTCTTGATTAAAATAAATACTTTATTTATTTTCATAAACAAGATTAATATATATGAACTTTTCATATTTTATTTCCAGACATGAAAAATCTCGTTTTACTATTAAAACATATTTTTCATTAATCAATAAACATGTTGATTCTTTAAAGAAGCTTATCCCTCTTATACCACTGATGGGTCTTGTATGATCATAATATGACCATATGTAGTAGAAGACAACCCAAACATAGACATATCTATCTTTGAGAATCAATACATAAATAAAACTGTGAAAACAACATACCTGGAAATTGCCAACATCAGCAGCCTTCTTCCTCAACAAAAGAGTATGCTTGATGAAGATCATGTAACAGTGAATAAAATCACCCTACCTCTAAGGGGGGTACATCGGCCAATGGATCTGCGATTTTATTGTGAGGATAACTGTCACGACCCATCCTCAGGGCCCGTGCCGTGACTACCCCAAGCCCACCTTCTATAGGCCAGGGGCTGGCGACTAGCACCAAGGCGTAATTCCCGATAAAAAGGGAGGACATTGCATTTGTAAGTAAAAGAACACCACAGAGCAAGCAAGCAGAAGTAAAAACTAAGTAAAACTGGATACAATAGAAAGTGCGGTAAAGTATGTGGTCCAGAATACAAACCCAAACTGAAGTAAAGTACAATTGAAAATGAAAATACAGCAACTGTAAGTAAAGCAGCAACGTCGATCCGTCCACTGGAAGTCCCACCGGAAGGGTGGGTACAGATAGCCTCCACAGCTCCTCGGGTCCAGCCGTCCGCTCCGAGTACGCCCCGCCCACTGGTCCACCTCCGGGTACCGACCTGCTCTGCAAGCCTCAACCACGATCAGCGTTGTCCATTTTCTGCAACCAACACAACATAGTGTGGGCATAGTCCGTGCATGGGTGAGTATAAGCTACTCAGTAGGGACCCCAAGACCCCTGAAGGTCTCCCAGAATCCACAAAGGATAGTCCACAAGGAAATATAAAATCACGAAGTAACATCCGACACTACTTAAGTATATGCCCATACATATACCTAAGTCACCAATTCGAGTTCGGCTCCAACATCCGAGCCCAAGTTCGATCACGTCCACACAGGATAGCACAACACAATCCACATAGAAAAGCAAGTCAAGATTCAGCTCACACATGTATACTTCTTTGTAAGACGATAGAGATGATCATATATTGCCACTGAATCATCTAAGTCGTCAGACCCACACAGGATCGAAAGGCAACTAACCCCTGCAATGACCCACAAAGGATCGATAGGTAACTAACCCCTGCAATGACCCACACAGGATCGGACCCACATATGATCTGTAGGCGCTGGCCCACAGAGGACCGCTGAGCGCTGACCCGCACAGGATATGACCCACACAGGGTCGGTAGCACTGATCCAGGTAGGATCGCTGAGTGCTGTAGTCATCGCCGTCGAATCCACAGAGGATTTCTGCATGGTCGTCATTGTTGCCGCAGTCGCAGCCAGCACTAGGGTTCCCGCGCACAGCAAGCTCGTTCGGGAGGGTCCGCTCCACGAGTCGAGGGGC
This sequence comes from Viscum album, assembly GCA_963277665.1. Lineage (NCBI taxonomy): Eukaryota > Viridiplantae > Streptophyta > Magnoliopsida > Santalales > Viscaceae > Viscum > Viscum album. Next base: position 2,040,848,190 of record OY728147.1, on the reverse strand, counting down.
TGATACATCAACTGACACATAGTCCGGAGTTTATGTATCCAAAAGTTCCGTATCGTCAACAGGAACTCAACGTCATAGACGGTGCGTCAATTGGACGCCCGGTCTGAGAGTTATTGGCTTTTTCGTCCCAGGGGCCCGATTGGTTTTTAAGTCAAAACCAACCCGACTATACTCCAGCTGCATCCAAACCTTGAGAAGAGTAATCCAAAAGGTCTGTATCACTAAGAGGAATCCAACAAAGTCGACGTCACGTCAATCGGACGTCAGGAGCTCAAGTTATAAGCGTTTCCACTCCGAGGGCCCGGTTGGTTCCGTGTACGAACCAACCCGGCCGAACCCAAAGTACTCCTAAACCTTGAGTATAAAATACCGAAATGACCGTCTCGATCCAAGTATCGCTACGAAACTGATGGTGCGTCAATCGGAGGTCCTCAACCCATGTTATGGGCAAAATACAGAAACAGTCTGGTATTAGGGGGTTCGGGCCCGGTCCGACCCGACCCGGTACCCCCTGGGTCGGCCCGAACTGGGTCGACCCGACCCGGGCCTAGGTCCGGCCCGCTTGGGCATGGCGCGACCCGACCTAGGTGCTGACCGGCTCGGCCTAGGCGCGGCCCAGCGCGCTGGAGCGCTGGCCAGGAGGCTCGGCCGAAACGGACGAGCGTTGAGACGCGGGGGGGGGGGGGTGCCCTCCGCTTGTTTGTAACAGTGGCCCCATGGAGGGCTGCTTCTTGTCAATGGACGCGGGATAGCACCACGTCCCACCTCCCTTGGTCCCGCGCGGTCGTGGGACCTGCGGCCTGCCGCCGCGACTTCAGTCGCGGCGGCTCTTCCCGGCGGCGCACCGGGCGCCGCTGCCTTCTGGCAGCCGGCCGGTGCCTGCCTCCGGCGCCGCCATGCCGGCGAGGCGCACCGACGGAGTGTTCCACGGACCACCAGACGAGCTCCGGTGGTTGGTTTTTCCTACTGTCTTCGCCAACGGCCCTCCCGGGACCGGTTCTTCACTGCGAAGACCTCAAAACGCCCGTGCGGCCTACTTCATCGTCGCCCGCCGATCCGCACACCAAGAACGAAGAGACGGTGGGTTCAGACTTGTTCGTTGGTCCGCACCCACCGCGTTAGCTGTTTAAAAAGGCTTCCGACAATTTTTTTAAACAGATGCTGAGGATATAAATCACATAGATTTAAATGAACCAAAAACCCCTACCTCAAGCGTCATCGACCAAGGGTCCATCGTGGAATTGCACGTCGTAGAAGAAGGAACATCACGAAAGAATTGTCGCGGAAGGAGGATTGTCGCGTCGCGGAGAAAGGATTCGTCGGCGTCGTGTCGTCGATCTCCGAGGATACGGTGTTCTTTTCGACCTTCTTCGGAGGTCGGCGTTCTTCACGTTCTTCGCGTTCTTCGTCGAGGAAGGAGAACTTCAAGAACCTGAGATAATTCTCCCCAGCCTCTCACAACCCAACCCCTTTGATAAAATAAGAATTTTCTTATTTTATTAACACAATCCAACGTTTGAATTTCAAAAAGAAACAATCAATTAATTGAATTAATTGAGAAGTTTAAACCGCCCAATTAATGAGGCGTTTATTAACCAGAATAAACGCAAGGGTTGACTTCATTAATAGGGGGGTGCGGGTGCGTTACTTAATTAAAGGAGGGGGTTTAGGAAGAAAAGAAACGGTGGGGCTCATGTGGGCCCCACCTAAAAAATATCCTACCAAGTGGGTATGATATTCTGGGTCCCACATCATCCACCTAACTTAGGTTAAGCAAAATAAAATAAAAATCGGTTGCACCACTTTTATTTTATTCCTTAACTTAACCCCAAAAGTTAAAAACCACACCCAACCAAACGCAACTACAGAAAAGATGTTTCTAAGTAATTATCGGTGCTACAATTCCATCAGTGCCCTTGGAATTTGATTCCGAGCACCGGTTCAAAAGTTAGAAAAACCCGCTCGTTCGTTCACTGAACGTACCCGAGCTAAACTTCAGAAAAAGATTCCGGGCACACCGGGTCTCGGAATCAGGTGCCGTCAGAAACTGCATTCTTTTAAAATTCCCAAGAAAATTAAGAAAAAATTTCCCTTGAATTTTACGGGTATTTACATCACTCCCAACTCAGGTATTTACGTCCCTGTAAAGATACATCATAAACTAGGGAAACAAATGTGGGTACTGAGCACACATCTGAGCCTCCCGCTACCAAGTGCTCTCCTGGAGGTTCCCGTGCTGCCATCTGATGCGCAAAAGAGGAATCGACCATCCACGTAGGACCCATTCCTATCGATCCTCAATCTCCACTGGGACCTTTGCAAAAGTCGCCCCATCACCGATATCCAGCTCCCCATGGTCAATTATATGCGTCAGGTCGTGCACGTATCTTCTCAACTGAGATACGTGGAAGACGTCGTGCACCCGGTGCAACTAAGGTGGTAGAGCCAGGCGATAAGACACCTTGCTAATCCTACTGAGGACCTGGAATGGTTCGATGAAGCGTGGAGACAACTTTCCGCCTCGGCCAAATCTCCGTAATCCACATCGAGGTGAGACTCGCAAGAAGACGTGGTCGCCATCCTCAAACTCTAGTGGCCTCTGCCTCCGATCAGCATAAGACTTCTGCCAGCTCTGAGCTGTCCTCATCTTCTCCTGGATGACCTGGACCTTTTCTGTCGTGGCCTGGACCATCTTCGATCCCACAAGTGCTGACTCCCCAGGGTCTGTCCAGCACAGAGGAGATCTGCAAGGTCGGCCATACAACGCCTCGTACGGTGCCATCCCGATGGCGGAGTGGTAGTTGTTGTTGTACGCGAACTCCACCAAGGGTAAGTGGTCCTCCCAGCTGTGACCAAAGTTGAGGACACATGCACAGATCATGTCCTCGAGAGTCGGAATGGTCCTCTCCGTCTGAACATCCGTCTGAGGGTGATAGGCGGTGCTCAGACGTAACTGCGTCCTGAATGCCTTCTACAACCCCTTCCAAAGCCGGGAAGTAAAGAGAGCATCTCGATCAGAGATGATAGATGATGACACACCATGAAGCCATACAATCTTTTGAATGTAGAGACGTCCCAATCTCTCCACTGAGCCCTTCTCTCTAATGGGTAAGAAGTGAGCCAACTTGGTGAGTTGGTCGACAATCAACCAAATGGATTCGTGACCTCTGGAAGTGCGTGGAAGTCCATTCATGAAGTCCATAGATATCTTGTCCCACTTCCACTCCGGGACCTCCAAGGGCTGCACCAAGCCTACTGGTACCTGGTGCTCTGCCTTCACCTGCTGGCAGGTGAGGCATCGAGAAACAAACTCTGCCACAGCTTTCTTCATGCCCGGCCACCAGTGCTGTCGTCTGAGATCCTGGTACATCTTCTCCACTCCATGATATACTGCCAAAGGGGAAGTGTGAAACTCTCTCAGCACCTCCTATTGTAAAGAAACTGGTACCAAGGTACGTCCTCTGAAAAGGACATCGTGCTCTCCTCCCACGGAGAATCCATCAGGTGCATGTCCTGAGAATATCTGTGCACGCCGCATATCGTAGTCGGCATCCCCACGCTGTGCCTCTCTGACCCACTGTAGTAGTGGAGGAGTGACTGAAGGAAGGCTGATCTATCTCTATCCACGAAGGATATCTGCAAAGCGACTAGCTGCTCTGTCGCCTCCCTAAGTAGATGAATGACCGTCCTCCTGCTGAATGCATTGGCTACTATGTTCCCCTTTACAGGAGTATATACTATCTCAAAGTCATAGTCCTGGAGGAACTTGAGCCATCACCACTATCTCAAGTTCAGGTCCTTCTGTGAGAAGATGTACCTGAGACTCTGATGGTCAGAATAGACTGTAAAGCGCTCGCCAATCAGATAGTGTCGCCACATCTTCAGAGCGAAGACCACTGCTACTAACTCCAGGTCATGGGTAGCATAGTTCTGCTCATGCTGCCTCAACTGACGTGATCCACAGGCGATCATGGACCCCTCCTGCATCAGGACACATTCGAGTCTGGTCCCTGATGCATCGTAGTAAACTAGGTACCTAACTGCCTCCTCCGGTAGCCTCAAGATAGGCGCGCTGGTCAATCTCTATCTCAGCTCCTGGAAGCTATGCTGACATCTCTCTGACCACACAAAGGGTTTCCCCTTCTTCGTCAAAGCTGAGAGTGGCGCCGCAACTCTGGAGAAGTTTGGCACAAATCTCCGATAGTATCCAGCTAGTCCCAAGAAACTCCGCACCTCCGTCACGCTCCTGGGTGGCTCCCAAGCTAGCACTGCCTCGATCTTTGTAGGATCCACCGCAACTCCCTCCTCAGAGATGACGTGTCCCAAGAAGTAGACCTCGCGTATCTAGAACTGACACTTCAAGAGCTTTCCATAAAGCTGGTGCTCTCGGAGTGTGTCTAGTACAACCCGCAAGTGGTAGGGGTGCTCCTCCTCAGTGGTCGAGTATATCAAAATGTCGTCAATGAAGACCACGACAAATCGATCGAGGTATGGCTGAAAGATCCTGTTCATGAGGCCCATGAACACTGCTGGAGAATTGGTTATGTCGAATGACATAACCAAGATCTCATAGTGGCCATACCGACATCTGAAGGCCGTCTTCTGCACGTCCTTGTCCCGAACTCTAAGATGATGATAGCCTGATCTAAGGTCTATCTTTGAGAACCACCGTGCTCCCTTGAGCTGATCGAATAGATCATCAATCCTCGGTAGCGGATGCTTGTTCCTCACTGTCACCTGGTTCAGGCGACGATAGTCGACTCAAATTCGCAAGCTCCCGTCCGCCTTCTTGGCAAACAAAATCGGGGAAGCCCAGGGTGAAACACTGGGTCAGATGAATCCCTTGCCCTGCAAGTCCGCCAACTGTACCCGTAGCTCTCAAAGCTCGGCGGGAGCCATCCAATATGCTGGGGTGGATATCGGGGCTGTCCTGGGGTATAGATCAATATAAAAGTCTACCTCTCTACGAGGAGGTAGTCCTAGAACGTCGTCGGAAAAAACATCCACATACTGATCCACCACTGCAGGAAAACCAGGACTCCACACTACAACTGCTCCTAGGATGAGGCTAGCCAACTGATGAGTGATGGGCTATCCTATCCTCTGTGAGAGTCCATCTTGTGCTTCGAAGGCTCCCTTCTCACCGGTGAAGGTGAACCTACTTCCGTCGGTACGTACACATCACACCTTGTGCCTAATACAGTCAATCTGAGCACGGACTGTAGATAACCAACCCATGCCCAAGATGACGTCGTAAGGCCTCAACGCCGCTATAAGAAAATCCCAGCCGAAGCTCTCGCCTCCTAGAGTAAGCTCACACTTCCAGCACCAGTGCGTAATCATCGAGTCTTCTCCCGTAGGAGTCTCTAGCCGTAAGGATCGAGCCAACGACTCCATCAGAATCTCCGAGCTCAGAACAAGGGCAGCGGCTATGAAAGAATGACTCGCTCCTGTGTCTATAAGAACTGCAACATGGGTGGAATAGATACAGATAGTACCTTGAATCATCTCTGGCGTGCCGTGGTCGTAGGCCTCCACTGCCTGGAGCTGTGCTTGTCTCTGCCCGCCAGCTCCCTGTGGTCGGGGTGGACCTCCTGGTGGTGGTGGTGGTAGAACCTCAAAGCATCACCCACCACCTGCTGCTCGGCTAGCTCCTCTGCCTCATCCGCCTGCTCCCTTTGGACCACCACGGTCGACCCTCTGCCTCTTCCTGAGTGGCCCCTCAACCGTCTGCTGCTCCTCCGCGCGGTGGGTCGGGCAGTCACGAGCCATGTGACCCTACCCGCCGCATACGTAGCACTGTCTGCCTCTCAAAAGACTGGCTCTACGCTGTGTGCCCCGCACCACTGAGCCAGTGTCCTGAGGTCGTCCGCCTAAGGGTCTGGTCTGCCAGGACCCATGTGTCATCCTTCGAATACCTTCTGCAGAAGACTTTGCTACATGCCACCCTACGGTAGGTCTCGCTGCTGATGTAGGATCAGTAAGGAAGCTCTCGATGAGAAGGGCTCGCTCCAGTACCCCTGCCTGTGTCGGAATGATGAGGGAGATAAGCGATGCCCTGATCTTATGCATCAATCCCTGCTCAAAGGTCCGGGTCCAAAAGAATGGGTCCCGTACCATGTCCGTCGAATAACGTGAGAGATCGGTAAATATCACCGAGTACTGGGCGACCGTCAAGCTGCCCTGTCGCAGCTGTAGAATCTCCTGGATGCGCACCACACGGAGGGTGGCTGTGACGAACTCCAAGCAGAAGAGGCTCTCAAAGTCCGTCCAGAGGAGAGATGCCTCGTCGTGCACCTGGAGCATCAAGCTCCACCATCTGCCTGCTGCTGCGTGCAGGAGGCTCGCTGCGAGGATCCCCATGAGGTCTGCTGGTGTCCTCACTAACTTGAAAACTCATACAACTGCCTCCAGCCAATCCTCGGCTGCCTGAGGGTCCGTCTCCCCACGGAACCTGGGCGGTCACAGATGCTGAAACTCGTGCCGTGCACTAAGGCGACGTGCATCGTCAGCGGCTGGGGCTGGTAGCATCGGTGGCTTGGTGGGTAGAGGTACCGCCGGTGCCTCTGCTGTCAAAGGGCCCTGTACCGAGGCCTCATCGCTCGGTGGGCTGTCGTCACGTACAATGCTCGGAACCCTAGCTGGCTGTCATCGTGTGGCCATTCTGAAAAGAAACAGGTGCGCCATGGTCAAACAGTATACTTGGTGAGCTGACACAAAGTAATCACAAAGAAAACTTGAAACACACAAGCAATCAATGTATTCGTGCATTAAGTCGGAAATCAGAAGTCAGGGTCCTGGTGTACGGATACGTCGGCCGCCGCACCAACACTGGACTCCCTGGACTGATAACCACACTCAATACTCTTAACACTATTGCTTCACATAGAAAAAGATTAGATTCCTAAGTTCTGCGGTAGAACCGAATTCCTCTGATACCAATTTTGTCACGACCCGTCCTCGAGGACCGTTCCATGACTACCCCAAGCCCGCCTCCCATAGGCCAGGGGCTGGCGACTAGTACCAAGGCGTAATTCCCGATAAAAAGGGCAGGCATTGCCTTTGTAAGTAAACGAACACCACAGAGCAAGCAAGCAGAAGTAAATACTAAGTAAAACTGGATACAATAGAAAGTGCGGTAAAGTATGTGGGCCAGAATACAAACCCAAACTGAAGTAAAGTACAACTGAAAAGGAAAATACAACAACTGTAAGTAAAGCAGCAACGTCGAGCCATCCACTGGAAGTCCCACCTGAAGGGTGGGTACAGATAGCCTCTACAGCTCCTCGGGTCCAGCCGTCCACTCCGAGTACGCCCCGCCTAGTGGCCCACCTCCAGGTACCGACCTACTCCGAAAGCCTCAACCACGATCAGCGCTGTCCGTCATCTGCAACCAACACAACGTAGTGCGGGCATATCCCGTGCAGGGGTGAGTATAAGCTACTTAGTAGGGACCCAGAGACCCCTGAAGGTCTCCCAGAATCTACAAAGGATAGTCCACAAGGAAATATACAATCACAAAGTAACATCCGACACTACTTAGGTATATGCCCATACATATACCTAAGTCACCAATTCCAGTTCGGCTCCAACATCCGAGCCCAAGTTTGATCACGTCCACACAGGATAACACAACACAATCCACATAGGAAAGCAAGTCAAGATTCAGCTCACATAGGTATACTTATTTGTAAGATGATAAAGATGATCAAATATTGCCACTGATTCATCTAAGCCGTCGGACCCACACATGATCGAAAGGTAACTAACCCCCGCAATGACCCAGAAAGGATAGATAGGTAACTAACCCCCGCAATGACCCACACAGGATCAGACCTACACAGGATCTGTAGGCGCTGGCCCACATAGGATCACTGAGCGCTGACCCACACAGGATCTGACCCACATAGGATCGGTAGCACGGATCCACGTAGGATCGCTGAGCGATGTAGTCGTCGCCGTCAAATCGACGTAGGATTTCTGCATAGTCGTCATCGTCGCCACAGTCGCAGCCAGATCTAGGGTTCCCGCACACAGCAAGCTCGTTCGGGAGGGTCCGCTCCATGAGCCGAGGGGCTGATACATCATCTGACACATAGTCCGGAGTTGATGTATCCAAAAGTTCCGTATCATCAACAAGAACTCAACGTCACAGACGACGCGTCAATCGGACGCCCGGTCTGAGAGTTATTGGCTTTTTCGTCCCAGGGGCCCGGTTGGTTTTTAAGTCAAAACCAACCCAAACATACACCAACTCCATCCAAACCTCGAGCGTAGTAATCCAAAATGTCCGTCTCACTAAGAGGAATCCAACAAAGTCGACGGCACGTCAATCAGACGTCCAGAGCTCAAGTTATAAGCGTTTCCGCTTCGAGGGCCCGGTTGGTTTCGTGTACGAACCAACCCAGCCGAACCCAAAGTACTCCAAAACCTTGAGTATAAAATACCGAAACGACCGTCTCGATCCAAGGATCGCTACGCAACTGATGGTGCATCGATCAGAGGTCCGCATCCCAAGTTATGGGAAAAATACTGAAATAGTCTGGTATTAGGGAGTTCAGGCCCGGTCCGACCCGACCCGGTACCCCCTGGGTCGGCCCGAACCGGGTCGACTCGACCCGGGTCCGGGCCACTTGGGCGCGGCCTGGCCTAGCTGGCACTGCCCGGTGCGCTGGCCAGGAGGCTCGACCGAAACAGCCGAGCCTTGAGACACGGGGGGGGGGGGGGGGGGGGGCTGCCCCCCGCTTGTTTGTAACCGCAGCCCCACGGGGGGCCGCTCCTTGTCAACCGACGCGACATAGCGCCGTGTCCCACACGGTCGCGGGACCTGCGGCCTTCCACCGCGGCCTCAGCCACGACGGCTCTTCCCGGCGGCGCGCCGCGCGCCGCCGCCTCTGGCCGCCGTGCCGACAAGGCGCGCCGACAGAGTGTTCTGCAGACCACCGGACGAGCTCCGATGGTCAGTTTTTCCTGCCGTCTTCGCCAACGGCCCTCCCGGGACCGGTTCTTCACTAAGAAGACCTCAAAACGCCCGTGCGGACTGCTTCATCATTGCCCGCCGATCCACACACCAAGAACGAAGAGACGGTGGGTTCAGACTTGTTCGTTGGTCCGCACCCACCGCGTTAGCCGTTTAAAAAGGCTTCTGACAATTTTTTTAAACACATGCTGAGGATATAAACCAGATAGATTTAAATGAACAAAAAAGCCCTACCCCAAGCGTCATCGAGCAAGGGTCCGTCGCGGAATTGCACGTCGCGGAAGGAGGAACGTCACAGAAGAAGCGTCGCGGAAGTAGGATCGTCGCGTCGCGGAGAAAGGATTCGTCGGCATTGCGTCGTCGATCTCCGAGGATCCGGCCTTCTTTTTGACCTTCGTCGGAGGTCGGCGTTCTTCTCGTTCTTCATGTTCTTCTCATTCTTCACGTTCTTCGTCGAGGAAGGAGAACTCCAAGAACCTGATAGAATTCTCCCCAGCCTCTCAAAACCCAACCCCTTTGATAAAATAAGAATTGTCGTATTTTATTAACACAAGCCAACGTTTGAATTTCAAAAATAAACAATCAATTAATTGAATTAATTGAGGAGTTTAAACCGCCCAATTAATGAGGCATTTATTAACCAGAATAAACGCAAGGGTTGACTTCCTTAATAGGGGGGTGCAGGTGCGTTACTCAATTAAAGGAGGGGGTTTAGGAAGAAAAGAAAAGGTGGGGCTCGTGTGGGCCCCACCTCACAAATATCCTACCAAGTGGGTAGGATATTGTGGGTCACACATCATCCACTTAATTTAGGTTAATCAAAATAAAATTAAAATCAGTTGCACCACTTTTATTTTATTCCTTAACTTAACCCCAAAAGCTAAAAACCACACCTGAGGAAACACAACTCCGGAAAAGGTGTTTCTAAGCAATTACCGACACTGCGATTCCATCGGTGCCTTTGAAATTCGATTCCAAGCACCAGTTCAAAAGTTATAAAAACCCGCTCGTTCGTTCACTAAACGTACCCGAGCTAAACTTCAAAAAAAGATTTCGGGCACACCGGGCCTCAGAATCAGGTGCTGTCAGAAACTGCGTTCTTGTAAAATTCCTAAGAAAATTAAGAAAAAATTTCCCTTGAATTTTACGGGTCTTTACAATACCTGATTGCTGAAGGGGTTCTAGCACCTTCGTCATAGATGATAAACAACAGTGTGGGAGGAAAAGAGAAATTATAGGCTTGCTCACAATTGCTTGTCTATAAGAAGAGGGATCACATCCCTTTATACAATCATAAATAGTGTGTTTCATTAAATAAAAACGTGTCATATATATTAATTTATCCATATACATTTATTTCCGTAATTCGTTAAATCCTATTCAATGAGCGGTCATGCCAATTAATATATTCATAATAGATTGTAACTGATAATAACATTTGGGAGAAATAAATATATATCAAATATATATATATATATATATATTTATTATCACATGTATTTAATACATGCATCAAATATATGTGATTAAATATAATATATATATATATATTATCATATTATATATATATATATATTAGTGCATGTCTAACACCATAATGGGGTCAAAACTGAGAGAACGACCAAGAATTGACATAAAAACTTATGAAAATGATCCTAAGGTCATTTTTGATCTTCTAGAATCAATAAAGTATCAATATGATGCTCAGGCTGCTCGGTATGATCTAAAATACAATTTCACCTTTGTATTTTTATTAAAATGACATTCGCCCATCAAGGGTAAAAAATAACCAAGGAAGTTCAAATTGGTGTAAAAATGCAAGACATCGATCCTCAAATCATTTTTACCTGTAAAAATAAAGTGTGCATTAATCTAATGCATGGATTGCTCAGTATGATAGAAAATATGACTTCAAATTGTTAACAATTATTAATAAATGAAAAATCACCAGTGTGTGGGTAAAAACTAAGAAAATGGGTTCAAATTGGTGCAAACGGAATTAGGATAATGATATTAAAGTCATTTTAGATCTGTAGGAATCAAACACATGTCAATCCAATGTCTGAATTGCTCAATATAATTAAAAGATTCTTTTGACCTTTATATTGTCATAAAGTGTCTGTTAACCTAAAATGGGTAAAAAACCAAGAAAACAATTTTGAATTACCATAGAAACATAGAAGGATGATAATAAAATCATTTGTGATCTATAAAAATTAACCATACATCAAACTGATTCCCAGATTGCTCAATATGATGCAAATTATTATTTCACCTTTCTATTTTTATTAAAATGGAAAATCACCCATCAAGGGATCACAACTGAACAGATAAGTTCAAATTGATGTGAAAAATTAGGACGATGATCCTTATATAATTTTTGATCCATAGGAATCAACCGCTCATTAATATGATGCTTGGATTGTTTGATATTATGTAAATTATGATTTCATATTATTAACACTTGTTAATAGATGTCAAATCACCTATTTATGGGTCATAATTGAGAAAATAAACTCAGATTTTAATGAAAACTTAGGACAACAATCTTTGAGTCATTTATGTTCTGTTGGAATCAACCACACATCATTATGATACCTAAATTGATTGGCGTGATCAAATGTTTTGTTTCACCTTCACATTTTTATTGAAGTGACAAATCGCCTAAAGGGGACAAAACTAAGAAAATGAGTTTTTATTATCATGGAAACTTAGGACAATGATCCTTAGGACATTTTTTGATTTATAGAAATCTGTCATGGATCAATATGATGCTCAGATTTCTTATTATTATCCAATGTTCTATTTCACCATTGTATTTTTTTTATTAAAATGGAATATCAATCATCAATGAGTCAAAATTGTGAAAACAACCTTGGATTTACATGAAAAATTATTCTCGGGTCATTTTTGATTTGTACGAATTAAACGCACATCAATCCAGTACTCATATTACTCAGTATGATCCAAAGCTTGAATTAGTGTGAAAACTTAGGAAAGCAATATTTGAGTCATTTATGATCTGTTGGAATCAACCACACATTAATCTAATACCCAAATTTATCGGTATTATTGAATGTTATGTTTCACCTTCATATTTTTATGAAAGTAACAAATCACCTAAAAGGGATCAAAAATATGAAAATGATTTTTTATTCACTACTGGAAATACACTATTTCCCAACGGTTCAGAACCGTTGGGAAAGCCCCTGAAACCGTTGGGAACGGTTTTCCCAACGGTTCTTAGAACCGTTGGGAAGTAAGCCGTTGGGAAAATTTTTCCCAACGGTTTACTGGCAACTGTTGCAATAGAGCCATAAAATTTACCCTACCCCAACGGTTTGGATGAACCGTTGGGATAGTTTTTCCCAACGGTTCTCCCAAACCGTTGGGAAAACCAAATACCATGGAACATTTTCCCAACGGTTGGAACCGTTGGGAATTGGTGAAGTCTTTCCCAACGGTTTAAAACCGTTGGGAAAGACATGCTAAAAACTTATATGCCAACGGTTTGAAACCGTTGGCATACCTATGCTGCAAATTGCAGCACCCTCCAATTTGCACAGCCCCTGTCCCCTGTCCATCACCACCAGTCATCAGGCCTCATTTTCACCTCATTTTCACCTCATTTTCGCCTCATTTTCACCTCATTTTTGATCCAACTATTGTACTAGTAATAAAATAAAACATACATATTCAATTACGAACAAATTCATACACATTTAACATATAATGGATCCTGAAACTATACAAATCCATAATTAAATTACAATTCATAAACATACATAATTCATATAGAATTCAATTTAAAATTTAGATGACAATTATACGTGGAATCTGAAATTCAATTCATAATATGATCGGTTTTTTCTATACCATATATTTTTACCTCAAATGATGTCCATTTTAAACAAAATACATACACCTGAAGTGATACCGGCCACACCGCACCTCAGATTGAGGCGGGGTTAACTCGTACACGTCACATTTGACTCATGGATCGTTGTGCTAAAGTATCGACAGAATCCTAATGCGTTTGGTCGGTTTTCCGTATGCCAGTTGATGTTTTTCACTTAAAATTGCGTCCTTTTGAAACAAAAGACAGACACTATGAGTGGTGCCGACCACACCGCGTCTCCAATTGAGGCGGGGTTGATTCGTACACGTCACATATGACTCATGGATCGTTCTCTTAAAGTTTAAATGGAAACCGAATGCGTTTGGTTGGTTTTCCGTATGTACTTAAAATGTTGTCCATTTTAAACAAAAGAGTGACACTTAGACTCATCCCGACCACACCGCGACTCAGATTCATCCCGGGTTGGCTCGTACATGTCACATATGACCCATGGATCATTGTGATAAATTATCAAAAGATTCCGAATGCGTTTGGTCGGTTTTGCGTATGCCAGTTGTTCTTTTCATTTATAATCATGTCCATTTTAAACAAAAGAGACATAGTTAGAGCGGTGTCGGCCACACCACATCTCATATTAAGACGGGGTTGACTTGTACACGTCACATATGACCCATGGATCGTTGTGCTAAAGTATCGATAGAATCCGAATGCGTTTGGTCGGTCTTCCGTATGTCAGTTGATGTTTTTCACTTAAAATGACGTCCTTTTGAAACAAAAGACGGACACTTTGAGTGGTGTCAGCCGCACCGCATGTCGGATTGAGGCGGGATGATTCGTACACGTCACATAGGACCCATGGATCGTTCTCCTAAAGTTACAATGGAAACCGAATGCGTTTGGTCGGTTTTCCGTATGTACTTAAAATGGTGTACATTTTAAACAAAAGAGAGCCATTTAGACTGATCCCGGTCACACCGCGACTCGGATTGACCCGGGTTGGCTCGTACACGTCACATATGACCCATGGATCGTTGTGATAAATTATCAAAAGATTCTAAATGCGTTTGGTCGGTTTTGCGTATGCCAGTTGTTCTTTTCACTTATAATCCTGTCCATTTTAAACAAAACAGACACAGTTAGAGCGGTGTCGGCCACACCGCGGCTCGGATTGAGGCGGGGATGATTCATACACGTCACATATGACTCATGGATCGTTCTCCTAAAGTTTCAATGGAAACCGAATGCGTTTGGTCGGTTTTCCGTATGTACTGTGTCCATTTTAAACAAAAGAGAGCCACTTAGACTGATCTCGGACACACCGCGACTCGGATTGAACCCGGGTTGCCTCGTACAGGTCACATATGACCCATGGATTGTTGTGATAAATGATCAAAAGATTCGGAATGCGTTTGGTCGGTTTTGCGTATGCCAGTTGTTCTTTTTCACTTATAATCATGCCCATTTTAAACAGAAGAGACATAGTTAGAGCGGTGTCGGCCACACCGCGTCTCGGATTGAGACGGGGATGATTGGTACATGTCACATATGACCCATGGACCGTTCTCCTAAAGTTTCAATGGAAACCGAATGCGTTTGGTCGGTTTTGCGTATGCCAGTTCTTTTCACTTATAATCCTACCCATTTTAAACAAAACAGACACAGTTAGAGCAGTGTTGACCACACCGCGCCTTGGATTGTGGCGGGGATGATTCGTACACCTCACATATGACCCATGAATCGTTCTCCTAAAGTTTCAATGGAAACCGAATGCGTTTGGTTGGTTTTCCGTATGTACTTAAAATGATGTCCATTTTAAACAAAAGAGAGACACTTAGACTGATCCCGGCCACACCGCGACTCGGATTGAGCCCGAGTGGGCTCGTACATGTCACATATGACTGATGGATGTTGGGTCGGAGGTGATGGAAAGAGGGGGGGTGAATTGCCTTTTTAAAATTAATTAACAATTTAAAACAAATTTAAATGCAGCGGAAAGTAAAATGGCAAGACACAATTGATAACGGAGTTCGGCTTTAAACTCAAGCCTACGTCTCCGCTCCCAACTCAACCGTTAGGAGATTTATACGACCGCTTGCTTTTTAATGGTTATAGCAAGAAACCCACTAGCCGTTTTAAGGTAGGCTAGATCACCTTCTTACAGCTTGCTTTTTTATTATGGTTGTAGCAAGAAACCCAAATTGAAAGAAGGAAGAAAAAGGGTGGTTTGTTTTAATACAAACCCAATTAAGAACTAAACAATTGAAGTAAATAATTTAGAACAAACTAGAGGAAGCCTTGAGCGCCAAGAGGTGAGTGTAGTTGATGTAGAGGCAGCCCAAGCTTCAAGGATGGCAATTGGATCTCAAGTAGCCTTTGAGAATTGTCGTAGGAGCCTCAAAAGATTAAAATAGCTTTGGTATGCTTCGGTATATGATCGGTAGTGTTCCCGGCATCCATGGATGTCTATTTATAGGAGAAATGCTCCCAAATACTTCAAAATAGCCGTTGGAGGGCTTTCGGAGCCGTTGGGGATCAAGTGGGCCAGCCTGGTCAGTTTGACTGAGAACACCGGCTGGCCGGTGCTGATCCACCGGCTGGCCGGTGCACCAGACAGAAGCAAGGGATTTCTGTCTGGCTCCACCGGCTGACCGGTGCTGAGCCACCGGCTGGCCGGTGGTCTGGACAGAAGCATGCTATTCTGTCTGGGTTCCACCGGCTGGCCGGTGGTCAGGCACCGGCTGGCCGGTGGTCAGGCACCGGCTGGCCGGTGGTCTGGACAGAAGGTATGCCATTCTGTCTGGGCCCACCAGTTGGCCGGTGGCCAGACACCGGCTGACCGGTGGCACCTGGCAGAGGGAAAGGCCTTCTGCCTGGTCCACCGGCTGGCCGATGGGCTGGATCCGGCTGGCCGGTGACCTTACCGGCTGGCCGGTGGTCTCACACCGGCTGGCCGGTGGACTTAAACAATCCATTTTGAATTCTTCTTGGGCCAGCTTCTAGGCACCCTATTTCCTATCATCAAAAACACTTGAAAACAAGTTAGAATACAATTAGAGTGATTGTGATCATTAAAATCCAAGAGAGAGGGGTGCAACAATGGATCGTTGTGATAAATTATCAACAGATTCAGAATGCGTTTGGTCGGTTTTGCGTTTGGTCGGTTTTGCGTATCCTGTCCATTTTAAACAAAAGATAGACAGTTAGAACGGTGTCGGTCACACCGCACCTCGGATTGAGGCAGGATTGACTCGTACACGTCACATACGACCCATGGATCCTTGTGCTAAAGTGTCGACACAGTCCGAATGCCTTTGGTCGGTTTTTCCTATGTCACTTGATGATTTTCACTTAAAATGACGTCTTTTTGAAACAAAAGACCGACACTTTTTGAGTGGTGTCAGCCACACCGCGTCTCCGATTGTGGCGGGGTTGATTCGTACACGTCACATATGACCCATGGATCGTTCTCCTAAAGTTTCAACGGAAACCGAATCCGTTTGGTCGTTTTTCCGTATGTACTTAAAATGGTGTTCATTTTAAACAAAAGAGAGCCACTTAAACTTATCCCGGCCACACCGCGACTCGGATTCATCCCGGGTTGCCTCGTACACGTCACATATGACCCATGGATTGTTGGGATAAATTATCAACAGATTCGGAATGCGTTTGGTCGGTTTTCCGTAAGCCAGTTGATGCTTTTCACTTAAAATGACGTCCTTTTGAAACAAAAGACGGACACTTTGAGTGGTGTCGGCCACACCGCGTCTCCGGATTGAGCTGAAACCACCTTGAAACATTCTAATTATTATTCGTGACGTGTACGCGCAGACGGCACGTCAATCGGACGTGCGGTTTGCGCGGTACAGCTCAATATTAGTGTTTTAAGTGATGCGCGCGCTTCGTAAACGCGCGTGAGGGGGGTCCAAACGGGCCGAACGATGTCGGAATGGCCTGAAATCAGACGACAAATACGGGTGAGTGATTTCTGAAGTGGTCGAGCAGACGACACGTCAATCGGACTTGTCGTGTGCCCGCGGTGACCGACAACGCAGTTATGGTGTCATAAACGGCCAGAACGGGCGTCCAAGAATGAGGGGGGTTGTCCAGGGAGTTCTCAAACACACAACCACTAAAAGACAACAACATCCATAAAAACAGACAATATATAAAAATAATTCAACTCCAATACTATACTACGAGTCTAGATAAAACCAACAACTAGAATAGATTAAACATCAAATCTCAAGTCAAAAATGTAACGGATCAATATGTCCCACATCAGCATCACCATCTCCATCATCATCATCATCATCGCCCTCGTCATCGTCTTCCTCATTGTCATCACCCTCCACAACGCCTTCCTCCTCGCCTTCGCCCTCCTCCTCGCCCTCCTCATCTCCCTCCTCTTCCGCATCAGACTGCTCGCCATCATCATCTTCAAGCTCGACATCGGCCTGACCACCACTGGAACTGCCACCTGGTGCACCATATATAGAATGTATCGACGACATGTATTCATCAATCGCTGGGCTGGCCTCTGCTGGAAGTGTTGGACGTAGAACTTCAATAAATTTCATAAATGCACTGTTTGCCCTTGCAGACTGTTCTGCCGTCTCTGTGGCCCTTTTCTCAGCCTGTTTTGCCTGTGCCCTAACTTGCTGCAGCTCGGTGGCACTACAACTCGTACCTGAGGCAGGCCAATACCTCGTCGGGGCTATCCTAGGTCGGCAGCGTACTCTGCCAGAATGATCATCTCCCAACACCTGATGTAAGTGATCAGATGGCCCAAAATTGTCTGCTTCTTGGGCATCGAGGGCCTCTAAAGCATCCTGTTACAAATATAAATATATTGTTAAGTTACGAAATAGATATTAAAATATAAAATCAACAGATTAAAACTTACAATCTGCTGCTGAGTCGCTTCGTTGACAGCACGTCCATCCTTTTTTCGTCTACTCGAGCAAAACAGTTTTGCTCGAGGCACACGTCCTTCAATATTTTGTACTTGCCTCTACAATGACATTGAAAACAAAATTTATATAAAGACTTCAGCAAATAATTAAATAATTGAGGAAAAAAAAGAAAATGTAAGTCGTAAAGAAAACTTATAAACAATTGTCATACCTGCTGCCTCTCATGATCCAGCATCGTCGTGCGTCCTAGTGTATGGAGGTATTTTTTTGCATCAATGTTTTTTTTATTTTTTCCAGATGATTCCTAAATAAAATTCGATAATGCAAAGGATAATATTAATGCAAAACTTGAAAGTTATTATTTAAATACCTCAAATGTAATTCATACCTTAAACTGGGTACTCGTCCAATGAGTAATCATCTGACGATACTGCTCTATAGGACAATCATCCACGACTGGTACCGCCTCTAACTCAGTGCCAACTCTAGCACGCCAGCCAATATACAGCTCATGCTTGTAGGCTCTCCAAAGCTCGCCTAAATCCTTTAGACGTTCCATTCGTGCACCCTCACCATCAGGAAAATTAAATCGAAGCTGAAATGAAAATATTAATTTATATAAATACAAAAAAAATTCATGGCATTAAATACAACAGATTTTTTTACCCATATCTCTGCCCAAGCTCTATCTTTGACCTCATGTGGCAAATGTCTCCACGACAGCGGGCTGACGGGAATGATGTCGGAGTATTTGGCAAGCGTCGCCATAAAACTCCGACATTGCTGCCCTGTTTTCTCAACCATCTGATTGTCTTCATTATATTCCACCATAACCTGTGTGCGACGGTTCCACACCGAACGCATGCGTGTAAGGCCCCGCCCCCGCCTCCTTTCAGTAGATGTATCTGTCATGAAAGAAAAACAAATATTTTATCAAAACATGTTATAATGAAAATAAATATTACTATAAAAATTTGATAGGGTTTTATAAATATACCTGTGCTAGTCTGATCAATGAGTGGCGCCGGATCCACAGAACCTGATGGAACACCCTCTGGTGGAACAGGAGTCGAAGACGATGGAATATAAAAGCTCGGAGAGACAGAAGTAGAAGGAAAAGAAGATGGAACAACTGTATGACCTGATGCTGACTGGGGAGTGGGAATCATCATGGGATGTGAAAATGATGGGGCAGAAGATGCAGAAGGTAGCGAAAACATGGGAGGTCTAAATATCCCGTGTGTCCCTAACGACACACCGGGATCAGAATGTGGGAAGGCTGAAATGTCAGTGGGATGGGCAGGGTCTAGTCGGGCACGCGCAGCTCTATGTCCACCTCTGGTACGAACCCTCCTCGTACCACCGGCCTGAGTACTCGGACCAGTACTAGGCTCCTCGTCGAATAACTGTCGACGTAATGGTGGATCCTACAAAAAAGTTTACAAAAAAAATTAATCACATGACATTATATATTCTGTAAATATATATATATATATTTGAAATAAAGTACTCACTGTAGGCACTAATGGTGGAATGCCCATCTCCTCCATCCGACGATTGTTCTC
Source organism: Viscum album (assembly GCA_963277665.1). Classification (NCBI taxonomy): domain Eukaryota; kingdom Viridiplantae; phylum Streptophyta; class Magnoliopsida; order Santalales; family Viscaceae; genus Viscum; species Viscum album. Next base: position 2,040,828,873 of record OY728147.1, on the reverse strand, counting down.
CGCCATTTTTTTTCTTCGTCTCTCTTCAATTGGCTTCATTTCCTGCATTGGAAAACAAATATGTAATTAATTAGAAAAAGAAAATTAATGTGTAAACCAGAAAACTAAATATATGAGGGAATGAGGGGATTCATTGGTAATTTAGCTATCAATTGTTTTAGAAGAGCTTGAATGAATTTAATAAAACATACAAGTTGTAATGTTCACCAAGTTAGAAATATTGTTTGATTTGGTTTGAATACAGTTCAATTCCAAATTAGAAAATGCAATTCAAATAAAACAGCAACCAATAAACATTGAAAATTCACATAACGGTCAAGTCAGCTAAAACATATTTGTGATCAATACTAAATAAATATGAATATTACCAACCTTAACAACCCAACTCGAGGTAAACCAAAAGAATTGAGAACATGGATGAATGATTCTATATATTTCCAACCACAACTTCAGGTTCACAATCAACTCTGACAATTGAGCTATTGGAGTCATCAAAAGAAATAAATGGATTGGTTCCAATGGCAATAGGGACAGTGTCAATTCCATCATCAGCATCATCAAAAATATGTCTTGGAATTACTTCAACTACGACACCAAATTCAGGTTGAAGTTGATCTTTGACATAAAAAACTTGTTTAGCCATTGATGCCAACACATATGGTTCTTCAGTTGCAAGAGTGCGGGTCATATTAATTACTCGAAATCCACAATCATCAATAAATGTGCCATGTCTCGTCATCGAATCAAACCAATGGCATTTCATCATTGTGACTCGTCCATGAGAGTAATAATCCAATATTATTATTTTCTCAACGACTCCATAATAACCCACATTTTCAAGTCGCGGTCTACTATCTGATGCGCTGGCATAACAATCTGTTGTGGCAGTAACCATAATACCATCATGTTGTGTTCTCATGTTTTTGGCTCGTTCAGTGACAATAAATCTGTACCCATTGATAACAATTGATTTACAGTCACGAACCACGATATTAGGACCAAAAGCCAAAGCTCTTATTTCCTCAGAGACAGAGTCAGCAGACAAACTCAATACCTGCAATATAAATGACAGTTAAACTTAAGTAAATATTGAAATAATTAATTTAAACAGTAATATTTTTACCTTCAATTTTAACCAAGCAGAAAACTCTTTGCTATGCAAAGTCTCTCTCCTTCTCAAAGATAAAGAACGATGCTTCCTATTTATCATTGTTTTATGTTCCCTGTAGATAAAAAAATATGAATAGTTTAACAGATATATATGTAAGATATACATATTCAATTTTGTTACCTGATATAGTCATCGAACAAATCACATTTGAACAAAACTGTGCGATGTGCCATCTCCCGCTCTTCATGGCTTAATGTCTTCAATGTATATGATCCAGGAATTCCTCCTGTTTGAGGAAGTGATGGAAAACTGGGTTCAATTTGCTCATATTGTTCTTCTTCATTTCTCATTGGTCTGTTCATTCTTGTAGTAAGATCAGACAAATACATTGAACAGAAATCCATACATTCTTGAGCTAAGTAACCGTTCACGATAGAACCTTCGGGATGATTCTTGTTTCGAACATAAGACTTTAATGTGAACATATTTCTTTCAGTTGGATACATCCAACGAAAAGAAACAGGTCCTCCGAGAAGTATTTCAGTTGGAATATGGACAGTCAGATGCAGCATGCATGTGAAAAATGATGGGGGAAATATTTTCTCCAACTCACACAAAATTAATGGGGCATCTGTCAACATTTTTTGCAAGAAAGACTTGGACAACTTCTTAGCACAAAGATCTCTAAACAAATGGCACAACCGAATAACACCCACCCTTACATTATTGGACAAAAGATGACGGATTGCTATTGGAAGCAACTCATGCAGTAGAACGTGATAATCATGAGTCTTCAAAGATTTTAGCTTCAACTCTCTTCTGTTGACCCGTTTAGATATGTTACTTGAATAGCCATCAGGAACTCTAATAGTCTCTAATACTTCCAAAAATTGTTTTTTTTCAGTAGGTGTCATCACATAAGAAGCACATGGAAGTTGCCATTTATTTTCACTGATACGCACAGGATGCAATTCTGGTCTGATGCCCCAATCCACCAAGTCACGTCGAGATCGTAAATCATCTTTTGTCTTCCCCTTGACATTTAGAAGAACTGAAAGCAACATTTCACATATATTCTTTTCAATATGCATTACGTCTAAGCAATGATGTAGCAAATTGGTTGACCAATAAGGCAAATCAAAAAAGATACTCCTCTTCCTCCAATTGTAACAGGTTTCTGTGGAAACATTCTTTCTCTTTCCAGATTTCATTTGACCCTTCCCGAACGAAAAACTGAAATCTTTCAATTCATTAAGCACATCAGTTCCAGACATACGCTGAGGTGGATCATCGGTCTCTATAGTATTATCAAATCTTCGACGATTCATTCTATATGGATGATCCTTTGGAAAAAATCGTCGATGTCCCATAAAACTGAAACTACAACGATGTTTCAGTCTTCTGGATCGTGTATTCTTCATACAAACTGGACATGACAGTTTCCCCTTCGTGCTCCATCCAGACATCATTGCATAAGCCGGAAAATCATTGATTGTCCACATAAGCGCAGCGCGCATCTGAAATATGTCTTTTGAACATGCATCGTATGTGCGCACACCCACATCCCAAAGAAGCTTAAACTCTTTTATTAAAGGTTGCATGTATACATCAATATCAATGCCAGGATCAGAAGGACCAGATATGAGTATACTCATGAAAGTGAAAGGTTTTTTCATACACAACCATGGGGGAAGATTATAAATGTGTATAAAAACTGGCCATGTGCTGTGCGAAGTAAGCATCTGCCCAAACGGATTAAAACCGTCGCATGAAAGACCCAGCCTCACATTACGCACGTCAGCTGCAAAATCAGGATGTCGAGCATCAAATCTCTTCCATGCAAATCCATCTGCAGGATGAACCAACTCATCATCAGTCTTCTTTCTCTCGGTATCATGCCATCTCATTTTTATTGATATGTCATCAGACATAAAAAGATTCTGGAGTCTGGGGATCAATGGAAAGTGCCACATTACTTTCTGTGGAACGCGGGATGGTGTTCCATCAGATTTTGACTTCCAGCGGGATGTGCCACATTTTATACAATCATTTCGTTCAGCGGTTTCCTCCCAGAATAAACTGCAATCTTTCGGGCAAGCATGAATTTTGTTTCTTGAAAATCCAAGTTCCTCAACTAACTTCCATGCCATATAGTGGTTTGAGGGAATATCTGCATCATCTGGAAGTAAATCCTTCAAGAGGGTAAGAATGTAATCGATTGCTGTATTAGAAATCCCATACATAGTTTTCCCATGAAATAATCGGATTAAAAATTCCAGCTTTTTCATTTTATCGCATTGCCGATATACTGGAGTCGTGGCAGCATCATTCAATTTTTTCACCCTATCAATATCATCATTTTCACTAGATGCATCAGCTGTCCTCATATAGAAGTCTTCTTGAGTCGAAATCCTTTCTTTTTCATGATGACGAATAAACGGAAACCGATCATCTAACAAATTCTCCATTCCAGTCTTTTCATTTCGATCATCACCAATTTGAGATTTCGTTTTCTCCCCATTGTGATACCACAGAAAGTAGTTTGCTTGAAACCCATTTTTGGTTATGTGGTAGCTGACTTCTTCACGGCTCAACCAAGGTCTACCAACACAATTGGAACATGGGCAGTGTATGCGACCACTATCTGAAGCATTGTGAAATGCAAAATCTATAAAGCTCTCCAAATTGTTTTGAAAATCATCTGAGATCCGATCGGTTTCATACATCCAACTTCTGTCCATTCTGTAAAAAGAATTTATATAAGTCATTTTGTCATAAACAATTCAATAGGCATTAACTATAATAGAATATACATTTAAGTAAACGATAAAGGAAGAAAATAATCAAGGTATCAACTACACATGTCAAAAAAACATACAAATGTGTTATTGAAAAAATGTAAAACCAATAAGAACTTAATGTGTTATATCACATAACAGCATGACTCATCCCATAACCATATTAGTAGGGTATCATGAACATGAATAACATCAACCTTGTGCCATCCTCCTACCCTACATGACCCCAACCACATGCCACATCTTATTATAGCCTTATCACATCACACCTCACCGAAAAACACTAGGGAAATCATAGTACATCTCACCTGAAGACACATGGACAATCACATCGCATCTTGCCTAAAAACACATGGTCAATCACTTTTGAAGGAAGAGTAGGGAAGACATGGTAGCTATACAAACATATAACCACCATCCTAGATATTAGAAAAAATACCCATAACTCAAAACCTCTGATCGTTGGTAAGTTTATCCAACTCTGGTTGGGAATGTGTAGAAATAACATAAAAATACATGATATATAGATAGCACAAAATACTCAACCTATGGGTTCACATTAACTACATAATCACACACTTCACTACTACCATAAAACACAGAAACCACACCACCACCACACAAGACGCATATCATTGGAATATAATTCTACATTCAGTAAGTCTATCTATGGAATTATCATAAGAATCCATGTATCAATTGGAATATAATTCTACATTCAATAAGTCTATCTATGGAATTATCATAAGAATCCATGTATCAATTGGAATATAATTCTACATTCAATAAGTCTATCTATGGAATCCCTCCCTTGGATCCATGTATCACCCATGGCTTAATCAATATTCAAAGAAATGAGTCTATCCGTGGAATTCCACTGTGAATCCATTTATCACATAAAGCGTATAAGTTAATAGAAACAAGATTATATACCTGGCATCCTAATAGAATCCATGTATCACTATTTACTATTAATCATTTAATGAATTCCATTTCATTTAAACAATTCATTAAACATACAGAGGTCAAAAACTAAGGTATTTAATACAACTCACCTCAAAATGGCGACTCAATCAAATAATAACCTGAAAAGAATGAAGCTTCATTTACTCATGTTGTAATGACAAGATAATGAGATTCCCTTGCTTAATCAATCAATTCCATATCATGGTCTCAACATAACTCATAATGGCTAGCAATTCAATGAAAATTCAAGCACTCACATGGGAATTTTTAATAGAACACTCCTAACAAGACTATAAAGATATCACATGCATTAGTTATAATATATCTAACATGGTAACATAAAATATAAGATAAATTCAATCCAATTTCATAGATTCATAGCATAGTCTCTACTTTACTCACATTGGCAAGGCAATACAATTAAAACATGTGTTAAAAAATAATTGGCATTCATGTGTTAAAAGGGGAATGCAAACCATAAAATACCCTTAATTAATTTAATTTACAATTCAATTCAGAAATCGAACAATCAATTCAATTTATATAACCTTTCACAAATGACATCCCATGTTCAAGGGGTAAAATCCAAAAAGGAATTTTCAATAAAACTCACCCTTAGGCTGGTCCGGCCGGCAGTAGCACCAAAATCACCTAAACTGATGGGAAAAATGAAAATAGGTTTAAATACTATCCAAACATTTGAATACATTTTCAGTTAAGAAGAATAATAACCTGAATAAGAGCTGGAAAATTGAAGGTCGGCGGTACCTCCAAAATCGCCTAAATCCGCTGCTGCTCCCGTTTTAGGGTTGTGTATCGCGAATTGGGGAGAGAACATGCGGCTGGGAATTTGGGGAGGACCTTTGCCAACGGTTCTTAAAAACCGTTGGCATATGTCTATCTATCCCAACGGTTCTACAGAACCGTTGGGATAAACCTGCTAAAACCTCATCTATGCCAACGGTTCATGAGAACCGTTGGTAAAAAACCATCTATCCCAACGGTTCTCATGAACCGTTGGGAAAAAGCTCCCTGGAAACCTCTATGCCAACGGTTCTAATGAACCGTTGGTAAAAACCTCCTTCCCCAACGGTTTCGAAGAACCGTTGGTATCTAACCGTGGGGAAAGGCCAGCATTCCAGTAGTGATTGTCATGGAAAATTAAGAAAATGATCCATAAGACTTTATTGATTTATAGGAATCAACCACACGTCAATATGATGCTCATATTGCTTGATATGATACAAAGTACCATTTCACCTTTGTATTTTTATTAAAATGGAATATCACTCATCAAAAAGTCAAAATTGAGCAAACGACTTTTGATTGACATGAATTTTAGGAAAATAATCATTAATTCCTTTTTGATTTGTAGGAATTGATTGTTTGTCAGTCTGATGCTCGTATTGCCTGGTGTGATCTAAATTACCAGTTCACCTTTGTATTTTTTTTAAAATGACATATCTCCCATCAAGGAGTCAAATCGAGATTTACATGAAAACTTAAAATGGTCTTTGGGTTATTTTTTGATCTATATGAATCAATCGAGTATCAATATGATGTTCCGATTGCTCGGTATGATCCAAAGTACAATTTCACATTTTTATTTTTATTAGAATGAAATCACTCATCAAGGGCTCAAAACCAAGAATGATTTTTTATATTGTCATAGAAACTTATAATAAAGATCCTAGAATATTTTTGATCTGTATGAATCAATAGTGCATCAATTTAATTCCTGGATAGATCGGTATAATGTAAAATATGATTTTAAGTTGTTAACACTTATTAATAAATGAAAAATCACTGGTGTGGGGTCAAAACTGGGCAAACAGATTCAAATTGGTGTAAAAATTTAAGAAAATAATCTTAATGTAATTTAAAATATGTATAAATCCAATGCACATCAATCCAATACTAGAATTATTCAATATGATCGAAAGTGTTGTTTTACCTTGAATATTTTATTAAAGTGTTATATCAGGGTCAAAATCAGGCAAATGAGTTTAAATTACCCTGAAAACGTAGTAGGGTGACCTTTGAATCATTTGTTTTATATAAGAATTAATCATGTGTCAATCTAATTTCTAGATTTCTTAGTAAGATCCGAAGTACCATTTCAAATTTCCATTTTTATTAAAATGACTTATCACTCGTTAAGGGGCCTAAATCAAGAAGACAAGTTCAAATTGATGTGAAAATTTTGAACAACGATCCTCAAATCATTTGTGACCCATAAGAATCAACCTTGCATCAATCTGATGCACAGATTGTTTGTTATTATGGAAAGTATGATTTCATATTGTTACCATTTGTTTTATCATGGATTACATAACATTATAGTTGTAATTTGTTATTATTTTTTATATGCCTTTACTAAAAAAACATTGCTTATATTGGAGACATGTTTTGTATGAGGTTTGGTTGATTGTTGGAGAAATCCTATTACAAGAGTTTTGTTTCAGTATTGGTTGTAATTATTTTCGATTATAATTAAAATTTACATCAATATAATCATGGTATACTGAAATTATTTAATGTAATATTTTAATTTAAATGATGATACAATGTAAATTTAATAACCCGAAATATAATTGTTTTTTTTGGTTTTTTATATTCAATATGGTGGTTTAATGTAATATTTGTTTTGCATTTATTATATTTATTTGTAATATTTGAATTGTGATTTTTTTTAAATATAACATTTGTTTATTGTGATATTTTTATTTTATTTTGAAATATATTTTTTAATATTATTTTGGATATAAAGATAAAGTGATGGAATACTTTATTTAATATGGTGGTGTAATACTTTATTAATATTATTTTGGGTATAAAGATAATTCTTGTCACCATTGTCCGTTTGGTACCCAGAGTAGATTACATGGTTGCAGGTGTTGACAAAGGGAAGTATATGTCTTCAAACACTTGATTGTTTGCTATTTAGGATGAAGCTTGATAGCTGATGACTGAGCTAGAGCTCGGGATGCTTGAGATATTCTTTTATTTCCTTTACACTGTTGTGAAACATATTATTCATGTTGTCTTGTATCCATGTTTTTCAGTTTTCTAGTGACATGACTTATCATCATTAGTAGTTGTATTGTTGAATATTTTTTTTAGTTACACAATTATTTTTATCCCTTGTTTATCTATTACTGTTATCTGTTTATGCCGTTACTTATCTTTCTTCTTCTATTTACCTATTTTATGTGCATGAATTGTGCTACACTCTGGTAATGAGGGAATACTCTCCCCACGGACACACCCTAGGCCCTCACTATTAGTCGGAAGCCTCTGACATTCGGGGAGATGCGCTTGAGGCCATGTGGCCCACTGGGCTCGGGGCACCTATTAAGTGGAATCTAGGTCGGGGATGTCACTAAGTTTTAAATTCAACCTTAGGAATAAAATATGTTCCTTTTGGTCCACTTGAATTAGATTAGGACAATTATTATTATTTTATTTAAAGAAGAGTTAAAAGTGTTAAATTAAAAGTTTAATAACTAAAATATTTTTAATATAGGGTTATACATAAGATAAATTTGACTGTAAATATTATTAAGAAATATAAAAACATTTCCTAAATAATGCTATTTTATTTATATTTTTTTAGACATTAAATAATTAAATTTATTTATGACAAAATGATGATGCCGTAATTACCTTATTATTGAAAGATTAAAATAATTGATATTATAAATATTAATATAATTGTAAATTGAGACTTTTGATGTATTACACAAATTTTATAAATTAATATGAAACTTTAGGGTTGATTAATTAATTTTTTTTCTAAGTGATAAAGTTGTTATGACTTTCACAAAAACCAAATACTAAATAGTGTCAAAATTGACATAAATGAGTTTTTAAAACAAATAATATATTATTAATTGATATAATAATACTAAAAATATAAGCTTCATCCAAAGTACTAGATAAGGTTAGATATATCAATAATGAACCACTTGGGGTTCTCTTTGATTTTTATAATAAGTTTATTAACCATTTATTATAATAATACAAGAATACATGGTAAAAGTTAAACTATTTAACTAAGAGTTAAATCTAAAAGATACGGTTAATATGGTGACCTAAACCTGTATAAAACCTATTGGTTAAGAGGTTTTAGACCTATCCACACTTTATCCTCGAAATAAATCTTTTTTGAGCCATTATAAACTGATTATGATTGTATAATAAAATAATATTTCAAGTTTTTCCTAAAGAGACCCTCACCTCTCTTATAAAAGGGTACTTCCCCTTATCTCAAAATCACACCTCCAATTCCATTTGGATTGACCAAAAACTGTTAAAATATCCTCCCAACTACCCTAAATTCAACCTATAGGCCTTACTTTTATCAGAATCCAACCTAAGGATCCCATTTTATCAAATCAAAAGGAAGTACCCGAAGAAGAGATAATAATTTCATCACCTCATTCAAAGTTATTTGCTTCTTCCACTTCCTCTTTCTTTGTTGTTTCCATACCAAAATAATAAATCATGTACCTTATACACAATGTTATGTTATTATAAATATGGTACAACCATATTCATTATTCTATCAATCCTATGAATGACAAAGTCACCATACGTGCGTACGTACGACTTACCGTCTCCACGTCGTGGTGTAGTTTGTTATTCAACACATCATCATTTGGATGAGTATAATATTGAGTATAATTGATGTAAATAATAAATATAACATGTTAATGATTCTTTATATATGACATACCATCCAATTACATACTATTTCACCATCAATAGAATGGTATTATCACTCATGCGTACGTACGGATTACCATCTCCACAAACGCGATGAGATAAATTCCCCATCATAACATTTCAAGAATAATTTTCATTTTATTATTAAAAATAATTTTTAAGAACTTAATATCATTCTTGATATGAATCAAATACATACTATCCATATCAAACATGACTTCTGTAACAAAACATATAATGGAAAACGAATCAGTTAACACCCTAAACAATGATACTACTGAAATATTATTTACAAATTAATATTGAAAGATCATATATGATATCATATTTATGTATGTGGTTATTTTATAATTTAATAACAATTATTTCACCATTATACAGGAGGTTAACCTACCCTATACTAAGAAAAAATACAAGGTAAGGGGTTTTCATCTCACTTTTATTCTCATGAGATTCATGATATATTTGACACTACTTACTTTTGTGTGGTGTATGTACTGCCCATGATTGCATTCTTTGTGTAATATAATTTAATTTATGGGTATTTACATCTTCATTGTACGATCCTTATTTCATGGTTTGTATGTTCCAAAAGTTACCAAATCGGTAAGGAAATTTCTAATTTTGATTTCCACTCATTAGGTTTTACGCAAACTTCATTGATTATTTTACTCCAAGATTATGTGTGATATCACTATTTATTTATTTATTTAGTACTTTATACCACCCTTTGTGTGGATATACTTTTGATATACATAATCACTCCATTTATAAATTCTCAATCCATCAATATGAACTTGATAAGAGTAATCTTAACTCAATTTCCATTCATTGAGTTAAACATCCAAGTCATTGGTGTTGTTTTTACAAGAATATGTGTAAATTTCCTCTGATTAATTTACACTGAATATCCAATAATAATGAGTTTATTTATATTTTTCACACATAATTATGTCATTTATTTATCCTTAACATAAGTATATGGTCTTTATAAAGGATTTTATCTCAATTTAAATTCCATTGAGACTTCTTTGTTTTTATACACAAATTCACTTTTATATGGTGTACATACTGTACTTTGACATGGTATATCCTGAATATATTTATTATCATGATATTATAAACTTTTTATTACCTCAATTATATGTATTCAAGCATCTCTAATTTGGTTAGGAACTCTATATAAAATATGATTTTAAATGTTTTAAATATTTATTCTTCTAAATCTTTCTCATTAATGTCCATGTTTTAAAAATGGTGTTAAGGATTTATTTATATGAACATGAATGTTTTAAAATTAAAATTTCTTTTAAAAGTTTCAAAGTGTTATGGGAATATTTGATTTAAAGATCTATTTTTAACATCTTCTTGATAAATAGAGAGAATTTTAAATGTTTTCAAGGAAAATGGGATATTTCTCTCAAATAATTTTACTGATTATTTTCATCTATGTCAATATCCTTCATTATTATTGATTGAGGTTGATTTATTATAATACAGTCTTTCATATTGTATTTAATGAGTTATGTTTGACTGTGGATGTTCTATTCTTATACCATTCATGGTTTGTGGTTAAATTATTGACATTTCGTATGCTAGTTTTAATAAAAAGGTTTAGATTATGTTTCAACCTTTTCATATGAGGAATGAATTAGAATTAGTAATTAATGGGTGGAGCCCTCTATAGCTTCTCGATGCATCGGTAGGTCTCATGAGACAAACTCGTGTCTTGAAATAAGTCCTTGAAAAAATCTTATATGCAGTCTTGGCACAAGGCCTTGACTATGTGGTTATGATGTCTGACATTATGCATTCCATCATTATGAAATTTCCTGTTGATATTACATGTGATTATTCGACTAGTAGAATATCCTTGCGAATAAGTAAATGACACTATTTGATTTATCTTTTACATGTTATACTGAAGTTTAAGTTTAAAAGGATTGTGTTTTAGTCTTATACATTTCCATAAATGTTTATGCTTATTTATGATAGTTTTTATTATATTGTTATCCTTAATGAGCATCTGATCCCACCCCTTTCTTATATTTTCTTTTTCCCAGGATGTGAAGAAGTATATTATGCTTGAACTATAGGGATAGGTTAAGGGATATGAGTGTGTTCAAAGGGGACACATTTTTGTTGTTTTTTTATGATGTAATGTAAAACTTATGTATGTATCTAGTACTTTTAAGGCTAATAAACTAATCAATATTTTGAGACTTGATATCTTGTGATCATGATAATGTTATGTAATAATGCATAGACTCTGGGTAAATGGGGTCTGGTAATTACATAACATGCCCTCTAACACCTAAATATTATTCTTTGAATGCCCGTCTGTCTATAGGTGAAAATTCATAAGCGCCTTCTGTAACCCCTTTCATAAGTGTGATGTAAAACATAGATCATGATCTGAAACTGTAGTCCACGACACCCCATGTAACCATAATATCTCCTGAACATATAGGTCACCCAACTGGTCCATGACGAAGGTCTCTCAAATTGATAAGAAATGTGCCACCTTGGTCAACCGATCCACAACTACCCATATCACATCATGATAAAGTTTGGTTAAACCAAGACGCACTGCCCACTTTGAAGTATGAAAATAACAACTCAACTCTTCCTACATACAATTAGGCACAAAAACACAACAAAAAACATTAACGATCTCATACTTATCGATAGTACAATTGGAATGTGACTCCCCACCTTCAAGACTTTCCCTCAAAGTTAAACACTTCAGATCCTCACGCCGCCACTCCTTGAATTGGATCAAAAGTGTGGACTTAACTACTAAGGATGAAAGGGTTATCTGCCCATGTCCCTCATGAACCTCAATGTGCATCTAGGGAAACAATTCCACCATCCCCCACTTAGAACTAGACTACTAAACCATCTAATTTTGATTATTTTGACTCAAAGCATCCACAACACTGTTTCCCTTTCCCAGCATGTAGACCAACTCAAAATCAAAGAACTTAATATACTCAACCCATATTCATTGCCGAAGATTTAAATCACACTAGGATAAGATTTATTTAAGGATTTTATGATCAGTATACACCGTAAAATTTTCTCCCAACAAGTAATGCCTCCAACACTTTAAAGCATAAACCACCATGACCAACTCAAGATCATGCGTATGGTAGTTTCATTCATGATGCCTCAACTGTCATGACCCATACGCCACAACCCAATCATCCTACATCAACACTTCCCCAATACCAACACCAGACACATCAACAAATAGTGTATACTTCTTACCCAACTTAGGTAGGATCAAAATTAGTGTCGCAATCAACCTCATCTTTAATTCCTAGAAAGCATTCTCACATTCCCCAGACCATTCAAACTCGATGCTATAAAGACCCTGACCCCAGTTGCTTAGAGTCAGTGAATTATTTTATTATATTAGCATATAAAAGGGGAGACACATCCCAAGGTACCAAATAGTTTAGTATCTTTGGAAAACAAGACACATACATAAGTTTTACATTACAAATTTGAAAGGAAATATAATATATAAATTCAATGGGAAACATCCATAACTCCTAGATTATCCCTACAAGTCATTCATAATATTCATCTTTGCATACTGGGGTGAAATAAAACATAAGAAAGGGGTTAAATAAGGTTATAATTGAGGGTAAATAGTACATTAGAAGCATAAGTAATAATACATGATGAATAAATAAAGGTACATATGCTATTAAAACATAATCTTGAGCATAATATAGAAGGAATAAAATATGAATAAATAATGACATAATAAAACATAACCATAGATATTATACTAGTTGAATAATCATATGGGATATCAATTAATAGTTTCATAATGAGGGAATTTATAACGCAGGATTTCATAACTATATTTTGAAGTCCTCAAACCAAGATGATCATACCACGATTCACTGTGTAATTTTCACCTTTACACCACTGTGTTGAACCTGTTTTATATTGAAGATTATAAAAATAATGACAAGTTGAATTCCATTTTTGAATCATTTATTTTTTTATCACTATTGAAAAGGGAAATGATACTTGTTTTGATGATTCCATTGCAGGAGGAGGTGATTTGGAGGGCCGATGATGATGTCTAAGAAAAATGGGCCAAACTGCGCAAAATCTAAGAACACCAGTTGATTAATCCACACAATTCTACTAGACCATGCATCTAATTGGGATGATATTTTGTGTGATGGTCCAAATTTCATTAGGATACATTTATTATGAATAAACCCAAGACTCATTCGGTAATCTATTGGCCCAACCGACCTGATCTTTCCAACACATCGAATCTGTATGATGTCAAAAGCTGTGTGCTGTGATCTGTTCGTATCAAGGTCTATAGGTGTAAAATTTTTGCTTAACTTTTTTTGGAGGCAGAAAAGAGGTGGGGATAAAACTTTTTTAATTTCTAAAAATTGATATGAAGCTTTCTGGAGGTCGAAACACCTATGACAATTGGTTTTAAGAATTCTGTGTGCTCAAAACCACCATCCCATTTTCCTATAAAATGGAACCTTGGGATCCTCATTTGTAAGTTCGGCCAAGAGGTAAATATCTGGTATTTTTGAGACCCAAATAAGTCCTCTCATCATCCAAGGAGTTCTGCAGGCCCCTATCCTCAAAGGGGAATCAAGTATGAAGAGGGAGTTCCACCCGAGCCTCCTCCTCCTCTTGATGGCGAGCTAAACGGTGGACGATCATTTCGAGGGAGATACAAAAACTTGAGAGGGAGTTCCAACACATGTTATTATACTGGTTTTGTATAATTTGTGTGTTTAATGTTTCACTTATTTTTTTTCTTTACATGATTTCCCCTGATTACATTTAATTTGATATAATTAAGTGGAACACTTTTTATTTCAACACCGATTGGGTTGAGATTTCAAGTGGAAATCTTGGGTTGTTCCGATTGGACAACACAATAATCCTATTTATCTCACGCATACATAAGATTTAAGTATGATTTGGTATAACTAATATTCTATGTTTTATAACCAAATCTTGGCACCACAATTTTTTTCCCAAGGGGTTGTTCTTTAAGCATCATTTGAAGAGGCAAGAGGGGAGTCAAGATCTTGACAACCTTCAACCAAAGAATTAAACAAAACCATGTTAAATTTTCAGAACAATGAATTATCCAAGATGTGTAGTGAACTTGAAATGATACTCTTCTCTCTTAATTATTAATACACCACCTTTATTTATCAACTATTTAACTCTTTAATTAAGTAATTTACTTAAATATTTTTTCAAAACCTCCCCCTATTTAGTAATTCTTATTAAAAATACATACTCAAAACCTATAAAATATCATCAATAGATGACCTAGGGTCTTCCCTAAACTATAAATAAATCTTAAAATCATAATCAATTTGACGTGTCATGATAGCACGACCAAATTTTGGCACCATTGCTGGGGAGCGCTTTGGTTTTTAGTGTGTGTTTTTTATACGGTTTTTGTAATTTTTGTAAATATTTATTTGTTTTCTCTTATACCTTTTTGATCCCTTTTTGTTATGATATATTTGTTGTGTAGGTTTGGTTCATGATGCGTTCTACTCCAGGAGATTTAGCACCTTTCAAACCCGAACCGGAGAGGACCCTACGTCAACGATACCGAGACACCCAAGATAACACTTTGAAGGAGGACACACCATATATTGAAACTCTTCTTCACCGTTCATCTTCGTCTAGAACTAACATAGAAATTGAAATTAATGTGAATAACATGGATGAAAAAAATTTAACACTAAAATGACTAACCTCAACTGATGTTGATATTCATCCCACATACATTCAATTACAAGGTGAGGAACCCAATTTTGAACTAAAATCTGGTTTAATTTATCTATTACCAAGATTCCATGGACTTCTTGGAGAAGATCCACAAAAGTAGTTAAAATAATTTCAAACTATTTATTCAACATTAAAACCTGCTAATGTGGATGAGGAGAAAGTAAAGCCTAGAGCATTCCCATTTTCTTTAGAAGACACTACGAAAGATTGGTTATACCTTGTTAATTCACCAATAAGAGGTTGGGCATACATGAACCACCTTTGTCTTGAAAAATATTTTCCAGCCCCTCGAGCTGCAACAATAAGGAATGAAATATGTGGTATAAGACAATATCAAGGGTAAAAAATTCATGAATATTGGGAAAGATTTAAAATATTTGTTCAAGTTTTCCACACCACCAAATAAGTGACCAAATTTTAATACAATATTTTTATGATGGTTTAATCCCTATTGATAGAAATATGATTAATGCTGCTACAGGTGGTGCGCTGGTAGATAAGACCCCAAATTCTGCAAGGACCTTAATTGAGAACATGGCACAAAACACTCAACAATTCGGTACAAGGTCTAGCGTACCCATTCGAGGTGTCCATGAGGTGAAAAGTACTGAATTCGAGAAGAAGGTGGACACAAAGTTCGAAGAGGTAAGTACCCTTCTTCGATAACTTTCTCTTTCCCAAGGTAAATACCAATCTCCTCCTCCCATCCATTGTGGTATATGTTCTTATGACACCCAATACTTGGACCAATGCCCCCAATTGAGAGAAAATTCTGAGAGTTGTGAGGCAATCTTCCCAGGACGCCCCTATAACAAACCCTTTTGGCAAGAACCATACTATCCATCCAACTATGGGTGGAAGGAGAACCAAGACTATAGGAAAGGGGGGTATTCAAACCAACCTCAACAACTATGGAACTTACCGGGACAAAGTAGTCATCCACCACCACCACCCAGAAATCCTCAACCACCCCAAAGGCCTTTCCAACAAACCCCTACAAAACTCAAGCCTAGCCTATAAGATATGATGAAACAAATGGATGACAACAATATCCAATTCGAAAAAACCACTCAAGTATCCATACATGATCTAGAAACCCAATTAGGCCAACTAGCTAACTCAGTTGGTGAAATTCAAAGTCACGAATCAGGTAAACTTCCCTCTCAACCATTAGTTAACTCTAGGGATAAAGGAAATGTTAGTGACATCACCCTTAGAAGTGGAAAATAACTAGAAATTAAAATGAATCCTACATTAGAGTTATCCCCTCCTGAGGAAACCTCCATCCCAGCCATAAAAATGTTCCAAATTTTGAAGAACCTTGTCCTAAGAAAAGCCCTTCCAATAGAAAGAGTGTGTATATTGATGAGTGACCTAGCCCAACCATTCCTCTTCCATTTACCTAAAGGGTCACCCAACCAAGAAAAAAAAAGGAAACTGAACTTGATAAGGAAATATTGGAAATTTTTAAGAAAGTACAGGTTAACATCCCATTGATTGATGCTATGAAGAAAATTCCATGCTATGCCAAGTTTCTAAAGGAGATGTGTACACACCGAAGGAAACTTCATGGATATGAGAAGGTGAGCTTGGGGAGGAATGTTTCAACATTTATAGATCCATCACTTCCCACCAAGTGAAATTATCTTGGAACATTCTCAATTTTATGAACCATTGGGGAGTATTCTTTTTCTAATGCTATGCTTGATTTAGGTGCCTCTATTAATGTGATGCCTCACTCCATTTACTCTACATTGTAGGTTGGGGAACTGAAGCCTACTGAAATTATTGTTAAACTGGATAACTGGAGTACCGCACACCCCTCTGGTGTGTTAGAGGATGTTCTTGTGAGGGTTCAAATTTTAGTTTTTCCTGCCGACTTTTATGTGCTTAAAATAGAGGATGATAGGATGAATGGACATGCCCTGATTATATTGGGGAGACCCTTTTTGAAAACCACCAAAACCATAATTAATTTCCACAATGGTACATTATATATGGAATTTTGTGGTGACATATTCCATTTAAACATCATTGATTCCATGAAGCACCCATCAGAAGAACATTCCTCTCTCTCTGTTAATTCAATTGATGTACTCCCTACCCCTAAAAACAACTTTTATTTCCCCCGATCCCCTTTTTGTGTTTTCTTCACTGATATAAATGCTAGGAAATGAGTCATGTAATGATTGTTTTAGTGGTCTAGAAATGTTTCATGCATGTTTATTAATTGATATTTTCTTAAACACTAAGGAGCCAATGACCACCGATGATACTGCTAAGTTTGTAAAAGCTCATTTCTCATACGGGGATGATACTATTGAGTAGTTAGATGAGATCAGTCACCTATCACTTTCACACACACTCCCATCAATCTAAAATCCACCTGAATTGGAACTAAAACAACTGCCTCAAGATTTAAAATATTCTTATCTTGAGAATGGGAACAAGTTTTCCGTTATCATTGCTAGTTCACTCCCTCCTTAGCATGAATTGTGACTGCTTGAACTATTGAGGGAGTATAAACAAGATTTGGAATGGAAACTTGCTGAAATTCCTGGTATTATCCCATCAATTTGTACACATCATATTTTGTTAAATGATGAGGCTAAACTAGTGAGGCAGGCACAACGTCGATTGAACCCAAACCTCCTAGAAGTTGTGAAAAAGGAGGTAACAAAATTATTGGCTACTGGAATCATTTACCCCATCTCTGACAGCTAATAGGTCAGTTCTATTCAAGTAGTTCCTAAAAATACCGATCTTACAGTAATCAAAAATAAAAACAATGAATTGGTTCCAATTCGTGTGCAGAATAGTTGGCGTGTCTGTATAGACTATCGCTGTCTAAACCAACACACTAGGAAGGAACATTTCACTTTTCCATTCATTGACCAAATGCTAGAGAGTCTTGTGGGTAAGTCCCATTACTATTTCCTTGATGGGTATTCTGGATACTTTTAGATCCATATTTTCGCCAAGGATCAGGAAAATACAACCTTCACTTGCCCCTTTGGCACATTTTCCTATAGAATGATGCAATTTGGTCTGTGCAATGCTCTGGGTACTTTCCAACGTTTCATGATTAGTATTTTTTCAGATTACCTAGATAATTGCATTGAAGTATTCATGGATGATTTCACTATTTATGGCTCTTCTTTTGATGCATGTTTGAGTATTCTTGGTTCAGTCCTACGTCGATATATTGAAAATAATATTGTATTAAATTATGAGAAATGCCATTTTATGGTGTGAAAAGGTATAGTTTTGTGGAATGTCATTTATGGGTATGGAATCCAAGTAGATAAATCAATAGTGGATGTCATTTCTTTCTTACCATTCCCCAAAATGTATGGGATGTGCGGTCTTTCCTAGGTCATGCTGGATTTTATCGTCATTTCATTCGTGAGTTTAGTAAAATTACACCCCCCTCTCCTGATTACTCCAAAAAGAAAAAGAATTTGTTTTTGATAAATAACGTGAGTAAGCTTTTAATATATTAAAATGAAGTCTAACGTCACCCCCTGTAATCCAACCACCTCGGTGGGATTTACCATTTGAGCTTATGTGTGATGCTTCTAACTATGCAGTTGGGGAAGTCTTGTCACAAAGGGTCGATCGAGCTCCACATGTCATTGCCTATGAATCACGTAATTTGGACCCTGCCCAAGAAAACTACCCCACAAATGAAAAATAATTCCTTGACATTGTTTTTTCCTTGGACAAATTCAGGTCATACCTTTTGGGGTCCAAAGTCATTATGTTCTCATACCATGCAACCCTCCGGTATCTCCTTAAGAAACTATAAGCAAAACCACGTCTCATTCGCTGGATGCTCCTACTTCAGGAATTTAATCTAGAAATTAGAGATAAAAAAGGAGCAGAGAATGTGGTGGATGATCATATCAGTAGGATTCCCCCATCCTCATACATTGAATCATCCCCCTGTATTCCTATAAATGATATGTTTCTCGGTGAGAAATTTTACCGAGTGTAAGATGTTATTCCTTGGTATGCTGAAATTGTAAATTATTTGGCATCATCTTGCATTTATACCGATTTCAATAAAAACCAATACAGTCGTCTAAAACATGAGTCTTGTTGGTACATTTGGGATAACCCCTACCTCTGGCACACATGTAGTGATCAAGTCCTTAGTCATTGTGTTCCTGATAACAAGTTTCAGTCTGTCCTTAGATTCTACCACACTCTTGCTTTTGGGGGGTACTTTGGTCCCCAACAGACTGCTCACAAGGTCCTTGATTCTGGCCTTTTTTGGAAAACACTTTTTCGGGATTCCCATGATTTTTTCAAATCTTGTCCTCATTGTCAAAGAATGGGGAATGTATCTAAAAGAAATGAAATGCCACAACAACCATTGCTCTTTCATGACATTTTTGATGTTTGGGGCATTGAATTTATAGGTCCATTTCTTAGTTCCTTTGGAAACTTATACATTCTTCTGGCAGTTGATTACAAGTCAAATTGGGTAGAGGCACGAGGTACAAGGGATAATGAATCTAAGGTAGTTGTATAATTTTTGAGAACCCAAATCTTCTGTAGGTTTAGCTTTCCTCGGTTCATCATCAGTGACCAGGGTTCTCATTTCTGCAACCAAAAAATGAAATCACTTTTGCGCCGGTATGGGGTCAGTCATAGAGTGTCTACTGCATATCATACACAGACCAATGGTCAAGCCTAGGTATCCAACAGAGAGGTAAAACAGATTCTTGAAAAAATGGTTCAACCCAATAGAAAATATTGGAGTCTTCAACTTGATGATTCATTATGGGCCTACCATATTGCTTTCAAAACTCCCATTGGAATGTCACCCTATTGTCTTGTGTTTGGAAAGATTTGTCACTTACTTGTTGAGATTGAGCACCAGACCTACTGGGACATCAAACAATACAATTATAATCTTTCTGGTGCAGGTTCCCAAAGGAAGCTGCAGATTCAGGAGTTAGAGAAAATGAGAAGAAATGCATATGAAAACTACAGGATTTATAAGGAGTGAACCAAGGCTTCCCATGGCTGTCTTATACTTCATCGTCAGTTCCAAATTGGGAATAAGGTCCTCCTTTATAATTCAAGGCTGAAGTTTCATCTAGGTAAGCTTCGTTCCCGCTGGTTTGGCCCATACAATGTTATTAATGTATCTCTATTTGGTGTTGTTTAAGTTCAAAATGAAGAAACCAAGCAAATCTTCACTGTCAATGGGCAGCGGCTGAAGCACTTCCATGAAGCCCTTTTGGAGTTCCCAATGGAGAAAATCCATGTTCAAGAAGCAACATACCAGTGAAACACACTAAGTTTTATCCTTCCTTTTCACCTTCTCAATTATTACAGTGAGCACACTGCACATTCTAGGTGTGGGGGGATGGGTACATTCCTGAGTTAGATAGGAATTTTCATCATTTTTATTTCTTTCTTTCTTCTCTTTTTCACATTCTTTATGGTATTTTCACTTTTTCCCATCTTTTTGAGTTCATTAGGCTTTCCATTGTCTTTCTTCTTTATTCTAATTTTCACCTTCTTTATGGTATTTTCATTCCCCCCATAAAAAATTTCAAAGTTCCATGATTCAGTGACCATAAAGGCAGGAAAGTAAAAATACCATAAAGAATGGTGAAAAAGAATATTTTTATGAAGTTAACATCAGGGAGTGATATTTAGTGAATTGGTTTTCTATCAATGAATAAATGGTTATATCACTCTGAAACATTTACGATGATTTATGCCCCTTATGTGAGTAGTTTTTGGGAAAACGTTTTCACTAATATATCCATACATTTTTGCACCAAACCATGAAGTGTGAATATTTCTTACTTAATATAAGGTAAATATATGTTAGGTTAATATTTTTTAGCTTTAAATTATATTTTCATACGTTCGTTCCTTATTCGATTTGTTTCATTACTATACCAGATTGACCTATGCATGTGTACCTAATGTCTGACTGTTGTATGCCCTAAAAAAAGTTTGTGTCTTGGGCAGGTCAAAAACCACTCCTCCTCAGCCTTTGATCTTGTTATAACTATTGCAATTAGTGTCGTGGGGAGATCAAACAAGGGTTGAGAGATGAGTGTGAGATTTGTTCCAAATGCAACTTCTAAAAAAAATAATAAATTAGGGGAGTGATGAAATGTAAAACATATGGGGATATCTAGTTCGGGAGCTTATGGTTTGACTTCTGGGAATGCTTAAGTGAGTGGGTCTTGAAATATGATTGCAAAGGATGTAGGTTCAGTGAAAATTCATTTAAAGCAGAATAATTTTAAAATAACATATATTAATTGGACAGGAAGTGTAAAGAATATAATGGAATGGTTTTCACACACACACATGGAGAGTTAGTGGAATGGTCTACTTTTTAATTCCTTTCTCATGTTGGTGTCCTGAATCTCTTTGAATTTCATTGTGATATGATTTATGAGACATCTTTTTCCATAGGAAAAACTCCTTGGTGTGGTTCGTGCATTGACCTCATTACTTTAATGAATTAAAATTTACTCTAATGTTAAATCTTCATGATGTTGGGAATATTTATATGCCTCATTTTATTTTGATATGTGACTTTTCCTAGGAGTTCAAATGTTTAGGTGTGGGGGTGTGATCGTACCACGATTCACTGTGTAATTTTCACCTTTACACCACTGTGTTGAACTTGTTTTATATTGAAAATTATAAAAATAATGACAAGTTGCATTACATTTTTGAACCATTTTTTCTTATCACTGTTAAAAATGGAAATGATACTTGTTTTGATGATTCCATTGTAGGAGGAGGTGATTTGGAGGGCCCATGATGATGTCCAAGAAAAATGGGCCAAATCACATAGGATCCAAGCACACCAGTGGATTAATCCGCACACTGATACTAGACTGTGAATCCAATTGGGATGATATTTTGTTTTATGGTCCAAATTTTGTTGCGATACATTTCTTATGAAGGAACCCAAGACTCATTATGCCATCTAGTGTCCCAAACGACCTGATCTGTCCAGCACACTGAATCTGCACGATGTCAAAAGTTGTGTGCTGTGATCTGTCCATATCTCGGGATATAGGTGTCCAATGTGTGACAAAATTTCTATGGAGACATCCAAGAGGTGGGGATACAACTTTTTTATTTTCTACAAATCTATATAAGGATTTATTGAGGTCGAAACACCTATAACAAGTGGTTTTAATAATTCTGTGTGCTCAAAACCACCTTCCCATTTTCCTATAAAATGGCACCTTGGGCTCCTCATTTGAAAGTTTGGCCAGGAGGAAAAGCTCTAGAATTTTTGAGACCCAAAGAAATCCTCTCATCATCCAAGGAGTTTTGGAGGCCCCTATACTCAAAGGGGAATCAAGGATGAAGAGGGAGTTCCACCCGAGCCTCCTCCTCCTCTCGATGGTGAGCTAAACGGTGGATGATCATTTCGAGGGAGCTACACAAACTTGAGAGGGAGTTCTAGAACATGTTCTTATAATGGTTTTTTATAATTTGTGTGCTGTATATTTCATATATTTTGTTTCTTTACATGCCTTCCCCTTATTACATTTCATTTGATATAATTAAGTGGAATGCTTTTTATTTCAACACCGATTGGGTTGAGATTTCAAGTTGGAATCTTGGGTTGTTCTGATTGGACAACAAAATATTCCTATTTATCTAGCACATACATAATATTTAAGTATGATTTGGTAGAAATCTTATTCTATGTTTGATAACCAAGTCTTTTCAACATGATTGTTGTGCCGAGGGGTGGTTCTTTAAGCATCATTTGAAGAGGCAAGAGGGGAGTCAAGATCTTGACAACCTTCAACCAAAGAATTAAACAAAACCATGTTAAATTTTCAGAACAATTAACTATCCAATATGTGTAGTGAACTTGAAATTATCTCATTATCTCATAATTATTAATACACCGCCTTTATTTATCAACTATTTAACTCTTTAATTAAGTAATTTACTTAAATCTGTTTTCAAAACCTCCACACTCTTTAGTAATTTTTATTAAAAATACATACTCAAAACCTATCAATGCTCCTCAAGAGATGACCTAGGGTCTTACCTAGACTATAAATCAATCTTAAAATCATAATCAATTTGACGTGTCATGGAAGCATGACCACAAGACCATACATAAACAGTTAAAATCTCAAATTAGTTTGTCTCATGAGACCTACCGATGCATCAAGAGGATATAACGGTCCCACCCAACAATTACTAAGTCCAATGCATTCCTCATATGAATGAGGTGAAACATAATCAATATATACATTAATATTGAAACTAACATATGAAATGTAAATAACTTTCCCCAATTAGTAAACATAAACACTAACCATTCAGAGTAATATGGTGAATGATATCAAGATAGCACATCCATAGTCAAACTAATCATAAACCATTAAATAAAATATGGTATATGATTCCATAAAATATTAATCCCAATTAAACATAATAATCAACAAGATCATTTAAATAAATGAAAATAATCTTATAAAACCATCGAGTAATTTTTGAGAGAAATACTCTTTTACTTTGCAAAAAAGAGTTATTTTGGAAAAATATTTATATAAAACTAGAAGTGAACTAAGATAGTTTTTTTCATAATAAAATGAGTGATTTTATAAAAATAATGTTGTATTAAAATAGATTATATATTTCACCTTAAAATAGGTAAGAATTTGAGATGTTACCTTGAATTGGGCTTGTTTATCTAGAAGATTTCGAGAAAGATCATTTTAAAACATGTAACTCCTCATAAAAGAAAGAAGGATTATGATAATTACATATATATAGAAAATTAAAACATAATTTATGATTAAATAAGAATAATTAATAATTTAATTGGGGTAAATATAGAAAAAAGAGTAACTCAAAAGAAAATGGAGGTTCGTGTAGAAACCCTTATCTTATGTCCGAATGTGTTATAAACTTGATCTTAAGGTCCTAGAATATGAAATTAGAATCATTAATAATTTAATTAAAAAACTATTATACACGTATATAGTTTACTATAATTTTATTAAGTTCATTTATGATCTTTTTGATAAGCTATAAGATTGAATTCAGTCATTCTGGAGTGTTCGTTTCTTTGATTTTTATGATTGATTCACTTGATTATAAGTAATGAAGTTCATGTAAAATGGGTATAATTATCTAGTATAGTAATTTAATGTTATTAATGAACAACCATAAGTTTAATTAGTATTATTTATTATTTTTCTTCTATATATGAGGCTGAATCATTAAATAAAATGTTAATGATAATTGTATAACATAATTTTAGTGGGTTTTTAATCACAACAAACTAGTTTTATTCTATTATTTAATATCATGTATATATAATGATTACAAAACATTAAGTAAGACATGATACATATTTTATAATTTTTTTCAACTATAAAAATGGTTTCATGACCAGTCTTGTAGGATAAATTTAAGAAAGAAAGTTTGTTATCCATGAAGGTTGTAAATCGACACCTCCTAGGCGATGATTTTGTTTTTAAAATAAAATAGAGAGAGGGAGAGTAAAGAGATTGATAATGGATACTGAATTAACATTATATCATTATATTTTATAGATGATACATGAGTTATCATGATCATTTTTATAGAGGAGGTTAGGAGAGGATAAGAAAAGAAAATAAATTGATAATGAAATTAAATGAAAAAGGAAGAGGGTTTACCTCTTGACTTATCATCCGTGAGAACCTCCTTAGGGAAAGGGGTTTTGGTCTTTTGGAAAGACCAATAGATCTTGGACATGGGGAAGAGACTAGAGAAGAGGATTTAGGAAGAATTTTTATAGGCTTCAAGTCTTAGATGTGTGAGGATAATAGGGGGTGATGGGTGGTATTTATAGTGGAGGAGAGGAGTGATTTTTGAATATTTTAATCATTAGTTTATTATTTTGGCTCAAGACTGTGAATAGTTTGATAATTATCATAAAATATATTAAAATAATTAAGGTGAGTTCTAGATTATGGTTCTTACATCAGCGATGACTCAAAGAATAATTCATTTAACTTATAATGTATTTATACCATAAATTACCGTATTTTACTATTCACAAAATTCAAGTATTATAGAAAAATATAAAAAATCCACCCAAACAATTTTTTCAATGTGTAGAATTTAAAAATGAACTCCATTTTATAAAAATAATTTTCTAAATATAAGAAATTTATTTTTTAATTAAAATCATCATTACTTGAAAAAATACAGATTTTAAAATTAAAACTGATATTATAACACTTTGAAAAATTAACTACGGTCTCATAAAATTATCATAAAATCATAAGATAACAAAATATTGATTTATAAATACATTTTATGAAAATATATATTTTTTAAATTAATTTATTAATTATAAAATTGTAATTAAATATTTATGACTTATAAAAATACCAACACTTAATTAATAATTTTTAAAACATTAATTTAATTATACTATGATATAATTATATGATACTTTCACTTATGAGATGGTTAAATTTTATTTATACTTTCATGGGTGAGGTTACTGTTTTTTTGTCCTATTTACTATTCATAAGGGTTATATTACTATTTCTAAGGTCATGTTACTATCTCATCTGTATAGGTTCCTTGAATTCTAGAAATATCTCTTATTTTGTTCATTATTCATTTATAAAGCTTGTTTTGTTTTATTTATGTGGTTTCATGTGATTTATACTAAATAAAAATAAGAAGATAAATCTCATTGATAGAATTCTGGGTCGTTATTGATGCCCTTCTTGGTCAAGCCTAAAAGTGGTGCTTCTAAATGGGAAAAGTCTTTGATGAACCTTCCATAATAGCTCATTAAACCGAGAAATATTTGGATATCAAAAAAAAATATTGGGTTGCTCCCAAGATAAAACCACTTTCAATTTATTTAGGTCTGCTAACACACCTTCCTTAGAGATGATGTGACTCAATAAATGTACCTTGTTAATCCAGAAATGACACTTAGATAACTTGGCATATAGCCTATGCACTCTTAGTGTACTTAGAATGATGTCAAGATGTTTGAAATGATCATCAAGAGTCGTGGAGTTTCTAAGATGTCATCCAAAATGATGGCTAAAAACTGATCAATTTACAGGTGAAAGATTTGGTTTATTAGGTCCATAAACACTATTGGCATGTTGGTCAACCTGAATGACATAAAAAAAAAACTCATATAAACCATACCTGCTCTTGAAAGTAGTATTCCGTATATCAGAAGGTCTCACCCTTAGGTGATGATACCCTAAAATAAAATCAAATTTGAAGAATATAGAAGAAACTATCAACTAGTCAAAAAGATCATCAATTCATGAAAGAGCGTATCGATTCTTAATAGTCATCTAATTTAGCTTTCAATAATCAACACACAGCTGCAACGTCCCATCAACCTTCTTGGAAAATAAAACTATAGATCCCCAAGGTGACATACTCAGACAAATAAATCCTTTATTCTCTAATTACTACTACTGAGTTTTAAGTTCCCGAATATATAATGATTCCATTTTATATGGAAGAATATAAACAAGTTTTTCTCTTGGAAACAACACAATCATGAACTTAACATCTCTCTCGGGCGGTAGCCCCAATAATTCCTCAGGAGAAACATCCTAAAACCGATCCACCACAGGAAGAAAAAACAAGTTTCTCTACCCCCATCATCAAACACAAGACACTCTACTTGGGCTATGAGCTCACCGAACTGCTGACAAACTAGCCCAACATGACTCACTTAGAGATCCCACATTCCATGGTGAACATAAGTATCTCCCTGAAGGTACAAGAACGTCACCCTATGGTGGTAACATTCAATATGGGTCTAATATAACACCAACTAATCCATCCCCAAAATTAGATCAAAAACCGATATATCAAGCACAACAAGTCCCACAGGAAATGATACCCACCAACCTTAAGAGCACACTCCTTACACTATCAGATATTTTTTGCTTTTTCCCTTAACAGTGTGTCCATCGACATAATCCCATACATATATTCAACCACTAGAACCAACACATTCATAAACTGAGAAAATATAAAAGAGTGCGAGACACCTGTATCAAATAAATCATTAGTAAGCATGGAAGCTACAAGAATCATATCTCAAACTGTCAATGGTCCCGCCCCACCACCTCCAGGTGAAAGATGAATTTCATTAACTTGACCTATCCCTCTACGTTGGGCCCCGGTTTGAGTCCCCAGTGCTGCACTATCCTATCGATAAGGAAACCTCTGTCCTGGATTACCACATCCACTACCCCGAACAATACAACTAGTAGAACTATAACTACCTACCTGGTATGGGGTACCCAAACCCCTGTTTGCACTCCACATCAGCCTTGATCCTCCATCATTGTCCATTTTTCAAGGGTTCCTACAAAACCCATGCATGTGTAATATCCCACCACATGCTCGACACTCAACTGGGGGTCATGTACATTGACCACGCATGTTTCCTGACCTGCCGCACTGATAGCAGGACACCAGATCACCACCCTAATAGATCTAACCTCTTCCCTGGATACTCTTTCTACCAACACCCTAGTAAAAACCCTAAAAATGACACTTCCTAATATCGAAATCTACACAAATGGATCTCCCAACTAGAACCACATGTCCACCAGCAGATGCCTCCTTGAGGTTCGTTTCTAAAATAAAGGCCTAATCCACCACCACAAAAAAACTCTTTAAATTAAATATATTCACTTGGGACTTGATCTCATGTCTAAGTTCATCCTAAAAACATCTCATTGTAGCATACTCATCCCCTATCAATGCGGGAACAAAGTGTTTCAAGTTGATGATGCATCCAACATAATCCATCACTGTCACAAACCCTTGGGTAAACCACATAAACTCTAAAAACTTCTCCCATCTCAAGTTCTCCAGATATAAATATTCTAGAAAATTTTCCTAGAAATATTTACAAAAAATTACCTCTTCTTTCTTAGTCTGAAGAAAAACATTCTACCAGTGCTTCATTGTTCCTCACAAAATATAATCTTCCAACTTGAATCTCTTGTAAAGAGGAGTATCCAAGTGATCCAGAATCATATAGATGGTCTCTATCTAGAACTTGGATTCCTCAAGTCTACCCTCTCTAGAAAACTTCACTGGGTGCTGGAACTGAAACTATCTGGTCATGTCAAACATACTTAGCACAACCTACCCTGGGTCCCGTTCCATCATCTTCATAAAACAAGAAAAGTTCTCATAGATCCGTTCCTCCCATATATTACCCTGGATCAACAGTATTTTCTGATCTGCTATCGGAGGATCATTTTTGGTGATATTTTCTTATCACCAAACCCACACATGTCGTCATGGTGGCATCTCTCTACAATGCTAAACACACATCTCAAAACACATAGCATAAAACCATCAAAATTCTCACAAAATAAGGATATCTAATAGCCATAAACAACCCATTATACACACACACTATCCCAATATATATAGTCACTCTAACACTACCCTCAACCATCCCTACCATGGTACATGGTTAACATGGGATAAACCAACTTATATAGCCACAAACCATTCATTAGACACTTTTTTAAAAACTTTACCTTTAAAAAATAAATATTTCTCATTTAGGAACCATTATATCTTTACAAATTCTCACAAAAAGTATTTAAACCATTTATAACTCCTAGTTAGGTATTATTATTTAACCGTTCTTTTAAATTATTACCAGTTACCTATTTTCAACATCTTTATTAGACACCAATTCCTTCAATTTTCAAGGAAAATGAAATTTATTCTATCCCTCACACCCCACATATCTTTCCCATGTGTTACTACCGTGATGTATGTCACATATATCCCTAGGTTCCTAAAATTATGCATGTATGAATAACCTCATTTCATTTTAGATACAAGAAAAATACCATAAAATAGCCACATCACACAATAAGTGCATCGCCCAAGGTGAAATATCATCCAACCATAATGAAAAACACCAAGAACAACAATCCCACCCTGGGTACTTTTTTTTATCTCATATACGGGTTATCTACTCTGATGTACGAGTTCATTTACAAATCCTGACATGTACTAGTCTACTATATACCATTCCCAAATAGTAAGATAATAAAAAATAAACCCCCTCTTTGATACCACTTTGTAATGTCCTCATCCTGGTAGCCACTATATCCGGCGCCTTGTGCTAGGTCTCTATATGACCTCAGGCATTCCTCCCCATATGACAGGGGATGCAACTAGTAGTGAGGGTTTAATAGAACATGTAGGGATACTATAACCTCTTTATCAGAGTAATTAACCATATATGAAATATAAAATAAAGAAAATAAATAAAAAATAAATATGCATCATGAATCCATTTCCCAAAACTAGGTACAATGCCACAACCAAATAGTAAATATGCTATGTCATGTCATACAGTGCCAAGTGTAAAGGAAAAACCCAAAAATAAAGACAAGATGAAGAATACCCAAAATGAGTCCTGACTCCATGTTCATATCCCTCATCCATCCACATCACCTTCCCAAATCAACCATCTAGCATATGGCCACTTACCTTTTCCTAACCTGCAACCGTGAAGTCTACATGTGTACCCAATGGTGGCTCGAGAAGGGTGTGAGTACAACTCAATAGACCACCACCAACAGTATCTATAGAATATCCACTCCAAACAGATAGTGTATGAATGTACATAATGAACAACAAGATAAAAAAAGATAAACCAGGTGACATTAATTAACAAAGTTCACTTTAACAACTTTCACCTCTTGTTCCATGGGTTATCCATTTTCATCAAATACACTTCTGCCTATGCTAGTCATATAAACTATACATGGGGGGGGGGGGAGTGGAATCAAGTTCCCTACATCACTAGGAAAAACATTAAATAGAACAATATACATCAAATTACCTTAGAGCCTCAGTTATAGTGCATCTACTTACCTTGGATCCTTAGTCTAGGTATTCATACAACTTGCATTCGTTAGGGGCATAGGGCCTCAGTTTGACACACTAACCCATGCATTATAGGGGTGGGGTTTAGAGCCTTAGTCTAACCCAACCCATGGATAAGAGCCTCATTCCAACCCCAACACATACCACTAATCCACGTGTACATGATTCTTTAACCATTTAATACATATACCATTTTAATTCCTTGAACCATTAACACCATTACCATTTACCTTCCTTATCCCATTTAACACATACACCATTCAAAATTCATAACTCATTACCACATATACCACTTATGTGACTTAACCCATTATTATACATACCATTTACACACATAACTAATTTAACACATTTTCATTATACCAAACACACCCTTATACCATGTTATAAACCAAACACAATTAATATAAATTCCATTTCACCATCCATGTTAACAAACTAAAAAAATTATCATTGGTTCCCTTTCATAAACCCGTGTTAAAATTATAAACATAACCATCATAGGTTCTATCTCATAAAATTTTAAATTTTATATTTAATAACCCAATACCATGTTCAAAAATGTGTCACACCCCATGGATGGCCTCTTTCCTAGTCTAACCAACCACAATGTATCCCATAAGGACCATCAGAGGTTCAATTCATCATTTAACCAACCAATTCATCATTTCTACCATGTAAAAAAATATAGCACAATGAAACAAATAAACAACCACATACATATAAATTAACCACAAGACTATGGGATGTAACTTGTAGACCACCTACCTTGATTTCATAGAATAATGATCACTTAAAATCGACCTTTGATTTAGTATCAAACCACCTTTAAATCCAAACCCTAGAAACCACTAGAAAAAGAGGATTTTAGAGATTCCGAAGAAGAGGAATGATTACACATGCCCTAATCTAGAAAATTGAAGGAAGAGGAGTCTTAAACTCACCTATAGCTTTTATCTTCATCCAACTACACTACAAACAACTTAGAAATGATGGAGATCAATACTTGAAAATTTTGGGAGGAAGGGTTCATCACCCTTGTCTACTGTACGATGATAGGGTAAGAAAATAGGAAAAGAAAAATTAAATCCCAAGAGGAAAAAAATGAAAAATTCCCCTTCATTAATGAGGATCAAGGTTTGACCACATGATTGGACAAACCTCACACCAAATGTGCACCACCCTCTATCCAAGAGGGGGCCAGGTCGCACGGCTTCCTGGGGAGCCCACATGGTTGGAAAATCTAAGTGGTAACATGTAGAATAGCTATGTATAAGCCTACATAGATCTATATCCCCCTTGTATAGTTTTAACAACTGTGCACTACCTTTCTAGGAAATCATAGTTAAGGCACATGATTACAACTCACCATGCACCAACCATGCGACATGCACCAGATGTCCCCATTTTCCCTTCTTTTGTGTCCAAAAATCCCAAAACACCCACGAGCCTCCTCATAAACTCGGGAAACATTTTGATTAACCAAATTAAATGTATTTAAACCAAAAACTAAACAAGAAAAAACATCAAAGGAATTCTAAGATCTTACACCAACCCCTTGAAAAAATTCATTATTTGGTGCTTCACATCTGTTAATATTCATCCAATGTTGTTTTTAAATATTTGAATCTAAGGTCTTATCCTCCTCCATTACTATGCCCCAACTCCTTAGTTGTAGAAAAGTCCCTCACATGCATGATCCTTCTTTAAACTCCCCCAAACTTGACTATATCATTTTTAAAAGAGAAAAAATTGGGTGTTTAAAAATCTACAGTGGATATAAAAACTACGATGTGGACATAGAGCTTGCAGAACAGATAATCAACCATTCGATCCCTTCTATGAATGAATACATGACTATAATTTAGACATTCAACCATGACCATAACCTCCTCTATAGATCATTCTTAGGCTCTTTGAATATCAAGTGTTCCATGATGAAGGAAAAAACCCTACAACGTATCCCTCTCTTGATTCAAAAATCATTTTCCTTCCACCTCATCTATGGCACAAAGGGATTTCCTCATGCATCAAGCATCTTCATGGATTCATTGTGGACCAAATCACTATGATAAAATTACATTTCTCTAACCTTGGTTTATATAATACCATGAATCAATGGAAGGAACAAGGTGCACCATTCCTTCATTGTTTCAGGCTCTAGGGTTGACTACAACACAAATCTTGTCTTACGGCGTGGTTGTGCTCAGTATTCCCATGGCCACTTGAGATTTTTGATTGATTTCCATGGTGTTTCCATGGTGAAATGATCAACTTATAATAAAAAATAGAAATTTTCAAGGGAGATGATGCATAAGAGAATCTGGGATGACACCATTTTGGTAAGTGCATTGAAACTTGTGCAACTTTGTATCCCACATCTGAGAATTATGTGAGCAAGATCTGCTGAATAAGATATTTTTTGGCACTACTAGGCATCAAAGCCAGATGGGGGGTTAAAGGACCCCTACTGCCACCGTATTCCACCTAGCTATGGTGAATATCTCCTCTAATCACCACATAGACTCTTATCTCTTGTTCTAGTTTAGCTCTGCCCGACCTGTGCTCCCTCATGTGCGCATACTATGCATGCTACTATCCTACCACCCAGTAGGCTCTCATTATGTGTGATCTTGGCTAGATGACCCTCATGGTTCAGTCATGTTACTTGATCTCATTGGGCTTATGGATATCTAGGGTAGGACCTATTTTATTGTCCAACTCTTATATAATTAGTTTTCCATTTTAGCACCCTACAAAACACACAAATATCCCATAAAAAATATTCATTATAAATTATAAACATTTAATCTTATTTGTTTTCTGTTTAAAAAATTAATTTTAAAATTCAATGCACCCAAAAATAAATTAAAACAATCAAAATTTTGGAAAATTTAATCAATTACATTCCAAATTAAATGAAATGAAATTAAAAAATTATGTGCATCAAATAGGCTATTTGTTAAATGTTGTGCCTTAGAACTAAATTTCTTAGTACTTGATTACATTTTTAAGGAATTTTATTATCACATCATGATTGTTCCTTTGTATGACTCTTGTATATGATAATATACTATGTATACATGTCTCACTGAAATGTCATAACAATTATTTGATATGATGAGGACTTAGAGGTGCTACAATATCATTATTGAATATATATTATATTTCCAGATGATATTTTCTGACAGAACATAGGAAATATAAACAACCAGGAGGAGGAGGTTAATAAAAAATTGATACACCCTATCATGGTGTTCATCCTTGGTAATCTCCAAGATAAGAAATTATGAGAACAAATATGTTAAAAGGAAATCCATATTTCCATGTTTCATTGGATGTTCCTATTTGCAAACATGTGAATAGATTTTCAGACTTTAGGATTATAATCAATGAATATCATGAATCATGTAGTTTTACGTAATTAAGAAAACCATTGATGACATATGATCACAAAAAGGTAGGTTATATTGAGTGAGTTAGGAGTGATATTACATTAATGGATAGAAAGAGAAAGTATTTACCTCTTTTTTCCTATGATGGAATTTGATATCTTATACCCTTTAATGAGAATAAAATTGCCTATATAATTCCATGGCCATGGTGTTTGGTGGGTGAGTTTATTTTTGGAAACCTAAAGAAATAGAAATCAATCATATAGGTTTATGACACTGACATGAAACTTGGTTGATTAGAGATATTCTTATAAAGAGATTATATTATGTACATGAGCCTCATCCCGGTAGGGGAGGACTCTTTATGTGCATCTAGGTGACTCGAGATCAAATCCAGGAAGAGGCATAATTTTTAGGTATTGTAGTAGGTCATGTAGCAGGAACTGTTTGGCACTGTAGTATCCAATAATATTCACTTGTGTGGGCCATCGGCCCACCTATTTGGTCCCCAAGTCCTTTAAGGCCTTCAGGTCACCTAGTCCTTTGGGTTAGTAAGGCTTTCGGGCCACCTCAAGGCCTTTGAGACACCTTAAGTGCAGATGCAAACTAGACAACCTACAAGAAACAAGCTCCAAAAGGAGGATAAGCAAAGAGATTTCACCATAGCAGAAGCTAAAGGGATTGCAAGAATGAGAGGATATGGCACCTACCATCGGAACAAGCCTGTGAATGCACAGGAAAGCCTAGCTGAACAACCATGTGAAAGTGGAGAGCTGATTTCACGATGAAGATGCTGGGGAGGAAAAGTTCCAAGTAGTTAGTCTGGGTTGTATGTAATGTTTGAATCCTACAGGCAATGAATTCATATAAGGCCTACATTCCATGTAATACTTACACCTACAGACCTTGTAAGGGTTCCGCCTCACCCCATGAAAGGTGTATTATAAAAAATCAATAAAAAATGATAGCCCTCGGGCCATTGGTGTGGTGTGAGATTATATTACATGACAAGTGTTTGTGGGAGGTTGAATGCTTTTCCGACATTAACTTTCTCTATGGGATGCATGAAATTTTTCTAGAGGCTATCCTTGGACTTTAGGTGGTTATGCCTAATACAAATGATAAATAGGATTAGAGGACCACACACTTATTATACTGACAATCTCAATTAAATTCAAGTATTGAATTTAACAAGTAGGAATAAATAATATTTATTCAGGTTTGGTTGATTTCCATAATTTAATCACAAGTTATTTAAAAGAATAAGTTGGTTAAATAATAATAATAATATATATTTATTTAAAAGTTTGGGGAATATAATATTTATTACATTTATCATAGAATAATTAATTGATATTTATTCATTTATTAATTAGTCATTATTTGAGGATCGGTAAATGTTGATAAGGGAAGGCGGGCCAAGCTAAATGGTCCGATTGTAAATGATATAAATGAGATTTATTTATATTCTCAATGTGTTTCACATTTCAATGGATTATTATTATTATTGTACATGAGGTTAATTAAGAATTATAAAGATGTAAATGGTTTAGTTAGTATTTTGCCAACCCTAAACCTGTACCTATAATTATCTAATTTTATCACTTTCAATAATGACTTTTGATATGCACAATGGATAAATAGAGATTTAGAGATCTAGAGTGCACTCTCTATTCCTCCTCTCTCAAGACTTCAAGAGAGAATCAGGAGTTCTTCCTCATTTGAGAAAAATACAACTACGATCAACCATGAACAATGCAAGCGATACGGATTGGTCGTGCTAGCACCTTATGATTCAACAAAAATATTCAAAGATTGTGGTGCACATGTGGATCTCCACTAGATGAATTCTTCCCATGGATAATACAACACAATGATAGTATGACAATATATATTCAAATAGATCATCAAAAAAAGAAGAATTAAAAGTTGAGGTAATTCTATATCTATTCATAAATTAATTTAAAATTATATGTAAATATCATTCTCTTCTAGTTCCAACATTTTAATCTAGTCAAGTAATCTAATTTTTTCATTGGACATGACATTTTAATCATGTAAAAAAAAATTACATGTAAATTAAGACTAAAATTTGAGTTATACATACCATAAAAGGACACTTCCACTGCCCCCGAAACTTACAAGTGGTATCAAATGGATCACATGTTTAATTTATAATTATTTATTATTTGTTGATTGATTGCATGATTTTTCATTTATATTGATTCATTTTAATATCTGAACATCCTCATATATTCCTTTTTCCATTACATCTAACATAATCAGTAACCAGTTAAGGATTAAAAATGAATAAGTGTAACACCCCAAGATTTCATAGTACGTTAGTTCTTCAAAGTAATTCAATAACTTACACTACACGCAACATCGAGTTCAAGCACACCACGACTTACCAAACTAGCCGTTAAAAAGTGGTTATGAATAGTATTAACAGAATTTTGAACTTTATATAACCCTTATAATTTTAGAATCCATATTATGAGTTTCTTAGACATAAATTGAGGACAAATTAATTTTTTTCAGATAAAAGAAGTATTTTTCAAAAAATGCAATTTTACAACATTTAAATGGAGAACCCTTTTTAAATACAATATTTGAAACTTTTATATATTAAATTTGAAAAAATAAACTTCTTCTTTTTGATCGGGACATAAGAATTTAGTTTTAATAAATTTTTGGTGTTTTTCTGATAACTTTCATATTTGGATGAATAGTGAAAAATAATATATTTTAACTGAAAACAACTTTTTTAATCAAAATAATTTATAGTGTTAAACTATACATATGAATGGTTTGGATTTATAATTAGATTATAATTTTACCATTTAATCTAATGTTGGTCATTGGAAGTAATTTCACTTTGAAATTGGACATAAACAAATGTCAATATTTTGGTAGTTATTATTTCATAAAAATACTCCTTTTGATTTTGACAAAAGGAATTAATTTTAAACTAATAAATGAAATTTCTATGTTTTGAATTTGGTAAAATAGAATTCATTTTTGAATCCATAATATCAAAATTATCTAAGGGTGAATTTTTGGTATGTTTCTGAAAACTTTTAATTTTTGATGAATAGTGAAAAACACTGAGAGTTATAGTTTAAAACTGAATTTTTATTTATTTATTTAAATTTATTTTATTTCAAAATAGATATATAATACCCATATAAGTTCAATGTAATTAATTGGAGTAATTTTGTAATAATATTAGACATATAAAATTTTATTGAACTTTTCACCGTCTTTTACCCACCTCCTAGGAGAATTTATAAATTCACATAAAACTTAATTTTACTGATTTTGTGAGTTTAATTTAAAAAATTCAAGAGACACAGTTAATATCAAGGATTAAAATGTGGTTCAATAAGATAAAAATATTTTTTGGTGAATAGTAAATTTTAATTTTATTTACCACGGTTAAAAGTAAATAGGGTAATTAAGGGTAAAAATGATATTATTATTACCCTAACACAAGTTCTAATTCTATTGTCTAAGTATAATTCGACAAAAAACAACCTTAGGAATAAAATATGAACCTTTTTGGTCCACTTGGATTAGATTAGGACACTTATTATTATTTAATTCAAAGAAGAGTTAAAAGAGTTAAAATCAAAGTTTAATAACTAAAACATTTTTAATATAGAGTTACACTTAAGATAAATTCAACTATAAATATTCATTATAAATGTAAATATATTTAATACATAATGGTATTTTATTTATATTTTTTAGACATTAAATAATTTAATTTATTAATGACACAATGATGATGCAATAATTACCTAATTAATGAAATATTAAAATAATTGTTATTATAAATATCCAAATAAATATAATTTGAGACTTTTTATGAATTCCCCAAATTTTATAGGTTAATATGACATAATCAGGTTGGTTAGATGAATTGTTTTCGAAGTAATAATGTTGTTATGAATTTAGGAAAAAAAACCAAATAGTGTCAAAATTGACATAAAAGAGTTTTTAAATCAAATATTATATTGTTAATTGATATTCTATTCCTAAAAATCTAAGGTTTGGGAAAAGGACTTATATAATGATAGTTTTATCATTAATGAACCACTTGGGGTTCGCTTGGATGTATATAGTAAGTTTATTAACCATATAATATAAAAATACAAAGAGACATGGTAAAGGTTAAACTATTTATGTAAGAGTTAAATCTAAAAGTTAAGGTTAATATAGTGACCCAAAACTGTCTAATACCTATTGGTTAAGTAGTTTTCGACCCATCCCCACCTTATACATTAAATAATACACTTTAGAGCCATTAGAAACCGAAAATGATTTTATTATAAAATAATATTTTAAGTTTTTCCTAAGGTGCCCCTCACCCCTCTTATAAAAGGGAACTTACTATTATCTAAAATTCACACCTTCAAAGGCTTTTGGCTTGGCAAAAACCTACCCAAATATCCTATCAACTTCTCTCAATTCATCCTAGAAGCCCTCCTTTTGTCATAAATCCAACTTAAGGAGCCCTTTTGATCAAATCAAAAGAAAGAACCCGAAGAAGAGGTAATAATTTCACCACCCTCTTTCAAGTTCTTTTCTTCTTCCATTTCTTCTTTATTTGTTATTTACATTTTAAAATAATAACTCCAATATCTTCTATATAATTTGATGTTATTATAAATATGGTACAACCATATTCATTATTCTATCCATCCTTTGAATGACATGTCACCATACGTGCGTACGTACATATTACCATCTCCACGTCGTGGTGTAATTGTTATTCAATAAATTATTATTTGGATGGGTATAATAATGATGTGTAATTAATGTGAATATTGAAATATAACATTATAATGATTCTGTATATATGATATACCATCCAATTATATATTATTTTAATATCAAAATAATGATATTGTCGCTCTTGCGTACGTACAGATTACCATCTCCACGAACGCGATGAGATTCATTCCCCATAGTATGCATTCAAGACTAAATTTCATTTGATGATTAAAAAAAATGTTTAGAGACATGATATAATTCTGTATATGAATAAGATACATCCCATACATAACAAATATGGCTCACATAACAAAGAATATAAAGTAAAACGAATCCGTTAACACCCGAAACGATGATAATACTAAGATATTATTAACAAATCAATGTTAAAAGGTCATATATGATATCATATTAATGTATATGATTCTTGTGTAATTCAATAACAATTATTTCACCATTATACAGGAGTTTAACCTACCCTCGACCAAGGAAAAAGTACAAAGTAATGGGTTTCTTATCTCACTTTTAATTTCATGAGATTTCCATTGTTCACCACTTATTTATTGCATGTGGTGTGTGTACTGACCACGATTGTATTCATTGTGTAATATAATTTAATTTATGGATATTTACATCATCATTGTTTGATCCTTATTTCATGGGTGTATGTTTCATAAGTTACCAAATCAATAAGGGAATTTGAATTTCCAATTTCCACTCATTCGGCTTTACGCATACTTCATTGATTATTTTACTCCAAGATTATGTGTGGAATCACTATTCATTTGCTTATGTCATAATTTTCACTCCCCTTTCTATGGATATACTTTTTATACACATAATCACTCCATTTATAAATTCTCAAGTCATCGATATGAACTTGATAAGAGTAATTTTAACTCAATCTCCATTTGTTGAGTAAAATATCCAATTCACTGGTGTTGTTTTTACAAGAATATATGTGAATGTCCTCTGATTGATTTACACTGAATATCCAATCATATTGAGTTTATTTTTATTTTTCACACATAATTATGTCGTTAATTTATCATTAACCTAAGGATACGGTCTTTATAAGAAGTTTCATCTCAATTTACATTCCATTGAGACTTCTTTGTTATTATACACCAAATCACTTTTATATGGTGTATATAATATACTTTGACATAGTATATCATGAATCCCTTTATTCTCATGATATTACAAGGTTTTGATTACCTCAATTATTTTTATTCAAGTGTCTCTATTTTGGTTAGAAACTCTAACTAAAATATCATTTTTAATTGTTTTAAATATTTATTCTTCTAAATATTTCTCATTAATTTCCATGGTTTAAAAATGATTTTAAGGATTTATTTATATGGAAATTAATGTTTTAAAATTAAAATTCCTTTTAAAAGTTTCGAAGTGGTATGAGACACTTCGATTCAAAAATCTATTTTTAAAACGTCTTCTTGACAATTAGTGTGACTTTTAAATGTTTTCAAGAAAAAGTGGGTATTTCTCTCAAATAGTTTGATGATTATTTTCATCCATGTCAATATCATTCATTATTCTCGATTGAGGTTAATTTGTTATAATAAAATCTTTTATATTGTATTGAATGATTTATGTTTTACTATGGATGTGCTATTTTTATACCATTCATGGTTTGTGGATAAAGTATTGACATTTAGTATGCTAGTTTTAATACGAATGTTTATGTTATGTTTCAAAATTTTCATATGAGGAATGCATTGGAATTAGTAAGTGACAGGTGGAGCCCACTATAGCTCCTCGATGCATCGGTATGTCTCCTGATACAAACTAGTGTCTTGGTACAGTGCCTTGACAAAATCATATTTGTAGTCTTAGAACAAGGTATTGACTTTGTGGTTATGATAGCCTGGAATTATGCATTCCATCATTATGAAAGTGGCTATTGATATTGTATGTGATTATTCAACTAGTAGAATATCCATGTGAATAAGTAAATGGAATTATTTCATTTTATTTTTTCCATATTATTCTGAATTTCAAGTTTAAGAGGCTTTTGTTTTAGTTATACATTACCTTAAATGTTTATGCTTATTTATGAAAGTTTCCACTATAATGTTATTCTTACTAAGCATATGAGCTCACCCCTTTCTATGTTTTATTTTTCCTAGGATGCAAATAAGTATATTACGACTGACCTCCAGGGATAGTCTATGGGATCTCAGTGTTGTCTATGAAAACAATGTTGTTGTAGTTTTCCATTTTATGGTGTAATGTAAACATTATGAATGAATCTATTACTTCCAAGGATACTAAAATAATCGGTCTTTCGATACTTGATCTTTTAAGATCATGCCAATGATACATAATAATGCACTGACTCTGGGATTCTGGGC
Source organism: Viscum album (assembly GCA_963277665.1). Lineage (NCBI taxonomy): Eukaryota > Viridiplantae > Streptophyta > Magnoliopsida > Santalales > Viscaceae > Viscum > Viscum album. The sequence continues at coordinate 2,040,787,967 of OY728147.1, read as the reverse complement.
TCGGGGTGTTACAGTTGGTATCAGAGGAAGTTTAGTACAAACCTTGGAAGCTAGATTTAGATAAACTCAGATTAGAGCACATAGCCCTAAGATAGACTTTAAGGATTAGTATAGAATAACTTTCTAGAATTTTGGTATTGTAGAGATTTTTTGAGTTTTCCAAGCAATACATCCCTGTGTGGATACGAGCAGGTTGAGGCGGCTCTGTCATAGATGTACCTAGGGGTAAAACCTGAAAACACCGCTTTGAGCTAGACTCAAATGGGAACTGGTGCACGACAACGGGCCTTGCTGCACTCTTGGTTACGACACTCCCGGGGGATATGCTTAGGATAATTTACATTTTCTTTACAAACCGATTTTAAGGATTTTAATATAAGATTAGAATAAATGAAATTGATTAGTCTTAAGGTGTTTCAAAATTGATAATATAGTGTCATGATATTCTTTAAATGATTTTATGACTACTGTTACTCACACAATGCTTTATGGTTTTAGTCAATGGCTGGATTCCAAGGAAGTCATAGTAACTTTGAGCTTGATGTACAAGGTGGGAATGGTGGTGGAAATGAGAAACAAAATGGAATGTTGATAGGAATAAAAGATATCGTGTTCATTCCAAATCATTTTTCCAAAAATATGATCACCAACATATATATTAACCAACTCCCGGACTCAACAAAGAAGAGGAAGGTGATGAATGATAAGAGCTCCAGTAGTGGAGACCGTGGAGAAAAGAATCCTCAATTTCTATAATGCAGAAAATGTGGAAGGAGACACCCAGAAAAGTGTCTCAATGGAACAAAAAAATGCTTTACGTGTGGGAAACAAGGACAAAAAGTGAAGAATTGCCATGGAAAAACTAAGAGTACTATGAAAGATAATAAAAATAGTCCCAAGAATCCATTTATAAACATTTTTCGTAAATGTAGGGGACCTGGCCATTACCCGAGTGAATGCGCTATTCTATAGGATATTTTCTTGGTCAAAGAAGAAGCTATGTGGTAATAAATGGTTGGAGAAATTTTTAAAATTATTAGTTCTCCTTGTTGATGGGATTACATTGGAATAATTTTCTCTTGTATTTTTAACCCTAAAGTTGTCATCTGAAAATGATATTTAAGGAAGAATTACCTTTTCTCTTGAGGATATAGTTATAAATAACCATTTGGTTTTATATGATCATTGGGTTTGAGGAAATTACAAGTTATTATATTTTGGGAAGAAAATTAAAGGTATGAGATAACATTTGTGGTTAAATTATGTTATGGTTATTTTGAAAAATTTATCTCATGTTGGTAATGTTATAAAATATAGTTTTTGAAAAAGGACAACACGCAGATCGTGTGACAACCCGTTGGGCCAGACAAAGTTGTGGGAATCAAACCCACAACCAGAGTGCCATTTGGATTTATCACCTACCACTGGACTACGTGAAGTCCCCGATTAGTGTGACTAATTATTTTTAGTTAAATGATTTTATTGATCAATAATAAGTTTATTTGGGATGTTATGTCTTATAAAACGAATACCCTTAGTATAGTAAAATGATTTGGTGATTAAGTGATAAATGTTATTTCGGAAGACGTTCACTTTTTTGGGAACACTATATGACCAAGGAAAATAGAATACTATGGGATCTCATATGAGGAGTAATGATGAATTTTTATCTATGTTTTTATTGTGGATTTATAGTGATTTGGGTTATTTATGGAAATGATTAACCTATAATAGAAAATATGTGATTAGGTTAATTACTTTTAAGTATGTGACTTTAAGAGTAGTTGATGTCATTTGGAGATACAATTTAACGTGGAAGACTACATAACCAAATTCTTCTAAGTTTTGGGTTTCAATATCAGTTTGGATTATATTGAAGGATTTTAAGGACAATAGTTTATTGAATGGTATTTATTTAACTTTGGGGTATTGTTGGTTTAATTTTAGAAATTAAAATTAGTGTTTCTTTCTCTAAAGGAATATCCTTTTGGGGAATCATGAGATCTTGTATTAACCGTTTTGGTTTTGATTAATCTCTAAAGACACTGTAAATATATATTTTATCCTTTTTGGATCATGTGATTCTCTAGAATTTTATTCTAGCTCTTCGGTGTGACCAAGTCTTCTTGAATACTCATCGTTTAAAAAAAATGAGTTAGTGGTAGAAATTTATTACAGAATGAAGCTCTTCTTAAAAAGTAAGTATATCTCTTTATGTTCTTAGTCAATAACATAAATAAGTTCCTCATATTTATGAAATGTAACTTAAAACAAAAAAAATGTTGTCAGTTTACTTTTCTTACTAAGAAACTAATGACCATTTTTCCCATCACAAGTTTGTGGTTTTATTGTTGTTAACTTTCTTCTAATCATGTTTTCTATCCCTATTCATCAGAACTTTAAATTTAGTATATCTTCCATATCCATGTTTTCCTACATGGAATCCTAGTATGGGTTATCTTGGGTGTCCTTTTTACTTCTATTTCTTTCTTTCTTTTAATGTGATATTTTTATTGACTCTTTTTCTGATGTGAGACTTTCCATTATATTCCCAAGCCCAATTTTAAAAATTGTGAGGAAGCAATTTATTGAAGGAGGGAAGAATGTAACACCCCAAGATTTCATAGTACGTTAGTTCTTCAAAGTAATTCAATAACTTACACTACACGCAACATCGAGTTCAAGCACCCCACGACTTACCAAACTAGCCGTTCAAAAGTGGTTATGAATATTATTAACAAAATTTTGAACTTTATATAACCCTTATAATTTTAGAATCCATATTATGAGTTTCTTAGACATAAATTGAGGACAAATTAATTTTTTTCAGATAAAAGAAGTATTTTTCAAAAAATGCAATTTTACCACCTTTAAATGGAGAAACCTTTTTAAATCCAATATTTGAAACTTTTATATATTCAATTTGAAAAAATAAACTTCTTATTTTTGATCGGGACATAAGAATTTAGTTTTAATAAATTTTTGGTGTTTTTCTGATAACTTTCATATTTGGATGAATAGTGAAAAATAATATATTTTAACTGAAAACAACTTTTTTAATCAAAATAATTTATAGTGTTAAACTATACATATTAATGGTTTGGATTTATAATTAGATTATAATTTTACCTTTTAATCTAATGTTGGTCATTGGAAGTAATTTCACATTGAAATTGGACATAAACAAATGTCAATCTTTTGGTAGTTATTATTTCATAAAAATACTCCTTTTGGTTTTGACAACATGAATTGATTTTAAACTAATAAATGAAATTTCTATGTTTTGAATTTGGTAAAATAGAATTCATTTTTGAATCCATAATATCAAAATTATCTAAGGGTGAATTTTTGGTATGTTTCTGAAGACTTTTAATTTTTGATGAATAGTGAAAAACACTGAGAGTTATAGTTTAAAACCGAATTTTTATTTAAATTTTTATTTATTTATTTAAATTTATTTTATTTCGAAATAGATATATAATACCCATATAAGTTCAATGTAATTAATTGGAGTAATTTTGTAATAATATTAGACATATAAAATTTTATTGAACTTTTCACCGTCTTTTACCCACCTCCTAGGAGAATTTATAAATTCACATAAAACTTAATTTTACTGATTTTGTGAGTTTAATTTAAAAAATTGAAGAGACACAGTTAATATCAAGGATTAAAACGTGGTTCAATAAGATAAAAATAATTTTTGGTGAATAGTAACTTTTACTTTTATTTACCACGATTAAAAGTAAATAGGGTAATTAAGGGTAAAAATGATATTATTATTACCCTAACACATGTTCTAATTCTATTGTCTTAGTATAATTCGACAAAAAACAACCTTATGAATAAAATATGAACCTTTTTGGTCCACTTAGATTAGATTAGGACACTTATTGTTATTTAATTCAAAGAAGAGTTAAAAGAGTTAAAATCAAAGTTTAATAACTAAAACATTTTTAATATAGAGTTACACTTAAGATAAATTCAACTATAAATATTCATTAGAAATGTAAATATAATTAATACATAATGGTATTTTATTTATATTTTTTATACATTAAATAATTTAATTTATTAATGACACAATGATGATGCAATAATTACCTAATTAATGAAATATTAAAATAATTGTTATTATAAATATCCAAATAAATATAATTTGAGACTTTTTATGAATTACCCAAATTTTATAGGTTAATATGACATAATCGAGTTGGTTAGATGAATTTTTTTCGAAGTAATAATGTTGTTATGAATTTAGCAAAAAAAACCAAATAGTGTCAAAATTGACATAAAAGAGTTTTTAAATCAAATATTATATTGTTAATTGATATTCTACTCCTAAAAATATGAGGTTCGGGAAAAGGACTTATATAATGTTAGTTTTATCATTAATGAACCACTTGGGGTTCGCTTGGATGTATATAGTAAGTTTATTAACCATATAATATAAAAATACAAAGAGACATGGTAAAGGTTAAACTATTTATGTAAGAGTTAAATCTAAAAGTTATGGTTAATATAGTGACCCAAAACTGTCTAACACCTATTGGTTAAGTAGTTTGCGACCCATCCCCACCTTATCCATTAAATAATACACTTTAGAGCCATTAGAAACCGAAAATGATTTTATTATAAAATAATATTTTAAGTTTTTCCTAAGGTGCCCCTCACCCCTCTTGTAAAAGGGAACTTACTATTCTCTAAAATTCACACCTTCAAAGGCTTTTGGCTCGGCCAAACCCTACCCAAATATCCCATCAACTTCCCTAAATTCATCCTAGAGGCCCTCCTTTTGTCAGAAATCCAACTTAAGGAGCCCTTTTGATCAAATCAAAAGAAAGAACCCGAAGAAGAGGTAATAATTTCACCACCCTCTTTCAAGTTATTTTCTTCTTCCATTTCTTCTTTATTTGTTATTTAAATTTTAAAATAATAACTCCAATATCTTCTATATAATTTGATGTTATTATAAATATGGTACAACCATATTCATTATTCTATCCATCCTTTGAATGACATGTCACCATACGTGCGTACGTACATATTACCGTCTCCACGTCGTGGTTTAATTGTTATTCAATACATTATTATTTGGATGGGTATAATAATGATGTGTAATTCATGTAAATAATGAAATATAACATGATAATGATTCTGTATATATGATATACTATCCAATTATATATTATTTTAATATCAAAAGAATGATATTGTCGCTCGTGCGTACGTACAGATTTCCATCTCCACGAACGCGATGAGATTCATTCCCCATAGTATGCATTCAAGACTAAATTTCATTTGATGATTAAAAAAAATGTTTAGAGACATGATATCATTCTGTATATGAATAAGATACATCCCATACATAACAAATATGGCTCACATAACAAAGAATATAAAGGAAAACGAATCCGTTAACACCCGAAAGGATGATAATACTAAGATATTATTAACAAATCAATGTTAAAAGATCATATATGATATCATATTAATGTATATTATTCTTGTGTAATTCAATAACAATTATTTCACCATTATACAGGAGTTTAACCTACCCTCGACCAAGGAAAAAGTACAAAGTAATGGGTTTCTTATCTCACTTTTAATTTCGTGAGATTTCCATTGTTCACCACTTATTTATTGCATGTGGTGTGTGTACTGCCCATGATTGTATTCATTGTGTAATATAATTTAATTTATGGATATTTACATCATCATTGTTTGATCCTTATTTCATGGGTGTATGTTTCATAAGTTACCAAATCAATAAGGGAATTTGAATTTCCAATTTCCACTCATTCGGCTTTACGCATACTTCATTGATTATTTTACTCCAAGATTATGTGTGGAATCAATATTCATTTGCTTATGTCATAATTTTCACTCCACTTTCTATGGATATACTTTTTAGACACATAATCACTCCATTGATAAATTCTCAAGTCATCGATATGAACTTGATAAGAGTAATTTTAACTCAATCTCCATTTGTTGAGTTAAATATCCAATTCACTGGTGTTGTTTTTACAAGAATATATGTGAATGTCCTCTGATTGATTTACACTGAATATCCAATCATATTGAGTTTATTTTTATTTTTCACACATAATTATGTCTTTAATTTATCATTAACCTAAGGATACGGTCTTTATAAGAAGTTTCATCTCAATTTACATTCCATTGAGACTTCTTTGTTATTATACACCAAATCACTTTTATATGGTGTATATAATGTACTTTGATATAGTATATCATGAATCCCTTTATTCTCATGATATTACAAGGTTTTTATTACCTCAATTATTTTTATTCAAGTGTCTCTATTTTTGTTAGAAACTCTAACTAAAATATCATTTTTAATTGTTTTAAATATTTATTCTTCTAAATCTTTCTCATTAATGTCCATGGTTTAAAAATGATTTTAAGGATTTATTTATATGGAAATTAATGTTTTAAAATTAAAATTCCTTTTAAAAGTTTCGAAGTGGTATGAGACACTTCGATTCAAAAATCTATTTTTAAAATAGCTTCTTGACAATTAGTGTGACTTTTAAATGTTTTCAAGAAAAAGGGGGTATTTCTCTCAAATAGTTTGATGATTATTTTCATCCATGTCAATATCATTCATTATTCTCGATTTAGGTTAATTTTTTACAATAAAATCTTCTATATTTTATTGAATGATTTATGCTTTACTATGGATGTGCTATTTTTATACCATTCATGGTTTGTGGATAAAGTATTGACATTTAGTATGCTAGTTTTAATACGAATGTTTATGTTATTTTTCAAAATTTTCATATGAGGAATGCATTGGAATTAGTAAGTGACAGGTGGAGCCCGCTATAGCTCCTCGATGCATCGGTATGTCTCATGATACAAACTAGTGTCTTGGTACAATGCCTTGAAAAAATCATATTTGTAGTCTTGGAACAAGGTATTGACTTTCTGGTTATGATAGCCTGGCATTATGCATTCCATCATTATGAAAGTGGCTATTGATATTGTATGTGATTATTCAACTAGTAGAATATCCATGTGAATAAGTAAATGGCATTATTTCATTTTATTTTTTCTATATTATTCTGAATTTCAAGTTTAAGAGGCTTTTGTTTTAGTTATACATTGCCTTAAATGTTTATGCTTATTTATGAAAGTTCCACTATAATGTTATTCTTACTAAGCATATGAGCTCACCCCTTTCTATGTTTTATTTTTCACAGGATGCAAATAAGTATATTACGACTGACCTCCAGGGATAGTCTATGGGATCTCAGTGTTGTCTATGAAAACAATGTTGTTGTAGTTTTCCATTTTATGATGTAATGTAAACATTATGAATGAATCTATTACTTCCAAGGATACTAAAATAATCGGTCTTTCGATACTTGATCTTTTAAGATCATGCCAATGATACATAATAATGCACTGACTCTGGGCTTCTGGGCTCGGGGTGTTACAGTTGGTATCAGAGGAAGTTTAGTACAAACCTTAGAAGCTAGATTTAGATAAACTCTGATTAGAGCACATAGCCCTAAGATAGACTTTGAGGATTAGTATAGAATAACTTTCTAGAATTTTGGTATTGTAGAGATTTTGTGAGTTTCCCAAGCAATACATCCCTGTGTGGATACGAGCAGGTTGAGGCGGCTCTGGCATAGATGTACCTAGGGGTAAAACCTGAAAACACCGCTTTGAGCTAGACTCAAATGGGAACTGGTGCACGACAACGGGCCTTGCTGCACTCTTGGTTACGACACTCCCGGTGGATATGCTTAGGATAATTTACATTTTCTTTACAAAACGATTTTAAGGATTTTAATATAAGATTAGAATAAATGAAATTGATTAATCTTAAGGTGTTTCAAAATTGATAATATAGTGTCATGATATTCTTTAAATGATTTTATGACTACTGTTACTCACACAATGCTTTATGGTTTTAGTCAATGGCTGGATTCCAAGGAAGTCATAGTAACTTTGAGCTTGATGTACAAGGTGGGAATGGTGGTGGAAATGAGAAACAAAATGGAATGTTGATAGGAATAACAGATATCGTGTTCATGCCAAATAATTTTTCCAAAAATATGATCACCAACATATATATTAACCAACTCCCGGACTCAACAAAGAAGAGGAAGGTGATGAATGATAAGAGATCCAGTAGTGGAGATCATGGAGAAAAGAATCCTCAATTTCTATAATGCAGGAAATGTGGAAGGAGACACCCAGAAAAGTGTCTCAATGGAACAAAGAAATGCTTTACGTGTGGGAAACAAGGACATAAAGTGAAGAATTGCCATGGAAAAACTAAGAGTACTATGAAAGATAATAAAAATAGTCCCAAGAATCCATTTATAAACATTTTTCGTAAATGTAGGGGACCTGGCCATTACCCAAGTGAATGCGCTATTCTATAGGATATTTTCTTGGTCAAAGAAGAAGCTATGTGGAAATAAATGGTTGGAGAAAATTTTAAAATTATTAGTGCTCCTTGTTGATGGGATTACATTGGAATAATTTTCTCTTGTATTTTTAACCCTACAGTTGTCATCTGAAAATGATATTTAAGGAAGAATTATCTTTTCTCTTGAGGATATAGTTATAAATAACCATTTGGTTTTATATGATCATTGGGTTTGAGGAAATTACAAGTTATTATATTTTGGGAAGAAAATGCAAGGTATGAGATAACATTTGTGGTTAAATTATGTTATGGTTATTTTGTAAAATTTATCTCATGTTGGTAATGTTATAAAATATAGTTTTTGAAAAAGGACAACACATAGATCGTGTGACAACCCGTTGGGTCAGACAAAGCTGTGGGAATCAAACCCACAACCAGAGTGCCATTGGGATTTATCACCTACCACTGGACTACGTGAAGTCCCCGATTAGTGTGACTAATTATTTTTAGTTAAATGATTTTATTGATCAATAATAAGTTGATTTGGTATCTTATGTCTTATAAAATGAATACCCTTAGTATAGGAAAATGATTTGGTGATTAAGTGATAAATGTTATTTTGGAAGACGTTCACTTTTTTGGGAACACTATATGCCCTAGGAAAATAGAATACTATGAGATCTCATATGAGGAGTAATGCTGGATTTTTAACTATGTTTTTATTGTTCTTTTATAGTGATTTGGGTTATTTATGGAAATGATTAACCTATAATAGAAAATATGTGATTAGGTTAATTAATTTTAAGTATGTGACTTTAAGAGTAGTTGATGTAATTTGGAGATACAATTTAACGTGGAAGACTACATAACCAAATTCTTCTAAGTTTTGGGTTTCAATATCAGTTTGGATTATATTGAAGGATTTTAAGGACGATAGTTTATTGAATGGTATTTATTTAACTTTGGGGTATTGTTGGTTTAATTTTAGAAATTAAGATTAGTGTTTCTTTCTATAAAGGAATATCCTTTTGGGGAATCATGAGATCTTGTACTAACCGTTTTGGTTTTGATTAATCTATAAAGACACGGTAAATATATATTTTATCCTTTTTGGATCATGTGATTCTCTAGAATTTTATTCTAGCTCTTCGGTGTGACCAAGTCTTCTTGAATACTCATCGTTTAAAAAAAATGAGTTAGTGGTAGAAATTTATTACAGAATGAAGCTCTTCTTAAAAAGTAAGTATATCTCTTTATGTTCTTAGTCTATAACATAAATAAGTTCCTCATATTTATGAAATGTAACTTAAAACAAAAAAAATGTTGTCATTTTACTTTTCTTACTAAGAAACTAATGACCATTTTTCCCATCACAAGTTTGTGGTTTTATTGTTGTTAACTTTCTTCTAATCATGTTTTCTATCCCTCTTCATCAGAACTTTAAATTTAGTATATCTTCCATATCCATGTTTTCCTACATGGAATCCTAGTATGGGTTATCTTGGGTGACCTTTTTACTTCTATTTCTTTCTTTTTTTAATGTGATATTTTTATTGACTCTTTTTTCTGATGTGAGACTTTCCATTATATTCCCAAGCCCAATTTTAAAAATTGTGAGGATGCAATTTATTGAAGGAGGGAAAAATGTAACACCCCAAGATTTCATAGTACGTTAGTTCTTCAAAGTAATTCAATAACTTACACTACACGCAACATCGAGTTTAAGCGCATCTCGACTTACCAAACTAGCCGTTCAAAAGCGGTTATGAATAGTATTAACAGAATTTTGAACTTTATATAACCCTTATAATTTTAGAATCCATATTATGAGTTTCTTAGACATAATGTCAGGAAAAATTAATTTTTTTCAGATAAAAGAAGTATTTTTAAAAAAAATGAAAATTTACCACCTTTTAATGGCCAACCCTTTTTAAATCGAATATTTGAAACTTTTATATATTCAATTTGAAAAAATAAACTTCTTATTTGGGATTGGGACATAAGAATTTAGTTTCAATAAATTTTTGGTTTTTTTCTGATAACTTTCATATTTGGGTGAATTGTGAAAAATAATATATTTTAACTGAAAACAACTTTTTTAATCGAAATAATTTACAGTGTTAAACTATAAATATGAATGTTTTGAATGTATAATTAGATTATATTTTTACCATTTAATCCAATGTTGGTCATTGGAAGTAATTTCACTTTGAAATTGGACATAAACAAATGTCAATCTTTTGGTAGTTATTATTTCATAAAAATACACTTTTTGGTTTTGACAATTGGAATTAATTTTAAACTAATAAATGAAATTTATATGTTTTGAATTTGGTAAAATGGACTTAATTTTTGAATTCAGAATATCAAAATTATCTTTGGGTGATTTTTTGGTATGTTTCTAAAAACTTTTAATTTTTGATGAATAGTGAAAACATTGAGTTATAATTTAAAACCGAATTTTTATTTAAATAATTATTTATTTATTTAAATTTATTTTAGGTCAAAATAGATACATAATACCCATATATGTTCAATGTAATCCATTGGGGTCATTTTGTAATAATATTAGATATATAAAATTTTATTGAAGTTTTCACCGTCTTTTACCCACCTCCTAGGAGAATTTGTAAATTCACATAAAACTTAATTTTACCACTTATGTGAGTTTAATTTCAAAAATCCGAGAGACAAGGTTAATAGCAAGGAGTAAAATGTGGTTAAATAAGATAATAATAATTTTTGGTGAATAGTAACTTTTTAGTTTTATTTACCACGGTTAAAAGTAAATAGGGTAATTAAGTGTAAAAATGATATTATTATTACCCTAACACATGTCCTAATTCTATTGGATAAGTATAATTTGACCAAAAACAACCTTAGGAATAAAATATGAACCTCTTTGGTCCACTTGGTTTAGATTAGGACACTTATTATTATTTAATTCAAAGAAGAGTTAAAAGAGTTAAAATCAATGTTTAATAAATAAAACATTTTTAATGTTGGGTTACACTTAAGATAAATTCAACTATAAATATTCATTAGAAATCTAAAAATATTTCCTAAAAAATTGTATTTTATTTATATTTTTTAGAAATTAAATACTTTAATTTATTAATGACACAATAATGATGCAGTAATTACCTAATTAATGAAAAATTAAAATAATTGATATTATAAATATCCAAATAAATGTAATTTGAGACTTTTTATGAATTAAAATAATTTTATAGGTTAATATGACATACAAGGGTTGGTTAGATGAATTTTTTTGAATTAATAATGATTTTATAAATTTAGAAAAAACAAAATACCAAATAGTGTCAAAACTGACATAAAAGAATTTTTAAATAAAATATTATATTGTTAATTGATATTATTTTCATAAAAATCTAAGGTTCGGCCAAAGGACTTATATAATGATATGGGTATCATTAATGAAGCACTTGTGGTTTTATTGGGTGTATATATTAAGTTTATTAACCATATAATATAAAAATACAAAGAGACATGGTAAATGTCAAACTATTTAACTAAGAGTTAAATCTAAATATTAAGGTTAATATAGTGACACAAACCTGTCTAAAACCTTTTGGTTGAGTGTTTTCCAACCCATACTTACCTTAGACATTAAATAATCCAATTGGGAGCCATTATAAACGGAAAATGATTTTATTATAAAATAATATTTTAATTTTTTCCTAAGGTGCCCCTCACCCCTCTTATAAAAGGGCACTTCCCGTTCTATCAAATTCACACCTTCAAAGCCTTTTGGCTCGGCCAAACCCTGCCCAAATATCCTCTCAACTTCTCTCAATTCATCCTAGAGGCCCTACTTTGGTCATAAATCCAAACTAAGGAGCCCTTTTGATCAAATCAAAAGGAACAACCTGAAGAAGATGTAATAATTTCACCACCCTCTTTCAAGTTCTTTTCTTCTTCCACTTCTTCTTTCTTTGTTATTTCCATTATAAAATAATAAATCCAATATATTCTATATAATTTGATGTTATTATAAATATGGTATATCCATATTCAATATTCTATCCATCCTATGAATGACATGTCACCATACGTTTGTATGTACGAATTACCGTCTCCACGTCGTGGTGTAATTGTTATTCAATACATTACTATTTGGATGGGTATAATAATGATGTGTAATTCATGTAAATAATAAAATGTAACATGATAATTATTATGTATATATTATATACCATCCAATTATATATTATTTAAATATCAAAAGAATGATATTGTCGCTCGTGCGTACGTACGGATTACTGTCTCCACGAACGCGATGAGATTCATTCCCCATCGTATCCATTCAAGAATAAATTTCATTTGATGATTAAAAATAATGTTCAGAGACATGATATAGTTCTGGATATGAATAAGATACATCCCATCCATAACAAATATGGCTCACATAACAAAGAATATAAAGGAAAACGAATCCTTTAACACCTGAAAGGACGATAATACTAAGATATTATTAACAAATCAATGTTAAAAGATCATATATGATATCATATTAATGTATATTATTCTTTTATAATTCAATAAAAATTATTTCACCCCTATAAAGGAGGTTAACCTACCCTCGACGAAGGAAAAAGTACATAGTAAGGGGTTTCTTATCTCACTTTTAATTCCGTGAGATTTCCATTGTTCACCACTTATTTATTGCATGTGGTGTGTGTACTGCCCATGATTGTATTCACTGTGTAATATACTTTAATTTATGGATATTTACATCTTCATTGTATGATCCTTCTTTCATGGGTGTATGTTTCATAAGTTACCAAATCGATAAGGGAATTTGAAATTTCAGTTTCCACTCATTCGTCTTTACACATACTTCATTGATTATTTTACACAAAGATTATGTGTGGAATCACTATTTATTTGATTAAGTCATAATTTACACTCCAATTTCTGTGGATATACTTTTGATACACACAATCACTCCATTGATAAATTCTCAAGTCATCGATATGAACTTGATAAGAGTAATTTTACCTCAATCTCCATTTGTTGAGTTAAATATCCAATTCATTGGTGTTTTTTTAAAAGAATATGTGTGAATGTACTCTGATTGATTTATACTGAATATCCAATCATATTGAGTGTATTTTTATTTGTCACACATAATTATGTCGTTGATTTATCCTTAACCTAAGGATGCGGTCTTTATAAGAAGTTTCACCTCAATTTACATTCCATTGAGAATTCTTTGTTGTTATACACCAAATCAATTTTATATGGTGTATATAATGTACTTTGACATAGTATATCATGAATCCATTTATTCTCATGATATTACAAAGTTTTGATTACCTCAATTATTTTTATTCAACTGTCTCTCTTTTGGTTAAAAACTCTAACTAACATATCATTTTTAATTGTTTTAAAAATTTATTCTTCTAAATCTTTCTCATTAATGTCCATGTTTTAAAAATGGTTTTAAGGATTTATTTATATAGACATTAATGTTTTAAAATTAAAATTCCTTTTAAAAGTTTCAAAGTGGTATGGGACACTTTGATTCAAAAATCTATTTTAAAATGACTTCTTGACAAGTAGTGTGACTTTTAAATGTTTTCAAGAAAAAGGGGGGTATTTATCTCAAATAGTTTTGATGATTATTTTCATCTATGTCAACATCCTTCATTATTATTGATTGAGATTAATCTGTTACAAAACAATCTTCCATATTGTATTCAATGAGTTATGTTTGACTGTGGATGTGCTATTTTTATACCATTCACGGTTTGTGGATAAAGTATTGACATTTCGTATGCTAGTTTTAATACGAATGTTTATGTTATGTTTCAAACTTTTCATATGAGGAATGCATTGGACTTAGTAAGTGACGGGTGGAGCCCGCTATAGCTCTTCGATGCATCGGTTGGTCTCATGAGACAAACTAGTGTCTTGGCACAAGGCCTTGAAAAAATATTATTTGTAGTCTTGGCACAATGCCTTGACTATGTGGTTATGATAGTCTGGCATTATGCGTTCCATCATTATGAAATTGGCTATTGATATTGCATGTGATTATTGGACTAGTAGAATATCCATGTGAATAATTAAATGGCATTATTTAATTTTATTTTTTCCATATTAATATGAAGTTCATGTTTAAAAGGCTTTTGTTTTAGTTATACATTGCCTTAAATGTTTATGCTTATTTATGAAAGTTTCTGCTATAATGTTATCCTTACTGAGCATCTGAGCTCTCCCCTTTCTATGTTTTATTTTTCCTAGGATGCAAAGAAGTATATTATGACTGACCTCCAGGGATAGTATATGGGATCTCAGTGTTGTCTATGGAAACAATGTTGTTGTAGTTTTCCATTTTGTGATGTAATGTAAACATTATGAATGTATCTAGTACTTCCAAAGCTAATAAACTAATCGGTCTTTCGAGGCTTGATCTTTTATGATCGTGACAATGATACATAATAATGCACCGAATCTGGGATTCTAGGCTCGGGGTGTTATAGTTTGTATCAGAGGAAGTTTAGTAAATACCTTGGAAGCTATATTTAGATAAAATCTCATTAGAGTACATTGCCATAAGATAGACTTTGAGGATTAGTATAGAAGAACTTCCTAGAATTTTGGTATTGTAGAGATTTGGTGAGTTTTTCAAGAAATACATCCCTGTCTGGATACGAGAAGGTAGAGGCGGCTCTGACACAGATGTACCTAGGGGTAAAACTTGAAAACACCGCTTTGAGCTCGACTCGAATGGGAACTGGTGCACGAAAATGGGCCTTGCTGCACTCTTGGTTACAACATTCCAAGGGGATATGCTTAGGATAATTTACATTTTCTTTACAAACCAATTTTAATTATTTTAGTATAAGATGAGAATAAATGACATTGGTTAATCCTAAGGTGTTTTAAAATTGAAAATATAGTGTCATGATATTCTTTAAATGATTTTATGACTACTGTTACTCACACAATGCTCTCTGGTTTTAGTCAATGGATGGATTCCAAGGAAGTCATAGTAACTTTGATCATGATGTAGAAGGTTGGAATGTTGGTGGAAATTAGCAACAAAATGGAATGTTGATAGGCCTAAAAGATATCGTGTTCATTCCAAATCAGTTTTTCAAAAATATGATCGGAAACATATATATTAATCAACTCCCGGACTCAAAAAAGAAGAGGAAGGTGATGAATGATAAGAGCTCCAGTAGTGGAGACCATGGAGAAAAGAATACTCAATTTCCATCATCGAGGAAATGTGGAAGGAGACACCCAGTAAAGTGTCTCAATGGAACAAAGAAATGCTTTACGTGTGGTAAAGAAGGACATAAAGTGAAAAATTGTTGAGGAAAAATGAAGAGTACTATAGAATAAAATAAAAAAGGTCCCAAGAATCTATTTAAAGTCATTTGCCGTAAATGTAGGGGACCTTTCCATTACCTGAGTGAATTACCTATTCTATAGGATATTTTATTGGTCAAAGAAGAAGCTATGTGGAAATAAATTGTTGGAGAAATTTTTAAAAGTATTTGTGCTCCTTGTTGATGGTATTACTTTGGAATAATTTTCTCTTGTATTTTTAACCCTGCAGTTTTCATCTAAAAATGATATTGAAGGAAGAATTATCTTTTACCTTGTGGATATAGTTATAAATTACCATTTGGTTTTATATGATTATTGGGTTTGAGGCCATTACAAGTTGTTATATTTTGGGATGAAAAAGTAAGGTATGAGATAACATTTTTGGTTAAATTATGTTATGATTATTTTTAGAAATTTATCTCATGTTGGTAATGTTATAAAATATAGTTTTTGAAAAAGGACAACACACAGACTGTGTGACAACCCATCACGTTGGACAAAGCTATGGGAATCAAACCCACAACCAGAGTGCGATTGGGATTTATCACCTACCACTGGACTACGTGAATTCCCTTGTTAGTGTGACTAATTATTTTTAATTAAATGATTTTATTGATCAATAATAAGTTGATTTGGGATCTTATGTCTTATCAAATGAATACCCTTAGTATAGGAAAATGATTTGGTGATTAAGTGATAAATGTTATTTTAGAAGATGTTCGCTTAGTTGGGAACACTATATGCCCAAGGAAAATAGAATACTATGGGATTTCATTTGAGGAGTAATGGTGGATTTTTATCTATGTTTTTATGGTGGATTTATAGTGATTTGGGTTATTTATGGAAATTATTAACCTATAATAGAGAATATGTGATTAAGTTAATTACTTTTAAGTTTGTGACTTTAAGAGTAGTTGATGTCATTTGGAGATACAATTTAACGTGGAAGACTACATAACCAAATTCTTCTAAGTTTTGGGTTTCAATATGAGTTTGGATTATATTGAAGGATTTTAAGGACACTTTTTTGTTGAATGGTATTTATTTAACTTTGGGGTATTGTTGGTTTTATTTTAGAAATTAATATTAGTGTTTCTTTCTCTAAAGGAATATCCTTTTGGGGGATCATCAGATCTTGTACTAACATTTTTGGTTTTGATTAATCTCTAAAGACAAGGTAAATATATATTTTATCCTTTGTGGATCATGTGATTCTCTAGAAGGTTATTCTAGCTCTTCCGGTGTGACAAAGTCTTCTTGAATACTCATAGTCTAAAAAAATGAGTTAGTGGTAGAAATTTATTAAAGAATGAAACTCTAATTAAAAAGTAAGTGTATATCTTTATGTTCTTAGTCAATATCATAAATAAATTCCTCATCTTTATGAAATATAACTTAAAACAAAAAAATGTTGTCCGTTTACTTTTCTTACTGGGAAACTAATGACCGTTTGTCCCATCACAAGTTTGTGGTTTTCTTGTTGTTAAATTTCTCTTAATCATGTTTTCTATCCCTCTCTATCAGAACTTGACACTTAGTTTATCTTCCATATCCATATTTTCCTACATGGAATCGTAGTATGGGTTATCTTGGGTGACCTTTGTACTTCTCTTTCTTTCTTTAAAAGTGATAGTTTTATTGACTCTTTTTCTGATGTGGTAATTTCCATTATATTCCCAAGCCCAATTTTAAAAATTGCGAGGAAGAAATTTATTGAAAGAGGGAAGAATGTAACACCCCAAGATTTTATAGTACGTTAGTTCTTCAAAGTAATTCAATAACTTACACTACACGCAACATCGAGTTCAAGGGCACCACGACTTACCAAACTTGCCGTTCAAAAGCGACTATGAATAGTATTAACAGAATTTTGAACTTTATATAAACCTTATAATTTTAGAATCCATATTATAAGTTTCTTATACATAATGTAAGGACAAATTAATTTTTTTCAGATAAAAGAAGTATTTTTCAAAAAATGAAATTTTTCCGCCTTTTAATGGCGAACCCTTTTTAAATCCAATATTCGAAAATTTTATATATTCAATTTGACAAAATAAACTTCTTCTATGGGATCAGGACATAATAATTTAGTTTCACTAACATTTTGGTGTTTTTTTGATAACTTTCATATTTGGGTGAATAGTGAAAAATAATATATTTTAACTAAAAACAACTTTTTTAATCAAAATAATTTATAGTGTTAAACTATACATATGAATGGTTTGGATGTATAATTAGATTATATCTTTACCATTTAACCCAATTCCGGTCATTGGAAGTAATTTCACTTTGAAATTGGACATAAACAAATGTAAATCTTTTGGTAGTTATTATTTCATAAAAATACGCGTTTTGGTTTTGACAACGAGAATTAATTTTAAACTAATAAATTCAATTTCTATGTTTTAAATTTGGTAAAATAGACTTCATTTTTGAATTCAGAATATCAAAATTAGCTTAGGGTGAATTTTTGGTATGTTTCTGAAAACTTTTAATTTTTGATGAATAGTGAAAAACATTGAGTTATAGTTTGAAACCGAATTTTTATTTAAATAATTATTTTTTTTAAATTTATTTTAGTTAAAAATAGACACATAATACCCATATAAGTTCAATGTAATTCATTGTAGTCATTTTTTAATAATATTAGATACATAAGATTTTATTGAACTTTTCACCGTCTTTTACACACCTCCTAGGAGAATTTGTAAATTCACATAAAACTTAATTTTAGCGCTTTTGTGAGTTGAATTTTGAAAATTTGAGAGACACAGTTAATATCAAGGAGTAAAATTTGGTTCAATAAGATAAAAATAATTTTTGGTGAATAGTAACTTTTTACTTTTATTTACCACAGTTAAAAGTAAATAGGGTAATTAAGGGTAAAAATGATATTTTTATTACCCTAACACATGTCCTAATTCTATTTGCTAAGTATAATTCGACCAAAAACAACCTTAAGAATAAAATATCAACCTCTTTGGTCCACTTGTATTAGATTTGGATACTTATTATTATTTAATTCAAAGGAGATTTAAAAGAGTTAAAATCAAAGTTTAATAACTAAAACATTTTTAATATAGGGTTACACTTAAGATAAATTAAACTATAAATATTAATTATAAATATAAAAATATTTCCTACGTAATGGTATTTTATTTATATTTTTTAGACATTAAATAATTTAATTTATTAATTACACAATAATGATGCAGTAATTACCTAATTAATTAAATATTAAAATAATTGATATTATAAATATCCAAATAAATGTAATTTGAGACTTTTTATGTATTAAACTAATTTTATAGGTTAATATGACATAATAGGGTTGGTTAGATGAATTTTTTTCTAAGTAATAATGTTGTTATGAATTTAGCAAAAACAAAATACCAAATAGTGTCAAAATTGACATAAAAGAGTTTTTAAATCAAATATTATACTGTTAATTGATATTCTATTCCTAAAAATATAAGGTCTGACCAAAGGACTTATATAATTATAGGTGTATCATTAATGAACCACTTTTTGTTCTCTTGGATGTATATAGTAAGTTTATTAACCCTATAATATAAAAATACAAAGAGACATGGTAAATGTCAAACTATTTAACAGAGAGTTAAAGATAAAAGTTAAGGTTAATATAGTGATCCAAACCTATCTAAAAACTATTGGTTGAGTGTTTTTAGAACCATACCCACCTTATACTTTAAATAATCCACTTTGGATCCATTATAAACTGAAAATGATTTTATTATAAAATAATATTTTAAGTTTTTCCTAAGGTGCCCCTCACCCCTCTTATAAAAGGGAACTTCTACTTCTCTCAAATGCACACCTTCAAATCCTTTTTAATCAGTCAAAACCTACCCAAATATCCTCTCAACTTCCCTCACTTCATCCTAGAGGCCCTCCTTTGGTCATAAAGCCAACTTAAGGAGCCCTTTTGATCAAATAAAAAGGAAGAACCTGAAGAAGAGGTAATAATTTCACCACCCTCTTTCAAGTTCTTTTCATCTTCCACTTATTCTTTCTTTGTTATTTCTATTATAAAATAATAAATCCAATATATTATATATAATTTTATGTTATTATAAATATGGTACTGCCATATTCATTATTCTATCCATCCTTTGAATGACATGTCACCATTCGTGCGTACGTACGGATTACCGTCTCCACGTCATGGTGTAATTGTTATTCAATACATTATTATTTGGATGGGTATAATAATGATGTGTAATTTATGTAAATAATAAAATATAACATGTTAATTATTCTGTATATACGATATACCATCCAATTATATATTATTTTAATATCAAAAGAATGATATTGTCGCTCGTGCGTACGTTAGGATTACCGTCTCCACAAACGCGATCAGATTCATTCCCCATCGTATCCATTCAAGAATAAATTTCATTTGATGATTAAAAAAAATGCTTAGATAAATTATATTATTCTGGATATGAATAAGATACATCCCATCCATAACAAATATGGCTCACATAAAAAAGAATATAAAGGAAAACAAATCCGTTTACACCCAAAACGATGATAATACTAAGATATTATTAACAAATCAATGTTAAAATATCATATATGATATCATATTAATGTATATTATTCTTGTATATTTCAATAAAAATTATTTCACCATTATACAGGAGGTTAACCTACCCTCAACCAAGGAAAAAGTATAAAGTAAGGGGTTTCTTATCTCACTTTTAATTCCGTGAGATTTCCATTGTTCACCACTTATTTATTACATGTGGTGTGTGTACTGACCATGATTGTATTAATTGTGTAATATAATTTAATTTATAGATATTTACATCATCATTGTATGATCCTTCTTTCATGGGTGTATGTTTCGTAAGTTACCAAATCGATAAGGGAATTTAAAATTTCAATTTCCACTCATTCGGCTTTACGCATACTTCATTGATTATTTTACACAAAGATTATGTGTGGAATCAATATTTATTTGATTATGTCATAATTTCCACTCCACTTTCTGTGGATATACTTTTTATACACATAATCACTCCATTGATAAATTCTCAAGTCATCGATATGAACTTGATAAGAGTAATTTTACCTCAACCTCCATTTGTTGAGTTAAATATCCAATTCATTGGTGTTTTTTTAAAAGAATATGTGTGAATGTCCTCTGATTGATTTATACTGAATAACCAATCATATTGAGTGTATTTTTATTTGTCACACATAATTATGTCTTTGATTTATCCTTAACCTAAGGGTACAGTCTTTATAATAAGTTTCATCTCAATTTACATTCCATTGAGACTTCTTTGTTGTTATACACCAAATCAATTTTATATGGTGTATATAATGTACTTTGACATAGTATATCATGAATCCATTTATTCTCATGATATTAAAAAGTTTTTATTACCTCAATTATTTGTATTCAAGTGTCTCTCTTTTGGTTAGACACTCTAACTAAAATATCATTTTTAAATTTTTTAAAGATTTATTCTTCTAAATATTTCTCATTAATGTCCATGTTTTAAAAATGGGTTTAAGGATTTATTTATATGGAAATTAATGTTTTAAAATTAAAACTCTTTTTAAAAGTTTCAAAGTGGTATGGGACACTTTGATTCAAAAATCTATTTTTAAAACGGATTCTTGACAAGTAGTGTGACTTTTAAATGTTTTCAAGAAAGGGGGGGGGGGTATTTCTCTCAAATAGTTTTGATGGTTATTTTCATTATGTTAATATCCTTCGTTATTCTCGATTGAGGTTAATCTATTACAATACAATCTTCCATATTATATTGAATGAGTTATTTTTGACTGTGGATGTGCTATTTTTATACCATTCATGGTTTGTGGATAAAGTATTGACATTTCATATGCTAGTTTTAATACGAGTGTTTATGTTATTTTTCAAAATTTTCATATGAGGAATGCATTGGACTTAGTAAGTGATGGGTGGAGCCTTCTATAGCTCCTTGATGCATCAGTAGGTCTCATGAGACAAACTATTGTCTTTGCACAAGGCCTTGACAAAATCTTATTTGTAGTCTTGACACAATGCCTTGAATATGTGGTTATGATAGTCTGGCATTATGCATTCCATCATTATGAAAGTGGATATTGATATTGAATGTGATTATTCAACTAGTAGAATATCCATGTGAATAAGTAAATGGAATTATTTCATTTTATTTTTTCCATATTATTCTGAAGTTCAAGTTTAAAAGGATTTCATTTTAGTTATACATTGCCTTAAATGTTTATGCTTATTTATGAAAGTTTGCGCTATAATATTATCCTTACTGAGCATCTGAGCTCACCCCTTTCTATGTTTTATTTTTCCCAGGATGAAAAGAAGTATATTATGAATGACCTTTAGGGATAGTCTATGGGATCTCAGTGTTGTCTATGGAAAGAATGTTGTGGTAGTTTTCCATTTTATGATGTAATGTAAACATTATGAATGTATCTAGTACTTACAATGCTACTAAACTAATCGGTCTTTAGAGACTTGATTTTTTATGATCATACCAATGATACGTAATAATGCATCGACTCTAGGCTTCTGGGCTTAGGGAATTACAATAAGTATTCAATTCATACCATCTAGAGGTGCCAAAGGCCCTATCTGGACAAAACCAGAGTACATGGCGTGTACTGCTTGCATACACACCGTGTTTTTTTTTTATTTTCACATTTGTATCTCGCGATAAATTTGTATAGATCTAAGGTAATAATATATAAGATCCAAAAAAATTGGACCAACATGTAGATACATATAGGATGGAACATGAATTGAAGAACTACTCACCATGTAATTACTGTATATGATGCATATTCCTTATTTTCTCACAACAAAGAACATGAGGTGTCCTTGCATGCCATGTATCAAATACACGATAAGGAGATAGACATACTATGAAACATTGAGTTTATACACTGTATAATTTGGACTAAATTCCATGTATCTCTAACTCATCCATGGAAAGTGACACACCAAGTCCCACGACGTGTATTGTGGAATTGGAAGGTGAAAGTACACATCATGTACTTTTATACACGTTGTGTAGTCTGCTACATAAAATGTGTCCTATTTTTCCTTAAGAAAAATTAGATATATAATCAAACCTATTGACATGTGTTATGTGTGTCATTTATTTAACAAAGTAAGAGCCATGTTATTGGATTTATAATTGTATATTAAAAATATTCTATGTTAATATTTTGGATAATCACATGAAGTTTCCTCCAAGTACACTTCTGTACTTTATTAATTTTAAATGAAATTAATTTTGTTTAAAAATTATAAATGATGGTGGGTTAATGTTTCTTGTATAGAATTATGATAAATTAAGTTAATTGGATTAATTATCATTACATTTTTTTAATTGATTAATGAATAAAAGTACTTGATAACAAGGTTGAAAATGTATGCTTGTTTCATATTGTGTGTATGATCATGAGATTAGACCAAAACTTTTATGTGATTTTTTTCTTTAATTTATTATGTTTAATGGAAGATGGAGGAATTGGAGAGGCAACTCCAATCACCGCTCAATGTCTCACTTTCCCTAAACCCACGTACACTCAATCTGCACTCCATCACTGCACATTAACACGTCGTTCGGTCAGCTCCGACCTCAACGACGCAGATGGAAGCTGATATTAAAGAACAGAGGAAGTTATCTGAATTCTCATAGAGCTCTTTTGCCCCACTGGCAAACCGCTCCCCCACTAGAATCACTAGAAAAGGGTATACAACCCATGTATCAGCTTCTGAAGACACGATTTCAGATCAGATCTACCTCTGTAAGAATTTTTTTATAGCTCAGATTTCACTTTTGAAAGGTATGAAACCCAGGAAACTAGCAAATCCTGTTTCATGTTTAGCTTCAATTTGGGGTTTTACCAACTTCAAATGTATATCCATTGGTCGAGGTAATTTCCATATAATTTTTCCCTCTACGGATCTCAAAGGACATGCATGGAGCGTAGGTTCTGTTAATCTAAAACCTGGAACTTTGTGGATTCAAGATTTGAAATTGAGCTTTTCCTTGAAGGACTTCAAAGATACTTATGCTCTGGCATGGGTTAAAATCCACGGTATGAACTGGTTATTATGGAATCCTGAGATCCTGTTTGATATTGTTTCCATGATTGGCATCCCAATTAGAATGGATTATGCAACAGAAAAGGATAGTTATGGTCATTATGCGCAGGTATTGGTCGAAATTGATCTAAGTGTTACGCTGATTGATATAGTCATTTTGTCTACATCGAATTTTGAAATTTGCTTAAGGATTGAATACGAGAGAATTACATCATTCTATAAAGATTTTCAAATTATTGGACACTCAGATTCGCAATGTAGAAGAGATGTGCTATGTTCTAACTACCAAAATAAAGGACATGATGCGCTGCACTGTCGAAGGAAGAAAAAGAAGAATTCTATTCAGAAGGCTATTGATGAGCCTTTGGTGATCAATTGTCATACTGGATGAATGTTGCTGAACCTATTGACAAGGACTGAAGGATTGATGATGAAGATCCTTTACCAAGGGATGGATCCACTCCAAAAGTGGATGGAACAAGTAGGGTCAGCTGGGCTGATATTTCTAAAAGAAATAACCAAAATGAAAGAGGCATCTCTTTTAAGGATGCACTGGTCAGAGGAATGGATGGTGAAAGAAATGAATCAGACTCGGAAGATAGTCAAGAAGAAAGGGAACGATCATCACAAGCAGCTACGGATGATAGGGCTAGGCATGAGATGCATGCTCTAAAATTGAGGAAAGGTAAGTTAGTGATAGTTTCTGCGACTTCAGATATGTGTAAAAGGAAAGGTCAAGCTACAAACAATGATAATAGTAGAGTAAAAGGAAATAATGAGGTGACTTTTGAACCCTCTAAACTCTAGGTTGCAGGTGTGCACACTGATTCTTTGATAAAGTGTCCCCGGATACCAGCAATAAAGAAGAGGGTGGGACTAAAAACTTCTCACAGAAGGATGGAATGAAACCCATGCAGGAAATCACAACTACTCTTGAGAAGTTAATAATTAAGTTCAATGTTTCAAACTCATTTGAGTTGATTTTTTTCCAATATTAGGGATGTTGAGTCACCCCCCTTTGTGACAACTTTTGTGGAAGCACATTCTGTTGATGAAGGTAGGAAATGGATACAAGAAATGTATGGAAGGAGAGGCCGACACTCCCACAGAAAAGGTGGGCACCTCCCTTACCACATCATGAGTACACGCTCTAAAACAGGTTAATATTTCCCTATTGTGTTTCCTATTGTTTTCTTTTCTACTTTGTTCCTCCTATGGATTCTATTTTTTCGTTTAATTGAAGAGTCCACCATGCTACAATTTTCCTCTCTTATTATGTTTAAATTAAAATTGATGACCTGTATATCATCCCCTCATTATGTAAGTGTATGATTTCCCATGGTTACTTTTATGTAAACCCCCTTTATCCAATCCATTGGATCCCCTCATTTGTGTGTGAGTAAAAGATTATGTAAGGATGGAGCCCCTAGACGAGGGGAGATGGTTTGAGTCAAGGATTTGAGGAGAAAAATCGAGGTGACACATAGAATCCAAAGGTGGAATGCTACAACATGAACCAAGATACAATTAAAGGTGTTTTCCCCCAGGGTCAAAGGTGAGTTTATCTCCTACTAGATAAAATAACATTTAGACAATCTCAATATAGCATCCCGCCTTTTTTATCACATAAACTTTCATTACATTTTACAAAACCAAGGATCTTTAAGGTTTAGTGTCTTTGAAACCAGAAACTTAAAACATGAAAACATAAAACATTCTTCTTAAACACTTGAAAGGATTCTCCTCATGTTCATCCTAGGTTCATTATTGCATCTCATAACCTAGGGACATATATCAAAAGAAAGGGTGAGCAGAAGGCCCAATAAGGGAAACAAGGGGAAACATTTAACATGTGAACTTAGGATACATCAATAATGTCATGAAAAAGAACTTTAAGACATGAGAAAGAAATCATGAGGAATATCATAATAAAAATAAAATTTTTCATAACTTGAAGATGTGGCTACAACATTTAATATTTACAATCATTTCATTTCACCAAGGTCTATCCCCAAGGTGTCATTAAAAATTTACCAAGGTTATTCACCAAGGTATCAGTCTAAAAGGTCATCTCTAGAGATTAAGTCTTTACTCAATGCATTGGAGTGCTATCAGGGCGCACCCTTGACATGTATTTATTATAATGTGAGCCACATATATCATCATAAATAATTTCATAAACAACCCATATAGCAAAAAAGGAATGGGTTTCATTTCATAATCATAATGTTTTTAAAACTGCTTTAAAGACATGATTTTTACGTCACTTTAAACCCACAGAAAAGAGAGAGCGGGTCTCATGTATGTAAATCACATAATTTAAAATAGAACAACTTGGTATATATGTGAATATATCTATAGAAGAGAGAGCTTTGAGTATTCACTTAATAAAATAAAAGAACTTTAGAAAACGAGAGATACATTTTGAGACGGAAATTCTGCAGTATAATGACTATGTTTCAGGGTTTTAGATAACATTGAAAAGAGTGGATACATGGTTAAAACAATCATAAATTACCCATAAAACAGTATAGGGACATAATATGAAGGATATATGAACTTGGTAATGAAATTTTAAGGACATACCATTTGAAATGAAAAATATGGAAGGAAGACAAAAATTAGATTTCTCTTATGAAAATCCCGCAGCCTAACGACGTCACTTAAACTTCAACCAAAAATGAATTGCCAAGATCAAATAGGGTCTCTCATCATATGAAAATAAGAGTTCAGTATGATATATATAGAGATCATACCCCAACATAATAAAAAGGAACTTGAAATACTTGACATGAAAATAGATCTTGAAAACGAGAAGGGTGAAAGAATCCCTTAAAAATTCAGCAGCCTAACGGCGCCACTTAAAACTTCAAAATACTGAATTGAAGAGATAAAATAGGGTCTCTCATCATATGAACATAAGAGTTCATTTTGATAGATACAGATATCATACCCTAACATAATAAAAAATAACTTGAAAGACTTGACATGAAAGTAGAACTTCAAAACGAGAAGGGTGAAAGAACCACTTAAAAATTCAGCAGCCTAATGGCGCCACTTAAAACATCAAAATACTGAATTGAAGAGATAAAATTGGGTCTCTCATCATATGATCATAAAAGATCATTATGATAGATATAGAGATAATACCACAACAAAATAAAAAAGAACTTGAAAGACTTGACAAGAAAATAGAACTTGAAAATGAGAAGGGTGAAAGGATCCGTTACAAAAATTTCGGCAGCCTAACGACGCCACTTAAACTTTCATAAAATGAAATGATGAGAGTAAGAGGGGGTCTCTCATAATATGAACATAAAAATGAAAGTATAATGAATATAAAATAACATCCTCCAACATAAGAACATGGAGCATAAAAGAGATGACATAAAAGAGATCACTTGAAAAGAAAGAGAGGGGTCAGATCCCTTACCTTAAAATGTAACTTTTAAAACTCAAAGGTTGGGACCTTGAGGGCTTGGGGGAACCTTGGGAGGACTCCTTGGGAGGTAATGAGACCAGAAATTCGTTGGGGGGGAGTGGGGAGTCGAATGGATGAGAGGATTTCTTGGTATTTATAGGGAAAGTGAGGGGACAAGGCATTAATGGCCAGGGGACACCTCATTGGTGGTTTTGGCAAAACCATGGGATTTTCCATGGTATTTCCCCATGGTATTGGCCACTTGGGACACCTAATACCTTATCTTACTATTCATAAGTCTAAAATATTGATTACATACTTAATACATCATTTGATGATGTCATTAAACACCCGTAACTTAAAAACTGTATTTTCACTATTCATCGAAAATTCAACTTTCTCAGAAAAATCCCAAAATTTTACCTTAACTAAATATTGATGCTATGATTTCAAAAATGAACTCAATTTTATAAAAATAATTTTCTAAATATTTTTAATTTAATTTTTAAATAAATACACTATTCACTGAAAATTCATTTTTTTCAGAAAAATCCCCAAAAATTACCTTAACATAATATCGATGCTCTGAGTTCAAAAATGAAATCCATTTTATAAAAATAATTTTCTATAATTAAAAAAAACTATTCATCCGGAAAAACTAATACTTGAATAATAATTTATGAAACCGTTATCTAACCATTTTATTGAATCACATTACTTAATCAAGGTGCCTAGATTATATTAATGCTTTATTTAAGTGATATTACTAATCAATTTGATCACATTACTAATCCTAAGCATAAAATCACTATTCATAATTTACTATTCATCAAAAATTAAGTTGATCTTATTAGACTCTAAATTTCGTAATGAACATAATTGTAGAAGACCATTTTTTGAAAATCAATACACATTTTTAATTATTTAAGGTTTACATAAACATTTTTAAAATATCCTTTTTCTAAAATTCATCAAAAATATGCATACTATATTTATCCGGCCATTTGAAAATTCATAAACTTCATCATAAGAAGAAATCCCAATTTTTATTTAAAACAAAGGATTACACAAGGCATTTACGGTCTCCTTACATAGCCCCTTATCACACAAGCATAGGACCTAAGTGTAAGGTGTGCTAAGGTGAGAGAATCCAAGGGAGGCTTAGCCAACATCGCATGAGTAGTAATTTCTATCAGTTTGAACTTTTCGCAAAGGCGATTCCGTTCTAGCTTCACACGATGAAGTTCGGCTTGGGTTTGGTCTAGAGTAAAGCCCAGTGGTGCTACCTCCTTCCCAAGTTCTGTTAGATGGGCTTCGATCGGTCCAAGACTACGGGGTGGGGCCATCGAATCTTCTTTCTATATTAATTAACCAAGATTACTTGTATTTAGAGGCAATAATCGAAACGTTTAGTTTACAGCAGTCATATTGACCAATGGTCATATAACAGTCAAAACCCAATGGTCTCATTTTAATTATACTCATGTTATCAAATGAAACAATTTTGTTGTGTATAAAAATAAAATAAAATAACACACAAAATTAGGAAACAAGATTTATTCAAAATTTCGGGTCGTTAGACTCAAGATCATGAAACTTATGTTTTATTTTTATCAGTTTCATAGTTAATTATTTATGCATGACTCATATGACACCCAGTTGTGGCATCACCATCTTGGTCATTTAAATGAGAAGTGTTTGAAATATTTCTATCAAGATGGTCACTTAAACTCTTCTAATATTAAACCACTTGAAATATATCATGATTTTTTTCAAGGTAATATGAATAAACCACCATTCAGTGGTCAAGGTGAAAGGGCCAAAAGGTTTCTAGATTTGGAACACACTGATGTGTATAGAACTTTTCAAGTAGAGGCTAGAGGTGGTTTGTCAAACTTTATTACTTTTACCCATGAATTGAGTTTCTATGGTTATATATAATTTATGAGGTATAGGTTTGAATCCTTTATGAAGTTAAATAAGTTCAATAATGATGTTGAGAATCATATTGGTAAGAAGATAGAAACATTGGTCTGATCGAGGTAGTGAATATCTTAAATAAGACTTTATCGACTTTCTATGTGAGTATGAGATTTTATCTCAACTCACTCCAAATTATACCCCATATTAAAATGGTGTTAGTGAAAGTTGGAACCATACCTTGTTGGACATGGTAGGGTTGGTGATGAGTTATGTGATCCTTCCATTATCCTTTTGGGGATATACATTGCAGACAACATCATACTTACTAAACCAAGTACCAAGTAAAGTGGAAAAAAATATTCTATTTGAGTTATAGAGTGTAATAAAATTTGTTTTGTCACGTGTTCATGCATAGGGTTGCGAGATATTTTTTAAGGCTAGCTCAAGAAATAAACTATCACTATAAGGCATGAGGTGTATCTTTATAGGAAATACGAAGGAAACAAGGGGATACTGTATATACCACCCTTCAAATAATAAAGTAACCATAATAATACATGAAATATTTCTTGAGAGGGAGATCATCCTCAAGGAGGATAGTTGGAGAAAGATTTACTTTGATGAAGTTTATGTTCAAGATATATAAGAGTTAGTATAGGAACAGATTCTACAATTCCCCATGGAAGAAGTTATTCCTGAAATACAACTACATCGTAGGAGTGATAAAGAGGTAATAGAACTAGAGAGATATGGTTTTCTAGTCATTGATTATGTTGAATAATTATTGGATGAAAATAATAACCCTCTTTCCTATAAGGTGGTAGTAGAGAGCTCATAATTCAAAATGTGGCAAGAATCCATTAATTTTGAGATGGATTTCATGTATCAAAATCAGGTTTGGGTTATGATTGATTTTCTAGTTAATGTAAATCCTATGTTCTGTAAATGTGTATTCAGGAGAAAACTTGACATGGAAGGTAAAGTAAATACCTATAAAGTATTACTAGTGGATAAAGGGTTTATAAAAAATCAAGGAATTAACTATGATGAAACCCTTTCTCTAGTTTCCATGTTTAAATCCATTAGAACTTTTCTTTCCATAGCAGCTTACCATAACTATGATATTCATAAAATGGATGAAAAAATACTTTTCTTAATGGGAACCTTCAAGAGGATATGTATATGACAAAACCAGAAGGGTTTTTGACTCCATGAAATTCCAAAAAGGTATGAAAGTTTCATAGATCCATATATGGATTGAAGCATGCATCCATGTAATGGAACATTCAATTCGATAAAGCTATAGAGGAATTTGGTTTCACTAAAAATGAATGTGAGCAATGTGTTTAGAAGTAGTTTAGTGGAAGCACCTCATTTTTCAAAGATTTATATGTTGATAATATATTACTAATTAGAAATGATATACCATCCTTACAAGAGGTAAATGAATAGTTGAAAAAGTGATTCTCTAGGAAAAAATTATGTGAAGTAACATATATTTTTGGGATAAAGATTATGCTTGATAGATCCAAGAGGCTTCTTGGGCTAAGTTAGAGTAAAACATTGACTAGGTATTGAGGAGGTTCAGTTTTGAACAATCCAAGAGTGGATTAGTTCCAGTGTCACATGGTATATATATTTCTAATAAAATGTTTCCTTATACACAAGAGGAAAGAGAGAGAATGAGTTATATATAATATGCTTATGTGATAGGATCCATCATATATGACATGTTATGTATGAGGCTTAATGTTTCTTATGCTTTGAGTATGGTAAGAAGATATCAAGAAGATCTAGGTGAGCAATACTGGACAACTTTTAAGGCTATTCTTAAGTATATAAGGAGATGTAAAGATATATTCCCAATCTATGATGTATATAAAGATCTAGTACTCAGGGATTATATAGATTCTAGATTTTAGATAGATCAAAAATGATATAAAGTCACAATATTGATATATCCTTTACCTCAACAAAGGAGATTTGAGATAAAAGAGTTCAAAGCTGCTAGTTTTCACTAATTCCACATTAGAGTTTAAGTATATTACAGCTTCCAAAGAAGACAAGGATGAATTTTTGATTCAAAACTTTTTCCAAGAGCTTGATGTGGTATCTAGCAGTAAAGATCATATCACATTTTAATATGATAACATTGAAGTGGTGTCTCTCTCTAAAAAGATGAGGTCATGCCAAATTATAGTGTATAATTTGAAAGTTTCATCTCTTTAGGGATTTTTCTCAAAGAGGGTAAGTTTCTGTGAGTAGAGTATCCATAGAGGAATACACAATGGACCCGTTGATAAGTCTTTATCTTTGTATAGGCATGGATAACAAGTGATAGTTAGTGTATTGAAAGTTATTGTGAGTTGTATCTAATGAAAGCGAGAGTCTATTTTAGTTGGTTACCTAGAACCAAATTTATTAATAATTAATTACATTTTTAATGAGGTTTCTTATCAAAACATGATTATTCATTTTAATGACTGTTGTATGTTATAACTTCCTAAGAATGTCACACTAAAAGTTTATAGTAGTTACCTACTATGATGAGGACCTATAGGTATCACAACATCATTTTTGAATATATATTCTATAGATGGATGATATTTTCTGAACAGACATATAATATATAGTATATCTAGTGTATGAGGCTTATAAGACATTGAGACACCCTATCATGGTGTTCACCCTTGGTAGTCTCCAAGATAAAAGGTTATGAACACAAACCCATTAATGGGAAATCCACATTTCCATGTGTCATTGGATGTTCCTATCCATAGACATGTGTATTAATACTTAGAATTTAAGATTATCATTAATGGATAACATAAAACATGTACATTTATGTATTGATGAAAACTATGATGACATATGATAATGAAAAGGTAGAACACATTGGGTGCATCATGGGTGATATTACATTAATCAATAATACGAGAAAGTGTTTTCCCCTTTTGTCCTAAGATGAAATTTGATATCTTAGTCCATTTGATGAAAATGGAACTGCCAGCATAAATCCATGGATATAGTTTTTAGTAAGTGAGTTAATTTCTAAAAATTTAAAGAAATATAAATCGAGAATATAATTTGACGACACCAACATGCAACCTATTTGATTAGAGATATCATAATAAAGAGATTATATTACATGGTAATCATTCGCGGGAGGTTAAATGTCGTTGTGACATTAAATTATTTCTCAATGGGATCCCCAACATGTTTCTATAAACTGACCTTATTATTTATGTAGCAATGCTTTACCATTGAGAAAGAGGCCTAGAGGGTCACACACTAAGTGTATCTGCAATCTCTGTTAAATTCAAGTATTGAATTTAACCAGTTAGAATAAATAATATCTATTCAGGTTTGGTTGATCGCCATAATTTAATGAAAATTTATTTGAAATAATATTTTAGTTAAATAATAATAATAAATAATCATTTTCAAGTTTAGTGAATATAATATTCATTATATTTATCATAGAATATTGTAGTGACATTTATTGATTAATTAAATAGTCATTATTCATGAATTGGTAAATGTCAATTAGGGAAAGAATTCCAAGATAAATTGTCCAAGTGATATAAATGATATTTATTTATATTTTAATGTGTTTCACATGTCATGTAATTAATTTTTATAATATTATTATAATTGTACATGGGGTCAATTAAGAATTATAAATATGGAAGGGTTTAGTGTATAATTTTACAAACCTAAACCAACCATGATAAATATATAATTTTATCATTTTTATAGTGACCCTATCATTTTACACATATCATTACATGATTTTAAGCATAGTAAAGCATCATATTACAAGTTAAGGATCGTAAAGTCTAGTGTGTTAGAAGACTAGGTACATAAAACTTAAAAAATGGGACTAAATATAACATTTATTTATTTAGTCTTCATAATGTGATCGTAACTTCCATTATGCTTAAAATTTTGATAGGATAACCTAAGTATAACAAGAACAGAAGGATGAGCTAAAAATCCTAGTAAGGGAATAAACATAAGAATAAGTCTGTGGCACATGGGTTAGAAGGCATGATGTAATGATATAAAAAGGCATGGAACATATAGAATCATAACATATAAACATGGGATAATATAAACATGGATTCATAGTAATGTGGTAGAAATATAAAACATTAATTTCGCATGAGTCAGGGCTTGTTGCACATAGAGGATAACAAGTTAAGGTTAACCACCAAGACCATTGCACATGGTAGCACGATTCAAGGATAACTGCCAAGATCGTTGCACATAACGACGTCTCATGAGACAAATATTTACACAATGCATTGGAGCACTATCTGGGATCACCCATCATAACATGTTCATGAATATTCTTTCCATATATAGAATCATATATAATCAATCATACATAAACATAAGGGTTACCCTTTATAAGGATTGGGTATCATAATCATTTCATAAAGCATAACAAATGGGAGTATCATAAAAATTTATATGAGGGGAAAAAATTGATCATACATGGAAAATAATAGTGTATAATAGGCATATATCATGAAAAGTGATGTCACTTGAAGTAATAACATTTAAAAAGAGTACAAAAGAAACTTTAGAATTAAAACATTTTAGTGCGGTTAAATGAAAATATCAAAGGTCATTTAAAACATAAAAGGGAATAATATCTTATATAAAACCAGAAGTTAACCAATAAGGTTTTTATAATAAAAATAGTGGTTTTATAAAAATAATGGTGGCTTAAAAACAGATTATATAGTTCATATGAAATTGGGTAAGAATTTGGAAAGTTCCCTTAAAACAGACTTGCTTATCGAAAATAATTGAGGAGGGAATCATTTAAAAACATGTATACCCCTGAAAGATAATGATGAATAGATATTGATACTTGAGTTTGGAGAATTTACAAAACATTTAAAATATGTACATAAAATAACAGATAACTTCATTTGGGTAAAAAGAAAGATGGATCAACCTGAAAGAATAATGGAGGTTCAAGTAGAATTCCTTACCTTGAGTCTGATGGTGTTCTTCACTTGATATTAATGTCCTGGATAACCAAATTAAATTCATTAATTAATATTTAAAGAACCTATTTGTTATGTAATTGATTTATTATAACCTTATTAAGTTCATTCTGGACCATTTTGATGGGTTAAGAGGTTCAAATTTAATGTTTGTTTCATTGGTTTTCATGATTAGTTTACTTATATATATGTAAGGATAAACATTTAAGATGAGAATGGTTGCATAGAATTAGATTTATATGTTATGAGTGATCATACAGTATATTAATTGGTTATAAAATTCATTTTTTTATTTTTATTGAAGATGAATCATTACATAAAACTTTAATGATATCTGTTTTGGTTAAATGGCGGTTTTTTGATCACATCAAACACATTTTCCCTTATAAATTAATATCACATGTAAAAAATATTAAAGAAACTTAAATTAGATATACTAAAAATATTATGGTCTAGTTTAGTCATAAAAATGGTTTCAGGACCATAATTGAAGATGATAATAGAAATTGGAAACCCGTCGTCCTTGAATGTGAGAAATTAACACATCTTGGATTGTGTTTTCATTTCTATTATAAAATTTGGGGAAATGAGAGATGATGGTCAATTATTCCATTATCATAAAAGAATTCAAGTACATGTAAGGTTCTGGAGTTATCATAACATTTTGATTAAAGGATGTGAGGAAAGAAAAAATAAAAAAATGGAACTTGAAAGAAAATAAAAGAAATGAAAAGAGGAATTTACCTCTTGGACATATCTTCCTTGAGGGCCTCTTTAAGGGAGAGGATTTGGAATTTTGAAGAGAGCAAGGACTGCTGGACATGAGAGATGGAATTAGGGAAGTATTTGAGTAGAATTTGGACCAGGAACAAGGCTTGAGCGGAGTGAAGAGAAGAGGGGTTGAGGGTGGGTCTTATAGTGGAGGAGAGGAAGGTTTTCTCAATATTTTAATCATTTTTTATTATTTTTCTCAAGACAAGAAATAATATTGATTCTTATGACAAAAAACAGTAATATTTACATGTGAGTTCAAACCCAATGTGCTTACATTATCCATGAATCAAAAAATAGTGTATTTAACATATAATGTTTATATACAACAAATTACTATATTTTACTATTCACAAAAATTCTAGTATTTCTGAAAAATCTCAAAAATTCACCCAATAATTTTTAGATGCGTAGAATTCCAAAATGAACTCCATTTTATGAAAATAATTTTCTAAATATGTGAAATTTAATTTTTAATGAAAATCATAATTTAATAGAAAAATGAAAATTTTAAAATAAAAACTGCCTTTCTAACACATTAAAAAATTAATTAAGGTCTCTTAAAATTGTCATATAATCATAAGTAATAAAAATAATTATTTATGAATACATTTTATGAAAATAATTTTTCTTTTAAATTATTAAATCAATCATAAAATTATAATTAACTATGCATGACTCACAAAAAATCCAACACTCTAATATAATTACATAATATTGTCACTTATAAGATGAATAAATTTTATTTATACTTTCATTGGTAAGGTTACCTATTCACTTGGATGATTTACTATTCATAAGGGTTGTATTACTATTCATAAGGGCAACATTACTATTCACTAAAAATTAAGTTTGTCTTATCAGATGCCAAAAATCTTACTGATCGCAACCGTGTATGCCTAATTTTTGAAATTCAAATTATAGAAGCGAAAATATTATGTTTATAGGTTATATATTACTTATTAGTTCATTGTGTTGTGATTTCATGTGATTATAATATATGAAA
This sequence comes from Viscum album, assembly GCA_963277665.1. NCBI lineage: Eukaryota > Viridiplantae > Streptophyta > Magnoliopsida > Santalales > Viscaceae > Viscum > Viscum album. The sequence goes on along the minus strand of OY728147.1, from coordinate 2,040,751,931 downwards.
TAATTATAAGAATAGAATTTCCTTTTATTAAACTTTGGATCGTTACAATTTTCCATAATAAATTTTGGTTTTCAAAATGGATAGAGAGAGATCTAGAGTGCACTCTATCTTCCTCATTATCAATGCATTTAGAGATCATTAAGAGTTCTTCATCCTTCAAGAATAATATATCTATGATCAACCACGAACAATATAAGTGACCAGGATCGACAGTACTAGCACCCGATTATTCTACGATGACGTTCAAAGATTATGGTGAAAATTTAGATGATAGAGTTAATAGTTTCATAATTTTTAATATGTATTTAAATGGTTTAAACCATTAAATTTTATCAATTTTAGTTTATTTTCATCATATTTTGGTTTTTGGTGTGTTTTGGGATAAAATGAGAGAACTGCTTGATTCTATAATTTTTACCGATTTTTATTACTTTGGTATTTATAGAATAAAATTTAAAAAATTTATTCAATTGGATAGATTATTTTTTAGGATTCCTTTATTTGTGTGCCTCAACTTCTTCTTTTGTCTCAAGAGCCAATTCAAACATCCATAGGGCCTAAAAAACCAATCAAGTTTAAAAATTATTTTGTACGACAAAGTAGAGCCCACCTCAGTAATTGAGTCATAACTTTGGATAAACACCTCCAATTAAGGCGATTCTAGTTGGATTTGAATGAAATTTTAATGTATCATTTGACTATTAAATATCATGGAGATATTACATCATTAATTCAACTATTGGATGCTCAAAATTGGGGGAATATTTAGTAAACATTTGGATATTAAGAGTATGAATCATTAATTGTGTCATAAATTTCTATATACACGTCCAATTACTTTGAAATTTATAGGTTCAATAGAAAAAATTAATTTATAGAAATTTTAAGAAGAAATATTTCCCAAATTCGATCATTAAAGGGGTCAACCATGAGTAAAATTTCGATAGATAGAATCTAGAATAAATCTTAATGAGAGATTTAGAAGATCTTGATTTTCAATACCCATGAATGGAAACCCCTTGTAATATATAAGTAGGAGTTAACCCATATAAAATCCATATTTCAATGCTGCAGGGAGAGAAACCACCAAAGAGGAGGCCGAGCTACTGCATGTCCCTATTTTTATTTTTATTTCTTTTCTATTTTTCTTTTTTAAGTTTTATTTTAAATTTTAATTTTAAGTCTTCATTTAGTTAAATAAATTAATTCATACATGTTTTTAATTTTTTTCCAACATCCTTATAAATCATCTCTTCTTCTTCTTCTAATTCTTTTTCTCTTATTAATATTATAATTATTCTGACGTTATTATTTTATTTATTTATTATCTTATTCTTTCACATCCCTCTTATTCTTCCATTTCATTTTTATTATTTTTTTCCTTTATATTTTATATCTCTCTATATATTCCCAATTCTAGTTTACTTTCTTCCTTTTCTTTTATTTTTCTCACCCACATATTTTTATTATCATTATTATTTTATTTTTTGTTTAATTTCTTTGTCTTATCTTCTACCACTCCACTAAGTGATATCTTACTCTTGAAAACAAGAGCCTGACCCCGAGTCTTGGCCCAGGGGGAGGTCAAGGTGTTCTTGAATTTTAATTAATGTTTACTTTACATTTATAGGTATATTTGAGTAGCATGTATGGGTGTAGATAATTTCCCCAATGTGGACTGCCCCAATGACCTGCAACTCAATCTATTTCTATTATTTTATTTAAAATATTTTCCCTCTCTCCATTGGTTAGTTATTCACAAATTGGAGTTGAGATTATCAATGAGTGAATCAAAATTGATATATCTGGGTCCTAGAATATGACACATTCTAGACTAAGGTGTGTCATCAACCTTGTTTAAAGGATGAGGTGGAATTTAGGGTGCATTGGAATTCAATAATTTCTAGAATTTATAAATGAAGAATAATAGTTTAAACATGAGATTTCATGTTTGGATTATCAAACTAAAATAAAAAATATTAAGGAGAATAATGATTGTATCCAAAACTGAACCCAAGAACCATTCCTTTCATTTCTTAACTCATTTCATTTAGATTTTCGTGGTAGTATAAATTACAATTTCCGTTTTTTCATGTAATTAATCAAAAACCCAAAAAATATTTATCATTTTTTTTCATTAAATAATTAAAACAATAAAAAGATATATTTTAGGTTAATTAGATCAACTATGTGGAAAAACTAAGAATATCCTCAAGTGAGACAACCCCGGTCAGCCACTATGCTGTATTAAGAAAAATAATTTTCCTTTTTCTCTGACCTATGATAGGCATGTGTCAAAACTGTCACCGTTTCTAAGGATCCAAGTAGTTATTTTCTTACTTTTTGTATTTTTACATTTTAGGTAAATTTTATTTCCTTTATAGAAATATAAACTAAAAAAAATGCATGATGTTTTCAAATGACAAAATTTTCAATTCACAGAACAATCGCTCTCAGGTACAAACACTAGTGTTTCAAAATGATGAAGAGGTGGATCTTATACAAAAGACAGATGGACTCATAGACCTAGACAAGATTTTGATAAATGAGAATAACACCAGGATTTCATTTCAGGAAATGGTAGATATGGTTGATAAATTTAAAATGGATTATAAAAGACTGAAGACCCAAAAGGAAGTGCCAATGAAGCTACCCAATTTCCCTGAATACATCAAAGAGGTCGAGGCACAACTTGAGAAGTATCCATATCCCAACCATCTAAAGAGACAAATCCAAAAAAACCATGATGAGATATAGTGTATTCTTGATGAGAAAAATTTAAATTCTGAGATAAATATTGGAGAGAATAAGATCTGGATGAATTTTTGAATGAGGATGTGGTGTAACTTGATTTCCCTGATCCTTACCAAGTAGAAGAGATAGTTCCCTTGAATGTTACTCTATCCATGGAAAAGAAGAAATATATCCCAATGGTGAAATTTGATTAAAATATATAGGATACCAAATACCTTCCACCATCCAAATCCAAGATATACTCACCACCAAGGTAGTGTTTAAACCAGAGCCAACTCAGGGTGATGATCTTTATTTGAACACTTTCTTTTCTGATTTTATTCAATTTGAATTGAGTATCACTCCCTATTTATTTGAATTTTTAGATTTATTCAATTGTTTCCATACCTTATAGGAATATTAAGAAACTATAAATGAACTTACTAAGGAACACATAGAGCTTACTAATTTCAACGAACATTCATTTGAGTAATACCATGATAAAATTTAAGTTGTTGATCATGAGGAAATCAGAAAAAGTCTATTCATTTTTATGGGGAGAAATTACTAATTGAAAAATAAAAATAAAAATTAAATTTTATTCAAGTAAAAGACCTTTTTAATTACCCTTTAAACATTCCATTCATACAGGCTATGTGAAGCCAACACTAAAAGAGTAAGAGGAGGTTGCACAAGTAGAAACCAAAGAAGAGGATGATCCATACTTCAACCTACACTCTTCATTTAAGCTATACCTGATTATGAAGGGGGAGTATCTAGTGTACTCTATCCATGGATCATTATTCACCAATAAGTATGAAGAAAAATCTGAGAAAAGTCACATGTGGATGTTCAAATCAAAGAATCTTTATCCACAAACTGACAATAGATAACATCCATTACTACCCTCTAGAGGTATTAGAAATTCATGGCCCACTCGGGAAATCATACCAAGACTCAACCCTTTAATTTAATTTCTAGAAATTTAGATTTAAATTTCACTTTTAGGAAGTAGTCCAACATGCATCCCACTCCCTTTTATCTTTTTGAGCTTAAAGTATAGGATCCTTATGCTTAATTGAGTAATTTTCTTTTGAAAGTTAATAAATGGAATAAGGTATCTCCAGTAGTGAAGGAGGGATAAGGAATAAGATTCATTTAAAAAAGGATTCCACTTTTATTATTTATTTTCAAACTCCTCACATATTTTTCCAAAACATGTTTTGAGATTTAAATATGAAATCGTATTCCCACACTTGATTTATGATGTAATTGACCTATCTAGGAGAGATGAGTTTTTACGAATATTTTGATGCAATGTTTTGGATTTTAAATGTTAATTAAATTGAATGAGTAAAATGGAGGATTAGATGATTAAAGTGAAGCATGGATATTAAAATTAGGACTCATGGTTTAATGGAATTGATTGATTCATGTAAATGATGTTTCCCAACCATTATTCACACTTTGAATTTATGAAAATCAAGTGAATTGATTTTTTATTATTAATCATGCCTTGGGTGATTTTACAATATCCTCTGTCCCTTCATGAGAGGATTTCTAGATTAATTAATTACTATTTTATCTTGAATATATTTATTTAGTGATCTGGGGACAAGCCACCTACTAGAACATGAATTTGAAATTGTCATAGCCTTAACTATGAAAAAAACACTTAAAATTACTAAGGCATATTTTGAAAAGAACTTATCCTCAGGAAAACACATTTACATCAATCCTTCCTTAGACTATTGAAACCATGAATGACCTTATTAGGGATGATCCATGTTTCAAGTCATTTTAATCCATTCCTATTCTCATCTTAGAAATTGCATGATATTATAAAGTTGAAGTGTGGGGGTGAAGGTAATCCTGGTGTATGTGATGAAATTAATTTTAAGGAAGAAGTGTGGGGGTGATTATTTTGGGAATAAAAAAGGTTTTTTATTCATTAAATTTAATTATTTGTTTTCCCTTTTTTTAAAAAATAATAATAATAAGGAATGAGTTGTGACTTAGAAGAATTGACACCCACATCATTGAATGTGTGTTGAAGTTTAAAAATTTATAATTTCCTACTTACTACTTATAGTGATAAGATGAGTCGAACCCACAGGTAAGGTATAGTGGAAAAATTTTCAAAACAATACCCACTGTTGAAACTAGTGGGTGATTTTTTTTTTGCTTTTTACATTTTTTAATAGTTTTTTATTTTGATGAAAGGAAAAATGAAGTGACAATTTTTTAAGAACTATTCGATAAGGTTATATGATGAAGTAGTATAGAAAAGCAGTGAATGATAAACAAGAACAAATATAGAGAAAAAAAATTCAAAGAAAATTCATAGGTAATTCAATCTACTGGTTGAGATTTAGATTTTCTTCACAAAAATTCTAACTCTAAATACACCTTAGAAAATGTTATAAAAATTTATCTTGTGAAGAAATTAATCACTCAGAAGAATGAATCTTAGAGTTCACCACTCCAAGAATCATCGACTGTAATAAAATTTGAAAGGAATTCAAGGAACAAAAATCTCCGTAATATCCCCAGATTTAAAATTTAAGATTGAAGAAATTACTTTAAGATCAATCTTTCCAATTGATCTTGAATTGTTTTAAGTTTAAAAATAAGAGGTATGAAACAATATTAATGAGTTTGAAATTGATATCTCTGATCAATTTTGAATTTATTGTAAGAAATTAATGTGAAGAAAAGAAGAAATTAAACACTGGATTATAAATACCCGTGTAAAGAGGTTTACCCACAAATTGCATTTTATTCATGAAAATTTAATTCCAATTAAATATGTAATGAAAAGGAATAAAATTATAAGAGAATGGAGATATCCCCTTATACTCCCATGTTGCTACTCTTTCTTGATCCCCAAGTATTCTGCGCTGTTTATGCTCCTTCTGGATGTCCAAGATCATGCTCCAAGAATGGTTAAAATATCTCTCCCCAATTAATGAATGAGCCACTTGCTGCTACAACTTCCACCGACTCTGGTTAGTCCTCTTGAAATCATCATATATCTATCTTCAACTCTGCCTTGATTTTCAACTTAGCAGATATCTTTATAACGGACTACCGGTAGTTTGTAATTGAGAACCTGGATGTATTTCTGGGCAAGGTCTGCATAACGAAAAAAAACCTTAAAAAAAGAATTATATTTGATAAATAAATAATTTTTATTATAATTTATTATCTTAATTAATTTATATTAATTTATATTTATTTTTTATTAGGTTTATAATGTAATATTAATGTTATTAATTAATATTTCGTAATTTGATTAAGGTATTTTATTTTAATAACTAATTTTTATAATTATTGATCATTATATTTTAATTATTGTTATTATTATTATAGCTTTATTATTAATTTAGTTTTGTTTTTATTTTATTGTTTTTATATTTTTCACTTCTTGTATAGATCCATGACCCACGAGGGTACAACTTCTAAAAGAAGCTTCTTCATCACTACAGGGGTCTCCTATAACTATTTCCTCCTACAACCTAGCGATGCTCCCTTAAAAAGCATAGACCTTGGTCCTCCAAAAAGTAGTGACCTCGGCTCAAAGACGAAAATAGATCGACTTGGCGGTGATTCCCAGCTTTAGTGATTTTGTGCGGCGACAGTGGGTGGCTCCTCAGGATTAGAGGCTCATCACGGTGGCTGTGAGTTCTCCTCATCTATAGAGGAATATGAATTCATTAGATATTCAGCAGCTGGGTTGTTGGCAGATCCTTATTCAATGGATCACGGATAGAACTTGAACGGTGGCTTGGATCTCTGGGGGCAATGGTGTGGATCACCCTTCTTCACGGTGGCCCAACGGGGTTCCAAATCGAGCAGTGGGGTGGCGAACTCAGCATAGGTGGGTTTCAATTTGGCTATCGGTGATAGATCTAGTGGGGTTTTGGAATTGTGATTCATTTTGGTTCATTTTGTTATTTTGATTAATTTTTGATTGAGAGTGGCGGTGAGTGGAGATTATGATTTTCTATGGTGAGATGAGTTGATGGTGTGCTGAATTGCTGGCGGAAAGTACTGATTCTGAGCGGTATATCACTGGAAGGAGAGAATGACAGTGATTCATGGGAAACAATGATGTAAAGTCATGGTTCTACTATAGGATGATGGTGTCTCATTGCATTTGTGATTCGCAATGGAAAACTGGTGGTGTCACAACTAGAGAGGAAGGTGGATTGTGGTGGCGGCACGATGTGGCAGAAGAAGAACTGCCTGGTGGTATAAGAATGTGGTGGCTTCTCGTTGTGGGGGTGAGATAGAGAAAGAACTCTGGTGGTGTCTCATATAAGACCACTGGCTATGTTTCACGGATTCACCACTGGCCTTGGCGATGTGAAGAATTTCGCCGACAGTGTCTTTTCTTAGTGGTGTCTCCCAACGGTGTGCTGAAGAACTCGATGTGCATGGAAGCACCATTGATGTGGCATTGTGTCGCAATAGAGATGAGCTGGTGGGGTGTCAAGACACCGTTGGGTGCAATATATGATTGTTTGTTGTGGAAGGTGAAAATTTGGCAAAGGAAAATATTATCACTGTTGGCAGGCCAACAGTGAGTGCAAAAAGATGGTAGTATCTTATCTGCACAAAAATTATTAAAACTTAAATTTAAATAAAAATTAAACATAAATAATTGAATATAAATTAAATAAAAAAAATATAAAGATAAAAAAAGATAAAAAAACTAATTATTTAAATATTAGTCTAATTTTTGATTTGAATTAAAAAAAACTTAAAACAATTGAAATATTAATTAAAACTAAAATATATTAAATTAATTTTTAAAAACTAAACTATAAAATAAAAGCTATAAATAAAAAACAAGTCAATTAATTTAATTTAAAAACTAATAAAACTTAAAATTCAAAAAGAGTTAAATTAAAATTGAAAACCATTTTATTACTTAAAAAGAGAAATAAGTGAATGAAAATTAATTTAAAGATCCATTAACTAAATAAATAGATAAAGGAGAATTGATTAATTAATAAAAAGAAACACCCATAAAATTATTATTTCATAGTCAAGAAGAATAAAAACTTATAAAGTAAAGACAAAAATAAGGAAATGTAAAAACAAGTAAGTCAAATTAATAATTTTAAAGGCAAAAAATACAAAATTAATTATAAAAATTGATTAATTGGTAAATTAAACTATGAAATTATAAAAGTGAAATTATTAATAAAAAACACTCAAATTAATTAATTAAATTATTAAAAATATTAATAAATGACATGAAAAATCAAGGGATTTAAAGGACACATCAAATTCTCCCACACTCATTGATTGTACTCAAACAATACTATGCTTTTTATCATTTTCAAAGGCAAAAACATGTATCTTTTTACAAAAAAAAAACTCAAAATGAAGCATGTCTAGTGGATTAAAATCTATAGGATAAAAAATAGTGAAATAATATTTTCTGATGAATTGTTTAAATGGAGTCTTTCCTAAATTCAATTACTCACTAGGTGATCAGGGAAGCAAAAAATTATTTACTTTTTAGGATTTCATGCCTCATATATGAGGTCACTTAATGACTTACTTCAATTCAAATTCAAGTTCTAAAAACTAAGAGTGATAATAGGTTACATAAAAGTTGAAATAAGATCCTAACAAAAGGCACCTTATACTTGACTTCATTCTAGGTTAAAAACAAAAATAAATATTTTTTTGAAAATACTTTATGGATATAATTTAAATGATTTTCATGTAATTCAATTTCCCCCTTCTTCATTTGGGATTAAAAATTCTCATCACCTTAATGAACTAATTTTTGACAACTAGGCACTTTATTTTTTTTAAATTTTATCCAGCCATGTAACTTGTGCAAGGCATTGTGCATATTCACTTATTTGAATTATACACTAGTCTTTCTCACACACACTATGCCTAGTGTCTTAGAGGTTCACTATGGATTCCCATTTTCCCATTTTACTCTAGATTCAAAAGAATTAAATTAATACTATTTAAATTGTCTCCCTAAGGTGAATAATTTTTAAATTAAATTAAAAGTGAGTCCCCTAAGGTCAAGTTCATGTTTCAAGTTACCTAATATTATTATCATAATTCCATAAAAATTTATCCAATATTACTATCATTCTATATTCCTAAACTAATATTTAGAAAAGAAAAAAGAAACTTCACTTAAAAATCATTCATCCTAAAAAAATTTCTGATTCAAAATATCCCTTTATAACTAGTAAGTAATATTAATTATGAAAGACTGAATTTAAGTACAGAATGAATCTTAATAATTTAAAAAATTTGACCATTTTTTACAATAAAAAATTTCAAGGGTTGAGGAATTTGATGGGTTTACTTTTAAGACCAAATTAGATCAGAAATGAAAACCCCCTCCACCACACTTAAAACTCTAATTTTTCCCCAAAGTTGAATTCCAAGGTGGAGAAAAAAATTGACTTTTAAAGTTCAAAAAATATATTAAATTAAAAAATATTTAAGAAATGAAAAAGGGTCATAGTGAAACTCAAAAGTTATGTTTGCAACAAAAATATTTTACAGAAGGATTACATGAATTATCATTAAATCCAATGAAATGGAATTTTCAATTATGTTCCAAGAATTAGCATGTACAACATTTGAGTTCATAGTTAAATGAGTGTATCAATTTTGAAAATAATTTATTTCAATTGGATTTCCAACAACATAGAAAAAGGTATGCTAAAAACCTTAATGAAAAAGCATCCAGGGGTAATTCCCATATACTTAATTTTACAAAGTCAGTGAATCTAAAAGCAAAGCATAAAAATTTCCAACAAAAAACCAATATGCAGTAATGTAAAAACAATAAATCAATGAATCACTAACACTTCTATACCAATGAGTCACCATTGTGGTGACTCACTACCAGTAGTAGAATGGTGACTTGTTATTCCACTTTAGATAGTAAAAGAGTAGAGCATGAAAAACTGTGTGAAATAAAACTAAGGAATTTCCATAGTTATATTATTTCTAGTTATTCTTAAGAAAGAATATCCATGTGAATTGATAACAAAATTAATTCTTCTCCCCTATTAATCCTCAGAAACATCCTTCTCTAAATACACAGAGTAGACATAACAAGAGATTATATCCAGAAAAAAAACAAAGATGAAAAAGACAACAAAAAAGTGGTAATTTATTCAAAACATAACAAGAAAAAATTAAAAACAAATACAAACCATGATTTGACTTCTATGAAGCACTAAATTTTAATTATTTAGTTAGACTTTAATGGAAATAAGAAAAATGGTTTTGTTGAAAGTGTTAAAATCATGGGTTTCCTTTCATACAGTATTGGTTTTAAAATCCTCACCCAGACTCCCCTTGAGACTAAATAAATTCACTAGGATGGTGTGGTTTATTATCCATAAACTAATGAAAGTATTTGGCTTATTTATTTTTAGCAAGGAATTGAAATTTTTGGGAACCTAATATACAAATGGAACACTTAACTCCCTTTATAAAAAACCCCTAAGAAACGCCCTTTATCATTTAGGAAATGATCAAGGTATTATTCATGTTGAGCATAAAAATCATCACCTAAATCCACATTTTTAGTATTTTCAAGACATTTAGGTTTAGGTGAAAAAGAAGGACCTCCCTCAAGCTCTTCCAAGAGGATTTTAAGCTCATAAACATAAAAACTACACTTAGAAGTAGTGTTTTCGACTTCTATATTAGATTCATATTTGAAAAAATTTAAATTTTTGTGATGGGACACAGATGAATTAGGTGCTAATAGGGGTGTGGAATTATCCTCACAACTATCTCTCTCAAATTCAACCCAAACAGAATCTGATTCAATGGTGAATGTGATAGAGTTCTGATAGTTAGGTTAAAAAATGGTAGCAATAGTTTGATGAGTAGATTTATAAACATTAGAACTCACGTTAAACGCACATTCTAAACTAATATTAGTATCAAGATAGTAATTTACACGAAACTTAGTTGAGGAAGGATGTGAACAAAATGGAAGTGATTTTATTTGGTCATTAAAAGATTCAATTTTTACAATATTATAAATCTCTTCTAAAAGTTCCTAATTTGAAAAAAAATTATGAACCCCAACTTATGAAAAATCAATTCTTCTACAATAATCAAATGTGGGTTTATCCTATCCTTTAATTTCATAATCAAAAAGTTCATTATCTAAAACAAATTCAGTTGATTTTTCCAAAAAGTTCAATTTAGGTGGAGAAATGTTTAGATCAGCTTAAATAAATTGAGATTCCCAAATTTTAAAATTTAAACAATTCTTCCCAAACTGATTAACTATATTTTCTATCTCAGTAAACAAATCAATTGAAGAAAATTTATTAAAAGGAAAAAAATATGAAATTTTTTCAATCATTATTTCTTCAAAACACAGTCCCTCATATTTTTCATCACATGTCATTTCAAATATTGGGGGATTTAAATTTTAAAAATAGGGAAGAGTGGTTTTCAATTCAGATTCAAAAATTTTAGAAGTAATGATTTATAAGTTATTGTTCAGTTATAAAATATTCTCAATTTCATGTCTATGTTCTTTATTAAAGATTTAAAAAATATATGTGAGGAGTTTTTATAATTAAAGTTTAAATTTTCCTCAACCCGAGTAATATTGTTTTCGAAGATCCTAAAGTAGTGATTTTTTTTCAAAGGTAAGAATCATGTAAATAATTGGGTATTATTCTTAAATTTTTTTAGTTCTTTTTCAAAGTTTTCTAACTCAATTCCCTCTAAGTTCTTGATATATTTATCAGTGTTGAATGCTTCATTCATAGAGTTGGTTATGTTCAAATTTTTTTCTTTATTAGTTTTAGATTCTTAAAAGAAAGTATGTTTCCATTCCATAATTTCAACCTCACAATCCACTTCACTTTGTCACTAAATTTATCCTACAATAGATTCTTATTCATTTATTTCAATTTATTCTTGTTCCTTAAACTTTTTTTGTAACTCTAATAACATGATTTCTAAATTTTTGAGTTGTTGTTATTGTTATTTAGAATTTTTTATTTGAAGTTCGTGGTTTTGGTTCAGCCTAACATCTATCTTATCATCCATATCTTTAAACAAATGGTCACATTTTTCTAAGAATTTATTCTCAGGCTTAAAGTTATGTTCATTTTCTTTAATGTGATTATTTTTTTGAGGTTGATTATAGACACACTGCCAGATAATATGTCCATAATAACCACAAAAAACACATAAAGGGCCACTAACTTGATTCAAAACCTCATGTAATTCCATTTTTAGTGAAACAATTTAAACACACAAATTCACATTCATACAACTGATAGTTAAATGAAGAAGCATGACTTTTAGCAATTTTTTTTGATTTTTTTAATGTTATAAAAAATGATCTCATGAAGACTTTCTTAAAAATGGTGCCGAAAATTTGACCCACACATCATTGAATGCATTTAAATTTTAAAAATTTATAATTTCCTACTCACTACTGTATATTGATAAGCTGGGTCGAACCCACAGGGAAGGTAGAGTGACAAAATTTCTAAATCAATACCCACTATTTAAAATAGTGGGTGAAAATATATTTTTTTTAGATTTTTATGTTTTTATAAATATTTTTTATTATTAAGAAAGAGAAATTGAAGTGAAATTTTTTCTAAGAACTAATTGATAAAGTTAAATTATGAATTTGTATATAAAAATAGTTAATGACAAATGAGAATAAAGATAGGGAAAAACAATTAAAAAATATGCCCCAACAATTAAATCTACTGATTTAGATTTAGATTTTTTTCATACAAATTTTAATTATAAACACACCTTAGAAAATGTTTGAGAAATTTCCCTCGATGAGAAATTAATCACTCATAATAATGAATATTGGAGTTATTTACTCTAAGAATCATCAATTTTAATAATATTTGAAATGGATTCAAGAAAAAAATGCCCCATAATATCTAAAGATTTGAAATTTAAGCGTAAAGAAATGCCTTCAAGATAAATATCACCAATTTATCTTTATGTTTTTGAAGTTTGAGAACAAGAATCATGAAAAAATATTAAGGATTTTGAAATTGATTTCATCAATCAATTTTGAATTCATTATAAGAAATTGATGTAAAGAAAATAATAAATTAACTCGAAAATTAAAAATCCCTGTGCAAAGAGGTTTACCCACAAATCATATTCTATTCTAGACAAAGTAATTCCAATTAAAAATGTAATAAAAATGAAGAAAATTATGGGAAAAGAGAGATAACCCCTTTTTCTCCTGTGTTGATACTCTTTATTGATCCCCCAGGTCTTATGTTCTTTTTGTGCTCCTCCTGGATGTCCAAGATCGTGCTCTAAGAATGGTGAAAAGATGTCTCCCCTATGAATGAATGATCCACCCACAGCTGTTACCTCTATATTTTTTAAAGTCCACAATTGTCTTTTTTGGTCATCTACAACTTCCATTGACTCAAGTTGGTCCTATAAAAATCATCATACATCTATCTTCAACTCTGACTTGATTTTCAACTTAGTAAATCTCTTCTAACGGACTGCCAACCTTTGGGAATTATGAACCTCGAGGTATTTCTAGCTGAGATTTTCACGGAAAAAACAAATGTTATTAAAAATAATTAAATTTTATAAATAAATAATTATTATTATAATTTATCTTGTTAATTAATTTATATTAATTAATATTTATTTTTTATTATGTTTACAATAAATTATTAATGTTATTAATTAATATTTATTAATTCGACTAAATTATTTTATTTTAATAATTAATTTTATTAATTATTGATTATTATATTTTAATTATTTTTATAATGATTATTATTTTAGTTTTATTATTAATTTTATTTTGTTTTTATTTTATTGTTTTTTGTTTTTCACTTCCTATAAAGAGACACGGTCTTCGGGGGTAAAACTTCTGAAAGAAGCTTCTTCACCACCACAGGGGTCGGCTTGTAAGTCATTCCTCCTTCGGTCCAACGACTCTCCTCTAACAAGTGGCGACCTTGGTCCTCTAACAAGTGGTGTCCTTAGCTTAACGAGGGAAATACATTGACTTAGCATTGAGTCACAAATTCATTGATTTCATGCACTTATGGTGGTTGGATCCTTGGGTTCGATTACTCATCATGGTGGTGATGAGATCTCCTCATTAACTGTTGATGACGGCTTCATAAAATCTATGGTGGTGGGTTTACATGAGGATCCTTCTTCAATGACTCATTGATGGAACTCAGAGGGTGGTGTGGATCTCCAGCAGGAGCGGTGTGGATATCCTTTATTCACGGTGGTCCGATAGTGTTCCAAATTGATTAGTGGTGTGGTGAACTCGGGACAAGTGGGTTTTTATTTGGTCGTCGATGATAGATCTGGTGTGGTTTAGGAGTTGTGATTTTTTTTCCATTTATCTTGTTCTTTTGATAAATTTATTCTTGAAAATGGTGGTGAAGGAATATTTTGATGTGCAATGGTGAGATGATCCGACTGTGTGTCAAATTGCCAGAGGGGAGTATTGATTCCAGGCAGTATGTCATTGGCGAAGGGAGAGAATGATAGTGAGTCATGGGGAAACAACGACGGCGAGTCATGGTTCCACTGTAGGCCGATGGTGTCTCATTGCAATAAAAACTCGCATGGGAGGGTTGACTGTGTTTTGAATCGAGCAGAAGGTGGATTGTAGTTATGACTCAATATGGAAGAAGAAGAACAATGTAGTATTATGAGAATGTGGAGGTGTCTTGTTGTGGGGTTCATACAGAGTTGGAAATCTGGTAGTTTCTCAAAGAAGACTACTAGAAGTGTGTCATGGAGTCACCACTGGCCCCTGGTGGTGTGAAGAATTTGGTTGATTGTGTCCCCACTTGGTGGTGTCTGCCAACGGTGTGTCGAGGAACTGGATGTGTAAAGAAACACCATTGATCTGGTGGTGTGTCACAAGAGAGAAGAGCTAGTGGTGTGCTGAGACACCATTTCTTGCAATATATAACAGTTTGTCATGGAAGGTAAAAATCTGGAGAAGGAAAATGTTATCACCATTGGCAATCCAATAGTGAGTGAAAAAGGATGGAAATGACTTATTTGCACCAAAATTATTAAAATAGAAAGTTAAATAAAAATTAAATATAAATAAATGAATATATGTTAAATCAAATCAAAATAAAATATAAAGATTAAAAGGAAAGAAAAGAAAATTAATTATTTAAATATTAGTTTAATTTATGATTTGAATTAATAAACACTTAAAACAATTGAAATATTAATTAAAAATAAAACAGATTAAATTAGTTTTTAAATAATAAACTCTAAACTAAAAGATATAGATAAAAAAATCAATTAATTTAATTGAAACACTAATAAATGTAAAAATTCAAAAAGTGTAAAATTAAAATTGAAAGCCATTTTATTACTTAAAGAGAAAAATAATTGAAATAAAATTTATTTAAATATCCATTAACTAAATAAATAGATAAATAAGAATTTATTAATTGATAAAAAGAAAAAACCATAAAATTATTATTTCAGAGTCAAGGAGAATAAAAACTTATAAATTAAAGGCAAAAAAAAAGAAAGAGAAAAATAATAAGACAAAATTAATAATTTTAAAGTCTAAAAATATAAAATTAATTATAAAAACTGATTAATTGATAAATTAAATTATAAAATTATAAAAGTGAAATTATTAAGAAAAAAACAAAAAATAATTTATTAAATGATTTAAAATATTAATAAATGATGTGGAAAATCAAGTGATTTAAAGGCCACATCAAAAATCTGGAATCACCATCACTAGAATGATGATTTTTATCATATGTGGTTAAGTGGTGGATGTGAGTTTTATTCTAATAATAACTTTCAAAAACTAAAAAAAAGAGAAAAAAAATACTTTTAAAATGAAAAAAGTGGTATAAAAGTATAGAAAAATTCAAGAAGGTGCACATCATTCATTATGATTTCATAATTCATGACCTTTTCTTTGAAATTCTGGGGGAAGTGGGAGTTGTTACTTTAAAGGGGATAATTTCAATACACTTTTATTTTTTATATCATGCATTTTACTTAAGAGATAAACCTCCTCCTTGATCCTTAATTTTTAAAGCATCAAATCCTACCAACCTTAATCCATAGAGTCATTTGAACCTTCATTGCAAGTCCTCATGATTTATGTGCCTTTTGTCTTTACAAAGTGGATAAAGTAGTTACTTTACAAGCCTATGGATAAGGAAAAT
The DNA here is from genome assembly GCA_963277665.1 of Viscum album. NCBI lineage: Eukaryota > Viridiplantae > Streptophyta > Magnoliopsida > Santalales > Viscaceae > Viscum > Viscum album. The sequence continues at coordinate 2,040,735,975 of OY728147.1, read as the reverse complement.
GTATTCATGAAATGATCACAAATATACTTAAATTTTATCATGAGTGATAAGAGAAAAGAATCTATTGCAAGGTAGATCATGATTTGACATGTTTAATAACAAAGAATTGATGACCTTGATATTTTATGTGGAATTTAAATGTTTGATTTAACATTTATAAATATTTAATTTTATTGTATTGGAATTTGAATAATGGTAACATTGGTGCCCTATGAATTCCTTATTGAGATTTTATGCACGAAGAAGCATGTTTTAAGTGTGGGGTAATTGATAGAGCTAATATATTAATCTTTTTTATATATATTTGAATTATTTAAACCCTTTCAATTGAGTTTATTTTCATCATATTTAGGTTTTTTGTTGTGTTTTGGGCTAAAAGGAGAAAATTTATTGATTCTGGAATTTTAAAATATATTTATTAATTTGGTATTTTGATCATAACATTTAAAATACCAATCTAATTGGAGGTGTTCTTTTTTTAGGATTCCTTTATTTGTGGGATTCAACTACATCTTCTAGAATAGGTGCTGATTTTAACATCCATAGCCCCAAAAAAATCAATCAAGTTGAAAAATTGCTCTAGATGGTAGAGTGGACCCAACCTCAGTAATTGAGTCATAAATCAGGTTAAAAACCTAAAATTAATGTGATTGAAGCTATATTTAAAATATAATTCAATGGTTCATTCTACCATTAAAGACCATGGACGTATTCTATAATTAATACAACCGTTGGTTGCTCAAAATTGGGAGAATATTTAGGAAACATTTGGATATAAAGAGCATAAATCATTAATTGTGTCATAAATTCCTATATACACATCTAATTACTTATAAATTTGATGGGTCAATAAAAAAAATTCATTTCGAGAAACTTTAAAGAACATACATTTCCCCAATTCTGTCATTAAATGGGTAAACTATGATCAAACTTTTAGTGTATATAATCTAGAGGAGATCTTAAAGTGATATTTGGAATATCTTGATTTTAAATATCAAAGGATGGAACCCCCTTGGCCTATATAAGGATGAGTTCACCCTTAAAGAAGTCTACCTTTCAATTCTATAAGGAGGGAATCCACCAAGGAGGAGGCCAAGATGCTTCTTGTCCCTGTTTTCATTTTTATTTCTTTCCATTTTAGTTTTGTTTTAAGTTTTATTTTAAATTATAGTTTGAATTACTTATTTAGTTAAATAAATTAATTCAAGCCTGTTTTTAATTTTATTTTTTCCATCCTTCTATATGGTCCATTCCTCTTCTATTATTATTATTATTATTATTATTATAACACTATTATTTTATTTGTTTATTCTCTTATTCTTTCATATGCCTCTTATTATTCCATTTTTTTATTTTTTATTTTATTTTTCTCTACCTCTCTATGTCTTCCCCATTTCTATTTTACTTTCTTCCTTTTCTTTTATTTTTATCACCATCATTATTTTTATGTTATTCTCATTATTATTTTATTTTAATATAATTTTTTCTTCTTCTTCTCTTCCACCACTCCACCAAGTGATCTCTTACTCTTGACAATGAGAGGCTGACCTCGAGGCTTGGACCATGAGGAGATCAAGGTGTTCTTGAATTTTCCTTAAATTTTATTTTCAGTTTGTAGGTAGATTTGTTTAGAATTCATGGGTGAGGTGAATGGTCCTTATGTGGACTTCCCCCAAATACTTACAACTCAATCTATTTCTATTATTTTATTGAAACTATTTTCCCTCTCTCCATTGGTTATTTATTCACACATTAGAGTTGATATAATCAGTGGATGAAATGAAATTGATCGAGTGAGGTCCTAGAAGATTGAAAATCGTAGACCTAGGTGAATCATAAAACTTGATTAAAGGAGGAGGATGAGTTGGGAGTGCTTAGGCATTGAATGATTTCCATAATTTCTAAATGAAGAATAGTAGTTCAAAAATAAGATTTAATGTTTGGATTATCAAACTAAAGTCAAAAATATTATGGAGAATAATGATTGAATCTAAAATTAAACCCAAGACCAAGTCTTCTCCTTCCCTAACTCATTCTCTTTAGATTGTCATGGTAGTATAAATTAAAACTTTAATTTTTACAAGTCATTAATCAAAAAACCAAAAAATATTTATCATTTTTTTCATTGAATACTTAAAAGAAAAAAAAAGACAAAGCTTAGGTGAATTAGATCAATTAGGTGAAAAAATTGTGAAGCTTCTCAAGTGATAAGACTCTGGCCAGACACTATTCCATATTAGGAAAAATAATTTTCTCTCTTTGTGATCCATGATAGGTGTTCATTAGTGGGACACTACTAGAGGGATTCTATACTTGTATCTTGTAGCATAATAATAGTATAACACGATCTAGTCAACTGGATAATCATCCAAAGAAGATTTACAAGTTGTAGTAATTCAATATCTTCTCATAAATTTAATATAAATTACATGTGAATATCCTTCTCTTTTGGTTTTTACATTTTAGTATTGTAAAGTAATCTATAGTTTTTTTTTGATATGGAATTTTATTCATGTGCGAAAATTATTACATGTAAATTAAGACTAGAAGTTGAGTTGGTCATACCATCAATGGATGCTTCTGCTGTGCTCAGAACCTACTTAGCATATCCACACACTTAAAACATGATTGACCTCAAGCATGTATCTCTACTAAAAATGATAAAGGATCCCTCATGATACCAATATTTAAAATTCAAAATCAATTAAACCAAACTATTATCAATTGGGAGAATGAAATTTCGAGTGTCACATATGAAAAATGAATCCAACTCCTAACTATTCAAGAATGAATTTCATCTTTCCCCTTTAAAAATGATGGAGAATATCCTTTCTTCTAGTCAAGCCTCTTAATTTATCTTTATTAAACATTCCAAGTTGTGATTTACCATATCATGAGTTTTCTTCTCTCATCACTTAAGGTAATAATTAAATGTAGTTATTCTTATACCTTAAGTACATGTACCACTCTTATGAACTTGAAAAGGACCTATATATTCTAATTTATAGAGAAAAAGTCACTAAAAATAATGAGAACTTGAAAAATGGGATCAATTGACTCTACAACTAAAGGATGGTAGGTAATTGATATCAAAAAGAAAATTAGGATGAAAACGAGGTTCATCACTTAATAAAATTTCATGATAATAAAATGTTAAGTTCAATGAAATTATCCTCTCTAAAAAGTGTTAACACCCACTCCCCCAATCTCAAAGAAAATGTCATGGAACAATTAAAGAATAATGATTGAATTAAGAATCTTGATTGTTTCCATTTATTTTTCATTTTATTTTTTCTATTTTCAATTTTTAAAAATACGTTCTAGTATAAGTCTCACATCCACCACTAAACCCCAAATGATAAAATCATTGGTCAATTCATAAGTATTTTTGACCCTCCAAAACTCAACCATTTTTTCTTATTTTTTTATATGGATGCGTAAACAATAAAACACAATGAAATATAATTATAAAACTTTTAAAAAACATAATTAAACAACCAAAATATTTTTCCTCAATAAATCACACCCCCTTTAAAACATAGAAAACCTTCTCCCCGTGATCGCACCATTATTCAATGTTTTATTTTGACCTTACACCACTGTGTTAAAATAGTATTGTATTGAAAATTATAAAAATAATAACAAATTGAAATTCATGATTGATTAAATTATTTAATATTTATCACTATTCAAAATGAAAGTGTTACTTGTTTTGATAATTAGATTTTAGGTGGAGATGATTTGGAGGGCCCATGATGAAGTTCAAGATGAATGAGCCAAACTACACAGGATCCAAGCACATTAGTGGACTCAACCGCACATTAATAATAATAAGTGCATCCAATTATGATGATATTTTGTGTAAATATCAAAAACATAGTGGTATGAAACTCTTATAAAGGAACCAAATCCCAATTAGTTGACTAAGAGGCCCATCCAAACTGATTTTCCAGGGAATTGAATCTGAACAAAGTCAAAAGTGGTGTTTTATATTCTATCGATATCTCAAGATTTAATTCTTCAAATGGTGAAATTTTTTTAGTGAAGTTAATAAATAGGTGGGGATACAAGTTTTTAGCTTTCTCCAAAGTGATATAATATTTATAGAGGTCAAAAAAACAGGGGAAAAATGGTTTCTCGAAATTTAGGGGCTCAAAACCTCCTTCAAATTTGACAATAAAATGATACCTTGGGATCCCCATTTGCACGTTCAACCAGGAGGCAATGTGTTTCTATTTTAGAGACCCAAAGGTGTCCTCTACTCATTCCTAGAATTTCTGGAGGCCATGGGAAGTTCTCCTTCATCATCATTGTCTTTCTCTCCCCCCATGGAGTTCTAAATTCCTTATGATCACCTGTGGGGAATGTGATGTAAATCCCAAGCTTTGAATTTGTAATATTTGAATGGTATTTTAAATTCTAGGTGTGTGTTTTATTATCATACTCTCTAATTATTTAATTGAGTTATGTACTATTATTTCATTCTCAAAATCATATGATCATGTTTGAGAGTACCCTTTCATGTGATGTTTCACACACCATTCACTATTTATTCTTTCCCCTCTTAATTGTGGTGTTTTTGTGGTTTATATTGGTCAATTAAACTATCATAAACACTATCAAGGAAATATAAATTTATTTAATGGTATAAAAATTAAATAACATACAAACCTGGATAGTGCATCGAGTTCTTCATGTGTTTCCTTGGTGAGTTTCGATTATGAAGTTGAACACAAATCACCCAATCATCGGCGGTAACTGGTGAATAATTGTGTGTTTATGACTAAACCCAAAATGGTATCCTAGTATAAACTCAATAACATTTTGGTTTTTAGTATTAAAAACCAAGGATAAAAATATCTAAAGCCTATCTCTTGAAGTGATGAAGGACCGACATCACGAGATTTCCAAGGGTTGATCACACTTAATTAATTTTGTTAATTCTAGGTTTATTTTATCGCTTTCCATTTATTTTGGATTCTTAAATCATCATACCCCAAAGTTTTCCATAATATCATTCCCATGATATTTTAATAATCAAAACCATCTTTTTTGGATTAATGTTCTAAGGCACTTTCGAGAGATGACATAGGGTTCCTGTTATACTGAAGAAATTCTAGTAAAAGTGAACATCTAATTTGATGTGCTCGACAATGTGATCATATTTTAGCGATGTTTTGGGGATACAAGATCATTTTTTCTCTTTATTTCTTTTTTTTATTTATTTTACTTCTTAATTAGAACCCCTTTCAATATCCCCATACCTTTTGATTATTTTTTGTTTTTTTCTTTTGTTTGTTTTTGTCTGTTTCTATCTCTCTCTCTTCATGTCTCTATCCCACTCTAATTATATAGTATAACATTCCCTATTTCATTTTATCATTTAAACCTTATTATTTTCTTTTATTTTATCCATCTTCAATCATAAAAATAAAAAATATATATACAAAAAAAAAACTTCACAACTTATTTGCATGACCTGACCAGAAAAAGAAAAACAACTTGAATTTGACCCAGAAATTGAAAAGACACTTCACACAAAAATTAGGTCATCTAGATCAGTACAATCAAGTAACACTTAGGAACCCTGTTTGGAACCTAAATTGGTCCTAAACCAATCAAAAATTTAACCAAATAAAACTCGAGAAATCAGGGATGCAAATACATGAAATTTAAAAGAATTAACAACCTTGGATGTGGAGTACCCACCTGTGTACATGCAATATCCTAAATAAGAACCCAAATTTGAGTTGATATGATGCATCATCCACTTTATTCCTAAATTCCATGATCTTCCTGGTGAGGACCTCACAAACATCTTAAGGAGTTTCATATAGTGTGCTCCACCATAAAACCCCAAAATGTGTCTATGGACCTCATTATGTTTAGGGCCATTCCCTTTCTCCCTTGATGAGGTAGAAAAAGACTGTCTAACTTTCTACCTACAACAATTGGGGGATGGAATGACCTGAAATGACTCTTTATATATAATTTATTCCCTGCCTCCAGAATTGAATCAATTAGAAAAGAAATTTACAGAATTAGGAAATCTTAAGGAGAGACACTTCATGAATATTGGGAGAGTTCCAAAATACTTTTTTCAAGTTGCTCCCACCACCATATTAGTGAATAATTAGTAATTAAATAATTCTATGAGCTAATTGTCCCCATGGATCATGTAATGATAGATTCTATAGCTGTTGGTTCCCTAGTTGATAAAACTCCTTCCGCCTCTAATAACTTAATAGCCAACATGACTCAAAAATTCAGAACAATTTGGTACACAAGCAATTTCACCAACCTGAGGAGTTTATGAGGTAATTCATTCATCCCTAAAACCAAAGGTAGATAATAATCTTGATGTGATTCATACCCTCCTAAGTCAATTATCTCAATTACAAGGTAATTAAATCTCTCCTTTTGTTGCATTACATTATTGTATTTATTCTGATAACAATCATTTTTTTGACCAATGGCCACAACTTTAGGATTTATCTAAGTCTTATGAAATAGTATTCCTAGGGCATCCTTTTTAGTAAGAATCTCCCTTCAAGAAAGAACCATTCAGGCCAAATCCAATCCTCGGGTGGAAATCAAAACCACAATACTAACAAGAAGGAAACTCATGATACCATAAACAGAATTGTTATCTACAAGGAAAAGATATGAAAACTTATTATCCTTCAAATTATAATAAAAATCCCCCTTCTCCTCCCAAATATGAACCAAGACTCGAGGACATACTGAAGCAAATGGAAATCCAAAACCTCCAGCTCCAATAGACCACACAATTGGTTATTCAAGACCTACAAACTCAAGTGGGAAAATTAAAAAACACCATTTGTGAGATAAAGATGAAAGTTTTTGGAAAACTACCTTCCCAACCTATTACTAATCTAAAATACAAAGTTAATGTTTTTTAAATCACAATATTTAGTGTTAAAGACTTTTCTTCTTCCAAGGATTATAACCAATATGTATGTCTTCCTCTTGAAAACTCTCTTTCTCTACCATCGAAAGTTTTAAGTGAATACAAACAAGACAAAAAGAGTAAACAAATTATCATTGATGATTCCCCTAAAAAATCCATTCCTTTTCCTTTCACTCATATACTCTCTAAGTATAATAAATTTTTTGATAATGAGATTGATAATGAAATAATGGATACATTTAAAATGATACAAGTTAATATTATTTTATTGGATGGAGTTAAATAGATCCCTTGATATTCCATATTTCTTAAAGATATTTGTAACCATAGATGACTATTGAAGGGGAATGAGAGAGCCAACATGGGAAGGAATGTCTCAGCCTTAATATAGCAAAAAATTCCAATCAAATATAAGGATCTAAGAAATTTCATGATACCTTTCACTGTAGGGGAGACCATATTTTTTAAAGCAATGCTAGCTTTGGGTGATTCTATTAATGTGATGACTTACTCTCTGTACACTTCTCTGCAGGTTAGAGAGATTCAAATGACGGGCATTATAGTGTAACTTGCAAACTGGAGCACAACAAACTTATATAGAGTGGTCAAGGATATCCTCATAAAATTTAATAATCTCATCTTCCCCACACACTTATATATTGTTGAGATGGAAGATACCCAAACCAAAATACATGCCCCTCTCATACTTGGAAGGACAATCTTTAAAATGACAAATATGATCATAAACATTCACAATGGTATAATTTCCATGGAGTTCGATAGAGAAAAGGAAAGTTTTAACATCCTTGAGGCTATGAAACACCCCATTGAAGAGCACTCCAGTCTTCCTGTATATTCGATGGAAGTGATCTCAAATAACACACACACACACACAAAATTCTCTCCTTGTCCTATACTCTGATTCATTTTATTTTTCTTCACCCTTGGTTGATTTGAGTTTTTATTCATGTTTTAAGTGTTTTGTGTGTTTAGAAAAGTGTAAATTTTTTGTTTTAATTGATGATCATGTTCATTCCAAAGAACCCATGACCCTCAATGATTCTGAAAATCTCATTTCCATTGATTATCTTTCCTTATAGAATTAACATGATATGATAGATAGTTTCATGGACCTCACTCCCCAGAATCACCTCCCTCAATAAAAAAACCATCGACGTTGGAACTAAAAACACTTCCATCTAATTTAAAATATGTCTATCTTGTGGTTATTGACCAATTTCCCATCATTATTTCCAAAAAACTCTCTCCACTACATGAATCAGAACTAATCAAATTTTTGAGAGAGTGTATAAAATAAATTGAATGGACATTGGCTAATATTATTGAGATTGGACCATCTATTTTTATGCACCATATACTTTTATTTGATGAGGCTAGTCCCATAAGGAAATCTCAACACCAGTTGAATCCCATTATCCTTGAAGTGGAAAAATTATAAGTCAATAAATTACTTGCTACTTAGATTATTTATCCAATATATAACAGTAAATGGGTTAGTCCAGTGAAAATTCTACCTAAAAAATGGAATAATAGTAGTGTAAAATGAGAGGAATGAATTGGTTCCAACATGTGCACAAAATAGTTGGAGAGTCTATATTAATTACCATTGACTAAATCAAGACATGTGAAAGGACCACTTTCCTATACCTTTTATTGAGCAAATGCTAGAAAGGCCATTTGGTAATTCTCATTATTGTTTCCTTGTTGGCTATTTGGGTTATTTTAAAATCCATATAGCCACTGAGGATTAAGAAAATAGAATAGTTACCTTTCCATTTGACATATTTTTATACAAAAGGTTGCCTTTTGGTATGTGTAATGCTCCTATTACTTTTTATGGATGTATGTTGATTATTTTTTCTGAGTACCTTGAGAATTGTGTGGATGTTTTTATGGATAATTTCATAATTTATGGAACTTCCTTTGATGACTATTTGGAACATTTAGGTTCTGTCCTCTATTATTACATTGAAAAAGATATTGTATTAAATTTTGAGAAATGCCATTTCATGGTTGAGTGGGGGATAGTTCTTGAGAATGTTATTTAAAAATATAGAATTCAAGTGGATAAATAAAAAATTGAATTAATTTCATCACTTAAATATCCAAAATATGCCCCTTATGTGTGATATTTCTTTTGGTTCATGAAGGTTTTTACCACCGATTCGTTAAAGGCTTTAGTAATATCACACTTCACCTGTCTCGATTTCTAGAAAAGTTTTCTGAATTTGTTTTTGATAAAAATTGTGAAGATTAATTAAATGAACTAAAAATCAGTCTCACATCCCCTCCCATCATCCAACCACCAATGTGGGATCTTCCCTTAGAAAATATGTGTAAAGCGTCTAACTTTACAGTTGGGGAAGTTTTGTGACAAAGGGTTGAGAAGTCTCCTCATGTAATTGTGTATTCCTTGTTTACCCTTGACCCTGGATAGAAAAACTACACCAATACTAAAAAATAACTCATTTCTATTGTTTTTGAATTTTAAAAATCATGTTATTATCTTATCATGTAAAAAATCATTGTGTTTTCAGATTATACTGCCCTTCTATTTCTCTTAAAGAAACTTGAAGCTAAGCCTCGTTGTATTTGTTGGATGCTCCTCCTCTAGGAGTTTGACCTTGAGATTCGTGATAAGAGTGGAGTGTAAAATGTTGTATCTAGCCACACAAGTTGTATGTACACATTATTAGACATCCATGTTGACTCATCCCTCCCCATTGGGTAATTCTTCCTTTATGAGAACCTTTGTGATGTTTTTGACCTTACCCCTACGTATGTAAACATTGTGAAATTTCTAGAAACATCTAGGGTCCCCAAAGATTTTTTAACTTAATAGTATTAGATAATTAAGAATGATTCAAGGTAGTACATTTGGGATAACCCATATTTGTAGAGAATTTGTAGTGGCCAAGTTGTTCTTCGGTGTGTCCCATACCATGAGTTCACTTTTGTTTTCACCTTCTTCCACACTTTGGCTTATGGGGGACACATTGGATCTAAACCTACATATTGAAAGGCCATTAACTTATGAATTTATTGGAAAACATTGTATAGATATGATGATGAATTTTGAAAGTCATGTACTCTATGTGAATTTACATGGAATATATCCAAGAGGAATGAAATTCCCCAACAACCCATGTTATTTTGTGAGATCTTTGATGCATGGGGAATTGAATTCCTATAGAATTTTCTAAATTAATTTGGATTTGGGTACATATTATTATCTATAGACTATGTATCCAAATGGGTGGAAGAAAAGGATACTAGGGTCGATAACTCTTGAGTGGTTGTTGATTTTGTGCGGTCCCATATTTTCAGTAGGTTTAGTATGCCAAGATTTATCATTAGTGATCAGGGTTCACAATTTTGCAATCATAAATGAAAAACTTGCTCTGTAAGTGTGGGGTTGTTCATAAAATATCCACTGCATATCACCCCAAAACTAATCGACAAGAAAAAATCTCAAATTGAGAAGTTAATTGAATCTCAGAAAAAACAGTACATCCCAATAGGAAAGATTGGAGTTTTCACTAGCATGATGTACTTTGGGCATACCATATAGATTTGAAAACCCCGATAAGAATCTCACCATAGAAGATTGTGTTTCTAATGGATTATAAACTCCTATTAGAGGTAGATCATCCCGAATATTGGGATGTTAAACAATGTAATATGAATCTTTCATATATGGGTGAGCATAGAAATTTGCAGATTTAGAAGTTGAAAGAAATTTTGCGTGATGCATATAATAACTCTTGAATCGATAAAGAGAAGACAAAGGATATCCATTACTAGATGATTCAATAGTAGAAGTTTCATATTAGTTATATGGTCCTCATGTATAATTCCACGCTAAATCTCCACCAAGGTAAGCTTTGTTCCCAATGACTCGGTCCCTATATTGTTTCTAATGTTTTCCATTTTGGTTCAATACAAGTCTTGCATGAGAAGAGTGGTTGAAGTATTACCATCAATGGGCAGAGAATTAAACAATTTTACAAGGATTTTCTGAATAAATTGGTGAAGGAAATCCACCTTCAAGAAGAAATATACTAGTGAAACCCACTAGGTTTTATCCTTCCTTCCCACATTATATTTTATTATAGTAAGGACACTGCCCACTCAAGGTGTGTGTGTGTGGGGGAGGGGGGGGGGGTATATTCCTGGGTTTGTTAGTATTTTCACCATCTTTATTTCTTTTTCAATTTTTCATTTTCCAAATGGTACTGTACCTCCCCCCAATTACCCCCTTTAATTTTGTGATGAAAGGTTAATTTTTGATGCCCACTTTACCATGGAAAATGATGCTCACTTAATCATGGAAGTTATTGAAAATTTATGATGAATTTCCCTAATTCATGTTTTAAAATTTAATTTTTTTTGTTTCAATGATGAAATGTTTGTTTTAGCACGAATTTAACATTGGGGTGTGATTTTTATTAAATTGATTATTTTTTGATGATATAAATAGATGTATATTTTTGAAACCTTTGAGAAGAGTGGTACCCTTTGTGTGAGTAGTTTATGGGAAATTATGTCACTTAATATCTCGACACATATTTTTCACCAAAACATGAAGTTTAAATATTTCATACTTTATATAAGGTAAATATAAGTTAGTTTAATAATTATTATTTTTCTAAAATGATTTTCCATATGTTCTTTCCTTATCTGATCTGTTTAATTACTGTACCAGATTGACCAATGTGTGTGTACCAGTTATCCAACTGTTGTATGTCCTAAAAAAATTTAACTAAAAAAATTGTAATAAATGAGGGAAGTGATGAAATATAGAAAATATGGGGATATCTAGGTCTAGAGATTAAGGTTTTACTTTCGAGAATGATTAATTGAGTGTGTTTTTGAATTTTATTGAAAAGGATGTAGGGAAAGTTCTGTGGACAAAATAATTTAAGAAGAAGAATGTTATATATTTACTAGATAGGAAGTGTAATGAATAACATGGAATTCTTTTCACACACACAGATATAGAGTTTGTGGTATGATTCAATTTTTAATTCCTTTCTCATTTTGGTTTCATTCATCTCTTTGAATTTCATTTTGATACAATTTATGAGACACATTTTTGCATGATGAGTGAGAATAACTCCTTGGTTTGATTTTTTCTTTGATCACATTAATTTTATGAATAAAATTTTCATTTAATGTTAAATATTCATGAATTTTGGAATATCTACATGCATCATTTTGGAAATGTGAATTTTCTAAGAACTGAAAATTTTTAGGTGTGGGTGTGTGATCTCACCACGATTCGTTGATTTATTTCACCCTTATACCATTATGTTAAACTAGTTTTGTATTGAAAATTATAAAAATAATAACAAATTTAACTTCATCTTTGATTAAATTATTTTGTATTTATCAATTTTAAAGAGGGAAATGATACTTGTTTTGATAATTATATTGTAGGTGGAGATGATTTGGAGGGCCCATGACAAAGTTCAATAGGAATGAGCCAAATTGTGTAGGATCCAAGCAAACTAGTGGATTCAACCACATAGTTATACTAATATGTGCATAAAATTGGGATTATATTTTGTGGAATGATAAGAAACTTAATGGGATACAACTCTTATGAAGGAACCAAACCCCAATTCATCAACTTAAGGGATCATATGAACTGATATGTCTTGGGAATAAAATATTCACAAAGTCAAAAGTTTTTTTTTTGTATTTTGTAAGTATATTGGGTTATAGTTATCCAAATGGTGACATATTTTTGGTAAAGATATACAATATATGGTGATATAAATTTTTATTTTTCTACAAATAGATATAAGACATTATAGAGGTCTAAAATTGTGGTACAAGTGGTTTCTTGAAATCAAGGGGCTCAAAACCACCTTCCAATTTTTCTATAAAATGATACCTTGGGAACCCCTTTTGAAACTATAGCTAGAAGGCAATGTGATAGAATTTTGGAGACCCAAATATGTCCTCTACTCATTCATAGTATTTACAAAATTTGTGGGAAGTGCACCTTCATCATTATTGTCTTTCTATTCTCCCATAGAGTTCTAAACACCTTGTGATCACCCTAGGGGGATGTGATGTAAATCCCAAGATTTGTTTTTGAAATATTTGAATGGACTTTTAAATTCAAAGTTTGTGTGTTTTTTCATCATCATATCTTCTTATTTAATTGAGTTATGTACTGGTATGTGATTCTCAAACTCATATGATCTTGTTTGGGAGTACCCTTTCATGTGATGTTTTACACAACATTCACCATTTCTTATTCCACCTTTTAATTTTTGTGTTTGTGTGGTTTATATTGTTCAATTGAACTATCATAAAAACTATGAAGAAAATTTACATTTATTTCGTGGTATAAAAATGAAATAATATAAAAACCTTTATAACACATATAATTCTTCATGTGTTACCTTGGTGTGTTTCAGTTATGAAGTCGATCAAAAATCACCCAATCATCAGTGGTATCTGGTGAATCATTGTGTGTTTTAGATTTAACCCCAGGAGGTATCCTATTATAAAATTAGTAAAATTATGGTTATAGGTATTACAAACCAAGGATTAAAAGATCTAAACCCGATCTCTTGAAGGGATGAAGGATGAGCATCATGAGATTCCCCCAGGTTGATCACGCCTAATTAATTCTATCAATTTATGCTTTGTTTTATTACTATACATTTTCATTTGGATTATTAAATGATAAAACCCATAATTTTTCCAAAACCTCATTCCCCTATTATTTTTATAATCAAAACCTTATTTTTGGAAGAATGATCTAAGGCTCCGTTGAGAGACAACCTAGGGTTCCTGCGATTCTGTAGAAATTCTAGTAAAAGTAAACATATAATTTGACACACTTGAAAACACGATCACCCTATACAATTTAAACTTTTATAATCATGAAAAATATTAGAGTTAGGGTAGGAATGTATAAAATTATCTTTCAACGTGGCTCATTCCTATCAAAGTTAATTCATGGTCTCTAAGAGATAAATGTAGTATAAATATCAAAATATGTCTTAAGGATAATGGATAAATCAATAAAATGACTCAATAATTTTAAAATTTAATTTTTACAATCATAGATTTGATAATATTGAATACAAGTACTAATAGAAAACATGCCCCAAGTTTTACAATGATTTTTTTTCTCAAGATAGAATATGAAATATTATGTCTAGAAACCTCTCAAGAGTGAGAACATGTAATAAAGAGTCAATCACTCATGGAATGTATAATAATAAAAACATAATCCACGTGAACTTCTGAAATTTAAAGCATGACAGATGGAAGGAGAATTTTCATCTACATGTGACAAAAAAAATCACAATTCATTGAATCCAAATTCCTATGATTAACTCAAATCATTCAACCCCCCATCATACTTATTCAATTCCACCGACTTGAAAATTAAAACATGGAATCATGGGGTTCCTAAGAAATTTACAATATAATTGATCAAAAAATAGATAAATCCTATTGGCTGGTATGCATTTTTCATTTTATATTAAAACTAATTTTGAAAATAGGGGAGTATCATTGAGTGATGAAATTTAAAGTTTACTCCCTATTGAAATGAACCTCTTATTTTGTTATCCTTTATTTCTACCTTAGGTGCTTTTGCTTTGAATAATCCTGGGTCTAAAGATAACATTCAAAAAGTGAAAGAGCAGGCCCATTATCACAAATGTTAAAAAATATAAGGTACTTCACTCCTAAATTAGTTCTTAAACATAATTGAAAAAATATTCAAATCCAAAGTCCTAAATTTATAAAATATGGGTTGACTCTTGAAAGCACTTGGTTATGTCCATTAATCTCGACCTAACCTCTCAAAGTATATTAATTAAGGGTAGGAAAGAGGTTAACCAATCAATATCTATAAAGGGATGAAGCTATGATTCCTCCATGTAAATGGGACTACTTATTTTTTAAAGCTCATATCCACTCATCCTCTAAAAAATAACTTCTCCACCTCCAGGGTCCCAACCCATCAGTGTTTGGACCATTTTTAAAAGTCGACGAGCATTTCATGGGCTTCCCAAACCTATTTTCCTTCCTTGAACTATTTAGGGATATCAATTTCTCCACTATCTTCTATCTTTTCCAACATTTCTCTCTTCTTTTCCACCATTGTCTTAGATCTTCCTTCACCCTCTTTAGTAACTTCTTCATCTCTTTTTTCAAAGACAAAAAATGAGCTCAACTCCTTATAATCTATATTCTCTCAACTCATCTCCTTTATCATCTAGATTTCTCATTTCTAGGAATGGACTTTCCAATATTATTAGAGTATTATTCTCATACATGTCTATCACTATAAAGTTCATCAAGAAGTAGAAATTGTCTAATTTGATAATGAAATCTTTAAGTATACCTTAGGGACATATCACTATTGTTTTTAAAATTTTAAGCATAAATCATATTATATTATTATCCTATAATACCAATATATTAAAATTTGTGTATGAAATTATATTTATTCTCGAACCTAAACCACACAAATCCTTTCCAAACTCATGAGATCCAATATTAACCAGAATAGAAAATCTACTTGGATCACTTAGTTTCTTTGGTTAGATTATTTATACCATAACTAAACATTTCCCCATCAATGGTATCATACCCAATACCTTTATCTTTCTATTTTTTGATACTAATTATTTCATAAATTTTAAATAAGTAGGTAGGTTTGCTATAGATTTAACGAATGGTATGTTGATATGAAATTTATTAAACATCCCTAGAAATTTCTCACATTTTTCATCTAACATCACTTTCATTTCTCTCCTTAGAAAGGGTATGAGTGGATGATATGAGGGATGTTCTTATTCTTTAACCAACCTCTAAACTTATTTTTATCTTTTGTATTATTCCTCAGTCATTTTCCTGTTATATTTTCCTTGGATATACTATTTTTTCTAAGAGAATACCTTGTAGTTTTCATGAAAGTGTAAATGATCTCCTCCATAGTATGGTTCTTACTTGTTAGATAACATGCTTAATGATGAGTTTGAAAATATTTCATCCTCAACTGAAATCCTTGAACTATATTATATCCATTTCATTGATTTATTTGTTGCTATGGTTGTGGCATCTATCCCTATGCATAACTTTGATAGTTAAAATCAAGATAATTGGAATATTCATATTGCATACCTTGGTGATGTTGAGTAACCATCATAACATCCAATTTACATAATATAACATTTATTTATATAGCTACCCAACTATTATCCCCCACGTGTACAACTTTTTTCTATCCTCTATCAATTTTTCTATTAAAAACTATTTGGATACATATCATCCAAAAACTCATAACTTTCCTTGGGAGAATTTTTCATCAGTGATATTCCAGTAGAAGCATAAATAATTGACCAGTTACCTTGTGAAAGAACATTATAAAATGTTTGAATTTGTAACCAGGTTTCTATGAAATGATGAGGACATATTATAATCAAACTCTTGAACCTTTACCATGAAATATAAATGGATTAATCATTCAATTGATCAAAGTTAAAAATACTTACATGTAAATTCATTGACATGAAATGAGGGAAAAATCTAGTCAAGAACATCCTTAAACAATTCTCTCAAGTAGTGACTGAATGCAAGGGTAGACTTTGGATCCACTATCAAGCCTTATCTTTGAGTTATAATCTAAATAAACTTTTCCATATCATATCTCTTATCACATTGTTAAACTAGAAAGTGCCACACATCTATAAGAAATTCACAAAGTGAGAATTGAGGACTTCATGTGGAAGCCCAATGAATTTAATGGTGTGTGATGTCATTCGTATAATCACCATATTGATCTTGAATTATTTTGTAGTGACTGGTGGGACGAAAATACTTAGATGAACCCCCATATTTGAGGGTCTTGAATAATTATTTATAGATTGTATCCCCATATAACTTCATGGGAACTCTTGGTGTTCTCCTCAGTCTACTTCATGGTTAGGTTCACTAGTATAAAAAGTAATTATAACACTGGGGTTTTAATTTCAGTTATTAAATAACTGATGTAAAATATACCACATGGTTATTTTTAACATTAGTTATTTACAAAACCAATATTAAAAATATTCTGGAAAACATTTTTAACATTTTTTATTTTAAAAACAGATGTAAAAAATGTTCTAGATTTTTTTTAATTTCATTATTTATAATAAATGTAATTAAAAATTGTATTTTCAATATCAGTTATTTAAGTAAACGATGTTAAAAATAAAACTACAACATGGAAATTCAAATTTTTCGCTTTTCACCCATGCAATTTCACTATCCAGCCAATAAATTTGTCTCGCCGAACATGAATTTTTTTTTTCATATCACACTCTCATGTTTTTTATTTTCACATATAAATCTCATTGATCAAAATTTTTTCCATTTCCACCCCAAAGATACATTTATACCTCTATCCTTAAATCTATCATTCCCAAATGATTTTCTCTAAAATTTTTATTCCTCCCACTATTCATCGGTTGTAGATCCCTGATCATGAATGAATATCCATATAGAAGATGGAGACATGGGTTCTATGAGGGAAATAGTGGAAATGATTTCTATAATGATGAAGGCATTTATTTTAACATTATTATTTATCAATGGTTCCTACATAGATGTAAAATTCATGGAAATATTTCTTTTATTTTCATTAGATTATTTATAACATTATTGTTGATATTTATTTATTATTATCATTATATCATTAAAAATCATCAATATTTTTAGTTTTATAATTAGAATATAATTAGTTTATCATATTAATATATGTTTTTATTTTTTATTCTCTAAAACGGTTCTATGATCACATAATTTTTTACAAATAAAAATAATTTTCACTCTAGTTATTTAAAAAACAATGTGAAAAATAATAATAAATTTTAAATTTTAATAATAAATCTAATCAAAAATATTTTAAAAACCATTTTTAATAACTTACATAAAAAATATGTTTACAATTTTTCTTCTAATGGCATAGTTTCAAAAACTGGTGCTAAAAATGTGTTTTTTACTAGTGTCTTCCAATGATGACTTCTTATTCTTTGAAATTTATTTTCCTTAGAATGAAATTTTCAATCTTGATATCAAATTCATGTTCTTATTCTTTTTTTACCCAATATTGAGTATTTTTATGGTAACGTTGTACCTAAAACTACTGCATGAGAAGAAAAAATGTAAAAAGGATAAAAATAAAAAACCAAAAAAGAAATTCCTAAAAATTATAAGCATTTATAAAGACCCTTCGCCAACAATGATGCTGGAAAATTAAACAGATGAAAGGAATATTTAATTATATTAGTGAAATAAATTTAAAAATTTATATACTCTTTCTAACATTGATTATTTTTAAATGTAGTAAAGTGGAAATCAAGGTTGATCCTATAGAGAAAGGGTAAAAATCACTCAGAATATTCAAGGAATTGTGGAAGGATAGTAAAATTTCTGTGCTTAGTTTTGGTTTTGGATTAATGAGACAAGCTTACTAAACATAGTATATATAAGTTAATTTATTAGTGATGTAAAAATACTTAACTTAATTTAGATGTCATAAGAATTAAATCCTAGTGAATCTCCTCTCAAAGCGAACACACTCCACTATATTCACACCCTTTTTTGACTCTCGTGTACTTAAGTTGGTTAATATTATGGGTTATCCAAAACCTTGTTTAAATGTAACCACCCTTGTTCACCTAATGGGCATGCAATGAAAAAATGAAGTTAGTTAATGTATGGAAGAAATATTTCTTTCCACAACGAATGGTCATACGAGGGAATATGAAGAAATTTTGAAAAAAATACAAAAAACCCATAAAACAATTAAAAGAACACTCTTCTTAAATAAAATAAACCCCTCATCCATAAATGTATTAGGACAGAATTACTCACCCCCTCATGCTTTTCATGAGAGGGAATGAAAATAAAAATAGACATAGAAAGCACTACTCCACAATATGATAATAATAACATCTCTCCAAATTTATAGTCAAAGTACCAACCCCAGGTCCAAGGTCCCCTCTACAAAACACCCCTCTTACATATTTATAGGTACCCATCTCAAAAAATAAATCTTTTTGAACCACCAATTATATCCCCTTTATTTATTACCATTAAATTCTCCAAAAACCACTTGGAAAAAGGTCTTATTTGGTGTTTCACATCTGTTAATATTCAACCGATATTTTGTTTAAATATTTTAATCTTAGGCCTTATCCTCTTTCTTTGTTATGCCTAAAATCATTGGTTATAGGAAAGAGCCTCACATGAATGATCCTCCTCTAACCCCCCCAAACACAGCTTTAACAATTTGAAAATAGAAAACATTGTGTTTTTGAAAATTTTCCATGGCTATACAAACTATGGTGTGGACAAGGAGTTTAGAGTACGCACAATACTCCATTTGAGACCTTCTATGTATTCATGCCTGGATATAGTGTAGAAATTAGAACTTGACCGAAACCTCCTTCGTAGCTCATTAATTGTCTCTGTTAAATATCGGGTGCTCCACGATGTGACAAAAAACCCTACTACGTAACTGTTTCATTATTGAAACATTTTCCTTCTTCATCATCTATGATGAAAGTGATATCCTCATGATTCAACCATATATATGGCTTCATCATGGACCGAATCACTATGTTGCAACACCATTTTCTCCAACCTCAGGATATATGGGACCAAAACACAATAGAAAGGCCAGGATGTCCCATTCCTTCATCATTTCAGGCTCCAAGTTGACTATAATGAAATGAATGTCCAATCGTGTGGCCATTATTAATATTCTAGTGGCCAAATGAGATTTTTGGTCATCATCCATGGTGTTCCATAGTGCAGCGGTCAATTTCTATTGAGCGGTGGAAATATATGAGGGATATGACCTATGAAATAATTTGGGAATATTACATTTTGGTAAGTTCATAGTACTCTAGGAAACATCACTTCCCATATATGATAATTTCACAATATAGATCTAATTAATAAGATATTCTATGGTAGTTCTATGCATAAAATCCAAATGGGGGTCAGAGGACCCCAACCATCATCATGTTCTAACCTGAACTAGTGAATTGCTCCTCTCTCCACCACACAGACTATCCCCTCATGCGTCGATGTAGCTCTATCCAACCTGTGCTCCCTTAGGAATGTTTTACCATCATACCACACCAAAAGGTTCTCCCTTTGGGAAATCTTTTCCACCTGAACCTCATGGGTTAGTGTGACACCCCCAAATTGATTCACTGATAAATAACCTATCTAGTGGGCTATAAGGCCTCAAGCATGCCTCCCTGTATGCTAAGGGCTTCCGATTACCAGTATGGGTGTATGGGGGTATAATGGAGAGAATATAACCTCTATATTAGAGTGAAACATAGTGGAAATAAAGAAAACAAAATCCATTCATATAATAAATAAAATGGATATATGATAGTAAATAAACACTATATAGAAATGATGTGATGGTGGTAAAAAATATAAGTCAAACGTGCCATGGAGGTAGTCATACAAGTATTACTAGGATAAGAAAAATAAAAAAAGAATAAAAAATACTAATCACCTTGATAATCCTGATTCCTAGCTCATTTATTTGATCCCAGGATCCAAACCTAAGTTATAAATCAAGAATCCATAGTAGGGATCTTTTCTTTATCCTTTCCCATATACATGAAATCTGCCCAAGTACCAAGAAACAACCTGAAAAAGTCATGGGTGTAACTCAATAAACCACCACCGATAGTTTCTAATGAAAATCCAATCCATAAATATAAAATTTAATCATGTGTATATATAATAATTAAAATCAGTAATGTAATATAAACCTTATCATGCCCAGTTTCCATGTGGATACCCGATAGACCCTACATACTTTTTCCTAATGAAAATGTCTCTAATAATGTAACCCTTTAATTGGTTAAGGGACCTAAGGTGTATATCCAATTCATCCAAGAATTAGTAAATAAAAATAATCCATGAAATTAGTCTTATCATTCTTACACAACACACTCATTTCAAATCCATGGAGGATCCATGCCATTCTTTATGATTGGTTTTCAAGATAACTTACAAGGACCAATATATTATGTTTAGATCTTGGATTTTTAAGGGAATATAAGGGATATAACCTTGGAATCATACACTTAATATTTTCTAATCGAACCAAGGAAAGAAATCCTTTTATTTCAGGGTATGTCTTGGTTGGAATCCAAGGGGTTGACCCAATGTGTTCCATGTCCAAGGGCATCAAGATGAAACTAGTAGATCATACTAAGTATTCTAGTTTTCTTTGATTACATGTAATTTTGTGATGAATTTTCATGGAATTCACGAGAGTAAGACACTGACTAGATCCAAGGTTTGTTTACCACTTATAATTCAGATAAATGAATTAGGTTACATCTTATGAGCTCACTTAGAAAATTCCAAAAGATAATCCAAGTATTTATCAAGGCATACCACACCTTTGACAATGTGATTGAGTTCTATAATTAGTAACCAAGGAATCCATGATAATAAGTCAAAAGTTCCAAGTAAAGTATTCATGTCAAGGATTTTATAAAAATTAAATAAAAAACTTAGAGGTGTTTCCCAAATTTGTCCATGACACCTTAATTCACTTAATCATATTTATATTACCCATGACATACCCAAAGGCCCATCTTAAGAAAATTTTCATTTATGTGGAAATGAAAACACACCCTAAGGTGTTGTTTAGTTATATTTGAAGAATGGATTTCATGGTTACTAGGCCAGACACACCGTATGGGGCAGTTGGAGTTAAGGTTTTTGACCACCAATAGTGTTTGGTAGGCCTGTTTTACATTTAGGTAGGGCCTTAGTAATCAAATTAAAGTAATATAAATTCTAGGGTCAATGGTAAAAAATAATAGTGTACAGTTCAATGAAACATTTTATAAATGGATAAAATTTTAGGGAAAATAATATAGACCACCTACTTGGGGATCATGGAGGGATACTCATTTGGTATTGACCTCAGATTTGAGTTGGTTCAATAAAAAATTAATAACCATAAAAAATTCTAGAAAATAGGGTACTTATCTTAAACTTGGTAGAAGAAATTTGTATATAAATTAAAAGAAAGATTGGAAGCTAATAAAGTGATATCCTTATCAATAGTTGTCCAACATGATAGATAGGAGTAGAAATAGAGGTTAAATAAGGGAGATCCACTAATCTTAGAGGAGTGGAAAAGAGGAAACCTATGGAAGAGATATTTTTGAAGGGGTAAAAATGGAAAAAGGTAAATTTTATTAATTTTTAACAGGGTTCATGGTTTTACCACATAGTTGGGAAAACCGTGCGCCAACTATGCAACCCAATTGTCTAAATAAACCACACCCTATATGGTAAGTCATATGGTTAGAAAAACCATGTGAAGTTAACCTGAAATAAATTTTAGGTTTTTTATTTTTTATTGGTTCCTTGTATATGGTTTGAAAAACTGTGCTCCTCCACTTTTCAAGCTACACAGTTAAGGTGCACAATTAGTGAAAAACATATTCTGACCTTATTCCCTACTATGCCTTACCAAAAGTTGAAACGCTGATCCATGAACCTTCCAAACTCTACCAAAACCCCATACTCCCTTAGAAACCTCTATTTAAGTTAAATTAAAGGAATCCTAATAAAAAAGGATTCTATACCTCAAGGAAGACAGGGGTCTCACATTCGACCATGTGGCTTACTCCCCATGGGTTGAGGGCTAGCAAGGGTTGGCCCTATTTTCTTAGATAACTGTTCCTTGATCCCCTTTCCATTCCAGTACCCTACATGACACACAAATCTCCCATGAAAATTCTTAAAAAAGATTATAATCATTTAAAATTATTTATTTTCTTTAAAAAAAATTGATTTTAAAATGTAATTCATCCATGTATAAATTAAAACAATAAAAATTTGTGAAAAATTAATCAATTAAATTCTAAATTAAATGAAATTAAATTCAAAAATTGTGTACATAAAATATCATATTATATTTATCAAGTACTAAATCCTAGTATCTATAGAGGGTAGAAAAGGGTGATATGAAAAAATAGGGTCTTTTGTGATGGTCAATGGCCACCAAAAAATCCAACAAAAATTTTCACACATTTTCATTCATGCCTCACCCTTTAGTGTGACCCCTCTTCCAAAATGATGATCCATGACCAAAACAGGCAGTTAATTCTAGTTTAGGATAAAAAAATTAGAATATTCCAATAGAGTACTATATTTTTTATAAATTTTAAAGTTAAACGAGATCCTATTTTAGTCTAAAAAATATTATTACTTAACTACAATCTTGGTTTAGTTTTGGTCCATATATTTTATTATCTCTCTTAATGTTTCCACCTCTCACCATCACCCACCACCTTATTCCCACACCTAGGGGTCGGTTCCGCCCCTATATTTGTACATTTTTTGCTCCTACATCACCTGACTATGTGTCATCAGCTCTAGCATTTATGTCACACACCACTTATGTCATCGTCGCACCCGCTCCCACCTTCTTGCATTGCCCACTATATAGGGGCCACTCCCATTTTGGGATTCAAATGTATATGGAGAAACTGGTGGGAGGAATCTATTGAAAATAATTTTTTATTCACTTAGTAACTACTCATGCAAGAATTCCTTGGTTGGAAACCACTATGGTAATAATATCTAGTGATGAAGAATTTTTTTAAGGGTAGATGACCAATACCAAAAAAACATTGACAATGATTGTTCCTTCCTATTTAAAATGAGATTGAATCCCATGGAAAAACTACCAGATGTAATCTTGTGCATCTTTCGACATTTCATCTATATTGGAGAAATAAATAACATTCCCCCTTTATCTCATGGATGTAG
This sequence comes from Viscum album, assembly GCA_963277665.1. Classification (NCBI taxonomy): domain Eukaryota; kingdom Viridiplantae; phylum Streptophyta; class Magnoliopsida; order Santalales; family Viscaceae; genus Viscum; species Viscum album. The sequence continues at coordinate 2,040,712,166 of OY728147.1, read as the reverse complement.
CCACACCACCAAATCTCATTACATTTGTGTATTATTTTATTTATATTATCTAGTTGTGTTATATTTCACTGTCTTGGAATTAAAAAGCCCCCAAAAAATGGTATAATATCCACAGTGTTCAAAACAATGATAAGGAAGAGGAATTTTTGAGTTACTATAACATTCTAAGGGTCAAAAATATATTTTTATGAATCCATATTTGTAAAAAGATCATCAAGACAATTCTAATTGTGTAAACAATGTTTAAAACAAAGATAAAATGAGGTGTGTAGAGTTAGTAAATGTTTCTTTTAGCACTAAGTGCTACAGTACCCCTTACAAGAGAAGACGACACTATTCATGCTAGTGTAATGTTTTTGGTGACTATTCTGGTGACATATTTGGTGAGCCACATGGGCAATCATTCTCAATCATTGATTCTATTCTGACCATATCTTGGTAAAACTGAGTATGTTTTTAGTTATCTAGGAGTTTATTTGTAATATTTAAACCATTATAGAGACATCTATATGGTTAGTTTTTTGTATATTTGAAAAACATCAATAGAGGGAAATACTGGTAACATGACTAAGCTTTCCACTTTTAATTATGCTATCCAGAAATAAAAAATAGAGGATCTTTTGTATATTAATTATTTATGGAAACCCATAGTGGAGACCACTAATCCCTTTGCATTTACCTGTAAACCTTAAGTATAAGGACTAAAACAACATATTAGGGCACATGATCAAGTTACAAGGTATTTTTAATCGGTGAAATTCCAGTTAAATGATGGTTTACGATGAGTTACAGGCCTTCTTGATGTTGAGTTATTTACCAAAGATGTGGGACACACTGGTCATGTCAGTCCCTAATATAGAACCCAATGGAAAGCTCACCATTGAAATGGTGAATCAGACAATGATAAATGAATATTCTAGAATAAAGGATGAAGGATATACTCCAGAATCAGAGGCTCTTATTGCTAAAAGATAAGGTAAACAAAAATGGTTGAGAAGAAGTATAGAAAAAGAACCTCATGATCAAAATAAAAAATAGAGTAAGTGATAGAAATATCGATCAATATATGACATGATGTGACACCACTTTGTTAATTCTAAACACTTCATCCAGGAGTATCAAAATCTAAAGGTTAATCAAAATAATCAGAAAAGTAAACTTAAAAAATAATTTTTTTGTATTTGTTAATAAAGTGATCATTATTATTTAATAATATCTTGTAAAATTTTCAATCCATTAGTCTAAAAGGGTGATTAATTCAGGAACCTCTTATAACATCCCTGAACCCACACTCCTAGATCTAGTTTTAAAAACATAATCATTACATTTCTGGATTTGATATCGGTAAATATTACCCAATTTTTTCCATCCAAAATGTTACAAAATCAAAAGAAAATATTTGGCCACTCATATACCTAATGACCTTTTAGGTTTAGAGTTTTAGGGAATTAGGAAAAACTATTATATAAATATTACCAATTACTCACAAGGAAAGTATTTTCCCCACTATACCTAGGTTTTTATATTCCTTATTAGGTCAACTCCATAATCCACATGAAACCCTTCTAGTCATAATTCATTTAACATAATTCTTGATAACCTAGTTAAAATGAAACCTAAGATGGGTGGGGTCAAATTCTCAGTAAGGGTAAATATAAGAATTAACAATTGGATTTAATCAGTGAAAATAATATAAGAATAAGGGTATGATGACATAATCAAAGTTCATGAATATAAAATAAGAATATTAATACCCATAAATACCTCAATAAAAAATTATGGAACATAGCATAAAGATTTATCAAATTCAAGAGTAAAAATAATCAATAATCATGGTCCATGTGATTTAAATATTGATTAATGGAATCATTAAAACGCATAAAAATTATAAAGAAAGTATATAGGTATTTTGGGACATCATTATCATAAAAAACTTAAAGAACCCTTATAGAAACCTTATAAATGGAATAACCATATAGTCAAATTACATACCCAATTTATTTGAGTGATATCTAGGAATACTCATAATATAATCTATATCAGGATTACCTAGCACTATCTGGGTGAATTCAACATATAATAAATTCCCAAGAACCAAAACATGAATAAGGTACATAAAATATTAAATTTTATTATAAAACTAATATATTCTATCTTTATTCCTTTAATAACTTCATTAACACATGAAAAATAAATGGTTTCCAATATAATCTCTTTGAAATATGATTAACCCACAATAAACAATGGTTACTTTGATAATATCTTTGAAATAATCATAATCCATCCAAATAAATAATGAGGATGATATCATTACAAAATATCCCTAGTGGATCATAATTAACATCAAGAGTTATGGATTTTGATGAATGGAAATAAAATTAAAATAAAACTAAAAAAATAATGAGTAAAATTCAGTTATTTTATTTATTTTAATAATTTATTTAAAAACTTAATCAGTTAAATCCACATCGAGTATTTTGGGGAAGTTTGGTTCATTTTTTCAAAATGACGTCGGTGTGTTGAACATGGTCAAAGAGGTAATTATTTCACAATCTATATAATAATAATCATGAAATATTTATCATATTTATATTCCAATTATAATTTTAAAACTAATCATGTAATATGATTAAGAATAAGGAACTACATTACAACCCTAGAGAGAGTGGGTTGTACGTACACATGAGTAACATTTCCATTTTTCAAAGATCATTATGGAAAAAAGTTAAGTAATATTTTAACTTTAAATAATGATCATGATATAATAATTACCTAATTTTTTTTTCATTAAATATACTTATATATACCATCCACATGATTTGGCTATGATAAAATAATCACATAACTTCGTGGATGCGGTTATCCACACGTATGCATGAATAACGTTATAATTTCTTAGTGAGTGGAAAGGTAAACGTAAATGATATATATTATATTTTTATAATGATAAATATGTAATTAATATCATAATTATTTCATATATATCACATATCTTTATTAAATTTATTCTTATTTCCTTCTATGAAAAGTGTTTGTGAAAAATAAATCACATCGCTTCACGAGGTGGTAGTTCCCCATACACACAAGCGATGTTATCATATCCCACAAAAAAATGGAATGTAAGAAGGTAAATGTGATATAATAATTATATAAATATAGTTATTTCACAAATATAATATATATAATTTAAATACATCATTATAAAAACCCATGAGAGGCTATGATTAAAAAAAAATAACATCGGTTCATGAGGTGGTAGTTCACCATACACATGAATGATGATTTCATTTCCCATTTGATGGAATAGGACACGGATTTTGTTTATCATATTAAAACAATAAAATATAATTATATGGTATATAATGGTGTTGTTATATAAAAAAAATTTAATAATATTTTAAGGAGGTGGAATAAGAAATAAAATAAAAATGCTCGGTTAAGCATGAAACCACTTCTTCAAAAAACTTCCTTAGGTAATCACAAAATCCTTCTTATGATGGATTTATAATAAAACCATAGGATCAAGGTCATGGTTAGGGAATTAATAAAGGTATTTTGGAAGGGATAAGATGATGAAAAGGCATTTTAAGGTATTAATAGGGGAGGATAATGGATGGCCATTTATAAGTGAGGTGAGTGACACACTTGTATTGTTTTAAAAGAAAAAGGTGTACACACATTTTTTACATGATAAAAGGATTAATAATGAACCACTATCAATAATTAGAAATTATAAGGTCTAAATATGTCCATAAAAAATATTTTAGATAAGTTTTTTAGGTAATTAAAATCCTTATACTTTTAGTTTAACCCCTCAGTATACATGTTTGACCTTGACCACGATAAAAGATTTTTACTATTTTCACTATTCATTTGGAAAAAAATTAATATGAAATTATTAGATAATATAATTTATAATGATTCCAAAAATGAAATCAATTTTAAAAAATTCAATTCAAATAATTTTAAAAAATAAATTTAAAATTAAAACATGTAAATGTGTTAAAAATCCATTTTTCAAGAAATATATGTTTCAAGTATATGATGACTTTTTATTAAATCTATGAATAGAAATAATCATTGAATTAATTTCAATTAATATTTATTTTTATATAATATATAAATTTATTTTCAATTATTCTTCATTAGGGGTTTTTTAATTAATTAAAATCAAGAAACATTATGCACTTTAAAATAGTTTTTATAAAAATCCCATTTTTAAACCCCAAAAAGCTTATACTAAAATCCAATATAAATATGATTAAAATAGAATTATGTGGATTAAATATAAATAAATAATACTTATGTTAATTTAAATAATATTAAATACATAATGAGTCTTTTAAATTATCTAATTAATTGAAAAGAAATGACATTTTTACAAAAAAATAGTATTTTTCACTATTCACCAAAAAATCTGTATTTTGTAAAAAATACAAAAAAACACCCTAATTTAATTTTGATATGATGATTTCAAAAATTAATATAATTTTATATAATAAATTTTCTAAATATCTAGAAATTAATTATAATATTTTCTCAAAAAAAGCAGTAAAAATCATTTTTTAAGAAAACTTATTTTTGATTTATAAAATTACTAACGAAAAATTGATTGATTAATTTCTATAAATGTATCAACAAATTAATATTTATTAGGAAATTTATACATATATTTCATAAAGTATTTAATACTATTAATTCCCATCAACTTAATGGATAGGTTATAATGGTCGTATATTTCGTGGGTCATTTAAGATCGGTGATGCGTGTCAAATATGCTATTAAACAAAATGTTACTCTTTTAAAATATCACAATGATACATCCTCAAACCTTTCAATTTTAACTTTATCTCAATAATTAAAGGTTTGTAATTTGAAAATATTTTTTTCGAAAACCCACATCATATAAATGGTTAATAAAACTTACGCTTGAAAAGAGAGAGAGGGGTAAGTATGAAGGTAAACATATAACTAGGTCTGGAAGTAAGAAATCATTTGGGGGAAGTGAGGATATGTACATGGAAGTAAAATTTAATGTGTTTGATGGCTTTGTTTAATGGACTTTGTCCAATTCACCTTTTGTAAAGCTGATCATTTTAAAAAATCTGAATTTTTATTGTTTAATGAAACCTTATTCTTTTTGAAACTCTACTCGATTACTTAGTCCAGTATTCCTCAGAATGGTACTCTATGTTCGTTATTATGAACTTAGACTCTATTTGATAATATGATCATAAATTTTCTACCATTTGAAACTTTTCATCAAGACACAACTCAACTTCGTTTGGAAACTCACTTTGAAAAAAAATATGCAGTACTTCAACTCTTTGAACACATGAATAGGGTCTTGTATAGTGTACTTTTTATCTCTATTTATAGGTACTCTAGAATAAGAAATGGATGGAAACCAATTTTCCTATCCCACTTTTTAAAATTCATAAAATTATAATTTCACACCCATTTAAATTTCATTGGGATTATTCTCAACTCATCTAAAATCTTCCAAAGTATTCTCAAATATTCTTGAATCTTCTCAAATTCTCTAGTGTTCCAACCATCTTTGAATTTTTTTAAACTCAATGTTTAAGAAACTCTTAAAACTTTGTAACTTCCTAAAACTTCAATAATGTAACTTATACAAATTTAAACTTTGTATCTTCACGACACTTCAACTTTGAACAAAATTGAAATAAGGACTTTGTACAACTATTTTAATTGTTCATAAACTTTCTCCATCTAGTCATACTTTGCATACACGTTCTCCATCCAATTGCACCGTTCATTTGCTTTCTCTATCCTATCATATTGTTCAACTTCTTTCCCCATATAATCATATTGTTCATCTAATTTATCTATATGATCATACTATTCATATTCCTTCTAATTTCAATCATACTATTCATTTTCTCTATACATATGATCATATTGTGCATATTCATTCTTATCCCAATCGTATTGTCCTTTTTATTTCTCAGTTTGATCACGTTGTTTATTTTCTTTCTCAATATGATCATATTTGTAACATCCCAAGTAAGTAATGAATAATAGATATTTTTACCTATGTCTATTAATGATTAATATAGTGTTTTAGAGGCTTAAGATGAAAATAAATACAATCTTATGCATGGAATACACTAATATTCTTAAAAGATTGTTTTACTGCCTTTTGATGGCAAAACATTATTGAATCTATATTTTGAGAATTTTATAAATTATGTTTGTCAAAATAAACTTATTCTTTAATACCGGGACATCAAAATTTACTTTGTGTGAATTTTTGGTATTTTTCTGACAATGTTCATTTTTTAACGAATAGTGAAAAATACTGCATTTTACATTAAAACTGCTTTTTAATCTAATTTATTTATATGATTAGATTATCTTTTTAATTGGTCTTAATATGTAATATGAATATATTTTTACCATTTAATCCAATGGTGGTCATTGGAATCAATTTCACTTTGAAATTAGACTTAAACTGGTGTCAATCTTTTGATACTTATTGTTTTGTAAAAACACGCTATTTTCTCTGGCAGCGGGAATTAATTATTAAATTAATTAATGTGACTTATATGATTTTAATTTTGTAAAATAGACTTCATTTTTGAATTCGGAATATCAAATATAGCTTAGGGTGAATTTTTGGTAATTTTCTGAAAAACTTCAATTTTTGATGAATAGTGAAACCACTAAGTGGTAATCAAGCAAACTGATTTTTCAGTTAAATGAATGTTTACCACTAATGTGTATTGAATTTTAAAAATCCGACATACATGGTTGTATTTAGTATGTAAAATGTGGTTCAATGAGATTATAATAATTTTTTGGTGAATAGTAACTTATTAAGTTCTTAATCACGATTAGTGGTAATTAGGGTAGTTTAAGGTATAAATAATACTTTAATAAAATTAAATGACCTAGACACATGTCCCAACCTCATTGGTTGTGTCATGGCCGACCATGAAATGCCATGGGTCAACTTGGGGACCCCATGGATCCAATTTTGTTGGGAAATGACATAAATTACTTTTTATTTAATGTTAAAGTGAAAATGACACAAACATAATATGTTTTACAAAAACAATTTTTAAGTGGGGTTATACAAGTCCAAATTTTTATTACAAATAGTCATTGGAAAGCTAAAACGATTTCCTACATCATAGTATTTTGTTTATAATTTTTAGACATTAAATAAATTTAAATATTTATGACATAATAATGATGCAGTGATGACATCATTATTTGACGATTTAAATAAAATGGAAAGATAATGTAAAATCTATGAACTACACATGGCCAAAACCAATTGGATGAGTGGATTTCGAACCCTTATCACCTTATACACGAATTATATCAATGTGGGACCTTTTAAAACCGAAACACATTTTCAAATAATGTAATATTTCTTTACTTTCCAAAAGTGCCCCTCCTCTCCTCTTATAAAAGGCTCCCACCTCTACCTCATTTCACACACTACTCAAGCCTTTGGCTCGGCCAACCCCTGCCCATTTACTCTCTCCACATACCTCTACTCATCCTAGAGGATTCCCTTTGGGCAGAATCCTTTCAAAGGAAGCCTTTAGACTCAAATCAAAAGGAGATACACTTTTAAAGGTAATTCATTCTCTCATGTTCATTTGTTTTATTTTGCTTCTCCAACCCCCTAAACTCTTTTTATTTACTTCTTTTGTAACAACACCAGTATATTCAATATACTATGATTTTGTTATAAGATATATTTGAGCTACACACTCAAACAACTGCATCAAATGGTTAAAGAACATACGGTTTCCGTGGATGGCGAAATTCTGCCTCCCGAAACGATGATTGTTCAATACTCATTTAACACCTTCAAAGGTGGCCATTATGATGTCACTATTTTTATATATGATATATAATATGTTTATGTTTTCCTTAAGCTTATGTTTTTTTTCATTTTGGGCATACCTTTATGGTTTCCATTATGGGTAAACACGATATCTTCATTTTAGGAAGTGCGGACTACCGCCCCCTCAAAGTGATTTGATTCGTTAAATACCATATGTGGGACATATACAGGATGGAAATATGATATTATATATGATATTATACTGGAATTATAATATACCTTTATATCATTATGATTCCATTCTATAAAATACGAAATAGAAATGAAAGTAGCGTTCATGCGTACGTACGGCTTACCGTCTCCATGAACGGTGCATTTCATTTCTTACCTCTAAATGATTATGTAATATTATAAATGCATGTATGTACTGGATATATATGACATATATGATATCTACATCATGAATACCATTCTTGATATAATGAACCTTTGACCAAATTAACAACATGTAATGTAAGAAGTCTATTTTTGACTTAAGAACCAAATACCGACAAAATGAACATTATTAACTTAACTGATTACATGATGTTCATAACATGGTATAAAAGGAATAATGAACTTGAAAAATATTCATAAGCAAGTAGAGGTTAACTCAAGTTTATTATTCAGGAGATTAAAGAACAGTCGGGTCAAGTCGGATACGAGGTATGGGACTTCGTCTCAATCTCCTTTCATTGAGGCATATTTTATTTTATACAAAACATTCTTTTGTACGGTGTATAAACCCCTTTGACTTTTACGTTTATTCAAAAGGAATATTTTTTATACGAAGCGTTTAATAAACGACAAAAGGGAATGTTTTTGTCTTACGTATGCGGCGACAACGACTTCTCGGCCGTTGTGACCGTTATTTTAGTTTCCGCTTCCTCTACAAGCCATACTTTTTTTTAAAACGAAAAATAAATACCATGTTTTACTTTGGTATTGAAAATGGCTTTCATAATGTTTTTATTATATCAATGTGTTGTATTGATATCTCGTGATTGAAATGTGGAAATGTTATTTTTCCTTTATGCATGTTTTATGTGATATGATTATGTTATGGTTCTTGGGCATTATTATAAAGACGGGTGGTTCCGTGATAAACTAAGGGCGGGTGAGCCCGTTATAGCTCTCCAATGCATTGGGTAACGCGAAGGAGTGAAACGTTAAGGTTTCTCCGAAGAGATTTTAGGGAATATACTGTGATGGGTATTCCAAAACGTAACCAAGAGGGTTACTCCCTACGTAAGAATGTAATGAATGCCTCAAGTTACCTTTATGACTTATGATTTCTATGATTTATTCATGATTTTATGAGGTATGTTAAAGTGCCTATGCTTTATGGGTAAAGTATGATTTCATTCTTATGTATATATGAACTCATGTTTCCTTTCCATGTTTTTTTTATAACCCATACTGAGTTTTTATACTCATCCCAAGTTTTTGAAATGTTTTTCACAGGTCAAGGGAAAGGTACATGATAAGATGATAGAGTCAAGGATGTGTCAAGAAATACTCCATGTTTATTTTAAATGTGTTTCCATTGATGGGAATGAAGAATACTATCTTTATGTAACCACTTTGTTTATATGTGGAATGTAATGCAAGTTTTATGATTTAATTCTCTAAAACTCTAAACCCAAAAAGATCCTCAATGTGTAATCTTGTAATAACTCAAGATCAAGTAAGGTTTAATGCTGGGGCCTTATAGTTGGTATCAGAGGTCGGTTTAGATAACTTTAGGAGTTAGAATTCTATTAAATTATTATCCAAAAATATATTTTTTTTTCTTTGAAATGATATAGCATTTAAAGATTACCATGTTGCTTCATCTAAGACATGTTTGTTCAGAATGGTTTTCCGTATAGGAAATAGGGAAGCAGTGCTAGGAAGGCATACAGAAGGAAATAACCTTCCGAATCAGCATCCAGAAATGGTTGGAATTGGAACTGAACAGTTTGTTGCAGTAATGGCGCAGTTGACTCAAGTGATAAATGGCGGTGGTATCCATGCACGAGATCAGCCAGAACAACCGCAGAGGAACATGTCAGTGGTGGAACATTTCATGAGGCAAAATCCACCATCATTCAGAGGATCATCTGACCCTGTGCTAGCTGAAGGGTGGATTAAAGCACTGGAGAAGATTTTTGATGTCATGGGGTGTTCAGACAATCAAAAGGTTAGTCTTGCTATTTACCGTTTGGAGGGTGAAGCAGATCAGTGGTGGTCTATGATTAAAAATATCAGGGATGCCGATGCGATTGATGCTCTTTACTGGGATGAATTCAAAGGTATGTTTCTTGAGAAGTATTTTCCTAAGGCTGTTTGAATTAGGAAGGAAAAGCAATTCTTGGAATTGAGGCAAGAGGAAGACTCAGTGGCTTCCTATGAAGAAAGGTTCACTCGATTGGCAAGGTATGCTCCAAATTTTATTCGAGACCTTGATAGTAAAATCAATCGTTTTTACTCAGGATTAAAGCCAAAATATCGAAGGGCATTAGCTTCTCGTGAGTTTAAAAGTTATGAAAATCTTGTTCGATGTGCTGAGAAGGTGGAAATGGAGTTTTCCGATGACCAAGTGTTCTATAACAACCAGCAGAAGAAGAGACCGAGGTGGCAGGAGAAAGGTAAGAATTTTTCAAAAAAGTCTGATGGTAAGAGAACTAAGTTTCCAGTTTGTGATAAAAGTGGCAAAAGGCATGCTGGGGAATGTCTTCTGAATTCTGGGAAGTGCTACCGATGTGGTAAGATGGGACATAAGGCTCGTGATTGCACTGAAAAGAATCAAGGTGAAGGTAAGAACAAATTTTATTTACAGTTAGTGAGATGTTATAAGTGAAATGAGATGGGTCAATATGCAAACGAGTGTCTGACAAGGAGCTTGAGTGATGGGAAGCAGTTAGACTACAAGTAGAAAGGGGTGGTGAAATCCTTTGCAACTACTTCAGCAGATGTCGGGCCTTCAAATGAAGTTGTATCAGGTACTTTGTTTGTTTTCTCAGATTATGCCAGTGTGTTGTTTGATTCAGGGTCTACACATTCTTTCATCTCTGAAACCTTTTCTAGTAAAATGGGAATACCATCTCCAGAAATGACTCCTGAACTTTTGGTAAAAACACCTGGGGGAAATGTCGAGGCAAAAATAATTTATAAGAATCTTCCTATCCTTATCTGTGGAAAGAACCTACTTGCAAACCTTATTGTTCTACCTCTAGTAGAGTTTGATGTTATCCTGGGTATAGATTGGCTCTCTATTTACCATGCTAAGATTGATTGTAGAGCTAAAGAAGTTTCTTTTCAGAAAGACTTTCAGTTTGTTTACAAGAATGAACCCTTACTTTTGATAACATATCAAGAGGCCGAGAAACTTGTAAAAGATGGAAATGAATGTTACCTTGCACACGTCGTTAAAAATAAAGGAACTGTTCAGATTAATGATGTGCCAGTGGTAAATGAGTATCCTGATGTTTTTCCTGATGAGTTGCCTGGATTAATACCAGATCGGGAAGTTGAGTTTACTGTTGACTTAGTTCCTGATGCTAAGCCAATTTCAAAACCCCCTTATCGAATGGCACAAATTGAACTTTTAGAGTTGAAGGAGCAATTGCAAGATTTATTAGAGAAAGGTTTCATTAGACCTAGCACATCACCATGGGGTGCTCCTGTTTTATTTGTTAAAAAGAAAGATGGTTCTATGAGACTTTTCATTGATTATAGAGCCTTGAATAATATCACTGTTAAGAACAAATATCCTTTGCCTCATATCGATGATTTGTTTGATCAGCTCTAGGGAGCTCAGTTTTTTTCAAAGATTGACTTGAGATTGGGGTACCATCAGCTGAAGGTAAAGGAGGCAGATATTCCGAAGACCGCGTTCCGTACGAGATATGGCCATTATGAATTTGTAGTAATGCCTTTTGGGCTAACCAATGCACCTGCTGTATTCATGGACTTAATGAATAGAATTTTCCATGAGTTCTTGGATAAGTTTGTGGTGGTTTTCATTGATGATATTTTGGTGTTTTCTAAAAGTAAAGAGGAGCATGAAAGACATTTAAGGGTTATCTTGCAAACCTTAAAAGAAAAGAAACTGTATGGGAAATTCAGCAAGTGTGAGTTTTGGTTGCAACAAATTTCTTTCCTTGGTCACATTGTTTCTAAAGATGGAATAACTGTTGATCCTGCAAAAACAAAATTTGTGGAAGAATGGCCAAGACCCACAAATGTAACCGAGATTCGTAGCTTCCTTGGTTTGGCGGGATATTACCGAAGGTTTGTTAGAAATTTTTCACGGTTATCTAGTCCAATGACTAAGATAACTCGAAAGGGTGTTAAGTTTATCTGGACAAAAAAATGTGATGATTGTTTTCAGGAATTGAAAAGAAGATTGGTGAATGCTCCAGTTTTGGAACTACCTTCCAGGAATGGTGAGTTTGTTATATACAGTGATGCTTCATTGAAAGGACTTGGTTGCGTCCTAATGCATAATGATCAGGTAATTGCTTATGCTTCACGACAGTTGAAAACTCATGAGGTAAATTACCCTACACATGATTTGGAATTAGCTGCTGTTGTTTTTGCTTTAAAAATTTGGAGGCATCATTTGTATGGAGTAAAGTGTGAAATATATACCGATCACAAAAGTTTAAAGTATATATTCACTCAGAAAGAGTTAAACATGAGACAGAGGAGATGTCTAGAATTAATCAAGGATTATGATTGTACAATTCATTACCATCCGGGAAAAGCAAATAAAGTGGCTAATGCTTTGATTCAAAAAAGTAATGCTTCATTAACAATGTTGCATTTGGAACGTGATCCTTTGGTTAAGGATTTGATGAACTTTGGCATAGAAGTTGTTGGTGCAGGAAGTCCTTCTGTTTTGTTTCAGGTATCAGTGAGATCTTCTCTATCAGATAGAATCAAGCAAGCACAGAAGCAAGACATTGAGTTGCAGAAAAGGGTAGAGCTGGTTCAGAAAGGTAAGTTGCCTGAATTCAACATTGATAATGATTGCGTTTTGAGATTTGGGAAGAGATTGTGTGTGCCTTGTGATTCACAGTTGAAGAGAGAGTTGTTATGTGAAGCTCATAGTTCTCCGTTTTCAGTTCATCCGGGCAGTACTAAGATGTATAGAGATCTGCGGGAGTATTACTGGTGGGATGGAATGAAAAGAGATATTACTGATTTTACTGTGAAGTGTTTGACTTGTCAGCAGGTTAAAGCAGAGCGGCAGTTACCGAAAGGGATGCTTCAGCCTTTACCAGTTCCAGAGTGGAAATGGGAGAATATATCCATGGAATTTTTTGTTGGATTACCGAAGACATCTCGAGGTAATAATGCAATCTGGGTTATTGTTGATCGCTTGACCAAATCTGCTCATTTCCTTGCTATACGAGATACTTTATCTCTTGATCAACTTTCCCGTTTGTATCTTAAAGAGATAGTCAGGTTACATGGAGTTCCTCTCTCCATTGTATCGGATCGTGATCCCAGGTTTACTTCTAACTTTTGGAGAGGCCTTCAGAAGTCTTTGGGTACTGAGTTAAATTTTAGTACAGCTTTTCATCCTCAATCAGATGGGCAGTCAGAACGAACAATTCAGACATTGGAGGATATGCTACGAGCTTGTTTTATGGATTATTAGGGAAGTTGGGACCAACATCTTTCTTTGGTTGAGTTTTCATATAATAACAGTTTTCATTCCAGTATACAGATGGCACCATTTCAGGCATTGTATGGGAAGCAGTGTCGAACTCCAGCTTTCTGGGATGAAGTCGGTGAAAGGAAGTTGATAGGACCAGAATTGGTAGAAGAGATGGCAGAAAAAGTTCAGCTGATTCAGAAACACATGAGAACAGCTCAGAGCAGGCAGAAGAGTTATGCAGATAACCGGAGGAAGGATCTATCTTTCGAGGTAGGTGATCATGTTTTTCTCAAGGTTTCTCCTTGGAAAAGTGTGATGAGATTTGGTAAGAAAGGAAAGTTGAGTCCAAGGTTCATTGGACCATACGAAATTCTGGAAAGAGTTGGATCAGTTGCATACCGAGTGGGTTTACCTCCGAGTTTATCTCAGGTACACAATGTTTTTCACGTTTCGATGTTGAGAAAGTATATGCCAGATCCATCTCATGTTTTGAGTCCAGAGGTAGTTCAGCTGGAAGAGAACCTATCTTATGAGGAACAACCGGTCCAGATTCTTGACCACAGGGAACAAGTGTTACGGAATAAGGTGATTCATAAGGTAAAGGTTTTGTGGAAAAACCACATGATTGAAGAGGCAACATGGGAATCTGAAAATGCAATGAGGGATAAGTACCCCCATTTATTCGATAAGTAAATAAATTGCGGGGACGCAATTTTCTAAAGGGGGGAAGGATGTAACATCCCAAGTAAGTAATGAATAATATATATTTTTACCTATGTCTATTAATGATTAATATAGTGTTTTAGAGGCTTAAGATGAAAATAAATACAATCTTATGCATGGAATACACTAATATTCTTAAAAGATTGTTTTACTGCCTTTTGATGGCAAAACATTATTGAATCTATATTTTAACAATTTTATAAATTATGTTTGTCAAAATAAACTTATTCTCTATGACCGGGACATCAAAATTTACTTTGTGTGAATTTTTGGTATTTTTCTGACAATGTTCATTTTTTGATGAATAGTGAAAAATACTGCATTTTACATTAAAACTGCTTTTTAATCTAATTTATTTATATGATTAGATTATCTTTTGAATTGGTCTTAATATGTAATATGAATATATTTTTACCATTTAATCCAATGGTGGTCATTGGAATCAATTTCACTTTGAAATTAGACTTAAACTAGTGTCAATCTTTTGATACTTATTATTTTGTAAAAACACGCTATTTTCTCTGGCAGCGGGAATTAATTATTAAATTAATTAATGTGACTTATATGATTTGAATTTTATAAAATAGACTTCATTTTTGAATTCGGAATATCAAATATAGCTTAGGGTGAATTTTTGGTAATTTTCTGAAAAACTTCAATTTTTGATGAATAGTGAAACCACTAAGTGGTAATCAAGCAAACTGATTTTTCAGTTAAATGAAAGTTTACCACTAATGTGTATTGAATTTTAAAAATCCAACATACATGGTTGTATTTAGTATGTAAAATGTGGTTCAATGAGATTATAATAATTTTTTGGTGAATAGTAACTTATTAAGTTCTTAATCACGATTAGTGGTAATTAGGGTAGTTTAAGGTATAAATAATACTTTAATAAAATGAAATGACCTAGACACATGTCCCAAACTCATTGGTTGTGTCATGGCCGACCATGACATGCCATGGGTCAACTTGGGGACCCCATGGATCCACTTTTGTTGGGAAAGGACATAAATTACTTTTTATTTAATGTTAAAGTGAAAATGACACAAACATAATATGTTTTACGAAAACAATTTTTAAGTGGGGTTATACAAGTCCAAATTTTGATTATAAATAGTCATTGGAAAGCTAAAAAGATTTCATACATCATAGTATTTTTTTTTATAATTTTTAGACATTAAATAAATTTAAATATTTATGACATAATAATGATGCAGCGATGACATCATTATTTGACGATTTAAATAAAATGGAAAGATAATGTAAAATCTATGAACTACACATGGCCAAAACCAATTGGATGAGTGGATTTAGAACCCTTATCACCTTATCCACGAATTATATCAATGTGGGACCTTTTAAAACCGAAACACATTTTCAAATAATGTAATATTTCTTTACTTTCCAAAAGTGCCCCTCCTCTCCTCTTATAAAAGGCCCCCACCTCTACCTCATTTCACACACTAATCAAGCCTTTGGCTCGGACAAACCCTACCCATTTACTCTCTCCACATCCCTATCCTCATCCTAGAGGATTCCATTTGGGCACAATCCTTTAAAAGTAAGCCTTTAGAATCAAATCAAAAGGAGATACACTTTTAAAGGTAATTCATTCTCTCATGTTCATTTGTTTTATTTTGCTTCTCCAACCCCCTAAACTCTTTTTATTTACTTATTTTGTAACAAAACCAGTATCTTCAATATACTAGGATGTTTTTATAAGATATATTTGAGCTAAACACTCACACAACTGCATCAAATGGTTAAATAACATACGGTTTCTGTGGATGGCGAAATTCTGCCTCCCGAAACGATGATTGTTCAATACTCATTTAACACCTTCAAAGGTGGCCATTATGATGTCACTATTTTTATATATGATATATAATATGTTTATGTTTTCCTTAAGCTTATGTTTTTTTTCATTTTGGGCATACCTTTATGGTTTCCATTATGGGTAAACACGATATCTTCATTTTAGGAAGTGCGGACTACCGCCCCCTCAAAGTGATTTGATTCGTTAAATACCATATGTGGGACATATAAAGTATGGAACTATGATATTATATATGATATTATACTGGAATTATAATATACCTTTATATCATTATGATTCCATTCTATAAAATACGAAATAGAAATGAAAGTAGCGTTCATGCGTACGTACGGCTTACCGTCTCCATGAACGGTGCATTTCATTTCTTACCTCTAAATGATTATGTAATATTATAAATGCATGTATTTACTGGATATATATGACATATATGATATCTACATCATGAATACCATTCTGGATATAATGAATCTTTAACCAAATTAACAACATGTAACGTAAGAAGTCTATTTTTGACTTAAGAACCAAATACCGACAAAATGAACATTATTAACTTAACTGATTACATGATGTTCATAACATGGTATAAAAGGAATAATGAACTTGAAAAAGATTCATAAGCAAGTAGAGATTAACTCAAGTTTATTATTCAGGAGATTAAAGAACGGTCGGGTCAAGTCGGATACGAGGTATGGGACTTCGTCTCAATCTCCTTTCATTGAGGCATATTTTATTTTATACAAAACTTTCTTTTGTACGGTGTATAAACCCCTTTGACTTTTACGTTTATTCAAAAGGAATATTTTTTATACGAAGCATTTAATAAACGACAAAAGGGAATGTTTTTGTCTTACGTATGCGGCGACAACGACTTCTCCGCCGTTGTGACCGTTATTTTAGTTTCCGCTTCCTCTACAAGCCATACTTTTTTTTTAAAACGAAAAATAAATACCATGTTTTACTTTGGTATTGAAAATGGTTTTCATAATGTTTTTATTATATCAATGTGTTGTATTGATATCTCGTGATTGAAATGTGGAAATTTTATGTTTTATGCATGTTTTATGTGATATGATTATGTTATGGTTCTTGGGCATTATTATGAAGACGGGTGGTTCCGTGATAAACTAAGGGCGGGTGAGCCCGTTATAGCTCTCCAATGCATTGGGTAACGCGAAGGAGTGAAACGTTAAGGTTTCTCCGAAGAGATTTTAGGGAATATACTATGATGGGTATTCCAAAACGTAACCAAGAGGGTTACTCCCTACTTAAGAATGTTATGAATGCCTCAAGTTACCTTTATGACTTATGATTTCTATGATTTATTCATGATTTTATGAGGTATGTGAAAGTGCCTATGCTTTATGGGTAAAGTATGATTTCATTCTTATGTATATATGAACTCATGTTTCCTTTCTATGTTTTTTTTATAACCCATACTGAGTTTTTATGCTCATCCCAAGTTTTTGAAATGTTTTTCACAGGTCAAGGGAAAGGTACATGATAAGATGATAGAGTCAAGGATGTGTCAAGAAATAATCCATGTTTATTTTAAATGTGTTTCCATTGATGGGAATGAAGAATACTATCTTTATGTAACCACTTTGTTTATATGTGGAATGTAATTAAAGTTTTATGATCTAATTCTCTAAAACTCTAAACCCGAAAAGATCCTCAATGTGTAATCTTGTAATAACTCAAGATCAAGTAAGGTTTAAGGCTGGGGCCTTATAATATTGTTCACCATCTTTCTCAGTTTGATCATACTATTTGTAACACACCGAGGTTTTATAAGATATATTATTTTTAATTTCTTTCATATCTTCTATTGTGCACTACACCAAGATTATCTTGTACTATATGCAACACCGTATTAGCTTGTAGTATACGCAACACTATTCTTGGATCGTGTTACACACAATTTCAAGTTCGCAACATTGAGTGTATATAAATTAATGTATATATATATATTCAATGTATAAATGAAATATGGTTGTATTCTATTATAAAAAACAACAAAGGAGTCTTGCACTACACGCAACCCAGACTTGGCTTATATTACACGCAATCGCGACCTTCTTCGATAGCGTGTGTTGTACCCAATACCGGGTTTCACTAAACAATGATATATTGTTATAATATTATTATGAACTAGAAATTATGAATAGTATTAACCACATTTTGAATGTTATAACATTATTATTAATCTTATACATTTTCTAGAACATGGTATGAGAACAAAATAATTGTTTCAGGTAAAATTAGTATTTTTCATGAAATGTAGTTTTGCCACCTTTTGATGGTGCACCCACTTTAAATATAGTTTTTGACATGTTTATAAGTTCAATTTGACAAAATAAAATTCTTATTTGGAATCAGGATATAAAAATTTACTTTGGATAAATTTGTTATATTTTTCTGATAACTTTCATATTTTAATGAATAGTAAAAACACGCTATATTTTAATTAAAAACAACTTTTTTCATCATAATAATTTATATGGATAAATTATAACATTTAATGGTTTTAAATTATAAATAGAATATATTTTTACCATTTAATATAATTTATGTCATTAGCATTGATTTTACATTTAATTCGTATGTTAAATCAATTCAATCTTTTGCAATGTTTTAAACAAAAACACGTTTTCATTCAACAATGGGATTAATTTTAATTTAATTTATGAAACTTCTGTGTATTGAATTTGGAAAAATGGATTCTATATTTGGAATTAGTGGGTCCAAATTATGTTAATGGCTACTATTTATTTTTGGACATTATGAATAGTAACTACGGTAATTTTTATTTACTTCGGTTAAAGATAAATTGGGTAATTAAGGGTAAACCTAAGATTATAAAATTACCCGAACACATGCCAAAATTATATTGGATGACTAAAGGTCGACCCATATCACCTAAGGGTCGGATTAGATTCATTTTATGGACTTTTGACCATGAAAATAATTTAATGATTATTAAAACCAAAGAAAGTGACAACATGTCACTATCTTAAATATTATAAGTATAATAATTTTAAATTAGCTATAAACTTCATGAAACTTCGAACATGAATAGTATCCAGAAATATAACAAAATTATCTAAATCATGAGAATTTATTTAGAATTTTTAGGGATTAAATAAGTGTCATTAATGGTGACACAATAGTGATGCAGAAATTGTTTATTTAGTGAAAAATCAATGAAATAGTTTTTATTAAAATCAAAATACCTATCAAAATGACCCGAACCTTGACCAAACATTATTGGTAGACTATATATATACCCTAAGAATCCAAGGGTCTATTTTTGGACCATTTGGAGGCTTATAAAACCGATTATGACATTTATATTATTTTATTTTAAATGATGTCAAAGATGTCACATTCATAATTTAATAAATATAACAATTTAAATGTTGTGATTTTAAGATGATAAATTCAATTAAGAATAATATTATGAAAGGTATTATATTTATCTTAATAATAGGATTTTATTTTAAATTTTTATAAAACAAATAAGTATATTAAATAATTATACAAAAATGTTTTAGTAATTATTTTATTAAGAGATATACCGAATAAAAGGTTTTAAAAATATTAAAATAAATATTATATGAACTATTTAATGTGATACACTAATTTTATAGATAAATATGACATGTTATGAATCTATTAAATCTTTTAGTTCGAAAATATCTTCTGTGATGATTTTATTTAAATTCAAATAAATGAATAGTGTCAAAATTGACACTATTGTTATTTTATAAAAAGTACATATTATAAAATTGCTTAAAAATCAAAAAAATATTTAAAAATTATAAATTAAAATTTATATGTTCTAAAATGTAATAAATCATACAATTATAGACAATTAACATCATATAAGTAAATATTTATAAGGATTTAAAATTTAGAATATTATTACCACAAATAAAATTAAATAGATTATATAAGGATAAATCAAGTTGATAATGTTTAAAATAAATTCCCAACTTGCCTAAATTTTATTGGTTGATGAGATTACAACCCTATATAATCTAATCTTCGTATTTGAGTAATTTTGGAGGTTTTTATGTGGGGTTTGAATTTATATTAAACTAATATTTTTGAGGATACCAAAGGTGCCTCTCTCCTCCCTTATAAAAAGGGTACCCCTTCCATCTTCTCTTCACACCCCTTTTGAGCCATGAAGCTCAGACAACCTCTACCCATTTAACATTCCCACTTCCCTAGAAACCTTATAGAGGTACTGGTCTTCTAAAAAGACCAACTCTAGTGCTCTAAGAGGAAGTTCAAAGGAGGCACTTCGAGAAAGAGGTAATACCTTCTACCGATTCTTTCAAGTTTCTTTCTTCTTCAACTTATTATTAATTAGTTGTTTCATTATAAATTAATAACATCAGTATCAATAATATACTGATATGTTATTATAAATATTAAACAACCCCATTTAACCTTCTATCCATCCTACGAAAAAAGAAATCACCGCGCGTGCGTACGTACGGAATACCGTCTCCACACCGTGGTGTAATATGTTTTTCCACCACCACATTACTTGGATGTGTATAATGGTGTAAATAATAACTATATATTATTATTATAACATCATACTGATTCTACAATATTATATCATACACCCCATTTACAATCAATAAATATGGGAATGATATAATCGCTCGTGCGTACGTACGGATTACCGTCTCCATGACATGATGAGATTCATTTTCCATGTTAGCAATTAAAGAATGATTATAAAGTATATATAATGGATAATAATGAGATATATGACATACTAATGATACTTTATTTATGTATATATTATTTACTTACATCCATTCAATTTAACAAGGAAACGAAAAGAGCGTTCACGCGTACGTACGGTCTACCGTCTCCATGAACGGTGAATTTCATTCCATTTGTTGATCTGTTATATATATTTATATTATGAATATATATTATATATAAAAATCATGTTTTACAATTTGGATGTAATTAATCATGATCTAAGTAATCATATGAATAATTACAAGTTAAAACACGAACGATAAATGAAACGATTTTACCCAAAACGCTACTTTAACATGAATTTACAAAAGAATGGGTAATCTAAAGTCATAAGTGAACTATATATGATATCATAACAATGAATATGATTCTGTAATAAGTCAATGACATTATTTGAATCATTATACAGGAGGTTCGGATACATACAAATCATATCAGACCTAAGGTAAGGGATAACTTTTCCAATATCGTTTTTATCCGAGATTGTTTATTCGTAAGTATTTACTGGGGTTATATTTGTTATTCATGTACCTGTTTTCTAAAAATGCTTTCATGTATGTTTAAAGTCTCTTTTTACCCATTTTGACTTTTTCTACATGGTATGTAAGGAATATTTCTTTTTATTACCATACGAGGTACTTTTTGACTTTTCCGACAAAAGTACGAGAAGAATGTTATTTTTAACTTATACAACGTGAACATATTTTTACGGTTTCATAATTACTTATTTCAATGAAGTTTACTCTACAAAATTTATGAATATTTTCAACAAAATACTTTTCTTTTAAAATTTCATGGCATTTTGTGAAAAGAAAATGATTTTGAAGAAGAAAGGATATTTTCCTCAAGAATTCATTTCAAGTGTTTTATCAAAACCATTTTCCATCCAAGATGACATTATTTCATATGTGTATGTTTCAAGTATAATATATCTATAATTTACATGGTTGCAATTTTATTATGATGAAATGATATCCATTTGTTTTATATGGATAATGTTATGACGAGATGATGTTTATGAAACCCCTTTTTATTCTTTGGGTTATGATGAACGATTTATGTTTATGTTGTGGCACAAGTAAGAATGATTTAATTATGAGATGGGTGGGACATATATCTCCCTACAATTCATTGGGTAAAGATTTATATCTCATGAGATAGACATGGCTGGAATGGTAAGTTAATCCGGTTCAGTGTTACAGGACTAAAACGAGGAGTGAACTCGATTCAGAAAGGGACTTTGTCCACTAAGATGATCTTGGCAGCAATGACTTGGCTACTATGGAAATCATAACATGTTATTAATTATTTCCACAATTACATGTTTTATTCCGATGCTATTTTATCATGATTGATGTTCTATTATGATCTATGCATTATGTACTACCATGTTTTATGTCATTGCTCAAGCTTTTGATGTTTAAACAATATGTTCATGTTTTTAAGTTCAAATATATATGGTTTGTTTTATTCTCTCCCTGCTTTCCCTTACTTAGAATTTAAGCTCACCCTTTTTATGTTTTCTTTTCCCCATGATATAAAGAACGATTTTAGGTAAGAAAAAAAATGGAAATATCTTTATGGGAGACGTTGAAGATCTTTCACCACGATTAGAAGATTATGTTCCGAGTTTTCGAAGACACTAAACAATTACAATCCTTTGGAATATATTTTTGTTATGTATTAGATATTCCTCAAATGTAATGTAATGTCTATGTACGTCATGCTCCGAGTCTATACAGTTGGTATCAGAGGAAAGGTTTAGTTAACCTTTGGAAAATAGGATGCGAAAACTTTAGTGAGATCCCTAGAGATATTTCTAAGGTATGTCTAGGGATGTACCTAAGGCTAAGTATAAGTATAGGTTATAGTCCTAGAATTATAGTAAAGATCATATAATTAAAATTAAGATGTTAGATATTGAAATTACTCCCCCTTGATTATGTTGTTTTTCTAGTATGAGTTTTGACTCTCATACTATTCTTTTTGGGTTTTAGGAAATGGCAGAAAATATGAGGATTCATGTTAATGGAGAATATGACGAACAATGGAATCTTATTATTAATGAGAAACCAAATGAAATGAGATTTGGATGTCCAAACATCGTTATTATTCCTAATAAGAAATCTCATAATATGATTAATAATCTGGACTTTGGTAAGATTCCTGACTCAACTAATAAGAGGAAGATGGAGTTTCATGATTATCATAGAGGAAAGAAAGTTCAATTTCCCTCATGTAAGTCATGTGGGAAGAGTCATCAAGGAGAATGTTTCAAAAGAACTGGAAGATACTTTGGGTTTGGAAAAGAAGGACACAAAGATATTAATTGCAAAGGAAAAGGATTAGTTAACTTAATGGACAAGGATAATGGTATTGCTAATACATCAACAATGGTTAAATGCTTTAAATGTGGAATGTACGGGCATTATGCAAATCGATACCCTAAGGGAAAATCTCATGAAGAGAATCATCATGGTTGTATGTGTAGTATTTATGTTGATGATGATGAAGAGACTACAAATGATATATGAGATGAAAGAAGTATTGAGGAATAAAATGATGAAGCTCGGTCAATGTTTTATGAAGGTAGTGGAATGATTGTATGTTTATCAAGAGTTATGTTGTATAGGTAATTTAATGGTACTATGGAATAAAGAAAAATCTAAGTATTGTTACACTATTGTTTTTCCTAAAGTATTTGGAAGTATATGTTGAATGGTACTGGTAACCATGAAAGGTTATTCAAATGTTTTTGGAAAGAAGAAGATATGCGCATGATGAAAGGATACAGAGAAAATAATATGTTTGATAGTATTCATAAGCTTGTGACTGATATAAGGACAAAGTGATATCATGGTTTGAGTATATAGAATTTTTGGGATTTTAGTATGTGAAACGAGTTACCTTTTGACAGCATTCATGTTTTCACTAAGGTTATATGGTAATTTATGTTTCAATAGAATACATGACTAAGGTATTCATGTGTTTGGAATGTAACCAACAAGTTATATCTTATGATATATGTGGGATAAATGCTTGTATTCACATTCTTAGTAGATAACCTTTCTAGTAATTGTTTTCTTTATACTATGAGCTTGGACAGATGTGTTTTGGAAAAGCCTAAAGATTGGAATGGTTTATGTTGGACGTGAGACAGTATTGTTTAAGGCTAGAACTTTTTTCAATATTATTGATGGAATGTTACAATGATGTAGTCTTAGAAAAAGGACAACCTGTAGGACATGCGACAACCCATTGCATCGGACAAGGTTGCGGGATTCAAACCCACAACCGAAGTGCGACAGGCCTTTATCACCTACCACTGGCCTACAGGAAGTCCCTGGTTAGTGAAAACTAGTTTTATTTTATTAAGCGGTATGATAGATGAATTATAAGTTCATTTTTGGAATCATATATGATTAACCTCACCATAGATGGACATATGTATATTTGATAACTTTTGATAACCTTTTGTTTGAGACAGATGGAATGACCTATCATTCTATCGCATGATCTTCTCACACTTCACGAATAACAAATTCAACTTAATTTCTTTAAGATTTGAAGTTGAAATTGTTCAAGGCACGAAAAACAATGAGATTGTACCAAAAATCATGTAAGTATTTCTTTTAATTCATCAACTTTAGGGAAATGATATTGAAAACCAAAAATTTTGTCCTAGTGCCCTCATACCCGATGAATCAGATGGTACCTTAGATCATCACAAATTTATGGCTTTGTGATTGTCAGCTTTTTCATAGCCATGTCCTCTACCACTCTTCATCAGAACATGATGTTTATAATTTTATTCCATATCCATATTTTCATCTATGTTCTCATATGTGGAAACCCATTGATGAGTTACTTTAGGTAATCGTTACATTTCATACTTTAGTTTTTAAAATTAAGTTTTATTATTCCTTTTTTATGATGTGGGTTTCTATAAAAAAAACTTTCAAGTAGTAAACCATTTATAACCCCGATGAATTTTGAGGGAGAAATTCATTTTAAGGGGGGTAGAATGTAACACCCTGAGATTTTATAAGATATATTCTTTTTAATTTCTTTCATATCTTCTGTTGTACACTACACCAAGATTATCTTGTACTATACGCAACACCGTATTAGCTTGTAGTATACGCAACACTATTCTTGGATCGTGTTACACACAATTTCAAGTTCGCAACATTGAGTGTATATATATATATATATATATTCAATGTATAAATGAAATATGGTTGGATTATATTATACAAAACAACAAAGGAGTCTTACACTACACGCAACCCTGACTTGACTTACATTACACGCAATCACGACCTTCTTCGATAGCGTGTGTTGTACGCAATACCGGGTTTCACTAAACAACGACATATGGTTATAATATTATTATGAACTAGCTGTTATGAATAGTATTAACCAAATTTTAAATTTTATAACATTATTATTAATCTTACATATTTTTTAGAACATGGTATGAGAACAAAATAATTGTTTCAGGTAAAATAACTATTTTTCATAAAATGTAGTTTTGCCGCCTTTTGACGGCACACCCACTTTAAATATAGTTTTTGACATGTTTATAAGTTCAATTTGACAAAATAAAATTCTTCTTTGGAATCAAGATATAAAAATTTACTTTGGATAAATTTTTGATATTTTTCTGATAACTTTCATATTTTAATGAATAGTAAAAACACGCTATATTTCATTTAAAAACAACTTTTTTCATCGTAATAATTTATATGGATAAATTATAACCATGAATGGTTTTAAAGTATAAATAGAATATATTTTAACAATTTAATATAATATATGTCATTAGCATTGATTTTACATTGAATTCGTAGGTTAAATCAATCCAATCTTTTGCAATGTTTTAAACAAAAACCCTTTTTCTTTGGACAACAAGATTAATTTTAATTTAATTTCTGCAAATTTTGTGTATTGAATTTGGAAAAATAGATTCCATATTTGGAATCAGTGGGTCCAAATTATGTTAATAGGCTACATTTTATTTTTGGGCATTATGAATAGTAACTACGGTAATTTTTATTTACTTCGGTTAAAGATAAATCGGGTAATTAAGGGTAAACCTAAGATTATAAAATTACCCTAACACATGACAAAATTATATTGGATGACTACAAGTAGACCCATATCACCTAAGGGTCGTATTAGATTCATTTTATGGACTTTTGACCATGAAAATAATTTAATTATTATTAAAACCAAAGAAAGTGACAACATGTCATTGTCTTAAATCTTATAAGTATAATAATTTTAATTTAGTGATAAACTTCATGAAACTTCAAAAATTAATAGTATCCATAAATATAACAAAATTATCTACATCATGAGAATTTATTTTTAATTTTTAGGGATTAAATATGTGTCATTAATGGTGACACAATAGTGATGCAGAAATTGTTTATTTAGTGAAAAACCAATAAAATAGTTTTTATTAAAATAAAAATACCTATTAAAAGGACCATAAACTTGACCAAAAATTGATGGTCGATTATATATATACCCTAAGAATCCAAGGGACGATTTGTGGACCATTTTGATCCTTATAAAACCAATTATGACATTTATATTATTTTATTTTAAATGATGTCAAAGATGTCACATTCATAATTTAATAAATATAACAATTTAAATGTTGTGATTTTAAGATGATAAATTGAAGTAAGAATATTATTATAAAATTTATTATATTTATATTCATCATAGGATTTTATTTTAAATTTTTATGCAACAAATAAGTATATTAAATAATTATACAAAAATGTTGTAGTAATTATTTTATTAAGAGATATACCAAATAAAAGGTTTTAAAAATATTAAAATAAATATTATATTAACTATTTAATGTTCTCCACTAATTTTATAGATACATATGACATGTTATGAATCTATTAATTCTTTTAGTTTGAACATATCTTCTGTGAGGATTTTATTTAAATTAAAATAAATGAATAGTTTCAAAATTGACACTATTGTTATTTCATAAAACTTACATATTATAAAATTGTTTAAAAATCAAAAAAATATTTAAAAATTATAAATTAAAATTTATATGTTCTAAAATTTAATAAATCATACAATTATGGAAAATTCACAACATATAAGTAATTATTTACAATGATTTAAAATTTAGAATATTATTACCACAAATAAAATTAAATAGATTATATAAGGATAAATCAAGTTGGTAATGTTTAAAATAAATTCCCAACTTGTCTAAATTTTATTGGTTTATGGGATTAAAACCCTATCTCATATAATCTTATGATTTGAGTAATTTTGGAGGTTTTTATGTGGGGTTTTAATTTATATTAAACTAATATTTTTGAGGATACCAAAGGTCCCCCTCTCCTCCCTTATAAAAAGGGCACCCCATCCCTCTTCTCTTAACACCCCTTTTGAGCCATTAAGCTCTGAAAAACTCTGCCAATTTCAAATTCCAACTTCCCTAGATACCTTATAGAGGTACTGGTCTACTCAAAAGACCAACTCTAGTGCCCTAAGAGGATGTTCAAAGGAGGCACTTCGAGAAAGAGGTAATACCTTCTACTGATTCTTTCAAGTTTCTTTCTTCTTCAAATTCTTATTAATTAGTTGTTTCATTATAAAGTAATAACATCAGTATGAATAATATAATGATATGTTATTATAAATATGAAACCAACCCATTTAACCTTCTATCCATCCTACAAAAAAAGAAATCACCATGTGTGCGTACGTACGGAATACCGTCTCCACGTCGTGCTGTAATCTGTTTTTCCACCACCACCTTGGATGTGTATAATGGTGTAAAGAATAAGTATATATAATTATTATAACATCATACTGATTCTATGATATTATATCATCCACTCCATTTCCAATGAATAAATATGGGAATGATATCATCGCTCGTGCGTACGTACGGATTACCGTCTCCAAGACGCGATGAGATTCATTTTCCATGTTAACAGTTAAAGAATAATTATAAAGTATATATAATGGATAATAATGAGATATATGACATAATAATGATACTGGATTTATGTATATATTATTTACTTACATCTATTCAATTTAATAAGGAAATGAAAACAACATTCATGCGTACGTACGATCTACCGTCTCCATGAACAGTGTATTTCGTTCCATTTTTCGATCTATTATATATATTTATATTCTGAATATATATTATATATATAAATAATTTTTTACATTCTGGATTTAAGTAATCATGATCTAAGTAATCATATGAATAATTACAAGTTAAAACACGAACGATAAATGAAACGATTTTACCCAAAACATTACTTTGAAATGAATTTACAAAAGAACGGGTAATATAAAGTCATAAGTGAACCATATATGATATCATAACAATGAATATGATTCTGTAACAAGTCAATGAAATTATTTAAATCATTATACATGAGGTTCAGTTACGTACGAAGCATATCAGACCTAAGGTAAGGGATAACTTTTCAATCTTGTTTTTATCCGAGATTGTTTATTTGTAAGTATTTACTGCGGTTATATTTATTATTCATGTACATTTTTTCTAAAAATGGTTTCATGTATGTTTAAAGTCTATTTTTACCCATTTTTTACTTTTGATACATGGTATGTAAGGAATCTTTCTTTTGATTACCATATGAGGTACTTTTTGACTTTTCCGACAAAAGTACGAGAAGAATGCTATTTTTAACTTATACGGTGTGAACAGATTTTTACGGTTTCATAACGACTTATTTAAATGAAGTTTCCTCTACAAAATTTTATGATTTTTTTTTAAAAAAATACTTTTATTTTAAAATTTCATGGCATTTTTTGAAAAGAAAATGATTTTGAAGAAGAAAGGATATTTTCCTCAAGAATTAATTTCAAGTGTTTTATCAAAACCATTTTCCATCCAAGATGAAATTATTTCATATGCGTATGTTTCAAGTATAATATCTCTATGATTTACATGGTTTCACTTTTCTTATGATGAAATGATATCCATTTGTTTTATATGGATAATGTTATGACGAGATGATGTTTATGAAACCCATTTTTATTCTTTGGGTTATGATGAATGATTTATGTTTATGTTGTGGCACAAGTATGAATGATTTCAATATGAGATGGGTGTGACCTATATCTCCCTCCAATGCATTGGGTAAAGATTTATATCTCATGAGATAGAAATATATGGAAGGGTAATTTAATCTAGTTCAATGTCATAGGACTGAAACGAGGAGTGAACTCGATTCACAAAGGGACCTTGTCCACTAAGATGGTCTTGGCAGCAATGCCTTGGCTACTATGGAAATCATAAAATGTGCTTAATGGTTTCCACAATTACATGTTTTATTCCCATGCTATTTTATCATGATTGATGTTCTATTATGATTTATGCATTATGTACTTCCATGTTTTATGTCATTTCTCAAGCTTTTGATGTTTAAACAATATGTTCATGTTTTTAAGTTCAAATGTATATGATTTGTTTTATTCTCTCCATGCTTAACCTTACTGAGCATTTGAGCTCACCCTTTTTATGTTTTCTTTTCCCCAGTGTATAAAGAATTGTTTTAGGTAGAAAACAAAAAGGGACAGATCTTTATGGGAAATTTTGAAGATATTTCACCACGATTAGAAGATTATGTTCCGAGTTTCCAAAGACACTAATCTATTAAGATCCTTTGGCGTCTATTTTTGTTATGTATTAGATATTCCGCAAAAGTAATGTAATGTCTATGTACATCAAGATTCAGGTATCTACACTATTCTTCTTCTTTCTTAGCCCTATCATACTATTCATTTAATTTCTTATTTGGATTGTATGATTAATTTTATTTCGTTGTCCTATCATACTATTCATCTATGTTCTCAGTCCAATTGTGCTGTTCAACTTCTTTCTCAGTCCGATCAAGCTGTGCTTTTCATCTACTTTCTCAGTCCAGTTGTATAATTAATCTACTTTCTCATTCCAAGAGAACTATTAATTTTATTTCTTAGTCTGATCATATTATTCATTCGGTGATGAATTACTAAATTTCTAATAAAAAGTTCATTTAGAAACTTGGACTTTGTAAATTCCAGAAATCTGCACTTCTCTTTTCTTTTATGACCTTAAGCTCATATGATTACTTCTTTATGATGTTTTAGGAAATTGAAAGAATAAAAAAATCATAAAATTACTTAATTAAAAATTTATTTAAGGAAAATTTATAACTTTATGAATTTCTTATTCATATAAAATTTCTTAACTTCGGAACTTTCTAAAAAAATATTCATCTGATGGTCCATCTGATGGATCATGTGATTAGTAACTTCAAAAATCTTTGAACTTTCAGTATTCCATAAACTTATACATATTGTGATCCTATGTCTGATAAGATGTGTCCAGAAAAATTAAAATTACTCCTAAAAGTTATTATCTTTCAAATTTTTCAAGAGTTCAAACTTTAATTTTTTCTTCATCTCCATAAACTTCATAATATAAGTTTGTGGACATGTTAATATAAACCCCCTAATTTTTATATTCTACACTTTTGTTATAAATTATCATCTCACAATTTTTTACTCTCTTTTCTGTTTTTGTTTTTTGTTTTATCCCACATTTTATGATAACCATATCTTCATATTCATTACAAAATGAAATGTAAAAACTTCTTACAATGTTGTTTCTTTCTCTACCCATTTGTCAATATAATAGAAAGAAAAGTGGGGAATTCCTCAATATGTTTTAGGAATAATTTTATGGAGTATAAACATGGAGTTGTAGCCTAAAATCCTAAATATTTCTTTTGGCATAGATTTGGTTAAAATATTAGAAATTTGATTCCTTAATGAAATATATTCCAAAAATCATCCCCACTAGAAACTTTCTATTATATAAATTTAAACTTAATATCAATGTGCTTTGATCTAGAGTATTTGGAAGGATTTTTAGAAATATAAATTTCACTCTAATTATCAAAAAGTTTCTTTAATAGTGTAGAAACTTTCACTTTTAAATCTTCCAGGTGAACTTTCATCCACAATGTTTTTGTGCAAAATTTGGTAGCAACAACATATTTTTATTCCTCTATTATTATAGTTAATGAACTATGTTTCTTAAAATGCTAACTCACACAACATTATCCTAATAAAAATGTTCCTCCTAAAGTTGATTATCTATCATTACAATCTCTAGCCTAATTAGAATTAGTATAACCATGAAAGTTAATATCACAAATTCTTTTGTACATCATCCTATATGATGTTTTTACTTTAATATATCCTATAATTATATTTTATACCAACATATGAGATTATTATAAATCAATATGATATCTGGAATATAAAGTCCTGAGATAAATAATATTAGGACTTGAGGCTATAAGGTAAAGAAAAATTCCTATCAACTTTGAAAAATATTTTGGATTTTCACCTTTTTTATTGTCATGTTTACTCAAATTTGTTCTCAATAATATCAAAGTAGAAACGTTTTTAGAATCTTCTATGCCAAATTTTTTAAAAAATCCATGATATAATTTTCTTGGGATATGATAATTTATTTTTATTTTTTTTGATCTTGTAAACCTAAGAAGAAAATTAATTCTCCTAACATTTACATCTCAAAAGTTTTCTTCATTTATTCTCATTTTTTTAAGTAATTTTCTCTATAATTAGAAAAAAATGTATCATCTATATAAACAATTACAATAAGGGTGCATGAATCCAATTATTTCACATACAAGTTGTTGTAAACTTTTCCTTTTGAAAAATTAAACTTTTTCAGACAACTATCAAGTTTTGAGTACTGGGTAAGTGGAGATTGTTTTAACACATAAAGGTATTTATTCAATTTACAAACTATTCTTTCATCGATATCAATTAAAAAACCATAATATTACTCAATGCACACTTATTACTCAATCTCCCCATTTAAGAAAGTTGAATTTACAACCATATAATGAACTTATTAAAATTGATGTGAAACAAATTCTAAGAACATTATGATGTTTTCTAATCTTGAAACCAAAGAAAAAGTTTCTTAATAGTCCACACTTTACAACCATGCATAACCTTTATAGATAAGTCTTTATTTTTTTCTTAAAACTTATCCATGTTCATGAAACTTGTTTGTAGACACCCATTTTGTTCCAAAATTTATAAATTCTTCCATTGGGTGAATATCCCCGAAAAGTTCCTTCCTCATATTTTTCATGAAATTTCCCAAGATTTAGATTTTTAATTTTTATAAATAGGGACTTCCAAAAAAATTGAAATATTTCACCAAAAGTATTTTATTATACCATATTTCATAGGAATTATTATTTGATTCCAGCCTTAACAAACTTATATTTTCACATGTAAAACTGTTCTAATGGATTCTCTCTAGTAGAACTTTGAAAGTTTGTACTCTCCCAACAAACTTCTTCCCATTTACACTGTGTTTCAATTTTTTCCTTTCTGCTAATCCATTTTGGTTAGGGTATATGGATCACTATATTGATGTTTGATTCCATACTTATTTAGATAATATTAAAAATAATTTCATGTGAATTTTATACCATTATCAGTTCTTAAATTTTTTGTATAAACTCCAATTACTATCTTAACATCCCTTCTAAAGGATATAAACATTTCTATAGCCTCTTATTTATGTTTCATAAACATGATGTCATTCATCTAAGAGAAATCATCAATAAATGTGAAAAATAAAAATATTATTTTCATTATTGTGTCATTAGTCCACAAATATTTGAGTGAATAAGCTCAATAGGTCTAGTATATTGATTCTCGATCTTCTTATAGTTTTGACCTACCATCTACCATTTATGATATGTAACAAAAACATCATCTTCCTTTCTTTTAAACAATTTTAAGTTTATAATAACATCAAATTTTGAATTTTTTTCATGCTTTTCTTCCCAAGGTGACCAATTCTACAATACCCAATTTTTCTTCTTCTTTACTACATAAGTAACTGGTATTAAAAAGTTCTCTTATTTGAAAGAGTTTTCAACCAGTGTTTTCACCCCTAGTAATAATTTTTCCATATTACACACTTTTGATGATATATGATTTGTACAAAATATCACTTCTTTTCCAAGATCAATTTTTTTTATTAAACTAATTAAGTTATGCTTGGGCCCATCAACATATAAAACATCCTTATATTTTAGTTTATTAACTTCAATCTCAGTCATTCCAATTCCTTTAATTTTTAAGGAACTATCATTTCCAAAAGTTATTGTTCCTATATCATGATTTTCAACATTAATCAATATATTTAAATCAACTGTCATATGTGAGTAACATCCACTATTGATAATCCATTGTTTGTTCATTTTTCTTACTTTCAGAGCTATATCAACAACAAAATATATTTCCTCAGATTTATTCTTTTTAGATTCGTTTTCATTACTTGAAGAAGAAACTTGTCCCAAAAGGGATTTCATATATTCTTCAGTATAGTGACCCACTTGGTCACATATTCTGCATAATTACTCTTAGAAACAAAAAAAATCATTTGAATGTTTCTCACATCTTGAGATTATGATTTTCAAACATCCTGTGGCTTAGGAGAGTTACTTACTTTTCTTTAACTGCTGATCCCCCTTAATTCATGCATATTTCTAGGTGGAGAAATATTGTGCCAATAGTTATAAGACTTATGCACATTAATTCCACAACACCAATAAAATCCATTGAATCATTGTCTTACGTATAAGTAAGATCTTTACTTGTATAAATTTTACTGAGGTTTATAATAAATTTCTTTTTTGTTAACTCCTGATGTGGGGAAATATTTTTATAAGGGTTATTTTCAAATTTTGTTAATGTGATGGATTTACCACATCCTTTCTCAACCTATGATTTCCCAACATTTTTCTTAAAACCTTCATGGTTATAAAAATCATATAAACTATCACATTTATTTGGTGAAGGTTTCACCTGATTCTTAGTATGAGCTTTCATAAAAACTTTATAATTGTCACCTTTTAATTTCAAAGATTTGTTGAAATTTTCATTCATCTTTCATAAGGTAATTTAAACCTCAATAAATTTTTATTGAGTTAAACAAACCTCATATTTGTTGTAAGAAACTTTCATACAAAGATCTTATACCATTTTTCCCTATTATATAATTTCTAGTTTGATGTTCTAAATCTCCTCAATGTATGAATCTTCCCTTTTAATAAGATTTTCTTTTTCAGAAAATTTTTTCGCACTATGTTTATTCATTATTCTAATTTATTTATTTACATTTTCATTTTTTTCTAGATATGCAACAATTTCAAATCTATGATGATATTATCTATAAGATTCTTCACCTCCTTCTTCTTCACTATTTGATAAATCTTATGTTTTCTCAACTTTTTCAATGAATATTCTGAACTTCTCTAAAATTTTATCTTTTGAATAATTTTTTTCAGTTGATTCATATTTAGTTTTATTACTCATCATACTTATTTTGATTATAGTTAACTTATTCTTATATTTTTTATATGATTTTTCTTGCTTATAAATTTTGTTACACTTCTTCTATTAAGGTTTTTCTTTAGAATCATCTCGATATTCTCCAAATTTATTCTTATGGAAATTCATAGCAAAGTTTCCAATTCCTCAACACTCAAAAAAATTTAGTGTAAGTTTTACTCCATACTTTCCTCAATATCCTTGATAATTATTAGAGATAAGATAAATTATCTTTCCATTCATTTAATTATCTTTATTATCTTCAGAATCAATGCTTTCAACAAAGTTATGATTGGAATATTGGATTTTCAGATTTCTATTCAAAATCCATTTAATAATTGATCTTATTTTTTAACACTGTATCTTTTCTCATTTCATAAGAAAAAATAAAGTTAAGTAATTAATCAAAATACAATCCATCTTTATCTTCTAAATAAGAAATTTTAGAATCAAACATATTAGGGGTGTTTCTAATGAGTTTGTTAACAATACTAGAATATTACAAGGTATCTCTAAAACCAATGATGTTTAAAATAACTTCATTCAATCTGGTGAAATATTCATCAATAGTTTCTTCATCACCCATCTTGATATCTTCAAAAAATTTCAACCATATTTGTAAATTTTCTTCCTTCACTTTAGTATTTTATTCAATGATACTTACAAGTTTTTCCCAAGTTTCTTTGGATATTTTTTAGAACCATTTACTTCATGAATAATTTTTTTGGAAAATACATAAGAATGATATTTCGAGATTTTTTGTCAACTTCAATGTTTCTATTATTTGCAAAAGTTATAGGATCATCTTTTTCAATGGGTGGAAACCTAATAGTTGTTTCATCGAAAACCTGAAGGATAAGTGAAAAAATACAAAGAATCATATTGTTTTTCTAACAATGATAATTTTTTCCATAGAAGTTAGGAATATATATTATATTAAAATATTTTATATTTTACACAATAAGGATTCAACAAGGGAATATACCTCTGACACCATTTGAAGTTTCTAAGGATGATAGAACAACTGAGTGGGGGGGGGGGGGGGGGTAAATCAGTTGTTATCTATTTTAAAATTTCTATCTTCATTAAACTTAAACCCCAATAATTTGTGGATTTATTTACTAATTAACTTTTAGTAAACTCACATGCATGTAAAAGAAGGAAAGTAAGAAAGTCACAGAAGATTTACAAGGTTTGGCCTTAGTGTGAGAACCTACATCATTTCCATGCTAACTCCCATGAATCCATGGAAATTTACTATTATAAATAAGTGAATATTAATTTTGTGTTAACTCCCACTGGAAAAATTCTATCTATCTATAGTAAAGATTATACTAACTCCCCCTAGTTTACAAATTTCTCTTACAAAAATTAAGACACAACACAAGTATGTAAATTTGTGAAATCTTATCCAACAAAGGTATATCCAAAAACGCTATCTAATGTACCTATATCTAATGGTACTCTATCTGATGGCCTCTATTTGATGCAACTTTTATGAAACTATGCCTTTTAAAAAATATGAATTATGCGTGGTTAAAAAACCATGTTCCATTTATAACTATTCTTAATTACTCTGTCTAATTTCCTTAGAGTAACACTCCATATCCGGTATTCTAAAATTAGACTCTATCTGATAATATGATCAAAAAAATTCTTCTTTCTGGAACTTTTCTTCAACAAAAAACTCAAATTTGACTGGAAAGTCACTTTTACACAAACTCTGCACCACTTCTACTCTTTTCATGAAAGAATAGTGTCTTATACAATGTAATTCTCATCTATATTAATAGGTACTCTATAAATAGAAAAGTTAGGAAACCATTTTTCCTTTCCCACTTACCAATATTCAGAAAATTAAAATCCCACACTCAATTGAATTTCGTTGGGATTCTTCTTAAGCATTATAAACTCTCTTGGAGTCTTCTCAAATCTTTTTGAATCTTCCAAAATTCTCCAGTGTTCCAACCTTATTAGAAGCTCATTAAAAATGATTTTTAATAAGATCATAAAATTTTTTAACTCCAACATTGTGAGTTATATAACCTTTAACCTTTTAGATTCATGAAACATCAAATTTGTAAAAACTTGAAACAAGGACTTTGTACATATTTTTTAACTATTCACCCACTTTCTATTTCTAAGCGTACTGTTCATAAATATTCCCCATCCAATCGTAATGTTCTTCTACTTTCTCTATCTAATCATACTGTTCATTTTATTTCTATTTTTGATTATAGTTCTCATCTTAATTATTCTTCTAATCATACTATTAATATGATTTCTCAGTCTGATCATACTGTTTATCCAATTTCTCTCTCTGGTCAAACTATTCATCTACTTTCTTAGTTTGATCATACTATTCATCATATTTCTCAGCCCGATTTTACTATTCATTTTATTTCTCTATTCGATCATACTATTCAACTACTTTCTCAGTCTGATCATAATGTATTGTTCATCTACTTTCTCAGTCCAATCATACTATCCATCTACTTTCTTAGTCTGATCATACTATTAATTTTCTTTTTTAGTCTGATCATACTTTTCATTTGATGTTGAAGTACAAAATTTCAAACAAAATGTTCATTCTTAAACCTGAACTTTGGAAACTTCTGAAATCTGTACTTCTCTTTTCTTTTACAACCTTCATGTTGTATCATGAATTCTTGATGATGTTTTAGGAACTTAAAAGAACAAAAATAATCCCCTATCTTAGTTAACAAGTTATTTAATAAAAATTTATAATTTTTTAAATTTCTTCTTCTCATAAAATTTCTTAACATAAATACTTTTTAACAAAAGATTCATCTGATGGTTTGTCTGATGGATCATCTGATCAATAACATTTCAATTCTTCAAGAATTCTGTTATTCTAAAAACTTATTTGTCTGGTGCTTCTCTATTCGATAATATTACTTTGGAAAACTTCAAATTATTTTTCAAAGTTATTATCTTTACAACTTTTCAAAATTTCTAAATTTACACCTTTCTTCATTTTCAGAAACTTTATAACAAAATCATGTTAACTTCTAGCAACTATACCTTTATTATTTTACAAAAACATTCTTCACCAAAAGTTATCTATCAACAAATAAAAAATATATTCGAAAAAATTCACAAACTATATTCAATAATTCCCAAAAATGAATAAAGCTTCATATGAAGAAATAATATATTGATCTCTAAAATTCAAAATCAATACCAATTTTTCAAGTAAATCATTCCAAAAATATATAAAATTAAATCCCAAATAACCTAGATAACCTCTACATTAAAGTGTGTTTTAACCTTATAGGTTATATGATACGTTTTAGCTTATATTCCCAAAAATATAGCGATCTTCCTATGAAATAACATTAATCCCTTCGTCACCAAATCACTTTTTAATCCCATGGTTATCTATATGATAAACCACATGTTCCCACAATTACCTCAATATCCATGATAATATAAAATCTAAAGTTTATCAATTATGTAAAATATTTATCACAAAATGTAAATTCACACTTCATGTTAAACTTGATCTTTAGATATACATCAACCTAAAAAGATGTCTCCTAAATTTTCATTAATCACTTTACGATCTAATCTCTTAAAACCTAAAAATGGGTATTTAATAATTTGAACATATGATCAACATTTATCTCATAAACTCGTGATTTTATCCATATATATTAAGATGACCTCTCAAGAAAACATCCTAATCTCTAAAGTTATATAAACCCTACCTTTGTTACCAACTATAATAACCCCAAACCCTAACTCTGAGATCTTGTTCTAAAAATAGAATCATTAAATTTATGGATTTTATAATGATAAATGTGAACCAATTTTCTCTATACAATCCTTACAAAATAGAAATTAAATAGTGTATCAGTTATATACCTAAGGACCTTTTAGGTTTAGAGTTTTAAATAATTTGGACAAACTCTTATATAAACAATACTCATGACTTTAGAGGACAATATTTTCTCCACTATACCAATCTTTTCATATTCCAAATTAGGTATTCATCATCATCAACATGAAACACTTATATGAATAACCTATTGAACATCATTCTTGATAATCTAGGGAAAATGAAATATAATAAGGCTGAGCTCATGTGCTTAGTAAGGGTAAACATAAGCATTGAAAACTGATTTTCCTTAGTGAGAATAATATGATAATAAGAGTATGTTGACATAATAAAAGAGAAATATAATAGAATAACAATATTCATCCCCATAAATACCTATATCATAAATCATGGAATATGGAATAAAGCTTTATAAAAGGTAAGAGTAATAAGAATAAAAAAATGTGATCCATACGGTTTCGATACTGATCAATGGAATCATTAAAAATCATAGAAAGCATAAATAAAAAATTGGTATCTTGGGAAATAATCATCATAGAACAAATATAAAACCCTTATACCACCCTTAAAAATTCAATAACCATATAATAAACTTCCATACCCAATGCACTGGTGTGCTATCCAGGTGCATCCATCATATAATCTATATTAGGCTCACTTGATGCTATTTGGGCGCACCCATTATATAAGAAATATAAAAGAACAAAAAAACAAATAAAGTACATAAATATTATATTTTATCAAAAAATAATGGAAAAAAATCTTTATTTCTTCCATTACATCATTAACCTATGGAAAAGAAACAAGTTACATTTCAATCTCTTTGAAACAAGATTAAACCACGAGAAAGAAATGGGTTCCTTGACAATCTCTTTGAAAAGATCATAATCCATATAGATAAATAATTAAAATGATGTTATTATAAAATATCTCCAATGAAGCATAAGTTTCATCAATTTTTTTGGATGTTGATGAATGGAAATAACATTAAAATATCATTAATAACAATCTTGAAGAAAATACCCTTTTTTACTTTGAAAATCACTTTTCAGAACGAAAAATCACAAAATATTCTAAAAATTCCTTTATTTGGAAATAAAACTAGAATATAATCACGTATGGTTCAAATAAATTAATGGTTATGATGGTAGGAAAATATTTTCATATCATAAATGTTAAAAATAAACATTATTTTGAAACATTTTGTAAAAATACTCAAAAGTGACTCATTTGGAAAAAAATTAAGAAATTTATATTAAAAATATTTTAAAATAAGATCAAAGGTCATTTAAAATATATTTATGATATAATTTATTTTTATAAAATAATATTTTAGAAAAAATTTTAGAAAACATTGATATGGAAGAGACAGATTCATGTTCTAAACGAAGATACAAGATTGGTGTCACTTAAAAATGAATTTCTTGATGTTTGTTTAATCAATAATGGGGGAAATAGAAATAATTTTTTTAGCCACATTCATTACCAGTTCAGAATAAATATATGTGTTTCAATAAAATAAGAGCTTATGATTTCCTCCAAGGGAACCTTTAACATAAACAATCCTTAAATAAAGAAGATTGCAACATAAAAACATTTCCACCTCGGCAATTCTTCAATTATAAGCCCCATGAAAGAATAAATTTGAATTAAACTTTAAATAAAATTAATAAAAGTATATTCATGATATAAAATATCAAATGGGTAGTGTCTACACCTCATAAAATAATATAGGTGTATAACATATCATATGTTCCAAAGAAGATAATTTGAGACGAGCAACCCTTATAATGATCATAACATTGAAGTGAAAATTAATCAATGAAAAAATTATATGTATGAAATATAAATCCACATAAATTAATTTTAAATAAAACATAATATAATCATAATTAATTAAACACACAATCTTATAATATCAAATATAATGAATAAGTAATATGACTGAATGAAAATAAATCAAGTTATAAAATTCTTTACCAATTGTTAACTTTCAAGTCAAATCCTATTAGATGAAATATTTAAATTTAAAACTTAAAATACCTTGTAATATGAATGAATCATTATATTACATGTAAAATTGTTAGTATATATTCCATATAAAACAAATTAGGTTCATAATAATAAAATGTTCATCGATGAAGGAAAATTGAGACAGAGTCCCTTACTCCTTTGGCAATCTCTGGATCAAAACCCCATGAAAGAGAATAACTCAAATGGAATCATAAATACCATAAATTTGTATGAAAATAATAATAAAATAAATTCATGGTACGTATATGAGCCACATAATAAAAACAAGTGGCGAATAATGCATATGTCTGATAGAAATAAAAAGTGAGACAAGAAACCCTTACCTCGAGTCCAAGATTTCCACGCATGTCCTTTAACTCAAATATAATAAGATTAAATCAATTATTTGATTTATTAAGAAAATTTTATAGTTTTAATAACTTATAAATAAATATTTTATTTTATTTATTTTAATGAAATATTAAAATACTCACACAATTATCTCCACATATGGTGTTTTTAGGATGTCTGGTTCATTATTTTATAATGGCTTTGGTATGTTGACCGTGGTTAAAGTGGTAATTATTTTAACATATCCAAAAT
Organism: Viscum album; assembly: GCA_963277665.1. Taxonomy (NCBI): domain Eukaryota; kingdom Viridiplantae; phylum Streptophyta; class Magnoliopsida; order Santalales; family Viscaceae; genus Viscum; species Viscum album. The sequence goes on along the minus strand of OY728147.1, from coordinate 2,040,671,356 downwards.
AATAATATTGAAATATTTATAATATTTATACAAAAATTATACTTTTAAAACAAATCATGGAATATAGTTATGAAACATGAACTATGTTATAATCCTAGAGATGCTAGGCCATACGTACGCAAGGGTAACATTTACATTTTTCAATGACCATTATTGAATAAAGGTATATAATTTTTTATATTTATATAATGATAATGATATCATAAATACCATATTTTTTCATTATATAAAGAAACAAAACACACACACACACACACACACATATATATATCATCCATGTGATGCAGTGATGAGAAAATAATCACATATCTTCATGGAAACAATAGTCCACATGTATGTATGAATGACATCATCATTTCTCAATGAGTGTAAAGATAAAAATAAATGGTATATATTATATAATAAGAATGTAAAATGTCATTAATATCAATATTTTTTTCATATATATCGCATATATTCATTAATTTTATCCTTATTAACTTCTATGCAATGCATTAGAGAAGAACAAATCACATTGCTTCGTGAGGTGGCAATCCACCGTACACATGAGCTATGTTATTAAACCCTATCAAAATGAAAAATAAGAAGTTACATGTGATATCATAATTTAATAAGTATAATTATTTTAAAAATATTGTATATATACTTTAAATCTATCAATATAACTATCTGTGAGAGGCAATGATGAAAAAATGATATCGGCTTGCAAGGTTGTAGTTCTCTATACACTCAAATGATGATTTTGTTTCCCATTTGATGAAAAAGGATACGAATTTAGGTACTAAAATTAATATAATAAAATATTAGTTTAGGATAGATATTATTTCTATAATATCATAATAATTTACTAATATTTTAAGGACATGGAAGAAGAAATAAAATAAAAATGCTCGGTTAAACACAATACCTCTTCATTAGAAAACTACATTAGGTAAGCACCAAAATCCTTCACATGATGTATTTTGAATAAAAAAAGAGATTTATGAAATGGATAGGGAATTATGGAATGTATATTTGTAGTTATTGTAAGATAAAAAAGTTATTTGGAGGTGTGAAGAGGGGAGCATATGGGGTTTCCTTTTATAAGTGAGGTAAGTGGCACACTTGTAATTTTTGAAAAGAAAAAGGTGTAAACACGTTCTTCACATGAATAAGTCTAAAAAATGGACCATTATGAATAATTAGACATTATAAGGTTTAAATAAGTCCAAAAAATATATTTTAGACTAGTTTTTAGGTCATTTTAATACTTATGTTTTGATTTTAACCCCCGATATACCCATTTTCACCTTAACCGTGGTAGACTTTTTTTTACAATTTTCTCTATTCATTATGACTAAAAATTATGTTGAAATTATTAAATAATATAAATTTTTATAATTAAAAATATTTAAACCATTTTATAAATTTTAATTCATAGATTTTTTAGAATTTAATTTAAAAATAATACCCGTAGAAGTGATGAAAAAGCAATTTTTCAAGAATTGTGTTTTTCAAGAATAAAATAACTTTATATTAACTATATGACTAGTAATAATAATTATATGAATTTAAATTTATATTTATTGATATATAATCTATAAATTTTATTTAAATCATTCCAAATTAGGGGTTTTTCAATTAATTAAAATGGATAAACATTATTCACTTTAAAATAGTTTTTAGAAAAATACCATTTTAAACCAAAAAAAATTATACTAAAATACAATATAAAGATGATTAAAATGTAATTTATTAGATTAAATATAAATAAATATTAATTATGTTTCTTTTAATTATAATCATAATTTTAAATTACCAAATTTATTGAGAAGAAATGATATTTTTTACAAAAAATTGGTATTTTCCCCTATTTATAGAAAATCAATATTTTCTGAAAAATAAAAAATATTTCACCCTAAGTTAATTTAGATATGATTATTTTAAAAATTAAGTTAATTTTATCTAATAAATTTTTAAAAATCATTATAAATTAATTTATTATATTATCACAAAAAGAAATATTTTTTTTGAAGAAAACAAATTTTTGATGAAAAAACTACTTATTAAAATTTGAATTATTACTTACTAAGAATTTATAAATAAATTCATATTTAGTAAGAAATTTATATATATATATATATATATTATAAATTAGTTAATACTATTCATACCCACAAATTTAATGGCTAGGTTATAACAACCATATATTCCATGGGTCATTTATTCTTAGTGATGCATGTAAAATATGTTACCAAACATAATGTTCATATTTTAAAATATTGGGGTGTTACACATCCTAAAATGTCATTTATAGAAGAAATTGTTTCTAATATTACACTTCAGGGAGTTTTAGATACATGAATATGGGAAATTATGGTGCATAAAAAAATTACTAGTATTAGTAATATTTTGTTGGAGACTTATATTGGATAAAAATTACTATTGAAGGATGTGAGGCTTGTTCTTGATATTCACCTCCACCTGATATCCACTATAGTTATTGAAGATGCTTGATATGCTAATTACTTTGGTGATGAAAAATTAAATCTTAATAAAGGTAATGTGGTAATTTATAAAGGTAATAAAGATACCTCTCTTTTTCTCCCAGATGTCAGACTATGTGTAGGAGAAGAAAATGTAACCAGAAAAGAGGTTCCTACATAAGTGTGGCATAGACGGCATAGTCACATGAGTGAGAGAGGAATAAAAATTCTTTCTATGAAGGATCTCCTTCTAGGAATTAAAGATACACATTTGGATACATGTGTTGAATGCATCATAAGAAAACAACACTGAGTACCATTTCATGGTTATTTACCATACAAAAAATAAAATATTTTATATTTTATACACAATAATTTCTGAATGATGAGAAATATAACACTAGGAGGTTCTGTTTATTTTGTGAATTTCATAGATGACCACTCTTGTAAAGTGTTTTATTTTTATTTGAAATCTAAAGATCAAGTGGAGGATGTTTTCCAATAGTTTTATGTGAAGTTGGAAAGAGAAAAATGAAGATTATTATAGTGTGTTTGTTAAGATAATAATGAATAGTACCATAATCTATTTAAGAAATATTTTAGTAGTTTTGGAATTTTGTTGGAAAAAATCAGTATTGAATAATCCTTAGTATAATGGTTTTATGAGGAGGTTGAATATAACTATCTGTAAGAAATTCAGGTGTATGATATCAAATGAAACAATATTAAACACCCTTTAGGGAGAGAAAATAAGGGTTTTGGTTGATCTTATCAACCTTTTAATGTCTGTTCCATTGAACTAAAACATTCCAAAAAGTATTTGTGTAAGTATAGCTGTTTCATACAAACACTTGAGAGTATTTAGCTATAGGACATTTGTACACATCCTAAAAGATGATAGGGAAAAACTAAATAGAAAGGAAAAGCAGTGTATATTTTTAGGACATGCTCATGAAGAGTTTTGGATACTAACACTGTGATCCTATTGGAATAAGGATCTTAATAATAATATATGTGGTATTTCATTAAGATCAAATGATTGAAGATTTTGTGAAGCTAGAAAATCCATAGAATTCATAGTTTAAGGAAATTGTAGTCAATATGGAACCAATATCATCAAAATCAATTCTAAATAGTATAGTAGAGATTCATGATACCAATGATACATCACTACCATGTAATATGTCTCTATCTATTGATATATATCCATGATATGATATTATTGTGTAGATCCAACCCATAAAACGATTGAGGAGATCCACCAGAGAAAGAAAACTAAATCATAGATACTCACCAGATGAGTATGTGATGCTCACTAATAGGAGATAGATAGAAAATTATGATGATGTGACCAGTATTTAGTAGAATTTATAATTAAAAAAATACATGTAATTGGAGATATAATTCTTGCAAAATAACTGAAAATTTGATATGATAGACTTTCCACATGGAAATAAAGCACTCAAGAACAAGTGGATGTATAGAATTAAAAGAAAATATGACAAATCAACACCATTCTATATATCCATGATGGTTTTGAAGGGATTCAATCAGAAAAAACTTATTAACTTTGATGAATTTTTTTCTACTATGGTAAAAATGTATTCTATTTGAGTTATACTTTGATTGGTGGAAAGTATCAATCTAGAGGTTCAGTAACTAGATATAAATATTGTATTATTACATGGTGATTTTGAATAGAAGATATACATGGATCATTTAGAGGTATTTCAGGTGAATGGAAAACAAAACATGCTATGCAAACTTAGAAATGGTTTATATGGTCTAAAACATGAATTTAAGAAATGGTATAAAATTTTTGATTCATTCATTGAGAAAAATGTTTATAATATAGTGAATTCTAACCACTCTATTTTCATTAAATGGTTTTATAATACTGATTTCATTATTATCTTATTTTTTGTCGATGATATAGTGATTATTTGTTGATACATAACTAAGATTGATAGGTAGAAGAAGGATTTGAACAAGAATTTTAAAATGAAGGACTTAAGAGATGCTACATAGATTCATGGAATGATGATTACCGATTATAGTATAAATTACAAGATTTAACTATCCTATGAATGGTACACTGAGAAGGTTATTAAAAGATTTAATATGATTAAGGTAAAACTAGTTTTTACTCAACTTGAGAGTCATTTCAGGATCATAATAAGTTAGAGTCCATCTACTAAAGAGGAAAAAATAGAGATGGAAACAGCTTCTTATTGGTCAGAAGTTGGAAGAAAAATGGTTTCCATGGTGTGCACTAGAACACATATTTCTCACACTGTTGGAATTGTGAGAAAATTGTTATCTGATCTAGAAAATTAGCACTAGAAAATCGCCAAATGTAAATTGAGGTATCTCTAAGGTTCATATAGTTATTGTTTATGTTTTCAAAGTAACAAACCTATTTTTAAGGATATAAAGATACTAATATGGCTGGAAATATATCCATAAAGAAATCTATATCTAGATACATGATATCATTTATAGATTGATTTTTCACATGGAAATAAAGAATTCAAAAGTGTGTTTACTTATATACCACATAAGAAAAGTATATCATGACCACTAAAGATTTTAATGAGATGATACATATGAAGAAGTTTCTACAAGAGATAGGAAAGATTAAGAAGGATTATATTCTCTATTGTGATAGTAAGAGCGCTATTCATTTTATTAGGAGAAAATCATTTAATTCCAATTTCACAAACATTAATATAAAATATTATTATATCCATAATGTGTTAGAAGAAATATTATTGAAAATTGAGAAAATACACACCAATGATAACATGTCATACATGATGATGAAAGTTCTACCAAAAGAGAAGATGGAAACCTAAAAGGAGGCTATAGGTAAAGATTCAACCAAAAATTTGTTGTGAGGAAGGGATTTGTGGGGTGCACTCCCAATTTGACATAAAAACATGGATATATCAACTGGTGGGAAGAATATGTCGATAATGAATTTTTATTTAGTCAAAAACTACTCTTAGCATAATTTCTTAGTCAATAACCACCATGGTAATAATAGTTAATGACAAATAGGATTTTCAAGGTTAGATGATCTACCCCCAAACAACCATTGAAGATTAATTTTCTTTAATATTAAAAATAGTATTGAATATAAGGGTAAAAAATTCCTACTATAATCCCATGTATCATCAAATACTTTATCCAGAGAAGATAAAAAAATAACAGGCCCCCTTTCTCCCAAGGATGTAGAAACACCACCAAACCATGTTAAATTTGTGAATTATTTCATTTTTATTCTTTGTTTGTGTTTTATTTAACCATATTAGAATTCCACTCCCCCAAAACACTAACACTCCAACCCCTACCAATTTCGTTTCTTAGCCCTTCCATCATAGTCGTGCCCACCCTAAGTGTGTGAATCTCCCACCCCCACCATCAATTCCCTTCTTGTCCTCACCACCTGACTCATGTTCCTCTATAATAAGAATAAATCTCCACCAAAATTTGTTTTATTCCCTCCCCCTTTATTTGTGTCACTCATCTTCTACATCAAAACCATGCCAACCTTCATTGTCCTCATTGCTCACCCCTACTTTTTTCATCACTCACTGACGTCATTATTAGACCCTCCATGATTGTCTCTATAAAAAAATTATAATATAACTACCACACTACCCCCATTGTATATATTTTTTACCCTTGTAATTTTATGCCTCAACCTTTTGTGTCACCCACCCCCACCATGAAAAACCTACCACCGGTGTCATTACCTTGTGCAAAAGTGTCACTCACTATAGTTAAAAATGGACATTTATCTTCTTGTGGTCATACAAGAATGAGTATCCATTTTCAAACATTGAATTCTTGGTATTGAGAATGAAAATAACTATCCAATATTGAGTATTCACTAACATACTAATGAAAACTCATCCATAATAGAATGGGTACCCTATGGACCTCCAAATTACAAAAACAAATTTTTATACCTTTAAGTTTTATTGATTTTTTTAATCTTTCACATGGAGTATTCAAGGATTGTTGGGGGGAGGAGTGTATACATGACAAAACTAATGATATATTTTGGGAATTTAATAGGTCTTTTAGTTATGTTTTGTTTTAATCCATGATGTATTTCAAAGCACCACAATTCCCTTTAGTATTTTTGGGGGATTATATGTTATCATGATAGAGAAAACAACATGGATTTTATCTTTAAGTGACTTTAATATTCTTTTTTATGTTTTGAAATATAATGGGAAATTAATATCCTTAACATGGTTTTATGGTCATGTTTTCTCCTAGTATATCATAGTGTGTTAATAACCATTACATCATTTTGAGATCCACCTTTAGATCTATTAGGATCCGTAAATACCCTTCAAGTCTATTTTATAGGTGAAAAATTGTTGTACCCAATTGATTTTGATTTTTTGAATTATTATTAACCATTTATGAAGTTCCTGAAGTTATTATATCTAGTCTATGTATTTTTCATCAGATATATTTATGATGAATTTTATTATGATAATGAATGCATGTTGAACTAATTATGGTGGATACATCATGTGATTAAAATAAGATCATTGAGTATCTATTATATAATATGAAGTACATTTAATTTTATATTAATGGTGAATAAATTGGATAAAAAGTTTAAAAAATGAAAGATATTTGTAAATACATGATGGTGTCTGAAAATATCAATCCATATGGATTGACGTTGAGTCTTCCTTATGAAGGTTTAAGGGGAATCCACATTGTATGTGTGTGGAATTTATCAAAGTATCTATACATAAGTGTATTAAATTTTATTAATTGATAAATAAATTGAAGATATGAATTGATATATTAAGTTTACATAAGTGATTGTGATTTTACAAAGATAAAAGGGATTTTAAGTGAATTTTTAATTGAGAAAGGTAGATGAAATGAGGTGTTGATTTTGTTTCAATATCCATGGGTGAAGACCTATATAATTTCTTAAAAAAATTTAATATCATGAATGGTTATGTGATTTATGGAATCAAATCAAACCAATAATCATGTAGTGATTAATTAATATTTAAAAAAAATTGAATTTCCATTTTTTTGGGATTTGATGGGAGATATATTTTTAACCTCGCGCAATTAAATAACTCTATCTCAAAAATCTCAAAGATAATAATATGTGCATTTAAATTAGAATATAAAAGAAAATATTATCGGAATTTTTGAAGAATTAAGTGGTTAGAATTAAAATGATATTAAAATTTAGGTTTGACATTATTTTTGGCAACAAATATTTCAATGATTTATTGAGAGGATTTTGGATCATTCAAAGTTAATATATGTGATCATTTAAATTAGTTTAAATGATGGGAAAATGATGGTATAAATTCTAATTGAAATATTATATGAATATTTTATGAATTAAATAGAGATTTTTTACTATATTTTAATGAATGATATTTGGAATTATTATACTAGTAATAATAAAGGATCAAATGAAAATTTTATTATCCATTAATTTTTGTAAAATTCATGGGGATTTGAAGAAGTATAACATCATGAAAATAAATATGGGAAGATATTTTTTGATGATTTATTATTCAAGTAAAATAATGGAATAATATTTGAACACCATTTTTGGAAAATATTTTAGGTTATTATCTCAAAATTAAAGGAGGATTAATAGAAGATCTGTCCAACCCAGAATCAAGTGGATTTAAAATTAAATATTTTAACCACTTTATTTAACTCAATTATTAGTGTTGTAGAATATATATGTATATATATAGATATTTTTGAGTGTTTATGAAAGTATTTTTCACATAAATCCTACATCCTTGGAAATGATATGAGTTATATCACTTCCCACATAATGAGATATTGTATAAGATGACATCACTATAATATAATATATCATTGGTCCTTACATATTCTACAAAACAATCCATACCTTCAGTTTAAAATTTATTTGATAATGTATTTAAAAAATTATGATCTTGTAATAGTTCAAATATTACTTGTAATGAATGATTTATATGTTATAAGATTATATTGAAAATGAATTAGAGTTGACCAAAAATTAATGAAATATTTAAACTCAAGAAGGATCCTTCATTAATGGATTTCCTGGATTCATTTTCAATACACCATACTTAAATATATTTTTTTGATACTCTATTTTAATTATTTATCCATTATCTAAGGGGATAATGGAATTACTTTGGAAGATAAATAAGATCCTTCCAAAGTTTCTTTTGGATATTTTATAGCTGGTGGATTACCTTTTGAGGAAAGAACCATTGGGTTGTTTCTAAGTGGTTTCCATCAACTAAAAAATACGAAGATACTAGGAATAATTGTGTTCTTATTTTTTCTTTATTAATATCTATATTATTATCTTAATGATCTTGGTTTATTGAATTTTAAGTTTCCACTGTATTTTGACATGCTCTATGTCTTTAGAATCCATTAGTGGTATCAAATACAATGGTTAAAAGGTTAACCAATTTCAGGGAACTCTCATGAATGAACATGTGAGGAAGTGAGATATTCTGCCTATAAGATTAATTCTTTATGAAATAAGTTTCATAGTATAAGGAGTCTAGGAAATTGAATACTATTATAGGTTCATATGAAAGTTATGTTGAATGTGTTAATATGAAGGTTGATAATCCAACTACTATTAGTGGTATCAAATCCAACATTAGATAAAGTAAATAAATCCTTGTATTTTGTAAAATTATAGAAAATAAAGAATATTTGATATCATAGGTTGTGATACATGGAAAGTTCAATAGAAAATATCACTACAGATAGTTATATATGAATATCATTATTTGTAGTATGATGTTCAATCCTGGTCATCAATCATAGTAGCAAAGACAACAATATGGGTTGTTTCTACATTTGATACACCTTGTCTTCAAGATCTTAAAAGAAAATATCCTAATGTATCTACAATATAGGGATATATCTTTATGCAATATAGGTCAATAAGTCAGTTTTCAGGTTATCACCTGAGATGATATATAAATACGACTATACGTGAAAATACCTTTCATAACTATTGAAAAAAGAATAGTGATATAAGTGGTAAATATTATCATGTGTATCCTAGGTTACAATTTGGATATATCAAAAATAGTGATATAGAGATATCACAACTAGGAATAGAGAGGGAAATTTTCAGCAATAAACATTAAGCAACATAGAATTATCGATGTCATACAAAATGACGTGGGGATATTGTTGTCTGTAGTATATTTGTTTAAAATCACGTTTCTTTTAAGAATTAAAAAATAATTTTTAAAGTGTTTATTAATTAAAAAAATTACAATATAAATTGTTTATATTGGATGTTATGAAATATTTATATTAATGCATGCCTTATTTTAGATAATTTAAATTTTTTATATTAATAATAAATATTTGAACTATTAATTAATTAATTTAAACTTCCTATTTAAAATTCAAATTTATAAATTGTTTATATAATGAATATTTTTAAGCTTTAATTTAAAAGGTTTAAAATTTTTCATATAAATATTATAGTATTCCTCCAATCCATTTTTTGTATTTTCAGAAAATCCACTTTAAGTCTGAGTGGGAACCGTACGAACATAAAAACAAAAACCATAGACCACCTATTCCAAAATTCAAAAAACATCCAATTGAAAATTTCAAATTTCAAAATGAAACACCCAAATGGAATTCAAAATTTGAGAAACTGCCATAAGCTTGGAGATACAAGACGCCACCTATTATCCATCAAAATCGCATCATCCATCATGTCGTTGTTCCCATGAAAATCACAATCAGCATAAAACATGTTAGTTGAGTCATGTCACCAGCCAACATCATCATCAGAACCACTATCGACATCGTTGTCCTCTCTATGCCATCCGAAGCCGCATCAATGTCCGGAGACCATCAGACCTCTTCGTAATGATTGTAAAAACCCATCAACATGCCATCATGAATCTAAGAAACCAAACCACACAAATCAAACCTACAAGAAGTTGATTTTCATTCCCCCAATACATTCAAATCTCCCCATTGTCAGAGGCAAAAAATCCTTTAACATTTTCAGGTCCTGCTCGTTGCTTTCTTACCCACAGAACAACTCAACAGACGAGAGGTTCAAGAACCACAAACCAATTACCAAAATCACAAACCACAAGACAAGAATATTCATACAGAAAAATCGTGAAGCACACCACAAGACACACAAAAAATTATCCAAAACCATAAAACTATTAAAGAACTCAAGAATCAAAAACCATCACCTTATCCATCCACCCGAATTCCGTCAAGCTGGAAAAAGTTCCCAGTCATAAGATAGATCTGCAATCCCATCGCCACCTCCACAACCAAAATCATATGCCACAATGAACCTCCCTACACACCCACCGTTGACACGGAACTGTAGCTGCGAGAGATGGGACTCGACCACGAATCTTCACCATGCCTCCATGAAACGCCCTAATAGATTCGGGGTAGGGAAAAAAGGAGGCATCCAGTAATGGAAAAATCGGGTCAAACCCACAAAGTCGCAAGTTGCGCTCCAGATTCCACCGAATAGGAATGTCGAGGAGGGGATGCCGCCAAACTAAGATGGAGGGGATGAAGGCGGTGATAGGGGAAAACCCTAACGTCATAGAGCCCCATACGGGCTCATTAAATATTATAGTATTAATTTAAGTATTTTAATATTAGATATAATATATTTTTTAATTTATTTTTAACCAAAATTATTTATTTGTTTTTTTATAATTACAAAATTAGATTTTTTATGATAATTTTTAGATATTTGGGTTTAAAATTTTCTTGGAGTTAAGATCCCTCTACAATATTTGTATTTGGATACTAAAACTTTGGGTTGGGATTCTACAAGATTAGATATTTCTAATATACTAAGAAATGTGGGGTTGAAAACATATCACACTATACATGCACTTGAGTATAATTTTGGTATCATATGATTTTAACCCATTTCATGAAAGAATTACAAGTAACTTATGTATAAGATGCATTTGGATATGTATTAAATGTTAGAATTAATTTTTTTTATTGTATAAGTGTACCGAAAACCATTAGTTATATAAGTATTATGCATTAACATGAGTGAAACATGTTAATTTGGTTAAAAACATGAGATTTATAAATTAAAATGTTAGAATATTTCATAAATCTAGGGAGTTCATGAAATTAATATAAGAAAATGATGAGATCTATATGACCACTAAAAATTTAAATTTATTAGATTCCATTGAAAGTTGACACTTTTAAGACATTGATTATCCAAATGAGTAGGTCATGTTGAAGTCGAGTACTCATTAATTTTCTTATGTAAGTAAGAAAAATATAGAGGAATTTAACTATTTGGTTCCTATATCTAAAGTTAAATTTGGGGTTTAACTGGCTAGATGACCTTAATTGTTAAGTCTTTAGAGAAATTTAGTCAAGTTAATTAATTAGCTGAATATGGGAAAGGTATTCTCCATTCCACTATCAAAGATTTATATGTGATATAATTAACATGATTGTTTACCTAAATTGTAATGTGAGAGGGAATAATCTATATAACTAAAAAAATTGTGAAATTTGAATAATAGATCATTAATAATATGATATATGGGGCCATCATTTTAAAGGGGTATATTCAATAACTTTTCTTATTGAATATTTTATAAAACATGCTACTTTCTCATAAAAAACTTTATTATATATTAAAATGGAAATAAACACATACTACATTTTTACATTTGCTATAGATTAGTATTATAATACGAGAAGTATTTTTAGTTATAAGAAGAAAAAAATCATAATCAATTGAATGTTATTGAAGTAATTTCTTATAATTAAAACTCATGGTCATTGTAAAATAGCTGTGTATCAAACATTAGAGATGATGTATATAGGATTAGAAATAGAAAATAATTTATTAAGGGATAAGTATATCTATATATTTACAATGAATAAATATTTTTTTCATTAGAGGTAGAAACATATGATCTAAATCAACCTAATGGTTAAATTAGAGAATAAAAAAATGAATAATATGTTCCGTAAATAAATATAAATTTTATTTTTATTTCTTTTTTTATAATAGAGTTTTCTTTCATGATTAATAGAAAGAGATATCCTATGTATATAAATGAAATATTTAATGGAATATAAAATATGGTTAATAATTTTTATATTCTATACAAGGATATTATAGTGTATAACATTCAAAATAAGAAGGTTAAAGTGAATGATTAAAATACCAGTTAATTTTAGAATTATACCTTCTGACATATAAATGAGAAATACATTAAGTAATATATAAATATATTATTAGAATAATTTTATTATGAATATTTTTATGCATTAAAATATTATTTATTTAGAAAAATAAATAATGTAATTTTTAGTGTAAATGGTCAAAGATTTTGGGGTCTAATGGAATAAATATGCAGTGTCGTATATTGACCAATGGTTATAAAATTTAGTAGTAGTTACAAATACTTCACAGACTTTACTAATGATTTTAGTTTGTATTTTTATGTGTTTATGTGAAGAAAAATAGAGATTAATTATATATTGCAAAATTATTTCCATCCCAAATTTTATTGAGGACATGAGAGATTGTGGAATTAATTTAAAACTCACTTATCATGGTACATTTTTGCTAATCCATCATAAGTTTCTTAAAAAATTACATTTATAAACAAGATGATGAAATAGAGTGGTTGCAACAAACCAACATAGGCTACCCTTTCCTAATACCTATGCTAATCCATCACAAGGCCTAAAGTTCATTCATGATTTCCATGGGATGGAAAAAAGTTCCAGGGAATCAAATTTACTCTTTTGTATTGATTTTTTCTCATAAAGAATAAAAAAATGGTAAGGATTCCAACTGAAAAAAATGTAATGACCACTCTATTCATTGTTGGGGCCACTTTAAGATCCTAATTTTCAAGGAGTTAAGTACTTGTTTAAGTTTTGGTTTAAATTTCTTAGAATTCTTTAATTAAATTTTCACCAGGTGTATGAGGGGACTAGGGGGTTTTCTGGGGGTTCGGAGCATGAAAGGAAGGAAAACCTATCCAATTTGTGAGAGGCGCACGGTTGGCGCACATTTAAGTAAACTGTGCCACCTCCCCTGGAAAACCATGCATCCTTGGACAATTTAATTACACAATGTTTGTGTATGGTTTGTAAAAACATGTGGTGATTCCCAAGTAACCATGTTATCTAAATTTACTTAGATAATGGCTTGCGTACGGTTTGGAAAACTGTACAGGTAAACCATGCACCCCATTAAGAGTTGAAAAAATTATAGTTTTTCCATATCGGGATTTTTAGATCCCCACTCGATTTCTCCCTAATTTATTCCCCTATTAACCATATGTATGAACCAAATATAACCAAGCTTCCCAAGGGTTTTTATCCTTCAATTATTTTCCATTTGGAGCTCTGTTGGTTATAGATCGAAGCTCCAGGTAAGTCTAATGCTCCTATTGCTTCTTTTTTTGGATTAGGGTTTTTAATTACTCCCATATTCTTCGGAAGCCCTAAAACCCTATTTTTCCAATAGAACATAGGTTGGGGATTCAAAGGGTAATTAAATAAGTATCTAAGGATGTTATTAATATTGCATTCATCATAAAATTCAATGTAGTTGGTCTACAAGTTATATCCCATAGTTTTGATGTGGATTTTTGCGTGTGTGTTTTTGTTCATGGTTCCATATTATTGTGGGTTGATGCCTTTAGTAAGATCTGGGTAAATTGGGTTTCTAAATGGTTAATTGAGCCCCTCATGAACCCCATGGGATTCATGGATTATGATTATACTAATTTAGGGCCACCCAAGGGGTGCACCGACATTTGCGAACTTTGATATTGGTAATGTCAACCATGGAATTGATGTGTGATATAATACATCCATGATGAACGCATTGATATGTTAATTTGAGTGAAAAGAGGACTATTGATAGGTGTTTATAGGATTGGATAATGGCCTAAGAGGCCGTTTGTCTAAATTCTAATGGGTTATAAGAGATAAGAAATGTAAAAGGGTAATTAGTTAATGGTTTATGGCTTATGAATGATAAATGTTCTAGTTGGGTTAAGAAATGTAAACAGGAATGGGAGAATAGATCATGACATGTAATTTTATGGGAGTGTTAAATGGGATAATTAATAGAGTTTTTTAGGTTAATTGGATTAATGGTAAAGTGAAAAATGTATTATGAATTGCACAAAGAATGCATAAGTGGGTTATTGCATGTAAAATGAGCAATGGGTTAAATGGGTTCACATATGGGATTTTATGAGTATGATGAATGGGATAATGTATGGGAACTATTTAACATGCTTAGTGATCCGGGCATAAGAAAAGGAAAATGGGTTAAATAGTCTATGTAATGTACTTGAAAAATGTGTTAATGGGTTATGGCATAATGTTAATTCCCATGTTGATTATTATAGATTGTGATTGTTATGAGTATTTTGAGTATGGGTTGTGATATGGTATTTGTGTGGTGAATGGATAAATAAGAATGTGCATATATCTTGGTGGTTTGGGGTATTGACTTGAGTTTATACGCCCACGGGTCGAGTAAGACTGAGGCTCTGAACTTCATCCCAAAATGAATGGGTTAGTTAAGGGGATGCAGGATCTATTCCCTTAATGGTTTCATTCTATGAGACAACCCAGACTGAGGCTTTGTGGTGAGTGAAATGTATTTATTGTGTGATGTTATTACCCCTAGTGAGATAGAGACTTGATTTATTTCCCGTTATTCATAGTGATTGAATACCTTAGACCCTTGTATTGAAGTTGTAAATTCCTAACCCCTGGTACTCATGATGAAAATGGATTAAGTAATGAATATGGTATAAATGATGGTTTTGGTAAAAATGATAGAAATGGGTAAAGTAAAGATTTTTAACAATAGGCACTCGAGTTTTCCTTGTTTACTTGTTATTTATTTATTATTTTCATTCACTATCTATTTAAATTGGATATTTTTTAGACACTGTTGGTGGTGGCTTGTTGAGTTTTACTCACTCTACTTGGGCCAACATTGGGTACTCGAGCATACTTCATTGCTACATGTTTGGATAAGGGAAAAGGCCCATTCTAGGGAGTTGATTTTGGCTTGGGATGTACAATTATGAGGTTCCAGACTTGAAGTCAAGACCATATTTGGGATTTTGTTGTTTTTCTTTATTTTGGGTTTCCTCTACTTTTGGATTAGTTAGTATGACATGACATATTTTCTATTTGGATGTGATCCTATACCCTATCCAGCTAATCGTATGTTATGCATGTTTATTTGTTATCACATAAAATTTCCAATATCTCATTATTATCTTCTATGGATTACTATAGTAAATAGGGTATAGTCTCCCCACATGTCTTATTAGACCCTCACTTCTTGACAGCAACCTCTAGCATACGGGGAGGTGCGCTTGAGGTCATGTGGAAACTTGGATTGGGGAACTGGTTTAGTGGATTTTGGGTCATAGATTTTACAAATTGGTATCAAAGTGATTCTTTTAGGTGGTCCTATTATTTGGGGATGGTATACAAGATATTAGGATGTTTCAGGTCTTGGAAATGAGCTCGTGCTTGGGAGTTGGTAACCCATGTACGAGGGAAAACCCAAGTTCCCAGGGTGGGAATTATTTTTCTTTTTGTTCATTGTTACATTTGATGATTTTAAACCATTGGGTGATGCACTGGTTTTTAATGTGATAGTTTTATGATATTTTTCTCATGGCTATAATGGCATGAGGTTGTAAATTCATTCATTATTTTAGGCACCTAGGTATATAGGTGACTTATATCATGATAGGAACGCATGGGATAGGTTGGTGAGACATGAAGGGTAGAATGCATTTTATTTTCATTAAAATTAGAAGAAAATGGTGTCTAATAAAGATAATGAAAATGGGTAAATTGAACTAATGTGTTTGAATGGTTGAATAATAGCGTGTTTAAAGAAATGTTATAAATGGTATAAAATTCTTGGTTGTGATAAATTTTAAATATTTAATGGTGTATAAAATAGAACGATTCATGTCATGGTGAAAAAATGGTTATATAATTATGATTTTGAAGGTTGTGAAAGAGTCATAATATTTTTTGTAATAAGTTGTAAAATGGAAAGGTTCCTAAAGGGGAATAATTGAGTTACAAAAGTGGGAATGGTTGAAAAAGATGGTGTCTAATGAAATATTTGAATCTACATTAGTTGGATTACCCTATGTTGATCATGACCCATGATTGGAATAGTTTAGGGTAGTGCTAGAGATGTGATCCCATTCGTTGGGATAATGTATATGGAGTGGGTTGAGTATGGAAGGTAATGTATTTTTCATTACGGTATTAACTGATTGGACTTCCCTTGAGATATTTGTTGATGAAAATGTTTTCAAATATGAATATGAATAGGTATAGTTTTTTGAAAATTTGGTTTAATGGAGTGATCTAAAGTTTAAACCTATGGATTTTCAAAAAGGTGATATTAATTAAAAAAGAACATGTAATAATGGAACTTTCTGGAAGAACTATATTGAGTATTCCTGGTGTTTCTTATCTAACCCATTTTATGGGTGGTTTGGGTAGTGAGAGTTACCTAGTATGTGACCTTGATTATATTTTAGGAGAACATGATAAGACTCAATGTGTGGATAAATAGGTGTTTCTTGTTATCTTTCAGTAGGGTTGTAACCTTGAGTTTTTGATATGTTATCTCATAAGGTGATGGTAGTAACCCTTGTGGGTTACAAGTGTGTGGGTTATATGTTGGAGTTAATAATGAGTGCCTTGTTTGTGGAATTATTAGTGATTGGTGTTTATTTATGGGTGTGGCGACCCATGTGAGTCCAGACCTTGCGAGTTGTGTTTTGGACCCTAGAGTGGGGGTTTTGGCTCATGATATTGAGGTATGTGTGTGAGTATGTTTGGTTTATGTGTCCTAGAGATAAAGGTCTTGGGGAATTTTTCCCCTTACCCTAGTTGGGAAGTTGGTATCGTTCGTACCTTGAGAGAGACCCATGAGTATGGTTGGACATTTTTTCAATGCTCTTGGGTTCTTGAGGCTTAGATATATGTTTTGGATTTGGATAGCTGTTGATGGGCCTAGAGGGCTAAGTGGGAAGGTTAATGTTTTTTTGGATACGTGACATGAGTTTTAATGATGAGTTGGAAATCATGGGAATATCAAGGGTGACCTCATGGGAGGTTAGCCTAGTGTTGTAGGTGACTTAGAATATGAAGTGTGGGAGATGATTTTGAGGTAGGATTGATTCATGATGAGTACCATCAAGTTTTAGTAAATGGTATAGTTGTGCCATGGATCTTTCATTGGGGTACCTAAGGGAATGTAGTTTGTTTAAGGTTAGTTTCAAAGGATTATATTGTTTTTATGTCTGAATTTTCTATTTGGGTGATGATTTATGGAAGTCTTGATATTGATTTTGGGTGGATGAGATAAGGGTGATTGATTCATGGTTAAATGACTTCTTATGAAGGTGAAACCTGAGGTGAGGATGGTCTTATGGTTGGGATTTCTCATATGAATTCTCTAGTTTTTGGGTGAAATTTTTAGGATTCCTTGAGGCCTATAGGGCTGGTCCTATAGTTGGGATTGCTCATATGAATTGTCTAGTTTTTGGGTGAAATGTTTAGGATTCCTTGAGGCCTGTAGGGCTGACAGACCAAGAGTCTTTGGAAGATGAGTAATCTGGCATTGGGTTAGGCTATGGTGATGGTTGGATCATGAAAGTTCAAGTCTATTTAAGTGTGTGGTCGTAGGGAAGTGTGAGAACTTGAGGGATCTAGTGAGTTCCAGATGCAGACATGTTCTAGTAAGGTACGAGTCCGTTTGGGATGTGCGAATAGGTGACATGAGATAAGTGCTTGTTTTTCCCTACCAAACCAAATTAAGAAGCATGGATTTTTGAGAGACCTTTGGTTTTTGTTGGTGTGGTGGACCATTGCATTTTAGTTGTTAACCACCAGGGTTGTGTCGGTAGGACTCGAGTGGTGTGTTTGTGGTAGTGCCAAAGTAAAGGTCAGGTCATGACTGCTTGGATGATGGTCGTGGGGTGGTGGTGAGTCCTGGTTGGAAATCACATTAAGTGGTGGTGGCTAAGTGATAATTATATGTGTGCGGGTAGAGAATCCTAAGACTCTTGGAAGGTCATGGTTTCCCATAGTGTCAGGTGACATCAGTGTTAGATAATTTGGGTTAGTGTTCTTTGAC
The DNA here is from genome assembly GCA_963277665.1 of Viscum album. NCBI lineage: Eukaryota > Viridiplantae > Streptophyta > Magnoliopsida > Santalales > Viscaceae > Viscum > Viscum album. The sequence goes on along the minus strand of OY728147.1, from coordinate 2,040,652,648 downwards.
AACTTATTTGCGTAATTTTAGCTAATGAAGATCATGATCAACATCTTGACATTATCTTGGGTATTCAAAGAAGGATTTGGCTTTACACCAAGAAAATTGAATATGTTTGCTTAATATGTGGTACACCATGAAGTTTGTGCTCATGGAGTGATATATGTGGAGCTAGATGGTGGTATGTACACCATTAGAGGGTTATGGGTGAGGTCCTCGGGCTGGACTAGGAGTAGAAAAACATCATGGGTTTCATTCATGGAAGTCGGGGATGGGTATCAGGTGATGCTTGTTTTTTTATCGAGGAAAATCTAGGTGGCCACATCCCAGATATGGGGTTCAACTTATGATCAAAAAGTGATCCATAGTGGTCGAAAATTTCTTGAGGAAAGTGTGGGTAAGGACACTCTTAAGGTGGGGAGTGATAAGTCAGCCCCGGATGTGTGGATTAGGGCATAAATATTATGTGGCGACTTCAAAATACCATGAGAGACATTTGATGTTCATGTTAGGTTCCTCAAAGAGGTCAGGGGTCTTTTTATGTCTTGATTGAACTAGCCAAGAATTGGATTTGGGCTAAGGGTAGTTCCAAATTAAATCCAAGATGCCTATTATTGATTCGTTGAAGGGTGTGGTAAGACATGACAATGGTTCATGGAAAGGGAGGGTGGATTCTAGAGCTTCATGAAAAAATCAGGCACATACTTTGGTAGGTGTCTTTGGGTGTCATCATAATGTGTAGAAGTGTGTAGGCACCTTGTCCATGTGATGTAGTTCCATGAAAATAGTGAAGCTGGGTGTCCTATGATGACTCGATCAGGGAAGACCCAATTTAGTTAAAAAGAGGTATATAAGGGGTGAGTTGTAAACCGCCTTATTTGGAAGTTTTGGGATGATAAATAATATTTTATAATGAATATGGGTTTTGATAAGGAACTTAATTTACCTCAGTAGATGTAGAGATGATGAGGGTATTTGTGTTATAGATATTAATGGGTTTGGTGGAGCACAATTATTTTTTGGAAGGTAGTGGATTCCTTGACTTTAGAGTTACGAGATGTCAGGGAATGACCCCAGTTGGTACCTCAATAATGGTGGCATTCCATAAGAAAGGAAGCATCATGGTTGAATGTAAAGAGTAGTATTGAAATAGTGGAATGTGTGTGTTCAACTACAATCCAGTTGGGTTGGTCCAACATAATGTTGTAAAAGGAATGAGTGTGGAAAGTGTGACCCACCTTCGATTCAATGTTGGTAGTGGAAAGTACCTTTTGAAAATGAATTCGTACTTGAGTGGGGTAAAGTTGTTCTTAAACCTTGAATATATGGTGTAGGAATTTCATTCTAGGTGGTTTAAATGGTGAGGCTAGATTCCAATACTGGGAGAAGTCCTTCCGAATGTTTGGGTACGATAAGTTGGGAACACGTCGGGTATGTTGTGAAGTTGGGTTGTGGTGATGGTGGTCCATCTTGATAGTGGGGGTTTCAATCACTACAAGATGGTAGGGATGAGTTATTGTGTATGGTGAAGATAACCCTATTTGGGAAGTGGTTAGTTGATATTGAGATTCGTGTTTCAATTTGGATGGACTCAAGTGATTACCATTCGAGGGAGTTAGCTAGGATAGCGAGCATGGTGTTTGACTGGTTGAGTGCTTTGAGTGTGGTGGTTGTGTTTTAGACCTTAGATTATGGAATCAGACTGTTAGACCTTGGTTTTTGGATCGACGTTAATAAAAAAATGTGGTTGGAAGGATCCTATGTTTCCTTCAAGGTATTCCAAGTTTTGTTCACTATTAGCATTTTGAAAATATAGTAAAATGGATCTAAGTGATTTGGTTCATGAGTCACAAAGAGGATCAGACCAATGGGGTGTAGATTGGATATTTTACAGAGATATGATGTTTTGTGTGAATTTCCCTAGTGATATGTTTTTTGAAGTGTAATCTAGGGTTGCCTATGGAGTTCTAGTGTTTAATGTGTTGTTTGAGGTTGATTCATCTTTAAGGAGAATCCAGGCTGCCTTTTGGGTCACAATGAGAAGGTTTTGTGTGGTAAGATTGTACCTTTGGGACAAGTATACGATGGTAGGGTAATGTTCAGAATGAACTTGGGGAAAGGGATTCAGATGTGTGGGCTTAGTGGCTCTATCTTTTTAATTTGAAGGCTCAGTGATTCTGGGAAAGAGAGGCTCAAGGATGAGCTATTATAACATGGGGAGGTTGTAAGATCCTTGCTTTCATGGAGGTAAGTCTTTGTTTAAGTTCTGTTCAAATCCATTAGAATTCATTAATTAAATATTCACCAGGGGTATGAGGGGACTTAAGGGTGTTTTGAGGGTTTGAGGCATGAAAGGTAGGAAAACTGGTCTAACCTGTCCAAGGCACACAGTTGACGCACGATTAAGTAAACTATGCGGCCTCCCCAAGAAAACCGTGAAACCCTGGATTGAGGAATTATGAATGGTTAGAGCATGATTTTTCAAACTGTGTGAGATTCCATAGGAAATCATGTGACCCAACTTCCCTTAGACAGTGGATTGCAAATGGTTAGTTCACAGTTTGGAAAACAGACTGGGTAAACTGTGCACCCCATTAAAAGTTGTAAAATTTATAGTTTTTCAATATCAAAATTTTTAGATACCCACATGATTTCTCCATCATTTATTCCCCTCTCAACCCTATGGATGAACCCAATCTACCTAAGGTTTCCTAGGGTGGTTATCCTTTGATTCTTGGTCATTTTGTGTGCCGTTGGTCGCAGATCAAAGCTCCGGGTAAGTCTAACACTCCCCTTTCTTCCTTTTTCTGAATTAGGGTTTCTAGTTCCTCCCATATTTTTTTGAAGCCCGCAAACCCTATTTTTCCAGTGAAACCTATTTTGGGGCTTTAAAGGGTGTTTAAATCCAGATCTAAGGCTACAATTAATAGTGATTTCATCATCATATTTGAGGTAGGTGTTCTATAATTTATATCCCATAGTTTTAATGTGGATTTGTGCATGTGTGTTTGTGTTATTGGTTACATATTGTTGTAAGTTGACGACTTCAGTGAGATCTGGGTAAAATGGGTGTCTAAATAGTGAATTAAACCCCTCATGACCCCCATTATAACCATGGAGGATGATTAGATTGATTTAGGGCCACCCATGGGGTGCACCGATATTCCTAAACCTTGACCTTGGTAATGTCAACCACAGAATTGATGTGTGATAAAATAGAGCCATGATGAACATATTGATATGTTAATTTGAGTTTAAATTGGAATATTGATAGATGTTTCTAGACTTGTATAATGGAATAAGGGGTCGTTTGGATAAATGCTAATAGGTTATAAGTGCTATAAAATGTAAAAGTCTAATTGGATGATGGTATAAGTATTATGAATGACAAATGGGATAGTTGGGTTTAGACATGTAGATGGGAATGGTTGAATAGTCCATGGATTTTAATTTGATGGAAGTGTTAAATGGGATAGTGAATAGATATTGTTAAATATTCTAAATGGGTTAATTAGATTAATGGGATCATACCAAATGGATAATGACTCAATCACAAAATGCATAAGTGGGTTATTACATGTGATAGGAATGGGTTAACATGTAGGATTTGATGAGTATCAAAAATGAGATAATGTATGTGAATGATTTAATATGCTTAGTGAGCTAGGAATAAGAAAAGGTAAATGGGTTAAATGGGTTGTGTAATGTAAATGGAAAATATGTTAATGGGTTATGGAATAATGTTAATTCTCATGTTGATTATTATATATTGTGATTATTATGAGTATTTATTTTTGGGTATGGGTTGTGATATAGTATGTGTGTGGTGAATGGATAAATAATAACATGAACATGGCTTGGTATTGTTGGTATTTAATTGAATTTCAACACCCATGGGTTGAGTTAGACCAAGGCTCTAAACTCCACCCCAAAATGCATGGGTTTGGGAAGGGGATGGAGGATCTATTTACTTAATGTTTTCATTTGATGAGACCACTCAGACTGAGGCTTTGAGGTGAGTGAAATGTTTTTGTTGTGTGATGTGTTTACCCACATTGAGATAAAGACTTGATTTATTTTCCCTATGAATAGTGATTGATTTCCTTAGACCCTTGTATAGATGATGTACATTCCTAACCCATGGAACACATGATGAAAATGGATTAAGTAATGAATATTGAATAAATGATGGTTATGGTAATAATGATAGAAAGGGGTAAAGTAAAGATTTTTAACTAATGGAACACAATTTATCCTTGTTTACTTATTATTTATTTATTATTTTCATGCACTATTTGTTTAAACGTGGTATTTTTTAGACACCACTGGTGGTGGCCTACAGAGTTATACTCACACCCTTCACAGGCCGCCATTGTGTACCCAAACAAACTTCATTATTTTAGGTTTAGATAAGGGAAAAGGAACATTCTAGAGAGTTGACTTGGGCTTAGGATGTACAGGGATGAGGTTCCAGAATCAGAGTGAGGACCATCATGGGGATTTTTTTGTTTTTATTTATTTTGGGTTTCATACACTTTTTTCTTAGTTAGCAAGATTAGGAATATTTATTGTTTGGATGTGGACTTGTACCCAGTTTGGTAAATGGTATGTTATGCATGTTTATTGGTTATTACATATTTTTCTGTTATCTCATTGTTGTCTACTATGGATTACTCCATTAAATAGGGTATAGTATCCCCATGTGACCTATTAGACCCTCTCTACTAGTCAGAAACATTTGGAATATGGGTAGGAATGCTTGGGGTCATGTGGAAACTCAGCTCAGGGCACCGGTTTAGTGGATTTTGGGCCGGGTACGTTACAACCACTCCTATGGAATACAAATTTTTTTATTAAATAACATCCAAAAAGAAATAATGATGAAAAAATACCAAATAAACAATAAATCATAAAAAATTAAGTATAATCATAGCCATAAAATTTTATATGCATCTAACCATTATGTATAGATCCAAAAAGAATTCCAAAAAAGAATGAATGGGATGAGAAGTCAAAGATGATAAATACATTATAGAATCAAAAATATATAGCAAAAAACATGAAAAAAACCAATGCAATCCATATCCTTTTGAAAAGTGTGTATATTGTACTTTTCACCTTCTCTGTGCCCAAAAAAAAAACTATTAAACACCTTATAGCTGAAGGTGGTTCCTTTATTTTTCCTGAATCTTAGGATACCAAGTCCACATATACATAGAGTATGTATGTAGGGTTTGAGAAAATAAACCCAATATGATGCCACCAAGGTTCTATACACATCATTTATAAAATAAACCACACCATAATAGTTTTTACAAGTAATAAATGAAGTACCTTTTCAATTTCTATGAAAATAAGTAAAATTTAAGACTTTTTAAAAATGAAAAATTCACACAAGTTGAGTTAAAAATATTTGAACACATGTGTGAAATCATAAGTAAAAACAACCATATCACACAACCCATCTTATAAAGCATCATAAATTATTATAGGAGATTATCTACAAGACTAAGGATTGAAAATCTAAGATCCTTACACTAAACCGACAAGTAATTTTAATGTCGTCCTCTATACATAGAATAATTATAACATAGTGGAAAGTCTATCTCTATATTATCATACTAAACTAATAAAGAGAAACTAGAATGGAACTATCTTTAGAAAATTCATAAACAATCCCATCCTAGTTAGAGTGGAATCTCAACTAGAGAGTGAAACTAAGTTGGGTGTAATAATAGACTAATGGTTTACTTATCACTAGAATACATACTAAGTACTAAACATATTCCCACATAGTTTTATAACTTTAATTAATCAAATAATGTAATATAATAATCAATTAACACACATATTACTTCCAAACACCTTTCAACAAAATGACCCCTTCTCAAAAATATTCATAATCCATCAATTAAGCTAAACTAATTCTCTCTCACTATATATATATATGTATATATATATGTGTAATCATCTCATAATAATATGGGAGATAAATATAATAACATGGATGTGAATTCCATAATAAAATATATTTGATAATCATTCCAAAAAAATCCTCTAACTTTAAATAAAATCATTAAAACCACTAAATTAAACCTTTAAAATTTATAATAAATGATTCCTTGAAAACAATTTTGATTATTTCTTATTAGAAACAACATTGAAATTTCATCAAACACCTCGAATGTGGTATTCATATTAAAACACAATTTTTACATTTTTTAAAGAAAATATTTACCATATAAATAAAAATGAATAATAATAAAAATAATTATTAAAAAACCATTTCAAGTATAAAATATATATTATAATTTAATAAAAAAAATATAATATTCAAGTATTCATGGTTAGATCAACCAACAAAAGAGTAGAAAACCACTAATTTATTTGGGATGAAATCAAATTCAATCAATGTTCTCACACCATAATATATGAAGTGGTGTTTCTAGAAGGTGATTTAAATCCAAAAAATTTAGAAAACCCCAAATAAAAATAAATACAAGCAAAATTATAGATTTCCATTGCCATGAGGGGGAAAGAGGATAGAGGAATAAGTTAAAAGTTAAAGAGAGGAATATATTTGGAGTGACATATTCAAATAATCAATCAAAGATAATAAAGAATACACCATAAGAAATCAAGTGAAGGAGAGGATATAATGGGGTAAATTCCTAGAGTGTTTTTTATAAAATGAAAAGGAAATGAGAGTAATCCTTATTAAATATTGATTTAATAAAACTAAATTATTTTTGTATTTATAGTAATGTATGGTTTTGAAACATGGTTATAAAAACCATACACTAGGAATGAATTTTCTTATAGATTTTTTCTATGCATGCATAGTACTGATTCAAAATTAAGTAAATCATGAACCATAACCGCACAATTTAAAAATTTACCTAAAAACATTAAATTATCTATTAATAATTCAAGTAAATATATAAAATAATTAAATTCTAATATATATGTAAAATAATGATATATTGGGTGCCATAATTTGCTCAACCATGCTGCTTTCTACCCTTAAAAAGTTCATATTAAGATCATTGATTAGAGAATATGTGAGGTTACTGCATCCTCATTTAAGATTATTTCTCCTATAGCTCTGTGAGTCATTTTAGTAATGCTATATAATATTATAAAGATGAATAAATTTCCCACATAACATATTATTCTAATAATATATAATATAAACTTATTGTTCAACCGATGAAGTATAAATTTATAAGTCTAACTTTTCCCAATCCAAAACTTGTGAGGGTTAAAGATGTTGCTTTTTCAACTGTGATATGTGAAATACAGTATGAATAAATTCCATTTGAGGAGGTAATATTATATTCTATTTAACCTTTACAAGACTTTAAAATATTTTAAATTGTATAAGAAACCTCTATATAAGTTTACCTTGTTTCTCCAATCATTTATAACCTAGTAAGGGCCTATTAAGAATACCTAATTTCCCATTGAAAACTCAAATGGGCTATGATGATGATCAATTTAATATTTTTGGAAATTATGATACTCCCAAAACATTTTAAAATAAATTAAATTTTGTCCATAATCTATTATTCAATACTTAGTCCAATTAAATAAATCCCCTAATCTTTGAAAAAAAAAGATTATAAAGGTGAACCATATAATGCTTTAAAGGGAGAAATATTTACCAAATATTGACAACTATTATTTTATGAAAATTTAATAAATTATATACGATTATCCCATGATCCCCCAAATTAAATAACATAGGAAAATATGATATCTTCCAAGATTTTAATTTCTCTCTTTAACCATCAATCCAAGGATGTTATGTTATTATAAAGTCCACTTGAAACCCTATAGCCTCTTGAAGTCCTTTCCAAAACTGTGAGGTAAAGTAGAGATCTCTATCATAAATAATCTTTGAAGAAACCACATTTAATTTAATAATTTCATGAATTCATAACTTTATAATACCATATAACTTTATACAATCATTAGGTTAAATAAAATGGGATGATTTTGTCAGCCCATCTATAATAAACTGAATTCCATCCTTCTTGTGAAGTGTGTATGAAAACACATTGATTAATTCAATGGATATTTTATCCTAATTCTATGTAAGAATGAGTAAGGGATGAAGAATTCTAAAAGTATTTTTGTATCATTTATTCAATTTCTGATATGTGAAGCATCTAAATACAAAATCAGTGAAATTAATTCTTATACCAGAATAATAATTCTGCAATTTCATATCAAAATACATTTTTGTTTCACCTTGATAAAACAACCACTAAGAGTAATGATAAAATTTATTATCACCTTCTTCAATGAAAGAGGAAAGATATAGTGTTTTTTAAATAAAAAATATCCATTAAAGGAAAGTGACCATTTATAAATTCTCCCCCACAATTTGTAATTCCTATAATATGCTAACCCTATGAATCTAATTACTAATATTTGATGAATATACTCATGAAGAAAAGGTGTAATCTGAAAATTTGATAATAAAATTATATCCCTATCATCCTTCACCTAAAGATTCCAATTTTCAATTAATATTTTGAGTTTCCAGACGTCACTGGATTCATTCACTTCTTGAGATGGAAATTTCATACTAAGGGTGTTAATACCAATATTCTCTTTCCTGGGAGTATAGGTGAGGTTATTATCAAATGTTTGAATAAATTATACCTAATGACTCTATATAAGATCCAAATATTTATATTTAATGGTATAAACCAAAATCTTTTATTATTATTATAGACAATAAACATATCACCTAAGGGATAGCTTTTACAATTTTTCAAAGTAGCACAACCTCATCCAATTCCAAATCATGGTAGAGTTTTTCTTCTCATGTGGGAATAACTATAGAGAACTATATGACATAACCTGATTTTTATACATAAGAATGAAAACCATGACCATCCATGATACATCATAATAGACAACACAACATTCTATTGGTTGAGGTAAATTAGAACAATACCATATGCCATTTTTTTAAATTGATTAAAATATTCTTTATCTTTAGATAATACTGAAAATTTCACCCCTTTAAAAGTTAAATTTTTTAATGTAAATGATAGATTTGATAAATTATTTACAAAACACCAATAGTATCATCAAAACCTAAGAATCTTTAAATTCATTATTTTGAACTTCCCAATACATAAAAACTTTCAATTTTTAAATATAAACCGATATGAATTGTCTAGATTACATATATTCTAAGAACATTACTTCATGGATCTTGATTTAAAACATGAATAAAATTTCATATAAGTATTGATATTAAAGAAAATCTAATAAGATAATTGTAAAAAAATTGTTTTCATAACTAAAACCATTAGAATATTTTGAGTTTGGTTGTAGATTCGGTGTAGAGTTGGGGGTGTTGTGGTGCCCTGATATTAATCAAACAAGTTCAGGAGCCGGGTGAGAGACCATTCCTAAAAATTTATTATAAAATAGAAAAATTGGAATCACATCGGGGTTTACGAAAATGGGAATGAAACACGCCACTTGAATCTAGATCAATAAGATGTGAACAAAAATCAAGAGTAATAAAAGACCATCCTAAATAGGCCACCACAATTTCCCTCTTGGATAGAGCATCATCAACCTGATTGGCCTCTGTATAAGCATGAATGGAATTTAAATGAAGATGTTCAATTATATGAATGAATTAAACCCTGATATTAATATGTATAAATAATATATTATTTATAGTTCTTGTTCATGTGTATTTAATAATAATAGTTTTTCTTCCTAATAGAGTTTTGAATAGGAAAATCAAAATTGTGATTGTGTCCAAAACATGGGTTTTACCCAGTGAAGGGTATAATTTTTATTCGCTTCATTGACCCAAGAGTTTATTTATTACTGATATATTATATTATTTGAAAGTATTTTTATTATAAATAAATAATTTAATTATGGAAATTGATTATTTGACTGAGTTTACATCTAGTTAGACACATTTTTCACAAATCCCTAGGGTTAGTAATACAACAATATGATTTTGAGAGGAGACATCATGGGGGAGGCCTTAGTGAGTGATCAACTAGGATTCATGGGATCAATGAGCTAACTCAATAAGAATTTTTGATGACTCCAACATGAATTCATTCTTCTCTAGTGATAAAACCATTGATGAGGTAGGGCATTGTTATTGTTGATTTTTTATTTCTTCAATGTGTTATTTAATCATGGAAGGTTTATTATTTAATAATTTTATATATTTCACAATCCTATTAAATTATAATATCCAATTTATCCTAAATTATATGTTTTAATCATTTCATGCATTTATTCTATGATCTTTTCCCCCAAATATGATGACTTAGTTTGTAAATGTCATTGTTGATATCACGTTGATGTTTACTAGTTTCCCCCTCCATTCTTCATGTGTTCATTATCAGTGTATGATTTGGTTAGTGATTCAATTATCATGGATCATTTCGATAGGTGGTCGAATCCTAAAAACACTAATAGATTATTTTGGTATGACTTTGAAGTATAAAGTTATAGATGGGCTTCAGGAGTAAATAATTTTTGCAGTTCAATGATGAGGGATTCATCCAGCAGTTATGGGGATGATAGGGAAATCATAATCGATTTATTTTTTGTGATTGGTGTCTAAGAACATATATTTAGTGGTGAAGCACCCCTTAATATAGACTTAGATTAAGGACTGATCATGATTAGTGGTGATATTTGTGGAGTGAGTAAGATTCTGAATAGTTTAGTGAATCTAGGTAAAAACTAGATTACACTTTGTGTGGTTTAGAAAAACACATGTAGTGTATCATGAATGGTGTGGTGACTGGGGTTTTAGAACATGTAAAATATCACATGTTGTTTAATTTATGGTAAACATCATATACCCCCTAGGAGATTTCTATGGTGTGTATAATGATTACGTACCCAGGTGGATGATTAGCCTTACACACCATGTGGTTTAGGACTGCACATCATGTAATGGTTGAACACGACATAGATTATAGTGGTACACACTGAGTATCCCACCTGGTATAACTAATCATGTAGTCTAATTTACACACACTGTATTTGGACCTTAAATGCCATACAATGATATAGTTCATGACTAGGGTATTTTTTAGGGGATAAAAACTATATAATTTATATCATATGCCATGAATCCTTCCATTCCTTGTGACTTATTGCATCTTCTTACTCATAACTTGAATTTAGATAATTGAATAGGCCATCTTGATTATTTTTTCATACAAAATGAGATAGCGGACTTTACTTTTATATATGAGATGAGATATGAGGAGATACAAGTAGGTTACTATCTTCTACTTTGGATAACCAATTATAGGGTTTTTGGCATGATGTTCAGAGTGATTTTTGGGTTGGTAATCCCTCGGTGTCATCGATATGTTAGGGAATGGGACCCCCACATCATTCATATATTTAGTATTGGTACTCCCCCCACACACCTAGGGAACATTTCCTCTATCTTCAGAGTTGTTACTCCCATGACCGAGTGCTTAGATGGTGTTTAGGTCCTCCACTAGAGTTAATACTCCCTAAACCATTAAATATCCATTGGTGAGGCATGGTTCCCACACTATAGGTCTAGAGAGGTTATGTGGGTTGATGATATGGTTATTTTAAATTTATGGAGCTTTATAATAACTTTACCTATAAGTGGATGATAAAAATGGTACCTCAACCATTGTCTTGGGAACTCTACTTTGATCATATGTAGGTTCATCATTTTATACTTCATTCTGATTATGATTTTGATCTGATAGATATTTTGATATCTCTTTGTGATTTTCATGGAATCTTATTGGGTATGTAAATACTCACTCCTACATATACATATTTTCCCACATGTGACATGTCTAATGTGTATGATAGATAGTTCGACATGGATATAGGGTGGACTAGGTGTTGGTGGAAATTAGTGATACTTAACGGTTGTGTTAGTTGATGGTGTTTAGATTTGGAGTATGGGTGGGTATATTCCTCATATTGGTTTTTAAGTTGTGTTTCATCTTTATATTGGGTATGAATTTTTCTAATTTATGTTATGGTTTATGTATGTTTTCTCAATTATTATTTTTATAGAGTTTGGTACATGGATTTGTTTACCTTATAACTGTTAATTTATTTTACTTCATTAGTGATACATTTATAGTGGTGTGGGTATGTAAGTTAATTGAGCTAAGACTTCTCATATTGACTATTCTTAATACTTAGTTCTTATCACTATCGCCTGAAATATTGGAGGCAGGATTGAGGTTGCACACTCATCCAATCTCTACCCAGGATGGGTTCTGGCAGGCCTGGTCATTTTAGAGAGATATAAAAGTGTGGCTGTCCCAAAAATAGATTTTAGAGATATATGTGTTGTGAGGATTGATTTGGTAGATTATTAGAAATGGCATTAATGTGTCTCGGGTTTGAATTTTAAGCCAGATAATCCTATGATGGTGTGTCAGCCAACATATCCATCCACCGAAACATTGATAACCTACATGTCAACTTGGTGTATTGAGACACTAGTTTTAAGTGAAATAAATTTAAATACATCATTTAAAAATGGGTTATTATTTACAAATATCTTTTAGTTAGCTACCCAGATATGATATTTTGAACATGGTCTTTCTTATTGAATTGAAATATTCCATCATAGAGATTTCCAACCAAGATTCTCAAGTAGGCTTATGATCATGATCAGTTGTGTGATGAGACTTCTGTTCATGGGATTATACACAAGTTATTTCCTCTAGTTGTGTATAGAGTTGTTCTAATTCATGTTGAGTGATGAGTAAACCTTTCAAACATGGTATATACCCAAATTTATCTCTATAATGAGAAGATGATAATTCTAGTGGCTCAAGACAAGAATACATGTAGGTTGATCATGCTACACAAGTTTCAGTGGAATATGTCAACCAGGTTCTAGTGAAATCCAAATAATATGAAGTTTTGTATTAGCTCAAGTTATTGTTTCATGTGTACCATATCTTTAAAACTCCTTCTAAGAAGATGGTGGTGCTAGAATATAGTCATCCTCCGAGAGCGGTGGGTCATTGATGTTCTTTAAATGACCAGACTCGTGATAAGGTGGCACTTCTTTATTTTGATTTTGAGTGCCTATTTTGTGTGGAGTATTACAAAAAAAATTAAGACCCGTATGTATTTAATATATTCTAGATCATAAATTATATTGTGTGACCATTTTTCAGAATGCATTGATATTCATTGATATCATGTGATGCTCCATTGATGTGATTTATGATTGATTCTTCCATGTATGAAAATTTGAGGGATTCCTCCACTGATACATCTATATAGAATTAGTACCACTTTTTATCCCCACATTTACTAGGGTTTTGGATTAGTCCTTGGTGATAGAGAGATTTCTAGCTAAGGAGTGGAAGATAACAGGTAATGACAATGAGAATACTAAGGTAGATTCATCAGTCATAGTCAGCATGCATCAATCATTGGATTCTAAACATAATAGAATTAATATATATATACTGAGACTTTGGGATCAACATTGTAAGGATCACATAGGTGGTCTAGTCAACCAGGATATGGATGTTACAATTATAGTGAGGGGTAGGGTCACCTGGTGCATGATTGTCCGGTCCTTCATATAGAAAAAGGTGATTAGATAGTAAACATACCCTTAAGTCAGATGTGGTAACATAAAAAAATTTATATCTATATTGAAGGGAAAATAAAATAAATGGGGGTTAATATTATTTTTAAAATTTGATATTAAATAAACAATTAGAGTTTATTATTTAAAGAATCTATGATGAGTACAATATTCAAGTTATATTGTTCAGTTGAAATTAAAATAATGAAAAGTGTATTTTTTAGTGCTTTAGATCACCAAGATCCTAGTTAACTCTTAAATCATATCTAATTGGTGATAATATTGGTACCCATGAAGAAAAACTCACCGTTAGAGTTGTTATAACCTATTGCAGACACTGAATTTTCCAATACTTGGAGGCACAACCCTAACTTTTTCCAGGAGTCACAACCTAGTATAGACATGGCTTTTCTTCAGGATTCAAAACCCAAGAAAATTACTTTTGGGTGGAAGAATAACCAATATTGGAGTTATTTTTATTGGGAAAATTATATAAAAACTATAAATATTACATAAATAAGAAATAAAAATAAAATGATGGAAACTAGAAATAATGAAAACCATCAGCTGATCCGAAGATAAAGATGGTGTCACTTATCCATCTACTGATTACCTTAACAGCAGTGTATGGAAATATTTTAATAGCATTGTTATCATAGCCATTAGAAGAGTGGTTTACAAAGGTCTTGATTGTATGTTTTGAAAAATTATATATGTCATTAGTGTGTTCAATGAACTATCATTTGTTTTTGTTATCACATTCACCCTTCATCACATTCCAATTGATTGACCATGTATGATTAATTAAACTATCTTCTAGGAATATATAATTATCCAATAATTTCTTCCCATGAGTTATAAAATAATAATACATGGAATAATTCCTTTACCTATACATTAAAATATAAGGCTCTCAATAACAGAGAGTTTTGGCATTATTTTATTCCTGTATAAAATAAATTGTGACCAATTCTAATATGATCATTATTTGACATAAATTATATTAAATATCAATAAAAACAATTAAAATATCAAATTAAATTTTTAGTTTGATAAAATATTTAAAATATAAAAAATAAAGTATCGCAAAAAATATACTACATGTATGTATGTATACAAATTTTTTTATCACAATATTTAATAAAACATGTAATTATTTTTTACAAAAATTAAATGGTAATTAATTTTTTTTGAAATGATATAATTTAAAAAATTACAATTATATTTTTTCTACTACTACCATCATGCTCACTGTGCTACTGCTGAATGTAAAGAAGAGTGATACCATGAAAAAAGTGATGTTGCTATAGGATATTAAGTGTTACTACTATCGCTACTGCAAGCTACTGGTACACTTGTACCATGCACGAAAAAAGATAACATCGAAGTAGCGGAGTAGTGTTATTATCACTAAAGGAAGAAGTTGTTGTTGTCGCAAGAGATACCTTCACATAAGATACCATCGCATGAGCTACCATCATGGAACTACCATCCTACATAGATTTTATACCATTTATAAAGTAATTAATTACTACCATCACTGTTAAGGGAGTGGGACTACCATTGCTGACTATATATGGCCCTACCATGATGAGCAGGGTGAGCTGGACTACTGCCGTAGAACTAAGTGAAATGAGCTACCATCATGAGAACTAGTCTACTAGTGCTTATACTATCAAATAGAAAGAAGAGATGAAGGATATTATCATTCTGTATGAGGAGCATGGTTGCATTGATGTGCGATGCAGACAAATGTAGGCTGGTGCGTTCCCATGAAAGCTAAACAAGTAAATTCTATAGAAATAGAGATGCAAGCAAGTGGATGGAGATATCCATGCACTACCATGAATAAGATGAATAGTACAACACACAGACACACACATATAGTGTTTTAAAAATGGATATATATATATATAATTAATTATATAAAATTAATTAAAAAAAAATGTATTTTAGAAGAACAATATGAATAAGAAAAAATTTATTTTAAAATTATAAAGATAACAAGATATAATATTTAAAAATTTAAACATTAAAAAATAAATTAAAAAATATAATTAACACATGTTAATAAAATAAAATAATCACACACACACACACACACACACACACATATATATTTGTGTGTTTATGTGATAAATATCACATTTAAGGTCAAAATATATGAGTAAAATATGATCACATTAAATAATAAAATCCATATCAACACATGTGATATATAGAATTATATTATCAAATTAAATAACATGTACATATGATAAAATAATTAACAAAAGACCACATTAAATACATATAAACATAAGTGATATAAAATATAAAATAATAAACATTTAAATCATATGATATTATTAAGCATGATATGGGTTTTAGTTTATCAAAACTAATATTATAAACTAAGTTATTATAAAAAATATCCCAATTTTGTAAATTATAAAACTGATAATTTATTAAACTATAAAAAACATTTCCCCCCTTTTTAAATTTATCAAGAATTAAATAATTATATTTAAAAAATATTCTCTCTATTAAATAGTAATTGTATAAAATACCTATAATTAAAAAGAAAGAAAATTAAAAAATATTACACATATAAGAAAATATTTAAAATTGTGTCTAGTTTAAACAAGTAGTAATTTTTATAAATAAAAATATTAACATTCTAATATATCCTGTTCAAACTTCAATTTCTCAAGTTTGTCAGAATCTAAAGTTCTAGTAAATATGTTAGCTAGTTTTTTTCCAACCGGACAAATTCTATACATATATCACCTTTATTTACATAGACTATTAGAAAATAAAATCTAATATCTATTTATTTTGTTCGGGAGTGTTGTAGAAAATTTTTAGAAATTGAAATAGCACTAGTGTTATCATAGAAAATAGTAATTTTATAAAAAATAATATTAAAATAACATAAGGTTTATTTAATGGATATACTTTGGGAATAGAAACTAGTAGTAGCAACATATTTTTCCTCAGTTGTAGATAGTTATATTGATATTTTTTTCATAGAACTCCATGAAATTAAAATTTTACCCAGAAAATTACACATTCTTTTTTGTACTTTTCTAGTTAATCCCACAACCTCCAAAGTCAAAGTTAGAGTAAGATAATAAGTCAAAATAATTTTTGTTTGAATAAAATAAACTAGTTCCAATTGTTCCTTTAATATATCTGATAAATCTCTTAATTTATTTAAGATGACTTTCTTTAGGATGATATATAAATACTGCACATAAAGATACTGAAAAAATTATATTTAGTCTATATACAGTCAAATAAAGTAATCTTCCTATCATGCCTCTATAAAGTTTAATAACAACCGGCATTATAGATTAATATATGTCTAATTTAGAATTAATACTCATTGGTGTTTTCATTATCTATTTTGAGTTAAGGCCAAAACTTTTAAAATTTTATTTTGCATACTATGATTGATTTAAGAAAACATAAAATTTTCTTCAATTAATTTTTAAGCCAAATATTTTTATTTCTCTCATTAATCTCATATAAAACTCACTAGTCATTAGTTTAAAAAAATAACTACAAATTAAAACATTTATTAAATTAAAAATTATTTTATAAACATAAATATGTATAATTAAAATATCATTTGAAACATTATTTATAAACAAGGTATGATCAACCTTACAGTTAAAAAATCATTTTTCAATAATAATTAAGTTATTCTTTCATACCAAGCTTGAGGAGCTTTCCTAAGACCATAAAAATATTTATTAATTTCAAAGACATGATTTTGGAATTTTTTATTTTCAAATCTAGGGAGTTGTTTCACAAAAACATCCTCAGAAATTATTCTATTTAAAAATTTATTTCTTAAATCCATTTGAAATAATTTGGTATTTTGAAAATAAGAAGAAGATAATAAAATTATAAATGTTTACATACTAGAAACAAGAGAAAAAAATTCAAATTTAATTACATCTTCCTGAGAATAACTTTAAACCACTAGTCTTTTTTTATTTTTAACTATGTTTCTAGATTCATCAAGATTATTATAAAAAATCCATTTAGTTTCTATGATTTTTTTATCTTTTAATAATTCAACTAAATTCTAAAATTTATTTATTACAAATTGATTTAATTCATCAAGAATTACATTAATCTAATTTTAATTAATTAAAAAATCATTAATTTTAATAGGAAAAAATCAATAAAAAAGAAGAATCAACATAGTAATATAAAATAGATTTTTTTGGTACTAGATTCAACATTTATAATTACCTTTTCAATAGGATGATATTTAAGAGTTTTTCATTATTTGGGATCAGTTTGAGTAGATATATCCTCCCAATAAATTCATGCTTTCTCATTATCTTAGTCATTATATTCCCCAAAATTAAATTCCTTGAATTCATAATTAACTTTATTTGAATTAGAATTATTGTTTTCATTATTATTTTCATTAAACTTAACATGAATTTAATATTCAAGAGATAAATTTATCTTACTAAAAAATTTATACAATTTACTAGTATTAAAATATCATAAAAACATTCCTTTATTAAATTTAGAATCAAACATTTCTGAATTGTATTTTATATTTAAGATAAATAATTTTCGACCAAAAACACAAAAATATACAATATTGGGTTTAAATCCTTTAAACAATTAATAAGGTGTTTTATTAAAAAATGGTTTAATAGATACTCTATTTAAACATAAGAAGTTTTATTAATAGATTCTACCTAAAAATATTTTGGCATATTAAATTGAATAAGCATTGATCTAGACATTTATTGTTTTGATCTATTCTTTCTTTCAACCACACCATTTTTTTACAGTGCCCTAGAAGTAGAAAAATAATAATTATAACCATTTTATTAAAAATATTTATCAAATTATAAATATAAAAAATCCTCACCTTTATCACTTCTAATAGAAATCATTGACATATCTTTGATGTTTTGAATTAGTTTACAGAAATCA
Source organism: Viscum album (assembly GCA_963277665.1). Classification (NCBI taxonomy): domain Eukaryota; kingdom Viridiplantae; phylum Streptophyta; class Magnoliopsida; order Santalales; family Viscaceae; genus Viscum; species Viscum album. Next base: position 2,040,634,077 of record OY728147.1, on the reverse strand, counting down.
AAAAATTTAGATAAAGTTTAATTTTTATATGATAAGAGATAAATATAAATGAATATACTGTAATCATCTACAATTAAAAATAAATACTTCTTATGACCAAAAATAATATGTTGTGAAACATAAAATTATTCAAGATATAATAATTATAGACATCTATCAGTTTTGACATCATTCATAGATTTAAATATTTCATTGTAATTCTTAACCTTTAAATAATAATCACACATAAAGTAATTACTTTTATGTAACTATAGAAATTATAAAAATTGTTCATGCTTTAAAAATATTTTCAATAGTATGATGTTTTCATAACCAAGTCTCCTATGCCAAAAAATTTCCAATGATTCTACATAATTTATACACTTGAACTTTTTTAGATGAATCATTAAAATAAATAATATAAACACTGTATTTTCAATTTTCAAAAAATAAAACAAATTTATTTTTCAAGACTATACATTTATCATTTTCAAAAATAACATTTAATCTATTATCATAGAGTTTTGATATACTTATTAAATTATTTTTTTAACTATTTAAAAAAATAATTTTGAAATAAAAAAAGTTATAGAAAAACAAACTTCACCGATACTATGTCACCTTTAGAATTGTCTTCAAATGTAACTAGGCCTCCATAACATAAATCAAAAGGTATAAAATTTTAAATATCACCTGTGATGTTCATTGAGAATTAAATATCTAGATAACATAAATATTTGAGACTTATAAGGAAAATTTCCTAAAATTAAACAATCAGGTAGAGTGTTTTGGTACCCATGACAACATGGTTCCAATCAGATTAGTAGCATAAAATTTTGGAATCCAGATTGATTTAAAAAAATTATTATTTAGTTTTTTAGAAAATCAATCTCTATCAACAAATGTCTTTGTATTTCTAAATGATTTTATAATAATAAATGAACATTCATTGGAATAATTCCCCGACATTCTATATTTAAAATATGTTACCCTTGAAATACTTCCTTTTTTAGCTTCTAAAAAAAGTAGTCTTATTTATAATTGGTGATAAACTATTATAACAAAAACCATTATTGTTATAGTTTGGTTTAATCATAGGCATCATTTTATCATATTGTTATTTTCCTTGAACAAATGTATATAGAGTTTATTTAAGATTACTAACTTCTCTCTTCATATCCATATTATTCTTTTGAATAATTTATAAATTAGTATAAAATTTTACATTAAATATGGAATTTGTATTTATCAATTTCTTATTTTATTTCTCAAGAATCTTACATTTATTCTCGATATTATTCATATCATCCAAAACAAATTAAATCTTTTTTCCTGATCTTTGTTATTTACTGTTAGAAAGTACTTAATTTATTTTCTTCTTTCAACTTCAAAATCTCAAAATAAATATTATTTTTAGATTCATCATTCAGTGAAACACATATATTCATATGAATACAGTTCCATTTCAGTTTATCTATTTCTTTAGTCAAATTATTACTTTTATTTTTTATGCCAGTCTATTTTTCAATTATCCCAATTCCATAATTCATTCATTACTTATTTTATTTAAGTAGTTGTTTTCACTTATAAATAATATAATAAAAATAAGAATAAGAATAAGAATTAGTTTCATTTTATTATTTAGAAATATAATTATGGTCAACATTATCAAGAGTTATTAATTGAGTAAAGAAATATTTAGGTGTCTCAAATTATACACCTATCACAGCAAGGGTACCTGTTTCTTTTTCATTACACAGGTCATTACTTGAATCAAAGCTATCTAAACAGTTCCATAATCTAAAAAATACTGATTTTATATTATTATTTTATATTGAAAATTATTTTAATACTTGAGTTTGGGCCTGTTAGGCCTGATGTGAGCTTTTTTCCCACACTCATAGTCAGTTAATTATGAAACATCATTATCATTTCAACTATTATATTTCTTATACACCTTTTTGCAATTTCTTCTGAACTACCTCTTTCCACCTTTGTTTTTCATGAATTTTAAAAACTTAATACTAAAATGATCCATACCTTTATGAATTTATTGTAACTCAGATTCAGGTAAATTAGATGATTCACTAACATTATAATTAAAAACTATACCTTTCTTTTTTGTAGTCTCCCAATGAGCAATGTTTTTTAACTCAAGATCATACTATAGTAAATATCTAATTAGTTTATTTAAATTATTCTATTTAAAATTATTACTTTCATCGATATCCACTTTATTTTCATGCCATAATTTTGGATGATCTCTTAGTATTAATTCAACTAAATATGTGTTGTTAAGTACTTCGCCAATTCCACTCATAAAATTTTTAATGCACATAAAATAGTGAAACGTCTAGTTCATCGACCCACCTTCACCCATATTGAAATTCTAGTATTATTCTTAGAGAATTATTAGATTTTTTCATTTAATATTTTCTATCCCATAGATAGTAACTTAAAGGATTCTACATATGTTGTGGGAGGTCTTACATGCTAAAACATGTCTATAGAAACTTATACTTTTAGAACAGTATAAAATAAATTTTACTTTATAATTTAAAATATAATTTACCATTATATTACCTAAAAATGTCTCTATATTATCTTGAGATAATTTATATGGTTTATCCATGATCATCTAATGGTACGCACTTAGCTCTTTCAGGTATGCTTCTATTCATTCTTTCCAGTACCCATAATCACTTCCATAAAAATATGGAGGATTTTGTTCAATCCATTTATCATTAGAATTAATACTATCCATATTACATAACTTGACTTTTTTATGTATAAAATTAGGTATAGGATGACCAGGTTAGCATAATAGTTAAAAGTAATCAATGGAAGTTATATCTGAAAGGAACCAATCATCTGATTCCAATAGTTTGGTATCAGATTAAAAAAATCATAGGTGTTAAATAATCAGTGAAAAACCTTTGATACAAATTTTTGGATCAATATTTAAGAAAAAATAGACTAAAGGGGGGGGGGGTAATAGTTTTTAAAAAAAATTAGAACAAATAATCAATAATATTTTATTATTTAATGAATATTGAGTGAGTATAGTTTTCAAGTTATATAGTGTATTGGAAATTAACAGAATTAACATAGTATTTTTATAGTGGTTAATATCTCCAAGATTCTAGTACACTCTTTGAACTTCTCTATTCAGTGGGAATATTGGTACCCACTAAGAAGAACTCACAATTAGATGTGTGATAACTTGTTACATACACTACCTTTTCAAATACCAGAAGGCACAACCCTAACTTTGTCTGGGAGTCACAGCCCAATATTGACCTGAATTTTATTTTGGAGTCACAACCCAAGAACCTTACTTTTGGGTGGTATAATAACCAATACTAGCCTAATTTTGAATGTGAAAATAATAAATTTATGATAACTATTACAAAGAGAATAAAGAAAAATAAAACGATGAAAACTATAAATATTAAAAACCAATAGTTGATTAGAAGATGAAGAAGATACCACTTGGTTATCTTTTATTACCTCAGCAGTAGTGGATGGAACAGTTGTAGTATCTTTGTGATCATATCCAATTGAATAGTGGTCACCAATGTTATTGAACATATATATTGAAAAATTATATATGTCACTAGTCCGTTGAATGAGCTTTCATTTTTTTTGTTATCACATCCACCATTGATCACATTCAAATAGATTGACCTCACATGATTAATTCCATGATCTTTTAGGTTCATATAATTATCCAATCACTACGTTAAACAAGTTATAAATTAATAATACATATAATGATTCCATTAATTTTACTCTGAAATATTATGTGCTAAATAATAGAGAGTTTTGGCACTTTTTTATTCTTGCATAAAATAACTTCTAACTGATTATAATATGATCATCATTTTAGACATGTTTATTACATATTAATAATTAAAATTAAAATATCTAAATAAATATATAGTTTCATAAAATATTAAAAATGCTCAAACAGATCATAATAAAGAGTATACTGAATGTATGTATATATAAAAAACTTTTTATCAGAATATATAATCAAATATCTAATTATTTTTTTAGAAATATAAAATAGTAATTAAAAAATAACAATTTTTTTTTAGAAAAATGTATTCAATTTAAAAAAAAATGAATTAGCTGTAGACATATATTTTTAATTGGTGGTAGCATGATGAAATACTTGGTGGTAGTAATAGGTTACTATTGTTGTCGTTGCACTCACTGTGATACCAATGAATTTTTTGAAGAATGCTACCACGAAGGAGTGATGCTACTGCTATATTTTAAGTGGTAGTACTTTCTTTATAGCAAGATACTATTATACTTATACCATGCATGAAGCTAGATACCATTTAAGTAGAGGAGAATTGCTACCAATGTTGAAGGAAGAAGATTCTATGGGAACATGAACTACCGTCTCACTAGCTACTGAGATACCATCCCAGATACACCATTACAGAAATACCATCCCACGTAGACGTGCTACTATCACTAAAGGAAGGTAGTACAACCATCACTGATAGAGGAGCGATGCTACCTTCACCGAAGATAGATTCTACTATCATGATGATAAGGGTGTTCTACATTACTACTATAGAACCAAGTGAGATTAGTTACTGTCACAAGTATTGGTCTGCTAAAGTCTCTACCGTATTGGAGAAAATAGAAAAGGAGGTTTTCATCATGTCACATGAGGATCTTGGTTGCATTGGTGTGCGAAGAAGATAAATGAGGACGGTGTGTTCCCATAGAAGCTGAATTGGTAAATGCTGTGGACATGGAGATGCAAATAGGTGGATGCAGATGGCTATGAATTTCCATGAAGAAGATGAAAAATAGAAGAGACAGACACAAATATACGTACACACACACACACACACTATTTAAAAAATTATGAAGATATATATATATTTATTGTGTCATATTAAATGAATTAAAAATAAAAATAATGTATTTTAGAAGTATAATATTAAGAAGAAAAAAATGTAATTTAAAATTATAAAGAATGAAAGATATAAAATTTTAAACTTAAAACATTAAAAACTTAATTAAACAAATTTAATTAACACATATATTAATGAAATAAAATAATGAAATATAGATATATATACACACACATACAAGTATATATATACTTGTATATATATATATATATGTGTGTGTGTGTGTGTAAATATAAATGTATATATGTGTGTGTGTGTGATAAATATCACATTTTAAGATTAAAACATATGAGTAGTACATGATCACATTAAATAATAAATTGCATATTAATACCTGTGATATATAGAATTATATGATCAAATTAAATAACATGTACATATGATAAAAACAATTAACACATGATCACATTAAACACATATTAGAATATACGATATAGAATATAAAAAAATAAACATTTAAATAATATGATATTATTATGCATGAGAGTAGTTAGAATTTATAAAAACAAAGATTACAAACCAAGTTTATACACCAAACAATTGGGAACTCCCATAGGTGTTCCGGGCGGCCCTTAGGAGGGTGGTTTTGGAAAAGGAGCTGGAATTTCTCTAGGTAGATGATATATACTAGTATGGAGTTATGACCAACTTACCCCACCGCTACTCCCATGAGGTCTACTCAAGGATCTGAGGGCTGGAAGTCAGTCTTGTAGTCAGCTATAGGCAATAGAGGGATATGATCAGGCAGTGCATGACATGATTCAAGGTACATTTTTTGTGTTCTCTACTAGGAAACTAGTACCCAGAGACTCAAAAAAAATCAAATCTTTCATTTTTGTATCCCTTGTTAAAGAGATTGAGGTTTTAGTGGATCCTTTAGCCCGATCTATGCAGCTAGAGACTCTTATTAGGAGAAATACCTTAATTAGACACTTCTATTGGTTGTGTGAGATCATGATCAATAGAGAATTGTTTACATGAGATATATTTATGGTTGTGATGAAGCCGTATAAAATAAACCTTGACATATGATTTTATCTATAGTTCATGCTCATATAAACTAATTTTGTCTGAGGGTGATGTTCCTTTAAGCAGACGAAACTAAATTTCACTTCATGGGAAAGAGGGATTTTTAGTTAATTTGAGTAGGGATCATGCACAGAAAGATACAACCAATCACTCAAAAGTTAACGAGTTTGAAACTTGGTGTAATAGTCTCTTAAAATTCTCATCTCCTAGAAGTGGTAGAAGAATAAATATATGTATTCGTCATGGATGTACTGGGATTAAACCCTCATAGAGAGGTAAAATTTTATATTGATTTAAACCATAATATAGCTCTTCTATATTCTATATATTATTTGATAGACCATACCGATCTCCTAGATCTAAGGTTGAAGTTGGAGGATCATTAAGAGAAAGGTTTTACAGGAACCAAGGTGTCCCCTCGGGTATCTCTAGTGTTGTTTTCTAAGAAGGAACACAATATCCTAGGGTGTTCTATTAACTTTCACCCTAAATTAGGTGAAATTCAATAAAAAATTTCCTCTACTAAGGATTGATGACATATTTTATTAGCTTAAGGGCATGAAGTGGTTCTCAAAATTGATTTCAGATTCAGTTATCATTAGTTATGGGTTCATGCGGGGAATATTTTGAAGTTGTAATTGTATTGTCACTATGACTATTATGAGTTTATAGTGATTCCCTTTGGGGTAAATAATAACCCAAATATGTTAATTGGGATTATGAACCAACTATTTTATCCCTTCATAGACTGATTTATAGTTTCATTCATCGAAAACTTCCTCATTTACTTAGCATCAAAGGTCAAAGATGTGAAGCATGTAACATCCCGAGATTTTATGAGAAGTATTCTTTTTAATTTATTTGTTGTCTTGTGTTGTATGCTACACCAAGATTATCTTGCGCTATACGCAACGCCATATTAGATTGCACTATACACAACACTATTCTTGGATCGTGTTACACAAAATTTCAAGATCGTTTTATAGAAGTTATTCTACACAACATTGAGTGTATATATATATATTCAATGTATAAATGAAATATGGTTGGATTATATTATACACAACAACAAAGGAATCTTACACTACACGCAACCCTGACTTGTCTTGCTTTACAAGCAATCACAACCTTCCACGATAGCGTGTGTTGTACGCAATATCGAGTTTCACTAAACAACAATATGTTATTAAAATATTATATAAACTAGCAGTTATGAATAGTAATACCCACTTTTTGAAATTTTATAAATTTTACCTTTCAAAATGGACTTCATTTTTGGATTCGTAATATCGAAATTATCCTAGGGTGAAATTTTAGTATTTTTCTGAAAACTTTCAATTTTTGATGAATAGTGAAAACATTAGGTTACTATTTAAAAACCGAATTTTTATTTAAATAAAAATTTATTTTATTTAAATTAATTTTTGGTCAAAATAGATACATAATACCTATATAAGTTCAATGTAATCTATTGGAGTAATTTTATAATAATATAGATACATAAAAATATTATTGAACTTTTTACCGTCTTTTACCCACCTCCTAGGAGCATTTGCAATTGTATATAAAACGTAATTTTACCGCTTCTGTGAGTTGAATTTCAAAAATCTGAGAGACACAGTTAATATCAAGGAGTAAAATGTGGTTCAATAAGATAAAAATAAATTTTGGTGAATAGTAACTTTTTACTTTTATTTACCACGGTTAAAAGTAAATAGGGTAATTAAGTGTAAAAAAGATATTATTATTACCCTAACACATGTCCTAATTCTATTGGATAAGTGTAATTCGGCCAAAAACAACCTTATGAATAAAATATTACCCTTTAGGTCCACTTGTATTAGATTAGGACACTTATTATTATTTTATTTAAAGAAGAGTTAAAAGAGTTAAAATCAAAGTTTAATAACTAAAACATTTTTAATATAGGGTTATACATAAGATAAATTAGACTATAAATATTAATTATAAATATAAAAATATATCCTACATAATTTTATTTTATTTATAATTTTTAGACATTAAATAATTTAATTTATTTATGACACAATGATGATGTAGTAATTACCTTATTAATAAAATATTAACATAATTGATGTTATAAACACCCAAATAAATGTAATTTGAGACTTTTTATGAATTACAATAATTTTCTAGGTTAATATGACATATTATTATTGATTTAATTAACTTTTTTTGGACTAATCATGCTTATATGATTTTCAAAAAAATCAATTACCAAATAGTGTCAAAATTGACATAAAATAGTTTTTAGACAAATATTATATTATTAATTGATATTATATTCCTAAAAATCTAAGGTTCGGGAAAATGACTTATATAAGGTTATATATATTAATAATGAACCACTTGGGGTTATTTTGACTTGTTATAGTAAGTTTATTAACCATATAGTTTAAGAAAACAAGAAGACACAGTAAAGGTTAAATTATTTAACTTAGAGTTAAATCTAAATGATATGGTTAAAATAGTAACCTAAACTTCTCTAAAACCAATTGGTTGAGAGGATTTAGACCCATCCCAACTTTAGCTTCTAAATAAATCAATTTGGATCTATTATAAACCAAATATGACTTTATTATAAAATAATATTTTAAGTTTTTTCAAAGGTGCCCCTCTCCTCCCTTACAAAAAGGGAACCCCTTCCCTCTTCTCTTCACACCCTTTTTATCCTTGAAGCTCAGCTAACCACAAAAAATTACTCTTTTCAACCTCTCTAGTGATATCATAGAGGTTATGGTATTCTAAAAATACCAAATCTAGTGCCCTAAGAAGAAGTTTAAATGAGGTGCGTCGAGGAAGAGGTAATCTCTTCTACCGACTCTTTCAAGTTTCTTTCTTCTTATACTTCCTCTTCTTTAGTTTTTTCATTATAAAGTAATAACATCAGTATTACTTATATACTGATATGTTATTATAAATATTAAACAACCCTATTTAACCTTCTATCTATCCTACGGAAAATTAAATCACCGCGCGTGCGTACGTATGGAATACCGTCTTCACGCCGTGGTGTAATCAGTTTTTCCACCACCACCTTACTTGGATGGGTATAATAGTGTAAAGAATAACTATATATGATTATTATAAAATCATACTGATTCTAATATATTATATCATCCAATCCAATTCCATTCAATAAATATGGGAACGATATCATCGCTCGTGCGTACGTACGGATTACTGTCTCTACGACGCGATGAGATTCATTTTCCATGTTAACAATTACAGAATGATTATAAAGTGTATATAATAAGTAATCATGAAATATATGACATAATAATTCTACTAGATTTATGTATATATGTATGTATGTAATCTACTTAATTCCATTCAATTCAATAAGGAAACGAAAACAACGTTCACGTGTACGTACGACCTACCATCTCCATGAATGGTGTATTTCTTTCCATTTATCAATATATTATATATATATATATGTATATTCTGAAAATATATTATATTTAAATAATTTTTTATATTCTGGAATTAAGTAATCATGATATAATTAATCATATTAATAATTACAAGTCAAAACACGGATGATAAATGAAACGATTTTACCCAAAACGCTGCTTTAACAAGGAATTTACAAAAAACGGGAAATATAAAGTCATAAGTGAATCATATATGATATCATAAAAATGAATATGATTCTTTAATAAGTAAATGAAATTATTTAAATCATTATACCGGAGGTTTGGATACGTACGAAGCATATCCGACCTAAGGTAAGGGATAACTTTTCCAATCTCGTTTTTATCTGAGATTGTTTATTCGTAAGTATTTACTGGGGTTATATTTATCATCCATGTCCATGTTTTCTAAAAATTGCTTCTTGTATGTTTAAAGTCCTTTTACCCATTTTGACTTTTACTAGATGGTATGTAAGGAATCTTTCTTTTGTTTTCCATACAAGGTACTTTTTGACTTTTCTGGTAAAAGTACTAGAAGAATGTTTTTTAACTTATACGGCATGAATGGATTTTTACGATTTTATAATGCATTATTTACATAAAGATTCCTCTACATGATTTCATGATTATTTTCAACAGAATAATTTTCTTTTAAAATTGAATAGAATTTTGTGAAAAGAAAATGATTTTGAAGAAGAAATGACATTTTCCTCAAGAATTTATTTCAAGTGTTTTATCAAAACCATTTTCCATCTAAGATGACAGTATTTCATATGTGTATGTTTCAAGTATAATGTCTCTTTGATTTACATGGTTTCACTTTTCTTATGATGAAATGGTATCCATTTTTTTATATGGATTATTTTATGATGGGATGATGTTTATGAAACCCATTTTATTCTTTGGGTTATGATGAATGATTTATGTTTAAGTTGTGGTAAAATTAATAATGATTTCATTAAGAGATGGGTGGGACCTATATCTCCCTTCAATGCATTGGGTAAAGATTTATATCTCATGAGATAGACATGGATGGAATGGTAAGTTAATCCGGTTCAGTGACACAGGAATGGAACGAGGAGTGAACTCGATTCAGAAAGGGACTTTATCCACTAAGATGGTCTTGGCAGCAATGCCTTGGATACTATGGAAATAATATCATGTGATTAATGGTTTGACACAATTAAATGTTTTATTCCCATGTCATTTTATCATAATTGATGTTCCTTTATGACCTATGCCTTACGTACTGCCAAGATTTATTTCACAACTCAAGATTTTGATGTGTAAACTTTATGTTCATGTTTTGAAGTTCAAATGTATATGGTTTGTTTTATTTTCTCCTTGATTACCCTTACTGAGCATTTGATCTCACCCTTTATATGTTTTATTTTCCCTAGGATATAAAGAAAGGTTTTAGGTAAGAAAAAAAGGGAATATCATTATGAGAGATGTTGAAGATCTTTCACCAAGATTAGAAGATTATATTCCTAGTTTCCAAAGACACTAAACTATTACAGTCCTTTAGTGTTTGTTTTTGTTGTGTATTAGGTATTTAGAAAAATTAATTTAATGTCTATGTACATCAAGCTTTGGGTCTCTACAATTGGTATCAGAGGAAAAGGAGGTAGGAATGAATCCGATCCTTGGTAACTCTCACATGTGAGCGTTGGACGAAGCGTGGATCTCTGCCCAAGGGCTTCATGAGGAAATGGCTGCCACTGGGGATAGTGGTGTGTCCCACCCAGGGGGTGTATCCAACCATGGAGTGCCCTGATAGGTATCAATTATAGTCAACTAGAAGTAATTATAGATTGTTACAGAGCATATGAGGGTGTTCCTAGAATTAATTGAGAAACGTTTTTTATACAGAAAGATATTGAAGTTTCAATTGGGAATTAGGGTGGTCTACATCTATGGATATTTTATTTTATTGTAGAGGACCCAGTAAGGATCTAGGTTGTTCTAGCTTGTTTTCCACTCAAGATCGTGCTTAATGTGTGAATTTTCTATAGGTTGGAGGGGTACTATCGGTTTTCCATTCTAGAATTTTCCAAAATCATGACCCATTAACTACCATAACCCAAAAGGGGCCTGAATTCATTTTTCCCAAGTGATGTTAGAGGGAGTTTGAGTATCTGAGGTAGAGGTTGACTAGTATTACTATATTGAGACTACTGGATGGGGGATTTGATTATGTGGTGTTCTAATATTCCTAAGGGGTTAGGATAATTTATGTATTGATGGATAGGTAGGAAGTGATTGTTTATAGAACTATACAGATGATACTCAATGAGTAGAACTATGTGGCCCATGACCTAGATATGGAAGCAGTAGTGTTCACCTTGAATACTCAAAGGTACTACCATCTGAGTGAGGACTTTATAGTATACTCATACCACTTGAATCTTAGGCACATCTTTTGTAAGAGAGGTCATAACCAAAGGTAGCAGCATTGGATATAGTTAATATAAGACCATGAATTTACTATTGATTGTATTCTAGGAAAGGGAAATGTGGTAACGGATTCCCTCATCAAGAAATCACATTATTAGTTTCTAGGAGAAGTGTTAGAGCAGTTGGACTCATTACATTTTTCCTTAGTGGATGAGGGTGGAGTGGCTTATCTTTGATTGATGGTGGTGTCCACTTTTCTTCTTCATAATATTTGTCATGAGTCAACCCACTAGGGACCACTTGGTTGATGATAAGATGAATGTGACAAACCCACACCCACCTCTAATAGGCTAGGGGCTGAGACAAACATCAAGTAGGAAATATGGAAATGGGAGGCCTTAGCCTAAAAAATTGTACACACACACAACTAAAACCAAGCATCAGTGATCAGATATAATAAACAATAGAAACATATAGGGTGTACACCATGCATGAAACAAACTCTATTAAAAACATAAATTAGAGTATAATAGCATAATAAAAATGAAAAAGGAAAAAATACAAGACCAACCAGAAATATAGGGGGAAAGAACCAAACTGTTAACAACTATAAAGAGTAGAGTAGGGGAGATCTTGGATCTAGATCCTTGATTTAGACCACAGAACAAGGCTATTGCCACCATATACTACTAAGATCTACTATACCAGCTCAATCATAGTAAATTCTAATATATCTGTCGACTGAATAAGACAAAAAATGTGTAGGAAAATACTATATAGGGGTGAGTATGTAAATACCTATTTGGACACCCCAAAATCACCAAATATAAAGTATTAAAAGAGAGGGTAGTCATATCACAACCACCAAGGAATGTAAATCAGAATATTATACAACAACTATAATCATAATAACATAGATATGATCAATAAGAATCCTAAATGAAGAGATAAATGGGATCTCCATCTCCACAGTCATATAAGAATTATGAGTTAACATGCAACTCCACGGTCCATCTTTGATGCCTAGTATCACATGAAACCTCATGAGAATATCTATTGACGGGACCATGCCTCACCACTATGCTCTACATATGAGGGATCCACAACTCTAGTATAGGACCAACTCCCCACTGGATCTTGAAGAAAAACGAGTACCAATCCATTGATAGATAACCCGCTCAATGTTGTAGTATGGGGGAGTACAGACTCTACCCTTGTAAAGTGTCTGTGGGACCAATTACTTGGTGTTACCGGAGAGTACTGAACCCAGTAAACCTATGATGATCACACACAATCTCTTCCACCTGGGTAAAGCATACAAGGGACTCACTCCCTGGTGCGACGGGGGGGGGGGGGGGTCCAACCTTAATATCTCTCTATGGATAAAACTCGATCACTGCCATCTGATAAGAATTGATAAAATAATTATCCCACTAGTATCACCACACATCATATCTTTTGTTTATAAACAAAGTCCACTATCAAATTCTACATAGAAAATTTCCCAGGATAGACTAACCACATACCCAAATTTGAGTTTGGAAAAATCATGACGAATGCATGAGGCTCATCATTGGTCTAACAGGATAAAATGTAAATCCAAATATATTTCACACCAAATGTAAATGAATGAAAAAAATGGATCATTACATTAATAATATCATAGAAAAACACTAAATATTGGCTATTTTATTTTACAAAATGGACACTCAATGAAAAAGAATGCATTTCATCATAACACATATGACATTTGATTCATGGGACCAATCCACAAGTTGGAATTAAATACTCAACATTGGTCTTGAATGAGCCGCCTAAATACCATGATCATGATGCTATAGATGGGTTTTCAATATGAAATCTTTTTAATAAGTTACATCGAACATTATATTCCACAATAATAATAATAATATCATCATTTTATATTTTCAGGATTAAAAAATTTATTCATGTGATAGAAATGGGTATGAAAACTCGGGCATGGAGGCCCTATTTCCAAAAACATAATCCACCCCATTCATATCTCCAAGTATTGAATCCCAATTTATTAATTTATCTTTCTATTTTTTTTATTTCAATAGTTTATGTATGGAATAAGAGAATTATTTCTCCACCCCAGTATCATGTTCAAAAGATGACCCCTCTATCCAATCTTGTGATCTCACTCAGTACATCACTCATTATTCTTTTAAAAAAAATATTATTTTTATAAATAAAAAAGAATACCTCACCTACTCCTCCCATGTCTCTGATCACAAGAAGGGGATGGATTTCATGTTTCAGATTGCTAGGTCGTCGCCTTCTCATGCCATTGGTTGTTTCCGCCACCATGACTACCATGGATGAATTCTCTAGAACAAAACCACCCTCAAAGAGTATTTTCACCTAGTCCATCTCGTTCACCATGCAATGATGATCTCAAGAAGTCAAAATATTTTCTCAATGCATCTTAGATAAACACCATGCCTAGATCCATCATCTCGATCCCATTTTCATGACCATGTCTTTATCGCATCTGTAAAACCTAAAATCAAACTCATGACCATGATCTATTATGAAAAAGAATGAACACACAATGACTGGTCCATCTATGTATCATTTAATCATCATTAAATCAATCATTAATGATAAATTCCAAGAACAGATAGGGAAAGTAATATAACACAAAGTGATCCTCTATTATCGTCCTTGTTTATTTGTAAATAATCTATAGAACCTAATGAAAAGGGATTATCAAATCAATAAGTATCAATGATGATAAATAAATCTCAAATTCCTATATTTGGGAAGAGAGAATCAATGGTTAGAAAACCAATGAAGATCAATTCATTGGGAATTAATTCACATTCATCTCAAATTATAAATGGTGATTAAACCAAAAAAATAAAATATCCCAACTTAGGTTTGGATTTATTACTAAAAAATAATGTTTCCAAACCATTGTTTTTAATAAGATTCCTTAAATCCATCGATGATGATGAAACTCACGGTATTCTGTCCCTCGGTCTGTGATCCCACAATTATCTGCCAACACTCTTGCCACCAAAGTTATCCTCTCATTCCCTTTAGGTTTATGCAACTAAACATAAGTAATTTACAATAGTATCATTTATATTGATGTTTCATTAGGGTTTCTCAAATAAATGAAAATTAAATTAATTAATTAATTTAATCATCCCATGACAGTGCTCTATCCAAGCGACCGATGCTGAAATTACTTATGCCACGCCTTGGGGAAAACCCACATTTTAGATTTAATGGTAGTGTCATAACTCCCATATAATACTCCTTTTCAGATATATTCTAGTATTTAGGAAAAACTATGTGTGTGGGTTATAATATATTTAATATTTTTAATATCACAACATCGAGGCTCTCTAGACTCTAGAATTTCATGATGAATTAGTGTCTATCTTTGAAAATATTCCTTAAAATATTCAAAAGTCTTACAAAGAAAAAATAGAGTTATGAAACTCTCCCTATCTTCAAGTCTTTTTTCCAAAATAGAAAAGTCATTCTCTTATTGAAAATATTTAGTTTTCATTTGGATCTCTTTCTCCCACAAGCTCACATAGAAGTTTTTATGCTTTCAATAAGTATAAAACTAATAAAAACACTCATATATGAAGCGTCTTCTCCCACCAGTCCTAAAACACCCCTAGAAACTTCAAAAATATAACACTAACCTCAATGTCCAACTCACCCTGGTTGAAATCATGAAATGAGTCATGAACATATCTCCTCAGCTACAAAATGTAGAATACCTCATTCACTCAGTCAAACTACAGTAGTTGGATGAAGTATTACACCACCTTTCAAATGAAATATAGTAATAGTAAAAAAGGCCAAAACCACTTGGAGATAGACTTTCAACTCAGAAATATCTATGTAACCCTTTACAAGTTGTTATATCTTTGAACACATGATATTCTCATCAAATTCCAAAGGCTAACATCGTCCATCCATAAAGGTATATTTTATCCTCCGTATAATCATGATGTGAAGGGTATATTACATTCTGAAATGATAATTCAGGAGACACCATAAAGGCGGACTACATCTTGTATGCACTGGGATACCAAAATTTAATCTAATCCCTAATCTTGGATGGTTAGGAAGTGGGATAAATTGGGGAGTTAGTCTACAATTTCCCCAATATTGTCCTGAAATCTCTCCAATCATGGAATCCCCAATATAGAATCCACAAAGTTTTGATCCCATTTCTTCTTCCATCCAGGCACCTTAGTTTTTACCAATTTATAGGTGAGACATCAAGAGTTTAACCCAGGAACAACCCACCATATCCTTGGTCACACATCCCAGATCTAAAGGATACCAATACATCCTTACCTCTCTTGAATATACTGATAAGGGAAAGCATGGAACCTCCACATCACTTCTATTCACATCATTAATGGTTTCATAGTCTATAATAAAATGAGGATGATATGATCTATACCTTAATAATATCCAGCGGGAACATGTCCAGTGGGTATTTGGTAATGCGAGATCTCACAATCGATATCCCCTTATTATGCCTACCTAACATGATGAAAAGTGGAGGGGTAAAAATTATCATTTGGAGGTAATATGCACCACCCTCATCCTTAATGGTCAATTGAAAAGCAGTCATCCACTCTATAACCTCACCCAATAACAGTGAATGGAAAACCTCTCTATGAGAATATGATACCATAGTCACACCCTTTGGTGGATCTCAAGATAGAACCACCTTGTTACTACTTTTTCTGAGAATACATAACCCTAAGGAGTGGACCTCCCAAATCTAGAATTGATAATTTGAGAGCTTCCCATAAATATGGTACTCTCATATAATTTCTAGAACTATCCTCAAGTGTCTTTCAGAGTTGACCTATGACATCGAGTACATAAGGATTTCACCGAATAAGACTTCAATGAACCTATCCAATAGGGGTTAAAAATTTAGTTTATAGGTTTCAAAAACTCTATTAGGGTGTTCAACACACTGAAGGGTATCACCAATAACTAAAGGTTACCATAGTTGATTTATGAATCCACACTCGATAAATCCACATATTATACCAAGAGCTAATGAAAACATATGTCGTTGTTGATCTCCAAGAGTCACTTCACCCTAGACACTAGTCAAATAAATAATAAGTTCTCAGGTGTGGAAACCCTCTCCTGATAATCACCTGATTTTGGATGCATCAATATATACATGATCTTAAGCTATCATCCACACCCTAAGTTAACAACACAAGGTTTCCTAGGTGAACAAACTCGGTCTAACAAGCCCCTACTCTTCAAACTCATCAAATCATACCTCCATATCTCATAGCTACACAGGCTCATCTGATATGATAACATAGATATTGTGCCATACCTAGTGCAATCTCATGTTTAAAATGAACTATCGATAGGGAGGTGAACCTAACACATACTTAGGGAAACCATTCTCACACCTCTCAAATATTATAGGAACTTAATTTTTATAGAATTCTCTACTATGAGGGTTATACTTTCCAACTAATAAGGAATCCACTATATTATATTGACCCATACTTTTCATATATAGATAAAACATCTTAGTAGATGAATATTCATTACATAACATAATTATCCATGCCAAAATCATATAGGTCTAGTTAATTTTGAAACATAGAAACATAAACTACTCTTTCACAAAATATCTAAATCATCTCCCACTATGTTGTTCATAACTAGAACTATTCGTTGACATATCATACTTAGTACATTTTTTCATAAACTAGGGAATGGAAACATAATAAAGGGTGAGTTCATATGAACAATAAGGGTAAAAAAGGGAGATATAAATGATCACATAATCATAACATGAATATAAGGGTATTAGAACACGATAATAACATTTTAAAATCATACCCAATATTTCATAGATCATAATATTGAATTATGGAATAAATCTTGGAAGTTTATAAGACAAGAATCATAAAATAATCAAATAGCATAATCCATGGAATAATAACATTAGAAGAAGAAATGAAATTGTGACATACATGTAAGTATAGAAATTTATTTCCTTAGTAAACAAGGATCATTGCTAATATAATCATATTAGAGTAGTTTAACTCCCTAAAACATTGTATTAGTCAAGTTTATCCACCAAGACTATCATAGTGGATTTATTTTAATCCCTAAACCATCAAAGTAGTCATGGTTCACTCCCTAGACTATCATAGTAGATAAAGTACCTTGATGAATTGGATTCACGCCCCATCCAATCCTATTTATCTCACGAGTTATCAATTTTACTCAATTCCTTTGAGGGAGATTTAGGTCCCACTTATCCTTGGTTATAACATGAACACCCTCTTTTTTTTAAAGTTACCAATGTCCATGTTATAACATAACCACTGCCACATAATGAAAACCATACATATTTGTGTCATAATATCATAAAATATTCATTAAATTATAATCTATGAAAATAATTGAGTTTCATAAACATTTAATCATAGAATAACCCATGTAAACGAAATGGGTTTCAAAAATATTCCATCAATTCATTATAATATAACCCATGGAATAGAAATAGGTTCCAAGGAAATATTTTCATTATAAAGATAAAATATCCAGAGAAAGAATAAGGATAATATAATTAGACCATTTCCCCAGTAAATCATAATTTAAATCAAGGGTTGTTTCCCTTGATGAATACAAATACCATTAAAGATCATTAAAATATTCTTGAGAAAAATAACCTTTCCATTTTAATATTTCTTCTTTAAAATTTTAAAAAAAATCATAATATTATGGAAAACATTTATTTGGAAATAAATATGGAAACTTTTAAATAAATCATCAAAGTCTTGAGTGTTCATGATGGTGGTAAATTTTGTTCATTCCATATAATTTAAAATAAAAACATTTCCTTAACACTTCTGTAGAAGTACCTCATTCAGAAAATGACAATAATATTCCTTTTAAAATATTTTATAAATAGTAAAATGAGGGTAAAAATGAATTTAAAAAATCATTTTAGAATAGTAAAAACCTTATTTAAAACATTTTTAAAAAACATGGATGTGAAAGAAAAAGTTGTTTCGACTGAAGAGAGAAATAAATAAGATTATATTTAAAAACATATTTTCAGTATATTGAGTAATTAAGTTGAGGAAAACAAAAGGAAAACATAAATTTTCATGAAATCACCATAGGAGAAGAAATTTCTTGAGTTTTTTGATATATATATTATTATATTTCATTATTAGTACTTAACCATAAATAATCTAAATAAAAAATGATATTATACAATAAAACTCTTAATGCTTTAGTAACATTTGAATCATAATTACCATGAAATAAAGAGAATTATATGGAAATTTAAATCCCTATAAAATTCATAATAATCCTCATAAAATACATTAGTTGGCAGTATATTCACCAAATAAAGAAACAAGTGGTCTATGCATCATGTGTCCCACAAAAATAAAAGTGTGATGAAAATACCTTGCCTTAGGTTATAATTCCTTCATACATGTTGGAACCTCTTATACAAAAAAATACATATTTATTATAAAACTATTAAATACCATTATTATATATATAATACCCTATATTACATAATTATAACCTTTTATCACATGTTTGTTTACACTTCTTTATTAAAATCACTGTTCTAGGTGGTATCCGCATAATTTTTCATGTATGTTCTAGTTTGGTAGTTTCAGTAATTGTATTTTGATCTTGGTTACATCATCTAAAGAATTTTTTTCATGATAGAAATATTATATATATTTATTATATAAATTGTTTGAGTCATTCATAAAATACATATATCAAAAAAATGAATGGCATCGTTCATGGATACGATAAGTCAAACATACCCATGAACATTGTTTCCATTTTTTGATGGATGAAATGAAATAAAGGTAAATAATAAATCAACTTTATAGAATAATTATTATGTCATAAATATAATATATATTTATTAATTCAATCATTATTACCATCCAAGTAAAATAAAAATAAAAATGAATCACATCGATTCGTAGATGTGGTGGTCCACACATTCAAACTGTCGACACTATCGTTTTCCAGAAGTTTGGAAGGTAAGAAAGTAGATATTATATTATAATTAAAGAATTATGATTATTTTATAATTATAATATATAAATATTAAACCTATCAAAATACACATCCCTAAAATATTATGATGATAAATTTATTGTATCAGTACGTAGAGACGATAATCCATACGTACACACAAGCTATAATTTCACTTACAATTTGATGGAAATGGGTTTAATAAAAGTGGTTTAATAAATATAATAAAATTTTATTATATTTATGGTACTAAATTTATTATTTCATATATAAAATAATTCATTTATTGTAACGCCCCGACCCCAGCTACCCAGAGTCGGTGCATTAGTTCGTAACATTGGCATGATCACAAAAGATCAAGTCTCGAAAGACCGATTAGTTTAGTAGCCTTGGAAACACTAGATACATTCATAAGTCTTTCATTACATCAAAAAGTAAAAAAACTAAAATAACATGGTCTTCATAGTCCACAATCATATCCCTTTCTGACTACCCCTTTAGTTCATTCATAAAATACTTCTTCACATCCTGGAAAAATATTAAAACATTGAAAGGGGTGAGCTCAAATGCTCAGTAAGGTTAACAATATAGCGGAAGCTTTCATAAATAAACATTAACATTTAATGCAATGTATAACTAAAACAAAATCCTTTTAAACTTGAACTTCAACATAATATGGAAAAAGTAAAATGAGATAATGCCATTTACTTCTTCACATGGATATTCTACTGGTCGAATAATCACATGCAATATCAATAACCACTTTCATAATGATGGAATGCATAATGCCATACTATCATAACCACGTAGTCAAAGCCTCGTGCCAAGACCACAAATAAGATTTTGTCAAGGCCTCGTGCCAAGACACTAGTTTGTCTCATGAGACCTGCCGATGCATCGAGGAGCTATAGCGGGCTCCACCCGTCACTTATTAAGTCCAATGCATTCCTCATATGAATAGGTTTAAACATTTCATAAACCATAACATAATCGTATCACATAAAACATGTATAAAGGAAACATAACATTTCCAAATTTCAATCACAAGATAACAATACAACACATTGATATAATAAAAACGCTTTCAAAACCATTTTCAATACCAAAATAAAAGAAAAGTAAAACATGGTATTTATTTTTCATTAAAAAAAATGATGGCTTGTAGAGGGAGCCGAAACTCAAATAATGGTCACGGTGGCGGAGAAGTCATTTCCGACGCATAAGTACGGAAAGAAAAACATTCCCTTTTTTCGTTTAGTAAAATGCTTCGTATAAAAAGATTCCTTTTGAATAAACGTAAAAGTCAAAGGGGTTTATACACCGTATAAAGGAAAGTTGTGTATAAAACCAAATATGCCTCAATGAAAGGAGATTGAGACAATGTCCTTAAAAAAATCATTTTTAAAAGAAAATAGATCTATTATGTGTATTCACAGTAGGTACACATAAAGAAAGTAAAAATAAAAAATAATACATAATAATATCATGACATAATTTGAAAGTAGGAGATTAACCCAAAGAATGGAAGTTGGGTTAAGAAATTCCCTTACCTTGTGTCCGACTTGACTCAACCGTTCTTTAACCTCCTGAATAATAAACTAGAGTTAATATCTACCTTATTAAGAACCATTTTCAATTTAATTATCCTTTTTATATCACTTATTACAATGTTATGAATATTATGTAATTATTCAAGTTAATAACGATCGTTTTGTCGATCTTTGGTAACTTGAGTCAACAATAAACTTCTTATAATTACAAGTTGTTCATGTGGTAGAATATCCATTATATACAGAATTATATTCATGATTTAGATGTCATATATATCTTATATATCCAGTATATACATTCATTTATAATATTACGTAACATTTAGAGGTAAGAAATGAAATGCACCGTTCATGGAGACGGTAAGCCGTACGTACGCATGAACGCTACTTTCATTTCAATTTCATATTTAATGGAACTAAATCATAATGATATAAATGTATAATATAATTCCAGTATAATATAGTGTATAATACCATTTACTCCATCCTTTATACATCCCACATATGGCATTAACGATTCAAATCACTTTGAGGGGGCGGTAGTCCGCACTTCCTAAAATGAAATTATCGCGTTTTACCCATAATGGAAATCATAAAGTATGCCATAAATGAGAAATACAGAAGAATAAGTAAAACATAAACATATTATATATCATATATAAAAATAGTGACATCTTAATGGCCACCTTTGAAGGTGTTATATGAGTGTTGAACAATCATTGTTTCGTGAGGCAGAAATTCGCCATCCACAGAAACCGTATGTTCTTTAACCATTATATGTAGGTGTGTGTAAGTGTAGCTTGAATAATTCTCATAACAAAATCCTAGTATATTGAGGATACTGGTGTCGTTACAAAAGAAATGAATAAAAAGAGTTTAGGGGGTTGGAGAAGAAAAATAAAACAAAACAACATTAGAGAAGACATTACCTCAAAATCGGGTAACTCTTTTTGTTTTGAGACAAAGGATTCTTTGGGAAGAGTTATGCCCAAAGTAAGGCTTCTAGGAGTAATAGGGGGAAGTTGGGAGAGTATTTGGGCAGATGTTGTCCGAGCCAAATGGCTTGAAAGTGTAAATGAGGTGGGAGAGGTGGGGGCCTTTTATAAGTGGAGAGGGGGGGCACTTTTGGAAAGATTGAAATGTTATATTATTTCACAATGCTTTTAGGATTCTAAAGGTCACACACTTATATAATTCGAGGATAAGGTGATAAGGTTTCGAAATCTCCTCATCCAATAGGCTTTGGACAAGTGTAAGCCTTGGATTTTGCATTATCTTCTCATTTTATTTAAATCGTTAAATAATGAGGTCATCGCTGCATCATAATGATGTCATAAATAATTTAATTTATTTAATGTCTAAAAATTATAAAAAAAATACTATAATGTATAAAATCGTTTTAGATTTCTAATGAATATTTATAGTCAAAATTTGGACTTGTGTAACCCCACTTAAGAACTGTTTTAGTAAAATAACTCATGTTTGTGTCAATTTAATTTTAACATTAAATAAATATATATTAATGTCATTTTCCAACTAAAGTGGCTCCATGGGGTCCCCAAGTTGACCCATGGGTTGTCTTGGTCGGCCATGACTCATCCAATAGGAGTAGGACAAGTGTCATGCTCATCTCATATTATTAAAACATTATTTGTACCTTAAACTACACTAATTACCTCTAATCGCGATTAAGAACTTAAAAGTTACTATTCACCAAAAAATTATTTTAATCTCATTGAACCACATTTTACATCTTAATGACAACCATGTATGTTGGATTTTTGAAAATCAAATCACAGAAGTGGTAATATTTCATTTAAACGAAAAATCAGTTATTTAACTACCACTTAGTGGTTTCACTATTCATCAAAAATTGAAGTTTTTCAGAACAATGCCAAAATTTCACCCTAAGCTATAATTGATATTCCGAATTCAAAAATGATGTCTATTTTACAAAATTTCAAACATATAAGTTGCATTAATTAATTTTATAATTAATTCATGCTGTTATGACAAATAGCGTGTTTTTAAGAAACAATTTATATCAAAAGATTGGCAATTGTTTATGTCCAATTTCAATGTTAAATTAATTCTAATGACCACCATTGGATAAAATGGTAAAAATATATTCTAATTATACCTTAAAACCACTAAATAGTATAATTTATCACAATAAATTATTTTTATTAAAAAAGTTGTTTTAAGTATTTTTCACTACTCATAAAAAAATTGGAAGTTCTCAGAAAGTTACAAAAAATTCAACTTAGGATAATTTCGATATTACGAATTCAAAAATGAAGTCCATTTTGAAATATAAAATTTCTATAATTTTAAAAAGTGGTTATTACTATTCATAACGGCTACTTTGATTAGTCGCGGTGTTTTAGAACTCGAAGTTGCGTACAATGCAAGCTATTGCATTATTGAATGAGAAGCGTATCATAGAAGATCGGGGTGTTACATTCTCCACTCCTTCAATAAATTGCGTCCTCGCAATTTGAAATTTTTCTTTGAAAATAAAAGGTTGAAAAGAGAAAGTACCTTTGAGGAAAACCCACATCGGAAATAAGGTTAATAAATATATAACATTTAAAGAAAGCAAGATAAGTACAAAGGTCACCCGATATAGCCCATTCTAGGATTCTATGAAAATATGGATATGGAGGAGAAACAAACCATCAAGGTCTGATGGAGAGTTATAGAAAACAAAATTAGGAGAAAGTTTAACCACAAGAAAATCACAAACTTGTGATTGGTTAAACGGTCATTGAATCCCCAGTTGGAAAAGTTAACCGACAACATTTTTGTTTTAAGTTACCTTTTATAATGTTGAGGAATTTATTTAGGAGATTTACTAAGAACTTAAGGGAATATACATACTTGTTATGTATACTTTCATTCGTTAATAAATTTTTACCACAAACCCAACTTTTACTCCAAATGGTAACGGAAGTCAAAAATATTCTATTTATTCTAATTGTATATGGTTCAAAATGTTAACACATACCATTTAGATTAGTAAAACTATTTTGTAATAACCAGGGACTTCCTGTAGGCTAGTGGTAGGAAATAAAGGCTGGTCGCACTATGGTTGTGGGTTCGATTCCTGCAGCTTTGTCCGACGTGACGGGTTATTCCCCACCCTACAGGTTGTCCTTTTCCTAAAACTATAGTATTATAATATTCCAAAAATAATCTTCAGAAATTTTTTAACCTTAAACAATACTATCCATTGTTCAACTTAATCCATTCCAACCTTAATAGTTATCCAAAATACCTCCGTCCAGACTTTCTCTAAAAGGTCTCTAAATTCCAAAATCAATTGTAACATCAGATTCCCCAAACAAAGAAAAGTTTCTCTTATTGTCACATACTAAAAATATGATTACCTTAATCATATTAAAACCTTACTGAAATCAACAAGTACTGTAGTACAATCCATATATATATATCACATTATTCTTATAACCAGAATATAATCCTTGAGTCCAAAAGCACCAATACATTAATTATTCCGCTTCAACTGTAGTCACAACATAAGATTGGCCTTGATCCCTTGGCCTTTTCTGAGGTAAGTTTCCTTGACACTTAGGACATTCATTTGCATAATGCCCCATTTCCCTACAATTATAGCATTCAACTTTGATAGCCTCTTTCTTTCCCTTGCAATCACGAGCCTGGTGACCATTTTCTCCACATTTATAACAAACTCCCATTCCTTTTAGGCAAGTACCAGGGTGATTCTTCCCACAATTATCACATAATGGAAAATCCTTCTTTCCCTTTTTCCCTTTATCTGTCTCTTGTTCCACCGTTCTCTTCTTCTCTTGCTTTACTTTGTTGTCATAAGACTTAGAGAATTCCTTTTCCGTCTTGATAGCACATGAGACAATATCTTCGTATGATGAGAAGGATTGTGATACTAAAGCTCTACGGAGAAATGGTTTTAACCCATCAAAGAAACGATCAATCTTACTCCTTGGGTTACGTATATAATCGGCAGCATGCCTCGCTAACCTTGTAAAGTTAGCCTCATACTTTGCGACATTCTCATCCTCCTTCTGCCTCAAACTCAGAAATTGCCTTTCCATATCTGCTCGATGGTCACGAGGAACGTATTTTTCTAAAAACAGATCTTTGAACTCCCTCCATTCCATATTCGATACGTCATCATATTCCTTTGTGTTTTGAATCAGCGACCACCACTGATCGGCATCTCCAGTGAGGCGGTAAACTGCCATGACAACCTTCTCCCTTTCGCTACTCCCCAAGGCATGAAATATTTTCTCTAAGGAGTTTATCCATTGCTCAGCTACTAACGGATTTGTACCCCCATTGAAGGTTGGTGGTTGTTGCCTCATGAAACGGTCTAGCATTGATCCTCCACGTTGTGGATCAGGGTGCTCCATACGAGTAAGGTTATTATTCATAACCTGAGTAAGTTGTCCCAGTATGGTGATTAGCTGATCGGCACCAGTTGCATCACCAGCCCCACTATAATTATCTTGAGCAGGAGGGAAATCCCTACATGGAGTGCGTGCATTGATACGGTTTCCATTTCTTCCACTAGGCGCCATTTCTAAACAATTGCATAAACTAGATCAGTTTATGAAATAAATTACATAATTCCATATTTGTAAAATACTTTACATAAATTGAACTATTTATGGATATAATCCATAATCATAAAAAGAAATGTTTCCTTTGAGGAAGTATATACTCATAACCCTTCATAGTGGTTTGTAAAGAAAATGAGAATTATCTAAAGCATATCCCCCGGGAGTGTCGTAACCAAGAGTGCAGCAAGACCCGTTGTCGTGCACCAGTTCCCGTTCGAGTCTTGCTCAAAGCGGTGTTTTCGGGTTTTACCCCTAGGTACATCTGTGCCAGAGCCGCCTATACCTGCTCGTATCCAGACAGGGATGTATTGCTCGGAAAACTCACAACATCTCTACAATACCAAAATTCTAGGAAGTTCTTCTATACTAATCCTCAAAGTCTATCTTCGGGCTATGTGCTCTAATCAGAGTTTATCTAAATCTAGCTTCCAAGGTTAGTACTAAACTGCCTCTGATACCAACTGTAACGCCCCGACCCCAGCTACCCAGATTCGGTGCATTAGTTCGTAACATTGGCATGATCACAAAAGATCAAGTCTCGAATGACCGATTAGTTTAGTAGCCTTGGAAACACTAGATACATTCATAAGTCTTTCATTACATCAAAAATTAAAAAAACTACAATAACATGGTCTTCATAGTCCACAATCATATCCCTTTCTGACTACCCCTTTAGTTCATTCATAAAATACTTCTTCACATCCTGGAAAAATATTAAAACATTGAAAGGGGTGAGCTCAAATGCTCAGTAAGGTTAACAATATAGCGGAAGCTTTCATAAATAAAAATTAACATTTAAGGCAATGTATAACTAAAAAAAAAGCCTTTTAAACTTGAACTTCAACATAATATGGCAAAAGTAAAATGAGATAATTCCATTTACTTCTTCACATGGATATTCTACTGGTCGAATAATCACATGCAATATCAATAACCACTTTCATAATGATGGAATGCATAATGCCAGACTATCATAACCACGTAGTCAAGGCCTCGTGCCAAGACCACAAATAAGATTTTGTCAAGGCCTCGTGCCAAGACACTAGTTTGTCTCATGAGACCTGCCGATGCATCGAGGAGCTATAGCGGGCTCCACCCGTCACTTATTAAGTCCAATGCATTCCTCATATGAATAGGTTTAAACATTTCATAAACCATAATATAATCGTATCACATAAAACATGCATAAAGGAAACATAACATTTCCAAATTTCAATCACAAGATAACAATACAACACATTGATATAATAAAAACGCTTTCAAAACCATTTTCAATACCAAAATAAAAGAAAAGTAAAACATGGTATTTATTTTTCATTAAAAAAAATAATGGCTTGTAGAGGGAGCCGAAACTCAAATAATGGTCACGGCGGCGGAGAAGTCGTTTCCGACGCATAAGTACGGAAAGAAAAACATTCCCTTTTTTTTTCGTTTAGTAAAACGCTTCGTATAAAAAGATTCCTTTTGAATAAACGTAAAAGTCAAAGGGGTTTATACACCGTATAAAGGAAAGTTGTGTATAAAACCAAATATGCCTCAATGAAAGGAGATTGAGACGAAGTCCTTAAAAAAATCATTTTTAAAAGAAAATAAATCTATTATGTGTATTCACTGTAGGTACACATAAAGAAAGTAAAAATAAAAAATAATACATAATAATATCATGACATAATTTGAAAGTAGGAGATTAACCCAAAGAATGGAAGTTGGGTTAAGAAATTCACTTACCTTGTGTCCGACTTGACTCAATCGTTCTTTAACCTCCTGAATAATAAACTAGAGTTAATATATACCTTATTAAGTACCATTTTCAATTTTATTATCCTTTTTATATCACTTATTACAATGTTATGAATATTATGTAATTATTCAAGTTAATAACGATCGTTTTGTCGATCTTTGGTAACTTGAGTCAACAATAAACTTCTTATAATTACAAGTTGTTCATGTGGTAGAATATCCATTATATCCAGAATTATATTCATGATTTAGATGTCATATATATCTTATATATCCAGTATATACATTCATTTATAATATTACGTAACATTTAGAGGTAAGAAATGAAATGCACCGTTCATGGAGACGGTAAGCCGTACGTACGCATGAACGCTACTTTCATTTCAATTTCATATTTAATGGAACTAAATCATAATGATAAAAATGTATAATATAATTCCATTATAATATAGTGTATAATACCATTTACTCCATCCATTATACATCCCACATATGGCATTAACGATTCAAATCACTTTGAGGGGGCGGTAGTCCGCACTTCCTAAAATGAAATTATCGCGTTTTACCCATAATGGAAATCATAAAGTATGCCATAAATGAGAAATACAGAAGCATAAGTAAAACATAAACATATTATATATCATATATAAAAATAGTGACATCTTAATGGCCACCTTTGAAGGTGTTATATGAGTGTTGAACAATCATCGTTTCGTGAGGCATAAATTCGCCATCCAAAGAAACCGTATGTTCTTTAACCATTAGATGTAGGTGTGTGTAAGTGTAGCTCGAATAATTCTCATAAAAACATCCTAGTATATTTAGGATACTGGTGTTGTTACAAAAGAAATGAATAAAAAGAGTTTAGGGGGTTGGAGAAGAAAAATAAAACAAAACAACATTAGAGAAGACATTACCTCAAAATCGGGTAACTCTTTTTGATTTGAGCCAAAGGCTTTTTTGGGAAGAGTTATGCCCAAAGTAAGGCTTCTAGGAGTAAGAGGGGGAAGTTGGGAGAGTATTTGGGCAGAGGTTGGCCGAGCCAAATGGCTTGAAAGTGTAAATGAGGTGGTAGAGGTGGGGGCCTTTTATAAGTGGAGAGGAGGGGCACTTTTGGAAAGATTGAAATGTTATATTATTTCACAATGCTTTTCGGATTATAAAGGTCCCAAACTTATATAATTCGAGGATAAGGTGATAAGGTTTCGAAATCTCATCATCCAATAGGCTTTGGACAAGTGTAAGCCTTGGATTTTGCATTATCTTCTCATTTTATTTAAATCGTTAAATAATGAGGTCATCGCTGCATCATAATGATGTCATAAATAATTTAATTTATTTAATGTATAAAAATTATAAAAAAATACTATGATGTATAAAATCTTTTTATCTTTCTAATGAATATTTATAGTCAAAATTTGGACTTGTGTAACCCCACCTAAGAACTGTTTTAGTAAAATAACTCATGTTTGTGTCAATTTAATTTTAACATTAAATAAATATATATTAATGTCATTTTCCAACTAAAGTGGATCCATGGGGTCCCCAAGTTGACCCATGGGTTGTCTTGGTCGGACATGACTCATCCAATAGGAGTAGGACAAGTGTCATGCTCATCTCATATTATTAAAACATTATTTGTACCTTAAACTACACTAATTACCTCTAATCGCGATTAAGAACTTAAAAGTTACTATTCACCAAAAAATTATTTTAATCTCATTGAACCACATTTTACTTCTTAATGACAACCATGTATGTCGGATTTTTGAAAATCAAATCACAGAAGTGGTAATATTTCATTTAAACGAAAAATCAGTTATTTAACTACCACTTAGTGGTTTCACTATTCATCAAAAATTGAAGTTTTTCAGAACAATGCCAAAATTTCACCCTAAGCTATAATTGATATTCCGAATTCAAAAATGATGTCTATTTTACAAAATTCCAAACATATAAGTTGCATTAATTAATTTTATAATTAATTCCGCTGTTATGACAAATAGCGTGTTTTTAAGAAACAATTTATATCAAAAGATTGGCAGTTGTTTATGTCCAATTTCAATGTTAAATTAATTCTAATGACCACCATTGGATAAAATGGTAAAAATATATTCTAATTATACCTTAAAACCACTAAATAGTATAATTTATCACAATAAATTATTTTTATTAAAAAAATTGTTTTAAGTATTTTTCACTACTCATAAAAAAATTGGAAGTTCTCAGAAAGTTACAAAAAATTCAACTTAGGATAATTTCGATATTACGAATTCAAAAATGAAGTCCATTTTGAAATATAAAATTTCTATAATTTCAAAAAGTGGTTATTACTATTCATAACGGCTACTTTGATTAGTCGCGGTGTTTTAGAACTCGAAGTTGCGTACAATGCAAGCTATTGCATTATTGAATGAGAAGCGTATCCTAGAAGCTCGGGGTGTTACATTTATAGGAGTTAAAAAAATAATTAAAGAAAAATTTATTTGTTAAGGTGATTATCGCTTCTTTGAAAGAACTCCTTTAGATATCCTATTAAGGGATCTAGGGTTGGTATTTTTGGAATACCATAACATCTAGAATGTGAATAGGGAAGTGTAGAACAACACTTGGTATATTTGTTCTTACATAGAAGGTTCAATGTGGCGTGAATAAGAGAAAGGAGGAGTTCCTATTTATATTGGGGGTGTCAATCTTAAAATTTCATAAAATATTAAATTAATTTTGATGTTGGAATGGATTAAAATTGATAATATTAAAATATAATATGAGGAAGAGTTACAATTATGTCATAAAATAAAATTTGAAAAAAATTGGATCATATTTCTACCCTTATCATTTTTTTTAACCCATTGTTAACCCTTTTAAAAATTATTTCAATATTAAAGATTTCTACCATTTAAGGGTTAATAATGTTAATAAAAATGATGAAAAACCAATAAATAAGAAATGGTTGATGTTTAAAACCATATCCCTTTAATTTGGACAAATATAATATTTTTATTAATTTTATAACATTTAATAAAATATTATTTATTACAAAATATCATTAATGTCATTTTTATAACTATTTATTTATTTTCACATTAAATACATGAAGATAAAGGGGTATTTAAAATATAAAGATTTAACAGTTCCCTAATATGTCATATAGATTTATAAAATTTATTGGACATATTAAAATATTCAAATTATATAACTTTTATTATTTTTAAAAATCATTTATTTTATTTTTCTGTTAATTGAATAAATATTGTTTTAGTGTTGCACAAACATTCAAGGTAATTAATTTTTTTTAAAAGTTAGAAAAAATTTATTTCTTGAAAATAATTTTATTAATCTCAAAATAAACACTTATCACTACTATAGAATTATGATTTTTCACTTGTTGAAGTGGCTGACTACCAAAGGAAGTCACTATTGTTAAGTAACAGTGACTGCCAATGGAAGTTGCTGCACAAAAAAATAAAAATAAAGTATCAATTGCACCCTACCCCCCACCCCACCTCGAACTCCCCCTAACCCATCTTCTTCCTCTCCACACCCTACCCCTTTCCTCACCCTCACCTCAACCACTTTAGAGTTGTCCTTTCTCCCCCTTTCCTTGTGCACCCACTCCCCTTATGTATCCTCTCCCTCACCCTCACCGTACCGGAGGTTAGAGCCTCCATTACCGCCTCCCATCCATGAATACTCTCTATTAATTTATCATTGGACCCCCTAATACAACCATCTCCACCCCTCTATACCACTACACCCAATTTGGCCACCACCTTCAATCATCACCATTCCCTCAGGGTGAGGTTGTACCAACCGACTGCACCTATACACGCCAAATCTATCACTTGGTTTTGAATTTTTCATGGTATCAAGTAGACCCTAATTTAGGTTTTAGAGTTTTGATTTTGACTTGGTTTTGGATTTTTTTGAGTTTATCATTTATTTTATTTCATTGATTTGTTTTCTTAATTGAATTATTGAAACTAGAATTTTGGGTTATGGTCTTGTCTCAGTTAGTTTGTATAGAAATTTTTCACTAAATAATGAATGTTAATTGAGTTTATATTATTTATCTAAATTAATGGTTACAACTACTTGGATTTTTAATCTCTAATGTGATGAAAATTATAATCTATTTGGTCTAAGATATTTTTCCATTGTAATATTAGGCATTCAGGATTTTGACTAAGATGAATAGTTTTATGCTTTGATTTTATATCCCCATTCTAAAATTTGAATTTTCATGTCATATTATATGTAATTAAAAATAGTTGGAATCTATTTTTAATTGAATTATATTATTTTAAAATGAAATATGTGCCATTTGTATACTAATCTTTAGATTCCTAGAATTGTTAATATGTTTTTTATCCTATGGGATTGTTATTTGACCGTCATTTTAGAGAAATAATTAATTTTCTAGAAATATACACTGAAATGTGGGCCTATATTAAACCTTGATTGTTAATCTTTTTTTCCAAAACTTTTTTTATTAATAGTTTAATATTTTTTATATTAGAAGTTATTTTGAATCTTTCTATTTGAGTTTTATTTTTTTCAGGACACATTTTTATAATTCCTTGAACTATATAATTTATAACTTTTTAATTATTTTGAAATTTTAATTTTAAAAAATTTGGCATGGTTTAAAAATGATATTAAGAAATATTTTTACTCGTTAGCTATCCTATTATCCATTTTTAGAAATCCATTGATTTTGAATTTCCCAAAGATTAATTTCCATGTAAAGACCTGGAAATTTCAAGGAAAAATGTTTTTTTCTTAATTTTCTTTGGAATTTTACAAGAACGCAGTTTCTGACGGCACCTGATTCCGAGGCCCAGTGTGCCCAGAATCATTTTCCGAAGTTTGGCTTGGGTACGTTCAGTGAACGGACGAGCGGGTTTTTCTAACTTTTGAACCGGTGCCCGGAATTGAATTCTGAGGGCACCGATGAAATCGCAGCACCGATATTTTCTTAGAAACGCCTCTTCCGGAGTTGCGTTTGCTCGAGTGTGGTTTTTAATTTTCGGGCTTAAAGTTAAGAAATAAAATAATTGTTCGATAAACTTTATTTTATTTCACTTAAGCCACTTGGAAGCCACTTGAAGTCACTTAAAAGCAGCTTAAGCTGAGTTGATACGGATAGGATGCTATCCAGAAATATCCTACCCTCTTGGTAGGATATTTGTGAGGTGGGGCCCGCATGAGCCCCGCCGTTTCTTTTCCGCTAAGTAACGCACCCGCGAAAACCCGTCATTATGAAAGTCAACAGACGCGTTTTCTTAAATTCTTAACGCACCATTTAATTGGGCGGTTTATTTCGTGAATTAAATGGGCAGTTTCTTTCGTTGAATTAATTCTACGAATTAATGGGTGGTTACTTACCACTTTTTCGTTTGTTGGCGTAATAATAAAATAAGACCAACACGAAATTTGGAGGATTACTTGTTGAGAGGTTTTTGACAGAGGTTATTGTGCCTTCACCCTTCTTCGTGAATAACGCGAAGAACGCGAAGAACACTGGCCTCCGACGAAGAATGCCGAACCCGTGGAAATTGATGACGCAACACCGTGTGCCGCGACGCCGACGTTTCCTCTCCCGCGACGTTCTTCTGCGACGTTCCTTCCTCCGCGACAAAAACCTTCGATCATCCGTTGAGGTGAGGGTTTCGATTTTCTTTTATTTTTTTTCCTTTGTGGGTTTTAATTCAGAAGGATTTAATTATTTTTAATTAAATCTTTTTGTTCTTGAACCTCGGAGTTCGTTGACGCGACACCCATTCGCGACGACGCGACGCCGGATACCGCGACGACGCGACGATCCTCAAATCCGCGAAGAACTCGCGACGACGACTTGACGAGGTATAGATTTTGTTTTGGAAATGCCCTTATTCCCATGAACGTTTCTTTAAATTAAGGAACCAGATTCAAATGAACAATTTTACTTTATTAAAATTGTTGTTTCATGTGTTGAATTATTTTATCCCGTTGTTGTTAACTAACGCGGAGGGTGCGGGCCAAAAGAACACGGCCCGACAACCCTCCGCCGTTCTTCATGGTTGTGCGGATTTTGGCGGGCGACGACAAAACGTGACGCAAGGGCAGTTTGTTGATCCTGCAGTGAAGAACGGAACCCGGGAGGGACAACGGCGCAGACGGGAAGGAAAACGGACCACTAGAGTAACTCTGGTGGCCCGCGAAAGCGGCCGGCGGACCCGCGCCGCGCGTGTCCGGCTCGCCCGCACGGGACGCAGCGACAACCGCGTCCGTTGCTCCAGCGCGACCCCAATGCGGGGTCGCGACATCTCCAAACCGCGGGGGCAGCGCCCCGCGGCACCCAGGCGCTCGGCCGCTCGGCCGAGCCGAGCCAGGCCGGTCCGACCGGCCGGGTTGGACCGGGTCGGGTGGACCCGGGGGGGGGGGGGGGGGGGGGGTCGGGCCGGGTCGGCCCGGGCCTGGACCCCCCGTCTTCGGACCATTTTCGATCAAATGCCCGTAACTTGAGCTACGGGCCTCCGAACGACGCACCGTCAGTGGCAACACGATCCTTGGATCGAGACGGTCGTTTCGGTATATCGTACTCAAGGTTTCGAAATAATTTGTGTTCGGCCGGGTTGGTTCGTACACGAAACCAACCGGGCCATCGGAGCGGAAACGCTCATATCATGAGTTACGGACGTCCGATTGACGTGCCGTCAGCTTTGGTGGATTCTTCTAAGTGAGATGGATCTTTTGCAATACTCCTCCCGAGGTTTGGACGCAGGTGGAGTACGGTCGGGTTGGTTTTGCTTGAAAAACCAACCGGGCCCCTCGGACGAAAAAGCAAATAACTCTCAGACCGGGCGTCTGATTGACGCGCCGTCTGTGACGTTGAGTTCCTGTTGACGATGCGGAACTTTTGGATACATCAAATATGGACTTTAAGTCAGTTGATGAATCAGCCTCTCGGCTCTTGGAGCGGACCCTGCCGAACGAGCTTGCTGTGTGCGGGAACCCTAGAGCTGGCTGCGACTGCTACTTCGACAGCGACGACTGTGCACAGATCCTCAGTGGACTGCGACGATGACTGTACGGAGATCCTCAGTGGGTTCGACTATGACGATGATGAAAACCGTACGGGAATCCTCCGTGTTTTCGGTAGTGACCACTATGGTACATTTTGGGATACATCAACTCCAGACTACATGTCAGTTGATGCATCGACCTCTTAGCTCGTGGAGTAGACCCTCCCGAAATGAGCATGCTGTGTGCGGAAACCCTAGAGCCGGTTGAGACTTGACGACTGCTGATCGAACGACAGAGGTGCACTTGGTTGTAGCGGCACAGGGGAGCGCTTGGTTTTAGCGGCAGACCCACGACAGAGGTGCGCTTGGTTGTAGCGGCACAGGGGAGTGCTTGGTTATAGCGGCAGACCCACGACAGAGGTGCGCTTGGTTGTAGCGGCACAGGGGAGCACTTGGTTGTAGTGGCAGACCCAAGACAGAGGTGCGTTTGGTTGTAGTGGCACATGGGAGCGCTTGGTTGTAGCGGCAGACCCACGACATAGGTGCGCTTGGTTGTAGCGGCACAAGGGAGCGCTTGGTTGTAGCGGCAGACCCACGACGGAGGAGCGTTGGGTTGTAACGACACGGGGGAGCGCTTGGTGGGAGCAGCAGGCCCACAGTACCCGATAGATGGAGAACTACAACATTCCAAGGTAAGAGGGAAGCACTTGGTTGTAGCGGCATAACCACTGCACTTGATGGACAATGAGTTTCCCAATATCTTTGGGTTCCACTTCATGATCGAACCTGTGTGAGCTGAATCTTCTATGTTACTCTCCTTTGTGGATTCTGTTGAGCTATCCGGTCACGAACCAGCCCGGGTCGACCCTGAACCGGTCCCCCGAGCCGGTCCGCGGCAAGTCCCGAGGAGCGTTCCCGATCCCCCCGGGATGGCAACAAGTGCCGGGCATTGAAACTTTAATCGTTGGGAACGATTTCAGCCCAAACTAAAAACAGGATCGAAAGAATGAATATAAACTAAACAAACTGACAAACACTAAAGACATGAACAACTACACCACGACATACCTCCATGTGACCTCGCGGGTCACCACCCAACTACAACCAACGTCGCTCCCACATTGAGCGACTCAAGCAGGAGAACCTGAACACAAGGAACCTGCAACTGAAAAGGTAAAAGATAGGCGTGATCATAAAAGTACTCAGTAGGTGAGCCCCACAACAAATCCCACTGCACCGCCAGTAAATAAAGAATCTATATAATCCAGGTTTGAACTTTAATGTATAAAAGTCAGTTTTCATAATGCTTTACTTGAAAATCAAACACGAGACATTTCCCTTATTCCTTTTTGAAAGTTAATTCCCTTTCATCAGTTTTAAACTCATTCTAAAAAGCAAAGTGTTACATTTTCAAATCTTACCCAAAGAGAGTGAAGCATTTTCATTTGAGAACCATTTTTCCAAGGTCTAACAGTATAGGCTGTGAAGGATGACTGAAAGTAAACAAGTAGGGAAAACAAGTGCAAGAAAAGGGTAAACAAGCAAGGAAAACCAAGTGCAAGCAGAAATAAACCAGAAGTTATCAGCAATAACCATGGGCGGTCCTGAACATCCCTAGAAAACCCCTGGACGTACTCGGGTTCAGACTACCTGCCGGCATGGTACTCCACAGTCAATAACCAACTGGCCGCCCTAATAGCCAACCAGTGGCACATCCCACCTGGCCTGTCCACAACTCCAGGGGGTACCAACCCGTCTAATCAGGGTTAGCAAGAAACCGTCACTCGATAATCTACAAGACGCCCAGGAACCCATAGTGGTTTTTGTAACACTATGTAAGTGGGAGACCCTCGCACGCGTGACTCATCTCACCGCACTTGCCAACCCCTTACACGGACATCGCTACACGACAACCCTCGAAGGGAAGTCCCCCTGTAGAAATTCCCTCACAAGTACGTATATATATATATATATATATGTAAAAATCACTTCACATTTATTAAAGTGCCAACCGGGCCGTCATATCATTTACATTTTTAACATTTTACACTAAAACATTTCCAAAGGGATATGACACACGCCATGCCATTGAAAACCAGAAACACACTTAGAACATTATTTAAGAAACTCATATCGGTATATTAAACCCGAAACACACTGGTTCCACAAGTAGAATCATTTTCCAATATCCAAATGCACCCCACTTTTATTAAGAGCCAAACGGGCCTTAAATCATTTTTTTTGAAGGGACACCATTTCTCAAATGAAATCCAAACTTTTGTTCACGCGACAAAGGAAAATATTTCTCGTCAACCAAGATCCACACTTTAAATTTCCAAAATCAAGTTTAAAGGTCATACGGTCATTTTCCCAAATCCAGGTTCTAAGAAACACCTTTTTCATTAACAATACATCTACAAATTTACACACGCCAAAAACATTTCAAAACACAATTTAACATGTCTTTCATTATTCAGGAAGAACCATTTAGCAATACTATCATGGAAGCACACAACTAAATCCAAGAAGAACACTTTCAATGAAACGCTAGAATTAAAAACACCTTTTATCATCAGCAGATCACCACACTACAAAAACTACCTAATATTACTTTTAAATTTACTGAAATTCAAAAAAAGGCAAGGAATAAATAAATTCTTAATTTAAAGGCGAGTGCAATGGGAGACCTACCTCAAGATCCAAGTGCGACGACATGACGTGTGTCCAAAGCCACGTGATAAAGTCCAACACTCTCGAAACTGAGGCGCGGAGACGGCGGAACCTCGGAAACAAGGCGCAGCGATGGCGCTCTCTCGGAAACGCCCTGCGCG
The DNA here is from genome assembly GCA_963277665.1 of Viscum album. Lineage (NCBI taxonomy): Eukaryota > Viridiplantae > Streptophyta > Magnoliopsida > Santalales > Viscaceae > Viscum > Viscum album. The sequence continues at coordinate 2,040,596,478 of OY728147.1, read as the reverse complement.
GGTCCTAAAATCCTAAACCTACCAAAAACAAATATAAATTGATGAAGAAAACCCCTAACAAAGCACAAGTAAATTCCAAAGTAATAATAATGTGAAAATAATAACAATAATAAAAATAATAATATTAATAATATGCTAGTAAGCATAATAATAATAATAATAATAATAATAATAACAATTTAACCTAATTATAATATATTAATAATGTAATAATATAAAATAATATTAATATTATAATAATAATAATAATAATACAATAACAATAGCATAATAATAATAGTAATGTAATAATAATAATAATAATAATAATAACATGATAACAATATGATAATAATAATAAAGTAATAATTTAATAATAATAGTAACAGTAGTAATATAATAATAATATAATAATATTAACTTAATAATGATAATAATAATATAAGCATAATAATAATATAATAATGATAATAATAAAAATAGTAATAATAACATAATATAATAATAAAAATAACAACATAATATAATAATAATTAAAACAATAATAAATATATTCATAATAATAATAATAATAATAATAATAATAATAATAACTATAACAATGATGTAATAAGATTAATAATATTATTAAAATAATAATAGCAATAACATAATAATAATAAAATAATTATAAGATTATTAACATGATAAAAATAATAATGTTATATAAGATTAACTAAAAATAAAAATAAAAACAAACTTACGAAGGGGGAGGGTTGCAGAGCAGCGAGTGAGTCCGGACGGGGGAGAGAGAGCCGGGACGGCGCCGAGGGCGACGCCGGAGCAGCAGGGCGGCGGCTTCTGGGTGCGGCGAAACGGGAGGCCGGGTGCGGGAACCAGGGAGGCGGGACAGGGGGAGCAGCGAGGCGAGGCCCCGGGGGAGAGGGAAGGGGTGCGCCGGGGCTGTTCGCCGGAACGGAGGGGGTCACCGCCGGAGGGGGTGCAACGGCAGCACGCCCGGGCGGAGGCCGGGATGAGCGCAGGCAGCGGCGACGGTTGGGACGGGGAGGCCGGGACGGCGGCGGGAGCAGGGCCGGCGACGGAAACAGGCGGAGGAGAGGCGGCAAGCCGGTTCGGCGGATGGCGAGAGGGGCACGGCGGTCGGGGTTGGCGCGAGGTGGAGGAGTCTGGGAAAGTGGGATGCGGGGAAGGTCGGGATGGCGCAGCGAACGCGGAAAAAGGGAAGGGGCCGGGGGAGCCGGGCCGAGGCCGGGACGACGCGGGGGAGCCGGGACAGCCGGCGGCGCGTCAGCGGGCACAGCGAAGAGGAAACGGGCCGGAGAGGAGAGAGAGGGAAAGCAGGAGGGCGGCGCGGCGTGCGACTAGAGGAGCGCAGTGGGTCTGCGGGCGCTGGCGCGGAGGAGAGGCGGAGAGCAGCGAACGAGGTTGGGGGAGTAGGCCGCCGTAGATGATGGAGAAAGAGAGAAAAAAGAAAAGAGAAAAAAAAAGAAAAGAAGGGTGGCGGCTTGGGAAGAAGGGAAGGAAGCGGGGGAGGGGGTAGATTAGGGTTAGAATTAGGGTTTAAAATATATATATATATATATATATATATATATAAATGAAATAAAATCCTGATATTAATTATAATAATAAAACTTTATAAAGATAATAATAATTATAAAATTTACAATAATAATAATAATAACAAACTTAATAAATAAAATAATAATGATAATAAAATAATTTAACAATACTAATTATATTAACTATGAACATAAAGTAGAAGTTAAAATTTAACCGCCGGGCGAACATGTGGTCACCCGGGCCGAACGTACTGCCACCGCTAACGATGCGGTGACCGCGCACCGACGCGAAACCTGCCAACACAAATAAAATTAGAAAAAAATTCAAACTGGGACCAAGAATGGAGAAAAAATTACGGACGTCCGCAGTCAGGGTGTGACAATTCTCCCCACCACAGACACTTTCTGCCCCCAGAAAGTCACCAGGCCAAAAGTCATCCAAAATCCAATTCCATGCCCAAACAGAACTAAAGGAACTGAAGAAAACAGAGATTCTCGAGGATGACCTTACTCTACACAGGTCACACCCGACCGATTCAAGAGAAAACTGAGGCCCGAGGTTGAGGGGAGAACACGAAGGGTTTCTCCCCACCACAAGAGCTCAACTTGTGCAGGAAAGTTGACCATCTAAATAGACAACCCTAGGAAAGGGGGGGGGGGTCGACGCGGGAACTCCCAACCAATTCAAACCAACTCTTATAGCACGATTACTACAACACCTTCGTCCAGACATTGAATCCTCGACTAGAGTCAACAACCTTCAATACTAGGGGAAACCCACGAAAACCCTAAACCAAAACATCGATTCGGAAACATGGCCCACTGAAATCCACGAAACATAACCACATCTGACGAGCATTGCTAAACAAAGGTCAACCCACTGAAGAGTCAAACACACTTTTAAGAAACGCATACGATTCAGAAACAACACATCCACATAATCCAGACTACTTGGATTGTAATAGAACAAGTCCATGATAACCCCATGGTAAAAAAATGAACGTACAATAACGTCAAGACTTAAAAGCAGAAAAACAAGTACTAAAAGATCTTAATTGTTCCACTGCTAACATGGGACACAAAACCTGGACCAAGGCTTCACACCCCTGGGAACTCCTGACTGCGCGCGAGCTTCACCCCAAGACCTGAGGTTGGGGCTCTGATGGCTGAAGCATCTTCTGCCTCACAGTCAGGTACTGACATTCTCCAATCACAGCTTCCTCTTCAAGCGACGCTTCTTGAAAAACTTCTCCAGATGACCCAGATAACTGCAGCGATGACACGTCTTCGGAGGGTTGCGACAGGACGTCTTTAAATGCCCGAAACGACCACACTGATAGCATACCATTGAATGATCTGATGAACTGGAAGCTGAGACCAAAGGGGATAACTCCTTAGGAACAGGTATCTCTGGCGCCTTTTTCTCACCAGAGGGGGAACTCTTACGAACAACAGGGGACGCTGAAGTATTAACCACCCGCACACCAGAAACTAACTCAGCCAAGAAAGCTTCCTCCACCAGCTTCTCAAAACAAAGGTCTTTATAAGGGAGGACTCGCTCCTTGATCTCTGGACGAAGACCCCCAGTGAAAAGAGAGACCTTCATGAGCTCATGCGACGCTACCTCTGGAGAAAAGGGAATCAGTTCCTTGAAATGGCCAACATATGCCTTCACCGTCCGTTGACCTTGTTGAATATGCACAAGCTCTCCCTTTTTCTCCAGCTTCACTCCCTCAGGTACAAACCATTGGATGAAAACGACCTTAAAGACATCCCAGGTCATTTCATCTTGAGTTGATGATGGGGTAACCTTCTTCCACTGGTCCAGAGCTGGACCCTCAAACAACTCCATAATTGCACGAACCTTAACACTATCGGGAGTTCCCAATGTTCTAAAGACACGCTCCACTTCCTCGAGCCATTTCACTGCTTCTAACGGACCCTGATCACCATGGAGAATAGGCAGAGTCTGAGGAGGACCAAAATCTGGGCATGACCTATCAGAATCCTTAGGGACCTTTCTGGGCTGCATTTCTTGAGCGACATATAAAACATAAGGCCAAAACTAACATCAAATCGAAGCAACATCAATAAAAGCGCCTTCATCAAAAATAGTCAGCACAAGGACCAATCAAATACAACACAACCCAAAATAAAATCTCCTCTTTAAAATTCCCTTTTAATTTTTGATTTCAAAACCACCCTTTTTCAAGATCACTTTCCAAAACCAATCCACTTTCAAACCAAAAACTTTCCAAAACCGTTTCCCCTTTAAAACCAATTTAGAAAACAAAGTCAAGCGTTAAATTTCAAACACACCTAGGTACTCCCATGACCCGTTGCACATGTCTTTGTCCACATTTCATTCATACGTGCATCAACACACACTTTCCATGCATTCTCACACATGCAGACGTTCATAAAGAGGAACCGAGGTTTCAACCCAAATCATTCTTAACCAATTCCAAGAAAACAACAGATTTCCAAATCAAGAGATTTTAGTTTTAAAACCCATTTCATATATTTAAAGTCCTTTAAAAGAAACCAGTCCAATCTTTCAAAAACCTTTTTCATTTCCAACAACGTACTTACACATACCAAAACAAAAGCAGGATCCAAATTTTCATCAATCACTAAAATGAGGGACCAGTAGTCACGCTCAACCTAGCGACATGGTAGTGAGCCATGTCCCAAGTCATCGTCGACCACTAGGAGGAATCCAAACCGTGTACTCAGACTCCACCTGGGTCACTACTCCAGGTGAAGTCACAAAGTAACGTCAGCTTGCCTCCGTTGTCATGTCTCAATCCAAGACAAACCAGGAAAGACAAGGACACAATTCCCGAACTACCCCTGGTAACTCGAGGATCAGTGCGAGCAAGAGTTCGCGACGCTCTTCCCGTACCTACCCCTCGAGTTCCGACAGTCCTAATCTCCTTCTACCGGACAACCCAAATAACAAGAACCTCCCTTTGATACCATTTTGTCACGAACCAGCCCGGGTCGACCCTGAACCGGTCCCCCGAGCCGGTCCGCGGCAAGTCCCGAGGAGCGTTCCCGATCCCCCCGGGATGGCAACAAGTGCCGGGCATTGAAACTTTAATCGTTGGGAACGATTTCAGCCCAAACTAAAAACAGGATCGAAAGAATGAATATAAACTAAACAAACTGACAAACACTAAAGACATGAACAACTACACCACGACATACCTCCATGTGACCTCGCGGGTCACCACCCAACTACAACCAACGTCGCTCCCACACTGAGCGACTCAAGCAGGAGAACCTGAACACAAGGAACCTGCAACTGAAAAGGTAAAAGATAGGCGTGAGCACAAAAGTACTCAGTAGGTGAGCCCCACAACAAATCCCACTGCACCGCCAGTAAATAAAGAATCTATATAATCCAGGTTTGAACTTTAATGTATAAAAGTCAGTTTTCATAATGCTTTACTTGAAAATCAAACACGAGACATTTCCCTTATTCCTTTTTGAAAGTTAATTCCCTTTCATTAGTTTTAAACTCATTCTAAAAAGAAAAGTGTTACATTTTCAAATCTTACCCAAAGAGAGTGAAGCATTTTCATTTGAGAACCATTTTTCCAAGGTCTAACAGTATAGGCTGTGAAGGATGACTGAAAGTAAACAAGTAGGGAAAACAAGTGCAAGAAAAGGGTAAACAAGCAAGGAAAACCAAGTGCAAGCAGAAATAAACCAGAAGTTATCAGCAATAACCATGGGCAATCCTAAACATCCCTAGAAAACCCCTGGACGTACTCGGGTTCAGACTACCTGCCGGCATGGTACTCCACAGTCAATAACCAACTGGCCGCCCTAATAGCCAACCAGTGGCACATCCCACCTGGCCTGTCCACAACTCCAGGGGGTACCAACCCGTCTAATCAGGGTTAGCAAGCAACCGTCACTCGATAATCTACAAGACGCCCAGGAACCCATAGTGGTTTTTGTAACACTGTGTAAGTGGGAGACCCTCGCACGCGTGACTCATCTCACCGCACTTGCCAACCCCTTACACGGACATCGCTACACGACAACCCTCGAAGGGAAGTCCCCCTGTAGAAATTCCCTCACAAGTACGTATATATATATATATATGTAAAAATCACTCCACATTTATTAAAGTGCCAACCGGGCCGTCATATCATTTACATTTTTAACATTTTACACTAAAACATTTCCAAAGGGATATGACACACGCCATGCCATTGAAAACCAGAAACACACTTAGAACATTATTTAAGAAACTCATATCGGCATATTAAACCCGAAACACACTGGTTCCATAAGTAGAATCATTTTCCAATATCCAAATGCACCCCACTTTTATTAAGAGCCAAACGGGCCTTAAATCATTTTTTTGATGGGACACCATTTCTCAAATGAAATCCAAACTTTTGTTCACGCGACAAAGGAAAATATTTCTCGTCAACCAAGAACCACACTTTAAATTTCCAAAATCAAGTTTAAAGGTCATACGGTCATTTTCTCTAATCCAGGTTCTAAGAAACACCTTTTTCATTAACAATACATCTACAAATTTACACACGCCAAAAACATTTCAAAACACAATTTAACATGTCTTTCATTATTCAGGAAGAACCATTTAGCAATACTACCATGGAAGCACACAACTAAATCCAAGAAGAACACTTTCAATGAAACGCTAGAATTAAAAACACCTTTTATCATCAGCAGATCACCACACTATAAAAACTACTTAATATTACTTTTAAATTTACTGAAATTCAAAAAAAGGCAAGGAATAAATAAATTCTTAAGTTAAAGGCGAGTGTAATGGGAGACCTACCTCAAGATCCAAGTGCGACGACATGACGTGTGTCCAAAGCCACGTGATAAAGTCCAACACTCTCGAAACTGAGGCGCGGAGACGGCGGAACCTCGGAAACAAGGCGCAGCGATGGCGCTCTCTCGGAAACGCCCTGCGCGGGTCCTAAAATCCTAAACCTACCAAAAACAAATATAAATTGATGAAGAAAACCCCTAACAAAGCACAAGTAAATGCCAGAGTAATAATAATGTGAAAATAATAACAATAATAAAAATAATAATATTAATAATATGCTAGTAAGCATAATAATAATAATAATAATAATAATAACAATTTAACCTAATTATAATATATTAATAATGTAATAATATAAAATAATATTAACATTATAATATTAATAATAATAATACAATAACAATAGCATAATAATAATAGTAATGTAATAATAATAATAATAATAATAATAATAATAACATGATAACAATATGATAATAATAATAAAGTAATAATTTAATAATAATAGTAACAATAGTAATATAATAATAATATAATAATATTAACTTAATAATGATAATAATAATATAATCATAATAATAATATAATAATGATAATAATAAAAATAGTAATAATAACATAATATAATAATAAAAATAACAACATAATATAATAATAATTAAAACAATAATAAATATATTCATAATAATAATAATAATAATAATAATAATAATAATAATAACTATAACAATGATGTAATAAGATTAATAATATTATTAAAATAATAATAACAATAACATAATAATAATAAAATAATTATAAGATTATTAACATGATAAAAATAATAATGTTATATAAGATTAACTAAAAATAAAAATAAAAACAAACTTACGGAGGGGGAGGGTTGCGGAGCAGCGAGTGAGACCGGACGGGGGAGAGGGAGCCGGGACGGCGGCGAGGGCGACGCCGGAGCAGCAGGGCGGCGACTTTTGGGTGCGGCGAAACAGGAGGCTGGGTGCGGGAACCAGGGAGGCGGGACAGGGGGAGCAGCGAGGCGAGGCCCCGGGGGAGAGGGCAGGGGTGCGCCGGGGCTGTTCGCCGGAACGAAGGGGGTCACCGCCGGAGGGGGTGCAACGGCAGCGCGCCCGGGCGGAGGCCGGGATGAGCGCAGGCAGCGGCGACGGTTGGGACGGGGAGTCCGGGACGACGGCTGGAGTCACTGGAGGCGGCGGGAGCAGGGCCGGCGACGGAAACAGGCAGAGGAGAGGCGGCAAGCCAGTTCGGCGGATGGCGAGAGGGGCGCGGCGGTCGGGGTCGGCGCAAGGCGGAGGAGTCGGGGAAAGTGGGATGCGGGGAAGGTCGGGACGGCGCAGCGAGCGCGGAAAAAGGGAAGGGGCCGGGGGAGCCGGGCCGAGACCGGGACGATGCGGGGGAGCCGGGACAGCCGGCGGCGCGTCGGCGGGCACAACAAAGAGGAAACGAGCCGGAGAGGAGAGAGAGGGAAAGCAGAAGGGCGGCGCGGCGTGCGACTGGAGGAGCGCGGTGGGTCTGCGGGCGCTGGCGCGGAGGAGAGGCAGAGAGCAGCGAACGAGGTGGGGGGAGTAGGCCGCCGTAGATGATGGAGAAAGAGAGAAAAAAGAAAAGAAAAAAGAAAAGAAAAGAAGGGTGGCGGCTTGGGCAGAAGGGAAGGAAGCGGGGGAGGGGGTAGATTAGGGTTAGAATTAGGGTTTAAATATATATATATATATATATATAAATGAAATAAAATCCTGATAATAATTATAATAATAAAACTTTATAAAGATAATAATAATTATAAAATCTACAATAATAATAATAATAACAAACTTAATAAATAAAATAATAATGATAATAAAATAATTTTACAATACTAATTATATTAACTATGAACATAAAGTAGAAGTTAAAATTTAACCGCCGGGCGAACATGTGGTCACTCGGGCCGAACGCACCGCCACCGCTAACGATGCGGTGACCGCGCACCGACGCGAAACCTGCCAACACAAATAAAATTAGAAAAAAAATTCAAACTGGGACCAAGAATGGAGAAAAAATTACGGACGTCCGCAGTCAGGGTGTGACATATCCTGTGTGGATTTACTATTTACTCTCCTTTGTGGATTGTGTTGAGCTATCCTATGTGGATTACTGTTTACTCTCCTTTGTGGATTGTGTTGTGCTATCCTATGTGGGTATACGTTTTTGCTTTCCTGTGTGGACTGGGTTGTGCTTGGGCTCGGACGTTGGAGCCGAACGAGAATTGATGACTTAGGTATATGTATGGGCATATACCTAAGAAGTGTCGGTTGTTACTTCGTGATTGTATATTTCCTTTGTGGATTATCCTTTGTGGATTTCAGGAGGCCTTCACGGGTCTCGGGGTCCCTACTGAGTAGCTTATACTCACCCCTGCATGGGCTATGCCCGCACTTCGTGGTGTTGGTTGCAGACGACGGGCAACGCTGATCGAGGTGGAGGCGTGCGGAGCAGGACGATACCTGGATGTGGACCACTGGGCGGGACGTACTCGGAGCGGACGGCTGGACCGAGGAGTTGTGGAGGCTATCTGTACCCACCCTTCAGGTGGGACCTTCAGAGGACGGCTCGACACTGCGTCTTTTCCTTTTAGTTGCTGTTTTCCCCTTTCAGTTGTACTTTACAGTTGGGCTTGTATTTCCGGCCCCTTTTACTTTCAGCACAGCTTGTTACAGTTTTTACTTAGTGTTTACTTTTCTTCTTGCTTACTCTGTGGTTCTTGTTTACTTTTCAAAGGCAATGCCTTCCCTTTTTTCGGGATTTACGCCTTGGTGCTAGTCGCCAGCCCCTGGCCTATGGAACACGGGCTTGGGGTACTCACGGCACGGGCCCCGAGGACGGGCCGTGACATTCCAAGTGTGGGTAAATAACAAAACATGATTTTCTTCTATATTTTATTTATAATTCAATTTTTAAATTCTCAAAATTCATATTAAAATTTTACTATTTTCATATTATTTTTTTAATGTGTTATAAGTTTATAATTAAAATCTATCTTATTTTGTTTGTTTTAATTAAAAAAATACATTTGGAATTTTAATATCAATCTTAATATTTTTTTATTTTGATTTTTATATGAGAAATAGATTTTTTTTTTTCATATTTGGAAATGTTGAATTAATTTTATTTTTTGGTAGAATCCATGTTCCTATAAGGGATATATTTTGAGGCACATATACATTCTTTCAAGGAGTTAAATTTTCTGATGTTAGTTAAGGTAAGTGCATTGTGGGAGTATATGTGTCAGGGTGATGGTGTAAAGGATCCTATGACATAGGTTTACAACAAATTGTCTTATTTATTTTTTATTACATTCATTATTATCATCTTCATATTTTTTATTTTTTGTAGGCTCCTTCCACAATGGATGCATATGGTAGCCATGGTTCTGTATGATGCATCAAATCTTTGAGGTGTGTGTTGTTTTATCTTTTTGGATTCTCATTGAAATTAACTATCTCGTTTTGTTTTCATATTTTTAGTAAAGTGACAATTCACACTTACATTTTCATCAAAATTAAATTTGACTTGGTAGGGATTCAAAACTAACTAACCACATTTATATTGATGAGAATAACTAGGTAAATAATATGTAAGTGATTTTTTATCTTTAAATTTCAACCATGCATCACATGTAGTGCATCTAAAAATTTAGCAGTTAGAAAACTTCCATTATATAATGAACCCTACTCCACAAATAACAGAAGCTTCATAATTTTCAAGGAATCTATGTTCACATGAGGAACCATGTGTATGGTTTAAATTCAATCCTCATAGATATCCCAATATCCACTTTAGTGTTAATCCCAAAGTTTAATCATCCAAATTCTTTTTATCATTTTACCCATTAGAATGTGTATCATCACATACAAGTTTCTTAAAAATTCATTCAATAATATATTGACACTAATTCTACCCAAAATAGTTATAATGGAGAAGCATGGGTTCATCGATGAAAGGATCATTCAAGGGTTTATGACCTTAACCAATAAAATGGTCTCAAACTTGGATAAAAATGTTATGGTGGAATGCTATCTACAAAGTGGATATGGAGAAATCTAATGATAATATAAAATATAACTTTATCAATAGATTCATGAGATATAATAGATTCCCAAAATGGGTTTCTGATTAATTCTTTAAATACTTTTATTTTCCATGTTTCTATATTTCATTAATGGATATATAGTTCATTTTTTTAAAAAATAAGAGGTTTGCAGTAGGGTGATTCAAACTCACCTAGTATGTTTATTTTATCTTCACACAAATTCACTAAGGCTATCAACTAAATTTTTTTTATCAATATATATGGGTTATTTATAGGGTTATCATAAAAATATAGTTATTTACCATCTCCTCTTTAGGAATTACATGATAATAATTCTTAATGGTTGGAATTTTTCCATTAAATATTTCAAATAGATTCATAGAAATTGGATTTTTGGAGCAGCTGGAAGGATAATGCATCTAAGAGAACTATATATATGTCCAATAAAAAATTTGAGGGAAGTAAATAACTAAATTAAATATGGTTGGGTTTTTACAAAAAGATATTAATGATTGATTACTTTGGAGATCCCATTGTACAAAATTTGGATTAGAATTAATTATTTTTTTGATTTTTGTATAAAATATATTGGTGTCTCAATTATTATAAAAAATGATTCTTATCATTTGGTGGGAGGAAGGTTCTAATTAACAGTTTCCTCTCATCAATGACCATGAATATACTTTCTGTTATCAAGGTTCTAAAAGAACTTATGAAATATATTGATAGAGTTTTTACTAATTTTCTTTAGAATTCTCATGTAGTGAGGATTTTCAACTAGAAAAGTTGGAAAAAAATTACAAAAATCATTGATATATGTGGCCTTTATATTTAATTTTTTGATAATACCATGAAATAGTTACATTTAATTTTTTAGTGATATTTTTTTGATAATCATATGTTATTTGGTACTTTCATTATGAGAAAATATTATGAAGTGGAGATTATTTTCGTCTATGGATGTTCATTTACCTATTCTCTCTTGAATAATTTGATTTATTCCTTTCTATCTATTCTGAATAAATAATGATGGATTTCCAGGAGGGGTTATAAATTTTTTTGAAGGATAAATGGTTAGGTGAGATGAACTTATTCTCAATTTTTTTTGTGCCTAACATTACTATTTTTTCAACGGTTTAATTCCCAACCTTCACTAGTGTAGTTCTAGATGAAGAGAAATAAGAGTATTGTAAGTGATACGTTTTATAAATAGTTATAAATAATTTTCAAATATTTTCTTATTGTCTTCATAAAATATATGTTCTTATAATTATATTTTTTTGTATAATTCTAGTTATATGGAAGAGAAGAAAAGAATATTTCTTTACAAATATGGGAAAGGAATTATCACAAATAACTGGCAATGTGGTTAAGGTATTTTCTTATCCCCAATTTTAATCTATAGGGTTTATTCAATATCAATTTCTATATATCTATTCCATGATAAAAATGGTGGGGATGTGTTTTTCATTATAAAATAATAAAAACATGTTTATGATTTTATTTTTCTTTTGGGAAAGCATTTTTAGTGACATTGTATTTTGTTTATTGATTGCTTAATTATTTTCATGTCATATAAATCTTATAATTCCGTTATTATAACTGATGGTATGCATTAGAAATTAATCGTATGATGGAATATTTAAAATTTATGGATTGGGATATAATCCAGGTTAAGATATTTTTCTCTTTATAGTCTTAGGTTTGTGTCATATAATGTAGAAACATGGTGATCTTCATTATATTGATTGGAGCACTGATATTGGAAGAGGTATTTAATAATCCTATTGTTAATTATGTTGTGTATTTCATTTCTTTGAAATGTCCATTTATAGGGAGGATTTTGTGTTATAGGGAGTAGCCTCAAAGAGGTCATCTACCATGTACCATTATACTGATTCAATGAAACTACATTGAATATACGAGTCCTGTGTAATTTGGTGAAAGTCACTTCAAGGATATGTTTATTATTCTATTTTAAGTCCCTTTCCTTTGTGTAAACATCATCATTGTGATATGATACTGAATAAAGTCGGTGTTGAAATTTCATTTTGAATGAAGTAATTTTTGATTGGATATTGGACTGACCTAGCCCGAGTAGCCTTCCATTATCAAGAATCTATTTATGCAAGTTCAATCATTCACCTGCAAGAGGTACCTTCATGTTATTCCTCTATAAATTTCAACGATTAAAGCAATATTTTTAATTTTTAAGAATATTTTGGTCATGAACCTCCCAACCTTCCTATTAAGAATAATTTTATTGAAAATATTTTATGAATGCTTATGATTATTTATATTTTCACCATAATTATTTAATTTTGGATCACTTTATAGAGACACATTTGACAGATGATTATATTCAGGAGTCCTATATTCTTTTATTTAGAGGAATTTTATTTCTAGTAACATGGGATTTTTTATAATTTTTCTATTAATTGACTTCCTCATAACTGTTTTTGGGATTAGGGTTCATTTATGATAACACTAATTGAAAACTGCTATGTATTCTTTTTATTGTACTTCTAGAAATAAAATTATCTACTCCAAAACATATCGAAATTGGAGTTTCTCCCTAGGATATGGATTTAAGTGTCAAATTATGTAAAAGGGTATGATACCAATAAAACACACTTTTATTAAGATAAAATCATAGTAGAATGATCACTGATCTATTTTTGGTCTGTATAAATCTTCACTGCATCCATCGGTTTCTCGTGTTTCGTGATATGATTGAAAATGAGGTGTAACATTATATGGTGTTATAAAAATTATATATCTCCTACCAGGGGGTTAAAAATTGTGAAAAATAATTATGATTAATATGAAAATATTGGATTACATTCCTTGAAACATATTTGATCTATTGGAATAACCCATTTGTCAATCCAATGCTTGGATTGGTCAATACAATTAAATGTTTATTTTCAAATTTACGACCATTTTTGTAATAATGGTAAAATCATGTTTTTAGGGGGGAAATTGAACAAATGAGCTTTGATTTACATGAAATAATAGGAAATTGTCTTTAATTCATTTAAACTTTGTATTAATCATCAACACATGGATCAGATACACATATTTCTTGATATGGTAGAAAGAGGCGTTTATCCCCTGAATTTGGATTCAAGTTTAAAATCATGTAAAAAGGGATAATACCAAGTAAAATCACTTGTATTTATAATAAATTATTTCAGAGTGATCATAGATCCATTTCTGTGGTGTTAGAATCAATGTTGCATGCATCGGATTCTCGTGTCGCTCGGTATGATGAAAAATGATGGGTAATGTTGTTTAGTGTTATTAAAATATAATATCACCCATCAGGGTTTTAAAAATAATAAAAAGACTTACGATTGATGTGAAAATATTATAGAACATTCTTTTAATCATGTGTGATCTATTTTACTCAACCATGCATTGATCTGATGTCTGGATTAATCGATACAATTAAAATTTCATTTTTAAATTTATTATATTTTTTTGTAATAATTGAAAAATCATGTGTATAGTGGTCAAAACCGACCAAAAAAGATCACATTGAAATTAAAGATTAGGATAATTATATTTAAGCCATTTAAAATTTTTAGGAATAATTAGAACATGGATTTTATACCCAAATTTCTTTTTATGATCAAGAGTGGTATTTTTTCGTTCAGATTTGGAGTTAACTATCAAATCACATAAAAGGGGACAATGCTAAGAAAAAACCTGTATATTGAAATAAAATCATGGGATAATGATCAGTGATACATTTTTTATCTGTATAAATCAATGTTGTATCCATTAGATGCTCGAGGTGCTTGGTATGATGGAAAACAATGGGCAACGTTGTCTAGGGTTATTAAAATAATATATCTGCAACTAAGGGGTCAAAAATGGGAAACAACTTTTTATTGATGTGAAAAGCTTGGATAACATTCCAAGAATTATATTTGGTCTATTTTAATCAACTATGAATCAATATGATGCTGATATTTAATGATACAATTACAATTTTATTTTCACATTTATTCCATTTTTTTGTAATAATGGGAAAATCTTGTGTATAGGGTTCAAAACTGATCAAAGAAGCTCTAATTTCCATGAAATATTTGGAAAACAATATTTAAGTCATTTAAAATTTTTATTAATTATTGGAACTTGGATAAGATACCCTAATTTCTCAATATGATCAAAAGTGACATTTGTCCATCAAATTTGGAGTTACGTGTCAAATCATGTAAAAGGGGACAATACTAAGGAAAATTCACCTAGATTGACATGAAATCATGGGAAAATGATCACCAATGTGTTTTTGATCATTATGAATTTTCTTTGTATCCATCAGATTCTTGTGTCATCCAATATAATGGAAAATGATAGGTAACATTGTCTAGTGTTATTAAAATGACATATCTCTCATCAGGGGGTGAAAAAAAAAACGAGCGAATGTAATATAATTGATGTGAAAATCTTGGAGATAATTCCTTGAATCATATGGGATCTATTGGAATCAACCATTCTTGAATATGATTCCTATATTTTTCAGTACAATTAAAAGTTTATTTTTAAATTTATTAACATTTTTTGTTAAAATGAAAAAATCATGTTTGTAGGGGTAAAAATCATAAAAATGAGCACCAAATGACATAAAATATTAATAAAATGATCTATATGTCATTTAAAATTTATATAAACACTCAAAACATGGATTAGATTCCTTAATTTCTTTTTATGATTGAAAGTGGATTCTTCTCTCAAATTTGGAGTTAAGTGTCAAATCACGTAAAAGGGAAAATATCAAGAAAACATGTTTGGATCAACATGAAATCATGGGAGAATTCTCACTAAGTCATTTTGATCAATATAAATATTTTACACATTCATTGCATTCTCAGGTCATATGATATGATGAACAGTGATGGTTAATTCTGTCTAGTGTTATTAAAATGACATATCTTTAGTTGGGGGGTAAAAAAAAATGAGAAAATGACTTCTGATTGATGTGAAAATCTTAGGGAACATTCTTTGAATCACGTGTAATTTATTTTAATAAACTGAACATAATAAGTATGTGGTAATCTAGGTTTTCAATTTTAATAGTAATTGATTTACAGATAAATAGTGTAATTAGATATTTCAGATTAGTTTTTCCTTTTTTTACGATGCATTATGTACATAACACTATATAAATTATTTTGATTATTTTATATATATTAATTGAATAAATTTTATTTTAATTTCAAATATATTACCTTTTATTTTCTTTTTAATTTTTTCTATCATATCAGTTGGTTTATTGAGATAGAGGAACAGAAGGATTTGTAGCTATTTAGATCATTTGTTTTTTATTAGCTTTTTTAGTTATTTGGTGGCAATTAGAATCTAATTTTTTTAAAAACTTCTATATACTAGTATCCTCTTATGAAGGTCACTATTGACTTTTTATTCGTGGAGTATCAGTGACCACTAATGCCTTTTTATTTATAAACCATTATCAACCTCCATAGAAAGTTGCCCTATTATTCGTCTTTGCAGCCACCTATGGTTGTCGCTAAATCTATTCCTAATGACCTCCAATGTGATCATTTGTGGACCCAATAGAGTGATAGCCATTATAGGTCGCTGTTTACTTCTAGGTATGGTCTAACTTTGATCGTCAAAAGTGTCCATATAGATGTCTCTAATAGTCCAGTTTGTAGTAGCGTATATTCTTTCATAACTAACTTTTGTCTCTATGTGGAAACATAAGATATATTAAAAACTAAGAGTGTGACATTTTGAAAATTTCTTTGCCTTAAATATTATATAGGTAATTTTCATTAACAAGTGTCCATTAAACTAATAAATTTAGAGCCTAAGGAGTTAAGTTTTGAATTACCTTAATTTAATAAGAATTAGGATGAAGCATTATGGCCTTATCACTTAGTATTAAAAAATATGAGTATCCTGATTCAAAATATGGAATCCATTTTATTTGATCCAATTTCTATAAGTGTTATAAATTAATTTTAAATTTATCATGTAACACACAACATAAACCAATTTTATGTAAATACATTTTAAGCATAAAACTTGGTTTATTCTTGTCCCATGCCTAGAAAAAATATTAAATGAAAGTCAACATATTTTATTTAATATAATATATATATGTATATTATTAAAACCATTCATCAATAGATATTGATTTAATTTATTAAGATAAAAATACAATGTGTGCATAAAAAATTAATAAAAAATATCACTTTTATTTTCAAATGTTTTTTATTTTTTTATAATTAATTGATTCCCAAATAATTCATTTATACATATTTAACAATAATTGTTTCATAATTTTTTATTCCTATTTATACCTGCCAATCCAATAGTTAGCTCATAACTATAATTTAATATTATATCAAGATTAATTTAAACTTGATGTTGCGCGTAACACAAGCTCTCAAAGAAATTACATTTATTTGTAAAACAAATTCATAAAATCTCAAGGTGTTACAATCTAGCCCCCTTAAGACGAATTATTACCTTGAAATTAATCACTATAATTTAAAAAATGAGGATAAGTTTGTTTTACTACATTATTGGGTTCCCATATTGCTTATATAAATTTGTGATTTCTCCAGAGATAATTCACCAGGTAAGTAGTCTTGTTTCGTAGATGTTTTTCTCTGTGATAAAATATTTATACCCATTTTTCTTCATAATAAAGGTCTTTTCCAATGGTAAGACCTCTAAGATCAGTTCATGTGATCAATAAATTATAAAATTCCTCAGGAGAGATACATGGAACACATCATGAACTTGAGAGATGTTCAGTGAAATTTATAAGAAATAAGCGACCATCTCTACTAAGTTAAGAATCCTAAAAGTGAAAATATACTTAGAGATATTATTTCCCATCTTCTTTAATCACTTGAAATTTTCCATATACAAATTTTTAGAAACACCTTCTCACCAAAATCAAATTCCAGATCTTGTCGATGATTGTTAGAATAACTTTTCAGTCGAATATGAGTAGCCCTGATGTTCTTCTAAATGGTTCTGAATTTGTATGTCATTTCCTTATCCAATTAAGATCCCAATAGATTTGTTTCTATAATATCATCCAATTATATTGAACTTCTACATTTATTTCAATATATGTATTCATAAGGATACATCTGAATGATTGATTGAAAGCTATTGTTGTAAGAAAACTCAACTAGGAGAAGGTGTTGATCCCAACCACCTTTGAAATCCATAGAATAAGATCTCATCATAACCTATATAAACAACTAGAAATCCTACTTATACCAATGAATCTATACCAAATATTTATAAAAACTATTAGTATAGGTCCCCTTTCCCAACTGTTTTGGAAAAACCATTGAAAAAGGGGACTTTGACACCACTTTTCCCAACGGTTTGCCCAAACCATTGGAAAAATATTCACTTTTCACAACTATTTTGCCAAAGATGTTGGGAAAAGTTAATTTGAGACCACTTTTCCCAATGGTTTTCCCAAACCATTAGGAAAGGGTCCACTTTTCCCAATGGTTTTGCCAAAACCGTTGGGAAAGGGTACTTTGAGACAAATTTTGCCAACAATTTGGTAATTTGATACCACGTTTTCCAATTGTTTGGGAAAACCATTGCTAAAAGGACCATTTTTTCTAATGTTTTTGGAAAACTATTGGGAAAGGGTACTTTGACACCACTTTTCATAATAGTTTTCCAAACTATTAGGAAATGGTCCACTTTTTCCAACGGTTTTGGAAAACCATTGGGAACGAGTAATTTGAGAACACTTTTCCCAACACTTTTGGAAAACCGTTGGGAGATAGTGGGTACCTATCCCAATGGTTCTCAAAACCATTGGAAAAGGCTTATCCCAATGCTTTTGAGAACCATTGGGATTGGTACCCTTATTTTTTATGAATACTTTTGTCGAATATCGTTAAATAAATGAATATATATATTACATATAAATATAAATATATATATATATATATCCAACGATATTCACAAAGGTGATTGTAGGATATTGGTAAAGTCTTTGATATATAACGTGTAGGTTTTGGGTTCAAACCTCTGTTATAACTTTTTTTTAGATTTATCAATCCCAAAAATTTGGGAAAACTATTGGGATAGGTCTTTCCCAATGCCAAATCACCCAACGGCTTCCCAAACCGTTGGTATAGGCTATACCAATAGTTTGGGGATCTATACCAATGGTTCCAAACCATTGGAATAAGAATTTTTTCTATTAGTGAGGGTTTGAATAATTATGTTATACTGAACATCTATCTAAAGAAGATACACCAAATTGAAACTCCACTATATATCTAGAGCCCACTAAAGGCTTTGCTAGATATTTAAGGTAAACCTCATATCCCGATCAAATATAATATAATGTTGTACTCCATTAAACCTTACCACTTTCTTAATATAAATTCTAGAAAGATCATTAATAGATAAATCTTATTTAATAGAAATTAAGTGTGATGAATTCATAAGGTGATCGATTACAACCCATATATCATTGTTACATTTTTATCTATTATGGAGTTCAATGAAAAAATATATGGTGATGTTTTCCCATTTCCAATTCTGTTATAGGTAATGGTTGTAACATCCCATAAGACTTTTTCTCTAATCCTTAACTTTCTAACATACTGAGCATTGATATACATAATTAGTAATATATCTCTTCATGTTGTCCCACCATAAATACACTTTTATATCTCTAAATTCATTGTACTTTTAGAATGAGTAGAGAATGGTGAATTGTTTGATTTATCCTAATTATCCTTCCTAAAATACTGTTTGGTTATAACAAATAAATGGTTCCTAAACCTTATCATCCCACCTAATTCAAGGTTAAACTTTGAAACATTTTTCACCTTCTTTTTCAGTTCAATATCCTACTTATGTGCCTCTTTAATCTTTACTTAGATAGATGGTTGTGCAATCATTTGAGAAAGATATGATTTCTACCCTTCCTTTAGGATTTCAAGATCCATCCATTTAAAATATACAAATATTAGATCCTTTATGATCCTACTCATAGGTAAGATTGAATGATCCTTTTAACTTAGAGTATCTACCACCATATTCGCTTTCCTTGGGTGGTTATATATTGATTATTCATAATCTTTAATCATCTTCAACTCTCTTATCTGGTTTATATACAACTTTTTATGTGTGAAAATACACTTTAAAATTTTATGATTAGTAAATATATCAAACCTTTATCCATAAAGATAATTCCTTAATATCTTTAATGTAAAAATTAATGAAATTAACTTGAAATCATGAGTTGATTAATCTTGCTTATGAACCTTAAATGAGCATGAGGTATAAGCTATCACCATATCATTATACATGATAATAAATCCCAATACTTTCTTTGATGTATCCCTATAGATTACAAACCCTTATCCACTATAGGGTAATGTAATCATAGGTGAAATGAAAAAACCTCTCTTAGGTTCCTTGAAATTTTATTCACATTCATTTATCCAAAGGAACTTAGTTCCCTTTTGAGTTAACTTGGTGGGTGGATTAAATAGTCATGATAAATTATCAAACACTAATAATTTTCAGTCAAACCAAGAAAACTATAGATCTCAATCACATTGGTTGGTTTATTCTAATGGTTAATAAGTTTTTATTTGAGGGATCAACTAATATACCATCACCTGAGATTATATAACCCTGGAATGAAACTTTTCGAATCCACAATTCACACATGGTAAATTTTTCGTAAATATTATTCTTCCTTAGGGTCTTTAGTAAAATTATCAAGTGATATTCATTATATTCATTTATATTTGAATATATAATAATGTCATCTATAAAGACAACCACAAAATGATCAAGTTAATCCCTAAAGACTCCATTTATTAAATCTATAAAGATGGTGGGGGAATTAGTATGACCAAATGGAATCACAATAAACTCAAAGTTTCTATTCCTTGTATGAAATTTTTTGTCATGTATATCCTCATTATTAACCCTCAATTTATTATAACTAGAATGAAGATCAATATTAGAAAAGTATTGATCTTTGTTTATTTGATCAAACAAGTCATAAATATGGGTTAGAGGATACTTGTTATTGGTAGTCATATTGTAAAGTTCTCAATAATTAATGTAGAGTCACATTTATCCTTATTTCTTATTAATAAAAATAATTAGTGCTCCCCATAGTGAAAAACTTGATTTAATGAATCCCTCTTCATGATTCTCTTGGATTTTCTTCTTTAATTTCTGCAACTCAATGAGGTACATTCTATATGGAGTCTTTTAAATAGGTGTAGAACTAAGTATGAGTTCTATTGAGAACTCAACTTAATTATTTGGTGTAAGGAAAGGAAATTATTAATTAAATACATTAATAAAGTCCTGCACAAGAGGCATATAGTTTATGTTGAGTTTCTCCCCAAACATCCGAGTTAAACACTATTTTTTGGATAGAAATCAATTCCCATCCAATGTATTTTATTTCCATCAGAAGTTAATATTTATCATTACACTGATAGAACATAGTTTGATTTGGAATATCAACCATTACTTACCTTACTCATAAATTAATTGAGTATTTATGTAAATAAATATAATCCATTCCTAGGATAACATCAAATTCAATTAGAGAACATTTCCACAATCTTCAACTAAAGAATAATCATATAATTGAGATGTAGTAATTTTATCATTATGCGATTTAAATAATAATTCAACATCTAATAATTGAGGATATTAATTAGTATTCCTTGACACTTTTCATGATATATATTAATTCATATAACCAATATCAAATAAGGAACTTTAATATTTGACCTTACTTATTACCACCTCAATGTCTTCATTCTCTCCTCAATATTTAGTAAAATCAAAATGTTTATCATGACAACCAGGAATTTTTGAACAAAGTGATAAATAATATAAAATCATTTATAGGTAGTCTAAATCAAGGAAACTTCATTTAAATATGTGAAACCTTAGGTTTAACTTAGGTCGTCTATGGAAATTACCAAAAAAATTTGATGTTATCCTATACTTAGACTTATGCCATGTGTTCTTAATAAGGCTTTATCATCCTAGTTTCCAAATTTTAAATAAACTTTGATCTAATACCAACTATAATGACCCAGAATTTTCAAATATAGATATCACATATTATTATATTAATATGCATTATATAACATAATGATCCACACTAGAATCATATAGCTCTAATGCCTTTGGAAACATGGATCCCTAAATAACTATTTTATAAAATATCTACATAATCTCCCACTATGTTATTTATAATTGGAACTCTTCTTAGACATATCATACTTATTACCTTTCTTTATAACCTAATGAAATGAAACATAATAAAGGATGAGCTCAGATTCTCAGTAATGGTGAACAGTGGAGATATCAATGATCACTTGAGCATAACAAGAACATAAGGGTATGCAAACATGATTATAACATTTTAAAATCATACCCTTCTTATCATAAATCATAATTTTGAGTCATGGAGTAAATATTATAAGTTCATAAGACATTAATCATAAAGGAATAAAAAACATAATCCATGGAAGCATAAAATTGGCATAGGACATAGAATTATGTTATAAAATGTAAGGTCTCGGATCTTAGTAACACTTTATTTTGTGATTTTTGGGAATTTGAGGTTCTTGGGGGATCAAATGAGTTTGGAGGATGTTTAGGGGAAAAGGGAGAGATATAAAACCAAAATGGATTTCCTACAACATGGAGGTAGGAATTGCATGTAGTGCTAGTGGCTATAACATATTGTACCTTAGATATATCATAGGGGAGATTAAGAGGAAAAATGAGGCAAATGAAAATTGTGGAGTAGCAATGCTATGGGATGTAGGCTACAACATGGTCCCTTTATCAGGAGTGGGGGTCCTACGGTGTGTTTCTTATGGTTGCACCGTAACCCCAAAGTCCACATTTATAGGATCTATCCTAGATTATATGAATTGAATTTTACCAAGATGGGATATAGCGTAGTACTTCATGATGTGATTTAGTATATCCTGTGTTAGACAATGTTCTGGTGTGGTCCATGGGGTTGCTCTATGGTATTTAGTTTTTCAATGGGTCTATAAATACCCTGAGACCCCAAAACTCCATTCTTTTACAATTATATATCTTGAACACCAGGTTACTGAGGGTTATTTTTGCAGTTCTTTGAATCCCCTTTCAATGGGATTTGATCTTGGTTTCTAATATTGATCTATAGTGGGTTCTACCTCTTATCTTGAGTTTTTCTCTCTTATTGGTATCATTTTACTCACATTTATTATTTAAAAACTTTGTTTTTTGATCTGAACTGTTCTAGGGGACTTTTTTTTGTTACATTCTGATGTGTTCATGGAATGAAATCCTTAGGATATAGTTGTTTCTTATGAGAGAGGTGATCAGTAATCCGCAATGTTGGTTCATTCTCATGTGAATAATGTTTATGCTTTTGAGGTAGGGGATTAGTTTCTTCTCCTATTTATTTACATGAAATCATAAATTTATCATGGTTTAGACCTTGGGTTGATAATGTAATTAGCTTACTAAATATATAACCTAGTTAAATAATGAGAGTGGTTTATGATTAGAAATCGCATGTTGGTGCTTTCCACCATGATAACAATTTACCTCTGGATTTTCTAGATGGTGTGATATCTATACTAATATTGCTATCCTGTTTTTATTCTTGGTTTATCATTTTGAAATTGATGAAAATGGTAAAGAATGTAAATCCATAATCTATTGATTAATTGGGTTAATAATTTTTAGAAGAGGTATGGTTGTAGTACAATATTTATTATGATTTTATTTTAATCAAATTGATGCAACATGCATGTTTTATTTTATATGAATTTCCATGTGTCATTAGAATAGATAAAGAACATGAAGCGAGTTAATTATTATTGATGATAAAAATAAAAGTGCATGTTGAATGATAATGATACTTTTATAGGTTTGTTAAAACTAAAATTAATACTCATGGCATGTTTAACTTTTGATAGTTTGTATAGCTTGATGGATTAGGTTTCCTATAGTTGGAACCTATAAATAATTAAAATGTTATTATGAGAGGAAATAAGAACCATTTGATTCTAAAGACAAATATTTGGGGTCATGGGTGCCTGTTTTCTTATAAAGTATGAATGCCTTGTGTTAGGATCATGAGGGCCCGTTTGTGTGTAAAGACTGAATGACTTGTTTTAGGGAAAAGTTTCCATATTGATTCTTGTTCTCTCAATTCCTTGGGATGTGATTTGGATATGAGCCTTTTGATGTGATCTTGGGATAACTGATGTGATGTAATCCTAGGAGGCCAATATGATGTAAAAAAATTTGATGTATGTGATCGAAAGGTGCATTGGGATATGCATGTGGGTGTTAGGGATGGAACTAGAGATTCTATAAAGGGTCAAATATGGTCTTAACCATTGATATGATGCTAATAGATTTTATGCTCGTGTGTTATTAATCTATTTAATATGTGATGGATTTGTTTCTTTTTCTCCTATATTTTTTCCACCACTTCTTGATGTAGTTATATGTTCTTGTTTGCATTATTCACATGGTGGTAGGCTAGGATGTTTTCCTAGAGTACCAATATTATGGATTGGTTTTAATAATAAATAATAAATTTTTAACTGACGGGGTTGGTTCCTTTTGGAATAAAAATGATATGTTACTCATGAGAAACCATGGACTCAGTTTAGATTATGCCTAGAGGGAATGGTCATGGTTTTTTTCGATAATGATATTTACTTTAAAATAACATTAATGGTCAATTAATGGAAAATTAATTAATCAAAATAAAGTAAATTTTCAATGAAAACCAATAAAGTAATTTAATGTAGCTATTTAAAATGGTTGTTCCCTTATAGGATATCTAGTCCTTTCTAGTGATAGTTGGGTGTCCAAGTGACAATAACAATAGTTGAGCCTATGACTATGTTATGCCCATAGTGTGGTTTTGAGATATATTTTATCATGTATATCATATGATTTGAAATGATATCCCACCCATGTTTCTTAGGGTGACTGACACCCAATGGACACTAGAAGGGTCTTTTCCCCAACATCTCGATGGGATGATGGATGGGTGACTACACCCTCTGACGCTGCCTTCTACACTTAATATTTATATCTGTTGTTATGCATGACTATTAGATTCCCATATATCTGTGTATAGGTATGTAATGTATTGTGTTTTTTTACACATATGTATCTCTGGATATATCATCCAAAGTATTATTATATATATGATGTGTATAAAATTTGATGGCTTGAGGTAACTTACTTGACGTGTGGACTGCAACAGATTGAAGCATAATACTCGATGTATTATAAAAAAATATAGGCTATAGTGGATCTTATAAAATACTTGATTACTATATGATTATTTGATGTGTTGATGTGTTGTATAAGGTTTATGTTGTGATACTTAGCCTGGGTGTTTGTGGGATGTCTTACTTTTGGAGAGATATGGATCATGATGTGTGATGTTAGGGTACAGTGGTAAACTAGCAGGAAAGTGTTAGCAGGGCACCCTTGATGTTTTATTATATTATACATGACCTATTTTGTGTGATACTTAGTGAGAGATATACATGGAAAGTATAGTAACATAGTATACCTTTTTAGGCGACGAGTTAGTTTCACTCTTTCTCACTGTGCTTTAGCATGATTTCTTTTTCTTTTTCACAAGAAGTTTTGGGAAGGATCCTATTGAGTACACTATTATGCTCACCCCACATATGTATAAATTGTTTTTAGGTCATCCAGACTAGGTTGGATATTAGGATGGATATTATTAACTTATCGTTTTACATGATTTGTTTGGGATTCCTGGTTTCTTCCATCTTAACCTTTTTTGTACTTATAGTTTCTTTTCAGTTGTTTTGATACTATATGACATTTCACGTATGCACTTGGGTTTTTCCATTTTTATATATTTTATTAGGTTTTTATTGGTGTACTTGGCATATCTATCTCTTATTGATGTACTATTAGAGGGTAATTCATCCCATTTCTATGTTTATTATACCCTCAGTGTTAGTTGTCGACCCAAGGCCTACTAGAGTCAGAACTCGGGTAGTTACCATCTCCCTTCCCTCATTTTCAGACCAATAGGGGTACTGTTTGGGGAGTGGGGGTCATGCAAAAGTGACATAAATTGTTCATTTTGAGGTAGAGAATGGATTTTTCAATTAGGATCATGTGATATTCCATGGGTTGGTAGGAAAAAAGTGCCATCTAAGTTTAGTAAGTTGTGTAAACATAGAATACTGGATGATACACAGGTATTTAGGCCCCCAATGATTTGATACATGAATCTTTACATTTAATGAGCCTACTAAATTGATTGATGTTGGTTGTGGGGTAGAGACCTTAGAAAACATCATGTATCATTATTCTTTGCATGTATTTTTGAAACCGGTAGACCTTGGGATAAGTTCAACCTTAGGGAATAAAATGAAATGATAAATTATTTAATTTTTAGTATTGCATATTCTAGGTTTATGATCATTAATTGTTTTTTATTTTTTAGGAATGGATATAGGTCTAATTCCTCTATATGTTTACACTATAGATGTTCTGCATGATGTTCCAGTAGATATCCATATAGTAGAGGAATTTTATGATGAATCTTAGAAGAGGACACTATAAGAGTTTCATCATTATGGTATGTGGGAGTATAAGAGGTATATTTTATATTCAATTATGAAAGAATAGTTAGAGGAGTTTGAGATAGATTTCAGTTCAATATGTTATTGGAAGAAGGATTGGGTTTTTTAGCTATAATGATATTGTGTGGGGAAGTGAGGAAGTGGTAGATCCTATTCCTCAGAGATCATGAGGAGTTATTAGTCTCATGGTCAAAGTTATGAGACCAGTTCTGAGTATAGTTTCTTTCTTTGATATTGAATAAAACCAAATATTAGTAGATTCTTACCATTCGATAAGGATGTTCTAGTATATAGAAGTTTTGGATGTTTTTTAGGACCCTTCTGGGATATGCTTCAGTCGTGTTTCTTGATGTGGAGGCCATGTCAAGTAATTTTTAAGTATCTTTGTGTCCATAGATCTAACACTAGATCATCCCATTTATGCTAATGATGTATCTCAATGTGCTAGTGAGAGTAGACCTTGTTGATAGGAAACTAGATCAAATCATATCATCATGGGAGGGGAGTCATCAAGATTTCTCATAAAGAAGATTTATGGTTTAAGGTTCCCAGTTTGTTAGATAGAAGAGTTTTTAGCCAGCTGAGGGTAGGTCCCATCCCTCACCCCCTCATTTCTCTAGGGATGGAGGATCTCAGACATATTCCAAGGGACCATGTGCATGTTTTCTTATGAAGGATAAGGTCTTCAGTGGAAATAGTGCCTGAACTTTCTAATATTTATTTGTGTGCTAGGTGCTTTGCTTCAGTTTCCTCTATTGAAGAAGTTTTAGATGAGGAAACAATAGTAGGTTAGTCCAAAATTTGATCAGTAAAGAGGAGATAAGGAGGGTAGAGGACTACCCTCATCCTTAGAGAGTAGATCGTCGGTGGTCGTCATCAGGTTTAGGGGGACTATTGAGTAGACCGTGGTTACATTTATTATTTATCATTTCCAACACTAGTAAATCCAAATATAATATTAGTCACCCTTTTATATTTCCCTACATGGTTTCATGTTTTTTTATTTAGGATCTACGTACTCCTTCATATCACTCGCTCTTATCCACTCTCTAGGGCTTGAGGTGGAGAGTATTTTAGGGACCTTGTTGTTGACTATGAAAATTTAGGATGAACTAACCTGTATGAAGTATGTAGAGACTACGAGCTAGTTATGGGGTAGCACCCCTCCATGGGAGACTTCCTAGGTTTATAGATATAGCCATATGACATCATACTTAGCATGGATTGGTTGTATTCACTGCAGGATACCATGGATTGATTTAGGAGGATGGTTTTGTTCTATAATGTTGATGGAGATCCAATAATGTCTGTTGGTGAGTGATTCCCTCATATGGGTTAGTGGTTTATTCCTTCTTGTCTTCCTTGATGACCAAGATAATGTTGAGTTCATCGAAGGTTCAACTGATGGTGTTTTCTAGGGTTGTAGAAGAGTACCCTGATGTATTTCTTGAGGTGGTTGTAACATTTCCCCCTTGATGAGAAATCGAATTTGGGATAGATCTATAGCCAGACATGTCTCATATCTTGATGTATTCTTATAAGATGGTTCATTTTGACTTATGATAGCTGTGAGTACAACTTGATGAAATGTTGTAGGAAGGATTTGTTTGGCTGAGTGCTTCACCTTGGTTTGCACCCGTTTTTTTCATGAAAAATGATGATTTTAGTTTATGAATTTGTATTGATTATCATCACTTAAATAAAGTGAAAGTTAAGAACCAAAATCCTATTCCATGGATTGATGATTGATTCAATCAACTTAATGGGTAAATTTGGTTCTCAAATATCAATTTGTATTCATGATATCATTCGATGCAGGTGAAGAATGAGGATATTCCGAAAACCACTTTTTGGTGTTGTCATGGGAATTATGAGTTAATTGTGACACCATTTGGTTTGGATAACACTCTATCCATGTTCATGGGTTTAATTAAAACTTTTTTCAGAGTGTTTTTGAATGATTTCATACTGGTTTTCATCAATGACATCCCTCTGTAGTCTATATTTGAGTAGGAGCATGAATAGTATCCACATGCCATTTTGGGATTTCTTCATCACAAGAAGTTGTTTGATAAGTTATCAAAGTGTGAGTTTTAGTATTTTTAAGATCATTTATTAGATAACATTGTGTCTCAACAGGAAGTAGTTATGGATCCTTCAAAGATAGAGGAAGTTGTTTCTTGGGATTCCACCCAGATAGTTGAAGTGGTGAAAATTTCCTTGGCCTTTCAGGATATTATATGAGGTTCATAGCTGATTTCTATCATTTTTTGACTCATCTAATTACCTTGAAAAATTATGGACCAACTTGTTTTAGGAAGATTTTGTGTACCTAAAGGAGAAGTTGTTTAACACTCTAGTCCTTCATTTACTAGTAGAGGGAGTTTAGTTTGAGGTTTTTTTATAACACTTAGCATTTTAGATTGGTTTGTGTTCTGATACATTAGATATTGGTTATTTCTTATGGGTATTGGTAATTAAATCCCCATGATCATAACTATTCCACCCATGATCTCAAGTTAGACGAAGCTATGTTTTCTTTGAATTTGTGGTGACATTACCTCATCAATGATAGTTTTTTGGTTTTTATTGATCATAAGAACATGAGTAATGTCTTATATCAGTGTGAATTGAACCTTTTTCAATTCCAGTGG
Organism: Viscum album; assembly: GCA_963277665.1. Taxonomy (NCBI): domain Eukaryota; kingdom Viridiplantae; phylum Streptophyta; class Magnoliopsida; order Santalales; family Viscaceae; genus Viscum; species Viscum album. The sequence continues at coordinate 2,040,567,691 of OY728147.1, read as the reverse complement.
ATGTAATTATTGTAGGATTACACTTTTAAGATTTGATATATGCTTGGAAATGGAAATTTTTTAGCTAATCAACTGAGAAATAAGTCACGTATTGATGTCGTACATGAGTATAGAGATTCTTGGAGTGATGGAAGAACTATCAATGATATATATTGATCTGGGATAGGTTGATAGAAATTTTTGTACTTTCTGGATACTAGAGCAGTCATCTTTGGTGTAAGGGGTCGAGGAGTTCTATCTGGGGTATTATAAGGTGGAGGACAAGAGGGATCAAGTCATTTTTTTTGTGATTGCCATGATGGTTGGTCTGAGGATGATCAACATGTGGTGTTCTTTCATGGAAATATTTTCCCCTTTATTGATGCATGGGATGGTTATCTATGAGTTCCATAGCTAAAACTTAGTGGTAAATACTAGGGTGAAAATATGCAACAATCTTTTAGAGCTTAGTTTTGATGTCCTGGGTTGAAGTGTACAAATTCTGATTTTTTTTCTCAATGTTAAGTCTACCAAAAGGTGAAGGCCAAGAATCGTGTTCTTAGTGGTTTTCTACAGCTATTAGATGTTCCCCAATTGATGTGAGAGGACATATTGATGGATTTGTTTATTGGTTTACCTTGATCTCATAGAGTCAATGATTCTATATGGGTGATAGTGGGTCATTTGAAAAAATCATCCTACTTTATAGAGATCAAGGAGTTGAGCTCAGTGGAGGTTTTATTGAGGATATATATAGAGGAGGTGGTGATACTTAATGGAGTCCCAAGGATGATCATCTTGGATCAAGATCTTTGTTTTACCTATAGGTTGTGGAGAGGTCTACAACATACTTTTGTCTCTTAGTTATGACTTAGCACTACTTCTCATCCACATATAGATAAAACAATAAAACACTATAGGCATGAGTATTAAAACTCAGTAGGTAGGCCCAAATAATTCTATTCCCAATGAACATCCTTTAAATAAAGAAACATTGATTAATAGGGTAGAAATACAATATATAAGGATAAATTTTATATACTTTTAATTTTAAATCAAATAAATCACAATTACAAACCATTTTCCTCATGATTTTAAAACAAGGATCAAGGGAGAAGGGAGAAAGGGACCAAATAAAAATAATTCATTTTTATAACTCTGAAAAAAGGAGAAATACTTGATCATTCAAAACACTCTTCTTGAAAACCCCTTTTACCAAGACACATATTCACCATTTTGAAAGAGAACACTAAAATCAATTACAAGAAATATAATTCTACACAATGAGGATAATGGAACTAACCATACTAGTATCAGAGAAACACAAGAATTCCTGGGAACTTAGAGGAGAATGAGAACATACTATACATGTGACTCATCCTGAAGTCATTACCTACCTAATGACATCATAAAACACAAACACATAGTCATCTACCTACCTGGCCTAACCGAGGGGATCAATCCTATATAAATAATAATAAACTAACCTCCTGCTATGTGCCACTAGCTAGTGCAATAACCTAGGCTAGGGAATCAAACATTATTATAATTATTTTTTTCTATGACAGGTTCCCATGTTATGCATACAAAGGGTTGTTCCAAAAAAAATCAATCAATAAACCAAATACACATTCCATCACATATATCACACAAACTGGCACCACCCCTGCCACCTCGAGGATTATCCCCTTTCCTTAAAACAATTGCCATACAATGGAGGTCCCATACCAAGGACACTCCCTTATCATGATTTACCAACAAGGAAAGTGACTCACCCCAAGAAGTTTTTTCCAAATGAAACCATTTAATAAAAATAACAAATGGGCCTCATGTCATTTCCACACATCACACCTTTTATAACAAATTAACACAAGCCACTTTCTATAACAAAATAACTTGGATATCCATTTTGGAAATACCACACCCGAATTTTTAATATCACACCAGAATTTATAGAACTAAACCATTCTCTTAAGAATAAAAAACTACTTAGAAAATTTAATTGATCTATTTGAAAAACACTTAGGGCTCAAAACCCTTCAAATACAGATCATACATTCTAGAGAGTTAATCAAAACACTTTATTTCACAAGGAAAAATCATTATAAGCTTGAAACATCACTATTTAATAATTAATGGAGGTTCAAAAATCAATTAATCAATGTATTCTCAACTTTAATGGAGAGGTACAAAGGGATCCTACCTCAAATGATGAAGAACTTCCAGAATATGGTGCAAAATCTCAATCGCACCTTAACCACACCTAAGGGAAGCTATATCTGACCCAAAAACATTAAGATCAAATCCAAAATTTTAGATTTAAAACCTAAAAATCATATACCTAACCATGGGAAAGAGGGAACCTAAAGAAACTAGAATAAAACCCTAGAAAGAAGGGAGAAACCAAGGGATAGAGGACTTACATGATGATTCGGGGGAGAAATTGCAAAATTAATGCCCAAAAATGGATGCTTAGGGGATCCAAGAGAGTGGGAGGAGGCGTCTAGTAAGGAGGATCCAAAATAAGAGAGTTAAGGGTGTGTTTGGGTATAATAATCATGGAGAGATAAATGTTTCTGAAGGCTTATATAGGCCACATAGTTTTTCAAATTGTGTGGTGACCATGAGACTACCTCTGTCAAGAAGCAGACCTACTACATGGGAAAAACACATGGTATGACTAATCATGCAATACATACTATCTCACATAGGATTTTATGCACGGTTACATAGGTTGGGGAACAGAGTGACTACTAACCATGTGCTAACCATGCGCTAAGGTCTGCCCATCGAAAACAACTATTTTCTATAAAAAAACTCAAGGGGAAACCCAATGAGGAAATCTAGGAGAAAGAGAGAGAGGAAGAACACCCCAAAAATTTAATCTCATCACACATAGTTCCCAAGAAAAGAAATGAGGGGAAAACCCAAACCGAAACCCAAGATAAATTTAAAGACCCGGGTGTGACAATTCTCTCCACCATAATGCTTTCCACCTTCAGAAAGCCATCCCAAGGATTAAACTAAAACTAAAAAACCACCACTCCTTTACAAATCAAGGATATTTTCACTTAATAACAAATGAATAGATCACTAAAAACTCCACCAGTAAGAAAAAGGCTAACAAGATGAAATCAGGAGACCAAAATGGACTCCCTGCTAAGTTCCACCTACCTAAAAAGACTTAATCACCTCTATTTGATCTATCCAAAAAGTCATAGAACTTTCACGGTAATAAAACCAGCCTCAAAACATGAACACCTTTGACATCACCAAGGGTAACTCGAACCATTTACCACCAAGTATATACAATTAATGAAACTGAGATACTGACATGGTTAGGTCTAAAAGGACTCTCCACCTTTAGAAATGAACTAACATTCGAGATAAAACTGGAATACCAACACATGGTGGTCTAAACGAACTCCCCACAATAAGATCCATCGAAATTAAATGAACTCGAAAAACTTCTTGCATGAAATAGAAAATCCCCCCACCATAATAGAGAGGAGAGGGAAGGGCCCAACTAACAAAGCTTCAAAACCACAACCAACAACATATAAACAACTTCACACCCCCAAAATAACACAAACCAAACTTCACTCCATTTACAAAAAAAACGTCTACACTGGGGCCCTCTAAAGAAGACTATACCCAGTGAGACACAACCACCAATAATTTAAGAAAACTAGAAGACTATGCCTCTTTATAACCAAGGGAAAACTCTTACACCCAAATGGGTCACAACATGGGAATGATGTTTGCACACCTCTTTCCAAAAAATAATACCAATTAAAATAGAACAGCTACACCATAGGCTTAAATTTTCTACATCTTCCATGCTAAGAACAGAACTTAGACCTAAGACTATCACACCGTTGAGGCTCTCTTGATGACATGACAGCTTCACTCCAGGACCTACAGTTGGAGTTCTGAGTATTGAAGCATCTCCTAACTCAAAGTTAGGAATTTAGAACCCCTAAACCAGAGACACAGATCAAAATTTTAAAAAAAACACTTCTATTAAAATATATGTTCTAAATGGTTCGACAAAAACCATTCTTACAACTGAAAAAAAAGAAACACCAAAAAATCCACCAGGCATGAACATTACATCCAAAGAATAGTACAACGAGAGATAAAACCCTAAATTGATCCCCAACATCACCTTAATTATAAAAATAGGCTAGGGTGGCAATTGAAGATTTAGTTACGGATGCACGATACTTCTTGGAAACACCCCGACATAAACACTTTCAGTGACCTAACCATCTACATGTGTGGCTGAGTTTTGTAGAATTAGGGCTTGATGACCTCTTATGACTGCTCTTACTACACTGGTGACACATCATGACATTGTTCCCTGTAGAGGTCGATGATAGGTTTGAATACCTCTTAATTATCCTACCATCAACACCAGAAAACAGATTTCTTCCCATCATTCTCAATGGAATCTCTTTCAACACTTTCAGGAACCAGAGGAAGATTAACCATCTTGTTCCCTCCGATTAGAATAACTTCTACACAAAATTCTTACCTCACCACAACGAAAAAAGAGGCCGAGTTAAGATCTTATTCCTTTAAATACAACTTAGAATAGAGACCAAGCTTGAAGTTTTGAGCCTTGACAGGATCATTTGCAACATACCATGGATCATATAGAACTAGATCTAGGAAGTAACAATATAGTTCCAACACTGATCCAACAACTTACCTAAGACTGTAAAAATCCATTAATGACTTAGGAAACTCAAGGGAGTTGAAGTATTTCTCAATCCTCTACATCCACTCCTCACCCTTGGGAGGATCTTCTTGAATATAAAATAGATGAGGATTCAACTTTTGAAATTAAAGAATGTAGTCTATAGGTCGATCACCTGGAGTGTTTTCTAAATATTCTCTACCCAAATCTGCTCCTTTGGTATCCATAAAATCTTTATGGGGGTGGCACTAAGAAATATGGAAACAAATAACTTGATGAAGACCAATTAAAAAACAAGGATTCTCCATTGAAAACATCACAAGAGAAACACTAATCTCAAAACACAAGGGATACACCACACCATTACAAGTTGTCAAAACATAACATTTTTTTCTTTTTTAAAACACTTTTGAAAATAAAACAAACTTAAAATATTGAACACCCACCAATGGTGCCCCTTGGAACGTCAAACATACACATCCTTGTGCCATACTGGGCACCCATCCACTTTATCATACATATCCATTCATGTGGTCACTCACATAAACACCAAAGTTAAAACAAATTTCAAGGTAAAGAATTTAACTCACACTTCTTTTCAAATATCGTAATTTTTTTCCATAAAACACCAACCATTCAATTAAAAAACCATTTCCAAGCTTTTCACATCAAATCTACGACATTTCATTAATTTAAAAAATTTATAAGGCTTCCCAAAGGTAGATGTGTAAATTTCATGTTATGGGTCATACTTTATACCTTAAGGGAGATAAACCCTGGCTGTACATTGATCTTAAATTGAGAATCACTCACTGTTGGAGTTTCTCCGATTAGAAACCAGTTCCAATAGGCCATAGGTTTGGGATTGGAGTCCTTAAGGATTTTGGCCCACCTAGGCCTTTGGTTCAGTAGGGCTTTCAGGCCCCCTTTAAGGCCTTCGGGCCACCTCAAGGTCTTTGGGCCACATGATGTTGCCCTAGAAAGACTCTACAAAAAAGGAGCAACCCCAGAAGAGGATTCAGAGTAGTTGCACTCACTAGAGTAGAGCCAAGTGGATTTTCAAAATGATAGGGTATGTCTATGCCATCGAGACCAGCCTATGCTTTCACGGAAATCCTAGCCAGACGACCATGTGAAGGAGGAGAGCTACTATCATGATGCAGATGCTGGGGAGGGGCAGTTGCTTGTAGAGAGTCTGGTTGAATTTTCTAAGACCTTCATGTTATGTAATCTCCTAAACCTACAGGCCTTATAAGGGTCCCCCCCTCATCCCTTGAAAAGGGGGTTATCAAAAATCATTAAAAAAATAAGGCCTTCAGGCCATTCAGGTAGAGGAGGAATTATATAATGTTTAGAAATTAGGGAACATTGATCTTAAACCTTTCCTTATTTGAATTTCAAAATGGGAGTGTACTTTTTATCTTCATACACACAACAACACAATGGAACATGTATGCATTTAATTACACGGTCTTAATTGGTTCATCTGGGACCCTAATATACTGAATGATATATTATCCTACATAGTTACCCCCTTAAGATAGATTAACATACCCTAAATGAAAAATTAGTTTTGTTTGCAAGAGTCATGGTGTAATTCAACCAGGACTCTAAACTCCCAATTGTTATTTGCTTTAATTCAAATGATTATAAAATGGAATTTAGAATTCAATATGGATGAAATCCCCCATTTTTTGAGCTATTTAAGATAGTGATAAATTCCATCCTAAACTGTAGGGTGCTGAAAAAAAAAGTTTTCAATCCAAAGTTTAATGAATGGACTAAGGTTAGAAGAAACAAGAGAGATAAGGACAATGTTATAGATGAACCTAAGCCTCCCAATAAAAGGAATTATGTTTAGGTAAAGAAATCAATTTACTCAAACCAAGCAGGAGATAACTTAGGTAAAACTTGGGCTTAACTTATGGAAGATGAGGAGAATGAAAATGAAGTACAAGATATCTTATAAGACATTGAAAAACTGGTCATGGAGGCCATTGAACAATCCCAATATGAAAAATTAATGGAGGAGACCCATAAGGACTCCTCTAGAGAACCTGGACAGGAATGTATTGTTGTCATAGATTCCATTATATCACACACTATTAAAAACCCATGTAGGTATGAAAGTACAATGGATATTGTTGATAAGGATAAGGTGGATCAAGGTGATAAGATTCTTTGATGAATGAAAAGGCAATAGACTCTTCTACTCAGTCTACTACAAGCATATCCCATGAGAAACTTACCAAAATCCATTTGGAGATTTGTGGTATCTCACCTACTACACAATAGTTTGAGGGTCTAGAATCCCTCAAGGATTCTGGGAATTCCTTGGCTCAACCGAGACCTTATGTTCATGGTTCTTCTCTAAATGGTGGATCTCAGATCCAAGGGGAAGGCAGTATTAAGTATTTGATCATTATCATGGCATAAACCCCTCTGACCCCCTCAAAAATATTTTACAACAATAGTATTGATTTGTCATATCATATTGTTGATGGAATAGGTTTGATTATTTCATATTCTGCTTCAATTACGGTGCCAACCCCTACTAATGTTTTGCATGTTGATTTCCCTAAGATAGTAGGCACACAAAAAATAGTTTCTGTTTTGAATTCTGTTGAAAATAATCCAATTGTATTAATTGGAATCCCAATGGTTACTCCATCAAATACTTCTTCAATTAATGTAACTAATAAGGATATGAATACATATTCTACTAATTTTCTACATGTTTCTTCTAAGGTTAAATAGGGAAAGAAACCTAGTCTGTCCTCATCCATAAATGTTAGAATATTCTCTAGGAAGAAGGGCTCTATAATTAAAAAAAGGGGTTTCTCTAGATCCATGTTCCAATGAATTTTGTACTTTAGAATTTTCAGGGTAATTCAAACCCTAAAAATTTTATTAGTCTTAAAATATTTCTTAATACTCATCGTCCTAAGATATTTTATATTTATGAACCTAAAGTTGATTTCTCTTAAAAAATAACAAACCTTTTCTCCTATGGTTATAATTTTTTAGGTGCTCGCAAAGAGGTTATTGTTGTTGAAACCCTTTGGTTTTTTATCACTCCTCACTTCAAAATATGAATATTTTCCATGTTTCTAAGTAGATGTTTATTTGTGAATTTTTGTTTGATCATTCTCAATTTTTTTTCTATGTTCTATTCTAAAAATAGATACCAAGATAGAAGACCACTTTGGAATGACCTTTCTTTCTTGTCAAACATTATTCATGATCTTTGGTTTGTTATTGGTGACTTCAATTACATCCTCACCTTAAGTGAGAAAATGGGCCCAAATCACCCTTTTATCTCTTCATGAGAGTTCAAATCATTGATCGAGGATAGTAATCTTGTGGAAATCAACCTTACAGGTTCCAATTTCACTTGGTTTATAAGTCACTACAACAGGGATGTTGCTAGTAAATTAGATAGATCTCTCACAAATTAATCCTATTTGAATAATTGGAACCTTATCTCTAGCATAACCCTTACCAAGATGAACTCTGATCATCATCACATATTTTTCAGTCTTCATATTAAAATCATGAAACATACTCTACCTTTCAGATTTAATAATGCATGGTCTTCTGATCATGAGTATTATAGCATTATCAAAAACTTATAGATGTCTATAAAACATCACAATGACTCTTTTATTATATTATAAAACTTAAACATCTGAAATAGTTCCTTAAAGGTTGGTGTCTTTCTAAATCTAAACAAATTGATAGTTAAATTGTCTCTCTTGAAAGTGAACTTAGCCAACTTGAAAACTCCAACACGAGTTCTGACTTCACTACTGATCCTCAACAAGAAATTAATACTTTTATGAAGCTTAATGCATTTATTTTTATTAAGGATAACGTGAATAAATTTTTTTCAAAACTAAATGGATCTTAGATAGTGATAGTAACACTAAATTATACAATTATATTCAAATAATCAGTAAATTCAGTAGACCTCTATCTTTTTTTAGAGATAGAGACAACCTCATTGACACTGAGGAAGGCATTTCTAATCATGTTGTCTCTTATTTTGAAAATATTTTCAATGGTCCTGATGTTAACAAAGATCTTTTACCTTATGTCATTCCTGTTTTGGTAAATAAGGAAGATAACACTTATCTTTTATGCATTCCTCTTGACCATGAAATAAAAGACACCATCTTTAGTCTTAAACCATATAGTGCTCCGAGTTCTGATGAATTAAATAATGGATTCTATCAACAATTCTGGGAATTCATCCAATCTTATGTTTTCCAAATTGATAAGACTTTTTTTTCCAATGGTCGGATTCTCCATGGATTGAATGAAAAATTTTATTTCTTGAATTCCAAAATAGAACAATGCCTCTGAGATTCATATCTTTATACCTATTGCACTCATTAATTCTCTTTATAAAATTATCACCAAACTCATTTCCAATAAACTCACTTAGATAAGCAGTAGAATTTTTTCCTAGAATAAATTTGGGTTCATCAAGGGTAGGTCAATCCAAGATTGTATCTATCTTTCATATGAATATAATAACACCATAAATTGATCCACCAGGGTTGGAAATATTTCCATTAAAATCGATATTAGAAAGGCCTTTGATACCATTGATTGGAGTTTTATTTTCAAAGTGCTTCACGGTTTTTATTTCAATGACTCCTTTATTAGTAGAATAAAGACTCTTTTCAATTCATATACTATTTCCATCCTCATAAATGGTTCCCCTAAGGGTTACATTAAATGCACCAAGGGAGTTAGGCAAGGTGATCCCCTCTCTGCCATTCTTTTTTCAATTGTGGAAGATTACCTTAGTAGATTGCTTATTCACCTTATCGACCAGAACAAGATTAAACCTATTCATGCTTCTAGAAACTTAAATGTTCCCACACATATTATATATACTGATGATATTATCCTCTTCTTACAAGGTTATAAAAAGAACATTCAAAGTCTCAAAAATGTCCTTTATTATTATAAAGAAATATCTGGACAAAACATTAGCTAGAACAAATCCTTTGTTTTCTTTGGAAAATTTTTCCCTCTACTAGAAAAAGTACCATTATCAATATTATAGTTATCAAATAAGGTTCATTCTCCTTCACTTATCTTGGAGTACCCTTTTTTGGGGAATACCTAAAGCCGGTCACTTTTACAACGCTATAGACCAAATTCTCAATCATCTCTCCTCTTGGAAGGGTAAATACCTCTTCATGGCTAGTAGAATCTATCAGGTTAAATCCATAATTTTCTCTAAAACAGTCTACTCATTGATGGTCTACAAACTTCTTACTGGTCTCCTCAGAAAAATAAATGTCTACATTAAGAATGTTTATTAGACCAGGAGCACTCTTGATGGAAACTTGTGACTATCCCTTGGAATACTTATTGTAAACCTTTGGATAAAGGAGAAATTGGAATTCAAAACCATAATCTTTTCAATGATTCCTTACAGTCCAGACTAACTTGAAACCTCCTTCATAATGAATCAGACTCCATTTCCTCTCTCAAAAAAAATCCATTGACAAGTCAAAGAAAGGCAATTCGAACAATATTAGCTCTTCAATTTGGCCATCCATTGGACATGCCTTTTCCAAAATCATGATAAATTTGATATGGACGGTTAGAAATAACTATTACATGAATTTTTGGTTGGACAACTAGAATGGTACCCCTTTAATCAACATGTTTCATCTAAGTAATTTACTAGAAAACACTAACTGAACTCTCAGGGAGGTGTTAAATTCTCAGACCTCTAAACTTCTTGATAACATTTTTCATGTCATTGATAATTATCCCTATTAAAACATAGATAACTTCCTTATTTTGGAACCTACTCATAATGGTGTTATTGAATCCAATATTTTTTTACAATCACAACTTTCAAAATTTAGATGAAAATTTCAGTTGGTTAATTTTTTTTGATAATCCATGGATTAAGACCTCGAGGTATACTCTTGTTTGGAATATTGTGAACAATAGAGTCCCCACTAATGTTTTTCTCCAATCTTTTGGGATTAAAATTTTCTCTAAATTTAACTTATGTAACCAACATAAAGAAGATACTAGCCATATTTTCTTGTCATGTGCTACAACTTTTTCTCTTTGAAACTAAATTTTTTACCTTTTTTATTATAGATGGATTATTCTTGACTCTCTTAGCTAGAATCTAAAGCATTGTGTGAAAATTGAAACCTCTTAGAAAATCACAAATCTTTTCTTAGAAACTATTTCTGAGGTTCTCCATGTTATATGGTATGATAGAAATCATCTCATTCATAAGAATTCCTCATTCAGTCTAAATGCAGGTCAGATGCAGATCCTCATTTCCATTTGAGAATCTGCCTCAATTCAGAAGGACTGATGTTGAAACTCTTTGAAAGACTTTGATATTATTAGATGTCTTAAGGTTGATGGAATCTATCATCATCCAAGGAATACATTTGAAGTGTTCTGAAAATCCCCATTCCCATGCTGTATTAAAGTGAATATGGACAACACCTATAAGGGAAATCCAGGTCCCTCTGGTTGTGGTGATATCTTCAGAGACCACCTTGGCCAATGCCTCAGTTGATTCTATGGAATCTGTGGAATTTCTTCGTCCTTGGAAGTTGAAATGATGAGTGTGATCCATGATTTTCCCTTCTCTAATCAATAGGGTTGGAACAATATTTGGATTCAATATGATTTGACCAGTATTGTGTAGGAAATTTGGAATTGAGTGGTGCATCTTACTTGGCCGCTTACAACCCGATGGATGAACTGTCTTCATTATATCCTGGAGTTCATTTACATTATCACTCACACCTTCTGTGAGTCCAATAGGGTGGCAGATGGTATTTCTAATAAGGGAGTTAACCAAGACATAACCTAACTGGATGACCTTCCTGATGATCTTCTTCCAATTTATGATAATGATTATAAAAAGTTTCTATCTTTTAGAATTTTGTAATCCCCTCCTTTTTTTAAATAAAATATTTATTGTATTGGCCATTGACCAAGGAATCACCTCTAAAAAACCAAGGGGAAAATATGGTCGATGGGTGACTTGGCTATATGGTTGGTGGCCATATGCCAATCACACCACCATCATGAAGAGTTCTTTAGAACTGTGTCCATGGCTCTACATGTCTTTCCAAACCCTGTGAGAATACAGAGGATACATTCCAAACTCCCTCTTCATTTCCCAACACCAAACAATCCACAAGAACCAAAGGACACCAACAAACCCAGACATCTCATTGTAACCCGAGGTTCAAAACGAGAAATGGTTCATGTCATCCTTCCCATTCCTACACCTAAATCCCCAAAAATCATAATCCTTTTACATTAACATTTACAAATAATAACGGGTTCTCTAAAAAGAAAGTCCCTCAAAAGATCCAACCTACTATGATACCATTTTTTCATGAACCAGCCTAGGTCGACCCTAAACTAGTCACCTGAGGTGACCCATGGAGAGGCCTGAGAGGTGTTCCCGATCCTCATAGGATGGAGATAAGAACCAAAGGAATCATAAGAGTCAATGGGAATGGTTTTTTCAAATAAAATAAACACGGAAACAGAATATATAAAGGATAAACCAAACTCAATATGATTTCCAAACTTTACATCATTTACATTTATAATGAAATGAACAAAAAATTGAACAATTAACTATACTAGAAAAACCAAACTGAACCTGGCACCCAAACACCTCCATGTGACCCCAAGGGTCACTCTCTAGTCTGCAACCCACACTTGCCTAAAGTGATCAAAATTGAGCTGAAACCTGTAGCAGAAAATAAAAACAAGAAAACACTATAGGAATGAGTATTAAAACTCGATAGACAGGCTTGAATAATTATATTCCCAATGCACATCCTTTAAATAAAGAGACATTAATTAATAGGTTTGAGATACAATATATTAAAATAAATTCTCTAAACTTTTCATTTTAAAGCATACAAATCACAATTACAAACCATTTCCCACATGATTTTAAAATAAGGCTCAATGGATAAGGGAGAAAGTGACCAAATAAAAATAATTCATTTTTCATAACTGTTAAAAAATGGGGAAATACTTGCTCATTCGAGACACTCTTCTGGAAAACCTTTTTAACAAGACACACATTCACCATTTTACAATAGAACACCAAAACTAAGTACAATAAATATATTTCTACACAACATGGACAATGGCACTAACCATACTGGTATTAAAGAAACATGAGATTACCTAGGAACTCAGAGGAGAACCAGTATATACTAGACATGTGACTCATCCCGAAGGCATGCCTTACCTAATGACATCATAATGCCTAAACAATCAGTCACAACCCTACCATGTCTGGCCAAGGGGCCTAATTCTATAGAAATAATAATAAAATAACCTCATTCTATGGGCCACTATCTAGTGTAATAACCTATACTAGTGCAGAAAATGTTCTCAAAATTCCTCTTTGCTATGATATATTCCCATGTTATATTCACAGAGGGGTGTTCTAAACAAAATCAAGCAACAAGACAAATACAAAAGCCATCACACATATCACAAAAAAATGGAACCACCTCGACCACCTCTAGGAGTATCCCCTTTCCTTAAAAAAATTATCACACAATGGAGGTCCCATACCAAGGACACTCCAATCTCATGGTTGACCAACAGGTCAAGTGAATCACCCTTAGATTGGATTTCCAAATGAAACCATTTAATAAAAATTCAAAATGGGACTCATGTAATTTCCACACATCAAACCTTTTATTAAAAATTAATAAAAATAACTTTCTATACCAAAAAAACCTAGAAATCCATTTTATAAACACCACTCACCATTTTGAACATTACACCATAATTTAAAAAACCAAATCATTCCTTTAAGAATCAAAAACTTCTTAAAAAGGCCAATAAATCCATTTTAAAAACACTCAATGTGAAAAACCCTTCAAATCCACATCACACATTCAAGGAAGTTAATAAAAACACTTTATTTCATAATTAAAAATCATTATAATCATAAAACATCAGTATTTATTAATTAAGGGATGTGTGAAAATCAAGCAATCAATGAAATATCAACTTTAAAGGAGAGGTTCAAAGGGATCCTACCTCAAATGATGAAGAACTTTCGGAATCCAATGAAAAATCTCAATCGAATATCAAACGCACCCAAGGGAAGTTATATCTGACCTAAAACATTAAGATCAAACCCAACACTTAAGGTTTCAACCCTAAAAATATAAACCCTAACCGTGTGAGAGAGGGAATCCCATGAAACTGAAAGAAAATCCTTGAAATAAGGGAGAAACCAAGGGAGAGAAGACTTAAATGATGATCTAGTGGATAAATCGCATGAAAAATCCCCAAAAATGGTGGTCTGGGGGAGCCAAGAGAGGGGTAGGAGGCATTTAGGGAGGAGGATCCCGAATGGGAGAGGTAAGGGTGTGTTTGGGTATGAAAATCGGGGAGAGAGAAATGTTTTTGATGACCTATATAGGCCTCATGGTTAGTCATCGTGTGGTGACCTTGTGATTGCCTCTACTGAGAAGCAGACCTACAACATGGACAACCTGCAAGGTCTAACTAACCATGTGGTATTTGTATAGTAGCTACTGTCTCACATAGGAGCTTCTAAACTGTTACCTAGGTCGGGGCACATGGCTACTACTAACCGTGTAGTAGGGTATGCCCTCCCAAAACACCTATTTTATCTAAAAAATCAAGGGGAAACCCAACGAAGAAATCGTGTCCAAATAGATAGGGGAATAAAACCACAAAAATTCAACCTCTTCACACTTGGTTTCCATAAAAAGAATTGAGGGTCAAACCCAAACCAAAACTAAAGATGAATTTAAAAACCCTGGGTTGAAAAACAAAGGGTGAATTTTGAGTTTCTTTGTATCCCCTTTCAATGGGATTTTATCCTAGATTCTAGTGATCAATATGTGATGATACTTGGTGCATTCTACCTCTTCTATCTAGTAGTTTCTCTCTGTTTGTTTTTTTCCTCCAGTTTCTTCTTTCCATGATTTAGTGTTTGATCTCTATTATTATAATGGAGTTTTTTTTTCATTTTACAATGTTACCCTGGTATGAAATATTTGGGAGATTTTAGTTTCTTATGGGAGAGGTGACCAGAGATCTGTAATGTTCGTCCATCCTCTTGTGAAGAACATTGACACTTTTGAGGTAGGGGATTTGTTGATTCTATTATATATTTACATTCTATCATAAAAGTTAGCATAGTTTATACATTGGGGTGATAATGGAATTAACCTAATAAATATTGAACCTAATTAAATAATGATGGGGTTTTAAGCTTATCAATTGTATGTTGTTTCTTTCTACCATTAAAATGTTTTGCCTCTTGATTTTATAGATAATTTGATATCTATACTATTCTTGTTAGTATGATTTTATTCTTGGGTTAACAATTTGAAATTGATGAAAATTGCATTAAATTTAAATCCAGAGTTAATTATTTTATTACATTAAGAATTTTAAGAATAGGCATGGTTGTAGTCCGATTTTTCTTACAATTTTATTTTAATAAAATTGATGCAATTTGCATATTTAATTGTAAATGATCTTCCATGTGTTAGTGGAATTGATAAAGAACATGAATCATGATAATTATTATTTATGATAAACATGAAAGGGCATGTTAAATGAGAATGGTAATTCCCTAGGTTTTTCGAAACCAGAATTAATTATAAGGGCATTTTTAACTTTTGATAGTTTGTATATCTATATGCCTTAGGTTCCCCATAGTTAGATCCTATGAATAAAGAATTAGTTAATCCAAGAGGGAATAAGAACCGGTTGTTTTATAAAGATAAATATTTGGGGCTATGAGTGCCTATTTTTCTTTTAAAGGTTGGATGCATTGTGTTGGAAACATGAGGTCCCATTTGTGTGAAAAAAGATAAATTCCTTTTTTTAGGGCCAAGTTTTCATGTTGATTACTCTTGTTTGATTATTACCTTATAATTTGATCTCGATATAATCCTTGTGATGTGATCCTAGTATGGTTAAGCCTGGGATGGATGATTTGATATGGGGCAGGGAGGCCTAGATGATTTGGTAGTAGTTGACGTCAGTGGTAGTGAGGTGCATGAAGATATGCATGTTATTGTCGGTGATATAACCAGAGATGATGGAATGGGTTAAATTTTGGATTTATAATTAATGCGATGCAAAGATATGATATTATATCTTGATATGAATCTATTTAATTGCTGATGGAAAGGTTGATTGTTTATCCACATTATATTCCCCACTACCTAAGGTAGTTGGATGTTCTTGGTCGCATTGTTCTCTTGGTGGTATCTTAGGATTTTTTCCTAGAGTAACTATATTTTGGAATGATGTTAATAATGAATAAAATATTTTTAACCCATTTTTTGGTTCTTGTTAGAATAAAAATGATATGTTACACTTGAGAAACAATTGAATCGGTTTGGATTATGCTTATAGGGAATAAACTTAGCTTTGTTGGATAATAATGTTTAATGTGAAATAATGTTGATGGTGAATTAATTCTTAATTAATTAATTAATGTAAAGTGGATTTTTTAATGAAAATAAAAAAAAATAAATTTAATATACCTATTTAAAATGGTTGTGTTCTTATATGATATTTAGTCCCTAGTAGTAAAAGATGGGTGTCTGTGTGAATATAACTACATTTGATCACATGATTAGGTTATGCCCATAGTGTGGTTGTGAACTATATTATATCATGTATATTCCTTGATTTCATATGCTACCCCACCCATGTTAGTTGGGGTGACTGACATCCTTTGGAATATGGGAGGGTGTTTTCCCAACATCTAGGTGGGAGGATGGATGGTTGACTACCCCTGATGGCCCCATAGTCCTCTCTTAGTAGTTATATGTACTGGTATGCATGATGGTTAGTTTCCCATATATGTGTGTAGATGGATGTAATGGATGGTTTTTATTTTACACTCATGTTTCTTTAGATATAGTATCCAATGGATTATTATATGTATGATGTGTATAGGTTGTGACAGCTTGAGGCACCTTACTTGGTCAATGGGTTTTGATGGATTGAGGTATAATAATAAATATATTATACACATCATACATGCTATACTGGATCCGGAAAACTACTTGGTTACTATATGATGATATTATGTGATGATTTGATGCATGAGGTGCATGATGTGATACTTATCCCATGTGTTTGTGGGCCGACTTACTTTTAGAGAGATGGATCAGGATGTGTGACATTGTATTAGAGTGAAAAACCCATGGGGAAGTAGTATTGGGGTTCCATTTATGTTCTATTATATAATATATGATTTATTATGTTGAATACATGGTGATAGATAGCCATGGTGAGGTTGGGAACTCAGTATACCTGTTTAGGTGAAGAGTTAGTTTCACTATTGATCACTACGATTTAGCATGCTTTCTTTGTCTTATTTCATGAGAGGCTCTAGGGAGGACCCTACTAAGTATACTATTATGATCACCCCATGTAAATATAATTTATTTTAGGTCATTCAAATCAGGCTGGAGACCAGGATAGATATTACTAGCTCATGATTTTGTAGAAGATGTTTGGGATTTATGGGTTCTGTTGTCTTTAAATTTTTAGTACTTATAGTATCCTTTTAGATGTTCTGGTAATGTATGAAATTACATGTATTCACTTAGATTTTTCTTTTTATATATCTATAAAATTATTTTTATTGGTGTATCTATATTATATATCTCTTCCACATGTTCTCAAAAAGGGAAATGCCTTCCATTTGTATGTTTACTATACCGTTTGTGTTATTCGCCAACCCGAGTCCTGTGGGAGGTAGGACTTTGGTAGTCACCATCTTCGTTCCCTAATTTCCATACCAGGAGGGGTATTATTAGGGATAGGTTGTCATTACATACACATAACTATAAAAAATCATTTTATTAGTTGTAAATACTCATTGACAAGACTCTCATAATGGATTGGTTCACTCCCAAAACCATCGTAGTAGTCAAGGTTCGCTCCTAAGACTAACATAGTGGATTAGTTTCACTCTAAAAACCACTGTAATAATCATGGTTCACTCCTATAACTATCATACTATAAAAAATACTATATTGAATTGGCTTCACTCTCCATTCCATTCCAATTTATCTCATGAGATATCAATATTTACCCAGTGGATTGGAGGTAGATATAGGTCCCACCCCTCTTTGGTTATAACATGACCATCATCCCTGGCTATAACATAACCACCATACTTAGTTATAACATAAGCACCATCACATAATTAAAACCATACATATGTGTGACAAAAGTTAATAAAAAATTGAACACATCAAAACCCATTAAAATAAATGAGTTTCATAAAAATTTTATCATATCATAACCCATGGAAAAGAAATATTCTTCATAAACATTCAATTATTTTATTATATTATGAACTATCAAAAAGGATTTGTTTCATAGACATATTTTCAGCATAAATATAAACCATATAGATAAATAATAAGGATGGTATCCTCACAAAACATCCCCAATAAATCATAATTTAAATCAAGTTTTTTTGTCTTAGATAAATAAAAATACCATTAAAATATCCATAAAAACATTTTTCAGGAAAATAACCTTTCAAATTTGAAATCACTTCTTTAAAATATAAAAATTTCCATAAAATTATGCTAAAAAATTTCTTGGAAAATAGCCTTGGAAAATTGTAGAGTATGCTTCAAATCATTGAGTGGTCATTATGGTAGGAAATTTCACTCATACCATATAATTTAAAATAAAAACATTTATTTTAATATTTTATAAAAGTAAATATTTTTTGAAAATGAAAATAAAATTCATTTTAAACCACTTTTTAAAAATTAAAACATGGGTAAAAATGAATTTAAAAAATAATAGTAGAATATTAAAAAACTTCTCTAATTGTTTTAGAAAACATGCATATGGAAAGAAAATGTTTTTTGACTGAAGTGAGAAACTGAGTCGATTTTCCTTAAAATATATTTTCAATCTCTTGAGTACATAAGTTGTGGAAAATAAAAGGAAAAAAATTATTTTCATGCAATATCTATAGGATAATAAATTTCATGAGTTTCTTGAGAGATATATCATAATATTTCATCATTATAACTTAACAATAAACAATCCTAATAAATAATGAGACAATAACATAAAACACTTATCACTTTGGTAGCATTTTTATCATAATTACCATAAATAAAATAACTTTATATAGAAATTAAAATACATATTAAATTTATACGAGGAATCATAAATACATTCCTGGGTATTATATTCACCATATAGAGGAACAAATGTGTATAAGGCATGTGCCGCATATAAATAAAAGTGAGATGAAAATCTATTCCCTTAGGTCCGAATTTATTTTTATGAATTAGAACCTCCTATATAATAAATATATATTTATTATACACATATTATAAAACCAAAATAATATATATTACACCATATATGATTTAATTATATCCTTTTATCAGCCCTTTTTTAAAACTACTTTATTAAAATCACTATTTCTAGTGATATATGTTTTGCTTTTCATGTATGTTTTGATTATTTAGTTTTGGTCCTCGTATTTTGATCAGGGTTAAATCATATCAAAAATTTTAATCATGATATAAATATCATATATATTCATTATATAAATTTTTATATTCATTCATAAAATATAGAGATATAAAAAATGGATTACACCGTTCATGAAGATGGTAGGACGCACGTACACATGAACGTTCATTCCATTTTTTTTGAGGGATGGAACAAAATAAAGGTAAATAATAACTCACCTTTAAAAAATATTTTTTATATCAAATATATCTTATATATTCATTAAATACATCCTTATTACCATCCAAGTAAAACATAAATGAGAAACGAATCACATCGCTTTGTGGAGGTGGTTGTCCACATGTACACACGATAGACATTATCGTTTTCTAATGGTTTGGAAGGTAATAAAGTAGATATAATATTATCATTATATAAGTATAATTATATCATAATTATGATATATATATATTAAACCCATCATAATACCCATCCATAAAATATGGTGATGGGAAATGAATTGTATCGCTACATGGAGGCAGTAAGTCGTATGTACACACAAGTGATACTTTCTATTCCCATTTCATAGAAAGAGGGTGAATAAATGTGGTTTCATAATCATAGAATTTTTTTGTATTTATTATATAGAATTTATTATTTTATTAATAACAAAATATATTTATATGTGGTAAAATGAGAATTAAAAAGAAACTGATTGGTTAAGGAAATTACCTCTTCTTTGAAATAACTCCATCAGATCTCTTATTAATGGATTTTGGGTTTGTCTTTAGGGAATATATAAACTTTGAAAAAAATTATATGGAAGTTGAGAAGAAAACTTGGTATATTTTGGTTTAGTTAGAATTCTCAAACTGTTGTGAAGAAGAGAAAATAGGGGCACCCTTTTATAATAGAGGGGAGGGGCACTCTTAGAATTTCATAAAATATTAAATTGATAAAAAATAATTTTGATGTATAAATGGATCCAAATTTATAATATTTAAATATAATAAGATTATTAGTTGAAATAATATCATTAAAAAAAATTTGGACATGTTTGGAGCACATTTTTATCCTTATCTTTTTGTTTTAACCCTTCGTTAACCCTTTTGTCAATTACCATAATATTTAAGATTTATACACTTTAAGAGTTAATAGTTTTACTATAAAATGAAAAACGATGCATAAATTCAAAATGGTTAATATATAAAACCATGTCTAATTTTATTGGTTGAATATTAAATTTTTATGAATTTTACATCATTTAATAAAATATTATTTATTATAAAATATTATTAATTTCATTTTTAACAATATTCATTGAACTCGACTTTAAATACTTAATGATAAAGGGTAATTTCGAATATAATACTTTCAAACATCATAAATATGTCATATATATTTATAAAAATCATGGGACATATTAACTCATTCAAATTATATCACTTTTAATATTTTTAAAATTCATTTATTTTATTTTTCTATTAATTGAATAATTTCTATAATAGAATTTCTCTGGAATTTATGGTAATTATATAATTTCTAAATATTATAAATAAATTTATATCATGAAAATAATTTAATTAATCTCAAAATAGACATTTATATTCATTTATAACTTTTTTCCCTATGTAGACACATATGGAATATTTAAAACTAAGATAGTGATATTTTGAAACTTTTTTTACTTTAAATATTTTATAGGTCATTTTAATTGAAAATTTCCCCTTTAAATAATAAATTTATTAAATAAGGTGATAAGGGTATAATTACATTAATCCAATAATAATTAGGATGAAAAATTATAGTTTTATCACTTTGTTTCAACCTAGATTAACATGATTTACCCTCTATCAAGTTGATAAATTCTACCATAATTAATATTCATATTTTCAAAAAATAATAGGAAACTATTTAGAAAATTTAAACCTCATGATTAAAAATATGGAATCTATTTTATTAGATTCAATTTCTATATGTGGAAGAAATAAATTTTAAAATTATCATGCAAGAAGCGAAGAAACCCACTTTTTTAGAAAAATATATTTAAATCATAAAAATTGGTTTATTATTATCCCATGAAAAGATAAAAATAATAAATAAGTGTCAAAAAATTTGATTTAATATATATATATATATATCATTAAAATCATTCATAAAGAGTGATTACTTTAATTTTTTAAGTTAAGAATACAATGTGTAAATAAAAATATTTTTTCAAAAAAACATCTCTTTTACTTTAAAATGTTTTTTTCTAATTCATTGATACCCAGCGAATTAATTTATACATATACAACCATTTTTTTCACGATTTATAAATTCCTATTTATACCATCCAATCAAATAGCTAGTTGATAATTGTAACCTAATAGTATATTGTGGTTTGTTTAAACGTAGTGTTGTGTGTTGTTGGAACCAAGGATTTTCTTTGCTAGAAATGGTGTATGGTATGTTTTTTTGAATCCTAATCATGGAAGATCCAGGAGTTTGGAAGTAAATAGATCTTACAGTACAAGATGACAACGGTGTTGAAGGTGGTGTCGTTTCCCAATGTTTGCCAAGTTTTTTTGTACAAAATTCGAAGGAAGGGCTAGCATCAAAAAGGTTGTTTTCTAAAATATATTCTTCATAAATATGGTAAAGGCATGAGTTTTGTGAAGGATGAGTTAAGGATCGTGAATATGTGGAGTATCGTGAATGGAGATAGTGATCTCCATGATTTCGGGAAGTGGAGCATCGTGACTATGCAATGTTTTGACAGTGAGCTCTATGACTATGTCAAATTTGAGCAGAGAATCACGAAAGAAAGAGAACCATAGATATATTTTTGAAAGATCTAAAAAATGAATTGGAGGTGGTGGAGCATCACGAATGACTGATCCTATAAATATAATTCTATCCCCAATTCATTTCACATGAAATTATTCAAGGAAAATCTGAAATCTATCTAATTTCACAAAGCTTGGGGAGGTTTCTGAATCTAGATTTATATACAATCTTGAGAATTAAGAAAAGACTAGTTTAGTCTTGAATGATGCCAATGATTATAAGTAAAGGGTACTTCATGATGATGGGGTATTCTATGTTAACTCAATGAGCTTTGTGAAGGCAGTTTGTTCCGTGGAGACGGTTATCTTTGTGAAAGTAGTGAGCTTCTTGATGGAGTTTCATAAAATGTAGTTTTAAATAGTAGTTTTTAGTGAACAATGCTTTCAAAGTGCATCAACTCAGGTCTATAGTTCAAGTATATTCTCATGCTAGATAGGTACAAAGACTTTAATTTCAATACATTGAAGTTACCTTCAAGTCGATAAACTAAGACGATCTTCCATCAAAGAAGTGAGCTAGGGGGAGTCGACAGAAGTATTTCAAGGGATGCAGTGTGTTATCACTAAAATATTATAAAGGAAGTGTGCCTAGAATAGAGTGATAGTTTCTGAAATTCTATATTCCAAAAATAGTAATGATTAGTGTATTTAGGTACGATATAAAATCTATTGGTGTATGCTCTTTGTAATATCCCTTAGTGGTGAACCAAATAAGATTGATGTGTTTTCCTTCTGCGTGTCATTGTTTAAATTACTACACATTACCAATATATAGGTTTAATAGGTTCCTACCCATGTGGGAATAAGATCCATCACTTTAGAATAAAATTTTGACATCCAGATTCACCCCTCCCCTCTTAGTGTGTTTCAGGGTCCTTCATGTGTAACACAAGCTATCAAAGAAATTAAATTTATTTGGATTTTTTTCATAAAATATCATAGTGTTACATATATACTCCTACAAAAAATCTCATACGACTCTATCTTGGATTCCTTTTTACAAAATAAGTGTAAATATTGTCCTACTAGCTCTGGTACACCACAACCCTCACTGGCAGTAGTCAACTAGTAATTGATAGAAGGAAACTAGTCCATAATAAGGAAAATATCGTAAGACCTCACTATCACCATGAAAATATTCCATGTGCATCTCTATTTCCTCCCGCATTCAGGTCACATTGTCCATAAGAGCGTGCAATCACCGATAACCTTTGTAGAAACCTTTAAACTTAAGGGGTGATCTGAAAGGTTTCACTGGTTTTATTAGGCCTAAAAAATATGCTACATCCCTGCAATAGTGGATTTGAATGCATACTGAAACTGAAACTGAAGTAGATAAGACACATGTTATACCTAGATCACACACAAAGCCTCAAGGTCACAAGGCACTTTTTCTTGAATCCATCATTTCCCTTACCCACTCATACTTCTAAAATAGGGCATGCTCTAACACCTTATCATATCAAAATGTACTCAAACATACAAGTTAAAAGAACTCATACACCACACCTCTACACTATCCTTTTTAGTAAACAATAACTTGACAATATGGTTTTTGATAACGTAACAAGAATGTGTCTTGGTGGAGGAATTTTACCTTCTCTTTTCATGTCCAAATAGATGTTAAGAATTACCAACATAGGTCTCTACTGACGCCTTCATCACCCAAGACAACTCTTGCTTCTAGAAAAACACCTAAGAGGGGTCATATACAAGTAGGAATTTCAAACCAAAATAGTATGATAGTATTATACCACTTAAGAAGGGGGTATGCCTCACCATGAATCATAGGTAGTTTATATCTCCATAAACCATGATACAGAATCAATATAGATGCATCATTTGTCAGTACCGTTAGGAAAATTACTAGTCCACAGAGAATACTCGTCACGAGTGCAGCCATCCGGTTTCTCTGGGTCCACAGAAGCTGGATAACCCAGACCATTGCCTCAATCAAATCCTCTACTTCCTAAGTTTCTAGATCATCACAAAATCTAAGTGGTTTCTTCCACTAGCACTTGAAAAAATAGTGTCTTCAATGTCAAATCTTTAGAGTCGGTTATAACATAAATTGACGACAAAAACAGTAGTGAGTGTTTTTATCCCATTATTTATTTACCAAAACTGATGTGATAAATTTTTAAAAATCAATTTCCGACAATAGTTTCAGTAAAAAACGATTCCCAAAATTAGTTTTTGGAATTATTTTCTATAAAACTGATGCTGAGAACATTTATGAAAACAGAGGATTGTGAAACCCTCATTTTTTAGATCTGTGAAACTTTTCTCTTGACTCGCGATGACCCTGACAGTGATCCACTGATCCTTAATGACCATTTTTGTTTATTTTATTAAATTTTTATCATCATCCCATGATCTATGGTCTTGATTATTCATCCTCTATCTTTATTTCATCATCCATGGATATATTTCTATTTGGAAATCGTTTTTCGTCCAACCATGATCTGCTATATGATTTTATTTATTTTTTCTTGTTTATTGTTCATTTTTAAAAACCTTTTTGTTAGATCTTTAGGTGTTTATTTTTCCAACAAATTTTATCGAGAAATTTCAAATTAATTATCCATTTTCCTTTTTGAACTCTAAATTTTGTATGTTTTTTTAATTTTAAAGTTAAATTATTTATCATTTAGTTATATTGATGAGTTATTGTTTCAATTATTTGTATGTAGTTGATTTTTATTTATAAATATTGTTGATAAAGTTTGTTTATTTTTTTGAATTTTTTACTTGATGAAATTATCAAATAGTCTTGATGATATTATGCAATGAAAAATGATATATGGTGTCATCATTCATCAGTATAATGTACATCACATTTAATGACTCCATATTTTTCACCCATTAAATTAATAAAATCTTCAATACCTTTTGACACATGTGACACCGAACTAATGTAACAACTAAGTAATATTAAATAATACATTTTAGATGATTAAAATTAATTAAACAATTATATCAATAAACCACATGTATACAATATGAAAAAATACTATTTTTAATTCAGAAGATATATAATTTATAATAAAATAGGATTTATTTTTCAAATAAAATATGTTGACATTTTTTTCAAATGACATTAAAAAATTAAATTAACCACTTTTAAATGATTGAAACAATATATGATATTTCCATATATGAAATAATATAAAAACATTAATTAATTTTCATATTCTTTTGAAATAATATTACAAAACAATAAATGTTTAAATGGTTATATTTCAATAAAAAACTGTTTTAAAAAATCATGATTTGTTGCTTGGAATTTCTACTGGGGTCATTACATGTGATGTCCATTGGATTAACATGACACACATCACACAAAATAAATACGTTTAGTATATTGGTTTTTATTTTATTCTTAATAATCATGATGCTTTCTATCTAATTACAATTCATTTTTTGAATGTGTTTATGTTTATAATTTATGTATTTATATATGTATTTTTAAATGTTTATTTGTTTTCATATATTCATCAATTATATTGACATATTAGGTACTGAATGAATCGTAATTGGATAAATTTACGAAGAACCACTAGTGAATAGGAAAAAGGAGTTAATGATTTCTTGGAATTTTCTAAACAAAATATTCAAAACATAGATTTTATTTTCTGTCCGTGTGTGAAGTGTTTGAATATGAGAAAGTTAAACTCTAGGGAAATCAAGGATCGCCTCATTTGATATGGTTTTATCCTTATTTATACATGTTGGATCTGGTTGATGATAATATTAATAATGAGATAGAGGATAATATTGAAGAATTAATTCATGATTTAGGTGTTGAAACCTTAGAAAAAAATAACAGTTGAATTATTGTATAGAGATTTTAAGAAACCATTATTCCCAAGTTGTGCTAAATATACAGTGTTATCATTATTTTTGAGAATAGTTACCTTGAAATCAAGAAATTGATGAATTGATAAAAGTTTCTCTAACTTACTTGATCTTTTAAAAGCACTACTTCCAGAAGGCAATGAGCTTCAAGATTCCAATTATGAGGAAAAGAATATATTTTCCATGTTCGATTGGGGTATAAAAAGATACATGATTTCTCCAATAATTATGTGTTGTATATAAAATAATGTGAATATTTATCAAACAATCCTACATGTGGGATATCACTCTATAAGATGGATGAAAAATTCAACTCAGATTTATTCTAAGGTACTGACATCTAACCTCATGAAAAATAAATTTTGTATACTTTATAATAATTTCATCCAATAATTTATTCATATAATTCTAATAATTAAACTATGATTCATTATCAGGTACTATAATAAAATCTCATACTAAATCAATTTGTTACCTTCCAATAATTCCTCATTTGAGGAATTTATTTTCAAATTGAATTGATGCAAAAAGGTTAAGATGGAATTTACATGAGCACATATCTGATGGAAACTTACATCACCTTACTAATTCATTGTAGTGGAAGATATTTGATACACATTTCCATAATTTTGTAAGTAAAGTTAGAAATATCACAATGGGATTGTGTACTGATGGAATGAATCCATATCGGAGACTAAGTAGCTAACATAGTTCATGGCCTATATTGCTGGTTGTTTACAACTTGCCCCCATATATATGTATGAATAAAAAATATATTATGATGAGATTGATGATTTCTAGAACAAAATAACCAAGAAATGATATTGATGTGTATCTTTCCCCATTGATTGATGATTTGAAACTACTACTGGAGAAAACTGTTAAATTTTTTTATGTATAAAATTAAGAGAATTTTATTCTTCATGCTATGATAATGTTCACTATAAATGACTTTCATGCATATGTAAACTTATATGGATACAATTTTATGGGATATAAAAGATTTCCAATTTGTGTAGAAGTGACTTCATATTATCAATTATAAAATAGAAGAAATATAGTGTACATGGGACATCAAAGATTTTTTAAAACTGATCATCCTTATCATATATTAAAAAAATAATTTAACGGTTTACAAGAATACAATATTCCCCCATGACCATTGCCAGTTTAATAAAATTACGATATGGTGAAAAATACTGATTTGAAATTTGGAAGGAAAAGAAGTTATGGTCCACAAAAAAATATCTGGAAGAAACAGTCTATCTTTTTCAAACCACCTTATTGGATATTTTTAGGGATGAAATATAACATTGATGTTATGCATGTTTAGAAAAACATATGTGAAAGTTTGATTAGAAATTTTTTAGACATAAAAGGAAATACAAAATATGTATTATGTACTAGATTGGACATTATATAAATGAGAATATGTTTAGAGTTTTCTCCCACTGTGAAAGGAAATAGAACAAATTTACCTCCCACCTGTCACAAAATAAGAAATATCGAGATGATGAATTTTTTCCAGTGTCTTCATGGTATTAAAGTACCAAGTGGTTATTATTCAAATGTGAATAATTTTGTGTAATTTATGGATTTTAAATTAATAGGTATGAAATATCATGATTTTCATGTATTGATGCAACAACTTCTACCAGTCGCACTTCATGGTATATTGCTAACAACTGTCTAGAGTCTATTATTAGGTTATGTAATTTTTTCAAATCCATTTGTAGAAAAGTCATTAATCCAAATTTTTTATATGTGTTATATAATGAAGCTTCTCTTATTATTTACCAAATAAAAATGTATTTCCCACCTACATTTTTTGATATAATGGTTCATCTAGTGATTTATTTGGTGCGGAAGATAAGAATATGTGGGCCTATTTATTTACAATGGATGTATCCTTTTGAAATATATATGAAAATTTTGATGGGGTATGTTAAAAATACTTATCGACTAGAGGCTTTTATTATTCAAAAATATGTATCAGAAGAGATGATCGAGTCCTATACTGATTATTTGTATGAAGTGGAGTTTATTGGTCACCCTATATCTCAAAATATGATAGTTGACAGTGAAGGAATTAGTATTTGAGGATTAAAGGTGAATTTCATTCCACATGATGAAGTGATGAAAGAAAATTTATACATTTTGGACAACACATATGAGGTTTAATCATATATATCATCACATATTACTAAATTAAAATCATGGTATCTGAAAAGAAATGAAAAGTGTCCAATGATTGAGCATAAAAATACATTTGTTTCATCGTTTAAAGGGAAAGTCATCACAGATATATTTGCATCATAAACACTGAAATGGTTTCTAAGGGGACCATCTGTTAATGTGATCACATGGTCTAGTTTTTATTTTAATGGGTACACATTTTACACAAAAATCTTGATGACAAGAGTACCATTCAAAATAGTGGTGTAATGGTCATCACTGAAGCACTACATTTTTTGAGTGAAAAAGATAAAAACCCAATTACTACATCAACTCTATATTTTTGAGTTTTTAAAGATGTATGAGAAATTAATTATATTAAATTTCATGTTGACATGTTTAAGTGTAATTGGGTTTCAAGTAATAATGGTGTAAAAAACGATGAATATGAGTTTAAACAGGTTGATTTGAAAAGATTTAGCTATAATGAGGAACCATTTATCATGACCACATATGAAAAAAAAAATTATGTCATTGATCCATCAAATGATTAGTGGTCCATAATTTTGGAAGGGAAAATAATCCATTTAGTTAATGAGTATGATGATGACGATGATGATGTTATTGCTTTATATGAGGTTTCTTCGTCTATTACATGATTTCTAGATAATAATAACTATAATGTAGACATAGTGAATCAAGTATGAGATGATTATGCTGAAGGGATATGGGAAAACACTAAATTACTCTCCTAATTAATCTGGTAATTATTTACATTATGTTTCTTTTTTAAAATTTTAATTGGGTAAAAACTGTATTATTTAATAACTACTGGATATTTAATTATATATATTTGATCATTTATATGATTTTTTTGTGTTAAATTTTGATATTCTATGGTTATGGATAATCATTTTTTCATTAAAATACCTGACATACATTATTATATTTTTCTTAATAGTAATGCATATGAGAACACTTTTCTGAAATTTGATATTTAAATGTATAAATGTTTCTATAATTTTAGAAGTACTGTTTATATTTGGTAATGAAACTTATATATTTTTTTGGTTAAGAATCACAACATCATTATTTTTTAAAACATACACATGTGTTCCACTTTAAATACTGACATGTTCCTATTTTCCGGTTTACTAATTATTTACTTTTATAATAATATGCAGCTACACAATAATTTCATTACAATTTATTGTTTCGATGATGAATACACATTCAGAGATAGAGGAACATATAATGAGGCATTTTTATTTTTTCATATTGTGAAATATACAGTAAAATAATTATTTATTAAAAACAAACTTTTAATTTACAAAAAAATAATTACAGGACTACTGATGAGACTTCAGTGGAAGAGTCTTCTGCTTTTATTGTTAAGAAATTGAGTTCTTGGGTTGGTATACATGCATTACATGTTTACAAAAACTGTCACTTTCTGATGGATACAAGATAATTCATATTAGTTTTGATGATAATAATAATAATGAAGCTGGTCTAAATGCATTGCATTTTATCAGCTATATCTCTATGCAGAGTTGTTATAGGATTAGTATTTTATATCCTGATTGGAAGTCTGTTGACAAGATGATGATAAATCAGATTTGGCAGTCCATAATGGTAAAATATTTAAATTTATTTATTTTATCTCATTTTTTGAATATGATATATTTTAAATGAATAATATTTATTTTAATCAATTAGAGATGGTATTCAATTTTTAATAAACAAAGGAAACTAAGAAAATATTTATTTCTTTAATGGTGGTTCTATGGAGAGATTTAAAAACAAAGTTGACAAAAAATTATGCTTTTGGAAAGAGACAAAGTGAGTACCCATGCCTTGAGTATGAGTTTTTAGATGCAGAGACATGGAATAAATTGTTTTCCAGTAGCCATGATGAAGCCTTTCTAGTATGATAATTATATTATATTGTAAAATTTCTTATATATATACCTATTTACTTATTAGTTTAATTTTTATATATCAGGACTCTAGGAAATCCAATGAAGACATCCAATTACACAATGTATAAACTCATACTTTATCACGAGGAGGGTATCATTTATTTAAGAAAACAATTATTGAGGAAAAGTTTAAAGCATTAAGAGATTAGTTTTATAGTGGTTCTGATGAGGTCAAGTTCGGTCCTCCATCTCCCTCCACCTACCATGAAAAATGGAAAAGTGTAAGAATAAGAAAAAATGAAAAGTATATTACAAAGAAATCTAAGGAAGTATCCAAAATAATTTTAATTAAATAATTTTTATTTTCCATGATTATTTCTATTTTATAAATTAACAACACTATAAAACATTTTCATTTTTCATTTTAGGATAAAATTCAAGAGCAATCGTCACAGGTCACTTTTATTCATGAGGGTAGTATGGGTATCCAAGCCATTGCTTTAAGAAACCTAGAACACCCTGGTCGCATAAGGGGATATGAGGTGGGTGTTAGTATTCATAATTTTTTTGTTCATCAAAGTAAGCAATCAAGAGATCCAGAAATTGAATCCTTAAAATATGAGCTGAAATATAAGAAACAGTCCATGGGGGGTCAAATTAAATCAAATCTATAGGCTATGTTCGAACAATTGATGAGATAGTCACAGTTTGCGCAACCTTCCTAGCATGTCTAGCCTTTTCATCCAGCTACACAGCCTATACATCCCTTATAGCCAGACCTTCTTGCCCAACCTGCCTACTCAGATCCTCCACCTCCTCACTCGGACGCAACCTTATATTGTGAGTTGTATGCTAGAGATCCTTATGTACATATTTTAGCATTCAGAGGCATGCATTTTTTGGGGGATTCTATACATCACCATCCTATGATGATGAGTCAAGTTAGAATATCAGTACATGATATTATTGATCCTACTGATCTACTACCATTTCCTATAGATAAGGTTACCAGAGTTGGGGATTGAATGGGTCATTTTTTACTTTGGTCATCTGGCCTTCTTTGTTATCTTCCATATGAGGTATGAATTTTTTTAAATGTTAATTACATATTATTGAAAATTACTTATAATTTTTTCTAAAATTTAACTTATATAGAAGTATGTAATATCAAAATAAATGGAAAAAATACAAAAGGTTTAGGAACAAAAAAATGCAGACCCTTATGATATTTATGATGGTATATAAAGATTATCTTAGGCTTCTTCTTCCTTGGAAAATATCTATGAGTTTTGGATGATGTCCAATATATGTGGATGATACTATCCATTGAGAATATTCAAAAAATATATCATGGATCTAGTTGAATTTAAAGATCTTAGTGTGATAGTGTTCCATTTCTTTTCCGTGTAAGTAAATTGACGGGTCAGTTTTTATTTCTTTAATTAAATATGGTTTAAATTAACAAACTATATTAATTTATTAATTAGGCATCTACACACACTTCTTATTCAAAATGAGGCCATAGACATTTATGGTTTTATAGACCCATAATTCATTTCAATGGACATGAAATATTTGAAGACTGTTGATAGAGTTACATATATACGTGAGATATAATCAAAGATAGAGATTGAGTGTTTGTTTTTTCCATTTCTTGATGGGTAATAATAAAAACTTAATTACGAAACATAGTTCATTAAAATATCATAAATTGTGAAATTTTTTTATTCTAGGGGGAATTGGATGTTAGGTATATTCTTCCCAAGTGAATTCACTTTATATTTGTTTTTCTCTTTATTAGGTGATATTCATAAAAAACCATCACCCTGTTAGATAGGGAAATTTTATTCTTTTTTATATGTTTATTATATTTAATTAATATTATATATACATGTATTATTAGATGATATATATGAAAATTAAGCTCATGGAAATTTTTTGACAAAGATCACTTATCGATAAAGAACCCAAATGAAATCAAATATGTGAAAGTAATTGTCACGAACTAGGCCTGGTCGCCATCTGACCCGACGTCCGACCTAGTCCGTAGCATGACCCAATGGGCATTCCCGATCCCCATGGGATGGCATAAGTTCCCGAGTATCAAAATAACACGTGGGAACGATTTACCCAGAAAAAGAGACAAAAAAACAACTAACAAGATAAATAAACTGAAACTGGAAACAGGCAATCAAACACGCCTTTAAACTATAAATAGGTTTAAAGTCAACAATTAAATTAAAAACCCAAAGTGAACAACAACAAAGATAGAGAACTAAAGCTTCAATACCCACCCCCAAGCGAAGACCATCAGTAACCAAAACCACTATCACTAAGCACGATGACCAAATTTGGAATACACAAAGAACAACATCTACATACACCCAAAGGTGTATGTAGGAAGTGAGCCAAATCACCAATAGGATAAAACCTGATAAAAAGGTTCAATTCCACAATATCAAAAGGTTAATTTAACATGATTATTTAAAACCATTCTTTTAAAATGATTTTAAAGAAAACATTTAAAAACTAAAAGTGAAAAGAAAAGAGTACTAAAAGAAAAACCATTTCACAAATACTACTTTAAAATTAAAGGTAAATTTTTATAAAGAACATCCACATACCCAAGTGGTCCTCCATATACTGATGGAAGGCACTACATCATGAATATTAAAGCACTACAAGTAAATACCCTAAGGAAACTAGTATGCGTGGTGCCCTAGAGACATCATACCTCGATTAAAATGTGGCATTGGAACCACAATAATCAACGCACTTGTGCATGCACCACTAGTAGGGAAACATATCCATAACCTAGTGGTATCCAATCACCACAAAAGTTTAGTTAGTGTTGTAACGCCAATACTTACAGATGAAACTAGGATGAACCACTCACATGTCATCTAGCATACTAGTCCTAATCCACCCACCAAGGTACCGGGGGTTTTCCCTTGTGCTCAATCAAGTTCCACATTCACATAGTGTATCACTTTCACATATCACAAACTAAACAATGCATTACATCATATTACACCACTTTCACAACCAAACTCTTCTTTTTAAATATCAAATGCACACCAAGACCACTTAAAATATAATTTTAATCACTTTCAAAATTTAATATATATATCATTTAAAAACTTAATAAAACAATTCCATGAGATGCTGCAAGGCTTTACACCAATAGCACACTAAAAATATACTTTTTAAACCAAGCGCACACAAAAACCTTTTCAAAGTATAATTTTCATAACACTCACAAATTAATAAATCATCTAAATAGTTAATAATAAATTTCTAAAATGCACAAAAAGGTTTTACCCTAAAAATATACTCAATTTCTCTCTATTAAAATCAAATGTGCCTCAAAACATTCGTTTTCTTTTTACAAACATGGTTTCTACCACTTCCATAAATAAATACACCATTATAACAACTTATAAAAAAAAACTTCAATAACACCCCCAAATGATTTTAAACCAAAAGAGAACCACAAAGCCGACATGTCAAACAATCCGTTTCGAATGAAAAATCCCATTAAAATAGACACACTTCATCTTTCATATCAAAAACCAACTGCTTTGAAGAAACCACCATTATTTACAAGACACCATTTTTTTTCATTTCACACACGCCAAAGAAAACTAAGACAATGGTCAATCCCCCTTATAAGATCACTCATACTTTAAAACCATTTCAAAATGAGATTTTCCCTTTTCTTCACAAAAACAAAACCATGGCAACACGCCCAAAACGATTTTCTACACATAAAAAATTCACATTTAAACATACACAACTCAATTCCCCTTGAAGACTAAGTTTTCACTAACCAAACAACTCATAGAACCCATCTTGAAAACATTGCCCCAAAAAACACAAATTTTTACATGCAAAGACCATTTTAAAATCAATTGCACACTCAACAATTCTAAAATCTCAACTGCACCATATAAAAATTGATTAAACACATTTAAAATTTACCACAACAATGTCGAAATGGAAAATAAGATCATTTATATAGAAAGAGAAATTTTCATCACGCATACAGGTCAAAAAAATTCTAAAACACATTTCGCACAACCAATAAAGAACAACCAATCATTTACACAATAACACACATATAAACAACAAGACTATACTATTTCAGAAAACCAATTTCATCAAACGAGCATGCCAAAACATTCTAAACATAGATCACACCATGAAATTAAATCATAGAACATATTAAATTAACTAAACAACCAAATTAAATTATCTAAAAGATGTCAAGGCATGGAACCACATACCTTTGATGTCTAATTTCCCACAAATTGATGCGAAACTACAATCTCACCTTGAATGCACCACCCGAAGTTCAAATTGAACCCTAAATAAAACAACAGAACCAAACGTATTCAAGATCGGACCCCTAACTCAAACCTCATACCCACCAGAAACCCTAATCCGTAAAGACGAAGAGGCAAAACCCAAAATTAAAGAGGGAGAATCCTTCCATAATGGAGAGGATGAGGTGATGCTACATGATCTTGGACAGGAGTTCTGGTCACCGAAAGTCCGAACAGCATAAGAGGTTCACGTAGGAGTTCAGGCGGCTGTGTGAGCCAACTGGTCGAGAGCATGGGTATGACGCCGTGTCTTCGGGGGAGGTCACGCGATGGTGCGAGACGAGGAGGCCGGTAGACATTGCGGGCAAGGTGGGGCTAGCAGGAGGCGCAGAAAAGAGGCCAATAGGGGGGTGCAACACAATCTTGGAAAGGAGAGGGGGAGGCTTCGATGGGATAGAGAGAAAGGTGAGGGAGAGATAAAAGAAAAATAAATGGGGAGAAAAAGAGAAAGAAAAATAAAATGAAACCCTAAAAGAAACTAAAAAAATGGAAGTGTAATAATAATAAGAACAAAAAAAATAGTAATATCCTCAAATAATAATAATATTATTACTATCATTAAAGACAAAGTTTATTAAATAATTAAAAAATCTTTCTGATTTTTTTTATTTATTTATCCGCACATTTAATTTTATTTCATTATTATTGATTCATTTTATTTGGTTAATTGAACAACAATCGAGTCACATGACGATGCTAGTGATGTGGCATGGCTTCGAAATTATACTTTTCCCATGCATTGCATGTTGTCACGTCCCAAAAGAAAAACTCATTTGTCAACAAAAACACCAAATTCAACCAAAACTCAACCCGCACCTCGACGGAAAATTTCAAATCCAAATAAAATAAAATAAAAGATATTAAATTAATTTAATATTAACAACAATAATTATTATTTCAATATTAATAATGACTTAATTTATTATTTTTTTATATTCTTAACACTAATAATAATAATAACAATAATCTCAAACAATATTATTATTATTGTCATTAAGGCAATTTATTCAGTTTTATTAAAACTTATTATTCTTATTTTATTTCCATTTCATTGTTCATTACTCTTTATATGCCTCCCTTGAACACCGAGAATACCATGCTGTTAACTGGGCGAGGTTGCGCGGTGACTCAGAAGAGGCTATGTGGCTTCGACCGCGGTGCGCTAGATACTATTAAGGCCAAAATATGCATTTTTAGATAGGAACTCAAAATTTTAATTCGGGCTTCATCCTGAAATACCTGATACTCAAAAAATTAATAAAATAATTTATTTAAAGACTACAGGTCTGTAAATTCTCTCCACCATAAAGCTTTCCATCCCCAGAAAGCCACAACTAAGGCTGAGACCCAAAGTAGGAAACGACACCCCCTTAATGTTCAAAAGGATCCTTATGAAAACAAGCGGAAAGAGGCAAATGCATCATGCTCAGAGAAGGTGACTAAAATGAATACTAAAGAAACTCATAAAAATAATTGTTTATATGTGTCACTCAACCCAAAGATCTAGAACACATCTAGTTTATTGACCAAGGAAAGGAACATAACCAAAAGGACATCATGAGGAAGCCCGAAGGGGCTCCCCACCATTAAGAATCTACCAACGCCCAAGGTGAGATTGGAAAACCGACATGGGGAGGCCCAAGTAGACACCCCACCGTTATGAAGATGGCCAAAACTGATTCATTCCAGAGACATTTGAGCAAGACCTATCATGGGTCTCCCCACCATTAGAGCTGACAGAATATACAAAACTTTGAAAATTTCGCGACGGTGACCAAGAACCCCACCACAAGGGGCGGGGAGGTCCAGGCCCAACCACCGAGCATTAAAACCATGGCCGAAGACAAACCAACATCTCCACATCCCTGGATGAGCATTATTCAAATTTGATACTGATTCACCCAACAGACTGCCATACGGACCACCAAAAGCAATTACATTCAATGGGATGCAACCCCCAATACATTAAGGTAACAAGACGAACACACCTCCTCATATCCATAAAAAACCCCAAGCACCCAAATGGGTCATTCAAAATAGAACCACATGAAATAATTTAAACCTCCTTCAACTTCAGTACCGATTACAGGAATAAGGTTAGGGTCCCATACACTTCTGGGGTTCTTGACCACATGCCAGCTTCACTCCGAGGCCTATGGCTGGAGCCATGATGTTTAAAGAAACCCCTGCCTCATAGTCAGGCATGGAAGACTCCTGAGCGGAGTTTCTCCTTTTGGTGTCACATGAAACCACACCGTAATCGAGAAAACACCAACGAACACAACACACCATGATATACAACTAATCACTCATGGTACATCCAGCATAACATAGGTTTAAATGATGTACATGCATCACCTCTTCACCCTAACCATGAAACATAAGAAAAAAAGATGCACGAAGAATACTAAACGTGCAAGGGAAACCACCACAAGTGATTTCTGAAGCACTTTTCAAAATAAACCACTAACCACACGCTTTCACACCAACTAACAAATAAGAATTCAAGTTCAAGACACAAATCATTTTAAAAGGCATTATCAGCTTGAAACACCTCACATACAACATGTCCAAAATATAAGGACACACCACATAACCATCGATTATTAAAACACCGAATCATTTTTACTTAAATACCAAATTTCCACGAATTCAAAACAAAGATATGAGGAAAGATACAAGAGAATACTAGTGTCGGCGGGTGACTGAGACATATGGTTGGCAGCCATACACCAATTACACCACCACCATAGAGAGTATTCTAAGACAGCATCCCCAGATCCACATGGCTTTCCAGACCCCACGAGATCACTGGGACCACTAACCTTACTCCCTTTTCATTTCCCCTAAACAAGATTAACCACACGGACCAAAAATTTAGACAAACCTCAACTTACTTTGGTAATTCGAGTCCCACCACGAGGCGTGCTGGCCAGGAACCATTCTTGTGGCCAGGACGTCGAGTCCTGACAACCTTAACTCCAGTATACCGTGACTCTATTCCAAAATAACATGACCTAAGAGAGATAACCACCTTTGATACCATTTTTTCAAGAACCAGGTCAGGTCGTCATCTGACCTGGCATCTGAACCGGTCCGCGGCATGATCCGAGGGGCATTCCCAATCCCCATGGGCTTCCACAAGTTCCCGGGTCTCAAAATAACACATGGGAATGATTTACTTGAAAAAAAAACATAGAAAAAAACTAACAAGATAAATAAACTGAAACTAGAAACAGACAATCAAACACACCTTTAAACTATAAACAGGTTTAAAGTCTACAATTCAACTAAAACCCAAAATGAACAACAAAAAAGATAGAGAACTAAAACTCCAATACCAACCTCCAAGAAAAGACCATCATCAACCAGAACCACCATCACTAAGCACGATGCCCCAACTTGGAATACACAAAGGACAAGATCTGTATACACCCAAAGGTGTATGTAGGGTGTGAGCCAAATTCCCAGTTGGATACCACCTGATAAAAAGGTTCAATTCCACAACATCAAAAAGATAATTCAAAATTCTTATTTAAAACCATGATTTTAAAATGATCTTAAAGAAAAAATTTTAAAACTAAAAGTGAAAACAAAAGAGTACTGAAAGAAATACCCTTTCACAAATACTAATTTTAAATGGAAGGGTAAAATTTATAAAGAACATGCACATACCCAAGCGGACCTCCGTATACAGACAGAAGGCACCAAATCATGAATAGTAGAGCAGTGTGGGTAAATCCCTTAAGGCAGCTAGTATGCGTGGTGTGCTAGAGACATTGTACCTCGGTGAAAACATGGCATCGAAACCACAATAATCAACACTCTCATACACGAGCCAGTAGTAGGAAAACACATCCACAACCTAGTGGTCTCCAATCATCCCAGAAGTTTAGTTAGTGTTGTAACGTCAATTATTCCAGATGAAACCGGGACGAACCGCTCATGTGTCATCTAGCATACTTGTCCTAATCTTCCCACCTAGGTACCCGAGGTTTTCCCTTGTGCTCAATTAAGTTCCAAATTCACATAGTGTATCACTTTCACATATCACAAACCAATAAAGGAATTACATCATAAGCCACCACTTGTACAACCAAACTCCTTTTTAAATACCAAATGCACACCAAGACCATTTCAAATATAATTTTCATCACTTTCACAATTTAATATATATATATCATTTAAAAACATAATAAAACAATTCCATGAGACACCGCAAGGCTTTACACCAAAAACACACTAAAAATCCACTTTTTAAACCTAACGCTCACCAAAACCTTTTCAAAGTATAATTCGCATAACACTCACAAATTAATAAATCATCTAAATAATTAATAATACATTTCTAAAATGTACAACAAGGTTTTAACCTAAAAACATACTCAATTTCTTTCTCTTAAAATCAAAGGTGCCTCAAAACATTCGCTTTCTTTTTCCAAACATGGTTTGTACCTCTTCCTCAAATAAACACATCATTATAACAACTTATAAAAAAAACTTCAACAACACCCCCAAATGATTTTAAACCGAAAGAGAATCACAAAGCCAATATGTTAAACAATCCATTTCGAATAAAAAACCCATCAAAATAGACACTTCATCTTTAATATCAAAGACTAACTGCTTTGAATAAACCACCATAATTTACAAGACACCATTTTTTTCATTTCACACATGCCGAAGAAAACCAAGACAATAGCCAATACCCTTTATAAGATCACCCATACTTTAAAACCATTTCCAAAACGAGATTTTCACTTTTTTTCAAAAAAAAAAAAACAAAACCAAGAAAACATGCCCAAAATGATTTTCTACACATAAAAAATCCACATTTAAACATACACAACTCAATTACCCTTGAAGACTAAGTTCGAACCAACCAAACAACACCTAGAACCCATCTTGACAACATTCCACCAAAACAACACAAATTATTACAAGAAAATACCATTTTAAAATCAATTGCATGTTCAACTATTCAAAAACCTCAATTGAACCATATAAACAATTGATTAAACACTTTTAGAATTTACCACAATAAGATCGAAATGAAAAATATGATCATTTATAAAGAAAGTGAAATTTTTATCATGCATGCATGTCAAATAATTTATAAAATGCATTTCGCATAACCTATAAAGCACAACCAATCATTTACACAACAAAACACATATAAACAACAAGACTATACTATTTTGGAAATCCAATTTCATCAAACGAGCATGCCAAAACATTCTAAACCTAGATCTCACCATGAAATTAAATCATAGAACATATGAAATTATCTAAACAACCAAATTAAATTATCTAAAAGATGCCAAGGATTGGAACCACCTACCTTTGATGTCGAATTTCCCACAAATTGGTGAAAATCTCTAATCGCACGACGAACACACCACCCAAAGATCAAATTGAAACCTAAATCAATCAACCGAACCAAAGGTATTCGAGATCGGACCCTAACACAAACCTCATACCAGCCAGAAACCCTAATCCCCAAATACGAAGTGGAAAAACCCCAAACTAAAGAGGAAGAAGTCTACCATAAGAGAGAGGATGCAGCGACTCTACACGAGCTTAGCCGGGAGGTCTGGTCACCGGAAGGCTAACCAGCATAAGAGGTGTGCGTAGGGGTTCAGGAAACTATGTGAGCCGAATGGCTGAGAGTAAGGGTGCGGCGCTGGGTCTTCTGGGGAGGTCGCGCAACGGCGTGAGCCAGGGAGGCCGGCGAACAGTGCAAGCAAGGGGGGGCTGGCAGGAGGTGCGGCAAGGAGGCCGGTAGGGGGGTGCAGCGTAATACAGGAGAGGAGAATGGGGGATTCTATGGGATATAGATAAAGGTGAGGGAGGGAGGAAAGAAAAAAAAGAGGAGAAAAAGGAGAAAGAAAAATAAAATGAAACCCTAAAAAAATGGAAGTGAAATAATAATAATAATAATATCCCCAAATAATAATAATAATATTACTATCATTAAAAACAAGGTTTATTACATAATTAAAAAATCTTTCTCATTTTATTTTTATTTTTATTTATCCGTGTAACCTCCCCGACCCAGAAGCCACAAAACCGGTGCTCCGAGCCGGGTGGTTACATGACCTTAAGCGGGCCTCCCCATACGCCAAAGGTTGTTGATTAGCAGCGGGGGTCTATGTAGTACAGTGGGGAGACTATACCCCCTTTTTATCAGAGTAAGCCACAACAGAATAACTAAATAGTGGAAACAAAAACCAACAACAAGGAACATGTATAACAACCAATTCCAACTAACAATTAATATGCCATGTCATACGACAAGTGCATGAGTGAACAAAATCCCAAAAATAAAGACACGACCAAAATCCACAAAATGGTCCCGACTCCAAGTACGGATCCTCCACCACGTGCTACCCATGTCCACTCAGCTATCTAGCAAGGACCCTTGCCCTTGTCCTGACCTGCAAACATGAAGTCTGCTTGGGTACCCAACGGCAGCCCGAGCAGGGTGTGAGTACAACTCAGTAGACACCACCAACGGTGTCTACAAAATATCGAGTATAAACAGTTGTGCATGTAAAAGGAAAATTAATGATAAATTCCAAGTAGTTATTTAAGGTGCCTTTAACCAATTCAGAGCCAAAGCCATTCCCACATCCAATACCATTCATTTCACACCAATTATCATCATTTACCATTTCATCACATTTCTATGGTTTAATCACATACATTATGTTACATGGGTCTAAGGCCAACAATCACATGAAAGAGGGTAAACACATTGTTATCCTATCTCACTAGTACTAACTCCCTCATAACAACCATATCCTCACCTCGAAGCCTCAGTCCGGGTGGATGAAACTATTAGGAGAATGGATCATCAGTCCCCATTCCTAACCCATGCATTTAGGGTGGAGTTCAAAGCATCAGTATTTACTTGACCATGGGCGTAGATCCTCAAGTCATACCCCACACTACCAAGCCATGTGCACATTTTTATATATAAGTAACCATCAATCTTCCAACCATTGCACATCGACAAACATCATTCACAACAACCCACATGGGAAACCACATAATGCCTTAACCCATTAACACATTACCATTTCACATCATTTAACCATTCACCTAATTCCCATGTGTTATGCCTATCTCACTAAGCATTCAACACTAGACCATTAATCTATCCCATTATGGTCTTTAATCAATTTACACATTAACCCATTTAACCCATTCATCATTTCCATGAATCAACCATTCATTCCATTTCAAATTACCCTTTGGTTAGTTTCTAAGTCTAGGTGCATCACCAAAATTCTTTCCCAAGTTCCACCAATCATGCCAACATATTCATCAAGGTCTCTACATTTTATTATAATAAGGTCACTTGTTTAATTAACAATACCTAGCCCGAGGAAAAGCCGACACATCCCATGGATGGCCCCAACTAGGTCAAGTCCATCCCAACACATCCCACGGGGATCGTAAGGGTTCCCATTTACCATTTTAAACA
Source organism: Viscum album (assembly GCA_963277665.1). Classification (NCBI taxonomy): domain Eukaryota; kingdom Viridiplantae; phylum Streptophyta; class Magnoliopsida; order Santalales; family Viscaceae; genus Viscum; species Viscum album. The sequence continues at coordinate 2,040,525,803 of OY728147.1, read as the reverse complement.
TCATTGAAACCATACATGCTGAGGTTATTCACAACATAACCAAAAGAAACAAGAACAAAAGTGAACAAGCACATAAACCCTAAGTAACCGTGGGATATAACTTGTAGACCACCTACCTCGAATCCGTGGTTTAACGCACCCTCAATAGAGTCCTTAGACCTCAATTCAACCAACCCTTAGAGCTTAAACCTAGAACTCACCTAAAAGATAGGGTTTTAGGGTTTTGGAACAAGAGGGAGAGAAGACACCAACCCTAAACCAAGAAAAGAACCAAGGAAGAGATTATCCTTACCCGGGGATTCAATCCGCAACCAACGACGTCCAAAATGGCCAAGAATCGAAATAGTTTAATCTCTTGGAGTCCTTGGCAGGCTTGGTTTGCACCTAGGGTGAAGAGGAGAATATAGGAGGAAAATCCCGAGTTGGGGTTATAAATCCCGGAGTGGCAATTTTGTAAATTTTCCAACTTTAAGTTGCCGCACGGTTTAGCCGCATGGTTTGGAAAACCATGCGCAAACCATGCGCTCACTTCTGTCTAGAGGAGGGAGGGTCGCACGACTTAGTCTGGGCAGGCCGCAAGGTTTGGCTGACCATACGCAGGTCGTGCGCCTTGGTCTGCTTTGCCCAGACTTCCCTTCTTCCATGCCCCGAGCCCCCAGAACACCCCCAAGGCCTCTCATACTTCCAAGAAACCTTTTAAAGCCCCAAAAGCAAAGGTTTCAACCCAAAAAAACAACAAAACATACCTTTCCAAAAACTGGGATCTTACAACCTCCCCACCTTATAACGGCTCGTCCTCGAGTAAAGCTTCCAAGCCTCATTGCTCAACCGAAGAGAAGAGTTCGGGCCACTGAGCCCGCATATCCGATTCCCGCTCCCAAGTTTCTTCTTGAACATTCCCATGCTACCATAGTAATCACACTAATGGCACAACCTTGCCTCTCAAGACCTTTTCACTATGATCCACCACACGAATCAGATGCTCCTCAAAGGACACATCAACCTCAAGCTCCACATCCTCTACATCAACAACATGAGATGGGTTAGGGTGATACTGTCGAAGTTGCGACACATGAAACACATCATGCATCCCCCCATACTACTGTGTAAGAGCCAATTAGTAAGCCACTGGTCTGATCCTCTCCACAATCTCAAAAGGTCCCACATACCTGGGTGCCAACTTACCCTACTTCCGAATCCGACGGTGACCCAACCTTGGCGACACCCAAAGGAATACTTTACCACCCACCCCAAACTCAAGAGGTCTATGCCTCCGATCTGCATATGAATTTTGCCTACTCTTCACCATAGCCATCTGCTTCCTGATCAACTTGACTCTCTCTGAAGTCTCCTGCACGAGAATTGGTCCCAACAACTCAGATTCACCGGCCTCTAGCCAACACAACGGAGATCTACATGGTCTCCCATAAAGCGTCTCAAATGGTTCCATCTGAATTGTAGCCTAAAAACTGTTATTATAGGCAAATTAAACCAACGATAGGTGCCTCTACCAAGATCCACCAAATTCTAAGACACAAGCTCTCAACATGTCTTCCAACACTTGGATCGTATGCTCTGACTGCCCGTCCGTCTGCGGGTGGAAAGCCGTACTCAAAAACACCTGCGTACCAAGCGACTTCTGCAACCCTTGCCAGAAGCGCAATGTGAAATGCGGATCTCGGTCTGAAACTATGGTCCGCGGTACCCCATGTAACCGCACTACTTTTCGAACATATATCTCACCCAACTAGTCGACAATAAAGGTCTCCGGAATTGGTAAGAAATGAGCAACATTCATTTACCGATCCACGACCACCCAGATTGCATTATTCTTCCGTGGAATCCTCAGAATACCCACGAAAAAATCCATCTTTACATCATCCAACTTACATTCCGGAATGGGAAATGGATGCAACAAACCACCTGAGTGTTGATGCTCTGCCTTCACCTACTGACAGGTAAGACACCGTGCCACAAAGCCCACAACTTCCTTCTTCATTCCAGGCCACCAAAACTACCTTCGGAGATCACGATACATCTTGGTAAAACCAGGATGCACTGCCCACTTTGATGCATGGAACTCATGCATCAACTCTACGCACACACACATTGGCACAACCACACGAATGCGAACAACACTTTCTGCATTGATGGACTAACCAGAAGGTAGCGCCCCACCTTTAAGCTTTTCCTTCATGGACAAACACTCAGGATAATCATGCTGACCATCCTTAACTCGACCCCAAAGTGTCGACTCCATCGTTAAGGAAGCAAGAGTGACCTGACCATTCTCCTCCTGCACCTCTAGGTGAATCTCTGCAAACAAATCCATCACCCTCCATTCGGTGCTGGACTCCTAAACCACCTGATTCTGAACCTTCCTGCTCAGAGCATCAGCAACACTATTCCCCTTTCCCGGCGTGTACACCAACTCAAGGTCAAAAGACTGGAGAAATTCAACCCATCTTCACTACCGAAGATTCAAATCCCACTGTGAGAAGATGTACCTTAAGCTCTTATGGTCCGTAAACATGGTAAACCATTCCCCCAACAGATACTGTCTCCAACACTTCAAGGCGTACACTACTGCGGCTAACTCAAGGTCATGAGTGTGATAGTTCCGCTCATGGGGTCTCAACTACCTTGACCCATAAGCCACAACCCACCCATCCTGCATCAACACAGCCCCAGGTCTGATTCAGGACGCATGACAAAACACGACGTATTTCTTACCCAGTTCAGGTAAGATCAGGATAGGTGCGGTCATCAACCGCTTTTTCAACTCTTGAAAGGCATTCTAAAAATCCCCAGACCACTCGAACCTGATTCCCTTCTTGGTCAAGCCCAAGAGTGGTGCTTCCAAGTGAGAGAAATCCTGAATGAACCTTCAGTAATACCCGACAAAACCTAAAAAACTCCGAACATCAGAAAAATTCTTGGGCTGCTCCCAAGATACAATTGCCTGCACTTTATTTGGATCCACAGGCACTCCTACCTCTGAGATGATGTGACCCATAAAATGCACCTAACCTATCCATAATTTACACTTGGATAGCTTGACGTATATCTGATGCTCTCTTAGCATACCCAAGATGATGTTAAGATGTTGAGTATGATCGTCGTGAGTTTTCGAGTACACTAAGATATAGTCAACAAATAAAACCACAAACTGATCTAGATAGGGATGAAAGATTCGGTTCATCAAGGCCATAAACACTGCTGGTGCATTGGTTAAGATGAAATGAATTACCACAAACTCAAACAACCCGTACCGACTCCGGAAAGCGGTCCGCGGTACGTCAGAAGACCTCACCCTCAACTGGTTATAACCCGACCTTAGATCAATTTTATAAAACACTGATGCACCCCTCAACTGATCAAATAGGTCATCAATTCTAGGTAGGGGGTACCGATTCTTCACTATCATCTGATTCAACTTTCTATAGTCCACACACAGCCTCAACGACCCATCAGCCTTCTTTTCAAATAGCATGGGAGATTACCAATGAGACGTACTAGGACGGATAAACCCCTTATGCTCCAAATCCTCAAGCTGACCCTTCAATTCCTGGTGTTCTTCCAGCGCCATTCAGTATGGCGGAATAGAAACTGGCTCCGCTCCCGGTAGCAACTCGATCGTGAACTCAACATCCCTCTCGGGTGGCAACCCCGAGAAATCCTCAGGAAACACGTCCCAGAACCGTTCCACCACCGGAGGGAAAATAGGCTGTTCCCCTCTTTCATCATCATCGATCATGAGACATGCCACTTGGGCCGTGAGTCTACTCATCTATTGACAAAAAGGCCCCGTACGCCCTGCTCGAACATCCCATTCGCCACGGTGGACATAAACGTCACCCTCAAGCAACCTAAACATTACTCTGTGATGATAACAGTCTATGTGTGCTCAGTACAACACCAACCAATCCATTCCCAAGATTAGATCAAACCCAGACATCTCGAGGAAGAACAAGTACCATAGAAAACTATACCCACCAACTTCCAAGGCACATCCATTGCACTACTTGAAATCCTCAACCCGCACCCCCAACGGAGTGTCACTTGACATAACTGCACACACCCTTTCCACAGGTAAACCCAACACTACCACAAATTGAGTAGAGATAAAGGAGTGTGTGGCACCTATGTCAAACAACGCACTATAAAACATAGAAGCTACAAGGATCGTACCTCGAACAGTCGATGGTCCAGCCTCGCCACCACTAGGAGAAAACTGAACTTCCTGAAGCTGACTTTCCCCTCTACCCTGGGCTCCAGACTGAACACCTTGCGCTGTACTACCCTTCTGGTATGAGAGATCTTGCCCGGGAGTTCCACGTCTACCGCACCTACCGGTACGGCCCGTGGAGCTCCAACTGTCTGCCTGATATGGGGCAACAGATCCCCTTCCCATATCTGGTACCTTCTTCACACCATCATACTCGCCCACCTACCGTGGGTTCCTGCAGAACCTCTGCACATGTCCCATCCTGCCGCACGAACAACACTCAACTGGAGGTCGGGGACACTGACCACGCACATGCCCCGACCTACCACACTAATAGCTAAACACCTGGTTCCCAGTCTGAGAGGTTGACCCTATCTTCTAACCACTATGCTGAAAACTTTCCAAACAGCGCTTTCGACCTTCGAAAGATGCATCACTTGTTCGCCCAGTTGTCACGACAAGCCTACCTCCCGAATCTCCCCTCAGGTTCCCTTCAGAGATGAGTGCCTGATCCAAAACCTCCACAAACCTCTTTAAGAGGAATATATTTACCTGAGACCTGATCTCATGTCTCAAATCATCCTGGAAGCATCTTTCCACCACTGCTTCATCCCCAGCTAATACTGGGACAAAGCTTCTCAAATCAGTGAAGCGACTAGCATAGTCCATCACCGATAATGATCCCTGAGTCAGGATCATAAACTCCACAGCCTACTCCTGCCTCAATGTCTCTCGGTAGAAATGATCCAAAAACGTTTCCTGAAAAACCTTCCATGACATTCCCTCAGCATGCTCGATCTGGACCTGGATGTCCCACCTGCGCCTAGCCTGGCCTCACAACATGTAAACAGCCAGATTTACTCGCTTCTCGACAGGGGTCTCTAGATGATCCAGTATCGTCTGGATAGACTCTAACCAGAAATCCGCTGCCTCTGGCCCACCCTCTCCGGTGAAGGTCGGAGGATGCTGCAGCTGGAACTCCCTGTTCAGCTCAAACATGCTCAGTGTACCCCGCCCTGGGTCCCGATCCATCATTTGCATAAGGCAAGCCAAGTTTCCCCGAAACTGGTCTTCTCTGCCTTCATTGATCACCACATTTTCTTGCCCCTCTACTGGAGGAGTGTTCTTAGCAACATCCTCTCGTTTCCCAACTGGTACCCGACGTCGTGGTGGCATCTCTCTACATGCCAAGCACGATATTTAGAATGCATACCATAAAACTTTCACGACTTCATCAAAACTATTCACTAGCTACAAAAACCAATTTTTAACAACGTTAACACCTCAAACTCACTGCCCTGACCATCCCTACCGTGGGCCATGGTCCACATGGGGTAACAATCATACACTACCACTAACTCATGCAACATTTTTCAATACATTTTACACTTCATTTCAAACCCTTAGGTTTCATTAAACATCATTTACCCACTTTTTCATTTCATTCTTCTCATTAATTCTTGGTTTCATGAAATGCATGATGCACCCTACTTTACTGCCTCACACACCCACCCCGTGCATGTGCCTAACACAATGCATGTCACCTACCTCCCTAGGTGCCTACAATGATGCATGAGTACAAATCCTCATGCCATTAAGGACACGAGCCAAATATAGTAAAATAATCACATCAAACCACATGTGCATCACCCAATGGTGAAATATCATCAACTGTAACAACACATAACCAAGAACAACATTTACCACCCAGGGTGACTTGGATTATTCCCTTGTACCTGGGTTAGCTACTCCCAAGCACGAGCTCATTGCCAAGGCCCGACACATCCTAACCCTTGGCTATCAATCCCAAATAACAAGACCTCAAAGAAGGAAAAGAAAGACCTCCTCTGATTCCACTTTGTAACATCCCTGACCCATAAGCCACTAAACCGGTGTTCCGAGCCGGGTGGTTACATGACCTTAAGCGCACCTCCCAATATGCCAAAGGCTACCGACTAGTAGCGGGGGTCTATGTAGTCCAGTGGGGAGACTATACCCCCTTTTTATCAGAGTAAGCCACAACAAAATAACCAAATAGCAGAAACAAAAACCAACAATAAGGAATATGTATAACAACCAATTCCAACTAACAATAAATATGCCATGTTATACTACAAGTGCATGAGTGAACCAAAACCCAAAAATAAAGACATGACCAAAATCCCCAAAATGGTCCCGACTCCAAGTCTGGATCCTCTACCACGTGCTACCCATGTCCACTCAACTATCTAGCAAGGACCCTTGCACTTGTCCTGACCTGCAAACATGAAGTCTGCTCGGGTACCCAACGGCGGCCCGAGTAGGGTGTGAGTACAACTAAGTAGGCCACCACCAATGGTGTCTACAAAATATCCAGTATAAACAGTTGTTCATGCAAAATGAAAATGAATGATAAATTACAAGTACTTATTTAAGGTGCCTTTAACCAATTCGGAACCAAAGTCATTCCCACATCCAATACCATTCATTTCACACCAATTATCATCATTTACCATTTCATCACACTTACATGGGTTAATAACATACATTATGTTACATGGGTCTAAGGCCAACAATCACATGTAAGAGGGTAAACACATCATTATCTTATCTCACTAGGACTAACTCCCTCATAGCAACCATATCCTCACCTCGAAGCCTCAGTCTGAGTGGATGCAACCGTTAGGAGAATAGATCATTAGTCCCCATTCCTAACCCAGGCATTTAGGGTGGAGTTCAGAGCATCAGTCTTCACTCGACCCATGGGCGTAGATCCTCAAGTCATACCCCACACTACCAAGCCATGTGCACATGCTTATATATAAGTAACCATCAATCTTCCAACCATTGCTCATCGACAAACACCATTCACAAAAACTCACACGAGAAACCACATAATGCCTTAACCCATTAACACATTACCATTTCACATCATTTAACCATTCACCCAATTCCCATGTATTATGCCTATCTCACTAAGCATTCAACACTAGACTCATAATCTATCCCATTATGGTCTTTAATCAATTTACACATTAACCCATTTAACCCATTCAACATTTCCATGAATCAATCATTCATTCCATTTCAAATAACCCTTTGGTTAGTTTCTAAGTCTAGGTGCATCACCTAACTTCTTTCCCAATTTTCACCAATCATGCCAACATATTCATCAAGGGATCTACATTTTATTACAACAAGGTCACTTGTTTAATTAATAATCCCTTGCCCGGGGAAAAGCCGGCACATCCCATGGATGGCCCCAACTAGGTCTAGTCCATCCCAACACATCCCACGGGGATCGTGAGGGTTCCCATTTACCATTTTAAACATCATTGAAACCATACATGCTGAGGTTATTCACAACATAACCAAGAGAAACAAGAACACAAGTAAACATGCACATAAACCCTAAGTAACCATGGGATATAACTTTTGGACCACCTACCTTGAATCCGCGGTTGAACACACCCTCAATCGAGTCCTTAGACCTTGATTCGACCATCCCTTGGAGATTAAACCTAGAACTCACCCAAAAGATAGGGTTTTAGGGTTTCAGAACAAGAGGGAGAGAAGAAACCAACCCTAAACCAAGAAAAGAACCAAGGAGGAGATTAGCCTTACCCGGAGCTTCAATCTGCAACCAACGACATCCAAAACGGCCAAGAATCGAAGGATTTTGATCTCTTGGAGTCCTTGGGAGGCTTGGTCCACACCTAGGGTGAAGAGGAGAGGATGGGAGGAAAATCCCAAGTTCGTGTTATAAAGCATAGAGTGGAAATTTTGTAAATTTTCCAACTTTAAGTGGCCGCAAGGTTTAGCCGCACGGTTTGGAAAACCATGCGCAAACCGTGCGCACGCCACTGCCCAGAGGAGGGGGAGTCACACGATATAGCCACATGGTTTGGAAAACCGTGCGCAAACCATGTGCTCGATTCTGTCCAGAGGAGGGAGGGTCGCACGGCTTAGTCTGGGTAGGCATCACGGTTTGGCTGACCGTGCACAGGCCGTGCGCCTTGGCCTTCTTTGCCCAGACTTCCCTTCTTCCGTTCCCCAAGCCCCCGAAACACCCCCAAGGCCTCTCACACTTCCAAGAAACCTTTTAAAGCCCCAAAAGCAAAGGGTTTAACCTAAAAACACAACAAAACACACCTTTCCAAAAACCAGGATCTTACAATCCGCACATTTAATTTAATTTCATTATTATTGATTCATTTTATTTGGTTAATTGATCAACGAGTGGGTCAGACGGCGGTGCGGGCGAAACCGCATAACTTCACAATTATGCCTCAATCGTGCATTTCATGCTATCATGCCCAAAAAGAAAAACTCATTTATCGATAAAAACACCAAATTCAACCGAAACTCATCCCACACCTCGACGGAAAATTTTGAATCCAACTAAAATAAAATAAAATAAAATATATTAACTTGATTTTATATTAACAATAATAATTATTATTGAAATATTAATAATGACTTAATTGATTATTTTTTATATTATTAACACTAATAATAATAATAATAATAATAATCTGAAACAATATTATTATAATTTTCATTAAGGCAATTTCTTAAATTTTATTAAAACTTATTGTTTTTATTTTATTTCCATTTCATTATTCATTACACTTTATATGTCTGTCTTAAACACCGATCAGACCATGCGTTTAACCAAGTGAGGTCACACAATGACTTGGACGAGGCCACGCGGCTTCGACTGTGGTGCGTTAGATGGTGTCAAGAACAAAACATGCGTTTTTAGATAGGAACACAAAAATTTTAATTCAGGTTTCTACACGAACTACCCGATACCCAAAAAAATAATAAAATAATTTATTTAAAGATGACGGGTGTGAAAACCATGGTAACTATTTTTTATTTTATATATTATTCTATTATATATATTGGTTTTTATTATGAAGTTAATGTTTTATAACCACAGTTTCATCATCAACAAGGATAAGTAGAATGTGTTTATTATGGTCTACGATTCATGTATGAGATAGACACAACTGGGGTAACTAATAAATCTGATAAGGTTAGTTATATTAATTAATTTATATTTTCTTTTATAATATTATATTTTTTAATCTTATATCGTTCAATGTTATTATAGAAATTTAATGATGTCGAGTATTATATGAAAGATGAACTTAATTCTATCTTTGTTAGCAAACTATTTGTTAAGTATGATTATGATTTAAGGTATGTCTATTCTTAAGTTTATTTTTTTTATTTGAAAAGGGAATTCCCTTGTGTGGTCTATTATTAAGTTTATGATTAGTGTTACAGTTTCCTAAAAACTAGTGTTCAAAAATTAATACTTTTGTTATAATAGGTGTTTGAAGATAATGATCTCAAAATAATGGTTCAACATCAACTGACAATGATCATGTTGTAAATTTTAGGTATGTGTTTTTTTAATTCTTATTTATAATAAAAATACGAAGATAATTTTTTGATTAACTCGCTAAATGTATGTTTGTTTTTATATATTTTTAACCAATGATAGATATTGTTTGATGTTTGTATACTATTTTTATTATTACCGGGATTATGATTTATTTGGGGGTGTAATAGTAAAAATGTTCTGTTTTTTTAACTTTCAGAGTTGGTTTTTATTAAAATTGACACCAAAACCTTAAAAAAATATGGGTTTTCGGTGTCCATTTCCTTAAGAAACCAATGCTGAAAACCTTATTTTCAATGTCACATTTATAGACATCAGTTAAAAACCGGTGTTAAAAATGAAAAAACTCGATGTTAAATCATGTTTTTGCACTAGTGTAGAACTTATGTAACATGAAAATCCTACGCATAACATCATCCTGTCCTATTGGATCCATCAAATGCTCAACATATGGATGATCTTCTGCCTGGACCAATAGAGTTGGGTCCATGCATTTATCATCAGTTGGAATCATTACTCTATGCTCATCGTGAAGAGAAACCTCTTGAATAGGCCCCTGTAACAAGTCCTCATTGCTCAATTTGTTGTCTTTATGAAACCTGTTTGAAATCCTAGCTAGATTCCATCATAGAGGCATCTTGAAAATTATCAAGATATACCATGTTCAAAGAGAATATTATGGGATTTTAATTAAGAACAATGTGTAATTTAAAATATCCAATCTTATATAATGCAAGTACAATTTGTTCCTATGAACCCGATGTCTCAGTATACTGAGTCAAAAAATAGTTAGTCATATTTCTGGTGTATGGATATGTTGGACACTAAACCATCATTATATTTCTTGGCCTATAAGTCACACTTGAGACACTTCAATGAAATTTCCCTATGTCCCAACCAATCCTAACCATGATTCTAACTCTAAAATCCAACACGAGGATGAACCACCTATGGTACTACTCTGTCCCAACCCAACTCACTGAGGCCCATTTGGCCAGTGGTAAGTCAAGTGTGACAACCCCAATACCACCTCCAGTAGACTTAGGGTTGGTGACAAGCACTAAGTAAGAAATACTTAAATGGGAGGCCATAGCCTATGAAACTATACACATGGACACAACCAACTCCATACAACAATGGAAAGATAAATAAAAGAATAAAAACATTTATTGTAACATCCCCCTTATCCTCATTGGAACAAGAAGGTGAGAGAATGCTACTTGGCCTTAGGCAACATCCCCAAGACACCAAATGCTAGAAATAAATTCCAAAGGGCCTTGTAAGAACCCGGATCTTCAGTTCAGGTATGTCTTTCCCTTTCTGGAGTTTTGATATTTATTTGAAATTTCTGGAAAATTTCGAAGTACACGCTGTGTAGTTTCTGAGTACACGCAGTGTACTTTCTGAGTACACGTCGTGTACTCTTCTCCGGCTCGAAGCCATGTGATGTCCATGCCCGGGCCACACACACGGTGTGTAGGGGTGACGTGGAGGACAATTTTGGCGGAGTACGGAAAAACCCACTACACGCCGTGTACTTTAAAAATACACGCCGTGTACTTTTTTTTCACTAAACGGACCGGGGTCGCGCCTCATCACATTATTTGCCTTCTTCTAGGTTGGGTTCATCCGAGAGTGACCCATACGGCTGAATCTTCCCCGAGCTCCCGCTGCTTCGTCCAATCTCCGATTCGAGCACGGTCGATTGCATTGGAAGCACAACGGTGAGTTCTTCCTTCTACTTGAACCTTGTTTTCCAATTCTTCCTCCTTCTCAAGTTATCTAAGGTTGAAAATTTTGTGTGTTTTCTCAGATCTACGATGTTCAAGGGAGAATTATCTATCGTGGTTCAAGTATAATGATCTCCAAGGATCGAGGTAGGTGGTTTGTGCCTTACCTTTCAATGTACGTGAGTTTATGTGCGAATTTCCACCGATACCCGTGAACGGGGTATCGCGTGTTTACCTTTTTTCCCTTGTTGTCTTCATGCCTTGACTGTATGCTTGTGTAGAGGTAATTTGACCGTGTTAGGGGATATTTTGTTGTTCTTGGATGTATTTTCCTTTCTTTGTTCTATTTAATACCTTTGGGTCTCGTTTTCCTTTCGCTGCTACGCCTGTTTTCGTGTCTTGCAGTTATAGGTTGAAGTGAAATTCATGACATGCTTGTTGCCTTGTAGACTATTTAGCTAAGTATCTCTATAGGTGTACTTTGGTTATCCAAGTAGCTTTATAGGTTTACTTTGTCCTTATAGCATTATTATGCACTAACTGGCACAAGGCTGAGAGAACCTAGTGCTATAGACTATAAGGGATAGACCGAGTGAGATTTCCAGAGAGTCTTAGATATTACAGACTATAGAGGGGATGGACTAAGTGAGATCCCAGAGAGTCTTGGATATTAAAGACTACAGGAGGGTAGACCGAGTGAGCTTCCTCAGAGAGTCTTGCGTTGTTTGAATCTCTTTAAGAACCTTCCCCGACTAGAGGATGAATTGACTGAGTGAGCTTCCTTAGAGAGTGTGTGGTATAACTGAGGCTATAGGAGGAATTGACCGAGATAGCTTCCTCAGAGAGTCTCTAGACCTTGGGGATAAGAGGTTTAGACTGCGTGATCTTCCTCAAGAGATTCCATGACTACCCTAGACTATAATGGTAATTGACAAAGTGATCTTCCCCGGAGAGTCTCATAAATTCTTATGACCAAGCCAGAGGGGTTAGGCTAAGTGCACTACCCAGAGGTTTGTGGTACTTCTTGGATATGACTAGAGGGGATGGCTGTGAGTACTTCCCAGATGGTTTTTGGCTTGTTAGATATTTGTCTCAATGCTATTGATTGGTTGTGGATTGTTTTCTGCTATGTATCATCCTGTTTTACTACTTACTATTTACTGCCTACTGCTTGCTGTTGCTGTTTACTGCTTATTGTACTTTTACCTGCCATATACTCATTGAATGTTAAGCACATATCTTTGGGTGAATGCCTTCTGAGATTTTATCTCACAACCTGTTTGGGCCATGCTTTTGGGCCCAAGCATACTATGTTGTTGCAGGTGTAGACAAGGGCAAGCGCCCTTCGACTTCTGGAACTTGATTTCTTGGAGCAGAAGAGCTTGGGACCGAGCTTTGGCTCGCGATGTTGAGGAGATGTTTACTTTTATTTTGTACTTGTTTTGGTACTGCAGTGCTTTCCAGCATTATGAGTTGTTTGGACTCTTTCCTAGTTATGTATCATGCGTCATTTCTTATATACATATGTGCTCCAATTTGCTGATTTAGTTTTCCGCTGTTATATTGTTGGTTATTACTGCTCCCGCTACTGTATGTTTATTCTTATTCCGCTGTGTACTCTGCCAATGAGGGAATAGTTTCCCCACTATCACACCCAAGGCCCTCTCTGCTAGTCGGCAACCTCTGGCATTTGGGGAAATGCGCTTGAGGCCGTGAGACCAGCCAGTTCTGGGGCGCCTCTGGGTGGCTTACAGAACCGGGAAATTACAAAGTGGTATCAAAGGAATTCATTTCTATTGCATTACTATTTAGAGACTTTATCCAGGGATAGGACAGATTTGGTACTTGGTAGTAAGATGTGCTCAGGAGTAGCTAACCTGTGTACACGGAAAAGTCATACTACCTCGTTATTGCAGTTTTCTAGTTTTGAGATTTTACGGTTGATACGATTTCACCTAGAGTGATTCACATGATTTTCACTGTTATTGTTTTGATATTACGGTTCTATTTATGTCACAACCTGATGAGATGAGGGTATGCCATCTCATGAATCATCTAGGCACTTATATAAATCACATGCCATGCATTCTTTCCATGCCATCTAGGGTGCATTAGTGATTTCATGCTGTTGTGATAGACTTTGTGTTGATTATGCATGCTGTTGTAATAGATGCTTGATAGAATCTCTGTTGCTTTGTTAGAGAATTGTTTGTATTAAACTTTTCTCAAATGAACAAAAAATTTTGATTCTTGAGGTGTTATGGGCCCTCTTGGATCAGAAGTTGGTGGATCATGATCCTGTTCTCTCTTATACAAGACTTTTGGAGATTCCAAGCTTTGATTTGTGGGGATTATGGGCCCTCAAGGATTGGAATTTGGCACCTCTTTTCTTGGTTTTCTGTGTTTCTGGGTATTCTGTGTGGTTTCTGAGTTACTACCCAGAAAAACCCAGAATACACGGCATGTACTTTCTGGTTTCACGTCGTGTAGTTTTCAGGCCGTGTTATTGACTGTGTGTGCAGGAACACAATGTTGTAGAGATAACTTCAGGAACATGCCGTGTACGGTAGGTACACGCCATGTAGTTAAGCCGTGTACCCGACCGTGTCACCAAAAACACGGGTCGGGGAAGATTGAGTAGAGACACCGTGTTGCTTTTGAAACACGCCGTGTAGTCTTGCCCAGGTATCGGGTCGTGTCACGAACAATACGGGACAGTTTCACCTTCACCTATACACGCCATGTTTGTTCGGAACACACCGAGTAAATGCCAACTGTGTAGACGGCTGTGTAACTAACCACACGGGCCGCCGAGTCGGTGTCTAGTACACGCTGTGTCCCTAGGGAACACGTCGTGTAGTCTGAAGTTTGTTTGACCGTGTGAGTTAGCCATGTAAAGTGACTTGGGTAGGGGAATAGTCTTCAAGTACACGCCGTGTGTTGGGTCAACATGCCTTGTAGTTTGGGGTGTTACACAACCTGTAGGGTAGGGGTATATGCCCAGGTCAGTGGCTTAAGAAGACACACCGTGTAGTTTTTATACACGCCGTGTAGTCGTGTTTTGTAAACTTGTGTGTTTTTCTTCACCTGTTCCTGTTTTGTACTCTTGTGTTCTCTATACCTGTTTTTATGATCTAAGGTATACTTTTGATCTTTCAGAGTTATGCCTCTGATACGTCCTCTGGTTGTACGTCTGTCATCATGTAGTGATCAGATGCCAGATATGGCTGATCAGGGACTTCCTGCCGATCCTCCAGTCGAGCCAGCCTTGGCACCAACTGTCATACCCGTTGCAGGCGCCGAGGTGAAGTTCAGGGAGGAATTACTGAGAATGATGCAGACCGTCCAAGGAGTTCCGCCTCCTGCCCCATCGATGGCTGAGTTGACGCGGGTTTTCCAGCAGCAACATCCTTCTACCTTTTCAGGGGATGGAGGAGCTCAGGCTACAGAGTCGTGGATAGAGGCCACACTGACTGTCTTTGAGCACCTAGAGATCCCTCCAGAGAAAAGGGTAAAGTTGGCTACTTATATGCTCTGGGACACCGCCAAGAGGTGGTGGGAGGTGATCTCACGGTCAGGGTGTCAGTAGGATATGTCTTCGGATGATTTTCGACGCACCTTATATGACTACTTCTATCCGGAGACCCTGAGGGCCGATCGAGCCTGGGAGTATATGAGTCTACAGCAGGGTACTCTCTCTGTTATGGAGTACTCATCTCGTTTCACTGAGCTGCAGCATTTCACACTGATCCCAGTAGGTGATGAGTTGTTTCCTTCTAGGAAGTTTGACGACGGTCTTAGGCAGGAGATCCATTCCCAGGTGAATATCTTCCAGTTGACTTCGATATCCTCCATCGTCAACCAGGCGCTGATCACTGAGTGAAATCTGAGGGATTCTGGAGCAATGAGCCAGGGCGGTTCGATATCCAGAGCTGGTGTTCCTCCTATGGATAGTAGGAAGCGTCGCAGAGAGTCTTCTCAAGGAGATTGAGGTTCACGGGATGCATCTCCTGGCAGCCAGGTTAGATGCTACCAGTGCGGTAGGAGTGGGCATACTAGGCCTCAGTGCTAGAGGGATCCGATGGAGTGTCGGTCTTGTGGAAAGATGGGCCATCTTCTGCGTTTCTATCACATTTTCACACCTTCATCTTATAGTATGGGTTCCTCTATGACCCCACGTTCTAGAGATGCTTCACCAGTTTCCCACTAGTCAGGAAACTGGTGTTCTTCTAGCCATTCAGGCCGAGGTGGAGGTCGTGGTGGTCAGTCACCAGGTCATCAGCTACAGTAGAGTGGATCAGCTCAGAGTGGTCGGCTAGGGGCGCAGGGCCGTGGTGCAGGCCAGTCTTTCGCTATGGAGTAGACCTATCAGGAGCAGGATCCCAGCCCTTCTACGGTTCGAGGTACGATCTTAGTAGCCTCAGTTTTATCTTCAGCTCTTTTCGATATTGGTGCTTCCTATAGATTTATCTCTATTAGGGTTCTGGAGAGCCTTGAGCTCTCTATATTTTCATCTGCCGTTTTGTTGACTCTTGACACACCGTTGGGAATGCGAACATCTAGCATACGACAGTGCAGAGAGTGACCTCTTGAGGTTGCAGGGTTTCATTTCTTATGGGACCTCTATGTCCTGGAGATGATGGGCTATGACGTCATTCTCGGGATGGACTGGTTGGTTCCCTTCCAGGCATTCATTGATTTCTATCACCATAGGGTGAGTTTCACATCACCAGAGGGTAGATATTTCCTTCATAGAGGCGAGTGGGATGTCCAGGCGGGTAGAGTTAGACAAGAGCATCATGGGATAGGGAAAGTTACAGCCCAGATTGCCAGTCTTTATCTGGATGACCAGGGGACTTCACAGTTAGACTTTCCTCCAGTGGTGGATTGTTTCAGGGATTTCTTTCCAGAAGACTTTTCAGGTTTACCTCCAGAGCGTGAGGTAGACTTCTTGATTGAGCTCATGCCAGGAGTTTCACTGGTGTCCATTCCTCCTTATAGGATGGCTACACCTGAGTTGTAGGAGCTCAAGAAGCAGTTGGAGGAGTTGCAGGCAAAGGGTTTCATCCGACCCAGTACGTCTCCTTGGGGTTCACCTGTCCTGTTTGCAAAGAAGGCAGACGGTACCCTTCGGCTTTGTGTGGATTATCCGAAAATGAACTAGTTGACGGTCAAGAACCGATATCCCTGGCTGAGGATCGATGACCTCTTTGATCATCTTCGAGGAGCCCGGGTGTTCTCGAAGATCGACTTGAGATCCGGTTATCATTATTTGCACGTTAGACCATCAGATATACCTCTGACAGCTTTTAGGAGCAGGTACGGTCTTTACGAGTATACAGTCATGCCGTTCGGTCTTATGAATGTGCCTGTAGTCTTCATGGCACTGATGAACTGAGTGTTCCATCCGTACTTGAACTTTTTTGTTGTGGTCTTCATGGACGATATCTTGGTGTACTCTCACACTCGACACGACCATGCCACACATATTGAGATCGTTCTGAGTACCCTGAGAGAGCATCGGTTGTATGATAAACTCTTGAAGTGCCACTTTTGGATTGATCAGATTCACTCCCTGGGTCATGATATCTCGGAGACATGAGTGTCAGTCGACCCAGAGAAGGTGAGAGCTGTAGTTTCCTGGGATCAGCCGAAGAAGGTCTTTGAGGTGCGGAGTTTCCTAGGGCTGGCCGGATACTACAGACGCTTCATTCAGGACTTCTCGCGCTTAGAAGCACTGTTGACAGGTCTGACCAAGAAGGGGGTGAAGTTGTTATGGTCAGATTCTTGTGAGTCATCCTTTCAGGAGCTAAAAGGGAGGTTGATGTCAGCACCGATACTAGTCTTTCCAGATCCGGGCAAGGGATACACTATTTACTGTGATGCTTCATGTATCGGGCTGGGAGCTGTGCTCATGCCGGGAGATGTAGTCTTTGCGTAAGGGTCTCGGCAGTGGAGGACACATGAGAGGAACTACCCTACGCATGATCTGGAGTTGGCAGCAGTTGTTCATGCTTTACGCTGTTGGAGACACTATCTTCTGGGAGAGCACTTTGTGGTTTTCACCAACCACAAGAGTCTCAAGTATATCTTCACTCAGAGTGATATGAATCTGAGACAACGTAGGTGGGTCGAGTATCTTCAGTCCTTTGACTTAGAGCTCGCCTATATGCCAGGAGAGGGCAATGTAGTGGCAGATGCGTTGAGCAGACGAACTCATATTCAGGCAGTTCAGGAGGCCACCAGTGAGTGGCAGCTTATGGCTCTGTTCTCTGAGATGCATCTAGAGGTGCGCAATAGGAAGGGACAAACTTTCCTTTCATCTGTGGCTGTTACCTATACACTTCTTGATCGGGTACGAATGAGGCAGCTATCAGACTCAGAGTCCTTGGTTCTGCGGGAGAGTGTGTCAGGAGGGGACCCTCTTCCTGGATGGACAGTGGGAGAGGATGAGATATTGCGTTTCCAGGGACCTGTATGGGTGCCAGTAGACATACGCAAGGAGATGATGAGGGATTTCCATTCCTTAGTTTGGGCAGTTCATCCTGGCGTCACCAAGATGTATCGGAATCTTCATCGCTAGTACTGGTGGCCATGTATGAAGAAAGATATTGCTGGTTTCATCATGAGAAGTTCTACTTATCAGCAGGTGAAAGCAGAGCATCAGAGACCAACAGGGCTCTTACAGCAGTTACCCATTCCATAGTGGAAGTGGAACAATGTTGCGATGGACTTCGTGAACGGGTTACTGAGGTCACCACGGGGAAGTGATGATTTTTGGGTTGTCGTCGACAGGCTTATGAAGGTTTCACACTTCTTTCCAATGAAGGAGACCATCAGTGTTGATGATCTGGGGCGACTGTACATCCGAGAGATTGTACGTCTACATGGAGTTCCACACTCTATTGTTTCAGACAGGGATGCGTGCTTTACCTCTCGGTTCTGGCAAGGACTTCAGAAGGCTTTGGGTACACAGGTACTTTTGAGTACATCATACCATCCCCAGACTGATGTCCAGTCCGAGTGAACGATCCAGGTTCTTGAGTATATGCTCCGAGCTTGCATTCTAGACTTCGGCGGTTCTTGGGAGAAGCATATACCTCTTGTGGAGTTTGCCTATAAAAACAGTTTTTAGGCGACCATTCAGATGGCACCATACGAGGCTTTGTACGGTAGGCCATGTCGATCACCCTTTTGCTGGATGGAGGCATGAGAGACAGCTTTGCTGGGACCTCGTCTTGTTCAGGAGACTTCGGAGCAGATAGAGTTAATTCGGAAGAGGATGGCTACATCACAGTCTCGACAGAAGTCTTACGCAGATCAGCGGAGATGACCTCTAGAGTTTGAGGTCGGAGATCTGGTGTTCCTGCGTGTCGCACCGAGGTTGGGACACAAGAGGATTCTGAGACAGTGTAAGCTTTCAACGCAGTACGTTGGGCCGTTTGAGGTAGTGGAGAGAGTTGGGTCGGTTGCCAATCAGTTGCAACTACCTCAGAGGTACCAGAGTATGCACGACATCTTCCACGTATCTCTGCCCCGACGTTACTTTTCAGACCCGCCTCATGTCTTCCAACCCGAGGAGGTTGAGCTCGAAGCAGATGCATCGTTCGAGGAGCATCCCATCCGGATTCTCGATCATAGTACGAAGGTTCTCCAAGGTCGGTCTGTTCCTCTGGTACGGGTGCTATGGCAGCACGGTTGAGTATAGGATGAGATGTGGGAGATGGATGCCAAGGTTTGATCGCAGTGGACGGATCTGTTCGAGGATCCTTCTTCTACGCCCTTCTAGGGAAATTCACGGATGAATTTCTTTAAGGGGGGAAGTTTGTAAGAACCCGAATCTTCGTTTCAGGTATGTCTTTCCCTTTCTGTAGTTTTGATATTTTTTTGAAATTTCTAGAAAATTTCGAAGTACACGCAGTGTACTTTCTGAGTACATGCCGTGTACTCTTCTCCGGATCGAAGCCGTGTGTTGGCCGTGCCCGGGCCACACACACGGTGTGTAGGGGTGACGTGGAGGCCGATTTTGGTGGAGTACGGAAAAACCCACTACACGTCGTGTACTTTTATTTTTTTTCACTAAAAGGATCGGGGCCGTGCCTCATCACGTTATTTTCCTTCTTCTAGGTCTGGTTCGTCCGATAGCGACCCGTACGGCCGAATCTTCCCCGAACTCCCGCCGCTCCGTCTGATATCTGATTTGAGCACGGTCGATTGCGTTGGAAGCGCAACGGTGAGTTCTTCCTTCTGCTTGAACCTTGTTTTCCAATTCTTCCTCCTTCTCAAGTTATCTAAGGTTGAACGTTTTGTGTGTTTTATCAGATCTACGATGTTCTAGGGATAATTATCCATCATGGTTCAAGTATAACGATCTCCTAGGATCGAGGTAGGTGGTTTGTGACTTACCTTTCAAAGTTTGTGAGTTTATGTGTGAATTTACACTGATACCCATGAACGGGGTATTACGTGTTTACCTTTTTTCCCTTATTGTCTTCCTACCTTGCCTGTATGCTTGTGTAGAGGTAATTTGACCATGTTATGGGATATTTTGTTGTTCTTGGATGTATTTTCCTTGCTTTTTTCTATTTAATACCTTTGGGTCTCGTTTTCCTTTGGCTGCTACACCTGTTTTCGTGTCTTGCAGTTATAGGTTGAAGTGAAATTCATGACATGCTTGTTGCCTTGTAGACTATTTAGCTAAGTAGATATATAGGTTTACTTTGGTTATCCTAGTATATCTATAGGTGTACTTTGGCCTTATAGCATTATTATGCACTGACTGGCACGGGGCTGAGAGAACTTGGTGCTATAGACTATAAGGGATAGACCGAGTGAGATTCCCAGAGAGTCTTAGATATTACAGACTACAGAGGGGATGGACCGAGTGAGCTCCCAGAGAGTCTTGGATATTATAGACTACAGGATGGTAGACCGATTGAGCTTCCTCAGAGAGTCTTACCTTGTTCGAATCTCTTTAAGAACCTTCCCAGGCTAGAGGAGGAATTGACCGAGTGAGTTTCCTCAGAGAGTATGTGGTATACCTGAGGCTATAAGATGAATTGACCGAGATAGCTTCCTCAGAGAGTCTCTAGACCTTGGGGCTAAGAGGGTTAGACCACGTGATCTTCCAAAAGAGAGTCCCTGACTACCCTAGACTATAAGGGGAATTGACCGAGTGAGCTTTCCAGAGAGTCTCATAAATTCGTATGACCAAGCCAGAGGGGTTAGGCTGAGTTCACTACCCAGAGGGTTGTGGTACTTCTTGGATAGGACCAGAGGGTATGACTGTGAGTACTTCCTAGAGGGTTTACATCTTGTTAGCTGTTTGTATCAATGCTGTTGATTGGTTGTGGATTGTTTTCTACTATGTATAATCCTGTTTTACTGCTTACTGTTTACTGCCTACTACTTGTTGTTGCTGTTTACTGCTTATTTTACTTTTACCTGTCATATACTCACTGACTGTTAGGCACAGATCTTCAGGTGAATGCCTACTGAGATTTTACCTCACACCCTATTTGGGCCATGCTTTTGGGCCCAAGCAAACTATTTTGTTGCAGGTGTAGACAAGGGAAAGCGCCCTTCGACTTCTGGAACTTGATTTCTTGAAGCAGGAGAGCATGGGACCAAGCTTTGGCTCGCGATGTTGAGGAGCTATTTAATTTTATTTTGTACTTGTTTTGGTACTGTAGTGCTTTCCAGCATTATGACTTGTTTGGCCGCTTTCCTAGTTATGTATCATGTGTCATTTCTTATATACATATGTGCTCCAATTTACTGATTTAGTTTTCTGCTGTTATATTGTTGGTTATTACTGCTTCCGCTACTATATGTTTATTCTTCTTCCGGTGTGTACTCTGCCAATGAGGGCATAGTTTACCCACTATCAAACACAAGGCCCTCGCTGCTAGTCGAAAGACTCTGGCATTTGGGGAAATGCTCTTGAGGTCATGTGACCAACCAGGTATGGGGCATCTCTGGGTGGCTTCCAGAACCAGGATGTTACAGGCCTTAATACATGTGGGGGATGATTTTCCCTTTAAGAATAAAACAACTAACTAGAAAATCCATAAACAAACAAACCAATACATGATGCATGATAAGAATTAAATACAACTCAACATTTCATTTATCAAAATCATACTAAAATAAAGTACCATGGTGGAAGGCTACAATATCAATGTAAACAATAGAAGAAAAAACTCAAAGTCTCTAAAAAAAACTCCAAGATCCAAACATGTTCCATGCTTCAACTCCACAACAACCCAAATATCACGAAGTACTGCTAAATATGTGTGATACTTTACCTTTTTCAATTTATTGATATAAAATATCTATTAAATCACCAAAGTCTAAAAATAGGGGTGAGTAATGAAACTTAGTATATTTTTCCCCAATGACTTCTCTACTCACACCACTATGGTAAAACATGTTTTCCCATTTATTTAAAACAATTTATATAAAATAGTTTACAAAAAAGTTTATATCAAAATATAAACAAGTGAGAATGTAAAATAGTTTTCTTGAAGAACACCAATTTCTTAAGAAATCGACCAAAAAATGTAACAAAACCATTTCATGAATTCCACTTTGGCATACCCCTTTCTAATACACATGACCACACATCTACACATGAAATCTTCATTATGAACATTCCATAGTCATGAGCGGGTTCTCATCAATCTACCAATTTATCACAAGGTAATTATATCCCATGTTCCCATACACATTTGGCACCAAGCATAATGTCATAATTCGACCAATCCTCATAATGCAATATGAACACACACCAACAAACCAATGTGCCATTATAACATTGGCATTGAGCACTAGGTCATATTTCAACCGACATCGTAATCAAAACAAACACCACCATGTATTCCCAAAAAACATGTCAATTTAATTATACCAAAACCATTTCAATAAAACCACCTTTTTATTGAAAACCATTTCCATAAAACAATCCAATCAACTATTTTAAAATCAAAATTATAATTTCATTTATCAAATCACTTTACACAACAAATCCACAAATCCACAGACCATCAATAAAGAGATTTTATACCAGTATTTGAACAGACATTTCATAATAAAATAAAATTATTTTTTATCAATTTGAAGCTAATCCAAACAGTTCTAGCAAGGCGAGTCGAGAGTGAATCCACCTATCTTGAGAGTTTTAGAGAAAACGATAAACAACACCAAAAATGTCACAAAACTGAGTTGAATCTCCACGAACCCACCTTATGTCTCCTTTAGTATCATAAAAAAAGTCCAAATCTAATCATATTTGGAATCCAAAACCTCAAATCTACCAACAAAAAGAGTATATCTCTGAAACCGAGAGAGAGGATGTAGTGGATCTAAGAAAAACACAAAAAATGACCAAGAACTATCACTTACCATGAGTGATTGACTTCTAATCACCAAGGGAAGCATTTGTATCACCTCTAGATCAATGGGAGAACCTTCATTGACCTTTGAGAGAGAAAAATCTTAAGATAAGTCCATTTTGGGGTAAAAATGAGGCATTAAAATACAAGGCTATCCTTGATCTACTTTTTTAGGTTCTAGTTTATTAATTGCACATGGTTTAGTCGCATGGTTAGGAAAAATATGCACATGCCACTGTCTTAAGGAAACATCCTCGCACAATTACCTCATACAGTCTTTAAACCATTTCCCAACCATGCTGAAGAAACTTCCTCAAAAAACCCAATCCATTTATCAAAGCACACAGTTTCTCTTTGGTGGATGCACAGTTTGGAAAAATCATATGCCACGCATGCGCCTTACCATTTTCCCTTGTCTCACTATTCATGGTTTCCTGGCGATGTTGTGTAGTTTTCCCATACTATGCAGTAATCATGAACCTATATAAAATCCCTAAAATCCTCCAATTTTTTTCCAAACTATCCCAAAATTCATCCATATACTTTATATACATAAAAATAATAATTGAAGGTTTACTTAATAGAAATTAGGGGTGCTACTTATATGGTTTAAACCATGCATAAAAAACCTATATGAAAGACATATATCAGTGTATTGAAGTGTAATACAAATGTAAATGATAAAAATACATTTCCAATAAGAAATATTGGGGAAGTACACAAACTGAAGACAATTGTAAAGATTATAGAGAGGGAGATCCAGACTCTATATCCTAGAGTTGAAGCACCAAACATGGTTACTTCCATCATGTACTACTAAGATGCAATGAACTAGGTTCACTATAGTCAATGATAATCTATCTGTTTACTACATAAGATGAAACACATGGGGGAAAATCCCATGTAGTGGTGAGTATATACATACCCAGTAGGACACCACGAAATCACCCCAAAAAAGCCTCAAAAGAGTGAGTTTTCATCTCATCACCACCAAGACATTTTAATAAGAATATGAGACAATAACCATAATCATAATAACCCAAAAATTCTGAAAAATAAGTGCAAATGAAGAGAGAAAGTGGATCTCTATATCCACATACATCTAAAAATGACCTGTCATCCAACAACTCCAAGGTCCATCTCTGATTTATATTATCATGTACAACCTCAAAATAATCTGTGTGGAGGGGCCCGAACCTCACCAAAACGCTCCATAGCCAAGGGAGCCACAACTCCAGTGGAGGACTTCATCCCTACTGAAGGTTGAGGATATATGAGTACCACTTCTTAGATAGATGACCCACACCCTACTATAGTATGGGTGATTATGAACCCTGCATTTGTAAAGAGGATAGAGGACATGTGCCCTGGTGTGATAGGGGATTATTGACCCTAGTAACCCTCTAATGATCACACCAGATCATTGTCACCTGGGTAAGGAGTATGGGGGCCCCACACCCTGGTGCGACGTGGGGGGGGGGGGTTCCAACTCCGAGGACTCATTATGGATCAAACTTGATCACTATTGTTGTCTAATAATTGAGAAAATAATTATCCCATTATAATCACCTCACATTGTATCTCTATTTCCAAAACAAATGCCACCATCACTTTCTATGTGGAAAATAACTCAGGATAAACTACTTGAAGACCTGAATTTGAGTCTAGAAAAGTACTGAAGAATGCACGTGGCTCCACTACCACAAAATAGGCTTTTATCAGCGCTAAAAAATTATTTTATCAGTGCTAGGAATGTGATGTTAATTGAGCTGCTATTAAAGGGGGTTACCTTTATTAGCGCTAAAAAAACACTGATAAAGGGTGTCCTTTATCAACACTTCAACTAGCACTGATAAAGGCTTCCCTATCTGGGTGTGCTATTTACATAGCAGCACACCTAGCAACCTGCAAATAAAAGAAAACAGCCAACCAAAATAATCAAACCAGCAAAAATAAATTGTAAAAACCTGAAAAAACCTACTAAAAAATAACCACTCATAGTATTTATATACAAAAGAACCACATACACGAGGCAGATGATGAAAAAAAGAAACACACAAAAAAGTTTGGCAAACAATGATATATACATTTAATTGACATCATGAATAGAAAAATATTCACCTATGGAATATACCAAAAAACAATTCTATATACATTTTGAACAATGTTTTATAAAATTACATTTACAAATATCCCACAAATAGTTAAAAAAATTAATGTTTTCTCTTTTGACATATGTGGTCCCCTCTAAAAAATGTCCTTTGATGGTAATAGTCGCTGAACAAATCATCCCAACTCGAGAAAAAGCCTCCACCTATATAAGAAAACAAATATTGCATTAGTAATACTGCAAAGAAATAAATTAAACATTAATATGAAGAATACATTAAAAAATGTCATTTTTTATAAAAATGACACATTTGGAGTCATACCAGTGACACGGTGTGTCGTATTGAGGTGGGGTTGATTCATACACATTAAAAATAACTAATGGATCATTTTACTAAAGTATAAAAACAATCGGAAGGAATTTCCTCAGTTTTCAGTATGTTTGTTCTTTTTACTAAAATGTCATTTCAAACCGAAAACATGAAATTTGAGTCATACTGGTCGCATCATGTGTCATTTTGATGTGAGACAACTTCATACATGTCACAAAGAACTTAAGAATCACTATTCTTAATTTTTAAGACAATCGGAGTGTGTTTTCTTGGTTTTTAGTGAGTGACACTTTTTGAGTTAAAATGTCAATTTTAAACTGATAGCGAACACTTTTAGTTAGACCGATCACTCTGTTCGTTTAATTGAGGTGGGGTTAATTCTTAATGTCAAAACTGACTCTTGGATAGTTCTCCTAAAATATCAAAACAATATGAATGTGTTTGCTCAATTTTTAGTTTGTCAGTTGTGTTTTTTTACTTGAATTAATGTCAATTTTAAATAACAAGACACGTTTGGAGTCATACTGGTGACACCGTGCGTTGGATTGAGGTTCGGTTGATTCCTACACATCAAAAATTACTGATGGATAGTTTTACTAAAGTATCAAAACAATAAGAATGAATTTCCTTGGTTTTCAGTATGTTGTGTTTTTTTACTAAAATTTCATTCCAAACCAAAAACATGCAATTTGAGTCATACGGGTCGTATCGTGCATCAGTTTGCTGTGATACTGCTTCATACATGTAAAAAATAACTTATGATTTCATTCCTTAATTTGGAAGAAAATAATATCATGTTGTCTTGGTTTTCAGTGAGTGACATGTTTTGAGTTTAAATGTCAATTTTAAACTGATAGCAGACACTTTTAGTCAGACCGGTTACACCGTTCATAATATTGAGGTGGGGTTGATTCCTACATGTCACAAATGACTCATGGATTATTTTCCTAAAATATAAAAACAATATGAATGTGTTTTCTCAATTTCCAGTATGTTAGTTGTGTTTTTTTACTTGAATTAATGTCAATTTTAAATAACAAGACACATTTGGAGTCATATCGGTGACATCGTGAATTAGATTGAGGTGAGTTTGATTCTTAAATGTTTCAAATAAGTTCTGGATCATTGTCCTAAAGTATCAAAACAATCAAAATGAATTTCATCAGTTTTCAGCATGTTTGTTGTGTTTTTTTACTAAAATGTCATTTCAAACCGAAAACATGAAATTTGAGTCATAAAGGTCTCATTGTGCATCTATTTGACGTGAGACTTCATCATACACATCAAAAATGATTTAAGAATTTATGTCCTTAATTTGGAAGAAAATCGGATCGCATTTACTTGTTTTTTAGTGAGTGACACATTTTGAGTTAAAATGTCAATTTTAAACTGATAGCAGACACTTTTAGTCAGATCGGTCACACCGTTCGTCAGATTGAGGTGGGGTTGATTCCTACACATCACAACTAACTCACGGATAATTTTATTAGAATATAAAAACAATATGAATGCGTTTTCTTGGTTTTCAGTATGTCAGTTGTGTTTTTTTACTTGAATTAATGTCAATTTTAAATAACAAGACTCATTTGGAGTCATATCGGTGATATTGTGCACCATATTGAGGTGAAGTTGATTTCTACACATTGAAAATGAATGATTTATTGTTTTCATAAAGTATCAAAACAATCAAAATGCATTTCCTCAGTTTTCAGTATGTTTGTTTTGTTTTTTTACTAAAATATCATTTCAGAATGAAAACATGAAATTTGAGTCATAAAGGTCTCATTGTGCATCAGTTTGATGTGAGACTACATCATACACATCAAAAATAATTTAAGAATTTATATACTTAATTTGGAATAAAATTGGAGCACATTTACTTGGTTTTTAATGAGTGACCTATTTTGAGTTAAGATGTCAATTTTAAACTTATAGCGGACACTTTTAGTCAGAACAGTTACACTGTTCATCATATTTAAATGGGGTTTATTTCTACACATCACAACTATCTCATGGATTATTTTCCTAGAATATCAAAACAATATGAATGTGTTTTCTTGGTTTTCAGTATGTCAGTTGTGTTTTTTTACTTAAATTAATGTCAATTTTAAATAACAAGATGCATTTGGAGTCATACCGGTGACATCGTGCCCCAGATTGAGGTTTAGTTGATTTCTACACCTTGAAAATTACTGATGGATTATTTTCCTAAATTATCAAAAGAATCAAAATGCATTTCCTTAGTTTTCAGTATGTTTGTTGTGTTTTTTTTACAAAAATGTCATTTCAAACTGAAAACTTGAAATTTGAGTCATACGGGTCGCATCGTGTGTCGGTTTTATGTGATACTGGTTCATACACATCACAAAGTACTTACAAATCACTATCCTTAATTTGGAAGATAATAAGAGTGTTTTTCTTGGTTTTTGGTCAGTGGCACGTTTTGAGTTAAAATGTCAATTTTAAACTGATAGTGGACACTTTTAGTCAGACCGGTCACTCCATTTGTCGGATTGAGGAGGGGTTGATTTTGACACATCAAAACTAACTCATGGATCATTGTCCTAAAATAACAAAACAATACAAATGTGTTTGCTCAGTTTTCAGTATGTCAGTTGTGTTTTTTTACTTGAATTATTGTCAATTTTAAATAAAAAGACTCACTCGGAGTCATACCGGTGATACCATGCGTCAGATTAAGGTGCGGTTGATTCTAAAATGTCATAAATGAATTATGGATCATTTTACTAAAGTATCAAGACAATATGAATTCATTTCCTCAGTTTCAGAATGTTTTTTGTGTTTTTAACTAAAATGTCATTTCAAACCGAAAAAATGAAATTTGAGTCATACAGGTTGCATCGTGCATCAGTTTGGTGTGAGACTACTTTATACACGTCACAAAGGACTTACGAATCAATGTACTTGATTTTGAAGACAATTAGAGTGTGTTTTATTGGCTTTTAGTGAGTGACATATTTTGAGTTAAAATGTCAATTTTTAACTGATAGCGGACACTTTTAGTCATACCAGTCACTCCATTCATCTGATTAAGGTGGGGTTGATTCCTACATGTCAAAAATGACCATGGATCATTTTCCAAAAATATCAAAACATTCTGAATGTGTTTACTTAGTTTTTGGTTTGTTTATTGTGTTTTTTTACTTGAATTAATGTCAATTTTAAATAACAAGACACATTTGGAGTCATTGCGGCGACACCGTACATCAAATTGAGGTGCAGTTGATTCCTACATGTTACAAATGATTTATGGATCATTTTCCAAAAGTATCAAAATAATTATAATGTATTTACTTAGTTTTTAGTATGTTATTTTTGTTTTTTACTAAAATGTCATTTCAAACAAAAAACATGCAATTTGAGTCATGCGGGTTGCATCATGTGTCAGTTTAACGTGAGACTACTTCATACACATCACAAAGGAATTACAAATCACTATCCTTAATTTGTAAGACAATCAGAGTGTGTTTTCTTAGTTTTCACAAAGGGATTATGAATCACTATCCTTGTACAGTTGACGCGGAATACCATCCTCCTTCTGTAGCATAGTTTTAGTTGGCCCTATGAATAACCAACTGTCATGTTTTCAGGACCTCTGAATGAATATATGATAGTTGGTTATTCACTAGGAGCTCATTATATTTTGGGATCATGTCATTCAAGAGAGCAAGTAATTCCGTAAAACCGGCATCACTCCATCCATTATCTACTTTAAAATTATACAGCTTTAGTATGGCTGACAATGATGTATATTTAGTGAAACCATCATACAATGGAATCTTTTCACAACTCTTTAACTGCTCAAAATTTTTTGGGAAATCACAAAGTTCATCTTCTATTGTTCTTGTAATTTCATTAATACAATATTCATCATCATGCATATCTGTAATCACATCCTCGATACAATCTTCTTCATTTCCCATGCTTGTAATCATATCAAATGATCCATAAAACATAGTGTTATCCCAGTCACTAGCTACATTTGATTTTTCACTGTGTTTATTCCAATATTTATAACTTCAATATATTCTGTGACAGATCAAGTGTTCTTCTAACTCCTCTGGACTAACTTTTCTTCAATAACAATAGCATAAACATGGAAAAAGGATTTGAGAAGGATCATATGCATGATCTTTTACATATTTGATAAACTCTTTCACTCCATCTTCATACTCTTTTGTCAGATGATTGTCATCCATCCATTATTTATTTATATACATCCTATTTGTTTTGGTGATATTAATATTTAACAAAATAAATATACAAAATGTTGATATAAAAACTAACAAAGGCTAAAAAAGTTATAGACTTTAAATATCCTTTAAAAAATATTTATAAAATCACAGTTGAAATCCTATTAAATAATCAACCAACCATTTACACAAATTTCTATTTAAAATAACAAACCCTTTTTAAAATAAACAAATTAGTTCCAAACATCCTTTCACAAAACCCCAGTTCTTTTTAACCATTTTAAAGCAATTTAAAACCGAAAAAGGGTATATTGAACACATGTATTTTTTAAGAAACATTTCAAAAAACTTGAATCATTTTAAAAGTGAACCCCTAACAAAATCGCTAGATGTAATTGTTTATTCCCTCTATCTAGTCAATGCAAATAATTTATGTGTTCATTCCTTATACGTCTCATGAAACCCCCTATCTAGCTCTGATCTCTATTTTTTAGTGTTCCTCTCATCAACCTTATGGACTGCCCAACCCATCACTGGTGGGTGAACTCCTTTTCCGGTGTTCGGACCCCACCACTGGCTACTAAAAACCATATTCACATTTAAATTTATGATTAGAGATTAACACCATCACACTAACCTGTGAAAATAGAAACTTTCTAACTTATTCACATGTATTATTATGAGTAAATCTTAACGCAATCACACTCACCCTTTTTGAACCTATATACTTACTAACCTATTCACATAACATTTATATATCATGATATATAATCTTTTACCCAATACATTGGTGGAAAATATAGGTACTACCAATTACATAATACATAAATTTGTTTTCTACTTTAAAAATCATACATTCATTATCTCATAAATAACCCATATAAAGAACCCATATGAGAGATATATTCTTTTTTCTTGAGCAACCACCAATTGGGGAGTCTGGCCCTCACTGACCTACCCTTCCAAATAAAGCTCATCTAACCTCTCTTTTTCATCAAACATAATATCTTCACTCATATCAATCAAAGTAGACAAATCTATTCCCACATGTTTCTTTGCTGGATTAGCTTCCACTAACAAGGCCCTTATATTTACTTCCTCAAAATATGTGTCCATATTTAAATACAACCACACCAAGGTTTGAGCAAAGAATTATTTTTAATAAAGGATTCATTAAAGTGTTATTACTGAATAGCTCATGAGAATATAATACTAGGTATTAGAAATAATATGTATACTCCTTCATCGACCGCTCACCCTGATGAAGGATCGTGATCTCAATGGCCTTATCCACATTCAATTCCTTGGAATAGTGCCATTGAGTAAATGTTGTTGTGAAAAATTCCCAAAACATGGACTCATGTAGTTGAGAATGAACCATAGACTCCCACCACACTCAGTTAGGTCCTTTAAATAAATAACTAATAACCTTTAATCTTTAATCCACTGGAGTTTCCATTGAATTTATGTCTCCCTAAATTCTCTACATGCACTCCATTTCTTCAAGAGGGCCTCAATAATTGTGGAAATAATGTGGTAAATAATTCAAAAAGACTTGGATGGGGTCTAAGTGCATCGAGTATTGTGGGTCCACCACTTTATCTTGAGTCTGGGTTGAGTAAAAAGGTAGGGAAACCACTTCTAAGAAATTAGATAAATTTCCTTAAATATCTACCCAATGAACTAACCTTCCACTCTTCTTTGGAGACTATATGGGAGGTACACTCTAAATAATATGAAACATAAAATTGATCAATTCACATTTCAAAAACTAAACCATACAACCTCACTATAAACCAAAGACAATCCAAAATACAACTCAACCAAGAAAAACACATATAGAACCCCTTTTTAAATAGCTTACAAATTTTTAAAATAATCCAAAACTTTAAACCATTTCATCTTGTTTTGAAAATATTAGACTCTTCATGAAAATAAGGATCCCACTTAAATTCCTTAAAATCCCCCTTTTTCAAAATACTCTCTAATTATCATCTTAAAACCATTTGTTTTTGGAATGAAAATATCAAGTTAATATCATTTTATAAACAACCCACAATATCTGTCTTTGGAATGAGAAGCTTTCTAAAAACTCATCTTTTATATAAAAAAACATTTAATAAAATTCTTTCTTTCTTACACAAAAACAATTTTATAAAACAAATGCTTACCTTTAAAACATGAGTTCGAACGATAAAACAATAAAATCAATAAAAACCACACCCAAAAGAACAAATTCTTAAAACTTCCTTCATTAACCCCATACCAATGAAAAATACTATTGGGATCAATTTGGAAAGTCAGGGATGTAAAACAACCATGATGGGAGAAGAATAGAGTTAGGAACAGTTTATCACCTCAAGATGGAAAACTATATTCCAATTGTGCATTATCATCTGAGATGGTTTATAGATCCAATAGTTTGAGCCCCACGTGGTTTTGTAAATCTGTAGAGCTAACCATATAGCTCTGGTCCTTTCTCCAATTCAATCCCAAATCTCATTGATACCCCTAAAATCATTTATATTCTCATTGGGGATCAAAGCATCATCATCTCAAATAAAAATCCATAAAAAATAATCATAAAAGGAATTCAAAATCAAGACTCAAGTCCAAAATACCCATGTAAAATCATGTTTTCTCGTGCAAGGGGTGATTAAGAACTTACTCATTATTTTTTTTAACACACCAAACTTTCACGCTATGCTTCACTTTGAATAATACAGTGTATTGTACGCAACTTCGAGTTATAACACACCACAACCAATCAAACTAGCCGTTATGAATAGCAATACCCACTTTTTGAAATTTTATAAATTTTATCTTTCAAAATGGACTTCATTTTTGGATTCGGAATATCAAAATTATCTTAGGGTGAAATTTTGGTGCTTTTCGGATAACTTTCATATTTTGATGAATAGTGAAAATTACTAAATTTTAATTAAAAACAACTTTTTTAATCGAAATAATCAACAGTTATAAATTATGAATTTGAGTGGTTTTAAGGTATATTTAGAATATATTTTTACCATTTAATACAATTTTGGTCATTGGACATAATTTCACATTTAAACCAAACATAAACAAGTGTCAATCTTTTGATAGTTACTATTTCTTAAAACACACTATTTGTTCTGAAAACGGGAATTAATTTTTTAATTAATTAATGAAACTTATATGTTTTAAATTTGGTAAAATAGACATCATTTTTGAATTCATAATATCAAATATAGCTTATGCCAAATTTATGGTATTTTTCTGAGAAACATCAAATTTTTCATGAACAGTGAAAAACACTGAGTTATTGGTTAAAACCGATTTTTTTTAATTTAAATAATTATTTATTTTATTTAAATTATTTTATGTCAAAATAGATACATAATACTTATATAAGTTCATTGTAATTAATTGGAGTCAATTTATAATAATTTTAGATATATAAAAATCTTATTGAACTTTTCACTGTTTTTTACCCATCTCTTAGGAGAATTCGAAAATTCACATAAAACTTAATTTTACCGCTTCTGTGAGTTGAATTTTGAAAATCTGAGAGACATGATTAATATCAAGGAGTAAAATTTGGTTCAATAAGATAAAAATAATTTTTTGGTGAATAGTAACTTTTTACTTTTATGTACCGCGGTTAAAGGTAAATAGGGTAATTCAAGGTAAAAAGAATATTGTAATAATTCAAAATTACCTTAACACATGTCCTAACCTTATTGGATGAGTAATGGCCGACCATGGGAATCTTTGGGTTGATTTTGGGACCCCATGGAGCCACTTATGAATTATAATGACACTTTAGATTAATTAATTTAATGTAAAGGCAAAATTGACATAAACAAAAACCTTTTAGTAATTAATTTTTATATGGTGTTATATAAGTAATATTTTTTACTAAAATTATTCATTAAAAAGATAAAAAGATTTTCTAAATCATGGTATTTTTTTATAATTTTTAAACATCGAATAAATTAAATTATTAAGGACAATATAATGATGCAGTATTTACCACATTAATAAATGATTTAAATAAATTAGATTATTAATATTAAAATAATATCCAAAAAATGTCTAATTCTTATTGGATGATTTTATTTCGACCATGGGTCATCTTATATTTGACTCCAATTATTTTTGGACATTTAGAAACCGAATATCATTATATAATAAAATAATATTTTCACACTTTCCTAAAGAGCCCCTCCTCCCCCTTATAAAAGAGACCACTTCTAACCAATTCCTCACACATCTCATGTCTTTAAGCTCGTCCAAAATCTTCCAAATTAATCTCCCTACATCCCTCTTCTACTCCTAGAAGCCTTACATTAGGCAGAAGGCACTTCAAGGAGTCCTTTTGGTTCAAACCAAAAGAAGTTACCCAAATTAAAAGATGTTAAAGAACGAACGGGTCAAGTCAGACACAAGGTAAGTGGTTTTCATCTCACTCCTTATTCCCGTGAGATTCATGTCATATTTCCACTATTAACATTTGGTTGGTGTATTTACTTCCCATAATTGTATTCTTTGTGTAATACACTTTAATTTATGTGTATTTATATATTCATTGTATGATACCTCTTTAATGGGTTGTATGTTTCGTAAGTTACCAAATTGGTAAGGGTTAATTTCACGGTCTATTATCCGAGGTTGTTTTTACGTAAGTATCTACTGGGACATATTTATTATCCATGTCCATATTTTATGAAAGAGTTTTCCAAGGGATTCTTTTAAGGGACATTTTTTTTACTAAAACATCAGTTCAAATGTTTTAAATATTTATTCTTCTAAATCTTCCTCATTAATGTCCATGTATTCAAAATGGTTTTTAAGGATTTATTTATATGGAATTGAATGTTTTTAAAATGATAATTCCTTTAAAAAGTATCAAAGTGGTATGGGACACTTTGATTCAAAAATGTATTTAAATGACTTCTTTTTAAAATTGTGTGAATTTTAAATGTTTTCATGAAAAAAGTGTATTTCTCTCAAAGAGTTTAACAAATCATTTTCATCCTTGTCAAGATCCTTTAATAGATTTTAAACTTGTTTTGAAGTTGATTTATCATGATACAAATCTTCCATATTGTGTTGAAGGTTTTGTGTTATGTTTGACTGTGGATGTGTTATTCTTATACCATTCATGGTTTATGGGTAAAGTATTGACAATTTGTATGGTAGTTTTAATATGAATGTTTATGTTATATTTGATCCTCTTCTTAAGATGAATGTGTTGGACTCGTATGTTCCGAGTTGGGGTCTGGTTACAATAGACCCTCCAGGTTGGTTTCCGGTTATTAGAGGCACTCTGGGTTGGTGTCCAGTTATTAGAGGCACTCAGGGTTAGTGTCTGATTATTAGAGGCACTTCGGGTTGGTGTCCGATTATTAGAGGCACTCCGGGTTGGATTCTGGTTACAGTTAGCCCCTACGTCTTGGCACGAGGCCTTGACAAAGAAATTAAAGTTCAGCATTATGCATTCCATCATTATGAAAGTGGTTAGTGATATTGCATATGATTATTCAACTAGTAGAATGTCCGTGTGAATAAGTAAATGACATTATTTCATTTTATTTCTGCCATATTATGCTGAAGTTCAAGTTTAAAAGTCTTTTGTTTTAGTTATACATTTCCTTAAATGTTTATGCTTATTTATGAAAGTTTCTGCTGTATTATTATCCTTACTGAGCATCTGAGCTCACCCCTTTCTATGTTTTATTTTTACCAGGATTCCAAGAAGAGTATTGTAATTGATATGCAGGGTTAAGACAAGAGAATAATGACGTTAATAAAGGATTATTTATGTTGTTTTGTATGTTATGAAGTGTAATGTAACATTCATGTATGTAATCTATTTTCCAAGACTGCAAAACTGATCGGTCCTTCGGGACTTGATTCCTTGTAATCATGACAATGTATTAAAATAATGCACCGACTCTGGGTAACTGGGGTCGGGGCGTTACATTTATACCTCTTGAGTTTCGACTTTCCTATTCCTCCTTTCTAATATGACACACCATAAATAGTAAGAGGGTGCTTTAATACCAATTTATCATGAACCAACTCATGTCACCCCTAAACTAAGAACCTGATCTGGTCCATGGAAAGACCCAAAGTGCATTCCTGACCACCCTACTGGAAACTAGTTCTATGGTATAAAAACATAACCATTAGGAATTATTTCATCCTCAGAATCTAAATAACCACAACAAGGATTCCACCTAAAATTCCGACAAGACCCATCCATATATCGAATGTTCATGAACATAAGGGAATAGTTCAAATAAAAAGAAACATCCAACCAAAGTAAACACCTCAAGGATAAAAAACTAACTCAAAAATAATAGCAACATACCATTTGAATATAAATCAATAACCAATACCACATATAAAATAAGACTTAAAAGAGAAATCTAGGTTGACAAGGCTAATACATAACATCCCAAAATAAAATCCAAAACCAATAAACTGCTAATAGTCTCCTC
Organism: Viscum album; assembly: GCA_963277665.1. Classification (NCBI taxonomy): domain Eukaryota; kingdom Viridiplantae; phylum Streptophyta; class Magnoliopsida; order Santalales; family Viscaceae; genus Viscum; species Viscum album. The sequence goes on along the minus strand of OY728147.1, from coordinate 2,040,489,917 downwards.
ATGACCCACAACCAATCACCACATCCCTTACCATCCATCCCATAAAAAAACTCAAATACCAAATAGTAAAGAGATCAAAACTGGTATAGGGAACGCAAGATTAATGTACCTCTTACTGGAGAGGCGCAGGAGAGGAGAGCCACTGGTGGAGGAGTCGACGACGAAGCTCAGTTTGAGGTGGGGTAGAGTCGTGCGGCGAAGCTTGGTTCACGAAGGCAGAGGGGTTGGTGGCCGAGGAGGAGGAGGCAGGAGAGGAGGTGGCGGCAGTGGAGACAGCAGCGGCGGTAGAGATCGGCTTCTGCGAGAGCTTGAGGGTGAGTGGAATGAGGAGAAAGTTGTGGCTAATTTATAACACCCAATGACACTTTTATCAGCACTAGATAAAAAGCGCTGATAAAAGTATGTTTTATCAGTGCTAAAAAAATGTTGATAAATGAATGTTTTATCACCGCTTTTTAATTAGTGCTGATAAAACATACCATTTATTCATAATTATAAAATTATAACCATTATATTTATTACATTTATAATTTTATAAATATATATAATAAATATATTTATTATAATTTAATAATTTATGTTATAATTATATATATATATATATGGTGTTTGTGTATAAATTATAATTAAATATATATAATTTTATAAAATAAAATATAATAATATATATATATATATATATAATTTTATAATTTAAATTATAATTAAATATATATAAATATAACTTGATATATAATTTTTATTTTTATTTTCATATGTATTTAAATATATATATATATATATATGTGTGTGTGTGTGTGTTTATGTCTGCGTATATATTCATTAAAGACATATATTTATAAATAAATATATTCAAAAGGTATTCATAAATATATATTTATCATTTAAAAAAAATATTTTGTAATTTTATAATTATTTAAACATATTTATATTTAACTAGTTATATATAATTATAATTATAAATGATATATTGAAAAAGCAAATAATTATATATAACTAAATATTTACATTTTTCAATATAATAAATACATTTATTGTTTATGTAAATATATTTATCATGATTTTAAGTATTTATGAGAAGATAAATCTTTATATATATAGAAAATGAATGAATACACCAAGTATACATAGTACTATAGTATATATGGCCAACATTAGTGTAAACAATGAACATATATTCATGAGAAGAACGTACGCATCAATTAACACATTCATTTGGAAACATAAATTTATTTAAATATATATATTTAATAAGTATTTGTGTGTGTGTGTGTGTATTAAAAAGTATTTAAATATAATATTATAAACATATAGTATAATAAATATATAATAAAGATATAACTAAAAACTAATAAACATAATAAACATAAATAAAACACAATCATAATAAACATAATAAACATGCTTTTTTTATTTAATGTATACGTATAAATATTATTTTTGAATATAATTAAAATATCTTTATATAAATTAATAATATTTTCTGTTAAAAACTTAGCACTGATAAAGGATAGATTTATCACCGCTGATAAAAGTCCCCCTTTTATCAGTGCTTTTTGATTAGAGGTGATAAAACCCGAGCGCTTCCCTTGCCCGCATTTGTGTTAGTGCTCGTCATTTATCAAATGAGATAAAACATAAATCTAACAATAAGTTATTGAAAATGGCCATTATTGGAAAATTGTATCATTTCTTTATGAACCTCACAAAAAATTCTGGTTATCTACTTTCCCAAAATGGAGACATGGTGAAAAAACAAATTTTGTCATAACACGTATGAAAATTGCTTCATACGCCTAAGGTATGAGACATCTACTTTCCCAAAATGGAGACATGATGAAAAAATAAATTTTGTCATAAAACGTTTGACAATTGCTTCATACGCCTAAGGTATGAGCCAAAATTAAATACCCAACATTGATATTGAATTAACTACCTCAATACCATGATCATGATGCCGTGGACGGTTCATCAATTCGACATCGTTTGAAGTTGTGTTATAAATTAGATTCTACAACAACAATAATAATATTATCATTTTATATTATTATTATTATAAAATTTATTCATGTGATGAAAACGGGGAGGAAAACCCATGAATGGAGGCTCTCTTTCCATGCAGATGATCAACCCCATTCCTATTTCCAACGTTTGAATTCCAAATTATTAATTTACCATCTTTTTTTTTTAATTCTTTTATGCCTGGCATAAGAGAATTATTCCATTGCCCTACTATCACATCCCACACATGCCCTCTCTCACCAATCACATGAATTAACCGACATCATCACCCTTCCTTTTTGAAGACAATATTATTATTATAAATAATAATGAATAACTCACCTCCCCATACCCTCTTCTCTAATCATGCGTAGGGGTATATTTCATCCATATAACACTGGGCGACCGCCTCCTCACACCATAGGCTGCCATTTCCTCCGTGCTTACTGCATATGTATTCTCCAATTTGAGACACCGTTTTGGATACATTCCATTATTTATAGAAAAATAAGTGCACAATATATAATTTATTTAATTTTTTTAACATCATAACACCAAGGTTATATGGGACCCAAATTCTATACCAAATAACCTCCTGGTTGTGATTTTTTTTTCGTAAAATATCATCAAGTCTTACAGAGAAAAAAGGGTTGTTATAGCATGAGGAAGGCTTAGCTGGGAGATAATAATTACAAGATTTTTTATGACTAGATTTTATCATGGGTGAACTGTGTGGATTTTCCGTAGGTGGGGAGGTTTCCATCCTCTTCCAAGTATAGTTGTTCATACTGATCATGCTGTACGAGGAGGTGCTGATGAAGTTTCATACATCCCACTTCATAGTAAATATTGGAATAAAAAAGATATACTAGGACCTTTGATGCTAGTTTTGGTGGTTAGAAGGACGTGGATTATCGATAAATTTGTTTCTCAATGACTCACGTTTTTGCAAGTGAAGGTGGAGCACGAGGTCCTAACTTGTTTGGATCAACCCATAAATGTTTCATGGTAGAGGTGGGATGATATATCGACAGATTTTTTTGATTGGGCTTCCATGATTAGTGATAGGCCACAAACATATCTGGGTGTGGTTATTGATTAACTAACCAAGTTGACCCACTTACTTTCCATCCATGAGTAGATATTAATGGAGATATTGGGATGTATTTATGTGTAGTCGTTCATCTGACTTCATGGGATAACCTCAATCATTGTCTCCAATCACGATGCTCAATTCATGTTATGATTGTGGATAGGTTTGCATGAGGAATTTAGAACCCATTCAGGGATGATCATTGCATTCCACCCCTATAAGGATGCTCATACCAAGTTAACCACTCAGGTTTTTGAGGATATGTTGAGGTATTGTGTGCTACACGTCTTCCAAAGTTGGGGCGGGGTCATTTTTCCTTGGTGGAGTTCCTTAAAACAATAGTTATCACTCAAATATTAGCATGGAACCATTTGAGTCCATAAATGAGAGACCATGTAGGTCACCCTTGTGTTGGGTGGAGATGGGTGAGTCATCACTCATGGGCCCGAAGCTGGTGCAAGTAACTACAGAAAAGGTTTAAGTTATTCAAGAGTGGACAAGGACCACTTACACCTCTAAAAAAAATCCATCTGGATTATCAGTTGAGGAATTTGGAGTTTATGTAATGAGACCATATGTTCTTGTTTTCCTCCCCTCAACGTGGTTTGCAGAGATTTGGTTATCATGGTCCACTATCCTCAAGATTCATCGGACCATCCCAAATTCCATACAGGGTGGGTGAGGTTGCATACCACTTTGTATTTCCACCATAGTTGGATTAAGTGAGTTACATCTTCCATGCATCACAATTGAGAAGATATGTGTATGACCCATCACACATCATCGACTTGGGTGAGCTGAACATTGAGGGAAAATCCACCTTTTTAGAGAACTTTATGGTGATTGAGGATGGATAGGAGAGGACCCTTTTAGGATGAGATATTCTATTAGTGCTTAACCTTTGGTAGCATAGGAACCACTAGGAGATCTTGTGGGAGCTTGAGAGCCAGCTATAGGCTCAGTACCCTCACCTTTTCGAGTAAATTGAGTTTTTTGAGATGAAAATAATTGAAGGTGGGGAGGGTTAAATAAATTTGGTTTTCACAATTAAAACATTTATAGTATTTTAAATAATATTTTTGTGTTTAGTTGTGGATTCATCAGAGTTTTAGGCATCACATATCCCCATTACTAATGTATATAAATAATATATGATTTATAGATCTTGTACTTGTATATTCCATAATAATTCTTTTTCTTCCTAATGGAGTCTCAAATGAGAAAATCAAGGATGTGATTTGGTCCAGAACATGGATTTTACCCTAGGTAGGGTATAATTTTTATCCACTTCGTAGACATAGAAGTTTAACCATCATTATGAAGATTATATTTTTATAAATAATTTTTAATATAATTAAGTAATTTAATAATCTAAATTAATTATTTAGCCTAGTTTCCCACTATTTAAACCCCTATCACTAATCTATAGGGTTATCCAAAGAACCATGAGATTTTAAGAGGAGGTGTCTTGGGGAGGATTCGGCATGTGATCTGAGAAGAGTCATAGGATCGAAGAGAAAACTCGATGGGGATTTCCAAAGAATCCAACATAGATTCATTCTTCTCCCATGACTAAACCATTAATGAATTAAGGATTTGATATTTTCTATGTTTTCTCTTATATACACATTCTTTTAATATTTATGGTTAATTATTTAACCAATTTATATACTGCATGTCCCAATAAACTTATAATTTCAAATTTGGCCAGAATTATATGTTTTTACTACTTGCTTGCATTTATTATTCAATATTCACACACAAAAATGTTGGTTGTGTTTTCAAAGACCATCATTGATGATCACTTTGATTTTTATTAGTTTAAATCTCCATCCTTCATGTGTTCAACATCACCCTTCACCTTTTTCGGTGATTAGACTATCTTGGATCAGTTCGACATGCAGTGAAATCCTGGAAACCCCATGCTATTATTGCAAAATGACTTCAGAGTATGAAGTGCATAGATAGGATTAAGGTTTCAGTGATCTTGGTGGTTCAACAGTGAGGTATTCTTCAAATAGTGATAATGAATATGGGGAAATCATATATAGATTCATTTCTAGGGATCAGTTGCCATAAATCACCCTATAGTAGCGGATCACCCACGAACGGATCCCTAGATGAAGGATTGGGAATGATTGGCAGTGATATTGGTTGAGGAATAAATATTTCAAGAAGTTAAATGAATCTAGGTAGAAAATCTGACTACACATCATGAAGTTGAGAAGAACACACACTCTTTATATCATGGATTTTATGGTGGATAGGGTTTGAGACCGACTTGAATATCAAACACAGTGTGATTTGTGGTACATGATGTATACCCCCTTAGTCTACCTACATAGTGTGTAAAATGAGTAGAATCCTAGGTGGATGATTGTATTTACACAACATTTGGATCTGTATGACATTTCATGTAATGGTGGGATATGGCATAGTTTTCAGTGGTACATGCCTGGTACCCTACATGGCTTGATGTGCCAGGTTGTCTAACATACACATCATGTAGGTGGAACCTACAATCCATATAATGCTCTAATTCATGGGATTACTACTTATTAGGGGATAAACACTGTTTACCCTATAAAACATACCATGTATCTTATAACACAGGATGTATACTTCTTACAGACCTTGTGACTTGTCATATCTCATTGATCAAAATTTGAATTTGGTTAAATGAATCACCCATCCTGAGTGTTTTTCCTTATAGAATATGATGGTTTCCTTTAATTTGATATTAGAGATGATATGCAAGGTAATAAGCTAAGGCTACTCAATTTATCTTCATATAGATAATAACAAAGTATTGAAATGACCTTCAGAGTGATATTGGGGCTGATAATCCCTTGGATACATGGATATGTCAGGGAATGAATTCCCCACATCCATTATATAGATAAGATTGGTATTCCCCTACAAACACCTATGGTGCATATTCTCTATATGTATATTCGATACTTCTCCACCTAAGAGCTTGGATAGGGTAAATGTCCTACATCGGGGTCATTACCCCCTCAACTATTATGTATCCATTTATAAGCCACAGTTCCCCTACTACAGTTCAAGAGAGGTAATGTGGGTTACTAACATGGGTAGTTTGGATTTACAGAGCTGTGTGAAGACTTATCCTATAGTTGGATATGAAGAAAGAGACCTCGTCCATTATGTCAGGTTCTCTCCTTTGATCATATCTAGGTTTATCATTTTCTATTTGTAAAGACCCATAAAAATTCAAGGAAATATTTTTTTCTTAATTTTCTTTGGAATTTTACAAGAACGCAGTTTCTGACGACACCTGATTCCAAGGCCCGCTGTGCCCGGAATCTTTTTCCGAAGTTTGGCTTGGGTACATTCAGTGAACGAACGAACGAGTTTTTCTAACTTTTGAACCGGTGCTCGGAATCAAATTCCGAGGGAACCGATGGAATCGCATCGCCGATATTTGCTTAGAAACGACATTTCCGGAGTCGCGTTTGCTCGGGTGTGGTTTTTAATTTTTGGAGTTAAGTTAAGAAATAAAATAATGTGGTGCGACAAATTAATTTTATTTCACTTAAATCCACTTAAAGCCACTTAAGCTAAGTTAAGCGGATAGGGTGGAACCCAAAATATCCTACCCACTTGGTAGGATATTTGTGAGGTGGGGCCCGCATGAACCCCACCATTTCTTCCCTCTTAAGTAACACACCCGCAACCCCCCTCTTAAATGAAAGTCAACCGTTCGTTTTTCTGGTTAAGAAACTCCCCATTTAATTGCGTAGTTAAGTCGTGACAATTAATTCATCGAATTAATGGTTCGTTTCTTAACTTTGAAATTCTAATTGTTGTCATGGGAATAAAATAAGACCAACACTTGTGTTTACTGGAGGGTTGCTTGTTGAGAGGATTGAGAGAAGCCCTCAAGTTTGAAGATCTTCATCCTCCTTCGCGAAGAACGCGAAGAACGTGAAGAACACGAAGAACGCCGAACCCTCAAAGATCGACGACGTGACGCTGTGTTCCGCGACGCCGACGATTCTCCTTCCATGAAGCTTCTTCTGCGACGTTCTTTCCCCGCGACAATCTTCAATCAACAACCGATTGATGTAGGGGTTGCGGTTCGTTAATTCTTTGTGAATTTTTATCCTCAACAAGGGTTTAATTGATGGAATTAAATCTGTGTGTTTTTAAACCTCGGAGTTTGACGGCGCGATGCCGTGTACCGTGACGACTGCGATGCCCCTTCCGCGACACGATGATCCTCTTCTCCGCGACGGTCAATTCCGTGATGAACTCACGTTCGACGACAATGTTGAGGTAGGGGTTTTTGTTCTTTTAAATCTTTGTGATTTATACCCGCGGCGTATGATTAAATTTTTGTTGTGAGACATTTAAAACCGCTAACGCGGTGGGTGTGGACCAACAAACAAGTCCGAACCCACCGCCCTTTTTTTTCTTGGTGTGCGGAACGGCAGACGACGGAAAAACAATCCGCACCGGAAATGTGAGGTCCTCGCAGTGAAGAACGGGTCCCGGGAGGGCCGTTGGCGAAGATGACGTGTTTTTCCGACCACCGGAACTCATCCGGTGGTCTGCGGAGTAGCCCGCCGGCGCCCGACGCGCCACCGGAAGGAGCCGCCGCGGCTGAAGCCGTGATGAAAGGGTGTGGTCCCGCTACCGCGTGGGACCGGAGGCGGACGAGACATGGAAGCTGGCTGCGTCCGCTGGCGAGGGCGACCCCACGTTGGGCCGAGACTCCTTCACCCGGGGGCAGCGCGCCCCCCGCTCCGCTCGGCCGTAACCGGCCGAGCCGACCCGCTGGCCAACCGGCCAGCGCCAGCCGGGTCGCACCCAGTCCGGGCCGGGCCGGGCCGCGCCGGGTCGCGCCCAGCCGGGTCGGACCCGGACCCGAGTCGGGTCGACCCGGTTCGGGCCGACCCAGGGGGGGTTGGGCCGGGTCGGCCCGGGCCCAGACCCCCTGTTTTCGGACCTTTTCGGTCTTTTGCCCGTATCTTGGGCTACAGACCTCCGATCGACACACCATCAGCGAAGATGTGATCCTTGGATCGAGATGGTCGTTTTGACATATTACACTCATGGTTTTGGAGAACTTTGGGTTCGGCCGGGTTGGTTCGTACACGAAACCAACCAGGCCCTCGAAGCGAAAACACTTATAACTTGAGCTCCGGACGTCCGAATGACATGCCGTCAACTTTGTTGGATTCCTCTATGTGTGACAGATCATTTGGCTTACTCTGCCCGAGGTTTGGATTCAGGTGGAGTATGGTCGGGTTGGTTTTGACTTAAAAACCAACCGGGCCCCTGGGACAAAAAATCCTATAACTCTCAGACCGGGCGTCTGATTGACGCGCCGTTTGCGATGTTGAGTTTTTGTTGAAGATATGGAACTTTTGGATACATCAAATCCAGATTATGTGTCAGTTGATGTATCAGCCCCTCATCTCGTGGAGCAGACCCTCCCAAACGAGCTTGCTGTGTCCGGGAACCCTAGAGCTGGCTGCGTCTGCAGAGACAATGAAGACAGTACGAGAATCCTCCGTGGGTTCGGTAGTGACCACTACGGTACTTTTTGGGATACATCAACTCCAGACTACATGTCAGTTGATGCATTGACCTCTTGGCTCTTGGAGTGGACCCTCCCGGAATGAGCATGATGTGTGCGGAAACCCTAGAGCCGGTTGAGACTTGACGACTGCTGATCGAACAACTCGGTGTGTTACGGATAGCCCAGTTGGAAACGCTTGGTTGTAGCAGCAGACCCACGGCAGAGGAGCGCTTGGTTGTAGTGGCAGACCCGTGGTACTCAATAGAAGGAGTACCTCTGGAGGCTATGAGGGGGAGCGCTTGGTTGTAGCGGCATACCCACGACGGAGGACCACTTTGTTGTAGTGGAAAACCTACGACGGAGGAACGCTTGGTTGTAGTAGCACGGGGGAGTGCTTGGTTGTAGCAGCAGACCCACGACAGAGAAGCGCTTGGTTGTAGCGGCAGCCCCGTGGTACTCAACAGAAGGAGTACCTCTAGAGGTTATGAGGGGGAGCGCTTGGTTCTAGCGGCAGACCCATGGTGGGAAGCACTTGGTTGTAGCAGCAGGCCCACAATACTCGATAGGTGGAGTATTACAGCAGTCCAAGGTTAGAGGGAAGTGCTTGGTTGTAGCGGCATACCCACTGTACTTGATGGAGAAGGAGTTTCCCAATAGATATGGTTTCAACTTCATGATCGATCCTGTGTCGGTCATTATGGGGGTTAATACCTACCGATCCCTTGTGGGTCCGACGGCTTAGATGAATCAGTGGCTACATCTGATCATCTCTATCGTCTTAAGAAGAAGTATACCTGTGTGAGCTGAAATCCTGTTTTTCTTTTCTATGTGGATTGTGTTGTGCTATACTGTGTGGATTTACGTTTTTCTTTCCTATGTGGAATGGGTTGTACGTGGGCTCGGATGTTGGAGCCGAACGAGAATTGATGAATTAGGTATATGTATGGGAAAATACCTAAGCAATGTCGGATGTTACTTCGTGATTGTATCTTTCCTTTGAGGTTTATCCTTCGTAGATTATGGGAGACCTTCGGGGGTCTTGGGGTCCCTAATAAGTAGCTTATACTCACCCCTGCATGAGTTATGCCTGCACTATGTTGTGTTGGTTGCAGACAACGGACAACGCTGACCGTGGTTGAGGCTTGCAGATCAGGAAAATACTTGGAGGTGGACCACTAGGCGGGGCGTACTCGGAGCGGAAGGCTGGACCCGAGTAGCTGTAGGGGCTATCTGTACCCACCCTTCAGGTGGGACTTCCAGTGGATGGATCGACACTACAACTTTACTTTCACTTGCTGTTTTCCCTTTCAAGTTGTACTTTACTTTCAGTGTGGGTTTGTATACTGGCCCACTTACTTTTCCCGCACTTACTGTTGTACTCAGTTTTTACTTCGTGTTTACTTCTACTGCTTGCTTTCTCTATGGTGCTTGTTTACTTTACAAAGGCAATGCCTTCCCTTTTTACTAGGATTTACGCCTTGGTGCTAGTCGCCAGCCCCTGGCCTATGGAAGACGGGATTGGGGTAGTCACGACACGGGCCCCGAGTACAGGTCGTGACACTATTTCCTTCTGATTTGTGATAATGAACTAACTAATCTTTTAATATCCCTTTCTGGTTTTGGGGTGTAAATATTAACCCATGTATTGACATATTTTCTTTCATGTGACATGTCTTATGTAGACAACATACCGTTCAATAGGGATCTTGGCGAACTAAGTGTTGAAAGAGATTAATAGTACCTGGTGGTGGTTTTAGATGATAATGTTCGAATTTTGAGTTTGGGTAGGGACCTTCCTCCTATTAGTTTTTAGGATGTGTTACCCCTTTTTATTGGGCATGTATTTTTCCTCTTTACCCATGGTTTTTGTATTATTTTTCACTTTTGGTTTTTCTAAAGTTTGATGCATGCGTTTATTTACTTTTTAGTCATTCAATAATTTTCCCATATTATTATGATATACATGAATGTGTGCCTATGTGTAAATGTATTAGGGTATGTCTTACCATATTGAGTGATATGCAGACTCCGTGATTTTCACTATCCCTTGGCCTATTGGAGGTGGGATTGAGGTGGAAAAACCAGCCTACCACCACCTAGGAGGGGTTTTGATGGGTTGGGCCATGTAAATTCTTAATCTATGCTTGTGATATTCTTTTAGTTTTTAGGAAACCGATATTTAATTTAGAAATACTTTAAAAAATATTTAATATATAGTTGTAAGATAGGGTTCATAATCACCCTGAAAAATATTGGAACATTTGTTAGAGGAAAAGGCATCACAAGATACTCAAAATTACCACACCCTCTTTTGAAATAAATCTTCTAAATATTAGACTTTTTTACCTTGATATGATAATATCCAAATCCAAGATCAATTTTAGAGAACCACCTCACAACTTTAAATTGATACAAGAGGTCTTCAATATATGACAATATATATATTTTCTTCATGATCGTTTGATTCAATTTTCAATAATAAATACATAGGTAGAGACTCCCATAAACTTTATTTACAAAAAACATAAGATATTCCCATAGAGATATACTGGGATAAATGAATCCTTTACCTACTAAATCATCAAGATGAATATTTAAATACTTTAATTTAGAAATTGGAAATCAATATAAAGGAAAAAATATATGTTTCATCCCTAAAATAAGATCAATCGACAACTCTACTTTCCACTTATGTGTAAGCCCAAAAAAATCATTGAGAAACACTTTAGATAAATGTCTCACCGTAGGAGGAAGATCATTCCCTAAACACCCTTCACTAAATTTCATGAAAAGGGATGCTAAATGGAATGAAAATTCCCCTAATTTATGAAGATATAGTTTAAATCAACTTGATCGTGGGCCCAATTACCAGTGAAATAAATGATAATTCCCCATAGAAGAGACTCAAACTAATCTTTAATGATAAAAATAAATACAGGATTTAGATTTGGTCATACATTCCATCCCATGGATGATATAAAAAACTCATTTGGAGGAAAAGACAATTCTATTCTAGATTTATTTTAAAAAATATGAATGAGATATGAAGGATATGAAAAATCCTTCCCCTTTTTACTAAGAGGAGTCAATATATTCATTATATAAATAATCAATTCAGATGAATGATTTAAAAAACTAAAAAATCAAGTAGTGATAAATGGGGAGAGTTACTCGTTTCGAATAACACACCATCCATAGATAATGTAATAAGTCTATCACCTCATACCGTAGTATGTATGACTTTAGATTTCATAGGTTCTAGCTTATCTCCAAATAAGTACCTAGATTCAGGTTGTATCTGTGATCTATTGTTGAACAGAGGCTCACTTATCAATTGAATTTTCCCATAAGTAGAGTTTCCTATACCTATATGCTCATGTGGATGAAATCCTATTGATTTAATGGAACCCAACTACATCTGGAATCCTTTTGGAGCTAAATAACCCACACCACCCTTTTATGGAGGGTTCATCATAAAAAAACTTTAGTGATGAACCATATATCCAAAATATTGAAAAAGCTTGGGAGCCTCATTTAATAAAGGTTTATAATATCCTATCATGCCACATTGATCATATAAAATATACCTATTCCCTATCGGTTCTAAATAATTAGATCAAGATGGATTCCTAGAACCACTGATGATTTCCTATCTAAACTCTTCACACTTCCTTTTCTTCTATAAGAATCCACCATCACTACTATTAGGTATATAAGAAAATGAACTCTTTCTTGAAAATACTGACTTTATCTAAATTGGACATCGATATTTTATCCACTACTTCATTATAAGAGCGCAACTTGAATATAAATATTTTTAACTAGACATCAAGGTGGATACCCATTTCAAGTCATCAAGCTTTTAGATTATCATTACTGACAAGGTTTGGTGAAAGTTGAACTAGAATTATGAAATGGTTTATGTACTCCATGACTATCCAACTGACCTATGTAAGTCATATGAACTATCATTATTTATAAAACCTCATCATATTGGGATAACAATACTCAGTGAACATTATTTTAAAATAATTCCATGATATATTATCATGTAGGTTAGCTTAAACTAGGGACTCCACCAATTCATACTTGGTCCCTCAGGCATGAACACATATCTCTTCACTTTTAAGGTTTCAAAAGTCTTGAAGAATTCAAAATTTCTATTAACTTTTTACGAAATTTATTTTTTCATGAGGATAAAGATTACCTATAAAATTAGGAAGATTATTATAATGAAATTCTTATGATATATCTATGGATTGAGTTGGGACATGATCTGTGGCCACCCCAACTTGGTTACCTGAATAATACTTGAATTAGGACCACCACAGACCCTAAGTGAATTCCCTAATCCCTTGAGGATGGCTAATCATTCCATGGGTCTTATTTTAACATTAGGGATTGATTTATACTATTTTATTTGGATGATAATTCAAAACAAGATTCACCTAGGGAACAAAAAAAACTCCTCCATATATTGAAAATTCCAAAGAAAAATTGATAAAAACTAGATAGTTTTAAAAGAAGATAAAAATGTTTCTATATGAATGATGTCAGATTCATAAAAGCAGTCCATATAAAAAGCACTAAATAGTCATCAATAACTGGACATAATCAATATAACTGAATGAAATAGGCGATGGTTTGACATTGTGCCAAAATAATATAGTCTATTACTCTAAATATATGTAGATATTAATTAAATAAACTTTCACTAGCACCCAACTATCTAGGGAAAAATCCATTATCTATCCATATGCATGTAGTGCTTGAAATTTAGCAAGTGAATATGGGGTGTGAACACATATATACTTAGTAGGGCACAACCAAAGTGCCTTAAATTAACAATGAATAAATAGGAGTATACATGAACATGTCTACTCATTTACAAATATATATATATATACATGAAAATGGTTTCATAAGTAGTAATTATTCAAAACATGTAAATAATTAACTAATAAGAAGCATAATTTAATTTAAGTCTATAATGAGTGACTCCCAATACCTGGGGGTGGGGTGGTGGTCCATACTAGTACATACCCTATTCAAGCCTCAACCGGGTATCTAATATACAATACATGTTCCATTCCCAATAAGAGGCAATGAAAACACACACACACACACACACATTCCCCCATAGATACATATATGTATGTTTAACCAAGTGAGGGTCTTAGAAACCTACCCCAAAGTAAATGTAATGATGTATACTAGAGTCAGGTAAATCTTATAGATCATCCCATCAGAAATGGGGGAAGTAGGTATACCGGATTCAAGGCCTTGTGAGACCATCCTAGTCATCTGACTCTATAAATTTATACTTGCTAACGGTTTATACAACATTAATATAACCCTTATAACATGCTCATAAATATATCAAATAAATATCCATGATTAATATATCAATACTAATTTTATTAATAAACATTCTCAATACAATATAATAAAAATGTTCACATCACACTAGTATAATCACATACTCAATATATCATTGTAGTGGCCTTATAAACAAATTTTTTTAATGTAAATAATTATATAACACAAATCATCCTACTTAAGTATCTATATTAAATAGACATGAAAAAATTATGTATATAACAATCCATTTCTTGGATAATAAAATAACGGAAAACAAAAAACAGTAAAAATGTTAATATAAACATGGTACAAGTCATGGTATAGAAAGGAATTTGTCCTTGACTAGAAGTTTTCCACTTATGTGATTATGGTGATATTTTATATCACCAAAAATTTCTTATTTTCTCTCAGTAGGGTTATTTGGACCTAAGTTACATATACTATTAAAAAAGAATAATTATTTATCTTGTTTATTTATCTAGTTTAAAACTCATGGAAAAAATTCTATTTGATGAAATGCTTAATTTTCTAAATATTTTTTTCATATTTAAAACTTATTTTAAAAAAATTTATTTTTTAAAGAAAATTATATTTAATTAATTAAAGTTTTATACTTTTATATTTTAATACATATAAATAAATACACCTAGATTATATTGAAATATACACTTAATTAAAATTTTGACAAATTTTAAATCTATTAAATAAAGCGGGTCTATAAAATCCAACTTCAAGTTAAAGGTTTAGAATGAACTAAAATGACATTTAATAATTTATGTAAAATAAAAAAATACCTATAAAATTAAAAAGTAGTTTAGGTAATAACCTAGTTTAAGAAACTAAACATTTATAAGAACCATATATTTTTTTCACACATAGATAGTCTTGCTGCTATCTCACCACTGATGCAACTCTTAACTAAACTTAAGTTTAGATTGCTAACTTATAACACATTGAGGATGTAGTTGAAAGAAGTAATACCCATAGTGTAATAATCTAGTGGAAAAATGGTATGCATTGGTAGAACATATTCATATTATTTAAGTTCCAATGTGTAATCACAATAAATGTTCACAAAAGATAATGTACAATGGTATAATAAGGATGACATTATTTGTGCCTTAATTCCCTATAGCGTACTATACAATTTTTAGGTATGAACTTAAATGAAAGGAAGTATGATAATGGATAACAAAGGTATGAAAAGTTTTTAGGTTCATGAACTTTATAAATAAAGTAATTAAACATGATTAACAAGAATTATAAAATAATTCAAGCGTAATATTCATTGTGGACAATTTAATCTTACGCAACTGATACTTTACCAATACCAACATTTCATAAGATTTAAAACCATGGTTACAATTAAAAAAGGTATAAAATAAAACCATTACATATATTCACACCAAATAAATTTTTAAAATGATTATCACATTATATAAAAATATTTATAAAAATTATCCCTTCATAATTTCTAAAAATAGTGTTTAAGTTTTATTATCAATTTTTTAAAATAAGCAACAAACATGTCTTAGGAATAGCCTTAAAATTCACTTAAAGAGTCGAGAAATCATAACTTAACCATTAGTAAGATGTAACAATAAAAAAATATCTAAGTAACACTCCAAGGGAAACCAAAAAACCCCTATTAATCATTAAATAAAATTCTGCAACCCAAGAATCCAAAACATACATCCATCATTATTATGGAATAATGAAAGTCTAAGAAAACCTAAGCAGATAAACACTAAAATTAATTAATGATCATACTATCCTAAATCCCCAAAAAACACAACCTAATCATTTTTTTATATCATAAAATCATGAAAACCCTAAAAAAATTACACTTTAATTACATCGTACCAAAATAGAAAAAAACTGAGGGTGAAAAATATAATTAAGCTATCTTTAGACAAGAGAAGAAGAATACATATAATTTAGGATGAATTCCACCATACTTTGGAATAATTATTATTTTAATCCCAAACCAAAGGAAAAACATATAAAAATAAGAGTTGATGAAGGATGAATATAGGAAAGATAAGGTTTATCTAGGATTAAAAAATCCAAAAATATATTGAATCTCCTTAAATCATGGATGAAAATAAGGGGACAAAGAAAGCCCAGAAGGAGCCATGGAGGGCCTCTTGAATGGCTATAAAAATAAAAATTTGAAGTAGAGGTAACAAGTGGGTTAAAAGGATGAGATAAAATGACTAAAATGACCATTTTAATAAAAAACTCATGTTAGGTCTATTAGACACCTATTACAGGGCCACCGGGTGTCTGTAGGCACCCCTATAATTACATTCTTTGTGCCCAACTAATAGGGTACCTAATATCTCCCACCAGGTACGCAGTTCCACCTAAAGTCTTAATATTTCAGCTGCTACAACCTTGATCTTAAACCAAACTCTCAAACCTTCCTCGAAACTTCAAACCAAACCCAAGAAAACCTATAATTTTATCACAAAACTTCATATTTCATGTCTTCATCCCAAAACAAAAAAACCCTGATATAAAAACAAAAAATCAAATAAACTCACATTCTCACCATTCAAATATCTAATTTAAATATATAATAAATACACAATCTATTTTATTTGGACATGGGTCACTATAAACTTCCCACCATATGACTTATTAACTTTAATAATTCTAAATAGATATTCACTGAATATTCCCCAGTTTAATAAATCTCTAAATAGCTGAACTGACTATTCCTATAAATTTCAATATGTCACAATATTTTCAAGTTTCAGTGATTCCTCTAAACATAACACTAACACTCACCCCATAGAAAATAAGATTATTTCAATTCACAACTCCCAAAACCAACCCAAACCACAGAATACCACTATATTCAAATTTCCATGAGGCACACCAACCACTAACACACTGGTATACATCCCAAATCACTCATAATACTATTTATAAATAAACATTTAAAGAAATAAGGCCTTTAACATCACAAGAATAAAACACCAAAAGGTCTACTAACATACCTAAAATCTTCAAAACACCGACTACCAAACTACTCATACTCTTATAGTATTCCCCACCATAAGAATCACCTAGGGTCTCCTATTATTTTCTTTGACACTATATTCTAAATTTTCAAAAACCTATCATTGTTTAAACAATTTTACAAAACCTCAAAATTTTGATTAAAAATAACATGTAAATCCCATTTCTAGAAGCACTAAATTTTTCTAAAACCAAATCAGTTTACAAATCAATAATGAGAAAAAACTTTCTTAGTTTCACCGAAATAAAAAGATATTTATTTTTCAAATAACTACTAGTTTTATTTTTTTCCCAAATTAAAATATATGGGTGTAAAATTATTTTATTTTTTTAAAATATCTAAATCATTTATATAACTAATCCTTTGCATTAAAAAATATCTTATAAATTTAATAATGAAATAACCTACAACGTGCTCAAAAACTAGATCTCTAAATAGTTTTATTACCACATTAGTAATTGGATAACTCATATTTTGAATCATGTTATTAACAATATATAACAACCAATGCAAGTATCTTTATAAATAGAGAATATATATCAGGAAAATAAATCTAATTTAGAACAATTTCTATGATACATCACTAAATATGAAACAAGTTTCATGCATAGGGAGACAAATTATTCAATAATTATAAAACCTCTTATTAAATCAGGATTAAATTTAGTGTATTAAAATCTAGCTTACATAGTTTCTATAATAAATAATAAATATAACTTGTATTAAAATATAGCTCACACATTCACTATAATAAATAATAAATAGAAAACAAATTTTTACATACTTAATTATAAAACAACAAATAAAAAGAATACAACATGATCAGAATCAAAACAACAAAAAAATTCAACAATATACTATTAAATAGAAATAAAATCAATAATATTAATAAATAAATATAATAAATAACATTCTAAGGAATAAAAAATTAGAAAATAATTTCAGTAATATCTCTCTATACATGGTATACATAATCAGTATCCAGATAAACATATATGTGACTGAATTTAATTAATTAGATAACACCTAATTATGTATTAAATAAAAAAATAATTACTTAATTAGTTTTTATTTAATTAATTAGGTCCATTCATATATAATAATATTTGTATTTATGAGATGCACATATCCAACTATGTCACTTGGCCATATGATTCATGAATCCATAGAAACATTTGGCTCCTAGTCGATCCCTAAGACAATTCTTGGGTAAAATTGTGTCATTATTGAAATATTCAATTGAAACCTCAATCAAACATATTTTACCTACTTAGTCCTTATACATAACTCAATTACTTGGGAATCTAACATAAAGAGGTTTACCTAGCCTGTTTATAGGTTAATTCTCATGTTTTGGCAGTCCTTTCACTTATTTAAGAAAAGTGTGAATCCCAATAAACCCGAAAACTACTATGATACCAATTTATAATCATACTGACTGGTTTACCCAAAAATACCCAAATCAGGATTTCCACATACCCATAGAGTTTTACTTGATCCCCACATTACAAAAAATAGTTTTTTACCTGCATTTTATGAAAATATGGTGTTCCAATAGAAAAGACATGGATGAGTGGTGCTCAAAGGTTTGATTGTAAGGGGTTCCATGCATTGCTCAGTCACTCAAGTTGGGTTTACCATTTTTAATATTTCAGAGAAACTACCAATGGTTACCACATCCACAACTAGGTATGGACCTAATTTATAAAGGTACTAAGTCCTTTGGGGGCTCAAACTCAATGACACTTAGGAACTCAAATTGGTCGAGAGGATGGGAGGTTGGGATCATCACACCCTTTTGGGGGGAATTGTTTCCTACTCTAGGAATCAATTATATATTTAATATATGTTATTAAAATACTTTACAAGACTTGATATGAGAATATTTAACACTATGTCAATGAATTTATCAATACCATGAATTGATAGGAACAACTAAGTGCATATCACAGGTTCTCAATCATTCTATTATTTGTTTACGATGCTTTTAGTTTATTGCCTTGTTTGGGAACTCTAGAGTTTATTTACATCTAGGTAGGAGTTTGATTTCTTGTATATGAGACTGAGCATCTATGATGTGTCCTACATATCCCGTTTATAATTGGAATCAAAACCCTGATAGTTCATTTGTCATAGTTTAAGGTCATGTGATTGGACTGATCCATACAAATTAACGTCATGTAGTAAGGATGTAAATATAGGGATAAGACCTTTAAGATGCATCCTACATATCCTTTTTATATAGTAATCAGAGTCCACATAATTCTTAAGATGACTGTCTTCATTGTGAGAGACACAACAATAGAGGCATTGCACGAGACTTATGTATATAAGACTGCCCTGGATTGCTTTTTCAGAAGTATGTCCCTTTGAGAGGAGATGGGTTTTAATTAGACTTACATCCCAATAAATATACCTATGTGGGTAGGTATCATCATTCTATAAATATAGTCATTTCTAGTCTCTAACCCCACATGATCCATGCTTGGTGTGAGACACAAGAGATAATAGAAGATCAGACACATTTCACGAGACAATATTCGTATGGGGATTATACATTAAAGTTCCCCTTTGCAAGGTATTATACCCATAACATGGAGGATATGGTATGGATATTAGAACTTAATAAGGTGTCATATATATCCTATTTTATAATAGGAATTAGAGTCATCATATTTCGATTCATCCCTAACCCATTGATGGGTTTGGGGTACTTGAGGGTATGGTTGGGGATTATACTTGAAATGATGCCCATGAATGTGGCCGCTTATTATATTATAATGGATGAGAAAGGATGGTAGACATATGGGATATGGAGAGACACATATTAAAGTGAATGATCATTAGATCTCAAGCCTCAAAAAGGAATCTTACGTATCTTGGTTATTATGGGAATCAGAGTTCTCATAGTTTAGTTACCCCCTAACCCATTGAAGTGATAAGGTGGGTGATCACAATATGATACATTATGGTTATACCTATGGTTTTAGGAACTCTAAGGGATTACACCAGTATAGATTCCATATGGAATAATCATTCTTTATCTTCCAAAAGATAAATAGAGATAAAAACCAGGAAATGTTTTGTCCTGGAACATGACACCAATAGGGTCACATGAATGGTTAACCCTATATTATTGAAGAAAATTACCATAAAAAAGGGGAATATGGATAAATATTACTATATGGGGGTCTTCATGGTAGAATTATGAGTGTTCTTGTCAGATAAAGTAGACATTTCTTATGGATTTTACCTGAAATGTCTTGGATTCTTGCTGGACATGTCTTGATTGTCCGTCTAAAATGTTTGGGGTGTCAATTGGGAATGTAAAACACACTAAAAAATTCCTAGATGATGTGTATAAGATGCTTCGTTTAATTGAAGTTGACATATCGAAGATCCCCCACATGATTAGAGCAGACAAGGTTAGGGTCTCTTGTGTGATCAACTGACTGGTCTCAGATGTCTTTGTATAATCAAAGAGGAAAAATATAATTTCTAGTGCATGATCAAAGTGGTAATGTGTATATGTTTTCTCATGGTCAACTTATCTTTCCCTATAATTTTCGCATAACAATACAGACATGTCAATGGGAAATCACATGAAAATGACTTCATGTTAATAATCTATTGCATGATCAACCTGTCTTGTCTTCAAGCTGAAATTTCTATGGCTTGTATCATGATTAACATGACTTGTCCAAGGTCACCTAAGTAAATTGTGAGGATAGTGTATATTATTCCATGAACCCTTACGCTTTCCCAAATTCTAAAGATGCATGTCCAAAAGGATCATGCCTCAAAGATTTATGGACAAAATTCTATCTAGGAAGAAGGGTTCATGGCTAACGATTTGATTCATTTCCATACCTCCTTTGGTTTTCATGGTGGTGGAAGGGCCTGACCATGTGTTTTCTTATGGTCCAAGTCCATATACATATGGAGGGGTTCCCATGTGATGGAACTTTATGAAGCCCCAATACTCATGTGATTTGGATGACCTGAAAGTGGTTTTGTGAAGGATTTTTTTAGTGTAACGAGGATTTTATATTAATGTTGTAGCTTGGAAAAGAGTGCCTTCTATATGGGGAAATAAGAAATGTTTCATATGAGGTGCATTCCCATGGGTATTTATATGGATTTTTATATATGCCAAAGCCATCAACATGTTGACAGGTGTTTTCATAATGATACAACATGATGCCAAAAATCATGCGATCCACATGACCTTCATAAGTTATTGAGATGGATTTTTTATTCATGCGTAGGGGTTGCATATCAAAATTTGTATATTTTATGGGTGATGGTAGAAATTTCATGGTGTGGAGGAGTGCATGGTCTATGGGGTACACATCCTACGACCTCCACTGTGAGGCCGAGTGGGGGGAATTGTGAAACTAAGTGTGTTTCTCCTTAGCTCCTCATGAAAAGTGACATTTATCCAAAGATCACCCATACACCACATGAAAGTGTTTGATTTACCACCATTCAACTGCATTATATCTAAGGGACACTATGAGTGATTCTACGAACACGCGTTGGGGCTACTCGTATGTGACACATACATAGACAAGGGCCACTACCGAGGTCTGTCGAACCGCTTTCACACATGGGGTTTACACTCTCTATTCCTCCTTCACAAAACTAAGGACCCAATGGCTATTTCTTACTAAAGCCATTGCTTTAGGGGCTGCGTCTAAGCATCGTGAGACTAAGGGTTTGCAATATCACAAGACACACTTCCATTAGTGTATTCATACTGACACTATTAAGAGTTTGTTGTATATTCAAGGACCTATCCAATCACATCGCCTGAGGTTATATTACTTCTATTATTGTGTGACCCGAAGGGAGGTCTTGTGGCAGATCTTTTGAATGAGTGAAAGGAGTTCATCGCTGAGTAGAGATTCTATTTCACAAGGGATCTGCATGATATTATTATTTCTTGGGATATCATGACCTTAAGATTATCACGTGATGTGTTATTTTGGTGGAATTCTTATAGTGGGTTCTCATTATGGGAGCCTCACAGTTACTTGGAGGCGATGTATGAAGGAAACTACGATGTTACTTTATTTCTCCATTTGTAACCCTCCTTTCCTCACAAATGTCTTTTTGAAGGGGGTAAGGGTTTATATAGGATGAGGGTGTCCAAGGATGGAACCAATTTACATGGATATGATGTCACATTCACTATCTTGAGGTGGTGGAGGATACACTGGATTAAAATCATGTAGTCATAAGATGACATCACATGGTCTTCATACATTCATGTGACAACCCTCTTGAGATTGCATGACCAGTTTCTCATGATGAAATATTTCCTGATCAGTGGACACCCACTCAACATTATAAATTTATTTATATAATAATTATTGAAGAATAATGAATATTCACGTGGTTATAAACATCATGTGATTAATTTATTGGTTGTCTTCTCTTGATTGTGTGATCAAAAGATCATCACATGATGGATTCATGCACTGGTTGATGTTCTTACCCATGATAATGGTTCCCATGATGGGATTCTCAGGACAGATTATTTCACAGTGGATTTTATTCTTTAAAAAAAAATGCATGTATGCAAGACATAGATTATATAAATGGTGACTTAGTGGATATGAAATCATGCGATATTTGGTTATTCATGCAGTTGATCAAATTCATGTGATTACTTGCGCAAAAGGAAAATGGTGAATGTTGATCACAGGGGTGTTTTTGCAGGTTGTCTTGGGCTCACCTGAATATCAATGAAGGATTGGAGATGGCAACAGTGTCAATTGAGCATTGGTGACATCTCACAACCAACCAGGGTGTTGGGATGTTAAATATGTGGTTTAACACTATAAAGGATCATATTTTTTTGAATATACACAACATGAGATTTCAAGATTAAAATGCGCCACATTGGATTTCAACAGACATCCATGATCATATAGATTGGACGATCGTGGTTATGTTTGGGTTTTTAATAACATGAACAGTGTTGCGAGAATCCTGTCCCACATCGAAACCTACACCATGAATCCCTCCACTTTATAAGCTAAAGAATGACCACTAGTCGCGAGAAGGGAGTACTAGAGTCTACTCCTAAACTCTGTTAGCATCACCTCATATCAGCCCACTATACCATTATACAGCCGCCTTGTGGTGCAGATCTTCCCCTCTTACATGGGCACTTTCCTGCCCAACCTCTATCACTAGTTCAAGCAAGTTGGGTTGGCTCTCTAGGTGTGGTTGAGGCGACTCCCAAATGAGCCTAGGGTGATTTATCCAGGATTTTTAGTTTTGGACGTGCAATTTTTTTGTAAAATCCTTGCATAAATACTTAGAAAAGCTATATGCCTCATATAAAGAAAATACCTAGACATAAATGAAACCATTGAGTTCTTCATGAACGACATACTAGTAAATTTTCATAGTATTCAAACTTTTGAAATATTTAAGGGAAAAGTGAATATCACCTAATTATGGGTGTCAAAAAAATTCTCCCTTAGAATTTGATCCATTCTAATAAAAAGAATATGATTATAAGGTAAACATAAATCACTTTTCCGCATATATGAACATATGAAGGACTTAGATATTGAGCCACATGAGATGATTTATCCTGAGTACGCTGACTGAGGAATTTCAGGTGCCATCAATAGGAGAATTCTAACCATGAGTGCTTTCCTGTATCTAAAGTTTCGAGCATAAATGTCATATAATTAAAATATGTATTAATTCTAGGATGTGATAGTAATTAGATGAAAAGAACCTTATAGAAGGATCCAAAGTAAGGTACTTGGACGTCGCTACGCATGACATGAGAATTGGAATCAAACCATACATTTTTTGGAAATATTCCACCATATAGATCAAACTCATGCATAGGGAACATTAGTTGAAGGATGAATAACTCTACGTCAAATGTCCATACATTGATCTATCTCATACATTGGAAGGGGGATGGAACAATATTTTATGAAAGCCTAGGTAGGGACCCATATTTTAGTGGAGATGTTTTTTAAATCATCCATGATACCCATCCTTCATGTGTAATTCCAAATATATCAAATCTAATATAATTGAGTTCTTAATCTACAATAGGATTATCTTGACAAATTTTTATAAATGAACACTAACATGAAATTATTCATTAATGTACCTACTTCAGTTGTCTTGATATCATCTAATTTACAAGGATAATTTGGGTACAGTATCCTCCTCAGAGGGAGAATTCTCAAACTTCTAACTAAGAAAAGGGACTTAGGAATCATATATTGATTTTTGATAAGGCCATATAGTGTTCCCAACAATATTTATATCTCTTTATTTATATTTTCCTACATTTTTCAATAAGATTCATATGGAAGAAGACTTAGCGGGTTTGAACTTGGATTTTTCTTAGGCTTCCTTCTTGGGGGTTTTTGATATAAAACATTTTGTGCCTATTTTGTTTTATAGATACTCAATATTTCCTTAATCACAGAAAGTGTGTGTTGAGAAACAAGGGTCCCGTTTTTTCCCTAGGATCCCCTTATCCATTTTTTAACTTGGAGAGCATTATGTCTTCTTTTCCAATAAGACAGACAATAATTATGTTGTAGTTTATGGTCTTATAGCTCAGAAATTTTCAATGTTATAAATTAAGGTCTTCTAGATTTTAACTTTTCCATGCTGTAGTTTAAGGTCTTCTAGCTTGGACTTTGATGTACTGTAGTTTAGGGTCTTTTATCTTGGACCTCCTATTACTATAGTTTAGGGTCCTTTAGCTCGAAACATTAGATGCCATGAATTTTAAAGTATTACTATCAGGAATTCATTGATGAATATGGAATATGTGGTAGAAATTCCAGGGATAACCGAAGACATCCTAAGGTTCTGAGTTCTTCCATGGTGTTGTGAGGGATCATGAATATTGGAGTTCCTTTCCTGAAATGAGTATATGACTTTGGTTGGTAGGTCTAAACCCTTTATGCACCAATATCATGGTCAAAAATTGGTGTATCTACTCTTTTCTATGGGCCATGGAAGATTTTGGAGATGGTGTGAGTGGATGGGAAAAACTTATGGAATCTAAAGTTCACCTAAATTTTTGGAATATGGATTGTGTAAATAATGTGGATAGGTGATTGAATCGATGCATCATGGAATGGGGAATACATACCAGGGAAACCCAAAATTCCCTAAGTTTATAAGTTCCACCACAGTGTCATCGGGGATCATGAGGATTGGAGTATCTTTCTTATAAGGAGTATATTCCTCTAATTGGTAGGTCAAATCCCTTATGCATGAGTCTATAGGAACTACATGCATGGTAAAGTAGAGTTTACCCCCACTTTCTTCTGAGGGTCATGGAGGATTTGATAGGATTCAAACATTTGTTCAATGAAGTGGGGTATGGAGAAATGGACTATCTAGGAAGGGTTATAGAACCCTAGGAAAATTTAGCTCTTAATTAGAAAGCTTGATCCCCACATCTTGTGGTTTTGAGTCATGAGGTGTAGGCCTTCAAAAGGTTCATGAATGGAGTGTCACATTCCTGCTTTGAGAAAGAGTGCAATACATGGTGACATAATGTTACGGATATTATATCACCTTGAATATTATGTTTATGGGAATTGTAAATCATGTTCCAAATTGATAATATCATGAGGAAGGTATGGGACAATCGTGCTGGGAATGAACCAGAACACCCCCAGGTAATGGGTTCTGTCACATTGACGTCAAGCTCACAAGAATAAAAAATCCATTTATGTAGGACTAATATGTATCAATAAATTAGGTATAATCCCTTCAACATCAATATCATGGACAAACAGAGATATCTCTTTTCCTTTCCAAGGGCCATGAATTTTTTTGGTGACCCAAGTTGCTCGAATCATGAAGTTTGATTTATGGAAGATGTAAGATTCAATAATGGTTCAGACACCCTAAAGGTTGTGTCGTTGTTTAGTGAACACATTATTTAGGCAAGGAGATGTGAAAAATCATTACTCTAACTTTTTCTTAGACCAGGGGATCCAATGAGCATATCCTAGCTTTTACTAGGGCTACAAAGCCGACTCTATGAGATTTATGCCTTATTTATTTTTTAATATAATTTTTCATAAACCCCAAATATGAAGAGCTTAGCGATTAGAGACTTGATTGTTTCTTAGGAAACCCTCTGTGGGTTTCCAACCTGAATTTTTTTAGACTCTTTCACTAGCAATTTAGGATTTTACGATTTGGACCATCATAGGCTACAATTTTCAGGTCATACAACTTTGGACAAAGTGCATGTAATTTAAGGTCATAATACCTATGTAACTGGTTTGATGGAAATATTACACAAGATCCTAATTAGGATGAACAAGGTTAGGAGTATTATATCAAATTTCTAAGAAGGATATGAAATTTTTTCAATCATGGATCGAGGTTCTCAGGTCAGGAGTAATATTAGTAAAATCATACCAGGGATATCCCAAAACACCCACAGGTGCTGATTTATACCATGATGATGTCAAGATCACAAGGATAAAAAATACCTTCTTATATATCCAAATGTCTTTGATTTTTAGGTCAAAAACCTTATGCATTGATAGCATGGTCAAATATAGTTATCTCTTTTACTTTCCAAGGGCCACGAAAGCTTTTATGGAAACACAAGGTGCTCAATACATGAAGTGTGATGTATGAATTGAGGTTCTTAAAAGATGATATAAGAATCCCATAAATTGGTTGACCCGTGCAAGGATATTATGGTCCTTTGATAAGGGTTGATAATGGGTGATGACCTACACATTTTAATGTCATGTAGTGGGGAGTAATTTGTCACACAGTTTTAGTGTCTTGTGACCCCGAATTTTTCCTTATAGTGTAACGTCATGTGGTAAGGATGTAGTTATTTCCTTTCAGTTTAACATCTGGTGGTATGGACATTGGAATTGATGTGAAATTTTTTACAAGGCATATTAAATTCACAAGAAATCCGTGCAAAAAATTGACTCGTACAAGGAAAAATGATCTCATATGACTCCCCCCCTATGTAGTTGGGGGTGATTTTGTTTCATTGGTTATTGTAGCTGGTCTCAGGATTAGAGATCCAGAAATCACTATATATCCTGTTATGGTAGGAATCAAACCACACATAGTTCTTGAGTGGGAAATACTCTTCGTAGGTCTACCCCATAAGAAGATGGTGGAATTGTTCTCATTGATTATAGTAGTTGGGCCTAGGATTGGATATCTGGGAATCACTATGTATCATATGATGATAATAATCACACCACACATAATTCTTGATAGGCCATACAATATAATTTCATGTGGTAAGGATGTGGGCTCCCTAATGTGAAAATGTAATATTTTGGATGAACCTGAGATTTGAGATCCGAGTATCACTACATATCCTATGATGATAGGAATCAGGAAACACATAGTTCTGGAATAGGATATCCTTGTATAGGTCTATCATGTGCATAGATATGGGGGTATTTTTTATGTTTATTTGCGGCGATTGGACATGGGGTTGGAGATCCGGGCATCACTATGCATTCTGTTATGATAAGAATCCAGCCACACATTATTCTTGACATGAGGGTGTGTTTGGAAACCAACACCAACAATAGAAATCCTCTCAGGTTAGGTCCATAGGAATGTGTAGTTTTATGTCATGCACGAGACATCAACCATACAATTTAATGTCATTCAGTAAGGACTCATGGTGAGACTTTTAAGTTCTTACATTCATGACAATGATAACCCTATTACGAGTCAATATGTCTTGGTCATGCAGGGGGATCCATTACCAAAATTCCTAATCTCAAGTGAGCTATGATCGATGTGAGAAACAAGGAATGGAAATATTTCCTTTTCAAATATTGGGGCAGTTATAGAATGGACATGGGTAATTTGGTATTATGCACTGGTTGGTCCAAGATATAGGATCTAGGAATCCTTGTGTATCTAATTAGAATGAGAATGAATTTGTACATAGTTCTAAAAAACCAAGAAATTTAATGTCTTGTGGCGAGGAGATAAATCATATAGTTTAACATCTTATGGAAAGGATGTGAGTGAATCGACATGCAAGAAGATAAATATTGTGTATACATGCTGTTTTATCTCATGTCGTAAGGATGTATTCCATGTATTTTAACATCATGAAGTAAGGATGAGGGTAACCTGATGTAGAAGAAAAGGAATATTGCGTGTGGGCCTAAGAATTGAGTTATAGGCATCAATACGTATCTTGTGATGGTAGGAATCAAGACACATATAGTTCTTGGAGGAATAGATTCCCTATGTGTATATGAATCTCACATAGAAAAAAGTGCATTTCATCTTTCTTTTTTACATATCTTTCTTGTTTGAGATGAATCATCAATGAGATGATAATTTTCATGTAGTTTAATGTCATGCGGTGAGGGAATATTCTATACAGTTTAATGTCTTATAGTATGGAAGAGGGTTACCCGACATGAATAAAGTTGAAATTTAGGGATCTGTGAAGTTTAACATCATGCGGTAAGGATAAGGGATATTGTGAAGTTTATATTCTTGCTGCCATGATGAGATCTGTACAGTTTAACATCATGTGATTAGGATGGTGGGTGTTGTGTAGTTTATTATCTTTCTTCTGGGATGATATCGATACATTTAAATGTCATGTGGTCTGGAATTGTTCTATATAGTTTATTCTCATGTAGTTAAGACATGATTACCCCATATTTAGATAAAATCGTCTGAAGGATCTTTTCCAATCATTCAAAGAGTTATCATGATGTAGAGACAACATGAAATAATAATTTTTTAAGATATTCTTATTTTGGGTGTCAATATATAGAGGATGCATCCATGCTATACTGACTACAGAATATATTGATGATTTGAAGGTGACCCGAATGTCCCTGATAAGGGAGATTCCTACCGTCCAATTTCTGAAAATTCACCTATATATTTGGGTGAATGTAAATCATGCACTCCCTTTTTGAATTTTTTAGGATCTTGTAACTAGAATAAACAATGGGTCTGGAGCTATTAGGGAGGCTGTTTTGACTAACACTCCCCATATATCCATGTTAGACTCCTCTTCATCAAAGATATATGTCTTTACCTAGTCATACCATATATTTTTCCTCTCTAGGTCTTCTACTGACCAGAATGAAGTTTTGATAATGGTTGATGGGGCACTATATATAGTTAATCTGGGTTTTTGAACACCTCTCTATATGAATGTGTCTGATTTTTTAACAAATATCTATACAAAGGTGTGTGGTAAAGTGGAGGATTTCCTTATCTGTGGGAGATATCACCATGGGGAGGTTGACCACAGAGGATATCAGAAGTAGAGTCCATATGATCCATCTCCACACTACCATGATAAGAACTATCACAGTAATCATTGGCATCTAATTCTATTTAAGAGTTAATGAACCCTTAGAATGTTGATAATCTCTCTTTCACAACCTCAAGGACACTTTGAATTAAGCAGGTCATGGGTATGAGCCTCATTCTGCATTTTGTACAAAATATGTCATCCTGACTTTTAGGGTTGAGCATGGATATAAGCCTACTCAATAATGGATTCCTAAAAATATTACTAAATGACTAGTGTGGTTGGAATATGAGCCTCTTGCTGAGAATCTACTGAAGTATATAGATGAAATTATTTGATAGGGATATTATCCTATCCCAAGGTCTGTTCTACTCTCACTTGGTGGGCCTCATCCCGAACGAGGATATGAGCCCGATTCTAGGCTTTTTCGAATATGCTTCTAGTCCTTTGTGATAGGAATATGATCCTGTCCCAAGGCATGTGACCCTCTCACTTGGTGGGCCTCAGTTGGAATAAGAATATGATCCTAGTTTTAATATGCATTCCCCATTAGAATATGTCAACGAGCCTCTATAATGGGAGAAGGGATATGAAATTCCTCTTATAAGCTACTTGAGAGTATTTTTAGTATAATTTTTGTTAGGAATATGAGCCTGTCTCAAAGAACATGTCAATATCACTTGGTGAGACTCAATCAGAATGGGGGTATGAGCTTGATGTTTAGCCTTTTGAGTGTGCCAATGGTCTTTTTTATAGAGCTTTGGGTCTGTCTCAAGGCATGTTCCACTCTCACTTAGTGAGATCTAACTGGAATAGATACACAAGCAAGATCTTGGGCCTTTGGAAGGTGTCGCCTGTCTTTTGAAACAAGAGTATGAGCCTTTCTCAAGGCATGATACACTCTCACTTGGTGATCCTTTATTGGAATGGGGATATGAGCCTCATCCTTATGTTTTATCCTTTACCAAAATATAATGATAATCCTCCTATATTGGAGAAAGGATATGATCTTACTCCGGAGTATCCACTTGTTCATACTGATCTGATTATTGTGATACTATGGCTATTAGTATATGAATATATTTCTATCCCTTAATCTTCACCAGAATATGATAGCTGAGATCTTCTATTTCTGTCACAAAGCACTGGCACTTCAACAGTCTATGTATAGTAATATATGCCTATACGCTCTCAGCTTCCAGGAAATGTTAGTTGATATCTTTGATTGAAGTGGGGATCAACTCTCAATCTTGTCCTCCTTGTGCCATCAAAATATTCCAATAGACTTTATTCCTGGGGTTATTAATTTATACATACCCTATGCTTGTTGTAAAAATATGATAGTAGACTTTGTTTAAACTAGCTGGGATATGAGACTATTTTCTATTGTTCATATATTTCTGCATTTGACAAGATTTCCTTGATGCCTAGATCTTTGTGTTTGGGAAGGTGGACCATCAGATAATTTCCTCATTAGGTAATTGAGGTTTATTAGGGATTTTTGATATATTTGGGATTAAAGTCATGCTGTATCATTGGTACTTCTAGCAACTGTAATTTTCACCTAATGCTGATGATGTCTCCCAGAGATTAAGATGCCACATAGTTTACATCCTATGAATGAGATGTGTCCTATTCAATTTATCATCATTCATTAATTAAGTGGTCTTATATTTTAACATGATGATATTAGGACGTTATCCATGTAGTTTAATGACATACTATAAGGACATGGGAAACCATGCAATTTAGTTTCATGCTGCATGGATTTTGGCCTTGCAGTTTTAATGTATTTAGGTAAAGACATAAATATAGGTGTATAGGAAAATATATAGGATCTATGTGTCCCTACGTATCTCATTAGAATTATAATCAAGCCATACATTGTTCCGTAAAACCCATGTAGTTTAGTATCATGCAGAAAGGACATCAGTCGTACAGTTTAACATCATGTGGTAAGGACATCGTCCATGCAGTTTAACATCTTGTGGCGATAAAGTCAGTCATGTATTTTAATGTCATGTGGTAAAGAAATAAGATATGAAATTTAAATTCCGGTGTTAAGGATGTGGTTATGCCATTTAGAATCATGAGACCAGGTTTTGAACCATTTAACATGATATGGTAAGTATGTGGGAAACCATGTAGTTTAGTGTCATGCAGGAAGGACTTTGGCCATATAGTATTAACATATTGTGGTAAGGAAATAAATATAGGTGGTTGAACGAAGATATAGTATCCAAGAATCCCTATGTATCACATTATAATGAGAATCAAGTTGTACATTGTTCTATAAAACCCATGCAATTTAGTTTCATACAAGAAGTACATAAGCCGTATAGTTTAATGTCATGTGGTAAGGATATCAACCATGAAGTTTAACGTTTTACGGTAATGATGTTGGTCACAAAATTTAACATCTTGTGGTAAGGATATCAACCATGCATATTAATGTATTTTGGTAAGGATGAATATGAATTACCTATCAGTAGTGTGGCTCTTCTGATGGATCTTGGGTAACTATTATACATATTGCATGAGTTTTAAGATCCTCCAAATCTATCAAGCCTGTACTTACCAGTCTCTACAACCAATCATTGGAGTTATATCATCTCTCTATTGTGTGCCTGAGACATAGTCAACCCTACCTCATTCAGTTTCCTTATTGTTGAGAGTTCCATCAAAACACTTTTCATGGCACAGTAAAAATACCCAGGGACATGTTTTGTTTTAAAGGAATAAGATTTGGTTAATCTTGTATTGAAATATAGTTTCTTATCCCTAGGAGTTATATGGATTATTCTCTTCTGAACAACTTTTGTGTCCATTTCAGAGTTCCCAGATGACTAGATTGGGGGTTCAGGTGCTGGTGGTTCTAACATCCCCTTTTAATTTTCACATGAATCCAATCATTAAAGTAAAACAAACCTTTTATTGTGTGGATGAGACATTGATGGTAGGTTAAATGGTTTTCATGACCTATAAACCTTTCCACACTTGCCATTATCATCTTCAGGATCTCTATCAAACAATTTTTCATGGCGTAATTGAAATACATAGGAACATTTTTAGTTTTTAAGGAATATTAATTTCATTTTATATCTTCACGATATGAGAAATCATGATTCTTTTACCTTGATCCATCTATAACTACATTGGCATGGTAACATAGATGATTTTGGAGTCTAGGGGGAATATTCATAATATTTATTAGTTTGGGGGAAGGTTTTGAGGCATTGGGTGTCCTGGATGATGCAGACACTTCCCCAATTGAAAGATCCTGACTCTACTGGAGGATTTTTGGAAATGATTGAAGTCATATTGTTTTCAGAATATCCTAAATAGGGAGGTGAAAAATATTAAACTTCCCCTAACTCTATGGGATTAGGGTCCTAAAAATATGAATAGTTCCCCAACCCTGTAGGATGGGGTGAGGTGGAATAATCTTTGGGTTTTACCTGATGAGGGTATAGAAAATATGAAATTCCCTCCAGCCCCATGGGATAGGACACTTTAATGTAAGGATAATTATGAGGTAGAGATACCAATATCATTCCCACAATTATTTCTTAGAGATCCCTATTCTCTTATTGGAGTTGAGTGATCTTCTCTTCTATCAAAATTTATTTTTCATCCTCAAGGGGATAGAAGGAGCTATGAAAAATAAAATCCTTTCCTCTATCAATGGTAGGGTGAGCAGATGATATTGGGATTCCCAATGTGGATCCTAGAGATTGAATCCATTATTGGAACTGGCCATGTTCGTTATTTTCATTACTCTAAAAAATACCAACACGTTCGGTGCCACCTTCTATAGACACCTGAAAGATACATTCGACCCCTTTTTCTCATGTTCCATAGGTAGGAGGTAGGCCAACATATTGTGACTCAGATGAATATAGGTGGGGTTTCTTGTACTCTTAATGAGTTTTCTCATCCATATATAAGGATAAGTTTTCATATTTAATTGATATCATATTTATAGAGACATAAGAGGGATGGTATTCCTCCTCATTTGAGTATCTCGCGTGATAGGTCATTTCCTGATATTCCATTTGGGGGGGTCAGTGCCCACTATACCATTTGGTGTGTTGGTGCCCATTGAACCATTTTAGGGGTTGGTTCCCATATTGAAAATGATCCCAGGGTAAAATATGATAAAAACGACCTTATCTCAGTGGGTTGGGGTGCTCCCTAGGATCAAACAATTACCAAGGCTAGCTATGATGAAGTTATAAGCTCTTATATTGGAATGATTTGAGATTGATTCTAGGCCACTGTTGGGATACCCAAGTGGGAAAAAGATAGATTAGTGATAGTAGGGATATAAGAATGCTCTGGAGTTGTATTATTTGGATACCCTTGATGGGATCTCTTACTGGATTCCCCAACTTGGAAAGTTAGTGCAGACACAACATTCTCTACAAATCCTTGTGAAATCATGGTCACATGTCTATAATGATGGAAAGAATGGATGGATTCCCTTCTAGGAATCTTTCGAGTGATTTAGTTTACATGGTGATTGTAAAAATCCCCTCCCTAAGGTATGGAATGTATTTATTTCTTCCATCTAGTGATAAACTCCTTAAATGGTTGAATGTGGAAATAAGGGCCACTTCCTCCTTGGTAGCTTATTGTGGGGAGGATGGCCAATGGGAATTAATACCCCTAAGTATTTCATGGTCTGATTCCAAAGTTTTTATGTAGCCATTGAGGTGGTACCCCTAGACCAAGATGGACACCTACTGGAACTGAAAGTGGTGTGCTGGTGAAAACGTACGTTGGAGCATTGAGGCCAAAGTAGCTTGTGCAGTGATCTTGAAATCCATTAGAACATATGATGATGTCATTTTGATTATAAGAAATCTTGGATGTTCTAGAAAGAAACAATACAACTTAGCAATGAAACATTATATATAATAATACATGTTCAGTCAATTACTTTCATAGTTAAAGGATAAATATGTGCCCCTTCCTTTCATGCGAGGTTTAGTGCAGCTAAAATAAACATGTCAGGTTTACCATTTTTTAGAAGCAATTATAAAAAATGTCCTGAAGAGGACTAGATATTCTAACCTTTATTACCCATTAAATGGATAACAAAATTAGAGGATTCATGTCAGGTTCACCATTTTGTTTCGGTGGAAAATATATGGATGGGTTGTGTCCGACGGTTTGATTGTGGGGGGTTCAATGCCTTGCTGAATCACTCATGTCATGTTTACAATTTTTTAATCTTTCATAAAATCTCCAAATAGTTCCTAGATCAATAACTAGATATAGAACTAATTTACAATGGTAGGAGTGCCTTTGAGGTTTTAAACCTAATGTCACTTAGGAACTCACATTTGTCGAGTGGATGGGAGGTTGGGCTCATCACACCCTTTCTGGGGGAATTGTTTCCTACTTAGGGACTCTCTTATAGATTTATGATATATTCATTAAATCCTTTCTAGGCCCCGATAAAGAACTAGTTACCTATATTTCAATGAATTGATGAAGACCATGCATTTATAGGAACAACTGTGATCATATCAAGGGTTCTCTATCATTCTCTTATTTAATTATGATTCTTTTAGTTTATAACCATGTTTGGGAACTCTAGAGTTAATTAATATATAGGGAGGGGGTTAATGTCTTGGATATGGGATTGAGACTCTATGAGGAATCCAACGTATCCCATTTATAATAGGAATCAAAATCCTTTTAGTTCATCTATCATAGTTTAAGATCATGTGACTGGATCAATCCATGCAGTTTATAATCATGGGTAAGGATGTAAATATAAGGCTCAGGCCTTGAAGAGGTGTCCTATGTATCATGTTTGGAAAGTATTCAGAGTCAACATAGTTCTTAAATGGGGAATCTTCATCATGAGAGATACGACACATTTCACGAGAGCATATTTGTATGGGGATTAGACATTAAAGTTTCCATTTGAGAGGTACGATTACCCATCTCATAGAGGATATGGTATGGAGATTGGTCCTTATGAAGGAATACTAAATATCCTATTTTATAACAAGAATTAGAGTCATCTTAGTTCAATTCATCCCTAACCCACTAATGGGTTTGGGTCATTTGAGGGCATGGTCTGGGTTTATACTTGAAATAATGCCTATGTATGTGCCCAATCCTCATCTATTGATGGATGAGAAAGTATGGTAGACATATGGGTGATGGAGGTACTCACATTAAAGTGGATTCCCATTAGAGATCAGGCCTCAAAGAGGCATCCTATTTATTCTGGTTATTGTAGGAATCAGAGTTTTCATAGATCAGTTACCCCCTAACTCGCTAAAAGGCTATGATGGATGATTAAACTTAGAGAAATTATGGTTATCACTGATTTCTTATTAATTATTGGGGCTTACACTAGGATGGGTTCCCTATGGTATACTCATTATCTCTCTTCGGATAGATAAATAGAGACAACGACCATGGAAATTTCTTTCTGAGAGAATGATACCATTAGGGTCACATGAGTGCATAAACCTATCTTATTGAACAAAATTCCCTTATAAAACAGGAATGCAGCTAAATATTCCTATCTAGGGGTCTTCACGGTAGATGTCTTAGTGTGCCTTCTAGAGAAGTGGACATGTTATAGGGGACTTTCCCGACATGTCTGGGATGCTTGTTAAACATGTATTGATTTCCCACATAACATATTTGGGGTGTCATTTATACATGGAAGACACAATTAAGGATGCCTTCTTGAAATGTCCAAGATGCTTCCCATGATTGAAGTTGAAATCTATAAGATCCTTCGCATGATAAGGTAAGATATGATTAGATTCTACCACATGATATACAGACTTATCTTAGATGTCCTCTCATAATCAAATCTAACATATCAAATGTCATGCGCATGATCGAAACAGGAATGTATCAATGTTATCACATGGTCAAGTTGTCTTTTCCATGATTTTTTGCATGAAATTACTAACAAGTCAATGGAAAATCACATGAAAATGAGGAAATGTTAACAATATGTTACATGATCAAACATACTTTTCATAGAGTTGAATTGTCCAAGGATTGTTGCATGACCAACACAACTTTTCCAAGGCAGCCTGAGGAAATCACAATAATAGTGCATATTCTTACGATTTCATGACATTAAATTAATCACAATATGCGGTCTTGTGAAAATATCTATGATCTTACACTTTCTCGAATGCTAAAGTTTTACGTCCAAAAGGGTCTTGCATCAGGGCCCCATAGAAAACAATATGTCTAGGCATAAGGGTTAATGACTAAGGATTTTCTTAATAGCCACACATCCTAGGGTTTTCATGGAGATGGAAGGGTCTACCCATGAGTTTTATTTTGTGTAAAGACGATAAAAACATGGAGGGGTTCCCACATGATGGAACTAGATGAAGATCCATTGCTCATGTGATTCACATGACCTCAAAGGGGTCCTGGGATAGATTCTGTTAGTGTACTGAGGCATATATTTTGATGTAGTGGTATGTAAAAGTGTGCATTCTGTATGGAAAAAGTGAAAAATTGACATATGAGGAGAATTACCATGGGTATTTCAGTGGGTTTATAGACATTCCAAATCCACATTCATGTTGACTACTGTCTTTATAATGATACCGCATGATGCCCAAAATCACACGATACATAAGAACTTAATAAGGTCATACAATGGGTTTTATGTTCATGTGTAGGGGATGCATATCAAAACCCTAGCATACATGGGTGATGGTAGATATTTCATGATAGGGAAGAGTTCATGGTATATGGGGTGCATGTACTAAATCCTGTATGGAGAGACCGATCAGGGGGAATCTTAAGACCAAGGGTGTTTCTCCTTAGGTTCAAATGACAAAGAGGGATTTTTCAAAAATTTACCCATACACCGCATTACATTGGTGTCATGTTCACCATACAACCACATGATCTATAATGGATCATGAAAGGGACTCTATGAACATGGGTTGGTGCTACCTGCTGGTGATGGATACAAAGACAAGGGCCTCAATCAAGCACTATCAACCCACTTTCACGCATGGGGTTCACATTATTAGTGCCTCCTTCTCACAACTAGGGACCCATAGTGAATTTCGTACTGAAGCCATTGCTTCAGAGGATGAATTCGGGCATCACAAGACTAAGGGTTCGCGACATCACAAGACACACATACACTGGTGTATGCCTTCTAACACTAGTAGGTGAGTGGTGTATGTTCAAGGACCTATACAATCATGTCACATGAAATTATATTAAAAATGAGATTGCATAAACTGAAGGGAGTATTTGTGGGGTATCTTGAGAATGAGTGCAGGGGGTTCATGGACGAGTAGAGATGCCATTTCACAAGGTATCCACACGATATTATTTCATGTGATCACATGATGTTAAGAAGATCATGTGATGAGTTCTTGGGGTGGTGTTCCTATGGTGGGTTCTCATGACGAGAGCCTCATAATTATATGGAGATGATCTCTGAAGATAGCTACAATATTCCCATGTTTCTCCACTGCTCTCTCTTATTACCTCTTATGTGTATTTTTGAAAGGGATCGTGGTTTATATAGGTCAAGTGAGGATGGGGATAGAATCGCTTTTCTTTTAGACAATGATGTATTCATTAGATTGTGTCAATTGAGGATTTACAGGATTGACATCATGTGGCCATAAGAATACTTCACATGATCTTTATTCATTGATGCAATAAGTCTCTCACGATCACATGATCTGTTTCTCATGATGGCATCTTGGACCATTGGTGGACCCCCTATCGACATTATCGATCTATTCAAATAATAATTCCTGAAGAATAAGGTATATTCACTTGGTTGTAAACTTCATGTGATGACTTCATTGGTATTCTTATCTTGATCACGTGATCAAAAGATCATTATTCAATGGCTTCATGCACTGGTGGAAGCTCTTGCGCCATTCCACTAGTTCTCGCAATGAGATTTTCATCACATTTTCTTTCATGGATGATTTTATTATTTAAAGAACACATAGGTATGAAATATATAGTTCAAGGGATGGAATCATTTTAAATATGAGAAATGAGGGATCTCAAGATTCAAATGCGCCATGTGGGATTTCAACAGATAGCCCCGATCACACAGATTAGACATCTGTGGTTATGTCTAACTTTTTAATTGCTTAAACAATGTCATAAGAATCACATCTCAAATTGAAAACTCCACTATGCATAATGTGGGTAACACTTCCAATCAAGGGGATACATCAACATATGAATAGTTTTTGGCAACCAAATCAGCTGTATAGATGACATGCATCACCCTGTTGAAGCAGCAATCGTGGACCGCACCCGGTGGCCGAAGTTTTTCTAGGGTTGATGAAGCACCCAAAAACTAACCCTTGACCATGCTAATTTTTCTCCATCTATAAAACAGGTTCTAATACCTTTAATTGCAATAAATATAAATCCTCCAACGTTTCATCTGAAGAGTGGAAATATACATCTGTCCCCATTCTCCCATGGATGTAGTAATCACTACCGAACCACATAAATTCCTTTTGTTCTCCATTTTTATTTCTATTTTTATGGTTTTTGTCACCATGACACTCCGCTATCCCAAAAAAGTGGTATCAGAGGGTTCGAGAGTGAAACGATGACACAAAAACAAAATTTTCTGGCAACCAGAAAATTGATGTTGCTCAAAAAATATTTTCGAGCCCAATTATGTGAAGAGGACAGAGAGATGATTCCAATGGTGTAAGTTGCGTAAAAAACAGCGTTGAAACGAAGGAGAAAAGCTCGGTCAAAGTTTGGTCAAACCATAGGTGCTATAGTACCCCCGTGCTAGAGAAGATGATACTGTTCACACCGCCGACAAAATTATAGTGACTTTTCTAGCTACTATTATGACACTCCATGTCAGCGCCACATCCGCGCCATGTCAGTGGTCAATCCAGAAGGGGGAAAGTGAAGAATCGTGCAGAAATACAAGAGACAGTGAAGATGAAGTTGGGGAGTGCTTAAAAATTATCCTGCACTCCAAGGAAGAAATTTGAGAAACAAGTCATCAGCCCAATGTCTCCGACGAAGAGATTAAAAGAATTTATGAACGTCAGTTGCAAGTTAATGCAAACGAGGAGCAAGAAGAGTGGATTGATAAACAAGACCGCATACTAGCCAGGGGTTTCAACAAAAAGTAAAATCAACATAGAAGAGTTTATTTAGACAATGGAAAGTATGATCACTCACTTTGAAGAGATAATAAGAGAGGATCCAGAAACCTAGGTTAGCACACTGCACTGGGAGATTTATCGAGTAGTTGAGTCAAGTAATCGTAGCCTTGTTTTTAATCATTTTGTTAGTTACTTCAGTACCTTGTTCTTTCCTTTTGTAGAACAATGGTTTACCATTTTCCCTTAAAATGGATTTGCTTTAATAAAAAATTTAATTTGGAAGGAAGCGGTCAATCCAGACTATTGAAACTATTTTGGTCAATAATTGGTGTTCTTCCTTATCAACCATTATGAGTATATCACTATCCAAGGAGAGTTGAAATGATTTTACAGAGGTATTAGAAGCTATAACAGCCGAAGTAATATACTTTAGTTGATTGAAAACTTTCTGGATACAACCCTTATAATCATCAGTCAACTTGTTAAGACCATTAACAAGCTGACACATTTCTTGAACTATTTTCTTGTTTCTTTCATCCACCTTGTTAGCTAAGGATGTTAGGTTAGGTTGAATTAGAGAGAAAAATTCCTGTCGAATATAACAACTAACATCCTCAACAGGATGAGAAATAAGTTATGGTATTGATTTCAATACTCTCTACATATCTTCAACCATAGCTCTGAGAGAATTTACTTCATCACATATCTATTTGTTATCAACTCCGACTTCCTGAATTTTATGAATCATTTTTTGCTGAATCTTCCATATGATCTTTTCTAACAATATGGAAGTATCTCTTTCACATAAGTTCATTATAGTAGTAGGTTGAGTGTTCATAATATTTTCAACTCAATCCAATAAGGTAGCTCCAAAGGCTTTCAAATAATCCTTACATACTAAGGTATAATTTTCTTGTGAAGGTTCATGATTAGAATCTAAGATAGGCTCAAGTTGCTTTGCAGATATAACATCTAGAGAAGAGACCAGTTTCAATTGAAACACAATAGATAGATCTATAACTTTAACTATGTCTTCTTGGGAATCATTTACATCAATGTAGTTAGGGAATTTATACCATGTATCCATAGTGCATTGATCAACTGGATTAGGCACATCAACACTTTCCGTATTGGGGTGCTGATCCCCCTCAAAAGGTGTATCTCTCACAGGACTAAGAGATTTAGATCTTTTATCTATTTCCAAAATTTCATCCCAAAAATCATTACCCATTTCTTTTCTATCCAATCGAAAGGATTGATCCATTATTTCTTCACCAGATGGGATAATATCAGGAACAACTTGTTCCTCTAATTGTTCCTCAAAAGTAGCTTCTTTCTCAAGTGAATGATCTTCTTCTAGATGTTATTCCAAAAAATACTTTTCCCTTACACTAACAGTAGACTCTTCTTTAGAAGCATGTTCTTCTTCTGGATCAACAAGATAGTCAGTAATCTCATATGTTCCCAGACCAGGAACAGAAATGTTCTTAGGTCTTGAATAATTCTAAACCAGATTGAACTTTTCATAGACCCCCTCATTATCCTCTACCCATGCTTTTCTCCATGTATTCCAAATGATTTTCATTCTTTTGATTGTAACCTTTGATATAAAAAATTCATAGTCCTTAATGACTTCTTCATCTGGTCTAACCAACCCTTTAGCATGAAGCATAACATAGATTATCCTTGAGTAGAACAAGGAGGTTGACTTTGAGGTTGTCTTTATCAACTCACACATATGAAGTATAACATACTTTCATAGGTTAATCTTGTGTCCATTATTCATAAGATGTATAAAAAATACATCCTGATACTTGAGTGTATGAAAATCTCATTTTCTTGGAATAATCAAATTCTATACAATCTTAAACAATTGTATGGCTTCACCATCTCACTCAGCAGTAATAACTATTATGTTTGGTTCATTTCTAGTCATGCTTCCCAAGGTTTCTTGTAAAACAAAGATTTCACTTGGAGGAGGACTCCTCTGGTAGTCCTCAAAAATTCCCTCATAGGGTATCCTTAGGTAGGCAACCCATAACCTCGAAGAAAAAGTATATCTTTGGAAATTGATCCAGCTTCTCACAACAAAACCATCTTCTGTATCAAAATAGAATTGAACGTACTGATAAAACCGAGAAACTATATTTGGATATATCATTCTAGTATCCTTTGTGAACTAATCCAACCACCCCTTATCTTTTAGTACTTTCAATACTAAAGAATTACTTAACAATAGCCACTTGTGGCACATTTACTTTTATGTACCACTATTATGTTCACCAGGTTCAGATTCAAAGGACCTTTGAGCGCTATCTTCAATGCTATTTTCATCTTCTTCTATGATATTCGATTCTTAGAAGTTGATGAGGATAGGAGTTTCGTTCTAAGCATTCAACGAAGGTTCAAGAGAGGGAGATAGAGAGAGGTTTTAGGTTTTAGAGAAGAAGGATCAAGTGACGAAAGGAGTGAAACTTCATTCATTTTTACCATTTAGGGATATTAAACATCGCAAATTCAAAAGCACGGGAAAGTAAATAATAAAATAATTAAGTATAGTGATATGGGTTATAATATGTAAATAAAATGATAAAGTGTCTTTACATTGAGACCAGAATAGACTTTCACAGTGAGACCATAATAGGTTTTCATGATGAGACCGTAATAGGTTTTCACGATGAGACCGTAAAAGATTTTCACGGTGACATCTCTATTGTGTGACATAAAAACTGTGCGACCATATTGATTGAAATTGTTTGTGCCAGGCCATAAATGAGAGATAGTAACTGCGAGACCATAAACATGAAACAAAAACTTTTAATATAGTAAACTATAGAACTGTAAGAGTTAGACAATAATCTTAAGACAATGACTTGTGAAACCTTAAATTGTGAAACAGTAAGTTGTGAAATAGCACACTTACTACTTAAGATTTATCATTCTGAATTCATGTATGTTGTAATCTATTCTTTCAGAATTTAATGGTTTGGTGAATATTTTAGTGAGCTGATAACCAGTTCCAATGAATTCTAAAGTGATATCACCTTTTTGATGATGGATTCTCAAAAACTGACGTCTTACATTAATATGTTTTTCCTAGAGTGTGAAACAATATTTTTTGTGATGTTAATGACACTTTTATTGTCAAAATTTATGGGTACATGCCTGAATTGATATATACAATCTAGTAATGCGTGTTTCAACCATAAAATTTTTGGACAACAACTACCAGTATCTATGTACGAAGATTTAGCAGTATATAATGAAACAGTGTTTTGTTTCTTACTACACCATGATACTAGCGACTTTCCTAAAAAGTGACATGTTCCAGAGGTTATTTATATATCTAATTTACTACCACTAATGTCCACATCAGAATAACTAACTAACTAAAATGATTGTCCTCCGGGATAGAACAATCCTAGATTGGGTGTTTTCTTGAGGTATTTAAAAATTCTATTAACAACATTTAAATGAGATTTCTTAGGGTTTTCATGAAAACAAGCACATATAAATAAACTAAACATAATATCAGGTCGACTAGAAGTTATGTAGAGTAAGCTTTCAATAATTCCTCTATAAGTTTGTTTGATCAAGAGATTTTCCATCTTCCTCAAGATCCAACTTACAAGTAGTACTCATTGGAGTGTCCCTGCTTTTAGTACTATCCAAACCAAAAAAATTTAGAAGATATCTAGTATATTTTCATTGATTTAAAATATTACTTTAATTATTTGTAAATATTTGAAATCCATAAAAGAATTTTAGTTCACCCATTAAACTCATTTCAAATTTGTTTTGCATCATTTTAGAAAATTCAATACATAATTTTTTTAATGATCCATAGATAATATTATCTACACAAACATCATTGGAGATTCATTTTATAAAAAGGTTAGGATCAACTATTACTTTATTAAAACCTTTGGAAATAATAAAATTACTTAATCTATCATACCAAGCTCTTGGAGCTTGTTTTAAACCATATAAATCTTTCGATAATTTAAGGACCTGATTTATAAAAATGAGGATTTATAAAACCAGGGGTTTCTCAACAAATACATCCTCAGCTATATACCCATTTAAGAATTATCTCTTAACATCCATTTGATATAGTTTGAAATTCAGATGTGCAACATAAACATGAAGAATTTTGATGGCTTCAAGTCAAGATTCTAGTGCAGTGGTTTTTTCATAGTCAATTCCCTCTTCTTGAAAATAGCCTTGTGCAACTAATCTAGCCTTGTTTCTAACTATGTTACTAGATTCATAAAACTTATTTATAAATACCAATTTAGTGCCTATGGTAAATTTGTCTTTAGGTCTATCAACAAGTTTCCAGAATTTGTTCTTTTTAAACTGATTAAGTTCTTCTTTCATAGCCATCACCCAAAATTCATCATTGACAACAACATTAATGTTTTTAGGTTCAAGTTGTGACCTGTAGACTTGATGTTCAAATTTATTTCTAAGAGAAGCTCTATTTTGAATTCCTTTACCAAAATCTCTTATAAATACATCTAAAGGATGTTTTTTAAGAGTTATAATAGCTCTATAAAAAGAAGGACTAGTGATTTCAGGTTTTTCAACTAGTTTAGGTTCATTATGACTTAAATATGAAGAATTTCTAGAATTTGAAGTTTTCACAAATTCCTCTATAGGATGGTTAGAGGATTTTGAGTCAATTTATAGATTTG
The DNA here is from genome assembly GCA_963277665.1 of Viscum album. Classification (NCBI taxonomy): domain Eukaryota; kingdom Viridiplantae; phylum Streptophyta; class Magnoliopsida; order Santalales; family Viscaceae; genus Viscum; species Viscum album. The sequence continues at coordinate 2,040,445,752 of OY728147.1, read as the reverse complement.
ACACATCATCCTCTAGGTTCTATAGAGTGGTATTAGGCTCATGTGGATCCATTTCATCAAATTTGACATGTATAGACTCTTCCACACATTTGGTTCTTTTGTTAAACACTCTACATGCTTTACAAGAGGTTGAATATCCTAGAAATATTCCTTCATCACTCTTGGATGAATATTTATCAATATTTTCTTTAGTATTAAGGATATAGACTTCACAACCAAAAACTTTGAAGTAGCTTACTTTGGGATTTCTATTGTTCCATAACTCATATGGAGTTCTTTTAAGAATGGGTTTAATAAAAAATATATTAATAATATAGCATGTTGTATTTACAGCTTCTGCCCAAAAATAAATAGGTAAGTTATATTCACTAAGCATGGTTCTAGAAATCTCTTTCAAGGTTCTATTTCTTCTTTCTAGAACATCATTCTATTGAGGTGTTCTAGGGGTAGAGAAATTATGACTATAACCATTTTGTGAAAAAAGGATTCAAATTCTTGATTTTTAAACTCATGGCCATGATCACTTATTAAGGATTTAATTCTAAGTCTACTAATATTTTCTATAGTTTTATGACATTTAGTAAAGTGATAGTAGGCTTCACTTTTGTGAGCCAAAAATAAAGTCCAAGTATATCTAGAGAAGTCATTTACAAGAACATAAACATAGTGCTTCCTATTTAAACTAAAAACTCTAGATGGTCCAAAAAAATACATGTGCACCAGTTCAAGAGATTGAGAAGTTGACACTTATTTCTTTGGTTTGAAGGGAATTTTGAGTTGCTTTCCCTTTTGATAAGGATTACACACTTTATCTTTTGGAAACTCAAGTTTGGGTAGTTCTTTGACTAAGCTATTTCTAGTTAGATTTCTAAGGGAGTGAATATTACAGTGTCCTAGTCTCCTATGAGAAAGCCAATACTCTTTGTGAAATACACTTAAACATGAATAATTTTGAGAGACTAATGAATCTAAGTTAATAGATTATAATTTTTCATTTCTTAATGCAGAAAACAGTAATTCATTTTTAGAATTAAAAACATTGCAAGCATCATTTTTAAATTTAACATGAAATCCATCATCACATAGCTGTAAGATACAAAGTATATTATATCTCAATCCATCAAAGAAAAGTACTTAGGAAATTAAAACTGAGTTAGAGTTACCAATTTTTCCACGGCCAATGATTTTTCCTTTGGCATTGTCACCAAAGATGACATCTACACCATCAATTTTTATTATGTTCTTGAAACATGAATAGACCCCTATCATGTGTCTTGAACACCCACTGTCCGAGTACCATAAGATTTTATAGGATATATTTAAGAAATTTTCCTAGAAAATAGTCAAATAAAAATAGACTTTGGTACCCATATTTTTTTAGGTCCAATAATATTAGCGACTAGTGCTTTAGAAACCCACATCTGCCTCATAGGTTTACTATAAGAAATATGTAAAGTTCTTGAAAAATAAACTCTATTTAGTCCCGAAAAACTTGAAATTGTAGAGAGTGCATCATAATTGGAACGATCTAAATGTTTTTCAGAACTAGAAGTGATGTTATATGTCCTAGATTTAGAAAAAAATCAGTTCTTCCAAAATTTCTTTTACCAGGTTGATAGCCAATACCAGTAGTATATTTAGGAGTAATATGTTTTCCTAGAATTTGTACAAAAGTATATTTACCATTAGTAAAACATTCAAGGTGCTTTTTCAATTGCTCATTTTATAGATTTAGTGCATTTTCTTCTTTGATTAATTGATCATTTTTCTCTCTTTCTACACTAAAATCAGATTTAATAGTTAAGGTAAGAGAATTTTGTTTCTTTAAAGAATTGTAATTATCTTTTTTTAGTTAATTACATGTATCTTCAAGAATATTATAGTACTCAATCATTTATTTATTAGAAATATTATTAGAATCACTTTCATCTCTAGAATAATAGTAATTGTGTACAAGAGATTCCAGTGTTAACTCAGATGTGTTTTTCATAAAACACATATTGGATTTGTTATCCTGTTCACCATGTGAAGATTCCGAGTCACTTGAACTGTCCCCAGAAGCACTACATGTTGATTTTATTGACTTTTTATAATTTTTATCATTGTACTCATATGAATTAATGTACTTGATCTTGGGACAGTCAGCCTTTACATGTCCCTTTCACTTATATTCATAGCATATTATCTCATCTGACTTGTCACTTCTTTTCCAATCTTTCTTTTAGCTTCTTTTTTTATTGTATCTTCATTTGAAGTTAGGCTTTCTAAAAAAATTCTTATTCTTGTAAAATCTTGTAAACCTTCTGGAAAATTGATCCATCCCCTCATCATTTTCAGGTGATGATTTTTCACTGGTATAACTTTCTACAGAGGCTTCTAATTTCCCTTTTTCTTTGTGTTTAGAGGTGGTGGTCTTAAATGCAACAAATTTTCTTTTGGGTTCATCCTCCTCTTCCTTATTGACTTTAAGCTCCTCTTCACACATCATTAGTTTACCAATGAGTTATTTTACTGGGAACTTGCTGATTCCGCATGAATCTCTAATAGAGACAGAAGTTCCTCTCTATCTATTAGGCAGGCATCTGATAATCCTCATGATTTTTTTCTTTCATAGTTACTTCTCATCCATGAGAAATAATTGTGTTTAAAATTTCATTGAACGTGAGATACATGTCATAAATAGGCTCATCAAGTTTCGATTTAAAGTTATCATATTTAATATTTTAAGTATTAAGAATCATTTCTTTCACACTAGAAGTTCGTTCATGTAAAATAGATAAAGTATCCAAAATTTTGTGGGAAGTTTTTCATGCAGAAGTTTTGTTAAAATCCTCATATCCTAAAGAGAAATATAAAGCATTCATGGATTTACAATTTTTATTGTAGGCAGTCTTGGTTGGGTCATACCAAGTGATTCTATCAGTAACAGGAATCTTATACTCGTCTATAATTGAAGACCAAATTTCAAAACCCATAATTTCTAAATGCATTTTAATTTTAATTTTCCAATGGAAATAATTGGTTCTATTAAATAATGGTGGTCTATTTTTTGTATCACCTTCCAGTCTATTATCCATAATTAATAGATAATTTGAATGAGCTAGAATTTTTGAATTAACATAAATTTATAGATCGTTAAAGTAAAAATAAAATCACAGTTGAATAGTTTAAAAAAATAGGGTCTTAACAGGAATAACAAACTCCTATGATACCAAATGTTGGTCATAGTAGAGTACTCTAGAGGGTGGGGGGGATTGAGTATCTATAAAAATTTCTTTTTGAAAAGTTTTCTTAAAAGGTTTCCCAATAAAAATAAATATATCCCAAGTAATCAAAGTAATACGGTTATGAAAGTTTGACTATTTAAATATCTTCTCAAAAGATTGATTAATTATCCGTAATCTTAATATCAGTTATTAATATTACTTTTGAAGCTATTATAATAAAGCAATACAATTATAACTTCATTCCATGATTAACTATCAAAGTAAATCTAGTGATTTCTAAAATATATAGTAAAACAAAAAAAACTAAATTAAACAACACAACAGAGATAAAATAAGTGGTTCAGTCTCAAGATAAGACCTAATACACTCCACTTGGTGATCACCTTACACCAAGTAGTTTATATTAATAAACTTTATCCACACCCTGGATCAGGGTAAACAATAGTGCACATGACTGTCCAGGTCACACGAACTCTTCCATAGTTTTTTCATGGGTATAAACTACCAGGTCACACAAGGACCTATTCCGCACTTATACTTGGGAGTAAACAAGTTTAAAAAGATATGAGGGGAAGGATATCTTGTATCCTTTAGTTTATTGTAGTAGACAATGTGTGTTTTAATACAGACACCGACAAACTACTCGATATCTAGAATCAATACACAACTGAGGAAAGAAGATGAGATAAGGTTAGAAATGATCTGATAGTTATTCTACATAGTCTGAAATTCTAGGATGAAGCAGATGCTAGAATCGAGTATTCTTGTGAGAAACAAAGTTTTGCAAGTCTGATGCTCTGGTTTCTAGTTAGATCCTGATCATGTTCTTCAAGAACTTTGTATTTAGAAGATGTACTTATATCTGATCTATGATATATCAGCTATTTTATTCATGAATTATTTGTGTGTTATTCAGATATATCTTGTTGCATGTGTCTTTTCTTTTTAAAAGAATGCTTGCACTTCTACTGCTCTTCCACGTATATGTTTTAGGGCCACACTTTTCTTTTTATTCTTGGAGTGCATTTGTTGGAGACAACATGATGCATGTATTATGCACCTCGTACCTCGTACTATCAGGTGAAATGTATAAAAAGAAATAATAATTATGTGAGTACATTTAAAATACTCAAATATGACTGTTAAAAATTAAATCAAAAACTAAAAAATAGATTAATGAATGGTGTCACAATCTATCTGGAAACAGTGTCACTAAAAAGCGATGTCACTTGGAAATGGTGTCACCATGAAATAGTGTGATATTCTTTTCCTTTAAGTAGTGAGACAGTTATGATGGCATAGTTGTATATAGATAAAGAACCAGTAACACAAATTCAGTGTTTGGATCACAGTGTCTGGTCATGGTGTCTGGTCACGGTGTCAGGCTCACGGTATCTGGGTCATAGTGTCTGGGTCACGGTGTCTGGTCACAGTGTCCGGCTCATGGTTTTTGGGTCATGGTGTCTGGTCATGGTGTCTGGCTCTCGGTGTCTGGGTCACGGTGTCTAGTTCATGGGGTCTGGTTTAAGGTGTCTGATTCACTTTTTCATAAAATCAAAACCAGTGGTAGACTCATGGTTTCTCAGACTTAGCCAAATATCTGTATATAGACTTGAGCAGTAATATTCACAGAGTGAATTAGACTTAATAATTAATAAAATAAATCATTATATACCAAGGTTAAAAATATTTTATTGTAATCTAACATGATTAATAGCAATTAATATCTTGAGAACATTTATGTAAAGCATAGAGAAATCAACCATCTTTACACATGAATTAAAATAGATTAAATATTATGTATAAGATCTGATATCATTAAAACTTGAGGTGTCCAACATTTATTACTGTTGTTAAAAAATAGATATAAAATAGAACAAACTTGCGTGCTCACTATTATAATATATATCTTCAACATGGGATCTCTCGTAAAACTCTGTTTTTCTTAATAATAAGATCTAGCTGAAAAAAATTGTTTGTGATAATTTCAGATGTACACAATAGCATGTAATTTTTCCCATGTGTATAGAGATGATTCCAAATTGGATAATGTTATAGCTCAACTCTATGATTTACTAATAACAATAAATCTATCACATAATCCCTAAAACTAATCTCTCCATGTTTGAGTGAAGCCAACATAATTAATTAAACTATTACCCTTTTTGGAGAAATAACCATTCAAAAAAATGTTTTAAATTGGATTACATCAATATTATCACCAATATTTTTCCATTTATATATATTTATCAAGGTATAAATCAACCAAGATGAATCTAGATAAAACAATCTCTTGAGACTAAATGAAGAAGTTTAGAGAATTGAATGCATCAGATGCTTTTTAGTATGTCCTTCATTATGATAAATTATAGTTTATAATTTATTAAAAATATTATGATATGTTAAATCATATTATATAATTTAATAATAGTTTGTGACATATTGAAATATAAAAAAATAAGTGCATCCACCCTTTTAACTTGTATCAAGATGGAAATTTCAACCTTTTTTGATATCCTATGTCATTATTCATGATTGAGGCCTACTTAATTTAGTTATTTCCTTTGAGATATCAATGTTTTTATCCATGAAACCATCATATTTTATGATATTCTATATTCTTAATCATGATAGTATTTCTTTCAAAAAAACTTGTGTCTGAGCCTCGAATGATATCACTAATCTGATACAACAACCATACTATTAATACTGATATCTTATATTTATTTTAGATTAAATTATATTCTACCTCTTGTACCCATATTATATCAGTCAAATTCTCATATCATACTTAATGATATACTACATGGGCACTATACCATATAGAGAAATTTTGGTAGACTATTTTTGATTACTTAATATCACAAATTGATCTTAATTTGTACTCTACAATATACTATTTTGTAACATGTGATATCATGAAATTATTCAATTATTACTATCATTAATTTAAAACAATAACATATCATAAATGATGAATAAATCATGGATTATGAAAACAACCTATAAAAATGACAGTTATGCCACATCTAATGATTTTTTATGTTAATGTTTGTAATATATATGTTTTTATTTTCAGGCTATGTTGTGTCTTACGATATCTCCTAAAAAATTCTACAATATTTAAAATTTATTCCCACAAGTAGTGATATTACCATTAGAAATTTGTGACATGTGAATAATTCATAAATTTCATACTTGACTCTTATACCCTAAAAACATTACTACATATCTAATTCAATGATATTCAATAAATAAACATCCATGATTGACTTCTATCCTTTTATCAACCATATTTAACTTCTTTAATTATAATATAATCACCCTATAGTCATTATAGATGGGTAACAAGGTTCCTAAACATTTAATTATATTTATAATGATAATTAATTACCATTAATTACCAAAATATCTTAATTACTACTATAAAATGTAAACAAACTAAAATTCTCGAACCATGATTAATGCCCAAATTAATAAAAAATGAAAGAATAAATGTTTCCGGAAATGATGTATGAAAAAATGAATATTTATGTTATATCAAACTTCCCACACCTATCATTTTTCACACCTTGTAAAAGATTAGTGATTTTATAAAATTCACATCTTAATTAAATTCAAACACCCATGTTTTGATTCAAAAAACTTATTCAATCATTTTTAGCCACATCAGGCTTACATTATGTATTCAATTTCATAACATATCTTAGCATACATATAAATTTATTCTAACTTCTCATTTCCATGTATGCACTAATTTTAACATGCTTTACTAGAGAATTTTCATTTATCACTTAAGAGAAATTTTATTCATAGTTTTTATAATTATTAAGTATATTCACTCTTAACATAATCTTATCATGACTAAAAACTCTACACACATAAGAAAAATTTATATCAGTATTCAGTGTGATTTTTATGATGTTTAGGTTTGGTAGATAATTTGTATCAAGTCCATAGGCCTATAATTTTAGTGCAATTTGTTTCATTGACTTATATTCTATGGTGGACGATGTAATCGACCTTATACATTGCATAATTAAAATTCATAACATGACAAGGCATTAATTATGAATTCCCTTTATCAAATTCATAAAAAACATAAAATGTAACGATTTTTTTCACTAATGGACCTTAAATTAATTTTTTTTAAAAACAATTTTTTAATATCATCTATTATTTTCAACAAAAATTCATAAAGAATCATAGGAATCATATAATTATAGTTGAAATTGACATGGTGAACCTTTCTTCTAAGAAAAATGAAAAAACTTACACTTTATCCCATAAAAAATGTTTTATTCATTCTAATAACTCCCTAAGATAGGCCTTACCTTACAATAATTTTGTATGATAATTATGTAATTTACTTATAAGAAGGTTAGGTAAGGTTAAATTGGTTCTAAAAATGACGCTTATAACAGAACGTACATGGATTTTAAGGGATATAATGTGGAAGAAATTTTTTAATTTTTTCCAAATGAGCACTAGGATATAAAGATAAAAAAAATTAAACTTTAATTTTTAAAACCAACCACCCCGTACAAGACCCCTCATGGGATCAATGAGGAAAAAGAGAGCACCAATGTGAATTGTTTATACTAATTAAATCACTTGTTGAAGATAAAACATAAAAATCTATTCAAAATAAAGGTAAGGTACATCTCTATTAGTATAACTAGACACTCACCACAATCACACACCCGAAAACATTGAGTCTATATATAAATATTACATGCACTAAAATAATATCAAAGGCTCCAGAAAACCAAATATTTCCAAATATATTCACCACTCACCCATTGTTTGAATATCATACATCCACCCATATTTATATAATTATCATATACACCGCATGACCTTATCTCCCACTATATCGCTATGTGAGGTTGGGGATGGGACTACTTGTTATCCACCGCCTATTTACTAACTGGATGTTTTCTCACACCTTAGGAAACTTACCTTGGATGGTGGTTGTGTAGAGAAACAGGGGGGGGAGCCACTTCAAATATCCTAAATCAAAATATAGGTAATTTTTAATTCATATGTCATTTATTAATGGTTATCAACAATATATTTACTCCCATGGTATTAATCTTACCTTTATTCATTATGGTTGTTAAACGGTTATATCTTTTATTCTTGGTGGTACTCCAAAAATTATTTTACAAATGTATATGGAACTTCCAGGATATATAATATGAATGTATATGGTATTCCCATGTTCTATATTCTGAATTTATATGATATTACCATGGTATATATCCTATATTATCTACACTCTAGTAGGACGAGAGAATGAAGAAACTCATGACATGTATACTCTCATGGTATCCCCATGTCAGAAAGTCTATTAGGATCTAAATACATCATAATAAGTTAATAAAACCACCCCAACATGAACAAAATATAAATAAGGTCCTAGGGACAAATGATTTCTTTCTATCCCATATCGACAAGTCTATCAAAAGATGAATCACATGAGATATAATCATGTCATAGTGAATATCATTTATCATGTTTTTCCATTACATTATCTATATAATACACCACACTCTTTAGAGAGTATTTCTAGGGGTTATAGATCTTTTTGATAATATTAAGTGATAATATCACATTTTACATATTATTATACAACCCTACATTATTTTAACAATATAGATGCAGAATAACAGTGGGTGTCATGACCTTGTCTGAACTTTACATTGCCTCGATGTAGTTCTCCTGATGTAATTTCATTTAAATCTCGTGTATGGAATGATACCCATAACCTAATTTAATAAAATCATTCTAAAATCCTTGAACATAGAAATTAACATTTCTTTATGAAAAAATATCAATTATTTCTAAATCATATATATGGTAAAAACTTCTAAAAAATAAAAAATAATAAACTATTCAAATAAACCTTATTTTCAAAATATCTCTATAAATAATTGAATACCTATGAATTTTTAATTTAGAAAAAATAACATATAACAAAAAATTCACACTCCACAAAAATCATTCCTAAATTAATATTTACAAAAAAAATCATTTATCATCACATCATTATAATTTTATTAATATTAATATTCTCAGTCTTCAATAAAAAATGTATAAAATAAATAACTTATCATGATTAATCACATTTATTTCTTATAAATTATATCTACCATTCATTATTTAAAATTACCTATAGAATTTAAAAACAATATTTATTCATATTGGAGAATGAAAGAAGTGATTAATATCCTCAAACTCTTAATATTATCTTATACATTCATCATTTTTCATTCACTTATCCATTATTTTTCAACTAAAATCCAAGTATTCAATTCCAAAAAAGGACGGTAAGAAAGAATTCAACCAATGAGAGAATAGGGGAGAATTTTTGTGTGAGGAATATGGATGCCTCCATTATTTTTAAGAATAATATCATCCTTACTTATTTAATTTACTATATTAAAATCCATCTTTAAAACCTTTGAAACTTCATATTTATTATCCTCTTAAATTAACCATGATTATATTACACTTCTCCATAATAATCATGACTGATAAAGGATGTTTATTATTCAAATTTTCTCTATTCCCTGGTAAAAAAACTCATTTTAGAAAAAAAAACTTTCTTATAATTTCTATAATAACAATCAACGTAAAATTTAATTATTTATATAATTTTACATTTTAACGTTTGATAATAATTTAAGAAATAATACTTAAAATTTCTAAAATATCCCAACCAAAAACTTCCATAACTTTATATTATATTCCCATTCTGATATTTTCATAATAAAAATCACAAAACGAAAATATCACAATCTCATACCTAATTTTTCTAACAACTTGGTCTATCACAACAAACAGTGAATAAATATACCTAGTAAATACAGCTCTAAAATAATCACTATAGAGAAGTTTTAAGTGAAGAATTTACATATAACAAAATATGAAAAGAAAAACATCGATTCCTATCTTATTCATATATTTATATATAAAACTATAAATTAAAATTATACAATGAAAAAGGAAAAGGAATAAAACCAGAACAACTAAAAGTTCCTTCCCCACATACATGATTATTTCTAAAAAGTTATCATATCTACATTATTATGTTTATATCACCCAATATCCCTTGGAATTCATAAAATCTTCTCTATATGGTCTTTAATCTAAACAGTTTTATTTAAAATGGTTATATCTCCATCTAGATCATTCTAACCCCACTAAATCACATGGGATTTATCATAGACATACTTTCTCAAATATGAAATGTGTAATATGTCACAAAATTTCTCTAATAATATACGTATTTACAACTAATAAATCACATTTCAAAATTTACTCAATTCCCCAAAAGGCCTAAAGAATCACCATGACATCTTGTCGCCCCTCCCAAATGTGTGTTTTCCATGCCCTGAGAGAATTTAAAAAATATATGATCCCAAACCAAAAACTATAATTACCTCTTCTTATTATCAAAATTATACTTCTATTAACACCATTATTTCCACATTAATGGTGATTAAAGGGATAGATCAAGTCAGAGCTATCCAAGCCTACATGGAACAACCCTAAAAATTTCTAGTCTATTTATGCATGTATTTAATTTGGGTTAACAAGTTTTAATTGATTTCACATTTTAATTAAACCAATCCTAAGTGTTGTCACATTTTTAAATAATACTATTTTTTTTAAGAATAAAAAAATAATTATTAAAGGATGTTATGTATTAAACACATAATTGTTGTCAAATTTTTGTAATTTTATACATATATTCATCACATATTTAAAAACCATATACATTTATTATTATTAATTATACATTAAATATTAATAAAATTAAGATAAAAATGTTATTATTGGCCTTTATCCTAACCCACTTATGTTGAGGCTAGTTCTCTTAATCCCATGGGATTTTCCCCTAGGAATTTCAGCCCATTTAAAATGCTTTCATTTTTTTTCAAGCCCCACACATCCCATAAATTCAGGATGGACTGGTCCGTTTTACTTTCTTAATCATACTCGTCCCCAATCTGGGTTTAATAATCCTTGATTCTTGAATATCCACCCAATATAAGGGATAATGATAAGGTTTCCCATATAATGCTTCATAAAAATCCATTTTGTTAGATTAATGATAACATTTGTTTTAATGAAATTATATAAAAATGTAAATGATTTAAGCATGAGTCACCAAAGTTTAATATACAGTATTTAAAACAAATACTCAAAGGAATTATCCTAATAATATGATCATTATTATTTTTGTTAAAATTGATAGAAAATCACAATTGGGTGATAAATTCATACTATAAACTCTTGTACATCCTCTATGTGAATCATGTATTGGGGTTAAATATAATAGTTTATGTAAATACATGTAGTATCAACACTTTTTCAATGTATTAATATATAAAATATTCTACTAAACTATACTCACAAATAGGTATAATTTACATTGACTACATTAAGTTGTCCAACACCATTGAGATAAAATGCTAACCTATAAGTGCATGTGGTAATCTATTAATGAATTCTCTGAATATATTTTCTCAATTCCTTTTTTATGGATCTAATGACCCTACCATAATATAATTCTCAATTTCCAATGGATGAAATTCATGGAATTTTCTGAAAAATGTTTCCATGCTTCATTTCAAGCCTAACGTCCAAAAGTCTATCTTCAATGCATGCTACATTTTTGCAACATCTTGATATAAGAGCATGGATGAACCTTATATTCATGAAAAAACATTTCATATATATCCTAAAATATTAAAATATGTCCTTATTTAATTTGGTGATTATTATCATTAGATTATCTATTTAAAGAATATCCTGGAATAATATGATCTCTCTACACCACCACCTCTCAATAACACATTTGAGATTTGACTACCCACCCCAACATTGAATAAGATACAATAATATAATATAAACAATAATTTCCATCCAATAACTCCATATTAAGATGAAAAGATACTAACTTATCAATCATCATCCATTAATCTCTATACTCTTTGAAAATATATCAATATGTTTTTTGACACAATTTATCTATCACCACATTACCCTTTATAAGGATATATGTTATCTGAAAATCACCATCTTAAAGAAATTTAATCCATGTCATCCACCTCATTTTATTGTCTCTATATAAAATATATAACAAAAATTCTTAAAGTTCAGGGATATCTCAAAGTAGTCTCTTAAAAATAATATATCCATAACTTTAATAAAAGGAATATAAATACTAACTAAATATTAGAGGAAGTATAATTATGATCACAAGGATATAACTATCTAGACCCATGTTCTATGAATACTCACTCCAAAAATAAATATAACCTAACAATATTTTTGATTCATCATATGAAACCTATTAAGGAAGTCCATCCTCTTGTAATATTAGAATGGATGAACACATTTTTATTTCCTTAAAAAACTAAAAATATACTTGGAACTGATCTGTCTATACAAAATCCATCCCTATATTAATCAATGAAAAAATGGGGTATCTCTTTGAGAGAAGTCAGATATGAACCTCATATAGCATCCTGTTAGCTAGAAAAATCTTTTGAACTCTAAGAAATTCCTATATTGTTCCCAAAAATTAATAGTATCAATAAAAAAAACTTGTGAAAATATTATTCCCCAAAAATGTAATCTTTACAACATGAAGAATAAATTGGATAAATTTCCATATTTATCATTCTCAAATAATAACCAATTGAAAAACATATATTCTATGAATCATCTTATTTTAATCATAAATAATATAAGACTTCATGAATAAATATCATAAAACATTGATCGAAATATAATTGAAATATATAGTTCTTTAACCTCATGAATATATCTAGTGAATTTACCAATCTGAACAACATCATCAGTCACTCATAAGGATCATATATACATCAAAATTAAGCCATTTATATATATTAATGAATTCTATTCTGGTGATATCATTCTTAAAATAAATCATTAAAAACCATCTTACACCATTCAATTGGTCAATGAGTTTATTAATCCAAGGTAGATGATAACGGTTTTTCCAAATTACAGAATTTATTCATTATAAATAAATGAATAATCTCAAAATTATATTTTCTTTCACAATGAATAAAACTAGTGAACCCCTTATTGACAATCTTGGACTAATAAAACCTCTATTCAGTAAATCATCAACCAGTATCTGCAATTAAAAAATCTCCAATGGTTTCATCCTATATAAAACCAAATAAATTGGAATCATTTTCCGATGTTACTCTATCATAAAATCAATATAATTATATAGAATTATATTCATAAATTTATTTATATAGAAAAATATAAATTCCTAAAAAAAGGGAAATCTACATCCTTACCTTCTGTTACATACAATAGTAGTGTTTCTGATTGATATGTAATTTGATTTGTATTAGTCCATTTATAGATTATTTCATGATCTCATTCCCCAATGGGCATGGATTGTTCACTATTTGGTTAGTGAAAGGTAAATATTCATCAATGAATATTTACTCACACCCATATAGAGTATAACCAATCCATACCAAGGTTTAAATCATATTAATACATTTATAATAAGAATAAGTCATAAAATAATTATTAATTTCCAATAACTAGTTCAAAATAACAACAATTCTTGAATTATATCAAAAAATCGCTAATAAGTGTCGATAAATCTAATAAAAGATATAATATCTCTATATAAATATTCAACACATTTAAATATATGGGAGGTGAATTTTTTTGATGATCCCATGAATACTAATATTAGAATAATAGTATAGTAAAAAAAAGTACCTCACACCACCTCTAGTTTATCCACTATAACTATATCTACCATATGTAACTGTCCTTGAATATTTAATCCTCTTATATATCCATGATGACTTTAAACATCTTATCCATGATCCAGACACAGAACTTGTGGATGTGGTATAATAAACTATTTTTAAGATCTTCCGCATCTAACTCCATGATTTAGACTATCCAAAAGGTTTCAGATAATACTGATACTATATTTATTAACACTTAGGAGATTATGGATTTTGATAGTAATAATACTATGAAATAGTACTTTGAAACTAATGGGGAGGATTGTTCACTATCATGCTACGTTCCTTCCTCCTATTGAACTACTAGAATGATGCGTATGCAAACTAGTGATGATATAGACCACTATAAGAAAAATAGATATGTCCTAGGTTACTTTATGATGGATCTAACCTATATTCTACTAATGTCTTAGGATATGATGATAATTTATGCCTATAATCTCATAGTAATATCTATGGAGTGGATCTTTTATTTCTAGTCCCTCTATATAAAAAACTATATTGTATCATCTCCTATGGAGAATCAATATGGGCTCATAAATTCTTAACAATCTATGTTCACTCCACCACCATGGTGTACGATTTCAAATTCTAGGTCTAAATTTATTATTGGATCACTACTCATAGTACTAACCTAAAATGAAATTATCATAGTGCCTCATTGATTTTCATATCAAGAGAGTAATGACTCAATCCCATGAATCTAGAACCAAATGTTTCACACTATATCCTCCCTCTCAGATGGATATCATATCTTTCTAACACACACCCTTAAAATATATGATAAATACTCTTCCTAAAACTGGTTATGAAATTGTTTGTATCAGATCAGGGACTCATCTCAACTGCTTTGACAAAGTATATCCTGTTAAAGAGTTATGAATCACAATAATATTATCTCTAATGGGACCTAATGCCACTATAGTGAATGTAAAATTAAAAATCCAACCATAAATCATACTACCATTATTATATCTTAATATTAGATATTGATCCATTATACCTTGGAAATAAATTACATTATAATTATTTCCAAAATTCACTTGTTGTAATACCCTATATTGGGATATATGGATCAATACATAGTTAAATAGAAGCTTCTAGATATTCCACAACCTCAAATCTAATTCACTTTCCATGATACATAACTTTAGATAGATGGAAGATATTTAATTATTATATGACCAGAGAAATGGGAAGATAAAACATAGATATCTGTTGGCCAAACCTATGTGAATAAACATTCGTTACTTATCATACACAAATCAAAATGATATTTATATAGCTGTATGATTCATGCACCCATAAATGGGTGTGTAGACTCTAGAAATTTAAATCATCCATTAGGTGTAGTTAATAGATAACCAAGGTCTATATAAAATAATACAACTACCACATATATCCATATAAAGATTCCATGGATTATTTTCTATGATAAATTCAAATACTATACTACCATACTAATCGTAAATAATCTTCACCCATTCCTACTATAAACTCTATATTAAATGTAAATCTCAACCAAATACCCTGATACCACTCTACGATGACATTCCCATTGAAATATCCCTCCTTAAATAAATTATGTGAATGATAATACTCATGTGAATAAATAATATTAATTTAAAAATATATAGAATCTAAAACATGTAAATCTATCCTAACTTAAGGTATGGTGAATCTCAATTAATTTTACCCAATTCTCACCAAAATCAAATTCCAAAAAATAGGGAACACACAAAAAGACATATAATAGAACTCACACAAAAATAATTTTAAGGGACCTCCTAAACTAATTCCTACTAGACATAGTCTCCACTCAACCCAGTGTATAATGTCCTGTCAGTCACTCACTTTAATAGAATATTCATATCAACATCATAACCTTGTACACAACTTTATCCACAAGTGGGGTGGGTACTTGCATTTTTAGTTGCCTATCTAGTTATACTGCTCACTTACTTGATGTTGGGTCTCACTTGAGAATCACTCCCTCATGTGGTAGATGTATAGAAAAATTAGGGGTTACCACCACATGATTAAAATATTATAAATTATAATATAGGTAACTTGAAATTCATATACACAATATCAATATTCATCATTAGTATATGATATTACCATTGTGGTAATTATACTTTTATTCCCTATAGAATTCATATAGATATGAATTTTAATTTCAATGGTACCCCACACATATTTCTTGATTGCCTATAACACTCCCATGTTATAAAATCTGAATATATATTGTACTTTCATAATATATAATATGAATCTCTATGGTACTCCCAAATCACATACCCTTTATTACATATACTTGATAAATAGTAGAGAAACAAGAAACTCATGATATTTAAAGTCTTAGGGTGTCTCAAAGCCAGTGCGTTCTTATAGATTTCAATACACCCCAATATTGTAATCATACTACCCTTCACTGAGAATTTTTTTAACAAGTTCTTTAGAGGAAACAATATCCAACTATACCATATATATGTTTCTATTATAAGTTAAATATTATTCAATATAATTTATTCTAGTGAATATACTCCGTCAAATTCTACCATTAATTACTCTATATAATATTCCATGATATTTAGAGAGGATTTACAAGGAAAATATAGAGTTTTAATAATAACCATTGATCATATCATGATCAACATATCAAAATATAACCCCACATTATTATAATAAGATAGGGAAAGAATAAAAGTAAAAAATGACTAATGTTATGTTAATGGATTGAATTTTGATGAGAATCACATAACCCCCAAGTAAGTATTTATAAGGAATTTTTTTTTCATCTTGTGAGTTGCATGGCCCCCTTTTCCAAATAGAACAACCACCATGACCAAATAGAACTACCTCCATGCTGTAATGGCATGAACTGCATTCCCTAATGGAATGGACTCTAGGAACTAATAGAATAGGCCCTATTCCATAATGGAATGACACAATTTAATTTTTTTAAATATATAAATTAAAATATCTTTAAGAAATATCCTCAATTTCCACTAAGTCACCTCAATGAGAAAAATTTATAGAAATCCAATATAATGAAATATTTCATGAAACATAATATACATAATATGTATTTCATTGTTCATACTCTTATAAATAAAATATTTATAAAACTTAACAGTTAATCATAATTTAATTATTCAAAAAATCACTCATAAATTGATATTTCTACAATATAATTTTTCATAAATTCATCATAATTCTATTAGTAATTATAGTTTTAATATTCTATGAATAATAAATAACATAGATAACTTCCCATAAATAATAATGTTAATTTAATAGAGAATTTCTATAACCTTTAAGACTTGACCCTAATAATATAAAAAACATTCATTATTCACAGTGGGGAAATAAATAAGGGATCAGAGGCAACTATCTTTTAATATTTCCTTTAAAATTCATTATTCTTCATTCACCACATCATTATTAAATTAAAAAATTTGGGGATTTAATTTAACTAAAGAGTGGTAATAAATAATTCCATTGATGGGTGAATAGAGTAGAATTTGAGTGTAATGAATACGGGTGCCTCCTCCTCTTTTTGTAGATGAAAATACATCTTCCCACTGTCAATTTACTCTTGTCATACACCTTAATTAACATTTGACCTCCCATATTCATTCTCTCATTCTACTATTGAAGACTAGATTACACCTCTAAATCATAATAAAAGTAAAAAAGGACATTTCTTATTCCACATTCCTCTATTCCATGGATACCAATCTCTTATAAATAATAAATATTATATCTTTATAATAATTACTATAAAAATGATTAATCTAAATTTTAATTAAATATTAAAAATTACATTTTTTTCTTTAATAGAAATTTAATAAAAAATATTCTAAAATTTTAAAAAACTTTCAAACATAAATTTTTAACTTCTGCATTTGATACACTTTATGAGATTTTCATCCTTGAAACAACTAGACCAAAATCATAAAATCTCAAACTTCATTTTTTCAATCACATGAGCCTTCAAAAACTATACTAAATAAGCCTCCCTGATAATTTTTCCTTCAATATTTTCATCCTAGAAATGTTTTAGGTGAATAATATTAATATAATTAGACATGAAAAGAAAAATAATAATTATTAACTTATTCATATATCCATAAATACAACTAAAATTTAAAATTATATAATGACAAAATAAAAGAAAAGTTACTAGTGTACTTAAAAAAAATTTAAATTTTTTCCCTAGGTTCCCTCCTTTACATTACCATATACTCAATATAATAAAACCAATTTAGTTAAAAAAATGCACAAAAAATTATCTCTATACTCCTTAATCTTAATTGGATGCTCCCCAAAGGTTTCATCTTCCTTCAGAATATCCAAAACCCAATTAATGACATAGAAATACTTTGTCAAATATTTTTTTTATCAAAGTGATCCTATACCCTCTATAACTATAGAGTTATAAATAATCAATTAACCTCGTCTCCAATTTTACTCATAACCTAAAAAGTAGTTAAAAATATTAGAAACAACTTACCACCCCTCTAAATTCTGCACCACCAATGGTATATAGAGGCTCATAAAATGATATAATCACTAACTATAAACTCTAATGGAATGTTCTTGTAATCAAAATAAAAATTCGATGAACTCTATACAATGTTCATTATTTCCATAATATATTATAATACCTTCATCATACTATGAACCATGTTTGTTCTAATAATTTTATATAATTCAAAATCAACATAATATAATAGATAATGTAAATGTCTCCCATACAATGATGTATACAATTCCATTTTCATAGATTACTAATAGATTTTGTTGTAATTGAATTTTACTAAAGGTATATTCATAAACCATGATTCACAAAAGTCCAATAAATATGAACTCAACATATAAAATTATATCATATAAGTATAGTATTTAATCCAATCCTAGATTCTATAGATACATCTATCCAATTACATTAAGGCATGTTTATTAACTGTAACAACCCTGGTGGAACTTGGTTATAAGACTTCACTTTCTAATAACTAAATAATTTATTCATGAACTTCATACAATTCAATATAAATCCCATCTTAAACCCCCTCTATATATAATAAAATCTATTATCCTCTCCCAGATTTACATACAAGGATAGTTATGACATTTCCAAAAAACTTTTTTACACATAATCTATAGTAAAAAAATGTGTTCGTGTAATATAATCTAACAATATTAATTATATAAACTATCAACTAAAAGAATCTATATGAATAATATGATGACTCCACACATCCATATATAGATCATCCGTTTTTCACTTACTTAATTTTTCCACCAATGAAGAATATTCAATCATCTAATATAAATAAGTTTATACATTTACTCTCTCTATATCTTGAAATAGAGCTACTACCTTTTCGATAATATTATTTTTATATTATACATCTCTTGAAATATATTGAGGTAATTATAAAATCAACGCATCAAATACTACATTATCCATTCACGGGGTATTTGTGATCTCAAATTCATAATATTAATGGAATCAAATTTATCACCACTAACTCAAGTTTAAGTCCCTCTATTATATATACAGATTAAACATTTTTGGTCTATAAAGAAAAATATGCAATGACCTATTTCATTGGGTTTATATTGATTTGGGAGATTACATATTCCATTGAAGATAAATCTTGATGGATTTTGGAATTGTTTAATTCATATTAAAATTGGATATATATTGGTTCCTATATAGAGTTTAAACAATATTGATTTTCCATGTAGAATTAGTGAAAAAGGAGGAGAGAATGAATTAATTTCAAAATTGGAGAAGTGAGTTTGATATACTATAGTAATCTCACCAAATACACATTAGAAGGATACTATAGTTTCATTGGTTAGCTAGTGGAAAGTGACCCTATCACAAAGAGTCCTTTGGTGGGAATTGGTGACATGATGGCCCTTCAGAACTCTAGTGTGGTTCACTAGAGCCAATGTGGGTTTTCCAACTCCTAATTAAAATTTGAATCATTTTTCATTTTTATCGAGGAATTTATAAATTATATTTGGTTTTTTTCTTCCATATATATATACATCAATGGGATTGAGAGTTCCCCCTATTTTCTCTCCTTCCCATACTTCTTCCTCTATTGGTGCGAGTGATGCAAGACAAGCTTAACTCTCTGAGGTAAGTTGTAGTATCCTCCTTATCCTTTCATTAATTTTCTTTTTTTTCCATTATAATATGTTTTTATTTTATTTAGTGTAGGTATGTGTGTATGATTTCACCAGATCATGGCAAAATCACACCAAAATGATAGAGATTTTGTGTCCAGTTGCTAGAGAATGATTGGTGATGATAAACACATGTGTTTTATATCTGTTTCGGTAAATGTACATATCATATTGGTAAAATATTTGATTTTAATAAATTATGGTTAAAATTTATTGGATAATTGAAATAAGTATTTATAGATTCGGTCATAGAGGGTTCAGGATTCGTCTATGTCCTATACACACTTTGTTTCGTGGGATTCTTCTGATGTTGTGCCACTTGGTGAGTTTTATCAAATTACATTGATTTTAGAATTAATTATATAAATAATTGAAATTATTTTATTATTAATTAATAATCCCCTTTGATGTTTTAGGGACTCATTGATAATGGGTATTGATGAAATTTACTAGGATTAAATATGTAACATGATTTGATTTAGGTGGTCCATATTGTTTTCTACTTTTAATATAAATTTTATATTTATTTATGATATAAATGATTAAATGAGTGGGTGAAATTAACAAAAGTTGTATAATACATGTATTAAAGGGATATAAGGAAAAAGTTATGATTAGTAAGACCAAAATATGTGATTCATAACCATTCCCTTGAATTTTCAAACTGCTCAGTGAATTTTTATATTATAAATATTTGATAAAATAATAAATTGGACCTATGATCTATATCCTTACTTGGTTGATGAATTGAGTGAGATAATTATGTACTATTTATTTTTATATGATTCACTATTGATATAAGTGATTCATATGAGATAATATCAATTGGTTACTAGTATAACCTTATATGATCTGGGCTCATTAGGTTTTGTGATCTATGAAACTTAGATTAATATCATCTTAAGAGGTATGGTGGTATTAGTAAAACTATAAGGGAACTCATGTTAGAATATTATGTTAATATCATAGTGATATATTCACATTTAGGGTTCCTGTATGTAACAAGTCAGTGATGAGACTTAGAGGCTAAGTCACCATAAGATAGGTGACTTGTGATATGGAAAGGGATTGAATGGATTAATATAACAGTGGTTTCATATGACCATATGTGATACCCTACTATGGGTAGTGTATTAGGTTTATTAATAGAATAAAATTTCATCTTTAAGGAATGGTAATGATGGGTCATAACTTCACACCCATATTCACTTGAGTTATGATTATGGTGGGGTTGGGATATGACATTGATGACCAAGTTTTAAGTCATGGGTATTCAGATGCACCATTAATTAGATAAAAAATTTAATATTATTTGAGTTATAGTGATCGATATATTGAGATTAATTATACATATGGATGGTACAATGGTTTATAAACCATGGGATTATGTTGGGAAGTGAATTTCCTAATGATTTTTTTTATTATCATAATGTTTTTAGTTATAGTGTATTGAGTTTTGCAATTGAAGTTGGAGACGATTCTTGACCTAATATTCTCTAAATGACAATAAGTTTGGATTATTGGATGAAATGGGGGATTTACCTTGAATTTTCTAGGTTTAAGTGATTTAACTAACCAAAATTTAGTCATGGATTATGATTTTTCCATGATAGTTTATATGGGTTATATTTTTTATATCTAGTAGATTTTGGGATTAGATAAGTTAGATATATTTTAAACCTAGTGTCTAGTTGATTATGTGTTTAAAAAGGTAATATATCAGTAAAAGAAGTATTTTTTTTATTTGGTTGCACAAATATGGATTTTATGTCAACTTAATATCCTGGTGATAATGAGATCAACTATCTATACCTGATGCCAACCTAGAATCAAGTTGATTATGAGTTTGGATGGGTTAGACACAACCAAACCAAGTATCTAGTTTATTATAAAATAAAAGGGGATGGACATGATTCAAACCATGTATCTAGTTTATAATGATTTCAAATAGATTATATGGATGATAAACTATTATATAGTTGATCATTAGATTTGATTTGTTGGAAATGATTCCAACCTAGAATCCCAATGAATGCTTTTTTTCTTTGAAATTACTAGTACAAGATGAAATAAGTAGTGTCAATGATTTTAGAATATTGATAAGATAATAAATAATCGATATACTAAAATGTGATGTGTGTTACTAAATTAATATTATAATTCACATGAATGAACTTATATACTCATTAATATTAAAGAACTTTTTTCTACTATTCTATTGATTTTTATACTCATACCCTACATGTGCACCTCAGTGGATGTTTAGACCTTTTAGTAACATGTAGGTTAGGGAAATGAGCCCAATATAGGTGAGTTATGAGTGTCTTATTAGTGTCTAAAATTATAAGGTGAGGGTGTGGGTTGGTTGTAGTGACTACTTTATTTATGCAATTTACTTTTTTTAATATATGTCATTTAATTTTTGACCTTATACTATAAATCCATATTATATTAGTGTGTTATCTATTTTAATAGGTATTTTATATATATTATTATTCTTTGGATTATATATTGAGGTTATAATCACCCAATGATGTTTTATTTGACCATTATTTCTAGTTAGAAACTTCTATAATATGGGTGGGAGATTTTGAGGTGATGTGGTGACATGACATGGGTCAATGGTTGGTGACTATTCTAGGTACATTACAAAATAGAATCAAAGGCCCTTATTTTTTTTCATGAGATTTTATGGATTTTTAATTGGGGATACATTATCCAAAACTTGGAATAAAAGTTATACTTCTTCTTGGACAATACATGTTTTTGTGAAAGTATAAGTTAATAAGGTGATGGGTTTGTTGTTATTATTTTTAATTATTATATTTTAATTATTGGATAAAGTTTTATGATTGTGTTTATTGTTTATTATTTTAATCTTAGACTTGGGTGGAAATAGGCATGTGTACATAGATCATACTTGACATGTAGGTTTATAATACATGTACATGCTTGTGTCTGATTGGAAATATTATATTGAAAAAATATATTTAATTAATTAAAACAAAAATAATTATCTACTATATGTTTTCTTGAATGAATTATTGGTACAATATTCATTAGATGAACCCTATTATATAATATGTTTTCATTCTAATCACTTTATATTGATGTTGTCAGGATATGAAAATGAGTATGATGATTACCATAGAGTGCATGGTATAGTTATGTGGATACCTCTGTGTAGATGGGAACCCATGGAAGGGTTTTTTTGGTTGGTATATTTCTTTAAATTGTATGATTACAAAATCATGATTCTTTTCATTATTTATGAAAAGTTTAATGTGTGTAGTGTTTAGATTAGGTTAGAATTATTTGAGTGGATGTGTAGGATAAAAATTTGTTTTTCCTATCTATACATTAAATAGGTTGTAATATGTGAGAATGACCTAAAATATGGGTTTGTCTAGGAACATGGTTTCCATTAAACTAGTATTATGGGAACATACTTCAAGTAATAGTAATAAAAAATTTGCGTTGTGTTATTTAGTGAATATTCATGGTATATGGAATTCCTTGGGAATGGGCGGGAATGAAAGAAAAACTAGTTCTTTGTGAAATATCTTGTTGACATACGTGGGACACATGGTTAATCATTTTGGCATGTGAGTCAAGAATTAAAAAGATATGAATCTTGACGTTAGGAGTTCAGTGGTATAAAAAACTAGTATGTGAGTGTTTACCTGCATGTGGAAAAAATACGATATATATTGACAATGTTTAAGTATAGTATTGAGAGAGTTTATTTGTTTCATCTCTTACTATGGGGTAAAGAGAGTGAGTATTCACATAACATACATGGTATATGGGAAATTATGAGCTAGGACCGACCTTGTGATAGTAATTATAGTCATTAGTTTGGAGTGGTTATCATTTTATAACACGTGAGAAATATTTATTAGATTATGATTATGAATATCCTAAAAAGTGAAATAATGACAGTGTCATGGAATCCTTTGATTCCCTAAGTTATTTTTGTTAAATTAGGTAATTTGATTGAGACTCATTGAATAATCACAATTGGGGTGTGATCTGGTATGGGTAAACCCATTTTAAGGTGAGATATACATCTTTTTAAGTTAGAAAGGGATGATAGAGTTTTCCCTAATAAAATTTCATTATGTGTGAGTCTATATATAATATTCTATAGGTATTACCAAATAAATACCCACTATAGAGGGATAATGGGATTGGATATGACTAGTGAAATATATGATTTTTTTTGGTATTTATGAGAAATTTAAATAGGATTATTAGGTTCATGGGTAATCTAAGATGGACTACTCATATGGGTGATAAAGTGATACCTCTCAATAAACTCTAAAATTAGTGAGATGAATAATAAATTACTTTAAAGATTGATGGGTTGAGTGACTCAACTTTCCTGGAAGAAAAGTAAAAATATATCCTAACTATGGTGAGATAGTACATTTATGGGAATTATAAAACTTCTTATGAGGTGATAGATTGTTTTGGAATAATGACTTGGGGTTACTGGAATTAAGATGTGTCCTAAATATCCATGTTTCGTGGTGATGAATTCTTTTTGATCTCAAACAATGGTAACTTGGAGAACTATAATATTTTTGACCACGAATCATGGATTGTGTACAGTGAAACCATGATGATTATGGGTTTTAGGTAGGATGATTGTGATGAAGTGATAATAATTTAAAATATATGGTGGGTGGAACACCATAAATGGATTAAGTGTGAAAACATTATATAAAGTGAATTATAATGAACATTGAGAGTATCATGAACGGTGAACTCAACCAAGAAATGGTTGTCGTTTTGTGTTATTACTTTGATTCAATCAAGTAATATATGTAGAGTTAGTGGAAAAAACCAAGGTGTGTGAATCAATACATGATGATTTTCTAGAGTTAGTTTGTTTGATGACTTTTGTGAGTGGAATTAGAAAAAATAACAGGGGAGTTATTCATGATTTAATAATATTAGTAATGATGATAAATTATGATGACCTTTTTAATTGATAAATATTTCATGAAATATATTTGATCATTAGTGGTAGGATATGGATTTTGGTTTTGGATGATCGGGAGATTCTTGGATGTATCTCTAAGAAGAAAATGAACTAGTGAAG
The DNA here is from genome assembly GCA_963277665.1 of Viscum album. Classification (NCBI taxonomy): domain Eukaryota; kingdom Viridiplantae; phylum Streptophyta; class Magnoliopsida; order Santalales; family Viscaceae; genus Viscum; species Viscum album. Next base: position 2,040,420,382 of record OY728147.1, on the reverse strand, counting down.
GCCAACAATATCAAAAATTAGGAATTTCTATTATTGATAATAAAAATTTTCACTACCAACTCGGTTAGAAAAATTTCTTCAATGAGATAAAACCTTCTAGTTCCATGGTGTAAGATCTATTTTTTAGAAAATTTGATTTATTATAGTACTAACTAATGATTTTCAAATGTGATTGAGTATGATGAACTAAATATTTAGTTCAGATTTTCATTTTAGGATTGAATGGTGTGTATGATGAATTAAAGTGAGATTACTCTATGTAATAGTTAGTTCCTCTAGATTTGTGTGGTGTTGGAAAAATGGGAAACAAAATGAACTTTAACATGGGAAGTAGGAATTTCATCTCAGTAAATATTTAGGTTCAGTAGAGATGCGGAATGAACATTATCAAGAATGATAAATATTATGGTGGGAAGTTTTCGACAACCTGTTCCATTAGGTTTTCATAAAACTAAGAGATAAGAATTCGAGTTGATTATATTTCGATTTTAAAATTTAAATATTTATTTTGATGAGAGTTAATATGATGAACCTATGGAGATAAAATGGTAGTTATATAAATAAAATATTTTTTAAGAAGAGTGGGTGTGATAATTCATTTTTAAATATGAGGAATTAGGTTGAAATGTTATAGAAAAAGGATACTAATACAGAGGTTGGATTTCAATTTCATTTTAGTATCCATTTAGTGGATATAGAACCCACTACTGATAGTTTGGGGGTTGGCACTGGGGACATAGTGTCTTACCATAACTTTGGTGAGGACCATTGGATTTCCATGAGTTTAGTCAATCCTCACATAAAGTGAGGTTCCTTTATTTAATTTCAGGGGAATTTTTATCAAATAAATTCAATTTTTTATTCTGATATCTATTCAAGTTAAAGGTGGAGTCTTCCCCCTTTACCCCTATTTCCTTTATTCTTTAAATTGTGTAGAATATCCAACTTGATTATATCTTATTGAGGCATGGTTTGATCTAATCGTTTTTATTTATTTGTTCTTATTTTTCTATTTCCTCCTATGATTATTTTTTTTATCATGGATAAGAATTTGAGTGTTATTTTATTAGGGCATATTTAAATTTAATAAAAGTGATAGGAATTTTGGGTGTAGTATCTTGAAGATTCATGGTGACAATGAGAACATGTGTTTACTCATAATTTTGGTGATATTAAATATAAAAATTATTAATTAATTAATTTTAAGTAATTATGGATGAAATTTATTGATCAATCAAAATTGGGATTTGGGGAGTTTACTCATAGAGATACCATATACATCCATGAGTCATATTCACTCTATTTCATGGAATTTATATGGTGTGGCACTGCATGGTGAGAATTACTTGATTATTACAATTTTTGTGTTAAGTATGGGATTGAATGGGTCTATTTTATAATTTATAAAATTTCCCTTTCTATGAATTTGTGACTCTAGGACATTAATAAAGGGATAAAATGATCTTGGATTATATATATAATTCCATATAATCTTGGTGGTCATTATCAATTTATTTTTTTATGAATTTACTTATGGTGACTTACAAATGTACCAATGGGGCTTAAGGGGATATGGGAGAATAATTATCTTTTATTTGGTCAATAACTAGGGATACAAGAGTGTTTCATAAAAATTGAGACCCACTCCATGATTTTTTAGATAATGAGTTTAAGATAAAATTGTGAAAGGGACCTATATAGGGTGTTTATCCTTTAGTGATGAGTTGAGTGACCTACCAAGACCCTAATGTTATTATTCGATTCTCTGTTGAGAGTAGTTAGTTGTGTGTGCACTTTATGGGATGTTATTTTTCTAATTTTAAAGGATTTTTCTGCATTGGGATTGGTGACCTATGAATAGAGACTGAGATTAAAATGAGATGTTGAGTAGGACATGTATGGATATAATTGATTATTTTTATAATGGTATACTTGTGAGTTAACAACCTAATAATAGGTTGAATTAAGGGGTTTATTTATGGGGGGATCAAAGACTTTTTAAAGATCAAATAACACTTACTCAATATAATATAAGATAATAGAAACCATAATTACTATGTTTATCAAGCTATGAAAATCCAAAACCAAGTATAATGTAAATAAAAAATATACCTTTCAACGTAAATAGATTAGCTTCATTATTCGATCAAGTTCTTGATGAAGATCACTAGGAATAAAAAAATTACTCTTCCCTTTAAGGTTTATCTATGAGATGATTCGAATCACCTAATGATTGGGAAAGACCCCCTAACAACCATGATATTCGAGTTACTCAGAGGGAAAAGGATGGAGGAGAGAGAGAGAGAGATTCAAAGTGTATAAATAGAAAGATTTGTTTAGGCCCCCACGCCATTTCTCTTGGATATTTCTCCTTTATATTAGACAAAAAAATTCACACTGATCCTCCCAATAACTAACTCATACATTCAAAACCTATAGGTAAATGGAATTACAATTAAAAATATTTATAACCCTTGGTGATATAAATACAAAACATTTCATTCATTAATGGGTTCTAATGTGGATGATAATTTTAAGGTTAGCATTTAATGACCAGTTGCCTAAATGAATTTTAGGGATACCATGTGAATCCTACCATATTATTTTTCATATTATAACATAATGATTTATCTATTTCCTAAAATATTAATGGAAAAAAATGGAAAGATATCAATATATTAGGATTTATGATATGAATAAACCCCGAACTATGTGAGGACTTTTTTCTACATGTTTTACCATATGAAATATCTATATCATAAATTTTTATATTTTTAAACACACATCATGGATTTTGGGTATATCTATAATGAAAGTGTATGTCATTAGAGATATAGTGACTATTTTGAGGAAAGATGAAGGGATGGTTGAAATATACCTAGATTTTACCATTAATTTTTTAATTAAATAACTTGTTTGATAGATTGGTCCAAATTAAAATCTAAACTATAACAAAGACACAATATTTTTATACCATTAAAACCTGACTATTGAATTGGTAGGTCTAAATAAGAGTAATCTAATTATGAAATATATCTAAATAAATGTTATTCTTAAAAAAATTACTTATTTCATTATTATGTTTAAGAATATATCTTTGTATGCAATGTAATTTTTATTATGTAAAACTAAGTATATTATTATTAAATGATTATTTTAATAAAATATAATATTTATTGATTAGTTTTATATTTATTATAATTTTATATAAATTAATAATAAGAATAATAATTATTTTAAAAAGTTATATTCTTATAAAAATTGTTCATTATTATATTTTATATCTTTATTTAAAAGTTAAAATGGAAAAATATCGAAATTGAATTTGTAAAAATAAACTTAATTTTTATATTTATAATGCCCATTTTAGTTTAGAATGTATTTTTTGGATGTTTTTAAAATATTTATTTTTAGGTGAATAGTGTGGCTTACTATTTTTACAAATAACATGAATTTTATGAAATTATTGGTGTATAATTATTAATTTTAAATTTATTAATCCTTTTTATGAAAGTTTTTTTTATTTTATAAATAAATTTATAAATTTAAATTTTTTTTAATTTATAAACTCATATTTTTAATTTAAAACATAAGTTATATTTTTCAAAAAATTGTTTTTAACTTAGAAAGGCTTGGAGAATGAGTAATTTTTTTTTATATTATACATATTTTATTTTAAAATAAATTTTTGTCTATTTTAGAAATTTAATATAATTAAGTGGACTCAAAATTTAGAATAAGTATATCGAAATTATTTAAAAATGGAAAATTTTATTTTATGTCATAATGGTTAAATTGGATTAGTAAAAACTAGTTACTATGGTGAAAACAAAAATGGTAAAAATGAGAAACTTAAGATGTAAAGGAAACAACATGTTGAAAACATGTTTTTTAATGAGTTTTTGAGGTTTTTTTGAACCTTTAATATTCTCATATTCTTTATTTCCAAATTTTGGATCCACATTCACTTAGATGTACTTTCCATTTTTAAATTGTTTTTGGTATTTATAGAAATACCATCCCTTTTCACTTATAAAATAGGCTCCCATTTCACCACTTCCCCTTATATCAAAACTAAATAATTTCTTCCAAAACTATACCCAATACTCTCCAAAATATTTATATCCACCTAAAATAGGTAACAACCTTTTCAAAATTCTATCCCACAAAGACTCAACCCCCTTCATAGAGGAGATAATCCAAGAAGTGAGGTACAAGTTCCAAATATTTGTTTCTCAATTCTATTTTTTTGTAGTCCTTATTATTAAAATTTCCCTAGAACATATTAAAATGACATGTTTCTAACTTAATTATAATGAAATGTTTTTATAATTATGGTATAATCATCTTCCACCTTTCCCTTTTCCTTTATTAAAAATGAAAATGTGAATCATGCGTTTTTGTTGACTACCACCTCCATGAAGAAACATGTTCGTTTTCCATCACAGCCTGACATAGATAGATAAAAATAGAATTTAATATATAATTATGATATCTATAAATTATTTATTTTATTAAATGTTAAATCATATTATTCTTTTAAATACCACTACCCTAGTATCCCATAGATGGTGGATAATGTTTTTACATTGGTACAAGATACAAGATATCACATCCCAAAGGACCAAATAATTGAGTAGTTTTTGAAAACTAGATATGTACATGAATATAAAATTATATTTTAAATCATAAAATATAATGCACTCTTTTTTTAGAACACCATTATTCCCTCTATAATATCACTAAAAATCAATCATAATACACTTCCTGGAATCTTAGGTAAATGAAACAAAATAATGGGCTAAGCTAATTTGCTTAGTTTGGGTATGCGTACAATGGAAGATAATAAGGCATGCATAATTTTGAAAGAATAAATAATGATCATATAATTACATAGAAATGATCATATTATCTTGAAACATATCCATGTATATCATAACAGAAGTCATGATTGATTATGAACACAAGCCCCCATTTTTGTAAATTATATAAGATTATTGGTCACTCCATATTGAAATGTAGAGTGGTGAAAAAAAGTTACTCAACCCAATTAAATGGAATAAAAAGAGGTCAAGAGGTATAAAAAGGAAAAAGGTCCTATTATGGAGAAACCTAAACCCTCTAAAAAGAAAAATGAAATGTGGGTGAAAAAGCAAGGTGACCCGAATCCCTTAAAGTATGCCATTGGAAAATACTTGGATGACTTAGAAAAGGAGGTGAATAATGAATCTGGAGATCAATATATTGCTGATGATATTGTGAAAATTATCATGGAAACTATCAAGAAACCTCAACAAAGAACTAACTATTGGCGAATACATGTTTTTCAAGGAGGGTAAATTGATTGAAATGAGTTATTTTCATGGAATTTATATGGATATTAATCATAAAATCACATTGATTAGTGCCTATGATCAGGAATATGGGAAAATGGAATTAAAAAATGGTTAAAATAAAGTCAAATACATATATTATGGAATTTACAAGCCATCAGAGACCTCAAAAAACCAAGATGGCATTGTTTCTGCCCCCAAATCTCTTGATGGTATTAAGGTAAGCACTACTATGGGAAGTGAAAGTCCTAAATAATATACCCCCGATGGTAAAAAATGTATTTGGAAACTAAAGAAACTAACATCATGAAATTGATCATTGAAGTTTCTCATAAAGCTGATAAGGGAGCTGGGTCTATTGATTATACTCCTTCAGATGTGATCCAAGACCACATAATCATGGATACCATCACCCATGAGGATCAACCTGATATTTCACATACTTCAACAAGTAAAAGTGATACAGATTATAAATCCTATGTTGTTCATAAGGAAAATAGTACACAAAGTCTTTATAAGGAATTTCATCATCATTTTAATATAACTATTGATGAAAACACAACCACTACACCTAAAGAATTCAGAACCTCTTCTAGATCTCTATTAAATATATCATGTGATTAAAATGATAGGGAATGGAACTCCTTTTCTACAGTGAATAACAATAGAACCAAGGAGTAGTCTATTGTTAGTACATAACCTGAAAATGATATCATTATTCAGGAACCACTCATGAACATATAAACACTTACAAGGATCAATCAAAATACAGACTATCCTTGATCCAAAGACCACCACATATACAAAGGTATGTATCACTAAAATCGTTCTTCATATTACTTCTATTATTAAACAATAAGAGGTTAATTAAGATCCTATCCCCAACAATACTAACACAGTCAAAATATCCTCCAAGAGAAAGAGCTCCAATAATAAAAAGATGGGGGTTCCAACCCCAAGTATAGGTTTAAATAAATATTTTATTTTTGAATTTTCAGGGTATTTATAACTTTGAAACTATTATTACTTTAAAAATATATCTTCATTTTCATCATCCCAACTTTTTTTTTCTATTGCTGAGTTCAAATCTATATTTTCTTCTATTTTTTATCACTTGAACTATAATACTTATATTTATCTCAGTAATAGAAATAATAACTCTTCTGTTGAAACAATCTAGATCTTTTCACATACTACTTTTCATAATGATAGTGTTTATAATATTTTTGAACAGGTTTTTACCTGTGAGCTTGATTTTAGAGCTCCCAAATTTTCTGCTCTTTTTTCTATGCTAAAAATAGGTATCATTTTATAAGACTTCTTTGGAAGGATATTTTCTATTTAGGAAATATAATTCATTTACTATGGATTGTTTTTGGGGACCTTAATGCTATTATTGGTTGAAGTGAAAAAATGTGTCTAACCCACTCCAATATATTCTATTGATAGTTAAAAACCCTCATTTAAGACAACACTATAATTGAAATAAATATTATTGGGGAAAATACACTTGGTATAGAAATAATTATAATAAGGTGGTTTCTAGTAAACTATAAAAGTCTTTTTTAATGATATAACCCCGAAACAATGGTATACCATCTCCATCATCACTCTTCTCGACCTTAATTTTGACCATCACCTGATCTGGGTCACCGTCTCTATCAAAAAATCTAAACTTGTTGTTCCTTTCAAATTTAAAAATTCTTGGTTTTCTTACTAAGATTGTGACAATAATATTAAAAATTCTTGGATTTTTATGAACTATGGTAAAGATTACCTTTATTGCACCATGAAGTTAAAATTCCTTAAAAAAGGTAAAAGGATTGTGAAAATATAAATCTAACCAATTAAAAATGAGATTGTTTCCTTGGATGAAAATATTAACCAAATTCAATCTTCAACTACCAAATTTGATTTTAATATGGACCCTAAATGAGAAATTAATCCCACAAAAAAACTTAATCCCTTGCTCTCCATTAAATAGAAAATCCAAAAGAAATTTTTTAAAACAAAATAGCTCAAACATGGGGACAAGAACACTAAATTTTGTAAATCTAACAAAATATTTAGGAAATATTTCAAATACCAAAAATTTCCTAAATATTGGGAAAACATTATTGATACTGAGGATGGTATTTCTAATCATGTCATCTTCTACTTTACCAATATTTTTAATGGACATGATATCAATAAAGACAACCTCTCTAATGTAATTCCGATCATTTTCAAACTTGAGGATAAATCCTACCTCACTATAATACCTTTTGATCATGAGATCAAGGATACTTTCTTTAGTTTGAAATATGAAAGTTCTCGCAGGCCTGGTGTTATAAATAATGGTTTATTTCAACACTATTGGGTTGTTATACAACCTGATGTTTGTAGATTGGTTAAATATTTCTTTTCCAATGGTATTCATTCTCATGGTCCTAATGCCAATTCCTTTATTTGATCCCAAAGGTTGATAATTCCTCCATGATTAATTTATTCAGACTGATTGTTCTTATCAACACTCTCTATAAAATCATTACTAATATCTTTGGCAATAGACTTTAAACTATCGCGAATAAAATTGTTTCTTGGAACCAATTAATTTTTTTCAAGGGTAGAACCATCACAGATTGAATGTGCCATGCATATGGATTTACTAATATCTTAAAGAAACCTAATAGGGGAGTCAAAATTTCTATAAAACTTGACATCATAATGTTCTTTGATACCATTGATTGGAGCTTTATCTATAAGGTCTTCCATGATTTGGGTTTTAACAATATGTTCATTAAAGAATCAAAACTCTTTTCCACTCCACTCATATCTCCATCCTTATTAATTTATATACAAAGGGATAATTTAACTACACTAAAGGTGTTATTTTGGGTGATAACCTCTCTTCCATTATTTTCTCTATTTTAGATGATTACTTAAGAAGACTACACACTCATCTTTTTTAACAAGGGAAACCCATGCCTATCAGTACTTCTAGGAATCTGGCTGCTCCCATGCACTTCCTATATATGGATGATATTATTATTTTCTTAAAAGGAAGTAAAATAAATAATCAGAACCTTTAGGCTGATCTATCTCATTATGAATAGATTTTTTTTCAACCCATCTGTTGTAATAAATCATTTATTTTCATTAAAAAATGTTTCTTGATAATAGAGAAGCCTATATTTTTAATGATCTAGGCCTAAAAAAAGAATCTTTCCCTTTCAACTATATTGGTGTTCTTTATTTTTTGGGAAACCTAAAAGTATTTACACTCAAAAATGTTTGATCAAATTCAAAATCAGCTTTCATATTAGAAAGGAAAATCCATATCTATGTCAGGTAGAATTTTTCTTGTCAAATCCACAATTGTTTTTAAAATGGTTTACTCTTTTATGGTTTACAAATGGCATGTTGGACTTCTCAAGAAAATAAACGTCTTCATCAAAAATTTTGTGTGGAGTGAAAGCACTATCGAAAGAAAATTATTCAATATCCCATGGTGTAACCATTTGAAACCAATTGTTAAGGGTGTTATTGGAATAAAATAACACTAAAATTTTCAATGATTCCTTGAAATCTAGACTTACATATAATTTCATCTATAATGATGCCTTACCTCTTACTTTACATAAAAATATGTTCCTCTAAAAAATTAAAATGGCAAACTAAATCATATGTACTCTTCTATTTGGCCATCTATTAAGAAATATTTATCTATTTTTTTCTAATTATAGATGAATGGTTAAAAGAGACTCTTATATGTACTTCTGGTTAGATAACTAGATTGGAACATATTTGATTTCTATGGCTGATCCCAATCATTTACCCAAAAACACTAATGTCTCTATTAAATATTTTTTTAATTTCCCCTAGTTTCGATAGTCCCGATACCATTAACCCTATCATTGATAATTATCCCTTTTCTAAAATTAATTATTTTTTATTTTCGGAACCTTATCCCAATGGCATGCTTGACTATAAAAATTTTTATAACCATAATTTTATAAATTTAGATAATGATTTTACCAGGATAAATGTTTTTGATAAGACTTGGACAACACATTCAATAATAACCCTTATTTAGAGAATTTCTCATAACAGGGTCCCTACTGATACTTGTCTCCAATCATTTTGGGTCCAAATTTTCTCAAAATGCAGTCTTTGAAAACAACATAGAGAAGATAATTACTATACTTTTCTTTCCTGTGATACTACTACTGCTCTTTTGAAAAATATTCCTGATCTATTTGACTAGTAATTATTACTTTTGGACTCAATCTTCTCACAACTTCATTATTGGGATACCTCATATGCCTCTAACCAGATCAAGCATCTTTTTTTGGATCTTATTTTATATATTCTTTATTTGTTTTGGTATCATAAAAATGCTTATTTATATCATAAAATATCATTCAGTTTTTATGAAGGATGGGTGAGGATGCTTACTGCCTAATGTGAAGCTGCTTCAACTCATAATGGGCATTAAAACGACTCCGTATCTAAATTCAGCATCATGCAAAACCTCAGTGTTGATGGTATCTACAATCATACTCAACACACTTTTCCAGTCTTTTAGAAATATCCTCTCCTATGGTAGATTAAAGTTAATGTTGATAGTTCCTTTAAAGGTAACCAGAGGCCCTTAGAATGTGGAGCGGTGTATAAAGACTACCATGGGTAGCTTCTTAGATGATTCTATAGAACTTGTGGCTTTAAATTATCTTTAGAGGCTGGAATGTTGAGTGTTATCTATGACATTACCATCATAATAAAAAAAGGTTGGAACAATACCTGGATTGAAGGTGAATCAACTACCATCGTGCAAACTCTATGAAATGGAGTGGTAAATCTTTTATGGACACTCACAACTTGATGGATGGATTTCAATCACTCACTCATAGAGATTAATCATATCATTAGACATGCATTTTGTGAAGTGAACATAATTTTATATGGACTTTCCAATAAGGGGGTTAGCTACGACATCACCTAGTCAGATGAGTTCTCTATAGGTTTGATCCCCCTTCATGAAAAAGATTGTAAAAAAACTCCATATTTTAGACTCTTATAATATATAATTTATTTTATTTAATAAATATTCCTTGGTTTTTTCACCAAGGAACAACACTTCAAAAAATAATCACAAATATTCAAATAATCACATAGACATAAATTACTTATTTCATAATGATAGAATCAATAATTTTTGACAAGTTAACATACCATCAAAGAATTGACAAATAAATCAACATAAATGGGTTAGGTATCAGATAAATACCCAATCTATTTTTTCTCATGGGAAATGATGATTAATTTAGGGGATATTTAATTTTAATCCCCACTCATAACTTAATAAGTCCAATGCTTTCATTTTATGAATAAAAAATAAATCATAATCAACATTCCTTAAGATTTGATAACTATCCATATTATTAGAACTATTATATGAAATGTAAATACTTACACCAATAAAACTAATCATAATCCATCCAAATAAATGTTGTGGACAGAATCATTAGATTATATTCTAAAAAAAATTAAGATTCATTAAAGGATGTTGACATAAATGAAAAATACTGTAAGTGATCATTGAAATTTTCTTGTGGAATATGACATTTTAAATTTGAAATCACTTATTTAAAGTATAAAAATTTCACCAATATTAAGTAAATAATTTTATTTGAAAATAAACTTGGAAAATTTTAAAGGAATATTCAAAAAATTGTCTAGTCATGATTGTCGGAAATTCCATTCTTTCCATATATATTAAAATAAATATTATTTTTTAATTTTTCGGAAATATATTCAAAATCACATCGTTAGGATAAGAAAAAAAAGATTAATTTTAATTTATCTGGTAAAAAGTAAAAAAATAGATATAAATATCCAAAATAAATCATCATATATCTATAAAAATATTCTTTAAAAAATTTATGTAAATGATGGACTTGGAGGAAAATGATTCCCGACTGAGTATAAAAACAAAGTTGATCTGCCTTAAACAAATAATTTTGGTATCTTGAGTACCTAAAGAGAGGAAAATGAATATAAAAATTATAATTTATTGAAATAACTATAATATAATAAAATATATTTGGTTTAAATTATAAATATCAGGAAATTATCCCAATGGAGACTCCAACATAAACAATTTTGAACGATGATAAGATTATGAAAAAATCCCTTACCTTAGATCTGAATTCCTTTATATGTGTTTGGAACTCCTGTATAATAAATATATATTTATTATAAATATATTATTTAACCATAATCATATATATCATACCATATATGATTTACTGACAACCTTTTATAACATTTTTATTAACAATTCCTTACTAAAATCTCTGCTCCGGGTGATAACTGCTATGTTTTTCAGGTATGTTTTGGTTCAATAGTTTTGGTCAATATAATAATATCATATTTAAATCCCATAAAAAATTTTAATCATGTTATAAATATCATATATATTCATTATATATATATATATATAATAATCCTTAAAATATAGAGATAAAAAAATGAATTATACCATGCATGGAGATGGTAAGCCATATATATGCATGGGCTCTCTTGTAAATTTTCAAAGGATGAAATAAATGAAAGGTAAATAATAATTAACCACTAAATAATAAATATTATATCATATATATCACATATATTTATTAAATATTTCATTATTACTATCCATGTAAAGTTGAAATGAAAAATGAATCACACTACTTCATGGATGTGGTAATCTATATGTATGCACGAACGACATTATCATTTTTCATTTGATGGAAAAGGGGGTGTATGATGATAGTTTCATGATAATAATTTTTTAATATAATTTTCCTATTTTATTTATTATTTTATGATAAATACCACATATTAATATGATTTAAAAGAATAATTAAAAATAAATCGACTTGTTAAAGCGATTACCTCTTCTTTAAAAGAGGTCATTTTGATATTCTCTTTAGGACTCTAGGATTAGTATTTTTGAAAACCAGTAACTATAGAAGATGAATAAGAATTTTGGGGAGATATATGGAAGGGTTTTTTAAATTTATATGGATCAAAGTGTTGTGAATAAAAGAGAGAAGTGGTGTGATTTTTTTTGGAAGGGAAATGTCACACTTGGAATTACTAAAACGATTAAAATATAAATAATTAATTCTAAATAAAAATTCTTTAAAATAGCCATATATTTGAATAAAAATATAATAATGTTGAAATATCATCATCAAATTAAATTTAGACAAGTTTTTATGTCATTTTAAACATTATTTTCGGTTTAACTCCTTGGTTAAACAATTTTAAACTTAAAACTGGTAGTGAATTTTTAATAATAAAGAGTTTCAATTTTATGTATAAGGGAAAAGTTGGATCATTAATGGAAAGAGGATGAAAATTTACACCATTTATCACTATAATTTACCTCTTTAATTTTTTATGATTTTAAAATAGTTTTATAAAATATTATTTCACAAAGAATACTGTTAATGTCATCTTTACATTATTCATTAAATTTGACTTTCATAAAACATTATATAAAAATAATTTTAAATATAAAACTTAAAAAATTATTTAATATGTTATTTTTATCGAAAAAATCATTGATAATAATAATTCAGAAAATTTTATAAAATATTTTAAAGATCATTTATCTAATTTTTACATTAACTAAATAAATACTATATTTGTGTTGCGTAAGTATTTAATGTAATTATTTAATCACTAAAACAATAAATAAAATAATTTATTAAAAAAATTAATCTATCTTTAAAATAATAATTTACAACCGAGTTTGACCTATTTTTATCATTATGTAGAAATTTTAGAGATATTAAATTCAAGAGGGTGACATTTTATATTTATTTTTTCTTTAAATTAATATAAATGTAATAATCAAATAAAAATGGAACCATGTGGATATATAATAGATATATAGATATAAATGTATAAAACCCACCAATCCATTTAAAATAATTATAGTTTTAGATAAATTTTAGAGACTTATCCTAAAGTTTTAACCCTATTTTACATGTTTTACCCATATTGTGGTGACAAAAATTCAATATGATTACTTATAATATTGAAAATAAATAAATAAAACTATTAGGAAAATCTGAACCACTTGATTGAAAATATTTAATACATTTTTTAATATTTAATTCACATAAATAGTTGAAATTAATCTTAAAGAAAACCACAATATTTTGTGAAAAAATAGTTTTTAGAAAAATTCCTTTATAAGTAAATTTTTTTTATTCTAAATACAATCATAAAAATGATTTCAATTAACTTAATTGGATTATTAATTATATAAGGAAAATAAATTTACTTTTAATTTTATTTTAAAAAAAATTAAGTTTGTTAATTCTTTAAACAAGGGTATAATTTTCATAAAAAATCAGAATTTTTCACCATTCACTAGAAAATAATTGTTTTTATAAAAATACCAAAAATTGACCCAATTATATTTTTGATAATATGATTTAAAAAGTTATATAATTTTGAACAATTTTTTTTGAATATTCTAGAAATTTATTATAATATTCACACAAAGAAACTAGTGAAAACCATTTTTGAGGAAAGATGTATTTTCAAAACATGTAATGACTTTACTAAAAATATATTTAATTTATCTAAAAACATAATAAATATTATTTTTTAAAATTTTGTGAATCTTATTAATTATACTAATTTAATGGTTATATTATAATAGTATACTATATTATGTTTCATTTAGATTTGGTTTGTTCGTATCATAAGCCATCAAATAAATAAAATATATGAATAAATCATAAAATCCCAGGGTTTTATATTAAACCCCAATTAAAATGAATTTCACCCTCAAAATTATTTCACTCTAATAAGAAAATGATGATATATCAATTTCATCACATCCTCATTTTCCCAAGTATTTTTTATTGAATTTATGATTTTCTATAAAACTTTTATTTGGTGAGTGGTATTGTTTTGTAGCACTTTCTCTCTACGATCCAAAAATTACCAGTGATTGTTCCACATAATAAATATATTTCTCCAGTGATATAACCCCTATGTTTATTATATATGAATTATTATGTATGTACTTCCTCAGGAGAGATATATTTAATATATTATGAACTTGAGAGAAATTTTATAGAAGTTATAAGAGATAACCTACCATCCCAATACGATCAATAACCTCAAAGGGGATGATATACCTAGGGTAAAGATTTCCCTTATTAGTTAATCTCATTAAATTATTTCATAGAGAAATTCACATAAATATGTTCTCACGAACTTCAAAATATTTACCTCATTGAAGATTTTTAGAATTTTTTTGTTGACTTCGTACTGTCCTTATGTGGATTTTAATGAATCTAACCTTCTCTAACATTTCCTTAGGTAGATCTTGTACCAATATATTTGTTTCTACAAATTTATTTTATCATGTTGGAGTTCTATACTTTTTTCCAAAGAGGTCTTCATAATTAGAAATATGAGCACTCAAGTGAAAGATATTATTTTATGAAAATTTCACCAAAGGAAGGTGTTTATCCCTAATACCTTTGAAATCCATAGATAAACCTATCAGAATGTCTTATAATGTTTGAATAGTCCTCTCACATTGAACATATTTCTATGGATGATAAGAAGTAATGAAACTCAAATCTATATCAAGATCATTTTGTGGACTTTTCCAGAACTTTATGGTATACCTCAGATCCCTATCATATACAATTGAATTTTGTAATTCATGAAACCTTTTAACTTACCTAATATATATTTTGGAAATATGATAAAGATATAAATCTTATTTGACAGTAATTAAATGTGATGAATTCATAAAGAGATCAACTACATCGCAAATAAAATTATAGACATATGTTGTTTTGTATAGTATGATGAAAAAATACATGGTGATGGTTTATCATTTTCATTCTAGTATGTGAAATTGGTGTAAAAAAACCTTGGATTTTAGTATCTCATGCTTAAATTTATAACAAACTAGGTATTAAGGTACATAATATACAATATCCGTTTTCATATTATCCCACTAGAAATAATATTTCAGATCTCTATACATTTTTTCAATTCTAAGATGAATACAGAATGATTAACTATGATCTTCTTACAACAATCTTTATTTAAGTATGATATCTATAGGACACATACTCGGTTCCTAGACATTATCATTCTAGAAATATCATGGTTGTAATTAGGAACACTGCTCAACATCTTCTCTAATTCCATATCTTTCTTCTCTTCCTTATTAATCCTCTCATGGATGAATGGTTGAACATTCATAAAATAAAGACAAGATCTTTCCCATTTCCTCATTAATTATATATCCATATTCTCTATATACATGAATTTTGGAAATATGTAAATCCTAATTATGAAGAAAATAGAATGGTCTTTCTAACTCAATGAATCAACCACCTTGTTTTCCTTCGCAGTCTAGTAATGTATTGAGAAATGATGATCTTTGAAAAACTCTCAACATATTCTTTGGAACATATTCAACTCTTTTTGTGTAAATATAAACTTCAAGATTTAATGATTAATATATATATCATCACTTTCACCATAAAATTAATTCCTTGATATTTTTAATGAAAAAATTACCACTGCCAACTCCAAACCATGAGTTGGACAATTTGTTTTCATGAATTTTTAATTAGGGAGAAGGATATTTTATCACCATTTCATTATTCATGTGGAGACATTCCAATCCCTTATTTTATGCATGAATATAGATCAAAACACTTATCCATTGGAGGTTAGCATAAGTATAGGCCTTCTAAACGACCTTATCTTAAATTTGATGAAACTCTCTTCACATTAATCTATCCAAAATAAATTAACTCCCTTTCGATGATCCACTATTATAAAATCACATGTGATTATATGAACCAAGAAAGAAAATTTTTGAAACTAAAATTCAAAATTAGTAAATATGGAATAAAAATTATTATTACTTTGGGTTTTATCACAATTATCAAATGTTATTCACGATCTTCATTAATCTTTGAATATTTAAGAATATCATCTATAAATATACCAAAAACTGATCAAGTTGATCTCTAAAGACTCTATTAATTAAAACCATAAATATAGATTGAGAATTGGTAATCAAAAATGGACTTACTATAAATTTTTAATTACCAAACCTCTTCTGAAAAGCTATATTTGGTATATCCTTCTACATGAACCATAACTGATGATATCTAGATCAATGTTCAATATTCCCAAAAAATAGATCTCCTTGTACTTGATCAAAAAAATCAACAATTTAGGGTAGAAAATTCTGTTCTTAATAGTGACATTGTTATGTTTTTTTAATCAATGAAAATAAAAATTGAACCATATTTCTTATTAATAAAAAGAATAGTTGCACCCCAAGGTGAAGAACTTGGCTAAATGAATCCATTATAAATATTATCCAATAGTTTCTTCTTAAAGTTCTCAAATAAATTGGGTCCATTATATATAGACTATTTGAAATTATTTTATCACCAAGTATGAGTTATATTGAAAAATAAACTTCACGATTCAAGGGATGACAAGGAAAGTACTCACTAAATACATTGGAATTTTCCCAAACAATAGGAACATTTTAAATGTTGAGTTTCTCCCCAACTATTTGAGAAAATATCCCTCATGAATAGGTAGAAAACACCATTTTATGGAAGTAATTTCCATTGGGTGTTCAAGTTTATCCTCACAATGATAGACGATTAATGATTGATTTGGGATAATGAATGTATGTTCCATTCCTTGAAAATTGATATGGTATCTATATTGGGATACTAAATACATATAAAAAATTACATCAAATTAAACTATATGATGAATAAAAAGATTTTATGGGAAAATATTACTAGAAGATTATATCAAATAGGATTAATATACTTAAGATGTAGTAGTCTAACAATTAGAAGTTTTCACTGATAATTCAATATCTAATCATTGAGGTGGTGATGTGAAACACTTATATTATTATTTAGATATAAAAGAGTGGGTATAAACAAATTGAAATAAAATATTTTCAATCCTAGAATGGATGATATGTGTACTTTCCACCATTTATCAAGTAATTTCCCCTTTAACTGTAGCAATTACATGAGATTAGTCTTATACTGTTTTTTTATTGTATATTCTTGTGAAATTTAGGGAATTGGTTAAAATAGTTCCCCATATCATTTTAATTAAATAAATTCACTTTGATTAATTCTCCCTTACCTTTACACTCATGAGCATTATTTCATTTTTATCTAAACATGAAGAAAAATACTTTTATTTTTAGGCATGTACCAAAGTGTTTCCATCCAAAAGTATCACATGTTATAAAATTCCGCTTTATCTCATTCCCCTTTTCCTTTTTTTGGATCTACCATCCTATTCTTCTATTACTTTCCTCATAACCATAATACATGGAGAATTATTAATTTATATTTATATTAAATGATACTATATCCTTATATGTTTAGAATGTTTTAGAGACTAGTTCCCTATGAATGATTGGATTAATAACATTAATTAAATGGTTAATATTTAATTTTAGATTATGTATGTTATCCATAACATGACTTGATGACCATGTGATATCTATAAATTTCATACATATCTTCATTGTTTTAATATTTTATTTCATTAAATATTTATTTATTAAATATGAGATTAATTCCTTATTTTAATGTTTTGTATATTTTTATAGAAGATAGAAATTCAAGAAAATATGGATAAAATCATGACATTTTGGGAAGATGAAGACACTTCATGCCACATAATTAAGAAATAAAATAAAACACAGGAAAATGATGGTGAATCCAAGAATAAGGTTTCATTGATGTGGGTGGGATGTAGGATGATTTTAGTGTTAAGAACTGAAGGAACAAGATGAAACCAAGCTTATGACACTAGAAAAAGTCAATTAATATCCTAAATTAAATTCAAGTTGTAAATAAAAATTAGGAAATGAAATCAATTCATGAAAAACCACATAGGTGGAAATCCCACAACTTTCTTAACATGATACAAATGGCTTGCCTTGATTATTGTTGGGAAGATTTAATTATGAGTAGTTTTGAAGTAATTTGGACTAAATATTCATTTTTGACCAGAGAAAATCCATTTTAAGCATAAGGTTTGACCTGGGATAACCCTATTATGAATTAAAGGCTTATAAATGGGGGATTGTAACCAAAAGATAGAATTAATTCAAGGTGTAAGGATTCAACCACCTAGAGGTTGATGTTAGAGTTTGACCTAGATATTATTCAAAAAAGATATGTTTTTATTTTATTTTTCTAAAATTCACGATAGAATTGAATGCTATTTATTTTTATTCCAATACATATTCTCCATTCCCTTAATTATTATTTTTTATCAAATCTCCCTGAAATGGGTTTTAGTTATTTCATCAGTGGATATCACCTGATGATGATTGGATAAAACCTATAGGTGAGAGAGGAATCTATTGAAGTGGTTGCATACAAAAAATTTATATTTCTTTATTCACTTTCATGATGATTTTATTGAATATGTATTGTGTTTCAATTCATTATTTTCAAATTTTTTATCAAATCACTTAACTAGTGTTTTGGGTAGTAGAAAAAACCTAGCATGATGAAGGTAATTTATTTATAGACACTGAATTGAATTATTCTTATACAAGTGAAATATTATTTTAATTAATCTTAGTTATTTTAATTCATTGATCCATGAGGAATTTTGACTCTTGGTTAGATTGACCAGGAATGTAAATTTCTCATAACGATATAATTCATGGATTATGTAACTAATATAAATAATTATTTTGAAGGTGCATTTGGAATTTCTATTTTAAAAAACAGACCATGTAAAATGATTTATCTAAATTATTTCATTTTTATATAAATTAGTTTAATTTATTTTTTTCTTAGAAGTTTAATAAAATTAATTCAATTAAAATTGGAGAGACCCAAAGTTTTTTCGAGAGTTGTCCTTGCCATCCCCGCTCTTTGTGGGATCACCCTGCACTTCAACAATTCTATATCTTACTAGTTTGTGCAGTTTAGGATAATATAAATTTATAATTTGGTTTCCAATATGTATTTAATTATTACATAGGAATGCATCAACTTTTAAATTTAGGTTCATAATTAGTGATACTTTACCATTCCTTTTTTCTTAGACTTAGGAATTGTCTCTCAATATGCGGTCATTGGTCATGAGGAAAATAGTTTTCTAAGAAAGTTACATAGACTATATCCATTCCATGATCTCTATTTACAATTTATCCTTAGTGTTTTGGATAAATTAATACCATTTATCCACATCACATGAGAGACAATAAAAAACGATGACATCCTCCTACATTTCATTACTTCCAAAATTGAGAAATATATTCTCTATGTAACTTATCCATTGATCAACTATAAATGAGTTTGTTTTCTTACTGGATAATAGAGTTTGTTGATGCATCAAGTGGTATAAAATTGTTATGATTCATTTTGGATTAGTAGGCTTCCCTATATAGGGTAGGTTATTGGTCATAAAAATATTCAAATTCCTTAATATATTTATAATTATTTAGTTCCAACTAGATATCGAATTCCATTATATTTCCTAAAAGGTAAATACCTATATAGATTACATTTATTGTTATAGTTTCCATGAATTAAACTAGGATACATTTGTAAAATTAGAATACTCAAGATTATATCATAACATTATGAATCATAATGTATTATTTGAAACCTACTGAACACTTTTAAATTGAAAATTTATGCACAACTAATCCTAGAATCCTAAACTTGGTTTTTTTGGGAATATTCTCAAATCATAAAAATATTTTCAAATATTCTATAGTGGTTTTTAAATAAAATTTGAATTAACCCAAGAATATACCCCATGAGTGTCAAACTTAATGAACAATAATGGAAGAGTCATCATTCACTAGAATGATGGATGATATATACTCAACTTACCATTTTCAATGTCATTACCCCTAAATGGATCTGTGCTAAAACCATGACCACATTTAGGATCAATATTATGATTCATTTCTTGTAAAATCGCATAATCTCTACCTTAACAAAACTATAAGATGTTCTCATATAATTACACTTATCCTCAAATATCTTCATAGGGTTATATTCCAAAATATATATTTTCCAAATTCTTATTCACAAGGTTTCTACTAAACATCATCTGATACCAAATGTAAACACCCAAAATTTATTATCTTAGAGTAGGTGGTCAATTTAATAAATTTTAAATAGATACAATTGATCACATCTGAAAGGAACAAATATTTTAGAGGTCTTAGAGAAATACACTAATACTCAAATATCTCATTCGATTTAAAAACATTAAATAAAACATAGTATTTTCTTTAATAACATCATTATTACCTCTATAATATCACTACATATCAATCATAATACACTTCTTAAAATCATAGGGAAAAGAAATTTAAAAAAATATTTCTCTAAAATTACCATTTATGGTACAAATAGAGAACAAGCTAATAATCCATGAATAATATGAAATTAATAAATGATGATCAAATAATGACATCTAAATAATAATATTTTCTTGAAACTTATCCATTGAAATGATAACTACTAAAATAATAACATGTACATAAATGATTAATTTTATAATTATGTAATGCATATTGATGGACATCTTAACATACCATCACGACCTTGGTGATGACATAAAAATAAATGGGTGAGGCCTTAGACAAATAACCAACCTATTTTTCTCGTGAAACCTACCGATTAATAAAGGGGATATGTAATTCAATTCCCACTCGTTACATAAGAAGTCTAATTCATTTATTATAGGAATAAACTGTACAACTTAATCATTATTTCAAAAAAATTAATATGTGTCCATATTAGAAGACCTAACATACCAGATGTAAATACATTCCCTTATCAAACTGATCATAAATCATCCAAAGAAATATGTTGGATGATACCATTAGATTATATCCATAAAAATCATAATATTCATTAAATTATGTTTACATTGATTAAAAATATTTTAAAATATCAATGGAAGGTTTCTTGAGAAAAATTCGTTTTTCACTTTGAAATCACATCTTTAAAATCTATAAATTTATCTAATAATATTAATTTTTTAATATTAAAACAAATTTTGAAAATTTTAATATAATATTAAATATATTTTCTTGTTATGTTGGTGTGAAATTATGTTCATGTTGTATATTATAAAACAAATATTCCTTTCACATTTTCAATAAAATAGTAAAAAATACACCATTCAGACAATGGAAATAAGATTCCTTTTATTTTTTAAATGTAAAACTTGAATTTAAATTTCCTTAATTAATCATTGGAAAATATTAAAAACAATATTTAAAACATTTTATAGAAAATATAGACAAGGAAGAAAAATATTCCGGGCTGAGTAGAAAAAAAGGCAATCTTTGTTAAAAAAATTGTTTCAAAAACTTGAGTACTTATAGGGAGAAAAATCATAGGGTAAACATTTTATTTACATAAATAAAAAGTTGAGAAAAAATAGTATGTTCTTAATATGAAAATATCATATAATTCCCATAATGGATACTTAAACATAAATAATCTGGAATAATGAAGATACATTAAAATGAACTCTTACCTCAGATCCGAATTCATTTATACATGTTCAAAACTCCTATATAAAATATATAGATTTATTATAAATATATTAAAGAACCATAATCATATATATCATTCCATATATGATTTACTTATAACCTTTTATCACCCATTTATTGAAAATTCATTATTAAAACTACTGTTTTGGGTGATAACTACTTCATTTTTCATATATGTTTTGGTTTGGTGATTTTGGTCCCTTAAATTTGATCATGGTTCCATAATATATAGAATTAAAATCATGATATAATTATCATATATATATATATATATATATTAATTATAAATATATATTTGTAAACCCCCTTAAATGGTAGAGATAGAAAAATTAATCACACTGTTCATAGAGATAGTGAACCATACCTCTATTGAAAAATGGACCTATGCCCATGGTTGTACAAAAAATTTGGGTATAAGTTTCGTAGGAAATACCTATACCCATGGTTATCCTAAAACATTTGGTAATGTTCAACCCTATACCTATAGTTTTCGGAGAACATGTTTCATGGGGATTTTTTTCGGGGATGATGTATACCCACAGTTCTCAAAAATAGTGGGTATAGGTTAGGATATACCCATTGTTTTTGTGAACTGTGGTAATAGTTCGGAAAATGTTTCTTTATCTATACCCATAGTTTGACAAAACAGTTAGTATAGGTTGACCAATTATTTTTCATAATAATAATAATAAAAAATATTTTAATATAAATATTTATATGTATATGACAATAATATATATATATATATATATTTTATATAATAACATAAAATTTTTGATAGAGTAGTGGTAAGTTCACTGGACTTTAAGGGGAAGGTGTTGGGATCAAATCCCAACTTGTATTTTTTTTAATAAATGACCTATACCTGCAGTTTGGAAAACCATGGGTATAAGTTTGCACATAAAAAATGCCTATACTAAGGGTTTAAAATTCATGGGTATATGTCTATAAAGACAACTTGGTCCCAAATGATTCATATAACCATTGGTATAAGCTATACCAAGGGTTTTGAACTACATGTATACTTAAAATTCCAGTAGTGTACGTACGCAAGAACACTGTTTTAACTTTTTGATGGATGAAACAAAACAAAGATCAAGAAAAATAAACCTTTTTAGAATCATTATTATATAATATATATAATATATATTTATTTAATCTATCATTACTACCATCCATGAAAATTTGAATTGAAAAATGAATCACATCTCTTCATGGAGGTGGTAGTCCACACGTACTCACGAGCAACATTATCATTTTTCATTTACTGGAAAAGAGGGTAGATAATTGTTGTTTAATAATCATAAAAAAACATAAAGAATATATAGGACCATGAATGTATTATTTTATGATAATTAAAAAAAATTAGATTTGGTTAAAAAACATGTAATAAGGAAGTGGTCCTTTAAGGAGATTACCTCTTCTTTAAAATAGATCCTTCAAATCTTTTATTAAGGGGACTAGGGTTGGTTTTTGGGAAGAATAGTGTAAGGAAATATGTTTTATATTATGTATGGAACATTTTTATTTGCATTAATTTCCATTAATTTCATATTTATGTGAATTCCTAGTAAGGATATGGAGGAAACTCAGGTGTCTAGGGATTTTTCAGAGCACAAAGCTCCAGTTTTTGGAGAAAACAACTAGGCTCATGGTTAGTAGAAACTATGCCTCCCAGTCTTCATGGTTAGAATAAACCATTTAGGGAATCTGAATGAATAACATAGAGAAAATGGTTTTCTATAACAATACGACCTAGGAAACATGAGCATGGATGTGCTGTAGGTTTTGTAAGGAATAGGAAACACATGGTCAGCACACAATTTGTTTATCAATGCGCCATGACCATACAAGGGTGGTCTTGAGATAGATACGAGATCAAACATGGTGCATGGTTTGGATATCAATGTGACGAAACTATGTGACCATGTTTTTAAATGGAAAATTTCCATTTTCCGTTAATTATTATTAAAGTTAACACTCCTCCTTCTTTAATTTTTTTCCACCAGCCAACCCTTCTTTCTCCCATTAGAGAGATTCCTCAATCGTTTAAGCTTGGATTTAGTAATTCTTCCTAATATGGACACTGATAAAGCCAACATCAGTCTCATTGGATATCCAACATTGAGTTATTCATTCCTTAGACTATGTTTTCCATTTCTCTTATCATTGATAAATTTATTTGGGTGCTGGATATTATGCCCTATTTTTAGATCATTCATCCATTAATCTATTTCATTTTGATATAGGAAAAGATAAGGGTCATTACTGGATGAGGAATCTACTATGGTCATAAGGTAGTTTCTCTATACATTTCCTTCATTGTTTTTTTGTTTATATCCTATTTCTATTGTGCCACACACCCGAATTTTCGGGTGATTCTTCTTAAATTATCAAACACTTAATTTAAATATTAAATTCATGTTATGTAATTTGATGAAACACTTATATAAGGTTGGTGGTTATGGAACTCAACCTAAACATACCATGGGGTGTATTCTTTCCTTTATCCCTAATTAAGTCACCCACGAGGTGAGTTGAATTTTCCATTCTTTATTGGAAATTAAATTCGGTAATAATATTGATTGTTAATGGTTTTCAACATCTTAGAAAACCTTTTAGTTTTTACATGAATGGTATGAAATGGTTAATCACTTGGATTGTATATTATTATGAAGGGATTAGTTAAATGAATAATTAAATTTTTTATGATATGATTAATGAATTGGTTATAATGATAATGGGAATCACGGTATGACACCGATGACCCATGAGGATTCCATTGAAATTTATACTCCAGGGATCCGGACTACTTGGATGCCCTGTGTATTTCTATTTCCTGGATCTGATGACCTATTGGGTTGCCTTAGACATTTCTACTCCTTGAATCCTATTTAATTTTATCATTTTGTTTCCATAAACATTTCTACTCCTTGGAACTGATTACATGATTTAATTGATTTTCGTGGATTCCTTGGGCATTTATAATCCTTGGATATGACAACTTATTAGGATGCCTTGGAAAATTTGACACTTTGGATCTGGGAAATTTTTAGGATTCCATGTACATTCTTACTCTTTAGATCCAGTTTACTTAACTTATTTGTATACCTTGGACATTTATACTCCTTAGATACAGTTTTATAATCTTACTAGGATTCTTTAGACATATATAGTCCTTGGAACCAACCCATTATATTGCCTTGGACATTTCTAATACTTGGATCATGTTTACTTGATTTACATAGCTTACTATAAATATGTGTACATTTTTAATGCTTAGACTCTGGCCCATATAGGCATGATACTTGATTACACAACATAGGCCATTGATGTTTCCAGACATGATTTATAGATAGCCCTTTTGATTTTGTTGCTTGATCGTAATGATTATTGATAAACTATAAAATATTTATTCTATTATTATTACTTTTAGTCCTATTATATCTTGACAATACTTTATCTTATATACAAATAATTGAATTATTATAGACACAATTTGTGGTTGCCTACTAAGTGTTATCTCACTCCCTATTTAGGTAATCCTTGGGTACCCTTCAGGCTTCTTGGATTCTATTAGGGATAGGGGAAAGCTGTCACTTGGTGATTCTTGAATGATTTTTTCATAAGATCACGAGAGAATAAGATCATGATATGGAATATGATTCTACGTAGAGATAGTTACTTTTTCGTATTTTGTACTTTGATACATGTATTTTTGTGGATTCCTATTACCATGTATTACCAATCTTTTATATATAATTCCATTAGAATGATTTGTTTATGAATCTATTGGATGAGATTACTTATTAATTTACATGATTGATGTTTATCCTTCAGCTATTTAGTTATTACCTATGATTTCACTATTGTTTGTTATGATTATACCACTGTGCAACAATCTAATCATGAGGGTATAGTCTCCACACTATTTTACCATAGACCCTCCCTGATAGTCATAAACCTCTAGCATACGAGGAGGAATTCTTGAGACCATGTGACCCACCCGTTTGGGGAACTGTTTAGTGGATTATAGGACAAGATGTTAGAAACTAGTATTAGAAGAATTTATTTTCTTTTTTCTTATCATTTGGGAATATTAGATAGAATATTAGTATTGTGTTGGAGTTTGGTAATGAGCTATGACTATAAGTAGATATTCCACATATAGTAAAAAACTAAATTACCTTGAAATGAGATATGATGTTATGGTTTATTTTTTTTACATTTGATTTGATTCCACATTGGGTGACAAATATAGTAGTTGAAATTATTATTATTATTATGTTGTTGGTTACATTTTTTTCTTGTACCAGTATGGTAAGGGATCATTGATCTTGCATAATTTGAAGTACCCAATATTGCTGATATGTCATGAATTGTACCATTCCATGTAGGATGAATTTTCTATCTGCATGTTATCTATCTTATGTACCTTGAGTGATATACCTTTTACTTGGATAACATTTTTTTAGGTAATTTAGAAACATGATTTATTACTAAAATATACAACATCAATCTAATAGTGTTTTAATACTTAGATTGATGTAGAAAATTTAAATTGTCCATTATGGAATATTAATCCATGGACCATTGGTCGCATGGGATGGAACGTGTTATGGTTGGGATTAAATCGATGCCACCCTTCAATTTATAAGGTGTATGAGACCTTATAAATTTGAAATTATAATATATATAGTTAAAAAAATTAAGATAATTGAAACATAAATGAGAATGAACTTAAAAAAAATTAAATTCTGAAATGAAAATCTCACCATTAATTAGAGATTTCAATTGAAACTTAAAGGGCGTTTCCTATACAATATCCAATTGAAACTTTGTATACAAGAACCCCTAGAATATACCATATAACTTGAGCCTGAATCGACTTTTGTAGTGGGATGTAAGAAGTATCTTTTACATTCTTATGGATTGTATGTCACCAAAACCTAGCTTTAGGAGTAGAAAATGGGGTGTTTATTGTATATTAAAAGAATTGTGCATGTCCTCTTTGTATAACTGTGATATTGTTATTACCAAATGTTTTTAAGGTGTGAACTTGGCATTTGTAGAGATATGAAACTTTGATGTCTTCTAGTTGTGTTATAGGAGTGTGTGATGAACATTCTCAAGATGTGGTGGTCAAAGAAACACTAGTATAACCTCTACAAGTGCCTTGTATAACACCTCATGGTATACCTAATAGGGGTGCTAATGACTAGTTATGAGTGGGTTTCTTATGCTTCATGCAGACTATTTAAGGATCTCTACAATCTACCCTGACTATGGAAGAGTTGATTTATGATTTTTAGTAGCCAAATCTACCCAAATTTTCATAGGATGGTGGACCACAAGATACATAGTCATGGATGGAGGCCATGGAATCGATTTTTAAGCATCTTGAGCCACATCTAGAGAGGTGTGTAAATCATGCTACATGTATTCTTCACGATTCACCAAGAGATGGTGGTTTGTTATTTATTATTCAAATGATTATTGAGATATGTATCAGAGGAATTTATAGACAATATTCTATAATCATTTTTATCATGAGATGTTGAGAGTTGATAAATCCAGATATGTTGTGGATATGGAGAAATGTGTCTTGTCAGTCATGGGTTGTACTTCCCATTTTATAAAGTTTTAGTTTTTCACACTTATTTTATTAGTTGATGAGTTTTCAAAATATTAGGAATTCAAGGATAGTATTAGGTATTATATCTAAACACATGTGAATGTTTTTGTCTTACTACCATATGAAAAAAATTAACTAGGTGTTTATCACTGAACTTAACCTAAGGGAATATGGGGGGGTGCAGAGTAAGGTAAATCATCTCCTTGACATAATGGCTTAGTTTCAGGTGGGAGGAAGTGACTCATTGAGGCATCTCATGTGGGAAATTCTGGCCAAATCATGAGTGTTGGTTGTTCTATTTTCTATCATTATCATAGGATATAGGGACACACGAGGAGGTATTGTGATAGAAACATAGTTTAGTGCCAAGCATGTGGAATGGTGGGTCATATAAAATAGTTTGGTAGGAATTTTCCTTTAGTATCTATTGCAAGAGGGTATTCACCATCTCTACATTATGTAAAGGGGTCAAAAGATTCTCATTAGGATGGGATTTGGAGTGCAACCGAATGGTCAGGCTGAGGTGGTGGTCGTGGAGGTGGAATCCATACACCAGAATTACAACAACTGTAGGGAGAAACTATTCAAGGTGTATTCAGGTTACATCTCAGGGTCAAAGATTAGGATATACATATTTAGTGAAACCATACTTGAGAATAAGAGTTTCTAACCTTCGACCAGGAGAGGTAATATTTTGGTAGCCTCTATGTTAGTATCTTCTTTTTTTGATATAGGTGCTTCTCATTCATTCAATTCTATGGATATTATGAAGATCCTTTGGATCAATGTTTAGTTTTGTTATGGTATGATGACACTCTATCCTATATTGGGAACATGATTGGAGAGTGTGCTCTATTTTATAGGGTTCCACCTTGAAATAAGTGGGTGTCGTTTTGTATGGGACCACCTCAAAAATACATGGTTTGAAATTATTCTCAAGATAGAATGATTGGTCACTTATCATTAAAATGTTTATTTCTATCACCTAAGTATGAATTTCACATCACCATAGGGCATAGTTTTTATTGAAAATGGTGAATGGGTTATTCAAGGGATTTGATATGGACCCCAGAATCATGGTCTAATCATGATGAAATTAAAAATTTCTAGCTTATATATGTTTTCCTAGGGAATGCATTTTATATAATTCCCTCTAGTGGTTGATCGCTTCAGGGATGTTTTCCCAAAAAACATTTCAGGACAACTTCCTAAAAGAGTGGTAGAGTTTTCCATTGATCTAATTCCTAGATTAAAAACAATATTCATTACTCCTAATAGGATGGCTACTAATAAGTTGAAGGATCTCTAGAGACAACTTGTGGTCTTGGATGAAAAGGGATTTTATAACCCAATAATTCTCTATTAGGGTTTTCCATCCTTTTTCTCCAAGAAGATGGATGGAACCCTTTGTTTGTGCATATATTTTAGGAAATTAAACCACTATATTGTTAAGAAACATTATAATTTTCCTCAAATAGATGATCTATTGGAATAGATCTAGGTATATAGAGTGTTTTGGAAGATTCATCTGAGATCAAGTTATCATCAGCTACATATTAGACAATTAGATGGACCTCGTACAACTTTCCATTGTTGGTATGGTCTATATGAGTATCTAGTTTTTCTGTTTGGTCTCACTATCATGCTACTTGTTTTCATGGAATTGATGAACTGAAGTCTCCATCCATATCAGGATTCATTTATGGTGGTATTCATGGATGTTGTCTTGGTGTATTCTCATAATCAACCATACCATGCCAATTATCTTGAGATTATATTGAATACACCAATGGATCATATGTTATATTATAAGATCAAAATGTGATAGTTTTTATATATAATATTAATTTTCTAGGTAAAATTATCTCTGATATAGATGTATCAATTAACCCATAGAAGGTAAGAGCTGTTGTTTCCTAAGAGATACCCAATAACGATTTTGATATATAGAGTTTCTCAGGGCTAGGATATTATTCAAAGCACTTAATTAATGGATTCTCATGTTTAGGAAGACCTATTACATGGTTGAATGAAAATGATGTGAAATAATCATGGTCATACACCAATGTGATAGCCTCTCAAGAGGTTAAAAGGAGACTGACATCACCACTCCTGATTCTTCCATTGCAGGGAAGAAGTTATACCGTCTATTATGATGCATTAGGTATTGGGCTTGGAGAATTTAGTATGCATGAGGAGAGATTCATGGTTTATGGGTCTCGTTAGTTGAGGAAACATGAAAGGAAGTACCCTAACAATGATATCAATTTAGACACTATTTTTCATGCCTTGTTCTATTGGTGGAAATATTTACTGGGAAAGTATTTTGTGGTGTATACAAACCACAAAATCTGCAAGTATATCTTTACTCATTATTACTTGAATCACTAGAAATGAAGGTTGGTTCAATACCTACAATATTTTTATTTTGATCTTACTTGTACACCCAAAAAGGACAATGCTATTGGATATGCACTGAGAAGTAAGACTCATACACAAGTAATTTGGATGACCAAATCATGATGGAGCATGTGGCATTGTTTTCACATATTCACTTAAAGGTGCAGGATAATCACAAGAAGAATTTTCTCTCATCCATGGTAGTGACTTCCAATATTATAGATAGAGTTAGGATGAGACAAATATTAGATTTTGAGGGCTTGTTCCTATGGGAGAGTGTGGGTGGTAAGGAACAGACACCTTGTTGGACCATTGATGAGAATGAAATTCAATATATACACGGGAGTTTCTAGGTTCTATTAGATATTTCAAAGGATTTGATGTGGTAATTTCATGACTCATCTTGGGTAGTACATCCCTATGTCACTAAGATGTATCGAGAATTATGTCACCATTATTTGTGTCCACATATTAAAAGGGAGATAGCTAGATTTATTATTCAGTGTTCCACCTACTAGAAGGTGAAGGTGGAACATCCGTGACTGATGAGACTCTTACAACTGTTGTCCATTCATGATTGGAAATAATATGTATTCACCCGATATTTTATAAAATTACTTCCTATATAAACTTGGATTAGTGACGCCGTATAAATGACTGTAAAAATGTTGAAAAAAGACTCCCATTTTATGCATATTCAAGAGAATATTTTAGAGGATGAGATCAGGAGGCTCAAAATTCATGAGATCAAATGCCTCCATGGGGTTCCACATTATATCATATTAGATAGAAATTATCATTTCAAGTCATGTTTCTGGAATGCGAATTTGAGGTCCCACGGTTCATATGTATTACTGAGTATAATGTATCACCCACAAAATTCAAATCATTTTGAGCATATGAAACATGTTTTAGAGGACATGCTCTAAGCATGAATCCTTGATTTTGGAAGTTATTGGGAGAAACACTTAACACAATCCGTGTTCACTTATAAAATATTCCAGGAATTAAAACAGATGGATCCTTATGAGGACCTTTACGATTGGACGTTTCAATCACCCCTGTGCCGGTTAGAGTTAGGAGATGCATCACTACTAGGTCCTCATCTTGTTTTGGAGACTTCATAGAAGGTTAAAATAATTATGAACTGGATGGATACATATCATTCAAGAAAGAATTCATATGTCAATTTTCATTGAGGACCCCTAGATTTTGAGGTAGGGAGTTTGGTTTTTTTCTTACTTTACTCATATTTGGGTATAAATGGATTCCATAACAAGGGAAGATAATTCCCTATCACATCGGGCCCTTTCATATTCTGGAGAGAGTTGGGCTGGTATCCTATCAGTGGTAACTACTTCAGTGGTACTAGGACATTCATGAATTCTTCTTGGTATCTGAGGTTCACTAATATCATTTTGATCCATAACATATTCTTCATCCCAAAGAGGTTGAGTTGGAGGTTGGGTGTCCATTGAGGTGAATCCTATTTGTTTTGTTAATCATGTAATGATGGATATTAGAGTTCAATGAATTCCTATGGTATAGGTTTCTTGGTAGCATGTCCATGAAAAAGATGAGACTTGGGAGTGGGAGGAAAATGTACATGCCTAATGGATAGAGTTACTCGTAGTGGATGCTTGACCACCCTTGGATGGAAAATTTAGGGACTAATTGATTTAAGGGAGGGGGAATGAGATTGTATGGACCCAAATTTTCTTTTTAGTACAAAAGATTTTTATTTATACTAATTTTACTTAAATTCAATTTTATTTGAATGACTAGTAAGGATATTGATGAAGAGAGGGCGTCCAGGGCTTGTTTGGACCTCATAGCACTACTTTTTTGGATATAATAGCTAGTTCACATGGTTAGTATAAAACATATGGAATAGTATGCATGGTCGGGGTTAATCGTGTGGAGTGTCTCAGGGCACAACAGAGGGGACGTAGTTTTCACAAACCATGCAACACAAACCAGAAGCCCACGCATGGGCTGCAGGTTTCTGAATAGAGGAAAAATGAATGGTTGGCTTACAATTTTATTACCATGCACCTTGACCATATGAGAGGGTTTTGAGTCAGATATGGGAATACTGTTTGAGCTTGGTTTGTCTAACCATGTAGTCAAACCATGAGACCTATTTTTTTAATTTTTTTTATCATTTTCCCTCTAATTATTTATGAGTTAACCCTCCCCTTTTTCTTTTTTTATACAATTAACTACCCTTCTTTCTCCCATTAGTGAGCTTCCCCAAGCCTTTGAGATAGGATTTAGTGATTTTTCCCCTTCCAGACTCCGATTGATCCACCATTAGTCTCGTTTGATAGCCATCAGTGATTTTGTAATTCCTTAGATGCCTTTTTTAAATTTCTCTTTTTTATCAATGGAGTTATTTTGGTGTATGATATTATTCCCTATATTCTGGTCTTTCATCCACTATTCCATTTTATTCTTATACAGTCCAAGCTAAGTGTGGATACTAGATAAGTAATCTTCCATGAGTATATGTTAGGTGATATATTTCTTTTCCATCAATGTTTGGTTGTTTATATCCTATTTCCATTTCTCCACATAGTTTAATTTCTAGGTGTTGCTTCCTAAATTAACAAACCCTTGAGTTGAATGTTAAATTCATGTTAAGACATTCCATGAACACCTTATATAACGTTGGTGGTTTTCAACCTCAAGATAAAATGCACATGGGGTGAGTTATTTCCATTGTGTTTTATAATTTCACCTAGGTGGTGAGTTGTGTTTGATATTATTTATTAGAAATTGAATATAGTAATAATGTGTATAATTAAATGTTTTTTTAACCTTAAACACCTTTTAATATGTACATGAATGTTTTGAAATGGATAATACCTAGGATTTTATTTGATTATAATGGGATTATAGAAATGAATAATGAAATGATTTTGATGAAAATGGGACTCACGATATGGAACCGATGACCCACTCGGATGCAATGGACATTTCTTCTCCATGGATGAAGACTATTTGGATGACTTTGATATTTCTAATCCTAGTATCTAAATACATAATAGAATGACTTATAAATTTCTACTCCTTGGATTTTGTTTAATTATTTTACTTGGATTACATGGGAATTTATACTCCTAGGATCTGATTACTTTATTTACTAGATTTTATAGGATATCTGAGACATTTATTTTACTTGGAACTGGTGAATTATTAAGATTCTTTGTAAATCTATACCCCTTAGATCTAATTAATTATGAGTATTCATTGAAAATTTATAATCATTGGATCCAGTTCATGTAACTTATTTAGATGCCTTAGAAATTTGTACTCCGGATATAGTTTTATCATATTACTAGGATGCATTATAAATTTATACTCAAATATAGACCATTAGGATGCCTTAAAATTTTCTACTCCTTATATCCTATTTTCATAATTTAATTAGATTAATTAGTTTCCTTTGATTCCCGTACTTCTTGGACCCAATCCCATGTAGGCATGATACATGATTACACCACATAGGCTGTTGATGTTTCTTGAAATGATTTATACATTTCCCTTATGATTTATTTTCTTGATCATAGGGAGTCTTGATAAACTGGATAATATTTCTTACTATTATTATTTGTTTTACTTCTATTATATATGCACAGTAATTTAGCTTTTATGTATATGATGGAGTGTTTATAGACACCACTAGTGGTGGCCTACTAGGTTTTATCTCAATCCCTATTTGGGCCACCATTGGTTACCTAGACAGACTTCGTGGATGTAGGTAAGGAAAAGGGAAATCACATTCTTGGGGATTACTAATTAACTATTTCACATGAGCAGCGGAGCACATGATCAAGTTATGGCTCATGATGACATCTTGGGATAGTTTCTTTTTAGACTTTTGTACTTTGATACATGTATTGTACTGTATAACCATTTCTAGGTATTATCTATCTTTTTTATAACATTCCATGATCATAATTTTTATATGAATCTATTAGATGATACTATATGGTTATTTAAATTATGGATGTATATTCATCCACTATACAGTTATTACTTATGCTTATACTATTTTTATTGATTATACCGATGTTCCACATTCTGATAATGAGCATATAGTATCCACACTATTTCACAATGGACCGTCACTACTAGTTGGCCACCTTTCGCATGTGAGGAGGCATGCTTGAGGCCATGTGACCCACTAGATCAAGGTACTGTTTAGTTTCTTCTGGGAAGGACATTACAAATTGAACCTCTAGAACATAGATATAATTATTGGAGTGGGATTTTGGTTGGCTTTGGTTCGACTAGGTGGATCAAATTGGAATCAAGTAAAGAGAGAAAGAGTAACCTTTTATAATGAAGGGAAAAGATGAACATGGAAATGTTAAAAATATTGAAATATGAAAAACAAATTCTTAAGAAAAATTATTTTGGGGGGCTATAAATTCTATTAAAAAGAGGATAAGTTCACTATAAAATCATAAAATTAAATTTATACAAGTTTTATTTTCATTTTAAATATTATATTTTTTGTTTAATCTATTGGTTAATAAAATTTAATCTCAACTATGGTAGTGAATTTTTAACATTTAAGAGTTCTAATTTTACTTATAAGGTAAATTTTTTATCATCAATGGAAACAATATGAATTTTTCAACCATTTATCATTCTACTTATCCAATTGAATGATTTTTTTTTGAATTTTAAATAATATAATAAGATATTATTTATCAAAAAATTTCATTAATATCGTTTTTGACACTATTCATTTAATTTGAATTTAAAGTCAAATTAAAAAAATATAATTCAAATATTTCAACACCCTAAGATTTATTTTAATTTTTTGGATTAACATAACTTTTTATACTTTACATTTCAAAAAACACTAAAGATAGTTTATTTTATTTTAAAGAACTATGTTTGTCTTGCATTATACACAACACCATGTTAATCGTGTACTAGAGAAAACATAAACATTAGATTTCCCTACATGGAACACCAATGTTATATTATATTTTACCAAAAATGAATTTCCTTGATGGATTGCATAACACACAAGACCAAGTTTTACCGAACAATAGTATATCATAAAAATGTTACTACTTTTTATAATAAGATGTAGCCTAACTTTTATATTAGTGGTTATGAATAGTATTAACTAATTTTGTAAAATATATGGTTTATAAAAATATAATATAAATTCGTAGGTTTCCAATTAATTATAAATGAGTATAAAAATTCATTGAATATAAAAGAAAATATTATTATTTTTATGGCCACAAAGCTGTTTTACCATAATAAATTACTTTAATTACAATTAGTGAGTAAACTTAATGTAATATATATTTTATATATTAAATAAAATAATTTTGATACTCATCCTAGAGATTTTATAGGCATAAGATAAGAACAAACCAAATTTAATGCTAAAAAACCAATATTTTTATTAAAGCATTTTTAATGCATTTTAATGGAGAACCCATTTTAAATCCAATTTTTGAAACTTTTATTGACTTAATATGTAAAAATAAACTTTATATTTGAAATAAAAAAAATAATAATTAGTTTAGTGTAATTTTTTGGTATTTTTCGGTGAAGTTTTAATTTTTTATGAATTGTGGAAAATATTGAATTTTAAGACAAAATTATTTCTTCATCTAATTTATTTATAAGATTAATTTATATTTTAAATTTGTTTAAAAGTTTAAATAGATAATATTTTTATTAATTAATACAATTTAGTTAATTTATATAAATTTCACTTTGAAATTGGGTATAAATACAAAGAAAACATTTTGATATTTTTACTTTAAAAACCCCTATTGTCGACCTAACTGCAGGATTGATTTTAGAATAATTTATGCTAGTTATGTGATTTTAATTTAGAATTTTTTTCCCATATTTGGTATAAGTATAATTTATATTGTGTAATAGGTTAAACTTATTTTTTTACCACAAATATTAATAAAAGTAATTAAAATTAATTACATCGAGTAAGGTAAAGTTAAGCTTAACACAAGACTAAACCTTAAATTTAAGGCCCAAAAATACTTATAAATTTTTTCAAAACCCATAGGATGGCCCTATCTTGACTCTATTCTAACTTTTTTATACTTTTTACTTTTATGGGAGCCATTTTACATCATAAAAATGTGAGCGAAATTCCATTTTCAATGATTTATAAGAGCACCACTCCTCCACCACTATGGAAACAAGTCCTCTCCTACACTTATTTACACCTCTCAGAACACTTATGTTTAGAAAATATCTAGTTAAATATCCTCCCAACAATTCCACCATCCTCTATAAATACTAAAATTGGGAATGAATTTTTCCAAGGAAGCCCTTTGGTGTAAACCAATAGGATTTACCCGATTAAGAGGTATCACCCTCCCTCAAGCTCCTTTATTTTATTTGATTTCTCCACCAACTCAACTAATATTATTCCATTATTATAAAGAAAACCCAGTATGATAAATATAATTATATATTATTTATGATAACACTTCTACCTACACTTACAAATACCTCCATC
This sequence comes from Viscum album, assembly GCA_963277665.1. Taxonomy (NCBI): domain Eukaryota; kingdom Viridiplantae; phylum Streptophyta; class Magnoliopsida; order Santalales; family Viscaceae; genus Viscum; species Viscum album. The sequence goes on along the minus strand of OY728147.1, from coordinate 2,040,383,861 downwards.
TAATAGTTAACAAACAAACTATTTATGTGTACGACGAACTACCATCTCACAGAACGATGATTATTTGTTATTCCTTTACCTACTCTAATGATTGGAATTATTATGAAAAATATATTTATATATAATATATATGATATTTATTATGTCTTTAATCTTTTGTAATTATTTTACAACAAATATATTTATATGATACATTTTGTGTAAATACAATAATTTTATTTGAGGACGTTTGGACAACTCACACCTTAAAGTGATGTGATTCATTCACACGATACATAAAATATATAAAGGTTTTAATTAGACATATGTGACATAAAAATCATCTAGATGATGTTAATTATATAATTAAATTTTTGTTAAAATAATATATACCATATTATTTATTACCCTTTCCCACACTTAAAAAGTGATAACGTCATTCGTAGACGTGTGGACTACCGCATCCTCGAAATGATGTGATTCCTTTTACATAAAAATAATTAGATATATAATTATACATGATTAGATAATATGTTATTTATGATATAATTATAATTAAGTAAGGATTAATTTTACTTACCTTATTTCCATAATGATCATTGAGAAATGTGAATGTGACTCATTCTTATGTAAAATCTGAAACCAAGATTATGAAAGAAGAAAAATTAAATTAATATCCTCAATTTTATTCAGGTTGTAAATCAAAACCATGAAATGAAATAAATTCATAAAAAACCACATAGGAAGAAATACAACAACTTTATTAACATGATACAAATTCCATGCCTTGATTCTTGTGGGGGAGACTTAATTATGAGTAGTTTTTTAGTAGTTTCGACTAAATATCCATTTTTGACCAGAGAACCTCCATTTAAGTATAAGGTTTGACCTGGGAGAACCCTATGATGAATTAGAGGCATATAAATGGGGGATTATGACCAAAGGAGAGAACTAATTCTAGGTGTAAGGATTCAACCACCTAGAGGTTGAGGTTAGGGTTTTGACCAAAATATCATTAAAAAAGGATACAGTTTTATTTTATATTTTTAAAATTCAATATAACATTGAATGATATTTATTTTTTATTCAAATCCATATTCTCCATTCCCTTAATTATTATTTTGTTTATCAAATCTCCCTGATATGGGTTTTAGTTAATTCATCAGTGGATATCACCTGATGATGATTGGATAAAACCTGCAGGTGAGAGAGGAATCTGTTGAAGTGGGTGCATCCCAAAATTTTATTTTTCTTTCTTCACTTTCATAATTATTTCATTTAATATGTATTATTTTTCAATTCATTATTTTCATATTTTTTATCAAATCACTTATCTAGTGTTTTGGGTACTAGAAAAAACCTAGCATGATGAAGGTAATTTATTCACAAACACTGAATTGAATTATTCTTCTACAAGTAGAATATGATTTTAATGCATCTTGGTTAGTTTAATTAATTTATCCTTGAGGAATTTTGATTCTATGTTAGATTGAACAAGAATGTAAATTTCTCATATCAATAAAATTTATGGATTATGTAACTAATATACACAAATATTTTGGAGGTGCATTTGAAATTTCTATTTTAAAAAACAGACCATGTAAAATGATTTATCCATATTATTTTATTTTCATATTAATTAGTTTAATTTATTTTCTTGTTAGTAGTTTAATAAAATTAATTCAATTAAAATTGGGGTGACCCAAACATTGGTCGAGAGTTGTCCCTGCCTTCCCTGCTCTTTGTGGGATCACCTTGTACTTCTGCAATTCTACATCTTAGTAGTTTATGAAGTTTATGATAATATAAATTTATAATTTGGTTTCCCATATGTATTTAATTATTACCTAGGAATGCATCAACTTTTAAATTTTGGTTCATTATTAGTGATATTTTACCATTCCTTTTTTCTTAGACTCCCGAATTGTCTCTCAATATGTGGTCATTGTTCATGAAGAGAATGGTTTTCCAAGAAAGTTCCATAAACTATACCCATTCCATGCCCTATATTTACACCTTATCCTTAGAGTTTTAGATAAACGTATACCAATTATCCACATCACCTGAGAGAAAATAAACAATGATGACATCCTCCTCTATTTCATTACTTCCCAAAGTGAGAAATATATTCTCTATGGAACATATCCATTGATCAACTATAAATGAGTTTGTTTTCTTACTGAATAATAGAGGTTGTTGATGTATAAAGTGGTATAACATTTTTATGATACATTTTGGATTAGTATGATTCCCCATATAGGGTAGGTTATTGGTCATAACCAGATTCAAATTCCTCAATATATTTATAATTTTTTAGTTCCATATCCATCTCTAATTTCATTATATTTCCTAAAAGGGAAATACCTTTATAGATTAAATTTATTGTTATAGTTTCCATTAATTAAACTAGGATCCATTTATAAAATTATAATACTAAAGATTATATCATAACATTATGAATCATAATGTATTATTTGAAACCTACTAAAAACTTATAAATTGAAAATTTATACACAACTAATTCTAAAATCCTAAACTTGGTTTTCTTTGGAAAATTCTCAAATCAAAAAAATATTTTCAAATATTCCACAATGGTTTTTAAATAACATGTGAATTAACCCAAGAATATACCCCATGATTATCAAACCCACTGAAGAGTAAATTAAGACTCATCATTCACTAGAATGATGGATGAGATAAACTCAACTTACCATTTTCAATGTCATTACCCCTAGATGGATCTCTGATAAAACCATGACCACATTTAGTATCGAGAAAAGAATGTTTTTCTACTAAAACCACATAATCCCTACCTTAACTAAACATTAATATGTTCTCATATTATTACGCTTATCCTAAAAGTTCTTCATAGGGTTATGTTCCCAAATATATATTTTCCAAATTCTTATTTACAAGGTTACTAGTAATCATCATCTGATACCAACTATAAAAACCCAAAATTTATTATCTTATAGGAGGTGGTCAATTTATTAAATTGAAACAATATACAATTTATCTCATCTAAAAGGATAAATATTTTAGTGGTCTTGGAGAAATACACGCATACTCAAATCTCTCATTCCATTTAAAAACATTAAATTAAAAATAGAATTTTATTTAATAACACCATTATTACCTCTATCATATCACTACATATCAATCATAATACATTTATTAAAATCATAGGGAAAATAAATTTAAGAATTGGTTTAGCTAAAATTCCCATCAAGGGTACAAATAGAGCACAAGCTAGTAATCCATGAATAATATGAAATTAATAATTGATGATCAAATAACGACATATAAATAAACATATTTTCTTTAAACTCATCCATTAATATCATAACTACTGAAATAATAACATGTATATAAATGACTAATTTTATAATGATGTAATGTATAATGATGGAAATCTGAACGTACCATTGAGGCCTTGGCAGTGAAATATACATAAATGGGTGGGGCCTTCGACAAATAACCAACCTGTTTTTCTCCAAAAACCTACTGATTAATAAAGGGGGTATGTAATTAAATTCCGACTCGTTATATAATAAGTATAACTCATTTATTATAGTAATAAACAGTACAACTTAATCATTATTTCAAAAAAATTAATATTTTGCCATATTAGAAGTACTAACATACTAGGTGTTAATACTTTCCCTTATCAAACTGATCATAAATCATCCAAAGAAATATGTTGGATGATACCATTAGATTATATACAGAATAAATTATAATATTCATTAAATTATCTTTACATAGAATAAAAATATTTTAAAATATGAATGGAAGGTTTCTTGAGAAAAATTCATTTTTCACTTTGAAATCACATATTTAAAATCTATAAATTTATCTAATAATATGGATTTTTTTATTACAAAATAAAATTTGAAAATTTTAATATAATATTGATTATATTGGGTGGTCATGTTGGTGTGAAATTTTGTTCATGTTGTATATTATAAAATAAATATTCCTTTCACATTTTCAATAAAATATTAAAAAATACACTATTTAGACAATGAAAAGAAGTTTTATTTTATTATTTAAATGTAAAACATGAATTTAAATTTCCTTAATTAATCACTAGAAAATATTAAAAACATTATTTAAAACATTTTATAGAAAATATAGACAAAGAAGAAAAATATTTCGGATTGAGTAGAAAAATAAAGCCAATCTTTGTTAAAAACATTGTTTAAAAAACTTGAGTAATTATAGGGAGAAAAATGAAAGGGAAAAAATTTTATTTATATAAATAAAAAATGATAAAAAATTTTATGTTCTTAAGATATAATTATCATATAATTCCCATAATGGATACTTAAACATAAATAATATTTAATAATGATGAAACACTGAAATGAACTCTTACCTCAGGTCCAAATTCATTTGTACATGTTCAAAACTCCCATATAAAATATATAGAGTTATTATAAATATATTAAAGAACCATAATCATATATATCATTACATATATGATTTACTTATAATCTTTTATCACCCTTTTATTAAAAATTCATTATTAAAACTATTATTTCGGATGATAGCTACTTCATTTTTCTTATATGTTTTGGTTTGGTGATTTCAGTCCCTTAAATATGATGATGGTTCCATAATATATAGAATTAAAATAATTATATAATTATCATATATATATATTTATTATAAATATATATTAAGAATCCCACTTAAATGGTAGAGATAGAAAAATTAATTACATCGTTCATAGAGATGGTGAACCATACCACTATTAAAAAATGGACCTATACACATGGTTGTACAAAAATTTTGGGTATATGTTTCGTGGGAAATACCTATACCCACGATTATCTTAAAACATATGGTACTTCTTATCCCTATACGCATAGTTTTCGGAGAACCATGGGAATATGTTTCGTGGGGATTTATTTGGGGAAGATGTATACCCACAGTTCTCAAAAACAGTGGGTATAAGTTGGGATATAACCATGGTTTTTGTGAACAGTGGAAATAGGTTGGAAAATGTTTTTGGATCTATACCCACGGTTTGGAAAAATAGCTGGTATAGTCTGACCAATTATTTTTCATAAAAATAATAATAATAATAAATATTTTAATATAAATATTTATATATATGTATTTAACAATAATATATATGTATATATATGTATTTATATTTTATATATGAATATAAATTTTTTGATAGAGTAGTGTTAAGTTCACTGGAATTTATGGTGAAGGTGTTGGGATCAAATCCCAATGTGTATTTTTTTGATAAATGACATATACCCACAGTTTTAAAAACCATGAGAATAGGTATGCACATAAAAAATGCCTTTTCCAAGGGTTTAAAACTCATGGGTATAGGTCTATAAAGACAACTTGGTCCCTAATAGTTCATAAAACCATTGGTATAACCTAGACATATGGTTTTGAACCGTGGGTATAGGTTAAAATTCCAGTAGTATACGTACACAAGAAAAATATTTTCACTTTTTGATGGATGAAACAAAAGAAAGTTCAAGAAAAATACACCATTTTAGAATCATTATTATTTAATATATATCATATATATTTATTTAATCTATTATTATTACCATACATTAAAATTGGATGTGAAAAATGAATCACATCTCTTCATAGAGGTGGTAGTCCACAGGTACTCATGAGGAACATTATCATTTTTCATTTATTGAAAAAGAGGGTAGATAATGGTGGTTTAATAATCATAAAAAATATCTAGTTTATGTTTGTCCATGAATTTATTATTTTATGATAAATAAAAAAATTTAGATGTGGTAAAAAAACATGTAATAATAAAGTGGTCGTTTAAGGAGATTACCTCTTATTTAAAATAAATCCTTCAAATCTTCTATTAAGGGGACTATGGTTGGTTTTTGTGAAGAATAGTGTAAGGAACTAGGTTTTATATTATGTATGGAACATTTTTATTCCCATTAATTTCCATTAATTTCAAATTTATGTGAATTCCTAGTAAGGATATAGACAAACCTAGGTTTCTGGGGATTTTTCAGAGCTCAAAGCTCCGTTTTTTGGAGAAAAAATCTAGGCTGCATGGTTAGTAGAAACCATACCACCCAGTCATCATGTTTAGAACAAACCATATAGGGCATCTCAATGAATATAATAGATAAAATGACTTTCTTTAACTATACAACCTTGGACACATAACCATGGGTGTGCTGTTGGTTTCTAATGGGATTCACGATATGGAACCGATGACCCACTCAGATACAATGGAAATTTCTACTCCATGGATCAAGACTATTTGGATGCCTTTAATATTTCTACTCCTTCGATCTAACTACATAATACGATGAGCTAGAAATTTATACTCCTTGGATTCTGTTTAATTATTTTATTTAGATTAATAGGGAATATATACTCCTAGGGTCTGATTACTTTATTTACTAGATTTTCTAGGATATCTTGGACATTTATTTTACTTGTAACTGTTGAATTATTAAGATTACTTGTAAATTTATACCCCTTAGATCTAATTAATTTTTAGGATTCATTAAAAATTTATAATCATTGGATCCAGTTCATGTAACTTATTTTGATGCCATGGAAATTTGTATTCCTGGATCTAGTTTTATCATATTACTAGGATACATTATAAATCTATACTCAGATCTAGAACATTCGGATGCATTGGAAATTTCTACTCCGTTTATCCTTTTTTATTAATTTAATTAGATTAATTAGTTTCCTTGGATACCCTTACTCCTTAGACCCTATCCCATGTAGGCCCGATACATGATTACACCACATAGGCTGTTGATGTTTCTTGAAATGATTTATAGATTTCCCTTATGATTTATTTTCTTGATCATAGTGAGTCTTGATAAACTGCATAATATTTCTTACTATTATTATTCACTGTAATTATATTATATATGCACACTAATTTCGCTTTTATGTATAAGATGGAGTGTTTATAGACACCATTAGTGTTGGCCTACTTGGTTTTATCTCACTCCCTATTTTTGACACCATTGGTTACCCAAACAGACTTCATGGATATAGGTAAGGAAAAGGGAAATCACATTCTTAGTGATTACTAATTAACTATTGCAAATGAGAAATGGAGCGCATGATCAAGTTATGGCTCATGATGATATCTTGGGATTGTTTCTTTTTAGTCATTTGAACTTTGATACATGTATTGTAATGGACAACTATTTCTAGGTATTATCTATATTTTTTTATAACATTCCATGATCATAATTTTTATATGAAACTATTAGATGATACTACATGGTTATTTAAATTATGGAGGTATATTCTTCCACTATTTTTAATTATTATACCGATGTCCCACACTCTCATAATGAGCATATTGTCTCCACACTATTTCACAATGGACCCTTACTAATAGTTGGACGCCTTTTCCATTTTAGGAGGCATGCTTGATGCCATGAGACTCACCAGATCAGGGTACTATTTAGTTTCTTCTGGGAATGACATTACAAACAGAACCTCTAGAATATAGATATGGATATTGGAGTGGGATTTTGGTTGGGTTTGGTTGGGCTAGATGGATCAAATTGGAATCAAGGAAAGAGATAAGATGTAACCTTTTATAATAATGGGAAAAGATGCACATGGGAATGTTAAAAAGATTAAAATATGAAAAACACATTCTTAAGAAAAATTATTTTGGGGGGCTATAGATTCTATGAAAAAGAATATAAGTTCACTATAACATCATAAAATTAAATTTATACATGTTTTATTTTCATTTAAAATATTATATTTTTGTTCCATACATTGGGTAATCAATTTGAATCTCAACTATTGTAGTTAATTTTTAATATATAAGGGTTTAAATTTTACTTATAAGGTAAAAATTTTCTCAATAATGGAAACAATATGACATTTTCAACCATTTATTATCCTACTTATCCAATTGAATAATATTTTTTTGAATTTTAAATAATATAATAAGATATTATTTATCATAAAATACCATTAATTTCATTTTTGACACTATTAATTTAATTTTAATTTAAAGTCAAATGAAAATAAAATAATTCGAATATTGAAACACCCTAATATTTTTTTTTGATATTTTTTGTGTAACGCCTCGACCCCAGTTTCCCAGAGTCTGTTCATTATTACCTAACATTGGCATGATCACAAGAAGGATCAAGTCTCGAAAGACTGATTAGTTTAGTGGCCTTGTAATAACAAGATACATTCATAAAGTTTACATTACATCATAAAGTGAAAAACTACTACAACAACATATTGTCTTCATATCCCCTCATATTATCTCTACAGGTCATTCATAAATTACTTCTTCACATCTTGGTAATATAAAACATTGAAAGGGGTGAGCTCAGATGCTCAGTAAGGATACCAATATAGTGGAAACATTCATAAATAAACATAAACATTTAAGGCAATGTATGGCTAAAACAAAATCATTTTAAAATTGAACTTCAGCATAATATGGGAAAGATAAAATGAAATAATTCCATTCACTTATTCACATGGATATTCTACTAGTCAAATAATCACATGCAATATTAATAACCACTTTCATAATGATGGAATGGATAATGCCAGACTATTATAACCACGTAGCCAAGGCCTCGTGCCAAGACTACAAATAAGATTTTGTAAAGGCCTTGTGCCAAGACACTAGTTTTTCTCATGAGACCTACCGATGCATCAAGGATCTATAGCAGGCTCCACCCGTCACTTATTAAGTCCAATTCATTCCTCATATGAACAGGTTTAAACATAACATAAACATTCGTATTAAAACTAGCATACGGAATGTCAATAATTTCTCCATAAACTATGAATGGTATAAAAATAACACATCCACAGTCAAACATATCACAAAAACTTCAATACAATATGGAAGTTTTGTATCATAATAAATAAACTTCAAATAAGCTTAAAATCCATCAAAGGATGTTGACATAGATGAAATCAAAACTATTTGAGAGAAATATCTCTTCTTTTGAAATCATTTAAAAGTAACATAATTATAATAGAAAACAGTTACTTTGAAAAATATTCTTATAAGCTAGTAAGGGAAGCTTCGACGATTTTATAACGGTGAAAAATAGCCGCACCTGCCGTATAAATTAAAAAACATTCTTACCTTAATTATGTCGAAAAGGTGAAAACTGACCTTATTTGGAAATTGATGGAAACATTCCTTTTATAAAACTCTTATAAAAAGTCAAACATGGGTATAAATGACTTTAACCCATATTCTTGTAAATATTAAAAATGTTTTGAAATACATTTTTAAGAAACATGGATGTGGATGATAAAGAAATCCTAGTAGATTATTATGTATAAACAACCTCGGATAATGATGAGATTGAGAAATAAACCCTTACCTTGTACTTTTCCTTGGTTGAGGGTAGGTTAACTCCTATATAATGGTGAAATAATTGTTATTAAATTATACAAGAATCATATACATAAATATGATATCATATATGATCTTTTAACATTTCTCTGTTAATAATATCTTAGAATTATCGTCATTTCGGGAGTTAACTTACTCATTTTATTTTATATGTTTTGTTACATAAGCCGTGTTTGTTATGGATAGGTTCTATATTATTCATATCCAGAATTATATAAAGTCCTTAAATATTATTTTTAATCATAAAATGAGAATTATACTTGAATGTATACGATGGCGAATGAATCTCATCGCGTTCGCGGAGACGGTAGTTTGTACATACGCACGAATGACAATATCATTCTTTTGATATTAAAATAATATATAATTGGATGGTATATCATATATAAGGAATAATTATCATGTTATATTTATTATTTTCATTAATTACACATCATTATTATACCCATCCAAATAATAATTTATTGAATAACAATTACACCATGACGTGGAGACGGTAAGCCTTACGTACGCACGTATAGTGACATGTCATTCAAAGGATGGATAGAATAATGAATATGGTTGTACCATATTTATAATAACATCACAGTATATAGTAGATACTGGAGTTATTATTTTAGAATGGGAATAAAAAATAGAGAAGAAGTTGAAGAAGAAATGATCTTGAAAAAGGGTGGTGAAAACATTACCTCTTCTTCGGGTTCTTCCTTTTGATTTGATCAAAAGGGCTCCTTAGGTTGGATTTATGATCAAACTAAGGCCTCTAGGTTGAAGTGATGGATGTTGAGAGAGTATATGGGCGGGGGTTGGCTGAACCAAAAGAATTTTAATGTGTGAATTAGTGATAAGGGGGAGTGCCCTTTTATAAGAGGGGTGAGGGGCACCTTTGGAAACGCTAGAAATATTATTTTATAATAAATTCATATTCGGTTTCTAATAGATACAAAGTGGATTATTTAAAGGTTAAGGTGGGGATGGGTCGAAAACCACTCAACAAATATAATTTAGATAGGTTTGTGTCATTATATTAACCTTATCATTTATTTTTAACTCTTAGTTAATTAGTTTGACACTTACCATGTCACTTTGTATTTTTATATTATAAAGTTAATAAACTTTCTATATACCTCCAAGAGACCCCCAAGTGTTCCATTAATGATACACCTATAATGATATAAGTCTCTTGGATGAACCATAGATTTTTAGGAATTGAATATCAATTAATAATATAATATTTGTTTTAAAGACACTTTTATGTAAATTTTGACCCTATTTGGAAAATTGATTTTTTTGAAAATCATAACAGAATTATTACATCAAAAAAAGTTAATTAAATATATAATAACATGTCATATTAACCTAGAAAATTAGTTTAATTCATTAAAAGTCTCAAATTATATTTATTTGGGTATTTATAATATCAATTATTTTAATTTTTCACTATTATAGTAATTACTAAATCATCATCGTGTCATAAATAAATTAAAATATTTATTGTCTAAAAATTATAAATAAAATATCATTATGTAGGAAATTATTTTATATTTATAATTAATTTTTACAATCGAATTTATCTTATGTATAACCCTATATTAATATTTTTTAGTAAATAAACTTTGATTTTTACTCTTTTAACTCTTCTTTGAATTAAATAATAATAAATGTCCTAATCTAATCCAAGTGGACCTAAATGATAATATTTTATTCCTAAGGTTGTTTTTGGTCGAGATACATTTGTCCAATAGAATTAGGACGTGTGTTATGGTAATATTAATAACATTTTTACCTTTAATTACCCTATTTATTTTTAACCGTGGTAAATAAAAGTAAAAAATTACTATTCACAAAAAATTATTTTAATCTCATTGAACCACATTTTACTCCTTGATATTAACCGTGTCTCTAGGATTTTAGAAATTCCACTCACAGAAGCGGTAAAATTATGTTTTATGAAAAATTCAGTTTTTTAACTACCACTTAGTGGTTTCACTATTCATAAAAAAAATGAAGTTTTTCAGAAAAATACCAAAAATTTACCCTAGGATAATTTCGATATTCCGAATCCAAAAATGAATTCCATTTTGAAAAATAAAATTTATAAATTTAAAAAAGTGGGTATTACTATTCATAACGCTTAGTTTGATTGGTTGTAGTGTGTTAGAACTCGATGTTGCATACAACACACGCTATTGCATTATTCAAAGAGAAGCGTACCATAGAATCTTGGGGTGTTACATTTTTAATTAATTTAACTTTTTATATTTTACCTTTCAAAAAACACTAAAGATAATTTATTTTATATTGAAGAACTACGTTAATCTTACATTATACACAACACCATGTTAATTGTGCACTAGTTGAAACATAAAATTTAGATTTCCCTACACGGAACACCAATTTTATCTTACATTTTACCAAAAATGAATTTCCGTGATAGATTTCATAACACATAAGACCAAGTTTTTCTGAACAATAGTATATCATAAAAATGTTACTACTTATTATAATAAGATGTAGCCTATCTACTATATTAGTGGTTATGAATAGTATTAACTAATTTTGGAAAATATATGGTTTATAAAAATATAATATAAATTTATAGGTTTACAATTAATTATAAATGAATATGAAAATTCATTGAATATAAAAGAAAATATTATTAATTTTATGGTCACAAAGCTGTTTTACCCTAATAAATTACTTTAAATAAAATTTTTGAGTGACATTAATGCAATATATATTTTATATATTCAATAAAATAATTTTGATATTCATCCAAGAGATTTTATAGGCATAAGATAAGAACAAACCAATTTTATACTAAAAATCATTATTTTTATTAAATCATTTTTACTGCATTTTAATGGAGAACCCATTTTAAATCCAATTTTTGAAACTTTTATAGATTTCGTATGTCAAAATAAAATTCATATTTGAAAAAAATAATTATGTTAGAGTAATTTTTTGGTATTTCTCTGTGAAGTTTTATTTTTTTATAAATAGTGAAACATATTGAATTTTAAGACAAAATTATTTCTTCATCTAATTTATTTATAAGATAAAATTATATTTTAAATTTGTTTCAATGTTTAAATAGGTAATATTTTTATAAATTAATAAAATTTAGTTAATTTATATAAATTACACTTTAAAATTGGATATAAATACTAAGCAATATTTTCGATATTTTTACTTTAAAAACCAGTATTGTCAACCTAACTGCAGGACTAATTTTAAAATAATTTCTACCACTTATGTGATTGTAATTTAGAAAAAGTTATTCCATATTTGGTATAATGTAATTTATATTGTGTAATAGGTTCAACATAGTTTTTTACCAAAAATTTTAATGAAAGTAATTAAAATTAATTACATTGAGTAAGGTAAAATTAAGCTTAACACAAGACTAAACCTTCAATTTAGGGCCCAAAAAGACTTATAAATTTTTTCAAAACCCATAACACAACACTATTTTGACTCTATCCAACCTTTTTTATAATTTTCCCTTTTATGGGAGCCATTTTCCATCGTAGAAATGTGGGTGAAATTCCATTTCCAAAGATTTATAAGAGTGCTACTCCTCTTCCACTATGGAAAGAAATCCTCTCCTCCACTTACTTACCCCTATCAGAACACTTAGGTTCATAAAATATCTACTCAAATATCCTCCCAAAAATTCTCCCATCCCCCATTAATACTAAAATTGGGAAGTAATTCTTCCAAGGAATCCCTTGGGTGTAAACCAAGAGGATTTTCCCGATTAAGAGGTAACACCCTCCCTCAAGCTCCTTTATTTTATTTTATTTCTCCCCCAACTCAATTAATATTGTTCCATTATTATAAAACAAGCCCAGTATGATAAATATAATTATATTTTTTTATGATAATTATTATACCTACACTTAAAAATACCACCATCTAATAGGTAAAAAAACATACTATTTATGTGTATGATGAACTACCGTCTCACAGAACGATGATTATTTTTTATTACTTTACCTACTCTAATGATGGAAATTATTATGAAAAATATATTTATATATATTATATATGATATTTATTATGTATTTAAGCTTATGTAATCATTTTACCAGAAATATGTTTATATGTTAGCTATAAATGCAATAATTTCATTTGAGGAAGTGTGGACTACTCCCACCTTAAAGTAATGTGATTCATTGACACGATACATAAAATATATAAAGGTTTTAATTAGTTGTATGTGAAATAAAAATCATCTATATGATATTAATTAAATAGTTACCTTTCTGTTAATATAATATATACCATATTCTCTATTACCCTTTCACACACTTAAAAAAGTGATAACGTCACTCGTGGACGTGTGGACTACCACCTCCTTGAAACGATGTGATTCTTTTTACATTAAATAAATTATATATATATATAAGTATATGTGATTAGATAATATGTTATTTATGATATAATTATAATTATGTAAGGATTAATTTTACTTACCTTCTTTCCATAATGATCATTGAGAAATGTGAATGTGACTCATTCTTAAGTACAACCTTCAATCTCTATGATTGAAATGATGATTCATTATTCACAACTATATTTTATGATTTTTTAAAATAAAAATTAATATATAAATATGAATATTATTTAATTATTATTATTCTGGATATTTTTATATAATGAACCCTTTGACCATATTCGACCAACTAAATTCGTCTTTAACACATCAACCAAATTTGGTCAAAATAGACGACTTAAACTTAATTGTTTAAGTACTTGTATACAACACGAGAATAAGCGAATCAAAAGTAATTATAAAATTGAATAACGTTTTGAATCAAGTAATTAATTAACATAAGTTTATTATTTAGGAATATAATGACACATAAGAAAAGTTGGACTCAAGGTACGGGAATTTGATCTCACTATTTATTTTCGTGATATACAAGCCTTATTCCCCACTTAATTATTTTTTATGGTGTATATACTGACCGTGAATATAGTATATGAATTTTATACTTAAATATATGGGTATTTACATAACCAATTTATATTCCTTATATCATGGGGTTTATGTTTCAAAAGTTACTTAATCAGTAAATTAATTTTATCTCAATTTTCCTTCTTTGAGACCCATGCCATGCTATACACCTATTTTTTTATATGAGGTGTATAAAATGACTTTGAAATGTTAGATCCTGAATATCACTATTTTAATGATATATTAATATTAATTTAAATTAATTTTATTAAATGAGGACTATGGTTCAAATTCATCAAGTGGAAAGAGTCTATTGTAAAAATCTCATCGACTTTTGAGATTATTTATGATTATGCTTACTTTAAGAAAATATTATTATCCATCCCTCAAGAAAACTCATGAATTTTATTATCCTCTATTTTTTAATGATATCTTCATATATCAGTACCATTTTCGCACTCTTTGGTATATAATTTAATTAAGAAAGTGTTTTTAAGTAAGTATGAATTTACCTCTTTCTCCAGTTGGAAATATGTGTTCCTTAAAAACCATGTTTTATAAAAAGGGTTTTGAATAATATTCTACTAATCTCATAGCACAGTCAAAAGAAATTTTTATCTTATTATTTTTTACTAATTTTTTTAAAGGAATGTTTTTGCTGCTTTCGGAAAAAGGAATTTTGGTATTCTTTTACCATGAAAAAGGAATGTTCTTTTTACCAGTTACGACATGCACAAATATAATCATCATCATTTCATTGAAGTTTACTTTGTATGTTTAAATGGTTAATTTTTAAGAAAATGTTTTTAAAAGATATTTTCAATTAAATGGTTTTGAAATATTTTTCAATTTTCATTTATAAGTTTTAAAATTATTTTTCAAGGAAAATGATTGCCAAAAGGTTTAACATTTTAAAAAGTATATTTAAATCAATAAAGGATAATTTCCTCTTGAAGTGTTTTTAAAATATATTTATAAATTATTTTCTATCTAAGATAATTTTCATTGGTGTTACTCATTAATTTCTAGGGAAATGATTCATCATTTCCTTTCATATTCCTTCACTGAATGGTTTATGTCATGATGTTTAGGAAATACATTTATCTTTTTTGGGTCAAATGCTTATGAAACCCACTTATTTCCAGGGGTTATATGTCTATAAAAGCCTTTTATTTTCAGTAGTTATGGTATGATGAAATTATTATGAAACCTATTTATTTTTCAATAGGTTAAGGTTTGATTTAAATTTTTTAACACCCATTTGTTTCATGGGTTATGATATGATGTGGCACATGTATGTATGATTTCATGAGTTGGGTGGGACTTATATCTCTCTCTAATGCATTAGATACAGATTTATAACTCATGATATAGATATGGATGGAATGAAGAGTGAACTCGGTTTTGTATTACTATTATAGAATGATAAATGAAATCGATTTAGTATTAAAGGGATATAAAAAGGAGTGAAATCGTTTAAATATTATTGGGTTGGAATGGGGTGTGAACGTGATTCAGTAAAGTAATTTTTCCACTATGATGGACTTTGAATAATTTCCCTAAATACTATGGAGATCATATTATATGCTTATGTTTTCTGGAAAATTCCATGTTTTATTTGTATGTTATGATTTCATGGCTTATTTTATTTCCTTATGATTCATGTTTTATGAACTATGAGGATTTATTCCATGATTAATGTTTATGATATTTGATAGGTAATGAATTCTATTATATTTTATTGATCAAGTTCTTGTATCCTTATAATCATGAATATTCTTACATGTTTCCCTTTTTTACCCTTATCATAACATCTAAGATCACCACTTTTTATGTTTTCTTTCCCTGGTTCGGAAGATATGTATTATGATTGTTGTGGTTAAGAAGGTCACTATTCAATATAAGCCTAGTGGGAGATAATGTAGCTAATTTATGTACCAGTGTTTATGTTTCCTTGTTTATATAGTCATTATACTAGTACGATATTTGTGTGTCTGTTTATATAATGTTTTAATTATTCTTCCCAATTATGTATTGTTAATGTATGTTAATATTGGGTCATTATAGTTGGTATCTGATAAAAGGTTTATTTTCTCATTAAACAATAGGATGAGAAGAATTTAGTGGCATCCATAGATATATTTCTAAGGATATGTCTAGGGATGTCTCTAGGGATAAATATAAGTATGAGTTAAAATTTAGGAAAATGTACTATAATATTTCTAAAGGATCGAGTGGGTGGTTTCCTAGAAATACAAATTTTTATATATACTACAGATGGATATGGCTTTGGAATATATGTACCTAGGGTTAAAAACTACAACAAGATGTTCTTGTCCTAACTTGGGCTAATCCAGTACACAATAACAAGCCTTGATATAAACTTGGTTTGACACTCTTGGGGGATATGTTTTGGGAATTCACAAAACACTTCACAAACCATCATGAAGGATTTAAATATTATTTGGTTATGAATAACCTTGGATGAACCTAGGGTGTCATAGAATATAGAAGTTTTCATGATTTAGAAATTCTATAAGTAATTATTTTCATGATTATGTGGTTTTCTTTCTATGATATATAATGCTCACACTATGCTTCTGGTTTTAGTCAATGGAAGAAACAATATTAACATTGAATGTGATGGATGATTTACTGTTGAGAAGCTATGTGGGATGATTTCTAGAGTGAAATATGTAGTGGAAATTCCTAAATAGTTTTCATAGAACATTATTAACAATGGGTAACTAAACCAACTCTCTGAATCCCCAAGGAAGAGAAAGAGGGAGTTTTCTAAGAGTTCAAGCAATAGAGAGCATGGAGTAAAGAACACTAGGGTTATTTTGTCTCAAGAATGTGGAAAGATTCACTTAAGTGATTTTTAGAGGAATAAGAGTATTTTTTGACTGTCGAAAATATAAACACAAAGCAAGGGACTATTAAGGGAAAATGAAGAGTTTGGTTAAAAAATTTGATGAGAATACCGGTATCCCTAAGTTATTATCAATGTTTAAGTATTTTTAGTGTTGAATAAATGGTAATTATGTATCTATATGTACCAAGGGGAAAGCCCCTGGGAAAGGTTATACGAGCAAAGGTAACATTGTAGATGATGATGAGACTACATATGAAATGTTAAAGGAAAGAGATATTGTGTAATAGGATGATGTATCATTGTTAATAGAAAAAGTATGAAGTGGAATTATAATTTTTTTCCTGTATTTTGATTGAATAATTATGTTATATAAAAGGTGAAATATATAAGGGTTGTCATGTTTATGTTTTTTTCTAATGATTACAAGAATATGTTGAATAGTTCTGATGGAATAGAAAAGTGATATAATGGCAAGGTGATGTACATGTAAAAAACATGATTAAAGAAATCATAAACTTTAATATGATCCTTATGTTTTGGTAATGTTGTTTGGATAATGATATGTGAGTTATGATTAAGTGAATTGGAAGGTACTGATTACCTTAGAACTAATTAAGGACTTGTTGACAAGTAGTTTATGCTATCATATATAAAGTTTAAAACTTATTTTATTTAGCTAATATATAAATTAATATTTGAAATAAGGAAGAACAGATGTTTTAGAGAAGTATTTATGGTAATTTCAGTTATTTTCATGTTTGAAGAAAATATATAATGAACGTATTTACATATTTGGAATGTGATAACCAAGAGATACATTGTGATATATGGAGGAATCAATGATTGGATGATTTCATGACTTAATTTCTAATTTTTTGTATTTTAATCTTTCATAAGGGTTATAAAGATAACATTTCATAAAAATTTTATGCTAAACGTCATAGGAAGTATTTATGTATTGATATCATATTGAAAACCTTTTTTAAAAGGATATTTAGTGATTAACCTTATTTTAAGGATCTCCATAATATTTATTTTTGGAAATTATATTATTGTGGTTTTAGACAAGGACATAACATATGTCAGGCGATAAACAATCATGTTAGTCATGACCGTGGGTCTTGAAACCATTACTAAAGGATGATAAGGTTTTCACACCCACTACTAGCCTATGCGATGTTCATTTTTATGACTAATTATTTTTGTTGAATAACTATTATAAATGAACTGGTAGTGTTACTTTTTTTGTTTATAGATTAATGTATTAACCATATTGATTTTAAAAAATAGTTTGGGATAAATAGTTATAATTTCACTCTTTTATGGGTATTAAGATTTTCTAAAAGTGCATTTTAGCACCTCAGGCATCAATGTTAATTTCTGGGCATCTATTTCTTGAAGTAATGGATGAATAATAAATAGATAAAAGTGAAACTAAACAATGAAATTTGGTTTATAGAAATATATCAAGTAAGTATATTTCCTTATATTCTTAGTGAATAAAATAATTAAAAATTGTTAGGATAATGATCAAAAGAAAATTTTCTTTTCTAATACCTTAATTTTGTTAAATTAATGAACTTTTAAATCATCACATATTTATGAATTTGGTCCCCTAAACTGTTCTTTGATCATTCACTTGTCTATGATTGATGACCTCAATCACTCCCCATAAATATTTATGCTTTTTCTCAGTGTACAAACTTCACTCCCAACCTATGTTCTTCCATGTGAAAACATTGTTAAATGTTACTTTGGGTAACCATTATGGTTCCAACTTTACCATTTTAAGGGAAGTTTTAGAATCCATTTTTGTATGGTGGGTTTCTATAAATGAAAATTTTAAGTATTAAAACATTAATAACCCATATGAATTTAGAGGGTGAAATTCATTTTAATAAGGTTGGAATGTCACACCCAGAGATTTTGTAAATTATTTTTTTGAATTAATTTAACCTTTTTTTTATATTTTCATTACAAGAAAGACTGAAGATAGTAAAATTTATATTAAACCACTATGTATGGTTTGCATTATACACAATATGAAGTTAACTGGTCACTACATGAAACATAAAATTTATATTTCTCTACACGTAACACCGAGTTTATATTTCATTACTTGAAACAATGACTTTCCTCGATGACTTTTGTAACACTCTAGACCGAGTGTTACTGAACAATAGTATATCATTAAAATATTTCTACTTAATATAATAAGAAATAAACTAGCTATTAAATTAGTGGTTATGAATAGTATTAAATAATTTATGAAAATATATGGTTTATATATATATATAATATGAATTCATAAGTTACTAATTAATTATAAATTAATATGAAAACTTGTTTAATATAAAGGAAAATATTACTATTTTTATGGTCACAAATCTATTTTACAATAATAAATTAAATTAATTAAAATTAGTGAGAGATATTAATGTAATATATATGTTATATATTCATTCCAATAATTTCTATATTCATCTAATAGTTTTGATATACATAAGATAAGAACAAACCCAATTTTATGCTTAAAAACTTTTACCACTTTTTAATGGAGAACCCGTTTTAAATACCATTTTTGGAACTTTTATAGATTTAATATGTCAAAATAAACTTCATATTTTAAATAGGAAGATTATAATTATGTTAGGTAAATTTTTTTATATTTTTCATTCAAAGTTAATTTTTTAATTAATAGTGAAAAATACTGAATTTTGGATCAAAACTATTTTTTGTCTAATTTATTTATAAGGTTAAATTATATTTTAAATTGGATTAAATATTAATTAGATAATATTTTTATCAATTAATATAATTTAGGTCATTGAGATCAATTTTCTTTGAAATTTGGTATAAAAACATAGCAAACTTTTGAATGTTTTTACTTTAAAAACTTACATTATCGAACCAACTGCAAGATAAATTTAAAATTAATGTCTACCAATTATGTGATTGGAATTTTGAAAAATGGATTCCATATTTTGAATAATAAAAATTTATAATGTTGTAAAATTTGTTTCTAACCAAACAATTATTTAAAGTAATTAAAATTAACTCCATCGATTAAGAAAAAATTAAGCTTAACTGAGGACAAAACCTAAAATTTGAGGCAGAAAATAAACTATAAAATTGTCAAAAACCCATTTTATGGAAATATTTAGACCCCATATTACATTATATCGATTTTTTCTCATCATGGTATCCACTTTCCAAGGGAAAACCTTGGGTGTAATTCTTTTTCCAATGGTTAAAAAGAGTGCTACTCCTACTCCACTATAAAATGCCTCATATCCTTCACTTATTTACACCTCTCAAACCACTTAGGTTCAAAAAATCTCCCCTAAAATATCCTCCAGAAAATCCACCCTTCCTCATTGAAGCCTCCCCTTGGACCAAAAGTCTTCCAAGGAATCCCTTTGGTGAAAACCAAAATGATTTACCCGATTAAGAGGTAACACCCTCCCTTAAGCTCCATTGTTTTATTTTCTTTCTCCACCAATTCAATTATTTTTATTCCATTATTATAAAATAAAAATAGCATTATAAATATATTGATATGTTTTTATGATATGGTTTTTACCTAAACATACACACATCTCTATCCAATGGTTAACAAACATTCTGTTTATGTTCATGACGAACTACCATCTCACAAAATGATGATTGTTGGTTCGTACTTTATCGCATCTTATATTGGTAATTATGATGGAAACTATGTTTATATATAATATATATGATATTTATTATGTATTTATTCTTCTGTAATCCTTTTACCAATCATATGTTTTTAAGTTCCATTTGGGTTAAATATGATAATTTTGTTTGAGGAAGTGTGGACTATTTCCCATTCAAAGCGATTGATTCTTTCACACGATACATGGAACCTATAAAGAAAGGTTATAATTAAAAACCCATTACATAAAAAACATATATATGATATTAATTAAATAGTTAACTTTCTATAAATTTAATATATACCTTTTTCTTTATTACTCTTTCACACACTTAAAAAGTGATAACGTCGTTTGTGGATGTATGGACTACCAGCTCCTTGACACGATGTGATTCCTTTTACATCAAAAGGATTATACATATATAATTAAATTTTATAATATAATATTATATTTATTATATAATTATCCTTATATAATAATTAAAGTTACTTACTTTCTTTCCATAATGATCATTTAGAAATGGGAATATTACTCTTGCGTACGTTCGACCAACCATCTCCATGATTGTAGTGTTGATTCAATTTTCACAAACATGTTTAATGATTTATTTAAAAAATATAATTAATGTATAAATATTATAATTATTTCACGATTATGATTCGGTATTTTTTTATATAATTACCCCTTTGACCATAGTCGACTAACTTGAGTCATTTTTGACACGTGAACCAAATTAGTCAAAACACCCATATTAAAATTAATTATTTATGTAATTTTGTAAAACATAGTCATAAGTGACTTAAAAGTAATAATAAACATGAAAAACGTGTTGAATAAACTAATTAATTAACATAAGTTTTTTATTCAAGAATATAAAGACATACGAAACAATTCAAACTCCATGTAAGGAAATTTCATCTCACTCTTTATTTTTGTGAGATAAATGTCGTGTCCACCACTAACTACTTTTTTTTGGTGTATATAATTTCTATAAATGTATTATAATCCAATTTTAATTAAATATATGGGTATTTAAATAACCATTTTATTATCTATCTATCATGGGGTTTAAGTTTCTGAAGTTACTAAATTAGTAAATTAATTTTGTACTAATTTTCTTTCTTTGAGGAACATGACATGTTATACACCTACATTTTTATATATGGTGTATAAAATAGATTTTAAATGCTAAATTATTAATATACTTATTTTAATGATATTTTGATCATAATTTAATTTCATTTTCTTAAATGAGTAATATGGTTCAATGTTACGAAGTGGTAAGAGTTTATTGAAATAATCTCATCGCTTTTTGAGATTGTTTTTGAAAATGCTTTATTTGAAAAAATATTATGATAAATATCTCAATAATACTCCTGAATTTTCTTATCCTCTAGTTATTCATGATATATTCATATATTCTTACCATTTTCCACTCTTTGGTTTATTAAATATTTAAGAAAGTGTTTTTAGGAAATCAGAATTTACCACTCTCTTCGGTCGAAAATCTATTTTCTTTCAAAACCATGTTTTATAAAAATGGTTTCCATGAATATTATACTAATATCATTGGATAATTAAAATAAAATTTCCCCCTTTTTATTATTTTTCTAATGTTTTCAAAGTAATATTCCTATCATTTTTCAAATAAGGAATTTTTCTAACCTTTTACCACACAAAAGGAATATTTTTTTACCTCATACAAAATGTACAAATTTACCCACCACCATTTCATTGAATATTAATTTTCATGTTTAAAAGGTTAATTTTTTTGAAAATATTTTTAAATAGATTTTCAAATAATTATTTTTTTAATTTTTTTGAAGCTTCCTTTATATGTTTTCAAAGTATCTTCCAAGGAAAATAATTTTCAAAAGGTATAACATTTTAAGATGAATTTTCAAAAGAGAGAGGGTAATTTTCTCATTAAGTGTTTTTAAATGATCTTTGAAAATTATATTTAATCTTAGATAACATTCCTTTCTGTTAATCATGCCTTTCTGGGAAAATTATTCAATTTTTCCATTCATATTCTTTCTTTAAATGGTTTATGTCATGCTATTTTTGAAATCCATTTCTATTTCATGGGTTATATGTTTATTAAAACCCTATTTTTTAATAGGTTGTATATCTATTAAACCCACTTCTCTTCAAGAGTTATTCTTCAATGAAATGATTATGAAACCTATTTCTTTTTTCTATAGGTTATGGTGTGATTTAATTTCTATGACACCCATTTCATTTAATTGTTTATGGTATGATTATTTATGATTTTTTTGGAACTTCTATATGTTATTTAATTATGAGATGGGTGAGACATATATCTACATCCTATGCATTGAGTAAATATTTATATCTCATGATATAGACATGAAAAGAATGATGAGTTAATTTGGTTCATTATTTCAAGTCTAGAATGATAAATAAACTTGGTTCAGTATTACATGGCTTGAACAAGGAGTAAACTTAGTTCAGTAATACAGGGATGGAATGGGGTTTAAACCTAGTTTAGTAAATGCCTTTTCCCACTAATATGGCCTTAGAAACAATTCCTTATCTACTATGGAAATCATATTACATGTTTATGTATTTTCCCGTATTCCATATTTTATTTTGATGTCATTATTTCATAGTTTTTTTCTCTATTTCCTTATGATTCATGTCTTATGTACTATGAAGCATTATGTTATGATTCTATTTTATAATCTTTGATATGATGGATATGATCTTCTATTTTCTAGATCGTGTTCTCATACCCTTATGGTCATGATTATTCTTATATGTCTCCCTTTTTTACCCATACTGACCATATGAGCTCACCCATTTTTATGTTTCCTTTCCAAGTTTGTGGAGATATGTATTATGTTGGTTGTGTCTAAGAAGGATGCTAGTCTAGAAGAACCTTGTGGGAGATAATATTGCTCATTTTTTACCAGTGTTTATTTTTCCATGTTTCCAAAGACACTACACTAGAAGGGTCTTTGGGTGTCTGTTTGTATAATGTTTTAAGTATTCCGCACTATTTAGGTAATGTTAATGTACATTATGACCAGGTCATTATAAATATATTATTTCAAAATATATCTAATATTTTATTTTTTTCAAAAAAACTTGTGGATCAAAACAATTCACCCAAACTATATTAATTTTAAAATTTATATGACCATTTATTTCATTTTAATATTAATTTAATACATTCTATATCAGTGTTTCAGAAGAGTTTAATGTAATTATTTAATCACTAAAAATTATAAATAAATTACCATGATAAAAAAATTAATTTATCATAAAAATAAATATTTAGAACCAATATTAACCTCTTTTTTATTCTTATAATATTTTTAGAGTTATTAAATTCAAGAGAATATAATTTTGTTTTTATTCTTTCCATAGATTAATATAAATGTCATAATCGAAGAAAAATGGATCCGAGTGGGAATTTATTAAAGATTTGGACAAAAATAGATAAACTCCATCATCATAACCCGACCCACCGAGGCTCTCCTATTTCTTGATAAGATGAGTGTGACTACCATATGACATCCTAAAATAAGGCCGGTGTTGGTGACCAATACTATGAATAACACTAAATTAGGGGTCTAATACTAAGGTACCTGCACACATAAAAAAATCTCCAAGCACAAATAATGCTGAAATATAAAATAAAACTGATTCCAAATTCCTGAATGCATATAAATCCTATATCCAGAGTATGCAAAAAATATTGGAAAAAATAAAGGTACAAGTAAAAGCCCACCAAAATCTGTAAATAATCCTAACCTACTAGAAAATGGGAATACCATCAAATGTAACTCTTGGTGTAAACCCCAATTTATCTAGACCAATCTAAGCACTGTCCACTCCATATATACTAAGAACCCTATCAAATGGCTAGTTATCTTCATAAGACAGGAAATGTGGAAGCCTATCCCATGCAAGGGTGAGTATGAAAAAACCTAGTAGGACACCCCAAAACTACTAAGCATAAATCCTCAAGATTAATCAACTCATACCAAGATATGTAAATCATGATTAGCATGAATGATGCGGACTTAGGGCATATATTAATTAAATTGGTGATTATAATATAAAGTCAAAGAGTGAATAGTTTTTGATGTATACAGAATAATTTTGTTAATAGGTTTATTAATTAAATCATAGTGATATTAATAAACCCAAATGGATATATTATAAAAAACCTCAATTATGTTTATAAAGTTTTTGGGTTTTTTACTTAATAAAACATGTCTAAAAATATAAATAATAACAAATCTTGATATATTCATGAATAAAAGGTTTATAGGTATGTTTAGTTTTTTTTGTATCACTAATGACAACAAAGAGTCATATAAGAAGTTTCATAAAAAATTTAGAGAGAATGAATAAATAATATGAATTAATTACACATAAGTGTGATAGAATTACGTGGAAGAGAAATCCAATAAAATAATTTCATGTATGAAAAAAATAGAAATTATTTATATTAAGGTAGGAATAAACAATATTTTTATGTGAAGGTTAATTCATTTATGAAAGTATATAATAATAGGTATGAAAACTGGAAAATATAATATTATATGGGAACCAAAAACCTCAAAGCACATTTTTTCTAAAAATATAGAAGTTTATGATTGTAATGCATCATATTTTTTAATATCTTAATATTTTTGGTGGATATTGTTTCCTAGGGTCATTTTCCTATAAATATATGACTAAGAGACATATTATGTATAGAAAAGGAAATTGGAGGAGGATTAAAGTGAGTTTATCAAACAATTTTTTACAAGTTATAATGTTTCACGGAGAAATGAGGTTAACTATATTAGTGGAAAAATGATTATGTGGATCTAAAAGTAACACTAAGAAATTATAAGGTTTAGGAATCATCGTGATGAAATTACAAAAATTAGGGGGACCATGTAATTTTTTTGAAATTCTATTATCTATAAAGAACATACACGGTCAATTTTAAGCAATATAGATTTCATATAGAGATGATTTTTCATGGGGAATATGTTATATGATTATTTCATAATGATACAAAAAATACCAAATGTCAGACTACAATGTGGATGTTTGTGATCTTGGTTTTATATTTCCACATTTCAAATGTATGTTTTCTAACACCATCAAGGTGATGATGTTAACTCCTTATTTAGAACTGGGTAATGGAATGTCGGTAGATAACTCTATGGTGTTTTTTTCTTAGAATATGTCTTACTCTTATATTTAATACTTGCTTGTGAATCACAATCCCAAAAACATATTGATATGGACATCAGTTAAATACATCACATACTAACTTCGTAGGGTGAACACCATCATTTATGGAGAATGAGTTAGACCAGAAATATTAGGCATCATTGGAATTTATTTTATCTTCATTAAGATTGTCTATGGGGGATTTTTTCACATAAGTAATTATGGATAATATTTTTTGAAATCCCATTCTCATCACATGGGTAAACTCATTCTCATCCTATGTGGTATCCAATGCTCATCACACCATGAAATTTTTTTTCCAATAAGGAATCCTATGCTTAAAACCTAAGGAATATTGTTCTCAACATATAATGAAACTTATTCTAAACAAATAATGAATCTTAGGTTCATCACCTAAGTATTCATGTAATCATCAAGTTTGGTAGCTTACGATTGTAACATAAGTCATACTAGGATCACTACATAATGAATCTTTTTCTCGTCATATAAGGAAAATTCTAATTATAGTATAATTAATCCTAGGATCACTATTTAAGTAATCTTAGGCACATAACTTAAAGGAATATCATAAATATCTCACAAGTAATATTATTCTCATCATTAAGGTATATCACTCTCTTTACTAAATGAATCCTATTATGATCACTTAGGGATGTTTAGAATATTAGGATTATCACCTAAGGGAAGGGAGGAGAGATTATATCCTTATCATAAAAGATTATTATAACCACCATATAAGGAATCTTGTTCTCTCTATGTATGAAATCCCAAAACTTATCCCTTAAGGTGACCAATTTTGATCACTTATGGATCCTCATGCATGTCACATGTAGAAGGATGGGGTTTTGATGCATAAATGGAATTAACTCAACCTTTTATCATCACAAAGGGTATCTTATTTTCATATCATAACAAATAAATACACATACACTCATCACAGAGGGGTATGAATAAGTTAACATCCAATGGAGATGAATTCAATTATTCTCATCATGAAAGGGTGGGAATAGGTTAACATCTAATGGGTATAAATCCAATTATGATTGTCAGATATGGGTGGAAATAGGATAACTTTAAATGGAGATATTCATAAGGTTTGACATACTCTAAGAAGATGATATGGATTTATAGATACTACCTTCAAAGGGGGAGATGAATTGAGCATTATTTTTTGGTTAAACAATAAACAATTTTCCTTTATATCCAATTAGTATCAGAATCAAAACCCATATAGTTATGGTTTTACTTTTTTTTTGTATGTTTCATACCTTTTATATTCATTAAAATAAGACCAAGGGGTTTTTACAATTTAATTCCATGTAAATAAGGCTAAGGGGTTATTCCTTTCATGTTAATGGAACTATAACCCAAGGCATATTCCTTTTAAGATAATTCATGATTGGTTAAGTAGATGCACCTTTTAAGGTCTTATAACCAAGTCCTAAGGTTGTGATGTCCCATGTTATAATAACATAAAAACACATTTTATTTTATTTATAAACCTAAGGCTATTTAGGCCCATCTTAATGGAAGGTTTACAATTTTTAAGGTTATGGTGATATTACCCTAGGGGAACTAATGTTTTGGGTCATATATATTTGACTGAGTGGTTATAAAAGAGTTGTGGTGGGACCCTTAAGGGTGATACAAGCATCACTACATATCCAATACAATATGAATCTAAACACACAAAGTTATTGAGGGAATATTTTTTTTTCAATTTATATAATATATGGGATGTTGAATGAATGCATTATCTGAGTGTTGGGAGGTTAGAGGGTCTTGAACTAGGTCAAATAAGAAACCCAATACCAAGACAAAGAAAGATAAAGTTCATGATTGTTTCGAATATAATTCATCCAAGTATTACTTAGTATTATCTATAATTAGAATAAATTTGAAAATAAATGTTATTGGTGGTGTGGTAGATTACCAACACCAAGGGTGGGGTGCTGTAGGAGACCATAAATATCTACAGTGGTAAAAATATTAGTAATTTATTGGGGTATCATTTATTTTAGACAAGTTAAATATAATATTTTTTCTATTTCTTACCATCATGTAGTGAGGAAGTTAGTCTAACAGTTTAAGGTCATATGGTTAGAATGGACACGATTCCTTTTATCATCATGTGAAAAGATGTTTAGTACTCAATTTAACATAAAATGATGAGGATTTATGTCATATTTGGATCAAATTCAATAAATCGAGACTAAAATGGGCAGTTAATCATCTATACAATAATCTAGGCGATTCGTACTCAACTATCGGAAATAAAACACCAGTAAAAATGCTCCAAAAAATAGGTGAAAATAGTTTAGGGTTATAGTCCGTGTGATGTAGGGGAGGTTATCAATATATTAATTAGGGAAAATAAAACATAATTTGAATTGGGAACCCATGTTCTAATAGAAGTAATATTATAGTAGAACCCACATAGTTTAATTTCATGTATAATGTACTGTAGTGATTTACATTTTTAAGGTCATACATCTCTAAATAAGGAGTTTTGAAGTATAAAATCATGAATCTATGAATGGGGGGATATGAAATTTAAGGTCATGAAGCATAAACTATTGGGATTTCCTTTTTGATTCATCTAGAATGTGTTGGAAAATGACCAACCAGAACCCCTAAGCCCACGTGAGTAACGATCTGTAAAGAAATCAATATGAATCATATGATCTTATAAATTAGGGAATGCCATAGGGGTGAATTATTTAAAGGTTTAAATGTCACATATACCACTTATAATTACCCTATGAAAATAGGTAACACTAGTTTTTGATGATTTTAGAAAAACTATTCCCCCTGACAATGTTAAATGATACTTAATAGGGTGGAACCAAGGGTGAAAAAACTCCACTTAATTAAATGATAAAGTAACAAGGGTAAATTGTGACTACTAATATTTGAATATTCATGGAGGTGTGATTGACGGGTGATGATCAACACTAACAAAATTCATAACATGGTTCCCACTGCCATGTCCTTAAGGATGATAGAAATAAACCACATTCAACTACTAACCACATTCAAACCACAAGTTCAGAATAAGAGGAAATGTATAGATATGAAGTAAAAAATGATCAAAAGAGATTCATGGACACTAGATATTAATATTCTTGAATTAATAATGTCTATTAGTTGAACTATGTTTGATGGCATTCCAAATCCATGAGAAACTCAAACATAAAATGGGAGAAATCATATCATGGTAGAAATCGGTATAATCCCCATTTTTGAATATTTTATTATCTTAAAGATCAAAATGGGAGGAAAATTTATATATATAAAATTTGGTATTACAAAAACTAAGGCGAGTTTTAAATCCCATGCTAATATAAATTTCCCCAGGGGAAAGTGTTCATATTTTAAGGTTATGGTGCTTAGAATAGGTGATGATGTTTTAGGTTATTCAACTTGGACCATATGAACATTAGGGTTTATTTCTCTATAAAGGAAGTGATGGAGTTTTAGGATATAAAACATAGAACAAGGGGTAAATTTAGTATATGTTCACAAAGTAAGGATTTTAGATGTACACCTTTTTATGGAAAGGAAAATTTTAACTATATTATTTGTGATTAGTGTTTCCTCTATACCTGGTGTGTAAAATGATCATAATGGAGGGGACTGAGTATCCAAACAGGGTTGGGGAAAATGAAATAAAATGTTTTTACTAGGCCAAGAACCATAGACCCAAGAATCAAAATGTATGTCATGAAGGATTAATTAATACACACATTGTTATAAAATGTGATTCCCCAACAAAGATATGGTTCACATGATGGGAATGGTGAAAACTTGGAATATACACCTAAGTGATAGAATGGTGAGTAAATCATAATGTGAATTGGTAGAGTTATCATATCTAGTGGATAAATGAGTTTACACACTTTAAATATCTAGATGATATATAATAGATTGTTGAAAATGTAATTGTACAAAAACTATAAAAAATAGATGAATTTTACATAATTCACACGATAAGATCATGTGTCCGGAAAGAATGAGGTTTAAACTTGAATTAGAGTTTGGGATAAGGAATATAGGAATCAAAACATATCCAACTAATTAGAATGAAGAAAAATAATGTTTTGGGGGGTATAAAAAGGATTTTATGAAGATTTGAATCTTGAAAAAGAGGGTATGAGAGATATAATATCGTATGGGGATCAGTAAGGGTCTTATAACCAAGGAAATTTGGTGTGTGGGTGTAGATTCATTCTAGATAGGCATGTATGTGATATCATAGTGTCACTATATGTCTTCTGTAATGGAAATCACACCAAATCCATTCTTTGAAGGTGTTGTGGTTGGTGACCAACACTTTGGTAAACAGGTTGATCATCTTTGGTGGGGATGCCTACCAATTTTTATAGTTTTAACATCATACAAAAATATTGTATTTACATCATTTATGGTCATTTAGTTATGAATAAATTTAATATATATTAATGTCACATTGAGGACATTTATCATGAAGTTTAATATTATATATTAAGGATGAATGTATCCCTAATCATGACCACATTGTGTCCTAATCATATAAAATCGTAACCCAACTATAGTCATTATCATTATGGGAAACAAGGGCTAATGAAAGGTCAAACATTGATTTATGTGAATGTATAATATTAGTGGATAGGTCAAAGTCTGATTAACACATTGATCACTAAGGTAAACCTTTTCAAATATGGTAAACCAGTTGTTAAGAATACTATGTGATTGATTTTATCTAATAATATGCATAGATGTATGAGGGTTAATAATAAAGATGTAAAATATTTACTTAAGAAAATGAGGGTAGATGTTAAGTAGAATGTGAAAAACATGATATGAATCACATGAGAAATGATATATAGGATGATTATGGACCTCAATTGAATTCAAAACATGGGTTTTATTATACTTCAATATGGTATGATAGTAGATAAGTTGAGGTTGAATACAAACACATTCAAAACATAGGATCCATAAAGATTAATCCAAGAAGTTTTCTATGGGGTATGTACCTTGAATGGGAGGTGGGCCATGGGGTATTGTGTTTTCCCTATAAGGGAGTATACAATAAAATTTAAGAGAATAATACAGTGACATGAGTGAAAGATACCATCAAATCTTAGGGAATCAATATGATCCTGAAAAGGCGAGGTTTTATATATTGTATTCCCAAGGGGAGTCTAAACATGAATGGAGAGCATGGAACTACCACAAACAACCTCACGGTAAATACACAAAGTTTAAGTTCTTGTTTCTTAGGCCATAAGGTTATGCATTTTATATTCATTAAATTAGGACCATGTGTACTTAGTTAGTATATATATCTTTGATAAAAGACAGAAAATGATTTGAATTAATGATATCGAGGTTGTTTCAAAGAACACTCAACACGAGTGCACAAAGTTTCAGGTCGCGATTCATAGATCATAGTGGATTTGAAGCCTAAAGGTCATTCAAATTTGATTGTATATTTCTACATGTGGTACTGTCTCAAAATATAGCAGTTGGAAGCAATTAAAAGAGACTAAGAACTAAAAATAGGAGTATATAATGATAAATTTGAGATCTATCCTGAGATTTTTTATGAGAGTTTCTTTTTTCATTCCACAATATTAGAATCATGACACATAATATTCTATAAATGAATTTTTTTCATAGATCTAGATAATATAAAAAATATCTTAAAGGATATGAAGTCCATGCCTAGACTTAGATAAATTATTTGGGTGTCACTACATATCCTGTGGAACATGAATCAATCCCTTTGATGTTCTATGAAGCCGGTGTGGGAGGTGAATAAAAAAGGAATATAGGGGGATTTTTTTGTAGAGGGGATCCTGGAAAGGTTCTATAGTTTAAGAATGAAGTAGAAATATTTTGTATATGTAGTTTAGTGTCATGAATATAAGAATAAATATAATATAGTTTAACATAATGTGGTAGGTATGTTCATCATGCAGTTTAAGATAATACAATGAAAATTATATGATATATAGTTTAAGGTCATGTAGCTAACAAAATATTATTGTGTAGTTTAGGTATGTTCATGGAAAAATAGTTCCAAGTATTTTATATTAATTTTTAATTGAATATTTGTGATACCAACATGAATACACTCATAATAATTATTTGGTAACCTTTAATTTGTGGGAGGTGTGATATGCTTCCTTTCTATGGTGTTCATTGAGTACACATGATTAGAGTAAACCATGTAAATTGTGAATGGTTCATCCAACATTGGATTATTATTTTATGAATTTATTTTTAGTATCATTACAATTATCAAAGATATGCCTAGATTAAGGATTGAATTTGAACCTTATTTATGAATTCTAGATCCACATAGCTCTGATAGACATAGAGATTTTGGAATGCATACAACCTATTTTCAAAAAGGGCCTACAACTCACATAAATAATCAAGGATATTTTATCTAGATTTAAAATATAATATATGGATATATAGAGTTATGTTATATGAACCATTATTGGTAGCAATTCTTATGTTCAATACGCTAGGGATTATGGGTTCATTTGGATAGAAGTCCATGTTGTCATCTAGTACACCCATAGGGAATTAAAGAGGTTATGAGGGAACATTTTATTATTTTGATCCAAAAACATAAATATAATATTAGATAGGAAATTTATGAATTCCTTGATTTTTCATTAACTAATGTGTGATAGGAAAAAATGGTTGCATAGAATTCCTTATATGGAACAGACCTTGTCCAACTAGGTATCCTAGGAGTTGGTCCCCTTAAGAATAGTGTGGGGGAATCCTAAATTGATGGATGATTTTGGATTTCAAAATCTATATCATGTAAAAAGTATTTTCTACTTTAGGGGTAAAAAGTTTTCCCACTTTCAGAATAAATTAGTAATAGTAAGAATAAACATGAACTATTGGATTTTCCTTGGTGTGTAGGGACAAATGAAGTTAATTACCTATATAGATCAGCGATAATAGTTCTTGGTAATTTTAAGGAGGTATGACAAATGATTCATGTTGTTGTCATAGACCTGACATGCATGAAATTTTTTGGTGAACACCATAAAGTCATTAAACAAGGTTGGATAGAAGTATCTCATAATTCAAATATTATGGAAGAAATTCAATCCAAAATAATTACCATAACATGTATCAATTTGGAATAATTATAATAATTCAATAATTTACTTCGCTTAGATGAAATGGATAAGTATTATATTAAGGTTTCATTATTGGAGGTCTCACTATTAGTTGGGTCCATCATAGAGGATAAATTTTTTTACCCTTATATAATTTTCTATCCCACCTACCCTTATTTCAATGTATAATACCTTGCTAGAAATAATAAAAGAAAGTAGTAATCCAATCAAGTAAGTACTCTTATTATAGAACATTTTTGGGTCTAACATTGGGTGGAATAATTCTAAGTTGATTAACCACTTGATATTCACAATTGAGGGAAGGGGTGATCACATTTTTATGTTCCAAAAGGGTGATCATTTTTTCCCGCAATATTTATGAAAAATATTTAGTAAATATTTTCAAGGCATTCACATGATCATTCATAGAATTTAGAAAAAGAGACACTGTCAACTTGAAAGAAGATTTTTCTATAGTCTTGTGGGTGCAATCGAGCATAGGGAAGTGATCTGGTTTTTTAATACTATAGCCACTTTTTATTTTATTAATGACCATATTCGAGTCACCCTTCATGTGATATTGTAGAACATGAATATCGAGGGATGATTCATGCATATGAATGATGTTTTGGTATTGAACATTAATATTAGTGCATCCTTCTAATACAAGGAATGTGTATGGAAGAAGATACTTTAAGGGAGTGATGAATACCAATACAATGATGTCCCTGTTGATTTTATGGTTGATCATCCTTATACTGGTTGGGCATCGATAGGTGATTTCAATGTTCAACATCCAAAAAAAAAATGTGACATCGATGAAGAGAATGGAATCGTCTACAAAATTGATGACTATAGAAAATTCCATAGCGCGTTAGATGTCTGCTAAAGATTTTTTTAATCTTATCCCATACCATTCATTTGAGTGAATAAATTAATGTAAAAATATAGAAAATTATTTCTAAAACATGCTAATAATTTATTTAATTTTAGATGGATAAGCCAGGTCTATGTGAAAGATTTTATGGTCCTCGTGATGGGGAAGTTAATGGGGAAAAAGGTTTTATCACTAAATAAAAAGGAATTATAGATCCTTTAAATGGGGTAATATATATATTTAATATCAATAATAATTTTAATGAGTTAGTAAAAACTATTCTATTTACAATCACTATCTTTCTAAGCTAGGAGGGAACTGAAGGATTGTTCTCTGGCTGTCATATGGAGGGCCAAAGATTTACCCTGGGAAAGAAGAACCAAAAGTCACATATATAGTATATAATTCTTGATTTCATTGAATATTACCAATAATTATTTTTTTACATGATGATAAAATTTACTTTCCTTCACCACCTTGGATAATTAGTTGCATTTTCCCAATATATTGGTGAAAAAACTATATTTAATACAACTAAGATTGAAAAACTCATGAATCTTAGGGATAATGCTGAGGTGGAATTTCAATGATGGAATCAATATTCTATAGGTTAATTTTAATTCCTATATATAGGATAATAAATATAATAAATTTCAAATATGTTACCCCAAATGTGAAAATTATGTGATTCATCTTCAGGTTGTGAGAACAGATCATGCCAAACACCTTACCATGATCATTGAGTTAGTCCTAGAATTAGAATGATATAATAACAAAATCTTTCACATAAAAATTCAATATGGATCGAAGTAGGATATCAAATATGTGATTCATAGGTTTCAATTTGGAAACTCTAATGTTATTTAATCCAATAGGTATCACCTAATACTAATAAGTTCCTTAAGGTTCCTTGAATGTAGTTTAATCCACCTCCATATGGAAAATATGTATTTCATTGTATCCCATGTGTCCACCCATGAATGAGATGGCATAGAAACCATTTGTTTCATCATTCAAAAAATATCCCTCAAGAAAGGGGAAGTCATCCTTCAGGACGTGGTCGTTGAGATTTAAAAACTGGATACGTTCTCTAATCTATCAATTCTTATTCCTAAATGATTTTTTCCAGCCAGGTAGGGTATTTTAATTACCTAATTTGTTATCATTATGTATCTTATAAAATTTTACCTCAACCAAATAACCATGGGAGGGACGAAACTTTTTAGGTACACCTTTTATTCTATAGATACCAATATGAAGGCTAAAATGATGGATATATATGTGGGGATCATGCCTTGAAATCTCATTTTAGGTCTATGAAAATATTTCATAGTATCACTTCTACAACATGATGCACTACTTTTTTTCATCGAGAGGATTAAATGTATTGATCAATGCTTGCCTCTGATCCTTATATGTTCTATGGTTTACTTTTAATAATTCAATGATGACAGAAGAAAATATTTCTTCAATGGTAGATGGGGCTCATTCCAGATCTTCCTTTTCCAAATCACGAGGTATGGAAGGATGAGATGGAGATTTGGGTGGTGAATATTGAGGTATGTTACAATCCTAATATGTATAGGATGAATTTTCATAAGTATACTAGTATCCATATGGTTATGTCAAAACCTTTGTGGAAAAGTTGGTGAGTATTATCCCATTTTGTTTTCACTATTTTAGTCCACCCACAATTTAAAAATACCATTGATTTTTAAAAATACAATGGGTTAATCATTCTCTTTAGTTTATATATTGGAGATACCAATTTTCAGGAATTGGTAAAACTTTCTAATATATAATTGAAGATGACTTTACAGTATCTAGAGAAAAATATGTATCATATGAGTAATAAGTGATCCAAGTTCAATATTTTTTCTTTAGTATAATGAAATGTTGTGTAAGGTATGAGGTTATTGCATATAGATGGTGGATAAGTATGTGAAAACAACTCTTCAGGTCATTATAAGGATCTACCAAAGTGGAAGTCAAGTCATTAAGATTATTGATAGCCTTGATCTCTTAGACATATGGTTCCTTTATATCCATCCTATAATACCCAACATCAAGTAATGGGTATAAAATTAATTGAATGGGGTTTCCTTAGAATTTTAAACCCTATTTAGACTAATGAGGAAGTGATTTTTGAAATTATTATATAATGAAGGGATAACTACATGCTGGTGGAGCAATAAACTTCTTAGTAATGCCTTCAAGGAATTGTCTTGTGACATTTCCATGGATTCAGTTTCTTAGACCAAAACATCAAACTGAGTCTTCAAATAGATCTTATGGAATATTTTTTTATCACTCTTGTCATATAATTAAAATTTAAAGGTAGGAGAGGTTATATAATCCTTATTAAATCCTAAATTATAGATATTTTAAGTCCATATTATATTGATTGTAGAACTACTGTCCACCCTATATCGATGGAAATCTAAACAATTGAGCTTACCTATATGTAAAAGGGGGTGTATGAAGACCTAAATTAAGTCACATTAATTTTACCCATATAATTAAATAATGGTATTGTAGTCCTCATAATAATATTCCTTTTTACGATATACTTTAGAAGTATCTACATTCAATAAAAATTCCATAGGTCTCTTCAAGGAAACAACGAGGGCCTCATGAAGCACCTTTGAAAGGTGTAACACATTAATAATAGAGATCAATGATTGGATGATTGTGAGGCTCTCAAGACATTGTAATTATTTTCTAGGGGCATGATTTTTCCTTTGAAGAATCATTCCTTCACTAGAATAATGGGTGTCCCCATTTCCTAGGGCAGAGGTACTTGGTCAACATTTATCGATTTCTTCTATATATTTGATGATTGTGGTAAATAATTAGATAGTTTTAAATGAGAAAAATAGTTAACTAATAAAATGGGCCACAGATATTCACATATGAATGATATGGTATATGGATTATTTTATTGAGATCAAGGAAACGTTTTATTATTATCATGGAAGTAAGGAAATGATTCTCAAATTTAAAACATGAGGAATTATTCTTAATGGAGTATAATTTTCCTTTTTCATGATAGTGTTGGTTCGATGATATGGGATGATAAATTCAATACTCTTTGTATATAAAATTCAAAAATAGGTCACTAAACTCATGGAATTAACATCAAAATATACCTCCTTATCATTGGAGGATTCTTGTAGAACCAAATGGTATATGGAAAATCCTTTGAATGTATAGGGTATGAAGTCCATGGTGGATAAACTAGTTTATTTAGTGGCATAGACTCCTAGTTAGTCTTTTAGTAATAACATTGGTTTTTTTAAGATTCTATTAGCTTTGAAGCATACTGCAATTTTTGAGGAGTTGATATAACCAAAGAGGGTGCATTATAATTCAATAAAATATGGATGATCCTATGGGACCGAGCAATAAACTTTCATGAATACCAATCTTGAAATTTTTTCTCTTCTATCTACAACTTACTTTTATTCCCTAAAATCATGACCATTATTAGAAATGTAAAATAAAATGATGAAATGTTAATTAGTATCACATAATTACTCCATGACATGATTTATCATTCCTGAGATCTTTTCCTTCAAGAAAAAATAATCATAGATGATTTTCTCTGGGAACCTTTGGTAGGGTTTGAATTAGAGACAGTTATATAATTAAGCCTATTGTGGATTCTTAATCTCCATAATCTTGAGAAATATCTTCTCTATTTCATTGACAAAGAACATAGGGACCAAATTATCCCTGAAGGAGTATATATTTTTTTCTTACAGTTCAATAATTTTATGGTTGTTCATCCATATTTGGTGTCATGGGTGACATTATCTATATGATATTTTCTAGAAGTGGCTTGTTATACGACGACACTTGAATTCATATCAACTTTGGGGACAGTTTCTATGTGATAGTATCTATTTAAGTTACAATAGACTTCCATAAATGAATGGGAGGTAATTGGTGATACCAAATCTTGGTCTACTTTATAGACTCATCAAGGAAGTAATATATCTCAGTTTTTTCCTAGAATTTGGATAGATACTTTAGGGAGATGAGAGTGAGGACTAAATCATATTGCATGTTTTCCATGTAGACATCCTACAAATATTCCAGATGCATTTTTATGTTTATTTAAGATAAAAAGTACTTACACTAAGAGATTAAGTTAGTGACCCATTCCTTCTTCTATTTTTTTAACTTGGAGATATTAGTGACTCTTGTGAAACTCATGGAATAGTTGAATTGATATAGGAATTCTTTGGAAGGATCCTTCCAACTGGTGAAGGATTATGGTTCCATATTTATGGTCTAGAAAACATTAGGTTCTTCCAACGACCAGATGAATAATTAAATATTGTTTTCCTCTTTAGGTACTCGAGTTATAGTGTCATTCCACATGAATAAGTGAACATGCATGAAGGATCATACGTTTACTAGTGTCATTGATTGATATAATCTTATATTTATGAAATTTTTATGTCGGTGAGATTGGTCCACCAAATATAGATATTGCATCATTTTAGGATATACCAAATCTCACTACACCTCTACTTCTTGCAAGATAGCAGTAAGAGTGTCACGACCCATCCCAGAGGGGCCTATGCTGTGACTACCCCAAGACCGTCTCTAGTAGGACAGAGGCTGGTGAATAGCTCCGAGTAGGAATATCCAACAAATGGGAGACATTATCCTAAAGTACCTGTACTTATGGACACATATCTAAGCTAAAAATACTGAATTATAGAAAACACAAAGTAAAAAATGCATGAAAACCCCTATATCTTACAACCAGAGTACAATAGTGAAAGTATTGGGAATTAAGCATGTCCAAAACAAGTGCACCAAAAAGATTCTATAACTGTAAGTCCAACCTATAAGAAAATAGTTACTAGGACTACTATTTGAAAATCTATAGGATCACACCATGGTCTGTCCAGTCTCACAAAGCACCACCTGGTCCTGGTATGCCGGGAAATTCATCAGAAGGTTGATCGTCTGCACAATACATGAAAAGTTCTAGAAAAATCCGTGTAGTGGTGAGTGAAACAATACTCAGTAGGACACCCTAAAACAAAAAATTAATACAAAAAATTAATTCCACATAAGAATTCGACAAAGGAATTCCATGAAGGAATACCATGAAGTAATTCCATGAATGAAATCCCCAAAGGATTACCACATAAGATTACGATAATGTAATACCACATAGGATTACCATGAAGGAATCGCACAAAGGAATCCCTCAAAGGAATACACCAAAAGAATAACACATAGGAATACCAATTTTTTTTACCATGAATCATTTCCAAGAAGGAATACGACACAAGATTACCACACAAGAATACCCCACAAGAGTAATACATAGGATTACCAAAAAGAAATACCACACAAGAATACCATAAGGATTTTCACATAGGATTACCATGATGAAATACCATGAGGGATTATCACATAGGATTTCAATATAGGATTACCACAAAGGGATACCACACAAGTGTACCATAAGGATATCCACACAATATTACCACAAAGGATTACCAAAAAGAATTACTGCACAAGATTTTCAAATACGATTTTGACAAAGGAATACCACACAAGAATACCACAAGGACTTTCATATTGGGTTACCACGAAGGAATACCACGAAGGATTACCACATAATATTTTCACACAAGATTACCATGAAGGAATACCACACATGAGTACCACATAGGAATACCAAAAAGGAATACCACACAGGAATACCATATGGATTTCCACACAGGATTACCATGAAGGAATACCACACTGGAGTACCACATTGGAATGCCACAAAGGAATACCTCACTGGAATACCATATATGATTACCATGAAAGAATACTATGAAAGATTACCACACATGATTACCATGAAAGAATACTACAGAGGAGTACCACACTTGAATACGACAAATTAATACCACACAAGAATACCACAAGGGTTTCCACATAGGATTACTGTGAAAGAATACTATGAAGGATTACCACATAGTATTTCACAATCATATCTACATATTTATATGTCTACAATTCATATAATAATAATATCCAGATATACTCAATCCAAGATAGACAATATGTAACGCCCCGACCCCAGTTGCCCAGAGTCGGTGCAATAATTACATAACATTGGCATGATCACAAGAAAGATCAAATCTCGAAAGACCGATTGGTTTAGTAGCCTTGGAAATACTAGATATAATCATAAAGTTTTACATTACATTTCAAAGTGAAAAACTACTACAACAACAAAGTCTTCATATCCACACTATTAACCCGTCATAATATCCCTACAAGTCATTCATAAATTACTTCTTCACTACCTGGGAAAAATAAAACATAGAAAAGGGGTGAGCTCAAATGCCCAGTAAGGATAACAATATAGCGGAAACTTTCATCAATAAGAATAAACATTTAAGGCAATGTATAACTAAAACAAAAGCCTTTTAAACATGAACTTTCAACATGGTATGGCATAAATAAAATGAAATAATGCCATTTACTTATTCACATGGATATTCCACTAATCGAATAATCACATGCAAAAATAAATAACCACTTTCATAATGTTGGAATGCATAATGCCAGACTATCATAACCACATAGCCAAGGCCTCGTGCCAAGACTACAAATAAGATTTTGTCAAGGCCTTGTGCCAAGACACTAGTTTGTCTCATGAGACCTACCGATGCATTGAGGAGCTATAGCGGGCTCCACCCGTCACTTATTAAGTCCAATGCATTCCCATATGAAAAGGTTTAAACATAACATAAACATTCGTATTAAAACTAGCATACGAAATGTCAATAATTTCACAATAAACTATGAATGGTATAAAAATAGCACATCCACAGTCAAACATATCACAAAACCTTCAATACAATATAGAAGTTTTGTATCATAATAAATCAACTTCAAATAATCTTAAAATCCATCAAAGGATGTTGACATAGATGAAATCAAAATTCTTTTTAAAGAAGTATCTCCTTTTATTTTGAAATCATTTAAGATCCATATAAAATAAAACATTTTCTTTGAAAATATTCTTATAAGCTTGTATGGAAAGCTTCGAAGATTTTATAACGGCGGAAAATAACCGCACCCGCCGTATAAGTTAAAAAAAACATTCTTACCTCAATTCTGTCGAAAAGGTTAAAAAGGAACTTGTTTTGAAAACGACGGAAAGATTCCTTTATAAACCTCTTATAAAAAGTCAAACAAGGGTATAAATGACTTTAACCCATATTCTTGTAAATAGTAAAAATGTTTTGAAATACATTTTGAAGAAACATGGATGTGGATGATAACGAGATCCCAGTAGATTATTACGTATAAACAACCTCGGATAAAGAAGAGATTGTGAAATAACCCTTACCTTGTACTTTTCCTTGGTTGGGGTAGGTTAACCTCCTGTATAATAGTGAAATAATTGTTACTAAATTATACAAGAATCATATAAATTAATATGATATCATATTTGATCTTTTAATATTGATTTGATAATAATATCTTAGTATTATCGCTGTTTCGGGTGTGAACTTACTTGTTTGCTTTTGTATGTTTTGTTACGTAAGACATGTTTGTAAAGGATAAGTTGTATATTATTCAAATCCAGAATGGTATCAAGTCCTTAAACATCATTTTTAAATCATCAAATGATAATTATACTTGAATGGATACGATGGAGAATGAATCTCATCGCGTTCGTGGAGACGGTAGTCCGTACGTACGCACGAACGCTACTTCCATTTAATTTTTATTTTAAAAGAATCGAATACAAATGATACATAGGTATATTACTATTCCAGTATAATATAATATTTTATATATGTTACTTAAGTTCATTAACACCATCCTTTATACGTTCCATGTGTGGTATGAACGAGTCATATCATTTTAAGGGGGCGGTAGTCCGCACTTCCTCAAATGAAATTATCGTATGTATATACAACATGAAACGAATAATGGTATGAATATATATCATTAACATCATATTTAATTACAGTGCCATCATAATGGCCACCATGAGAGGCGGTAAGATGTATTTGAACAATCATCGTTTCGTGAGGCGTTAGTTTGCCATCCACAGAAACATTATGTTCATCATCCATTAGATGGAGTTGTGTGTATGTGTAGTTTGAATCCTTCTTATAACAACATCCTAGTATATTGAGGATACTGGTGTTGTTACAAAAGAAAGGAAATAAAAAGAGTTTGGGGGTTGAAGAAGCAAAATAAATGAAAATAATTTAAGAGAAATCGTTACCTTTAATTTAGGTAACTCACTTTGGTTGGAACCAAAGGACTTGTTGAAATGCTTTCTGCCTAAGGGGAAGCTTCAAGGAGGAGGAGAGGGATGTGGGGAGCTTAGTTGGGCAGAGTTTGGACGAGCCAAGTGGCTTGAGAGGTGTGAGGAATGAGTAGAAGTGGTCTCCTTTTATAAGGGGGAGGAGGGGCTCTTTAGGAAAGAGTGAAAGTATTACTTTATAATATAATTATATTCGGTTTATAATGGTCCAAAAATCATTGAGGTCGAAGATAAGATGACTCATATCCTAAATAACATCAACCAATAAGAATTGGACAGGTTTTAGATAATATTTTAATCATTATAATCTTATT
Organism: Viscum album; assembly: GCA_963277665.1. NCBI lineage: Eukaryota > Viridiplantae > Streptophyta > Magnoliopsida > Santalales > Viscaceae > Viscum > Viscum album. The sequence continues at coordinate 2,040,341,100 of OY728147.1, read as the reverse complement.
TATTTAAATGATTTATTAATGAGGTAAACATTGCATCATTATTGTGTCATTAATAATTTAAATTATTTGATGTCTAAAAATTATAAATAAAATATCATTATGTAGGAAATCTTTTTATCTTTCTAATGAATATTTATAATCGAAAATTCAACATGTATAAACCTATGTAAAAATTGTTCTTCTAAAAGATGTAAGCTTATGCCATTTTTATTTTAATTTTAACTTTATTAATATAATGTGTCCCTACCACATACAAGTGGCTCCAAGGGGTCCCCAAATTGACCCAAGGATGCCCATGGTCGGGTATGTGTCCACCAATAAGGTTAGGACACGTTTTAGGGTAATTTTGTATTATTATAATATTATTTTTTTAACCCTTATTTACCGGATTTACCCTTTAACCATGGTAAATAAAATATTTACCGCAGTAATTATTCAAAATGTCTAAAAATAAAAGTTACCTATTTACACAATTTGAACATCCTGATTCCAAATATGGAATCCATTTTCCTAAATTCAAAACACAGAAGTGGCAGAAATTAATTTAAAATTAATTCCCGCTGTCAAAACAAAAAGAGTGTTTTTAAGAGATAATAACTATCAAAAGATTGACACTTGTTTATGTTCGGTTTAATTGTAAAATTATGTCCAATGATAAACATTAAATTGAATGGTAAAAATATATTCTAAATATATTTTAAAACCACTCAAATTCATAATTTATCACTATTAATTATTTTGATTAAAAAAGTTGTTTTTAATTAAAATTTAGAAATTTTCACTATTCATCAAAATATGAAAGTTATCCGAAAAGTACCAAAATTTCACCCTAGACTAATTTTGATATTCCGAATCCAAAAATGAAGTCCATTTTGAAATATAAAATATATATGATTTCAAAAAGTAGGTATAACTATTCACAACGGCTAGTTTAATTAGTTGTGGTGTGTGTTAGAACTCGAGGTTGCGTACAACACACGCTATCGCATTATTCGAAGGGAAACGTACCGTGAAAGCTTGGGGTGTTACATTCTCCCCTCCTTCAAATAATTGCGTCCTCGCAATTTCTAGGGTATTACTGCATAAAAATACTCGGGTGGTTCTTCATCATAAGTTCCTCGGGTTCCCACGTTGCCTCTTCCATCTTATGATTTCTCCACAGAACTTTTACCAGACGCGTCGTCCGGTTTCTCAGTACTTGTTCTCTTGTATCAAGAATCCTGACGGGCTCTTCGCAATAAGACAGATCGGGTTCCAGTTCTAATTCCTCATAAGTGAGTACATGCGTCGGATCAGGCATGTATTTCCTCAATAGAGATACGTGGAACACATCGTGAACTTTGGAGAGACTTGGCGGCATTGCCAATCGGTAAGCTACAACCCCAATTCGTTCTAGAATTTCGAAAGGTCCGATGTACCTGGGACTCAATTTACCTTTCTTACCAAAATGTATGACTCCCTTCCACGGAGATACCTTCAGAAAAACATGATCACCAACTTGAAATTCCAAATCCTTCCTTCGATTATCGGCATAGCTCTTCTGCCTACTTTGAGCTGCTTTGATGTGATTTTGGATTACTTTCACCTTTTCCACCGTTTCCTCCACCAGCTCTGGGCCTACAAGTTTTCTTTCACCAACGTCATCCCAACAGGTTGGTGTACGACATCTCTTTCCGTATAACGCTTCATATGGTGCCATCTGTATACTCGAATGGAAGCTATTGTTATAGGAAAATTCTACCAGTGGTAAATATTGATCCCACATACCCTGAAAGTCAAGTGAGCAAGATCTCAACATGTCTTCTAAGGTCTGAATAGTCCGTTCTGATTGTCCATCTGTCTGAGGGTGGTAAGCAGTGCTCAAATGAAGTTCAGTATCCAGGGATTTCTGAAGACTTTTCCAAAATCTTGAAGTAAAACGGGGATCATGATCAGAAACAATCGATAGGGGTACTCCATGAAGTCTCACAACTTCATTAATATATAGTCTTGCTAGACGTTCCAGGGGTAGATCTTCTCTTATAGCAAGAAAATGTGCTGACTTGGTAAGACGATCAACAATCACCCATATTGCATCGTTCCTTCTAGGAGTCTTTGGTAGCCCTATGACAAAGTCCATCGTAATATTGTCCCATTTCCACTCTGGTATGGGAAGAGGTTGCATGACTCCTCCAGGCTGTTGCCTTCCAGCTTTGACTTGTTGACAAACCATACATCTTGACACAAAATCAGCAATCTCCCTCTTCATGTTGTCCCACCAAAAATGTTCCTTCAAATCTCTATACATTTTGGTGCTCCCAGGGTGTATAGAGAAATTGGAACTATGAGCATCATCCAGCAATTCCCTTTTTAGATCAGGTATATTGGGAACACAAAGTCTCTTCCCGAATTTCAAAATTCCATCTTCATACACAAAGTCTCTCAATCTCCCATCATTCACAGCTTTAATCTTCTTTTGGAATTCGTCATCATCGGTCTGAGAACTCTTAATCCTTTCTAGTAAAGATGGTTTGGCAACCATTTGAAAAAGCATTGATGTTTTACCTTCCCTGGTTATTCCCATGTCCATTTTCACTAGATCCATGAAAATTGGATCCCTTTCAATTCTCATATTGTTCAAAACTCCATGGTCTTTTCTACTCAAAGCATCTGCCACCTTGTTTGCCTTCCCCGGGTGGTAGTGTATCGTACAATCATAATCCTTGAGTAATTCAAGCCATCTCCTTTGCCTCATGTTGAGTTCTTTTTGTGAGAAAATATACTTCAAACTCTTGTGATCAGTATAAATCTCACATTTTTCACCATAGAGGTAGTGCCTCCATATCTTCAAAGCAAAGATCACAGCTGCTAACTCAAGATCATGAGTAGGATAGTTTTGTTCATGAATTTTCAACTGTCGTGATGCATAGGCAATAACTCTATCATTCTGCATAAGGACACAGCCAAGTCCTTTCTTCGATGCATCACTATAAATAACGAACCCATCATTCCCCGATGGTAGAGTCAATATAGGAGCATTGACTAATCTTCTCTTCAGTTCTTCGAAACATTCTTCACACTCTTTTGTCCAAACAAATTTAACCCCTTTACGTGTGAGCTTCGTTAGTGGGTTAGCCAATCGGGCAAAATTCTGGATGAAACGTCGATAATAACCTGCCAAACCAATGAAACTACGTACCTCAGTTATACTCGTAGGTGCTGGCCATTCTTGGATTTCCTTGGTCTTAGAAGGATCAACAGAGATTCCATCTTTAGAGACAATATGGCCAAGAAAAGAAATCTCCTGAAGCCAGAATTCACACTTGCTAAACTTCCCATATAATTCATGCCTCCTCAGAGTCTTCAAGATAATGCGCAAGTGATTTTCATGATCTTTGTAGGTTTTGGAGTATACCAAGATATCATCAATAAATACCACCACAAATTCATCGAGATACTCCTTGAAAACTCTATTCATCAGATCCATGAATACAGAGGGTGCATTAGTCAATCCAAACGGCATTACAGTAAACTCGTAATGCCCGTACCTGGTTCGAAATGCTGTTTTCAGAATGTCTTCCTTCTTTACACACAACTGATGGTATCCAGATCGAAGGTCAATCTTTGAAAAGTATTGAGCTCCATGCAGTTGGTCAAATAAATCATCAATACGAGGTAGGGGATACTTGTTCTTTATCGTTATAGCATTGATCTCCCTGTAATCGATACATAACCTCATAGATCCATCTTTCTTTTTAACAAAAAGAACAGGGGCTCCCCATGGAGAAACACTAGGGCGAATAAATCCCTTATTACTCAATTCCTCTAGTTGTTTCTTTAGTTCGACTAACTCTACAGTGGCCATTCTATAAGGGGTCTTCGATATAGGCCTTGATCCAGGAATCAAATCAATAGAAAACTCAACTTCTCGTTCTGGAGGATGTCCAGGTAAATCTTCCGGAAATACATCTACAAATTCTTTCACAATAGGTACATCCTCTATTTGAACATTCCTTTCCTCACCGACAGTTATTTCATTCTCTTCCTCCCCGATAATTGAATTAAGTTGAGCTACAGGGGGTGGATCTAAATAAGAATTAGGTGGTGACGATTCTGCTCTAAAAATAAGGTGTTCCTTATCATTATCATCAAGAATCGTAACCTCTTTCTTCTTACAATAAATCTTCGCATCATAGTCTGAAAGCCAGTCCATACCGAGGATTATATCAAACTCAATCATAGGTATGACGATGAAATCAGCAGATAAAGAAAATTTATGTGCTCTAATGGGGACTGATTCACAAAACTTTGTCGCAACGATACTTCCCTTAGGAGTTTTAACTGACAACTCCCTTATTAAATCAAATTGGAAATATCTAATTTTCTTAGAAAACTGGGAAGATATGAAACAATGCGATGATCCAGAATCAAATAATGCATTTGCTAAACTTGAGGAAACCATTAAATTACCTGCCACCACGTCTTTCGGGGCTTCTACCTCAGCAGTAGTGATAGCATAAGCCTGGCCTTGATCCCTTGGCCTTTTCTGAGGTAAGTTCTCCTGACGCTTAGGACATGCATTTGCATAATGCCCCATCTCCCTGCAATTGTAGCACTGAACGTTGGTAGCTTCCTTCTTCCCCTTGCAATCATGAGCTTGGTGGCCTTTTTCACCACACTTGTAACAGACTCCCATTCCCTTCAGGCAAGCACCGGGGTGTTTCTTCCCGCACTTACCACAAGATGGATATTCAACCTTTCCCTTCTTCCCATTATTTCCATTCCCAGATTGATCAGTAGGTCTCTTCTTCTCTTGCTTTGCTTTAAAGTCATAAGACTTAGAGAATTCCTTTTCTGTCTTGATAGCACATGAGACAATGTCTTCGTACGATGAAAAGGATTGTGAGACTAATGCTCGACGGAGAAATGGTTTTAACCCATCAAAGAAACGATCAATCTTACATCTTGGGTTGCGAATATAATCTCTAGCATACCTCGCTAACCTTGTAAAGTTAGCCTCATACTTTGTGACATTCTCATCCTCCTTTTGTCTCAGACTCAGAAATTGCCTTTCCATATCTGCTCGATGGTCGCGAGGAAAGTATTTTTCTAAAAACAGATCTTTGAACTCCCTCCATTCCATGTTTGATACTTCATCATCTTCCTTCATGTTTTGAATCAATGACCACCATTGATCAGCATCTCCAGTGAGGCGGTAAACTGCCATGGTAACTTTTTCCCTTTCACTACTCCCCAAAGCCTGAAATATTTTCTCTAGGGAAAATATCCACTGCTCAGCTACTAAGGGATTTGTACTTCCATTGAACGTTGGTGGTTGTTGTCTCATGAATCGATCTAACATTGATCCTCCACGCTGCGGATCAGGGTGCTCCATACGGGTAAGGTTATTATTCATAACCTGAGTAAGTTGTCCCAGTACGGTGATTAGCTGATCAGCACCAGTTGCATCACCAGCCCCACTATAATTATCTTGAGCAGGAGGGCAATCCCTACATGGAGTGCGTGCATTGATACGGTTTCCATTTCTTCCACTAGGCGCCATTTCTAAACAATGGCATAAACTAGATCAGTTTATGAATCAAAAAAACATAATCCCATACTTATAAAACACTTAGCATAAATTGAACTATCTATGGATATAATCCATAATCATAAATATGTTTTCTTTGAGGAAGTATATACTCATAAACCCTTCATAATGATTTGTAAAGAAAGTGAGAGTTATCCTAAGCATATCCCCCGGGAGTGTCGTAACCAAGAGTGCAGCAAGGCCCGTTGTCGTGCACCAGTTCCCGTTCGAGTCTAGCTCAAAGCGGTGTTTTCGGGTTTTACCCCTAGGTACATCTGTACCAGAGCCGCCTCTACCTGCTCGTATCCAGACAGGGATGTATTGCTCGGAAAACTCACAAAATCTCTACAATACCAAAATTCTTGGAAGTTCTTCTATACTAATCCTCAAAGTTCATCTTAGGTCTACGTGCTCTAATCAGAGTTTATCTAAATCTAGTTTCCAAGGTTTGTACTAAACTTCCTCTGATACCAACTGTAACGCCCCGACCCCAGTTGCCCAGAGTCGGTGCAATAATTACATAACATTGGCATGATCACAAGAAAGATCAAATCTCGAAAGACCGATTGGTTTAGTAGCCTTGGAAATACTAGATATAATCATAAAGTTTTACATTACATTTCAAAGTGAAAAACTACTACAACAACAAAGTCTTCATATCCACACTATTAACCCCTCATAATATCCCTGCAAGTCATTCATAAATTACTTCTTCAGTACCTGGGAAAAATAAAACATAGAAAAGGGGTGAGCTCAAATGCCCAGTAAGGATAACAATATAGCGGAAACTTTCATCAATAAGAATAAACATTTAAGGCAATGTATAACTAAAACAAAAGCCTTTTAAACATGAACTTTCAACATGGTATGGCATAAATAAAATGAAATAATGCCATTTACTTATTCACATGGATATTCCACTAATCGAATAATCACATGCAAAAATAAATAACCACTTTCATAATGTTGGAATGCATAATGCCAGACTATCATAACCACATAGCCAAGGCCTCGTGCCAAGACTACAAATAAGATTTTGTCAAGGCCTTGTGCCAAGACACTAGTTTGTCTCATGAGACCTACCGATGCATCGAGGAGCTATAGCGGGCTCCACCCGTCACTTATTAAGTCCAATGCATTCCCATATGAAAAGGTTTAAACATAACATAAACATTCGTATTAAAACTAGCATACGAAATGTCAATAATTTCACAATAAACTATGAATGGTATAAAAATAGAACATCCACAGTCAAACATATCACAAAACCTTAAATACAATATAGAAGTTTTGTATCATAATAAATCAACTTCAAATAATCTTAAAATCCATCAAAGGATGTTGACATAGATGAAATCAAAATTCTTTTTAAAGAAGTATCTCCTTTTATTTTGAAATCATTTAAGATCCATATAAAATAAAACATTTTCTTTGAAAATATTCTTATAAGCTTGTATGGAAAGCTTCGAAGATTTTATAACGGCGGAAAATAACCGCACCCGCTGTATAAGTTAAAAAAAACATTCTTACCTCAATTCTGTCGAAAAGGTTAAAAAGGAACTTGTTTTGAAAACGACGGAATGATTCCTTTATAAACCTCTTATAAAAAGTCAAACAAGGGTATAAATGACTTTAACCCATATTCTTGTAAATAGTAAAAATGTTTTGAAATACATTTTGAAGAAACATGGATGTGGATGATAACGAGATCCCAGTAGATTATTACGTATAAACAACCTCGGATAAAGAAGAGATTGTGAAATAACCCTTACCTTGTACTTTTCCTTGGTTGGGGTAGGTTAACCTCCTGTATAATAGTGAAATAATTGTTACTAAATTATACAAGAATCATATAAATTAATATGATATCATATATGATCTTTTAATATTGATTTGATAATAATATCTTAGTATTATCGCTGTTTCGGGTGTGAACTTACTTGTTTTCTTTTGTATGTTTTGTTACGTAAGACATGTTTGTAAAGGATAAGTTGTATATTATTCAAATCCAGAATGGTATCAAGTCCTTAAACATCATTTTTAAATCATCAAATGATAATTATACTTGAATGGATACGATGGAGAATGAATCTCATCGCGTTCGTGGAGACGGTAGTCCGTACGTACGCACGAACGCTACTTCCATTTAATTTTTATTTTAAAAGAATCGAATACAAATGATACATAGGTATATTACTATTCCAGTATAATATAATATTTTATATATGTTACTTAAGTTCATTAACACCATCCTTTATACGTTCCATGTGTGGTATGAACGAGTCATATCATTTTAAGGGGGCGGTAGTCCGCACTTCCTCAAATGAAATTATCGTATGTATATACAACATGAAACGAATAATGGTATGAATATATATCATTAACATCATATTTAATTACAGTGCCATCATAATGGCCACCATGAGAGGCGGTAAGATGTATTTGAACAATCATCGTTTCGTGAGGCGTTAGTTTGCCATCCACAGAAACATTATGTTCATCATCCATTAGATGGAGTTGTGTGTATGTGTAGTTTGAATCCTTCTTATAACAACATCCTAGTATATTGAGGATACTGGTGTTGTTACAAAAGAAAGGAAATAAAAAGAGTTTGGGGGTTGAAGAAGCAAAATAAATGAAAATAATTTAAGAGAAATCGTTACCTTTAATTTAGGTAACTCACTTTGGTTGGAACCAAAGGACTTGTTGAAATGCTTTCTGCCTAAGGGGAAGCTTCAAGGAGGAGGAGAGGGATGTGGGGAGCTTAGTTGGGCAGAGTTTGGACGAGCCAAGTGGCTTGAGAGGTGTGAGGAATGAGTAGAAGTGGTCTCCTTTTATAAGGGGGAGGAGGGGCTCTTTAGGAAAGAGTGAAAGTATTACTTTATAATATAATTATATTCGGTTTATAATGGTCCAAAAATCATTGAGGTCGAAGATAAGATGACTCATATCCTAAATAACATCAACCAATAAGAATTGGACAGGTTTTAGATAATATTTTAATCATTATAATCTTATTTATTTAAATGATTTATTAATGAGGTAAACATTGCATCATTATTGTGTCATTAATAATTTAAATTATTTGATGTCTAAAAATTATAAATAAAATATCATTATGTAGGATATCTTTTTAGCTTTCTAATGAATATTTATAATCGAAAATTCAACATGTATAACCCTATGTAAAAATTGTTCTTCTAAAAGATGTAAGCTTATGCCATTTTTATTTTAATTTTAACTTTATTAATATAATGTGTCCCTACCACATACAAGTGGCTCCAAGGGGTCCCCAAATTGACCCAAGTATGCCCATGGTCGGGTATGTGTCCACCAATAAGGTTAGGACACGTTTTAGGGTAATTTTGTATTATTATAATATTATTTTTTTAACCCTTATTTACCGGATTTACCCTTTAACCATGGTAAATAAAATATTTACCGCAGTAATTATTCAAAATGTCTAAAAATAAAAGTTACCTATTTACACAATTTGAACATCCTGATTCCAAATATGGAATCCATTTTCCTAAATTCAAAACACAGAAGTGGCAGAAATTAATTTAAAATTAATTCCCGCTGTCAAAACAAAAAGCGTGTTTTTAAGAGATAATAACTATCAAAAGATTGACACTTGTTTATGTTCGGTTTAATTGTAAAATTATGTCCAATGATAAACATTAAATTGAATGGTAAAAATATATTCTAAATATATTTTAAAACCACTCAAATTCATAATTTATCACTATTAATTATTTTGATTAAAAAAGTTGTTTTTAATTAAAATTTAGAAATTTTCACTATTCATCAAAATATGAAAGTTATCCGAAAAGTACCAAAATTTCACCCTAGACTAATTTTGATATTCCGAATCCAAAAATGAAGTCCATTTTGAAATATAAAATATATATGATTTCAAAAAGAAGGTATAACTATTCACAACGGCTAGTTTAATTAGTTGTGGTGTGTGTTAGAACTCGAGGTTGCGTACAACACACGCTATCGCATTATTCGAAGGGAAACGTACCGTGAAAGCTTGGGGTGTTACATTCTCCCCTCCTTCAAATAATTGCGTCCTCGCAATTTCTAGGGTATTACTGCATAAAAATACTCGGGTGGTTCTTCATCATAAGTTCCTCGGGTTCCCACGTTGCCTCTTCCATCTTATGATTTCTCCACAAAACTTTTACCAGACGCGTCGTCCGGTTTCTCAGTACTTGTTCTCTTGTATCAAGAATCCTGACGGGCTCTTCGCAATAAGACAGATCGGGTTCCAGTTATAATTCCTCATAAGTGAGTACATGCGTCGGATCAGGCATGTATTTCCTCAATAGAGATACGTGGAACACATCGTGAACTTTGGAGAGACTTGGCGGCATTGCCAATCGGTAAGCTACAACCCCAATTCGTTCTAGAATTTCGAAAGGTCCGATGTACCTGGGACTCAATTTACCTTTCTTACCAAAACGTATGACTCCCTTCCACGGAGATACCTTCAGAAAAACATGATCACCAACTTGAAATTCCAAATCCTTCCTTCGATTATCGGCATAGCTCTTCTGCCTACTTTGAGCTGCTTTGATGTGATTTTGGATTACTTTCACCTTTTCCACCGTTTCCTCCACCAGCTCTGGGCCTACAAGTTTTCTTTCACCAACGTCATCCCAACAGGTTGGTGTACGACATATCTTTCCATATAACGCTTCATATGGTGCCATCTGTATACTCGAATGGAAGCTATTGTTATAGGAAAATTCTACCAGTGGTAAATATTGATCCCACATACCCTGAAAGTCAAGTGAGCAAGATCTCAACATGTCTTCTAAGGTCTGAATAGTCCGTTCTGATTGTCCATCTGTCTGAGGGTGGTAAGCAGTGCTCAAATGAAGTTCAGTATCCAGGGATTTCTGAAGACTTTTCCAAAATCTTGAAGTAAAACGGGGATCACGATCAGAAACAATCGATAGGGGTACTCCATGAAGTCTCACAACTTCATTAATATATAGTCTTGCTAGACGTTCCAGGGGTAGATCTTCTCTTATAGCAAGAAAATGTGCTGACTTGGTAAGACGATCAACAATCACCCATATTGCATCGTTCCTTCTAGGAGTCTTTGGTAGCCCTATGACAAAGTCCATCGTAATATTGTCCCATTTCCACTCCGGTATGGGAAGAGGTTGCATGACTCCTCCAGGCTGTTGCCTTCCAGCTTTGACTTGTTGACAAACCATACATCTTGACACAAAATCAGCAATCTCCCTCTTCATGTTGTCCCACCAAAAATGTTCCTTCAAATCTCTATACATTTTGGTGCTCCCAGGGTGTATAGAGAAATTGGAACTATGAGCATCATCCAGCAATTCCCTTTTTAGATCAGGTATATTGGGAACACAAAGTCTCTTCCCGAATTTCAAAATTCCATCTTCATACACAAAGTCTCTCAATCTCCCATCATTCACAGCTTTAATCTTCTTTTGGAATTCGTCATCATCGGTCTGAGAACTCTTAATCCTTTCTAGTAAAGATGGTTTGGCAACCATTTGAAAAAGCATTGATGTTTCACCTTCCCTGGTTATTCCCATGTCCATTTTCACTAGATCCATGAAAATTGGATCCCTTTCAATTCTCATATTGTTCAAAACTCCATGGTCTTTTCTACTCAAAGCATCTGCCACCTTGTTTGCCTTCCCCGGGTGGTAGTGTATCGTACAATCATAATCCTTGAGTAATTCAAGCCATCTCCTTTGCCTCATGTTGAGTTCTTTTTGTGAGAAAATATACTTCAAACTCTTGTGATCAGTATAAATCTCACATTTTTCACCATAGAGGTAGTGCCTCCATATCTTCAAAGCAAAGATCACAGCTGCTAACTCAAGATCATGAGTAGGATAGTTTTGTTCATGAATTTTCAACTGTCGTGATGCATAGGCAATAACTCTATCATTCTGCATAAGGACACAGCCAAGTCCTTTCTTCGATGCATCACTATAAATAACGAACCCATCATTCCCCGATGGTAGAGTCAATATAGGAGCATTGACTAATCTTCTCTTCAGTTCTTCGAAACATTCTTCACACTCTTTTGTCCAAACAAATTTAACCCCTTTACGTGTGAGCTTCGTTAGTGGGTTAGCCAATCGGGCAAAATTCTGGATGAAACGTCGATAATAACCTGCCAAACCAATGAAACTACGTACCTCAGTTATACTCGTAGGTGCTGGCCATTCTTGGATTGCCTTGGTCTTAGAAGGATCAACAGAGATTCCATCTTTAGAGACAATATGGCCAAGAAAAGAAATCTCCTGAAGCCAGAATTCACACTTGCTAAACTTCCCATATAATTCATGCCTCCTCAGAGTCTTCAAGATAATGCGCAAGTGATTTTCATGATCTTTGTAGGTTTTGGAGTATACCAAGATATCATCAATAAATACCACCACAAATTCATCGAGATACTCCTTGAAAACTCTATTCATCAGATCCATGAATACAGAGGGTGCATTAGTCAATCCAAACGGCATTACAGTAAACTCGTAATGCCCATACCTGGTTCGAAATGCTGTTTTCGGAATGTCTTCCTTCTTTACACACAACTGATGGTATCCAGATCGAAGGTCAATCTTTGAAAAGTATTGAGCTCCATGCAGTTGGTCAAATAAATCATCAATACGAGGTAGGGGATACTTGTTCTTTATCGTTATAGCATTGATCTCCCTGTAATCGATACATAACCTCATAGATCCATCTTTCTTTTTAACAAAAAGAACAGGGGCTCCCCATGGAGAAACACTAGGGCGAATAAATCCCTTATTACTCAATTCCTCTAGTTGTTTCTTTAGTTCGACTAACTCTACAGTGGCCATTCTATAAGGGGTCTTCGATATAGGCCTTGATCCAGGAATCAAATCAATAGAAAACTCAACTTCTCGTTCTGGAGGATGTCCAGGTAAATCTTCCAGAAATACATCTACAAATTCTTTCACAACAGGTACATCCTCTATTTGAACATTCCTTTCCTCACCGACAGTTATTTCATTCTCTTCCTCCCCGATAATTGAATTAAGTTGAGCTACAGGGGGTGGATCTAAATAAGAATTAGGTGGTGACGATTCTGCTCTAAAAATAAGCTGTTCCTTATCATTATCATCAAGAATCGTAACCTCTTTCTTCTTACAATAAATCTTCGCATCATAGTCCGAAAGCCAGTCCATACCGAGGATTATATCAAACTCAATCATAGGTATGACGATGAAATCAGCAGATAAAGAAAATTTATGTGCTCTAATGGGGACTGATTCACAAAACTTTGTCGCAACGATACTTCCCTTAGGAGTTTTAACTGACAACTCCCTTATTAAATCAAATTGGAAATATCTAATTTTCTTAGCAAACTGGGAAGATATGAAACAATGCGATGATCCAGAATCAAATAATGCATTTGCTAAACTTGAGGAAACCATTAAATTACCTGCCACCACGTCTTTCGGGGCTTCTACCTCAGCAGTAGTGATAGCATAAGCCTGGCCTTGATCCCTTGGCCTTTTCTGAGGTAAGTTCTCCTGACGCATAGGACATGCATTTGCATAATGCCCCATCTCCCTGCAATTGTAGCACTGAACGTTGGTAGCTTCCTTCTTCCCCTTGCAATCATGAGCTTGGTGGCCTTTTTCACCACACTTGTAACAGACTCCCATTCCCTTCAGGCAAGCACCGGGGTGTTTCGTCCCGCACTTACCACAAGATGGATATTCAACCTTTCCCTTCTTCCCCTTATTTCCATTCCCAGATTGATCAGTAGGTCTCTTCTTCTCTTGCTTTGCTTTAAAGTCATAAGACTTAGAGAATTCCTTTTCTGTCTTGATAGCACATGAGACAATGTCTTCGTACGATGAAAAGGATTGTGAGACTAATGCTCGACGGAGAAATGGTTTTAACCCATCAAAGAAACGATCAATCTTACTTCTTGGGTTGCGAATATAATCTCCAGCATACCTCGCTAACCTTGTAAAGTTAGCCTCATACTTTGTGACATTCTCATCCTCCTTTTGTCTCAGACTCAGAAATTGCCTTTCCATATCTGCTCGATGGTCGCGAGGAAAGTATTTTTCTAAAAACAGATCTTTGAACTCCCTCCATTCCATGTTTGATACTTCATCATCTTCCTTCATGTTTTGAATCAATGACCACCATTGATCAGCATCTCCAGTGAGGCGGTAAACTGCCATGGTAACTTTTTCCCTTTCACTACTCCCCAAAGCCTGAAATATTTTCTCTAGGGAAAATATCCACTGCTCAGCTACTAAGGGATTTGTACTTCCATTGAACGTTGGTGGTTGTTGTCTCATGAATCGATCTAACATTGATCCTCCACGCTGCGGATCAGGGTGCTCCATACGGGTAAGGTTATTATTCATAACCTGAGTAAGTTGTCCCAGTACGGTGATTAGCTGATCAGCACCAGCTGCATCACCAGCCCCACTATAATTATCTTGAGCAGGAGGGCAATCCCTACATGGAGTGCGTGCATTGATACGGTTTCCATTTCTTCCACTAGGCGCCATTTCTAATCAATGGCATAAACTAGATCAGTTTATGAATCAAAAAAACATAATCCCATACTTATAAAACACTTAGCATAAATTGAACTATCTATGGATATAATCCATAATCATAAATATGTTTTCTTTGAGGAAGTATATACTCATAAACCCTTCATAATGATTTGTAAAGAAAGTGAGAGTTATCCTAAGCATATCCCCCGGGAGTGTCGTAACCAAGAGTGCAGCAAGGCCCGTTGTCGTGCACCAGTTCCCGTTCGAGTCTAGCTCAAAGCGGTGTTTTCGGGTTTTACCCCTAGGTACATCTGTGCCAGAGCCGCCTCTACCTGCTCGTATCCAGACAGGGATGTATTGCTCGGAAAACTCACAAAATCTCTACAATACCAAAATTCTAGGAAGTTCTTCTATACTAATCCTCAAAGTTCATCTTAGGTCTACGTGCTCTAATCAGAGTTTATCTAAATCTAGTTTCCAAGGTTTGTACTAAACTTCCTCTGATACCAACTGTAACGCCCCGACCCCAGTTGCCCAGAGTCGGTGCAATAATTACATAACATTGGCATGATCACAAGAAAGATCAAATCTCGAAAGACCGATTGGTTTAGTAGCCTTGGAAATACTAGATATAATCATAAAGTTTTACATTACATTTCAAAGTGAAAAACTACTACAACAACAAAGTCTTCATATCCACACTATTAACCCCTCATAATATCCCTGCAAGTCATTCATAAATTACTTCTTCACTACCTGGGAAAAATAAAACATAGAAAAGGGGTGAGCTCAAATGCCCAGTAAGGATAACAATATAGCGGAAACTTTCATCAATAAGAATAAACATTTAAGGCAATGTATAACTAAAACAAAAGCCTTTTAAACATGAACTTTCAACATGGTATGGCATAAATAAAATGAAATAATGCCATTTACTTATTCACATGGATATTCCACTAATCGAATAATCACATGCAAAAATAAATAACCACTTTCATAATGTTGGAATGCATAATGCCAGACTATCATAACCACATAGCCAAGGCCTCGTGCCAAGACTACAAATAAGATTTTGTCAAGGCCTTGTGCCAAGACACTAGTTTGTCTCATGAGACCTACCGATGCATCGAGGAGCTATAGCGGGCTCCACCCGTCACTTATTAAGTCCAATTCATTCCCATATGAAAAGGTTTAAACATAACATAAACATTCGTATTAAAACTAGCATACGAAATGTCAATAATTTCACAATAAACTATGAATGGTATAAAAATAGCACATCCACAGTCAAACATATCACAAAACCTTCAATACAATATAGAAGTTTTGTATCATAATAAATCAACTTCAAATAATCTTAAAATCCATCAAAGGATGTTGACATAGATGAAATCAAAATTCTTTTTAAAGAAGTATCTCCTTTTATTTTGAAATCATTTAAGATCCATATAAAATAAAACATTTTCTTTGAAAATATTCTTATAAGCTTGTATGGAAAGCTTCGAAGATTTTATAACGGCGGAAAATAACCGCACCCGCCGTATAAGTTAAAAAAAACATTCTTACCTCAATTCTGTCGAAAAGGTTAAAAAGGAACTTGTTTTGAAAACGACGGAAAGATTCCTTTATAAACCTCTTATAAAAAGTCAAACAAGGGTATAAATGACTTTAACCCATATTCTTGTAAATAGTAAAAATGTTTTGAAATACATTTTGAAGAAACATGGATGTGTATGATAACGAGATCCCAGTAGATTATTACGTATAAACAACCTCGGATAAAGAAGAGATTGTGAAATAACCCTTACCTTGTACTTTTCCTTGGTTGGGGTAGGTTAACCTCCTGTATAATAGTGAAATAATTGTTACTAAATTATACAAGAATCATATAAATTAATATGATATCATATATGATCTTTTAATATTGATTTGATAATAATATCTTAGTATTATCGCTGTTTCGGGTGTGAACTTACTTGTTTGATTTTGTATGTTTTGTTACGTAAGACATGTTTGTAAAGGATAAGTTGTATATTATTCAAATCCAGAATGGTATCAAGTCCTTAAACATCATTTTTAAATCATCAAATGATAATTATACTTGAATGGATACGATGGAGAATGAATCTCATCGCGTTCGTGGAGACGGTAGTCCGTACGTACGCACGAACGCTACTTCCATTTAATTTTTATTTTAAAAGAATCGAATACAAATGATACATAGGTATATTACTATTCCAGTATAATATAATATTTTATATATGTTACTTAAGTTCATTAACACCATCCTTTATACGTTCCATGTGTGGTATGAACGAGTCATATCATTTTAAGGGGGCGGTAGTCCGCACTTCCTCAAATGAAATTATCGTATGTATATACAACATGAAACAAATAATGGTATGAATATATATCATTAACATCATATTTAATTACAGTGCCATCATAATGGCCACCATGAGAGGCGGTAAGATGTATTTGAACAATCATCGTTTCGTGAGGCGTTAGTTTTCCATCCACAGAAACATTATGTTCATCATCCATTAGATGGAGTTGTGTGTATGTGTAGTTTGAATCCTTCTTATAACAACATCCTAGTATATTGAGGATACTGGTGTTGTTACAAAATAAAGGAAATAAAAAGAGTTTGGGGGTTGAAGAAGCAAAATAAATGAAAATAATTTAAGAGAAATCGTTACCTTTAATTTAGGTAACTCACTTTGGTTGGAACCAAAGGACTTGTTGAAATGCTTTCTGCCTAAGGGGAAGCTTCAAGGAGGAGGAGAGGGATGTGGGGAGCTTAGTTGGGCAGAGTTTGGACGAGCCAAGGGGCTTGAGAGGTGTGAGGAATGAGTAGAAGTGGTCTCCTTTTATAAGGGGGAGGAGGGGCTCTTTAGGAAAGAGTGAAAGTATTACTTTATAATATAATTATATTCGGTTTATAATGGTCCAAAAATCATTGAGGTCGAAGATAAGATGACTCATATCCTAAATAACATCAACCAATAAGAATTGGACAGGTTTTAGATAATATTTTAATCATTATAATCTTATTTATTTAAATGATTTATTAATGAGGTAAACATTGCATCATTATTGTGTCATTAATAATTTAAATTATTTGATGTCTAAAAATTATAAATAAAATGTCATTATGTAGGAAATCTTTTTATCTTTCTAATGAATATTTATAATCGAAAATTCAACATGTATAACCCTATGTAAAAATTGTTCTTCTAAAAGATGTAAGCTTATGCCATTTTTATTTTAATTTTAACTTTATTAATATAATGTGTCCCTACCACATACAAGTGGCTCCAAGGGGTCCCCAAATTGACCCAAGGATGCCCATGGTCGGGTATGTGTCCACCAATAAGGTTAGGACACGTTTTAGGGTAATTTTGTATTATTATAATATTATTTTTTTAACCCTTATTTACCGGATTTACCCTTTAACCATGATAAATAAAATATTTACCGTAGTAATTATTCAAAATGTCTAAAAATAAAAGTTACCTATTTACACAATTTGAACATCCTGATTCCAAATATTGAATCCATTTTCCTAAATTCAAAACACAGAAGTGGCAGAAATTAATTTAAAATTAATTCCCGCTGTCAAAACAAAAAGCGTGTTTTTAAGAGATAATAACTATCAAAAGATTGACACTTGTTTATGTTCGGTTTAATTGTAAAATTATGTCCAATGATAAACATTAAATTGAATGGTAAAAATATATTCTAAATATATTTTAAAACCACTCAAATTCATAATTTATCACTATTAATTATTTTGATTAAAAAAGTTGTTTTTAATTAAAATTTAGAAATTTTCACTATTCATCAAAATATGAAAGTTATCCGAAAAGTACCAAAATTTCACCCTAGACTAATTTTGATATTCCGAATCCAAAAATGAAGTCCATTTTGAAATATAAAATATATATGATTTCAAAAAGTAGGTATAACTATTCACAACGGCTAGTTTAATTAGTTGTGGTGTGTGTTAGAACTCGAGGTTGCGTACAACACACGCTATCGCATTATTCGAAGGGAAACGTACCGTGAAAGCTTGGGGTGTTACAAAATATATAGGTAAATCACAACCAATTAATAGCCACAAGAATCTACTCGAAGTAAGCTCATTCTGAGAGAACTCACTCCTCGAGACATCATATCATTTGAGACACTCGTGAAGAGGTCTAGCTTATTTTGGACCCACCTAAAAGAGAGTCTATTGGTCAAGGAATGTTATGATACATCGAGAGGGATCATACCTAGATACGTTGGGGGATACCACAGATCGTGCCTAGATATAATAGGGGATACCATATACCCAATATGGATCAATTCACAACATAGGGGATCCCACCCAACACCCATGGGGACAACATAGATCACGCTCAGACACTCCGGGGGATAATACATACCCTATCGAAGTGTCCCTCTAGGTAGAGGATTAGTTCCATACTCAAGGAGGTTACATGATTCAACAAACTACACTAGAGGTGATATATAATTTTACTCCAGTCCCGGGGAGGGATACTTGAATCTATCTGGGAATCAACCTCTAGAGGGGATTATAATCCAATGATGTGGATGTAATACAGTATTGAAACTTCATGGAAATTACCAAGGGGAACAATCTCAACCTTTATTGGTCCAAGTTAAAACTCACCACATTATCTCAAAATGACTTTGTTATCATCAAGGTTCCAATGCCACATGCAGATAATCAAACAAACACAATGTTTGAATGTTATGGGGCTTTGAAGTTTCAAAGGAAGATGGGTTACTGGGCCTATGGAATGTACCGACCTGGCCCACTGGGTCTGACCCGATTTGTTGGGCCTGACCCAGTCTGGTTGGGCTGATCCACCTAGCCCACTCCTCCAGGTCTGATCCACTTGGGCCGCCCCACCTAACCCACTCCATCTGGCCTACGTTGCCTGGACCACTCTGCTTGGACTTCCTATCCCACTCTACTCGGCCTACTTTGATCAGCCCATTGGCCCTCCACGTTCACCACATATCATGGTCCTGAAGCCTCCAAACAATGCAGCCTCCACCACGATCCACTTCCTCTAGCCTCAACAGCTACCACGAGGTTATCCTCTATATTCCACGTGGCGTCTGTCACCACCTTTGACACTGTCACCTCTGATCACCACCATCTTCGATCACCACCACCCTAGTCTTCAAATGTCGCAACCTCACCTCACCGGAACACTGCACCACACCCGCATAGGTGGTCCCTTCTATGGACCATTGTGCCCACTCCGATGCCCAGATATCAAAACGGTCAGAGATCCATGTTCATTGTGTGCCGATATACAGAGATATGGCCTCTATTGTTGGTTTTCCTTCAATCTGGGGCTCTTATTATATTTAGTGTCACCCGAAAAGTCAAACCATGGTGATGATGGTCAAACAATGAATAACTCAAATAATGAGGGATATAATATTACAAGAACAACCTGATTAATGAACCTCTTCCTTATTCGTGTCGGCCCCAATCTGTTATTGTTAGACGAGGAACAAATAATGAATAACCAATTACAAAAACTCCCTGAAATAAGCCCCAAAATCATAACCATCCCACAAATATTGAACCGCGAATCAATCTTTTCTTCTATTGACCTGCATCCATCATGAAAATAAATGATGGGGAAATTTCACAAAGAAAGTAACCACCCTACCACGATTCAAATTAGTTTCAAATAAAGGACGATCATTGTGTCATCGTTGTTGGTGAGGTTCCTTCAAATCAGCTACGTGTTGATCATCGATCCATGATCCATCACCATTTTTTCGAGAGAGAGTTCTTATAAAGATCTCCTAAGAAATTATTCAGAATTATTTAGGTTATGCGTCTAACCCTGGGATTTCTACATAAAGATATATTTAAGGGAAAAGTCACTATGTCAATGGAAATATTTTTTATTTAAATTATTTAATGATGATTATGTCCTTTTTGAGTTTTTCCACAGATGACCAATCATTATTAAGGTAACATCTTTCCTAGGGAAAACACCACCATTTTGAGATCAACGACACCCTTGGATTTTTTTATCCAGACACCAATTTAACAGTTATTTCACTTTTTTAGGAAAGATTTTCACGTGTGCTATTAAAAGTTTTATATTTTTTAAACAATTATTTGGGGCACACTGGGCCCCAGAATGTCACACATTCTCAATGTTTATTTTTTAAATTAACCCCTATAATTTATAAACATAATATATTGAAATTATGGGATGTTATAGAGAGAGGTTAAGAGGTCATTTTGGGGGGATTTTTTATGTTCTGAAGTCATGTTAATACCTTTGAGAGGGATCCATGGAGAATACCAAATAGTTTATTGGGTGAGGAGAACCAGTTACTTCCTTATTGGTTGATTGACTAATAACTATGGATTTTTTGGGGTTCCTTGAGAAGAGTTATCACAATTGTATTGAACATTTTCCCAATGAGGATTATATCCTTTGAGTTTATCTACATTATTCTAAAAATATCCATCAATAACCTATATAATAGTGGTGAATTTGGAATCGATATATTTTTTCTCGGTGGCGTTAAGAATGTATGATGATTTGGATATCCCATTTTGTTGTCAAGGATCCATTGAGTGCTTGGGAGTGGTAACTGAGTTTGGCTCCTAAATCTCATGTATTTTATTTTATGATGTGTTTAATCAACTTTAGGAGGGTTAAACTATTGGGATAATCCTTTTAAGGAATATAATCCCTATCTATTCCATAATTTTTCTCACACTAAAGAGTGTTTTGTGGACCTACTATGATGACATTCAAAATAGAAGTAGATGGAAATAGATAATTAATGACGAAATTTGAAGGGTTTAATCTAGGGATATTATATTTTCATACAAGATGAGAGATATATTTGGTTTCATGAATCCTTGGGATATAATATACACATAGGGTGATATCACTACAATAATATATCATAAAACTCCAAGGGTTTTAGTCTATACATGTCTAAAGTTCTATATTTTTCCATTAGAATCTGGATATTGATCAACTAGGTGAACCATGATATAGTTCTTCTAGAACTATAATTCTAGGACCTAAAGGTTCTTTGAGATTTGTAGATAATCAAGTATTCATCTTTGAAGGGGGTTGAATGTATCCTATAGGGTATCTCAAAGACAAACACCATGGTTTTTGGTAACATACTCTAGGATAAAATATTTATAATCACTTGTTTCTAGAACATGATTGGCTAATGGCCAGTATCTAATGATTAACATAATATATCATCATCATATTCATCATTCTTAGTGATTAAATCCTCTTCAGAAGGATTTAATTTGTGAGAATACAAAAGAGGGAGTAATAGAGACCTCCTTTACTCTAGATCTCAAAGTAGGAATGTTATCATCTAGTATGTCATTTCATTGGATAATGTGGCATCCTAATGATTTGTTACAAGATTGATCAAAATTATCATATAGGATAGGGATGTTTTGTCTTCTTATTGAGGGAGTTTATCAGTTTCTTATTGCTCAATCCTAGGTTTCTCTTCCTCATATTGTGTTAGGGAAAATCATGAGAAATTCCCTTCCTCTAATGTAGTGGTAGATAGAAGAGATGGTGACAGAAGTAGGGGAGGATCTATAGTTATTCATAGGAAGAAAACCAATTTATCCTCTACATATGTACGTTTTCAATGGAAATTTGTGACTTTATAATATTTATCCCGTAAAATGGAAATCCTCATCTGATGGCTTCCTATCCTTAGTTTGAGTTGAAAATGTTGAAAAATATCACTTAAATACTCTATTTTCTTAAATTATGATTGATCAAGGATTCACTTGAGTGGGTTCTTCATATTCATCTTTTCATACCGTTATGTAATATCTCTAAATTTGAGTTTTTTTAATTCACGAGGACGATTTCTATGGGTAGTGTAGGTGGTGTCTCTAGGACAACCTTTGTAATGGTTGGTAGTGAATTTTCCTCAAGATAAACCATAGTTTTTGTCTACTTCAGCATGGGTAGGGCCTCTATTCTGAATTTTAATGGCACTAGAGGTTGGGAAAGTTAATATAGAACACTTTTTTAAGGAAAAATATCAATCATAGTGTATAAATGACATGTCCTTACTGGGATCTAAGAATGGAAGGGGGGTGTGGTGGTGACTACAAGACTACCTACCAAGGAATTAGGATTGGTAGTACCCCCCCTACAATGGTACTACATGGATTTAATAGGGCCAACCCTTGTAGGGGAAACCATGAAACTCTCACTTGTGGGTTTGGAAACCATTCCCAGATAATGAATGTTAGGTCTCGAAACCCTACATGGTGTGTCCTTCATGAATTAAAGGGGTTGGCACACATCGTATATCCTGTAACTCCTCTAAATAAAGGAATAATTTGTTTGTGTGTTCTAAGAATATGCTTTTGGATCAGTTGGTAGTAGTAATGGTGGTAGTGGTGGTGGGGGGAATTCCCCCTTTATAAACCTTATTTTTGGAGATGTAGGTTTGACACCAGGTACTTAAAACCCTTCTAATCTATATTTCTAGTGGGGATGACTCCTTTCTACTCATAGTATTAGAAAAGGTTAATAATAAACCTTTTTTGAATCAAATTCAATGGAATGTGGTTAAGCGGATACCTAGGATTCATGATTTAGGTGGTGTTCAATGCTTACATGTATTTTTTTGGGCCTCTTACTTAGAACTATGGGTTTCATCAATGTCACGGGTGGATATCCTTCCCCCATTCATGTGGTTGGTGGCTTATGAAACCTATTTGGCATGTCTAGTGGGTAGAATTATATAGTATTTTTAAATAAAATTATAAGTACAAATATAATAATGGTGATTGCTAACATGACCAACAATAGTGATTCTATTAAATAGTGAATTCCAACACTATTCACCATAATATTTTTGAAGGATAAGTGATTTTCATATGGATCACTATTCTATTTTCTCATACTTACATTGGGACCTCTATTTTTGAATGCACCGTGACTAGTCATGATCCCGACCCCATATTCCATATTTCAAAAAGATGGAAACCTATCACCATTGCATCAGTTGTGTTGGCTCCTTGATCATAATTGGATGATGGGATGTTTTCACTCCCCTCGTTTCTGTTCATTTCCTAGTCAGTGTGTCCCTCCTAGATATAAAAGATGCTTGGGATTATTGTTCATAATCCCATACTGATGTGAATATTTTTTAATTATATAAATTTATTCATTATCAGGGTGATAATTTCATCTAGATAGGGTGAGTATTTCATGAATTTATAGGAATTTTTTTCCTCTATTATACTTTTCATGAGAGAGTCCATAAGCACATCCAATAATTTTCATATAAAAAATCCTCTGATCATCACGCAAGAAATCCCATGCTAATCATACGAGTCAACTCATGTTTGTTAGATAAGGTATATGGTTATTATCACATCAAGATTCTTTTTCTCATAACATAAGGAATCATAGGTTCAATACCTAATACATATTTTTCATTATCCCCAAAGGAAAAATTTCATGTCACATAAGGAATCCTAGGATCTTCACCTATGTCATCATTTTATCTTCAAATAAGGAAACTTATTCTTATCACATAAATCATCATAGGCTCTTCACTTAAATAATCCCATATTGGTCACACAAAGAATATTTTTAACACCAAGAAATCCTAGGATTATAATATAAGGAATCATATACTCATCACAAAAGGAAACCTATTATCACTACATAAGGTATCCTATGATCTTCACCTAAAGAATAATGTTCTTGTTACACAAGGAGGGTTATAATCATAAGTTATCCTACTAAGGTACTGGTAGAATGATCCCAGGACCATCACACATGCTTCTTATTCCCGTAACATAACGTATATTATTCTTATCATATAAGGAAACCTAGGCTACTCACCTAAGGTGGCTTGTAGTCATCACCCATTACCCCTCATTCTCATCCCATGAGAAAGGATAGGTCATTAACATAATAAGGGAGCCAGATCATCCTATAGTCATCACATTGGGTGTATTATGATTTTCATAAAAGAAATAATTCCCCTTATTATCATAATGTAAGGTAAGAAATAGATTAACATCCAGTTGGTACATTTCAACGTATGTTCAGCATGTAAGGGTAGGAATATGTTAGTGCACAATGAGGATGAATCCATATACTACCATCACATTAGGGTAGGAATAAATTAATGTACAATGGTGACATTGGAGAGGTTTGATATAGTAGAATAAAATAAAAAATATTCATAGATACTACCTATTTAGTGGGATATGAATTTGGGTTTATATTTAGAATTAACATCAAAGATATTTACTATGTATCATGTTGATATCGGAATAAAACTCCAGGTAGTTTGAGTTGCATTGTTTATGGTCTTATGAAAATACTAATCCATGTAGTTTAACTCCATATAATAAGATAACTTATTTCATGAAATGGAAGACATCAAGGGATTAACTTGTTCATATGTAAGATTTATAAGGGATATATTAATAATTAATTTAGTAACCAAAGTGAATTAAAATATTAAATCTAGAATCTATATGCAAGGATAAATTAAAGACATTTAGTAAACTAAAATCTAGAATACTATAAATTTATACCACACACCATTGTGGATGTTCTAATACCTTATAATGTGCTTGATAATGATCAATATACTTTTAGATATATGCCTCCCACCTATGGAGGTATACACGATCAAACCAAATTGTTTTGATTCTTCAAACTAGATTATATCTTCTATTATGATATATTGGTGTCACTAGAAAACAAGGAGGAAGAGGATGAGAGCTGACGAGTCATAGATTATTGAATAATAACTAAGCATATTCTCATAAATCACATCACTATCATCATATAGTAATATTATTTTTTTAAAACCCAAGTACACACATCGTTTATTCAATTTATTAACTCATATGTCTTTTCACAAGAGTTAATGACTTGGTTAAAACTTTCATCACATAAATTTGAACCTTGACATGTTTTATCATATAAAACACTCTATTAAATGATACCATTTGTGTAAGAGTATCTGAACACCCATAATTTGTTTCATACTTTCTTCCATTCAAATCAATCAATCATATTTTATAATTTCATGAATCATGTAGGAAATATGATAATTGTCTATAAATAACAATTGAATTAAATATCATTTACTGCACATTATGTTTTTATAGGTTTTTATGATTTCCATATAATCATGTAATTGGATTCAAAACATATATATAAATTCATGAAAACCATTTTTTATATTATGGATCATAATCTATGATTAATGTATATCATATTATATGATATACCATATATATATATCTATATATATATCATATATATATATACATATTGGTTTTAGTGAATCTTCCCTTCAATATTCCATTTTCACTGAAGCCTAAAAGACAGTGTAATATTTCAACTTATATCATGTCATATGTAATAACCTATGAATACCCATATGATATAATTTTAAATTATCTCTGAAATAATTTTTGGGTAGTTCTCTATGTCAAACTCATTCCTAAATTAGTCAACCATAAAGTGTAAAACTTTTGGATTTTATAGATTTGAAAATAAAAAATATTCACTAAACCCATTAATTTAACTAAATATTTTACTATAGAAAATAATCATGCTACTGAATCTATATGGAGATATGGTATAATATCCATCAAACACATGTATCTCTATACCTTTTCTAATAATTTTTATCTTATAATACTGTGAGTTCTCATATTTTCTATCTTCCATGAAAATGAGTGACAATGGGAGATGAATTATTTTAACCCCTTATAGGGAACTCATATGTTCTTGATTATATGGGAATGAACTGAACTAGTTGAAAAATACATCACATGACATTCATCTTTATATATGAGTACACCACATGTCCGTTATCGTAATAGATTAAAATGTCCAATGTACAATCTAGCTGCATCTGCACACTCACTAATCTATATCAATTGAGATCCTATATGGCATACTCATTTAATGAGAGAAAATTTCCATTTTTAGTTATCTCCAAATGATGAAATGATGATCAACAAACCCAACCACCCCATATTTTCTAAGAATATTTTGAATTTTATGAGAAAAATATCTATATATGGAGGTTCTTATTCTAGGTATATTTTCAACATTAGGTAGTGGGAGCCCAAATATGATCCACGCACCCCAAGTATATCAGTGATATTGGGTATGAAACTCTATGTGATATACTCCGTGAGTCCTCCAGAGCACGATAACACATTTTTGTGCCTCATGATCAAATTATGTTTCCCTAATTATGAATCCTAGCCATGCTATATTTGTATTTCTTTTATAACCTATAATACACCATGAAGAACATTGGTTAGGGATAAAATAAATGTCATACTTTGAGAGGTAAATTATCATTTCACTTAATGAATTTATATCTATATATTCATTTATATCACCAACATGAAATAATTATAAAGCATTGATTTAATATTTCATAACATAATACATTTAATATTACAAAATTATTTTAAGAGTACTTAAAAAATACTTACATAGGCACATATATAATATAAATAATATGATAGACTATCATATTATCCTTATTTTTTCCTTACTTTATAGGTTTTATAACTCATTACATCTATATATAATTCATTCCACATATCTTTTTTACCATTGGATAAAACCATAAAACTAACTATTTAGTGAGTAATAGCTATAAAAGATGAAAGTTGGAATAATAGTGAGATTTTAGGAGTCATATTGCAAATGTTAAACTATTTTAACATATTCAAACTCTTTCACATAAAAACATGAAATTTTATGATGTGAACTTATGATTTCCACCAAGAAATATTTCTAATCTCATCATCACCACCCTTGGAATGATTTTACAAGTTTTTCTGTAAAATCAATATAACTATTTAGATTAACACTAACTAGAAAATCGTAAACTCTTTTATGATAAAGTTGTATTTACATTGATTTAGTAATTAAATTTAACTCTTTATTTATCTCCTTTTCCAAAATAACCTAAAATATTTCAGGATATTAAGTAAAATTCAAATTATAAATATTTCAATTAAATATTTTAAGAAGATATTGATATTCACTTTCTCACATTAAATAAATGTAACTATTTTAAAATTTTCTTTACCATAGCATATCCAAAACAATTTTTCAAATTGAGTGAAATTAAAATTAACTTTATATTTGTATAATATTTTATTTGACAATATTTGAACATCTATAAGTCAAATATTACCCTAATAGCCTCTTTGAAAAAAAATTTATTTTCAGAATATCTTTTATAATAATAAACAAAAAATATATTATGTCTCAAAATAAAAATTAATTCCTTTTATTATGAATATTTGAAAAATAAATTATTTTCACCATATAATATTTTGAATTCTAGCATTTTGATGTTGTTTACAATTGGAAGTATGAATTTAAAATTTCCACTCATGGGTGGTGGTAATATCATCCCACATATTTGGATAAATTTTTTATCCTAGATAGAACAATTTTATACATGTCTCATTAATAAAAATTTTATAGAATTATGATCAATTATTTATTTATTATAAAACATTGTCTCATTTATTGAAAAAAAATGATTGTTTATACAATCTAGTCAAGAGATAAATAATGAGACAAATAAATACACAAAAACAAATTAATTCCATATTGATGTGTTACATGGATTTATGTCTTCAATGCAATAACTAATTTCTCTATTTACATAAGCTAAAAACTCCAATTATTCTTTCACTTATTAAATATTGTATATTTCTAGCATTTTTGAAATAGACTATTGGTATTATATACCCTTTTGAATATAAGAATTCAGTTGTCTACCAAATATAACCTAAGTATATTATCAACATGAATTCTTATGACCCTATGGATGATCTAGAAAATTTCTTATCTATTGTAAAATCTAGATATAATGCTAATATTTTCTCATATTCTTCTTCTTCGATTGGACTGCTAATAATAAATCTCATTGAAAACTTAACCTTTCTTTCTTTCCATAACAATTGCCCTTCTCATTCTACACCATCAACATGGTATGTTATATTGGACCAACCATGTCCTTATCAACTATCCTCAATATATTCAGAATATGGGGTATGTGTTTATAGAATTGATTCATATTTAAAATAAGAATAAACTATTATATACATTCCAATAGTGATCGAAGAATGAAATCTATGGAAATTTAAAGTTTTAATGGTGAACCCAACCTCTCAAAATAACTGACTTACTAAATTATATTGAGAAAAAGGGTGGATAAAGAGGTTTATTCTTCTATTTTATATAAAAATAAAATGAAACTTCATGCCATTCATGTCCATATTGTTATAGTTATACCATATTGATGTTTTAAATTATATTTTAGGAATACATATTGTCATATTAATTCTGAAACATATACACCATTGTAATTATAATGACTGTGGAGACCTCTCTTGAGAATTTTAGAGGATTTTCATGGGAATATAATGATGTATATTGAATAGATTCACTAGTTGTATTCTTTAGTAGTAGTTTTTATAAAAAATAAAATTTACATTCATACACAAGTAAAATTATCATGTTTCGATACCATTTTAGAATGATACTTCCATTTTGTTTTTTCATATCTATAATGAATCTTAGATTCAAATTGGATGATGATGATTAGGTTTTCTAAAACAAAAACCTCTGTCATATGAGCAACATATTTTATTATAATTAGAACGGACTTTTGTTAATTATGCTCCCACTAAAATTGTAGACCATTTATAATACACCATATCTATTAGTAGTCCAAGATACATATTTCATTATTATTTACATAATTTTATTAATTTAATTAATGCTTTAATATATTTTTTATACAATATATATCAATCATATCATTTATGAATCTTGGATGGAAGAGTGGAAAACTCTTTATAAAATACCTAAAGTGGATAAAAAGAACTATATTCCTATGGTATTCTAACCAATAGGGTTCCCTAGATATGTAAAACCCTAAAAAATAAATAATATGGCCCTAGACATTCAGGAATATTTACAACTTTATTTCCTTATATAAGATAACATATGTGAACTTTGCAATTGATCAAAATGACATTGATGGATAATCATGGTCATTCAAAGTGATGTTTTGGAAAGAATATGACACTTAAAATTTAAAGGTAATTGAAGAATAAAATATTGTCTCATGTTATTTCATTTTGTATTAATTTTTCAAATGATTCGGTTTTGAAATATTTTTCCCTCTACCCAGTCAATATATTCAATCCATATTTATGTGTATATTTTTATATGACAAACCTATTCCTATAAATCCCCAAATTATAAGAGTCCATAATATTCACACATATCTAAAGGAATCCTACCTTAATGGCCCAAAGGCCTTCATTTTTATTGATTTTTGATAACCCCTCTTTCAAGGGATGAGGTGGAACCCTTACAAGGCCTGTAGTCTCAGAGATTACATGGCCCATAGGCTTAAGAGATTACATGACCCGAAGGTCTTGGGGAATTCAACCATACTATCTACATGGAACTGCCCCTCCCTAGCATCTGCATCCTGATAGTAGCTCTCCACCTTTGCATGACCGTCTGGCTAGGCTTCCCGTGCAAGCATATGCTGGTACCGATGACATAGCCATAACCTATCATTCTGACAATCCATTTGGCTCTTCTCTAGTGAGTGCACCTTCTCTAAATCCTCATCTAGGGACGCTCCTTTTTTGTATTGTGTCTGGGGCCTCCATTCATGTGGCCTGAAGGCCTTGGGGTGGCCCTAAGGCCTTAAGGTGGCCCAAAGGCCTTAGGAATCAACTTTCCCGAAGGCCTTGGGTGGCCCGAAAGCCTTTCAGGACCCGAGGACCAAATCGGTGGCCCGAAGGCCCAGATGGATGAATAGTTCTGGCTGCTACAGTACCAAACAGTGCCTGCTATAATACTTCTACATTAACATAAAAATATGCCTCCACCCGGATCTGATCTCGGGTCTCTTGGATGCACCAAACAAGTCCTCTCCAACTAGGCTGAGGCTCTTATGCTATCTAAAGGAATCCTATGTATAATGTACATGAACATAATATGTAAATTTTTCGAATTAAAATAGATTGAAAATATCCATATGATTAGGCCCGTAGTGACATATTTTCCACCCCTTAACTTTCTAAAACAAGGCAGTAGACTTCAAGATGTTTGATAGTCCAACCAAATATATAAATACCCTGAACCAAGTATACTAGATATGGTGTTTAAATTATTAAATTGAAACTATATAAAAGGAATCAATTCCAAAAGTAATGAATATCTTAATCATCCTGGTACACTAGATACAAACATGAATCTCACATTATAATTGAAAATATATAATAAAAAACATATTGAAGGTAAATATTATGCATCCCTGAACAAATTAAATTATTCAATACACATATCCTAGGTAAAGGAAAAAGAATAAGACTGTTGTCAAATTCACTATAAGGTTTACTTACAGATGAAACTATCATGAGTTAATAAAGAATAATCAACATAAAAAGGTGAATATATAAAATAAAAATCCATTTAATCAATAATACGAGTATGCGTAATAATGTGGAAGGTGTAATTTAAGATCAAATTATTCCATATAAATAATCACATGATATTGAAACTTATCCATGAGTATTATTTAAAAAAAATCATTGTGAAATTAATAAAATATTTCATAATGATGTAATATATAATTTCAAATATCAGAAACTTATCATTGAGTTCATATCCCATGATAGTTTAAACTATGGGAAGGTATACTCCAAAAACACATTTTATAAGGATGAATTGTATATATAGAGTATATCCCCAGTAAATAATAGTATTTTAAAAATAATGTTGACATGGATGAAAGTACATTGAAAATATCACTAAAAAATTTCATTAGTAAAATACCAATTTTCACTTTGAAATCAATCATTTAATATCTAAAAATTTTCCAAATATTAAATGAAAAATTTTCTTTGAAATGATACTTTTATAGTTACAAAAAAATATTTAAAAAATCATTCAATCATGATGCTTAAAAATTCCATTCATTCCATATATGTTAAAAATCATTCCTTTCACACAATTGTAAGAAATGGTAAAAAGTACCCTATTTGGAAAATGGAAGGATGATTATTTTAAAAGAATTTTTTAAATTTAAAACACTGTTATTGATGTAATTAATCAAAAATTTAATAATAATAAAAATATTATTTAAAATATTTTAATGAAAATATCTATATGGAATAAATGATTCCTGATTGAGTAGAAAAATAAAGTTGGTTTTACCAAAAACATGATTTTAGTATCTTGAATATTTAATGAGTGGAAAATGAAAGGAAAATGACTATTTTTTAAAATAACTATAGTAGAAGAAAATATGTTTGTTTTAATATTGATACATTAAATAATTCCCCCAGTGGAATATTGAACATAAAAAATCCTTAATAATTATGAGATTTTGAAATAGATACATGCCACTTTGAAAACATTTAAATCATAACCCCCAGAAGAAATAACTTAAAATGAAGAATTAAATATCATTAACATAAGTAACTTAATGATATAATATGTAAAATGGTAATTTTATACACTAAATAAAATCAATTAAGAGTATAACATTAAAATATGCCTTAATGAATGGAAATTGAGATGAAATCCTTTACAAATATCATATAATTAATGTGAGAATTTGGTCAATAAAGTGACTTTGTGTTGAAAATTCAAATAATAACAATGTTGAAATAAATCATAATACAATCAAATTTCATTTCACACATAGTCATGACCTGATATCATTAATGAAGTATAAGTATAACCCAATGAATGAAAATTGAGTTAAGAAATCCCTTACCACTTTGGTAAATTTTGAATTAAAAAATCTTGGATGAAATAATATGTGTTATAAACTTTAATACCAAGAATAAAGAATCATATATGATATAAAATTTCAAATTTTTA
Organism: Viscum album; assembly: GCA_963277665.1. Lineage (NCBI taxonomy): Eukaryota > Viridiplantae > Streptophyta > Magnoliopsida > Santalales > Viscaceae > Viscum > Viscum album. Next base: position 2,040,308,980 of record OY728147.1, on the reverse strand, counting down.
GTACATATACCTAATAATTATAAATCGGTTTATAACATCAAATATTTCTCAATGAAACAAAATTTAGACAAACAACCCTCACCTCAGGTATGAATTCCTTAATATATGTTGAAACCTATTGTATAATAAATATATATTTATTATTAATATATTAAATATCCAAACTCATATACATATAATATTATTTAATTATAACCTTTTATCACTAATTTATTGATAGTTAAATATTAATATCACTATTCTGCGTGACAACTGTTTAATTTTTCATATAGGTTTGGTTTCTATAGTTTTTGGGAATTATAATTTGATTAAGGTTCCACCATATGAATAATGTTAATTAAGGTATAAATATAACATATATTCATTAAATTAGTCATTATTACAATACATGTATTTTGTATAAGAAAAAAATATCACATGACTTTTTGGATGTGGTAGTACACACATATACACGAGTAACATTATCATTTTCCAATGGATTAAATGGTAAGGTATATTGGATATTATAGTTATATAATAATAATAATTTCATAAAATTCATATGTATTAATTATTTATAACATTATAATTGTTGTTGTAAAGTGGTTATGAAAAATGAATTACACTGCTATGTGGTGATGTAAATTTGTACATATGCATGATCGATGTTTTCAATTTTTATAGGAAAAAAAAGAGATAAAAAATGGTTTTAACATAATAATAATAAAAACTAAATATATTGATGATATTGGATCCATTATTTTATTATTTTCACAAACCATTTATAGGATGTTTAAGAAGAAATAAATTTTAGAGAGTCTGTAAAGACTATTACCACTTATTCAAAAGATCTTTATTAGATGTTCTATTAAGGTTCTTCAGGGTGGTATTTTAGAAATATAAAATCATAAATAACTTTAATAATAATGTTTATAAGAGGTTTTTGTCTCTGTTTTGTCATGAAAATATTCTTTATTTTGTGTATAGAATGTAGAAGTTATGGTGCCTTTTATATTGATAGAAAGGACACACAGGGAATTAATAAAAAGATTAAAAAATAATAAGTTTATTTTCACTTTAAAGACTCAATATATTGTTATAATATAGAATATAATATCGGATAGAGTTTATATACCATTATAAAATTATTTTATTACTTGTTTATGTTGTATTTTAAACCTTATATGTTGGATTAAACCCTTACATATCATATTTTAATGTTAATTGTAGTAACACCATCTTCAATCTTAATGGGTTATAATTTTATTTATAAGATAAAACCTAGGCCATTAATGTCCAAGGGACAAAATTTTAGACCATATAATATCTTATTTTTTATATTTCAATATTTATATTATTTTTAAACAATTTAATAAAATATTAGTTTTTAGATATTATCAATAATATCATTTTAAACACAATTATTTAATTTGACTTTTAAAAAATAAATACAATTTTTTATACAAAAATATTGTTTAACAATTATTTAATATTGAATATATATCTATAAAATTAATGGGTAGCTCTTAATAAATCATTTTTTACTTTTTAGTTTTCAATATGATTTATTCTTTTCTATTAATTGAATAAATACTATATCAGTAGAGACCCAAATCATGACATACATAGACATTACATTACTTTTGCATAATATCTAATACATAACAAAAACAGACCCCAAAGGACCGTAATATTTTAGTGTCTTTGGAAACTTGGAATATAATATTCTAATCTTGGTGAAAGATCTTCAACATATCCCACAAAGATCTCCCTTTTTTTCTTAACTAAAACCTTTCTTTATATCATGGGGAAAATAAAACATATAAAGGGTGAGATTAAATGCTCAGTAAGGGTAATCATGGAGAAAATAAAACAAACCATATACATTTGAACTTCAATACGTGAATATAAAGCTTACACATCAAAATCTTGAGCAATGACATAAAACATGGATGTACGTAAGGCATAGGTCATAAAGGAACATTAATCATGATAAAATAGCACATGAATAAAACATTTAATTATGGAAAACCATTAAGCACATGATTTGATTTCCATAGTAGCCAAGACATTCCTGCCAAGACCATCTTAGAGGAAAAAGTCCCTTTCTGAATTGAGTTCACTACTCATTTTAGTCCTGTAACACTGAACCAGATTAACTTACCATTCCATCCATGTCTATATAAGGAGATATAAATCTTTACCCAATGCATTGTAGGGAGATATAGGTCCCACCCATCTCATATTGAAATCATTATTACGTGTGCCACAACATAAACATAAATCATTCATCATTCATCATGACCCAAAGAATAAAATGTCTTTCATAAACATCATCCCATCATAACATAATCAATATAAAAAATGGATATCATTTCATCATAAGAGAATTGAAACCATGTAAATCATAGAGACATTATTCTTGAAACATAATCATACTAAATAATGTCATCTTAGATGGAAAATAGTTTTTACAAAACACTTGAAATGAATTCTTTAGGAAAATATCCTTTCTTCGTCAAAATAATTTTCTTTTCACAAAATTCCATGAAATTTTAAAACAAAATTATTATGTTGAAAATAATAATGAAATCTTGTAGAGGAATCTTCATGAAAATTAGGCGTTATGAAACCGTAAAAATTCATTCATGCTGTATAAGTTAAAAAAATCATTCTCCTCGTAATTTTAACGGAAAAGTAAAGAAGTACCACGTATGATAAACAAAAGAAAGATTACTTACATACCATGTAGTAAAAGTAAAAAATGTGTAAAATGAATTTAAACATAAATGGAACGATTTTTAGAAAATAGGGACATGGATGATAAATATAACCCCAGTAAATACTTACGAATAAACAATCTCAGATAAAAACAAGATTGGAAAAGTTATCCCTTACCTTATGTCCAATTTCTTCCGTATGTGTCTGTGAATCCTGTATAATGATTTAAATAATGACATTGACTTATTACAAAATCATATTCATTATTATTATATCATATATGGTACACTTATGACTTTATATTACCCGTTCTTTTGTAAATTCCATGTTAAAGCAGCGTTTTGGGTAAAATCGTTTCATTTATCATCCATGTTTTGACTTTTAATTTTTAATATGATTACTTAGATCATGATAACTTAATTCCAGAATATAAAACATTATTTATATATAATATATTTTCAGAATATACATAAATATAATAGATCGATAAATGGAAAGAAATACAACGTTCATGGAGATGGTAGGTCGTACGTACGCATGAACACTGTTTTTCGTTTCCTTATTGAATTGAATGGAATTAAGTAGATGACATACATATATATATATATACATAATATAGTAGCATTATTATGTCATATATTTCATTATTACTTATTATATATACTTGATAATCATTCTTGAATTGTTAACATGGAAAATGAATCTCATCGCGTCGTGGAGAGAGTAATCTGTATGTACGTACGAGCGATGATATTGTTCCCATATTTATTGAATGAAATTGGAGAGGATGATATAATATATTTGAATCAGTATGATGTTATAATAATCATATATAGTTATTCTTTACACCATTATACCCATCCAAGTAAGGTGGTGGTAGAAAAACTGATTACACCACGACATGGAGACGGTATTCCGTACGTTCGCACGCGCGGTGATTTCATTTTCCGTAGGATGGATAGAAGGTGAAATAGGGTTGTTTCATGTTTAAAATAACATATCAGTATATAATGTAATTCTGAATTTATTACTTTATAATGAAACAACTAAAGAAGTGGAAGTAGAAGAAGAATGAAATTTGAAAGAATTGGTAACAGATATTACCTCTTCTTCGACACGCCTCATTGAAACCTCCTCTTAGGGATCTAAAATTGGTCTTTTAGGAATACCAGAACCTCTATAATATTACTAGGGAAGTGGAGAATAGAACTTTATAGGGATTGGACGATCTTGAAGGCTCAAAATGGTGTGAAGAGAAGAGGGAAGGGGTGCCCTTTTTATAAGGGAGGAGAGGGGCACCTTTGAAAAAACATAAACTATTATTTAATAATAAAGTCATATTAGGTTTATAATAGCTCCAAATTGATTTATTTCGAAGCTAAATTGGGTATGGGTCGAAATAATCTAAACCAATAGGTTTTAGACAAGTTTAGGTTACTATTTTAACCTTATCATTTAAATAATTTAACTTTTACCGTGTATTCTTGTTTTCTTACACTATAAGGTTAATAAACTTAAAATAACAAGACAAAAGAACCCCAAGTGGTTCATAATTAATATATATAACCTTATATAAGTCATTTGACCGAACCTTAAATTTTTAGGAATATAATAACAATTCAAAATATAATATTTGTTTTAAAAACTATTTTATGTCAATTTTGACACTATTTGGTAATTGATTTTTTTGAAAATCATAACAACATTTTTAGTTCTAAAAACGTTAATTTAATCAATAATAACATATTATATTAACCAATAAAATTATTTTAATTCATAAAAAGTCTAAAATTACATTTATTTGGGAATTTATAACATTAATTATGTTAATATTTCATTAGTAAGGTAATTACTGCATCATCATTGTGTCATAAATAAATTAATTTTTTTAATGTATAAAAATTATAAATTAAATACCATTATGTAGGAAATATTTTTATGTTTCGAATTAATATTTATAGTTGAAATTATCTTCTGTATAACACTATATTAAAAATGTTTTATTTATTAAACTTTGATTTTAACTATTTTAACTCTTCTTTAAATAAAATAATAATAAGTGTCCTAATCTAATCCAAGTGGAACTAAAGGGTAATATTTTATTCCTAAGGTTGTTTTTGGTCAAATTACAATTATATAATAGAATTAGGACATGTGTTAGTGTAATAATAATATCATTTTACCCTATTTACTTTTAACCATGGTAAATAAAAGTAAAAAAGTTACTACTCATCAAAAACTATTTTTATCTTATTGAACCACATTTTACTCCTTGATATTAACCGTTTCTATCAGATTTTTGAAATTCCACTCAGAGAAGCAGGAAAATCATGTTTTATATAAATTTTCAAATTCTCCTATGAGGTGGGTAAAAGACGGTGAAAAGTTCAATAAAATTTTTAAATATCTAAAATTATTATAAAATGACTCAAATGAATTACATTGAACTTATATAGGTATTATGTTTCAATTTTGACCTAAAATAAATTTAAATAAAATAAATAATTATTTAAATAAAAAGTCGGTTTTTAAATAGTAACCCAGTGTTTTCACTATTCATCAAAAATTGAAAGTTTTCAGAAAAATATCAAAAATTCACCCTAGGATAATTTCGATATTCCGAATTTAAAAATGAAGTCCATTTTGAAAGATAAAATTTATAAATTTTCAAAAAGTGGGTATTACTGTTCATAACGGCTAGTTCATAATAATATTATAATAATATTTTGTTTAGTGAAACTTGGTATTGCGTACTACACATGCTATCGAAGAAGTTCTTGATTGCGTGTAATGCAAGCCAAGTCAGGGCTGCGTGTAGTGAAAGCTCTGTTTGGCATTTCGTATAACATAATCAAATCTTATTTCATTTATACATTAAAAAAAATCTATTCTTAATGTTGCGTAGAATAATTTCCACAAAACGAACTTGAAATTGTGTGTAACACGAACCAATAATAGTGTTGCCTATACTGCAAGCTAATACTATGTTGCGTATAGCGTAAGATAATCTTGGTGTATTGTACAACAAAAGACATAAAAAAAATAAATTCTCATAAAATCTCGGGGTGTTACAACATCAACATTGCGTGAGAATTTAAGGTAATTATTGGATCTATTAAAATTGTAAATAAACTACCATGAATAAAAAATTAGTTTTTCTTCCATTTAAACTTTTATAACTGAAAAATAACTATTTTATCCTTAAAATAAAGAATTAGACTTATTAAAGTCAAGAGAGTGATTTTTTTATTTAGTATTTTCTTAAATTAATATAATGGTCATAATCGATGAAATATGGAACCATGTTGCCATATGTATGATAATTTTATGTTAATTTATAAAATGCACAAATAAAATATGAAAACTGAATTGTTTGAGTTGATTTTGAGAACCTATGTCACAGTTTTGACCCTATTTTATACATTTTACCCTTAGAGGGGTGATTTGTTTTTACCAATATTACTATTCATACTAATAAATAATAAAATTAAAATATTTAGAAAATTTAAACCTTATTAATCCAAATATAAAGTCATTTTTTAGTATTCAATTTATTGATTTGGAAGAAATCAATTTAATATAAAATAACTTAACAAAATAAAAATTTTTATGAAAAATTTCTTTTCAAGTTCAAAAATATTTTTATAACAAATATTACAAATAAGATTACTACAAAAATATTTGGATTATAATTAACATATTAGCGATAATATTATTTTGAAACCATTTTAATAAAAAATGGATCTTTGTAAATGCATGAAACAAAAATATGATTTTCAATAAAAAGTAGTATTTTTCATAAGTTACTGGAAAATCATTCTTTTCAAAAAGATTGAAAAATTTCACCATAAGTTAATTTTAATATGTTTATTTCAAAAATGATTTTATCATTATAAAAATAATCTAAAATAAGAAAAAATGAATTGTTATTCTCACAAAAAATGAAATAAAACCATTTAAAAAAATGATTTTTTGAATTATAAAATTATTTTAATAAAAAACAAGAAACTATTTACTATTAATAAATATGTTATATAAAACCATTACAATTTTTTTCATAATTTGGTTTATCCAATTAATACTCACCAATTCAATGTCTAGGTTATAACATGATTATTTTAATAATAATATTTTCTGGTTCTTTTATGATCTGTTTTTCCTATTGAATACACTATCGAACACAATGTTAATTTAAATTAACTATATATTACAAAAAGTACCTTTACTTAATAAAAATTTACTCAAGAGAGAATTCAATTCCTAGAAATTAAAAAACCTAATATGTATGAAATATTATCAATAAATAAATTCAATCTAAAAACTCAAATAAGAAACTAAGGTCAAGGTATTTGAAAACTAAACATTATATTGACATTCCTAACATATGTTACAAGGATTAAAAATTTCATAATAAATAGTTTAACTTATAAAAATAATTATAGAAATATTCATAATATATAAAAGTTTAATTATGAGTAGATTTGTGTCTAATATTTTAAATATATGAATATTATAAATATTTAAGCATTAGATAACCATTTATAAACATTTATATATAAAATTTATTTAAAAAGCTTTATAATTAATGATTAATCATGATGTAAAATCCTATATAATGAATATATATTTTTTATATTCAATTCATAATATTAACTCTTCACATTATACATTATGTGGTTCTTTATTTTAGATATGTGATAATTTATCAATTGTAATCAATTTTATAACATATTTCCTATTATGTTAACATTATACAAATTCTAAAAATCATACACTTAAACATCATGTAAACCATTTGTCAAATTAATTGTCAAAATATATTTAGTATGTTTAAATATTATTCCCAATAAGTCCCTTTAATTTTAACTTTACTAATGAATCCTTATGAAAATTTCATAATTTTTATTATGTATAACGTGTTTTATAATACGCCTTATTTTTGAAATTTAAACACTTTATAAATTTCCCCTTATGATTTATATATAAAAAATTTATTTTTAGTTCACTAGGCATGCTATATAATTCTCTAAATGTAATTTTAAGTATTAAATTTCAATATTTGATGAATATTTACTAATAAACGATTTATTGAAATTTATTAATTGTTTAAAAACACTTAATATTTAAATAATTTATAATCTTTTCTGAATTTTTTTTAACATTACCAAAAATACATTTAAAATTATTTCTTAATAGTTTATAAATAATTTTTTTAATTTTTTATTTAATATAAAGGAAAAATAATTATTTCTTTCAAATTATGTTTTATGATTCATACCTAATTGAAGTGTATGATTTTTATATTTCTGTGTGAAAACAATTTCCATGACATATATCATATTTTTTGAAAGATAATTATATTGTTAAATATTATATCACCACTAAATAAGTCAAAAACCAAATAATATTTCAATACTGATAAATATATTTTGAAAAATGATTTCACTTATGTATTTTATTTTTTTGTTTAATAGTATATAATGATATACATCATATCGTATTTATTATAAAATGATATATTTTTTAAAATGTTTCATTCAAGTGTATTTTTGGATGAGAGGGAATCAAACATTATAAAAATAATAAATCCATGAGTTTCAATCTAATTTATAGCTTACAACATCTTATATAATATCCTTGAGTATTAATCTAGAAAAAATTTAACATGTCATATTTTATGAATACAAAGTGATATTCAATAGGATATAATTATTCATCATTTCATACATGAATTTATAAACCTAAATCCATGGATAGCTTTGATACCACCATAATTTTTTAAGGTATAGATTAAAAATAAATCTATGAAATGGATGTCATTAAAAACAAAAAAATACAAGATCTCCGTGTAGGGATAAAATAAACCCATTAAATAAATATAAATTAAGAACACTATAAAAACATACCTTGAAACATAGTGTTTTATTCAATACCTTTGAATGTGTTTGATGAAAATCATTAAAGAGTAATAATTATAACTCCAAAGGTATCCATGAACCAACCAAATAGTTTCAATGACCGAAATGAGATTACCACTTCAAACATGATTTTCTAGCATCTCTTGATGCAAAGGATGAAGATTATGAGTCACAAGGGATAAGAGGGTATTAAACAGGACCAACAAATATGCACATATATCCTATCACTTTTATTACATGAAATTTGTGCTTATATAGTATATTAGGGCCTCCTCATTCATTAGTTGTATTAACTAATATGATTTATCAATTGAGTAAACACCCTGGTCAATACATATATCATATGCATTTGATTCCCAATGTGTACTATCATATAAAACGAACCATTAAATTAAAGGCTTTCTGGGAGAGTATTAAAACTTCCACAATTAGTGGCATAATTAATTACATATGAATATACTTGTTTTATACTAGGACTACGAGTAATATGGAAGCCATATGATAAGCAATCATAAATAACGATTGCATAAAATCTCAACTGATGCAATGGATTCCTTTATATTTTTTTTATGATTACCTTATAATGGTATATGATGATAAAAATGATATATATCATTTTAGAACACCATTTTATGATATGGATCATATTATAAAATTCATATATATCTTATAATATGATATAATCTATATATATCATATATATAAATATTGCCTATATTGTATATTCCGTTAAAATTTTGAATTGGTGATTCTAATTTTAACTTGGATAATGGCATGAGTGATGGTTTAGTTTTGGGATTACACCTATTAGAAGTACTATGGTTATATATAGAAGTATAAAAGATACATGCAGGGCTTACATAGACACTTTGTTAGCTGTCTAGTGCATGAGAGAAACAAGCATTGATATTTACCATCCAATTTGTGGTGTTGAGGGTCTATGGGTGATAAACCCTACTCTTAAGAGACAATTCAAGGAGTATATCCATCCCATGTTTGGTGTATTGGTACCAGGGATAAGATTTGACAATACTAGTAAAGTATATAGAGTTTTTACAAAGGAAACCTAGATCAGATTAGAAAAATACCCATGAGATCTCAAATTTTAAAAATATATGTATTGTGAATAGGAGGATTTATAGTTGATTATTAGGGTCTAAATTTCATTTAGGATGGGTGTTGTGTGACACCATGACCTATGTGATCCCTTTTCCTTTCTATGATGTTTATTCTTCATACAATATGAGAGCTTCAATGCTAGAATACCAATGCTTAAATACCTTAAATGGTAATATTAAGTGGTATTAATTTTACTTAGATGCTTATCTTGACCAATAATAGAAATGTGGAATACATTATTTTGATTAAATGGGATATTCATGTCACATCAATGTCAATGTAAATTTTTTATGACTAAATTCAATATATCTAGAGATGATTTTATCAGATATATGTGTTTACCTAGGTTGAGAGTATTTTGTATCGTTAGTTTACATTATTTATATACCAATGGGATAGTGGTACCACTCCCATCATTCAAAATCTAGTTTACTATAGATAATTTTGATATCACACCACATTTGCAGGTGTATTCTCCTCAAACACAACCAAATGAGGGTGAAAAAATTAAAAATGATTTTGTATCTTGTGTGATTTAATTTTCATTACACATTGATAAAAGATAAATATATATGTATTATTATGTAACATTATTAGTAGAGTATTTTTCTAGAACTTCCATACCCTAACCCCCAAGCATACTTTCCTAAGTGTCATATAAAATTATTTCCATTGTGTTGTAATGATATGAATTAGAGGGAGAAATTACTCATACGTGAGAATCATGTTATAATGGACACATGTTTCATGTTATTATAGTTTTATAAGGAACTAATATTCTTACTTTAAGACACCTTGACTTCATAATAAATTTGTTTAAACAAAAATCTAAATTCATCAATAGTTTTCAATGCACACACCAACTCATTTAAAGAAAATATGTGACATTCTTGCATTACACACTTAATTTAAAACTAATTTTCAAAAAATTTAGAAAATATAATTGGAATAAAACTTAATTTTTTAAATCATCATATCAAAATTTTCTTATGGTGATTTTTTTGTGATTTTTCTGAAATGTTTTATTTTTTGATGAATAATGAAAAATACAAAATTTTAATTGATAACTACCATTCAGTTTAAATAATATATAATGTTTAATTATATTTTCAATTTGGTTTAATTTAAAATTAGTTTAAATTTTTATCACTCAATCAAATTTAGTTCATTCTAATAATTTTCATATATATTTTTAAGCTTTTGGAATTTCTCTCATTAAAATTTGTTTTTTTGTCATGTCTGTGAGATTAATTTTAAATTAAATATTACCAATTCCATGAACATAATTTTCTAAAATTAATCAAAAATTTGTATTAATCATAATTTTTTATTTATAATAATTTGAGCTTAATTTTTGACAAATTTAATGATGAATGGAATACAAATTGATTATTGTGGGTAAGGTAAAAATAGGTTTACTAGGGGTTAAACTGAAATGATATGACTAAAAAAGACGTACAAAATAGTCCAAAAAATATTTTATGGACATATTTTTAGCATTAAATATCTAATTTTTTTATAATGGAGCATTCTGGACCCTTGTGACATATGAAAATCGTGGTTGAACTCAATTATTTAAGAAAATACCATGTATGTCCTCTCCCCCACTTATTGGAGGCCACACCCTCTTCTATATTCTTAAAACATCTAAGTCCTTTTGGTTAAGAAATGTAATAACCAAATAACTCCCCAAATTCTCTCATATAATCCTATAATATTTTTATTCATAAAAATAAAACCTCTGAAGGATTTAGTGGTAATATAAATAGGATACCTGAAGATGAGGTAATGTTCTTCATTGATAGTCTTTATATTTTTTTTCTGTACCAGCATACATAAATTATTATTAAACCATGATGATATAATAACCTCAATATATTCCTTATATATGGATTTCATTTCACGTTCATGACCTAAAAACCTCTCCAATTCCATTAAATGGGTTATGAGATCACCATTTCGATGTACGATAGACTACTGGCTTACAAAACGATGTAATTCGTTCTTACATTACCTCCTTTCATAGTTGGGTATGATGATGGATATAAAGTATATATATAATCTTTATAACATAATTATACATCTACATTATATAAAATATTATATTTTTACTCTCCATTCTGTAGGGGAGATGATTACTCCGCTCATGTGTACGGCGGACTCCCGCTTCATAAAGAGATGTGATTCATCGTTCACTAATGATTTAAATTGAATGTAATAATATTAAAGTTAATTATTATATTTCCTAATAAATACATAAATATGATATTAATTATATATTTTTAATTCTGTAAAGATAATATACATTATTTTCTTTTTTACCTTTTCTCTCACCTAAAACTTATAATATCGTTCGTGTTTGTGTGGACTACTGCCTTTATGATGCGATGTTACTCTATTTTCAACAACTAAAAATATAAATGATGAATAAAAGTATATAATATGGTATATATAATATTACTATCATTATCAATGTATAATATTTTAGTTTCCATATTTTCATAATTATCATTGAAAATGAAACGTTTTTCATGCGTACGTACGAGATACTCTCTCCATGATCGTAACAAACTTCATTTTTCATAACCATATTACATGATATGTTTGTATAAATATAATAAAAGTATAAAAATGATAATTATTTCATGATAATTATTTCATGATAATTATTGTGGATATAATATAAATATATTATATATGAAAGATTATGATATTTCATGATGAAATACGTATGATAAGACAAGGCAATTAACGCTAGAAACAGTGAAAACAAAGAAATAATTTTAATGAATGAGTGATAAGATGTTATAAAAGGATCATATATGATATTATAATTATTAATATTTTTCTGGAAAAATTTAACAACATTTATAAAACCACTATATCATAGGTTAAAGAAAATTCAGTCCAAAAAAGCATAATGTAAGGGATTTATTTAACTCAATTTCTATTTATTGGGTTACCTTTCTATTTCATTAATTATATAATTATATGATTATATGTATAAATAATTATTGTTACTATTTTTTGTATTTCCACTTTTTTATATGTATTTTCATTTAAAACTCATAATTTATTGGTTTATTAATTATCACTTCAATGTTATGTTCATTGTAGAGTTTTCTCTCACAATATCATTCAAATAAATATTTTCTATTCTTAAATTTCATTTGAAGGAAATTATTTATAAATTTCATAATAAACACATTTAATTTTCTTCTATTGGTCAGAGTATATTACTCAAGAGGGGGGTTAATTGAGTATCTATAAAAATTTCTGCTACAAATTGGTTCTTTAAAAATTACCCCCAATTAAAAAACATAGTCAAAGTAAGTTTTTAGTGAATTTATGAACATCCTAAATGTTCAATTAATATCTCAGAAGATTGAATAGTTCTCAGCTATACTAACCTAGATATTAATATAACTATTGAAACTAACCTACTGGTTAAAAATATTATAAATACTTTCTAAACTAACTATCAATATAATATCTAGTTTTCTGAAATATAAAGTAAAACAAAGAAAAACTAAATTAAAAGACACAATAGATAAAACAAGCAGTTCAGTCTCAAGCTGAGGCTTAATCCACTCCACCAAGTGATCAACTGCCACCATGGTGTCTATATTAATAAACTTTATCCACACCCTGGATTGGGGTAAACAATAGTACACATGGCTGTCCAGGTCAAATGACCTCTTCCACTATTCTTCATGGGAATAAGATACCAGGTCACAAAAGGACCTATTCCGCACTTATACATGGGAGAAAATAGATGTAAGAATATGTGATAGGAAGGATATCTTGTATCCTTTAGTTTGATATAGGTTACAATGTGTGTTTTAAATACACACACACACACACACACACATTGCTCGAAATCTAAACGCAGTACACAAAAGATAAAAGATGATGGGAAAGGGTTAGAAGTGGGATGAGTGTTATTCTATGAAACTATGGGATTGTAGGATGAATAATTTGAAAGTATCAAGTCTTCTTGTAAAAAATAGAGTATCGTAATTCTGGTGCTCTGGTTTCCAGTTCGAAGATCTAGCTCATGTTCTTATTAGATTTTGTACTGCGAAGTTGTTTTTGGCTCAGATCTAATGTAGTCCAGCCTTTCAGAATCAAGAGTGCTTCATGTGTTATTCAGTTGTATGTTGTTTCATATATCAGTTTTCTTTTCATATTATTTCTCCTATACCTTTTGTTCTTATTCCATGCTTTCCTTTTGGTTATGGAGTGTATGTATTGGAGCCAACAAGATGTATGAATTGTGCACCTAATACCTCGTACTGTCAGGTGACATGTCTACAAAGAAACATTAATTATGACAGTGCCTTTAAATGAATGAAATATGACCATGATAAATTTAATAAAAAAGGAAAAAAATATTAAATAAGGGTGTCATAGTTTGTCTTGAAACAATATAACTTTGAAATGGTGTCACCATGAAACAATGCCTTATTCTTTTCCTTTGAGCGGTGAGAAATTCATGATTCCAAAGTTTCATTGAGATCAGGAACCGGTAGCACAGATGTGGTGTCAGGATCACTATGTCTAGTCTTTTTCCTACCTTTGAATGGAGTCTGGTGATGGTAACACGGAATCGGTTTCTGGGTCAGGATGTCTGGATCACGGTGTCCAGATCACAGTGTCTGGGTCAAGGTGTCTTAGTCCCGGTGTCTAGGTCACAGTGTCTAGGTCACCATGTCTAGGTCAACGTGTCTGGGTCATGGTGTCAAGGTCATGGTGTATAGGTCATGGAGTTTGGGTCACAATTTCTGGGTCATGGTGTCTCGGTCACGGTGTCTGGGTGTTTGCCAAAAACCAGAATTGGTGGTAGACTTACGGTTTCTCAGACTAAGCCAAATATCTTTAAATAGTCCTAAGTAGGTAATATTCATAGAATTAATTAAACTTAATCATTCATACAAGAAAACATTATAGAACAAAATTAAATATAGATTACATAAGGAAAACATGATTTATTGGAATCAAGATATTTTTAAAATTTATTTAAGGCATAAGGAAACCATGTATCTCTATACATGATTTGAGATAGATTAAACATTGTTAACATGATTTGTGATCATTAAAACATGATTAAAACATAAGGAGTACAACAAGAACACATACATTTAATATACATAATATCAGGTTGTCTTGCAGTTAAGTAGAGTAAGCTTCCAATCATTCCTCTCTAATTGGTTTGATCAACATATTTTCTCTCTTCATAAAGATACAACTTACAAGTGGTACTTATTGGATTATCACTACATTTAGTGCTATCCACGTGAAAACGTTTTATAATATCTTTAATGTATTTTCATTGATTTAAAATAATACCATCTTTATTTTGAAAGATTTAAAATCCAAGAAAGAATTTTATTTCACCCATTAAACTCATTTCAAATTCATTTTTCATCATTTTAGAAAACTCAATACATAATGAATTTTCTGAAGATCCAAAAATAATATCATCTACATATATTTGAACTACTGAAACATCATTAGAAATTCATTTTATGAAAAGAGTACGACCAGATATATCTTTTGTAAAACCTTTGGAAATTAGAAAAAGACTTAATATACCATACCAAGCTATTAGGGCTTGATTTAAACCATACAATGGTTTTTTAAATTTAAAAACATGATATGGAAGTGAGGTTTTTTGAAACCAGGAGATGATCAAAAGAGACATCCTCAGATATATACCCATTTTGGAATTCACTCTTGAAATCCATTTGAAATATTTTGAAATTTAGATGGGATGTATAAGCAAGAAGGATTGTGATGGCGTCAAGCCTAGCAACATGTGCAAAGATCTCCTCATATTAAAATCCTTATTCTTGACTATAGCCTTGTGACACCAATGTTTCCCTGTTTCTAACTATCCTTCCAGCATCATATACCTTATTTCTAAATAGCCACTTAGTGCCTATGGTAAATATGTCTTTGGGTCTGTCAACAAGTTTCCAAACTTTGGTCCTTTCAAACTGATTATGTTCTTCTTGCATAGCCATCACCCAAAATTCATCATTTATAGCATCATTAATGTTTTTAGGTTAATGTTGTGAAAAGAAAACTTGATGCCCAAACTGATTTTTAATAGAATCCCTAGTTTTTGTTCATTTATCTAAATCCCCTACAACAACATCTAAAGGATGGTTTTTAAAGGTTCTAATAGCTCTAGGAAAAGAGGAAATAGTTATTTCAGGTTCTTCAATAGTTTCAAATTCACTATGATTTGAATCTAGGTAATTTCAAGAACGAGAAGTATTTAAAGATTCATTTACAGAAGAGTTTGAGGATTTAGTATTGATGTCCAGATTTGACATATCATCCTCATGATTATCTAGAAAGGTCTTAGGACTATGTGGATATTTCTCATCAAACATGATGTGGAAATATTCCTCCATACATTTAGTTCTTTTATTAAACATAGCATGATATATTTACATATTTGGCCCAAAAATAAATAGGTAAGTCATATTCACTAAACATGGTTCTAACAATTTCTTACAAGGTCCTATTTCTTCTTTCTATAACTACATTTTGTTGTGGTGTTCTAGGGGTAATGAAATTATGACTATAACCGTTCTGTGAGAAATAGGATTCAATCTCTTGATTTTAAAACTCACGACCATGGTCACTTCTTAGAGATTTAATTTTAAGTCCACTAAAGTTTTCTACAGTTTTAGAATATTTGGTGAAATGAGATTAGACTTCACTTTTGTGATCCCAGAAAAAGGTCCAAGTATATCAAGAAAAGTCATCTAAAAGAACATAATCAAGGTGCTTCCCATTTAAAATAGAAACTATAGATGGTCTAAACAAATCCATTTAAACCAACATGAGAGGTTGAGAAGATGAAATTTTTTTCTTTGGTTTGAAGGAAATTTTGTATTGCTTTCCCTTTTGACAGGGATTACACATTTTATCCTTTGGAAACTCTATTTTGGGTATATCTTTGACTAAACATTTTCTAGTTATATTTATAAGGGAGTGAATATTATAGTGTCCTATTCTTCTATTCCAAATCCAATATTCTTTGTGAAATACACTTAAACACGAATCATTTTGTGAAACTAAAGAATCCAAGTTAACAGAATATACTTTTTCGTTTCATAATGTAGAAAATACTAATTCATTTTAATAATTTAAAACATTCCAAGAATCATTTACATATTTAACATGAAATCCATCATCACATAGTTGTAAAATATTAAGCAGATTATATTTTAATCCATCAAAAAAAAGTTCTATGGAAATTAAAACTGAGTTAGAGTTTCTGATTTGGCCAAGGCCAATGATTTTCCTTTAGAATTGTCACAAAAAGTGACATGTCCACCATCAATATTTATCAGGTTCATGAAAGATAAATAATCTTCTGGTATGTGTCTTAAATACCCACTATCCAAGTACCATAATATTTTACAAGAGATCTTCAAACAATTTTCCTAAAAAATAGTCAAATAAAAATAGGCTTTGTTGCCCATATTTTTTTTGGGTACAATAATTTTAGTAATGTAACGTTCCGGTATCAGAATACACCTAGAGGAACCCCATACCTGGTTGGTCACATGGCCTCAAGTGAATTTACCCAAACACCAGAGGATGCCGACTAGCTGTGAGGTCCTTGGGTGTGATTGTGGGGAAATTATTCCCTCATTAGTAGAGTAACTCAGTGGAAGTAAAAAAAACAGTAGCGAAATTAGGAATTATCCATACAAAAGTAAACAGAAGAAGATTAGAAAATAATAAACTAGAGCACACACATATATATCAATGATGCATGATACATAAGTCCAGGAAAGCATCCAAACAAATCAGAATACTGGAATGCAACAATACTAAAACAAAGTATAAAAGAATGAAAGTCAACAACTCCTCAGCATCACAAGCCATAGCTTGGTCCCATGCTCCCCAGCTCCACAAAAAATCAAATACCGGAAGTTGAATGGTGCTTTCCGTTTTATATACCTGCAACAATATAATATGTTTGGGCCCAAAATAATGGACCAAACTGGGTGTGAGACTAAATCCCAATAGGAAACCACCACAAGATCTTTGCCTAATAGTCAGTGAATATATGGCATGTAATAAGTATATAAATAAGTAAACAAGGAAGTACTCAGCAGTAAACAATCCACACTTTCAATGCATTCAGTTTCATATATCAAGAAACCATGAATCAAAATAGTTAATCACAAATAGGTAAACCTCAGAGTAGTACTCACGACCTATCCCCTATGGTCCTACCTAGCAACACAAGCAAGCAGCTAAGCACAAAAGACAACCCTCTGGTAAGTACTCACAGCCTATCCCCTCTGGTCCTACCTAGAAACACAAGCAACCCTCTCGGAAGTACACTCATTCTAACCCCTCTAGCTCAGCTTAACCAGAGACTCTCTGAGGAAGCACTCGCCGTTAATTCCTCCTATAGTCTCGTATCGGTAAATAAATGAACTCTAGGTAAGGACATAAATCACATTATCTCTGTGGCCCACGTTGAGGAACTACCGACACTCTGAGTAATCACTTATGTCAATTCTCCCAATGGTATCACATCGTTAGTAAAGCAGACACTCTGGAGAATCCCTTATGTCCATTCTCCCACTGGTCTACTACACCAGGTTCTCACGACCCTGTGTAAGTCAAGTAGGTATAGAAATACGTATCAGCCATCGTAAACCTCAAGAACTACTTGGATAATAGTCTACAACATAATAGCATGTAAGGATACAAACACCCCATCCTACTATACTAGTCATGGATGGTAAACATCAGCCTAACAGGCAAACTAGAACCAATGGTCAAAACAGGCAATCATGCAATGAAAAAAACTTCAAAAGCACAGAAATTGACCCTATTCACATTCAGTTAAACTCTACTCAAGCATAAAATCATAAAAGGTAGACAATAGGGCTGAAATAGTAAACTCGCAATACCCCATTCATGGATATTGGCGATTTTGCACATATAACTCAAAGCATTTCAACAGAAAGGCTCAAAACACCTACCCTGGCATTGTGAGATCAATATACTTGAGTTTCAGGAGTTGAATCACCTTATAATTCTAAATATCTACAAAAAAATATAAAACATTCAACATAGGATAACATGAGAAGGAGGTGTAATTGGGAAATGATGCTCAAGCAGAAGAGAGAGAATACTGAGACGATCCCAATGAAATTGATAGTAGTCAAATTAGAGATAAGATGCTCGGTCTTGGGCTACGAGGTAGATCGTGCTCGTACAAGAGCAATCAGACGAACTAGGTTGAGAAGGAGGTGTTTTTGGCAATTAGGCGTGACCATGGTATGTTTAATGAAAAATAAAATAAAATACACGACGTGTAATTTGGATGTACACGACATGTAATTTCCATTTATGTACTCTGCTTTAGGCAGCCTCTAGGTCACCATCACATGGCCATGTGTGTGTCCATCACATGGCTAGCACATAGCCTCCTGTGGCGACCCGGTACATAGCGTGTACTCATAAAGTACAGGACGTGTACTTTAGAAATTTCTAGAAATTCCCCTTTTTCTCAAAATGACAAGATGAAAGAAAACATACCTGAAAATATGATTTGGGTTCTTACAAAATTCCCCCTTAAAGAAATTCATCCACAAATCTCTCTAGCATGGCAGAATAAAAGAAGAAACCCTGAATAAATCCAGCCACTGTGCTTGTACATTGGCCTCCCTCTCCCAAGTCTTATCCTGTACTCGTCCATTCTGCCATAGCACTCGTACTAGAGGTACATAATAGCCATGGAAAACCTTCAAAATTTTATCAAAAGTCTAGATATGATGCTCCTCGAATGATTCATCCACTTCTAACTTAACCTCCTCGGGTTGGAAAACATGAGACGGGTCTGAGAAGTAACGTTGAAGCTGCGAAACGTGGAAAACTTCATGAAAATCCCGGTACCTCTAAGGTAACTGCCACCAATAGGAAACCGGCCCAACTCTCTCCAACACCTCAAACATCCCGACGTACCTCAACAAAAGCTTACCCTATTTTCTAACCTTCATGTGTCCCAACCTCGATGTGACACGTAGAAAAACCTGATCTCCGACCTCGAATTCCAGAGGTCGTCTCCATTGATCATCATAATACTTATGTCGAGACTATTCTATAGTCATCCTCTTCCAAATCAACTCTATCTACTATATGGTCTCTCAAACAAGACGAGGTCGAAGAAAAGCTTCCTCTCATGCCTCCATCCAACATAACGGTGATCCAAATGGCCTACCGTACAAAGCCACATAAGGTGCCATCAGAATAGTTTCCTGAAAAATATTGTTCTAGGAAAACTTTACAGGAGGTATGCACCTATCCCAAGAACCTCCAAAATTTATAATAGATGCGTGAATCATATACTCAAGCACCTATATCATACGCTTGGACTGGCTGTCTGTCTAGGGGTGGTAATCTGTTTTCAAAAGTACCTATGTACCCAAAGCCTTTAGAAGCCCCTTCCAGACCCGAAAAGTAAAACATGCATCTCTGTCTGAAACGATGGAGTGTGGAACTCCATGTAAGCGCATAATCTCAAGAATGTACAACTATCCCAGATCATTGACACTAAAGGTCTCCTTGATTGGAAAGAAGTGAGCAACCTTCCTGATTCTGTTAATGACAACCAGAACTGCATCATTTCCTCCTGGTGACCTCGGTAAACCTGTCACAAAATCTATTGTGACATCATTCCACTTCCACACGGGGATGGGTTACTGTTGTAAAAGACCATCTGGTCACTGATGCTCTGCCTTCACCTAGTTATAGGTGGAACACCTCATGAAAAAAACTAGAAACTTATCTCTTCATACCTTGACACCAATACTGACAGTGTAGATCACGATACATCTTGGTGATAGCAGGATGGACTTCCCCAACCGAGGAATGAAAGTCCCACATCAGCTCCTCGCGTATGTCTTCTGGAACCCAAACTCACCCCTGGAAAGACAAGATCTCATCCTCTCCTATGGTTTATCCTAGAAAAGGGTCCACTTTGGACACACTCTACTATATGACTAGGGCTTCTGAATTTGATAGATGCCTCATTCGCACTCAATCAATAAGGGTAGAGGTAACATGAAGAGAAGAAAGAAACGTCTGCCCATGTCTATTGTGCACCACAAAATGCATCTTAGAGAATATATCTATAAGCTTCTACTCACTACTAGCCTCCTGAACATCCTATATTCAAGTCCTTATGGTCAACACATCAGCCACTACATTGCCTTTCTCAGGCTTATAGGCAAGCTCAAATTCAAAAGACTGAAGGTACTCAACCCACCTTCAGTGTCTCAAATACAGATCATGCCGAGTGAATATGTACTTGAGACTCTTGTGGTCGGTGAAAACTACAAAATGCTCTCACAAAAGGTAATGTCTCCAACAACGTAAGGAATGAACAAATGCAGCCATCTAGAGAGCATGAATTGAGTAATTCTTCTCATGTGGCTGCAACTGCCGAGACCCATACGCAACGACTCCTTCTCCCTGCATAATCATAGATCCCTTCCTGATACCTGAAGAATCACCGTGTACATTATATCTCATGCCCAGATCTAGAAACACTAGTATCATTACTTAAGTCAACCTCCCATTCAGCTCCTAAATGGATGACTCACTAGAATCTGACCACCAGAACATTACACCCTTCTTAGTTAGACCCTTCAGTGGTGCTGATAAGCCTGAAAAGTCTTGAATGAAGCATATATAGTATCCATCCTGCCCTAAAAAACTATATACCTCAAATACGTTCTTTGGATGCTCCCAGGAAACTACTGATTTCAATTTTTCTGGGTCTACGGACACTCCTGTCTCACAGATAACATGACCCAAGAAGTGAATCTGATGCATCTAAAAGTGGAATTTTGGGAGCTTAGTATATAAATGATGCTCTCTCAGTGTACTCAATACAATATCAAGATGTGTGGCATGGTCGTGTCGAGTATGAGAGTACACCAAGATATCATCCATGAAAGCCACCACGAAGGAATCCAAGTATGGATGGGAAACTCGGTTCATCAGTGCCATGAAACCTGCAGGCACGTTTGTGAGACCAAGAGGCATAACCATATACTTGTATAGACCATACGTACTCTGAAAGGCTATAAGAGGTATATATGATGGTCTAACATGAAACTAATGGTAACTGGATCTCAAGTCAATCTTTGAGAACACCTGGGCTCCTCGAAGATGATCAAAGAGTTCATCAATCCTCGGTAATGGATATTGGTTCTTGACCATCAACTGGTTCAACTTCCGATAATCCACAAAAAATCCTAAGGGTACCTTCCACCTTATTCTCAAAAAGGACAGGTGGAACCCAAGGAAAAGTACGAGGTTGGATGAAACCCTTTAACTATAACACTTCCTACTACTTATTGAGCTCTTGTAACTCTGGTGTAGCCATCCTATAAGGAGGAATGGACCCCAGTGCTGCTCCTAGAACAAGCTCTATAAAAAGGTCTACATCACGCTTTGGAGGAAAACCTGAAAAGTATTCTGGAAAGAAATCTCTGAAACAATCCACCACTAGACTAAAGTCCATCTATGAAATTCCGAGGTCATCCTGATATAGACTAGCAATCTGGGCTGTATCTCCTCCTAGCCTATGATGCTAGGGTCTTGCTCTACTCACCTGGACATCCCATTCACCCTTATGAAGAAAATATCTACCCTCTGGTGATATGAAACTTAGCATGTGGCGATAATAGTTGATGACTACCCAGAAGGGAACAAGATAGTTCATTCTGAGAATGACATCATTGCCTCCCATATCTAGGAAATAGAGGTCCCATAAAAAGTGACACCCACTAACCTCTAGAGGGAACTCATTGCACATACATACAGTCACCGTTCTAGTCCCCAATAGAGTGTCTAGTTTCAAGATATCAGAAGAAGAAAAGATGAAAATCCCAAGGCTCTCCACAATCGCAACAGATATAAAGCTATGGGAAGCCCCTATATCAAAAAGTTTAGAAGATAAAACTAAGGCTTCTAAGATCGTACCTCACACTATAGAGGGTCTAGGATCCTCATCGTGTTGGGTCTCCTCCCATACAAAAGTATGACCAGCACCGTGGACCTCTGACCCTATCCAGCCACCCTGAGCTGATCCAACCTATTGTCACTGAAAACCGGGTGACTGGATACCATGGACACAACCTCCACCTCGTTATGAATGGCCATAAGTACTCCAGTTCCTAGACTGGTGAGAAACTGGCGGTGCTGCTCCTGAACGAGGAGTCATAGAAGAACTCCTGTCACCATCTACTGGTGAGAAGATCCGACAGATGCGCTGAATATGACCCATCTTCCCACAAGATCAGCACTCCACTTGGTCTCTTGGGAAGTGTGTCCTCGTATGCCCACTCTTCTTGCACTGGTATCACACCAACTAACTACCATAAGAAGTATCTTTCCTCCTTGGATCTCCACGCGTAGACTCCCTACGGTGCTTCCTACTGTCAGTAGGAGGAATACTAACTCCAGATGCCGAGCCGCCCTGG
This sequence comes from Viscum album, assembly GCA_963277665.1. NCBI lineage: Eukaryota > Viridiplantae > Streptophyta > Magnoliopsida > Santalales > Viscaceae > Viscum > Viscum album. Next base: position 2,040,285,705 of record OY728147.1, on the reverse strand, counting down.
CTCAAAACTCCAGAATCTCTCATATTTCACTCTGTAATCAGTGTTAGGTTGACGATAGAAGTGATAGAATTAAACCTGAATATGTTCACCATCGATCGGATGTCGTGCCTCAGACCATCCTCGTACTTCCTTTCCATTAATAATTGATTACCTCCTAGAATAGGTATGAAATTATGAAGCTCGGTAAATCGAGAGGAATAATCCATAATCGAAAGAGTACCTTTCTCTAGACTCATAAACTCTCAGTTTCGATCGGCCCTCAAGGTCTCTATATAGAAGTCATCAAAGAAGATATTCTGGAAATCCTCCCAAGCCATAACCTGCTGATGTCCCACCCGTGAGATAACATCCCACCGTCTCTTGGCAGAATCCCGAAGAATACATGTAACAAGATTCACCCTCACCTCTGGAGGTATCTCTAGATGCTCGAGGATCATCATCATGAATTTCAGCCATGACTCTGTAGCCTGGGGTCCTCCATCCAGTAAGAATGTGGGATGATGATGGTACTGAAAGACCCATGTCAATTCTTCCATCGACGGGGCAGGAGGCCATGCTCCTAGAAAGGTCTACATAATCCTCATAATGCCTTCCCCGAACTGTGCACCAAGACCTGCATCTAGTATTATGGCTAGTTCCAAGATTGACACACTGAGAGGATCTACAGCCAGTCCCTAATCATCCATATCCAGTGTCCGATCACTACCCTGCAACTAGCGTATTACCAGAGGACGTCTCTATAGCATGACTCTGTAAGGTAAACCACTCAACCTAGATCAAGATTATCAAGGACTAAAAACTAAGAGCGTAAGAAGGGAATAGGAGAAGGAAAGCATTACGGTTTTTACAAAACATGACTAAATGGCGTGTATAACCCCTACATGATGTGTTCCCTTTAGCCATTCACATGGGCATGCACTCTTTCCAGAAATAGTCAGGCAACACACCATACACAAGGCGTGTTCACCTAACACACAACATGTACTTGAATCCTCTTCCCCTTCTCGAGTCCGTCTACACAGCTAAGCCACACGATTCTCATTAGAATGAGACTACGCGGCGTGTCAGTGCCAAACACGGCGTGTACTAAACGAACCTCACCAACCTATGTTGTAACGCCCCGACCCCAGCTACCCAGAGTCGGTGCATTAATTACATAACATTGGCATGATCACAAGAAAGATCAAATCTCGAAAGACCGATTGGTTTAGTAGCCTTGGAAACACTAGATATAATCATAAATTTTTACATTACATTTCAAAGTGAAAAACTACTACAATAACAAAGTCTTCATATCCACACTATTAACCCCTCATAATATCCCTGCAAGTCATTCATAATTTACTTCTTCACTTCCTGGGAAAAATAAAACATAGAAAAGGGGTGAGCTCAAATGCCCAGTAAGGATAACAATATAGCGGAAACTTTCATAAATAAGAATAAACATTTAAGGCAATGTATAACTAAAACAAAAGCCTTTTAAATACGAACTTTCAACATGGTATGGCATAAATAAAATGAAATAATGCCATTTACTTATTCACATGGATATTCTACTAAATGAATAATCACATGCAAAAATCAATAACCACTTTCATAATGTTGGAATGCATAATGCCAGACTATCATAATCACATAGCCAAGGCCTCGTGCCAAGACTAAAAATAAGATTTTGTCAAGGCCTTGTGCCAAGACACTAGTTTGTCTCATGAGACCTACCGATGCATCGAGGAGCTATAGCGGGCTCCACCCGTCACTTATTAAGTCCAATGCATTCCCATATGAAAAGGTTTAAACATAACATAAACATTCGTATTAAAACTAGCGTACGAAATGTCAATACTTTCACAATAAACTATGAATGGTATAAAAATAGCACATCCACAGTCAAACATATCACAAAACCTTCAATACAATATAGAAGTTTTGTATCATAATAAATCAACTTCAAATAATCTTAAAATCCATCAAAGGATGTTGACATAGATGAAATCAAAATTCTTTTTAAAGAAATATCTCCTTTTATTTTGAAATCATTTAAGATCCATATAAAATAAAACATTTTCTTTGAAAATATTCTTATAAGCTTGTAAGGAAAGCTTTGAAGATTTTATAACGGCGTAAAATAACCGCACCCGCCGTATAAGTTAAAAAAAACATTCTTACCTCAATTCTGTCGAAAAGGTTAAAAAGGACCTTGTTTTGAAAACGACGGAAAGATTCCTTTATAAACCTCTTATAAAAAGTCAAAAAAGGGTATAAATGACTTTAACCCATATTCTTGTAAATAGTGAAAATGTTTTGAAATACATTTTTAAGAAACATGGATGTGGATGATAAAGAGATCCCAGTAGATTATTACATATAAACAACCTCGGATAATGAAGAGATTGTGAAATAACCCTTACCTTGTACTTTTCCTTGGTTGGGGTAGGTTAACCTCTTGTATAATGGTGAAATAATTGTTATTAAATTATACAAGAATCATATATATTAATATGATATCATATATGATCTTTTAACATTGATTTATTAATAATATCTTAGAATTATCATCGTTTCGGGTGTTAACTTACTCATTTTATTTTATATGTTTTGTTACATAAGCCATGTTTGTTGTATCTTATTCATATCCAGAATGATATCATGTCCTTAAACATCATTTTTAAATCATAAAATGATAATTATATTTGAATGGATACGATGGAGAATGAATCTCATCGCGTTCGTGGAGACGGTAGTCCGTACGTACGCACGAGCGACAATATCATTCTTTTGATATTAAAATAATATATAAATGAATGGTATATCATATATAAAGAATCATTAACATGTTATATTTATTATTTACATGAGTTACACATCATTATTATACCCATCCAAATAATATTATATTGAATAACAATTACACCACGACGTGGAGACGGTAAGCCGTACGTACGCACGTATGGTGACATGTTATTCAAAGGGTGGATAGAATACTGAATATGGTTGTACCATACTTATAATAACATCACAGTATATGTGAGATACTGGAGTTATTATTTTAGAATGGTAAGAACAAAGGAAGAAGAAGTGGAAGAAGAAATGAACTTAGAAAAGGGTGGTGAAATCATTACCTCTTCTTCGGGTTCTTCCTTTTGATTTGATCAAAAGGGATCCTTAGGTTGGCTTTCTGATCAAACTAAGGCCTCTAGGTTGTAGTGAGGGATGTTGGGAGAGTATTTGGGCAGAGTTTGGCCGAACCAAAAGGCTTTGAAGGTGTGAATAAATGAGAAGGAGGAGTGCCCTTTTTATAAGAGGGGTGAGGGGCACCTTTGGAAAAGCTAGAAAAATTAATTTATAATAAATTCATATTCGGTTTCTAATGGCTCCAAAGATTATTATTCAAAGGTTAAGGTGGGGATAGGTCGAAAACCACTCAACCAATAGAATTTAGACAGGTTTGGGTACTTATATTAACCTTATCTTTAAGTATTAACTCTAAGTTAATTAGTTTCACTTTTACAATGTCTCTTTGTATTTTTATATAATATGGTTAATAAACTTACTATATACATCCAAGCGACCGCCAAGTGGTCCATTAATGATTAAACTATCATAATATAAGTCTCTTGGCCGAACCTTATATTTTTAGGAATTTAATATCAATTAATAATATAATATTTGTTTTAAGAACTCTTTTATGTCAATTTTGACACTATTCAATAGTTGATTTTTGTGAAACTCATAACAGATTGATTACTTCGAAAAAAGTCCATTAAATCAATCCTAATATATCATATTAGCCTAGAAAATTAGTTTAATTCATTAAAAGTTTCATATTATATTTATTTGGGTATTTATAATATCAATTATTTTAATTTTTCACTATTTTAGTAATTACTGCATCATCATTGTGTCATAAATAAAATAAAATATTTAATGTCTAAAAATTATAAATAAAATATCATTATGTAGGAAAGCTTTTTATCTTTCTAATGAATATTTATAATCTAAAATCCAACATATATAACCCTATGTAAAAATTGTTGTTCTAAAAGATATATGCTTGTGTCATTTTTGTATTCATTTTAACTAAATTAAAATAAAGTGTCATTATCACTTACAAGTGGATCCATGGGGTCCCAAAATTGACACAAAGATGCCCATGGTCGACCATCTATCAACCAATAGGGTTAAGACACGTTTTTAGGGTAATTTAGTATTATTATAATATTATTTTTTTAACCCTTATTTACCGGATTTACCCTTAACCATGGTAAATAAAATATTTACCGCAGTAATTATTCAAAAGGTCTAAAAATAAAAGTTACCTATTTACACAATTTGAACATCCTGATTCCAAATATGGAATCCATTTTCCTAAATTCAAAACACAGAAGTGGCAGAAATTAATTTAAAATTAATTCCTGCTGTCAAAACAAAAAGCGTGTTTTTAAGAGATAATAACTATCAAAAGATTGACACTTGTTTATGTTCGGTTTAATTGTAAAATTATGTCCAATGACCAACATTATATTAAATGGTAAAAATATATTCTAAATATAATTTAAAACTACTAAAATTCATAATTTATCACTATTAATTATTTTGATTAAAAAAGTTGTTTTTAATTAAAATTTAGTAATTTTCACTATTCATCAAAATATGAAAGTTATCCGAAACGTACCAAAATTTCACCTTAGGCTAAATTCGATATTCCGAGTCCAAAAATGAAGTCCATTTTCAAATATAAAATATATATAATTTCAAAAATTAGGTATTACTATTCACAACGGCTAGTTTAATTAGTTGTGGTGTGTGTTAGAACTCGAGGTTGCGTACAACACACGCTATCTCATTATTCAAAGGGAAACGTACCATAGAAGCTTGGGGTGTTACATTCTCCCCTCCTTCAAATAATTGCGTCCTCGCAATTTCTAGGGTATTACTGCATAAAAAGACTCGGGTGGTTCTTCATCATAAGTTCCTCGGGTTCCCACGTTGCCTCTTCCATCTTATGATTCCTCCACAAAACTTTTACCAGACGCGTCGTCCGGTTTCTCAGCACTTGTTCTCTCGTATCAAGAATCTTGATGGGCTCTTCGCAATAAGACAGATCGGGTTCCAGTTCTAAATCTTCATAGGTGAGTACATGCGTTGGGTCAGGCATGTATTTCCTCAACAGAGATACGTGGAACACATCGTGAACTTTGGAGAGACTTGGCGGCATTGCCAATCGGTAAGCTACAGCCCCAATTCGTTCTAGAATTTCGAAAGGTCCGATGTACCTGGGACTCAATTTACCTTTCTTACCAAAACGTATGACTCCCTTCCACGGAGATACCTTCAGGAAAACATGATCACCGACTTGAAATTCCAAATCCTTCCTTCGATTATCGGCATAGCTCTTCTGCCTACTTTGAGCTGCTTTAATGTGATTTTGGATTACCTTCACCTTTTCCACCGTTTCCTCCACCAGTTCTGGGCCTACAAGTTTTCTTTCACCAACGTCATCCCAACAGGTTGGTGTACGACATCTCTTTCCGTATAACGCTTAATATGGTGCCATCTGAATACTCGAATGGAAGCTATTGTTATAGGAAAATTCTACTAGTGGTAAATATTGATCCCACATACCCTGAAAATCAAGTGAGCAAGATCTCAACAAGTCTTCTAAGGTCTGAATAGTCCGTTCTGATTGTCCGTCTATCTGAGGGTGGTAAGCAGTGCTCAAATGAAGTTCAGTATCCAGGGATTTCTAAAGACTTTTCCAAAATCTTGAAGTAAAACGGGGATCACGATCAGAAACAATCGATAGGGGTACTCCATGAAGTCTCACAACTTCATTAATGTATAGTCTTGCTAGACGTTCCAGGGGTAGATCTTCTCTTATAGCAAGAAAATGTGCTGACTTGGTAAGACGATCAACAATAACCCATATTGCATCGTTCCTTCTAGGAGTCTTTGGTAGCCCCATGACAAAGTCCATTGTAATATTGTCCCATTTCCACTCCGGTATGGGAAGAGGTTGCATGACTCCTCCAGGCTGTTGCCTTCCAGCTTTCACTTGTTGACAAACCATACATCTTGACACAAAATCAGCAATCTCCCTCTTCATGTTGTCCCACCAAAAATGTTCCTTCAAATCTCTATACATTTTGGTGCTCCCAGGGTGTATAGAGAAATTGGAACTATGAGCATCATCCAGCAATTCCCTTTTTAGATCAGGTATATTGGGAACACAAAGTCTCTTCCCGAATTTCAAAATTCCACCTTCATACGCAAAGTCTCTCAATCTCCCATCATTCACAGCTTTAATCTTCTTTTGGAATTCTTCATCATCAGTCTGAGAACTCTTAATCCTTTCTAGTAAAGATGGTTTGGCAACCATTTGAAAAAGCATTGATGTTTCACCTTCCCTGGTTATTCCCATGTACATCTTCACTAGCTCCATGAAAATTGGATCCCTTTCAATTCTCATATTGTTCAAAACTCCATGGTCTTTTCTACTCAAAGCATCTGCCACCTTGTTTGCCTTCCCTGGGTGGTAGTGTATCGTACAATCATAATCCTTGAGTAATTCAAGCCATCTCCTTTGCCTCATGTTGAGTTCTTTTTGTGAGAAAATATACTTCAAACTCTTGTGATCAGTATAAATCTCACATTTTTCACCATAGAGGTAGTGCCTCCATATTTTCAAAGCAAAGATCACTGTTTCTAACTCGAGATCATGAGTAGGATAGTTTTGTTCATGAATTTTCAACTGTCGTGATGCATAGGCAATAACTCTATCATTCTGCATAAGGACACAGCCAAGTCCTTTCTTTGATGCATCACTATAAATAAAAAACCCATCATTCCCCGATGGTAGAGTCAATATAGGAGCATTGACTAATTTTCTCTTTAGTTCTTCGAAACATTCTTCACACTCTTTTGTCCAAACAAATTTAACCCCTTTACGTGTGAGCTTCGTTAATGGGTTAGCCAATCGGGCAAAATTCTGGACGAAACGTCGATAATAACCTGCCAAACCAATAAAACTACGTACCTCAGTTATACTCGTAGGTGCTGGCCATTCTTGGATTGCCTTGGTCTTAGAAGGATCAACAGAGATTCCATCTTTAGAGACAATATGGCCAAGAAAAGAAATCTCCTGAATCCAGAATTCACACTTGCTAAACTTCCCATATAATTCATGCCTCCTCAGAGTCTTCAAGATAATGCGCAAGTGATTTTCATGATCTTCGTAGGTTTTGGAGTATACCAAGATATCATCAATAAATACCACCACAAATTCATCGAGATACTCCTTGAAAACTCTATTCATCAGATCCATGAATACAGAGGGTGCATTAGTCAATCCAAATGGCATTACAGTAAACTCGTAATGCCCGTACCTGGTTCGAAATGCTGTCTTCGGAATGTCTTCCTTCTTCACACACAACTGATGGTATCCAGATCGAAGGTCAATCTTTGAAAAGTATTGAGCTCCATGCAGTTGGTCAAATAAATCATCAATACGAGGTAGGGGATACTTGTTCTTTATCGTTATAGCATTGATCTCCCTGTAGTCGATACATAACCTCATAGATCCATCTTTCTTTTTAACAAAAAGAACAGGGGCTCCCCATGGAGAAACACTAGGGCGAATAAATCCCTTATTACTCAATTCCTCTAGTTGTTTCTTTAGTTCGACTAGCTCTACAGTGGCCATTCTATAAGGGGTCTTCGATATAGACCTTGATCTAGGAATCAAATCAATAGAAAACTCAACTTCTCGTTCTGGAGGATGTCCAGGTAAATCTTCCGGAAATACATCTACAAATTCTTTCACAATAGGTACATCCTCTATTTGAACATTCCTTTCCTCACCGACAGTTTTTTTATTCTCTTCCTCCCCGATAATTGAATTAAGTTGAGCTATAGGGGGTGGATCTAAATAAGAATTAGGTGGTGACGATTCTGCTCTAAAAATAAGGTGTTCCTTATCATTATCATCAAGAATCGTAACCTCTTTCTTCTTACAATAAATCTTCGCATCATAGTCCAAAAGCCAGTCCATACCGAGGATTATATCAAACTCAATCATAGGTATGACGATGAAATCAGCAGATAAAGAAAAAATTTATGTGCTCTAATGGGGACTGATTCACAAAACTTTGTTGCAACGATACTTCCCTTAGGAGTTTTAACTGACAACTCCCTTATTAAATCAAATTGGAAATATCTAATTTTCTTAGCAAACTGGGAAGATATGAAACAATGCGATGATCCAGAATCAAATAATGCATTTGCTAAACTTGAGGAAACCATTAAATTACCTGCCACCACATCTTTCGGAGCTTCTACCTCAGTAGTAGTGATAGCATAAGCCTGGCCTTGATCCCTTGGCCTTTTCTGAGGTAAGTTCTCCTGACGCTTAGGAAATGCATTTGCATAATGCCCCATCTCCCTGAAATTGTAGCACTGAACGTTGGTAGCTTCCTTCTTTCCCTTGCAATCATGAGCTTGGTGGCCTTTTTCACCACACTTGTAACAGACTCCAATTCCCTTCAGGCAAGCACCGGGGTGTTTCTTCCCGCACTTACCACAAGATGGATATTCAACCTTTCCCTTCTTCCCCTTATTTCCATTCCCAGATTGATCATCAGGTCTCTTCTTCTCTTGCTTTGCTTTAAAGTCATAAGACTTAGAGAATTCCTTTTCGGTCTTGATAGCACATGAGACAATGTCTTCGTACGATGAAAAGGATTGTGAGACTAATGCTCGACGGAGAAATTGTTTTAACCCATCAAAGAAACGATCAATCTTACTTCTTGGGTTGCGAATATAATCACCAGCGTACCTCGCTAACCTTGTAAAGTTATCCTCATACTTTGTGACATTCTCATCCTCCTTTTGTCTCAGACTCAGAAATTGTCTTTCCATATCTGCTCGATGGTCGCGAGGAAAGTATTTTTTCTAAAAACAGATCTTTGAACTCCCTCCATTCCATGTTTGATACCTCATCATCTTCCTTCATGTTTTGAATCAATGACCACCATTGATCAGCATCTCCAGTGAGGCGGTAAACTGCCATGGTAACTTTTTCCCTTTCACTACTCCCCAAAGCCTGAAATATTTTCTCTAGGGAAAATATCCATTGCTAAGCTACTAAGGGATTTGTACTCCCATTGAACGTTGGTGGTTGTTGTCTCATGAATCGATCTAACATTGATCCTCCACGCTGCGGATCAGGGTGCTCCATACGGGTAAGGTTATTATTCATAACCTGAGTAAGTTGTCCCAGTACGGTGATTAGCTGATCAGCACCAGTTGCATCACCAGCCCCACTATAATTATCTTGAGCAGGAGGGCAATCCCTACATGGAGTGCGTGCATTGATACGGTTTCCATTTCTTCCACTAGGCGCCATTTCTAAAAAAATGGCATAAACTAGATCAGTTTATGCATCAAAATACATAATCCCATACTTATAAAACACTAAACATAAATTGAACTATCTATGGATATAATCCATAATCATAAATATGTTTTCATTGAGGAATTATATACTCATAAACCCTTCATAATGATTTGTAAAGAAAGTGAGAGTTATCCTAAGCATATCCCCCAGGAGTGTCGTAACCAAGAGTGCAGCAAGGCCCGTTGTCGTGCACCAGTTCCCGTTCGAGTCTAGCTCAAAGCGGTGTTTTCGGGTTTTACCCCTAGGTACATCTGTGCCAGAGCCGCCTCTACCTGCTCGTATCCAGACAGGGATGTATTGCTCGGAAAACTCACAAAGTCTCTACAATACCAAAATTCTAGGAAGTTCTTCTATAATAATCCTCAAAGTTCATCTTAGGTCTATGTGCTCTAATCAGAGATTATCTAAATCTAGCTTCCAAGGTTTGTACTAAACTTCCTCTGATACCAACTGTAACGCCCCGACCCCAGCTACCCAGAGTCGGTGCATTAATTACATAACATTGGCATGATCACAAGAAAGATCAAATCTCGAAAGACCGATTGGTTTAGTAGCCTTGGAAACACTAGATATAATCATAAATTTTTACATTACATTTCAAAGTGAAAAACTACTACAATAACAAAGTCTTCATATCCACACTATTAACCCCTCATAATATCCCTGCAAGTCATTCATAATTTACTTCTTCACTTCCTGGGAAAAATAAAACATAGAAAAGGGGTGAGCTCAAATGCCCAATAAGGATAACAATATAGCGGAAACTTTCATAAATAAGAATAAACATTTAAGGCAATGTATAGCTAAAACAAAAGCCTTTTAAATACGAACTTTCAACATGGTATGGCATAAATAAAATGAAATAATGCCATTTACTTATTCACATGGATATTCTACTAAATGAATAATCACATGCAAAAATCAATAACCACTTTTATAAAGTTGGAATGCATAATGCCAGACTATCATAATCACATAGCCAAGGCCTCGTGCCAAGACTACAAATAAGATTTTGTCAAGGCCTTGTGCCAAGACACTAGTTTGTCTCATGAGACCTACCGATGCATCGAGGAGCTATAGCGGGCTCCACCCGTCACTTATTAAGTCCAATGCATTCCCATATGAAAAGGTTTAAACATAACATAAACATTCGTATTAAAACTAGCATATGAAATGTCAATACTTTCACAATAAACTATGAATGGTATAAAAATAGCACATCCACAGTCAAACATATCACAAAACCTTCAATACAATATAGAAGTTTTGTATCATAATAAATCAACTTCAAATAATCTTAAAATCCATCAAAGGATGTTGACATAGATGATATCAAAATTCTTTTTAAAGAAATATCTCCTTTCATTTTGAAATCATTTAAGATCCATATAAAATAAAACATTTTCTTTGAAAATATTCTTATAAGCTTGTAAGGAAAGCTTTGAAGATTTTATTACGGCGTAAAATAACCGCACCCGCCGTATAAGTTAAAAAAAACATTCTTACCTCAATTCTTTCGAAAAGGTTAAAAAGGACCTTATTTTGAAAACGACGGAAAGATTATTTTATAAACCTCTTATAAAAAGTCAAAAAAGGGTATAAATGACTTTAACCCATATTCTTGTAAATAGTGAAAATGTTTTGAAATACATTTTTAAGAAACATGGATGTGGATGATAAAGAGATCCCAGTAGATTATTACATATAAACAACCTCGGATAATGAAGAGATTGTGAAATAACCCTTACCTTGTACTTTTCCTTGGTTGGGGTAGGTTAACCTCCTGTATAATGGTGAAATAATTGTTATTAAATTATACAAGAATCATATATATTAATATGATATCATATATGATCTTTTAACATTGATTTATTAATAATATCTTAGAATTATCATCGTTTCGGGTGTTAACTTACTCATTTTCTTTTATATGTTTTGTTACATAAGCCATGTTTGTTGTATCTTATTCATATCCAGAATGATATCAAGTCCTTAAACATCATTTTTAAATCATAAAATGATAATTATACTTGAATGGATACGATGGAGAATGAATCTCATCGCGTTCGTGGAGACGGTAGTCCGTACGTACGCACGAGCGACAATATCATTCTTTTGATATTAAAATAATATATAAATGAATGTTATATCATATATACAGAATCATTAACATGTTATATTTATTATTTACATGAGTTACACATCATTATTATACCCATCCAAATAATATTATATTGAATAACAATTACACCACGACGTGGAGACGGTAAGCCGTACGTACGCACGTATGGTGACATGTTATTCAAAGGGTGGATAGAATAATGAATATGGTTGTACCATACTTATAATAACATCACAGTATATGTGAGATACTGGAGTTATTATTTTAGAATGGTAAGAACAAAGTAAGAAGAAGTGGAAGAAGAAATGAACTTAGAAAAGGGTGGTGAAATCATTACCTCTTCTTCGGGTTCTTCCTTTTGATTTGATCAAAAGGGCTCCTTAGGTTGGCTTTCTGATCAAACTAATGCCTCTAGGTTGTAGTGAGGGATGTTGGGAGAGTATTTGGGCAGAGTTTGGCCGAACCAAAAGGCTTTGAAGGTGTGAATAAATGAGAAGGAGGAGTGCCCTTTTTATAAGAGGGGTGAGGGGCACCTTTGGAAAAGCTAGAAATATTAATTTATAATAAATTCATATTCGGTTTCTAATGGCTCAAAAGATTATTATTCAAAGGTTAAGGTGGGGATAGGTCGAAAACCACTCAACCAATAGAATTTAGACAGGTTTGGGTACTTATATTAACCTTATCTTTAAGTATTAACTCTAAGTTAATTAGTTTCACTTTTACAATGTCTCTTTGTATTTTTATATAATATGGTTAATAAACTTACTATATACATCCAAGCGACCGCCAAGTGGTCCATTAATGATTAAACTATCATAATATAAGTCTCTTGGCCGAACCTTATATTTTTAGGAATTTAATATCAATTAATAATATAATATTTGTTTTAAGAACTCTTTTATGTCAATTTTGACACTATTCAATAGTTGATTTTTGTGAAACTCATAACAGATTTATTACTTCGAAAAAAGTCCATTAAATCAATAATAATATATCATATTAGCCTAGAAAATTAGTTTAATTCATTAAAAGTTTCATATTATATTTATTTGGGTATTTATAATATCAATTATTTTAATTTTTCACTATTTTAGTAATTACTGCATCATCATTGTGTCATAAATAAAATAAATTATTTAATGTCTAAAAATTATAAATAAAATATAATTATGTAGGAAATCTTTTTAGATTTCTAATGAATATTTATAATCTAAAATCCAACATATATAACCCTATGTAAAAATTGTTGTTCTAAAAGATATATGCTTGTGTCATTTTTATATTCATTTTAACTAAATTAAAATAAAGTGTCATTATCACTTACAAGTGGATCCATGGGGTCCCAAAATTGACACAAAGATGCCCATGGTCGACCATCTATCAACCAATAGGGTTAAGACATATTTTTAGGGTAATTCAGTATTATTATAATATTATTTTTTTAACCCTTATTTACCGGATTTACCCTTAACCATGGTAAATAAAATATTTACCGCAGTAATTATTCAAAATGTCTAAAAATAAAAGTTACCTATTTACACAATTTGAACATCCTGATTCCAAATATGGAATCCATTTTCCTAAATTCAAAACACAGAAGTGGCAGAAATTAATTTAAAATTAATTCCCGCTGTCAAAACAAAAAGCGTGTTTTTAAGAGATAATAACTATCAAAAGATTGACACTTGTTTATGTTCGGTTTAATTGTAAAATTATGTCCAATGACCAACATTATATTAAATGGTAAAAATATATTCTAAATATACTTTAAAACTACTAAAATTCATAATTTATCACTATTAATTATTTTGATTAAAAAAGTTGTTTTTAATTAAAATTTAGTAATTTTCACTATTCATCAAAATATGAAAGTTATCCGAAAAGTACCAAAATTTCACCTTAGGCTAAATTCGATATTCCGAGTCCAAAAATGAAGTCCATTTTCAAATATAAAATATATATAATTTCAAAAATCAGGTATTACTATTCACAACGGCTAGTTTAATTAGTTGTGGTGTGTGTTAGAACTCGAGGTTGCGTACAACACACGCTATCGCATTATTCAAAGGGAAACGTACCGTAGAAGCTTGGGGTGTTACAGTTTATGTGGAGATGAGTCACACTCTCAAGGAAA